>CM072095.1:17500-9762500 GCA_036850905.1 Luffa acutangula | reverse complement strand
TGTTGTATGCATAGTTTGGAAGTCAGAGTTTCTGAATTTTTTTTTTCAATGTTAGACAATTCTCCTCAAATTAGGAAATCTAATTGTTGTTTCTATTAATTACAAAATTGGGATTTGATGTCGCGATTATCATGATTAATCCAACTTTATTTATTTGGAAAAAAAACATTTTCTATTCTTCAATTTGTCTCCACACTTGTTACCTTTCCTATATTTGCCCTATACATATATATTGTTATATTAATTATGTATATTACTAGTCTATATTTAATGAATAAGATTTTCGTAGCTAAATCGTGTAAGGCGTGACAACAAACATTTATTTTTTAGACACATGTCAAAACTCCGGTTGGAAAAAGGTTACCTAATTATTTTTTGTATTTAGTGCAAATGTATGGTGATTGCATGCAAAACGACGTAAGTGAATGATAATTTGAAAGAGTAATAGACAAATAACCATAGTCATTATAACACTACATGCAGAAACTAGTCCTCATTCATGGGTACACGTTACACATACAAAATATTTTTGTCTACAATGCTGAACATTTAAAAATACTACCCGATCGAAATAGTAGTTACAAAAATAGTCAGTCATTCGTTTCTTCCAAGCACATCCATGCAATGTTTTTTTTTTCAAAGGCATGGACAGGGCAAGGAAAAGTTCAATTGTCTACTTATTAGCGAGCATGACATTCAGAAGTTGTTTTTTCTCTCCTTCTTCAAGCTGTTCCATTTCCTAAATCTGCTCAACCACCAACTTCTGGCGCGTGGCCTCCCGTTCGTGTTTTTGTTCTCGCCAGGCTATGATCTTCTGAAGGCTAGTAATTTGGCTATCTAGTGCAGCTGTCACAACCTCCATCATCTCTCTGTTATATGAAGTTCGTCTAGTACTAATTGATCCTGTTGACCTTCCAGCTGGCCCCACATTACTTCTGCTCGTGTCAGACACATCGTCCACCAGATCGTCCGTAACATTTGATGACATCTGGTCAGTTATCCTAATGGATAAGAATGATCGTTATACACATTACATCTATATTATGCTCGTTAAAAAATGCATAACCATGAATGGATAGTCAGTTCGAAATTAAATAGCACTGGTTATAATTGTACTTTCTTACAGTTAGGCTTAGTCAGGTTCTTTTATTATTAGTGACATTGGAAAAGGAGAATGCGTTGGACAACATTTAAGTAAAAGTAAACAGAGGAAAAAGTTATTGCAAATAATTCAAACTTTGATTACCATATATATCAGTCAGTGTACAATCAACCATCTACAAAAAATTTAGATTTGGGTTGACAAAAAGACGATGAAGAGGAAATTATCGTGGGTCAGGAAAAGGACACATCGTTCCATATTTACAGGACAAAAGTAATGATGGAGGATAGACTGTTTTGCATCAGCGGCAGTCTTCAAGAAGATCGCGGAGGAAGTCGAGCCTGAGGGTCGGTGGGACGGACAACATCATATTGGTCATCTTTGGGTCGGGGAAGAGGGTACGCCTAAGGGGCTAATTCGTGATTGGAAGGGCTAATTAAATGTATAGTACTTTATTTTTTGAAGAAATAAAAAAAGTAGGTATCCTTACATCAGCTCATTGAATGCTCACCAACAAAATTAATTTGAAAGTCGCAAAAATGGATTAAATGCAATAAGACAGAATTGAATGCCAACTACCAAGTTCAAATGTAACTAGACCATTGGAGGAATGGTTGATAATTAAATAGAGATAGTCAGCAACCAATCCAAGCAGTAACAACTTTCTAAAAAATGCACAAAAGGAAGAAAAAATAGAACAGAAATAGGAAATAAAAAAGGTGACCGGCCTCAGGTGCAACGTTTCCAAGCACTTTGATTTCCCATAAAAAACAGAACAACGAATAATATGAAGAAAAGAAGTTTAAAAAAAATGGTGAAGATAATTACATTGAAGAATTGATTTTAAAAAGTAAGCAAATCATGTGTATCAAAAACAAAGGTAACCAAGCAACGCAAATGTATTGACAATGGGAATTAGAAAGAAAACATGTTCAGCATGATAATGAAGACAAAAAGCACATTATGAGCATCACAGGCATGAAATTGGTCAAAAAATTCACATGACAATGAACATGGTAGCAGATAAGCACGAGATGAGCACGAGCATCAATGTGGACAGAATTGAACAACATGAAGATGGTGGATTAAATTCTATTAACAATAGAATAATGTTCAAGCAAAAAAATTGAGGACAAATCAGTGATGAACGACCTTTGAGGATGCAAAGGTAAACGGAAGAAAAATTAAACAAATGACAGAAGTAATTAGCGATCAAGAAAGAAAAATTAAACAAAGAACAAATGTTACAACACAAGAAAGAAAGAAAAAAAAAAACTACCAAATATGTTGCTTCAACAAAACTTGAACAGAAACAATACAGGGGGGTTTACAGAATACAGCAAAACAAAGATGCATAAGCAGAAAAAAAAAATATATATTCCAACCCAATATGCGTTACAGCACATGAAATCAACACTAACATGAGATTCGATCACAAGTAGACACATTGATTACAAAGAAAGAAAAAAAAAGAAAAAAGGGAAAACGCTTGCATGTAGGTGGACATCATCGACCGACCACCGAAGGGGAAGAAAACTTACCTCTATTCCCACCCCTCACCTGGCTCCAAACACCTACCAAGCGGGTACCGACGTCGACAGTCACAGCAAGGAGAAGCGACATGGGGTGGGATCTGAATAAAAAATAGAGGAAGAAACGATATTAGGGTCAGATCCGCGAATATCCAAAAGAAGGGACAAGAAAAAAATAGGAACGATACCTCCGATTCGCGAACAAGGAGCAAGGAGAAGACAGATCTGAGATCTGAACTCCCTCTTTCCCTCCCAAACCGAAAACGAGACATGCAATCGAAGATGGGAGGTTAGGAAAACCAGATCGGAGCGAGGGAAGGAGGAAAAAATGAGAACAAAACCCAAATGAACTCACCGTCGACGAGAGAGAGAAGGATTGCCACAGAGAACACAGAAAGAGAGAGGAGATAGAGAGTGATAGCCACAGAGAAGACGAGAGGTTGGAAGGAAAACGGGGAGAGCGAAGTGCGAATTCGGGGGAGAGAGGAGAACGAAAAATGACGCCACGAAGTCATAATTTGGGGGGTTTGGGAAACCCTAACGCCCCCTAGTTCGGGCCAGTTCGGAGGCCCAAACGCCCCCGAAGGGTTGTGGGGAATAGAGTTCTTTGTATTCTTTTTTAGAGAGAATTACAGAGAGACTTCTTGGAATGGAGAGATTGAGTGTATTCTGCGTGAATCCCAGGGAGAGAGAAAAAACGAATAATAGAGCGTTACCGTAAAATGCACAACTGCCTCCTTAAAACCCTCCCATTCACGCAAGACTGGGAAAAAGTGGAGCACACGTTCCCATCAGTTACCCTAACTGATGGGAAATAATTTAATTAATATTAAATAATATTAATTAATCTTTTAATTAAATTAACTATTAATTTAATTAAATGCTATTTGTATAAACCTATTTATACAAAATAAACTCCACTTTTCCTATAGTTTTAATATAGCTTAATTAAATCAAATTTAATTAAAATTAAAACCAAAATATTAATTAATTCACCAATTAATTAATGTCATAATTAAATATCATATATTTAATTATATATTTATATCTCTCAAATTAACTATAGAATTAATATACAACATATGTGTATTGATTATAACCTATAGTTTTTAATATGAATCAAATTCATATTTTAATTTAATATTCGAACCCCTTCGAATATTCAATTCACCCTTAGAAATTTACCTCAACGCCCTTATAGAGCTACCGATGGGACCTGATGGACCTACAGATCAGAAGCTCCAACGATATGAGATTAATTGGCTAAACTCATTGACCAAGTTAATCAATATTCGTTGACTGTGGTTCACTCCACTATAGAACCACAACTACACTCTTCTCACTGCAGATATATTTTTGTGTCCACGGATAACGACCGTCAACAGCAAGTTAGCCCTTCACGTGTGTTCGTACCCCAACTAGGTCAAATTACCGTTTTACCCCTGGGCTACCTCTTTGTCCTTAAGTACCAGTGTTCCTCTAATGAACAACCTGTTTGAGGTCCAACCAACAAACAGAAGTCCCTCTCATGCCATAAAGAGGGTAGGACCCATTGTTCAAGATCCGGAGACACCACTTAAGGGAACACACCTCTACTTACCCTAAAGTCGGGAAGGAGTGAATTCCATCTTGTAAGACTATGTTCCCAGATCCCCACTTGGTTTTGTCCCCAAAATGGTAGGCTTATTGAGTCGGCGAATTGGCCATTCTCACCTGTACAAATCAAAGGATAGTGCCTCATGGACAGGAGTCCATAATCCACTCAGGATTAAGGCCAAGTTGCCTAGGTCATCCTAGTGAAATAGAAACCGAGCTAACTAACGGTGTTACAGTTAGTGGTTAACTATTTCGTGGTCCGGTCTTTGTGCAAACTCATTGCACAGGATACCCTCACTCGCATGTCAACTACATGAACGCGTTGGATCATTATGTTTGTATCAATATACAAAGCAGGTCGTATCCATAGTGTCACCAGGATAAGGTACCCAGCCTCATCCCTATACTACAGACCTTTCAGGCTAAAACTTGAACATTGATCCCCGTATGTCCCTACATACTAGTTCAAGCCTCATTCTATTAGCCTTGGATGTTTAGTTTATTGGATTAGGGTTGATAAAACAAGATATAATACAAACATTGAATAATACATCAATTTTATTAATGTTCGGTCAAATGTACATATACTATCTACGAGTTTTAGGGCATAAAACCCAACAAAATGGACAAGGATTATAAGATTCAATGACCATTGAAGACCCACATCGTGAAGATAAGAAGCATGATCGAATGCTTATAAAGAATGAGGAATGCCAAAATGATAGCTTGTCATCATCTGTCAGAACCATGCCTTTATTACGAGGAGGAAGATTTGCATACCACGATACATATTTACCTTTGTGGATATGTACACGAGCCTCAAAATCATTAAAGTATTTAGCTCCACCCTCTCCAGAAAACTCAACCATCATTGGGCCCCTAACTTTCTCTGGAACTGCATAATGCGTGTTAAAATAATAAGCCAGCCAAACATGGACATAGTGTAGAGGGAAACAAGACTTTGAAAATCCAGCAGAAGGAGATGCACTGTGAATCTGGCCGAGTCCATGATAAATATTGGCTAAAACAGGAACAGCAAGACTGAAAACGTAACCTTCAGCCATAAGACTAATGACTTTAAAAACTCCTGGACGAAGGAAGCACGTTGGTCGGGAAATACAAATACGCACAGCCAACAAGAAAGAAAGGCAGCCAAATATGTCTTATCTTTCAATTCATCTTCTACGCCCAACATGAAAAATAGATCAATTTCTTTGTCGGACTAGTTGTGAAGCTCGATAGGAGCTCCATCCAGATTATGGGTCTGATGTGGACGAGAAGTCTTCTTCGGCTTTCAGGAATGAGGTTTTTCATATTTCGAATCCCCTTTAAACCAGAAAGAAATCCACGATTTGATAGGAATTTGAAGGCGATCGCGTTGTTGAGATGCAATGTGATAGTACGCAGCAAAAAGGTACTCACAACTTTTCGGGCAATCTTCATCCTCTCGATCAGGCGAACATAATAATTCCTTACAACAAAGAACAACTTCATCATAAAACCTACCCTTGATGGAAAGACCTCCTAATCTCCACATGTCCCATAGAGAGATAGTCAACTCTCCTGATGATGTATGAAGTGTATTTGTGGATGGACACCATGCTTCATAAAAAGCTCGAACTATATCATTATTGCGATCATAAGTGTATAGGGAAGCCATTACAGCATAAAAAAAACGAGCCTTCTTCAATATCGACGTATTTAAAGAAATTACGACCTCTAACCATTCCCAATAATCTGGGATATAAAAGAATTCTCCATGAATTCTTATTGAACTACCCCAGCGAACTTTTTCATCTCCAATAATTCGACGACCTAAAGTTGATTCTGGATTTTCACCTAGGGCCTTGTTATGCATTGGAGACTCTAAAAACCACGCTTTCAATGAAGAGTCGTGACTCAAAAGTCTTTCTTCTGACCATCTAGACAAAAAGGTTAAATTATCTAGAAAAGGTTGTGATCCTCTAAAATTACCACATATTGTCTCTCCTACAGGAAGAATAACGACATTTTCAACAGGTTGATCTCTATCCTTCAAGATGACCAAGCAATTTTTCTCTGCATCAGGATGCTCAGTGAAATACACCATGATGGAGATAAGTTTCTTTAAAAAAAAAGATTTGATGTTAATCTTATCCAAGAAGTTATGAAGGCAAGAAAGTGATGCATAAATAATCAATCATATAAAAAAATAAAAAAAATAAGGTAATCAACCTTGTAAGACACTGCAGTCATCAAAGTGACTAGTCTAGATAGGTGGTGAAATCACTGCAGTTTGACGACGATCACTATAGGCAAGTCTGGTGACTACTCCCGCAGGCTACTTAGATCACCCAAGAAAATAGGGGACTAGTCTAGCAGGAGTGCATCACTGTAGGAAAATCTGGTGTCTACCCCTGCAGGGTACTCAAATCACCAAATAAAATGGGGACTGGTCTAGCAGGAGTGCATCACTGTAGGAAAATTTGGTGACCACCCCTACAGGCTACTCAAATCACCCAATAAAATGGGGACTGGTCTAGCAGGAGTGAATCACTGAAGGCAAATCTTGTGACTACCCCTACAGGCTACTCAAATCACCCAATAAAATGGGGACTGGTCTAGCAGAAGTGCATCACTGTAGGCAAATCTGGTGACCACCCCTGCAGGCTACTCAGATCACCCAATAAAATAGGGACCAGTCTAGCAGGAGTGAACCACTGAAGGAAAGTCTGGTGACTACCCCTGTAGGCTACTCAAATCACCCAATAAAATGGGGACTGGTCTAGCAGGAGTACATCACTGTGGATGAATCTGGTGATCACCCCTGCAGGCTACTCAGATTACCCAATCAAATGGGGACTGGTCTAGTAGGAGTGAACCACTGAAGGCAAGTCTGGTGACTACCCCTGCAGGCTACTCAGATCACCCAATAAAATGGGGACTAGTCTAGCAGGAGTAAACCACTGAAAGCAGGTCTGGTGACTACCCCTGCAGGCTACTCAGATCACCTAATAAAATAGGGACTGGTCTAGTAGGAGTGCATCACTGAAGGCGAATCTGGTGACTACCCCTGCAGGCTACTCAGATCACCTAATAAAATAAGGACTGGTCTAGCAGGAGTGAAATCACTGCAAATGAATTTGGTGAAGACTGTTGCACGATGCTTACACGTTCAAGCAAGAAAGAAATAATTTGCAATAATATATGTGCAAAAAAAAATCTATGGCACAATCAAACCAATTGGTGCACATGCAATAACGACACCAATGGAATATATGCCTATTAAAAAAAATGAATATGTATATACCTTTTAGACGGTGGTCAAAGAGTGATGTTGTCCAAGGAGATTGTCAGATAAATTTGTTAATTTCAATTCCTATGAAAGAAAGGAATATAATTAATTAAAAAAAGGACAAAACATTGACAAAACCATGTATTAATGGCGGCAATTTGATATTAGAAAAAAAGGAGCATGTAGTGGAATAAAAAAAAGCGTTGGTGATCCATGACATTTTAAGAGTAAAACAATATACTCTTTTTTTTTTTAACTTCTTTTGTTCTCTCGGATGTGCAATCATATATTTTTAAAAAAATGACAAGTGAAAATCTTGAAATATGTATAGGAGGACACAACTGTCATTAAAAAAAAAGAAAAAAAGAAATTGAAAGTGGTGGACATATATGTAAATAATAATTATAAAAAAAAGGGTTTTCTTAAATTTAAGATACACTACCGCTAATGCTACAATGACTTTAACATTGGAGCGCACTTTGAGGAAAATTGAGGTAGAGGAGCAACGGCGGTGAAAAAAAAAAGTCAAATCTTGCAGCTGAAATTATGTGTATGATACATGTGATAAAAAAAAAAAGAAGAAAAACCGGCGGCATATGTATTTGAAGACAACAACCCTAACATGTACATATGTTAAAAAAAAAAAAAGGAAAAAGAAAGTAGCTTGAGTTCATGAAGCTGCGGCAATTAGAAGATAAAAAATTGAAAATCGTCCACGGTTGGAGTTTAATTACGTATAGATGTTTCATAGGATACGAACGACAACTACATAAAAAAAAGGGGGGGCAAAAGTTTGAAAAGATTTTTTTTACTTACCGACGGCATGACACCAAAGGAGATTATTGCTCGAATTCAAGACCTACACAAAGAAGAAAATACATGAGCATTTGAAGTCAAATGAAAGGAAGAAAAGAGAAATTAAAGAGGAGAATTTTTCTTACCTAGGTTTCTTGCTTGAATGGCTTTGTGTCTTGGCCTATGCAACCTCTTGAATTAATAAGGAAGAAATTAGGTCAAACACATAAGAAAAAGTTGATTTTTTGCCAAGGAAATTTTTGCCTAATCAAATATGGAAATGAATTTCCTACGATTGCTATTTAGGTAAAAAACAATTTTCTCCAAATTACATGAATCAAGAGAGAAATTTTGGCATAATAAAATTGACTAGCCAAGAGACCTCCAATTCCTGTTCAAAGTACTTATCTACCTCCAAATTCATGTCCAAGGTAGAGAAAAAAAAAATTGTCACAATTTTGGCTAAAATTAATTTTTCAATTTCAAAAAAATATTGGAAATCAAAATTCAAAATTTGGCCAAAATTAATGTTGGTAGAAAAAAAAAACGAAATTATTTGGAATTATAAGTTAATATTCTGATTAATTTCGCCTATCGACACAAATTATAGTTATGACTAAACGTCATATATTTTTCTCACAAATCATGCTTTTCAAAATCCATGCACGCATATAGGTGCATAAATTTCGAAAAGGGGCATTTGTTGAGTGAGAAATTTCGGCAAATCACAAATTGTCACGTCATTAATTTGAATTAATGATAAAATAAATTTGGGACCAATTACAAATTTACATGTGTCCTTAAATAAAATTAATAGACATTAAAATTCGGCAAATCAAACCATGCCACTTGTCTATTATTGATCCATCAGATGACATAAGCCGAGACCAATCAAATTATGCCACGTGGCAATTGGACCCGAGACTAATGTGACCCGAGATCATTGAAGAAATTGGGCTAAATTAAAATAATCCAATTTTATTAAAAATAAGTTGGATTAAAGCCCAAAGCCTAAGCCCAGAGGTTGGGCCCAAGCCCAAGCCCAAGCCCAAGCCCATATGAGGTCCATCAAACTCTATAAATAGAGGAGGCCACCATTCATTTTGGGCATTCAGACAGAGCCAGAGAAGCCAGAGTCCAGAGCATTCTCCCAAGGTCTAGAGTCTTCAGAAGTCAAAGAGTCTAGAGAATTCAGAAGATCCAAGATTCAGAATTCGGCCATCTCAAGACTCAGAAGATCCAAGACTCCAAAGAATCAACCGTTTCTTCATCAAGATACAAGTTGAAGATTCAGCATTCCTCCGTCTGAGATCAAGCTCGCCAACCCTCAGATCAGACTCTACATTTTGAGAGAAAGCATAAGAGGATAAATATTAGAGACTGTAACACTTCTACATACAAAATCAATAAAATCAAGTTCATTTCCACGAATTAAATTTCCTTTGTCGAAATCTCGTGTGAACACGTATATTTTCATCCAACTCCGATTTTTCATTTTGTTGACGGTCAAAAACCATCAAAGTAAAGGATTTTGTTGACGGTTTTTATTGACGCACAATAAACGTCAATATGTATAGAGGTTTCTTAACGGGTATTAAACGTCAAAAAATCTAAGCTATTTTGAGATTTTGGATTTAAGATTAAATTATTTGAATTGATTTTCAGAGTTTAAATTATGTTTTTAATTTGCTTTTTACATTAAAATTAGGTTTTTAATTGAAAAATAGATGAAGTTGAAAAAAAAACCAAACTCTCCTTTATTTTTTTTTTATTTGGGAATTAAAAAAAATAAAAGAAAAAAGAAACAAAGGGTTTTTTTTGCTTTTCTTTAATCTTCAATTCTTATTGTTTCTTTTTTTTTATTTGGGAATTAAAAAAAATAAAAGAAAAAAGAAACAATAAGAATTGAAGATTAAAGAAAAGCAAAAAAAACCCTAACCTCTTTCTTTCTTTTCCCCTTCTCGTTAAAGATGAAAACAATCGAACTTTCATTTCTTGGATACGTGAGGAAGTATGGTTCTAACCATTGAGTTTTTTTTTTTAATTATATATATATATATAATTCTTTTTTCAAATTAAGTTCAAATATTTATGACTTATATATGTATAGGTTGCTACAGAGCTGGAATTACTAAAAAATATGATTTTAGATACATTGAGGTGGATATCACATGGCACTTCAGCCACTGTGATAACCTATTTAAGTTATGTGATGAATGGCGTTCGCTATAATACAGAATTACGAGATGACTCTCGTAATGTGCAAAATAGTGGTGTGTCTTTAGTAGCAAGAACAATGCAAATATCTAGTGCAAAAGATAAAAATCCAATAGTCACAAACATGTCAATTTTATGGCGTGATTCAAGAGATATGGGAATTAAATTACATTAACCTTAAGATTGTAGTGTTCAAGTGCAATTGGGTTGAAAGTAATGGTGGTGTCAGAACGGATGAACTTGGATTTACTCTAGTTAATCTTAAACGTATTGGACATAAGTCAGATTTTCTTTTATTTTAGCTCCACAAGAAAAACAAATCTTTTATGTTGAAGATCCAAGTGATTCTCAATGGTCTATTGTGTTGGGAGTATGAAGACCATATTAATGAAGATGAGTTACGTGACATAACTTTGAATTGTAGCAATAGTAACCATGTTCCTACCACTAATGCATCTGAAGATATGGAAGATGATAGTTCAATATACATTCGCACTGATTGTGATGGCATTTGGGTCGAGAACGAAAATGAAACATAAATGGTATAACTGTTTTCTATGTTTAATTAATTTATTTTTTACTTAAATTTCAATTTACTTATCACTATTTATTTGACAGGATATGTATTGATGGCTAGTGAAGATGATGTATCACTCCATGGTAATGATGATGTGCAGAGTGAAGACAATAATCCTGAGACATCATGTAAGCGAGCTACACGTGGTCCTACTACCATGATTGAGCTCACTCAAATAAGGATAAAGATGGATTGCAAAGTAATCAAATACAATGCACTTGGACAGTGGATTGGTAAAAATGCAACAAAAATGGTAAGTTATATTGGAATGGTTGTGCGAAGCCACATCCCAATCACATATAGCTCTTGGCCTCAAGTGACAAGAGAGTTGAAGGAGAAAATTTACAAGATGATTGAGGTAATGTGTGTTGATTCGTTATGTAGTTAAATATATCATGTTACTAGTTTGATTTACTATACTTACATATTAACTTGTGTTTGTTAGACTTCTTTTGTTACAAATCCCAACTAATAAAAAGACATACGGAAGAAAGCTGACATCGCTTTCCGTCAGTTCAAGAACATTTTAAGGACAAAATATATTGTACCATTTCAAGACAATCTAGACCATTTGGCATTCCCACCACCATCATATTCACATATCGAACAAGCTCAATGGGATGCTTTCGTGAGTAATGTCTTATCGATAGATTTTCAAGTAAGTATTAAAGTTTATAAATTTTCTATGGTATATTTGGATGATTATTATTCTAATTGATTTGATTTGTGTAACTCATATATGATGTAGGAATTTAGCAAAATGCAAAAGAATAGACGTTCAAAACACAAGCATAACCATAGACTTACCCGTAAAGGATATGCAAACATGGTAGAAGAGTTGGTATGTTTTGTTTTTTTTTTTTCGAATTTTATGAAGTTATGAAGTTATGTAAGTTCATATAAAATTATTATTATTTCATGCTTATATTCCTATGTTTGAATAATTCAATTTTTGTAGAATAAGGAAGGAAAAATATCTGGAAATGTGGATTGATCCATTCTTTGGGTCCATGCTCGAAAAGGAAAAACTGGAATATTCTTAAGTAAAGATATTGAGGATGCTGCTGCAAAAATCATAAGTAACGTATCTATTGTTTACATATTTTATTATGATATGTTTTTCTTGAGAAATCATTTTTTTTATCATTTTAAAATTATAGGATGAACTATCAAAAGATGCAAATTGTCAAAATGTTAGTTCAGATGACATTTTGACACAAGTTTTGGGTACTCCTGAACACTCAGGACGTGTAGGAGGCATTGGTGGATTAATTGTACCTTCCTACATCTTTCACAAGCCAACTCCATCAATTCCCAAGAATGTTGTAGTAGAGGATGAACCAAAAGGTTGGAAAAAAGAAAAGACACAACTCCAGAGACAATACAATGAAATGGAGAAGAAATTCCATGAAATGCAGTCTCAAACGGAGAGTGGTAGACTAACACCAATGTCAGATCGAGGTAGCTGCCCACAAGTACCAGACCCTCAGTCTTCTGATGAAAAACCTGACCAGGTAACAATATTGGAATTATATTGAAATGTATTTATATGACAATACTTGATATATATAATATTAAGTGAAACTTCTAATATATAATTTTAATTTTAGGGGAGATCATGCAAACTTGTTGTTGAAGATGTAAAGAAATTTGTGGAGCCAGGAATTGTATATAAGAGGAAAGACGACCATGAAATTGTTTATGGTGTCCCGCTCACAACAAACTATGTGCAAGTATTGATTGAAGTAGTGCATGACGCTGATGCTCTTTTGCCCATACCTATAGTTGGAAGTGTTGAGCCTGTATCCGATGCAATAGGCTCTCATGTTCCATGGCCTAAAGAACTCGTAATTCTGGACAAAGAAAAAAAGGTATGTTTAGTTAAGAAGCACATGATATATTAGTTTATAATATATATATATATTATATATATATTAAACCTAAGAAAATGCATCGTGAATTAGCTGCAATAAAGGAGAAGAAGTCAAATAGTTAAGTGTCAAAAGTGCAGGTAGCAGTGAAATACGTATTGGGATTTATAGAGAACATGACAAGGGATTACTTAGATATTACAGTACCCAATCATGTGTTCGGCTACCACTTCGACTTCCATCTAATAAAAAATAACATGAAAGAATTTTTCTTGATGGAGGAATTAGCAACCACTTTTATAACATTTTATATCGTGTAAATAACATATACTTTAACAAATTGTCATTAATTTTCTTATGTTTTTAATACTAATATGAATTTATTTTGTTTTTAGATACTTATGCGAGTCTGACCCTATCCATCTTAGAGCAATATGCATTTCTACATCTAGAATTGATCTCAGTTGGCTCGGGACCTGAAGAGAACGTCTCTCGAGCCCTATGTAAAAGGTTAAGACATGTCAATGAAAAATTATTGATATGTCCTTTTAATCCCGGGTAAGTATGTAAATCAAATATACGTTAACACTTTGCACTTTTTCTTCTGCTATAACTCTATTGTATGTTTGTTATCTATATAGATATCATTGGATGTTGTTGGTGATATCATTAAAAACATTAACAATTTATTCAATTGACTCTCTAAAGCATGACTTTTGTGATGATGTAAAGAACATGGTTAATACTTAAGTAAATAGTTATTTTAGCATATGTAAGTTTATTATTTATATTTTTTTAGTATTCTTATTATTATATTATTGTGTTAGGGCTATAAGAATGTTCTATTCTCAAACTAATATACGAAGTCTCCCCTTCAAATGGGTATATGTTAAGGTAATGACTTTTACTTATTTTTTAGGTTGTTTTAATCATATTATTCAAATTATCTTATTACATGTGTTGAACTGTAGTGTGCTCAACAATTGGGATCTACGGAGTGTGGATACTACACTCCTAAATTTATACGAGATATAGTATCCCATAGGAGCAGAGTGATTACAGATTTGGTAAAGATCGATTTAACCTTGTATTCAACTTATCTTTTTATATTTATTATAATTTTTGTAATATAGTATGTTTACTTAATTTTTGTTTGTTTGTAGTTGACGAGAGGAACTACATTTAGCCAATCAGAATTCGATGAGATAAAAGTTAAATTATGTGAATATGTAGCACAATACATGGGATGATTGTTTTCTAATGCTATACTTGGTTTTTTTTATTCATTTTTTAGACAACTTGTTAAACACTGTGATATGTTCTTAGTTTGATGAAATGAATATTATGACTTACTTAAGTTGTGTTCTTAGATAACTTTTTCGTTAATGAAATCTATTATGAATGCTTGAGTTTTGGTGTTACTTTCATATAATGTATTGAACATGTTATGTTATTGTCAAATGAAGTGAAGGTTGTGTCCTGGGTTTAGAAGTGCATATTTCTGTTTTTTCAGGTACCAAAAAAGTTTTGGTTAGTTATAATTACATCGTTATGCTGTCGAGTTTTTGGTAAATCAAACTTGGTTACAGGGTAAAATTTAGAAATACAATCTATATTATGTTGATTTTTGGAGGCATTACAATTGGTAGCTGGCTACTATTGTGTAAATGTAGGTTGCAATGCAGGGTCAAAAACCAATGTGAGGTTTTTTTTTTATTTTTTCCAAATATGTATCGTTGATGGTTAAAAAACGTCATAACAAACACCATAATTGACATATATTAACCGTCAATGAATATACACAATTTGACAATTTAATATGGTAACTTGATAGTTAATAAACATCAATAAATTGATATATTGACAGCTCATAAGCGTCAAAAAATATATATTTATTGACATTTTCAATCCTATAATTGACATTTACAAAACGTCAACATAAGTTTATATTGATGGTTTTTAAATATCAATGAATATGGAAACATTGACGCTTTATTGATATCATTGATGAATAAAACATGTCAATAATACGATTTGTTGATGGCTAGTACACGTCAACAAAGGTGCCTACATTGACGCTTTATGAATATCATTGATGGATAAAACGTGTTAATAATGTCTTTGTTGATGGCTTATAAACGTCAACAACGACATCTTCGTTGACGTCCCAATAAGCGTCAATGAAACAGTAATATTGACGCTTTAGTTTTATTGATACCACTTCAGTTGAATTTTAAAAAGCGTCAATGAAAGTGATAGTTGATACTTTTTAGCCGTCAACAAATGCCAAATTTTTAGTAGTGAAGACAAACATTTATGTTATAAAAGACAAACATTTCATTTAAAATATGTAAATAACACAACACAATTCACTAAAGAAAAAAATGAAACATAAGAAAAGTAATATATCAAGTATATCATTGGTATATCAACATTCATATATCAAGTATATCGTTAATATATCAATACTATATCAAAGGTTATGCTTATCAAATCCAGTATTATATCAATACTATATCAAAGGTGATGCTTATCAAATCCAATATATATTCAATATATTAAGTATATCAAATTTGGTATATCAGTTAACTTGATATACTTTATATTTCGTATATCAGTAAATATAAAGTATATTAGATATACTACTAATATATCATTTGATATACCAATAAGGGTAAAACTAGAATAATGAAAAAATTGAAAATCAGATTTTAAAAAATTTGCTATATTTGCAAATCTAAAAAAACATAGCTAAATTTGCTAATATCCTAATGTTTTTTTGCTACCCATTGCAATTTCTCATTTTAATTATGTTTAAATGGTGATGTTTTTGCTTAGACATGGTTGCACATTCTTAAAAGAAACATCCCTGGAAATCTTTGTGAAATAATTCTGATTTTCTTGAAATAAATAGAAGTTCAAGGTTAGTTATTTATCCAGTTAATTAATTCTAGGTTAGAATTTGTTTAGATGTATTGGTCTGACCTAGCTAATAGAGAATGACTCATTCACTTTTCTAGGAGTACGCCAGATCTAGCTAATTAATTAGTAATTAGTGATTGACTCGATGTACACGGTAGGATCGAGTCAATTGATTTAGAGTACCAATTAGGCATTATGCAATTAAATCATTAATTTGTTAATCGATGAGTAAAAACAATTGTACCGAAATCCGAGTGTCTCAAGCTACAGTGATCACCAAGGTAAGATTAACCAACCACTTTTATTTTGTGTTATTTAATTTTCTACCATTTAGTTTCCCGCACTTTATTTTCCAGCATTTAATCTCCTTCTCTTCAACCCCCCTTCTGTTACCAACAAGCACAGAAGAGGTTAAAGATACAAATTTATTTGGCACCAAAGCCTCAACAACTCCGGTTTGTCAGAGGTCAACGGTGGTGACCGATCGGCAGAGGTCAGCGGCGACCGGTAGTCAGAGGTCGACGGTGGCGATAAGAGATTGGTGTAGGAATGGGAGAGAGATGGATACCTGCATGGAAGATAGAAAAAAAAAACGGAAACAGAATTTGAGAAACAACTTTTTGCAGTTTCTCAAATTTTGCCTCTTTTTTAGAAAACTTTCTAGAAATTTAGAAACAAGAAACATGGATGAGCTATCAAACACATCTATTTCTTAAAAAAGGAGAAACGAGAACAAGAAACAAGCCTGTTTCTTAGGTAACGGGAACGTTATCAAACGAGTCCGCAATGTCTGGGTTACAGTGTTGGGGCTAAACACGTGAGAGGGAGAGGGAGGGAGAAGAAGATGAAGGCTAGAGTTTCTTTCTTTTCTCTTTTTATTTTATTTTATTTTATTTTCTTAATTTTGACCTCATAAAGAAGGCTATTCCTCCCTATTTTCTTTCTCTTTCTTATTTCTCTAATTAAACTTTAAATTGATTTTGGTAAAATATCAGAGAAAATATTCCGAGATAAACTTGGGTTTTCAAACATGGAATTAAAATCCAAGGAAAAATTCTATTCCCAAAATAATTAACGTGAGACTTGAATAAAAATCCCTCATCTAGAAATTTGAAATTCACACTTAGTTAGACTCCAACCAACATTCCAATTAATAGAAAATTAAATACAAAATAATTAGACAATATAAAATCCATATATATTATGCTCCAGACGAATAAAATTAATCTTACCTGAAGACACAAGCAAAATTCTCACTCGGAGAGAAATCTCCGGGATTTCCTAATTATAGATGGTATCAGAGCGAAACTCTCCTAGTAGGATGTGGTTCTGGGGACGAACCAAGGCGAAAACTGGTGGGCATGTGACACCCGAGGATAGGAGGGGTACATGAATGAACCGAGATCACATCCGAATGAGAGGGATCTTGAGGACATGAAAGTATGGTCTAGATAAGCTTAAAAGAATTGATAGATACTACCTATACCAACAAGGTGCACCTTCCTTTTCGGTGGCTCAATCATAGGAACTTTGAAGTTAAGCGTGCTTGGCTTGGAGAAGTTCTATATTGGGTGACCTCTTGGGAATTTTCCTAGGAAGCATGTGAGTGAGGACAAAGCATGCTAAAAGGTCCCCGTGTTGGTTTGTGGGGACGTCGCTAGGTTGTAGGGGAATGCTGGGGCCGTCAGGTGCCGAGTTCGAATTCTAAATCCTAAGCCTAGGGTGTTACATTTGAAAAGTCCAATTTATCATTTAGGCTAGATTTAGGATGGCTAATTGAGTCTCGATGCCTTGTTCGTGCTCCTCAATGTCCAATTAGGCATTAATCGTTTAATTGGGAACTCGAATGCAAATTTGTTATTGATTTTATGAGATTTATGATGTTTAATTCATGATTTTGTTGCTTTGATGTGTCATTGAATCTTGTGCATGATTGCAGTTGTAATTGGTAGAGTAGCATGAGTGATGGCCGAGCACGAGCAAGCACAAGTATACACTATCACAAGTAGTATAAAATGGAAATATTCCAAGTATCGGATCCAATGGAATGAAGAATATAAGAGAAATTAATAGTTGATGATTGAATTCAAGTTAAACTGAAGGTAACCAATAAAAGATTAATAAAGATGGTCGAATGAAAAGAAAAATAAGATAAGATAAGAGGGATCCAAACTATGCTCCTACTCTAGATGCTATAATACTGCCATACTATGCGGTCGCAAGGTTGTTGCACAACGTCTTGCATTATGAACCAAATTCAACTCTTATCTGACTTTCTATGAAATATCGTTAAAAGTCTAAGCCATTCAACCTATATCTTTATAGCTAATCTAAACTTAGGTAATTAAACACTCAATTCATGGGTTCTATATTATAGGTGTTGTCTTATCTCTAAGGTCAACTACGAATTACTATCTCTAACCTCTTCTTCCTATATTGCTTTTATGACAATTGTATATTTTGCTTAATTCTCTCGACATTAAACTCAACATTGTATATAAATTAATTTAGGTAATCAACCTAAACTAATAATAAACATTTATTCAATAAAAGCAAACAAAGCTGCGATAACTTAGTAGGCAATATGTTTCCCCTAGAGCATTCCCAATAAGTTTGAATCCCAAATAAAATTTAGCTCATAATAACAAGAAATAATGACTCAATAGTACTAAAAGAACAATTCATTTTATTGAAATAGAAATGTGCGAGAATACAAAACATAAACTAGAATACAACGACACGAAACTAATTGAAACAACTAACAAAAATGCAAATACAAAAACACGAAAACTAGAAATGACGCATAACAGTTCAGAATGGTAGATGACTTCCAAATCTAATCCAACTTACCTTTCTCAAGGACGTTGGATCCTTACATCTACTCTCTCGAGGTCAATGTCTGATTGGGGTCAAGCCTACAGCAGATACTCTCGTATCCTGCTGGATCTAGCCTTCTAAACTGTTGTCACTTGGAGTGGTGACCAAAAGCTTCGAAGTCTGTTCTTGAATCTCTAGGACGACTCTCTTTTCTTGAAGCATAGTGGTCTCCTTATATATCCACAAGAGCATGGTATGTTGTCGAGGTCAGTGTGCTCCAAAATTGTAGGAATCAAACTGAGGAGTCAATTCTCGCCAGTTTGTTTTCCTTTTCCAACATCCTTTTTGCTGCCACCAATCCAATTTGTGCTGGGGATTTCCAGATTCTACACAATCACATTAAATCACAACATCTTCTCAAGAAGTTCATTAAAGAATGCTTCAAACTTACAAAATTCAAAATAGACACCTAAAATCATGCTCTAACTTATTTTATTCTAGCTATATTCAAATGAAACACAAAAATACCTCTAAAAAACACAATAAACTATGAATTTAGGGAAAAATAACTCTTAATAAATGAGTGTTATCAGTGAGGAACTCTTCGTAACTGTCACAATTACTTAGCTAAATAACTAGCATTTAAATCTAATCATGCGGGCAAATTAGCGATCCATCCTAATCTTGTGGCTATGGATGGTAAATCTAGGATTAAACCTTTGCTAATGCATGGTTTACGCTTTTCTTAGTTATGTATTGGCAATCTAAGAATCACGAGCTTAGTGCAATCCTTTTATTAATTAATTTGCGTACTTAATTAGAAATTGGTTAGATTTTAGCTTCGATTCTTTGGTTGGATTAATATAATTAAGGATGCATGTTGCTTGTCGACTTTGGATTTAATCATTTGCTAAAGCATGATTTAGGCTTTTCCTAGTTATGTATTGGCAATCTAACAATCCCAAGCTTAGTTCAGTCTTATTAATTAATTTGCACGATTAATTAGTAATTGGTTAGATGTTGGCTTCGATTCTTTGGTCCGATTACTAAAATTAGAGATGTGTGTTGCTTGCTGGCTTTTCCAGTTGAGTAGTTCGATGTAGGGGAATCAAATTAATTAACTGGTAATCAATGACTAAAATCAAACATAATTGAATTTTGAGTATCCCAGTTACATGATTTTGAAGTAAGATTGGCTATTCCCCCATTTAATTTCTACTTTTAATATTCCTTGGAACAAATAAAGTGTTCCTTGGGATCGACCCAATCAAGATTGTTACAAGTTAGCTTTAGAAACCGATAATATAAATTCAATTTGACCAAGCCCTTGACAACCCTGCACGTCAAATGTGGTGTCGTTGTTGAGGAAGACAATGTTTCTTTATTTTTTTTCTTTTTTTTTTCTAATGACCTCTTTACTCTTGTCCCGTGTATGCAAACTCAATCTTCAAACGACAAATATTTTCTATTTTGCTCTTAAATTTCGAGGGAGGAGAGGAGATTAAGGAAAGAGAAGAGAAAATGAGACGTCGAGCGGATTGATCATATATCCAATATAACCTTGGACCAGTTGGAGAGATGGCCAAGCACATGTTGAAAGAGCTAGCTACCTCAAATCTTAGTCAGCAACTGCTATGCATCACCGACCAAGAGGTGGAAAGTGACTTTGAATTAAAATCAAGTTTAATTCATTTACTGTCTATTTTTCGTGGTAGTGCAGGAGAGGATCCACACAAACACCTACCAGAGTTCTACATTGTCTGTACGGGTTTAATCCACTTACTATCTATTTAGGTTATTTCTTAAATATGAACCTCTTGTTCGTCTATTACATACAGTTTAAGATTACATAAATAGCCAGGTTCTTTACATAATATATAAAGTAAATTGAAAATTAAAAAACATGAAACGTTCAAATTATAACACATAGCTAAATGGTTAAGACATTATTTCTTCTGTTTAGGTCAATGGTTCAAACTCTCACCTCTACATTTGTTTTAGTAAAATAAATCAATTAAAATTGTCACATCATTTTCATATCAAAATGGTTGAAGGAAAATTAACATCAAGGACTAAAATGAAGAAATTTTGAAAATTTAGGAGATAATTTGTGAGATTTTGAAGTCCAATGAATAACTGGGAATTTTCTAAACCAAAAAAGTATTTCTCCCAAGAAATATTTACAGGCAGGCATTTATCGTTAATTGGCTAAAATTTTCTTAACTTGGTTACCTTATCAAGAACATTATCCTTTGTGCAACTAAATCCCATTATATGAATGTTTATTAACTAAACTACTCTATTTAGAAAAACAAAACCACAATTTTTAAAAGTTACAACAAACTTTGAACAAATCTGAACATATCAAGACGGTATATAAGGAATGTTTTGGCTATCTTTCTCTCAAGACACTAGGAAAGAGGATATCCACCCCAAGAAGGATGGGAAGAACTTTGCAAACTCTTACATTTTTAGTACTAGTCCTTGTGTTTTCATCTCTTTTAGTTGATTCCTTGCCTTTGTCAACACAAGGAAGATGGATCCTTGATTCAAAGACAGGCAAACGAGTAAAGCTTGTGTGTGTGAATTGGCCTTCTCACACCCAGGCCATGTTGGCAGAAGGCCTCAACCACAGATCACTCAAAGAACTCGCAGATGAGGCAGTAAAATTGAGATTTAATTGTGTGCGACTCACATATGCAACCCACATGTTCACTCGTTATGCTAATAGGACAATTGAAGAGAATTTCGACCTTCTTGATTTAAAACAAGCCAAAGCTGGATTGGCCCAACATAACCCTTTTGTATTCAATAAGACCATCGTTGAAGCCTATGAAGCTGTTGTGGATGTGCTTGGGGCAAGTGGTTTAATGGTTATTGCCGACAACCACATTAGCCAACCAAGATGGTGTTGTTCTCTTGACGATGGTAATGGCTTCTTTGGTAATCGTAATTTCGACCCTCAAGAATGGTTACAAGGTCTACGCTTGGTTGCTGAACGATTTGTCAACAAATCAACGGTATGTAACATTAAATTTTTTTCTCATATTCTTGAAATTCTTCCAACCATTTGAAGATTGGAAACTAAATTATTATTTCACTAACAAGATTTTAATTTTGCATATAGTTGGTAGGAATGAGCCTACGAAATGAGATACGAGGAATGATGGAAAATGCAAATGATTGGAACAACTATATAACTCAAGGTGTAACAACAATACACAACACAAACTCAAAAGTTTTAGTTATTGTGTCAGGTCTAAATTATGACAATGATCTTTGATGCTTAAAGGAAAAGCCTTTGAATGTCGGCACCTTAGACAATAAGTTGGTTTTTGAAGTCCATTTATATTCCTTTAGTGGAGATTCTGAAAGCAAATTCGTGCAACAACCATTGAATAATATTTGTGCAAATATCATGAATGGGTTCATAGATCATGCTGAGTTTGTAATAGAAGGAACAAACCCATTTCCTCTATTTGTTAGTGAATATGGATACGATCAAAGAGAGGTTAATGATGCTGAAAATCGATTCATGAGTTGCTTTATGGCTCATCTTGCTCAAAAAGACTTGGATTGGGCACTATGGACTTGGCAAGGTAGCTATTATTATAGGGAAGGACAAGCAGAGCCTGGAGAAGCATTTGGTGTTCTCAACTCTGATTGGACTCAAATTAAAAACCCAAACTTTTCAAAGAAGTTTCAATTATTGCAGACCATGTTGCAAGGTAATTAAATTAATGATTTTCAATACATTTAACGATTAAGGTAGTTTGTATGATCAAAATATAATTTATATGTAACCTTTTTTTGACACGCAGATCCAAAGTCCAATGCTTCTTCCTCGTATGTTATGTATCATCCACAGAGTGGCCAATGTGCTCAAGCCTTCAGTGACGATATAGAAATTTTTTTGAGCAATTGTTCCACCTCAAGTCGTTGGAGTCATGACGGGGATGGTGCCCCAATTAAGATGGCATCCAATGGTTTGTGTTTGAAGGCTAATGGAGAAGCCCTTGGAGCATCCCTTTCAAGTGACTGCTCAGGTCAACAGAGTGCTTGGAAAGCCATTTCTAACTCTAAGCTTCACCTGGCTACCTTCACTCAGGATGGGAAAAGCCTTTGCTTACAAATTGAGAATTCTAACTCTACAAAAATTGTGGTAAACTCTTGTATTTGCACCGATGGTGACTCACATTGCCTCCAAGACACGCAAAGCCAATGGTTCACACTTGTTCCAACCAATGTCTTGTAGTTGAGTTGATATATGTTAAGAGTACCAATTGACAATGATGGATAATTATGATACGTTGATGGCAAGAAATTTGTTCATTCTAAAAATGGTATTTATTCATTACACATTAAAATTTGCAGTAAGTATCTACTGCACACTCATTTACTTGCATTGTTATATACGATCGATCAAACTTGTCATCGTGTCTTGAAAAAGAGACTTCTCAAAGACAGTGCCTCTATTTTAATTGGGGCAGTTGTAAAAATATTAAAAATAAAAATGGAATTTGCAACCATGTCATCAGTTTTTTGATGTTGCAAATATAGGAAAAAAAAAAAGTGGTCCCAACCTAAACATTAAAGTTGAAAATTAAAAAAAAAAAACCCTAAAAAACACCCTCGATGTGGGAAGTTGAAAGAGTATATCAATGATGTTATTGATATACCATACATCAGTTACATCATTTAGTTATTTAGGGTGACTGATATACTAAATATTTGGTATATCAATCAATTGATATACTAAATATATGGTTGATTAGATGTATATTTCATGAACATAATAACCTTCATTCATGAAGTATACACATGAGCCTTCATTAATTTAGATGTCTTTGATACTTCATTAATAAAGAATTAGATATTAGCTTTATTTTGGGACAATATGTATGGTAAGAGATTTAATCCTCTAACTTCTTGGTTGGATGTGTATGTCTTCTGCGAGTTGAACTGTGTTCATGTTGAAAAATATATCATCTATATACTATATATCATTTTAATTATCATACTACTGATACCTTAATGATATACTTGAAATTACATTTTTAGTGAATATTGATATACTGCTATTACACCAATGATATATTTAAAATTGCATCGTATTGATATACTTATAAAAAATCTTGCATTCCACGACCTTCATAATACAACAACTATTAAATATATATAGCAATGATTTTTTTTCAAAAAATAACAAGTCTATCATTGATGTATTTTGCTACTCATAATCGGGTATATCAATCTTATTAATTATTTGAGTAATATAACAAATGAGGTATATCAATTCATAACAAGTATAAAAGCACTTCTACAAATTTGGTCTTTATTGTCACTTGACTTTTTAGGTTTATTGATGCCTGTGCCAAAAAAACGTCAATAAAAATATAATTTGTACTTTAAAATAAATTATTAATAAATAAATAGGTATATTGACGGTTATTTGGTGTCAATATATAATCTGGTTTATGTTGATGGTCAAAAAGCATCAATAAATGTGATTAAAAAATTAATTTACGTAGTGTTGAGTGAGAAATTTCGGCCAATCACAAATTGTCATGTCATTAATTTGAATTAATGATAAAATAAATTTGGGACTAATTACAAATTTACATGTGTCCTTAAATTAAATTAATAGACATTAAAATTCGGCAAATGAAACCATGCCACTTGTCTATTATTGATCCATCAGATAACATAAGCCAAGACCAATCAAATTATGCCACGTGGCAATTGGACCCGAGACTAATGTGACCAAAGATCATTGAAGAAATTGAGCTAAATTAAAATAATCCAATTTTATTAAAAATAAGTTGGATTAAAGCCCAAAGCCTAAGCCCACATGTTGGGCCCAAGCCCAAGCTCAAGCCCATATGAGGTCCATCAAACTCTATAAATAAAGGAGGCCACCATTCATTTTGGGCATTCAGACAGAGTCAGAGAAGTTAGAGTCCAGAGCATTCTCCCAAGGTCCAGAGTCTTCAGAAGTCAGAGAGTCCAGAGAATTCAAGAGATCCAAGATTCAGAATTCGACCATATCAAGACTCAGAAGATCCAAGACTCCAAAGAATCAACCTTTTCTTCATCAAGATACAAGTTGAAGATTCAACCTTCCTCCGTCTGAGATCAAGCTCGCCAGCCCTCAGATCAGACTCTACATTTTGAGAGAAAGCATCAGAGGATAAATATTAGAGACTGTAACACTTCTACATACAAAATCAATAAAATCAAGTTCATTTCCACGAATTAAATTTCCTTTGTCGAAATCTCGTGTGAACAAATTGGCACACCCAGTGGGACAATCTCTACCTCTCATCTCTTTTTCTCGCAAAGAAATCATGACTTCCGAAGAAGCTTCTTCAAAGATCGCTGTTTCAAGCAAGTCCTATGTGGGGCCAATTACTCGCATTCGCTCCAAGGAAACCCAACACGAAGATAGTCAAACTCCTGTCATTGCAAACAAGATGCTGAGACGCATGACAGAATCTGCTCAACTTGAAATCGCCACTGTAGAAAATTTGATGCTTGGCCAATTCATCTCTTCTTCTCAGCAACCAAACGTGACCTCCAGTCTTGATGTGATGTCTGTTATGATGACTGGTGTTGGAACTAGTGAAGAACGAATGGCTGAAGTTGAGAAGAAAATCAGCATGTTACTGAAGATGGTCGAAGAGAAAGACCAAGAAATTGCCTCTCTCAGGAACCAGATGGAAAGTCGGGATGTTTCTGAATCGAGTCAGACCCCTGCCATCAAAGATAAGGGAAAGATTATTGCACAAGATCAGTCACAACATTCCGCTTCTATTGCTTCACTGTCCGTTGATGTGGAATTTTCCTTACCGCAAGCGCACGGGTCAAGTAATAATAAAGTGATCGAAAAATCGAGTGTCGTCCTCTGGATTGGATTTTTAAGTTAAATCAATTACCATGAATAATCTTGCTCAATTTTATTTAGGGACCAAAAAGTAGTGAAATTTAGAAACCAAGGTAATGCAAATCAAAGATGTGAAATTCAATTGAAAGAATACTTAGGGAATTGATTTTGTCAATTTAATCTAGGATTGATTTTAGGGAATGAATTATAACGCACAATGGTTTTATGAGTCTAAGAACCTTTAATCACAACTATCTCTCCCGAGTATAATTGATTCTCATGCAAATTAACTAACTTGATATCCCTATCTAAGTTCTTTAATAAGTAAGGCAATTAGTTCTTTTTAACCGATTCTAAAGTTACTCTAAGTTCTTACACGATTTTAGAGATTCTACTTTAGTCATGCAGTTTTAATAAAGTCTACGCTAAATCCCCTCTCCCGAGCAAGACTCAACACTTAGATCATTCAACTAGTGGCCAATTAATTGAAAGCATTAAATTAAGAATGCAAACATAAAACAATTGCACAATTCAATCCATAAATCAATCCATAAACTAAAAAGACTACATCAATCCCTAAGTAACAAACTTAGTTACTCATACATGACGTTACAAGATAAACTAAGTAGGAAAAAGCCATTAAAAACTAACTAAAGTAAGGGGAAAGAAGATTAAACACTATGGAGGCTGAGACCGCACGTCCCCGTTACGATCTCCACGAACAAAGTCTTCAATTCCACGCTCCCTTGCTTGCTTCAGCTTCACAATCTGATTTGTCTCTCTGTTTTACGGCTAAAAATCTCCCCAAAAGAAGTCCCCCAAAAAGCCCTAATCTCAATCTTTAAATAAGGCAAAAATTGGTCGTAGCGTCGCGACGCTACCACGAAATTACGGATTCTAGAAGTTCGCCTGGCGTCGCGATGCTAGTCACATAGCGTCTCGACGCTATGATTTTTTTTTTTTTTATGATTGAACTCCATTTGACTCCAATTTCTCAATTAAGCTCAACATAACAATTTCCTACAAAATAAACATTAAAGAGCAATAAAATGGTTACGAATTACTCAAAGACTAACCAAATTGTAACGGGAAAGATAACTCGTTATGCGCGCTATCATCCGTCCAGCAGCTCCAGGATATGATCATGAATTCCATCAGAGCTCAATATGGTTGACTGACTCAAAACTCTCTCTTGTATTCCAAGCCATATACCAAGAGAATCGACAATCTGAGAATGCCTCATGGATACCAGCCACCGAAGTTTCAACAATTCGACGGAAAGGGCAATCCCAAGCAACACGTTGCTCATTTCGTTGAGACATGTAATAACGTTGGTACTAGAGGAGACCAACTAGTCAGGTAGTTCGTACGAACACTGAAGGGGAATGCTTTCGACTGGTATACCGACCGTGAGCCTGAGACTATTGATAGTTGGGAACAACCGTTTCTACAGCACAAGACGAACCGTTAGTATGACGAAGCTCACCAGCGCTAAACAACGGAAAGGCGAACCGGTTGTTGACTACATTAACCGTTGGAGAGCTTTGAGCTTAGATTGCAAGGACCGACTCACCGAATTGTTTGCTGTTGAAATGTGCATCCAAGGCATGCATTGAGGACTCCTCTATATCCTGCAGGGAATAAAGCCCCGCACTTTCGAGGAGTTGGCAACCCGTGCTCATGACATGGAATTGAACATTGCTACTAGATGGAACAAAGATTCTATTGTCCCCGATGGAAGGAAAGAAAAGAAAGAAGTTAAGAATACTGAGAAAGCTACCAAAAGCACTACGAAAGAGTCAATGGTAGTCAATGCAGCTCCTTTCAAGTTTTCTTCGAAAGGAAAAGAAAAGAAGATAGAGAAACAACAAGACGGAGGTGATAGACATCGTCTGACCTTGAAAGAAAGGCAAGAGAAAGTTTACCCTTTTCCAGATTCTAACGTTTCATATATGTTAGAACAACTTCTGGAAAAACAACTTATTGAACTACCAGAATGAAAGCGACCAGAAGAGATGGGGAGAGTTAATGATCCCAACTACTGCAAATACCACTGAGTCATCAGCCACCTGGTGGAAAAGTGCTTCGTTCTAAAGGAGCTAATTTTGAAGTTAGCTAAAGAAAAGAAGATTGAGTTAGATCTTGATGAGGTAGCTCAATCAAATCATGCGACGATAGCAACAAATCTGAACAACCGAGTAGCTCTAAGCCCGGTTCATGATTCAATAGCAAGTTTGATACAGTTTGGGACATTAGAGCCGATTGTTATTTGGCTTCAGCAAGAATCTGCAAGAGACATCTTCCAAGATCAACTTGAGTCTGTTGAAAATGAAGGCGAAAGATGGACTTTAGTAACTCGTCGAAAGAAGCAAAAGAAACATTCCGTTCAAAGAGAGCCTCACAGTTCCGAAACTACAGAAGAAAGAACATGTCACAAAAACAGAAGAGAAAGATAAAAGGTCCGAGAAAGCCTAAACTAGTTGTCGAAGAGAATCAAGATTTTGTTATGTCTCGACAACCAGTGACCCTTAAAGAGAGCCTCACATGTCCCGGAGAACTTTCTTAATGACGATCATGAGGACATCTCTGAGATAGTCACATGTCATGCTGTCAATACGTGCGAAGAAGGCGATTCTTCCTCAAGTCCATCTCAGGTGATGACAAGGCCAGAAGATTCACCTCCATTCACAATAGATGATTTGGTGTCACTCCCTCAAGCAACCAAATATGCTATTGTTGAAACATTGAAAAGTTCTAACGTTGCAGACGTTCCAGACTTGCAAGGACATAGATGTGTCTCATGTTATATGTCCATTAACTTCACAGATTAAGACTTGATGTTGGGATCGAAGCCTCATAATAGGCCCTTATTCGTCTCAGGATATATTCGAGAGCAAAAAGTTGGCCTAATTCTTATCGACGATGGATCTGCGGTGAATATAATGCCTAAGTCAACCATGACACATATAGGAATTTCAATGGATGAACTATCAAACAGTAGGTTGGTTATTCAAGGCTTCAACCAAGGCGGCCAACAAGCAATCGACATGATCCGTTTGGAGCTTGTTATTGGAGATTTGAAGGCCAACACTTTATTCCATATCATAGATTCTAAGACCACTTACAAGTTATTGTTAGGTCATCCTTGGATTCATGGAAATGGAGTAATATCTTCTACACTTCATCAGTGTTTCAAGTTCTATCAAGCTGGTGTCAAGAAAGTTGAAGCCGACACTAATCCATTCTCAGAGGCAGAATCCCACTTTGCAGATGCAAAGTTTTATATGCAGAATGATAAAGCAGGAGAGATCATCCCAGGTGAGATTCCTCTGATTGAAAGTCAGAAAGTAGAACATCCAAAGAATGCGAAGAAGGAGTCGATCAAAGAAGTAGTTGCTTGTGAAGTTCAATCAAAGGAAGCATCTGCTCACCCTACAAAATCAAAAGCTCCAAAGGAAGAGGCATCGTCAAACGTCCCTATATTGCACTACGTTCCTTTATCTCGACGCAAGAAAGGGGAATCACCATTCACAGAATGTTCAGGAATTTTGAAGGTTGGTGATGTGGAGATTCTAAAAGAAAATTTCACCACACCTCTGACTAGGGGTGTTCACGGGTTGGGCTGGGTTGGGTTGGGGGGGTTTTTTGGACCAACCCGAAAATTCGGGTTGGTCGGTCTGGCTACCCGAACAAACCGAACAAGGGTAGCAACCCAACCCAACCCAACCCTTCTATTTTCGGGTTGGGTTGGGTTGGGTTGTCAGGTTGTATCTTTTTTTTTTATTATTTTTTTATTTCTTAATTATGTAAAATTCATTTTTCTTTGAACATTCATGCTTATCTTATCCCCAACACATGACAACTAATAACTAAAATAAACATAAAATTCAAATACGTAATATTCATAACAATCTTAAAAACACAAATACTAAGAGTTCATACATTCATCAATCCAAAGTCATTCAAATAAACATACAAATACAAGTTCGTTGATACAATTACTACAACAACTAAAATTTTAAATCTCTAACAACACTACTGCACTAGCCTAACAAGCCAAAGCATCAAGCTCCACAATAATTGGCATCACGAACATTAGCATAAATCCTGAAAACTCAAACAAAAAAAATTAATCACTTCAAAGAATCATGCATAATAATAATTAAAAGATAAAAGGAAAACGACCATGAAAATATTTTACCTACTATGAAATGAAATCTATGAGTCCAATGAGATCTATTTATGCACGTTGGTGGTGGAGGACCCTGCAGTACTTGTAAAACAAAGAGAAAAAGCTCAAAAGTTTCGTGTTATATAAAGTATACAATAGATCTCAAGACACAAAGTTTAAATAAGAAGTTACCTTTCTCAATTTTAGCACAAGTCTCCAATTCTTCAAGCTGTGGAGGAAGATCTAATAATACCGATTGACCACGAATCCAATTTTGTGTACATATCAAAGCCTCCACTGTTGTAGGTGTCAAAGAACTTCTAAAAGAATCAAGAATCCTCCCTCCAGTACTAAATGCTGATTCAAAAGCCACGGTAGACACTGGAACTGCCAAAACATCTCGAACGATTTTTGATAAAACTTGATATCTAGACTCATTAAGTTTCCACCAAGCCAAAACATCAAATTTATCATTAAGTTCCACACATTCGTCAGATAAATATCGATCCACATCATCCTTCAATTCTAAAGAACTTTTTTCTTCTCTTCTTCTCTTGTACCGAGCCAAATTTGATGCACTTGGACTTGCACCAGATTCCACACTCAAAGAAGTAAAACTACATTCTGATTGTTGATGATCACTACTAGAACTTTGAGTACTAGAACTAGAAATATCATCACGTGACTTTGACATGTAAAAATTATACAGACGAACCAAACACATCTTGATGCTATCAACCATCCCTTTAACCATAGCCTCGTCATAAACACTCGAAAAGCAAAAGGCTACATAATCCAATTTGTAACGAGGATCAAGCACCACAGCCATATATATCAACTTATTGATTTTGTCAACTGAACCCCAATAAAAGGTAAATTTTGGTTCGGTTCGGTTCGGGTTGGACCGAACAGAAAAAATTCCAACCCGCGAACCGAATTGAAATTTCGGTTTACTAAAATTTTGACTCAACCCAAACCGAAAAAAAACTAACCCAACCCAACCCTTACGGTTTGGGTTGGGTAGTCCGGGTTCGTCGGGTTGTCGGGTTTTTTGAACACCCCTACCTCTGACAACAATTACCAAGCAAGAGATTCAGGAATCAAAGACTGAGCATACCAAAGTGACTTTGTCGAAAAGACGAACGAAGGCTGGATTTGACCCAAATGCATACAAACTCCTAGAAAAGATAGGATACGACTTTACAACTCATACTGAGTTTAAAAGTCTAAAAATATTCGATGGGAGATCTGAGCCTTCTCCGAAACAGAAGAAGCTCCAAAAATAAGGTTATGCCATACCATCCTCGAGAGCCGGACTAGGGTACAATCCCCCAGAGCCAGTTCGTATAACCAAGAAATGGAAAGTTGCAGATGCACATCACATAACGATAGAAGAGATGAGCGATTCAGAAGATAAGAAGAACGATGATAGGCAGAAAATCTCTATCTTCGATTGCATTAAAGCGTCGACTACTCGTCTTTCAGTTCATCAGCGACTGAAATGTTCATCTTCGGAAAAGGAATGTCAGAGCAAAACTTCTGCTCCTACCCGACGTTCAGTGTTTCATCGTTTGAGAGCGTTTACATGGAAGAAAGTAGATGAACCTTCGAATCTGTGTTCGACCGCCTTCAAGCAACATATGGCCAATGCAAGGGAAAGTTGAAAAGTCTTGAAACAGAAGAATCCGAAGAGATGAATGACAACAATGGATTTTCCAGTACTGTTCCTTCACGAATGAAGAGAAAACCTTTTGTTCTCATAAATACAGAAGGTGCTTTAAAAGTAAAGCGACAGTTAGTCATTCTAACTAACCCTTCGAAGGTGAACCAAGAGCTTGAAGAAGAACAGGTTAATTGTTGCCATATTTCTTTTAAAGAAATGCCAGATACTGAAATTTCTGAAGAAGGTGCTGAAGAAGCACCCGCATCGTTAGAAGATGGGAGTCAATCAACAATTGATGAACTCAAAGAGGTACACCTGGGTACGACAGAAGAACCACGCCCGAAATTCATCAGTGCGCCACTTAGTGCTGAAGAGGAACGCGAATACTTGAATTTGCTCGTTACATATAAAGATGTCTTCGCTTGGTCGTACAAAGAGATGCCAGGACTCGATCCAAAAATAGCAGTCCACCATCTTGCGATTAAACAAGGATATCGACCTATTAAGCAGGCCCAAAGGCGTTTCCGACCAGAGCTCGTTCCTCAAATTGAAATTGAAGTCAACAAGTTGACAGAATCAGGGTTCATTCGGGAAGTGAAATATCCAACATGGATAGCAAACATTATGCCAGTCAAAAAGAAGAATGGACAACTGCAGGTATGCGCAGACTTCCGTGACTTGAATAATGCATGTCCCAAAAATGAATTTCCATTGCCCATCACTGAACTTATGGTCGATGCCACTACAGGACATGAAGCCTTATCTTTCATGGATGGGTCATCAGGGTATAATCAAATTCGAATGGCCCTTGAAGATGAAGAGATGACAACATTTCGAACTCCAAAAGGAATATACTGTTACAAGGTGATGCCTTTTGAATTAAAAAGTGTCAGAGCAACTTACCAACGAGCCATGCAGATGATCTTCGATGATATGCTCCACAAACGTGTTGAGTGCTATGTTGATGATCTCGTGGTCAAATCCAAGAAACGAGAGGACCACTTGCAAGATTTGAAGATAGTTTTTGACCGTTTGAGAAAGTACCAGTTGAAAATGAATCCTCTTAAATGCGCCTTCGGTGTGACATCATGAAAGTTTCTTGGTTTCGTAGTAAGGCATTGAGTAATTGAAATCGACCAATCAAAGATTGACGCCATTTAGAAAATGCCAGAACCACGAAACTTGCGGGAAATTAAGAAGCCTCCAAGGGCGTCTGGCCTATATCAGAAGGTTCATCTCCAATTTAGCAGGTCGATGTCAGCCATTTCAAAGACTGATGAGAAAAGACACGACTTTTGAATGGGATAAAGCTTGTCAAAATGCTTTTGATAGCATTAAAAAGTATTTGTTTAATCCTTCCGTCTTAAGCGCTCCAATTGCAGGAAAACCGTTGATATTGTACATTGTTGCACAAGAAAGATCACTTGGGGCATTGCTCGCTCAAGAGGGAGAGAAAGGCAAAGAATGTGCTCTGTATTATCTAAGTAGAACTTTGAATGGGGCAGAGCTAAATTATTCACCCATCGAGAAAATGTGCCTTTCACTTTTCTTTGCCATTGGCAAACTGAGACATTACATGCAAGCCTTCAGGGTGCACTTGGTGGCAAGGGCTGATCTAATCAAGTATATCTTTTCTAGACCAATTATCTCAGGGAGGTTGGTAAGTGGGCAATCTTACTTCAGCAATACGACATTGTCTATGTTCCGCATGTTGGGTTTATTAAAAGAAGTTTAACTCACCTAAAACATTGCGGTTGAATCCTTTCCATAATTGTTATAATAGGACCAGACTTAGATAGATTGACTTAGCCGAATTTTATCTAAGTTAGACAACCCTAAATTAACCTTAGGACATTTTTAGTGGGAGGAAAATTACAAAACGAGATTTAAATCAAGTTTTGCTCCTACGTCCCTAGTTCATGCTTGGCTTCGAGTCGCCTTAGGAGCGGCCTCCATTCGGAAAGTGTTTGCATGAATCAATAACAAGGTGAATGGGAAAAATGTCTAGAGTAAGTGGGAGCGGGACAGTGTCAACGGATTCCTTTGGTCTCCCCCCCTAGTTCGCACCGTGAGAGTCCTATGATCCGCCTGTAGGTTGTCCTGGCACAACCATCCCTTCGGAGGGCTTGATCATAGGATTCAGAACACCGTGAACTCCTGAATAGGATATTTTGGCTATAGCAGTGGGGAACATTAAGTTATTTTTCTTAGTGGGAGAAAATACATATTATTAGATAATGTGTATGTAATTCATAAGATCAAAAGAAATTTGATTTATGTGTCTTATTTGCTGGAACAATGTTACTCTTACCTTTCTCTGCTAACGCAGTTTTATTTCAAGAAAGGGAGTTGACATTTGTTTAGCTTTACTGGAAAGTAACCTAAATGTTTTAGGACTAATCAAGAGTAAAGCAGTCATGAACACTGGGTTGTTTAAGACTACTACTACTCAATGTGAAAAGAGACAAAGGATTTCTCCTAAAGGAAAATACCTTTCTTTGGTTCTAAGGTAAACCATATTAATCTCAATTTGATTGGGAGATTGGTCAAGAGTGAACTTCTTAGCGAGTTAGAAGATGACTCTCTACTACCTTGTAAGTCATGCCTTGTGGGCAATATGACTGATAGATCTTTTACTGGAAAAGATCTAAGAGCCAAAGAGCCCTTGGAGCTTGTACATTTGGATCCTTGTGGTTTAATATGTTAAAGTAGTGGGAGGGCATGAATAATTCATCTCTTTTGGATGATTATTCAAAGGTATAAGTATCTTTACCTAATGCAACTTAAGTCTAAAGCTTTTGAGATATTCGAAGGGGCTTAGGACTGAAGTTGAAAACTTGTTAGGTGAGATGATAAAAATACTTCGATCTGATCAAAGTGTTGAGTATAGGGATTTGAGATTCCAAGACTATTTGATAGTGCATAGGATCACAACCTAAATCTCATTTAGGAGAAATAGAACCCTATTGGATATGGTTCATTCCATGTTGAGCTATGCTCAATTGTCTGGCTCGTTTTGAGGTCATGTAGTGTTGACTGCATTGCATACTGTAGTAGGCAACCCCAAAGGAAACGAGAAGTGGATACTTCTTCAATTCACAAGAGAATAAAAATTTGTATCGACAAATGCTAAATTCTCAGAAGAAGTCCACATCAAAAATCATAAACCACAAGAGTAAAGTCAGTTTAAGTAAGTTAACTAATGAAGCTATAGTAACATCCACAAGAGTTGTTGATGAGGCTGACTATTCAACAAGAGTTGTTGATGGATCAGTGCATCTAGTCAGTCACATCCATCTCAATAGTTGAGATTGCCTCAATGTAGTGGGAGGGTTGTTTGATAACCTGAACGTTACATGGGCTTGTTTAAAGCCTAGGTCATCATACCTGATGATGGCATAGTGGGTTCAATATCTTTTAGAAAGAAAATGAATGATGTTGACAAGGACCAATGGATTAAAGTCGAAGTGTTTTGTATTTCACTTCCATTTGGGATCTTGTAGATCTGCTTGATGGGTAACACCTATTAGTTACAAGTGGATTTACAAGAGAAAATGAGACATTAAAAGTCTTAACCAGAAGGGTTCATACAGCAAGATCGAAAGCAAAAGGGTTTGCAAGCTTAAGTTATCCATTCATGGATTGACCTAAGTATTTCGATTTTGAAATATAAGATTTGATATAGTGACCAAATCTTTTGGCTTTAATCAAAACATTAATGAGTCTTGTGTTTACAAGTAATTATCAATAAATCAGTAGCTTACTTAGTGTTGTATATGATTGATATCCTAATCATTGGGAATGATTTAGGTTATCTTACTGACATTAAAGGAGCCAGCAGCTCATTTCCAAATGGAAATTTGGGAGAAGCCGAGTTTGTTCTTGGGATCCAAATCGTTAGAACAAAAAGCTAGCCTTGTCTCAAGTGACTTATATCTACTAGATGTCAGTTAGATATAAGATACAGAATTCCAAGAAGGGTTCACTACCTTTCAGGCGTGGAATTCTTTTTTGTCTAAGAAATTGTTTCCTAAGACACCTCAAGAAGTTGAGGAGATGAGACGAATGCCCTATGCAATATGAATTGTCAGTAAGTATCAATCTAATCCAAGATTTAACCATTGGAAAACCGTTAAGAATATGTAACGCCCCGCGTTTCGAAATCGAGCCATTTTTGAATTTATTGGGCGTTCTTATTCTAATTTGGGAAAATTAGAATTTAACTTTGGCCTTGGGTCGTTAAACTAAATTTCTAAAGTTTAGGGGAAAGAGATTTTTAATTAAAATTCCTAAAGTTAGAGGTTTAACGTTTGATATTTATTTTAAATATCAAAAAGGCCCAAACTCTTTTATCAATCGAGTTATTTTTCCTCCCAAGTCTTTTAGGGATTAAGTTAGGGTTTTTAAATAAAATCCTAGATAAGACCTTATTCCTAATTAAATTGGGATTTTTCTCTTAGGTTCTTTTAAAAGAAAAGAATAAGGAAATAAGGGAAAAAGAAACCCTAAAGCAAAATTATCTCCTTCTCCCTCCTCCTTTTCGTGAGCAGCAGCCGCCAGACCCCCCCCTGCGTGTTCTTCATCAGCCGCTAGCCCTTCCCGTTTTTCTTCCTCTCCCTCGCAGCCGAGCATCCCGAAGGCCATCTCCGGCGTCTTTTCTCTCCCTCTCGCGTGTTCGTCCGCCGGCAGCAAGGCTCTCGAAGCCGTCAGTTTCTTCCCTCGTGTGGTCGGTTTCGTTTCCCTGGTTCGCAGCTCGCCGCCGTCGTTTCAAGCCGCGTCGCCCTGCAGTCCGTTTCGTCTCCTTCCTTGTATGTAAGGTCCCTTTCTCTCTCGTTCTGTTCATCTAGTTCAGTTAGCTACTTGATCGGTTGTTGTTTCTATCAAGTTCAGCAAAGGAAACAAGTTTAATTCCTTCCTTGCGTTTTCGGTCAGGCTCGTGGGTAGCGGAAAAAGTCTTCGTTGTTCTGGTGTTGTGCGCGTTCGGGCTGATTCAAGGTCCGTTTCAGCGTGTTCGGACTCTTTCGGTAAGTTTCAGCGATGACCCATGCTGGTTTGAGTTCGAATATAGTTTACCCATTCTTGTTTGGAGCCTTTGGTAGAATGCCCATTCCTTTTAGGGGCTGAAAAGTTTAATGGTGTTCGAGTTTCTGATCTGCAGTGCCGTCTAGGTGTTCGATTAGGTTCGAAACACATCAACTTGCATACCCACTGCCCAAGGACCGTTCTGGTGCGTTGTTCGAGGTTGTTGCAACCCGTCTTGCGTGATATCGGGTCCGTTGGGTAAGGTTCAATGCTGTTATTAGTTTTATAGCTTAAGTGTTCGTTACCCAGTAGAGATTAAAGCCTTAAATCATGTTTTAATCGATACCCATTCGTTATCGGCCTTAAAATTGCAGAATTAGGTGTATTCGGTTGCTGTTCAGCGAGCGTTTGATCTCAAATATCGTGTTCAGCGAATACCCACAACTCGAAAGACCTTGATTTTGGTTACCCATAACTCGGTGACTTGGGATCTTGGTTGTTGGGTCGTTTCGAACACAAGTCGGCTTGTCTCAAGGTTATTTGAGCACTAAGCGGTAAATTCCAGCACCCTTTACCTTCCTTTATTAAGTCTCTTGGGTGTTGTTTATCAATTCCTAACCCATGGTAATTGTTGCTTGTAGTTGGAGCTCTTTAGGCTCTTCCGGTTGTTTCCATTAGTCCTTTAGGATTGTTTAGGAGCGTTTGAGCTTCCGGTAAGTAGTTCCTACTTGTTGAAGTCTGTTTGACTGTGTGTTGCATGCTGAATGTTTCCTTGTCTTATAACTGTTCTCTTGTTCCTGTTCTTTGAATATATATATATATATATGTATATGATTCTGTGGAAAAGCATGAATTGTTGTTGCGTGATAAATGGTTGCAAGCATGTTGGTTCTATTTGTGTTTCCGAGTCAAGCATGAGTTAAGAGATGTAGTCATATGTGTAATGCTTAGTGGGCATGATGCATGAGTCTAGAAGCATGTTGCAGGGCATATGCATTCTAGGAGATGTGAGATATAGGTCAGGGACCTAAAGTGTGAAAGAAAGGAAAGTTGGGTGAGTGTCAGTGCGCCTCGGGTACAAATGGTCGAGGGGTGGCATGTCACCATGGGTTTAAAGAGAACTAGCATTGGGGTTGAGATATCAGGGTCTCGGGTATAAATGGTCGAGGACTGATATTGTTTCGAGAAAAGTAAAGTGATTATCAGGGCCTCGGGTATAAATGGTCGGGGGCTGATATATCACTATTGGATGCCGATGCCTCGGGTATAAATGGTCGAGGGTCGTTATGCCAATGTTAGATAAAGAGGAGCATCGAGGCCTTGGGTATAAATGGTCAAGGGTCGGTGTGATGAGTCCTGAGGCAAGTATTGAGGCCTTGGGTATAAATGGTCAAGGGTCAATACGTTGCTTAGTCATCGAGGTCTTGGGTATAAATGGTCAAGGGTCGATGCACAGTTCGAGGCCTTGGGTATAAATGGTCAAGGGTCGAATGCCGAGCTCTGTAGAGAAGTGTCGAGGCCCAGGGTATAAATGGTCAGGGGTCGATACAACTCGAAGGGTCAGTCTTGGAGAGTTTTTGCGGAGCGTGACGCGGAAATCACGTGTGAAGAGCCATGTGAGGGCTAAATAAGAGCGTTGAGCGAGCTCGTGGAGCTTGAGTGGTTAGCAATGTGCATATAGAAAGATGCATGAGTTATGGCTTAGGAGAGTCATTTGTTTTGCTAGCTTTTGAGCATGATATGATGTTTACCGCTTTGAAAAGCATGTTGTTTGCGCATGAAAAGCATATTGTTTGTTGTTTGCTGTTTGATGGCTTCTCAGGTAGGGGCTGCTTACCAGTACCTTAGTGTACTGACCCCCTCCTCTCTCCCCCCAACTACCAGATTTTGCAGGTTATGATGACTGCGTGGACCATGGTGATGCGGAGGAGGCGTATGAGGAAGGACCTTAGCTAGTTGTTCGGGTTTCCTTTATTTCTATGTTGGATAGTTGTTGCTTAGTTGGTTGGACAGCTGTTGTCCTGTTTAGTTTAGTCTTTGATTTATTCGTGTTGAATATTAGGTTGAGCTGTGTTGGTTCTAATAAACTCTACCTATTTATTTAGTTAGTATCAGTTAAGTTGTTTCAATAAATTGAAGTTAAAGCTAGTTGTGTTTAATTGAACTTCTAAGTTATAAATACCCTGTTTAGATGATTAGCGTTATTGCGAGACCCGGCAGGCTGTTGGTTCTGTGGATATTCTGTTGCGTTGTAGAATGGCGGAGTCGTTTAATCTGTTAAATAGAAGTGTTTTATTCATAACAGGTTAAAGAAAAATTTTGGGTTAGTCCAATGTACGCCGTTATGCTGCCGAAATTTTCGGTGCTCACGGTTTGTTTTGGTCTAGGAGTTAGTAATCTCGCTGGGTTAGCTTCTAAAATCCTGGGGCGTTACAGTTGGTATCAGAGCAGAGTTGTTCCTGTAGACTGGCCTAGGAAATCTAGGTTGTTTGGATGTTTAGGGTTATGGTCTTCCTCGTTCTCCTCTCCATCACCAGGTACGTGGGTCTGGTTAAGATATTATTATGTTGCCGTGATTGTTCTGATTTACTCTATTGTTTGCATAATTGTTGCTGCTTGCTTGAATTCCTGTTATGTGCTTGTTTGCCTTGTTCGAGCATGTTGTTTTCCTATGTTGCTTGTTATTTAGTAGCTAGGTTTAGGATGCTCCCTGTAGGCGGCTAGATAGCTTTTGGTTTTCCTTGTGATTGTTTTGTGCGATGTTGTTTGTTCGTAGGCCTAGGTTGTTTCCTTTAAGGCCTAGGTTGCTGCCTTAGTCCGAGGTTAGCCCCTTCTATTCTAGTTCTAAGGAGTGTTCCTTAAGTGAGTTCATCGTTTCCTTTCAGCGATGAGTTCGAGTAGCAGTCAAGGTAGTGGACGTTCTGGCCCTCCAAACGTTCCCGAGGTTAATTCACATCCTGAGGCGAATCCTCCTGTTCCTCCCCCAGCGCCTCCTGTGCTGGCAGCAGAGGCATTACAGGCGGTGCTTGGCAATGCATTCTGAACAACCTGCAGCATGTCGGTGCAAATGGAGCCCCTGCTCATGGCGAAGATGTGCAATTTATCAAGAGTTTCATGAAGGCGAAGCCTCCTTCATTCGATGGGCACTCAGATAGTTCTAAAGCAGTGGTAGAATGGACCGCCGCATTGGAAGCGATATTTCAATTTCTTGGAGCTAATGCCCAACAGCGGGTCCAAGGAGCTGCCTTTATGCTCAAAGGCCACGCTCGCACTTGGTGGAACGTTGTGGGTCAAACCGAGAACCGCCCAGAGAATCCCATTTCCTGGTCGGGGTTCAAAGGTCTTGTGCGGGACCATTTTGGTTGTCGTTTTGCTGGTGTTGAGCAAGAAGCAGAGTTTGTCTCTCTTGTTCAAGGGACCTTGTCTTTGGAGCAGTACGCCAGAAGGTTTGAAGAGTTATCCTGCCGAGTCCCAGGGTTGGTTGCCACCGAGGAGATTAGGATCAACCGATTCGTTAATGGGCTCCGCGCAGAAATTCGAGGTTTGGTCCGGCTTGGTCGACCGGCCACCTTTGCAGCAACCTTAGCGAGCGCTCGGATGTTGGATAGGGACATCCCCAGGGCGGAGCAGTCCCAAGAGGTTGGCACGTCGTCTGGTGCCAAGAAGAAGAGCGAAGTGGTAGTGCTTGCAGCTAGTCAGAAGGTAAGAAGTTCTCCGTCAGGATCTAGCGCGTACGCTGAGGAGTTCTTGCCCTGTGTCACCGATGAGGAACTCAAGGCAGAATACCCAGAGCTTTACGATGTCGATGATTCCGATGGTGGGGATAGTTCCTAAGGTGGGGAGTCAGCATGCCCCTCGCTCAAGGTTAGTAATCCCTTCTCTTCTTAAGTCTGTTGGGATTGGTGCCCTAAAACTCGTAGATAGTGAATGTTAAACGAATTATATACTTATTCGATAAAGGTGTTGTCGAGATTGATTCAGTAAAAGTCATTACTGAATAAATTAAATTGCACATATAATAACCCAAATCCAATAAACTAAGATCCATGGCTATAGGATGAACACTTGAGCTTTATGTAGAGATATAAAAGTGGATCAAGCTTGAGTAATAGCCAAAACGGTCTATAGTATAGGAATAGGGTTGGGTACCTTATTCTGGAGACACTATGAGAGGCGGCCCACTTTATAGATGGTATAGACGATGTGATCCTAAATCGTCCATGTAGAGACATGCGAGTGGGGGCGTCCTATGCAATGAGTTTGCATAAGACCAGGACCGAGAAATAAGTCACTCTCGCTTTATAACACCGTTTACTGACGAGACTGACTATTTCATGTGATGACCTAGGTAACTCGATCTTAATCCTGAGCTAACTATGAACTCCTGTTTATTCGGGCTTATCCTTAGATCTGCATAGGTGAGAGTGGCTCAGTATCGCCGACTCAATAAGCCTCCCATTTCAGGGATAGGAACGGGTAGATAGCTGGGGACATAGTCATGCAAGAAGGAATTCACTCCTACCCGAATAAGGGATAGTAGAGAGGTTGTTCCCTTAAGTGCTGACTCCGGGGCTTGAACAAAGGGATCCCGCCCTCTCATTGGCCCGAGAGGGACTCGGTTTATTGGTTGGACCATAAACCAATTGTTCATTAGAGGATCAGTGGGACTTAAGGAACTAGAAGTGCTATAGGGGTAAAACGGCTTATTGACCTAGCTATAGCTACGAACAACCTGTGAAGGATCAACTTACTAATCATGGTTAAATCAAGTGGACGGAAATATATCTATAGTGAGGGGAGTGCAACTATCGGGCTATAGTGGAGTGTCCCGATAGTTAACGAATGTTGGCTAGCTTGGACAATGAGATTAGTCGGTTAGCCTCGAATCGTTGGAGCCCATGATCTATAGGTCCATTAGGTCCCCCTACTAGCTCATATCGGAATTAAGCCTAGAACAAAAGATAGGAAGCTTTGAATCGTTCAAAATCGGGAAAAAGGGTATTATCATAAATTGTGTTTGACACAATAATTTAATTATGAATTAAATTAGAAAATGAGAGATGAAGTATTTAAAAGTGTTTTGAATACTATATATATGTATTAGGAATCATATATATGGAATTGCACAAGATAACAAAGATTAATTAGATTAATCATATCAAAATGAATTTGAAAATTTTCAAATTAATTACCAAGCAATCAATTTCAATTTAGAATTGAAATTGGGGGTAATTTGCAAGCTTGAAATTTGATTTCAATTTGAATTTAGTGGATTTAGTTGGAAATCCACTTAATGCATGATCATTCAAAGTGGAAAGACAACTCACTCATGCATTGTTGCATGTCTTGTGTAGTGTACACCTAGAATCCACTTGAGCTTGCAAATACACCATGTGTCTTGTGTCTTGAGGCTTGGCTTTGCATGGAGAATGTCTTTAAAAGGAGTTTGAATCATATTAAAACACAAGAGAGCCATTTTCCTTAAGGTTATGCTGCTGGAATTTGGACTCAAAGTTCTCTCATCTCTCATTCTTCTCCATTGCTTGATGCTTCAAGCATTCCCTTCCCATTCCCTATCTTATATAGACTCCCACAAGTCGTTCTTGGCCCGGAGTATAGTAGGGAAGACTCTAGAGGTTGTCCAAGGAGCATAGGAGAGGAAAACACCACAAGGAGTTCAACATAAGTGAGCTACAAAGGTTGGTGTTTTCTAAACTCACAATTCTGTCTTTTCTAGAACATGCATGCTTTAGGAGTAAAATTGAATGTCTTAAGTGCTTTCGATCTTCAATTGCTTCCGCATGTGTAATATGTACACCTTCAAAGTCTATATCTTCTGGTTCTGAAATCTTGTTCTTATGATTTATGCTTGTCTTGCGCATAACCGTTCGTTGTTGTGAGTATGCATGGATCATTCCTTCGTTTTTGTGGCATGTTTGTTAGCAAATCTTAAAGCTAGTATTGCTAGGGTATCCTTTTCCTTGGTGCCTTGTTTCTAAATTTCCTTGTATAGGCTAGCTTCAAGGGAAAAAAGATTTTCCTAGAATAGTTTTGTGATCTAGCTTCTTTGTTGGGATCATGGAATCATTGTTCCAAAGTGGCTTTCAAAATCAAGTTTGAGTGTTGCAAGCTTGCTGTGAGGTCTTCGGGCTAAAATAGTGTTGCAACTCTTATGGGTGCTTCGTGGTGCTTAGATCTTCTGTTCCTCAGTTCGTTCAAGGCTCGATTGGTGTCGTCGGGTTTCTAAGGAGTTGAGGATTTCCTTTGAGTTAAGCAGAAGGTTTCCTTAGGATAGTTTGCATCCAATCTCTCTGGTGAAGGTCAAGGAGTTAGCTTTCCAAGGATGCCTAAGAATCCAAGTGTGATTGAACGTTGCGAGCTTATGTTATGTCTTCGGACTCATAAGTAGCCTTGTCGTTGCTTGGGTTTCGTGGATCAAGTCTCGAGGTTTTTGGATTTGCTCGTGGCGATGCTCAATGGTGTTGGTTTTCAAACCAAGAGTTAGAGCAATTCCCTCATGCAGTGAGACCTCAATCCAAAGCCAAGGAGTTAGTGGGAATCAGTATCGAGCCATGACCACAGCGTCAGTTGTCGTCTCGACAAAGTTACCTTGGTGTGCAGTTATAAGGAAGTGCCATCTCGTAGCCGTTCTTGAAGGATGGTTTGAAAAAAAAGTGAGTTGGCGCAGCGGAAGCCGTTCCGAAGTAGTTGTTCCTTCTTCAGTAATGCATGTTTGAAGTTGGAGTTGCCGGTAAGTGAGTTTTGCTTCAAGGGTTGTATGCTCAACACAACTCGTCCCAGGAGTTGTTGTAATGCATACACAACTATTCCTCTTGTGCCTCAGTTTTGAGCTGTGGAATCCTAGGAGGAAATGGTTTGGGGAGCAAAAGCCTCTGGTGTTAAATGCCTTGTGGAGTGTGAGTTGGAGTCAAGGCCAGTCCACCAGTGTGGTTGGGCGAGCTCTTTCGGGTTCTGGAGTTCAGTTTTGGGTGATCGTGTGTTCTGGCACATGGTGTCGTCGAAAGGTTTCTTTGCTTGTTGATAAGAAGCTTAGCTTGGGTTCATTGGTCCTTATGAGGTCTTGGAGCGCATCGAGCTGGTTGCTTACAGGTTGGCGTTATCACCGACCATGTCAACTGTGCATGATGTGTCTACGTGTCCACGTTGAGGAAATGCGTGCGTAATCCTTCGCATGTGTGAATTCTGAACCCCTGTCGCCGATCGAGGACTTGACATTTGTGGTGGAGAAGTCTGTCAAGGTCCTATCCAAGGAAGCGAAGGTTTTGAGAAGTTAGATCGGTGTTTTGGTAGAAGAGCTATGGGCGAACCATAGAGCGGAAGGAGCTACAAGGAAGGAGTAGGTGAAGTTTGAGCCTAATTTTCTGAGTTGTTCGAGTTGGAGTCTTTCGAGGACGAAAGCTCTTAAGGTGGGGAGATTGTAACGCCCCGCGTTTCGAAATCGAGCCATTTTTGAATTTATTGGGCGTTCTTATTCTAATTTGGGAAAAATTAGAATTTAACTTTGGCCTTGGGTCGTTAAACTAAATTTCTAAAGTTTAGGGGAAAGAGATTTTTAATTAAAATTCCTAAAGTTAGAGGTTTAACGTTTGATATTTATTTTAAATATCAAAAAGGCCCAAACTCTTTTATCAATCGAGTTATTTTTCCTCCCAAGTCTTTTAGGGATTAAGTTAGGGTTTTTAAATAAAATCCTAGATAAGACCTTATTCCTAATTAAATTGGGATTTTTCTCTTAGGTTCTTTTAAAAGAAAAGAATAAGGAAATAAGGGAAAAAGAAACCCTAAAGCAAAATTATCTCCTTCTCCCTCCTCCTTTTCGTGAGCAGCAGCCGCCAGACCCCCCCCCCCTCTGCGTGTTCTTCATCAGCCGCTAGCCCTTCCCGTTTTTCTTCCTCTCCCTCGCAGCCGAGCATCCCGAAGGCCATCTCCGGCGTCTTTTCTCTCCCTCTCGCGTGTTCGTCCGCCGGCAGCAAGGCTCTCGAAGCCGTCAGTTTCTTCCCTCGTGTGGTCGGTGTCGTTTCCCTGGTTCGCAGCTCGCCGCCGTCGTTTCAAGCCGCGTCGCCCTGCAGTCCGTTTCGTCTCCTTCCTTGTATGTAAGGTCCCTTTCTCTCTCGTTCTGTTCATCTAGTTCAGTTAGCTACTTGATCGGTTGTTGTTTCTATCAAGTTCAGCAAAGGAAACAAGTTTAATTCCTTCCTTGCGTTTTCGGTCAGGCTCGTGGGTAGCGGAAAAAGTCTTCGTTGTTCTGGTGTTGTGCGCGTTCGGGCTGATTCAAGGTCCGTTTCAGCATGTTCGGACTCTTTCGGTAAGTTTCAGCGATGACCCATGCTGGTTTGAGTTCGAATATAGTTTACCCATTCTTGTTTGGAGCCTTTGGTAGAATGCCCATTCCTTTTAGGGGCTGAAAAGTTTAATGGTGTTCGAGTTTCTGATCTGCAGTGCCGTCTAGGTGTTCGATTAGGTTCGAAACACATCAACTTGCATACCCACTGCCCAAGGACCGTTCTGGTGCGTTGTTCGAGGTTGTTGCAACCCGTCTTGCGTGATATCGGGTCCGTTGGGTAAGGTTCAATGCTGTTATTAGTTTTATAGCTTAAGTGTTCGTTACCCAGTAGAGATTAAAGCCTTAAATCATGTTTTAATCGATACCCATTCGTTATCGGCCTTAAAATTGCAGAATTAGGTGTATTCGGTTGCTGTTCAGCGAGCGTTTGATCTCAAATATCGTGTTCAGCGAATACCCACAACTCGAAAGACCTTGATTTTGGTTACCCATAACTCGGTGACTTGGGATCTTGGTTGTTGGGTCGTTTCGAACACAAGTCGGCTTGTCTCAAGGTTATTTGAGCACTAAGCGGTAAATTCCAGCACCCTTTACCTTCCTTTATTAAGTCTCTTGGGTGTTGTTTATCAATTCCTAACCCATGGTAATTGTTGCTTGTAGTTGGAGCTCTTTAGGCTCTTCCGGTTGTTTCCATTAGTCCTTTAGGATTGTTTAGGAGCGTTTGAGCTTCCGGTAAGTAGTTCCTACTTGTTGAAGTCTGTTTGACTGTGTGTTGCATGCTGAATGTTTCCTTGTCTTATAACTGTTCTCTTGTTCCTGTTCTTTGAATATATATATATATATATGTATATGATTCTGTGGAAAAGCATGAATTGTTGTTGCGTGATAAATGGTTGCAAGCATGTTGGTTCTATTTGTGTTTCCGAGTCAAGCATGAGTTAAGAGATGTAGTCATATGTGTAATGCTTAGTGGGCATGATGCATGAGTCTAGAAGCATGTTGCAGGGCATATGCATTCTAGGAGATGTGAGATATAGGTCAGGGACCTAAAGTGTGAAAGAAAGGAAAGTTGGGTGAGTGTCAGTGCGCCTCGGGTACAAATGGTCGAGGGGTGGCATGTCACCATGGGTTTAAAGAGAACTAGCATTGGGGTTGAGATATCAGGGTCTCGGGTATAAATGGTCGAGGACTGATATTGTTTCGAGAAAAGTAAAGTGATTATCAGGGCCTCGGGTATAAATGGTCGGGGGCTGATATATCACTATTGGATGCCGATGCCTCGGGTATAAATGGTCGAGGGTCGTTATGCCAATGTTAGATAAAGAGGAGCATCGAGGCCTTGGGTATAAATGGTCAAGGGTCGGTGTGATGAGTCCTGAGGCAAGTATTGAGGCCTTGGGTATAAATGGTCAAGGGTCAATACGTTGCTTAGTCATCGAGGTCTTGGGTATAAATGGTCAAGGGTCGATGCACAGTTCGAGGCCTTGGGTATAAATGGTCAAGGGTCGAATGCCGAGCTCTGTAGAGAAGTGTCGAGGCCCAGGGTATAAATGGTCAGGGGTCGATACAACTCGAAGGGTCAGTCTTGGAGAGTTTTTGCGGAGCGTGACGCGGAAATCACGTGTGAAGAGCCATGTGAGGGCTAAATAAGAGCGTTGAGCGAGCTCGTGGAGCTTGAGTGGTTAGCAATGTGCATATAGAAAGATGCATGAGTTATGGCTTAGAAGAGTCATTTGTTTTGCTAGCTTTTGAGCATGATATGATGTTTACCGCTTTGAAAAGCATGTTGTTTGCGCATGAAAAGCATATTGTTTGTTGTTTGCTGTTTGATGGCTTCTCAGGTAGGGGCTGCTTACCAGTACCTTAGTGTACTGACCCCCTCCTCTCTCCCCCCAACTACCAGATTTTGCAGGTTATGATGACTGCGTGGACCATGGTGATGCGGAGGAGGCGTATGAGGAAGGACCTTAGCTAGTTGTTCGGGTTTCCTTTATTTCTATGTTGGATAGTTGTTGCTTAGTTGGTTGGACAGCTGTTGTCCTGTTTAGTTTAGTCTTTGATTTATTCGTGTTGAATATTAGGTTGAGCTGTGTTGGTTCTAATAAACTCTACCTATTTATTTAGTTAGTATCAGTTAAGTTGTTTCAATAAATTGAAGTTAAAGCTAGTTGTGTTTAATTGAACTTCTAAGTTATAAATACCCTGTTTAGATGATTAGCGTTATTGCGAGACCCGACAGGCTGTTGGTTCTGTGGATATTCTGTTGCGTTGTAGAATGGCGGAGTCGTTTAATTTGTTAAATAGAAGTGTTTTATGCATAACAGGTTAAAGAAAAATTTTGGGTTAGTCCAATGTACGCCGTTATGCTGCCGAAATTTTCGGTGCTCACGGTTTGTTTTGGTCTAGGAGTTAGTAATGTCGCTGGGTTAGCTTCTAAAATCCTGGGGCGTTACAGAATATCCTCAAGTATTCGAGGAGAACGAGGAACTATATGCTCGTGTATGGGACTAAGGATTTGATCCTTACAGCATACACTGACACAGATTTTAAGACTGATAAGGATTTGAGAAAATCTACATCAGTATCTGTGGTCACTCTTTACGATGGAGCTATAGTATGGCATAGTTACAGTCTTGACCGTATAGGCCGAAAAATTAGTTGCTTGTGAAGCAGCGATAGAGACTGTATGGCTTAGAAAGTTCTTGATTGATTTGGAATGTGTTCCAAATGTGAACTTGCTCATCACACTTTATAGTGATATAGTGGTATTGTGGCAAATTCAAAAGAACATCGCAGCCTAAGACAAGCAGACACATTAAATTGAATGAAATATTGTTGATTCATTTACAAAGACTCTCTCAGCTAAAGTGTTTGAGGGTCATCTAGAAGGTCTAGATCTACGAGATATGTACAAAGGTGTAATCTAGGGCAAGTGGGAGAAATGTAATGGGTATAGTGATACCATTATGTAATGGGTATAGTGATGCCCTAGTTTATTGTATTTGTACATTGTATATGTTTTATACATGTATTTATACACCCACTGCTGTATAGATTATTGTACATCCCACTAAACTAGAGTTTTAGTTCAAGTGCGAGTTTTTTGGGTTTTATGCCCTAAAACTCGTAGATAGTAAATGTAAACAAATTGTATACTTGTTTTAATAAAGTGTTATTGAGTTTCTACAATAAAGTGTTATTGTTAAATATTCCACAATTTGACATAAATCCAATAAACTAAGATCCAAGGTTTTTTGTATGTAACTTGAACTAGTATGTGGGGACATACAAGGATCGATGTTCAAGTAACAACCTAAAAGGTCTATAGTACAAGGATAAGATTGGGTACCTTATCCTAGTAACACTATGAGATACGACCCACTTTGTATTTGATACAGACGTATTGATCCAAAACGTCCATGTAGTAGACATGCAAGTAGGGGTATCCTGTGCAATGATTTTGCATAAGATCGGACCATGAAATAGTCAACCATTAGTTATAACACCGTAAACTAATTAGGTTACTGTTTCAATAGGTTGACCTAGGTAACTCAGTCTTAATCCTGAGTGTGTCATGAACTCCTTCTCATGAGGGATTGTCCTTTGATTAGCATGGGTGAGAGTGGCCAATACGTCGACTCAATATGCCTTCCTTTTGGGGACAAGACCGAGTGGGAGGCTGGGGACATGACAACACAAGAAGGAATTCGCTCATTCCCGCTTCTAGGTAAAGTAGATGAGTGTTCCCTTAAGCGGTGACTCCGGGACTTGAACAAAGGGATCCCGCCCTCTCACTGGCCCGAGAGGGACTTTCTGTTTAATGGTTGGACAATAAACAGGTTGTTCACTAGAGGAGCGCTGGAACTTAAGGAGACAGATGTAACACAGGGGTAAAACGACAATTTGACCCAACTGTGATTACGGACACTCGTGAAGGATTGACTTACCGGCATAGGTCTACATCTATGGACACAAAAATGTTCTACAGTGAAAAGAGTTCAGCTGTGGGTCTTTAGTGGCTGTGGGTCTTTAGTGGAATGACCCACAGTTAATGAATATTGGTTAACCTCATTAATGAGTTTAATCTATTAACCTCATATCATTGGAGCTTCTAATCTGTAGGTCCATTAGGTCCCCCTGCTAGCTCGTAAAGAGTAATTAGGAACAAATATATCTTGAGAGAATTTGAATAGTTCAAATTCATATTGGGAATTAAGTTAATTGAACGAGATACAAATTAATATAATGTATAGTGATGCATTAAAATATAAAGTCTAATTTGAGATTAAACTTTATAATATTGAGAGATTGATATATTTGAAAGAGTTCAAATATATGTCTAATTAAATATATGGTATTTAATTAGAAGATGAATTAATTAATTATGAATTAATTAATTATTCAATTTAGTTTAAATTAAATGAGATTTAATTAAACTATAGTCTATGAGAAAAATAAATATTTGAAGAAGTTCAAATATTAATATGAATTTGATTCATATTAAATTTATAGGATATAAGAGAATTTGAAGGAGTTCAAATTTTAATATGAATTTGATTCATATTGTAGAATTAATTAATTGAAGCCCTCAAATTAAATATATGATATTTAATTGGGTAATTAATTAATAGAATGTCTGAAATTAAATATATGATATTTAATTGGTGATTAATTAATTAAATATCAAATATTAATATGAATTTGATTCATATTAAATTTATAGGATATAAGAGAATTCGAAGGAGTTCAAATTTTAATATGAATTTGATTCATATTGTAGAATTAATTAATTGAAGGCCTCAAATTAAATATACGATATTTAATTGGGTAATTAATTAATAGAAGGTCTGAAATTAAATATATGATATTTAATTGGTGATTAATTAATTAAAGAATTAATTAATTGGAAATTTATCAATTATGAAAATGATTAATCACTTACGGAAGTAATTATTCATTTATGGAAATGATTTAATCACTTATGGAAGTGGTCAATCATTTATGGAAAAGATTAATCAATTATGGAATTGATTGGTCATGGAATTGGTTGGTCATGGAATTGATTAATTATGGAAAAGATTAAATCAGTTATGGAAATAATTGATTTTAAATTAATATTTTATTCATGGTCTTTTTCCTATAAATAGAACACTAAACCTAGGGTTTAGGGACTACAACATAGTCAATCAATTGTTGCTCCAATATGAGGCAAAACATGAAGATTTGATACCTTACTTCAATTACGCTAGACAATTATTGGAAAACTTCGAGAGCGTGATGATAGAACATGTTCCAAGATCCGAAAATACAAAGGCTGATGCATTGAAAAATTTAGCCACTGCTATGACGATTTCAGAGGGTGAAATTCTAAACATTCCACTCTGCCAAAGATGGGTTGTGCCTCCAACTGAAAAGGAAAGTCAAGAAACGAATGCAATATCTGTCTATGTGATTGAAGTAGAAGATTGGCGACAATCGATTATAGATTACCTACAGCATGGAAAGCTTCCTGTCGAGACGCGTCATAAGACTGAGATACGAAGAAGAGCATCTCGATTTATCTACTACAAAGATACCCTATATTGTCGCTCATATGAAGGCCTTTATCTTTGATGTTTGGGGAAAGAGGAATTAGTGCATGCATTAGAGGAAGCGCATTCAGGTGTTTGTGGAGCTCATCAATCCGGGCCAAAGCTTCATTTTCAACTAAAGAGAATGGGCTACTACTGGCCTACGATGGTTCAGGATTCGATGCAATATGCAAAGAGATGTGAAGCTTGTCAATTTCACGCCAACTTCACACATCAATCGCCAGAGCCGCTTCACCCAACTGTAGCTTCATGGCCATTTGAGGCTTGGGGACTTGACCTTGTTGGTCCTATAACACCCAAATCATCGGCAGGACACTCTTATATCCTTGCAGGAACTGATTATTTCTCAAGATCGGCTGAAGCTGTTGCACTAAAAGAAGCAAAGAAAGAAAATGTAGCAGATTTTGTTCGTAATCATCTCAATTACCGATATGGCATTCCTCATCGCATCGTAACAGATAATGGAAGACAGTTCTCTAACAGTTTGATGGACAAGTTATGTGAAAAGTTTGGCTTCAAACAATATAATCCGTCCATGTACAATGCTGCTGCGAATGGTTTGGCTGAAACATTCAACAAGACGTTATGCAACTTGTTGAAGAAAGTAGTCTCCAAAACGAAGAGAGACTGGCAAGAAAGAATTGGTGAAGTGTTATGGGTATACCGGACCACTTATCGTACTCCAACAGGAGCTACGCCTTACTCTCTTGTCTACGGAGTAGAAGCTGTTCTCCCCCTAGAAAGAGAGATCCAATCATTGCGAATGGCGATGCAAGAAGAGTTGACTGTGGAAGACAATACTAAGTTACGTCTTCAAGAGTTAGAAGCATTAGATGAAAAAAGATTGGATGCTCAACAAGCTTTGGAATGCTATCAAGCACGCATGTCTAAAGCTTTCAACAAAAAGGTACGACCTCGTTCATTTCAAGTTGGTGAGCTCGTACTCGTAGTTCGATGACCTATCATCACAACTCGGCATACAGGACACAAGTTTACACCTAAATGGGACGGACCCTACGTGGTGAAAGAAGTCTACACAAATGGAGCATACAAGATAGTTGACAAAGACAGAATCAAAATTGGCCCAATCAACGAAAAGTTTCTCAAGAGTATAAACTACATGATACTCCTAGCCCGCATGAGTTAAAAAGGTGAACGACCCAAAAAAAAAATCAAATTTGTACCATGAACTACATTATGACTTGATCCCATATATTAATGGGTACGTAGGCAACTTAAAGGAAACTTTAAGCTCAATCCATAAAATTTAAAAAAAAAATCATTATCCCATGTTGGTAAAAAGGAAATTCATTCTTGAATAATACAAAAAAAAAAAAATTGCAAGTGAATTATAATGAGAAACAAGTCTGATATTGAATGTCAAAGTTTGCCTATTACAAAAAAAAAGGGATACATCTTCAATAAAAAAAAAATTGCTATAAAAGAAATTGAAGTCTGATCATGACATCCACTTGTAGTTCTTCAGCTCTTCTTGTGCATCTTCCAACATCCCATGAAGTATCGTCAGAGTTTTAGCATCAGCATCAGTAAGAACAGAGGCATCTTCAATACTATTTATAGTTCCTCGCAGTTTGGAAGCCTCGAGTTGATGTTGTTTTAAAAGGTTCTCCTTCTCGACAATTGACTTAGAAATCTCACCTCGCCTAGCTTTCACAGCTTCAAGCTTAGCTTCCAATCCTTATTCTTCTCGCGATGCTTGCAAACATTGTTGCTGAAGTATACCCTTCGCTGTGAGTAGTTCACTTTCACTATATAGTATCTTCTCTAAGGTAAACTTAGTTTCTTCCAATTGGCGATTCTTACTCTCCGAAGTTAGTTGAGAAGAAAATGACGACTGCAGTTGGTTATACTTCTCTACCTTCTTGAAATACGCACTTACAATCTCTTTAAGAGGATCCAAGCCAGACGCACGAGTCTCAGAAATTGCATGAAATATTTTGACTGTCTCTTGTTCAAGGCGAGGTATTTTTCCGAAGGGAGTGCGTATGTCTTTTGATGTATGTTGTCGCACAGGGCAAGGGAAGCTTGTTTACTATAGTTGGAAATCACATCGTCAGCACAATAATCAGAGATTTCAGATGCAGCTGCATGGGTTGTTGTCTTCATTTGTCCAGAAATTGCATCAGTTACATGATGACAAGATTGAGTCACAACTCTATCCATCGGCGCTTTGAAATTGCCCACACGCGCAACTACAGAATCAAAAACGTCTGGACTCACAAAAGAAGGAGGACTATGATGCCCCTCAGCCTCTGTAAGGGGATCATTTAAAGGTGACTGAAAAAAAGGTAAGTAATAATGATAATAATAATAGTAAAATATTATAATGAAGAATGAATGAAAACACTTACTAGTAGTACAGCGAGTTCAGGAAATTGTGATGCGCTGGGAACTCCATCAAAAAGTTCATCTTCACATACTTATTGTTGATTGGACCTTTTAAGTCTTTTCCGATGATGATCGCCGCTACTGCTCTGACTACCATCATTATCCCTAGAACAAAATTCACCAAGCTCAAACATGCGACTTCTTTTTGCCTTCGTTCTCATCACCAACCTTTTTGGGAAATTTCGGCTTGGGAGGAAGAGGAATGGCACTAGCCACCAACTTTTCTATGCCTTCTTCAAGATAATTTCCATTTTTTGCCAACCACCAACTCCGGTAGCATTGAGTAATTTGGATATGTGGCTTCATTGCGTGCGTAGGGAGATAAACTTGAGAAAATGTTTTTGCTCGAACACATATCATCCAAAGGCGCAATACTTTATATAAGTTGGCTTCAGGAACTTCTTCACTTAGGTCATTTGGCACGTCTTGGTAAAATCCAAATTGTCGGCTAAATCTGTAGGGATGAAAAACCCTAGGCAGCGAAAGACGTCAGAGACCTTTTTCGAATTAGAACGCCGATTGGGATACCAATACGACGGCAAACCAACTTACAGCAGAAAATAAATATAACATGTTGTAATATAGTTATAAAACATGCCATAATCAAAAAGGAAAAACTAGATCTCATCTAATTGGGATCCTATTGATCCTAGATCAAGAAAAACTATACCTTTGTAGAAATTCTTGATTAGTTTCGCCAAAACTCCTAAAAATTCGCCTAAAACCAGCAGCAAGAAGACCTTGATTTCGCTGTAAAATCGTCACGAACACCACCACCAAAGTTACACCGGTATTCTCTTGAAGGATGCGCGCTAGGGGCTTGTGGGAGCACAATCTCTAAGGGGTGTTTGGGGTAAGGGTTTTGGAAATATGGGTTTTTGAAATGGGGGTTTTGGAAATAGGGTGATTTTGGAAATCTGGGTGATTTTGGAAATCTGGGTGATTTTGGAAATCTGTGTTTGGGGTGCTGATTTCTAAAATCTGATTTTGGAAATCTGTGTTTGGGGTGCTGATTTCTGAAATCTGATTTCGGAAGTCTGTGTTTGGGGTGCTGATTTCTGAAATCTGAGTTTCTGATTTTTTCATTTATTTATTATTATTATTATTGTTTTTTTATCCATGGTATAAATTTTTTTCTAAAATTAATAATTTTAAATTACCCTTCCACTAACTCTAGTTATTGTGAACTTTAACCCACAATTTTGAAAAGAAATCCAAATTGTGAAAAGACCCAAAAAATAATTTTATACTATTCACCTTTTTTTCGTACACTTGTTAGATTTACAGCTTTGTTGTATGCATAGTTTGGAAGTCAGAGTTTCTGAATTTTTTTTTTCAATGTTAGACAATTCTCCTCAAATTAGGAAATCTAATTGTTGTTTCTATTAATTACAAAATTGGGATTTGATGTCGCGATTATCATGATTAATCCAACTTTATTTATTTGGAAAAAAAACATTTTCTATTCTTCAATTTGTCTCCACACTACTTACCTTTCCTATATTTGCCCTATACATATATATTGTTATATTAATTATGTATATTACTAGTCTATATTTAATGAATAAGATTTTCGTAGCTAAATCGTGTAAGGCGTGACAACAAACATTTATTTTTTAGACACATGTCAAAACTCCGGTTGGAAAAAGGTTACCTAATTATTTTTTGTATTTAGTGCAAATGTATGGTGATTGCATGCAAAACGACGTAAGTGAATGATAATTTGAAAGAGTAATAGACAAATAACCATAGTCATTATAACACTACATGCAGAAACTAGTCCTCATTCATGGGTACACGTTACACATACAAAATATTTTTGTCTACAATGCTGAACATTTAAAAATACTACCCGATCGAAATAGTAGTTACAAAAATAGTCAGTCATTCGTTTCTTCCAAGCACATCCATGCAATGTTTTTTTTTTCAAAGGCATGGACAGGGCAAGGAAAAGTTCAATTGTCTACTTATCAGCGAGCATGACATTCAGAAGTTGTTTTTTCTCTCCTTCTTCAAGCTGTTCCATTTCCTAAATCTGCTCAACCACCAACTTCTGGCGCGTGGCCTCCCGTTCGTGTTTTTGTTCTCGCCAGGCTATGATCTTCTGAAGGCTAGTAATTTGGCTATCTAGTGCAGCTGTCACAACCTCCATCATCTCTCTGTTATATGAAGTTCGTCTAGTACTAATTGATCCTGTTGACCTTCCAGCTGGCCCCACATTACTTCTGCTCGTGTCAGACACATCGTCCACCAGATCGTCCGTAACATTTGATGACATCTGGTCAGTTATCCTAATGGATAAGAATGATCGTTATACACATTACATCTATATTATGCTCGTTAAAAAATGCATAACCATGAATGGATAGTCAGTTCGAAATTAAATAGCACTGGTTATAATTGTACTTTCTTACAGTTAGGCTTAGTCAGGTTCTTTTATTATTAGTGACATTGGAAAAGGAGAATGCGTTGGACAACATTTAAGTAAAAGTAAACAGAGGAAAAAGTTACTGCAAATAATTCAAACTTTGATTACCATATATATCAGTCAGTGTACAATCAACCATCTACAAAAAATTTAGATTTGGGTTGACAAAAAGACGATGAAGAGGAAATTATCGTGGGTCAGGAAAAGGACACATCGTTCCATATTTACAGGACAAAAGTAATGATGGAGGATAGACTGTTTTGCATCAGCGGCAGTCTTCAAGAAGATCGCGGAGGAAGTCGAGCATGAGGGTCGGTCGGTCGGACGAACAACATCATATTGGTCATCTTTGGGTCGGCGAAGAGGGTACGCATAAGGGGCTAATTCGTGATTGGAAGGGCTAATTAAATGTATAGTACTTTATTTTTTGAAGAAATAAAAAAAGTAGGTATCCTTACATCAGCTCATTGAATGCTCACCAACAAAATTAATTTGAAAGTCGCATAAATGGATTAAATGCAATCAGACAGAATTGAATGCCAACTACCAAGTTCAAATGTAACTAGACCATTGGAGGAATGGTTGGTAATTAAATAGAGATAGTCAGCAACCAATCCAAGCAGTAACAACTTTCTAAAAAATGCACAAAAGGAAGAAAAAATAGAACAGAAATAGGAAATAAAAAAGGTGACCGGCCTCAGGTGCAACGTTTCCTAGCACTTTGATTTCCCATAAAAAACAGAACAATGAATAATATGAAGAAAAGAAGTTTTAAAAAAATGGTGAAGATAATTACATTGAAGAATTGATTTTAAAAAGTAAGCAAATCATGTGTATCAAAAACAAAGGTAACCAAGCAACGCAAATGTATTGACAATGGGAATTAGAAAGAAAACATGTTCAGCATGATAATGAAGACAAAAAGCACATTATGAGCATCACAGGCATGAAATTGGTCAAAAAATTCACATGACAATGAACATGGTAGCAGATAAGCATGAGATGAGCACGAGCATCAATGTGGACAGAATTGAACAACATGAAGATGGTGGATTAAATTCTATTAACAATAGAATAATGTTCAAGCAAAAAAATTGAGGACAAATCAGTGATGAACGACCTTTGAGGATGCAAAGGTAAACGAAAGAAAAATTAAACAAATGACAAAAGTAATTAGCGATCAAGAAAGAAAAATTAAACAAAGAACAAATGTTACAACACAAGAAAGAAAGGAAAAAAAACTACCAAATAAGTTGCTTCAACAAAACTTGAACAGAAACAATACTGGGGGGTTTACAGAATACAGCAAAACAAAGATGCATAAGCAGAAAAAAAAAATATTCCAACCCAATATGCGTTACAGCACATGAAATCAACACTAACATGAGATTCGATCACAAGTAGACACATTGATTACAAAGAAAGAAAAAAAAAAAAGAAAAAAGGGAAAACGCTTGCATGTAGGTGGACATCATCGACCGACCACCGAAGGGGAAGAAAACTTACCTCTATTCCCACCCCTCACCTGGCTCCAAACACCTACCAAGCGGGTACCGACGTCGACAGTCACGGTAAGGAGAAACGACATGGGGTGGGATCTGAATAAAAAATAGAGGAAGAAACGATATTAGGGTCAGATCCGCGAATATCCAAAAGAAGGGACAAGAAAAAAATAGGAACGATACCTCTAATTCGCGAACAAGGAGCAAGGAGAAGACAGATCTGAGATCTGAACTCCCTCTTTCCCTCCCAAACCGAAAACGAGACATGCAATCGAAGATGGGAGGTTAGGAAAACCAGATCGGAGCGAGGGAAGGAGGAAAAAATGAGAACAAAACCCAAATGAACTCACCGTCGACGAGAGAGAGAAGGATTGCCACAGAGAACACAGAAAGAGAGAGGAGATAGAGAGTGATAGCCACAGAGAAGACGAGAGGTTGGAAGGAAAACGGGGAGAGCGAAGTGCGAATTCGGGGGAGAGAGGAGAACGAAAAATGACGCCACAAAGTCAGAGTTTGGGGGGTTTGGGAAACCCTAACGCCCCCTAGTTCGGGCCAGTTCGGAGGCCCAAACGCCCCCGAAGGGTTTTGGGGAATAGAGTTCTTTGTATTCTTTTTTAGAGAGAATTACAGAGAGACTTCTTGGAATGGAGAGATTGAGTGTATTCTGCGTGAATCCCAGGGAGAGAGCAAAAACGAATAATAGAGCGTTACCGTAAAATGCACAACTGCCTCCTTAAAACCCTCCCATTCACGCAAGACTGGGAAAAAGTGGAGCACACGTTCCCATCAGTTACCCTAACTGATGGGAAATAATTTAATTAATATTAAATAATATTAATTAATCTTTTAATTAAATTAACTATTAATTTAATTAAATGCTATTTGTATAAACCTATTTATACAAAATAAACTCCACTTTTCCTATAGTTTTAATATAGCTTAATTAAATCAAATTTAATTAAAATTAAAACCAAAATATTAATTAATTCACCAATTAATTAATGTCATAATTAAATATCATATATTTAATTATATATTTATATCTCTCAAATTAACTATAGAATTAATATACAACATATGTGTATTGATTATAACCTATAGTTTTTAATATGAATCAAATTCATATTTTAATTTAATATTCGAACCCCTTCGAATATTCAATTCACCCTTAGAAATTTACCTCAACGCCCTTACAGAGCTACCGATGGGACCTGATGGACCTACAGATCAGAAGCTCCAACGATATGAGATTAATTGGCTAAACTCATTGACCAAGTTAATCAATATTCGTTGATTGTGGTTCACTCCACTATAGAACCACAACTACACTCTTCTCACTGCAGATATATTTTTGTGTCCACGGATAACGACCGTCAACAGCAAGTTAGCCCTTCACGTGTGTTCGTACCCCAACTAGGTCAAATTACCGTTTTACCCTTGGGCTACCTCTTTATCCTTAAGTACCAGTGTTCCTCTAATGAACAACCTGTTTGAGGTCCAACCAACAAACAGAAGTCCCTCTCGTGCCATAAAGAGGGTAGGACCCATTGTTCAAGATCCGGAGACACCACTTAAGGGAACACACCTCTACTTACCCTAAAGTCGGGAAGGAGTGAATTCCATCTTGTAAGACTATGTTCCCAGATCCCCACTTGGTTTTGTCCCAAAAATGGTAGGCTTATTGAGTCGGCGAATTGGCCATTCTCACCTGTAAAAATCAAAGGACAATGCCTCATGGACAGGAGTTCATAATCCACTCAAGATTAAGGCCAAGTTGCCTAGGTCATCCTAGTGAAATAGAAACCGAGCTAACTAACGGTGTTACAGTTAGTGGTTAACTATTTCGTGGTCCGGTCTTTGTGCAAACTCATTGCACAGGATACCTTCTCTCGCATGTCAACTACATGAACGCGTTGGATCATTATGTTTGTATCAATATACAAAGCAGGTCGTATCCATAGTGTCACCAGGATAAGGTACCCAGCCTCATCCCTATACTACAGACCTTTCAGGCTAAAACTTGAACATTGATCCCCGTATGTCCCTACATACTAGTTCAAGCCTCATTCTATTAGCCTTGGATGTTTAGTTTATTGGATTAGGGTTGATAAAACAAGATATAATACAAACATTGAATAATACATCAATTTTATTAATGTTCGGTCAAATGTACATTTACTATCTACGAGTTTTAGGGCATAAAACCCAACAAAATGGACAAGGATTATAAGATTCAATGACCATTGAAGACCCACATCATGAAGATAAGAAGCATGATCGAATGCTTATAAAGAATGAGGAATGCCAAAATGATAGCTTGTCATCATCTGTCAGAACCATGCCTTTATTACGAGGAGGAAGATTTGCATACCACGATACATATTTACCTTTGTGGATATGTACACGAGCCTCAAAATCATTAAAGTATTTAGCTCCACCCTCTCCAGAAAACTCAACCATCATTGGGCCCCTAACTTTCTCTGGAACTGCATAATGCGTGTTAAAATAATAAGACAGCCAAACATGGACATAGTGCAGAGGGAAACAAGACTTTGAAAATCCAGCAGAAGGAGATGCACTGTGAATCTGGCCGAGTCTATGATAAATATTGGCTAAAACAGGAACAGCAAGACTGAAAACGTAACCTTCAGCCATAAGACTAACAACTTTAAAAACTCCTGGACGAAGGAAGCACGTTGGTCGGGAAATACAAATACGCACAACCAACAAGAAAGAAAGGCAGCCAAATATGTCTTATCTTTCAATTCATCTTCTACGCCCAACATGCAAAATAGATCAATTTCTTTGTCGGACTAGTTGTGAAGCTCGATAGGAGCTCCATCCAGATTATGGGTCTGATGTGGACGAGAAGTCTTCTTCGGCTTTCGGGAATGAGGTTTTTCATATTTCGAATCCCCTTTAAACCAGAAAGAAATCCACGATTTGATAGGAATTTGAAGGCGATCGCGTTGTTGAGATGCAATGTGATAGTACGCAGCAAAAAGGTACTCACAACCTTTCGGGCAATCTTCATCCTCTCGATCAGGCGAACATAATAATTCCTTACAGCAAAGAACAACTTCATCATAAAACCTACCCTTGATGGAAAGACCTCCTAATCTCCACATGTCCCATAGAGAGATAGTCAACTCTCCTGATGATGTATGAAGTGTATTTGTGGATGGACACCATGCTTCACAAAAAGCTCGAACTATATCATTATTGCGATCATAAGTGTATAGGGAAGCCATTGCAGCATCAAAAAAACGAGCCTTCTTCAATATCGACGTATTCAAAGAAATTACGACCTCTAACCATTCCCAATAATCTGGGATATAAAAGAATTCTCCATGAATTCTTATTGAACTACCCCAGCGAACTTTTTCATCTCCAATAATTCGACGACCTAAAGTTGATTCTGGATTTTCACCTAGGGCCTTGTTATGCATTGGAGACTCTAAAAACCACGCTTTCAATGAAGAGTCGTGACTCAAAAGTCTTTCTTCTGACCATCTAGACAAAAAGGTTAAATTATCTAGAAAAGGTTGTGATCCTCTAAAATTACCACATATTGTCTCTCCTACAGGAAGAATAACGACATTTTCAACAGGTTGATCTCTATCCTTCAAGATGACCAAGCAATTTTTCTCTGCATCAGGATGCTCATTGAAATACACCATGATGGAGATAAGTTTCTTTAAAAAAAAAAGATTTGATGTTAATCTTATCCAAGAAGTTATGAAGGCAAGAAAGTGATGCATAAATAATCAATCATATAAAAAAATAAAAAATAATAAGGTAATCAACCTTGTAAGACACTGCAGTCATCAAAGTGACTAGTCTAGATAGGTGGTGAAATCACTGCAGTTTGACGACGATCACTATAGGCAAGTCTGGTGACTACTCCCGCAGGCTACTTAGATCACCCAAGAAAATAGGGGACTAGTCTAGCAGGAGTGCATCACTGTAGGAAAATCTGGTGTCTACCCCTGCAGGCTACTCAAATCACCAAATAAAATGGGGACTGGTCTAGCAGAAGTGCATCACTGTAGGAAAATTTGGTGACCACCCCTACAGGCTACTCAAATCACCCAATAAAATGGGGACTGGTCTAGCAGGAGTGAATCACTGAAGGCAAATCTTGTGACTACCCCTACAGGCTACTCAAATCACCCAATAAAATGGGGACTGGTCTAGCAGAAGTGCATCACTGTAGGCAAATCTGGTGACCACCCATGTAGGCTACTCAGATCACCCAATAAAATAGGGACCAGTCTAGCAGGAGTGAACCACTGAAGGAAAGTCTGGTGACTACCCCTGTAGGCTACTCAAATCACCCAATAAAATGGGGACTGGTCTAGCAAGAGTACATCACTGTGGACGAATCTGGTGATCACCCCTGCAGGCTACTCAGATTACCCAATCAAATGGGGACTGGTCTAGCAGGAGTGAACCACTGAAGGCAAGTTTGGTGACTACCCCTGCAGGCTACTCAGATCACCCAATAAAATGGGGACTAGTCTAGCAAGAGTAAACCACTGAAAGCAGGTCTGGTGACTACCCCTGCAGGCTACTCAGATCACCTAATAAAATAGGGACTGGTCTAGTAGGAGTGCATCACTGAAGGCGAATCTGGTGACTACCCCTACAGGCTACTCAGATCACCTAATAAAATAAGGACTGGTCTAGCAGGAGTGAAATCACTGCAAATGAATTTGGTGAAGACTGTTGCACGATGCTTACACGTTCAAGCAAGAAAGAAATAATTTGCAATAATATATGTGCAAAAAAAAATCTATGGCACAATCAAACCAATTGGTGCACATGCAATAACGACACCAATGGAATATATGCCTATTAAAAAAATGAATATGTATATACCTTTTAGACGGTGGTCAAAGAGTGATGTTGTCCAAGGAGATCGTCAGATAAATTTGTTAATTTCAATTCCTATGAAAGAAAGGAATATAATTAATTAAAAAAAGGACAAAACATTGACAAAACCATGTATTAATGGCGGCAATTTGATATTAAAAAAAAAGGGGCATGTAGTGGAATAAAAAAAAGCGTTGGTGATCCATGACATTTTAAGAGTAAAACAATATACTCTTTTTTTTTTAACTTCTTTTGTTCTCTCGGATGTGCAATCATATATTTTTAAAAAAATGACAAGTGAAAATCTTGAAATATGTATAGGAGGACACAACTGTCATTAAAAAAAAAGAAAAAAAGAAATTGAAAGTGGTGGACATATATGTAAATAATAATTATAAAAAAAAGGGTTTTCTTAAATTTAAGATACACTACCGCTAATGCTACAATGACTTTAACATTGGAGCGCACTTTGAGGAGAATTGAGGTAGAGGAGCAACGGCGGTGAAAAAAAAAAGTCAATCTTGCAGCTGAACTTATGTGTATGATACATGTGATAAAAAAAAAAGAAAAAAAACTGGCGGCATATGTATTTGAAGACAACAACCCTAACATGTACATATGTTAAAAAAAAAAAAAAAAAAAGGAAAAAGAAAGTAGCTTGAGTTCATGAAGCTGCGGCAATTAGAAGATAAAAAATTGAAAATCGTCCACGGTTGGAGTTTAATTACGTATAGATGTTTCATAGGATACGAACGACAACTACATAAAAAAAAGGGGGGGCAAAAGTTTGAAAGGATTTTTTTTACTTACCGACGGCATGACACCAAAGGAGATTATTGCTCGAATTCAAGACCTACACAAAGAAGAAAATACACGAGCATTTGAAGTCAAATGAAAGGAAGAAAAGAGAAATTAAAGAGGAGAATTTTTCTTACCTAGGTTTCTTGCTTGAATGGCTTTGTGTCTTGGCCTATGCAACCTCTTGAATTAATAAGGAAGAAATTAGGTCAAACACATAAGAAAAAGTTAATTTTTTGCCAAAGAAATTTTTGCCTAATCAAATATGGCAATGAATTTCCTACGATTGCTATTTAGGTAAAAAAACAATTTCCTCCAAATTACATGAATCAAGAGAGAAATTTTGGCATAATAAAATTGACTAGCCAAGAGACCTCCAATTCTTGTTCAAAGTACTTATCTACCTCCAAATTCATGTCCAAGGTAGAGAAAAAAAAAATTGTCACAATTTTGGCTAAAATTATTTTTTCAATTTCAAAAAAAAATATTGGAAATACAAATTCAAAATTTGGCCAAAATTAATGTTGGTAGAAAAAAAAACGAAATTATTTGGAATTATAAGTTAATATTCTGATTAATTTCGCCTATCGACACAAATTAAAGTTATGACTAAACGTCATATATTTTTCTCACAAATCATGCTTTTCAAAATCCATGCACGCATATAGGTGCATAAATTTCGAAAAGGGGCATTTGTTGAGTGAGAAATTTCGGCAAATCACAAATTGTCACGTCATTAATTTTAATTAATGATAAAATAAATTTGGGACCAATTACAAATTTACATGTGTCCTTAAATTAAATTAATAGACATTAAAATTCGGCAAATCAAATCATGCCACTTGTCTATTATTGATCCATCAGATGACATAAGCCGAGACCAATCAAATTATGCCACGTGGCAATTGGACACGAGACTAATGTGACCCGAGATCTTTGAAGAAATTGGGCTAAATTAAAATATTCCAATTTTATTAAAAATAAGTTGGATTAAAGCCCAAAGCCTAAGCCCAGAGGTTGGGCCCAAGCCCAAGCCCAAGCCCAAGCCCAAGCCCATATGAGGTCCATCAAACTCTATAAATAGAGGAGGCCACAATTCATTTTGGGCATTCAGACAGAGCCAGAGAAGCCAGAGTCTAGAGCATTCTCCCAAGGTCCAGAGTCTTCAGAAGTCAAAGAGTCTAGAGAATTCAGAAGATCCAAGATTCAGAATTCGGCCATCTCAAGACTCAGAAGATCCAAGACTCCAAAGAATCAACCGTTTCTTCATCAAGATACAAGTTGAAGATTCAACATTCCTCCGTCTGAGATCAAGCTCGCCAACCCTCAAATCAGACTCTACATTTTGAGAGAAAGCATCAGAGGATAAATATTAGAGACTGTAACACTTCTACATACAAAATCAATAAAATCAAGTTCATTCCCACGAATTAAATTTCCTTTGTCGAAATCTCGTGTGAACACGTATATTTTCATCCAACTCCGATTTTTCATTTAGTTGACGGTCCAAAACCATCAAAGTAAAGGATTTTGTTGACGGTTTTTATTGACGCACAATAAACGTCAATATGCATAGAGGTTTCTTAACGGGTATTAAACGTCAAAAAATCTAAGCTATTTTGAGATTTTGGATTTAAGATTAAATTATTTGAATTGATTTTCAGAGTTTAAATTATGTTTTTAATTTGTTTTTTACATTAAAATTAGGTTTTTAATTGAAAAATAGATGAAGTTGAAAAAAAAACCAAACTCTCCTTTATTTATTTTTTTATTTGGGAATTAAAAAAAATAAAAGAAAAAAGAAACAATAAGAATTTAAGATTAAAGAAAAGCAAAAAAAACCCTAACCTCTTTCTTTCTTTTCCCCTTCTCGTTAAAGATGAACACAATCGAACTTTCATTTCTTGGATACGTGAGGAAGTATGGTTCTAACCATTGAGTTTTTTTTTAATTATATATATATATAATTCTTTTTTCAAATTAAGTTGAAATATTTATGACTTATATATGTATAGGTTGCTACAGAGCTGGAATTACCAAACAATATGATTTTAGATACATTGAGGTGGATATCACATGGCACTTCAGCCACTGTGATAACCTATTTAAGTTATGTGATGAATGGCGTTCGCTATAATACAGAATTACGAGATGACTCTCGTAATGTGCAAAATAGTGGTGTGTCTTTAGTAGCAAGAACAATGCAAATATCTAGTGCAAAAGATAAAAATCCAATAGTCACAAACATGTCAATTTTATGGCGTGATTCAAGAGATATGGGAATTAAATTACATTAACCTTAAGATTGTAGTGTTCAAGTGCAATTGGGTTGAAAGTAATGGTGGTGTCAGAACGGATGAACTTGGATTTACTCTAGATAATCTTAAACGTATTGGACATAAGTCAGATTCTTTTATTTTAGCTTCACAAGAAAAACAAATCTTTTATGTTGAAGATTCAAGTGATTCTCAATGGTCTATTGTGTTGCATCCTCCTAAGAGGGAGTATGAAGACCATATTAATGAAGATGAGTTACGTGACATAACTTTGAATTGTAGCAATAGTAACCATGTTCCTACCACTAATGCATCTAAAGATATGGAAGATGATAGCTCAATATACATTCGTACTGATTGTGATGGCATTTGGGTCGAGAACGAAAATGAAACATAAATGGTATAACTGTTTTCTATGTTTAATTAATTTATTTTTTACTTAAATTTCAATTTACTTATCCACTATTTATTTGACAGGATATCTATTGATGGCTAGTGAAGATGATGTATCACTCCATGGTAATGATGATGTGCAGAGTGAAGACAATAATCCTGAGACATCATGTAAGCGAGCTACACGTGGTCCTACTACCATGATTGAGCTCACTCAAATAAGGATAAAGATGGATTGCAAAGTAATCAAATACAATGCACTTGGACAGTGGATTGGTAAAAATGCAACAAAAATGGTAAGTTATATTGGAATGGTTGTGCGAAGCCACATCCCAATCACATATAGCTCTTGGCCTCAAGTGACAAGAGAGTTGAAGGAGAAAATTTACAAGATGATTGAGGTAATGTTTGTTGATTCGTTATGTAGTTAAATATATCATGTTACTAGATGATTTACTATACTTACATATTAACTTGTGTTTGTTAGACTTCTTTTGTTACAAATCCCAACTAATAAAAAGACATACGGAAGAAAGCTGACATCGCTTTCCGTCAGTTCAAGAACATTTTAAGGACAAAATATATTGTATCATTTCAAGACAATCTAGACCATTTGGCATTCCCACCACCATCATATTCACATATCGAACAAGCTCAATAGGATGCTTTCGTGAGTAATGTCTTATCGATAGATTTTCAAGTAAGTATTAAAGTTTATATATTTTCTATGGTATATTTGGATGATTATTATTCTAATTGATTTGATTTGTGTAACTCATATATGATGTAGGAATTTAGCAAAATGCAAAAGAATAGACGTTCAAAACACAAGCATAACCATAGACTTACCCGTAAAGGATATGCAAACATGGTAGAAGAGTTGGTATGTTTTGTTTTTTTTTTTTTTGAATTTTATGAAGTTATGAAGTTATGTAAGTTCATATAAAATTATTATTATTTCATGCTTATATTCCTATGTTTGAATAATTCAATTTTTGTAGAATAAGGAAGGAAAAATATCTGGAAATGTGGATTGATCCATTCTTTGGGTCCATGCTCGAAAAGGAAAAACTGGAATATTCTTAAGTACAGATATTGAGGATGCTGCTGCAAAAATCATAAGTAACGTATCTATTGTTTACATATTTTATTATGATATGTTTTTCTTGAGAAATCATTTTTTTATCATTTTAAAATTATAGGATGAACTATCAAAAGATGCAAATTGTCAAAATGTTAGTTCAGATGACATTTTGACACAAGTTTTGGGTACTCCTAAACACTCAGGACGTGTAAGAGGCATTGGTGGATTAATTGTACCTTCCTACTTCTTTCACAAGCCAACTCCATCAATTCCCAAGAATGTTGTAGTAGAGGATGAACCAAAAGGTTGGAAAAAAGAAAAGACACAACTCCAGAGACAATACAATGAAATGGAGAAGAAATTCCATGAAATGCAGTCTCAAACGGAGAGTGGTAGACTAACACCAATGTCAGATCGAGGTAGTTGCCCACAAGTACCAGACCCTCAGTCTTCTGATGAAAAACCTGACCAGGTAACAATATTGGAATTATATTGAAATGTATTTATATGACAATACTTGATATATATAATATTAAGTGAAACTTCTAATATATAATTTTAATTTTAGGGGAGATCATGCAAACTTGTTGTTGAAGTTGTAAAGAATGTTGTGGCGCCAGGAATTGTATATAAGAGGAAAGACGACCATGAAATTGTTTATGGTGTCCCGCTCACAACAAACTATGTGCAAGTACTGATTGAAGTAGTGCATGACGCTGATGCTCTTTTGCCCATACCTATAGTTGGAAGTGTTGAGCCTGTATCCGATGCAGTAGACTCTCATGTTCCATGACCTAAAGGACTCGTAATTCTGGACAAAGAAAAAAAAGGTATGTTTAGTTAAGAAGCACATGATATATTAGTTTATATTATATATATATATATATTATATATATTAAACCTAAGAAAATGCATCGTGAATTAGCTGCAATAAAGGAGAAGAAGTCAAATAGTTAAGTGTCAAAAGTGCAGGTAGCAGTGAAATACGTATTAGGATTTATAGAGAACATGACAAGGGATTACTTAGATATTACAGTACCCAATCATGTGTTCGGCTACCACTTCGACTTCCATCTAATAAAAAATAACATGAAAGAATTTTTCTTGATGGAGGAATTAGCAACCACTGTTATAACAATTTATATCGCGTAAGTAACATATACTTTAACAAATTGTCATTAATTTTCTTATGTTTTTAATACTAATATGAATTTATTTTGTTTTTAGATACTTATGCGAGTCTGACCCATCCATCTTAGAGCAATATGCATTTCTACATCTAGCATAGATCTCAGTTGGCTCGGGACCTGAAGAGAACGTCTCTCGAGCCCTATGTAAAAGGTTAAGACATGTCAATGAAAAATTATTGATATGTCCTTTTAATTCCGGGTAAGTATGTAAATCAAATATACGTTAACACTTTGCACTTTTTCTTCTGCTATAACTCTATTGTATGTTTGTTATCTATATAGATATCCTTGGATGTTGTTGGTGATATCATTAAAAACATTAACAATTTATTCAATTGACTCTCTAAAGCATGGCTTTCGTGATGATGTAAAGAACATGGTTAATACATAAGTAAATAGTTATTTTAGCATATGTAAGTTTATTATTTATATTTTTTTAGTATTCTTATTATTATATTATTGTGTCAGGGCTATAAGAATGTTCTATTCTCAAACTAATATATGAAGTCTCCCCTTCAAATGGGTATATGTTAAGGTAATGACTTTTACTTATTTTTTAGGTTGTTTTAATCATATTATTCAAATTATCTTATTACATGTGTTGAACTGTAGTGTGCTCAACAATTGGGATCTACGGAGTGTGGATACTACACTCCTAAATTTATACGAGATATAGTATCTCATAGGAGCAGAGTGATTACAGATGTGGTAAAGATCGATTTAACCTTGTATTCAACTTATCTTTTTATATTTATTATAATTTTTGTAATGTAGTATGTTTACTTAATTTTTGTTTGTTTGCAGTTGACGAGAGGAACAAAGGGATCCCGCCCTCTCACTGGCCCGAGAGGGACTTTCTGTTTAATGGTTGGACAATAAACAGGTTGTTCACTAGAGGAGCGCTGGAACTTAAGGAGACAGATGTAACACAGGGGTAAAACGGCAATTTGACCCAACTGTGATTACGGACACTCGTGAAGGATTGACTTACCGGCATAGGTCTACATCTATGGACACAAAAATGTTCTACAGTGAAAAGAGTTCAGCTGTGGGCCTTTAGTGGCTGTGGGTCTTTAGTGGAATGACCCACAGTTAATGAATATTGGTTAACCTCATTAATGAGTTTAATCTATTAACCTCATATCATTGGAGCTTCTGATCTGTAGGTCCATTAGGTCCCCCTGCTAGCTCGTAAAGAGTAATTAGGAACAAATATATCTTGAGAGAATTTGAATAGTTCAAATTCATATTGGGAATTAAGTTAATTGAACGAGATACAAATTAATATAATGTATAGTGATGCATTAAAATATAAAGTCTAATTTGAGATTAAACTTTATAATATTGAGAGATTGATATATTTGAAAGAGTTCAAATATATGTCTAATTAAATATATGGTATTTAATTAGAAGATGAATTAATTAATTATGAATTAATTAATTATTCAATTTAGTTTAAATTAAATGAGATTTAATTAAACTATAGTCTATGAGAAAAATAAATATTTGAAGAAGTTCAAATATTAATATGAATTTGATTCATATTAAATTTATAGGATATAAGAGAATTTGAAGGAGTTCAAATTTTAATATGAATTTGATTCATATTGTAGAATTAATTAATTGAAGCCCTCAAATTAAATATATGATATTTAATTGGGTAATTAATTAATAGAATGTCTGAAATTAAATATATGATATTTAATTGGTGATTAATTAATTAAATATCAAATATTAATATGAATTTGATTCATATTAAATTTATAGGATATAAGAGAATTCGAAGGAGTTCAAATTTTAATATGAATTTGATTCATATTGTAGAATTAATTAATTGAAGGCCTCAAATTAAATATACGATATTTAATTGGGTAATTAATTAATAGAAGGTCTGAAATTAAATATATGATATTTAATTGGTGATTAATTAATTAAAGAATTAATTAATTGGAAATTTATCAATTATGAAAATGATTAATCACTTACGGAAGTAATTATTCATTTATGGAAATGATTTAATCACTTATGGAAGTGGTCAATCATTTATGGAAAAGATTAATCAATTATGGAATTGATTGGTCATGGAATTGGTTGGTCATGGAATTGATTAATTATGGAAAAGATTAAATCAGTTATGGAAATAATTGATTTTAAATTAATATTTTATTCATGGTCTTTTTCCTATAAATAGAACACTAAACCTAGGGTTTAGGGACTACAACATAGTCAATCAATTGTTGCTCCAATATGAGGCAAAACATGAAGATTTGATACCTTACTTCAATTACGCTAGACAATTATTGGAAAACTTCGAGAGCGTGATGATAGAACATGTTCCAAGATCCGAAAATACAAAGGCTGATGCATTGAAAAATTTAGCCACTGCTATGACGATTTCAGAGGGTGAAATTCTAAACATTCCACTCTGCCAAAGATGGGTTGTGCCTCCAACTGAAAAGGAAAGTCAAGAAACGAATGCAATATCTGTCTATGTGATTGAAGTAGAAGATTGGCGACAATCGATTATAGATTACCTACAGCATGGAAAGCTTCCTGTCGAGACGCGTCATAAGACTGAGATACGAAGAAGAGCATCTCGATTTATCTACTACAAAGATACCCTATATTGTCGCTCATATGAAGGCCTTTATCTTTGATGTTTGGGGAAAGAGGAATTAGTGCATGCATTAGAGGAAGCGCATTCAGGTGTTTGTGGAGCTCATCAATCCGGGCCAAAGCTTCATTTTCAACTAAAGAGAATGGGCTACTACTGGCCTACGATGGTTCAGGATTCGATGCAATATGCAAAGAGATGTGAAGCTTGTCAATTTCACGCCAACTTCACACATCAATCGCCAGAGCCGCTTCACCCAACTGTAGCTTCATGGCCATTTGAGGCTTGGGGACTTGACCTTGTTGGTCCTATAACACCCAAATCATCGGCAGGACACTCTTATATCCTTGCAGGAACTGATTATTTCTCAAGATCGGCTGAAGCTGTTGCACTAAAAGAAGCAAAGAAAGAAAATGTAGCAGATTTTGTTCGTAATCATCTCAATTACCGATATGGCATTCCTCATCGCATCGTAACAGATAATGGAAGACAGTTCTCTAACAGTTTGATGGACAAGTTATGTGAAAAGTTTGGCTTCAAACAATATAATCCGTCCATGTACAATGCTGCTGTGAATGGTTTGGCTGAAACATTCAACAAGACGTTATGCAACTTGTTGAAGAAAGTAGTCTCCAAAACGAAGAGAGACTGGCAAGAAAGAATTGGTGAAGTGTTATGGGTATACCGGACCACTTATCGTACTCCAACAGGAGCTACGCCTTACTCTCTTGTCTACGGAGTAGAAGCTGTTCTCCCCCTAGAAAGAGAGATCCAATCATTGCGAATGGCGATGCAAGAAGAGTTGACTGTGGAAGACAATGCTAAGTTACGTCTTCAAGAGTTAGAAGCATTAGATGAAAAAAGATTGGATGCTCAACAAGCTTTGGAATGCTATCAAGCACGCATGTCTAAAGCTTTCAACAAAAAGGTACGACCTCGTTCATTTCAAGTTGGTGAGCTCGTACTCGCAGTTCGATGACCTATCATCACAACTCGACATACAGGACACAAGTTTACACCTAAATGGGACGGACCCTACGTGGTGAAAGAAGTCTACACAAATGGAGCATACAAGATAGTTGACAAAGACAGAATCAAAATTGGCCCAATCAACGAAAAGTTTCTCAAGAAATATTATGCTTAAAATGTAATACTCCTTATCGTAAGAGTATAAACTACATGATACTCCTAGCCCGCATGAGTTAAAAAGGTGAACGATCCAAAAAAAAAATCAAATTTGTACCATGAACTACATTATGACTTGATCCCATATATTAATGGGTACGTAGGCAACTTAAAGGAAACTTTAAGCTCAATCCATAAAATTTAAAAAAAAAATCATTATCCCATGTTTGTAAAAAGGAAATTCATTCTTGAATAATACAAAAAAAAAAAAAAATTGCAAGTGAATTATAATGAGAAACAAGTCTGATATTGAATGACAAAGTTTGCCTATTACAAAAAAAAAAAAGGGATACATCTTCAATAAAAAAAAATTGCTATAAAAGAAATTGAAGTCTGATCATGACATCCACTTGTAGTTCTTCAGCTCTTCTTGTGCAACTTCCAACATCCCATGAAGTATCGTTAGAGTTTTAGCATCAGCATCAGTAAGAACAGAGGCATCTTCAATACTATTTATAGTTCCTCGCAGTTTGGAAGCCTCGAGTTGATGTTGTTTTAAAAGGTTCTCCTTCTCGACAATTGACTTAGAAATCTCACCTCGCCTAGCTTTCACAGCTTCAAGCTTAGCTTCCAATTCTTATTCTTCTCGCGATGCTTGCAAACATTGTTGCTGAAGTATACCCTTCGCTGTGAGTAGTTCACTTTCACTATATAGTATCTTCTCTAAGGTAAACTTAGTTTCTTCCAATTGGCGATTCTTACTCTCCGAAGTTAGTTGAGAAGAAAATGACGACTGCAGTTGGTTATACTTCTCTACCTTCTTGAAATACGCACTTACAATCTCTTTAAGAGGATCCAAGCCAGACGCACGAGTCTCAGAAATTGCATGAAATATTTTGACTGTCTCTTGTTCAAGGCGAGGTATTTTGCCGAAGGGAGTGCGTATGTCTTTTGATGTATGTTGTCGCACAGGGCAAGGGAAGCTTGTTTACTATAGTTGGAAATCACATCGTCAGCACAATAATCAGAGATTTCAGATGCAGCTGCATGGGTTGTTGTCTTCATTTGTCCAGAAATTGCATCAGTTACATGATGACAAGATTGAGTCACAACTCTATCCATCGGCGCTTTGAAATTGCCCACACGCGCAACTACAGAATCAAAAACGTCTGGACTCACAAAAGAAGGAGGACTATGATGCCCCTCAGCCTCTGTAAGGGGATCATTTAAAGGTGACTGAAAAAAAGGTAAGTAATAATGATAATAATAATAGTAAAATATTATAATGAAGAATGAATGAAAACACTTACCAGTAGTACAGCGAGTTCAGGAAATTGTGATGCGTGTTGGTCGATATCCGCAAGCGCACGGGCCACAAGTAATATAAAACGGAAAGTATTCCGAGTATCGAATCCACAGGGAGGCGAAGCGAAACTTAAGCAAAAAATTCTCTTGAGCACTGAAAATACTTAGGTGAAATAATATTTAGGAACTATGCTCATGTAAGAAAAAAAGATTTAATTTAAAATGACTTAATGAAAACAAATTTGATCAATCAGAAATAAAATGCGGAGAAAGAGTTTTTCTTGAAATGGGAAGAGGGGCCTTGAAAATCAATGATTAGCTAAATACTTGCTATAATTATCCTATCTCATTGCCCAACTAATTATAAACCTAGAATCTCCGTTAATCACATAGGATCTCCTGTCGGTTTCCCCTAATTGTAATTAATTCATTTTAACAACCTAAGTGTCCTTAGCGCCATTAAAAATCATTAATTATTACGCTCTGATTCATTTTAGGAATCTAAGTTTAATCAACTAATCCCGGTGTCACAACGGGCAATTAAACTAGTTGCATGGATTATGATCTATCCTAATTTCTCTCCGTCGAGTTTCCATTAAGAATTGAATCATTACACAATTGGCCAGATTGAGTAAAGCATTAAGCACATCCATACAAATAATTAGGACATGGGCAAGAGACAAGAAATTATAACAATATTGCAACTATCATTTCATTTCAAGACCCCAAATTGGGGTTTAGCTACACATAATATTCACAATAATTACAAGGGAAAGCATAATAAAAGGCATAAAGGAAAAGGAATTGACCGTCGAAAAACCCCTTGCTGACGCTTGGAGCCCCCGCTGACTACTCCTCGAGCCTCTAGAATTGCTCCCCAAAACTCCCAAAAATTCCCACTAGAAGAACCCTCTCAAAAAGGCTCAAAAGCCTTGAGAGGGGCTCCAAAAAAGGAGTCTTAAGAAAGGAAAGAAAGGAATGAATGATAAAAATGATTTGATTGATGATTCAAATGAGGCACCAAGGGCTCCTATTTATAGGCCTGGAAAAGGGGTAGCGTCGCGACGCTGCCTTGCCAAGCGTCGCGACGCTGCTGCGCACGCGGCTTGGGCAACAAGAAAGGGCAGCGTCGCGACGCTGCCTTGTTAAGCGTCGAGACGCTGTCCAGATTTTCCAGAAAAATCAGCTTCTTTTTGGGCTGATTTTTGGGCCTTCTTCTTCATTTCTCTTGGACTTTTCCTCATGGATGTCTTCTTTGGGCTTCATACTTTGATTTGGGCTATAATTCCATCAATTTTGGCTCTTTTTCTCCCAAAATCATCATTTATGCTCCTAAAGACAAAATAGCAAAATTTAATAAATATATTCATTAAAAACACGATTAAAGCACCAAAAAGCTTAATAATTTGAGACTAAAATAGCGACATTTCTGCTCGCTATCAATGCGCTGGGAACTCCATCAAAAAGTTCATCTTCACATACTTATTGTTGATTGGACCTTTTAAGTCTTTTCCGATGATGATCGCCGCTACTGCTCTGACTACCATCATTATCCCTAGAACAAAATTCACCAAGCTCAAACATGCGACTTCTTTTTGCCTTCGTTCTCATCACCAACCTTTTTGGGAAATTTCGGCTTGGGAGGAAGAGGAATGGCACTAGCCACCAACTTTTCTATGCCTTCTTCAAGATAATTTCCATTTTTTGCCAACCACCAACTCCGGTAGCATTGAGTAATTTTGATATGTGGCTTCATTGCGTGCGTAGGGAGATAAACTTGAGAAAATGTTTTTGCTCGAACACATATCATCCAAAGGCGCAATACATTATATAAGTTGGCTTCAGGAACTTCTTCACTTAGGTCGTTTGGCACGTCTTGGTAAAATCCAAATTGTCGGCTAAATCTGTAGGGATGAAAAACCCTAGGCAGCGAAAGACGTCAGAGACCTTTTTCGAATTAGAACGCCGATTGGGATACCAATACGACGGCAAACCAACTTACAGCAGAAAATAAATATAACATGTTGTAATATAGTTATAAAACATGCCATAATCAAAAAGGAAAAACTAGATCTCATCTAATTGGGTTCCTATTGATCCTAGATCAAGAAAAACTATACCTTTGTAGAAATTCTTGATTAGTTTCGCCAAAACTCCTAAAAATTCGCCCAAAACCAGCAGCAAGAAGACCTTGATTTCGCTGTAAAATCGTCACGAACACCACCACCAAAGTTACACCGGTATTCTCTTGAAGGATGCGCGCTAGGGGCTTGTGGGAGCACAATCTCTAAGGGGTGTTTGGGGTAAGGGTTTTGGAAAGATGGGTTTTTGAAATGGGGGTTTTGAAAATATGGTGATTTTGGAAATCTGGGTGATTTTGGAAATCTGTGTTTGGGGTGCTGATTTCTAAAATCTGATTTTGGAAATCTGTGTTTGGGGTGCTGATTTCTGAAATCTGATTTCGGAAGTCTGTGTTTGGGGTGCTGATTTCTGAAATCTGATTTTGGAAGTCTGTGTTTGGGGTGCTGATTTCTGAAATCTGAGTTTCTGATTTTTTCGTTTATTTATTATTATTATTATTGTTTTTTTATCCGTGGTATAAATTTTTTTCTAAAATTAATAATTTTAAATTACCCTTCCACCAACTCTAGTTATTGTGAATTTTAACCCACAATTTTGAAAAGAAATCCAAATTGTGAAAAGACCCAAAAAATTAATTTTATACTATTCACCTTTTTTTCGTACACTTGTTAGATTTACAGCTTTGTTGTATGCATAGTTTGGAAGTCAGAGTTTCTGAATTTTTTTTTTCAATGTTAGACAATTCTCCTCAAATTAGGAAATCTAATTGTTGTTTCTATTAATTACAAAATGGGGATTTGATGTCGCGATTATCATGATTAATCCAACTTTATTTATTTGGAAAAAAAACATTTTCTATTCTTCAATTTGTCTCCACACTTGTTACCTTTCCTATATTTGCCCTATACATATATATTGTTATATTAATTATGTATATTACTAATCTATATTTAATGAATAAGACTTTCGTAGCTAAATCGTGTAAGGCGTGACAACAAACATTTATTTTTTAGACACATGTCAAAACTCCGGTTGGAAAAAGGTTACCTAATTATTTTTTGTATTTAGTGCAAATGTATGGTGATTGCATGCAAAACGACGTAAGTGAATGATAATTTGAAAGAGTAATAGACAAATAACCATAGTCATTATAACACTACATGCAGAAACTAGTCCTCATTCATGGGTACACGTTACACATACAAAATATTTTTGTCTACAATGCTGAACATTTAAAAATACTACCCGATCGAAATAGTGGTTACAAAAATAGTCAGTCATTCGTTTCTTCCAAGCACATCCATGCAATGTTTTTTTTTCAAAGGCATGGACAGGGCAAGGAAAAGTTCAATTGTCTACTTATCAGCGAGCATGACATTCAGAAGTTGTTTTTTCTCTCCTTCTTCAAACTGTTCCATTTCCTAAATCTACTCAACCACCAACTTCTGGCGTGCGGCCTCCCGTTCGTGTTTTTGTTCTTGCCAGGCTATGATCTTCTGAAGGCTAGTAATTTGGCTATCTAGTGCAGCTGTCACAACCTCCATCATCTCTCTGTTATATGAAGTTCGTCTAGTACTAATTGATCCTGTTGACCTCCCAGCTGACCCCACATTACTTCTGCTCGTGTCAGACACATCGTCCACCAGATCGTCCGTAACATTTGATGACATCTGGTCAGTTATCCTAATGGATAAGAATGATCGTTATACACATTACATCTATATTATGCTCGTTAAAAAATGCATAACCATGAATGGATAGTCAGTTCGAAATTAAATAGCACTGGTTATAATTGTACTTTCTTACAGTTAGGCTTAGTCAGGTTCTTTTATTATTAGTGACATTGGAAAAGAAGAATGCATTGGACAACATTTAAGTAAAAGTAAACAGAGGAAAAAGTTACTGCAAATAATTCAAACTTTGATTACAATATATATCAGTCAGTGTACAATCAACCATCTACAAAAAATTTAGATTTGGGTTGACAAAAAGACGATGAAGAGGAAATTATCGTGGGTCAGGAAAAGGACACATCGTTCCATATTTACAGGACAAAAGTAATGATGGAGGATAGACTGTTTTGCATCAGCAGCAGTCTTCAAGAAGATCGCGGAGGAAGTCGAGCATGAGGGTCGGTGGGACGAACAACATCATATTGGTCATCTTTGGGTCGGTGAAGAGGGTACGCATAAGGGGCTAATTCGTGATTGGAAGGGCTAATTAAATGTATAGTACTTTATTTTTGAAGAAATAAAAAAAGTAGGTATCCTTACATCAGCTCATTGAATGCTCACCAACAAAATTAATTTGAAAGTCGCATAAATGGATTAAATGCAATCAGACATAATTGAATGCCAACTACCAAGTTCAAATGTAACTAGACCATTGGAGGAATGGTTGGTAATTAAATAGAGATAGTCAGCAACCAATCCAAGCAGTAACAACTTTCTAAAAAATGCACAAAAGGAAGAAAAAATAGAACAGAAATAGGAAATAAAAAAGGTGACCGGCCTCAGGTGCAACGTTTCCTAGCACTTTGATTTCCCATAAAAAACAGAACAATGAATAATATGAAGAAAAGAAGTTTTAAAAAAATGGTGAAGATAATTACATTGAAGAATTGATTTTAAAAAGTAAGCAAATCATGTGTATCAAAAACAAAGGTAACCAAGCAACGCAAATGTATTGACAATGGGAATTAGAAAGAAAACATGTTCAGCATGATAATGAAGACAAAAAGCACATTATGAGCATCACAGGCATGAAATTGGTCAAAAAATTCACATGACAATGAACATGGTAGCAGATAAGCATGAGATGAGCACGAGCATCAATGTGGACAGAATTGAACAACATGAAGATGGTGGATTAAATTCTATTAACAATAGAATAATGTTCAAGCAAAAAAATTGAGGACAAATCAGTGATGAACGACCTTTGAGGATGCAAAGGTAAACGGAAGAAAAATTAAACAAATGACAAAAGTAATTAGCGATCAAGAAAGAAAAATTAAACAAAGAACAAATGTTACAACACAAGAAAGAAAGGAAAAAAAACTACCAAATATGTTGCTTCAACAAAACTTGAACAGAAACAATACAGGGGGGTTTACAGAATACAACAAAACAAAGATGCATAAGCAGAAAAAAAAAATATTCCAACCCAATATGCGTTACAGCACATGAAATCAACACTAACATGAGATTCGATCACAAGTAGACACATTGATTACAAAGAAAGAAAAAAAAAAGAAAAAAGGGAAAACGCTTGCAAGTAGGTGGACATCATCGACCGACCACCGAAGGGGAAGAAAACTTACCTCTATTCCCACCCCTCACCTGGCTCCAAACACCTACCAAGCGGGTACCGACGTCGACAGTCACGGTAAGGAGAAGCGACATGGGGTGGGATCTGAATAAAAAATAGAGGAAGAAACGATATTAGGGTCAGATCCGCGAATATCCAAAAGAAGGGACAAGAAAAAAATAGGAACGATACCTCCGATTCGCGAACAAGGAGCAAGGAGAAGACAGATCTGAGATCTGAACTCCCTCTTTCCCTCCCAAACCGAAAACGAGACATGCAATCGAAGATGGGAGGTTAGGAAAACCAGATCGGAGCGAGGGAAGGAGGAAAAAATGAGAACAAAACCCAAATGAACTCACCGTCGACGAGAGAGAGAAGGATTGCCACAGAGAACACAGAAAGAGAGAGGAGATAGAGAGTGATAACCACAGAGAAGACGAGAGGTTGGAAGGAAAACGGGGAGAGCGAAGTGCGAATTCGGGGGAGAGAGGAGAACGAAAAATGACGCCACAAAGTCAGAGTTTGGGGGGTTTGGGAAACCCTAATGCCCCCTAGTTCGGGCCAGTTCGGAGGCCCAAACGCCCCCGAAGGGTTTTGGGGAATAGAGTTCTTTGTATTCTTTTTTAGAGAGAATTACAGAGAGACTTCTTGGAATGGAGAGATTGAGTGTATTCTGCGTGAATCCCAGGGAGAGAGCAAAAACAAATAATAGAGTGTTACCGTAAAATGCACAACTGCCTCCTTAAAACCCTCCCATTCACGCAAGACTGGGAAAAAGTGGAGCACACGTTCCCATCAGTTACCCTAACTGATGGGAAATAATTTAATTAATATTAAATAATATTAATTAATCTTTTAATTAAATTAACTATTAATTTAATTAAATGCTATTTGTATAAACCTGTTTATACAAAATAAACTCCACTTTTCCTATAGTTTTAATATAGCTTAATTAAATCAAATTTAATTAAAATTAAAACCAAAATATTAATTAATTCACCAATTAATTAATGTCATAATTAAATATCATATATTTAATTATATATTTATATCTCTCAAATTAACTATAGAATTAATATACAACATATGTGTATTGATTATAACCTATAGTTTTTAATATGAATCAAATTCATATTTTAATTTAATATTTGAACCCCTTCGAATATTCAATTCACCCTTAGAAATTTACCTCAACGCCCTTACAGAGCTACCGATGGGACCTGATGGACCTACAGATCAGAAGCTCCAACGATATGAGATTAATTGGCTAAACTCATTGACCAAGTTAATCAATATTCGTTGACTGTGGTTCACTCCACTATAGAACCACAACTACACTCTTCTCACTGCAGATATATTTTTGTGTCCACGGATAACGACCGTCAACAGCAAGTTAGCCCTTCACGTGTGTTCGTACCCCAACTAGGTCAAATTACCGTTTTACCCTTGGGCTACCTCTTTGTCCTTAAGTACCAGTGTTCCTCTAATGAACAACCTGTTTGAGGTCCAACCAACAAACAGAAGTCCCTCTCGTGCCATAAAGAGGGTAGGACCCATTGTTCAAGATCCGGAGACACCACTTAAGGGAACACACCTCTACTTACCCTAAAGTCGGGAAGGAGTGAATTCCATCTTGTAAGACTATGTTCCCAGATCCCCACTTGGTTTTGTCCCCAAAATGGTAGGCTTATTGAGTCGGCGAATTGGCCATTCTCACCTGTAAAAATCAAAGGACAATGCCTCATGGACAGGAGTTCATAATCCACTCAGGATTAAGGCCAAGTTGCCTAGGTCATCCTAGTGAAATAGAAACCGAGCTAACTAACGGTGTTACAGTTAGTGGTTAACTATTTCGTGGTCCGGTCTTTGTGCAAACTCATTGCACAGGATACCCTCTCTCGCATGTCAACTACATGAACGCGTTGGATCATTATGTTTGTATCATTATACAAAGCAGGTCGTATCCATAGTGTCACCAGGATAAGGTACCCAGCCTCATCCCTATACTACAGACCTTTCAGGCTAAAACTTGAACATTGATCCCCGTATGTGCCTACATACTAGTTCAAGCCTCATTCTATTAGCCTTGGATGTTTAGTTTATTGGATTAGGGTTGATAAAACAAGATATAATACAAACATTGAATAATACATCAATTTTATTAATGTTCTGTCAAATGTACATTTACTATCTACGAGTTTTAGGGAATAAAACCCAACAAAATGGACAAGGATTATAAGATTCAATGACCATTGAAGACCCACATCGTGAAGATAAGAAGCATGATCGAATGCTTATAAAGAATGAGGAATGCCAAAATGATAGCTTGTCATCATCTGTCAGAACCATGCCTTTATTACGAGGAGGAAGATTTGCATACCACGATACATATTTACCTTTGTGGATATGTACACGAGCCTCAAAATCATTAAAGTATTTAGCTCCACCCTCTCCAGAAAACTCAACCATCATTGGGCCCCTAACTTTCTCTGGAACTGCATAATGCGTGTTAAAATAATAAGCCAGCCAAACATGGACATAGTGCAGAGGGAAACAAGACTTTGAAAATCCAGCAGAAGGAGATGCACTGTGAATCTGGCCGAGTCCATGATAAATATTGGCTAAAACAGGAACAGCAAGACTGAAAACGTAACCTTCAGCCATAAGACTAACAACTTTAAAAACTCCTGGACGGAGGAAGCACGTTGGTCGGGAAATACAAATACGCACAACCAACAAGAAAGAAAGGCAGCCAAATATGTCTTATCTTTCAATTCATCTTCTACGCCCAACATGCAAAATAGATCAATTTCTTTGTCGGACTAGTTGTGAAGCTCGATAGGAGCTCCATCCAGATTATGGGTCTGATGTGGACGAGAAGTCTTCTTCGGCTTTCAGGAATGAGGTTTTTCATATTTCGAATCCCCTTTAAACCAGAAAGAAATCCACGATTTGATAGGAATTTGAAGGCGATCGCGTTGTTGAGATGCAATGTGATAGTACGCAGCAAAAAGGTACTCACAACTTTTCAGGCAATCTTCATCCTCTCGATCAGGCGAACATAATAATTCCTTACAGCAAAGAACAAATTCATCATAAAACCTACCCTTGATGGAAAGACCTCCTAATCTCCACATGTCCAATAGAGAGATAGTCAACTCTCCTGATGATGTATGAAGTGTATTTGTGGATGGACACCATGCTTCACAAAAAGCTCGAACTATATCATTATTGCGATCATAAGTGTATAGGGAAGCCATTACAGCATCAAAAAAACGAGCCTTCTTCAATATCGACGTATTTAAAGAAATTACGACCTCTAACCATTCCCAATAATCTGGGATATAAAAGAATTCTCCATGAATTCTTATTGAACTACCCCAGCGAACTTTTTCATCTCCAATAATTCGACGACCTAAAGTTGATTCTGGATTTTCACCTAGGGCCTTGTTATGCATTGGAGACTCTAAAAACCACGCTTTCAATGAAGAGTCGTGACTCAAAAGTCTTTCTTCTGACCATCTAGACAAAAAGGTTAAATTATCTAGAAAAGGTTGTGATCCTCTAAAATTACCACATATTGTCTCTCCTACAGGAAGAATAACGACATTTTCAACAGGTTGATCTCTATCCTTCAAGATGACCAAGCAATTTTTCTCTGCATCAGGATGCTCAGTGAAATACACCATGATGGAGATAAGTTTCTTTAAAAAAAAAAGATTTGATGTTAATCTTATCCAAGAAGTTATGAAGGCAAGAAAGTGATGCATAAATAATCAATCATATAAAAAAATAAAAAATAATAAGGTAATCAACCTTGTAAGACACTGCAGTCATCAAAGTGACTAGTCTAGATAGGTGGTGAAATCACTGCAGTTTGACGACGATCACTATAGGCAAGTCTGGTGACTACTCCCGCAGGCTACTTAGATCACCCAAGAAAATAGGGGACTAATCTAGCAGGAGTGCATCACTGTAGGAAAATCTGGTGTCTACCCCTGCAGGCTACTCAAATCACCAAATAAAATGGGGACAGGTCTAGCAGGAGTGCATCACTGTAGGAAAATTTGGTGACCACCCCTACAGGCTACTCAAATCACCCAATAAAATGGGGACTGGTCTAGCAGGAGTGAATCACTGAAGGCAAATCTTGTGACTACCCCTACAGGCTACTCAAATAACCCAATAAAATGGGGACTGGTCTAGCAGAAGTGCATCATTGTAGGGAAATCTGGTGACCACCCCTGCAGGCTACTCAGATCACCCAATAAAATAGGGACCAGTCTAGCAGGAGTGAACCACTAAAGGAAAGTCTGGTGACTACCCCTGTAGGCTACTCAAATCACCCAATAAAATGGGGACTGGTCTAGCAGGAGTACATCACTGTGGACGAATCTGGTGATCACCCCTGCAGGCTACTCAGATTACCCAATCAAATGGGGACTAGTCTAGCAGGAGTGAACCACTGAAGGCAAGTTTGGTGAATACCCCTGCAGGCTACTCAGATCACCCAATAAAATGGGGACTAGTCTAGCAGGAGTAAACCACTGAAAGCAGGTCTAGTGACTACCCCTGCAGGCTACTCAGATCACCTAATAAAATAGGGACTGGTCTAGTAGGAGTGCATCACTGAAGGCGAATCTGGTGACTACCCCTGCAGGCTACTCAGATCACCTAATAAAATAAGGACTGGTCTAGCAGGAGTGAAATCACTACAAATGAATTTGGTGAAGACTGTTGCACGGTGCTTACACGTTCAAGCAAGAAAGAAATAATTTGCAATAATATATGTGCAAAAAAAAAATCTATGGCACAATCAAACCAATTGGTGCACATGCAATAACGACACCAATGGAATATATGCCTATTAAAAAAAATGAATATGTATATACCTTTTACACGGTGGTCAAAGAGTGATGTTGTCCAAGGAGATCGTCAGATAAATTTGTTAATTTCAATTCCTATGAAAGAAAGGAATATAATTAATTAAAAAAAGGACAAAACATTGACAAAACCATGTATTAATGGCGGCAATTTGATATTAAAAAAAAGGGGCATGTAGTGGAATAAAAAAAAGCGTTGGTGATCCATGACATTTTAAGAGTAAAACAATATACTCTTTTTTTTTAACTTCTTTTGTTCTCTCGGATGTGCAATCATATATTTTTAAAAAAATGACAAGTGAAAATCTTGAAATATGTATAGGAGGACACAACTGTCATTAAAAAAAAAAAAGAAAAAAAGAAATTGAAAGTGGTGGACATATATGTAAATAATAATTATAAAAAAAGGGTTTTCTTAAATTTAAGATACACTACCGCTAATGCTACAATGACTTTAACATTGGAGCGCACTTTGAGGAGAATTGAGGTAGAGGAGCAACGGCGATGAAAAAAAAAAGTCAAATCTTGCAGCTGAACTTATGTGTATGATACATGTGATAAAAAAAAAAAGAAGAAAAACCGGCGGCATATGTATTTGAAGACAACAACCCTAACATGTACATATGTTAAAAAAAAAAAAAAAAGGAAAAAGAAAGTAGCTTGAGTTCATGAAGCTGCGGCAATTAGAAGATAAAAAATTGAAAATCGTCCACGGTTGGAGTTTAATTACGTATAGATGTTTCATAGGATACGAACGACAACTACATAAAAAAAAAAGGGGGGGCAAAAGTTTGAAAGGATTTTTTTTACTTACCGACGGCATGACACCAAAGGAGATTATTGCTCGAATTCAAGACCTACACAAAGAAGAAAATACATGAGCATTTGAAGTCAAATGAAAGGAAGAAAAGAGAAATTAAAGAGGAGAATTTTTCTTACCTAGGTTTCTTGCTTGAATGGCTTTGTGTCTTGGCCTATGCAACCTCTTGAATTAATAAGGAAGAAATTAGGTCAAACACATAAGAAAAAGTTGATCTTTTGCCAAAGAAATTTTTGCCTAATCAAATATGGCAATGAATTTCCTACGATTGCTATTTAGGTAAAAAACAATTTCCTCCAAATTACATGAATCAAGAGAGAAATTTTGGCATAATAAAATTGACTAGCCAAGAGACCTCCAATTCTTGTTCAAAGTACTTATCTACCTCCAAATTCATGTCCAAGGTAGAGAAAAAAAAATTGTCACAATTTTGGCTAAAATTATTTTTTCAATTTCAAAAAAATATTGGAAATCAAAATTTAAAATTTGGCCAAAATTAATGTTGGTAGAAAAAAAAACGAAATTATTTGGAATTATAAGTTAATATTCTGATTAACTTCGCCTATCGACACAAATTAATGTTATGACTAAACGTCATATATTTTTCTCACAAATCATGCTTTTCAAAATCCATGCACGCATATAGGTGCATAAATTTCGAAAAGGGGCATTTGTTGAGTGAGAAATTTCGACAAATCACAAATTGTCACGTCATTAATTTGAATTAATGATAAAATAAATTTGGGACCAATTACAAATTTACATGTGTCCTTAAATTAAATTAATAGACATTAAAATTCGGCAAATCAAATCATGCCACTTGTCTATTATTGATCCATCAGATGACATAAGCCGAGACCAATCAAATTATGCCACGTGGCAATTGGACCCGAGACTAATGTGACCCGAGATCATTGAAGAAATTGGGCTAAATTAAAATATTCCAATTTTATTAAAAATAAGTTGGATTAAAGCTCAAAGCCTAAGCCCAGAGGTTGGGCCCAAGCCCAAGCCCAAGCCCAAGCCCATATGAGGTCCATCAAACTCTATAAATAGAGGAGGCCACCATTCATTTTGGGCATTCAGACAGAGCCAGAGAAGCCAGAGTCCAGAGCATTCTCCCAAGGTCCAGAGTCTTCAGAAGTCAAAGAGTCTAGAGAATTCAGAAGATCCAAGATTCAGAATTCGGCCATCTCAAGACTCAGAAGATCCAAGACTCCAAAGAATCAACCGTTTCTTCATCAAGATACAAGTTGAAGATTCAACATTCCTCCGTCTGAGATCAAGCTCGCCAACCCTCAGATCAGACTCTACATTTTGAGAGAAAGCATCAGAGGATAAATATTAGAGACTGTAACACTTCTACATACAAAATCAATAAAATCAAGTTCATTTCCACGAATTAAATTTCCTTTGTCGAAATCTCGTGTGAACACGTATATTTTCATCCAACTCCGATTTTTCATTTAGTTGACGGTCCAAAACCATCAAAGTAAAGGATTTTGTTGACGGTTTTTATTGACGCACAATAAACGTCAATATGTATAGAGGTTTCTTAACGGGTATTAAACGTAAAAAAATCTAAGCTATTTTGAGATTTTGGATTTAAGATTAAATTATTTGAATTGATTTTCAGAGTTTAAATTATGTTTTTAATTTGTTTTTTTACATTAAAATTAGGTTTTTAATTGAAAAATAGATGAAGTTGAAAAAAAAAAACCAAACTCTCCTTTATTTTATTTTTATTTGGGAATTAAAAAAAAATAAAAGAAAAAAGAAACAATAAGAATTGAAGATTAAAGAAAAGCAAAAAAAACCCTAACCTCTTTCTTTCTTTTCCCCTTCTCGTTAAAGATGAACACAATCGAACTTTCATTTCTTGGATACGTGAGGAAGTATGGTTCTAACCATTGAGTTTTTTTTTTAATTATATATATATATATATATAATTCTTTTTTCAAATTAAGTTGAAATATTTATGACTTATATATGTATAGGTTGCTACAGAGCTGGAATTACCAAACAATATGATTTTAGATACATTGAGGTGGATATCACATGGCACTTCAGCCACTGTGATAACCTATTTAAGTTATGTGATGAATGGCGTTCGCTATAATACAGAATTACGAGATGACTCTCGTAATGTGCAAAATAGTGGTGTGTCTTTAGTAGCAAGAACAATGCAAATATCTAGTGCAAAAGATAAAAATCCAATAGTCACAAACATGTCAATTTTATGGCGTGATTCAAGAGATATGGGAATTAAATTACATTAACCTTAAGATTGTAGTGTTCAAGTGCAATTGGGTTGAAAGTAATGGTGGTGTCAGAACGGATGAACTTGGATTTACTCTAGATAATCTTAAACGTATTGGACATAAGTCAGATTCTTTTATTTTAGCTTCACAAGAAAAACAAATCTTTTATGTTGAAGATTCAAGTGATTCTCAATGGTCTATTGTGTTGCATCCTCCTAAGAGGGAGTATGAAGACCATATTAATGAAGATGAGTTACGTGACATAACTTTGAATTGTAGCAATAGTAACCATGTTCCTACCACTAATGCATCTGAAGATATGGAAGATGATAGCTCAATATACATTCGTACCGATTGTGATGGCATTTGGGTCGAGAACGAAAATGAAACATAAATGGTATAACTGTTTTCTATGTTTAATTAATTTATTTTTTACTTAAATTTCAATTTACTTATCCACTATTTATTTGACAGGATATCTATTGATGGCTAGTGAAGATGATGTATCACTCCATGGTAATGATGATGTGCAGAGTGAAGACAATAATCCTGAGACATCATGTAAGCGAGCTACACATGGTCCTACTACCATGATTCAGCTCACTCAAATAAGGATAAAGATGGATTGCAAAGTAATCAAATACAATGCACTTGGACAGTGGATTGATAAAAATGCAACAAAAATGGTAAGTTATATTAGAATGGTTGTGCGAAGCCACATCCCAATCACATATAGCTCTTGGCCTCAAGTGACAAGAGAGTTGAAGGAGAAAATTTACAAGATGATTGAGGTAATGTGTGTTGATTCGTTATGTAGTTAAATATATCATGTTACTAGATGATTTACTATACTTACATATTAACTTTTGTTTGTTAGACTTCTTTTGTTACAAATCCCAACTAATAAAAAGACATACGGAAGAAAGCTGACATCGCTTTCCGTCAGTTCAAGAACATTTTAAGGACAAAATATATTGTACCATTTCAAGACAATCTAGACCATTTGGCATTCCCACCACCATCATATTCACATATCGAACAAGCTCAATGGGATGCTTTCGTGAGTAATGTCTTATCGATAGATTTTCAAGTAAGTATTAAAGTTTATATATTTTCTATGGTATATTTGGATGATTATTATTCTAATTGATTTGATTTGTGTAACTCATATATGATGTAGGAATTTAGCAAAATGCAAAAGAATAGATGTTCAAAACACAAGCATAACCATAGACTTACCCGTAAAGGATATGCAAACATGGTAGAAGAGTTGGTATGTTTTGTTTTTTTTTTTTTCGAATTTTATGAAGTTATGAAGTTATGTATGTTCATATAAAATTATTATTATTTCATGCTTATATTCCTATGTTTGAATAATTCAATTTTTGTAGAATAAGGAAGGAAAAATATCTGGAAATGTGGATTGATCCATTCTTTGGGTCCATGCTCGAAAAGGAAAAACTGGAATATTTTTAAGTACAGATATTGAGGATGCTGCTGCAAAAATCATAAGTAACGTATCTATTGTTTACATATTTTATTATGATATGTTTTTCTTGAGAAATCATTTTTTTATCATTTTAAAATTATAGGATGAACTATCAAAAGATGCAAATTGTCAAAATGTTAGTTCAGATGACATTTTGACACAAGTTTTGGGTACTCCTGAACACTCAGGACGTGTAAGAGGCATTGGTGGATTAATTGTACCTTCCTACTTCTTTCACAAGCCAACTCCATCAATTCCCAAGAATGTTGTAGTAGAGGATGAACCAAAAGGTTGGAAAAAAGAAAAGACACAACTCCAGAGACAATACAATGAAATGGAGAAGAAATTCCATGAAATGCAGTCTCAAACGGAGATTGGTAGACTAACACCAATGTCAGATCGAGGTAGTTGCCCACAAGTACCAGACCCTCAGTCTTCTGATGAAAAACCTGACCAGGTAACAATATTGGAATTATATTGAAATGTATTTATATGACAATACTTGATATATATAATATTAAGTGAAACTTCTAATATATAATTTTAATTTTAGGGGAGATCATGCAAACTTGTTGTTGAAGATGTAAAGAATGTCGTGGCGCCAGGAATTGTATATAAGAGGAAAGACGACCATGAAATTGTTTATGGTGTCCCGCTCACAACAAACTATGTGCAAGTATTGATTGAAGTAGTGCATGACGCTGATGCTCTTTTGCCCATACCTATAGTTGGAAGTGTTGAGCCTGTATCCGATGCAGTAGGCTCTCATGTTCCATGACCTAAAGAACTCGTAATTCTGGACAAAGAAAAAAAAGGTATGTTTAGTTAAGAAGCACATGATATATTAGTTTATATTATATATATATATTATATATATATTAAACCTAAGAAAATGCATCGTGAATTAGTTGCAATAAAGGAGAAGAAGTCAAATAGTTAAGTGTCAAAAGTGCAGGTAGCAGTGAAATACGTATTAGGATTTATAGAGAACATGACAAGGGATTACTTAGATATTACAGTACCCAATCATGTGTTCGGCTACCACTTCGACTTCCATCTAATAAAAAATAACATGAAAGAATTTTTCTTGATGGAGGAATTAGCAACCACTGTTATAACAATTTATATCGCGTAAGTAACATACACTTTAACAAATTGTCATTAATTTTCTTATGTTTTTAATACTAATATTAATTTATTTTGTTCTTAGATACATATGCGAGTCTGACCCATCCATCTTAGAGCAATATGCATTTCTACATCTAGCATTGATCTCAGTTGGCTCGGGACCTGAAGAGAACGTCTCTCGAGCCCTATGTAAAAGGTTAAGACATGTCAATGAAAAATTATTGATATGTCCTTTTAATCCCGGGTAAGTATGTAAATCAAATATACGTTAACACTTTGCACTTTTTCTTCTGCTATAACTCTATTGTATGTTTGTTATCTATATAGATATCATTGGATGTTGTTGGTGATATCATTAAAAACATTAACAATTTATTCAATTGACTCTCTAAAGCATGGCTTTCGTGATGATGTAAAGAACATGGTTAATACGTAAGTAAATAGTTATTTTAGCATATGTAAGTTTATTATTTATATTTTTTTAGTATTCTTATTATTATATTATTGTGTCAGGGCTATAAGAATGTTCTATTCTCAAACTAATATACGAAGTCTCCCCTTCAAATGGGTATATGTTAAGGTAATGACTTTTACTTATTTTTTAGGTTGTTTTAATCATATTATTCAAATTATCTTATTACATGTGTTGAACTGTAGTGTGCTCAACAATTGGGATCTACGGAGTGTGGATACTACACTCCTAAATTTATACGAGATATAGTATCTCATAGGAGCAGAGTGATTACAGATGTGGTAAAGATCGATTTAACCTTGTATTCAACTTATCTTTTTATATTTATTATAATTTTTGTAATGTAGTATGTTTACTTAATTTTTGTTTGTTTGCAGTTGACGAGAGGAACTACATTTAGCCAATCAGAATTCGATGAGATAAAAGTTAAATTATGTGAATATGTAGCACAATACATGGGATGATTGTTTTCTAATGCTATACTTGGTTTTTTTTATTCGTTTTTTAGACAACTTGTTAAACACTGTGATATGTTCTTAGTTTGATGAAATGAATATTATGACTTACTTAAGTTGTGTTCTTAGATAACTTTTTCGTTAATGAAATCTATTATGAATGCTTGAGTTTTGGTGTTACTTTCATATAATGTATTGAACATGTTATGTTATTGTCAAATGAAGTGAAGGTTGTGTCCTGGGTTTAGAAGTGCATATTTCTGTTTTTTCAGGTACCAAAAAAGTTTTGGTTAGTTATAATTACGTCGTTATGCTGTCGAATTTTTGGTAAATCAAACTTGGTTACAGGGTAAAATTTAGAAATACAATCTATATTATGTTGATTTTTGGAGGCATTACAGATGGTAGCTGGCTACTATTGTGTAAATGTAGGTTGCAATGCAAGGGCAAAAACCAATGTGAGGTTTTTTTTTTATTTTTTCCAAATATGTATCGTAAATGGTTAAAAAACGTCATAACAAACACCATAATTGACATATATTAACCGTCAATGAATATACACAATTTGACAATTTAATATGGTAACTTGATAGTTAATAAACATCAATAAATTGATATATTGACAGCTCATAAGCGTCAATAAATATATATTTATTGACATTTTCAATCCTATAATTGACATTTACAAAACGTCAACATAAGTTTATATTGATGGTTTTTAAATATCAATGAATATGGAAACATTGACGCTTTATTGATATCATTGATGAATAAAACATGTCAATAATACGATTTGTTGATGGCTAGTACACGTCAACAAAGGTGCGTACATTGACGCTTTATGAATATCATTGATGGATAAAACGTGTTAATAATGTTTTTGTTGATGGCTTATAAACGTCAACAACGACATCTTCGTTGACGTCCCAATAAGCGTCAATGAAAACAGTAATATTGACGCTTTAGTTTTATTGATACCACTTCAGTTGAATTTTAAAAAGCGTCAATGAAAGTGATAGTTGATACTTTTTAGCCGTCAACAAATGCCAAACTTTTAGTAGTGAAGACAAACATTTATGTTATAAAAGACAAACATTTCATTTAAAATATGTAAATAACACAACACAATTCACTAAAGAAAAAAATGAAACATAAGAAAAGTAATATATCAAGTATATCATTGGTATATCAACATTCATATATCAAGTATATCGTTAATATATCAATACTATATCAAAGGTTATGCTTATCAAATCCAGTATTATATCAATACTATATCAAAGGTGATGCTTATCAAATCCAATATATATTCAATATATTAAGTATATCAAATTTGGTATATCAGTTAACTTGATATACTTTATATTTCGTATATCAGTAAATATAAAGTATATTAGATATACTACTAATATACCATTTGATATACCAATAAGGGTAAAACTAGAATAATGAAAAAATCGAAAATCAGATTTTAAAAAATTTGCTATATTTGCAAATCTAAAAAAACATAGCTAAATTTGCTAATATCCTAATGTTTTTTTGCTACCCATTGCAATTTCTCATTTTAATTATGTTTAAATGGTGATGTTTTTGCTTAGACATGGTTGCACATTCTTAAAAGAAACATCCCTGGAAATCTTTGTGAAATAATTCTGATTTTCTTGAAATAAATAGAAGTTCAAGGTTAGTTATTTATCCAGTTAATTAATTCTAGGTTAGAATTTGTTTAGATGTATTGGTCTGACCTAGCTAATAGAGAATGACTCATTCACTTTTCTAGGAGTACGCCAGATCTAGCTAATTAATTAGTAATTAGTGATTGACTCGATGTACACGGTAGGATCGAGTCAATTGATTTAGAGTACCAATTAGGCATTATGCAATTAAATCATTAATTTGTTAATCGATGAGTAAAAACAATTGTACCGAAATCCGAGTGTCTCAAGCTACAGTGATCACCAAGGTAAGATTAACCAACCACTTTTATTTTGTGTTATTTAATTCTCTGCCATTTAGTTTCCCGCACTTTATTTTCCAGCATTTAATCTCCTTCTCTTCAACCCCCCTTCTGTTACCAACAAGCACAGAAGAGGTTAAAGATACAAATTTATTTGGCACCAGAGCCTCAACAACTCCGGTTTGTCAGAGGTCAACGGTGGTGACCGATCGGCAGAGGTCAGCGGCGACCGGTAGTCAGAGGTCGACGGTGGCGATAAGAGATTGGTGTAGGAATGGGAGAGAGATGGATACCTACATGGAAGATAGAAAAAAAAACGGAAACAGAATTTGAGAAACAACTTTTTGCAGTTTCTCAAATTTTGCCTCTTTTTTAGAAACCTTTCTAGAAATTTAGAAACAAGAAACATGGATGAGCTATCAAACACATCTATTTCTTAAAAAAGGAGAAACGAGAACAAGAAACAAGCCTGTTTCTTAGGTAACGGGAACGTTATCAAACGAGTTCGCAATGTCTGGGTTACAGTGTTGGGGCTAAACACGTGAGAGGGAGAGGGAGGGAGAAGAAGATGAAGGCTAGGGTTTCTTTCTTTTCTCTTTTTATTTTATTTTATTTTATTTTCTTAATTTTGACCTCATAAAGAAGGCTATTCCTCCCTATTTTCTTTCTCTTTCTTATTTCTCTAATTAAACTTTAAATTGGTTTTGGTTAAATATCAGAAAAAAATATTCCGAGATAAACTTGGGTTTTCAAACATGGAATTAAAATCCAAGGAAAAATTCTATTCCCAAAATAATTAACGTGAGACTTGAATAAAAATCTCTCATCTAGAAATTTGAAATTCACACTTAGTTAGACTCCAACCAACAATTCCAATTAATAGAAAATTAAATACAAAATAATTAGACAATATAAAATCCATATGTATTATGCTCCAGACGAATAAAATTAATCTTACCTGAAGACACAAGCAAAATTTTCACTCGGAGAGAAATCTCCGGGATTTCCTAATTATAGATGGTATCAGAGCGAAACTCTGCTAGTAGGATGTGGTTCCGGGGACGAACCAAGGCGAAAACTGGTGAGCATGTGACACCCGAGGATAGGAGGGGTACATGAATGAACCGAGATCACATCCGAATGAGAGGGATCTTGAGGACATGAAAGTATGGTCTAGATAAGCTTAAAAGAATTGATAGATACTACCTATACCAACAAGGTGCACCTTCCTTTTCGGTGGCTCAATCATAGGAACTTTGAAGTTAAGCGTGCTTGGCTTGGAGAAGTTCTATATTGGGTGACCTCTTGGGAATTTTCCTAGGAAGCATGTGAGTGAGGACAAAGCATGCTAAAAGGACCCTGTGTTGGTTTGTGGGGACGTCGCTAGGTTGTAGGGGAATGCTGGGGCCGTCAGGTGCCGAGTTCGGATTCTAAATCCTAAGCTTAGGGTGTTACATTTGAAAAGTCCAATTTATCATTTAGGCTAGATTTAGGATGGCTAATTGAGTCTCGATGCCTTGTTCGTGCTCCTCAATGTCCAATTAGGCATTAATCGTTTAATTGGGAACTCGAATTCAAATTTGTTATTGATTTTATGAGATTTATGATGTTTAATTCATGATTTTGTTGCTTTGATGTGTCATTGAATCTTGTGCATGATTGCAGTTGTAATTGGTAGAGTAGCATGAGTGATGGGCGAGCAAGAGCAAGCACAAGTATACACTATCACAAGTAGTATAAAATGGAAATATTCCAAGTATCGGATCCAATGGAATGAAGAATATAAGAGAAATGAATAGTTGATGATTGAATTCAAGTTAAACTGAAGGTAACCAATAAAAGATTAATAAAGATGGTCGAATGAAAAGAAAAATAAGATAAGATAAGAGGGATCCAAACTATGCTCCTACTCTAGATGCTATAATACTGCCATACTATGCGGTCGCAAGGTTGTTGCACAACGTCTTGCATTATGAACCAAATTCAACTCTTATCTGACTTTCTATGAAATATCGTTAAAAGTCTAAGCCATTCAACCTATATCTTTATAGCTAATCTAAACTTAGGTAATTAAACACTCAATTCATGGGTTCTATATTATAGGTGTTGTCTTATCTCTAAGGTCAACTACGAATTACTATCTCTAACCTCTTCTTCCTATATTGCTTTTATGACAATTGTATATTTTGCTTAATTCTCTCGACATTAAACTCAACATTGTATATAAATTAATTTAGGTAATCAACCTAAACTAATAATAAACATTTATTCAATAAAAGCAAACAAAGCTGTGATAACTTAGTAGGCAATATGTTTCCCCTAGAGCATTCCCAATAAGTTTGAATCCCAAATAAAATTTAGCTCATAATAACAAGAAATAATGACTCAACAGTACTGAAAGAACAATTCATTTTATTGAAATAGAAATGTGCGAGAATACAACGACACGAAACTAATTGAAACAACTAACAAAAATGCAAATAAAAAAACACGAAAACTAGAAATGACGCATAACAGTTCAGAATGGTAGATGACTTCCAAATCTAATCCAACTTACCTTTCTCAAGGACGTTGGATCCTTACATCTACTCTCTCGAGGTCAATGTCCGATTGGGGTCAAGCCTATAGCAGATACTCTCGTATCCTGCTGGATCTAGCCTTCTAAACTGTTGTCACTTGGAGTGGTGACCAAAAGCTTCGAAGTCTGTTCTTGAATCTCTAGGACGACTCTCTTTTCTTGAAGCATAGTGGTCTCCTTATATATCCACAAGAGCATGGTATGTTGTCGAGGTCAGTGTGCTCCAAAATTGTAGGAATCAAACTGAGGAGTCAATTCTCGCCAGTTTGTTTTCCTTTTCCAACATCCTTTTTGCTGCCACCAATCCAATTTGTGCTGGGGATTTCCAGATTCTACACAATCACATTAAATCACAACATCTTCTCAAGAAGTTCATTAAAGAATGCTTCAAACTTACAAAATTCAAAATAGACACCTAAAATCATGCTCTAACTTATTTGATTCTAGCTATATTCAAATGAAACACAAAAATACCTCTCAAAAACACAATAAACTATGAATTTAGGGAAAAATAACTCTTAATAAATGAGTGTTATCAGTGAGGAACTCTTCGTAACTGTCACAATTACTTAGCTAAATAACTAGCATTTAAATCTAATCATGCGGGCAAATTAGCGATCCATCCTAATCTTGTGGCTATGGATGGTAAATCTAGGATTAAACCTTTGCTAATGCATGGTTTACGCTTTTCTTAGTTATGTATTGGCAATCTAAGAATCACGAGCTTAGTGCAATCCTTTTATTAATTAATTTGCATACTTAATTAGAAATTGGTTAGATTTTAGCTTCGATTCTTTGGTTGGATTAATAAAATTAAGGATGCATGTTGCTTGTCGACTTTGGATTTAATCATTTGCTAAAGCATGATTTAGGCTTTTCCTAGTTATGTATTGGCAATCTAACAATCCCAAGCTTAGTTTAGTCTTATTAATTAATTTGCACGATTAATTAGTAATTGGTTAGATGTTGGCTTCGATTCTTTGGTCCGATTACTAAAATTAGAGATGCGTGTTGCTTGCTGGCTTTTCCAGTTGAGTAGTTCGACGTAGGGAAATCAAATCAATTAACTGGTAATCAATGACTAAAATCAAACATAATTGAATTTTGAGTATCCCAGTTACATGATTTTGAAGTAAGATTGGCTATTCCCCCATTTAATTTCTACTTTTAATATTCCTTGGAACAAATAAAGTGTTCCTTGGGATCGACCCAATCAAGATTGTTACAAGTTAGCTTTAGAAACCGATAATATAAATTCAATTTGACCAAGCCCTTGACAACCCTGCACGTCAAATGTGGTGTCGTTGTTGAGGAAGACAATGTTTCTTTATTTTTTTTCTTTTTTTTTTCTAATGACCTCTTTACTCTTGTCCCGTGTATGCAAACTCAATCTTCAAACGACAAATATTTTCTATTTTGCTCTTAAATTTCGAGGGAGGAGAGGAGATTAAGGAAAGAGAAGAGAAAATGAGACGTCGAGCGGATTGATCATATATCCAATATAACCTTGGACCAGTTGGAGAGATGGCCAAGCACATGTTGAAAGAGCTAGCTACCTCAAATCTTAGTCAGCAACTGCTATGCATCACCGACCAAGAGGTGGAAAGTGACTTTGAATTAAAATCGAGTTTAATTCATTTACTGTCTATTTTTCGTGGTAGTGCAGGAGAGGATCCACACAAACACCTACCAGAGTTCTACATTGTCTGTACGGGTTTAATCCACTTACTATCTATTTAGGTTATTTCTTAAATATGAACCTCTTGTTCATCTATTACATACAGTTTAAGATTACATAAATAGCCAGGTTCTTTACATAATATATAAAGTAAATTGAAAATTAAAAAACATGAAACGTTCAAATTATAACACATAGCTAAATGGTTAAGACATTATTTCTTCTGTTTAGGTCAATGGTTCAAACTCTCACCTCTACATTTGTTTTAGTAAAATAAATCAATTAAAATTGTCACATCATTTTCATATCAAAATGGTTGAAGGAAAATTAACATCAAGGACTAAAATGAAGAAATTTTGAAAATTTAGGAGATAATTTGTGAGATTTTGAAGTCCATTGAATAACTGGGAATTTTCTAAACCAAAAAAGTATTTCTCCCAAGAAATATTTACAGGCAAGCATTTATCGTTAATTGGCTAAAATTTTCTTAACTTGGTTACCTTGTCAAGAACTTTATCCTTTGTGCAACTAAATCCCATTATATGAATGTTTATTAACTAAACTACTCTATTTAGAAAAACAAAACCACAATTTTTAAAAGTTACAACAAACTTTGAACAAATCTGAACATATCAAGACGGTATATAAGGAATGTTTTGGCTATCTTTCTCTCAAGACACTAGGAAAGAGGATATCCACCCCAAGAAGGATGGGAAGAACTTTGCAAACTCTTACATTTTTAGTACTAGTCCTTGTGTTTTCATCTCTTTTAGTTGATTCCTTGCCTTTGTCAACACAAGGAAGATGGATCCTTGATTCAAAGACAGGCAAACGAGTAAAGCTTGTGTGTGTGAATTGGCCTTCTCACACCCAGGCCATGTTGGCAGAAGGCCTCAACCACAGATCACTCAAAGAACTCGCAGATGAGGCAGTAAAATTGAGATTTAATTGTGTGCGACTCACATATGCAACCCACATGTTCACTCGTTATGCTAATAGGACAATTGAAGAGAATTTCGACCTTCTTGATTTAAAACAAGCCAAAGCTGGATTGGCCCAACATAACCCTTTTGTATTAAATAAGACCATCGTTGAAGCCTATGAAGCTGTTGTGGATGTGCTTGGGGCAAGTGGTTTAATGGTTATTGCCGACAACCACATTAGCCAACCAAGATGGTGTTGTTCTCTTGACGATGGTAATGGCTTCTTTGGTAATCGTAATTTCGACCCTCAAGAATGGTTACAAGGTCTACGCTTGGTTGCTGAACGATTTGTCAACAAATCAACGGTATGTAACATTAAATTTTTTTCTCATATTCTTGAAATTCTTCCAACCATTTGAAGATTGGAAACTAAATTATTATTTCACTAACAAGATTTTAATTTTGCATATAGTTGGTAGGAATGAGCCTACGAAATGAGATACGAGGAATGATGGAAAATGCAAATGATTGGAACAACTATATAACTCAAGGTGTAACAACAATACACAACACAAACTCAAAAGTTTTAGTTATTGTGTCAGGTCTAAATTATGACAATGATCTTCGATGCTTAAAGGAAAAGCCTTTGAATGTCGGTACCTTAGACAATAAGTTGGTTTTTGAAGTCCATTTATATTCCTTTAGTGGAGATTCTGAAAGCAAATTCGTGCAACAACCATTGAATAATATTTGTGCAAATATCATGAATGGGTTCATAGATCATGCTGAGTTTGTAATAGAAGGAACAAACCCATTTCCTCTATTTGTTAGTGAATATGGGTACGATCAAAGAGAGGTTAATGATGCTGAAAATCGATTCATGAGTTGCTTTATGGCTCATCTTGCTCAAAAAGACTTGGATTGGGCACTATGGACTTGGCAAGGTAGCTATTATTATAGGGAAGGACAAGCAGAGCCTGGAGAAGCATTTGGTGTTCTCAACTCTGATTGGACTCAAATTAAAAACCCAAACTTTTCAAAGAAGTTTCAATTATTGCAGACCATGTTGCAAGGTAATTAGATTAATGATTTTCAATACATTTAACGATTAAGGTAGTTTGTATGATCAAAATATAATTTATATGTAACCTTTTTTTGACACGCAGATCCAAAGTCCAATGCTTCTTCCTCGTATGTTATGTATCATCCACAGAGTGGCCAATGTGCTCAAGCCTTGAGTGACGATATAGAAATTTTTTTGAGCAATTGTTCCACCTCAAGTCGTTGGAGTCATGACGGGGATGGTGCCCCAATTAAGATGGCATCCAATGGTTTGTGTTTGAAGGCCAATGGAGAAGCCCTTGGGGCATCCCTTTCAAGTGACTGCTCAGGTCAACAGAGTGCTTGGAAAGCCATTTCTAACTCTAAGCTTCACCTGGCTACCTTCACTCAGGATGGGAAAAGCCTTTGCTTACAAATTGAGAATTCTAACTCTACAAAAATTGTGGTAAACTCTTGTATTTGCACCGATGGTGACTCACATTGCCTCCAAGACACGCAAAGCCAATGGTTAACACTTGTTCCAACCAATGTCTTGTAATTGAGTTGATATATGTTAAGAGTACCAATTGACAATGATGGATAATTATGATACGTTGATGGCAAGAAATTTGTTCATTCTAAAAATGGTATTTATTCATTACACATTAAAATTTGCAGTAAGTATCTACTGCACACTCATTTACTTGCATTGTTATATACGATCGATCAAACTTGTCATCGTGTCTTGAAAAAGAGACTTCTCAAAGACAGTGCCTCTATTTTAATTGGGGCAGTTGTAAAAATATTAAAAATAAAAATGGAATTTGCAACCATGTCATCGGTTTTTTGATGTTGCAAATATAGCAAAAAAAAAGTGGTCCCAACCTAAACATTAAAGTTGAAAAGTAAAAAAAAAAAAAAACCCTAAAAAACACCCTCGATGTGGGAAGTTGAAAGAGTATATCAATGATGTTATTGATATACCATACATCAGTTACATCATTTAGTTATTTAGGGTGACTGATATACTAAATATTTGGTATATCAATCAATTGATATACTAAATATATGGTAGATTAGATGTATATTTCATGAACATAATAACCTTCATTCATGAAGTATACACATGAGCCTTCATTAATTTAGATGTCTTTGATACTTCATTAATAAAGAATTAGATATTAGCTTTATTTTGGGACAATATGTATGGTAAGAGATTTAATCCTCTAACTTATTGGTTGGATGTGTATGTCTTCTGCGAGTTGAACTGTGTTCATGTTGAAAAATATATCATCTATATACTATATATCATTTTAATTATCATACTACTGATACACTAATGATATACTTGAAATTACATTTTTAGTGAATATTGATATACTGCTATTACACCAATGATATATTTAAAATTGCATCGTATCGATATACTTATAACAAATCTTGCATTCCACGACCTTCATAATACAACAACTATTAAAGATATATAGCAATGATTTTTTTTCAAAAAATAACAAGTCTATCATTGATGTATTTTGCTACTCATAATCGGGTATGTCAATCTTATTAATTATTTGAGTAATATAACAAATGAGGTATATCAATTCATAACAAGTATAAAAGCACTACTACAAATTTGGTCTTTATTGTCACTTGACTTTTTAGGTTTATTGATGCCTGTGCCAAAAAAACGTCAATAAAAATATAATTTGTACTTTAAAATAAATTATTAATAAATAAATAGTTTTATTGACGGTTATTTGGTGTCAATATATAATCTGGTTTATGTTGATGGTCAAAAAGCATCAATAAATGTGATTAAAAAATTAATTTACGTAGTGTTGAGTGAGAAATTTCGGCCAATCACAAATTGCCATGTCATTAATTTGAATTAATGATAAAATAAATTTGGGACTAATTACAAATTTACATGTGTCCTTAAATTAAATTAATAGACATTAAAATTCGGCAAATGAAACCATGCCACTTGTCTATTATTGATCCATCAGATGACATAAGTCGAGACCAATCAAATTATGCCACGTGGCAATTGGACCCGAGACTAATGTGACCCAAGATCATTGAAGAAATTGAGCTAAATTAAAATAATCCAATTTTATTAAAAATAAGTTGGATTATAGCCCAAAGCCTAAGCCCACATGTTGGGCCCAAGCCCAAGCTCAAGTCCATATGAGGTCAATCAAACTCTATAAATAAAGGAGGCCACCATTCATTTTGGGCATTCAAACAGAGTCAGAGAAGCTAGAGTCCAGAGCATTCTCCCAAGGTCCAGAGTCTTCAGAAGTCAGAGAGTCCAGAGAATTCAAGAGATCCAAGATTCAGAATTCGACCATATCAAGACTCAGAAGATCCAAGACTCCAAAGAATCAACCTTTTCTTCATCAAGATACAAGTTGAAGATTCAACCTTCCTCCGTCTGAGATCAAGCTCGCCAGCCCTCAGATCAGACTCTACATTTTGAGAGAAAACATCAGAGGATAAATATTAGAGACTGTAACACTTCTACATAAAAAATCAATAAAATCAAGTTCATTTCCACGAATTAAATTTCCTTTGTCGAAATCTCGTGTGAACAAATTGGCACACCCAGTGGGACAATCTCTACCTCTCGTCTCTTTTTCTCGCAAAGAAATCATGACTTCCGAAGAAGCTTCTTCAAAGATCGCTGCTTCAAGCAAGTCCTATGTGGGGCCAATTACTCGCAGTCGCTCCAAGGAAACCCAACACGAAGATAGTCAAACTCCTGTCATTGCAAACAAGATGCTGAGACGCATGACATGATCTGCTCAACTTGAAATCGCCACTGCAGAAAATCTGATGCTTGGCCAATTCATCTCTTCTTCTCAGCAACCAAACGTGACCTCCAGTCTTGATGTGATGTCTGTTATGATGACTGGTGTTGGAACTAGTGAAGAACAAATGGCTGAAGTTGAGAAGAAAATCAGCATGTTACTGAAGATGGTCGAAGAGAAAGACCAAGAAATTGCCTCTCTCAGGAACCAGATGGAAAGTCGGGATGTTGCTGAATCGAGTCAGACCCCTGCCATCAAAGATAAGGGAAAGATTATTGCACAAGATCAGTCACAACATTCCGCTTCTATTGCTTCACTGTCCGTTGATGTGGAATTTTCCTTACCGCAAGCGCACGGGTCAAGTAATAATAAAGTGATCGAAAAATCGAGTGTCGTCCTCTGGATTGGATTTTTAAGTTAAATCAACTACCATGAATAATCTTGCTCAATTTTATTTAGGGACCAAAAAGTAGTGAAATTTAGAAACCAAGGTAATGCAAATCAAAGATGTGAAATTCAATTGAAAGAATACTTAGGGAATTGATTTTGTCAATTTAATCTAGGATTGATTTTAGGGAATGAATTATAACGCACAATGGTTTTATGAGTCTAAGAACCTTTAATCACAACTATCTCTCCCGAGTATAATTGATTCTCATGCAAATTAACTAACTTGATATCCCTATCTAAGTTCTTTAATAAGTAAGACAATTAGTTCTTTTTAACCGATTCTAAAGTTACTCTAAGTTCCGACACGATTTTAGAGATTCTACTTTAGTCATGCAGTTTTAATAAAGTCTACGCTAAATCCCCTCTCCCGAGCAAGACTCAACACTTAGATCATTCAACTAGTGGCCAATTAATTGAAAGCATTAAATTAAGAATGCAAACATAAAACAATTGCACAATTCAATCCATAAATCAATCCATAAACTAAAAAGACTACATCAATCCCTAAGTAACAAACTTAGTTACTCATACATGACGTTACAAGATAAACTAAGTAGGAAAAAGCCATTAAAAACTAACTAAAGTAAGGGGAAAGAAGATTAAACACTATGGAGGCCGAGACCGCACGTCCCCATTACGATCTCCACGAACAAAGTCTTCAATTCCACGCTCCCTTGCTTGCTTCAGCTTCACAATCTGATTTTTCTCTGTTTTACGGCTAAAAATCTCCCCAAAAGAAGTCCCCCAAAAAGCCCTAATCTCAATCTTTAAATAAGGCAAAAATTGGTCGTAGCGTCGCGACGCTAGTCACATAGCGTCTCGACGCTATGATTTTTTTTTTTAGGATTGAACTCCATTTGACTCCAATTTCTCAATTAAGCTCAACATAACAATTTCCTACAAAATAAACATTAAAGAGCAATAAAATGGTTACAAATTACTCAAAGACTAACCAAATTGTAACGGGAAAGATAGCTCGCTATGCGCGCTATCATCCGTCCAGCAGCTCCAGGATATGATCATGAATTCCATCAGAGCTCAATATGGTTGACTGACTCAGAACTCTCTCTTGTATTCCAAGTCATATACCAAGAGAATCGACAATCTGAGAATGCCTCATGGATACCAGCCACTGAAGTTTCAACAATTCGACGGAAAGGGCAATCCCAAGCAACACGTTGCTCATTTCGTTGAGACATGTAATAACGTTGGTACTAGAGGAGACCAACTAGTCAGGTAGTTCGTACGAACACTGAAGGGGAATGCTTTCAACTGGTATACCGACCGTGAGCCTGAGACTATTGATAGTTGGGAACAACCGTTTCTACAGCACAAGACGAACCGTTAGTATGACGAAGCTCACCAGCGCTAAACAACGGAAAGGCCAACCGGTTGTTGACTACATTAACCGTTGGAGAGCTTTGAGCTTAGATTGTAAGGACCGACTCACCGAATTGTCTGCTGTTGAAATGTGCATCCAAGGCATGCATTGAGGACTCCTCTATATCCTGCAGGGAATAAAGCCCCGCACTTTCGAGGAGTTGGCAACCCGCGCTAAGGACATGGAATTGAGCATTGCTACTAGATGGAACAAAGATTCTATTGTCCCCGATGGAAGGAAAGAAAAGAAAGAAGTTAAGAATACTGAGAAAGCTACCAAAAGCACTACGAAAGAGTCAATGGTAGTCAATGCAGCTCCTTTCAAGTTTTCTTCGAAAGGAAAAGAAAAGAAGATAGAGAAACAACAAGACGGAGGTGATAGACATCGTCTGACCTTGAAAGAAAGGGAAGAGAAAGTTTACCCTTTTCCAGATTCTAACGTTTCAGATATGTTAGAACAACTTCTGGCAAAACAACTTATTGAACTACCAGAATGAAAGCGACCAGAAGAGATGGGGAGAGTTAATGATCCCAACTACTGCAAATATCACCGAGTCATCAGCCACCCGGTGGAAAAGTGCTTCGTTCTAAAGGAGCTAATTTTGAAGTTAGCTAAAGAAAAGAAGATTGAGTTAGATCTTGATGAGGTAGCTCAATCAAATCATGCGACGATAGCAACAAATCTGAACAACCGAGTAGCTCTAAGCCCGGTTCATGATTCAATAGCAAGTTTGATACAGTTCGGGACATTAGAGCCGATTGTTATTTGGCTTCAGCAAGAATCTGCAAGAGACATCTTCCAAGACCAACTTGAGTCTGTTGAAAATGAAGACGAAAGATGGACTTTAGTAACTCGTCGAAAGAAGCAAAAGAAACATTCCGTTCAAAGAGAGCCTCACAGTTCCGAAACTACGGAAGAAAGAACATGTCACAAAAACAGAAGAGAAAGATAAAAGGTCCGAGAAAGCCTAAACTAGTTGTCGACGAGAATCAAGATTTTGTTATGTCTCGACAACCAGTGACCCTTAAAGAGAGCCTCACATGTCCCGGAGAACTTTCTTAATGACGATCACGAGGACATCTCTGAGATAGTCACATGTCATGCTGTCAATACGTGCGAAGAAGGAGATTCTTCCTCAAGTCCATCTCAGGTGATGACAAGGCCAGAAGATTCACCTCCATTCACAATAGATGATTTGGTGTCACTCCCTCAAGCAACCAAAGATGCTATTGTTGAAACATTGAAAAGTTCTAACGTTGCAGACGTTCCAGACTTGCAAGGACATAGATGTGCCTCATGTTATATGTCCATTAACTTCACAGATTAAGACTTGATGTTGGGATCGAAGCCTCATAATAGGCCCTTATTCGTCTCAGGATATATTCGAGAGCAAAAAGTTGGTCGAATTCTTATCGACGATGGATCTGCGGTGAATATAATGCCTAAGTCAACCATGACACATATAGGAATTTCAATGGATGAACTTCATCAGTGTTTCAAGTTCTATCAAGCCGGTGTCAAGAAAGTTGAAGCCGACACTAATCCATTCTCAGAGGCAGAATCCCACTTTGCAGATGCAAAGTTTTATATGCAGAATGATAAAGCAGGAGAGATCATCCTAGGTGAGATTCCTCTGATTGAAAGTCAGAAAGTAGAACATCCAAAGAATGCGAAGAAGGAGTCGATCAAAGAAGTAGATGCTTGTGAAGTTCAATCAAAGGAAGCATCTGCTCACCCTACAAAATCAAAAGCTCCAAAGGAAGAGGCATCGTCAAACGTCCCTATATTGCACTACGTTCCTTTATCTCGACGCAAGAAAGGGGAATCACCATTCACAGAATGTTCAGGAATTTTGAAGGTTGGTGATGTGGAGATTCTAAAAGAAAATTTCACCACACCTCTGACTAGGGGTGTTCACGGGTTGGGTTGGGTTGGGTTGGGGGGGTTTTTTGGACCAACCCGAAAATTCGGGTTGGTCGGTCTGGCTACCCGAACGAACCGAACAAGGGTAGCAACCCAACCCAACCCAACCCTTCTATTTTCGGGTTGGGTTGGGTTGGGTTGTCAGGTTGTATCTTTTTTTTTTAATTTTTTTATTTCTTAATTATGTAAAATTCATTTTTCTTTGAACATTCATGCTTATCTTATCCCCAACACATGACAACTAATAACTAAAATAAACATAAAATTCAAATACGTAATATTCATAACAATCTTAAAAACACAAATACTAAGAGTTCATACATTCATCAATCCAAAGTCATTCAAATAAACATACAAATACAAGTTCGTTGATACAATTACTACAACAACTAAAATTTTAAATCTCTAACAACACTACTGCACTAGCCTAACAAGCCAAAGCATCAAGCTCCACAATAATTGGCATCACGAACATTAGCATAAATCCTGAAAACTCAAACAAAAAAAATTAATCACTTCAAAGAATCATGCATAATAATAATTAAAAGATAAAAGGAAAACGACCATGAAAATATTTTACCTACTATGAAATGAAATCTATGAGTCCAATGAGATCTATTTATGCACGTTGGTGGTGGAGGACCCTGCAGTACTTGTAAAACAAAGAGAAAAAGCTCAAAAGTTTCGTGTTATATAAAGTATACAATAGATCTCAAGACACAAAGTTTAAATAAGAAGTTACCTTTCTCAATTTTAGCACAAGTCTCCAATTCTTCAAGCTGTGGAGGAAGATCTAATAATACCGATTGACCACGAATCCAATTTTGTGTACATATCAAAGCCTCCACTGTTGTAGGTGTCAAAGAACTTCTAAAAGAATCAAGAATCCTCCCTCCAGTACTAAATGCTGATTCAAAAGCCACGGTAGACACTGGAACTGCCAAAACATCTCGAACGATTTTTGATAAAACTTGATATCTAGACTCATTCAGTTTCCACCAAGCCAAAACATCAAATTTATCATTAAGTTCCACACATTCGTTAGATAAATATCGATCCACATCATCCTTCAATTCTAAAGAACTTTTTTCTTCTCTTCTTCTCTTGTAGCGAGCTAAATTTGATGCACTTGGACTTGCACCAGATTCCACACTCAAAGAAGTAAAACTACATTCTGATTGTTGATGATCACTACTAGAACTTTGAGTACTAGAACTAGAAATATCATCACGTGACTTTGACATGTAAAACTTATACAGGCGAACCAAACACATCTTGATGCTATCAACCATCCCTTTAACCATAGCCTTGTCATAAACACTCGAAAAGCAAAAGGCTACATAATCCAATTTGTAACGAGGATCAAGCACCACAGCCATATATATCAACTTATTGATTTTGTCAACTGAACCCCAATACTTGTCATACTTTGTCTTCATATTTAAAGCCATAGTACATAAAATAGAATTCGTCTCCATGGTACAACCAATTAAAAGTTCTTGAATACCCCAAAGTTCAGGAAAATAAGAATTAGAAGTCACATATAAAGAACCACTTATCTTTGTTGTGACATCATAGAACACCTTCAAGAACTGAACAAACACTTCAACATTTTTCCAATCAGTATTAGTTGGTGGCCCCAATCTTTTGTTTCCATGATCATCTTCTCGAAAATAATCAACAAAATCTAACTCATCTTCTTCTAATATTTTAAAAGTCTTCTCAAATTTCAATGCATGATCAAGCATTAAATAAGTAGAATTCCATCGGGTTGACACATCTAAACAAACAAGCGCTTTACATTCGATTTTCTCTTGTTCCACACAAACTTTAAATTTGGCCAATCTCTTAGGAGACGATCTGACATATCTCACAGCATTACGAACACTAGCAATGGATTCGTGCATTTCTTTTAACCCCTCATTCACAATCAAATTAATTATGTGTGCACAACACCTCATGTGTAATAATTCTCCATCTAAGACAAGAGATTTCCAACTTTTAAGTCTTCTCTTTATATAAGCAATAGCCCCATTATTGGAGCTCACATTATCAACAGTGATGGAAAAAACTCTATCAATTCCCCATTCCAATAAGCAACTCTCAATGACCTTGCCAATAGTCTCCCCCTTGTGGTTAGCAACTTGACAAAACTTCAAGATTTTTTTATGCAAATTCCATTGTGGATCAATAAAGTGTGCAGTGAGTACCATGTAGTTAACATTTTGGAACGAAGTCCATGTGTCAGTTGTAAGACAAACCCTTTGACAATTATCAATTAAAAAAGATTTCAGCTGCTTTTTCTCATCAAGATAAAGTTGAAATATGTCTCTAGCAACTGTTATTCTTGATGGAGGGGCAAAATTAGGACATGAAATACTGCAAAAATGTCTAAAACCCTCATTCTCTACAAATCTGAATGGTAACTCATCAATAATTATCATCTTAGCACATGCCGCTCTACATGCTTGTGGACTAAATAATGTAGTCACAAAATTACTTCCACATTTTCCATCGTGTTAAGGTTGAAAACTTAAAGTGGTTTGTCCTTTTTCTTCCTCCTTATAAGGGTACTTTTTACATTGATTTTTCAAGTGCTTCCACAATGTACTTGTTCCACAAGAGGTAGTATCACAAGAATACTCCTTATCACAATAATTACATCTACACCTACTATTATTGTCTTCCAATTTTGTGAAATGATCCCATACAGTAGATGTTGTTTTACTAGGTCTCTTCTTGCTAGGTTTTGGTGGTAATGGTGGTTTAGAATTAGATGCACTATCAACATTAGTAGGGGGAGTTACAATATTACATCCGCTTCCACTACTGCTTTCCATCTATAAAAAGTAAAATGAAACTAAACTCAAAATCACAATTTACTATTTCAAAATCAAGCACTATCTTATCAATGCAAAATCCAAGGTGCACAAAATGAATATTCAATACCTTACCAAGAAAAAAAAAACAGATTGAAAAAAAAATAAAAATAAAAAAAACAGATCTATGCAGTGGAGTGTGCACATACCTTTCAACAGAGAAGTGGAGGGCGCGACAACGGCAAGGCAAAGGACTTGAGCAAAGCAAAGTTTGATACTTATACCTTAACAAAATAGAAAGCATTCAATTACAAATCAGAAAAAATAAACGGAAAAAATATGATAATGAAGTCACATTGGGTTAGTTTAATCCAAATCTAATCGATTTTCTCGATACATATATGACTAGAACAGAAAAATAAAACGGAAATTGAAAACTCAAAAAATAATAAAAAAATAATAAAAAAGAAAGAAAATACAGATCTGCGATTTCTAATTTCTACCTACCTGTGAGTGACTACCGGCGTGACACGAGTTCAACGGTGGCGACAGACCTCGACGGCAACAGCGGCAACAACACGAGGAAGAGGAACGATAGGAGAGAGACCGAGAGGTAGAGAACTGAGACGGAGAGAGACGAAGAACTAAGAGTGAGAGAGACAGATAATGAGACTAGAGAGAGACGGAGAACTGAGAGTGAGAGAGACGAAGAACTGATCGAGACTAGAGAGAGACCGAGAGTCGTGACGTGAACACTGAACACGAACAGGGAAGAAGAGGCGAGCGCGAGTGGCTAAATTTTTAGGGTTTATACTTTATAACTTCATTATATATATATATATATATATATATATATATATATATATATATATATAAAAGGTAAATTTTGGTTCGGTTCGGTTCGGGTTGGACCGAACAGAAAAAATTCCAACCAGCGAACCGAATCGAAATTTCGGTTTACTGAAATTTTGACTCAACCCAAACCGAAAAAAAAAACTAACCCAACCCAACCCTTACGGTTTGGGTTGGGTAGTCCGGGTTCGTCGGGTTGTCGGGTTGTTTGAACACCCCTACCTCTGACAACAATTACCAAGCAAGAGATTCAGGAATCAAAGACTGATCATACCAAAGTGACTTTGTCGAAAAGACGAACGAAGGTTGGATTTGACCCAAATGCATACAAACTCCTAGAAAAGATATGATATGACTTTACAACTCATATTGAGTTTAAAAGTCTAAAAATATTCGATGGGAGATCTGAGCCTTCTCCGAAACAGAAGAAGCTCCAAGAATAAGGTTATGCCATACCATCCTCGAGAGCCGGACTAGGGTACAATCCCCCAGAGCCAATTCGTATAACCAAGAAATGGAAAGTTGCAGATGCACATCACATAACGATAGAAGAGATGAGCGATTCAGAAGATAAGAAGAACGATGATAGGCAGAAAATCTCTATCTTCGATTGCATTAAAGCGTCGACTACTCGTCTTTCAGTTCATCAGCGACTGAAATATTCATCTTCGGAAAAGGAATGTCAGAGCAAAACTTCTGCTCCTACCCGACGTTCAGTGTTTCATCGTTTGAGTGCGTTTACATCGAAGAAAGTAGATGAACCTTCGAGATCTGTGTTCGACCGCCTTCAAGCAACATATGGCCAATGCAAGGGAAAGTTGAAAAGTCTTGAAACAGAAGAATCCGAAAAGATGAATGAAAACAATGGATTTTCCAGTACTGTTCCTTCACGAATGAAGAGAAAACCTTTTGTTCTCATAAATACAGAAGGTGCTTTAAAAGTAAAGCGATAGTTAGTCATTCTAACTAACCCTTTGAAGGTGAACCAAGAGCTTGAAGAAGAACAGGTTAATTGTTGCCATATTTCTTTTAAAGAAATGCCAGATACTGAAATTTCTGAAGAAGGTGCTGAAGAAGCACCCGCATCGTTAGAAGATGGGAGTCAATCAACAATTGATGAACTCAAAGAGGTAAACCTGGGTACGACAGAAGAACCACGCCCGACATTCATCAGTGTGCCACTTAGTGCTGAAGAGGAACACGAATACTTGAATTTGCTCGTTACATATAAAGATGTCTTCGCTTGGTCGTACAAAGAGATGCCAGGACTCGATCCAAAAATAACAGTCCACCATCTTGCGATTAAACAAGGATATCGACCTATTAAGCAGGCCCAAAGGCGTTTCCGACCAGAGCTCGTTCCTCAAATTGAAATTGAAGTCAACAAGTTGACAGAATCAGGGTTCATTCGGGAAGTGAGATATCCAACATGGATAGCAAACATTATGCCAGTCAAAAAGAAGAATGGACAACTGCAGGTATGCGCAGACTTCCGTGACTTGAATAATGCATGTCCCAAAGATGAATTTCCATTGCCCATCACTGAACTTATGGTCGATGCCACTACAGGACATGAAGCCTTATCTTTCATGGATGGGTCATCAGGGTATAATCAAATTCGAATGGCCCTTGAAGATGAAGAGATGACAGCATTTCGAACTCCAAAAGGAATATACTGTTACAAGGTGATGCCTTTTGAATTAAAAAGTGTCGGAGCAACTTACCAACGAGCCATGCAGAAGATCTTCGATGATATGCTCCACAAACGTGTTGAGTGCTATGTTGATGATCTCGTGGTCAAATCCAAGAAACGAGAGGACCACTTGCAAGATTTGAAGATAGTTTTTGACCGTTTGAGAAAGTACCAGTTGAAAATGAATCCTCTTAAATGCGCCTTCGGTGTGACATCATGAAAGTTTCTTGGTTTCGTAGTAAGGCATTGAGGAATTGAAATCGACCAATCAAAGATTGACGCCATTCAGAAAATGTCAGAACCACGAAACTTGCGGGAAATTAAGAAGCCTCCAAGGGTGTCTGGCTTATATCAGAACGTTCATCTCCAATTTAGCAGGTCGATGTCAGCCATTTCAAAGACTGATGAGAAAAGACACGACTTTTGAATGGGATAAAGCTTGTCAAAATGCTTTTGATAGCATTAAAAAGTATTTGTTTAATCCTTCCGTCTTAAGCGCTCCAATTGCAGGAAAACCGTTGATATTGTACATTGTTGCACAAGAAAGATCACTTGGGGCATTGCTCGCTCAAGAGGGAGAGAAAGGCAAAGAATGTGCTCTGTATTATCTAAGTAGAACTTTGAATGGGGCAGAGCTAAATTATTCACCCATCGAGAAAATGTGCCTTTCACTTTTCTTTGCCATTGGCAAACTGAGACATTACATGCAAGCCTTCAGGGTGCACTTGGTGGCAAGGGCTGATCTAATCAAGTATATCTTTTCTAGACCAATTATCTCAGGGAGGTTGGCTAAGTGGGCAATCTTACTTCAGCAATACGACATTGTCTATGTTCCGCATGTTGGGTTTATTAAAAGAAGTTTAACTCACCTAAAACATTGCGGTTGAATCCTTTCCATAATTGTTATAATAGGACCAGACTTAGATAGATTGACTTAGCCGAATTTTATCTAAGTTAGACAACCCTAAATTAACCTTAGGACATTTTTAGTGGGAGGAAAATTACAAAACGAGATTTAAATCAAGTTTTGCTCCTACGTCCCTAGTTCATGCTTGGCTTCGAGTCGCCTTAGGAGTGGCCTCCATTCGGAAAGTGTTTGCATGAATCAATAACAAGGTGAATGAGAAAAATGTCTAGAGTAAGTGGGAGCGGGACACGTGTCAACGTATCCTTTGGTCTCCGCCCCTAGTTCGCACCGTGAGAGTCCTATGATCCGCCTGTAGGTTGTCCTGGCTCAACCATCCCTTCGGAGGGCTTGATCATAGGATTCAGAACACCGTGAACTCCTGAATAGGATAGGGTCACTTAGGCTAATCACCAACAGTTGTCTTTCCCTTCGGTAGCCTGTTGGTGCGTGCTTCTGAGATCTAAAAGTGGGAGGGTTACACTTACGGGGATGAGTTAAATGTGTTAACTAACCCTTGATCGAACAACGGTAACTAAACGCTAACAGAATATGGGTTATTCTGGTGTTAGAGTTTGGTTGAGATTGTCTCAATTCAGAGGAGGAGTAGCTGACCACCCTTCGGTGGCTGTTGTTCTAAACCTTTGAAGTATCGTTGCAAAAACTAAATCAATAGTTTTATAGGGTTTATTTGATTGCTTATTTGTTTTTGCAGAATTTTATTGGATTATTTGTGATGGGTTAGTGCAATTAATAATACAAGAAATTTGTTACTTCAGCAATTATATAATAATTTTATGTGTATTGTCTTACATCATTTTATAAATAACGGTAATACAACAAGCTTAAACGACAAATTGTGGTAAATAAATCTAGGATTATTCTTAACTGAGGAATGTCCTCATGCCCCATATGTTTAATTCGTCAAAAATTGTTCTTGATGAATATGACATAGATCCTTGCTTAGCAAAAAGAGAACTTGTTCAAGACCGTAATTTTCATTTACTTGTCTTGAAAACGTGATTAGTGAAGAATAGTGATTCTCCCTGAATACTTGATTCAGGGGCCACAGATCACGTGTGTTCTTCTTTTAAAGTTATAAGTTCCTGGCAACAGCTTGCTACTTGTGTAATAACTCTCAAAGTTAGAATTAGAGAGGTTATTTTGGCTATAGCAGTGGGGAACATTAAGTTATTTTTCTTAGTGGGAGAAAATACATATTATTAGATAATGTGTATGTAATTCATAAGATCAAAAGAAATTTGATTTATGTGTCTTATTTGCTGGAACAATGTTACTCTTACCTTTCTCTGCTAACGCAGTTTTATTTCAAGAAAGGGAGTTGACATTTGTTTAGCTTTACTGGAAAGTAACCTAAATGTTTTAGGACTAATCAAGAGTAAAGCAGTCATGAACACTGGGTTGTTTAATACTACTACTACTCAATGTGAAAAGAGGCAAAGGATTTCTCCTAAAGGAAAATACCTTTCTTTGGTTCTAAGGTAAACCATATTAATCTCAATTTGATTGGGAGATTGGTCAAGAGTGAACTTCTTAGCGAGTTAGAAGATGACTCTCTACTACCTTGTAAGTCATGCCTTGTGGGCAATATGACTGATAGATCTTTTACTGGAAAAGATCTAAGAGCCAAAGAGCCCTTGGAGCTTGTACATTTGGATCCTTGTGGTTTAATATGTTAAAGTAGTGGGAGGGCATGAATAATTCATCTCTTTTGGATGATTATTCAAAGGTATAAGTATCTTTACCTAATGCAACTTAAGTCTAAAGCTTTTGAGATATTCGAAGGGGCTTAGGACTGAAGTTGAAAACTTGTTAGGTGAGATGATAAAAACACTTCGATCTGATCAAAGTGTTGAGTATAGGGATTTGAGATTCCAAGACTATTTGATAGTGCATAGGATCACACCCTAAATCTCATTTAGGAGAAATATAACCCTATTGGATATGGTTCATTCCATGTTGAGCTATGCTCAATTGTCTGGCTCGTTTTGAGGTCATGCAGTGTTGACTGCATTGCATACTGTAGTAGGCAACCCCAAAGGAAACGAGAAGTGGATACTTCTTCAATTCACAAGAGAATAAAAATTTGTATCGACAAATGCTAAATTCTCAGAATAAGTCCACATCAAAAATCATAAACCACAAGAGTAAAGTCAGTTTAAGTAAGTTAACTAATGAAGCTACAGTAACATCCACAAGAGTTGTTGATGAGGCTGACTATTCAACAAGAGTTGTTAATGGATCAGTGCATCTAGTCAGTCACATCCATCTCAATAGTTGAGATTGCCTCAATGTAGTGGGAGGGTTGTTTGATAACCTGAACGTTACATGGGCTTCTTTGAAGCCTAGGTCATCATACCTGATGATGGCATAGTGGGTTCATTATCTTTTAGAAAGAAAATGAATGATGTTGACAAGGACCAATGGATTAAAGTCGAAGTGTTTTGTATTTCACTTCCATTTGGGATCTTGTAGATCTGCTTGATGGGTAACACCTATTAGTTACAAGTGGATTTACAAGAGAAAATGAGACATTAAAAGTCTTAACCAGAAGGGTTCATACAGCAAGATCGAAAGCAAAAGGGTTTGCAAGCTTAAGTTATCCATTCATGGATTGACCTAAGTATTTCGATCTTGAAATATAAGATTTGATATAGTGACCAAATCTATTGGCTTTAATCAAAACATTAATGAGTCTTGTGTTTACAAGTAATTATCAATAAATCAGTAGCTTACTTAGTGTTGTATATGATTGATATCCTAATCATTGGGAATGATTTAGGTTATCTTACTGACATTAAAGGAGCCAGCAGCTCATTTCCAAATGGAAATTTGGGAGAAGTCGAGTTTGTTCTTGGGATCCAAATCATTAGAACAAAAAGCTAGCCTTGTCTCAAGTGACTTATATCTACAAGATGTCAGTTAGATATAAGATACAGAATTCCAAGAAGGGTTCACTACCTTTCAGGCGTGGAATTCTTTTTTGTCTAAGAAATTGTTTCCTAAGACACCTCAAGAAGTTGAGGAGATGAGACGAAGCCCCTATGCAATACGAATTGTCAGTAAGTATCAATCTAATCCAAGATTTAACCATTGGAAAACCGTTAAGAATATCCTCAAGTATTCGAGGAGAACGAGGAACTATATGCTCGTGTATGGGACTAAGGATTTGATCCTTACAGGATACACTGACACAGATTTTAAGACTGATAAGGATTTGAGGAAATCTACATCAGTATCTGTGGTCACTCTTTACGATGGAGCTATAGTATGGCATAGTTACAGTCTTGACCGTATAGGCCGAAAAATTAGTTGCTTGTGAAGCAGCGATAGAGACTGTATGGCTTAGAAAGTTCTTGATTGATTTGGAATGTGTTCCAAATGTGAACTTGCTCATCACACTTTATAGTGATATAGTGGTATTGTGGCAAATTCAAAAGAACATTGCAGCCTAAGACAAGCAGACACATTAAATTGAATGAAATATTGTTGATTCATTTACAAAGACTCTCTCGGCTAAAGTGTTTGAGGGTCATCTAGAAGGTCTAGATCTACGAGATATGTACAAAGGTGTAATCTAGGGCAAGTGGAAGAAATGTAATGGGTATAGTGATACCATTATGTAATGGGTATAGTGATGCCCTAGTTTATTGTATTTGTACATTGTATATGTTTTATACATGTATTTATACACCCACTGCTGTATAGATTATTGTACATCCCACTAAACTAGAGTTTTAGTTCAAGTGGGAGTTTGTTGGGTTTTATGCCCTAAAACTCGTAGATAGTAAATGTAAACAAATTGTATACTTGTTTCAATAAAGTGTTATTGAGTTTCTACAATAAAGTGTTATTGTTAAATATTCCACAATTTGACATAAATCCAATAAACTAAGATCCAAAGTTTTTTGTATGTAACTTGAACTAGTATGTGGGGACATACAAGGATCGATGTTCAAGTAACAACCTAAAAGGTCTATAGTACAAGGATAAGATTGGGTACCTTATCCTAGTAACACTATGAGATACGACCCACTTTGTATTTGATACAGACGTATTGATCCAAAACGTCCATGTAGTAGACATGCAAGTGGGGGTATCCTGTGCAATGATTTTGCATAAGATCGGACCATGAAATAGTCAACCATTAGTTATAACACCGTAAACTAATTAGGTTACTGTTTCAATAGGTTGACCAAGGTAACTCAGTCTTAATCCTGAGTGTGTCATGAACTCCTTCTCATGAGGGATCGTCCTTTGATTAGCATGGGTGAGAGTGGCCAATACGTCGACTCAATATGCCTTCCTTTTTGGGGACAAGACCGAGTGGGAGGTTGGGGACATGACAACACAAGAAGGAATTCGCTCATTCCCGCTTCTAGGTGAAGTAGATGAGTGTTCCCTTAAGTGGTGACTCCGGGACTTGAACAAAGGGATCCCGCCCTCTCACTGGCCCGAGAGGGACTTTCTGTTTAATGGTTGGACAATAAACAGGTTGTTCACTAGAGGAGCGCTGGTACTTAAGGAGACAGATGTAACACAGGGGTAAAACGACAATTTGACCCAACTGTGATTACGGACACTCGTGAAGGATTGACTTACCGACATAGGTCTACATCTATGGACACAGAAATGTTCTACAGTGAAAAGAGTTAAGCTGTGGGTCTTTAGTGGAATGACCCACAGTTAATGAATATTGGTTAACCTCATTAATGAGTTTAATCTATTAACCTCATATCATTGGAGCTTCTGATCTGTAGGTCCATTAGGTCCCCCTGCTAGCTCGTAAAGAGTAATTAGGAACAAATATATCTTGAGAGAATTTGAATAGTTCAAATTCATATTGGGAATTAAGTTAATTGAACGAGATACAAATTAATATAATGTATAGTGATGCATTAAAATATAAAGTCTAATTTGAGATTAAATTTTATAATATTGAGAGATTGATATATTTGAAAGAGTTCAAATATATGTCTAATTAAATATATGGTATTTAATTAGAAGATGAATTAATTAATTATGAATTAATTAATTATTCAATTTAGTTTAAATTAAATGAGATTTAATTAAACTATAGTCTATGAGAAAAATAAATATTTGAAGAAGTTCAAATATTAATATGAATTTGATTCATATTAAATTTATAGGATATAAGAGAATTTGAAGGAGTTCAAATTTTAATATGAATTTGATTCATATTGTAGAATTAATTAATTGAAGGCCTCAAATTAAATATATGATATTTAATTGGGTAATTAATTAATAGAAGGTCTGAAATTAAATATATGATATTTAATTGGTGATTAATTAATTAAATATCATATATTAATATGAACTTTATTCATATTAAATTTATAGGATATAAGAGAATTCGAAGGAGTTCAAATTTTAATATGAATTTGATTCATATTGTAGAATTAATTAATTGAAGGCCTCAAATTAAATATATGATATTTAATTGGGTAATTAATTAATAGAAGGTCTGAAATTAAACATATGATATTTAATTGGTGATTAATTAATTAAAGAATTAATTAATTGGAAATTTATCAATTATGAAAATGATTAATCCCTTATGGAAGTAATTAATCATTTATGGAAATGATTTAATCACTTATGGAAGTGGTCAATCATTTATGGAAAAGATTAATCAATTACGGAATTGATTGGTCATGAAATTGGTTGGTCATGGAATTGATTAATTATGGAAAATATTAAATCAGTTATGGAAATAATTGATTTTAAATTAATATTTTATTTATGGTCTTTCTCCTATAAATAGAACACTAAACCTAGGGTTTAGGGACTACAACATAGTCAATCAATTGTTGCTCCAATATGAGGCAAAACATGAAGATTTGATACCTTACTTCAATTACGCTAGACAATTATTGGAAAACTTTGAGAGCGTGATGATAGAACATGTTCCAAGATCCGAAAATACAAAGGCTGATGCATTGAAAAATTTAGCCACTGCTATGACGATTTCAGAGGGTGAAATTCTAAACATTCCACTCTGCCAAAGATGGGTTGTGCCTCCAACTGAAAAGGAAAGTCAAGAAACGAATGCAATATCTGTCTATGTGATTGAAGTAGAAGATTGGCGACAATCGATTATAGATTACCTACAGCATGGAAAGCTTCCTGTCGAGACGCGTCATAAGACTGAGATACGAAGAAGAGCATCTCGATTTATCTACTACAAAGATACCCTATATTGTCGCTCATATGAAGGCCTTTATCTTCGATGTTTGGGAAAAGAGGAATTAGTGCATGCATTAGAGGAAGCGCATTCAGGTGATTGTGGAGCACATCAATCCGGGCCAAAGCTTCATTTTCAACTAAAGAGAATGGGCTACTACTGGCCTACGATGGTTCAGGATTCGATGCAATATGCAAAGAGATGTGAAGCTTGTCAATTTCACGCCAACTTCATACATCAGTCGCCAGAGCCGCTTCACCCAACTGTAGCTTCATGGTCATTTGAGGCTTGGGGACTTGACCTTGTTGGTCCTATAACACCCAAATCGTCGGCAGGACACTCTTATATCCTTGCAAGAACTGATTATTTCTCAAGATCGGCTGAAGTTGTTGCACTAAAAGAAGCAAAGAAAGAAAATGTAGCAGATTTTGTTCGTAATCATCTCATTTACCGATATGCCATTCCTCATCGCATCGTAACAGATAATGGAAGACAGTTCTCTAACAGTTTGATGGACAAGTTATGTGAAAAGTTTGGCTTCAAACAATATAATCCGTCCATGTACAATGCTGCTGCGAATGGTTTGGCTGAAACATTCAACAAGACGTTATGCAACTTGTTGAAGAAAGTAGTCTCCAAAACGAAGAGAGACTGGCAAGAAAGAATTGGCGAAGTGTTATGGGCATACCGGACCACTTATCGTACTCCAACAGGAGCTACGCCTTACTCTCTTGTCTACGGAGTAGAAGCTGTTCTCCCCCTAGAAAGAGAGATCCAATCATTGCGAATGGCGATGCAAGAAGATTTGACTGTGGAAGACAATGCTAAGTTACGTCTTCAAGGGTTAGAAGCATTAGATGAAAAAAGATTGGATGCTCAACAAGCTTTGGAATGCTATCAAGCACGCATGTCTAAAGTTTTCAACAAAAAGGTACGACCTCGTTCATTTCAAGTTGGTGAGCTCGTACTCGCAGTTCGATGACCTATCATCACAACTCGGCATACAGGACACAAGTTTACACCTAAATGGGACGGACCCTACGTGGTGAAAGAAGTCTACACAAATGGAGCATACAAGATAGTTGACAAAGACAGAATCAAAATTGGCCCAATCAACGAAAAGTTTCTCAAGAAATATTATGCTTAAAATGTAATACTCCTTATCGTAAGAGTATAAACTGCATGATACTCCTAGCCCGCATGAGTTAAAAAGGTGAACAACCCAAAAAAAAATCAAATTTGTACCATGAACTACATTATGACTTGATCCCATATATTAATGGGTACGTAGGCAACTTAAAGAAAACATTAAGCTCAATCCATAAAATTTAAAAAAAAAATCATTATCCCATGTTGGTAAAAAGGAAATTCATTCTTGAATAATACAAAAAAAAAAAAAAAAAATTGCAAGTGAATTATAATGAGAAACAAGTCTGATATTGAATGACAAAGTTTGCCTATTACAAAAAAAAAGGGATACATCTTCAATAAAAAAAAATTGCTATAAAAGAAATTGAAGTCTGATCATGACATCCACTTGTAGTTCTTCAGCTCTTCTTGTGCATCTTCCAACATCCCATGAAGTATCGTCAGAGTTTTAGCATCAGCATCAGTAAGAACAGAGGCATCTTCAATACTATTTATAGTTCCTCGCAGTTTGGAAGCCTCGAGTTGATGTTGTTTTAAAAGGTTCTCCTTCTCGACAATTGACTTAGAAATTTCACCTCGCCTAGCTTTCACAGCTTCAAGCTTAGTTTCCAATTCTTATTCTTCTCGCGATGCTTGCAAACATTGTTGCTGAAGTATACCCTTCGCTGTGAGTAGTTCACTTTCACTATATAGTATCTTCTCTAAGGTAAACTTAGTTTCTTCCAATTGGCGATTCTTACTCTCTGAAGTTAGTTGAGAAGAAAATGACGACTGCAGTTGGTTATACTTCTATATCTTCTTGAAATATGCACTTACAATCTCTTTATGAGGATCCAAGCCAGACGCACGAGTCTCAGAAATTGCATGAAATATTTTGACTGTCTCTTGTTCAAGGCGAGGTATTTTGCCGAAGGGAGTGCGTATGTCTTTTGATGTATGTTGTCGCACAGGGCAAGGGAAGCTTGTTTCCTATAGTTGGAAATCACATCGTCAGCACAATAATCAGAGATTTCAGACGCACCTGCATGGGTTGTTGTCTTCATTTGTCCAGAAATTGCATCAGTTACAGGATGACAAGATTGAGTCACAACTCTATCCATCGGCGCTTTGAAATTGCCCACACGCGCAACTACAGAATCAAAAACGTCTGGACTCACAAAAGAAGGAGGACTATGATGCCCCTCAGCCTCTGTAAGGGGATCATTTAAAGGTGACTGAAAAAAAGGTAAGTAATAATGATAATAATAATAGTAAAATATTATAATGAAGAATGAATGAAAACACTTACCAGTAGTACAGCGAGTTCAGGAAATTGTGATGCGCTGGGAACTCCATCAAAAAGTTCATCTTCACATACTTATTGTTGATTGGACCTTTTAAGTCTTTTTCGATGACGATCGCCGCTACTGCTCTGACTACCATCATTATCCCTAGAACAAAATTCACCAAGCTCAAACATGCGACTTCTTTTGCCTTCGTTCTCATCACCAACCTTTTTGGGAAATTTTGGCTTGGGAGGAAGAGGAATGGCACTAGCCACCAACTTTTCTATTCCTTCTTCAAGATAATTTCCATTTTTTGCCAACCACCAACTCCGGTAGAATTGAGTAATTTGGATATGTGGCTTCATTGCGTGCGTAGGGAGATCAACTTGAGAAAATGTTTTTGCTCGAACACATATCATCCAAAGGCGCAATACATTATATAAGTTGGCTTCAGGAACTTCTTCACTTAGGTCGTTTGGCACGTCTTGGTAAAATCCAAATTGTCGGCTAAATCTGTAGGGATGAAAATCCCTAGGCAGCGAAAGACGTCAGAGACCTTTTTTGAATTAGAACGCCGATTGGGATACCAATACGACGACAAACCAACTTACAGCAGAAAATAAATATAACATGTTGTAATATAGTTATAAAACATGCCATAATCAAAAAGGAAAAACTAGATCTCATCTAATTGGGATCCTATTGATCCTAGATCAAGAAAAACTATACCTTTGTAGAAATTCTTGATTAGTTTCGCCAAAACTCCTAAAAATTCACCCAAAACCAGCAGCAAGAAGACCTTGATTTCGCTGTAAAATCGTCACGAATACCACCACCAAAGTTACACCGGTATTCTCTTGAAGGATGCGCGCTAGGGGCTTGTGGGAGCACAATCTCTAAGGGGTGTTTGGGGTAAGGGTTTTGGAAATATGGGTTTTTGAAATGGGGGTTTTGGAAATAGGGTGATTTTTGAAATCTGGGTGATTTTGGAAATCTGTGTTTGGGGTGCTGATTTCTAAAATCTGTGTTTGGGGTGCTGATTTCTGAAATCTGATTTCGGAAGTCTGTGTTTGGGGTGCTGATTTCTGAAATCTGATTTTGGAAGTCTGTGTTTGGGGTGCTGATTTCTGAAATCTGAGTTTCTGATTTTTTCATTTATTTATTATTATTATTATTGTTTTTTTATCAATGGTATAAATTTTTTTCTAAAATTAATAATTTTAAATTACCCTTCCACTAACTCTAGTTATTGTGAATTTTAACCCACAATTTTGAAAAGAAATCCAAATTATGAAAAGACCCAAAAAATTAATTTTATACTATTCACCTTTTTTTCGTACACTTGTTAGATTTACAGCTTTGTTGTATGCATAGTTTGGATGTCAGAGTTTCTGAATTTTTTTTTTCAATGTTAGACAATTCTCCTCAAATTAGGAAATCTAATTGTTGTTTCTATTAATTACAAAATTGGGATTTGATGTCGCGATTATCATGATTAATCCAACTTTATTTATTTGGAAAAAAAAAACATTTTCTATTCTTCAATTTGTCTCCACACTTGTTACCTTTCCTATATTTGCCCTATACATATATATTGTTATATTAATTATGTATATTACTAGTCTATATTTAATGAATAAGATTTTCGTAGCTAAATCGTGTAAGGCGTGACAACAAACATTTATTTTTTAGACACATGTCAAAACTCCGGTTGGAAAAAGGTTACCTAATTATTTTTTGTATTTAGTGCAAATGTATGGTGATTGCATGCAAAACGACGTAAGTAAATGATAATTTGAAAGAGTAATAGACAAATAACCATAGTCATTATAACACTACATGCAGAAACTAGTCCTCATTCATGGGTACACGTTACACATACAAAATATTTTTGTCTACAATGCTGAACATTTAAAAATACTACCTGATTGAAATAGTGGTTACAAAAACAGTCAGTCATTCGTTTCTTCCAAGCACATCCATGCAATGTTTTTTTTTTCAAAGGCATGGGCAGGGCAAGGAAAAGTTCAATTGTCTGCTTATCAGCGAGCATGACATTCAGAAGTTGTTTTTTCTCTCCTTCTTCAAACTGTTCCATTTCCTAAATCTGCTCAACCACCAACTTCTGGCGCGCGGCCTCCCGTTCGTGTTTTTGTTCTCGCCAGGCTATGATCTTCTGAAGGCTAGTAATTTGGCTATCTAGTGCAGCTGTCACAACCTCCATCATCTCTCTGTTATATGAAGTTCGTCTAGTACTAATTGATCCTGTTGACCTCCCAGTTGGCCCCACATTACTTCTGCTCGTGTCAGACACATTGTCCACCAGATCGTCCGAAACATTTGATGACATCTAGTCAGTTATCCTAATGGATAAGAATGATCGTTATACACATTACATCTATATTATGCTCGTTAAAAAATGCATAACCATGAATGGATAGTCAGTTCGAAATTAAATAGCACTGGTTATAATTGTACTTTCTTACAGTTAGGCTTAGTCAGGCTCTTTTATTATCAGTGACATTGGAAAAGAAGAATGCGTTGGACAAAATTTAAGTAAAAGTAAACAGAGGAAAAAGTTACTGCAAATAATTCAAACTTTGATTACCATATATATCAGTCAGTGTACAATCAACCATCTACAAAAAATTTAGATTTGGGTTGACAAAAAGACGATGAAGAGGAAATTATCGTGGGTCAGGAAAAGGACACATCGTTCCATATTTACAGGACAAAAGTAATGATGGAGGGTAGACAGTTTTGCATCAGCGGCAGTCTTCAAGAAGATCGCGGAGGAAGTCGAGCCGGAGGGTCGGTGGGACGGACAACATCATATTGGTCATCTTTGGGTCGGCGAAGAGGGTACGCATAAGGGGCTAATTCGTGATTGGAAGGGCTAATTAAATGTATAGTACTTTATTTTTTGAAGAAATAAAAAAAGTAGGTATCCTTACATCAGCTCATTGAATGCTCACCAACAAAATTAATTTGAAAGTCGCATAAATGGATCAAATGCAATCAGACAGAATTGAATGCCAACTACCAAGTTCAAATGTAACTAGACCATTGGAGGAATGGTTGGTAATTAAATAGAGATAGTCAGCAACCAATCCAAGCAGTAACAACTTTCTAAAAAATGCACAAAAGGAAGAAAAAATAGAACAGGAATAGGAAATAAAAAAGGTGACCGGCCTCAGGTGCAACGTTTCCAAGCACTTTGATTTCCCATAAAAAACAGAACAATGAATAATATGAAGAAAAGAAGTTTTAAAAAAATGGTGAAGATAATTACATTGAAGAATTGATTTTAAAAAGTAAGCAAATCATGTGTATAAAAAACAAAGGTAACCAAGCAACGCAAATGTATTGACAATGGGAATTAGAAAGAAAACATGTTCAGCATGATAATGAAGACAAAAAGCACATTATGAGCATCACAGGCATGAAATTGATCAAAAAATTCACATGACAATGAACATGGTAGCAGATAAGCATGAGATGAGCACGAGCATCAATGTGGATAGAATTGAACAACATGAAGATGGTGGATTAAATTCTATTAACAATAGAATAATGTTCAAGCAAAAAAATTGAGGACAAATCAGTGATGAACAACCTTTGAGGATGCAAAGGTAAACGGAAGAAAAATTAAACAAATGACAGAAGTAATTAGCGATCAAGAAAGAAAAATTAAACAAAGAACAAATGTTACAACACAAGAAAGAAAGGAAAAAAACTACCAAATATGTTGCTTCAACAAAACTTGAACAGAAACAATACAGGGGGGTTTACAGAATACAACAAAACAAAGATGCATAAGCAGAAAAAAAAAATATATTCCAACCCAATATGCGTGACAGCACATGAAATCAACACTAACATGAGATTCGATCACAAGTAGACACATTGATTACAAAGAAAGAAAAAAAAGAAAAAAGGGAAAACTCTTGCATGTAGGTGGACATCATCGGCCGACCACCGAAGGGGAAGAAAACTTACCTCTATTCCCACCCCTCACCTGGCTCCAAACACCTACCAAGCGGGTACCGACGTCGACAGTCACGACAAGGAGAAGCGACATGGGGTGGGATCTGAATAAAAAATAGAGGAAGAAACGATATTAGGGTCAGATCCGCGAATATCCAAAAGAAGGGACAAGAAAAAAAATAGGAACGATACCTCCGATTCGCGAACAAGGAGCAAGGAGAAGACAGATCTGAGATCTGAACTCCCTCTTTCCCTCCCAAACCGAAAACGAGACATGCAATCGAAGATGGGAGGCTAGGAAAACCAGATCGGAGCGAGGGAAGGAGGAAAAAATGAGAACAAAACCCAAATGAACTCACCGTCGACAAGAGAGAGAAGGATTGCCACAGAGAACACAGAAAGAGAGAGGAGATAGAGAGTGATAGCCACAGAGAAGACGAGAGGTTGGAAGGAAAACGGGGAGAGCGAAGTGCGAATTCGGGGGAGAGAGGAAAACGAAAAATGACGCCACGAAGTCAGAATTTGGGGGGTTTGGGAAACCCTAACGCCCCCTAGTTCGGGCCAGTTCGGAGGCCCAAACGCCCCCGAAGGGTTTTGGTGAATAGAGTTCTTTGTATTCTTTTTTAGAGAGAATTACAGAGAGACTTCTTGGAATGGAGAGATTGAGTGTATTCTGCGTGAATCCCAGGGAGAGAGCAAAAACGAATAATAGAGCGTTACCGTAAAATGCACAACTGCCTCCTTAAAACCCTCCCATTCACGCAAGACTAGGAAAAAGTGGAGCACACGTTCCCATCAGTTACCCTAACTGATGGGAAATAATTTAATTAATATTAAATAATATTAATTAATCTTTTAATTAAATTAACTATTAATTTAATTAAATGCTATTTGTATAAACCTATTTATACAAAATAAACTCCACTTTTCCTATAGTTTTAATATAGCTTAATTAAATCAAATTTAATTAAAATTAAAACCAAAATATTAATTAATTCACCAATTAATTAATGTCATAATTAAATATCATATATTTAATTATATATTTATATCTCTCAAATTAACTATAGAATTAACATACAACATATGTGTATTGATTATAACCTATAGTTTTTAATATGAATCAAATTCATATTTTAATTTAATATTTGAACCCCTTCGAATATTCAATTCACCCTTAGAAATTTACCTCAACGCCCTTATAGAGCTACCGATGAGACCTGATGGACCTACAGATCAGAAGCTCCAACGATATGAGATTAATTGGCTAAACACATTGACCAAGTTAATCAATATTCGTTGACTGTGGTTCACTCCACTATAGAACCACAGCTACATTCTTCTCACTGCAGATATATTTTTGTGTCCACGGATAACGACCGTCAACAGCAAGTTAGCCCTTCACGTGTGTTCGTACCCCAACTAGGTCAAATTACCGTTTTACCCCTGGGCTACCTCTTTGTCCTTAAGTACCAGTGTTCCTCTAATGAACAACCTGTTTGAGGTCCAACCAACAAACAGAAGTCCCTCTCGTGCCATAAAGAGGGTAGGACCCATTGTTCAAGATCCGGAGACACCACTTAAGGGAACACAGCTCTACTTACCCTAAAGTCGGGAAGGAGTGAATTCCATCTTGTAAGACTATGTTCCCAGATCCCCACTTGGTTTTGTCCCCAAAATGGTAGGCTTATTGAGTCGGCGAATTGGCCATTCTCACCTGTACAAATCAAAGGACAATGCCTCATGGACAGGAGTCCATAATCCACTCAGGATTAAGGCCAAGTTGCCTAGGTCATCCTAGTGAAATAGAAACTGAGCTAACTAACGGTGTTACAGTTAGTGGTTAACTATTTCGTGGTCCGGTCTTTGTGCAAACTCATTGCACAGGATACCCTCACTCGCATGTCAACTACATGAACGCGTTGGATCATTATGTTTGTATCAATATACAAAGCATGTCGTATCCATAGTGTCACCAGGATAAGGTACCCAGCCTCATCCCTATACTACAGACCTTTCAAGCTAAAACTTGAACATTGATCCCCGTGTGTCCCTACATACTAGTTCAAGCGTCATTCTATTAGCCTTGGATGTTTAGTTTATTGGATTAGGGTTGATAAAACAAGATATAATACAAACATTGAATAATACATCAATTTTATTAATGTTCGATCAAATGTACATTTACTATCTACGAGTTTTAGGGCATAAAACCCAACAAAATGGACAAGGATTATAAGATTCAATGACCATTGAAGACCCACATCGTGAAGATAAGAAGCATGATCGAATGCTTATAAAGAATGAGGAATGCCAAAATGATAGCTTGTCATCATCTGTCAGAACCATGCCTTTATTACGAGGAGGAAGATTTGCATACCACGATACATATTTACCTTTGTGGATATGTACACGAGCCTCAAAATCATTAAAGTATTTAGCTCCACCCTCTCCAGAAAACTCAACCATCATTGGACCCCTAACTTTCTCTGGAACTGCATAATGCGTGTTAAAATAATAAGCCAACCAAACATGGACATAGTGCAGAGGGAAACAAGACTTTTAAAATCCAGCAGAAGGAGATGCACTGTGAATCTGGCCGAGTCCATGATAAATATTGGCTAAAACAGGAACAGCAAGACTGTAAACGTAACCTTCAGCCATAAGACTAACGACTTTAAAAACTCCTGGACGAAGGAAGCACGTTGGTCGGGAAATACAAATACGCCCAGCCAACAAGAAAGAAAGGCAGCCAAATATGTCTTATCTTTCAATTCATCTTCTACGCCCTACATGCAAAATAGATCAATTTCTTTGTCGGACCAGTTGTGGAGCTCGATAGGAGCTCCATCCGGATTATGGGTCTGATGTGGACGAGAAGTCTTCTTCGGCTTTCAGGAATGAGGTTTTTCATATTTCGAATCCCCTTTAAACCAGAAAGAAATCCACGATTTGATAGGAATTTGAAGGCGATCGCGTTGTTGAGATGCAATGTGATAGTACGCAGCAAAAAGGTACTCACAACTTTTCGGGCAATCTTCATCCTCTCGATCAAGCGAACATAATAATTCCTTACAGCAAAGAACAACTTCATCATAAAACCTACCCTTGATGGAAAGACCTCCTAATCTCCACATGTCCCATAGAGAGATAGTCAACTCTCTTGATGATGTATGAAGTGTATTTGTGGATGGACACCATGCTTCACAAAAAGCTCGAACTATATCATTATTGCGATCATAAGTGTATAGGGAAGCCATTACAGCATCAAAAAAACGACCCTTCTTCAATATCAACGTATTTAAAGAAATTACGACCTCTAACCATTCCCAATAATCTGGGATATAAAAGAATTCTCCATGAATTCTTATTGAACTACCCCAGCGAACTTTTTCATCTCCAATAATTCGACGACCTAAAGTTGATTATGGATTTTCACCTAGGGCCTTGTTATGCATTGGAGACTCTAAAAACCACGCTTTCAATGAAGAGTCGTGACTCAAAAGTCTTTCTTCTGACCATCTAGACAAAAAGGTTAAATTATCTAGAAAAGGTTGTGATCCTCTAAAATTACCACATATTGTCTCTCCTACAGGAAGAATAACGACATTTTCAACAGGTTGATCTCTATCCTTCAAGATGACCAAGCAATTTTTCTCTACATCAGGATGCTCAGTGAAATACACCATGATGGAGATAAGTTTCTTTAAAAAAAAAAAAAAAAGATTTGATGTTAATCTTATCCAAGAAGTTATGAAGGCAAGAATGTGATGCATAAATAATCAATCATATAAAAAAAATAAAAAATAATAAGGTAATCAACCTTGTAAGACACTGCAGTCATCAAAGTGACTAGTCTAGATAGGTGGTGAAATCACTGCAGTTTGACGACGATCACTATAGGCAAGTCTGGTGACTACTCCCACAGGTTACTTAGATCACCCAATAAAATAGGGGACTAGTCTAGCAGGAGTGCATCACTGTAGGAAAATCGGGTGTCTACCCCTGCAGGCTACTCAAATCACCAAATAAAATGGGGACTGGTCTAGCAGAAGTGCATCACTGTAGGAAAATTTGGTGACCACCCCTACTGGCTACTCAAATCACCCAATAAAATGGGGACTGGTCTAGCAGGAGTGAATCACTGAAGGCAAATCTTGTGACTACCCCTACAGGCTACTCAAATCACCCAATAAAATGGGGACTGGTCTAGCAGAAGTGCATCACTGTAGGCAAATCTGGTGACCACCCCTGCAGGCTACTCAGATCACCCAATAAAATAGGGACCAGTCTAGCAGGAGTGAACCACTGAAGGCAAGTCTGGTGACTACCCCTGTAGGCTACTCAAATCACCCAATAAAATGGGGACTGGTCTAGCAGGAGTACATCACTGTGGACGAATCTAGTGATCATCCCTGCAGACTACTCAGATTACCCAATCAAATGGGGACTGGTCTAGCAGGAGTGAACCACTGAAGGCAAGTCTGGTGACTACCCCTGCAGGCTACTCAGATCACCCAATAAAATGGGGACTAGTTTAGCAGGAGTAAACCACTGAAAGCAGGTTTGGTGACTACCCCTGCAGGCTACTCAGATCACCTAATAAAATAGGGACTGGTCTAGTAGGAGTGCATCACTGAAGGCGAATCAAGTGACTACCCCTTCAGGCTACTCAGATCACCTAATAAAATAAGGACTGGTCTAGCAGGAGTGAAATCACTGCAAATGAATTTGGTGAAGACTGTTGCACGATGCTTACACGTTCAAGCAAGAAAGAAATAATTTGCAATAATATATGTGCAAAAAAAAATCTATGGCACAATCAAACCAATTGGTGCACATGCAATAACGACACCAATGGAATATATGCCTATTCAAAAAAAAAAAAATGAATATGTATATACCTTTTAGACGGTGGTCAAAGAGTGATGTTGTCCAAGGAGATCGTCAGATAAATTTGTTAATTTCAATTCCTATGAAAGAAAGGAATATAATTAATTAAAAAAAAGGACAAAACATTGACAAAACCATGTATTAATGGCGGCAATTTGATATTAAAAAAAAAGGGGGCATGTAGTGGAATAAAAAAAAAGCGTTGGTGATCCATGACATTTTAAGAGTTAAACAATATACTCTTTTTTTTTTTAACTTCTTTTGTTCTCTCGGATGTGCAATCATATACATATATATATATACATATATATATATACATATATATATATACATATATATATGTATACATATATATGTATAACATATATATATGTATATATATATATATATATATATATACATATATATTATATATATATATATATACATATATATATATTATACATATATATATATACATATATATATGTATATATATATATGTATATATATATATGTATAATATATATATATATATGTATACATATACATATATACATATACATATATACATATACATATATATATATATATATATATATGACAAGTGAAAATCTTGAAATATGTATAGAAGGACACAACTGTCATTAAAAAAAAAAGAAAAAAAGAAATTGAAAGTGGTGGACATATATGTAAATAATAATTATAAAAAAAAGGGTTTTCTTAAATTTAAGATACACTACCGCTAATGCTACAATCACTTTAACATTGGAGCGCACTTTGAGGAGAATTGAGGTAGAGGAGCAACGGAGGTGAAAAAAAAAGTCAAATCTTGCGGCTGAACTTATGTGTATGATACATGTGATAAAAAAAAAAAGAAGAAAAACCGGCGGCATATGTATTTGAAGACAACAACCCTAACATGTACATATGTTAAAAAAGAAAAAAAAAGGAAAAAGAAAGTAGCTTGAGTTCATGAAGCTGCGGCAATTAGAAGATAAAAAATTGAAAATCGTCCACGGTTGGAGTTTAATTACGTATAGATGTTTCATGGGATACGAACGACAACTACATAAAAAAAAGGGGGGGCAAAAGTTTGAAAGGATTTTTTTTACTTACCGACGGCATGACACCAAAGGAGATTATTGCTCGAATTCAAGACCTACACAAAGAAGAAAATACATGAGCATTTGAAGTCAAATGAAAGGAAGAAAAGAGAAATTAAAGAGGAGAATTTTTCTTACCTAGGTTTCTTGCTTGAATGACTTTGTGTCTTGGCCTATGCAACCTCTTGAATTAATAAGGAAGAAATTAGGTCAAACACATAAGAAAAAGTTGATTTTTGGCCAAGGAAATTTTTGCCTAATCAAATATGGCAATGAATTTCCTACGATTGCTATTTAGGTAAAAAACAATTTCCTCCAAATTACATGAATCAACAGAGAAATTTTGGCATAATAAAATTGACTAGCCAAGAGACCTCCAATTCTTTTTCAAAGTACTTATCTACCTCCAAATTCATGTCCAAGGTAGAGAAAAAAAATTGTCACAATTTTGGCTAAAATTAATTTTTCAATTTCAAAAAAATATTGGAAATCAAAATTCAAAATTTGGCCAAAATTAATGTTGGTAGAAAAAAAAAACGAAATTATTTGGAATTATAAGTTAATATTCTGATTAACTTCGCCTATCGACACAAATTAAAGTTATGACTAAACGTCATATATTTTTCTCACAAATCATGCTTTTCAAAATCCATGCACGCATATAGGTGCATAAATTTCGAAAAGGGGCATTTGTTGAGTGAGAAATTTCGGCAAATCACAAATTGTCACGTCATTAATTTGAATTAATGATAAAATAAATTTGGGACCAATTACAAATTTACATGTGTCCTTAAATTAAATTAATAGACATTAAAATTCGGCAAATCAAATCATGCCACTTGTCTATTATTGATCCATCAGATGACATAAGCCAAGACCAATCAAATTATGCCACGTGGCAATTGGACCCGAGACTAATGTGACCCGAGATCATTGAAGAAATTGGGCTAAATTAAAATATTCCAATTTTATTAAAAATAAGTTGGATTAAAGCCCAAAGCCTAAGCCCAGAGGTTGGGCCCAAGCCCAAGCCCAAGCCCAAGCCCATATGAGGTCCATCAAACTCTATAAATAGAGGAGGCCACCATTCATTTTGGGCATTCAGACAGAGCCAGAGAAGCCAGAGTCCAGAGCATTCTCCCAAGGTCCAGAGTCTTCAGAAGTCAAAGAGTCTAGAGAATTCAGAAGATCCAAGATTCAGAATTCGACCATCTCAAGACTCAGAAGATCCAAGACTCCAAAGAATCAACCGTTTCTTCATCAAGATACAAGTTGAAGATTCAACATTCCTCCGTCTGAGATCAAGCTCGCCAACCCTCAGATCAGACTCTACATTTTGAGAGAAAGCATCAGAGGATAAATATTAGAGACTGTAACACTTCTACATACAAAATCAATAAAATCAAGTTCATTTCCACGAATTAAATTTCCTTTGTCGAAATCTCGTGTGAACACGTATATTTTCATCCAACTCCGATTTTTCATTTAGTTGACGGTCCAAAACCATCAAAGTAAAGGATTTTGTTGACGGTTTTTATTGACGCTTATTAGCCGTCAATGAACACAACATTCATTGACGACTAATAAGCGTCAATAAACATTATTATATTGACGCACAATAAACGTCAATATGTATAGAGGTTTCTTAACGGGTATTAAACGTCAAAAAATCTAAGCTATTTTGAGATTTTGGATTTAAGATTAAATTATTTGAATTGATTTTCAGAGTTTAAATTATGTTTTTAATTTGTTTTTTACATTAAAATTAGGTTTTTAATTGAAAAATAGATGAAGTTGAAAAAAAAACCAAACTCTCCTTTAAAAGAAAAAAGAAACAATAAGAATTGAAGATTAAAGAAAAGAAAAAAAAACCCTAACCTCTTTCTTTCTTTTCCCCTTCTCGTTAAAGATGAACACAATCGAACTTTTAAATTATATATATATATAATTCTTTTTTCAAATTAAGTTGAAATATTTATGACTTATATATGTATAGGTTGCTACAGAGCTGGAATTACCAAACAATATGATTTTAGATACATTGAGGTGGATATCACATGGCACTTCAGCCACTGTGATAACTTATTTAAGTTATGTGATGAATGGCGTTCGCTATAATACAGAATTACGAGATGACTCTCGTAATGTGCAAAATAGTGGTGTGTCTTTAGTAGCAAGAACAATGCAAATATCTAGTGCAAAAGATAAAAATCCAATAGTCACAAACATGTCAATTTTATGGCGTGATTCAAGAGATATGAGAATTAAATTACATTAACCTTAAGATTGTAGTGTTCAAGTGCAATTGGGTTGAAAGTAATGGTGGTGTCAGAACGGATGAGCTTGGATTTACTCTAGTTAATCTTAAACGTATTGGACATAAGTCAGATTCTTTTATTTTAGCTTCACAAGAAAAACAAATCTTTTATGTTGAAGATCCAAGTGATTGTCAATGGTCTATTGTGTTGCATCCTCCTAAGAGGGAGTATGAAGACCATATTAATGAAGATGAGTTACGTGACATAACTTTGAATTGTAGCAATAGTAACCATGTTCCTACCACTAATGCATCTGAAGATATGGAAGATGATAGTTCAATATACATTCGCACTGATTGTGATGGCATTTGGGTCGAGAACGAAAATGAAATATAAATGGTATAACTGTTTTCTATGTTTAATTAATTTATTTTTTACTTAAATTTCAATTTACTTATCTACTATTTATTTGACAGGATATCTATTGATGGCTAGTGAAGATGATGTATCACTCCATGGTAATGATGATGTGCAGAGTGAAGACAATAATCCTGAGACATCATGTAAGCGAGCTACACGTGGTCCTACTACCATGATTGAGCTCACTCAAATAAGGAGAAAGATGGATTGCAAAGTAATCAAATACAATGCACTTGGACAGTGGATTGGTAAAAATGCAACAAAAATGGTAAGTTATATTGGAATGGCTGTGCGAAGCCACATCCTAATCACATATAGCTCTTGGCCTCAAGTGACAAGAGAGTTGAAGGAGAAAATTTACAAGATGATTGAGGTAATGTGTGTTGATTCGTTATGTAGTTAAATATATCATGTTATTAGTTTGATTTACTATACTTACATATTAACTTGTGTTTGTTAGACTTCTTTTGTTACAAATCCCAAATAATAAAAAGACATACGGAAGAAAGCTGACATCGCTTTCCGTCAGTTCAAGAACATTTTAAGGACAAAATATATTGTACCATTTCAAGACAATCTAGACCATTTGGCATTCCCACCACCATCATATTCACATATCGAACAAGCTCAATGGGATGCTTTCGTGAGTAATGTCTTATCGATAGATTTTCAAGTAAGTATTAAAGTTTATATATTTTCTATGGTATATTTGGATGATTATTATTCTAATTGATTTGATTTGTGTAACTCATATATGATGTAGGAATTTAGGAAAATGCAAAAGAATAGACGTTCAAAACACAAGCATAACCATAGACTTACCCGTAAAGAATATGCAAACATGGTAGAAGAGTTGGTATGTTTTGTTTTTTTTTCTTCGAATTTTATGAAGATATGAAGTTATGTAAGTTCATATAAAATTATTATTATTTCATGCTTATATTCATATGTTTGAATAATTCAATTTTTGTAGAATAAGGAAAAATATCTGGAAATGTGGATTGATCCATTCTTTGGGTCCATGCTCGAAAAGGAAAAACTGGAATATTCTTAAATAAAGATATTGAGGATGCTGCTGCAAAAATCATAAGTAACGTATCTATTGTTTACATATTTTACTATGATATGTTTTTCTTGAGAAATCATTTTTTTATCATTTTAAAATTATAGGATGAACTATCAAAAGATGCAAATTGTCAAAATGTTAGTTCAGATGACATTTTGACACAAGTTTTGGGTACTCCTGAACACTCAGGACGTGTAAGAGGCATTGGTGGATTAATTGTACCTTCCTACTTCTTTCACAAGCCAACTCCATCAATTCCCAAGAATGTTGTAGTAGAGGATGAACCAAAAGGTTGGAAAAAAGAAAAGACACAACTCCAGAGACAATACAATGAAATGGAGAAGAAATTCCATGAAATGCAGTCTCAAATGGAGAGTGGTAGACTAACACCAATGTCAGATCGAGGTAGTTGCCCACAAGTACCAGACCCTCAGTCTTTTGATGAAAAACCTGACCAGGTAACAATATTGGAATTATATTGAAATGTATTTATATGACAATACTTGATATATATAATATTAAGTGAAAGTTCTAATATATAATTTTAATTTTAGGGGAGATCATGCAAACTTGTTGTTGAAGATGTAAAGAATGTTGTGGCGCCAGGAATTGTATATAAGAGGAAAGACGACCATGAAATTGTTTATGGTGTCCCGCTCACAACAAACTATGTGCAAGTATTGATTGAAGTAGTGCATGACGCTGATGCTCTTTTGCCCATACCTATAGTTGGAAGTGTTGAGCCTGTATCCGATGTTGTAGGCTCTCATGTTCCATGGCCTAAAGAACTCGTAATTCTAGACAAAGAAAAAAAAAGATATGTTTAGTTAAGAAGCACATGATATATTAGTTTATATTTTATATATATATTAAACCTAAGAAAATGCATCGTGAATTAGCTGCAATAAAGGAGAAGAAGTCAAATAGTTAAGTGTCAAAAGTGCAGGTAGCAGTGAAATACGTATTAGGATTTATAGAGAACATGACAAGGGATTACTTAGATATTACAGTACCCAATCATGTGTTCGGCTACCACTTCGACTTCCATCTAATGAAAAATAACATGAAAGAATTTTTCTTGATGGAGGAATTAGCAACCACTGTTATAACAATTTATATCGCGTAAGTAACATATACTTTAACAAATTGTCATTAATTTTCTTATGTTTTTAATACTAATATGAATTTATTTTGTTTTTAGATACTTATGCGAGTCTGACCCATCCATCTTAGAGCAATATGCATTTCTACATCTAGCATTGATCTCAGTTGGCTCGGGACCTGAAGAGAACGTCTCTCGAGCCTTATGTAAAAGGTTAAGACATGTCAATGAAAAATTATTGATATGTCCTTTTAATCCAGGGTAAGTATGTAAATCAAATATACGTTAACACTTTGCACTTTTTCTTCTGCTATAACTCTATTGTATGTTTGTTATCTATATAGATATCATTGAATGTTGTTGGTGATATCATTAAAAACATTAACAATTTATTCAATTGACTCTCTAAAGCATGGCTTTCGTGATGATGTAAAGAACATGGTTAGTACGTAAGTAAATAGTTATTTTAGCATATGTAACGCCCCAGGGTTTTAAAAGCTAACCCAGCGACATTACTAACTCCTAGACCCAAACAAACCGTGAGCACCGAAAATTTCGGCAGCATAACGGCGTACATTGAACTAACCCAAAATTTTCCTTTAACCTGTTATGCATAAAACACTTCTATTTAACAGATTAAACGACTCCGCCATTCTACAACGCAACAGAATATCCACAGAACCAACAGCCTGTCGGGTCTCGCAATAACGCTAATCATCTAAACAGGGTATTTATAACTTAGAAGCTCAATTAAACACAACTAGCTTTAACTTCAATTTATTGAAACAACTTAACTGATACTAACTAAATAAATAGGTAGAGTTTATTAGAACCAACACAGCTCAACCTAACATTCAACACGAATAAATCAAAGACTAAACTAAACAGGACAACAGCTGTCCAACCAACTAAGCAACAACTATCCAACATAGAAATAAAGGAAACTCGAACAACTAGCTAAGGTCCTTCCTCACACGCCTCCTCCGCATCACCACGGTCCACGCAGTCCTCATAACCTACAAAATCTGGTAGTTGGGGGGAGAGAGAGGGGAGGGGGTCAGTACACTAAGGCACTGGTAAGCAGCCCCTACCTGGGAAGCCATCAAACAGCAAACAACAAACAACATGCTCTTCATGCGCAAACAACATGCTTTTCAAAGCGGTAAACATAATATCATGCTCAAAAGCTAGTAAACAGATGACTCTTCTAAGCCATAACTCATGCATCTTTCTATATGCAACTTGCTAACCACTCAAGCTCCACGAGCTCGCTCAACGCTCTTATTTAGCCCTCACATCGCTCTTCACACGTGATTTCCGCGTCACGCTCCGCAAAACTCTCCAAGACTCACCCTTCGAGTTGTACCGACCCCTGACCATTTATACCCAGGGCCTCGACACTTCTCTACATAGCTCGGCATTCGACCCTTGACCATTTATACCCAAGGCCTCGAACTGTGCATCGACCCTTGACCATTTATACCCAAGGCCTCGAACTGTGCATCGTCCCTTGACAATTTATACCCAAGGCCTCGAACTGTGCATCGACCCTTGACCATTTATACCCAAGGCCTCGAACTGTGCATCGACCCTTGACCATTTATACCCAAGGCCTCGAACTGTGCATCGACCCTTGACCATTTATACCCAAGGCCTCGAACTGTGCATCGACCCTTGACCATTTATACCCAAGGCCTCGATGACTAAGCAACGTACTGACCCTTGACCATTTATACCCAAGGCCTCAATACTTGCCTCAGGACTCATCACACCGACCCTTGACCATTTATACCCAAGGCCTCGATGCTCCTCTTTATCTAACATTGGCATATCGTCCCTCGACCATTTATACCCGAGGCATCGACACCAATAGTGATATATCAGTCCCTGACCTTTTATACCCGAGGCCCTGATAATCACTTTACTTTCCTTGAAACATTATCAGTCCTCGACCATTTATACCCGAGACCCTGATAAGTCAATCACAATGCTAGTTCTCTTTAAACCCATGGTGACATGTCACCCCTCGACCATTTGTACCCGAGGTGCACTGACACTCACCCAACTTTCCTTTCTTTCACACTTTAGGTCCCTGACCTATAACTCACATCTACTAGAATGCATATGCCCTGCAACATGCTTCTAGACTCATGAATCATGCCCACTAAGCATTACACATGTTACTACATCTCTTAACTCATGCTTGACCCAGAAACACAAATAGAACCAACATGCTTGCAACCATTCATCACGCAACAACAATTCATGCTTTTCCAACGATTCATATATATATACATATATCCAAAGAAATAGCAATCACGAGAATAGTTTTAAAGCGAGAAAACACTCAGCATGCATCACACAATCAAACAGGCAACATCAAGTAAGAACTACTTACAGGAAGCTCAAACGCTCCTAAACAATCCTAAAGGACTAATGGAAACCACCGGAAGAGCCTAAAGAGCTCCAACTACAAGCAACACTTACCAAGGGTTAGAAATTGATCAACAACACCATAGAGACTTAATAAAGGAAGGTAAAAGGTGCTGGAATTTACCGCTTAGTGCTCAAACAATCTTGAGACAAGCCGACTTGTGTTCGAAACGACCCAACAACCAAGATCCCAAGTCATCGGGTTATGGGTAACCAAAATCAAGGTCTTTCGGGTTGTGGGTATTCGCTGAACACGATATTTGAGATCAAACGCTTGCTGAACAGCAACCGAATACACCTAATTCTGCAATTATAAGGCCGATAACGAATGGGTATCGATTAAAACATGGTTAAAGGCTTTAATCTCTACTGGGTAACGAACACTTAAGCTAAAAAACTAATAACAGCATTGAACCTTACCCAACGGACCCGATATCACGCAAGACGGGTTGCAACAACCTCGAACAACGCACTAGAACGGTCCTTGGGCAGTGGGTATGCAAGTCGATGTGTTTCGAACCTAATCGAACACCTAGACGGCGCTGCAGATCAGAAAATCGAACCACATTAAACTTTCAGCACCTAAAAGGAATGGGCATTCTACCAAAGGCTCCAAAAAAGAATGGGTAAACTATATTCGAACTCAAACCAGCATGGGTCATCGCTGAAACTTACCGAAAGAGTCCGAACACGCTGAAACGGACCTTAAATCAGCCCGAACGCGCCTAAACACCAGAACAACGAAGATTCCAGCTTCTACTCACTAGCCCAGCCGAACACAAGAGAAAGAGTGATCGATTAAACGATGCAGCGATTGAAAATGAGCGGTTACAAGAGGGAAAAAGAAACTTACGCCACGAGTTTGGAGGAACAACGCTCGAAATCGCGGGTGTTGGTCGACGCTCGAGAGGACAGAAGCGAGCGCTGCAAAGGAGACGAACTGACGCCAGAGGAGGAGCTCTGGTGAAGACCCACGACCGCGACACCTACCCACACGCACGCGGATGGAGAAAAGAAAGGAAGACGAAGGCTTCGCGAGCCTTGCTGCCGGTGGACGAACACGCGAGAGGGAGGGAGAAAAACGGGAGAGAGATGCGCGCGCGGGGGAGAGGAAGGGGGACCGACGATGGTCTGCTGCCGGCTGAAGAAAAACGCGAGGGGGGGGGGGTCTGGCGGCTGCTGCTCACGAAAAGGAGGAGGGAGAAGGAGATAATTTTGCTTTAGGGTTTCTTTTTCCCTTATTTCCTTATTCTTTTCTTTTTAAAAGAACCTAAGAGAAAAATCCCAATTTAATTAGGAATAAGGTCTTATCTAGGATTTTATTTAAAAACCCTAACTTAATCCCTAAAAGACTTGGGAGGAAAAATAACTCGATTGACAAAAGAGTTTGGGCCTTTTTGATATTTAAAATAAATATCAAACGTTAAACCTCTAACTTTAGGAATTTAAAGATTTAATTAAAAATCTCTTTCCCCTAAACTTTAGAAATTTAGTTTAACGACCCAAGGCCAAAGTTAAATTCTAATTTCCCCAAATTAGAATAAGAACGCCCAGTAAAAACCAAAACGGCTCGATTTCGAAACGCGGGGCGTTACACTTATCAAATCCAGTATTATATCAATACTATATCAAAGGTGATGCTTATCAAATCCAATATATATTCAATATATTAAGTATATCAAATTTGGTATATCAGTTAACTTGATATACTTTATATTTCGTATATCAATAAATATAAAGTATATTAGATATACTACTAATATACCATTTGATATACCAATAAGGGTAAAACTAGAATAATGAAAAAATCGAAAATCAGATTTTAAAAAATTTGCTATATTTGCAAATCTAAAAAAAACATAGCTAAATTTGCTAATATCCTAATGTTTTTTTGCTACCCATTGCAATTTCTCATTTTAATTATGTTTAAATGGTGATGTTTTTGCTTAGACATGGTTGCACATTCTTAAAAGAAACATCCCTGGAAATCTTTGTGAAATAATTCTGATTTTCTTGAAATAAATAGAAGTTCAAGGTTAGTTATTTATCCAGTTAATTAATTCTAGGTTAGAATTTGTTTAGATGTATTGGTCTGACCTAGCTAATAGAGAATGACTCATTCACTTTTCTAGGAGTACGCCAGATCTAGCTAATTAATTAGTAATTAGTGATTGACTCGATGTACACGGTAGGATCGAGTCAATTGATTTAGAGTACCAATTAGGCATTATGCAATTAAATCATTAATTTGTTAATCAATGAGTAAAAACAATTGTACCGAAATCCGAGTGTCTCAAGCTACAGTGATCACCAAGGTAAGATTAACCAACCACTTTTATTTTGTGTTATTTAATTTTCTGCCATTTAGTTTCCCGCACTTTATTTTCCAGCATTTAATCTTCTTCTCTTCAACCCCCCTTCTGTTACCAACAAGCACAGAAGAGGTTAAAGATATAAATTTATTTGGCACCAGAGCCTCAACAACTCCGGTTTGTCAGAGGTCAACGGTGGTGACCGATCGGCAGAGGTCAGCGGCGACCGGTAGTCAGAGGTCGACGGTGGCGATAAGAGATTGGTGTAGGAATGGGAGAGAGATGGATACCTGCATGGAAGATAGGAAAAAAAAACGGAAACAAAATTTGAGAAACAACTTTTTGCAGTTTCTCAAATTTTGCCTCTTTTTTAGAAACCTTTCTAGAAATTTAGAAACAAGAAACATGGATGAGCTATCAAACACATCTATTTCTTAAAAAAGGAGAAACGAGAACAAGAAACAAGCCTGTTTCTTAGGTAACGGGAAGGTTATCAAACGAGTCCGCAATGTCTGGGTTACAGTGTTGGGGCTAAACACGTGAGAGGGAGAGGGAGGGAGAAGAAGATGAAGACTAGGGTTTCTTTCTTTTCTCTTTTTATTTTATTTTATTTTATTTTCTTAATTTTGACCTCATAAAGAAGGCTATTCCTCCCTATTTTCTTTCTCTTTCTTATTTCTCTAATTAAACTTTAAATTGATTTTGGTAAAATATCAGAAAAAATATTCCGAGATAAACTTGGGTTTTCAAACATGGAATTAAAATCCAAGGAAAAATTCTATTCCCAAAATAATTAACGTGAGACTTGAATAAAAATCCCTCATCTAGAAATTTGAAATTCACACTTAGTTAGACTCCAACCAACAATTCCAATTAATAGAAAATTAAATACAAAATAATTAGACAATATAAAATCCATATATATTATGCTCCAGACGAATAAAATTAATCTTACCTGAAGACACAAGCAAAATTCTCTCTCGGAGAGAAATCTCCGGGATTTCCTAATTATAGATGGTATCAGAGCGAAACTCTCCTAGTAGGATGTGGTTCCGGGGACGAACCAAGGCGAAAACTGGTGGGCATGTGACACCCGAGGATAGGAGGGGTACATGAATGAACCGAGATCACATCCGAATGAGAGGGATCTTGAGGACATGAAAGTATGGTCTAGATAAGCTTAAAAGAATTGATAGATACTACCTATACTAACAAGGTGCACCTTCCTTTTCGGTGGCTCAATCATAGGAACTTTGAAGTTAAGCGTGCTTGGCTTGGAGAAGTTCTATATTGGGTGACCTCTTGGGAATTTTCCTAGGAAGCATGTGAGTGAGGACAAAGCATGCTAAAAGGACCCCGTGTTGGTTTGTGGGGACGTCGCTAGGTTGTAGGGGAATGCTGGGGCCGTCAGGTGCCGAGTTCGGATTCCAAATCCTGAGCCTAGGGCGTTACATTTGAAAAGTCCAATTTATCATTTAGGCTAGATTTAGGATGGCTAATTGAGTCTCGATGCCTTGTTCGTGCTCCTCAATGTCCAATTAGGCATTAATCGTTTAATTGGGAACTCGAATGCAAATTTGTTATTGATTTTATGAGATTTATGATGTTTAATTCATGATTTTGTTGCTTTGATGTGTCATTGAATCTTGTGCATGATTGCAGTTGTAATTGGTAGAGTAGCATGAGTGATGGGCGAGCACGAGCAAGCACAAGTATACACTATCACAAGTAGTATAAAATGGAAATACTCCAAGTATCGGATCCAATGGAATGAAGAATATAAGAGAAATTAATAGTTGATGATTGAATTCAAGTTAAACTGAAGGTAACCAATAAAAGATTAATAAAGATGGTGGAATGAAAAGAAAAATAAGATAAGATAAGAGGGATCCAAACTATGCTCCTACTCTAGATGCTATAATACTGCCATACTATGCGGTCGCAAGGTTGTTGCACAACGTCTTGCATTATGAACCAAATTCAACTCTTATCTGACTTTCTATGAAATATCGTTAAAAGTCTAAGCCATTCAACCTATATCTTTATAGCTAATCTAAACTTAGGTAATTAAACACTCAATTCATGGGTTCTATATTATAGGTGTTGTCTTATCTCTAAGGTCAACTACGAATTACTATCCCTAACCTCTTCTTCCTATATTGCTTTTATGACAATTGTATATTTTGCTTAATTCTCTCGACATTAAACTCAACATTGTATATAAATTAATTTAGGTAATCAACCTAAACTAATAATAAACATTTATTCAATAAAAGCAAACAAAGCTGCGATAACTTAGTAGGCAATATGTTTCCCCTAGAGCATTCCCAATAAGTTTGAATCCCAAATAAAATTTAGCTCATAATAACAAGAAATAATGACTCAACAGTACTGAAAGAACAATTCATTTTATTGAAATAGAAATGTGCGAGAATACAAAACATAAACTAGAATACAACGACACGAAACTAATTGAAACAACTAACAAAAATGCAAATACAAAAACACGAAAACTAGAAATGATGTATAACAGTTCAGAATGGTAGATGACTTCCAAATCTAATCCAACTTACCTTTCTCAAGGACGTTGGATCCTTACATCTACTCTCTTGAGGTCAATGTCCGATTGGGGTCAAGCCTACAGCAGATACTCTCGTATCCTGCTGGATCTAGCCTTCTAAATTGTTGTCACTTGGAGTGGTGACCAAAAGCTTCGAAGTCTGTTCTTGAATCTCTAGGACGACTCTCTTTTCTTGAAGCATAGTGGTCTCCTTATATATCCACAAGAGCATGGTATGTTGTCGAGGTCAGTGTGCTCCAAAATTGTGGGAATCAAACTGAGGAGTCAATTCTCGCCAGTTTGTTTTCCTTTTCCAACATCCTTTTTGCTGCCACCAACCCAATTTGTGCTGGGGATTTCCAGATTCTACACAATCACATTAAATCACAACATCTTCTCAAGAAGTTCATTAAAGAATGCTTCAAACTTACAAAATTCAAAATAGACACCTAAAATCATGCTCTAACTTATTTTATTCTAGCTATATTCAAATGAAACAAAAAAATACCTCTCAAAAACACAATAAACTATGAATTTAGGGAAAAATAACTCTTAATAAATGAGTGTTATCAGTGAGGAACTCTTCGTAACTGTCACAATTACTTAGCTAAATAACTAGCATTTAAATCTAATCATGCGGGCAAATTAGCGATCCATCCTAATCTTGTGGCTATGGATGGTAAATCTAGGATTAAACCTTTGCTACTGCATGGTTTACGCTTTTCTTAGTTATGTATTGGCAATCTAAGAATCACGAGCTTAGTGCAATCCTTTTATTAATTAATTTGCATACTTAATTAGAAATTGGTTAGATTTTAGCTTCGATTCTTTGGTTGGATTAATAAAATTAAGGATGCATGTTGCTTGTCGACTTTGGATTTAATCATTTGCTAAAGCATGATTTAGGCTTTTCCTAGTTATGTATTGGCAATCTAACAATCCCAAGCTTAGTTCAGTCTTATTAATTAATTTGCACGATTAATTAGTAATTGGTTAGATGTTGGCTTCGATTCTTTTGTCCGATTACTAAAATTAGAGATGCATGTTGCTTGCTGGCTTTTCCAGTTGAGTAGTTCGACGTAGGGAAATCAAATCAATTAACTTGTAATCAATGACTAAAATCAAACATAATTGAATTTTGAGTATCCCAATTACATGATTTTGAGGTAAGATTGGCTATTCCCCCATTTAATTTCTACTTTTAATATTCCTTGGAACAAATAAAGTGTTCCTTGGGATCGACCCAATCACGATTGTTACAAGTTAGCTTTAGAAACCGATAATATAAATTCAATTTGACCTAGCCCTTGACAACCCTGCACGTCAAATGTGGTGTCGTTGTTGAGGAACACAATGTTTATTTTTTTTCTTTTTTTTTTCTAATGACCTCTTTACTCTTGTCCCGTGTATGCAAACTCAATCTTCAAACGGCAAATATTTTCTATTTTGCTCATAAATTTCGAGGGAGGAGAGGAGATTAAGGAAAGAGAAGAGAAAATGAGACGTCGAGCGGATTGATCATATATCCAATATAACCTTGGACCAGTTGGAGAGATGGCCAAGCACATGTTGAAAGAGCTAGCTACCTCAAATCTTAGTCAGCAACAGCTATGCATCACCGACCTAGAGGTGGAAAGTGACTTTGAATTAAAATCGAGTTTAATTCATTTTCTGTCTATTTTTTGTGGTAGTGCAGGAGAGGATCCACACAAACACCTACCGGAGTTCTACATTGTCTGTACGGGTTTAATCCACTTACTATCTATTTAGGTTATTTCTTAAATATGAACCTCTTGTTCGTCTATTACATACAGTTTAAGATTACATAAATAGCCTAGGTTCTTTACATAATATATAAAGTAAATTGAAAATTAAAAAACATGAAACGTTCAAATTACAACACATAGCTTAATAGTTAAGACATTATTTCTTCTGTTTAGGTCAATCGTTCAAACTCTCAACTCTACATTTGTTTTAGTAAAATAAATCAATTAAAATTGTCACATCATTTTCATATCAAAATGGTTGAAGGAAAATTAACATCAAGGACTAAAATGAAGAAATTTTGAAAATTTAGGAGATAATTTGTGAGATTTTGAAGTCCATTGAATAACTGGGAATTTTCTAAACAAAAAAGGTATTTCTCCCAAGAAATATTTACAGGCAAGCATTTATCGTTAATTGGCTAAAATTTTCTTAACTTGGCTACCTTATTAATAACATTATCCTTTTGTGCAACAAAATCCCATTCTATGAATTGGTTATTAACTAAACTACTCTATTTAGAAAAACAAAACCACAATTTTTACAAGGTACAACAAACTTTGAACATATTTGAACATATCAAGATGGTATATAAGTAATGTTTTGACTATCGTTCTCTCAAGACACTAGGAAAGAGGATGTCCAACCCAAGAAGGATGGGAAGAACTTTGCAAACTCTTGCATTTTTAGTACTAGTCCTTGTGTTTTCATCTCTTTCAGTTGATTCCTTGCCTTTGTCGACACAAGGAAGATGGATCGTTGATGCAAAGACAGGGAATCGAGTAAAGCTTGTGTGTGTGAATTGGCCTTCTCACACCCAGGCCATGTTGGCAGAAGGCCTCAACCATAGACCACTCAAAGAACTCGCAGATGAGGTAGTAAAATTGAGATTTAATTGTGTGCGACTCACATATGCAACCCACATGTTCACTCGTTATGCTAATAGGACGATTGAAGAGAACTTCGACCTTCTTGATTTAAAACAAGCCAAAGCTGGATTGGCCCAACATAACCCTTTTGTATTAAATAAGACCATCGTTGAAGCCTATGAAGCTGTTGTGGATGTGCTTGGGGCAAGTGGTTTAATGGTTATTGCCGACAACCACATTAGCCAACCAAGATGGTGTTGTTCTCTTGATGATGGTAATGGCTTCTTTGGTAATCGTAATTTCGACCCTCAAGAATGGTTACAAGGTCTACGCTTGGTTGCTGAACGATTTGTCAACAAATCAACGGTATGTAACATTAAATTTTTTTTCTCATATTCTTGAAATTCTTCCAACCATTTGAAGATTGGAAACTAAATTATTATTTCACTAACAAGATTTTAATTTTGCATATAGTTGGTAGGAATGAGCCTACGAAATGAGATACGAGGAATGATGGAAAATGCAAATGATTGGAACAACTATATAACTCAAGGTGTAACAACAATCCACAACACAAACTCAAAAGTTTTAGTTATTGTGTCAGGTCTAAATTATGACAATGATCTTCGATGCTTAAAGGAAAAACCTTTGAATGTCGGTACCTTAGATAATAAGTTGGTTTTTGAAGTCCATTTATATTCCTTTAGTGGAGATTCTGAAAGCAAATTTGTGCAACAACCATTGAATAATATTTGTGCAAATATCATGAATGGGTTCATAGATCATGTTGAGTTTGTAATAGAAAGAACAAACCCATTTCCTCTATTTGTTAGTGAATATGGGTACGATCAAAGAGAGGTTAATGATGCTGAAAATCGATTCATGAGTTGCTTTATGGCTCATCTTGCTCAAAAAGACTTGGATTGGGCACTATGGACTTGGCAAGGTAGCTATTATTATAGGGATGGACAAGCAGAGCCTGGAGAAGCATTTGGTGTTCTCAACTCTGATTGGACTCAAATTAAAAACCCAAACTTTTCAAAGAAGTTTCAATTATTGCAGGCCATGTTGCAAGGTAATTAAATTAATGATTTTCAATACATTTAACGATTAAGGTAGTTTGTATGATCAAAATATAATTTATATGTAACCTTTTTTTGACACGCAGATCCAAAGTCCAATGTTTCTTCCTCGTATGTTATGTATCATCCACAGAGTGGCCAATGTGCTCAAGCCTTGAATGACGATATAGAAATTTTTTTGAGCAATTGTTCCACCTCAAGCCGTTGGAGTCATGACGGGGATGGTGCCCCAATTAAGATGACATCCAATGGTTTGTGTTTGAAGGCAAATGGAGAAGCCCTTGGGGCATCCCTTTCAAGTGACTGCTCAGGTCAACAGAGTGCTTGGAAAGCCATTTCTAACTCTAAGCTTCACTTGGCTACCTTCACTCAGGATGGGAAAAACCTTTGCTTACAAATTGAGAATTCTAACTCTACAAAAATTGTGGTAAACTCTTGTATTTGCACCGATGGTGACTCACATTGCCTCCAAGACACACAAAGCCAATGGTTCACACTTGTTCCAACCAATGTCTTGTAATTGAGGTGATATATGTTAAGAGTACCAATTGACAATGATGGATAATTATGATACGTTGATGGTAAGAAGTTTGTTCATTCTAAAAATCACACATGTGCCATTGCACATTAAAATTTAAAGATTTGTAGTAAGTATTTACTGCAACCATTTATTTGCATTGTTGTATACGATCAAATTTGTTATTTTTTTCATGAATAAGTGGTGGAGAGGATGTGGAGGCCTCCCGACCAAATAAAATTTATAAACTCTGACGCCCAACTACTCTGCAGTAGTAGTGGTCAGGTTGTCCATAGGGAAGGGTGTTTTCTAACATGATTTAGATTTCTATGCAAAGTCACAAATATGGGGGATTTTGAAACAATTTTTACTGCAAAATAAAGTAAAAGGTGAGGATGTAAAATAATGTCGGAATAAAAATAATATGCAACAAAGAAGAAAACGGGTTTGAAAATCTATGAATAAATAAGATCCCTGCTTGAATGATTGCAACTTGGCTTTCTAATTTTCTCTAAAAATTAATTTAATGAAATTCAAATTGAGCCCGATAGTGCTTCTTGGCTACTCGAAGGATCCTCCTAACTAACCCATGTTTAATTAATTAATTAACTCGAGATCCCTCAGCGAATCTAATTAATTAATTTATATTACGCCCGTTACCCCGCATGCATAGCCCAATGATCGCCAAGCTATTTCTAATTAATCTTAAACAAGTAATCCAAGATCTCACAATTACTTACAAAAATTAATCGCTTTACGCACAATGGTCCAGAATTGAATTAATCAAACAGAACAATAATTCAAATTCAATCAAGACAATTTTATCATGCATCTTAGGCCTATCAAGAGTCTACACTAATCATGCGAAAGTTAGCGATGGACTTGCCTCGGCCTAGTGGCTATCCCAAATAACTAATAGAATGCATACAACCAAATTCAAAGAGGTGTCAATTCAAAGAATCTAATCATACACATTGGTTTAAACGAGATGGCAACAATTACATCTCATAAAATTCTTATAGAAACCCAGAAAACTTAGCCAAGATCTACAATCATCCAAAACAGTTCCCAATCCAATGATTCAATCGGCCTAGTGGCTATCCCAAATAACAAATAGAATGCATACAACCAAATTCAAAGAGGTTCAATTCAAAGAATCCAATCATACACATTGGTTTAAGCGAGATGGCAACAATTACATCTCATAAAATTCTTATAAAAACTCAGAAAACTTAGCCAAGATCTACAATCATCCAAAACAGTTCCCAATCCAATGATTCAATCTAAATTACCTACTCATAATCAATGGAAACAACAAAATAAATTCAATACAATGCATAAAAATCAGCCTAAAAGGGTCTAGATGACTTAGAAAACCCAAAAGAAAGCGTAAGGAATTGGAAAATTGATAGCTCACAAAATGAGCTATTTTTCCCAGTATATTTTAGTTAGTCTTTGAAATGTAATTGGCCATTTTCATACGCTTTTATGTTTCTTTTGTAGGAATTGAACTTTTGGGACAAAATTGAGAAATTGGAGTTGCTCAAGTGTTCGGGATGCTAAAAGATGAAAAAGAATGGAAGAAGAATCTAAGTTGGAGCTCCAGCAACCAAGGAAGCCGAGAGCTCAACGTCGAGACGTTGGTTTTTAGCGTCTCGACGCTGCTCCAGAAATTAGTCCAGCTTGAAAACCTGAGGGCACAGCGTCTTCATGTTGTGCAATTTCCAAGCATAATTAACGGGGCAGAATGGACGAGCGTCGAGATGTTATCCCTAACAACTCGATGTTGTGACAATTTTCAATATATATCAAGCATTTTCCAGTCATGGATGGGGGAGTTCAGTTGGTGTAGTTTTAGCCCTAAAATCGACTAGACCTTTGGTGGAAGCTAGAGCAAGGACATGGAGCGAGATTCAAAGTGAGAGCTCGTGGAGATCGTGATGGGGACGTTGATAGCGAGCAGAAATGTCGCTATTTTAGTCCCAATTTATTTAGGCTTTTTTGTGCTTTTATTGTGCTTTTATTGAAAATATTTAATGTATTTTGTCATTTGGTCTTTAGGAGCAAAGTTGTTGATTTTGTGGAAAAAGTGCCCAAAATGAAGCCATTCAAGCCCAATTTCCATGCTTGGGTCAAGGGGAATCAAAAGAGGTTAACTATGAAGAAAAAGGCCCAAAGGAAATGAAGTGGAGGCCCAAAATCAAGCCCAAAATCGCAACTGGAAGTTCTGGAAATCGCTTAGCGTCGAGACGCTGTAAGGGCAGCGTCACAACACTGTCCATTTCTTGGCCTGCAAGTCGATGACGTCATAGCGTCGCGACGCTGTGCCAAATAGCATCGCGACGCTACCCCCTTTCCAAGCCTATATAAGGCGCCCCTTGGTGTCTCATTTTAGAATCAATCATCATATTCTTCCATTCCTTTCTTGCTTCCTTGGCTCCTTTGGAAGCCTCTCTCAAGGCTTTCTAGGCTTTTTGAGAGTTTCTTTAGTGGGAAATTTTTGGAGAATTTTGGGGAGAATCCTAGGAGGCTCAAGGAGTGTTTGACGGGACTCCGAGAGTCAGAGAAGGGGTTTTTCGACGGTCAATTCCTTTCTTTTTATTATGCTCTTAATTATGCTTTCCATTGTAAATTTTGTGGATATTTTAGCTATGTGTAGCTAAACCCCAATTTGGGGTCTTGAAATGAAATTATAGTCAAAATGTTGTTATAATTACTTGTCTCTTGCCCTTTTTCCTAATTATTTGTATGGATGTGCTTACTGCTTTATGCAATCTGGCCAATTGTGTATTGATCTGATTCTTAATGGAAACTCGACAGAGAGAAATTAGGATAGATCGTAATCCATGCAACTATTTTAATTGCCCGTCGTGACAACGAGATTAGTTGATTAAACTTAGATTCCTAAATGAATCAGAGCGTAATAATTAATGATTTTTAATGGCGCTAAGGAAACTTAGGTTGTTAAAATGAATTAATTACAATTAGGGGAGACCGACAGGAGAACCTATGTGATTAACGGAGATTCTAGGATTATAATTAGTTGGGCAATGAGATAGGATAATTATAATAAATGTTTACATATAATTGATTTTCAAGACCCCTCTTCCCATTAAAAACTTTCTCCATATTTTATTCGATTGATCAAATTCATTTCCTTTATTACTTTAATTTTTATTTCCTCGTAAATTGCATGTTTTGGTCCCTGGATATTATTTATTCCAAGTATTTGCTCAAGGAATCTTTGCTTCGCTTAATTTTCGCTTCACCTCCCTGTGGATTCGATACTCGGTATTACCTACCGTTTTATATTACTTGTGACGACCCGTGCACATGCGGTGAGCGAACAGACGTGCGGTATCAATGGATTCGAGTTTTTTCCCTTTCTTTCCCTTGTCGCTTGTAGTTTTTATGGCTTTCCCTTCAAGTTATGTTTGTAGTTTCATGACTATGAGTAGCTAGTCCTCGAGCAAGGCAAACAAACCAAAGGACAAGTTGTACATAAATGTGGCAATGCAATTCAATCCTCAAAGCTCAAAAAATTAAAAAACTAAAGCAATCAAAAGACATGCACATGAGACCCAATGGGGAGACAAATCAAAAGTTTTCAACAAAAATCTTGCAAAGAGAGTTCTAACCTACCTAAAGAGGACTCTACTAACTCGGGATTGGTTTATTAAACTCTCATCCTATCTTCCCCCTACACTGGCACTAAGGTCTCGCTAAAAAGACTAAATGAAACAATTTAGGTTGCTTTATCATTACTTAGGTGCCTGAAAAGGTAAACAAGGAATTATTTTTTCTTTCTCTTTTGCATTCTTTTTAGGTTGGGGCACTAACTTTCACACTAAGATGCAGGGACCCATAAATCGAGTTTAACCCTTGGTTGACCTAATTGAGCACACCGCAGGTAGCTCTTTTTATCCCTTTACACTCACGACCAATGCAAAACATGCTTTTTTTTTCATTTTCTTTAAAGAAATAAAATAAGAAAAGCTGAACCACAAAAATTTATTTACATATAAGCTCACACAACTCATTTTATCTCTCTTTTCTTTCATGGCAGGTGAATATTCTTTTTACTTCCTAGGCAAGACTCCACACACTAATTTGCACAAAAAATAGATTTTTCAGCTTAACCTTACACCTTTCAAGGTGACAACAAGAATATGAACCTCATAACTCACTCCTAAGCGTTTGAATCCTACTCTAAAGTAAGAAAGACACCCTATCTATGCAAGACATATCAAAGAAAAATTTTAAAAAGGCTTCCTTTTGGGACACTCATGATTACAACTCGTCGAAAGCTAAAAAGTTTTTAAAAATGAGTACTTTTCATAGGAAATCCTTATCACATAAGCACAAAAATATACAACAAGCATGCAAAGCAGTCAATAAGCAAAAACGCTGGCCCGAGGCACAGATGCTCAGGGCCCAACAGAAAACAGTAAGCAATATACCCCACCCCTAACCTAAAAGTTTACATTGTCCTCAATGTAACAAATATGCAGAAACAGAGGACAAATGATATAAAAGGGAATGAGAAAGACTCCCCTGAATTTAAGCACATGGGTGAAAGGTCATTGAGTACTCTATAAACATAAGTTCGTTTCAGCATTGCCATCCTAAAAAGAAATAAAAACAAATAAAGGAAATGAGAAACAACATATCTAAAAGAAACTGAAACTAAGAAAGATGAACTAACTAAAACTAAAAGAAAGCAATAAATTTTGTTCGTTGGGCTAGCTCCCAGAAGCGCAAATATTTAAGGTCGCTTGCTCGACGGGAATCTCCTTGATCCTCAACCAAAATCGATCTCTTTGATTTTCAAGACATCCTTTTCCTTTTTTCTTCTTTTTGATCAGCTCTTGAACATGCAAATTCACCACTTGCACATAGAGTGCATAACATGAGAAAATTTAAACATACTATCGATCATCCCCAACATAGTAATCAAAACACCTTTATGCTTAGCAACAAAATGGTCAGCCATCAGAATGACTAAGTCTAACTCATGCAAATCGAAATTAATAAGCTTAGGGAAAATAGAAATTGACATAGGCTTGATAGAAGACTAACTCACCAACTATTTTCGTTTCTTCTATCATGCATGATGAATCACATGAATCAAACTCAGAATCTAAAGAAGGTTCAAGTATAGGCTTACTAACCTCATTAGACTTACCTTCCTGCTACTGCTCAGAATCTTGGCTATTTGAGGAATGGGAAGAATGTCTCTCATGCTTGCCATATCATGAATTGAACACACATTGCCAAGCTTGAAATTATCTCTCTAGCCTCAATAGGTGTTTTGTCAAGCGCATCACCACCACTCGTTGAATCGAGCATCCTTCTATCATCAGGTGTTAACTCTTCAATGAAGTGTAGGAGCAAGGACTCCTCGGAATGTGGGCGATGAGGAAGCGCACATAACCCATTGAAGCGATCCCAATATTTGTAAAATTATTCCTCAGGCGCGTGGGTGATGTATATGATTTCTCTCATGACTTCAAGGTCTCTAAGAGAAGGGAAATGAGCCGAATCAGAAGCTACCAGGTCTTGCATCAAGCGCTCGGCCATGATCCTAGCTTAGCATGCCAAGGTTACGTTGAATTCATCATTAAGCTTTGCAAAAAAAAGGAAAAAGCATACAAACCCAAAAGACACTAAGAATGCACCCTTCCCCAGCAACGACACCAATTTGATGGAGAGGTTGTCGAGGCCTCCCGACCAAATAAAATTTACAAAACTCCGGTGCCCAACTACTCTGCAGTAGTAGCGGTCGAGTTGTCCGCAGGGAAGGGTGTTCTCTAACACGATTTAGGTTTCTATGCAAAGTCACAAACATGGGGGATTTTGAAACAATTTTTATTGCAAAATAAAGTAAAAGACGGGATGTAAAATAATGCGGGAATAAAAATATCATGCAAAAAAAAGAAGAAAACAGGTTTGAAAATCAATGAATAAACAAAATCGTTGGATTGGGATTTAACTGCTTGAATGATTTCAACTTGGCTTCCTAGTTTTCTCTAAAAATTAATTTAATGAAATTCAAGTTGAGCCCGGTTTTGCTTCATGGTACTCGGAGGATTCTCCTAACTAACCTATGCTTAATTAATTAATTAACTCAGGATCCCGTAGCTATTCTAATTACTTAATTTATATTACGTCCGCTACCCCGCATGCATAGCCCAATGACCACCAAGCTATTTCTAACTAATCTTAAACAAGTAATCCGAGATCTCGCAATTACTTATTAAAATTAATCGCTTTGCGCATAAGTGTCCAGAATTGAATTAATCAAACAGAATAAGAATTCAAATCCAATCAAGATAATTTTATCATGCATCTTAGGCCTACAAGTTCTACACTAATCATGCGAGAATTAGCGATGGACTTGCATCAGCCTAGTGGCTATCCCAAATAACTAATAGAATGCATACAACCAAATTCATAGAGGCATTGATAACTCTCCAAAAGGGAGTTATTTATAGTCCTTTATCTAATGTTTTGTATGTTATTTGTGCCTATCGCTATAGGTTTGCGACGCGGAGTGCCCGACTTTGTTCCCAAGAGGAGGAAAATGGAGTCGCCACCGGTCTTGATTTAGGAGGGTGATTGGGCACCCTGGTAGGACCAAATTAGTCCTATTTATTTGTTGTTAATCTAAGCCTGTTAGAGTCCATTTTACAGTTTATTTGTCTATTTTGTAGATAATTTGTGCACTGAAGGCATTAGGGACGAATCACACAAATTGGAGCTAATTCAGGCGATTTAGAAAGTTTTCGAGCTACCTTGAAGTCCATGGATCTCGAGAAGGTGAGAAGACCGTGAGGATCGTGACGAGCTCGAAGAATAGTGTAACACCCGAGTTAGGAGGGGTACATGAAGGAACCGAGGCCACATCCGAATGAGAGGGATCTTGAGGACATGAAAGTAGCTTGAAGATAAGCTTAAAAGAATTGATAGATACTACCTATACCAACAAGGTGCATCTTCTTTTTCGGTGGCTCAATCATAGGAACTTTGAAGTTAAGCGTGCTTAGCTTGGAGAAGTTCTATGTTGGGTGACCTCATGGGAATTTTCCTAAGAAGCATGTGAGTGAGGACAAAGCATGCTAAAAGGACCTCGTGTTGGTTTGTGGGGAAAGTCTTCACTCTTAGAAGTAGTTTCAGAAAATTAAGGTGACATGGTCAGGTCGCAGGGGAATGTCGAGGACGTCAGGTGCCGAATTCGAATTCTAAATCCTGGGCTTGGGGTGTTACAAATAGTTTCAAGGATTCAAAGGTTCGAGTCCCAAACCGAGCAAGCAACAAGGAAGACCAAAGAAAGAAGTGAAGACATACACGATGGATGTGGGCTCTACGTCAAGACGTCGTGGCGCGATTTCGAACCCTAGGCCCAGATGGTGTGGCGTCGAGAAGCTACACCCAGCGTCTCGATGCCACGATCATATTCTTTATAAATACCATCGTTTTTATTTCGTCGTTAGGTCAATAGGTTGTAATTTTTGGTTTCTTTTCTGATTGTTCTCTGTATTTTACTTTCAAACTTCATTCTTGTATGATTTCCAGTTGATTTCCTTTGTATTTCTTGATTATTATTGTATAGGGTCGCAGGTTTTAGTCAGCTTTACCGCGATCGAAACCTGTTGACACCGATTGGATGATTCTCGGGTTATAGAATGAATTTATTTGTGAGTATTCTATTACGAATTCTTCTTTTAATTTCTATTGCATTTGTATTTTGGATTCAGTTTGTAGAATAAGCACGCGCAGAAGGTTAGATTGCCGCCCTAACTCGCAACTCGTATGTTTATTATTTGATAATGTGTTTAGCGCATAGACTGATTCATGGGCACGGGTCCCAAGAGCAGTTCTCTGACTTTGTTGCTCTACATGATAGGTCTAGGGTCCAAAATAGTGCTAGGAATAATTTTTGCCTAATTATTTCTAGTGTCCTAATTAACCCACTAGACTTAAGGCAATTGGTTAATTGTTTAGTTTGATGGGTTAATCAGATTAATTAGTTATACAATTAGGTTCTAATTCAATGGACAATGTATGATCGGGTTGGATAGCTTAGGTGGGCTTAGGGTCTTTTCTGGATTCAGCCTATATCGATTGGGCAATTAAGCAATTTAAATTTAGCCTTTAATAGGATGCAATACAATGATAAAAAAAAAAACATTAAACCCCAAGAATTTCCCTACGACGTTGCTAGATGAATTTTTTTTTCTGCTAATTTATGTTTCATGTCATTTAATTTTCCTGTCTTTTCTTGTTATTTAAATTCCCGCCTTTTATTTCTTGCATGTTGATTCCCCTACATTGCAACTGATAAGGGTAAAAAAATATACCTTTTTTACAATTATATTTAGCTCATTTCTTGGTTAAATGTTGTATGTTGTGATCAATTTACTGTTCCCGAGCTCAAAATATGCTTAATTTGATAAGTTAGGGTGTTGAGAATCACTTTTGTCAAATTATGCTCATTTGCGCTTAAAAAGACTTGATTTTAAGAGAATTTGACTTAGTTTGTTGCTGTGCAAGTAAACAGAGGAAAAGCTGGAATTCCCCAGAAATGCGAGAAGGCAAAAGTGAAATGCGACCGCATTTCTGGAAAAAAACCGAGACCGTTCCGAGTCATCTGCAGGTTGTTGTTGACGAGTCTTCTTTGCACCTAACTGGCTGTTTTGACCCACAAACTGACTGGGCAACCTTCTAGCACCTATTTCGCAGCTCCTCAACCATTTTCTACACTATATAAGCTCGAGATTCGAAGTCAAATTCAAGCAGAACTCATTTGGAAGAAAATGGTGGTGACAGAACCCTGGCTCGACGCCTATGAGTAGGGATGCCTAAGGTCCTTCTTAGATGACTGAATTCTAACCTGAGTTAGACATCAAACCTTAGGGTTTGTAGGGATTTTCACCAATTCCCACTTGTAAAAGCGAGATAGTGGAGTGTCTTAGTGAACTCTAGAAGGATTGAGTAAATAGAAAAACCCATAATATTTAGCTATCTCTTTTATTTCCAACTTGTGATTACTTTTCATTGTTTTGTATTCTTTACATTCTTATTCAATGAAAATGTATTCATTTGCACTTTATCTCACCATGAGTAGCTAAATTCCGTTGAGGGGTTCAATATGGTGAATTCCCTTATGGTTTAATGGCTTGGAAGTGTCTTATTTGCTTAAGTTTTTGTTCAATGCATGTCATTCTTTATTGATTCACTCTAATCTTGCTGAGTTTAACTTGATCACTTAGACTTTGCATGCTATGTGAGTTTGATCTCGAAAGGGACAAACGATATCGGTTCTCATAAAGGTGATATAGGAGAAAAAGCTCGAAAGAGATTGTTCGGTGGTATAGGGCAAGCTGCCTAAGGAACCCTATATCGACTATAGGGTTATAGGTTGCATTCGTGAATTATCTATGTCGGAGTCGAGTCAAAGAAATGTGCATAACGGTACTCACTTAGCCTTCTAACGGTTCTTGGGAGCAAGGGCCAAATAGGAGTTAAATTTGACCCAATGCATTGAACTGGCTTAAGTTAAATATTGCATGATTATGGTTATTACCTTAGGGATGAATCCATGTTGAATACCTCGTTGTTTATTATTGTTAATCTTTTAATTACATGCTTATTTTGTTTATCTTTTCAAAAACTCAATCAATCAACTTAATTTTCTTTGGTTACTGATAACTGCCCAAAAGGTAGTTATTTAGGTCTCAATTATATAGGGATTTGTGTGTCCTTTATGCTTATTAGGGTTGGTTTTGGTTAGATATTACATGTTTTAACCCATTTGGAAGAATGGAAGCATTGGAAATTATTTTGTGTAGATTATGCTGCTGGGCGACTGGAGAGAGCAAATTCTATGCTGCAGCAAAACTGGGAGCAGAACTGCCACATCACAGCTCGTTAGCCAACTTCATGAACCGACTTCTGTTGAGTTATTTTCGGGATAAAGGAGCAAGGAGAGCCCTACACGTGTCCAAGTTGACCTAATTCAAGCCTCCTATACTTCTATAAAAGGAAGTAGCCGTCGAAGTCAAAAGTATTCCATGTTTTCCCTTGGAAGCCGAATAGTATAGAGAGAATGAAGATCATCAAGAACACCATCATCCGCAAGCTGATTAAGGAGTTTATTTTCTTTATTAACTTGTGATTATGGACATGCCTACTGGTAACTGCCCAAGAGGTAGTTATTTAGGCCTCAATTATATAGGGATTTGTGTGTCTTTAATGCTTAATAGGGTTGGTTTTAGAGAGATATTACATGATTTAACCCATTTGGAAGAATGGAAGCTTTGGAAATCACTTTGTGCAGATTATGCTGCTGGGCGACTGGAGGGAGCAAATTCTGTGCTGCAGCAAAGCTGGGAGCAGAAACTGCCACGTCACAGCTCGTTAGCCAACTTCATGAACCGACTTCTGTTGAGTTATTTTCGGTATAAAGGAGCAAGGAGAGCCTTACACGTGTCCAAGTTGACCTAATTCAAGTCTCCTCTCCTTCTATAAAAGGAAGTAGCCGTCCAAGTCAAATTCATTCCATGTTTTCCCTTGGAAGCCGAATAGTATAGGGAGATTGAAGATCATCAAGAACACCATCTTCCGCAAGCTGATTAGGGAGTTTTACTTTCTGTATTAACTTGTGGTTATGGACATGCATACTCAGATTGTAATTCGTATTCCTATGTCTATTATGAACTAAGTAGCTTAAGGTGTTGGTTAGGAATAATGTGATTACTGTGCTTCATCTCTAGTAATATATTGACTATCGCATTTTGGTTAATTGTTGTGCTTATTCTCATTTTATGCCCGCCCGGCCAGCCGGTATGGATAGCTCTCTCTAGTTTCAGGGATGATTTAGAGAGTGTGTGGCAATTATCCACACTACGATCATTGTGTATTGGTGAACGCCAGTGACTGAGCTAGGGATAGCCAGTTGCCTAGTGCTTGATCGGCCGCACTTCATTGGGATTGAAACACATCCCAAAAGATCCGGAGTTCCGGGAGGAATCCGCTAATAATACTGCGAGAAATGCATGATCAATAATATTGCTAGAGCATATTTTATAACAATCACTAAAGCCTAACCAGCGCCTGTCTCTAATCTGTCTATCTATTTGTTTACTCGTTGTTCTGTCATTTATTTTGCTTCAGCATAACTCTTATAAAACCCAACATTTTTATTATCTTCGAAACCATTAGGAAGTTACGCAAAATAGATAAAGTGGAAGCTCATTCAGACCTTGGATTGATAATATTACTTGCTGCAGACTGTGTATACTTGCACAGGAATTCTAGAGTATTCTATACTATATTTTTACTCACTCTAGGAACCCAACAAGTTTTTGGCGCCGTTGCCGGGGACTTGAATAAGTTTTTATCTGATCTGTTTTTTGTATGTGTTGTAGTGGTTTGGCGCTAGAACTTTTTGAGTGTTTCTTTTGTTTTTGCTGGAGTGATTTTGGTGCATGAGCGATCCGCCTGGGGTACGGTTTGAGCTTGATCCAGAAATTGAGAGGACATTTAGGAACAAAAGGAGGGAGCAGCGCCGAAACCAGATGGAGAACGCCCCGCAACTTCCGCAGGTTCCTGAAGGTCCAGCAGCAGTGAACCCCCAGCAGAATCCGTTACTGGAGCAAAACCCACTGTTTGAGCAAAATGAGTAGCGAAATAATCAGGCTGAGAATCCTATCTTGATAGCGAACGATAGGACCAGAGCCATTCGAGCATATGCTGTCCCGATGTTTAATGAGTTGAATCCAGGGATTGCACGTCCCCAAATCCAAGCGGCAAATTTTGAAATGAAACCGGTAATGTTTCAGATGTTGCAAACCGTGGGGCAATTCCATGGTTTGACATCTGAAGACCCTCATTTACATCTTAAGTCTTTTCTAGGAGTTAGTGATTCTTTTGTAATTCAAGGAGTGCCTCAAGATGCTCTTAGATTAACTTTGTTCCCGTATTCTCTTAGAGATGGAGCAAAGTCATGGTTAAACTCTTTTGCTCCAGGATCAATTAGGACGTGGGATGAGTTAGCTGAAAATTTTTTGAGTAAATATTTCCCACCTAATAGAAATGCGAAATTAAGGAGTGAAATAGTAGGGTTTAGGCAACTTGACGATGAGACTTTTAGTGAGGCTTGGGAAAGGTTTAAGGAGCTTTTGCGAAAGTGTCCCCACCATGGTTTACCTCATTGTATTCAAATGGAAACATTTTACAATGGTTTAAATGGAGTAACCCAAGGTATGGTCGATGCTTCGGCTGGAGGGGCCCTTTTGGCAAAAACTTTTGATGAAGCCTATGAAATTTTAGAAAGAATATCTATTAATAGTTGTCAGTGGTCGGATATTAGAGGCACAAATAAAAAGGTTAAGAGTGTGTTAGAGGTTGATGGTGTGTCCACCATTAGGGCTGATCTTGCTATGATTGCTAATACTCTTAAGAATGTGACAGTGATTAGTCATCAGCAGCCACCAGCTATGGAGCCTGCAGCAGTGGTGAACCAAGTCACGCACGAAGCATGTGTCTATTGCGGTGAAGACCACAACTACGAGTTTTGCCCCAGCAATCCAACTTCTGTGTTTTTTGTAGGTAATCAGAGGAACAACCCTTATTCTAACTTCTATAATCCAGGTTGGCGCAACCACCCCAACTTCTCATGGGGAGGTCAAGGAAATAACATACAAGGGCAGCAGAAGATGAACCAGCCGGGATTTGCTAAAGCGCAGGTAATGCCCCAGCAAAATAAGCAGGCTTTGCCCCAACAAAATTCGGGAAACTCTCTCGAAGCAATGATGAAAGAATTTATTGCTCGAACAGATGCTGCAATTCAAAGTAATCAAGCTTCGATGAGAGCCCTGGAATTGCAAGTGGGTCAGCTAGCTAATGAGCTCAAGGCTAGGCCTCAAGGGAAACTTCCATCAGATACTGAACACCCTCGAAGGGAAGGTAAGGAGCAGGTAAAGGCAGTAACTCTTAGGAGTGGTAAGCCACTAGAAGAGTCTAGAAAGACCCAGGATTTAAATAGTAATAGTGATAATAATGTTGTTGTCGAGAAAGAGTTGGAGTCTGGTCAGGGTGCTGGAGGTAGCAAAGAGAATGCTGGAGCATCTAGTTCTGTGCCAGATGTAGAACCACCATATGTGTCGTCCCCACCTTATGTACCACCTCTACCTTTTCCACAAAGGCAAAAGCCTAGGAATCAGGATGGTCAATTTAAAAAGTTTTTAGAGATTCTTAAGCAGTTGCATATAAATATCCCTTTAGTAGAAGCTATAGAGCAGATGCCTAATTATGCTAAATTTCTTAAGGATATTTTAACTAAAAAGAAAAGGCTAGGTGAGTTTGAAACTGTATCTCTTACTGAGGAGTGTAGTGCTATTCTTAAGAATGGGCTACCAACCAAGGCTAAGGATCCAGGATCATTTACTATACCTGTGTCTATAGGTGGAAAAGAATTAGGTAGAGCACTCTGTGATTTAGGTGCAAGCATTAACCTTATGCCTCTTTCGGTCTATCGGAAGTTAGGTATTGGTGAAGCTAGACCTACCACAGTCACACTCCAACTAGCTGATAGGTCCATCACATATCCAGAGGGTAAAATTGAGGATGTCTTAATAAAAGTTGATAAGTTCATATTTCCTGTTGATTTTATTATTTTAGACTATGAGGCCGATAAAGATGTCCCAATTATTCTAGGTCGTCCATTTTTGGCTACTGGTAGGGCATTAATAGATGTTCAAAAAGGGGAATTAACAATGAGAGTCTGTAATGAGGAAGTAAAATTTAATGTGTTTAAAGCCATGAAATATCCAGACGAAATGGAGGATTGCTCCTTCATCAGGATTCTGGAGAGCACAGTTATTGAGACAGCAATACAGGATTCGGCTGATGAGCATTCGGAGAAGCATGGAGAGGTTAGTGTAGGAGATTTTGAATTTTGTTCTTTAGACAGAAAAAATAAAAAAGAATTTTTTAGGTGTGAGGATGTTTTTGAGTCTTTAGATTTAGATCAGAGAAAGACTCCCCCAATCAAGCCATCCCTAATTGAGGCACCTACTTTAGATTTGAAGCCCTTGCCGGATCATCTGAAGTATGTGTATCTTGGGGAAAGTGAGACATTGCCCATTATTGTTGCATCAGATTTAATGCCGGAGCATGAGGAGCCCTTAATAAAATTGCTGCAGTAATACCGCAAAGCTATAGGTTGGACATTGGCTGATATTCAGGGAATTAGCCCATCTTTTTGTATGCACAAAATCACTCTAGAGGAGGGGTCCTTTCGGTGTATTGAGCAACAAAGAAGGCTTAACCCTGCAATGAAAGAGGTTGTTAAAAAGGAGGTGATTAAATGGTTGGATGCTGGCATCATTTATCCGATTGCAGACAGCAATTGGGTGAGCCCTGTCCAATGTGTTCCTAAGAAAGGAGGTGTTACCGTGGTAAGCAATAAAGACAATGAATTGATCCCCACGAGGATAGTAACTGGATGGAGGGTTTGTATGGATTACAGAAGGCTTAATAAAGCCACCCGGAAGGATCATTTCCCTCTACCATTTATCGACCAGATGTTGGATCGATTGGCTGGTCAGGCCTACTACTGTTTCTTGGATGGTTATTCTGGATATAACCAGATTACTATTGCTCCTGAGGATCAGGAGAAAACCACTTTCACTTGCCCTTATGGGACGTTTGCTTTCAGGCGAATGCCTTTTGGCCTTTGCAATGCTCCAGCAACATTTCAGCGGTGTATGTTAGCAATTTTTTCTGATATGATTGAGTCCACTGTTGAGGTCTTTATGGACGATTTTTCAGTTTTTGGAGGGTCTTTTCAGAGTTGTTTAGATAATTTAGGTAAGGTGTTAAAAAGATGTGAGGATACCCATCTAGTTCTTAATTGGGAGAAGTGCCACTTCATGGTGAAGGAGGGCATAGTGTTAGGTCATAAAATTTCTAAAAATGGTCTAGAAGTTGATAGAGCTAAAGTTGAGGTTATTGAAAGACTAGAGCCACTGAATTCAGTGAAGGGAATTCGGAGCTTCTTAGGACATGCTGGATTTTATAGGAGGTTCATAAAGGATTTTTCCTAAATCAGTAAACCTCTTTGTAACTTATTGTGCACTGATCATGTTTTTTACTTTAATGCAGATTGTAGGAAGGCTTTTGAAACATTGAAGGCTGCTTTAATCTCAGCACCCATTCTTTGCGCACCTAATTGGAATTTGCCATTTGAGGTAATGTGTGATGCGAGTGATGTTGCAGTAGGTGCGATGCTGGGGCAAAAGCAGGGCAAATTTATTCATCCTATATATTATGCAAGCAAGGTTTTAAATGAGGCACAGGTCAACTACACAACTACTGAAAAGGAGTTGTTAGCTGTTGTGTTTGCTTTTGAGAAGTTTCGGCCATATTTGGTTGGATCGAAAGTCACGGTGTTCACGGATCATGCAGCAATAAGGTATTTAATGTCAAAGAAAGATACAAAGCCTAGACTAATTCGTTGGGTTTTATTACTGCAGGAATTCGACTTGGAGATAAAGGACAAGAAGGGATCAGAGAATGTCATTGCAGATCACTTGTCTCATCTTGATCCATCATCATCTTTGCTGGAGCAATCTGCCATTTCCGATTCTTTTCCAGATGAACAGCTTTTTGCTGTTCAGGTAAAGGTAGTCAGGGATGTCCCTTGGTATGCTGATATTGCCAACTTTTTAGTGAAGGGAGTCACCCCTATTGATATGGATTGGAGGCAGAAGAAAAAGTTCAAGCATGATGCAAAATTTTTCTATTGGGATGAGCCATTTATGTATAAGCAATGCTCTGACGGTATTATTCGTAGGTGCGTTTCAGGTGATGAAGCAACCGAAATCCTGGAGCAATGTCACTCTTCGCCATATGGAGGCCATTTCAGCGGTCAAAGGACAGCTATGAGGATTTTGCATTGCGGATTCTTCTGGCCTACCTTGTTTAAGGATGCCCACTGGTTCTACAAGCAATGTGACGCTTGTCAAAGGAGAGGAAACTTGGGGCCTAGAGATGAAATGCCTCTTACTTACATTTTAGAAGTTGAATTATTCGATGTATGGGGTATTGATTTTATGGGGCCATTTCCCCCTTCTAATGGCAATGTTTTTATCTTATTGGCAGTGGATTACGTGTCCAAGTGGGTGGAGGCCATCGCATGCCATCAGAGTGATGCCAAGACGGTTTCAAGGTTTCTCCAATCGCACATCTTTGCGCGGTTCGGGACACCTAGAGCTCTAATAAGTGATGAGGGTACACATTTTGTTAATAATATCTTAACTAAGCTTTTAGCTAAGTATGGGATTAAGCATAGGATAGCTACCCTTTATCACCCACAAGCAAATGGTCAAGCTGAAATTAGTAATAGGGAAATTAAATCAATTCTAGAAAAAGTAGTCCATCCATCTAGAAAGGATTGGTCTTTTAGGTTGGATGAGGCTCTTTGGGCTTATAGGACAGCCTATAAGACTCCTCTAGGTATGTCTCCCTATAGGTTAGTATATGGGAAAGCTTGCCATTTACCATTAGAGCTTGAGCATAAAACATTTTGGGCTTTGAAAAAATTAAATTTTGATCTGAGTCGTGCAGGAGCAATAAGAATGCTGCAGCTTAATGAGTTAGAAGAATTTCGTCAATTTTCTTATGAAAATGCGAAGATATATAAAGAAAAGATTAAGCTGTGGCATGACAAGAAAATAAAATCTAAAGAATTTGTCAAGGGTCAGAAAGTTTTGCTTTATAACTCTAGATTAAAATTATTTCCTGGAAAATTAAAATCCAAATGGTCAGGACCGTTCACTGTGATTGAGGTTTTCCCCAATGGAGCAATTACTTTGCAGGATGAAAAAGATGGGAGATTGTTCAAAGTGAATGGGCAGCGTGTCAAGCATTATAGGGGTGAGGAATTTCAGGCGAAGTATCCTTCCCTAAGGTTGGTTGATGATTGAGAGAGCAGGATTTTTGCGGGAGCATTTCACATAGCAAAATTTTGAGCTCCCAGAGTTTGTATTAATTTTATTTTTTTCGTTGATTTGGTTTTAATTGCAGTTAGGTTAGATTTGATTTTGCATGGTTTATTAGATTTTATCCTTAAGTATTTTATTATTGGTAGTTTAGATTTTATCTATTTCATTTTTGAATTTGATTTTATTTTATTTTCAGGTTATTTATTTAAATTATCTTTGCATTATCTTTTAATTGGTTTGATTTTATTTATTTGAATTCTGTTTAATTTAAATCTATTCGGCGTCAATTGGAAATAAAAGATAAGATTAAGTGTGATTTGGTCAAATTTGAAAGATGTGATTTTCCCGTTTTTGAAAATTGAATTTTCGTATCTGAGATTCTGCAGGTGTAGAAGGTTGTTGCGGCAAGATTATGGCTAGAGCAAAATAATCCGAGTTAAAAGGATTCCTGTTGGAAATTAATTATTTTTACCGTTGGGATTTGGCTTTGAAGTATTGTAGGTAAATTTGCATGCATCGTCTGATGAGGCCACGTGTCACAGAGCGGTTATCCGAAGGCTTCAATAATGACAACACATCAATTTTACCATGGGCGTTTGGAATTCGCGATTTTACCGTTGATAATTTTTGAAATTCAGGTTTGCATTTTCAAATTAAAACGGTAATATTAGTTATTACAGGGCAAATCTTTTCGTTTAGGATTCTATTTTGCTGAAGCCTTATTTATTTACAACCGCTGGTAAGCTTCTTCCCACTTCGTCTTCTTAATCCCATTTTTGCCATCTGCATTCTTTTTTTTCCCCTACCGTTCTCTGTCAGAACCGTTCATACCTCCATGGCTAAGACTAGAGCTAGGAAAGAAAGAGAGAGTGAAGAAGAGGAGGTGCCGGTCACGCCGGATGTACAAAAAGGAAAAACTAAGAAGAAAAGAACGCCAGAAGAGAAGGAGGCGAAGCGAAGGAGGAGGCAGCAAAGGGCTGCGGAACAAGAAGTCATCCAAGAAACAGAGGCTGTTCAGAATCTTGAGACAGAACCGATAGTTTTTGCTACGGTTCAGGAAGGGAATACTAAGAAGGATCATGAGACAGAGGCCGAAATACAAGTCGCTGGTAAGCCTGACGAGGAGAAAACACCGGAGCCGGAGGTTCAGGTTGAAGTCATTATGCCTGAACCGCCCAAGCGCCACCGCATCAAGAGGAAGGCGGGTCGCATGAGGGTGATTCGGAACACTCCATCGCCTCTGACGTCGGACTCTGAGGAAGAAAGAAGGGAAGCTGAGAATAAGGAAAAAGAAGAAGAGGCAAGAAAGACAGAAGAAGAGCGTTTGCGTGAACAGAGAGAAAGCAAGGGCAAAGGAATTGCCGAAGCATCGGGAGAAATTGAGGAGCCGAGGGCACCATTCATTCGCTTTGTCAACGATCTTGCTCGAGCAAAATACCAGGAGGTGCTGAAACGGGACTTCTTGTTCGAACGAGGATTTGGCAGTGATTTGCCCAGGTTCTTGGAGTCTGGAATAGTGAATCTCGGGTGGAGGCAATTTTGTGCGAAACCAGAACCTGTCAATTCCAACATTGTTCGGGAATTTTACGCCAACCTTGACGTTAAGAATGATTTTGAGGTTATCATTCGAGGAGTGCTTGTACAGTGGAGTCCTGAGGCCATTAATGAATTGTTCGATCTCCAGGATTTTTCGCATGCCGTTTTTAATGAGATGGTGGTTGCACCATCTAGTGATCAACTGAGTGCGGCTGTCCGGGAGGTAGGCATTGAGGGGGCTCAATGGAGGGTGTCGCAGACGCGGAAGCATACGTTTCAAGCTGCTTATTTGAAGAGTGAAGCCAACACCTGGATGGGTTTCATCAGGCTACGCTTGCTGCCGACAACACACGACTCCACAGTATCTCGGGACAGGGTATTGCTTGCCTTTGCCATTCTTCGTTCGATGAGTATTGATGTAGGAAAAATTATTTCTTCTGAGATTGTTGATTGCTGGAAAAAGGTGTGGAAGCTGTTCTTTCCAAACACGATTACAATGTTATGCAGCTGGGCAGGAGCGCCCACGGTTCCAGAAGATATGATCATGTCTGATAAGGGAATCATTGACACACCTAATCTGGCGCGGCTTCAGCGTACGCAAGAGGTTCGCCAGGGTGGGCTTGTGTATGGCGTTAATCAGATCCTAGAGCAACTAACAGTGTTGGCCAGTAGGTTAGAATTTGCTGAAAGCAAGCTCAGACCTACTGGACTTATGCTAAAAGGAGAGATGATGCGCTCAGGGGGCCTTGCAAACCAATTTCTCAACACCATATCAGGCCTTTCTAGTGTTTCCCGATGATTTGTTTAATCTTTGGATACCACCCCCACCTGTTGAACGGGAAGAGGATGTTGATGAGGAGCAGGGTCAGGAAGACTGACTGATGGGATGACTTGGAGCGAGCATTATTTTTGTTTCTCCATTTTTGTTTGCTCGCGCATAGTGACCCTGCTCACTGTTATAACTGCTTGTCTTGTTTCTTTTTAATTTTTACTGGGAAAAAAATATATCTACTTTGTAATGTTTTTCTATGATTTTAATGAAATTTCTGAATGTTTCTATTCCATGAGCACTGACTAACTCTAACTTAACTATTTTCTTCTGAATTTTTGAAGCTTGGACTGATTACGCTTAATTAGATCAAGGTATTCTGATCTCCAGAAACCTTTTGCTTGAGCATTTCTTCTAGTCTGGACTGTTGCTGCGGCAAAGAAGATTTTGAAGGTAGTATTGACTTATATGATCCACTTTAAGCTTAATCTAAGTCCCATGTTTAGTTTAAAAATTCAGATAGAAAAATTTAAGTTTGGGGGTATACTTGCTTATATAATGATTCATTGGGGACAATGAATAATTCAAGTTTGGGGGACTTTTTGCTACTCCAATTATTTTGCTCGAGCATTCCTCTCCTTCAAATTAAAATTTGCTAGGTTATTGAGTAACCGGGGACATTTATGATACCTACAGGTTGTCTTCGCGTCAAAAGATGACCTAGGAAATGGGAAAAAATGAGAAAAATGAGAAAAAATTATTTGCTGAAAAATTATTTGTTGAAGATTTTGCTGAAAAAATTGATGGAGCAAAAGTTTTGAAGGATGAATGATGATCCAACAGTTTTTCTGTCTCCCATAACTTAGGTGAGCTTCATCACAAAATGTTACCATTCTGAGGGGCAAGAGATGGAATAACTAAGGATTTTTTAGCTTTATAATGAGTATTGAGCCTAGTTGGTGATAAGCTTGAGGCAAGGGTATACTGCACCATAAAGTGGGTCATCCCATGCTTAAGAGCTTATGACTGTAAGTTCGCTTTAAGTCTGATAAATAATGATATAAACCCCTTTAAAAATATGTTTTGAAATGTCTGATAATAGAGCTAAGCTGTGGTGAATTCTTAGAATTAAGTTGAAAAGTGGTGATTATTTGTCCCTGCTGAAGGAATCATTTTGTTGCAGCAGAGCTTGGTTTTGCAGAGTGCTCAGGTAAAGGTTAAAGGTAGTATTGGATTGTCTGGTTTGATTAAGCTAATCTTTGTCTAAAGTTTAGAATTCTTGAAGGGAAGGTTAGTTAGTATTGCTCGGGACGCGCAATAATTTAAGTTTGGGGGTATGATAACTGCCCAAAAGGTAGTTATTTAGGCCTCAATTATATAGGGATTTGTGTGTCTTTAATGCTTAATAGGGTTGGTTTTAGAGAGATATTACATGATTTAACCCATTTGGAAGAATGAAAGCTTTGGAAATCACTTTGTGCAGATTATGCTGCTGGGCGACTGGAGGGAGCAAATTCTGTGTTGCAGCAAAACTGGGAGCAGAAACTGCCACGTCACAGCTCGTTAGCCAACTTCATGAACCGACTTCTGTTGAGTTATTTTCGGGATAAAGGAGCAATGAGAGCCTTACACGTGTCCAAGTTGACCTAATTCAAGTCTCCTCTCCTTCTATAAAAGGAAGTAGCCGTCCAAGTCAAATTCATTCCATGTTTTCCCTTGGAAGCTGAATAGTATAGGGAGATTAAAGATCATCAAGAACACCATCTTCCGCAAGCTGATTAGGGAGTTTTACTTTCTGTATTAACTTGTGGTTATGGACATGCATACTCAGATTGTAATTCGTATTCCTATGCCTATTATGAACTAAGTAGCTTAAGGTGTTGGTTAGGAATAATGTGATTACTGTGCTTCATCTCTAGTAATATATTGACTATCGCAGTTTGGTTAATTGTTGTGCTTATTCTCATTTTATGCCCGCCTGGCCAGCCGGTATGGATAGCTCTCTAGTTTCAGGGATGATTTAGAGAGTGTGTGGCAATTATCCACACTACGATCATTGTGTATTGGTGAACGCCAGTGACTGAGCTAGGGATAGCCAGTTGCCTAGTGCTTGATTGGTCGCACTTCATTGGGGTTGAAACACATCCCAAAAGATCCGGAGTTCCGGGAGGAATCCGGTAATAATACTGCGAGAAATGCATGATCAATAATATTGCTAGAGCATATTTTATAACAATCACTAAAGCCTAACCAGCGCCTGTCTCTAATCTGTCTATCTATTTGTTTACTCGTTGTTCTGTCATTTATTTTGCTTCAGCATAACTCTTATAAAACCCAACATTTTTATTATCTTCGAAACTATTAGGAAGTTACGCAAAATAGATAAAGTGGAAGCTCATTCAGACCTTGGATTGATAATATTACTTGCTGCAGACTGTGTATACTTGCACAGGAATTCTAGAGTATTCTATACTATATTTTTACTCACTCTAGGAACCCAACACCTACTCAGATTGTGATTTATATTTCCATGCTTATTATGAACTAAGTAGCTTAGGTGTTGGTTAAGAATAATGTGATTGTCGTGCTTCATCTCTAGTAATATATTGACTATCGCATTTTGATTAATTGTTGTACTTATTTCCATTTTATGCCCGTCTGGCCAGCCGGTGTGAATAGCTCTCTCTAGTTTCAGGGATGATTTAGAGAGTGTGTGGCAATTATCCACACTACGATCATTGTGTATTGGTGAACGCCAGTGACTGAGCTAGGGATAGCCAGTTGCTTAGTGCTTGATCGGTCGTACTTCATTGGGGTTGAAACACATCCCAAAAGATCTGGAGTTCCGGGAGGAATCCGCTAATAATACTACGAGAAGTGCATGATCAATAATATTGCTAGAGCATATTTTAGATCAATCACTAAATCCTAACCAGCGTCTGTCTTTAATCTGTCTATCTATTTGTTTACTCGTTGTTCTGTCATTTATTTTGCTTCAGCACAATTCTTATAAAACCAAATCATTTTACTATCTTTGAAACCATTAGAAAGTTACACAAAATAGGTAGAGTGGAAACTAATTCAGGACTCGGATTGATAATATTACTCGCTGCAGACTGTGTATACTTGCACAGGAATTCTAGAGTCTTTTATACCATATTTTTACTCACTCTAGGAACCCAACAAGTTTTTTGGCGCCGTTGTCGGGGACTTGGATAAGTTTTTGTCTGATCTATTTTTGTGTATGTGTTTTAGTGGTTTGGTGCTAGAACTTTTTTATTGTTTCTTTTGTTTTTGCAGGTGTGAGTTTGGTGCATGAGCGATCCACCTGGGGTACGGTTTGAGCTTGATCCAGAAATTTAAAGGACATTTAGGAACAGAAGGAGGGAGCAATGCAGAAACCAGATGGAGAACGTGCCGTAACTTCTGCAGGTTCCTGAAGGTCCAGCAGACGCAGACCCCCAGAATCGTGTGTTGCAGCAAAACCCGCTGTTTGAACAAAATGAGCAGCAAAATAATCAGGCTGAGAATCCTATCTTGATAGCAAACGATAGGACCAGAGCCATTCGAGCGTATGCTGTCCAGATGTTTAATGAGTTGAATCCAGGGATTGCACGTCCCCAAATCCAAGCGGCGAATTTTGAGATGAAACCGGTAATGTTCCAGATGTTACAAATCGTGGGGCAATTCCATGGTTTGTCATCTGAAGACCCTCATTTACATCTTAAGTCTTTTCTAGGAGTTAGTGATTCTTTTGTAATTCAAGGATTGCCTAGAGATGTCATTAGATTAACTTTGTTTTCGTATTCTCTTAGAGATGGAGCAAAGACATGGTTAAACTCTTTTGTTCTAGGATCAATTAGGACATGGGATGAGTTAGCTGAAAAATTTTTTAGTAAATATTTCCCACCTAATAGAAATGCTAAATTAAGGAGTGAAATAGTAGGGTTTAGGCAACTTGAAGATGAGACTTTTAGTGAGGCTTGGGAGAGATTTAAGGAGCTTTTGCGAAAGTGTCCCCACCATGGTTTACCTCATTGTATTCAAATGGAAACATTTTACAATGGTTTAAATGGAGTAACCCAAGGTATGGTTGATGCTTCGGCTGGAGGGGCCCTTTTGGCAAAAACTTTTGATGAAGCTTATAAAATTTTAGAAAGAATATCTATTAATAGTTGTCAGTGGTCGGATGTTAGAGGCACAAATAAGAAAGTTAAGAGTGTATTAGAAGTTGATGGTGGGTCCACCATTAGAGCTGATCTTGCTATGATTGCTAATGCTCTTAAGAATGTGACAGTGATTAGTCATCAGCAGCCACCAGCTATGGAGCCTACTGCAGTGGTGAACCAAATGGCAGAGGAAGCATGTGTCTATTGTGGTGAAGACCACAATTACGAGTTTTGCCCCAGCAATCCAGCTTCTGTGTTTTTTGTAGGTAATCAGAGAAACAACCCTTACTCTAACTTTTATAATCCAGGTTGGCGCAACCACCCCAACTTTTCATGGGGAGGTCAAGGAAATAACATGCAGACACAACAAAAGATGTACCAGCCAGGATTTGCTAAAGCGCAGGTATTGCCCCAGCAAAATAAGCAGGCTTTGCCCCAGCAAAATTCGGGAAGTTCTCTCGAGGCGATGATGAAAGAATTTATGGCTCGCACAGATGCCGCAATTCAAAGTAATCAAGCTTCGATGAGAGCCCTGGAATTGCAAGTGGGTCAGCTAGCTAATGAGCTGAAGGCAAGGCCTCAAGGGAAACTTCCATCAGATACTGAACACCCTAGAAGGGAAGGTAAGGAGCAGGTAAAGATAGTAACTCTTAGGAGTGGTAAGCCATTAGAAGAAAGAATTGAGCCTAGTAAAACCCAGGTTATAGATAAAAATGGTGATAAAAATGTTGTTGTCGAAAAAGAGTTGGAGTCTGGTCAGGGTGCTGGAGGCAGCAATAAAGATGCTGGAGCATCTGGTTCTGTTCCAGATGTGGAACCACCTTATGTGCCGCCCCCACCTTATGTACCACCTCTACCTTTTCCACAAAGGCAAAAGCCTAAGAATCAGGATGGTCAATTTAGGAAGTTTTTAGAGATTCTTAAGCAATTGCATATAAATATCCCTTTAGTAGAAGCTATTGAGCAAATGCCTAATTATGCTAAATTTCTTAAGGATATTTTGACTAAAAAGAAGAGATTAGGTGAGTTTGAAACTGTATCTCTTACTGAGGAGTGTAGTGCTATTCTTAAGAATGGGCTACCCCCCAAGGCTAAGGATCTAGGATCATTTACCATACCCGTGTCTATAGGTGGAAAAGAATTAGGTAGAGCACTCTGTGATTTAGGCGCAATCATTAATCTTATGCCTCTTTCGGTCTATCGGAAGTTAGGTATTGGTGAAGCTAGGCCTACCACAGTTACACTCCAATTAGCTGATAGGTCTATCACATATCCAGAGGGCAAAATTGAGGATGTCTTAGTGAAGGTAGATAAATTCATATTTCTTGTTGATTTTATTATTTTAGACTATGAGGCTGATAAAGAAGTCCCAATTATTCTAGGTCGTCCATTTTTGGCTACTGGTAGGGCATTAATAGATGTTAAAAAAGGAGAATTAACAATGAGAGTTTGTAATGAGGAAGTAAAATTTAATGTGTTTAAAGCCATGAAATATCGAGACGAAATGGAGGGTTGCTCCTTCATCAGGATTCTAGAGGGCACAGTTATTGAGACAGCAATGCAGGATTCGGCTGATAAGCATTCGGAAAAGCATGGAGAGGTTAGTGTAGAAGATTTGCAAATTTGTTCTTTAGATAGAAAAAATGAAAAAGAATTGTTTAGATGTGAGGATGTTTTTGAGTCTTTAGATTTAAACCAAAGGAAGGCTCCTCCCATTAAGCCATCCCTGATTGAGGCACCTACTTTAGATTTGAAGCCCTTGCCGGATCATCTAAAGTATGTGTATCTTGGGGAAAGTGAGACGTTGCCCATTATTGTTGCATCAGATTTAATGCCAGAGCATGAGGAGGCCTTAATAAAATTGCTGCAGCAATACCGCAAGGTTATAGGTTGGACGTTGGCTTTGGACATTCAGGGAATTAGCCCATCTTTTTGTATGCACAAAATCACTCTAGAGGAGGGATACTTTAGGAGTATTGAGCAACAAAGAAGGCTTAACCCTGCAATGAAAGAGGTTGTTAAAAAGGAGGAAATTAAATGGTTGGATGCTGGGATCATTTATCCAATTGCCGATAGCAAGTGGGTAAGCCCTGTCCAATGTGTTCCTAAGAAGGGAGGTGTCACTGTGGTGAGCAATAAAGACAATGAGTTGATCCCAACCAAGACAGTAACTGGCTGGAGGGGTTGCATGGATTACAGGAGGCTTAATAAAGCTACCCGTAAGGACCATTTCCCTCTACCATTTATCGACCAGATGTTGGATCGATTGGCTGGTCAGGCCTACTACTGTTTCTTGGATGGTTATTCTGGGTATAATCAAATTGCTATTGCTCCTGAGGATCAGGAGAAAACCACTTTCACCTGTCCTTATGGGACATTCGCTTTTAGGAGAATGCCTTTCGGCCTCTGTAATGCTCCAGCAACATTTCAGTGGTGTATGTTGGCAATTTTTTCTGATATGATTGAGTCCACTGTTGAGGTCTTTATGGACGATTTTTCAGTGTTTGGAGGGTCTTCTCAGAGTTGTTTAGATAATTTAGGTAAGGTGTTAAAAAGATGTGAGGATACCCATCTAGTTCTTAATTGGGAAAAATGCCACTTCATGGTGAAGGAGGGCATAGTGTTAGGACATAAAATTTCTAAAAATGGTCTAGAAGTTGATAGAGCAAAAGTAGAGGTTATTAAAAGACTAGAGCCACCGAATTCAGTGAAGGGAATTCAGAGTTTTTTAGGACATGCTGGATTTTATAGGAGGTTCATAAAGGATTTTTCCAAAATCAGTAAACCTCTTTGTAACTTGTTGTGCACTGATCGTGTTTTTGACTTTAATGCAGATTGTAGGAAGGCTTTTGAGACTTTAAAGGCTGCTTTAATCTCAGCACCCATTCTTTGCGCACCTAATTGGAATTTACCATTCGAGGTAATGTGTGATGCGAGTGATGCTGCGGTAGGTGCGATGCTGGGGCAAAAACAGGGCAAATTTATCCATCCTATATATTATGCAAGCAAGGTTTTAAATGAAGCACAAGTAAACTATACAACTACTGAAAAGGAGTTGTTAGCTGTGGTGTTCGCTTTTGAGAAGTTCTGGCCATATTTGGTTGGATCCAAAGTCACGGTTTTTACGGATCATGCAGCAATAAGGTATCTAATGTCTAAGAAAGATGCAAAGCCTAGACTAATTCGTTGGATTTTACTGTTGCAGGAATTCGACTTGGAGATAAAGGACAAGAAAGGATCAGAAAACGTCATTGCAGATCATTTATCTCGTCTTGATCCGTCATCATCTTTGCTGGAGCAATCTGCCATTTCCGATTCTTTTCTAGATGAACAGCTCTTTGCTGTTGAGGTAAAGGTAGTTAGGGATGTCCCTTGGTATGCTGATATTGCCAACTTTTTGGTAAAGGGAGTCACTCCTATTGACATGGATTGGAGGCAGAAGAAAAAGTTTAAGCACGATGCTAAATTTTTCTATTGGGATGAGCCATTTATGTATAAGCAATGCTCTGACGGTATTATTCGTAGGTGTGTTTCAGGTGCTGAAGCAAAGGAAATCCTGGAGCAATGTCACTCTTCGCCGTATGGAGGTCATTTCAGCGGTCAGAGGACAGCTATGAGGATTTTGCATTGCGGATTCTTCTGGCCTACGTTATTTAAGGATGCCCATTGGTTCTACAAGCAATGTGATGCTCGCCAAAGGAGAGGAAATCTAGGGCCTAGAGATGAAATGCCTCTTACTTACATTTTAGAAGTTGAATTATTCGATGTATGGGGTATTGACTTTATGAGACCATTTCCCCCTTCTAATGGCAATGTTTTTATCTTATTGGCAGTTGATTATGTGTCCAAATGGGTGGAGGCCATCGCATGCCATCAGAGTGATGCCAAGACAGTAGCAAGGTTTCTTCAATCGCACATCTTTGCGCGGTTTGGGACACCTAGGGCTCTAGTGAGTGATGAGGGTACACATTTTGTTAATAATATCTTAACTAAGCTTTTAGCTAAGTATGGGATTAAGCATAGGATAGCTACCCCTTATCACCCACAAGAAAATGGTCAAGCTGAAATTAGTAATAGGGAAATTAAAGCTATTTTAGAGAAAGTAGTCCATCCATCTAGAAAGGATTGGTCCTTTAGGTTGGATGAGGCTCTTTGGGCTTATAGAACAGCTTGTAAGACTCCTCTAGGTATGTCTCCCTATAGGTTAGTATATGAGAAAGCTTGCCATTTACCATTAGAGCTTGAGCATAAAACGTTTTGGGCTTTGAAAAAGTTAAATTTTGATCTGAGTCGTGCAGGAGCAATAAGAATGTTGCAGCTTAATGAGTTAGAAGAATTTCGTCAATTTTCTTATGAAAATGCGAAAATGTATAAAGAAAAGACTAAGTTGTGGCATGACAAGAAAATTAAATCTAAGGAGTTTGTCAAGGGTCAAAAAGTTTTGCTTTATAACTCTAGATTAAAATTATTTCCTGGAAAATTAAAATCTAGATGGTCAGAACCATTTATTGTGATTGAGATTTTCCCCAATGGAGCAATTACTTTGCAAGATGAAAAAGATGGGAGAGTGTTCAAGGTGAATGGACAGCGTGTGAAGCATTATTGGGGTGTGGAGTTTCGGTCGAAATATCCTTCCCTAAGGTTGGTTGATGATTGAGAGAGCAGGACTTTTGCAGGAGCATTTCACAGAGCAAAAATTTTGAGCTCCCAGACTTTGTATTAATTGTATTTTTCGCTGATTTAATTTTAATTTCGGTTAGGTTAGATTTGATTTTGCATGATTTATTAGATTTTATCTTTAAAATATTGGTATTTTTGGTAGTTTAGATTTTATCTATTTTAGAATTTAGTTTGATTTTATTTTCGGGTTATTTAGATTATCTTTGAATTATCTTTTAATTAATCAGATTTTTAGGATTATATTTTATTTCTGGTTACTTAATTCTGTTTAATTTGAATTAATAAAGATTTTCTATAATTTATTCGGCTTCTCTTGAGAATAAAAGATTAAATTTGATTTGGTCGGTTAAATTTAAATTTGAAAGATGTGATTTTCCCATTTTGTTTTTGAAATTTAAATTCTGTATCAAAGATTCTGCAGGGTCAGAAGGTTGTTGCAGCAAGATTATGGCTGGAGCAAAATAATCCGAATTAAAAGGGTTTCCGTTGGAAATTTATTATTTTTACCGTTGGGATTTGGCTTTGAATTTTCGCAGGTAAATTTGCATGCATCATCTGATGAAGCCACGTGTCACAGAGCAATCATCCGAAGGCTTCAATGATGGACAGCACATCAATTTTTACCATGGGCGTTTGGAATCCACGATTTTACCGTTGCTGGTTTCAAATTTTCAGGTTACATTCACTTCAAATTAAACGGTAATATTATTTAATGCAGAGCAAATCATTTCGGTTAGGATTGCATTTTGCTGGAGCCTTATTTATTCACAACTGCTGGTAAGTTTCTTTCCACTTCGTCTTCTTGATCCAATTTTGTCGTCTGCATTCTTTCTTTTTCCCTTCCATTCTCTGTAAAACCGTTGAGTCCTCCATGGCAAAGACTAGAGCTAGGAAAGAAAGAGAGAGTGAATAGGAGGAAACACCGGTTACTCCGGAAGTGCAGAAAGGGAAAACTAAGAAAAAGAGAACGCCAGAAGAAAAATAGGCTAAAAGAAGAAGGAGGCAGCAGAGGGCTGAGGAGCAAGAAGCCATTCGAGAAGAAACAGTGGATGACGTGGATACAGAGAGAGCTCAAAATCCTGAGGAAGAACCGAGAATTTCTGATACGGTTCAAGAAAAGATTGCTGAGAAAAATCAAGAAACAGAGATTGAGGAGCAGGCCGCAGGTATGCCTGAAAAAGAGAAACCACCGGAGCCGGTGCATGAGGCTCATGTTGAAGTCATAATGCCTGAACCACCAAAGCGCCGCCGCATCAAATGGAAGGCGGGTCGCGTGAGGGTGATTCGGAACACTCCATCGCCTCCGACGTCGGACTCTGAGGAAGAAAAGAGGGAAGCTGAAAATAAGGCAAAGGAAGAAGAGGCAAGGAAGGCAGAAGAAGAGATTTTGCGCGAACAAAGAGAAGACAAGGGCAAAGGAATTGCCGAAGCATCGGGTGAGATTGAGGAACCAAGGGTACCGTTCATTCGCTTTGTCAACGAGCTTGCGAGAGCAAAATACCAAGAGGTGCTGAAGCGTGATTTCTTGTTCGAGTGGGGATTTGGCAGTGATTTGCCAAGGTTCTTAGAGTCTGGAATAACAAACCTTGGGTGGAGACAGTTTTGTGCGAAGCCTGAACCTGTCAATGCCAACATTGTTCGAGAATTCTTCGCTAATCTTGACGTTAAGGATGACTTTGAAGTTATAGTGCGAGGAGTGCTTGTACAATGGAGCCCAGAAGCCATTAATAGTTTGTTTGATCTTCAGGATTTTCCGCATGCAGTTTTTAATGAGATGGTGGTTGCGCCATCGAGCGACCAATTAAGTGCGGCGGTTCGAGAGGTAGGTGTTGAGGGGGCTCAATGGAGGGTGTCGCAGACGCGCAAGCACACATTTCAAGCTGCCTATTTGAAGAGTGAAGCCAACACTTGGATGGGTTTCATTAGGCTACGTTTACTGCTGACAACACACGACTCCACTGTATCTCGGGACAGAGTATTGCTTGCCTTTGCCATCCTTCGCTCAATGAGTATAGATGTTGGAAAAATAATTTCTACTGAGATTGCTGACTGTTGGCGCAAAAAGATGGGGAAGCTGTTTTTTCCAAACACGATTACGATGTTATGCAGCAGGGCAGGAGTGCCCACGGTTCCAAAGGATATGATTATGCTTGATAAGGGAATCATTGACACACCTAATCTGGCGCGGCTTCAGCGTACGCAAGAGGCTCGCCAGGGTGGGCTTGTGTATGGAGTTCATCAAATCCTAGAGCAACTGACACTGTTGGCCAGTAGGTTAGAGTTTGCTGAAAGGCAAGCTCAGACCTATTGGACTTATGCTAAAAGGAGAGATAATGCGCTCAAGAGGGCCTTGCAAACCAATTTCTCAAAACCATATCAGGCCTTCCCAGTGTTTCCCGATGACTTATTTAATCTGTGGATACCACCCCCACCTGTTGAACGAGAAGAGGATGTTGATGAGGAGCAGGGTCAGGACGATTGGCTGATGGGATGACCTGGAGCGAGCATTACTTTTGTTTTTCCATTTTTGTTTGCTCGCGCATATTGACCCTGCTCGCTGTTATAACTGCTTGTCTGTTTCTTTTTAATTTTTCTGCTTTGACAAAAATATATCTCTGCTATGTAATTTTTCTTTGAATATTTTTAATGAAATTTCTGAATGTTTCTGTTCCATGAGCACTGAGCAACTCTAACTTAACTAATTTTCTTCTGAATTTTTGAAGCTTGGACTGATTACGCTTAATTAGATCAAGGTATTCTGATCTCCAGAAACCTTTTGCTTGAGCATTTCTTCTAGCCTGGACTGTTGCTGCGGCAAAGAAGATTTTGAAGGTAGTATTGACTTATATGATCCACTTTAAGCTTAATCTGAGTCCCATGTTTAGTTTAAAAATTCAGATAGAAAAATTTAAGTTTGGGGGTATACTTGCTTATATAATGATTCATTGGGGACAATGAATAATTCAAGTTTGGGGGACTTTTTGCTACTCCAATTGTTTTGCTCGAGCCTTCCTTTCCTTCAAGTAAAAATTTGTTAGGTTATTGAGTAACCGAGGACAATTGTGATACCAACAGTTTGTCTTCGCGTCAAAAGATGACCTAGGAAATATGAAAAAAAATGATGAAATGATTTGCTGAAAAAGATTGATTGTTCAAAATTTTGCTGAAAATTTTGACGGAGCAAAAGTTTTGAGGGATGAATGATGATCCAGCAGTTTTTTCTGTCTCCCAGAACTTAGGTGAGCTTCATCATAAAATGTCGCCATTCTGAGGGGCAAGAGAAAGAATAACTAAGGATTTTTTAGCTTTATAATGAGTATTGAGCCTAGTTGGTGATGAGCTTGAGGCAAGGGTATACTGCACCATAAAGTGGGTCATCCCATGCTTAAGAGCTTATGACTGTAAGGCTACTTTAAGTCTGATAAACAAGAATATAAGCCCCTTTAAAAATGTGTTTTGAAATGTCTGATAATAGAGCTAGGCTGTGGTGAGTTCTTAGAATTAAGTTGAAAAGTGGTGATTATTTGTCCATGCCGGAGGAATCATTTTGCTGCAGCAGAGCTTGGTTTTGCAGAGTGCTCAGGTAAAGGTTAAAGGTAGTGTTGGACTGTCTAGTTTGATTAAGCTATTCTTTGTCTGATGTTTTGAATTCTTGAAGGAAGGTTGGTTAGTATTGCTCGGGACGCGCAATAGTTCAAGTTTGGGGGTATGATAACTGCCCAAAAGGTAGTTATTTAGGCCTCAATTATATAGGGATTTGTGTGTCCTTTATGCTTATTAGGGTTGGTTTTGGTTAGATATTACATGTTTTAACCCATTTGGAATAATGGAAGCATTGGAAATTATTTTGTGTAGATTATGCTGCTGGGCGACTGGAGAGAGCAAATTCTATGCTGCAGCAAAACTGGGAGCAGAACTGCCACATCACAGCTCGTTAGCCAACTTCATGAACCGAGTTCTGTTGAGTTATTTTCGGGATAAAGGAGCAAGGAGAGCCCTACACGTGTCCAAAGTTGACCTAATTCAAGCCTCCTATCCTTCTATAAAAGGAAGTAGCCGTCGAAGTCAAAAGTATTCCATGTTTTCCCTTGGAAGCCGAATAGTATAGAGAGAATGAAGATCATCAAGAACACCATCATCCGCAAGCTGATTAAGGAGTTTATTTTCTTTATTAACTTGTGATTATGGACATGCCTACTCAGATTGTGATTAGTATTTCCATGCTTATTATGAACTAAGTAGCTTAGGTGTTGGTTAGGAATAATGTGATTGTCGTGCTTCATCTCTAGTAATATATTGACTATCGCATTTTGGTTAATTGTTGTACTTATTTCCATTTTATGCCCGTCTGGCCAGCCGGTGTGAATAGCTCTCTCTAGTTTCAGGGATGATTTAGAGAGTGTGTGGCAATTATCCACACTACGATCATTGTATATTGGTGAACGCCAGTGACTGAGCTAGGGATAGCCAGTTGCCTAGTGCTTGATCGGTCGTACTTCATTGGGGTTGAAACACATCCCAAAAGATCTGGAGTTCCGGGAGGAATCCGCTAATAATACTACGAGAAGTGCATGATCAATAATATTGCTAGAGCATCTTTTAGAACAATCACTAAATCCTAACCAGCGTCTGTCTTTAATCTGTCTATCTATTTGTTTACTCGTTGTTCTGTCATTTATTTTGCTTCAGCACAATTCTTATAAAACCAAATCATTTTACCATCTTTGAAACCATTAGAAAGTTACACAAAATAGGTAGAGTGGAAACTAATTCAGGACTCGGATTGATAATATTACTTGTTGCAGACTGTGTATACTTGCACAGGAATTCTAGAGTCTTTTATACCATATTTTTAGTCACTCTAGGAACCCAACAGTTACCTTTTCAAAAACAATCATTTGAGCAGTTTCTTCATCAAATCTGAATTTCCAATTTAGTCATTGTTGGGTTCCTAGAGTGAGTAAAAAGATAGTATAAAATACTCTAGAATTCCTGTGCAAGTATACACAGTCTGCAGCAAGTAATATTATCAATCCAAGGTCTGAATAAATCTCCACTTTACCTATTTTGTGCAATTTTCTAATGGTTTCAAGAATAATAAAATGATTGGGTTTTATCGGAATTATGCTGAAGCAAAATAAATGACAGAACAACGAGTAAACAAATAGACAGACAGATTAAAGACAGGCGCTGGTTAGGCTTTAGTGATTGTTTTAAGATATGCTCTAGCATTATTATTGATCATGCATTTCCCGCAGAATTATTAGCGGATTCCTCCCGGAACTCCGAATCTTTTGGGATGTGTTTCAACCCCAATGAAGTGCGACCGATCAGGCACTAGGCAACTGGCTATCCCTAGCTCAGCCACTGGCGTTCACCAATACACAATGATCGTAATGTGGAGAATTGCCACACACTCTCTAAATCATCCCTGAAACTAGAGAGAGCTATCCATACCGGCTGGCCAGGCGGGCATAAAATAAGAATAAGCACAACAATTAACCAAAGTGCAATAGTCAATTTATTACTAGAGATGAAGCACAGTAATCACATTATTCCTAACCAACACCTTAAGCTACTTAGTTCATAATAAGCATAGGAATACGAATTACAATCTGAGTATGCATGTCCATCACTACAAGTTAATAAAGAAGGTAAACTCCCTAATCAGCTTGCAGTTGATGGTGTTCTTGATGATCTTCAATCTCCCTATACTATTCGGCTTCCAAGGGAAAACATGGAATGAATTTGACTTTGACGGCTACTTCCTTTTATAGAAGGATGGGAGGCTTGAATTAGGTCAACTAGGACACGTGTAAGGCTCTCCTTGATCCTTTATCATGAAAATAACTCAATAGAAGTCGGTTCATGAAGTTGGCTAACGAGCTGTGATGTGGCAGTTTCTGTTCCCAGTTTTGCTGCAGCATAGAATCTGCTCCCTCCAGTCGCCCAGCAGCATAATCTGCACAAAGTGATTTCCAAAGCTTCCATTCTTCCAAATGGGTTAAATCATGTAATATCTCTCTAAAACCAACCCTATTAAGCATTAAAGACACACAAATCCTTATATAAATGAGGCCTAAATAACTACCTTTTGGGCAGTTATCAGTCATCGTGGGATCGCTACCCTTGGAATACTTCTAAGGTTTTTTTATTACTACGTGCGACAGTGTATACTTGCATTAAGTGTTAACTGAATTATTCTTTATTATTATTATTCATCTTATCTCACATTCCATCCTTTCAGCTGACGGCGCACCAAGTTTTTGGCGTTGTTGTCAGGGACCAAAAGTGAAACCAGATTTGTATTTGAAATTGCGATTAGATTGCGACAACATTTCTGTCTCTAAGGGAATTTGACTTTAGTTTGCATTCGTTTTTCTTTTGCAAGTTGAAGTTAGTGCATGAACAAGGGGTATCCATTCCTTGACATTAATCTGGAGATAGAAAGAACCTTTCGTCGTCGAATGAAGGAACAAAGATGAAAGAAAAAGGAACAACAAGAGTCGAGCGCATAGGAATCTCTAGAGGAAGCATCTTACATTCAAGAGTTTCCAATGGAATCTCCTGGAGTCGATCCTCACGTTGATCCACAAGAACGTGGAAGGGAGCAGAATGGAGGGAGAATTCCTCCTGTTCCTCCAGTTCCACCGGTGCCACAACAAGAAAATCCAATCTAGATTGCTGAAGATCGCAAAAGAGCAATAAAGGACTACGCTTTACCAGTTTTCCAGACATTAAATCCAGGAATTTTGTAGCCACCGATTGATGCTCCACAGTTTGAACTTAAACCAGTGATGTTCCAGATGTTGAATATAATGGGTCAATTCTCTGGACTTCCAAATGAAGATCCACACAAGCATATTAAGCTATTTTTTAGAGTTTGCAATTCTTTCAAAGTAACAGGAGTGCCGAAAGATACGTTAAAACTAAAGCTTTTTCCATTTTCTTTGCAGGGAGATGCTGAAGCCTGGTTGGATTCTTTTCCTCCAAACTCCATCACCTCTTGGAATGATTTGGTAGAGAAATTCTTGGAAAATTTTTTTCCCTCCAATAAAAATGCCAAGTACAGAGCTGAAATTATTGCTTTCAGACAGTCTTACAATGAACCTTTGGATGCAGCTTGGGAAAGATTCCAAAGGCTGGTACGGAAGTGTCCACACCATGGATTGCCTGCTTGCATAATTTTGGAGCATTTTTATAGTGGGTTAGATCAAGTTTCAAAGGCACTTGTGAGGCGCATGCTATTCTAGATACCATAGCCACCAACAATTGACATTGGGGAGAAAATGAACCAACAACCAGAAAAATCCAGTGAAAGTAGTGGAAACAGAGGCTAACTCTACAATGCAGGCCCAGATCAAAGCCATCCATAGCATGATGATGGGCATGTCCATGAACAATCAAGCCAACATGCCCCTGCCAATGTTGTTTCTTCTCTCTGTTGTGAGATATGTGGAGAGGAACACATCTCTGATAATTGTCCACTAAATCCAGCATCTGTTTTTAATGTAGGTCCACAAGAAAATCAGAACCAGAATAGAGGAAATCCTTATTCGGCCACGTATAACCCAGGATGGAGACAACATCCGAATTTTTCTTGGGGAGGACAAGTCGGGTCTAGTAATTCAAACACTAATCAATTTGGAAAGCAATTGGTTGGATTCTGTCAGTATGCTAAAAAATATAGTCGTAGATAATAATCAATCCAAGTATAAATTCACAAAATCAAGTAATACCTGGTGAATCCAGGGTCGAATCCACAGGGAAAGGATATTCACAAGGTTTTGAACAATATTTACTGATCTAAACTCAAAAACGTATGATACTATTTTAAAAGAATAAACAAGAGGGTTGGTATATTTGAAAAGTAAATATTTGCATCGAACAAAATCATGCGATGAGAGTAAAAGGAAAAGTACAAGGAGAATGGTATCAAGGCTTTTGCAGTGGCAACCTCATGCGTTTATAAGAACCTTGTAACACATACTTTGATTAATTGATCCATTAATGCCTAAGTGAGAAAAAATCATAAGTTTCCCTTCCAGTACTCCTTTTGCGTTTGGCATAAAACTATCAAGTGGTCATTTGGCTAGTTCATGTGTTAGGTGCAGTTCTCTAAAACTTATGAGGGATTGCGTTAGTCACAACGCAATCTAAGCTCATGCATGCACTATCTTTTAGTTGTAGTGTTTTAATGCTACCAAGACTACATGACATGCGCTAACTTGCTCTACTCAGAGATTTCCACATGCGTTACCTATTAGGGATTTAGCATGCTTCTACCGCATCCGGCTGGCCAAGTGGGAGTTAGTAATGAAAATAGTATCGCAACTGAATAGAAAGCAATTAATGGTTCATTTAACTCAAAATATGTGCTTACAAGATATACTTATCATCGCATGAGGTGCTTGCGCTAAGCCTTGAAGAAGAATTTAGCTCATGCGAGCAAAACAAGACATTGTGAAATAAAACATTACAAGCATGAGTTTGCTCCTAATCACAGCTTCCTGTGATTTCTCCGTGTTCTTCCTTCTTCTTTCCCTTGAGCCAAAAAATGAATGAATTGATGGATGATTTATATCTGATCTTTGGTTTCTATTTATAGGTGAGGGAAGATGACTTCTCCAAGTAATTAGCAACTTGCGTTAATCATTATTAGTCAACTTGCTTTAGCTTTTCTCCCCTTTTTTCCGCCCACTTGCGGTAGTTGTGTCAGCGCTTGTCTTTTCATTATCTTATCTGTCTCTTGATCATCTTGGGATGTGTGCCTACGCTGAGAAGATCTTAAAAACAACTGAATTAGTTTGTGTTAGTGCCCTTCATTTTATAATTTCTCATCGCATACATGAATATAGCTCGCTACATAAACTTATCACATTTTCCCTTCTTTATGCGCTGAAGTAACGCATCTGTGTTTCTTTTGGCCTTGTTTTAGCCTAAGTTTAGAGGACTAATAACTTGCTTTTTGCAAGTTATCAAACCCCCAAACTTAAACTATTGTCTGTCCTCAAGCAATACCTATTATCCACTTTGCGATAGTTACTCAGCTCTTCATTACTTGCGATCTTGGCATCATTTTTCCTCTTTTTCTTGCGCGCATTATTAAACCAGGTTAACTTTTGCCAAATTTCCTTCATTGCTTAAAGAAAGCTCCTTGCGCTAAGATTCTTTCTTGCGTTAACTCAGCCAATCCTCCCTTGCATGTCCTGGGAGCATAAAAGTTATTTATATATATCCCTTTTTTTTCATTTTTTTCATTTCTTTTTTTAGAAAGCAATTAATGTAATCAATAGACATCAAAACGCATGCTTTCGTTTTGGCTTACCCACATTTGTGATGAAAGGTATCCAACTACGGGCATTGCATTTTTTACTGTCCTCTACGCTCATGGGATGCGCTTTGTCTTCGCGTAGTGGCAAACTATGGGTGTCATAAATGCCCCCTAGCTACAAACATTCTGTATTCCAGAGGAACGCATGCTAAATTTATTAAATTATGCGCTAACTCCCCCAAACTTAAAGTGGACAATGCCCTCATTGTCTCCCAAACTTACATTGGACCGCATGGACTGAAGAAGATCAAGGCTGAGTTGCGGCAAGTCGAAAATGCGAAGGGATTGTCCTTAAGGTCTGAGGAAATGAAGACAAAGGTTAAACCACTTTAAGTAATGCAGTTAAGAAAATTAAGAAAGTCAGATGCTTGGATTTAAAACAAAGGAGCTAACGCAGAGTATTTGCTAGATAAAGACATTAAAGTTAGGCAGAGGGAAAGTTGCGATGAGATAATTAGCGAGATATATTAATGTATTGCGAAAAAAAATTATAAACAAGGGTGCATACATTTAAGCAAAACAAAAGAAGATAAGGAAAAAAAATGATTGCATCTATTCCTGCGGTGGTGGAGGTGGAGGTGCTCTTGGGTTCCTTGGCGTAGGAGGAGTCATGGTTCCGCGCATTTGAGACGGACGTGCACTAGGAGGTCTTTGAGGTACAGCTGGTCGTGAGAACACATTAGGCGGTAGGGGCAGACGGCCAAAGGATTCCGTCCATCGCATAAAAAATAGGAGTAAAGCATTTACTCGTTGCGATAGCTCTTCCTATTGTTTTCGCAGCAGCTCCTGTTGTTGGCGCATCCTTTCTTGCTGCTGTTGCAGGGGCTGAATAACCTTTTGAAGTATCTGCCGCATTTGGGAAAAGATCTGAGCTTCGTCTACATCAATGGTTAGATCAGACACAGCCTAACTTGTGCTCGCAGAAGCTGTTGCGTGCGGCGTTGGGGTTGGAGCAGGGACTTCATTATTGCGAGGAGGGCTAGGCAGAGGTTCTTCAAAAACCTTCTCTGATCGCAAGTCTTCAGTGGGCTCTAGAGGAGGTGGGGTCAGATCAATGGGCTGCAATGATGGCGATGGAGGTGGTGGCAAGTTTTCTTGCGATTGTGGCAAGGATCCCTGAGGTTGGGCACAGACAGTGTTTTCCTGCACTAATGGAGTAGATTGAGGGGTCCTTGCGGCTGGTGGTGGATTTTTGCCCGCAGTTTGCTTGCGCCTCTTCTTCTTTTGCGGTTCAGGCGCATGCGAGGGCTCAGTGGGGTGGGATGCTTGGGCTGGTGGTTGTTGCGTGCTTCCTTGCAAACGCTTATTGCAAGTGCTGGATACACGTGTCCACCACAGGTCGTCGAAATCTTTCTGCATGGTTCAGATTTCTTCGTCTGCTGCAGCCACTAGATCTAATGTGCGGCATAGAGTTGTGACCAGAGTTGGGCAAAACTTTGCACCTTTAGGTTTTGCAGCGGTTTGGCGCAACGTTTTGATGAGGATTTGACCCAAGTCTATTGGGGTTCCCTGCATAATGCAATAAACCAAAATTACCCGTTGAAGGCTTAGTGTGGCATCATGCGTTGTGGGCATGATGCGGTTCTTCACCCAATGCATCCAGCAGGTCGCCTCAAAGTTTAGCAGTTGCGATTTGAGGGTCCTTGCAGCTCCGTGCCCATCCCATTTGGCCCCAGGTCTGGTCACCACGAGGAGGACTGCGCTGAGGAAGTCTTCATCGAGGACGTCAAGGAGCGCATTCCCTTCTGCGTTTGGGATGTCACGCAACTCGTAGGTTGATGTGCGCTGAGGAAAATGCAACTACGTGTCCCCGGACTAAGACTTCGTCGATTTCGTCCTGCCATTGCGCCCGGTAGAAGTCATGAACTAGTGTAGGGGCGTAGCTGCGAGGGTTTTGGCAGACGTTTTCCCATTTGCGCTGAGAAATTTGATCGGTCATAGTTTGCGGGAGGGCACAGCTGAAACCTCGCTCCTCTTGGAATTTTCCCCAGTTGTCGCTCACCGTCTCTTTACTTGCGCCCACTTTTTCTTTGCCCTTAGGTGCGGTGGGCGCTTTTCGCTTCTTGCTTGGAGTCGTCACAGGTTTTTCTGAAGATTCTCGGATGACTACCCTTGTTGATTGGATGTTTCAGCGATGAGTAAGGGAAAACTCATCCTCTGAATCAGAAACTTCTACTTCCATGGCTGTCGTAATGATGGCTAAGTTGGATGCGGCAATTGTTGCGGCGACTGGATCTTCCAACTGTTTGTTGGATCCCTCCTTTTCCTTAGCCGTATTTACATTTGCGGCAGCCTTCCGAGCGGTTTCTTCTGCAGCAGCCTTTTCTTGCGCTTCCCGCAGATGAATTGTTTCACCTTCTTCTCCTAATTCGCCCATCAAGGAGTTCCATGCGGCCACTTCCCGCTCAGAAAACCGCAGTGAAGTGGGTTGCGCTGAGGTAGATGGTGAATGGGAAATGTTTGTGAAAGGAGAAGAAAATGAAGGGACAGTGTCAGATGGAAGTGAAGCTGAGGAGTTTGGTGGTGGAAGAAGAAGAGGAACAGATAAGAAGGGTGATGGAAATGGGGTTAAGTTTCGAGGGGTAGAAAGATTTTGGGCGGGTTGAAGGGTGACTGGTTGTATGGTGAGAGTAGAGGTGTCCAGAGGTGCAACATCGAGCACCTCTGGTGGGTTGGCAGTGGAGGTGGGTGGTTGCTCGAGGTCAATGAGCTCGTTTTCCTCAGTTTCCATGGGATCACGCCTTGTCTCTCCTTCGGTTTGGCTCTGGTTTTCCTCACTAGAGGAGGAACTAGCAACTTTGAACGGTCCTTCAACCTCCAGTGATGAGGGGAAGCTTCATCAGCATATCCGGCAACTGATAGGTTCTGTGAATCCGACATGGTGAAGAAAGAGAGAAGGTTTCGTAAGAAAGGGTTTAGGGTTTGAAAATGATGAAGATGATGAAGTTTGAGAGAGAGAGAGGGCGCACCCCTTTTTATAGCTAACGCAAGGCTTGGTTACCCTAGGTGGTGATGTCGTTATGCATCCACGTAGTCATGATTAATATGGGTGAATGTGAGCGGTTTCTTTGGTTATTGTGCAAAGACAGGGATTAGTGCGGCTCATTAAATGAAAACATGATTATGGCTGCTCCTCCAATGTGAGAGAAATACAAATGAATTGGGACATGCGATTGGATTTCCCTCCTAAGGCTTTGTCGCAACAAAAGTTACTAACGCAATGATTTTATCAAAATGCTAACGCAACTACTCACGACTATCATGCGGTATGATCTAGAAATAACTTCTAACCTGTTGTGTTCTTACCTTGCGCTAGGTCCTGACGCAATTGAGAACACTTTTTGTCCTGGACCAATTTTCTCTTGCTCCTTTAAGGTGGATCTTTCAAAAGAATAATCTCAACTACTTCATCCAATGTCCCTTCGATGTATGGCTTTACTCTTTGTCTGCTGACTTTGAAAATTCTCTTTCCATCAGTAGAATGTAGGTCCACTGCCCCATAGGGATATACTTTACGGATGGTATATGGGCCCGACCATCTGGATTTTAGCTTACCTTGAAAGTGACGTGACCGAGAATTAAATAACAATACTTTCATACCTTCTCTAAGATCCTTTTTGCATATCCTTCGGTCATGCCATTGTTTCTGTTTTTCTTTACTAATCTTGGCATTCTCATTTGCACATCTTCTGAATTCTTCCAACTCTGACAGCTGATGCAATCGTTCTTGTCCTGCTACTTCTAGATCAAAATTTAGGCGTTTCATTGCCCAATGCGCCTTGTGCTCCAACTCTAAGGGCAAATGACAAGCCTTGCCAAACACCAACGCATATGGAGATGTTCCTATGGGTGTTTTGAAGGCTGTGCGGTATGCCCATAGCGCATCATCTAGGTGTTGCGCCCAGTCTTTCCTGCTTGTGCTGACAACTTTCTCGAGAATTTTCTTTATCTCCCTATTCGATACTTCGGCCTGTCCATTGCTTTGCAGATGATAAGTTGTTGCGATATGATGTTTAATATTGTATTTCTGCAACAACTTATTCATGACCTTATTTATGAAATGGGTCCCTTCATCACTAATCAGTCTGTGTGGCACAACAAATCTCGTAAAAATATTCATTTTGAGAAATTTTTCCACGGTCGCCGCATCGTTCTTAACGCAAGCGATTGCCTCCACCCACTTTGTGACGTAGTCAACTGCGAGGAGGATATATTGGTACCCTTGCGACGATAGGAAAGGTTCCATGAAATCAATGCCCCAGACAGCAAACGGCCCAATTTCTATTATGTAGTTTTGTGGCATCTCGTTCCTTGCGTTGATATTGCCAGTACGCTGGCACTTGTCGCAACTATCAACATATTTCTTTGCGGCTTGGAACAAGGTGGGGCACCAATAACCACTCTGTTGATCTGGGCAGGTCCTCTGCGATAAAGATAGGGGTCATCCCATAAATAAAATTTTAATGCATGAAAAAAATTCTTACGGTGTTGCGCTGAATATTCTTCTGGTAAGACCTCTGTGGCAAGGTAGTTTGCGATGTCTGCAAACTAAGGTTCTTCATCTTTAATCATCAAAATCTTCTCATCGGGAAATTTTTCATTGATAGGGATTCCTGGCGCATCTACCTTCTCAGGATTCTCCAAGCGTGACAAATGATCTGCGACCAAATTCTCACTCCCCTTTTTGTCCTTGATCTCGAGATCAAATTCTTGCAGCAATAAGATCCACCTAATCAATCTTGATTTCGCGTCTTTTTTTGCAATTAGATACTTTATCGCTGCATGATCCGTGTAGACAATGACCTTGGAGCCAATTAAATTAGCACAAAATTTGTCAAAAGCGTAAACAACCGCTTATAATTCCTTCTCGGTTGTCGTGTAATTGATTTGTGCTTCATTCAATGTCCTACTAGCATAATGAATAGGGTGCAGAATCTTTTCCTTTTTCTGTGTCAGGACTGCTCCAATTGCCACATCACCAGCATCGCACATCAAGACAAAAGGTTCCTTCCAATCGGAAGTGACGAGAATGGGTGCACTCACTAGCGCAAGTTTCAAATATTTGAATGCCTTGACGCATTCCTCTGAAAATTCAAATTTTCTATTTGTCTCTAGTAATGCGCATAGTGGCTTTGTAATATGCGAGAAGTTCCTGATGAACCTGCGATAGAATCCTGCATGTCCCAAGAAATTTCGAATTCCCTTTACAGATGTTGGAGGTGGTAATTTCTCAATGACATCAATTTTTGCTTTATCAACTTCAATACCTGCGTTTGATATGCGATGGCCTAGGACGATGCCTTCTTCCACCATAAAATGACATTTCTCCCAATTCAGCACTAGGTGAGTCTCTTCGCGTCTTTCTAACACTTGTTCTAACTGCGTCAGACAATCTGCAAAGGACTTCCCATAAACTGAGAAGTCGTCCATAAAAACTTCCACATATTTTTCTAGTAGATTTGAAAAGATGGTCATCATACATCTCTGGAATGTTCCAGGCGCATAACACAATCCTAAAGGCATCCTTCTAAACGCAAAGGTGCCATATGGGCAGGTAAATCTAATCTTTTCTTGGTCTTCTGGTGCAATGATAATTTGATTGTACCCAGAGTATCCATCAAGAAAACAATAATATGCTTGTCCCGCAAGTCGATCCAGCATCTGATAAATGAATGGAAGAGGGAAATGATCCTTCTTGGTGATTGCGTTCAACTTGCGATAATTCATGCATATGCGTCATCCTGTAGTGGTGCGAGATGAAATCAACTCATTGTTAGCGTTGGTTATCACTGTCATTCCACCTTTCTTGGGCACGCATTGTATTGGGCTCACCCATCTGCTGTCTGCAATGGGATATATCACACCTGCGTCGAGCCACTTGATAATTTCTTTTCGCACGACTTCCATCATCGCAGGATTTAGCCTTCTTTGTTGTTCAACAAATTCATTGGATTCATCTAGCAACCGAATTTTATGCATGCAGTATGAGGGGCTAATTCCCCTAATATCTACTAGACTCCACCAAATGGCATTTTTGTGCTTTGCGAGAACTTGCATCAACAGGTGCTCTTGCGATGAATCGAGCTTTGATGAGATGATAACTATGAGTGATTCTTTTTCTCCTAAAAATCTGTAGTTCAAATGCGTTGGCAATGGCTTGAGTTCTAGCGCAGGGGGTTGCACTATAGAGGGCAAGGTGGGGATTCTTCCTTCTCGATCTAGCACATGGATAACTTCGTCATGTTGCGTTAGGATGCAATTTTCTTCCACCTGTTCTTCCTTGCTTTCTTCTTTCATGGGGCTGAACGCATTTGATTGTAGCATTTCCTGCGGAGAGCATACGTCAACGCGAGCTACCATGTCGCATTCTTTGTTGTCATCAGGGTATTTTAATGAAGAGAGAATATTAAAAACCACTTTTTGATCGTGCATACGCATTTTCAGTTCTCCTTTTTGCACGTCTATTAGTGTTTGGTCGGTGGCAAGGAATGGTCTTCCCAAAATAATGGAAACCTCTCTATCAGCTTCATAATCTAAAATGATAAAATCTGCAGGAAAAATAAACTTGTCAACTTTGACCAAAACGTCTTCAATTTTTCCTTCTGGGTGGACCACAAATTTGTCCGCCAATTGGAGTGTAACGGTTGTTGGTCTTACTTCTCCGATCCCTAGGCACTTGTAAACAGATAAAGGCATCAAATTTATGCTTGCGCCCAGGTCACATAATGCTATGCCAACATCGATTCCTCCTTTTGAACAGGGAATCGTGAAACTTCCAGGGTCTTTCAATTTTGGTGGAAGCTTATTGGCAAGTATTGTGCTGCACTCACTTTTCAAAGCAACAGTTTCAAACTCTTTCCACGGTCGTTTATTTATCAGAATATCTTTCAAGAACTTGGCATAGCTTGGCATCTTTTCTAACGCCTCTACAAGTGGGACGCTGATATGCAGCTCTCACAAGACATTCAAAAACTTCTTAAATTGGGCCTCATCATTTTTCTTTCGCAATCTTTGGGGACAAGGGATTGTGGGCTTATATGCGTCAGGCTCCTTGTCTGTGTGAGCCTTTTTCTTTTTGGATTCTTCATCCTCAGCTACTTTTTCTTCTTGCGTCTGGTTATGATCTTCTACGGCTGCATTTTTAGGCAAATTGTCCAGCGTTGGTGCAGGGTCATTTACCTGCAATGGCTTTCCACTGCGAAGAGTCATCGCAAGAAAGTGCTCCTTCCCCTTTGGATCCTCCATATTATTGGGCAATGCTCCCGCAGGTCTATTCTTTAATTCTGATGCAAGTTGTCCAACTTGTATTTCCAGACTACACAGAGATGCGGCCTGGCTCTGAACCACCGCATCATTCTTCGCCATATACTCCTTTTGGTTTGTCATAAATTCCTTCATCATAGTTTCCAACGCATTCGAGGATGATGCTCTTTGGTTTCCTCCATCTGCATTGCGCTAAAAATGTCTCTGTGTGGGTTGATCATAGTTAGAATTAAATAATCTAGGAGCAGGATTTATGTTACCTTGTTGTGGTTGTTTATTTGCGTCGCCGTTCCATGAAAAGTTCGGGTGATTTCTCCATCCTGGATTATACGTGTTTGAAAATGGGTTGTTGTGTGCACCTCCTTGCGGTCCAACGTAGAAAACGGATTCTGGGTTTGAAGGACATTGGTCATGTGTGTGCCCTTCACCGCATATCTTGCACCCAACTGCGTTGAGTTGTGCGATCAGAGGTGTTGTGCTATCCGTGAGCGCATCCATTTTTGTGGTCAACGCATCTATCTTTGCGTTTACTGAGGTGATTGGATCAACTTCAAAACTTCCCAAGCTGGTTTTAACGGGTCTCCTTCTTCTATCTTTTGTAGTGCCCCACTCATAATTATTGCGTGCAATCCGATCAAGGATTGCGTGAGCTTCGTCATACGTCTTTCTGAGTAGTGCACCATTTGCGGACGAGTCTACCAAAACTTGTGAGTTCTTGTTAAGATCTATGATAACTCTCCAAAAGGGAGTTATTTAGGCCTTGATTCTATAGGGATTTGTGTGTCTTTTGTGCTTAATAGGGTTGCTTTTAGATATATATTACATGTTTTAACCCATTTGGAAGAATGGGAGCTTCGGAAATTATTTTGTGCAGAATATGTTGCTGGGCGACTTTAGGGAGCAAAATCTGTGCTGGAGCAAAGCGAGGAGTAAAACTGCCACGTCACAGCTCGTTAGCCAATTTAACAAACCGAATTCTGTTAAGTTATTCTCAGGATAAGGGAGCAAGGAGAGCCATCCACGTGTCTAGGTCAACCTAATTCAAGTCTCCTACCATTCTATAAAAGAAGATAGCCGCCCAAGTCAAAGTCATTCCACTTTTGGGGAAGAGATCATTCTCATTTCCATTTTGGGAGCCGAATAGAGTAGAGATTGGAGACTATCAAGAAGACCATCAATTACAAGTTGTTCAAGGGAATTAATCTTTTCTTGTATTACCTTGTAGTTATGGACATGCTTACTCAGATTGTAACGTGTGTTTCCATGCATTTTATGAACTAAGTAGCTTTAGACGTTGGTTAGGAACAATGTGATTGTCGTGCTTAATTTCTAGTAATAAATATTGATTAATGCATCTTGATTAATTGTTGTGCTCATTTCTATTTTGTACCCGTATGGCCAGCCGGTATGAATATCTCTCTCTAGTTTCAGGGATGATTTAGGGAGTGTGTGGCGATTAATCACACTAGATCATTGTGTATTGGTGAACGCCAGTGACTGAGCTAGGGAAGACCAGTTGCCTAGTGCTTGATCGCTAGTGCTTCATTGGAGTTGAAACACATTCCCAAAAATCCGGAGTTCCGGGAGGAATCTGCTAATAAGACTGCGAAAGTTTTGCATGATCAATAATATTGCTAGTGTAAGGATTTGGAATTCCCCAATTTCATTAAAGCGGAAGCGTAATTGGGATCGATTCGTAGTTAATTTTGTGTATCCAAAAATACTATTACATTGGCAAAAAAACATAGAACAAATTCTATTCAAACTTAAGGCTAAGCATACAAAAATTATTAGATCTAAATCTAAAGGGGAGAAGCAAACATACCGTCGTTGACGACTCTGAATACTTCAACGAACATCTTTCTTGATTTTGGACCAAGTGTCAATAATTGGGACACCACCAATTGATCTTCCCTGCTATAACTCTGAGATTAGGAACGTAGTTGTGGGACTACCTAATCTTGAATTGGAAAAACTCTAGAGAGAAAATTTTCCCTAGAGTTCTTGAGTTTAGAGAATATGAGAGGGAGGCTAGAGAGAATGCAAGAGTGCATTCTTGTGGCCTTATGTTGTAGTACCTAAACCCTAGGTTTAGTGTTCTATTTATAGGAGAAAGGCCATGAATAAAATATTAATTTAAAATCAAATATTTCTATAACTGATTTAATCTTTTCCATAATTAATCAATTCCATGACCAACCAATTCCATGACCAATCAATTCCATAATTGATTAATATTTTCCATAAATGATTGATCACTTCCATAAGTGATTCAATCATTTCCATAAATGATTAATTACTGTTCACGCGTAACTTCGGGGATGGAGACACGTGGAATAAATAATATATTGTATTGATGTTTGTATGCGTGTGGGTATACAATCTCTAACTTTAATCCTCTGATTCTCTCTCTTGTGTATGTGTGGTTGTGTTTCACTCGAGGGCTGGAACGCTTGTTCTCGAGTCTGAAACTTCAATTGATCATTGGAGCTTTTGGAATATTCGGATCCTAAAGTCTTGGAGTCTTGAAGAGCTTTTGGTCTTCAAGGATTGTTGAAGTCTTCTAGTCCTGAAGGGTCTTCAGTCTTCAAGAAGTCTTGGGGTCTTGAAGTCTTAAAGGGTCTTTGGTCTTCAAAGATTGTTGAAGTCTTCTAGTCTTGAAGGATATTCTTGGGCCAGTTTGTTGAGCTTCTTGGATGATCGGTCTGCTAGGTTGATGATCTCTTGGATCGGCCTATTGGCTTGTTGATCTTCTTGGATGATCGGCCTGTTGGCGTGATGATCTCTTGGATAGGCTTGTTGGCTTGTTGATCTTCCTGGATGATCGGTCTGTTAGGTTGATGATCTCTTGGGCCTATTGGCTTGTTAATCTTCTTGGATGATCGGCCTGTTGGCGTGATGATCTCTTGGATCGGCTTGTTGGCTTGTTGACCTTCCTGGATGATCGGTCTGTTAGGTTGATGATCTCTTGGATCGGCCTATTGGGCTTGTTGATCTTTTTGGATGATCGGTCTGTTGACTTAATGATCTCTTGGATCGGCCTGTTGGCTTGTTGATTTGTTGGATCGGTTTGTTAGCTTGTTGATCCTCCTGGATGATCGGTCTGTTGAGTTGATGATCTCTTGGATCGGCCTGTTGGCTTGTTGATTTGTTGGATCGGTTTGTTAGCTTGTTGATCCTCTTGGATGATTGGCCTGCTGACTTGTTGATCTTCTTGATCGGTCGGTTGGCTTGTTGATCTCTTTTTAGAATCTTCTAGTCTTCAAATCTTCTGAGTCTGGAATCCTTTGAATTCTGAATCTCGGATCTCTGAATTCTCTGGACTCTTTGGATTCTGACCACTCTGGATCTTGGGAGAATGCTCTGGAGTCTGCCCTCTCTGCCTCTGGCTGAATCCCCCCTTAAATGAATGGTGGTCTTCTCTATTTATAGAGTTTGATGGACCTCGTATGGGTTTGGGCTTGGGTCCAATTGCCACATGACATAATTTGATTGGACTTGGCTTATGTCATCCGGTCGATCAATAATAAACAAGTGGCACTATTTGATTTGCCAAATTTTGATGTCTATTAATTTAACTTAGGGACACATGTAAATTTGTAATTGGTCTCAAATTTATTTTATCATTGATTTAAATTAATGATGTGGCAATTTGTGATTGACCGAAATTTCTCATTCAACAATTACTTCCATAAGTGATTAATTATTTCCATAATTGATTAATTTAAAATTAATTAATTTTTTTATTAATTAATCACCAATTAAATATCATATATTTAATTTCAGACCTTTTATTAGTTAATTAATTAATTACCCAATTAAATATCATATATTTAATTTCAGGCCTTCAATTAATTAATTTTATAATAAGAATCAAATTCATATTAAAATTTGAACTCCTTCAAATTCTCTTATATCCTATAAATTTAATATGAATCAAATTCATATTAATATTTGAACTTCTTCAAATATTTATTACTCTCATAGACTATAGTTTAATTAAATCTCATTTAATTTAAACTAAATTGAATAATTAATTAATTCATCTTCTAATTAAATACCATATATTTAATTAGACATACATTTGAACTCTTTCAAATATATCAATCTCTCAATATAATAAAGTTTAATCTAAAATTTGACTTTATATTTTAATGCATCACTATACATTATATTAATTTGTATCTCGTACAATTCACTTAATTCCCAATATGAATTTGAACTATTCAAATTCTCTCAAGAAATATTTGTTTCTAATTACTCTTTACGAGTTAGCAGGGGGACCTAATGGACCTACAGATCAGAAGCTCCAATGATATGAGGTTAATAGATTAAACTCATTAATCAGGTTAACCAATATTCATTAACTGTGGGTCATTCCACTAAAGACCCACAGCTGAACTCTTCTCACTGTAGAATATTTATGTGTCCATGGATGTAGACCTATGTCTGTAAGTCAATCCTTCACGATTGTCCGTAATCACAGTTGGGTCAAATTACCGTTTTACCCCTGTGTTACATCTGTCTCCTTAAGTCCCAGCGCTCCTCTAATGAACAACCTATTTATGGTCCAACCATTAAACAGAAAGTCCCTCTCGGTCCAGTGAGAGGGCAGGATCCCTTTGTTCAAGTCTCGGAGTCACCACTTAAGGGAACACTCATCTACTTCACCTAGAAGCGGGAAGGAGTGAATTCCTTCTTGTGTTGTCATGTCCCCAGCCTCCCACTCGGTCTTGTCCCCAAAAAGGAAGGCATATTGAGTCGGCGTATTGGCCACTCTCACCCATGCTAATCAAAGGACAATCCCTCATGAGAAGGAGTTCATGACACACTCAGGATTAAGACTGAGTTACCTAGGTCATACTATTGAAACAGTAACCTAATTAGTTAACGGTGTTATAACTAATGGTTGACTATTTCGTGGTCCGGTCTTATGTCAACTCATTGCATAGGATACCCCCACTTGCATGTCTATTACATGGACGTTTTGGATCAATACGTCTGTATCAAATACAAAGCGGGCCGTATCTCATAGTGTTACCAGGATAACGTACCCAACCTTATCCTTGTACTATAGACCTTTTAGGTTGTTACTTGAACATCGATCCTCGTATGTCCCCACATACTAGTTCAAGTTACATACAAACAACCTTGAATCTTAGTTTATTGGATTTGGGTCAAATTGTGCAATATTTAACAATAACACTTTATTGTAGAAACTCAATAACACTTTATTGAAACAAGTATACAATTTGTTTACATTCACTATCTACGAGTTTTAGGGCATAAAACCCAACAAACTCCCACTTGAACTAAAACTCTAGTTTTGTGGGATGTACAATAATCTATACAGTAGTGAGTGTATAAATACATGTATAAAACATATACAATGTACAAATACAATAAACTAGGGCATCACTATACCCATTACATAATGGTATCACTATACCCATTACATTTCTCCCACTTGCCCTAGATTACACCTTTGTACATATCTCGTAGATCTAGACCTTCTAGATGACCCTCAAACACTTTAGCCGAGAGAGTCTTTGTAAATGAATCAATAATATTTCATTTAATTTAATGTGTCTGCTTGTCTTAGGCTGCGATGTTCTTTTGAATTTGCCACAACACCACTATATCACTATAAAGTGTGATGGGCAAGTTCACATTTGGAACACATTCCAAATCAATCAAGAACTTTCTAAGCCATACAGTCTCTATCGTTGCTTCACAAGCAGCTAATTTTTCGGCCTATACGGTCAAGACTGTAACTATGCCATACTATAGCTCCATCGTAAAGAGTGACCACAGATACTGATGTAGATTTCCTCAAATCTTTATAGTTGGTCGTCAGTATGATTGGTTTAGTAGTCGTAGATTTAAATCAATCCAAGTATAAACTGACTAAATCAAGTAGTACCTGATGAGTCCAAGGTCGAATCCACAGGGAAATGAAACAAAAGTGGTCAAAAATGTTCACTGATTTAGTCTCACAATGCGCGACAATAGTTTTTAGAGAGTAAATAGTTCAAACGATAATTAATTTGTAGGAAAACAATGAGTAATAAAAACTGAGGAAAGGGTATTAATGCGAAAAGTATCAAGGTTGTTGCGGCTGCAGCCTCATGCGTTTATAAGAGACCTGTAGCGCTAATTTTGGTTATTTGATCCATTAATGCCTAAGTGAGAAAAAAAATCATTAAGTTTCCCTTCCTGTACTCCTTATATGTTTTAGCAATAAACTAACAATTGATTTTTTGACTAGTTCATGCATGAAGTTTAGTTCTCTTAGCATTTACAATGAATTGCGTTAGTCACTACGCAATCAAAGCTCAAGTATGCAATATCTTTTAGCGGTAATGATTTAATGCTACCAAGACTACATGAAATGTGCTAACTTGTTCTACTTAGAGAGATCCATATGCATTACCTGTCAAGGATTTATCATACTGTTATCGCATCCGGCTGGCAGGGCAGGAATTAGCAATGAAAAAATTAACGCTACTAAACAGAAAGCAATCAATGTTTCAATTAAACCAAAATATTGCGCTTACAGGTTGTACTTATCGCCGCATGAGGCGCTTGCGCTAAGCCTTGATGAGGAGAGTTAGCTCATATGAGCAAAACAAGACATTATGAAATAAAATACTACACACAAGCTTGCTCTAATTTTGTAGTTCTCTCTAACTTCTTGGTCTTCTCCCCCCTCGTTTTTTTTTTCTCCACTTTCTTCTACTTCTCCTCATCTATTTCTAAGCGAAGAAGATGACTTCTTCAAGTAATAGCAACTTGCTTGATCATCATTAGGCAACTTTGATAGCGAGCATAGCTAGCTAGTCTTTCTTAATCAATTTAGCTAGTCTTTGATGATTTATTGGCCATTTTATTGCACTTAATGTCTATTTTGTAGGAAATCGTTGATTGTGTTGGGATTGGTGTCCTAAAACTCGTAGATAGTGAATGTTAAACGAATTATATACTTATTCGATAAAGGTGTTATCGAGATTGATTCAGTAAAAGTCATTACTGAATAAAGTAAATTGCACTTATAATAACCCAAATCCAATAAACTAAGATCCATGGCTATAGGATGAACACTTGAGCTTTATGTAGAGACATAAAAGTGGATCAAGCTTGAGTAATAGCCAAAATGGTCTATAGTATAGGAATAGGGTTGGGTACCTTATTCTGGAGACACTATGAGACGCGGCCCACTTTATAGATTGTATAGACGATGTGATCCTAAATCGTCCATGTAGAGACATGCGAGTGGGGGCGTCCTATGCAATGAGTTTGCATAAAACCAGGACCGAGAAATAAGTCGCTCTCGCTTTATAACACCGCTTACTGACGAGACTGACTATTTCATGTGATGACCTAGGTAACTCGATCTTAATCCTGAGCTAACTATGAACTCCTATTTATTCGGGCTTATCCTTAGATCTGCATAGGTGAGAGTGGCTTAGTATCGCCGTCTCAATAAGCCTCCCATTTTAGGGATAGGAACGAGTAGATAGCTGGGGACATAGTCGTGCAAGAAGGAATTCACTCCTACCCGAATTAGGGATAGTAGAGAGGTTGTTCCCTTAAGTGCTGACTCCGAGGCTTGAACAAAGGGATCCCGCCCTCTCATTGGCCCGAGAGGGACTCGGTTTATTGGTTGGACCATAAACCAATTGTTCATTAGAGGATCAGTGGGACTTATGGAATTAGAAGTACTATAGGGGTAAAACGGCTTATTGACCTAGCTATAGCTACGAACAACCTTTGAAGGATCGACTTACTAATCATGGTTAAATCAAGTGGATGAAAATATATCTATAGTGAGGGGAGTGCAACTATCGAGCTATAGTGGAATGTCCCGATAGTTAACGAATGTTGCCTAGCTTGGACAATGAGATTAGTCGGTTAGCCTCGAATCGTTGGAGCCCATGATCTATAGGTCCATTAGGTCCCCCTACTAGCTCATATCGGAATTAAGCCTAGAACAAAAGATAGGAAGCTTTGAATCGTTCAAAATCGGAAAAAAGGGTATTATCGTAAATTGTGTTTGACACAATAATTTAATTATGAATTAAATTAGAAAATGAGAGATGAAGTATTTAAAAGTGTTTTGAATACTATATATATGTATTAGGAATCATATATATGGAATTGCACAAGATATCAAAGATTAATTAGATTAATCATATCAAAATTAATTTGAAAATTTTCAAATTAATTACCAAGCAATCAATTTCAATTTAGAATTGAAATTGGGGATAATTTGCAAACTTGAAATTTGATTTCAATTTGAATTTAGTGGATTTAGTTGGAAATCCACTTAATGCATGATCATTCAAAGTGGAAAGACAACTCACTCATGCATTGTTGCATGTCTTGTGTAATGTACACCTAGAATCCACTTGAGCTTGCAAATACACCATGTGTCTTGTGTCTCGAGGCTTGGCTTTGCATGGAGAATGTCTTTAAAAGGAGTTTGAATCATATTCAAACATGAGAGAGTCATTTCCTTAATGTTATGCTGCTGGAATTTGGACTCAAAGTTCTCTCATCTCTCATTCTTCTCCATTGCTTGATGCTTCAAGCATTCCCTTCCCATTCCCTATCTTATATAGACTCCCACAAGTCGTTCTTGGTCCGGAGTATAGTAGGGAAGACTCTAGAGGTTGTCCAAGGAGCATAGGAGAGGCAAACACCACAAGGAGTTCAACATAAGTGAGCTACAAAGGTTGGTGTTTTCTAAACTCTCTATTCTGTCTTTTCTAGAACATGCATGCTTTAGGAGTAAAATTGAATGTCTTAAGTGCTTTCGATCTTCAATTGCTTCCGCATGTGTAATATGTACACCTTCAGATTGGAGCTAAAACGTGATATTGGAGTCAATCGGGAGTTCGGGACGTGAAAAGATACAAAAGAACTGAAGAGAATCAACGAAGAAAAAGTCAATTTGGGGCAAAATGTAGACCAGCGTCTCGACGTTGGTCCTTGAGCGTCTCGACGCTGGCTTTCCATATCTGCATAGGCGCTAAAACGTCATAGCGTCTCGACGCTGCGACCTTAGCGTCTCGACGCTACGAGTTTTTTCTTTCCAGACACGCGTATTTTGAAGGCAGCGTCTCGACGCTACGACGAAAAATCTGCTATATAAGCTTCTTTTCGGCTAGGTTCCAGGGGACTTTGATTTGGGACGATTTGGAGCCGACAACAGATCAGAAACAAGGCATTTTGGAGCTGAAGCAAAGGGGGAAAGTTGGAAATCAACCCATTGTTCGTGGGGATTGTGACGGGGACGTTCGGTCTCGGCCTACAACGTGTTTAATTCTTCTTCCCCTCACTTTAGTTAATCTTTATGGCAGTTTTAGACTATGATCTTATTGTAACGTTGTGTATGAGTAGCTAGGCTTTAATTCTTAGGGATTGATGTAACCGTTGGGCAAGTTATGTATTAATTTGATGATTTATGTTAATGATTTTTTTTTTTTTTAGGTTGAAAACTCCATTTGACTCCAATTGCTGAATTAAGCTTCAAACACGTACTTCCTACAAATAAAACATAAAAATGCATAAATTTGGGCAAATAATTATAGAAGACTAGCTTAATCAATCAGAGAAAAATAGCTAGTTATGCTCGCTATCAATAGGAGAAATAAAATCTACTGCTGTTAGACTCCAGTTGGCTGACCAATCTGTGGTTAGTCCTTATGGAATTGTGGAAAATGTGCTGATCAAAGTAGGTAGATTTCTCCTTCCTGTTGATTTCTTCGTGTTGGATATTAAAGAGAATCATGCTATGCCTATTATATTAGGGAGACCATTCCTTGCTACAGGGGGGTTATAATTGATATTGAACGCAGGGAGCTAATCATAAGAGTCCAACAGGAGAAGGAAGTTTTAAAAGCTTTTGAGGATGCCAAGAACACATCAGATACAATGATAGTGGGCTATAGGAGAGGTGCTAGGAAGAGAACCAATGATGGAACACCTGACAGGAGACCACCCTGATGCATATTTGGTCAACACGTCGAGCTAATGATGTTAAACAAGCGCTTATGGGAGGCAACCCAAGTAAGTTAGTTATGTCTTTCTTTTGAGTTTTATTTATTGTTTATGTCTGTTTTGTAGGTCTTGTTTTCAGTCTCTCCTTTGTTTTCAAGCTTCCAAGCTTTCAGTCAAGAAGTCATCATTATTCCAGGCCAGTATTGTTCACTCCTTTTTATTCTTTTATTGTTCTCATGCTTGTTTATGCCTTATTTTCTTTTTACATTGAGGACATTGCATGTTTTAAGTTTGGGGGTGGATTAGCATGTTGGTGGAGCCCTTAAGCATCTGAGTTCGGGCTATAGTTTTGAGCTTCCTTTGAATTATGCATATGGTTGTTTTCTGGATGTATTTTTGCATGACTATGATGTCCTAGGATAGGCTTTCTTGTCAATTTTCAAGCTTGTGATGAGTTGTAAGCATGAGTGTCCAAAAAGGGAGATTTTTTAAAATTTTTCTAGGAGATGGCTTGCATGAGTAGAGTCTTTGTCTTGGCTAGATTTTGATTTGAATGCTTAGGAGCGAATTATTTGGTTCATATGCTTGTTGTCACCTCGATAGGTGTAGGGTAGAGCTAAAGAGTTAATTTTTTGCAAATTAGCATGTTTGATCTTGCTTAGGAGAAAAGAAAAGAATACCTGCTTACCATGCTCATAAAGAAAAATCATTCTTGTTGTTATTGTTAAAAAAAAAAATTATGTCATGGCTTGTGCACAATATGCAATGGTTAATAAAGATTAAGGCAAAAAGAGCTACCCCTGTTGTGATCAGTTAGGCCAACCAGAGAAAACTCAGGTTAAGGGTCCTTGCAATGGGTGTGTGAAAGCTAGTGCCACATATAAATGCTTAATTTAATTGTTAATTATAAGCACCTAAGTATGGAGAAAACAAATTAATTTGTTCCATTAACTCATTAGTGAAACCTTAGTGCCAGTGTAGAGGGAAGATGAGCTGAGAGTTTAATAAATCAATCCCGGGCTAGTAGAGTCTGATCTTGTTGAGTTAGATCTCGCTTGTGCAAGTTCATTTTGGAAAAATTTTAATTTGTCTCCCTCATTGGTCCTTATGTGCATGTCTCTTGCTTGCTTGGTTATTGACTTTTGAGCCTTGAGGATTAAGTCATGTTTGTTGCATCCATTCTTCCACTGTATGTTTGATTTTTAGTTTGCTCGAGGACTAGCAAAAGCTTAAGTTTGGGGGTGTTTGATAGCGAGCATAGCTAGCTAGTCTTTCTTAATCAATTTAGCTAGTCTTTGATGATTTATTGGCCATTTTATTGCACTTAATGTCTATTTTGTAGGAAATCGTTGATTGAAGCTAAAACATGATATTGGAGTCAATCGGGAGTTCGAGACGTAAAAAGATACAAAAGAACCGAAGAGAATCAACGAAGAAAAAGTCAATTTGGGGCAAAATGTAGACTAGCGTCTCGACGCTGGCTTTCCATATCTGCATAGGCACTAAAACGTCGTAGCGTCGAGACGCTACGACCTTAGCGTCTCGACGTTGCTAGTTTTTTCTTTCCAGACACGCGTATTTTGAAGGCAGCGTCTCGACACTACGACGAAAAATCTGCTATATAAGCTTCTTTTCGGCTAGGTTCCAGGGGACTTCGATTTGGGACGATTTGGAGCCGACAACAGAGTAGAAACAAGGCATTTTGGAGCTGAAGCAAAGGGGGAAAGTTGGAAATCAACCCATTGTTCGTGGGGATCGTGATGGGGACGTTCGGTCTCGGCCTACAACGAGTTTAATTCTTCTTCCCCTCACTTTAGTTAATCTTTATGGTTTTTTTAGACTATGATCTTATTGTAACGTTGTGTATGAGTAGCTAGGCTTTAATTCTTAGGGATTGATGTAGCCGTTGGGCAAGTTATGGATTAATTTGATGATTTATGTTAATGATTCTTTTATGCATAATTGTATCCTTAGTGCTTTCAATTTACCGGCCATGAATTGAATGTTGTGTATGCATAAATCTAACTCGGGAGAGAGGATTTAGCTTAGAAATTGTTATGCATAACTAGGATTTAGCTAGAGATCGGGAGATAATAGTTAATTCTAGAAATCGTTAAAAAGGGTGTCCTTAATGCCTTTCATGTTTATTGAATTTAGATAGGGATATAGGGTTCAATTGCATGTGGGAGAATCATGTATGCTCGGGAGAGGTATGTGTGATATTAGGTTTCCAAGATTTATGAATTACTGCATGGCAATAATCCATTAATTATTCCATAATCCCAATTGGTGAAGTCAATTTCCCTAAGACCATTTTCCCATTAGATTGTCACTTTTTGCACTACTTTTGTGTTTGAGTCCATTGCATTCTCACTAAATTAGTTTCCCTAAATAAAATTGGCCAAGAGTATTTTCGGTAATTAATCTTGACTAGACACCAATCCAGAGAACGACATTCGAATTTCAATATTCACTATATTATAACTTGACCCGTACACTTGCGGTGAGCAAATCGTGCATCAAACTTGCGCCTTTCTAATCTCCTTTTTCGGCCACTTGCTCTGGTTGCGCTGGTGCTGTCTTTTCATTCTTCTTTTTCTGTCTCTTTATCATCTTGGCATGTGTGCCTGCGCTGAGAGGATACTTGAAACAACTAGATTAGTTGCGTTAGCACTCTGTAATTTATAATTTCCTATCGCATACACAAATATAGCTTGCTATTTATAACAGAACACTTTTTCTCTTCGTTATGCGCTAAGATAACGCATCTGAGGTTCTTTTAGCCTTCTTTTAGCCTAAGTTTAGAGGATAAATAACTTGCTTTTCGCAAGTTATCACCTTATCAGTCTTAAAATCCGTGTCAGTGTATCCTATAAGGATCAAATCCTTAGTCCCATACACGAGCATATAGTTCCTTGTTCTCCTCGAATACTTGAGGATATTCTTAACGGTTTTCCAATGGTTAAATCTTGGATTAGATTGATACTTACTGACAATCCGTATTGCATAGGGCATTCGTCTCATCTCCTCAACTTCTTGAGGTGTCTTAGGAAACAGTTTCTTAGACAAAAAAGAATTCCACGCCTGAAAGGTAGTGAACCCTTCTTGGAATTCTGTATCTTATATCTAACTAACATCTTTTAGATATAAGTCACTTGAGACAAGGCTAGCTTTTTGTTCTAACGATTCCTAACGATTTGGATCCCAAGAACAAACTCGACTTCTCCCAATTTCCATTTGGAAATGAACTGCTAACTCCTTTAATGTCAGTAAGATAACCTACATCATTCCCAATGATTAGGATATCAATCATATACAACACTAAGTAAGCTACTGAACTATTGATGATTACTTGTAAACACAAGACTCATTAATGTTCTGATTAAAGCCAAAAGATTTTGTCACTATATCAAATCTTATATTTCAAGATCGAAATGCTTAGGTCAATCCATGAATGGATCACTTAAGCTTGCAAACCCTTTTGCTTTCGATCTTGCTGTATGAACCCTTTTGGTTAAGACCTTTAATGTCTCATTTTCTCTTGTAAATCCACTTTTAACTAATAGGTGTTACCCATCAAGCAGATCTACAAGATCCCAGATGAAAGTGAAATACAAAAGACTTCATTTCCAGATCCATGACTTTAATCCATTGGTCCTTGTCAACATCATTCATTTTCATTCTAAAAGATAATGAACCCACTATGCCATCATCAGGTATGATGACCTAGGCTTCAAAACAAGCCCATGTAACGTTCAGGTTATCAAACAACCCTCCCACTACATTGAGGCAATCTCAACTATTGAGATAGATGTGACTGACTAGATGCACTGATCCATCAACAACTCGTGTTGAATAGTCAGCCTCATCAACAACTCTTGTGGATGTTACTGTAGCTTCATTAGTTAACTTACTTAAACTGACTTTACCCTTGTGGTTTATGATTTTTTATGTGAACTTCTTCTGAGAATTTAGCATTTGTCGATACAAATTCTTTATTCTCTTGTGAATTGAAGAAGTATCCACTTCTCGTTTTCTTTGGGGTTGCCTATTACAGTATGCAATGCAGTCAACACTGCATGACCCCAAAACGAGCCAGACAATTGAGCATAGCTCAACATGGAATGAACCATATCCAATAGGGTTCTATTTCTCCTAAATGAGATTTAGAGTGTGATCCCATGTACTATCAAATAGTCCTGGAATCTCAAATCCCTATGCTCAACACTTTGATCAGATCGAAGTGTTTTTATCATCTCACCTAATAAGTTTTCAACTTCAGTCCTAAGCCCCTTCGAATATCTCAAGAGCTTCAGACATAAGTTGCATTAGGTAAAGATACTCATACCTTTGAATAATCATCCAAAAGAGATGAATTATTCATGCCCTCCCACTGCTTTAACATATTGAACCACAAGGATCCAAATGTACAAGCTCCAAGGGCTCTTTGGCTCTTAGATCTTTTCCAGTAAAAGATCTATTAGTCATATTGCCCACAAGGCATGACTTACAAGGTAGTAGAGAGTCATCTTCTAACTCGCTTAGAAGTTCACTCTTGACCAATCTCCCAATCAAATTGAGATTAATATGGCCTACCTTAGAACAAAAGAAAGGTATTTTTCTTTAGGAGAAATCCTTTGCCTATTTTCACATTGAGTAGTAGCAGTTTTAAACAACCCAGTGTTCATGATTGCTTTACTCTTGATTAGTCTTAAAACATTTAGGTTACTTTCCAGTAAAGCTAAACAAATGTCAACTCCCTTTCTTGAAAAAAAACTGCATTAGCAGAGAAAGGTAAAGAGTAACATTGTTCCAGCAAATAAGACAGAGAAATCAAATTTCTTTTGATCTTAGGAATTACATACACATTATCTAATAATATGTATTTTCTCCCACTGAGAAAAATAACTTAATGTTTCCTACTTCTATAGCCAAAATACACAAGCAGCATGTTATTGCCAGGAACTTATTCCTTTAAAAGAAGAACACACATGATTTGTGGCCCCTGAATCAAGTATTCGAGGAGAATCACTATTCTTCATTAATCACGTTTTCAAGACAAGTAAATGAAAATTATGTTCTTGAACAAGTTCTCTTTTGCTAAGCAGGATTCTATGTCATATTCACCAAGAACGATTCTTAATGAATTAAACGTATGGGGCATGAGGACATTCCTTAGTTAACAATAATCCTAGACTTTTTTACCACAACTTGTAGTTTAAGCTTGTTGTATTACCATTATTTATAAAATGACGTAAGACAATACACAAAATTATTATATAATTGCTGAAGTAACAAATTACTTGCATTATTATTTGCACTTACCCATCACAGATAATCCAATCAAATTCTGCAAAAACAAATAAGCAATCAAAGAAACCCTATAAAACTATTGATTTAGTTTTTGCAACAATACTTCAAAGGTTTAGAACAACAGCCACCGAATGGTGGTCAGCTACTCCTCCTCTGAATTGAGACAATCTCAACCAAACTCTAACACCAGAATAACTCATATTCCGTTAGCGTTTAGTTACCGTTGTTCGATCAAGGGTTAGTTAACACATTTAACTCATCCCCGTAAGTGTAACCCTCCCACTTTTAGATCTCAAAAGCACGCACCAACAGGCTACCAAAGGGAAAGACAACTGTTAGTGATTAGCCTAAGTGACCCTATCCTATTCAGGAGTTCACGGTGTTCCGAATCCTATGATCAGGCCCTCCGAAGGGATGGTTGCGCCAGGACAACCTGCAGGCGGATCATAGGACTCTCACGGTGCAAACTAGGGGCGGAGACCGAAGGATACGTTGACACATGTCCCGCTCCCACTTACTCTAGACATTTTTCCCATTCACCTTGTTATTGATTCATGCAAACACTTTCCGAAGGGAGGCCGCTCCTAAGGCGACTCGAAGCTGAGCATGAACCTCACGTTGTGAATATAGGGACGTAGGAGCAAAACTTGATTTAAATCTCGTTTTGCAATTTTCCTCCCACTGAAAATGTCCTAAGGTTAATTTAGGGTTGTTTAACTTAGATAAAATTTGGCTAAGTCAATCTATCTAAGTCTGATCCTATTATAACAATTATGGAAAGGATTCAACCGCAATGTTTTAGGTGAATTAAACTTCTTTTAATAAACCCAACTTTACAAGTCAACATTACTATGGTTAATTCAACTCAAGGTCCAGATCAGTTCCCAGGCAGGAGGTGTTCCGTAAACCGTCATCTTAAGTACCCCCAGCCTTAGACAGAACTTTACCGAGAGAGTTCCCTTATAACCACAGTAATGTAAGGTCTTTACTCTAAAGATCTAGGTGTATTAAATACTTTTAACAAACCTAGTGACCTTGCATGCTAACATTTAACTATGATTAATTCAACTCCGGCATTCCGGGTCAGTTCCCAGGTAGGAGGTGTTCCGTAAACCGTCAACTTAAATACCCCCAACCTTAGACAGAACTTTACCTATGGAGTTCCCTTATAATCATAGCAATGTTTTTCCTACTTAGTCAATTAAAACTAATTTTAATTCTAAGTAAGAATAATTCTAATCCTATTAGAAATGTGATCTTAGATCTAATTAATTTTAAACATTTTAAAATTAATTCATTTATTCTAAGATCCTATGTTTGCATGCAATTCTTTGTTATAGGTTAACGATTTCTATTCATTAATTTTATAACTATTATAACTTTTAATGAATTAACTCTATAACATGCTACTATGGTGAATAAATTAACAATCAAATTCTAATTAATTTATAAAACCATACATTAGCATACATGACATACCAAAAATATAACATTTATATTAATCTAAGGTAATGTCATGCTCAATGCAATTTAATTTTCTTTTAATTAACCTAACTTTTAAATTAATTATACAAGAAAATTAAAATTAAGCATTACCATTTTCATACATTAACATAACATTTATATTAATATATCATGAAAATTAATTAAGCATGTTAATTACTTATAGAAATATAACTCTTATATATTATTAAACTAAAGTAATTTCATGCTCAATGCAAATTAATTTTCTTCAATTAATCTAACTCTTAAATTAATTACCCAAGAAAATTAAAATAAGCATTCACATATTCATACATTAACATAACATTTTATATTAATTGCTCATGAAAATAAATAAGCATATAAATTACTTTCATAAATATAACTTTTTAAATATTTTTTACTAAAGTAATTTCATGTTCAATGCTTCTCAATTTTCATCCATTTAATCATAACAATTTATATTAAATACTCATGAAAATAAAATTCATACATATTTCATACATTATAACATTTATAATAATAAATATGCATGAATATGCTTAACCTATGGTGGGATTTTAAGCTAAATGACATACTTTATGCAACAATCAATTAATTTGATACATACATCACGTGCATAATTAAATTAAAACTACCAAAATTGACCGGCATATTTGGCATATCCTATGGAATTAAAAGCAATTTAAATTACAATAATTTAAATTCAAGACATATTTTGATCTTCAAATTTTTTCCTTTTTGGCATTTACAATTGATCTAATCAAAAGTATAAATCTAATCCCAACAAATATGCCTAAATAATCAATTTTGTAAATTAAACCACATATCACATACATGAAATTAAAATACCCACCATTGAACCAATACTAATTTTAGAGAAACGAAATTAAATCTACAATCGACTCTGATACCAATTGTAAGGATTTGGAATTCCCCAATTTCGTTAAAGCGGAAGCGTAATTGGGACCGATTCGTAGTTAATTTTGTTTATCCAAAAATACTATTACATTGGCAAAAAACATAGAACAAATTTTATACAAACTTAAGGCTAAGCATACAAAAATTATTAGATCTAAATCTAAAGGGGAGAAGCAAACATACCGTCGTTGACGACTCTGAATACTTCAACGGACATCTTTCTTGATTTTGGACCAAACGTCAATAATTGGGACACCACTAATTGATCTTCCCCGCTATAACTCTGAGATTAGGAACGTAGTTATGGGACTACCTAATCTTGAATGGGAAAAACTCTAGAGAGAAAATTCTCCCTAGAGTTCTTGAGTTGAGAGAATATGAGAGGGAGGCTAGAGAGAATGCAAGAGTGCATTCTTGTGGCCTTATGTTGTAGTACCTAAACCCTAGGGTTAGTGTTCTATTTATAGGAGAAAGGTCATGAATAAAATATTCATTTAAAATCAATTATTTCCATAACTGATTTAATCTTTTCCATAATTAATCAATTTCATGACCAATCAATTCCATAATTGATTAATCCTTTCCATAAATGATTGATCAATTCCATAAGTGATTAAATCATTTCCATAAATGATTAATTACTTCCATAAGTGATTAATCATTTTCATAATTGATTAATTTCCAATTAGTTAATTCTTTAATTAATTAATCACCAATTAAATATCATATATTTAATTTCAAACCTTCTATTAGTTAATTAATTAATTACCCAATTAAATATCATATATTTAATTTCAGGCCTTCAATTAATTAATTCTATAATATGAATCAAATTCATATTAAAATTTGAACTCCTTCAAATTCTCTTATATCCTATAAATTTAATATGAATCAAATTCATATTAATATTTGAACTTCTTCAAATATTTATTTCTCTCATAGACTATAGTTTAATTAAATCTCATTTCATTTAAACTAAATTGAATAATTAATTAATTCATCTTCTAATTAAATACCATATAGTTAATTAGACATATATTTGAACTCTTTCAAATATATCAATCTCTCAACATAATAAAGTTTAATCTAAAATTAGACTTTATATTTTAATGCATCACTATACATTATATTAATTTGTATCTCGTACAATTAACTTAATTCCCAGTATGAATTTGAACTATTCAAATTCTCTCAAGATATATTTGTTCCTAATTACTCTTTACGAGTTAGCAGGGGGACCTAATGGACCTACAGATCAGAAGCTCCAATGATATGAGGTTAATAGATTAAACTCATTAATCAGGTTAACCAATATTCATTAAATGTGGGTCATTCCACTAAAGTCCCACAGCTGAACTCTTTTCACTATAGAATATTTCTGTGTCCATGGATGTAGACCTATGTCGGTAAGTCAATCCTTCACGAGTGTCCATAATCACAGCTGGGTCAAATTACCGTTTTACCCCTATGTTACATCTGTCTCCTTAAGTCCCAGCGCTCCTCTAATGAACAACCTGTTTATGGTCCAACCATTAAACAGAAAGTCCCTCTCGGGCCAGTGAGAGGGCGGGATCCCTTTGTTCAAGTCTCGGAGTCACCACTTAAGGGAACACTCATCTACTTCACCTAGAAGCGGGAATGAGTGAATTCCTTCTTGTGTTGTCATGTCCCCAGCCTCCCACTCGGTCTTGTCCCCAAAAAGGAAGGCATATTGAGTCGGCGTATTGGCCACTCTCACCCATGCTAATCAAAGGACAATCCCTCATGAGAAGGAGTTCATGACACACTCAGGATTAAGACTGAGTTACCTGGGTCATCCTATTGAAACAATAACCTAATTAGTTAACGGTGTGTCAAATACAAAGCGGGTCGTATCTCATAGTGTTACCAGGATATGGTACCCAACCTTATCCTTGTACTATAGACCTTTTAGGTTGTTACTTGAACATCGATCCTCGTATGTCCCCACATACTAGTTCAAGTTACATACAAACAACCTTGAATCTTAGTTTATTGCATTTGGGTCAAATTGTGCAATATTTAACAATAACACTTTATTGTAGAAACTCAATAACACTTTATTGAAACAAGTATACAATTTGTTTACATTCACTATCTACGAGTTTTAGGGCATAAAACCCAACAGCTAGAGCATCTTTTAAAACAATTACTGAATCCTGACCAGCGCCTGTGCTTCTAATTTGTCTGCTTATTTGTTTACTTTTTGTTCTATCATTTCTTTTGCTTCAGCATTTCTATAAAAACCAATCATTTTACCCACCTTTGAAACCATTAAAGAGCTATACAAAATAGATAAAGTGAAAGCTAATTCAGACCTTGGATTCAATAAATACTTATTACTTGTTGCGGACTGTGTATACTTGCACAGAGTTCTAGAGTCCATTTATATCTTATTTCTTATTACATTTTTACTCACTCTAGGAACCCAACAACCTACATAGAAGGTCTCTAATTGAATGCATAATGGTAGTCCATGGTGCGGGCACCTTTGTAGTAAGCTCTTGAAACGTTCCCATGCTTCACTCAACGTTTCATCTTCCATTTGCGTGAAAATCATTATTTCCTTCCTCAATCGAGAGTTTTTGGTGGATGGAAAGTATTTCTCTAGAAATTTCTCAGCCAAATCATTCCATGTTGCGATGGAATTTGCTGGCTGCTGATTGAGCCACACTTTCGTCGCATCCCTTAGTGAGTAAGGAAACAAGATGACTTACAATTGCTCATGTGTCACTCCTGGAATAATAAGTTTATTACAAATGTCCAAAAATGACTTTAGGTGGGAGTGAGGGTCTTCTGTTATGCTTCCTCCGAACTGTTCTACAGTTGTCAGCATTTGAAACATAACGAGTTTTAATTCAAACCTTTCTGTTTCTAGAGTAGGCTGAACTATCCCTGGATTGAAATTACAATTTGCAGGGGCTGCATAGTCTCGAATTCCTCTGGCCCTATCATCGGTCATTAGGATGGGATTCAATGGTCTGTTTGGTTGATTAGGTGCTGCCATTTCTCCTGATTGTCTTCGAGCTCTTCAATTTCTTCTCCTTCTATGATATGTTCTATCAATTTCAGGGTCGATTTCGAAATCGATTTGTCGGGCGGCACGCATACAACTTCTGGTTACTTGGAGAAAAAGTGCTCGACAGGAAACACAGTAAACAATATCAACGGAGTGTCAGATCAGAAAAATTATTAAAATTTGTTGCCTTTCCCCGACAACAACGCCAAAAAATTGATTGGATTCTATTAGTATGCTCAAAAATATGGTTGTAGATAATAATCAATCCAAGTATAAATTGACAAAATCAAGTAATACCTGGTGAATCCAGGGTCGAATCCACAGGGAAAGGATATTCACAATGTTTTTAACAATATTTACTGATCTAAACTCAAAAACGTATGATACTATTTTAAAAGAATAAACAAGAGGGTTGATATATTTGAAAAGTAAATATTTCTATCAAACAAAAACATTCGATGAGAGTAAAAGAAAAAGTATAAGGAGAATGGTATCAAGGCTTTTGCGGTTGCAACCTCATGCGTTATAAGAACCTTCTCTTCCGGTACTCCTTTTGCATTTGGCATAAAACTATCAAGTGGTCAATTGGCTAGTTCATGCGTTAGGTGCAGTTCTCTAAAACTTACAAGGGATTGTGTTAGTCACAACGCAATCTAAGCTCATGCATACACTATCTTTTAGCGGTAGTGTTTTAATGCTACCAAGACTACATGACATGCGCTAACTTGCTCTACTCAGAGATTTCCACATGCGTTACCTGTCAGGGATTTAGCATGCTGCTACCGCATCCGGCTGGCCAAGCGGGAGTTAGTAATGAAAATAGTATCGCAACTGAATAGAAAGCAATTAATGGTTCATTTAACTCAAAATATGTGCTTACAAGATATACTTATCACCGCATGAGGTGCTTGCGCTAAGCCTTGAAGAAGAATTTACCTCATGCGAGCAAAACAAGACATTGTGAAATAAAACATTACAAGCATGAGTTTGCTCCTAATCACAGCTTCCTGTGGTTTCTCCGTGTTCTTCCTTCTTCGCTCCTTTGAGCCAAAAAATGAATGAATTGATGGATGATTGATATCTGATCTTTGGCTTCGATTTATAGGTGAGGGAAGATGACTTCTCTAAGTAATTAGCAACTTGCGTTAATCATTATTAGTCAACTTGCTTTAGCTTTTCTCCCCTTTTTCCGCCCACTTGCGAAAGTTGTGTCAGCGCTTGTCTTTTCATTATCTTATCTGTCTCTTGATCATCTTGGGATGTGTGCCTATGCTGAGAAGATCTTAAAAACAACTGAATTAGTTTGCGTTAGTGCCCTTCATTTTATAATTTCTCATCGCATACATGAATATAGCTCGCTGCATAAACTTATCACATTTTCCCTTCTTTATGCACTGAAGTAACGCATCTGTGTTTCTTTTGGCCTTGTTTTAGCCTAAGTTTAGAGGACTAATAACTTGTTTTTTGCAAGTTATAAGCAACCTACACAACAACAGCCGCAGAAAAACTTCCAACAATTTCCAGTGCAGAGTCAAGAGTCAAATCTATAGACTGTTATGAAGGAGTACATGGCAAGGAACAATCTTGCAATAAGGAATTTGGAAGTTCAGCTTGGACAAGTTGCTCAGGAGATTAAAAATAGACCGCAAGGGACGTTGTCTAGCAAAACCGAGATCCCTCACAGAGAAGGAAAGGAACAATGCAAGGCAGTAACCTTAAGAAGTGGATTAGAATACGATGGACCAAAGTATCCAATGAATCAAGAAGCAGAGATCCCAGTTGAAGTTCGAGAAAAGATTTGTGAAAAGAAGTTAGACATTACAACTGATAGTTTACAGAATAAAGAAGATAAAGTAGAAAAGACCAAGGAGTACGAAGCCTTGGTGGAAAAAAAAAGAAAAATCAAAATTGGAGAAAAAACAAGGAAATGAGTCCACAAATGCGACTGCAAAACCTCAGAAATTTGTGATAGATCCAGGTTACAGACCACCTCCTCTGTACCCTCAGAGATTCAAACATGCCTCATAAGATGTACAATTCGAGAATTTTTTGGATGTATTGAAGCAGTTACACATCAACATACCATTAGTAGAGGCACTTGAACAAATGACTACCTATGTGAAGTTCCTAAAAGATATTCTGTCAAAAAAGAGAAGGTTGGGAGAATACGAAATGGTTGCACTCACGGAATGTTCCAGTGCATTGGTGAAGAACGAGATTCCTCCCAAGCTTAAAGATCAAGGAAGCTTTACCATTCCATGCTCTTTCGGAGGCAGGGATGTAGGCAGAGCCTTGTGCGATTTAGGAGCAAGTATCAACTTAATGCCATACTCAGTTTTTAAACAGTTAGGGATAGGTGAAGCACGACCAACAACTATGACCTTACAGTTGGTGGACAGATCGTTGACACACCCCATTGGAAAGATTGAAGACGTATCGGTTAAAGTTGACAAGTTTGTTTTCCCTGCAGATTTCATCATTTTAGAATGTGAAGCTGACAAGGACTTGTCAATCATCTTAGGACGACCGTTCCTAGCCACTGGCAGAACCTTAATAGATGTGCAAAAAGAAGAATTTTGGACTTTGTTCCAACCTAATCTAGACAATTAGATTGTGTTCAATAAAGTATTAGATAATTTTGTACTTTGTTCCAACCTAATCCATCCCACAGTCTTTTCCCTTGTCTCTCTCTTTTCCTCCCCACTTGGACAAATTATTGAATAAGGTCCCTACATTATAGCAGTAGTCTCCTTAAAACCATAGGATGTAGAATTTAATGTTTGTTTGCCCCTTAACTATTGGATACAAAGTCGAGGTACTTTTATAATTTCTATCTCTTACATCCAACGGTGTAAAACTACCAACCTCCTTATAACGCCCTCACCGAATAATTTCTCCTCCACCTGTTTCTAATTACCTTCAATCATTCAAACCTCAATTTTTTCGAATATTCTAATATGATATAATTTTTTCAACAACCCACTAACCATCATTTTCAGACATAGTCCACATATTTCATTCAAAACCTTGGCGTCAACTACTTGTCATTGTAGTTGATATTTGTTACTAGCCTTTGAACTTAAATTGGATGTTTAGAAAGGCCAAAAAAACATAGGATTCACCATGGATTCGACATCAATTGTGTTAAATAACATAGGTTGAAAACTACTTCAAGGAAGAAGCTTTGCTCCTCTTAGATCAATTGTGTTGCTCAACTCCCAAAACCAGTGTTTTTGTTTCAACGTTATTGGTGATTTTTTTTTTGGAAAAATATACTTTTGGTCCCCGAGGTTTGGGTTAGGTTTCATTTTAGTCCTTGAGTTTTCAAACTCGACAATTTAGCCCCTGAGGTTTGGATTTCGTTTCATTTTAGTCCCTCCATCCATTTTTCCGTTAAAAACTAATATAGGGCTGACGTGTCACTATTTTTTTATTAAGAAAAATTCTTTTTAAATTTTTTAAATAAAAATAATAAAATATTAATATTTTTAATAAATTTATTTATTTCTCTCTTTCCATCTGTTGGGTTTTATGCCCTAAAACTCGTAGATAGTGAATGTAACCGTTGACCGGATATTAATGAAATAATGTTGATATATTTTTCCATTAATTGTTATTAGTTATTTTATTTTTGTCTTTGCCTAATAATAACCCTAATCCAATAAACTAGACATCCAAGGTTGTAATATGAGTCTTGAACTATATGTAGTGACATATGGGATCATTGTTCAAGAAACAGCCTAAAGGGTCTATAGTATAGGGATAAGACTGGGTGCCTTATCCTGGTGACACTATGGATACGGCCCACTTTGTATTTGATACAAACGTTGCGATCCAACGCGTTCGTGTAGGAGACATGCGAGTGGGGGTATCCATTGCAATGAGTTTGCATAAGACCGGACCGCGAAATAGTAACCACTGGTTATAACACCGTTAACTAGTCGGTTTTCTATTTCACTAGGACGACCTAGACAACTTAGTCTTAATCCTGAGTTGATTATGGACTCCGGCTCATGAGAAATTGTCCTTTGATTTGTATGGGTGAGAGTGGCCAATACGCCGACTCAATAAGCCTACCACTTTGGGGACAAGACAGAATGGGGAGTGTTCCCTTCAGTGGTTACTCCGAGTCTTGAACAAAGGGCCCTACCCTCTCAATGGCACGATAGGGTTTTCTGTTTGATGGTTGGACCACAAACAGGTTGTTCATTAGAGGAGAACTGGTACTTAAGGAAATAGAGGTAACCCAGGGGTAAAACGGTAATTTGACCCAGCTGGTGTTACGGACACTCGTGAAGGACTAACTAATCGATATTGGTCTAGATCCGTGGACACAGAAAATATGTCTGCAGTGAGAAGAGTGCAATTGTGAGTCTATAGTGGAATGTACACACAGTTAACGAATATTGATTAATGTGGTTAATGAGTTTGACCAATTAATCTCACATCGTTGGAGCTTCTGATCTGCAGGTCCATTAGGTCCCACTGGTAGCTCGTAAAGTAATTTGAAGCAACTAAGTAATAAAAGTAAATTGAAAATGTTCAATTTATTAAGGGAAACAAATATAATATATATTGATATATTATTATGAGAGAAATTAATATTTGAAAAGTTCAAATATAAATTTATGGAAGTTTGAAAGAGTTTAAAATAATGAATTAATTAATTTAAGGCCTAAAATGTGTTTGGGCAAATTAATTAATTCTAGGCCGGGAATTAAATATGTGATATTTAATTGGTGGTTAATTAATTAAAGAATTCATTAATCGGGAATTAATCAATTATGGAAATAATTAATCACTTAAGGAAGTGATTAATCATTTATGGAAATGATCTAATCACTTATGGAAGTAATTAGTCATTTGTAGAAAAGATTAATCAATTATGGAATTGATTGATCATTGATTAATTAAGGAATAAGATTGAATCAATTATGGAAAAGATTGATTTAATTGAATATTTTATTCATGGCCTCTCTTCTATAAATAGAACACTAGACCTAATTGGTCATTACACTTGACACTCTTGAAAGACAAGACCTAGAATTCTCTCTAGCCTCCCTCTTAGAGAAAGACTCCCACAAGTCTTTTGCCTCCTAGACTCAGAGACATACCGGTGTAACCTCTGTGGTGATTGTGTCAATCAAAGAAGAAATTTCCAGCGAAGAAATACCAAAGACGGCTGCTGCGTTTTGATCGTTGGAGCATCGTTGGCGAAGAACGGTCAAGTCTACAACGGAGGTTTGTAACGGTTCTTCCTCTTTTCTTTAGAAAAGCATGAAAATAAATTTAGATTTATTTTTAAGCATGTTTAAACCAATTTTACAGCAGCTTTAAAGTTTGTTTAAAGTTTGTTTGAGTTTTCGTAACGATATTTTAATGTTAATTAATATACGGCGTAAGGTCCAATCGATGCGCTTCCGCTGCGTGGGGACTTTTATTCCCTTCACCATCATCCCATTCTTCTTCCTCACTATCACCACCAGCCACCACCCATTATTAAAGTCGTCGACCGCCGACGACAATTTCTTTTTTTTTTTCTTTTTATTCTTCCTCTCTTCCTTTCTTCTTTTCTTTTTCTCTCTTCATTTTCTTTTAACAAAAAAACAGAAAAGAGGGGAGGAGGAAAAAACCCAAAAACCCTAGCCCTCTCTCTCTCTCTTCCCCTCTCCTTCGTGTGCCGCTAGCCCCCCCAAATCCCATCTTATCTCTCGTTCCGTCTCATCTCTGGCGTTCTCTTTCTCCCTCTCGTCCTGTCTCTGTCTCTGGCGTTCATCCTTTCTCTCGGTCGTGTCTCTCTCTCTCCGTCGCCGGTAAGGTTTCTTTCACGTTTCAAAAAAACAAACGAACGAAGTTCTGTAATGCTGAAATGTCAGAGCTAACCCACGTTGAAGCTGCCACTAATCGAGGGAGAGAGATAACAGAGGGAGACGGACGTGAGAGAGAGAGAAATAAAACTTGTAGTCAGAAACCCATCGTGGGTTTTTGGCCAAGAGAAAACCCAGATATGGCTGTTGTTCGAGACTGAGGGTGTTGTATTGACAGGACGCATTCATAGGGTGTCGAATTCTCCAACGTCCGTGCCAAATAAATTTATAATCACCGTACACTAAACTACTTTGCGGCAGTAGTGGCTGGGGTCGAACACAGGGAGCGCGTTTATAATTTGTCTATCCTAGATTTATTGCGATGATCGAACTAATGGGGGGGGGGGTTTGAGATGCAAGTGGTAAATGCGAGGGAGTTTAATATGCGGGAATTTAAATGACAGAAAAAATAAATGCATAAAATAAAAGGATGGGCGGGTTAATCTTACCACAAGGATCATTGTAATCGGAGACGTTCGGGTTTCAATATGATTTATTTCATTCATCAATTATCAAGAAAATTAATTTACCAATTGAAAGCCTAATTGACTAAACTGGGAAAGCCAATAAGCCATAATATCCCTAAATTACTAAGTCCAACCCATGCATCGAGACTAGTCCTAACCGATTAATAAGCTAATTGTGCACATTAACTACTAATCAATTGCATTAAGCTAATGATGATTAGAATGTTCTAGATTAACTAGGAAAAGCCTAAATCAATTTCAAACACATATTTAGACTCTAGATCTTTCATGCCAATTACTAAATTTGGGATAACACGCTAAATCGCTACATGCTTAGACCTATTCTCTACTTTAGTTAGCATATTAATTTAACAAGTTGTGGCGAGGTTGTCAATCTCTACAAACATTGCTAAATTGATAAATATTGAGTCTAACCAACATTCAAACAGTAAATCATGCAAGAAGGAATAAAAATCTCATGAAATATAAATCATACTTACTACCGAGGTCCCGATTACAACGATCCGAGCTTAGACGACCATGAACAAGCCAAATCCAAGCCCGAGACTTAATTAACCGACCCTAGCTAAGCCTAAACTAAGTATCACAGAGAAAGAGGAAAGAAATTGAGAGAGAATGGGAGAAAAATGGCTGGAATCAGAACATAGAATGACCTAAAATCGGAAAAAGATGCTATTTATAAACCGTGACAGCATCAAGACGTCGTGGCCAGCGTCGAGACACTGACGCTGATATGGGCCGCCTCGAATGTCCGTAGCATCAAGATGTCGTGAGGTAGCGACGCTACCTCTCGAGAAAATTGGTGAATTTTTTTCTCCTTGTTGACTTTTCTACTTTTAATTACCAAAATGCCCTTCTTGATCCCGAGAACACAAAAATTACCTATGCATCAAATAGACTCAAAATTAGCCAATTATCACAAATAATAGCTTTAGGATAAGCAAAATTTACAGAAATAATTAGCACCAATTTGGTGCTATCATGTATGGATGGGGATTGTGTGGTGTTGCTCTTTCCAGTGGTAAGTTGCTACCGTGAGGAGCTGCTACATGCCAGCGATGATGCTCAGAGGAGGGAGAGACTGTTGGCTGATGACGAGAATTCGTGGAGAAAAAGAAAATCGCAAAAAAAAAAGGGGAAGAGAGCTTCAATCATGAAAGAGAAGGTTGGGCTCGTTCATTCAAATTTTTTACACGGAAGAAGGAATGAGAAGAAGAAAAGAAAAAAAATTTACCGGCAGCGACCAGTAGCGCCCAGCGACTGTTCGACGATTGCAGTTGGTGGAAGTGATGAAGGTGAAGAAGAAAAGAAAAAAGAAGAAGAAGGAGGAGGAGAGAGAAAGAATAGAAAAAATGTTTTTTTTATTATTTTAATATATTTTTTATTTAAAAAAATTAAAAATAAGTTTTTTAATTAAAAAAAATAGTGCCACGTCAGCTCGCCGTTAGTTTTTAACCCAAAAATGGATAGAGTGACAAAAATGAAACTAAAACCAAACCTCAGGGCTAAATTAGGGACCAAAATGAAACCTAACCCAAACCTCAGGGACTATAAGTGTGTTTTTCCCTTTTTAATAACATGTGGGGGTGGGATGATTTGAACCACAAACCTCCCGGTCATTAACATAAACTTTATGTAAGTTGAGTTATGTGCATGTTTGGGAGTGATTTTAAAATCGCTAAAATCACTTTTGTTAGGTTTGAAATCACCTCAAAACATACCTTTAATTATTCAAAATCAATTTCATGTTTGATTTTCCACTTTTAAACATGATTTTCATATCATCAAAATTTATTTTGAATTATTAAAGGTATGTTTCATAATGGTTTCGACCATTTTAAAATCATTCCCAAACATGTACCATACTCATGTTGACAATGTTATTGGTGAATATAGGCAACACTTCATAAAATTTTTAAAATAAAAATTCAACAAAAGTTTGAAAGAAATAGAGATGTGGCAAGAGGTTGGGGAAGGGCTAGTGGGAGAGGGATGTTGGGAGAAAATGTGGAATACAAATAATAATAAAATTATGACGACAATCAATAATATTATAACTATCTCCCCTTCCACAAGTTAAGCCAACACAAGCCAAAAATAATAGTCACGAAAATAATAGAAGATAAGGAAAAAGAAAACGACACCTACAAAATATACTAGTTTGTCCTAAACTCGGAACTACGTCCAGTCTTCTGCAACTGCAGGTTCTACTAGAATTTGGGAAATTACAGGAAGCCTTCAATAACGTTACAAACCAACCCTCAATAGCCCAACAATGACTATTGACTTCCAAGTATCACAACACGATAGCTTGTGATAAACAAAGAAACAAAACCCTCAATCCAATCAAGAGAATAAATCTAATTTCCTCAAAATACCTCATTGTCGTCACTCCAATTTGTTGAAGAAAAAAAATAGCCGCAGGTCACTTCTTTTTCTTTTTTTTTGAACCACCGGCCACAATACACTTATATATATATATATATATATATATATATAGCTGAAAAAAACCTAAATAATTAATGGGCCAAGCCCATTGGCCCTTTTCTTTCTTTCATGCACGACAAGCTAAGGGTAGTGGTTTGTCTCCACAACCTAACAATTTCCCACTTTGAGACAAAACAACGATTTCGTCTCCCACTGCAACTAAAAACTCTAAACATCGTGGCAAACTCCAAGGATCTACTCACACTACAACTGTTATCTCTGATCTTCTTGGTAAACTCCAAGGCTCAAAGTACCTAAAAAACAACAACCTCACAAAAATAGGCAACTATCAGAATATAATTGTAGCTCATCTGTGCTCGCCCCGAGGTATGGGCTAGCTACGTGAACCTGTCTCCCAGACGAAAAAGACAGACACGTATTCCCACTTCAGCTAAGTGGTATCACCTGTCATATTCTTCTAACCCGAACAACTGTTCCTGAAGAAGATACACTCTGAGAATGGCTTGAATCCTCCATTCAAACCTATTACCAAGCTAAAGACCTGACCTTTGGCCTTAGAACTGCTCTGGCCTTCCACTTTGATGCCTCAACTCACCTAGGCGACTTCTTCAATTCATTCGAGCGTCTAACAACTGGGGATTCACGATAGCCATCAACTTTCTCTCCTAGATTTCCCAATTGTTTCTGAACTGAAGAATCTTGATCGGACTGATCGAAATTGGCTATCCTTGTTGCTGGCTCAACTGTACCTCTACAACTACCATCTGCAGCTTTAACTAGCATCCACTGTCTCTTTGAACCTTTGGCAACATTCAACTGACATCTGTACAGTGTAGATTTCCTGTGTCCAACTGCCACTACTTGGGATCCGAACTTGAGTTTACACTGGCGACTACCAAACTCACACATGTAACCTTCATCTGCCAACTTACCAATAGAAATAAGATTCATCTTGATATTAGGCACGAACTTGACATCTCGTAGTACCAATTTACCTCCACATTCTGTCTTCAGCCTAACATCTCCAATCCCTCTAGTCTTGGAGGTTCTACCATTCCCCATCCTTACTAGGCCATGATGCCCTCCTGTGAATGATGTGAACAAACTCCTATCTGAAGCTATGTGAACAAAAGCTGCACTGTCTAATATCCAATCTGATGAGTGATTACTATACGTTGTGTCACTCTCAACACAAGCTAAGACAACCTCCTCCACTATAATTGCCTCTTGTAGTGACCTTTCTTATGGCAGTAATAAAATTCTACCTCATTCCTACTTTTCCACTTTTTCCTGCTGCTACTCGATTCATTTTCTTCATCAACCTTATCTTTACCTTTAGTCATAACCAAAGCTGACCCTACTGTAGACTCTTTATTACTACCTTGCCTACGAATTTCCTCAGCTATGGCTAAATCACAAACTTTTGAAAATTTTAAAGTGTTATTTCCAGTCAAATTAGACATTGTTGTCTTCATCGTTTCCCAACTATCAGATAAAGACGTTAACAATTGAATTGCATTCACCTCATCAGAAAAATCTATCTTAATAGATTTTAACTGATTAATCAAAGTGGTAACCTCATTAATATAGGAATTCACAGAAGCATCCTCAGACATTTGCATGTTGAAAAACTTCGTAACTAGGTAGACCTTATTATTTGCAGAGCGTTTTTCATACCTGTTTGTAAGCGCTTCCATCAACTTGACTGCAATTGTCTCATGGGCTACTAGACAAACACATCCTTATGGTTGCAACTGCCTCTTCATCTAGAGCTTCCCAATTTTTGTCTGACATCTCTTTCGGTCTCTCCTTCAATGCCTTATGCACTTTCTTGCAAGTTAAATAATCTTTGACTTGCATCTTCCAATATCCAAAAAATTTTCCCATCGAACTTCATGACTCCGTCGAAACTTTTTGGCTCTACAAAATCCATGATTCCTGAACCAAAAGCTCTGATACCAATTGTTGGGAGAAAATGCGAAATACAAATAATAATAATATTATGACGACAATCAATAATATTATAACTATCTCCCCTTCCACAGGTTAAGCCAACACAAGCCAAAAATAATAGTCACGAAAATAATAGAAGATAGGGAAAAAGAAAATGACACCGAAAAAGCTCGGAACCACGTCCAGTCTTCTGCAACTGCAGGTTCTACTAGAATTTGGAAAATTACAGGAAGCCTTCAATAACGCTACAAACCAACCCTCAATAGCCCAACAATGGCTATTGACTTCCAAGTATCACAATCCGATAGCTTGGGATAAACAAAGAAACAAAACCCTCAACTCAATCAAGAGAATAAATCTAATTCCCTCAAAATACCTCACTGCCGTCACTCCAATTTGCTGAAGAAAAAAAAATAGCCGCAGGTCACTTCTTTTTCTTTTTTTTTTGAACCACCGGCCACAATACACTTATATATAGGGTCGGTTGCAAAAGTAGCAAAATGACCCAAACTAATTGCAAAAGTAGCAGCCCGTAGAAATATTTGCAAAAATGGAAAAATCTCACCATCTGAAAAGTAAAATTACTAAAATGCCCATCACTGATAGAAAACTTTCTATCACTGATAGATTCTATCAGTGATACAAAAACTTTCTATCAGTGATAGAAGTTTCTATCACTGATATTTTCTATCACTGATAGAAAACTTTTCTATCAATGATAGAAACTTTCTATCACTGATAGAAAATTTTTCTACCACTGATAGAATCTATCCGTGATAGAAAAACTTTCTATCATAGAAGATTTCTATCAATATATATATATATAAATTGATGAGGAAGAAGAAGATGCGCGTGCCAATCAGTTTTTCTATCACTTATAGATTCTATCAGTGATAGAAATGATCTATCACTGATAGAAACTTTATTATATCAGTGATAAAAACTTTCTATCCCTGATAGAAAATGTTTCTACCACTGATATAATCTATCAGCGATAGAAATATTAGTGATAGAAACTTTATTCTATCAGTGATAGAAACTTTTTCTACCACTAATAGAATCTATCAGTGATAGAAAGACTTTCTATCATAGAAGATTTCTATATATATATATATATATATATATATATATATATATATATATATATATATATATATATATAATTGACGAGGAAGAAGAAGATGCGCGCCAATCAGTTTTTCTATCAGTGATAGAAACTTTATTCTATCAGTGATAGAATAAAGTTTCTATCACTGATAGAAAATTTTTCTACCACGGATAGAAAGTAAAATTTTCTATCAGTGATAGAAGATTTCTATCAAAAAAAAAAAAACTGACGACGAAGAAGAAGATGTGCGCGCCAATTAGGGGCAGGGGCAATTCAGGAATATAAAAAATGAATTAAAAAATTTTTCCATATTTGCAAATATTTTTAAAAATTGCTATATTTGCCCTTATTTACCCCATGTTGCCACCCATTACAATTATCCCTATATATATATATATATATATATATATAAATTAATGGGTCAAGCCCATCAGCCCTTTTCGTTCTTTCATGCACGACAAGCTGAGGGTAGTGGTTTGTCTCCACAACCTAACAAGGGGGAGAGAGTTAACATTCAAAAATACAATTAAAAAATTTGGGAACTTCGAGTAATGAAAATCATTATTTTTGCCACATTAGCATTAATATCAATTTAAAATATGCATCGTTCAAATCTTCACACCTACATTTTATTAGATTACATGGGCTCCATCCTAAAACCAATTGGCAAGGAGTGAAGTAACTCATATATCTTATAAATTATGACTTATTTGCTTGGGTTTCATGAACTCTGATACCAAAATAAATAACATGGCATTCCATCTCAAAATTAATTGGCAATGAGTGGAGTTGCCCATTATCTTATAAATTGTGAGGTCTCCATTTATATTTTCAATGTGGGATCCTCAACATGCCCATTCAAGATGGTGTCTCTTTTAGGTTCACCATTCTTGGGTCGGATTTTTTTTTTTCTTGAATCGAATACCCATTTGGGTTTTAATGTGCTCTGATGCCAACAAAAATAGAAAATAAAGGAGACAACACCAAACACAAATGATGAAAATGTTGAGTGTTATGGCATAGGCACTAAATATATATTGAGAAGTTTGAACACGTGTAAGAACAGCATTGGAGGAAAAATAACAAACCCAAGAATAACATTGGAGTAAGAGATAATTAGTGTTGTACCAACCCAATGAAATAATGAAAGGAAACCAAGGAAATAATATTCATTTTATCTTTTTTATTAAAATAAATTGATTTTAAACTGTCACATCATATTTTTTGTCCAAATGATTCAGGAAAGTTGACTCAACAACAAAAGTTGCAATTTTGAAACTTTAGGAGTTGATAAAATTATAAAATTTTGAAAACCGGTGAGTAAATGGAAAATTGTTCTAAAATCTCAAAACGAAAAAGGTATTTGTGGCAAGAAATATTAACGGACAAGCACTTATCCCTTTTTAACAAAAGCTTTCTTAACTTGCTTTTTTTGTTAACAAATTTATCCTTTGTACAACAAAAGTCTATTATTTGAATGGTATTTATTAACTAAACTTCTCAATTTAGAAAACAAATTAGACGTTGTACAAGTTACAACAAACTTTGAACAAATTTGAACATTTTAATGACAATATATAAGGAATGTTTTTTACTATCTTTCTCACAAGACACAAGAAAAGAGGATATCAATCCCCAAGTACGGCCTAAAATGGGAAGAACTCTGCAAACTATTATCTTGTTAGTATTAGTTTGTCTGTTTTCTTCTCTTTCTGCTTATTCCTTGCCTTTGTCGACAAAAGGAAGATGGATTGTTGATTCGAAAACAGGGCATCGAGTCAAGCTTGTGTGTGCGAATTGGCCTGCCCACACCCAAAGCATGCTAGCAGAAGGCCTTAACCATAGACCACTGAAAGAACTTGCAGACGAGGCAATCAAGTTAAAGTTCAATTGTGTGAGGCTCACATATGCAACCCACATGTTCACTCGCTATGCTAATAGGACAATTGAAGAGAACTTCGACCTTCTTGATTTAAAACAAGCCAAAGCTGGATTAGCCCAATATAATCCTTTCGTGTTGAATAAGACGATCGTTGAAGCGTATGAAGCTGTTGTTGATATGCTAGGGGCGAGTGGTTTAATGGTTATTGCCGACAACCACATTAGCCAACCAAGATGGTGTTGCTCTCTTGATGATGGTAATGGCTTCTTTGGAAATCGAAATTTTGACCCTCAAGAATGGTTACAGGGTCTTCAATTAGTCGCTAAACGTTTTCTCAACAAATCAACGGTAACATATTCTTGAAACTAAGCATGAGCATTTGATGACTGGAAACAAAATTATTTCATTAATAAATTTTTATTTTGACATATAGGTGGTAGGAATGAGCCTACGAAATGAGATACGAGGAACGATGGAAAATGCGAATGATTGGAACAAGTATATAACTCAAGGAGTAACAACAATCCACAACGCAAATCCAGAAGTTTTAGTGATTGTGTCAGGTCTAAATTATGACAACGATCTTCGATGCTTAAAGGAAAAGCCCTTGAATGTTGGCACATTAGACAATAAGTTAGTTTTCGAAGTCCACTTATATTCCTTTAGTGGAGATTCTGAGAGCAAATTTGTACAACAACCATTGAACAATATTTGTGCAACTATCATGAATGGGTTTATAGACCATGCTGAGTTTGTGATAGAAGGATCAAACCCATTTCCTTTGTTTGTTAGCGAATACGGGTACGATCAAACGGAGGTTAATGATGCTGAAAATCGATTCATGAGTTGCTTTACAGCTCATCTTGCTCAAAAAGACTTGGATTGGGCACTATGGACTTGGCAAGGTAGCTATTACTACAGGGAAGGTCAAGCAGAGCCTACAGAAACATTTGGTGTTCTCAACTCTAATTGGACCCAAATTAAGAATCCCAACTTTCCTAAGAAGTTTCAACTATTGCAGACCATGTTACAAGGTAATTAAATTTATGATTGTGAATATATTTAAGAATTATTTAAAAGAAAGCTTGTTATATATGAAAATTTCCAAGCAACAAAACAACTAAACTAGTTTGTAAGATTAATATATAATTCTTTAACCATTTTATGACACGCAGATCCAAATTCCAATGCTCCATCTTTGTATGTTATGTACCATCCACAAAGTGGCCAATGTGTCCAAGCCTCGAATGACAATACTGGAATTTTTTTGAGCAATTGCTCCACCTCAAGTCGTTGGAATCATGACAAAGATGGTGCCCCAATCAGGATGGCATCCAAGGGTTTGTGTTTGAAGGCCAATGGAGAAGGCCTGGGAGCATCCCTCTCAAGTGACTGCTTAGGTCAACAGAGTGCTTGGAGAGCCATTTCTAACTCAAAGCTTCACCTGGCCGTCTTCACCCAAGATGGGAAGAGCCTTTGCTTACAGATTGAAAATTCCAAGTCTTCAAAAATTGTGGTAAGCTCTTGTATTTGCACCAATGGCGATTCAAATTGTCTCCAAGACACCCAAAGTCAATGGTTCACACTTGTTCCAACCAATACCTTGTAATTGATTTTATATATGTATGAATATCATTGACAATTATGGATCCTTTATAATCCTTTGGTGGCAAGAAATTTGTTCATTTTAAAGACCATATTTATACCATTATTACATGTAAAAATTGTACATGCTTGAAACAGATGACTCTTCAAAGACCGTGTCTCTAATTTGAATCATGTTTAGTTGCTGATTCCTTTGTTTAGACTTGGTGCACACATCCTTAAAAGAATCACCCATAAAAAATCTGAGGGATAATTCTCATGTGCTTGAAATATACAAGGATAAAGCTTAAAAGCACAATTTCATGATAAGAGTAATATGTAGTTTTTTTTTTTTTTTTTTTTTGAGTACATCAACATTTGGGGTGGGAGATTCGAACCTCTGACCTCTTGGTCGAGGATACATATCAATTACCGTTGAGCTATGCTCGCTTTGGAGAGTAATATGTAGCTTACTATAAGGAAAATCGTAACCATAAAGTATAATAATAAACTATCTGATGATAAAGTACAGAATAATGGAGCATTCCATAAGGTAGATGAAAACAACAAGGACTAAACTAAAAGGTATAGTTGTTAGAATTTATTGGCTTGCATGTTTATCACTAGAGAGGCTGAAGTTCTTTATATATGGATGAAGCTTGATAATATTTATTAGCCAATGCTTTATTGTTAAAGTCAATTTAGTAGTTAGTTTGTTATTTCATATATTCTTAGAGGACGTGGAGTCATGGGTTAGTCAGCTATCATTATGTAAGGCTATATATAGCCATGCTTTTCGTTCTTCCGAATAATGAAGTATTGATTCAGATTTCTTTATCTCGGTTTTTAGATTTACGTCAAGATTAATATTTATTTTAGTACACTACTACAAATTTGACTTTTCATGACATTGAAAAAATGTCAAAAACGTATTTCTTGACATTTTTTGTAGTCATTGAATCGACCCTCAAGAAAGTTCAATACATGACAAACCAGAAAAAACTGTCACAAATATATTAATTATGACAGTTAAAAACTGTCAAACCACAAATTTTTCTTGACATAATGTTAACGTCACGATAATTTGTTTAATGACAATTTTACAATATCATTAAAAACCTAATAAAAACTAATTTACCGTCAAGATATATATATTAATGACAATTCACCACCGTCAATAAAAAATTTATAATGACATTTTTAAATTGTCACGTTAATTTTTCTCTTGACTATTCCACAATGTCAATAAAAGATATGACATGATAGTTTTGAACGTCACAAAAATGTTTATAATGATGATAAATAGTTGTCACCCAAATAATTTTTATGACTTTGATAAACCATCATAAACAATGATATATCACTATTTATTTATTTCTCCATTTATCAACCTTTATACAATAAAATCCTGAAAGTATTTTTACACAACAACTAACTCAACAAACATAGATTTAATTGATAACATATAATAGTGTATATACATGAAACTTTCCGTTCATCCACAAATCACATCTATGATCCAATTTACAAAAAAAAAAAAAAAAAAAAAAGTAAGTAAAATTGCTAAACAAAAAAGTACACAACGCTAAAATATTTCGACTTTGAACTAAAGACCAATCAAGTGATCAGCTGGAGGGATGGTGAAAGGCGTGTTTGCTATAGCTACCTCCTTAAGCCTCTTGCATCATATGTTAACTTCCTCAAATACATTGATGGGTCGATATTCAAATGTCCTCAAAGATGATTCCACTAAGCGTAAAAGATGTCTACTCCTGATAGTTTAAATACAAATAAGTGTTAGCTATTGAAAAGACTAACGATATGATAGCTAATACTCAGGGTCCAATCGAATCATCTCGAATTTAGAATGATCTGGAATTCTATAATACAACAAAGATTAATTCAACAAGGTATGCAAATACTCATGTTATCCGAGCACATGATTAAAACTTAAAAGTAATATTACCCGGAGTAAGAGAACAACTTCTAAAAAAATGTCTATAATTATATATATACTTATATTGAATGGTATGTTGGAAACAACCACAAGAAATTCAAGTAAAAGCTAATTTAGAATAAAATAATTCACTTTGAATGGATACACTAAGCATAAACTAAAACGTACTTGAGTTTCCAAAACAACATATACAAACATGGCAAACCCTTTATGAACAAAAGAAGAAATTCATGCCGACATTGAAATTTATGGAGCTTAAGCCTTCCTTCTTGAACATATGTAACAAAATGCAAGAACTTGAGAACCATTGCATAACAAAAAAAGATCACAATAAATCAAATACCTCCATGAACCAAAAATTAGTAACTTTACTGGTTTTCTCCAGATGAAGTCCCCAAGCCCACCAAACCTTCAATTGGACATACATCCATAGAAAGCTCAATTAAGTTGTAAATAAATTGTTGACCAATGCATTCTATAATGAAATTATATCGCTGGAGGGTTAACAATTACCTCGGCCAAGAAAGCAAGTAGACCAATTGGTTCCCATAATTACCATTCTAGAAGAGTTATGTTCAATAACGAGCTACTTAAGTTTCATTCTCTTGTGTTGTCCATTCGGGTAGTTTGCTTAAACCCATCCACCGAGGAAAAGGACACTTGGTCTCTTGAACCTTCAAGTCCTTCCTTTACATAAAACATCACTATCACGAGCTTAAATACTCAAGTTTTCCAAAGTAAAAATAAAGGTGGGACTGTGGGATGAGGCAGACAAAAGAATCAGATCATAGTGGAAGTAAGACCTAATTGAATAGTAAAGTAGCAGTAGTAACTGTAGTAGTAATAATAATAATTACCAATATTATCAAAGCTGTTTGAACTCTCGGGCCATCCAGCCAAATTTCTTGAATTCCTTGCCCAAGTATTTTCAAAGCTTTCTAGCTCATCTGTAGATTTACAACAAAACCACTGTAAGCATCCAGTTTACACAAATTCACTGTTTGCTCTATGTAAGAGATGACTTCTTTAACAAAAGCTTTCTTATAAGCAATTGCCCGCATCAACATGAGCTTGCATTGCTTCATGTTTGCTTTCCATCTTCAGATGACAATTTGCCAACTTTATATATGTTGATCATGCTTTATCCCATGCTTTTGAAAGCCTATAAGAATTGGCGGCTTTATCGAAGAGATCTGCAACATCATCATACTTGGAGCCAAATGATCTCCAACCACTGGGCTTCTTTTTTGCTTTCACTTTGAAATCCTATGTTCTGGCCAAATGATCCGCCATGGACGAATGTGAATCGGAGAATAGAAAGGAAAAGAAAAAATATTGAAGTTATGAAATGAGTTTGGAGGCTTTCCGAGTCAAAGATAAACTTTTCTGAAACTAATTTTGTTGAATGAGCCTAAAACTAACTCGAACCTAAAAGCATAACAATTCCAATGGCTATATACAAATTTGAATGCTTAATCGAATAAAAAGTGAGGGTAGAGCAATCCATTACCCATTAAATCTCATCAAAAAGCTTGGGTCTTTGCTGGAAAGGTTTTCGAAGAGGATTGAACTCACGAATCTGGACTTCTTAGGCCACGAGTGTTCCAATTTGAGGTTATTTGAAGAATGGTTCATTCACAGACCTCGGCGTACAAGACCATCGAAGGAGGAAGGTTTGCGCGCTAGCCGCTAGGGCTTGGCTGCTCAAATCCCGTTGGAGAGATATTGCTGCTCGTGGTTGCATCAAAGAATGAGACGTTGAGGGAAGAAGATGTTGCTTGTCCATGGGAGAGCTTGAGGTTCACAAACGAGGATTTGAGAATGGGGATTGAGAGAGCATGGATGAAATGAGGGTTTGAGAGGGAGAGAAAGGTTGAGAGACGATGGGAAACACGTTATAGGGGGGTTAGATTTTCTTTTCTCTTTTTTCTTTTTCTTTAAAATAAAAATTACTTAAAATGAAAAAAAAATATATATTTTTTTTATTAATGACAGTTAAACAAAGTCATGGATTTATGACACTGAAAAAATGTCATAAATTTCCGAAAAAACGAAAATCTTCGTTTTTTCCCATCAAAAACGCACCCCAATCTATTTATGACATTTTTTTCTTCCTTCCCTTTGTTTGCTTTGTCCCTTAGTGTCATGGAAACTCATATTTGTAGTAGTGGTAGATTGTATATGTTCCAATGTTCTCTTTCCAGATGCCATGATGAAACAAACACAAAGTTTGTTAATAATCTTTGAAGGATGATTTGACAAGAGGTTTAAAGTTGTCCTATATTTTGTGCTTTCTATCACACTAATGACCTTGTGAATTGAATTTACTTATTTGAGTTAATTTTACATTTTTTTTTTGTATTAGTTGTTGTAGTTGTTTCTTTTCAATCTCATGTATGTTGCAACAATAGGGTGCATTGGCTCTTTCGGGAAGTTGTATATCACCTAGTGGATATAGTTATTAGGAGTCGTCGTAGTATATCTATCTCTGGTTTAATGAAATTCTAATTGTTGCTTGTCAAGTATTATTGACGTTTAACGGCGGCTACAGAATCTTTTTGGTATGATTGCTATATATCTGTAATGATCTCAATTTTTGTAGGTACTTAATTAGCTTAATTTGGGATAATTACTCATAAAGTATAATTTATTTAAAATAAAAAAATTCACCCTTAGGAATAAAAGAGTTTTAACATAACAACTTATGAAAGTTTAGAATTAAATTTGTATCATCCAAAAATGATACAATTATTCTGGTCATAAATAATGCAGTAAAGATGTTGCATACTAAAAACAAAAAATAAAATCCAATCAAACTTGTCTATGGCTTCTCCTTGTGAGAATAGCGGCATATACGACGTTGTGTAGTAATTTTTAGAACGGTGTCGCTTATATCAAAGGATGAAATTAGTCTGTTGTACATTCTCCTATACGCGACTTATTTCCTGTGGTTGAGAATCTTTCCCTTGTACCTTCAGCTCTCTATTTAAACATTCTTTCCAATGTAATAATCATTGAATCAATAATATTCTGAAGAGCAATTCTCTCCACCTTTTTCTGTTGTTTATCTTGGTATCAGAGCCTAAGGGCAAACACCATGTCTAAAATTAATTCATCTTCGTCTTCCTCAGCTGCAATCGTAGCTAATCCAGTTCCCGCGATCAATATTATTAGCTCTTCGTTCAGTCATCCGTTGAGTATTGTCCTCACCGTCAAACTCGACGAGAACAACTACCTTCTGTGGAGAGGAATGGTTCTGGTCATTCTCAGAGGCTAGAAATTCGATGGGTATGTTTTCGGAACTAAACCCCAACCATCCAAATTTATGGAGACAACTACTGAAGAAGGAAAGAAGCTTGAATCAAATCCGTTGTTTGATGAGTGGATGACGCTAGATCAAGCACTGTTTGGGTGGGAATTTGGATCGTTGTCACCGTATATCGCAGCTGATGTGGTTAATTTTAGAACCTCCAGAGAGGTTTGGAAAGCGTTAGAAGAAGTCTATGGAACAACAAGAAAAGCGTGAGTCAATCAGCTACCCGGGATACTACAAAACACAAAGAAAAGTTCCATGAAGATGACTGAGTATCTGCCGATTATGAAGCAAGCTTTCGAGAACCTGAAACTCGCTGGTAATCCTGTTTCCTTGAGTGACCTGATTTCTTATGTATTAGCTTATTTAGACTCAGAGTATGTTTCAATAGTGTGTACGATTGAGGACAAAGATATAAAGACCTGGCAGGAGTTAAGTGCAATTTTAGTTAATTTTAAAGGCACTTTAGCTAGATATTCCTGTTGGGTTTTATGCCCTAAAACTCGTAGATAGTGAATGTAAACAAATTGTATACTTGTTTCAATAAAGTGTTATTGAGTTTCTACAATAAAGTGTTATTGTTAAATATTGCACAATTTGACCCAAATCCAATAAACTAAGATCCAAGGTTGTTTACATGTGACTTGAACTAGTATGTGGGGACATACGGGGATCGGTGTTCATGTAACAACCTAAAAGGCCTATAGTACAGGGATAAGGTTGGGTACCTTATCCTGGTAACACTATGTGATACGGCCCACTTTGTATTCGATACAGACGTATTGATCCAAGACGTCCATGTAGGAGACATGCAAGCAGGGGTATCCTATGCAATGAGTTTGCATAAGACCGGACTACGAAATAGTGAACCACTAGATGTAACACCGTTAACTAGTTAGATTACTGTTTCAATAGGATGACAAGGTAACTCAGTCTTAATCCTGAGTGTGTCATGAACTCCTTCTCACGAGGAATTGTCCTTTGATTAGTATGGATGAGAGTGACTTGCACACCGACTCAATAAGCCTACCTTCTTGGGGACAAGACCGAGTGGGGGGCTGGGGACATAACAACATAAGATGGAATTCACTCTTTCCCGCTTCTAGGAGAAGTAGATGAGTGTTCTCTTAAGTGGTGACTCCGGGTCTTGAACAAAGGGATCCTGCCCTCTCACTGGCCCGAGAGGGACTTTCTGTTTGCTGGTTGGACCATAAACAGGTTATTCATTAGAGGAGCACAGGTACTTAAGGAGCCAGAGGTAACACGGGGGTAAAACGAAAATTTGACCCAACTGTAGTTACGAACACTCGTGAAGGATCTACTTACCGGTATAGGTCTATATTCGTGGACACAGAAATGTTCTACAGTGAGAAGAGTTCAGCTGTGGGTCTTTAGTGGAATGACCCACAGTTAATGAATATTGGTTAACCTTATTAATGAGTTTAATCGGTTAACCTCATATCATTGGAGCTTCTTATCTGTAGGTCCATTAGGTCCCCCTGCTAGCTCGTAAAGAGTAATTAGGAACAAATATATCTTGAGAGAATTTTAATAGTTCAAATTCATATTGGGAATTAAGTTAATTGTATGAGATACAAATTAATATAATGTATAGTGATGCATTAAAATATAAAGTCTAATTTTAGATTAAACTTTATTATATTGAGAGATTGATATATTTGAAAGAGTTCAAATATATGTCTAATTAAATATATGGTATTTAATTAGAAGATGAATTAATTAATTATGAATTAATTAATTATTCAATTTAGTTTAAATTAAATGAGATTTAATTAAACTATAGTCTATGAGAGAAATAAATATTTGAAGAAGTTCAAATATTAATATGAATATTATTCATATTAAATTTATAGGATATAAGAGAATTTGAAGGAGTTCAAATTTTAATATGAATTTGATTCATATTATAGAATTAATTAATTGAAGGCCTGAAATTAAATATATGATATTTAATTTGTGATTAATTAATTAATTAATTGGAAATTAATCAATTATGGAAATGATTAATCACTTATGGAAGTAATTAATCATTTATGGAAATGATTTAATCACTTATGGAAGTGATCAATCATTTATGGAAAAGATTAATCAATTATGGAATTGATTGGTCATAGAATTGGTTGGTCATGGAATTGATTAATTATGGAAAAGATTAAATCAGTTATGGAAATAATTGATTTTAAATGAATATTTTATTCATAGCATTTCTCCTATAAATATAACACTAAACCTAGAGTTTAGGTACTACAACATAAGGCCACAAGAATGCATTCTTGCATTCTCTTTAGCTTCCCTCTCATATTCTCTCAACCCAAGAACTCTAGGGAGAATTTTCACTCTAGAGTTTTTCCCATTCAAGATTAGGTAGTCCCACAACTATGTTCCTAATCTTAGAGTCATAGCGGGGAAGATCAATTCGTGGTGTCCCAATTGTTGACGCTTGGTCTAAAATCAAGAAAGGTGTCCGTTGAAGTATTCAGAGTCGTCAACGACGGTATGTTTGCTTCTCCCCTTTAGATTTAGATCTAATAAATTTTGTATGCTTAGCCTTAAGTTTGTATAGAATTTGTTCTATGTTTTAACCAATGCATAATATTTTTGGATAAACAAAACTAACTACGAATCGGTCCCAATTACGCTTCCGTTTTAACGAAATTGGGAAATTCCAAATCCATCAATTCTACGCCCACAAATGTTACAAGTGATTTACCTGACCTTGCTGCTCATCTAGCATTTAATAGACAGGTGAGATTTGAAAATCAGCACCAATTTAGCCCCAATCCAGCAAATAGAGGAAACAATTATAACAATTTTTCTGGAGGATCGTCTAATGGACAACAATCTTATTCCCAGAATTACAACAATGGTGGTATTCGTGGGGGACGAGGCAGAGGTTGCAACAATTATCAAAGGGGCAACAACAAACCTACTTGTCAGATCTGTGGGAAGTATGGGCATTAGCACCAGCTTGTTACTCTCGTTTTGAAGAACATTTCAATAATCCCCATACTTCCAACTCGAACAATCCTCAGGGAAATGCCAGTGGCTCGTCTGCTTATATAGCTACTCCTGAAATTGTGAATGACCCTAAATGGTTGGCAGACAGTGGAGCCACTAATCACATCATCGTTGATGCTGGAAATCTTGCTGTGAAGATGGACTATCATGGTAAGGAGTCTTTTACTGTTGGAGATGGCTCTAAATTATCTATTGCTCACACTGGTGCAAGAATAGTTCCTTCCAAATTTGATAACTCTCCTATTACGCTTAACAATATTCTTCATGTGCCTGGCATTCAAAAGAATCTCATTAGTATTGCTAGTCTTACTGCTGATAATAAATTCATGGTTGAATTTCATTCTAACTGTTGTTTTGTGAAGGATAAGGCTTCAAAGAAGGTGATGTTGCAAGGAATCCTCAAAAACGACCTCTACCATATTGAGCTCCCTTCAATTCCAAGTCCTCCATCGTCGGTCAGGTCTAATTCGCTTGGTGATGCTAGGCCCTCTTCGAATAAGTTGTCATCTATGTTTCATGTTGCAAAATCTGAGTCCTATAATGAGTCTTTCCTTCGTTGGCATCTTCGCCTAGGTCATACTTCTGTTAATGTTATGAAATTTGTCTTAAGGTCATGTACTGGTTATTCCAATTTTAATGAACGTTTAGTCTTTTGTGATGCTTGTCAAAACGGAAAATCACATCGTTTACCGTTTTCTCGTTCTGTTTCACACTCCTGGCAACCACTTGAGCTTGTGCACTGTGATCTTTGGGGTCCTTCCCCTATTGTCTCAAATGATGGATATAGGTATTACATAAGTTTTGTTGATGACTTTACTCGTCTCACTCATATCTATCCCCTCAAGACTAAGGGAGAAGTCTTTACTGCCTTTTGTCAATATAAGGTTCTAGTTGAAAATCATTTTGAAAAGAAAATTAAAATCCTGGGTGAGTTTCGGTCGTTTACCTCATTTCTTCGTGATCATGGTATTGAGTTTCGTCATTCTTGCCCTCACACTAGTCAACAAAATGGTGTTGTAGAATGAAAGTATAGGCACATAGCTGAAATGGGTCTCACCCTCCTAGCTCAAGCGTCTATGCTTCTGTCATATTGGTGGGAAGCTTTTTCGTCTGCCGTTTACATCATTAATAGACTTCCTACACCTATTCTAGGCGACATATCTCCTTGGGAATAGGTTTTTCACTATCCTCCGAATTATAATTTTCTTCGTACGTTTGGATGTACTTGCTATCCATGTCTCTGTCCTTATCAATCTAATAAGTTTCAGTTCCACAGTACAAAATGTGTGTTTCTTGGTTACAGCTTTTCTCACAAAGGTTACAAGTGTCTAAGCTCAAGTGGTCGTCTATTCATCTCTCGTCATGTCGGGTTCAATGAGTCTGCCTTTCCTTTCAAAGATGGTTTTCTTCAATCTTCAAATCCTTCATCTACTTCTACGGTTGCACATAACTTTCCTTTCCCGCGGCCTACCCCACCCTCTACTGTTTCCTCTTCGTCTGCTGCTGCCCCTATTACTCCAAATTTGTCTATTCCTTTTGAGTTGCAGGTAACATCTGAAGGGATAAAAGCCCTTGCACAGCGGAAACATATCAGAGACCTTTTCCCAAAACAAACTATGATTGGAATACCGATACATTGGGAAAAAAAAAATTTACAGCAGAAAGAGAAACAAATACATGTTGTAAAACATATGAAAGCATGCTGAAAAATAACAAAAAAATCTAGATCTAATCTAGAATTGGACCCTATCGATCCTAGGTTAAGAACCACTTACCCTTGAAGAGATTCTTGATCATTTCGCCAAGTTTTTTTTCTCGAATTGCTCTCAAAACCAGAAGCAAAAGGTCCTTTATCTCGCTGGAAATTTGCCACGAACACCACCACTTGTTCGCACCGGTATCCTCGTAAAGGATTGTGGGAGCAAAGAAAAATCTCTAAGGTCTTGAGAATTTTGTTCCCTTGTTTTTTCTTGAGAGGAAAAACACCGTAAGACAATTGAGAGAGAGAGAGAGCTTCACGATTCTCAGAGAGAGAGTTTTTGTCGTAACTAATGGTAAGAATTAAGGGGAGAGGTTAAGCAACCGTTGAAGGAGATCCACTCCCCTTATTTTTCTCCCTTCTACACGTGAAGACCTAGGTGAGTGGAGAATTGATCAGTTCTCATAACTGATCAATTAATAAATAACAATAATCAATTAAATTAAATCATTATTTAAGTTAACAACATTTATATAAAACACTTTAATATAAATGATCCACTTAACCTATAGTTTAATGAAATTTAATTAAATCAAATTTAATTAAATTAAATTAAAGCAAAAAAATATTAATTAATTCAACAATTAATTAATATCATAATTAAATATCATATATTTAATTATAACTCTCTCAAATAAACTATAGTATTAATGTACATCAAATGTGCATTAATTATAACCTATAGTTTTTAATAAGAATCAAATTCACATTGTACTTTAATATTCGAACCCCTTCGAATATTCAAATTCTCTTTAGAAATTTACCTCAACGCCCTTAGTGAGCTACCCGTGGGACCTAATGGACCTACAGATCAGAAGCTCCAACGATATGAGATTGGCTAAACCTGTTGCTGTATAGATTATAATGGGTATAGTGATACCATAAGCAAAATGACCTAATGGACCTACTTGTCCTTTGATTTGTACGGGAGAAATATAATGGGTATAGTGATACCATTATGTAATGGGTATAGTGATGCCCTAGTTTATTGTATTTGTACATTGTATATGTTTTATACATGTATTTATACACCTGTTGCTCTATAGATTATTCTACATCCCACTAAACTAGAGTTTTAGTTCAAGTGGGAATTTTTTGGGTTTTATGCCCTAAAACTCGTAGATAATGAATGTAAACAAATTGTATACTTGTTTCAATAAAATATTATTGAGTTTCTACAATAAAGTGTTATTGTTAAATATTGCACAATTTGACCCAAATCCAATAAACTAAGATCCAAGGTTCTTTACATGTGACTTGAACTAGTATGTGGGGACATACGGGGATCGGTGTTCAAGTAACAACCTAAAAGGTCTATAGTACAAGGATAAGGTTGGGTACCTTATCCTGGTAACACTATTTGATACGGCCCGCTTTGTATTTGATACAGACGTATTGATCCAAAGCGTCCATGTAGTAGACATGCGAGCGGGGGTATACTATGTAATGAGTTTGCATAAGACCTGACCATAAAATGGTAAACCACTAGATATAACACTGTTAACTAGTTAGGTTACTTTTCAATAGGATGACGTAGGTAACTCAGTCTTAATCCTGAGTGTGTCATGAACTCCTTCTCATGAGGGATTGTCCTTTGATTAGCATGGGTGAGAGTGGCCAATACGCCGACTCAATATGTCTTCCTTTTTGGGGACAAGACCGAGTGCAAGACTGGGGACATGAAACACAAGAAGGAATTCACTCATTCCCACTTCTAGGAGAAGTAGATGAGTGTTCCCTTAAGTGGTGACTCCGAGACTTGAACAAAGGGATCCCGCCCTCTCACTGGCCCGAGAGGGACTTTCTGTTTATTGGTTGGACCATAAACAAGTTGTTCATTAGAGGAGCACTGGTACTTAAGGAAACAGATGTAACACAGGGGTAAAACGGTAATTTGACCCAGTTGTAGTTACGGACACTCGTGAAGGATTGACTTACCGGTATAGGTCTATATCCGTGGACACAGAAATGTTCTGCCGTGAGAAGAGTTCAGTTGTGGGTCTTTAGTGGAATGACCCACAGTTAATGAATATTGGTTAACCTGATTAATGAGTTTAATCTATGAACCTCATATCATTGGAGCTTCTGATCTGTAGGTCCATTAGGTCCCCCTTCTAGCTCGTAAAGAGTAATTAGGAACAAATATGTCTTGACAGAATTTTAATAGTTCAAATTCATATTGGGAATTAAGTTAATTGTATAAGATACAAATTAATGTAATGTATAGTGATGCATTAAAATATAAAGTCTAATTTGAGATTAAACTTTAATATATTGAGAGATTGATATATTTGAAGGAGTTCAAATATATGGTATTTAATTAGAAGATGAATTAATTAATTATTCAATTTAGTTTAAATTAAATGAGATTTAATTAAACTATAGTCTATGAGAGAAATAAATATTTGAAGTTCAAATATTTATATGAATTTGATTCATATTAAATTTATAGGATATAAGAGAATTTGAAGAAGTTCAAATTTTAATATGAATTTGATTCATATTATAGAATTAATTAATTGAAGGCCTGAAATTAAATATATGATATTTAATTGGGTAATTAATTAATTAACTAATAGAAGGTCTGAAATTAATTAAATATATAATATTTAATTTGTGATTAATTAATTAACGAATTAATTAATTGAAAATTAATCAATTATGGAAATGATTAATCACTTATGGAAGTAATTAATCATTTATGGAAATGATTTAATCACTTATGGAAGTGATCAATCATTTATGTAAAAGATTAGAACACTAAACCTAGGGTTTAGAGAAGACAACATATGGCCACCATAAAGCCTTCTCATATTCTCTCAACCCAAGAACTCTAGGGAGAATTTTCTCTCTAGAGTTTTTCCCATTCAAGATTAGGTAGTCCCACAATTACGTTCCTAATCTTAGAGTTATAGCAGGGAAGATCAAATGGTGGTGTTCTTCGTTGTTGCAGAGCAATCAAGAATCATCCGTTGGAGTATTCAGAGTCGTCAACGGAGGTATGTTTCTCGCCGCTTAACCTTTTGCCAATGTATTGGTATTTTGTAGAACAAAATTAATTTACGAACGATCCAATTGCTTCCACTGTAACGGAATTGGAAATTCCAATCCTTCAATTGGTATCAGAGTCGATCGTAATCTAAATTTTGTTTTACAAAATTTGCATTGGTTGATTGGTGGGATTAGATTATGCATTTGATGTATGAATTTTGCTAGTAGATGGTTAGGGTTTTGGCATTTAGAATTTGCAATTTTTCCTTGATTTGATCATGTAAAGGCCCGTTGTTTTTTGGCGTTTTGTTGCAAATTTGAGTGCGTAAGTCCGTGTCTTTGATATTGTATCAATTGGAGAAGAATGTTTTAGCAATTTGCTGAAATTTGAAACAAAAACGAAGAAGAACAGTGTTGAAATCGCAAATTTTCTGGGAAATAGGCTGCATTGCGGAAGATCAATCGAAAAAAAAAAGAAAAAAAACGCGGAACGCAATAAATAAATAAAAATAAAAATCGTATTAAAGTATGAAGGCGTGTTTGGCTTGTTGGTTCAATTTGAGTTTACGAATCCAGAGGTTAGGAGTTTGAGCTTGGACCTTTGCAGTGTGAGCGAATAAACGAGCTTTGACCTTTTGCAGTTTGAGCGAATAAATTTATTTTTCCGCGTTTCGTCAGTTCTTGGGTTGGTTCAGACCGGTTCTTGACCGATTCTTGGAGGTTTGACCGGTTCAACAGTTTTCCAGCGGTCTTTGACCGGTTTTGACTTGGTTCGTGCGTTCTGAACGATTTTCAGGCTGGTTCAATGAATTTTGGGCCGGTTCAAGCTTATTTGGAGCTGGTTCCGCACGGTTTAGCTTAATTTTTCACCGGTTCGAGGCTGTTTTGAGCTGGTTCACGGCAGGATAGGACTTAGTTAGAATAACTATTGTAATTTTTCTATTGTTTTGAGTCCTAGGATGTCAAAACCCATGTACTTAGCTATTTAATTGCTATATGAATGTCATATAGTATTTAAATCACACTATAGGTTAAGCATATTCATGTATTTTTAATTATAATTGTTATAATATAAGTATTATGCATGAATTTAATTTTCATGGGTATTTAATATAAATGGTTATGATTAAATGGATGAAAATTGAGAAGCATTGAACATGAAATTACTTTAGTAAAGAATATAAAGAGTTATATTTATGAAAGTAATTTATATGCTTATTTATTTTCATGAGCTATTAATATAAAGTGTTATGTTAATGTATGAAAATGTGAATGCTTATTTTAATTTTCTTGGGTAATTAATTTAAGAGTTAGATTAATTGAAGAATATTAATTTGCATTGAGCATGAAATTACTTTGGTTTAAAAATATAAGAGTTATATTTATATTAGTAATTAACATGCTTATTTTTCCATGAGCTATTAATATAAATATTATGTTAATGTATGAAAATGGTAATGCTTAATTTTATTTTTCTTGGGTAATTAATTTAAGAGTTAGGTTAATTAAAAGGAAATTAAAATTGCATTGAGCATGACATTACCTTAGATTAATATAATTGTTATATTTTTGTATGTCATGAATGCTAGTATATGGCTTATGAATTAATTAGAATTTGATTGTTAATTTATTCACCATAATAGCATGTTATAGGGTTAATTCATTAAAATTTATAATAGTTATAAAATTAATGAATAGAAACCTTTAATCTATAACAAAGAATTGCATGCAAACATAGGATCTTAGGATAAATGAATTAAATTTAAAATGTTTAAAATTAATTAGATCTAAGATCACATTTCTAATAGGATTAGAATTATTCTTACTTAGAATTAAAATTAGTTTTAATTGACTAAGTAGGAAAAACATTACTATGATTATAAGGGAACTCCACCGGTTAAGTTCTGTCTAAGGTTGGGGGTATTTAAGCTGACGGTTTACGGAACACCTTCTACCTGGGAACTGACCTGGAATACCGGAGTTGAATTAATCATAGCTAAATGTTAGCATGCAATGTCACTAGGTTTGTTAAAAGTGTTTAATGCACCTAGATCTTTATAGTAAAGACTTTACATTACTGTGGTTATAAGGGAACTCTCTCGGTAAAGTTCTGTCTAAGGTTGGGGGTATTTAAGTTGACAGTTTACGGAACACCTCCTACCTGGGAACTGACCCGAACCTTGAGTTGAATTAACCATAGTAATGTTGGCTTGCAATGTTGGGTTTATTAAAAGAAGTTTAATTCACCTAAAACATTGTGGTTGAATCTTTTCCATAATTGTTATAATAGGATCAGACTTAGATAGATTGATTTAGCCGAATTTTATCTAAGTTAAACAACCCTAAATTAACCTTAGGACATTTTTAGTGGGAGGAAAATTACAAAACGATATTTAAATCAAGTTTTTCTCCTACGTCCCTATATTGTCAACGTGAGGTTCATGCTCGGCTTCGAGTCGCCCTAGGAGCGGCCTCTCTTCGGAAAGTGTTTGCATGAATCAATAACAAGGTGAATGGGAAAAATGTCTAGAGTAAGTGGGAGTCGGGACACGTGTCAACGTATCCTTCGGTCTCCGCCCCTAGTTCACACCGTGAGAGTCCTATGATCCGCCTGCAGGTTGTCCTGGCGCAACCATCCCTTCGGAGGGCCTGATCATAGGATTCGGAACATCGTGAACTCCTGAATAGGATAGGAACTCTTAGGCTAATTACCAAAAGTTGTCTTTCCCTTCGGTAGCCTGTTGGAGCGTGCCTCTGAGATCTGAAAGTGGGAGGGTTACACTTACGGGAATGAGTTAAATGTGTTAACTAATCCTTGACCGAACAACGAAAACTAAACATTAACGGAATATGAGTTATTCTGGTATTAGAGTTTGGTTGAGATTGTCTCAATTTAGAGGAGTAGCTGACCACCCTTCGGAAGCTGTTGTTCTAAACCTTTGAACTATCGTTGCAAAAACTAAATCAATAGTTTTATAGGGTTTCTTTGATTGCTTATTTATTTTTGCAGAATTTGATTCGATTATTTGTAATGGGTTAGTGCGATAAATAGTCAAGTAATTTGTTTTCCAACAATTCAATAATGAAAAATGTGCATTGTCTTACGCCTATTTGATAAATAACGGTGATTATACAACAAACTTAAACGATTAATTTGTGGCGAATGATTGGAAGATTAGTCTTAACAGAGGAATGTCCTCATGCCCCGAATGTCTAATTCATTAAGATGTGTTATTAATGAATATGACGTTGAGACTTGCTCAGCCAAAGGAGACTTGTGCAAAGACAGTAAATTCGATTTACTAGTCTTGTAAGCGTAATTTGTGAATAATGGTAATTCTACTTGAATACTTGATTCATGATCACAAATCACGTTTGTTCTTCTTAGCAAAATGAATGAATTCTTGGCAACAACTTGATGCAATTGAGATAACTCTCAAAGTTTTGAACTAGAGAGGTTGTCTTGGATGAAGCAATGGGGAACGTTAAGTTATTTTTCCCAGTGGGAGCAAATACATATTATTAGAAAATGTGTATGTAATTCCTAAGATAAAAAGAAATTTGATTTTTGTATCTTATTGGCTAGAACAATGTTACTCTTTACCTTTCCCTGCTAACGCAATTCATTTCAAGAAAGGGAGTTAACTTTTGTTCAGCTGAACTGAAAAAAAAATAACATAAATGTTTTTAAGACTAATCAAGAGTAAAGCAGTCATGAACACTGAGTTGCTTGAGGCTGCTACTACTCAAAGAAATAAGAGGCAAAGGTTTTCTCCTAAAGGAAAATACCTGTCTTTGGCCCTTAAGGTTATACCATATTAATCTCAATTTGATTGGGAGATTGGTCAAGAGTATACTTCTAAGCTAGTTAGAAGATGACTCTCCACTACCTTGTAACTCATGTCTTGTGGGCAATATGACTGATAGATCTTTTACTGGAAAAGATCTAAGAGCCAAAAAGCCCTTGGAGCTTGTACATTTGGATCCTTGTGGTTCAATATGTTAAAGTAGTGGGAGGGCATGGATAATTCATCTCTTTTGGATGATTATTCAAAGGTATGAGTATCTTTACCTAATGCAACTTAAGTCTGAAGCTCTTGAGATATTCGAAGGGGCTTAGGACTGAAGTTGAAAACTTGTTAGGTGAGATGATAAAAACACTTCGATCTGATCAAAGTGTTGAGTAGGGATTTGAGATTCCAGGACTATTTGATAGTACATGGGATCACACCCTAAATCTCATTTAGGAGAAATAGAACCCTATTGGATATGGTTCATTCCATGTTGAGCTATGCTCAATTGTCTGGCTCGTTTTGGGGTCATGCAGTGTTGACTGCATTGCATACTGCAGTAGGCAACCCCAAAGGAAACGAGAAGTGGATACTTCTTCAATTCACAAGAGAATAAAGAATTTGTATCGACAAATGCTAAATTCTCAGAAGAAGTCCACATCAAAAATCATAAACCACAAGAGTAAAGTCAGTTTAAGTAAGTTAACTAATGAAGCTACATTAACATCCACAAGAGTTGTTGATGAGGCTGACTGTTCAACAATAGTTGTTGATGGATCAGTGCATCTAGTCAGCCACATCCATCTCAATAGTTGAGATTGCCTCAATGTAGTGGGAGAGTTGTTTGATAACTTGAACGTTACATGGGCTTGTTTGAAGCCTAATCATCATACCTGATGATGGCATAGTGGGTTCATTATCTTTTAGAAAGAAAATGAATGATGTTGACAAGGACCAATGGATTAAAGTCATGGACCTGGAAATGAAGTATTTTGTATTTCACTTCCATCTGGGATCTTGTAGATATGCTTGATGGGTAACACCTATTAGTTACAAGTGGATTTACAAGAGAAAACGAGACATTAAAGGTCTTAACTAGAAGGGTTCATACAGCAAGATCGAAAGCAAAATGGTTTACAAGCTTAAGTGATCCATTCATGGATTGACCTAAGCATTTCGATCTTGAAATATAAGATTTGATATAGTGACCAAATCTTTTGGCTTTAATCAGAACATTAATGAGTCTTGTGTTTACAAGTAATCATCAATAGTTCAGTAGCTTACTTAGTGTTGTATATGATTGATATCCTAATCATTGGGAATGATGTAGGTTATCTTACTGACATTAAAGGAGCTAGCAGCTCATTTCCAAATGGAAATTTGGGAGAAGCCGAGTTGTTCTTGGGATCCAAATCGTTAGGAATCGTTAAAACAAAAAGCTAGTCTTGTCTCAAGTGACTTATATCTACAAGATGTCAGTTAGATATAAGATATAGAATTCCAAGAAGGGTTCACTACCTTTCAGGCGTGAAATTCTTTTTGTCTAAGAAACTGTTTCCTAAGACACCTCAAGAAGTTGAGGAGATGAGACGAATGTCCTATGCAATAGAGATTGTCAGTAAGTATCAATCTAATCCAAAATTTAATCATAGGAAAATCGTTAAGAATATCCTCAAGTATTCAAGGAGAACGAGGAACTATATGCTCGTGTATGGGACTAAGGATTTGATCCTTACAGGATACACTGACACATATTTTAAGACTGATAAGGATTTGAGGAAATCTACATCAGTATCTGTGGTCACTCTTTACGATGGAGCTATAGTATGGCATAGTTACAGTTTTGACCGTATAGGCCGAAAAAATAGCTACTTGTGAAGCAGCGATAGAGACTGTATGACTTAGAAAGTTCTTGATTGATTTGGAATGTGTTCCAAATGTGAACTTGCCCATCACACTTTATAGTGATATAGTGGTGTTGTGGCAAATTCAAAAGAACATCGCAGCCTAAGACAAGCAGACACAATAAATTGAATGAAATATTGTTGATTCATTTACAAAGACTCTCTCGGCTAAAGTGTTTGAGGGTCATCTAGAAGGTCTAGATCTACGAGATATGTACAAAGGTGTAATCTAGGGCAAGTGGGAGAAATATAATGGGTATAGTGATACCATTATGTAATGGGTATAGTGATGCCCTAGTTTATTGTATTTGTACATTGTATATGTTTTATACATGTATTTATACACCTGTTGCTGTATAGATTATTCTACATCCCACTAAACTAGAGTTTTAGTTCAAGTGGGAGTTTTTTTGGGTTTTATGCCCTAAAACTCGTAGATAATGAATGTAAACAAATTGTATACTTGTTTCAATAAAGTATTATTGAGTTTCTACAATAGAGTGTTATTGTTAAATATTCCACAATTTGACCCAAATCCAATAAACTAAGATCCAAGGTTGTTTACATGTGACTTGAACAAGTATGTGGGGACATACGGGGATCGGTGTTCAAGTAACAACCTAAAAGGTCTATAGTACAAGGATAAGGTTGGGTACCTTATCCTGGTAACAATATGTGATACGACCCGCTTTGTATTTGATACAGACGTATTGATCCAAAGCGTCCATGTAGTAGACATGCGAGCGGGGGTATACTATGCAATGAGTTTGCATAAGACCGGACCATGAAATGGTAAACCACTAGATATAACACCGTTAACTAGTTAGGTTACTGTTTTAATAGGATGACATAGGTAACTCAGTCTTAATCCATAGTGTGTCATGAACTCATTCTCATGAGGGATTGTCCTTTGATTAGCATGGGTGAGAGTGGCCAATACGCCGACTCAATATGCCTTCCTTTTTGGGGACAAGACCGAGTGGGAGGCTGGGGACATGACAACACAAAAAGGAATTCACTCCTTCCCACTTCTAGGAGAACTAGATGAGTGTTTCCTTAAGTGGTGACTCCGGGACTTGAACAGAGAGATCCCGCCCTCTCACTGGCCCGAGAGGGACTTTCTGTTTATTGGTTGGACCATAAACAGGTTGTTCATTAGAGGAGCACTGGTACTTAAGGAGACAGATGTAACACAGGGGTAAAACGGTAATTTGACCCAGTTGTAGTTACGGACACTCGTGAAGGATTGACTTACCGGTATAGGTCTATATCTGTGGACACAGAAATGTTCTACCGTGAGAAGAGTTCAGTTGTGGGTCTTTAGTGGAATGACCCACAGTTAATGAATATTGGTTAACCTGGTTAATGAGTTTAATCTATTAACCTCATATCATTGGAGCTTCTGATCTGTAGGTCCATTAGGTCCCCCTTCTAGCTCGTAAAGAGTAATTAGGAACAAATATATCTTGACAGAATTTGAATAGTTCAAATTTATATTGGGAATTAAGTTAATTGTATGAGATACAAATTAATGTAATGTATAGTGATGCATTAAAATATAAAGTCTAATTTGAGATTAAACTTTAATATATTGAGAGATTGATATATTTGAAGGAGTTCAAATATATGTCTAATTAAATATATGGTATTTAATTAGAAGATGAATTAATTAATTCTTCAATTTAGTTTAAATTAAATGAGATTTAATTACATTATAGTCTATGAGAGAAATAAATATTTGAAGAAGTTCAAATATTTACATGAATTTGATTCATATTAAATTTATAGGATATAAGAGAATTTGAAGAAGTTCAAATTTTAATATGAATTTGATTCATATTATAGAATTAATTAATTGAAGTTCTGAAATTAAATATATGATATTTAATTGGGTAATTAATTAATTAACTAATAGAAGGTCTGAAATTAAATATATGATATTTAATTGGTGATTAATTAATTAAAGAATTAATTAATTGGAAATTAATCAATTATGGAAATGATTAATCACTTATGGAAGTAATTAATCATTTATAGAAATGATTTAATCACTTATGGAAATGACCAATCATTTATGGAAAAGATTAATCAATTATGGGATTGATTGGTCATGGAATTGATTAATTATGGAAAAGATTAAATCAGTTATGGAAATAATTGATTTTAAATGAATATTTTATTCATGGTCTTTCTCTTATAAATAGAACACTAAACCTAGGGTTTAGAGAGGACAACATATGGCCACCATAAGGCCTTCTCATATTCTCTCAACTCAAGAACTCTAGGGAGAATTTTCTCTCTAGAGTTTTTCTCATTCAAGATTAGGTAGTCCCACAACTATGTTCCTAATCTCAGAGTTATAGCGGGGAAGATCAAATGGTGGTGTTCTTCGTTGTTGCAGAGCAATCAAGAATCATCCGTTGAAGTATTCAGAGTCGCCAACGGAGGTATGTTTCTCACCGCTTAACCTTTTGCAAATGTATTAGTATTTTGTAGAACAAATTTAATTTACGAACGGTCCAATTGCTTCCGCTGTAACGAAATTGGGAATTCCAATCCTTCATAATCATCCAATGCAGACCAGGGCAAAGAGTGGTATTTACAAACCAAAGAACTGGGGTACATTTATAGCTTCTCAACATGTGAATCTTATTGGCTCCAAATGGATTTTCAAAGTAAAGCGTAAGGCAGATGGTACATTTGAGCGGTATAAGGCGTGTCTCGTTGCGCAAGGCATTAATCAAATTCCGGGGGTTGATTTTCATGAGACTTTTAGTCCGGTGGTGAAGGCTCCAACCATCCGTATTCTTCTTACAGTTGTTGTTGCTAAGGGTTGGTCGGTTCGACAACTGGACGTTAATAATGCATTCCTTAATGGATGCTTAAAGGAGACAGTGTACATAAAATAACCTGCTGGTTTTGTTGATAAATCCTACCCTAAGTATGTGTGTAAACTCAACAAGGCTCTTTATGGTCTTCGGCAAGCACCACGAGCATGGTATGATCGCTTCATGTCTACTCTCTTAGAGTGGGGTTTTAAATGTTCTCGAGCTGATAATTCTGTGTTTTATTTTGTCTCTTCCGTCATGATTGTATTGGTATTGATATATGTTGATGATATTTTGGTCATGGGAGATAATATTGTTTTTATTGGCAATTTTGTTAGTCGTCTTCACTCCATTTTTGCCTTAAAAGATATTGGCCCTTTAAGCTATTACTTAGGTGTTAAAGTTTATCGTACAGATCAGGGCATGTTTTTACTTCAGACTAAGTTTATACGTGAGCTTCTTGAAAGATTAGGCCTGAGTCATTTGAAACCGTGCTCTACTCCAGCTGCTACAGGTAAGCATTTCTCTGCCTTTGATGGAGAACCGATGGGAAATCCTGCATTATACAGAAGTGTACTTGGAGCGTTACAGTATCTATCCCATACAAGGCCTGATATATCTTGCATTGTAAACAAGTTGAGCCAGTTTCTTCAACAACATTCTCTTCTACATTGGCAAGCGGCAAAGAGAGTTCTTCGGTACTTGAAAGGTACAGTCGAGCATGGTCTTTTTCTTCCTCAATCGTCTTCGAACAGTGGTATTGTTGCCTTCACGGATTCTGACTGGGCGTGCAATGTGGGTGATCGCCAATCCATCGTAGCTCACTGTATTTTCCTCAACAACTCTCTTATCTCATGGTCCTCTAAAAAGCAAACAGTGGTGGCAAGATCAAGCGCAGAGTCTGAATATCGCTCCCTTGCGCACACCGCAGCTGAAATATCTTAGGTTCAATCTCTTCTCCATGAATTAAGTCTTGCTTCTTCAACAGTTCCAGTGGTTTGGTGCGACAATATCAGTGCTATCGCTCTCGCTCAAAATCCGATGTTTCATGTGCGCAGTAAGCACGTTGAACTTGATGTTCATTTTGTACATGACAAGGTTCTTGCAAAGGAGATTGATATTCGATTTGTTCCATCTTCTAATCAGCTTGTCGACGTCCTCACTAAGCCATTATCATAGGCTTAGTTCACTGTTTTCAGGTCCAAACTTGGTGGTGATTCCATCACCCTCTCGTTTTAGGGGGGGTGTGAGAATAGCGGCATATACGACGTCGTGTAGTAATGTTTAGAACGGTGTTGTTTATATCAAAGGATGAAATTAGTCTGTTGTACATTCTCCTATACGTGGCTTATTTCCTGTGGTTGAGAATCTTTCCCTTGTACCTTCAACTCTCTATTTAAACATTCTTTCCTGTGTAATAATCATTGAATCAATAATATTCTGAAGAGCAATTCTCTCCATCTTTTTCTGTTGTCTATCTCTCCTTTTCAATGTCAAGAATCCTCGATGAATTCACTGTTATCTACATGACTATCTTTAGAAAAAAAAAAAAGTCACAAAAGGTAAGTATAAAACGCCCGATAAATGGCAATAACTGTGGAATAATGAGTTATAAAGTCCTAATCCTTGCTCATTTCTTATTCAATTTAGACTAGAAATGTAACGTCTCACGTTTCAAAATTAGACTATTTTGTAGTTTAAATTGAAGGGAATAAAAGTCCCCACGCAGCGGAAGCGCATCGATTGGACCTTACGCTGTATATTAATTAACATTAAAATACCGTTACGATAACTCAAACAAAACTTTAAACAACCTTTAAAGTCGCTGTAAAATTGGTTTAAACATGCTAAAATAAATCTAAATTTATTTTTAATACTTTTCTAAAGAAAAGAGGAAGAACCGTTACAAACCTTCGTTGAAGACTTGACCGTTCTTCGCCAACGACGCTCCACGAACGAAAACGCAGCAGCCGCCTTTGTTTTTCTTCGCTGGAAATTTCTTCTTTGATTGACACAATCACCACAGAGGTTACACCGGTATGTCTCTAAGTCTAGGAGGCAAAAGACTTGTGGGAGTCTTTCTCTAAGAGGGAGGATAGAGAGAATTCTAGGTCTTGTCTTTCAAGAGTGTCAAGTGTCATGACCAATTAGGTCTAGTGTCCTATTTATAGAAGAGAGACCATGAATAAAATATTCAATTAAATCAATCTTTTCCATAATTGATTCAATCTTATTCCTTAATTAATCAATCATGATCAATCAATTCCATAATTGATTAATCTTTTCCACAAATGACTAATTACTTCCATAAGTGATTAGATCATTTCCATAAATGATTAATCACTTCCTTAAGTGATTAATTATTTCCATAATTGATTAATTCCCGGTTAATGAATTCTTTAATTAATTAACCACCAATTAAATATCACATATTTAATTCCCGGCCTAGAATTAATTAATTGCCCAAACACATTTTAGACCTTAAATTAATTAATTCATTATTTTGAACTATTTCAAACTTCCATAAATTTATATTTGAACTTTTCAAATATTAATTTCTCTCATAATAATATATCAATATATATTATATTTGTTTCCCTTAATAAATTGAACATTTTCAATTTACTTTTATTACTTAGTTGCCTCAAATTACTTTACGAGCTACCAGTGGGACCTAATGGACCTGCAGATCAGAAGCTCCAACGATGTGAGATTAATTGGTCAAACTCATTAACCACATTAATCAATATTCGTTAACTGTGTGTACATTCCACTATAGACTCACAGTTGCACTCTTCTCACTACAGACATATTTTCTGTGTCCACGGATCTAGACCAATATCGACTAGTTAGTCCTTCACGAGTGTCCGTAACTCCAGCTGGGTCAAATTACCGTTTTACCCCTGGGTCACCTCTATTTCCTTAAGTACCAATTCTCCTCTAATGAACAACCTGTTTGTGGTCCAACCATCAAACAGAAAACCCTCTCGTGCCATTGAGAGGGTAGGGCCCTTTGTTCAAGACTCGGAGTAACCACTTAAGGGAACACTCATCTGCTTCCCTAAAGTCGGGAAGGAGTGAATTCCATCTTGTACGATTATGTTCCCAGCTCCCCATTCGGTCTTGTCCCCAAAGTGGTAGGCTTATTGAGTCGGCGTATTGGCCACTCTCACCCATACAAATCAAAGGACAATCTCTCATGAGCAGGAGTCCATAACCAACTCAGGATTAAGACTAAGTTGTCTAGGTCGTCCTAGTGAAATAGAAAACCAACTAGTTAACGGTGTTATAACCAGTGGTTACTATTTCGCGGTCCGGTCTTATGCAAACTCATTGCATAGGATACCCCCACTCGCATGTCTCCTACACGAACGCGTTGGATCGCAGCGTTTGTATCAAATACAAAGTGGACCGTATCCATAGTGTCACCAGGATAAGGCACCCAGTCTTATCCCTATACTATAGACCCTTTAGGCTGTTTCTTGAACAATGATCCCATATGTCACTACATATAGTTCAAGACTCATATTACAGCCTTGGATGTCTAGTTTATTGGATTAGGGTTATTATTAGGCAAAGACAAATATAAAATAACTAATAACAATTAACGGAAAAATATATCAATATTATTTCATTAATATCCGGTCAATGGTTACATTCACTATCTATGAGTTTTAGGGCATAAAACCCAACAAACTCCCACTTAAACTAAAACACTAGTTAGTGGGATGTAAATGCAATAATCTAAAGCTGGAAATGTCATGTATATTAATACAATGAACTAGGGCATCCTTATACCCATTATACATTTCTCCCACTTGCCCTAGATTAGATGGCATACATATCTCGTAGACCTAGACCCTCTAGATGACCCTCAAACACTTTAGCCGTGAGAGCCTTCGTAAATGGATCAGCGATGTTGTGTTCTGAGGCGATCTTAGTGACGATCACATCTCCTCTTTGCACAATCTCCCGTATCAGGTGATACTTCCTCTCGATGTGTTTACCCCGTTTGTGGCTTCGAGGTTCTTTTGAGTTGGCTACAGCCCCACTGTTGTCACATTATACTGTTATGGGCACGTTCATATTCGGAACCACTTCCAAATCAGTCAAGAACTTTCTGAGCCATACTGCCTCCTTAGCTGCTTCGCAAGCTGCTACATACTCAGCCTCCATGGTTGAGTCTGCTATGCATCCTTGTTTGATGCTTTTCCACACTACTGCTCCTCCATTGAGGGTGAATACTGACCCTGATGTGGATTTCCTTGAATCCTTATCAGCTTGAAAGTCAGAGTCAGTGTATCCAGTAAGAATCAAATCCTTAGCTCCATACACAAGCATGTAGTCCCTCGTTCTCCGAAGATACTTGAGAATATTCTTAACCGCTCCCCAGTGGTCCAACCCTGGATTAGACTGATACCTACTGACTACTCTCACTGCATAACATATGTCAGGCCTAGTGCAGAGCATAGCATACATTAAGCTGCCCACAACTGAGGCGTAGGGAATGTGTCTCATGTTCTCAATTTCTTGAGGTGTCTTAGGAGACTGTTCCTTAGAGAGGTGTACCCCATGTCTGAAGGGTAGTAGTCCCTTCTTGGAGTTTTGCATCGAATATCGAGACAACATCTTGTCAATATACGTTGCTTGAGACAGAGCTAGCGTTTTTTTCTTACGATCCCTAATGATTTGGATTCCCAGAACATTTTGAGCCTCTCCCAGATCTTTCATTTGGAATTGGGCTGCTAGCCATTTCTTAATGTCAGTGAGGTATCCTACATCATTCCCAATGAGTAGGATATCGTCTACATAAAGTATTAGAAAAGTTACTTTCATTTTGTTGACTTTCTTGTACACACAAGGCTCATCAACATTTTGGTCAAAGCCAAAAGATTTGATTGCAGTATCAAATCTAATGTTCCATGATCTGGACGCTTGTTTCAATCCATAAATGGATCGATTGAGCTTACAAACCTTTTGTTCCTGACCTTGGGCTATGAACCCTTCGGGTTGAGACATGAAGATATTCTCTTCAAGATTACCATTCAGAAAGGCAGTCTTGACGTCCATTTGCCATATTTCATAGTCATAATATGTGGCTATGGATAAGAGAATTCTTATGGACTTTAACATGGCTACGGGAGAAAAGGTTTCCTCATAGTCAACCCCTTCCTTTTGGGTATAACCCTTTGCCACTAGTCTAGCTTTGAAGGTATGTACCTTTCCAGCTGCATCTCTTTTTCTCTTATAGATCCATTTGCACCCTATGGGTTTTACTCCATTTGGTAGATCTGTAAGTTCCCATACAGAATTGGAGTACATTGACTCCATTTCCAGGTTCATGGCTTTGACCCATTCATCCTTATCTTCGTCATTCATTGCCTGTCGATAGGACAATGGATCCTCAATGCCATCATTAGGTATGACAACCTGAGTTTCAATTAAACCCAAGTAGCGGTCAGGTTGTAATACAACCCTCCCACTACATCGAGGTATTCCCAACATTTGAGATGGACGGGATGGATCTGAAGAACTAGTTCCTTCATCAACCCTTGTTGAAGGTCCAACTTCATCAACAACTCTTGATGATTCTTCAGTAGCTTCTCCTAATATTATTTTGCTGTGTGGTTTATGATCTCTCATGTGGTCTTCCTCTAAGAAAGTGGCGTTTGTCGATACAATCACCTTATTTTCTTGTGGGTCGTAGAAATAACCACCTCTCGTTTCTTTAGGGTAACCAATAATTTGGCACAGTTTTGAACGAGGTTCCAGTTTCTTAGGATTTGTCACAAGCACGTGTGCTGGACAACCCCAGATGCGAAAGTGATGCAAACTAGGTTTACGCCCCTTCCATAATTCGAAAGGTGTTTCAGAAACACTTTTCGAGGGAACATTGTTCAAGATGTATACTGCAGTCTCTACTGCATACCCCCAAAACGAGCTAGGCAATTGAGCATAGCTCATCATTGATCGAACCATGTCCAACAAGGTTCTATTTCTCCTTTCTGACACACCATTCTGTTGAGGTGTACCAGGGGCTGAGAGTTGAGATTGGATTCCATGTTCTATCATATAATCCTGGAATCTTTGATCCATATACTCCCCTCCTCGATCAGATCGAAGTACTTTAATAGATTTACCTAATAGGTTTTCAACTTCAGCCTTAAACTCCTTAAACTTTTCAAGGGCTTCAGACTTATGTCCCATTAGGTACAAGTAACCATATCTTGAATAATCATCTATAAAAGAGATGAAATATTCGTACCCTCCTCGAGCTTTTACATTCATTGGACCACACAGATCCGAATGTATTAACTCTAAGGGTTCTTTGGCTCTGTAACCTTTTCCAGTAAAGGGCCTCTTGGTCATTTTTCCCTCGAGACAAGATTCACAAGGTGGTAGTGAATCATCTTCTAATTTTCTTAGAAGTCCATTCTTTACCAAACGACCGATCCTATCGATGTTTATATGACCAAGTCTGAGATGCCAAAGATGAGTATTGTTACTTGATGGAGAAATCTTTTGCCTTTTACTTTGAGTTTCAGCAGTTTTAAATAATTCGTGATTTAAAAGTGCTTTGTTTTCGGTTGGTCTTTAAACGTACAAGTTATTTTCCAATTTGGCTGAACAAATAAGTACACCATTTTTATAAATGAACTCTTCATTCATATCAAAAGTAACTGTATACGATTGTTCAATCAAACATGAAATAGAAATTAAGTTCCTCTTAATCTTGGGAACGATTAACAAACTTTCTAAAAGGAAGAATCTATTTCTAAAAAATAACTTCGCAACTCCCACTACTTTAGCTGAAATGACTTCTCCAGTTCCGACCCTGAGTGTCATTTCCCCATCGTTCAACTGCCGAAAGGAACTATTTTCCTAAAAAGAAGAGCAAACATGATTAGTTGCTCCTGAATCAAGTATCCAGGTAAACTCATCATGTTCTACCAGCCATGTTTCTAAAACAAGTAAATCAAATTTACCTTCCTTTTCCTTCTTTTTCTCAGCAAGGTACTTTGGGCAGTTTCTCTTCCAATGTCCATCTACATTGCAGTGAAAACACTTGCCCTTATATGCCATAGCTTTGGCTTTTCCCTTGCTTTTAGCAGCAGTACTGGGAGCTTTCCCCTTGTTTCCTTTCTTCTTCTGAGTTTTCTTTGAAGAAGTGGCTACAGATTTAGTTCCAGAGGATGAACCCTTCTCGAACTTTCTTTTAGAGTGAACAACGTTTGCATCTCCTTCTATCTGTCCCTTGTTCTTAAGAAGAGACTGATAGAGTTGTAGCTCATTCAGGAGGCTAGTCAGGTTGAATGTTATTTTATTCATCATTGCATTGCTTCAAAACTGTAGAAAACTCTTCGGAAGAGATTCTAAGATGAATGCAACCTGACTACGCTCATCTATGACCGCCCCGTTTGCCTCTGCGACGTTGAATTGGACCATCATATCCAGGACATGCTCCCGAACAGACGTGCCCTTTTTCATGCGACAGCTATAAACGTATTTGAGAGCGTCATGGTGGAGTTGGTAGGACGGTTGTCCAAACATCTCCTGGAGAGAGTTCATAATCTCCCTCGCTGTTACCATGCTCTCATGCCTTTTAGCCAAAACTTCAGATAAGCTGGCTAGGATATAGACGCGAGTCTTATCATTGGCCTTTGTCCAGCGGTCATAAGCATCCTTAACTGCTTGGGATGCATTACGAGCAGGAGCTGGAGGACAATCCTTCGTTAAGACGAACCGCAGATCATCGACAACAAGAATCGTATTCAGGTTCGACTTCCACGTAGCATAATTTTCGCCGGTTAATTTCTCATTTTTAAGCAGAGAGACAATTGAGGAAGACATTGCTGAAATTTAAACAAACAATGACCGTATTAGTTATCTTTGTCTTAACCCATCATACAAGCAAACAATTGCACACAGTCCAATCAATTTAGCAAAACAGACAATCACAGAACCCTAAAACTATTGATTTAGTTTTGCAACGATGTTTCAGAGGTTTAGAATATCAGTCACCGAAGGGTGATCAGGTACTCCTCCTTTGAAATGAGACACCTCTCAGCTAATTCTAATTCCAGAATAACTCATATTCCTATAGACATTAGCCACCGTTGTTCGGTCAAGGAATCGTTAACACTTTTAACTCATCCTCGTAAGTGTAACCCTCCCACTTTCAGATCTCAGAGGCACGCACCAACAGGCTACCGAAGGGAAAGACAACTGTTGGTGATTAGCCTAAGAGCTCCTATCCTTTTCAGGAGTTCACGATGTTCTGAATCCTATGACCATCCCTTGAGGGATACGTTGACACGTGTCCCGCTCCCACTTACTCTAGACATTTTTCCCATTCACCTTGATATTGATTCATGCAAACACTTTCCGAAGGGAGGCCGCTCCTAAGGCGACTCGAAGCCGAGCATGAATCTCACGTTGTGAATATAGGGACATAGGAGCAAAACTTGATTTAAATCTCGTTTTGTAACTTTCCTCCCACTGAAAATGTCCTAAGGTTAATATAGGGTTATTTAACTTAGATAGTATTCGGCTAAGTCAATCTATCTAAGTCTGATCCTATTATAACAATTATGGAAAGGATTCAACTGCAATCTTTTGGGTGAATTAAACTTCTTTTAATAAACCCAACATTGCAAGTCAACATTACTATGGTTAATTCAACTCAATGTTCGGGTCAATTCCCAGGTAGGAGGTGTTCCATAAACCGTCAACTTAAATACCCCCAGCCTTAGACAGAACTTTACCGAGAGAGTTTCCTTATAACCTCAGTAATGTAAGGTCTTTACTCTAAAGATCTAGGTGCATTAAACACTTTTAATTAACCTAGTGACATTGCATGCTAACATTTAACTATGATTAATTCAACTCCGGTGTTCCAGGTCAGTTCCCAGGTAGGAGGTGTTCCGTAAACCGTCAACTTAAATACCCCCAGCCTTAGACAGAACATTATCGGTGGAGTTCCCTTATAATCATAGCAATGTTTTTCCTACTTAGTCAATTAAAACTATTTTAAATTCTAAGTAAGAAAAGATTCTAATCCTATTAGAAACTGATCTAGGTCTAATTAATTTTAAACAATTTAAAATTAATCCAATTCATCCTATGATCTTATGTTTGCATGCAAATCTTGATTATAGAGACGGTTTCTAATCATTAATATTAAAGAACTATTTCAAATTTTAATGATTAATCCTATAATCAAGAATCTAGGGTTTAATTCATTCAACAATCTCATTCAAATTAAATAATTAAACCACACTAATTGCATGAATAATATAACAATTATATTATTAACTATGGATGTTTCATGCTTCATGCAATATTGATTTTCTTTTAATATAACAATTATAAGCCAATCAAGAAAATCAATCAAGCATGCTTCATTCATCACATTAAACATAACTATTTGTATTTAATTTAAGTAATGACATGCTTCATGCTTTCCAATTTTTCATATAATTAATATACACTTATATTAAAAAATATGAAAACAAATCCATGCATTTAAACATACATTATAACAATTTATAATATATAAAAAATGCATGAGCATGTTTATAACCTAAGGTGGGATTAAATATTCTATATGACATCCATAAAGCATATAAATAGCAATTGAACCGGTTAATTTTGGCCCCTAGGATAAAATAAAGCATTAAATTACATTAATTTAGCTAAATTCTATCCTAAAAAATCCATGTACAGCTCCGGAATTGGTCTAGACAGCACGAACCGCCTCGAACAACCTCGAACCGGCCTCCAAAATCACGAACCATGCCAAAAATTGGCTGAACCGGACCAAATAGGTCCCAGCCCAACCGAACCGGACCGGCCACGCCTTGAACCGCGCCTGTTGAAACCCTAATGCGCGACTCCATCGTGACAGCGTCGAGACGCTGTGTTGATAGCGTCACGACGCTGTGCGTTTTCCATATTTGGCGCCTGCGGTATCGAGACAGCGTCGAGACACTGTTGAGGTAGCGTCCCGACGCTGTTGCGTCTGGAGGCAGAATCTGGGCGGCAACAGCATCGATTCTCCGATTTTGGCCTCGATTTCAGCGACGATTGCTTCGATTTTAATCTCATAAAAAACTATTCTAGACCCGGACTTACATAGGACTCGATTTTACATAAAATACCCAAAACATCGGGCCTTACATGATCAAAATCACATAAAAATAAAATCTATGGCCATAAAATTAACCCAAACAGTTCAATGCAAACCGAACATACATTATGCATAAATCCCACCTATTAGAGCCTATCGCAACTTTTAAAATTAATTAATAGGGACAGCGATGGCTCTGATGCCGATTGAAGGGAATAAAAGTCCCCACGCAGCGGAAGCGCATCGATTGGACCTTACGCCGTATATTAATTAACATTAAAATACCGTTACGATAACTCAAACAAAACTTTAAACAACCTTTAAAGTCGCTGTAAAATTGGTTTAAACATGCTAAAATAAATCTAAATTTATTTTTAATACTTTTCTAAAGAAAAGAGGAAGAACCGTTACAAACCTTCGTTGAAGACTTGACCGTTCTTCGCCAACGACGCTCCACGAACGAAAACGCAGCAGCCGCCTTTGTTTTTCTTCGCTGGAAATTTCTTCTTTGATTGACACAATCACCACAGAGGTTACACCGGTATGTCTCTAAGTCTAGGAGGCAAAAGACTTATGGGAGTCTTTCTCTAAGAGGGAGGCTAGAGAGAATTCTAGGTCTTGTGTTTCAAGAGTGTAAGTGTCATGACCAATTAGGTCTAGTGTTCTATTTATAGAAGAGAGGCCATGAATAAAATATTCAATTAAATCAATTTTTTCCTTAATTGATTCAATCTTATTCCTTAATTAATCAATCATGATCAATCAATTCCATAATTGATTAATCTTTTCCACAAATGACTAATTACTTCCATAAGTGATTAGATCATTTCCATAAATGATTAATCACTTCCTTAAGTGATTAATTATTTCCATAATTGATTAATTCCCGGTTAATGAATTTTTTAATTCATTAACCACTCCCGGCCTAGCATTAATTAATTTGCCCAAACACATTTTAGGCCTTAAATTAATTAATTCATTATTTTGAACTCTTTCAAACTTCCATAAATTTATATTTGAACTTTTCAAATATTAATTTCTCTCATAATAATATATCAATATATATTATATTTGTTTCCCTTAATAAATTGAACATTTTCAATTTACTTTTATTACTTAGTTGCCTCAAATTACTTTACGAGCTACCAGTGGGACCTAATGGACCTGCAGATCAGAAGCTCCAACGATGTGAGATTAATTGGTCAAACTCATTAACCACATTAATCAATATTCGTTAACTGTGTGTATATTCCACTATAGACTCACAGTTGCACTCTTCTCACTGCAGACATATTTTCTGTGTCCACGAATCTAGACCAATATCGACTAGTTAGTCCTTCACGAGTGTCCGTAACACCAGCTGGGTCAAATTACCGTTTTACCCCTGGGTTACCTCTATTTCCTTAAGTACCAATTCTCCTCTAATGAACAACCTGTTTGTGGTCCAACCATCAAACAGAAAACCCACTCGTGCCATTGAGAGGGTAGGGCCCTTTGTTCAAGACTCAGAGTAACCACTTAAGGGAACACTCATCTGCTTCCCTAAAGTCGGGAAGGAATGAATTCCATCTTGTAGGATTATGTTCCTAGTTCTCCATTCGGTCTTGTCCCCAAAGTGGTAGGCTTATTGAGTCGGCGTATTGGCCACTCTCACCCATACAAATCAAAGGACAATCTCTCATGAGCAGGAGTCCATAATCAACTCAGGATTAAGACTAAGTTGTCTAGGTCGTCCTAATGAAATAGAAAACCAACTAGTTAACGGTGTTATAACCAGTAGTTACTATTTCGCGGTCCGGTCTTATGCAAACTCATTGCATAGGATACTCCCACTCGCATGTCTCCTACACGAACGCGTTGGATCGCAGCGTTTGTATCAAATACAAAGTAGGTCGTATCCATAGTGTCACCAGGATAAGGCACCCAGTCTTATCCCTATACTATAGACCCTTTAGGCTGTTTCTTGAACAATGATCCCATATGTCACTACATATAGTTCAAGACTCATATTACAGCCTTGGATGTCTAGTTTATTGGATTAGGGTTATTATTAGGCAAAGACAAATATAAAATAACTAATAACAATTAATGGAAAAATATATCAATATTATTTCATTAATATTCGGTCAACAGTTACATTCACTATCTACGAGTTTTAGGACATAAAACCCAACATAAATATGCTTTGAATTTATTTCTGTCCGTTAATTCTAGATTAATTAAACTTCTTTGTTTATGAGTTATAATTTAAAAGGTTAGAATTTTTGTCTAGTCTCTTAAGTTGGATGAATTAAATTTCTATAAATTTTGCGGGGAAAAATCTATTAAATCTTTAAGGGGCATTTGCACAGATTGGGTAGGTAGATGAGTGTTCCCTTAAGTGGTGTCTCCGGGACTTGAACAAAGAGTCCTATCTTTTCATTGGCTCAAAAGTGGTTTCTGTTTAATGGTTGGACCTTAAACAGGTTGTTCATTATAGGAGCACTGGTACTTAAGGATATAGAGGTAACCCAAGGGTAAAACGGTAATGAGAGACGTCCACCATGCTCCGGTCCATCGACAACAACCCCTCGTAGAAATATTAGATCAAGAGCTGGTCGAAGATCTGGTGGTGGGGAAAACTCGCGCACAGGAGTTTAAACCTCTACCAATACTCATAGAGAGTCTCCCCTAAGATCTAGCTGATCCCATAGATCTCCTTCCTGATGTTGGCGGCTCTACTAGTAGAGAAGAACTTCTCTAGGAACAACTTCTTCATCTCGTTCCATGTGGTGATGGAACCAGAAGGGAGATAGTAAAGCCAGTCCTTCAACGAAAAGGGAAATGCCCTTAGATTAATCGCCTCCTAAGTCACTTCGTGCGGCCTCATCCTAGAGCAAACAATATGGAACTCCTAATTGTGCTTGTGTGGGTCCTCACCTACACTACCATGAAAAATCAAAAGTAAGTGTATTAAACTCGACTTTAATTCAAAAGTATTTGTTATTGCTAGGTAGGTGATACAGAGAGGATGTTGGTTCAGATCTAGCGTTGGCAACTGTCGTCGTAAGGTCCTCTTGGCTATGATTGGAGCTTCCACTCCATCGAGATCGTCTACTATCCTTCTTCCTTCTCATCTCCTAAAACGTGCCTTTGCTCGTGTGATCTCTGATTCAAATCTAAGATCATTTTCCTACAAAGAGCGAATAATCATAAACCATGAAAGAATAAATAACCATAAAAACCCAAAAACAAAAGAAAAAACTATATATATAATGAAAATTTAAAAGTTTTGAAATTTTAATCATTTTGAATTTCTATGACTATACAAACAATTATCTCCTTTATATTGTTTTCTACAAAGAAAAAGTTTGTGTCTCCTTAGTTCGCACTTTTCCTCTCTCAATTTTCTTCTTTCAAATATCATAATAGCCTAGCACACTAAGGGTGTGTTTGGTTTAACTTTTTCAAGTGTTTAATTTTGAAAAAAAAAATCATTTTGAAAAAATTTCTAATGTTTGGCAACCACTAAAAATTAGGGGTGTAAATTTCTCGGGCCGGGTCGGTTGTACGGACAAATCGACCCAACCCGACTGTACGGACAAATCGACCCGACCCGATTCAGTGTTGACCCGAATCGGGTCGGGTTTTTTTTTTTTTGTTTTTTTCTTCAAGTTAAACCTAATCGTGGAAAACGAGGTCACAATTAGGGATCAAACGGCGCATTCAGGTTGTTCACAAAATTTCAAAAATTGTGAATAAAGATAGGTTGGAAAGCATTCTAAACACCCACGAACAAATGCCCTCTGCGAACTGCTGCTACACCAATGTCGTCGTGGGTCCTGTGCTCGCTGGAGAAGATAATCGGAGGTGGGGAGATGCACTGCTGGGCGACGGATCGGTGAAGACGAAGATGAAAAAAAAAACTTGTTGTGGACATAAAAGAAGTCTGAAACGGCGGACATACTGGAAGACGAAGACGAATAGGCTAGAAGACATAAACGATGGACATAAACGAAGACGAGGACGAAAGACGAAGACGGTGTTGGCTGGATTCTAGAAGACGAAGACGATGTTGGCTAGATTCTGGAAGACGAAGACGGTGTTGGCTGGAAGACGAAGACGACGACGAAAAGACGGAAAGGTCTGAAACCCTAAAAAGTAAAAACGAAAACGCAGACCTTTTAAAGAGGCGTGGACTGAACCGAACCCGTTCTGTTCTGTCAGAATTACATTGACAACCGAACCGAACTGGTTCGATTCGGGTATTTTCACCCCTACTAAAAATGACTTATTAGAAAATGAGATTGATAAATAAACCATTTTGAGAGAAACACTTCAAACTAACTTTTTTTTTTAAAATAAATTTTTAAGTATACAATAGCTTGTGTATAAAAACACTTGTGAGAAAATGCAATCAAACATATGAGTGTTTAAATTCTAAACAATTTTTATACAAAATGTTTTTAAAAAAATGCATTATTGAAAAACATTTAAATTGGAATGTATTCCAAATGGACCCTAAGTTTTTCTAAATGAACCATAAGATAATAAAATATTGCAAACATAAATGATAGTGTAACGCCCCGAATTTCAGGTAAGGTTATTTTCGAGTTCTTAGTTAATTTTAAGTTAATTAAAAGTCATTCTTCGATACTAAAGTTAGAAGAGAAAATTTGGGTTTGTGGAGCCCAATTTGTGGAGTTCTTTGAAACCCAAATTGGGCCTTAATTTTCAAAAAAAAAAACTTAGACTAGGTTGGGAATTGTGTGCTAATAACATAGGCCTCTTGTGTGAATTTTTATGTATGTGATCTGTGATATGGAAATATTGATGTGTCTATGAATATATGTATTTATTCAAAAGAGCCTATGTTATTATGATGCTTGTATGAATGAGGACAATGTGCCAGAAAGGAAAATGATTTATGATAATGTTTTAGATGCATTCATGGATATATGATGAACTGTTTGTGGGACCTCATGCATGTATGTGTTTTCATGAAACTATAGAAGTTGTATGACAATTACCCTTAGGGGTCGTTTGGTTTAAGGTTTTATAGATGCTTGGGAATAAAAGATGTCTGGGAGTACTATGTCTGGGAATAAGATTGCTGGGAATCAAAGATTGTGTTTTGTTGTGCATGAGAATGTCATCAGGATTTTATGAGAACGAATTATTTCTATATTTATTTTTTAGAATTAATCAGGTAAACTTTATGTAATTTTAATAAATTAATCAATAAAATAATCAAAATTAATTGAAACTATTAATAAAAATTAATGAAATAATAATCATGGAATAATTTTAAGGGAAAAATACACTTTTGGTCCCTGATGTTTGGGTTAAGTTACACTTTGGTCCCTGAGTTTTCAAACTCAACAAAAATACCCCTGAGGTTTGAGATAAGGAGCACTTTGGTCCCTGCCGTCTATTTTTCTGTTAAATACTAACGGTTGCTGACATGACACTATTATATTAATAAAAAAATTATTATTTTTTTATTTTTTTTTTAATAAAAATAAATAAAAACAATAAAATATTATTATTTTTTATTATTCTATTATTATTTTAATTATTATTCAAAATCCTTTTATTCTCCTCCTCTTCTTCCCCTCTTCTTCATCTCTTCCCACCTCTTCTTCTTCTTCAAGTCTCCGGCAGCGAGCATAGCTAGCTATTTTTCTCTGATTAATTAAGTTAGTCTTTTACAATTATTTGCCCAAATTTATGCATTTTTATGTTTTTCTTGTAGGAAGTATGTGTTTGAAGCTTAATTCAACAATTGGAGTCAAATGAAGTTCAATCCTTAAAAAAAAAAAATAAAAAAATAAAAAAATAAAAAAAAAATTCATAGCGTCGCGACGCTATCGACAGATTTTCTATAAATTCCTCTTTTCAGCTACGGAGTCCAATTGGTTAGATTTTAGCCCTAATTTCGACTAGAGACCTTTGGTGGGAGCTAAAGCAAGGCCAAGGAGCGGGAATCAAGCGAGAAGACGTGGAGATCGTGACGGGGACGTGTCGGTTTCGACGGATTCGAGTTTTCCTTTCTCTTTCCCTTACCTCTTGTAGTTTTTATGGCTTTTCTTTCAATTAGTGTTTATGGTTTAAAGACTATGAATTGCTAGTTGTTTGTCTTAGGGATTGATGTAATTGTTTTAGTTTTTGGATTGATTTTAGGTATGAATGTGTTTTTATTTTATGCATGCAATTTTGTTTAATGCTTTCAATTACTTGATCACTAATTGAATGATTTAAGTGTTGAATCTAACTTGGGAGAGAGGATTTGGCCTAAGACTTACCTTGTTTAATTGCATGACTAGAGTAGAAATTCTAAGTTTGTGACGGGATTTGGAATCACTTTAGAAGCATAACAAGGACCGAACCGAATAATGTCTTGCATGTTAATGAACTTAGATAGGGATATCAAGTTAGTTTATATGCATGAGAATCAATTATACTCGGGAGAGGTAATCGTGATAAAAGTTTCCTTGGCTTGTACAATAATTGCACGGTCAATTCATTCCAATTAATCAATCCTCAATCTTAATCAATGCAATCAATTCCCTAAGAGTCTTTCCATTTGAGTCTCCACTTTTATTTTTATGTTTTTAGTCTTTACTTTTATCTTTATCATTGAGTTTTGCTCCCTAAATAAAATTGAACAAAAGTATTCACGGTACTTAATTTGCTAGGAAACCAATCCAGAGGACGACACTCGTTTTACACGAAAACACTATATTATTACTTGACCCGTACACTTGCGGTAAGCAAATTGCACATCACCGCCGTCGGCCGACCGTCAGCTACTTTTTTTTTCTTTTTTCTTCTCTTCCCGTTTCTTCTTCACTTACCCCATTTTTATTCCTTTTTAAAAAAACAAAAATTAGAAGGAGGAGGACTGTCCAGATCTCGTCGTGGGGTTTCCGTCGTTCGCTCCGCCCTAATCTCGCCGTCGTTCGCTCCGTCCAAATCTCGCTGCCGCCCAGGTCTCCCAGATCTTCTTCTTCTTCAAAGCACCATGGTCTTTCATGCCCAGATCTCGCCATCTGTTCGCTTCTCCCACTCCCCTACTGGTCTTCATCTCTTTTCTCCCTCCTTTCTTTCTTTCTCACTCTCTCAGATCTCTCTCCGTCTCTCAGCATGCTTGAAAACACCGAAACCCACGCGATCTGCTCCAGATCTTGAAAACACGGAGACCCACTATTTGCGGAGGGGCCGATCGTGCGTGCGTACTGCTACTCACTGAAGAATAGCACTGCTGGAGGACGTTAGCCGGAAACCACAGGGACGAGGGACGGGCTTCACGCCGGCCGGCGACGAGAGAAAAATGGGGGCTTCACGCTGCTAGAAAGAGGAAAAGATAGATTGGGGTTTTCTAAAAAAAGAAAAAAAATTAATAATGAAAGTTGGAGAAAAAGAGAGAAGAGAAGAAGAAGAAAAGAAAAAGAGGAAAAAAAAAACTGTCGTCGGCCGCGGCGGCGACGAGTGGTTGTCGGAGATATGAAGAAGAAAAAGAAGGAAAGGATGAAGAGGAAGAAGAAGGGAAGTAAAGAGAGAGAATGAGAAATAATAAAATAATTTAAAAAATAATATTTTTTATTTTAATATTTTTTATTTAAAAATTTTTAAAAATAATTTTTTTAATTAAAATAATAGTGCCACGTCAGCAACCGTTAAAATTTAACAGAAAAGTTGACGGCAGGGACCAAAGTGCTCCTTATCTCAAACCTCAGGGGTATTTTTGTTGAGTTTGAAAACTCAGGGACCAAAGTGTCACTTAACCCAAACCTCAGGGACCAAAAGTGTATTTTTCCCTAATTTTAATGGGATAAACTATATTAATTTAACTAATTAAAATTATTTAATTATTTTTTTTAATAAATATCTTTAACTACAATAATTTAATATATTTGTATCCATAAAATTAATTAGATAAATATTTTAATAATAATATGATTATTTATTTATTATAAGCAAATCCAAAAAAAAATAATTAATTGATTATAAGTAATTAATTATAATTATTGAAAATTGAATTTTTATACTAAATTCATTTAAATAATTTTAATTCAATAATTAAATATATTTTCGATAATGTTAACTAATTAATTATAATTTTAGTAATATGTAATTACATCTTTAATAAATTTGGACTAAATATTTGTTTAAAAAATTTTTGACATTTTTGACAAATTATTATTTAATTTAATTAAATAATTTATTATATTGTTTTTAATGTAGTATCCATTAGTTAATTAATTAACCATATTCAAAATAAAATTGCATATAAAAATAAAAAAGAAGAGATGGGCAAAGAAAAAACTCATGCTTTTGCAAAGGCATAGAAAGTCCTTGCTTATGGGCATATATGATGCCTGGGAATGTGTTATTTCCTAGGCCCACCACAGAAACCTTGAAACAAACAAGGGTATCAGAAACTTTTGTCCATTCTCATCTTCAAAACCCTTGCACCAAATGGCCCCTTAGGGGAAATCAATGTACATCTAGAGGAACTTAAGGTAGTTGTGGGCGAGACTTGACTCCTATTAATTGGGTGCCAACTAACCGTTAAATAGGTGAAGTCTTTCGAGGATGCCTACTCTACCTTCTAGTTGGGAGAGGAATAAAGAAGATTTTAATTGTTCATATATGGCCATACATGAAATGTCATATTTAAGAGGAAAAATGTTAGGTCCCACTGGAAAAGTATGAGTAATGATCACATAAGAATATGAACCACGATGTATGTGTGCATATCCTGACCTCAGTTGTGAGGCTTCTTACTGAGTATTTTAAATACTCATTATTTAAAAAAAAAATGTTTTTTTTAGGCAAAAGCAAGGGCATTCAGAGCGGTTGACGGAGTTTGTCGGATAGCCATGGGAGACAGCAGGGCATGGATTTTGTTTAATTTGAATTTCCGCTTTAAGAACTTATTTTCATTTTATGACATTTGTGTTGTTTAAGAACTAGTAGAGGCCATGGATGTTTTGTTAAGTTTTATCCTTGAGGAAATTTTGTTTTCTTGAAACATGGGATCCCGAACTAAAGATTTGATATTTTTTTTGTTGAGGTTTATTTAATGTTATCGTTGTGATTTGAAATTTGTTTTAAATTTCAAGATCTCCATAACATGCATGTAGTATAAGTCCTTAGTAAGATTCCTTCCAGGAGTCGGGTAGTTACAGATAGTGTTTAATACATAACTTCTTTCTAAAAAAAATAGTTTTAATGTATAATAAAATGAAATGGATAAAAGAATTGGAGCTGCAGGCAAGTGTTAAAAAACTAGTACCAAAAAGGTGTTTAATAAGATCAAGGAATCGGAATAAATATTAAAATGTGAGACCTACCCAAATTTGGTCGTCGCTCTCCTAAAAAGTGGGCAATCTTATTCTCCCAAAAAGGTGATCGACATTCTCATTATTTACTTTGTGAGACCCAAACAATTTTTTTTTTAGGTTAAAAATCAGTTTTGGTTCTTAAACTTTCATGAAAATAACAATTTAGTCCCTAAACTTTGATTTGTAACAATTTAGTCCCTAAACTTTGATTTGTAACAATTTAGTCCCTTTACTTTCAATTTTGTAACGATTTAGTCCCTATATTCTCAATTTTGTAACAATTGAAGATTCCTTCCAGGAGTCGGGTAGTCACTGATAAACTTCGGTTAATTGAAATCTATCAGTGACTATCATTGATAGACTTTGATTAATCAAAGCCTATCGATGATAGTCACTGATAGATTTTGATTAATCGGAGTCTATCAGCGATAGACACTGATAGACTTTGAATAATCAGAGTCTATCAGTGATAGACACAGATAGAATCTGACGACAACTTTTTGGTCGTGTACAATTAATTTTGCTATATATGCAATTAGTTTGCAATTGTGCTATATTTGCTATTAATTTGGTCCAATTTGTCATCTATGCAACTGCCCCTATATTTAATTTGAGTTGTTTGGAAATCAACAAAGATTTTTTTTTTTAATAAATGCTTCATTCAACCACCAACCAACATACAACCACCCTCCTTTTGAAAAGGGGAGAGCAACCAAACAGGCAAATGAGCCCAACAAAACGGGAAGAAACCAAAAAAGAATTTAGCAAACTACCAAAACTTTTGTGGGTAGCTTCAAAACGCACGATAGAGTGCGCATCGAGATTTGATTCCCTCGGAATGAAGGAGAACGAAACATCTCCCACCACCCTCGCTAGGAGCTTGACTTCTTCTGCGATCAAGCCCACCTCAGAGAGGTTCACAGATCCGTGGTTGAGAATGGTTATGGCTTCAAGATAGTCCGATTCAATGAAGATTTTTTGGAGAAGGTTTTCCGATGTAATTGAGTAAGCTCTTCAAACTTTCCTCTATCGCTTTCATTTCTAAGCAAATAATTGGTCAATTTCCTTTGAACCTTTTGAGCCCTGTGCAGATCACAAAATCCATGGAGTCATGGGCTAACCAGCCTATGGCACTGATCCCTCGGTCTTCAGCCCACGCCGCATCCGTGTTGATCTTCCATGTGATTTGGGGGGGGGGGGGTCCAACACCCTTGACTCGATTGGTTCTTTGGTCTATTGGAGCTCGACTCGACTTTCAACTGGTAAGCTTCAATCTCTTGCCCTCTTTCGACATCCTTGATAATTTGGATTGGGATTGGGACGCTATTGTTTCTCTTAGATGAATTCCTGTGTTGCCATAAAACCCAAATGATTCTGATTGTTGTTGCTTTATCTTCCTCCTTCAACTATTTTGCGAACTCACTCCACCAAGAAATCAAGACACGGCCCCACCTGGAGAAAACAGGAGAGGTAGTGAGATTAGGAAAGAAATGGTCTCAAACTTGCCTTGAGCACTTGCACTTCCATAGCACATGGTCCATCGATTCTTCCTTTTTTCTACAAAGAAAACAAAGCAAATTAGTATCAATGCCTTTTTTTATAATGTTCTGTTGAGTAGGAAGAGCGTTTTGGATGGCCCTCCAAGCGCAGATTTTCTCCTTTGGCTTTGCTTTAATTTTCCAGAAATCTTTCCAAAAGGCTTTTGTTTCACGAGAGCTCGAGGGGGAAGCTTAATCAGCGATTGCCCTATTATATGCGAGTCAAGGGTTGAAATCCATTTTGCAACAGAAACAATCAAGACCTTTCTCGAATTAAATTTCAATTATAGAAAAAACTGGTACGTTGGCAAATCAATTCAGAAACAAATTTCTAAATTAAAACGATTAAGCATGCAAAAATTATTCAATATCAAGAACACTTACTTGGATTTTCGAAGAATACAACACGATGCTCCAAGATTATTCTCGTTCTTGATCTTCCAATCGACACCACCATTATGGATCACCCACTATCCTCTAGGATCGCTGAGATATGGCTTGTGGGAACCCAAGTTCAGTCTTGGAAGGGAATTTTCAGCAAGGATATTGTTGTATTTTGAGAGAAAAAATAGAGAGAAAAGTTCTCTCTGTTTTCTTGCGTGAATGAGAGAATGGGAGATTCGTTAGGGAACTCTCTCTCCCCTGTACGATAAGTGGGGAGGGAGTTATTGCCCTATTAGATCTCAACCATTGGATCAAATCCAAATGATCTGGACCGTTTAATTATTATCAAATAATAATTAAATAATTAAATAATTAATTATCTAATTAATTATAATTAATTTAATTAAACCAATTTTAATTAAATCAATTATAACATATAGTTTTAATTCAATTAAATCATATTCAATTGAATTAAAAGGTCATTCAATTAATTTAAATTAATTGGTCCCACATCAATTAAATATCAAATATCTAATTTATAATTGAATCATATTCAATTTTATCTCTCTCATATAACCTATAGTTTTAATGTGCATCAAAATGTACATTAATATAAACTATAGTATTAATTTGATTAAATCACATTTAACCAAATTAAAATTAAATTAATTAATTCTCCAATTAATAAATTCATGAATTAATCAAATATCACATATTTAATTAAATTCATAATTCTCTCATTAATTAATTTTGAATCATATCCAAAATTAATTTTATTATAAAGTTTAATTCATTAATTAAACTTATACCATAATGTATCTCCATACATTATATTAATTGCATCAAAATACAATTAACTTATATTCCCTTTAATAATCAAGACTATATTATCTCAAAACCCGTTATGAGCTAGCAGGTGGACCTAATGGACCTACAGATCAGAAGCTCCAACGATACGAGATTGATCAGCTAAACTCATTAACCGAGTCAATCAACATTCGTTAACTGTGGGTCACTCCACTAAAGATCCACAGCTACACTCTTCTCACTGTAGAATATTTCTGTGTCCACGGATATCGACCAATGCAGTAAGTCAATCCTTCACGTGTGTTCGTAACACCAGCTGAGTCAAATTACCGTTTTACCCCTGGGTTACCTCTAGATCCTTAAGTACCACTGATCCCTCTAATGAACAATTTGTTTAGGGTCCAACCTCTAAACAAGAGTTCCTCTCGGGCCAGGAGAGGACGGCGCGCCTTTGTTCAAGACCCGGAATCAGCCCTTAAGGGAACACACATCTACTTGCCCCAATAGGGGAAGGAGTGAATTCCATCTTGTATTGTCATGTCCCCAGCCCTCCACTCAGTCTTGTCCCCAAGAAGGTAGGCTTATTGAGTCGACGTACTGGCCACTCTCACCCGTACTAATCAAAGGACAATCCCTCGTGAGAAGGAGTTCATGACACACTCAGGATTAAGATCGAGTTACCTAGGTCATCCTATTGAAACAGTAACCTAACTAGTTAACGGTGTTACATCTAGTGGTTTACTATTTCGTGGTCCGGTCTTATGCAAACTCATTGCATAGGATACCCCCGTTCGCATGTCTCCTACATGAACGCCTTGGATCAATACGTCTGTATCGAATACAAAGCGGGTCGTATCACATAGTGTTACCAGTATAAGGTACCCAGCCTTATCCCTGTACTATAGACCTTTTAGGTTGTTACTTGAACACTGATCCCCGTATGTCCCCACATACTAGTCCAAGTCTCATGTAAACAACCTTGGATCTTAGTTTATTGGATTTCGGTCATATTGTGCAATTCTAGACTTAATATGACAATAACACTTTATTGCATAAACCTCAATAACACTTTATTGATACAAGTGTATAATTCGTTAATCATTCACTATCTGCGAGTTTTAGGACATAAAACCCAACAGCGAGATGATAGGCGCTTTTCACAGAAAAAACGTCCTTCCTCTCCATACCTCATATATGTTGGGTTTTATGCCCTAAAACTCGTAGATAGTAAATGTACATTTGACCGAACATTAATAAAGTGATGCATTATTCAATGTTTGTATTATATCTTGTCTTGTTAACCCTAATCCAATAAACTAAACATCCATGGCTAATAGAATGAGGCTTGAACTAGTATGTAGGGACATACGGGGATCAATGTTCAAGTTTTAGCCTAAAGGGTCTGTAGTATAGGGATAAGGTTGGGTACCTTATCCTGGTGACACTATGGATACGGCCCGCTTTGTATATTGATACAAACGTAGTGATCCAACGCGTTCATGTGGTTGACATGCGAGTGTGGGTATCCTGTGCAATGAGTTTGCACAAAGACCGGACCGCGAAATAGTTAACCACTAACTGTAACACCGTTAGTTAGCTTGGTTTCTATTTCACTAGGATGACCTAGGCAACTTGGCCTTAATCCTGAGTGGATTATGGACTCCTGTCCATGAGGGATTGTCCTTTGATTTGTACGGGTGAGAGTGGCCTGTTCGCCGACTCAGTAAGCCTACCATTTTGGGGACAAGACCGAGTGGGGAGCTGGGAACGTAGTCTTACAAGATGGAATTCACTCCTTCTCGACATTAGGGTAAGTAGAGGTGTGTTCCCTTAAGTGGTGTCTCCGGGTCTTGAACAATGGGCCCTACCCTCTTTATGGCACGAGAGGGATTTCTGTTTGCTGGTTGGACCACAAACAGGTTGTTCATTAGAGGAACACTGATACTTAAGGACCAAGAGGTAGCCCAGGGGTAAAACGGTAATTTGACCTAGCTGGGGTACGAACACACGTGAAGGGCTAACTTGCTGCTGACGGTCGATATCCGTGGACACAGAAATATATCTGCAGTGAGAAGAGTGCAGCTGTGGTTCTTTAGTGGAGTGAACCACAGTTAACGAATATTGATTAACTTGGTTAATGAGTTTAGCCAACTAATCTCATATCGTTGGAGCTTCGGATCTGTAGGGCCATTAGGTCCCACCGGTAGCTCACTAGGGGCGTTGAGGTAAAATTCTAAGGGAGTATTGAATATTCGAAGGTGTTCGAATATTAAACTTAAATATGAATTTGATTCATATTAAAACTATAGGTTATAATTAATGCACATTAGATGTACATTAATCTATAGTTTATTTGGAGAGAGTTATAATTAAATATGAGATATTTAATTATAATATTAATTAATATATTAATTAGTTATTATATTAATTGATAATTAGTTTTAATAACTTTAATTAAATTTGATTTAATTAGATTTTATTAAAACTATGGGTTAAGTGGTAGTATTTGTATAAATATGATTTATATGAATATAAATTAAATTAATTATTAATTTGATTAATTAATAATTTAATAACTTATCAGTATAACTGATAAGATAAGGTCAGCCCACTAACCTAGGGTGTTGCGTGAAGATGTGTTCTTTTAGGAGGGAGTTACTCCATTAGTTGGATAACTCCCTCACCGTTCATTGATAGAGGTGGAGTTGTTCTCTGTGAAAAAAATAACATCACGCTTTCTCTCTCAATTTTACTCTCCAGAACTATCTGCAGAATTCTCCCAAGCCTTAGAATTCTTGGTTCCCACAAGCCGCCCAATACTAATCCCAAAGAGAATACGGGTGAAACTCTTTTGGTAGTGTTCGTGACTCTTTTTCCAGCAAAGAGTAGGTGATTTTGTTGTTGTGTTTTCAAGTTTATCAAAGTTTTTTGGCGAAGCAATTCAAGAAATCTTCAAGGGTAAGTCATTCTTGAATTCTAGGATCATTAGGATCCACTTCTAGATTGGGATCTAGAGTTTTTTCTTGTATATTAGCATGTTTTATAATTAAAATTCAGTAGTTTTTATTTAATTATACTGCTGTATTTTTGTTTGCCAAACGTATTGGTATTTTAATCCGAATTAAAAACTGAGTTAAGGTTTCTGTAAGTTTCCGCTGCAAAAGGGCTTTTATCCCTTCAATTGGTATCAGAGCCTTCTCTGTATTTTAATTTGTGAATTAAAATTTGCGTTGGTTTTAGGTGGGATTTAATTGCATTATGAATGTTAATTTGCTATGAACTGGAGATTAATTGGCCTTAGATTTACAATTTTTTTTATGCGATCAAATGTAAAGGTCCCTGCGTTTTTGGGCAATTAAATTGTAAATCGAGTCTCTGTAAGTCCAAGTCTAGTTTAGGTTGAAGAACGATGAAGATCGGGACCAAATTTGGCCAAAAACGGCGGAAAACGACGAACAATTGCGGCTGGAACAGTGCTGGAATTCCAGAAAATCGAAAAAAAAAAAAAAAAAAAAAAAAAAAAAAAAAAAAAAAAAAAAGAAAATCGGACGGAAAAGCGCGCACTACAGGGTAGGGCTGACGTCATCGCCTTCGCTGATGACGTCAGCGTACGCGGTTCGAAGGGACGGTCCAGTTCGCGTCACACCGGTTCTTCGGATAGGCGCGGTTCGGCGGTCCGGTTCGTGAAGAGGCGCAGTTCAGCAGGTCTGCAGCCGGTTCGTTGACTTTCCTTCTTGGTTCGTTGACCGGCTCGCCTGGGTTGCTGACTGGGGCGCGGTTCGGTCAATTATGGGCGGTTTTTTACCGGTTTTTGACCTGGTTCGGTGGTTTTCCAGCTGGTTCAAGCGGTTTTGACCAATTTTTGGTGGTTTTGACCTGTTTTGGGCGATTTTGGCACGTTTTGGAGCGGTTTTGGTCCGGTTCGGGGCTGCAGAAGGTTGTAATAGGATAGAATTTTGCTTTATTATTGTAATTTAGCTTTAATTTTGTCCTAGAGGCCAATTAATCGGTTCATATGCTATTTTATATGCTTTATGGATGTCATATAAAATTAGAAATCCCACCTTAGGTTATAAAGCATGCTCATGCATTTATGTTTGTTATAATTAGATTATAATATATGATTGAAATGCATGGTATGATTTTCATGAGTTATTAATATATAGTTGAGTTATATTAAATTCATGAAAATGGAAAAGTATGATGCATGCAATTAAATAGTTTTAATGTAAGAGTTATATTAAAAATAATTTGTTTGCAGCATGCTAAGTTGATTTCCCATTTTTGGCTATAATAAAATTGTTTATTATTTAAATGGAAATCAAATTGCATTGAGCATAATACATCCATAGGTTAATATAAGGGTTATATTAATTATCATGAAATGCAAAGTACTATAGTTTGAATTTCATTAACTTGAATATGATTGTTAATTGTTTTAAAACTATAGTATGCATGATTATAGGGCTAATCATTAAAATTTTGAAATAGTTTAAAATTTTATGATTCGAAACCGTCAATCTATAATCAAGATATGCATGTTCACATAGGATCTTAGGTTAAAATTGAATTAATTTTAATGGGTTAAAATTAATTAGACCTAAGATCATTTTCTACTAGGATTAGAATATCTTACTTAGTTTTAAAATAGTTTTAATGAACTAAGTAGGACGAACATTCCTAAGATTATAAGGGAACTCTACCAGTAAAGTTCTGTCTAAGGATTGGAGGTATTTAAGTTGACGGTAAACGGAACACCTCCTACCTAGGAACTGATCTGGAATACCGGAGTTGAATTAATCTCAGGTTAATGTTAGAATAATGTCGCTAGGTTAATTAAATTGGTTTAATACACCTAGACATTAGGTCTTGTTATAATAGTTATAATAGGACTAGACTTAGATAAATGACTTAGCCGGATTTATCTAGGTTTAATCAAACCCTAAAATTTATAATAGGTTACTTTAGTGGGAGGAAAATCACAAAACTTAATTTAAATTGAGTTTTGCTCCTACGTCCCCGTGACGTTCACACCGTGAGATCCATGCTCGGCTTCGTGTCGTCGTAGAGCGGCCTCCCTTCGGAGAGTGTTTGCATGGGTCAATACCAAGGTGAATGGGAAAAGTGACTATAGTAAGTGGGAGCGGGACGCGTGTCAACGTATCCTTCGGTCTCCACCCATAGGTCACAACGTGAGATTCCTATGATCCGCCTGCGTGTTGCCCTGGAGCAACCACCCCTTCGGAGGGCCTGATCATAGGATTCGGAACACCGTGAACTCCTGAATAGGATAGGGTCGCTTAGGCTAATTACCAACAGTTGTCTTTCCTAACGGTAGCCTGTTGGTGCGTGCCTCTGAGATCTGAAAGTGGGAGGGTTACACTTACGGGGAGGAGTTAATTTGTTAACAAATCCTTGACCGAACAACGGTGGTTAATATCTAATGGAATATGAGTTATTCTGGTATTAGAAATTGACTGAGAAGAGTCTCATTTTAGAGGAGGAACAACTGATCACCCTTCGGTGGCTGTTCTTCTAAACCTCTAAAGCATCGTTGCGAAACACAATCATAGTTTTATTAGGGTTCTTTGATTGTTTGTTTGCAAAATTGATTGGATGTATGCAATTGTTTGTATTGCTTGTGTGATGGGTTAAGGCAAAGATAACTAATACGGTCACTTGTTTGTTTTTTCAGCAATGTCTTCCTCTATAATTTCCCTGCTTAAAAATGAACAACTTACCGGTGAAAACTTTCCACAATGGAAATCTAATCTCAACACTATACTCGTGGTAGAAGATCTTAGGTTCGTCTTAACGGAGGAATGTCCTCCTGTTCCCCCTCGCACTGCCGCTCAGGCAGTTAAGGACGCCTATGAACGCTGGACTAAGGCCAACGAGAAGGTCAAAGTCTACATACTGGTCAGCTTATCTGAAGTATTGGCCAAGCGTTATGAAAACGTGGAAACTGCCAGGGAGATTATGAATTCCCTGCAGGAGATGTTTGGACTTCCGTCCTACCAGCTCCACCACGACGCCTTGAAGAACGTCTTCAATGCCAAGATGCCGGAAGGTCAATCTGTTCGGGAACACGTCCTGGACATGATTAACCAATTCAACATAGCTGAGGCAAATGGCGGGGTTGTCTGCGAGCGCAGTCAGGTTGCGTTCATCCTTCACTCGCTCCCGGCGAGCTATCTGTCTTTCAGGACGAACGCGAGCATGAATAAGATTCAGTTCAACCTGACTACCCTCCTCTCGGAGTTACAGATTTATGAGTCCTTGCAAAAGAGCAAGGGCAAAAATGTGGTTAAAGGAGAAGCCAACGTGGCCCATTCCAAGAAGAAGTTCCTGAAGGGTTCATCCTCAGGGACTAAATCTGTACCCCAGGCTTCTTCATCGAAGCAGATCCAAAAGAGGAAGGGAGACAAGGGGAAGGCTCCTGCACAGGCTGTGCAAGGAAAGGGGAAGGCCAAGGTCGTGGCCGACAAAGGCAGATGCTTCCACTGTAATGCAGATGGTCACTGGAAGCGCAACTGTCCCCGCTACCTTGCTGAGAAGAGAAGAGAAAAAGAAGGTAAATTCGATTTACTTGTGTTAGAGACTTGTCTCGTTGAACATGATGAGTTTGCCTGGATACTGGATTCGGGAGCCACTAATCATGTTTGTTCTTCTTTTCAGGGAAATAATTTCCAGCAGCTGGCAGAGGGTGAAATGACGCTCAAGGTCGGAACGGGAGACGTCGTTTCAGCTCGTGCAGTGGGAGCTGCAAAATTATTCTTTAGAAATAGGTTTTTAATTTTAGAGGACTTGTACTTGGTTCCTAGAATTAAAAGGAACCTTATCTCTGTTTCAGCTTTGTTAGAACAATGTTATTCAGTTTCCTTCTTGCTTAATGAAGCTTTAATTTCAAAGAATGGAGTTTACATTTGTTCAGCTAAGCGTGAGAATAATTTATTTGTGTTAAGACCAAATGATGCTAAGGCTATTTTAAGTCATGAAATGTTTAAAACGGCCGAAACGCAAAACAAAAGGCAAAAAGTTTCTCCTTTAAGTAACAACACGTATCTTTGGCATCTTCGTCTTGGTCATATTAACATCGATCGGATCGATCGTTTGGTTAAAAATGGACTTCTAAGTGACATAGAAGATACATCTTTACCACCCTGTGAATCGTGTCTCGAGGGTAAAATGACCAAGCGGCCTTTTACTGGAAAAGGTTATAGGGCCAAAGAACCACTTGAACTAATACATTCAGATCTTTGTGGTCCAATGAATGTAAAGGCTCGAGGCGGTTATGAATATTTCATCTCTTTCATAGATGATTATTCTCGATACGGTTACTTGTACCTGATGGGCCATAAGTCTGAAGCTCTTGAAAAGTTCAAAGAGTTTAAGGCTGAGGTTGAAAACCTATTAGGTAAAACGATTAAAACACTTCGATCAGATCGAGGTGGAGAGTATTTAGATCAGCGATTCCAGGACTATATGATAGAACATGGAATCCAATCACAACTCTCAGCACCTGGTACACCTCAGCAGAATGGTGTATCAGAAAGGAGAAATAGAACCTTGTTAGACATGGTTCGATCTATGATGAGCTATGCTCAGTTGCCTAGCTCGTTTTGGGGGTATGCAGTAGCGACTGCAGTACATATTCTTAACAACGTTCCCTCAAAAAGTGTTTCTGAAACTCCTTTTGAACTATGGAAGGGACGTAAACCTAGTTTGTGTTACTTCCGTATCTGGGGTTGTCCTGCACATGTGTTAGTGACAAATCCTAAGAAATTGGAACCACGTACGAGAATATGCCAATATGTTGGTTACCCGAAAGAAACGAGAGGTGGTCTTTTCTACGACCCTCAAGATAACAAAGTATTTGTATCGACAAATGCAACTTTCTTGGAGGAAGACCACATTCGAGATCATCGACCACGAAGTAAGTTAGTATTAGGAGAAGCTACAGAAGGATCAACAAGGGTTGTTGATGAACCTGGTCCTTCAACAAGAGTTGTTGGAGAATGCAGTTCTTCTCGTCAATCTAGTCCTCCTCACGTAGTGGGAGAGCTTCGACGCAGTGGGAGGGTTGTGATACAACCTAACCGCTACTTGGGTTTAACAGAAACACAAGTAGTCATACCTGATGACGACGTAGAAGATCCATTGTCTTATCGTCAGGCAATGAATGATGTAGATAAGGACGAGTGGGCCAAAGCCATGGACCTTGAGATGGAGTCTATGTACTTCAATCAAGTTTGGGAACTTGTAGATCTACCTCAAGGGGTCAAACCCAAATGGATCTATAAGAGAAAAATAGATGCTGCTGGGAAAGTACAGACTTTCAAAGCAAGACTTGTAGCAAAGGGTTATACCCAACGAGAAGGAGTGGACTATGAAGAAACTTTTTCTCCAGTTGCTATGTTAAAGTCCATAAGAATCCTCTTATCCATTGCCACATTTTATGATTATGAAATTTGGCAAATGGATGTCAAGACAGCTTTTCTGAATGGCAATCTTGATGAGAGTATTTTTATGTCTCAACCCGAAGGGTTCATAACCCAAGGTCGGGAGAAAAAGGTTTGCAAACTGAATCGATCCATTTATGGGTTGAAACAGGCTTCCCGATCTTGGAATATTAGATTTGATACTGCGATCAAATCTTTTGGCTTTGACCAGAATGTTGATGAGCCTTGTGTATACAAGAAGATCAACAAGAATAAAGTAGCTTTCCTCGTACTTTATGTAGACGACATCCTACTCATTGGGAATGATGTAGGGTATCTGTCTGACGTAAAAGAATGGCTAGCAGCTCAATTCCAAATGAAAGATTTGGGTGAGGCCCAGTATGTTCTTGGCATCCAGATTATTCGGGATAGAAAGAACAAATCGCTAGCTCTGTCTCAGGCAACGTATATCGACAAGATGTTGGCTCGATATTCGATGCAGAACTCCAAGAAGGGCTTGTTGCCTTTCAGGCATGGGGTTCACTTGTCTAAGGAACAATCTCCTAAGACACCTCAAGAGGTTGAGGATATGAGACGGATTCCCTACGCCTCTGCCGTGGGTAGCTTAATGTATGCCATGCTATGCACGAGGCCTGACATTTGTTATGCTGTAGGGATTGTCAGCAGATATCAGTCGAATCCAGGGTTAGACCACTGGACCGCCGTTAAAGGAATCCTCAAGTATCTTAGGAGAACGAGAGATTACATGTTGGTGTTTGGGGCTAAGGAGTTAGTTCTCACGGGTTACACCGACTCTGACTTCCAAACTGACAAGGATTCTAGGAAATCTACGTCAGGGTCAGTTTTCACCCTTAACGGGGGAGCTGTAGTTTGGAGGAGTATAAAGCAAGGATGCATAGCAGACTCCACAATGGAGGCTGAGTATGTAGCTGCTTGTGAAGCAGCTAAGGAAGCTGTTTGGCTAAGGAAGTTCTTGACAGATTTGGAAGTTGTTCCAAATATGAACTTGCCCATTACGTTATACTGTGACAACAGTGGGGCTGTAGCCAATTCAAAGGAACCTCGCAGCCACAAAAGAGGTAAACGCATAGAAAGGAAGTATCATCTGATTCGTGAAATTGTGCAAAGAGGAGATGTGGTCGTGACCAAGATCGCTTCCGAGCATAACATTGCTGATCCATTTACGAAGGCCCTCTCGGCTAAAGTGTTCGAGGGTCATCTAGAAAGTCTAGGTCTGCGAGACATGTATATAGCGTAATCTAGGGCAAGTGGGAGATGTGTAATGGGTGTAAGGATGCCCTAGTTTATTGTATTTTGTATATTTACCTTTTATGTAATGTACAACATACATGTACCATTTCCAGCTTTAGATTATATTGTATATATACTTTCCCTGTAACTTGAGTTTTAGTTCAAGTGGGAGTTTGTTGGGTTTTATGCCCTAAAACTCGTAGATAGTAAATGTACATTTGACCGAACATTAATAAAGTGATGCATTATTCAATGTTTGTATTATATCTTGTCTTGTTAACCCTAATCCAATAAACTAAACATCCATGGCTAATAGAATGAGGCTTGAACTAGTATGTAGGGACATACGGGGATCAATGTTCAAGTTTTAGCCTAAAGGGTCTGTAGTATAGGGATAAGGCTGGGTACCTTATCCTGGTGACACTATGGATACGGCCCGCTTTGTATATTGATACAAACGTAGTGATCCAACGCGTTCATGTGGTTGACATGCGAGTGTGGGTATCCTGTGCAATGAGTTTGCACAAAGACCGGACCGCGAAATAGTTAACCACTAACTGTAACACCGTTAGTTAGCTTGGTTTCTATTTCACTAGGATGACCTAGGCAACTTGGCCTTAATCCTGAGTGGATTATGGACTCCTGTCCATGAGGGATTGTCCTTTGATTTGTACGGGTGAGAGTTGCCTGTTCGCCGACTCAATAAGCCTACCATTTTGGGGACAAGACCGAGTGGGGAGCTGGGAACGTAGTCTTACAAGATGGAATTCACTCCTTCCCGACATTAGGGTAAGTAGAGGTGTGTTCCCTTAAGTGGTGTCTCCGGGTCTTGAACAATGGGCCCTACCCTCTTTATGGCACGAGAGGGATTTCTGTTTGCTGGTTGGACCACAAACAGGTTGTTCATTAGAGGAACACTGGTACTTAAGGACCAAGAGGTAGCCCAGGGGTAAAACGGTAATTTGACCTAGCTGGGGTACGAACACACGTGAAGGGCTAACTTGCTGCTGACGGTCGATATCCATGGACACAGAAATATATCTGCAGTGAGAAGAGTGCAGCTGTGGTTCTTTAGTGGAGTGAACCACAGTTAACGAATATTGATTAACTTGGTTAATGAGTTTAGCCAACTAATCTCATATCGTTGGAGCTTCGGATCTGTAGGTCCATTAGGTCCCACCGGTAGCTCACTAGGGGCGTTGAGGTAAAATTCTAAGGGAGTATTGAATATTCGAAGGTGTTCGAATATTAAACTTAAATATGAATTTGATTCATATTAAAACTATAGGTTATAATTAATGCACATTAGATGTACATTAATCTATAGTTTATTTGGAGAGAGTTATAATTAAATATGAGATATTTAATTATAATATTAATTAATATATTAATTAGTTATTATATTAATTGATAATTAGTTTTAATAACTTTAATTAAATTTGATTTAATTAGATTTTATTAAAACTATGGGTTAAGTGGTAGTATTTGTATAAATATGATTTATATGAATATAAATTAAATTAATTATTAATTTGATTAATTAATAATTTAATAACTTATCAGTATAACTGATAAGATAAGGTCAGCCCACTAACCTAGGGTGTTGCGTGATGATGAGTTTTTTTAGGAGGGAGTTACTCCATTAGTTGGATAACTCCCTCACCGTTCATTGATAGAGGTGGAGTTGTTCTCTGTGAAAAAAATAACATCACGCTTTCTCTCTCAATTTTACTCTCCAGAACTATCTGCAGAATTCTCCCAAGCCTTAGAATTCTTGGTTCCCACAAGCCGCCCAATACTAATCCCAAAGAGAATACCGGTGAAACTCTTTTGATAGTGTTCGTGACTCTTTTTCCAGCAAAGAGTAGGTGATTTTGTTGCTGTATTTTCAAGTTTATCAAAGTTTTTTGGCGAAGCAATTCAAGAAATCTTCAAGGGTAAGTCATTCTTGAATTCTAGGATCATTAGGATCCACTTCTAGATTGGGATCTAGAGTTTTTTCTTGTATATTAGCATGTTTTATAATTAAAATTCAATAGTTTTTATTTAATTATACTGCTGTATTTTTGTTTGCCAAACGTATTGGTATTTTAATCCGAATTAAAAACTGAGTTAAGGTTTCTGTAAGTTTCCGCTGCAAAAGGGCTTTTATCCCTTCAATATAATGGTGTCTTTTGAGTCAAATCTTCCAAGGGGGATGTTAAAAATTGGTTCGACATCAGAGGGAAAGAACTTTGTTGTTATTTCCTCCACTTTCCAGCCCCTTCTGTCTTCAATTAAATTTGCCACATATTTTCCCCCAAGCTCTTCACAGACCCATGAAAGATTTTGGTTGCCCTCTTTTGTAATCCAAGGGTCTTCATTAATCTTTATATGCTTGTCATTTCCAACTCTCCAACGGATTCCTTGCTTGAAGAGATCTCTTCCCCAAAGAATACTTCTCCATGTAAGAGAAAGGTTAGTTCCCAAGGGCACGTCTAGGAAAGGTTTTGTCATGTGGTATCTACCTCTAAGGATTTTTGCAAGGAGGCAATCCAAGTTCTTTACAATGTGCCAGCTCTGCTTTGCCAAAAACTTGATGTGAAAATTGCTAACCACAAGTGTATGAGTCAAGTAATAATATAGTGATGTGAAAATCGAATGTCGTCCTCTGGATTGGTTTTCTAGTTAAACTAATTACCGAGAATATTTTTTTCCAATTTTATTTAGAGAACAAAAAGGAATGATAATATGGAATCAAAGGCAATGCAAATTAAAGGTTGAAAATTCAAGTGGAAGAATTCTTAGGGAATTGATTTCATCCATTTAGATTATGATTAATTACAGGGAATGAATTTTTAACGGGCAATTAATTTATAAGTCTAAGAACCGTAAATCACAGCTATCTCTCCCGAGCATAATTTTCTCATGCATACAATATACTTGATATCCCTATCTAAGTTCATTAACATGCAAGGTTTTGAGTTTAGTTCTTTTAACAACTTCTAAAGTTATTGTAAATTAAATCTCTAGATCTTAGAATTCTATTTTAGTCATGCAATTAGTAAAGTCTAAGCTAAATCCTCTCTCCCGAGCAAGATTCAACACTTAAATCATTCAACTAGTGGCCAATTAATTGAAAGCATTTAAAAATAATTGCATAAATAGAATGAAAGCACAAAACATCCTCATAATCAATTCATAATCTTAAGAGACTACATCAATCCCTAAGAAACATGTCTAGCTACTCATACATTGTGTTACGATATAAGCTAAACATGAAAAAACCATAAAAACTAACTAGAGATAAGGTAAAGAAGATAAAAACTCTTAAATCCGTTGAAACCGCCACCACGTCCCCGTCACGATCTTCACGTCTTCAAGCTTGGTTCCCACTCCTCGGCCTTGCTTCAGCTCCGACAGAAGGTCCCTTGTCGAAATTAGGGCTAAAAATTCTCCAATTGAACTCCTTTTGGTCGTGCAAGAATAAGATGTAAGAATAAGATGTATTTATAGAAAACTGTTGACAGCGTCAAGACGCTATCCTTTGCCGCCCAAAAAAATATGAGAAATTCTTGGCACCGTTGAGACGCAGAGGGGGTAGCGTCGAGACGCTAGCTCTCGGGTTTGCCCACTTTGCTAAGCTTCCAACTTGATTCCTTTTCTGCTTCTTTTGCTCATCTTTAAGTCTCGAGCACCAGATCAACTCCAATTTCTCTATATTATCTTCAAAACCCAATTTCCTACAAAATAAACATTAAAGTGCATAATTCGGCCAAATAATACTCAAAGACTAACTAAAATGAAATGAGAAAAATAGCTCGCTATGCGTGCTATCACAAGCATAGCATGATTGAATAACAGGATGTCCCTAAATCCTAAACCTGAAGGATTGGAATTCTCAATTCCGTTAAAGCGGAAGCGCAATGGGACCGTTTGTATGCAATTTTGTTCAATCAAAATACCGATACATTGGCAAAATGTTCAGAACACAATTCTTAGGCTAAGCATTTATATAATTTAACAAGAATGGGAAGCAAACCGCCGTTGACATCTCTGAATTCAAGAACGCTTTCTTGAAAGATCATCAACCACGAACACCACCACAAGGCTACCCTGCTATTCTCTGAGATCGAGAACGGAGTGGTAGGACTCCTTGAATCTTGATAGGGAATTTCTACAAGAGAGGATTCCTCTTTGTGATTTTTCACGTTGAGAGAAAAATGAGAGTGAGGGAGATAGATCTCTTAGAGACCAAACGTGAATGAGGGCTTTTCCTTATGACCCCTAATCCACGTTAGGGGTGTTCATCGGTCAGTCGAAACTGGTTTTGGGCTAAAACCGACACCGACCACCGACATTATCAGTCGGTCGGTTTCGTTTTCATCGGTTTTCTAGAGGTTGGTGACGCCAACCGACTAAACTCACGGTCGGTCAGTCGATTTTTGTCGGTTTTGTAACTCCGACGAACTAAATCCAAAAAAAAAAAGAAAAATACGAAAATCTTTTTTTAAAAAAAAAGGAAAGAAACAAGAAGAAAATAAAAGAAAAAAAAAGGGATGGGAGAAGAAATTTGGAGATGGAGAAGAGAAAAAATGGAGGAGAAAGAATAAGGAAAAAAAAGAGATAGAAGGAATAACGTGAGTCACCGGCGGTGAGGAATAAAGGAAGAGAGAAAGAGAAGAGAAAAGAGAGAGCAGGGAGAGGGAAAGAAACGAGAAAGAGAGGGTTCTATCTTCTATGAAAAGGAAGGAGAGAGAAAAGATGGAGGGAAAGATGGGAAAAAGTAAAAGTAAATAAAAAAGAATAATGATTACTTTTCTTGAAAACTTAAAAACGAGTCTTGCATGTGTCAAATTAGTACTTCCAAATGCAAATGGTGGACATTAAAAAACGTGTATTTGCATATGTATTTATATTTTTTTAAAAAAAAAAGATTAACTGATTAAATATCGATCAGTCGGTCGGTTTTTCCTTTTCTTTTTGGACCGACTGACCAACCGTCGATTTTACCAATGGGTAAAACCGACTCCGACCGACAGTAACAAATAACCGACCGACCAATGTCGGTTCGGTCGGATCGGTTTTCGGTCTTTTTTTTAATACCCCTAATCCACGTTAGTTGATGTGTGGGAAGTTACCAACATATTAATTAATTAAAACAATTTAATTAATTGAATATATTAATTAATTAATCAACAATATAATTAAATATCTAATATTTAATTACATGTGCATTAAATCATATTAAATGCACATCCCTCACTTAATCTATAGTTTTAATTAACATTAATTAAATCATATTTAATTAAATTAATTAAACTATACAATTAATTAATTCTTAGATCAATTAAATATCACATATTTAATTAATCAAACATTTGAATTATATTCAAATGTGCATCAATCTTATAACCTATAGTTTTAATATGAATCAAAATTCACATTAAAATTAATCTATAGTTTTAATTTAATTAAATCACATTTAACTAAATTAAATTGAAAAATTAATTAATATTATAATTAATTAAACATCTACCATATTTAATTAATTACCTATTAGAATCATATTCTAATATATATCTCTCATATAATATAGTTTAATTAAATCACATTTAATTTAAACTAAATTAAATAATTAATTAATTAATTAATTAATTTACTAATTAAATATCACATACTTAATTAGCTATATATTTGAACTATTTCAAATATATAATTCTCTCATATAATAAAATTAATCTCACATTAAACTTTATGTTATAATGTATCACCATACATTATATTAATTGTATCTCATACAATTAACTTGATTCCCATATTGAATTTAAACTATTCAAATTCTTCAAGATAAATTGTACCCAATTACTCCTTACGAGCTAGCAGGGAGACCTAATGGACCTACAGATCAGAAGCTCCAATGATATGAGGTTAACTGACTAAACTCATTAATCGTGTTAACCAATATTCATTAACTGTGGGTCACTCCACTAAAGACCCGCAACTGAAATCTTCTCACTATAGAATATTGGGAAAAATACACTTTTGGTCCCTGAGGTTTGGGTTAAATTACACTTTGGTCCCTGAGTTTTCAAACTCAACAAAAATACCCCTGAGGTTTGAGATAAGTAGCAATTTGGTCCCTCCCGTCCAATTTGCCGTTAAATACTAACAGAATGCTGACGTGGCAATATTATTTTAATTAAAAAATTAATTTTTTTTATTTTAAAATAAAAATAAATAAAAACATTAAATATATTATTATTTTAATTATTTTAAATCTCTCTCTTCTCCCCTTCTTCTTCATCCTCATCCCTCAACCCTCCCTTCTTCTTCTTCAACAACAGCCGACACCGGCGGCCGGCCACTGCCAGCCGCCGCTCGCAGCCGACCACTTTTTTTTTTTTTTTTAAATCTTTTCTTCTTCTTTCTTCTTCTCTCACCCCATTTTTCTTCTTTCCTTTGTTTTTTTTTTTTAAATATATAGTAGAGGGAGGAGGACCTCATCCTCCTCCATTTCCAGCCGGAAACAGAGGAGGAGAGACCTCACCGTCCAGATCTGAACGACCGGCGGTTGTGCCGTCGCCGGATTCGCCGGGAAGAAAGGGGCTCGCCAGAAATTCGAAACTGCCGGATCTAGGTTGGGGAATTTCGTTGGACGTCGTGGGTCTCGTCACACAGGTTTGGATCGGCCACCGACATTCGGTGATGGGTGGTTCGAACGCTTGTGGGTCGTCGCGGGAGACTTGTTCTATTGCTAGTTCACAGGAGATTTGGGAGAGCCCGAAAGGGTTGCTGTCGAGTTCGTTGTGCCTGAAGTTCGAGTCTTTTGTGGTTAGTTCGCCGCTGCATTGGTGTTAACGCTGGAGGTTCGCGCCACTGCTACTCGTCCGTTCACGACCGTAGATCTGTGTTGGAGGCTGAATCGTGCTCGCTGAAATAACTGAGGCGTGGGTTTAAGAGGAGAGAGAGTGAGGAAGATGAGAGAGAAAATAAGATAAGTAATGGTAAGTTGTAAAGAAAACAAGTCGGACCACCGGATCTACACCTCCAACCACCGCCAGCCGCCATTCGCTGCCAATCCGAGAGGGAGGAGGGCTCCTCCCGTCGTCGGCGCCGCTCGTTATAAAAAAAAAAGAAAAGGTGGAGAAATGAAGGAGAAAAGAGAAGAAAAGAGAGAAATAAGAGGAAAAAAAATCTTATCGGTGGCCGGCGACGGCCGGCCGGCGAACGGCGGTGGCCGCCGGCCACCGGAGCTGAAGAAGAAGAGGTTGGAGAAGAGGTTAGAGAAGAAAGAGAAGGAGAGAAAGAAGAAGGAGAATAACGAAGGGAAAAAAGAATTTAAAAAATTAATAAAATAATAATATTTTTACTTTTTTTAATGTATTTTTATTTAAAAAAATAAAAATTAATTTTTTTATTAAAATAATATTGCCACGTCAGCATTCTGTTAGTATTTAACGGTAAATTGGACGGCAGGGACCAAATTGCTCCTTATCTCAAACCTCAGGGGTATTTTTGTTGAGTTTGAAAACTCAGGGACCAAAGTGTAACTTAACCCAAACCTCAGGGACCAAAAGTGTATTTTCCCTAGAATATTTCTGTGTCCACGGATATTGACCAATAATGGTAAGTCAATCCTTCACGAGTGTTCGTAACTACAGTTGGGTCAAATTATCGTTTTACCCATGTGTTACATCTGTCTCCTTAAGTACTAGTGCTCCTTTAATGAACAACTTTTTTATGGTCCAACCAATAAACAGAAAGTCCCTCTCAGGCCAGTGAGAGGGCGGGATCCCTTTGTTCAAGACCCGGAGTCATCACTTAAGGGAACACTCATCTACTTCTCCCAGAAACGGGAAGGAGCGAATTCCATTTTGTGTTGTCATGTCCCCAACCTCCCACTCGGTCTTGTCCCCAAGAAGGTAGACTCATTGAGTCGGCGTGCAGGCCACTCTCACCCGTACTAATCAAAGGACAATCCCTCGTGAGAAGGAGTTCATGACACACCCAGGATTAAGATTGAGTTACCTAGGTCATCCTATTGAAACAGTAACCTAACTAGTCAACGGTGTTACATCTAATGGTTTACTATTTTGTAGTCTGGTTTTATGCAAACTCATTGCATAGGATACCCCCGCTTGCATGTCTCCTACATGGACGTCTTGGATCAATACGTCTGTATCGAATATATAAAGCGAGTCGTATCACATAGTGTTACCAAGATAAGGTAGCCAACCTTATCCCTATAGACCTTTTAGATTGCTACTTGAACATTGATCCTCGTATGTCACCACATACTAGTTCAAGTTACATGTAAAGATCTTAGTTTATTGGATTTGGGTCATATTGTGCAATTATAGACTTAATATGACAATAACACTTTATTGCACAAACCTCAATAACACTTTATTGATACAAGTGTATAATTCGTTAACATTCACTATCTACGAGTTTTAGGACATAAAACCCAACAATACCACCTTTATCCTTGCTTGCACATAGTCGGTTCCAACTCATCCAATGAGCCTTTTTTGATCCCCAGACGATCCCCACTAGAAATTTGCACAAAGTTTATTACTCTTCACAATAATAGATTTGGGAAGCTTAAAACAACCCATTGTATAGGTGGGAATGGCATGTGTTACGGCTTTAATTAACACCTCCTTTCCTCCCATAGAGAACAAATTTTCTTTCCACCCTTGGAGAACTTTCCAAACTTTGTTTTTAATCTTCCAGAACAGTTTGTTCTTTCCTCTTCCCGATTGAGAAGACATTTTCAAGTAGTAGCCTAGAGAGTCCGCTTTCTTTACTCCCAAGATGCTTGTGATCATTTTCTACTCCCTACCATCGACATTTTTGCTAAACATGCACGAGGACTTGTTTGCATTTATGGATTGCCCCAAGACTCCTTCATACTCCCTCAGAATTTGCTTGATGGTCTCACAGTTTCTTTGAGAAGCTTTGAACGGGATGAGGTTGTCATCAGTGAAAAAAATGTGAGTCAGAGGGGGGCCAATGTTGTGATTTTTGCCATTTGTCTTATATATAATAATGTATTTCTAAAAGTCCAGAAGGGGCTTGAGCCCCCCCCCCCCCCGACCCTGTGGTAAATCCGCCACAGCTCGAATCCCCCGTTTTTTTCCAAACCTCTGCAACAATGTCCCTGCTGAAGGGAATAAAAGTCCCCACGCAGCGAAAGCGCATCGATTGGACCTTACACCATATATTAATTAACATTAAAATATCGTTACGAAAACTCAACCAAACTTTAAACATACTTTAAAGTTGCTGGAAAACCAGTTTAAACATGCTGAAAAATAAATCTAAATTTATTTTCATGTTTTTCTAAAGAAAAGGGGAAGAACCGTTACAAACCTTCGTTGTAGACTTGACCGTTCTTCATCAACGATGCTCCAACGATCAAAACGCTGCAGCCCCCTTTTAAGTTTCTTCGCTGGAAAATCCTTCTTGAATGACACAATAACCACAGAGGTTACACCGGTATGTCTCTAAGTCTGGGAGGCAAAAGACTTGTGGGAGTTTTTCTCAAAGAGGGAGGCTAGAGAGAATTCTAGGTCTTGTCTTGAGAGTCTAAGAGCAAGAGATGAGTGTCATGGACCAATTAGGTCTAGTGTTCTATTTATAGAAGAGAGACCATGAATAAAATATTCAATTAAATCAATCTTTTCCAAAATTGATTCAATCTTATTTCTTATTTAATCAATCATGATCAATCAATTCCATAATTGATTAATCTTTTCCACAAATGACTAATTACTTCCATAAGTGATTAGATCATTTCCATAAATGATTAATCACTTCCTTAAGTGATTAATTATTTCCATAGTTGATTAATTCCCGGTTAATGAATTCTTAAATTAATTAACCACCAATTAAATATCACATATTTAATTTCCGGCCTTGAATTAATTAATTCGCCCAAATAGATTTTAGGCCTTAAATTAATTAATTCATTATTTGAACTCTTTCAAACTTCCATAAATTTATATTTGAATTTCTTCAAATATTAATTTCTCTCACAATAATATATCAATATATATTATGTTTGTTTCCCTTAGTAAATTGAACATTTTCAATTTACATTTATTACTTAGTTGCCTCAAATTACTTTATGAGCTACCAGTGGGACCTAATGGACCTGCAGATCAGAAGCTCCAACGATGTGAGATTAATTGGTCAAACTCATTAACCACATTAATCAATATTCGTTAACTGTGTGTTCATTCCACTATAGACGAGTTGCACTCTTCTCACTACAGACATATTTTCTGTCTCCACGGATATAGACCAATATCGACTAGTTAGTCCTTCACGAGTGTCCGCAACACCAGCTGGGTCAAATTTCCGTTTTACCCCTAGGTTACTTCTATTTCCTTAAGTACCAGTTCTCCTCTAATGAACAACTTGTTTGTGGTCCAACCATCAAACAGAAAACCCTCTCGTGCCATTGAGAGGGTAGGACCCTTTGTTCAAGACTCGGAGTAACCACTTAAGGGAACACTCATCTGCTTCCCTAAAGTCAGGAAGGAGTGAATTCCATCTTGTACGATTATGTTCCCAGCTCCCCATTCGGTCTTGTCCCCAAAATGGTAGGCTTATTGAGTCACCGTATTAGCCACTCTCACCCATGCAAATCAAAGGACAATCTCTCATGAGCAGGAGTCCATAATCAACTCAGGATTAAGACTAAGTTGTCTAGGTCGTCCTAGTGAAATAGAAAACCAACTAGTTAACGGTGTTATAACCAGTGGTTACTATTTCGTGGTCCGATCTTATGCAAACTCATTGCATAGGATACCCCCACTCGCATGTCTCCTACACGAGCACGTTGGATCGCAACGTTTGTATCAAATACAAAGTGGGTCGTATCCATAGTGTCACCAGGATAAGGCACCCAATCTTATCCCTATACTATAGACCCTTTAGGCTGTTTCTTGAACAATGATCCCATATATCGCTACATATAGTTCAAGACTCATATTACAGCCTTGGATGTCTAGTTTATTGGATTAGGGTTATTTTTAGGCAAATACAAATATAAAATAACTAATAACAATTAATGGAAAAATATATCAATATTATTTCATTAATATCCGGTCAACAGTTACATTCACTATCTACGAGTTTTAGGGCATAAAACCCAACAAACTCCCACTTGAACTAAAACACTAGTTAGTGGGATGTAAATGCAATAATCTAAAGCTGGAAATGTCATGTATATTAAAATAATACAATGAACTAGGGCATGCTTATACCCATTATACATTTCTCCCACTTGCCCTAGATTAGATGGCATACATATCTCGTAGACCTAGACCCTCTAGATGACCCTCAAACACTTTAGCCGTGAGAGCCTTCGTAAATGGATCAGCGATGTTGTGTTCTGAGGCGATCTTAGTGACGATCACATCTCCTGTTTGCACAATCTCCCGTATCAGGTGATACTTCCTCTCGATGTGTTTACCCCGTTTGTGGCTTCGAGGTTCTTTTGAGTTGGCTACAGCCCCACTGTTGTCACAGTATAGTGTTATGGGCACGTTCATATTCGGAACCACTTCCAAATCAGTCAAAAACTTTCTAAGCCATACTACCTCCTTAGTTGTTCGCAAGCTGCTACATGCTCAGCCTCCATGGTTGAGTCTGCTATGCATCCTTGTTTGATGCTTCTCCATACTACTGCTCATCCATTGAGGGTGAATACTGACCCTGATGTGGATTTCCTTGAATCCTTATCAGCTTGAAAGTCAGAGTCAGTGTATCTAGTAAGAATCAAATCCTTAGCTCCATACACAAGCATGTAGTCCCTCGTTCTCCGAAGATACTTGAGGATATTCTTAACCGCTCCCCAGTGGTCCAACCTTGGATTAGACTGATACCTACTGACTACTCCCACTGCATAACATATGTCAGACCTAGTGCAGAGCATAACATACATTAAGCTGCCCACAGCTGAGGCGTAGGGAATGTGTCTCATGTTCTCAACTTCTTGAGGTGTCTTAGGAGATTGTTCCTTAGACAGGTGTACCCCATGTCTGAAGGGTTGAAGTCCCTTCTTGGAGATTTACATCGAATATTGAGACAACATTTTGCCAATATACGTTGCTTGAGACAGTGCTAGCGTTTTGTTCTTACGATCTCTTATGATTTGGATTCCCAGAACATATTGAGCCTCTCCCAGATCTTTCATTTGGAATTGGGTTGCTAGCCATTTCTTAATGTCAGTGGGGTATCCTACATCATTCCCAATGAGCAGGATATCATCTACATAAAGTATTAGAAAAGCTACTTTCCTTTTGTTGACTTTCTTGTACACACAAGGCTCATCAACATTTTGGTCAAAACCAAAAGATTTGATTGCAGTATCAAATCTAATGTTCCATGATCTGGATGCTTGTTTTAATCCATAAATGGATCGATTGAGCTTACAAACCTTTTGTTCCTGACCTTGGGCTATGAACCCTTCGGGTTGAGACATGAAGATATTCTCTTCAAGATTACCATTCAGAAAGGCAGTCTTGACATCCATTTGCCATATTTCATAGTCATAATATGTTTCTATGGATAAGAGAATTCTTATGGACTTTAACATGGCTACAGGAGAAAAGGTTTCCTCATAGTCAACCCCTTCCTTTTGGGTATAACCCTTTGCCACTAGTCTAGCTTTGAAGGTATGTACCTTTCCAGCTGCATCTCTTTTTCTCTTATAGATCCATTTGCACCCTATGGGTTTTACCCCATTTGGTAGATCTGTAAGTTCCCATACATAATTGGAGTGCATTGACTCCATTTCTAGGTTCATGGCTTTGACCCATTCATCCTTATCTTCGTCATTCATTGCATGTCGATAAGACAATGGATCCTCAATGCCATCATTAGGTATGACAACCTGAGTTTCAGTTAAACCCAAGTAGCGGTCAGGTTGTAATACAATCCTCCCACTGCGTCGAGGCATTCCCAACGTTTGAGATGGACGGGATGGATCTGAAGAACTAGTTCCTTCATCAACCCTTGTTGAAGGTCCAACTTCATCAACAACTCTTGATGATTCTTCAGTAGCTTCTCCTAATATTATTTTGCTGCGTGGTTTATGATCTCTCATGTGGTCTTCCTCTAAGAAAGTGGCGTTTGTCGATACAATCACCTTATTTTCTTGTGGGTCGTAGAAATAACCACCTCTCATTTCTTTAGGATAACCAACAAATTGGCACAGTTTTGAACGAGGTTCCAGTTTCTTAGGATTTCTCACAAGCACGTGTGCTGGACAACCCCAAATGCAAAAGTGATGAAAACTAGGTTTACGCCCCTTCCATAATTCGAAAGGTGTTTCAGAAACACTTTTCGAGGGAACATTGTTCAAGATGTATACTGCAGTCTCTACTGCATACCCCCAAAACGAGCTAGGCAATTGAGCATAGCTCATCATTGATCGAACCATGTCCAACAAGGTTCTATTTCTCCTTTCTGACACATCATTCTGTTGAGGTGTACCAGGGGCTGAGAGTTGAGATTGGATTCCATGTTCTATCATATAATCCTGGAATCTTTGATCCATATACTCCCCTCCTCGATCAGATCGAAGTACTTTAATAGATTTACCTAATAGGTTTTCAACTTCAGCCTTAAACTCCTTAAACTTTTCAAGGGCTTCAGACTTATGTCCCATTAGGTACAAGTAACCATATCTTGAATAATCATCTATAAATGAGATAAAACATTTGTACCCTCCTCGAGCTTTTACATTCATTGGACCACATAGATCCGAATGTATTAACTCTAAGGGTTCTTTGGCTCTGTAACCTTTTCCAGTAAAGGGTCTCTTGATCATTTTTCCCTCGAGACAAGATTCACAAGGTGGTAGTGAATCATCTTCTAACTTGCTTAGAAGTCCATTCCTTACCAAACGACCGATTCTATCGATGTTTATATGACCAAGTCTAAGATGCCAAAGATGAGTATTGTTACTTGTTGGAGAAATCTTTTGCCTTTTTCTTTGAGTTTCAGCAGGTTTAAATAATTTGTGATTTAAAAGTGCTTTGTTTTCGGTTGGTCTTAATACATACAAGTTACTTTCTAATTTGGCTGAACAAATAAGTACACTATTCTTATAAATGAACGCTTCATTCATATCAAAAGTAATTGTATACGATTGTTCGATCAAACATGAAATAGAAATTAAGTTCCTCTTAATCTTGGAACAATTAACAAACTTTCTAAAAGTAAGAATCTATTTCTAAAAAATAACTTCGCAGCTCTCACTGCTTTAGCTGAAATGACTTCTCTAGTTCCGACCCTGAGTGTCATTTCATCATCGTTCAACTGCCGAAAGGAACTATTTTCCTGAAAAGAAGAGCAAACATGATTAGTTGCTCCTGAATCAAGTATCCAGGTAAACTCATCATGTTCTACCAGGCATGTTTCTAAAACCAGTAAATCAAATTTACCTTCCTTTTCCTTCTTTTTCTCAGCAAGGTACTTTGGGCAGTTTCTGTTCCAATGTCCATCTACATTGCAGTGGAAACACTTGCCCTTGTCTGCCATAGCTTTGGTTTTTCCCTTGCTTTTGGCAGCAGTACCGGGAGTTTTCCCCTTGTTTCCTTTCTTCTTCTAATTTTTCTTTGAAGAAGTGGCTACATATTTAGTTCCAGAGGATGAACCCTTCTCGAATTTTCTTTTAGAGTGAACAACGTTTGCCTCTCCTTCTATCTGTCCCTTGTTCTTAAGAAGAGATTGATAGAGTTGTAGCTCATTCAGGAGGCTAGTCAGGTTGAATGTTATTTTATTCATCATTGCATTGCTTCGAAACTGTAGAAAACTCTTTGGAAGAGATGCTAAGATTAATGCAACCTGACTACGCTCATCTATGACTGCCCCGTTTGCTCCTGCCACGTTGAATTGGGCCATCATGTCCAGAACATGTTCCCGAATAGACATGCCCTCTTTCATGCGGCAGCTATAAACGTATTTGAGAGCGTCATGGTGGAGTTGGTAGGACGGTTGTCCAAACATCTCCTGGAGAGAGTTCATAATCTCCCTCGCTGTTACCATGCCCTCATGCCTTTTAGCCAAAACTTCAGATAAGCTGGCTAGGATATAGACGCGAGTCTTATCATTGGCCTTTGTCCAGCGGTCATAAGCATCCTTAACTGCTTGGGATGCATTACGAGCAGGGGCTGGAGGACAATCCTCCGTTAAGACGAACCGCAGATCATCGACAACAAGAATCGTATTCAGGTTCGATTTCCACGTAGCGTAATTTTCTCCGGTTAATTTCTCATTTTTAAGCAGAGAGACAATTGAGGAAGACATTGCTGTAATTTAAACAATGGCCGTATTAGTTATCTTTGCCTTAACCCATCATACAAGCAAACAATTGCACACAATCCAATCAATTTAGCAAAACAGACAATCACAGAACCCTAAAACTATTGATTTAGTTTTGCAACGATGTTTCAGAGGTTTAGAATATCAGCCACCGAAGGGTGATCAGGCACTCCTCCTTTGAAATGAGACATCTCTCAGCTAATTCTAATTATAGAATAACTCATATTCCTATATACATTAGCCACCGTTGTTCGGTCAAGGATTCGTTAACACTTTTAACTCGTCCTCGTAAGTGTAACCCTCCTACTTTCAGATCTCAGAGGCACGCACCAACAGGCTACCGAAGGGAAAGACAACTGTTGGTGATTAGCCTAAGAGCTCCTATCCTTTTCAGGAGTTCACGATGTTCTGAATCCTATGATCAGGCCCTTCGAAGGGATGGTTGCGTCAGGACAACCTGCAGGCGGATCATAGGACTCTCACGGTGTGAACTATGGGTGGAGACCAAGGGATACATTGACACGTGTCCCGCTCCCACTTACTCTAGATATTTTTCCCATTCACCTTGATATTAATTCACGCAAACACTTTCTGAAGGGAGGCCGCTCCTAAGGCGACTCGAAGCCGAGCATGAATCTCACGTTGCTAATATAGGGACATAGGAGCAAAACTTGATTTAAATCTCGTTTTGTAATTTTCCTCCCACTGAAAATGTCCTAAGGTTAATATAGGGTTGTTTTGTTGGGTTTTATGCCCTAAAACTCGTAGATAGTGAATGGTGACAAATTGTTCACTTGTCTCAATACGTTGCTATTGAGGTTTGTACAATAAAGAGTTATTGTTACTATAATTGCACAATTTGACCCAAATCCAATAAACTAAGATCCTAGGTTGTTTAGATGAAACTTGAACTAGTATGTGGGGACATACGGGGATCAGTGTTCAAGTAACAACCTAAATGGTCTATAGTATAGGGATAAGGTTGGGTACCTTATCCTGGTAACACTATGTGATACGACCCACTTTGTATTCGATACAGATGCAATGATCCAAAGCATCCATGTAGGAGACATGCGAGTGGGGGTATCCTGTGCAATGAGTTTTCATAAGACCGGACCGCGAAATAGTAACCACTAGATGTAACACCGTTAACTAGTTTAGGTTTCTATTTCAATAGGATGACCTAGGTAACTCAATCTCAATCCTGAGTCTGTTATGAACTCCTTTTCAGGAGGGATTGTCCTTAGATCTGTATGGGTGAGAGTGGCCAGTTCGCCGACTCAATAATCCTACCATTTCAGGGGCAAGACCGAATGGGGGCTGGGAACATAACAGTACAAGATGGAATTCACTCCTTCCCCTATTGGGGCAAGTATATGTGTGTTCCCTTAAGGGCTGATTCCGGGTCTTGAACAAGGGCGTCCATCCTCTCCTGGCCCGAGAGGAACTGCTGTTTATTGATTGGATCATAAACAGATTGTTCATTAGAGGAATCAGTGGTACTTAAGGATCCAGAGGTAACCTAGGGATAAGACGGTAATTTGACCCAGCTGGCATTACGAACACTTGTGAAGGATTGACTTACTGTTATTGGTCGATATCCGTGGACACAGAAATATTCTACAGTGAGAAGAGTGCAGCTGTGGGTCTTTAGTGGAGTGACTCACAGTTAACGAATGTTGACTAACTTGGTTAATGAGTTTAGCCAATTAGTCTCGTATCGTTGGAGCTTCTGATCTGTAGGTCCATTAGGTCCACCTGCTAGCTCGTAAAGGGTTCTGAGGTTAAATAGTCTTGAATAGAATTTGAAGTGTGTTCAAATTCGTTAAGGGAATTTTATTGTATTTGATACAATTAAAATAATGTATAAAGATACATTATAATATAAGTTTAATTGGTGAATTAAACTTTATATTATAAATTAATTTTGGATATGATTCAAAATTAATTAACGAGAGAATTAAATATTTGAAGGAGTTCAAATATTAAATATGAATTAGATTCATATTGAAACTATAGGTTAAATTTAATGTGAATGAGATTCATATTAAAACTATAGTATATGAGAGAATTATTTGAATAATGATTCAAATAGTAAATTAATTAAATATATGATATTTAATTAATGAATTAATTAATTGGAGAATTAATTAATTTAATTAAATGTGATTTGATTAAATTAATTCTATAGTTAATATTAATGTACATTATGATGCACATTAAAACTATAGGTTAAATGAGAGAGATTAAAATTGAATATGATTCAATTGTAATATTAATTAAATATTGGATATTTAATTAATGTGGATTCAATTAATGAGATTAATTGAATGGCCAATTTAATTCAATTTAATATGATTCAAATTGAATTAAATACCTGATGTTATAATTGATTTAATTAATATTGTTTTAATTAAATTAATTATAATTAATTAATTAATTAAATGATTATTATTATTTAATTAATAGACGGCCAAGATCGTTTGGATTAGATCCAACGATCGAGATCTAGTAGGGTAATAACTCCCTCCCCACTTATCGTACAGGGGAAAGGGAGTTCCCCAACTAATCGATCATTCTCTCAGTTTAACGAAAACACAGAGAGAGAATTCTCTGAGTTTTTCTCTCTACCTCTCCTTGTTGTGATTCCCTTCCAAGATGTTTTTGGTTCCCACAAACCAAATCTCAGCGATCCCAAGAGTCATAGCGGGTGCTCTTTGATGGTGGTGTTCGTTGGAGAGGCTTAGTACGAATTCTTCGTTGAGGAGCATAGTGCTGTGGAATTGGTTCTCCAACAAGTAAGTTCCTAAAATTCTAAATTGTTTAGGATTAGTAAATGCATGCTTAATCTAGTTTTAATTTAGAAATTTGTTTCTGAATTTTGCCCAACGTATCGGTTTTCTTTAATTGAAATAAAATCACGCTCGATTTCATTCGCTTCCGCTAGAGGATTCAATTCCTTCATGTTTAACTTAGATAGTATTCGGCTAAGTCAATCTATCTAAGTCTGATCCTATTATAACAATTATGGAAAGGACTCAACTGCAATCTTTTGGGTGAATTAAACTTCTTTTAATAAACCCAACATTGCAAGTCAACATTACTATGGTCAATCCAACTCAATGTTCGAGTCAGTTCCCAGGTAGGAGGTGTTCCGTAAATCGTCAACTTAAATACCCTCAGCCTTAGACAGAACTTTACCGTGAGAGTTCCCTTATAACCTCAGTAATGTAAGGTCTTTACTCTAAAGATCTAGGTGCATTAAACACTTTTAATAAACTTAGTGACATTGCATGCTAACATTTAACTATGATTGATTCAACTCCGGTATTCCAGGTCAGTTCCCAGGTAGGAGGTGTTTCGTAAACCATCAACTTAAATACCTCCAGCCTTAGACAGAACATTACCGGTGGAGTTCCCTTATAATCATAGCAATATTTTTCCTACTTAGTCAATTAAAACTATTTTTAATTCTAAGTAAGAAAATATTCTAATCCTATTAGAAATCGATCTAGGTCTAATTAATTTTAAACAATTTAAAATTAATCCAATTTATCCTATGATCTTATGTTTGCATGCAAATCTTGATTATAGATTAACGGTTTCTAATCATTAATATTAATGAACTATTTCAAATTTTAATGACTAATCCTATAATCAAGAATCTAGGGTTTAATTCATTCAACAATCTCATTCAAATTAAATAATTAAACCATACTTATTGCATGAATAATATAACAATTATATTATTAGCTATGGATGTTTCATGCTTCATGCGATTTTGATTTTCTTTTAATATAACAATTATAAGCCAATCAAGAAAATAAATCAAGCATGCTTCATTCATCACATTAAACATAACTATTTATATTTAATTTAAGTAATGACATGTTTCATGCTTCCCAATTTTTTCATATAATTAATATACACTTATATTAAAAAATATGAAAACAATTTCATGCATTTAAACATACATTATAACAATTTATAATATATAAAAAATGCATGAGCATGTTTATAACCTAAGGTGGGATTAAATATTCTATATGACATCCATAAAGCATATAAATAGTAATTGAACCGGTTAATTTTGGCCCCTAGGATAAAATAAAGCATTAAATTACATTAATTTAGCTAAATTCTATCCTAAAAATCCTTGTGCAGCTCCGGAATTTTGTCTAGATATCACGAACCGCCCCGAACAGCCTCGAACCGGCCTCCAAAATCACGAACCATGCCGAAAATTGGCTGAGCCGGACCAAATAGGTCCCAGCTCAGCCGAACCGGTCCGAACCGGACCGGCCTCCTCTTGAACCGCGCCTTTTGAAGCCCTAATGCGCGTCTCCATCGTGACAGCGTCGAGACGCTATCATCACAGCGTCCCAACGCTGTGCGCTTCCCTTACCCAGCCCCTGTGGTATCGAGACAGCGTCGAGACGCTGTTGAAGTAGCGTCCCAACGCTGTTGCGTCTGGAAGCAAATTCTGGGCAGAAACAACAACGAATCTTCGATTTTGGCCTCGATTTCAGCGGCGATTTCTCTGATTTTCATCTCATAAAAATCTATTCTAGACCCGGACTTACATAGGACTCGATTTTACATAAAATACCTGAAACACCGGGCCTTACATGATCAAAATCACATAAAAATAAAATCTATGGCCATAAAATTAACCCAAACAGTTCAACGCAAACCGAACATACATTATGCATAAATCCCACCTATTAGAGCCTATCGCGACTTTTAATATTAATTAATAGGGACAGCGATGGCTCTGATGCCGATTGAAGGGAATAAAAGTCTCCACGCAGCGGAAGCGCATCGATTGGACCCTACGTCGTATATTAATTAACATTAAAATACCGTTACGAAAACTCAAACAAACTTTAAACATACTTTAAAGTTGCTGGAAAATCAGTTTAAACATGCTGAAAAATAAATCTAAATTTATTTTCATGCTTTTCTAAAGAAAATGGGAAGAATCGTTACAAACCTTCGTTGTAGACTTGACCGTTCTTCGCCAACGATGCTCCAACGATCAAAACGCAGTAGCCCCCTTTTAAGTTTCTTCGCTAGAAAATCCTTCTTGAATGACACAATAACCACAGAGGTTACACCGGTATGTCTCTAAGTCTGGGAGGCAAAAGACTTGTGGGAGTCTTTCTCTAAGAGGGAGGCTAGAGAGAATTCTAGGTCTTGTCTTGAGAGTCTAAGAGCAAGAGCAGAGTGTCATGGACCAATAAGGTCTAGTGTTCTATTTATAGAAGAGAGGCCATGAATAAAATATTCAATTAAATCAATCTTTTCCAAAATTGATTCAATCTTATTCCTTATTTAATCAATCATGATCAATCAATTCCATAATTGATAAATCTTTTCCACAAATGACTAATTACTTCCATAAGTGATTAGATCATTTCCATAAATGATTAATCACTTCCTTAAGTGATTAATTATTTCCATAATTGATTAATTCCCGGTTAATGAATTCCTAAATTAATTAACCACCAATTAAATATCACATATTTAATTTCCGGCCTTGAATTAATTAATTCGCCCAAATAGATTTTAGGCCTTAAATTAATTAATTCATTATTTGAACTCTTTCAAACTTCCATAAATTTATATTTGAATTTCTTCAAATATTAATTTCTCTCACAATAATATATCAATATATATTATGTTTGTTTCCCTTAGTAAATTGAACATTTTCAATTTACATTTATTACTTAGTTGCCTCAAATTACTTTATGAGCTACCAGTGGGACCTAATGGACCTGCAGATCAGAAGCTCCAACGATGTGAGATTAATTGGTCAAACTCATTAACCACATTAATCAATATTCGTTAACTGTGTGTTCATTCCACTATAGACGAGTTGCACTCTTCTCACTGCAGACATATTTTCTGTCTCCACGGATATAGACCAATATCGACTAGTTAGTCCTTCACGAGTGTCCGCAACACCAGCTGGGTCAAATTTCCGTTTTACCCCTAGGTTACTTCTATTTCCTTAAGTACCAGTTCTCCTCTAATGAACAACCTGTTTGTGGTCCAACCATCAAACAGAAAACCCTCTCGTGCCATTGAGAGGGTAGGGCCCTTTGTTCAAGACTCGGAGTAACCACTTAAGGGAACACTCATCTGCTTCCCTAAAGTCGAGAAGAAGTGAATTCCATCTTGTACGATTATGTTCTCAGCTCCCCATGGTCTTGTCCCCAAAATGGTAGGCTTATTGAGTCGACGTATTGGCCACTCTCACCCATGCAAATCAAAGGACAATCTCTCATGAGCTAGAGTCCATAATCAACTCAGGATTAAGACTAAGTTGTCTAGGTCGTCTTAGTGAAATAGAAAACCAACTAGTTAACGGTGTTATAACCAGTGGTTACTATTTCGCGGTCCGATCTTATGCAAACTCATTGCATAGGATACCCCCACTCGCATGTCTCCTACACGGACGCGTTGGATCACAACGTTTGTATCAAATACAAAGTGGGCCGTATCCATAGTGTCACCAGGATAAGACACCCAATCTTATCCCTATACTATAGACCCTTTAGGCTGTTTCTTGAACAATGATCCCATATGTCGCTACATATAGTTCAAGACTCATATTACAGTCCTGGATGTCTAGTTTATTGGATTAGGGTTATTTTTAGGCAAAGACAAATATAAAATAACTAATAACAATTAATGGAAAAATATATCAATATTATTTCATTAATATCCGGTCAACAGTTACATTCACTATCTACGAGTTTTAGGGCATAAAACCCAACACCTGCATTCTTCAAATTTAGTCCAACTTTCTTTGAATCTTGGCTTTTTCTTTCTTCTAATAATTTGCTTTGCAGCTTTCTTTAATTTCCTTCAGAGTTACTAAAATTTGCCTATGGTCCAAATTATGGTAACTCAAGTGTTCAACTTCAAGGGGTTGTGCTTTATCCATAACGATTGGGTTAACCACATATCTATCCCGCCTTTCTTTGATCATATCCCCTTTTTTTTGTCCCTTCTTTTCAAGGTGAATTTGTCTCCCTTGAAACCTATGTCAATGAGGTGACAGAGGCTTAAAACCGACTTGAAAGCATCCATTTGATTTTTATTTTTCAACCTGCCTCCCACCTTTTCCGTATCAAACATGATTTCATTGAAGTCACCTCCAATGATCCATGGGAGGTTATCCAATGAGTGGAGCCTCTTGATTAGCTCCCATGAGTCAGCCTTATTCTCAACTACCAGGCTCCCATAGAAGCTCGTAAAACGCTAGCAATCCTTGCCCATTTGGAAATGAATGTCTATGTGGCCTTTGGAGCACGATTTCACTTTGAATTTAACCTCTTTCTTCCAAAGAAATAGGAGGCCTCCATTGAGCCCCTCACTCGGGACACAAAAAACTGTTATCCATACTCAAACTAATCTTCAACTTGTCTTGTATACCACCTTTGTTCTTTGTTTCAAATAAGAATACTAGATCGAGGTTGTGTTTTCGCACTTCCATGTGAAGATAACGGATCGTTCGAGGATTCTCCACCCCTTGAACGTTCCATCTTAAGATTTTCATAATGACCATGGGCTAGCATCCAGCCTTCGTCGACCCCCCCTCGCCTTCTCCAAAGGGTTTGACACATTGTTTTTCAGTAGTTTCGATCCCAACTTGATCGTCTCTTCCTCTTTTCCATGTCCCTTCTGATAATTCAGTTTGGTTAGTATCCATTTTTGTTTCTGTGTTAACTCTCGAGATGTGTTTCCAGGTTTTTACGCTTCTTCCAACTTCGACTCGTTTTTTATTGCCTCGCTTCTCTGGGCTACTTTTTAATTGTTCAGCCCTTCGTTTACCAGCCTGCAACGACGCCTTTATTGGGCTTGATTGGGGCTTTCTACTGGGCCCCATTTCTTTTTCCTTTTCTTCATATTCAAATTCTTTAACGGTCGATTTTCCTCTGGCTTTGTCTTTGTCTTTCTGATTTTTTGGCCTTTGGCTTCTGTCACTATCACTGATTTCTTCTGTTTCCGTAATCATTATGTCTGTCACCCCACCGCTTCCCTCGCAGGTTTCCTTTCCCTTATTTTTTTCGACCACCGTCGTCTCCTGCTCCCTGTAATAGCCTGAAATTAAAAAAAAAAGGTCTTTATTGCCTGGTTAAAAGGGAGAAGAGGGGAGAAATTCCCCCCCCCCCAAATTCGGTCAAAGAACCGTTTTTAAAAAAAGATCTCATATTTTTTTTCTTCCCCTCTCACGCTCTCTCTCTCGTGCCCTCATCTCCCTCTCAGTTTCCTCTCTCTCGCTCGCCACCGCACGTCGTACGCTACCTACCGACGTCGCACGTCGCTCGCTGCACCCGTCGTCTGCTCTACCGTCGTCGTCGTGAGTTCTCTTTCTCTTTCTCCCTCTCTCGGCTGCAGCACGCGAGCCTCACGTCGTCGTCCTCCATTTTCCTTCGCGCATCTACCGTCGTCCTTTGCCACGCTGCCGCCGATGAGCTCTCAGCACTCTCTCTCTCTCGTCTCTTTCTCCCTCAAATCTCACTCTCTCAGCACACTCTCTCTCTGTATCAGATTTGCACTGTCTCCCTCCGTTCATGCTCGTCTGCACGCCGCCGTCGCTGCCCGCTGTTTCTCTTCCTCAGTCACCATCACGAACCAAACCGCTGGTAACTCTTGTTTCTTCTTTCTCTCTCTCCCGTTTCTATCTCTCGCCTTACTCTCTCTCTGCGTGTAGCTTTGTCATCGCGCTGTGCAAGTCGTCGCCGCCATGTTCAGTCAGTCAGTCGCACGTCGTCGCCGCCACACGAATCTATACACTACCATTGTTCAAATCTGTTCGTTTCTATCACTCAGATCTGGTCACTGCAGCTGCATGCATCTCGAATGTTCGACAATTTCAGCTAGTGGGTAAAGAGGTTGTAAGTTAAGATCTATTAGTCTTTTATGCCTTAATGGAATACCTATTAACTTTGGATCTTAATCTAAGGTATTCATAGTAAGTGGTGGTTGAACCATTAAAGGTAGTGCGAAATTTGGAAACTGGACAACAAGCATTTGTGTTCTTTTGGATGAGTTTTCCACCCTCTCAAGTCTTGTGTCTTTAGGAAAAATTGTTGAGATTGGAATGCCTCTGATGTGAGAACCTTATATGTGTGTTATTAGATTATTTTTTCGCATAACGTGGTTGGCGCGATATCAAATTGTTTGGTGTTTTCAATCAAGCTTTAGTTACCTAAAGGTAAGTTAACTTGCTGAACTAAACTATGATTTATGTATTGGTATGACAGTTGTGCTCCAGGCATGAAACTTTTGTTATATGTTTGAGTTGAGACTGAGATGATATGAACGCTTTATTTTCAAGAGTATGGCTACTATGTATTTGTGCTATGAGATAGATGTGATGTGCAAATTGCTAACCGCAAGTGTACGGGTCAAGTCATAATATAGTGATTTTGAAATCGAATGTCGTCGTCTAGATTGGTGTCTAGCCAAATTTTAATTATCGAAAATAATTTTGACCAATTTTATTTAGGGAATCAAATTGAATGAGAATATGAATTAATCAAATATAAAACTAAAGTAAAAAGTGACAATCCAATGGGAATAATTGGTCTTAGGGATTTGATTTCACCAATTGGAGTTATGGATTAATAAACGGATTAATACATGCTATGATTCATAAATCTTGGCACTAAAATCACACATATCTCTCCCGAGCATACATGATTCTCCCATATGCAATTGAACCCGATATCCCTATCTAAATCCAATAAACATACAAGGCAATAAGGCTAACCTTTATAACAATTTCTAGAATTAATCATAATCTCCCGATTTTTAGCTCAATTCTAGTTATGCATATTGATTACTAATTTAAATCCTCTCTCCCGAGTTAGATTCAAACATAAACATCAATCAATTTATGGCCAGTAAATCGAAAGCATTAAGGATACAACATATGCATAAATGACATCAATAGCATAAATACCGTAAATCAATCCAGAACGTGCCCAACGGCTACATCAATCCCTAAGAATTAAACTTAGCTACACATAATCCTCGTTACAATATAAACTAAGTCTAAATAAGCCATAAAAACTATCTAAAGTAAGGGAAAAGAGAAATAGACTCGTTGTAGGCCGAGACCGAACGTCCCCGTCACGATCCCCACGAACAATGGGTTGATTTCCAACTCGTCCCCTTTGCTTCAGCTCAAGAATCCCTCAATTCTGTCCTATTGTCGGCTCCAAAAGTCCCCAAATCGAAGTCCCCCAAAACCTAGCCGAAAATAAGCCTTTATTCTGTTTTTTTCGTCGTAGCGTCGAGACGCTATCAAGACAGCGTCTCGACGCTGCCTTCAAAACGCGCGTTTCAGAAAAGGAAATATAATAGGCATAGCAGGAAATATATTCGACGCTGCCTAATATAATAGGCATAGCAGGATTCTCTTTAATATCTAGCACAAAGAAATCAACAGGAAGGAAAAATCTACCTACTTTAATCAGAATATTCTCAACAATCCCATATGGACTAACCACAGACTGGTCAGCCAACTGAGGTCTAACAGAAGTAGATTTTATGTCTCCTATGTTAAGCTTTTTGCACAGAGATAATGGAATAATATTTATGCTGGCCCCTAGATCACATAGTGCTCTACAAGAATAAGTACCAAAATTACAAGGAATAGTAAAACTCCCTGGGTCAGACAATTTCTCTGGTACTCCCTGTTGGACACGAGCACTGCACGTCGATGCAAGATATACAGTCTCCAACTGCTTTTCCTTTTTCTTCTTGTTGAGCCATTCCTTCATGAATTTTCTGTAGTGAGGCATCTGCTCCAAGGCATCTGAAAAAGGAATATTGACATGCAAACCCATAAAAGCATCTAAAAACTTGTCAAACTTAACTTTAGAATTTTTCTTTTTCTTTGATTTAGGAACTAAAACAGTAGGAGAAGGAATAGAAGGCTCAGGATTAAGCTTTTCAGCTTCATTTGAGGTGGTGCCTTCTTCAACTCCTCCTGTGAGTTCCTCTGGTTCCGTAGTTTCCTCTTCAGCTAATTTAGTCTCCTCCTCATAATGCACAGATACGGCCTTGCAGTACTCCAAAGAAGATTTCTCTTTTTCAACTGGGGCTTTACCTTTATTCATAGAGTTGACAACACTTACCAGTTGTCCCAGCTGAGTCTCTATATTCTTGATTGCTGCAGAATGACCATTGACAGTAGTGTTTATTGCAATCACGGCCTCCTCAAGTTTATTTGACCTGTTACTTGATTCTGCAATAAAAGCTCCAACAAGGTCTTCTAAAGATTTCTTGTTTTCTTGACTTTGAGGAGTGACGCCATGAGGATTTAAAACATTCTTATTATTAGCATAGGAAAAATTCTCATGATTTCTATTGCTAGGGTGATAATGTGTAGGTGTGGAATTATTATTATACCCCCTAGAATTATAATTCGAAACATACTGAACCTGCTCGAGATTTTCCCCCTGAGTCTGGGATGCAAGGGCAGCTGCAGACTCAATTGATTGAGCATTCCCTAAACCTGAAAACTTTAAAAATGCATTAGCCAAGGAAGACATCCGAGCCTGAAGTGCACTTACGTTGTCAACCTCGAACACTCCAGCAGCAATCTTTTTGGGTCCTGACCGCTCAGATGGCCACTGATAGCTGTTGGTGGCCATATCCTCTAACAAAGTCCTAGCACTCTCAACAATCTTGGACAACAGAGTCCCACCTGCAGCTGCATCAACAATAGTTTTCGTGCTAGGAGTTAAACCATTATAAAATAACTGAACCTGGAGCCAGTCAGGGTATCCGTGCTGAGGGCACTTCCTTAGCAACTCTTTAAATCTCTCCCAAGCCTCGAACAGCTGCTCATCGAATTGTTGCTGGAATGTCCCAATTTCGGTCCTCAGCTTGACCGTCTTGGCAGGAGGAAAGAACTCCTTTAAGAATGCCTGGACCAAAGCATCCCAAGTGGTAATGCTCCCAGGTGGAAAAGATTGTAACCAGTCCCTCGCTTTGTCCTGCAACGAAAAAGGAAATAAACGTAAGCGAATGGCATCTTCAGAAACACCATTTAACTTTACCGTCCCACAGATGTCTAGGAAGGATTTCATATGAGAATTTGGATCCTCCATGGGTGATCCTCTGTAAGCGCAATCTCGAGCAATCTGAATGAGACCTGTTTTCAGCTCAAAATTGTTAGCATTAATTGGGGCATAGACGATCCCTGATTGTTGCTCCTGAAAGATCGGCTGAAAATAGTCCCTGATGGGCTTAGGTTCTTCAGGATTAGGATTGGCCATTTGGATGTTCTCTTGATTTTCCCTTCGAAGTCTATTGAATGTTCTTTCTATTTCAGGATCCAAGGGAACTAAGGCCAATTCCCTAACCTTTCGCATACACCGACTACACTAACCTAAAAAGGGAAAGAAAAGGAAATAAAACAAATTAGGAAAGAAACAAGAAACGGAAAATAACTAAATCTAAATAAGGAAAATATAATCTATAAAAGGAAGAAAATAAACTAATATGGAATGCAAAAATAGATAAGACAAAAACCAATAAGGAAACAAACAAATAAGGAAAAACTAATCTAAAAAGGAAAAACTAACAATCTATCAATGGAAAATTCAAACAAATATGGAAAAAATCTAAATATGGAAAAATTTAAGAATGGAAAAGAAAAACAATAAAGGAAAAATGCAATCTACCTAAAAAAAAAATAATCAAAAATAGCAACAAAATAGAATACACCCTAAACTAAGACCGGACAATTTTTCTTCGATATTAAAATTGACTATATATGTCAATCCCCGGCAACGGCGCCAAAAACTTGATGTGCAAATTGCTAACCGCAAGTGTACGGGTCAAGTCATAATATAGTGATTTTGAAATCGAATGTCGTCCTCTAGATTGGTGTCTAGCCAAATTTTAATTATCGAAAATACTTTTGACCAATTTTATTTAGGGAATCAAATTGAATGAGAATATGAATTAATCAAATATAAAACTAAAGTAAAAAGTGACAATCCAATGGGAATAATTGGTCTTAGGGATTTGATTTCACCAATTGGAGTTATGGATTAATAAACGGATTAATACATGCTATGATTCATAAATCTTGGCACTAAAATCACACATATCTCTCCCGAGCATACATGATTCTCCCATATGCAATTGAACCCGATATCCCTATCTAAATCCAATAAACATACAAGGCAATAAGGCTAACCTTTATAACAATTTCTAGAATTAATCATAATCTCCCGATTTTTAGCTCAATTCTAGTTATGCATATTGATTACTAATTTAAATCCTCTCTCCCGAGTTAGATTCAAACATAAACATCAATCAATTTATGGCCAGTAAATCGAAAGCATTAAGGATACAACATATGCATAAATGACATCAATAGCATAAATACCGTAAATCAATCCAGAACGTGCCCAACGGCTACATCAATCCCTAAGAATTAAACTTAGCTACACATAATCCTCGTTACAATATAAACTAAGTCTAAATAAGCCATAAAAACTATCTAAAGTAAGGGAAAAGAGAAATAGACTCGTTGTAGGCCGAGACCGAACGTCCCCGTCACGATCCCCACGAACAATGGGTTGATTTCCAACTCGTCCCTTTTGCTTCAGCTCAAGAATCCCTCAATTCTGTCCTATTGTCGGCTCCAAAAGTCCCCAAATCGAAGTCCCCCAAAACCTAGCCGAAAATAAGCCTTTATTCTATTTTTTTTCGTCGTAGCGTCGAGACGCTATCAAGACAGCGTCTCGACGCTGCCTTCAAAACGCGCGTTTCAGAAAAGGAAATGCGGTAGCGTCGGGACACTTCCTATCACAGCGTCGAGACGCTGTAAGTCTGTCACGTATTCTCATTAAGGAAACGTAGCGTCGAGACGCTCCAAGAGTGGCGACTCGACGCTAATGGGCAGAATGCCCTCTCTTGGCTCCTTGTTGCTTGAATCTTTTTGGTTCTTTGGCATCTTTTCACGTCCCGAACACCCGATTAATTCTTATTCCACGTTTTAACTCTAATCAACGCTTTCCTACAAAATAAACAATTAAGCACAATAAAATGGCCCAAACATCATAAAAGACTAGCTAAATTAAATAAGTAAAAGTAGCTAGCTATGCTCGCTATCAAGATGCAAGAGCATGATAGTGATACATTATAGTTGGCTGTCAACGTGTGTAGACAGTGAGAAGTGTGTGGTTGCTCCATTTAGAAGTGTTGTTTGTCGTTCTTGTTTCTGAAGTTGACTGAGTTAGGATGGTGCATATCGGTTTAGCCAGTCAATAATCTCTAAAAAAGAAAAGAATTTTATTAACTAGGTTGCAATTTAAATTAGCCTGCATGCTAAGAGGCCTTAGAGGGAAAAGAGAGAAAGGGAAAAGAATAGGCTAGTTACTCTAGTAGGGGATCGTGTCAATTAATCACCTAGGGCTGAGATGTATTAGATTGAAATGAGGAGCTAAATGGGCGGAACTTGGCTTCGCAGACTAGGTGTCATTTACTAACTATGGAAGTTAAATTTCGACTTAAAACCCATGGACGCCCCACCAGTGAAATTGTAGTTTAGAGCGCTACGCGCACATTAGTGCCTTGATGGGTGAGACTCAGCTCCACTGACTGGGTGCCTTCTACTATCAGTAGGAGTAGAGATCTCCCAAAATACCCACCTGTGCACCTTCAGTGAGTTGGCAAAATTAAGTAGGTGAATTAATTGATCACGAGACCCAAACTACAAAATGAATGAAATGAAATGAAACGAGATGACATAACCTTTAGGCCCTTAGCCCAAATAACCTCTTGATACCTTGGTTGTTGCATGTCTAGTAGTATTGTTACTTACTGAGTATTTTGAAATACTCATTCTTTTCCCTAACATGTAAATGCAGGTAAAGGCAAGGGTGTACAGAATGCGTGACGGAATGTTGCTGGATGAGCCATGGATTCTCATAGGATAGACTTCCGCCTTTTTCATGTATTCGAAACTTGTTATTGATTTTCACCTTGTTATGTTTGCTTTTAGTACTGGTTCCACTTCTGAGGTTTTCATTGTAATTGTTACAAATTTTGGTTGTTTCTGTTTTAACTGGGATCCCAAGCTGAAAAGTCTCATTGGTTTTCTAAGCATGTTTTTCTCTAAACATTGTTTCATTGTATTCTTTAAAAGTAAAATGAAATGCATGTGGTAATGGCCCTAGGATCTAGACATGAAATGTAAGGTTGTTACACTCCCTCTGGTCGGATTCCGTCGGTTAAGGACTTTCAAATCTGCGGCTTTCGCTATCTAAATCCCCGCCTTTGCTCAGCTGTTTTTTTTCCTTTCTGTAGCACTTTACTTTTTGTTACCCAAGATTCTAGTTTCCTTTCCCCTCTGCTTTTCCGCATCCAATCCTTTTTTTCCCTTATTTCCTCCTCTTGGAGCAGGGAACTCCCTCATCCAATCTCCGAATTGCAAGTCGTCCTCTTTCTCTTCCAACTTTTCAGGGCATTCCTTCATTGAGTAACCAATTATTCCGCAACTATAACAGAAATCCGAGAGTCTTTCGTATGTCATTCTGATCCATGTCATTTCATTCGACTTCCCGATTTGAATGTTTGTCCCTCCCCGCAAAGGTTTCCGAACCTTCATTCTAACTTTTACTCTCAGAGTGTCTTCATTACATCTCCCTCTTTCGTTTATATCCACTTCTAAAAATTGTCCCATCGAGCTTCCGAACTTCTTTGCTTTTTCCTTGCAAAAACAGATCAAGGGTAAGTTGTAGAAGTGGACCTAAAAATCCACATACTTGAACTCCATTTCATTGGTGCTTTTGTTCCCCTTCGGGTCTTCGAAGAGGATTAGAGCTTTTTGTTTTTTTCCTTTATCTTCTATCTATGTCCTTCCTTCTACATTCCATATCTTTGGGATCGTTTTTTGAATGTCCATGTTGATTTGTTTTGTGATTAGAATCTTGCATAGCGAGCATTTCTTCATTTTCCTGTTTGTGTCTTCCAACTCATCAAGTTTGATGCCTACAACTGATGCTTTTTCATCCTCAGTTTTCGCATTTGGTTACCCAAGTCGTCATCTTCCGCCGAGACTGCACTCCCCACCCCCCTCTAATCATATCACGAACAAATCCCTTATAAAGCCTACAACAACTACCTCTCACTCATACTCTCTCGAGAGAGAAAATAGAGCATCGTTAGCGCCGCAAGATTTAAAACAGAAAAAATAAATCAACATAGATATTTGTTTGATTTAATTTTGAGTTATTAATGACAAAATTTAGGTATTTAAAACCATTTATGTGAATATGACATATTATAGAAATCTAGTTTTAATCTTTTATGAACATTACAACCGTTTTTAAGTTTATAGTTGTTTAATTTTTAGTTTGTTCAGAAAAGTTAATTTGAATTGATTATTCATAAATAAAAAATATAATTTTTTTGACAAAAAAAACTATAAAATTAAAAAATAAACGTTATAATCATTCTTTTAATAAAAAAAAAATGTACACTGAAACAAGTTGAAGTAATTTCCTTTTAATTAGTTATTATTTATTAATATCAAATAAAATTATAAATATTCAATTTAGTTAATGCATTTTAAATTAGATTAAATAATATAAAATAAAACTGAAACTTTTATAGCAACTAATTTTTTATTTTAATATGATGATTACTAGAATTCTTTTCTTAATTTTTTTTTCCTTTTATTATTCATTTAAATTTCTAAACACTCTTATTTTTATAACATGATGATTACTATAATAAAAGGCATTCTAATTTGGTTATTGATGATTTAAATTTCTGAAAACTTTTATGGTAATAAAAATCAAAATTAAATATGTTTCAAAAAAATCAAAATTAAATAATTGATTAGAAATATAGAAAGACATTCTAGTAATCATATTTCTTAACCCAATTCCAAATGTAACTAAACCTCACTGTTTAACTTTTCAAGTGTTAAATTTTGAAAAAAAAAATCATATTGAAAAAAAATTCTAATATTTGACAACACTAAAAATAACTTATTAAAAAATGAGATTGATAAATAAACTTTTTTTTAGAGAGACACTTAAAACCAACTTTTTTTTTTCTAAGATTTTTTAAGTATACAATAACTTGGGTATAAAAACATGCAACCAAACATATAAGTGTTTAAATTCTAAATAATTTTTATACAAAATATTTTATAAAAAATGTATTTTTGAAAACCATTTAAATTAAAATCTAATCCAAACGGACCTAAGTATTTTTATTCCAATTCCAAATGTAGCATTCTCATTTTAATTCCATCTCATTCCAATTTCATGCAAGTAAACATGACCTAAGTGAATGTATATTAGATGAAGAACAATAACAAAAACCAAGTAGTTATTTCAAAAAAAAAAAAAAAACAATTAGTTAATTTCAAAAAATTGGAAAACTAATAAATACAAATTATAAAAAAAAATTAAAGACAAAAATAGACTCTTTTTTTTAAAAAAAAAACTTTAGAACGTAAAAATATTTTGAAATTAATTTCAATGGTAGTTTTTGAAATTATCTTCAATCATTATAAAAAATAACCGGATAAAGTCAAAAGTAGGCCCTTAAAATTTGTAATAAATAATCAATTGAAGCTGTCTTCTAAAAAAAATATAACTAAAAAATCAGTTCAAGCATAAAAAAAAATAAATAAATATCAATATTACAAACTTTGGCATGGAAACATTACTTTGCAAGTCTTTATTTTAATTTAAAAGGAATTGCAAAATTCAAATGTCCGACCTTTAAAGAGGCAAGAAGATGTATAACGCCTCGTAATAGCTGGAATTCAACTCGTAATATTAAGAAATAATAAACATAATCTAATTCATCCAAATTTCTCTTCTTTTTTTCCTTTTTTTTTTTTGGGATAAATAACTCATCCAACATTATCTATATACAATATCATTAGTAAATACTTTGATGTAGTCAGATTTCAAATAATAATCTGTTCCCAAAAAAATACATAATCTACTCTAGCATTTTAGAGTTTTGAAATGAAAGAAAAATTAAACGATAAACAATAAATGGGTAAAATTCCTCATTACTCTGTATTTTCAAATAGTAGGATAATCACTCAAGATAATAATAATTGATATTTGTTTAAAACATTCTAATGTTATCAAACAAAAACAGTCATTCCTTCCATTCCATAAGTTTTCCTACAAAAACCATCTAAAATAACTATTTGTAATCTCACAAAAAAATTATTTATTGGACAGATTAAATACTATCCTCCTCTTTAGACCACTAGATCAAAACCCAGCCTCAGAAAAAATCAGAATTATATAAATGTATTCCTATAGAAAATTTAAATCTTGGGTTTATAAAATATATTCAAAATTAATAATCAGATACAAGTTTTCCAACACCTCAAGAATTTCAGCCGTAACCTAAAGGAGTTGAAAATTTGTTTTGAATATTTCAAACATTCAAATAAATTATCTTTATTTCCTAATCTTTCAAATGGAAGAGAAATGATCCCAAAAAACAAAAAGGCTTCTACTGTAAGATTAATTCATTCTTTCCAGAACCATCTAAAGACAACATATAGTTAACTCTCAGAGAAATTGGGGGGAAAGAATCAAGTTTAAAATATATTAAAGGAAAAGTAAGAATCTGGAAGAACCTACACTACTACTTACATAAGAAGATTGATTCATGCACTCTACCCAGTTCTAGTACAACACTGCTCACCTCATCAGTTAATAAAAGCGAACCGAACAACAATTAGATGCCTATTCAGGTGAATGTCATTTCTGACTTGTTCTATTCCTACATCCAGGTGACATGTGAACTTCAAAAAGGGGTTCTCAAAAGGAATATGAATAATCTATTCGTCAGCAAATGCTGAAACAGTCAAGAGGCAACACACCAGAAATATGTTAGTACAAGAAATACATTTGGAATGAGGTTTTGCAAATATTGCATGATAACCATCATGTTCTTGCGTCATTTCTACCACTTTAAGCTATCCACAGTTCCAAAACCAGTGACTAAAGAAGAATTATTTATCAGTTATCACAAACTACTAAATGATCCTAAGAAATTAGATGACGTAACATATGAATTGAGTTTTGGAGGGGTTAAAACAGATCAATACAAGAAGGAAAGGAGACAAATCACAGTCAAGCAAAAACATTTTTCCTTGTTAACCCCCTACACCCTCCCTTAACATGAACTTTTCTGATAGGTTGCTTTTACAAATTACAGGCTCACAAGATATTGAACTATAGTTAGTCGATTTCAAGATAATCATTCTACTGGGATAAAATGAAAAAATGTTCAACAATTGCCTAAAAAAGCTGTGCCAGTCATGCCTCAATTTATCAAACATTATGAGATAGATCAGAGACAGACTTTTTATATTTAATATACCAAGTACCTTCAAATTGAAGAAGCTCATTCAACAAAACAAAGAACACGTTAAAATTCAACAACAAGAACTACAGCATTAAAAATATTGAAGCAACTATTTCCTCCTTAAGATTGAACGTACATAGATTCTAACATATATAAGATCTGAATGGTGCAGGCCAACTTGATGAGAAGGAAAACAAGAAAAAGAAAAATTAAAAAAAAAAAAAAAAGATTTCCCAGTTTTGATGCATATTTACAAGATTAATGACATAGTATTATACGTTATAAAGACAATAAATATTGAACTAAATAAAAAAAAATAAAAATAAAAAAGACAATAAATATTGAACTAAATAAACGCATTGGATTAACAATACAAGTCAGTCTTACCAAAAACAATCCAAGTCACAGTAATAAACCTAAGGCCAATCTCCTCTAACTCAGTAAAAAAAAACTTAAAGGTACCAGTGTTTTATTTCTTTTAAATGTAGTTAACATATAATCCCCAATAAGCCTCCTAGTCATATATAATAAATGCACAACAAATGTTTTTTCATATAAAATTGCTCCAATTCCTCAGCCTTTGGCACTGCAAAAGGAACTCCATGCTTAACTAAGCAAAGTAAAAGAATGAAAATACCTTATGAAGGAGACAACCTGCAAAATAGTGCTTCATTCCAACCGAGCAACCTGATTAGATTAATATTATCTACCATATGCACACTTCAAAGCATGAACACAATATGTGCCCCAGACCTCAGTTGAGCACTAATGAAACCAATATAAGAAGCTCAATGAAAATTGACACTTGTGGGTCAAAGAACAGTGATACAGTTTAAAATCAGAAACCTCTTCAGTACAATAACAATAGTTCCAAGATTCAACTCTTCCAAAAGGAAGAAACAGACGTGAGGGAAATAAAGATGAACTAAACATGAAAATGATTTGGAGATGCAGATTCTAAGATCTGGATTTCAATGCCATAATCAAAATATAAAACTAAAACATCCTATGTGTTTACATAGTTCCCCAAAGAATAAAAAATTTCACTATGAACCCAGACAGATAAATTTCAAATTTTGTAAGAGCAGTGAGATGAGAAATCTAAATAGTAATTAGGTATCAAACCCTTGCAAAGCATAGAATTTTAGTTGGAATAATAGTTAACCAAATCAATGAAAGAGAATTAAGCATAACGTCAAGAGCAAGCTCTATTAAAACTATAGGGGCAAAAGAGTTTGAAATATTTTTTGTCAACCATTGAGCTAGAGTTTACACAATTTTACTTGAAAGTACTAAAACTGATCCAAATCTTTGAAACAAATCTTCAATAGATCAAAAACTACAGATTTAAAATGGAGCTTAAATGAACAGGGTCGAAAACGTCATTTGCATCAGCTCCTTAAACTTCAGAGAATCACCTGATCAGTACAAAAATACTGACGCACATATGAGTGAGATCTGCACAACGAATAAGAAAGCATGAAAAAATAATTTCAGAAAACAAATTTTTCAGAACCATCCTTTTCAAATTGTTCAATATAGCTATTTAAATTGAAGATATCATGTGGAGAAGAAAGATGTTTTTGACATTTGATAAATACTATTATGTCATAAGTTATGACATGAAGTGAGTCAAAACTATCAGAAATCAAAATGAAGTACTTACCAAATGTCAAAAGCAGAATTTAATTTCAGAAAAGCATTTAGTTGTGAAGCAAAACCATCACCGACTATAAAAGAATTTAAGTTGACATTTGTGAAGTAAAACTAATTGTGGCAACACAATAAATTGAAGGAAAAAAAAAGTGAGTCAAAACTACCAGAAATCAAGATAGCTTCCTACATTCTTACCCATAGAAAACAGGGTAAAGTGCTAAACACGAAAACTTAATTGAATTATAGCATGCTATAGTGAGGAAATATTAGTTTTTAAAAAAAGTGAAGAAGGAAACGACAAAGAAGAAGAAGGTGAAGAAAAGGAGGAAAGCAAAAAACTTCAACATTGAAGCTTCAAATTGAAAGAAGCAAAAGCTTCCCTCCAGAATTTTACAAGCGAATTTAAGGCATTATATATTGCAATCCTACATGGATTGCTTCGAAAAGGATGCTAAATAGCTAAACAATGGATCATGTTAAATAGTACTTACATGTAAAACTGTGGAACTCTAGAAAGATTAAAACATCAAAAAGTAACATATCAATTACATCATCCTATGATACAAGCATCAAACAGTCAGACAAATCATGAGTCAATTTAGATTTTGAACCAATTCCAAGAACTGAAATTCAACAAAAAGAAATACTATAGAAATAAATGCAGCACACAGAAACCTATAAGCACACAAAAAAATAAATAGTTAAAATCTTAATGCAATAAAAAAAACACAGAACTAAAATACATAATTTTAATTAGCTTATTGTGAAGATCCCATACCCACTACCTTGGTTGTATAAATTCAGGTAAAAATATTAGTTAATGAAATCAGCACAATGTAGTAAAACAGATGCTACATTGTTAACATCTAAAAGTTCTGTCATCAACTGAAGTATTTTAACCAACCAAATTTTTCTCTCTGTCAATAACTATTTCATGTTTAATATAACGTCTTATCATTCTATAGGAAATCCTCCACAGCTCTATCATTCAAAGATTAATTTGTTAGTAGGAAAATCAATACAATAAATATTAAGATAAAACAAAAGAATATGAAGTAAAAAGAGAGTGAAACTGTACCACATCGAGGCACTAGTGCCCCATATAACCGCCAGGACCACCATACTGCCCAACTCCATGCTGCCCTCCTCTTCCAGTTCCACCCTGTCCCATCTGCTGGTTTGGATATCCACCCTGCACACCGCTTTGACTTCCATATCCAATCACCCCAGGGCTTATATTTGCTTGACTCCCATATCCACTTTGTACTCCAGGTCCTGCGCCTTGCACAGCTGGATTCAGCCCTGCAGCAGATCCGAGCGTCCCTAATAAATTAGTTAGTCCCAACCCAGCACTCTGACTCGCAAGGAAAGCAGTCAGGGCCTGACCAAGAGCTGGGTTCAATGCTTGAGGAGGTCCTTGGTTATAACCAACACCAGGCCCTGCAGGTGCCATCAAGTGCCCTGATCCAGATGCCGCGCCACCTGCATAATTAGGATTCTTGTTCCTCTGAAACGGCGTATTTGGCGTATGATGCTGGTGCTGAGCCTTCCCTGGCTTGGGACCATCGATGGCCTTCTGACAATGCAACACATGACCCTCAAAGTTCTTGTGGGGCTCCTCCAAAGCCTTCTTAGCACTTTCTATCGACTTGTACACAAATAGACAGAAACCTTTAGGCTTACCCGTCATCTTGTCAAGCCCCAATGGGCCTTCATCAACTTCACCGAACTGGGAGAAGAAGGTTAGCAACTTCTGGGGGTCTACATCAGCTCCAACATTACTCACATAAATCTTCCTCTGCGTATATTCGGAAGCAGGTGGTGCTTGAGGGGTTGCTACAGCACTAGTTGGTGGAACAGGCCCAACTGAAGCCAACTGGCAGGCAGTCATCCTATTGCCAATCTTCTTCTGGGGTTCCTTGAGTGCTTTTCTAGCCCCGCTGCGCTTCTTGAAGAGGATGAAACCGTAGCCCTTGGACTTTCCAGAGACCTTATCACAGACCGCCTTGCAGTCCTCAATCTCGCCATATTGCTTAAATACGTTGATCAAAGTTTCGGCATTAGTATCCCATCCAAGGCCGTGAACAAAAATCTTGCGGTGGGACGGGTCGGCATCAGCAACCATCCGAATCCTTCCATCCACATCCGGGTGATTCTCCGCCGCTTCGCGAAGCAGATTGATGAGCTGGTCCTTGCTGAAAGGCTCCAAGAGCTTGTGAATAGGTTCGTCGTCGTCGTCGGCAGTAGTAGCAGCAGCGGCCGAGGAGGAGGAAACCTTGGGGGTGGGATGGTGGTTATTGACATTACCATCGGCTTCGTCTTCCTCGTCGTCTTCATCATCTTCCTCCTCCTCGTCGTTGTCGTCGTGATCGCCATCGTCGTCGTCTTCGACCTCTTCGTACTCGGCAAGATCCTCAGGAACGACTTCCTTGAGGGGTTCGGTTTGGGACTTGGGGTCGTCGAGGGCAGCTTGAGGTTGCTGTTGGAGCTTCTTGGGAGGCTCGGCCGGCTCAGTGGATTTGGAGTCGAGCTTTCGCTTTCTGGCCATGGAGGAGTAAAGGAAAGGAGAAGGAGGGAGGTTGGAGGTTGGAGGGGGTCTAGGGTTTTGCAGAGAATCAAGAGAGCAAAGCGAGCGGGTGAGATGCGGCACCGAAGTAGTGATGATGAATGATGATGATAAGAGGATTAGGTCTTGAGATCAGAAATTGAGATGTCAACAATTTTGGGCCTCCACAAACAAAGAAAGAATAGAATTAAACCCAACCCAGGCCCATTTCTTTTTTCTACCTTGCACGCAATTCCATCCTCCGTACTTCCTGCCTTCCTGGGGATTATTTTCTTTATTTCTATTTAACATAATGATTTTAGAAAACAAAGAATTCAACCTCAAAATAATTGGGAACCATTTTCGTTTTTTTTTTTTTTTTCTTTTTTGTCTTTTTTTCAAAAAATAAAATATAAAAATCATGTGCATTTGATAACAATTTCAAAAATCGAGCATGCTTGATAGTTTGTTCACACGATTTTTTGTAAAAATATTAATCGATGAAAACTGAAGTTTATTTTCTTTATGGTTGAGTTGAGTGAGAAATTTCGGTCAATCATAAATTTTCATGTCATTAATTCGAATTAATGATAAAATAAATTTGAGGCCAATTACAAATTTACATGTGTCCCTAAATTAAATTAATAGACATTAAAATTCGGCAAATCAAACAATGTCACCTGTCTATTATTGATCCGTACATAAGCCGAGTCCAATCAAATTATGCTACGTGGCAATTGGACCTGAGACTAATGTGACCTGAGATCATTAAAGAAAGGGATAAGTACACATATAGCCCAAATTAGAGGCCATATTTTCAATTTTGTACAACTTCACTATATTTTACAAAAATAGACTTTCCGCCTCCATTTTTTACACAAAAGTTGGGTCGAATTTACCTTATTGACCTCAAACACAGCCCCAAGTTTTACGCGCTAAAAAATGAGAGGGAAAATATCATTACATGGAAACCAAACGGTTGCATTTATTTCGAATAAAAAAATATACCATTACCGATATTGACGCTCGACAAAAGAGGAAAATTAACGCTGCTTCGATTTCGCACTCCATTTTCTCTCGCCGGCGAAAAAAAACGGCAGCGAAATTTCTTGGTTTTTCTGGAGAGTTTCAGACATCAACGGCGGCGGAATCAACTAAAGAGAAGTACAGTAAGTTGGATATCACTGAGTTTCTTCTATATTTCTTTTAGTTTATTCCATTTAACAAAGGGTTTATATGGATTGATTTGGGTTAGGGCTTTTTTTTTTTTCAAAAAATAACAATCCGAAACGAAGAACCCTTTAGAAATTTTAAACGACCGAATGAATGAAAAATACTTTGATTTTTGTCTGTTTTAGGCTTTTTATACATTATGAAATTATTTGAATGTTGAAGTTTCAGGGGAGCTGACAATGGGTAAATGTATTTTGGATATTTTAGATGATTTGCATGTCTCTGTTTGTTGGGTTTTATTCGACGGTATGAGTAGCAAAATTTAGAAAATAAAAAATACTACTGGGATAGATATCATAGCATTTAGGAGTTTGTTTCCGCATATGTGTGCACTATATCATGGTGTATATGAATGATATATAATAGGTTATGGATAAAAGAAGGAGAAGCCAAAGAATAATTGGTAGTGGAAGCGGATTGCCTACAAGGAAACGGAAAGAAAATGAAGTTATCGATATAGATTCCGAGGTATGTAATGAACATGTTGAAATGCCCTTTATACTATATTAGGAATAATCTTACGTATTAATATATTAACAGGAGGAAGTTGATAGATCAGACAATGTCGGGATACCAACAAAGTCATCGTTCTTCAATCGGTTGTTTGGCGACATGGCTTCCGAGATTCGACCACCGACACGAAAAAGGGATGAAGATGATGATAAACAAGAAGAACCTATACCAATCAAGATTGTAGACCCATTTGCTCATTTAGCAAACAGTCAATTAGTTCCATATGGTTATTGTTTTGGGGAAAACACAATGAATACTGCTCAAGAGGTATAACAATTTAAAGCTACATTTTTGTATGTTACAAACACTAATATGGAAATTATTGAAGGGAGAACGTGAGGAGGAATCGATACAACCGGAGGAAAATCAAGAGGTATATCCGCAATATACAACATTGGCACATAAAAAATAATATATATGTGTATGTATATATTATATGCGGATATCGGAAAGTGATATAGGAAAATTGTTGCAGGGCTCTCATTACAAGCAACAGGATATAGCTGGAAACTTCGATGACCTAGAAGTTTCCGATCTTCACGTTGGAACAGAAGAAGATAAACATTGTAAAGACGGGGAGAAAAGCACAACGGATAACAAGGAAGAGGTATATTCGATATAAACTAAAAATAATATGAGAATGTATTTTTTTCCAACTTCATAAGAGATAGATAGATGTATATTATCCAACAACGACAAATATGCAGGAAACAATGGATGATAAGCATGAAGAAGACAGAAACGCCATTGAAGAAATTCAAATGGTATAATACATCCAATTTTTCACATATATGATAGTTTATATATACATATTTAAAAATGTATGTCTGGATATATATATGAATGATAACATATATATGTGTTAATATATAAATGAATGATAAATGATTAAATGGAACCAGGGGACTCAATCCGAGGATAAAAATGGAAATCGGGATGTGGGGAGTGTGGATCTTGAAGAAAAAGAATTTGAGGTGAAAATATATGATAAAATGATTTATGAAATAAGTATATGACAAATATCAATAAGAATATATGGATTTATTGATTGCAGGGGAATGCTATTGACCTGGAAAATACGACAACTAGAGAAGAAGTTGGGAGGAGCAAAAGAAAAAGGCCGGAGGAAGTTGCTAAGGTATATTGGAAATATAATTGAATTATTTATATATCAATGAAAATAGATTAATGTTTATATTTACAGAAATCAAAAGCGAAGAAAATCACAGAGGCATCATCCTCTAGAAGAGTATGAAATTAGAATGATTATGTATAATTAATTTGATAACACGATATTTTACTTCAGCAATAATGATCGGGGTTGCACTATTTTTCAGATTACAAGGAATACGAGTTATGCGGAAAAAAAAACAGACAGATAAAGCAAAAAAAAAAAAAAAAACAGATGTTCCAAAAAATAACAAGAGAAAGGTATAATAACTTACACGAAAGAAGACAAAATTGTTTTTTCAAATATACTGTGTCATGTATTGTTGGCGTTTCAAATAGATGGAACGGAAGAGTGAATCTTCAAAAAAGGTGATCAAGATGGAACGATATTCCAGAGGATCGGTCTTCGGAAGAAACAAAGAATATTTGTATGAGGTAAATCTTATGTATATATTCTGGCGTATTTATAATATATTCTTTATGAATACTGTTGTATGTTAATAACATAATATTTTGATCCCTGCCTGATGAAACTGTTATATGAAAACAGGCTGCACCTTTGTTATTACCACGAGAAAAGTGGTCAAGTATTCAAAAACTAAACATTTATTCCAGATACGAAGTTATAACAAACATTAAGGATAAATTATCAAAAAAACACCTTGACAGATTTAGGAACAGTTGTTTTGGAACATTTCTTGACCTGAAAATTAAAAAGTTTCCTAGCCAACTTCTATACCATATGATCAGGAGACAGTGCAGCCTAACAAAGGGGGATGAACTGTGGTTTAACTTTGAGGGGAAAATTGTAAAATTCTGTATGAAGGATTTCGAAAAAATAACAGGACTAAACTGTGGTGAATTCCCAGCAATGGATATGAAAAAACTGTCAGGTAGGTTTCTTAGAAAGTATTTTGACGATGAAAAACCGATAAAGAGATCAATTGTTTCTGATCTTTTCATGAAAATGGATGGAGTGAAAAAAAAGGACAAGGTGAGGTTGGCCAAGTTATATTTCCTATCAAACTTCTTATTGGGAAAACAAGTAAGCACGGGGGTCGAAGTAGATCATATCACACTACTTGATGATGATGAACAATTTGAAAATTACCCATGGGGAAGGATAGTATATACCACCACCATCAACTCAATAAAGAATGCTATAAAGAATCCGGATGCATTGGTGGTTGGGATTGTTGGATTCCCTCACGCACTACTTGTCTGGGCATACGAATGCATACCTATGCTTTCGGGACCAACCATAGTTTGCGCAGAAAAAATTTCAAATGGGATCCCGAAGATGAACAACTGGTTGGCAGACGTTCATCCGGAATGGAAGGACTTGGCAACGAAGGTTTTTGAACACAGGAAGGTAAGTTATATTACATATATCATCAAGCATAAATATATTCAATATACACATGAATATATGAGATGTTTCATTATTCAGTTTCATTATATAATACATGTTTTTATATATTCAGTTTCAGATATATGAGATGCGTGATGAGAATGTTGTCCACAAAAGAACGTCACCGATTCAGCAAATAGAAGAGCAACAACTTAAGCATGCATCAACTTCTCGCTCAAATGAAAGGGACACCAATGGGCCTACAAACTTGGAAGACGTTAAGGACATGATCTTTACAAGTCTGGAGGAATTAAATATGAAGATGACCATGCTTTTAAGAGAAATGGCTGAAATGAAGTTATTGTTGGCCAAAAAGCAATCGGGGGGACATCATGCCGACAATAAGGAGATTAATGATGATGACGAAGGGGACAACAGGGAAGGAAATGTTGGAAATGAAGGCGAAGGGGACTTCAGGGGGGAGGATGAAAACAGGAATGAAGGCGAAGGCGGGCAAAAAGATGGAAACAATGAAGGCGAAGGATATGAAAGAAAAAAAAACGTAAGTATATTTGAGATATGAATATAAACCTTTGAACAATTTTTTTTCCAGAATATATCTAATGTATGAAATGTAGGATGACACGGGGGAAGACGTAGATGAAGATATTGTCAGCAATAGCTTCTTAGTGGAAGTGGAGAAAATTGAAAAGGCTGCAATATCGAATATTAAAAAGGTACGCATCTGGGATGTTTGTTCAACTGTTTATTAATTGGAAAAATATTTATTAAATGATGATCTGGGATGTAGGGAAAAAAGATACTGAAGAAAAGTAAAGAAAATGTGATTGATGGGATATATTGTCATGCTGTAAGTACATCTGAATTGTCATAAAAATTAGATAAATTGATAATATATGAAATAAACCTAATGTTTATATTGGACTTTATAAATGCAGTTGAAAGATACTGGACCGTTCGCGGAAGGTCAAACTTTTATAATGAGGGAAAAAAGGAAGATCATTCCATCGAAACTAATGAAGTCTCCCTTCACATCGAAGTTTGGATCCGCTGAACAAAAGGAACGACGAAAGAAAGACAAAATCCTAACATCGCAAGATTTCAATGCACCCACCTTTAACTTGCTTTCTCAACCATGACTAAATTATGTTTTTTGAATTTCTCTCTTTCGGACTTCTGATTGTGATGGATTTATACTTGGGATTTGTTCTTCTTCTGGTATTTTTTGGATAGATGAATATGGATGTTGAAGACCATTAGGTTGGATTGATAATGGCCTGATTTTGTTCCGATATTTTGATTTTAGAATATATTTCACTATTATCATTGATGTAAGATATATTATTTAGAATATGCATTGTATGAAACATATATAAAACACAAATGAAAATGCATTGCTAACTATTTTTCAAATGATAGAACAGACCTAAACAGTTTATATATGAGTCGGGTATAATATCGTTATATATCGAACATACCTAAACAGATATTGAAAATTTAACGTTATATAATGGTATATACAATACATTTCTTTGCAATACTTATGTTGATGAGGACAACAATACTAACAAATATGAGTCATATATCAGGGCGTTAAAAAATATATTGCTCAACATCTTTAGCAATTTACGTTATATATAGAACATATATTAAATATAAAAAACAATATATTCCATACATTTATTTGCAATATTTATGTTGATGATGACCATAATTGTAAAAAGTATGAGTCATATATCAGGACGTATGAAAATATATTGCTCGAAATCTTCAAAAATTGACGTTATATATAGAACATATACTAAATATACTAAATAGTATATTCCATACATTCTCTGGCAAAACAAAAGATAAGAAAATGTCTAATAAATTGTCTTTTAATAAACATGAAAATCAAACAAATCGTCATAAAAAAACACAAACTTCTAAAAATTTGCAGCAATGTCAGGAAAATAAAAAATCATTGTGCCCATAAATCATTGGGTAAGAGAAAATTTGCAAGATTTTCGATTGTGCCCAAATCGTCCACAACGACCACATTTCACACGCCTCTTGAATTCCATTTGCGAAGGAATCCTAGTCTTCTTGGGTCTACCAGCAGAACGTTTCACATTTGGGGGCAAAATATTGATGTTCTTTACCTCTTCAGGAATAATCCAACTAGACTCATGCCCTAAGGGATGAATTAGACCGCTGTATATAGAAGATAAAGTCTTGCTAAGGTATAATTCAGATGTATACTCCTTTATGGATACATGCTTGGTTGTCAAGACAGCGCATGCATGAGAACATAGAATTTCCAAGATGTCCCACATCCGACAGCTACACCTCTTGGTTGGTAAGTGAACTTCATATTGACTCGACCCATCAATCACTTGAAATTGCATATTGTCAACGGGGTTTACCTGATGTAATAAAGAATATATATAAGGACAGAAAAATGAAGAAAAAAAATTCTGATGAATATAAACAACCTAACCTGCATCGATCGACCCTTCTCTATTTCTTCTCGTAGATGTTTCTCAGTAGATTTCGTAAAATCAGTAGATTGGAAAGATGCTTCATTCCGTCTTTCAAAAAACCATCTCTGTAGCATCATTCGTAGAACTTCCAACATAGATGAAACAGGTAACTCCCTTGCTTCCTTAATGCAAGCATTGAGAGACTAAGAAATGTTGGTGGTCATTATCTTATATCGACGACGAGAAGAATAAGCACGAGACCACTTGGAAAAGCCTATACTTTGCAACTCCTTACGTATACCTCGAGCATCCACCTCCAACTGACGCATTTGGAATTCAAATTCTACAACATTGAAAGCTTTTGCACATTGAAAAAATATGGAATCAATCAACTTGTCTTTGAATTTCAACTTCAAGTTCCTCATCAGATGTAACATGCATATACAGTGGCAAACGTCAGGAAGAACTATTTCAATTGATTTTGCAATACTCTTGTGTCTGTCAGAAACAATAACAAGATCTTTACGATTCCCAACAATCCTCTTCAAATGCATAAAAAACCATTGCCACGACATATCATTCTCTGAATCAACCACGCAAAATGCTAATGGAAAAATTTGGTCATTTGCATCAGCGGTTGAAGCAGTAATAAGGGTGCCAGCAAATTTGTTCTTCAAACTTGTTCCATCAACAGATATAATAGGACGACAGTGTTGCCAACCAGATATACAGGCTGATAAGGCCATGAAGAAATAACGAAACCTTCCATCATCATCTAACTTAAGACTAGTAACCGAACCTGAAAACAATAAATACTGATCAGTATATCTGATATATACATATATATGTACATATATATTTATATACGTACATGAACATATAAATATATTACATATATTTATATTACATATAAATATATGTACATGTATATAATAAATATATAATGCATAAACCCGGAAAAAATAAATTATATATATTTAAAAACGTATAAATACCTGGATTCTTTAAATTCAACATATGAGCAAAAGATGCAAGCTTCTGATACGATTCTTCTGGAGAACCTCTTATTTCATTCAATGCCGCTTCGCGAGCACGCCATGCTTTTTAATAGCTAATTCTTATTCCATGGTCAGAACGAACAAATGATATAATATCCTTTGGAGACGGTAATTGACTACCGTCAATACTAATTTTACTCTTAATAAAATCCTTAATAACATTAAATGTCGCTTGTTTATGATCGGCCAAAACAATATCTAGAGAACATGTATGGTCGGAATCAAATCTAGTAATAACCCATGAGTCACTGCCAACTTCACCATAACGACATGCTCGTAGAAACCATTGGCAATTTTCGACAATACATTGCACAACCAGAAAATCATTATTCGATTTAACGGTCTTGAATTGAAAGTTATCTCTAATAGCTATAGCTTGAAGGGCATTCTGTAAAACACGTTTTGCAGAAAAAATGTCGTCCAACTGTAGGTTGAAGTTGGAAGACAACTTTGCTACGTCAATTGTGTGGAAAAAACGACCTTGCTCAAACTGATTTGCACTACTAGAGCATATACGGGGTATATTGTCAAAAAAAACTGATAACATGTTTTTCGAATCAACAACTATAGCACAGTATTGTTCATACCCACAATTAGGGCACATCAAGGCAATTAACCATCTAACATCCTTATCCTCTGTAATCTTTGCATCCTTTTTTATTAAATCTTTAGATCCTAAAGAAAGAAATAGATCAGGGGCATCCAAATTCCCTATCATGCCAAGCTTTTCCATTATTGACTGTTGTAATTAAAAAAAAAATCATATCATCATGCAAAGAAATCTCAGATACTTGATAACCAACATAATTACCAAGCTCGTTCCAAATTCCATCATGTAGCACTGGAATAATAGATATACCTAGATAATAAAAGATTATTTGATAAATACGACGGAACGAATAATATATAATGAAATATTAGGGAAAAAAATGAATAAGGAATAAAAATCATACACAGGTATATTCCGAACAAACTGAAAAAAAAAATTACGAAATTACTGGAATAAAGAATCACAAATATGAACATACTGGGAACAATATTAGGAGAACGACAACTGAACATATATATACTACGAAATTATGGCATATAATAAAGAAGATGCAAGGGAAAACCAACGACAAATATGACATTTTTTTGATATATTCATGGATATGACATGGATATTGAAGAACACATAATTAAAAGACTTATATATATATATATATATATATATATATATATATATACATCATAATTACCCATGAGCCGCAAGAAGCTTGAATGCAGGATGAAGATAGAGATGAGGAAACCCAGACCAGACTTAGACGGAAGAAGATTGCTGACGAACGATAAGAGGAAGATAAAAAACTTCAACAGGAAGAATATTGTCGCCGGAAACCCAGTTTGGACAGTTCACAGATGTTTTGAAAAAGGTTTAGCGCGCTAATATTTAAGAGAAATATGAACAATGATTGATACGAAATCCCAAAAGTTAGAAAATGGAAGGCTGAAAGACGAATAGAAGATTACACGATCTTCAGAAAAAAGGAAACCAAAATCGCCAGCCCTCAGATCAGACTCTACATTTTGAGAGAAAGCATCAGAGGAAAAATATTAGAGACTGTAGCACTTCTACATACAGATTCAATAAAATCAAGTTCATTTCCACGAATTAAATTTCCCTGTCGAAATCTCATGTGAACAAATTGACACGTCCAGTGGGACAGTCTCTACCTCTCATCTCTTTTTCTCGCAAATAAATCATGACTTCCGAAGAAGCTTCTTCGAAGATCGCTGCTTCAAGTAACTTCTATGTAGGGCCAATTATTCGCAGACGCTCCAAGGAAACCTAACACGGAGACAACCAAACTCCGGTCATTGCAAACAAGATGCTGAGACGCATGACAGAATCTGTTCAACTTGAAATCACCACTGCAGAAAATCTGATGCTTGGCAAATTCATCTCTTCTTCTCAGCAACCAAATGAAACATCCAATCCTGATGTGATGCCTGTTATGATGACTGATGCTGGAACTAGTGAAGAACGAATGACTGAAGTTGAGAAGAAAATCAGGATGTTACTGAAGATTGTCAAAGAGAAAGACCAAGAAATTGCCTCTCTCAAGAACCAGATGGAAAGTCGGGATGTTGTTGAATCGAGTCAGACCCCTGCCATCAAAGACAATGGAAAGATTGTTGCACAAGATCAGTCACAACATTCCGCTTCTATTGCTTCATTGTCCGTCCAGCAGCTCCAGGATATGATCATGAATTCAATCAGAGCTCAATATGGTGGACCGACTCAGAACTCTCTCTTGTATTCCAAGCCATATACCAAGAGAATCGACAATCTGAGAATGCCTCATGGATACCAGCCACCGAAGTTTCAACAATTCGACGGGAAGGGCAATCACAAGCAACACGTTGCTCATTTCGTCGAGACATGTGAAAACGTTGGAACTAGAGGAGACCTACTAGTCAGGCAGTTCGTACTAACACTGAAGGGGAATACTTTCGACTGGTATACCGACCTTGAGCCTAAGACTATCGATAGTTGGGAAAAACTTGAGAAGGAGTTCCTCAACCGCTTTTACAACACAAGACGAACCGTTACTATGACGGAGCTCACCAGCGCTAAACAACGGAAAGGCGAAACGGTTGTTGACTACATCAACCGTTGGAGAGCTTTGAGCTTAGATTGCAAGGACCGACTCACCGAATTGTCTGCTGTTGAAATGTGTATCCAAGGCATGCATTGGGGACTCCTCTATATCCTGCAAGGAATTAAGCCCCGCACTTTCGAAGAGTTGGCAACCCTCGCTCATGACATGGAATTGAGCATTGCTACTAGAGGGAACAAAGATTCTATTGTCCCCGATGGCAGGAAAGAAAAGAAAGAAGTTAAGAATACTGAGAAAGCTACCAAAAGCACTACGAAAGAGTCAATGGTAGTCAATGCAGCTCCATTCAAGTTTTCTTCGAAAGGAAAAGAAAAGAAGATAGAGAAACAACAAGAGGGAGGTGAGAGACGTCGTCTGACCTTGAAAGAAAGGCAAGAGAAAGTCTACCCTTTTCCAGATTCTGACATTTCAGATATGTTAGAACAACTCCTGGAAAAACAACTTATTAAACTACTAGAATGCAAGCGACCAGAAGAGATGGGGAGAGTTAATGATCCCAACTACTACAAATATCACCGAGTCATCAGCCACCCGGTGGAAAAGTGCTTCATTCTGAAGGAGCTAATTTTGAAGTTAGCTAAAGAAAAGAAGATTGAGTTAGATCTTGATGAGGTAGCTCAATCAAATCATGCGACGATAGCAACAAATCTGAACAACCGAGTAGCTCCAAGCCCGATTCATGATTCAGTAGCAAGTTTGATCCAGTTCGGGACATTAGAGTCGATTGTTATTTGGCTTCAGCAAGAATCTGCAAGAGACATCTTCCAAGACCAACTTGAGTCTGTTGAAAATGAAGACGAAGGATGAACTTTGGTAACTCATCGAAAGAAGCAAAAGAAACATTCCGTTCAAAGAGAGTCTCACATGTTCCGAAACTACAGAAGAAAGAACATGTCACAAAAGCAAAAGAGAAAGATAAAAGGTTCGAGAAAGCCTAAACTAGTTGTCGAAGAGAATCAAGATTTTGTTCTGTCTCGACATCTGGTAACCCTTAAAGATTTCTTCCCAAAGAACTTTCTTAATGACGATTATGAGGACATCCCTGAGATAGTCGCATGTCATGCTGTCACTGCATTCGAAGAAGGCGATTCTTCCTCAAGTCCATCTCAGGTGATGACAAGGCCAGAAGATTCACCTTCATTTACAATAGATAATTTGTTGTCACTTCCTCAAGCAACCAAAGATGCTATTGTTGAAACATTGAAAAGTTCTAACGTTTCAGACGTTCCAGACTTACAAGAACACAAATGTGCCTCATATTATATGTCCATTAGCTTCACAGATGAAGACTTGATGTTGGGATCGAAGCCTTATAATAGGCCCTTATTCGTCTCAAGATATATTCGAGAGTAAAAAGTTGGCCGAATCCTTATCGACGATGGATCTACTGTGAACATAATGCCTAAGTCAACCATGACACAGATAGGAATTTCAATGGATGAATTATCAAACAATAGGTTGGTTATTCAAGGCTTCAACCAAGGCAGCCAACGAGCAATCGATATGATCCGTTTGGAGCTTGTTATTGGAGATTTGAGGCCTACACTTTATTCCATATCATAGATTCCAAGACCACTTACAAGTTATTGTTAGGTCGTCCTTGGATTCATGGAAATGAAGTAATATCTTCTACACTTCATCAGTGTTTCAAGTTTTATCAAGACGGTGTCAAAAAAGTTGAAGCTGACACTAATCCATTCTCAGAGGCGAAATCGACAAGGATTATAAGATTCAATGACCATCGAAGACCCACATCGGAAAGATAAGAAGCATGATCGAATGCTTGTAAAGAATGAGGAATGCCAAAATGATAGTTTGTCATCATCTGTCAGAACCATGCCTTTATTGCAAGGAGGGAGATTCGCATACCACGATACATATTTACCTTTATGAATATGTACACGAGCCTCAAAATCGTCAAAGTATTTAGCTCCACCCTCTCCAGAAAACTCAACCATCATTGGGCCCCAAAATTTTTTCTGGAACTGCATAATGCATGTTAAAATAATAAGCAAGCCAAGCGTAAACATAATGCACTGGAAAACAAGCCTCTGAACGTCCTGCCGAAGGGGACACTTTATAAATTTGGCCCAATCCATGATAGATATTAGCCAAAACTAGAATAGCAAGACTAAAAGCATAACCTTCTGCCATAAGACTTGCAACTTTGAAGACCTCTGAATGAAGAGAAATCTGTTTGTTGGGAAACACAAATACACATAACCAACAAGAAAGAAAAGCAGCCAAGTAAGTCTTTTCTATCAATTCATCTTCTACACCCAGCTCACGAAAGAACTTGAGTTCTCTCTCAAACCAGTCAGAATACTTGATAGGAACTCCATCTGGATTATGAGTCGAACGAGGACGACTAGCTTTCTTTACTTTTCGAGCATGAGGCTTTTCATACTTCAAATATCTCTTAAACCAAAAACAAATCCATGAACTAATGGAAATCTGGAAATGATCACGATTCTAAGAGGCTATATGATAATAAGCAGCAAAAAGATACTCACAACTTTTCGGGAGACCTTCACTATTTTGATCAGATGATGCTAATAATTCCTTGCAGCAAGGAATAACTTCATCGTAGAACTTCCTTTAATGGAAAGGCCCCCTAGTCTCCACATGTCCCATAAGGAGATAGACAATTCTCCAGATGACGTATGAAGAGTATTTGTTGAATGACACCACGCCTCACAAAAGGCTCGAATTATATCGATGTTACGGTCATAGGTGTATAAGGAAGCTATCATAGCATCAAACAGACGAGCCTTCTTAAGTGTCGACTCATTGCGAGCAACTACAATTTCCAACCATTCCCAATAATGGCGAGTGTAACTGAATTCTCCATGGAATTTAAACGACGAACTCCAACGAGCTTTACCCTCAATAATTTGACGACCCAGTGCTGATTCTGGATTCTGACTCGACGCTTTATTATGTATTGGAGATTCTAGAAACCACACTTTCATGGATGATTCTTGACTTAAGAGCCTCCCTTCAGACCATCTAGATAGGACTCTAGAACCATCTAAGGAAGGCTGCAATGTCCTAAAGTTTCCATGCACCGCCTCTCCTACGTGAAGAATGACTCCATGTTCAACAGGTTGATCTCTATCCTTCAATATGACTAAGCAGTTTTTCTCAGGATCAGGATGCTCAGTGAAATACACCATGATGGAAATAAGTTTCTCTTCACAAAAAAAAAAAAATTGATGTCAATCTTATCCAAGAAATTATGAAGGCAAGAAAATGATGCATAAATAATCAATCACAAAAAAAGGGTAATCAACCCTGTAAGACATTGCAGTCATCAAAGTGACTGGTCTTAACAGGAGTGAATCGCTGTAGGTAAGTTTGGTGACCACCCTTGCAGGAAACTACAGTCATCAAAGTGACTGGTCTAGACAGGTGGTGAAATCACTGCAAATGAATCTGATGGCTACCGTTGTAGACGAATCTGGTGACCACCCTTATAGGAAACTACAGTCATCAAAGTGACTGGTCTAGACAGGTAGTAAAATCACTACAAGTGAATTTGGTGACGACTGTTGCACGATACTTACACATTCAAGCAAGAAAGAAACAAATTGCAATAATATATGTGCAAAAAAAAAAAAAAAAGGAGAAAAGAGAAGTTATGGCACAATCCAAGCAGTTCATATGTACACATCCAATAATGACACCAATGGAATATATGCGCATATTCAAAAAGATTGGCAAAAAAAAAAAGTTTGAATATGAATATACCTTCCAAATGGTGGACAAAGATTAAGATTGATCCAAAGAGATTGTCAAACAAGCTTGTTAATTACAAATCCTATATGAAAAAAAAAAGAAGGTAGTAAGCAAAAACAAAAAAAAAAGGTCAACTTTCGGCCAAAGTAAAAAAAAAATGTATATGATATCATATGCATGTATGCATCGACAAGAAAAAGCAAGGAAAGAAAAAAAAATGGTTGCATGCAAGTGGTGAAGTTTACGTTACCGACAAAGGTTAAAAAAAAAGGAAAATCAAATCAGAATTGGGTGGTCTTCATATGCAAGTGGTGGCAGCAAATTGAATTAAAAAAAAAAGTGTTTTGGTAGCAGCAGAAGCAAACATATTTTGTTTATGTGTTTTGGTTAAATTTGGAGCGGCAAAGTATATTTGGAGTGGTAAATTGACAAAAAAAAAAAAAACATGTGGCTTTAACCCGAAAACAACAAACATGAAAAAAAAATCAAATGTTGAAGCAACAACAACAGTGTAAAAAAAAAGGGCAAACGCTTGTGAATTTGCCGCATACTGAAACATGTTTTTTTTTTTAAAAAAAAATATAGATATATACGGAAGGTAGTCGACAACTTTAACCTAGGCTAAAACACACATGTAGCATCAACGTTTTTTTTTAAAATAATCAATAAAAAAAAATATGTTGCGGCAATGTTAGAAGAAAAAAAGCAGCCACACAACCTTAGGTGTATATATATGTTTAGTATACTGACAACATTGTTAAAGAAAATATACTCCTTGAGGTCTTGGTGCATGTGTGTTTATATATACATATGAAAAGATTGGAAAAAAGAAAGAAATTGAAAAAGAAATTTTGAAACTTACCACTCCTTGCGTATTGTTTAAAAAAACAAAATCAAAGTAAATTAGCAAATGTCAGCAACTAATGTGCATACATATATGTGGGAAAGCGGAACAACCATAAAGCGGCGGTGATAAAAAAATGGTTGAGCCGACAAAACAAACCTACATATATTATATACATAATACAGAAGCTTGCGGCAATAAAGAATAATTTTTTTTTCTCTTACCGGCAACGTGAAAGAAGTACAAAAGAAGATTGTTGCTCGAATTCAAGGCCTACACAAAGAAGAAAATACATGAGCATTTGAAGTCACTTAAAAGAGAGAAAAGAGAAATTGAAGTGGGGAATTTTTCCTACCTAGACTTCTTGCTTGAGTGGCTTTGTGTCTTGGCCTATGCAACTTATTCAATTTATAAGGGAGGAATTAGGTCAAACACATAAGGAAAAGTCTTGGTAGTGGCTAGGGAAATTTTGGCCCAATCAAATATGACAATGAAGTTCCTACAATTGCTATTTAGGTAAAAACAAATTTTGCCTCCAAATTATATGAGTCAAGAGGGAAATTTTTGGCCTAATAAAATTGGCAAGCCAAGAGACCTCCAATCTTTGTTCCAAGTACCTATCTACCTCTAAACCCATGTCCAAGGTAGAAAAAAAAAATTGACACAATTTTGGCTAAAATTAATTTTCCAATTTCAAAAAAAAAAAAAAAAATGGAAATCAAAATTTAAAATTTGGTCAAAATTAATGTGGATAGCAAAAATGAAATTATTCGGAATTATAAGTTAATATTCTGATTAGTTTCGCCTATCAACACAAATTAAAGTTATGACTAAACGTCATATTTTTTTTTCCAAATCATGCTTTTCAAAATTCATGCACGCATATAGGCGCATAAATTTCGAAAAGGGGGCATTTGTTGAGTGAGAAATCTCGGCCAATCACAAATTGCCATGTCATTAATTCGAATTAATGATAAAATAAATTTGGGACCAATTACAAATTTACATGTGTCCCTAAATTAAATTAATAGACATTAAAATTCGGCAAATCAAACAATGTCACTTGTCTATTATTGATCCGTCAGATGACATAAGTCGAGTCCAATCAAATTATGCCACGTGGCAATTGGACCCGAGACTAATGTGACCCGATATCATTAAAGAAATTGGGCTAAATTAAAATAATCCAACTTTATTAAAAATGGGTTGGATTAAAGCCCAAATATAACCCAAGTCCAAAGGTTGAGCCCAAACTCAATCCCATATGTGAGGTCTATCAAACTCTATAAATAGAGGAGGTCACCATTCATTTTGGGCATTCAGACAGAGTCAGAGAAGGTGTTGGTGATACGATTATCCGCAAGCGCACGGGTCGTGACAAGTAATATAAAACGGTAGTAATACCGAGTATCGAATCCACAGGGAGGCGAAGCGAAACTTAAGCAAATAATTAAAATTTCTTGAGCACTAAAAATACTTAGGCGAAATAATATTTAGGGACCACTTCATGCAATAAAAAAAAAAAATTCAAATTCAAGACAATTAACGAAAACAAATTGATCAATCGAAGATAAAATGTGGAGAAAGAGTTTTCTTTAAATGGGAAGAGGGGTTTTGAAAATCAATGATTAGCTAAATAGTTGTTATAATTATCCTATCTCATTGCCCAACTAATTATAATCCTAGAATCTCCGTTAATCACATAGGTTCTCCTGTCGGTTTCCCCTAATTGTAATTAATTCATTTTAACAACCTAAGTGTCCTTAGCGCTATTAAAAATCATTAATTATTACGCTCTGATTCATTTTAGGAATCTAAGTTTAATCAACTAATCCCGGTGTCACAACGGGCAATTAAACTAGTTGCAGGGATTATGATCTATCCTAATTTCTCTCCGTCGAGTTTCCATTAAGAATCGAATCATTACACAATTGGCCAAATTGAGTAAGGCATTAAGCACATCCATACAAATAATAGGACATGGGCAAAAGACAAGAAATTATAACAATATTTGAACTATCATTTCATTTCAAGACCCCAAATTGGGGTTTTAGCTACACATGGCTAAAATATCCATAATAATTACAAAGGAATGCATAATAAAGAGCATAAAAGGAAAGGAATTGACCGTCGAAAAACCCCTCGCTGACGCTTGGAGCCCCGCTGACTACTCCTTGAGCCTCTAAGATGCTCCCCCAAAATTCCCAAAATTTTCCCACTAAAAGAATCCTCTAAAAAAGGCTCAAAAGCCTTGAGAGGGGCTCCAAAGGAGCCTAAGGAAGAGAGAAAGGAAGGGATTGGATTGATGATTGATGAATTATGAGGCACCCAAGGGTGCCTTTTTATAGGCCTGGAATAGGGGTAGCGTCGCGACGCTACCTTGCTCAGCGTCGCGACGCTGCTGCGCACGCGGCTTGGGCAACACGAAAGGGTAGCGTCGCGACGCTGCCTTACTTAGCGTCTCGACGCTGACCCAAAATTCCAGATTTTTCAGCTTCCTTTTGGGCTGATTTTTGGGCCTTCTTCTTCATTTCTTTTGGTCATTTCTTCATGGTTGACTTCTTTGGGCCTCCAATTGCTTCAAGCTTTGATTTGGGCTATAATTACTTCAATTTTGACACTTTTTCTCCCAAAATCACCATTTGTGCTCCTAAAGACCAAATATCAAAATTCATTAAATATATTCATAGAAAACACGTTTAAAGCACCAAAAAGCTTAATAAATTGAGACTAAAATAGCGACATTTCTGCTCGCTATCAGAAGGCAGAGTCCAGAGTATTCTCTCAAAGTCCAGAGTCTTCAGAAGTCAGAGAGTCTAGAGAATTTAGAAGATCCAAGATTCAGAATTCAGCCAACTCAAGACTCAGAAGATCATCCAACAACTTGAAGACTCCAAAGAATCAACCGTTTCTTTATCAAGATACAAGTTGAAGATTCGACCTCCCTCCATCTGAGATCAAGCTCGCCAACCCTCAGATCAGACTCTACATTTTGAGAGAAAGCATCAGAGGATAAATATTAGAGACTGTAACTGTTGAAGGAGAAATTTTGACTAATCACAAATTGTCATGTCATTACATGAAATTAATGATGAAATTATAATTAATTAAATTTGGGACTAATTATAAATTGACATGTGTCCCAAATTTAATTTGAAGACAAAGTTGGCCAATTATAAATTTATAGAGCCAAATTTCTATTTGATCAATTAATTAAAATTAAATTGTTTTGATCAAATTAATTAATTTGACCAATTAATTAAAAAAAATAATAATTATTTGGATCAAATTTGGGTCTTTTAAATATTTGGGTCATATGGTTTTGGGTCAAATATGAACCAGACCCAAGACTAAATAGTTGAGCCCAAGACCAATAAAGCCCGAGCCTCAAGTTGTTGGCCCAAAAGTCATCAGGGCCCATCCAACGAGAACTCTATAAATAGAGAGGTTCTCTTCCATTTTAGGGGGTCAGGATTTTGAAGCTCCAAGCTAGAGTCAAAGAATTCAGAGAAATTCCATCAAGATTGAAGACTGAAGACTAAAGACTCCTTGAAATCCATAAGTTTCAAAGTGCTGAACACTTCTTGAAGATTGAAGACTCCTTCAAGATTGGAAGACTTCAAGCTCCAAGAATCCATTGAAGCTACAGACTCGAGATCAAGCGTTTCAGTCCTCGAGTGAAACACATCCACATACAAGAGAGAGAATCAGAGGATTAACATTAGAGATTATATATCCACACGCATACAAATATTAATACAAATATATTTTTATTCCACGTGTCTCCATCCCTGAAGTTATGTGTGAACAAATTGGCACGCCCAGTGGGACCATCTCTACCTCTCATCTCTTTCTCTTGTTTAAAGATCCAACCAACGTGGTGACACCAAAGAAAGCTCCTACGAAGGTTACAACATCAGACGACTCTTATACGGGTCTTGTCACTCGTAGTCATTCCCAAGGAATAGAGATCAAGGAGGATCACACTCCTCTCGCTTTTGCAAGTAGGATCTTAAAGTTGATTGAAGAATCCTCTAAGGACAAGGTTGCAGTCAAAGACAACCCGCTATTCGAATCTGTCATTATTCCAAAATCTAAGCAGCCAAAGGACACACTAAATCTTGATGTGATGTTCGTCATGATGGCTGATGTAGACCAGGATGAAAGGATGGCAAAGATGGAAAGAAAACTTAATCTCTTAATGAAGGCAGTTGATGAAAGAGATCTTGAGATTGCCTATTTGAAGAACCAGCTGCAAAACCGAGAAGCGGCTAAATCTAGCCAGACTCCTGCTGTAGGAAAGAATGACAAGGGGAAGGCTGTCATGCATGAGGACCAACCACCACACTCTGCATCAGTTGCCTCTTTGTCCGTCCAACAACTGCAGGACATGATCATGAATTCCATCAGGGCTCAATATGGTGGACCCACTCAAAGTTCCCTCTTGTATTCCAAACCTTATACAAAGAGGACTGACAATCTGAGACTGCCCGTTGGGTATCAGCCTCCCAAGTTCCAAAAGTTTGACGGAAAGGGCAACCCAAAGCAACACATCGCCTACTTTGTTGAAACCTATGAGAACGCTGGTACTCGGGGAGATTTTCTTGTTAAGCAATTTGTCCGAACACTGAAAGGAAACGTGTTCGATTGGTATACTGACCTGGAGCCTGAGATAGTTGACAGCCGAGAACAGATTGAGAGCGAGTTTCTGAATCGCTTCTACTGTACGAGGCAGACAGTTAGTATGACGGAACTCACGAACACAAAGCAGCGAAAGGGTGAGCCAGTCATTGACTACATCAACCATGGAGAGCCTTGAGTCTCGACTGTAAAGATAGACTCTCCGAGGTATCCTCTGTAGAAATGTGCACACAAGGCATGCACTGGGGACTTCTTTACATCTTACAGGGGATAAAACCCCAAACCTTTGAAGAATTGGCGACTCACGCTCATGATATGGAGTTGAGCATCGCTAGTAGAGGGAACAAAGATCCTGTAGTCCCAGACATGAGGAAAGAAAAGAAGGAAGTCAAAGGAAAAGAAAGTAAAACCGATAAGCGAATGGAGACAGGCGAGAGACGTCGCCTAACTTTAAAAGAAAGACAAGAAAAAGTGTATCCGTTTCCAGACTCTGACGTCCCAGATATGTTGGAACAATTGTTGGAGAAACAATTAATTGAACTCCCTGAATGCAAGCGATTGGAAGAGTTAGGGAAAGTCAATGATCCTAACTATTGCAAGTATCATCGAGTCGTTAGCCACCTAGTGGAGAAATGTTTTGTATTGAAGGAGCTAATCCTTAAGTTGGCTCGTGAGAAGAAAATTGAGTTGGACCTTGATGAGGTGGCTCAGGCGAATCATTCAACAATAGCGGCAAATGTGAGGGATCAAATTCCCCTAATCTCCTCATGTGATTATGAAGAAAGACTAATTCAATTTGGGACCCTTGATCCTGTAGTGGTTCGATTTCAAAAAGATGAAGGGATCCCAAGAAAAATATGATTCCATCGAAGATGAGAGCGAAGGTTGGACCCTTGTCGTTCGTCGCAAAAAGCAAAAGCAAAGTTACGCACAGAAAGAGTCCCGCCTATTTCAAGACAGTAAAAGAAAGGTTAAATCCCAAAGGAAGAAGGAAAAAAAGAAGTCAGGGAGGTCAAAGCCTGTCGTGGAGGAAAGTGAAGATTTATTTTGCCCTCCACAACCCATAACTTTGGCAGAATACTTCCCAAGGCGTTTTCTCGATGATAGCCAAGGAGAGACACTTGAAACTGTCACGTGTCACGTTGTGGACGTGGTGGAAGATGATGATGTTCCTGTTAGCTCCTCGGGAACGGTGGCAGGTCCAAGAGACTTATCCTCCTTCAGCATAAAGGATTTGTTGCCACTTCCTTAGGAAGCTAAAAATGTCCTTATTAATGCATAAATAGAGTTCGATGGTACAAAGATCCCAACCTCCGAGGCACGCACTTGTGCTTCATGTTGCATGACTATAGGATTTTCCGATGAAGATTTGCTGCTAAGGTCAAAGCCTCACAATAGACCTTTATTCGTCTCGGGATACATTCGAGAACAGATGGTAAGTCGGATCCTCATCGATGATGGATCAGCTATCAATATAATGCCTAAGTCAACCATGAAGCAATTAGGCATCTCGATGGAAGAATTATCAAACAGTAAATTGGTGATTCAAGGTTTCAATCAAGGCGGACAACGAGCGATTGGCATGATACGTCTCGAGCTCATCATTGGGGATTTGAAGGCCGATACTTTGTTTCATGTGATAGATTCCAAGACCACTTATAAACTGCTATTAGGTCGTCCTTGGATCCATGGCAATGGAGTGATAACTTCTACATTGCACCAGTGCTTTAAATTTTATCAAGATGGCATTAAGAAAGTTGAGGCTGACACTAACCCATTCTCAGAAGCTGAATCCCATTTCGCTGATGCAAAATTTTATATGAAGAGCGACAACACAGGGGAAGCTATACGTGCAGAAATCCCCTTGATAAAAAAGAATGATAAGCTCAATTTAGAGCCACAAGCAGATGCAAGGAAGGAAGTTGTGGAGGATGTGAAGGCATCTGACCTAGAAAAGGGTGAGGCATCTACAAGTCTTGTGAAACCTAAATTTGTAGAGGATGAGAAGTGTTCACATGTCCTACGATACGCCCCTTTATCTCGGCGTAAAAAAGGAGAATCACTTTTCACTGAATGTCCAAAGAGCATAAAGGTCGGTGACGTTGAAATTCTAAAGGAAAGTTTCACTACGCATCTTACAAAGATCACAAAGCAAGAGGTTAAGAAACCTGAGGATGACCAGATAAAAACGATTTTGCCTGACAAATGAACTAAAGACGGGTTCGACCCCAATGCATACAAACTTCTAGCGAAAGCAGGTTATGACTTCACAACTCACACTGAGTTTAAAAGTATAAGGGTTTATTATGGAAGATCTGAGCTCTCTGCAACACAGAAGAAGCTTTTAAAGGAAGGCTATAGTCTGCCTACGACTAGAAAAGAACTTGGATATAAGTCGCCCGAGCTAGTTCGCATAACAAGAAAATGGAAGGCGAAAGTGGCAGACATAAATCATATAACAGTAAAGGAGGTTAACGATTCAAAAGAAGAAGAGAGCGTCGACCAATGAGCTTCTGTTTTTAGGCGCATCAGGCCACCAGTTGCTCGTGCTTCAGTCTTTCAGAGGATAATTGTGAATGAAACAGAAGAAGACCTACCAATAGCTCCACTCGATCTTCAGTTTTTCGAAGGTTAAGTATGTTCATTGGGGAAAAAGAGAATACACTTTCAACTCCGGATGTCACGCGTCCTTCAGCTTTTCGAAGGTTAAATATGTCCGTAGGGGAAGAAGAGAGTACACTTACAACTCCGGATGTCACGCTACCTTCAGCTTTTTGAAGGTTAAATATGCCCGTTGGGAAAGAAGAGGGTACATTTTCAACTTCGGATGTGGCTCGACCATCAGTTTTTCAAAGGTTAAGCGTTACCACGAGAAGAGACAAAAAAGAGCAGTCTGCTTCGTCGACTTCTCACCGACTTCAATATGAAGATGCGATGAAAACTAAAAAGATCACGAAAGCCGATGGGGAAATTCGTAGTACAGTTCCTTCACGAATGAAAAGAAAAAACTCTTGTTACTGTCGATACGGATGGTTCTTTGAAGGTAAAGAGACGTGATGTTGTCATCACCAATCCTTTAGAAGAAGATAGTGACCAGGAAGAAGAACAAACCTCTTGCCTTCATATCACTGTTGAAGAAGAAACAGAGGTCGAAATGTCTGAAGTAGATGAGGACGTAGCACCTTTATCACTTGAAGACGACAACGAGTCTACAGTGGATGAGCTTAAAGAAGTAAACTTGGACACACCAGAAGAGCCGCACCCAACCTTTATAAGCGTGTCACTTACTCCCGAAGAAGAAGGTGAATATATGAGTTTACTTGCTTCATATAGAGATATCTTCGCTTGGTCATATAGAGAGATGTTTGGACTTGATCCAAAAGTAGCTGTCCATAATCTCGCGATTAAAGAGGGGTATCGGCCAGTCAAGCAGGCTCAGCGGCGCTTTCGCCCTGAACTTATCCCTCAAATTGAAATAGAGGTCAATAAGTTGATAGAAGCAGGATTCATCCGCGAGGTAAAATACCCTACGTGGATAGCCAACATTGTTCCTGTTAGAAAGAAGAATGGACAGCTTCGTGTTTGCGATGACTTTCACGATTTAAATAATGCATGTCCGAAAGACGATTTTCCACTGCCAATCACAGAAATCATGGTGGATGCCACCACGGGACATGAAGCTTTGTCTTTTATGGATGGATCATCAGGTTATAACCAGATTCGAATGGCTCTTGCAGATGAAGAAATGACAGCCTTTCGAACTCCAAAAGGGATATACTGTTACAAAGTGATGCCCTTTGGATTAAAGAATGCTGGTGCTACTTATAACCGTGCTATGCAAAAGGTCTTCGACGATATGCTGCATAAACATGTCGAGTGCTATGTCGATGATCTTGTTGTTAAGTCAAAGAGACGACAAGATCACTTAAAGGATCTAAAAGTGGTCTTTGATCGTTTGAGAAAGTATCAATTGAGGATGAACCCTCTCAAATGTGCATTCGGTGTTACTTCTGGGAAATTCCTTGGATTCATTGTTAGACACCGAGGAATCGAAATAGACCAGTCAAAGATTGACGCCATCCAAAAGATGCCAAGGCCTAAAAACATACATGAGTTGAGAAGCCTGCAAGGTCGTCTAGCCTACATTCGAAGATTCATCTCTAACTTAGCCGGCCTTTGCCAACCTTTTCAAAGGCTAATGAGGAAAGGAGAAAAATTTGAGTGGGATGAGGCATGTCAAAATGCTTTCGAAAGCATTAAGAAATATTTGCCTAACCCTCCTGTCTTAGGAGCCCCCATACCTGAAAAGCCATTGATTCTATATATTGCTGCTCAAGAAAGATCACTGGGAGCGTTGATAACTGCCCAAAAGGTAGTTATTTAAACCTCATTTCTATAGGGATTTGGGTGTCTTTTGTGCTTAATAGGGTTGGTTTTAGATATATATTATATGTTTTAACCCATTTGGAAGAATGGAATCTTTGGAAGTTATTTTATGCAGAATGTATTGCTGAGCGACTGGAGGGAGCAAATTCTGTGCTACAGCAAAGCTGGGAGCAAAAGCTGCCACGTCACAGCTCGTTAGCCAAGTTGACAAACCGAATTCTGTTGAGTTATCCTCGGGATAAAGGAGCAAAGAGAGCCATCCACGTGTCTAGGTCAACGTAATTCAAGCTTTCCTCAACTCTATAAAACGAGGTAGCCGCCCAAGTAAAAAACATTCAACTTTTGGGAGAGAACATTCCATTCTTGGGAAGTTACTTCCACCTTTGGGAGACGAATAGAGGAGAGAGATTGGAGACCATCTAGAAGACCAGCATTGCAAGCTGACCGAGGAGATTAATATTTCCTTTTATTATCTTGTGATTATGGACATGCTTACTCAGATTGTAACTTGTGTTTCCATGCATCTTATGAACTAAGTAGCTTTAGGCGTTGGTTAGGAAACAATGTGATTGTCGTGCTTCATTTCTAGCAATAAATATTGATTCTATGCATATTGGTTAATTATTGTGCTTGTTTCTATTTTATGCCCGCCTGGCCAGCCTGTATGAATACCTCTCTCTAGTTTCAGGGATGATTTAGAGAGTGTGTGGCAATTAATCACACTAGATCGTTGTGTATTGGTGAACGCCAGTGACTAAGCTAGGGATAGCCAGTTGCCTAGTGCTTGATCGGTAGTACTTCATTGGGGTTGAAACACATTCCAAAAGATCTAGAGTTCCGGGAGGAATCTGCTAATAAGGCTGCGAGAGTTTTGCATGATCAATAATATTGCTAGAGCATCTTTTAAAACAATTACTAAATCCTGACCATCGCCTGTCTCTAATCTGTCTGCCTATTTGTTTATTTACTGTTCTGTCATTTCTTTTGCTTCAACATCTTATCAAAAACCAATCATTTTTACCATCTTTGAAACCATTGAAAAACTAAACAAAATAGATAAAGTGAAAGCTAGTTCAGGCCTTGGATTGATAAATATTACTTGTTACGGACTATGTATACTTGCACAGAGTTCTAGAGATTTTTTTTTACATCTTATTTTTACTCAGTCTAGGAGCCCAACAAGATTTTGGCGTCGTTGTCGAGGACTTGAATAAGTTTTTATCTGATCTGTTTTGTGTATGTGTTTTAGTGGTTTGGTGCTAGAACTTTTTGATTGTTTCTTTTGTTTTTGCAGGCGTGAGTTTGGTGCATGAGCGATCTGCCTGGGGTAAGGTTCGAGCTTGATCTAGAAATCGAGAGGACATTCAAGAGAAGAAGGAGAGAGCAGCGTAGGAACCAGAATCAAATGGATAACGTGTCGAGTCTTCCGCAGGGTCCTGAAGATCCAACGAACCCCCAGCAGAATCGTTTGCTGCAGCAAAACCAGCCGCTGGAGCAAAATGAGCAGCAAAATAATCAGGTTGAGAGCCCTATCTTGGTAGCAAACGATAAGGCCAGAGCCATTCGAGCGTATGCTTTTCTAATGTTTGATGAGCTAAATCCAGGGATTGCACGTCCTCAAATTCAAGCAGCAAATTATGAAATGAAACCGGTAATGTTTCAGATGTTGCAAACCATGGGGCAATTCCATGGTTTGTCATCTGAAGATCCTCATTTGCATCTTAAGTCTTTTCTAGGAGTTAGTGATTCTTTTGTAATTCAAGGAGTGCCTAGAGATGCTCTTAGATTAACTTTGTTCCCATATTCTCTTAGAGATGGAGCAAAGACATGGTTAAATTCTTTTGCTCCAGGATCAATTAGGACATGTAATGAGTTAGCTGAAAATTTTTTGAGTAAATATTTCCCACCAAATAGAAATGCTAAATTGAGGAGTGAAATAGTAGGGTTTAGGCAACTTGAAGATGAGACTTTTAGTGAGGTTTGGGAGAGGTTTAAGGAGCTTTTGCGAAAGTGTCCCCACCATGGTTTACCTCATTGTATTCAAATGGAAACATTTTACAATGGGTTAAACGGAGCAACCCAGGGCATGGTTGATGCTTCGGCTGGAGGAGCCCTTTTGGCAAAAACTTTTAATGAAGCCCATGAAATTTTAGAAAGAATATCTACTAATAGTTGTCAGTGATCAGATGTTAGAGGCACAAATAAAAAGGTTAAGAGTGTGTTAGAGGTTGATGGTGTGTCCACCATTAGGGCTGATCTTGCAATGATTGCTAACGCTCTTAAGAATGTGACAGTGATTAGTCATCAGCAGCCACCAGCTTCTGTGTTTTTTGTGGGTAATCAGAGGAATAACCCTTATTCTAACTTTTATAATCCAGGTTGGCGCAAGCACCCCAACTTCTCATGGGGAGGACAAGGAAGTAATGTGCAAACACAACAAAAGGTGAACCACGGGATTTGCTAAAGCACAGGTATTGCCCCAGCAAAATAAGCAGGCTTTGCCCCAGAAAAATTCGGGGAGTTCTCTTGAGGCAATGATGAAAGAATATATGGCTTGTACAGATGCTGCAATTCAAAGTAATCAAGCTTCAATGAGAGCCCTGGAATTGCAAGTGGGCCAGCTAGCTAATGAGCTGAAGGCAAGACCTCAAGGGAAACTTCCTTCAGATACTGAACACCCTAGAAGGGAAGGTAAGGAGCAGGTAAAGGCAGTGACTCTTAGGAGTGGAAAGCCACTAGAAGAAAGAATAGAGCCTAGTAAAACCCAAGCTGTAGAAAAAAAATGGTGATAAAAATGTTGTTGTTGAGAAAGAGTTGGAGTCTGGTCAGGGTGCTGGAGGCAGCAATAAAGATGCTGGAGCATCTGGTTCTGTTCCAGATGTGGAACCACCTTATGTGCCGCCCCCACCTTATGTACCACCTCTACCTTTTCCACAAAGGCAAAAACCTAAGAATCAGGATGGTCAATTTAAAAAGTTTTTGGAGATTCTTAAGCAAGTTCATATAAATATTCCTTTAGTAAAAGCTATTGAGCAAATGCCTAATTATGCTAAATTTCTTAAGGATATTTTAACTAAAAAGAAGAGGTTAGGTGAATTTGAAACTGTATCTCTTACTGAGGAATGTAGTGATATTCTTAAGAACGGGCTACCACCCAAGGCTAAGGATCCAGGATCATTTACTATACTTGTGTCTATAGGTGGAAAAGAGTTAGGTAGATCACTCTGTGATTTAGGTGCGAGCATTAACCTTATGCCTTTTTCGGTCTATCGAAAGCTTGGTATTGGTGAAGCTAGACCTACCACAGTCACACTCCAACTAGCTAATAGGTCTATCACATATCCAGAGGGAAAAATTGAGGATGTCTTAGTAAAAGTGGATAAATTCATATTTCCTGTTGACTTCATTATTTTAGATTATGAGGCTGATAAAGATGTCCCGATTATTCTAGGTCGTCCATTTTTGGCTACTGGTAGGGCATTAATAGATGTTCAAAAAGGGGAATTAACAATGAGGGTCTGTAATGAGGAAGTGAAATTTAATGTGTTTAAGCCCATGAAGTATCCAAACGAAATGGAAGACTGCTCTTTCATTAGGATTCTAGAGAACACAATTGTTGAGACAACAATTCAGGATTCAACTAGCAAGCATTTGGAAGATCATGGAGAGGTTAGTGTAGAGGATTTAGAAGTTTGTTCTTTAGAAAGAAAAAACGAAAAAGAGGTGTCTAGGTGTGAGGATGTTTTTGAGTCTTTAGATTTAGATCAAAGAAAAGCTCCTCCTATTAAGTCATCCCTGATTGAGGCACCCACTTTAGATTTGAAGCCCTTGCCGTATCATCTAAAGTATGTGTATCTTGGGGAAGGTGAGACGTTGCCCATTATTGTTGCATCAGATTTAATGCCAGAACATGAAGACGCCTTAATTAAGTTGCTACAGCAATACCGCAAGGCTATTGGTTGGACATTGGCTGACATTCAGGGAATTAGCCCATCTTTCTGTATGCATAAAATCACTCTAGAGGAGGGATCCATTAGGAGTATTGAGCAACAAAGAAGGCTTAACCCTGCAATGAAAGAGGTTGTTAAAAAGGAGGTGATTAAATGGTTGGATGCTGACATCATTTATCCAATTGCAGATAACAATTGGGTAAGCTCAATCAAATGTGTTCCTAAAAAAGGAGGTGTCACTGTGGTGAGCAATAAAGACAATGAGTTGATCCCAACCAGGACAGTAACTGGCTGGAAGGTTTGCATGGATTACAAGAGGCTCAATAAAGCTACCCGTAAGGACCATTTCCCTCTACCATTTATTGACCAGATGTTGGACAGATTGGCTGGTCAGGCCTACTACTGTTTCTTAGATGGTTATTCTGGGTATAACCAGATTACTATTGCTCCTGAGGATCAGGAAAAAACCACTTTCACTTGCCCTTATGGGACATTTGCTTTTAGGCGAATGCCTTTTGGCCTTTGCAATGCTCCAGCAACATTTCAGCGGTGTATGTTAGCAATTTTTTCTGATATAATTGAGTCCACTATTGAGGTATTTATGGATGACTTTTCAGTTTTTGGAGGATCTTTTCAGAGTTGTTTAGATAATTTAGGTAAGGTGTTAAAAAGATGTGAGGATACCCATCTAGTCCTTAATTGGGAGAAATGCCACTTCATGGTGAAAGAGGGCATAGTGTTAGACCATAGGATTTCTAAGAATGGTCTAGAAGTTGATAGAGCAAAAATTGACGTTATTGAAAGATTAGAACCACCGAATTCAGTGAAAGGAATTCAGAGTTTTTTAGGGCATGCTAGATTTTATAGGAGGTTCATAAAAGATTTTTCAAAAATTAGTAAACCTTTTTGTAATTTATTGTGTACTGATCATGTTTTTGACTTTAATGCAGATTATAGGAAGGCTTTTGAAACATTAAAGGTTGCTTTAATCTCAGCACCCATTCTTTGTGCACCTAATTGGAATTTACCATTTGAGGTAATGTGTGATGTGAGTGATGCTGCGGTAGGTGCTATGCTGGCGCAAAAGCAGGGCAAATTTATCCATCCTATATATTATGCAAGTAGGGTTTTAAATGAGGCACAAGTCAACTATACAACTACTGAAAAGGAGTTGTTAGCTGTTGTGTTTGCTTTTGAGAAATTCCAGCCATATTTGGTTGGATCCAAAGTCACGGTGTTCATGGATCATGCAACAATAAGTTATTTAATGACTAAGAAAGATGCAAAGCCTAGACTAATTCGTTGGGTTTTATTATTGCAGGAATTCGACTTGGAGATAAAGGATAAGAAGGGATCAGAAAATGTCATTGCAGATCATTTGTCTCGTCTTAATCCATCATCATCTTTCCTGAAGCAATCTGCCATTTCTAATTCTTTTCCAGATGAACAGCTTTTTTGCTGTGGAGGTAAAGGTAGTCAGGGATGCCCCTTGGTATGCTGATATTGCCAATTTTTTGGTCAAGGGAGTCACTCCTATTGACATGGATTGGAGGCAGAAGAAAGAGTTTAAGCATGATGCAAAATTTTTCTATTGGGATGAGCCATTTATGTATAAGCAATGCTCTGACGGTATTATTCGTAGGTGTGTTTCAGGTGATGAAGCAAAGGAAATCTTGGAGCAATGTCACTCTTCTCCATATGGAGGTCATTTCAGCGGTCAGAGGACAACTATGAGGATTTTGCATTGTGGATTTCTCTGGCCTGCCTTATTTAAGGACGCCCATTGGTTCTACAAGCAGTGTGCTGCTTGCCAAAGGAGAGGAAATTTGGGGCCCAGAGATGAAATGCCTCTTACCTACATTTTAGGAGTTGAATTATTCGATGTATGGGGTATGGGGTCATTTCCCCCTTCTAATGGCAATGTTTTTATCTTATTGGCAGTTGATTACGTGTCCAAATGGGTGGAAGCCATCGCATGCCATCAGAGTGATGCCAAGACAGTAGCAAGGTTTCTTCAATCGCACATCTTTGCGCGGTTTGGGACACCTAGAGCTTTAGTGAGTGATGAGGGTACACATTTTGTTAATAATGTCTTAACTAATCTGTTAGCTAAGTATGGGATTAAGCATAGGATAGTTACCCCTTATCACCCACAAGCAAATGGTCAAGCTGAAATTAGTAACAGGGAAATTAAATCAATTCTAGAGAAAGTAGTTCATCCATCTAGGAAGGATTGGTCTTTTAGGTTGGATGAGGCTCTTTCGGCTTATAGGACAGCCTATAGATGAGGCTCTTTCGGCTGGAGCATCTGGTTCTGTGCCAGATGTAGAACCACCATACGTGCCGCCCCCACCTTATGTACCACCTCTACCTTTTCCACAAAGACAAAAGCCTAAGAATCAGGATGGTCAATTTAAAAAGTTTTTAGAGATTCTTAAGCAGTTGCATATAAATATCCCTTTAGTAGAAGCTATTGAGCAAATGCCTAATTATGCTAAATTTCTTAAGGATATTTTGACTAAAAAGAAAAGGTTAGGTGAGTTTGAAACTGTATCTCTTACTGAGGAGTGTAGTGCTATTCTCAAGAATGGTTTACCCCCCAAGGCTAAGGATCCAGGGTCATTTACCATACCGGTGTCTATAGGTGGAAAGGAATTAGGTAGAGCACTCTGTGATTTAGGTGCAAGCATTAACCTTATGCCTCTTTCGGTCTATCGGAAGTTAGGTATTGGTGAAGCTAGACCTACCACAGTTACACTCCAATTAGCTGATAGGTCTATCACATATCCAAAGGGTAAAATTGAGGATGTCTTAGTAAAAGTTGATAAATTCATATTTCCTGTTAATTTTATTATTTTAGACTATGAGGCTGATAAAGATGTCCCAATTATTCTAGGTCGTCCATTTTTGGCTACTGGTAGGGCATTAATAGATGTTCAAAAAGGAGAATTAACAATGAGAGTCTGTAATGAGGAAGTGAAATTTAATGTGTTTAAAGCCATGAAATATCTAGATGAAATGGAGGATTGCTCCTTCATTAGGATTCTGGAGAGCACAGTTATTGAGACAGCAATACAGGATTCGGCTGATAAGCATTCAGAAAAGCATGGAGAGGTTAGTGTAGAAGATTTTGAATTTTGTTCATTAGATAGAAAAAATGAAAAAGAATTGTTTAGGTGTGAGGATGTTTTTGAGTCTTTAGATTTAGATCAAAGAAAGGCTCCCCCAATTAAGCCATCCCTAATTGAGGCACCCACTTTAGATTTGAAACCTTTACCGGATCATCTAAAGTATGTATATCTTGGGGAAAGTGAGACGTTGCCCATTATTGTTGCATCAGATTTAATGCCGGAGCATGAGGAGGCCTTAATAAAATTGCTGCAGCAATACCGCAAAGCTATAGGTTGGACATTGGCTGATATTCAGGGAATTAGCCCATCTTTTTGTATGCATAAAATCACTCTAGAGGAGGGGTCCTTTAGGAGTATTGAGCAACAAAGAAGGCTAAACCCTGCAATGAAAGAGGTTGTTAAAAAGGATGTAATTAAATGGTTGGATGCTGGGATCATCTATCCAATTGCCGATAGCAATTGGGTAAGCCCTGTCCAATGTGTTCCTAAGAAAGGAGGTGTCACTGTGGTGAGCAATAAAGATAATGAGCTGATTCCAACCAGGACAGTAACTGGCTGGAGGGTTTGTATGGATTACAGAAGGCTTAATAAAGCCACCCGAAAGGATCATTTCCCTCTACCATTTATCGACCAGATGTTGGATCGATTGGCTGGTCAGGCCTATTACTGTTTCTTGGATGGTTATTCTGGGTATAACCAGATTACTATTGCTCCTGAAGATCAGGAGAAAACCACTTTCACCTGCCCTTATGGGACATTCGCTTTCAGGAGAATGCCTTTCGGCCTTTGCAATGCTCCAACAACATTTCAGCGGTGTATGTTAGCAATTTTTTCTGACATGATTGAGTCCACTGTTGAAGTCTTTATGGACGATTTTTCAGTGTTTGGAGGGTCTTTTCAGAGTTGTTTAGATAATTTAGGAAAAGTATTAAAAAGATGTGAGGATACCCATCTAGTTCTTAATTGGGAGAAGTGCCACTTCATGGTGAAGGAGGGCATAGTGTTAGGTCATAGGATTTCTAAAAATGGTCTAGAAGTTGATAGAGCAAAAGTTGAGGTTATCGAAAGACTAGAGCCACCGAATTCAGTGAAGGGAATTCGGAGTTTTTTAGGACATGCTGGATTTTATAGGAGGTTCATAAAGGATATTTCCAAAATCAGTAAACCTCTTTGTAACTTATTGTGCACTGATCATGTTTTTGACTTTAATGCAGATTGTAGGAAGGCTTTTGAAACATTAAAGGCTGCTTTAATCTCAGCACCCATTCTCTGCGCGCCTAATTGGAATTTGCCATTCGAGGTAATGTGTGATGCGAGTGATGCTGCGGTAGGAGCGATGCTGGGGCAAAAGCAGGGCAAATTTATTCATCCTATATATTATGCAAGCAAGGTTTTAAATGAAGCCCAGGTCAACTACACAACTACTGAAAAGGAGTTGTTAGCTGTTGTGTTTGCTTTTGAGAAATTTCGGCCATATTTGGTTGGATCCAAAGTCACGGTGTTCACGGATCATGCAGCAATAAGGTATTTAATGTCTAAGAAGGATGCAAAGCCGAGACTAATTCGTTGGATTTTATTACTGCAGGAATTTGACTTGGAGATAAAGGACAAGAAGGAATCAGAGAATGTCGTTGCAGATCATTTATCTCGGCTTGATCCATCATCATTTTTGCTGGAGAAATCTGCCATTTCCGATTCTTTTCCAGATGAGCAGCTTTTTGCTGTTCAGGTAAAGGTAGTCAGGGATGTCCCTTGGTATGCTGATATTGCCAACTTTTTAGTAAAGGGAGTCACCCCTATTGATATGGATTAGAGGCAGAAGAAAAAGTTTAAGCATGATGCAAATTTTTTCTTTTGGGATGAGCCGTTTATGTATAAGCAATGCTCTGACGGTATTATTCGTAGGTGTGTTTTAGGTGCTGAAGCAAAAGAAATCCTGGAGCAATGTCACTCTTCGCCGTATGGAGGTCATTTCAGCGGTCAGAGGACGGCTATGAGGATTTTGCATTGCGGATTTTTCTGGCCTACATTATTTAAGGATGCCCATTGGTTCTACAAGCAATGTGACGCTTGCCAAAGGAGAGGAAATTTGGGGCCTAGAGATGAAATGCCTCTTACTTACATTTTAGAAGTTGAATTATTCGATGTATGGGGTATTGACTTTATGGGGCCATTTCCCCCTTCTAATGGCAATGTTTTTATTTTATTGGCAGTTGATTATGTGTCCAAGTGGGTGGAGACCATCGCATGCCATCAGAGTGATGCCAAGACAGTAGCAAGGTTTCTTCAATCACACATCTTTGCGCGGTTTGGGACACCTAGGGCTCTAGTGAGTGATGAGGGTACACATTTTGTTAATAATATCTTAACTAAGCTTTTAGCTAAGTATGGGATTAAGCATAGGATAGCTACCCCTTATCACCCACAAGCAAATGGTCAAGCTGAAATTAGTAATAGGGAAATTAAAGCTATTTTAGAGAAAGTAGTCCATCCATCTAGAAAGGATTGGTCCTTTAGGTTGGATGAGGCTCTTTGGGCTTATAGCACAGCTTATAAGACTCCATTAGGTATGTCTCCCTATAGGTTAGTATACGGGAAAGCTTGCCATTTACCATTAGAGCTTGAGCATAAAACATTTTGGGCTTTGAAAAAGTTAAATTTTGATCTGAGTCGTGCAGGAGCAATCAGAATGCTGCAGCTTAATGAGTTAGAAGAATTTCGTCAATTTTCTTACGAAAATGCGAAAATGTATAAGGAAAAGACTAAGCTGTGGCATGACAAAAAAATTAAATCTAAGGAGTTTGTCAAGGGTCAAAAAGTTTTGCTTTATAATTCTAGATTAAAATTATTTCCTGGAAAATTAAAATCTAAATGGTCAGGACCGTTTATTGTGATTGAGGTTTTTCCCAATGGAGCAATTACTTTGCAGGATGAAAAAGATGGGAGAGTATTCAAGGTGAATGGACAGCGTGTGAAGCATTATTGGGGTGGGGAGTTTCAGTCGAAATATCCTTCCCTAAGGTTGGTCGATGTTTGAGAGAGCAGGACTTTTGCGGGAGCATTTCACAGAGTAAAATTTTGAGCTCCCGAAGTTTGAATTGATTTTATTTTTCGTTAATTTGATTTTAATTTCGGTTAGGATAGATTTAATTTTGAATGAGTTATTAGATTTTATCTTTTGAGTATTTTTATTGGTAGGTTAGATTTGATCTATTTTTTTTTTATTTGATTTGATTTTCGGGTTCTTTATTTAAATTATCTTGCAATTATCTTTTAGTTAGTTAGATTTTATTTTATCTAGATTTTATTTTCGGTTATTTGAATTCTAGTTTTAATTAATAGAGATTTTCTCTAAGTTATTCAGCTTCTTTTGAGAATAACAGGTTAAGTTTGCTTTGATTGGTTTAATTTGAAAGGATTTGATTTGTCTATTTTGAAATTCAAATTCCGTATCTAAGATTCTTCAGGTTCGGCAGATTGTTGCGGCAAAGATATTGCTGGAGCAAAATATGCCGAGTTAGAAGGGTTTCCGTTGGAATTTATTATTGTTACCGTTGGGTTTGACTTTGAATTCTTGCAGGTAAATGTGCGTGCATCGTCTGATGAGGCCACGTGGCGCAGAGTAATTATCCAACGGCTCCAATGATGACAGAGCATTAATTTTTACCATGGCTGTTTGGAATTTGCAATTTTACCGTTGGTAATTTTTGAATTTCAGGTTTGCATTTTTAATTGCAACGGTAATATTAGTTATGACCGGGCAAATCTTTTTGGTTAGGATTCTTGTTTGCTGCAACCCTATTTATTCACTACCGCTGACTAGAGCTAGGAAGGAGAGGGAGAGTGAAGAGGAGGAGGTACCGGTCACACCGGAAGTGCAAAAAGGTAAAACTAAGAAAAAGAGAACGCCAGAGGAAAAGGAAGCAAAGAGAAGAAGAAGGCAGCAGAGGGCTGCAGAACAGAAGGAAGTTCAGGAGGTGGCGGACGTTTTTGCCACTACTGCGGAGGAAGGAAGTACTCAAGAACTTGCAGTACAAAACCCAGATACGGTTCAAGAACAGATTGCTGAGAAAAACCAAGAAACAGAGGCTGAAGGTGAGCATAACAAGGAGAAAACACCGGAGCCGGTGCAGGAGGCCCATGTTGAAATCATTATGCCTGAATCGCTCAAGCGCCGCCACATCAAAAGGAAGGCGGGTCGCGTAAGGGTGATTCGGAACACTCCATCACCTCCAACATCGGACTCTGAGGAAGAAAAAAGGGAAGCTGAGAATAAGGAAAAAGAAGAAGAGGCAAGAAAGGCAGAGGAAGAGCGTTTGCGTGTCCAGAGAGAAAGTAGGGGCAAAGGAATTGCCGAAGCATCAGGAGAAATTGAGGAGCCGAGGGCACCATTCATTCGCTTCGTCAACGATCTTGCTCGAGCAAAATACCAGGAGGTGCTGAAACAGGACTTCTTGTTCGAACGTGGATTTGGCAATGATTTACCTAGGTTTTTGGAGTCTGGAATAGTGAACCTCGGTTGGAGGCAATTTTGTGCGAAGCCAGAACCTGTGAATGCCAACATTGTTCGCGAATTTTACGCCAATCTTGATGTTAAGAATGATTTTGAGGTCATCGTTCGAGGAGTGCCTGTACAGTGGAGTCCTGAGGCCATTAATGAACTGTTCGATCTCCAAGATTTTCCGCATGCCGTTTTTAATGAGATGGTAGCTGCACCATCTAGTGATCAACTAAGTGCGGCTGTCCGGGAGGTAGGCATTGAGGGGGCCCAGTGGAGGGTGTCGCAGACAAGGAAGCATACATTTCAAGCTGCTTATTTGAAGAGTGAAGCCAACACCTGGATGGGTTTCATCAAGCTACGCTTGCTGCCGACAACACACGACTCCACAGTATCTCGGGACAGGGTATTGCTTGCTTTTGCCATTCTGCGCTCGATGAGTATTGATGTAGGAAAACTTATTTCTTCTGAGATTGTTGATTGCTGGAAAAAGAAGGTGGGGAAGCTGTTCTTTCCGAACACGATTACGATGTTATGCAGCAGGGCAGGAGTGCCCACGGTTCCAGAAGATATGATCATGACTGATAAGGGAATCATTGACACACCTAATCTGGTGCGGCTTCAGCGTATGCAAGAGGTTCGCCAGGGTGGGCTTGTGTATGGCGTCAATCAAATCCTAGAGCAACTGTCAGTGTTGACCAGTAGGTTAGAGTTTGCTGAAAGGCAAGCTCAGACCTACTGGACTTATGCTAAGAGGAGAGATGATGCGCTCAGGGGGGCCTTGCAAACCAATTTCTCAACACCGTATCCGACCTTTCCAGTGTTTCCCGATGATTTGTTTAATCTTTGGATACCACCCCCGCCTGTTGAATGAGAAGAGGATGTTGATGAGGAGCAGGGTCAGGAAGATTGACTGATGGGATGACCTGGAGCGAGCATTACTTTTGTTTTTCCATTTTTGTTTGCTCGCGCATATTGACCATGCTCACTGTTATAACTGCTTATCTTGTTTCTTTCTAATCTTTTTAATTTTTACTTTGAAAAAAAAATATATCTGCTTTGTAATATTTTTCTATGATTTTAATGAAATTTCTGAATGTTTCTATTCCATGAGCACTGACTGACTCTAACTTAACTATTTTCTTCTGAATTTTTGAAGCTTGGACTGATTACGCTTAGTTAGATCAAGGTATTCTGATCTCCAGAAACCTTTTGCTTGAGCATTTCTTCTAACTTGGACTGTTGCTGCGACAAGAAGATTTTGACGGTAGTATTGACTTATATGATCCACTTTAAGCTTAATCCTAGTCCCATGTTTAGTTTAAAAATTCAGATAGAAAAATTTAAGTTTGGGGGTATAATTGCTTAATTAATGATTCATTGGGGACAATGAATAATTCAAGTTTGGGGGACTTTTCGCTACTCCAATTATTTTGCTCGAGCATTCCTCTCCTTCAAAATTAAAATTTGCTAGGTTATTGAGTAACCGGGGACATTTGTGATACCCACAGTTTGTCTTCGCGTCAAAAGATGACCTAGGAAATGAGAAATATGAGAAAAAATTATTTGCTGAAAAAAATTATTTGTTGAAGATTTTGCTGAAAAAAATTGATGGAGCAAAAGTTTTGAAGGATGAATGATGGTCCAGCAGTTTTTCTGTCTCCCATAACTTAGGTGAGCTTCATCATAAAATGTCGCCATTCTGAGGGGCAAGAGATGGAATAACTAAGGATTTTTGAACTTTATAATGAGTATTGAGCCTAGTTGGTGATGAGCTTGAGGCAAGGGTATACTGCACCATAAAGTGGGTCATCCCCATGCTTAAGAGCTTATGACTGTAAGGCTGCTTTAAGTCTGATAAATAATGTTATAAACCCCTTTAAAAATATGTTTTGAAATGTCTGATAATAGAGCTAGGCTGTGGTGAGTTCTTAGAATTAAGTTGAAAAGTGGTGATTATTTGTCCCTGCTGAAGGAATCATTTTGCTGCAGCAGAGCTTGGTTTTGCAGAGTGCTCAGGTAAAGGTTAAAGGTAGTGTTGGACTGTCTGGTTTGATTAAGCTAATTCACAGTGCACCTGGTCGCAAAAGCTGATCCTACCAAGTATGTTCTATCGAGGCCAATTATTTTTGGATGCTTAGATAAGTGGGCCATTGATAATTGCCCAAAAGGTAGTTATTTAGGCCTCATTTATATAAGGATTTGTGTGTCTTTAATGCTTAATAGGGTTGGTTTTAGAGAGATATTACATGATTTAACCCATTTGGAAGAATGGAAGCTTTGGAAATCACTTTATGCAGATTATGCTGCTGAGCGACTGGAGGGAGCAAATTCTATGCTGCAGCAAAACTGGGAGCAGAAACTGCCACATCACAGCTCGTTAGCCAACTTCATGAACCGACTTCTATTGAGATATTTTCGGGATAAAGGATCAAAGAGAGCCTTACACGTGTCCTAGTTGACCTAATTCAAGCCTCCCATCCTTCTATAAAAGGAAGTAGCCGTCAAAGTCAAATTCATTCCATGTTTTCCCTTGGAAGCCGAATAGTTAAGGAGATTGAAGATTATCAAGAACACCATCAACCGCAAGCTGATTAGGGAGTTTACCTTCTTATTTAACTTGTAGTTATGGACATGCATACTCAGATTGTAATTCGTATTCCTATGCTTATTATGAACTAAGTAGCTTAGGGTGTTGGTTAGGAATAATGTGATTACCGTGCTTCAACTCTAGTAATAAATTGACTATTGCATTTTGGTTAATTGTTGTGCTTATTCTCATTTTATGCCCGCCTGGCCAGCCGGTATGGATAGCTCTCTCTAGTTTCAGGGATGATTTAGAGAGTGTGTGGCAATTCTCCACACTACGATCATTGTGTATTGGTGAACGCCAGTGACTGAGCTAGGGATAGCCAGTTGCCTAGTGCTTGATCGGTCGCTCTTCATTGGGTTTGAAACATATTCCAAAAGATCCGGAGTTCCGGGAGGAATCCGCTAATAATACTGCGAGAAATGCATGATCAATCATATTGCTAGAGCATATCTTAGAAAAATTACTAAAGCCTAACCAGCGCCTGTCTTTAATCTGTTTATCTATTTGTTTACTCGTTGTTCTGTCATTTATTTTGCTTCAGCATAATTCCGATAAAACCCAACATTTTTATTATCTTTGAAACCATTAGAAAGTTATACAAAATAGATAAAGTGGAAACTCATTCAGACCTTGGATTGATAATATTACTTGCTGCAGACTGTGTATACTTGCACAGGAATTCTAGAGTATTTTATATCATATTTTTACTCACTCTAGGAACCCAACAACCATCTTACTTCAGCAATATGATATCGTGTATGTACCTAAAAAGGCAGTCAAAGGATAAACATTAGCCGACTTCTTGGCGAATCATCCAATTCCTTCAGATTGGAAGTTATGTGAAGACCTACCTGATGAAGAAGTCTTCTATGTTGAAATCACGGAACCGTGGACTATGTACTTTGATGGTGCAACACGAAGAAGTAAAGCAGGGGCAGGAATCGTCTTTATTTCGCCTGAGAAACACATGCTCCCCTACAGCTTTGTGCTTGGTGAATTGTGTTCAAACAATGTTGCTGAATATCAAGCGCTGATAATTAGCCTCCAAATGGCCTTGGAGATTGGCATAGCATATATTGAGGTCTATGGTGATTCAAAGTTGGTCGTTAGCCAACTCTTACTCCAGTATGAAGTGAAACATAAAGACCTGAAGCCTTATTTCATCTATGCAAAACAATTGCTAGAAAGGTTTGACAATATAGTACTAGAGCATGTTCCGAGATCAGAAAATAAAAAGGCAGATGCTCTAGCTAATTTGGCGACTGCCTGATAGCGAGCATAGCAAGCTATCTTTACTTATTTAATTTAGCTAGTCTTTTATGATTTTTGGGCCATTTTATTGTGCTTTAATGTTTATTTTGTAGGAAATGGTTGATTGGAGCTGTAGCACAATATTAGAGTTAATCGGGTGCTCGGGGCGTGAAAAGATGCATAGGAATGAAAAGAGTAAAAGAGGAAAAAAGTCAAATCTCGGTCAACAGCAGGCTAGCGTCGAGACGCTAGCTCTTGAGCGTCTCGACGCTCACATTCCATATCAAATTAGGCGCGTAAAGCTCACAACGTCGAGACGCTGTGATAGGAAGCGTCCCGACGCTACCGTTTTTCCTTATTCAGAACGCGCGTTTTGAAGGCAGCGTCGCGACGCTGTCTTGACAGCGTCTCGACGCTAAGACGAAAAATCAGAATAAAAGCTTATTTTCGGCTAGGTTTTTGGGGAGTTCGATTTGGGACCTTGGATAGCCGTAAACAGGGCAGAACAGAGCACTTGGAGGCTGAAAACAAAGGGAGAGACTTGGAAATCAACCCATTGTTCGTGGGGATCGTGACGGGGACGTCGGATTCGGCCTACATTGAGTTTTCTTTTCCCTTCTCTTTCTTTAGTTAGATTTATGGCCTTTACATGTTTAGTTGAGATTGTATTTACATTCATGAGTAGCTAAACTTGTAACTTAGGGATTGATGTAGTTGATTAAGTTTATGGATTGATTTATGGTTTAAGTTGTGCAATGTTATTGTGTTTGTAATCTTGATTTAATGCTTTCAATTAATTGGCCATTAGTTGGATGATTTAAGTTTCGAATCTAGCTCGGGAGAGGGGATTTGATTTAGACTTACTCAAGATTGCATGACTAAAGTTTAGTTTCTATTTCGTGACGGTTTTAGATTAACTTTAGAATTGGTTGAAAGATCTCATTGCCTTGCATGATTAATAAACTTAGATAGGGATATCAAGTTGGTTAATTTGCATGAGAATCAATTATACTCGGGAGAGGTAGTTGTGATTAAAGGGTCTTTGGCTCATAATTCCATTGTGCATAATAACTTATTCCTTAAAATCAATCCTAAACTAAATCGGCGAAATCAATTCCCTTAGTAGTTTTCCCAATTGAAATTCCATACTTTTTACTTGCTTTGAATTAGTTTTCATATCACCTATTCATCACTTTTTGATCCCTAAATAAAATTGGGCAAGATAATTCACAATACTTGATTTTGCTTAAAAATCCAATCCAGAGGACGACATTCGAATTTACTTTCACTATATTATTACTTGACCCGTGCGCTTGCGGTAGGAAAAGTCCACATCACTGCCCTAACAATCCCAGAGGATATGTCGATGAACATCTCACTTTGTCAGAAGTGGATTGTGCCGCCAATAGAAGATGAAGGTCAAGAGGGAAATATGATCTCTGTTTATGCAATTGAGGAAGAGGACTGGCGACAACCTATTATAGATTATCTTCAACATGGAAGACTTCCCACAGATCCCAGACGTAGGGCCGATATACGAAGAAGAGGTGCCCGATTTATCTACTACAAAGAAACCCTTTATCTTCGTTCTTATGAGGGACTCTTCCTTCGATGCCTTGGAAAGGAAGAAGCAACAAAGGCATTAGATGAAGCACATTCAGGTGTTTGTGGCGCCCACCAGTCGGGTCCAAGACTCCAGTTTCAATTAAAAAGGATGGGTTATTATTGGCCTACAATGATTCGAGACTCAATGGAATATGCAAAGAAGTGTGAAGCTTGTCAATTCCATGTAAACTTCATACATCAGCCACTGGAGCCTCTTCATCCGACTGTAGCTTCATGGCCTTTTGAAGCTTGGGGACTTGACCTTGTTGGCCCTATAACACCTAAGTCTTCAGCTGAACATTCTTACATTCTTGCAGGGACGGATTACTTCTCAAGATGGGCTGAAGCCGTCGCATTGAAAGAAGCCAAGAAAGAAAATGTTGTGGATTTCATTCGAACTCATATAATCTATCGGTACGGTATCCCTCATCGTATTGTGACAGATAATGGAAGGCAATTCTCCAACAACCTAATGGACAAGTTGTGCGAGAAGTTTAACTTCAAGCAATACAAGTCCTCTATGTACAATGTTGCGACAAATGGGTTGGCAGAGGCATTCAATAAGATGCTGTGTAACTTATTGAAGAAAGTAGTCTCCAAGACAAAGAGAGATTGGCAAGAAAAGATCGGTGAAGTGTTGTGGGCTTACCGAACTACTCATCGCACTCCTACAGGAGTCACACCTTATTCCCTCGTCTATGGGGTAGAAGTTGTGTTCCCGTTAGAAAGAGAAATTCCTTCATTAAGGATGACCGTCCAAGAAGGGTTGACAATGGAAGATAATGTTAGGTTGCGCCTTCAAGATTTAGAAGCACTTGATGAAAGAAGGTTAGAGGCTCAACAAGCGTTGGAATGCTACCAAGCACGAATGTCTAAAGCCTTTGACAAGAATGTGAAGCTTCGATCATTTCAAGTTGGTGATCTTGTGCTTGCTGTTCGAAGACCCATCATCACGGCACGACACACAGGGGACAAGTTCACACCTAAATGGGATGGACCCTACGTCGTCAAAGAAGTCTACACAAATGGAGCGTATAAGATCGTGGATAAAGACGAATTAAGAATAGGCCCGATAAATGGAAAATTTCTTAAAAAGTTTTATGCGTGAAATGTAATGCTCCATATCGCAAGAGCCTAAACTGCATGATACTCCTAGCTCGCATGAGTTAAAAAGGTGAACGACCAAAAAAAAATCAAATTTGTACCTTGAACTACGTAATGACTTGATCCCTTTTCTTCAAGGGTACGTAGGTAGCTTAAAGAAAACTTTAAGTTCAGTCCTTGCAAACAAAAAAAGTGCCACAAATATTGGAGCATGATAAAATAAATTGAAGACATTCATCCCTACTGGGGGCAACACAACAAGTTGAAGACATACATTGTTATGAATGGAATGTTATGAATTGAGTGCATTAAAGAAGGCTTCGTTCTTCAAGTTCCAAAATTCGCTTGCTCCAAGTTTGGCATCTCGTCTCAAGTTTGGTGCTTCACTTCTTCAAAGTTTGGCGTCTCACCCCTTCAAGTTTGGCACCTTGTTTTCTCTAAAGTTTGCATTCTCCATGCTGGCATTTGGCAACCTCACTTCAATTTCAAGGGTAGCGATTGAAGGCTTCGTTTTCACTTCAACTTCAAATTTTCAAAGGTTGGTAGTTGAAAACTTTCCTTCACTATAAATGTTGGCGATGGGAGACTTCAGTTTTGACTCATCTTAAAATTTTGGCGTTTGATGCCGCTTCATCCCCAAAGATCGACCGTCGACAACTTTACTTTATCTTCAAAGGATAACGGTGGAAAGATTCGTTGTCACTTTACCTTCAAAGGTTGACAGCTTGTGGCTTCGCTTTGTCTTCAAAAGTTGGTAGCTGGCAGCTTTCACTTCATTTTAAAATGTTGACAGTTGAAGACTTTTGTTTCGTCTTCAAAAGTTGACAGGTGACAACCCCTGCAGGAAACTACAGTCATCAAAGTGACTGGTCTAGACAAGTGGTGAAATCACTGCAAGTGAAGCTGATGACGGTCGTGGTGACCACCCCTGCAGGAAACTACAGTCATTAAAGTGACTGGTCTAGACAAGTGGTGAAATCACTGCAAGTGAAGCTGATGACGGTCGTGGTGACCACCCCTGCAGGAAACTACAGTCATCAAAGTGACTGGTCTAGACAGGTGGTGAAATCACTGCAAGTGAATTTGGTGACGATTGTTGCACGATGCTTATACACTTAAACAAGAAAGGAACAAATTGCAATAATATAAGTAAAAAAAAATAGGAGACAAAAATATCTATGGCGCAATCAAAGCAGTTCATAAGTGCACATTCAATAAAGACGTCAATGGAATATACGCATATTAAAAAAAAGAGAATTTGAATATGTATATATACCTTTCAAATGGTCGACAAAGATTGATGTTGCATCCAAGGAGATCGTAAAGTAAATTTGTTAATTCCAAATCCTATGAAGAAAGGAAAGAAATTAGCAAAAAAAAAGGATGATCTCGAGAGTAAAAAAAAAAAAAGGGAAAGCCAGCAAAAAGATAAAAAATTTGCAACCGGGTTAGGTCATGAAATTGAATATGTGATTGCGCATTACATATGTGTGGCATGGAAATTGAATGTGTGGTTGCATGAGATCATGTGTATATCACATATCATACTCAATATATTGGACGTGAGAAGCCATTCGATAAACAAAGAAATTATACCAAGCATTGGAATTAACAAAAATGATCTAGTTGCAGCCGACGATATACACCTAGGTCATTTGGGGGTATATATGTGTGTGTAATTGAGAAAAGAAAAGCGTATTTAGTATGTTGTACATGGGCTTTAAGTTATTCTTAAGACAATGGTTTGGGTGATAACCATAAGTATGCTAAAAAAAATTGAAACTTGTGCATAGACAAGCAACTCATTCATTCGCCCAATTAGGCATGCAAGTGAGCGGGAAAATTTTATAAAACATACATCTATGTGTGTTTGTGAGGATGCAACATTTTTTTTTACGGCAGTACATATATATATGTGTTCCATCATCCAAGAGGATTTCTCACAAATTTTGTGAGGATGAGATCTGCACCGGTATATTATGTGCGGTTATATAAAAAAAAATGAAATAATCTCAGGCGGCAACACCAATACATGAAGAAACTTATGTATATTATAATTCATGGGTCAAAGCTATGTAAAAAATAATTGAGACGGCAGTAGCTAAAAAAAAAGAGATTTCAATAGATTCTTTTATTTACCGACGGCGTGACAAGGAGGCACAAAGAGAGATTTTAGCTCGAACTGAAGGCCTACACAAAAGAATAAAATACATGAGCATTTGAAATCAAATGAAAGAAAGAAAAGAGAAATTGAAGAGAAGTTTTTCTCAATACCTAGATTTCTTACTTGGGTGGCTTTGTTCTCTTTACAAAGAAAGGGATTATGTCAAACCCATAAGGAAAATGTATTATGAGATTTGAATTTAAATTGAATTTTATCTCTCATTAGATCCTTGTTAAATTAGGAATGTTTATTCAAATTCTAATCCAAGTGGGATATAGCATGAATTTGAGATAAAATTTCAAATGACGCAGCAAAATCTTGATAATTTTGAGGATAAAAAAAATTCATCTAAATTTCAATATTTTGGCTAGTGTAAAAAAGAAAAAAACAAAAAAAACACAAAAATTTTGGTGGGAGGCGACCACACATGAAGAAAAAAATTTTTTTAAAAAAATTGAAAGTGGGAAGCGACAACACACATGAAAGAAAAAAAAAAAAGAAGAAAGTTGGTGGGAAGCCGCAACACACATGAAAGAAAAAAAAAAAAATTGGGAAGCAGCAGCACACATGAAGGAAAAAATTGTTTGGTAAATTCTATCTTGAACTAAAATCAAAATTGAGGTTAAATTCCAAATAGAAAAACAGAGAAAAAAAAACGTCCAGCCACTCGATTGTGAAGTCCAATTATTGTCAAGTATAATTTTATATTAAATCTAGATTTTTAGTCTATTCCAAATCAAGATTTTAGTAAATTTTGAATCCAAATTCTATCTCAAATCTAACTCAAAATATTGGATGGATTTTAGCTCAAATCAAATCTCAGTATCATCTGAGATGTACTTATAAATTCTAGTTGAAACTCAAAACAAAATTTGGGACTAATCCAAAATTCCTCCGAAATCAAAATTGGAGTAGGATTCAAATTCAAATTCCACTCAAAATTCAAGTTAAACATTTCGGATATAATAAAAAATTTGAATCAAATTCATATTTTGATTAAATAAAAAAAATGATTCCAAATAATTTCTTTTCGAGATTCATCCCCACACAATTTGTGCCTAAATCTCGAATATGGGGCATTTGTTGAAGGAGAAATTTTGACCAATTTGTCACGTCATTACATGAAATTAATGATGAAATTATAATTAATTAAATTTGGGACCAATTATAAATTGACATGTGTCCCAAATTTAATTTGAAGACAAAGTTGGCCAATTATAAATTTATAGAGCCAAATTTCTATTTGATCAATTAATTAAAATTAAATTGTTTTGATCAAATTAATTAATTTGACCAATTAATTAAAAAAAATAATTATTATTTGGATCAAATTTGGGTCTTTTAAATATTTGGGTCATATGGTTTTGGGTCAAATATGAACCAGACCCAAGACTAAATAGTTGAGCCCAAGACCAATAAAGCCCAAGCCTCAAGTTGTTGGTCCAAAAGTCATCAGGGTCCATCCAATGAGAACTCTATAAATAGAGAGGTTCTCTTCCATTTTAGGGGGTCAGAATTTTGAAGCTCCAAGCTAGAGTCAAAGAATTCAGAGAAATTCCATCAAGATTGAAGACTAAAGACTCCTTGAAATCCATAAGTTTCAAAGTGCTGAACACTTTTTGGAGATTGAAGACTCCTTCAAGATTGGAAGACTTCAAGCTCGAAGAATCCATTGAAGCTACAGACTCGAGATCAAGCATTCCAGTCCTCGAGTGAAACACATCCACATACAAGAGAGAGAATCAGAGGATTAACATTAGTAATTGTATATCCACACGCATACAAATATTAATACAAATATATTTTTATTCCACGTGTCTCCATCCCTGAAGTTACGTGTGAACAGTAACACTTCTACATACAAATTCAATAAAATCAAGTTCATTTTCACGAATTAAATTTCCTTGTCGAAATCTCATGTGAACAGGCTAAGCTAATGAACTTGTTCTCAAGTAGGTTGGTTTCGTTGCATTTAGTTTTCAAACTCAACCTTTTATCCAATGTTCTGTTTTTTTTTCTTTTTTTTTTTTTTTGAGTGCTCCAATGAGCTACGCTGATTGGATATTTCTTTGGGACAACTAGATAAATGACTATTTTTAATTGGGCATTTTGAAAAAAATGACCATATAATTTTTTCATTTGAAAAATGCCCAATTGCTATTTTTAGTAGGTTTTTTTTTACAACAAATCAAACGAAAATGCCCCTAAACGAAATCTAAATCCAATGAACCGATAAATTCAAAGAGAATCTAGTGTTTACCCTCAATTTAACGACCCATTGAAAATCAATCAAATTTAATTTTAACAAACATAACAAATAAGATAACGAAAATCAACCAATTAGCACGAATAAGGAAGAGAGTTGTAGAATTTTTTTAAAAAATTGTTAACTCTTACCTTAAAATTAAACAGGGAGTGCACAAAAATGATTTAATACGTTAACTTGTTTGTATTTAAATTACTAAATTCATTTACACACCAAATCCTATTTTCTTTTCCAAACCCTTACTAGATATTGTCTGGTATTCAATAACCTAGCTTCAAAGTGTATTCAGTAAACTTGCAAATAATTTCAATCTTGAAAAACGGGAAGAAATCATTACTCACGAATGTTTACTAGAACAATAAAAAACATTCAAGTTTATAAAAAAAAAAATTATGCAAATACAGTGTATTCAGTAAACAAATTATGCAAATATAGTGTATATAATAAACTAACATATTCAACAACATGCACATAATTTACTATGGTAAACATCAAATCATCTAAAAAACGAGAAGAAATCATTACTCACTATTTTCCTTCAACATAATTCAAAAATTGGGATTTAGTATTCACTTTTTTTTTAAAAAAAAATATGAAACCATTGAGATTCTTCCCATTTTCTTCGGTTTTTGCGATCTTTCTCATTCTTATCTTTGTCCAACCTTTACAAACGAAATTCTTGAGAAACCTCCAATTTTCTTTTGGACTCGTTTCTCCATTCTATTCTTCCTTCAAAAGCTTTCATTTGGAAACCATTGAGGACTTTGAAAAAAAAAATACTTTGTGTTGAAAAATAGGATACAAGGAGGAAAATAATGATAGATAAATACAAAATATAGTATCTAACATACCTATGATGTAGATCAATAACCCTTTCAATGGTGATATGAACGACAGAGCGAAAAATCGATGGATGGCAAAAAATTGGGGAAAACGATGAAGATGTCGATTAGATAATTAAAATATAAGAATCTAAATGAAAATTAAAAATGAAAACCTAATTTCTATGTGATCTTTCACTTTTTATGAAGATAAAATCTAAATTTGAATTTTGAGAGATATCTAGGAGAGAAGATAGATATTGTAATTCCTTGATTTATGGGTTAAACTATTTTGTTTTGTTTTTTTTTAATTAAGTCAGATAGTGGCTTCCTAAAAATAGGGTGTGAACGTGAAACTTGACTCAAGGGTATAATTGAAAAGACGATCCTCACGAAAATAGGTTAAAAAAACGGTTTACCATTTTTCATTGAAAAAATCTGTTTGGTCATTTTTCAAAAATACAGTGTATATCTCGCTATTGAAGGAGAAATTTTGACTAATCACAAATTGCCACGTTATTATTTAAAATTAATGACGAAATTACAAATAATTAAATTTGGGACTGTTGGGCTCCTAGAGTGAGTAAAATTATGATCTGAAAAGACTCTAGAATTCCTGTGCAAGTATAAACAGTCTGCAGCAAGTAATATTATCAATCCGAGTCCTGAATTAGCTTCCACTTTATCTATTTTGTGTAACTTTCTAATGGTTTCAAAGATGGTAAAAATGATTTGGTTTTATAAGAATTATGCTGAAGCAAAATAAATGACAGAACAACAAGTAAACAAATAGGCAGACAGATTAGAGACAGACGCTGGTTAGGTTTAGTAATTGTTTTAAAAGATGCTCTAGCAATATTATTGATCATGCAAACTCTCGCAGTATTATTAGCAGATTCCTCTCGGAACTCCGGATCTTTTGGAATGTGTTTCAACCCCAATGAAGTACGACCGATCAAGCACTAGGCAACTGGCTATCCCTAGCTCAGTCACTGGCGTTCACCAATACACAATGATCATAATGTGCTTAATTGCCACACACTCTCTAAATCATCCTTGAAACTAGAGAGAGGTATTCACACCGGCTGGCCAGGCGGGCAAAAAATAGAAATAAGCACAACAATTAACCAAGATGCAATAATCAATATATTACTAAAGATGAAGCACAACAACTACATATTCCTAACCAACGCCTAAAGCTACTTAGTTCATAAAAAGCATGGAAACACGAATTACAATCTGAGTAGGCATCTCCATAGTCACAAGATAATAAAGAAAATAATAATCTCCTTAATCAGCTTGCAGACGATGGTCTTCTAGTAATCTCCAATCTCTCTATACTACTCGGCTTCTAAGGGAAAATGGAATGACTTTGACTTGGGCGGCTACTTCCTTTTATAGAAGGATAGGAGGCTTGAATTAGGTCAACCCGGACACGTGTAGGGCTCTCCTTGCTCCTTTATCCCGAAAATAACTCAACAGAAGTCGATTCATGAAGTTGGCTAACGAGCTGTGATGTGGCAGTTCTGCTCCCAGTTTTGCTGCAACACAGAATTTGCTCCCTCCAGTCACCCAGCAACATAATCTGCACAAAATGATTTCCAAAGCTACCATTCTACAAAATGGGTTATAACATGTAATATCTATCTAAAACCAACCATATTAAGCACAAAGGACACACAAATCCCTATATAAATGAGGCCTAAATAACTACCTTTTGGACAATTATCACACCCCCAAACTTGAACTATTGCGCGTCCCGAGCAATACTAACCAACCTTCTCTTAAGAATTCAAAACATTAGACAAAGAATAGCTTAATCCAACTAGACAGTCCAACACTACCTTCAACCTTTACCTGAGCATTTTGCAAAACCGAGCTCTGCTGCAGCAAAATGATTCCTCCGGCATGGACAAATAATCACCACTTTCTAACTCAATTCTAAGAACTTACCACAGCCTAGCTCTATTATCAGACACATTAGAACACATATTTTCAATGGGTTTATATTCTTGTTTTTCAGACTTTAAGCAGCCCTACAGTCATAAGCTCTTAAGCATGAGATATCCCACTTTATGGTGCAGTATACCCTTGCCTCAAACTCATCACCAACTAGGCTCAATACTCTTTATAAAGCTCAAGAATCCTTAGTTATTCTATCTCTTGCCCCTCAGAATGGCAACATTTTGTGATGAAGCTCACCTTAAGTTCTGGGAGATAGAAAAACCGCTAGATTATCATTCATCCTTCAAAACTTTTGCCTCATGAATTTTCTCAGCAAAATTTTCAACAATCAATTTTTTCAGCAAATAATTCTTTTCATTTTTCACATTTCCTAGGTCATCTTTTGACCCGAAGACAAACTGTGGGTATCACAAATGTCCCCGGTTACTCAACAACCTAGCAAATTTTTACTTGAAGGAGAGGAGTGCTCGAGCAAAACAATTGGAGTAGCAAAAAGTCCCCCAAACTTAAATTATTCATTGTCCTCAATGAATCATTAATTTAGCAATTATACCCCCAAACTTAAATTTTTCTATCTGAATTTTAAACTAAGCGTGGGACTAGAACTAAGCTTAAAGTGGATCATAAAAGTCAACACTACCTCCAAAATCTTCTTTGCCGCAGCAACAGTCCAGGCTAGAAGAAATGCTCAAGCAAAAGGTTTCTGGAGATCAGAATACCTTGATCGAATTAAGCGTAATCAGTCCAAGCTTCAAATATTCAGAAGAAAATTAGTTAAGTTAGCGTTACTCAGTGCTCATAGAATGGAAACATCGAGAAATTTCATTAAAACACAAAAAGATATTACATCAGCAGAAATATATTTTTAAAGTAGAAAAATTAAAAAGAAACAAACATAACAAGCAGAAAATAGAAGAAGGTGCGGTCAGGAATGCGCGAGTAAACAAAATATTTCAACAAAAACAATTTCGCGCCCAAATTTTCCTCCTTCAACTTTCCTGACCCAAGTGTTCTTCTTCATCTTCCTTCTCAACAGGCGGTGGCGAGACCCAGGGGTTCAACAGATCTTCGGGGAATGCAGGAAGGGCTGGATATGGTTTTGAAAAATTTTCTTGCAGCGCCTTCTTCAAACCAGCATCACGATTCTTAACATAGGTCCAGAAGGTTAAAGCTTGCCTTTTAGCAAACTCCTGCCTGTTGGCCAAAAGTGCCAGTTGTTCTAGAATCGTGTTGATGTCGTAGATAAGCCCACCTTGACGTACCTCCTACGTACGCTGGAGCCGTGCCAAATTGGGTGTATCGATGATTCCTTTATCCGGTAAAATTATATCATCTTCACTCTCTGGTACCCCTGCCCTCCAGCATAGCATCGTGATAGTGTTGGGGAAAAACAACTTCCCCACCTTTTTCCGCCAGCAATCAACAATCTCAGAAGAAATTATTTTTCCTACGTCAATACTCATCGAGCGAAGAATAGCAAAGGCAAGCAATACCCGGTTCCGAGATACTGTGGAGTCGTGAGTTGTCGGCAGTAAGCGCAGCCTAATGAAACCCATCAAGGTGTTGGCCTCACTCTTCAAATAAGCAACCGCCACTGAGCCCCCTCAATGCCAACCTCATGGACAGCCGCATTCAGTTGGTCGCTAGATGGTGCAACCATCATTTCATTAAAGGTCGCATGCGGAAAATCTTGGAGATTGAACAAATCATTAACAGCTTCTGGGCTTCAGTCCACGGGTATTCCTCGAACTATAACCTGAAATTCTCCCTGATCATCAAAATTCGCGTAAAATTCCCGAACAATGTTGGAATTAACAGGCTCTGGTTTTGCACAAAATTGGCTCCAGCCGAGGTTTGCTATTCCAGTCTATAAGAACCGTGGCACATCATCGCCAAATCCTCGTTCGAACAGGAAGTCTCGTTTCAGCATCTCCTGGTATTTTGCTCGAGCAAGGTTGTTGCCGAAGCGAATAAAAGGTAATCCTCGTTCCTCAACCTCGTCAGCCTCGCCTAATGCCTCAGCAATACCTTTGCCCTGGTCTTCTCTTCGCTTGCTCAAAATCTCTTCCTCAACCTTCTTTGCTTCTTCTTCCCTTGCTTTGTCTTCAGCTTCCTTCTTTTCTTGTTCCCTTCGCTCTTCTGATGTGGAATTTTCCTTACCGCAAGCGCACGGGTCAAGTAATAATAAAGTGTTCGTATAAACGAGTGTCGTCCTCTGGATTGGATTTTTAAGCTAAATCAAGTATTGTGAATTATCTTGCTCAATTTTATTTAGGGAACACAATGTAGTGAGTGAATGATATGAAAACTAAATCAAAACAAGCAAATAACAAACAGTGGAGATGCAATTGAAAGAACACTTACGGAATTGATTGCGCCAATTTTAGTCTAGGATTGATTTTAGGAATAAGTTATCATGCACAATGGAATTATGAGCCTAAGACCCTTTAATCACAACTACCTCTCCCGAGTATAATTGATTCTCATGCAAATTAATCAACTTGATATCCCTATCTAAGTTTATTAACATGCAAGGCAATGAGATCTTTTGACCAATTCTAAAGTTAATCTAAAAACCGTCACGAAATTAGAAAATAAACTTTAGTCATGCAATCTTGAATAAGTCTACATTAAATCCCCTCTCCCGAGCTAGATTCAAAACTAAAATCATTCAACTAATGGCCAATTAATTGAAAGCATTAAATCAAGATTACATACATAAAAACCATTGCACAACTTATACCGTAAATCAATCCATAAACGAAAACGACTACATCAATCCCTAAGCTACAAGTTTAGCTACTCATACATGGCGTTACAAGCTCAACTAAACATGAAAAAGCCATAAATTCTAGCTAGAGAAAAGGGAAAGGAAAGGAAAAACTCAATGTAGGCCAAAACCGAACGTCCCCGTCACGATCCCCACGAACAATGGGTTGATTTCCGACTTGCTCCCTTTGCTTCAGCTTCAAAAATGCTCTGTTTTGCTCTGTTTACGGCTCCTAAAAGTCCCAAAATGCGAATCCCCCAAAACCTAGCCGAAAAGAACCATTTATTGTGATTTTTCGTCGTAGCGTCGAGACGCTGCCTCTAAACACACGTGTTCTGGAAAGGAAATTACACAGCGTCGAGACGCTAAGGTCGCAGCGTCGAGACGCTGTGACCGTTTTGCCCCTATTCAGATAAGGAATGCTAGCGTCGAGACGCTCAAGGGCTAGCGTCGAGACGCTAGTCTGCATTTGACCGAATTTTGACTTTTTTCCTCTTTGACTCTTTTTCATTCCTTTGCATCTTTTCGCGTCTCGAGCACCCAATTGACTCCACTATTGCGTTTTAGCTCCAATCAACCATTTCCTACAACATAAACATTAAAGCACAATAAAATGACCCAAAAATCATAAAAGACTAGCTAAATTAAATAAGTAAAGATAACTAGCTATGCTCACTATCAAATACCCCCAAAATTAAGCTTTTGCTAGTCCTCGAGCAAACTACAAATCAAACATACAGTAGAAGAATGGATGCAATAATCATAACTCAATCCTCAAGGCTCAAAAGTCAATAGTCAAGCAAGCAAGAGACATGCACACAAGGACCAATGAGGGAGACAAATTAAAATTTTTCCAAAATTAACTTGCAGAAGCGAGATCTAACTCAACAAGATCATACTCTACTAGCCCGGGATTGGATTATTAACTCCCAACTCATCTTCCCTCTACACTGGCACTAAGGTTTCACTAATGAGTTAATGGAACAAATTAGTTTGTTTTCCTCCATACTTAGGTGCTTATAAATTACAATTAAATTCAGCATTTATATGTGGCACTAGCTTTCACACACCTATTGCAGGGACCCTTAACCTGAGATTTCTCTGGTTGGCCTAACTGATCACAACAGGGTAGCTCTTTTTGCCTAAACTTTATTAAACATTGCAAACTGTGCACAGGCCATGGCATAATAATTTTTTTTTCTCAGTAGTAACAACAAGAATGATTTTTCTTTATGAGCATACATAGCATATATTCTTTTCGTTCCTCCTAAGCAAGATCAAACATGCTAATTTGTAGACAATTAACTCTTTAGCTCTTCCCTACACCTATCGAGGTGACAACAAGCATATGAACCCAATAATTCGCTCCTAAGCCTTCAAATACTAATCTAGCCAAGACAAATACTCTACTCATGCAAGCCATCTCCTAGAAAGAGTTTAAAAAGTCTCCCTTTTTGGGCACTCATGCTTACAACTCATCGCAAGCTTGAAAATTGACAAGAAAGCCTATCCTAGGACATCATAGTCATGCAAAAATAACATCCAGAAAACAACCATATGCTTAATTCAAAGAAAACTCAAAACTATAGCCCGGACTCAGATGCTCAAGGGCTCCACAAACATGCTAATCCACCCCCAAACTTAAAACATGCATTGTCCTCAATGTATACAGAAAATAAGGCATAATCAAGCATGAGAACAAAGAAAGAATGGAAGGAGTGAACAATACTGGCCTGGAATGATGCTGACTTCTTGATTGAGATCTTGAAAGCTTGAAAGCAAAGGAGAGACAGAAAACAAGACCTACAAAACAAACACAAATAGTAAATAAAACTCAAAAGAAAGACACAACTAACTTACTTGGGTTGCCTCCCATAAGTGCTTGTTTAACGTCATTAGCTCGACGTGTTGACCGTGCTTCAAGGAGGCTTCTCTTCTGTAAATCCAACAGAGGTGCTCTTTCTTGCACCTTTCTTATAGCACATGAAAAGCACTTCAGATTGTCCTTTAGAGTCTTCAACTGCTTTAAAAATTTCTTTTTCGTTACTGACTCTAAGAGTGAGCTCCCTGCGCTCAATATCAATAATCACTCGCCCAGTAGCGAGGAATGGTCTTCCTAGTATGACAGGCATTGAAGGATTTTCTATCATGTCCATAACATACAAATCAATAGGGAGGAAAAATCTACCTACTCTGATTAAAACATTTTCTACAATGCCAACTGGTCTAACCACAGACTGATCAGCCAATTGGAGCTTTACAGGAGTAGATTTAATCTCACCTATATCTAACTTTTTACACAGGGACAAAGGAATAATATTAATGCTAGCACCTAAATCACATAATGCTCTAAAAGAGTAAGTACCAAAACTGCAAGGGACAGAAAAACTCCCTAGATCTGCTACTTTTTCAGGTACCTTCTGTTGGACTCTAGTGCTGCATGTGGAAGCAAGATATACAGTGTCAACCTTCTTTTCCTTTCGCTTCTTTGCTAATCACTCCTTCATGAACCTGTTATACTGGGGCATCTCTAACGCCTCTGCAAAAGGAATATTAATGTTCAGATTCATAAAAGCATTCATAAACTTGTCAAACTGAACCTGATTGTTCTTTTTCTTCTTTTTCTTTTTCTTTTCTTTGGGAACCATCAGTGTGGGAGAAGGAATAGAAGGCTCAGGTTCAGGCTTTTCAGCCTCATCTGATGATGTGTCCTCCTCAGCTTCCCCCGTAGGAGTGTCATAATCCTCAGACTCAGGCTCCCCTTCAGCTTCCTCTTGGTGCACAGTGATTGCCTTACTACTCCATCTGGGTTTTCTCTTGCTCAGCTGGGGCCTTACCTTTATTCATAGAACTCACAACATTTACCAACTATCCCAACTGAGTCTCAATGTTCTTGATGGTTGCACTGTGGCCATTCACCATGGTGTTGATGGCAATGACTGCCTTCTCTAACTTGGTTGTCCTGTTACTTGACTCTGCAATGAAAGCTCCAACAAGATCTAACTTTTTATTTTCTTGAGTTCGAGGGGCAAAACCAGGAGGATTAAGAATATTCTTAATATTAGCATAAGAGAAATTTTCATGGTTCCTATTGTTAGGGTGATAGTGTGTAGGTGTAGAATTATTATTATATCCCCTAGAATTAAAATTTGATACATACTGAACCTGCTCGATGGTCTCCTCCTGAGATCTAGATGCTAAAGCAGCAGCTGATTCAATTAACTGTGCACTCCCTGTACCTGAAAATTTCATAAAAGCATTAGCAAGGGAGGTCATCTGGGCTTGGAGTGCACTTACCTTGTCAACCTCAAACACTCTAGCAGCAATCTTTTTAGGTGCAGACCGCTCAGATGGCCACTGATAACTGTTGGTGGCCATATCCTCTAGAAGTATGCGAGCATTTTCCACGGTCTTGGACAACATAGTCCCACATGCAGCTGCATCAACAATTGTTTTTGTACTAGGAGTTAAACCATTATAAAACAATTGAACCTGAAGCCAGTCGGGATAGCCATGTTGAGGACACTTCCTCAGTAGCTCTTTAAATCGCTCCCAAGCCTCAAACAACTGCTCATCATATTGTTGTTGAAACGTCCCAATTTCGGTCCTCGGCTTGACTGTCTTTGCAGGAGGGAAAAATTTCTTTAGAAAAGCCTGGACCAAAGCATCCCAGGTGGTGATGCTCCCAGGGGTAATAGACTGCAACCAATCTCGTGCTTTATCCTGCAAAGAAAAAGGAAATAAGCGTAAGCGAATAGCATCCTCAGAAACTCCATTTATTTTTACCGTCCCACAAATGTCTAAAAATGATTTTAGATGAGAATTTGGGTCTTCGGTGGGTGATCCTCTATTAGCACAATCTCAGGCCATCTGAATGAGACCGGTCTTCAGCTCAAAGTTGTTGGCATTGATCGGAGCATAGACAATCCCCGATTGTTGCCCCTGAAACACGGGCTGAAAGTAGTCTCTAATAGGCCTAGGCTCCTCAGGTGGATTTTGGCCAGCCATTTGAATAATTTCTCTATTTTCTCTTCGAATCCTATGAATTGTTCTTTCGATCTCGGGATCCAACGGTATCAATTCTCTACTACTACGCATACAAAAACAAAACAACCCTAAAAAGGAAAGAAAACAATCATGGATAGAAACAAAGAAAAGAAAACAACTAATCTAAATATGGAAAATATAATCTAGAAAAAGGAAAGTACTATCTAATTAAGGAAAACAAGAAACAAATATGGAAAATTACTATTAAGGAAAAAATACTAACAAGGAAAATATCTAACTAAAGAAACAAGGTAAATCAAAGAAAATAACAAAAAAGGAAAAGATTACACAACTAAAAACAAAACTAAACTAGAAAAACAAATATGGAAAGAAAAACAAAAAGGAAAACAATGCAACCAACTTAGAAAAGTAAAAATACACCCTTGGCAAGCATCACATTGCTTGTAAAGCCAATGGGCATCCTTGAATAAGGTAGGCCAGAAGAGTCCACAATGCAAAATCCTCATAGCTGTCCTCTGACCACTGAAATGACCTCCATACGGCGAAGAGTGACATTGCTCCAGGATTTCCTTTGCTTCATCACCTGAAACACACCTGCGAATAATACCGTCAGAGCATTGCTTATACATAAATGACTCATCCCAATAGAAAAATTTCGCATCATGCTTAAACTTTTTCTTCTGCCTCCAATCCATGTCAATAGAAGTGACTCCTTTTACCAAAAAGTTGGTAATATCAGCGTACCAAGGGACATCCCTGACTACCTTTACCTCAACAGCAAAAAGCTGTTCATCTGGAAAAGCATCTGAAATGGCAGATTGCTCCAGCAAAGATGATGATGGATCAAGACGAGATAAATGATCTGCAATGACATTTTCTGATCCCTTCTTATCCTTTATCTCCAAGTCGAACTCCTGCAATAACAAAACCCAACGAATTAGTCTAGGCTTTGCATCCTTCTTAGCCATTAGATACCTTATTGCTGCATAATCCGTGAACACCGTGACTTTGGATCCAACCAGATATGGCCGGAATTTCTCAAAAGCAAACACAACAGCTAACAACTCCTTTTCAGTAGTTGTATAGTTGACTTGTGCCTCATTCAAAACCTTGCTTGCATAATATATAGGATGGATAAATTTGCCCTGCTTTTGCCCCAGCATAGCACCTACCGCAGCATCACTCGCATCACACATTACCTCAAACGGTAAATTCCAATTAGGTGCACAAAGAATGGGTGCTGAGATTAAAGCAGCCTTTAAAGTCTCAAAAGCCTTCCTACAATCTGCATTAAAGTAAAAAACATGATCAGTACACAATAAGTTACAAAGAGGTTTACTGATTTTGGAAAAATCTTTTATGAACCTCCTATAGAATCCAGCATGTCCTAAAAAACACCGAATTCCCTTCACTGAATTCGGTGGTTCTAATCTCTCAATAACCTCTATTTTTGCTCTATCAACTTCTAGACCATTCTTAGAAATCCTATGACCTAACACTATGCCCTCCTTCACCATGAAGTGACATTTTTCCCAATTAAGAACTAGATGGGTATCCTCACATCTCTTTAATAACTTACCTAAATTATCTAAACAACTCTGAAAAGACCCTCCAAACACTGAAAAATCGTCCATGAATACCTCAACAGTTGACTCAATCATATCAGAAAAAATTGCCAACATACACCGCTGAAATGTTGCTGGAGCATTGCAAAGGCCAAAAGGCATTCGCCTAAAAGCAAACATCCCATAAGGGCAGGTGAAAGTGGTTTTTTCCTGATCCTCAGGAGCAATAGTAATCTGGTTATACCTAGAATAACCATCTAAGAAACAGTAGTAGACCTGACAAGCCAATCTATCCAACATCTGGTCAATAAATGGCAGAGGGAAATGGTCCTTACGGGTGGCTTTATTAAGCCTCCTATAGTCCATGCAAACCCTCCAGCCAGTTACTGTCCTGGTTGGGATTAACTCATTGTCTTTATTGCTCACCACAGTGACACCTCCTTTCTTAGGAACACATTGGACAGGGCTTACCCAATTGCTATCGGCAATTGGGTAAATGATCCCAGCATCCAACCATTTAATCACCTCCTTTTTAACAACCTCTTTCATTGCAGGGTTAAGCCTTCTTTGTTGCTCAATAGTCCTAAAGGATCCCTCCTCTAGAGTGATTTTGTGCATACAAAAAGATAGGCTAATTCCCTGAATGTCAGCCAATGTCCAACCTATAGCCTTGCAGTATTGCTGCAGCAATTTTATTAAGGCCTCTTCATGCTCCGGCATTAAATCTGATGCAACAATAATGGGCAACGTCTCACCTTCCCCAAGATACACATACTTTAGATGATCTGGCAAAGGCTTCAAATCTAAAGTAGGTGCCTCAATCAGGGATGGCTTAATAGGAGGAGCTTTCCTTTGATCTAAATCTAATGACTCAAAAACATCCTCACACCTAAACAACTCTTTTTCATTTTTTCTTCCTAACAAACAAACCTGCAAATCCTCTACACTAACCTCTCCATGCTCTTCCGAATGCTGACTAGCCGAATCCTGTATTGCTGTCTCAATAACTGTGCTCTCCAGAATCCTAATGAAGGAGCAATCCTCCATCTCGTCTGGATATTTCATGGCTTTAAACACATTAAATTTCACTTCCTCATTACAGACTCTCATTGTTAATTACCCTTTTTGAACATCTATTAACGTCCTACTAGTAGCCAAAAATGGATGACCTAAGATAATTGGGACATCTTTATCAGCCTCATAGTCTAAAATAATAAAATCAACTAGAAATATGAATTTATCCACTTTCACTAAGACATCCTCAATTTTACCCTCTGGATATGTGATAGACCTATCAGCTAGTTGGAGTGTGACTGTGGTAGGCCTAGCTTCACCAATACCTAGCTTCTGATAGACTGAAAGAGACATAAGGTTAATGCTTGCACCTAAATCACAAAGTGCTCTACCTAACTCTTTTCCACCTATAGATACAGGTATGGTAAATGATCCTAGATCCTTAGCCTTGGGTGGTAGCCCATTCTTAAGAATAGCACTACACTCCTTAGTAAGAGATACAGTTTCAAACTCACCTCACCTCTTCTTTTTAGTTAAAATATCCTTAAGAAATCTAGCATAATTAGGCATTTGCTCAATAACTTCTACTAAAGGGATATTTATGTGCAATTGCTTAAGAATCTCTAAAAACTTTTTAAATTGACCATCCTGATTCTTAGGCTTTTGCCTTTGTGGAAAAGGTTGAGGTGGTACATAAGGTGGGGGCGGCACATAAGGTGGTTCCACATCTGGAACAGAACCAGATGCTCCAGCATCTTTATTGCTGCCTCCAGCACTCTGACCAATCTCCAACTCTTTCTCAACAACAACATCACCATTTTTATCTACACTCTGGGTTTTACTAGGCTCTTCTAGTGGCTTACCACTCCTAAGAGTCACTGCCTTTACCTGCTCCTTACCTTCCCTTCGAGGGTGTTCAGTATCCGAAGGAAGTTTCCCTTGAGGCCTTGCCTTCAGCTCATTAGCTAGCTGACCCACTTGCAATTCCAGGGCTCTCATCGAAGCTTGATTACTTTGAATTGCGGCATATGTACGAGCCATAAATTCTTTCATCATCGCCTCGAGAGAACTTCCCGAATTTTGCTGGGGCAAAGCCTGCTTATTTTGTTGGGGCATTACCTGCGCTTTAGCAAATCCAGGCTGGTTCACCTTTTGTTGCGCTTGCACACTGCTTCCTTGTCCTCCCCATGCGAAGTTGGGGTGGTTGCGCCAACCTGGATTATAAAAGTTAGAGTAAGGATTATTCCTCTGATTACCTACAAAAAACACAGAAGCTGGATTGCTGGGGCAAAACTCGTAGTTGTGATCTTCACCACAATAGACACATGCTTCCTCTGTGACTTGGTTCACCACTGCAGCAGGCTCCATTGCTGGTGGCTGCTGATGACTAATCACTGTCACATTCTTAAGAGCGTTAACAATCATTGCAAGATCGACCCTAATGGTGGACACACCATCAACTTCTAACACACACTCTTAACCTTTTTATTTGTGTCTCTAACATCCGACCACTGACAACTATTAGTAGATATTCTTTCTAAAATTTCATAGGCTTCATTAAAAGTTTTTGCCAAAAGGGCCCCTCCAGCCGAAGCATCGACCATGCCCTGGGTTACTCCATTTACTCCATTGTAAAATGTTTCCATTTGAACACAATGTGGTAAACCATGGTGGGGACACTTTCGCAAAAGCTCCTTAAACCTCTCCCAAGCCTCACTAAAAGTCTCATCTTCAAGTTGCCTAAACCCTACTATTTCACTCCTTAACTTAGCATTTCTATTAGGTGGAAAATATTTACTCAAGAATTTTTCAGCTAACTCATTCCATGTCCTAATTGACCCTGGAGCAAAAGAATTTAACCACGCCTTTGCTCCATCTCTAAGAGAATACGGGAACAAAGTTAATCTAAGAGCATCTCTAGGCACTCCTTGAATCACAAAAGAATCACTAACTCCTAGAAAAGACTTAAGATGTAAATGAGGATCTTCAGATGACAAACCATGGAATTGCCCCACGGTTTGCAACATCTGAAACATTACTGGTTTCATTTCAAAATTTGTCGCTTGGATTTGGAGACGTGCAATCCCTGGATTCAACTCATCAAACATCGGGACAACATACGCTCGAATGGCTCTGGTCCTATCGTTCGCTACCAAGATAGGATTCTCAACCTGATTATTTTCCTGCTCATTTTGCTCCTGCGGCGGATTTTGCTGCAGCAAGCGGTTATGGGGGTCTGTTGGATCTTCAGGACCCTGCGGGAGACGCGACACGTTCTCCATCTGGTTTCTGCGTTGCTCTCTCCTTCTGATCCTAAATGTCCTCTCAATTTCTAGATCAAGCTCAAACCTTACCCCAGGCGGATCGCTCATGCACCAAACTCACACCTGCAAAAACAAAAGAACAAATCAAAAAGTTCTAGCACCAAACCACTAAAACACATACACAAAATAAATCAGATAAAAACTTAATCAACTTCCCCGGCAACGACGCCAAAAACTTGTTGGGCTCCTAGAGTGAGTAAAATTATGATCTGAAAAGACTCTAGAATTCCTGTGCAAGTATACACAATCTGCAACAAGTAATATTATCAATCCGAGTCCTGAATTAGCTTCCACTTTATCTATTTTGTGTAACATTCTAATGGTTTCAAAGATGGTAAAAATGATTTGGTTTTATAATAATTATGCTGAAGCAAAATAAATGACAGAACAACAAGTAAACAAATAGGCAGACAGATTAGAGACAGGCGCTGGTTAGGTTTAGTAATTGTTTTAAAAGATGCTCGAGCAATATTATTGATCATGCAAACTCTCGCAGTATCATTAGCGGATTCCTCCCGGAACTCCAGATCTTTTGGAATGTGTTTCAACCCCAATGAAGTACGACCGATCAAGCACTAGGCAACTGGCTATCCCTAACTCAGTCACTGGCATTCACCAATACACAATGATCGTAGTGTGGTTAATTGCCACACACTCTCTAAATCATCCCTGAAACTAGAGAGAGGTATTCACACCGGCTGGCCAGGCGGGCATAAAATAGAAATAAGCATAACAATTAACCAAGATGCAATAATCAATATATTACTAAAGATGAAGCACAACAACTACATATTCCTAACCAACGCCTAAAGCTACTTAGTTCATAAAAAACATGGAAACACGAATTACAATCTGAGTAGGCATGTCCATAATCACAAGATAATAAAGAAAATAATAATATCCTTAATCAGCTTGCAGATGATGGTCTTCTAGTAATCTCCAATCTTTCTATACTACTCGGCTTCCAAGGGAAAATGGAATGACTTTGACTTGGGCGGCTACTTCCTTTTATAGAACGTTAGAAGGCTTGAATTAGGTCAACCTGGACATGTGTAGGGCTCTCCTTGCTCCTTTATCCCGAAAATAACTCAACAGATGTCGGTTCATAAAGTTGGCTAACGACCTATGATGTGGCAGTTCTGCTCCCAGTTTTGCTGCAGCACAGAATTTGCTCCCTCCAGTCGCCCAGCAACATAATCTGCACAAAATGATTTCCAAAGCTTCCATTCTACCAAATGTGTTAAAACATGTAATATCTATCTAAAACCAACCCTATTAAGCACAAAGGACACACAAATCCCTATACAAATGAGGCCTAAATAACTACCTTTTGGACAGTTATCAGGGACCAATTATAAATTGACATGTGTTCCAAATTTAATTTGAAGACAAAGTTGGCCAATTATAGGTTTATAGAGCTAAATTTTTGTTTGATCAATTAATTAAAAATAAATTATTTTGATCAAATTAATTAATTTGACCTATTAATTAAAGAAAATAATTATTTGGATCAAATTTGGGTCTTTTAAATATTTGGGTCATATGGTTTTGGGTCAAATATAAACCAAACCCAAGACTAAATAATTGGGTCCAAGTCCAATTTGAGCCCAAGCCCGCAAAGGCCTTTGGAAAACTATATAAATAGGAGACCTTGGCTCATTTGAGGGGGGAGCAGAAAGAAAGGGAGAAGAGAAAGACTGAAGCTCTCAGAAGGCTTTGAAGATTGAAGTTTTAATCCTCCTGCAAGATTTGAAGATTGAAGCTCCAATCCTCCTGCAAGAACTCTAAAGATCGAAGCTTCTGCAAGATTCAGAAAATTGAAGCTTCCTTCAAGACTTGAAGACTTCAACAATTCTTGAAGGCCAAAGACTCTTCAAGACTTCAAGACCCCAAGACTTCTTGAAGACTGAAGACCCCTCAAGACTAGAAGACTTCAACAATCCTTACCAAAGACTCTTCAAGACTTCAAGATCCCAAGACTTCTTGAAGACAGAAGACTCTTCAAGACTAGAAGACTTTAACAACTTTTAAAGACCAAAGACTCTTCAAGACTTCAAGACCCCAAGACTTCTTGAAGACTGAAGACCCTTTAAGATTAGAAGACTTCAACAATCATTGAAGACCAAAGACTCTTCAAGACTTCAAGACCCCAAGACTTCTTGAAGACTGGAGACCCTTCAAGACTAGAAGACTTAAACAATCCTTGAAGACCAAAAGCTCTTCAAGACTCCAAGAATCAATTGAAGCTTCAGACTCGAGAACAAGCATTCCAGTCCTCGAGTGAAACATAATCACACACACACAAGAGAGAGAATCAGAGGATTAAAGTTAGAAATTGTATACCCACACACATACAAACATCAATACAAATATATTGTTTATTCCACGTGTCTCCATCTTTGAAGTTACGTGTGAACACTCGCCATTTATAAGGATTTTCCTTTATTATTTTCGTAGCCCAACATGATATTTATTTATTTAAAGAAATATTTTTACATTCTTTTATTTAAAAAATATTTTAATATATTAATTATTTTTCATTCTCTCTTCTCTCCATCCTTATTTTTCCTTTTCACCACTCCAACAACCGTTTGTCGTCGTCACCATCATCACCTTGTTCTTCCTTTTCGACCATGTGAAATCCCTTCGACATCCCACTAAACTAGAGTTTTAGTTCAAGTGGAAGTTTGTTGGGTTTTATGCCCTAAAACTCATAGATAGTGAATGTAAACAAATTGTATACTTGTTTCAATAAAGTATTATCGAGTTCCTACAATAAAGTGTTATTGTTAACTATTGCACAATATGACCAAAATCCAATAAAATAAGACCCAAAGTTGTTTGTATGTAACTTGAACTAGTATGTGGGGACATACTGGGATCAATGTTCAAGTAACAACCTAAAAGGTGTATAGTACAGGGATAAGGTTGGGTACCTTATCCTGGTAACACTATGTGATACAACCCGCTTTATATTTGATACAGACGTATTGATCCGAAGCGTCCATGTAGTAGACATGTGAGGGTATCCTATGCAATGAGTTTGCATAAGACTGGACCATGAAATAATCAACCACTAGTTGTAACACCGTTAACTAGTTAGGTTATTGTTTCAATAGGATGACCTAGGTAACTCAATCTTAATCTTGAGTGTGTCATGAACTCCTTCTCACAAGGGATTGTCTTTTGATAAGTATGAGTGAGAGTGGCCTGTACGCCCACCCAATGAGCCTAACTTGTTGGGGACAAGATCAAGTGGGGGCTGGGGACATGACAACACAAGATGGAACTCACTCCTTCCCGCTTCTAGGAGAAGTAGATGAATGTTCACTTACGTGATGACTCTAGGTCTTGAACAAAGGGATTCCGCCCTCTCACTGGGCCGAAAGGGACTTTCTGTTTAATAGTTGGACCAAAACCCAGGGGTAAAACGGTAATTTGACCCAACTGTAGTTACGAACACTCATGAAGGATTGGCTTACCCATATAGGTCTATATCCGTGGACACATAAATGTTCTACAGTGAGAAGAGTTTAGTTGTGGGTCTTTAGTAGAGTGACCCATAATTAATGAATATTGGTTAACCTGATTAATGAGTTTAGTCAGTTAACCTCATATCATTGAAGCTTCTGATCTGTAGGTCCATTAGGTTTCCCTACTAGCTCGTAAAGAGTAATTAGGAACAATTATATCTTGAGAGAATTTGAATAGTTCAAATGCAATATGTGAATCAATTTAATAGTATGAGATACGATTAATATAATGTATAATGATACATTATAATATAAAGTTTAGTTTGAGGTTAAACTTTATTGAGAGAATAATATATTTGAAAGAGTTCACATATATGTCTAATTAAATATTTGATATTTAATTAGTAAATAAATTAATTAGTTATGAATTAATTAATTATTCATCTTAGTTAAATTAAATATGATTTAAGGTAAAATACCTTTTTGGTCCCTCATGTTTCGGGTCAGTTTCCAATAGGTCCCTAGGTTTTAAAATTGAACAATCAAGTCCAACCTGTTTAAAAAATGCTTCTATTGAGTCCCTGGACCGTTAATTTTTTTAACGGTGCTAACGTGGCGATAACGATGTTGACGTGGCACGTTAAAAATATTAAAATATTAATTTCTAAATTAAAATAATTATTAAATTTTAAATAATCTCTACTATATTAAAAGGGGCTAAGAGGGGAGAATTTTTACATTCCCTTATTTCCCTTACAATTTATTATTATGACTATTTTGTCTTTCCACCCTTATTTATTATCCGTAGAGAAGAAAGAGACGGAAGGCTAATTCCTATTTAAAGGAAAAATACAGTCAAAGAGATCGACGTAGCGTAAAACCCTAAGCCAGAGAGGATTACAATGTTGGGTTTAATGTCCTATAAACTCGTAGTTTGTAAATCATTAAACATATTCTATTTCCAATAAAGACGTTATTGAGGTTATTCAGTAAAATATGTTATTGAATATGTAAATTGCGAATGATTAACCTAAATCCAATAAACTAAGATCCTTGGCTATAAAATGACTCAAACTATATGTAGGGACATATCGTAAGATCAAGTTCAAGTTTATAGTCAAAATAGTCTATAGTATAAGGATACGGTTGGGTGCCTTATCCTGGAGACACTATGGACGCTGCCCACTTTTTATTAAGTACAAACGATGAGATCCTAAATCGTTCATGTCGTGACATGCGAGTGGGGGCGTCCTATGCAATGAGTTTGCATAAGACTGGACCACGAAATAAGTCACTTTCTCTTTATAACGCCGTTTACTGAAGAAACTGACTGTTTATACGAGATTATCCTTTGATCTGCATGGGTGAGAGTGGCCAGCATCGCCGACTCAACAAGTCTACCATTTTGGGGATCAGATCGAATAGATAGCTGGGGACATAGTTACGCAAGACAGAATTCCCTCCTACCCATTTCAGGGATAGTAGAAAGGTTGTTCCCTTAAGTACTAACTCCAGGACTTGAGCAAGGTGCCCCACCCTCTCGTTGGATCGAGAGGGACTTAGGTTTGATGGTTGGACCACAAACCGATTGTTCATTAGAGGATTAGTGGAACTTAAGGAACAAGAAGTACTATAGGGGTAAAATAGTTATTTGACCTAGCTATAGCTACGAACAACCTGTGAAGGAACGACTTACTAAACATGGTTAAATCAAGTGGACGAAAATATATCTATAGTGAGGGGAGTGCAACTATCGGGCTATAGTGGAGTGTCCCGGTAGTTAACGAATGTTGGCTAGCTTAGATAATGAGATTAGTCGGTTAGCCTCGAATCGTTGGAGCCCATGATCTATAGGTCCATTAGGTCCCTCTACTAGCTCATATCAGATTAAAGCTTAGAACATAATGATAGGAATCTTTGAATCGTTCAAAAACGGGAAATAGGGCTTTATCATAAAATGTGTCTGACACAATGTTTTAATTATGAATTAAATTAGGAATTGAGAGATAAGGTATTTAAAAGTGTTTTAAATACCATATATATGTATTAGGAATCATATATTATTAATGGCACTAGATGACAATGATTAATTAGATTAATCATGACAAATTACTTGGAAATGTCCCAATTAATAACCTTGAAATCAAATTCAATTTAGAATTGAATTAGGGTAAAATGCAAGCTGAAAATTCAGAATTGAGATTCAAATTTTTAGTGGATTTAGTGGCATTCCCACTCTTGCAAGATGATGCATAGTGGAAAACAACACAACCATGCACTAGTTGCATGTGTTGTGAATTAAACACCTAGAATCCACTTTGAGTTGCATCCATGTGTCTAGTGTCATGAAGCTTGTCTTTGCATGATAGATGTCTATATAAGAAGCTTGAATCAGATTCAACTCTTAAGAGAGTGATTTACCTGCTGTTATGCTGCTGGAATTTCCTCTCAAAGACACACTTCCATAGATCTCTCAATAGCTTGATCCTTCAAGCATTCCATTCCCATTCCCTATCTCTGTAAGACTCCCACAAGTCATTCTAGGTAAGGAGAATAGTAGAGAAGACTCTAGAGGTTGTCCAAGGAGCATAGGAGAGGAAAACACCACAAGGAGTTCCATATAAGTGAGCTACAAATGTTGGTGTTCTCTAACTCTCTTTTCTGTCTTTTCTAGAACATGCATGCTTTAGGTGCAAAATTGAATGACTTAAGTGCTTTCGATCTTCAATTGCTTCCGTATGTGTTATATGAACACCTTCAATTGGTATCAGATCATGATTAGAGCACTTAAGTCGTTTTAATTTTGCTGTGGTGGGTATCATTTTGAAATTGAATTTTCTGTGTGCTAAAATGGAAGTGTTCCAGTTTGGAAATTTTTTGAGCCTTTAAATCTTCATGAAATTGTAATTGCTCGGAAATGTAAGAGTGTTAATGTGTGTACTAGAATCTGTAATTTTTATAAAGTCATTAGAGTCCATATAGGCTGTAAAATCGAAGAAGAACTGGAGAAGACGCAGCAGAAAACAGCAGCAGGAGGCTGCTGTTCGTGTTAGTGTCGGGACGCTATTCAAGTAGCTTCCCAACGCTGATGAAGATTTTCCAGAAAATTGGTCTGGTTCAGCTGCTGCCTTTTTGTCTGATTCGGTCTGCTGCAGTCTCTTTACACTCATTGCATGGCCGGTTCAGTGCTTGGATGGGCCGTTTGGGTCAGTTTGTGAAGCTCGGGATTGCTACAAGCTATTTTTTAATGATTATTATTGTAATAATTAGTTAAATTGCTTGTTTTAAATTGCCAAACCATTCCATTTTAGTTTTGATTTAATTTCTTTATGCATTGTGAATGTGTATTAAATTAAATGATTGTATGTGTATTATGAGTATGCCATATAGTTTAAAATCTCATCATAGGAAAACATGTTCATGCATTTTTAATAAGTGTTATTAATAATTCAAATGCATGAGGGAAATTTCATGTTTAATTGATATAAATGTTGTATTGATTTAGGGAGATTCATGCTTGATAGGTTAATTAAAATTGGTTAATTGATATGAAAGTTATATTAATTAAAAGATAAAATTAACCTAGCATGAAACATGAAATTTCCTTAGTGTTTGTTTATAAAGAGTTATATTCAAATGGGGAAGCATATTATAGATTGGATTTATAAATGTTATAAATCACTTAGAAATCTAAAATCTATAACAAAGAAAAGGTGCATGCTCACTTAGGGTTAATTTGATCCAATCTCTCGATCGATTTCAATTAGATTCAAATAGGTCGATAAGCTTGTAAAACATAGGTTACAAGAGAACTCATCCGACGAGATGCTGTCTAAGGCTGGAGATATTTAAGTTGACGGTTTACGGAACACCTCCTACCTAGGCATCAAGTCAGTTCTTGAGTTAAAGTTAACCTAGTTTTATGAGCATGCACGTGTGTGATGTGAGGTTTTAATCGTTATCACCTAGACATCGTAAGATTATATGAACTTAGACTTAGGGTTATTCAATTAGCTGGAATTCGCCTAAGTATAAGTATACCCAAAACCGTTTAAAATACTTAGTGGGAGGGGAGAGATATATCAAATCCATTTCCCTTTTACGTTCTCCCTTTTGTTCATAAGGTGAGATTTATGCTTGGCCTCGTGTTGATTATACCTCAACTGCTCCATTCGGAAGGTGTTTGCATAAATCAATAACAAGGTGAATGGAGAAGTATAAAGCAAGGATGCATAGCAGACTCCACGATGGAGACTGAGTATGTAGCTGCTTGTGAAGCGGCTAAGAAAGCTGTTTGGCTAAGGAAGTTCTTGACAGATTTGGAAGTTGTTCCAAATATGAACTTGCCCATTACGTTATACTGTGACAACAGTGGGGCTGTAGCCAATTCAAAGGAACCTCGTAGCCACAAACGAGGTAAACACATAGAGAGGAAGTATCATCTGATTCAAGAGATTGTGCAAAGAGGGGATGTGGTCGTGACCAAGATCGCTTCCGAGCACAACATTGTTGATCCGTTTACGAAGGGCCTCTCGGCTAAAGTGTTCGAGGGTCATCTAGAAAGTCTAGGTCTGCGAGACATGTATATAGCGTAATCTAGGGCAAGTGGGAGATGTGTAATGGGCGTAAGGATGCCCTAGTTTATTGTATTTTGTATATTTACTTTTCATGTAATGTACAACATACATGTACCATTTCCAACTTTGGATTATATTGTATATATTTTTTCCCTGTAACTTGAGTTTTAGTTCAAGTGGGAGTTTGTTGGGTTTTATGCCCTAAAACTCGTAGATAGTAAATGTACATTTGACCGAACATTAATAAAAGTAATGTATTATTCAATGTTTGTATTATATCTTGTCTTATTAACCCTAATCCAATAAACTAAACATCCAAGGCTAATAGAATGAGGCTTGAACTAATATGTAGGAACATACGGGGATCAATGTTCAAGTTTTAGCCTAAAGGGTCTGTAGTATAGGGATAAGGTTGGGTACCTTATCCTGGTGACACTATGGATACGGCCCGCTTTGTATATTGATACAAACGTAATGATCCAACGCGTTCATGTAGTTGACATGCGAGTGGGGGTATCCTGTGCAATGAGTTTGCACAAAGACCGGACCGCGAAATAGTTTACCACTAACTGTATCATCGTTAGTTAGCTCGGTTTCTATTTCACTAGGATGACCTAGGCAACTTGGCCTTAATCCTGAGTGGATTATGGACTCCTGTCCACGAGGGATTGTCCTTTGATTTGTATGGGTGAGAGTGGTCTGTTCGCCGACTCAATAAGCCTACCATTTTGGGGACAAGACCGAGTGGGGAGCTAGGAACGTAGTCTTACAAGATGGAATTCACTTCTTCCCGATATTAGGGTAAGTAGAGGTGTGTTCCCTTAAGTGGTGTCTCCGGGTCTTGAACAATGGGCCCTACCCTCTTTATGGCACGAGAGGGACTTCTGTTTGTTGGTTGGACCACAAACAGGTTGTTCATTAGAGGAACACTGGTACTTAAGGACCAAGAGGTAACCCAGGGGTATAACGGTAATTTGACCTAGTTGGGGTACGAACACACGTGAAGGGCTAACTTGCTGTTGACGGTCGATATCCGTGGACACAGAAATATATCTGCAGTGAGAAGAGTGCAGTTGTGGTTCTTTAGTGGAGTGAACCACAGTTAACGAATATTAATTAACTTGGTTAATGAGTTTAGCCAACTAATCTCATATCGTTGGAGCTTCTGATCTGTAGGTCCATTAGGTCCCACCGGTAGCTCATTTAGGGCGTTGAGGTAAAATTCTAAGGAAGGATTGAATATTCGAAGCTGTTCGAATATTAAGCTAAAATATGAATTTGATTCATATTAAAACTATAGGTTATAATTAATGTGCATTGGATGTATATTAATACTATAGTTTTATGAGAGAGAATAATAATTGAACATATGATGTTCAATTTTATTATTATTTTTAATTAATTAATTTTGAATTAATTAATTGATTTAGTTTAATTAAATTTTATTTAATTAAACTATAGGTTAAAGAGGGATATTAATTTAAATAGGATTTAAATTAATGTTGATTAATTAAATGTAATTAATTATAATTAGAATATTTAGATTTTAATTTATAATTAATTAAAATATCAGGTAACTGATTAATCAGTTACCTGATGTGATGCGTGTAGTGGCCCTGGTTTTTCTCTCCTGATCGATAGGTAAATGGGAAGGGGCTCCTTTCAATTTCATCATTCCAACACTCACGCAAACTCTCCCTCTCTCTTGCTCTCCCGTTTTCTCCCTCTCTGTGATCTACAGAAAGAAAATCCTCCAGAAAATCCTTAGAAGTTTTTGCTCCCACAAGCTCCCAACGCACGTTCCTTTTCGAGAATACCAGTGCAATCAAGTGGTGGTGTTCGTGGTGGTTTTTCCAGCGAAATTGAGGATTTCCTCGCTGCTGTTCTTTTCGTGGAATCAAAGTTTTTGGTGAAATCTCGTCAAGAAAACTACAAAGGTATGGGTTTTCTTGATCTAGGATCATTAGGATCCAATTCTAGATTAGATCTAGAATTCTTTTCCAATTTTACAGCATGCTTTCGTGGGTTTTGACAGCATGTTTATAATTTCTTTCCTGCTGTAAAAAATTTGTGTTTGTGATCCGTATTTGGTATTTTAATCTTGGTTGAAAAACAGTGTGGTTCTCTGAACGTTTCCGCTGCCAAGGGCTTTTATCCCTTCACAAAGAACCTGTAGAACTCGTGCATTCGAATCTCTGTGGTCCTATGAATGTCAAGGCACGAGGAGGGTATGAATATTTCATCAGCTTCATTGATGATTATTCAAGGTATGGCTACCTTTACCTAATGCATCACAAGTCTGAAGCCCTTGAAAAGTTCAAAGAGTACAAGACCGAGGTTGAGAACCACTTAGGTAAAACGATTAAAACACTGCGATCAGATTGAGGTGGAGAATATATGCACCTAAAATTCCAAGACTATTTGATAGAACATGGAATCACGTCCCAACTCTCAGCCCCTACTACACCACAACAAAATGGTGTATCAAAGAGGAGAAACCGAACCTTGTTAGACATGGTTCGATCAATGATGAGCTATGCTCAGTTGCCTGATTCATTTTGGGGATATGCAGTTGAGACTGCCGTATACATTTTGAACATGGTTCCCTCTTAAAGTGTTTCTGAAACACCTTATGAGCTATGGAAAAGGCGTAAAGGTAGTTTACGTCACTTCAGAATTTGGGGATGCCCGACACACGTGTTGGTGCAAAACCCAAAGAAATTGAAACGACGTTCAAAACTGTGCCTGTTTGTAGGATATCCTAAAGAAACAAAAGGTGGTCTATTTTTCGACCCTCAGGATAACAAAGTGATTGTATCGACAAACGCTACTTTCCTTGAGGAAGATCACATAAAAGATCATCGACCTCGCAGTAAACTAGTATTAGATGAGATTTCAAGAAAAACTACAAAAGAATCTACAAAAGTTGTAGATCAAGCTGGTCCATCAAAAGTTGTTGATCAAACACGTCCATCTCAAATAGTGAGAGAGCCTCGACGTAGTGGGAGGGTTATAATACAACCCGACCGCTACATGGGTTTAACAGAAACTCAAACCATCATATCTGATGATGGTGTAGAGGACCCATTGTCCTTTAATTAGGCAATGAATGATGTTGATAAGGACCAGTGAATCAAAGCCATGGATCTCGAAATGGAGTCAATGTACTTCAATTCGGTCTGGGATCTTGTAGAGCAGCCGGATGGGGTAAAACCTATTGGTTGCAAATGGATCTACAAAAGAAAACGAGACCAAGCCGGTAAGGTCCAAACCTTTAAGGCTCGACATATGGCAAAGGGTTTTACCCAACGGGAAGGAGTGCATTTTGAAGAAACTTTTTTCCCTGTTGCCATGCTTAAGTCGATTAGAATACTCTTATCCATCGCCACATATTATAACTATGAAATATGGCAAATGGATGTCAAGATAGCCTTTTTGAATGGCAATCTTGAAGAGACTATCTATATGGCTCAACCAGAGGGATTCATAGTCTAGGGTGATGAGCAAAAGGTTTACAAACTTAAACGATCCATTTATGGATTAAAACAATCATCAAGATCCTGGAATATACGTTTTGACACTGCGATCAAAACGTATGGCTTTGAGCAAAATGTTGACGAACCTTGTGTTTACAAGAAAATCGTCAAATCCACTGTAACTTTTCTAGTTCTATACGTAGATGATATCCTACTTATTGGGAATTATGTAGGATTCCTGACTGACGTAAAACAATGGCTAGCTACTCAATTCCAAATAAAAGATTTTGGTGAGGCTCAATTTGTTCTGGGCATTCAAATAATTAGAAATAGAAAGAACAAAACGCTAGCACTGTCTCAAGCATCATATATCGACAAAATGTTGGTACGATATTCGATGCAGAACTCCAAGAAAGGGTTATTACCTTTTAGGCACGGGGTTCACCTGTCAAAGGAATAAAGTCCTAAGACACCTCAAGAAGTTGAGGAAATGAGACGTATTCCCTATGCATCAGCAGTTGGTAGTTTGATGTATGTCATGTTGTGTATCAGACCCGACATATGCTATGTCATAGGAATTGTCAACAGATATCAGTCCAATCCTGGACATGCGCATTGGACTGCCGTTAAAAATATCCTTAAGTATCTAAGGAGAACTAGGGATTATACGCACGTGTATAGAGCTAAGGATCTGATCCTTACAGGATACACTGACTTAGATTTTCAGACCGATATAGATTCAAGAAAATCAACATCGGGATCTGTGTTTACTCTAAATGGACGAGCAATAGTATGGAGGAGTATTAAGCAAGGTTGCATTGCTGACTTTACCATGGAAGCAGAGTACGTAGCCGCCTGTGGAGCAGCAAAAAAGGTAGTATGGCTAAGAAAATTCCTAACAGAGTTGGAAACTGTTCCAAATATGCAACTGTCTGTCACCCTCTATTGTGATAACAGTGGAGCAGTTGCAAACTCTAAGGAACCTCGAAGTCATACGCGAGGAAAGCATATTGAGTGAAAATACCATCTCATCAGGGAGATCGTGCAACGAGGAGATGTGATCGTCACGCAGATTGCTTTGGAGCAACAACATGGCTGACCCGTTTACAAAACTCCTCACGGCTAAAGTTTTTTAGGGTCACCTAGTTAATCTAGGATTATGAGCTTTGTTAGACTAGGGCAAGTGGGAGAAATGTAAGGGTATGGATGATGCCCTAGTTTATTGTCTTTATACTTCTCTCACACCTAACTTCATGTACCCCACTAGAGTTTCTAGTCCAAGTGGGAGTTTGTTGGGTTTAATGAGCTATAAACTCGTAGTTTGTAAATCATTAAACATATTCTATTTCCAATAAAGACGTTATTGAGGTTATTCAGTAAAAGATGTTATTGAATATGTAAATTGCGAATGATTAATCTAAATCCAATAAACTAAGATCCTTGGCTATAAAATGAATACTCGAACTATATGTAGGGACATATCGTAGGATCAAGTTCAAGTTTATAGTCAAAATAGTCTATAGTATAAGGATATGGTTGGGTGCCTTATCCTGGAGACACTATGGACGCTGCCCACTTTGTATTAAGTACAAACGATGAGATCCTAAATCGTTCATGTGGTGACATGCGAGTGGGGGCGTCCTATGCAATGAGTTTGCATAAGACTGGACCACGAAATAAGTCACTTTCTCTTTATAACACCGTTTACAGAAGAAACTGACTATTTCTCATAGATGACCTAGGTAACTCGTTCTTAATCCTGAGCTATCTATGAACTCCTGTTTATGCGAGATTATCCTTTGATCTACATGGGTGAGAGTGGCCAGCATCGCCGACTCAACAAGCCTACCATTTTGGGGATAAGATCGAAAAGATAGCTGGGGACATAGTTACGCAAGACGGAATTCACTCCTACCCATTTCAGGGATAGCAGAAAGGTTGTTCCCTTAAGTACTAACTCCAGGACTTGAACAAGGGGCCCCGCCCTCTCGTTGGATCGAAAGGGACTTAGGTTTGATGGTTGGACCACAAACCGATTGTTCATTAGAGGATTAGTGGAACTTAAGGAACAAGAAGTACTATAGGGGTAAAACGGTTATTTGACCTAGCTATAGCTACGAACAACCTGTGAAGGAACGACTTATTGAACATGGTTAAATCAAGTGGACGGAAATATATCTATAGTGAGCGGAGTGCAATTATCGGGCTATAGTGGAGTGTCCCGGTAGTTAACGAATGTTGGCTAGCTTAGATAATGAGATTAGTCGGTTAGCCTCGAATCGTTGGAGCCCATGATCTATAGGTCCATTAGGTCCCTCTACTAGCTCATATCAGATTAAAGCTTAGAACATAATGATAGGAATCTTTGAATCGTTCAAAAACGGGAAATAGGGCTTCATCGTAAAATGTGTTTGACACAATGTTTTAATTATGAATTAAATTAGGAATTGAGAGATAAGGGATTTAAAAGTGTTTTAAATACCATATATATGTATTAGGAATCATATATTATTAATGGCACTAGGTGACAATGATTAATTAGATTAATCATGACAAATTACTTGGAAATGTCCCAATTAATAACCTTGAGATCAAATTCAATTTAGAATTGAATTAGGGTAAAATGCAAGCTGAAAATTCAGAATTGAGATTCAAATTTTTAGTGGATTTAGTGGCATTCCCACTCTTGCATGATGATGCACAGTGGAAAACAACACAACCATGCACTAGTTGCATGTGTTGTGAATTAAACACCTAGAATCCACTTTGAGTTGCATTTTCACCATGTGTCTAGTGTCATGAAGCTTGTCTTTGCATGGTAGATGTCTATAAAAGGAGCTTGAATCAGATTCAACTCTTAAGAGAGTGAGTTACCTACTGTTATGCTGCTGGAATTTCCTCTCAAAGACACACACTTCCATAGATCTCTCAGTAGCTTGATCCTTCAAGCATTCCCTTCCCATTCCCTATCTCTATAAGACTCCCACAAGTCATTCTAGGCAAGGAGAATAGTACAGAAGACTCTAGAGGTTGTCCAAGGAGCATAGGAGAGGAAAACACCACAAGGAGTTCCATATAAGTGAGCTACAAAGGTTGGTGTTCTCTAACTCTCTTTTCTGTCCTTTCTAGAACATGCATGCTTTAGGTGCAAAATTGAATGACTTAAGTGCTTTCGATCTTCAATTGCTTCCGCATGTGTTATATGAACACCTTCATACAAATTCATGAAAGCGATGGATCGCAGAGACGATTACAAATTCATGGAGATTAGAGATGCCATTGCCTGCATTAATAAAAAAGTTAATCTCATCGGTGTCATCATCGAGTTCGGTTAGGCAATTTTGGCAGATTTTCACCCTCCCCACAACCCATTTTGCTCGTATTGCGTTTGAATGCTACGTTTTATAGTTAATGGGTTGTTTCTGATGGTTGATTTCTATCTCTTCAACTCAACTTTGAGGATGTTGTCTCAACATTGAGGATGGTTGATTATTTCAGGATTGCGACAAGGAATCTATTCCTCTTCCTCATCTCTACCTGCTAAATTTGCTTCTCCTATTAAAGCTTGTGGAATTGAGTTTCGTGGAATTTTTCCTTTGGTTCAAGAATGAATCCGTCTAACGATTTAGTTTTGCAGAATCTTGTTTGGTTCAAGATCTAGAGTCCCGCCCCCTCTTGCTTTGTTTCATGCTATTCTTTCAAGCTCTTCAACCCTGTTTTGCTCCAGTTTAAGTCAGATTAGATATGCCATTGCCTGCACTAATCAGAAAATAAACCTCATCGACGTCATCATTGAGTTCGGTTAGGAAATTTTTGCAGGTTTTCAACATCCCCACTACCCATTTTGCCCGTTCCTTCTCTTACATTAGCGATTGAATGCTACGTTTTATAACTAATGGGTTGTTTCTTAAGTCGTTGTTGGGTTTACGACTATGGAGCTGGAAAAAGAGGGATGTTTTGTATGATGTTATTCTTTTTTTTTTTTCCTTTGAAAATCTTTTGGTGTACTGCATGATTCAGTGTCTCTACTTGATATGTTATCTATCAAGTCCCTCCAATCTAGATTTTGGTTCTGGAATGATTTTTTTAACATATTCATATCCTATATTTCTATTTGTCATTAAATGAATCGCCATATCTTTTTTTCCACCCCTTTTGTGTTCTTTCTTTTCAATGGTGTTTTATTTGATATTGAAGTCATTTTATTAAAAAAAAAAAAGTAAACTAGGGAAGGAAAATCAATCAAAATATTTTAGATATGAAGCACAAAATTTATGGTAACCATAACTTATGAAGGATCTAACATTATTTTCTGCCATAGAATGATTTGGATGATACATCAAATATTCAAATTTAGGTCATTCTCAATACAGATATGATTGATAAATTAAATTTCAAATTCATAGATACATACTTGTATAATTTACAAACAACTTTTCAAAAATATATACATCCTTTCAAATTATACAAACACATCTTTTCACAAAATAAATACTAACTAATTCTATTTTAAAATGGTTGGTAAATTTAATTTAAAATTCATATAGACACATCCTTTCAAGCATACAATTTTTATCTTAAGAATTGGAAATGGAGAAGAACCTACCTATAATGATGATATGATTACCTTGCCTTAAGAAATTGCAATACCACATTTTGGAAGTAACATGGAAATGGAATTCATAAGAAAGATATATCCAGATCTACAGCTTCATGCTACATCAATGGAATACATGACCAACAGAGCAATTTTGGCTACAACAAATGATCATGTTGATTATTTGAATGAACTTTTGATAGATATATTTCCGGGAGAAGTTAAAAACTTCAAAAGCTTTGATGAGGCAATGGATGATACAAATGCCTACTATCAGGAAGAATTTTTAAATTCTTTGCTACCAAATGGAATCCCACCACATAAGCTTATACTAAAGGTTAATTGTCCTATTATGTTATTGAGAAATTTAGACCCATCCAATGGATTGTGTAATGGAACAAGAATGATATGTCGAACATTTGGAAAAAAAACATAATACATGTTGAAGTAGCAATGAGAGAACGTGCAGGAAAACAAGTTTTTATACCACGAAGTCCATTAAGTCCACCTAATGATGAAGGGTGTCCATTCAAGTTCAAAAGGAAACAATTTCCTATCTGATTATGTTTTGCGATGACAATAAACAAAGCACAAGGACAAACTGTTCCTAATGTTGGAATATATCTTCCTGAACCTGTATTTTCACACGGACAACTTTATGTTGCATTATCAATAGGAGTTTCAATGTCAACAACAAAAGTTCTTTTCAAATCACTAGAGGATCCAAATTTGTCTTCCAGACATACAAAGAATGTTGTTTATAAAGAGATTCTCCTTTAATCAAGGTTCGGTTAATTAACATCGAGATATATTATTCTTATGAAGTGTAATTTTTTTTTCTCAAATAATCAATCTCTTTCAAGAAACACCAAATAATTCCTCGTAAGGTAATAAGTTGTTTTATTGTGTCACTTTCTTTATGGCTTTTACTTTACAACTTTTATTTCAATCATATGAATTTTTTTTATTCACCTATCTATTTTTAAAATTTTTTCTCTTTCATAACTTTTCCCATGAATGTGTTTTGGATGATAAAGTTCATTTTCAACATTTTCCAACTAAATGAACATTTAACCACGTGCATTGCACGAGTATTTCTAATAGTTTAAATTAAAATAATAATTAAATTTTAAATAATATTAGAGATTGTAACACTTCTACATACAAATTCAATAAAATTAAGTTCATTTCCACGAATTAAATTTCTTTGTTGAAATCTTGGTGAAATCTCATTTAATCTGGGCATGCCAATTTGTTCACACGAGATTTCAATAGAGAAATTTAATTCGTGGAAATGAACTTGATTTTATTGAATTTGTATATAGAAGTGTTACAATCTCTAATATTTATCCTCTGATGCTTTCTCTCAAAATGTAGAGTCTGATCTGAGGGCTTGCAAGCTTGATCTCAGACGGAGGGAGGTTGAATCTTCAACTTGTATCTTGATGAAGAGACGATTGATTCTTTGGATTTTTCAAGTTGTTGGATCTGTTAAGTCTTGAGTAGGTCGAATTTTGAATCTTGGATCTTCTGAATTCTCTGGACTCTCTGACTTGAAGACTATAGACTTTGGGAGAATGCTCTAGACTCTGCCTTCTCTAACTCTGTCTAAATGCCCAAAATGAATGGTGGTCTCCTCTATTTATAGAGTTTGATAGACCTCATATGAGCTTGGCCTTGGGCCCAACCTTTGGGTTTGGGCTATATTTGGGCTTTAATCCAACCCATGTTTAATTAGGTTGGATTATTTTAATTTAGCCCAATTTCTTCAATGATCTCGGGTTACATTAGTTTCGGGTCCAATTGTCCCGTGGCATAATTTGACTGGACTCGACTTATGTCATCTGATCAATCAATAATAGACAAGTGACATTGTTTGATTTACCGAATTTTAATGTCTATTAGTTTAATTTAGGGACACGTGTAAATTTATAATTGGTCCCAAATTTATTTTATCATTAATTTAAACTAATGACGTGGCAATTTGTGATTGCCCGAAATTTCTCACTCAACAAATGCCCTCTTTTCGAAATTTATGTACCTCTATGCGTGCATGGATTTTGAAAAGCATGATTCGTGAGAAAAATATATGACGTTTAGTCATAATAATAATTTGTGTCGATTGGTGAAACTAATCATAATATTAACTTATATTTCCGAATAATTTCTTTTCCGCTACCAACATAACCTTTTTTTTTTTTTGGAAGTTGGAAACTTAATTTTAGCCAAAATTGTGACAATTTTTTTTTCTCTACCTTAGACATGAATTTGGAGGTAGATAGGTACTTTGAACAAAGATTGGAGGTCTCTTGAGGCCAAAATTTTTGTCTTGATTCATATAATTTGGAGGCAAATTTTTTTTTTTTTTTTTTACCTTAATAGCAATAGTAGGAAACTTCTTGCCATATTTGATTAGGCCAAAATTTTCTTGGCCAAAAAAATCAACTTTTCCTTATGTGTTTGACCTAATTTCTCCCTTATAAGTTGGAGAAGTTGCATAGGCCAAGACACAAAGCCACTCAAGCAAGAAGTCTAAGTAAGAAAAAAAAAATTCTCCTCTTTAATTTCTCTTTTCTTTCTTTCATTTGACTTCAAATGCTCATATATTTTTTTCTTTGTGTAGGCCTTGAATTCGAGTGAAGATCTCCCTTCGTGCCTCTTTGTCGCGCCGTCGGTAAGTAAAATAACTTTCAAAATTCTTTTATTATCTTTACCAATAGCTATTGCCGCAAGTTTCACATTTTTTTTTTATTATATGTATATGTTCAGTGCTGCAAATTCAAGATTTTTTTTTTCTTTATCGTCGCACTGTGTTGTACCTAAAGAAAGAAACAAATGCAAGTTTTCTTTTTTTTTTCTTTTTATGTTAAGTGTTGCCGTTTTTCATATATACATAGACCATAGGGTTTACTATCGGCAAGTCTTTAGAAAAAAAGACCCATTCAAAACCTTTTTTTACATACATACAGGCTGTCACTTTTGCTTCCTCTTTTTTTTTTTATTATTTTTTTTCATATTGCCCAACACATTAGGTTTTTTTTTCTTTTATTTATTTTTTTAATCCCGCCGCAAGCTTTCTTTTCCTTTTTCTTTTTTTCTTTTTCTTTTTTTTGTTTCTTTTTAATTTACATGTGTCCAACATTAACCATTTTCATTTTTTTTTTCTTCGGCCTACCCTCCTTTGTTTCTTTTATTACAGATGCCATTATTTTTTACTCTTTCATCTTTTGTATTTTTGTTTCTCTCGGATGCATGCTCATTTTTTTTTACCACTTTGCAATTTTATTTATTATTTTTTTTTTTAACTTGATCTTCCTTAACATTTTTTTTTCCTTATACTTACTTTGTTGCCACTTTTTTTTTTCCATTAATTACCTTCCTTTCTTTTATAGGATTTGGAACTACCATACTTGTTTGAAAATCTCCTTGGATCAATCTTAATCTTTGTCCACCATTTGGAAGGTATATACATATTCAAACTCTTTTTTTTTTTTTTTTGTATATTTATGTATTTCTTTTTATTTTGTATATGCATATACTTCATTGGCATCTTTATTGAATGTGCACATATGAACTGCTTTGATTGCGCCATAGATACTTTTGTCTCCTAATTTTTTTTTGCACGTATATTATTGCAATTTGTTTCTTTTTTGCTTGAATATGTAAGCATCGTGGAACAGTCGACACCAAATTCACTTGGAGTGATTTCACCACCTGTCTAGACCAGTCACTTTGATGACTGTAGTATCCTGCAGGGGTGGTCACTAGACTCGCCTACAATGGTCGTCATCAACTTCATTTGCAGTGACTTCACCACCTGTCTAGACCAGTCACTTTGATGACTGTAGTATCCTATAGGGGTGGTCACCAGACTCGTCATCAACTTCATTTGTCGTGACTTCACTACATGTCTAGACCAGTCACTTTGATGACCGTAGTGTCTTACAGGGTTGATTACCCTTTTTTTTATATGATTGATTATTTATGCATCAGATTCTTGCTTTATAACTTCTTGAACAAGATTGACATCAATTTTTTTTATGTAGAAAAACTTATCTCCATCATGGTGTAATTCACTAAGCATCCTGATCTTGAGAAAAACTGCTTGGTTATCTTGAAGGATAGAGATCAACCTGTTGAAAATGGAGTCATTCTTCATGTAGGAGAGACGGTGTATGGAAACTTTAGGACATTGCAGACTTCCTTAGATGGTTCTAGAGTCCTATCTAGATGGTCTGAGGGGAGGCCCTTGAATAAAAAATCATCCATGAAAGTGTGGTTTCTAGAATCTCCAATACATAATAAAGTGTCGAGTCAGAATCCAGAATATATCGACACTAGGTCGTCAAATTATTGAGGGTAAAGCTCGCTAGAGTTTGTCGTTTAAATTCCATGGAGAATTCAGTTACACTCGCCATTATTGGGAATGGTTGGAAATTGTAGTTGCTCGCAATGAGTCGACGCTTAAGAAGGCTCATCTGTTTGATGCTGTGATAACTTCCTTATACACCTATGACCGTAACACCGATATAATTCGAGCCTTTTGTGAGGCGTTGTGTCCTTCAACAAATACTCTTCATACGTCATCTGAAGAATTGTCTATCTCCTTATGGGACATGTGGAGATTAGGGGGCCTTTCCATTAAAGGAAGTTCTACGATGAAGTTATTCCTTGCTGCAATGAATTATTAGCATCATCTGATCAAAACAATGAAGGCCTCCCGAAAAGTTGTGAGTATCTTTTTGCTGCTAATTATCATATAGCCTCTCAGAACCGTGATCATTTCACGATTTCCATTACTTCATGGATTTGTTTTTGGTTTAAGAGAGATTTGAAGTATGAAGAGCCTCCTGCTCAAAAAGTAAAGATATCTCTTCGTCCTCATTCGACTCATAATCCAGATGGAGTTCCTATCAAGTGTTCTGACTGGTCTGAGAGAGAACTCAAGTTCTTCCGTGAGCTGGGTGTAGAAGATGAATTGATAGAAAAGACTTACTTGACTGCTTTTCTTTCTTGTTGGTTATGTGTATTTGTGTTTCCCAACATACAGATTTCTCTTCGTCCAGAGGTCTTCAAAGTTGTAAGTCTTATGGCAAAAGGTTATGTTTTTAGTCTTGCTATTCTAGTTTTGGCTAATATCTATAATGGATTGGGTCAAATTTATAAAGCGTCTCCTTCGGCAGGACGTTCAGAGGCTTATTTTCCAGTGCATTATGTTTACGCTTAGCTTGCTTATTATTTTAACACGCATTATGCAGTTCCAGAAAAAAGTTTGGGGCCCAATGATGGTTGAGTTTTCAAAAGAGGGTGGAGCTAAATACTTTGACGATTTTGAGGCTCGTGTACATATTCATAAAGGTAAATATGTATCGTGGTATGTGAATCTCCCTCCTCGCAATAAAGGCATGGTTCTGACAGATGATGACAAGCTATCATTTTGCCATTCCTCATTCTTTATAAGCATTTGATCATGCTTCTTATCTTCACGATGTGGGTCTTCGATGGTCATTGAATCTTATAATCCTTGTCGATTTGGCTGACAATTTGAATTTTACCAATACGTGCCAAACGATCTAAGTGAAGAAGTTCCTGAAGCCAACTTAGATAATATATTGCGCCTTTGGATGATATGTGTTCGAGCAAAAACATTGTCTCAAGTTTATCTCCCTACACATGCGATGAAGCCACACATCCAAATTACCCAATGTTACCGAAGTTGGTGGTTGGAAAAAAATGGAAATTATCTTGAAGAAGACATAGAAAAGTTGGTGGCTAGTGCTATTCCTCTTCCTCCCAAGCCAAAATTTTCCAAAAAGGTTGGTGATGAAAATGAAGGCAAAGGGATTCGCATGTTTGACCTTGGTGAATTTTGTTATCGGGATATTGATGGTAGTCAGAACAGTAGCGACGATCATCATTGGAAAAGGCCTAAAAAGTCCAATCAACCATCAGAATGTGAAGATGAATTTTTTGATGGAGTTCCCAGTGCATCACAATTTCCTGAACTCCCTACACTACTGGTAAGTGTTTGAATGATTGAAATTTCGTAATTCCGTAAAGCGGAAGCGTGATTGGGACCAATTTGTAATTAATTTTGTTTAATCTAAAATACCAATACATTGACAATAATCTTAGAACTATTCTAAATTTATTTTAAGGCTAAGCATACAAAAATATTAGATCTAAATCTAATTTATATAGTAACAAATTACTTACCCTCGTTGACGACTCAGATTAAATTCACCAACTGCTTGTGAAATAATAACGAACTACTGTGAACACCACCACTATGGCTACACCGGTATGACTCTGACACTTCTAGAGGCAGGAGACTGGTGGGAGTCTAGAGGGAGCCTTCAGGGGAATTCTCTAAGAGTTGGAGAATGAATGACATGTCTTTCACCCCACCACATGGGTCCTATTTATAGGAAAAAAGGCCAAGATCTTTTCCCTTATAGGAAAAGGTCATGAATAAGATCTAATCAAATCTATTATCTTATTCATATTTAATTTAATAAATAATTAATTAATTCCATAATTAATTAATTACCCAATTAAATATCATATATTTAATCTTAAGGATTTTATTAAATTATTTATATTAATATGAATCCAATTCATATTAATTATTTGAACTCTTTCAAATATTTTCTCTCAAGAATTAATTTTGAAATTAATTCAAAATTATATTATAAAGTTTCATAAACTTTATATTATAATGTATCAATATACATTATATGATTCCCCTAAATAAATTGAACACTTTAAATTTACAATTTATACTTAATTGCCTCAAGTCTCTTTACGAGCTACTAGTAGGACCTAATGGACCTACAGATCAGAAGCTCCAACGATACGAGACTAATTAGCTAAACTCATTAACCAAGCTAGTCAACATTCGTTAACTGTGGGTCACTCCACTAAAGACCCACAGCTGCACTTCTTCTCACTATAGAATATTTCTTTGTCCACGGATATCGACCAATGCAGTAAGTCAATCCTTCAAGTGTGTTCGTAACACTAGTTGGGTCAAATTACCATTTTACCCCTAGGTTACCTCTGGTTCCTTAAGTACCACTGATCCCTCTAATGAAAAAGTTGTTTAGGGTCCAACCACTAAACAGGAGTTCCTCTCGAGCCAGGAGAGGACGACGCGCCCTTGTTCAAGCCCCATAATCAGCCCTTAAGGGAACACACATCTACTTAACCCAATAAGGGAAGGAGTGAATTCCATCTTGTACTGTTATGTTCCCAACCCCTATTCGATCTTGCCCCTGAAATGGTAGGATTATTGAGTCGGCGAACTGGCCACTCTCACCTATACATATATAAGGACAATCCCTCCTGAAAGGAGTTCATAACAAACCCAGCCTTATCCCTATACTATAGACCTTTTAGGTTGTTACTTGGACACCGATCCTCGTATGTCCCCACATACTAGTCCAAGTTTCATTTAAACAACCTTGGATCTTAGTTTATTGGATTTAGGGTTTATTAATGCAAAATCGATTATTCAATAACCAAATTACTGAATCACTCAAATAAAGCTTGATTGAGATCGATTAATTTGTTTCATTTACTATCTACGAGTTTTAGGGCATAAAACCCAATAGTGTTTTCATTCCTTCATCATTATAATATTTTACTATTATTATTATCATTATTACTTACTTTTTTTTTGTAGTCACCTTTAAATGATCCCCTTATAGAAGACGAAGGGCATCATAATCCTCTTTCTTTTGTGAGTCCAGACGTTTTTTTATTTTGTAGCTACGCGTGTGGGCAATTTCAAAGCGTCGATGGATAGAGTTGTGACTCAATCTTGTCATCCTGTAACTTATGAAATTCCTGGACAAATGAAGACAACAACCCATGCAGCTGCGTCTGATATCTCTAATTATTGTGTTGATAATGTGATTTCCAACTATAGGAAACAGGTTGCCCTTGCCATGTGGGAGAGCATACAACAGAAGATCATACGCACTTCCTTTGACAAGATACCTCGTCTTGAACAAGAGACGGTTAAAATATTTCATGCAATCTCTGAGACTTGTGCACCCGGCTTGAATCCTCTTAAAGAAATTGTATGTGCGTATTTCAAGAAGGTAGAGAAGTATAACCAACCGCAGTCGTCATTTTCTTCTCAATTAACTTCGGAGAGTAAGAATCGCCAATTGGAAGAGGCTAAGTTTAGCTTGGAGAAGATACTATACAGTGAAAGTGAACTACTCACAGCGAAGGGTATACTTCAGCAACAACATTTGCAAGCATTACGAGAAGAAGAATAATTGGAAGCTAAGCTTGAAGCTGTGAAAGCTAAGTGAGGGGAGATTTCTAAGTCTATTGTCGAGAAGGAGGACCTTTTAAAACAACATCAACTCGAGGCTTCTGAACTGCGAGGAATTATAAGTAGCATTGAAGATGCCCCTGTTCTTACTGATGTTGATGCTAAAACTCTGACGATACTTCATGGAATGTTGGAAGATGCACAAGAAGAGCTGAAGAACTACAAGTGGATACCATGATCAGACTTCATTTTTTTTTTTATATCATTGTAGCATTTTTTTTTATCGAAGATATCTCCTTTTTTTTGTAATAGGCAAGATATTTTTTATTCAACATCAAACTTGTGTCGCATAATGAACTGATTTTTTTAACTATTATTCAAGAATGAATTTCCTTTTACCAACATGTGATGATGGTTTTTTTTTAAAATTTTACGGACTGAGTTTAAAGTTTCCTTTAAGTTGCCTACGTACCCATTAATAAACGAGATCAAGTCATAACGTAGTTCAGAGTACAAATTTAATTTTTTTTGGGTTGTTCACCTTTTTAACTCGTGCGGGCCAGGAGTATCATGCAGTTTAGGCTCTTGCGATATGGAGCATTACATTTTAAGCATAATATTTTCTTGTGAAACTTGTCGTTGATTAGGCCAATTTTGAGCCCATCCTTGTCAACTATCTTGTATGCTCCATTCGTGTAGACTTCTTTCACAAATAGGGTCCGTCCCATTTAGGTGTAAACTTGTGTCCTGTATGTCGAGTTATGATGATAGGTCTTCGAACTGCGAGTACGAGCTCACCAACTTGAAATGAAATCTGTTTGTTGATTGGCTAGTCTAGACAGGTAATTAACCCCTGCAGGATACTACAGTCATCAAAGTGACTGGTCTAGAAAGGTGGTGAAATCACTGCAAATGAAGTTGATGACGACCGTTGTAGACAAATCCAGTGAGCACCCCTGCAGGATACTACAGTCATCAAAGTGACTGGTCTAGACAGGTGGTGAAATCACTGCAAATGAATTTGATGACGACCAATGTGGGCAAATCTGGTGACCACGCCTGCAGGATACTACAGTCATCAAAGTGACTGGTCTAGACAGGTGGTGAAATCACTGCAAGTGAAGCTGATGACGACCAATGTAGGCAAATCTAGTGACCACCCCTGCAGGATACTACAGTCATCAAAGTGACTGGTCTAAACAAGTGGTGAAATCACTGCAAGTGAATTTGATGAAGACCGATGTAGGCGAGTCAGGTGACCACCCCTGCAGGATACTACAGTCATGAAAGTGACTGGTCTAGACAGGTGGTGAAATCACTACAAGTGAATTTGGTGACGACTGTTGCACGATGCTTACACGTTCAAGCAAGAAAGAAACAAATTGCAAAAAAAAATGTGCAAAAAAAGAGGAGACAAAAGAAAATCTATGGCACAATCAAAGCAGATCATATGTGCGATATTCAATAAGACACCGATGAAATATATGAATATTAAGAAAAAAAGTTTGAATATGTATATACCTTTCAAATAGTGGACAAAGATTGATGTTGTGTCCAAGAAGATAGTCAAATAAATTTGTTAGTTCCAAATCCTACAAAGAAAGGACGGTAATTAGCAAACAAAAAAACACACACACAAAAATGATAAGTAAAGGTAAAGCAAGTTTTCAAAAAAAAAAAAAAAAAGAAAAAGAAAAAGAAAAAGCAAGTAGGTGAAATTTTTATTTTTTATTTTTATTTTTACAAAAAAAAAATGAGGGCATGCAATAAAAAAATAAATCAAGAAAAAAAATTAACTCGAAAGGTTAAAAAAAATTCAAGAAGAATAAAAAGAAAAAAAAAAAAGAAGTGGCGGAAAAATTAAAAAAAAAAAAAAGAAAATCAAATGTTGGGGCCAATTAAAATTAAAAAAAAAAAAAAAAAAGGTTGTGTATGGCACTTGACCTAAAAAAAAAAAAAGAAGAAACACTCGTATATCTTTTAGGTGCATATCGTTGGCGACAAAGTTATATATATATATATATATATATATATATATATATATATATATTAAAAATAAATAAAAATAAAAGTACAATCCCAGATACATATTCAAATTTGGGATTGATTAATCAAATTTGTTGAGAAGAGTTTTGTGATTTGGTGGGATTTGAATAAAAACAATATATAAAGATAAAAGTTGCGGCTGGGACTTTTACAAATTACAATAAAAAAAACATATACAAATTACACATTTGGTCCCTGTTCGGTAGAGGAATGTTACTTACAGCAGATGGAATGTTAAATCCCATAAAGGTTGTAGTCTTCCTCTTCTTTCTTTGTCTAGCCACTTCTCCTTTACACGATCGTGCATTATGCCCAACATTTTTACATTTTGAACATGTTACCGTGGGTGTTTGTCTCCTCATAGGTTGTGAAGGTCTAGGTTCACTTGCATCTCTCCTCCGTTGCCTTCTTGGTCGTCTTGGGGGTCGTTTAAGTTTAGGTGGCTGTAGCGGATCAGCAGTAGTTTTTGGCCAAAGACCAGACCCAATCACGGGTTTGAGGAAGCTCGAGTATGTCTTGGTCAATGTATCTTTATGGTAAAATTTGTCCACATATTCTTCGGGCTTATGCTTCCTATAGTAAATGCTTTGGATGGCATGGACACAGGGGATGCCACTTAAGTCCCACTTTCTACAACTACATGTCCGTTTTTCCAAATCTACTACATATTGGGCTTGTCCTACCTCAACCTCGAACAATAGATTCCCAGCCCATACAGGTATTGCATTGCCAGCACGTTTCTTTTCCTTTTCTAGCTTACTACGAATCTTTGGCCCTAAATTTCCATCCAGTCCACTGTACATCTGAAATTTCTTTGTGATTCTAGTCATCACAAGCTTGCGAATCACTTCTAGCATCTGTATTATGGGCTTGTCCCTAGCTTCGTTGATGAAAGCATTAAATGACTCAGAGTTATTGTTCAAAAGGAGGTCGGACTTACAACTGGTTTGGAATGAGTGCCTTGACCAAAACTTTGAAGGTATGTTCTTTACACATTGGTAGGCATTCACGTCAAGTTTTCCCAACTCCTCCATAGCTCCATCAAACTCAGACTCTGATGTTGCCTGAGCAGCTTTCCAAAACCAGTTCTTCAACGCCAATCCTTTGAATTGCTTTTGGAAATTGGCATACAGGTGCCTCACACAAAAACGGTGATCAACTCCAGGAAATACATCATTGAAAGTGGGTACCAATCCCTGCACAACAAAGAAAGTAAATGTTCACTTAAGCTTCGCAAATAAAATCAAGTTTAGTCAACAAAAGCACAACAAACGACAATATTTATGTTTATGTTTATTAGAGAACTAATCTTTATGTTTATTAGATCAACAAGGCACAACAAAATGCAACAAATAAGCTAAGTAACGCATATCTAAAATGCATAAGCAAGAACAAAGTGAACGATACCTTTTGTTGGTCAGACATGAAAGTGTATCCTTTCACAGTGAACGATCCTATGTCACTCTCAAGCAAACGAAGAAACCATGTCCAATTGTTCTTCGTTTCTACCTCAACTATAGTCCATGTTATAGGGTAGATGTCGTCATTCCCATCCATTTCAACCGCAGACATAAGGTGTCCTTGACATGGACCCTTCAAGTGGCATGCGCCTAGTGAAATGAATGGTCTACATCCTACCAAGAAACCATCCTTGCAACCCTTCAAACAAATGTATAGGCGTCTAAATACAGGATTACTGTCCTCAGTCACCCTATCACATAGTATTTTCACAGATGGTCCCTCATTCGACCTCCGAAGCTCAGCACAATAATCCCACAACCGTTGGTATTGTGCAGTCATAGTCTCATTAATCTCTCTAATTGCCTTCCTTCTAACCCTATATGTTTGGCTCTTCGAAAGAGAACAATTAAGCTCACTCTTCATTGTTTCAATGATATCACACAACCTCCAATCCGGTTGTTGTCTAAACCTTGCTAGGTATCTTCTAGCAATCCAGGACGATCTCATATTTCGGTTCGTGAACTCCCTACTACAACGGTGCTCACTTCTGTAGGTCTTTATTTGAAAAGTGTTCTCCCCTTGGCTCACGCTAGCATGTATTCTCCATGTACATGCTCCGTCACAAGTAGCCGTGACTCACTTTTTGTCATTCTTTATCAATCGAATATTGTAGCCCCCTTTGACTGCATATTCTTTTATGGCCTCCTTCAATACACTAGCGGTGCTAAACAACATTCCAATGACAAATTCAATCCTATCCATGTCTGTGCCTTCTCTAAACTCAGGATCCCCATTCATTCTTCTTCCACTTGAATTTACCGGAGAGTTCAAGTCAGTAGATGATCGATAATCTGATCCTGCATCTACATCAATATCAACATGTGTATCTAAAGGTTCATTTCGTGCAATAGAACTCTCATCACTTGAATCTACATCCCCTTCAATAGAGCCATCGTCACTAGAATATGATTCCTCTTCATATTCATCTTCTGACTCACCTTCCACATTGTGAGATTGAACTTCAGGCTCTTGACAATTCTCATTTGTACCCTCGACATCTTTGTCATTATCAACATGATCGTCAACCTCTCAACCATTATCATCCATCTCATCTTCAAACTCGTCTCCAGACTCATCTCCATCCCATTATTCATCACAATACTCAAATGGATCTTCCATCTCAACTTCAAGTTGGTTCTGATTGGTTCCTTCCACATCTTTTTGTTCCACAACTTTTTGTTCCTTATCTTTTTGTTCCTTATCATTTTCTTCCTTATCATTTCTAACTTCAGCCCCTCCCTCCTCATCAGTAGAATCTAAATCCACTACCTCAGGATACCCCTCTAAATACATTGGTCTAATCTCAGCAATCGGTACTGTAACATCTATAATTTCTCTATTTGGGTTGTGTTCAACATACATATGGATCATCCTATCCTCTGGAAGCATTTCAATCATATCTAAAATATCAGCATCCTCCAGAATTGTCTTGTATCCATTACATAGTGTTTTCCCTGGCACAATATACCCAAACCAAGCTGCATTGCATACACCTAAGTAAGCTGTCAGGACAAATAGTTCTAGAATAGTTAGCCCACTAGGTTCTACATCTTCTACCACAGAAACCTCCCCCCCGAAATATTCAACCCTAGGTACATATTATATTCTTCCATTGTAATGAAATGTAATGTTGAAACGCCTCGAAGACCTGCATGTTGTAGTTGACAACACATTCAATCTAAAGAAAAACTGGCAACCGAAGAGAAGAGAGGGAAAATGTTTCGATTTTTTGGAACTTACATTTCACCCGAAAGTTTTGGCTCTTTCTCTATATTTAGGGTTTCGCCTTGCCTTCGTCTTCGTCGTTTTCCATGCATAAGTTTCGACCTTCTGTTTGCAAAAGAAAAATCAAACCCCAACTACTAAAAAAACCCTCGTCTTTTCTTTTCGAAATGAACGATTCTGTTACCTAGAAAGTTAATCGAGCAAGCAAGAAAGTTTCAAACTTTTTCTTACCTTCAAAGCAAGCGACAGACCCTTCGAAGCCACCAAGAGAAAAACGGCAGCGTTCGTATTCTTCGTTCGTCTTCTTCGTTTGCCTTCGTGCGCCTTCTCTGTCGAACGTTGGGGTTTTTGGTTCTTCTTTTTTTGCAATCACTTTCGATTTCAAGTAAACAGAGGGCTGGAGGGAAATGTGTTTTTTTTTTAATCCAACGATGGAAATCTAAACAAGAATTTAAATCTTGGCCTTTGATGATGCTAGATCAGAATTAAAATACCTGAGTGCCACGTCAACCACCCAAGTGTCTAAAACATTGCCATGTCTGCAGTCCACATCACCTCTCCGTTAATGACTTCACGGAAATTTGACGACAGGGACCATTTGGCTGCTTATCTAAAAACTCAGGGGTATTTTTGTTGAGTTTGAAAACTCAGGAACCAAAAGTGTATTTTTCCCTAAGATTTAAATGTGCATGATGTTAAATAATTAATATGATTAATGAATTAAAATTTAATTAATTAATTGATTTTGATCTAACGCTCAATATCTTTTCCTACCCTCACATTAGGGTTTTCTTACTTATAAAAGGGAAAGGATATGAGAAACCTAACCTTAAGGTCTTATCATTGCCTCCCTCTCACTTTCTCTCAACCTAGAACACAGAGAACTTTTTCTCTAGTGTGCTTCCCATTCAAGATGAGGTAGTCCCACAATTACGTTCCTGATCTCAGAGGATAGCAGTGAAGGCTTCTGTGGTGGTGTCCCAAGAGGTGTTGCACGCTTGGTCCTTACAATCAAGAAGGAGTTCTTGATCTTTCAGAGTCGTCAATGATGGTATGTTTATGCTTCTCTCTCACTTTTAGATTAGATCTAAATTGTATGTTTAACTTTGATTAATTGATGTAGAATTGTTCTACGCAGTTCTTTGCCACTATATTGGTATTTTGGTGAAAATAAAATTAACTACGAACAATTTGCTTCCTCTAACGGAATTTGAGAATTTCATTCCCATAGGTCACACTACTCAGTCTTCGAGTCTAGTCCTAAGGTAGAGATTGAGTAGGAGGCTAGTGAAAGTGTGTGAAATGCATGATTGATAAGATGTATTGCAAATAAATGACATAACTATGAAAAAGTACAATTACAACATAAAAAGATGGTAATAAATTACAAGTGAATAACAATATACTAAACAAATCATATTACAAATAAGGAAACATAAATAAATCAATAAATAAATAAACGACAAAATAATGAAGAGACCTAAAGAAAGAGTGCAATTAAAGGACAATAAAGATATTCATGGCTTGACCCTAAAAAATCCCCAGTGGAGTCACCAAGTTGTCGCAACGTCAACGCGACCAACGTCCTCTTTTGGGTTTTTTAAAGAAGAAAATTGGAGTCCACACTAATCATTGAAGGTGTGATTGGTCACCTTTAAAATAAAATAAAAACCAGTCTTAGAAAACAATAAATTAGGCTCGGGAGTCGTTTGGGTGTATGTAAGGTATTAGCACCCTACAACACCCGTTAAAAAAACGATTATCACATTATCTTATATTGTCCAATTAAATGAATAAAAACGGTCCTTCATTTTTTTATTTTTCTTAAAAAAACATTATAAATATAAAAATAAAAACCAAAATGAAATAAATCATGCCTAAATTCCCCTTTAATTAAAGAAAATTTGTTCCTCAAGAATTGAATTTAACTCAGTCATGGGTAATACATGATTATGTTTATTTATAATAATAATAAATAAATAAATGAAATAAATAATTTAAAAAAAAATAGATGAACAAGAAGAAAATTATTTCAAGAGTAAACCTTTTTAAAAGGGAAAATGAGAATTTTCGTACACCTGCATGGGAGTAAAACTCCAGGAAGGCACATTACTCAGTTCTCCTAATCCCTTTTAAAAGAAAATTAATTTCAAAACAATAATGATGATTGAAATTGACCAAGAAAAATTAAATACATATACAAGTTTGGATTGGAAAAAAAAAATATCAAATTAGAAAGTTCAAAAAATAAAAATGCAATGAAGTTGATAAAAAGTAGATTTGAAATCAAATGGAAAGAGAAATAATAATAATAATAATAAATATTTAATTAAAAAAATAAAGGTGGGACCCACCTCTTTTACTTTTCTTTTTCTCCTTTTTTCCTTCCTCCCTCCCCAATTCATTTCTCTCTCTCCATAATCTCCTTCCTCCCCCTCTTTTTTTTTTTTCTCGCCAAGCTTCTTCCACCTTTTTTACTACTTTATTCTTTCTCTTTCTTTTCTCTCTTTTTCACATTCGTTTCTCTCTCCTTTATTTTTTTCTCTTTCAAGTCTCACCTTAAAACTTCGCTAGAATCGTGGGTCTTTGAGTTAGAGTGGCAACGGTGAACTAGGTGTGGTGTTGCTACAAGCGACGGGGCACGACAGGTTGGCAGATCTGTGGCGGCGGGAGCTCGCTTTAGTTTTCTCTCTCTATAAATCAAAACTCTCTTTGAAGCTCTCTAATTTGTTCACTTCTCAAGCTTTTGTCCAATGTCTTCTTGTTTTTTTTCTTCTTCCTCCTCACTCCCTCTACTTATACTACAAAGCTAGTAAACTTTGGACGGAGTGATGGGTGAGGTTTTTGTGGGTAGCCATGAAAGAGTTCTATTTGAATAGGAAGAGGATAAAGAATAGAGGAAGAAGGAGAGTGGGTGGAGGAAGAAAAGGGAGAAAAAAAATAAAATAGAATGAAACAAAATCAAAATCAAAATCAAATGAAAAAAAAAAACTACAATTACAATTAAAATTAGACCTTAAGATTAAAATTAGAATGATATTAAAAACTTGTATGCTATGATTTTACTTTAAAAGAGAAACAAAATTAACATTACATTTTAGAGGGACTCGAACATCATTAAGAGCTAGCCGGACCAAATACAGTGTCTACAGTTACCGTTGTTTGATCAAGAAATTACTAAAAACTTAACAATTTCTTGTAAGTGTGACCCACCATTTTCAGATCCCAAAGGACGACCCCAACAATGCTACAGTGGGGAAAAGCTAAATGTTGGGAGTGGCCCTAAGAAACCCTATCCATTTCTAGAGTTTGTGTTGTTCTGAATCTCATGTTCAAGCACTTCGTAGGGTGATCGCTCCCAGGGCGACTCGTAGGCGGAGCATGAGGATCTCACAGTGCAACCTAATGGAAAAGACCGCAGGATACGTTGACACGTTTCCTTTCGCCCACTTACTATGAACACTTTCTTTATTCACCTTGATATTGACTCATGCAAACACCATTCGTAGGGGGACGCCCCCAGGATACCTCGAGGCCAAACATGGATCTCACGGTGTGAACACAGGGGGACGTGAGAGTAAAAACTTGATATGAATATCTCATTTTTATGCTTTTTTTTCCCACTAAAGTGTCCTAAAGATTATGGTCTATTACTTAGGTAAATTCAGGCTAAAAGAATTTATCTAAGTCTATGCCTTATATAACTCTTATATAGGTCTTTACTCTAATGTCTAGGTGAATTAAACCCTTTTAATTACCTAGTGACATTGCATGCTAATAAAATCGTGATTAATTCAACTCAGGTACTGGACTAGTTTTCGGGAGAGCTCTCTTATAACCAAAGCCTTGTGTCCTACTTAATCATATTTTAAATCTATTAAAATACTAAGTAAGACATCATTCTAATCCTATTAGAAACGGTGATCTTAGGTCTATTTAATTTTAAATCGTTATAACTCATTTTTCCTAAGATCCTATGTTAGCATGCAACTCTTTGTTATAGGTTGATGGTTTCTATTCATTAAATTTTATAATTATTATAACTTTTAATGAATTAACCCTATAACATGCTACTAATGGTGATGAAAGCATATGACAATCAAATATTCAAATTATATATAAAACACCATTTAGAAATTATTACCTATGTCTGGGTGAATATAACGATTATACTACGATGTCTAGGTGATAAAATCTTTAAAACCTAACATCACTCACACTTGCTCATAAAATCTAGGTTAACCTAACTCAAGTATCGGCTCGATACCCAGGTAGAAGATGTTCCATAAACCATCAACTTAAATACCTCCAGCCTTACACAGCATCTCACCAAGTGAGTTCACTTGTAACCTTAGCTTTACAAGATATCAACCTATTCAATGAAAGATTGATCGAGTTTGAGGTTCGTTAACCCTACGTGAGCATGCATTTATCTTTGTTATAGATTTTAACGTCTATCTCGTTTTATAACGCTTATAACACATACGACCTATGACATGCATCTAACAAGCTTATATAACATTTATATAATGCTAAGGAAGTTTCATGTTGCATGTTTGTTCATTTTCACTTATTAATATTACGCTTATACTAATCATGATTTAACGAAAATCAAATATACAACATGCATCTAACATGAAACCCTAAACATGCATTTTTTATATTATAACTCTTTATAACATATCATTAATGCATGAAACATGTTTTTCCTATGGTGGGATTTTAATCTATATGACATACAATATGCATATTCGATTCTATTTAATTATAAATACATTCTAAATGCATAAATAATTAAAACACACTAAAGTGGACCGGTATTGGCATCTTCGACAAGCAATTAACTAAATTATTACATTAATAATTTAAAAATGGGCTTGGACTCTCCCGAACCCTTCGAACCGTCCCGAACCACCTTACAATAGCTTGAACTAGACAAAAATGTGTTGAAATAGGTCTGAACCGGCTGCTTTGGACCGAACTGAGTCGAGTTGAACCGATCCACCACTGGAAAAACGCAGGCTAGTTTGAAAATGCACCAGAATCGAGACACTGATGAGCAGCGTCTTGACGCTGACCCGTCTGGACATATGCTCTGTTCTTTGGCCAACTTGATATCTTCTCCAATCTCATCCAATTACAGCCTAGTTTCAACTCTATTGACTCTCACAAATTTATAAACAATTGGGCAATTGCAATTAATTCAACAAATTGAGAGCTAATTTGATACCAAAACTGTAAAAATATCCACTTTAGCTACCATTCACAATCATCTCATGAAATTGAACCCACCAAGATAAAATTAATGGAAATTGAGTGTCCAAATCATGCTCTGGTACCAATTGAAGGAGTGTAGAACACTCGTGCGAAAGCGATTTGGATCGAAAGAACACAAATTCCTTTAACTTTAGAAAAGAAAAACATGCCACACAAAACTAAAAAAACAGTGCAGTCTTGAACCAACCTTAGATGTCAAAATTCAAGCTACTCCGTGGGGTAATTTTTAACACAAATACGTTGTGGATGACCACGAGTGTCTTTCCCGCTATCCTTCGGCCTTAGAACGGCTTGTGGGAGCAAAAAACGTGATGAATTTTTGGGAGGAAAAGAGAATTGTGTTCTTCTTCTGAGAGAGAAAAATACCCAACCTCATCAACATACTATAGATCATTTTGGCTATTACTCGAGCCTAATCCACTTTTATGACTCCACATAAAGCTCAAATATACATATTATAGCCAGAGATTTTAGTTTATTGGATTTGGGTTATTTAAACGTGCAATTCACTTATTTAACAATTTAAGTGAATAAACCTCAATAACGAATTTATTGAACAAACATATATAATTTGTTACATTCACTATCTATGAGTTTTAGGGCATAAAACCCAACAAGTTCGTCTTGTGTTGTATAAGCGATTTAGGAACTCCCTTTCAAATTGTTCCCAACTCTCAATCATCTCTAGCTCTAAGTTGGTATACAAGCATTTCCCTTCAAAGTTTGAAAAAATTGCTTAACTAAAATATCTCCATAAGTCTCGACATTGTCACATGCCTCAACAAAGTGAGCAACATGCTGCTTAGGATTCCCCTTTCCATCAAATTGTTGAAATTTTGGAGGTTGATATCCGGTAGGCATCCTCCAGTTGTCGATTCTCTTAGTATATGGTTTGGAATACATCATAGAATTTTGAGTAGGTCCACCATAATGAGATCTAATGGAGCTCATAATCATATCTTGGAGTTGTTGAACAAACAGTGAAGCAATCAAAGTGGAATGTTAAGGCTGGTTTTCCTGCATGACAACCTTCCCTTTGTCATTATTCTTTACAACGGGTGTTTGGCTTGATTCAGCGGCATCACGGCTTTCTATGTGATTCTTTAGAGAGGCAATTTCATAATCTCTATCTTCAACTGTCTTCATCAGCATGCTAACCTTCCTTTCCAATTCAACATTCTTTCATCGCTTGTACCTATGTCGACCATCATTACAGACATCACGTCAAGATCTGATGACTCCTTTGCTTGCTTAGAAGATGAAGTAGAATTGTCAAATAAGGGATTTTCCTGGATGACAATCCCGCCTTGGTTTGGCTCTCTCATTTGGGTCCAAATCATATTTTCAATGATAGAGGCTCGTCCTTCTAATTTATGAATTTCTTTAGAGCGTTCGCGAGTAATTGATCCCACGTAAAAGTCTCTTGAAGTCTTGGAAGCAACTTTCTTGGATGTCATCGCTTTTTTAGAACTTTTTTTGTAGATCTTGGATGAGAGAAAGAGATGAAAGGTAGAGAGGTCCCATCGAACATGCCAAATTGTTCACACGAGATTTCTGGAGAGAAATTTGATCTGTGAAATGACTTCAATTATGTATTGATTTCTATATAAGTGTAGTGGATACAATCTCTAGTTACAATCCTTTGATGTTTTCTCAAATAGTTCACACGAGATTTCTAGAGAGAAGTTTGATCCGTGAAACAACTTCAATTATATATTAATTTCTGTATAAGTGTAGTGGAGTACATTCTCTAGTTATAATCTTTTGATGCTTTCTCTCACAAACTCAAGGCAACTTGATCTACAAAGTCTTTAAGAAGCTTTAGTCTTTAGAGTCTTGAAGGTTTGTATGTTCTTCAGAAGGATTTGAGTTCTTCTAGATGACTTGAGGTCAACTTCAGTCTTCAGGTCTGTGAAGGCCCTAAGCTTCAATCGATTTTGCAGTAAGATTTGAAGAGGATATGAACTTCATTCATCAGTTCTACAGAAGGATTTGGAGCTTCGATCTTCGGTTCTATTGCGGGATTTGAAGAAGATCCGAGCTTCATTCTTCAGTTCTACAGTGGGATTTGAAGAGGATTTGAAGAGGATTTGAGCTTCGTTATTCAGTTCTGCAGCGGGATTTGAAAAGGATCTGAGCTTCGTTCTTCAGTTTTGCAGCTGGATTTGAAGAGGATCTGAGCTTCAATCTTCAATTTTGCAGCAGGAGCTTCAATCTTCAGAGTATTCTAAGAGCTTCCTAGTCTTCCTCTTCTTCCTTTCTTTTTGTCGTCCCCATAATGAGAGCTAAGGCTTCCTATTTATAGAGTTTTCAAAAGGCCTATGTGTGCTTGAGCTTGATTGCATTTGGGCCCACCCATGGGCTTGGGTGAAATTCTGAACTTCAGGCCCAATTACCTTAGGTTTAAATTGAACCCAATTTAATCTAATTTCATGAAGGTAATTGTGCCTCAAGAGATGATGAAAATTTTCTATGCCAACATTATCTTCTGCCATTGAAGTTATTGAAATTGACGATTCAATTCCTATTGTGTCAATGATTCAGAGTTTGAGTGAATTTCCTCTCAAAGAAGAAAAGAAAATGTTAGGTAATGTATTTTACCTTTTTTTTAAAAAAAATATTTATATACATGATATGGAATTAATATTACTTTTCTTACCCGTAATCATTTATTAATATTATTTTTTGTTTTAACATCTATAGATTTGATTGGTATGGTTCTCTCAGGTAAATTAGATTAAAATACAATTTAAAAAAAATTGAAAAACCAAAGTGTGTTGAAAAAAAAAATTGGAAAAACATGGTAATTTTTGTTTTTAATAGGTTTTGTGGCTTAAAGCCACAAATTATTCACAAAAGATTGGTCATGTTGACCAGTCAACAATGTAACATGAATCCACTTTTTATTTTTTTTTAAGTGTATGAGTGAGTGATGTGGGTGGGGACAATCCATGGATGTAAGCCACAGATTCACAATTGTTTTTTCAAATGCATGCAATTATCATTTCACAAAGGAATTGAAATAATTTTTTTAAATAATGATTTTATTCTATTTTACACAATTTAAAGGTTTTTAATTTGAAAGAAATTACACAAAAGAATGCTTCCTTTTCCTTTTCATTTTCTTGCTTCCTCTTCCTTTTCTTTTCCATTTCCATTTTTTCTTTTTCTATTTTCAAAAGAGTTTTTTTTTTTTAATGTAATTTTTATTTAGCATAAAATCAGTAACTTGATAAAAATACATAAGTATCAATGACGTCCATAATCATTAAAAATAAATAAAAAAGTAAAAGATTATGACAAAATAAATTGAAATTTACCATTAAAAATGACATCCATAATCGTTAAAAATAAATAAAACAATCATTTGATTTTTTTTAGTTTTTTAAAAATTAAATTTATAAGCACTACTTTCACTACTAGATTTGTTTGTTTTGATATTTATATTTTCTAATATTTTGAAAACTCAACAAAGTAATTTTGATCCTAAACTTGTTATGTTGTATCAATTTTGATCCTAAAATTTTCAATTTCTTCAAATTGCATCTAAAACTAAGATAATAAATTAATAATTAATACTATTTTAATAATTTTTCAATTATCACAATTTGAAGAAAAAAATACAAAATTATAAATTAAAACTAAATTTTAAAAATTACAATTATTTTGCCGTTATTAGTTGAAAAATAAAAAATACAATCATTTTATCGTCATAAACTTAAAAAAAAATATAATTTTTTTTATAAAAAAACAATATCTTTTGTGTAATCATTAGTGCAAAAACCAAAAAATTTAAAATAAAATAAAAATAAAAAAAATAAAAAAAAATAAAAAAAACTCATCAAGAGCTATTATTACTCAATGACTCAAATAAAATGTGGTAAACAAATATTAATTATTTAATTTAGCAATATTTATGATAGCATCATTTTTCTTCCACTTTTTTTTTTTTTTTTTTTTTTTGACAGTATGTAGGGTGGGGGATTCGAACCACAAGCCTCTTGGTCATTGGTGCATGCCAGTTGAACTATGCTTTTGTTGGCTTCTTTACCCACTTTATATTGTTATAAAATAACTAATGTCATTATTATTAAGTTACATATTCAGTGATAAAAAAATATTTAAAGGTTGAGTAATATTGCCAACAAGAACATAGCTCAACTGGCATAAAGCTTATCTCACATAACCAAAGTGCATTTGTACCAGGGAGTTATGTAGTGGATAATGACGTATTGGAGTACGAGTGTATCCATGCATTGAAGTCCAATGGGAAGGGGAAAACAAGATGGGCCTCTCTCAAACTTGATATGAGTAAGGCATATGACCGAGTGGAGTGGATGTATTTGGAATGGATTATGGTGAGAATGGGTTTTGCCCTGGAGTGGGTAGAGTAGATATCCCGATGCATTTCGTCTGTACGATTCTCTTTTAACATAAATGGGCCTCTTTGTGGTGATGTGATCGTACTGTTCTTGGTGCGAGTTCGTTGAAGAAAATGTTCAACAAGTAAGTATTTAAGTTCTTTCAATTATTAGATTTAGATTTAATGCATGCTTAGCTTAATTATATATAAAATCGTTCTGTATGGTTTGCCAATGTATTGGTATTTTAGAAAACTTAATTAAAATACGAATCGGTCATATATGTTTCCGCCGGTAATTTTGGAATTCCAATCCTTCATAAAGCATGTTTGAATTTCTACTTTAAGGGTATAGAGTTTCAACTTACTTGTTCTAGGCTTAGAATTACAGCAAGACGAATTTTTTGGTCTCAAGATCACGATCTCTCAACAACTTTGGCATGGACCAAAGTGTAGAACACCACCACCAAAGTAACCTTCCTATCCTCTGAGTGATTGAGAAAAGGTTTGTGATAACCTTAGATCTTGAACAGTAAGAGAAAAATTCACAGAGAATTTTTGTGAATTTTAGAGAGATTGAGAGATGAGAGAATTGGGAGCCTTGGAAAGTTTATATGAAGAACTGCTATTTGAGATAAATATTAGAGATTTATTTTCCTCTTCCTAAGCGTGTGAAGTAATAGTTAATCCCACGTACACCCTACTCCCTAGGAGTTTTCCTTTTAATTTAATTTAATTTAAAATTTAAAGTAAATTAATATAATTAATTAAATTAATTAAATCTAATTGAATTAATTTATTCATTTTAATCGTATTTAAATGAACATCTCTCACCTAACCTAACCTATAGTGTTATTTAATTAATTCACCAATTAATTAAATATCAAATTAAATATCACATATTTAATTTAAACTCTCAATTGAATGATATTCAATTGTATATTTCTCTCATAACCTATAGTTTTAATGTGCATCTTATGCATAATAAATTTAACCTATAGTTTTAATACGAATCTATTTTATATTAAATTAATATTTGAACTCCTTCAAATATTTAACTCTCTCATAAATTAATTTTGAATCATATCCAAAATTAAGAGCAATCAAATCCCTTAAATAAATTTGGAAATAAATACTTGAGATAAGAAAAACTAGGATGTCCTAACCTAAGATGCCAAAGCATAATTTGTTCTTTACCAAGAAGAGAACTAATACTATTGAAACCTTTGTTGGGTTTTATGCCCTAAAACTCGTAGATAGTGAATGTAACCGTTGACCGGATATTAATGAAATAATATTGATATATTTTTTCATTAAATGTTATTAGTTATTTTATATTTGTCTTTGCGTAAAAATAACCCCAATTCAATAAACTAGAGATCCTAGGCTGTAATATGAGTCTTGAACTATATGTAGCGACATATGGGATCATTGTTCAAGAAACAGCCTAAAGGGTCTATAGTATAGGGATAAGACTGGGTGCCTTATTCTGGCAACACTATGGATACGACCCACTTTGTATTTGTTACAAACGCTATGATCCAACGCGTTCGTGTAGGAGACATGCGAGTGAGGGCATCCTATCCAATGAGTTTGCATAAGACCGGACCGCAAAATAGTAACCATTGGTTATAACACCGTTAACTAGTTGGTTTTCTATTTCACTAGGACGACCTAGACAATTTAGTCTTAATCCTGAGTTGATTATGGACTTCTGCTCATCAGAGATTGTCCTTTGATTTGCATGGGTGAGAGTGGCCAATATGCCGACTCAATAAGCCTACCATTTTGGGGACAAGACCGAATGGAGAGCTGGGAACATAATCGTACAAGATGGAATTCACTCCTTCCTGACTTTAGGGAAGCAGATGAGTGTTCCCTTAAGTGGTTACTCCGAGTCTTAAACAAAGGACCCTACCCTCTCAATGGCACGAGAGGGTTTTCTGTTTGATGGTTGGACCACAAACAGGTTATTCATTAGAGGAGAACTGGTACGTAAGGAAATAGAAGTAACTCAGGGGTAAAACGATAATTTGACCCAGCTGGTGTTACGGACACTCGTGAAGGACTAACTAGTCGATATTGGTCTAGATTCGTGGACACAGAAAATATGTCTGCAGTGAGAAGAGTGCAACTGTGAGTCTATAGTGGAACATACACATAGTTAACGAATATTGATTAATGTGGTTAATGAGTTTGACCAATTAATCTCACATCGTTGGAGCTTCTGATTTGCAGGTCCATTAGGTCCCACTGGTAGCTCATAAAGTAATTTGAGGCAACTAAGTAATAAATGTAAATTGAAAATGTTCAATTTACTAAGGGAAACAATATAATATATATTGATATATTATTATGAGAGAAATTAATATTTGAAGAAATTCAAATATTAATATAAATTTGAGTCACATTAAATTTATGGAAGTTTGAAAGAGTTCAAATAATGAATTAATTAATTTTAAGGCCTAAAATCTATTTGGAAAAATTAATTAATTCAAGGTCGAAAATTAAATATATGATATTTAATTGGTGATTAATTAATTAAAGAATTCATTAATCGGGAATTAATCAATTATGGAAATAATTAACCACTTAAGGAAGTGATTATTCATTTATGGAAATGATCTAATCACTTATGGAAGTAATTAGTCATTTGTGGAAAAGATTAATCAATTATGAAATTGATTGATCATGGATTGATTAAATAAGGAATAAGATTGAATCAATTTGGAAAAGATTGATTTAATTGAATATTTTATTCTTGGCCTCTCTTCTATAAATAGAACACTAGACCTAATTGGTTCAGTACACTCTCATCTTGCTCTTAGACTCACAAGACAAGACCTAGAATTCTCTCTAGCCTCCCTCTTAGAGAAAGACTCCCACAAGTCTTTTGCCTCCTAGACTTAGAGACATACCGGTGTAACCTCTGTGGTTATTGTGTCATTCAAGAAGAAATTTCCAGCGATTAAAAGACAAGAGGGCTGCAGCGTTTTTTTCCGTTGGAGCGTCGTTGGCGAAGAACGGTCAAGTCTACAACGAAGGTTTGTAACGGTTTTTTCTCTATTCTTTAGAAAAGCATGAAAATAAATTAGATTTAATTTTCAAGCATGTTTATAGCTATTTACAGCAACTTTGAAGTATTTTTAAAGTTTATTTGAGTTTTTCGTAACGGTATTTTAATGTTAATTAATATACGGCGTAAGGTCTAATCGATGCGCATCCGCTGCGTAGGAGCTTTTATCCTCTCCAACCTTGTGTTACTTTATTACTAAAAGAACATTCATCAAAGCAATAAAGGCCATCAAACATCCTATCACTCCCAATCATCTTCTCCGATTCTTGATCCTGAAGAATACAATGAGATTCAAAGAATATAACACGACAATTAGAATCTCTAGAAAGTTTGCTGACAGATAAGAGATTATAGGCTAACTTTAGAACATGTAAGACAGACTGTAAAGAAATATTTTCAGTCAATTTAATAGTCCATTTTTCTGCAATAGAAGAAAAACTGTCATCTGCAATTCAAATTTTTTCATTAGAATAAGAAGGAGAATATAAGTTAAAAAAGTGAGAGGTACTAGTCATATGGTCAAAAGCTCCAGAATCGATAATCCACGGAGAAGAAGTGCCACAAGAGAAGGCTTGAGGATAATTCCCTATTTATGCCAATGAAACACAAGAATTATTAGATGATAAATTGGTTGGTAGCAATTTTATAATTTGATGAACTTGCTCCTTGGACATGATATCAAGTAATGAGTTCATGGAAAATAATAAAATATAAACCAGGCCAAATAAAAACTGAACCAGGTTGAACCAATAATGAACCGAACCAATAGGTGAATTGAACCAGACCAAATGCACGAAATCTGAACAAACCAATCTGAAGATACTCACGAACCAAGTCCACAAAAAAACCCAAGAACCAAATCTGTAGAAATACTAGAAAAATACGGTGGAGAAGACTCGAAAAAACCCATGAACGTAGAGGTAAGTTTGATAGCGACGTGATTGGCACGCGATTGACGAACATAGAGGTAAGCTTGCGTGGGTTGCAGTTGGCACGCGATTGACGGTGACGGCGGCTTGGGCTGGCTTTACGTCAGGCTGTGGCTGGTAGAAACACAGGCGTGGCAGTGGAGCTCTACTCCGGGCTGCGACAGTGATGGGTTCTGCTCAGAGTTGCAGCGGCGATCAATGAACACGAACACCAACTTTGAAGACGAACACAAAGCTTCAAACAATATGATATGGCAACAAAAATGTATGGGTCGAGGCAAAAACACGAGACCACCGATGTAGAAGTAAGATGCACCAATCAAGAATGGTGGCTAGGGTGTCGACGGCAGCGACGACAGCGGCTAGGGTTTCAAAGTGTATGGTGTCTAGGTTTTTTTAGGGTTTTAGAGACGGCTAGGGTTTAACCTTTCTCTGATACCATCTTAAATTTAGGAGAATAATATGAAGGGGATAAAAGCCCCTACGCAGTGGAAGCGCATGATTGGACCTTACGTCGTATATTAATTAACATTAAAATACTGTTACGAAAAGGCAAAATAAACTTTAAACATGATTTAAAGTTGCTGGAAATTGCTATAAACATGCTTGAAAATTAAATATAATTTATTTTCATGCTTTTCTAAAGAAACGGGAAAGAACCGTTACAAACCTTCGTTGTAGACTTGACCGTTTTTCTCCAACAACGCTTCAACGAACGAAAACGCAACAGCCTCCTTGTAGTTTCTTTGCTGGAAAATTCTTCTTCAAAGACACAATAACCACAGAGGTTACACCAGTATGTCTCTAAGTCTAAAAGACAAAAGACTTGTGGGAGTCTTTCTCTAAGAGGGAGGCTAGATAGAATTCTAGAGTCTTGTCTTGTGAGTCTAAGAGCAAGAGGAGAGTATTGAACCAATTAGGTCTAGTGTTCTATTTATAGAAGAGAGGCCATGAATAAAATATTCAATTAAATCAATCTTTTCCAAAATTGATTCAATCTTATTCCATATTTAATCAATCTAAGATCAATCAATTCCATAATTGATTAATCTTTTCCACAAATGATTAATTACTTCCATAAGTGATTAGATCATTTCCATAAATGATTAATCACTTCCTTAAGTGATTAATTATTTCCATAATTGATTAATTTCCGGTTAATGAATTCTTTAATTAATTAACCACCAATTAAATATCACATATTTAATTTCCGACCTTGAGTTAAATAATTTTCCCAAATAGATTTTAGGCCTTAAAATTAATTAATTCATTATTTGAACTCTTTCAAACTTCCATAAATTTAATGTGACTCAAATTTATATTAATATTTGAATTTTTTCAAATATTAATTTCTCTCATAATAATAAATCAATATATATTACATTGTTTCCCTTAGTAAATTGAACATTTTCAATTTACATTTATTACTTAGTTGCCTCAAATTACTTTATGAGCTACCGGTGGTACCTAATGGACCTGCAAATCAGAAGCTCCAACGATGTGAGATTAATTGGTCAAACTCATTAATCAAATTAATCAATATTCGTTAACTGTATGTACATTCCACTATAGACTCACAGTTTCACTCTTCTCACTGCAGACATATTTTCTGTGTCCACGGATATAGACCAATATCGACTAGTTAGTCCACGAGTGTCCGTAACACCAACTGGGTCATATTATCATTTTACCTCTGGGTTACTTCTATTTTCTTAAGTACCAGTTCTCCTCTAATGAATAACTTGTTTGTGGTCCAACCATCAAACAGAAAACCTTCTCATGCCATTGAGAGAGTAAGGTCATTTGTTCAAGATTCCGAGTCACCACTTAAGGAAACACTCATGTGCTTCCCTAAAGTCGGGAATGAGTGAATTCCATCTTGTACGATTATGTTCCCAGCTCCCCATTCGGTCTTGTCCCCAAAATGGTAGGCATATTGAGTCGGCGTATTGGTCACTCTCACCCATACAAATCAAAGTACAATCCCTCATGAGCGGGAGTCCATAATCAACTCAGGATTAAGACTAAGTTGTCTAGGTCGTCCTAGTGAAATAGAAAACCAACTAGTTAACGGTGTTATAACCAGTGGTTACTATTTCGCGATCTGATCTTATGCAAACCCATTGCATAGGATACCCCCACTCGCATGTCTCCTACACAAACGCATTGGATCATAGCGTTTGTATCAAATACAAAGTGGGTCGTATCCATAGTGTCACCAGGATAAGACTGACCAGGATAAGGCACCCAGTCTTATCCCTATACTATAGACCCTTTAGACTATTTCTTGAACAATGATCCTATATGTCGCTACATATAGTTCAAGACTCATATTACAGCCTAGGATGTCTAGTTTATTAGATTAGGGTTATTTTAGGCAAAGACAAACATAAAATAACTAATAACATTTAATGGAAAAATATATCAATATTATTTCATTAATATCTGGTGAACAGTTACATTCACTATCTACGAGTTTTAGGGCATAAAACCCAACATAATAGTCTCTTATTCAAATATGGATAACCTAGGTCTTCTTATATAGGAGAAAGACCTATTACAATATAAGGAAAGAATAAAGGCAATAATGACTAAATATTAACAAATAATATTTACACAATTATAGACTAGAAATTCCAACACTAAATTACTAAAAAGCCCATCTGACATGATTACTCAGCTTATTTAGCCCGTTTTTTTTTTTCCTTCTTCCCGTTCCTATCAAATCTATCATATCAACGATAGAATTATATCATTGATAGATTCTATCAGTGATAAAATTCTATCATCGAAAGATTCTATCAGTTATTTCTGCGTTTTGTGGAATTTACTATTGTTTTCTGTCACTGATAGATTTAGTAAGGTGATTGGTTATAGTTGTTCAGCTCGTTTTTTTTTCCTTCCTTTCTATTTCTATCAAGTCTATCACTGATAGATTTTATTAGTGATAAAATTCTATCTGTTATTTTTGCGTGTTGTTTGGAATTTGCTATTATTTTCTGTCATTGATAGATTTAGTAATGTGATTGGTTGTAGTTGTTCAAATTAGGTGATAAAAGATTTTTATCAGTGATAGAAGATTTCTTCTATCACTGATAGAAATAATTTCTATTAGTGATAGAAAACTATCTTTCTATCAGAGATATAAATCTTCTATCACGGATAGAAAACTATCATTTTTGTTTCTAAAACCTATGTCACTGATTTTGTTTTGATTTTATTTTTATAGATGTTGAAGCAAAACAACATGGAAATTGAACTAGAAGAAAACAAAAACACAAAGAGAAAGTTGAAATTTAAAGAAGGGAAAACCTCAACAAAACAAAAAAAGAAAAAACAAAAGATATGTATAAAATTTATCACGTAATCAAAAACATTATTGGTTTCTATCAAATACACTATTGATTTCTATTAGCAATAAATTTCTATCCGTGATAGAAATCTATCACTGGATTTCTATCAGTGTGATTATATCAGCTATAGATTTCTATTAGTGATAGATTTTATCAGTGAGAAATCTATCACTAATAGAAATCAAAATAGGGGCAAAACGGTAATTAAAACTTGCCATTAGAATTTAGCCACCCATTACCATTTTCCTATAAGATACCTCAACCTCAACCCCTCTAAAAAGATTCTAGGCCCATCCACCACCTGGATAAAAACTAATCTTGTTTAACAATCCCTAATATTTAAGCAAAGGGATATCCTCAGAAATGGCCAAAAATTACAGGGTATTTTCGAAAAATGGCCAAACCGGATTTTTTAATGAAAAATGGCCAAACCGGTTTTTTGACCTATTTTCGTGGGATTGGAACTTCCATTTTTACCCCGAGTCATTCCCCACGTTCTATCCTATATTTGAGGAAGCCCTATTTGATTTAATTTTTTTAAAAAAATACTTTAACAAAATTGTTTATCCCATGAATCATGCAATCGGTAGTTACAGTTTATATCTTCTCTCCTACCTATTTATATTTTTATTCTTTAATCAACAAATCATCATCTTTCCAATACTGAGAAGCTATTGATCATAGGTATGTTGCCTCATATTTGTATTATTTATTTTATTCTTATCCATTCTTTTATTCCTTAAAGTAATTTTCCTTACTCTTTGCAAAATTAGATCATTGTATTCTGAGCTAGTAATTGCTTCAAATATAGTATGTATGCAAATAATTTTGATGAGAAATCTTTGGATTTGTGTGATGAAGAGGAGCATGCAGATTTTGGAAGGTTTTCCAATTCTTCTTGTGAATTTTGAGGTCCTCAGTTTATGATGGAATTGTGACATCAACAGGTATAGTTTTTCTTTCTTCAAAGTATTTCTTTTTTGTACCTCTATTTTTCCTCCATAAATCATGATTTTAATTTAGTATAAGATTTCTTAATTTAAATTTTCGTGTTTTCAAATTATTCGGTTTAAATTGAATCGACACTCGAGTCAATTTTCACGTTCCATTTTATATTTGAGGAAGCTCCTATCTAATTTAATTTAAAAAGTAATATAGTTGTTTATTCATAAATCAAGCAATCGATAGTTACAACATACATATTCTCTCTCTTATCTATTTTATTTTCGAGTAGATTTTTTAACCAACAATTCATCTTCCACATGTTCTCAAGTCTGATTGATTTATGGCTCTTCACTTCTTTTCAACATTGCCTCATATTCATATTCTTTTTTTATTCATATCAATTATTTTATTCCCGAAACTAATTTTACCTACTCTTTGCAACATTAGATCCCTATATTTGAGACGGTACATTCTTCAAATACAGTGTGTTTCTTTCATGTAATCTTATTTTTCTTCCATAAATTGTGATTTTAATTTAGTATAAGATTTTTTAATTTAAATTGTTGTTTTTAAATTATTCGGTTAAGATAGATTAGTATATGTCTTATCTTTTTCATTTTGAAATTAATTGATTTAATTTGACTTAAATTAATTTATAAATTGTACATTCTCTCCCTATTTTATAGTGCATTTTTATTTAATTATTTTTAGGTTTAGATTTCTTAGCCGCATTTTTTCATGATTTCTTGTAAAGAAAACTTACTTAAAATAACAATTGACCATTTTTCAATGGATGTTTGTTGCATGAGGGTTTCCCTCAATTTCTTTAATTTGCCTATGAAATTCACAATTAAGATTTTTTTTTAATCAATATAAAGTATTTTTTTTTTATCTTCTTCATTATTTGAATTTAGTATCAAATCTCTTAGTTAAAATTTTTGTTTTCAAATTATAATTTTAAGGTAGATTAAATCCAGATTTATTTTATTTTCATATTCTGTTATTGAATTTAGTTGAATTAATTTGTAAATTCCTAAATTCTCTTTTTTTTACAGGGTATTTAATTTAAATAATTTTTGAATTAATATTTCGGTTAGGGACATTTTTGTCCATTCTGTTACTAAAAAATCTTACTAAAAATAGCTTTTGGCCATTTATCAAATTGAAAATACGAATGACCCTTTTTCAAAACAGTTATTTTTATTTGGTCATTTATCTGGTTGCCCCTAACTGATAAGTGTTTCGAAGTTGAGGAGACTATAGACTTTAGGCCCTCATTGAAGCCTTCTAAACTATAAATATGAAACCTACTCTCACTCACTCCTATCTCCTAATGGCCGTATTTTCACCTACTTCCCAACACACAACTTTTAAGAAAGAATGATTTCACTCCCTTGCTTGTCCTAAAAAATAGCTTGACAACACAATATCACAGCAGGAAGCTTCGAAATCATCCATGGCTAACAAAAAAAAAAAAAAAAAAAAAAAAAAAACAGAAAAGAAAAGAAAAAAGAATCTGATGACATGAACCAAATTCGAGCATTGTTGGAACCTTAGGGGCAAAAGCTGTATATTTGAAACCTAAAGACCAAATAAAATGTATCTCAAACTTGGAAACCAAAAATGTGTATTTAACCTATATATACATGTGCGCGTAATTTGAAAACTTAACGTCGGTACAACCATAATAGAACCAATTTTTGTCATGGAAGGGAACAAACAGTTCGATTGGAAAGAATGGGCTGTAGATGTTTTATAGCATATCATTAAACATACTATGAATCAAGCACCAGTTACAGAGACGGAACCCTTAAGCCATGAAAGAATTAATGAACTATCAACCAAAGTGCAGACAACTCATACAGGTATATTTATAGTATGCCACAGCCACTGCTATCGCCCAAGCTTGTCATTGATCCATCATACGTTAATATCCGAGCGCTTTGATCTGGTAGAATTGTTGATCTCCTGGGAGGCTGAAAGAGCAAATTTTGGAAGGCTGTAGTTTTCAGAAGCCAAAAATGGCTGCTGGGGATAAAGTGTTGGAGGTGGAGTAAGATTGCGCTGTGCCGGGAGCGGAGGAAGTGTGTTGTACTTGTACATTTCACTGGTTAAACTGCAATTAGTTTCAACATCAGTCAATAAGCTACGACGAAGAGTTAATGTAAAGCAAGTTAAGGAAGATATCTCATGGAATTACATAAGCATCTTTGCAATTTGCTTACCCAGATGAATTTGCATATAACTCTTCTTTCAGCCATTTAGGTAATTAACTATATTATAATTAAATAAGATTTACAAATAGAAACCTCCCTGTTTTTCCTTCTTTGGATACCAAGAAATTTCTAAATACAAAGTTGAAACTCATGGCTATTAGTTACTCTGTTCTAATAAAAACATACATATCTCATGCAGCCACCAAACCTACAGAACTGATAAAAGTTTCTCACCCAAGGTTATGGTGCTGAGAGCTTAAATGGATATGATTAAAAAAAAACAGCAAGTTTATTGTAATACATACAGAGATTTTAAAGAAAAAAAGGATAAACCAGACAAGAATCTTACTAACAAACAAACGTCCTCTCATTAATAAGAAAGCCTAACGTTTGAAAGAAGAAAAAACAGTTGCAACTTTGCGAGCGAAGGGCAGAAAAAGGCAGAAATATTTTATTTTTCTGAAGAAAGTACCTTCCACGACTGTAGGACTGGTCCTCATCACTGATACTGTCATCTAAACGCTGTACAGATTTTGGAACTGGAGACGCAGACCACGTGTTTGCTGCAGGTAAACTATCTGAGAAATATCTTCTCCGGATGAGCTGGAAAAAGCAAATCAACACATTGGAAAGTATGGGAGAAAGGAGCTATCATTTACAAGTAAAAGAAGAGCGAACAAGATAATAGGAATAGAAAAACTGACCATGCGGAAAAATTTGGTCACAGCTTCCTTGTCATATCTCGCCTCTTTGGCAGCCTACGTCCAGAATATCCACCATAAGACTAAATGAAGATTGAAATGGTAAAGTAACATTCGCAGATTCAGAGTTTCATACTTTTCATTACAATAAAAAAGAATCGGGTGCTATTCTTTACTAGAACATTCACTAGTCAATTAACCAAGGTCAAAGAAGTTAGATTCAATATTTTATTTTGTTTTACCAGATGAAATCATCTCTCAAAAATCCCAAACTCTTCAACTGCACGAGGCACTGGTTCGCTTCAAAGGAGTTGGGGGGAAATAAGGAAATAAAGAAGACGTGAATGAAATGGAACCATGTTACCAATAAAAAAATTCGAAGTTATTACCCGCAATCTACAATCTAAATAACATATTAGAAATCGATTTGGATACAATTTAAGAAATATGATGGAGAAACAATAATTCTTACAGCAAGAAGTCCTCCAGCGCCAGGGAAACTTTCAGTTAATGGAATTTCCTCACTGAACGAAAGCAGACCCTGCTTCTCTACCCACTGGCGAGCAACATCAACTAGATTACCACTACTTCCTCTAGTACCCTCTTTAGCAGCAATATCCGCCTTGTTACCAATAACAATATAAGGCACAGGAAGGCCACCAGGGCCTCCAGATCCTAAGGGAGCTGAAAATGTCCCAATTGTTGCAATCTCTACTGCCCATTTCTGTAGGCTTGATTTTGTTCTTCTCTGGGAAAGATCATGAACAAAAATGACACCTGTACACACAATTTAAGCATGAATTGAAATTAAAAAAAGATACATATTAAACTTCGAGAAAAGGAAGAAATTTTACAAAAAATATCTACATAGACGATGAGAAATTACCAAGAAAAAAAAGGGGGGGGGGGGGGGGGGGGGGGGGGGGGGGGGGGGGGGGGGGGGGGGGGGGGGGAGGAAAGTGTAAATATTAGAAGGGACATAATTTATATCAAGAAAGAGTAACAAAGTAATATAAAACACCCAAATGACCTGTTTTTAAAACAAAATTGTAGAAGATTCAGCTGTTTCTCTCAAGCCATAAAATCCAAAAGAAAGCTCTCAAAAATTGAAGAACAAGACCTTCCTCTTTTTTCAAAGGGTGGCCTTAACTTGAGGATAGAAGGATCTTGATGTGAAGATTAGAGCCATCAGTCAACTGAAGCTGGTGAAGCAAGAAGTTCCAAAAATTTCCAGCAAAGCAGAAAGTTATAAAAGGATGTCCTTGGGATTCCGAGTCCTTTTTACAGAGAGTGCACCATCATGGGGAGATAAAGCTAAAAGAAGGGCCCTTTTAAATAAGCTCAGAAGTGTTTAAAAATTTAAGAGTGTGTTCAATAAAAATTATTCTCTTCAGTACTTCTAATACTAGCTACTCAAACCGAGTTTTATTTTATTTTTTATAAAGAACCATACTAAACTTCCCCTGCTTCTGAAACAATGGATGGGAAAGGAACTCGATCATTTCTCAGAGACCTTTGTGCCTAGCAAAATGCAAACCAAAAACCGCAAAGAAAGAATTCAAAACGAAACAGGCAAAGTTACAACTCCACAAAATATGGTCAAGGTCTAATGTGAGAGTACTAATAGGGATTATGTTAGGGAATTAGTAGAATATTAGCTAGGGGTTTAACGATAATTAGCTGAGAGTGTTTTGGTTATAAATAGGGAAGTTAGAGGTCTTAGGAGGGATGGAAATTTTAGAGGTAGTGTCTAAGTGGGACTCTGTAAGGGTATTGGTATGGTATATTTGGGGAATAGTATTATACCCTTACTACCCTTCTAATAGCCCACTCGAAAGGCAATTAATATTGTAGTTTTCTTTTGATATTGCAATATATAACTATCATGTATTCTCTGTGTTCGGGTACCTAACAAATTGGTATCAAAGCATCAATTCTGACAATGAATTAGGATCGTATTTTGGGATTGGTGTTGAAGTTACAACAATTACCGATCGAACAGGAAGAAAATTGGAAAGCAGTACGACAAGGGTTCGAGGAATCACAAAAGAAATTGGAAGAAATAGCAGATGGAAAGAGAATCAAAATTAAAGAAGAAAAAGAAGCCATGAAGAAAAGAGAGCACAAGGAAATCCAAATTAATCAGAAGTAGAGCTGGAGAGTTGTGGGAAGGCGTCGTTCGTATGCAACAATACCTCTTAGAATGCAAAGGAAAACCATTCGAGAAATACCAAAAACATTCTCAAGCACAAAACCCTTAGGCGCATACAAGAACTATCGACCCGAGGCTAGGTGGTCAAAAGGGAGAAAAAAAGGCAACGATGGTGCAAGAAATGTCGAGGTGGGAAGGCAAAGTCGAGGCAACAATCAAGAAGGAAGATTAGAGATGAGTGACCAAGGGAAAACTGACTTGTATTCTGCCGTAATTCAAATAACATGCACAAGTGGGCTGGAATGACGTTTGCAGCGAGGGAGTCTTAAGTTCAAGAGGAAAAATACCATTGAATGTTGTTGGAGCTGAAAATCTAGGGGAAGCGTCGACGCAAGTGCCAGAAAGAAATGGAGAAGGAATTGGAGAGGATAGCCATGAATAATTCATCAACACTCAACAGAAACCATTACCGACCGCAGATGCGTGTGTGGGTGGAGAAGGCTCGAAGATGGCGTCAATACAAATTGCGTGAGGAAGCGATAGTGGTTATGGAGTGGGCCAACCAAGGAGGAAAAGATTCAGAGCAACTTGAGAAAAATTTGGAAAACAGAAGTGGTATGGCGAGCTATTCAATGGTTGATTCTAAAAGAATTGGTTGAGGCCCATTATTTTGCATAGGCAACGTGTGGGTTTTAGGTCAGATGGCCTTAAAAAAAAAAAAAAACACCAAGCTACCATCGTTGTACACCATCAATCGGCGGCACCGCCAACCGCCACAACTTACTACCGTCGTTGCACAAGGCCATCAGCGCACTAACCAGCTAGGATGAGTTTGGTGTTTTTTTAACACAAAGAAAGGTAATATTTTGTTCACTACCCAATTTTGGGATCGTTTATTGTACCCACACCTTGAGGACAAGGTGTGTTTGAAGGGTCGAGTAATGTGAGAGTACTAATAAGGATTATGTTGGAGCTAAGAAACACGGATACGGTTACGAGACACAAATACGACACAGACACGGACACGGTGACACGTCATTTTTTAAAAATCTAGGACACAGACACGACATGGACACGTTTAGTAAAATAAACATTTTAAAAAATATACATCATTTTTATACAAGAAAAAGTTCAAGCATTTGTGTGCTTTAAAAAATGAGTTTAATGTACTTCACTCTTAAAATTTATTATTTTTGTCATTTAGTATCGTGTCTATTTAGTAGATTTAACAAGCATTCAATATGGACCTATATTGACTTTCTAATCTCAATTGTGCTAAGAAGTGTCGGATACGTGTCCAACAAGTGTTGGAGTGTCCAAGTGTCCAACATGTGTTAGACACAGACACGCTAGCCAAACTAAAGTGTCTGTGCTTCTTAGTCTTGGAGTATTAATAGAATATTAGCTAGGGGTACAATGGTAATTAGCTGGGAGTGTTTTGGTTATAAATAGGGAAGTTAGGGGTCTTAGAAGGAGTGGAGAATTTTAGAGGTAGTGTCCAAGTGTAGGGAGAGAGATAGCCCTCTTTAAAGGCTATTGATATTGTAGTTTCCTTTTGATATTGCAATATATGATTATCATGTGTTTTCTATGTTCGGGTACCTAACATCTCCCTCCACCATCCAATAGAGAATACAACAAAATGGTTTATCAAGGTAGGCATCTTTCTTGAGAGTCTATCAAGCATATTAACTCTTCCATGAATGACTTTCCAAACAAAAAACTGAACATTCTTTGGAACTTTCACCTTCAATAGAGTGGAAAAAATCAACATGCCAGCCGAAGAGAGATTCAATGAAAACTGAAAGAATGAACGACATAAATGACAAGAGAAAGCCTTAATAGGATTGGGACTCGTTTTTTAGAACGAAAATCCCTCCTAGGAAAAAGGACAACCTCCCCCGTCAAAGATAAGAAAGCCAAGACATCTGTTGCTTGCCTATTGTATAATGGACGAATGAAGCCAAACGAGAATGAGGGATAGCTCCCAAAAGGGTCCAGAACGTCATCCCATTCTCACTCAAATCGAGTTAAAGAGTGAAAATGGGATGTAAAAGATCATGCTTTATCAGCCAACCACCACCATCCCCATGTTCATTTAAAAATAAAGTAGAAAGCAAAAAGGAGAGAGAGAGACCAACCACCATGAGTTGGTCTAATGGTCATGGGAACAAGTGAAAAAAAGTACTTAGGAGAATTGAACTCCATGGTGGCTAACTTTTTAGGATATTAAAATTTAGGTAAAAAATTACTTTTAGTCCCTAAACTTTCATGAAAGTAACAATTTGGTCCCTGAACTTTGATTTGTAACAATTTAGTCCCATACTTTCAATTTTGTAACGATTTAGTCCCTATACTTTCAATTTTGTAACGATTTAGTCCCAGAACTTCAATAAGTAACAATTTAGTCCCTATACTTTCAAATTTGTAACAATTTAGCCCCTGTCGTGAAAATTAATATAATGATTTAATGAAATTTCTTACATAGATAGATTAATAAACTAACTTGGGACCCAATATGTTTATAAAGCTACAAGGTCTAATCATTAAATAATAAAAATTGACATATAATTTTGATGATTTTTTTGCGAAAAGGATTACATTGTTACAAATTTGTGAGTACAAGGACTAAATTGTTAAAAATTTGAAAGTACAAGGATTAAATTGGTACTTATTAAAGTTCAGGGACTAATTTGTTACGAAATTGAAAGTACAGGGACTAAATCGTTACAAATTATAGTTCAGAGACCAAATTGTTACTTTCATAAAAGTTCAGGGACTAAAAATGATTTTTAACCTAAAATTTATTGAGTTTTCTGCCAACCAAATGGACTATGATCACGTAGGTTGTCCCCGAAGTGCAAGTAAACTAGCCCATATACTTATTATTTTTTTAAAAAAATGTCAACTTGTAATCAGCATGTATATTGCTCCTCTATATGATAATTTTTTCAAGGAAGAATCTCTAAAGCCATTTTTCAAGTAGAGAAGGTTTCTTTAGTTTGAGATTGTCAATGCCAAGCCCACCATATTCAAAAGGGACTTTTGACCGGTTGACAAATGACTTCCTTCACTCCACTTAGCATCTCTCCAAATGAAATCCCTTTAAGAGCTTCTCTAGAGATGGACCACCTCTTTGGCCATATGGAAAAAGGACACAGTAAATGAAGAGAAGGGTGAGACAAGCGTCAAGAATTTGCCCATCAGAAATGAAGGTATATTGATTCCCTAAGATAAAGAGTGGAAAAAACATTTTGAGTCTCTCATAAAAGACTTTGGCAATAATCTTTCATACAGACAAGGGATGAGACTGGTAGGTCTACAATCATTACAATTTTTGTATCAGCTTTCTTACGTATGAAACAAATATAAGTTCTACTATTAATGCTTGAAATGATAACCCCATTCTTAAGAGAGTCTTAAAACACGACAGTAAATAAGAAAAATACTCGGTTCCAGCAAAAAAAAGAGGTTCATGGGATGCCCTCGAAGACCCATGGATACCTGATAGCCACAAGGAGAAACCATCGATACAAATAGTATTGAGGTAGAGAGAGAGAAACTTCCACAACTTTTGAAATCAAATTGGGAAATGGCAACGGAATCAAAATTTGGATCGATGCATGGGTGGATTCTTCTCCTCTGATGGTCAAACTTCCTAACATTGCTTCATTCTCAAATGGTTTAGTTTCTGAAGCTTGGGATTCCACATCATGCTCATGGAAGGTTTTATTAAGAAGACACTTGAAAGATGATGAATCTGATCAATTAAGCTCTATGCTGTCTATATTAGACCAAATACAGATTTGTCACAGGGAGGATCCAAAATTTGGTCTCTGGATACCTTGGGTTTTTTCTTAGTTAAATCCTTTCTTTAACAAGCTTTCAAATAGTTCTCCATCACCTTCTATTCTTTTCAAGGCTATCTGGAAACCCAGGCGTCCATAGAAGATCAGTTTTTTTTAATGGATTTTGATCTCTCAAGGCATTAATACTTCAGTGCATCATCAAAGGAAACTTTCTTTTATGATGATTTCCCCTTATGTTTTTCATGCAAGCAATTGAAAGTCAGGATCATTTACTATTTCAATGCTCTTACTCTAGCTAGCGTGGGAGCCCCTTATTCTCTCAATTGAACATGAGTTGGGTTTATCATTTTTGGGGAGGATTCTAGATCAAACATCCTCCATCTACTATGCAGTCCCATTCTTCCCATCAAAGCTAAGTTACTTTAGATTAATACATCAAAAGCAATTTTATCGGATATTTGGCTGGAATGAAATCAAATAATTTTTTGGGCCGGTTGCAAATATAGCAAACCGGCCCAAAATATTTGCAGATTTAGCGGTCCGCGGAAAATTTTGCAAAAATGGCAAAATTTTAAGTTCTGGAATGTGTATTTACTAAAATGCCCTTTCTATCTGATAGAAACTTTTTCAATCAATAGAAAGTCTTTCTATCAGATAGAAAGACTTTCTATCAGTGTGTTTTTTTTATAAGGTGTTTGGTTGTTGTTTGGTAGGTGTTTGGTTGGTGTTGTTTCGTTTCTCATATTTTCTATCACTGATAGAATCTATCAGTGATAGAAAGAGATTCTATCGGATAGAAGAACTTTCTATCTGATAGAAATAGAAACTTTCTATCACTAATAGAGATGGATTCTATCTGATAGAAAGTATTTATATCAGCGATATAAAGTCTTTCTATAAGATAGAATCTCTTTCTATTAGTGATAGAAAGTCTTTCTATCACTAATAGATATAGATGCTATCCTTCTATCCTATTTCTATCAGTGTTTGGTCGTTATATCCTATTTCTATCTAATATAAAGTTTTTCTATTTGTGATAGAAAGTCTTTCTATCACTGATAGAAACCTTTCTATCACTATAAGCTTTCAAACTTCTATCACTGATATATCAGCATGACACAGGCACTGATAGAAAGTTTTTTATCAGTGATAGAAGTGATAGAAAACTTCTATCACTGATAGAAAGTTAATTATATCAGTGATAGAAAACTTCTATCACTGATAGAAAGTTAATTCTACTTTTATGACGGATAGAATGTTTTTCTATCACTGATAGATTCTATCAGTGATAAAAAACTTCTATCACTGATAGAAAGTTAATTCTATCAGTGATAGAAGATTTCTATCACTGATAGAAAGTTAATTCTATCAGTGATAGAAGATTTCTATCACTGATAGAAAGTTTTTCTATCACTAATAGATTCTATCAGTGATAGAAAAATTCTATCACTGATAGAAACCTACCAAATGAAAAAGAGAGGAGAGAAATCCACGCGATCTGGAAAGAAGAGCGTGCACAATTCAAGGGCAAAACGGGGATATAAAAAAATAATTAAAAAATTTTGCCATATTTGCAAATATTTTTAAAAATTGCTAAATTTGCCATTATTTATCCTAATTTTGCCACTCATTACAATTATACTAATTTTTTTAGGATAAATCTCTTGACTGTGTGGACTGCTTTTATGTTATCAAAATCAAAGATTCCCATGGAGCTTATTATCAAGGATCTTTGATGGACATACTATTTTTACTTTGATGCTGTTTTAATCTTTTCTTTCCAAAGTATACAATGTGTAGTCTTTGGTAGCTTGTACTTCTATTCTCTTTTTCAATGAAATATTGTTTCTTCTTCAAAAAAAGAAACTTAAGAAATATGCCATAGAACGAGGATATACCTCCCAGATAGTACCAGTACATTGTCAATCATTAGTTCTTTCCAAAATTGTCTAGGCAACATACCGAAGAATAAGACATTCGTAGAAGTCGAAAAACTGACAGGTACAGAGATCTTACCATTGATCTGCGAATAGAAAAGAGAACGACAGTCTTTGTAGCGCTCATGCCCTGACACATCCCAAAGTTCAACAAAGAAATCTCTCTCGGCATCACCTTTTATGCTACTTGAAGAGCTACCAGCATTTCCATAAGTGATATGCTATCAAAATAGTAAATATAATAATCAATAAATAGTAAACATTCAAGAATAACTGGTGTCAATTGTGACAAACGAGTCTTACCTTAACTCCAACTGTACAGCCAATAGTTTGAGAAGGGCAAGAAATGGAAGAACCGTTTACAATTAGATGAACTAGAGAAGTTTTCCCCACACCTAGCAAAATATTGAAATTTCATTTATCCAGTGAATATGGCGGGAAATTCAGATGTGCACTGAAAAAAATGATAGAAAAATACTTTATAATTCACCAACCAATTATGAGCAATAAACAATTTTCAACATACAGACATACATAAATTAGGTATTTATCATTTATGTTATCACATCCAAGATACAAGCACAGCCAATCATGTTGACCCCATAGTTCAGACTCAGAGAAACCCCAATACAGCCACCAGTAATCATCATCCAGAAAAAAAAAAAAAAAGAAAAAAAAGAAAGAGGTGCATCATAGGAAGGTGTGGGAAAAAATTAGAAAAGAAAGAGGAATGAGAAAAGACCCCAATAAATGAAGATACCACACTTTCTTGGTTTCTTCATGAAAAAAAAACCCGATACCACACCTTTCGTCCTCAACCTAGGATTGAAGAACATCTCCTATAGAATTTGTAAGACAAGAAAAAAAGATCCAATGTTTTTCTATCATCGTGATTACTTCGAGAATTGCAATCAATACAAGATGGAAAGTGAAAAGTGAAAAAGGGAAAAAGGAAAATAACTTCAAATTTGAAATTGTTAAGGACATAAAATAGAAAAGAGTATACAGAGAGAAGGTGCCAATACAATGATCCTCCTAGAGAAGAACACATGCATTAGAGGATAAAAAGGACCCAGAAGAGAAGCAACATAAGCCCTATGAAATGAATTTCCAAAGTTATGATGAAGATTGTCAATGACCACATGAAAATCCCACTAAGTGGAATGTAACTTGTTATTTGTTAACAATAACATTGTGCCACAAGAACTCACACAAACTCTCCTCCAAAATCATTCACAATACAAAGTCAAGTTCCAACCATTAGTTGTCATCAGGACAAGTGAAAAAGTTGAAGTACTTTGGGAGAATGGGTTCAAACCCCATTGCTACTAGGATATTAAAATTTAAAAGCCTAGATATATCCTGCTATCTAAATACTTTAGGCAATACTTTAGGCATAAGTTAGCATGATGTTCCCAGTACATGAGTTCCTTAAACTTAAGGCTTAAGGCTTAAGCCATCAGCTTAAGCCTAGATATATCCTTCCATCCTTGTGTGGATCATGCTTAATGGTTCCTTAAATTCTTCAAATGTTTTGCAAAGGAAGCTCTCTTCTCATTATCTTATGCCATCAGTTTGTCTTATGTTGCTTGGCTGGGGATTCTTTGAACCATATTTTCTTTGAGTGCTTTTACTCTCGATTGTGTTGGTTCAAGCTTTTCTCCTTCTTCAATCTTCATTGGGTCTTCTCCAACATGTTTAAGGACAACGTCACTTCTATCTTAATTGGGCCATCCTTGGCTCCAACTTCCAATCTTTTATGGTGCAATGTTGTCAAAGCTTTATTATCAGAATTGTGGATGGAAAGAAACCAACGGATTTTTCAGAATTCGCATATGCTTTGGTTCAATCGGTTTGATTCAGCTCGTTTAAAGGCGTCATCTTGGTGTTCTCTCTCTAAGAATTTCGATAATTACTCGATTCAGGATATTTATCTTAATTGGCTTGCTCTTATTTCTCATGAATAATTTTTATTTCTATTTGTTTTGTTTCACTCCCTAGTGGAGTTTGTATCTTTTGAGCAATAGTCTCTTTTCATTTCATCAATGAAAAGTTTCGTTTCTTGTTTCAAATTTTCTTAAACTTAAGGCTTAAGCTCTATTTGAAATTTAAATTTGAATAAGATTTTTTTTAATAAGAAACAAAAATGTATTGGCGAGACGGAGAATATAAGAGGGGGTAGATTGGTATAAGATAATGTTTTGAAGCCATTATAACTTAAAGATGAAAATGATTTAGAATTTGTAGTGTTGTATGGAATAAATCAAAATTCTAAGGAAAAATTTTGAAATTTCTTGTTTGCATGTTTTTTTAGATGAAAAACCAACTTTCATTGAGAAAGAAGGAAAGAATACAAGCGCATACAAAAAAAAAAAAAAAAAAAGCCCACAAAAGGGAGTCCCATTAAAGAAAAGGACTTCAACCAAGCAAGATAAGACCCAATGGGTCATTACAAAAAAGCTTAGAAACAGACGTCCAAAGAGATACATGGAACCTAGTAAGGGACCAAATATTTTCTGGACCTCTATCCATCCCCCTAAAGATGCGAAGAAAACTAAGACTTCACAGATCTAGAACCTTTTTAGTTGAAAAATACTTTTGGTCCGTGTACTTTAAGTTTGTAACAATCTAGTCTTTAAGCTTTAGTATGTGACGATTTAATCTCCGTAGTTTAAAATTTATAACAATTTATCTCCTACTATGAAAAATCTAATCAAGTGAAGTCATAGTAGTTTTACACACAATTAATCTCTAAACGGTTTATTGATCTGCATATCATTATATATAGAGACTAAATTGTTAAATACTAAAGTTCAAGGAAATCATTACAAAAATGGGCTCCCTTTGATTTGCCCTTTATATATCCTTACATAGTGTGTTTTCAATTTAAAACAAAACAAACTAACTTTGAGCTCTACCCATTATTTTGAATTTCATATTTCTTTTGAAAATAGAAACACAAGAAGTTTAAGCTTTGTAAGAAAACCTTATTCATTTTCCTAAAAGTGCTTTATTACGGAAAAATCATGTTATAATATCCAAATCAGCGCAAATGTAGACTTGGAAATAGCTTTTTATTAATTAACCAAGAAAACTCTCTTTCACATCTCTCAATTCCTGCAAAAAGTTACTTATTACGCTTTTAATTGTACAGGGAATTTTGGAAGGTTAAAACAGAAGGTAAGGTTTTTAAAGCTAAGGAGATCAAAACAAGTGCAACTTCCCAAGAAAATATCTTCTTCCAACTATCTAGCCTAGAATGAACTTTAAGAATTATCGAATGACAAAAAAGAAAATTAGTGCCCACAGATACATTCTTTCCTAAATCAATTATGACCTGAAATTAAACCACAAAGATTAATTTTCATTATTACATGGGGATCTTGTTTGCACTTTTACATGAGGAAAGATGATCTATTTTCACTTCAGCAAAACTAGTCTTAATCTTAAAATAATGGCTTAGATCTGATGAATATGCTTAGAATTTGCGTACTTCCCTCCAAGACAAGCTATGTATTAAAGTGAAAATAAGGTAACTGATTTATCACATTTTATTCCAGATGAGATGAAGTTTCCTTAAAACCAAACATTTTACCCCAAATGGAAAACATTTGTAAAAAAAAATTGTCAGTTATTAAGACTTTCAATTTAATGTCCAGAAACACCACACTTGCCAAACGATATGCCATTTAGCCACTCTGCTTTTGAAAATCTTTACTAGTCAAGTTCCCATTTAAAAATACGAACAGTTCCAAATTCCCTCTAAGTTGCTCTATCAAGGGAATCAAAATCACGACTTTGCATCTTAAACTCTGAACTTAGCTATGGAAATAACTATCAGTCCAACTAGATCAGCTAAACAGAGAATATGGAAAACACAAGCAGAGGATACTCCCCGTGAACATAACATTCCAGTGAAGCTACCAGTAAAAAAAAGTGCAATAAAAAAAGAAGAAGCATTCAATCACAAAAGCTAGAAGCAAATAAACTAGAATGATTAAAAAAAATCACCTGAATCACCAACCACAAGCACTCGAACCTGCCCACAGAGAGGACCGCCATTGAGTTCTTTGTTCTCCCTATCACGGTCCTTCCAGAACATGTTTTCTTCCAGACCTTCTAAACCGTATTCACCTCCGAAGAAGAATTCAATAATCAAGTACCGTCAAATTGACACAATCTCCACAAAGAACAATTTCTCAGCAAAGGCCCTTCCAAGTTCAATCTGAAATCCATATCACACAAGAACTAAATGCAGATCAGAGCTGAAATCAGAAACCCCATGCCAGAACATCTCTGAACAGAGTCGATGGTATCTTCTAGAGGCCCCCAAAGCAGAGATCTAGTTGCTGAATCGAACAAGAGGCGAGGGTTTGAAAGTTCAAGAGCAAGGATTAACGATCTGGGGAATGCTCATGCAGGTGAGATTGTGTGTATCAAAGAGATCTGAAAGAGAAGAAAACTTGAGTGTAGTCGGATTTGAGAAGCTTGAGAAGAAGAGCGATAACACCGCGCGCGCGAGAGAGATGAAATGAAACCGACGAAGGGCATTGGGTGAATGTCCGTTTACAAAACGACGCTTGATCGGGAACTTTTTTTTTTTTTTTTTCAACAACACATTGGGGAGGGATTCCAATCTCTAACCTCTGTTGGTCGAGATATATGTGTCAACTATTGCTAAACTATGGCGTGAACACTTTTTTCCCCATAATAATTATTTTTTATTATAATTTTTGGCCAAAAAAAAATCAATTTATACCTCCAAACTTTGGAATTAAATTAATAATTGTATCAATTAAAATCTTAAATTTCATAAGTGTATCAATTTACACTCTCTGTTAGATTTTATTTGACAAACGTCGGTGTTCATACGTAATTTCAAAAGAATGAAACACATGGAATAAACATTGATTTGTATTGAATTTGTATGAATATGAGTGTACAATTTCTAACTTTGATCACGTTATGTGAGGTTTGAAGAAAGTTGGTTGACCTTTGAAGAATGCAAGAAAATCATTAGTTGCCACTGGAGGGTAGTCAGCAAGCTAATCCCAATAATTTTGGTCAAATGTTAGCTTCATGTCTTGAGAAGCTAATGAGTTGGAACAAAGCCAGACTTAAGGGTTCTATCAAAACTGTTATTTCAATAAAAGAGAAAGAGATTCAAGCCTTACTCAATGTGGCTAATCAATTTCAAGAAGCTGTGGTCAGAAGATCAGAAAGGGAATTGGAAAACTTGTTGGATGAAGAGGAGAAGTATTGGAAGTTGAGGTTCAAGGAAGATTGGCTTAAGTGGGGAGATCGCAATACAAAATGGTTCCACACTGGAGCCAATTTTAGGAGGAAAAACAGACTAGAAGACATTTTGGATGACAGAGGTACTAGGGTCACTAAGGAATCAAAAATGGGGAAAGCTACTACTAACTACTTCAAGTCCTTGTGTTAAGTGCAAGGGGTCTAGCAATGAGGCAGTCAAGATTATTATGGAGGGCATCTCTCACTCAATCATAGAGGAACAAGTCAGGGAGATCGATAAACCATACTCTAGTGTAGAGATAGAAGCAACGCTCAAAATCATGAATCCTATGAAGGCCTTGGGTCCTAACGGGGTCCACGCGATGTTTTACCAAAATTACTCAAGTATCATTAACAATGAGACTACTTCTATTTGCCTAGATATTCTCAACCACTGGATGGATGTAGGCCCCCTGAATAAAACCTTTATAACCTTGATCTTGAAATCCAAGCACCCAAAAAAGATGGAGGATACCTATTAGCTTATGCAACGTTATATATAAGTTAATAGCTAAAATCCTAGTTAACAGGTTAAAGAAGGTCCTTGGCTCCATCATCTCCTCGACCCAATCAGCATTTGTCCTTAGTAGGCTCGTTTCAGACAATGTTGTAGCAAGGTTCGAGTGCATTCACGCGATTAATAGCAGGAGGAAAGGTTAGAAGGGAGTGGCAGTGATAACTCTCCAAAAGGTATTTATTTAGGCTTCATTTATATAGGGATTTGTGTGTCTTTTATGCTTAATAGGGTTGGTTTTAGATATATATTATATGTTTTAACCCATTTGGAAGAATGAAAGCTTTGGAAGTTATTTTATGCAGAATGTATTGCTGAGCGACTGGAGGGAGCAAATTCTGTGCTGCAGCAAAACTGGGAGCAAAACTGCCACGTCACAACTTGTTAGCCAAGTTGACAAACCGAATTCTGTTGAGTTATTCTCGAAATAAAGGAGCAAGGAGAGTCATCCACGTGTCTAGGTTAACTTAATTCAAGCCTCATATCCTTCTATAAAAGGAGATGGCCGCCCAAGTAAAAAACATTCCATTTTTTGGAGAAAACATTCCATTCTTGGAAAGTTACTTCCACCTTTGGGAGCCGAGTAGAGGAGAGAGATTTGAGACCATCAAGAAGACCATCATTTGCAAGCTGATCGAGGAGATTAATATTTTCTTATATTATCTTGTGATTATGGATAAGCTTACTCAGATTGTAACTTGTGTTTCCATGCATTTTATGAACTAAGTAGTTTAGGCGTTGGTTAGGGAACAATGTGATTGACGTGCTTAATTTCTAATAATACATATTGATTAATGCATCTTGATTAATTGTTGTGCTCATTTATATTTTGTGTCCGCTTGGCCAGCCGGTATGAATACCTCTCTCTAGTTTCAGGGATGATTTAGGGAGTGTGTGGTAGTTAATCACACTAGATCATTGTGTATTGGTGAACGCCAGTGACTGAGTTAGGGATAGCCAGTTGCCTAGTGCTTGATCGGTAGTACTTCATTGGAGTTGAAACACATTCCAAAAAATCTAGAGTTTTGCATGATCAATAATATTGCTAGAGTATCTTTTAGAACAATTACTAAATCCTGACCAGCGCATGTTCTAATCTGTCTGCCTATTTTTTTACTTTATGTTCTGTCATTTCTTTTGCTTCAGCATCTTATCAAAAACCAATCATTTTTACCACTTTTGAAACCATTGAAAAACTAAACAAAATAGATAAAGTGAAAGCTAGTTCAAACCTTGGATTGATAAATACTTATTACTTGCTGCGGACTGTGTATACTTGCACTGAGTCTTAGAGTCCATTTACATCTTATTTCTTATTACATTTTTACTCACTTTAGGAACCCAACAAGTTTTTGGCGTCGTTGTCGGGGACTTGAATAAGTTTTTATCTGATCTGTTTTGTGTATGTGTTTTAGTGGTTTGGTGCTAGAACTTTTTGATTGTTTCTTTTGTTTTTGCAGGCGTGAGTTTGGTGCATGAGCGATTCGCCTGGGGTAAGGTTTGAGCTTGATCCAGAAATCGAGAGGACATTCAGGAGAAGGAGGAGAGAGCAGCGCAGAAACCAGAATCAAATGGATAACGTGCAGCGTCTTCCGCAGGGTGCTGAAGATCCAACGAACCCCCAGCAGAATCGTTTGCTGCAGCAAAACAAGCCGCTGGAGCAAAATGAGCAGCAAAATAATCAGGTTGAGAACCCTATCTTGGTAGCAAATGATAGGGCCAGAGCCATTCGAGCGTATTCTTTTCCAATGTTTGATGAGTTAAATCCAGGGATTGCACGTCCTCAAATTCAAGCAGCAAAATTTGAAATGAAACCGGTAATGTTTCAGATGTTGCAAATCGTGGGGCAATTCCTTGGTATGTCATCTGAAGATCCTCATTTGCATCTTAGGTCATTTCTAGGAGTTTGTGATTCTTTTGTAATTCAAGGAGTGCCTAGAGATGCCCTTAGATTAACTTTGTTCCCATATTCTCTTAGAGATTGAGCAAAGGCGTGGTTAAATTCTTTTCCTCCAGGATCAATTAGGACATGGAATGAGTTAGCTGAAAATTTTTTGAGTAAATATTTCCCACCAAATAGGAATGCTAAATTAAGGAGTGAAATAGTAGGGTTTAGGCAACTTGAAGATGAGACTTTTAGTGAGGCTTGGGAGAGGTTTAAGGAGCTTTTGCGAAAGTGTCCCCACCATGGTTTACCTCATTGTATCCAAATGGAAACATTTTACAATGGGTTAAACGGAGCAACCCAGGGTATGGTTGATGCTTCGGCTGGAAGGGCCCTTTTGGCAAAAACTTTTAATGAAGCCCATGAAATTTTAGAAAGAATATCTACTAATAGTTGTTAGTGGTCGGATGTTAGAGGCACAAATAAAAAGGTCAAGAGTGTATTAGAGGTTGATGGTGTGTCCACCATTAGGGCTGATCTTGCAATTATTGCTAACGCTCTTAAGAGGTTGATGGTGTCCACCATTAGGGCTGAACACCCTAGGAGGGAAGGTAAGGAGCAGGTAAAGGCAGTGACTCTTTGGAGTGGTAAGCCATTGGAAGAAAGAATAGAGCCTAGTAAAACCCAAGCTGTAGGAAAGAATGGTGATAGAAATGTTGTTGTTGAGAAAGAGTTGGAGACTGGTCAGGGTGCTGGAGGCAGCAATAAAGATGCTAGAGCATCTGGTTCTGTTCCAGATATGGAGCCACCTTATGTGCCGCCCCCACCTTATGTACCGCCTCTACTTTTTCCACAAAGGCAAAGGCCTAAGAATCAGGATGGTCAATTTAAAAAGTTTTTAGAGATTCTTAAGCAATTACATATAAATATTCCTTTAGTAGAAGCTATTGAGCAAATGCCTAATTATGCTAAATTTCTTAAGGATATTTTAACTAAAAAGAAGAGGTTAGGTGAGTTTGAAATTGTATCTCTTACTGAGGAATGTAGTGTTATTCTTAAGAATGGGCTACCAACCAAGGCTAAGGATCCAGGGTCATTTACTATACCTGTATCTATAGGTGGAAAAGAGTTAGGTAGAGCACTCTGTGATTTAGGTGCAAGCATTAACCTTATGCCTCTTTCGGTCTATCGAAAGCTAGGTATTGGTGAAGCTAGGCCTACCATAGTCATACTCCAACTAGCTGATAGGTCTATCACATATCCAGAGGGTAAAATTGAGGATGTCTTAGTAAAAGTGGATAAATTCATATTTCCTGTTGATTTTATTATCTTAGATTATGAGGCTGATAAAGATGTCCCTATTATTCTAGGTCGTCCATTTTTGGCTACTGGTAGAGCATTAATAGATGTTCAAAAAGGGGAATTAACAATGAGAGTTTGTAATGAGAAAGTAAAATTTAATGTGTTTAAGGCTATGAAGTATCCAAACGAAATGGAAGATTGCTCTTTCATTAGAATTCTTGAAAACACAATTGTTGAGACAACAATTCAGGATTCGGCTAGCAAGCATCTGGAAGATCATGGAGAGGTTAGTGTAGAGGATTTAGAAGTTTGTTCTTTAGAAAGAAAAAATGAAAAAGAGTTGTTTAGGTGTGAGGATGTTTTTAAGTCTTTAGATTTAGATCAAAGAAATGCTCCTCCTATTAAGCCATCCCTGATTGAGGCACCCACTTTAGATTTGAAGCCCTTGCCGGATCATCTAAAGTATGTGTATCTTTGGGAAGGTGAGATGTTGCCCATTATTGTTGCATCAGATTTAATGTCGGAGCATGAAGAGCCCTTAATTAAATTGTTGCAGCAATACCGCAAAACTATCAATTGGACATTGGTTGACATTCAGGGAATTAGCCCATCTTTCTGTATGCACAAAATCACTCTAGAGGAGGGATCCTTTAGGAGTATTGAGCAACAGAGAAGGCTTAACCCTTCAATGAAAGAGGTTGTTAAAAAGGAGGTGATTAAATGGTTGGATGCTGACATTATTTATCCAATTGCAGATAGCAATTGGGTAAGCCCTGTCCAATGTGTTCCTAAGAAAGGAGGTGTCACTGTGGTGAGTAATAAAGATAACGAGTTGATCCCAACCAGGACAGTAATTGGTTGGAGGATTTGCATGGATTACAGGAGGCTTAATAAAGCTACCCGTAAGGACCATTTCCCTCTACCATTTATTGACCAGATGTTGGATAGATTGGTTGGTTAGGCCTACTACTGTTTCTTAGATGGTTATTCTAGGTATAACCAGATTACTATTGCTCCTGAGGATCAGGAAAAAAACAGTTTCACCTGCCCTTATAGGACGTTTGCTTTTAGGCGAATGCCTTTTTGCCTTTGCAATGCTCTAGCAACATTTCAGCGGTGTATATTAGCAATTTTTTCTGATATGATTGAGTCCACTGTTGAGGTATTTATGGACGATTTTTCAGTTTTTGGAGGGTATTTTCAGAGTTGTTTAGATAATTTAGGTAAGGTGTTAAAGAGATGTGAGGATACCCATCTAGTTCTCAATTGGGAGAAATGTCACTTCATGGTGAAGGAGGGCATAGTGTTAGGTCATAGGATTTCTAAGAATGGTCTAGAAGTTGATAGAGCAAAAATAGAAGTAATTGAAAGATTAGAACCACCGAGTTCAGTGAAAGGAATTCAGAGTTTTTTAGGGCATGCTGGATTTTATAGGAGGTTCATAAAGGATTTTTCAAAAATTAGTAAACCTCTTTGTAACTTATTGTGTACTGATCATGTTTTTTACTTTAATGCAGATTGTAGGAAGGCTTTTGAAACTTTAAAAGCTGCTTTAATCTCAGCACCCATTCTTTGTGCACCTAATTGGAATTTACCATTTGAGGTAATGTGTGATGCAAGTGATGCTGCGGTAGGTGCTATGCTGGGGCAAAAGCAAGACAAATTTATCCATCTTATATATTATGCAAGCATGGTTTTAAATGAGACACAAATCAACTATACAACTACTGAAAAGGAGTTGTTAGCTGTTGTGTTTGCTTTTGAGAAATTCCGACCATATTTGGTTGGATCCAAAGTCACGGTGTTCACGGATCATGCAGCAATAAGGTATTTAATGACTAAGAAAGATGCAAAGCCTAGATTAATTCATTGGGTTTTATTATTGCAGGAATTCGATTTGGAGATAAAGGATAAAAAGGGATCAGAGAATGTCATTGCAGATCATTTGTCTCGTCTTGATCCATCATCATCTTTGTTGAAGCAATCTGCCATTTCAGATTCTTTTCCAGATGAACATCTCTTTGCTGTTGAGGTAAAGGTAGTCAAGGATGTCCCTTGGTATGCTGATATTGCAAATTTTTTGGTCAAGGGAGTAACTCCTATTGACATGGATTGGAGGCAGAAGAAAAAGTTTAAGCATGATGCAAAGTTTTTCTATTGGGATGAGCCATTTATGTATAAGCAATGCTCTGACGGTATTATTCGTAGGTGTGTTTCAGGTGATGAAGCAAAGGAAATCCTGGAGCAATGTCACTCTTCGCCGTATGGAGGCCATTTCAGCAGTCAGAGGACAACTATGAGGATTTTGCATTGTGGATTTTTCTGGTCTACCTTATTAAGGATGCCCATTGGTTCTACAAGCAGTGTGATGCTTGCCAAAGGAGAGGAAATTTGGGGCCTAGAGATGAAATGCCTCTTACTTACATTTTAGAAGTTGAATTATTCGATGTATGGGGTATTGACTTTATGGGGTCATTTCCCCTTCTAATGGTAATGTTTTTATCTTATTGGCAGTTGATTACGTATCCAAGTGGGTTGAGGCCATCGCTTGCCATCAGAATGATGCCATGACAGTAGCAAAGTTTCTTCAATCGCACATCTTTGCGACACCTAGAGCTCTAGTGAGTGATGAGGGTACACATTTTGTTAATAATATATTAACTAAGTTGTTAGCTAAGTATTGGATTAAGCATAGGATAGCTACCCCTTATCACACGCAAGCAAATGGTCAAGCTGAGATTAGTAATAGGGAAATAAAATCTATTCTAGAAAAAGTAGTCCATCCATCTAAGAAGGATTGGTCTTTTAGGTTGGATGAGGCTCTTTGGGCTTATAGGACAACTTATAAGACTCCTCTAGGTATGTCTCCCTATAGGTTAGTTTATGGGAAAGCTTGTCATTTACCATTAGAGCTTGAGCATAAAACGTTTTGGGCTTTGAAAAAGTTGAATTTTGATCTGAGTCGTGCAGGAGCAATAAGAATGCTGCAGCTCAATGAATTGGAGGAATTTCGCCAATTTTCGTATGAAAAGTCGAAAATGTATAAAGAGAAGACTAAGCTGTGGCATGACAAAAAAATTAAATCTAAAGAGTTTGTTAAGGGTCAGAAAGTTTTGCTTTATAATTCTAGATTGAAATTATTTCCTAGGAAGCTAAAATCTAAATGGTCAGGGCCGTTTATTATGGTTGAAGTTTTTCCCCATGGAGCAATTACTTTTCAGGATGAAAAAGATGGGAGAGTGTTCAAAGTGAATGGACAGCGAGTGAAACATTATTGGGGAGAGGAGTCTCAGTCGAAATATCATTCCCTAAAGTTGGTTGATGATTGAGAGAGCAAAATTTTTGCGGGAGCATTTCGTAGAGCAATATTTTGAGCTCCCAGTATTTGTTGTGATTTTATTTCTCGCTAATTTGATTTGATTTTAATTTGAATTATTGTAGATTTAGGTTGTTTAAGTTTTGTGTAATTTATTTTAAGTTCGTTGATATTTTTAAGTCGGTAGATTTTATTTTCAAGTATTTTTATTATTTTTGCCATTTTAGTTTTTATTTATTTATATTTAATTAGATTTTAATTCAGTTTTTATTTTTTTCGGTTATTTAATTTCTGTTTAGATTAGGTGTGAATAAAGATCTTTCCTGATTTATTCGGTTTTGAATAAAAATAAAAGATAAGATTTGATTTAAGCGGTTAAATTTAAATTTCCTGATTTGATTTCTTATTTTAAATTTGAATTCCATATCCAAGATTCTTCAGGTAATCTTTTGTTCAGAGGGGTTGTTGCAGCAAAGTTATGGCTGGAGCAAATTGTTCGTCTGAATAAAGAGGGTTCTGTGGTGAATTAATTATTTTTGCCGTTTGATTTTGATTTCTGTGGGCAGGTAAATTGTAGGGATGCTGCCACGTGTTGCACAAAGGTAATCCAATGGTCTAGCCGTTTAGCAGCAATTATTATTTACCTTCGGCGATTGGAAATTCAAGATTTTACCATTAATACGATTTTCAAATTAAAAGATGTAAACGGTAATCCCATTTAATGAGGAGGCAAAATCTTTCGGTTACGATTTGATTTGCTGCGGCTATTTATTCACAAGCCTTCGGTAAGTTCTTCTCATTTCATCTTCTTGATTCATCCCTTGCCATTTGCATTCTTCTTTCTTTCTCTGTGTGTGATAGAAAATTCCTTTTGAGTCTTCGATGGCTAAAACAAGAGCGAGAAAAGAGAGAGATAATGAGGAAGAAGAGGTACCCGTTACGCCCGAGGTATAGAAGGTGAAAACAAAGAAGAAAAAGACGCAGGAGGAAAAAGAAGCCAAAAGAAGAAGAAGGCAACAACGGACTGAAGATCAAGAAGCTGTGCAGAAGGTTGTGGAAGATGTTGCTGCCACAGTGGATCCGAAGGAACCAGAGGAACAAAATCCAGGTCAGAGGGAGCCAAGAATGGCAGATACATAGGAAGTTCAAGAAGAGAATACAGAGGAGATTCAAGAGAAGCGGGTTGAAGAGGTGCAAGAACAACGTGCAGAGGTTATACCTGAAGGAGGTAATGAGCCAGTGCAGGAGGCTCGAGTGGAGGTGATCATGCCGGAGGTACCCAAACGTCGCCGCATTAAGCAAAAAATGGGTCGCGTTCAGGTAGTTCGAACTGATACCCCCTCGCCTCCAACTACGGATTCTGAGAGGGAAAATGCAGAGAAAGAAGATCGTGAAAAGAAGGAGGCCGAGGAAAAGGTAAGAGAAGAAACAAAGAAAAAGGCTGAGGAAGAACGGTTGCTCAAGCGAAGGGCGGCAAAGGGCAAAAGTGTTGCGGAAGCATCGGAAGAACCTGATGAGATAGATGAGCCACAATTACCGTATGATCGCTTCGTCAACAATTCTACTAGAGCAAAATATGTTGAGCTACTGAAGAGAGATTTCCTGTTTGAGAGAGGATTTAGCGGTGATCTTCCGCATTTTCTGAGGACCGACATTACAGACCACGACTGGGAATTGTTTTGTGCAAAGCCTGAGTCTGTAAATGCAAAGGTGGTGCGCGAATTTTATGCTAATATTGACAAAGAAGATGGTTCCAAGTGGTTGTTCGAGGAGTCGAAGTAGACTGGAGTCCTAGTGCTATTGACGCACTATATAACCTTCCGAATTTCCCCCACGCAGCGTATAATGAGATGGTTGTAGCGCCATCTAATGAGCAGCTGAGTGATGTTGTGCGGGAGGTGGGTATTGAAGGGGCACGGTGGCAGCTGTCAAAGACAAAGAAAAGGACGTTTCAGTCAGCTTATCTGAAGAGGGAAGCGAAGACATGGATGAGGTTTATCAGACCAAAGATGCTTCCAACGACTCATGACTCGACAATCTCTAGGGAACGAGTTCTTCTGGCTTTTGCAATTTTGCGGTCTCTCAGCGTTGATGTAGGAAAGATCATTGCCAGTGAAATATCTGGATATTGGAAGAAGAAGGTGGGGAAGCTGTTTTTTCCAAATACTATTACCATGCTTTGTAAAAGAGCAAGGGTTCCAGAGAATGAGGGAGATATGATTTTGTTTGACAAGAGGATCATCGACACGCCTAACTTGGCATGGCTTCAGCGTATGTAGGAGGTACGTCAGGGTGGACTTGTCTACGACATCAACACGATTTTAGAACAACTGGCACTGTCGGCCAGCAGACAGGAGTTTGCTGAGAGACAAGCTTTAACCTTCTGGAACTATGTTAAAAATCGTGATGCCAATCTGAAGAAGGCGTTGTAGGAGAATTTCTCCAAGCCATATCCAGCCCTTCCAGCAATCCCTGAAGATTTATTGAACCCTTGGATTCCGCCCCCACCGATGGAGAGAGGAGGAGAGAATGATGAAAATGAGTCGGGCCAAGATGACTGAAGGATGAAGTGGCCCTAAGCGAGCATAATTTTTGTTCTTAAATTTTTTATTGCTCGAGCATTTTCTAACCTCCTTTTATGTTGATTTTATGTTTTGTTTTTTTTTTTTACTTTTTTCTGCTTCTGAAAAAAAATATATCTGCTTATTTAATTTCTTTTTATGTTTTAATGAAATTTCCAAATTGTTTCTGTTCTATGAGCACTGAGTAACTCTAACTTAACCAATTTTCTTCTGAATTTTTGGAGCTTGGACTAGTTAAACTTAATTAGATCAAGGTATTTTGATCTCCAGAAACCTTTTGCTTGAGCATTTCTTCTAGCCTGGTCGTTGTTGCGGCAAAGAAGATTTTGGAGGTAGTGTTGACTTATTTGATCCACTTTAAGCTTAGTTCTAGTCCCACGCTCAGTTTAAAATTCAGATAGAAAAATTTAAGTTTGGGGGGATAATTGCAAAATTAATGATTCATTGGGGACAATGAATAATTCAAGTTTGGGGGACTTTTTGCTACTCCAATTGTTTTGCTCGAGCATTTCTCCTTCATTTAAAAATTTGTTAGGTTATTGAGTAACCGGGGACATTTGTGATACCCACAGTTTGTCTTCGAGTCAAAAGACGACCTAGGAAATGTTGGAAAAATGATAAAAAATTATTTGCTAAAAAAATTGATTGTTGAAAATTTTGCTGAGAAAATTCATGGAGCATAAGTTTTGAAGGATGAATGTTAATCCAGCAGTTTTTCTGTCTCCTAGAACTTAGGTGAGCTTCATCATAAAATGTTGCCATTCTGAGGGGCAAGAGATGGAATGACTAAGGATTTTTGAGCTTTACAATGAGTATTTAGCCTAGTTAGTGATGAGTTTGAGGCAAGGGTATACTGCACCATAAAGTGGGTCATCCCATGCTTAAGAGCTTATGACTATAGGGTTGCTTTGATTCTGAAAAACAAAAATATAAACCCCTTGAAAATGTGTTTTGAATGTCTGATAATAGAGCTAGGTTGTGGTAAGTTCTTAGAATTGGGTTAAAAGTGGTGATTATTTGTCAATGTCGAAAGAATTGTTTTGCTGCAGCAGAGCTTGGTTTTGCAGAGTGCTCAGGTAAAGGTTGAAGGTAGTGTTGGATTGTCTGGTTTGATTAAGCTATTCTTTGTCTAACGTTTTGAATTCTTAAGGGAAGGTTGGTTAGTATTGCTCGGGACGTGCAAAAGTTCAAGTTTGGGGGTGTGATAACTCTCCAAAAGGTAGTTATTTAGGCCTCATTTCTATAGGGATTTGTGTGTCTTTTGTGCTTAATAGGGTTGGTTTTAGATATATATTATATGTTTTAACCCATTTGGAAGAATGGAAGCTTTGGAAGTTATTTTATGCAGAATGTATTGCTGAGCGACTGGAGGGAGCAAATTCTGTGCTGCAGCAAAACTGGGAGCAAAATTGCCACGTCACAACTCGTTAGCCAAGTTGACAAACCGAATTCTGTTGAGTTATTCTCAGGATAAAGGAGCAAGGAGAGCCATCCACGTGTCTAGGTCAACTTAATTCAAGTCTCCCATCCTTCTATAAAAGGAGATGGCCGCCCAAGTAAAAAACATTCCATTTTTGGGAGAAAACATTCCATTCTTGGAAAGTTACTTCCACCTTTGGGAGCCGAGTAGAGGAGAGAGATTGGAGACCATCAAGAAGACCATCATTTGCAAGCTGATCGAGGAGATTAATATTTTCTTATATTATCTTGTGATTATGGACAAGCTTACTCAGATTGTAACTTGTGTTTCCATGCATTTTATGAACTAAGTAGTTTAGGCATTGGTTAGGGAACAATGTGATTGTCATGCTTAATTTCTAGTAATACATATTGATTAATGCATCTTGATTAATTGTTGTGCTCATTTATATTTTATGCCCGCCTGGCCAGCCGGTATGAATACCTCTCTCTAGTTTCAGGGATGATTTAGGGAGTGTGTGACGGTTAATCACACTAGATCATTGTGTATTGGTGAACGTCAGTAACTGAGTTAGGGATAGCCAGTTGCCTAGTGCTTGATCGGTAGTACTTCATTGGAGTTGAAACACATTCCAAAAAATCTGGAGTTCCGGGAGGAATCTGCTAATAAGACTGCGAGAGTTTTACATGATCAATAATATTGCTAGAGCATATTTAAAAACAATTACTAAATTCTGACCAGCGCCTGTTTCTAATCTATCTGCCTATTTGTTTACTTTCTGTTCTGTCATTTCTTTTGCTTCAGCATCTTATCAAAAACCAATCATTTTTACCACTTTTGAAACCATTGAAAAACTAAACAAAATAGATAAAGTGAAAGCTGGTTCAGACCTTGGATTGATAAATACTTATTACTTGTTGTGGACTGTGTATACTTGCATAGAGTTCTAGAGTCTATTTACATCTTATTTCTTATTACATTTTTAGTCACTCTAGGAACCCAATAGGCAGCCCTTAAGCTCAACATGAGCAAGGCATACGATTGAGTCGATTGGAGTTATCTAAGGAAAATTGACGGGACGAGCTGTCGGGACTCGAGTTTTCAAATAAAATTTATAATCCACGACACTATAACTATTTTGTAGAAATAGTGGTCGGGGTTGAACACAGGAAAGGGGATCTAGCAGATGCAGAGATTTTTTCTTTATGCAACAAGGGGGTTTTGGAAAAGCAGGATGCAATGAAATAAAATACTAGATGTAAAGGAAACAAAATAAAACATGCAATAGAGAAAAATAAGATGAAAATCAATATCATAAAAGGGATCGCTGGATTGAGATTTCTTATGCTCGAATGGTATTTCACTTAGCTTCCCAGTTTTCTCTAAAAATCATTCTACGCCAATTTTTATTAGTCTGATTGGCTTCTTGGTTACTTGGAGGACCCCCTACACTAACATGTGTTTAATTAACTCGTTAACCCAGAACCCTGCAATTAACATGATTAATTAAATTATCATTATCGACCATCGCCCCTCATGCATAAAGTAACAACCCTCCGAAACCTCGCAATGACTACTAAATTATGTCTAACTAATCTAAAATAGTTAATCTGAAACCTCACAATTACCTACTTAAACTAGCCGCTTTAGGTTTGTGGGCCCGAAATTGTATTAACTAAACATAAATTCAATTTAAATCTAATTAACACAACCTTTAGCATGCATCCTAGGCCTATCAAGGGTCACCACTTCGTAAAGATTTTCTTGCCTCAGCCTAGTGGCTATCTAAAAATAACTAATAGAATGCACGAATAGAAATCTCCTAGGGTCGTCAAGCCTAAGAAACTAAGCTCATGCATTGGTTTAAACGGGATTACATGCAAAACTTAATAAAAATACAGCAAGAACAGAACATAAATACCAGAAAACTTAGCCAAGATCAATAGCATTCAAAGCATAATCCCAATCCAACGATACAAAAGTGTTTAGCTACTCATAAACAAAGAAAAACCATAAAAAAAAATACAAAAGAATGCACAAAATATGACCTAGAAAGGTCTATACAGTAGCTGGAAAGAAAAAGAGACGAAACTAATCGAAAAAGGACCAAAATTCTAACCTAACGGCGGATGGTAATTGCCCAAAAGGTAGTTATTTAGGCCTCATTTATATAGGGATTTGTGTGTCTTTTGTGCTTAATAGGGTTGGTTCTAGATAGATATTACATGTTTTAACCCATTTGGAAGAATAAAAGCTTTGGAAATTATTTTGTGTAGATTATGCTGTTGGGCGACTGGAGGGAGCAAATTCTGTGCTGCAGCAAAACTGGGAGCAAAAACTACCTCGTCACAGCTCGTTAGCCAACTTCATGAACCGACTTCTGTTGAGTTATTTTCGTGATAAAGGAGCATGGAGAGCCCTACACGTGTCCAGGTTGACCTAATTCAAGCTTTCCTCAACTCTATAAAAGGAGAGAGCCGCTTAAGTCAAAGGCATTCCATTTTCCTTGGAAGTCGAATAGTATAGAGAGATTGGAGACCGCTAGAAGACCATCATCCGCAAGCTGATTAAGGAGATTACTATTTTCTTTATTATCTTGTGATTATGGACATGCCTACTCAGATTGTAATTCGTGTTTCTATGCTTATTATGAACTAAGTAGCTTTAGGCGTTGGTTAAGGAATATGTAGTTGCCGTGCTTCATCTCTAATAATAGCTATTGATTATTGTAGCTTGGTTAATTGTTGTGCTTATTTCTATTTTATGCCCGCTTGGCCAGCCGATGTGAATACATCTCTCTAGTTTCAGGGATGATTTAGAGAGTGTGTGGCAATTAACCACACTACGATCATTGTGTATTGGTGAACGCTAGTGACTGAGCTAGGGATAGCCAGTTGCCTAGTGCTTGATCGGTCGTACTTCATTGGGGTTGAAACACATTCCAAAAGATCCGGAGTTCCGGGAGGAATCCGCTAATAATTCTGCGAGAGTTTGCATGATCAATAATATTGCTAGAGCATCTTTTAAAACAATTACAAAACCTAACCAGCGTCTGTCTCTAATCTGTCTGCCTATTTGTTTACTTGTTGTTCTGTCATTTACTTTGCTTCAACATAATTCCTATAAAACCCAATCATTTTTACTACCTTGAAACCATTAAAAGATTCATACAAAATAGATAGAGTGGAAGCTAGTTTAGGCCTTGGATTGACAAATACTTATTACTTGTTGCAGATTGTGTATACTTGCACAGGAATTCTAGAGTCTTTTCAGATCATAATTTTGCTCACTCTAGGAACCCAACAAGTTTTTGGCTCCGTTGCCGGGGACTTGAATAAGTTTTTTGTTTTGTGTATGTGTTTTAGTGGTTTGGTGCTAGAACTTTTTGATTTTTTCTTTTGTTTTTACAGGTGTGAGTTTGGTGCATGAGCGATCCGCCTGGGGTAAGGTTTGAGCTTGATCCAGAAATCGAGAGGACATTCAGGATCAGAAGGAGAAAGCAGCGCAGAAACCAGATGGAGAACGTGTCGCGTCTCCCGCAGGGTCCTGAAGATTCAGTGAACCCCCAGCAGAATCCGTTGCTGCAGCAAAATCCGCTGCTGGAGCAAAATGAGCAGCAAAATAATCAGGTTGAGAATCCTATCTTGGTAGCGAACGATAGGACCAGAGCCATCCGAGCGTATGCTGTCCCAATGTTTGATGAGTTGAATCCAGGGATTGTACGTCCCCAAATCCAAGCGGCAAATTTTGAAATGAAACCAGTAATGTTTCAGATGTTGCAAACCGTGGGGCAATTCCATGGTTTGTCATCTGAAGATCCTCATTTACATCTTAAGTCTTTTCTAGGAGTTAGTGATTCTTTTGTGATTCAAGGAGTGCCTAGAGATGCCCTTAGATTAACTTTGTTCCCGTATTCTCTTAGAGATGGAGCAAAGGCATGGTTAAATTCTTTTGCTCCAGGATCAATTAAGACATGAAATGAGTTAGCTGAAAATTTTTTGAGTAAATATTTTCCACCTAATAGAAATGCTAAATTAAGGAGTGAAATAGTAGGGTTTAGGCAACTTGAGGATGAGACTTTTAGTGAGGCTTGGGAAAGGTTTAAGAAACTTTTGCGAAAGTGTCCCCACCATGGTTTACCACATTGTGTTCAAATGGAAACATTTTACAATGGATTAAATGCGGTAACCCAGGGCATGGTCGATGCTTCGGCTGGAGGGGCCCTTTTGGCAAAAACTTTTAATGAAGCCTATGAAATTTTAGAAAGAATATCTACTAATAGTTGTCAGTGGTCGGATGTTAGAGGCACAAATAAAAAGGTTAAGAGTGTGTTAGAGGTTGATGGTGTGTCCACCATTAGGCCCGATCTTGAAATGATTGCTAACGCTCTTAAGAATGTGACAGTGATTAGTCATCAGCAGCCACCAGCAATGGAGCCTACTACAGTGGTGAACCAAGTTGCAGAAGAAGCATGTGTCTATTGTGGTGAAGATCACAACTACGAGTTTTGCCCCAACAATCCAGCTTCTGTGTTTTTTGTTGGTAATCAGAGGAATAACCCTTACTCTAACTTTTATAATCCAGGTTGGCGCAACCACCCCAACTTCTCATGGGGAGGACAAGGAAGCAGTGCGCAAGCACAACAAAAGGTGCACCAGTCAGGATTTGCTAAAGCGCAGGTAATGCCCCAGCAAAATAAGCAGGCTTTGCCCCAGCAAAATTCGGGAAGTTCTCTCGAGGCGATGATGAAAGAATTTATGGCTCGTACAGATGCCGCAATTCAAAGTTATCAAGCTTCGATGAGAGCCCTGGAATTGCAAGTGGGTCAGCTAGCTAATGAGTTGAAGGCAAGGCCTCAAGGGAAACTTCTCTCTGATACTGAACACCCTCGAAGGGAATGTAAGAAGTAGGTAAAGGCAGTGACTCTTAGGAGTGGTAAGCCACTAGAAGAGCCTAGTAAAACCCAGAGTGTAGATAAAAATGGTGACAAAAAATTGATGACAACGGTCTTCGGGAATTGATTTCACCAATTGGGATTATGGATTAATGACATGCTATGATTCATAAATCTTGGAATACTAAAATCACACATATCTCTCCCGAGCATACATGATTCTCTCACATGCAATGAACCCGATATCCCTATCTAAATTCATTAAACATGCAAGGTATTAAGGTTATCCTTTTTAACGATTTCTAGAATTAACTATTATCTCCCGATTTCTAGCTAAATCCTAGTTATGCACAATGAGTTCTAAGCTAAATCCTCTCTCCCGAGTTAGATTTAATCACAATCAACATTCAATTCATGGCCGGTAAATTGAAAGCATTAAACATACAATATGCATAAATGAATCAATAACAACAATCCATAAATTCAATCCATAAAGTGCCCAACGGCTACATCAATCCCTAAGAAATAAACTTAGCTACACATAATCCGTGTTATATATAAACTAAGTCTAAATAAGCCATAAAAACTACTACAGAAAAGGGAAAAGAGAAGTAAACACTAAGTAGGCCGAGACCAAACGTCCCCGTCACGATCTCCACGATCAAAGCCTTGAAATACACTTTTCTCCATTTGCTTCAGCCTTCACAGCAGCCTTTTCTCTCTGTGTTACGGCTCCAAAGTCACCAAAAAAGTCCCCCAATCAACCCTAATAGCAAAATATAAATAGGAAAAATTTTGGTCGTAGCGTCGCGATGCTATAGGGCCAGCGTCGCGACGCTGTCGCAATATATCGAATCTGGAAAATTCAACCGAGAGCGTCATGAGGCTCGTCTTAGCGTCGCGACGCTGTGAATTTTTTTTTATTGAAAACTCCAAATATAGAATGTCAACGTCGAGACACCCAGAGAGCAGCGTCTCGACGCTGGTCAACGTATGGGCCTATCTTCAATCTTCCAACTTTGATTCTCTTTCATTCTTCGGCTTCTTTTCGCATCCCGAACATCCAAATGGCTCAACACTATATTTCCTACAAATACAACACATAAATGCATAATTTTGGCCAATAAATTATAAAAGACTAGCTAAATTAATTAGGGAAAACTAGCTAGCTATGCTCACTATCAAACACCCCCAAACTTAAGCTTTTGCTAGTCCTCGAGCAAACTAAAAATCAAGCATACAATTGAAGAATAATTGCAACAAGCATGACTCAATCCTCAAGACGCAAAAGTCAATACTCAAGCAATCAAGAGACATGAACATAAGGACCAATGAGGGAGACAAATCAAAAGTTTTCCAAAATTAACTTGCACAAGCGAGATCTAACTTAACGAGATCAGACTCTACTAGCCCGGGATTGGATTACTAAACTCTCAATTCATCTTCCCTCTACACTGGCACTAAGGATTCACTAACGAGTCAATGGAACAAATTAGTTTGTTTTCCTCCATACTTAGGTGCTTATAATTGAAAATTACAACATGTTTTTTTATGTGGCACTAGCTTTCACACACCTATTGTAGGGACCCTTAACCCGAGTTCTACCCTTTGGTTGGCCTAACTGATCACAACAGGGGTAGCTCTTTTTGCCAAAACTTTATTAAGCATTGCATTGCGCGCATAAGTCTTGACTTTCTCTTTTTTTTTTTTTTCTTTCAAATTGTAACAAGAAGAATGATTTTTCTTTATGAGCATGATAAGCATATATTCTTTTCTTTCCTCCTAAGCAAGATCAAACATGCTAATTTGCAAAAAATTAACTCTTTAGCTCTTCCCTACACCTATCGAGGTGACAACAAGCATATGAACCTAACAATTCTTTCCTAAGCATTCAAATCCAAATCTAGCCAAGACAATTACTCTACTCATGCAAAACATCTCCTAGAAAAAGTTTAAAAAGTCTCCCTTTTTGGGCACTCATGCTTACAACTCATTGAAAGCTTGAAAATTGACAAGAAAGTCTATCCTAGGAAATCATAGTCATGCAAAAATATCATCTAGAAAACAACATATGCTCAATTCAAAGAAAGCTCAAAAGTATAGCCCGAACTCAGATGCTCAAGGGCTCCACAAACATGTTATTCCACCCTCAAACTTAAAACATGTCTTGTCCTCGATGTATGAAGAAAATAAAGCATAATCAAGCATGAGAACAATAAAAGAGTAGGAGTGAACAATATATTGTCCTGGAATGACGATGTCCTCTTTTATGGAAGCTTGCAAGCAAAGAAGAAACTGGAACCAAGACCTACAAAACAAAAACAAACAATAAATCAAAAGCAAAAAGAAAAACACAATTGAACTTACTTGGGTTGCCTCCCATAAGCGCTTGTTTAACGTCATTAGCTCGACGTGTTGACCGAATAGGCATCAAGGTGGTCTAATGTCAGGTGTTCCATCAACAGTGTTCTTCCTAGCACCTTTCCTGTATCCCACCAACATGGTCTCTGATGTGTTCTTAGGGTCCTCAAAAGCTTTTAGGATCTCCTTCTCCTGTTGGACTCTAATGATTAGCTCTCTACGCTCGATATCAATTATAACCCTCCTTGTAGCAAGGAATGGTCTCCCTAATATAATAGGCATGACAGAATTCTCTTTAATATCCAAAACAAAGAAGTCAACAGGAAGGAAAAATCTACCTACTTTGATCAGAACATTCTCCACAATTCTATAAGGACTAACCACAGACTAGTCAGCCAACTGGAGCCTAATAGTAGTAGATTTTATCTCTCCTATATTTAGCTTTTTGCACAATGATAATGGAATGATATTTATGCTAGCCCCTAAATCACATAATGCTCTACATGAATAAGTACCAAAACTACAAGGATTAGTAAAACTCCCTGGATCAGACAATTTCTCTTGTACGTTCTGTTGGACACGAGCACTGCATGTCGATGCGAGGTATACAGTCTCCATCTGCTTTTCCTTCTTCTTTTTGTTCAATCATTCCTTCATGAACTTCTTATAATGAGGCATCTGCTTTAGTGCACCTGCAAAAGGAATATTAACAGTCAAACCTGTAAAAGCATCAAGAAACTTATTAAACTGAGCCTTAGAATTTTTCTTTTTCCTATTCTTTAACTTAGGAACTAAAGCAGTAGGAGAAGGGATAGAGGGCTCAGGTATAAGCTTTTCAGCTTCGTTTGAGGTGGTGCCCTCCTCAGCTTCCCTAGTGAGTTCCTCTGGTTCAGTTGCTTCCTTTTCCTCTGCTACTTGAGTTTCCTCCTCGTGATGCACAGTGACGGCCTTGCAGTACTCCAATGGAGATTTCTCCTGTTCATTTGGGGCTTTACCTTTATTCATGGTGTTGACAACACTTACCAGTTGTCCCCGCTGAGTCTCGATGTTCTTGATGGCTGTAGAATGACCATTGACAGTGGTGTTTATGGCAATCACGGCCTCCTCGAGCTTATTTGATATGTTACTTGATTTTGCAATAAAAGCTCCAACGAGATCCTCTAGAGATTTTTTACTTTCTTGAAGAGGTTTTTTACTTTCTTGACTTTGAGGGGTAAAGCCAGGAGGATTCAGAACATTCTTATTATTTGCATAAGAAAAATTCTCATGATTTCTGTTACTAGGGTGATAATGTGTAGGTGTAGAATTATTATTGTACCCCCAAGAATTAAAATTAGAGACATATTGAACCTGTTCTAGATTTTCCTCTTGAGTCTGGGATGCAAGGGCAGCTGCAGACTCAATCGATTGAGCACTCCCTGTACTTGAAAACTTTAAAAATGCATTAGCAAGGGAAGACATCTGGGCCTGAAGTGCACTTACGTTGTCAATCTCGAAACTCCAGCAGCAATCTTTTTCGGTCCCGACTGCTCAGATGGCCACTGATAGCTATTGGTGGCCATTTCCTCTAGCAAAGTCCTAGTTTTCTCAACAGTTTTGGACAACAGAGTCCCACCTGCAGCAACATCAACGATCGTTTTTATACTAGAAGTTAAGCCATTATAAAATAAATGAACTTGAAGCCAGTCGGGATAGCCATGCTGAGGGCACTTCCTCAGCAGCTCTTTAAATCGCTCCCAAGCCTCGAATAGCTGCTCATCAAACTGCTACGGAAACATCACAATCTCGGTCCTCAGCTTGACCGTCTTAGCAGGAGGAAATAATTTCTTTAAAAACGCCTTGACCAAAGCATCCCAAGTAGTAATGCTCCCAAGTAAAATCGATTGCAACCAATCCCTCGCTTTGTCCTGCAACGAAAAAGGAAATAAACGTAAACGAATGGCATCTTCAGAAACACCATTTAACTTTACCATCCCGCAGATGTCTAGGAAGGATTTCAGATGAGAATTTGGATCCTCAGTGGGCGACCCTCTATAGGCACAATCTTGAGCCATTTGAATGAGACCCGTTTTAAGCTCGAAATTATTAGCATTGATTGGGGCATAGACAATCCCCGATTGTTGCTCCTGAAAGACCGACTGAAAGTAGTCTCTAATAGGCTTAGGCTCCTCGGGGTTAGGATTAGCCATTTGGATATGATTAACTTTACTTTCTGTTCGAAGTTTATTAAAAGTTCTCTCAATCTCCGGGTCAAAGGGAACTAAGGCCAACTCCCTAACCTTTTGCATACACCAACAAAACTAACCTAAAAAGGAAAATAAATAAAAAAAAAAAAGAAAGAAAACAAATTAGAAAAGAAACTAGAAAAGGAAATAACTAAATCTAAATAAGGAAAATATAATCTACAAAAGGAAACGATAAACCAATAAGGAATGCAAAAACAAAAATGGCAAAAACAAATATGGAAACTAGCAAATAAGGAAAAACTAATCTAAAAAGGAAAAAAAACTAAAAAGAAAAAAAATCTATCTATGGAAAATTCAATCAAATATGGAAAAATCTAAATATGGAAAAGAAAAACAATAAAGGAAAAAAATGCAATCTACCTAAAAACAAAAATAACAAAAAAAAAATAAAATACACCATAAACTAAGATTGGACAATTTTTCTACGATATTAAAATGACTCAATATGTCAATCCCTGGCAACGACGCCAAAAACTTGATGTGGAATTTTCCTACCGCAAGCACACGGGTCAAGTAATAGTAAAGTGATTTTGAAATCGAGTGTCGTCCTTTGGATTGGATTTTTAATCAAATCTAATTACCGAAAATAATATTGTCCAATTTTATTTAGGGAACAAATTTTAGTGGTAAAGAAAACAATTCTAACACAAAACAATAAGAAAAAGTGTGACAAACAATTGATGACAACGGACTTAGGGAATTGATTTCACCAATTGGGATTATGGATTAATTCATGGATTAATGACATGCTATGATTCATAAATCTTGGAATACTAAAATCACACATATCTCTCTCGAGCAGACATGATTCTCTCACATGCAATGAACCCGATATCCCTATCTAAATTCATTAAACATGCAAGGCATTAAGGTTATCCTTTTTAACGATTTCTAGAATTAACTATTATCTCCCGATTTCTAGCTAAATCCTAGTTATGCACAATGAGTTCTAAGCTAAATCCTCTCTCCCGAGTTAGATTTAATCACAATCAACATTCAATTCATGACCGATAAATTGAAAGCATTAAACATACAATATGCATAAATGAATCAATAACAACAATCCATAAATTCAATCCATAAAGTGCCCAAAGGCTACATCAATCCCTAAGAAATAAACTTAGCTACACATAATCCGCGTTACTATATAAACTCAGTCTAAATAAGCCATAAAAACTACTAAAGAAAAGGGAAAAGAGAAGTAAACGCTAAGTAAGTCGAGACCGAACGTCCCCGTCACGATCTCCACGAACAAAGCCTTGAAATCCACTTTTCTCCACTTGCTTCAGCCTCCACAGCAACCTTTTCTCTCTGTTTTACAGCTCCAAAGTCACCAAAAAAGTCCCTCAATCAGCCCTAATCGCAAAATATAAATAGGGAAAATTTTGGTCGTAGCGTCGCGATACTGCGAATATGGAAAATTCAACCGAGACCGTTGCGACGCTGGTCCTAGTGTAGCGATGCTGTGAATTTTTTTTTTTAGATTGAAAACTCCAAATATAGAATATCAGCGTCAAGACACCCAGAGAGCAGTGTCTCGACGCTGGTCAGCGGATGGGCCTATCTTCAATCTTCCAACTTTGATTCTTTTTCATTCTTCGGCTTCTTTTCGCATTTCGAACATCCGATTGGCTCAAAACTATATTTCCTACAAATACAACACATAAATGCATAATTTTGGCCAATAAATTATAAAAAACTAGCTAAATTAATTAGGGAAAACTAGCTAGCTATGCTCGCTATCACATTAATCCAAGTATAAATCATGCATTACCAGGGTCAAAATGAAGCAAACTAAATGTAAGGATTTGGAATTCCCCAATTCCATTAAAGCGGAAGAGTAATTGGGACCGATTCGTAGTTAATTTTGTTTATAAAAAATACCATAACATTGGCAAAAATCATAGAACAAATTCTATAGAAACTTAAGGCTAAGCATACAAAATTTAGATCTAAATCTATAATAAAGAAAAGAGAAAAAAACCTCCGTTGACGTCTCTGAAAATCAAGAATGATTCTTGATTGCTCTGCAACAACGAAGAACACCACCATTTGATCTTCCCCGCTATAACTCTGAGATTAGGAACGTAGTTGTGGGACTACCTAATCTTGAATGGGAAAAACTCTATGAGAGGAAATTCTCCCTAAAGTTCTTAAGTTGAGACAATATGAGAGGGAGGCTAGAAAGAATGCAAGAGTGCATTCTTGTGGCCTTATGTTGTTGTACCTAAACCCTAGGTTTAGTGTTCTATTTATAGGAGAAAGGCCATGAATAAAATATTCATTTAAAATCAATTATTTCCATAAATGATTTAATATTTTCCATAATTAATCAATTCCATGACCAACCAATTCCATGACCAATCAATTCCATAATTGATTAATCTTTTCCATAAATGATCGATCACTTCCATAAGTGATTAAATCATTTCCATAAATGATTAATTACTTCCATAAGTGATTAATCATTTTCATAATTGATTAATTTCCAATTAATTAATTCTTTAATTAATTAATCACCAATTAGATATCATATATTTAATTTCAGACCTTCTATTAGTTAATTAATTAATTACCCAATTAAATATCATATATTTAATTTGAGGCCTTCAATTAATTAATTCTATAATATGAATCAAATTCATATTAAAATTTGAACTCCTTCAAATTCTCTTATATCCTATAAATTTAATATGAATCAAATTCATATTAATATTTGAACTTCTTCAAATATTTATTTCTCTCATAGACTATAGTTTAATTAAATCTTATTTAATTTAAACTAAATTGAATAATTAATTAATTCATCTTCTAATTAAATACCATATATTTAATTAGACATATATTTGAACTCTTTCAAATATATCAATCTCTCAATATTATAAAGTTTAATCTCAAATTAGACTTTATATTTTAATGCATCACTATACATTATATTAATTTATATCTCGTACAATTAACTTAATTCCCAATATGAATTTGAACTATTCAAATTCTCTTAAGATATATTTGTTTCTAATTACTCTTTACGAGCTAGCAGGGGGACCTAATGGACCTATAGATCAAAAGCTCCAATGATATGAGGTTAATAGATTAAACTCATTAATTAGGTTAACCAATATTCATTAACTGTGGGTCATTCCACTAAAGACTCACAGCTGAACTCTTCTCACTGTAGAACATTTCTGTGTCCATAGATGTATACCTATGCCGGTAAGTCAATCCTTCACGAGTGTCCGTAATCACAGTTGGGTCAAATTACCGTTTTATCCCTGTGTTACATCTGTCTCCTTAAGTACCAGCGCTCCTCTAATGAACAACATGTTTATGGTCCAACCATTAAACAAAAAGTCCCTCTCGGGCCAGTGAGAGGGTGGGATCCCTTTGTTCAAGTCCTGGAGTCCATTTGTTCAAGAAACGGGAAGAAGTGAATTCCTTCTTGTGTTGTCATGTCCCCAGCCTCCCACTCGGTCTTGTCCCCAAAAAGGAAGGCATATTGAGCCGGCGTATTGGCCACTCTCACCCATGCTAATCAAAGGACAATCCCTCATGAGAAGGAGTTCATGATACACTCAGGATTAAGACTGAGTTACCTAGGTCATCCTATTGAAACAGTAACCTAATTAGTTAACAGTGTTATAACTAATGGTTGACTATTTCATGGTCCGGTCTTATGCAAACTCATTGCATAGGATACCCCCACTTGCATGTCTACTACATGGACGTTTTGGATCAATATGTCTGTATCAAATACAAAACGGGTCATATCTCATAGTGTTACCAGGATAAGGTTATTGTACTATAGGCCTTTTAGTTTGTTACTTGAACATCGATCCTCGTATGTCCCCACATACTAGTTCAAGTTAGATACAAACAACCTTGGATCTTAGTTTATTGGATTTGGGTCAAATTGTGCAATATTTAACAATAACACTTTATTGTAGAAACTCAATAACACTTTATTGAAACAAGTATACAATTTGTTTACATTTACTATCTACGAGTTTTAGGGCATAAAACCCAACACTAAACACTTTAACTTATGATACTCAAATGCATGGCACTGGAAATTGAATATTTAAAATAAAAGGGTGGATCATGCGATAAGCAAAAGTAAATAAAGGAGCATATGTGATGGGAATAAAAAAACAAAGATTTGAAGGATATCAAGGCATTCACCATAGCTACCACATGCGTTAGTGACCTCTCTTGCAGCGCATACAAAGAATGAACAGATATTGATGCCTAAGCGAGAAATAAACATGTGATTCCCTCCCGATATTACACATGTGTTTGGCGTAGAACTAAGAACGTTTCTGTTCACTTAATTCATGCGTTAGTGGAGTTCTCTATTTACTTGCAAACGGTTGAATTATCCCTAATACAACCTAAATACATTCATGAATTATCTCTTGTGGCAGCACTATTACTAGCTCAACCAGACTACATGCAATGCATTATCTTGCTCTACTTGATATTTCCACATGCATTACCCTCCCGGGATTTATCATGTTGCTACCGCATATGGCTGGGCAGGCGGGTGTTAGAAATGAAAGAATTAACGCATCTAAGCAGAAAGCATCGATATCATTTATTCAAACGTTGAGGGATGAGTTACTTTTCTAAGTAGTTAGAGTTTGAGACGTTTCATTAGCTCTTCTTGTTGAACTAGTTCATATGTTTGGAACTTTGTTAAGGAAGAGAGATTAGATCATTTTACAGTGTTTGTTTTGATGGCACATGCTTCTAAAAATTTGATTCTTTTGATTTCATTGATATTCATTAGTTGTGTGGTTTTGTTCGAAGGTTTATGAGCATGGGGGGTGGGTTGCTTTTATGTTGGTATATGAAGTAGTTCTTAGTTTTGAAACTTTGGTATTGAAGGAAGACTTAGTTCATTTGCTTGTTTATCATATAACCTTTGAAAGTTGAGAGATGAGTTACTTCTAGGTAGTTCGAGTTCATGTTTCTTAACCTTAGGTTACTTAGCAAAAAGTTGGTCGTTTATGTTTGTTGTATAAGTGTTGATATTATTCTTCTAAAGGTTTGATTTTTTTTTTAGTTTGAGGTATTTGTCATATATGCTTATAAGTTTTGACAACTTTATTTTTATTTAGGTTGTCAGTTCAGTCAGTATTCACGAAATTTACTTTTGAATGAAGGAGCTAACATGAAGATGAGAACGTTTTGAGATTTCTTTTCTACGTAACTTTAGGCCTTCTTTATGTTAACTTTAATCTTTTTTTTTTTTTTTTTTTGTTAACTTCTCTTGGTTATCACTTTGGACTGGTCTTTCTTAACTTTAAGCTTGTGAAGACACGACTTTTGGCTCATTAATTTATAAGTTCATTTGGACATTACTATCATTTATGGGAAGACGTGATTCAGTTTGATTATAAGATCACTTTGATTTATTATTATGTGAATAATTATTTATGTCAATTTATTAATAAATTTAAATATGAAAAGCCAACCGTTTTAAACCGTTGGCAAATATAAGAAGCAAACAGTTTTAAAACCATTGTGAAATCTAAGAAAACAGGTTTTGAAAATTATGCTTGTTTTCTATACATTTCTTTATAATGGTTTTCATATTTGTTAAAACACATTTGAATTCTTAGTAAATTCCAAAAATAAAAACAAATTTTTGAAAACTACGGTCCCATTTGATAACCATTTGATTTTTTGTTTTTTGTTTTTGAAAATTAGCTTGTTTTCTCTCAATTTTCTTACAATGGTTTTCATTTTTGTTAAGAACACATTTGAATTCCTAGCAAAATTCCAAAAACAAAAACAAGTGTTTTGAAAACTACATTTTTTAGGAACTTGACTTTGTTTTTGAAAAGATGGGAAGAACATAGATAACAAAATAAAGAAACTTATAGATGGAAATAGTGTTTATACGCTTAATTTTCACAAATAAAAAAAATAAAAAACTAAATGGTTATCAAACGGACCTACATTTTTTAGTTTCCAAAACTTGACTTGGTTTTTTTACAACATGAGAAGAAGGTAAGATAACAAAACAAAGAAACTTATAGGTGGAAGTAGTATTTATAAGCATAATTTTCAAAAACCAAATGGTTATCAAACGGGATCTTAGAGACTAAACTTATAATTTAACCGAAACAAAAAGATTAAGAAACCTAACCAAAAAAAAGCTTTCACATCTAGATTTACCTATGCAAAAATTATACAAATCATGTACATGGAAATAAAACAAGAACAATCTTGTAATTTAAATTTCTACAAGGTTTGATGAGTTAGGTAGGAGTAGAGGCAAAGGATGGCATTTGATTGTAATACACAACAAAGGGGCTCTCATGGTTGTGAACTCCCTCATAAGTTGTAATCACATAGCTTGCATCCTCTCTGTCTCTTTCCACCTTCTTCTTCACACTGCATCCTTCACTTGAACATTTATAGTAATTTCTGTACCAAAAACCATACTTATATCAAACCATGTTTTTTAATATCTATCTTTTTATTTAAAATATAATTACAATTATAATACTTTCTAGAGATTTACTGCAAATAAAACATTATTGACTTTGAATTAGGGATTGACAATCAAGGCCCCACCAAAAAGACAGTGGGGAATCCATGATAGTTCTTATTTTGTATTGAAAAATTAACAAAGTCACAAATCACTTCAATAAATGAATGCTACAAATCAGTATATTTTATATTATTTTCCTATGGCTTTTGGTTGTATAGTGTTTTTAAACATAAGCCTTTTTTTTTTTTGTTTTTTTTTTTTTTTTGTTTTTCTTTTCCATGCATTTAAGGGAAAATATATTGACTTGGATTCTTCTCCTTTTAATTATTCTTTTTTCACTTTTATGGTATCACAACCCCACATAAGGATGCTTGTCATCCCATTTATAGAATATCTACAGACCATAGGCATGTGATATTTGATGAAGAAATTTAAATACCTTCTTTTAAATCTAAAAACTTATTGTTGTCATTTTTAGAGCACTTCTTTGGATGGTTCTTATGTCACAAACCTTGAAGAACAAACACATGTACATGTGACAATCTTGTAATACTCGACCAGTCACTTTCTCCACATCAACAGTGTGAGTTTGTAAGGACTTAATCGAAAAAGTACTTCTAACCAATTAAAAGTACTTTTCGATTTTTTGTATGGTGTTTGAAAAACATAATTAAAAGGGATTTTGAAATTTCTATAATCAACTAAAAAGTACTTATATGTCTGTTTCAAAAGTGTTCTTTTTTAAAAGCAAAGACTGTTTATGGAAGAAGTGTTCAAGCACTCTTTTCTAAAGTCATCTCGAGTGTGAACAAGTCACATCCTATTGTTCTTCGATGACGGCCGGACAAACTCAAAAAACAAATACATCCTTGTTGCAATGAAAATTTGAACACCAGCTCAAATTAAGGAAGGGAATTACTCAAATCTTGACCCTTTAGGACCAAAATTTACGTATAAAAGAGCTCTGCATAAAAGCTCTTACGGAAGAAGAAATCAAAGTTTTAGTCCCAAATTATACTTTGGATCTTGTTTCTCTCTCCCTATAAATCCAAATGTTATTAGCTCGAGGTGAATATTTATGACTAGACTTAGAGAAAATGGATCCATGAAACGACCTAAAGCTTATCTTCTTGCTTAAGGCTACACTCAAAGTATATCATATGACTAAGAAAGGCTTAAAAGAATTCATATAGTTATTATTTGCACCAAGAAGGTGTAACTTTTCCTTTTTGGTGGTCTATTCCAAGTTAAGCATGCTCGACTTGAAACAATCCTATGTTGAGTAATATCCATTGGACTTTTTCTAAAATACATGCAAGTTAAGATTAAACATGTTAAAAGAACTCATGTTGATCTGTACGTAGGAACAATCTTCATTCTTGCAAGGAACTCAAATCAAACGGGCGGTGCACCTAAGTCACAAGGGACGATGCAAGATATGCAAGGAACATTAGGTGTTCAAATTCAAATTTCAAATCTCAACTGAAATCTTGACCATATAGGAACTAATATTAGTGATATAATTGTGCTCAAATTTAAAGCTCAACTCCTCAAAGGATTTAGGTCTTCTAGATAGTAATTATTTGCTCCCTTATACTACTTTTGTTTCATCCCACTACCTAAGTGATCCTTTAATATCTGAGAAGAAAAATTTGGGATCAATTATATTACCACTACCCCCAATGTGAGAAAAGATGAAAAACCAACAAAAATCACATAATATTGTAGGAGCAATAAAGACAACTCAACACTTAGCTTGGTGGATAGATTTTGTATTTTGAATGAAAAATACTTGAAAGTATACTGGTGTGTACATAGAGATCTCTCTACATATATCCAATTAAAATCTTGACAATTAAGAAAGACATCAAAGGTAGAAAATGAGAAAAAGAATTTATCACTCCTAATTGTGATCAACATTTTAATGTCAGTAAGTATTTTCCATTTTGAATAGCCAACACAAATGACTAAGGTCTTTCCTTATCTACTTTCTCAACTATTGATCTCAAAATCAATGGCCTAATTATGTCTCTTAGTTGGCTCAACACAAATGACTAAGACTCCGTTTGATAACCGTTTCGTTTTTCGTTTTTGGTTTTTAAAAATTAAGCTTATAAACACTATTTCCCCTCACAACTTTCTTTGTTTTGTTATCTACCACCTTTCCATGTTTTCAAAAACCAAGTCAAAATTTGAAAAAAAAAATAGTTTTCAAAAACTTGTTTTTGTTTTTGGAATTTGGCTAAGATCTCAAATGTCTACTTAACAAAAATTAAAACCATGACAAGGAAATTGAGAGAAAACAAGCATAATTTTCAAAAACCAAAAACCAAATGGTTATTAAATGGGGCCTAATTTCTTTTACATTTCAATTTTCCGTAATCTTTTTCTTTTACTATGCAAATGTACTTAAGGTACGAAATCAGATTTATCCTTGGACATAGGCTGGACTAGCCTAACCTCCAACAAGAATCTTAGGGTCCGTTTGGAATACATTTCAATTTAAATATTTTTCAAGAATGCATTTTTTAAAAAATATTTTTGTATAAAAAGTGTTTAGAATTTAAACAGTTATATGTTTGGTTGCATTTCCTCACAAATGTTTTTATACACAAATTATTGTTTACTTAAGAAGTCTTTTTCAAAAAGTTGGTTTCAATTGTTTCTCTCGTAATGGTTTATTTATCAATCTCATTTTCTAATAAGTTATTTTTAGTGGTTGTCAAACACTAGAAATTTTTTATTTATTTTCAAAATTAAATACTTGAAAAGCTAAACCAAACACACTCTTAGACTCAAGACCTAGCTTTGTGGGATTGGCTCATTTGATTAAACTTCTATTGGTCCAATAAAATAATTATATTTTGTAGACTTTTTAGTAAAGAAAATTTTAGTAAAACTTATTGTGTTAGTATTTTCAATTAAAATTGGTTTTAAATTTTGGGTCATTTTAATTAATTTTTTTTTTGTCAAATTAAGATTTGAAAGTCGCAAGTTTTCATCTTGAGTTTGAAAATTCAAAATTGTACTGTATTTTACACTGCTGAACTTATTAGATATATATTTTTGAATGGTTGAATTACAAGTTTAGTCTCTGAACATTTAAGGTTGTATCAATTTGGTCTCTGAATTTTAAAAATTTTCAAATCGGTCTTCGAATTTTAAATTTTGTGTCAAATAGGTCCCTGAACTTTTAAAACTATCCAATAAGCCTTTAAACTTTCACTTTTGTATCAAATAGATACTTTTTAAAATCCAAAGACCAAATTGACACAACCCTAAAATTCACCTCTAACCTTTTGATTGAGAATACAAACTTTATTCCAATTGATCTAGGCTCTTGTTGGCAATTATATTTAACTAAGTGTCCTAAATATAATCATCCATGCATATCCAATAAAATATATGGATAAATCAAACTAATCAAATATAATTTTGGACCAAGTTTGGATGAGGCCCAATCTAAAATTAGTTTAATAATGGATGATATGCATCACATGATGATATATTTAACTTTTTTTTTAAGTAATTAATGATAATATAGAGTATATTTTCCTCAAAAAAAAAAAATAATATAGAGGATATTTAATCTTTTAGAATTAATTTAATAATTTAAGAGACCGGGATTTCTATTCAATTAAATGATAATATTTGATCTTCCTAAAGACAATTAATGATAATTAATCTCGATATTAGTTTTTTGTTTTTAGAATATTACATTATTTATGAAGTAAAAATTCAAACTTACAAACTTCTTAGATAATGTATTTTAATGGTTGACCTATAAGTTTATTATTTATAGAGTTATTTTTAAAATTAAGATTGAAATTTAACCAAATTTAATCTCAACTATGCTCATATACAACCCTAAAAAGTGATATGGCTAATAGGCATAAATTCAATACTCAAACACATGTACAAAAGTGAGAATGAGAATTATAAAATATTTGAGCATGCTATACATTGAAGATCCCAAAGCGATAAGAATGAAAGTTGTGCCCACTAAACTCCAAAAAAGAAAAAAAAAAAAAAATGATACCTACTACTATATTTAAAAATTTATACTTATTGTTTGAGACCTTTTAAATAAAAAGTTGCAACATCCATATGTGTATTTATTAAATAGGTCCAAATCCAATTTTTTTGTCTTTGAACCTTAATATTTATTTTATTTTGGCCCAGCTTTTAATTATTCTTGAACTCAAAAAAAAAAAAAAAAAAAAAAAATCTATTTTAATCCTTTTTATTTATATGCACAAAAAAAAAAAAAAAATTAGAGATTTACGTTAACTTCTTATTAATGATTTAATTTACATATAAATTTGTTTAATTTGAAAACCAAATACCATTTTAAGATAAAATGAATAAAGTATATGCATAAATTAAATTAGATTTTTATAAAATAAATAAATGATCAAGATTAAAATATATTTTAATTCTAAAATTTCAAGACTAAAATAAATATGAAAAAAAATGTAAGGTTTATGATAGATCCAATTAAATCAATTAAATAGGTTGTGGAAAAAAATTAAATCAATTAAATAGAATAAAAATAAATAGATATTATAGACGCTTCTACCAAGTGTTGTACTACAAAGCAAGGTTGACTGGTTTGTTCTTTTCACAAGTCTTCTCTCTCTATAACTGAATATGAATCACACATCAAATATATATTATATATTATCTAAAACTTTATTGTGTTGTTATCAAAAAAAAAAAAAAAAAACTTTATTGTGTTATGTTTTGACTACTCTAGCCGCCTCCAACATGGTCTACGACAATTGAAAACGACACCCAAATTTAGGTGTCTAAATCAAACGGGTCCGTTAATCTAAACATAACCCAACTAGTTAAGATATATTACATGTATGCTCTGATCAAAAGTTTAGAAAGTTTAAATCTCTAAAAAAATTCAATCTAATGGATCTTGAGTTAAGTTATTATAACTAAAATTATCATAAATCAAATTAAACCTAAGTCGATCAACTCTACCATATTTGAATGGTCAAGATATTTACTATTTTCTTTGAAATTAGAGGTTGAAATCCTATCTTCAACAAATAAAAAAATAAACCTAATTATAGTATATAACAATTTTCTTAAACATTATGTGAGGTTTAATTTGAAGCAAATAATTTTACCTGGGATTAGGGCTGTTCTTGACAGACTTTTTCCCATATTTCCTCCACTTGTAGCCATCATCCATAATCTCCTGCTCTGATTTGGTTCTGAATGCAACTCTACACACCATCTCCCTCTTCCTTTTCTTCTCTTCATTTTTGCTTCTTCTGCAAAAACACACAAAACACATCCCTTTAACTTTCAACATGTGATTTACAAAAGGGCCAAAAATTGAAGTACCAAGTGGAATTAGTCTTAGAACTAATTAAGGCACTTGCATGGAGGACGTCGGCGTTCCCGATGAAACTACGGTGCTAGATCCGCTGTCGACTGCAGAGCAACTGTTGCCACTATCCACCCCGGTAATCTTCTCCGACGAGGCGATGCTCGGTGAGGTCGATGCGGTTTGATCGACGACGTTCTCATCGTCACCGAGCACAAGAAAGTCGGAGAGCTCGAAATCGAAGAAGGAATTGGGGTCAAGAATTGGGGGAAAATGTGTGTAATTAAGGTTAGGGTTAGGGTTAGGGTTAGGATCTTCGTTAGGGAAGCTGGCCATTGGGAAACTATGGACCTGGTGTGAAAACAGGCAGCTGGTTGTAAGGTATGGATGAGTTTTTATAATAGGAGATATTAATTGATTAATCTATTTTTTTTAAATATATATTTTTTTCTCTTTCTCTCTCTCTTTCATAGCAGCTTCCTAAGACGAAGATGCTTTGAAAGTTCTTCATTGGGACACGTGGCGGATTTGGAGTGAGTATGGTGATGTCACCATCGTGACGTATGGTGTACACTTTATTGTACTGTTATGGACCACTTTTCTTTTTTTTTTTTTAATTAACGAATTTATTTTTTCTTTAAGTACTTCTTTCTTTATATGTTAAAATTTAAAATTTGGTTTCTATGTTTTTAAAGTTGAATTCGTTTGGTTGTCTTAAAAAAAAAAAAAAAAATCATTTGGTTTTCTCCTTTTTCTTTTTTTTTTTTGTTTCCTCCTTTGGGTGTGAATTAGTACGATTATACTTCAATAATTAAAGAAGAGCTTGTCAAATCAAACTAAATCGAATTATTTGGGGGAAAAAAAAATCAATTTTGACCCATAAACTTTCCAATTTGTATCAATTTTAACTATAAATTTTCGATTTTATCAAATTGAACCTCAAATTTAACAAATTGTATCAATTTGAACCTCGAACTTGCATAAATGTTGCAATGTAGACCTTTGGTCAACTTTTCATTTGAATTGCTATTAAAAAATGTAATTGACAATTTCCTTTTTTTTTTTTTTAATTCACATTGCACCTGAGTTAGTGTTTTGTAAGAAATTCGTTCAAAAAAACTCTTTAAGAAATCAAATATCCTGGACTAATCTTCACAAAAAAAGAAAATCACAAAGTTATTGGCAACAAGAAATATCCAGCAAATATGAGAAATAAAAAAAAACTCGAAATTTCTTTATTTCCATTTTCTAAATTTGTACATTCTTCCAATTAGCAAGAAAAAAAAAACAGTAAAAAAAGGAAAAAAAAAATCCCCACAAAGTTCCTAGCAACAAGAAAAAAACCGACAAATATTTGATGATAAAAACCCTCCAAAGTTTCTTTTCTTTCGTAAAATTAGATAGCAGCAAAAAAGTCCTTAATTACAAAGTTCTCAACAACAAGAAAAAGTCATCTAAAATAAAGTTTCTTCAATATTTTATTTATAAGAAACCAATTCAGGTGCATTGTGAATTAAGAGAAAAAAAAAAGAAGAAATAATCAATTACGTATGGTGGTTCAAACGGAAAGTTAACCAAGGTATACATTGTAACACTTATGCAAATTTGAGGTTAAAGTCGATACGACCTAATAAGTTTGAGGTTCAATTTTATGAAATTGAAAGTTCAGATTAAAATTGATACAACTTGTTAAGTTTAGAGTTCAATTTGATGAAATTAAAAGTTCGGGGTTAAAATTGATAATAACCCCCAAAGTTTAGGGTTAAAAATGATTTTTTTTCCCAAGTATTTATAGATGTGACAAATGAATTTTATTATACAACATTTTATTTTTAGTATATTGTGAGAGTTTGACGTCTCACATTAATTTAGACAATTTTCTTAATGTGTTAAGTAGCCTACTCAAAAATTGAATCTCAATTTAAAAAATTGTTGAAATAGTATTTGATAATACATTTATCTACAATTAAAATAGTTGTAGTTACCAAATAAATATATATACACACGTATAAGTTTGATAACATTTGAGGGTGGAATATTCGAACCTTAAACCTCATAATTGAGGGTACTTATCAATTAGAGTTGAGTTATGCTCACTTTAGCAACTAAATATTTAGTTAAAACTAAATTATCATTAGTTAATTTATGAATATGTTTTAAATTATAAATTTGGAATAATCATTGTTTTTCAATATTATGTAATTTATAATATATTTTAATGGTGACCAAAAAATTAAATGAGTTAATAACATAAAATATTATAGCACAAAAATAAAATTTCCAAACAGATATTCATTATAAACTGAAGAAAGAAATCCAAATTGTATAGGAAATGGATCCTAAAAAAGTTATTTTGATTTAAAAATAGAATGGAAAATTAGAGTTAATTTTATTTTGATATCAATAATGTTCCATACAATTTATCATTTATGTATCTCATTTTAAAGTGCAATTACAAGTTATTATTATTATTATTATTATTTTAGTTTAAGAAATTGGGAGGGTGTGAGGAATTGAATCATCAATTTTGAGATGTAATAATAGATGTAAGCTATATTCGGATTGACAACTTCAAATAAACTTAGATTTATTTTAATTTTCACTCACAATAGATATCATGGATATTTATTAAAAAAAAAACATATATAGACCATAGAGAGAGGGAGGGACAAATGATAATTTTAAGAAAAGTAAGAACATAATGATGCAAATTTTGAAAGTAAATAGATTAATTTTAATAAAGGCTAAAGAATAAAAAAATATTAATTTAACTTTTTTTCTAAATAAAAATAAAATAAATTTTTAAACAATAATAAAACTATACCGGTAAACATAAGTATAACTCAACCGTTTAGACATCTACTTCTTAATATTATTTTATGAATAAAAATTTCCGTTTCTTGCATAACTTTGCTATTTATTTATTTTTTTTGATAAAATTATTTTTTAAATATTCAAATTAAAAAAAAATTGAATGTACAAATATTAAAATCTGAGTTAAGTTGCAATTTTGTCCATTTAGTATATATTCAACTTTAATTTAATGGTCTTTTTAAAAGAAAAAAAAAACTTTAATTTAATGGCTAAGTTTTCTTAACTTTCGATTTAGTCTCAATCATTTAAACACATAAATGTTAAGAAACCAATTGCCAACAAGAGTCTTGCTTAATTGACATAAAATTGTAGTTATGACCATGAGATCTGTGGTTCGAATCCTCCAACTCCCACATATTGTCAAAAAGAAAAAATGTTAAGAAACCAATTAATGATGATTGAACCTAAAAACCTTGTTAAATAACAAGACCCATAGAATTCAATCTAAAAAATCTAAAATAAGTTTGAAAAAGACAACCTAATTAAGGAAAGTTACAAATTAGATTACATTGATATTCAAATATCTCGAGGTAAGGTAGAACATTCCATGTTTGAAATCACACGCAAAGATAGATCAAATCAAGTTTGAATGATTACCTAAACTACATAGAATTGCAAATAACCCATCATTGGCCAAAGAACCAATTTTCATTACATTTTCCAAATCTCTTATATATATCTTACAAATGGATTAGCTAGCTAGACTATGTATAACCTCCAAATAAACCCTAAAAGTAACCTATTATCTAAGGGTGTTGTCACTCTAATACACAAACCACAACAACCACTTGCTCAAAAGTAACCTAAAAAAACAAAGAAAGAAAGGCTTAAAACTGAAATTACATGAAAATCAGACTCAAGTCCCTTGGTAAACATCATAATTAAGCCTAGTTGAAAGTAGTTTGAAGGGTAGTTTTATTAATTGATGTTTGAGATGTACTTAAGTTCATTTTATTGGATATATAGGTAATTAGTAGTTATCGGTGTATTATATTATATATTATTTTTAATTAAGCTTGATTAGTCAGTTTATCACTTCTGTATAAATACTTTTCATTATTCTCTAATAAAGTTGAGGTGAAATTATTTACATTTGTGTAAATCATCATGGTATCAGAGCAGGTTTGACCGGAGTCATTCTCTCGTAACGTCCCAGGTTTTCCAACCCTTAGCCTAGGAACGCCACTACAACTCTTAACCCTTAACTCTGGAACTGAACCACTATAAATCGGATGTACCGAAAATTTTGGTAGCATAACGACGTAAGATGGCCTGAACCAAAATTTTTACAATACTTGATAAGCAATAAAAAGACTTCTAAACATTCCACCAACTCCACCAAACCACATTTCAGATTCACAAGCCTATCTCCTCTAGACAGGACACTTAACCAGAACATGCATTAATCTGAAACCACGCAACGAAGCTTAAAGACATTTACTAACAAGAAGAGCAAGCTAATCCACTAGCTAAACATGTTGTTAAACTCAAGCAAAATCAACAAGTCTAGGTACATAACCACAACCTTTCTCAGGTGAATCCCTCACCATCACATAACACTACAAATCAAAACAACTCAACTACCTACTAAGCATATCGAAAACATAACAGCAGAACCAACACCCTAGAAACTTTTCCTCGCAGTTCTCCTCCTCGCGACCAAGGTCCAGATCATCCTCGATACCTGCAACATCTAAAATGTTGGGAGGAAGGTGTGGAAGGGGGTATCAGTACAACCGTGGTACTGGTAAGCAGCTCACACTTACCAAACCACAAACACAACCAATACGCTCAACATGCTTAGCACACGCATCAAACAGGGTTACACAACCACAACAAACAACATGCTACAACTAACGACGTGCTTTTAAGCTACACACTAATCACATGCTTAAAAACAACCAACTCATGCAAATGCACCACACGTTATGCACGCACACACTAGACTCCACATGATTTTCGCGTCATGCTCCGCAACTACATGATTTTCGCGTCATGCTCCGTTGCACATGAATTCCGCACCATGTGTTGCGCTAATTACATGATTTCCGCGTCATGCTCCGCACCTACCCCACATGAATTCCGCACCATGTGTTGCGCCACTCTTACGTGATTTTCGCGTCACGCTCCGCACTCACAACCCACGTGATTTTTGTGTCACGCTCCGCTACACATGAATTACGCACCATGTGTTGTGTCTCACACCCGACTCATGCTACACATCTCCCATGCAACATGCAAGCCAAACTCAACACTAAACTCAACGTTCACCATGCTTAAGACAGACACTCATCATGCATAAACATCTTAAGCGAATACAACTCAAGCAACACAGAAAATACATTTCATGCTTTAAACAAAGCACTTTAGGGATCACATCACAATAGTTCATATATATAACATTTCATACAAATATAAGGAAAGAATATAAACAAGCGATCATGCTCCATGCAATCAACCAAGCTTAGTAAGTAGAAACTACTTACCTATAATGCTTCCAAAGCATCCTTAGTAATCCAAGGTAGTCCAAGAAAGCTCCTAAACACAAGGATAATTTCTACCGAATTAGAACCAACTCAACAATACTCTAAACAAACTTAAAAGGTTTAATTCAACTAAGAAAAGACCAATTTCCTTGCCAAACGGCCACTCAAAATTCCCAAATTAAAAACTCAAACCTTTAGACCAGGGGCAACCATGTTTAAGGCTCAATGGGCAATGGGTATTCGCCGAATGACCATATTCAAGATTTTTTCAGCTGTTGGACAGCAAGCAAATAACACTAGAATGACATTCTAAGAACTCCTAAGGCTTAGGCAATGCAACTAAGGCCTAGATAACTAATGGAAACCTATTTAGCATGCTTTTTAAACTATGGACAGCAAGCATAACTCATTTATCTCCATGCTTTAAGAACCTATAAGGATTGGGAAACATTTTAAGGCAATGAGACTTAACGGGTATTGATGAACTACATGATTTTTAACTAAAACGACGACAACCCATTTTAAAGCATATTCTAGGACCTATAAAGATTGGGTGACACTTTAAGAGTCTAGAACTATTGGGCAATAATCTAAAACATGCTTTAAAGCTAGAACAACTAAAGGAGCAGCAAACTCAACGCTATAGATAAAGGGACAACAAGGAACTTACCCAAACAGACCCGTTTTCACGCTAGGCGGGTTATTCTAACCTCTAACAATGAGCCAGGAGGATCCTTGAGTGGTGGGTATTCGAGTTGGAGTGTATTGAACTCAATCGAACACTTCAACGGCGCTGCATAACATAAAATCAACGCTACTATTAAAATTCAGCACCTAAACCATTGGGCATTTTTTTTAAGCTCTAGCAAGGATGGGTAAGGGCTAAACTTACCGAAAACGATAATTGACGCCGAACCACTCACGAACTGAGCAAAGACGGCGCTGCAGATCAGAATTTCAACATCAAAGCTTAAACTCCAGCACTTAAGTGAATGGGTATTTAATCCTAAGCACTAACTGAATATGGGTAAGCGATTAAACTTACCAGAATAGTCAAGCGGTGCTGAAAACACCAAAAAACGTTGCTGGGCAGAGGCGAAATTGACTGAAACGAGGTCGATGGGACTCCGAATCGCTAGACACGCGAGATCTAACAACACCAAACCAAGAGGAACTTAGGTCAAGCCTTAAATCACATGGAAAAGGAAGGAAAAAGGCTTACCCACAATTCCCAAGGCTTAAACGCGGAGGAAACGATGCTTCGAGCTACTGTCCGCGCAAGATCTAACCAATAAGGACTCAAGAGAGTTAGATTGGACCTCAAATCAACTAGATTGAGGGAGTAGAGACTTGCCCACGGTCTTTCTTGCTGAAAACGCAAGGAAAAAGGGAGAGGGGCCACAGATCTAAAACCCACGGCGGAGAATCGCGCGGAGAGGCGGAGGACTCGGGCTGGCAGCTGCACTCGGGTTGCGACGGAGGGAGAGAGAGTCGCGAGAGAGGGGAGACGCGCGAAGGGGGAGAGAGCCGCGGGAGAGGGGAGACGCAACCCACAGCGACGGTGGTGCGACCTGGCTGCGACGACACCACTGACGGAACGAGGTGGCAACGCTGCACGAACGACGACTGGGGGGGTTTTAGCGGTGGCAGAAACACATCTGGGGAGTTCCTCACGCGAGAAGAGAAAGAGATGGAGAGATGAGATGAGGCTTTAGGGTTTTTTTTTCTTAACTTTTTTTTTTCTTTTTCTTTAAACCCATTAATTAGCAAGACCCCAAAAATATCTTCCAAGAATAGGATTTCTTTTAACTAACACCCCTCAATCAGCGTGAAATTAAATTTTCATGCTTAAGCTTCTCAGCCAACATAGACCAAATCGAACGAGCTTTTAGGGAGAAAACTAATTAATATAATGATTAATTTCAAGATAATCTCCCAAACACCTTGGCATAAAAATTAAATCGCTAAGTTCAAGCCAAAATAGAAATTTATTTTCCTTTACACTATATTCATGGAATTTAAATACACCGAAAGGTACAGGGCGTCACACTCTCTCTCTCCACGTGTTGAATATTGCAATTTTTTTCGATCCTTTCTGCGATTACTCATGTCTTCTGTTGAGAGTACCGTTGCAATTTCATGATCTCCTTCTGAAAAATATAATCTTTGAGTTCACCGATTGTTCTATTGGCGAACATCAGCAATCTAATCATCGTTCGTGTTGGGAGTGCGTCCAAAGTCCCACATCGGCTAGATAAGGGGATGATCATGGGTATATAAGGGAGGACAAGTATCTCCATTGGTATGAGGCCTTTTGGGGTGATCCAAAAGCAAAGCCATGAGGGCTTATGCCCAAAGTGGACAATATCATACCATTGTGGAGATATGTGTGTGTCCGGTAGTCCCTTACAAGTGGTATAAGAGCAACTGAAGTTAGATTGGTTCCTGATTTAAAAAGAAACGTTATATCCTTGGGTCAACTTGATAAAGCCGGTTACACTTTTAAATCAGATGGTGGAGTCATTAAAATCTTTAAGGGTTCCTTGCTGAAAATGAAAGGTATACTTAGAAATGGGTTGTATGTACTTCAAGGTACATCAGCTACTGTGCAGTCCGTTAATAATGTCATAGATGAAAACAATACAGAAATTGTTCTAGGGCATAAAAGATTAGCCCACATATCAGAAAGAGGATTGCTTGAGTTATCAAAACAGGGTTTATTGAGGAAGAGTAAGCCTACTGAGTTACCTTTTTGTCAACACTGCACCTTAGGAAAGAGTACAAAAGTTAAATTTTCAAAAAGTATACAAACAACTAAAGGCATTCTTGAATATATTCACTCGGATCTTTGGGGTCCAGCGAGAGTTTCAACTATGGGAGGAGCTAAGTATTTCATGAGTATAATTGATGATTATTCGAGAAAACTGTGGGTATACACTTTGAAAACTAAGGCAGAAGCATATGAAACTTTTGTTAACTGGAAAACTCTTGTAGAAAATCAAACAGGGAAGAAAATAAAAGTGTTGAGAACAGATAATGGGTTGGAATACCTAAATGAAAAGTTCATAAACCTATGTAAATCAGCAGGGATTAAAAGACACCACACAGTACCTTACACCCCTCAACATAATGGGCTAGCAGAGAGGTATAATAGAACCTTATTAGAGAGGGTGAGATGTATGCTTGCTAATGCTAAACTTCCAAAGATGTTTTGGGGTGAGGCAGTGACAACAACAGTGTACTTTATAAATAGGAGTCCTTCTTCAGCCCTAAATATGAAGACTCCTCAAGAAAAATGGACCGGTAAACCTCCGAATCTCAGTCATTTGAGAGTTTTTGGTTGTGCTTCTTATGCACACGTTCGCCAAGATGAATTGGAGCCACGATCCAAGAAGTGTCTGCGGTTAGGATATCCTACTGAAGTGAAAGGGTATAAATTGTGGTTGTTAGAACCAGGGGAAGGAAAATGTATTGTGAGCAGAGATGTTAAATTTGATGAAACTGATATGCCGTGGGAATCCTGTGGGAGTTTGAGTTATACAAAAAGGCAAGGACTAGTTACAACAACCTTTGATATTGAACTAGAGTCAGATTCAAGTTTAACTCCTGTAATAGAAAACCAAAATCTTCAAGAAAATGTAATGGAGCAAACAAAAACTGAAAATCAAGTAATTTCTGAATATCATGAGGGTGAAACGTCAGGAAGTGTAGCATCACCATCTGAGGAAAACCAATTAACATATTACCAACTTACTAGAGATAGGCAAAGGAGGGTGATAAAGCCTCCTTCAAGATATGATCAAGCTAGTCTTGTTCTTGATCAAGAGAAAATTCCAGCGTATGCCCTGAATTGTGATGAAGAAGACATGTTAAACGACATTAACATACAATGAAGCTATTATTTCTGAAAACAAAGAGAAATGGGTGCAGGCTATGAATATTGAAATGGCTTCTTTGTATAAGAATGACACATGGGAATTAATTCAGCTTCCAATTGGCCATAAAGTAGTAGACTATAAATGGATTTATAAGCTTAAACCAAGTGTGTCAGGGGAGAAAGTACCTAGATTCAAAGCTAGGTTAGTAGCAAAATGGTATACTAAAAAATATGGTGTAGACTATAATGAAGTTTTTTTCTCCCGTAGCACGACACTCATCTATTCGGATCTTACTCTCACTTGTTGCTCATTATGATTTGGAGTTGGAGCAAATGGATGTGACAACCACATTCCTTCATGGAGAGTTAGATGAGGAAATATACATGAAACAACCTCAAGGGTTTGAAGAAAAGGGAAATGAACACTTGGTGTGTAAACTTAAAAAATCCTTATACGGTTTAAAATAGTCTCCTAGGCAATGGTACATGAGATTTGATAATTTCATTGCAAAATGTGGGTTCAAAAGAAGTCTGTATGATAGTTGTATGTATGTGAAGTCTTTACCGAATGATTGTGTTGTTTTTCTTCTGCTTTATGCTGACGATATGTTAATATCTTCATCTGAATTATCTCTGATAAATGAGTTAAAGGCAGAATTGAGTAAGGAATTCGAAATGAAAGACCTTGGTTCAGTTAGAAAAACCCTCGGTATGAAAATTCACAGAGATAGAACAGCCAGTTTATTAAAAATTACTCAAACTGATTACTTAAAGAAAGTGTTGGATAGGTTTCATTTAAGTACATCTAAATCAGTGAAACTGCCCTTGGCCCAACACTTTATGTTGTCAAAAACTCAGTCACCTGAAACTGAAGATGAGGTACAAGAAATGTCTAAAATACCATATACTAATGCTGTAGGAAGCCTAATGTATGGTATGACTTGTACCCGACCAGACATAGCATTCGCTTTAAGTGTAGTGAGTCGGTTTATGAGTAATCCTGGAAAATCACATTGGGAAGCTGTAAAATGGATTCTTAGGTATATATAAGGGACTAGTTCTTATGGGTTGATATATACCAAGATGGAGTCAAAATTACCATGTGTAGAAGGGTTCGTAGATGCTGATTTTGTAGCAGACTTAGACAAAAGAAGATCAACTACTGGTTTTTTCTTCAAATTTCTGGGTAATACCGTGTCTTGGAAGTCAAATTTGCAATCTGTTGTGGCCCTTTCTTCTATGAATCTGAATATATTGCTTTGTCTGAATGTGTAAAAGAAGCTATATGGATTGAAGGGTTAGTTGATGAATTAATTGGTGATGTAGATAAACCTCTCATACACTGTGACAATCAAAGTGCTTTGGCACTTTCTAAGAACCCCATATATCATGATCGAACGAAACATATAGATGTAAAATTCCATTATCTGAGAGATTTGGTTGCAAGAGGTGAAGTAAAGCTTGAGAAAATTCCTTATGAAATGAATCCAGCAGACTTATTCACTAAAGCCTTATCAAGCTCAAGGGTTCTGTACCTTTGTGAACTCCTTAAAATAGGAGTTGGTTGATTATTGTTGAAATATTAATCATGTGGTGCCTGATGAGTTATCTGTCCTTTTGTTTGTTTCGTTGGATATACTCAGGTCAAGAGGGTGAACCAAAAGCAAAGCCATGAGGGCTTATGCCCAAAGTGGACAATATCATACCATTGTGGAGATATGAGTGTGTCCGGTAGTCCCTTACAATTGGTATCAGAGCCATGCCCCAGGAGTAGCCGTGTTGGGTGGAATCCTCGGGTTCTGAACAAAGAAGTTGTGAGCCTTAATAGTCATGGTGGAGGTCCGTGGTTGAGCTCTGGGTGGGCGGGTATACTCCGGAGAAGAGGAGTCGTCCTAGATAAGAGCAAGAACTCTCGGTAAAGCGGTGAAGCCTAGAGAGTTGGACGGATAGATGACTATTTGAGGGGAGGCTCGGTGGTACTTTGTTCGAGGGGAGGATTGTTGGGAGTGCAACCTAAGTCCCACATTGGCTAGATAAGAGGATGATCATGGGTATATAAGGGAGGACTAGTATCTCCATTGGTATGAGACCTTTTGGGGTGATCCAAAAGCAAAGCCATGAGGGCTTATGCCCAAAGTGGACAATATCATACCATTATGGAGATATGTGTAGTGTCCCGGTAGTCCCTTACAAGTGGTATCAGAGCCATGCCCCTGGAGTAGCCATGTCGGGTAGAATCCTCGGGTGTCGAACAAATAAGTTGTGAGCCTTAATAGTCTTGGTGGAGGTCCGTGGTTGAGCTCTGGGTGGACGGGTATACTCCGAAGAAGAGGAGTTGTCCTAGATAAGAGCAACAACTCTCGGTAAAGCGGTAAAGCCTAGAGAGTTGGACGGATAGATGACTATTTGAGGGGAGGCTCGGTGGTACTTTGTTCGAGGGGAGGATTGTTGGGAGTGCGTCCAAAGTCCCACATCGGCTAGATAAGGGGATGATCATGGGTATATAAGGGAGGACAAGTATCTCCATTGGTATGAGGCCTTTTGGGGTGAACCAAAAGCAAAGCCATGAGGGCTTATGTCCAAAGTGGACAATATCATACCATTGTGGAGATATGAGTGTGTCCGGTAGTCCCTTACAGTTCGTCTAGATTCTTCAAATTACGTTTCAAGTTTCTCCTCTTCTCAAGGCACATAAGCTTTTTGGTTTTCTTGATGGCACAATTTCTGCTCCTACTAAGATGAATTTGAGTTTCCTTCCATTGTAGCCAAACTTCAACTTTAATGTGACTTGAACTTCATTTAGTTTAATTTGAGTTTAACCATGGTTCGTCATAAATGAATCCTGAGTTCGTTTGATGCAACAAGTGAAACAATAAAAGAGAGTTTTTGGGTATAAAAAAGTGTTTTCAAGCACTTGGAATGAAATTTATAGTGTTTTCATAGAAAATAATTTATGAGATATAACTAAATCATAAATTTATGAATACTTTTAATATTATAAAAACCAACTAAAAAATTAGATCTAACGATAAGGACTTGATTTAAATTTTGAAACCATATACAAACGAAATTGAAATGAGGTTTGCATTTACTTACTCATAGTTGGAAAGAATTGTAATCGAAATGAAAATTAATCATAAACTACTTTTTATGTTGTTTATTAAAGAGTTGTCTAGAATTGGAATTTAAAACTCATTGATACTATTTACTTCCATTTGGAATCAAAATGAAGTATCCTTTTATATTTCTAATAATTTAAAATGCAAGAACTAAAGAATATGCTACCATAATTTTAAAGCTTTTTTCTTTAATTCTTCTTTATTTATTAAAATTTTATTTTTATTTTCATATTCTAATTTTTATACTAGAAAAAAAAATCATACTCAAATTAAGATTATGAAGAAGCATAGGATTCTAAAAATAAAATAGTAATTACCTTAAATTTTAATTATCTAATTCAAATTTAAATTTGGTTAGAGATTTTCCTTTTTCATAACATGTAATCTTGATATAAATACTTTTAAAAGGGAAAAAAAAAAAATCACTGAGACTTTTCATTGAGATTATGCTTTAATTAGATAATATTTTATTATTATTTTTTTGTTAACATGTAGGAGTGACACCTATTGGTCTTGACATTTCCGTGCATCCCTTGCGATTTGGCCACGTCACCAAACTTGTTTGCAATTGCTTCTAAGATTGAAAACTATCCCTACAAACCAACAAGTACTTTCTTTTAATGTCCTAGCATTGATGGCCCTTTTTTTTCTCTCTCTCTTCTTCTTGTGATTATGATTATTTATTTCTCACCAAAATATCTTCTTATGATATTACTTATTCTTTATATTATTTATTTATTTATTGAATACTTCTATTTTTGATATATATGCAAATAGTTTTCAAAAAAACTGTTTTTTGTTTTTGGAAATTTGACTAAGAATTGAGATGATACCTTTATAAATATGAAAATCAATGTAAGAAAATAGAAATAATTGAGATATCCTTAGAAATGGCCAAAATTACCGTGTAGTTTTGAAAAATGACGAAATCATATTTTTTAATGAAAACGGCCAACTGATATTTTTTTTACCTATTTTCGTGCAATTCAATCTTCCATTTGTACCCTTGAGTAATTTCTCACGTCTCCCCTATATTTGTTCTGTCGGATGAAATTTAAAAAAAAAAAAAATCGTTAACCTCCAATTTCATGAATCAAGGAAAGGATGGTTACAGAATTAATATCTCTCTCTTCCCATTTGCAATCTGGGGAACTACCCAAAATATATAATATATGTTTTTTTCTTTGGTTTTTCAATAGATTTTTACAACATCCATCCTCCCTCTCTTGATCATCTTTTGGAAGAAGGTTGATCGATTTGTTGGTTCACGGTTTCTTCCAACACCGTAGGCTGATCATAGTATGGTTTGCATGATTGTATTCATTTTTTAAAAATCACATTCATTTTTTTGTTCATTAATGTAATCCTTGCTCTTTCTTTTCAAAACTAGATGTCTCATATTCTCTTTTCTATCTGGTACGATGGGTTGTGAGATAATTGCAATCAATACACTGGATTCAAGGTGTCAACAATGTGTATGGATTCAAATTGTATTCCATAAATAGTAAGCTTACATTTCAGAATAATGGAAAAATTAATTGTCTCTCTTTGTATAGCAATATTTCTGGTAAACCGACAACGTTGCATGAATATTATTTTCTAAATCTCAATTTTCGAATTAAGCTTAAGGAAAATAGTGAGTAATGATTTCTTCCCTTTTTTTAGATGATTTGATGTGTACCATACTGTAATTTCACGTTGTCTAGTAGGTTAGTTAACTTATATACACTGTATTTGCATAATCTGTTTACTGAATACACTGTATTTGCATAATTCTTTTTTATAATGAGTAATTATATGCAAGTTTACTAAATACACTTTGAAGTTAGGTTATTGAATACCCACAATATCTAGTAAAGGTTTGGAAAAGAAAATAGGGTTTTGTGTGTAAATGAATTTACTAATTTAAATACACAAAAAGTTAACATATTTTTTTTTAACTCTACAACTCTCCCCCTTGATTCATGCTATTTTGGTTGATTTTTGTTATCAATCAACCCTCCCCCTTGATTCATGGTTATTTTTAAGGTAAAAGTTCAACCGTTTTTATTTTTTATTTTTTATTTTTTATTTTTATTTTTTTATTTTTAAATCCTACAACTATCTCCCTATTATTAATTTATTTAGTTAAGCTATTTATTTGTTACATTTGTTAAATTTGAATTTGATTCATTTTCGATGTGTCGTTAAATTAAGTGTAAATCCTAGATTTTCTACCACATTTACGTCGTATTTGAATTTATAGTTCATTGGATTTATGTTGTATTTGAATTTATCGGTTCACTGGATTTAGATTTTGTTCAGGGGTATCTTCGTCTGATTCATTTCGTTGTAAAAAAAACGTACTTAAAATAGTAATTGGCCATTTTTCAAATGAAAAAAAACATATGACCATTTTTCAAAATGTTCAATTAAAAATGGTCATTTATCTAGTTGTCCCATTAAAAAAAAAACATAATTTTCAAAAATAAAAAAGAAAAACAAAATAGTTATGTTATAAAAAAGTCTTAAAATTTTCTTTTTTTTCGTCCTTGAATTTTCATGGAAGTGATAATGTAGTCTCCAAATTTTAGTTTGTAACCATTTAATTCACCCTCTCAATTTTGTAACAATTTAATCTTTGAATTTTAGCATGTACCAGTTTAGTCTTTAACATAAAAAATTGTTAAGATTTAATGGATATTTTTACCTATGTAGATCAATAAACTAATTAGAAATCAAATGTGTGTTCATAAACAACAAATTTAAATTGTTACACATAATAAAAATTGGCACTTAACTTTGATTGAATTTTTGAAAATACAGTTAAGATGTTATAAATTTTAAAGTACAATAACTAAGGCCCCGTTTGATAACCATTTGGTTTTTGTTTTTGAAAATTAAGCTTATACACACATACTCCCACCCATAATTTTCTTGGTTTTAGTATCAATCTTCTACCTTGTTTTTAAAAACCAAGTCCAATTTTGAAAAGAAAAAAAAAAGTAGTTTTCAAAAAGTAGTTTTTGTTTTTAAAATTTGGTTAGGAATTCAAATGCAACCATAACTAGGATGAAAGTCATGGTAGGGGATTTAGGAGAAAACAAGCATAATTTTCAAAAACCAAATAGTTATCAAACGGGACCTAAATTGTCATGTTCCATAGTTCAGGGGCTAAATTATTGTTTTTATTAAAATTCAGGGACCAAAATTGTTATTTAACCTATAAAAAAAATCCAATTATACGTTTTATTGAACAAACTAATATCAAAATATATCAAACCCTGAACATAAAGTTCTAGATTGAGAGTTGAGAATGAGGACAAATCCTAGAGTTTAGCCATAACTAAAGCTAAAGTGCGAGCGAGGGGAGAGTGAGCAATGTTTTTTTCTCTAAAATATGTTTCTTACTTTCCACTAAGACTTCATAACTTTCTCTCTCGTGATGTTTTTCTAACTTCCTCTCACTAAACTTATAACTTTCTCTCACTAAAATTTATTTCTAACTAAATTTCTCACTTTATTAGAACGAATTTCTAAGTTTCTCTCTGTATAATTTCTTACTTTCTCTCTCACTATAATATCCTAACACTAGAGTTTCTAACTTTCACTTTATAGAGTTTTTATTCATGTTTATACTTTTTTTTTTTTCCTGTTTTTTCCTTTATCAGAATTTGCATCATTCACTCTCTAGAACTTATACCAAAAATATGTTATGATCTAGAGTTCTACAAGATTCCTATGTTAGTTAATTTAACCGTTTAACTATGAAATATTTATAAAAAGAAAAAATAAAGTAAAGGAAAAAGAAGAGATTTGAGAAAGAAAAGAGATCGGAAAATAGTGGTGGATTTTTTCCGAAGAGAGAGAAAATGAAAGGAAAACAGGAGACATAGAAATAAAAATAATAATAATAAAAGTTGGAGGGAATTTTTTTAAAAAGCTGAATAAATAGCATTAAAGAAAGGAAATAATAGGTACATACAACTAACTCCTCTTTTAATAGGGGAAAATTTCTAGTACTACGGTCTACCTCCATTCATTGTTTGCCATGAAAGAAGTATATAAGAATTGTGTGGGACCCATGAAATATAATATTATATAATTAAATGCTCATTAAATGACGTGTTAAATGCTGAATGGAAGGAGTAGGTACTACCGTAGTATTAGAAATTTTTCCTTTTAATAGGAAGGAGAACCACGAAGGGAAATCCCTTTCACACTAAGATTCTCACTACAAAACGACAAGGGAGAATCCCTAAAAAAACAAAAAAATCGTCATTGTTCGTCGCAGCTCGCGCCACGCCAGGGAGTTGGCGGCTTTGTTTCATTTCACAAAATCAATGACATTTGTATCTGATTGAAGGGAAACAATTTCTTCAACCAGGGTTGACAACTGATGTGGAATTTTCCTACCGAAAGCGCACAGGTCAAGTTTTAATATAGTGAATTTCGTATTAAACGAGTGTCATCCTTTGGATTGGGTTTCTAGTCAAATTAATTACCACGAATAATCTTGTCCAATTGTATTTAGAGAGCTAGCTAGACTTAGTGATAAAGAAAGATCAAAACTCAAAAGCTAAAAAGTATGGAATTTAAATGGAGAAAACTCTTAGGTAATTGATTTCATCTATTGGGATTGTGAATTAATTACATGGATGTATGAACATGCAATGACTCATAAATCTAGGATTATCTAATCTCATATTTATCTCTCTTGAACATAAATAATTCTCAAACATATGATCAACCCGATATCCCTATCTAGATTCATTCACATGCATGGTTTAAATCTAACCCTTTTAACGATTTCTACAACTATCCTATATCTCTCGATCTTAGGATTATTCTAGTTTATAAAATTTATCATCTTAGAATAAATCCCCTATCCTGAGCAAGAATTAGAGAAATCATCATTTAACTCATGACCAGTGAATTAACAGCATTAAAATCATGAATTGCATAAATGAGTTCAAAGCAATAAAACATCCATGAATAAATTCAACAACGCCCAAAGAGCTACATCAATCCTTAAGAAACACGTCTAGCCACTCATAATTTGCGTTACGATATAAGCTAGATATGAAAAAGTCATAAAACTAACTAGAGACAAGGGAAGAAAAGAGATAAAACACTATTGTCGCCGAAACCGCACGTCCTCGTCACGATCTCCACGAGCTAAGGCTTGAATCTCACTCCTCCCCCTTGCTTCAGCTCCCACAGAAGGTCTCTAATCGATTTTAGGGCTAAAATTGCACCAAATGAACTCCCCTTGGCCGTAGCAAATCGCATTCCTTATAAAGCAGATTTTGTCGACAGCGTGGAGACGCTAGGGACAACGTCGCGATGCTGTCCTTATTACCGCCTAAATCAGATATGGAAAATTGGTAGTGTCGAGACGCTATGTGTTGCCTTGTAAGGTGGGGTTAAAATATGCAATGAAGTTCCACACAATGCACGTGCAAGTATACACGACCAGCAGCAAGCGATAAGTATATTAATATCGTCTCCACAGGGATTAGAACAAGAAAATTCCTATGTTCAAACTTAATTTCTAGCAAATTCAAGATGGTAACCGATAAATTTTAGTAATGTCTAAACTAAGGTGCTTTAATAAAATAAATTGCAGAACTGAACATAAAACAAAGTAAATGCAGAATGCTCAATGAAACGAAACTTGCAACAAGGTTAAGAAAGTAGGCTCGGATTAGGAACTATTTGTATCTCTCTAAACATCGAATGCTGGAGCAAGAACTTTGCTCCCTCAATCCACACAGCAAGTTCTCACAGAATCTTCCCAGATCTCCGAAAATAGCAGATTAACTCCCATTAACCCACTTCATTTTAAACATGTTGTATTATGTGCATTAGGTGAAGTGTTATCCCTAACTCCTTCACTTAGCTAGCTACTAACCCTAACAAGGAGCTAATGTGATTTTGAGTATTCAGCCACCCTTGTTTTTCCCAAAACTAAAGATGACGGAGCAAAGAAATGGTTGGCCGGACGAAATCTTTGCTTAAGCAATAAACACCCTCAAAACTAGATTAAGAAAGCCAAGGAGCTCAGCTCCAATGTTTAGATTAATACAAAAGTATCCTAATCCTCACCTTAAGGTGATTAGTTCATGTTACAAGCTGAAAACAAAATAAAATAACCAGAAAAAGTCATAAAGAAAACTAAACACAGCTACTCAAAGTTCAAGAGAAGAAGAAAGAAAAACTAAGGGAAGAAGTCGCCGGAAATGGAAAGGTTGCTGAAGATGCTCCTTCCAAATGTCAGCTTCTCCTTCTTCTATGGAATCTCCTTCTCTTCTCTCCTCGATTTCTCCACACCGTCTTAATGTCTGTGTTCTCCTCTCCCTTTTGGTTTCTTCTCCTTTTTATACCTCCTCACAAAATGTGGTTGCCCTAAAAAATATACTCCTCTCTTCATTGAATTTAGGGCTACATCAGCTTCTTTTCAGCAAGATGGCAGACTCCCATTGGATGAAAGAGCTGATTGTAATAAAAAGTGCCAGCTCATTTAATGAATTGATTTTTCCCTCGTGTGAATCACCTGCGAACTTTGCTCCATAATTGATCCAACATTTCCATCTCCAGCTCCTCAATCACTTCAACTCTACACATGCTGCCTTTAGTCTGCTACCAAAATGGCTTTATGGATATGCACTATAAGTACACAAAATTTAATGCTTTTCACCTTCAAAACAGTAGCAAAATATTAACTATTTCCTCAAAGATGATTCAGACCAAAGCATGAGATTTATAGAAGAAAATGCCAAAATATGCTAGCCAACTACTCACATATTAAAGAATCCAAGCTAAAAGATAAGGTAAATAACTCTTATACTAAGAGTTATCACTATGGAGGCAGCATCTCGATGCTACCTCTCGGGTCTGCCTCATTTGTAAGCCTCCAATTTGAGTCTTTTTTGCTTCTTTTGCTTATCTTTAGGTCCCGAAGTACTCGATCAACTCCAGTTTCTCTAATTTAGCTCCAATAATCAATTCCTACAAAAAGAACAAGAAAGTGCATTAAAATGACCACATAGTACTCAATGACTAACTAAAATTAAACAGAAAAAATAGATCGCTATGTGTTCTATCAAAAATTCCGAAAGATCCGTGTTCTCTCTGTTAATTGACTTTAATGATGTCGCTGGAGTTCGATTTTACAACCAGTGGCGGCATGAATCCATCTCTGATGATGCTTAAATTACTGGTAAGCTTATTGAGACCTTCGACAATGGCCAACACTTCCAGCCATTTAATCTCACTAACATTCTTCGTTCTTTTGCAACCAACTCCGACCAAAGAACCCAGGGAGTCACGGATTGCCCACCCAATCCCTCTTGTTTTAGAGGAATCGTACCACGTGGAATCAAAATTGATTTTCCAACAATTGATTGGCGAGGCCTCCAATGCAACTGACTTTGTTGGTTCTCTGTCTTGCCTAAAGAGAGGTTAGAATTTCCTTTAATCTTCATCTTTGAGCTTGGCTTGGATATCTTTGAAAATTTGGGAATAAATTGGTAGTTTTCCACTGTGTTTTACCTTGTTCCTGATATCTCGTATGGACCACATAGTACGGGCTGCTTTGATTGTGTCTAAACTGTTGAGAATTTTAGTCATATACTCCCAGTAGTCCATAGTGAAAGGATCGAATCCCAGCGGAAGCGAATTGAATCGTGTGTAGTTCAATTAAGGTTCCAAGATACCAGTACATTGGGCAAAATTACAGAGAACAAATTCTAAGTAATTAATCTAAGGTTAAGCATGCATAGTCTACAGCAAAGGGATCAAGATCACTTACTTTCATTGTAGATTCAGAATACAGCAAGAGAAACTCCCTTGGTTGGAAACTCACGAATTACAACAAGGTACCTTTGGAACAAATCACAGAACACCACCACTTGGATACCTTCCTATTCTTTGAGTGTTAGAGAAAGGTTTGTGGAAACCTTAGATCTTGAATAGTAGGGAGAATTTTCACCAAGAATGCATGGCTGTGAAAATCAAGAGAGAGAAGAGATAGAAGAGAAATCTTGGATTGATCAACTGTGTAAAAGCCAGAGAGTATATTCATTCTCTTCTGCCTTTCACGATTAGGAGGATGAGAGATGGGGGGAAGTTACATGTAACTTCCCCACTAACATGAAATGCATCAATTATATAGAGCTAAGTGAATTGGAGGAGAAGGAGTGAAGAAAACTTACAGTAGGCGAAAAATAGCTAAAAAATGGCAGCAAGCTTGGCAGACGGTGGCGACACTGTAGCTAGCAACGAGATTTGAAACTGGTGGCACTGAAAAGGGACAGACGGACGGTGAGAATAGAGAAGGGGCTGCGTTTTTTACGAAGGGGTTGCGATTTTTCGAATGAAAGAAAGAATTAGGGTTGCTTTTAAATAACCCTCTCCTACCGCCCATATAATAGCGTCGGGAGAGAGTCGAACTCCTGATGTTGTATGCAAAGTGTCAGCCATTACCATAACTCCCGACGCCTATTAAGGTTGGCGTCAAGAGTTATGCCAACTGCCGACGTAAAAAAATGACCGCTGGGGAATTCTTTACGTTCCCGACGCCTACTTTCTAGCGTCAGAATTACTGTATAGGCCGTCGCGATTTTCCTTGTCGGGAGAAATTTCGTCGGCAGAGATGAATTTTCTAGTAGTGACACCTAACTCCCAGCAATTGCAGGGAGTTTTTAATTTAATTTTAATTTAAAAAACTAAAAATAAATTATATATTTATTTAGTTAATTAAATTAATAAATAATCTAATTATTAATTAATTAATCTAATTTAATTAATTATATCATTTGAACTATATTTAAATGATTATCTCTTATATAACCTATGGTATTAATTCAATTGATTTAATTAAATCAAATAAAAATAAATAAAATAAATAATTAATTACCAAATTAAATATCTCATATTTAATTTAAGCCTACATTTGAATCATATTCAATTATATATTTCTCTCATAACCTATAGTTTTAATGTGCATCCAATGCGCATTAAATTTAATCCATAGTTTTAATATGAATCCAATTCAAATTAATATTTGAACTCCTTCAAATATTTAATTTTCTTATAATTTAATTTTGAATCATATCCAAAATTAAATTTATATCATAAAGTTTAATTAAAATATAAACTTTATAATATAATGTATCACCATACATTATATTAACTCCTTTAGTAAATTTGAACATTTCAAATTCCATTCAAGATTAAATTACCTCAATACCTTTTATGAGCTAGGAAGGAGACCTAATGAACCTACAAATCAGAAGCTCCAATGATATGAGATTAATTGACTAAACTCATTAACCACATTAATCAACATTCATTAACTGTGGATCTGTAACGCCCTAGGTTTTATTATTATCTAGCCTAGTGACGCTACTAAACTCTTATATTCAATCTAATCGAGAGCTCCGAAAATTTCGGCAGCATAACGACATACATAGGATGAAACCAATTTTTTTTATACACCTGTTTGACATAAAACAACACTTACATATTATTTCCGACTACTCCATCTAACTTCAACATATTAGAATTCAACTTCACAACACAGTACGAGTCAGGTCTCGTATTCACAATCAATGTTAGAGCTACAATCCTACGTATAACATGCACTTAATATCTAGAATCAACTTAACTTTATTGATCTTTAACGTATTTACAACCTAACAGAAACATTAACTACTACAAGTTTAACAACTAAAGATTTCTTTATCTCAGCAGAAAAATACTAAAATCAACCTAACCATCAACTAACAAAGAACTATCCTATCCAACGAATGAAAGGAAACAAACTAATAAATAAAACCATATGGTCATCCCTCGTGAACCTCCTCATCCACATCACCGGACACATAAAGCTCATCACCTGCATAATCTGAAAATGTTGGCGGAAGAAGGGGGGGTATCAGTACAACCACCGTACTGGTAAGTAACTCACACCTGGTGAGTCACACACAACAAACGACCACATCAACATGCTATTCACACACATACTTTGAAAGCGGTAAAACAATCAACATACTCTTAACTATGAAAACAAGTTATGCTGACACATGTTTCATGCAAAAAATGGGATGACAACATGAATCCACGCATCATGCTATGCACCCCCATATGGTTTCCGCGCCATGCCCGCACACTCACACATGATTTTCGCGTCACGCTTCGCACTCACATCCCACACGTGATTTCCGCGTCACGCTCCTCAAACCCACCTAACACATGAATTATGCGCCATGCACAACGCTACTCACACGTGATTTTCGCGTCACGCTCCGCACTCACACCCACATGTGATTTCCGCATCATGCTCCGCACACATACCCAACACATGATTTACGCGTCAAGCTCCGCCTCTCTCCAATGAACATACACTATGCAGACATGACTCGTATGCAACATAGTCAACTAATCGACATAACAAGTTTCTCAACAACAACCAAACATTCTCAAAGTATCTCATGTTTAGGAAACAAACAAAACAACTTTCTTATCTCACATAGCGGAATATACATACATATATATTTAAACGACACATAAAAGCAAAGTGAACAAGTGACATGCTCAAGCAAACAAACAAGCCCATCCAGATAGAAACTACTTACCCTGGCTTAAAAGCGCTCCTAAACCAAATTAACACTTGCTAGAAAAATTAGAATAAGCTCTAAACACACCTACAAACACAATACAGGTTTCCTAGAGGTTAGGGAACAACCTAACAATCTTCCGAACACTTAATATAAATTTAAAGGGACCTAACACATGCTGAAAGGTTCTGAAACTTACCGAACAGGGGTGGAAATCTTGCTGGAAATAACCAATCAACACTGAAATCCTTTAAATAAGTGCAGTCCCGAGCCCGAAATGAGTCTAAAACTGAAACTAAAGAATGCCCAATGATTAAAGGTTATTCTAAAGCTAGCTTGGGTGAATTCTAAAGACTTAAGGGCGCTAGACCTTACCGTTCAACACCAAACAGAGTTGGATATGTGTTGTACGGTGTCCGAAAGTCTTCAAAACCTACAATTTAGGAGGCGATAAAGAATGACTACTTAGAATAACACTTCTCGGATCATGGGTAACTCATGTTTGCAGCCAATAACGAATGAGTCAAGATAGAAGTTACCGAAATCGCCAAATAACGTTGATAAAGGGTTGGAACCACACCCAAATCACGTTGGACAGAGACGAAATCGTGAGAGGAACGAGATCTAAGATGCTGGTTGCCCGAGATCTAACCAAGGCGAGAGAGGGGAAGGCTAGATCAAGCTTAATCAACTAAGAATGAGAGAAAAAAAATTAGAATTTATCCACTGGTGGTCGAAATCGAGGGAAGACGGGGGCGGCGTGACCAGAGTGGGGTAGCGGTGACACAAGGAGGGAGAGACGGTGGCTGGGCAACGCGAAGGCAACATTCGACGACAGAGGAAAGTGGGGTGAAGGGCAGTGCAGCGGCAGCTGAAAGAAAAAAAGGGAAGAAGGGATGGGGGAGGGATCCGCACGCACGCGAGAAAGAGAGGAAGGGGGAGAGAGAGAGAGATTTCCTACTTTCTTTTCTATTTTTTTTCTTTTTTTTTTTTAAAAAAAAACTCAACTGACTCCAAAACCACCCACTAACCAGGAGAAAAATATGCTTGACTAACTCCCCACTCAACCTGCACGATTAACCGAATACAATATTAATGTACGGGGAAAAATATCTTAATCAGCTTAACATATCGATTAATTAAAAAAAAAATTTGGGTTACTTGGAATGTGTGATGGTGTACATATTACACATGCGGAAGCAATTGAAGATCGAAAGCACTTAAGACGTTCAATTTTACTCCTAAAGCATGCATGTTCTAGAAAAGACAGAATAGAGAGTTTAGAAAACACCAACCTTTGTAGCTCACTTATGTTGAACTCCTTGTGGTGTTTGCCTCTCCTATGCTCCTTGGACAACCTCTAGAGTCTTCCCTACTATACTCCGGGCCAAGAACGACTTGTGGGAGTCTATATAAGATAGGGAATGGGAAGGGAATGCTAGAAGCATCAAACAATGGAGAAGAATGAGAGATGAGAGAACTTTGAGTCCAAATTCCAGCAGCATAACATTAAGGAAATGGCTCTCTTATGTTTGAATCTGATTCAAACTCCTTTTAAAGACATTCTCCATGCAAAGCCAAGCGTCAAGACACAAGACACATGGTGTATTTGCAAGCTCAAGTGGATTCTAGGTTTACATTACACAAGACATGCAACAATGCATGAGTGAGTTGTCTTTCCACTTTGAATGATCATGCATTAAGTGGATTTCCAACTAAATCCACTAAATTCAATTTGAAATCAAATTTCAAGCTTGCAAATTATCCCCAATTTCAATTCTAAATTGAAATTGACTGCTTGGTAATTAATTTGAAAATTTTCAAATTAATTTTGATATGATTAATCTAATTAATCTTTGTTATCTTGTGCAATTCCATATATATGATTCCTAATACATATATATAGTATTCAAAACACTTTTAAATACTTCATCTCTCATTTTCTAATTTAATTCATAATTAAATTATTGTGTCAAACACAATTTACGATAATACCCTTTTTCCCGATTTTGAACGATTCAAAGCTTCCTATCTTTTGTTCTAGGCTTAATTCCGATATGAGCTAGTAGGGGGACCTAATGGACCTATAGATCATGGGCTCCAACGATTCGAGGCTAACCGACTAATCTCATTGTCCAAGCTAGCCAACATTCGTTAACTATCGGGACACTCCACTATAGCCCGATAGTTGCACTCCCCTCACTATAGATATATTTCCGTCCACTTGATTTAACCATGATTAGTAAGTCGATCCTTCACAGGTTGTTCGTAGCTATAGCTAGGTCAATAAGCCGTTTTACCCCTATAGTACTTCTAGTTCCTTAAGTCCCACCGATCCTCTAATGAACAATTGGTTTATGGTCCAACCAATAAACCGAGTCCCTCTCGGGCCAATGAGAGGGCGGGATCCCTTTGTTCAAGCCCCGGAGTAAGCACTTAAGGGAACAACCTCTCTACTATCCCTTATTCGGGTAGGAGTGAATTCCTTCTTGCACGACTATGTCCCCAGCTATCTACCCGTTCCTATCCCTGAAATGGGAGGCTTATTGAGTCGGCGATACTGAGCCACTCTCACCTATGCAGATCTAAGGATAAGCCCGAATAAACAGGAGTTCATAGTTAGCTCAGGATTAAGATCGAGTTACCTAGGTCATCACATGAAATAGTTAGTCTCGTCAGTAAACGATGTTATAAAGCGAGAGCGACTTATTTCTCGGTCCTGGTCTTATGCAAACTCATTGCATAGGACACCCCCACTCGCATGTCTCTACATGGACGATTTAGGATCACATCGTCTATACCATCTATAAAGTGGGCCGCGTCTCATAGTGTCTCCAGAATAAGGTACCCAACCCTATTCCTATACTATAGACCGTTTTGGCTATTACTCAAGCTTGATCCACTTTTATGTCTCTACATAAAGCTCAAGTGTTCATCCTATTGCCATGGATCTTAGTTTATTGGATTTGGGTTATTATATGTGCAATTTAATTTATTCAGTAATGACTTTTACTGAATCAATCTCGATAACACCTTTATCGAATAAGTATATAATTCTTTTAACATTCACTATCTACGAGTTTTAGGGCACCAATCCCAACAATCTCCCACTTGAACTAAAACTCTAGTTTAGTGGGATGTACTATAATCTATAACAGCAGTGGATGAATAAATACTTGTATTAATAACGGAGTAAAAATACAATAAACTAGGGCATCTAAATACCCAGTATACTAAGGTATCGATATACCGGTTACAATTCTCCCACTTGACCTAGATTATTTCTCGTACATATCTCGCAGACCTAGACCTTCTAGATGACTCTCGAACACTTTAGCCGTGAGAGCCTTCGTGAATGGATCAGCAATGTTGTGCTCTGTCGCTATCTTCGTGACGATCACGTCTCCTCGGTGCACAATCTCCCTAATGAGATGGTATTTCCTTTCGATGTGCTTGCCTCTCTTATGGCTGCGAGGTTCCTTTGAGTTTGCAACTGCGCCGCTATTATCACAATACAAGGTGATAGGCAGATGCATATTTGGAACGACTTCCAAGTCAGTTAGGAACTTCCTGAGCCATACTGCCTCTTTTGCTGCTTCGCAAGTGGCTACATATTCGGCCTCCATGGTCGAGTCTGCAATGCATCCTTGCTTGATGTTGTGCCATACTATTTCTCCTCCATTTAGAGTGAATACTGACCCCGATGTAGATTTCCTCGAATCTTTATCAGTTTGAAAGTCAAAATCAGTGTATCCTGTAAGGATCAAATCCTTCGAACCATACACGAGCATATAGTCCCTCGTTCTCCTTAGATATTTGAGGATACTTTTAACGGCTTTCCAATGATCAAATCCTGGATTGGATTGATATCTACTGACAATCCCTACTGCATAACAAATGTCAGGCCTTGTACACAACATGGCATACATTAGGCTACCTACTGCAGAGGCATAGGGAAAACGTCTCATGTCCGCAACTTCTTGAGGTGTCTGAGGACACTGTTCCTTAGACAAGTTAATTCCGTGCCTGAAAGGTAATAGTCTTTTCTTGGAATTTTGCATTTTATATCTAACCAACAATTTGTCGATATAAGACGCTTGAGACAGGGCTAGCGTTTTGTTCTTTCGATTTCGAACAATTTGGATTCCTAGAAAAAATTGTGCCTCACCCAAATCTTTCATTTGGAATTGAGTTGCTAGCCATAGTTTAATGTCAGTTAGATAACCTACATCATTCCCGATGAGTAGGATATCATCCACATACAGTACTAAGAAAGTTATAGAGCTGTTGATGATCCTTTTGTAAACACAAGGCTCATCAACGTTTTGTTCAAAGCCATAAGATTTGATCGCAGTATCAAATCTCATATTCCAGGATCTAGACGCTTGTTTTAATCCATAAATGGACCGTTTAAGCTTGCAAACTTTTTGCTCTTGATCCTGAGCTATGAACCCCTCTGGCTGAGACATGTAGATACTTTCTTCAAGATTACCGTTCAGAAAGGCAGTCTTGACATCCATTTGCCATATTTCATAATCGTAAAACGTGGCAATGGATAAAAGTATCCGGATCGACTTTAACATGGCAACAGGGGAGAAGGTTTCTTCATAGTCAATCCCCTCCCGCTGGGTAAAACCCTTTGCCACAAGTAGTGCCTTAAAGGTCTGTACCTTTCCAGCAGCGTCTCGTTTTCTCTTGTAGATCCATTTACACCCTATGGGTCTAACCCCTTCAGGTTGATCTACAAGATCCCATACTGAATTAAAATGCATGGACTCGATCTCTAAGTCCATTGATTTAATCCACTCGTTCTTGTCAACGTCATCCATTGCCTGTTTAAAGGTTAATGGATCCTCGATCTCGTCATCAGGTATGACGACTGGAGTTTCAGTTAAACCCAAATAGCGACCAGGCTGTCTAACAACCCTCCCACTACGTCGAGGTCCTCTTATTTCTTGAGAAGGACGTGATTGACTCGAGGTGCCAGTATCATCAACAACTCTTGTTGATGTTTCTGTAGCTTCGTTAGATAGTTCACTTAAAACGACTTTACTACGTGGCTTGTGATCTCTGAGGTGGTCTTCTTCTAGGAATGTAGCATTTGTCGATACAAGTACTTTATTTTCCTCTGGATCGAAGAAGTATCCACCTCTCGTTTCTTTGGGATAGCCTATAAATAGGCAAAATCTAGAACGAGGCTCCAATTTCTTTGGGTTTGCTTCTAGCACGTATGCAGGACATCCCCAAATTCTGAAATGTCGTAAACTAGCTTTACGACCTTTCCAGAGCTCAAATGGTGTTTCAAAAACACTCTTTGAGGAAACTACGTTCAAGATATAAACTGCAGTCTCTACTGCATAACCCCAAAACGAGTTAGGCAACTGAGCATAACTCATCATCGAACGAACCATGTCCAACAAGGTTCTGTTTCTCCTTTCTGATACACCGTTTTGCTGAGGTGTACCAGGGGCTGAGAGTTGGGACGTAATTCCATGCTCTATCAAATAGTCTTGAAAACTTAAGTCCATATACTCTCCACCTCGATCGGATCGAAGTGTTTTTATCGTCTTACCTAATAGGTTCTCAACCTCGGCCTTATACTCCTTGAACTTTTCAAAAGCTTCGGACTTATGATGCATCAGGTAGAGATAGCCATACCTCGAATAATCATCAATGAAACTGATGAAATATTCATACCCTCCTCGAGCTCTAATGTTCATTGGTCCACAGAGGTCCGAATGAATGAGCTCTAAGGGCTCTTTGGCACGATAACCTTTTCCGGTAAAAGGTCGTTTTGTCATCTTGCCCTCAAGGCATGATTCACAAGGAGGCAACGAGTCGTCTTCTAACTTGTTTAGAAGTCTACTCTTGACCAATCTCCCAATCCTATTGAGGTTGATATGGCCTAACCTCAAGTGCCAGAGATAGGTATCTTGAGAAACTCTTCGCTTTTTAGGTTGAGTCTCAGCGGTTTTAAACATCTCGTGATTTAAAATAGCTTTAGACTCAATTGGTCTCAAAACATATAATTTATTCTTCAAGTTTGCAGAGCAAACATCAATACCTCTTTTAGTTATGAACGCTTCATTAACAGAAAAAGAAATTGAGTAACCTTGTTCTAATAAACAAGATAAAGAAATCAAATTTCTTTTAATCTTCGGAACTATGTACACATTATCTAATATCATGTAGCGTTCTTTGGTGAAGAATAATTTTATGTCTCCCACTACAATAGCCGAGATGACTTCTCCTGTTCCAACTTTAAGAGTCATCTCTCCAGCTATTAGCTGTTGCCAGGAACTCATTCCTTGAAATGAAGAACATACGTGATTAGTGGCACCTGAATCAAGTATCCAGGCAGAATCGTCGTTTTCCACTAAACACGTTTCCAAGACTAATAAATCACATTTAGAGTCGTGGATCATGTTTTTCTTGGCTACGCAGTTAGTTTGAGGACATTCCTCAGTTGAGACCAAACCTAAATTCTTTGCCACGTGTTTAGCGTTTAAGCAAGTATTCCTAGTCGAATGTACTAAACCGTTTAATTTGGCATTTGACAAAGCACATACGTTTTTCGACATATTGCTGAAACAAACAAATTAATCTCTATTAGAAACATGCACTAAACCCATTAATCACATTTATCCAATCAGATTTAGCAAAAGCAATCATCGACCCATATATACAATTGATTTATTTTGCATCGATACTTCAGGGGTTTAGAATAACCGCTACCGTAGGGCAGTTAGCTACTCCTCCTCTGAATCGAGACAATCTCGGCCAAATACTATTCCCAGAATAACTCTTACTCCAATAGTTATTAGCTAACGTTAATTTGGTCAAGACCATCTTGTAAGTGTTACCCATCATTTTCAGATTGCAGAGGGCGGCCCCAACAATGCCACCGTAGGGAAGAGCTAATGTTGGGAATGGCCCTAGGAAACCCTATCCATTTTTGGAGTTTGCGTTGTTCCGAATCCCATGCGCAAGCCCTCCGTAGGGTGATCGCTCCCAGGGCGACTCGCAGGCAGCGCATAGGAATCTCACGGTGCAACCTAATGATGGAGACCGCAGGATACGTTTGACACGTTTCCTTCTCCCACTTACTATGAACACTTTCCCCATTCACCTTGATATTAACCCATGCAAACACCATCCGTAGGGGGACGCTCCCAGGGCGCCTCGAGGCCAAGCATGGATCTCACGGTGTGAACTCAGGGGGACGTGAGAGTAGAAACTTAATATGAATATTTCGTTTCTATACTTTTCCTCCCACTAAAGTGTCGTAAAGTTTTAGGGTCTATTACTTAGGTAAATTCCGGCTAAATGAATCTATCTAAGTCTATGCCTTATTAAACAAGGTCTTTACACTAAATGTCTAGGTGAATTAAACTCTTTTAATAACCTAGTGACATTGCATGCTAGTAAGACTTTGGTTAATTCAACTCAGGTTCCGAACCATTTGCCGGGAGAGTTCCCTTATAACCAAGGTCTTATGTCCTACTTACTCAAATTTTAAAACTATTTAAAAAAAAAAACTAAGTAAGACATATTTCTAATCCTATTAGAAAAGGCGATCTTAGATCTATTTCATTTTAAACCATTTAAAGAATGATAAGATCCTAAGATCCTATGTTAGCATGCAACTCTTTGTTATAGGTTTTATGGATTGTATTCATTAACTATTATAACTCTTATAACTTTTAATGAATTAACCCTATAACATGCTTTCTAATGGTGTTTAAAAGCATAAAACAATCAATCATTCAAGTTATAAGAATAGCACCATTTAGAAACAACCTATGTCTAGGTTTGTATAACGCTTTATACTACGATGTCTAGGTGATAACACTTTAAAACCTCACACCGCTCACGCATGCTCATAAAACTCGAGTTAACTTAACTCAAGAACCGACTCGATGCCCAGGTAGGAGGTGTTCCGTAAACTGTCAACTTAAATACCTCCAGCCTTAGACAGCATCTTGTCGGGTGAGTTCTCTTGTAACCATTGTTTTACAAGATATCGACCTAAACTATGCAAGTTGATCGAATCGTTGAAGGTTCATTAACCTAAGTGAGCATGCACTTAATCTCGTTATAGATTTTAGATTTCTATCTCTTTTTATAACAATTATAAAAACAATCCATAACAAGCCTAATTTGAGAATAACACTTATAATCAAACTAATGAAATTTCATGCTTCATGCTTGGTTAATTTTATCAATTAATAATTATAACTATTATAAGAATAATCAATTTTAATTAACCATTCAAGCATGAATCTCCCTAAATTAATACAACACTTATATTAATTAAACATGAAATTTCCCTCATGCATTTGAATTAATCAATAACACTTATTAAAATTAAACAAATGCATGAACATGCTTTCCTATGGTGGGATTTTAATCTATATGGCATGCTCATAATGCACATACAATCATTTAATTAAATTATACATTCACAATGCATAAAGAAATTAAATCAAGCTAAAATGGAATGGTTTGGCAATCTAAAAACAAACAATTAACTAATTATTACAATAATAATTAATAAAAAAATTGCTTGAATCAATCTCGAGCTTCACGAACCGACTCGAACCAACCCTTCATGGAGTGAACCGGCCTTCAAAAGTGTGTATAGGGGCTGAACCGGCTGCAAACAAACCGAACCGGACTGGAAAAGAAGAAGGGAAAAAAAAACTGCTGCTGGAATTAAAAAAACAGCTTGCTGGAATTTTCATTTTCTGCTGCGTCTTCTCCGGTTTTTCTTCGATTTTACAGCCTATATAGACTCTAATGACTCTATAAAAATTACAGACTATAGTACACACATTAACGCTCTTACATATCCGATAAATTACAATTTCATGAAGGTTTGAATGCTCAAAAAATTGCCAAACCAGAACACTTCCATTTTAGCACACAGAAAATTCAATTTCAAAATGGTACCCACCAAAGCAAAATTAAAACGAATTAAGTGCTCTAATCAAGCTCTGATACCAATTGATGGTGTACATATTACACATGCGGAAGCAATTGAAGATCGAAAGCACTTAAGACGTTCAATTTTACTCCTAAAGCATGCATGTTCTAGAAAAGACAGAATAGAGAGTTTAGAAAACACCAACCTTTGTAGCTCACTTATGTTGAACTCCTTGTGGTGTTTGCCTCTCCTATGCTCCTTGGACAACCTCTAGAGTCTTCCCTACTATACTCCGGGCCAAGAACGACTTGTGGGAGTCTATATAAGATAGGGAATGGGAAGGGAATGCTAGAAGCATCAAACAATGGAGAAGAATGAGAGATGAGAGAACTTTGAGTCCAAATTCCAGCAGCATAACATTAAGGAAATGGCTCTCTTATGTTTGAATCTGATTCAAACTCCTTTTAAAGACATTCTCCATGCAAAGCCAAGCGTCAAGACACAAGACACATGGTGTATTTGCAAGCTCAAGTGGATTCTAGGTTTACATTACACAAGACATGCAACAATGCATGAGTGAGTTGTCTTTCCACTTTGAATGATCATGCATTAAGTGGATTTCCAACTAAATCCACTAAATTCAATTTGAAATCAAATTTCAAGCTTGCAAATTATCCCCAATTTCAATTCTAAATTGAAATTGACTGCTTGGTAATTAATTTGAAAATTTTCAAATTAATTTTGATATGATTAATCTAATTAATCTTTGTTATCTTGTGCAATTCCATATATATGATTCCTAATACATATATATAGTATTCAAAACACTTTTAAATACTTCATCTCTCATTTTCTAATTTAATTCATAATTAAATTATTGTGTCAAAAACAATTTACGATAATACCCTTTTTCCCGATTTTGAACGATTCAAAGCTTCCTATCTTTTGTTCTAGGCTTAATTCCGATATGAGCTAGTAGGGGGACCTAATGGACCTATAGATCATGGGCTCCAACGATTCGAGGCTAACCGACTAATCTCATTGTCCAAGCTAGCCAACATTCGTTAACTATCGGGACACTCCACTATAGCCCGATAGTTGCACTCCCCTCACTATAGATATATTTCCATCCACTTGATTTAACCATGATTAGTAAGTCGATCCTTCACAGGTTGTTCGTAGCTATAGCTAGGTCAATAAGCCGTTTTACCCCTATAGTACTTCTAGTTCCTTAAGTCCCACTAATCCTCTAATGAACAATTGGTTTATGGTCCAACCAATAAACCGAGTCCCTCTCGGGCCAATGAGAGGGCGGGATCCCTTTGTTCAAGCCCCGGAGTAAGCACTTAAGGGAACAACCTCTCTACTATCCCTTATTCGGGTAGGAGTGAATTCCTTCTTGCACGACTATGTCCCCAGCTATCTACCCGTTCCTATCCCTGAAATGGGAGGCTTATTGAGTCGGCGATACTGAGCCACTCTCACCTATGCAGATCTAAGGATAAGCTCGAATAAACAGGAGTTCATAGTTAGCTCAGGATTAAGATCGAGTTACCTAGGTCATCACATGAAATAGTCAGTCTCATCAGTAAACGATGTTATAAAGCGAGAGCGACTTATTTCTCGGTCCTGGTCTTATGCAAACTCATTGCATAGGACACCCCCACTCGCATGTCTCTACATGGACGATTTAGGATCACATCGTCTATACCATCTATAAAGTGGGCCGCGTCTCATAGTGTCTCCAGAATAAGGTACCCAACCCTATTCCTATACTATAGACCGTTTTGGCTATTACTCAAGCTTGATCCACTTTTATGTCTCTACATAAAGCTCAAGTGTTCATCCTATTGCCATGGATCTTAGTTTATTGGATTTGGGTTATTATATGTGCAATTTAATTTATTCAGTAATGACTTTTACTGAATCAATCTCGATAACACCTTTATCGAATAAGTATATAATTCTTTTAACATTCACTATCTACGAGTTTTAGGGCACCAATCCCAACAATGTGGGGCATCACAATCTCCCCACCTTAAGAACTTTCATCCTCGAAAGTTTGTTGTTCGAAGAGCTCTGGATACTTGGCTCTAATCTCAACTTCCCTTTCCCAGCTTGATAAAGGTAAAAAAATATACCTATTTTACCCTTATTCTTAGCTCATTTCTTGGTCAAATATTGAGTGTTTAGGTCAATTTTACTATTTTCGAGCTCAAAATATGTTAATTTGATAAGTTAGGGTGTTGAGAATCACTTTTGTTGAATTATGCTTAATTATGCTTAAAAAGACTTGATTTGAAGCAAATTTGACTTGGTTTGCTATTATGCAGAAAAACAGAGTTGAAGCTAGAATTCTCCAGAAATGCGACGCATTTCTGGGAAGACAAAATGGAAATGCGACCGCATTTCTGGAAAAAGAGAGGCCGTTCCGAGTCACACGCGGGTCGTTGTTAAAGAGTCTTCTTCGCACCTAACCGGTTGTTTTGACCCCGAAACTGACTGGGCAACCTTCCAGCACCTATTTCACAGCTCCTCAACCAATTTCTACACTATATAAGCTCGGGATTTGAAGTCAAATTCAAACAGAACTCACTTGGAAGAAAATAGTGGTGACTGTACCCTGGCTCGACGCTAATGAGTTGGGATGCCCGAGGTCCTTCTTAGATGACCAAATTCTAACCCGAGAGAGAGTTAGACATCAAACCTTGTGGTTTGTAGAGAGTTTCACCCATTCCCATCTTGTAAAAGTGAGAGAGTGGAGTGTCTTAGTGAACTCTAGAAGGATTGTGTAAACAAAAAACCCATAATATTTAGGTATCTCTTTTAATTCCAGCTCTTGAATCTTTTCATTATCTTGTATTATTTGAATCATTATTTCAATGAAAATGTGTTTACTTGCTTTTTATCCCATCATGAGTAGCTAAATCCCGTTGAGGAGTTCAATGTGGTGAATTCCCTTAGGGTTTAATGGCTTGAAACTATTTTATATGCTTAAGTAGGGTTTAATGCATTCCATTCTTTATTGAATATCATTCTGACCTTGCTAACTTTAATTTGATCACTTAGACTTTGCATGCTATGTGAGTTTGATCTCGAAAGGGACAAACAATATCGGTTCTCATAAAGGTAATATAGGAGAAAAAGCTCGAAAGAGATTGTTCGGCGGTATAGGGCAAGCTGCCTAAGACACCCTATATCGACTATAGGGTTATAGGTTGCATTCGTGAATTATCTATGTCGGAGTCGAGTCCTAGAAATGGGCACAACGGTACTCGCTTAGCCTTCTTACGGTTTTTGGAAACAAAGGCCAAAAGGAAGTTAAATCTGACCCAATGCATTAGACACTCTTAAGTTAGATCTTGCATAAGTATGATTTAGGGATGAATCCATGTTGAATACCTCGTTTTATCTTATTGTTATTCTTTATTGTTTTATTGCTAGTTTAATTTATCTTTTCAAAAATCCAATCAATCTATTATTTTCTTTGGTTATTTTTTTTAAGAACAATCATTTAAGCAGTTTCTTCATCAAATCTAAATGTCCAAATTAGTCCTTGTGGGATTTATACCCTTGGAATACTTTCTAAGGTTTTTTTTATTACTACGTGCGATAGTGTATACTTGCACTTGAGTGTTGGCTGAATATTCCTTTATCATTTCACTTATCATCTTATCTCACATTCCATCCATTCAGTTCTCACACGCACCAAGTTTTTGGCGCTGTTGTCGGGGACCAAAAGTGAAACCAGATTGGTTTTTGAAATTGCGATCAGATTGCGACCGCATTTCTGTCTAAAAAGGAATTTGACTTCGGTTTGCATTTGTTTTGCTTTTGTAGGTTGGAGTTAGTGCATGAGCAAGGGGTATCCACTCCTTGACATTGATCTGGAGATAGAAAGAACCTTTCGTCGTTGAAGGAAGGAACAAAGATGAAAGAAGAAGGAGCAACAAGAGTTGACCACACGGGAATTTCTAGAGGAAGCATCTTACATTCAAGAGTTTCCAATGGATCCTCCTGGAGTCGATCCTCAAGTTGATCCTCAAGTTCGTGGAAGAGAGCAGAATGGCGGGAGAATTCCTCCAGTTCCTCCAGTTCCACTGTTTCCACAACAAGAAAACCCGATCTACATTGCGGATGATCAAAACCGAGCAATAAGGGACTATACTTTACCAGTTTTCCAGACATTGAATCCAGGAATCATGGAGCCACCGATTGATGCTCCACAATTTGAGCTTAAACCAGTGATGTTCCAGATGTTAAATACGGTGGGCCAATTCTCAAGACTTCCAAATGAGGATCCACACAAGCATATTAAATTGTTTTTGAGAGTTTGCAACTCTTTTAAAGTAACAGGAGTACCGGAAGATACTCTAAAGCTAAAACTTTTTCCGTTTTCTTTACAGGGAGATGCTGAAGCTTGGTTGGATTCATTTCCTCCGAATTCCATCACCTCTTGGAATGATTTGACGGAGAAATTCTTGGAGAAGTTCTTTCCCTCCAATAAGAATGCCAAGTACAGAGCATAAATCATTGCTTTCAGACAATCATACAATGAATCGTTGGATGCAGCTTGGGAAAGATTCTAGAGGCTAGTTCGAAAGTGTCCACACCATGGACTGTCTGCTTGCATTATTTTGGAATATTTTTGCAGTGGGTTAGATCAAGCTTCAAAGGCACTTGTAAACGCATATGCAAATGGATATTTTCTGAAGAAGTCTGCTAATGAGGTGCACGCTATTCTAGATACCATAGCCACCAATAATCGACATTGGGGAGAAAATGAACCAACAACAATTTTGAAGAATCCAGTGAAAGAAGTGTAAACAGAGGCTAACTCTACAATGCAAGCCCAGATCAAGGCCATTCCTAGCATGATGATGGGCATGTCCATGAATAATCAAGCCAACATAGCCCCTGCTAATGTTATTTCTTCCCTCTGTTGTGAGATATGTGGTGAGGAACACATCGCTGATAGTTGTCCACTAAACCCTGCATCTGTTTTTATGTAGGTCCACAATGAAATCAGAACCAAAATAGATGGAATCCTTATTCGGCCACGTACAATCCAGGATGGAGACAACATCCAAATTTTTCTTGGGGAGGACAGGCCGGATCGAGTAATTCCAACACTGAGTTTGGAAGGCAACCTACACATCATTAGCCGCAGAAAAATTTCAAACAAGTTCCAGTACAGAGCCAAGAGTCAAATCTAGAGACTCTTATGAAGGAGTACATGGCAAGGAACGATGCTGCAGTCAGGAATTTGGAAGTTCAGCTTGGACAAATTGCTCAAGAGATAAATAATAGACCTCAAGGGACGTTGCCTAGCAAAACCGAGACCCCACATAGAGAAGGAAAGGAGCAATGCAAAGCAGTGACCCTGAGAAGTGGGTTGGAATATGATGGACCAAAGTATCCGGGAAGTTCAGAAGCAGAGATCCCAGTTGAAGCTCGAGAAAATATTTATGAAAAGAAGCTAGACATTACCTAAGATATTTCAGAGAATAAAGAAGATAAAAAAGAAAAGACCAAGGAGCTTGAAGCCTTGGTGGAAAAAGATTAAAAATTAAAGTTGGAGAAAAAACAGGGAAATGCGACCGTAAAACCCCAGAAATTTGTAATAGACCCAAATTACAGACCACCTCCTCCGTACCCACAGAGATTCAAACATGCCTCACAAGATGTACAGTTCAAGAAGTTCTTGGATGTATTGAAGCAGTTGCACATTAACATACCATTAGTGGAGGCACTTGAACAAATGCCTACATACGTGAAGTTCTTAAAAGAAATCCTATCGAAGAAGAGAAGGTTGGGGGAGTACGAAATGGTTGCACTCACGGAATGTTCCAGTGCACTAGTCAAGAACGAGATTCCTCCCAAGCTTAAAGATCCAGGAAGCTTTACAATTCCATGTTCTATAGAAGGCAGTGACGTAGGCAGAGCACTGTGCGATTTGGGAGCAAGCATCAATTTAATGCCATATTCGGTTTTTAAGCAGTTAGGAATAGGTGATGCATGACCAACAACTGTGACCTTACAGTTGGAAGACTGATCACTTACACACCCCATTGAATTGATTGAGGACATATTGGTTAAAGTTGATAAGTTTGTTTTCCCCGCAGATTTCATTATCTTAGATTGCGAAGCAGACAAAGATGTACCGATCATTTTGGGACAATCATTCCTAGCCATAGGCAGAACCTTGATCGATGTCCAAAAGGGAGAATTGACCTTGAGGGTCAATGATGGGATGAATGCAATAAAATACCCTGGAGATCTCGAGGAATGTTCAATGATCGATGAAATTGATGAACTCGCTCAATTTACTTTGCAGGAAATACTAAGAAAAGAAACCTTGGAGGATGTACTTGGACATTGATAGCGAGCATAACTAGCTATCTTTAATTATTTAATTTAACTAGTCTTTTATGATTTTTGGGTCATTTTATTGTGCTTTAATGTTTATTTTGTAGGAAAAGGTTGATTGGAGCTAAAATGCAATAGTGGAGTTAATCGGGTGCTCGGGACATAAAAAGATGCAAAGGAAGGAAAAGAATCAAAAGGGAAAAAATTCAAAATTCGGTCAAAAGGTGACTAGCTTCGAGACGCTAGCCCTTAGGCGTCTCAACGCAACCGTAATTTCCTTTCCAGAACGCGCGTGTTTAGAGGCAGCGTCTCGACGCTACGATGAAATTTCAGAATAAATAGTTCTTTTCGGCTAGGTTTTTGGGGGAATCAATTTTGGGACTTCTTGAGGCTGTAAACAGAGCAAAATCAGAGGAATTCAAGGCTGAAGCAAAGGGGAAAATTCGGAAATCAACCCATTGTTCATGGGGATCGTGACGGGGACGTTCGGTCTCGGCCTACAACGAGTTTAATTCTTCTTTCCCTCACTTTAGTTAGATTTTTATGGCGTTTACATGTTTAGTTGAACTTGTAATTTTAATCATTAGTAGCTAAACTTGTAAGCTTAGGGATTGATGTAGTTGATTGTGTTTATGGATTGATTTATGGTTTAAGATGTGCAATGTTATTATGTTTGTAATCTTGATTTAATGCTTTCAATTAATTGGCCATTAGTTGAATGATTTAAGTTTCGAATCTAACTCGGGAGAGGGGATTTGATTTAGACTTACTCAAGATTGCATGACTAAAGTTTAGTTTCTAATTCGTGACGGTTTTAGATTAACTTTAGAATTGGTTAAAAGATCTCATTGCCATGCATGATTTATAAACTTAGATAGGGATATCAAGTTGGTTAATTTGCATGAGAATCAATTATACTCGGGAGAGGTAGTTGTGATTAAAGGGTCTTTGGCTCATAATTTCATTGTGCATAATAACTTACTCCTTAAAATCAATCCTAGACTAAATCGGCGAAATCAATTCCCTAAGTAGTTTTCCCAATTGAAATTCCACACTTTCTACGTGTTTTGATTTAGTTTTCTTATTATTCAATCATCACTTTTTGATCCCTAAATAAAATTGAGCAAGATAATTCACAATACTTGATTTGCTTAAAAATCCAATCCAGAGGATGACACTCGTTTATACGAACTCTTTATTATTACTTGACCCGTGCGCTTGCGGTTAGGAAAAGCCCACATCAAGTTTTTGGCGCCGTTGCCGGGGATTGGCACATTTAGCTAGATTGATATTGTGAAAAAATTGTTTGATCTTAATTTAGGGTGTATTTTTACTTTTGTAGGTTGATTGCATTTTTTTCCCTTATTTGTTTTTCTTTCCATATTTGTTTTCTAGTTTAGTTTTTCTTTTTAGTTGTGTAATCTTTTCCTTATTTGTTTCTTGTTTTTCTTTTTAGGTTAGTTTTTCCTTAATTGTTAGTTTCCCTATTTGTGTTCTGTCATATTTATTTTTGCATTCCATATTAGGTCATTTTGTTTCCTTTTCTAGATTATAGTTTCTATATTTAGATTAGTTGTTTTCTTTTCTTTGTTGCTTTCCATAATTGTTTTCTTTCCTTTTTAGGGTAGTTTAGTTTTGTATGCGTAGTAGTAAAGATTTAATTTTAGCACCATTTGATCCCGAGATAGAAAGAACAATTCATAGGCTTCGAAGGGAAAATAGAGAAATTATTCAAATGGCAGACCAAAATCCACCTGAGGAGCCTAGGCCTATTAAAGAGTATTTTCAGCCTGTGTTCCAGGGACAACAGTCGGGGATTGTCTATGCCCCGATTAATGCCAACAACTTTGAGCTGAAGACCGGCCTCATTCAGATGGCTAGAGACTGTGCATACAGAGGATCGCCCACCGAGGATCCAAATTCTCATCTTAAATCATTCTTGGACATTTGTGGGACGATAAAGATTAATGGAGTCTCTGAGGATGCTATTCGCTTACGTTTATTTCCCTTTTCTTTGCAGGATAAAGCACGAGATTGGTTGCAGTCTATTACCCTTGGGAGCATCACCACCTGGGAAGCTTTGGTCCAACCTTTTTAAAGAAATTTTTCCCTCCTGCAAAGACGGTCAAGCTGAGGACCGAGATTGGGACATTCCAACAACAATATGATGAGCAGCTGTTCGAAGCTTGGGAGAGATTCAAAGAGCTACTGAGGAAGTGTCCTCAGCATGGTTACCCCGATTGGCTTCAGGTACAGTTGTTTTATAATGGTTTAACTCCTAGTACAAAAACGATTGTTGATGCAGCTGCAGGTGGGACTCTATTGTCCAAGACCGTGGAAAATGCTCGCACACTTTTAGAGGATATGGCCACCAACAGCTATCAGTGGCCATCTAAGCGGTCTACACCTAAAAAGATTGTTGCTGGAGTGTTTGAGGTTGATAAAGTAAGTGCACTCCAGGCCCAGATGACCTCTCTTGCTAATGCCTTTATGAAATTTTCAGGTACAGGGAGTGCACAATCAATTGAATCAGCTGCTGCTTTAGCATCTAGACCTCAGGAGGAGACCATTGAACAGGTTCAGTATGTATCAAATTCTAATTTTAAGGGATATAATAATAATGTTACACCTACACACTATCACCCTAACAATAGGAACCATGAAAATTTCTCTTATGCAAATACTAAGAATGTTCTTAACCCCCTAGTTTTGCCCCTCAAACTCAAGAAAATAAAAAGTTAGAAGATCTTGTTGGAGCTTCCATTGCAGAGTCAAGTAACAGGACAACCAAGTTAGAGGAGGCAGTAATTGCGATCAATTCAACAGTGAATGGCCACAGTGCAACCATAAAGAACATTGAGACTCAGCTGGCACAATTGGTAAATGTTGTAAGTACCATGAATAAAGGTAAGGCCCCAGCTGAACAGGAGAAAACGCAGATGGAGTACTGTAAGGCAATCACTGTGCACCAGGAGGAAGCTGACGAGGAGCCTGAGTCTGAGGACTATGAAACGCCTACAGGGGAAGCTGGGGAGGACACATCATCAGATGAGGCTGAAAAGCCTAATCCTGAGCCTCCTATTCCTTCTCCCACACTGATGGTTCCCAAGGAAAAGAAAAAGAAAAAGAAGAAAAAACAAATCAGGTTCAGTTTGATAAGTTTATGAATGCTTTTATGAATCTGAACATTAATATCTCTTTTGCAGAGGCATTAGAGATGCCCCAATAAAACAGGTTCATGAAGGAGTGGTTAGTAAAGAAGCGAAAAGAAAAGAAGGTTGACACTGTTTATCTTGCTTCCACATGCAGCACCAGAGTACAACAGAAAGTACCTGAAAAAGTAGCAGATCTAGGGATTTTTTCTGTTCCTTGTAGTTTTGGTACTTATTCTTTCAGAGCATTATGTGATTTAGGTGCTAGCATTAATATTATTCCATTGTCTCTGTGCAAAAAGTTAGACATAGGTGAAATTAGATCTACTCCTGTAAAGCTCCAATTGGTTGATCAATCTGTGGTGAGACCAGTTTGTATTGTAGAAAATGTGTTAATCAGAGTAGGTAGATTTTTCCTCCCTATTGATTTATATGTTATGGACATGATAGAAAATCCGTCAATGCCTGTCATATTAGGAAGACCATTCCTTGCTACTGGGCGAGTGATTATATATATTGAGCGCAGGGAGCTCACTATTAGAGCCAAGAACGAAAAAGAAATATTTAAAGCAGTTGAAGACTCTAAAGATGAAGTGCTTTTCATGGGATATAGGAAAGGTGCAAGAATGAGCACCTCTGTTGAATTCACAGAACAAAAGCCCCCTTGAAGCACGATCAACACGTCGAGCTAATGACGTTAAACAAGCGCTTATGGGAGGCAACCCAAGTAAGTTTAGTGTGTTTCTTTTTGGTTTTTGATTTATTTTGTTTGTTTTTGTTTTGTAGGTCTTGTTTTCTTTCTCTCCTTTGCTTTCAAGCTTTCAAGATTCCAAGATCTCAAGCAAGAAGTCATCATCATTCCAGGCCAGTATTGTTCACTCCTGTCATTCTTTTGTTGTTCTCATGCTTGTTTATGCCTTATTTTCTTTATGCATTGAGGACAGTTCATGTTTTAAGTTTGGGGGTGAATTAACATGTTTGTGGAGCCCTTGAGCATCTGAGTTCGGGCTATAGTTTTGAGCTTTCTTTGAATTATGCATATGGTTGTTTTCTGGATGCTACTTTTGCATGATTATGATGTCCTAGGATAGGCTTTCTTGTCAATTTTCAAGCTTGTGATGAGTTGTAAGCATGAGTGCCCAAAAAGAGAGACTTTTTAAATTTTTTCTAGGAGATGGCTTGCATGAGTAGAGTATTTGTCTTGACTAGATTTGGATTTGAATGCTTAGGAGCGAATTATTAGAATCATATGCTAGTTGTCACCTCGATAGGTGTAGGGAAGAGCTAAAAAGTTAATGTTTTGCAAATTAGCATGTTTGATCTTGCTTAGGAGGAAAGAAAAGAATATATGCTATTTATGCTCATAAAGAAAAATCATTCTTGTTGTTACTGTTGAAAAAAAATTATTATGCCATGGCCTGTGCACAGTTTGCAATGTTTAATAAAGTTTAGGCAAAAAGAGCTACCCCTGTTGTGATCAGTTAGGCCAACCAGAGAAAACTCAGGTTAAGGGTCCCTGCAATGGGTGTGTGAAAGCTAGTGCCACATATACATGCTTAATTTAATTGTTAATTATAAGCACCTAAGTTTGGAGGAAAACAATCTAATTTGTTCCACTAACTCATTAGTGAAGCCTTAGTGCCAGTGTAGAGGGAAGATGAGCTGAGAGTTTAATAATCCAATCCCGAGCTAGTAGAGTCTGATCTTGTTGAGTTAGATCTCGCTTGTGCAAGTTAATTTTGGAAAAATTTTAATTTGTCTCCCTCATTGGTCCTTATGTGCATGTCTCTTGCTTGCTTGGTTATTGACTTTTGAGCTTTGAGGATTAAGTTATGATTGTTGCATCCATTCTTCTACTGTATGTTTGATTTATATTTTGCTCGAGGACTAGCAAAAGCTTAAGTTTGGGGGTATTTGATAGCGAGCATAGCTAGCTATCTTTAATTATTTAATTTAGCTAGTCTTTTATGATTTTTGGGCCATTTTATTGTGCTTTAATGTTTATTTTGTAGGAAAAGGTTGATTGGAGCTAAAATGCAATAGTGGAGTTAATCGGGTGCTCGGGACGCAAAAAAATGCAAAGGAAGGAAAAGAATCAAAAGGGAAAAAAGTCAAAATTCGGTCAAAAGGTGACTAGCGTCTCGACGCTAGCCCTTAGGCGTCTCGACGCTCGCATTCCTTATTCGGATAGGCGCGAAATCGTCGCAGCGTCGAGACGCTGCGACCTTAGCGTCTCGACGCTACCGTAATTTCCTTTCCAGAACGCGCGTGTTTAGAGGCAGCGTCTCGACGCTACGATGAAATTTCAGAATAAATAGTTCTTTTCGGCTAGGTTTTTGGGGGAACCAATTTTGGGACTTCTTGGGGCCGTAAACAGAGCAAAATCAGAGGAATTCAAGGCTGAAGCAAAGGGGAAAATTTGGAAATCAACCCATTGTTCATGGGGATCGTGACGGGGACGTTCGGTCTCGGCCTACAACGAGTTTAATTCTTCTTTCCCTCACTTTAGTTAGATTTTTATGGCTTTTACATGTTTAGTTGAGCTTGTAATTTCAATCATGATTAGCTAAACTTGTAAGCTTAGGGATTGATGTAGTTGATTGTGTTTATGGATTGATTTATGGTTTAAGATGTGCAATGTTATTATGTTTGTAATCTTGATTTAATGCTTTCAATTAATTGGCCATTAGTTGAATGATTTAAGTTTCGAATCTAACTCGGGAGAGGGGATTTGATTTAGACTTACTCAAGATTGCATGACTAAAGTTTAGTTTCTAATTCGTGACGGTTTTAGATTAACTTTAGAATTGGTTAAAAGATCTCATTGCCTTGCATGATTTATAAACTAAGATAGGGATATCAAATTGGTTAATTTGCATGAGAATCAATTATACTCGGGAGAGGTAGTTGTGATTAAAGGGTCTTTGGCTCATAATTTCATTGTGCATAATAACTTACTCCTTAAAATCAATCCTAGACTAAATCGGCGAAATCAATTCCCTAAGTAGTTTTCCCAATTGAAATTCCACACTTTCTACGTGTTTTGATTTAGTTTTCTTATTATTCAATCATCACTTTTTGATCCCTAAATAAAATTGAGCAAGATAATTCACAATACTTGATTTGCTTAAAAATCCAATCCAGAGGACGACACTCGTTTATACGAACTCTTTATTATTACTTGACCCGTGCGCTTGCGGTTAGGAAAAGTCCACATCAGACATGAAGAATTAGACGAAAAAGGTGGGAAAAAGATTGAAGTTCAAGGAAACAGTCAAACCATGAAGAGACAAAGAATAAAACCATATTGGGGAAGAGGCTTCGAGGATGAGGAAGCCCATGTCTCCATAATTGATTTGGTATGACTGCTACCTTGAATTTATTTTTGTATATTATCTGGGTTTACAAATAATAATCTAGACTAGAGCTCTAAAATATCTAGACAAGAGTAAAAACTATGTCTAGGAAAGGGTATTTAAGATGACCACTGGGAACACCTTTTCCTAGGGATTTACCTGGTAGTTTTGAAAAGTCCATGATATTTTGTGCCTTGTCTAGTGTTAAAATAAAAGTAGAAAATGGAAAAAATGCAAGTTTGTTTTGAATAAATGATTTTTGATCAAGAGGGAACTTTGTCTAAGGCAAGTCCTGCCTACGCTGAGGTATTTAAGCTGACCATAGGGAACACCTGTACTTGGGGACTTACCTGGAAGTTCAATTGATCAAAACATTTCTTAAGTTCTTTCAAAATAAGAAAATGGAAAAAATATAGGAATAAATCATGATTAAGTGTATGAGCTTTCTAACTTATTTGTGAATGTTTTCAGAGAAAATGAGAAGGCAAAGAAAAGATGAAAAGCAAAGGAAAAGAGAAAAGGCAGAAAAAAATTGAAGGCAAAAAAAACTGGGTGAAATGCGACCGCATTTCTCCCCAGTGTATTTGGGATTGCGATCGCATTTGCCCGAATAAAAAGGGAGTCACGATCTTCGTTTGACCTGCACGTGACCTAATTAGAAAAGTATAAGTAGCTTGACTTCAACTCTTTTTCTCCTCACCAAACGCCAAAACCTTTGCATTCAAGTCAAACCCTGAACCCTTCATATTCTCCATCGTGAAACCGCAAGACCCACAAGCAAAGAAGATGAAGAACACTCAAGGATCATCATTCTCACGCAAAAATACTCGATCTCAAAGTGCACGATCGACCCACGAAGCTGAAGGAAGCAACCAACGACAAGAAGAAAACCCCGAAACACCCATGCAAGGAACGTGAAGGACGAGACCCACAAGATTCTCGCCGGCGGTCGTGAATCGAGCGCCCAACGCTCCAGCTCCATCCTCTTCGACAATGCCAGCTAGTTTGAAGGAGATGTCGAGCTCATCTGCGCCAAAACGGTTCACGCGCACCGCTGCCGTCTACCAAACCTAAAAACCTCCCACTCAATAATTCAGAAAACGTTCGCAAGAGTGGTTTGAGATGATCCAAGAGATGTGTGCCAAGAGACGAGCTGTCCTTGAAGAAGAAGGGAATCGACAAGATGAAGAAAAGGTCGCCAAGGCAGTTGGAAGCTCTCGGCAAGGAGAAGCTTCAATGGGTAAGGTTTCCGAACCTTCATCTAACACCTCTCTATCTTGCAGGACCAAGCTCGTTGTTACTTACAACGCAAGAAGGGGAGCCCAAAGAAAAATGTGTCTGAAAAGCCGCTTGAAGTTCAACCCCTGAGAATCGCAAAGATGTCGCCCAATGTATTCGAAGGAATAATCCGCCAAGCAGTGGCAAAGGCCCTTGAGATTGTAGAGGGGTACAAGGTCGAACATGACGTTTTGAAAGAGGTGGAGGCAGAGAGAGAGATGGAAAATCAAAAGATGGCTGAGGTGGATGAGTTTGCAAAGAAAAGAGATGAGAAGGATGAGAAAAGAAAAAACGAAGAAGAGCAGGAGGCCGAGAGGGCCTTAGAAGCTGAGGAAGAAAAAAATTATGAAGAAAACCTCAGAAGGGCAGCTATGGTTTGCAACTCCTTGAGGAAGAGAAAAAGAGAAGAGAAGAGATAAAAGAAGACGAAAAGAGAAGAAAGGAAGCTGAAGACTTCCTTGCAGCCTTTGAGCCACTCCACAGAGCTCAAAGTGAGGCTAATGTGCTGCAAGGAAGGGTAGAAGAAGAGGCCCAACAGGGGCCAAGAGAAGAAAATTTAGAAAAGAAGAAGAAGCAGAAAAAGAAGAAGAAGGCCATAATGCGACCGCATCTAGGCCGCATTCTGAAGAAGGCCTAGCCGAGGCCACCAATTATCAGCCAGCTGAAGAGATTTTTGAGCCTCTATTCATACATGACCCACCAGCTGCTGACAGCACCTCTTCAGGGGAGAAGAGGGATGAAAAAGAAAAAGAAGACGAGGAGGCCGAGACCTCTAGTGATTCTGACTCTGATACAGAATCTGATTCAGAGGTAAGGGATCTAGATGATGACAAAGTCCCTATCTCTGCACCATTAAGAAGAAAGAGAAAGAGAGAGATTAAGGCTGGGAGGAGGACAAAGAATAAGAATGACCCAATCTTTGCCAAGAGGCCGAGGACAAGGTCCATGGACGCCTCTCTTACAGTTCCTCCTACCATCTCACCCGCCAGACCAAAGGGCAAATCACCCAAGGCCGCATCTCCCAAAAATCCGTTCCCTGAGGTATTTAAAGATGTTAATTTTCAGGAAAGGATGGAGATCATGAAGAAAAGAGATTTCCTCAACGAGAAGGGATTCTCTGACCGAGTAGGAGCACTGCTAGAGTTCGTAAGCAGAGTTATCTTCCAGTACAAGTGGCAGGAGTTCTGTGCTCACCCTCAGGAGGCTGTTGTGCCTCTAGTGCGTGAATTTTACGCCGACCTGAGGGAGGAGAGCATTAGCATGGCGGTGGTGAGGGGGAAGATGGTCAGTTTCTCCTCAGTCGACATTAACAGGGTGTACAAGATCAAGGCACTCTTGAACCTAAGAGGGAATGATGTGATCAGGAACCTTTCGGCCAAGCAAATGAAGGAAGCTTTGAAGCTTGTGGCCAAGAAAAGGGTCCAATGGAAAGAGTCACAAACAAAAGTGAAGACTTTAGTGCCAAGTGACTTAAACCCAGAATCGGCAGTGTGGCTTCACTTCATCAAGAACCGTCTGATGCCAACCACCCACGACAACACAATTTCAGTGGATAGAGTGATGCTACTATATTGTCTTATGAAGGGGTTGTAGATCAATGTAGGGAGCATTATAAGGGATGAAATCTTAGCCTGTGGATGAAAAGTGCCACCGTCTCAACTAAGTTGTTTTCTAGTCATAGGCTTTCCATTTGTCTTTTTCTTTACAAAATTGTCTTAGAGTCTAAACTTCCTCGTGTTTAACCTTTCTAAAACTCTAGGAGAGTTTAGCCTATAAGTTTTGAGAACCAAAAAGCCTCATGTTAAGCCCATGCCTAAAAAACAAGCCAATGAGGAGATTGTCTACCTTTAAGTTTGGGGGGGGGGGGGTGCTTTATGCTTTATTATGTAAATATTCTTGTAAATTTGTATTGCTGGAAAGAATTTGTGCTCAGTATATATATTAGAAAAAAAAGAAAAGAACATGAAAAAATCGAGAGTTACTCCTCCTTCCTAGGGTTTACTGAGTAACCAGGGGCATTCATGACACCCATGGTTTGCCACTGCATGAAAGGTTTGCCTAGGGAAGTGAGTATCACTCCGAGCTTGTGAACTTTGCTTGTAGCTGGATATCTTCACCACAAAGTGTCGATAAGCTAGAATGAAGGTAAAGATGACAGCAAGGATGCTCTTGGGAAGAAAAGAAGTTGAATAAAAAGAGCACCAACAGTCAAATAAGTTTGAGGGAGATGGAAAAAGTCTAGTAAATTCATATATGCTTTTGTTTTACTAAAGATTGTTTTCTTAGACTAAATGGACTACAACTAGGCTCGATGAGTAGAAGTTAGGTAGTTTAAGCACATTGGTTAGGATGGATGAGAGAGAGTTTTCTTTTGAAAAAGAACAATAGAAATCTTCATGCCTAGGAAACTCAGACGTTGTGACTGGCACTAGAGTAGAACCCTCTCCTGAAAGGAAATCTTTTTAGAAAACGATCTTGAATGCATGTTCACTTGATTCCATGTCACTTGATTTGAAATGAAAAGTTGCTACTAGTTGATGACATGAAAAAATGTCATCATTTTCCTATTAATTTTAGCTAGTTTTATGCTTGAATTGTGTACTTTAATGCTATTTTCTGTTTAAATTTCAGAAAACCGAGTCAAAGAAGAAAAACCGGAATTTTGAGAGATTTTGAATGATTTTGGGGGATTTTGGAGCAATTTGAAGAATTACATTGAAGACCCAAATCCAAAAGCCAAGAAGAATGAGTTAGAAGCCCAAAATCATGAATTTCAAGCCTTAAAATTATCAAGTTGGGTCAAGAAAAAAAGTTCAAAATCCATTACAAGAAGCATTTGGGCCAAAAGAAAGTTGGAGGCCCAAAAATGGAGTCAAAATCGGGCCATTATTGAAAATTTAGGGCCTAGCGACGAGACACTAAGCCTAGAGTGTCCCGACGCTAGGCAGCTATGCAGAAAAATCCAGAAATTGCGACAGCGTCGCGACGCTGTCCAAATAGCGTCTCGACCCTGCGATATCTTGGAGCCCAAGAAAAGATTACGTCAGACCGTCGCGACGCTGTCCACATAGCGTCGCGACATTGCGCCTGCTGGGAGCCTATAAAAAGAGCCCTTTGCATCCATATTTTGTGTGCCAATTTGTGGGTTTTCACCCCATTCTAGAATCCACACTAAAATTGGGGATTTTTGGGAGAGTTTTGGAGCTTTGTTGAAGATCTTTGGAGCTTGGGATCGATGGAGGTCGGCACGGGATCGATGGAGGTCGGCACGGGATCGAGGAGATCGACACTTTTATGAGCATTTCTCTTCCCTTTTCCTTTATGTTTAGTTTCTAGAATTGTTGTGATTAGGAATTATTGGATTTTAGTGATTATGAGTAGTGAATTCCTAAATTCTTTGAGTTGATTTAGATATTGAACCTTTGCTTGATTAATGAATTGATGTGGTTTAATTGTCATTATTGTTCATTTGTGCATTTTGTCCGTAATTCTTTTAATCAACTGATCACTGATTAAATGAATCGTTACTAAGTGGAAACTCGACGGAGAGTAGCTTAGACTAGAACTGAATGCATGACTAACGGTTATTTACCCGGGTGACACGGGATAAAATAAATAACGGTAGAGGTTGTACTGAAGGGTCGTAATGCAATGCTAAGTAAATAAAGACGAGACTGAAAGGAGATTCTTTATTGAAAGGTATGAGATAGGAGGAGACCGACATGAGAGTCCTTGTCATTAGGCTTCTAGACTTATGAATCAAATGATTAGTTAATCCATATTAGTTAATTGATTATGCATTAAAGGTCCAATTGATGAAATCAACCCTCTAAGAATTATCCCTCCAAATTGTGTCTCCATTTATCTTTTGCTTTCTAGATTAGCTTTTAGTTTATTCTTTTCGGCATTAGATTTTGTTCTCTAAATAAAGCTAAGCAAGATTAATTGCGGTAATTAATTGAATAAATCCAATCCCTGAGGATTCAATACTCGAAATACTTTCCGTTTTATATTACTTGTGGCCCGTGCACTTTGCGGTCATCACTAGTATCATGATTCATTACTATGCATGAACTCTAACGTTTTGGTTTGCAATTAATATTGAGCTCTCACGTTCTGGTTGGCAATTAAAGAGTTGACCTATAAAGTTTTGATTAGTAATTGCTTGAGGACAAGCAATGGGTTAAGTTTGGGGGTATGATAAGGGTAAAAAATATACATATTTTACCCTTATTCTTAGCACATTTCTTGGTCAAATATTGAATGTTTAGGTCAATTTTACTATTTCCGAGCTCAAAATATGTTAATTTGATAAGTTAGGGTGTTGAGAATCACTTTTGTTGAATTATGCTTAAAAAGACTTGATTTGAAGCAAATTTGACTTAGTTTGCTGTTGTGCAGAAAAACAGAGTTGAAGCTGGAATTCCACAGAAATGCGACTGCATTTCTGAGAAGGCAAAATGGAAATGTGACCGCATTTCTGGAAAAACAAAGGTCGTTCCGAGTCGCACGCGGGTCGTTGTTGATGAGTCTCATTCACACCTAACCGGTTGTTTTGACCCCGAAACTGACTGGGCAACCTTCCAGCACCTATTTCGCAGCGCCTCAACCAATTTCTACACTATATAAGCTTGGGATTCGAAGTCAAATTCAAGCAGAACTCACTTGGAAGAAAAGGGTGGTGACAGTACCCTGCCTTGACGCCAATGAGTTGGGATGTCCGAGGTCCTTCTTAGATGACCAAATTCTAACCCGAGAGAGAGTTAGACATCAAACCTTGTGGTTTGTAGAGAGTTTCACCCATTCCCATCTTGTAAAAGTGAGAGAGTGGAGTGTCTTAGCGAAATCTATAAGGATTGTGTAAACAAAAAAACCCATAATATTTAGGTATCTCTTTTAATTCCAGCTCTTGAATCTTTTCATTATCTTGTATTCTTTGCAACATTATTTCAATGAAAATGTGTTCACTTGCCTTTTATCCCATAATGAGTAACTAAATCCCGTTGAGGGGTTCAATGTGGTGAATTCCCTTAGGGTTTAATGGCTTGAAACTATTTTATATGCTTAAGTAGGGTTTAATGCATTCCATTCTTTATTGAAAGAAGTGTTACGTGCTTCTTCTAGCAACGATCGCCTCAGCGAATAGTTCTTTGGCACACACAACCTTCCCTAATACAACAAGGTCGAGTCCTTAGTGAGAGTGAAGTCTCCTTGACCTACCTCACTTACACGATTGATTAAATATGGATCCTCTTGTTGAGCATCTGCAATACGCTGCTGAGAGTTGAGCCAACAATGATGACACATCTGCCACTGCTAGTTCAATCTCTGCTCGGTCCAACTCTGCTAACATAGGACTTTCTGAAGAAACCATGGATGCTACACTTGCTGCCCTTCTGCTAAGAGCATCTGCTACCACATTGGCCTTGCCAGAGTGGTAATTGATCTCACAATCATAGTCTTTTACCAACTCCAACCACCTTCTTTGCCTCAAGTTAAGCTCCTTATGGGTGAAGAAGTATTTCAGACTTTGGTGGTCGGTGAAAATCTGGATCCTTTCTCCATACAGGTAATGCCTCCAAATTTTCAAAGTAAACACCACTACTGCAAGTTCCAGATCATGAGTGATGTAATTAAGCTCGTGCCCTTTAAGTTGACGTGAGGCATAAGCTGAAGGGATAAAAGCCCTTGCGCAGCGAAAATCATCAGAGGACCAACTCAATTTTAAACAACGATCGGAATACCGATACGTTGGCAAAAACCATACAACAATAAAACAATTTTAAATCTACTGAAAAGGGCTATAAAACATGCTGTGAATTTCATAAATAAATTTAGATCTAATCTAAATTTGATCATATTGATCAAGGATTACAGAAAACTTACTTTTGATGGAAGTTTTGAGCGTTTCACCAACTCCTTGATCTTGATCCTTAGAAAAATAGCAACACAAACTTTTCTTTTGCTGGAAAAATCCACCACAAACACCACCACTATTGAACCACCAATATGCTCAAAAGGAATAGTTGTTGAGGGGCTTGTGGGAGCAAAGATTTTCTAAGGGAATTGGAGAGTTTTCTCTGTGTTTTTCGCTATGGGAATAACGAGAGAGAATGAGAGAGAGACTGTGAGTTACAGAGAGATTGAGAGAAAAATGAAGGATAGCACAACAAATGATTAAAAAAACTCCTAAAAAACCTCCCTACAAATCGTGAAACCGCTAGGTTAGTGGGAGACTTGGCCTTTCAGTTAATTTAACTTATGTTGTATTTAATTAATAATTAAAAACCAATAATTAATTATTAATTAAATAATTAAATTAACATTTAATTTAATATTATTTATATAAATCATATTTATATAAATATCTCACATAACCTATTGTTTTTAAAACAATTTAATTAAATCAAATTTAATTAAATTAAAAAAATGATTAATTAATTCAACAATTAATTAATCCTATAATTAAATATCATATATTTAATTATATCTCTCTCAAAGAACCTATAGTATTAATGTGCATCTAATGCGCATTAATTTTAACCTATAGTTTTAATATGAATCAAATTCATATTTTAAACTTAATATTCGAATACCTTCGAATATTCAATTCTCCCTTAGAAATTTACCTCAACGTCCTATGTGAGCTACCGGTGGGACCTAATGGACCTACAGATCAAAAGCTCCAATGATATGAGATTAATTGGCTAAACTCATTAACCAAGTTAATCAATGTTCGTTAACTGTGGTTCACTCCACTATAGAACCACAACTGCACTCTTCTCACTACAGATATATTTCTGTGTCCACAGATATCGACCAATAACAACAAGTCAGTCCTTCACGTGTGTTCGTACCCCAACTAGGTCAAATTACCTTTTTACCCCTAGGTTACCTCTTCATCCTTAAGTCCCAGTGCTCCTCTAATGAATAACCTGTTTGAGGTCCAACCAACAAACAGAAGTCCCTCTCGTGCCATAGAGAGGGCAGGGCCCATTGTTCAAGCCTCGAAGACACCACTTAGGGGTTGTTTGGCCCTAGGGTTTGGAATTGGAATGGATTGGACTGGCATGAGGTTCCCACGTTTGGCCCATGGGTTTGGGCTTGGAATGATGATTCTCATTTAATTCCAGCCCCATTCCTTGGAATCACTCTCTCCTCACTCTCTTTTCTGATCTCGATCAGAATGCCTCATTAATGCTCTCTCTCTCTCTCTTCCATGCCTTCTCTGATCTCTCTCTCTTTTCACTTTGTTCTCTGATCTCTTCGTCTCCCACCCTCAACGCCGTTGCGTCGACTGATTCCTCCGTCTCTCATCCCTCTCTGAGCTTGCATGGTCGTCAATCCGTCTACTCTGTCGACTCCTTCGGCGTTGATGTGGTCAGGGGTTTTTTTCGCCTTTTTCGACCTTCTTCCTCGGTTTTCTTCTTCGAAACTCTCTCTTTCTCCACACGCGAGATGAGTTTCTACGGATCTGAAGTTCCTTTGCCATATACTTATCGATCCGTCTTTTCCACCGAGGTTTTTCACCGTCGATCTGTGATTTGGCCCTCTTCCAGGCGCTTGCCGCTTGAGAAGCCCTTTCCTCTCTCTCTTGCCGCTTGAGAGGTTCGTCCCCTCTCTCTTGCCGCCTCGATGATGTTGATGGTTTTTTTTTTTCGTCCGATGACTTAAGTCTCAGTTTCTAAAAAAACTTCTCTGATGGAGAAGCACAACCACGAGAAAGAAGGCTTGTTAAGGGAAGGGATCAGTCATCTCGAGCTTGGTAGGTGAGTGGGTAAGTTGGGTTCTCTTCCTTATGGCCGATGATGACGCGTCTGTAGGACCCTTTTTTTTAAATGAAACTGATGATTTTTAATTTCCTGAGGCCTCCACCGTAAACCAACAATCTGTATGTTTTTTGTGTTGGATTTGTTGTTTCATATGATTCTGTCTCCTTTCTATTTGTTGTTATCGAATGTACACAGAATGGGGGCTTTGAAATGAACAAGAAGATTATCATTTGCCCAAAATAGAAAAAAAAATGACAGCATGTGCATGTTTCACATGATGCAATTCGAATTAACTATATAATTTGGAAATTTAAAGTGGATATGTATTCAAATTATCACTTCTTGACATCAAAGATAAATGTTTTCTTCCTTTGATTAATTCATAATTAGTCTTTCCAACTAGCATATTACAATGTCAAAATATTTTTTCATAATGACAAAGTTTACAAATATGTCCATGACAAGGGTAAATAAGTTTGTTCCACATTTTTTTTGTTGCAAAATTGGTAAGTACGTCGATATTACAACATTCTTAATTTAACTACATCAATATTTTTTCCGTTTATTACTTTTCAATACGAACAGAAAATTGAAAATGACATATTTCAAAACAAGTTCATGATTTAAATAAACCTTATGATTTAAATTGAGCATATTGTTAAAATTAGTTATATTTTAAATTAGTGTAACTTTTTTTTTCACAAGTCCCAAATACATGGATGATTTGAACAAACTTTTTCTAACATTTACTTATGGTAATATAAGCTTACTTTTTTTTTTACTAAGTGCATCATTTAGGGTAAAGAAAAATAAAATGTTATTGATTTTGAAGAAACTTGTTCTTAAACTTAATAAAATAAACCAACCCTTTTGTCTTTATTTTCAAAAGAAGTGCATTTTGGTTAACCAAAATATGAATGATTTAAACAGACCTATTGTCAAATTTAGTTATAATGAAATAAAGTTAGTTTGGTTCTATTTTTTTTTCCGAATTAAAGAAAAATATTTTTAAAAAAATGGATGATTTAAATAAACTAGTTAAAAATTGTTATAGTTAAATCAATCTTACCTTTTTTTTTCTTTTTTTTTTAAACAAGTGCATTAAACGGGACAGTATATCAGTCTTACGACACGTTCGATGAAGCTGAGGATGCTTACACCGCATATGTGGGATTAAATTAAAATAATTCAAAACCTAAATTGTGTGAGTATTGAAACAAGGGTGGAATAAATAACAAAATTGTTCAACTATATACATATTAATTTGAAGTGGAAAAGTTCAAAACGAGAACAAAAAAGAAAAAAGAAACAGAGAAAAAAACAACTTACAATAAAACAAAACTAAATTCCAGCCCAATTCCAACCCTGCACCCCAAACACAGGCATCAGGTTCATTCCAGCCCAATTCCAGCGCAACAAACACATGCATCCAGATTCCAAGACATCCAGATTCCAGAAAAACATTCCCATGGGAATCTGATTCCCAGGCATTCAAATTTCATTCCAGTGCCCCAAACACCCCCTTAAGGGAACACACCTCTACTTACCCTAGAATCGGGAATGAGTGAATTCCATCCTATGTGATTATGTTTCCAGCTCCCCACTCGTTCTTGTCCCCAAAATTGTAGGCTTATTGAGTCGGCGTGCAGGCCACTCTCACGCATACAAATAAAAGGACAATCTCTCGTGAACAAGAGTCCATAACCCACTCAGGATTGAGACCAAGTTGCCTAGGTCATCCTAGTGAAATAGAAACCTAGCAAGCTAATGGTGTTATAGCTAGTGGTTAACTATTTCGCGGTCCAATCTTATGCAAACTCATTGCACAAGATACCCCCACTTGCATGTCCAGTACATGAACACGTTGGATCATTGCATTTGTATCGTAATACAAAATGGGTCGTATCCATAGTGTCACAAGGATAAGGTACTCAGCCTTATCCCTATACTATAGACCCTTTAGGCTGTATCTTGAACAGTGATTCCGGTATATCCCCACATACTAGTTCAAGCCCCATTCTAACACCGCATATGTGGGATTAAATTAAAATAATTTAAAACCTAAATTGTGTGAGTATTGAAACAATGGTGGAATAAATAACAAAATTGTTCAACTATATACATATCAATTTGAAGTGGAAAAGTTCAAAACGGGAACAAAAAAAAAAAAAAAAAACAGCGAAAAAAACAACTTACAATAAAACAAAACTAAATTCCAGCCCAATTCCAACCCTGCACCCCAAACATAGGCATCAGGTTCATTCCAGCCCAATTCCAGCGCAACAAACACAGGCATCCAGATTCCCAGACATCCAGATTCTAGAAAAACATTCCCATGGGAATCTGATTCCTAGGCATTCAGATTCCATTCCGGTGCCCCAAACACCCCCTTAAGGGAACACACCTCTACTTACCCTAGAATCGGGAAGGAGTGAATTCCATATTATGTGATTATGTTTCCAGCTCCCCACTCGGTCTTGTCCCCAAAATTGTAGGCTTATTGAGTCGGCGTGCAGGCCACTCTCACGCATACAAATAAAAGGACAATCTCTCGTGAACAAGAGTACATAACCCACTCAGGATTGAGACCAAGTTGCCTAGGTCATCCTAGTGAAATAGAAACCTAGCTAGCTAACGGTGTTATAGCTAGTGGTTAATTATTTCGCGGTCCAATCTTATGCAAACTCATTGCACAGGATACCCCCACTTGCATGTCCAGTACATGAACACGTTGGATCATTGCGTTTGTATCGTAATACAAAACGGGTCGTATCCATAGTGTCACCAGGATAAGGTACCCAGCCTTATCCCTATACTATAGACCCTTTAGGCTGTATCTTGAACAGTGATCCCGGTATGTCCCCACATACTAGTTCAAGCCTCATTCTAACAGCCTAGGATGTTTAGTTTATTGGATTAGGGTTAATAAGATAAGATTCCTCAATACAAACTAGAAAAATGAATAATACATCATTTTATTAATGTTCGGTCAAATGTTACATTTACTATCGTCGAGTTTTAGGGCAAAAAACCCAACAAACTCCCACTTGAACTAATAATGGGAAGTATATACAAAATAATTGTATACTGTGCATTACATAAAAGGTAAATATATAAAATACAATAAACTGGGGCATCCTTACCCATTACACATCTCCCACTTGCCCTAGATTATACTATATACATATCTCGCAGACCTAGACTCTCTAGATGACCCTCGAACACTTTAGCTGAGAGAGCCTTTGTAAATGGATCAACAATGTTGTGCTCCAAAGCGATCTTGGTAACAATCACATCCCCTCGTTGCACAATCTCCCATATCAGGTAATACTTCCAATCGATGTGTTTTCCTTGTTTGTGGCTACGAGGTTCTTTAGAATTGGCTACAGCCCCACTGTTGTCACAGTATAATGCTATGGACAAGTTCATATTTGGAACAACTTCCAAATCTGTTAAGAACTTCCTTTGCTGCTTCACAAGTAGCTACATACTCAACCTCCAAACTACAACTCCCCCGTTAAGGGTGAACACTGACCCTGACATAGATTTCCTTGAATCCTTGTCAGACTGGAAGTCAAAGTCGGTGTATCCATTAAGAACTAACTCTTTAGCCCCAAACACCAGCATGTAGTCCCTCGTTCTCCTAAGATACTTGAGGATTCCTTTAACAGTTGTCTAGTGGTCTAACCTTGGATTTGACTGATATCATTCTAGATCATAAAAGAAAAAATAAAGATATAAGCATACTCTCAACATCTCAATTTTTTAGACAATGTAATTAACATAGATATTATTTTCAAATATAGAATCATGAACAATAAAAATGATTCAAATGTTAATATCATCATAAACAAACACGATACTTACTGATCTCATATAATATGCACAATAATAAAGAACATACTAATCTTGCATAAAGTATATGTTGTTTATGTTCAATACACAGTGTATATACGAGGTATATATATAATACATATACACTGTATATGTGAAAGTAAAAATGGAAATGGAAGAGACTGAATAAAAATTGAAGAGAATCATGTTGATAACGTGTTATAAAACGTGAAGAACAACAAGACTAATACAAATAAGAAATGAAGAGAGAAAAGTAGGGAGAAAAGAGAGCAAATGTCTTCTCATTCAATTGTGTGTTCAACCTTTCATACAACTCCCTATTTATACTAATACAATAGGGATGATTAAAATAGGAGGGAGGGAGAGCCTTATGTCTATTGTTAAGGAGAAGGAGAGTCATGAGGGAGATCCTTAAAATGGTGGGGTTAAATGACTAAAAATGGATATCTATTTATATATATAGTGTATTTATAACCGTTGGCGTATTTTAAAAAAGAAACAAAAACTGAAAAAAAAATTGGTTGGTATATTTTAAAAAGGAAACAAAAACTACAAAGTAAGAAACAAAAAGAAAACCAAAAGTTGCGCATATTTAGAATTGAACTCTAACATGGAAGGATAACAAGTGCACATGGTGTCCAGTCTTGCAAACAAGACAATTATATTTAAACAATGTGTTGGTCGTCTCCATCTAGCTGGATTACACATTTCTCTTCAAGAGACGTCATGTTGACACGTGAGAGACGATCTCCATGCACAAATTTAAAAGTACAATATTTAAATAAGAGGTTTGAAAAGTACTATATTTTAATAAAAAGTTTTAAAAATTATAATATCAATAAGGGAAAAATGTATTTTTAGTCCCTGAGGTTTGGGTTAGGTTTCACTTTGGTCCCTGAGTTTTCAAACTCAACAATTTAGTCCCTGAGGTTTGGTTTTAGATTCATTTTAGTCCCTCCATCAATTTTTCCGTTAAAAATTAACGATTTGCTGACGTGACATTATTTTTTTAATTAAAAAAATTATTTTTCAATTTTTAAAAATATAAATATATTAAAATAATAAAAATAATATTCTTTTAATTTATTTCTCTCACATTCTCTCTCTCCTCCTTCTTCTTCTTTTTCACAGTCCCTTTCTTCTTCCAGCCACCAGCGCTGGTGACGTCGTCGGCCGTTTTTCCAACTACCGTCGGCGAACCTCTTTTTTTTTCCTTTTCTTTAATCAACCGTCGTAGTGCCACCCCCTTCCACGTCTCTTCTTTCCAGCTAGCCAACACGAAAAGTTTCTTCCCTTCGTCTGTATATTTTCCGACGAGCAGAGACCCACGTCGCAGCCACCTCTCTCCCCCCTCCATCTCGTTCTCTGTTCTTTCTGGGTAGCCAACCCAAATATACATCCCCCCAAGAACGTGAGCAGATCTCGAACGGCCAGATCTTGAAACCCATGAGCAGATCACGTGGGCAGATCTCAAACGACCAGATCTGGAATAACCCATTATAACAGTGCGAGACCCACGTACGTCACTATCTTCCTTCGACTTCGACGGCGGAGAACACCCACTTCTCAAATCAGTACATACAGTGGCAACAAGAATACCCACTTCGACGGTGTCCCCTTCGATTTGGGCTGGAATGAGCCCGAATCTGGGTTATTCCAGATCTGGGTCGTTTCGATCTGGGTCTTTCTAGCTCCTTGAGTTGCTGCTTGTCGTCTTCTCTTCGCGTGCGAGGTGCTCGTCGGAGTCGTGGGTTTTCTCTTCCTCCCTCCCTCCTCTTTTTGTTTTCTTTTTGTGAATGCAGAATCTTTGGAAGAAACGAGAAGAAGAGAAGGAAAAAAAGAAAGTTAGTCGGCGCCGGCGAGCGGCGGTTGACCGGCCACCGGTAGGATTAGGGTTGAAGAAGTGGATGAACAAGAAGGAGGATAATGGAGAAGAAGAAGAAAGAGTAATAAAGAAGAAGAAGAAAATAAATAATAATAAATAAATATATTTTTTTAATTTATTTATTATTATTTTATTTTAAAAATTTTAAAAATATTTTTTTAATAAAAAAATGTTGCCACGTCAGCGTTCCGTGAGAGTTTAACTGAAATTTTGACGGAGGGACAAAAAATGTAACGAAATCAAAACCTCAGGGGCTAAATTGTTGAGTTTGAAAACTCATGGACCAAAGTGAAACATAACCCAAACCTCAGGGACTAAAAGTGTATTTTTCCCTATTAATAAAAAAAATGTCCTTTAAAACACATAAGAAAATTAGATATTTTTTTAAGCCAATTTGTATTTTCAATTTTTTTATAGATAAGGACCCTTATTTAAGGATTTGAAAATGCATATGAAAATTAGATTTTTTTAAATTATTTTGTATTTTTCGAATTTTTTTTATATATATAATATATGACCCTTCTATTTGAGGGATTTGAAAACGAATTTATTTTATTTGATTTGAATGGTATATTTTATTTAACTGTCTTGTAATTTTAGATTTTCGATTATAGTTTCCTGAAAAGGGTGTTTTTGTAACTTAATAATTTGTATTTATTAATTCACAAAATTAGTTTGTGTTGTAAATATACCTTGGTATATATTAGATATCCATATTGCTCCATAAGTTTTAGTCAACACATGATTGTAGCTATTCTTCCCCATGACTCTCCCACTCCCTTAGTCATGAGACTCTCACTCTCTTCTATTTTCAACATTTTGAAGTTGTAACTCACCTCATTGCATTAGTATAAATCGAGGTTGTATGAAGTATGGAAAACACACTTGAATGAAAAAGCATTAGCTCCCTTTTTTCTCTACTTTGCTCTCTCAAATTCTCTCTTAGTTGTTTTATTGCTGTTCACGTTTTATAACAGTTTGGACATTTATCTAAAAATAAGGAGTTGTCGTTTATCAAAACACAATTTAAAAAATGGGTATTCTTGTTGTTATCCCTTACTTGTTTAAAATAGAATTGAGTTTCTATTGTTTATGGGAACTGGGAGGCAATGATAGGGAAAGATATCCATGGTTGGGATTGCAACAAACATTTTCCACGAAAAATTTGTAGGGATCAGATTTCCCACAGAGAATTATTCACAGTTTAATTTTTTTAAAAAAACTCAATTAAATTAAATGAATTGTTTTGATAAAATTTCAATTATATATAGTTTACTTTTCAAGAGAAATATCCATTTCAATGGTTAATTTTGTTCAAAAAAATCTCTATTTAAAGAGAAATTTCTAAAATTTCCTAATATAAATAAAATAATATTATATATCAAATTATCTCATTATTTATAGATTAAATTATGAAAAATGTCCTTGAATTATGGGGTTAGTTTCAATTATATTCTTGAATTTTCAAACGTTTCATTTTAACCCTTGAAGTTTGAAGTTTGTTTCAAATCAACATTGGGAAACATTTTTCATTAAATTTATGGACGAAAAATGATGTGTTTGATATGAATAAACACAATTCACCCCATAACCGAAACATTGAAATCAATTTTGATTTATTTATAATTAAACTAAAATAAAAGTTAAGAAAATAAATAAATATACCTTGAAACAATATGGTGATATTTCTGATGGGTCTTTAATCTCCTTGCTCCAACTCCAACGAGGTCGAATCTCCAAGATTTCAACAAAATTTTCCTTACAATGACTTGAACACAGGACCAAGGCTAAGAATTTCCATATATACGATTGAAGAGAAAAGAGTTGTTGAGAGAATTCTTTAATTCTCAATTGAGGAGATGATGTTGTTCATGACTCAACCCAAGGGTCCTATTTGTAGGGAGACTTAGGGCAAATCTTTACCATAATTAAAATATTATAGATCTATTATATCGAAATATATATTATCTTATTTGAATCTCATTCAAATCTCTTGCAATATATATTTAACTTATTTGAATCTCATTCGAATTTCAAATATATATTTTTCTTTAATGTATCGATGATGTGCGAAATTCACTACCGCAACTGTACGGGTCAATTTTTAATATAATGATTCGTGAAATACGAGTGTCATCATCTGGATTGGGTTTTTAGTTAAATTAATTCTCGTGAATAGTCTTGCTCAATTTTATTTAGAGATCACAACAGAATGAGAATGGTGAATCAAAACTAAAGCGATTTAAAGAGTGGAAATTCAGTTGGAAAAACTCTTCGGGAATTGATTTCATCAATTGAAATTTTGGATTAATTCATGGAACATGGTTTTAACATGCAATTATCTTATAAGTCAAGGAAACTACATTCACAATTATCTCTCCCGAGCATAATCGATTGTCAAGCATACAAAATAACCCAATATTCCTATCTAGATTCAATTACATGTAAGACTGGCCCTAAGTCTAGTCCTTTTTACAACTTCTAGAGTTATCCTAAATCTCCTGGTCTTAGAATTACTTTAGTCATGCAATTAAGTTCTAATCCAAACCCCCTCTCCTGTGCAAGATTCAAAACAATAACATTCAATCTATGGCTGGTAGATTAAAAGCATTAAGCCAATAATTGCATAAATAAGATAAAAGCACAACCATAAACATAAATCAATCCATAAATCCAAAAGACTACATCAATCACTAAGAAAAACAAGCTAGCTACTCATACTCATGGAACTACAATCACAACTTGAATGAAAAGCCATAAAAACTACAAGAGATAAGGGAAAGAAAGGGAAAAAACTCGAATCCGTCGAAACCGCATGTTACCGTCACGATCTCCACACCTTCTAACTTGAATCCCCGCTCCTTGTCCTTACTTCAGCTCCCACAGAAGGTCTCCAATCTATTTTAGGGCTAAAAACTATCCAAATGAACTCCCCTTGGTCGTAGAAAATCGAATTCTATTTATAGAGAAAATCTTGATAGCGTTGAGACATTGTGCCTTTGTCGTGCAAAATTATTAAGGAAATTGTAATAGTGTCGAGACGCTCCGGGACAGTCTCACGACGCTATCCTCTCGGGATTTCTGGCTTGGGAAGGTCCTGCTGTTGGGTTTTATGCCTTAAAACTCGTAGATAGTAAATGTAAACTATTCACCGTTCTCAATAAAATGTTATTGATTGTTATTTTATAAAGAGTTATCAAATTATTAGTTGACTTGTCTTAAATAACCCTAAATCCAATAAACTAACATCCTAGATTGTTGCATGAGTCTTGAACTGTATGTGGAGACATAAGGGGATCAGTGTTCAAGATATAACCTAAAGGGTCTATAGTATAGGGATAAGGTTGGGTACCTTATCCTGGTAACACTATGGATATGACCCACTTTGTATTTGATACAAACGCAATGATCCAACGCATTCGTGTGGGGGACACACAAGTGGGAGTATCATATGCAACAAGTTTGCATAAGACCACTAGATGTAACTCGTCCGTTGACTAGTTAGGTTTCTATTTCAATAGGATGACCTAGGCAACACAGTCTCAATCCTGAGTGTATTATGAACTCCTGTTCGTGAGGGATTGTTCTTTGATTTGTATGGGTGAGAGTGGCCAGATCGTCGACTCAATAAGCCTACCATTTTGGGGACAAGACCGAGTGGATGGTTGGGAACATAATCACACAAGATGGAATTCACTCATTCCCGACTTCAAGGTAAGTAGATAAGTGTTCCCTTCAGTGGTGTCTCCATACCTTGAACAAAGGGTCCTACCCTCTCACTGGCACGAGAGGGGTTTCTGTTTATTGGTTGGATCATAAACAGGTTGTTCATTAGAGGAGCACTGGTACTTAAGGATATAGAGGTAACCCAGGGATAAAACAGTAATTTGACCCAGTTGGTGTTAGGAACACTCGTGAAGGACTAACTTGCTGTTATTGGTCTAGATCCGTGGACACATAAATATTCTGCAGTGAGAAGAGTGCAGTTGTGGGTCTATGGTGGAGTGTACCTACAGTTAAAGAATATTGATTAATTTGGTTAATGAGTTTTCCCGATTAATCTCATATCGTTGGAGCTTTTGATCTGTAGGTCCATTAGGTCCCACTGGTATCTCGTTAAGGGTAATTGAGGAAATTAAGTCTTCATTGTAAATTGAAGTGCTCAAATTTAATAAGGGAAATAATATAACTTTGGATGTGATTCAAAATTAATTAAATATTTGAAGAAGTCCAAATATTAATTTTAATATGAATTAGATTCATTTGAAGAAGTTCAAATATTAATTTCAGCACCTTCTCCCACTGGTTTGTCTCCCCCTCTCGCGTTGTCCACTGCAACAAAGGCCGACAGAACATCTCCTTCCCGGTGCAGCTGTGCAGGCGTCGATTTAGTGTGAGCTCCAGCGGTGACGACGACATTCTCGCGATGCTTTCGGTGTAGGTTCGTTTCCCTTTTGCCTCTCAGTTTCGGCAACAGTGCGCGTGTGGGTCTCAAGCAGTCGACGTTTAGTTGTTGTGCGGCATGGGTCTTGGAAGAAGGGCATTTTTCGGTGAGTTCTCAAGCACGACAAAGTCACTTTTCTCATTTTTTGGCGGTTGTGGAGTGTGGGCACGTGGACAACAGTTTTTGGTCAATTTTTAGAGTTTCTGGCGAGCTTTTGACGTGGGTAAGTTGATCAAAGGTTATAGTGGTTGTTTAATTCATTTAATTGAATACCCACTCATCTTTAACCCTATTCAGCGAGAGTTTCATCTTAGTTTCAGCATGAGAAGCAAAGTTTTAGGCGTGTAGCACCGTTCTCTGGTGATTTTAGGAGTGGGTAAGTGAAACAAGTTGAGTTTTGTTTGATTCGTTTGTGTCAGAGGAATACCCATTAATTGTGGCCATTGATTTCAAATTTCTCTTGGTGTTGGGAGTTTTAGTTGTTGATTTGGAGCATTTTTGGGACCCCGGACAACAAGCGCTAATTCTGTTTTGGGTAAGTTTTGGGGGTATAATTTGTCCCCAAAAAGATTATGTGGCTCCAATTTTTATGCTTGAAAGGATCTCTTATTGAGTTAAGTTTTTCTTTCCCTTTTGTGTAGTTCGATTAAAGACTTTGGGAGCTAAGAAATTAATTTATAGTTTTATCAGGCGATCATTTGGCAAAGGTAAGTTACTTTAATGTTGAAGTTTTTAACAGGGAGCGCATGCTTGGTTTTCCCAAAATTCATGTGTTTTATGAGTTGTTTGGATATGTATATGTTTGTGAAAAATTGTTAAAGTATAAAATTTATTATGAATGCTTGCAATTGTTGAGTTTGGAATTTTTTTTTAGTTGGTGGTCTCTCGAAAATTTTATAACATATATGAGTTTAAATGACATTTGAGTTTCTTAAATTTTGGAGGGGTACATGGAATAGATGTACTTTAAAAGATGCCTACTTAGAACTTAGGGACATGAAATTGATGTACCTGAGTCGAGGTTCGTGAAATTGACGTTCCTCCATAGGCAACACATGAAATTGATGTGTCTAGGATATGCATGGAATTGACGTATATCTCAGTAATTAAAAAGTTACAGAGGAAAAAATTTAGAGCCACCAAAACATGACTGTAATTGATTTTAGAAACATGAATAAGCGTGACCCAATCTCAAAAGTAGGGTCACTTTCTAAGTATTTTAAATGCTCATTCTTTCCATAAATATTTTTGTTCTCAGGTGAAGGTAGGGGTGTGTGAAGGATGATTGATAAGAACTCTTAGGCAACCATGGGAGATGGATTTCATGTTTTCCTTCCGCTTTTCGATCTATGTTTTTCGTTATTTCAGTTTATGAACTTGTTTTGCGATCTTATTAGAGGCCATGCTCGACTTTAGTTTTAAAGTTATTTGAGAATGTTTTCGTGTCTTTAAAATTTAGGTATCCCGAATAAAGGTTTTGATTTGAAATTTTGCTTAAATTTGAGTTTATGTTTAAAAATGTTCTATTTAGAAAGGCCTCCATAGCATGCATGTGGTAATGGTCCCAAATATGTTTACTTTAGAAGTCGTTTCGTTACAATATCTCTAAGACTAACTAAAAGTGAACGTGAAAAATAGCTCGTTATGGCACTATCAATCGAATATACATTAATCATTTTAATATTTAATGTATCAAATACAATATATATATTTTTCCTCTTTTTATATTTAATATATTAAATATTAATTTGAACATTTTCAAATTTTCTTTCAACTAAATTGATCCTTTAGTGTTACTAATGAGCTAGTAAAGGGGTCTTAAGATTATAAGCTCCAATGATACAAAATTAACTAATTAAACTCTTTAATCAATTAATTTTCATTCATTAACTATAGGTTACTCAACTATAGACCTAGAATTGTACTCTTATGCAATGTTCGACAAGTTGTGTCCATGGATATAATCATTACATGCAAGTTGATCCTTCATGCATGAGTTGTTCATTACTACGGTTGGGTCAAAAGTCCGTTTTACCCCTATAATTACATCTTACACCTTAAGTATCACTGATCCTTTAATGAACAATCTGTTTATGACCCAATGATAAACTATGTCCTTTTTGGGACAGTGAGAGAGTGTGACCCCATTATTCAAGTCCCGAAATCAACACTTATAGGAACTACTCATATACTTTCCCTATATGGGAAAAGGAGTGAATTTCATCTTGTGAAATTTATGTTCCCAATTTTTTATTTAGTCAAGTCCCCAAAATGGTAGACTTATTGAATCAGCTACAAAAGCCACTCTCACCCATGTAAATTAAAGGACGAGTCCTCACAGGCAGGAGTTCAAAACTCACTCAAGATTAAAATCGAGTCGCATATGATCATCCTATTGAAATATTAATCTTATATCAATTAACAAATTTATAAAGAGAGATTAAATATTTGGTGGTTCAGTCTTCATACAAACTCATTGTATATGGTACCTTCACTCATATGTCTTCACATGAATGATTTGGATCAAATCGTTTGTAACTACTTACAAAGTGGGTTGTATCAATAGTGTTACCAGGATAAGGCACCCAACCTTATCCATATACTATAGACCCCTTTAGGTTATTTCTTGAACATGTTCCTCTGGTATGTCAACTACATACTATTCAAGATTACATTAATAATCTTGGATTTTTCATGTAATGGATAATGTAAATTGCAATTAGAAATCATCAAATAATTGTTAAATAATAATAATAACATTAATTACGAGACTTTAGTCTATAAATCCAAACAATGTTTGCAAGTGTTTTTATTGTTTTTTCCATGTACGTGTTCAAATCTATTCACATAAGCAACAATATAGTGGAATGGAAACACATCATTTTCTATCCATTAATTTAACCAAAAAAGCCTTCAAGGGTTTGTTCACACGTAACTTTGGAGATGAAGACACGTGGAATAAACAATATATATTTGTATTAATGTTGTATGCGTTATTAATGTTGTATGCGTGTGGGTGTACAATCTCTAACTTTAATCCTCTGATTCTCTCTCTTGTGTGTGAATGTGTTTCACTCGAGGGTTGGAACGCTTGATCTCAAGTCTGAAGCTTCAATGGATTCTTGGAGCTTGAAGTCTTCCAGTCTTGAAGGAGTCTTCAGTCTTCCAGAAGTGTCGATTCCCTGAAGAGTCTTTGATCTTCAAGGAATGTTGGAGTCTTAAAGAGTGTTTGGTCTTCAAGAAGTGTTGATGTCCTGAAGAGTCTTTGATCTTCAAGGAGTGTTGAAGTCTTGAAGAGTGTTTGGTCTTCAAGAGATGTTCAACACTTGAATTTATGGATTGCAGAGAGTCTTCGGTCTTCAGACTTGGTGGAGTCTCTCTGAATTCTCTGGTTCTCCTTGAGAGCTTTAAAATTATGAACTCTTGTCTTTGTGAGAGTCTAGAATTTCTGAACCCTTGAAATGGTGGAGAACCCCTCTATTTATAGAGTTCTCGCTAAATGTGCCCTGGTGACTGTTCACACGTAACTTCGGGGATGGAGACACGTGGAATAAATAATATATTTGTATTGATGTTTGTATGCGTGTGGGTGTACAATCTCTAACTTTAATCCTCTGATTCTCTCTCTTATGTGTGTGGGTGTGTTTCACTCGAGGGCTGGAACGCTTGATCTCGAGTCTGAAGCTTCAATGGATTCTTGGAGCTTGAAGTCTTCCAGTCTTGAAGGAGTCTTCAATCTTCAAGAAGTGTTGATGTCCTGAAGAGTCTTTGATCTTCAAGGAGTGTTGAAGTCTTGAAGGATGTTTGGTCTTCAAGGAGTGTTGAAGTCTTGAAGAGTGTTTGGTCTTCAAGAAGTGTTCAACACTTGGACTTGTGGATTGCAGAGAGTCTTCGGTCTTCAGACTTGGTGGAGTCTCTCTGAATTCTCTGGTTCTGCTTGAGAGCTTTGAAAACTCTGAACTCTTGTCTTTGTGAGAGTGTAGAATTTCTGAACCCTTGAAATGGTGGTGAACCCCTCTATTTATAGAGTTCCCGCAGGATGGGCCCTGGTAACTTTTGGGCCTAACAACTTGGGCTTGGGTTTTATTGGTCTTGGGCTGAACCATTTAGTCTTGGGTTTGGTTTATATTTGACCCAAAACCATATGACCCAGACATTTAAAAGACCCAAATTTGATCCAAATAATAATTATTTTTTAATTAATTGGTCAAATTAATTAATTTGATCAAAATAATTTATTTTTAATTAATTGATCAAATGGACATTTGGCTCTAAAAATTTATAATTGGCCAACTTTGTCTTCAAATTAAATTTGGGACACATGTCAATTTATAATTGGTCCAAAATTTAATTATTTGTAATTTTGTCATTAATTTTAGATAATGACGTGGAAATTTGTGATTGGACAAAATTTCTCCTTCAACAGGGTTATTTTGAAACAAACTTAAAACTTCAAAAACCAAAATGAAACTTTTGAAAGTCCACGCATATAATTGAAACCAAACCTATGTAACTTTAATAATTTAACCTTATTTATATACAAATATTCAAACATATCAACTTAAGTCATGAGTCAAACAATTTTTTTTATATATAATTAATAATAATTACAAAAATAAAAATAAAAAGGTGAAGGAATATGGGATTTTTTCCCACTCCTTCCAGAAAATGAACATCTCTAATGAGGGTGCAAACAACGTACGGGGCACACTGGTCTGTGATTGAGACATCTGTACATTGGCCCCCACCATAATCGTGAGCTGCTTTCTCTATCTCTGTAGAACGCGGATTAGATTGAGAGATTTAAGTTAAAAACAAAACAAAATATTGTGAAGATCATACATTTGACTTTTTTTTTTTCTTGTTGATAACTATTTTTCATTTCCTGTTTCTCTAGAAAACAAAAACATAAATGTGTTTGATAACTATTTCTCGTTACGTTTCTTATTTTTTAGTTGAAATAAAATATAGTACATATAATATAAAAAAAAAGTTAAATTACAAGTTTAATCTTTGAACTTTCAGGGTTGTATCAATTTAGTCCCTAAACTTTAAAAAGTGTCTGATAGGTTTCTGAACTTTCAATTTTGTGTCTAATATGTCCTTAAACTTTCAATTTATGTATCTAATAGGTCCCTGATACATATATTCAAGATTTTTAAAAATTAACTTGCCTACTAAATATAAAATTGAATTTTATGCCTATTGCGACCCTAAACTTCGAATTTTGTATCCGGTAGGCTTGTGAATTTTAAAAAATGTCGAATAGGTCAAGAGCTTGTTACATACACAATTGAAAGTTGAGGGACTTATTAGACACAAAAGTGAAAGTTTAATGACCTGTTAGATACGTTTTAATGTTCAGGGACCTATGGACACAAAATCTAAAGTTTGAGAACCTATTTGAATTTTTTTTAAAGTTTAGGGACAGTTGATACAACACTGAAAGTTCAGGGACTAAATTTGTAATTGAACCTAAAATATATATATATAACATATATTAAAATAAATATAAAACTAATATATAGAGTTTATAGTATTCATTTAGCTCCAACACAAAATAAAAAATAAAAAAAACTAATAAATTTTATCCTTGAAATGTTGTTCAAATTTGATTTACAATGTCTTTTACTCCAACCAATTTATCTTTAACGATGTTGGTTTACACGAGGTTAGTTCAATTTGACTAATTTTTATTTACAAATTTTATAAATTTTTAACGATTGTTAATTTATTGCACAACATACTATTGATATATTTTTTGTGTGCTTGTGGCAGTGAGATGTTTATTTAAGGTTAGACAACCGAGTTTATATAGGTACATTTCTTGAATTGAATAATAAAACTTATTTTTTTAAAAAAAATGTGTGTATTTTTCATTAGTCAATGAACCCGACACATAAGATAAGAAAGGAAGAAAGAAAAAATATACTCTTTTGAAAATTAATGGAAAACGCAAAATATCTTATTAATTAATTTATTTAATAAATAAATTAAAAACCTACTTAAATTAAGTAAAAATAATATAAATTTAAATAGAAAATAATAACTACAAACTCATTACTCAAAAGAGAAAAAAAAGATTAAAAAAAGGAAAGAAAAAGAAACAAGAGAAAAAAGAAAAAAAATATTAAAAAGGAAAGAGAAAAAAATAACGGAAAAGAGAAAAAAAAAAAAAAAAGACAAGGAGGTGGTAAAAAAATAGAGAGAGGAAGAGTAGAGATGAGTGTAGAAATGGGGGAGAGAAAGATCTGTACATGCATGATAGATGGAAAAAAAAATAGAAGCAGACTTTGATAAACAAAAACAAATGTAGGCCCCGTTTGATAACCATTTGGTTTTTGGTTTTTGGTTTTTAAGCTTATAAACACCACTTCCAACTCTAAGTTTCTTTGACTTTTCACCTACCTTCTTCCCATGTTTTCAAAAACCAAGCCAATTTTCAAAAACTAAAAAAAGTAGTTTTCAAAAACTTGTTTTTGTTTTTAGAATTTGGTTAGGAATTAAAGTATGTCTCTAACAAAAATGAAAACCATGGTGAGGAAATTTAAGGAAAACAAGCCTAATTTTCAAAAACCAAAAGCCAAAAATCAAATGGTTATCAAACGGGGCCGTAGTTTCTCAAATTTTGCCTCTTTTCTAGAAACACTTCTAGAAATTTAGAAAGAACAAGAAGCAAGATGAGTTATCAAACATAGTTGTTTCTTAAAAAATGGGAAACGAGAACAAGAAACATGAAACGAGAACGTTATCAAACGAGTCCTAAAAGATATATGAGTTTCTTTCTAGTTGAATTATGTAGGGCGAAGTTTTGAATATATGACTTTCAAACCAATATAAAATATCTTTGCTCCCATTTGATAACCAATTTATTTTTTATTTTCTGTTTTGAAAATTACTTCTATAAATACTATGGTTGTCTAAAGTTTTTTTTTTTTTTTTTTTTTTTTTTTTTTTTTTTTTTTTTTTGCTTTATTACCTACTTTTTAATAACGTTTAAAAAAAAACAAATTAAAATTATTAAAAAAGAAAGTTCAGAAACGAAGGTCCCGTTTGATAAACATTTGGTTTTCGAAAACTAAACTTACAAACACTACTTTTGTCAATAAATTTCTTTGTTTTGTTATCCACATTCTTCCCATGTTTCAAACCAAAAAAATAGTTTTCAAAAACTTGTTTTTGTTTTTAGAATTGACTAAGAATCACATGTTTCCTTAAATGGTTATTGATAGCTCACAAAATGAGTTATTTTTCCCGGTCATTTATAGTTAGTCTTTGAGATATGCTTGGTCGTTTTCATGCATTTTTATGTTTGCTTTGTAGGAAATCAAGTATTGGGATGAATTTGATTTGGATAGTTTTAGTCCTAATTTTGATTGGAAACCTTTGGTGGGAGCTGAAACAAAGACAAGGAGCGGGATTCAAGGCAAGAGCTAGTGGAGATCGTGATAGGAACGTGCGGTGTCGACAGATTCATGTTTTTCCCCTTTCTTTCTCTTATCTCTTGTAGTTTTTATGTCTTTTCCTTCAAGTTAAGTTTGTAGTTCCATGACTATGAGTAGCTAGATTGATTGTCTTAGGGATTGATGTAGTCTGATTTGTGGTTTATGGTTGTGCTTTAGTCTTATTTATGCAATTATTGACTTAATGTTTTTAATCTACCAGCCATAGATTAAATGTTATTGTTCTGAATCTCTTGCTCGGGAGAGGGTATTAGATTACATGGGCTTCCATCTCAAAACCAATTGGCAATGAGAGGGAGTAACCCATGTATCTTATAAATTGGGAGGTCTCCACTTATCTTTCTAATGTGGGATCCTCAACATGCCCCCTCAAGATGGTGCCTCTTTGGATTCACCATTCTTCGATCCGATCTTTTATTTTTTTATTTTTTTATAGAATTTTTTTTTAGTACATCAATATTTGAGGGTGGGGGGATTTGAACCTCCAACATCGTGGTCGAGAGTACATGCCAATTATGGTTGAGCTATGCTCGCTTTGACTAAAGTAATTCCATGACTAATAACTTTAGAACTTAATTGCATGACTAAAGTAATTCAAAGACTGAGAGGTTTAGGATAACTTTAGAAGTTGTAAAAAGAACTAGACTTAGGGTCTTGCATGTAATTGAATCTAGATAGGACTATTATGCTCGAGAGAGAGATAATTGTGAATGTAGTTTCCTTGACTTACAAAATAATTGCACATTAAAACCATGTTCCATGAATTAATCCTAAATCTCAATTGATGAAATAAATTCCCTAATAACTTTTCCAATTGAATTTCCACTATTTAAATTGCATTAGTTTTGATTCACCTTTCTCAACACGTTTCTTACTCTAAATAAAATTGGACAAGAGTATTTGTGGTAATTAATTAGCTAGAAAATTAATCTAGAGGACGACACTCGTTTTAAACGAAAAACACTATATTAAAACTTGACCCGTACACTTGAGGTAGTGAACTTCGCCCATCAGTTATCAAATGGGGTCTTACTTATTACTTGTTTAATTGTGTATACTTGTGCAACCTTTTTGTGGATTACATTTAAGTTGTATGAGCTACCATGTTGAAGTCAACAGCCAAATGTTTTTTTAATTAACCGTATTTTTATTATATATTTCATGTTTCAATCATGGTTCCTCAACCTTGAATTTTCTAACTATTATATGTATTCTACGTTCAGTCTCGATCTCAACCTCGACTTCGAACTTTTTTTAAAGAAAAAAATCAATTTATACCCCTAAATTTTGAAGGTTGTATTAATTTAAACTTCAATCTAATAATTGTATCAATCAAAACTGTAAACTTTCATAAATATATGAATCAATTTAGACTCTTTTTTAGTGATTTATATTTCTATTTTCTCGATTCCATTTAAAATCAGCTCAAACTCACCAAAATAAAATTATTTTTCTCCCAAAATCCTACCAAAGTAGCAAGAACAATGCTCACATAATTCTTTCTAAATAAGTATAGAACAATAGAGAAAGACTAGAAGATGAAAACCACTCGTATTAATGAAAAATCGCTACTACCTATTTGATTCCATGTTTTCCCTATAATTTAGGTTAATCCTTGTATTTAAAGAAGACTTATACATATGTGAACGTTATGCAATAATAATGGTTTTAAAACAAAATTTTAATTGAGGGTCTAAATCGATTTATTATTTATGAAAGTTTAGAGTTTAAATTGATATAATTTATAGTTTAGGCTGAGTTTTAAGTGATATGAACTCAACATTTACGGGTATAAATTGACTTAATTTTAATTATTAGTGTTATAGGTGATTTTGGACCACACAGATGCACAAGGAGCTGACAAGGACAATCGGGCAGAGGTGGGACCAAAAGACCGACCCAGAGGAAGACCGGACCAAAGGGTCGGGCCAACATGGCCCGACCCATATGGTTGGCCTCGGCGTTTTGCCGAGGCCGACCATTCGGGCCGTTTGCGCGGGCCGAGCCCGGTGACCTTTTTTCGGTCCCTGATGCCCCGAATCGCCCCGGTTCCGCCTGGTTCGTCCCGAAACACCTCCGAATTCCTAAAAACCCTAGGAGGACAAACAGGTATAAAACCCCCTCTTCACCACGGAGGAAGGGTTCCGAAACTCTATTCCTGACTCTCTCCTTACTATCTGTAGCTTCCCGTCCGTTTTCTGACTTAGGCATCGGAGGCGGTGTGGCTTACACCACGCCGGTGTGCAGTGGTTTTTGCTGGTCTTGCAGGTCACGTCTTCCCCAGTTTCTACAAATTCATTGTTGGTGTCACGTGAAGGTCAGGTGAGTCTTCTGTCCGGATTTTGGCATCAACAGTTGGCGCCGTCTGTGGGGAAGGGTGCTTGCCAGTTCAGACCGCGCATCGGTGGTGGTCTGCAGGATGAGTCAGGTTCAGAAATCAGCAGAGGAAGCCCTCGATATGGAAAAGGCCGACCCTAACTCCGGAGGCTGTTGCGAGGTTCCACATGTCAGCGATGCTGCTGGACTTGACCCAAGGGGACAACCAGCAGAGGAAGCCCTCGGTATGGAAAAGGTCGACCCTAACTCCGGAGGCTGTTGCGAGGTTCTACATGTCAGCGGTGCTGCTGGACTTGACCCAAGGGGACAGCCCACGGAGGAACTGGAATCTGTACCACTAACGTCTGAGGAAAGGAGAGTGAACATCAGCACCAAATTGGGGGCTGAGCAGAGGGGCAGACTGGTTGGTTTCTTGAGGGCTAATGCGGATCTGTTTGCGTGGTCACACGAGGATATGCCGGGAATTGACCCGGGAGTGATGGTTCACCAGTTGAACGTGGATAGGGATTTCAAGCCAGTAAAGCAGAGGCGGAGAGCATTTAATTCGGAGAGGAATGAGGTTGTTGCCAGTAAAGTGGATGAGCTGCTTAAAGCAGGGTTCATCCGAGAAGTTCATTATCCCCAATGGTTGTCCAATGTGGTACTGGTAAAGAAGGCTAACGGGAAGTGGCGGATGTGCATCGACTTCACCGACCTGAATAAGGCGTGCCCAAATGACAGCTATCCTTTGCCCATGATCGACCAGTTGGTTGACGCAACAGCAGGGCACGAGATGCTGAGTTTTATGGATGCATATTCAGGGTACAACCAGATTAGAATGCACGAGCCCGATCAGGAAAAGACTTCATTCATCACCAGCCGAGGGTTGTACTGCTATAAGGTCATGCCGTTCGGTTTGAAGAACGCTGGGGCGACATACCAGCGAATGGTAAACCGCATGTTTGCTCCGTTACTGGGAAAGAATATGGAAGTGTACGTGGATGATATGCTGGTAAAGAGCTTGAAGTCTCAATGCCATGAGTCTGACCTTAATGAAGCTTTCCAAATCCTCCGGAAGTATCGAATGAAACTAAACTCGAGTAAGTGCGCTTTTGGGGTGACATCAGGAAAATTCCTAGGATTCATGGTGCATCAGATGGGGATAGAAGCAAACCCAGACAAGATCAGAGCGATCATGCAAATGTCCTCCCCGATCAATCTCAAGCAACTTCAAAGCTTGAACGGGAGGATCGCCGCCTTGAACAGGTTTGTTAGTAGATCAACTGACAGGTGCTTAACCTTCTTTAAGATTTTGAGACAGGGATCACGTTTCGAATGGACTGGAGAGTGCGAAAAGGCTTTCCAGGAGCTGAAGGACTATTTGAGCTCGGCCCCGCTCCTGGCGACGAGCTATTGCTCTATGTCGCGGCCTCGAATACGGCTGTGATTTCTGCACTGATCAAAGAAGAAGAGAAGCTCCAACGACCCGTGTATTACACCAGCAAGTCGATGGTCGGAGCAGAGACTAGGTACCCCCAAGTGGAGAAGCTCGCTCTGGCCCTAGTTACGTCGGCCAGAAGGTTGCGTCCGTATTTCCAAGCCCATAAGGTAACAGTTTTGACCAACTTTCCTCTAAAACAGGTGTTGCAGAGGCCAGAAGCCTCGGGTCGCCTCATGAAGTGGGCGGTTGAGCTGAGTGAGTATGACATCCATTACAAACCTCGAGCTGCCATGAAAGGGCAAGCTGTGGCAGATTTCCTGGCAGAATTAACGGCTGCTGAGGAGGAGGCCGACCCTCAGAGGTCCGAGGCCGAGCAGAGCAAGTCAGGCACAGAGGTCAATATGCTGAGTGTAAGGGAGGTGAAACATACTTGGACACTCTTTGTCGACGGGTCTTCTAACACCAGGGGTTGTGGAGCAGGAATTTTGCTAGAATCCCCTGACGGAGGAAGATTTGAGTATGCCCTGAGATTCAACTTCAAGGCCTCGAATAATGAGGCTGAATATGAGGCACTCCTTGCAGGATTGAGATTGGCAAGGGAGATCAGAGTCTCAGACATCATGGTTCAAAGCGATTCACAGCTAGTCGTGAAGCAGGTGTTGGCAGAATATCAGACTAGGGAACAGAGAATGAGTAAGTACTTATCCAAGGCCAGGGAGCTGCTGTCCAATTTTGAGAAGTGGGAGATCAAGCAAATCCCGAGGTCTCAGAGCGCCAACGCAGATTCACTAACTCGCTTGGCGGCTGCCTATGATACAGAATTGAGCAGGACTGTACCAGTTGAGGTTTTGTTTGAGCCTGCGGTGTGTACAGAGGAGGTTCTTGAGACAGATGGTCGAGAAGAGGCCGAGGCCGAGCCTAAGGATAAGTCCGAGGCTGAGCCTGAGGATAAGTCCGAGGCCGAGACCGAAGATCCAAGGCTTGAGGTCGAGAACCCTGCAGATGGGGAGGGCATCCCATCAATTGAAACTGAAGCGAGAGAAGCTTCATGGATGGATCGGATCCTTGATTACTTAGGGAAAGGCGAGCTACCAACAGAGAAGACAGAGGCTAAAAAGGTTCAGAGGCGAGCATCGCATTTTGTGTTAAGAGAAGGAAAACTATATAAAAGAGGTTACTCGATGCTGTTGTTGAGGTGCCTCCCCCCTAGTGATGCTAACTACGTTATGAGAGAGATACATGAGGGGGTGTGTGGAAATCACTCAGGAGCAAGGTCGTTGTGTCACAAGATAGTCAGGCAAGGTTACTACTGGCCAACAATGTTGCAAGATGCCAGGCATTTCACGAGATCTTGCAATCAATGCCAAAGGTTTGCACCCATTCCAAGGCAACCGCCTGAGCCCTTAACGAGCATTATCAGCCCGTGGCCGTTCGCGCAATGGGGAATAGATCTGATCGGACCTCTCCCCCAAGGTAAAGGGCAAACCAAGTATGCAGTCGTGGCTGTGGACTATTTCACAAAGTGGGCAGAGGCAGAACCGCTAGCAACCATAACCGAAAAGAAGATTACTGACTTTATATGGAAGAATATTGTGTGCCGTTTTGGGATTCCTAATGCCATTATAACAGATAATGGTAGGCAGTTCGACAATGCCGCCTTCAGGAAGTTCTGCTCAGATTTGGGCATATCGCATCGTTGCTCGTCCCCAGCCCATCCGTAAGCTAATGGCCAAGTGGAGGCTGTAAATAAAATAATCAAGCAGAATCTGAAAACGAAGCTTGAAGGGCTGAAAGGATTATGGGCTGAAGAGCTCCTGCGTGTACTGTGGGCGTATCGGACGACAGCACGAACCTCCACAGGGGAAACACCATTTTCCCTTTCATTCGGGGCAAAGGCAGTAGTCCTAGTGGAGGTCGGCATCTCCTCCCCCAGGACAGAGCAGTTTGATGTGCCGAGGAATGATGAAGCTATGAGGTTGAGCTTAGACCTTCTAGACGAACATCGTGACACGGCACAACTCCGGGTTGCAGAGTATAAAAACAAAATTGCCAGGTATTATAACACAAAAGTGAAAAGGCGCACCTTCAAGGAAGGAGATTTAGTACTGAGAAAAGTCATGCAAAATACCAGAGATCCCAATGCAGGTGCATTGGGACCAGCATGGGAAAGACCTTATCAAGTTAGCAAAACGGTCCGCCCCAGCACCTATGCCTTGGTTGATGAAAACGGGAAACCAACTCCGCACCCTTGGAATGCAGAGCACTTGAAGATTTACTATCAGTAGCTATAGCATAAACAAGTGGCAGGCAACGCCGCCACTGTAGGAAGGCCGAGGCCGACCAGAGGAGGCCGAAGCCGACCAGGAACAATGGCTTTCTCTACTTATGTTTACTTTACATAGAAACTGTCTGTCATTTATCTCATTGTAAAACACACAAATGTTTGCAAATTCAATAAAAACTATTATATTGTGTTTTGCATAAGAATGATTCTTGCAGAGACAAAATTCCTGCAGAGAGGTTGACGCATGACCTCAATCTTCCAGGGTCCCCAACAGAGTGTACGCACCCCCTGGGATGAATACAACAACTTGAAGAGAGGCTCGGAAATTTCCTTGACCTCCCCAAGTTTTCTCCGACTAAGTGCATGCACCCTTGGGATGGAAAACGAGCAAACGAACAATACAAAGGAGCTGGTCGACCTCATGCCAAGGCCGAGGCCGACCATCCAGAGGCCAAGGCCGAGCTCCATCCTTAGAGGCCCAGGTACGAAGTTAGTTTTTCCTTACTCAAAAAATGCATGTCCAAGATATTGAATGCACATTTTGAGTGGGGGGTAGGGGTAAGGACAGGTCGAGTCCATGGTCATGTGGCGACAGTTTTGATTTTCCTTTCGTTATGTATAACACATGTCCGTGGCGCTTCTTCGTGGTACAATGTCGACACTTGCGAATTTAATGAAGTTCTTTGTATTGTGTTTCGCATAAAGTGCTTTTTCAATAGGATGTAACGCGTGTGGCCAGACGGGAATGATCCTTGTAGAGGCCGGACTTCCGCACTTCCCCCGACTGAGTGTACGCACCCTCGGGATGAATACAGCAGCTTGAGGAGAGGCTCAGGAATTTCCTAGGCCTCCCTAAGCTCTTCTCCAGAAGAGTGTACGCACCCCTAAGATGACCGTGACAGCTTGAAGAGAGGCTCGGGAATTTCCTAGGCCTCCCCAAGCTTTTCCCCAGAAGAGTGTACGCACCCCTGGGATGACCGTGACAGCTTGAAGAGAGGCTCGGGAATTTCCTAGGCCTCCCCAAGCTCTTCCCCAGAAGAGTGTACGCACCCCTGGGATGACCGTGACAGCTTGAAGAGAGGCTCGGGAATTTCCTAGGCCTCCCCAAGCTCTTCCCCAGAAGAGTGTACGCACCCCTGGGATGACCATGACAGCTTGAAGAGAGGCTCGGGAATTTCCTAGGCCTCCCCAAGCTCTTCCCCAGAAGAGTGTACGCACCCCTAGGATGACCATGACAGCTTGAAGAGAGGCTTGGGAATTTCCTAGGCCTCCCCAAGCTCTTCCCCAGAAGAGTGTACGCACCCCTGGGATGACCATGACAGCTTGAAGAGAGGCTCGGGAATTTCCTAGGCCTCCCCAAGCTCTTTCCCAGAAGAGTGTACGCACCCCTGGGATGACCATGACAGCTTGAAGAGAGGCTCGGGAATTTCCTAGGTCTCCCCAAGCTTTTCCCCAGAAGAGTGTACGCCTGGGATGACCATGACAGCTTGAAGAGAGGCTCGGGAACTTCCTGGGCCTCCCCAACCTTTTCCCCAGAAGAGTGTACGCACCCCTGGGATGACCATGACAGCTTGAAGAGAGGCTCGGGAATTTCCTAGGCCTCCCCAAGCTTTTCCCCAGAAGAGTGTACGCACCCCTGGGATGACCATGACAGCTTGAAGAGAGGCTCGGGAACTTCCTGGGCCTCCCCAAGCCTTTCCCCAGAAGAGTGTACGCACCCTTGGGATGACCGTGACAGCTTGAAGAGAGGCTCGGGAACTTCCAGAGCCTCCCCAAGCCTTTTCCACAGAAGAAATGCTCGGCCTCATGCCAAGGCCAAGCATCCCAACTCCAAGGCCAACCATCAGGCACACATTCAAAGCTGCGTGATTGTTTCGAGTTCTCAGCCGCTTTACTTTTTAGCACAATCGAGCCGCTTAAAGCCGCAGGGAGATGCTTAAGGTAGGGTCGAGCAAATCTGCACATAAGCCTGGACGTCGGCGAGCAAATAGTACAGAGCTGCTGGTCAGCCTCATGCCAAGGCCGAGGCCGACCATCCACCTTCAAAAAGGCCAGGCCCTGGATCTGGAATGAAGCACTCCGAGTGACCAAGTACGGGGATCTCGCTCTCCAGCCACTTCTGTAACTTCTCACTCTTCTCATTTCCATTTCACCTTACCCCTACTCAGGGAGTTTCTACTTTGCATAGTTCATCCTATCTTGCAGGATAACAAAGAAGTCATACGAAAGTCAGCACGAGACGAGAGTTGTACTCTTAAATTGGGCTTAAGGAGCTCGACCTATAACACTAAAGTCGCACCTGAATGGCAATTCAAGAGTGGGGGCTTAATGTTATAGGTGATTTTGGACCACACAGATGCACAAGGAGCTGACAAGGACAATCGGGCAGAGGTGGGACCAAAAGACCGACCCAGAGGAAGACCGGACCAAAGGGTCGGGCCAACATGGCCCGACCCATATGGTCGGCCTCGGCGTTTTGCCGAGGCCGAGCATGTGGTCGGCCTCGGCAAAAGGCCGAGGCCGACCATTCGGCCCGTTTGCGCGGGCCAAGCCCGGTGACCTCTTTTCGGTCCCTGATGCCCCGAATCGCCCCGGTTCCGCCTGGTTCGTCCCGAAACACCTCCGAATTCCTAAAAACCCTAGGAGGACAAACAGGTATAAAACCCCCTCTTCACCACGGAGGAAGGGTTCCGAAACTCTATTCCTGACTCTCTCCTTACTATCTGTAGCTTCCCCTCGGTTTTCTGACTTAGGCATCGGAGGCGGTGTGGCTTACCCCACGCCGGTGTGCAGTGGTTTTTGCTGGTCTTGCAGGTCACGTCTTCCCCAGTTTCTACAAATTCATTGTTGGTGTCACGTGAAGGTCAGGTGAGTCTTCTGTCCGGATTTTGGCATCAACAATTAGGATCATGTATTCCACCTTCTCCTCCATGGGCAAGTCCACGAACTCAACCTCAATTTTTGTTATTATAAAAAGGAATATAACAAAATTAACAAAACTTGGGTCTTGATCAAGGCTAGGTCAAGGTCAAAGTCATGATATATTTAATAAAAGTATATAATAATCATATTAATAAGTATATTTGGAGCTAGGGTGGTGTAAGATTGACTGTCTAAGGACAAGGACATTAATTATACATCACAATAATTATTTTAAGGAAGTGGAGACCCAGTTGGAGATGAACATGTGAAAAAAATAACAGTAATTAAAAAATAAAATCAAGGTACAACTGACTAGAGTGGAAGAATACACAATATTAACTTTTAAAAATAGGGTTATTGGCATGGACAACAATTTAAGAATTGTTATTTACTAATATAACATGTTTTAAAAAATTAACAATCTGGCATATCTATCAGTGATAGATATCTATTGTTGATAGACTTCAATCACAATGCATGTAATCTATCAATGATAGACTACTATCACTGAGTCACTACAAGAAAAAAGGGCTTTAGCGACGAAATATTAGCGACGAAAATATAAAAGTCGCAATTTAACGACGAAAATGTAATATAGTTGCACGTTTGCGACGAAAAAAATTGATAGTCGCAGTATTTGCGACGAAAATTGATATTTCGTCGCAAGGCTTGCGTCGAAACGTTATGTTTCAATGCAAACATGCAACTATTTTTGCAATTTCGTCGCAAACCCATGAAAATGGCGCCAACGAAATTTCAATGGGCGCCCATGGTATTCAACTTAGCGACGAAAAGTCGGTTTAAGTCGCATCATGTGTGCGACGATTCTTGCATTTGTGTCGCTGGCCTTGTGCAGTGTGCCATCATCATTACACCAGAGTCGATTTGGTTATTTTAGTCGCAAAGTTCTGCGACGAAACCACTCTTTACGTCGCAAGGTACCTAGTGTAGTGTGTCACCATCACTACACCAGCGTCGATTTGATTGTTTTAGTCGCAAAGATCTGCGACCAAACCACTCTTTGCGTCGCAAGGTAGCGTCGATATCACGCTTTTCGTCGCTAGGCCATTTAAATAGTCCATTTTCTTTCTTTTCCCACTTTGTCTTCCCACATTTTTGTTTCTTTCCTTCGAAATTTTCGACCGACGAGAGACACGATTTTGCTCCTCCTCCGACGAGAGTGCTTTGCCTGGAAAGGAGAGGGTTGTCGCCGAAACGGTGAGAGGTTTGCTTTCTTCTATGTCCATTTCCGTTTGAAATTTTCACTTCACTTCTGTCTTTCATTTTTTTTAATCTTCGAACAGAGAGGGAGTGCAAGAAGGTTGGGAATCCGCGTGGGCTGTCGGAAAACACGATTGTCGTCGGAATCGGCGTCGAAGAGGTGCATTATCAATGTCTCCAATTTCTTTTACATTTTTAGTGAATCAAAAGGATGGGGGAGTTTTCTGGAATGCCATCCATATATTTCTAATGCTTGTACTACTGCTTATGGTGGAAATAACAAATCAAGCCTTTTATTCAAATTCTACAATATATGATATCTCATACTCAAAATATTCCATTGGTACAAACACCCAATTTACTAACATGTGTGTCCCTCTCATCTCGCTTACCCGCAACAAACAAAAGAGAAGAATTAATTAATTTCATTTTTTTTTTTACATTTACATTAATTTTTCTTTTTTTTTTTCACATTGTTAGATTACTTAGAGGACCGTTTCTATTCGTGGGATTCATTGTAATAGGTATGTGTTACACTAAATTTCTTTATTTTTTAAGAAATTTTGTTGATATTATGCCTATATTGATCAGTTTTAGTTGGTGAAAAGCTTAGAGATAATTAGAATAGGTGCATTGAAAGTGTGGTGTTTAGGAATGTGTTATTAAATATTTGTTTTGTTAATGAAACATTATGGAGAAAAAGCATATTGTGCTTATTATTGAATACCGAAAGTATTGTCGTTTAATAGGAATGTGTTAAAGTATCTATTGTGTCATTTGTTGATACAAAGTTGTTTATATTTGTGATTTAAGGGGAGAGTTTTATATATTTAATGAATTTTGACCTTATTGTAGTGAATGTGGATTTGAGGAGGGAGAAGTTGTGTTATATTTGTGACTTGAAGTGGATTGGTTTATTTGTTGAAGCTTGAGTTTTTTAGTGAATGTAGATTTAAAGCGAGGGGTTATTTTTATTGTGACTATTGTTGATTCAAAGTTATTTATATTTGTGATTTGAGGGGGAAAGAATCTATTGTGCCTATGAAACACATTGTAAGCCTAGTATGTGATTTACATCAAATTATGCCTATTGAACCCTATAAAGTAGTTGGAATGTCACTTCTTAGATTTTGAGATTTTGAGATTATTGAACGTTGTTATATTTATTATATTAAGTTAATGATAAGTCGTTCTTTATGTTTCTAGCTAGGGATAAGTTATGGATAGACTTTGGGGAGTGTTTGTTCTTGAGGATGAATTGAGGAGGGGGGAGTGTGTTTGTTCTTGAGGATGAATTGAGGAGAAGAGGGGGTTGGTTGTTCATTATAGATGGTCAAATATATCTTTTTCAAAGGTTTTTATTGTGTTTTGAGGAGGGGGTGTAATATTGGTGATTAGAACTTGCAATTTAAGTTTATTTTTTAGGTTGAGACTCTGATTACACTGTTTAAGACTCTGTTTCCATATGTTTCGTGCCTATGTATATGTGATTCTCTCAATGAGAATCGTTATATGTTTTTTAGGATGAATTGATGAGGAGGGAAAAATGTTTGTTCTTGAGGAGGAGGAGGAGGGGGGGGGGGGGAGGGGAAGAGTGTTTGTTCTTGAGGATGAATTGAGGAGGGGGTGTGATATTGGTGATTAGAACTATGACTTTTTAGTTGAAGTTGTCCATGTGGTTGAGGTTGAGAGGTTTTATTCTAGCTGTGAGTGTTTGTTCTTGAGAATGATTTGAGAAGATTTGTGGTTGATGTTCTATTTGTTGTTGTTCATGTGGTTGTTCTTGAGAAATAACTTTTTAACTTAAGTTGGGTGAAAAGTTTTCAATGAAAACCTTATATTGCAATTGTGACTTCATATGCGCCATTATTATATTGTGATGTTTTTTTGTGAATAAAGTTAGGATGATTTGTTGTTCATGTGTACTTATGTATATGTAATATGTTGTTTATTTGCAGGATTGAAGTAAACTTGCTGACGACAACAATGACCAAACGAACATCACTTTTTTGGAGCTAACATACACTTAGTACATGTCTGTATTTGTATTTTGGATACTTGTTTGGTCTTTATATTTTGAAACTCTTAAACTTAGCAAGGCCTTTGGGTAAAATGTTTATATGTGTGAAACATATTTTTGTTGAATGCTTAATTATTTGTATAAAGTGGATAAAATGCTTAATTATTTGTATAAAGTGGATGAATGCTTTGGTAAAATATTTATTTCTTATATGTTCAATGCTTATTTTAAAATGTAAATCAGGAAAATTAAAATGAAATCGAGCCATTAGATGACACAACTCAAAATATATATATATTTTTTATTACCTATCTTCTATGCGACGAATTTTGGTTTTTCGTGGCAAATGAAATAAAATCTGTGACGAAATACAAAATTTCGACGCAATGCTTGCGACGAACTTAATGTTTTGACAAAATCAACATGTGCGACGAATTCTTCCTCTAGTCGCAAACGTTTTGAAAACGAAATCTGCGACATTTTTTGTTGTTTCGTCGCATCTTGCGACGCATTGGATAGTTTCGTCGCAAGTTGCGACGAATTGAAAAAATTCGAAGCAAAATCCTGCTTGCGACACAGCTTTAGCGACGTTTTTTGCAACTAATTTTTTTTCGACGCTGATGAATCTTTGCGTCGAATGTGTACTTTTAGCGACAAAATATTTTCGACGCTAAAGGTCTGATTTCTTGTAGTGAGTCTATCAACAACAATTGCAACTGTGATTAAATTCTTTCGTCGATAGACTTCTATCACTGATAGATTTCAATTTTGTTAAATTTGCAAATAGTTTTGACAAATCTATGATAGACATCTATGATTGATAAACTCCAATCACAATGCATGTAGACTGATAGAATAATCTATTAGCAATATATACACTTATGATTGAAGTCTATTGCTGATAGACTTCAATTTTACCATATTTTCAAATAGTTTTAGATTTTACTATATTCACAATTATTTTAGTTTATTTTTCTATTTGTGCAAACAACCCTTAAAATTACTAGTGTATTACCACGTGCATTTGCACGTGTATTTTTTATTTTTAAAATAACTTTGAATTATTATTAGTATAAAAAGAGTAATTATTATTATTATTATTATTATCATTATTATTATTAATAAATAGTAATTAATTAGTTCATTACAAATATATATTTTTAAATTTTTTAATAGATTAAAAATTTTATAATTTTAATTAAACTTTTTTTTAAACAAAATTTTAATTAAACTTTAAAACCATTCTTTTAAACTTCAAAGGTTAAATGTTAAATTATATTGAAAATTTTGAATTTCAAAGTTTTATAAATGAAAGGAAATGTTTATAATCTTAATATTTTATCTACCGAGCACATTAACTAAAAAAATAACATAAAGGGTTTTTTTTCGTTTTTAAAATTGTTAATTTATTGAATTGTCATTATTATTTTTTTAGTACTACCATATATATTCAAGCACTTTGACTATATCAAAAAGAAATTTAACTCTAAAAATTCTAAAATTAGTAATTTTATGTACTAAAAATAAGTGGACATTGTGTAAAAATTAATTAGATTGTTACAAATAATTTGGGGTTTTAATTTATTTACTATAATAAAAGTTTTATAATTTTTCAATTTTTTTTTTAATAATTTTATGTACGAAATAAATTAATATTAATTAAACGTTAGAACGATCTTTTGAACTTCAAACCTAAAATATTATATTAAATAGAAAATATTGAATTTCAAAATTTTGAAAATGCAACGACATGTTTGTAATATTTATATTTTATATCAATATTCTAAAAGATGCAAAGACATATATATTTTTAACATTATTAGTTTATTTGATTTATATTCAAATACTTTAATATTGAATTTTTAATTTTATGAAATTTATCAAAGTAGAAAGATTTTTCTAATTTATTTAATAAAATGAAAATTTTATAATTTTAATTAATTTGGAATCCTTCTTTCCAACTTCAAATGTAAAATGTTAAATTAAATTGAACGTCTTGAATTTTAAACTTTTTGAAAATGGAATGAAAAGTTCTTAATCTTAAAATTGTGTCATAGACCTAGAATAATATTTTAACTATATATCATAGTTGAAATTAATGAATAATACAATGACAAAATAAGAGAAAGTGCATAAGTCATAGTGCGCTACATTTAGTATGAAATATGAATTACCTACATGAAATTGAATTAAAAAATTCAAAATATGCATAAATATTTTTAATAACAAACAAATGCACCTATCAAATAACAATAAAAATATATAAAAATAAAACAATGAAAAGAAAATAAAAGAGAGTACCTATACACACATTCCTTAAAATAAATTTAATTTACTCGCCTGATAATTGTGTTAGATGAACACATCTTCATTCGACTTCATCAAAGTGTATTTTGAATGTTTCCAACCTTAGCATTTGAAGTACATATTCATCACATGTATCTCTTGCAACTTAAATATACCAAGTAATATATTGAGTTGCTTGCAGGATTTGAAAAGACTTCGAGAGAAATGAATTGAAGGAACTAAAAACTAAAAGTTTAGAAAGGATGAAACTCGTTGATAGAAAAATGGTGGAAGCATGTTGATGAAAAAAGTGGTAGAAGACAACCTCTTTTTATAGTAGTAGATAATTGAAAGTTACAAAGCTTTTAGAATTCCAAAACTATCAACTTCTATCATTAATTATAATTAAAGGATAATATATTTAATTAATGAAAAACTTTTTATATTCTAACTTCTCATATTCCATATTGTTATTATTATTGATAATTAATAAATAATTTAATAATAATGTTATTTCATAATAATTATATTATATTATTAATTAAATAATAAAATATTAAAAAATAAATGTAATAAATGTAACGTTTTTTTTAGATAGGTGGAGTATAACTTATTTATTAAATAATATTTACAATTCATTATATTAATTTAAAACATTTGTAATTAGTTAGAGTAATTGAATTTTTAATACATTTAAATAGTACATTCAATTGCAAGGTTGTAAATATAGAAATAGAAGTAGGGGTATAATAGTCCAAAAAAGTTTTTTCAAGATCCTCCCTTTTTAATATATTATAGATAGTTTGAGTTAAAAGGATCAAGATTTTTGGTGGGCTTATTTGTTTAGTACAATAAATATGAGAGAATTTTGACCGAATGACCAAAAGCGCGGGGGAGGGGGGGGGGGCGGTTTTGAAATATATAAAAAAAAAACATTGAAATATGGCCACACGTGACTTCTACATTGCTTCAACTGTTGCATTATTCCATTGTTGTCCTTTCCGCAAGGTGTAAACCAGACTCTCCTCAACTTATATATAGTGTATGTGGACCAAAAAAACTGAATCTTTACCAAAATCCCTAAACTTATGTAAGGTGTATCCCAACAAACTAAACCTTTTCAAATTTTAGATTATAAAAATATTTTATATTTTATATTTATCTAATAGGATTCAAATCTTCTTCTCCAAGTTCCTCTCTCCCTTACTTCTATCGTTTTATTCCTCCGATAACTCGTCTTCTTCTCTAAGCACAAACCGAGTTCCCACTAGTATTTGTCGACGATGCTTGAGGCTATACTCTGATTTCCAACTCCGACGTAGGGCTGCAATTTTCCTTCTAGTGAGACACTATATTTGACGTAAGGTTATAAAAATTTAGATTATAAAAATATTTTATATTTTATTATTATTTTTGCTGCTTTTGTGTTGGAAGGTTGATTTGTTGTTATCGAGTTGCAAAGACACTATATTTGACACTCACCCATTTTGTTGTTCTTGAACTGAAAAGACACTAATTACAGCATTCTCGATAGCCTTAATTGAGAAAAATCTAAATCTAATGTCTTACCCATTACACACACAACTCAGTCACCCACATGTACATTATATTTATTATTTTATATGACCGTTTAACACGGTACCATTGTGTTTTAATACTTGATTTACAAAGCAAGTTTATGTTTTTTTTTTAATTGTTGTCATTGAAGAATGTTTTTGTTGTATTCTGTGTATAGATTTTGCTTAGCAAAAATAGATTATTTAGTTAATTTTAGAATAATACGTTTTTTTGATTTTTTTGAATTTAACAGTACTAAAGATTTTTGTTTATTTGGATTTTAGTTAATTTTATAACAATACGTTTTTAGATTTTTTCTTGAATTTAACAGTATTATCCAAGACTTTAGTTTGTCTGGATTTTGAAGATACAACTATATATATTATTTGAGAATCTTCAGAGATTAAAAAAAAAAAATCTCCTTAAAATTTGGAAAATATAATTTTTTTCCATTCAAGAGCATTTTGGCCAGTTTGAAGCAATTCGTAAATTTTCAATTCTATCCTTTTGTCATTTTCACAATAAAAAAGATTTTTGGTCTTTTTTTCGAAGAAGCCTTTTAATTTAAGTTATTCTTGCTGTTAACCCTAAATATGAAGATGAAGATTTGAACATCCAACCTCAAGGAAAAGAAAAGGTCTCTTAACGTGGCCTTCTTTTTTTTTTTTTTTTTAAACTCTTAATGTAGCCTTTTAATGCTCTTAGAGCTTCTAATCTCCAAAAGCATTATGGGCGATAAAGCAACCTATTGGTCTGTCTATTGGTCAGTGCTCGACATTAAAAGTCAATTGACATTAATACGAATGGTGACAGTCGAAACGATGTCAGACATGTGTCCCACATCGTTTCCTTTTAATGTTTGGACAATGCCCGACTTTGAAAGCCAACTTTCTTCCGGTGGATAATCTAGACGAAATAACTGATAAGGATCTTCAGAACACTTTAGTGTGTAAGCTCCTAACATGAAAATTGGTTACTCTTGAAATATTCAAGACAATGATACGAAGAATTTGGAACATAGAGACCAATATTAAAACTAAAGCAGTGTGAAAAAATCTATATTTGTGCACCTTTTTCAAACAACAAAGAAAAAAAGGCGAATATTATAAGGTGGCCCATGGATTTTCGATAAAGCTCTTTGTTATAGGTGATTTTGGACCACACAGAGGGACAAGGAGCTGAGGAGGACAATTGGGCAGAGGTAGGACCAAAAGCCCGACCCAGAGGAAGACCGGACCAAAGGGTCGAGCCAAAATGGCCCGACCCATATGGTCGGCCTCGGCAAAAGGCCGAGGCCGACCATTCGGCCCGTTTGCACGGGCCGAGCCCGGTGACCTCTTTTCGGTCCCTGATGCCCCGAATCGCCTCGGTTCCGCCTGGTTCGTCCCGAAACACCACCGAATTCCTAAAAACCCTAGGAGGACAAACAGGTATAAAAGCCCCTCTTCACCACGGAAGAAGGGTTCTGAAACTCGATTCTTGACTCTCCCCTTTACTATCTGTAGCTTCTCCTCGGTTTTCTGACTTAGGCATCGGAGGTGGTGTGGCCTTCACCATGCCGGTGGGCAGCGGTTTTTGCTGGTATTGCAGGTTACGTCTTCCCCATTTTTTACAAATTCACTGTTGGTGTCACGTGAAGGTCAGGTGAGATCCTCTGGCCAAAATCGACCATCAACACTCTTCTTGCAATCGAGGAATCCAGAGGAAATAGAAAGCTATCCTACATAGATTTCAGCTATGCAAGTTTCTAGATCCATTTCCATGAAATACCTATAGTTTCTTCTGTAGGAAATGACAGTATGATAAGTGTCATTTATGTCATATATTTTTCCATAAATATTAGCTTAAATCTTGTTAAGTTGATTATATTCAAGCATATTAATATTTTATTGAACTAGAAAGTTAGGTGATAGCACTCTAAAAAGGTGCTATTTAATATCGGTTAATTCGAACTAGTTTTATTGGAATTAATGTTTAATTTCATGACTTGTAGGTATTTGAGCACAATAGGCATTTGGAAGAGAATGGATGAAAAAAGGCTTAAGGAGCTTGAAAAGACTTATACTTAGCCAATGTTGGAGCAAAAGAGGAGAAAAAAGCCAAAATACCCGAGGAGGCAGCATCAAGACACTGTCGAGAGTGTCACAACGTTGTCAAAATTGAGTTGTTCTACCTTCAAGCTCGAGAGCGTAATGTCGGGACACTACCCCATAGTATTGAGACACGATTTAGTGATCCACAACATCAAGGGGTAGGATCTCGATACTAAAAAGGCGCGCAAGGTAGGCGAATTAAAATCACAAATTTCTTCTTTGTCAAGTTGTTATTGGACAGGTGAAATTCTTTGGTGTTGGGTTTTGTGCCATAAACTCATGGTTTGTAATGTAAACAAGTTATTTATTCAATAAAGATAATGGTTATTTTATTTGACTTTTAGAATTACATAACTCAAATCCAATAAACGAACATCCAAGATTATTTAATGTAACTTGAACAGTATGTGGTTGACATACGAGTGGATCATGTTCAAGTAATAACCTAAAGGGTCTATAGTATATGGATAAGGTTTGGTACCTTTTCCTAGTAACCAGAGAAAATAAATGAAGTGAGGTTGAATTTCAACAAAAAGAACAATTATAACAAAAATGGTAAAGAGCGATCCAAAATGCTTCCATCCTAAAATCTATTATGTTGCCAAACTAAGTGGACACAACATCTTGCATTGTGAACCGAATTCAACTCTTATTCAACCTTCTATGAAGTAACTTTCAGAGGCTAAGCCATTAAACCTATATCTCTATGACTAATGTTAACTTAGATGAAATAATGAAAAATTCATTGATTCTATAGGTGTTGTCTTATCTCTAAGGTCAACTACTCTGAATTACTATCTGTAGCCTCTTCTTCTTATATTAGTTTTATGACAACCGTATCTTGCTTAACTCTCACTGTATTAAACTTAACATTATATATTAATCTAGGTGATCAAGTTAAATTAATAATGAGCACTTAATTCAATAAAATGAAACAATGCTAGAAGTGAGCATAGTTGCGATTACATAATAGACGACATATCTCCTCTAGGACATTCACATATTTGAATTCCAAAGGAAAATTAGCTCGTAAATACTGGAAGTAAAGACAAAGAAGAAATAACTGAATAACACATTTTATTAAGGTATGAAAGTGTAGAAATACAACTCATGAACAAAGAAAAACACAACAACAAAAGACTCACAAACAGACTGAATGAAACATGAAGGCCTCGTTTGATAACGTTCCTGTTTCCTGTTTCTTGTTCCCTTTTCTCCTTTTTTAAGAAACAGATTTGTTTGATAACTCATTCCTGTTTCTTGTTTCTAAATTTCTAGAAACGTTTCTAAAAAAGAGGCCAAATTTGAGAAACTACAAAATGTTGTTTCTCAAATTCTGTTTCTGTTTTTTTTCTCTATCTTTCATGCATGTATCCATCTCTCCCTCCCACTCCTACACCAATCTCTTCTCTTCCTCTATTTTTTTAACCACTTCCTCGTCTTTTTTTTTTTAATATTTTTTCGTTATTTCGTTCTCTTTCCTTTTTTATTTTTTTTATTTTTTCGTTATTTCTTTCTCTTTCATTTTTTTTATTATTTGTGTTATTTCTTTCATTTTTTCCTTTTATTATCACCTCCACGATCTCAGACTACCGCCCACCATCGTTGACATCTGACTATGGATCGTCGCCGACCAGCCATCACTGTCAACCTCCGACTATCAGCTGTCGCCGACAGACCGCCTCCGTCGAACTTCGACTATCGGCCGCCGCCGACCTCCACCGACCGACCGCCACAAACCACCTTTTACTACCAGTCGTCGCCGACCTCCGTCGACCAACCACTATTGTCGACCTCCGACTATCGGTTGCGGTCGTCCGCTACTATCAACCTTCGACTATCGGCCTTCGCCGACAGACCGTCATCGTCGACCTCCAAATACCACCCGCGACCGATCGCTACCGTCGACCTCCGACAACCGATCGTCGTCGACCTCTACCGACCAACCGCCACTGTCCACCTCCGACTACCTGTCGCGACCAACCGCAACCGTCAACCTCCGACGACCGGCCGCCATCGACTTTCGCTAACTGAGCGCCACCATCCACCTTCGACTACTGGTCGTCGTCGACCTCCGTCGACTGACCACCATTGTCGACCTCCGACTACCGGTCGCTGTCGACCTCCGCTGACCGACCACCACTGTCAACCTTCTACTATTGGCTGTTATCGACCTCCACCGACCGACCGCCACTGTCCACCTCCAACTGACGATCATCGCCGACCGCAGTCGTCAACCTCCCACTACCGGCCACAACCGACCCAACCGTGCACCTCCGACTTCTGTGGACCGACTGCTACCGTGCACCTCCGACTACCGGTTGTCGCCGACCTCCAACTATCAGCTGCGGTCGACCGCTACTGTCGACCTCCGACAACCGGCCGCTATCGACCGCTACCGTCGACCTCAGACTACCAGACGCCGCCGACCTGCCACTACCGTCGACTTCTGACTACCGACAGCCGCCAACTTCCATCGAACGACCGCCACCGTCGACCACCAACTACCGGCCACCGTCGACCCCGCTGACCAGCCTCCTCCGACTGACAGCTACCGTCAACCTCAGACTATCGGGCGCCGCCTACCTGCCATTACCGTCGACCTCTGACTACCGGCAACCGCCGACCTCCGTCGAATGACTGCCACCATCGACCTTTGACTACCAGGCGCCGCCAACCTCTAATTACCGTCGACCAACCACCGCCGACTGGCCGCAGTCGTCGACTTCCGACTATCAGCCACCATTGATCGACGATTCTACCGACCCCCGCTCTGCTAAACAGCTTCCACCGACAAACCGTTACCGTCAACCTCTGACTACATGGCGTCGTCGACCAACCACCATTGTCGATCTCCGTCTACCGAGCGTCGTTGACCCCTGTTGACCAACCTCCGCCGACTGACCGCTACTGTCGACCTTAGACTATTGGGCGTCGCCGACCAGCCACTACCGTCGACCTCTAACTACCGACAGCCGCCGACCTCCATCGAACTACTGCAACCGTCGACCTCTGACTATTGGGCATTGCCGACCTCTACTGACCGACATATGTCGATCGATCGCCATCGTCGACCTTCGACTACCGACCACCACCGACCAACCGCCACCGTCGACCTCTGACTACCGACCTTCGTCGACCGACTGCCACCGTCGTTCTCGGACTACTGTCAACCTCCGACTACCGGGCGCCGTCGAGCAGCCGCTACCGTCAACCTCTAACTATCGGGCGCCGCCAACCTCTGCTAAACGACAGCTATCGTCGACCTCTGACTACTAGGCACCGTCGATCTCCGTCGACCTCGGACTACCAGTTGTGGTCGACCTCCGCTGATCGGCCTTTTCCGACTGACCCCCACCGACCTCCGTCGACCAGTTGCTACAGTCGACCTCTAACTACCAGATGCCACCGTCGACCTCCGACTACCGGCTGCCACTATCGTCGTCGACCGAAACTTGTTCCTTTTTTTCTTATTTTCGACAACCGCCACCACGCGCCGACGACTTTTCCAGCTTTCGTCGTTGACTGTCTGCATTCGCTCAGTGGTCAAAGGTCGGTAGCGATGGCCGATGATCAACGATGGCAGGTGATCGGTAACAATGGTAGTAGTGATGAGGAAGAAGAAGGAGAAATAAAAAAATAATCGTTGAAAATTAATATATTTTTATATTATATGTACTAAATTTTATTTTAACTAAAAAAACAAGAAACAAGAATCGGTTATCAAACACATTTTGTGTTTCTGTTTCTTTTTTCAGAGAAACGAGGAACATAAATAGTTATCAAACATGTTTCTGTTTCTACTTCTTAAAAAACAAGAAACAAGAAACAGGAAACAAGAAACGAGAAACGAGAAACAGGAAACGAGAACGTTATCAAACGGGGCCGAAATAACTAATAGCAGAATTACAAAACAACAATAAATAGAATGCTCAATAGCTCGTTGCTTTCCCAATCTAATCCAACTTTTCCTTTCTCAAGGGAGTTGGAGTGGCAGCCAATGCTTCAAAGTCTCTAGTTGAATCTCTAAGTCGGTTCCCTTCTTCTTGAAGCTCTTGGTCTAGTTTTATAGGCCACTAGGGGAAGATGTGTTGTTGAGTTCAATGTGAGCCTCTAGATCCGCATTCAAGTCCAGAAATGAAGGAATCAGATCGGCATTCCAATCAACTCCTAAAATTTTGCTGGTTGTCTGCAGCGTCTCTGTTGTTGCATGTCTAGAGTTTGTGCTCCTCCAATTTAAGGGATTTCGAACTCTGCAGAAAAACATATATTCTTTCAAATTCTGCACATAATTCATTCTAAAATCTCATAAACTCATATAAATCACAATATTTCGTAAAATCATGCTTCTAGTTTGTTTTACCCGAATATACTTAATTTTAATCTAATTATGAATATATTTCTCTTTCAAATAAACAATGAACTGATGTTTAAAAGGCTAACGGTTGGGTTTTATGCCCTAAAACTCGTAGATAGTAAATGTAAACAGTCTATATACTTGTTCAATAAAGTTGTTATTGAGGTTTATTCAATACAAATGTTATTAAATGAATTACATGTTAAATAACCCAAATCCAATAAACAAAGATCCCTGGCTATAATATGAATACTTGAGCTTTATGTGGAGACATAAATGTGGATTAGGCTCTAGTAATAGTGTGCGGGAGAGGCTGAATGATGGATGTGAGATAAGATGATAAATAATAATAAAGATAAATTCAGGGTATCGATCCCACGAGGACTAAATTGGAAATTCAGATTTGAAGAAGAAACTCCTCAAATGATTGCTTTAAAATAGGTAGGCAAAGAAATGATTGATGATTGATTTTTAGAAAAGTAAATAACACAACTAAATAAACAAAGAATAACAATAATAAACAAACGAGGTATTCAATATGGATTCATCCCAAAGGCAATAACCGTAATCATGGATTATTCAACTTAAGTCTATTCAATGCATTGGGTCATATTTAACTTCTATTTGGTCTTGCTCCCAAGAACCGTTAGAAAGCTAAGCAAGTACCGTTATGCACATTTCTGTGACTCGACTCCGACATAGATGATTCACAAATGCAATCTATAACCCTATAGTTGATATAAGGTGCCTTAGGCAGCTTGTCCTATGCCATCGAACAATCTCTTTCGAGCTTTTTCTCCTATATCACCTGTATGAGAACCGATATCGTCTGTCCCTTTCGAGACAGAGTTTTGACTCTTGTCCAGATATTTTTTACTCCTATCTGTTTTATTTTATTTTATTTATTATTATTTTTTTCTTCTTTTTTTTCTACAAATCCATATAATATACAAAAATAAATTCTTAAGGATAGTAATCATACCAGGTCAATCATAGAAATATGAGTTTTTTCATCTTCAAAACCATTCCCCCAATAGAGTTTGAATCTTTGTCTTTTCATGGGTTGATTGATTTCTTCTACTTCAATCTTTTTCCCATCTTTTTCTTCTTGTTCTCCAAGTAGATCTTCCAAAGTTTCTCCTTTCATCATTTCCTGAAAAGTAGACCGGGAGAGTTCGTCAATTTCATCAATCATAGAGCACTCTTGTAGATCTCCAGGGTACTTCATTGCATTCATCACATTGAAAGTGACTTGCTGGTCATTGACCCTCATGGTCAACTCTCCTTTTTGCACATCAATTAAGGTCCTGCCGGTGGCTAAGAAAGGTCGTCCTAAAATGATCGGCACGTCGTTATCAGCTTCACAATCCAGAATGATGAAATATGCTGGGAGTACAAATTTTTCAACCTTGACTAACACATCTTCAATTTTTCCAATAGGTTGTGTCAGTGATCTATCTGCTAACTGTAAGGTTACAATTGTTGGTCTTGCTTCTCCTATCCCCAACTGTAGAAAAACTGAGTATGACATCAGGTTTATACTCGCTCTTAAGTCGCATAAAGCTCTTCCTACATTCAGTCCTCCAATGGAGCATGGAATGGTGAAACTTTCTGGGTCTTTGAGTTTAGGAGGGATCTCATTCTTGACCAGTGCACTGGAACATTCAGTGAGTGCAACCGTTTCGTATTCTCCCAACCTTCTTTTCTTTGATAGAATATCCTTCAGGAACTTCACATAGGTAGGCATCTGTTCAAGTGCTTCTACCAATGGGATATTGATATGTAGTTGTTTTAAAACATCTAAGAACTTCTTGAACTGTATATCCTGCGAAGTATGTTTAAATCTTTGCGGGTATGGAGGAGGTGGTCTATATTTTGGATCTATCACAAACTTTTGGCGGTCGCATTCCCCCGTTTTTTCTTTAAATTTGATTTTTCTTCTTTTTCTATAAGGCTTCATGCTCCTTGGTCTTTTCTTCATTGCTTTTATTATGTATAACTTCTGAAGTAATGTCTGATCTGTTTTCTAAAAACTTTTCTTAAGCTTCTTCTGGGATCTTTGCTTCTTGATTCACTGGGTACTTTGGGCCATCATATTCTAGTTCATTTCTCAAGGTTACTGCCTTGCATTGTTCTTTTCCTTCTCTATGAGGGATCTCAGTCTTGCTGGGCAACGTCCCTGGTGGTCTGTTTTTAATCTCCTGAGCAATCTGTCCAATCTGTACTTCCAAATTCCTAACTGCAGTATCATTTCTTGCCATGTACTCCTTCATAAGAGTCTCTAGATTTGACTCTTGACTCTGCACGTGTACTGGTTGGAAGTTCTTCTACGGCTGTTGTTGTGTAGGAGGTTTCCCAAATTGATTTGTGTCGGAATTACTTGAACCGGTTTGTCCTTCCCAAGAGAAGTTTGTATGTTGTCTCCAACCTGGGTTGTATGTGGCCGAGTATGGATTCCATTTGTTCTGGTTCTGGTTCCCTTGTTGACCTACATAAATGACAGACGCGAGATTTAGTGGACAATTATCAGCAATGTGTTCCTCACCACAAATTTCACAGTAGGGAGAAGAAATAGCATTGGCAGGGGCTATGTTGGTTTGATTGTTCATAGTCATGCCCATCACCATGCTATGGATAACCTTGATTTGGGCTTGCATGGTAGAATTAGCCTCTGTTTCCACTGCTTTAGCTAGATTCTTCAAGATTGTTGTTGGTTCAGTTTCTCCCCAATGTTTATTGTTTGTGTCTATGGTGTCCAAGTTAGCATGTGCCTGATTTGCAGACTTCTTCAAGAAATATCTGTTTGCAGATGCATTGACTAGTGCCTTCGAAGCTTGATCTAATCCACTATAAAAATGCTCCAAGATTATGCAAGCAGGCAATCCGTGGTGTGGACACTTCTGAACCAGCCTTTAAAATCTTTCCCAAGCTGCATCCAGAGGTTCATAGTAAGATTGTTTGAAAGCAAAAATTTCAGCTCTATATTTGACATTTTTATTTGAAGGAAAAAACTTCTCTAAAAATTTCTCAGTCAAATCGTTCCAAGAGGTGATGGAGTTTGGAGGGAATGAATCCAACCAAGCTTCAGCATCTCCCTGCAAAGAAAATGGAAAAAGCTTTAGCTTCAAACTATCTTCAGGTACTCCTATAACTTTAAAAGAATTGCAAACTCTCGAAAATAGCTTAATGTGTTTATGTGAATCTTCATTTGGAAGTCCAGAGAATTTGCACATGGTATTCAACATTTGAAACATCATTGGTTTAAGTTCAAACTGTGGAGCATCTATCGGTGGCACCAAAATTCTTGGATTTAAAGTCTGAAAATAGGTAAAGCATAGTCCCTTATTGCTCTATTGCAGTCTTCAGCAAAATAAATTGGATTTTCTTGTTGTGGCACCGGTGGAACTAGAGGAACTAGAGAAATTCTCCTACCATTTTGCTCCCTTCGACGATTTTGTTGGTCAACTTGAGGATCGACTCTAGGAGGTTCCATCGGAAACTCTTGTATGTAAGAAGCTTCTTCTAGAGGTTCTTGTGACGTTCAACTCTTGTTGTTCTCTTCTCTTTCGTCTTTGCTCTTTCCTACGACGACGAAAGGTCCTTTCTATCTCAGGATCAATGTCAAGGAGTGGACACCCCTTGTTCATGCACTAACTTCTTCAACCTGCAAGAGAAAAACAATTGCAAATCAAAGGCAAATTCCCTTTGAGACAAAATTGCGATCGCAATCTGATCGCAATTTAAAATAACAAAACTGATTTCACTTTTGGTCCCCAGCAATGGCGCCAAAAGCTTGGTGCGACAGAGGTTGAATGATGGATGTGAGATAAGATGATAAATAATAATAAAGATAAATTCACCCAACCTTAGTGCAAGTATACACTACCACTCGTAGTAATAAAAACCTTATAAGTATTCCAAGGGTATCGATCCCACGAGGACTAAATTCGAAATTCATATTTGGAGAATAAACTGCTCAAATGATTGCTTTAAAATAGTTAACCAAAGAAATGATTGATGATTGATTTTTAGAAAAGTAAATAACACAAGTAAACAAAGAAAGAATAACAATAATAAACAAACGAGGTATTCAATATGGATTCATCCGAAAGGCAATAACCGTAATCATGGATTATTCAACTTAAGCCTATTCAATGCATCGAGTCAGATTTAACTTCTATTTGGCCTTGCTCCCAAGAACTGTTAGAAGGCTAAGCAAGTACCGTTATGCACATTTGTGTGACTCGACTCTGGCATAGATGATTCACGAATGCAATCTATAACCCTATAGTTGTAATAGGGTGTCTTAAGCAGCTTGCCCTATACCACCGAACAATCTATTTCGAGCTTTTTCTCCTATATCACCTTTATGAGAATCAATATCGTCTGTCCTTTTCTAGATCAAACTCACATAGCATGCAAAGTCTAAGTAATCAAGTTAAACTCAGAAAGATCAGAATGATAGTCAATAAAGAATGACATGCATTGAACAAAACTTAAACAAATAAAACACTTTCAAGCTATTGAACCATAAGGGAATTCACCATATTGAACCCCTCAACGGAATTTAGCTACTCATGGTGAGATAAAGTGAAAATGAATACATTTTCATTGAAAATAAGATGTAAAGAATAAAGATAAATGAAAAGTAACAAAAGTTGGAAATAATGACAGTAGCTAAATACTAGGGTGGTTTCTATTTTATCCAATCCTTCTAGAGTTCGCTTAGACACTTCACTCTCTCTCTTTTACAAAGTGGTAATGGGTGAAAATCCCTACAAACCCTAAGGTTTGATGTCTAACAAAGGTTAGAACTTAGTCATCTAAGAAGGACCTCGGGCATCCCTACTCATAGGTGTCAACTAGGGTTTCTGTCACCACCATCCTCTTCCAAATGAGTTTTTCTTGAATTTGACTTCGATTCTTGAACTTATATAGTGTTGGAAGTGGTTGAGGAGTTGCGAAATAGGTTCTGGTAGGTAGCCCAGTCGGTTTCGGGGTCAAAACAACCGTTTAGGTGCAAAGAAGTGTCGTTCAAAACGACCCGCGGTAGACTCGAAACTGCCTCTGTTTTTCTAGAAATGTTGTCGCATTTCATTTTGCCTTCCCAGAAATGCGAAAAGTTCCAACTTTTCCTCTATTTTCCTGCACAGCAACAAACTTAGTCAAATTCCCTTAAAATTGAATCTTTTCAAGCACAAATGAGCATAATTTGACAAATGTGACTCCCAACACCCTAACTTATCAACCTTGACATATTTTGAGCTCGGGAACAGTAAATATGATCTAAACATGCAATATTTAACAAAGAAATGAGCTAAATATAAGGGTAGAATAGGTATATCTTTTACCCTTATCAAATAGCCAAAACGGTCTATAGTATGGGGACAGGGCTGGGTACCTTATCCTGGGGACACTATGAGATGTGACCTACTTTGTATTTAGTACAAACGATGTGATCCTGAATCATTCATGTGGAGACATGCGAGTGGGGGCGTCCTATGCAATGAGTTTATATAATATAAGGATCGAGAAATAAGTCACTTTCACTTTATAACGTCGTTTACTCTTGAGATTGACTAATTTCATACGTTTACCTAGGTAACTCGATCTTAATCTTGAGCTAACTATGAACTCCTGTTTATTCGGGATTATCCTTTGATTTGCATGGATGAGAGTGGCTCATCATCGTCGACTCAATAAGCCTACCATTTTGAGATAAGACCAGGTAGATAGTTGGGGACATAGTTCTGCAAGATGAAATTATTTGCTCCTACTCGAATTAGGGATAATGGAGAGGTTGCTCCCTTAAGTACTGACTCCAGGGCTTGAATAAAAGGGATCTTGCTCTCTCATTGGTTTGAGAGGAACTCGGTTTGGTGGCTGGACCACAAACCATTTATTCATTAGAGGATCAGTGAGACTTAAGGAACAAGAGGTAACTTCAGGGGTAAAACGGACATTTGACCCAGTGATAGCTTGCAATTATGCTATCTATTTCCTAGTTATTTTAACTAGTTTTGTGCGTAAATTGTGAGCTTTAATATCTTTTCGTGTTTAATTTGTAGAACCCCGAGCTCGAGAAGCAAAATCGGAAATTTTACTCAAAGTTGGATCAAATTGGAGGCTTTGGACCATAATTGAAGAATAGAGAAGAAAACAATTGATGTTGAAGCCCAAAAGCCCAAAAGAATGAAGTACCGAAGGCCAATTTAGCATCCAAGTGAGACATCCCGAAGGGCTAGCGTCGAGACACTGTCCTTGGAGCGTCGAGACACTAGTTAGAGTACTGGAAGTGAAAATGATGTCACACCGTCAACGTCTTGACGTTGGTAGGCTTGGGCAGCAAGAAATTTCCAGTTTGGGCTTCTATAAATGGGGCATTTTTCCATTGGTGGAGACATCCAATTCAGGGGGTTTTCCCCTAATTTAAGAAAGATGAAAGATTGAGTAGAAATGAGAGAAGCAGGACAGATTTGATAAGGAATCCAAGGCTCAAGACTCGAGATGATCGTGACGGAAACATTGGATCAACATACAACAATTATTTCATCTTAATGTCTTTATAATTTTTTTTTATCATAATTGAGTTAGGATTATGGATCAAGATTGTTGGGCTGAAATTATTCCAATTTTAGATTAAATCTTGAGACTTATGGTCATCAATTTACCCAATTGGATTATGTAGCTTAATTATTTGGATATTGTAATTAATTCCTTCAAATTTCATCTATGCAATTTATGTTTAATGTTTTTAATCCCTTGATCACGAATTGATTGATTTGTGGATCTAAATATTGAAACTCGACAGAGAGAAATTAGATTAGAGTCCAATTGCATGGCTAACAATTACTTGGAACATAAAAGTGAAAAATAATTGCTAGAAATTCATGATGAAGTTGTAAAGTGCAATATTGTAATTAACTAAGGAAATTGACACATAACTTCGTTAGTTTAATATGAGATGTGGAGGAGCTTGAAAGAGAATTCCACTAAAATTACTTCTAGATTTATGAAATTGAAGTTTATTAATTACATTCATTCATCTAATTAAGTTACAAATCCAAAAGGCTACTTAACACCCTAGGTCGAGTCCCTTTGATAGCACCCAATTCGTGCTATCTTATTATCGTTAATCTAATCTTGTTAGAAGAATTTATGCCTTAATTGTTATATTTTCAGGTAATTTGTGTTGGGTTTTATGCCCTAAAACTCGTAGATAGTGAATGTAAACAAATTGTATATACTTGTTTCAATAAAGTATTATTGAGTTTCTACAATAAAGTGTTATTGTTAAATACTGCACAATTTGACCCAAATCCAATAAATTAAGATCCAAGGTTGTTTACATGTGACTTGAACTAGTATGTGGGGACATACGGGGATCGGTGTTCAAGTAACAACCTAAAATTATCCCTCAAATTGTGTCTCCATTTATCTTTTGCTTTCTAGATTAGCTTTTTGTTATTCTTTTCGACATTAGATTTTGTTCTCTAAATAAAGCAAAGAAAGATTATTCGGCGGTAATTAATTGAATAAATCGAATCCCTATGGAGATGATACTCACATACTCACAATCATTATATTACTTGACGACCCCGCTTGCGGTGCTCGCATCACACATAATGAGAAAAATTCAAACAAATAATTCATCATCATCCGCAACATATTAACCAAAACACCTTTATACTTAGCAACAGACTGATCAGTCACTCGAATGACTAAGTCTCACTCATGCAAATTAGAACTAATAAGGTTAGGGGAAATAGAAATTGGCATAGAATGGACCGAAGCTAACTCATCACCTATTTCTATTTTTCCTATTATACATGAAGCATTACATGAATCAGACTCAGAATCTAAACAAGGTTCAAGTTAAAGCTTACTAATCTCATTAGACTTACCTTTTTGTTGTTGCTCAGAATCTTTGCTATTCGAGGAATGGGAAGAATTTACCTCTCGTGCTTGCCATATGATGAATCCAACATACGTTGCCAAGCTCGAAATTATCTCTCTAGCCTCATTGGGTGTTTTGTCTAGTGCATCACCACCACTCGCTATAACGAGCATTCTTCTATCGTCAGATGTTAATCCCTAGATGAAGTTTAGAAGTAAGGAATCATCGGACAGTGGGCGATGATGAAGTTCACACGGGTCGTTGAAGCGATCACAATACTTGATTTCTCTGGTGACTTCAAGGTCTCCAAGGTCTCCAAGAGATGGGAGATGACTCGAATCAGGAGCTACTAGGTCTTGCATCATGCACTCGGCCATAATCCCAGTCTAGCACGTTGAGGTTATGTTGATTTCAACATTAAGCTTTGCAAAAAAATTAAAAAAAAAGCACAAAAACCCAAAATCAATAGAAATGCACCCTTCCCTAGCAACGATGCCAATTCGACAGGTTGTCGGGTTGCCAAATGAAATTATATCAACGACACTAACCTACTTTCCCAATAATACCGACTGGGTCAAACACACGGAAGGGAGTTCTAATAGGATTTAGGTTCTTGTGCAAACGCGAACAAGGGGTTTATAAATGACGATTTAGAAAATAAAAAGTGGGAAATTATAAAAGTGCAAAAAATTGCTAAACGGGGGAAAATATGAAAATCGGGATGAATAGCAATAAGAGAATGGATTGTTTAACTTGGTATTTCCCATTGAATCGATTATGATTTGGCTTCCTAGTTTGATCTAAAATTAATTCTATGAATTTACATGTTAGCCCAACAGTGCTTCTTGGCTAATCTGCTAACCCTTCTAATTAATTTGTGCATAGCTAATCAATTAACTCGTAACACCGATAATTAATTTGATTAACTAATTTAAATTTCGCCCGCTACCCCTCACGCATAACCCGAATCAACACTCAATTTACTTATAATTAATTTAGAACAATCAATTCAATAACCCTCAAAATCGATCACCTAAATTAATTGCATTATGAATAAGGGTCCAAAATTACTACGATTCATTTAGAGAAAAGTTCTAAATTAAAATCGCAGGAATTTCCTCATGCTCTTAGGCCTATCAAGAATCTACACTAAGAATTCAACATAACTTAACACTTGTCTTGCCTCAACCTAGTGCCTAACTAAAATAACAAATAGAACACATTCAACTTATTCCCTAAGAGACGTTAATTCAAAGAAAATAAATTGATTGCATTTGTTTAATCAAGACACATGAGAAACTGAAATGAAAACACATAGAAACAAGAAAATAACCATTAAACTCAGCCAAATCAATAAAGGGTTAAGTAGTACATCACAAAATCCAACAATACAAATGAATTGGTCGCGCATATTCAATGAAAACGACGGAATTCAATCAAAGAAATACATGCTAGATGAACTAGAAACCTAAAGAAACAGAATAGAACAAAGAAAAACTAAGGAAAACAAGAGAACAATCATAATTCTAACCTAACGATGGACTAAAACGTAACCCTACATTTATAATAATCGAACCAACATCGAGACGTTAGGGTCAGCGTCTCGACGCTGCCCTATTTTCCAGCATGTTGTCTTCAATTTTCCAACTTTCCTTCGGTTTGCTTCGTTTGGGATTCGAACCTTTGACTCCTTGGCACTATTCTTCAAGCTCGCCATGGTCCCCTCGGGTCCTCCTCTTCATCTGGGGACTCCAAGTTAGCTAAAAAACACTCCATATAGCCCAAATTAGCACCAATTCGTGTGGTTAGCTCCCAATATCACCTATGCCCGAATCACCTATAAAGTGGACAATTAAACCATAAAATACCTCTAACAAGTTTAGATTAGTGGTAATAAAATAGCACGAATTAGGTGCTATCAGATGTCTTCGAGGGCCAACAATCAAAGGCAATGGTGGGGGAAACTGTGGAAAGTAAAGCTACCGTCGAAGATCAAGATGTTAGTTTGGAAAGTGTACCATTTTTGTTTACCAACTCATTGGTGTCTGTGGAAAAGAGGAGTGGATGTATCTCCAATTTGCAAACTGTGTTTAACCAAATTGGAAACTGTTGATCATGCACTATGTGGCTGTAAGCGATGTAAACAGATTTGTGATAATATTTTTAATCGTATTGATGGACAGATTATGGTCGCTAACAATTTTGCAAATCACATTATACGGTATTCGACTCATTTACAAAATGAGGAGTTTGAAAAAACATGTATAGCCTTTTGGACTACATGGAATGATAGAAATGGATATTGTAAGAATATGCCGCTTCTGGATTGGATGCAACAATGTGATTGGATTCATGGTTATTGGAATGAAACTAGACCCAAAGCATTGGTGAATACACATATGCGTGGGAAGATGATGGGATTCGTGATATTCATCCAAATACATTTAGATTGTTCACAGATGCGACTGTTCAGTTTCATAAAGACGGAATGGGGAATGGGGTTGGGTGCAATAATCCTTGATCCTGCTGGAGCTCTTAAAGGAACCCTGGAAGTGAAGAATGAGATAACTTATTCGCCACTAGCGGCAAAGTTTCACACCATTATACAAGGGATTAGATTATTACAGAAAATGCAAATTTGAGGTGCATGTGTTTATTCAGACGCCGTCAATGCTATAAACATGATCAAAGGGGAGCAGACGATCATTACATCTGATGTGTACCACTGGATTGCTCAAATCCAAAATATGGCAAAAGATTTTAGTAGTCTATCATACATTTATATTTCAAGAAATAAAAATAGGAGAATTGATTCTTTAGCTAAAGAAGCATTAGTTGAAAATAGATCCATGTTGTGGTTATCTAATTTTTCACCATGGTTGTTGTCAATGGGTTCTATTGCCCATTGTTAACGTACTATGACTCGTGACTATTTGAATTAATGGAAGTTATAGATTCGTTTAAAAAAAAAAAAGAAAGAAAATAATAACTAAAGTCTCTTTAGTGAAAGGAAAAAAAAAGGGGAAAAAGCTAAAAGGATAAGGAAGAGTTAAAAGAAAAATATATATATATATATATATATATAGAAGAGAGAGAGAAAGAGAAGAGATGAGATAAAAAAATAGAGAAATATGGGTACATCCATGAACATTAAAAAAAGAAAATTGGATTTTTTTTTTCTTATAGTTTCTAAAAAATTTTCCAGTTTTTAAGAATTGTATTAAAATTTAGAAACAAAAAGTGATTTATCAAATATGTCAATTTCTTAAAAAATGAAAAAATTGGTCAAAAGAAAGTGTGGCACCCATATTGCAAGATGTTGGATGACAAAATTAAAAGGCAATAAAATGTTTGATTTTCAAATGAAGTTTGGTTGATTTTATGAGTGATGTGATGTGGGAAAGAGATAGGAAATACCCCAAAGGGCTAAGTGATAAGATTTCTCTTGACTCTCTCTCATCATTCTTTTCCATCTCAATATGTTTAAGCCTTTAACTTTCTGCACATGTTTTTTATAAATTATTTTTCTGAATTTTTAACTAGTAGGAAACTTCCCAGCAAGTGAACATTATACATATTAACAATTTTAATCTTGGAATTTTATTCTTAAGAGTCAATGAGTTATTTATGATTTTTTTTTTTAGTTGAACAACATCTTGGGTCAAAGATTTTATACCATTTAAATCTTATTTTTATCTCTAAACTTTCATGTTTATTGTATTTTGGTTTCTCAATTGTCAAATGTTATGTTTTAGTGTCTAAACTTTGTATAAATAACTATATTAGCCATTGTTGTTAATTCTTTTTAATAAAATATAGAATAGAAGCTAGCGCAACATCTATACATCTTTCGAATTCATTTACCTAATCAATAAATGTCTATTTGAATAAGTACTTGAAGTGCATGTTTGAGAGTGATTTTTAAAGTGTTAAAATCGTTCAAAATCACCTTGAAATATCTTTTTAATTATTCAAAACCGATTTCATATTTGATTTTACACTTTCAAATGTGATTTTCATATCATTAAAATTGATTTTGAATTATTAAAGAAATATTTCGGAGTGAGTTTGAATATGATCAAAGTAATTTTACAATTTCAAAACCACTCTCAAACATTCACGAAGAAGTCATATTTAATAGGTTAGGTTTTTAGTTCTAAAATCTATCTATTAAAGAAATGTCAAAAAGAGTCCTTGACTAAATACTTTCTCATCTGAAGCTTAGAGACCAAAATTAGAAAAATACGTGCAAATTTAAGGAGAAAAATGGAATTTAAATATTTATTTATTTATCGTTAAAATTAAAAAAGAAAGAATAAACACATTTATTCTTTTAACTTTTTATTTGAATAGCAATAATTCTAAAGAATTGTAAGTTGTAATTTCGTCTGCGGTAAGAAATAAAAAAACAAAGAGAAAAGAGAAAAAAGAAAAATAACATTGTCTTTGATTGAAATATATATAGTTTTTCCTCTAATTTAGTCATCTTTGTTGGGATTGGTGCCCTAAAACTCGTAGATAGTGAATGTTAAACGAATTATATACTTATTCGATAAAGGTGTTATCGAGATTGATTTAGTAAAAGTCATTACTGAATAAAGTAAATTGCACATATAATAACCCAAATCCAATAAACTAAGATTCATGGCTATAGGATGAACACTTGAGCTTTATGTAGAGACATAAAAGTGGATCAAGCTTGAGTAATAGCCAAAACGGTCTATAGTATAGGAATAGGGTTGGGTACCTTATTCTGGAGACACTATGAGACGCGGCCCACTTTATAGATGGTATAGACGATGTGATCCTAAATCGTCCATGTAGAGACATGCGAGCGGGGGCGTCCTATACAATGAGTTTGCATAAGACCAGGACCGAGAAATAAGTCGCTCTCGCTTTATAACATCGTTTACTGACGAGACTGACTATTTCATGTGATGACCTAGGTAACTCGATCTTAATCCTGAGCTAACTATGAACTCCTGTTTATTCGGGCTTATCCTTAGATCTGCATAGGTGAGAGTGGCTCAGTATCGCCGACTCAATAAGCCTCCCATTTCAGGGATAGGAACGGGTAGATAGCTGGGGACATAGTCGTGCAAGAAGGAATTCACTCCTACCCGAATAAGGGATAGTAGAGAGGTTGTTCCCTTAAGTGCTGACTCCGGGGCTTGAACAAAGGGATCCCGCCCTCTCATTGGCCCGAGAGGGACTCGGTTTATTGGTTGGACCATAAACCAATTGTTCATTAGAGGATTAGTGGGACTTAAGGAACTAGAAGTACTATAGGGGTAAAACGGCTTATTGACCTAGCTATAGCTACGAACAACCTGTGAAGGATCGACTTACTAATCATGGTTAAATCAACTGGACGGAAATATATCTATAGTGAGGGGAGTGCAACTATCGAGCTATAGTGGAGTGTCCCGATAGTTAACGAATGTTGGCTAGCTTGGACAATGAGATTAGTCGGTTAGCCTCGAATCGTTGGAGCCCATGATCTATAGGTCCATTAGGTCCCCCTACTAGCTCATATCGGAATTAAGCCTAGAACAAAAGATAGGAAGCTTTGAATCGTACAAAATCGGGAAAAAGGGTATTATCGTAAATTGTGTTTGACACAATAATTTAATTATGAATTAAATTAGAAAATGAGAGATGAAGTATTTAAAAGTGTTTTGAATACTATATATATGTATTAGGAATCATATATATGGAATTGCACAAGATAACAAAGATTAATTAGATTAATCATATCAAAATTAATTTGAAAATTTTCAAATTAATTACCAAGCAATCAATTTCAATTTAGAATTGAAATTTGGGATAATTTGCAAGCTTGAAATTTGATTTCAAATTGAATTTAGTGGATTTAGTTGGAAATCCACTTAATGCATGATCATTCAAAGTGGAAAGACAACTCACTCATGCATTGTTGCATGTCTTGTGTAATGTACACCTAGAATCCACTTGAGCTTGCAAATACACCATGTGTCTTGTGTCTTGAGGCTTGGCTTTGCATGGAGAATGTCTTTATAAGGAGTTTGAATCAGATTCAAACATAAGAGAGCCATTTCCTTAATGTTATGCTGCTGGAATTTGGACTCAAAGTTCTCTCATCTCTCATTCTTCTCCATTGCTTGATGCTTCAAGCATTCCCCCATTCCCTATCTTATATAGACTCCCACAAGTCGTTCTTGACCCGGAGTATAGTAGGGAAGACTCTAGAGGTTGTCCAAGGAGCATAGGAGAGGCAAACACCACAAGGAGTTCAACATAAGTGAGCTACAAAGGTTGATGTTTTCTAAACTCTCTATTCTGTCTTTTCTAGAACCTGCATGCTTTAGGAGTAAAATTGAACGTCTTAAGTGCTTTCGATCTTCAATTGCTTCTACATGTGTAATATGTACACCTTCAATTGGTATCAGAGCATGATTAGAGCACTTAATTCGTTTTAATTTTGCTTTGGTGGGTACCATTTTGAAATTGAATTTTCTGTGTGCTAAAATGGAAGTTTTTTTGTTTGGCAATTTTTTGAGCATTCAAACCTTCATGAAATTGTAATTGCTCGGATATGTAAGAGCGTTAATGTGTGTACTATAGTCTGTAATTTTTATAGAGTCATTAGAGTCCATATAGGCTGTAAAATCGAAGAAAAACCGGAGAAGACGCAGCAGAAAATGAAAATTCCAGCAAGCTGTTTTTTTTAATTCCAGCAGCAGTTTTTTTTTTCCTTCTTCTTTTCCAGTCCGGTTCGGTTTGTTTGCGGCCGGTTCAGCCCCTATACACACTTTTGAAGGCCGGTTCACTCCATGAAGGGTTGGTTCGAGTCGGTTCGTGAAGCTCGAGATTGATTCAAGCAATTTTTTTATTAATTATTATTGTAATAATTAGTTAATTGTTTGTTTTTAGATTGCCAAACCATTCCATTTTAGCTTGATTTAATTTCTTTATGCATTGTGAATGTATGATTTAATTAAATGATTGTATGTGCATTATGAGCATGCCATATAGATTAAAATCCCACCATAGGAAAGCATGTTCATGCATTTGTTTAATTTGAATAAGTGTTATTGATTAATTCAAATGCATGAGGGAAATTTCATGTTTAATTAATATAAGTGTTGTATTAATTTAGGGAGATTCATGCTTGAATGATTAATTAAAATTGATTATTCTTATAATAGTTATAATTATTAATTGATAAAATTAACCAAGCATGAAGTATGAAATTTCATTAGTTTGATTATAAGTGTTATTCTCAAATTAGGTTTGTTATGGATTGTTTTTATAATTGTTATAAAAAGAGATAGAAATCTAAATTCTATAACAAGATTAAGTGCATGCTCACTTAGGTTAATGAACCTTCAACGATTCGATCAACTTGCATAGTTTAGGTCGATATCTTGTAAAACAATGGTTACGAGAGAACTCACCCGACAAGATGCTGTCTAAGGCTGGAGGTATTTAAGTTGACGGTTTACGGAACACCTCCTACCTGGGCATCGATTCGGTTCTTGAGTTAAGTTAACTCGAGTTTTATGAGCATGCGTGAGCGGTGTGAGGTTTTAAAGTGTTATCACCTAGACATCGTAGTATAAAGCGTTATACAAACCTAGACATAGGTTGTTTCTAAATGGTGTTTTTCTTATAACTTGAATGATTGATTGTTATATGCTTTTAAACACCATTAGAAAGCATGTTATAGGGTTAATTCATTAAAAGTTATAAGAGTTATAATAGTTAATGAATAGAATCCATAAAACCTATAACAAAGAGTTGCATGCTAACATAGGATCTTAGGATCTTATCATTCTTAAATTGTTTAAAATGAAATAGATCTAAGATCGCCTTTTCTAATATGATTAGAAATATGTCTTACTTAGTTTTTTAAAATAGTTTTAAAATTTGAGTAAGTAGGACATAAGACCTTGGTTATAAGGGAACTCTCCCAGCAAATGGTTCGGAACCTGAGTTGAATTAACCAAAGTCTTACTAGCATGCAATATCACTAGGTTATTAAAAGAGTTTAATTCACCTAGACATTTAGTGTAAAGACCTTGTTTAATAAGGCATAGACTTAGGTAGATTCATTTAGCCGGAATTTACCTAAGTAATAGACCCTAAAACTTTACGACACTTTAGTGGGAGGAAAAGTATAGAAACGAAATATTCATATTAAGTTTCTACTCTCACGTCCCCCTGAGTTCACACCGTGAGATCCATGCTTGGCCTCGAGGCGCCCTGGGAGCGTCCCCCTACGGATGGTGTTTGCATGGGTTAATATCAAGGTGAATGGGGAAAGTGTTCATAGTAAGTGGGAGAAGGAAACGTGCCAAACGTATCCTGCGGTCTCCATCATTAGGTTGCACCGTGAGATTCCTATGCACTACCTGCGAGTCGCCCTGGGAGCGATCACCCTACGGAGGGCTTGCGCATGGGATTCGGAACAACGCAAACTCCAAAAATGGATAGGGTTTCCTAGGGCCATTCCCAACATTAGCTCTTCCCTACAGTGGCATTGTTGGGGCCGCCCTCTGCAATCTGAAAATGATGGGTAACACTTACAAGATGGTCTTGACCAAATTAACGTTAGCTAATAACTATTGGAGTAAGAGTTATTCTGGGAATAGTATTTGGCCGAGATTGTCTCGATTCAGAGGAGGAGTAGCTGACTGCCCTACGGTAGCGGTTATTTTAAACCCCTGAAGTATCGTTGCAAAATAAATCAATTGTATATATGGGTCGATGATTGCTTTTGCTAAATCTGATTGGATAAATGTGATTAATGGGTTTAGTGCATGTTTCTAATAGAGATTAATTTGTTTGTTTCAGCAATATGTCGAAAAACGTATGTGCTTTGTCAAATGCCAAATTAAACGGTTTAGTACATTCAACTAAGAATACTTGCTTAAACGCTAAACACGTGGCAAAGAATTTAGGTTTGGTCTCAACTGAGGAATGTCCTCAAACTAACTGCGTAGCCAAGAAAAACATGATCCACGACTCTAAATATGATTTATTAGTCTTGGAAACGTGTTTAGTGGAAAATGACGATTCTGCCTGGATACTTGATTCAGGTGCCACTAATCACGTATGTTCTTCATTTCAAGGAATGAGTTCCTGGCAGCAGCTAATAGCTGGAGAGATGACTCTTAAAGTTGGAACAGGAGAAGTCATCTCGGCTATTGCAGTGGGAGACATAAAATTATTCTTCACCAAGGAACGCTACATGATATTAGATAATGTGTACATAGTTCCGAAGATTAAAAGAAATTTGATTTCTTTATCTTGTTTATTAGAACAAGGTTACTCAATTTCTTTTTCTGTTAATGAAGCGTTCATAACTAAAAGAGGTATTGATGTTTGCTCTGCAAACTTGAAGAATAAATTATATGTTTTGAGACCAATTGAGTCTATAGCTATTTTAAATCACGAGATGTTTAAAACCGCTGAGACTCAACCTAAAAAGCGAAGAGTTGCTCAAGATACCTATCTCTGGCACTTGAGGTTAGGCCATATCAACCTTAATAGGATTGGGAGATTGGTCAAGAGTGGACTTCTAAACAAGTTAGAAGACGACTCGTTGCCTCCTTGTGAATCATGCCTTGAGGGCAAGATGACAAAACGACCTTTTATCGGAAAAGGTTATCGTGCCAAAGAGCCCTTAGAGCTCATTCATTCGGACCTCTGTGGACCAATGAACATTAGAGCTCGAGGAGGGTACGAATATTTCATCAGTTTCATTGATGATTATTCGAGGTATGGCTATCTCTACCTGATGCATCATAAGTCCGAAGCTTTTGAAAAGTTCAAGGAGTATAAGGCCGAGGTTGAGAACCTATTAGGTAAGACGATAAAAAACACTTCGATCCGATCGAGGTGGAGAGTATATGGACTTAAGTTTTCAAGACTATTTGATAGAGCATGGAATTACGTCTCAACTCTTAGCCCCTGGTACACCTCAGCAAAACAGTGTATCAGAAAGGAGAAACAGAACCTTGTTGGACATGGTTCGTTCGATGATGAGTTATGCTCAGTTGCCTAACTCGTTTTGGGGTTATGCAGTAGAGACTGCAGTTTATATCTTGAACGTAGTTTCCTCAAAGAGTGTTTCTGAAACACCATTTGAGCTCTGGAAAGGTCGTAAAGCTAGTTTACGACATTTCAGAATTTGGGGATGTCCTGCATACGTGCTAGAAGCAAATCCAAAGAAATTAGAGCCTCGTTCTAGATTTTGCCTATTTATATGCTATCCCAAAGAAACGAGAGGTGGATACTTCTTCGATCAAGAGGAAAATAAAGTACTTGTATCGACAAATGCTACATTCCTAGAAGAAGACCACCTCAGAGATCACAAGCCACGTAGTAAATTCGTTTTAAGTGAACTATCTAACGAAGCTATAGAAACATCAACAAGAGTTGTTGATGATACTGGCACCTCGAGTCAATCACGTCCTTCTCAAGAAATAAGAGAACCTCGACGTAGTGGGAGGGTTGTTAGACAGCCTGACCGCTATTTGGGTTTAACTGAAACTCCACTCGTCATACCTGATAACGGGATCGAGGATCCATTAACCTTTAAACAGGCAATGGATGACGTTGACAAGAACGAGTGGATTAAAGCCATGGACTTAGAGATCGAGTCCATGCATTTTAATTCAGTATGGGATCTTGTAGATCAACCTGAAGGGGTTAGACCCATAGGGTGCAAATGGATCTACAAGAGAAAACGAGACGCTGCTGGAAAGGTACAGACCTTTAAGGCACGACTTGTGGCAAAGGGTTTTACCCAGCGGGAGGGGATTGACTATGAAGAAACCTTCTCCCCTGTTGCCATGTTAAAGTCGATCCGGATACTTTTATCCATTGCCACGTTTTACGATTATGAAATATGGCAAATGGATATCAAGACTACCTTTCTGAACGGTAATCTTGAAGAAAGTATCTACATGTCTTAGCCAGAGGGGTTCATAGCTCAGGATCAAGAGCAAAAAGTTTGCAAGCTTAAACGATCCATTTATGGATTAAAACAAGCGTCTAGATCCTGGAATATGAGATTTGATACTGCGATCAAATCTTATGGCTTTGAACAAAACGTTGATGAGGCTTGTGTTTACAAAAGGATCATCAACAGCTCTATAGCTTTCTTAGTACTGTATGTGGATGATATCCTACTCATCGGGAATGATGTAGGTTATCTAACTGACATTAAACTATGGCTAGCAACTCAATTCCAAATGAAAGATTTGGGTGAGGCACAATTTGTTCTAGGAATCCAAATTGTTCGAAACTGAAAGAACAAAACGCTAGCCCTGTCTCAAGCGTCTTATATCGACAAATTGTTGGTTAGATATAAAATGCAAAATTCCACGAAAGGACTATTACCTTTCAGGCACGGAATTAACTTGTCTAAGGAACAGTGTCCTCAGACACCTCAAGAAGTTGAGGACATGAGACGTTTTCCCTATGCCTCTGCAGTAGGTAGCATAATGTATGCCATGTTGTGTACAAGGCCTGACATTTGTTATGCAGTAGGGATTGTCAGTAGATATCAATCCAATCCAGGATTTGATCACTGGACAGCCGTTAAAAGTATCCTCAAATATCTAAGGAGAACGAGGGACTATATGCTCGTGTATGGTTCGAAGGATTTGATCCTTACAGGATACACTGATTCTGACTTTCAAACTGATAAAGATTCGAGGAAATCTACATCGGGGTCAGTATTCACTCTAAATGGAGGAGCAATAGTATGGCGCAGCATCAAGCAAGGATGCATTGCAGACTCAACCATGGAGGCCGAATATGTAGCCGCTTGCAAAGCAGCAAAAGAGGCAGTATGGCTCAGGAAGTTCCTAACTGACTTGGAAGTCGTTCCAAATATGCATCTGCCTATCACCTTGTATTGTGATAATAGCGGCGCAGTTGCAAACTCAAAGGAACCTCGCAGCCATAAGAGAGGCAAACACATCGAAAGGAAATACCATCTCATTAGGGAGATTGTGCATCGAGGAGACGTGATCGTCACGAAGATAGCGTCGGAGCACAACATTGCTGATCCAATCACGAAGGCTCTCACGGCTAAAGTGTTCCAGAGTCATCTAGAAGGTCTAGGACTGCGAGATATGTACGAGAAATAATCTAGGTCAAGTTGGAGAACTATAACTGGTATATCGATACCTCGGTATACTGGGTATTTAGATGCCCTAATTTATTGTATTTTTACTCTGTTATTAATACAAGTATTCATTCATCCACTGCTGTTATAGATTATAGTACATTCCACTAAACTAGAGTTTTAGTTCAAGTGGGAGATTGTTGGGATTGGTGCCCTAAAACTCGTAGATAGTGAATGTTAAACGAATTATATACTTATTCGATAAAGGTGTTATCGAGATTGATTTAGTAAAAGTCATTACTGAATAAAGTAAATTGCACATATAATAACCCAAATCCAATAAACTAAGATCCATGGCTATATGATGAACACTTGAGCTTTATGTAGAGACATAAAAGTGGATCAAGCTTGAGTAATAGCCAAAACGGTCTATAGTATAGGAATAGGGTTGGGTACCTTATTCTGGAGACACTATGAGACGCGGCCCACTTTATAGATGGTATAGATGATGTGATCCTAAATCGTCCATGTAGAGACATGCAAGTGGGGGCGTCCTATACATTGAGTTTGCATAAGACCAGGACCGAGAAATAAGTCGCTCTCGCTTTATAACACCGTTTACTGACGAGACTGACTATATCATGTGATGACCTAGGTAACTCGATCTTAATCCTGAGCTAACTATGAACTCCTGTTTATTCGGGCTTATCCTTAGATCTGCATAGGTGAGAGTGGCTCAGTATCGCCGACTCAATAAGCCTCCCATTTCAGGGATAGGAACGGGTAGATAGCTGGGGACATAGTCGTGCAAGAAGGAATTCACTCCTACCCGAATAAGGGATAGTAGAGAGGTTGTTCCCTTAAGTGCTGACTCCGGGGCTTGAACAAAGGGATCCCGCCCTCTCATTGGCCCGAGAGGGACTCGGTTTATTGGTTGGACCATAAACCAATTGTTCATTAGAGGATCAGTGGGACTTAAGGAACTAGAAGTACTATAGGGGTAAAACGGCTTATTGACCTAGCTATAGCTACGAACAACCTTTGAAGGATCGACTTACTAATCATGGTTAAATCAAGTGGACGGAAATATATCTATAGTGAGGGGAGTGCAACTATCGGGCTATAGTGGAGTGTCCCAATAGTTAACGAATGTTGGCTAGCTTGGACAATGAGATTAGTCGGTTAGCCTCGAATCGTTGGAGCCCATGATCTATAGGTCCATTAGGTCCCCCTACTAGCTCATATCGGAATTAAGCCTAGAACAAAAGATAGGAAGCTTTGAATCGTTCAAAATCGGGAAAAAGGGTATTATCGTAAATTGTGTTTGACACAATAATTTAATTATGAATTAAATTAGAAAATGAGAGATGAAGTATTTAAAAGTGTTTTGAATACTATATATATGTATTCGGAATCATATATATGGAATTGCACAAGATAACAAAGATTAATTAGATTAATCATATCAAAATTAATTTGAAAATTTTCAAATTAATTACCAAGCAATCAATTTCAATTTAGAATTGAAATTGAGGATAATTTGCAAGCTTGAAATTTGATTTCAAATTGAATTTAGTGGATTTAGTTGGAAATCCACTTAATGCATGATCATTCAAAGTGGAAAGACAACTCACTCATGCATTGTTGCATGTCTTGTGTAATGTACACCTAGAATCCACTTGAGCTTGCAAATACACCATGTGTCTTGTGTCTTGAGGCTTGGCTTTGCATGGAGAATGTCTTTATAAGGAGTTTGAATCAGATTCAAACATAAGAGAGCTTTTTCCTTAATGTTATGCTGCTGGAATTTGGACTCAAAGTTCTCTCATCTCTCATTCTTCTCCATTGCTTGATGCTTCAAGCATTCCCTTCTCATTCTCTATCTTATATAGACTCCCACAAGTCGTTCTTGACCCGGAGTATAGTAGGGAAGACTCTAGAGGTTGTGCAAGGAGCATAGGAGAGGCAAACACCACAAGGAGTTCAACATAAGTGAGCTACAAAGGTTGGTGTTTTCTAAACTCTCTATTCTGTCTTTTCTAGAACATGCATGCTTTAGGAGTAAAATTGAACGTCTTAAGTGCTTTCGATCTTCAATTGCTTCCGCATGTGTAATATGTACACCTTCAATCTTTATATGGAAAATTGAAAAATAATGTATTATAATAATTAAAAAAAAAAGTTATTAGCTCCATCCCAAATAATAATATAGGAGTGGTTGTTCAATATGTACATTAAATCATTTAAAAAAAAAAACTATGAAGACACTCTTGAAAGATAAATTTTGACCAATCACAAATTGTCACGTCATTATTTAAAATTAATGACAAAATTATAAATAATTAAATTTAGGACTAATAATAAATTGATATGTGTCCCAAATTTAATTTGAAGATAAAGTTGGTCAATTATAAATTTATAGAGCCAAATTTCTATTTGATCAGTTAATTAAAAATAAATTATTTTGATCAAATTAAATAATTTGACCAATTAATAAAAAATAATTAATTGGATCAAATTTGGGTCTTTTAAATATTTTGGTCTTATGGTTTTGGATCAAGTATAAACCAAATTCAAGACCAATAAAATCCAAGCTCAAATTGTTAAGCCCAAAAGTCACTAGTGCCCATCTAGGGGAACTCTATAAATAGAGGGGTTCTCCTTCATTTCAAAGGGTCGGAATTTTGAAGCTCTTAGCCAGAGCCAGAGAATTCAGAGAAACTCTATCAAGACTGAAGACTGAAGACTCCTTGAAATCCACAAGTTTCAAAGTACTGAACGTTTCTTGAAGACTGAAGACTCCTTCAAGACTGGAAGACTTCAAGCTCCAAGAATCATTGAAGCTTCAGACTCGAGATCAAGTGTTCCAGCCCTCGAGTGAAACACATTCACACACAAGAGAGAGAATTAGAGGATTAAAATTAGAGATTGTACATCCACACGCATACAACGACATAAATATAACTACATATTTATTCCACGTGTCTCCATCTCTGAAGTTACGTGTGAACAGATTGGCACGTCCAGTGGGACCATCTCTACCTCTCATCTCTTTCTCTCTTTTAAAGATCCAACCAACGTGATGGCACCAAAGAAAGCTCCAGTGAAGATTACTGAAGGGGATAAAAGCCCCCACGCAGCGGAAGCGCATCGATTGGACCTTACGCCGTATATTAATTAACATTAAAATATCATTACGAAAAAGCAAAATAAACTTTAAACATACTTTAAAGTTGCTAGAATTTGCTATAAACATGCTTGAAAAATTAAATCTAATTTATTTTCATGCTTTTCTAAAGAAACGGGAAAGAACCGTTACAAACCTTCGTTGTAGACTTGACCGTTCTTCGCCAACGACGCTTCAACGAACGAAAACGCAGCAGCCCTCTTGTCTTTTATTCGCTGGAAATTTCTTCTTGAAGGACACAATAACCACAGAGGTTACACTGGTATGTCTCTAAGTCTAAGAGGCAAAAGACTTGTGAGAGTCTTTTTCTAACAGGGGGGCTAAAGAGAATTTTATGGTCTTGTCTTGTGAATCTAAGAGCAAGAGAAGAGTACTGAACCAATTAGGTCTAGTGTTCTATTTATAGAAGAGAGACCATGAATAAAATATTCAATTAAATCAATCTTTTCCAAAATTGATTAAATTTTATTTCTTATTTAATCAATCCAAGATCAATCAATTCCATAATTGATTCATCTTTTCCACAAATGATTAATTACTTCCACAAGTGATAGATCATTTCCATAAATGACTAATCATTTCCTTAAGTGATTAATTATTTCCATAATTGATTAATTCCCAGCTAATGAATTCTTTAATTAATTAACCATCAATTAAATATCACATATTTAATTTCCGACCTTGAATTAATTAATTTTGCCCAAATAGATTTTAGGCCTTAAAATTAATTAATTCATATTTGAATTCTTTCAAACTTCCATAAATTTATTGTGACTTAAATTTATATTAATATTTGAATTTCTTCAAATAGTAATTTTTCTCATAATAATATATCAATATATATTATATTGTTTCCCTTAGTAAATTGAACATTTTCAATTTACATTTATTACTTAGTTGCCTCAAATTACTTTATGAGCTACCAGTGGGACCTAATGGACCTGCAGATGAGAAGCTCCAACGATGTGAGATTAATTAGTCAAACTCATTAACCAAATTAATCAATATTCGTTAACTGTGTGTACATTCCACTATAGACTCACAGTTGCACTCTTCTCACTGCAGACATATTTTCTGTGTCCACGGATATAGACCAATATCGACTAGTTAGTCCTTCACGAGTGTCCGTAACACCAGCTGGGTCAAATTATCGTTTTACCCCTGGGTTACTTCTATTTCCTTAAGTACCAGTTCTCCTCTAATGAACAACTTGTTTGTGGTCCAACCATCAAACAGAAAACCCTCTTGTGCCATTGAGAGGGTAGGGTCCTTTGTTCAAGACTCGGAGTAACCACTTAAGGGAACACTCATCTGCTTCCCTAAAGTTGGGAAGGAGTGAATTCCATCTTGTACGATTATTTTCCCAGCTCCCCACTCGGTCTTGTCCCCAAAATGGTAGGCTTATTGGGTCGACGTATTCGCCGCTCTCACCCTTACAAATCAAAGGACAATCCCTCATGAGCAGGAGTCCATAATCAACTCAGGATTAAGACTAAGTTGTCTAGGTCGTCCTAGTGAAATAAAAAACCAACTAGTTAACTGTGTTATAACCAGTGGTTACTATTTTGCGGTCCGGTCTTATGCAAACTCATTGCATAGGATACCCCCACTCGCATGTCTCCTACACGAACGCGTTGGATCATAGCGTTTGTATCAAATACAAAGTGGGTTGTATCCATAGTGTCGCCAGGATAAGGCACCCAATCTTATCCCTATACTATAGACCCTTTAGGTTGTTTCTTGAACAATGATCCCATATGTCGGTACATATAGTTCAAGAATCATATTACAGCCTAGGAAGTCTAGTTTATTGGATTAGGGTTATTTTAGGCAAAGACAAATATAAAATAACTAATAACTTTTAATGAAAAAATATATCAATATTATTTCATTAATATCCGGTCAACGGTTACATTCACTATCTACGAGTTTTAGGGCATAAAACCCAACATCAAGCGACTCTTACACAGGTCTTGTCACTCGTAGTTGTTCCCAAGAAATTAAGATCAAGGCGGATCACACTCTTCTCGCTGTGGCAAGTAGGATCTCAAAATTGATTGAAGAATCCTCTAAGGACAAGGTTGCAGTCAAAGACAACCCGTTGTTTGTGGCACGTAGGTTTCCTTGTACTTTATGTTGATGACATCCTACTCATTGGGAATGATGTAGGATATCTGTCTAGCGTAAAAGAATGGCTAGCGGCCCAATTCCAAATGAAAGATTTAGGTGAGGCCCAATATGTTCTTGGCATCCAGATAATTCGGGATAGAAAGAACAAAACGCTAGTTCTGTCTCAAGCAACGTATATCGACAAGATGTTGGCCCGATATTCGATGCACAACTCCAAAAAGGACTGATTGTCTTTCAGACATGGGGTTCACCTGTCTAAGGAATAGTCTCCTAAGACACCTCAAGAGGTTTAGGATATGAGATGGATTCTCTACGCCTCTACAGTGGGTAGCTTAATGTATGCAATGCTCTGCACGAGGCCTGACATATATTATGTTGTAGGGATTGTCAGCAGATATCAGTCAAATCCAAGGTTAGACCACTGGACCACCGTTAAAGGAATCCTCAAGTATCTTAGGAGAACGAGAGACTACATGCTGGTGTTTGGGGCTAAAGAGTTAGTTCTCACTAGATACACCGACTTTGACTTCCAGTCTGATAAGGATTCAAGAAAATTCACATCAGGGTCAGTATTCACCCTTAACGGGGGAGCTGTAGTTTGGAGAAGTATAAAGCAAGGATACATAGCAGACTCCACTATGGAGGTTGAGTATGTAGCTGCTTGTGAAGCAGCTAAGGAAGCTGTTTGGCTACGGAAGTTCTTGACTGATTTGGAAGTTGTTCCAAATATGGACTTGTCCATTACGTTACACTGTGACAACAGTGGGGCTGTAGCCAATTCAAAGGAACCTCGTAGCCACAAACGAGGTAAACACATAGAGAGGAAGTATCATCTGATTCGAGAGATTTTGCAAAGAGGAGATGTGGTCGTGACCAAGATCGTATTAGAGCACAACATTGTTGATCCGTTTACGAAAGCCCTCTAGGCTAAAGTGTTCGAGGTCATCTAGAAAGTCTAGGTCTGCCAGACATGTATATAACGTAATCTAGGGCAAGTGGGAGATGTGTAATGGGTGTAAGGATGCCCTAGTTTATTGTATTTTGTATATTTACTTTTATGTAATGTACAACATACATTTACCATTTCCAGCTTTGATTATTTTGTATATACTTTCCCATTAACTTGAGTTTTAGTTAAAGTGGGAGTTTGTTGGGTTTTATGCCCTAAAACTCGTAGATAGTAAATGTACTCTTGACCGAACATTAATAAAAGTGATGTATTATTCATGTTTGTATTATATCTTGTCTTATTAACCCTAATCCAATAAACTAAACATCCAAGGCTAATAGAATGAGACTTGAACTAGTATGTAGGGACATATGGGGATCGATGTTCAAGTTTTAGCCTAAAGGGTCTGTAGTATAGGGATAAGGCTGGGTACCTTATCCTGGTGACATTATGGATACGACCCATTTTGCATTTTGAAACAAATGCAATGATCCAACGCGTTCATGTAGTTGACATGCGAGTGGGGGTATCCTGTGCAATGAGTTTGCACAAAGACCGGACCGCGAAATAGTTAACCACTAACTGTAACACCGTTAGTTAGCTCGGTTTCTATTTCACTAGGATGACCTAGGCAACTTGGCCTTAATCTTGAGTGGATTATGGACTCCTGTCCATAAGGGATTGTCCTTTGATTTGTACGGGTGAGAGTGGCCTGCACGCCGACTCAATAAACCTACCATTTTAAGGACAAGACCAAGTGGGGAGCTGGGAACATAGTCTTACAAGATAGAATTCACTTCTTCCCAATATTAGGGTAAATAGAGGTGTGTTCCCTTAAGTAGTGTCTCCGGGTCTTGAACAATGGGCCCTACCCTCTCTATGGCACGAGAGGGACTTCTGTTTGTTGGTTGGACCTCAAACAGGTTATTCATTAGAAGAGCACTGGAACTTAAGGACTAAGAGGTAGCCCAAGGGTAAAACGATAATTTGACCTAGCTGGGGTACGAACACACGTGAAGGGCTGACTTGTTGTTGATGGTCGATCTCCGTGGACACAGAAATATATCTGCAGTGAGAAGAGTGTAGTTGTGGTTCTATAATGGAGTGAACCACAATTAACGAATATTAATTAACTTGGTTAATGAGTTTAGCCAATTAATCTCATATCGTTGGAGCTTCTGATCTGTAGGTCCATTAGGTCCAACCGGTAGCTCACTGAAGGCGTTCAGGTAAATTTCTATGGGATAATTGAATATTCGAATGAGTTCGAATATTAAATTAAAATATGAATTTGATTCATATTTAAACTATAGGTTATAATTAATGTGCATTAGATGTACATTTATACTATAGTTTATTTGAGAGGAAATATAATTAAATATGTGATATTTAATTATAATATTAATTAATTAGAGAATTAATTAATTATTGCCTTAATTTTGTCTAATTAAATTTGACTTAATTAAACTACATTAAAACTATATAGGTTATGTGGTTTAATTTATGTAAAATTGTTTTATGTAAAAGTGGTTAAATTAAATGTTAATTTAAATTCAATTAAATTAATTAATAATTTGATTATTAATTTAATTTAATTTATTATCAGTTACCTTAACTGATATAGTTTTACCCACTGACTTAAAATAACGTGCAGTTGAGAGAGCTTTGAGGGAGAGTTTTTTCATGATTAATTAACTCCCTAAGTGGTGATTATCTCTCTCGCTCTCATTCACGCATGAGTCCGCCTCTCAGTTACGGTATTCTTGTGTGTTTTCTCTCTAGAATACAGAGCGATTATATCCCAAGAAAATCCCCTTGCTCCCACAAGCAACAACCATAGTTCCTTGTGAGAATACTGGTGACGATTTTTGGTTGTGTCCTCATAAACCAGCAAAATCAAGCCGTGAAGGTTGTTGTTTTTTTCTGCAACGTGAAGGGAATTAGGCGAAACGAACAAGAATTTCATCTACGGTAGGTATTTCTTGATCTAGGATCATTAGGATCCAATCTAGATTAGATCTAGTTTTTTCTCCTTTTGATTTAGCATGCTTATATAACTATTTACAGCATGATATATTTAGTCTTTATTGTTGTGAATTTATTTGTCGTCGTATTGGTACCCCAATCGACGTTTTAATTCAAAAAGGTCTCTGACGTCTTCCGGTGCCTATGGTTATTATCCCTACAGGATGATGTAGACTAGGATGAAAGAATGGCGAAGATGGAAAGAAAACTCAATCTCCTAATGAAGGCAGGTTATGAAAGAGATCATGAGATTGCCTATTTGAAGAACCAGCTGCAAAATCAAGAGACTGCTGAATCTAGCCAGGCCGCTTGATAGGTGTAAAAATTATACCTATTTTGCCCTTACATTTAGCTCATTTCCTTTTGAAACTTGTATGTTTTAGATCAAAATAACTATTCCCGAGCTGAAAAAGTGTTAAAGTTGATGAGTTAGGACTTTGAGAGTCATGTGTGTCAAATTATACATATTTGTGCTTAAAAGAACTCATTTTGGTATGTATTTGACTTAGTTTTGGTGTTTTGCAGAAAACAGAGGAAACAGAGGAATTTTCCAGAAATCCGACCGCATTTTTGAATGCGTGTTTTGTGCGGGTCGTTACTCCTCAACCTCTCCCCACGCTATAAAATGTCATGATTTGAAGGCAGATTCAAGAAGAACTCATTGGGAAGAAGAGAGTGGTGACAGAACCCTAGAAGACGCCCATGAGTAGGGATGCCCGAAGTCCTTGCAAGAAGACGAAATTCTAACCTTAATTAGACATCAAACCTTAGTGTTTGTAGAGATTTCACCCTATTTCCACCTTGTAAAAGGAGAGTAGAGTCGTGAGAACTTTAAAGGGATTGGATAAATTGAAAAGCCCTAGTTTTAGCTACTGCACAATACTTTTCCAGCACCTATTTCTTTTTATTGTTTCTTGTATTTATTATTCATTTATTCAATGGAAAGTTATTTGTTTGCATTATTATCCATCATGCTTAGTTAAATTCCATTGCGGGGTTCGGTATAGTGGATTCCCTTATGGATTAAATGACTTGAAAGTTGTTTATTTGCCTAAGTTTTATTTATTGCATGTCATCCATTATTGATTATCATTCTTATCTTGCTGAGTTTAACTTGATCACTTAGACTTTGCATGCTATGTGAGTTTGGTACTGAAAGGGTCGAACAACATCGGTTCTCATAAAGGTGATATAGGAGAAAAGGCTCGAGAGAGTGTATTCAATGTTATAGGGGATGGTCGCTTATAACAACTATAGGTTTATTGGTTGCATGCATGAACAATCTATGTCGGAGTCGAGTCACATAAATGTGCATAACGGTACTCGATTAGTCTTCTAACGGTTCTTGGGAGCAAGGTGAAATAGGAGTTAAACCTGACCCAATGCAAGGCACAACAAGTTATGCTTTAACTCAAACATCTCATCCAAGCTTAAACACGATAAGTCATGTTTAATAGGCAACAAAAGAGAAAAACTGTAACAACAACATACATCATGCAATCAAACAAAACCCAACAAGTAGAAACTACTTACCTACAACGCTCCGAAATAAATCAACAAGGCAACTCTTGCAAACCAAGCTCCAAAACAAAGATAACTATCCATCAAAGAAGGCCTAAACTAGAAGAAGGCACCCTAAAACGTGCTACTAAGGCCAAATCCACTTTACTAAGCCCATTTCTTTGTTGGACAGTCTTCAAACATTCCCCATAATGAAAACCCAAAAGCATTAAACCATGGGCAACCATGTCTAAGGCACTACGGGCCATAGGTACTCACTGAACAATTATAATTAAGGTTTTTCAGCCACTAGACAACAAGTAAATAGACACATTTTCACATTTCAAGAACCTACAAGGGCTGGGTAAAACTAACTAGGCGACGACACTTAATGAGCATTGAACCTACATGCTTTTAAACTAAAAACAACAAGTATAAAAACCCATTTTGCATTCTAAGAACTCCTGGAGATTGGACAACACAACTAATGCCTAGACAATTGATATATGATAATTTAGCATGCTTTTTAAACCACCATCAGCAAGCGAACCCCCTTTGTTTACATTCTAAGGATTCTAAAGAGGTTGGGCAACGCTTTTAAAGCATAAATAACTCATGGGTACCAATTAAATATGCTTTTAAGGCAAACACATCTAATGAGTATAAATCCCTTAAGCTATTAAACTAAAAACAACAATGACTCTTACCCAAACAGACCCGATTTCACGCTAGACGGGTTATATTAACCTTCAACAGTGTGCTAGAACGATCCTTGGGCAGTGGGTATTCGAGCTTAAGTGATTCGAACCCAATCGATCACTTCGACGGCACTGCAGAACAGAAATTTTGTCACCATAATTAATTTCTAGCACTCAAATGAATGGGTAAATTAATTTAAACACCAACGAAGCATGGGTAAGTGTTAAACTTACCGAATCGGGGGATCCGAGGCCAAACTACCCACTAGACAGAGAAGAAAACACAAGGAAGATGAGACTCGAGTTGCTGGACGCGCACGAATCTAACCAAAACACCGAATAACATCGTTGGAGAGCTGAAACTACACCAACCTTGCTGCACAGAAGACGCTCGCAGAAGGGAAACTTGCAGCGGCATGCAAATGGAGGCAAGAAGCAGAAGCGGCACGGGGATATGGGCTTCTTCCTGCCGAAGGAAGAGAGAAACAAGATGGAGAGATCTTTGTCTTGCCATGCATTGAAAACAAAGGATCGAGGGTTGGCGCGCAAGCTACTTGCCAGCGAAGACAAAACCGAGAGAGGGAGGGAGGAAGATTGTCGGCGAGGTAAGAAAAACGCAGAGGGGGGATCTTTCATGCGAACAAGAGAGAGAAGAGAGAGGGAAAGAAGGTTCTAGGGCTTTTTTTTTTTCCTTTCTTCTTTTCTCTTTTCTTTAATTCCTTTAATTATAAAAATTCAATAATAGATATTCCAAAAATAGTACTCCCAACTCATTCAGCGTAAAATTCTTAACGCTTCCACAAACTCTTTAACCAACGCTGACTGAAAAACTAACGAGCTTTAGGGGAGGGGATTATTAAACAAGGTCACATTTAACTCCAAAAATTACCCAAATGGCATGGTACTTAATTAAAAATTCCAACATACAAGCCAAATAAGAATTTACATTTCAATTTGACTAAATACATGAAATTAATTACACCAAAATGCACAGGACAACACACTTTATCTACTAAACTAAGCTCAGATTGGTTGATTTAAAAAAATTCTCAATATATCTAAAACCTATTAGATTCAAAATAGAGAGTTCATAGATCTATTAGAAAGTTTTAAGGAACTTATTACACAAAACTAGTATAATTGGTCCAAAGTATAGCAAAAATTAAAATAGTAGGTAGAAAAATAAAAATCAAGTGTATAAAATGAAAAGATAGAACTCAAAGAATATATAAAACAATTTTTTTTAAAAAAATATCAAATATATAAAAATAAATTAAATCAAAGAATATATAAACAAAATATAAACAAAATGAAATTCAAAAGAGAATTTGCGTCAACCTTGAATCCAAACAAAGAATATATAATAATAAATAGGGAAAATTACACTTTTAGTCCCTGAAGTTTGGGTTAGGTTTCATTATTGGTCCCTGAGTTTTCAAATTCAACATTTTAGTCCCTGAGGTTTGGTTTTAGTTACATTTTTGTCCCTCCATCCATTTTTCCGTTAAAAACTAACGACTTACTGACGTGACACTGTTTTTTTATTAAAAAAATATTTTTCAATTTTTAAAATAAAAAAATATTAAAATAATAAAAATATTACTGTTTTTTTTAAAAAATTATTTCTTCTCTCCTTCTTCTACCTTCTTCACCTTCTCACCTCTTCTTCCTCTTCACTTTCTTCACCTTCTTCACATGGCCGACGGACCGCGGTCGCCGACCATCGCTCGCCAGAGACTTTTTTTTTTCCTTGTCATTCTTTTTTTTTTCTTCTTCTATTTCCCCTTTTTTCTCCAAAGGCTCGTTTTTCTTGTGAAACTGAGGGACCTGTGGGTTTCTTGCCAGCGTGAGGAGGACGAACAACAACTGCTTCGTTCCAGATCTATGGATTCCTCACTCGCGCCTCTACATTTTTCGACCAGCCCACTCCATGAGCAGCAGATTTTCGACGCTTTTCGTTCCTCTGCGAGCAATGTCGAAACTGAGCCCACCTCTCGCGCCAGAAAATGAAACCCAGATCTGCACACCTCTTGCGCCGAAAAACGAAACCCATAACTGTACTGTGAACAACGACGACGGTGCAGATCTGCGAAGACGACGGCGACAATGCAGATCTGCGAGGACGACGATAGCGGTTCAGATCCTCTAGGACGACGACGGCTGCACAGATCCGTGAGGACGACAGTGGCGACACAGATCCGCGAGGACGACAGTGGCGGCTGAAAGTGGTGGTGGTGGCCAAGTTTGTTGAGATTAGGGTTATGAGTTGTGGAGAAAGATTGAGGAAGAGGATGGAAGAAGAAAAAAGAAAAGAAAAAAGGAAAATAATAATAAATAATAATAAAATATTTTATATATTATTTTATTTTAAAAAAATTAAAAAATATTGTCACGTCAGCCATTTGTTAGTGTTTACAGAAAAATTAACTGAGGGACCAAGAATGTAACGAAATCCAAATCTCGGGGACTAAAATGTTGAGTTTGAAAACTCAATGACCAAAATGAAACCTAACCCAAACCTCAGGGGACCAAAAGTGTATTTTTTCCAAATAAATAAAAACAAAACGAAATTCAAAATACCACTTGCGTTGAGCATGAATCGAAACGAAGACCGCAAAGCATAACTTTTGTGCCCCGAGTGCCAACCCTTTGCTAATGACCTAATGGAAAAAAAAAATTCTTTGGTGAAAGACATAATACATCTATACATATATAAAAGGGGCTTAAGGAGGAGAATCTTTGTTTTCCTCTTTTGCCCTTATAATTTTAATAAATGTCCATTTTGCCCTTTAATATTTGTTAGAGAGACACAACTCTTCGAGTTAAAGTGTCCTTCAATCTTTGTTGATAGGATGCGACTATTCAAGTAGAGGAAGTTACACATCATATGCATCCATTCGAGGATTAAAATTAAAAATACTAGGGTAATTGACATGATTTTGATGGTGAAAATTTTGAGAAGTCGTATTCATATGACTTGAAGAAAAAACTTTATTATATAATATTCATATAACTTTTGAGTTTTCTACATATTTTTCGACTCTAATTTCATCACTATTTTGATCTGTATAGATTTTTTGTCTCAAAATCTATATAAAACAAAAAAAAAAAAAAGCATAAAGCACCAATAAAATATAGCGATTGTTACCATTACTATCCTAAATTTTTAGTTTTAAAAATTAAGTCATAAACTTATATAATTGTAAAAATTACTCTTTTAAAGGTATATAATTGTAAGAATGTGGAAGTAAAAAAAAAATGTAAGAATGTGGTTTTTTACCAAATTTTTTAATTCATTCTCTATTAGTTATGAAGTGAGATTCTTTTTTTTTTTTTTTTTTGGCAAATTGCAAAAACCACCCCTGAAGTATGGTGGTTGTAACAATTGGACCCCTAAACTTTCAATTAGAAAAATTAAACCCTCAAACTTTAAAAATTGAAAAAAATTCACCCCTCCGTTGAAGAACAAGTTTGGTTGGAATGTAAGAGAAATTCGAGAGAGAAACAGAGATGATGAGGAGAAAGGCATTTTTGCATTTTTGGGAAGCCTTTGTTGTAACATTTTAATATTTAATTGTATTTTAAATATGAGATATTAAATTTTTGGAGAGTTTTTTCTCTTTTAAAAAGGGATAACGTGTTTGGAGAGGTTTTATCTTTTTAATTTTTGAGTTACTTTTGTTTTGTATTAAATTTCAAGATCTTGAAAATCCTATAAATACCTCTCACACCAAACACTTTACAGATAACAAGAAATACAACAATTTCAATCTTATCTTCTTTCTACTTTCTCATATTTCTCTCATTTGCTCTTTCAAGAGCAATTGGCCAAAAGAGGGGTGTTCTTTGTTGTGGAGCTTTGAGCTCAACCTCTTAGTGCAAAGTGGTTTGAGCTACACAACGTTTCAGTTGGGTTGTTGTATCCTGGAGGGGACAGGCTTGAGAATACCTGCTGCACCGGTGATTGATAAAGAATTATACACCGCAGAGGGCTTGAATCTCCTTAAAGAGAGCGAGATACCCGCGCCTCAACCTAATTGTTTACGTGTCTGTTTTCTCAATATTTTCTCCATTTCCTCTGTTATTTGTAATTTCCCCCAACAATTTTAAGGAGATTCAAACATGGAGTCTACTATTGAGAAACCAAATGAGAATGTTGGAGATCTCAACAAGCCCTTTCTATTTAAGGAAGCACACTTTAAGAGATGGAAAGGAAAAGTGTTGTTCTACCTTAATCTTCTCAAGCTGGCCTATGTCCTCACAGAAAAGAACCCGAAGAAGATCGAGACTGAAAGCATGAACGTTGAAGAGTTCATGGAACACCAAGAGAAAATTGATAAACATGAGAAAAATGAGTACAATTACCTACACTCTCTTTTAAGTTTTCTTGCTGAATATTTTTATGATTATTATCATACTATTCTTACAACTGCCAAGAAAATATTGAAAGTTTTACAGAGTAAACTAGATGGTAAAGTGGCAAGAGGGCAAGATGCATTGATTCAAGAAAGCAATGAAATTCCCACCAAGGTAACTCTAATCTCTTCGAATGATAATTTACCTAATAGTCAAATTCCAAAAAATAGTCACTTAAAGTCAAAGAAGAATTATATGAAAAAGAATAACAAACATCACTTTTCTAATAAGAAAAATCCAAGCCAAGTGAATAAGAACCAAGTACATCCTCAACACTCAAGATCAATATGTTTTGTTTGTGGCAAAAGTGGGCATATTGCTCGAATTTGCAGATTCCGGAAACAAGAACCTGTACCTCAGGCCAATGTTACCGAAGAGCCATTTGTGGCTATGATTACTCATATTTATATGGTTCAAAGTGTTGAAGGATGGTGGGCTGATTCTGGAGCCAATAGACATGTCTGTTATGACAAAGATTGGTTCAAAGTTTATACTCCTTTTAAGGAGCCTAAAACAATAATGCTTGGTGATTCTCATACTACCCAAATTATGGGAACTGGTGAGGTTGAATTAAAATTCACCTCTGGAAGGGTTTTAATGTTGAAAGATGTGCTTCATACACCCTCCATAAGGAAGAATTTAATGTCGAGTTATCTTCTTAATAAAGCTGGCTTTAAGCAAACTATGGAATCTGATCAATATGTGATAACTAAAAAGGGAATTTTTGTTGGAAAAGGTTATGCTTGTGATGGAATGTTCAAATTGAACATTGAAAATATTAATAAAGCATCTACCAGTTCAATTTACATGCTTTCTTCTTTAAATTTTTGGCATGCTCGTTTGTGTCATATAAATAGTAAATATGTGGGAGTTATGAGTAGTCTTGGATTAATTCATAGTCTAAAAAAATAATTTTGAGAAATGTGAAATTTGCAGTAAAGCAAAAATTACAAAAGGACCTCATAAAAGTGTGGAAAGAAATACTGAATTATTAGAGTTAATTCATACAGACTTGTGTGAATTTGAAGGAATTTTAACCAGAGGAGGAAATAGATATTTCATCACTTTTATCGATGATTTTTCTAAATATACTCATGTTTATTTATTGAAAAATAAAAGTGATGCTTTTGAGAATTTTAAAAAATTCCTCCTCGAAGTTGAAAATCAATTCAGTAGAAAAATTAAGAGAATTAGAAGTGACAGAGGTCGAGAATATGAATCATTTGAATTCAATTCATATGTTGAATCATTGGGAATAATTCATGAGACTACTCCACCATATTCACCTGCTTCTAATGGAGTAGCTGAGAGAAAGAATAGAACCTTAATTGGTCTAACTAATGTTATGCTATTAGAATCAGGTGCATCTTTTAATCTTTGGGGTGAAGCTGTTTTAACTGCTTGTCATGTGTTAAATAGAGTGCCACATAAAAAGACAAAGATTACACCTTTTCAATTGTGGAAAGGGTATAAGCCAAATTTGGGATATTTAAGGATTTGGGGATGTTTAGCTTTTGTAAGGCTAACAGATCCAAAAAGGCCTAAGTTAGGGTCTAAAGCTACCACTTGTGTTTTTCTTGGATATGCAATTAATAGTACAGCCTATCGATTTCTTGATATTGAACATAACGTGATTTTTGAATCAAGTGATGCAATTTTTCATGAAGAAAAATTTCCTTTCAAGTCAAGAAATAGTGGGGGACAAAATTCTGAACAAACTTCTACTAAGTTTGGTTCTTCTACTCCTAGTGATAATAATGAAAATAGTTCTCAAGTAGAATTAAGGAGGAGTAAAAGAGCTAGAGTTGTGAAAGATTTTGGTCCTGATTTTTATGTTTATAATATTCAGGAAACACCAATTTCTTTGCAAGAAGCTTTATCATCTCCAGATGCAATTTTCTGGAAAGAGGCTGTTAATGATGAAATGGAATCACTAATTTCTAACAAAACTTGGAAACTAGTTGATCTACCACCAGGATGTAAAACTATAGGGTGTAAATGGGTCCTGAGAAAAAAACTGAAACCGGATGGTAGTATAGACAAGTATAAAGCTAGACTTGTTGCAAAAGGTTTTAAACAAAAGGAAGATTTAGACTTCTTTGATACCTTTTCTCCGGTAACGCGAATCACATCCATTAGATTGTTAATTGCAATTGCTGCAATTTTTGATATGTGCATTCATCAAATGGATGTGAAAACAGCTTTTCTCAATGGTGATTTAGAAGAAGAAATATATATGGACCAACCTGAAGGTTTTATAGAACCTGGGCAAGAGAACAAAGTGTGTAAGCTTACTAAATCCCTATATGGCTTAAAACAAGCCCCAAAGCAGTGGCATGAGAAATTTGATTCTTGCATGTTAAATAATGGTTATAAACCAAATGAATGTGATAAATGCATCTATTATAAATCATGGGATGATTTGCATGTTATTATTAGCCTATATGTTGATGATTTATTGATCTTTGGCTCAAATATTTTTGTTATAAATGAAACAAAAAATTTATTGAGGAGCCATTTTGACTTGAAAGATCTTGGGGAGGCTAATTATATTCTGGGTATGAAAATAACTAAAACCTCAAATGGGGTTTTTCTTGACCAATCACATTATATTGAGAAAATACTCAGAAAATACAATTATTTTGATTGTAAGCATGTATCTACTCCATTTGATTCAAGTGCTCACTTGTTTCCTGTTGAAAATGAATGTGATATAATTAATCAAAAGGAGTATGCTAGCGTGATTGGTAGCCTCCGATATGCAACTGATTGTACTAGACCTGATATTGCATATGCAGTAGGGGTTCTTAGCAGGTTTACAAGTAAGCCAGGTAAAGAACACTGGCATGCCATTGATCGTGTTATGAAATATTTATTGGGAACGAAAGACTATGGCTTACTTTATAAAAAATATCCTGCTGTTGTTGAAGGATTTTCTGATGCCGACTGGAATACATTGTCAGGTGATTCTCTATCTACTACAGGGTATATTTTTACCTTGGGAGGTGGTGCTATTTGTTGGAAATCTAAAAAACAAACAATTATTGCCAACTCTACTATGGAAGCAGAGCTTATTGCTTTAGCTTCAGCTAGTGAAGAAGCTAGCTGGCTAAGAGATTTATTATATGAGTTTCCAATGTGGGAGAAACCAATACCTCCTATTTTAATAAATTGTGATAGCACCGCTACAATTGGTAGAGTAAAAAACCGTTTTTATAACGGAAAGTCCAGACCTATTAGAAGAAAACACAGTACTGTGAGGTCTTATTTGAGTAATGAGATTATTAATGTGAATTACATTAAATCTTGTGATAATCTTGCAGATCCATTAACAAAGGCCTTGACTAGAGAAAGGGTCTGGAACACATCGAGGGGGATGGGGTTGAAGCCCTTATAATTATCATGAGCCATATATAAGGATACCCACCTAGTGATCAGAGATCCTGAGAACTAGGTTCAAAGGGAAAAACGAATTATAAGGTGGCCGTAAAAATGCACTATCTTTATTTATTAATCCATCCCTATGGTGTGAGTGCATTTATCCTATAACGTTATGGAGGGTTGAGTTTTTCAATAAACTCTTAATAAGATCTGTAGCTCTTATGAGTGGGGTGTCACATAGTTATAGGAGCACCCTTGACAGATTTTACCTATATGAGTGTGAGAGTGGGGCCGCTCTCTATGAGGATATGGGGCTTATTCTTAAATACACTCATGAAATACTGGGATCAGCACAAGGCCGTAACGTGCTAACCAATAAAGCTCATGTCAACACCTGGATAATTATGTGTGGATAATAATTCTCTATTTCCCCTTAAGTGTTAGAGTTCAAGTCAGAGACCACTACTAACGCTGGAGTAGAGATTATTATTACACTAGTAAAGGTTCAATGCAGAGTCACACCTTTATGATGCATAATTATCTTTCTTATGGCCAATTGATTTTGATTATTTTAAATATTAAAATGAGTGGGGGAATGTTGTAACATTTTAATATTTAATTGTATTTTAAATATGAGATATTAAATTTTTGGAGAGTTTTTTCTCTTTTAAAAAGGGATAACGTGTTTGGAGAGGTTTTATCTTTTTAATTTTTGAGTTACTTTTGTTTTGTATTAAATTTCAAGATCTTGAAAATCCTATAAATACCTCTCACACCAAACACTTTACAGATAACAAGAAATACAACAATTTCAATCTTATCTTCTTTCTACTTTCTCATATTTCTCTCATTTGCTCTTTCAAGAGCAATTGGCCAAAAGAGGGGTGTTCTTTGTTGTGGAGCTTTGAGCTCAACCTCTTAGTGCAAAGTGGTTTGAGCTACACAACGTTTCAGTTGGGTTGTTGTATCCTGGAGGGGACAGGCTTGAGAATACCTGCTGCACCGGTGATTGATAAAGAATTATACACCGCAGAGGGCTTGAATCTCCTTAAAGAGAGCGAGATACCCGCGCCTCAACCTAATTGTTTACGTGTCTGTTTTCTCAATATTTTCTCCATTTCCTCTGTTATTTGTAATTTCCCCCAACAGCCTTCAATGGAGAGAGTCCCTATTACCTAATGTCTTGGGTTTCTGCAAGAGCCCTTTTCTCTTTGATTTCGTAAATAAATCACAGAGGCTAGCAACATGTGTTTCTATGTTTCAGCCAAATTTCTGGACCTTCAACCCCTTAATTGTTGAAAGTAGAGAGAGAAAATGAGAAAGAGAGAGACTAAAACGGGGGGAGAGAAACTAGACAAAGGAGAGAAAATATGAGAGAGAAAGAGGGTAAAATGGGGCAAATTTTTACCATTACGATAGTTTGAGGGCTTAATTTCACCATTCAAAGTTGAGGGGTGAAATTTTTTCAATTTTTAAAGTTTGAAGGTTTAATTTTTCCAATTGAAAGTTTAGGGGTCTAATTGTTACAACCACCATACTTTATGGGTGGTTTTTGCAATTTGCCCTTTTTTTTAAGTGAACATTTTATCTTTTTAAAAAATTTGTTGAATGTCTCGCTTCATTTTACTTAAAATATATAAATGAATCATGTTTTAAAATTTTAAAGAATAGAAAAAAAAAATCATTTTATGAAAATAAGTATCATAAAATTTGAATTAACATTCAAATATTCTCCTATTTAATAATTATTGCACAAATGTTCTCACAAGTTCCATTTAGCATATTGTTATAAATAAATAAAAAAATCCACTTAGTATATTAAATTTGAGTTGTCACCTTCATTAACATGCATATAACTTTTTTTTTTCTTTTTACTAAAAAAATTATTATTTTTTTTTTAAAAAAAAATCACTAATAAACTTTTTTTGGTATCAATATATTAATAGTCTAATTATTATACAATTACTTTTTTTTTCTTTTTCTTAACTTTATATCTTTTTCTTGCAATCCTTTGTACCATTCCTTTAAAGTCATATGTAATTTATATTTACCTATTTGAAGAAAGTTCTTTAAGAAAAGGTACAGGAACTATATTTAAATTGTCGAAGTAGTAATGGGAGAACATGCAGCGAAACACATTTTGATATCATAATTTTCATTAATTAAGTCCACCTAACGGCACAAAATGATATCCATTCAAGTTCGAAACGAAACAATTTCCTGTTATATTATGTCATGCGATGATGTTAAACAAAACACAAGGACAAATTGTTCCGAATATTAGAAAATATATTTCTAAATATAACTTCACATTAACAACTTTTTCAATGTCTATACAAAAATTCTTATCGAATCACTTGAAGATCAAAATTTGTCATCCAAACATACAAAAAAATGTTATTTTTAAAGAGGTTATATACTTTTTTTTTTTTAACAAAAGAGGTTATATACTTTATTAAATACTTTAGTTTTTTTTTTTTTAAATCAACTTATATAATTCTTATGAAATATATTTCTTTCTTTCTTTTTCTCCAAAATACAATCTCGAAGCACACCGATGAATTACCTATGAGATAATAAAATATCTTTATGATGCCACTTTTTATGTTTTATCAAATTTAGTTTACAACTATTAAATGTATTTAAATTTTAATTATATATCTTTTATGGAAAAATACACTTTTAGTCCCTGAGGTTTGAGTTAGGTTTTATTTTGGTCCCTGAGGTTTCAAACTCAACAATTTAGTCCATGAGGTTTGGTTTTAGTTTCATTTTGGTCTCTCCATCCAATTTTCCGTTAATAGTTAACGGATTGCTGACGTGGCAAAAATTTATTATTAAACAATTTATTTTTTAAGTTTCTTAAAATATAAATATATTAAAATAATATAAAATATTTTTATTTTTATATTTTTATTTCTTCTTATCCTTCTTCCTCCTCTTTCTTCCTCTTCACCTTCTTCCTCTTCACCTTCTTCTCATCTTCACTCTTCACCGCTGCTGCAACTCCGACCTCCGGCGACCGCCCCGTCGCCGGCGGCGATCTTTTTTTTTTTCCTTCCTTCTCCTTCTTTTCTTCTTCTTCTTTTTTTCTCTCTTCCGCCGGATTTATTCGCGTGAAGCTTCGGGCAAAGCTTCGTGCACGGATCTAGACGCCAGTGCTGATGAGAAGAACACCGACATGGGTCTCTTCAGGCAAAGGTTCACGTCGTCGCCAATTTTTTCGTGCGCGCAGGTGATTGACGGCGGCGCGAATGGGTTTCTTTGGCCACTGATCTGGAGGAAATCGCACGGATCCGGAGGTAGCGTGAATGGGTTTCTTCGGTGCGAATGGGTTCGAGGAATCACACGGATTTGGAGGCGCGAAACAAGAAAAGGAATGAGTTTGGGGAAAATCGAGCTATCAGTTCAGGGAAATCGCACAGATCTTAGTATATTTGTTTGCGTTCACCGGCAGTACCAGATCTGGAACGAGTCTGCCCCATATGAACTATTTGTGGGTTCGCTTTTCGTAGGTTCGTCGAGCGTTCAACGTTGAAGTGTTTCGTAGGTTCGTTGGATTTGGAGATGGGACGTTGGCGCTGGTATGGGTGCGGGAGATGGGATGGGACGGGAACGAACACCGCCGGCGTCTAGATCCGTGCACGCGAATAAATCCGGCGGAAGAGAGAAAACAAAGAGAGAAAAGAAGAAGAAGAAAAGAAGGAAAAGGAAGGAAAATAAAAAGTAGCCGGCGACGGTGGCGGTGAAGAGTGAAGATGAGAAGAAGGTGAAGAGGAAGAAAGAGGAGGAAGAAGGAGAAGAAATAAAAATATAAAAAATAATAATATTTTTATATTATTTTAATATATTTATATTTTAAGAAACTTAAAAATTAAATTTTTTAATAAATTTTTTTTGCCACATAGCAATCCGTTAACTATTAACGGAAAATTGGATGGAGGGACCAAAATGAAACTAAAACCAAATCTCAGGGATTAAATTGTTGAGTTTGAAACCTTAGGGACCAAAATGAAACCTAACCCAAACCTCAGGGACTAAAAGTGTATTTTTTCCTATCTTTTATTATTATTATTTTTTACCTCTTACATTATAGTTTAATGTCAAATATTTACTATTTGAACTTGATGAAAAATATATTTATTCAAAAGTTAACTTTCACCATAAAAAATGTATTCCAAATATTTCAAACCACGTGTGAAGTATTTCATATTCATTGTAAATGAACATAGAACAAGATAATATATAGTTTTAGACTTCTAGGCACCATTTTTTAAAATTATTTTCAATTAAAACAATGAAATTTAACGTGCATTACACGTGTTTTTAAACTAGTCTATACTATATTAAAAAGCTACAATCTTTGAAAAACTTTTTTGGACAATTATGTCCCTTATTTAATTGATATATTTACAAACATGTCATTTTCATTAGTTATTAATTATTAATAGTGAAGGAATTATTTATTTATTATTTTTTATATGCAAAAAGTGTAATTATTTTCTAATTAATTACAAATTTATTAAAATTAATATAAGAATCTTAATTTTTTTTAACATTTTTTATTATTTAGTGTATGGTGCATCAAAATTCGTATTTTTTTTTTTTTACGGAAATATGAAATATTTGAAAAGTTCTTCTTTAATTTCTTTATTTATATAATATGTTTTTGAAAACTAAATTTTAAATAGTAAATTCTTTGATTAGTTATCAATAATAAATTATTGACTAATTATTAATAATAATAACCGCATGTTAATATGAGAGGTTGAATACCAAAGTTAGTTTTTCATTAATTAAAATTTTAATTATAATTAATATTAGAATTTAAAATGTTTTGGAATTCTAAAAGTTTTGCAACTTTTAATTCTCTACCACTATAAAATGAGATATTCTTCTACCATTTTTTTTCATCAAGATCTCTCAATTCCTTACTCTCAAGGGTCTTTTCAAATCTTGAAATCAACTCTATTTTTTACTTGGTAGATTCAAGTCGCAAATGTGATGAACATATATATCGGATGCTAGAATTTGCTTAGGATGCTAAAGTTCCACTTTGATGAAGTCAAATAATGATGTTGCAATTGCCAAGTGAGTATATCTATTTTAAAGCATGTGTATATGGATACCGTATGAGATATTTTACTACTTTTGTTTTATTGTCATTTGATAATCAGTGCATTGTTTGTTGTGAAAAATGTTGTGCGTATATCTTTGGGTTTGTTAATTCAATTTCACGTAGGTTCATATTTCATAAGAAATTTAGCATGTTACTCTATTCTTTTTGTCAATTTATTATTTATTAATTTAAACTATAACACAAAATTAAAATATTCTTTTGAGTCTATGATAAAATAAAATGTTATTTGATAGTTTGAAACATTATTTTTATAACATAATAAAAAGAGTAAATTTTAATTAGCAAGTAAATATAATAAAAGGTCAAAACTAACAAAATAATCTTTAGAAAATGAAAGCATGATGACTTAATTTTTTAGAGTAAGAGATTAAAATTAATTTTCCTTTTAATAAATTTCAAATTAGTTTAAAGTTTATAAATATTTACAATAAACAATTTATACCGGTAGAAATATTAATTTAGATAAATAAAATTTAAGTACATCAATGTGATAAATGAAGAGATATGAAAAAATTAGCCTTCAATATTAGAAATTAATTCTAGAATTGAGGTCATTAATTACTAAAACTGTATTAAAAAAATAATTACTAAAATTTTGCATGCTAAGACCTTTGCATTTTATAGTTCCAATTTTAATTGAAGTTAGAAAAAAAAAATAATACTACATGATTTTTTAATATAAAAATATATAATTCTATTAAAAAGTTGGTATGAATCAATGGAATTTAAATGCTCTCACAAAATTGATGAATGCATGGAATGTAAAAGGATAGAGTATCAAAAGTTTTGTGGTTATTCCTCTTACTTAATCCTTAATTATAGTTTTGTAACTTCATCATTCCCTAATAATTACAAAATGATATCCTTAGTCAAGCTTCTATTCATAATCTATAACAATTCGAATTTTTTTCCCTCTCTCTTTACATTTTTTTTTTTTTCTTTTTTCTTTTTATTTTGAGAGAAATCTTTACATTTTATCTTTGAGGCTTCTAAAGTTAAATTTATACTATAATACTAGCATTTGTCGTTTTTTTTTAAGTTTTATAGAGTAATATTGTTTATATTAGTGATTAGTTTATAATTAATCTTAAGATTATTATGTTTGATATTTTAAATGTTTATACTTGCTTAAAATTTGTATATTTTATTTTTAATTTTTCTTAGTTAAACTTTTGAATTTTTCGTTAGATTATGTTTTTTTTTCTTCCATGTTTATACACATATAAACTTTATTTCAAATTAATTATTCAAATATTGAAATTTTATTTTAAAGTAAAAATACATCGTTTAAAAAAAAATACATCTATTAGTAATAACTTAAAATAAAATATAAATTATATCACATTAATCAATAACTAATGTGATCCATATTTTATATTTAGAAATCATTTAAATTGTGGTAAAAATTATTTAACATGAAATAAAATTTTCATTTTATCATACATAAAAAAAAAAATTGATTATTGACCTAAAATATATATACCAAATTTGTCACATACTTTTTCTTTTTAATGAATATAATAAAATTTATTTATTTTTAAATTGTACAAATTGAAAAACATAAACATGTTCATATCATTTTTATTTAATCATCCTACACTTTTATTATCTTTTATTCTTAAATTATCTATAAAATACATTAAATTTCATTAAAAAAATAAAAAATAATAAAAAAATTATTTATAATTGAAAAACTAATTGCAACATCACAAACCATTAGACTAAATAATGGTGGTTACAAATTCACTACTAACTATCACTATTATTAAAATAATAATACATGACCTTTAAAATTCTTACTAAAAAATCTTTAAATTTCCCCAAAAAATTATACAAAAACGTCATCTTGGAAACAATTTTTTTTCTTTAGTCATTACTCACTTTTTTTAAATTTCACCGCTCACACCTCTCAACTAAAGAACATCAATCTTTATCCTATTGAATGATATGTACAAGGTCAATATTGTTGTTTTAGACCAAATCATATTGACCAATAAAGAGGAAATCAAATTGATTAATTTTGGTTTGTCAGATTAGTTGTACTCGACAAAGTTCTAGAAAGAATGAGACTGACGAAATAAGGTAATTTTAAGTGGCATGTGTGGGAGAAAGGAGTAGATTAACATGATGCATTATAGAGAGATTGAGGATTGAATGTTAGTAAGACTTAAATGGAGAGAGAGCATATGTAGTATAACGACTAACAAATAAAGAAAATGAAAGAAGTTTAGTATCAATCAATGATGAATGGTGACGACAGACAATGGACATGAAAGATTGAAGTAGCAAGATGAGAGAGACGCCGATGGGGGAGAGTTGGGCATTTGTCAACACTGACGGTAGAGAGAGAATGTAAAGGTGAAATAAGACTTGAGAAGCAAAGTAGGAAGTGATTATAAGAATGTATATTATCTAAATTTTACAAAATACCGTTAAGACGTAGTTTTATCTTTTTTACACTCGCGCGCAAAAAAAAAATATTATTTGGAAAAATATACACGTGCAATGCACGTGGGTAAAACACTAGTATACATAAAAGACTCCATCTCAGACTTCACCTCCTCTACAAGAAGGTAAGTTGGCTCGAGCAAAAGTTGTCTGAGATTGCGTAATTAAACTTGATGCTAGGAACACATTTGCAAAAAAACGTTTGGTTCGTGATTTGAAAATTGTTTTCGAAAATAAAGAATTAAAAAAAAAAAGAAAAAAAAAATCTTTTTTTTCACTCTATCTGAAAATATGTTTGGTTTTAATTTAAAAACTTTAAATTCGAATTCAAAAATTGAAAATTGTGTTTGGTTATGATTTTGAAAACGCAGGAAAAGATTAAAAATTAATGTTGTTGGAATTGAATCTTCGAAAAAAATGGTTGGAATTGAAATTATAAGAAAAAAAAAAGATACAAAATAATTATATTGTAGGAAGCTTTTGATTTGTGAGGGGAGTACATGAGAATTGACAAAATCATGTAAAAAAATAAAAATAACAATCAAAATATCATTATATCAACCATACACACTATTATTTACACAATAGTAATTTTGTATTTTCTTTTCTTTAATGTAGAAAGAGCTAATTGAATATAAAAAATAGAAAATGTTGTTTGTAGATAATGCAATATAATGAGAAGAAGGATGTATCCCGTGTTTCCATTATTTTGAATACAAACTTGAAAAACAATGAAAAAACATTTTTATCATTTTTAAAAACAGACTAATTTTTTAGTTGTTTTCGAAAATTATTTTTAAAAATAGGTATACTAAACACGTTTTCATTATTTTTCTTGTATTTTTTTATTTTAAAAAACATAAAAACAAGAATGGATAAAAAACCAAACAGGACAAATTTTCATTTATCAAATTCAACTTCTAGAAGTCTAAAAAGCAAAGAATAAAAAAGAATAGGCTAAATTATAATAAATACCCCTAAACTTTGGGGTTTGTCTAAAAAATGCCCCTGAACTTTAAAAAGTTTCAAAAATACCCCTGAACTTTGAAAAATGTTTCAAAAATGTCCTTGCCATTAATTTTCGATGGAAACCGTTAAAGTTTTAGTTCCAAAAATACCCTTGAACTTTCCAAAAAATTTTAAAAATACCCTTATTAAAAAATGTTTCTTTTTTTTTTTTTCCTTCTCCCGCCGTAAATTAATTTTTTTTCTGAAAAAAAGATTAATTTACGGTGGGAGAAGGAAAGATTTTCGTATCGAAACTTCAAGATGACTTTTGTTTTGTTCTTAAAATTCTACATGTGTGAACTTTTCAATATTATTTTCTCACCAACTATTAACCATTAACTTTCTTATATTCATATTATGAAAAATAAATGAAACTATTGTTGTATACGAGTTCTAACAATTTTTAAATATCAATAATAACAAAATCATATATAAAACTTTTGATTAATTAATCTTATAAATTGGGCCAAATCCACAGTCTTATATGTTGGAACTATCGCTGTATATAGAAACTGTCACACTAACAAACAGATTACAAAGCAACTAACTACAAATAAATACAGTGTAAATAACAGTACATACACTGTATTTAACGATAATTACAGAACTCAAAATAAACCAGAAGAACAACAGATTGAAATTACAAATGATGTAAATAGTCTGATCAACAGTAGCAATAACCACAACAAACCGACAAAACTTCAAGAACTCGGTGAAGGAAATGATATGAGTCGAGGCACGCTAATGAAGCGCTGTCCTGAAGACAATTATTCGCTCTGCATAGGTTGCTCGCAGACTACAGCGATTGTCTCAGCAGGATACAACGACTAACTCCGGTAGAACAACAACCTCGAACTACACGGATCTGGCAGAACCCTCAGATACTCACTCTCAACAAAACCAAAATCAAAAAAAGGAAATATAAGAGAAGACACGAAAATGGAACGATAAGAAATGAGAAAAACAGCTACTATTTATAGTGGTACAAATAGTAACTTTCTGGAAAACGAAAAAGGTAACAATAAATACTCTGTAATTACGTTTAATTACAGTGTATTTATGCGTATTTACCACAGCTGTAGAATACAGAAAGTCAAACGATTACTCTGTAATTATGAGCACTAACAACAACTGTAGAACACGAAAAGACACCAACTCTTCAAGTTCATACAAGTTATGAATTTAATTCCGGACATTAAATTCATAATTTAAGCAACCGTTTTAAAACTTTTGATCAACTAACCATAACTTTCTTTCACACATTTACACCAAAATCCAACAATATAAACATCTTTTTATCACTAACATACACAAACAAAGAGAGGAAAAAGGAAATAATTTTTTTTAGGAAATAAAAAGGAAATAATATATCACATTTATCTTCTTTACGCTTTTTAAAAGAGAAAACTCGATTTCAAAGTTTGTTTTTATCTGGTATTGTGTTGTACACAACCTTTATAAGCAAAGTTTTGCATTAATTTTCATGGAGAAAGAATTTAAGGTGAGAAGAGGAAAAAAGAAGAAAATTTTTTCAATAAGGGTATTTTTTAATTTTTTTTTAAAGTTGTATTTTTGAAACTAAAACTTTAACGGTTTCCATCCAAAATTAACGGCAAGGGCATTTTTGATACGTTTTTCAAAATTCATGAGTATTTTTTAAATTTTTTAAAGTTCAAAGGTATTTTTGAAACAAGCCCCAAAGTTCAGGGGTATTTCTTATAATTTAGCCAAAAGAATATATAAGAAGATTAGTTTACTGCTAGATGTCAACGTGAGATGGCACAGGGAATGGATTCGAGGGATTTTCCTTAAAAAAAAAAAAATGGATTCGAGTGATTTTAATCTAATTAATATTTTTTAAATTAAGATTAATTTAGTGTTAGATAAAAACGTGAGCGAGTATTATGTAAAAAAGAATAAATTAGGTATTATATATATAAAAAAATAATAAAGATTAATATTGTAAAAGAAAAAAAAATCTTCAAACATCTAGACCTTTTTTTTTTCTTGATAATTCAAACATCTAGACTTTTATACATGTTATAGATAGATTATGTATAGATTAACATGGAAAAATAACAAAAATACCATAATAATTTGATTATGTATATAATTCTTAATATAAACTATTTATTTAGAAAATAATCAATAAACTCCATCTACCAAAAACCAAGTTCTATATAATACTAACACTACAGGAATTTGACATTTTTCCGACGCGCACCAATATCGATAGAAAAAAAAACGTCGACAAAGACCCCTGACGCATTTTCACACGTCGAGATGAACGTCAAAACAAAAGGTCGACAAAGGTTTTGTCGATGAAGCTTTCAATGATGTTGGCAGAAACCGTCTTTCTTGACGCACCTTTCGTTGTGTCGGCAGAAAAACGGGTTCAAACAAACTCTTTTTTATACGTTGAGGGAGAGGGTTTGTGCAACAAGGATTTTCAAATATTAGAAACTTTTTAACATATGCAACAAGGCTCAGTCAAAACTCATGCAATTGGAAGCAGGTATCAACGAACCCATGTTAGTTCATCTTTTTCCTTTGACCTGAAAGGAGATTCTTAATATGAAAGAAGAATACAAAAATGATATTGCTTCGAGTCCTCATTTATAAAGGAAAATATGTGTGATTAATTGATGAATCAAAACAATACCATATCTCATCTATTTCTCAAAAATTAACTAATTTACCTGTATTCTCTAACATTCTTGACATATATGATCGAAAACAACGCTTCAAATCAAAGTTTCTTTTCTTCAATATAGAATGGTCTAAATATAAAAGAAGAATACAAAAGTGATATTGGTCCGGCTCTTCATTGATTTATGCAAAATGTGTGCAATAAAATCGATGAGCCGGAACAATATCACGTCTTGTCTACTCCTTCAAAAACAATAATTACCCAATACCTTCTTGCTTTTCTTCTCCTAGGTTGGGTTTTTTGTATAACCATACTTAATTTTGAGCCATCCTCTCCATTTATAGAGGCCAAATTAACTTTTGGTAAAATGAAGGGCTAACCAAAGGGCTAACAAGCTAGGTTCCCTATAATGGGAATATGTATTATAATATAAATGAAAAAGGGAAGACTCATTGAAAGCAAATCTTCAATATTAATTGCAATTCAATTTTAGGGGAGAATCAAAGGTCTTTTCAATCACTATTATGGGATGCTGATTGGAGAAAGCTGGAAATTAAACCCTAATGCAATGAACCCTAAATTTCCTTTAATTGTTGAAAGGAGCCAAGTCCACTTACTCTTATCTGATTAAAATAGTGTTTTCTTAAAATCTTATTTTTCATTTTTTATTTCCAATAATTTGCAAAATAATTTTATTTTAATATCTAAATTTTGTATAAAAATTTATTTGTTATTCCCTTCCTTTTTTTTTTTTAATTATTATAAATAAAAGCTTAACATAGACATTTTCTTTTGTTCAATTATTTGACTAGGATATGTTTACATAAACTAGTGTTTGAAGTTAAACATCTAATGAATGACTAACGAGGAGGAAGACTATTGTGACAATCTTAGCGCTTTGGAATTAAGGTGTTCAAGAATAATCAAACCTATTCGTTAAAGTTTTAATTTGGAAAATAAAGATTTCAAGTTAGCTCCTAAGTTCGAGAAATTATTTCTTAAAGTGTGGGAAAATGAGATTTTAATTAAATCTTTCGTTTCAAGATTTTGGAATTCAAATTCCATCTTATCTTCAAATTGAAAGAGAAACTCAAATTCTTTTTCAAATAGAATTTCTAAAATTTTTTAGGTTTAAAAAAGTGCGTTAACAACTAGAACGACCAAATGTAAACATGTGTTTTGAGAAATGGTCAATCAGTTTATTTATTGAATAAATGGCAGAGGGACAAAAATACCCTTTAACAACATATCTAACTGAAATCCTCTAACAACCTATCTAACCAAAATCATATCTTGGAATTAGTAGTTAGGTTAGATCTAAGATTTAAATTAAATCAAATCCAAATCTAACGGAAATTCTATTTTGGAATTACAAAACCAAAATCATATCTTGGAATTACAAAGTAGTTATCTTAAATCTACGATTCAAACAGAATTCAAATAATCTAACCTAAATTCATCCTGGAATTACAAAGTAATTATCCTAAATTTAAATTTCGAATAAAATCCAACCAATTTATCTCCAAATGCCTTAGATGAAGGAATCATTATCGGAAAAAAAATTGAAACAAACAATAATATAGTAAAAAAATCTAGAAATCTAGAAAATCACAAATTGAAATTAAACAACACCAAAAAAAAGAATCTAGTAATAACCGAAACAATTGACAAATAGGAAAACACTCGAGAAGTAGATGATTCTCTTACTGCTTAATTTCAAAGAGAACGATACAAAGTATTTATACAAGAGTTCTACAACTAAAAATAACAAAATAACAAAATGCTTAACAAAAAATGCAAAAATATCTCAACAACAATAACCAAAAGATTTCCCATTAACATCCCCCTCAAACGAATGTAGGAGGCATGAGTTTGCTGCACAAAGTCTGAAGACGAGCAGAAGTAAGTGGCTTGGTAAACAAATCTCCAAGTTGATGTTCAGTAGGAATAAACCGCAAGTCAATGTCTTTTCGAACAACACGCTCTCTAATGAAATGAAAATCAATCTCAACGTGCTTAGTTCAACCATGAAAAATTGGATTACGAGCAAGCTGAATGGCAGAACTGTTATCACACCAAAGTAAGGGTGGAGAAATACCAAAAATATGCAAGTCTTTGAGAAGTTGACGAATCCAGAATAATTCAGTAGCAGTAGTGGCCAAAGCACGATATTCGGCCTCTGTAGAGCTACGAGAAACAGTAGTTAGTTTCTTAGCAGCCCAAGAGACAGGATTAGGTCCCAAAAATACCACAAAACCAGTAGTAGATCGCCTATCAATATGATCACCAGCCCAATCCGAGTCGGAATAGGCTGTAATTCGAAAAGGATCAGAAGCTTTCTTAAACACACTACAACAAATTATAGTTTTAATGTCGGACAGAAAAATAGGCGCGGAGGCTTTAATGTCGGACAAAAAAAGTGCGGGCCTTTTAATGTCGGACGCGCGTTTTTTAAAATTTTCAAACTTTTAATGTCGGGCATTGCCCGACATCAAAAGAAGACTTTAATGTCGGGCATTGCCCGACATTAAAAGGTCTTTTTTTTTTAATTTTAAAAACAGTAAAAAGGTAAAGTGTTTCTCTCTCCCCGATAGCATCTTCGTTTTTCCCTCTCTCTCCGAAAACCAACCGAAACCCTCGGCGCCGCTTCCTCCCTCGCAGCACGTTTCCTCCCTCATCGACGGCGCTTCCTCCCTCATCGACGGCAACCCTCGACGACGAGCTCACCGACGGCGTCCGAAGATTTCTCCCTCATCGACGTCAACTGTCTTCTCGTGTGCGTGGGTTTCTTTGCTTGAACCTTTCTCGATCGTCAACTGTCTTCTCGCGTGCGTGATCCTAAACTATTGTACATTTAAGATTAAGTTCATTAGAAGTTCTCCTTTTTAATGGTTAGCTCATTATGTGTATGTTTGACTTTGTTGCTGCTCAGACCCAAGTACCGCTTCAGCGGCAGCAGCTGCTGTATAATGGAAAGGAGATGAAAAATTTTGAAAAATTGAGTGGCTTGGGTGTTAAAGATGAAGATTTGATTATGATGGTATCAGCTGGTGCTTCTAGGTATGTTTCTCAGACTGCAGCATCTTTTATTTTGACTTTGTTGTTGTGATCCTTCTTGTATAATGTATGCTATGTGGGGACTTTAGTATAATTAGGTGGAATTACGAAAATCTAGTTGCATTTTCAAGTCTGTGGAAGTTCAATTTCTGTTTTTGTTTCTCTCTTGTGAGGTATGCAATATGGTCAGTGTACTTGGTCTCACGCAATATGGTTAAATAGTTTGGTCAAATATAAAAGAGAGCGTATTCTCTTCTTGAAAAATTTCTGTTCTCTCTTCATTAGAAGTAAGTTCTGTCTAGTCAGTGATAGGAGGCTTCTCAGACTGATTACTCTTCCATCTTACTTGAGACTTGAATTCCTCTTTGGGGCCTGACTCCTTTCGGTTGGGAAATATATGTCTCTTTTACCTGATCCACATCAGCTGTTCTTTGACTTGTTGCAGGGCAGGGGAGAGATTTAGATGAACCAAAATTTTCTACCATCCCATGTGATTTTCTTCACCATGCATGGATTGAGTTTACTATTTCAGTTTGATGTTCCTTTGGTTACTCCTAAAGATATTTGGGATATCATCAAAAGATAAACTTGTAGGAAATTGAATGTCTTTCAGATGTGTGTAGATTAAGCCTTAAGGCCTTTGTTAGGCAATTTTGCTCAATAGAGCATCCACATTCTTTAAAATAATTTTATAGATTAGGTATATGCTCAGGACAGAATTCGTTCACTTTTTATGGCTCTAAGAATGTAAGTTATCAATTTTTGGGATTGCATTTGGTTGTTTATACTCTTGAGGGTGTGATTTAGGATGCCAATGACCAATAATATATCGGGTTCTCAAAATCTATTTCTTTTCCCTTCATTGCCACGCACGAATATCCCTAAATAGTTAATAATTTTTTATTTTCAGTTCCTTTATCGGAAATCTTATTTTCCTTCCCATTAAAAAACTAGAGTATTGCATTGCAAGGAAAGGGACTTAGTGTCTATTATTGCAGACTAGAGTGTTAGGTAAAAATGTTTGAACCATAAGGCTCCTTTGGACTTTGCCCTTGAAAATCAAATTACCGCACATCTCAATAGCACTTATAGCCCTTTGTTCTTTTTTCTTGTGATGTATACCGCTGTTACAGTTTTTGGTTTCTGTTCAAGGGAGGAAGAGTAGATTGATGATTTTATTTTAATTGGGCTCGTGAATAACTTATTCTTGGTTTAGTGGAAAGAGTGTTGTGAAATATAGTGATTGCTTTAGAAGTCACCTTTCTGTTGTTAATCATGTGTTTGATGCATGTGGGAATTAAATTGTGCCTTTTGTGTTAGTCTATACAATTTACACATTATTTTACATACCCATGCATGCTTTTTTCATAATCTAATATCCATAACCTTGCAGTGCTTCTACCAATAATTTGAGCTTCAACCCAGACGGTTCTGCAGTGAACCCTGAAGCCTTCCAGCAACACATTAGACGTGATTCAAATACAATGGCTCAGCTATTTCAGGTAAAAACTAACATGATGGTTCATTACGTTGAAGTTGCTGAGATTGTAAGCACAACTTATCCTTTTTTCTTGGGCAACAAAAACAAAATTTTCATTGATATTTCAAGAGTTACAAGGAGAATATAAAGACTTCACTTAAGAGATTACGAGAAAGCAAGCCAATTAGAATTGATTGCACTTACAGAATAGTTACAGAAGTCACTAGAATTAGCACACAAGAAGCCTCTTGGTATTTAGTTATTTTAACCTACACGCCTAGGCTAGAATATTTTTCTTCAAACTATACTTGATTCCTTTCAGCCAAAATTCCCCAAAACAGTGCTCAAATCATATGAACCCACAAAAGTTTTGCTTCTCTTCTGGATCTATGCCCTCCACTAATTGTAAACTATAGTTCTTAACAGTGGCATGTAAGGACTTCCCACCTTTACACATGATACACCAAACAAACACAGACCTAAAGTGTTCAAGCTCCACAGCTCATACTGAGAACCAAAGTTGCTTTATTATCTTTCACATTTATGCTTTTGATTTCCAGTACTTGAATAGTTCAAACGTAAACAAATACGATAGCAAGATGTTGAATCATGATTGCTGTGTACAGCGCTTGTGCAGGCTAATTGATTCCCTGTATTGTATTTAGCTTCAATTTATTTTATGACAATTATGCAACTAGTGAATAATCGTTTGTCATATATGGGCACCACAGAGTGATCCTGAATTGGCACAAGCTATTGTTGGAAACGACCTTAATAATCTGCAGCAGATTTTACGAGAGCGTCATCGTCAGAGATCTGTATTACAGCGTCAACAAGAAGAGGAGCTGGTGAGTAGGTTTTTATTTTCCTTTCTTAATAGCCTCATTGATTGATAATCTGATTTTGATCTGCTTATTTCTGGTCTATTAGGCCCTTCTATATGCAGATCCTTTTGATGTTGAGGCCCAAAAGAAGATTGAAGCTGCTATTCGCCAGGTTAGATTAGTTTATCATCCTCTTTTCTTCCAGCATAATTTACAAGTTGTTGCCTAATGACATTGACATTGGTAGTCAGATGGTGAGTTGAACTGATTTGGGCTTTATATGTATTTTTGGATAACAAGAGAGGGCTCTGGTTGGTCTTGTTTTGGGTTTCTTCTTCTACTACACACACATGATTCTCACCTGGTCTAAATGGAAGAGTCATGATACTAAACAATGTTTCTTAACTGGCCTCAGTTTTCATTATATTAAAAATGATTTCTTTTTTAAAATGACCAATACCTATGCAGAAAGGAATTGATGAAAATAGGGCTGCAACTCTTGAACATAATCCTGAAGCTTTTGCAAGGGTGGTAAGTGTTACATTGACCAACATTGTCCACTTGTATTGTATTTTGTTTCATGGTTGGATTTGACGTTTCATATGTAATTCTTCAGATCATGTTATATGTTGACATGGAAGTTAATGGTGTTCCATTAAAGGTAAGAGCATCTAACACACATCATTCATTTTAATTTCTCTTCTACTAAATTATACAATAACCTAAGAAGGCACAGCATTTCAACTGGTTACTTGCATTAATGGTCCTTGATTAATAACTAAAATCATTTTAGAACAGATCCAACTGTTTGTGATACATGGACATTATTTCTATATGTTGACTGAGGAGAAAAAGGTTAAGTGGTTTAATGGTATTGTTTTAGGCATTTGTTGATAGTGGAGCTCAATCAACAATTATATCAAAAAGCTGTGCTGAGAAATGTGGGTATGTGGTGCATTACCTGGCTTTTTCCCCTTTCTATTCTGGCAGTAGTAATTAGCTTTCATTATTATTATTTATATGCATTACCTGATTAGATTTGTAAAACGCAAATAACATGACACAGTCTAACTAGAAGGAAAATAGGTGATACGTCCTGCCCAGCTAATTGGCTGCAACATTATCAAAATCTCTAATGGCTTGCTTACACTTTTGAAACATGATTATTACTTGTTAGAGGAACATAGGTTGGTTGTATCCTTCCTGTTGATTACACCTCTTTCTATATAAGAATACAAATGACTATGTTGGGATTTTTTGTTTGAGCGAGAGGTGACTCCACCGGTATTCTGTTATAGTTTTCAAAACTTAGTTTGGATTTTAAAAATTATTGAAGTAGATATCCAAACAAAGGTAGTACATATTTCTTTGGTTATCGACTGTTGCAACTCTGTTTAGCACTTTGAGTGAGAATGTCATGGGGTTTTTTTTTTATTTATTTATCATAATGGTTGTTTTTGTTGTGATTTGTTCGATAATACGCGGCCTCTAGATGTTGGTTATTAACTCTACTTTACTCGTACATCTTGAGTTTTAATTTTAGTTTAAGGATTTGATTGGAGATGTGTGTCAATTGTATTTTACTTACGTTTTTTGCTTTGTATAAGGTTTGAAATTCATCTTGTTTAGCGTTAACTGTTGCAGACGATGAAATGGATATTCTCTAAAAGGGGCTCGAAGAGGAACTTGGGAAAGAGCGTTTAAGGAGTTGTGTACTTATTTTGTTTAGTAATTTTACTTTTTCTTTGTAAATTGGTTCATTGGTTCATGGATGTGATTTGTTGATGGATGGAAAGTTTAATGTATTATATACACTATTATATTTTATCAATTAAATTCATGTTGCTTGAGTTAGTTGTTGTGTAAAAATACTTTCAAGATTTTATTTTGTGTATATGTTGAAATTCTATTTTGTTTACAGGTTTTTACAAAAGGAAAAAATAGTACTGTTGGTTAGCTACGTGTGTAACCAGCAATATTTTTTTTTAATTCAATATCGCACATTTAATGTCGGACACTTTTAATGTCACAACTTTTAATGTCGGGCAATGACCGACATAAAAAACTGACTGACATTAAAAGTGACTTTTAATGTCGGACAAAGAGTGGTTGACCGACATTAAAAGTCCTTTTTAATGTCGGTCAAAGCTTGTTGAATGACATTAAAAGGGCCCTTTTAATGTCGGGCAATGACTGACATTAAAAGGGTACTTTTAATGTCGGACAAAGCTTTTAATGTCGGTCGTTGCCCGACATTAAAAGCAACCGACATTAAAAGAGGCTTTTAATGTCGGGCATTGCCCGACATTAAAAGCGACCGACATTAAAACTTTTAATGTCGGTGTTTTTAATGTCGGTCAGTGACCGACATTAAAGACTTTTAATGTCGGGCATTGCCCGACATTAAAAGCCAAATTTGTTGTAGTGACAGTATGCCATCATTAATAGTACCACCAAGATACCGAAGAACTCTTTTCACTGCCACAAGATGTGATGTACAAGGAGAGTGCATATACTGAGAGAGCTTACCAACAGAGAATGCAATGTCAGGCCGACTAAAAGTAAGGTAATGTAACACACCGACAATAGCACGAAAAGACCGAGCATCATCACTTGAACAAGAAGGACCAGGATCAGTAACATGATGAAGAGCAACAGGAGTAGTACAAGGTTTGGCATCAAGCATACCATATTTACTCAACAGATCACACACATACTTAGATTGATTCACAAAAATGCCATCAACAGAACGACGAATCTCCAAACCAAGAAAATAATGAAGATTACCAAGATCGGTCATATCAAAACGACCTTGCAACTGAGACACTAAATCACCAATATATGTGGGATTGTTTCCAGTAAGAATGATATCGTCCACATACAAAAGCAAGTATGTGATGGAGCCACCAACTTTTCTTACAAAGAGAGACGAATCCGCATGAGAAGCCAAGAAGCCAAGAGTTAAGAGATGGGATGTAAAACACTCAAACCAGGCACGAGGTGCCTGTTTGAGACCATACAAGGACTTTATTAACTTGCAAACATGAGTTGGGTGAGAAGAACTTAAAAAACCTTGAGGCTGTTGCATATAAACTTCCTCATGAAGTTCACCATGGAGGAAGGCATTTTTCACATCAAGCTGTCTAAGTTCCCAGCCAAAGTGAGAAGCAAGAGATAGAATTATCCTCACAGTCGACTTTTTGACAACCGGGCTAAATGTTTCATCGTAATCAATTCCTTCTTCTTGGTGATAACCCTTAGCAACCAAGCGAGCCTTGTAGCAAGCAATGCTACCATCCGGATTTCGCTTAATCCTGTAAACCCACTTGCACCCAATAGCACTCTTACTCGGGGGTAACGGAGTTAGAATCCAAGTACCTTGTTGAACCAAGGCATTATATTCAGCAGTCATAGCTCTCTGCCATACAACATTTTTAGAGGCCACAGCAAAGGAGGAAGGCTCACTATTAATAGAAGAAACACGAGTAACAAATACTTTCTTCTTAGAAATGCCAGATTTGCTCCTTGTTTGCATAGGATGTGAATTACCAACAGTAGAAATAACATTAGGCACATCATTATGATTATCAACAGAAGCAACAGGATCATTAGGCACCTCATTATTAGAAGCATCAGAAGGAGGAGCATGATTATCAACAAAATCAGCAACATTATTAAAGGCACCAACAATAGGTAAAACATCAGTAAAATCATTCACATTAGCATGAGTGCAATCATGAGAAGAACTAGGTAATGAGGCAGTAGGCAATCCCAAAGACAAAGCATCAGATTGTGGCAAATGGGAAGGGGTAGAAGAAAAAATTAAAGGATAAGGAAGATGATAGGGAGAAAAAGAAATATTAGGAGAAGGAGAAGGTGTGGATATGGGTTTGGAAGCAAAAGGAAAAGAGGTTTCATAAAAAACAACATGACGAGTGGTGTAGAGGCGACTATTGCTCATGTTGTAACACAAATATCCTTTTGAGTCATAGGAATAACGGAGAAAGACACATTGGGAGGTTTTAGGTTGAAGTTTGTGGGAATTGTAGGGTTTAAGCAGAGGAAAGCAAGCGCAACCAAAAACCTTGAGATGGGAATAGTCAGGAGAGGAATGAAAAAGAAGTTCAAAGGGAGATTTGTGACCCAAATTAGGAGATGGAAGACGATTGATAAGGTAGACAGTAGTGGCAAAGGCAAATGGCCAAAAGGTTATGGGAAGAAAAGATTTGGACATTAGAGTGAGAGCAACTTCAACGATATGTCGATGTTTACGCTAAACAACCCCATTTTGTTGAGGGGTATAAGGACAAGATTTTTTATGAAGGATTCCATGTGTTTGAAGATAGGAACCAAGATTATGATTAACAAACTCACCACCCCCATCACTCCTAAGAATTTTAATTTTGAAAGACAAGAGATTCTCAACAAGTGGTTTAAAAGATTGAAAAACCTTAAAACATCAGATTTCCGAGATATTGGATATAGCCAAGTATATCTAGACATATCATCAACAAAGGAAACTTAGTAATTGAAGCCATTAATAGAAGGTTCAGGAGAAGGTCCCCATACATCAGCATGTATTATTTCCAACGGATACAAAGAAACAGAAACAGAAACAGAAGTAGGAAAAGGCAGTTTATGTAGCTTGCCTTGTAAACAGGGATAACAGATACTATTGGGAACAGTAGAAGGAGACACATTCAGAGCCTTGAGTACAGATAAAAGGATAGGGTCTCTAGGATGGCCTAACCGATCATGCCAGACTGAAGAGGATGTGCGTGTTCCAACATGAGCAACGAGTGACGAAGGAGCAGAGGAAGATGGAGAAAAACAGCCAGCGGGATTGATAGGATACAACCCATTGACACTAGGTCCTTGAAAAAGGATCTTGCCCGAAGACTTGTCCTGAATGAGAAAAAAGTCAGAATCGAAGACGCACACACAATTATTATCGACACAAAGACGGTTAACAGATAAAAGATTTGAAGAAATATGAGGAACACAAAGTAAATCAAAGAGTTTAAGAGAGGAAGTAGGAGTAGGAAGAATGCCACAACCTGAATGTGTTATAGGAAGGGACTGTCCATTGCCAACAGTTGCCTGATCATCACCAGTAAAATCAGAAGAATTAGTAAAATGATTCATATTAGAGGTACAATGAGAGTTGCAACTAGAATCAGCAAGCCAAGGTGATGGATGAGAAACAGAAGTGTTGGCCACAACATTATAATTTTGAGTAGCAACCATAGCGGCTAACTGAGCAGGTGGATGACGACCTTGAAAATTGTAATTCATGCGATTATAACAATCAATCGCACTGTGACCTGCTCGCTGACAAATCTGACATTGAATACGAGAAGAGTACTGATCAGGTTGAGGTTTTGGAGTATTACCAACAGGATGTCCAGGTATACGTCCACGACCAGAGTTACAAAAAGGAGGACGACCAAAACCTCTTCCACGGCCTCGAGAATTTCCAGAATTTCCACGACCTCGAGGTATATTTGGATTGTAGTTCTGATTGCGATTTGAAGAAGTTTGTTCAAGTTAAGCAGTAGGCTGAGCAAAGGCCTCATCACATTTAATCTGCTTCTCAAGGGCAGACTCTTCAGAAACAAGAAGAACATGAAGTTCTTCGAAGGTGACCGACTGAGATCTAGTACGCAGAGACGTCTTGAAAGTGTTGTATTCAGCAGGTAAGCCGCTCATCGTGTAGATCACCAGATCCTCTACATCAATCGTGACGGAAACATTGGCCAATTTATCTTTCAACTCCTTGATGTGTTGGATGTATTGTGTGATGCTTTCACCAGATTTCTTCGCAATAGTTTGCAACTCTGATTTTAGGTTAACGACATTTGTTCGTGAAGTAGAAGAGTAGTGTTTCTCTAGAGTTTCCCACATTTGTTGTGCAGTCTCACAACCAACAATATAGGCCAAGGCAGTGGGAGAAAGAGTTGCATTAATCAGAGTTTGTAGTGCGTGATCTTTTGCAATCCAGTCCTCATATTGTGGATTTGGCTGAGAAACAGCAGATGAAGAATCAGTAGACGAAGAAGAAGTGGTAGTACGTACAGATGAAGTCGGTTTCGGAAAGGATCCATCAATGAATCCAAACAATTTGTGCGCCTTCAAGATTGATCGCAACTGATGCTTCCATAGAACAAAATTTGTAGAATCTAGCAGAATTGAGACCAGATTACAAATATTTGAAAGAAGAAAAATAGGAGAATTGAGATCTCTGGCAGTAGAATCAGCCATTGGTAAGAAAATTGCTAAGAAATGCAGAAGCGTGGAAGGATCGAGACGTGAGTCACCAAAAATCTGATACCATGGAACAATTGACAAATAGGAAAACACTCAATTGAGAAGTAGATGATTCTCTTACTGCTTAATTTCAAAGAGAACGATACAAAGTATTTATACAAGAGTTCTACAACTAAAAATAACAAAATAACAAAATACTTAACAAAAAATGCAAAAATATCTCAACAACAATAACCAAAAGATTTCCCATTAACAATAACATTGGAAGAACACTGATGCTACAACGTCATCTTGCCAAAACAACCTACCTTTTCCCTGTTGATTGTTTCGACATTGAACGAAATCCCACCTCTACAAGTATCTCCTTGAACACAATGTAAACTGGATGAGACCAAACCAGACTAAAAACTCGATATTAAGGACCCGTTTGGTAACGTTCTCGTTTCTCGTTTCTTGTTTCCAATTTTATTAAAAAATCTAAGCATTTAATAACTATGTATATTTCTTGTTTCTCATTTTTTAGAAACACTCCCAACATTTGTATAGAACTTTTGGTAACAACTAAAACTAGTTTCCCCTTTGTTGTTCTTGTTTCCAATTTTTTCCAAACATAAATAAGAATATAAGTTTATTATTATTGAATGTATATGTGTTAGGGTCATGAAATTCTATTTTTCTTTATTAAAAATGAAGAAACGGAAACAAGAAACGAGAACGTTACCAACAAGGTCCTAAGATGCCCTGATTGGACCAAAATCGACTCCAATCGATGCCGATGTATAAGCTTGAGAGCCAACACATGTGTACTAATTTTCCTTAATCACCAAAAGCCCATACTCTTCAATCTTTCAACTAAAGTTGAATCCACTTGCAAAAGAATAATTACCTCAAATTGATGTTGCAACCAACAAGCTCAATATTCCAATTGTCTTAACAGTCATCTCCTCCTCGAGTATAAAAGTAAAAATGGAGGATTAGAATGAGTGGAGAGTGTGAGATTAAGATTTAAGAGAATAATGTGTGTACCTTGTAATTGCTCTGTACATTCAAGTAAAATCCCAGCTCCCTTCATAGTGGATGTAGGTAATGTGATTACAACTCATAAAAAGCAATAAAATAGGCAAAAAGGGCATGTCATGGATTTTCATAATCAAATATAAATAACCATATCATCCAAACATTTGCGCTCAAAATGTTTTAAATTTGCTAAAAAATAAGTCCAATGCTCAGGTGCATGACCTCAGTCTATTCAAAACAGAGTAAACAAAGGAAGCCTGCAAATAAAGTAGTAGTCTGATGCTCAGATGCATCAAGACTCAACCAAAACATATGCAAGCAAAGCATGCAAAGCACCCCAAATACCCCCAACCTGAATGCTACATTGTCCTCGATGTATAAAGCATGATAAATAGGGTCAATATATAAAGGGAACATAAAACCTCCTTGAATAGAATACGAACAGTGGGTGGAAGCTGGCTGGATCAAAATGTTTTCCCTCTATTTCTAAAATTGTTGAAACCTACAAAAAAGAAAACAAATAAACCAAGAAAAAGAAACAAAACAAATAAACAAAGAAAATGATAGAAAGAACCGCGAAAAATGATGCGCGTAGTGCTGCTAGCGCAACACCCTGCTCGAGTGCAAGTATACACTATCAAGTAATAGAGTGGAGAGTACTCCAGATATCGAATCCAAGGGAGATGGTAACTAGTCGAAAAATACAAGATTCTGCAAACCAATAATCTCCTCTAAATTTGCAACTGAATATGGTAACCAAAGAAATATTTTGGATGAGGGCTTTGATTTGAGACAAAAATAGAAATAAGTAAATAAATGAAAATGGTAAAAACTTATGAGATAAGCGAGGAAATTCAAATAGCGTCAACCAAGAGCTTTGGATAGCACCCACCTTTGCACTAGCAACTTACTCAAGCACTGAAAACATAAACATGGTGCAGATAGAATTATCCCCCAGTTGCGCCCGCAAATGAGACATGTGTGTGCTATGACACTGCTCGAGTGCAAGTATACACTATCAAGTAAGAAAGTGGAAAGTATTCTGGATATCGTACCTAAGGGAGATGGTCACTAGCTAAGTTAACACACGATTCTGTAAAATATGAACCTCCTCTAAATTTGCGGCCACGATTGGTAACCAAGAAAAATAGTTTGATTGGGGTTTTGATTTTAAGATGAAGATAAATTAAACAAGAAAGTAAAAGCAAATAAAATCTATGAGATAAACAGGGAAATTCAATTAGTTTCAACCTTGAACTTTAGGCTATACCCACCTATGTGCTCGCAATTTACTCAAGCAATGCAACCGGCTGAGAAACATTATCTATGTTGCCCACATAGACATGGTGCAGTTAGCATCTCCCAGTTGCGCCCACAATTGCCTTGACAACTAGATTGTGAGTTAAGTCCAACTTCTATTCAGCTCCGCTGTAGGTGCCTTTAGAAGACTAAGCTGAATAGACATCTATTTCTAGGGCTAGTTGAAACTTAGATATATTATGCTCACGACTCTTAAAACTCTAGTGGTTCCAATCCTATTTCAAGGATGCAAGAAAGCAAAGTCCTATTTCTAGGATCTTTTCCACTATTTTTTTTTTGCGAACCCGCTTATTCAACTCCAACCTTTCGGCCATCAACTAAATACAAACTATGTTAACCTAAGTGGCCAATTTAAGATAGTAATAAACTTTAATTTTCAGCAAGAACAAATAATGCTACGAAGAAGCAAAGTTGCGTTAGCATAGGCAGGACTTTCATCTACTCAAGGAATCCACATAATTGAACCCCCAAATGGAAGCTTAGCTCATAATTGAGAATAAATTGCACAACATAAAGGAAAGGAAACACAAAATATAAGAACAAGTTGAATTCATATTAAACAAAAACTTGAGTACAAGAACTTAGCTTACATTTGAAAAGTAAGGAAAGACACAGTCGACAGAGGCTGGAACATCCAGAACTCAAAGTGGTTACAAGATGAAAAGAAAAACTAAAAAGAATCTATCCTAAAGATGAAAACTCCAAGCTCCTTTGCTTCTAGCACATTGGTCCCCTTTTATAGACCTTGAAGGTAAGGTTGGCTGCCGAGATCAATGTGAGAGGGCCTTGGAAGGTAAGAATCCACGATCCTTGGAGATTTGATACGAGATTTGGGATTTTTGGATGATTTTATGAAGATCTCGCGAATCTAGGAATTCTGTGGGAAAGCCCAGTTGCTGCCGCATCTCGGACGCATTTTCCCCTCTGTTTTGCTTCAACAATTCTGCCTTCAACATGAAGCTTCTTTCCTTACATGACTTTGCAGGCACATCTTGATTGCATTTCTCACATGCTCAGGTCCATATGCGACCGCAATTTTTTAACTCCATCTTCTATTCACTACAACAAATTATAGATAACATAGCTTTTAATAAGAGCATTTTTACAAAATGCTATTAAAAATTCTAAAATTTTAAGCGGGCAAAATGTGTGGGCTTTTTCTTTATCATGAAAAAATTGAGCGAATTAATTTTTCTTGTCTCAACTCTCTACTCCCCAACTCTGCACCATCGCCATTCCTCATTTTTGCTACATACCCACTCTCTGGTCGCTTCGAGCAAAGAGCGTTCTCCTCTCTCAATCTCTTGGAATCTCTCTTCATCACTCTCCACACTTCTCTTAGATGGTCCTCTACTTCGAAGGTATTTTTCAAGCTTTTGTCCGATCACTTTCCAAATTTTTTTTCAAGATTTTTTCTGAACTCTCTCCCCATCACTCTCTAAACTTTTTGTTTTGTTTGTTTTCTTCTCTGTTTTTCTAGGATTTTATATCATACTAGCACATATTAGTCTTTGCCTAAAATTCGAAGTGTAGTGAACATAATTCTAGATTTTTTTTTCAAGATTCTTGTTCTTTCCTTCTTCTCTCTACTGTCGTTCAATTCTTTACGTTTATTTCTCTTGAATTTAATTGTTGTTCTTGGTGAATAATTTTGGTTTTTTGCTACTTCCTTTTTCGTCAAAGAGAAGTTGAAATCAGAGATGAGAAATTAATCTCAGGGACTTTCACTAATGGGTTTGTTCGTTTGTGGTTACAATAATCATCAAAACCAAAAAGCTTGACTAACCCAAAAGAAATTTCCCAAAAAGTTACAGACCCATAAAGTTGAAGAGAAATATATGAATGTGGGAAACCCAAAACCATTCATTGCAAGGGAAAAATGAAAATGGGATAGGGGAAAAGGGGAAATGGGAAAGCAATTTTTTTTTTGGGAAAATTAGGGTGTGGGAGAGAAAAGAAAAGTTCGTAAAGCAGCTTTAAGAGGAAGAATATGAGAGGACTAAAAGGCTGGAATCAAGTTTTATTTTGAGGGAACGAGAAGAATATGAGAGGACTAAAAGGCTGGAATCAAGTTTTATTTTGAGGGAACGAGAGAGAGACGGAACTTTTCTCCACCCACTTACTTTGCTACTTGAAATTTTCTCAAGCCAGATGCATGCTCAAATACCTTAACAACCAGATTTAGCTCTTTTATCAAGTTGTTAATTCCTACTACCACCCATATGGATAGGCTAATAATTCTTAAGCCAAATGCAATCTCAAATACCTTAATTAGAGTATGAAGATTTTTACCCCCAATCTTGACACTGGAAAAGAAAAAATGTATGATCTACAAATTACAAGTAGCTACAAGGAATTTACTTTTGCCATTCAACCCAACTGAAGAGCAATTTAATAACTAATTTGGCCCTACAAGAGAATGTCATGTCCTAGTTGTTTTGTGTTTCTTGTTTTTGTCAATAAAAGTGTTTCTTTTTGAAGTGTCTTTAAGAAGAAATTGAGGAAGAAGATAAGTAGTTGGAACAAGTTCTTCTAATTCTTTCACTCATTTCATTCAAGAGAGTCAAAGACACTCATTCCTTAAAAACTTGAAACCATTACTCAACCTGCTAAAAATAGAAACAACAATTATTGAACCTGTAATGTCCATCTAGAATGAGAAGAACTTATTGAGATAAACCATTGATCACCTGCTTCACTGTCTTTTTGTGGTTAAGGACTAATCCTTTTTAAAAGAGGTTGAAGATTGGTTGCTTGAGGTTTTGTTGGGAAGTTGTTTTAGGGAAAAAAAAAACAAAGATCCTATGTGGGTTGTGTTGTAAAAGCTACTTTATGGACGACATGTAACTAGTGAAATCTTAAAATCTCTAAAGATTGGAGGAGTTTGGAAGATTCTTTTGTCTATACTATACAACATTTGGCTTCTTGTGGTAGAAATTAGAGAGGAATTTTGTGTTTTAGGTTTGGTTAAATTACTTTAATGTTTTTTTTTTGCATGATCATGGTATTTGTGGAGCTGAATTTTTACTGCTATATAGTTTGTTTCTGGTAGTTTGAAAGCTATTTTTATTGCTATACAACAATTGAAAAAATTGACAATGAAGGGATAAACACTACTTCAAATAATGTGGCCAATGATGCAATAAGTAAAGTTCTTGGTCCTAATCGTGGTCATATTAGAGGACTTGGATTTGGAGTGACCTTATCAAAGTTGTCTTTATTGTCTCAAAGAGATAGCAATTATGCCAAACATGAAGAAAAGTATAAGAAGATGGAGGGACAAATGTCTGAGATGAAATCTTTGATGTCTCACATACTCAAATCTCAAGTATGTAGCATTTGTGGAATTAACATAGGTTTATCTTCATATTTTCTTTTTGTTTAACGTGCATACATTTTTTCTGATCGAATTCTTTTAATTTTATGGTAATGCAAGTGAACAACTTTCTAATGCTACAAATGATCCCATGGTTAACAACACTGCCATTAACCCAATTGCATCTTCACCTTCGGTAAAGTATTCATTTCTCAAGAGATAATTCTATTTTAATAATAGTATTTTGCTAAACTATTTTAGAAGATAACTCTTACAAGTTGCTAATTATGTTATGTATTGCCTTTTATATTGCCTTGTTTGTAAAGGGTATTAACAATAATAATGCTCGCCGCAAGTGCATGTTGGTAGATTGGTGTGGTACAGGAGAGGTAGTTGCTGAAGGTCGATGATCTTCGTATAACCCCAAAGTTATTGTTCATCATGTTCTCCTCGATCCACACGCCGTGAGAGTTTGGGTAGAGTAACCAAAGAAGCCCGATGCATTTTTATGGAGGCCTAACTCAGAAATGACATACATTGAGGATGTTGTTGGTAGTACAGTTGCGTGACCTTTTGAGAAAGTTATGATAAGTATGTACATTTATTTATTATTAATTAAAACTATTTTTTGTCAATTAAATTATTTATTTGAATAATTTTATATTCATTAATTGTTTTTGTTGACAACTTTTTGTAGGTTGATAAAAAGGACTATTTACACCAAGGAATGTCTTTGCCACAACACAACTAGGTTAAGTTATTTAGATTTTTTGTGACAACACATTTTGTAATTAATGGATGGTAATGTTGATAAAGTTTATGTTTTGTATAATCTCTAGATTGATAATATTCATGTAACGCCCCCAAAATTTGACCTAAACTAAGGAAACATTACTTAAGTTTTCCCTAATGTCAGCATCATGCTCCAAAAATTTCAGCATCATAACGACGTAACTTTAACTAACCCAAATTTTAATTTAATACCTAAAAATGAGAATTACACACTTCTATCATTCTAAATAACCAGCCAACAACTACATTACACCTCAGACACAACTTAACATCCGCAAAGCAACACGAGTCAGATCTCGTAACAAGTACAACTAAATAAATAAGAAAGTCTACAACACTTCTACAGAAACTCGTAACGTTTAATGCTACACTTGAAACAATACAACCAAACTATCACCACTCTTGCTCAATCAACAACTAAAGGATATCAATGACATCTTAGAAGTTAGGCCACAATCTAAGCCGAGCTCAAACCCAAGAACAAATAAGAAAATAGAGATGATCAAAGACAAGTCTACAAAGACAAGCTAACTATGGTCTTTCTCTCGCCACATCTCCTCTGCATCACCAAGTTCGAATTTGCTTTCAGCACCTACAAAACCTGGTGGTGGATCAGTACAAAACAACGGTATTGAGTAAGTGGCTCACACTTGAAGAGCCATCAAACAACGTACAACATACAAGGCAAACATCATGCTTTTTAATCACAATAACATGCCTTATATACAAGGTGAGCAATCAGCACATAGAACACACTCAACTAATACAATTGTGCAACAACCATGCACCTAACACATGAATTCCGCACCATGCCATGCATACTCAAAACACATGACTTTCGCATCATGCCATGCAACTCAGTTTTCTCTCAAGCTCCACGAGCTCACTCAACACTCATAGCCCTCACAAAGCTCTCTGAGACTGACTCCTTCGAGTCGCACCGACCCCTGACCATATAACCTAGGGCCTCGATGTTTCTCTACGGTGTTCAGCGTTCGATCCTTGACCATATTACCCAAGGCCTCGAACTGTGCATCGCCCCTTGGCCATATTACCCAAGGCACCCGATGACTTCACAATCAAACCGTTCATAGCCCCTTGGCCATATTACCCAAGGCACCCGATGACTTCACAATCAAACTGTAGATCGCCCCTCGGCCATATTATCGAAGGCACCTGATGACTTTCACAATATATAGACTCATCACATCGCCCCTTGGCCATATTACCCAAGGCACCCGATGCTCCTCTTAATCCATTGATGACATACCACCCCTCGACTATTTTTACCTGAGGCACCTGGTATTCACCTAGCTTTCCTTTTTAATCACACAAGATTCTCGATCTCACAATCTGACTAGAATGCACGAATCCTACTCATCATGCCTCTAGACCATGTTTTATGTCAATGACATGCTCACAAACAAAAATACTCAACCTTGTCATGCTTTCTGACTTATGTCATGCTTTAAGTCCATGCAACAATCAAAATCTCCACATACGCTCATAGCATTAAGATCATACTTTACAACCAACCACAACATGATAACTTATCACAGCAACATCGCATCACCACACCTTAACATACATCAACACAACAATTTGATACATCATATGACACAACGGTTTAACATGCTTAAAAATCATCAGTAATATAACAATATATACATATATCAAACATTGTTGAAACTAAACAAATAAAACGCAGCATACTAGTACACAAACAAGCAAACTCAACAGGTAGATATCCACTTACTGGATGTTCTAAAGCACCCCTAAATAATTCTAACAAGATCCCAAAGGCAACTTTAGAAGCTAGATCAAACTTCCTAAGTTAACACGTACTCAATGATTGCTCGAAACTGCCCAAAGGAGTGAGAACCTATAAACGATGAGTTTCCAAGCGTTAGGAATCGATCTAACAAACTTTAAAATACTTTTAATGAGTTCGAAAGGTCTTTAGCTTGCTGGAAATTGCTGAAAATTACCCAAAAGACTTGAATCTTTCCTGGACAAGGACTGAAAAGCTCCAAAAACATTGATCTAAAGCCGCAGGGCTATGGGCAATCCGATATAAGACCTTTCGGGCTATGGGTAAACGTCAAAGGCTAGATTCAAACCTAACAGCTTGCTGGAAATTGATCCAAAGGCCTAATCCTGCAAAACTAGAGTCGTTAGGAAGTGGGTAACCCAAGTTTGAATTCAATTAAACATGGGTCAAAGCCACAACTCACCGAAAATGTTCTACACAAGGAGATACGTGCGAGGAAGGCTACTGTTTGCACGTACTCGTTGAGAAGAGCACGGGGGCAGACTGTTTCAAATGCACAAGTTTGCTCATGCTGCCACAACCAAAACCTGCCACGGATGTGAGTGTTGAACGACGCTGGAGCTGCTTGCCGGAGGAAGAACGAGACGCGAACGTGGGTATTGAGTGGTTCACCAGCGCTTCAAGTGGAGAGGGAATCAAGCTCCACGCGTGGGGAAAAGCGAATGGGCGAAATCTCGCTCGCAGGGGGCTACTCGTGCCTGGCCGACGAAAGAAAACGAGAGAGGGAGAGAAGATGCTCGTGTCTGGCCGATGGAGGAAGAACGAGAGGGGGAGAGAAGATGGAGACGATGTTGAGCATGCCTGCCAGCCGAATGGGAGAAAGACGAGGGGGGTTATATGGCGCAAACGAAGAAGAGAGTCGACGAAGGAAGAGGGAGAAGTCGTAGTTGTTGGTCTGCCACGTGCGTGAGGAAGAAGAACGAGGGGGGGTTGACGGCTGAGTGAGTGTTGATAGCGAGCATAGCTAGCTATTTTTCTCTGATTAATTAAGCTAGTCTTTTACAATTATTTGCCCAAATTTATGCATTTTTATGTTTTATTTGTAGGAAGTATGTGTTTGAAGCTTAATTCAGCAATTGGAGTCAAATAGAGTTTTCAATCTAAAAATTAAAAAAAAAAAAAAAAAATTCATAGCGTCGCGACGCTATCGGCAAATTTTCCAAAAACGCGGTATCGCGACGCTGTCCATAGCGTCTCGACGTTGTCGCCAAATTTTCTATAAATTCATCTTTTCTTGCTACGGCCAAGGGGAGTCCAATTGGTGAGATTTTAGCCCTAATTTCGACTAGAGACCTTTTGTGGGAGCTAAAGGCAAGGCCAAGGAGTGGGAATCAAGCGAGAAGACGTGGAGATCGTGACGGGGAGGTGCAGTGTCGGCGGATTCGAGTTTTCCTTTCTCTTTCACTTAACTCTTGTAGTTTTTATGGTTTTTCTTGCAATTAGTGTTTGTGGTTTAAAGACTATGAATTGCTAGTTGTTTGTCTTAGGGATTGATGTAATTGTTTTAGTTGTTGGATTGATTTTTAGGTATGAATGTGTTTTTATTTTACTCATGCAATTTTGTTTAATGCTTTCAATTACTTGATCACTAATTGAATGATTTAAGTGTTGAATCTAACTCGGGAGGGAGGATTTGGCCTAAGACTTACTTTGTTTAATTGCATGACTAGAGTAGAAATTCTAAGTTTGTGACGAGATTTGGAATATCTTTAGAAGCGTAACAAGGACCGAACCGAATAATGCCTTGCATGTTAATGAACTTAGATAGGGGTATCAAGTTAGTTTATATGCATGAGAATCAATTATACTCGGGAGAGGTAATCGTGATAAAAGTTTCCTTGGCTTGAAGAATAATTGCACGGTCAATTCAGTCCTATTAATCAATCCTCAATCTTAATCAAAGAAATCAATTCCCTAAGAGTCTTTCCATTTGAGTCTCCACTTTTATTTTTATGCTTTTAGTCTTTATTTTTATCTTTATCATTGAGTTTTGTTCCCTAAATAAAATTGAACAAAAGTATTCACGGTGCTTAATTTGCTAGAAAACCAATCCAGAGGACGACACTCGTTTTACACGAAAACACTATATTATTACTTGACCCGTACACTTGCGGTAAGCAAATTGCGCATCAAGCGTGAAAAGGAAGAAGAAATAGCTTAGGGTTTTTTTTTTTTAATATTGACTTTCTTCTTTCTTTTAATCATTTTTTCCCTTTCTTCCAAGAGTAAATAGCCAATGTAATAATGGGAAAAACCTTGATTTGAATCCCAAATTAAATCTCCTATTTGAACTCTAAACCCGATTACAACTCCTAATTAATAGGGTAATCCTAAATCAAAAAGAATTTGGGTTTATTCGAAATTGGAGATACGATCCAAAACTAAATTCCTAAATTATCAAGATATAACTCATCGATTTAGGAACTAAACTAAACCTTCTATTTTTTCAACTTAGAACTTGCGCAGACAGTCTCGTATTGTGGTTGTGTAATTGGAGGTTGGAGTTCTGTTATGATTCTGTGAGTTGTGAATGTGAAGTTATGGGTTGTCTGCTATATAGAAGTGTGTTTTATGTTTATCAGGTGTTGTAAAAAATTTTGGGTTAGTCCTATGTATGCCGTTATGCTACCGAAATTTTCGGTGCATTCGGTTAGTTTGGTTTCAGATTTAGTAATGTCGCTAGGATTAGTTCAAAAATCTTGGAGCGTTACAAGGATCGTCTGAGTCCCGATCGGAGTTACAGAGGGCAGGAGGACAGTTAGAATCTCTTCTTGTGGAGGAAGAAGTGTATTGGAGGTAGAGATCTCGGGATAGCTGATTAAAATGGGGTGATAGAAATACCCGTTGGTTTCATTCTCAGGCCTTGCATAGAAAGAGGAATAATACAATCTGGGGTTTGGAAGATAGTAATGGAGTGTGGCAGTAGGAACCAGATAGGGTATTAGGCCTGATTGAGGGGTATTTTGAGGATATTTTCTTGACGTCGTCCCCATCTGAGGGTGAGATTGATCAGGTTATTTATCGAGTTCCTCCTACTATTTCAGAGGAGATGAATAACAATCTAGTGCGGCATTTTCAACGAGAAAAGGTTCTTCGAGCGTTGAATAAGATCCATCCCAATAAAGCTCCTGGGCCGGATGGTTTGTCTGGAGCCTTCTATCAGCATTCCTGGTCGGTAGTAGGGTGTGATGTGGTTAATTGCTGTTTGGACATTCTGAACAACAGAACCTCTCCAGCACCATTGAAGGAAACAATGATTGTGTTGATCCCTAAGAAGAAGTGTCCCAAGCGTATCACAGGCTACAAGCCAATCTCTTTGTGCAATATTTCGTACAAAATTGTATCCAAGGTTTTAGTGAATCACACGAAGGGTATACTTAATGAGGTGATCTCCCATAATCAGAGCGCTTTTATTCCAGGGTGCTGCGTAGTTGATAATGTCATCCTGGGGTAAGAATGCATTCATGAACTGAAAGCAAAACAGGTTGGGAGAACAGGGTGGGTCTCGCTTAAGCTAGACATAAGTAAGACATATGATAAAGTAGAGTGGGTCTTCTAGGAGAGAATGATGTTGAGAATGGGGTTTGAAGTAGAATGAGTGGAGTTAGTGTTGCGGTGCATATCATCGGTTCGGTATTCGTTTAATGTGAATGGTGTGAGGTGCGGGGATGTCATTCCTAGTAGGGGCCTTTGACAGGGGGATCTGCTTTCCCTGTATCTGTTATTGTTGTGTGTTGAAGGGCTCTCTCGTATGTTGCATGTTGCGGAAGAGGTGAAGGTTATTACAGGGTTGAAGATAGCTCGTGGATGTTCTACTATCTCCCACTTGTTCTTTGCTGATGATAGTTTCTTTTTTTTTTTTTTTTTTTGGGCTAAGGAGGGTGAAGCACATGCTGTGCATGGCATCCTTCAGTGCTATGAGCAAGCATCCGGGCAAACTATAATTTTTGATAAATCAATCATCTCTTTTAGTCTAAGTATAGGAATGGGAGTTCAAGCACAAGGGAGTCAGATTTTCCAGGTCCAAATAACGCCTTGCCATCGCCAGTATTTAGGCTTGCCGTCTTTTATGCCTCAGAACAGATTGATCACTCTAAATTTTATTAAAGAGTGGGCATGGCGTTAGATCCATTGTGCAGGCTATCCCGTTTTTTTTTTCTGTAGGGGGCAGGGAGGTTTTGCTAAAATCCATTGTGCAGGCTATCCCGTGCTACACTAGGAGGTAGCTTAGTGCTCCATGGGAAGAGGAGCCTCTGGGTTTTGCGTGCCACCAAATGCTCGGCCTCGACCGTTTCCCGAGCGAGGAGCTGATCGGGTCTTCCTTTCAGTGTTTTTTAGTGTCGTAAAGTAGCATTCTCTGGACATATTCTGCTCACTTACGCCCTCCTCTGTTGGAAATTTCAAGACCTAGTGATAGGTGGAGGCAACTGCTCTGAATTCATGCAAGGATGGTCTTCCCAATATGGCATTGTACGCTGTGATGAAGTCTACCACAAAGAAGTTGACCATCTTTGTAATTGTTTGTTGTGCGTCCCCGAAGGTTACTGGTAGCTCGATGCTTTCTTCTAGACTCACTTTTTCTCCCCCGAACCCCACTAATGGTGTGAGGCTCGACTTCAGACGGTCCCTCCCTAACTTCATGGCATTGTATGCTGCAGTAGAGAGGACGTCGGTAGAGCTCCTTCTGTCGATTAGGATTCGATGAACCATCGCATTGGCGACAGTTAGAGTTTCCATCAGTGCATCATTGTGTGGATGATGGATTCCTGCAGCCTCTTTCTTTGTGAACTCCAAGCTAAACAGATTTTTTTTCAAATTGGAGTAAGTACATACCTTGCTCTCCTGACTCTAGATGAGCCTCACGGGTTGCCGCTTTTCGTTTCCTGCCAGAGTCTCCTCCTGAGGGCTCTCACAGGATGGTTCAGATTTCGAGTGGGGGGTCATTGCCTCCTCGGCCTTGCTCTGTCCGTAACGATTTTTTACCTCTCTCATTCCCTACGAACTCCTTGAGATAGCCTTCTCTAATCAGGATTTCTATCTCATCCCACAATTGTACACATTCTCGGATCGTGTGCCCGTGGTCCCCGTCAAACATATTGTACTTGTTTTTATTCCTCTTGTTTGGGTCCGTCTTCAACCTATCTGGCCGTTTCAACAAGTCCGTACCCTATAACGCTGTCAGAACATGTTCAAGAGGGGCAGACAATGGGGTGTACTTTTCAAACTTTCCCTTCGGTTCCCCTCGACCTAAAGCCTCTTTTGCAACTCCTCACCGGGCTTGAGGAGTGTTCCTATCGGCTTCGACCACTTTCGTCTGTTCGGCGTCTTCTGCCTCTATCCTCTCTTCGTTGGTCAGGGACAGATATCCCCCGACTTTCTCTCTTCTTGCTTGGATTTTAGCAGCTCTTCGATGCTTATATATCTCTGCGCCTGAGTCGTGAACTCCACATATGTTCGCGACTAGCTTTCACTGATCGAGTTGAGCAGCCTCTCATCCTACAAACTGATGTGGACTTTTCCTACTGCAAGCGCACAGGTCAAGTAATAATATAGTGAACAGTAAATTCGAATGTCGTCCTCTGGATTGGATTTTTAAGCAAATCAAGTATTGTGAATAATCTCGCTCAATTTTATCTAGGGATTAAAAAGTGATGAATATATGATGATAAAAACAAATCAAAGCAAATAAAAAGAATGGAAATTCAATTGGGAAAACTACTTAGGGAATTGATTTCGCCGATTTCGTTTAGGATTGATTTTAAGGAATAAGTTATTATGCACAATGGAATTATGAGCCAAAGACCCTTTAATCACAACTACCTCTCCCGAGTATAATTGATTCTCATGCAAATTAACCAACTTGATATCCCTATCTAAGTTTATTAACATGCAAGGTAATGAGATCTTTTAACTAATTCTAAAGATAATCTAAAACCGTCAAGTATTAGAAAGTAAACTTTATTCATGCAATCTTGAGCAAGTCTAGATCAAATCCCCTCTCCCGAGCTAGATTCGAAACTTAAATCATCCAACTAATGGCCAATTAATTGAAAGCATTAAATCAAGATTACAAACACAATAACATTGCACAACTTAAACCAAAAATCAATCCATAAACTTAATCAACTACATCAATCCCTAAGCTACAAGTTTAGCTACTCATGAATGTAAATACAAGCTCAACTAAACATAGGAAAGCCATAAATCTAACTAAAGGAAGAAAAGGGAAAAGAAAACTCAATGTAGGCCGAGTCCCGACGTCCCCGTCACGATCCCCACGAACAATGGGTTGATTTCCAAGTTCCTCCTTTGTTTTCAGCTCCCAAAAGCCTCTATTCTGTCCTCTTTACGGCTCCAAAAGGTCCCAAATTGATCTCACCAAAAACCTAGCCGAAGTGAAGCTTATATTCTGATTTTTCGTCTTAGCGTCGAGACGCTGTCTCTTATACGCGCGTTCTGAATAAGGAAAAACGGTAGCGTCGGGACGCTTCCTATCGTAGCGTCTCGACGCTGTAAGCTTTACGCGCCTGATCTGATTATGGAATGTGAGCGTCGAGACGCTCAAGAGCTAGCGTCTCGACGCTAGCCTGCTGTTGACCGCGATTTGACTTTTTTTCACTTTTATTCTTTTCATTCCTTTGTATCTTTTTACGCCCCGAGCACCCGATTAACTCTGATATTGCATTATAGCTCCAATCGACCATTTCCTACAAAATAAACATTATAGTGCAATAAAATGGCCCAAACACCATAAAAGACTAGCTAAATTAAACAAGTAAAGATAGCTAGCTATGCTCGCTATCAAATACCCCCAAACTTAAGCTTTTGCTAGTCCTCGAGCAAACTCTAAATCAGGCATACAATGGAAGAATGGATGCAACAATCATAACTCAATCCTCAAGGCTCAAAAGTCAATACCCAAGCAAGCAAGAGATATGCACACAAGGACCAATGAGGGAGACAAATTAAAATTTTTCCAAAATTAACTTGCACAAGCGAGATCTAACTCAACAAGATCAGACTCTACTAGCCCGGGGTTGGATTATTAAACTCTCAACTCATCTTCCCTCTACACTGGCACTAAGGCTTCACTAATGAGTTAATGCAACAAATTAGTTTGTTTATCTCCATACTTAAGTGCTTTTAATTAACAAATGAATTAAGCATGTAAATGTGGCACTAGCTTTCACACACCCATTGCAGGGACCCTTAACCTGAGTTTTCTCTGGTTGGCCTAACTGATCACAACAGGGGTAGCTCTTTTTGCCTAAATCTTTATTAAACATTGCAAACTGTGCACAGGCCATGGCATAATAATTTTCTTTTCAACAGTAACAACAAGAATGATTTTTCGTTATGAACATAATAGCAGATATTCTTTTCTTTTCTCCTAAGCAAGATCAAACATGCTAATTTGCAAAAAATTAACTCTTTAGCTCTACCCTACACCTATCGAGGTGACAACAAGCATATGAACTCAATAATTCGCTCCTAAGCATTCAAATCCAAGTCTAGCTAAGACAAATACTCTACTCATGCAAGCCATCTCCTAGAAAAATTTTAAAAAGTCTCCCTTTTTGGGCACTTATGCTTACATCTCATCACAAGCTTGAAAATTGACAAGAAAGCCTATCCTAGGACATCATAATCATGCAAAAGTAGCATCCAGAAAACAACCATATGCATAATTCAAAGAAAGCTCAAAACTATAGCCCGAACTCAGATGCTCAAGGGCTCCACAAACATGCTAATCCACCCCCAAACTTAAAACATGCATTGTCCTCAATGCATAAAGAAAATAAAGCATACATAAGCATGAGAACAAGAAACGAATGAAAGGAGTGAACAATACTGCCCTGGAATGATGATGACTTCTTGCTTGAAAGCTTGGAATCTTGAAAGCTTGAAAGCAAAGGAGAGGAAGAAAACAAGACCTACAAAACAAAAACAAACAATAAATCAAAAGCAAAAAGAAAACACACTAACTTACTTGGGTTGCCTCCCATAAGCGCTTGTTTAACGTCATTAGCTCGACGTGTTGCACGTGCTTCAAGGAGGCTTTTGTTCTGTGAATCCAACAGAGGTGCTCTTTCTTGCACCTTTCTTGTAGCCCATGTAAAGCACTTCATCTTTAGAGTCTTCAACTGCTTTAAAAATTTCTTTTTCGTTCTTGACTCTAATAGTGAGCTCCCTGCGCTCAATATCTATGATCGCTCGCCCAGTAGCGAGGAATGGTCTCCCTAATATAACAGGCATCGAAGGATTTTCTATCATATCCATAACATATAAGTCAATAGGGAGGAAAAATCTACCTACTCTGATTAATACATTTTCTACAATACCAACTGGTCTCACCACAGATTGATCAGCCAATTGGAGCTTTACAGGAGTAGACTTAATCTCACCTATATCTAACTTTTTACACAAAGATAGAGGAATGATATTAATGCTAGCACCTAAATCACATAATGCTCTGAAAGAATAAGTACCAAAACTACAAGGAACAGAAAAACTCCCTGGATCTGCTACTTTTTCAGGTACTTTCTGTTGTACTCTGGTGCTGCATGTGGAAGCAAGATAAACCGTGTCAACTTTCTTTTCTTTTCGCTTCTTTGCTAACCACTCCTTCATGAACCTGTTGTATTGGGGCATCTCTAATGCCTCTGCAAAAGGGATATTGATATTCAGATTCATAAAAGCATTCATAAATTTATCAAACTGAACCTGATTATTCTTTTTCTTCTTTTTCTTTTTCTTTTCCTTGGGAACCATCAATGTGGGAGAAGGAATAGGAGGCTCAAGGTTAGGCTGTTCAGCCTCATCAGATGATGTGTCCTCCTCAGCTTCTCCTGTAGGCGTTTCATAGTCCTCAGATTCAGGCTCCTCTTCTGATTCTTCCTGGTGTACAGTGATTGCCTTACAATACTCCATTTGGGGTTTCTCTTGTTCAGCTGGGGCCTTACCTTTATTCATGGTGCTTACAACATTCACCAACTGTCCCAACTGATTCTCAATGTTCTTGATGGCTGCACTGTGGCCATTCACTGTTGAATTGATGGCAATGACTGCCTCCTCTAACTTGGTTGTCCTGTTACTAGACTCTGCAATGAAAGCTCCAACAAGATCTTCTAACTTTTTATTATCTTGAGTTTGAGGGGCAAAACCAGGAGGATTAAGAACATTCTTAGTATTAGCATAAGAGAAATTTTCATGGTTCCTATTGTTAGGGTGATAATGTGTAGGTGTAGAACTATTATTATATCCCCTAGAATTAAAATTTGATACATACTGAACCTGCTCGATGGTCTCCTCTTGAGGTCTAGATGCTAAAGCAGCAGCTGATTCAATTGACTGTGCACTCCCTGTACCTGAAAATTTCATAAACGCATTGGCAAGGGAAGTCATCTGGGCTTGGAGTGCACTTACTTTATCAACCTCGAACACTCCAGCAGCAATCTTTTTAGGTGTAGACCGCTCAGATGGCCACTGATAACTGTTGGTGGCCATGTCCTCTAGAAGTGTGCGAGCGTTTTCCACGGTCTTGGACAACAGAGTCCCACCTGCAGCTGCATCAACAATCGTTTTTGTACTAGGAGTTAAACCATTATAAAACAACTGTACCTGAAGCCAATCGGGGTAACCATGTTGAGGACACTTCCTCAGTAGCTCTTTGAATCGCTCCCAAGCTTCGAACAACTGCTCATCGTATTGTTGTTGGAATGTCCCAATCTCGGTCCTCAGCTTGACCGTCTTTGCAGGAGGAAAGAATTTCTTTAAAAAGGCCTGGACCAAAGCATCCCAAGTGGTGATGCTCCCAGGGGTAATAGACTGCAACCAATCACGTGCTTTGTCCTGCAAAGAAAAGGGAAATAAACGTAAGCGAATAGCATCCTCAGAGACACCATTAATCTTTACCGTCCCACAAATGTCCAAGAATGATTTAAGATGAGAATTTGGATCCTCAGTGGGCGATCCTCTGTATGCACAGTCTCGAGCCATCTGAATAAGACCGGTTTTCAGCTCAAAGTTGTTGGCATTAATCGGGGCATAGACAATTCCCGATTGATGTCCCTGAAACACAGGCTGAAAATAATCTCTAATAGGCCTAGGCTCGCTATGCTCGCTAAATTAAACAAGTAAAGATAGCTAGCTATGCTCGCTATCACAAACCTAAAATCACAACAGTTAATGCAACTCCATCATCATAGCCTTCAACCTGCAGAACTTCGTTACTGAATCTGGTGATATAATCCTTTAAACTCTCCCTCGGTCCCTGCTTAACTGTCAACAGGTTGATCTATGGCTTTCGTAGATTCTGCGCCCCTAAAAACTATGTAACGAAGGTTCGTGCTAGCTCCTTAAACGATCTTATCGACCTCCGAGGTATCTTGCTAAACCATTGTCTTGTTATCCCCATCAAGGTCAGCGCAAAAGCTCGACACCTGGTTGCTTCATTTACCTCTTGAAAATCCATCCAAGTAAGGTACGCGTTCAGGTGTTGGACTGGATCCTTCTTACCGTCATACTGCTGGAAGGTGGGTACTTTGAACTTCTGCGGTACTTTTGCCCCCATAATATCATCGGTGAAAGGCGGCTCCATTTGCCATATCAATTCCTTTATGTCCTTGTTATCTGCCCTTCTTTGCGAGTCGCGAGGGTTGTCCTCTTTCAGCCACTTGGACAATTCCTGTTCGCGCCCTCCTCTGCCATGCTCGGCCCTGGATCCTGTTCGTGCTTCTAGCCTTTCCCTACCACTATGTTTAATTTGCGTACCTGGTGCCAGTTTCGATCGTGAGTTTCTACGGATCTTTTTGTGTCTAGGCCCGGGTTCTCTGTGAGTCCGATCATCCTTTGGATTTGGCATTCGACTGGTAACGCTCTCTGAATCTCCCACCTCCTCCTCGGCTACTTCATTTCCCTTCCTGGGATCCCTCTGCAGCTGTTCTTCCTTGTGTTCCAAGCATTCAAGTTTTTTTAGCAAGTTCAAGATTTATGACAGGTTTTGCCCAATCTCATTCATCCTTCCTTTTATTGCCTCGATCTCGACCTCTTGGGCTTGGAGTCGAATCTGGGGGTTCACTTCAATGGTAACTATTGATGCCAAAATCTGGCCAAGCCACTCACCTGACCTTCACGTGAGTCCAGCTGTGAATTTGCTGAAGACGGGAAAGACGTGACCTGTAAGACCAGTCAGAACCGCTGCACACTGATGTGGTGTAGGCCACCTGCACTCCGATGCCTAAGTAAGATCAAACAATAAAGAGTGTTTTGGTAGCTAATTTTTCGAACCCTTTCTCACGTGTGGGAGACCCCCATTTATACATGTGTCTTCAATTAGGGTTTTCTAGGCGCTCGGAGGCGATCCAGGGTTGAACCGAGTGGAACCGGGGCGGACTGAGGCAGTAGGGACTGAACGGAGACGGTAGGACTCGACCATATGGGTTGGGCCAAGGCCCGATCCCTCCGACCTTGGCTCGACCCTCTAGCCTGTTCTTCCTCCGAGGCCTGTTTCCTGGTTGTCTCCTTGGGTTGGTATTGCATTGTCCTTCTAAGCTCCTTGCATAATGGGGTGGTCAAAAATTACCTACAACATGCCTTATACAATATGTCCTTCAATTCACCAAATATGACAATAAAACAACGTTGATCCGAAGAAATTTGTTCAAAAATTCCATTGAAACTCGCCCCTAACCGAGATGAATTGGTTGCCTAGGTCGTTATCTTTCGACCTACAATGAGCTCCAATCGTCACGTTGTTGAAGCCATTGATGATGTGAACACAATACATTGCAGAGAATGCATCGCTCACTTGGATTAGTTCAGTGCTCAAACAAATGGATATTACAAGCAAGAGAATGCAGCTCTTGTTGATACCCATAGCTTCAAGTAGATCTGAGTTTTTCCAATTGTTATTCATCGTATATATATGCTCATATTTATTTTTTATAATGATGGATAATGAATTTACAAATTACAGGTGAGCATTTTTTTTTTCTTTTTGGTTAAAACGAGTGAGAATTTCTAGAAAAAAGGTAAATACATAAACTACTTTCTTTACCGGTCCGTATATCACTTTCTATTGAGGTTTTCAAAATCTTAAAAAAACCCATTAAAATGATAATAATATGATCTGTTTTGAAATTTTTTTTAACATAAATGTTATCCGTAATATTATATTTTTTCTATAAATCGAATTTGATTATTTTCTTATTATTGTTTATCATTATTGTCCATATGTGTTTCGAATTCATGTTTTCGAAACAGAACAAAACCCACTAAAATGATTATAATATAAATTACTTTGACAATATGTTCATAATAAATATTAGGGTTAACAGTAAGAATTGACCAATTTATTTGGAAAAATAGCAGCTGTCCATATTATTTAGATAAATGACTAAATCAATTTTACGAATAAATAAATATGAAAGATTAAGTTACAAAAATACCTTGGACTATAAAAAAAAAATTGAAAATCTTGAATTATTTAAATCAAATCTAAATTTCAAATTAAATCAAATCAATTCACCTACAATTTTTTTCGGAAAAAAAAAAATCAACTACAAATTCCGATATGTTAAGCAGCAAAAAAATTGAATCAAAATAATTAAAAATCTATATCTAATTGGTTAATAATTTAATAACGATACATAATAAATAAAAATATATAAAATCAAAGTACCAAAAACATGTAAACAGCATATGATAAAAACATATGATTTGTTAATTATTGCAAATTCGCATTCACGTAAGAAATATCATGTATTTAAATTTAAGGAACAAAATCTAATTTATATTTTAAGCATTAAATACGCAAATATCTTGTATTAAAAAACTATGAAAAGAAATCTTCCTCTACAATTTCCATGAAATGTTTTTGTAACATTGAGTCATAGAAATACATTGTAAATCAAAATTTTAACATCGATCCATATAAATACTATGTACTCATACTATATACTCATACTATGTACTCAACCAGAATGTCTATTTCTCTTACATTCTATAGCTAGTAACTAAGAATGTTATATCTACTAAAATAAGGTGTAACTTAAAAGATTCACCACTGTATAGTTTGCCAATTGCCAGTGGTCTCATTTTTTTTTTCTTTTTGCCTTTTGACTGCTACAACTGTTCTTGCTCACTAATTGAAGTGAAATTTGTTGAAACTCTCAGATATGAATATCTTGATAATGGATCAATTAGTCTACTCACAGGAAAGAATGATGTTTACAGCTTTCGTATACTTCTCATGGAGATGATAACGGGAAGAGTTCATGTCGACAATCAATCACATGTGTTGATGGTCGATTTTGGTCAGAGGGAACTCACCTGACCTTCACGTGCCACCAACGATAAATTTGTAGATGAGGGGGGAAGACATGGCCTGCAAAGGAGTAAACCGACACTGGTGTGGTGCTAGCCACACCGCCTCCGATGCTTAAGTCAGAAAACATAAGGGAGAGCTAGAGAGTAAGAGAGAAAGAGTCGAGAATGGAGTTCGGGTCACTTCAGTGGTGAAGAGGAGTATAAATACCTGCTCATCCTCCTAGGGTTTCTAGGAATTCGGAGGCATTTTGGGACGAACCAGGCGAAACCGAGGCGGCCAGAGGCAGTATGGACCGAGCAGAGTCGGTGGGACTCGGCCCGCACAAGCAGGCCGACCATGGCTTGTCGGTCCACTGGCCTGATCCACTGGCCTGTTTCCCCGCCTGGGTCCATCTTCCAGTCCGATTTCTGCCCAATTGTCCTTGTCAGCTCCTTGTGCATCGAGGTGGTGCAAAATCACCAATAACATGTATGTTGTATTTTTTGTGATTAGAACAAGCTAAAAAATTATGACGACACCAACTAACAAATTTTATTAAACGAGATTGGATCGTCGGTACCACGGCGAGGATGACGACGGTGAGGAAAACGAAGGTGAAATTGGAGATGAACTTTTCAACAGCAAAAGAGTGGTCGAGAGCATGGTGATAGATAAGAAGAAGAAGATCTTAGAGAGAAAGCAGTCACTAGGAACCAATTTGAAAGGAATAAGATAAGATTTTGTTTTCTAAAAAAAAGATTTGATGATAGATGTTCTTAGATACACCCTCCTTTGAATCTTTGAAATAGATTGAATTTCCAATTGAGTGTCAAATAAGAAATTCGGTGCACAAATAAGTCACGTAAGAAGCACAATTTGGCCATTTTCCACCCATTCATTTTTTTTTTTTTGTCTATATTTCGAAATCGACTTCTTTTTATGACCAAGGATTACCTTTTTTTTTTTTTTGTTCAAATGGTTCATTTAGTCTTAAAATTTTATATTTGACAAATTTTGTAATTAAGTTTGAGAAACATGTCAATTTATAATTGGTCCTAAGTTTAATTATTTGTAAATTTGTCATTAATTTTGTATAATGACGTGACAATTTGCGATTAGGTAACATTTTTGTTTCCCATTTCTTAAGAAATATATTTGTTTCGGGTTCGTTTGATAACTATTTGGTTTTTAAAAATTAAGTTTATAAACACTACTTATGTGAAGATAGCACATTAAAGCCCACTGATTCTTTGTCTTTAAATCCATTCATTGTACAATCGGACCCAACATTATAAGTCCGCTTTTCATTTCTCGTTTTCTATCTGTGGCCCATTCTTTAGTTTTTTAGGTTTTAAGAAGATTCCAGAGAAGAGAGAAATATTGATAGTTTTGTAGCAGTTTTTAATCCTAGGTCTTTATATGTATGGTTGTATTGTGGGCATTCTAATATATATAAAAACCAAGGCTTTCTCCTGCAATACTTTTTCTCTCCATTTTAGGGTTTTCATTGTACTTGCAAGTTAAGATGGTATCAGAGCTTTGTCTAACGACTCTGTTCTAATCGGAAATTTTTTCAACCTAATCAGCCTCAATGTCGATGCCTGATAGTTTGCTAAGCGACGCCTTGGGAAATTCTTCCGCTGTTTCCTTGCAAGCATTCAGTCCGAGTAACAAAATCCAAGGAGATTTCCCTATAATGGAAGATATTGAATTTAACAGTTTTATAATGAGAAAATAGTTGCAAAACCCTTTCAATTAATAAAGGAATCAGAAGAAAATAAGTCTCCTACAAATAAAGAAATTAAAAGTTTACAAGTTCAAAATAACTATTCAAACAAAATGTTAACCTCTAAGGTAGAAGAACTAATATAACCTCCAAAACAAACAATCAAGCCATTGTTTAATCCACCAAAAAAGGTAAAGTTAAAAACACCAAGAACTCATATAATGAACGAAATTGATAAAAGGTTAAAAGCTTTAAATCTACCATGTGAATCTTCAAAACAAATTAATGTTCTTAATAATAGTGACGTAGAATCTTTAATAGAACATTTTCATCCCTTAAAGAAGAAGAACCATCGAATTTAAATCGAATTAGAAATTACAAACCAATCAATGAAAATGACAGAATAAATTGGTATCATAGACCAACAATGCCAGACTTAAATTACGAACAAAATTACAAATTTCTGAGAAACACTCAGTATGATGGCCATTCCATATATATATGGAATATAGATGGAATATCGGACAAACAAATAGAAGATACTCTCCATAAAATGCTTATGGATGCAGTAGCCTATGAAGCAAATGATCACTCAGATCACTCACTAGCAAAATTAATTATCAATGAATTCACTGCAATGCTTAAAGCATGGTGAAATTGTTGTTTAACCCCAGCCGATAGAACCTACATCAAAGAACATAAGAGTAAAGTAAAAAAGACTAAAGAAATAAAGGTAGAAACAACCAATATAAATACAAGTGAACCAAGTACCTCTACTACAAAAAAACATAGTAGAAGAGGAAATAGAAGACACGGTGTCAACATTGATTTATGTCATAGTTGTACATTTTACAGTAAGAAGTAATACAGTAGGTGCTGAAAATCAAAGAACAATTTTAAAAAAATTTAAGATGTACAAACTTAGCCAATTTTAAATGGTATGAAGACATGTTCCTAGCTAGAGTTTTCTTTATGTCAGATTGTAACTCACAACATTGGAAAGAAAGCTTTATGGACGGTATTCCAAGCTATATTGTGTAGAAAGAGTGTATAACTCTCTTAACAAACAATATGATCATAAAATCCGATGGACGAAAGTAACATTTAGAAAAATCACAACCTACATTATAAAAAGCGGATTAGAAATCTGCAATGAAATAAAAGTGCAAAAGAAAGTACAACAAAATAACAAATTACCTAAAAGAGAAATAAAAACTTTATGTTCTCAATATGGATGTGAGAGAATAGAAGAATCAAACACCTCTAGGAAATGAATTATTAAAAGACATAATAGTAGAAGATACTATAAAGACAATTATCAAAAATCATATATTCAAAAACCTCCTGAAATGGAATATATCCCTAAAAAATATTATAAAAGGAGAACCCGAAAAGAAAACTCTACTCACTCTCGACCAACTCAAAATACTAAATCAAGAGGTAAAAGAAAAGTCTCATGTTACAAATGTAACAAAGAAGGACATTATGCAAATAACTGTCCAAATAGGAAAATAAATGAATTAGATATCAATGAAGAATATTCGTCGGAATATTATGATAGTTCTGAAGAGGAACTAAGAATTCAAGAATTAGAAGAACAGATTTTGAGATATCAAGTCAAAGTGAAAGTGATATTGAAGGAGTTAAAGCATGTGCATGCGAAGGACAATGTATAAACGTCCTAACAAACGAGCAAGAAGCTCTCTTTCAATCAATAGATCATATAAATGACGAGGAAATGAAAAAAGACAATTCTAAAAACTCTAAAACAATCTTTAGAGTCTTCTAGCAGTCCAACTGAGCCAGTCAAAAGAAAGGAAATTAGAGTAAGGAGTCTCCACGAAATTCTTCAAAGAAAAGATGAATTAAAATCAGCGTCAATTAAAGATTTACAATTTGAAATCAACAATCTCATGAAAGAAATTCAACATAATAAAGAAGAAATTCAAGAAATAAAACAGGAAATAAATAGTCTCAAACTAAATAGAGAAATTCATGAAGGAGAAAACTTTCTAATAAATCAAGTTACAAAGACATAATACCAAAAATGGTATTTTCTTGTAACACTAAAAATAGAAGATTTTAAAATAACTCTAAAAGCCTTGATAGATTCAGGAGCAGATCAAAATTACATACAACGAGGATTAATACCAACTAAATACTATGAAAAAACTACTGAAAAATTAAGTAGTGCTAACAGATAGAGTTTAAATATCCAATTTAAGCTACCAAGTGTCCATATTTGTAATGAAGAATTTTGTTTTATAAATTCCTTTCTTCTAGTAAAGGATCTAAAACAAGAACTGATTTTAGGAACCCCATTCTTAACTCTGTTATACCCAATAAAAATAACTGAAAAAGGTTTAGTCGGTAAAATACATGATAAGGAAATAATTTTAAATGAAGAGATAAAATTATGGAAATCATTTTGAATTCACAACTTTAAATGAAGAGATAAAATACATGATAAGGAAATCATTTTAAATGAAGAGATATAAGGTTTAGTCAAAATTTTGAATTCATAACTCCAATTCTTCCATATGAAATTATGGAAATCGGTGAATTAAAAAATGAAGAGATAAAAAGAAAACAAAAACAAATCTAATTTCTTAAAGAAGAAATTTGTTACAAAAGGATAGAAGAAAATCTCAACGATCCTTCTATCAAAATAAAAATAAAAGAAATAGAAAATAAAATTGAAAAAGAAATATGTTCAAATCTACCAAATGCATTTTGGGATAGGAAAAAACACATAGTAAATCCTCCATTCACAAGCAACCATAGGAATTGCCAAAAGCAGTGTATATAATGGCAAGAGAAGGCATATACGGTTGAGACATGGAGCTGTGAAATAGTTGTTGAAAATTGGAGTTATCTCCTTGGAGTATGTGAGGTCTGAGAGGAATTTGGCGGATCCTCTCACCAAAGGCCTAACAAGGAGAGTAATTCTAGAGTCCTCAGCATGTATGAGACTCAAACGGTTGAAATGAGTCCATAGCCCTTTATTTTGGTGGTCCAAGTACAGACTTGATGGACAAATTTTGAAAAGTCTTCATAGCTTAGAATTTATGTGATTTATCTGTGATAGACTTCATGAAGCATTTCGTGATTGTGAAGGTGTGGTCGCCTTCCATGAAAGAGTGTAATGAATCTCTTTCTAAAGCTTTCACGATGGTCCAAGGTATTTGTACATGGCCTTGAATAGCACTTGTCCTATTACCATATCGCGGAATCAAGGAAACTTTGAGGATTCAAACGTGTTGTGGGGGTCAAACCATGACCGTTGAAAGTTCAAAAGGTAACTTACTTTCTTTGTGCTAGTTATTGTCTTACTTCACTATGCATTAATTCAAATCGAAAGATATTAATGCTTAAGTTTATTTCCTCCTTTACTCAAAAAATATTGTTTACAGTCATTCATGGGGGATTATTGGGAATGACTTGATTTTGGCCTTTAGAAGTAATGCATGGAGTAGTTTGTCCCATATGGAAAAATTTTGAGTTGAGAAGAGTGTTTTTATAACATCACTCTTCCCTGTTCTTGTAAATGTGTTTAAGGGTGGAACCAAGACTTCTTTCCACCGATCGGATGGGCGGGTTCGGGTGATCGCGCTTGCGCGTAAATAAAGAGATTGGTTTTACTTTTTGGGCCAACATATTTTTTATTTATTTTTATTTTATTCCCGTCCATGTGTCACTACTGTATTCATCGCCACGTGTCGTTGCAAGTACGAGTTTCACGTTGCTGCCCTTCCATTTCAACATGTGGTGTCCTCGTGTCCACACATTCCTTTGACCGCTCCTGCAATGACACGTGGCACACCTTTTATGGGAAAGTTGTTTGGCTCTTTCCCTATAAAAGTAGTTTTGAGTAGAGTGGAAGATCACTAAATTCGTTTCATTCTTCCTACGTTTTCCTTTGATTCCAATCCTTCTCTCTCAAGTGCACGAATGAGGAGGGTGTCATGTTAACCTTGGGGAGCAACCGATAAGAACGATTTAGCACAGTGGTCGTGCCAAAATTGCTTTCAAGGCAGTGGTTTCATCCACAACACAACAATTGTTTTTTCTCATTTTCTTTCTACAAACACTCTACATTGTTCGATTTAGCTCCAATTTGTGTGGTTCGTCCCCAATGTCTTAAATGCACAATTTATCTAGAAAATAGACAAATAAACAGTAAAACCAACTCTAACAAGCTTAGATTAAGGACAAATAAATAGGACTAAATTGGTCCCTGTTAAATGGATTGAAGCTAACTCAACATGTATTAACATTTCTCCTCATCATGTTCTTAGCCCTATTTAGTTGAGTCGTTACAGCTAGTAGCAGAGCCTAGCTTTTAGATTCTATAGACTCGCTTACATTGTAAGCATCAAATTTCCCCATAGCCAAACATAAGTGAACATGTCTCGTCACTGCCAAGTATGTTAGTACCAAGTAGGAAAGAACTTTATGAATGATAATTTATATAACGCATGAAAATTTTAATCAGTAATACTTAAGTTAATATCAGTAATTTCAAAATTAGATTTTGAAACAAACTATTGGACACAATTTTTGAAAAAAGATAACTCATGGAATTGAACAAGGTTGCTATTCAGCTGGTTGGGTTGAGGTTAGAAAGCATAGACTCTATCTACAGACTACATCCATACTAGCACATCTTTCCCCAAACGACCACACCCTATTAGAGAATATTTTCCCATTATTATTTGGCTTGATTTATGCCTTTGATTGCTGTAATTTTGGTGTAAATGCTCTTTCCTTTTCTGTGTATTCTTTGGTGTATAAAGATCAATTCCATAGTAATGAAATCATTTAGCAAATTATTCTCACATATTCTCTAAGTTCATATGGTATCAGAGAATTAAGCAAAAAAAAAAAAAGTCTTACATTTTTTCCCCACACTCCAGACAGCAGCTTATGTCTCTTCTGCTTAGCCTCTATTCAGAACCTATTCTCAACAAATTCTTGGTCTCTGTCTTCTTCAATGGCAAACACAACAGTTTCATCCTCCTCTGCAACGTCCTCGCCTCTATTTCTTCTGTCCAACATCTGCAATCTCATACCGCTCCGCTTGGATTCTACCAACTACGTCTTATTGAAATTCCAAGTCTCCTCCATTTTGAAGGCCCATTCTTTATTTGGGCACATTGATGAATTAACTCCAAAATCAGCGCAATATGTTCGCTCTCCTACTGGTGAAATCACAACTGAGGTCAGTACCCATTACATTCAATGGGTCTCTGGTGATCAGGCTTTCATAACTTTAATCAACGCTACTTTATCGCCTTCTGCCCTCGCCCATGTTGTTGGTTATTCTTCCTCGAAAGATTTATGGTTTTCTTTAGAAAAGCGTAATTCTTCAAATACAAGATCTACGATTCTTGACTTGTTATCTGCCCTATATACAATAAAAAAACGCTTCAATCTGAATCTATCGAAAAATATACTTGTCGGATTAAAGAGATTGTCGACAAGCTTGCTGCAAATTCCATAAAAATTGAAGATGAAGAGACTTTGGTTCATACCTTGAACGGGCTCCCAACTGAATTCATTGCTTTTCGCACCTCCATACGGATTCAAAGTGGATCTCTCTCTTTGGAAGAACTTCACAATCTCCTCGAGGCCGAAGAGAAGATGTTGAAACAAAATGTTGTCGTCGATCCCATTCCCACTGTTATGGCTGCTGTAAAAAGTTCATTCTCAAACCCTAACATTCGAGGAAGAGGAAGACGACAACCAGCCCAAAATCGTGGGTTCCCGAATCGAGGATTCGAGGAATCTCAGCGTGGTCGTGGGTTTCAAAATTGTGGTGCATTCGAAGGCCCAAGCCCATTTAATCGTGGTTCACAATCATGGGATTCTTTCGGGTCACGTGGTATTTTGGGCAACGAGTCACACGCAAGTCAGCAATTCGGGTCAAATATTTTGGGTCCAGCAGCGAGTGGGTCTAATTTCGGGTCTGCTTCTTCAAATTCTTATTCGAGATTTCATGGCGGTCGAATTTTCTATCAAATTTGGGCATGGAGCGTTTGATTGTTATAATAGAATGAATTTCTCATATCAGGGACGACATCCACCAGCACAATTGGCTACTATGGCAGTAACTTCTATGAATTCACAATCTTGAAATGATTCTTCTAACAGTTTTTGGTTATCTGACAGTAGCTGCAATGTTCATATGACCAACGATCTTGCAAATCTCAATCTCTCCAACAATTATAATGGAGAAGAATCTGTCACCGTGGGTAATGACCAACCTTTAAATATTCAAAACATAGGCAGTGGTACACTCTCTTCCTCCTCTCATACTTTTAATCTTTCCAAAATCCTTCATGCTCCTGAACTTGTTATTAGTTCATAAATTTTGCCTTGATAATAACTGTACTTTTATCTTTGATACTGACTGGTTCCTAATTCAGGATAAAGTCTCTGGCAAAATCTTATACACTGGTGAAAGCATCAATGGCCTTTATCCCATCCCAAGTCCATCCACACTATCTTCTGATCTACACCCCAAAAACATTAATTTTATGGCAAACAGGAGTGTGCTCTGTGGCATCACCGGTTTGATCATCCCGCTCCCAAAATGTTACGCTCAAGTTTATCTCGTCTTGGTCTTTCTTTATCTAGTTTTATTTCTACTTATGAATGCAATAGTTGCTTGAAAGCTAAAATGTCTAAACTTTCATTTCCTATGTCTCTTTCCTTTTCCATTTCTCCTTTAGAACTTATTCATAGTGATGTATGGGGACCTTCCCCTATTACTTCTATTAATGGATATCGTTATTATGTTAGTTTCATAGATGATTTTAGCAAATTTACTTGACTTTTTCCTCTTTCTTCTAAATCTGATTTTCATGCTATTATCCTAAAATTTGTTCCCTTTGTAGAAAATTTATTATCTATAAAATTAAAAATATTTCGTTCTGATGGTGGTGGAGAGTTTTGCAATTCTTCTACTTTGTCTTTCTTTAATTCTAAAGGTGTTTTGCATAAAAAAATCATGTCCATACACACCTGAACAAAATGGGGTAGCTGAGCATAAAGATCGTCATATAGTTGAAACTGCAATGTCTCTTCTTTTTCATTCTTCTATTCCCTTAGAGTTTTGGCCTTATGCCTTTTCAACCACAGTTTTCCTAATCAACCGTATTAGGGGTGTAAGAACCAACCGAAAAACCGAAAATAACCGATCAAACCGACCGAAACCACCACTGGTTCGGTTTCGGTTCGGTCCAGTCGGTTTCGGTTGAGATTGAGGTTGAGTCGTCAAGTGAGAGAGACTACAAATTCACAAAGACACAAACTATTGCTAGTGCTCGACAGTCGACTGCTCGTGATCCCGTCTGGTTTTGTGAGTATTTACTGCTTCTTCTTATAAATTTAATGGTAAATTTGCTATTGCTTAATTGTTTGTGATTAAATTTCAATTTGAGCGGAATCACTATGATTTAATTGGTTTTGTGCTTAAATGTTTATATGTGCATTGGGTATTTATTGCTTCTTCAGTTCTTATGAATTTAATGGTATATTTATGTGTTGAGTCAATGATTTTTAAAATCAATGAAACTTCTCAAAAAAAAATAAAGATTTTTAAAATAATTTTTTTTGCTAATTAAAGTTAAACAAACTGCAGTAGTATTTTTTTTTTTTTGTTTTACTGTTAAGACTCTTAGTTTAGCTTTAGTTTTAGTCTTAAATAATAAATAGAATGATAGATTAGATTAGTAAGTTTGCTTTCCTTTTAATTACTAGTAACTTAAAATTTAATAATATTATTATTAATAGATAGTGATATCTGTTGATGCCAAAATTTGGCCAAGGGACTCACCTGACCTTCACGTGACATCAACGGTAAATTTATTTGAAAGGAAAAGACGTGACCTGCGAAACAAGGGAAAACTAAGCACCGGCGTGGTGCTTGCCACACCGACTCTGATGCTTAAGTCAATTGGGAGATCATAGAAGTGAAGCAAGTAAAGTAGTAATATAGAGGAAGAAAATAGATACCAAGTGGAGTCCCCCTGACTTGGGGTGAACCTCTTCTATTTATAGCTGAAATTAGGGTTTTCCCCTTCCTTTTAGGAAAATGAGTAGCCCTAGAGATTGATTTAGGCCCATTGGGCCTCCGTGGGCCTGTTTCTCCTCTAGGCTTCTATCATTCTGACTTTCTTAGAGCTAGGTCCAAATTTACCCATAATATTAAGCCCCCACTCTTGAATTGGGATTCAGGGGCGGTCACTGTTGATATAAGTCAAAACACCTTAAGCTCAATTTAAGAGTATAATTCTCCCCTGTGCCAATTTGTTACCTTGCAAAAAGGCTTTTCTGGCCTTTTATCATTCGCTTTGCTTGTATGAAATATCTTACGTCTTGGTCTCAACTATAAGTGTGGTTTACTGCTTTGAAGCCCCCTGCACCTTTTCCTATTGATACGGCTCCGTTCCCGAGGGTTCTGTAGTTGTCGTTTGCCTTAGGAGTATAGGCGTTTCCACTCCTACAACGACTTTTTGATAAGTAGATACCTTGGGGGGCGCCCTAGGAGTATAGGCGTTGTCACTCCTACAAGGACTTTTTGATAAGTAGACACCTCGGGGGGCGCCCTAGGAGTATAGGCGTTGCCACTCCTACAAGGACTTTTTGATAAGTAGACACCTCGGGGCGCACCCTAGGAGTATAGGCATTGCCACTCCTATAAGGACTTTTCATCATGTCATTACCCTAGGAGTATAGACATTGCCACTCCTACAAGGACTTTTCATCATGTCGTTGCCCTAGGAGTATAGGCATTGCCACTCCTACAAGGACTTTTCGATAAGTAGATGCCTCGGGGCGCGCCCTAGGAATATAGGCATTGTCACTCCTATAAGGACTTTTGGCCCAGCTGCTGAGGATTTCTGCATGTCATGTTCCCTCGTGAAACAACGTTAGTAGACAACATTGTGTTGATATGGGAAAAAGACTAATCATTGATTGAAACATAATTAAAGCCCATGAAATAGTAAGGACCGTTTGTTGGGCTAATATGAGCCATATCTTCAAACCACTTGAATTTCTCACCCAATATTGTTGAACTTATTGGACTTTTCGACATTGGAAGAACCTAGTCGGGCGAACTTCTCATGAATTTGCACATATTTGATATCATTATAATCACATATAGGTCTATACATAATAGAAAACGCTAATCATTGACTCTGGCAACATTCTCATCCAATTACTGTAAAGTTGCTGTCGCATGAAACTAAAATTTTTATCTGGCAATATTCTTAAGCAAGCCTTGGTTCATACGATCATCAGCTTAAATTCATTTAACAAATAAGTACAGGAAGAACCACCAAGCATTTTAAGCATCAATAGAAACCAAATCTATTTTTGTTTCATTCAAATCGTATTTGGATAGCTATAATTGTCTAAAAGAATCACATACAAACCCACTCTCGGATCAATAACAACTTGATCATTGAAAGAGCAATTTGAGGTTTAAGGAACAAATAATTTCAAAATAATAATCATTTAAACACATTATAAATATCTTCCGAATTAAACTTTCGAATTCTTTTTTCAATCAATGCAGCAACTCGTTAGAATGTGATTCATGCTTCAGAAATACAGTGCGACATTCCAAAACATAGAAACACGAGGCATCATACAAATACATTAAATCAAAACAACGATACGACAAATATCCTCACCAATTTCAATAATACTAGATGGAAAAAATAATAAAATTGAATTCATCGATAAGATTCCATCATCGCTTCATAAGCTTATTTAATTTTGAGGTAAACGAGGGGTAGCCATGTACCAAAATCTCGGCTCAAACTTGCCTTTTTCAACCTGCAATGGTTTCCCTAATTCCTTCCAGTTAAACCAAAATAACCAATTCAATCCTAATTTTATATCCTTGCAAGTTTTTGGTTCTAGCGAGCACATGCCATTCCAACAAACAAATGATTCATAAATATCTCACACCAAGGCAAATAACAAAAACGCCAAAACAAACCGCAAGGCAATATTAATCGGAAGGCAAAATCGAGGGACAAACCAGATAACCAAACAGCAAAAATTATCTCAAATATAACATAGAACTATTATCTCCATCTCTTGTTGTTTCTTTTCCCACAGATGGCGCCAACTGTTGATGCCAAAATTTGGCCAAGGGACTCACCTGACCTTCACGTGACATCAAAGGTAAATTTATTTGAAAGGGAAAGACGTGGCCTGCGAAACAAGGGAAAACTAAGCACCGGCGTGGTGCTTGCCACACCGACTCTGATGCTTAAGTCAGTTGGGAGATCATAGAAGTGAAGCAAGTAAAGTAGCAATATAGAGGAAGAAAATAGATACCAAGTGGAGTCCCCCAGACTTGGGGTGAACCTCTTCTATTTATAGCTGAAATTAGGGTTTTCCCCTTCCTTTTAGGAGAGTGAGTAGCCCTAGAGATTGATTTAGACCCATTAGGCCTCTGTGGGCTTGTTTCTCCTCTAGGCTTCTATCATTCTGACTTTCTTAGAGCTAGGTCCAAATTTACCCATAACAATATCAATTATCAAATCATGACAAGTTCAAAAAGAAATGAGGTTGAAATTGATTATGAGGAGAATGACTATTTGGATGAACTTGCTGAGATGCCACCACTACCACTTAAGAATGAGAGAAAGAGGAAAATAACTTCTATGGTATGGGATCACTTCACTAAATTACCCTAATTGTAGTGAAGATAAACCTCAAGCCAAATGTAATTATTGTGACACTGTATATGCATGTCATACAAAGAGGAATTGGAACAGGGACAATGAGATTACATATTGAGAGTTATTGCAAAAAAAAAGTCCTTTTGCAAAAAAAAAAAAAAGATGCATCTCAACAGAAATTGGTATTTAAAAATAATGATGGTGTAGGAGATGATAAAGCAAATACATCATTTAAGTGTGCAACTTTCACAGTAGAGAATGCTACGAGACTTCTCGCTGAAATGATCATAATTGATGAGTTATCATTTAGATTTGTGGAGAGTGAAGGATTTAGGAAGTTTGTGAAGGGGACGATCACTTTATTGGAACCTAAATTTGTTCTTCCTTCTCGAACTACAATTGCCAAGGATATTTTAGCTATATATGCCACCAAAAAGCAAGCTTTGAAAGAACTTTTTGTAGATCAAGGGTTTAGAATTTCACTCACAACTAATACCTGGACATCTTGTCAAAACATTAATTATATGGTATTGACGACACATTTTATTGATAGTAACTAGAAATTGCATAAGGGGATCATCAATTTCTCTCAAATAGATAATCATAGAGGGGAGACCATAGGAAGAGAAGTTGATAGATGTTTGAAACATTGGGGAATTGAAAAGCTATTGACATTGACTGTTGATAATGCTTCATCCAATGATACTGCTATTGCTTATCTAGTTAAGCGTTTTAAACATGGATTGGTGTTCGATGGTGAGTTTTTGCATGTTAGATGTTGTGCACATATTCTTAATGTGATTGTGAATGATGGCTTGAAAGATGTTCATGAATCAGTGTCTCGAATTCGAAATGTTGTTAGATTTGTTAGATCTTCTCCTGCTCGATTTGCAAAATTTAAGAAATGTATTGAAGAGGAGAATATATCTAACAATTGTCTTCTATGTCTTGATGTTCCATCAAGGTGGAACTCTACATATTTGATGCTTGAGGCTGCTGAAAAATTTGAGAAGGCATTTGATAGATTAGATTATCACGACCTAGCATACTTGAAAATGAAAAAGGAGAATCAAAATCCTAACAGTACATATTGGGAGGTTGCTCGCATATTTACTAAGTTCTTATCTGTATTTTATGAGGTAACTCTTAGAATTTATGGTTCACTTTATATTACTTCAAACATGGTATTCGAAGAAATTGCAACTATCCAAAATTGTATACGGAATTATTCTTCAGGTAAGGTGATAGTCATATTATTACTGATGTTTCAACTAATATATATTGATATATTATTATGAGAGAAATTAATATTTGAAGAAATTCAAATATTAATATAAATTTATGGAAGTTTGAAAGAGTTCAAATAATGAATTAATTAAAGGCCTAAAATCTATTTGGGCAAATTAATTAATTCAAGGCCGGAAATTAAATATGTGATATTTAATTGGTGGTTAATTAATTAAAGAATTCATTAACCGGTAATTAATCAATTATGGAAATAATTAATCAGTTAAGGAAGTGATTAATCATTTATGGAAATGATCTAATCACTTATGGAAGTAATTAGTCATTTGTGGAAAAGATTAATCTATTATGGAATTCATTGATCATGGATTGATTAAATAAGGAATAAGATTGAATCAATTTTGAAAAAGATTGATTTAATTGAATATTTTATTCATGGTCTCTCTTCTATAAATAGAACACTAGACCTAATTGGTCCATGACACTTTGCTCTTGCTCTTAGACTCTCAAGACAAGACCTAGAATTCTCTCTAGCCCCCCTCTTAGAGAAAGACTCCCACAAGTCTTTTGCCTCCTAGACTTAGAGACATACTGGTGTAATCTCTGTGGTTATTGTGTCATCCAAGAAGAAATTTCCAGCGATTATAAGACAAGGAGCCTGCTGCGTTTTCGTTCGTTGGAGCGTTGTTGGCGAAGAACGGTCAAGTCTACAACGAAGGTTTGTAACGGTTCTTCCCATTTTCTTTAGAAAAGCATGAAAATAAATTTAGATTTATTTTTCAGCATGTTTAAACAAATTTTCCAGCAGCTTTAAAGTGTGTTTAAAGTTTGTTTGAGTTTTTCGTAACGGTATTTTAATGTTAATTAATATACGGTGTAAGGTCCAATCGATGCGCTTCCGCTGCGTGGGGACTTTTATTCCCTTCACTTATAACCTATAAAAGCCAAAGGATATGGCTGGGATTCTATAAAATACAAATAAAGTTAAAAAAAGCGTGGGTTGTGCGTGTGCGATTAGTACATGTGTGACCCGTGCTATCCAGTTCAATTGCGCACAGTTTGTCGATTACACAACCGAACCGAACCGTCGGTTCGGCGCGGTTTGGTACAAATATCGATTCGGTGGCGATTTTAATATTTTCTTATCCAAATAAGCGGTTTGGCTTCGATTTTGTACAGTAACCGAGCAGCTTGCACCTCTAAATCGTATGCCTACTTCTTCACTCAATATGTCATCTCCTTTTGAGAAACTTTTTTGTTACACTCCTGATTTACATCATTTAAGAGTTTTTCGGTGTGCATGTTATCCTTTATTGAAACATTATACCAAGCATAAACTTGAACCTAAAACCTCTAAACATATTTTCCTTGGTTATACTCTAGAACTATCACCAAAACATCAATTGTTTCTCGCCATGTTATTTTTCACGAAATAATATTTCCCTTTGCCAAACATTTAGATTCTCCAAAACCTGCCACACCTCCTCATCCTAACATAACACCCTTATTCATCCTTTTACATACATCTCCAAGCCCATCTTCACCTTCCGCACCTACCCAATTATCCACTGTTGACACTAATTCTTCTCCTCAAGAGATTTTGCATGTTTCACCTTCTAGTATTGCAGATTTACTAGCAGATGAGCAATCTCATGAGCATTCAGTATTCCAAAATGTTCACATTCCTGCAAGCACTGTCAATAATCATCTGATGCAAACACGAGCTAAGTTAGGAACTTTCAAGCCAAAGGCGTTTGTCTCCACCATGACCACTTCAGTTCCAACAGATCCTTCTTCATATTTTGTTGCATCGAAGTATCAAGAATGGAGATCCGCTATGTGTGAGGAATTTAATGCCCTTCAGGAACAAGGTACGTGATCCTTAGTACCTCGTTTACCTTCCATGAATGTTGTGGGTTGCAAATGGATCTTTAGGACCAAATATAACACTGATGGCACTATTGCTTGATATAAAATCTGATTAGTTGCTAAAGGATATCATCAGGTCGAAGGGTTTGACTTTACTAAAACCTTCAATCCAGTTGTTAAAAAGCCCACAATCAGAGTTATCCTCGCTCTTGTTGCTCATTATCAGTGGTCTTTAACTCAATTGGATGTAAAGAATGGTTTTCTACACGACCACTTAAAAGAAGAAGTTTATGTCTCAACCACCTGCCTTTCTTGACAAATCCAGTCCACATCATGTTTTTCGCCTTCATAAAAGTCTATATGGTCTAAAGCAAGCTCCTCGAGCTTGGTTCGATCGCTTTACATCATATCTATTCACCTTGGGATTTACTGCTTCTGCTGCTGATTCATCCTTATTTGTACGCTCGGTTGGATCTTCTTTGACATATCCGTTACTTTATGCTGATGACATAATTATCACTGGACCAGACTCTTCATATCTATCAGTCTTAAAGAAGCAGTTGGCAACAGAGTTTCAGATATCGGACCTGGGTGCATTAAAATACTTCCTTGGCCTGGAAGTCCACACTACTACTGATGCCATTTTTGTCAATCAAGCTAAGTATCTCACTGACTTACTTCACACTGCAGGAATGTCCTCTGCTAAGACATGTTTAACACCCATGTCTACTACAGTTAATCTTCATATCTTTGCACCGTTATTTCACGATGTCAAGCTTTATCGTCAACTGGTTGGCTCTCTTCAGTATCTTACTTTTACACGACCTGACATTTCCTTTGCAGTGAATCGTGTAAGTCAATTCATGCATCAACCTATAGTAGTTCATTTCTCTGCTGTCAAACATATCTTGCGTTATCTCTCTGGCTCCAAACCACTTGGCATTCTGTTTCGACGTGCCAATTTGTTTCTCACTGCCTTTTGTGACTCTGATTGGGTTGGTGACACTTTTGACCGACGATCCACATCTGGCTTCATTGCTTTCCTTGGCTCCAATCTGATATCCTGGTCAGCCAAAAAGCAACCTACAGTCTCACGTTCTTCCACTGAGGTTGAATACCGCTCTCTTGCAACTACAACAATAGATCTTTACTGGCTACGACAGCTTCTTCGGGATCTCCATGTCACCTTATCAAGTCCGCCTACATTATTGTGTGACAACATTTCAGCTATTTCCCTTGCCAATAATCCAGTTTTCCACGCTCGCACGAAACACATTGAGATTGACTATCATTTTGTTCCTGAAAAGGTTGCTCGTACGGATATCTCAGTTCAGTTCATATCTTCAAAGGATCAGTTGGCTGACTTATCCACAAAACGATTTTCATCTCCAGTCTTTTCTTAACATTTTGAGACAAACTTCTGACTTCTCTTTAGTCATCAGTTTGAGGGGGCATATTAGAGAATATTTTCCCATTATTATTTGGCTTGATTTATGCCTTTGATTGCTGTAATTTTGGTGTAAATGCTCTTCCTTTTTTAGTGTATTCTTTAGTGTATAAAGATCAATTCCATAGTAATGAAATCATCAAGCAAATTATTCTCACATATTCTCTAAGTTCATACACCCATACTAGCACATCTTTCCCCAAACCCCAATTTTTTATTTCCCATTTTTCTTTATTTCTTCCCCATATTCTATTCGATGGTGGATATATGAAGGGTTCGGGGGGTTGAACCCTTGAATTATTTAATCTTATACCTTTTAATGTTAATTTTGTTTTTTTTTTATACATATAATGTCCAAATTTAGTCTCTAATACTCTCAATAAATCATGGATTGGTTTCACCGGCCTATTAGTTTATTGTTAACTTTTCTAAGACAAAAAAAATATACAATCTCTATTAGCCTTTTGTCAATAAATTTTGGAAACATATCCAAACTATTTCTTTCTCTTAAATGATTTTTTTTTTACAAAAAATGAAATTATTATTATTACTATTTTACCAACTTCAATAAAAATTGACTCCAAAACTAACAATAATGACTATTTTTTTTTTTTTTTTGAAAGTATAGAGCCTAAATTTGGACATTTGAAAGTGTAAGGACTAAAATGGGATAAAGCACAAATACATAGACGAAAATTATATTTTAACCAAACTAATACCAATGTGTTCAAAATAATATTTCAATACGAATTCAGACGTCCCTAACATAAATTTATATGAATCCATCACTAATTTTACTCACAATGTTTTTCTCGAATACAGTCAAAGAACGAAAACAGAGAGATTCTAGAGATACAAGATTCTCATTGTGGTTATAAATAAAGAACTTGAAGAATAGATTGAACCCTTCATATTTATTGAAAAATGTTCCATTACAACGTCTCCTTCTAGGGTTTTTTTTTTTTTTTTTTAATGTTGCCATGTGAATTCCAATTCATACACATTTTTCTCAACATGGAAAGCAGAAATTCCCCGAGCATCTGCTTTCCATCTACAATGTGCATCTCCACATAGATTTCTCTCAAACTCATCATCGTGCCAATATGCCTTATACGTAATATGTCCTTCAATCCACCAAATATGACAATAGAACAACGTTGATCCCAAGAAATTCGTTCGAAAATTCCATTGAAACTCGCCCCCGATCGGGATGAATTGGTTGCCTAGGTCGTTATCTTTCGACCTACAATGAGCTCCAATCGTCACGTTGTTGAAGCCATTGATGATGTGAACATAATACTTTTCGAAAAATGCATCGCTCACTTGGATTAGTTCAGTGCTCAAACAAATGGATATTACAAGCAAGAGAATGCAGCTCTTGTTGATACCCATAGCTTCAAGTAGATCTGAGTTTTTCCAATTGTTATTCATCGTATATATATGCTCAGATTTCTTTTTTAAAAGGATGGATAATTAATTTATAAATTACAGGAGAGCATTTTTTTTTTCTTTTTGGTTAAAACGAGTGAGAATTTCCAGAAAAAAGGTAAATACATAAACTATTTTCTTTACCTGTCCGTATTATCTCACTTTCTATTTTTTTTTTTTTTTTTCTGAAACTACTTTCTATTGAGGTTTTCAAAATCTATAAACCCCATTAAAATGATTCTAATATGATATTTTTTGGAAAAAAAAAATCAACATAAATGTTATCTGTAAGATTATATTTTTGCTATAAATCGAATTTGATTATTTTCTTATTATTGTTTATCATTATTGTCCATATGTGTTTCTATTTATGTTCTCGAAACATAACAAAACTCACTAAAAGGATCATAATATAAATTGTTTTGACAATTTGTTCATAATAAAAATTTTATTTGTTTAAATGGTCCCTTTAGTCTTAAAATTTTATATTTTTGTAATTTAGTTTGAGATACATGTTAATTTATAAATTGTCCCAAAGTTTAATTATTTGTAATTTTGTCATTAATTTTGTATAATGACGTGATAATTTGCGATTGACCGAAATTTCTCGTAACATTTTTGTTTCTCATTTCTTAAGAAATATATTTGTTTGTGGTTCGTTTGATAACTATTTGGTTTTTAAAAATTAAGTTTATAAACACTATGTTGATGGTCAAATTTGGTCAGAGGAACTCACTTGACCTTCACGTGCCACCAACGGTAAATTTGTAGATGAGGAGGGAAGACGTGGCCTGCAAGATGGAAAACCTGCACACCAGTGTGGTGCTAGCCACATCGACTCCGATGCTTAAGTCAGAAAACTGAAGTAGGAGGGCTAGAGAGTAAGAGAAGAGAGTAGAGAGTTTGGGTCCACTTCTTCAGTGGCGAAGAGGGGTATAAATACCTGCTCATGCTCCTAGGGTTTTTAGGAATTCAGAGGCGTTTCGGGACGGACCAGGCGGAACCGGGGCGGCTAGAGGCTACAGGGGCCGAACCGAGTCGGAGCGACTCGGTCCGCGCAAGCGGGCCGAGGGTCGGCCTCGGCTGCGGCCTTGGGCCGAGGCCAAGCAGGGGGTCAGGCCAAAAGCCCGACCCATTCGGTCTTGGCCCGTTCCACTTACCGGTTTCACCTCTAAGGTCCATCTCCCAGTCCCATTTTTGCCCGGTTGTCCTCGTCAGCTCCTTGTACACCGGAGTGGTCCAAAATCACCTATAACATTAAGCCTCCACTCTTGAATTGGGATTCAAGGTGACTTATTGCTATAGGTTGAGCTCCTTAAGCCCAATTTAAGAGTAATGAATGAATTCTTTGTTATCCTGCAAGATAGGACAACCTAGACAAAATAGAAACTCCCTAAATAGGGGTTAGATGAAATGGAAATGAGAAAAGTGAGAGTTTACAAAAATGGTCGGAGGGCCTGTGTGATTGACCCAGCCTCGGCCTCGGCCTCGGGATGAGGTTGAGCATACCATCATCATAATTGTCACAGCCTCGGCCTCGACCTCGGGATGAGGCCAAGCATACCATTCTTGTAATTTTGGTCATTCGGAGTGCCTCATTCCAGATCCAGGGCTTATCCACAAGTAAAGTGTAGGAAAAATGGAAGATCTCACGATCCTGCATTGAAAATTTAATTTCTGCAAAAGAAGAATGAGGGAAGAGGCTAGGGTGGGCCTCGGGCTCTTGCCCATGTTAGCCTAAAATTTAGCTCCCTGCATCCATATATTAGTCCTTGTAGGAAAATGGTAAAAGAATAGGCTAGGACATGTAATTTTTAGTAAAGCATGCTAAGCCAGTGTGCCTTTTGTTTAATAGGGAGTGCATATCCCCTGTTACTTGCTTTTTGTTTAATAGGGAGTGCATATCCCCTTTGTAGCCCCCAATCTCAAGTAAAAAAATCACTAAAGCATAAAGTATAGTTGAGTAAATGGGAGAATACCTTTAAAGTTTGTGCTCGGCCTCGACAAGAGGTGCTTGGTTTCGGCCTCCGCCAGGTGAGCTTGACTTACATGAAGTGTTTGAGCTCTGAGGTGAGGTAGACTTGGTAGTCCTGGCTCGTGTGCATTAGCGTGGGCTCTAAGCGTGGGAGCCTATGCTCGTATGTAGGCGTGGACACTAAGCTGAAAAGCTTAAGCTTGCAAGGTAGGCGTGGGCACTAAGCTGAAAATCTTAGGCTCGCATGTAGGCGTGGGCTCTATAGGCTCGCAAATAAGCGTGGGCACTAGAGGCTCGCATGTGGGCGTGGGCGCTATAGGCTCGCATGTGGGCGTGGGCGCTATAGGCTCGCATGTAAGCGTGGGCACTATAGGCTCGCCTGTGGGCGTGGGCATTAAGCTGTAAGGCTTAGGCTCGCATGTTTGGGCGTGGGCACTAAGCTGTAAGGCTTAGGCTTGCATGTTTGAGTGTGGGCACTAAGCTGAAAGGCTTAGGCTCGCATGTTTGAGCGTGGGCACTAAGCTGAAAAGTTTAGGCTCGCATGTTGTCTTCATACCTTCCTTGAAACACACTCTAAGCCTTGACAAGGGAACATCTAGGTCCTAACATTAATGGTAATGTTTAAATTTAATGGTAAAGCAAAAGAGAAAAGTCTACTCCTACCTACCGAAAGCAAAATGAGCGACAGTGCTTTGATTACATGATAAATGTGCAATAAATACAGGAAAGCTAGAATTCCCTAAACTAAGGCTTAGTGTGTTCTCCAGAATGTTGCCCTTGGCCCTAGCATGGGGTGTGGTAGGGCTCGGCCTCGGCCATAGGAGAGTCATTCCTGGTCCTCAACGGATCTCCAGAGGAGGTCCACCACCATCTTTGCCTGGGTCATCTCTGGTCGGCCTCGGCCTTTGTGGTGAACTCTTTTAGGTATTCGTTCCAAATCAGCGCTTCAATCTCGTCCTTTAACTGAATGCAATTCCTAGTTGAATGTCCATGATCTCGATGGAAGAGACAATACTGGCTTTTGTCTCTATTGTCAGGGTTTGACTTCAGCTTCCTGGGCGCATTGAGCAAGTTTGTATTCCGTATCTCCATCAAGATCTGCTCCTGTGGGACTGAAGTAGGGGTGTACTTTTCAAACTTCTTCAAGTAGTCTCCTTGGTCTGGTCGGTCTCGACCATTGTCTGATCGGCCTCGACCTCTTTCGTTTGTTCGCTGCCTCTTGTCCTTTTTACTGTCTTGGTCAGATGAAGAATGTCTTTTGTGTTCCCTTCCCGACTTCTTTGACTTGAGCAACTCCTCTGCGTTCATGTATTTCTGTGTCCGGGAGACGAACTTTGCATAGGTTCGAGGTTGGCTCTTACCTATTGAATTGAGCAGTCTTTCGTCTTCTAGTCCGGCTGTGATGGCTACTAGGGCTGCTCCCTCACTGTATCCCTCAACCTGCAGTGCTTCATCGTTAAAACGCTTTACGTAATCACACAAGCTCTCACCTGGCTGTTGTTTGATTGTTAAGAGGTTGATGTGAGGCTTGCGCTGTTCTCTGGCTCCCATGAACTGTGCAAGGAATGCTCTGACTAAATCCTTGAAACAGCTGATGGATCTCCTTTTCAACCTCTCAAACCAATGCCTGGCTGATCTTGTTAGAGTGAAAAAAAATGCACGGCACCTGATTGCATCTGATACGCCGTGGAAGTCAATCCAGCTTTTGTAGGCATTTAGATTTAGATGCTGGACAGGGTCTTTCTTGCCATCATACGGCTTGAATGTAGGTACTTTGAACTTTTGGGGCACCTCGGCTTTCATGACTTCTTATGTGAAGGGCGGGTCGACTTGGTTGACTAGTTCTTCCAAGTCTTCGTCTCCACGGTCCTTTGACTTCTGCAGGTCTCCATGAGGATTTTCGAGCTCCTTTAGTGCGTTCAGAAGCTCAATCTTCCAAGGGAGGTTGTCCTTCTTGGCCTCGGCCTCGGCCAACCTAGCCTCGGCCTCGGTAGCCCTGGCTCCAACTTCGGCATCTCTGGCCTCGGATTCGGCAGTTTTCGCACTTTTGCGCTTCTCCTCGATCAGATTCCTCAGGTCTGTCTTAGTATGACTGTAGCTAGGGGTAGAAACTGTGTAGTCGCGCCCCTTAAGTGTGCTTGACTCTGGGCTCCTCAAAATTGCACGATCAGTAGGTTTAAGCCCCCTGATCTTGCTGGTCATGTTGTCAGTCTTTTTTCCCTTTGATCTTGTTTCTGATTCTGCAGTGCGCTCCATGGGCTCCTTCCCCTTCCTCGGATCCCTAACCAGCCTCTCATCAGGGGTTTTAGTGCTAGGACCAGGTTTATTCAAGATACGAAGTATCCTGGACAAATTATGATCCATCACACTTACTTTGTTTTCGAGAGCAGCAATTTTGAGATCAGCTTGCTTCTCTCGGAATGAGGGCAGTGGAGACCGAGGACGAGGAGATTCGGTCCGAGGCCGATCTTGGCCTTCTTCCCGTGACCTCCGCTGGTGGCGGTCATCATCTGAATTCTTTGTGTTCACGTCTTGATTTCTCTTCTCCATCCCCTTATTCATGGAATGACCGATATGCAGATATGGCAAGCTTTCTTCCCCACAGACGGCACCAACTGTTGATGATCAAATTTGGTCAGAGGAACTCACTTGACCTTCACGTGGCACCAATGGTAAATTTGTAGATGAGGAGGGAAGACGTGACCTACAAGACGGAAAATCTGCACACCGGTGTGGTGCTAGCCACACCGACTCCGATGCTTAAGTCAGAAAACGGAAGTAGGAGGGCTAGAGAGTAAAAGAAAAGAGTAGAGAGTTCGGGTCCCCTTCTTCAGTGGTGAAGAGGGCTATAAATACATGTTCATGCTCCAAGGGTTTTTAGGAATTCAGAGGCGTTTCGGGACAGACCAGGCGGAACTGGGGCGGCTAGAGGCTGGAGGGGCCGAACCGAGTCGAAGGGACTCGGCCCACGCAAGCGGGCCTAGGCGACCATGGGCCTCGACTTCGGCCTTGGGCAGAGGCCGAGTAGGGGGTCGAGCCAAAAGCCCGACCCCTTCGGTCTTGGCCCGTTCCACTTGCTGGTTTCACCTCTTGGGTCCATCTCCCAGTTCTATTTTCGTCCGGTTATCCTCGTCAGCTCCTTGTACACCGGAGTGGTCCAAAATCACCTATAACACACTAGTTACATATATAAGGACCCGTTTGGAATGCCTTTTAGTGTAACCATTTTTCAATAATATCTTTTTTAAAAACATTTTGTATAAAATTTGTTTAGAATTTAAACACTCATATGTTTAGTTACATTTCCTCGTAAGTGCGCTTTAATACACAAGTTATTATATACTTAATTACAAATTTTGCTTTTAAGTGTTTCTCTCCAAATTGTTTAATTCTCAATCTCATTTTTTAATTGGTCATTTTTAGTGGTTGCCAAACACTAGAATTATTTTCAAAATGACTATTCTTTTCAAAATAAAACACTTGAAATGGTAAACCAAACATACCAAGTAAAGTTTTTATTTTTAAAAAAATCAAAACAAAATCCAAAAACTTGTTTTTGTTTGTGGAATTTGATCAAGGGTATGTTTGGTTTAACTTTTCAAATGTTTAATTTTGAAAAAAAAAATTAGTTTTTGACAACCATTAAAAATGACTTACTAAAAAATGAGATCGATAAATGAATCATTTTGAGACAAACACTTAAAGCATTTTTTTAAAAAAAAAAAAAAAAGAGTTTTTAAGTAAATAATAACTTGTGTATAAAAATATTTATGAGGAAATGTAACCAAACATATGTATAAAAAAAATAGTTTTTAAGTAAATAATAACTTGTGTATAAATTCTAAAAAAAAAATTATACAAAATGTTCAAAAAAAATGCATTCTTAAATACACTTAAATTAAAAGTTATTCCAAATGGGCCCTAGAGAGTGCGTTTGGTTAGTCATTTAATAAACATAAATTTGAAAACAGTGGATTTAACGAAAACAAAGTTATATTTCATATTTTCAAATATGTGTTTGGTATAACATATTCAGAAATTGGATCCCAATTTAAACAATTGTTGAGTATGTGTTTGATAATATATTTGTAAACCATAAACTATTTGTAGTTATATCAACTAAATCCTAAGTTGAATATAAACTATTATTAATTAATTTATAAACATGTTATAGGTTAGAAATTTTGTATAATTCTTATTTTACAATAATATCATATAATTTATAATACATTGTATTATACAAATTTTAATTTTACAAAAATGAATTGGGTTTATAACATAAAACACTATATTTATTGAAGTTTTTGTATTTTTTTTTAATTTAATTCTACATTTAAAAATTTCAAATTCAAAATTGGAATACACTGAAAGCATAAAAAAGTTGTTTTCATAATTTTCACTATTTGGATCACAGCATTCAAAAAACACATATGTCAAACGCATATTCATGAATCCGAAAACATAAAACGGAATCTAGATTACCTACCAAACAGGCCCTTAAACATTTGTGAAAAATTAAAATTTGAAAGAAACTATTGGACACAATTTTTGGAAACAGATAATTCATGGAATTCAACAATATATTCCTATTCAACTGTCAAAGACTCTATCTAAACCCATACTACCGAGAAATTTTTGAAGTGCTTCCAATGCAATGAGGCTAATAGTTTTGCACTGTTGGATGTAAGAGAGAAATGATAAAAGCATATTGATTATGCAAATTTGAAGGCTTACATTCGACGGTTTTGAAAAATGGGTTTCATTGCACCGAGAACACCATACTAGCACGTCTCTTCCACACGCAACCCCGATTTTTTATTTCTCGTAATTCAATTAATTATATATTATATAATTATTTCCTATTTTTCTTTATTTCTTCCCCACTCTCGTTATTTTTTTCGTATTCTACCTACAAATTTTTTCTCAAATAGAGTCAAAGAAAGAAAACGGCCGAGAAATTCTAGAGATAAAAGAATCTCATCGTGGTTATAAACAAAGAACTTGAAGAAAAGATTAAACCCTTTCATTTATTGAATAATAATAATGTTCCATTACAATGTTTCCTTGTAGGGTTTTTTCTTTTTTTTTTTTTCAATGTTGCCATGTGTATTGCAATTCATACACATTTTGCTCAACATGGAAAGCAGAAATTCCCCGAGCATCTGCTTTCCATCTGCAATGTCCATCTCCACATAGAATGTTCTCAAACTCATCATTGTGATAATATGCCTTATACGTAATGTGCCCTTCCGTCCACCAAATATGACATTCGAACAATGTTGTTTCAAGGAAGTTCGTTCGGAAATTCCATTGGAACTCGCCCCCGACCGGGATGAATTGGTTGCCTAGGTCGTTATCTTTCGACGAACAATGAGCTCCAATTGTCTCGTTGTTGAAGCCGTTGATGATGTGAACATAATACTTGTCGAATAGTGCATTGCTCACTTGCATTAGTTCAATGCTCAAACAAATGGATATTACAAGCAAGATAATGCACCTCTTATGGATACCCATGGATTCTAGTGGATGTGAGTTTTTGTTCCATTGGTTATCCATCACATATATATATATGCTCATATTTCTCTTTTAAAAGGATAGATAATTAATTTACAAGTGAGCAATATTTTTTTTCTTTTTTCTTTTTTTTTTTTTTTTTTTTTTTTTTTTTTTTTTTTTTTTTTTTGGTTAGGAGTGAGAATTTCTAGAAAAATATAAACTACTTTCTTTACCTGTCGGTATCTCGCTTTCTATTTAGGTTTTCATAACCTTAAAAACCCATTAAAATTATTATAATATGAACTTTGTCAACATAAATGTTTTCCGTAACATTATATTTTTTGTTTCAGAAAAAAAAAAACATTATAATTTTGGCTATAAATAGAATTATATTTGATTATTTTCTTACTATTGTTTATCATTATTTTCCATATGTGTTTCTATGCATGTTTTCGAAACAGAAGAAACCCACTAAAATGATCATAATTATAAATTGTTTTGAAAATTTGTTCACAATAAATATTATCCATAACATTGTATTTTGACATAAATAGAATTTGATTATTTTCTTATAATAGTGTATCTTAATTTTTAAATATTTTTTCCCTTTAATATCCAATAACATCTTACTAACATAATATGTAGTCATTTTTCTTTCTTTCCATCTAAAATAAAATTAATAAATAAATAAAAATTTTAAATTAACACACTTTTATTGGTCAGAAAAAAAAAAAAAAGTCTCTAAAAGAAAGAAAACTAATGAACAAGTTTTGGGCTGTCAACTTGAGCATAGCTAAGTGAAAAATACACTTATTTTATTCTAAAGTCATGTTTAATATTTTGGACTTGTTTGAAATACCTTTTAGTTGAAGTGTTTTTCAAGATTATTTCAAAAAAAAAAAAAAAAGTGTTTTTCAAGAATGTATTTTTTTTATAAACATTTTATATAAAAATTATTTAGAACTTAAACACTCATATGTTTGGTTACATTTCCTTACATTTCCTCGGGAGTGTTTTTATACACAAGTTACTATATGATTAAAAATTCTTTTTTAAAAATTTTGTTTCAATGTTACTCTTAAAAGGGTTCATTTCTTAGGCTTAGTTTGGGGTTGCTGTAGCTTTTAAAATAATTGTTGTCAGCTGTGCTTTAAAGAAAATCAGCTTCCATAAGAAGTAAATTAGTGTTTGGTAAATTTCAGATTTAAACATGGAAAGTCAAGTTACAATGTTTGGTAAATTAATATTAAATTGTTGTGAAATAGATATAATGACCAAAATAGACATATTTCAATTTAGCATGAGATTGCATTAATATTTACATTGACAACTTTCCTAAGATAATTAGGTAAATTTATATCATTTATTTTATAAATTATATTTTGTTTACTTTAAGTAAATTGAAAAAAAATATCAATTATAGAAAAAAATGTGTCAAACAAAATCTAATTTTAGTTTAAATACAAAAAAAAAAAGTAAGAAAAATAAATTAGAAGCAACCAATTAAATTTAAAAATAAAAAGAATGAAATGAGATAAGATAAAGATAAATTGTGAATAATAATAATTGAAAACCTAAAATATGGAAGGATAAAAAAAAGAATTTTAAATATTGGTTGGTTACACCAGATTTTCCTTAAATCTAAATCCTAAAGCTACTGTCAATAGCTTTTGCAAACCAACGTGATTCAAAAATTGATTTTCTCTAGATTATTAAAGAATCAGTTTAACCAAACACAAAAAACGGTTAAAATTGATATACAATCACTTTTTACGTCTTCAAAATCAACTCCAAACGGGGCCTTAATCTCATTTTTTAATAGAGAATTTGCAGTGGGTGGCTAATAAGAATTATATAATTGCAAATATAGCACAATGTAAAAAAAATTGCAAATATAGCAAAATCTATTAGAGTATATTACTGATAGACACTAATAGACTCTGGTTAATCAGGATCTGATAGACTCTGATTATTCAAAGTCTATCAGTGTCTATCGCTGATAGACTCCGATTAATCAAAATCTATCAGTGACTATCACTAATAGGTGGTTGTTTTTAAAATAAGATTAAGAATTGGTTTGAAAAAAAAAATATTGATTCCCACCTTTAGGTGGTTATTTTTTTAAAAAAAAAAATCTTATATTTGATAAAATTAAGAATTGGTTTAAAAAAAAATCTTCATTCCCACATTAAGGTTGTTTTTTTTATTTAAAAAAAAAAAATACTCATCTTCGGTAAGATTAAGAATTGGTTTAAAAAGAAATCTTGATTCCCACCTTTAGGTTGTTGTTTTAAAACAAAATCTCATATTTGATAAAATTAAGAATTGGTTTAAAAAAAATCTTCATTCCCACGTTTAGGTTGTTTTTTTTTTTATTAACAAAAAAAAAACTCATCTTTAATAAGATTAAGAATTGGTTTGAAAAAAAAAATCTTGATTCCCACCTTTAGGTGGTTGTTTTTAAAAAAATCTTATATTTGATAAAATTAAGAATTGGTTTAACTATATTAAAAGGTGCTGAAAGGGAGAAACTTTTGATTTCCTTTTAAGCCCCTTTTTAATCTTCAAATTCCTTATTTGTCCTTTCTATTTAATTATTCAATATTTTATTATTCAAATTCCCACGTTTAAGATTAAGAATTGGTTTTAAAAAAAATCTTCATTCCCACGTTTAGGTTGAACTCATCTTGAATAAGATTAAGAATTGGTTTGAAAAAAAAAATCTTCATTCCCACGTTTAGATTGTTTTTTTTTTAAACAAAAAATCTATAAGATTAAGAATTGGTTTAAAAAGAAATCTTGATTCCCCGTTGTTGTTTTAAAAAAAAAATCTCATATTTGATAAAATTAAGAATTTGTTTAAAAAAAATCTTCATTCCTATGTTTAGGTTGTTTTTTTTTTTATTAAAAAAAAAAACTCATCTTTAAAAAGATTAAGAATTGGTTTGAAAAAAAAAAATCTTGATTCCCACCACCTTAGGTGGTTGTTTTTAAACAAATCTTATATTTGATAAAATTAAGAATTGGTTTTAAAAAAATCTTCATTCCCACATTTAGGTTGTTTTTTTTTATTTAAAAAAAAAATTCATCTCCAATAAGATTAAGAATTGGTTTAAAAAGAAATCTTGATTCCCACCTTTAGGTTGTTGTTTTAAAAAAAATCTCATATTTGATAAAATTTAGAATTTGTTTTAAAAAAATCTGCATTCCCACGTTTAGGTTGTTTTTTTTTTTTATTAAAAAAAAAACTCATCTTTAATAAGATTAAAAAATTGGTTTGAAAAAAAAAAATCTTGATTCCCACCTTTAGCTAGTTGTTTTTAAAAAATCTTATATTTGATAAAATTAAGAATTGATTTAAAAAAATTCTTCATTCCCATTAGGTTGTTTTTTTTTTATTTAAAAAAAAAAAACTCGTCTTTAATAAGATTGAATTAGTTTGAACAAAAAATCTTGATTCCCACCTTTAGGTGGTTATTTTTAAAAAAATCTCATATTTTATAAAATTAAGAATTGGTTTTTAAAAAAATCTCCATTCTCATGTATTAGGTTTTCTTTTTTTTTAGAAAAAAAAATCCTCATCTTCATTCCAAATTCTAATTAATTTTCGGTGGTGAAAATTAGAAGATTTTTTGAATTGGTTTTTAAAAAAAATCTCATCTCATCTTTGGTAAGATTATGAATTGATTTTTTAAAAAAAAAAATCTTTTTTCCGTTTAGGTTTTCTTTTTTAATAAAAAAAATCTCATATTTGATAAGATTAATAATTGGTTTTAAAAAAAAATTCATCTTCATCCTCACGTTTAATTATTAATTCTATTTGGTTTTCGGTGGTAGTTTATATTATATTTTCGTCATCCCTACGAGTTTCATATAATTAATAAATATTTTATGTTTATTTGTTTAATAGAAGCGAGTACACCTTTGTGTGAGTTCATTAGTATTGTCTTCCTTATTCTGATTTTGGAAAATTTAAATGCTTATCTAGGTAATTTGAAAGACTTTTCGTTATCTTCAATCTTAAAAAAATGTTTAAGCAGGTAAGATTTTTTATATTTAAATATGATTTATATCCATGATATTGGTTATAAACAATTTTTATTAGAATTGTTCAATTTGGTCACATACATCTAAATATGATCAGTTTTTGCAATAATTATAAATTCATGTGTGTATTTATTCATGTTTATGTTTTTTTTTTTTTTTTTTTTGTACATTATTAAGTCATATTTCAAATTTTCTAATTAACTACTTATACTTTAAAAGATATTATAACACGTGCGTAGTTTCAAACTAGTATCTTTAAACATCGATTTTCTATAGTTAAAAAACAAAATCATACATATTTGTAATTCTTTTTACTTTTTAAAAAGAAAACAAAAATATATGTTCCATAACTAATTTTGGTCTTTTGTTATCTTTGAAAGCTATAGATATGGAGATATGCGAGACATAGATTTTGTTTCAGGTCTTTTATATTTTTAAAAGAAAGTAAGATTAATAGAAAGGAAATTTTAGAAAGGAAAAAATTTGGCTGCATACTGTTACCACCGTTAAAATGTTGACAACTATGAGAGATAAAAAAGATTTCTCATTTTCTACCCTTCTCTTTTCTAGTTGCCAAGATTTTAATGAAGTACACAAGAAGATCCCTACGTATCGGTATGCAGTCAAGTATTGTTTTTTTAGAAATAGAGAAATAGTTAAAAGACATCAAAGTTAGAGAGGAAGATATATGTTAGAGAGTCGTAGGTTAGAGAAAGTGAGAAAAGTTGTTGAGAGTGCAATAAACAAGATGGAAGTTTTGAAAATAAAAAGGCCAAACAGGCAAACACAATCATTTTTTATACTATGTAGACGGAGAGATTTGATTCATTTGAACATATGATTTTTTGGTCCGTACAAGTTTTATGTCATTCAACTATGCTCTTCTTGTTGGCACTAAAACAATTCTCTTGAAAGTACACATATCAAAAAACCAGAAAAATTTAAAAGAATATAATGTCCTTTGAAAGATAATTAATTTTTTTGAAATAAATTTAAATTAATTAATGTATTTTGAAACTGCTATTTAAATTCAAAAAATGGTTTAATCTAGGGAAGTTATATACAACAATAATATAGCCCAAAATAATATCAAATCTGATCTGGAAAAAAAACAAATAATAACAAAAAAATGACACATTTTCAAACTTATCCCAAATAAAGATTCTGGAAAGCTTTATCTCAAAAAAAAAAAAAAAAAAAAAAAGATTTTTGAAAGCTGAAAAACCTAACCAATGTATTTCAACTCCGCATTTCGGTTAGTGGTAGACGTTTATCACTATTAGATATAAAAATAGTATATCATATTGATAGACAACTATCGATCGAAAGAGTGATAGACATTTACTAGTGAAGATGTTTATGATCTGTGATATACTTAAAAATGGAATATCAGTGATAGATATATATTTAGTATACTGTAAAAATTGTTTATGCATGGTCAAAGGAAGTTACTTAAAAAAGTCTGAATAGGTGTACAAAAAATTAAAAGAATTGTCATATTATTTACATTTATTTCAACCAATTTTGCCACCCATCATAGTTGTCCATTTTCATATAACTAATTTGAAAAGTTTTGAATGAATAATGTAATGATTTATAAATTTATCTTAAATATAAAATTTCTAAAAATATGGGTGCTATAAATGCATTTAGAATCTTCTATTTTCCTAGAAAAACCTTATTTATTTATTTATTTATTTTTGTTAACTTACTCAAAATAGAGTTTTAATTGAAAATCAATTTAAAGCGTCGACTATTCAAAATTTTCAATATCAATTTAGAAAATTGTGTATTTGCATTTTCTGAACCAAAAAGTACTAAAAATATCAGATTTATTAACGTCTTGCAAAAAAACCCAAACTTTGGGAAATTGACAAAGTTGGGCCGCTTGAGTTTTTGTTTCAGAAATTATAGCGGGTGGGTCAAATTGATCACCAAATTTCACAAATGTACTTAATAATCTAAATTATTATTGGTAGGTTTTTACCTATTAATTGGATTAATTTTGTTACCAAAATGTCCTTTCATTTAATGGATGAAATAAATTTAATTTAATAATATATTAGAATATATAATTTAGTGAATAAAATATAATTAAGATTTTTTTTCCTTGAATTGCATCCCTGACGAAGATTCCTCTAAAAATTAGGGAGATTTTTATGTTGAATCTGGAATACGTCTCCGCTTTTGAATTTGTAATTTCCTTTTGACAATCCCATGGAACTTATTTTCAAATTTTATTATTTTGAGATTTCAACCAAAATTTGGTGAATTTTGAGATTTTTTTTAATTAATATTTCCTTATCAGTTTTATTCCTTTTATGTAGCACTTTCCATTGATTTCTTTTCAATTGTAGTCCACCGTCTGCTGCATTCTTGTCGCCACACACCCAGAGAGGAAAAAGGGGCCAAATCCAGTTGCAGTAGCTTGCTCGTCGATGCACGCCTAGAGTGGAGCGGTAGATCCACGAACATTCGGATTTCGCCCTCTGCAGTTTGAACAACAGGAAACTTGAAGCCGTTTCTTTGGATCACGAGGCCGACGACAGAAACTTGAAGAAATCAAAGTTGTTTCTTGTCTGGCGATTCAGATCTGGGACTTGAACAAATGCTTCATTCCGATGAAAAAAACAAGGAGGATATTCTTCAATGGCGATGTTTCTTGAATCTCATATTTTAGGGTTTATTAATGGTCAGTCCATGATGACCGTTTTTGCTCCTTCAGATGATGCATTGGCGACTCGCGTTGATAACTTTACTGATTACCCGTCTCTGTAAAATTTCTCAATACCGAGTATGAATTTTTAAATACCCGGTATGAATTTTTAAATTTGCAATTATATATATATATATATATATATATTTTGCGTATAGATCTGGTTTTTTTTTCTGTCGTATAGGTTTGGGTTTTTTTGTCATATAGATCTGAGTTTTTTTACATATTCTACAATTCCTTGTTAAATTCCCGGTATGGATTTCTAAATACCGGGTATGAATTTTTAAATACCCGGTATGAATTTTGATATTTGATTTTTTTTTTTTTTTGCGTATAGATCTGGGTTTTTTTTGTCGTATAGATCTGAGTTTTTTTGCATCTTCTTCGATTCCTTGTTAAATAACCGATATGAATTTCTAAATATCAGGTATGAATTTTTAAATACCCAGTATGAATTTTTAAATACCCGAGTATGAATTTTTAAATACCCGGGTATGAATTTTTAAATACCCGGTATGAATCAACCAAATATCGAGGAGCAGACGACAAAAAAATTGAAAAGGAATTTAAGAATTCTAAACTGGATGTGGGAATAAATTTGAAAATAATTATATATAATTTGAAAATAAGCACAAAAAAGGTAATTATGAATAATAAAATATAAAATTTATTTAGGGAAATACTTCCCATGTCTGAGCATACAACTTCCCTCATTTTTGGAAAACATTCGGTTGGGAGATACCCCTAAAAAAATACATGTTTGTAAGTGAAATATATGAGTTGATTTTAGTCCATTTTTGTAGATACCCCTAAAAAAATACAATAATAAACATTAAAAATTTAAAAATAATAACCCATTAAACTCCTTGTTTGCAAGTAGAAGCCACCGTCAGGGAGAAAATTATAAAGAATATGGTAGGAGAATAGAGCAAATTAAAAATGTGAGAGAAAATTTGGAATTGCAGAAGGAGAGTGAGAAGTACAAATGGTTATGGAAAAGATTTTGTAAATTGAATGCAAACAATTTTTTCTAATTGAAAATAATTTCTTTCTTTTTTTTTTTTTGAATACCAGAAGGTCAAAATGGTAAATGGGCTACAATTAATTAAAACGGGTTGGACTGAAATGAAATTTTTAAGATTTTTGGACAAAAGTGAAATATATGGGCCGATTTCAGCCCATTCTTATAAAAACCCCTTTTTGTTTCAGAAGTTTGGGCCATTTTTTGAAAAAATGTTTTTAGGGACCCAACTACATATTAAATGTCCATATTACCCTGCAACCATTTAAATTGAACTAAAATACTCTACCCACCAAATTGGGATCAACTAACTCCTAAAATTATGGGATAAAAAGAAAAATCTCTAACCATAAATCTCTATCATATAAAATGTAAAATACTATTTCTAACAAATCAAATAACCCAATACCTAAAATTAGGGGATCTATAGAAAGAATAAAAAAAAAAACCTCACCCAATCTATAACATATAAATTTGATTCCTAAATCACGATAATCAATTCATGTAATACGAAATAAAATTAAATGCTTAAAATCAAAGTTTAAAAAAGAATCGTAGTTGATGTTGGGAATGACTGGGATATTTTTTTGGATATTTTGGTATTTTGATGTTTTACTCTATATTTGTCCCACATGGAAAGATTTGGAGTTGGGAGGAGTGTTTTAATACAATCACTCTTCCTTAATTTTGTAAAAGTGGTTAAGGGTGGTACCTAGATCTCTTCCCACACGCGTGCTGTTGCAGTCAGGTGGGTTTGGGTAACCGTGCTCGGGCGTAATAAAGAAGATGGGTTTTACTGTTTGACCAAACTATTTTTATTTTATTTTCCCTGTATCCCACGAGTCACGGTGTTGTTGCATCCACGTGTCAATTCGGTTCGGATTTTTGGTCCACGCTCCACGTCTGGTTCGGTTCTTTAGTCCCCGCTCGTGTCGGGCGGGCGGGCGGGTTCGAGTTCAGGTAACCGCGCTCGCGCCTAATAAACAGACGAATTTTACTTTTTGGCCAAAATATTTTTATTTTATTTTTCCATGTATCCCACGTGTCACGGTGTTGCTACGTTCACGTGTCAATCCGGTTCGTTTTTTGGTGCACGCTCCACGTCCGATTCGGTTCTTTAGTCTACACCCATGCACGTCCGTTTCGCTCCACGTAGTTGACTAGCCTGTTCATTGACCGCCCGTTGCACATGTCGTTCATTGACTGTCCATTCCACAAGCGTGGACTGCTCCCATGATGACACGTGGCAGTTGCTACCTCATTTCGTGGAAAACCCTGTTATTGTTTGGGCCTATAAAAGCAGCCTCTGAGCAGAGTTGGAAGGGCATTTGATTTTCATTCAATCTTCATACTTCCTTGATTCCAATTTTTCTCTCTCGAGTGCATGAACAAGGAGAGTGTTGTGTTAACCTTGGGGAGCAACCGACGTAAACAATTTAACACCGTGGTCGTGCCGAAATTGCTTTCAAGGTAGTGGTTCTATCCACGACACAACAATTGTTTTCTCATTTTCTTCCTACAAGTTGAAAGAAAATTTAAAGATGTCCATCAAATCTGGGAAGGTTCTTCCAGATCTATCCAAGCTAGAACCTTTAGATGGTTCTAACTATCGTCGTTGGTCTCAGAAACTGCTCATTTTCTTCGAAAAATTAGAGGTCGACTACATTCTGACCACCAATTATGCAGAGAAATCAGCAGGGACCTGCCACTGATCTGGAAAAATCTAAGGAGGTCCAGCCTGATCCACACAGTTCTAAGGAGGTTCAAATAGTTCCTCAAAAATCAAAGGGTGGTGTTGACATTGATCTAGAAAAATTCGAGAAAGACAACAAGACGGTTCGCAGTCATCTTCTAAATCACATGAATGACTCATTGTTCGACTTGTTCGTTGTTCACAAGTCATCTAAGGTAATCTGGGACACTCTGGAGTCCAGATATGGCGGTGATGATTCAGGTAGAAAAAAGTACGTGGTCGGCAAGTGGTTGCAGTTCCAAATGGTGGATGACAAACTAGTGATGGACCAGGTTCACGAGTGCGAGAATCTGGTGGCAAACATTCTGACCGAGGGTATGAAGATGTTCGAGATTCTTCAGGCGAATGTCCTGCTCGAGAAATTTCCTTCTTCATGGAGCGACTACCCAACCATTTAAAGCACAAGAAGAAGGACCTGACGTTACAAGAGTTGATCAACCACATGCAAACTGAAGAAGCCAATAGGCAGAAGGATAAGTTGCATTCTCAGTCTTTGAATTCAGTTAATGCTAACTTAGTTGAATCTTCTGTTTCATCAAAAGACAGGTTTAAAAATAAAAACAAAGACAAATCCTCACAAAAGAAGAACCAGCAATTCAAGTCTCCTAGCGGGAAAATAGAGAATGAGAAGTCTAAACTGATATGTTATGTTTACGGAAAACCAGGGCACAAATCTTATCAGTGCAACTAGAGAGGAAAGGGAAACCAGATTGGAAGCCTGTTGGTGCACAAGCCAACGTTGTTTAAGCAGACGACATCATCGCTGCAATGGTGGTGGAGGCTAACTTGGTGGAAAATAAATCAGACTGGATTCTTGACACTGGCGCCTCAAGACACTTCTACTCAAATCGAAGCCTGTTCCATGAGTTCGAGGACACTGTTGAAGGCGAATATGTGTACATGGGGAACTCGGCTACAACTAGAGTTCTTGGGAAAGGAAACTCTTGAAACTTACTTCTGGAAAAACTTTATCTCTGAATGATGTGTTTGTCCCTTCATTGCGTAGGAATCTGGTGTCTGGAAGTCTGTTGAACAGGGCAGGACTTTGAATTGTGTTTGAAGCTGACAAGGTTGTCATCACTAAAAATGGTGGCTTTGTTGGTAAGGGGTATTTAGCCGATGGTCTTTTTGTTTTAAATACTGTCTCTATTTCTGCTGAAATGAATGAAAGTACGTGTCGTTCTGCTTATATCGTTGAATCTGTTAATGTGTGGCATGGTAGATTAGGTCATGTGAATATTGCATCAATTAAAAGGCTTAAAAAATTGCATCTTCTTAATGTATCTGAGACACCTGAAAATAGTAGATGCTCTGCATGTGTAGAGGCAAAATTTGCTAAAAAACCCTTTAAGCATGTTACAACAAGATTTACTGAACTGCTTGAATTAATTCAGTTTGATCTAGCTGATTTCAAAAACACTACTAGCAAAGGTGGCAAAAACTATTATATATCTTTTGTTGATGACTTTTCTAGATACACAAAAATATATCTTCTGAAATCAAAAGATGAAGCTAGTAGCATGTTTAGGAAATACAAAGTAGAAGTAGAAAACAAACTAGATAAAAAGATTAAAAGGTTAAGATCCGATAGGGGAGGTGAATACTGTGATAAGTGTCTCAAGGAGTTTTGTGAATGAAATGGGATTATCCATGAGAGTACTGCACCATATTTCCCTAAAAAAATGGCATAGCAGAACGTAAAAATAGATCATTAAAGGAAATGACGAATGTTATGTTATTAAGTTCTGGATTGCCTAACAGTATGTGGGGGGAAGCTGTGCTTTCTGCCTGTTTCATTCTTAACAGGGTTCCTCACAAAAAACTGGATTAGACACCATACGAGCTGTGGTATGGGGGTGCTTAGCTAAAGATGCATATCCGGTATTCAAGAAAACTACGGTAGGACCTAAAACCTTTGATTGTGTGTGTTGGGGTTTGTGTCTTAGAACTCAAGTTTTGTTATCCTTTATATAATAAAGATGTTATTCAGTGAAATTGTTTATTTATATCTTATAATCCAAAAGAAACATCTATGGTTATAACATGAGATACTCGAACTATATCGTGAATATGGACAGGGATCAAGTTCGAGTATATAACCTAAAAAGTCTATAGTAAATGAATAAGGTTGGGTACCTTTTGTTCTGGTAACACTATAGATGTGGCCTATACTTTGCGAATAAGGCAAACGACGTGATCTTGGATCGTTCATGTAAAGACATGCGAGTAGGGGCATCCTATGTAAAAGATGTTTACACAAGATAGAACCAAGAAATAAGTCACTCTTACTTTATAACGCCATTTACTGTTAAGGCTGATTATTTCATGCGATGACCTAGGTAACTTGATCTTAATCTTGAGCTTACTATGAACTCCTGTTCGTTTAGGGTTATCCTTTGATCTGGATGGGTGAGAATGGTCATAAAATTCCATTCAATAATCCTACCATTTTGGGGATAACACTAGATGGATGGTTGGGGACATAGTAAAGCAAGACGGAATTCACTCATACCCTATTCAGGGATAGTAGAGAAGTTGTTCCCTTAAGTGCTGAATCCAAGGCTTGAACAAGGGGCCCCACCCTCTCATTGGCCCGAGAGGGATCTTGTTTAATGGTTGGACCATGAATAAAATTGTTCATTAGAGGACCAGTGGACTTAAGGAACTAAGATGTGCTATAGGGGTAAAACGGACTTTTGACCTATCTATATTAACGAACGACCAGTGAAGGATTGACTTACTAATCATGATTATATCGAGTGGACAAAAATATATCTATAGTGAGGGGAGTTCAACTACTAGGCTATAGTGGAGTGTCCCGGTAGTTAACGAATGTTGGTTAGCTAGGTTAAAAGAGTTTGGCCAGTTTAACCTCGTACCGTTGGAGCCCATGATCTGTAGGTCCATTAGGTCCCCTTGCTAGCTCGAGACTAACCTTTGGAACAATATGATGGATAAAATATGAATTACTTTAAGTTCATGTTGAGAGAAATGAATAGAGGTGATAGACATTGTCGGTACGTCGGGTTTTGTGAAAACCGAGTATGTGAGATATTTAATATTTAAATATGATTTAAATATCGAAAACATGAATAGAGATTCATGATTGGAAAATGACATATCAAAAATGTTCGGGAATGGTGGCAAAATATTAATTTAATATTAAGATATTAAATTAATAATTATTTTAAATGAATTTTGAATTAATTTAAAATTGAAAAATTGAAAAACCATTTTTAAAAATTCAGATTATTTAAAATTAAATAATTATTAATGGATTAATTCAAGATAATCTTGAATTAATTAAAATCAAAATTAATTTTGATTTTTTGGAGGTGGAGTGCATGGTGACTAAACCCATGCACTCCCCTCTCTTAAGCCACTACATTCTCCACTAAATTGGAGCTGATTGAGTGTCAATCTGTGGGGCTTTTCCTCTTCATTAATCCCTCTATAAAAGGGAAGAAGATTGTTGAAAACCTACTGAATTTCTGCCAAAATTGAAGCTCACCATACTCACCTCCATAAGCTTGTTGTTCAAGTTTTTTCCTTTCAATTCCATCACTTGAGGATCCCACAATTCGTTCCAAAGGCTTGAGGATAGCAAGGAAGATCCAGTGGTAGTTTGTGACTCATTGGTGAAGAAAAACAAGAAGGAAATCCAACCAATTTCTCCATTGAAACAAGGTTGGTAAACTGTCTCTGTTTTTCTCCATATGAACAGCATGCAATATTTGATCAAATTGAGCTTCTTATGTGCCTAAGATCCAAAATTACTTTCGTATTTTAGATATTAACACTTTCAATGTGTTTATTGGGTATTCTCATAATAGCGCTGCATATAGGTTTATGTGTTTGGATGATAATTCAATTTGTGAATATAGAGATGCTGAATTTTTCGAATACATTTTTCCTATGATTAAGACAGTTAATGAGTTAGATAATATCTCACGATCTAGTCAGGTGTCTGTTTGTCCTCCATCTACTTCTGATATTATGCATGAACATGAACCTAGGAGAAGTAAGAGAAAGAGAACTGAAAAAGATTTTGGATCAGATTTTTTAACTGTTTTTCTTGTTGAAAACTCAGATAAAATAAACGGTCAATTTACATCCATGTATCTAATAGATGAGGATCCTAAAACCTACCAATAAGCCTTAAAATCAGTAGATTCTAGTTTATGGAAAGAGACAATTAAAAGTGAACTGGATTCTTTAATTATGAATCAAACTTGGAACTTGGTAGATTTACCTAAGGGAAATAAACCTATTAGGTGTAAGTGGATTTTTAAAAAGAAAATTAGACCAGATGGCTGATAGCGCGCATAGTGTGCTATGTTTCCCGGTACATTTTAGTTAGTCTTTGAGTAATTTGTGGTCATTTTAATGCACTTTAATGTTTATTTTGTAGAAACTGGTTTATTGGAGCTAAAACGTGAAATTGGAATTAATCGGGTGCTCGGAATGCTAAAAGGAGGCAAAGGAAATTAATTAGAAAGGAATTAGAAGCTGCCTAATCCGAGAAGGCAGTTTGCTGGAATTTGGCGTAGCGTCGCGACGCTGGCCTAGAGCGTCTCAATGCTGACTGTAGCGTCTCGACGCTGTGACAAGAGCATCTCGACGCTATTGATATTTTCCTAAATAGAATGGCGGCAAACTGGGATAGCGTCTCGACGCTGTCGACAAATTTTCTATAAATTCATCCTTTTGTGCTACGGATTGGGAGAGTCCAATTGGTTAGATTTTAGCCCTAATTTCGACTAGAGACCTTTGGTGGGAGCTAAAGCAACTTGCACATCAAGTTTAAACTTGATGTGCAAGTTGCTTACCGCAAGTGTACGGGTCAAGTAATAATATAGTGTTTTCGTGTAAAACGAGTGTCGTCCTCTGGATTGGTTTTCTAGCAAATTAAGTACCGTGAATACTTTTGTTCAATTTTATTTAGGGAGCAAAACTTAATGAAAAAGATAAATCTAAAGACAAAAAGCATAAAATAAAGGTGGAGACTCAAATGGAAAGACTCTTAGGAAATTGATTTCATTATTTAAGATTGAGGATTGATTAATAGGAATGAATTGATCGTGCAATTATTCTACAAGAGCCAAGGAAACTTTTATCACGATTACCTCTCCCGAGTATAATTGATTCTCATGCATATAGCTAACTTGTTATCCCTATCTAAGTTCATTAACATGCAAGGCATTATTCGGTTTAGTCCTTGTTATACTTCTAGAGATATTCCAAATCCCATCACAAACTTAGAATTTCTACTCTAGTCATGCAATTAAACAAGGTAAGTCTTAGGCCAAATCCTCTCTCCCGAGTTAGATTCAACACTCAAATCATTCAATTAGTGATCAAGTAATTGAAAGCATTACACAAAATTGCAAGAATAAAATAAAGGCACATTCATCCCAAAAATCAATCCAACAACCTAAAAACAACTACATCAAACCCAAAGACAAACAACTAGCAATTCATAGTCTTTAAACCACAAACACTAATTGAAAGAAAAGCCATAAAAACTACAAGAGGTAAGGGAAAGAGAAAGGAAAACTCGAATCTGTCGAAACCGGCACGTCCCCGGCAACGACTCAATTGAAAAATTCAAAGTTAGATTAGTGGTTGTAGGATATTCGCAAAAACAAGGTATTGATTACTTTGATACTTATTCTCCTGTAACTAAAATAGCTACTAATAGATGTCTGATCGCTCTTTCAGCTATTCGTGGGCTGTTAATACATCATATGGATGTGAAAACAAATTTCTCAATGGAGATTTAGAAGAGGAGATATATATGATACAACCTAAAGGCTTTGTAATTTCTGGTCAAGAAAACAGGGTATGTCAGCTTAAAAAATCTCTTTATTGTCTTAAACAAGCCCCCAAACAATGGTATGAGAAATTTAATAATACCTTAGTAAACAATGGGTTTAGGGTGAATTCTTTTGACACATGTGTTTACTCGAAATTGTTTGGTATTGATTATGTGATTATTTGCTTGTATGTTGATGATATGCTTATTTTCGGTACGAATTTAGACGAAATAAATGATACCGAGTTATTATTGTCCTCACATTTTGAGATGAAAGATTTAGGTGAGGCTGATGTGATACTTGGTGTTAAGTTGAGAAAACCCAAAAATGGTTATTCATTGAGTCAATCACACTATGTTGAAAAGATGTTAAAGAGATTTGATTGTTTTGATGATATACCTGTAAGAACACCTTATGAAACTAGTATGAAACTTAAGAAAAATAAAGGGGATAGTGTCTCTCAATCTGAATATGTAAAAATTATAGGTAGCGTGATGTACCTGATGAATTATACTAGACCTGATATTGCATATGATGTGAGTAGATTGAGTAGGTATACACATAATTCTAATAAAGATCATTGGATTGCACTTCGTCGTTTGTTGAGGTACCTTAAAGGTACAATAGATTACTGTTTTCAATTTAATAAATTTCTTGCAGTATTAGAAGGTTATTGTGATGCAAATTGGGTAACTAATAACGATGAAGTAAGCTTAGCGGGTATGTGTTCGTTTTTGGTGGAGGAGCTATATCGTGGAAATCCACAAAGCAGACATGCATTGCGCAATCCACCATGGAGTCTGAGTTTATAGCTCTCGAGCTTGCAGGGTAAGAGTAGCCTGCAGGGTATAGATTGAGTAGATATACACATAATCCTAATAAAGATCATTGGATTGCACTTCGTCGTTTGTTGAGGTACCTTAAAGGTACAATAGATTACTGTTTGCAATTTAATAAATTTTCTGCAGTATTAGAAGGTTATTGTGATGCAAATTGGGTAACTAATAACGATGAAGTAAGCTTAGCGGGTATGTGTTCGTTTTTGGTGGAGGAGCTATATCGTGGAAATCCGCAAATCAAATGTGCATTGCGCGATCCACCATGGAGTCTGAGTTTACAGCTTCAAGCTTGTAGGGTAATAGGCGGAATGGTTGAGAAGTTTACTTCAAGACGTATCACTGTGGGAGGCGTCAGTGCCAGTCTCCTTGCACTGTGATTCACAAGCAGCGATAGGAATTTCCAAAAGCAGTGTATATATAATGGCAAGAGAAGGCATATACGTCTGAGACATGGAGCTTTGAAACAATTGTTGAAAAGTGGAGTTATCTCCTTGGAGTATATGAGGTATGAGAGGAATTTGACGAATTCTCTCACCAAAGGCCTAACAAGGAGAGTAATTCTAGAGTCCTCTGCATGTATGAGACTCGAACTGTTGAAATGAGTCCATAGCCATTTATTTGGGTGGTCCAAGTACGAACTTGATGGACACATTTTGAAAAGTCTTCATAGCTCAAAATTTTGAGTGGTTTATCTGTGATAGACTTGATGAAGCACTTCGTGATTGTGAAGGTGTGGCCGTCTTCTATGAAAGAGTGTAATGGATATCTTTCTAGAGCTTTCACGATGACCCAAGGTGTTTTGTGCATGGCCTTAAATAGCACTTGTACTAATTCTTTCAAAAAAAAAAAAAATAGCACTTGTACTACTATTGTATCGCGGAATCAAGGGAAACATGAGGATTCAAACGTGTTGTGGGGGTCTAAACCATGACTATTGAAAGTTCAGAAGGTAACTTACTTTCTCTATGTTGGTTATTGCCTTACTACACTATGCATTAATTCAAATCGAAAGATATTAATGCTTAAGTTTAATTTCCTACTTTGCTCAGAAAAATATCGTTTACCTTCATTTGTGGGCGATTGTTGGGAATGACTTGGATATTTTGGCCTTATGATGTTTTACTCTATATTTGTCCCACATGGAAAAATTTGGAGTTGGGAAGAGTGTTTTTATACAATCACTCTTCCCTATTCTTGTAAAAGTGGTTAAGGGTGGTACTTAGACCTCTTTCCACACGCGCCATCGACATCACCGCCAATCAGTCGGACGGGCGGAAGGGTTCGGGAACCGCGCTTGCGAGTTATAAAGAGACGGGTTTTACTTTTTTGGCCAAAATATTTTTATTTTATTTTTCCTTGTACCCCACGTGTCACAGTGTTGCTGCATCCACGTGTCAATCTGGTTCGGTTTCTTGGTCCACGCTCCACGTTCGGTGATAGCGAGCATAGCTAGCTATCTTTACTTATTTAATTTAGCTAGTCTTTTATGATTTTTGGGACATTTTATTGTGCTTTAATGTTTATTTTGTAGGAAATGGTTGATTGGAGCTGTAGCGCAATATTGGAGTTAATCGGGTGCTCGAGACGCGAAAAGATGCAAAGGAAGGAAAAAGAATCAAAATGGAAAAAAGTCAAAATTCGGTCAAAAGGTGACTAGCGTCGAGACGCTAGCCCTTAGGTGTCTCGACGCTAGCATTCCATATCAGAACAGGCGAGTAAAGGTCACAGCGTCTCGACGCTGCGACCTTAGCGTCTCGACACTGTATAATTTCCTTTCCTGAAACACGCGTTTTGAAGGCAGCGTCGAGACGCTGTCTTGACAGCGTCTCGACGCTACGACGAAAAAAAACAGAATAAAGGCTTATTTTCGGCTAGGTTTTGAGGGAGTTCGACCAGGGACCTTTGGGAGCCGTAAACAGAGCAGAACAGAGCACTTGGAGGCTGAAAACAAAGGGAGAGATTTGGAAATCAACCCATTGTTCGTGGGGATCGTGACGGGGACGTCGGACTCGGCCTACATTGAGTTTTCTTTTCCCTTTCCTTTCTTTAGTTAGATTTATGGCTTTCACATGTTTAGTTGAGCTTGTATTTACATTCATGAGTAGCTAAACTTGTAGCTTAGGGATTGATGTAGTTGATTAAGTTTATGGATTGATTTATGGTTTAAGTTGTGCAATGTTATTGTGTTTGTAATCTTGATTTAATGCTTTCAATTAATTGGCCATTAGTTGAATGATTTAAGTTTCAAATCTAGCTCGGGAGAGGGGATTTGATTTAGACTTACTCAAGATTGCATGAATAAAGTTTATTTTCTAATTCGTGACGGTTTTAGATTAGCTTTAGAATTGGTTAAAAGATCTCATTGCCTTGCATGTTAATGAACTTAGATAGGGATATCAAGTTGGTTAATTTGCCTGAGAATCAATTATACTCGGGAGAGGTAGTTTTGATTAAAGGGTCTTTGGCTCATAATTTCATTGTGCATAATAACTTATTCCTTTAAACTAAATCGGCGAAATCAATTCCCTAAGTAGTTTTCCCAATTGAAATTCCATACTTTTTACTTGCTTTGATTTGGTTTTATTATCATTCATTCATCACTTTTTGATCCCTAAATAAAATTGGGCAAGATAATTCACAATACTTGATTTGCTTAAAAATCCAATCCAGAGGACGACATTCGAATTTACTTCTATTATATTATTACTTGACCCGTACGCTTGCGGTTAGGAAAAGTCCACATCATTCAGTTCAATTCTTTAGTCCACGCCCGTGCCCGTCCGTATCGCTCCACGTAGCTGACCAACCTGTTTGCTGACCGCCCGTTGCGCATGTCGTTTGTTGACCGTCCATTCCGCACTCGTGGATTGCTTCCATGATGATACGTGGTAGCAGCCAGTGGCGAATCCAGGACTTGATGGTAGGGGGCACAAGTTCATATTAGATGAAATTATAAGTTTAGTCTGTGAAATTTTAGATGAGTCTATTTAATTAGCCTTAGAACTTTAAAAGTGTCTAATAGGTCTTTGAATTTTCAAATTTTGTTTTGTCTAATATTGATATCTAAAGTTTCAATTATATATCTAATAGATCTTTGACATATTCAAAATATTTATAAATTAAATTTTCTATAAGATATAAAGTTTAATTTTGTGTCTAATAAGTTCTCAATTTATACGATATTTTTAAAAATTAATGTATATATTTGTTATTAAATTGAAAATTCAAAGTTCAAATAGATACAAAATTAAAATTTATGAACATTTAATTTAATTTCTTTTAAATATGCTTAAGACTTGTTAGTTACAAAATTGAAAGTTCATGGATCTATTATTAGACATTTTTAACGCTTAAGGACTTATTAACCTAAAATTGAAAGTTTAAGACATATTAAACACAAATTATAAAATTGAGGGATTCAACTTTTCATTTAACTTTCAAATAAATATAATTTTAAATATGTTAATATTTAATATTTAGATTAAGTAATATTCATTACCAAATTAACCATGGTAGAATTATCCACACCTAAATATACAAGAAAACAATTAAACTTTAAATATTTAAGATTTTCCAAAATAGAATTAATTTTTTTTTATACAATTAGTTTTTCTAAATTAATTTGCTAAATATCAATATATATTTGTGTATATGTGTGTGTAAAATTAAGAAATAAAATAATTCTAACTAGTTTTGTTAAAATAATATATAAATATGTTGCAAATTTTGAAAATTTAAAATTAAAACGGTAGGTGTCATAGCTAGCATAATTCGGCGGTAATTGACATGTACTCTCGACCAAGAGGTCGGAGGTTTGAATCTCTCACCCCCAAATATTGATGTATTCAAAAAGAAAAAAAAAAGAAATTAAAACGGTAGATAAAGAAAAGAATAGATGAAATTGAATATTTACATTTTCTTTCAAATTCAAACTAATGTCTGCATAAAAAAACAAAACTAAAAAAAAAAATCCAAAACTAAAAAAATAATTTAAACCAACGGCGGCATAAAAAAAAGCAAAACTAAAAAACTAAAAAACCCAAAACTTACGTTCTATAAGTTTTGGAAGCTTGATCGGCAAGTGAATAGAGGAATCATGTGCTCTCCTTTACCAACAGACCAAATGCCAAACTTATGACATTTGGTATAAAACCCTATACATATATATAAATATTCTATAATTGATCTAAGGGGGACACGTGCCCCTCCTGACCTCTTCATAGATCCTCCCCTGGCGGCTGCTACCTCCTTTTGTGGAAAAACCTGTTATCGTTTGGGCCTATAAAAGTAGCCTCTGAGCAGAGTGGAAGGGCATTCGATTGTCATTCGATCTTCCTACTTCCTTGATTCCAATCCTTCTCTCTCGAGTGCACGAATGAGAAGGGTGTTCTGTAACGCCCCGGGATTTTAAAAGCCAACCCAACGACATTACTAACTCCTAGACCAAAATAAATCGTGAGCACCGAAAATTTCGGCAGCATAGCGGCGCACATTGGACTAACCCAAAATTTTCCTACACCTGCTGAACAAGAAAACACTTCTATATACACATTATCAAATGACTCCACCAACTACAACCCAACAGAACATTCACAGAACCAACAGCCAGCAGTAAGCAACTACAACCAATCCAGGAACATAAATGAAACAGATCTTATAATACTAATTCGTTCAAAACAACTTAATGATTAACCACTAAAGGAGTAGATGGAGTTCTTTAGAATAAACACAACTAACCCTATAACTCAACAAGAACAATTCAGGACTAAACCTAGCAGGACAACAGCTGTCCAACCAAAATTTAAGCATCACCATCCTATTCAAGATAAACATCAAGCTAACCAATATGAAAGAAAAAGGGGAACAACACAACTAGCTAAGTTCTTCCTCATATGCCTCCTCCGCATCACCACGGTCCACGCAGTCAACCTGCAAAATCTGGTAGTTGGGGGGAGAGAGAAGGGAGGGGGTCAGTACACTAAGGTATTGGTAAGCAGCCCCCACCTGAGAAGCCATCAAACAGCAGACAACAAACAACATGCTTTTCATGCGCAAAACATCATGCATCTGAAAAGCGGTAAACACAACATCATGCTCAAAAGCTAGTAACAAATGACTCTCTGATGACATGCAAAAATGTCATCATTTTCCTATTAATTTAAGCTAGTTTTATGCTTGAATTGTGTACTTTAATGCTATTTTCTATTTAAATTTCAGAAAACCGAGCCAAGGAAGCAAAACCGGAATTTTGAGAGATTTTGGATGATTTTGGAGGCTTTTGGAGCAATTTGAAGAATTACATTGAAGATCCGAGTCCAAAAAGCCAAGAAGAATGAATTAGAAGCCCAAATTCATGAAGTCCAAAGCCTTAAAATTATCAATTTGGGTCAAGAAAAGTGCCCAAAATCCATTACAAGAAGTATTTGGGCTAAAAGAAAGTTGGAGGCCCAAAAATGGAGTCAAAATTGGGCCTTTATTGAAGATTCAGGGCCTAGCGTCTCGACGCTAAGCCTAGAGCGTCTCGACGCTAGGCAGCTGCGTGGAAAGATCCTGAATCGCGAGAGCGTCGCGACGCTGTCCAAGTAGCGTCTCGACGCTGCGACATCTTGGAGCCCAAGAAAAGATGACGTCAGAGCGTCTCGACGCTGTCCTTGTAGCGTCTCGACGCTGTGCCTGCTGGGAGCCTATAAAAGGAGCCTTTTGCATCCATATTTTGTGTGCCAATTTGTGGGTTTTCACCCCATTCTAGAATCCACACTAAAGTTGGGGATTTTTGGGAGAGTTTTGGAGCTTTGTTGAAGATCTTTGGAGCTCGGGATCGATGGAGGTCGGCGCGGGATCGAGGAGATCGACACTTTTATGAGCATTTCTCTTCCCTTTTCCTTGATGTTTTAGTTTCTAGAATTGTTGTGATTAGGAATTATTGAATTTTAGTGATTATGAGTAGTAAATTTCTAAATTCCATGAGATTGATTTAGATGTTGAACCTCTGCTGAATTAATGAATTGATGTGGTTTAATTGTCATTATTGTTCATTTGTGCATTTTGTCCGTAATGCTTTTAATCAACTGATCACTGATTAAATGAATTGTTACTATGTGGAAACTCGACGGAGAGAAGCTTAGACTAGAACTGAATGCATGACTAACGGTTATTTACCCGGGTGACACGGGATAAAATAAATAACGTTAGAGGTTGTACTGAAGGGTCGTAATGCCATACTAAGTAAATAAAGATGAGACTGAAAGGAGATTCTTTATTGAACGGTATGAGATAGGAGGAGACCGACAGGAGAATCCTTGAAATTAGGCTTCTAGACTTATGAATCAAATGATTTGTTAATCCACATTGGTTAATTGATTACGCATTAAAGGTCCAATTGTTGAAATCAACAACTCTAGAATTATCCCATCAAATTGTGTCACCATTTATCTTTTGCTTTCTAGATTAGCTTTTTGTTATTCTTTCCGGCATTAGATTTTGTTCTCTAAATAAAGCTAAGCAAGATTATTCGTGGTACTTAATTGAATAAATCCAATCCCTGTGGAGACGATACTCTATACTCAAAATCACTATATTACTTGTCACGACCCGTACGCTTGCGGAATTTAAAATCGTGCGAACACTCTCCTAAGCCATAACTCATGCATCTCTCTATGCAACTCGCTAACCACTCAAGCTCCACGAGCTCACTCAACGCTCATAATTAGCCCTCACATGGCTCTTCACACGTGATTTCCGCGTCACGCTCCGCAAAAGTCTCCAAGACTCACCCTTCGAGTTGTACCGACCCCTGACCATTTATACCCAGGGCCTCGACACTTCTCTACAGAGCTCGGCATTCGACCCTTGACCATTTATACCCAAGGCCTCGAACTGTGCATTGACCCTTGACCATTTATACCCAAGGCCCCGATGACTAAGCAACGTATTGACCCTTGACCATTTATACCCAAGGCCTCAATACTTGCCTCAGGACTCATCACACCGACCCTTGACCATTTATACCCAAGGCCTCGATGCTCCTCTTTATCTAACATTGGCATATCGACCCTCGACCATTTATACCCGAGGCATCGACACCAATAGTGATATATCAGTCCCCGACCTTTTATACCCGAGGCCCTGATAATCACTTTACTTTCCTTGAAACATTATCAGTCCTCGACCATTTATACCCGAGACCCTGATAACTCAATCACAATGCTAGTTCTCTTTAAACCCATGGTGTCATGTCACCCCTCGACCATTTGTACCCAAGGTGCACTGACATTCACCCATCTTGCCCTTTTTCGCATTTTAGGTCCCTGACCTCTATCTTACATCTATCCAGAAGGCATATGCCCTGCAACATGCTTCTAGACTCATGAATCATGCCCACTATGCATTATACACGTGACCATATCACTCAACTCATGCTTGACTCACGAATGCAAAACAGAACCAACATGCTTTATGCGAAACCAAACACACAACAACAGTCTTGCTTTTTCAACGAAATCATATATACATACATATAATCAGAGAAGCAATAATCATGAGGGTAGTTATAAAGCAAGTAAACATTCAACATGCATCACACAGTCAGACAGACTTCAGCAAGTAAGAACTACTTACACAAGCGCTCCTAAGCGATCCTAAACAGGCCAACGGAGCTTCGAAACCACTTGGTTCTCAACCGGAAGAGCCTAAAAGAGCCCAAACTACAAGCAAAGACTTCTAAGGGTTAGGAATTGATAAACAACACCCAAGAGACTTAATAAAGGAAGGTAAAGGGTGCTGGAATTTACCGCTCAGTGCTCAAACAACCTTGAGACAAGCCGACTTGTGCTCGGAACGACCCAACAACCAAGATCCCAAGTCACCGGGTTATGGGTAACCAAAATCAAGGTCTTTCGAGTTGTGGGTATTCGCTGAACACGATATTTGAGATCAAACGCTCGATGAACAGCAACCGAATGCACCTAATTCTGCAATTATAAGGTCGATAACGAATGGGTATCGATCAAAACATGGTTTAAGGCTTTAATCTCTAATGGGTTTCGAACACTTAAGCTATAAAACTAATAACAACATTGAACCTTACCCAACGGACCCGATATCATGCAAGACGGGTTGCAACAACCTCGAACAACGCACTAGAACGATCCTTGGGCACTGGGTATTCAAGTTTACAGTGATTCGAACCCAATCGATCACTTAGACAGCGCTGCAGATCAGAAAATCGAACACCATTAAACTTTTCAGCACCTAAAGCTAATGGGCATTCCATTTAAAGCACTAAACAAGAATGGGTAAGGGCTAAACTTACCAGAAACACTAATCCACGCCGGAAACGCCCAACGACGTTGCTGGACAGAGGCGAAATCGCGAGGAAAGGAGACTCCGAGCTGCTAGCCGCGCAAGATCTAACCAAACAGCACAAAGGGCTCTTAGATCAGCCTTAAAACAACAAGAACGGAAGGGAAAAGGCTTACCCAATACTTATCTCGGCCAAAAACGCATGGACAGAGAGGAGACGACGCGAAGACGGCGAGACAAAAGAGATAGAGTCGTGCAAAAGAGAGACCGACGGCGACGGCGCGACAAGGCGGCTGCGACGGGGACTGACCGGCTGTGCGACCCCCACATGAAGACCCAAGAGAGGGAAATTGAGCAATGCAGGACTGCGCGCGGAGAACAAGACCCTCCCGGCTACAGCGGCGTCACTGACTGAACAGGGCGACGACGGCTGGAACTCGAGCGGCGGTAGCAGGGGGAGGTGGTGGCGCGAGCTCGAGTGGCGGCGGGGCTGGCCAGCTGCGCAGGGGAGAAGAAAACGTAAAAGAAAAGGGGGGGTGTTTGCAGCTGCTGCTCACGAAAAGGAGGAGGGAGAAGGAGATAATATTTGTGCTTTAGGGTTTCTTTTTCCCTTATTTCCTTATTCTTTTCTTTTAAAAGAACCTAAGAGAAGAAATCCCAATTTAATTAGGAATAAGGTCTTATCTAGGATTTTATTTAAAAACCCTAACTTAATCCCTAAAAGACTTGGGATGGAAAATAACCCAATTGATAAAAGGGTTTGGGCCTTTTTGATATTTAAAATAAATATCAAATGTTAAACCTCTAACTTTAGGAAGTTAAAGATTTAATTAAAAATCTCTTTCCCCTAAATTTTAGAAATTTAGTTTAACGACCCAAGGCTAAACTAATTCTAATTTCCCCAAAATTAGAATAAGAATGCCCAATACATTCCAAAACGGCTTGATGCCGAACCGTGGGGCGTTACATGTTCTGTTAACCTTGGGGAGCAACCGACGTAAACGATTTAGCATGGTGGTTGTGCCGAAATTGTTTTCAAGGCAGTGGTTCTGTCCACCACACAAAAATCAGAGAGGTGATTGAGAAACTCTAGTAAATCAATTATATTTTTGTATAAATACACACGACATTTTGTATGATTGAAATAATATGTGATCTAGAAACATAGACAACACACATAACGAAAGAAATAAACAAAGTGACAATGTGAGAGAGTGTGAGTGTCCTAAATATTACATCACTCGTACGTTGCCCTTTGTGAGATGCCTACCCTGCCATCTCCTAAGAAATCAAAATTTGTGTTTGCTACTACCATCTTCTCACAACCTTCTTGTAAAAAGAAAAGCCTCTAAAAAGATAGAAATCTAATTTTGAAAAGATTTAGTTTCAAAATTGAATTTGAATTTGAAATGTAGAATGACATAAAATCGTTAAAAAATAATTAGATAGGGATGAAGACTGATAGGGATTAATTGATCCAATAACAACGGCTGCTATGAAAAAATGTCTCCCAAAGAAAAAGAAAAAAAAAAGATATATTGAGATTTAAAAAATTTGAAAGATATAAAATTGAATCTGCCACACGTTCTGGGGATGAAAAATATGTAAATAAAAATTCTTTAAATAGAGGGGCAGAAAAATCTGTAATACATATTTCATAAAATGAGGGGTTGATGGGAAAAAAAAGGGCTATTTTTTAGAATGAGAGTGTAATTGTGACAATCTAGTCCAAATGTTCGAATATTATTGTTATATTTGTAATTAATTGGGCTTGATTTGCCATGTATATGCCAGCATCCACAATATTTGAGTTCAACAACATTGGAGATCAGGAGATTCGAAATTCTGACATCTTTGTCGAGGCTACATGTCAATTACCACATGAGCATACTCGCTTTTTGCATCAACAATATTCGAGATACAAGTGCTCTTGTTTTTATATGTTTTTTCTTACCAAAATTTGAGAGAAACGAGGGCATTTAATGATATTCTTAATTTCCTACTTCTCTTTGGAATAATTCAACTGGTTAAGTTATATATATATCCATCGTAGAGCTCAAAACTTCAAATATTTACTTGCATATTGTTAGAATTAAAAACAAAATGTAAAAATATTTATACTATTGCAAATATAAAATTTTCAAATAAAATTTTGATGCCCTAGTTTACGATTTTTAAGTCTCTGTTTGATAACCATTTGGTTTTTGGGTTTCAGTTTTTGAAAATTATGTTTGTTTCTCTCAATTTCCTTACAATAGTTTTCATCTTTGTTAAGAAGACGTTTGAATTCTTAACCAAATCTAAAAAACTTACAAGTTTTTTTAAACAACTTCTTTTTGTTTTCAAAACTTCGACTTGGTTTTTTTAATAATATGGGAAGAAGGTAGATAATATCAAATAAGAAAGTTATAAGTGGAAGTAGTGTTTATAAGCATAATTTTAAAAAACAAAAAATAAATAACCAAATCATTATCAAACGGGACCTATTCTACCTGTTACATCAGTACTGAAATAACAACATAGGACTGAAATATTCGTCCGATGTTCAAGCAATGCTTTGTATCATGGATTCATGATCATAACCACTCAATTAGAATAGACTAAAAATCCTTCAAGTAATTAGTTAAAATTGTAAATATTTATTGATTTGTATGAATATTGGAAATCAAACAAAAATTTAGTACTCTTTTTGCACGCAATTTCAATCCTTAGTTGCTAGAATAAATAGTTTGACAAAGAAGAGATCATATATTTTTTTTTGAAACATATGAAACATAGATTTCTTAGGGGGTCATTCTGTAATAATATTTTAATATTTCAACTGATTTACTATTTACCATTTTTTTAGAAACATGTGCATTTACCTATTTTGTATTTTCATGTTCTCATCTTTATGAAATGTTCTTCAAACTTTGGTTGAAAAATCATGTTTTCTATTTCCTAGTTTTAATTTAAAAATGATATTGCAATTTTTAAAATTTATTATTGATATAGACCTTTCACCTTTATTTTATTTTATTTTAAATTACAGAGAATAAAAAACTAAAAGTAGTTATCAAATACATTTCCATACAAAATTAGGTCAATGGTGTTGATCATATTCACTTCTTATTGTATTGAATTAATTAGTAAATATGTCGTTGATATGCATTAATCCAAGTATAAATGATGCACTACCAAATATAAACTTCTTTTTTTTTTTTTCTTGTTTTCAAAAACTTTTTTTTTTTTCAAAATTTGACTTAGTTTTTTAAAACAAGAAAAAATGTAGATACTATAAAACAAAGAAATTTATAGGTGGAAGTAGGTGTGTAATAAGCTTAATTTTCACAAACCAAACACACCAAGGTCCCGTTTTATAACCATTTAGTTTTTTCTCTTTGGGTTTTTTAAAATTAAGCCTATAAACACTACCAACACCCATAAATTTATTTGTTTTGTCATCTATCCCCTTTCCATGTTTTAAAAAACAAGTCAAGTTTTAAAAATTTTAAAAATTTGTTTTCAAAAACTTGTTTTTGTTTTTGGAATTTGACTAAGAATTAAAATGTGTGCTTAACAAAGATGAAAACCATGGTAAGGAATTTAGGAGAAAACAAACATAATTTTTATAAACCAAATGGTTATCAGACGGGGCCTAAATGGTTATTAAACGGGGCCTTGGGTTGTGGTTTTTGGTTTTTCAAAATTAAGTCTCTATAAACGCTACTGCTACCCATAAGTTCATTTATTTTGTTATCTACCATATTCCCATGTTTCCAAAAACCAAGTCAAGTTTTTGAAAACTAATTCTTGGTTTTCAAAAACTTGTTTTTTTTTATAGAATTTGGTTAAGAATTCAAGTGTCTGCTTAACAAAGATGAAAACCATGATGAGGTAATTGGGAGAAAACAAGTATTCAAAAATAAAAAACCAAATGGTTATCAAACTAGGTATGGAATACTTAGGAGGTGTTTGGGGCACCAATTTGGGAAGCTCGTGTTCACAACTCCACCAAAAACGTCGTTTGGGCCTCCATCTTTCATAGCCTGGATTATGAAAGCGGACTTCAATAGTGTGATACTGTTGAAGTCGCCTCGTACACCACGTTTTCTCTCTCTATTTTCTCATATCCTTCCCCTTTTGGCTCTTCGTTTCTCTCAAGTTTGTGTTCTCATCTCTCTTGCACTTTGTTTCTCTCAAGTGTGTGTTCTCACCTCTGACTCTTCGTTTCTCTCAGGTTTGTGTTCACATCTCTCGTGCTCTTTGTTTCTCAAGTGTGTGTTGTCACCTTTCTTTCTTCACAAATCTAAGGTAGGTTCGTGGATCTAATCTTTGTTCGTTTTTTTTTCTTCTTGTTGATCTAAACTGAAACCCTTTCCCTCTCATCATCCTCTTTGAAACCCTAGATCTATCTTTCCCTCTTTTTATCCTCTTTGAAACCCTATATCAATTTTTCCCTCTCTATGTTCAGATATAAACGATTGATCAGTTTTTTTTTGGTTTTAGATCCCCAGCCCATATCACTTCAACTTGTCGCGTCTGTCAACCTTCCCTTTGTTGGGTTTTATGCCCTAAAACTCGTAGATAGTAAATGAAACAAATTAATCGATCTCAATAAAGCGTTATTTGAGTGATTCAGTAATTGGGTTATTGAATAATCGAGTTTGCATTAATAAACCCTAAATCCAATAAACTAAGATCCAAGGTTGTTTAAATGAAACTTGGACTAGTATGTAGGGACATACGGGGATCAGTGTCCAAGTAACAACCTAAATGGTCTATAGTATAGGGATAAGACTGGGTACCTTATCCTGGTGACACTATGTGATACGGCTCATTCCACTCCAAAAGAGCCTTAGACAGAAAAGCAAAAGGAGGAAGAGGTGGCTTTCCAGGGTTTTAGTAAAGGATCTCCAGCAGGGAACGATGCTCCTTCTCATGCCCGTTTGCCAACATCCAGAAAACTCGCCTTCTGCTATCTTCCACTCCGAAGTTTAGGATTTTTTTTCCGATTTGGTTGGTGATTCTGACTTGCCTTATTTTATTTTAATCACCTTGTATCCGATACAGATGCAATGATCCAAAGCATCCATGTAGGAGACATGCGGGTGGGGGTATCATATGCAATGAGTTTGCATAAGATCGGACCGCGAAATAGTAACCACTAGATGTAACGCCGTTAACTAGTCTAGGTTTCTATTTCAATAGGATGACCTAGGTAACTCAATCTCAATCCTGATTCTGTTATGAACTCCTTTTCAGGAGGGATTGTCCTTAGATTTGTATGGGTGAGAATGGTCTGCTCGCCGACTCAATATTCGTATCATTTCAGGGGCAAGACCAAATGGGGGCTGGGAACATAACAGTACAAGATGAAATTCACTCCTTCCCCTATTGGGGCAAGTAGATGTGTGTTCCCTTAAGGGCTGATTCCGGGGCTAGAACAAAAGCGCGTTGTCCTCTCCTGGCCCGAGAGGAATTTCTGTTTAATGGTTGGATCCTAAACAGGTTGTTCATTAGAGGGATCAGTGGTACTTAAGGATCCAGAGGTAACCCAGGGGTAAAACGATAATTTGACCCAGCTGGTGTTACGAACACACGTGAAGGATTGACTTACTGCAATTGGTCGATATCCGTGGACACAAAAATATTCTATAGTGAGAATAGTGCAACTGTGGGTCTTTAGTGGAGTGACCCATAGTTAACGAATGTTGATTGACTCGGTTAATGAGTTTAGCTGATCAATCTTGTATCGTTGGAGCTTCTGATCTATAGGTCCATTAGGTCCACCTGCTAGCTCATAACGGGTTTTGAGATAATATAGTCTTGATTATTAAAGGGAAATAATATAATGTATGGAGATACATTATAGTATAAAGTTTAATGATAGAATTAAACTTTATAATTAATTTTGGATATGATTCGAAATTAATTATTGAGGGAATAATGAATTTAATTAAATATGTGATATTTGATTAATTCATGAATTAATTAATTGGGGAATTAATTAATTAAATTAAATTTGGTTAAATGTGATTTAATCAAATTAATACTATAGTTTATATTAATGTACATTTTGATGCACATTAAAACTATAGGTTAAATGAGAGATAAATTGAATATGATTCAATTATAAAATTAATTAAATATTTGATATTTAATTAATGTGGATTCAATTTATGAGATTAATTGAATGGCCAATTTAATTCAATTGAATATGATTCAAATTGAATTAAATACCTTATGTTATAATTGATTTAATTAATATTGATTTAATTAAATTAATTATAATTATTTAACTAATTAAATGATAAATGATAATTGTTATTTAATTAATAGATGACATGGATCACGTTGATTATGATCAACGGTAGAGATTAAGTAGGGATAACTCCCTCCCCACTTATCGTTGAGGGGAGAGGGAGTTTCCCACAGATGCTCTCTCTCATTTTCACGCAAAATAGAGAAAGAAAAAGCTCTAGGTTTTTTTTTTCTCTCTTCCTCTCTAAAATTCCAGCACTTTACCTTGCTGGAAATTCCCTTCCAAGACCAAAAATTGGTTCCCACAAGCCAATCTCGAATCCCAAGAGTCATAGTGGGTGATCCGACGTGGTGGTGTTCGTTGGGAGGAAGAAGAACATATATTGGAGCATTGTGCTGAGTTCTTCAAGTCCATGTAAGTTTCCTTAAATCTAAATAAGTTTTAGATCTAATTATTCAGCATACTTAATCTGTAATAGTTTAATTTAGAAATTGTTTCTAATTTAATTTTGCCCAACGTATTGGTTTTCTTTAATTGAAATTAAATCACGTTCGATTTAATTCGCTTCCGCTAGAGGATTCAATTCATTCACCCTTGACCAAGAGCTCGGTTTTTGGAGCGTGGTGAGAGGTGAGAACAACAGGTAAGATTTCTTGTCCCTTGGCCTGGTTGATGATGAGTAATGCATGTTATATAAGTATACATCCAAAATTTTCTACCTCTAATTTGGGTGTTCAAATGATGCAAAGAAAGCATAATATTTTCCCTTTTTGTTTTTCTCCAATTTTTATTCCTTCCGATTTGTGCCTCTTTGTTCTGTTCATATATATATATATATATATATTTACGGTTCCTTCTAATCTCTGTTTGTAGGTTTTGTTCTGTCCATTATTTTTTTTTTCTTTTTATGGTTCCTTCTGACCTCCAAAATCTTTGTGTTGTCTGATTAATCCTTGCTATTTTGGTTGTTCAATTGTTCAAATTTTGGTAGTTCAATAGTTTTGTCGTGTCTGACTAATCCTTGTGTTCTGTTCCTTATTATTTGTTTGTGTATTACTATCGTTTGGGCCTCAAACTTGCGAAATATGGACTTAATTATAATTTTCTTCCTATTCTATGCACAATGCTTGAAAATTATGCACCTGAGGCCAGTCCCTATTAGAATGTTACTATGTACTGTTCTATTACATTATGACTATTCAGATGTTGTTGTAACTAGTTTAGTTGTCATTAATGTTTCATTTGTAACTGACTTAGTCGTGATAAATGAAGCATAATGTGGGTAGGTTGCATTCATGAAATAAATGTTTATTAAATGCAATGAACCATGTCTTGTTTTGAAAATAGGTAAGGTAGATTACATTTAATTGCATTTACTAAATGCAATCCACCTTATCTCTTTTCAAGAGAGGAAATATATTGCATTTATGTCAAACTACCTTATCAACGATTTTATGAACTTCAACTACCAATTCCCCTTACTTATCTATTTATACCACACCACTTTTCCCTTCCCACCTTGAGGAAAGTCTCCACTACTATGGGATCCCCTTGTTTGGTGAGTTACTTTCCAACCATTCCTTCTTTTGTCTTAAGATCTCATCTTTTCTTAGTCACATTCCTTCTTCTAGGATTCTATTCTCAACCATTTCAATCTAACACAGGTAACATTATTCTAGAACTAATGTAACTTTCCTTTTTGTTTTATTCACACGTTTGTTGTTGCTCTTAGACAACCCGAATTGAATAGCTACGCAGAAGCCCTCTCTACTCATTCCGCCCAGCCTTCTTATATTGCAATAAGGACTTACGAATTCCAATCTTTTTCTTGTTTCAATTCCCTCTGCCATTCATTCATGGATGATTAGCGGGGATCCTCGTACATGGTGAATAACCAAATTCCAATTGAAATGAAATCTTTAGGATAAATCATTGCAATTTAGGAGGACTCAATGCAAGGCTTAGTTTTGTAATTAGTCAAATTTCTTTTATTTGCAGGGGCTAAACTAATACTTTTAGACATATTAGTTTGAGGTTTCGTGCGTTCGAAGTTCGAAATTATTTTTTAATGTATTTATATGATACATTTGATCCATTTTAAGTTTGTGTTATGTGTTTTTTACACATGTATTATTGTTGTGATTGTTCCTTGTTGTGCACACTTGACTCAAAATTAATCCATAATATGACATTTCTCTCTTCATTTATGATTTATTCCATTCTATTGTGTTGTTCATACACTTTGCATAAAATGATCAACATGTATTGAATATTCAAACATTCGACATAACTTGAAAAAAAAAAAGTTTTCCATATTCATTTTTTGTAATAAAAAAAAATACTTTTTCATACTTTGAATAAATATAAAAAAAAATAGAAAGAAAATATTGTATTCTATTTTGAGAAGAAATTGAAGAATCTCAAGAAAGTCGGTTTTCTAAAGTACATCCAATATTCTATCCTTTCAGTTTTGAGTAAAAAAAAGAAACAAAAAACAGTTTTCAATAATTTGATTAAATAAAAAAGAAAAGCTTGTGTTACTCCTTTGAAAAGAAAATTATGTGTTACTAATTTGAATAGAATTGAGAAACCGGTAGAAATTAGTTTTCATAATTATGTCTAATTTTTCATTATGTTCCACACGTTGAGTAAATAAAAAAAAAAAAAAAAAAAAAAAACAAACAAGTAACATGTTTTGAAAAAAAAATTGATTATATTCAGAAATATCAGTTTTTTTAGTAACTATGACAAATTTCACATTAGTTGAGTTTTATAAAGAAAAACACACTTTCCCACCGTTTGGTAAAATTTATATATATATAAAAAAGCATGTAATTGGTGGTGAGAAAAATTGAAGAAATTTTCGCATTCTAAAATTGATGGAAACAAATATTTATCAATTATTTTTCTACTATGTTTGAATGTTATGAATCTAACTTTTTTTTTTTTTGTTCATTTTAATAAAATTTGTGACTTAAAAGGAAAATTGTAAAACATACTTAAAATCTCAATTTTACAATGGATGCAAAGAACATTTTTATTAATTCAATTTGGAAAAAATAATAATACAAAATTAAAAAATAATAATAATACATAAAAAATAAACCAACATAAACTCAAGCTTCACAACTCTGCTCCCCAAACATAGACTTCCTAACTCTACACTCCAAACACAGACTTAACAACTCTACACTCCAAACACAGACTTCACAACTCCACATATTTTATAACTCACCAGACTTCACAACTCTAGACTTAAGAACTCCACCTCGTTGCTCCAAACGTCCCCCTAATTTCACTTTCTTTCTTAAACTTCAACACAAAACGAAAAAAGAAAAAAAGAACCCACACAAAAAGTAAATCCTTTAACAATTTTTTAAATAAACATCTAGAAAATGTATGTATATTATTTATTTGTTGTTCATTGATAACTCAACAAGAAGATTAATTAATAAAGCTTCATTTCCACTTGTGAATCAACTCATCAACCTTGGCAGGAAAGTTTTTCAAGTAAATTCCATCATCTTTGGCTATCCAAATACAAGTTCCTTCAATTCCATTGGTGCACCTATAACGGAGCCATAAGTTATTTGACTCGGGCCAAAAGCTTTCAAACGAGACACTGGCACCCGGCTTCTCCAAAAAGCACCAAAAGAGGGTTGTTTCCAAAATATTCACGTGAAAGCTCCATTGGAATTCAGTTCCATGGTGAACCAAATATTGAGGCCCCAAATCATCGTCCTTGGACTTGCAGTGAACAAACAAAGCAACATCGTTGCTTAGTCCGTTAAGCACATGAATGTACCACCTAGAAATGGGCAGTGGAGGTACCACGATCATCGGTATCGAAGCCCCGACCAAAGCCATCATGACAAGCAACAAAACAGCCACAAGCTTCATTTTCTTAAGTAAACTTCTTTATGTCTTTGCTACAATTGATGTTTCATTGGACATGTTGAATTAATATATGCACCTAGCACTGGCAAGAAATTAAAGAAATGGTATGGTTTTATGGATATCGATCATCTGTTAGAAATTAAACTACATTTATGATGTGATAAGTTAAATAAGTTATAACGTTATAAACTTTTGTGAGTTACTACTTAATTAAGTATACATTCAAGTGGGAGAGTAATGCAAGGTGTTAAAGTACAAGTAAGTTTGTGAATTTAGATTGAGAGTTTTTTTATCTAGAGTCCTATAAATAGGATGTATTTTGTTATGTTTAAAGTAAGTCAAGTAAAGCAATTCAAGGAGAACAATTTTCTTCTCTTGTATGTTTTTGAGTTTTGTAAGGGAACGAATTTCTTCTCTACAAAATTGTGAATTTTTAGAGTGATTATTATCGTGGGCTCATTGACATTTCCAACCTCATCTACCTAAATTCAATATAATTTTCTTTTTCAATTAGTAAATGATGATATTGCATTAATTAGGTAGAGAATTATTAACTTTTGAAGAACGAAATTCATTGAATAGGATATTTGACATTAACGGTAACGATTGATTGGCCTCGGAATAAAAAATCATTCATTAATTTTTAATTTGACTTACCTTAGTTGTCACAATAAAATAACAATATGTTGCAATAGAAAATATGAAATAAAGAAATTATTAACAGAAATTATGTCAAATAGTCAATTTCAAAACCTGTATTTCACAAGTGTCAATTTTTAGGGTTAAAAAAATTCAGTTTTAGGTTTGCTTGAGGTTTTTTTTTTTTTAAAAAAAAAAATTATATATTTTTTTAAATTATTATTATTATTTTACCGTCATTTAAAATCTCTCAATATTTTAATTTTCTATTTTGAATTTATTCATTTCTAATGTACATATTTTCATTTAAGAAAAATTTACAATATATTTATAATAGATCTAATTTAGAAAAATATATTGTTTTAATTGTTACATATAATATTTTATAATTATTATATCATTATGATTTTCGTAAATAGACACAATTTAATTTGGTTGTTTTAATATATTTATATTTATATTGACATTCATATACAACTACATATAATATTCCAACATTATATATATGATTTCATCAGTGGCGGATCCAGGATTTGATGGTAGGGGGCACAAGTTCATATTAGATGAAATTATAAGTTTAGTTGTGAAATTTTGGATGGGGTCTATTTAACCTCTAAACTTTAAAAAATGTCTAATAGAGCCTTGAATTTTCAATTTTCTTTTTGTTGTCTAATATTGATATCTAAAGTTTCAATTATATATCTAATAGATCTTTGACACATTCAAAATATTTATAAATTAAATGTTATATTAGATATAAAATTTAATTTTGTGTCTAATAAGTTCTCAATTTATGCGACATTTTTAAAATTTAATGTATATATTTGTTATTAAATTGAAAATTCAAAGTTCAAATAGATACAAAATTTAATTTTATGAGCAATTAATTTAATTTTTTTAAAAAAATATGTTAAAAAAATGGCTGCATAAAAAAACAAAACACCCCAAAACTAACAAAATAATCTAAACCAACGGCTGCATAAAAAAGGAAAAATAAAAAACCCAAAAATTACGTGCAGCAGGATTTGAACGCTAGACCTCCATAGCCAGTGGGGGATTCCTGTGCCCAAACTCACCAACAAACCAGATGTCAAACATGATAGATAAAGTACAAAACCCTATACATATATAAAATATTTTATAATTCCAGGGGGGGCACGTGCCCCTCTTGGCCCCTTCTTAAATCCGCCCCTGGATTTCATCTTTATTGAGATATGTATTACATCTATTATAAATTTTGTCATATACACTCAATATATTTAGTCATTTTCAATTATATAGTCAGTATATTTGTTTGTCATGACCATGATATTATTTTTCAATATATACTCGGTATATTTGTTCATCACGACATATTATGACATTGTCACTATATATTTATAATCTATAATCTATAATATATAATATATTAATAAGCTACCATCTTTGAAAACCTTTTTTTTGGACTACTTAACCCCTTTTTCAAATATTAAATTTTACAAAACATGTAATCAATAATTAATTTTTAATAGCCAATAAGAGTTTAGCTCAACTGGCATAGAGTTATACTGATAACCACAAGGTCTCTAGTTCAAATCCTCTTCCCCACATGTTGTCAAAAATAAATAAATAAATTAATATTTAATAATATAGTTAATTTAACTCATAAAGCTGCATTTAAATTAAATAGTTATAGTTATTAAAAAAATGTATATCATTTCAATTATAAAGGTTAGAATTTTTATATTCCGTTGTCAAAAAAAAAAAAAAAAAAAAGGGAAAGATAAGAAATAATTTTCATATTCCAAACCATCTGTTAAAGAAAGTCATTAATCCACTTTGTTTTCTATTAATTCAAAAAAAAAAAAACCGATCAATTCACGTTTCACAGTATTAAATGCATTAAAAAGTGAAAAAATAAGTCCATCATTCAACTTCCATTTTTTGAACATTGTATAACTTTCAACTCTTGCATTTTCATTTTTGCAACTTTTTCCTTCGACTTCATCTCTTCGTATTTGTATGTATGTATATTGTTATCTCTAAGTTATGTGTATTTTGTTCTCTATTGTCTTCTCTTTTTTTTTTTTTCATGATGATTTGGGATTTGGAATTTGGATCTTTCAATCTAAACCGATCTTCTCTCTGTATGTATATTGTTATCTCTAAGTTATGTGTATTTTATTTTCTATTGTTTTTTTTTTCTTCATGATGATTTGGGATTTGGAATTTTGGTCTCTCAATATAAACGGATCTTAGACATGAACTTGAAGAAGAGCTTCACGATGAGGATTAAAATGGAGAAAAGTTAACAAGATATGACACAATCTAAACAAAATTCATATATCGAGATTGGTTGCCGATGACCAAAACCCACATCTGAGATGGTGGGAGGATGGAGGGTGATTTTGGAGGGAGGGCTGAGACTCTTCACAGGTAGAAATAGTGAGTCATTGAGGGTGGAGGGAGGGAAGATAGAGAGAGAGAAAATACAATTATTTATTTATTTTTATTTTAGTTTTTTTTTAAACAGTTTATTTTTAGTCTTTTTTACTTATTTTTTTTCCTACAATATGTGGATTGCATATTGACGAAAAAAATATAAAGAATGCAATTATAAAATTTGTCAAATCAAATAAACCAATATTATCTCAATAAAATTTGTGTCAAGTTAATAATATAAAGTATTGATGGTCGATTTTGGCCAGAGGAACTCATCTGACCTTCACGTGCCACCAACGGTAAATTTGTAGATGAGGGAGGAAGACGTGGCCTGCAAGACAGTAAACCTGCACACCGGTGTGGTGCTCGGCACACTGGCTCCGATGCTTAAGTCAGCAAACAGAACGGTAGGGAGTGGAAAAGTAAGAGCAAGAGGAGAGAGTAGAAAATATGGAATAGTGTTTAGGGATAGAATTCGGAGTCCCTTCTTCAGTGGTGAAGAGGGGTATAAATACCTGTTCATCCTCCTAATGTTTTTAGGGTTTCGGAGGCGTTTTAGGTCAAACCAGGCAAAACCGGGGCTGACGGAGGCGGTAGGGGCCTAACGGCATCGAACGGACTCGGCCCATGGCTGAGGCCGAGCAGGGGGTCGGGCCAAAAACCCGACCCCTTCGGTCTTGGCCTGTCCCACTTGCCGGTTTTGCCTTCTTGGTCCATCTTTCAGCCCAATTTCTCCCCGGTTGTCCTCGTCAGCTCCTTGTATATCGGGGTGGTCCAAAATTGCCTATAACATTAAGCCCCCACTCTTGAATTGGGATTCGGGGTGACTTATGGCTATAAGTTGAGCTCCTTAAGCCTGATTTAAGAGTAATGACCCTTGCCCTGGACTGGCTTATGTGTAGTTTTGTCGTCATCCTGCAAAGTAGGATAGAAGTAGACACTCCTTGAATAGGGGTTAGATGAAATGGAAATGAGGCCCCCGTGCTGGGTCATTCGGAGTGCTTCATTTCAGGTTCATGTCTGCAAGAGAAAAGTTAGGGAAAAGGCTAGGGTCGACCTCGGCCTCAAGCCGTCGTTAGCCTAAAATTTGGCTCCCTGCATCCATATGTTAGTCCTTGTAGGAAAATAATAAGAGAATAGGTTTGAACATGTAAATTTTAGTAGAACATGCTAAACATGGGTGTTTTTTGTTTAATAGGGAGTGCATATCCCCTCTGTAGCCCCCAATCTTAAGTAGAACTTCACTGAAACATAGAGTATAGTTGAGGAAATAGGAGAATACCTTTAAAGTTTGTGTTTGGCCTCGACAAGAGGTGCTCGGCCTTGGCAAGAGGTGCTCGGTCCCGACTTCCGTAGGGTGAGCTTGACTTAGATGAAGTGTATGGACTCATGCCAGGTGAGGTGAGGTAGACTCGTTGGTCCAGGCTCACATGGTCTCACTCTGGATGAGGCGAGGTAGACTCGGTAGTCTAGGCTCGCCTGGTGTAAAGATGCTCAAGCTAGAGGAGGTGAGGTAGACTCGTTGGTCCAGACTCACATGGTCTCACTCTGGATGAGGCGAGGTAGACTCGGTAGTCCAGACTCGCATGTCTTGATGCTTGAGTCGGTTGCCTTGCGCACACTCCTGAATAATGATAGAATGCAATAAACGAAAAACCCTAAAACTCCATAAGTTCAGATTCAGTGTTGGTGGAAGTGTGTGCTGCTCGGCCTCGGCTCATTCTCTGGTCGGCCTCAGCCCTCTGTGGCTTGACAGCTTTTAGTGCGGTCCAGTAACACTTGACCTTCTGTAGGGTTGAGCTCCTTAAGCCTGATTTAAGAGTATAACTCTCGTTCCATGCCGACTTATGTATGATTCCTTGTTATCCTGCGAGATAGGACAAAATGGACAAAGTAGACACTCCCTGAAAAGGGGTTAGGTGAAATGGAAATGAGAAAAGTTGAGAGATTACAACAATGGCTCTGGTCGGCCTCGGGAAGAGGCCGAGCACAGCAATCTCCCCCTTTAGCTTATCTGGTTGGCCTCGGCCTCGAAAAGAGGCCGAGCACAGCAGCTTCCCATTTTGGTTTATCTGGTCGACCTTGGGAAAAGGCCGAGCACAACAGCTAGACCCCTGTACTTGGTCATTCGGAATGCTTCATTCCAGATCCAGGGCTTATCCACAAGTAAAAAATAGGATAAGCAGAAGATTTCACAATCCTGCATTGAAAAGTTAATCTCTGCAAAAGAAGAATGAGGGAAGAGGCTAGGATCGGCCTTGGCCTCTGGCCTCTGGCCTTTTGAAGGTGGATAGTCGGCCTCGACCTTGGCATGAGGCTGACCAGCTTCTCTGTACTGTTTGTTCGCTCGACAGCTAGGCTTATGTGTAGACTTGCCTGACCCTACCTTAAGCATCTCCTTGCAGCTTTGAGCGCTTCGGCTGTGCTAAAAAAGTAAAGTGATTGAGAACTCGAACCAATCATGCTGCTTTGAATGTGCGCCTGAGGGTTGGCTTCGGAACTGGGATGCTCGGCCTCAGCCTTGGCATGAGGCTGAGCATTTCTTCTGTATTGAATTCATCCCAGGGTGCGTACACTCTTTTGGGGAAAAAAGCTTGGGGAGGTTGAGGGCATGTGTCAACCTCTCTGCAAGAATTTAGTCTCTTTCCAAGGGAAAGTACGGAAGTTTGGCCTCTGCAAGAGTCACCACATCCTATGGAAAAATGCTTTACACAAACACGGTATAAAGAACTTTATTAAATTTGCAAGTGTCAACATTGTACCATGGAGAAAAGTTGTGGACATGTGTTATACAAAATGAAAATAAGTAATTGCCCCAATAGCTCCACTGATATTCATAACGTTATCCTAACTTGAATAGGTAAGAAAGGAAAATCAGAATTATCGCAACATGACCATGATTATGATGGACTCGGTTTGTCCTTACTCCCAACCCCCCACTCAAAATATGCGTTCAATACCTTGGACGTGCATTTTTTTAGTAAGGAGAAACTAACTTCGTACCTAGGCCTCTAGGGGCGGAGCTCGGCCTTGGCCTCTGGATGGTCGGCCTCGGCCTTGGCATGAGGCCGACCAGCTTCTCTGTGTTGTTCGCTTGCTTGTTTTCCATTCCAAGGGTGCGTGCACCCAGTTAGGGAAAACTTGGGGAGGTTGAGGAATTTCTCGAGCCCCCACTCAAAATATGCATTCCAGATTTAAAGAGTTGCATTTCTTTTTTTTAATAAGAAAATATAATGTCATACCTGGTCTTTTGAGGACAAAGTTCATTCTTGAAGCTGAGGCAGCCGACCCTGACCTTGGCATGAGGTCGAGCCTCGCTTCCCCATCACTTGTTTGTTTGCCTCATAGTTGGACTCATGTGCAGATACTTTGTCTGCGAAGTGACTACCGGACTCAGTCGAGCCCCATTCCTTGTCTAATGGTCGGCCTTAGCCTTGGCATGAGGACGAACATTTTCCCTGCATGGCTTGAGAAGTTTAAGGGAAGCTTGGGGAGGCTTTGGGATTTCCCCGGGCCTCTCTTCAAGCATCATGGTCATCCTAGGGGTGCGTACACTCTTCTGGGGAAAAAGCTTGGGAAGGCCTGAGAATTTCCCAGGGCCTCTCTTCAAGCGTCGTGGTCATCCCAGGGGTGCGTACACTCTTCTGGGGAAAAAGCTTGGGGAGGCCTGGGAATTTCCCAGGGCCTCTCTTCAAGCGTCGTGGTCATCCCAGGGGTGCGTACACTCTTCTGGGGAAAAAGCTTGGGGAGGCCTGGGAATTTCCCGAGGCCTCTCTTCAAGCGTCGTGGTCATCCCAGGGGTGCGTACACTCTTCTGGGGAAAAAGCTTGGGGAGGCATGGGAATTTTCCGAGCCTCTCTTCAAGCATCGTCGTCATCCTAGGGGTGCGTACACTCTTCTGGGGAAAATGCTTGGGGAGGCCTGGGAATTTTCCGAGCCTCTCTTCAAGCGTCGTCGTCATCTCAGGGGTGCGTACACTCTTCTGGGGAAAATGCTTGGGGAGGCCTGGGAATTTCCCGAGCCTCTCTTCAAGCGTTGTGTTATTCCCGAGGGTGCGTACACTCAGTCGGGGAACAAAGTATGCTCAAACTGCCTTTTCGTGACTGAGCTCTTTAAGGTGGTGTTCGACCTTAGCCTCTAGGTGGTTGGCCTTAGCCTCTAGGTGGTCGGCCTCGGCCTTGGCATGAGGCCGACCAACTCCTCTGTGTCATCTGCGTACTCAGTCCGTGACTCGACTTATGTGCAGAGTATCTCCCTTTCGGCTTGAACCGCTTCAGCTACGATAACAGGTCAAGTGTTGTGGTTTTCCCAGGGGTGCGTACACTCTTCTGGGGAAAAGCTTGGGGAGGCCTGGGAATTTCCCGAGTCTCTCTGCAAGCGCTGTCAAAACTTTTGAAACGAAATTCAGACTAATTTATTTCAAATGAATCAATTACATTCCTGAGTAATATGCTATTGAAATGAAAGAAAGTCGATCAAGGTTTCAAGAAACTGGAAACTAAAGGACATAAGAAAAGGAAATCAATGTTCCATTTGAAGGGGATAGCCCGACCCCTCAAAGGCTCGGCCTCGGCCATCTCCCGAGGCCGACGTTGCTTGAGCCTTCCTGTCGATGTTCCCGAGCGCCATAAAGTAACATTCCCTCGACATTTTTTGCTCGCCATGCGCTGCTCCTACACCTTCTTCGGATGGTCCTCCTAAATTTGTTTGTATCTCGAATAGTGGGTTGGCACCGCCCTTACCTTGATCTGCCGACAATGGCCTCTTGCTTCTGTCGTTCCCCACGAACCCCTTGGGGTAACCTTCTCGGATTAGGGATTCTATCTCGTCCCTCAATTGTATGCATTCCCGGGTTGCATGACCGTGGTCTCCGTGGAACATGCAGTATTTGTTTCTGTTCCTTCTGTCGGGGTCTGATCTCAACTTTTTTGGGCGTTTCAACAGATTTGTGTCCTGTATTTCAACAGACCCGAACTGCAAATGAAATGAAATGAAAAGAAATGAAATGATATGAAATGAGATGACCTAACCCTGAGGCATTTAACTCGAATAAGATGTTAAAACTTTTATTGCTACTTACTGAGTATTTTCTTAAATACTCATTCTTTTCCCTTACACACAACTGCAGGTAGAGGTAAAGGTGTACGGAACGCGTGACGGAGAGCTGCTGGGCCATGGATCTCCTTTAGTTTAAGTCTTCCGCATTTTTCCGTTTTGAAATTTCCCTGTGAACTTGTATTGAATGATTTACGTTTTATTCCGTTTTTAGTTTGTTTGAGTTACTAAAGGTTTTGTTGTTCTGTTTTAAACTGGGATCCCAGATTTAAATGTTTCGCAAATTTCTAGGTACGATTTCTTTATATGGAAATTTTCCGCCGTTCTTAGAAGTAGAATGAAATGCATGTAGTAACGGCCTTAGGATCTAGGCATGAAAAGTAGGGTCGTTACATTTTTAGAAGAAAGATATCATTCATTCATAAATTATTGCAAAAACAAGACCTAGTACATTTGCAATGGGCATTGTTTCTCACTAACGATAACCAGGATGGAAAATTAAAACACCATAACATCGAAGAAGAATTTCTAAGACCGTGCTTAGCTAAAACATCAGCCCTCCTATTGCCAGATCTTCCAACGTGAACAAAAGATACCATTGAGAAATTGGAACACTTAGTTCTCTTGCTCTCTTTTTCTTCCTTTGTAGTTTAAATTTACAATAATAAACACATTCAATTTGATAAAGTTAAATGATGATGCTTTTAAATTTAAATTTACAATAATAGCATGTATTAAATATATATTTTAATTAAGTTTTGAAGGTTACCATTCTATTTGATGATTTCTTTTGTAGTATATTCTATTTGATGAAGTAAAATGATGGTGGACAACATGAGCATGAACATAGTTCGATCTCGAGGTCAAAGTCTTGAATCCTCCATCATGTTGTTGAACTGAAAAAAAAAAGTGTAACGACCCAACGTTTTAAATAGTCTTTAAGGGACCGTTACGACAATGCATGCTTTGGAGGCCTTTTCAAATAAAAACATTTAAAAATATAAAACACTAATTTAAGTAAAAACTTTGAAACAAAGCTTTTATTCTGGATCCCTAAATTTTAAAAGTTTTAAATAATTTATAAAATATAAATGTACATGGCCTCTACAAATTTTCTCAAACAAATTTATAAATCAATAAAGTAAAACAGAGTTCTTAAAGCGGAAGAAAAATATGAAACTCAGGTCCTCTCATGGTTGTTTATCGGATTCTCATCAATCGCCTTTCATCTATCATTGCCTTTACCTGAAAAAAAAATATTTTTGAAAAGAATGAGTATTTTAAATACTTAGTAAGTGACCCTACTATTGAGGTTGGGTCACGCTTTAAAAACATTTAAAAATCAACGACAAATATCTTTTTGGTGGCTCTAAACTTTATTTTAACTTACTAATGAAAGATGATATACATTAATTTCATGCATATCCTATACACATCAATTTCATGTGTCTCCTAGGGGGCCGTCAATTTCACAAAACCTCGAGGTCGTCAATTTCACGAACCTCGACTTAGGTACATCAATTTCATGTCTCTAAGTCCTATGTAGGCATCTCTGAATGTACATCAATTTCATGTACACTCATAAAACTCATAAATAATTAAACCTCATTCCTTTAATGGAATTTTGAGAGACCACCAACTCAATTATTTCAAATATCAACAAATACAAAGCAATAATAATAAAGTTCATGCTTTAAACAATTTTCATAAACGCTTACTGTAACGCCCCGCGTTTCGGAATCAAGTCGTTTGAGTTATTGAGCGTTCTTGTTCTAATTTGGGAAATTAGAATTTAAACTTTGGCCTTGGGTCGTTAAGCTAAATTTCAAAAATTTAGGGGAAAGAGATTTTTTTTTAATTAAATCTTTAAACTTCCTAAAGTTAGAGGTTTAATATTTGATATTTATTTTAAATATCAAAAGACCCAAAATCTTCCTAATCAGTTTTAATCCCAAATCTTTCGGTATTAAGAGTGGGTTTAAAATTCAATTTGGGATTTTAATTAGAATCCTAGATTAAATCTCATTCCTATTTTTTAAATGGGTTTTTTTCTTCTTAGGGTTTTATTTTAAGTTAAAGAGGAAAAAAGAAAAGAAACCCTAGAGCCTTCTCCATCTCTTTTTCTCTCTTTTCGTGATAGCCGCCGGTACCCCCCCCCTTGTGTGTTTTCTTCCTCAAGTACCAGGCCGCAAGTACTCTCTCTCTCCTTCACTCACTCGTTTTCTCCATCGCCAACCAGGGACTTGTGAAGACCGTCTCTCGCGCGCCGTCATTGTCTCCCTCAGAGCCGCTTCTTTGCGCGCAAGCTCCTTGCGTGAACGACGAGTTCTGTAGCTCGGTAAGTCTTCCCTCCCCGTCGCGTCGTTCTTTGCAAGCTTTACCCAAAAACCCGAAAGCCGCGAAGCAGCCGCCGTCGCTCGCGATTCTCCCTCCTCTCGCGTGGGCTCTCTTATTCTCCCACGCTGCTTCTCTTTCTGTGGGTTGTGGCGTCAACAAGGCTCACGGTTCAGGCTCGAGTTCTTCTTTCGCGCGCAGCAAACCCGTCGTCTCCGTTTTCCTCCTTCGCGGGCAGTTGAGAGTAAGTCGCCGTTCCTTCTGATTTTCTTTATTTAGTTCAGTGGGCTGCGTTATCCTTCGTTTAGCGAGTTCAGCAAAGAGACGTGTCTAACCCTTCTTCTTTTCGGCCAGACCGTGCATAGGAGGCTGAATCCTCGGTGTCCTTGCATTTTGGGCACGTTCAAGCTAGCTTAGACTCCGTTTCAGCGTGCTTGGGGATCTTTTGGTAAGTCTTCATCGTGACCCATGCTTATTCGAATTCGAATCAAGAATACCCACTCACTAATTAGTCTGGAATTGCTGAATGAAGTTTGTTTCATTGTTGTCCAGAGTTGATTTGGGGCTAAAACTTGGTGGTCGGTGAATACCCATAACCCGAACGACCTTAAATTGGGTTACCCATAACTTGTTGGTTGGAGACCTTGGTTGTTGGGTTAATTCGAACACCAATCAGCAAGCAGTAAAGCTCGTTTGGTGGATTTCGGTAAGTTTCCACGCCTTTTAACCCTTGCAATTCAATTTTGTTGGCTCTTGAATAGCCTATAATCCATGGGTGTGCTTTTAAGTGGCAGTAGGACCCAATTCGAACCCTGGGCAGCCCGTGTTCAAAGAGCTTTGGTGCTGGTTGTCAAATTCCAGCAAGCTTTTGGACTCATTAGTGTGGTTTGGTAAGTTTCTCTACCTTATTAGCCTTGTTAGAACTCTTGTTAGGCTCTGCTAATTAGTCCTTGTTGCTGGAAGTTGTTACTTGTAGCTTAGGATCAAGTAGAGCTGACTCGAGTTATTTTCCAGCGAGGACTTATCCTGTTCGATGGGGCTTTAGAGGATTCGAACTTGTTCCGAGTTGTCGATTTTGCCGTCGAACTTGAATCTAAGTTTGGTGTTGGAGCTTTTCGAGTTTTTAGGAGCTCTTTGTTTGGTTATAGGAGCGCTCGTGAGCTTTAAGTAAGTAGTTCCTACTTGATGTTGTCTGTTTGACTGTGTGATGCATGCTGAGTGTTACTCGCTTTATAACTACCCTCATGTTTCTTGTTTCTCTGAATATATGCAAATATATGTGTTATGGTTGAAAAACATGACTTTTGTTGCTTAATGACTGGTTGTAAAGCATGAATTGTTGTTGCATGTCGGCTTGATGTAAAGCGTGTTGGTTTGGTTTTGCGTTCGAGAGTCAAACATGAGTTGTGAGATGTGGTCATGTAAATGCTTAGTCGGCATGAACATGAGACTAGAAGCATGTTGCAGGGCATATGCATTCTAGGAGATGTGAGATATAGGTCACGGACCTAAAGTGTGAAAGAAAGGAAAGTTGGGTGAGTGTCAGTGCACCTCGGGTACAAATGGTCGAGGGGTGACATGTCACCATGGGTTAAAGGGAACTAGCATTGTGGTTGAGATATCAGGGTCTCGGGTATAAATGGTCGAGGACTGATATTGTTTCGAGAAAAGTAAAGTGATTATCAGGGCCTCGGGTATAAATGGTCGGGGACTGATATATTACTATTGGATGTCGATGCCTCGGGTATAAATGGTCGAGGGTCGTTATGCCAATGTTAGATAAAGAGGAGCATCGAGGCCTTGGGTATAAATGGTCAAGGGTCGGTGTGATGCGTCTGGAGGCAAGTATTGAGGCCTTGGGTATAAATGGTCAAGGGTCAGTACGTTGCTTAGTCATGGAGGTCTTGGGTATAAATGGTCAAGGGTTGATGCACAGTTCGAAGCCTTGGGTATAAATGGTCAATGGTCGAATGCCGAGCTCTGTAGAGAAGTGTCGAGGCCCTGAGTATAAATGGTCAGGGGTCGGTACAACTCGAAGGGTCAGTCTTGGAGAGTTTTTGCGGAGCGTGACGCGGAAGTCACGTGTGAAGAGCCATGTGAGGGCTAAATATGCGTTGAGTGAGCTCGTGGAGCTTGAGTGGTTAGCGAGTTGCGTATAGAGATGCACGAGTCATGGCTTAGGAGAGTCATTCGTTTTACTAGCTTTTGAGCATGACGTTGTGTGTATAGCTTTGAGAAATATGTTGTTTGCGCATGAAAAGCATGTTGGTTGCTTGGTTGTTGTTTGATGGCTGCTCAGGTAGGAGGGGCTACTTACCAGTACCATGGTTGTACTGACCCCCTCCCTTCTCTTCCCCCCAACTTTCAGATTATGCAGGTTATGAGGACCGTCTTGACCATGGTGATGCAGAGGAGATGCATGAGGAGGGACCATAGCTAGATAGTGCTAATTGTCCTTTATAGTTTCATATGGACCATATCTAGATAGCATTTTGTTTCCTTTATATTTTCGTTGGTAGGATAGTTGTTGCTTATTATGTTGGACAACCGTTTGTCCTTTTGATTTAGTCTTGAAGTTTATTCTTGTTGATACTCCAGACTTAGTTGAACTGTTTAATAGACTTTACCTCTTATTTCAGGTCATAATGACCAAGTTTGTTTCTATTAAGTTAAAGCGTAGTCAGTTGTACTTAGTTGAGTTTTAATCGTGAATGTTCCTACTTATTTGATTTATTTTGTTGCGAGACCTGACTCGCTAGTTTCTGTGAAGTTCTGCTGTGTTGTAGTATGTTGGTGTAGTTGGAATTGTTTTAGAAGTGTTATTCTCGTTCTGGCAGGTCTTGAAATTTTTGGTTTAGTCCGTATTATGCCGTTATGCTGCCGAAATTTTCGGAGCACTCAGTTATTTTAGTTTAAATGTTAGTAATGTCGCTAGGATAGTTTATAAAATCCTGGGGCGTTACCCTTACGAAATTAAAATAATAGATTTTTCATGCACAATTTTCATGCTTTTAACAATAATAATAAATTTCATGAACAACTCATAAGCACAAAAATTTTAGAAAATCAAACACGCACACCCAATTAAAAAGTTCAACAGTAAGTTCACTTACCTGGCTTATAAATCCTCAATTTAAAAACTCCGATTTAACACCAGCAAAGCCGACTTCGACCTTGATTAATCGCTCTCCAAAACATAAATTATACTTGCTTGTAGGGAACTAATTTTGTCCCTAATTCAAAGAGTCAAACTCCAATTCAAAGATTTCAACTTCAATTCCAACGGGTAACCAAAGACGGAATCGCTCACAAATGCTAAAACTCTTAGACCCACTACTCAAACACGCAGGAAGCGCCAAAAAACCAAGTTCAAAATCACCTAAAAACGCTATTGTTCGTGTACATCAAACTGCTGCTTGCCAGAATCACCCTCTGCCGCCAACGCGCCGCCCTACTACGTCGGAAATCGTCCTGCTGGACAGGCACCGCTGACTAGAGAAGACCCATTGCTGTCGACTTGCGAACGCCCGCTGAAGACGTGAGTTGTGTCTGCCGCACCGTTGCTTGCCGTCACGAGCTACCGAACGAAATTGCCGCCGCTGAAAAACACCACCTACGCGAATGGGATAAAAGCCCCTACGCAGCGGAAGCGCATCGATTGGACCTTACCCCGTATATTAATTAACATTAAAATACTTTTACGAAAAGACAAAACAAACTTTAAACATGCTTTAAAGTTGCTGGAAATTGCTATAAACGTGCTTGAAAATTAAATCTAATTTATTTTCATGCTTTTCTAAAGAAACAGGAAAGAATCGTTACAAACCTTCGTTGTAGACTTGATCGTTCTTCGCCAACGACGCTTCAACGAACGAAAACGCAGCAGCATCCTTGTAGTTTCTTCACTGGAAAATTCTTCTTCAAAGATACAATAACCACAGAGGTTACATCAGTATGTCTCTAAGTCTAGGACGCAAAAGACTTGTGGGAGTCTTTCTCTAAGAGGGAGGCTAGAGAGAATTCTAGGGTCTTGTCTTGTGAGTCTAAGTGCAAGAGGAGAGTTCTGAACCAATTAGGTCTAGTGTTCTATTTATAGAAGAGAGGTCATAAATAAAATATTCAATTAAATCAATCTTTTCCATAATTGATTCAATCTTATTCCTTATTTTAATCAATCTAAGATCAATATTTCCATAATTGATTAATCTTTTCCACAAATGACTAATTACTTCCATAAGTGATTAGATCATTTCCATAAATGATTAATCACTTCCTTAAGTGATTAATTATTTCCATAATTGATTAATTCCCGGTTAATGAATTCTTTAATTAATTAACCACCAATTAAATATCACATATTTAATTTTCGACCTTGAATTAATTAATTTGCCCAAATAGATTTTAGGCCTTAAAATTAATTAATACATTATTTGAACTCTTTCAAATTTCCATAAATTTAATGTGACTCAAATTTATATTAATATTTGAATTTCTTCAAATATTAATTTCTCTCATAATAATATATCAATATATATTATATTGTTTCCCTTAGTAAATTGAACATTTTCAATTTACATTTATTACTTAGTTGCCTCAAATTACTTTATGAGCTACTAGTGGGACCTAATGGACCTGTAGATCAAAAGCTCCAACGATGTGAGATTAATCGGTCAAACTCATTAACCAAATTAATCAATATTCGTTAACTGTGTGTTGATAGCGAGCATAGCTAGCTATTTTTCCTTATTGAATTTAGCTAGTCTTTGATGATTATTGGCCATTTTATTGCACTTTGTTGTTTATTTTGTAGGAAATGGTTGATTGGAGCTATAGCGCAATAATGGAGTTAATCGGGTGCTCGAGACGCGAAAAGATGCAAAGGAAGGAAAAATAATCAAAAAGGAAAAAAGTCAACATATGGTCAAATATAGACCAGCGTCGAGACGCTGCTTCTTTAGCGTATCGACGCTGGCATTCCATATCAGAGGAGGCACGAAATTGTCGCAGCGTCTCGACACTGCGACCTTAGCGTCTCGACGCTGCGAGAATTCCTTTTCCAGAAGGCGTGTTTTAGAGGCAGCTTCTCGACGCTACGACGAAATTTCAGAATAAAAGCGTCCTTTCGGCTAGGTTTTTGGGTGAGAGACTTTTGGAACGTTTGAGAGCCGAAAAACAGGGCAGAACAGAGGATCTTAAAGCAAAAGCAAAGGGAGAAAATCGGAAATCAACCCATCGTTCGTGGGGATCGTGACGGGGACGTCGGTCTCGGCCTACATTGAGTTTTTCCTTCCCTTTTCCTTTCTTTAGCTAGACTTTATGGCTTTTACATGTTTAGTTGAGCTTGTAATTACATTCATGAGTAGCTAAACTTGTAAACCTAGGGATTGATGTAGTTGATTGTGTTTATGGTTTAAGTTGTGCAATGTTTATTATGTTTGTAATCTTGATTTAATGCTTTCAATTAATTGGCCATTAGTTGAATGATTTAAGTTTTGAATCTAGCTCGGGAGAGGGGATTTAATTTAGACTTACTCAAGATTGCATGACTAAGGTTTATTTTCTAATTCGTGACGGTTTTAGATTAACTTTAGAATTGGTTAAAAGATCTTATTGCCTTGCATGATTAATAAACTTAGATAGGGATATCAAGTTGGTTAATTTGCATGAGAATCAATTATACTCGGGATAGGTAGTTGTGATTAAAGGGTCTTTGGCTCATAATTTCATTGTGCATAATAACTTACTCCTTAAAATTAATCCAAGACCAAATCGGCGAAATCAATTCCCTAAGTATTTTTCCCAATTGAATTTCCATACTTTTTACGTGTTTTGATTTAAGTTTCCTACCATTCATTCACTACTTTTTGATCCCTAAATAAAATTGAGCAAGATAATTCACAATACTTGATTTGCTTAAAAATCCAATCCAGTGGACGACACTCGTTTTTACGAACACTTTATTATTACTTGACCCATGCGCTTGCAGTAAGGAAAAGTCCACATCATGTGTACATTCCACTATAGACTCACAGTTGCACTCTTCTCACTACAAACATATTTTCTGTGTCCACGGATATAGACCAATATCGACTAGTTAGTCCTTCACGACTGTCCGTAACACCAGCTGGATCAAATTACCGTTTTACCCCTGGCTTACTTCTATTTCCTTAAGTACTAGTTCTCCTCTAATGAACAACCTGTTTGTGGTCCAACCATCAAACAGAAAACCCTCTCGAGCCATTAAAAGGGTATGACCCTTTGTTCAAGACTCGGAGTGACCACTTAAAGGAACACTCATCTGCTTTCCTAAAGTCGGGAAGGAGTGAATTCCATCTTGTACGATTATGTTCCCAGCTCCCCATTCGGTCTTGTCCCCAAAATGTTAGGCTTATTGAGTCGACGTATTGGCCACTCTCACCCATAAAAATCAAAGGACAATCCCTCATGAGCAGGAGTCCATAATAAACTCAGGATTAAGACTGAGTTGTCTAGGTCGTCCTAGTGAAATAGAAAACCAACTAGTTAACGGTGTTATAACTAGTGGTTAATATTTCGCGGTCCAGTCTTATGCAAACTCATTGCAAAGGATACCCCCACTCGCATGTCTCCTACACAAACGCGTTGGATCATAGCGTTTGTATCAAATACAAAGTGGGTCGTATCCATAGTGTCGTCAGGATAAGGCACCCAGTCTTATCCCTATACTATAGACCCTTTAGGTTGTTTCTTGAACAATGAACCCATATGTCGCTACATATAGTTCAAGACTCATATTACAACCTAGGATGTCTAGTTTATTTGATTAGGGTTATTTTAGGCAAAGAAAAATATAAAATAACTAATAACATTTAATGGAAAAATATATCAATATTATTTCATTAATATCCGGTCAACGGTTACATTCACTATCTACGAGTTTTAAGGCATAAAACCCAACACTGCGAACTTGCTGCACCGCTGGAGGGGACGCTCGTCACCGTGAGTCGCTCCTGGTCGGAGGAAGATGCATGCCGGAGAGCTTCAATCGAAGGTTAAGTGAAGGAGAAAAAAATGAACCTCCTAGGCGGCTGCAAATCGTGGATGAAGAAGATAGAAGAACGATGGGGGTGGGGGTTTGAGTGGCTTGGCTAATCCCCCTCCTAGGGCTGCGTGCATTGCTTAAATAAATAATTTTAGGACAAGGGCTAGGCTCTAATGACTGTTTATTTACCATTTTGCCATTCCAACCCAAAATTTAAAATTTCACAAAATTTTCAAATCTTTTTATTCTTGAAAATTTCCCTCTTAATTCCAAATTAACTCCAACTTAGGAAATTTGAAATTTATCTTAAATTACGGGCGTTACAAAAAGAGTTTAAATGTTGATGTTTGTTGAGTAACTATGCAGTGAGATAAATCTATTTCAACTGTGTACATATATATTGAGTGTTGATTTTTTACGTTTCCATTATATATGTTTTATAATTTCTATATTATTATTATTTTTTTTATCAATGTCGTTTTCTTTTTAATTAGAATTATTGTGCTTTTTTTAATTTAAAATGTTTGTACATACTTTAATTTTATTTTGGTAACTGAACGTCTTCTAAATTTAAATTCTATGAGAAATTTTGAATGTTTATTAAATTATTTTCTCTTATTTATAATATCAATAACAAGAGAAGACATTAGAAATGAATAAATTATATATCTAATAGATCTTTGACATATTCAAAATATTGATAAATTAAATGTTCTGTAAGATATAAAGTTTAATTTTGTGTCTAATAAGTTCTCAATTTATGCGACATTTTTAAAAATTAATGTATATATTTGTTATTAAATTGAAAATTCAATGTTCAAATAGATACAAAATTAAAATTGCACATTATTAAGGATAATTAAGAGGATATATCTTCAGAGATAAAAACCCACTTCAGTTCTTCAGCCTTGATCACAGACCAAGCTCACATAAGGATCAACTTGATGCGTGCAGGAATGACAGTATTAGTGGGGAGAAGTTGCCTCACAGTTGGCACCAGGCATGTTTACTTGCGTCAGTGGCTCCACGGTACTTGAGGTTATAAATGGGTTTAATAGGCCCCAATAGGCATAAAATTCAATTTTATATCTAATAGATTGGTTAATTTTTAAAAATCTCGAATGTGCGAGGGACCTATATATTAGACAAAAATATGAAAGTTTAAGGACCTATTAGACATTTTAAAAGTTTAGGGGCCTATCAGATATAAAATAGAAAGTTCAATAACATATTAGATACTTTTTAAAGTTGAGGGACCTAATCAATACAACAGTCTTGCCTCCACGACACTTCCAAACCCTCGCCTCTGTCACGCTTCATCTTCTCGCCTCCGTCACGCTTCATTTACTCGTGGAGGAGATAAATATATGTTGGATCGGTATGGCAACCCTAGTGGGGGTGAATAGGGTTTAATTAAACTTTTTCCTAAATTGACCCAATTAAACTAATCAATACACTTTATATAAACAATAAGAAAAATTCAATTTATGCAACAAATAAGATAGACAAAAAATGTAATAATTTAATTCTATCAATTTTAGCAAACAAGTAAGAACAAACTAAAGCATGCAATAAATTGCTTAAATTAATTTCAAAAATAAAAAGGAAAGAGTTAGAGAAGAAGACACCGTAATTTTTATAGTAGTTCGGTCAAACTCGACCTACTCCACTCCTCAGGCGCCTCTTGGGAATATGAATAAAAACTTTCCGACTCTTTCCACGGATTAGAGCCCAACCGTTACACCACCGCTACTTTTATGGGTTCAAGAGCAAACCCAATCCTTTCCACGGGCTAGGATCAAACCGTTACAATTTTTGGAATTTTTGAAGAACACAAGACAACTCTCAATAGAGTGGATTTACAAATTTGAGCACTCAAAAAATTTATCCTCACAATACAATAACACTCTCTCAAGAATAAGATGAAAAGAAAAAAATTTGAGAGCTTGGAGAGAGCAACAATGTAAACTTTTTAATTTGGAGGATTGTAAAATGTAAAATGTGTTGGTGAAAAATTTGGGGAGGAAGATGAGTTTAAAAAGAGAGGAAAATGGGGTAAAAAGGTTAAATTTAATTTGGACCATTGGATTTTGAATAAAAGAGAAATTAAGGGTGAAGATTAAAATAAAATTAAATTAAAAAGAAATTTAAAAAATAATAATAATAATAATAATAATAAAATAAATAAATAAATAAATAAATAAATAAATATATATATATATATATATATATATATATATATATATATATATATATATATATATATATATTAACACTTCTAAACATGCAACAAGCCAAACTCCACCGAAGTACAACTAGAGATTTCACAACCTATCTCCTCTAGACAAGACATACCTTATCAATGTTGGGTTTTATGCCCTAAAACTCGTAGATAGTGAATGTAACCGTTGGTCGGATATTAATGAAATAATATTGATATATTTTTCCATTAAATGTTATTAGTTATTTTATATGTATCTTTGCCTAAAAATAACCCTAATCAAATAAACTACACATCCTATGCTGTAATATGAGTCTTGAACTATATGTAGCGACATATGGGATCATTGTTCAAGAAACAGCCTAAAGGGTCTATAATATAGGGATAAGACTGGGTGCCTTATCCTGGCAACACTATGGATACGGTCCACTTTGTATTTGTTACAAACGATATGATCCAACGCGTTCGTGTAGGAGACATACGAGTGGGGGTATCCTATGCAATGAGTTTGCATAAGACCGGACCGCGAAACAGTAACCATTGGTTATAACACCGTTAACTAGTTGGTTTTCTATTTCACTTGGACGACCTAGACAACTTAGTCTTAATCCTGAGTTGATTATGGACTCCTACTCATGAGAGATTGTCCTTTGATTTGTATGGGTGAGAGTGACCAATACGCCGACTCAATAAGCCTACCATTTTGGGGACAAGACCGAATGGGGAGCTGGGAACATAATCGTACAAGATGGAATTCACTCCTTCCCGACTTTAGGGAAGCAGATGAGTGTTCCCTTAAGTGGTCATTCCGAGTCTTGAACAAAGGGCCCCACCCTCTCAATGACACGAGAGAGTTTTCTATTTGATGGTTGGACCACAAACAGGTTGTTCATTAGAGGAGAACAGGTACTTAAGGAAATAGAAGTAACCCAGGGGGTAAAACGGTAATTTGACCCAGCTGGTGTTACGGACACTCGTGAAGGACTAACTAGTCGATATTAGTCTAGATCCGTGGACACAGAAAATATGTCTACAGTGAGAAGAGTGCAACTGTAAATCTATAGTGGAATGTACACACAGTTAACGAATATTGATTAATGTGGTTAATGAGTTTGACCAATTAATCTCACATCGTTGGAGCTTCTGATCTGCAGGTCCATTAGGTCCCACTGGTAGCTCATAAAGTTATTTGAGGCAACTAAGTAATAAATGTAAATTGAAAATGTTCAATTTACTAAGGGAAACAATATAATATATATTGATATATTATGAGAGAAATTAATATTTGAAGAAATTCAAATATTAATATAAATTTGAGTCACATTAAATTTATGGAAGTTTGAAAGAGTTCAAATAATGTATTAATTAATTTTAAGGCCTAAAATCTATTTGGGCAAATTAATTAATTCAAGGCCGGAAATTAAATATGTGATATTTAATTGGTGGTTAATTAATTAAAGAATTCATTAACCGGGAATTAATCAATTATGGAAATAATTAATCACTTAATTAAGGAAGTGATTAATCATTTATGGAAATGATCTAATCACTTATGGAAATGATCTAATCACTTATGGAAGTAATTAGTCATTTGTGGAAAAGATTAATCAATTATGGAATTGATTGATCATGGATTGATTAAATAAGGAATAAGATTGAATCAATTTTGGAAAAGATTGATTTAATTGAATATCTTATTCATTGCCTCTTTTCTATAAATAGAACACTAGACCTAATTGGTTCAACACTCTCCTCTTGCTCTTAGATTCACAAGACAAGACCTAGAATTCTCTCTAGCATCCCTCTTAGAGAAAGACTCCCACAAGTCTTTGGCCTCCTAGACTTAGAGACATACTTGTGTAACCTCTGTGGTTATTGTGTCTTTGAAGAATAAATTTCCAGCGAAGAAATCAAGAAGGAATCACTGCGTTTTCGTTCGTTGGAGCGTCGTTAGCGAAGAACGGTCAAGTCTACAACGAAGGTTTGTAACGGTTCTTTCCCTTTTCTTTAGAAAAGCATGAAAATAAATTTAGATTTATTTTTCAGCATGTTTATACCAATTTTCCAGCAACTTTAAAGTATGTTTAAAGTTTATTTGAGTTTTTCGTAACGGTATTTTAATGTTAATTAATATACGGCGTAAGGTCCAATCGATGCGATTTCGCTCCGTAGGGGCTTTTATCCCCTTCAATCAATACAAGCAGTAAGCCAAAACCATGCTATAGATCATAAAAACATTTTATGAAGAGGAACAACCATTTCCCTTAACAACTCTCAAGCTAAACAATTTATTAAACTTAGCGAGACTATCCAGTCTAGTTTTAAGCTCAAAACAAAAAACCTTTCTCAGGTGAATCCCTCACCGTCACAGAACCACAAAATAAAACATCTCAGGCTATCTGATAAGGCAACTAAGAAAAGCATAACAACGAGAGGACTCAACGCCTAGGGATTTTCCTCATAGTCCTCCTCCTCACCACCAAGGTCCGGATCATCCTCGATACCTACAACATCTAAAATGTTGGGGGGAAGGTATCAGTACAACCGCAGTACTGGTAAGTAGCTCACACGAACCAGATCACAAGCATCAAACAAAGGCAAACAACATGCTTCTCACACGCATACAACATGCTTCCAAAAACTGTAAAAACCCAACATGCTCAGAAAGCAATAAACGACAACATGCATATGCTTCCCACACTATGCACCCACACTCTACTAAACCACACACGATTTACGCTTCATGCTACACTATCAACCACATGCATTACGCACCATGCCATGCAAAACCAACCGCATGCATTACGCACCATCCTACGTAAAACCATACACGTGCATTACGTGCCATGCTATGCAAAACCATTCGCATGCATTACGCGTCATGCTACGCTAAACCGAACACGTGAATTATGCGCCACGTTGCGCACCTACACATGAATTACGTGTCATGCAATGTTACCGCTAGACTCATGCTACCCTTCCCGTGACACAAGCTAGCCTAACCCATCATGCTCGACCCAAACACGACATGCTTAATCAACGTCCACAATTAATCACATATCTCATGCTTTAACATTAACACACATGCTTATCCCAAGCACTGAACATAATAAGCTCATCTCAAGCGTTAAAACACATATCAATGCATCAGATCATGCTTTTCGTAAGTATAAATATAAAGCAACATGCAATCAATCACAACCCAGCAAGTAGAAACTACCTACAAAATCACTTTAAAAAAATAACCCACGCTAGCTGGAAACTACAGGAGCAAGCTCTAAACGAACCTACAAGCACAACCAAGGCTCTTAGTGATTAGGGAATAGCTCCACAACCTTCCAAACACCTAAGGGGGCTAAAAAGAACAACAAGGAACTAAAACTCACCCAAACAAAGGTTGAACCTTGCTGGAACCACCTAACACAACACTGAAACTCCTTAAATGGGTGCTGTCCAGAGTCCGAAATCACACAAAACTGACACCAAAAGGCACCCAAGGGTTAGAAATTGCACTAAAGCCAACCACGACAATTATCAAAGGTTTTTGGGCATGATGACTTACCGATCAACACTAAACAGACACGATTAAGTGTTGTACAACGACTGCAAATGGCCCGAACCTGTAATTTGGAAGTCGTTATGGCTTGGGTAACCGAGATTTAAGCGAGAACACAATAGGTCAAGCTAGACTTACAAGGGGTTGCCCAAAAACACCCAAGGAAGGCTGAAACCTCACCAACTCGAGATATTTGAGGCCGAATGCTTCCTAGACGACGCTACAGATCAGAATGACAAACACATCTTAATTTTTCAGCACCTAACGCTAATGGGTAATCTAATTTATGAACCAAAGGCCGAAGATTAGCACTTAAAACTTACCGACAAGGCTAGGCGATGCTACAACGATCCAGAACAGAGTCAAAATGCCGCTGGACAGAGGCGAAGATGCTCAAAAGTGAAGCTCGGGTTGCTGGATGTGCGCGGATCAAACTAAACGAGAGAGGAAACAGTGAGATTGAGCCTTAAACTGTAACACCCTGCGTTTCGAAATCGACCCATTTTGGGATCTGTCGAGTGTTCTTATTAAGCTTAGCCTTGAGTCGATAAATTAGATTTCTAAAATTTAGGAAAAAGGATTTTAAATTTAAATCTTTAATTCTTAAGTTTAGAGGTTTAATATTCGATATTTATTTTAAATATCAAAAGACCCAAATCCCAAATCAATTGGGCTATTTTCTTTCTCAAAACTTTTGGGAGTTAAGTTTGGGGTTTTAAATAAAATCCTAGCTAAGATCTAATCCATTTTTAAGTTGGGTTTTCTTTCTTAGGGTTTTATTTTAAAGAAAAGGAAATAAGAAAAGAAAATAAAAAGAAAGCCCTAATCTTCTTCTCCCTTCCTCTCTTTTGTGAGTCAGCCGCCAAACCCCCTCTTCTATGATTTTCTCGATCACCGACATCCGTCTTCCCCTCTCCTTCCGTTCGTGTTTGCCAGTGCCACCATCTGAGTCTCTTCATCTCCCGCGCAACTCTCTCTCTCTCGTATTCTCTTCTTCTCCGGCAAGTAGCAGGAGCGGCCAGCACAATTGTAGCCCTTTCTCTCGCGTGCCGTCTCAAACTCGTGTCACCACTGCTTCCTCTGCCTTATTCTCCCTCTCTTCATGTCATCGACCAGCTGCAAGGAGACCCACGACTTGAATCTTCTCCTTCTTCTTGTCTCGTGTGGTAAGGTTGTTTTTCCCCTCGTTTTTGTTTAGTTTCTTCCAGCACGATCTCAAGCTCTCTCTTTCTCTCATTTTCGGCCAAGAACCGCACGAATCTGGCAAGTTAGCTCCAGCAACGTCACGATTTCACCTCTCTCGCTCATTTTTCCTCCAACTAGCGTGTGGGTCTCAAGTCCTCATCGTTCTCGGTCCTCTTCTCTGGTGATGAGCACTTCGCCGTGAAACCCACAGCAGTTCGAGAATTCTAGCGGCAAGCAGTAGCTTTTGGTGGGGTTTTCTTCCTTCGTTCAGCTTCTATTCATGAGTTCCAACTCGAATCTTCTTCTTTTAGCGTTCTGGTGAGTTGGCTCAAGATCGATTACTCGTTGTGCTCTGATTCGGTTTACCCATGTTTGGTTGGACTCTGAATTTACTTTAAATCATGACCCATGCTTATTCGAATTCGAATTTGGATTACCCGTTCGTTATCGACTTCAAAATTGCAGAATTAGGTGCATTCAGTTGCTGTTCAACGAGCGTTTGATCTCAAAGATCGTGTTCAACGAATACCCACAACTCGGAAGGCCTTGATTTTTGGTTATCCATAACCTGGTGACTTGGGATCTTGGTTGTTGGGTCGTTTCGAACACAAATAAGCATGTATTCGAGGCTGTTTGAGTGTTGAACGGTAAATTCCAGCACCCTTTACCTCCCTTTATTAAGTCTTTTATGTGTTAGAAGTTTGTTCCTAACTCTTAGTAGGTTGTTGCTTGTTGTTCGGCTCTTTTAGGCTCTTCCAGTTAAGAATCAAGTGGTTTTGGTAAGAAATTCCTTCTCTAAGCATTCTTTAGTTTTTTATTAGGTTCTTAAGCTTGGTTTTGACTCGTAGTATTTATCCTGTTGTTTAGGAGCTTTGTTCATCTTATAGGATCGCTTAGGAGTGCTATAAGTAAGTAGTTCTTATCTGTTGAGTCTGTTTGATTGCATGATGCACGCTATTTGTTTACTTGCTTTATAACTGTTCCCTTGCTTTTTGCTTCTCTAAATATATATATGTATATATGTGAAATCTCTGAATAGCTGTTGCAATTCTGAAGTGGTTAAAAATATAGATAAAATTCACTTCAAAATACTGTGCAAGTATACACAATCTAGCAGCAAGTGATAAGTATTTATCGTATCCACAGGGTCTTGAATTGCCTACCTCTATTGATTTAATTTGCCTTTTTAGTGATTTCAAATGGTTGGTTAAATTGATTGAGTTTTTAAATTGCTGAAACAAAATATATACGAAAGCAGTAAATGATTACGACTAGAGAAAACAAAATGGAAACAAACACGGGTTAAGACTTCTGTAATTGTTATAAAAATGCTCCAGCAATTCTTTTGATCCGTCGATCTCATGCAGTATTATCAGCGCGATCCTCTCGGAACTCTGAATTTTTTGGAATATGTTTCAAAACCAATGAAGCTCTACCGATCAAGCACTAGGCAACTGGCTATCCCTAACTCAGTCACTGGCGTTCACCAATACACAATGATCTAGCGTGAATTATTGCCACACAACTCCTAAATCATCACTGAAACTAGGAGAAGCTATACATACCGACTAGCTAGGCGGGCACATAATGAAATTAAAGATCAACAATAATTCAAGATGATCATGATCAAATAGAATTTCCAGATTTATAAATATAACAATCACATAATTTTTAACCTATGCCTACAAAGCAATTAGTTCATGATTGAAAACATAAAATATGTTACAATCTCGATAAACACATCCATATTACGAAATACACAAGAAATACTAATCCTTTTCAGCAAATGGGGATGAAACGGCTGCTCCAAACCATCAAGAACATGGAAGAACTTCGTCTCCTTGAGTGGAATCGCAAATGGTTTTCTTAGATCTCCATTCCACCGTCAATTCGGCCTCCGACCGATTGATTCGGTCTCCAAATCGTGAATGAATTTATCTTTGACGGCTCCTCCTTTTATAAGATGAGAATTAGGTTAAAATGGACACATGGCAGGCTCTCCTCGCTCCTTTATCCCGAAAATAACTCAACAGAAGTCGGTTTGTTAACTTGGCTAACGAGCTGTGACGTGGCAGTTTTTGCTCCCAGCTTTGCTGCAGCACAGATTTTGCTCCCTCACGTCGCTCAGCAGTATTTTCTGCACAAAATAACTTTCAAAGGCTTCATTCTTCCAAATGGGTTAAAACATATAATATTCATCTAAAAGCAACCCTATTTGACACAAATGACACACAAATCCCTATAGAATTAAGGCCTAAATAACTACCTTTCGGACAGTTATCAATAACGCAGACTGTTGTTGTGATGTTTGGTTGTAAAACATGCTAGTTTTGTTGTGAGCTAATGAGATATGCATGAGGTGAGAGCATGTTGCTATATGTATAGGTTTGGTGGGCATAGTACTTGAGTCTAGAAGCATATTGCAGGGCATATGCATTCTAGATAAGTGTGAGAAAATAGGGCAGGGACCTAAAATGTGAAAAAGGGCAAGATAGGTGAATGTCGGTGCACTTCGGGTACAAATGGTCGAGGGGTGACATGTCACCATGGGTTTAAAGAGGACTAGCATTGTGATTGAGATATCAGGGCCTCGGGTATAAATGGTCAGGGACTGATATATCACTATTGGATGTCGATGCCTCAGGTATAAATGGTTGGGGGTCGATATGCCAATGTTAGATAAAGAGGAGCATCGAGGTCTTGGGTATAAATGGTCAAGGGTAGGTGTGATGAGTCTTGAGGCAAGTATTGAGGCCTTGGGTATAGATGGTCAAGGGTCAATACGTTGCTAAGTCATCAAGGCCTTGGGTGTAAATGGTTAAGGGTCGATGCAAAGTTTGAGGCCTTGGGTATAAATGGTCAAAAGTTGAATGCCGAGCTCTGTAGAGAAGTGTCGAGGCCCTGGGTATAAATTGTCAAGGGTTGGTGCAACTCGAAGGGTCAGTCTTGGAGTGTTTTGTTGAGCGTGACGCGGAAATCACGTGTGGAGAGCCATGTGAGGGCTAAATATGAGCGTTGAGTGAGCTTGTGGAGCTTGAGTGGTTAGCGAGTTTCATATAGAGATGCATGAGATATGGCTTAGGAGAGTCATTCACTTTACTAGCTTTTGAGCATGTCGCTGTGTTTACCGCTTTAAGAAGCATGTTGTTTGCGCATGAAAAGCATGTTGTTTGCTTGGTTGTTGTTTGATGGCTTCTCAGGTAGGGCTGCTTACTAGTACCTTAGTGTACTGACCGCTCCCCCTCTCTCCCCCCAACTACCAGATTTTGCAGGTTATGAGGACTGCGTGGACCATGGTGATGTAGAGGAGGTATATGAGGAAGGACCATAGCTAGTCTGCGCATGTGTTTCCTTTTTATTTTCATGTTGGATAGCTTGTTGCTTAACTTGGTTGGACAGTTGTTGTCCTGTTAGGTTCAGTTCTGATCATTCTTCTTAAACTCTAGGTCTAGTTGTGTTTGTTTTAAAGACTCTGTCTATTCATTTAGTTAAGGATAATCAAGTTTGTTTCGAATGAACTAATGATATAAGCTTTGTTAACTTGTGTCCCTCGTTGGATAGTAGTTGATAATGCGAGACCTGACTCGCAGCTTGTTCTGTGGAGTTTTGTTGTGTTGTAGTATGGTGGTGCAGTTGAATATGTTGTATAGAAGTGTAGTTTTTGTTCTAGCAGGTGTTTGTAAAATTTTGGTTTAGTCCGTTGTATGCCGTTATGCTACCGAAATTTTCAGAGCACCCGGTTGGTTTATCAAGTTGTAGTTAGTAGTGTCGCTAGATTAATAAGTTAAAAAAAAAAAAGTCTGAGGCGTTACATAAACTAACTAGATCGGAAGAGAAAAGGCTTACCAACGAATTTTCTTGGGCAAAATCGTGCGAACCGAGAGGGAGAGATGACGCGGAGGGAGAGATGACGCGGAGGGAGAGTTCATGGAAAGAAGAATCACGCAGACTGGGTTGCGCGACTTCAGAAGGCGGTGTGCGAGGGAAGGCGACGACGACTGGGGGAAGACGGCGCGGAGAGAGTGAACTCACGGAGGAAAACGGCGAGGAGAGAGAGCGACCCACGGCTCGGCGTGTCGACAGCGACGGCACGATCTGGGCAGCGGAGCGATTTGAGCGGCGGCTGCAGATCTGGACGGTAGCGCGAGGGAAGGCGGCGGTGGCTGCAAGATCGGCTGGAAGGGGGTCATGCGTGAAAAGAAGGATAAGATGGAGAGTTAGGGCTTTTTCCTTTCCTTCTTTGAATGTCTTTTCTTTTAATTCATTTTTCTTATCTCATAAAACCCAAAAATAGTCATTTCTCAACCACCACTCATTATTCAACGCATAAATGAATTTACGACGCTGACATTTACAAACCAAGTCCAACAACTTAGAGAGGAATTTATTTTAATAACGCTCAGCACCCAAGGGAAGAACATTCAAACAATAACATTTTATTAACCCCAAAGTACAAGTCAGGCTATAATTAAATTAACCTTAGACTTAAATACAAGAGATTAACACATTGAAATGTTTGGGGCGTTACAGTACTAAAATATTCCCCCGATGTTCAAACAATGCTTTGTATCATGTATTCATGATCATAATCACTCAATTAGAATAAACTAAAAATCCTTCAAGTAATCTATATCTATACCATATTAAAAAGTGAGCATCTTAGAAAAACATTTTTGAACACCTTTGTCTTTCCTTTGATTTACTAAATTACAACATATGCCATTAACGATTAATTATAAATAGTATATTAATTAATAAATAAATAATTATCAATAATAAATTTATAGTATCTTTAAGTTGGAATGTTAAAGGTTTTTCCTACCACTTAAATGAGTTTAATTTAGAATTCAAAAGGTTGGAATGCTAAAGGTTTTTCCTACCACTTTTTTTTTTTTTTTTTTTTTTTTTTTTTTTTTTTTTTTGAGATTAAGGTTTTTCCTACCACTTAAATGGGTTTTAGAATTTAAAAGGTTTTATAACCCTCACATTCTACTACTATAAAAATGGGTTTTCTTCACCATTTTTTCATCACATACCTACAACTTTGTTCTTTCTTTATTTTTTTTTTTCTCTCATTGTCTTACTCTCAAAAGTTCTTCAAGCTCCATAACATCTCAAGATATTGGTGTTACATCCAAGATGCAAATGTTGCATGTGTCATTATGTATATCTCATACCCTTGGAGTTGCAACATTACAACTCAAGTTTGATGAACTTGAATAATAGTGTATTTGTCTATCCATTGTGATCAAGTTAGCAAATATATTTGAAGAAATGAATGTATAGCTAAGATCTTTATTTTTTTATTGTTTATTTTGTTATTTCTCTCTTACAATCCATGTACCTTTCTTCTTTTTTTTTTTTTTGTATTTGAAATGTTTGTTGGAAAAATAAGATTTTTTTTTTTTTTGAAAATAGAAAAAATAAGAACTTGATTGATTCAATTACAAAGTATGTTTCTTTTGTTGAGAAAATAGTCATGTACCTAATGTCACACAAATTTTCTAATTAATTATAAAAAATACATTAATTAATTATCAATAACAAATTAAAAATTATTTATACACAATAATTTATATGGAATATGAAGGATTGGAATACAAGTCAATCGGAGAAGAAAAGGGGTAGGATGCGAGCGGAATCAGATATGAAAGAATTTAGAGTATTATTGATACCTGTGAGTTATATGACCCGGGATACATTGGTGCTGATTTCACATGGTGTAATAATCATGTGAACGGTGAAAGGATCTGGGAACGGTTGGACCGGTTTTTGCTGGACTCTGGTATGCAAAACAAGTGCACTTCTGTTAAAGTTTTCCACTTACCTTGCATTGCCTCAGATCGTATAGACCAATTTTGGCTGAATGGCAAGTGTTGAGGGGGTCTGTTAGACCTAGACGATTTGAATAAATGTGGGTTAAATATGAGGAATGCAAGGATATTGTTCGAAATGTGTGGCAGGAGGGTGGCTCCAGTAGGCCAACTTCTATTGTGGATAAAAACAAGATCTACCTCGAGAGGTTAGGAAACTGGAGTCGATACAGATACGGGGGTCTATCAGAACGGCGATATCTAAGAAGGAAACAGAGATTCAGAATTTAGCAAGAAATGGAGGCGAAAATAGTATGCATATGATTCGAGAAAAGGAAAAAGAACTAGAGGTGCTATTAGAAGATGATGAAATCTACTGGCGTCAGAGAGCTCATGAGGAGTGGCTGCATTGGGGGGATCGGAATACGAAATGGTTCCACATGAGAGCAAACCATCGAAGGAAAGTTAACTGTATTAGAGGCTTCTTTGATGAGAGGAGTCCGTGGATAGAAGAGGATTCTGAGATGGAGGCCATAATGAACCGTTACTTCTAGAGTTTGTTCAGCACGACTAACCTGGACAGGAATGCCATAGCTCATGTTTTTGGCTCTATACCAGTGAGAATTACTGAGGTTATGAATGTCGATCTTGTTAAAGATTTTTCGATCGATGAGATCACAACAGTAGTGAAGAGTATGTCTCCTACGAAAGCTCCTGGTCCGGATGGAACACAGACCGTTTTTTATCAAAAGTATTGGGATATCGTTGGTGGGGATACGTGTAACTTCTGTTCACAAGTCCTAAACAGAGGGGCATCAATGAGTGAAATCAATAACACCTATATTGCTCTAATCCCCAAAGTTAAAGACCCTAAGACTATCTTTCACTATCTTCGCTAAAAAATGGTTCTCATAAATTGTTTTTCCTTGGAAAAAAATAAAGAAAAGAAAGAACCGTAACAACAAAAACATTAAAGTCATTCTAATAAATTTTCTACTCTCATTCTCACCACCTCCCTAAAATCTCTCCCCTCGATTAAATATAAATTGTTAATTATTTAAATAATGATAAGTAAATCATTATCAATCATAATAAATAAATAATGGCTAAAAAAACGCATAATAAATATAGGAATTTAAAAAGTTAGAATATGAAAAAGTGGTATTATTTATTTCTCAAATAATAAATAAAAATGTGGTATTATTTGTTTCTAAAAAATTAAAGGATTTTCACTCGAAATAATAAATAATAGTTTGAAATTCCAAAAAAAAAAATTGTAACATTTTAAAAAAAAACCACAAATTTTGTTATTTTTAATTTCTTTACGAAAGCCTCTCTAATATTGAAAAAAAAAATCTAGACTACCTTATGCATTTTTTTAGGATGACATACCTTATACATTTAAGTTTATAAAGAGTTGCATAGATCAAATCTACATCGCAATTTGTAAGTTTGGAAGTTTATAGTTTTAATTTGATGAAGTTGAATAATCGATTTTTTTATTAGAAGCTAATATGCAATTTTAAGGATACATATTGAGAGTTTTGATTTTTCTTAGCTATTGCTTTTTAATGTTATTTTGTACCTACTACAGTTTTTTTAATTATTTTCTTTTAGGGAAATAGCTCCTCACGCGAACAGATCTACGGCAGACACGAGCGAACAGACCCACAACGCATCCTCACGCGAACAAAGAGAGAAGAGAGAAAGGAGAAAGGGAAAGGGGAAAAGAAGAAAAGAGGGACAAAAAATGGAGTACGACGGCGACGACGACGACGAAGGAGGGCAGCAGCGACAAGGTGACCGGTGGTAGATGGCCATGTGAGGAAGAGAGAGAAAGTAAAGGAGAAGGAGTGAGAAAGGAGATGGAGGAGAAGAAAGAAGATGGGAACGAAGAGAGAGAAAAAGAAAAAAAATATATGTTTTTTTAAATAAAAAATGTATTGTTTAAATAAAAATAATAAAAACTATTTAAAAACTATTTTTTTAATAAAAACCAAAAGCCACGTCACCAATCTGTTAGAGACTAACGGAAAATTTGATGGAGGGACCAAAATGAAATTAAAACCAAACCTTAGGGACTAAATTGTTGAGTTTGAAAACTCAGGGACCAAAATGAAACCTAACTCAAACCTTAGGGACTAAAAGTGTATTTTTCCCTTTTTTTATATTTTTCTTTAATGTGAAAGTGAGAGTTCAAACCTCTAACCTTTAATTCAACGATATATATCTTACAAAATGCATTGACAAGTTCTAAATAAAACTTATTATACACATAAATAAAAAAAATTATAAAATATACATGTTATTGTTAAATAAAAATGTGATAGGTATTAACAAGTTCATAAAACTAAAATTACATAAATTAATTTAAAGCATTTATAAAATTATAAATTATATCATATTATATTAGTAATTGATCTATCAGTCTTATTTTTCATAGAATTATTTGGTTGTTATAAGAAAAATAAGAATAATTTGATATACAAACATGCATCAAAGGTGCATCGCACGTGCTAAAAAACTAATCAGTTAAAATTGTAAATATTTATAGATTTGTATGAATATTGGAAATAAAACAAAAATGTAGTACTTTTTTTGCACGCAATTTCAATTCTTAGTTGCTAGAATAAGTAGTTTGACAAAGAAGAGATATTTTTTTTTTGTTTTTTTAAACATATGAAACATATATTTCTTTGGGGTCATTCTGTAATAATATTTCAATATTTCAGCTGGTTTACTATTTACAATCTTTTTAGAAACATGTGCATTTACCTATTTTGTATTTTCATGTTCTCATCTTTCTCAAATGTTCTTCAAACTTTGGTTGAAAAATCATGTTTTCTATTTCCTAGTTTTAATTTAAAAATGATATTGCAATTTTGAAAATTTATTATTGATATAGACCTTTCACCTTTTTTTATTTTATTTTAAATTACAGAGAACAAAAAACTAAAAGTAGTTATCAAATACATTTCCATACAAAATTAGGTCAATGGTGTCCATCACATTCACTTCTTATTGTATTGAATTAATTAGTAAATATGTCGTTCTTATGCATTAATCCAAGTATAAATTATGCACTACCAAGTATAAACTTTTTTTTTTTCTAGTTTTCAAAAACTTTTATTGTTTTCAAAATTTGACTTAGTTTTTTAAAACAAGAAAAAAGGTAGATACTATAAAACAAAGAAATTTATAGGTGGAAGTAGGTGTGTAATAAGCTTAATTTTCACAAACCAAAACCAAAAACCAAAAACTAAGGTCCCGTTAAATAACCATTTGATTTTTTCTTTTTGGGTATTGAAAATTAATCTTATAAACACTACCAACACCCATAAATTTTATTTGTTTTGTCATATATCCCATTTCCATGTTTTAAAAAACAAGTCAAGTTTTAAAAATTAATTTTTTTTTTTCAAAAACTTGTTTTTGTTTTTGGAATTTGACTAAGAATTCAAATGTGTGCTTAACAAAGATGAAAACCATGGTAAGGAATTTAGGAGAAAACAAGCATATAATTTTCATAAACCAAATGGTTATCAGACGGGACCTAAATAGTTATTAAACGGGGTCTTGGGTTTTGTGGTGTTTGAAAATTAAGCCTCTATAAATGCTAATGCTACCCATAAGTTTATTTATTTTGTTATCTACCATCTTCCCATGTTTCCAAAAACCAAGTCAAGGAAACCAAGAAAAGTAGTTTTCAAAAATTTGTTTTTTTATAGAATTTGGTTAAGAACTCAAGTGTGTGCTTAACAAAGATGAAAACCATCATGAGGTAATTGGGACAAAACAAGTATTCAAAAATAAAAAACCAAATGGTTATCAAACTAGGCCTGGAATACTTAGAGGGTGGTTGGGGCACCAATTTGGGAAGCTCGTGTTCACAACTCCACCAAAAGCGTAGTTTGGGCCTCCATCTTTCAAAGTCCGCATAATGAAAGCAGACTTCAACAGTGTGGGTACTGTTGAAGTCGCCTCGTACACCACATTTTCTCTCTCTCTGTTTTCTCAGATCCTTTCCCTCTTGGCTCTTCGTTTCCCTCTGGCTCTTTGTTTCTCTCAGGTTTGTGTTCTCATCTCTCTTACTCTTCGTTTCTCCCAAGCTCTTCGTTTCTCTCAAGTGTGTGTTATCACCTTTCCTTATTCACGAATCTAAGGTAGGTCCGTGTATCTAATCTTTTTTTTGTTTTTTTTTTCTTTTTCTTGTTGATCTAAACCGAAACCCTTTCCCTCTCATCATCCTCTTCGAAATCCTAGATCTATCTTTCCCTCTCTATGTTTAGATATAAACGATTGATCGGTTTTTTTTTTTTTGGTTTTAGATCCCCATCCCATGCCGCTTCAACTTGTCACGTTTGTCGACCTTCCCTTGACCAAGAGCTCGCTGGATCTGCATGGTAGGTTTTTGGAACGTGGTGAGGGGTGAGAACAACAAGTAAGATTTCTTGTCCCTTTGGCTAGCTGATGATGAGTAGTATACATCCAAATTTTTCTGCCTCTGATTTGGATGTTCAAATGATGCAAAGCAAACAAAATATTTTCCCTCTTTGTTTTTCTCCAATTTTTATTCCTTATGATTTGTGCCTCTTGGTTGATATGTTCATATATATATTTTTTACGGTACCTTCTAATCTCTGTATGTAGGTTTTGTTCTGTCCATTTTTTTAAATGGTTCCTTTTGATCTCTGTCTCTTGGTTTTGTTCTGTCCATTATTTTTTTTTTATGGTTCCTTCTAATCTCCGAAATCTCTATGATGTCTAATTAATCCTTGTTGTTTTGGTTGTTCAATTGTTCTGTCCCATCTGATTAATCCTTGTGTTCTCTTCCTTATTATTTGTATGTGTATTACTATCGTTTGGGCCTCAGACTTGCAAAATATGGACTTAATTATAGTTTTCTTCCTATTCTTTGCACAATGCTTGAAATTTATGCACCTGAGGCCGGTCCCTATTAGAATGTTACTGTGTACTGATCTGTTACATTATGACTATTCAGATGTTTTTGTAGCTAGTTTAGTTGTCATCAATGTTTCATTTGTAACTGACTTAGTTGTGATAAATGAAGCATTATGTGGGTAGGTTGCATTCATGAAGTAGATGTTTATCAATGCAATGAACCATGTCTTGTTTTAAAAATAGGTAAGGTAGATTACATTTAATTGTATTTACTAAATGCAATCTACCTTATCTCTTTTTAAGAGACAAAATGGATTGCATTTATGTCAATCTACCTTATCCACATTTTTATGAACTTCAACTACCAATTTCCCTTACTTATCTATTTATACCACACCACTTTTGCATTCCCACCTTGAGGAAAGTCTCTACAGATATGGGATCTTCTTGTTTGGTGAGTTACTTTCCAACCATTCCTTCTTTTGTCTTAAGATCTCATTAGTTTGAGGTTTCGTGCGTTCAAAGTTCGAAATTATTTTTTTAATGTATTTATGTGATACATTTGATCCATTTTAAGTTTATGTTATGTGTTTTTGTACACATGTATTATTGTTGTGATTGTTGCTTGTTGTGCACACTTGACTCAAAATTAATCATTGATATGATATTTCTCTCTTCATTTATGATTTCTTCCATTCTATTGTGTTCTTCATACACTTTGCATAAAATGATCAACATGTATTGAATATTCAAACATTCGACATAACTTTGGGAAATTTTTTTTCCATATTCAGTTTTTTAAATAAAAAAAAATACTTTTCGATACTTTGAATAAATATAAAAAATAGAAAGAAAATATTGTATTCTATTTTAAGAAGAAATTGAAGAACCTCAGGAAAATCAGTTTTCAAAAATACATCCAATGTTCTATACTTTCAGTTTTAAGTAAAACAAAATCAGTTTTCAATAATTTGATTAAATAAAAAAGAAAAGCATGTGTTACTACTTTGAAAAAAATTATGTGTTACTAATTTGAATAAAATTGAGAAACCGGTAGAAAATTAGTTTTCATAATTATGTCTAATTTTTCATTATGTTCCACATGTTGAGTAAATAAATAAATAAAAAGACATGTAACAAGTTTTTTTTTTTAAAAAAAATGATTATATTCAGGAAGATCAGTTTTTTTTAGTAACTATGACAAATTTCACATTAGTTGAGTTTTATAAAGAAAAACACACTTTCCCGGTTCAAGAAAATTTATATATATAAAAAAGCATGTAATTGGTGGTGAGAAAAATTGAGGAAAATTTCGGATTCTAGAATTGATGGAAACAAATATTTATCAATTATTTTCCTATAATGTTTGAATGTTATGAATCTAACTTATTTTGTTCATTTTAATCAAAATTGTGACTTAAAAGGAAAATGGTAAAACATACTTAAAATCTCAATTTTACAATGGATGGAAATAACATTTTTATTAATTCAATTTAGAAACATTGTATAAAAAAAACAGCCAACATAAACTCGGGTTTCACAACTCTGCTCTCCAAACATAGGTTTCCTAAATCCAGACTTAACAACTACACTCCAAACACAGACTTCACAACTCTCCCGACTTTATAATTCACCAGACTTCACAACCCAAACTTAAGAATTCCACCTCGTTGTCCCAAACACCCCCTTAATTTCACTTTCTATCTTAAACTTCAACACAAGGAAAAAAGAAAAAAAAAACACACAAAAAGTAAATCCTTTAACCATTTTTTAAATAAACATCTACAAAATGTATGTATATTCTTTATTTGTTGTTCATTGATAACTCAACAAGAAGATTAATTAATAAAGCTTCACTATCCACTTGTGAATCAACTCATCAACCTTGGCTGGAATGTTTTTCAAGTAAATTCCATCATCTTTAGCTGTCCAAATACAAGTTCCTTCAGTTCCATTGGTGCACCTATAACGAAGCCATAAGTTATTTGACTCGGGCCAAAAGCTTTCAAATGAGACACTGGCACCCGACTTCTCCAAAAAGCACCAAAAGAGGGTTGTTTCCAAAATATTTTCGTTAAAGCTCCATTGGAATTCAGCTCCATGGTGAATCAAATGTTGAGGCCCCAAATCATCATCCTTAGACTTGCAGTGCACAAACAAAGCGACATCGTTGCTTAGTCCGTTAACCACGTGAATGTACCACCTAGAAATGGGCAGTGGAGGTACCACAATCATCGGTGTCCAAGCCCCGACCAAAGCCATCATGACAAGCAACAAAACAGCCACAAGCTTCATTTTCTTAACTAAACTTCTTTATGTCCTTGCTACAATTGATGTTACATTGGACATGTTGAATTAATATATGCACCTAGCACTGGCAAGAAATTAAAGAAATGGTATGGTTTAATGGAAATCAATCATCTACCTAAATTTGTGTTATGCAATATAATTTTCTTTTTCAATTAGTAAATGATGATATTGCATTAATTAGGTAGAGAATTATTAACTTTTCAAGAACGAAATTCATTGAATAGGATATTTGACATTAACCGTAACAATTGATTGGCCTAGGAATAGAAAATCATTCATTAATTTTAAATTTGACTTACCTAAATTGTCACAATAAAATAACAATATGTTAGCAATAGAAAATATGAAATAAAGAAATTATTAACAGAAATGATGTGAAATAGCCCATTTCAAAACCTATATTTCACAAATGCCAATTTTTAGGGGAAAAAAACTCAGTTTTCGGTTTGCTTGAGGTTTTTTTATTTTTATTTTTAAATTAATTAATTAATTAATTAATTTTTTATTTTTAAAATTTACCCTCATTTAATTTTAAAATTCGCAGCCTCACACAAGTGCATATACCAACAACTTATCTCAGGAATACACTAAACAAAACACCAACCAACTAATCGAGCAATAACAATTCGAAAAACCACAGAGAGGAGAGGAGAAAGAATGAACATCAATATTTATAGTGGTTCAATCCCAAACTCGGGATCTACATCCACTGTAGATACTTTCACTAAAAAGAGATCAATGAGCTTATAAGAAGTTTATATAGAGGACTTACACTACAAGAATTCGACCCTTTCCTGACGCGCACCAACGTCGGCAGAAATAAAAAAATCTGTCGGCAAAGGCTCTTCCAACGTGTAGAAACGCGTTGGGGAAGAACGTCAAAATAGACGCGCTAGGAGATGTTCTACCAACGCTAAAATATGTCCACGTCGGTAGAAAAGACTTCTGCCGACGCCACCTTTTATGCGTCGACAGAAGTCTGAAAAATTGGCTACTGGCAATTTGCGTCGGGAGAAGTCCTTTATGTCGACGCTATCTTATAGACATCGGCAAAATAAATAGAAAGGACTTCTGCTGACGCAGTCGATTCGACGTCGACAAAAGTGTGAATTTTTTTTTAATATTAATGTTACCCAACATCTTTTTGTACCTAAAATAAATTTAAACAATCTCAAATATTTTCCAAATTTCATTCAAATAAGTTAAAAGTTCATACAAGTTTGAGATTAAAATAAAAGTGTTGGGAATGATTAATTCAAGTCAAAGGAGAAAAAAACTACTTGCTAAATTTAGTGTTTCTTAAATTTAGAGGGCACTAAATTTGGCTTTGCTAATTATAGAATCACCAAAAATAAAGTCTTAGCTTCTGTATAAATAGGGAGGCTTTTGGTTCTGCTTGTAGGAGAGATCCTTCCTCTTCCCCTTTTTGGTCTGGATAATTGTAGTGTCTGTTCCAGCTCCTAACCACAATGCACGTGTGTCTGTTTCGGGAGCGAACAGTTGAATCTCGGTTGCACCACGGTCAAGCTGGAATTTCGCTTTTCAGGGTCGTGGTTTTCCACGTCACAGCTTTATCTGTTTATTTCAATTCACACTTATACACATATATATATATATTTATTATTTCCAACAATTTGAAAGCGAAAACTAATGTGAATTGATTTTTTTTTTAAATGGGCAAGGTTCTTTTCTTAAATTTGATTTATGTAGTGTTTTAATTTATTCACCCATTAACGGTTGTGCAAGTTTTTGTGTGAATTATAGAAATTTAGTTGAAGGGAAGAAGATTATACCTTAATTGATGTGTCACTGCTGCTCAATGTGTCTTTGTTAGCATGGATGGAATCATTCCATTGTGGTTGAGATTTTTCTTTGCTTTTCTAATCTCTCTATTTTCTCTATTTTAGAATTGCTAGTTCTCTGGAGAGGGCTCTTGGAGCTCTTGAAATTAGCGATTGCAAAAGGTCCAATAAGTCGAGAGATGAAGAAAAGCTTCTCCCTGCAATAATTCGAGAGAGGGACAAAGGCACATGGCAAGGATAACTTGATTAGAAGAAAATGAGGTACTGTGGTATCTCAAATTAGCAATTTAAGTGCATGCATTATATTAAATTCCAATGTTTATTGAGTATTTTATTTGGCCATGAATTTTTTATTATGCTAAATATTATTGTAGTTATTAATTTAGCTTGGCCTTTAATATCTCAATTATATATGCGACACATTAAAAAATGATTTTGGATGGTTTAAGATATTCATAGCTACCTGTATGAAATGTGTTGTTGAAACAATGGTGGCTTAAGGTTTTGTTGGCTATATTTGTATATATTGAAAATATATATAAAATTATTCTTTATGAATATTTTATTGAGCACGTCTATAATCTTGAAAGGAAAATAAACTTCTCACATGTCTAACAATTTTGATTATCACATTGTATAAAATTGTTGCAACATTTTTCCATGATTTATACATGTGATAATGTTTTAAGAGATTAAAGTATATATGTTATACGAAATATCTCAAAATGTGGGGGGAATATTTTAAAAGTCAATATTGCAACGTAAAGAAACATCTGTTTCTATTGATGGGTGTTGATTGAGTTTTTTGCATGCAATGTATATGCAAGAACAATTTGATTGACCAATTAGACGAATTAAATTGGTGGAAACTATAGAAATCTTATGAGAGATGGATTGTTGAAATTAAACAGATGTGTATTGCTTGCTCTACCATTCATAGCTTTGAACTAGCATGTCAAGAAGCGAAATGGTTGAAAAATCTATTAGGTGACATTCCATTGTGGGGGTCGTTTGTCTGGCATTGTGAGTCATTAGGCTACTATTAGAGTTGCCAGAAATTATGTGTATAATGGCAAGAGAAATATATAAGGGGATGTGAAATTAAACCCTTGGATTGAGAACTATGGTGGAAACCATTATTAAGTGGTCAAACGAAGCCATATGTTGAAGCATTAAATCCATAGCCCTATATTTGGGGTGGTCCTAAAAAGGACTTGATGGATGATTTTGATGAAATCTGAGTCTAATATGTCTCAGTACTCCATAACCCTCATTTTGGGTGGTCCATTTATGGACTTGATGGATGGTGTGATGTAATTTGAGAATCCATAGCCCTTTATTTGGGTGATCAGTATGGACTTGATGGATATTTTGTAAAGTCTTCATAGCTCAATTTTGAGTGATTTATCTATGATAGACTTGATGAAGCACTAAATGAGTGTGAAGGTGGACAACGTTCCATGAAAGAATAAGAGATTTTTCTTTCTAGAGCACTCATAAGAACTCAAAGTTTGTGAGTAATGGTCTATAATAGTGCTTTGAAGAAATTTTATCTCAGAATAGCATACATTAAGGAATTAGTACGTGTCATGGGGGTCTCAACCTAAGCTTTTGGAAGTTCAAGAATTATTTCACTTTCACTAGCTAAGTTGTTGCCTCATTTCACTACGCATTAATTCAAATTGAAAGATATTATTGATACCAAAATTCCTTCCTTTACCTAAAAAATGTATTAGTCATTCGTGGGGGATTGTTGGGAATGACTAATTCAAGTCAAAGGAGAAAACAACTACTTGCAAAATTTAGTGTTTCTTAAATTTAGAGGGCACTAAATTTGGCTTTGCTAATTATAGAACCATAAAAAATAAAGTCTTGCTTTTGTATAAATAGGGAGGCTTTTGGTTCTGTTTGTAGGAGATATCCTTCCTCTTCCCCTTTTTGGTCTGGGTAATTGTAGTGTCTGTTCCAGCTTCCTAACCACGAGTGCACGTGCGTTTTTGGAGTCGCTGTGTTAACCTTTGGGAGCGAACGGTTGAATTTCGGTTGCACCACAGTCGAGCCAGAATTTCGCTTTCAGGGCAGTGGTTTTTCACGTCACAACTTTATCGGTTTATTTCAATTCACACTTATACACATATATATTTATTATTTCCAACAAAAAGTACAAGGAATTTACATTTATAAGTTATAAACTACAAAACACCTACACTTCTCGTATATACATCTTTATTCTCGTCAGCATATCTTCCTCCTACACCAACCTTGAAGAATCTAAGAAAAAAATATATATGAATTAGGTTTAATATATACTAAGCCAATAAATTTTCAACATAATGAACACAATATCTAAACATAACCAAGTTATCAATTTTTCAAAACTAGGAATTAAGTTTTCAAAACTAATGAACATTACAAGATTAACTAAAACTTTTCAAGACTTAAGAACATAACAAAAATTCCTTATTCACCCATGTACTCAAACAATCTATCACCTACCTTACACTCAAAATATCAAAACTAGAATAAATAAAATGCCTAAACTAACTTCAATCGTAGAAATAAAACTCCAACTCCAACTCCAACAAAGAATCTCAATATCATATGAACACAAACTCAATCTTAAACTTCAAACTATAATCTCAACCTTTATAAAGTAAATTTATAAGTGAACACTACAATAAGAGAAGAAACAACTTACAAGGGCATTTGGAACTTGCCGATGTGTGACCTTTTATTGGATGGAAGAAAACCCTATACCAAGATGGAATTTTTCAAACATCAAGTAAGTTAATTTTTTCTCAACTTTCTCACAATAACAAACTACACAATACCCTGAGAACAAAAAATATCAAACAATCTAACCCTCTAAGAAAACAATCTCAATATTATACAAACACAAACTCAATGTCAAACCTTCAAACTCCAAACTCCCAACAAACAATCTCAAATTTAATAAACAACTAACAATTTTATTTGCTACCATAAATGCAAGATAGCAACATTTATAAACATAATGCTAATTTTTTTTCTTAAGAGAGATAAGCTAAAGTTTAAAAGTGAACACTAAAGTAAAGAGAAGAAACAACTTACAATCGTTCTTTAGAGAGAAAGTGCATTGATATGACCTTTTATTAGATGGAAGATAACCTACAAAAGAAGGAAATTTGCAAACATCAAGTAAGTTCATTTTTGTTAATTTTCTCACAACAAGAAACTTTACAATACTTTAACAATCAAATTCAAACAAACATAAGCCTCAAAATTTTCAGTTGATGTACCTTTATACAACATCATAATTTTCACGAAATGAACAAACAACAAACCAAACACACCACACAATAAGCTTTAATCATACAATAGGCTCAAAAACACACTTTAATCATACAATAATAGCTTCAAATCAAATTTTAATTACACAAATAGTGTCCAAATCAAACATTAATCGTAGAAATAAGCTCCAAATCACCCTTTTATCACACAAATGGGCTTAAAATCAGTTTATTCGGACTCTTGCACATAATTTGGCCGAACTCCCTCCCCCCAAGTTTTTGTTGACACAAAATCCCTCATACACAATGGACACACAACTATAAATAGCACAATATAGAGCAAGCAAAACAATGACATATAGATGCAAAGAACAAAGAAGAACAAAAATAGTCACCAAAAGAAATGAAAAAAAAAAACAAGGAAGGAAATTACTTACAACGACGAAGGAAATAGTGTCGGCGAAGGCAAACGGCGATGGAGACGGCGATGGCAAAGTGAAGAAGAAGAAGAAATCGCAGAGTGGAGGACTAAGGAGAAAAACACGAAATGAAGAAGAAGAAAAAGTGATAAGGGCTTTTAATGAGTTTATGCCGACACAGTTAAAATGGCGTTGGGAAAGACCACTTCTGCCGATGCCATTTTAAACGTGTCAGGAAAAGTCCCAGTTTGGAGGGAAAAATTTTCGCCAACGTATTTTTAAATGAACTTTTGCCGATGTCGTTTGGAGCACGTTGGCAAAAGTTACCTCTTTACAGTGAATTCAACAATCATATCACTTAATAAATCACTCAATCAAGCTACTTCTTGGCATCACAGAGCCTAATCAGAGCTTCTCACGCCTCTCTCTCTGGTGCTATTCTCTCGAGGATGAAGATGATTCTCTCACACTGAACCTTCTTGTACCAAGGCTAAATAAAACCCTTATTTGCTTTCATTCTCTGATGGCCCCACAAAGAAACCCGAGCACAAAATCTTCCAGCTCCCCAAATAACTGAATGAAGGTGTTCATATAACACATGCAGAAGCAATTGAAGATCGAAGGCACTTAACAACATGAATTTTACTCCTAAAGCATGCATGCTCTAAATAACCAAAACAGAGAGTATAGAGAGACCAACCTTTTGTAGTTCAAATGGGTGGACCTTCGTGGAATCTTTTTCTTCTCCAATCAACTCCGGACAACCGTTAGTGTTTTCCCCGCTATTCTCCGGGCTAAGAACTACTTGTGGGAGTCCATAGAGATAGGGAATGGGAAGAGAATGCTTGAAGGTTCAAGCTCTAGAGAGATTTTTGAATGTGAGTGAGTTTGAGGCACAAATTCAGCAACATAACAGTATGGTAGTTGTTGTCTGTCTTCTCAATCTGAATTAGCATCTACTTATAGAGCAGTATCAAGCACCATGGAGCCTCAAGATGAAGGACACATGGTGGAGAGTTAAGCCAAAGTGGAATCTAGGTGTTGTTGTAACATTACATGCAAGATTGCATGAATGTGGTGTAATTCCACTTTTAATCTCCATGCAAGAGTGGGATTTCACCAAAATCCACTAACTAATTTGATCCAAAATCAGATTTTTAATCTTGCATTTTGATTTAATTTCAATTCCAAATTGAATTCAATTTTGGTAATTGATTTGAAACTTTTTCAATCAATTTCACATGATTAATCAAATTAATCATTTTTACCTAGTGCAATCCACTATACATGAATCCTTATTCATGTATATAGTATTTAAAACATATTTAAATACTTTATCTCTCATTTAATAATCTAATTCATAATTAAATTATTGTGTCAAACATAATTGACAATACTAAATTCGTTATCTGTAATAAAATTATTGAGCTCACTAATACAACTGTACACATATTCATCGAGGTGGCAAACAAGTCAGCAATCCATAAAAAATAACCTGCTGACTAAGAATAAGAGGGGAACAAATCAGAGAAAGACAGGTGGACACTAGAAATATTCATACTGGCAAAATAATCCCAACAATTCTCCACCTTGATAGCATGAGATAAAACATAAGTTCATTAGTAATGAAAGTATCACAGGTCCTTTTTAATTACACATACCTCACCTTGAGAGTTTGAAGACAATTCTCAAGTTTATTCACTGGCAAATACTTTGTAAAGCAATCTACAACATTCTCACTTGATGCAATTTTACTCAGCTTTACTTTTCCTTTTGCTATAACATCCCTTATAAAATGAAAACGCATATCAATGTGCTTAAGTTCTTTCATGATATGTCTGGTTTTTGGATAAAATCACTGTTGACTGACTATCACAAAATATTACTAACTGATCTTCTTGTTTCTATTCAAGTTCCTCACACAATTCCTTTAACCACAAAGCTTCTTTAAATGCTTGTAACTGCCATGTATTCAAATTCAGTGGTTGATAAAGCCACCTACTGATTGCAAGGAAGACTTCCATGAAATGGTGTTACCAAACAGAGTGAAAACAAAACCAATTAAAGATCTTCTCCTGTCTCTATCTGAAACGTAGTTAGCATCAACATATTCCACAATTTTTGAATTTTGTGTAAACATGCTATCATAAAATAGTCCATAGGATATAGTTCCTTTAATGTATCCCATTAACCATTTAACAGCCAGCCAATGATCCTTACCAGGATTTGCCATGTATCTACTCACCACACTCAAACCATGAGCTATATCAGGGCGAGTATAGACCATGAGATACATTAAAGACCCTACTGCACTAGCATAAGGGATAGAACACATTTGTTGTTTTTCTTCTGATGTTACAGGAGATTGAAGACTTGAGAGTTTGAAGTGTTTAGCCAAAGGAACATTCACAGGTTTACAAGATGACATTCCAAATCATTTGAGCATTTTCAAAGGCATAATCTTCCAGTGACAGCTTCATTATACCCTTCTTTTTGTCTCTTATTATGTCAATCCCTAAAATCCGGTTTGCTTCTCCAAGTTCCTTCATTTCAAGCTGAGTTTTCAATTGAGCTTTCAAGTCTTCAATAGCAGACATATCCTAAGATGCTAAAATCATGTCATCCACATACAACAACAAATAAAGAGATGGTTTATTCTTATTGTGTTTGTAATACTCACAGTGATCCAATTGACTCCTGTTAAACCCACATGTCAACATAAATGTGTCAAATTTTATGTACCACTGCCGTGGAGATTGCTTTAGGCCATATAATGACTTTTTAAGAAGACAAACTTTATTCTCCATTCCTTTATCAATCAAGCCAATAGGTTGTTGCATATAAAGAGTTTTTGATAGGTCTCCATGGAAAAAGGATGTCTTAACATCAAGCTACTCCAAATTCATGTCAAATGCAGTGACTAAAGATAAGAGGATTCTTATAGAAGAATGTCTAACCACTGGTGAGAAAATCTCACCATAATCTATGCCCTCCTTTTGAGTAAACCCCTTTGCAACCAATCTTTCTTTGTATCTTATAGGTTGTGAGGAGTTTGGATTGTATTTAACCTCAAAGATCCACTTACATCCAATTAGTTTCTGATTAATAGGCCTCTCCACCAGCTTCCATGTCTCATTCTTAAGAAGAGAATCCATTTCTTCTTTCATGTAAGCTTCCCACTTCTTACCATTACTTGAATTAATTGCTTCAGTATATGTAAGTGGTTCACTCTCGACATTTTGAAATTCAACCTCGAGAGCATAATTCACCAAATCAGGATTTGAATACCAAGAGGGTGGTCTTATTTCTCTCATCTGCCTTTCTCGAGCAAGTTTGTAGTTTTGTAAATCTTCAGCTTGAGTTCCAGTAGCTAAACTTTGAGAATTTGTGCCTGAGCTCTCTATATGCCCCCGTTGATGTCCCAGATCTGTTTTCTCTTCCTGCTGTATCAACTCCAATTCCCTTATGTTGGTTGATTTCCATTTCTACACCCATCTTTCCTGGATCAGGAGAGTCTATATCTGATGAGGAGTTTTGAAATGTCATTTTTGATTCATCAAAAGTGGCATCCCGACTGATAATACATCGCTTTTCACCTTTCTTAATACACCATAGGCGATATCCCTTTACTCTAGGGGGATATCCAAGAAACAAACACTTATTTGCCCTATGGTCTAGCTTTCCTTCTCTAGAATGAGCATAGACAACACAACCAAACACCCTTAGGTTATTTAAATCAGGAACATGACCAGTCCATTTTTCTATTGGAGTTTTAAACTCTATAGTTGATGAGGGGTTGCGGTTTACCAAATATGGCGTCGTCACAAGGGCTTCTCCCCATAAATTCTTTGGTAAGTTTGCATTTGACATCATACATCTAATTCTCTCGAGCAATGTACGGTTCATCCTTTCAGCAAGGTCGTTTTGTTGAGGAGTTCCTCTAACAGTCAAGTGCCTTTGTATACCTTCCTTATCACAGTAATTTTTTTAATTCATTACTAAGAAATTTCAGGCCATTATCTGTTCTTAAGGTTTTAAGTTTCATATCAGTTTGTTTTTCAACATATGTCTTCCATTGAACAAACTTTTGAAACGTTTCGTCTTTGGATTTTAATAAGAATGTCCAAACCATTCTTGAAAAATCATCCACCAAAGATAAAAAATACTTGGCTCCACCCATTGTTGGCTGTTTTTCTGGTCCCCAAAAATCAACATGAATGTATTCAAGAATTCTCTTGGAATAATGTTTACCTCTACCAAAAGACACTCTCGTTGCTTTTCCATATATGTAATGCTCACAAACATCTAGTGTACCAATTTGTGTTCTACCTAACAAGCCTTGTTTACTAAGTTGTTTCAATCTCTGGTGCCACAGTTTTGTTGTTTGCTAATCTTTTAAAGAACTTAAAGCAGTGGTTCCAACAATTGTATTACCTTCCAGTGTATACAATCCATTCTCTAACCTTCCCATTGCTTTAATCATTGCTCCTTTAATAATATTCATGGTTCCATTTTCAAGTTTACATATGTATCATGCCTTATCAATACTCCTAAAGACGGGAGATTTCTTTTGAGGTCAGGAACATATCTTACAGAGGTTATTTCACGGATTTGGCCATCAAACATCTTCAGCTGAGTAGTTCCAATTCCTTTTACACTGCACTCTTGATGATTTCCCAAGAGTACTTTTCCTCCCTCTATTTCATCAAACTTTTGAAACCAACTTTTATTGGGTGTCATATGAAATGAACACCCTGAATCTAGGATGCACTAAGTATTGAAATTCCCATCTAAAATAGTTAAAACTTCTGCAGTTTCAAAGTTTTCAGTAACATTGGCAACGCGATCCTCATCTTCTTTCTTAGCTCCATTCTTTCTCTTATTTTTCACTTCATAGCAATTTCTCCTTAAATGTTCCTCTTTGTGACAGTAGTAGCATCTCTTGGTTTTCGCTTGAGATTTAGATGTCTCTCGACTACTACTTCTACTATTTTTCCTTTCAGTTCTACCACGTGCAACTAAGGCTTCACTTTCTTTACATTTGTTCTTTTTAATTTCAAGGTCTCTAGATCTTAGTGCACTTAGAACTATATCAAGTGTCAGGCTGTCTCTTTTATACTTAATAGCATTCCTTATTCATTATAAGAATCAGGAAGAGAATTAAGTAATATGATGGCTTTGTTTTCATCACTCATTTCCTCTCCTATATTGCTAAGATCAAGGATAACCTTATTAAACTCGTCTAGGTTTTGTTCGAGATCATTGGTTGAATCCATTTTAAAACCAAAGAACTGAAGGATTGGAATTCTCAATTCCGTTACAGCGGAAGCAATTGGACCGTTTGTAAATTAATTTTGTTTTACAAAATACCAATACATTGGCAAAAGGTTAAGCGATGAGAAACATACCACCGTTGACGACTCTGAATACTTCAACGCCTTTCTTGATTTTGGACCGAGCGTCAACAATTGGGACACCACCAATTGATCTTCCCCACTATAACTCTGAGATTAGGAACGTAGTTGTGGGACTACCTAATCTTGAATGGGAAAAACTCTAGAGAGAAAATTCTCCCTAGAGTTCTTGAGTTGAGAGAAGAATATGAGAGGGCCTTATGGTGGCCATATGTTGTGGTACCTAAACCCTAGGGTTAGTGTTCTATTTATAGGAGAAAGGCCATGAATAAAATATTCATTTAAAATCAATTATTTCCATAACTGATTTAATCTTTTCCATAATCAATCAATTCCATAACCAATCAATTCCATAATTGATTAATCTTTTCCATAAATGATTGATCACTTCCATAAGTGATTAATCATTTTCATAATTGATTAATTATCAATTAATTAATTCTTTAATTAATTAATCACCAATTAAATATCATATATTTAATTTCAGACCTTCTATTAGTTAATTAATTAATTACCCAATTAAATATCATATATTTAATTTCAGTTAATTAATTTCATAATATGAATCAAATTCATATTAAAATTTGAACTCCTTCAAATTCTCTTATATCCTATAAATTTAATATGAATCAAATTCATATTAATATTTGAACTCCTTCAAATATTTATTTCTCTCATAGACTATAGTTTAATTAAATCTCATTTAATTTAAACTAAATTGAATAATTAATTAATTCATCTTCTAATTAAATACCATATATTTAATTAGACATATATTTGAACTCTTTCAAATATATTCAATCTCTCAATATAATAAAGTTTAATCTCAAATTAGACTTTATATTTTTATGCATCACTATACATTATATTAATTTGTATCTCATACAATTAACTTAATTCTCAATATGAATTTGAACTATTCAAATTCTCTCAAGATATATTTGTTCCTAATTACTCTTTACGAGCTAGCAGGGGGACCTAATGGACCTACAGATCAGAAGCTCCAGTGATATGAGGTTAATAGATTAAACTCATTAATTAGGTTAACCAATATTCATTAATTGTGGGTCATTCCACTAAAGAGCCACATCTGAACTCTTCTCACTGTAGAACATTTCTGTGTCCACGGATATAGACCTATACCGGTAAGTCAATCCTTCATGAGTGTCCGTAACTACAGCTGGGCCAAATTACCGTTTTACCCCTGTGTTACATCTGTCTCCTTAAGTACCGATGCTCCTCTAATGAACAACCTGTTTATGGTCCAACCAATAAGCAGAAAGTCCCTCTCGGGCCAGTGAGAGGGCGGGATCCCTTTGTTCAAGTCTCGGAGTCACCACTTAAGGGAACACTCATCTACTTCTCCCAGAAGTGGGAATGAGTGAATTCCTTCTTGTGTTGTCATGTCCCCAGCCTCCCACTCGGTCTTGTCCCCAAAAAGGAAGGCATATTGAGTCGGCGTATTGGCCACTCTCACCCATGCTAATCAAAGGACAATCCCTCATGAGAAGAAGTTCATGACACACTCAGGATTAAGACTGAGTTACCTAGGTCATCCTATTGAAACAGTAACCTAACTAGTTAACAGTGTTATAACTAATGGTTGACTATTTTGTGGTCCGATCTTATGCAAACTCATTGCATAGGATACTCCCGCTTGTATGTCTCCTACATGGACACCTTGGATCAATACGTCTGTATCGAATACAAAGTGGGTCGTATCACATAGTGTTATCAGGATAAGGTACCCGACCTTATCCCTATACTATAGACCTTTTAGGTTGCTACTTGAACACCGATCCCCGTATGTCCCCACATACTAGTTCAAGTTACATATAAACAACCTTGGATCTTAGTTTATTGGATTTGGGTCAAATTGTGCAATATTTAACAATAACACTTTATTGTAGGAACTCAATAACACTTTATTGAAACAAGTATACAATTTGTTTACATTCACTATCTACGAGTTTTAGGGCATAAAACCCAACAAGAACTTCTCCTTTATGTATAGCTTATTAGTCAGAGATTTCGTGAGGTATATTGTGTCTAATTTTGTCCACAATTCGAGCACAGTTTTAGCATCATGAACCTGCCTTCAAACATTATTAGCAAGGTATAAAATAATGGTGCTAAAAGCTATTTCTTTCATCTCTGCTATTTCTTCTTTTCTCATGGATGATGGAAATTCAGGTTTAGCATCTAAAGCTTTCGAAACCTTTTGTTGAACAAACAAGGCTCTCATTTTCTTTTTCCATAGAGAGAAATCTCCCTTACAATCAAAACGTTCAACTTCAAATTTAGCAGCCATAACAAACAATAAAACAGAGTATTCTGAACTCAACAAACAAGAAGCTGCAGAAATTATAAGCTTTGATACCAAGCTGTTACAATTCACAGCCTCACATAGGTGCATATACCAACAACTTATCTCAAGAATAAACTAAACAAAACACCAACACACTAATCAAGCAATAACAATTCAAAAAAACCACAGAGACGAGAGGAGAAAGAATGAACACCAGTGTTTATAGTGGTCCATGTTGGGAGTGCAACCAAAGTCCCACATTGGTTGAGAAGGGGATGACCATGGGTTTATAAGGGAGGGCAGCTATCTGAAGGATTGGAATTCCCTATTCCGTTACAGCGGAAGCAATTGGACCGATTCGCGATTTAATTTCGTTCTACTAAATACCGGTACATTGGCAATTACGAATTCATAATTCTACAAAATTAAGGTTTAGAAAACTCACCGTCGTCTGACGACTCTGAATTCTTCAAGAACGCCTTCTTGAATGCAAGGGACCAAAAATGAAATCTTGGGACACCACCACAAGATTGTCCTGCTATCCTCTGAGTTTGGAACGAGATTGTGGGATCTCATCTTTCTTGATTTTGGGAAGTAGTAGAGAGAAAATCTTCTCCTCTGTGTTTCTTATTGAGAGAATGAGAGAGTGAGAGAGATTAGGGAGAGAGAACAATCTGCAGAATGAACCTCTCATGCGTGTGTTATTCATGTGAGGGATGAGATCTAATCTCAACCGTCCACCTCATCATAAGGTTATTAAATAATTAATTAAAATTAATTAACTATATGCTAACCAATTAATCATATTAATTAATTAAGCATATTTATATTTAAATCATATTTAAATACAATGCTCTCACATAATATATAGTTTTAATTAAACTTAATTAAATCACATTTAATTAAATTAATTAAACCACACAATTAATTAATTAATTTAATTAATTCTTCGATCAATTAAACATCACATATATTTAATTAATCAAACATTCGAATCATATTCAAATGTGCATCTCTCTTATAACCGATAGTTTTAATATAAATCATATTCACATTGAAATTAATCTATAGTTTTAATTTAATTAAATCACATTTAACTAAATTAAATTGAACAATTAATTAATTCAAAATTAATTAATTTTATAATTAATTAAACATCTACCATATTTAATTAATTACATATTAGAATCATATTCTAATATATATCTCTCATATGATATAATTTAATTAAATCACATTTAATTAAACTTTAATTAACTAATTCATAATTAATTAATTAATTTACTAATTAAATATCATATACTTAATTAGCTATATGTTTGAACTCTTACAAATATATTATTCTCTCAATTAATAAAGTTTAATCTCAAATTAAATTTTATATTATAATGTATCGCAATACATTATATTAATTGTATCTCATACAATTAACTTGATTTCCAAGATGAATTTGAACTATTCAAATTCTTTCAAGATAAATTGTTCCCAATTACTCTTTATGAGCTAGCAGGGGGACCTAATGGACCTACAGATCAGAAGCTCTAATGATATGAGATTAACTGACTAAACTCATTAATCAAGTTAACCAATATTCATTAACTGTGGGTCACTCCACTAAAGACCCACAGTTGCACTCTTCTCACTGTAGAATATTTCTGTGTCCACGGATATTGACCAATAACGGTAAGTCAATCCTTCACGAGTGTTCGTAACTACAGCTGGGTCAAATTACCATTTTACCCCTGTGTTACCTCTGGCTCCTTAAGTACCAGTGCTCCTCTAATGAACAACCTGTTTATGGTCCAACCAGTAAACAGAAAGTCCCTCTCGGGCCAATGAGAGGGCGGGATCCCTTTGTTCAAGACCCGGAGTCACCACTTAAGGGAACACTCATCTACTTCTCCTAGAAGCGGGAAGGAGTGAATTCCATCTTGTATTGTCATGTCCCCAGCCCCTCATTCGGTCTTGTCCCCAAGAAGGTAGGCTTATTGAGTCGGCGTGCAGGCCACTCTCACCCGTACTAATCAAAGGACAATCCCTCATGAGAAGGAGTTCATGACACACTCAGGATTAAGACTGAGTTACCTAGGTCATCCTATTGAAACAGTAACCTAACTAGTTAACGGTGTTACATCTAGTGGTTTACTATTTCGTGGTCCGGTCTTATGCAAACTCATTGCATAGGATACCCCCGCTCGCATGTCTCCTACATGGACGCCTTGGATCAATACGTCTGTATCGAATACAAAGAGGGCCGTATCACATAGTGTTACCAGGATAAGGTACCCAGCCTTATCCCTGTACTATAGACCTTTTAGGTTGTTACTTGAACACTGATCCCCGTATGTCCCCACATACTAGTTCAAGTTACATATCAACAACCTTGGATCTTAGTTTATTGGATTTGGGTCATATTGTGCAATTCTAGACATAATATGACAATAACACTTTATTGCATAAACCTCAATAACACTTTACTGATACAAGTGTATAACCCGTTAATCATTCACTATCTATGAGTTTTAGGACATAAAACCCAACAAACTCCCACTTGGACTAAAAATCTAGTTTAGTGGGATGTATGGGATGTACAATAATCTATACCAGCAGTGGGTGTATAAATACATGTATAATACATAAAACGTATTTACAATGTACAAATACAATAAACTAGGGCATCACTATACCCATTAGATAATGGTATCACTATACCCATTACACTTCTCCCACTTGCCCTAGATTACATCTTTGTACATAACTCGTAGACCTAGACAATCTAGATGACCCTCATACACTTTAGCCGAGAGAGCTTTCGTGAATGAATCAACAAAACTTTCATTCAATTCAATGTGCTAGCTTGTCTTGCAATAGGCAAGTTCAAATTTGGAACACTTTTCAAATTAGTCAAGAACTTCCCAAGCTACACAGCCTCTAACGCTGCTACACTAGCAGCTACTTGTTCGGCCTAAATGGTCAAGGCTGCAACTATGTCATAATATAACGACTTTCCAAATATCAAATCTTGGATAGGATTGATACTTACTGACAATCCCTACTGCATAGGGCTTATATCTCATGTCCTCAACATCTTGAGGTGTCTCAGGACACAGTTCCTTAGACAACAAAATTCCATGCCTAAAAAGGTAGTGAACCCTTCTTGGAATTATGCATCTTATATCTGACTAACATCTTGTAGACATAAGACACTTGAGACAAGGTTAGCTCAACTTCTCCCAAACTTTCATTTGGAAATGAGCTGCTAGCCTCTTTTAATGTCAGTAAGACAACCTACATCATTCCCAATGATTAGGATATCAATCATATACAACACTAAGTGAGCTACTGAACTATTGATGATTACTTGTAAACACAAGACTCATCAATGTTCTGATTAAAGCCAAAAGATTTGGTTACTGTATCAAATCTTAAATTCCAAGATCGAAATGCTTAGGTCAATCCATGAATACCACTTAAGCTTGCAAACCCTTTTGCTTTTGATCTTGCTTAATGGACCCTTCTGGTTGAGACCTTAAATGTCTCGTTTCCTCTTGTAAATCCACTTGTAACCTATAGGTGTTACCCCCATCAAACAAATTTACAAGATCCCAGATGGAATTGAAATACAAAGACTTCATTTCCAGGTCCATGACTTTAATCCTCTGATCGTTGTCAACATCATTCATTTTCTTTCTAAAAGATAATGAACCCTCTATGTCATCATCAAGTATGATGACTTAGGCTTGAACCAAGCCCATGTAACGTTCAGGTTATAAAACAACCCTCCCACTACATCAAGACACTCTCAACTCTTGAGATGGATGTGACTGATCAATTGCACTGGTTCATCAACAACTCTTGATGAACAGCTAGCCTCATCAACAACTTTTGTTGATGTTCTTGTAGCTTCATTAGTTTTCAACTTAAATCGACCTTACTTTGTAGCTCATGATTTCTCATGTGATCTTCTTCTGAGAATTATTTAGCATTTGTCGATACAAATTCTTTATTCTCTTGTGAATTGAAGAAGTATCCACTTCTCGTTTCCTTTGGGGTTGCCTACTGCAGTCAATATTGCATGATCCCAAAACGAGCTAGGCAATTGAGCATAGCTCAAGATGGATCGAACCATATCCAATAGGGTTCTATTTCTCCTAAATGAGATTTAGGGTGTGATCCCATGTACTATCAAATAGTCTTGGAATCTCAAATCCCTAAACTCAACACCTTGATCAGATCGAAGTGTTTTTATCATCTCACCTAACAAGTTTTCAACTTCAGTCCTAAGCCCCTTCGAATTTCTCAAGAGCTTCAGACTTAAGTTGCATTAGGTAGAGATACTCATACCTTGAATAATCATCTATAAAAGAGATGAATTATTCACGCCCTCCCACTGCTTTAACATATTGAAGCACAAGGATCCAAATGTACAAGCTCTAAGGGCTTTTTAGCTCTATTGTTCTTTTCCAGTAAAAGATCTATTAGTCATTTTGCCTATAAGGCATGACCTACAAGGTAATAAAGATTCATTTTCTAACTCGCTTAGAAGTTCACTCTTGACCAAGGTCCCAATCATATTGAGATCAATATGGTCTAACCTTAAGAGCCAAAGAGAGGTATTTCCTTTAGGAGATATCCTTTGCCTTTATATCACTTTGAGTATTAGCAGTCCTAAACAACTCAATGCTCATGACTGTTTTACTCTCGATTAGTCTTAAACATATAGGTTATTTTTCAGTCCAGCTGAATAAATGTCAACTCCCTTTCTTGAAATAAAACTGCATTAGCAGAGAAAGGTAAAGAGAAACATTGTTCTAGCATTAATGATACAAAAATCTAATTTTTGTTCATCTTAGGAAATACACATTATCCAATAATATGTATTTGCTCCAACTGAGAAAAATAACTTAATGTTCCCACTACTACAACCGAGATAATCTCTCTAGTTCGAACTTAGAGAGTTATTACACAAGCAGCAAGCTGTAGTCAGGAACTCATGCCTTTAAAAGAATAACACACATGATTTGTAACCCCTGAATCAAGTATTTAGGGAGAATCACTATTCTTCACTAATCACGTTTTCAAGACAAGTAAATGAAAATTACGGTCTTGAACAAGTTCTCTTTTGCCAAGCAAGGTCCTATGTCATATTCACCAAGAACAATTCTTAACGAATTAGACATATGGGGCATGAGGACAGACCTCAGTTAAGACTAATCATTTGCTTATTTACCACAATTTGTCGTTTAAGCTTGTTGTATTACCGTTATTTATAAAATAGCGTAAGACAATGCACATTAAAATATTATATAACTGCTGAAGTAACAAATTACTTGTAATATATCGCACTAACCCATTACAAATAATCCAATCAAATTCTGCAAAAACAAACAAGCAATCAAAGAGACCCTATAAAACTATTGATTTAGTTTTTGCAACGATACTTCAAAGGTTTAGAACAACAGCCACCGAAGGGTGGTCAGCCACTCCTCATCTGAATTGAGACAATCTCAACCAAATTCTAACACCAAAATAACTCATATTCCGTTAGCATTTAGTTACCGTTGTTCGGTCAAGGATTAGTTAACAAATTAACTCCTCCCCGTAAGTGTAACCCTCCCACTTTCAGATCTCAGAGGCACGGACCAACAGGCTACCGTTAGGAAAGACAACTGTTGGTAATTAGCCTAAGCGATCCTATCCTATTCAGGAGTTCACGGTGTTCCAAATCCTATGATCAGGCCCTCCGAAGGGATGGTTGCTCCAGGGCAACACGCAGGCGGATCATAGGAATCTCACGTTGTGACCTAGGGGTGGAGACCGAAGGATACGTTGACACGCGTCCCGCTCCCACTTACTATAGACATTCTCCCCATTCACCTTGGTATTGACCCATGCAAACACTTTCCGAAGGGAGGCCGCTCTAAGACGACATGAAGCCGAGCATGGATCTCACGGTGTGAACACAGGGGGACGTGAGAGTAAAAACTCAATATGAAAATCTCGTTTTTATATTTTTCCTCCCACTGAAATGTCCTACCGTATTTTAGGGTTATTTAACTTAGATAAATCCGGCTAAGTCAATCTATCTAAGTCTATGCCTATTATAACTCTTATAATAAGGTCTTTACACTAATGTCTAGGTCAATTAAACCCTTTTAATTACCTAGTGACATTGCATGCTAATAGAACAATGGTTAATTCAACTCAGGTACCGGGTCAGTTCCCAGGTGGGAAATAACTCCAGCCTAGACAGAACCTCACCAGAAGAGTTCCCTTATAACCAAGATCCTATTTGTCCTACTTACCATATTTTAAATCTATTAAAATACTAAGCAAGACATAATTTCTAATCCTATTAGAAATAGTGATCTTAGGTCTAATTAATTTTAAACAATTTTAAAATTAATTCATTTTTCCTAAGATCCTATGTTTGCATGCAACTCTTTGTTATAGGTTAATAAATTTCTAATCATTAATATTATAACTATTATAAATTTTAATGAATTAGACCTATAACATGCTACTATGGTGAATAAATCAACAATCAAATTCTAATCAATTTATTTAATAACCATACAATAGCAAACATGACATATATTAATATAACAATTATATTAAACTAAGGAAATGTCATGCTCAATGCAATTTTAATTTCCTTTAATTAATTTAACTCTTAAATTAAATAAGCACGAAAATTTAATAACATGCATTGACATTTTCATACATTAATATAACTCTTTATATTAATCACCCATGAAAATAATTTAAGCATATAAACTACTTATAGAAATATAACTTTTATATTTTTAAACTAAAGTAATTTCATGCTCAATGCTTCACAATTTTCATCCATTTAATATAACAATTTATATTAAACATTCATGAAAATTAAATTCATGCATAATCCATATATTATAACAATTATAAATAAATATGCATGAATATGCTTAACCTATGGTGGGATTTAAATACTATATGACATTCATAAAGCAATTAAATAACTAAGTAGACGGGTTTTGGCATCCTAGGACTCAAAACAATAGAAAAATTACATTAATCAATCTATTAAAGTCCTATTTTGCCGTGAAACAGCTCAAAACAGCCTCGAACCGCGTCCAAACTCTTCGAACCAGTAAGAAATTGGGTTGAACCATGCTGAACCAGCTCAATACCACCTTGAACCGGACCAAAACTCGCTGAACCGACCCAAAAAATGTCCAGACCGCACAACCCAAGTCAAAACCCATGCAAACCGGTCAAAAATGGTCTAATCCTTCATGAACCGGGTTGGACCAAAAGAACCGGATAAAACCGTAAGGTAAAAATAAAAATACCAACGAATAATAACCAAAAACCACCCACGATCTCTACGGTTGCAAGGGAGTTGACTTTCATGGCCATACAGACGTGTGCTTGAGTTCGAAACCCAACAAACGCGCATTTCTTTGATTTTTTTTTCTTTTTAATTCGGAAATCCCTGGCGCGAAATTGAAATAAAAAAAACTGCTCGAACCGGCAAACTGCCTGACACACGCTCCAACCGAATGCCCAACTGTTGCTTGACACGTGTCCTCTTCCAACCGGCCACTATATGAAACACGCGCAAAACTGACTCACGCTTTGGCAACCGCACGCCTGACTTCGAGCCCTGCTGAACGCGTTTTTTTTTCTTCTTTTTTTTTTTAATTTCATCCGTGATGAACAGCTCTCTGTTTTCCAGAAAAGGGGAATTCCAGCCGTGGTTCTTGCCTGAATTTACTCCAAATTGCATCAAAATGCTCCAAATTTCTTCCTCAATTGATACAATATCAACGACACGGACTTACAACACTAATTTGCAACAAAATTGCCCAAAAACAACGGGCCTTTACATGATCAAATCAAGAAAAAATTGCAAATTCTAAATGCCGAAAACCCAAACCATGTACTAGCAAAAATCAATCATACATCAAATGCACGAATTTAATCCCACCAATCAACCAATGCAAATTTTGTAAAGCAAAATTAAGATTACGATCGGCTCTGATACCAATTGAAGGATTGGAATTCCCAATTCCGTTACAGCGGAAGCAATTGGACCGATTCGCGATTTAATTTCGTTCTACTAAATACCGGTACATTGGCAATTACGAATTCATAATTCTACAAAATTAAGGTTTAGCAAACTCACCGTCGTCTGACGACTCTGAATTCTTCAAGAACGCCTTCTTGAATGCAAGGGACCAAAAATGAAATCTTGGGACACCACCACAAGATTGCCCTGCTATCCTCTGAGTTTGGAACGAGATTGTGGGATCTCATCTTTCTTGATTTTGGGAAGTAGTAGAGAGAAAATCTTCTCCTCTGTGTTTCTTATTGAGAGAATGAGAGAGTGAGAGAGATTAGGGAGAGAGAACAATCTGCAGAATGAACCTCTCATGCGTGTGTTATTCATGTGAGGGATGAGATCTAATCTCAACCGTCCACCTCATCATAAGGTTATTAAATAATTAATTAAAATTAATTAACTATATGCTAACCAATTAATCATATTAATTAATTAAGCATATTTATATTTAAATCATATTTAAATACAATGCTCTCACATAATATATAGTTTTAATTAAACTTAATTAAATCACATTTAATTAAATTAATTAAACCACACAATTAATTAATTAATTTAATTAATTCTTCGATCAATTAAACATCACATATATTTAATTAATCAAACATTCGAATCATATTCAAATGTGCATCTCTCTTATAACCTATAGTTTTAATATAAATCATATTCACATTGAAATTAATCTATAGTTTTAATTTAATTAAATCACATTTAACTAAACTAGAAAATATCAACGTGCGTTGCACGTGTGAATTTAAATTTACTTGTTAACGGTTGAAATCAATAATAATCTTAAATTAATAAGGTTAAATTACAAATTTGATTTTTATGGTTTGGAGAAAATTAGAATTCAATTTGTATGGTTTTTAAAGATGAAATTATCATTTGATAAAACTTTATAAACAATTCCTGCTACTATTAGGAGACATTAATAGATTGAGTTTCCTACTACTCAAAACCACCTTATTAACACATGGATTGCTAATTGTCATGGTACTACGTACAATAGGAAGTATTTTTTAGTTTTTATCAAATCATGTGAATGAAATTCTAACTTTTTAAAACTATAGAGACCAACTTCTAACTTTTTCCAAACCATAAAGAACAAAATTTGTAATTTAACCAATCAATAAACAACTATATTAAAGATAATAAAATTGAATGGTCAAATAAAATGTTATTATAATAAATGAGTATGTCTTCATTCATGTCCATGTGTTTTAATACCTAAGTTCTCTATCCTTTCATATTTTGGTATTTATTTTAACAAAAATTTTATGAGTAACACTTTCTTTGAAACTCTAATTATTTTGGAAAAGTGCCAACATGAGCATAGCTCAACTGAAATAAAGCTCGTTCTAATGACCAAGATGTTTATGGTTGAATTGCATTTCTTATCATCTCCAGAAACACAACTTTCATGAATTCACTTAAAAAAAAAGATTAGGCCCCTATAAGCGAGTAGAGAGTGTAGAAATTATTTTAAAATTATTGATTATTAATTAATGTAAATAAGATATATCTTAAAATTAAAGAAAAAAAAACGTTTTAGTGGCTGGGTGAAAATAGTGTAATAATGGTTGATTTTTTTTTTTTTTTAAAAAGACATTTTTGTGGTTTTAAATTAAAGAAAAAATTGTTTTAGTGGCTTGACAAAAATAGAATAATAACCGTAGAGAAATGAGTATCAGCTAAGTTAATTGATTTAATGTGAATGTATATTAAAATGGAAAATGAAAAATATTAAAGAATACGTATTCTCTAGCTTTAAATTAAAGAATAAAACCAATTACAAAAAATAATAAAGAGTAAAATCATTTCAATGACTTGAGAAAATGATGTAACAATTGTAGAATGGTTGATCAATTAATTTAAGTCATTAACTATTATTATTATTATTATTTGAGAAATAACTTGAGTTAATTGATTATTGATGTAAATAGCACATATATAAATTGAAAAGAAAGGGAAAAAAATAAAAACTTCTAACCATTATCCACAATCTAAACAACATCACTCAACACCCTCAAAATATTGAAATGTTATAGTTTTATCACACAATTTATAAATCTTAAAAATAATGAATTGAGGAAGACAAAAATAAAGACAACTAAAATATTGGAGATGCGTGTCATTCGTGAAGGTTTGACGATGATCTATTCAAATAATCAACATCTAATTTTGGTTGAATTTGATAGTTTCTCGTTTGTTTCTCTACTATGATAAGATAATAAATTTTATCGAAATCCTTCTCAAAAAAAAAAATTATCGAAATCCAAACTAAAGTGCATGAAATCAACAAACTATCACAATACATAATAATTCCCAGTTTTTCACATATGAAGAGAGATGATAACAAAATTGCACACCAAGGCTCAAGGTGCAAGAGGATGACAGCTTTGACATGTGAAGGTGTGAACTTCCTTATCAGGCGAACTTCTTCTTTGCTTCAATAGCTCCTCTTCGTAGGTTCTATTTATACAATTCTTTTATTCTAAAAAGAGTATGCATATAGTACATAGTACAATATGTAAATATGTAAAAGAGATCATAAGACTCAATTTGGTGTAGGGAGTGAATCAAAGAAAACCATTTTATAGTTGTATGAATTAGAGAAGTTGCAAAACTTTTGAAATTCCAATGCTTTTCATATTACACCATTAGATTAAACCTAATTAAATGTAAGAACTTTAATTTTAGAATTAATTCATATAATTAAGAAGCAAAACTTTTCATATTTCATCCATTTCACGTATGAGAAGAGAAAGAAACTTAATGAGGGGTGGTAGGAAGAGGAAGAGATTGAGAGGGGTAAATATGGAATTATCTTATAAGAGTTTGGACAAAATTGTCCAAAAATGATTATTTTTCTAAGCCACTTTTTAAGATAGTAAGATAAGATTAAATTGAACAATTAATTAATTCAAAATTAATTAATTTTATAATTAATTAAACATCTACCATATTTAATTAATTACATATTAGAATCATATTCTAATATATATCTCTCATATGATATAATTTAATTAAATCACATTTAATTAAACTTTAATTAACTAATTCATAATTAATTAATTAATTTACTAATTAAATATCATATAATTAATTAGCTATATGTTTGAACTCTTACAAATATATTATTCTCTCAATTAATAAAGTTTAATCTCAAATTAAATTTTATATTATAATGTATCGCAATACATTATATTAATTGTATCTCATACAATTAACTTGATTCCCAAGATGAATTTGGACAAAATTGTCCAAAAATGATTCTTTTTCTAAGCCACTTTTTAAGATAGTAAGATTAAATTGAACAATTAATTAATTCAAAATTAATTAATTTTATAATTAATTAAACATCTACCATATTTAATTAATTACATATTAGAATCATATTCTAATATATATCTCTCATATGATATAATTTAATTAAATCACATTTAATTAAACTTTGATTAACTAATTCATAATTAATTAATTAATTTACTAATTAAATATCATATAATTAATTAGCTATATGTTTGAACTCTTACAAATATATTATTCTCTCAATTAATAAAGTTTAATCTCAAATTAAATTTTATATTATAATGTATCGCAATACATTATATTAATTGTATCTCATACAATTAACTTGATTCCCAAGATGAATTTGAACTATTCAAATTCTTTCAAGATAAATTGTTCCCAATTACTCTTTATGAGCTAGCAGGGGGACCTAATGGACCTACAGATCAGAAGCTCCAATGATATGAGATTAACTGACTAAACTCATTAATCAAGTTAACCAATATTCATTAACTGTGGGTCACTCCACTAAAGACCCACAGTTGCACTCTTCTCACTGTAGAATATTTCTGTGTCCACGGATATTGACCAATAACGGTAAGTCAATCCTTCACGAGTGTTCGTAACTACAGCTGGGTCAAATTACCATTTTACCCTTGTGTTACCTCTGGCTCCTTAAGTACCAGTGCTCCTCTAATGAACAACCTGTTTATGGTCCAACCAGTAAACAGAAAGTCCCTCTCGGGCCAATGAGAGGGCGGGATCCTTTTGTTCAAGACCCGGAGTCACCACTTAAGGGAACACTCATCTACTTCTCCTAGAAGCGGGAAGGAGTGAATTCCATCTTGTGTTGTCATGTCCCCAGCCCCTCATTCGTTCTTGTCCCCAAGAAGGTAGGCTTATTGAGTCGGCGTGTAGGCCACTCTCACCCGTACTAATCAAAGGACAATCCCTCATGAGAAGGAGTTCATGACACACTCAGGATTAAGACTGAGTTACCTAGGTCATCCTATTGAAACAGTAACCTAACTAGTTAACGGTGTTACATCTAGTGGTTTACTATTTCGTGGTCCGGTCTTATGCAAACTCATTGCATAGGATACCCCCGCTCGCATGTCTCCTACATGGACGCCTTGGATCAATACGTCTGTATCGAATACAAAGAGGGTCGTATCACATAGTGTTACCAGGATAAGGTACCCAGCCTTATCCCTGTACTATAGACCTTTTAGGTTGTTACTTGAACACTGATCCCCATATGTCCCCACATACTAGTTCAAGTTACATATCAACAACCTTGGATCTTAGTTTATTGGATTTGGGTCATATTGTGCAATTCTAGACATAATATGACAATAACACTTTATTGCATAAACCTCAATAACACTTTACTGATACAAGTGTATAATCCGTTAATCATTCACTATCTATGAGTTTTAGGACATAAAACCCAACACTATCGCCATTGGTATGAGGCCTTTTGGAGTGAACCAAAAGAAAAGCCATGAGGGCCTATGCCCAAAGTGGACAATATTATACCATTGTGGAGATATGTGTAGTGTCCTTAGTGTCCTATAATCCCTTACATGTGGTATCAGAGCCATACCCCAAACATAGCCATGTCGGGTGGAATCCTCAGGTATCGAGCAAAGAAGTTGTGAGCCTAAGTAGTCATGGGGAAATCCGTTGTTGACCTCTGGGCAGGCAGTATACATCGGAGAAAAAGGAGTTGTCCTGGATAAGAGTAAACTCTCGGTAAAGTGATGGAGCCTAGAGAGTTGGAACCTAGAGAGTTTGACGGACTCTTAGTAAAAAGGAAAGTTCGACGGATAGATGACTAGTTGAGGGGAGGCTCGGTGGTACTTTGTTCGAGGGGAGGATTGTTGCGAGTGCGACCAAAGTCCCACATTGGCTGATAAGGGGAGGACCATGGGTTTATAAGGGAGGACAACTATCTCCACTGGTATAAGGCCTTTTGGGGTGAACCAAAAGCAAAGCCATGAGGGCCTATGCCTAAAGTGGACAATATCATACCATTGTGGAGATATGTGTAGTGTCCTATAATCCCTTACAGTCCAATCCCAAACTCGGGATCTACATCCACTATAGATGCTTTCTCTAAAAAGAGATCAATAAGCTTATAAGAAGTTTATACAGATGACTTATCTCTTTACGATGAATTCAACAATCAACTCACTCAATCAAGCTACTTCTTGGCATCATAGAGCCATCAGAGCTTCTCACGCCTCGCTCCCTGGTAGACAATCAGTCTCACAACAGCTATTCTCTTAAGGATGAAGATGACTCTCTCACCTTGAACCTTCTTGCACCAGGGCTAAATAAAACCCTTATTTGCTTTCATTCTCTAATGGCCCCACAAAGACACCCGAGCACAAAATCTTCCAGCTTCCCAAAAACTTAATTCGTTATATGTAATAAAATTGAGCTCACAAATACAACTGTACACATATTCATTAAGGTGGCAAACAAGTCAGCAATCCATAAAAAATAACCTGCTGACTAAGAATAAGAGGGGAACAAATCAGAGAAAGACAGATGGACACTAGAAATATTCATGTTGGCAAAATGATCCCAACATTTAATATTATCTCTCAATATTTTAATTTTCCATTTTGAATTTATTCATTTATAATATACATATTTTCATTTAAAAAATTATACAATATATTTATAATAGATCTAATTTAGAAAAATATATTGTTTTAATTATTACATGTAATATTTTATAATTATTATATCATTATGATTTTCGTAAATAGACACAATTTAATTTTTTGTTTTAATATATTTACATTTATATTGACATTTATATACAACTACATATAATAATCGAACATATATACTATGTTTATATATATGATTTCATCTTTGTTGAGATATGTATTTCATCTATTATAAATTTCGTCATATACACTCAATATATTTAGTCATTTTCGACTAAATACTCAGTATATTTGTTCGTTATGACCATGGTATTATTTGCCAATATATATTCGGTATATTTGTTCATCACGACATTATGACATTCACTATATATATCTTTAAAAAGCTGTATAAACAATATATACCACATATTATTAAATATACCTAGACATTTACGAGGTATAAACATGGAATGAAACAACTATATAAAAACAACATACAAAATATGAACATGTTATTTTGATGGTCGTTTATTGGAAAAAGGAACTCATCCCCAATTGCGACGATCTAAACTTAATCGGTCATCGGAATGCTCCAACCAAGATCCTTGGCTTGATTAGTTATCCCAAAATACAATAAAACTAGCCTAAATTACAGTAGAATGCTAGTACAGAGAGAATGTGGAAGAAATCGGTTACGAAGGGAAAAACTAAGAGAGAATTGACCTAAAAACGAAATATCCCTTTTATATCCAATTGCAGCGTTGCAACGCTGCCCCCTATTTAAGGAAAAGATCTTGCAGCGCGCGAAAATCATAATCTAGAGAATTCACCTAGCGTCTCGACGTTAGGTCTCGGATTGGCAGCATTTTGCACAGCGTTTTGATGCTTCCTTCTCGGCTTTTTGGCTTGGATTTGAGGCCTACACAGCATTGAGATGCTCTCCACAAAGATTAAACGCTCGTCCTCGGGAAAAAAACTCAATTTTGTCCGATTTTGCTCGTTTAAGCTTGGGATTGGCTCAAAACCTCTACAATGGACCTATACACATATTATACTCATTTAAAAGCATTTTTTGCAAGGAATTCAACGAAGATAACCAAAATATGAGAAGATTACTATACAAGCATTTGATGCTATCACATAACCCCAACCTAAATCTTGCTAATCCTTAAGCAAGAATGCAATAAGAACAAGAACATTTGAGATTAATTCAGTCGCAATTCATATAGCTCCAACCTTAACATCTGAAAGAAGTATTCAATTTATTCGAGGCATGTTAACACATTTAAGCAATAATTCAACAACTCAAAATTTTTCATGAATTTTTCTTGCGTGTGTGTGTGAGAAGCTTTCCTAAGGTGCCTTTACTAGCTCGAGATAACCATATGAGTCCCTCAACTCATCTTCCCCCTACACTGGCCAAATAACCCAACCATTAAGCAATCCAAGTAGTCAAACGAGTAATATATTACTAGGTGCCCTGAAACAACTTTTTTCTTAAAAGCATAATAAGATGGTACTAGCTTTCACACACCCATTGCAGGGTCACATTTCCCCAGTTTAACCCTTGGACGGCCTAACTGATCACAACGGGGTAGCTCTTTTCACCTTAGAAGGTAAGCATATTACAAGAAGTTTTCATTTCAAAATTAATTCTTTAAAGCACATGATAAACAAGCATAAATTATTTTCCTCTTCCTAAGCAAGGCATTACAAACAATCATGTTCAAAATTACCATCTAGTTTAGATCTAGCCTATCGAGGTGACAACAAACATATGAGACCCATAAGATGGTCCTAAGCTTACAAAGTTACCTAAGGAAAGACTAAGTGCTCATTATGTGCAAGAAAAATCTAGAAAAAATTTAAAAATTGGTCAATTTTCGGTTAAATGTTTCAGAATGTTTAAAACAAATAGAATAGTTCAAAAAGATATCTCATTGATCTTCATAACTATACCCCAAGCAACCTAGTAAACTCAACAATTCACCTTATGCAAAAATGCTTTAAAACTCAGGTGCATGGCCTCAATCAATAATAACAGGACAAACAATCAAACATGCATATAAAATATGGTATGACGCTCAGGTGCATCGAGACTCACCCTAAAACAAAGCATGCATATACCTCCACCTCCAACCTAAATGATGCATTGTTCCTAATGCATACAATTATGAGAATAGAGACAAAGCAAGAGGAACAAAGAAACTCCCCTGAGATTTTCAATGGTGATGTGAACGCGTCATGGTCTAAAAATTGAACTTTGCGTGATAAAGGTCAACTTCCTGAAAAAGAAAAAAGAACAAGCAAATAAAACAGCAACTATTCTAAACAAAGAATGGGAAAGCAAAAAGCAATAAAAAATTTGTTGCAAGAGTGGCTCCCAGAAGCGCATAATTTTTATAGACGTTTGCTCGACTATTCGAAATCCTGTGAGAATAGGGACGATGGAATAACCCTAGCAAATCGATTGTATTTATGTATAAATACCTAGTATTAGTAAAATTGAAAGCATTTGAGATATAAAAGTAGAGAGAACTTATAGATAATGGAAGAATTTATTTTGAACGGCAACTTAGAGATGAAGAATGGGAAGCAAGAAAGTTTGGGTGAAGGTGGGAATGTCAGATGAGCCAAACTTCGACTCACTAAACTCCAAGCAAAAGCATTCTATGGATTTAGAATTTTGAAAGCTAAAAAGATATAAAATATAATTTCGAAAAGATTTAATTTCAAATTTGAATTTAAATTTGTAATCTAGAATGGTATAAAATCTTATAAAATAATTAGATTGGGATAAAGGTCCATAGGGATTAATTGTTTGAATAATTGTTGTTGTGAACAAATGCTTGTTCACACGTAACTTCGGAGATGGAGACACGTGGAATAAACAATATATTTGTATTGATGTAATATGCGTGTGGGTGTACAATCTCTAATGTTAATCCTCTGATTCTCTCTCTTGTGTATGTGTGGTTGTGTTTCACTCGAGGGCTGGAACGCTTGTTCTCGAGTCTGAAGCTTCAATTGATTCTTGGAGCTTGAAGTCTTCCAGTCTTGAAGGAGTCTTCAATCTTCAAGAAGTGTTGAAGTCTTCTAGTCTTGAAGGATCTTCTTGGGCCAATTTGTTGAGCCTTCTTGGATGATTGGCCTGCTAGGTTGATGATCTCTTGGATCGACCTATTGGCTTGTTGATCTTCTTGGATGATCGGCCTGTTGGCGTGATGATCTATTGGATCGGCTTGTTGGCTTGTTGATCTTCCTGGATGATCGATCTGTTGACTTGATGATCTCTTGGATCGGCCTGTTGGCTTGATGATCTTTTGGATCGGCTTGTTAGCTTGTTGATCCTCTTGGATGATCGGCCTGCTGACTTGTTGATCTTCTTGATCGGTTGGTTGGCTTGTTGATCTCTTTTTAGAGTCTTCTAGTCTTCAAATCTTCTGAGTCTTGAATCCTTTGAATTCTAAATCTCGGATCTCTGAATTCTCTGGACTCTCTTTGGATTCTGACGACTCTGGATCTTGGGAGAATGCTCTGGACTCTGCCCTCTCTGCCTCTGGCTCAATCCCCCTTAAAATGAATGGTGGCCTCCACTATTTATAGAGTTTGATGGACCTCATATGGGTTTGGGCTTGGGTCCAATTGCCACGTGGCATAATTTGATTGAACTTGGCTGATGTTATCTGATGGATCACTAATAGACAAGTGACATTCTTTGATTTGCCGAATTTTAATGTCTATTAATTTAATTTAGGCACACGTGTAAATGTGTAATTGGTCCCAAATTTATTTTATCATTAATTTATATTAATGACGTGGCTATTTGTGATTGGCCGAAATTTCTCCTTCAACAAATGCCCCCTTTTCGAGATTTAGGCACAAGTTATGTGTGAGTGAATCTCGAAAAATATATTTTGGAATTAAAATGCAAGGTATTTGTTCTTGACTTTGACTCCATTTGGTGTGTCAATTTAATCAAAATATGAATTTTGGTAACAATTTTGATTTTTTTATTTGACACACTTTTATCGCCAATTAATCAAAATTTGAGGTTTGGTCAAAATTTTGATTTTCCTTGTTTGGCAGCAAACTTTGATTTCAAGTTTGGGCAAATTTTGATTTATACCCAAATTTTGATTTGAGGTAAAATCCTACCCAATTTTAACTTGCATATGGAATAGAACTTGAGGTTTGAACTCTGGTCCATTTGGGATAGAATTTGGATTATGACCAAAATTTAATTTGAGGTAAAATTTTACCAAATTCAAACTTGCATTTGGAATAGAATTTGATGTTTGAATCTCAAATTTTGATTTGGAAAAAATTTTTGGAGTATGCCCAAATAAAATAGATAAATAAAAGGGAAAAATACACTTTTGGTCCCTGAGGTTTGGATTAGGTTTCATTTTGGTCCCTGAGTTTTCAAACTCAACATTTTTACCCCTAAGGTTTGAGTTTAGTAGCATTTTGGTCCCTCCATCTATTTTTCTGTTAACTTCTAACGGAAAGCTGACGTGGTTTTGGTTTTTATTAAAAAAATATATATTTTATTTTTTAAAAATAAAATAATATATTAAATACTTTTTATTAATTTCCTTTTCCTGTTATAATTCTTTTCTTTTTCCTTTCCTTTTCTTTTTCCCATCTTCTCTCTTCTCCATCTTCTTCCTCTAATTCCTAAATCTAGTTTAGGGTCTACCGTCGACACCCAGTCGCCGACCGCCACCATTGTCGCCGGAAAAAAAATTTCTTCTATTTTTTTTCTCCTTTCTTCTCCTTTCTTCTCCCTTTTTCTCTTTATCTTTTATTCTTTTCTTTTTTTTTTACTTTCTTTTCGTGAAAATCGACTCTCTAAGTAGACCCACGATTTTTAAATCTAGAAAATCGACTCCCATCTTTGCCACGATTTTCATATCTGAAAAATCTAGACCCCCAAAGTCGTTTTTTGAAGATCTGTTGCCACCAATCTGTCCGCATGGGAACGCCGCCCTCTGAAGCTTGTGGAAGACGCCCACTGAAGCTCGTTGATTGGAGATGAGAGAGGAGGAGATCTGAAGCGTGAAGATCAACACCATACCAGATCTGAACGTTTGATGACACGAGATCTGAACGCCCACGACCCATAACACCAGATCTCAACATTTGACGGCGGTTCTAGTGTAGGCACGACGGTGAAATGGACAACGGATCTGAAACGATTGTCGACTGTAGATCTAAAACGGCTGTCAGCGGCGGATCTGAAACGATTGTCGATGGCGGATCTAGCGGCGGCTGAAATGGAACGATTTTCCAGATCTGAAATGGCATCGTTTTTTTGCAGACATGCTCGACGGTAGAGAGGAAGGTAAGAAGAAGACTTAGGGTTAGGGAAGAGGGGAGAGAGAAAGGGGGGAGAAGAAGAAAAGAAGAATGAAGAAAACGAAAAAAAATACCGGCGACAGTGGTTATCGGCGGCGAACAGCGGTCGTCGGAGTTAGAGGAACGACTATCGGCGGCGGCAATGGTGGAAGAGAAGGATGAAGATTTTAGGGTTAGGTTCAGGGAGAAGAATGGAGGATGAGGAAGAAAAGAAAAAATTAAAAGGAAAAAGAAAATAAAAAAAATATTTTTTAATAAAAATGTTTTTAATTAAAAATTTGAAATAATAAGTAATAATAATAATAAATATATATTTTTTTTAATAAAAGCAAATCCACGTCAGGTTTCCGTTAGAAGTTAACAGAAAAATGGATGGAGGGACCAAAATGCTACTAAACTCAAACCTCAGAGGTAAATATGTTGAGTTTGAAAACTCAGGGACCGAAATGAAACCTAACCCAAACCTCAGGGACCAAAACTGTATTTTTCCCTAAATAAAATTATTTAGATAAAATTTTAATTCCCAAATTGATTTGAATTGAAACATTTATCTTTTAGGAATTTCAATTTAATCAAGTTGGTTCAGATAAAGATAAAGATTATCTCATAAAATTTTGAACCGGAGATATGATTTCATTTGAATCAAATCTTTATCTAGACCTTTGATTTGAACTTAAAACTCCCCTCTATAAATAAGACTGAACCTCAGTAGGGGAGAACACACATCAATTGCAGAAAGCATTCAAGAAGGGATTCAAGTAAGAAACTTTCTTTTCTTTTTTTTTTTTCTATTTTTTTCCTTTTTTTTCTTTTCGTTTTTTTTTAATTTTCGTTTTTTTGAATTTTTGGTTTTTTTTTTTTTTTTTTTTTTTTTTTTTTTTGCAATTTGTTTCTTCCTTCCTTGAATGTGTAAGCTTCGTGCAACAGTCGTCACCAAATTCGCTTGCAGTGATTTTACCACTTGTCTAGACCAGTCACTTTGATGACTGTAGTTTCCTGCAGGGGTGGTCACCACGGTCGTCATCAGCTTTCACTTGCAGTGATTTCACCACCTGTCTAGACCAGTCACTTTGATGACTGTAGTTTCCTGCACGGTCGTCATCAGCTTTCACTTGCAGTGATTTCACCACCTGTCTAGACCAGTCACTTTGATGACTGTAGTTTCCTGCAGGGGTGGTCACCACGGTCGTCATCAGCTTTCACTTGCAGTGATTTCACCACCTATCTAGACCAGTCACTTTGATGACTGTAGTTTCCTGCAGGGGTGGTCACCACGGTCGTCATCAGCTTTCACTTGCACTGATTTCACCACCTGTCTAGACCAGTCACTTTGATGACTGTAGTTTCCTGCAGGGGTGGTCACCACGGTCGTCATCAGCTTCACTTGCAGTGATTTCACCACCTGTCTAGACCAGTCACTCTGATGACTATAGTTTCCTACAGGGGTGGTCACCACGGTCGTCATCAGCTTTCACTTGCAGTGATTTCACCACCTGTCTAGACCAGTCACTTTGATGACTGTAGTTTCCTGCAGGGGTGGTCACCACGGTCGTCATCAGCTTCACTTGCAGTGATTTCACCACCTGTCTAGACCAGTCACTTTGATGATTGTAGTTTCCTGCAGGGGTGGTCACCACGGTCGTCATCAGCTTCACTTGCAGTGATTTCACCACCTGTCTAGACCAGTCACTTTGATGACTGTAGTTTCCTGCAGGGGTGGTCAACACATTTATTGTCTTTCTTTCTCTCCTTTTTTTTGTGGTTTGATATCAAACATTTTTTTAACTTGCAGCTAAGATGCATCTTCCAGTCTAGACACTTTCAAGATAAAGGCAACGCTAAAGTTGTTCATCTTTGCAGATGTTCTAAAGCAAAAACTTCAACCGTCAACTTTTGAATATGAAGTGAAGTTGTCAACTGTCAATTTTTGAAGAAGAAGCGAGACTGCCAACCGTCAACTTTTAAAGATGAAGTGAAAGTCGCCAATCGCCAACTTTGAAGTGAAGTTGTAACGATGCTAATTTAAGCCAAGTTCTTATTTCTCAAACTACAAGTTTAATTGAGTTTCGGTTAACTGGTTGAATAAAAAGTTCAATTAAATGAGTTAATTGTCTTTGAAAAAGGATTTAATAGGCTTGGTGGCAATTTTTGCAATTTAAGTAAGTTGGAATGGCAATTTTGAAATAAAGAGGAGTTTGTAGTCAAGGAGAAGCCCTAAATTCCATCTCTTCTTCTCCTTCATGTTTGTAGCCACCAAACCCATGATTTTCAGCCTCCATCTCCTCCATCCTTAACGTTTTCAACCGCTGAAGCCTCTAGGACCATTCACATTCTTTTCGTTTCAGCCGGCGACGTCTTCCTTCCCTCCGGCAAACTGCATTCATAGCGGCGACAGCAGTAGAGGTTCGGCGGTGAGGTGGGTTTAGAGGCGTTTTTTTGCAGCGACAGTTTGTTTTTGGTAAGGTTGGGTTTGTTTCTCTCGGTTCTATTGTTCCTCAAGCTCGATCTTTCTTCCTTTGCATTCTCTCCCTTACTCTCGACCTCTCTTGTGTCGATTCCAGCGCATTTTTGGTTGGGTAGCAGCATTTTTCTGGCGATTGTTCTGTTAGACGCGGACAGTAGCATTCAGGGGCATTTTTCTGCATTTCCCGATGTTTTTAGGTGATTTTTCAGTGTGGGTAAGTTGGATTGAGGCTTGTATTAGTTGGTTGTTATGTTTAATTGAATACCCACTCATTTTTATGTCCGTTCAACAATGTTTTCCGGCCAGTTCAATGTAGACGCGCGAGCAGCAGCTGTTTGGGGCGTTTTTTAGCGTTTTTGGCGAGTTTCAGCAATGGGTAAGTGAGGAAAATCAATTTTTGGTTGATTAATGTAGTTTGGATGATTACCCATTGGGTTTGGCTAATGTTTTCAAGGTACCCATAGCGTTTGGAGGTTTAACCGCCGATTTGGAGCGAAAGTGGAACCCGAACAGCAAGTTTAAAGTTTTGTTTTGCTTGATTAAAACCTTGGAGTTAAGGAATTGGTCGAAGGTTATCAAGTGTTTATTTAGCTAAGGTAAGTAGCTAGTTGGATTCAAATTCTATGTCTTAGACTAATTGCCCATTGTTTGTTAATTGGGAATTTAAAGTGGATAGTTGGATTGAAGTTCCATTTTTAAACCAAGTTGGTCTTTAAGCTTAAGTAAAGTGTGTTGGGTTAACTTTTGAAGCATGATGAGCATGTTGAGATTTCCGTTATTTGGGCATTAAATGAGTAGCGTGGATTATGGAATAATTGGAGTTTGGGCTAAGTGTTCTTTGTTTGTGTTGAGGCCGTGAATTTCATGTTTTATTTGGTTAGCCATGAACTGAAATGCTTGGGATTAATATATATGTAGCTGTTGGATTGAGTTCTATGCTTTGGATTAATTTTCTTTGAAAATTTAATATGTTAGCATGGATAAGATTTAAGCCTTGAGTTTTGATTGTGGAATCATGATAAGCTTCATTATAAGACATGTTGATAGCACGAGGATCTTAAAGTTAACCTAGCATCTCTTGGTTTATTTTAAAGCATGTTTGGCTTGGATGACTATGTGTTTCTCTGGATTTTATTTGTGATATTGGAGGATGGGTTAAATGTCTGTTGGAGTTTGGATTGAAGTTTGGATGCGACATCTGACCCGTTGTGACTATAGAAGTGCATTATATTGTTTCCAGGTGTATAAAAATTTTGGGTTCCCTATATGTATGATGTTATGCTGCCGAATTTTCGGTAGCCTCATAATGGTTTAGGAATCATATTTACCTTTGAGGAAAGACTTAGAATATGGACCTCAACCACGATTTAGGGCCTCAGGAAGACTTATTAGATTCCTTAAGTCTTACGTAGCTAGATTGTGTTCCTTCCCCATCTCAGGACTGATAGAACCCAGGCACGTTTACGTGTGTTCTATTAGTTAACTGTTAGAGCTCAGCTTCAGGCACGCTCGCGTGCGCTCTCTCAGTTCAGGACGGTGTTGAGCTTATGATCAGGCACGTTGTTCGTGCGCCTTTTGGCACCAGGCATGTTTACATGCGTCAGTTGCTCCACCGTATTTTTATCTTTACATCCAGTGGTGTTGTGTTGGGATAGGTGTAGTTCTGCTAGAGGTGGCCAATTAGTCTCTAGTTTACTTACCTTAACCGACTGACCCACACAACACTCTAGTTGGCACAAGTTGGGGATAGGTTAACACCCTAGGCAGAGCATGTTTATGCGATCAGATATGGCCCTAGGGTTAGAAACCCAAATGAATGATTCCAATTAAGTCCCTATGATGCCAAGACCCAAAATCAAGTTGCATGCTAAAAGATTTCATGTTATCAGATCTCATGCTTTCAGTTTCAGCCCTTAAGTGGGCTACTTACTGAGTATATTCTTATATACTCACCCATGCTACATGACTTTCCTTTTCAGGTGGTACTTGATGACATCAGGCGAGTGGCGAGAGTAGTGGCTTGGCTAGGCTATGGGATGCAGCTGCAAATCACGTCTCTAGAAGTCTAGGATCGAGTTTCCTAGTTTCATGCTTTCAGATGTTTTTAGTTTTCAACTTTACAAAAATTGCCTATCATGTTTTGGCTATTATGTTATTGTAAACTGATTTATGGTTTGGGCCCAGTTTATTACAGAAAAGATTTTATCTATGGCCTCTTCCGCCTTTGAAGTTTTAAAAGTTTTACGTTTTCGTGCATGTAGTAGCGACCCCTTTGTACGTTTTTATTCCCTTTTTAGTCGGGTCGTTACAGAAGTTGTCAACCGTCAACTTTTGAAGAAGAAGTGAGACTCCCAACCGTCAGCTTTTGAAGATGTAGCGAAAGTCGCCAATCGTCACTTTTGAAAAAGAAGCGAGGTCGCCAACTTTTGACTTGAGGTAAAATTCTATCCAATTTTAACTTGCATTTGGAATAGAATGAGTTTGGACTTTAATTGATTTTTGACATGATTTGGATTGAGAATAATCTGAGTTGACTGAATAGCATATATGTATAATATCAACAAGCGAATGTTAATTAAAATACTTGAATGGTCTATTAGTTTAATAGCCAAGCTAGATATTTTAAGGTCATGAGTTTGAGTCTTAAAACTGTCAATTTTTTTTAAGACTCAAACTGTCTTTTAGGTTGAACACCGCACTAGCATACAATGTAAGGACCTGAAGGAACTGTAGCGAAGTGCGTGAGAACCTTCGAAGCAGTGTGAGAACTTTCAAACTTGAGAGAAGGGACTGTAGTGATGCAACGTGAGAACCTTCGAACTTGAAGGAAGGAAACTACAGTGAAGCAACATGTGAGCCTTCGACTCGACTTGGGGGAGCCTTCGGACTTGGAGGAAGGAAACTGCAATGAAGCAACGTGAGAACCTTCGAACTTGGAGAGAAGGAACTTTGAACTCTGAGAGAAGGAACTGCAACGAAATGCGTGAGATCCTTCGAACTTGGAGGAAGGCGTTGCATGAGAACCCCTTTGAACTTGGAGGAAAGAACTGTAGCGAAGCAACGTGAGAACCTTCGAACTTGGAGAAGGAACTGCAGCAAAGCAGCGTGAAAACCTTCAAACTTGAGAGAAGGGACTGCAGCGAAGTGCGTGAACCTTCAAACTTGGAGAGAAGGAGCTGTAGCGAAATGTGTGAGATCCTTCGAAATTGGAGAGAAGGAACTTCGAACTTGATGAAGGAAGCACCGCAGCGTCAAAACCTTCGAACTTGGAGAATGAAGCAACACAACAGCGCAACGTAGGAACCTTCGAACTTAAAGAAGGAAGTGTAACACTTGAGAACCTTCGAACTTAAAGAAGGACACAAGTGAAACCACACAGCGTGAAAATCTTCGAACTTGAAAAAAAAATGAACTCCAGCGAAGCAACGCAAGAGCGTGCATCGGAGAACCCTCAAACTTGGAGAAGGAACAACACAGTAGTGTACAACGTAAGCACCCTCGAATTTGGAGAGAATGAACTGTTGCGAAGTGCATGAGAACCTTCGAACTTGAAGAGAATGAACTCCAGCGAAGCGCGTAAGAACCTTCAAACTTGAAGAAGAGAGAACAACAAACATAGGGTGAGTGAAACACCGAACTTGAGGCTAGCAAGACACTGAACTTGGAGGAATGAAGTTTTCTTTTATTCATCCAACTCGTAGCTTCACATCCATAATGGTGCATAACCTCTATTTGTTGTGTTGCCCCCACTAGTGATGAATTTCCTCAATTTATATTGTTGTGCTTCAATATTTGTCGCACTTTCTTTTTTTTTTTGTTTGCAGAGACTGAACTTAAAGTCTTTTTTTAAGTTGCCTACGTACCCTTTGAAGAAAAGGGATCAAGTCATAACGTAGTTCAAAATTTTTTTTGCACTCACCTTTTAAGCTCGTGTGGGCTAGGAGCATCGTGCAGTTTAGGCTCTTGTGATAAGGAGCTTTTACATTTTAAAAGCTCTTATCTTCATCATGGTCTTGATCAGGTCCTTGACTTGTAGGATTGGTCAAGATAATGAGATTTGGTTTCACCTTCAAGGAACCTTCTGTATTTATGAGAACAGAGAACTTCCTCTTCATACGTGACGAGATGCTACTTTGAAGCTTTTTGTAGTTGTTTACTTCATCGAAAAGTTTCACCTCCAAGTTATCCATCTTTCTTTTAGGTTGATCGTCTGTTACTTTGAGGCGATCAAAAACAGATGTCGAAGGTTGACTTTTCTTCGATGTGGAGACACTTTAGCCTTTGGAAAACTGAAGGTCGAGTGAAGGTGGACACCGAACATTGATTTTCTTCTTCTGTCGCGACCATACTCATTCTTTGGAATACTGAAGGACGAGTAGTTGGAGGCTTGATGCAATCGAAGACGGAGGTCCTTTGTTCACCCTTCTCAGAATTGTCAACTTCTTCTACGTCGATGCAGTAGGAAGTCGCAAAGTTCTCTTTTTCCTTTTTGTGGAAATTTTTGGAGAAGGGTTTATTCAACATCACCAGTTGTTGAGGTTGAAAAAACTTTTTACTTCTCTTCCTCTTGGGTTGAAGTTTCTTAGGATCCTTCTTTCTTTGATGTTTGCTCTTTTCTTTGATTGTAGCAAGATTTGATTGAGCTATTTCATAAAGGTCGAGCTCAATTTTTCCTTCCATAGCTAGCTTTAGAATTAAGTCCTTTGGGACAAAACATCTTTCCACTGGATGACCAATAACTCGATGATACTTGCAATACTAGGGATCATCGACTTTCTCCATCTCTTCTGGTCGTTTACACTTAGGAAGCTCTATCAGTTGCGCTTCCAGTAATTATTCTAGCATATCAGGGATGTCGGCATCAGCGAAAGGATAGATTTTCTTCTGTCTTTCCTTTAAAGTTAAGTGATGCGCTCCATTTGTTTGTCGCTTTTCTTTTGAAGACGACTTGGGAAGGGTTGTGTTGACAACCATGGATTCTTCTATAGTCTCTTCGTCGTTCCTTCCTTCTTTCCTCACATTAGAGAGTAGAGTCTTGGTTTTCTCGACTAGCAATACTTAGCTCCATATCGTGGGCGCGAGTTGCTAGCTCCTCAAAGGTGCGAGGCTTTATACCTTTAAGGATGTAAAGGAGTTCCCAGTGCATGCCTTGAATGCACATCTCAACGGAAGAGAGTTCAGTGAGGCGATCTTTGCAATCAAGACTCATAGCTCTCCAACGATTTATATAGTTAACAACGAGTTCACCTTTTCGTTGTTTATTGTTGGTGAGCTCGAACATGCTAACGGTCCGTCTAGTGCTGTAGAAGCGATTCAAAAACTCTCTTTCGAGTTCCTCCCAACTGTCTATTCACTCAGGTTCTAAATCAGTGTACCAGTCAAACGCATTTCCTTTAAGTGTTCGAACGAACTGTTTGACTAGTAGGTCCCTTCGAGTACCAGCGTTCTCGCATGTCTCAACGAAGTGGGCAATATGTTGTTTAGGATTGCCCTTTCCATCAAACTGTTGAAATTTTGGTGGTTGATACCCGATTGGCGTTCTCAAGTTATCAATCCTCTTAGTATAAGGTTTGGAATACAAGAGGGAATCTTGAGTAGGTCCACCGTACTGAGCTCTGATACAGTTTGTGATCATATCTTGGAGCTGTTGGATGGATAGTGAAGCGATCGAAGTAGAACACTGTGGCTAATCATCGTGCACTATAGTCTTTCCTTTGTCATGACTTTTTATCACTTGGGTTTGACTTGATTCGGCGATATGTTGGTTCTCAATCTGATTCTTTAGCTGCTCAATTTGAGAAACTTTTTCTTCAATCGCCTTCATCAAGTTGTTGATGTGCTCTTGCATCTCAGTCATTCTTTCTTCCATAGTTCTTGTCTCAGTCATCATGACAGTCACTACGTCAGAATCAGGTTCAAACAGAGAGTTATACTTAACAAGAAACTTGTCATTGGTATATGCCCCCTGAAAGGTTGTTTCTTCGCTTGCAATGATAGAAGCTTTATCTTTTTGCAACCTCAGTTCATTGAAGCAACAATGAGCAGTCGAACCCATGTAAGACTTGTTCTTAACAGCGGTCATTGAAGAAGTCTTGAATGACATGTTTACTTTTATGTTTTGAGATAAGAGAGAGATGAGAGGTAGAGATGGTCCCACTGGGCGTGCCAATTTGTTCACACGTAACTTCGGAGATTGAGACACGTGGAATAAACAATATATTTGTATTGATGTAATATGCGTGTGGGTGTACAATCTCTAATGTTAATCCTCTGATTCTCTCTCTTGTGTATGTGTGGTTGTGTTTCACTCGAGGGCTGGAACGTTTGTTCTCGAGTCTGAAGCTTCAATTGATTCTTGGAGCTTGAAGTCTTCCAGTCTTAAAGGAGTCTTCAATCTTCAAGAAGTGTTGAAGTCTTCTAGTCTTGAAGGATCTTCTTGGGCCAATTTGTTGAGCCTTCTTGGATGATTGGCCTGCTAGGTTGATGATCTCTTGGATCGGCCTATTGGCTTGTTGATCTTCTTGGATGATCGATCTGTTGGCGTGATGATCTATTGGATCGGCTTGTTAGCTTGTTGATCTTCCTGGATGATCGATCTGTTGACTTGATGATCTCTTGGATCAGCCTGTTGGCTTGATGATCTTTTGGATCGGCTTGTTGGATTGTTGATTTGTTGGATCGGCTTGTTAGCTTGTTGATCCTCTTGGATGATCGACCTGCTGACTTGTTGATCTTCTTGATCGGTCGGTTGGCTTGTTGATCTCTTTTTAGAGTCTTCTAATCTTCAAATCTTCTGAGTCTTGAATCATTTGAATTCTAAATCTCGGATCTCTGAATTCTCTGGACTCTCTTTGGATTATGACGACTCTGGATCTTGTGAGAATGCTCTGGACTCTGCCCTCTCTGCCTCTGGCTCAATCCCCCACTAAAATGAATGGTGGCCTCCTCTATTTATAGAGTTTGATGGACTTCATATGGGTTTGGGCTTGGGTCCAATTGTCACGTGGCATAATTTGATTGAACTTGGCTGATGTTATCTGATGGATCACTAATAGACAAGTGGCATTCTTTGATTTGCCGAATTTTAATGTCTATTAATTTAATTTAGGCACACGTGTAAATGTGTAATTGGTCCCAAATTTATTTTATCATTGATTTATATTAATGACGTGGCAATTTGTGATTGACCGAAATTTCTCCTTCAACAATGCTCAATTAAAAATTTGACATTGAAATTTAAAAATTAGAAAGATATAAATTTGAATCTTTAGATAAGGCACAATTTTTGGGGATAAAAAATATGTAAATAAAAATTCCATAAAACGAGGGGCTAGAAAATGGGTAAATACATTTACATAAAATGAAGGGTTAATGATCGGTTTAGGCATAAGGGTAAATATGAAAGGAAAAAAAAAAAGAAAAAAAAACGAGATTTTGCATGATGCATGATGACCATATTTTAGTTTAAAAAAACAAAAAGGAAATTGCAATGTGTAGCAAAAAAATATTAGGATATTTGTAAATTTAGGTACGTTTTTTTTTAGATTTGCAAATATAGCAAAAATTTTAAAATCTAATTTTCGCTTTTCTATTATTCCAATTTTACCCTTGTTGGTATATCAACTTGTATATCAATAGTATATCTGATATACCTAATATTTACTGATATACAAAATATAAAGTATATCAATTAATTGATATACCAAATTTGATATACTCAAATAGATACAATACCTAATATACTAATGATATGCTTAATATATACTTGATTTGATAAACGTAACCTTTGATATACTTGATTATGAGTATATATACTTGATATATGAATGTTGATATACCAATGATATACTTGATATATTACTTTTGATATATTTCATTTTTTCGGTTGTGTTATTTGCATATTTTAAACGAAATGCTTGTCTTTTATAACATAAATGTTTGTCTTCTACACCTATTACGAATTGATATACCTCACTTGTTGTATTACTCAAATATTTAATAACATTGATATATCCGATTACGAATAGCTAAATACATAAACCTGTTATTTTTTTTTTAAAAATCATTGATATATATTTTTAACGGTTGGTGTATTATGAAGGTCTTTGAATGCAAAATTAGTGTTATAAGCATATTAATAAGATGTAATTTTAAGTACATCATTGGTGTATTAGTAGTATATCAATACTCACTAAAAAATGTAATTTCAAATATATCAGTAGTATATTATTAAAATGATATATAGTATATCGATGATATATTTGCCACATGAGCATAGCTCAACTAGCATAAGACATACACATCCATCGAAGATGTTCAAGGTTTAAATCTCTTACCATACATATTGTCCCAAAATAAAGTTAATATATATAATTATTTATTATTGAAGTATATCAAAGACATCTAAACTAATAAAGCAGATATATATACTTCATGAATGAAGTATATTATACTCACAAAATATACATCTGATTTACTATATATTTAGTATATCAGTTCACCGATATATCAAATATCCAGTATATCAATTACACTAAATAAATGAATGATATAACTGATATATGATATATCAATAACACCATTGATATAATTTTTAAACATTCAATTTTCAGCGTGTTTTTTAGAAGTTTTTTTTTTTTTTACTTTTCAATTTTAATGTTTAGGTTGGACCCACTTTTTTTACTATATTTGCAACATTAAAAAACATTAAAAAACTTAAGACATGGTTGTAAATCTCATATTTACTTTTTCTATTTATGCAATTGTCCCTAAAAGATTGACAATTTTCAAAATGAGGGGAAAATTGTGGCCATATTGAGTCCAAATAATTCTGGAATATTATTGGTATATTTGCAATAGTTATGAAATACATTTGCATACAAAAGGAGAAAAAAAAATGAATAAGTATAATTATCCATTACATCATTTCATTTTCTTTCTTAAACTTCAACACAAAGAAACAGAAAACACGAAGTAACTAAGAAGAAATGAAAGAAAGACCAAAAAATGTTTAACAGTTTTTGAAACAAACATCTACAAAATGCATGTATAAATTAATTTGAAGTTGTTCAGCTTTGTTATCCAGCAGTAGCGATCCACTTGTGAATCAATTCATCGACATTATTAGGAATGTTTTTCAAGTAAATTCCATCCTCTTTAGCCGTCCAAATACAAGTTCCTCGAGTTCCATTGGTGCACCTATAATGGAGCCACGAATTCTTTTGCTGAGGCCAAAAACTTTGAAATGAGACCGTGGCACCCGGCTTATCCAAGAAACACCAAAAGAGGGTTGTTTCCGAAAAATTCATCATACAGCTCCATTGGAAATCAGCTCCATGGTGAACCAAATATTGAGGTCCCAAATCATCGTCCTTGGACTTGCAGTGCACAAACAAAGGGACGTCATTGCTTAGCCCATTAACCACATGAATGTACCATCTAGAAATGGACGGTGGAGGTAACACGACCACCGATGTCCGAGCCCCGACCGAAGCCACTAAGACAAGCAACAAAACAACCACATGCCTCATTTTCTTAACCAAATTTGTTTTTTTCTTTGTTACAATTGATGTTGGCATGTGAATAAATATACCTAGCATTAGCAAGAAATTAAAGAAATAGCATGGTTTTATGATAATTAATCATCTACCAAATTTCGTGTTATGCAATATAATTTTCTTTTTAATTGTATATTTATTAACTTTTCAGGAATGAAATTCATTCAATGAAATATGTGACATTAAGGCTAACGATTGACCTAGGAATGGAAAATCCTTCATTAATTTTTTAATTGACTTACCTAAGTTGTGCCAACAAAATAACAGTAAGTCGAAATAGAAAATATATAAAATAAAGAAAATTATCAATGGATTACATATGGTAAAAAGGTGCCAACGGTACGAAATTTAGGCACTTTATTGTGAGATCGCCAAGTTGACAAAAATATTCCATTGAGTACATGCCCTTCATTTGCAAATTAAGAAATTCATTTATGTCTAAGATTTTGTAGATTGCAAGGTTAGTAGTTCGTGAAAATTCAAGATGAACTTCGACTTATTTATGAGGAAGAGGTGGTTCATATTGTTTCTAAAATGTTGGATCCTTCTATTTTGTTGGGGGAGTATGATTTTGTTTTTGATAGCACCAAATTAGTGTTGATTAATTTTCGTAAATCTTGCTTATTCTAATGTTATTATTTGTGAAAATTGACTAATTTTGAGTTTTATTGCTGTATAGATCTCAAAGAAGGACATTTTGGTAATGAAAAGAAGCGAACCTAAAAGTCAACAAAGACCAAAACTCAGCCAATTTCCCGAGGAAACAATGTTGAGACGTTGTGTTTATAGCGTCTTGACATTGGCCTTGCGCGTGTGTTCTCCATCAAGCCCCAGATAAAGTGTCTTGATGCAATCGGTTGGCATATATAGGCATCTTTTCGCGTTTTAGGTTTTTAAAGTTCGTTTTTCTCTAAATTTTCATCGCAACTCTTTGATTCTCTCTATATTCTTTCGATTATTATTGTATTTGAATTAGATTAGATTAGTTTCTTATATATAGGAATGGCTAATCGAGTCCCGACACTTAGTTTGGAGCATTTCGATGTCCGGCTAAGTGTAGATTGCCATAATTGAAAACTCTTAATGTAAGTTCGGCATTCCTTTGAGACCTTTGTATTTGAGATTTCATTGAATTATTGTCTAATTGTTTTCTTAATTCATGTTTTAATTGCAATTGATTTGAATACATAGATTGACAACCTTTTGTGTTAAAATTACTTGCTTTGCTAGAATTGATAGCGAATAAATCTATTGATAATCTCGATTAAAAGGCGTTTTATCTCAATATTAATCAAAATTGTAGGATAGATTTAAGAGTTAAGACTTAGAATCGTATGAATTTAGGCTTTTCTTAGTTTATGCATTCTATCTAACGTTTCATCGTTCTTAATGCAATTAAATTCTAATTAGTGAGACGCCATTGGTTAGATTTTTAATTAGGTTCTGGCCTCGATGCTTTGGTCGGGTTAGAAATAATTGAGATCATTAATTTCGTTGGCTTTTCCAATGGGTAGTTAGACAATTAGCCAAAATTTTGTGAATAAAGTGAGTTTATGATTTGGAATTGTCAAACTGAATTTGGATAACCAATTGCACGGTCCCGAAGTAAGGCTAGCCGGTCGATCCTTTATTTTCCTGTTATTTTAAATTCTACAATTTAATTTCTAGCATTTTCATTTTTCTTCCTCAAATATTCTTCCATGCCAACCTCTCCCCTCCGGTTACTAATTGAAAAATCTTAAGTTAATTTAATTAATTTGGTTGCTCCCTGTGTTCGACCCCAACCACTTCTATGGTAAAGTATCTAGGAACCGGTGAATATAAATTTATTTGATCCAAAGCCTCGACAACTTTGACCTATCAGTGTTATGGTGTATTTTCCTACATCGTCTTAAAGTCAGGTCATTTTGTGGATTATTACACTTCTTCGCTTCGGGTTCTAATTTGGAAAATTAAAATTTCCATTTTATCTCTTAAGGTTGGTAAATTAAGTTTCTAAACTTTTGGGAAATAAACCTTTATTTCCATAATTTAGAAATTTAATTTTAGATCTTATCTTGTAAGTTGAAAATAAATTCAAATACTATTCCCAAAAAAAAAAAAAAAAAAAAAAAAAATCCTTTTTTCATTTGGGATTTTCCAAATTTTTACGAGTTAAATTTGAGTTTAATATTTGGAAAGGAAGAGAATTGGAATTTAATAAAGTCCAAGACTTTTCTCCTCTATAAATTATTGGGCATTTTTTTTTCTGAGAAATTATTGGGCATTCTTCTATTTTGGTGTATTAAAGGAAAAAAAGAAAAAAAAAAAAACTCTAGCCCCAGCAAATTATTTAATGAGGCCACAAAATTATGCATGGTTATGTATGTCAGGTCCTGTATTTTGAAATTAAGCGTTTTGGGACATTTTGGATCAATTATTCAGTTTAAAGTGGAATTTAAATTGATAAAATCAAACTATTTAAGGGATGGGAATTTGATTTAGGAGAAAATTTTGAATCCTCGTAGTTGAGAAAATAAGGGCCCGTTTGATAACGTTCTCGTTTCCTGTTTCTCGTTTCTCGTTTCTTGTTTCCTGTTTCTTGTTTCTTGTTAAAAACAAGAAACAGAAACATGTTTGATAATTATTTATGTTCCTTGTTTCTCTGAAAAAAGAAACAGAAACACAAATGTGTTTGATAACCGGTTCTTGTTTCTTGTTTTTTTAGTTAAAATAAAATTTAGTACATATAATATAAAAATATATTAATTTTCAACGATTATTTTTTTTATTTCTCCTTCTTCTTCCTCATCACTACCACCATTGTTACCGATCACCCGCCGTCGTTGATCATCAGCCATCGCTACCGACCTCCGACCATTGGGTGAATGTTGACAGTCAGCTGCAATGCTAGAAAAGTCGTCGACAGGTGGCGGCGATTGTCGAAAATAAGAAAAAAAGGAAAAAGTTTCAGTCGACGACGATAGTGGCGGCCGGTAGTCGGAGGTTGACGGTGGCATATGGTAGACAGAGGTCGACTATAGCAACTGGTCGACGGAGGTCGGTGGCGGTCAGTCGGCGAAGGTAGATCAGCGGAGGTCGACGACGACCAGTAGTTAGAGGTCGACAGAGATCAGTGGCGCCTAGTAGTCGGAGGTTGGTGGCGGTCAGTCGGCAAAGGTAGATCAATGGAGGTCGGCGACGATCGGTAGTTCGAAGGTGCAATGTGGCAGTCGGTCGGGGTAGAGGTCGACGGTTGGGGTCGGTCGTGGCCTGTAGTCAGAGGTTGACGATGGCGGTCAGTCGACGGAGGTCGGCGATACCGGTAGTGTGAGGTGGACGGTAACGGTCGGTCGGTGGAGGTCGACGACAACCAGTAGTCGAAGGTCGACAATGGTGGTCGGTCAGTGGAGGTCGGCAACGACCAATAGTCGGAGGTGGATGGTGGCGGTCGGTCATCAGAGGTCGACGGTTGCGGTCGGCCGTCAGAGGTGGACAGTGGCGGTTGGTCGGTAGAGGTCGACTGCGGCCGGTCGTCGGAGGTTGACGGTAGCGATTGATCTTGGGCGGTATCCGGAGGTCGACGATGACGGCCTGTCAGCGGAAGCTAGTAGTCGAAGGTTGACGGTAGTGGTCGGCCGCAATCGGTAGTCGGAGGTTGATGATGGTGGCCGGTTGACGGGGGTCAGCAACGACCGACAGTAGGAGGTGGATTGTGACAGTCGGCCAGCGAAGGTCAACGACGGTCGATAGTCGGAGGTCGACGGTAGTGGTCGGTCGGCGGAGGTCGACGCGACTGTTCGTCGGTAGTCAACGGTAGCGGACAACCGCTACCAGTATTCGAAGGTCGACAGAAGTCGACGACGCCCGATGGTTCGAGGTCGACTGTGGCGGTTGATCGGGGGAGGCGGGGGCTACCTGTAGTCGAAGGTCGACGGAGGCGGTTGGTCGGCGATAACAGATAGTTGGAGTTTGATAGTGGTAGCTGGTCGACGACAATCGATAGTTGGATGTCAACGATGGTGGCTGGTAGTCTGAGATCGTGGAGGTGATAATAAAAGGAAAAATGAAAAAAATAACATAAATAATAAAAAAATGAAAGAGAAAGAAATAACGAACAAAGAAAAAATTTAAAAAAATGAAAGAGAACGAAATAACGAAAAAAATATTTAAAAAAAAAGACGAGGAAGTGGTTAAAAAAATAGAGGAAGAGAAGAGATTGGCGTAGGAATGGGAGGGAGAGATGGATACATGCATGAAAGATAGAAAAAAAAAACAGAAACATAATTTGAGAAACAACTTTTTGTAGTTTCTCAAATTTTGCCTCTTTTTTAGAAACGTTTCTAGAAATTTAGAAACAAGAAATAGGGATGGGTTATCAAACAAGTCTGTTTCTTAAAAAAGAAAAAACGGAAACAAGAAACAGGAAACAAGAACGTTACCAAACGAGCCCTAAATTATCCAAGATTTCCTTATCATATAAAGGAAATTAAGGCTCAATTTCGGTTTTTAAATGATTGAAATTAGTGGGTAATTAGTCTTGTAATGGTTTTAAAAGAAATAACCAAATCTTAAAAGAAAAAAAAAAAAAAGAAAAAACCCTAGAGCCTTCTTCTTCCCTTCTTGTGCACCCAAAACTACCTCGGGCAATTGAAATAAATGGGCCATTTTACTTTTGAGTTTGTAAAAAGGACCCATCTTTTCAAATTATGTATTTGGGGACCCTTTGCTGACATAAATGATGTTAGCAACATTGTGAATTGTCCATTATAGTCTCTCCTTAAGTTTTCAAATATCAAACTTAATTATCTCACCTACCAAATTTAATCGCCCACCAACCAAAGTGAATTCTCCTTAATTATCAGCAAGAATAAGGAACAATTAGAAAGAAATCCCACAGAACATTTTTATTCTTATTCTTTTTGTCCTTTTGTCCTCACACAATATTTTTGGGTCCCCATACGATTTTGTCATGTTCATCACTCTTGGGATTGTTTAAACACTTTCAACATTCAACACTCTAAACTAAGTATGTAAATACTACACATTCAAGTTTTGACCGTTCATTTATTTACGTTAAATAGTACATTGGTGTTTTTTTCAATTTATCGTAAGCCCGATACTGCCGTATTTCTTGGTCGAAAACTATATTTTTCGATCAGGAATCATAATGTTTGCATCCCGACCACTCCACCGAGAAATAATGTTTTCGACCAGGATTTTTTTGCAGTGGCTTAATAGCGACTTTTTTTTGTTCGTTCGTGCAGAAAATGCCTCGTGTATGGGTTTCTTATGGTGGTTTGTGGAGTGAGAGTGAAAAGGACTACGAAGGTGGAGAGTTGAGAGGGTTCGACATAAACATTGGTATTACATACATTGACTTCTTAAAGTCAATTATATAGATTAACTAGTATAAATTCTGAGGAATTTGACCTTCAAGTAAGATGTGTACTCTAATTGAAGTCGAAGGCACCCGCGTTTGTTATTAGGAACGATGAAGACCTTAACACCTTCTTGACATGGGAGTTAGTCTCTAAAGTACCCATCTACATGTCCACGATCCCAAAGTTTCCAAGTGACCAAGCCTCTAGGCCATTTCCCATCCCGTGCGCCATTTCAAATAATCTGTATATAGTGGAGCTGTTGGAATGGAATTCCCTAATTCTGTTAGCGGAAGCGAATTGGACCGTTTCGTAGTTAATTTTAATTTCTATCAAAATACCAATACATTGGCAAAGATTCAGAAAACTATTCTAAATCTATTTATTAAGGCTAAACATACAACCTTAGATCTAATCTAAAGGGGAGAAGCATACATACCGTTGTTGTCATCTCTGAAATATCAAGAACGCCTCTCTTGATTTCATAGGAACCAAGTGTCAACAATTGGGACACCACCAATTGATCTTTCCCGCTATAACTCTGAGATTAGGAACGTAGTTGTGGGACTACCTAATCTTGAATGGGAAAAACTCGAGAGAAAATTCCCCTCTGTGTTCTTGAGTTGAGAGAATATGAGATGAGGGCTAGAATGAGATGTTAGGGCTAGAGTTCTCATAACCTTTCCTTTTATAAGTGAGGAGACCCTAATGTGAGGTTAGGAAAAGATCTAGACCGTTAGATAAAAAAATCTATTAATTAAATAATATATATTTTTTTAATTAATTAAATAAAAGTTAATTAATAAATCTCATGCACATTCAAATCATATTTAAATGCAATGCCCTCACATAATAGCTTTAATTAAACTTAATTATATCGCATTCAATTAAACTAAGATTAGTCCAAGGTTTATTAGACCTTTTGAGATTCTGGAAAAGGTGGGTGTAGTGGCGTATCGCTTGGCCTTACTGTTGGATTTTATGCCCTAAAACTCGTAGATAGTCACTACAAGAAAAAACACTTTTAGTGGCGTATTAAATATGTCGCTGAAACGAAAAATGCGTCGGTAATACTTTCAGCGGCGCGCGTAGCTTCGTTGCTGCATCCATCGTTGTATTTACGTAGTCGTAAGTATTTGCGACATATTACTGTAGACGTCGCTGAAAGTCATCTTCAGTGACGTCTACACGCCGGTGTAAGCGATATTTAGGGACGTGGGGACACGTCACTGAAGATAACTTTCAGCGACGTCTGACCCGTTATCGCTGAAAGTGATATTCAGTGACACTAATAGCTCGTCACTAAAAGGATGCTTTCAGTAACATCCAAACCGTTGTCGCTGAAAATTATATTCAGTGACATGGTCAGAGCGTCACTAAAATTAGGGTCTCCTCACTTATAAAAGGAAATGTTTTTTTAATGCTTATGTCTATAGACATAAACATTAAATATAACTAAGAAGTGAAGTCTATGCTCGACATGGTAGTTTAGTGTAAATTAGGGAGCATTTGGGTTACACCTCTTTCTTTTCAGTCGTGTTTCCTCTATAATCATCACTCTTTTTTCCATTTCTTAAGATTCCTTTTTAACATATAGGTTGCTATATAACACACAAAACTACACCAAACTATACACATATGGACTACAATCCAAGCTATATGTCCTTTCAATTACATAATAATTGCACACATTTATTTAGAAAATCCCACACACTAAAGCATATATATACCCTTTAGATCTCCCTTCCAATACAGTCCTATTTAGACTTAGGCTTTTTCTTTAATGTTTTTTTTTCCAGCAGCCATGACAAGTAATTAAAAATTTGGATTTCATTCTTGATTTATACCAGAAAAATTTGGTATCTTAAAGGTTTTTAAAAAAGCAGAGAAAGTTCATAAAAAAAAACACCTATGTACTGAGTATGAGCGGCAGGAAAACGGGTACCTTTGGTGGCGATTTGCTCGAGGAAGAGAGGGAAAACGGACGACGAGACTCCACGGCGCTGCTGCTGCTTCCACGGCGCTGTTGCTGCTTCCACGCCGTGACGAGATGAACTTTCGGCGCTGCTGCTTCCGCGGGCGTGAGACTCGACTTCGGCGTGAGCAGTAGAGTGTGGGAGGGAAAAAATCGAGGGAGATGGGTTTTTCACGGCAAATGTTATTTTTAGAAGCCCATCAGTTTTGGAGGCACGATTGAAAAGGGAAGGAGGGAAAAAAACCCTAATTAGTTTTAAAATGTTGCTAAAAACGTGATAAAAATATATTTTTAGTGGCACCTAACTCATTCTTTAGCAACGTGATATACATGTTGCTAAAAATAAAACTTTTTGTGGCGCGCGTTTATATGTCTCTAAAACTATTAGCGATATCTAATTTTATCGTGTCACTTAAAATATTTAATTGTGACATTTGGTTTACGATGTCGCTGAAAGTCATCTTCAGCAGCTTATTTTTGTTGCGTCACTAAAAACTTGTCGCTGAAAACATATTTTCTTGTAGTGAGTGAATGTAAACAAATTGAATACTTGTTTTAATAAAGTGTCATTAAGTTTCTACAATAAAATGTTATTGTTAAATATTGCACAATTTGACCCAAATCCAATAAACTAAGATCCAAGGTTGTTTGTATGTAACATGAACTAGTATGTGGGGACATACGGGGATCGATGTTCAAGTAGAACCTAAAAGGTCTATATTACAAGGATAAGACTGGGTACCTTATCTTGGTAACACTATGTGATACGACCCGCTTTGTATTTGATATAGACGTATTGATCCAAAGCATCCGTGTAGTAGACATGCAAGTGGGGGTATTCTATGCAATGAGTTTGCATAAGACAGGACCGCGAAATAGTAACCGCTAGCTGTAACACCGTTAACTAGTTAGGTTTCTATTTCACTAAGATGACCTAGGCAACTTAGTCTGAATCCTGAGTGGATTATGGACTCCTGTTCACAAGGGATTATCCTTTGATTTGTATGGGTGAGAGTGGCCAGTATGCCGACTCTATAAGCCTACATTTTTTGGGACAAGACCGAGTGGGGAGCTGGGAACATAATCACACAAGATGGAATTCACTCCTTCCCGACTTTTGAGGAAGTAGATGAGTGTTCCCTTAAGTGGTGTCTCCGGGTCTTGAACAAATGGCCCTACCCTCTAACTGGCCCGAGAGGGGTTTCTGTTTGATGGTTGGACCACAAACAGGTTATTCATTAGAGAAGCACTGGTACTTAAGGAGGTAGAGGTAACTCAGGGGTAAAACAGTAATTTGACCTAGCTGGAGTTACGAACACTCGTGAATGACTAATTTGCCGTTATTGGTCGATATCCGTGGACACAAAAATATTATGTAGTGAGAAGAGTGAAGTTGTGGGTCTTTAGTGGAGTGGCCCACAGTTAACGAATGGTGACTAACTTGGTTAATGAGTTTAGCCAATTAGTCTCGTATCGTTGGAGCTTTTGATCTGTAGGTCCATTAGGTCCCACTTGTAGCTCGTAAAGAGACTTGAGGCAATTAAGTATACATTGTAAATTGAAAGTGTTCAATTTATTTAGGGAAACATATAATGTATGTTGATACATTATAATATAAAGTTTATGAAACTTTATAATATAAATTTTGAATTAATTTCAAATTTTAATTCTTGAGAGAAAATATTTGAAAGAGTTCAAATAATTAATGTGAATTGGATTCATATTAATATAAATAATTTAATAAAATCCCTAAGATTAAATATGTGATATTGAATTGGGTAATTAATTAATTATTTATTAAATTAAATATGAATAAGATAATAGATTTGATCTTATTCATAACCTTTTCCTATTAGGAAAAAGGTCTTGGCGTTTACCTATAAATAGGACCCCTGGGGTGGGGTGAAAGGCATCTCATCCATTATACTTCTCTCAGAGATCTCTCCTAAAAGACTCCCACCAATCTCCTACCTCCAGTAGTCTCAGAGATATACCGGTGTAACCAATTAGTGGTATTCACACAAGAAGGTTGTTGCGTTTTACGATCTCACAAGCAAGAAAAGGCGAATTGATCAAGGTTTCCTACGAAAGTGAGTTTCCATGAGAACCTTGATCACTAGGATCATATAGATTAGATCTAGGAAATTATTAAGCATGTTTATAGCCTCTTTACAGCATATTAAATATGTTTATTATTGTTGTATATTTTTGCAAATTGTATTGGTATTCCAATTAGAATCAAAGATTCCGAGTAGGTTATGTGATATTTTTTCCACTGCGTAGGGCTCTCATCCCTTCACTTACCGCCTGCCTTGGATCGAATTCACAATACTTTTCATGTTTCCATGCTTCGAAAGTATATTGCAGATGCATCCAATGTGTTAAGCTATGAACCACTTCTTGTGAAGGAAAATTTGACTTATGAGGAGGCTTCAGTTCAAATCCTGGATAGAAAAGATTGAGTTTTGTGCAACAAGTCTATCCCTCTAGTGAAGGTTTTATGGAAGAATCAGTCCTTTGAAGAAGCTACCTGGGAGACTGTAACACCCCCAAATTCTCAAGAGACTATCTACAAGAACTACTAATCTTAGTCACATTATTATTCTTTAAGGGGCTACCAAAAATTCAGCAGCATAACAACGTAGTTTTGCTTAAACCAAAATTTTACAACCTGTTAAAGTATAAACATAACACTAAATAAAGATGCAACAGGATTATGAGTCAGATCTTGTAACCATTCCCATTCAATTAAGCAATTCAAATAGAGTCTAATTCAAATTACTAAACGAGTAAATTGATAACCATTATCTTAAACAACACCTAATGATCAACACAAAAATTTGTCCCTCCTAACAATGTTTAAACAACCAGAATCTATTAATGAATTAAACTCGTAAGCTTTGCTTTCTCAAGCTTGCTCCTCAGCATCACCAGGCTCGTAGTATTCCTCATCACCTGCAAAATCTGGTGGTGGATCAGTACAATACAACGGTACTGAGTAAACGGCTCACACCTGAAGAGCCATCAAACAACGTACAACATACAAGGCAAACATCATGTTTTTCAATCACAATAACATGCCTTATATACAAGGTGAGCAATCAGCACATAGAACATACTCAACTAACACAATCGTGCAACAACCATGCACCTAACACATGAATTCTGCACCATGCAATGCACACTCAAAACACATGAATTCTCACCATGCCATGCATACTCAAAATATATTAATTCCACATAATGCCATGCAACTCAGTTTTCTCTCAAGCTCAAGAGCTCGCTCAAGACTCATAGCCCTCACAAAGCTCTCTGAGACTGACTCCTTCGAGTCACGCCGACCCCAGACCATATTACCCAGGGCCTTAACATTTCTCTATGGCGCTCAGCGTTCGACCCTTGATCATATTACTCAAGGCCTCGAACTGTGCATCGCCCCTTGGTCATATTACACAAGGCACCCGATGACTTTCATAATGTATAGTCTCATCACATCGCCCCTTGGCCATATTACCCAAGGCACCCGATGCTCCTCTTAGTCCATTGGTGACATACCACCCCTCGACCATTTTTACCCAAGGAACCTGGAATTCACCTAACTTTCCTTTTAAACACACAAGGTTCTCTGACCTCACAATCTCACTAATATGCATGAATCCTACTCATCTTGCTTCTAGACCATACCTTATGTCAATGACATGCTCACAATTCTAAATGCACAACCTCATCGTGCTTTCTAACTCATTTCAATGCCTTTAATCCATGCAACAATCACATACGCTCATATCATTAAGATCATACCTTACAACCAACCACAACATGGTAGCTTATCACAGCAACATCGCATCACGACAAGTTAACTGACATCAGCACAACAATTTGATATATCATATGACACAACAAGTCAACATGCTCAAAACTCATCACGAACACATAAAACATACATATCTATACAATATATAATAAAACCAAGCAAGTAAAGCACACAACATGCTAGCACACAAGCAAAGAGACCCAACAGGTGGAATTCCACTTACCTAAAGTCCTAGCGTGCTCCTAACAACTCAAGGAACGGTCCCACAAGTTGGTCCCAATCTTATTGGGCACCTAGGAATTGAATGGAACCAAAAATTACCAAAACCCACCCTTAACTTTATTCGAACACTCTGATATTGCCTTGAACCTACAACAAATGATACCCAAAGGTTAAGGACTATTCTACGACATAAAATCGAGCACGAAACTACTTATAGCTCATTGATACTTATTGGAAGCTCGTCGAACAGCTTCAAATCCTTGTTGTTTCGCGGTTGTAAGGGCCTAAAATCGTGAAGACAAGACCGTTAGAGGGAGGGTAACTCCAACTGAGGTTGATTATGAGCGGGTGGATGCTAGACTTACCGAAAAACAAGAATAACCGAAGCTGTAGTTGGTTGGAACTCAAATTGCGTGCAAGGAGGCTCGGGGAAACACGTAATCGATGAAGATCTTTGTCGAACTCACGTGGGTCAAGCTACAGATTATGCAATGGAACGAGTAAGTAGTTGAATCGAGGAAAAACGTTTCGACGAGACCAAGGCTTCACCAAAAAATGCACAAGAGATTGCGAGTTCATGCACGCCTGGCCGAATCTACATCGGGGAGCTCGTTCACGGGGCGACGTCGAACAGCTGGGACGATTACTCGTGGGGCGGCGTCGCACGACTTGGAAGAAATGGCCTGTTCGTGGGGCGGCAGCGCACAACTAGGAAGAGAGGGAAAAAGGAGAGCCGATGAAAGAAGATGCAATCGAGAAGAGTGAGTCTGCTATGCGTGAAAACGAGAGGGGAAGGGAAGGACGATGGTTGTGCAAAGACGAGAGAAAGGGAGGATGGTGGCTACGTGAACAAGGAGGGGTTGGCGGCTGTGAGGAAATGAAAAAAAGAAAAGAAGGGAATTTCTAGGGGTTTTCCTTATTCTTCTTAGTAAGGGTTATAACCTTAGTAAAATCCAATGAAGCCCTAATTTCTTTTCTGAATTTAGGGAATCTTGGGTCATAAATTATTTTCATGCCTATGGTTTGAAATTCAACATTTAATCCATAACCATGATTATAAAAGAAATCAAACTGCATTAACTCTTCAACTAAAGAGTTCCCACTCGCACACAACCAAGAATATAAATCAAGCGACGAAGTTTAACGTATCTAATAACGCGGGGTGTTACAGAGACTAAAAAGGACATGAGGGAAAGATATCCAAGTTTATTCTCTTAAGCAAGGTATGCAAATTTCGAGGGCGAAATTTTTATTAGGTGGGGTGTTTATAACAGTCGGCTCATAATCTAATAAAAAAAGGTTTAAATTATTTTAATTTATTTTAACGTTTTCCAAAAAAAAAAATCTTTGATTTGAATTTATTTCCTTTTTGAATTAGGAGATGAACTTGATTTATTTTTTTCCTTTTTAAAAAAGGAAATAGTCCTTTAGGGTTTTAATTAGGGTTCTTTTTAAAAGACATTTTCTTTAGCCCTAATTCTTTTTAGGCTCTGAATAAAAAAAAAAAAAAAAGAGAATAAGAACACATTCTGCATTTTCCTTCCCAGAGAAAAAGCAATAAGTTTTTCTTCCCTTCTATGTTTTTCTTTTGTTTTCTTTTCTCTTTGATCAATTGAATTTTATTTTTGAAAAGTTTCGGTATGAAGTTTTATTTATCCTATTTGGGATGAAATTGGTTTTCAAACTTTTTGCCCTGAAAAGTTTTAGGTTTTTGTTTTGGCCTAAATTTTTATCAAAGTTTTTCCTCTTACAGTTTTTGTTTGAAAATCAAAAAGTTGATGAAAAGGAATTTTTCCAGAATTTTCCAACCTTAAATTTCTTTAATTTTGGGGTTGTTTTTGTGTTTAAAGTTGATTCTTTTTGTTGAAAAAGTTTGTCATATGATTGCTAAATTGAAGTATGATTTATGGTTTTGATTTCGTAATGAAAAGGGAATGTTTTTACTGTTTTTACAGCAATTTTGTTATGCTTTTCAGATCTGGTTTTGTATTTTCAAGTAGCAAATATTGATTTGTTTTAGTGTTAAAAGCTTGGAAAATCCTTATTTTTGTTGCAGAAATTTTTGGGTTATTTATCACAATTTTAAGATAGTTTTGAAGGTTTTAAAGGTTGAGAAATTGAAATCTTGTTTTGTATTTTAAATGGTTTTGAAAGGTATTTGTTTTATTGATTTTTGGTATGAAAAAGTTGGGTTTTGAAGTGAAATTTTCCAGATTTTCAATGTTGTTTTTACACCCAATAAGCCTATTTTCCCAACTTTTTATGAAAAGAATTTGTTTTAAGTGGGAAAATTTGGAGGTTAAAATTGATTGTCATTTGGATTGGTCGTTAGACCTTTAAGATGGATTCGTTGGTTTCTAATTAGAGAAGTATTTGATATGTTTAGGAAATTGTTGGGTTCAAGGAACCGAATTTTACTTTGCTTTGGGCTTAAGATTTGTAGGTTCTGATCGAGGTAAGTAATTTTCACATCCCTTCCAAAATAGAAATTTTGGTAAAAAAAAAAATTTGTTTGTTCTAAATTGAAATTGATTTGATCGAAATTGTTTTTGTTTCAATTGTTTTGTTAAATGAAAGCATGTTTGCTATTTTGAATGTTTTGAAAAGTGTTTTGAGTTGAACCAATTGTGCTATCCGAATATGCTAAATTCTGTTCTGGGGATTGTATGCTTTGTAGTAGCCATATTGGAATTGACGGTTATATGTTCTGAATGAAACTTATTTGTGAGAAGACACTTATGTGTTTTGACGTTCATTTGGAATGTAGATTCATGTGTGTGTTTCACTCTCGTGGCCTCACTCTTAAGTATTTGTATGAATCGTTCAGAATGAAACTTATTCGTGGGAAGACACTTATGTGGTTTGACGTTCCTTTGGAATGTAGATTCATGTGTGTGTTTCACTCACATGGCCTCACAATTAAGTATTTGATTTGAAATGTTCTGGTCAGTTTTAACCGAAAATTCTGTATGAATGTCTGATTGGTGTTATCGACGGATAACCACTTCTGTTCTGGGCTACTCCAATTATGCATCTTTCCTAATATGTTCTGAGAGTATTGTTTGATTGAAAGAAAGAATGATTTTGTTTCGAATATTGAAATGTTTTATTACTTGAAATCTTATGTTTTGTTTTGAACGAAAATGAATTGTGAACTTGATGTGGAAGTTGCTTATTGAGTATTTTTGTACTCATTTTGTTTTTTAAAATTTTTTTCAGATGATGAAGCAAGTGATAGTTCTGACAACAATTAGGCTAGCATTCTGGCATGACCGATGAAGACTTATGGTCTGTAGGATTTAGTAGGCTTATGTAGGATTTGTTGTTTTTGGTATTTGATAACTGTCCAAAAGGTAGTTATTTAAGCCTCATTTCTATAAGGATTTGTGTGTCTTTTGTGCTTAAGAGGGTTGGTTTTAGATGGATATTACATGTTTTAACCCATTTGGAAGAATGGAAGCATTGGAAATTATTTTGTGCAGATTATGCTACTAAGCGACTGGAGGGAGCAAATTCTGTGCTGCAACAAAACTGGGAACAGAACTGCCACATCACAGCTCGTTAGCCAACTTCATTAACCGACTTTTGTTGAGTTATTCTCGTGATAAAGGATCAAGGAGAGCTTTACACGTGTCCTAGTTGACCTAATTCAAGTCTCGCATCCTTCTATAAAAGGAAGTAGCCGTCAAAGTCAAAAGCATTCCATCTTTGTTTGGAAGCCGAGTAGTATAGAGAGATTAGAGATTACCAAGAACACCATTGTTCACAAGCTGGTTGAGGAGATTGTTATTTTCTTTATTATCTTGTAACTATGGACATGCCTACTCAGATTGTAATTCATGTTTCCATGTTTATTATGAACTAAGTAGCTTAAGGTGTTGGTTAGGAATATGTAGTTGTTGTGCTTAAACTCTAGTAATATATTGATTATTGCATCTTGGTTAATTGTTGAGCCTATTTACATTTTATGCCTGCCTGGCCAGCCGGTGTGAATATCTCTCTCTAGTTTCAGGGATGATTTAGAGAGTGTGTGGCAATTATCCACACTACGATCATTGTGTATTGGTGAACGCTAGTGACTGAGCTAGGGATAGCCAGTTGCCTAGTGCTTGATCGGTCGCACTTCATTGGGGTTGAAACACATTCCAAAAGATCTGGAGTTCCGGGAGGAATCCGCTAATAATACTGCGAGAGTTGCATGATCAATAATATTGCTAGAGCATCTTTTTAAACAACTATTAAGCCTAACCAACGTCTGTCTTTAATCTGTCTGTCTATTTGTTTATTCTTTGTTCTGTCTTTTACTTTGCTCCAGCATAATTCTTATAAAACCAAATCATTGTTACCATCTTTGAAACCATTAGAAAGTTACACGAAATAGATAAAGTGGAAGCTAATTCAGGTCTCGAATTGATAATATTACTTGCTGCAGACTGTGTATACTTGCACAGGAATTCTAGAGTCTTTTTATACCATATTTTACTCACTCTAGGAATCCAACAAGTTTTTGACGCCGTTGCCGGGGAACTGAATAAGTTTTTATCTGATTTGTTTTGTGTATGTGTTTTAGTGGTTTGGTGCTAGAACTTTTTGATTGTTTCTTTTGTTTTTACAGGTGTGAGCTTGGTGCATGAGCGATCCGCCTGGGGTAAGGTTCGAGCTTGATCCAGAAATTTAAAGAACATTCAGGATAAGAAGGAGAGAGCAGCGCAGAAACCAGATGGAGAACGTGTCGCGCCTTCCATAGGGTCCTGAAGGTCCAGCAGACCCCTAGAATCGTTTGCCGCAGCAAAACCCGCTGTTTGAACAAAATGAGCAGCAAAATAATCAGGCTGAGAATCCTATCTTGATAGCGAACGATAGGACCAGAACCATTCGATCGTATGTTGTCCCAATGTTTAATGAGTTGAATCCAGGGATTGCACGTCCCCAAATCCAAGCGGCAAATTTTGAAATGAAATCGGTAATGTTTCAGATGTTGCAAACTCTGGGGCAATTCCATGGTTTGTCATCTGAAGACCCTCATTTACATCTTAAGTCTTTTCTAGGAGTTAGTGATTCTTTTGTAATTCAAGGAGTGCCTAGAGATGCTCTTAGATTAACTTTGTTCCCGTATTCTCTTAGAGATGGAGCAAAGTCATGGTTGAACTCTTTTGCTCCAGGATCAATTAGGACATGGGATGAGTTAGCTGAAATATTTTTGAGTAAATATTTCCCACCTAATAGAAATGCTAAATTAAGGAGTGAAATAGTAGGGTTTAGGCAACTTAAGGATGAGACTTTTAGTGAGGCTTGGGAAAGGTTTAAGGAGCTTTTGCGAAAGTGTCCTCACCATGGTTTACCTCATTGTATTCAAATGGAAACATTTTACAATGGTTTAAATGGAGTAACCCAAGGTATGGTCGATGCTTCGGCTGGAGGGGCCCTTTTGGCAAAGACTTTTGATGAAGCTTATGAGATTTTAGAAAGAATATCTATCAATAGTTGTCAGTGGTCAGATATTATAGGCACAAATAAAAAGGTTAAGAGTGTATTAGAGGTTGATGGTGTGTCCACCATTAGGGTTGATCTTGCTATGATTGCTAATGCTCTTAAGAATGTGACAGTGATTAATCATCAGCAGCCACCAGCTATGGAGCCTACTGCAGTGGTGAACCAAGTGGCAGAGGAAGCATGTGTCTATTATGGTGAAAATCACAACTACGAGTTTTGCCCCAGCAATCCAGCTTCTGTGTTTTTTGTAGGTAATCAGAGGAATATCCCTTACTCTAACTTTTATAATCCAGGTTGGCGCAACCACCCCAACTTCTCATGGGGAGGACAAGGAAGTAATGTGCAAGCACAACAAAAGGTGAACCAGCCGGGATTTACTAAAGCGCAGGTATTGCCCCAGCAAAATAAGCAGGCTTTGCCCCAACAAAATTTGGGAAGTTCTCTCGAGGCGATGATGAAAGAATTTATGGCTCGTACAGATGCCGCAATTCAAAGTAATCAAGCTTCGATGAGGGCTCTGGAGTTGCAAGTGGGTCAGCTAGCTAATGAGCTAAAGGCAAGGCCTCAAGGGAAACTTCCCTCGGATACTGAACACCCTCGAGGGGAAGGTAAGGAACAGGTAAAAGCGGTAACTCTTAGGAGTGGTAAGCCATTAGAAGAGTCTAGTAAAACCCAGATTATAGATAAAAATGGTGATAAATATGTTGTCGTTGAGAAAGAGTTGGAGTCTGGTCAGGGTGCTGGAGGCAGCAATAAAAATGCTGGAGCATCTGGTTCTGTTCCAGATGTGGAACCACCTTATGTGTCGCCCCCACCTTATGTACCACCTCTACCTTTTCCACAAAGGCAAAAGCCTAAGAATCAGGATGGTCAATTTAAAAAAAATTTAGAGATTCTTAAGCAGTTGCACATAAATATCCCTTTAGTAGAAGCTATAGAGAAAATGCCTAATTATGCTAAATTTCTTAAGGATATTTTAACTAAAAAGAAGAGGTTAGGTGAGTTTGAAACTGTATCTCTTACTGAGGAATGTAGTGCTATTCTGAAGAATGGGCTACCACCCAGGGCTAAGGACCCGGGATCATCTACTATACCTGTATCTATAGGTGCAAAAGAGTTAGGTAGAGCACTTTGTGATTTAGGTGCAAGCATTAACCTTATGCCTCTTTCGGTCTATTGAAAGTTAGGTATTGGTGAAGCTAGGCCTACCACAGTCACACTCCAACTAGCTGATAGGTCTATCACATATCCAGAGGGTACAATTGAGGATGTCTTAGTAAAAGTGGATAAATTCATATTTCCTGTTGATTTTATTATTTTAGACTATGAGGCTGATAAAGATGTCCCAATAATTCTAGGTCGTCCATTCTTGGCTACTGGTAGGGCGCTAATAGATGTTCAAAAAGGGGAGTTAACAATGAGAGTCTGTAATGAGGAAGTGAAATTTAATGTGTTTAAAGCCATGAAGTATCCAGACGAAATGGAGGATTGCTCCATCATTAGGATTCTGGAGAGCACAGTTATTGAGACAGCAATACAGGATTCAGCTAGTAAGCATTCAGAAGAGCATGGAGAGGTTAGTGTAGAAGATTTAGAAGTTTGTTTGTTAGAAATGAAAAATGAAAAAGAGTTGTTTAGGTGTGAGGATGTTTTTGAGTCTTTAGATTTAGATCAAAGGAAAGCTCCTCCTATTAAGCCATCCCTGATTGAGGAACCTACTTTAGATTTGAAGCCCTTGTCGGATCATCTAAAGTATGTGTATCTTGGGGAAGGAGAGACGTTGCCCATTATTGTTGCGTCAGATTTAATGCCAGAGCATGAGGAGGCCTTAATAAGATTGCTGCAACAATACCGCAAGGCTATAGGTTGGACGTTGGCTGACATTCAGGGAATTAACCCATCTTTTTGTATGCACAAAATCACTCTAGAGGAGGGATCCTCTAGGAGTGTTGAGCAACAAAGAAGGCTTAACCCTGCAATGAAAGAGGTTGTTAAAAATGAGGTGATTAAATGGTTGGATACTGGGATCATTTATCCAATTGCCGATAGCAATTGGGTAAGCCCTGTCCAATGTGTTCCTAAGAAAGGAGGTGTCACTGTGGTGAGCAATAAAGACAATGAGTTGATTCCAACCAGGACAGTAACTGGCTGGAGGGTTTGCATGGACTACAAGAGGCTTAATAAGGCCACCCGTAAGGACCATTTCCCTCTACCATTTATTGACCAGATGTTGGATAGATTGGCTGGTCAGGCCTACTACTGTTTCTTAGATGGTTACTCTGGGTATAACCAGATTACTATTGCTCCTGAGGATCAGGAGAAAACCACTTTCACCTGCCCTTATGGGACGTTTGCTTTTAGGCGAATGCCTTTTGACTTTTGCAATGCTCCAGCAACATTTCAGCGGTGTATGTTAGCAATTTTTTCTGATATGATTGAGTCCACTGTTGAGGTATTTATGGACGATTTTTCAGTGTTTGGAGGGTCTTTTCAGAGTTGTTTAGATAATTTAGGTCAGGTGTTAAAGAGATGTGAGGATACCCATCTAGTTCTTAATTGGAAAAAATGCCACTTCATGGTAAAGGAGGGCATAGTGTTAGGTCATAGGATTTCTAAGAATGGTCTAGAAGTTGATAGAGCAAAAATAGAGGTTATTGAGAGACTAGAACCACTGAATTCATTGAAGGGAGTTCAGAGTTTTTTAGGACATGCTGGATTTTATAGGAGGTTCATAAAAGATTTTTCCAAAATCAATAAACCTCTGTGTAACTTATTGTGTACTGATCATGTTTTTGACTTTAATGCAGATTGTAGGAAGGCTTTTGAGACTTTAAAAGCTGCTTTAGTCTCAGCACCTATTCTTTGTGCACCTAATTGGAATTTACCATTTGAGGTAATGTGTGATGCGAGTGATGCTGCGGTAGGTGCTATGCTGGGGCAAAAGCAGGGCAAATTCATCCATCATATATATTATGCAAGCAGAGTTTTAAGTGAGGCACAAGTCAACTATACAACTACTGAAAAAGAGTTGTTAGTTGTGGTGTTTGCTTTTGAGAAATTCCGGCCATATTTGGTTGGATCCAAAGTCACAGTGTTCACGGATCATGCAGCAATAAGGTATTTAATGACTAAGAAAGATGCAAAGCCTAGACTAATTCGTTGGGTTTTATTATTGCAGGAGTTCGACTTGGAGATAAAGGACAAGAAGGGATCAGAGAATGTTATTGCAGATCACTTATCTCGTCTTGATCCATCATCATCTTTGTTGGAGCAATTTGCCATTTCAGATTCTTTTCCAGATGAACAGTTTTTGCTGTTGAGGTAAAGGTAGTCATGGATGTCCCTTGGTATGCTGATATTGCCAAATTTTTGGTAAAGGGAGTCACTCCTATTGACATAGACTGGAGGCAGAAGAAAAAATTTAAGCATGATGCAAGATTTTTCTATTGGGATGAGCCATTTATGTATAAGCAATTCTCTGACGGTATTATTCGTAGGTGTGTTTCAGGTACTGTAGCAAAGGAAATCCTGGAGCAATGTCACTCTTCGCCGTATGGAGGTCATTTCAGCGGTCAGAGGACAGCTATGAGGATTTTACATTGTGGATTTTTCTGGCCCACCTTATTCAAGGATGCCCATTGGTTCTACAAGCATTATGATGCTTGCCAAAAGAGAGGAAACTTGGGGCCTAGAGAAGAAATGCCTCTTACTTATATTTTAGAAGTTGAATTATTCGATGTATGGGGTATTGATTTTATGGGGCCATTTCCCCCTTCTAATGGCAATGTTTTTATCTTATTGGCAGTTGATTACGTGTCCAAGTGGGTGGAGGCCATTGCATGCCATCAGAGTGATGCCAAGACAGTTGCAAGGTTTCTTCAATCGCACATCTTTGCGCGGTTTGGGACACCTAGGGCTCTAGTGAGTGATGAGGGTACACATTTTGTTAATAATATTTTAACTAAGCTTTTAGCTAAGTATGAGATTAAGCATAGGATAGCTACCCCTTATCACCCACAAGCAAATGGTCAAGCGGAAATTAGTAATAGGGAAATAAAATCGATTCTAGAAAAAGTAGTTCATCCATCGAGGAAGGATTGGTCTTTTAGGTTGGATGAGGCTCTTTGGGCTTATAGGACAGCCTATAAGACTCCTCTAGGTATGTCTCCCTATAGGTTAGTATATGGGAAAGCTTGCCATTTACCATTGGAGCTAGAGCATAAAACGTTTTGGGCTTTGAAAAAGTTAAATTTTGATCTGAGTCGTGCAGGAGCAATAAGAATGCTACAGCTTAATGAATTAGAGGAATTTCGCCAATTTTCTTATGAGAATGCGAAAATGTATAAAGAAAAGACTAAGCTATGGCATGACAAGAAAATAAAATCTAAAGAGTTTGTCAAGGGTCAGAAAGTCATGCTTTATAATTCTAGATTGAAGTTATTTCCTGGGAAACTAAAATCTAAATGGTCAGGACCATTTACTGTGGTTGAGGTTTTCCCCCATGGAGCAATTACTTTGTAGGATGAAAAAGATGGGAGAGTGTTCAAGGTGAATGGACAGCGCGAGAAGCATTATTGGGGTGAGGAGTTTCAGTCGAAATATCCTTCACTAAGGTTAGTTGATAATTGAGAGAGCAGGATTTTTGCGGGAGCAATTCACAGAGCAAAATTTTGAGCTCCCAGTATTTGTATTTGTTTTATATTTCGCTGATTTATTTTTAATTTCGAATAGGTTAGATTTGATTTTGCGTGGTTTATTAGATTTTATCTTTAAGTATTTGTTTAGATTTTATCTATTTCGTTTTCATTTTGATTTGATTTTCAGGTTATTTATTAAAATTATCTTTGGATTATCTTTTCGTTAATTAGATTTTATTATTTGAATTCTGTTTAGTTTAAGTTAATAAAGATTCTCTCTAATTTATTTGGCTTCTCTTGAAAAAGATTAAATTTGATTTGGTCGGTTAAAATTAAATTTAAATTTAAAAGATATGATTTTCCCTCTTCAAAATTTGAATTCCGTATCAGAGATTCTTCAGGATTCAGCAGGTTGTTGCAGCAAAAGTTATGGTGGAGCAAATCGTCCGAATAGGAAGGGTTTGTTGGAGTAATTATTATTTTTACCGTTGGGATTTTTCTTTGAATTTTTGCAGGTAAAATTTGCATGAGTCATCTGATGAGGCCACGTGTCAAACAACAATCATCCAAGGGCTTTAATGGTGGACAGCGCATCGTGAATTACCATGGGCGATTGAGATTCATAAATTACCGTTGATGGTTTGAAATTCCGAATTTGCAGGCAATTAAAATTAAACGGTAAGATAATTTAAGAAGAGCAAATCTTTTCGGTTGGGATTTCAATTTGCTGAAGCCTTATTTATTAGCAGCCTCTGATAGGTAAGATTACTTCATCTTATTGATTCGAATCTTTGTTGCGTGCATTCTTCTTCTTGCTTTCTTTGTATTCTTTGTCAAACCTCTTGCACCTTCAATGGCAAAAACGAGAGCTAGAAAAGAGAGGGAGAGTGAGGAGGAAGAGATATCTGTTACCCCCGAAGCTCAGAAAGTAAAAACCAAGAAGAAAAGAACACCAGAGGAGAAAGAAGCTAAAAGAAGAAGAAGACAACAGAGGGCTGAAGAACAAGAAAATGCAACAAAGGATGAGGCTGTTGCAATAGAAGAAGGAGACCCGAAAGAATCTGATAAACAAAAACCAGAAGAGGATGAGCAGGGAATGACGGCTACAGAAGAAGTTCGAGAGGAAATTCAGGAGAAACAATGTGAGGATGTACAGACAGAGGCTGAGATTGAAAGAGAACCAGTTCAGGAGGCTCATATTGAGGTTATCATGCCTGAACCTCCGAAACGTCGCCGCATTAAGCGGAAGGCTGGGCATGTTCCGGAGATCAGGACTGATACCCCATCGCCTCCATCGTTAGATTCCGAGAGAGAGAAGGCAGAGCGAGAGGAACGAGAGAAAAAAGAGGCTGAGGAAAAAGTGCGAGAAGAAGTAGAGACGAAGGCTGAGGAGGAACAGTTGCTCAAGCGAAGGGCAGAAAAGGGCAAAACTATTGCAGAAGCATCGGAGGAACACGATGAAATAGAAGAACAACAGTTACCATTCGATCGCTTCGTCAACAATTTTGCTAGAGCAAAATACGCTGAGTTGCTGAAAAGAGATTTTCTGTTCGAAAGAGGATTTACGGCAATCTTCCGCCATTTCTGAGGACCAGAATAGCAGACCACGACTGGGAGTTGTTTTGTGCGAAGCCGGAGTCTGTAAATGCACAGGTGGTGCGTGAATTCTATGCCAACATTGATAAAGATGATGGTTTTCAGGTAATTGTCCGAGGAGTCGAGGTAGATTGGAGTCCGAGTGCTATCAACGCACTGTATAATCTTCAGAAATTCCCCCATGCGGCATATAAGGAGATGGCTGTGGCGCCATCTTTGATGAGCAACTAAGTGATGCTGTGCTGGAGGTAGGAATTGAAGGGGCAGAGTGGCAGTTATCCAAAACTCAGAAGAGGACATTTCAGTCGGCTTATTTGAAAAGGGAAGCGAACACGTGGATGGGATATATTAGACAGAAGATGCTTCCAAAAACACATGACTCGACAATCTCCAGGGAACGGGTTCTCCTAGCTTTTGCCATCTTGCGGTCTCTCAGTATTAACGTAGGAAGGATCATTGCGAGTGAAATTTCTAGTTGCTGGAAAAAGAAGGTGGGGAAGCTGTTCTTCCCAAATACAATTACAATGCTTTGCAGAAAAGCAGGGGTTCCAGTGGATGAGGGAGATGTGATTCTGTTTGACAAGGGAATCATAGACACGCCCAATTTGGCATGGCTCCAGCGCATGCAGGAGGTACGTTAAGGTGGGCTTATCTACGGCATCAACTCGATTCTAGAACAACTGGCACTTTCGGCCAGTATGCAGGAGTTTGCTAAAAGGCAAACTTTAACCTTCTGGACCTATCTTAAGAATCGTGATGCTAGTTTAAAGAAGGCGTTGCAAGAAAATTTTTCAAAACCATACCCAACCCTTCCCATATTCCCTGACGATCTGTTGAACCCCTGAATTCCGCCCCCACCTGCTAAAAGAGGAGAAGAGAATGATGATGAAGAGCAGGGTCAGGAAGATTGATGGATGAGATGATCTTCAGCGAGCATTACTTTTGTTCCTAAAATTTTGTTTGCTCGAGCATATTTGACCCCGTTTGCTTGTTTCTTTTTAATTTTTATGCTTTAAAAATATATCTCGGCTATGTACTTTCTTTTCTTATGTTTTTAATGAAATTTCTAGATGTTTTCATTCCATGAGCACTAACTAACTCTAACTTAACTTCTGAATTTTTGAAGCTTGGACTGATTACGCTTAATTAGATCAAGGTATTCTGATCTCCAGAAACCTTTTGCTTGAGCATTTCTTCTAGCCTGGACTGTTGCTGCGGCAAAGAAGATTTTTGAGGTAATATTGACTTATATGATCCACTTTAAGCTTAGTTCTAGTCCCACGCTTAGTTTAAAATTCAGAAAGAAAAATTTAAGTTTGGGGGTATAAATTGCAAAATTAATGATTCATTGGGGCCAATGAATATTTCAAGTTTGGGGGACTTTTTGCTACTCCAATTGTTTTGCTCGAGCATTCCTCTTCTTCAAGTAAAAATTTGCTAGGTTGTTGAGTAACCGGGGACATTTGTGATACCCACAGTTTGTCTTCGCGTCAAAAGGTAACCTAGGAAATGTGGAAAAAATGAGAAAAAAAATTATTTGCTGAAAAAAAAATTATTTGTTGAAGATTACGCTGAAAAAATTGATGGAGCAAAAGTTTTAAAGGATGAATGATGATCTAGCAGTTTTTCTGTCTCCCAGAACTTAGGTGAGCTTCATCATAAAATGTCGCCAATCTGAGGGGCAAGAGATGGAATAACTAAGGATTCTTAAGCTTTATAAAGAGTATTGAGCCTAGTTGGTGATGAGTTTGAGGCAAGGGTATATTGCACCATAAAGTGGGTCATCCCATGCTTAAGAACTTATGACTGTAAGGCTGCTTTAAGTCTGAAAAACAAAAATAAACTCCTTGAAAATATGTTTTAAGATGTCTGATAATAGAGCTAGGCTGTGGTAAGTTCTTAGAATTAAGTTAAAAGTGGTGATTATTTGTCCATGTTTATTATGAACTAAGTAGCTTAAGGTGTTGGTTAGGAATATGTAGTTGCTGTGCTTAAACTCTAGTAATATATTGATTATTGCATCTTGGTTAATTGTTGTGCCTATTTACATTTTATGCCCGCCTGGCCAGCCGGTGTGAATATCTCTCTCTAGTTTCAGGGATGATTTAGAGAGTGTGTGGCAATTATCCACACTACGATCATTGTGTATTGGTGAACGCTAGTGACTGAGCTAGGGATAGCCAGTTGCCTATTGCTTGATCAGTCGCACTTCATTGGGGTTGAAACACATTCCAAAAGATCCGGAGTTCCGGGAGGAATCCGCTAATAATACTGCGAGAGTTGCATGATCAATAATATTGCTAGAGCATCTTTTTAAACAACTATTAAGTCTAACCAACGCATGTCTTTAATCTGTCTGTCTATTTGTTTATTCTTTGTTCTGTCTTTTACTTTGCTCCAGCATAATTCTTATAAAACCAAATCATTGTTACCATCTTTGAAACCATTAGAAAGTTACACGAAATAGATAAAGTGGAAGCTAATTCAGGGCTCGGATTGATAATATTACTTGTTGCAGACTGTGTATACTTGCACAGGAATTCTAGAGTCTTTTTATACCATATTTTACTCACTCTAGGAATCCAACAGTATTGTTTAGGTTTTTTTATTTGTTTTTTAATGTTGGACTTGGCTTTGGTTGTAAGCCTTGTTTTTTGAATAATAGGTTGTGTTTTCCGTTTTGTTAAATCGCTTCCGCAATATTTGAAAGTTTGGCCGTATTGAAAAATACAAGTTGTTGCAGTAACTTTCTTCTATTTTTCTAATTGAAAATCATACTCTGTTGTACTTGTCCAGAATTTTGATTCCACTATTTACTATTTTCATAGGTACACATTTCTCTCAAGCTAAGTTACTTGTGTGTGGCAGGTAAACTTTGTTTCCTTCATTTATCTCTCAATATCAAAGACAAGAGACTAATTGTTTTTCCATTTTTATTTGGAAACTTTGTTTAAGAAAGATGTTGTCCTTATTAGATTATTGATATTCAACATATGTTGGTTTCCTTTCGGCCTCTTCAATGCTGTTTTATGATGTTTTCTCTGTTTCTTGTTGAGGTTTGACTATATAAGCATTTTCTCTAGTGAATCTTTCTTTTTTAGTGAAAAAACAGCTTTCATTAGATGTGTCATGAAAATATATTTATTTTCAGCACTACTATGGTTAACTTGTTGGGAAGAAGTTGTTGTATCTCTTGTAAAACCTCAAGTTTTTAGTTGTTCTTGGTTGAACAACATCAAATTTTAGTTGTTCAAGGTTGAGAAATAAGCTGTTGCCTTTGAGCAAGGTTTATTGTTTGCTTTCAGGTGATTGGTTAATGTCACTCACATAAAATCGAGGATGCAGTAGCAGCAAAATGTAGATTGTTGAATATATCTCATAATCAAATGTTTTTCCTTGAGTTTTGCCTACACACAGCTCTGTATCAACCTTACTATGAAAGGTTTGGAATTTTGTGAGTTAACATTTTATATGTATATATCTAAATACTTTTGTTTGATGAAATGTTACATAAGTTATTGCTTTATGATTTTTTATAGTGATGGATGCCCGCTAGGACTATTAGCTACCCAAACAAAACGTGTTACAAGAAAAAATCCTTTGAACAATGATGTACTTCTATTGAGAACAGTGGTGTAGTCTAAATTACAGTGTGGCTTGAATGGTTCTTCTGATTATAATAATTGAAATTACATGGCTACCCTTGCATTTGTTTATCCTCTTTTACCATACTTGTCTGCAAGCAATATATATAATTTCAATAATTTTTGCTACTCAATGATGAAGCTAAATATCTTATGTTTTTTTTCCAACAGTTGGCCATTTTGAATGTTCTAGAAGTTAAAAGGAGCTAGTTGCAGAGCTTGTTTATCCCATATATATGCTAGCCAGTGTCGATCGGTATGCATTTATTTCCAATATCTTTCAGAACTAAGTGGTTTTTTTTTATGGCTGAATGAGGGTGTAATATACTTTTGTAATTCTTTGGAATATTTATTATAGGGTTTATGAAGTTTTTATCATTTTGAAAATATTTCCTACCATCGAGGAGATAGATGTCTATAATTTTGGAATAGTTTTATATGATTGATAGTTCTTGTAATTTTGGAATTTTGTTCTTATGGTAGATAGTTCTTGTAATTTTGGAATTCTGTCCATATTATTGATAGTTCTTGTAATTTTTTAGGCTTATATATGTGCTCATGGTATAATTTAGGAAATTCAAGATAGTAGGGGATATTTATTATTATTATTTTTTAAAAAAAAATGGAACCAACATGACACACAAAATGTTTCAAAAACTAATTAACTTGACACTCAATATTTAGAATTTGTCATTTCTTCGATGTCAAGATAATAATAAATTTGACACGTAAAAAATGTCAAATTCTTATAGAAGTGATACATAATAAGTGTCAAGACTTTATATACATGACGTTTTATACATGTCAACGAGGTAGTATTCTTGACGTTTGGGAAATATCAATGAAAGAATATGTAATGCCCCACATCTTCAGGTACAAATAACTCCGTTAAATTTAATTTGGAATATGGAGTAATAGTTCATGTTTGGCTGCTTTCATTTTCATTGTTTTTTGTGGTTGCTTGGTGTGGGTTATTTTATTTAAGGCAAGAATTTCCTTTTTTCGTTTGAAATATAAATTTAAAATTTGACCTAAATCCTTAAAGATTTTATTTGATTTGGGTTTGAGAGACCTAAATGTGAGGTTTAGGTTAATATTTTAATTCAATTCAAAATAAGGAAAGGAAATCCTACAAAACACGTAGTAAAAAGGCAAATGAAATGACTTAGTTACAAGCATGCATACATGGAGGGCAGATTAAATATTTTATTTTCTAACTTAATGACACTCATACCTGTAACGTGATATCCCTCCTTCTGCACTGTTCCAAGCACGTGAAAATGTACCATTGTTCAGTTATGTTAGATACGAAGCACATGAAAAGATAAGAATGAACAAGCTTAGCACGTGTGTGAGAATAGAAGGAATGATAAGAAAAGGAGAAAGCACTTGCTTTAAGAAGGCTGAAAGACTTACCCGAATAGTGAAGAGGAGATAGAAGGCAGTGGATGGTTGCACAGAAAGAGGAAGGTGTGATTGGTGAATGAGAGTGGGATATGTATTTAAGGAAGAAAATGAATGATGAGGCAAGTTAAGTAACCAACCAACTCACTGAATCAGCCAAGTATAAAAGAGTAAATGGAAGTAGCCACTTCCATAAATACTGATAGGACTAAAATCCACTCAACCACCAAACAATAGCACATTAAATATGAGACTTGTCAAATTTATAAAAAAAAAAAATGTTGCACACTGATCTGCCATTTCAGAATAGGAACATAGTACCAGATTAAGCACATAAATTCTTCCGGGAGATCCCAACTTACTGAACACAGCCAATTCAAAGAGGAAACATAATTGGACAACAACAAATCTATACAAGGACTTTCATATTAAAAAAAATCAGAGAAGTAGGCCTTAGAGTTGAAGATCAACATAGGAAATCAGCCACATCCAAGAACAACCACAGAAAGATAGGATCCGAGAGAGAATCCCAGAAAAAAAAATTGTGAACAACAGTAGCGTAAATATACTGATTCACCAAGTAATCAACATGAATTTAATTGAAGAAAAAACGAATTTAATTGATACTCAGGGGCCTCGGGGATGAACAAACTGTAGGATTGGAATTCTGTAATTTCGTAAAGCGGAAGCGTGATTGGGATCGATTCGTAATTAATTTTGTTTAATCTAAAATACCAATACATTGGCAATAATATTAGAACTATTCTAAATATATATTAAGGCTAAGCATACAAAAATATTAGATCTAAATCTAATTTATAAGGTAACAAATTACTTACTCTCGTTGAAGACTCAGATTAAATTCACCAACTGCTTGTGAATTAATCACGAACTAGTGTGAACACCACCACTATGGCTACACCGGTATGACTCTGAGACTTCTAGAGGCAGGAGACTGGTGGGAGTCTAGAGGAAGCCTTGAGGGGAATTCTCTGAGAGTAGGAGAATGAATGGGATGCCTTTCACCCCACCCTAGGGGTCCTATTTATAGATAAAGGCCGAGACCTTTTTCCTAATAGGAAAAGGTCTCTAATTTTAATAAATAATTAATTACTTCCATAATTAATTAATTTCCCTAATTAAATATCATATATTTAATCTTAGGGATTTTATTAAAATTAAAATTAATATGAATCCAATTCATATTAAATTTATTTGAACTATTTCAAATATTTTCTTTGCTAATAGGAAAAGGTCTCTAATTTTAATAAATAATTAATTAATTCCACAATTAATTAATTTACCCAATTAAATATCATATATTTAATCTTAGGGATTTTATTAAAATTAAATTAATATGAATCCAATTCATATTAAATTTATTTGAACTCTTTCGAATATTTTCTCTCAAGAATTAATTTTTGAAATTAATTCAAAAATTATATTATAATGTTTCATAAACTTTAAATTATAATGCATCAATATACATTATACGATTCCCCAAATAAATTGAACACTTTCAATTTACAATTTATACTTAATTGCCTCAAGTCTCTTTACGAGCTACCAGTGGGACCTAATGGAGCTACAGATCAGAAGCTCCAACGATACGAGACTAATTGGCCAAACTCATTAACCAAGTTTAGTCAACATTCGTTAACTGTGGGTCCCTCCACTAAAGACCCACAACTGCACTCTTCTCACTGTAGAATATTTCTGTTTCCACAGATATCGACCAAGTAGTAAGTAAATCCTTCACGTGTGTTCGTAACACCAGCTGGGTCAAATTACTGTTTTACCCCTGGGTTACCTCTCGTTCCTTAAGTACCGTTAATCCCTCTAATGAACAAGTTGTTTAGGGTCCAACCACTAAACAGGAGTTCCTCTCGGGCCAGGAGAGGACGACGCGCCTTTGTTCAAGCCCCAGAATCAGCCCTTAAGGGAACACACATCTACTTACCCCAATAGGGGAAGGAGTGAATTCCATATTGTACTATTATGTTCCCAGCCCCCGTTCGGTCTTGCCCCTGAAATGGTAGGATTATTGATTCAGCGAACTGGCCACTCTCACCCATACAAATCTAAGGACAATCCCTCTTGAAAGGGGTTCATAACAGACTCAGGATTGAGATTGAGTTACCTAGGTCATCCTATTGAAATAGAAACCTAAACTAGTTAACGGTGTTACATCTAGTGGTTACTATTTCGCGGTCCGATCTTATGCAAACTCATTGCATAGGATACCCCCACCTGCATGTCTCCTACATGGATGCTTTGGATCATTGCATCTGTATCGAATACAAGGTGGGTCGTATCACATAGTGTCACCAGGATAAGGTACCCAGCCTTATCCCTATACTATAGACCTTTCAGGTTGTTACTTGGACACTGATCCCCGTATGTCCCCACATACTAGTCAGAGTTTCATTTAAACAACCTTGGATCTTAGTTTATTGGATTTAGGGTTTATTAATGCAAACTTGATTATTCAATAACCAAATTACTGAATTACTCAAATAACGCTTTATTGAGATCGATTAATTTGTTTCATTTACTATCTATGAGTTTTAGGGCATAAAACCCAACACAAACATCATACAAAAATTGGAAAACATGTTCCTCATCATAGGCCGAATAGAGAAGGTAACCGAACCTATTTTTTGCAAACGTTTAGGCCTCCCTACCAAGCTCCTCCTCCCCGAACTAGTCTCCTACCCGGCCTCATCGAATGGTGGACGGATGGTGTAGCATCTTAATATCAAAACGCAAGCCCTAGCCGACATGGAAATCAGTCTTCCATCTTCGAGGCGGCAAAGAGACGAAGGGAGATTCGAAGCGACAAGGGGGAGAGTCCTCCATCTTCAAGGCAGCAAAAGAGAGGAAGGGAGATTCGAAGCGACAAGGGGGACAGGGGCCAGATCGAGGAAGTTAAACGGCGAGAAGGTGTCGCCGACAACATCTGGGGGAGAAAAAGAAAAAAAAAAGCCCTTAAACGAAGCGAACAACAAAGATCTGGCGTGAAACGACGACCACCCAGATGGAAGGGTCCGAGGGAGAAGGAGACGGGGAGAACGGAATCAGACTCCAAAAAAGTCAAACAGAAAGAAGGAACTCACGAGAAGACATCAGATCGGAGCGAAGGAGAGGGAATTGATGTGGACTTTTCCTAACCGCAAGCGCACGGGTCAAGTAATAATATAGTGAATAGTAAATTCGAATGTCGTCCTCTGGATTGGATTTTTAAGCAAATTGAGTATTGTGAATTATCTTGCCCAATTTTATTTAGGGATCAAAAAGTGATGAATAAGTGATGATAAAAACAAATCAAAGCAAGTAAAAAGAATGGAAATTCAATTGGGAAAACTACTTAGGGAATTGATTTCGCCGATTTCGTTTAGGATTGATTTTAAAGAATAAGTTATTATGCACAATGAAATTATGAGCCAAAGACCCTTTAATCACAACTACCTCTCCCGAGTATAATTGATTCTCATGCAAATTAACCAACTTGATATCCCTATCTAAGTTTATTAATATGCAAGGTAATGAGATCTTTTAACCAATTCTAAAGTTAATCTAAAACCGTCAAGAATTAGAAAGTAAACTTTATTCATGCAATCTTGAGCAAGTCTAGATCAAACCCCCTCTCCCGAGCTAGATTCGAAACTTAAATCATCCAACTAATGGCCAATTAATTGAAAGCATTAAATCAAGATTACAAACACAATAACATTGCACAACTTAAACCATAAATCAATCCATAAACTTAATCAACTACATCAATCCCTAAACTACAAGTTTAGCTACTCATGAATGGAAATACAATCTCAACTAAACATGTGAAAGCCATAAATCTAACTAAAGAAAGAAAAGGGAAAAGAAAACTCAATGTAGGCCGAGTCCCGACGTCCCCGTCACGATCCCCACGAACAATGGGTTGATTTCCAAGTTCCTCCTTTGTTTTCAGCTCCAAAAGTCCTCTATTCTGTCATCTTTACGGCTCCAAAAGGTCCCAAATTGATCTCCCTCAAAACCTAGCCGAAGTGAAGCTTTTATTCTGATTTTTCGTCTTAGCGTCGAGACGCTGTCAAGACAGCGTCGCGACGCTGCCTCTTATACGCGCGTTCTGAATAAGGAAAAACGGTAGCGTCGGGACGCTTCCTATCGTAGCGTCTCAACGCTGTAAGCTTTACGCGCCTATTCTGATATGGAATGTGAGCGTCGAGACGCTCAAGAGCTAGCGTCTCGACGCTAGCCTGCTGTTGACCGAGATTTGACTTTTCTCCACTTTTACTCTTTTCATTCCTTTGCATCTTTTCACGCCCCGAGCACCCGATTAACTCTGATATTGCATTATAGCTCCAATCAACCATTTCCTACAAAATAAACAATAAAACACAGTAAAATGGCCCAAAACCATAAAAGACTAGCTAAATTAAATTAGTAAAAGTAGCTAGCTATGCTCGCTATCAAATACCCCAAACTTAAGCTTTTGCTAGTCCTCGAGCAAACTCTAAATCAGACATACAATGGAAGAATGGATGCAACAATCATAACTCAATCCTCAAGGCTCAAACGTCAATATCCAAGCAAGCAAGAGATATGCACACAAGGACCAATGAGGGAGACAAATTAAAATTTTTCCAAAATTAACTTGCACAAGCGAGATCTAACTCAACAAGATCAGACTCTACTAGCCCGGGATTGGATTATTAAACTCTCAGCTCATCTTCCCTCTACACTGGCACTAAGGCTTCACTAATGAGTTAATGCAACAAATTAGTTTGTTTATCTCCATACTTAGGTGCTTTTAATCAATTGAATTAAGCATGTAAATGTGGCACTAGCTTTCACACACCCATTGCAGAGACCCTTAACCTGAGTTTTCTCTGGTTGGCCTAACTGATCACAACAGGGGTAGCTCTTTTTGCCTAAACTTTATTAAACATTGCAAACTGTGCACAGGCCATGGCATAATAATTTTTCTCTTCAACAGTAACTACAAGAATGATTTTTCTTTATGAGCATAAATAGCATATATTCTTTTCTTTCCTCCTAAGCAAGATCAAACATGCTAATTTGCAAAACATTAACTTTTTAGCTCTTCCCTACACCTATCGAGGTGACAACAAGCATATGAACCCAATAATTCGCTCCTAAGCATTCAAATCCAAATCTAGCCAAGACAGATACTCTACTCACGCAAGCCATCTCCTAGAAAATTTTTAAAAAGTCTCCCTTTTGGGGCACTTATGCTTACATCTCATCACAAGCTTGAAAATTGACAAGAAAGCCTATCCTAGGACATCATAATCATGCAAAAGTAGCATCCAGAAAAAAACCATATGCATCATTCAACGAAAGCTCAAAACTATAGCCCGAACTCAGATGCTCAAGGGCTCCACAAACATGCTAATCCACCCCCAAACTTAAAATATGCATTGTCCTCAATGTATAAAGAAAATAAAGCATAAACAAGCATGAGAACAATAAAAGAATGACAGGAGTGAATAATACTGGCCTGGAATGATGATGACTTCTTGCTTGAAAGCTTGGAATCTTGAAAGCTTGAAAACAAAGGAGAGGAAGAAAACAAGACCTACAAAACAAAAACAAACAATAAATCAAAAACAAAAGGGAAAAACACACTAAACTTACTTGGGTTGCCTCCCATAAGCGCTTGTTTAACGTCATTAGCTCGACGTGTTGCACGTGCTTCAAGGAGGCTTTTGTTCTGTGAATCCAACAGAGGTGCTCTTTCTTGCACCTTTCCTGTAGCCCATGTAAAGCACTTCATCTTTAGAGTCTTCAACTGCTTTAAAGATTTCTTTTTCGTTCTTGACTCTAATAGTGAGCTCCCTGCGCTCAATATCTATGATCGCTCGCCCAGTAGCGAGGAATGGTCGTCCTAATATGACAGGCATTGAAGGATTTTCTATCATGTCCATAACATACAAGTCAATAGGGAGGAAAAATCTACCTACTCTGATTAACACATTCTCTACAATACCAATTGGTCTCACCACAGATTGATCAGCCAATTGGAGCTTTACAGGAGTAGATTTAATCTCGCCTATGTCTAGCTTCTTACACAAGGACAATGGGATAATATTAATGCTAGCACCTAAATCACATAATGCTCTGAAAGAATAAGTACCAAAACTACAAGGAACAGAAAAACTCCCTGGATCTGCTACTTTTTCAGGTACTTTCTGTTGTACTCTGGTGCTGCATGTGGAAGCAAGATAGACAGTGTCAACTTTCTTTTCTTTTCGCTTCTTTGCTAACCACTACTTCATAAACCTGTTGTATTGGGGCATCTCTAATGCCTCTGCAAAAGGAATATTAATATTCAGATTCATAAAAGCATTCATAAATTTATCAAACTGAACCTGATTATTCTTTTTCTTCTTTTTCTTTTTCTTTTCCTTGGGAACCAACAGAGTGGGAGAAGGAATAGGAGGTTCAAGGTTAGGCTTTTCAGCCTCATCAGATGATGTGTCCTCCTCAGCTTCCCCTGTAGGCGTTTCATAGTCTTCAGATTCAGGTTCCTCTTCAGATTCCTCCTGATGCATAGTGATTGCCTTACAGTACTCCATCTGAGGTTTCTCTTGTTCAGCTGGGGCCTTACCTTTATTCATGGTGCTTACAACATTCACCAACTGTCCCAGCTGAGTCTCAATGTTCTTTATGGCTGCACTGTGGCCATTCACCGTGGTGTTGATAGCAATGACTGCCTCCTCTAACTTGGTGTTCCTGTTACTAGACTCTGCAATGAAAGCTCCAACAAGATCTTCTAACTTTTTATTATCTTGAGTTTGAGGGGCAAAACCAGGAGGATTAAGAACATTCTTAGTATTAGCATAAGAGAAATTTTCATGGTTCCTATTGTTAGGGTGATAATGTGTAGGTGTAGAACTATTATTATATCCCCTAGAATTAAAATTTGATACATACTGAACCTGCTCAATAGTCTCCTCCTGAGGTCTAGATGCTAAAGCAGCAGCTGATTCAATTGACTGTGCACTCCCTGTACCTGAAAATTTCATAAAAGCATTGGCAAGGGAGGTCATCTGGGCCTGGAGTGCACTTACTTTATCAACCTCAAACACTCCAGCAGCAATCTTTTTAGGTGTAGACCGCTCAGATGGCCACTGATAGCTGTTGGTGGCCATATCCTCTAAAAGTGTGCGAGCGTTTTCTACGGTCTTGGACAACAGAGTCCCACCTGCAGCTGCATCAACAATCGTTTTTGTACTGGGGATTAAACCATTATAAAACAACTGTACCTGAAGCCAATCGGGGTAACCATGCTGAGGACACTTCCTCAGTAGCTCTTTGAATCGCTCCCAAGCTTCGAACAGCTGCTCATCATACTGTTGTTGGAATGTCCCAATCTCGGTCCTTAGCTTGACCGTCTTTGCAGGAGGAAAGAATTTCTTTAAGAAGGCCTGGACCAAAGCATCCCAAGTGGTGATGTTCCCAGGGGTAATGGACTGCAACCAATCACGTGCTTTATCCTGCAAAGAAAAGGGAAATAAACGTAAGCGAATAGCATCCTCAGAGACACCATTAATCTTTACCGTCCCACAAATATCCAAGAATGATTTAAGATGAGAATTTGGATCCTCGGTGGGTGATCCTCTGTATGCACAGTCTCGAGCCATCTGAATGAGACCGGTCTTCAGCTCAAAATTGTTGGCATTAATCGGTGCATAGACAATTCCCGATTGCTGTCCCTGAAACACAGGCTGAAAATAATCTCTAATAGGCCTAGGCTCCTCATGTGGATTTTGGTCTGCCATTTGAACAATTTCTCTATTTTCCTTTCGAAGCCTAAGAAGTGTTCTTTCTATCTCGGGATCAAATGGTGCTAAAATTAGATCTTTATCCCTACGCATGCAAAAATCGAAACTACCGTAAAAGGAAAAGAAAAACAAATATGGAAATAAATAAAGGAAAGAAAACAACTAATTTAAGAATGGAAAGAATAATCTAGAAAAGGAAACAAAAAAAACCTAATATGGAATGCAAAAATAAATATGGAAAAACACAAATAAGAAAACTAACCTAGAAAATCAAATATGGAAAGAAAAATAAATAAGGAAAAAAATGCAACAAACCTAAAAAAGTAAGAATACACCCTAAATTAAGATCAAGCAATTTTTTCACAATATCAATTTACTTAATGTGCCAATCCCCGGCAACGGCGCCAAAAACTTGATGTGGACTTTTCCTAACCGCAAGCGCACGGGTCAAGTAATAATATAGTGAATAGTAAATTCGAATGTCGTCCTCTGGATTGGATTTTTAAGCAAATTGAGTATTGTGAATTATCTTGCCCAATTTTATTTAGGGATCAAAAAGTGATGAATAAGTGATGATAAAAACAAATCAAAGCAAGTAAAAAGAATGGAAATTCAATTGGGAAAACTACTTAGGGAATTGATTTCGCCGATTTCGTTTAGGATTGATTTTAAAGAATAAGTTATTATGCACAATGAAATTATGAGCCAAAAACCCTTTAATCCTAACTACCTCTCCCGAGTATAATTGATTCTCATGCAAATTAACCAACTTGATATCCCTATCTAAGTTTATTAATATGCAAGGCAATGAGATCTTTTAACCAATTCTAAAGTTAATCTAAAACCGTCAAGAATTAGAAAGTAAACTTTATTCATGCAATCTTGAGCAAGTCTAGATCAAACCCCCTCTCCCGAGCTAGATTCGAAACTTAAATCATCCAACTAATGGCCAATTAATTGAAAGCATTAAATCAAGATTACAAACACAATAACATTGCACAACTTAAACCATAAATCAATCCATAAACTTAATCAACTACATCAATCCCTAAACTACAAGTTTAGCTACTCATGAATGGAAATACAATCTCAACTAAACATGTGAAAGCCATAAATCTAACTAAAGAAAGAAAAGGGAAAAGAAAACTCAATGTAGGCCGAGTCCCGACGTCCCCGTCACGATCCCCACGAACAATGGGTTGATTTCCAAGTTCCTCCTTTGTTTTCAGCTCCAAAAGTCCTCTATTCTGTCCTCTTTACGGCTCCAAAAGGTCCCAAATTGATCTCCCTCAAAACCTAGCCGAAGTGAAGCTTTTATTCTGATTTTTCGTCTTAGCGTCGAGACGCTGTCAAGAGCTAGAGTAAAAGTGAATAAGGAAAAACGGTAGCGTCGGGACGCTTCCTATCGTAGCGTCTCGACGTTGTAAGCTTTACGCGCCTATTCTGATATGGAATGTGAGCGTCGAGACGCTCAAGAGCTAGCGTCTCGACGCTAGCCTGCTGTTGACCGAGATTTGACTTTTCTCCACTTTTACTCTTTTCATTCCTTTGCATCTTTTCACGCCCCGAGCACCCGATTAACTCTGATATTGCATTATAGCTCCAATCAACCATTTCCTACAAAATAAACAATAAAGCACAGTAAAATGGCCCAAAACCATAAAAGACTAGCTAAATTAAATTAGTAAAAGTAGCTAGCTATGCTCGCTATCAGGAATACACTGACAACGACCCAGATCTGAGCAAAGAAGTGGAGGCCCAAACCCTAACTCAGGCCGTTGAAGGTCGTAATGAGGGAGAGAGAAAATTGCTACTCGAAAATGGAGGATGTGATGAGGGACAGAGAGAAGATGCAGAGACGCGTTAATGAGGAAGAAAGAGAGTGAGACAGATTTGAATTGTGAGTAATGAGGAAGACAGAGAGTGTGAGAGTAATGAGGAAGGAAGAGAGTGTGAGAGACGTGGGGGATTGGAATGGAAGCCAATCGATTGGCAAGAGAAGGGAATGGAATGGAATGCTGATTCCAAATCCATTGGGATCCGTCCATTCCAAACCCACCAGATTCAAGGCCCACCAAACAATGTAATCAATTTCCAATCCAAGTCAATCCAAGCCAATCCAAGCCAAATTCATTGGCCAAACAGCCCCGAAATCTCTCCCTCTTCTCCTTTTCGTGTGCAAGTCGCCGCTGCTCAACCCTCGTCCCCTGCATTTTTCATCCTCAAAAGCAGATCCGCGATTTCCTTTTCCTTTGCATTCGCCGACAGCCGTCTCTTTCTCTCTTTTCGTTTTTGATCGCCAGCAACTCCCGCGCGCAGTGATCTCCCTCGTTCTGGGTGTTAGTATCTTCTTCTTCCTCCTGTGTGCAACAAATCCATGAAGACCCACGGGTTCGATTTCTTCTTCTCTTTCATTCTGGGTGTTAGTATCTTCTTCTTCTTCGTTCATTTTCGATTTTTGGTAATCGCGACCATAATGTTTATTTTCTTCAATCTATAAATTTCCTTCTTCAACAGGTTACGTAAAATTCTGTTCCTCCCTCTTTCTTTCCTCAACCCAGTTTGTTTTTGCCGCCAACCTCGTCTTCTATCGCACCCGTCAACCTCAAGGTTTGCCCGGATCAATTTTTTTAATTTTTCCCCTTCAATTCAAGCATCTTCAATCATAGGCTAAATCTGAGATTAGCTCAAATTTAAATCGAAATCTCGTGAAATCAATATACCTAAACTAAACTAACCTTGTGTTGTTTTTCGTGCAGTGCTACATCTCCTATGGAGTCGTCGGATCTTCCATCAGCAATCGTTTACAATGTGGAATCACTAAAACCAGAAGCTAGAAGAAAGAAATCTACTGGCAGGCATCGACACCGTCAGATTAATGACTTTGCCAAGATGATTATCACGCAGGATCATCCACTTTACTTGCTGGAGCAATCTAGGTATCTTAAATTCCTTCCAAAATTTAAATCACAGTACAAGTTATATGGGGTGAGTTTAATCAGGATTCAGAAAGAATTTGAACCCATATACCTCGAGGAAAAAAGGAAATTGTTTAATCTTCTGAGTGAACTTCCCAGTCGAATAAGTTTGTCATTGGATTTCTCGGTTTCTAGTGACATCTTTGACTTTGGTTATGTTTTCCTTAGAGGAAATTTCATTGACGACAATTGGAACTCTCGTTGTAGAATTCTGATTTTTGTCATAGTATTGTCTATGACCTATATCTGGAGTATACTATGAAAACGCTTACCAAACCCGAGGTCCTGGGAGGAGATGGGGTCCGAAAATTCGATGTTTGTACCTCTAATAAACTGAAAACTATATTGGAGTTGGATCTTTATTTGAAAGAGTCGTTATGGCCCCGATTACAAGAGTTCGATGTCGGTGTCAAGCATTGCTCGCGACTTGATTTTCGACACTAAAACCAAAAGAATTGATAGTTCATTGTCGTCAGCAACTCTTCATGCCCTAGGCCTCTTTCATATCTTGTAAATAACCATACCAAATTAGGTTTGGTTTTCAAATTTTGTGGGGATGCAGCACTAGGCCTCTTTCATATCTTGTAATTTCCCAATTTTATGTTGGTAGTGGTGTGCAAAATTCGAAAAATCGAGCCGACCAACCAAAATCGACTGAACCGACGTCGGTCAATCGATTTTTTTATAAACTCGGTCGGAGTCGGTTTTTCATTATGAAAAACCAACCTTTCGGTCGGTCGGCTCGTCCAAAAGGGGCAAAAACCGACAGACAAAAAAACAAAACAAAACAATTCAGAAAACGCGTGAGTTGATGCTGCTGCAGGCAACATTAATGTGTTGCCTGCAGCAACCTTGGGAAGACCAAGACCATTGGGCTTCCCAATAAGATTAATAGTTTTTTATTTTTTATTTTTTAAATTTCTTTCGTATCTCTCTCTTCCAGTTAGTTTTTCTACTTTTTTTCATAAGTTCAAACCCTCTCAGATTTCATTTTCTCTCATGTTTCTTTTCATCTTCTTCTTTGCATTTCTTAGTTCTTTCTTTTTCTTTCTTTCTTCTTCTTCCTCTTTTCTTTTATGTAATCTTCTTTTCTTCTTCTTTCTTTTATTTCTTCTTCTTGCCTTTTGTTTTCATCTTATTACTTTCTTTTTTCTTTATATATCTTCTTCTTCTTCCTTATTCTTCATTTTTTTTATATCTTCAGCTTCTTCTTTATTGTTCATCTTCTGCGTTTTTCTTTCTTTTTTTTTCCTTTTATTTATCGTCTTCTTCACGCCGCACTCTTAAAACCGCCCCAAACCGACCGACCGCCGGTGTCATCGGTCGGTCGGCGTAACCAATCCTTCTCAAACTGACGAAAATTGACCGCCGAAAATCGACTTGTCGGTGATCGACATCGGTTTAAGCCCAAAACCGACGTCGACCGACCGATGATCACCCCTACTTTTCACTGTTCGTTCCAATCTAGGGGTCTCCGGAACGGGGAGCGATGCAAGTACTTTCTGAAGGTGAAGTCGTAGATTCAGGAGGTGAGTTTCGATCATGATCAAGAACCAAAAAGAGGGATTTTCGACGCTGTTGTTTTCAATTTTTTTGTCTTCAATGGAAATGTTGTAGAGATTGAAATTTATTGGGATCAAAAAGAAATTGATGAAGGATTGAAGTGGAGTATGTATGTTGGTTGCATGTTGATCGAATGTTGAATGAGGCTTCAAATATCGGGTATTTGCAATGTTTTCAAAGCGCAAGGTGCACCTTAAGGCGACAAGTCTCCTAATTGCCTGAAGGCGAGAGGCGAAAAAAAGGCATCGCCTCAGCGAAGCAAGGCGCACTTAATAAAATACTAAATAGATATTATCTATAATATAAAAAAATTAAGTAATTAAATTTTAAAATATAAAAACATCAACAAAACTATTTAATATTTAAATAAAAGTTGACTTACATGATGAGATAAAATTGGAGATATATAGAGAAAAAAGTAAGAGATTTTTTTAATAATGCGCAAAAAAAAAAGGTTAGTGAGAGTGAGCTGATAACGAGCATAGCTAGCTATCTTTCCTTATTGAATTTAGCTAGTCTTTGATGATAATTGGCCATTTTATTGCACTTTATTGTTTATTTTGTAGGAAATGGTTGATTGGAGCTATAGCGCAATAATGGCGTTAATCGGGTGCTCGGGACGCAAAAAGATGCAAAGGAAGGAAAAAGAATCAAAAAGGAAAAAAAGTCAACATTTGGTCATCAGAGGAGGCGCGAAACTGTCGCAGCGTCTCGTCGCTGCGAGAATTCCTTTTCCAGAATGTGTGGTTTAGAGTCAGCGTCTCGACGCTACGACGAAATTTCAGAATAAAAGCATCCTTTCGGTTAGGTTTTTGGGGGAATCAATTTTGAGACTTCTTGGAGCCGTAAAAAGGGCAGAAACAGAGGAATTGAAAGCTGAAATAAAGGGAGAGATTCGGAAATCAACCCATTGTTCGTGGGGATCGTGACAAGGACGTCGGTCTCGGCCTACATTGAGTTTTCTTTTCCCTTTCCTTTTCTTTAGCTAGAGTTTATGGCTTTATTATGTTTAGTTGAGCTTGTAATTAGATTCATGAGTAGCTAAACTCATAGCTTAGGGATTGATGTAGTTGATTTTGTGTATGGATTGATTTATGGTTTAAGTTATACAATGGTTATTATGTTTGTAATCTTGATTTAATGCTTTCAATTAATTGGTCATTAGTTGGATGATTTAAGTGTTGAATCTAGCTCGGGAGAGAGGATTTAGCATAGACTTACTCAAGATTGCATGACTAAAGTTTATTTTCTAATTCGTGACGGTTTTAGATTAACTTTAGAATTGGTCAAAAGATCTCAGTGCCTTGCATGTTAGTAAACTTAGATAGGGATATCAAGTGGATTATTTTGCATGAGAATCAATTATACTCGGGAGAGGTAGTTGTGATTAAAGGGTCTTTGGCTCATAATTCCATTGTGCATAATAACTTGCTCCTTAAAATCAATCCTAGACTAAATCGGCGAAATCAATTCTCTAAGTATTTTTCCCAATTGAATTTCCATTCTTTTACTTGCTTTGATTTAATTTTCATACCATTCATTCATCTCTTTTTGATCCCTAAATAAAATTGAGCGAGATAATTCACAATACTTGATTTGCCTAAAAATCAAATCCAGAGGACGACACTCGTTTATACGAACACTTTATTATTACTTGACTCGTGCGCTTGCGGTAAGGAAAATTCCACATCAAGTTTTTGGCGCCGTTGCCGGGGATTGGCACAGTTAAGTAGATTGATATTGTGAAAAAATTGTTCGGTCTTAATTTAGGGTGTATTTTTATGTTTCTAGGTTGATTGCATTTTTTTCCTTATTTGTTTTTCTTTCCATATTTGTTTTTCTAGTTTAGTTTTTCTTTTAGTTGTGTGTGTTGAAGGAGAAATTTCGGCCAATCACAAGTTGCCACGTCATTAATATAAATTAATGATAAAATAAATTTGGGACCAGTTACACATTTACACGTGTGCCTAAATTAAATTAATAGACATTAAATTCGGCAAATCAAAGAATGCCACTTGTCTATTAGTGATCCATCAGATAACATCAGCCAAGTTCAATCAGATTATGCCACGTGGCAATTGGACCCAAGCCCAAGCCCATATGAGGTCCATCAAACTCTATAAATAGAGGAGGCCACCATTCATTTTGGGGGATTCAGATTTGGAGACAGAGTCAGAGAACTCAGAATCCAGAGAATTCTGCCAGAGTCCAGAGTCATCAGAAGTCAGAGAGTCTAGAGAATTCAGAAGATCCTAGATTCAGAATTCAACCAACTCAAGACTCAGAAGGTTTGAAGACTTGAAGACTCTAAGAAGAGATCAATAAGCCAATCGACCGATCAAGAAGATCAACAAGTCAGCAGGCCGATCATCCAAGAGGATCAACAAGCTAACAAAATCCTAGATTCAGAACTCAACCAACTCAAGACTCAGAAGGTTTGAAGACTTGAAGACTCTAAGAAGAGATCAATAAGCCAATCGACCGATCAAGAAGATCAACAAGTCAGCAGGCCGATCATCCAAGAGATCATCAAGCTAACAGGCTGATCCAAGAGATCATCAACCTAGCAAGTTGATCATCTAAGAAGCCCAACAAACCGGCCCAAGAAGAGCAACAAGCTAGAGGCCAAAGTTTATATATTTAAGAGAGAGAATCAGAGGATTAAAGTTAGAGATTGTACACTCACACGCATACAAAATCAATACAATATATTATTTATTCCACGTGTCTCCATCCCCGAAGTTACGTGTGAACAGATTGGCACGTCCAGTGGGACCATCTCTACCTCTCATCTCTCTCTCTTATCTCAAAACACAAGTATAAACATGTCGTTCAAAACTTCTTCAATGGTCGCTGTCATGAACAAGTCTTACATGGGTTCTACTGCCCATCGTTGCTTCAACGGACTGACGTTGCAAGAAGATAAAGCTTCTGTCGTTGCAGGCCAAGAAACAACCTTGCAGGGGGCATATACTAATGACAAGTTTTTTGTCAAGTATAATCCTTTGTTTGAACCCGATTCTGACGTAGTGACTGTTATGATGACTGAGACAAGAACTATGGAAGAAAGAATGGCTGAGATGCAAGAACACATCAACAACTTGATGAAGGCGATTGAAGAAAAAGATTCTCAAATTGAGCAACTAAAGAGCCAAATTGAGAACCAACATATCGCCGAATCAAGTCAAACCCAAGTCGTAAAAAATCACGACAAAGGAAAGTCTATAGTGCAAGATGATCATCCACAATGTTCTGCTTCGGTCGCTTCACTAACCATCCAACAGCTCCAAGATATGATCACAAACTGTATCAGAGCTCAGTACGGTGGACCTACTCAAGATTCCCTCTTGTATTCCAAACCTTATACTAAGAGGATTGATAACTTGAGAACGCCAATCGGATATCAGCCACCAAAATTTCAGCAGTTTGATGGAAAGGGCAATCCTAAACAACATATTGCCCACTTCGTTGAGACATGCGAAAACGCTGGTACTCGAGGGGACCTACTAGTCAAGCAGTTCGTTCGAACACTTAAAGGAAATGCTTTTGACTGGTACACTGATCTAGAACCTGAGTCAGTAGACAGTTGGGAGGAACTCGAAAGAGAGTTTTTGAATCGCTTCTACAGCACTAGAAGAACCGTTAGCATGTTCGAGCTCACCAACACTAAACAACGAAAAGGTGAACTCGTTGTTAACTATATAAATCGTTGGAGAGCCATGAGTCTAGATTGCAAAGATCGTCTCACTGAACTCTCTTCTGTTGAGATGTGCATTCAAGGCATGCACTGGGAACTCCTCTACATCCTTAAAGGTATAAAGCCTCGCACCTTTGAGGAACTAGCAACTCGCGCCCACGATATGGAGCTAAGTATTGCTAGTCGAGAAAACCAAGACATTCTCATCCCTAACATGAGAAAAGAAGGAAGAAACGACGAAGAGACTATAGAAAAATCTATGGTCGTCAACATAACCCTTCCCAAGTTGTCTTCGAAAGAAAAGCGACAAACAAATGGAGCGCATCACTTAACTTTAAAGGAAAGACAGAAGAAAATATATCCTTTCCCTGATGCCGACATCCCTGATATGTTGGAACAACTATTGGAAGCGCAACTGATAGAGCTTCCTAAGTGTAAACGGCCAGAAGAGATGGAGAAAGTCGATGATCTCAAGTATTGCAAGTATCATCGAGTTATTGGTCATCCAGTGGAAAGATGTTTCGTCCTAAAGGACTTAATTTTAAAGCTGGCTAAGGAAGGCAAAATTGAGCTCGACCTTGATGAAGTAGCTCAATCAAATCTTGCTACAATCAAAGGAAAGAGTAAGCATCAAAGAAAGAAGGATCCTAAGAAACTTCAACCCAAGAGGAAGAGAAGTAAAAAGTTTTCTCAACCTCGACAACCGGTGACTGTGAAGGAGATCTTCTCCAAAACTTTCCACAAAAAGAAAAAAGAGAACCTTGTAACTTCCTACTGCATCGACGTAGAAGAAGTTGACAATTCCAAGAAAAGTGAACAAAGGACTTCCGTCTTCGATCGCATCAAGCCTCCAACTACTCGTCCTTCGGTATTCCAAAGAATGAGTATGGTCGCGACAGAGGAAGAAAATCAATATTCGATGTCCACCTCCACTCGACCTTCAGCTTTCCAAAGGCTAAGTGTCTCCACATCAAAGAAAAGTCGACCTTCAACATCTGTTTTTGATCGCCTCAAAGTAACAAGCGATCAACCTAAAAGAAAGATGGATAACTTGGAGGTGAAACTTTACGATGAAGTAAACAGCGACAAGAAGCTTCAAAGTAGCATCCTGTCACGTATGAAGAGGAAGTTCTCTGTTCTCACAAATACAGAAGGTTCCTTGAAGGTGAAACCAAATCTCATTATCTTGACCAATCCTACAAGTCAAGGATCTGATCAAGACCATGATGAAGATAAGGGCTTTTAAAATGTAAAAGCTCCTTATCGCAAGAGCCTAAACTGCATGATGCTCCTAGCCCACACGAGCTTAAAAGGTGAGTGCAAAAAAAATTTTTTTGAACTACGTTATGACTTGATCCTTTTTCTTCAAAGGGTACGTAGGCAGCTTAAAGAAAACTTTAAGTTCAGTCTCTGCAAACAAAAAAAAAAGAAAGTGCAACAAATATTGAAGCACGACGATATAAATTGAGGAAATTCATCACTAGTGGGGGCAACACAGCGAATGGAAGGTGCTTCCTCCAAGTTCGAAGGTTCCCACGCGCTTCGCTGCAGTTCCTTCCCCCCAAATTCGAAGGTTCTCACGCGCTTCGCTGCAGTTCCTTCCTCACAGTTCCAAGGTTCTCACGCGCTTCGCTGCAGTTCCTTCCCCCCAAGTTCGAAGGTTCTCACGTCGCTTCGCTGCAGTTCCTTCCTCCAAGTTCGAAGGTTCTCACGCGTTTCACTGCAGTTCCTTCCTCACAGTTCGAAGGTTCTCACGTGCTTCGCTGCAGTTCCTTCCCCCTAAGTTCGAAGGTTCTCACGTCGCTTCGCTGCAGTTCCTTCCTCCAAGTTTGAAGGTTCTCACATCGCTTCGCTTCGGTCACGCGCTTCGCTGCGTTCCTTCCTCCAAGTTCGAAGGTTCTCACGCGTTTCGCTCTGCAATTCCTTCCCCCAAGTTCGAAGGTTCTCACGCGCTTCGTGCAGTTCCTTCCTCCAATTCGAAGGTTCTCACGCGCTTCGGTGAAGTTCCTTCCTCCAAGTCTTAAGGTTCTCACGCACTTCGCTACAGTTCCTTCCCCCCAAGTTCGAAGGTTCTCACGCGCTTCGCTGCAGTTCCTTCCTCACATTTCGAAGGTTCTCACGTGCTTCGCTGCAGTTCCTTCCCCCCAAGTTCGAAGGTTCTCACGTCGCTTCGCTGCAGTTCCTTCCTCAAAATTTGAAGGTTCTCACGCGCTTCGATGCAGTTCCTTCCTCCCGAAGTTCGAAGGCGTTTCTCTCCGTTGCTACTTCTCCAAGTTCGAAGGCGTTTCTCTCCACTGCTCCTTCTCCAAGTTCGAAGGCGCTTCTCTCCACTACTCCTTCTCCAAGTTCGAAGGCGCTTCTCTCTACTGCTCCTTCTCCAAGTTCGAAGGTGCTTCTCTCCACCCCTCTTTTGAAGGTTCGCCACTGAGGTTCTCCTTCTCCAAGTTCGAAGGTTCACCGTTGCTCCTTTTCAAATGTTTGGCGGCGGTTGACGTCCTCGTTCCGCTTCATCTTCAAATGTTGGTAGTTGACGGCGTCTGTTGCGCTTCATCTTCAAATGTTGGCAGTTGACGGCGTCCGCTTCGCTTCATCTTCAAAAATTGATTGTTGATAACTTCACTTCATATTCAAAAGTTGACGGTTGAAGTCTTCGCTACATCTGCAAAGATGAACAACTTTAGTGTTGCCTTTATCTTGAAAGTGTCCAGACTGGAAGATGCATCTTAGCTGCAAGTTAAAAAAAATGCTTGATATCAAACCACAAAAAGAAAGAAAGAAAGAAAGACAATAAAAGTGTTGTTAAAAAAACGGTGACCACCCCTGCAGGAAACTACAGTCATCAAAGTGACTGGTCTAGACAGGTGGTGAAGTCACTGCAATTGAATCTGATGACGATCGTTGAAGGCGAGTCGGGTCTGGTGACCACCCCTGCAGGTTACTCAGATCACCCAATAAAATGGGGACTGGGTCTAGCAGGAGTGCATGAGGCGAATCTGGTGACTACCCCTGCAGGTTACTCAGATCACCCAATAAAATGGGGACTGGGTCTAGCAGGAGTGCATCGCTGTAGGTGAATCTGGTGACTACCCCTGCAGGTTACTCAGATCACCCAATAAAATGGGGATTGGGTCTAGCAGGAGTGCATCGCTGTAGGTGAATCTGGTGACTACCCCTGCAGGTTACTCAGATCACCCAATAAAATGGGGACTGGGTCTAGCAGGAGTGCATCGCTGTAGGCAAATCTGGTGACTACCCATGCAGGTTACTCAGATCACCCAATAAAATGGGGACTGGGTCTAGCAGGAGTGCATGAAGGCGAATCTGGTGACTACCCCTGCAGGTTACTCAGATCACCCAATAAAATGGGGACTGGGTCTAGCAGGAGTGCTGTAGGCAAATCTGGTGACTACCCCTGCAGGTTACTCAGATCACCCAATAAAATGGGGACTGGGTCTAGCAGGAGTGCATGAAGGCGAATCTGGTGACTACCCCTGCAGGTTACTCAGATCACCCAATAAAATGGGGACTGGGTCTAGCAGGAGTGCATGAAGGCGAATCTGGTGACTACCCCTGCAGGTTACTCAGATCACCCAATGAAATAGGGGACTGGTCTAGCAGGAGTGATATCACTGCAAGCGAATTTGGTGACGACTGTTGCACGAAGCTTACACATTCAAGGAAGAAAGAAACAAATTGGAAAAAAAAAATAAAATAAAAAAAAAAACCAATAAAAAAACGAAAATTAAAAAAAATAAAAATAAAAAAATGAAAAGTATAAAAAAAAAAAAAAAAGAAAAGAAAAGGAAAGAAAGTTTCCTACTTGGATCCCTTCTTGAATGCTCTCTGCAATTGATGTGTGCTCTCCCCTGCTGAGGTTCAACCTTATTTATAGAATGGAAGGTTGGATTCAAATAGATAATTCTTATCTCCAACGATAATCTTTATCAATTTTGGGATGAGTTCAAATATATATCTTATCTCCAACGACAATCTTCATCAATTTTGGGATAAGTTCAAATATAAATCTTATCTCCAACGGAAATCTTCATCAATTTTTGAAGGGTTCGAATATAAATCTTATCTCCAACGAGAGTCTTTGGTTCAAATTTTAACCCAAAGATATGAGATTTGATTTAAATAAAATTGGGAAATAAATTTTATTCCAAATTCCCACCAAATTTTGGGATGCAGCCTTAAATTTACTTAAATTAAATTTTGGGCATAATCCAAATTTTATCCCAAATGAACCAAAGTCAAAACCTCAAATTCTATTCCAAATACGAGTTAAAATTGGGTAGGATTTTACCTCAAATCAAAATTTGGGTATAAACCAAATTTTGCCCAAACTTGAAATCAAAGTTTGCTGCCAAATAAAAAAAAAATCAAAATTTTGACCAAAATTCATATTTTGATTAAATTGACGCACCAAATGGAGTCAAAGTCAAGAACAAATACCTTGCATTTTAATTCCAAAATATATTTTTCGAGATTCACTCACACATAACTTGTGCCTAAATCTCGAAAAGGGGGCATTTGTTGAAGGAGAAATTTCGGCCAATCACAAGTTGCCACGTCATTAATATAAATTAATGATAAAATAAATTTGGGACCAGTTACACATTTACACGTGTGCCTAAATTAAATTAATAGACATTAAATTCGGCAAATCAAAGCAGATAACATCAGCCAAGTTAAATCAGATTATGCCACGTGGCAATTGGACCCAAGCCCAAGCCCATATGAGGTCCATCAAACTCTATAAATAGAGGAGGCCACCATTCATTTTGGGGGATTCAGATTTGGAGACAGAGTCAGAGAACTCAGAGTCCAGAGAATTCTGCCAGAGTCCAGAGTCATCAGAAGTCAGAGAGTCTAGAGAATTCAGAAGATCCTAGATTCAGAATTCAACCAACTCAAGACTCAGAAGGTTTGAAGACTTGAAGACTCTAAGAAGAGATCAATAAGCCAATCGACCGATCAAGAAGATCAACAAGTCAGCAGGCCGATCATCCAAGAGGATCAACAAGCTAACAAGATCCTAGATTCAGAATTCAACCAACTCAAGACTCAGAAGGTTTGAAGACTTGAAGACTCTAAGAAGAGATCAATAAGCCAATCGACCGATCAAGAAGATCAACAAGTCAGCAGGCCGATCATCCAAGAGATCATCAAGCTAACAGGCTTATCCAAGAGATCATCAACCTAGCAAGTTGATCATCTAAGAAGCCCAACAAACCGGCCCAAGAAGAGCAACAAGCTAGAGGCCAAAGTTTATATATTTAAGAGAGAGAATCAGAGGATTAAAGTTAGAGATTGTACACTCACACGCATACAAAATCAATACAATATATTATTTATTCCACGTGTCTCCATCCCCGAAGTTACGTGTGAACAGTGTGATCTTTTCCTTATTTGTTTCTTGTTTAGATTAGTTTTTCCTTATTTTTTATTTTCCTTATTTGTGTTTGTCATATTTATTTTTGCATTCCATATTAGGTTATTTTGTTTCCTTTTCTAGATTATATTTTTCATATTTAGATTAGTTGTTTTTTTTTCCTTATTTCTTTCCATAATTGTTTTCTTTCCTTTTTAGGGTAGTTTTGTTTTTGTATGCGTAGTAGTAGAGAATTGATACCGTTAGATCCTGAGATCGAGAGAACATTTCGTAGGCTCCAAAGGGAAAATAGAGAAATTATTCAAATGGCTGACCAAAATCCACCCGAGGAGCCTAGACCTATTAGAGATTATTTTCAGCCTGTGTTTCAGGGACAGCAATCGGGGATTGTCTATGCTCCGATCAATGCCAACAATTTTGAGCTGAAGTCGGTCTCATTCAGATGGCTCGAGATTGTGCTTATAGAGGATTGCCCACCGAGGACCCAAATTCTCATCTAAAATCATTTTTAGACATTTGTGGGGTGGTCAAAATTAATGGAGTTTCTGAGGATGCTATTCGCTTATGCTTATTTCCTTTTTCTTTGCAGGATAAAGCACGAGATTGGTTGCAGTCTATTACACCTGGGAGCATCACCACCTGGGATGCTTTAGTCCACGCCTTTTTAAAGAAAATTTTCCCTCCTGCAAAGACGGTCAAGCTGAGGACCGAGATTGGGACATTCCAACAACAATATGATGAGCAGTTGTTCGAGGCCTGAGAGTGATTTAAAGAGCTACTGAGGAAGTGCCCTCAGCATGGCTACCCCAACTGGCTTCAGGTTCAATTGTTTTATAATGGTTTAACTCCTAGCACAAAAACGATAGTTGATGCAGCTGTAGGTGGGACTCTGTTGTCCAAGACCGTGGAAAATGCTCGCACACTTCTAGAGGATATGGCCACCAACAGCTATCAGTGGCCATCTGAGCGGTCTACACCCAAAAAGATTGATGCTGGAGTGTTTGAGGTTGATAAAGTAAGTGCACTCCAGGCCCAGATGACCTCCCTTGCTAATGCGTTTATGAAATTTTCAGGTACAGGGAGTGCTCAATCAATTGAATCAGCTACTACTTTGGCATCTAGACCTCAGGAGGAGACGATTGAACAGGTTCAGTATGTATCAAATTCTAATTTTAGGGAATATAATAATAACGTTACACCTACACATTATCACCCTAACAATAGGAACCATGAAAATTTCTCGTATGCAAATACTAAGAATGTTCTTAATCCCCCTGGTTTTGCCCTTCAAACTCAAGATAATAAAAAGTTAGAAGATCTTGTTGGAGCTTTCATTGCAGAGTTTAGTAACAGGACAACCAAGTTGGAGGAGGCAGTCATTGCCATCAACTCAACAGTGAATGGCCACAGTGCTGCCATCAAGAACATTGAGACTCAGCTGGGACAGTTGGTAAGTGTTGTAAGCACCATGAATAAAGGTAAGGCCCCAGCTGAGCAGGAGACAACCCAGATGGAATACTGTAAAGCCATCACTGTACATCAGGAGGAAGCTAAAGAGGAATCTGAGTATGAGGATTATGACACGCCTACAGGGGAAGCTGAGGAGGACACATCATCAGATGAGGCTGAAAAGCCTGAACCTGAGCCTCCTATTCCTTCTCCTCCATTGATGGTCCTCAAAGAAAAGAAGAGGAAAAAGAAAAAGAAGAATAATCAGGTTCAATTTGACAAGTTTATGAATGCTTTTATGAATTTGAACATTAATATTCCTTTTGCAGAGGCACTAGAGATGCCCCAATACAACAGGTTTATGAAGGAGTGGTTAGCAAAGAAGTGAAAGGAAAAGAAGGTTGACATTGTATATCTTGCTTCCACATGCAGCACCAGAGTACAACACAAGGTACCTGAAAAAGTAGCAGACCCAGGGAGTTTTTCTGTTCCTTGTAGTTTTGGTACTTACTCTTTTAGAGCATTATGTGATTTAGGTGCTAACATTAATATTATTCCATTGTCCTTGTGTAAAAGGTTAGACATAGGTGAGATTAAATCTACTCCTGTAAAGCTCCAATTGGCTGATCAATCTGTGGTTAGACCAGTTGGCATTGTAGAAAATGTTTTAATCAGAGTAGGTAAATTTTTCCTCCCTATTGACTTGTATGTTATGGACATGATAGAAAATCCTTCAATGCCTGTCATATTAGGAAGACCATTCCTCGCTACTGGGCGAGTGATTATTGATATTGAGCGCAGGGAGCTCACTGTGAGAGTCAGGAATGACAAAGAAATTTTTAAAGCAGTTGAAGACTCTCAGGGACACTCAGACGTGCTTTTCATGGGCTACAAGAAAGGTGCAAGAAAGAGCACCACTGTTGGATTCACAGAAAGGAAGCCTCCTTGAAGCACGGTCAACACGTCGAGCTAATGACGTTAAACAAGCGCTTATGGGAGGCAACCCAAGTAAGTTTAGTGTGTTTTCTTTTTGTTTTTGTTTTATTGTTTGTTTTTGTTTTGTAGGTCTTGTTTTCTTTCTCTCCTTTGCTTTCAAGCTTTCAAGACTACCTTCAAGAAGTCATCATCATTCCAGGCCAGTATTGTTCATTCCTTTCATTCTTTTATTGTTCTCATGCTTATTTATGCCTTATTTTCTCTATACATTGAGGACAATGCATGTTTTAAGTTTGGGGGTGGATTAGTTTGTGGAGCCCTTGAGCATCTGAGTTCGGGCTATAGTTTTGAGCTTTCTTTGAATTATGCATATGGTTGTTGTCTGGATGTATTTTTGCATGATTATGACGTCCTAGGATAGACTTTCTTGTCAATTTTCAAGCTTGTGATGAGTTGTAAGCATGAGTGCCCAAAAAGGGAGACTTTTAAAAAATTTTCTAGGAGATGGCTTGCATGAGTAGAGTATTTGTCTTGGCTAGATTTGGATTTGAATGCTTAGGAGCGAATTATTGGGTTCATATGCTTGTTGTCACCTCGATAGGTGTAGGGTAGAGCTAAAGAGTTAATTTTTTGCAAATTAGCATGTTTGATCTTGCTTAGGAGAAAAAAAAAGAATATCTGCTTATCATGTTCATAACGAAAAATCATTCTTGTTGTTATTGTTGAAAATGAAAAAAGTCATGACTTATGCGCGCAATATGCAATGGTTAATAAGGATTAAGGAAAAAAGAGCTACCCATGTTGTGATCAGTTAGGCCAACCAGAGAAAACTCAGGTTAAGGGTCCCTGCAATGGGTGTGTGAAAGCTAGTGCCACATATACATGCTTAATTCAATTGTTAATTAAAAGCACCTAAGTATGGAGGAAAGCAAACTATTTTGTTTCATTAACTCGTTAGTGAAACCTTAGTGCCAGTGTAGAGGGAAGATGAGCTGAGAGTTTAATAATCCAATCCCGGGCTAGTAGAGTCTGATCTTGTTGAGATAGATCTCGCTTGTGCAAGTTAATTTTGGAAAAATTTTAATTTGTCTCCCTCATTGGTCCTTGTGTGCATGTCTCTTGCTTGCTTGGTTATTGACTTTTGAGCCTTGAGAATTGAGTTATGATTATTGCATCCATTCTTCCACTGTATGTTTGATTTATAGTTTGCTCGAGGACTAGCAAAAGCTTAAGTTTGGGGGTATTTTATAGCGAGCATAGCTAGCTATCTTTCCTTATTGAATTTAGCTAGTCTTTGATGATTATTGGCCATTTTATTGCACTTTATTGTTTATTTTGTAGGAAATGGTTGATTGGAGCTATAGCGCAATAATGGCGTTAATCGGGTGCTCGGGACGCAAAAAGATGCAAAGGAAGGAAAAAGAATCAAAAAGGAAAAAAAAGTCAACATTTGGTCAAATATAGACCAACGTCGAGACGCTGCTTCTTTAGCGTCTCGACGCTGGCATTCCATATCAGAGGAGGCGCGAAACTGTCGCAGCGTCTCGACGCTGCGAGAATTCCTTTTCCAGAACGCGTGTTTTAGAGGCAGCGTCTCGACGCTACGACGAAATTTCAGAATAAAAGCATCCTTTTGGTTATGTTTTTTGGGGAATCAATTTTGGGACTTCTTGGAGCCGTAAAAAGGGCAGAAACAGAGGAATTGAAGGCTAAAATAAAGGGAGAGATTCGGAAATCAACCCATTGTTCGTGGGGATCGTGACACGGACGTCGGTCTCGGCCTACATTGAGTTTTCTTTTCCCTTTCCTTTTCTTTAGCTAGAGTTTATGGCTTTATTATGTTTAGTTGAGCTTGTAATTAGATTCATGAGTAGCTAAACTCATAGCTTAGGGATTGATGTAGTTGATTTTGTGTATGGATTGATTTATGGTTTAAGTTATGCAATGGTTATTATGTTTGTAATCTTGATTTAATGCTTTCAATTAATTGGCCATTAGTTGGATGATTTAAGTGTTGAATCTAGCTCGGGAGAGGGGATTTAGCATAGACTTACTCAAGATTGCATGACTAAAGTTTATTTTCTAATTCGTGACGGTTTTAGATTAACTTTAGAATTGGTCAAAAGATCTCAGTGTCTTGCATGTTAGTAAACTTAGATAGGGATATCAAGTAGATTATTTTGCATGAGAATCAATTATACTCGGGAGAGGTAGTTGTGATTAAAGGGTCTTTGGCTCATAATTCCATTGTGCATAATAACTTGCTCCTTAAAATCAATCCTAGACTAAATCGGCGAAATCAATTCTCTAAGTATTTTTCCCAATTGAATTTCCATTCTTTTACTTGCTTTGATTTAATTTTCATACCATTCATTCATCTCTTTTTGATCCCTAAATAAAATTGAGCGAGATAATTCACAATACTTGATTTGCTTAAAAATCCAATCCAGAGGACGACACTCGTTTATACGAACACTTTATTATTACTTGACCCGTGCGCTTGCGGTAAGGAAAATTCCACATCATGGGCCTAAGATGAATTAAACAAAACATGCAAAACATGCTTTAAATAATCCCATCGGTTTAGTGGGATACTTTCTTCTTCAACCATAGAGATAACGATATTAATTGGTAAGTACTGCCAAAACATTAATGGGAAGAGAAATAGTTAGCCATATGTCAGTCATGGGGGAGAGGTACTGCATGCAACATGCAGCAAACTCTCTTTAGTGCCATGCCTCCGACTTTTTTTCTTCTTGTCTCTTCTCATCTCCTCCTCCACCTCCTTCGTTTTCTTCTTAATCTTCTAACTCTTTCTATTTCTTATTCATAACATTTTCACTTTTCTTTCTTCTACTTCTCTTTCGTCTATTCTTCTCATTCTTCTTTTATTTGTTTTACTAATCTTCCAACTCTTCTTCCTCATATTTTAATTTTTCCTCTCCCAACTTTTCAATTTCTTTACCTGTTATGAAATATTAGGGAAAAAAAATATAGGCGCTCGCCTTCACCATTTTTGAAGGCGCACCAAGGCGACAAAAGGTGCAGCTAGGCGCTCGCCTAGTTGAAGGAGCTCGCCATGACTGCCTTCAAGGCGTAGTAGTCCAAGGTCGTCTCGCCTCTCGCCTCAGGCGCGCACCTTGGGTCGCCTTGAAAACACTGGGTATTTGAAGCCTCGGATTGCGCGTATTGGGTTTGAAAGTTGAAGGAAACTAGTGTTCGAATCGCAGACCTCTTGGTCATTAGTACAAGTCTTATGCCAGTTGAACTATGCTCTCGTTGGCATTAGATTAAACTATAGGTTAAATTTAATGTGAATTAGATTCATATTAAAACTATAGGTTAGGAGAGAGATGTGCATTTGAATATGATTTGAATGTAAGGTTAATTAAATATATGATACTTAATCGATTGGTGAATTAATTACTTAATTAATTAATTTAATTTGGTAAAATGTGATTTAGTTATATTAATACCTTATGTTGTGGGTGATTATGGACCACCCTAGAATCCAGGGACTAAGCAGGACAATGCAGCACAGCACGAAGGCTTGATCGGGAAACGGACCCTAGAGGAGAGCGAGTCGAAGGGATTGGGCCGTTTCGGCCCAATCCCATGCTCGACCTCAGACTTAGGCCGAGGCCGACCACTCGGCCCTTCAAGTGGGTCGAGTTCCTTTCGTCTTCGTTCGGTCCCAGCTGCCCCGATCCGTCCCAGTTCCACTCGGTTAGCCCAAGATCACCTCCAAGCGCCTAGAAAGCCTTAATTGAAGACACAAGTATAAATAGGGTCTCTCACACCCGAAAAAGGGTTGGACAACTTTTGCTACCAAAATACACTCTTTCTGTTTGATCTGACTTAGGCATCAAAGTGCAGGTGGCCTACACTACATCGGTGTGCAGCAGTTTGGACTGGTCTTGCAGGTCACGTCTTCTCCGTCTTCAACAAATTCACTGCTGGTGTCACTGAAGGTCAGGTGAGTCTTCTATCAAGATTTTGGCATCAACACCTTATGTTATAATAATTTGATTAATATAATATATGATAATTAATTAAATGTAATAATTAAATTAATTAATATTAATTATTAATTATTTAATTAATAAACTCTTCTACAACGGCAGGAGGGTGGGGAGAGAAACAAATGGGTTAGTGGGGGAGTTAACTAACTCCCCTTTCATTGTTCAGTTAAAAGATACAGATTGTATCTTGATGAAAGTTTCTTCACATTGCTCTCTCTGTGAATTCTCTCCAAGTAATTCTCTTTCAAATTCTCTCTAAGATTTTTAGAGAACCGTTCCTCTGTAAAATCTTCTTCCCTGTATTCAAAAATGAGTTCCCACAAACTCGATCCTAATCCCAGAGAATAGTGGGATTACTTTGGTGGTGGTGTTCAATTGCATATTGTCTTCGTGATTGCGCGTGATGGAGAAGGAGACTTTGTTCGTGCTATATTTTAGTCTTCTAACGTAAGTCTCTTAACCCTTAAAAGCATGCTTAGCCTGCAAAAAATATAGAATAGTTTTGTAATTTTTTTTTCCTATACTGTGTATGTATGTGAATTCTAAATTAAAATGTTGCACATGCAATCACATGCGCTTTCGTTGGGGATTCAATCCTTTCAATACCAATTAGGTCCCTTAACTTTAAAAAGTTTCTAATAGGTCCCTAAACTTTCAACTTTGTTTCTCACAGGTCCCTGAACTTTAAAAATGTCTAATAGGTCCATGAACTTTCAATTTTGTGTCTAATAGGTCCCTAATATATTTAATATTTTTAAAAATTAAACAATATACCATATATAAAATTGAAATTTATACCTATTGAGACTCTAAACTTTCAATTTTGTATCTAATAGGCTTTTGAATTTTAAATAACCTCGAATATGTCAAGAACTTTTTAGACACAAAATTAAAAGTCGAGGGACCTATTGGACACAAAAGTGAAAGTTTAAGGACATGTTGGATACTTTTTAAACCTCAGGGACCTATTGGAAACAAAATTGAAAGTTCGATGACCTATTTGAAAGCTTTTAAAGTTCAAAAACGAAATTGACACATCCCTGAAAGTTCAGGGACTAAACATGTAATTTAACCAATAATTTATATTCAATTCACTTAATTATTTTTATTCAAATTTAAATCATGTATATGTCATGAAATTAAAACCAATTACATTCAATTTTAAAACAATTTTGAGAGCTGAATAAAAATTTAAAACTTAAAAAATGGAAGTCGATTGAGCTTAATTTTTCAAATTGGCTACAACTTTTGCTCTCTTTTGCGTTGTCTGTGCATTTGATCGTTAGAGTTCATCGATTGATTCAATATCTCATTCAATATTGCACTGCTTATCGGTAATGCGTTTGTTTTATTCATAACGATTGTGTTGCTCAATCTTGCATGTATATTGAATTTTCCATCAATGTGGCCTCTACTGTGTGATTTGATGATCTCGTTCAATATTTTCTATTACCTTTTATTTTTGTTATTGAAATATTCGAAAGAATTTCTGGATGGTGAAGTTTTCTACTAATTCTACCTATTTTCATGTATCTTTTGCCCGATTAGGGTTTATTACCTGTTTAAACCCTTAGAGATATTGTGGAGTCACGAGAGGAGGTTACTGATCCTCTTTCTTTTTTTCTTTTTTTTTTTCGTTGAACAATCTGTTTTGCTGGCCTATTGGTTGAAATCAGAATCCAATTTTCTCTCATTACAGTCTTTTCTCAATTTTTGCATATTGTTTCATATTATTTTAGGGATACACAAAAGAAATCAAGCGAAGATATTATGACTTTGCTATGGATGTCATCTGCTGGGATGGATATCCACTCTAAAGGATCAACCAACGTGGGATCATAACTCAAGAAGTTGATGACGAATGCAAGTTCATATATGCCAGAAAAAAGAAAAGCATATTGGATTTTATGAGTAGTTGTGGTCAAATAAACCTCTCTGCAAATATTTGGAGGAGTTGTGGCCGCGAAGTCTATATCATTGTTAGAGGACATTTTATCGACAATGCTTGAAAGAGCCATCGTCGAATGCTGAGTTTTCTAGAGATAGCAGATGGTTATGACTTTGGTAATCTAGAGTGTTGCCCTATATTACCAATGTAATAATCATCTGCTATCTCATTTCAGTCTGATTTAGTTGAAATAAAAATCCAATTTTCTCTCATTTCAGTATTTTCTCAATTTCTGCGTATTGTTTCATATTATTTTAGGGATACACCAAAGAAACGCAAGCAAAGAATTTATGACTTTGTTATGGATGCCATTCGCTGGGATGGATATCCACTTCAAAGGATCAACCAACGTGGGATCAGAACTTAAGAAGTTGAGGATGAATCCAAGTCCATATATGCCAAAAAAAAAGAAAAGCATATTGGATTTTATGAGTAGTTGTGGTCAAATAAACCTCTCGGCAGATATGGAGGAGCTGTGGCCGCGAAGTATATATCATTGTTAGAGGGCAATTTATCAACAATGCTTGGAAGAGCCATTGTCAAATGCTGAGTCTTCTAGAGATGGCAGATGATTATGACATAGGTAATCTAGAGCATGTGTTCTCTGGGTGTGCGGGATAAAAAGTCTACCAAGATTGTTGTAAACTAAGTCGACCAAGGCCTCACTATCATCAACAAGTGTGGAGAAGACAAATGCAACAAGCTGCAATTTGAACCTTGGGTCCATTTCCACTGCAAATGCCAAAGTTATGTTGTAAGTTAACCAATAGTCATCAAACTACTCTGAGGGGCTTTGTACTGAGGAGTCCTTGAGAAGAGTGTCAGTGACATCCTAATCATTCTTCATAAGAGCTTCTACACAAGTTATTTCTAAGGTAGAAAGGGCCTCCCTCGACTCACTGGCTACAAAAAGAAAATGGTATGTACATTCCCACTTGTTTGGCTCGTCAATATTGAGATACTTGAAGCTCTCTTTAGATGCACAATCCTTATGTTTAGTTTTAGCATGTTTCAGCAACTTTATAACATTCTCCCACTTTCCTAGTAGTTGTAACTGCATCTCGAGCCAACTTAGAAATAACTTTACACAAACATTTTTTTTTATAAAAATGATACGTAAGTCTTCATCTAATACATTTCTAAATTTCTCATCAATCGTATAGTCAGACACAAGAGATCGATCAAATGCAAAACCATATATCATTTTTAGAGGACATTTTATCGACAATGGTTTGAAGAGCCATTGTCGAATGTTGAGTTTTTTAGAGATGACAGATGATTATGAAATCGGTAATCTAGAGCAAGCGCTCAACATTTGCTTAGAGGATTGGCAGTTGAAGGGTAAGATATATAGTTTCGCATTTGATCAATCTCTTGTGTCTGACTATACGATTGATGGGAAATTTAGAGATGTATTAGATGATCATTTTTATAAAAAAAAGTGCTTGTGTAAAGTTTTTTCTAAGTTGGCAAGAGATGCACTTACATCTACTAGGAAAGTGGTGGAAAAGGTTAGAAGGTTTGTGAAACATGCTAAAACTTAACATAAGGATGGGACACCTAAAGAGAGCTTCAAGGATCTCAATATTGACGAGCCAAACAAGTGGGACTGTACATACTATTTTCTTTTTGCAGCCAGTGAGTCGAGGGACGCCCTTTCTACCTTAGAAATAACTGGTGTAGGAGCTCTTACGAAAAATGGTTGGGATTTCATTGATACTCTTAGATACTTTTTTGAAGCGACTAATGTTCTAACTTCCACCTCTAGCCCAATTGTGAACCGGATTTTCCTAGAAGTGGCAAAAATTCAAATGGAGCTCACTCGTATGAGCATGCACGAGGACTCCTTAGTACATGACCTGACAAAGCTCTTCAAAGAGAAGTTTGATGACTATTGGTTAACTTACATCATAACTTTGGCATTTGCAGTGGTAATGGCCCCAAGGTTCAAATTGAAGCTTGTTGCATTCGTCATCATGATGATAGTAAGGCCTTGGTCGACTAAGTTTACAGACATCTTGGAAGACTTTTTATCCTGAACACACAGAAAACCTAAGAATGACAGATACTGACACGCGACACGGACACAACACAACACAGACAAGGCAACACATTAATTTTAAAAAAAGTAGGATATGACATGTTGGTGTATACATACATGCATGTATACGTACATATACATGTATACATATTATTAATTTATTATATTACTAATTGATTTTTTTTATAAGAAACATGTTTTTTTTTGTTTCAATTATTTATTTTGTTTATTTATTTCATTTTAATTGTTTTTGTATTTTGTTTATTTTGGGTTTCATTTCTTCTTTAGGTGCACCATCCTTATGTTTGGTTTTTGCATGTTTCACAACCTTTCTAACCTTCTCAACCACATTCCTAGTAGATGTAACTGCATCTCTTACCAACTTAGAAAGAACTTTACACAAGCATTTTTGTTATGGATACGTAAGTCTTCATCTAATACATCTCTAAATTTCTCATCAATCGTTCAATCAAACACAAGAGATTGATCAAATGCAAAACTATATATCATTTTTAGAGGACATTTTATCGATAATACCTTAAAGAGTCATTGCCGAATGTTGAGTTTTCCAGAGATGACAGATGATTATGAAATTGGTAATCTAGAACAAACGCTCAACATTTGCTTAGAGGATTCGCAGTTGAAGAGTAGGATATATTGTTTTGCATTTGATCAATCTCTTGTGTCTAATTGTACCATTAATGGGAAATTTAGAGATGTATTAGATGAAGACTTACATATCCTTTTTATAAAAAAAAAATGGTTGTGTAAAGTTCTCTCTAAGTTTGCAGGAGATGCACTTACATCTATTGGGAAAGTGGTGGAGAGGGTTAGAAAGTTTGTGAATTAAACATAAGGATTGTGCACCTAAAGAGAGCTTCCCAGATATCAATATTGACGAGCCAAACAAGTGGGACTGTACATATTATTTTCTTTTTGCAACCAGTGAGTCGAGGGACGCCTTTTCTACCATAGAATTAACTGGTGTAGAATCTTTTACGAAAAATGATTGGGATGTCACTAATACTCTTCTCACTTTGTTGAGATACTTTAATGTTCTAACTTCCACCTCTAGTCCAATTGCGAACTTGATTTTCCTAGAAGTTGCAAAAATTCAAATGTAGCTCACTCGTATGAGCATGTGCGAGGACTCTTCAATACATGACCTGACAAAGCCCCTCAAAGAGAAGTTTGATGACTATTCGTTAACTTATAACATAACTTTGACATTTGCAGTGGTAATGGACCCAAGGATCAAATTGAAATTTGTTGCATTCGTCATCTCCAAACTGGTTGATGATAGTAAGACCTTGGTCGACTCAGTTTACAACAATCTTGGTAGACTTTTTATCTTGAACACCCAGAAAACCTAAGAAGCACAGATACTAACACGCGACACGGACACGACACAACACAGACAATGCAACTTGTTAATTTTTTAAAAAGTAGGATACGACACGTTGGTGTATACATTTAAATACATGTATACATATATATATACATGTATACACATTATTAATTTATTATATTACTAATTGATTTTTTTTATAAGAAACATGTTTTTTTTATTTCAACTTTTTATTTTGTTTATTTATTTCATTTTAATTGTTTTTGTATTTTGTAAATTTTGGGTTCCATTTCGTATATTTTGTTTATTTATTTCATTTTAATTGTTTTTGTATTTTGTATATTTTGGGTTCCATTTCGTCTTTAGGTGCACCATCCTTATGTTTAGTTTTAGCATGTTTCATAAACTTTATAACCTTCTCCACCATTTTTCTAGTAGTTGTAACGACATCTCCCGCCAACTTATAAAGAATTTTACACAAACATTTTTTTTTATAAAAATGATACATAAGTCTTCATCTAGTACATCTATACATTTCCCTTCAATTGTACAATTAGACACAAGAGATTGATCAAATGCAAAACTATATATCATTTTTTGAGGACATTTTATCGACAATGGTTTGAAGAGCCATTGTCGAATGGTGAGTTTTCTAGAGATGACAGATGATTATGAAATCGGTAATCTAGAGCAAGCACTCAACTTTTTATCTTGAACACCCAGAAAACCTAAGAAACACAGATACTAACACGCGACACGGACACGACACAACACAGACAATGCAACATGTTAATTTTTTAAATAGTAGGATACGACACGTTGGTGTATACATTTAGACATGTATACATATATACATTTATGCATGTATACACATTATTAATTTATTATATTACTAATTGATTTTTTTTATAAGAAACATGTTTTTTTTATTTCAATTTTTTATTTTGTTTATTTATTTCATTTTAATTGTTTTTGTATTTTGTATATTTTGGGTTCCATTTCGTATATTTTGTTTATTTATTTAATTGGGAAAAATACATTTTTGGTCCTTGAGATTTGGGTTAAGTTACACTTTGGTCCCTGAGTTTTCAAACTCAACAAAAATACCCCTAAGGTTTGAGATAAGGAGCACTTTGGTCCCTGCCGTCTATTTTTCTGTTAAAGACTAACGATGGCTGACGTGGCATTATTATTTTAATAAAAAAAAATTATTTTTTAATTTTTTTAAATAAAAAATATTAAAATAATAAAATATTATTATTTTAAAATATTTTAATATATTTCTCTCTCCCTTTTCTTTCTTCTCCTTTTCTTCCACTCCTCCTTCTTCTTCATCTCCTTCCTCTCAACTCCGGTGGTCGACCGGCCACCGGCTGCCGGCGTCGACGGAGGCCACCGCCGGAAAGTTAAGTTTTTTTTTTCTTTCTCCCCTTTTCTTTTCTCCTTTATTCTCTCTTTCCTTCATTTATTTTTTTTATTATTATTTTTTTAAAAAAAAAAAGAAGGGAGAGGAAGGAGGAGCTCATCCCTCTCCGTCGGTGACGGAGGAGGTGCTCCCTCTCGGTTTCGGAGAAAACCCCATATTTTCAGATCTGAAAATCAAACACCCAAAGCCAACGCACGAGAACGTCGTCGCCGTCGAGTTCGTGAGTTCATATCTGAGTCCAAACCATAAATCTCACCGCCGCTCGTCGCTTTTAGTCCCGAACAAACTCGACGGCCGCCGTCCTCGCACGAGAACGTCGCCGTCGTCGAGCTGGAACCACGCGTTCGTGAGTTCAGATCTGAGTCCAGATCCGCGCCGCTCGCCGCTGAGTTCGTGAATTCAGATTTGCGCGCGTTCGCCGTCGAGTTCGTGAGTTCAGATCTGTACCATTTGTCGTCGAGTTCGTGAGTTCAGATCCGCGTGTCAGATCTGAGTTCATGAGTTTAGATCCGCTCGTCTTCGCAGAAGCTTGTGAGTTCGTGAGTTGCCGCCTTCGCACGAGAACGTCGACAAACGGAAGGAAAGGGAACGCTGGCCACAAGAACGCCGTCTTCGCTCGTGGGTTTGTGAGTTTTTGTCTTCTCTCATGAGTTCGCACAAAATCCTCTCCGATTCTCCCTCTCCCTCTGTTAAAAAAAACAGAAGAAAGAAAAGAATGGAGAAGAAGAGAAGAAGGGAAGAAGAAGAAAGAAGAAGAAAAAAAATCTGGCGGCAGCACTGCCGACCGTTCGCCGGCATCCGGCAGCGGCTGGCCACCGGAGTTTAAGAAGAAGGATATGGGGAAGAAGGAAGAAGGAGATGGAGGAGAAAAAGGAGGAGAAGAAAGAGAAGAAAGAGAGAGAGAGAAAGAAAGAATTAAAAAATTAATAAAATAATTTTTTTTTTATTTTTTAATTTATTTTTATGGGAAAAATACACTTTTGGTCTCTGAGGTTTGGGTTAAGTGACAGTTGGGTCCCTGAGTTTTCAAACTCAACAAAAATACCCCTGAGGTTTGAGATAAATAGCATTTTGGTCCCTGCCGTCAATTTTTCCGTTAAATCTTAACAGTTGCTGACGTGGCACTATTATTTTAATAAAAAAAATTATTTTTCTAATTTTTTAAATAAAATAGTAATAAATTAAATACAAAAATATTTTAAATTATTATTTTTATTTCTTTTTCTCTCTCTCTCTTTCTCTTCTTCTTCTTCCTCTTCTTCTTCCTCTTCTAATCCATCATCTTCCTCTCCTACTTCTTCTACCACCGGCCGGCACCGGAGACAGCCGGCCGGCGCCGGCAACCGACGACATTTTTTTTTTTTTTTTTTTATCTTTTCTTCTCTTTCTCTTCCCTTTCCCTTCTCTTCTTCCTTCCTTCTTCTGTTTTTTTTTTTTTTATAAACGGTAACGGAGAGGGAGGGAGGGACCTCCCTCTCGCGACTCCGGCGCCGGAAACACGGGAGGGATGTCCCTCCCTCCCTCTCCATTACAGATCTGAACTATACGGATTCAGAGGTTGTTTTGAACACTCACGTGTATGGGGAGAAGGGTAATAAGTTTTGATACATGGAGTTGTTGATTGGAGTGGTGGTGGCTGTTGGTGTGAGCGAGCTCGTTTTTGTTGGCTTTGGGTGGTGGTTCATCTTTCGAAAGAGGGTACGTGAAGAATTGGTTAATATGGGTTACATTGTTTTGGCGATGGGGTTCAAGAGATTCTCGTACGATGAATTGAAGAGAGCAACGAAAAACTTCAAGCAAGAGATTGGGAAAGGAGGGTTTGGAACGGTTTACAAATGAGAGTTGGATGATGGAAGAGTTGTGGCAGTGAAGAGATTAGAAGGCGTTTTACAAGGAGATGCGGAGTTTTGGGCTGAAGTCAGCATCATTGGGAAGATCAACCACAAAAACTTGGTGAAATTGTGGGGTTTCTGCGCTGAGAAACATCACAAGATGTTGGTTTATGAGTACGTAAAAAATGGATCTTTAGACAAACTTCTGTTCTCTTCATCCCCAAGTATTAGGGTTGGAGCAAAGGTACGAGATTGCAGTTGGAACAGCAAAGGGTTTATCGTATTTGCACGAAGAATGTCTCGAATGGGTTCTTCATTCCGGCGTCGGAGTCGCGAGAGGTCCCTCCCTCCCTCTCCGTTACCGTTTAAAAAAAAAACAGAAGAAGGAAGGAAGAAGAGAAGGGAAAGGGAAGAGAAAGAGAAGAAAAGATTAAAAAAAAAAAAAAAATGTCGCCGGTCGCCGGCGCCGGCCGGCTGTCTTCGGTGCCGGCGACAGGCGGCGGCCGGTGGTAGAAGAAGTAGGAGAGGAAGATGATGGATTAGAAGAGGAGGAAGAGAGAGAGGGAAAAAGAAATAAAAATAATAATTAAAAATATTTTTTTATTTAATTTATTACTATTTTATTTAAAAAATTAGAAAAATAATTTTTTCTATTAAAATAATAGTGCCACGTCAGCAACTGTTAAGATTTAACGGAAAAATTGACGGCAGGGACCAAAATGCTACTTATCTCAAACCTCAGGGGTATTTTTGTTGAGTTTGAAAACTCAGGGACCCAACTGTCACTTAACCCAAACCTCAGGGACCAAAAGTGTATTTTTCCCTATTTTTATTTAAAAAATATGTAAATTAATTTTTTAATTAAAATAATAGTGCCACATCAGCAGTCGGTTAGTATTTAACGGCAAACTGAACGACAGGGACCAAAGTGCTCCTTATCTCAAACCTCAGAGGTATTTTTGTTAAGTTTGAAAACTCGGGGACCAAAGTGTAAGTTAACCCAAACCTCAGGGACTAAAAGTGTATTTTTCCCTATTTAATTTTAATTGTTTTTGTATTTTGTATATTTTTGGTTCCATTTCGTCTTTATGTGCACCATCCTTAAGTTTAGTTTTAGCATGTTTCACAAACTTTATATCCTTCTTCACCATTTTCCTAGTAGTTGTAACGACATCTCCAGCCAACTTAGAAAGAATTTTACACAAACATTTTTTTTATGAAAAGGATACGTAAGTCTTCATCTAGTACATCTCTAAATTTCCCATCAATCGTACAGTCAGACACAAGAGATTGATCAAATGCAAAACTATATATCATTTTTGGAGGACATTTTATCGACAATGGTTTGAAGAGCCATTGTCGAATGTTGAGTTTTCTAGAGATGACAGATGATTATGAAATCGGTAATCTAGAGCAAGCGCTCAACATTTACTTAGAGGATTGGCAGTTGAAGGGTAGGATATATAGTTTCGCATTTGATCAATCTCTTTTGTCTGACTGTACGATCGAGGGGAAATTTAGAGATGGATTAGATGAAGACTTACATATCCTTTTTATAAAAAAAAATACTTGTGTGAAGTTTTTTCTAAGTTGGCGGAGATGCAATTACATCTACTAGGAAAGTGGTGGAGAATGTTAGAAAGTTTGTGAAACATGCTAAAACTAAACATAAGGATGGTGCACCTAAAGAGAGCTTCACGGATCTCAATATTGAGGAGCCAAACAAGTGGGACTGTACATATTATTTTCTTTTTGCAGCCAGTGAGTGATAGCGAGCATAGCTAGCTACTTTTACTTATTTAATTTAGCTAGTCTTTTATGATGTTTGGGCCATTTTATTGTGCTTTATTGTTTATTTTGTAGGAAATGGTTGATTGGAGCTATAATGCAATATCAGAGTTAATCGGGTGCTCGGGGCGTGAAAAGATGCAATGGAATGAAAAGAGTAAAAGTGGAGAAAAGTCAAATCTCGGTCAACAGCAGGCTAGCGTCGAGACGCTAGCTCTTGAGCGTCTCGACGCTCACATTCCATATCAGATTAGGCGCGTAAAGCTTACAGCGTCGAGATGCTACGATAGGAAGCGTCCCGACGCTACCGTTTTTCCTTATTCAGAACGCGCGATTAAGAGGCAGCGTCGCGACGCTGTCTTGACAGCGTCTCGACGCTAAGACGAAAAATCAGAATAAAAGCTTCACTTCGGCTAGGTTTTAGGGGAGATGAATTTTGGGACCTTTTGGAGCCGTAAAGAGGACAGAATAGAGGCTTTTGGAGCTGAAAACAAAGGAGGAACTTGGAAATCAACCCATTGTTCGTGGGGATCGTGACGGGGACGTCGGGACTCGGCCTACATTGAGTTTTCTTTTCCCTTTTCTTTCTTTAGTTAGATTTATGGCTTTCACTTGTTTAGTTGAGCTTGTATTTGCATTCATGAGTAGCTAAACTTGTAGCTTAGGGATTGATGTAGTTGATTAAGTTTATGGATTGATTTATGGTTTAAGTTGTGCAATGTTACTGTGTTTGTAATCTTGATTTAATGCTTTCAATTAATTGGCCATTAGTTGGATGATTTAAGTTTCGAATCTAGCTCGGGAGAGGGGATTTGATCTAGACTTACTCAAGATTGCATGAATAAAGTTTACTTTCTAATTCTTGACGGTTTTAGATTAACTTTAGAATTGGTTAAAAGATCTCATTGCCTTGCATATTAATAAACTTAGATAGGGATATCAAGTTGGTTAATTTGCATGAGAATCAATTATACTCGGGAGAGGTAGTTGTGATTAAAGGGTCTTTGGCTCATAATTTCATTGTGCATAATAACTTATTCTTTAAAATCAATCCTAAACGAAATCGGCGAAATCAATTCCCTAAGTAGTTTTCCCAATTGAATTTCCATTCTTTTTACTTGCTTTAGATTTGTTTTTATCATCACCTATTCATCACTTTTTGATCCCTAAATAAAATTGGGCAAGATTATTCATAATACTCGATTTGCTTAAAAATCCAATCTAGAGGACGACATTCGAATTTACTATTCACTATATTATTACTTGACCCGTACACTTGCGGTTAGCAATTTGCACATCAAGTTTTTGGCGCCGTTGCCGGGGATTGGCACATTTAGCTAGATTGATATTGTGGAAAAATTGTTTGATCTTAATTTAGGGTGTATTGTTATTTTTCTAGGTTTGTTGCATTTTTTTTCCTTATTTGTTTTTCTTTCCATATTTGATTTTCTAGGTTAGTTTTCTTTTAGTTGTGTAACCTTTTCCTTATTTGTTCTTGTTTTTCCTTTTCTAGGTTAGTTTCCTTATTTAGATTAGTTGTTTCCTTTTCTTTATTTCATTCCCTAATTGTTTTGTTTGTTTATGCGTAGGGATAAAGATTTAATTTTAGCACCATTTGATCCCGAAATAGAAAGAACAATTCTTAGGCTTCTAAGGGAAAATAGAGAAATTATTCAAATGGCAGATCAAAATCCACCTGAGGAGCCTAGGCCTATTAGAGATTATTTTCAGCCTGTGTTTCAGGGACAACAATCGGGAATTGTCTATGCACCGATTAATGCCAACAACTTTGAGCTGAAGACCGGCCTCATTCAGATGGCTCGAGATTGTGCATACAGAGGATCGCCCACTGAGGATCCAAATTCTCATCTTAAATCATTCTTGGATATTTGTGGGACGGTAAAGATTAATGGTGTCTCTGAGGATGCTATTCGCTTACGTTTATTTCCATTTTCTTTGCAGGATAAAGCACGTGATTGGTTGCAGTCTATTGCTCCTGGGAGCATCACCACCTGGGATGCTTTGGTTCAGGCCTTTTTAAAGAAATTTTTCCCTCCTGCAAAGACGGTCAAGCTGAGGACCGAGATTGGGACATTCCAACAACAATACGATGAGCAACTGTTCGAAGCTTGGGAGCGATTCAAAGAGTTACTGAGGAAGTGTCCTCAGCATGGTTACCCCGACTGGCTTCAGGTTCAATTGTTTTATAATGGTTTAACTCCTAGTACAAAAACTATTGTTGATGCAGCTGCAGGTGGGACTCTGTTGTCCAAGACCGTGGAAAACGCTCGCACACTTTTAGAGGATATGGCCACCAACAGCTATCAGTGGCCATCTGAGCGGTCTACACCTAAAAAGATTGCTGCTGGAGTGTTTGAGGTTGATAAAGTAAGTGCACTCCAAGCCCAGATGACCTCCCTTGCCAATGCTTTTATGAAATTTTCAGGTACAGGGAGTGCACAGTCAATTGAATCAGCTGCTGCTTTAGCATCTAGACCTCAGGAGGAGACCATCGAGCAGGTTCAGTATGTATCAAATTTTAATTCTAGGGGATATAATAATAGTTCTACACCTACACATTATCACCCTAACAATAGGAACCATGAAAATTTCTCTTATGCTAATACTAAGAATGTTCTTAATCCTCCTAGTTTTGCCCCTCAAACTCAAGATAATAAAAAGTCAGAAGATCTTGTTGGAGCTTTCATTGCAGAGTCTAGTCACAGGACAACCAAATTAGAGGAGGCAGTCATTGCCATCAACTCAACAGTGAATGGCCACAGTGCAGCTATAAAGAACATAGAGACTCAGCTGGGACAGTTGGTGAATGTTGTAAGTACAATGAACAAAGGTAAGGTCCCAGCTGAACAAGAGAAACCTCAGATGGAATATTGCAAGGCAATCACTGTTCACCAGGAGGAGTCTGAAGAGGAACCTGAATCTGAGGACTATGAAACGCCTACAGGGGAAGCTGAGGAGGACACATCAGCAGATGAGGCTGAACAGCCTAACCTTGAGCCTCCTACTCCTTCTCCCACACTGATGGTTCCCAAGGAAAAGAAAAAGAAAAAGAAGAAAAAGAATAATCAGGTTCAGTTTGATAAATTTATGAATGCTTTTATGAATCTGAATATTAATATTCCTTTTGCAGAGGCATTAGAGATGCCCCAATACAACAGGTTTATGAAGGAGTGGTTAGCAAAGAAGCGAAAAGAAAAGAAGGTTGACACTGTTTATCTTGCTTCCACATGCAGCACCAGAGTACAACAGAAAGTACCTGAAAAAGTAGCAGATCCAGGGAGTTTTTCTGTTCCTTGTAGTTTTTGTACTTATTCTTTCAGAGCATTATGTGATTTAGGTGCTAGCATTAATATTATCCCATTGTCCTTGTGTAAAAAGTTAGATATAGGTGAGATTAAGTCTACTCCTGTAAAGCTCCAATTGGCTGATCAATCTGTGGTGAGACCAGTTGGTATTGTAGAAAATGTGTTAATCAGAGTAGGTAGATTTTTCCTCCCTATTGACTTATATGTTATGGACATGATAGAAAATCCTTCAATGCCTGTCATATTAGGACGACCATTCCTCGCTACTGGGCGAGCGATTATAGATATTGAGCGCAGGGAGCTCACTATTAGAGTCAAGAACGAAAAAGAAATCTTTAAAGCAGTTGAAGACTCTAAAAATGAAGTGCTTTACATGGGCTACAGGAAAGGTGCAAGAAAGAGCACCTCTGTTGGATTCACAGAACAAAAGCCTCCTTGAAGCACGTGCAACACGTCGAGCTAATGACGTTAAACAAGCGCTTATGGGAGGCAACCTAAGTAAGTTTAATGTGTTTTCTTTTTGTTTTTGATTTATTGTTTGTTTTTGTTTTGTAGGTCTTGTTTTCTTCCTCTCCTTTGCTTTCAAGCTTTCAAGATTCCAAGCTTTCAAGCAAGAAGTCATCATCATTCCAGGCCAGTATTATTCACTCCTGTTATTCTTTTATTGTTCTCATGCTTGTTTATACCCTATTTTCTTTATACATTGAGGACAATGCATACTTTAAGTTTGGGGGTGGATTAACATGTTTGTGGAGCCCTTGAGCATCTGAGTTCGGGCTATAGTTTCGAGCTTTCTTTGAATTATGCATATGGTTGTTTTCTGGATGCTACTTTTGCATGATTATGATATCCTAGGATAGGCTTTCTTGTCAATCTTCAAGCTTGTGATGAGATGTAAGCATAAGTGCCCAAAAAGGGAGACTTTTTAAATTTTTTCTAGGAGATGGCTTGCATGAGTAGAGTATCTGTCTTGGCTAGATTGGGATTCGAATGCTTAGGAGCGAATTATTGAGTTCATATGCTTGTTGTCACCTCGATAGGTGTAGGGTAGAGCTAAAGAGTTAATTTTTTGCAAATTAGCATGTTTGATCTTGCTTAGGAGAAAAGAAAAGAATATCTGCTATTTATGCTCTTATCGAAAAAATCATTCTTGTAGTTACTGTTGAAAAGAAAATTATTATGCCATGGCCTGTGCACAGTTTGCAATGTTTAATAAAGATTAAGGCAAAAAGAGCTACCCCTGTTGTGATCAGTTAGGCCAACCAGAGAAATCTCAGGTTAAGGGTCCCTGCAATGGGTGTGTGAAAGCTAGTGCCACATATAAATGCTTAATTTGATTGTTAATTATAAGCACCTAAGTATGGAGATAAACAAACTAATTTGTTGCATTAACTCATTAGTGAAGCCTTAGTGCCAGTGTAGAGGGAAGATGAGCTGAGAGTTTAATAATCCAATCTCGGGCTAGTAGAGTCTGATCTTGTTGAGTTAGATCTCGTTTGTGCAAGTTAATTTTGGAAAAATTTTAATTTGTCTCCCTCATTGGTCCTTATGTGCATATCTCTTGCTTGCTTGGTTATTGACTTTTGAGCCTTGAGGATTGAGTTATGATTGTTGCATCTATTCTTCCATTATATGTCTGATTTAGAGTTTGCTCGAGGACTAGCAAAAGCTTAAGTTTGGGGGTATTTGATAGCGAGCAAAGCTAGCTACTTTTACTTATTTAATTTAGCTAGTCTTTTATGATGTTTGGGCCATTTTATTGTGCTTTATTGTTTATTTTGTAGGAAATGGTTGATTGGAGCTATAATGCAATATCAGAGTTAATCGGGTGCTCGGGGCGTGAAAAGATGCAATGGAATGAAAAGAGTAAAAGTGGAGAAAAGTCAAATCTCGGTCAACAGCAGGCTAGCGTCGAGACGCTAGCTCTTGAGCGTCTCGACGCTCACATTCCATATCAGATTAGGCGCGTAAAGCTTACAGCGTCGAGACGCTACGATAGGAAGCGTCCCGACGCTACCGTTTTTCCTTATTCAGAACGCGCGATTAAGAGGCAGCGTCGCGACGCTGTCTTGACAGCGTCTCGACGCTAAGACGAAAAATCAGAATAAAAGCTTCACTTCGGCTAGGTTTTAGGGGAGATGAATTTTGGGACCTTTTGGAGCCGTAAAGAGGACAGAATAGAGGCTTTTGGAGCTGAAAACAAAGGAGGAACTTGGAAATCAACCCATTGTTCGTGGGGATCGTGACGGGGACGTCGGGACTCGGCCTACATTGAGTTTTCTTTTCCCTTTTCTTTCTTTAGTTAGATTTATGACTTTCACTTGTTTAGTTGAGCTTGTATTTGCATTCATGAGTAGCTAAACTTGTAGCTTAGGGATTGATGTAGTTGATTAAGTTTATGGATTGATTTATGGTTTAAGTTGTGCAATGTTATTGTGTTTGTAATCTTGATTTAATGCTTTCAATTAATTGGCCATTAGTTGGATGATTTAAGTTTCGAATCTAGCTCGGGAGAGGGGATTTGATCTAGACTTACTCAAGATTGCATGAATAAAGTTTACTTTCTAATTCTTGATGGTTTTAGATTAACTTTAGAATTGGTTAAAAGATCTCATTGCCTTGCATATTAATAAACTTAGATAGGGATATCAAGTTGGTTAATTTGCATGAGAATCAATTATACTCGGGAGAGGTAGTTGTGATTAAAGGGTCTTTGGCTCATAATTTCATTGTGCATAATAACTTATTCTTTAAAATCAATCCTAAACGAAATCGGCGAAATCAATTCCCTAAGTAGTTTTCCCAATTGAATTTCCATTCTTTTTACTTGCTTTAGATTTGTTTTTATCATCACCTATTCATCACTTTTTGATCCCTAAATAAAATTGGGCAAGATTATTCATAATACTCGATTTGCTTAAAAATCCAATCCAGAGGACGACATTCGAATTTACTATTCACTATATTATTACTTGACCCGTACGCTTGCGGTTAGCAATTTGCACATCAGTGAGTCGAGGGACGCCCTTTCTACCGTAGAATTATCTGGTGTAGAATCTTTTACGAAAAATGATTGGGATGTCACTAATACTCTTCTCACTTTGTTGAGATACTTTTAATGTTCTATCTTCCACCTGTAGCCCAATTGCGAACTTGATTTTCCTAGAAGTTGCAAAAATTCAAATGTAGCTCACTCGTATGAGCATGTGCGAGGACTCCTTAGTACATGACCTAACAAAGCCCCTCAAAGAGAAGTTTGATGACTATTGGTTAACTTTTTTTTAAACCAATATAGATTTTTTTAAAAAATAAAAACGTGATATCTAAATGTGATAATGAACTTTTTTTTTTTTAACCAATATGAACTTTTTTTTAAACCAATATAGATTTTTTAAAAAAATAAAAACGTGATATCCAAACGTGATAATGAACTTTTTTTTAACCAATATGAACTTTTTTTTAAACCAATATAGATTTTTTTTAAAAATGAAAACGTGATATCTAAACGTGATAATGAACTTTTTTTTTAAACCAATATATTTTTTTTAATAAAAACGTGATAATGAACACCAGTTTTGTAACCAATTTTTTGTTTTTTTTTTTAAAAAACAATACGATAATGAACTTTTTTTTTAAACAATTCTAATAAAATATTCAATAATTAAATAAGAAGGACAAATAAGGAATTTGAAGATTAAAAAGGGGCTTAAAAGGAAATCAAAAGTTTCTCCCCTTAAGCGTCTTTTAATATAGTAAAGATTATTAATTTATTATATTACTAATTGATTTTTTTTATAAAAAACATGTTTTTTTTATTTCAATTTTTTATTTTGTTTATTTATTTCATTTTAATTGTTTTTGTATTTTGTATATTTTGGGTTCCATTTCGTCTTAGGTGCACCATCCTTATGTTTAGTTTTAGCATGTTTCACAAACTTTATAACCTTCTCCACCCTTTTCCTAGTAGTTGTAACGACATCTCCAGCCAACTTAGAAAGAATTTTACACAAACATTTTTTTTTATAAAAAGGATACGTAAGTCTTCATCTAGTACATCTCTAAATTTCTCATCAATCGTACAGTCAGACACAAGAGATTAATCAAATGCAAAACTATATATCATTTTTTGAGGACATTTTATCGACAATGGTTTGAAGAGCCATTCTCAAATGTTGAGTTTTCTAGAGATGACAGATGATTAAGAAATCGGTAATCTAGAGCAAGCGCTCAACTTTTTATCTTGAACACCTAGAAAACCTAAGAAGCACAGATACTAACACGACAGGGACATGACACAACACAGACAATGCAACATGTTAATTTTGTAAAAAGTAGGATACGACACGTTGGTGTATACATTTATACATGTATACGTATATACATTTATACACATTATTAATTTATTATATTACTAATTGATTTTTTTTATAAAAAACATGTTTTTTTTATTTCAATTTTTTATTTTGTTTATTTATTTCATTTTAATTGTTTTTGTATTTTGTATATTTTGGGTTCCATTTCGTCTTTAGGTGCACCATCCTTATGTTTAGTTTTAGCATGTTTCACAAACTTTATAACCTTCTCCACCATTTTCCTAGTAGTTGTAATGACATCTCCAGCCAACTTAGAAAGAATTTTACACAAACATTTTTTTTTATAAAAAGGATACGTAAGTCTTCATCTAGTACATCTCTAAATTTCCCTTCAATCGTACAGTCAGACACAAGAGATTGATCAAATGCAAAACTATATATCATTTTTGGAGGACATTTTATCGACAATGGTTTGAAGAGCCATTGTCGAATGTTGAGTTTTCTAGAGATGACAGATGATTATGAAATCGGTAATCTAGAGCAAGCGCTCAACATTTGCTTAGAGGATTGGCAGTTGAAAGGTAGGATATATAGTTTCGCATTTGATCAATCTCTTGTGTCTGACTGTACGATTGATGGGAAATTTAGAGATAGATTACATGAAGACTTATGTTATGGGCAAAATTAGCCTTCAATATCTTATGCAGGAAGGCCCAGGTTCGTCGGGCCCGAAAGCGGAGGGAACTCAACCAACGGGACAAAGGGCCGGAGCACGCTCCGGCCCCAAGCAAAGACCCTCGGCCTCGGCCCAATGGAGAGGCCGAGGGTCATGGTCGGCCTCGGCCCATTGCCGAGGCCGACCCAGGCCAAAGGCCCAAGATCCCCTTCCGGAGTTAGGAAGGCACACAACCCTAGAAATCCCTATAAGAGGAGAGGCCGCACACACTCACGGGTAAGCAAACACCAGTCCCTAAATACATTCTACGTGCTTTTCGGCCGAAGCTAACTTAAGCATCGGAGTGTGTGTGAAGCGGAGGATAGAATCCTAAGCAAAAGTTGACCATCAACAGTTGGCGCCGTTTGTGGGGAAGAAGTCGAAGCACGTTGACAAGCAGACGCTGTACACGGCCAGAGCGCGCAGTGATAATGGAGCACGAAAATCAGCCGACCGCAGGAGAGCTAAACCCCCTAGTGTTATTCCAAGCCCACGAGACCGAGATCGCAGCAATTAAGGGGAGAATGAACGAGATGGGGTAGAACCTGACCGAAATCCTTAGCTTACTGGAAAAAACCCGAGTCTACAAGGCACGAGGAGGAGCATTTACGCCGAGATCCACAGAAGGGTAAAGGGAAAGATGAGGAGGAGGTAGGAGACTCAGAGAGTGTAACTAGCCGAATGCCTCTTCCCACGGATGACCAGAGTAAAAGAAAAGCTGGACCAAGCCGCAAAAGGTCCCGTAGGAATTCATCGCTAAAGACTGCGCCAGGTACACACACAAATCACGAAAATAGGGAAAAGTCGGGGGCTCGGGCGAAGTCTGAGGCCGAGCAGGGCCAGAAGGCGCGAGAGTCATCCAAGCGGCTCAAAGAGGAGGACAGCTACCAAACCTCCCAAAAAAAGGTGGAGAACGAGGACATAGAAGGGCTGATCGGACAGGTGGGGCCCGTCTTCACCGACGAGATCATGGAAGGAGAGGTGCCCCACAAATTCAAAATACCGAACTTCCTGCAGTATGACGGGAAGAAGGATCCAAAACAGCACCTGGATGCATACCAGACAGGGATGGACTTCCACGGGGCGAATGAGGCAACAAGGTGTCGAGCCTTCGCACTAACACTTACGGGTCTGGCGAGGCAATGGTTTGGCAAGATCCCGCGAAAGTCGATTAGCTCATTCAGAGAACTCGCCCGGGCGTTTGTTACGCAATTCCTAGGAGCCCTTTGACGACAGAAGCCCCAAATCAACTTGCTGACCGTCAAACAAGGACCTCGGGAAAGTCTAAAAGATTATATTAATCGGTTTAGTAATGAAGTCTTGCAGGTGGAAGGATACAATGACGGAGTTGCTTTGACCGCAGTAATCTCCGGTCTGCAGGATGAGAGGCTGCTTAATTCGATTAGAGAAAGCCAACCGAGAACGTACGTGGAGTTTATGACCCGAGCACAAAGGTACATAAGCGCCGAGGAACTATTGAGATCTAAGCAAGAGGAAAGAAAGAGCCGAAGGGGGTCAATATCAGACCGACTCGGGAAGACAGAGAGAAAAGGCACCCAGTCGAGGGCCGAGGCCAGAGCCGACTCGGGCACTCCTCGGACAATGGCTGAGGCCACGAGAGGCCAAAGAGCCGCAAGGGCGGGCGTTGCCAAAAGCCCGATTTGACAGGTATACACCGTTAACAACTTCGATTGAACAAGTCTTGGCCACGATACAGGACATGAATCTGCTGAAACGCCAGAGAAATTGAGGTCAGGTCCTGACAGGAGGAATAGGAGCAAATATTGCATGTTCCATGGTGATCATGGTCATACAACCCGAGAGTGCATCCAGTTGCGAGATGAGATAGAAACCCTAATCCGAGAGGGTTACCTGAAGGAATTCGTAGGGCATGACAAGGGAAAGAGGCCCGTGCAGACAGAGCCAGGCAAGGGAGGCAATAACCCACCGTTCGAGATACGGACGATCTTAGGGGGACCATCCGGAGGAGAGTCAGGCAGAAAGCGGAAGGCTGCGGTTCGAGAGACATGGCAAGAGCCTGGAGAGCAAGGTATGTACTCGCTCCTACTCGATGAAAACTCCCCGACATTAGAGTTTACAGAGAAGGAGGCCGTGGGGGTACGCCAGCCACACAACGACGCACTGGTAGTCACCCTGACGATCGCCAATGCAAAGGTTCATCGAATCCTCGTTGATGGAGGGAGTTCCTCTGATGTTCTCTCGACCACAGCATTTGACGCCATGAGGCTGGGAAGCGATCGGTTGAGGCCAAGCCTCACGCCGCTAGTGGGGTTTGGTGGAGAAAAAGTAAGCCCGAGAGGAAGCATTGAGCTGCCGGTGACGTTTGGGGAAGGACTAGGCGCGATAACAAGAATGATCAACTTCCTGGTGGTAGACTGCGTCCCGGCATACAACGCCATTTTGGGACGACCCACCCTGCACGGACTTAAGGCTGTTGATGTGCAATTTGCTTACCGCAAGTGTACGGTCAAGTAATAATATAGTGTTTTCGTGATTAAACGAGTGTCGTCCTCTGGATTGGTTTTCTAGCAAATTAAATATCGTGAACACTTTTGTTCAATTTTATTTAGGGAGCAAAACTCAATGATAAAGATAAATCTAAAGAAAAAAAAGCATAAAATAAAAGTGGATACTCAAATGGAAAGATTCTTAGGGAATTGATTTCATTGATTAAGATTGAGAATTAATTAATGGGATGAATTTAGCATGCAATTATTCTACCAAGTCTAGGAACCTTTTATCACAACTATCTCTCCCGAGCATAATTGATTCTCATGCATGCAACCAACTTGATATCCCTATCTAAGTTCATTAACATACAAGGCTTTGAGTTTAGTTCTTCAAGCAACTTCTAAAGTTATTCCAAATCCCGTCACAAACTTAGAATTTCTACTTTAGTCATGCAATTAAATAAAGTAAGTCTTAGGCCAAATCCCCTCTCCCGAGCAAGATTCAACACTCAAATCATTCAACTAGTGATCAAGTAATTGAAAGCATTTAACCATAATTGCATAGGTAAAATAAATGCATATTCATACCACAAATCAATCCAACAAACTACAACAATTACATCAATCCCCAAGACAAGCAACTAGCAACTCATAGTCTTTAAACTACAAACACTAATTGAAAGAAAAGCCAAAAAAACTACAAAAGGTAAGGGAAAGAGAAAGGAAAACTCGAATCCGTCGAAACCGGCACGTCCCCGTCACGATCTCCAAGTCTTCTCGCTTGATTCCCGCTCCTTGGCCTTGCTTTAGCTCCCACTAAAGGTCTCTAGTCGAAATTAGGGCTAAAATCTAACCAATTGAACTCCCCAAATCCGTAGCTGAAAAGAGGAATTTATAGAAAATCTGTGGGTAGCGTCGCGACGCTGTGTACATAGCGTCGCGACGCTGTCACAACATCGAGAAGACTTGGAGACGCTCCAAGAGCAGCGTCCCGACGTTGGCCTGTGGATGGCTCTCTTTTGACTTCTTCTTGGTTGAATCTTTTTCGTTCTTTAGCCAATTTTCGTGTCCCGAACACGTATTTAGCTCCAATTTCTCGATTTAACTCTGAAATATGATTCCTACAAAAAGAACATAAAAATGCATAATTTTGGCCAATTAAATATAAAAGACTAGCTTAATTAATTAGGGAAACATAGCTAGCTATGCTCGCTATCAGTTGTAGCCTCAACCTACCACCAGGTCCTGAAGTTCCCAACTGCAGAAGGTATAGGAGCGGTGTACGGCGAGCAGAAGATGTCGAGGGAATGCTATTTCATGGCACTCAAGAATGTCGACAAAAAGGCTCAAGCAATGTTAGCCTCGGGAGAAGGCCGAGGCCAAGCATTTGGGGAGTCAAGCTATCCCCTGCCAATGGAGCCCTGACTCCTGCTGATTATGTTTTCCAGTCCACTGGGGCCATGTTCAGTTTCCCATCATTTTTAGCAATGAGTTATTCAGAATGTAATCAACTAGTTTATTTGAAATGAAGCACTTCGAGTTTTCTTTTTCCAAAAGTTTACGACAGCGGTATTTTCCCCAGAAGAGTGTACGCACCCCTGGGATGACCATAATGCTTGAAGAGAGGCCCGGGAACTCCCTAAGCCTCCCCAAGCCCTTTTCCCCAGAAGAGTGTACGCACCCCTGGGATGACCATAATGCTTGAAAAGAGGCCCGGGAACTCCCTAAGCCTCCTCAAGCCCTTTTCCCCAGAAGAGTGTACGCACCCCTAGGATGACCTTAATGCTTGAAGAGAGGCCTGGGAACTCCCTAAGCCTCCCCAAGCCCTTTTCCCCAGAAGAGTGTACGCACCCCTAGGATGACCATAATGCTTGAAGAATGGCCCGGGAACTCCCTAAGCCTCCCCAAGCTCTTTTTCCCCAGAAGAGTGTACACACCCCTGGGATGACCATAATGCTTGAAGAGAGGCCCGAGAACTCCCTCGGCCTCCCCAAGTCCTTTTCCCCAGAAGAGTGTACGCACCCCTGGGATGACCATAATGCTTGAAGAGAGGCCTGGGAACTCCCTAAGCCTCCCCAAGCCCTTTTTCCCCAGAAGAGTGTACGCACCCCTAGGATGACCATAATGCTTGAAGAGAGGCCCGAGAACTCCCTCGGCCTCCCCAAGCCCTTTTCCCCATAAAAGTGTACACACTCCTGGGATGAATGCAGCAGCTTGAGGAGTGAAACAAGAAGCAGTACAGGAAAAATGCCCGGCCTCATGCCAGGGCCGAGGCCGAGCATTCTAGCTCAAGGACAGCTGTGAGAGCCTGCAAATAAGCCTGATCAGAAAGTGAGTGGGCGGAGGCACAGACAGAACTGGTCGGCCTCATGCTAGGGCCGAGGTCGAGCATTTCAGGGACGGTTTGGAGCACCGCTCTCAAAGGCCCGGGTACGAAGCAAGTCTTTCCTTACTCAAAAAAATGCATGCCTAAGATATTAGATACATGTTTCTGAGTGGGGGGCTGGGAATAGTCAGGATGATCTATGACTGTAGTTTATCCTCTTAGAATACTTTGTCATTCGCTTCCAAGCCTGAAATTCTGTGATTATAGTTTATCCTCTTAAAATGCTTTGTCACTTTCTATATCACCAAGATTGTTCAGAGCCGTAATTAGAGGACAGTCTAAGGCATAAAAGTGCATAGGCAGTCATTCATTAAAAGAAGATAAGGGATACATGATAAGAGCAACAGGAAGCAAGAATTGTAAAAACGGGATTTAAAAGCCGTAAAGTCGGTGGATCGGGAAAAGCAGAAGAGTGTTCAGCGGTTGTCATCGCCAGAAAAGTCCATATCCTCGCGTCCGCTTGACGAGCTTTCTGACGCCGGATAGGAGCCAGGGTCAACAACCATAGCAGCCATCTCGGTCTTCAAGACGGATCGGTCAAGGTCGAGAAAATGCTTCTGCATGCGCCGAATAGCCCATGTCGCTCCATCCTCCCACATTTGGTTATTGGTAAGGACATAGTCCTCCGTCTTTTGATACGCCTCGGCGAGGTACTTGGCATCAGCAAGATAGGCCCGAGCTTCAGCTAGTTGGGCTTTGGTTTGGTCCCAGCCCGTCTTGTGGCGCTCAAGGTCGGCCCTCACCTCTTCCCGAAGGAGATTGGCACGATCAAGGCTATTCTGCGCCTGGACTAGTTCTTGCCTTGGGACGTTGTTCGACTGCAATTTGTTTATTTTGTTCGTTAAACTCATGGCAGAAACAGTAACTTTGGTGAAAGCCTGTAGAGGAAGTGGGGCTTGGTAAGAGATTGCTCCAAGGGAGAGGGAAATAACCAAGTCAAAAACTAGCCGAGGAACTTACCTCACGGAGGTGGCGATGGACAGATTGAAAGCTTTTTGCGGGGTCATCATAGCCTAGCTCTCCCTCAGGCTTATGGGATTGCAAGCCCTACCAACAGCGGAGGTCGTGAGCAAGCATGTCCACTTGACTTCCCGTTCCGGAATAGTCCTCTGGAAGGACGCAGACAGGGAGGGAAGTTCCCTCCTCCCTTATAGGAGAAGGAGCGACCGGCGGGCGGTGGCGTGATGATCTCCTTAGACCCGTAGTGGAAGAGCGGGCGACAACGAAGGGCGTGTCAGATTCATCCCCAGTTAAGTCAGTGACGTTCGCTTGGGAGGTGCTAGTTGCTCCCTTGTTCTTCTTTGGCTTACGGCTCTCATTAAAGATTAGGCGCGGAGGCATCGCTAGGCAAGAATAGAAGAGGTAAAGTTAGTGGTACAGCAAAGTCAAGTAAAAAGAAAGAGGAGAGGTGTCAGCGAGGTAGCAAGGATAGGCTTACTTGACAGAGGGCGAGCGAGCCTGAGGAACACTAGATTCTCTTGATTGACCAAGTCAGGACCGTAGTGGTGGCAAAGTGGAATCTGTCGTACAACTTCAGCAAACTCACGGGCTTGAGCGGAGTGGCGAGCTCTTCGAGGAACTGAGCAAAATAAACACAAAGGTGAGTAAGAGAAGTCAGACATGGCAAGAAATATGCAAACACTCACCATATTCTCGAAATATTGGGGAAACAACGTAATGGCTACCGTCCGGGTTTTGCTCTAACCAATTCCCACTAACAAAGAACCAGCCATTCCTCCAATTTTTTACAGATGTAGGGGTGTTAACGATAACCCCCTTCTTCGCACTAATGTAATAAAATAAATGCCCTAAGTTAGGGTTTTTGTTGATGGAGTGTAAAGAAAAGAAGATATCCGAGTCCATGGTCTTATCAGCATTGCCATACGCCCACAGCAAGATGCAGCCTATGGCTCCACCCGTTAGGCACAAGTTGGGTAGGAGCCAGCCCGGTGAGCATTAAGAAGTGTTGGAGGAGTAAGGGGAGGGGAAGGCGAACCCCGAATTTAAACATAGCCCTGTAAAAGGCAACCTCGCCCACCGGAGGATGAGAGATGCTCTCATGTGAATCTGGGACCCTCATGTGCACGTCGTTGGGAACGCCATACTCGTATCGAAGACGTTCGAGTTGAGCCTCGGCCACCGAGGATGACGTAACCAAAGGATGTGCCGAAGGCCCGGTATCCTCAGCCTCCCCAGCATCATCCTCCTCCTCAGAATAGGCAGACTTGCCGCAGAAACTCGAGCCACTCTCGGAATAAAACTCAGCGTGGACCGAATCGTCACTGGCCATAGCGTGATAAAGTGATTTAGAACAGATGGAAAAGAAAAGGGATTTGCAGAGAAGAAGCTACCTTGTGCAAGGTTTGAGGAAGATGGATGCAAGAAGGTGGGAGTAAAGGAATTGCAAAGGAGGCTATTTATAAGGCCAAGATGGAGGGAAATTTGGAATTCAAATTCAAATTTTGGAAAAAAAAAAAGAGAAAGCGTGACGGGACTGATCCCCGCTAGGCCTGCTACGGCAGGCCTAGCCTGCCCGGCCTCGGCCAATCGCTGAGGCCGATCGTACCTGCTGCCTGTAGCAGCAGGCACTCTGCCGCAGCAGGGGAATTGATTCCCCGCTAGGCCTGCCACGACAGGCCTAGCCTACTCGTCCTCGGCCAATGGCCGAGGGTGAGCATATCTGCTGCCTATGGCAGCAGGGGGCTGAGAGTCTCTGCCAGCCCCCTATTTTTTTCTTCTTCCTCTTTTCTTGGCTTGCCAACCATATGCTGTTTGGATTCCCCTAACTCTAGTTCTGGATTTTGGTTCCTCACCAACTAGAGAGTTACTTCTTCGGGATCGGCAACAACATCTCAATGTTTAATATTTTGCGAAAATCTTTGCTAAGAATCTATTATCTTTATTATCTCACCCTTGTTTTGATTAATCTTTTGGGTTGGCTACTACTCTCCATTGGAAGCCAAGGAAAGCCCATGAACTCCAATAGAGAGTGGGGGCTTAATGTTATGGGCAAAATTAGCCTTCAATATCTTATGCAGGAAGGCCCAGGTTCGTCGGGCCCAAAGCGAAGGGAACTCAACCAACGGGACAAAGGGTCGGAGCACGCTCCGGCCCCAAGCAAAGACCCTCGACCTCGGCCCAAGGGAGAGGCCAAGGGTCATGGTCGGCCTCGGCCCATTGTCGAGGCCGACCCAGGCCAAAGGCCCAAGATCCCCTTCTGGAGTTAGGAAGGCACGCAACCCTAGAAATCCCTATACGAGGAGAGGTCGCACACACTCACGGGTAAGCAAACACCAGTCCCTAAATACATTCTACGTGCTTTTCGGCCGAAGCTAACTTAAGCATCGGAGTGTGTGTGGGCTACACCACACCAGTGTGCAGCGTTTGCTCGTCTTGCAGGTCACACATTCCCGCTATCTTACAAATTCACCGTTGACCGTCACGTGGAGCGGAGGATAGAATCCTAAGCAAAATCTGACCATCAACAACTTACATATCCTTTTTATAAAAAAAATGCTTGTGTAAAGTTTTTTCTAAGTTGGCGGAGATGCAATTACATCTACTAGGAAAGTGGTGGAGAGGGTTAGAAAGTTTGTGGAACATGCTAAAACTAAACATAAGGATGGTGCACCTAAAGAGAGCTTCAAGGATCTCAATATTGACGAGCCAAACAAGTGGGATTGTACATACTATTTTCTTTTTGCAGCCAGTGAGTTGAGGGACGCCCTTTCTACCTTAGAAATAACTGGTGTAGAAGCTCTTACGAAAAATGATTGGGATGTCATTGATAGTCTTATCACTTTGTTGAGATACTTTTTTGAAGCGGCTAATGTTCTAACTTCCACCTCTCGCCCAATTGCGAACCTGATTTTCCTAGAAATGGAAAAAATTCAAATGGAGCTCACTCGTATGAGCATGCACGAGGACACCTGACAAAGCCCCTCAAAGAGAAGTTTGATTACTATTGGTTAACTTACAGCATAACTTTGGCATTTGCAGTGGTAATGGACCCAAGGTTCAAATTGATAGACTTTTTATCCTACACACCTAGAAAACCTAAGAAGCACAAACACTGACGTCGATGTTTTTTTTAAAAAGTAGGATACGACACGTTGGGGACACGTTATATTGTATACATACATACATGTATACATATTATTAATTTATTATATTATTAATAGATTTCTTTTTTATAAGAAACATGTTTTTTTTGTTTCAATTTTTTATTTTGTTTATTTGTTTCATTTTAATTGTTTTTGTATTTGGTATATTTTTTGTTCCATTTCGTAGTTTGTGATCCATCTTTTTTGTATGTATGATGTTATTTCTTGTTCTATAGGTTCATATCAGAATGAAAAAAATGGAAAATACGCGGTTTGAGTAAAACATTTCAAATCAATCTATTGGTTTTTACCTTTTGGTTTCTTTTTTTTAATTACACATATCATTTTGTAGGCACAAATGGGTAAATGAGCTTCCTTTCCTATTTTCATATATCGTTATGGGTTTACAAGAATGTAAATTTTGAAAAAAAAAATGGACATATTTGAAATAAATGGGTTACTTTTGACCCATTTGTGTAGTTACCCAAAAAAAAACTTAGGGGAATTGTGTAAAATGGCTACAAAAAAAAAGTGGTCTTGATTTTTTGCTACGGAAGTTTGGTCTTTGCAAGCGTGGCTACCGGAATAGTAGGAACTGTTTTCTAGATTTTTTTTGACATTTTTACCCCTAGTATATACGACTATAGACAAACGCCGTTAACAGATTTTTTTTGTTTTCATTCAGTTTCTCCCCCCTTTTTTCGGGATGGATGAATCCCGATTTATAGGGAGTTCAGTTGGCGGTTTGTGTTCAAGTGTATAAAAAGATCTACCTATTTTTTAGGCTTAGGTTCAGCGTTTCCATCGATAAAAAAAAAATTTATCCCTCACATTTTGCCCCTCATTATCCATGTTACAAAAGAACAACAATAAAAGTCGTAAGTAGCAGTACATACAGACAGATAACAGTACATATAAACTACAGCGTATATATAACTCATATGGGGTGGGACTAGGGTAAGTATGCATACACACAGGATGCATGCAGAACACGTATGTATGTAATACTATATACAGATATCAGTTATGGCATTTTCATCAGGTATTTGCATTCAGGTGAACATGGTACGGGGGTTATTATGGTTGCATATAGCAACACAGACAAAGACAAAGTGTATTTTTATTGGGCATTCGAGACATACACGATACAGGGGTGATTAACTCAAATACAGGGGATTAAGTGTATACACACACAAGTAGACACATTAGACCATTCCATGGATGTATATAATAGTACAGACAAATCAAAGCATTTTTTCTATTAGACATGTCAATGTGTACGCACACATACATATGAGTATACCACAAGCACACTTTTTCCAGAGAAGTTGTAATAACGATGAAATGGTATTTATCAGTACATACCACTCGAGGGAATGTAATAACGAAATCCTAAAATCTCGGGGGAACGTATCAGCTTGTTGCTAATATAAGGGAATCGGAATGAAGTTGTTCATGTCTAATAGAAATGGTATTTATCAGTACATACCACTCGGGGGAATGTAATAACGAAATCCCTAAAATCTTGGGGGAATGTATCAGTTTGTTGCTAATATAAGGGAATGAGAATGAAGCTGTTACCTTGGTTTGAATTTCTGAGAAATTGTACAGTCCTCGTGCAGAAGGAGAATCGATGGAGGATGTGGGGCAAGCAAGAGTCTCGACGGCACGGCGGAAGAAGGTCGTCGGCACGGCGGATGTGGGTCGCCGGCGCGATGCGAGAGGTAGGGATTGGGATACACTCTGTGTTGGGGGGTGGAAAATGGTGGGAAATGGAGGATTAAGTCTTTCAAGGGGGGGCAATGGTGGGAAGGGAGGGTTGTGGAAGATGAAGATGGACGGACGGGCTGGTGCATGAAGGCGGTTCTGGTGGGAGGGTGGGCGGTGTTATGACAACTCATAATTGCAGCAGCTAAGGTATCATAATTATTGTGTTCTTATTTGTTTTTAAAAATTTTCAGGTATTCTTAGTTGCAGGTAGTAAATCTTCCTATTGACAGGACTGTTGTTTCCGATTAATGGAGTTCGAAGGTGTTTCTCTCTACTGAAGGGGGTTGAACTTTGACAAGAAAAATGACTATAAATAAATAAAGGAGTAAATACCTTTATTGGGGAAGGAGTACAAAGTTCAAGGTTCTTAGGTGCAGGTAGTAAATAAGCAGATGGACAGGTTTTAGGTGCAGGTAGTAAATATGCAGATGGACAGGGATGTTGTTCCTGATCAATGGAGTTCAGAGGTGTTTCTCTCTACTGACGGGGTGGTTGAACTTTGTACTCATTGTCCGACAAGGTATTTACTCCTATTCCCGGGGAACAACTAGGGTCTTTGTACTCATTGGTGTGTCATAATTCCGGTTTCTTAATTTTTCAGCAGATGTGTCATAATTCCGGTTTCTTAATTTTTCAGAGGTTCTCAATGGAGTTCAGAGGTGTTTCTCTCTACTGACGGGGTGGTTGAACTTTGTACTCATTGTCCGACAAGGTATTTACTCCTATTCCCGGGGAACAACTAGGGTCTGGTACATTTGGGTTTCAAAATAGTTGTGTGTCTTTTTTATTTTCGTATTTTTAAACCTCCTAAAATGTCTCCAACTATTTTTAGGGGTGTTTTTTTATCTCTCTTAAATGATTTTGGTTTTAAACGTTAACAACACGTTAGGAAGTTTGTTGAGGGGCATTTTTGTCTTGTATAATTAGGGAATTATTAATTAATAAATGGTTTAGCCATCTATTTAATTTACAAACGTTTGTAGCCATTTTTCAAGCCACCTTTTTATTTGTAGCCATTTTTCTTGTTGCCCCAAAAACTTATAACAAAGCCCAAATTAAATTGGGTTTCCCTATTTTGATTTAGGTATAGTACAGATATTGATACCATTGCAGAAGACAAAGCGAGCTTAGCTCAGCGGTAATTGACATACCTTCGACCATGAGGTCAGAGGTTCGAATCTCTCCATCCTCAAATGTTGATGTACTCAAAAAAAAAATAATAAAAAGATACCATCGTAAGGGGGAGTGTTAGATTTTTTTGGTATAGATTTTGATTTTTTGTGATTAACAGGAAGTGAATGTAACTCTTGAGGTTGTAATCCCCTTTTCATGCTCGAAATATCATACAAAGATTTTCTTGACCATCTATGTGATCTTAAACGAATCTGTTTGTTGGGATTCTTTTACTGTTGTCTTGCTCCTCCAGCAATAAATGTAGATCAATCTTTTTTGGTGGAAGACTAGGTACGTTATTATTTGTCTTTTTAATTGTGTTAAAATTGAAAATTATTTTTTGGTTAGGATTTTATTATATTGCAAGGCATTCTATATTATATACTCTTGAAAGTTGTTGCTTTTTACTAAGCCAATGTTAGTTTTTAATGGAGAAACAACAGTTAAGAAGTAGTAAAATGGGAAAGGGATGTTGAGTAAGATCTTATGGTTACACATTCAGCAAAAATGTTGTCTAAAACAATGCAGAATTTTGGTTGAGATGCAGCAAAGAAAAATAGGGAAGCTTAAACGCTTGATTCTTTTTCTAATGAAAATCTTGGTAAAAAAATATATTTATTTTTTATGTATTAGATTTATTTATTTTGGAGAAATATCTATTAGATTTTGATAGGGATGTTTAAGTTGTCAAATTATGTGAAAGATCAGTGGTTTTTACATGAATTAAACTGTCTTTTTCCTTCGAAATTTTCTCAATTGGAAACCCTTGAAATATATTCAATTGCTTTTGTTTAAGATATTGTTAAATAACTGAATTACCACTAACCTAAGTGTGTCTAAGCCATAAACGTATATCTAAGGGTGAATTTGGGCATTCAATATATTCTGTATTACATTTGTTACTTGGATATTAATTTCGTGGACGAAATATATTTTAGAAATTTTATGATCTCTTGTCATGATACCATGCCAAATTGTTATGCGAACCTTTAAGGGACTGTTTGGGGCACTGAATAGGTTATAATAACTCCCTTTACTCCCTTTATTATAACTTATTCAGTGTTTGGGGCATCAACAAAAATAAATGGTGAGGTGAGTTATTTTTACGCCTGATTATTTTATCCATTCTCTACCGTAACCATCATTCAACTCACCCGATTATTCTATCCATTTTTTACAGTAACTCTCTCATCTCTTCTCCCATGCGACTCCTTGACTTTTCTGACGTCTGCCGGTCGCCGTCGGCCGACGAAGTTTCCGACGACCGCCGACCACTTTTCCGATGACTTTTCCGGTGATCGCCGACGATTTTTCGGACAACCAATTGTTTTTTCCTTTTTTTCATATTTCTTCTCATTTTCATTTCGAAAAATATAAAATAAAGAAAAGAAAGAAAACGAGGAAAAAAATTTGGTCGTCGAAAAATTTGTCGGAAACCGCCAGAAAAGTTGTTGAAAACGTTGCCGACATTAGGGTTAGAGGAAGAAGAAAATGATGAAGATGGAGTCTGAGGTTGAGGAAGAAGATGGAGATGATGATGGAAATGGAGGAAGAAGATGATGAAGATGAAGATTGAAATGGAGGAATAAGATGAAGATGATAAAGGAAGAAGATAAAGATGAAGGAAGAAAATGAAAAATAAGGAAAAAAGAAAAAGAAAAAAACGATTTTTGGTCATTCCATGTTAGAAACACTTTCTCAGTACTTTTTCTACATATATAAAAATGAAGTTTTATTATATAACTTCTTTGTACATAAGCATTTACCATTTTTACGTTGAAAATAAACAAATATGGTTTTCCAATATGAAATCATAAAGTCACTTCTTTTGTGAAAAAAAATCATGACCCTAAAACAAAGAAAATCAACTCTTACCTTAAATTATTTTTGTTTCCTTTTAAGTTAAACACATCATTTAACCCGTATACCCAATACTTTATTTTTTTTACAACTGAATCCAAACAATTTTTTATTGATATTTGCAAAATATAATATTTGACATACAAAGTTGTATGAGGAAAATAAACAAAAAAAAAAGTCAGGAAAAAAACAGTCAACTTGAACATTTGATTTAGAATCTCATGTTAAACATATCAGCAATCCAAACACACAATATTTTAACCCAGACTAAAATAATCTGCATCCCAAACACATATTATTTTATCCCATACTAAAATAATCTACACCCCAAACACAGATTATTTTATCTCAAACTATAATAATCTGCACCCAAACACAGATTATTATAACCCCAGACTATTATAATCCCCAGATTATTATAACCACTAGATATTATAATATATTCAGCACCCCAAACAGCCCCTAAATGTTTAAGTTGTTCGTCTAAGTTAAAGTTAATCCTCATGTAACAATATTGATCGACAAGACCTAAACCGTGGACCTCTATTTGAAGCTCAAACTTACAGTTAACTGCAAGAATAGACAAAAGAAAAAGCTCGTTTTAAAAAATGACAACTGTCTATATTATTTAGATAAACGACCAAATCAATTTTGTGAATGGTAAAATCCAAATCATCAACTTACGAAAATACCCTTGATACAAAAATATATCCCAATATTTGAGATAACTAGAATTTGTAATTCAAATCAAATAACCGAAAATCTACAATTATGGGGTAGTTAAATCAAATATGTGCTTCAAATCAAATTTATCAAAAACCTTAAATAGAGGGGTTGTTGTTTGTGAAAAAAAAAAATTGAAAATACAGAATATTTTAAAAAATATCTAACTGGTTGCAGAACAATGTTCATATATCTATATTCATGGTTTATAATTGCAAAATAATGGAGGAAATGTTTGGAACATGTAAAATGTGAGCTTAATTACCACAAATATTTGATATTGAGAATTCCAACGGAAGTTTCAAAGGGATGAATTAGGCATATAAAAATTACATCCAATGATTTAAAAACTAATAGCAAATCAAGACCTGCAAGTGTTAAATCACATAATTAAAATAATCCTAATATTGCATGCAACAACTAAAGAAAACATTATAGTTAGAAGAAAAAAAATAGACAAAACTTAATTAAGACTCACATTGGACATCATAGATTTTGGTTTGAATTTTTGAGGTGAATAACATAATCAAAACTAGCTGATGAGGTTTGTTATAGGCAATTTTGGACCACCCCGATATACAAGGAGCTGACGAGGACAACCGGGGAGGAATCGGGCTGAAAGATGGACCAAGGAGGCAAAACCGGCAAGTGAGACGGGCCAAAACCGAAGGGGTCGGGTTTTAGGCCCGACCCTCTGTGGGCCGAGGCCGACCCTCGGCCCGCTCGAGCGGGCCGAGTCCGTTCGGTCTCGCCTGGTCCCCACCGCCTTTGGATGCCCCGGTTTCGCCTGGTTTGACCTAAAACGCCTCCGAAACCCTAAAAAGGCTAGGAAGAGGAACAGGTATTTATATCCTTCTTCGCCACTGAAAAGGGGATCCGAATTCTAACCCTAAATACACTCTACTTGTTCTTCGGCCAAGAGCTAACTTAAGCATCGGAGCGCGTGTGGTCTACACCACACCGGTGTGCAGCGTTTGTTTGTCTTGCAGGTCACGCTCTTCCCGCATCCTTACAAATTGACTGTTGATCGTTGCGTGGGGCGAGGGGCAATTCCCTAAGCAAAATTTGACCATCAACAAGGTTGATGGCCAAATCTCTTATCAGCCCCTAGACTAAAAGAATGGCTTTCGTATTGTAGTTGGACTAAAAGAAAGTCTTGTGAATTTGAAGAACGTTCTGAATATAAAAGACTACATCATTACTAATTATATCAACTTCATCACTGTGGATGTTTGTTTGGTCTTAAGATGACTGTGACCTTTTCTATGTGTCACTATTAACTTAGTTGTCCGAATAATTTTCTACTTTTTCATCTATCCTTCATTGTATTAAAAATCTAGCAAATTGTTCATTCAGATTTTTAGATTTTGCATAAAATTGATTATATTGAAACAAATTAGAAAAAAAAAATCATATATTTTTATTCAATATTTAATCAGGTTAAAAGATACTCTATTTTAGATCTCAAATTTGAATTAGATTAGATTGGGAGAGAGTGGTTTAGATACACCTTTTTTTTTTTTTGAAATCTAGATACACCCTTTTAAATTTAGCATAAAACCAATTGAAATTGCAGCTAAGGGTAAAGTAAAAAATCTACTGCACAAATGAAGGGAATAAAAATCCCCACGCAGCGGAAGCGCATCGATTGGACATACTTTAAAGTTGCTGGAAAATCAGTTTAAACATGCTGAAAAATAAATCTAAATTTATTTTCATGCTTTTCTAAAGAAAAGAGGAAGAACCGTTACAAACCTTTGTTATAGACTTGACCGTTCTTCGCCAACGATGCTCCAACGATCAAAACGCAGCAGCCCCCTTTTTAAGTTTCTTCGCTGGAAAATCCTTCTTGAATGACACAATAACCACAGAGGTTACACCGGTATGTCTCTAAGTTTGGGAGGCAAAAGACTTGTGGGAGTCTTTATCTAAGAGAGAGGCTAGAGAGTATTCTAGATCTTGTCTCGAGACTCTAAGAGCAAGAGCAGAGTGTCATGGACCAATTAGGTTTAGTGTTCTATTTATAGAAGAGAGGCCAAGAATAAAATATTCAATTAAATCAATCTTTTCCAAAATTGATTTAATCTTATTCCTTATTTAATCAATCATGATCAATCAATTTCATAATTGATTAATCTTTTCCACAAATGACTCATTACTTCCATAAGTGATTAGATCATTTCCATAAATGATTAATCACTTCCTTAAGTGATTAATTATTTCCATAATTGATTAATTCCCGGTTAATAAATTCTTTAATTAATTAACCACCAATTAAATATCACATATTTAATTTCCGGCCTTGAATTAATTAATTTTGCCCAAATAGATTTTAGGCTTTAAATTAATTAATTCATTATTTGAACTCTTTCAAACTTCCATAAATATATATTTGAATTTCTTCAAATATTAATTTCTCTCAAAATAATATATCAATATATATTATATTTGTTTCCCTTAGTAAATTGAACATTTTCAATTTACTTTTATTACTTAGTTGCCTCAAATTACTTTATGAGCTACCAATGGGACCTAATGGACCTGCAAATCAGAAGCTTCAACGATGTGAGATTAATTGGTCAAACTCATTAACCACATTAATCAATATTCGTTAACTATGTGTACATTCCACTATAGACTCACAGTTGCACTCTTCTCACTGCAGATATATTTTCTGTGTCCACGGATCTAGACCAATATCGACTAGTTAGTCCTTCACGAGTGTCCGTAACACCAGCTGGGTCAAATTACCGTTTTACCCCTAGGTTACTTCTATTTCCTTAAGTATCAGTTCTCCTCTAATGAACAACCTGTTTGTGGTCCAACCATCAAACATAAAACCCTTTCGTTCCATTGAGAGGGTAGGGCCTTTTGTTCAAGACTCGGAGTAACCACTTAAGGGAACACTCATCTGCTTCCCTAAAGTCGGGAAGGAGTGAATTCCATCTTGTACCATTATGTTCCTAGCTCCCCATTCGATCTTGTCCCCAAAATGGTAGGCTTATTGAGTCGGCGTATTGGCCACTCTCACCCATGCAAATCAAAGGACAATCTCTCATGAGTAGGAGTCCATAATCAACTCAGGATTAAAACTAAGTTGTCTAGGTCGTCCTAGTGAAATAGAAAACCAACTAATTAACGGTGTTATAACCAGTGGTTACTATTTCGCGGTCTGGTCTTATGCAAACTCATTGCATAGGATACCCCCACTCGCATGTCTCCTACACGAACGCGTTGGATCACAGCGTTTGTATCAAATACAAAGTGGGTCGTATCCATAGTGTCACCAGGATAAGACACCAAGTCTTATCCCTATATTATAGACCCTTTAGGCTGTTTCTTGAACAATGATCCCATATGTCGCTACATATAGTTCAAGACTCATATTACAGCCTTGGATGTCTAGTTTATTGGATTGGGGTTATTTTTAGGCAAAGACAAATATAAAATAACTAATAACAATTAATGGAAAATATATCAATATTATTTCATTAATATCCGGTCAACGGTTACATTCACTATCTACGAGTTTTAGGGCATAAAACCCAACAACAAATACACTACGTGACAATCACGTTTTGGCCATTTTCCTCCCGTTTTCTTTTTGTTTATGTGGAAGTGAATCCTACTTCTCTAGCCTCCCTTTCGGTCTGGAGTCTCTCCATAGATTTTTCTAATTCTACCCTCATGGCTCTAGACTCCTCAATAAAATTTTGAAGTAAGCTCTTTAATGAGGACTTTTCTTTTATGGAAGTGGACCGCACTTCACTCTCCTCCTCTTGGAGTTGTAATCTCCCTAGGGATTTTTCTAGAGCTAATTTAGTGGCTCTATTATCCTCAAAATAATTTTGAAGTAAGCTCTCTAAGGGAGAATTTTCTTCTAAGGGAGAATAATTTGAAAAGGAAAAATTGGATGATGGTGTTGGTTCTTCGGGCTCAGATTCCCTAAAAGGCTACCAAAAATTATAAAAAGTCATTTAAATTAATAAAATCAACAACGACCATGCTCTCAATCAGATACAAACACCAACTAACAGCATAACAAGAACAATGGACCAAGACTCAAATAAAAATAAAAACAAATAAAGCAAAATAAAACCTCTAAATTAAAACAAGCAATTTCTTCACAATATTAAATTAATGAAATTAGTCAATCCCGACAACGGCGCCAAAAACTTGTTGGGTGCAATCCCGCCATACCGCAAGCACACGAGCCACAAATAATATAGTGATTTTGAGTATAGAGTATCGTCTCCACAAGGATTGGATTTATTAACTTAACTATCGCGAATACTATTGCTAAGCTTTATTTAGAGAACAAAATCTAATGCCGAAAAAGATAAACTAAAAAGCTAATCTAGAAAGCAAAAGATAAATGGAGACACAATTTGGAGGGATAATTCTAGGGCATTGATTTCATTAATTGGACCTTTAATTGCTTAATTAATTAGCTAATTAGGATTAATAAGTCATTCAATTCATAAGTCTAGAAGTCTGATATCAAGGACTCTCCTTTTGGTCTCCTCCTATTCTCATGCCTTTTAATATAAAAATCTCCTTTCAGTTTCCTCCTTATTTACTAAGCATGGCATTATGACCCTTCATTAACAACCTCTAACGTCTTATTTTATCCCGCTTTCACTCGGGTAAATAAACATTAGTCATGCATTCAGTTCTAGTCTAAGCTTCTCTCCATCGAGTTTCCACTTAGAAAACAGTTCATTTAATCAGTGATCAGGTAATTAAAAGCATTAAGGACAAAATGCCACAAATGAATGGAAATGACAATCAAACCAAATCAATGAATTCATTAAGCAAAGGTTCAACAAACTTAATCAAACCCATAGAATTTAGGAATTAAATACTCATAATCTCTAAACATCCAACAATTCCTAATTACACCTAATCTATAAACTTAAAACGAAGGAAAAGGGAACAAAAATGCTTAATATCATGTCGATCTCCTCGATCCCATGGCGACCTCCATCAATCCCGAGCTCCCAATTGAAGGGAATAAAAATCCCCACGCAGCGGAAGCGCATCGATTGGACCTTACGCCGTATATTAATTAACATTAAAATATCGTTACGATAACTCAAACAAAACTTTAAACATGCTTTAAAGTTGCTGTAAAATCGGTTTAAACATGCTAAAATAAATCTAAATTTATTTTAAAAACTTTTCTAACGAAAAGAGGAAGAACCGTTACAAACCTTCGTTGTAGACTTGACCGTTCTTCGCCAACGACGCTCCAACGAACGAAAACGCAGCAGTCGCCTTTGTTTTTCTTCGCTGGAAATTCCTTCTTGATTGACACAATAACCACAGAGGTTACACCGGTATGTCTCTAAGTCTAGGAGGCCAAAGACTTGTGGGAGTCTTTCTCTAAGAGGGAGGCTAGAGAGAATTCTAGGTCTTGTCTTTCAAGAGTGTCAAGTGTCCTGACCAATTAGGTCTAGTGTTCTATTTATAGAAGAGAGGCCATGCATAAAATATCCAATTAAATCAATCTTTTCCAAAATTGATTCAATCTTATTCCTTAATTAATCAATCATGATCAATCAATTCCCCAATTGATTAATCTTTTCCATAAATGACTAATTACTTCCATAAGTAATTAGATCATTCTCATAAATGATTAATCACTTCCTTAAGTGATTAATTATTTACATAATTGATTAATTCATGGTTAATGAATTCTTTAATTAATTAACCACCAATTAAATATCACATATTTAATTTCCGGCCTTGAATTAATTAATTTTGCCCAAACACTTTTAGGACCTAAATTAATTAATTCTTTCAATCTTCCATAAATTTATATTTGAACTTCTTCAAATATTAATTTCTCTCATAATAATATATCAATATATATTATATTTATTTCCCTTAGTAAATTGAACATTTTCAATTTACATTTAATTACTTAGTTGCCTCAAATTACTTTACGAGCTACCAGTGGGACCTTATGGACCTGCAGATCAGAAGCTCCAACGATGTGAGATTAATTGGTTAAACTCATTAACCACAATAATCAATATTCGTTAACTGTGTGTACATTCCACTATAGACTCACAGTTGCACTCTTCTCACTGCAGACATATTTTCTGTGTCCACGGAACTTAGACCAATATCGACTAGTTAGTCCTTCACGAGTGTCCGTAACACCAGCTGGGTCAAATTACCGTTTTACCCCTGGGTCACCTCTATTTCCTTAAGTACCAATTCTCCTCTAATGAACAATTTGTTTATGGTCCAACCATCAAACAGAAAACTCTCTCGTGCCATTGAGAGGGTAGGGCCCTTTGTTCAAGACTCGGAGTAACCACTTAAGGGAACACTCATCTGCTTCCCTAAAGTCGGGAAGGAGTGAATTCCATCTTGTACGATTATGTTCCCAGCTCCCCATTCGATCTTGTCCCCAAAGTGGTAGGCTTATTGAGTCGGCGTATTGGCCACTCTCACCAATACAAATCAAAGGACAATCTCTCATGAGCAGGAGTCCATAATCAACTCAGGATTAAGACTAAGTTGTCTAGGTCGTCCTAGTGAAAATAGAAAACCAACTAGTTAACGGTGTTATAACTAGTGATTACTATTTCGCGGTCCGGTCTTATGCAAACTCATTGCATAGGATACCCCCACTCGCATGTCTCCTACACGAACGCGTTGGATCGCAGCGTTTGTATCAAATACAAAGTGGGTCGTATCCATAGTGTCACCAGGATAAGGCACCCAGTCTTATCCCTATACTATAAACCCTTTAGGCTGTTTCTTGAACAATGATCCCATATGTCGCTACATATAGTTCAAGACTCATATTACAGCCTCGGATGTCTAGTTTATTGGATTAGGGTTATTATTAGGCAAAGACAAATATAAAATAACTAATAACAATTAATGGAAAAATATATCAATATTATTTCATTAATATCCGGTCAACGGTTACATTCACTATCTACGAGTTTTAGGGCATAAAACCCAACAAACTCCCACTTGAACTAAAACACTAGTTAGTGGGATGTAAATGCAATAATCTAAAGCTGGAAATGTCATGTATATTAAAATAATACAATGAACTAGGTCATCCTTATACCCATTATACATTTTCCCACTTGCCCTAGATTAGATGGCATACATATCTCGTAGACCTAGACCTTCTAGATGACCCTCAAACACTTTAGCCGTGAGAGCCTTTGTAAATGGATCAGTGATGTTGTGCTCCGAGGCGATCTTAGTGACGATCACATCTCCTCTTTGCACAATCTCCCGTATCAGGTGATACTTCCTCTCGATGTGTTTACCCCGTTTGTGGCTTCGAGGTTCTTTTGAGTTGGCTACAGCCACACTTCACAGTATAGTGTTATGGGCACGTTCATATTCGGAACCACTTCCAAATCAGTCAAGAACTTTCTGAGCCATACTGCCTCCTTAGCTGCTTCGCAAGCTGCTACATACTCAGCCTCCATGGTTGAGTCTGCTATGCATCCTTGTTTGATGCTTCTCCACACTACTGCTCCTCCATTGAGGGTGAATACTGACCCTGATGTGGATTTCCTAGAATCTTTATCAGCTTGAAAGTCAGAATCAGTGTATCCAGTAAGAATCAAATCCTTAGCTCCATACACAAGCATGTAGTCCCTCGTTCTCCGAAGATACTTGAGGATATTCTTAACCGCTCCCCAGTGGTCCAACCCTGGATTAGACTGATACCTACTGACTACTCCCACTGCATAACATATGTCAGGCCTAGTGCAGAGCATGGCATACATTAAGCTGCCCACAGCTGAGGCGTAGGGAATGTGTCTCATGTTCTCAACTTCTTGAGGTGTCTTAGGATATTGTTCCTTAGACAGGTGTACCCCATGTCTGAAGGGTAGGAGTCCCTTCTTGGAGTTTTGCATCGAATATCGAGACAACATCTTGTCAATATACGTTGCTTGAGACAGAGCTAGCGTTTTGTTCTTACGATCCCTAATGATTTGGATTCCCAGAACATATTGAGCCTCTCCCAGATCTTTCATTTGGAATTGGGCTGCTAGCCATTTCTTAATGTCAGTGAGGTATCCTACATCATTCCCAATGAGTAGGATATCGTCTACATAAAGTATTAGAAAAGCTACTTTCCTTTTGTTGACTTTCTTGTATACACAAGGCTCATCAACGTTTTGGTCAAAGCCAAAAGATTTTATTGCAGTATCAAATCTAATGTTCCATGATCTGGATGCTTGTTTCAATCCATAAATGGATCGATTTAGCTTACAAACCTTTTGTTCCTGACCTTGGGCTATGAACCCTTCGGGTTGAGACATAAAGATATTCTCTTCAAGATTACCATTCAGAAAGGCAGTCTTGACGTCCATTTGCCATATTTCATAGTCATAATATGTGGCAATGGATAAAAGAATTCTTATGGACTTTAACATGGCTACAGGAGAAAAGGTTTCCTCATAGTCAACCCCCTCCTTTTGGGTATAACCCTTTGCCACTAGTCTAGCTTTGAAGGTCTGTACCTTTCCAGCTGCATCTCTTTTTCTCTTATAGATCCATTTGCACCCTATGGGTTTTACCCCATATGGTAGATCTGCAAGTTCCCATACAGAATTGGAGTACATTGACTCCATTTCCAGGTTCATGGCTTTGACCCATTCATCCTTATCTTCGTCATTCATTGCCCGTCGATAGGACAATGGATCCTCAATGCCATCATTAGGTATGACAACTTGAGTTTCAGTTAAACCCAAGTAGCGGTCAGGTTGTAACACAACCCTCCCACTGCGTCGAGGCATTCCCAACGATTGAGATGGACGGGATGGATCTGAAGAACTAGTTCCTTCATCAACCCTTGTTGAAGGTCCAACTTCATCAACAACTCTTGATGATTCTTCAGTAGCTTCTCCTAATATTATTTTGCTTCGTGGTTTATGATCTCTCATGTGGTCTTCCTCTAAGAAAGTGGCGTTTGTCGATACAATCACCTTATTTTCTTGTGGGTCGTAGAAATAACCACCTATCGTTTCTTTAGGGTAACCAACAAATTGTCACAGTTTTGAACGAGGTTCCAGTTTCTTAGGATTTGTCACAAGCACGTGTGCAGGACAACCCCAGATGCGAAAGTTATGCAAACTAGGTTTACGCCCCTTCCATAACTCGAAAGGTGTTTCAGAGACACTTTTCGAGGGAACATTGTTCAAGATGTATACTGCAGTCTCTACTGCATACCCCCAAAACGAGCTAGGCAATTGAGCATAGCTCATCATTGATCGAACCATGTCTAACAAGGTTCTATTTCTCCTTTCTGACACACCATTCTGTTGAGGTGTATCAGGGGCTGAGAGTTGAGATTGGATTCCATGTTCTATCATATAATCCTGGAATCTTTGATCCAGATACTCCCCTCCTCGATCAGATCGAAGTACTTTAATAGATTTACCTAATAGGTTTTCAACTTCAGCCTTAAACTCCTTGAACTTTTCAAGGGCTTCAGACTTATGTCCCATTAGGTACAAGTAACCATATCTTGAATAATCATCTATAAATGAGATGAAATATTCGTACCCTCCTCGAGCTTTTACATTCATTGGACTATATAGATCCGAATGTATTAACTCTAAGGGTTCTTTGGCTCTATAACCTTTTCCAGTAAAGGGTCTTTTGGTCATTTTTCCCTCGAGACAAGATTCACAAGGTGGTAGTGAATTATCTTCTAACTTGCTTAGAAGTCCATTCTTTACCAAACGACCGATCCTATCGATGTTTATATGACCAAGTCTAAGATGCCAAAGATGAGTATTGTTACTTGATGGAGAAATCTTTTGCCTTTTACTTTGAGTTTCAGCAGTTTTAAATAATTCGTGATTTAAAAGTGCTTTGTTTTCGGTTGGTCTTAAAACATACAAGTTATTTTCCAATTTGGCTGAACAAATAAGTACATCATTTTTATAAATGAACGCTTCATTCATATCAAAAGTAACTGTATACGATTGTTCAATCAAACATGAAATAGAAATCAAGTTCCTCTTAATCTTGGGAACGATTAACAAACTTTCTAAAAGTAAGAATCTATTTCTAAAAAATAACTTCGCAGCTTCCACTGCTTTAGCTGAAATGACTTCTCCAGTTCCGACCCTGAGTGTCATTTCCCCATCGTTCAACTGCCGAAAGGAACTATTTTCCTGAAAAGAAGAGCAAACATGATTAGTTGCTCCTGAATCAAGTATCCAGGTAAACTCATCATGTTCTACCAGGCATGTTTCTAAAACCAGTAATTCAAATTTACCTTCCTTTTCCTTCTTTTTCTCAGCAAGGTACTTTGGGCAGTTTCTCTTCCAATGTCCATCTACATTGCAGTGAAAACACTTGCCCTTATCTACCACAGCTTTGGCTTTTCCCTTGCTTTTAGCAGCAGTACTGGGAGCTTTCCCCTTGTTTCCTTTCTTCTTCTGAGTTTTCTTTGAAGAAGTGGCTACAGATTTAGTTCTAGAGGATGAACCCTTCTCGAACTTTCTTTTAGAGTGGACAACGTTTGCCTCTCCTTCTATCTGTCCCTTGTTCTTAAGAAGAGACTGATAGAGTTGTAGCTCATTCAGGAGGCTAGTCAGGTTGAATGTTATTTTATTCATCATTGCATTGCTTCGAAACTGTAGAAAACTCTTCGGAAGAGATTCTAAGATGAATGCAACCTGACTACGCTCATCTATGACCGCCCCGTTTGCCTCTGCCACGTTGAATTGGACCATCATATCTAGGACATGCTCTCGAACAGACGTGCCCTCTTTCATGCGACAGCTATAAACGTATTTGAGAGCGTCATGGTGGAGTTGGTAGGACGGTTGTCCAAACATCTCCCGGAGAGAGTTCATAATCTCCCTCGCTGTTACCATGCCCTCATGCCTTTTAGCCAAAACTTCAGATAAGCTGGCTAAGATATAGACGCGAGTCTTATCATTGGCCTTTGTCCAGCGGTCATAAGCATCCTTAACTGCCTGGGATGCATTACGAGCAGGGGTTGGAGGACAATCCTCCGTTAAGACGAACCGCAGATCATCGACAACAAGAATCGTATTCAAGTTCGACTTCCACGTAGCATAATTTTCGCCGGTTAATTTCTCATTTTTAAGCAGAGAGACAATTGAGGAAGACATTGCTGAAATTTAAACAAACAATGACCGTATTAGTTATCTTTGCCTTAACCCATCATACAAGCAAACAATTGCACACAATCCAATCAATTTACCAAAACAGACAATCACAGAACCCTAAAACTATTGATTTAGTTTTGCAACGACGTTTCAGAGGTTTAGAATATCAGCCACCGAAGGGTGATTAGGTACTCCTCCTTTGAAATGAGACACCTCTCAGCTAATTCTAATTCCAGAATAACTCATATTCCTATAGACATTAGCCACCGTTGTTCGGTCAAGGATTTGTTAACACTTTTAACTCATCCTCGTAAGTGTAACCCTCCCACTTTCAGATCTCAGAGGCACGCACCAACAGGCTACCGAAGGGAAAGACAACTGTTGGTGATTAGCCTAAGAGCTCCTATCCTTTTTAGGAGTTCACGATGTTCCGAATCCTATGACCAGGCCCTCCGAAGGGATGGATGCGCCAGGGCAACCTGCAGGCGGATCATAGGACTCTCACGATGTGAACTATGGGCGGAGACCGAGGGATACGTTGACACGTGTCCCGCTCCCACTTACTCTAGACATTTTTCCCATTCACCTTGATATTGATCCATGCAAACACTTTTCGAAGGGAGGCCGCTCCTAGGGCGACTCGAAGCCGAGCATGAATCTCACGTTGTGAATATAGGGACGTAGGAGCAAAACTTGATTTAAATCTCGTTTTGTAATTTTCCTCCCACTGAAAATGTCCTAAGGTTAATATAGGGTTGTTTAACTTAGATAGTATTCGGCTAAGTCAATCTATCTAAGTCTGATCCTATTATAACAATTATGGAAAGGATTCAACTGCAATCTTTTGGGTGAATTAAACTTCTTTTAATAAACCCAATATTGCAAGTCAACATTACTATGGTTAATTCAACTCAATCCGGTTAGTTCCCAGGTAGGAGGTGTTCCGTAAACCGTCAACTTAAATACCCCCAACCTTAGACAGAACTTTATCGAGAGAGTTCCCTTATAACCTCAGTAATGTAAGGTCTTTACTCTAAAGATCTAGGTGCATTAAACACTTTTAATAAACCTAGTGACATTGCATGCTAACATTTAACTATGATTAATTCAACTCCGGTATTCCAGGTCAGTTCCCAGGTAGGAGGTGTTCCGTAAACCGTCAACTTAAATACCCCCAACCTTAGACAGAACTTTACCGGTGGAGTTCCCTTATAATCATAGCAATGTTCTTCCTACTTAGTAAATTAAAACTATTTTTAATTCTAAGTAAGAAAAGATTCTAATCCTATTAGAAATCGATCTAGGTCTAATTAATTTTAAACAATTTAAAATTAATCCAATTTATCCTATGATCTTATGTTTGCATGCAAATCTTGATTATAGATTGACGGTTTCTAATCATTAATATTGAAGAACTATTTCAAATTTTAATGATTAATCCTATAATCAAGAATCTAGGGTTTAATTCATTCAACAATCTCATTCAAATTGAATAATTAAGCCACATCAATTGCATGAATAATATAACAATTATATTATTAACTATGGATGTTTCATGCTTCATGCAATTTTGATTTTCTTTTATTATAACAATTATAAGTCAATCAAGAAAATCAACCAAGCATGCTTCATTCATCACATTAAACATAACTATTTATATTTAATTTAAGTAATGACATGCTTCATGCTTTCCAATTTTTCATATAATTAATATACACTTATATTAAAAAATATGAAAACAAATTCATGCATTTAAACATACATTATAACAATTTATAATATATAAAAAAATGCATGAGCATGTTTATAACCTAAGGTGGGATTAAATATTCTATATGACATCCATAAAGCATATAAACAGCAATTGAACCGGTTAATTTTGGCCCCTAGGATAAAATAAAGCATTAAATTACAATAATTTAGCTAAATTCTATCCTAAAAATCCATGTATGGCTCCGGAATTGGTCTAGACAGCACGAACCGCCCCAAACCACCTCGAACCGGCTTCCAAAATCACGAACCATGCCAAAAATTGGCTGAACCAGACCAAATAGGTCCCAGCCCAGCCGAACCGGTCCGAACCGGACCGGTTACACCTTGAACTGCGCCTTTCGAAACCCTAGGTCGCGCCTCCATCGTGACAGCGTCGAGACGCTGTGTTGATTAGCGTCCCGACACTGTGCGTTTTCCATATCTGGCGCCTGCGTAATCGAGACAGCGTCGAGACGCTGTTGAGGTAGCGTCCCGACGCTGTGTGCTTTCCTTACCGAGCGTCTTCGGTATCGAGACAGCGTCGAGACGCTGTTGAAGGAGCGTCCCGACGCTGTTGCGTCTGGAGGCAGAATCTGGGCAAAACAGCAACGATTTCTCCGATTTCGGTCCCGATTTCAGCGGCGATTGCTCCGATTTTCATCTCATAAAAACCTATTCTAGACCCGGACTTACATAGGACTCGATTTTACATAAAATACCCGAAACACCGGGCCTTACATGATCAAAATCACATAAAAATAAAATCTATGGCCATAAAATTAACCCAAACAGTTCAACGCAAACCGAACATACAATATGCATAAATCCCACCTATTAGAGCCTATCGCAACTTTTAAAATTAATTAATAGGGACAGCGATGGCTCTGATGCCGATTGAAGGGAATAAAAGTCCCCACGCAGCGGAAGCGCATCGATTGGACCTTACGCCGTATATTAATTAACATTAAAATACCGTTACGATAACTCAAACAAAACATTAAACATGCTTTAAAGTTGCTGTAAAATCGGTTTAAACATACTAAAATAAATCTAAATTTATTTTAAAAACTTTTCTAACGAAAAGAGGAAGAACCGTTACAAACCTTCGTTGTAGACTTGACCGTTCTTCGCCAACGACGCTCCAACGAACGAAAACGGAGCAGCCGCCTTTGTTTTTCTTCACTGGAAATTCCTTCTTGATTGACACAATAACCACAGAGGTTACACCGGTATGTCTCTAAGTCTAGGAGGCCAAAGACTTGTGGGAGTCTTTCTCTAAGAGGGAGGCTAGAGAGAATTCTAGGTCTTGTCTTTCAAGAGTGTCAAGTGTCCTGACCAATTAGGTCTAGTGTTCTATTTATAGAAGAGAGGCCATGAATAAAATATTCAATTAAATCAATCTTTTCCAAAATTGATTCAATCTTATTCCTTAATTAATCAATCATGATCAATCAATTCCCCAATTGATTAATCTTTTCCATAAATGACTAATTACTTCCATAAGTAATTAGATCATTCCCATAAATGATTAATCACTTCCTTAAGTGATTAATTATTTACATAATTGATTAATTCATGGTTAATGAATTCTTTAATTAATTAACCACCAATTAAATATCACATATTTAATTTTCGGCCTTGAATTAATTAATTTTGCCCAAACACTTTTAGGACCTAAATTAATTAATTCTTTCAATCTTCCATAAATTTATATTTGAACTTCTTCAAATATTAATTTCTCTCATAATAATATATCAATATATATTATATTTATTTCCCTTAGTAAATTGAACATTTTCAATTTACATTTAATTACTTAGTTGCCTCAAATTACTTTACGAGCTACCAGTGGGACCTTATGGACCTGCAGATCAGAAGCTCCAACAATGTGAGATTAATTGGTTAAACTCATTAACCACAATAATCAATATTCGTTAACTGTGTGTACATTCCACTATAGACTCACAGTTGCACTCTTCTCACTGCAGACATATTTTCTGTGTCCACGGAACTTAGACCAATATCGACTAATTAGTCCTTCACGAGTGTCCGTAACACCAGCTGGGTCAAATTACCGTTTTACCCCTGGGTCACCTCTATTTCCTTAAGTACCAATTCTCCTCTAATGAACAATTTGTTTATGGTCCAACCATCAAACAGAAAACCCTCTCGTGCCATTGAGAGGGTAGGGCCCTTTGTTCAAGACTCGGAGTAACCACTTAAGGGAACACTCATCTGCTTCCCTAAAGTCGGGAAGGAGTGAATTCCATCTTGTACGATTATGTTCCCAGCTCCCCATTCGATCTTGTCCCCAAAGTGGTAGGCTTATTGAGTCGGCGTATTGGCCACTCTCACCCATACAAATCAAAGGACAATCTCTCATGAGCAGGAGTCCATAATCAACTCAGGATTAAGACTAAGTTGTCTAGGTCGTCCTAGTGAAAATAGAAAACCAACTAGTTAACGGTGTTATAACTAGTGATTACTATTTCGCGGTCCGGTCTTATGCAAACTCATTGCATAGGATACCCCCACTCGCATGTCTCCTACACGAACGCGTTGGATCGCAGCGTTTGTATCAAATACAAAGTGGGTCGTATCCATAGTGTCACCAGGATAAGGCACCCAGTCTTATCCCTATACTATAGACCCTTTAGGCTGTTTCTTGAACAATGATCCCATATGTCGCTACATATAGTTCAAGACTCATATTACAGCCTCGGATGTCTAGTTTATTGGATTAGGGTTATTATTAGGCAAAGACAAATATAAAATAACTAATAACAATTAATGGAAAAATATATCAATATTATTTCATTAATATCCGGTCAACGGTTACATTCACTATCTACGAGTTTTAGGGCATGAAACTCAACACCAATATCTTCAACAAGGCTCCAATTCTTCTCCCAAAACCCCCAAATTTAGTGTTGAATTGAGAATTGGGTGAAAACCCTCAAATTGTCTCCCCAAACTTGGCTGAAAAATGAACTATTTATAGATAGCAGCAACTCCTAGCGCCGAGACGCTGATGTCACAGCGTCACGACCTTGTGACGTATGAAACTTAGTGACCACACAACTTCAGCATCGAGACGCTGCCCCACTCTTGGCTTGGACTTCACGGATTTCCAACGTTGAAACGCTAGCCTCTCAGTCTTTCTCTTTAAGAATGGCCCTTTGGACTTCATTTTGGGCCTCCAACTCTCTCTTCTAGGGCTTTTGGGCTTGGACTTCAATGGTCTTGTTCAAAATGCTCCAAAAGCCTCCAAATTAATCCAAAATCTCTCAAGAACTCTGGTTTTGCTCTTTTTGCTCGGTTTCTGAAATTTAAACATAAAATGGCATCAAAACTCACAAATTAAGAATAAAACTAGCTAAAATTAATAGGAAATAGATAGCATTTTTTGCATGCGAACAATCGCCAATATGAAAAAGTGCCTTTTCGCTCAAGACTGAATTGATTATCTAGGACATTGGATCTCGGTTGCTGGTGTTGATGTTAATCCTGAGAAATTCAGAGCAAAGGTTGAATGCTCTAGGCCTTCTAATGTGCGAGAGTTTCGCAGCTTCCTTGGGCTTACGAAATATTATCGAAGGTTCCTTGAAAATTATGGGGCCAAGGCTCTCCCTTTGACCTAAATGACTCGAAAAGATGCATTTTAGTGGTCCGATGAAAGACAAGAAGCCTTTGGTAACTTGAAGCAATCCATGATAACTCTCCCTATACTGGCATTGCTGGATTTCTCTCAGCCATTTATAGTATACAGACTTCACAAATATATGTCTCATGGTTGGTATTTTGAATGCCCCTCACCATATGATTTTTGCACAAATACGATAGTGATCCGAAATTCAAGTGACCATATCGAAAATTTCAAAGCAAAGGTTGATCCTTCTGTTGGGTTTTATGCCCTAAAACTCGTAGATAGTGAATGTAACCGTTGACCGGATATTAATGAAATAATATTGATATATTTTTTCATTAATTGTTATTAGTTATTTTATATTTGTCTTTGCCTAATAATAACCCTAATCCAATAAACTAGACATCCAACGTTGTAATATGAGTCTTGAACTATATGTAGTGACATATGGGATCATTGTTCAAGAAACAGCCTAAAGGGTCTATAGTATAGGGATAAGACTGGGTGCCTTATCCTAGTGACACTATGGATACGACCCACTTTGTATTTGATACAAACGTTGCGATCCAACGCGTTCGTGTAGGAGACATGCGAGTGGGGGTATCCTATGCAATGAGTTTGCATAAGACCGGACCGCGAAATAGTAACCACTGGTTATAACACCGTTGACTAGTTGGTTTTCTATTTCACTAGGACGACCTAGACAACTTAGTCTTAATCCTGAGTTGATTATGGACTCCTGCTCATGAGAGATTGTCCTTTGATTTGTATGGGTGAGAGTGGCCAATACGCCGACTCAAAAAGCCTACCACTTTGGGGACAAGACCAAATGGGGAGCTGGGAACATAATCGTACAAGATGGAATTCACTCCTTCCCGACTTTAGGGAAGCAGATGAGTGTTCCCTTAAGTGGTTACTTCGAGTCTTGAACAAAGGGCCCTACCCTCTCAATGGCACGAGAGGGTTTTCTGTTTGATGGTTGGACCACAAACAGGTTGTTCATTAGAGGAGAATTGGTACTTAAGGAAATAGAGGTAACCCAGGAGTAAAACGGTAATTTGACCCAGCTGGTGTTACGGACACTCGTGAAGGACTAACTAGTCGATATTGGTCTAGATCCGTGGACACAGAAAATATGTCTGTAGTGAGAAGAGTGCAACTGTGAGTCTATAGTGAAATGTACACACAGTTAACGAATATTGATTAATGTGGTTAATGAGTTTGACCAATTAATCTCACATCGTTGGAGCTTCTGATCTGCAGGTTCATTAGGTCCCACTGGTAGCTCGTAAAGTAATTTGAGGCAACTAAGTAATAAAAGTAAATTGAAAATGTTCAATTTATTAAGGGAAACAAATATAATATATATTGATATATTATTATGAGAGAAATTAATATTTGAAAAGTTCAAATATAAATTTATGGAAGTTTCAAAGAGTTCAAAATAATGAATTAATTAATTTAAGGCCTAAAATGTGTTTGGGCAAATTAATTAATTCTAGGCCGGGAATTAAATATGTGATATTTAATTGGTGGTTAATTAATTAAAGAATTCATTAACCGGGAATTAATCAATTATGGAAATAATTAATCACTTAAGGAAGTGATTAATCATTTATGGAAATGATCTAATCACTTATGGAAGTAATTAGTCATTTGTGGAAAAGATTAATCAATTATGGAATTGATTGATCATGATTGATTAATTAAGGAATAAGATTGAATCAATTATTGATTTAATTGAATATTTTATTCATGACCTCTCTTCTATAAATAGAACACTAGACCTAATTGGTCATGACACTTGACACTCTTGAAAGACAAGACCTAGAATTCTCTCTAGCCTCCCTCTTAGAGAAAGACTCCCACAAGTCTTTTGCCTCCTAGACTTAGAGACATACCGGTGTAACCTCTGTGGTGATTGTGTCAATCAAAGAAGAAATTTCCAGCGAAGAAAAACAAAGGCGGCTGCTGCGTTTTCGTTCGTGGAGCGTCGTTGGCGAAGAACGGTCAAGTCTTCAACGAAGGTTTGTAACGGTTCTTCCTCTTTTCTTTAGAAAAGTTTTAAAAATAAATTTAGATTTATTTTAGCATGTTTAAACCAATTTTATAGCGGCTTTAAAGGTTGTTTAAAGTTTTGTTTGAGTTATTGTAACGGTATTTTAATGTTAATTAATATACGGCGTAAGGTCCAAACGATGCGCTTCCGCTGCGTGGGGACTTTTATTCCCTTCACCATCAATATACTGCTAAAATAAGAGATTTTACCATATGTAAATTTATGAGGAAACATCTTATTAGCAGTCATTTTTACCTTGGCAATAAGAACACCAGTCTGATCTTTGTTTGCACACACACCACCTCCAAATGAAACTTTTAGACCTCACTGAAGCAATTGGCCAATACTCAAAAGATTATGCTTCAGACCCGGAACATAGAATATATCCACAACTCGTTTTGTGCCTTTCTTTGTCTTAACGAGAATATCACATCAGCCTTTGACTTACAATCTAGTATTATCACTAGTTTTCACTTCACTTTGGAGAGATTCATCCAAAGTAACAAATATACTTCTATTTCCTGTCATGTGGTTACTATAACCTGAAGGGAACGGGTTCCCGATGCAGCAGGAGCGGTTTTAGGAAAAATTTGTAATTAATTTAGAATTGTGAAATACTAATACACTAGCAACAGACATACATTCATAATCTAATGAATATCTAGATTAAGCATGCTGAAAATCTATAGATCTAATTCTAACTTATAGGGGTGAAAATAACCGAACTGAACCGGTTCGGTTCGATTCGGTTTACAAGTGAAATGCAGACCGAACCGAATCGAACCGACGGTCGGTTCCCTTCTTTGCCCAAAGAACCCACATATCACGCGTTTTACTTTTTATGGGTTTGGGCATTTGGTTTAAAAAAAAAAAAACAACGCGTTACTCAAAATTCGGATCTAGGGTTTCAGAAAAAAGGGAACCGTTGAAGTTGAATCGAACAACACCGCCGCTGAAGTCGAATCCTCTCCTCTCGTGGGTTTTCGCCGAAGTTGAACGCCGCCGTTGAAGTCGAATCGCCTCTCCTCTCGAGGGTTTTCGCCATCGTCGAACGCCGCCATTGAAGTCGAATCGCCTCTCCTCTCGTGGGTTTTCGCCGCATGCAGTCGAACGTCGCCGTCGAAGTCGAAGTTGTGCCGTCTGGTTTAAGTCGCCGCCGCCATCGCCTCGTCTTCATCTTCGTCTTCTTCTCCTAGAGCCTTGTCTTCATCTTCATTGCCACGAGCCGGTTTGATGTTTAAGTATTTTTTCAGTTTTTGGGTATTCGAAATTTCGAATGAAGGCTTGTGTATTTCGAACGGCAGTTTAGGAAGAAGAAGAAACCGACCCGACCCGACCCCTACAACTGCGGTTCGGGTCGGATCGGTTTGTCCGTACAACCGACCCGACCCGAAATAATTACACCCCTACTAATTTATATAGTAACAAGTTACTTACTCTCGTTGACGACTCAGATTAAATTCACCAACTGCTTATAAAATAGTCACGAACTACTGCGAACACTACTACTATGGCTACACCGGTATGACTCTGAGACTTCTAGAGGTAGGAGACTGGTGGGAGCCTTCAAGGGAATTCTCTGAGAGTATGAGAATGAATGAGATGTCTTTCACCCCACCCTAAGGGTCCTATTTATAGGAAAAGGCCATAAGATCTCATCCTTATAGGAAAAGGTCATGAATAAGATCGAATCAAATCTATTATCTTATTCATATCTAATTTTAATACATAAGTAATTAATTACCCAATTAAATATCATATATTTAATTTTAGAGATTTTATTAAATTATTTATTTTATTAATATGAATCCAATTCATATTAATTATTTGAACTCTTTCAAATATTTTCTCTAAAAAATTAATTTTGAAATTAATTCAAAATTATATTATAAAGTTTCATAAACTTTATATTGTAATGTATCAATATACATTATATGATTCTCCTAATTAAATTGAACACTTTTAATTTACAATTAATATTTAATTGTCTCAAGTCTCTTTACGAGCTACCAGTGGGACCTAATGGACCTGCAGATCAGAAGCTCTAACGATATGAGATTAATTGGCTAAACTCATTAACCAATTAATCAATTTTCGTTAATTGTGGGTTCACTCCACTAAAGACCCATAGTTGCACTCTTCTCATTGCAGGCATAATTCTGTGTCCACGAATATTGACCAATAACAGCAAGTTAGTCTTTCACGAGTGTTCGTAACTCCAGCTGGGTCAAATTACCGTTTTACCCCTAAGTTACCTCTACCTCCTTAAGTACCAATGCTTCTCTAAAGAACAACCTGTTTTTGGTCCAACCACCAAACAGAAACCCCTCTCAGGCTAGTGAGACGGTAGGGCCCTTTGTTCAAGACCCAGAGACACCACTTAAGGAAACATTCATCTACTTCCTCAAAGTCGAAAAGGACTGAATTCCATTTTGTGTGATTATGTTCCCAGCTCCTCACTCGGTCTTGCCCCCAAAATGATAGGCTTATTGAGTCGTCGTTTTGGCCACTCTCACCCATACAAATCAAAGGACAATCCCTCGTGAACAAGAGTCCATAATCCACTTAGGATACAGACTATGTTTCCTAGGTCATCCTAGTGAAATGGAAACCTAACTAGTTAACGGTGTTACAGCTAGCAGTTAATATTTCGCGGTCCAGTCTTATGCAAACTCATTGCATAGGATACCCTCACTTGCATGTCCCCTACACGAACGTGTTGGATCATTGCGTTTGTATCAAATACAAAGTGGGTCGTATCACATAGTGTTACCAGGATAAGGTACCCAACTTTATCCTTGTACTATAGACCTATTAGGTTGTTACTTGAACATTGATCATCGTTTGTCCCCACATACTACACTACAAGAAATTTCAGATCTACCAAGACAGTCTTTCTCGACGCAAGAAAAACGCGTTGAGAGAAGCCATTTCTCCCGACGCCGTGAAAACGAGGTCGAGAAAAATACAATGGAATTACCCTCTCTCGACACCGTCAAGACGATGTCGAGAGAAGTATAATCTCTAAAAAATTTATTGACACCGTCTTAACGGGCGTCGAGAGAGGTAAGTCTTAAATCCCTAAAAAAAAATTGTCTTCTTCATTCGTTTTCCCTGTGTTGTCGTCGCCTCGTCGATTACAGTCGTCTCGCTCCACCTCCAACCATCGCCCCTCTGGCTCCAGACATCTCCCTCTGCCTCTGGTTGTCTCCCTCTACATCTGTCCTTCTCTCCGCCTCCTCCGCCTTCGATTTCTTGAAGGTAAAATATAAAGAAAACTTTGATTTTCTCTCCTCTATCTCTTATTTATGTGTGTGTTTGTGCCTCCGTCTTCGATTTTCTTTGATTTAAGGTACTAGTACATCATCTCTTTCTCTCTTTCTCCGACTCTTTCTTGTTTCCAATCACTCATTCATGTTGCTCTCTGATATGTATAAGAATGTTGTGACATGGTTGCTCTGCTTAGAATGATATTATGCCCATGAAAATGAATACAAGTTTTCTTGTTTTGAAACTTTAACCTATCAAATTAGCAATTAGAGGCCATTCTTGAGTTTGAAGCCTAGTTAATTGGGAGAAAATCAAAAGTAGTATATTTCAGGACTAGGAAAACCATAACTACTATAAAACTTCAGATGAAAGTCAATAATAAAGAAAGCAAACTAAAACTTTATGTAAAGAAATAAATCAAACCAAAATTAACCATCTATATCTATACTATATTAAAAAGTGAGAATGTTGGAAAAACATTTTTGAACACTTTTGTCCCTTCTTTAACTTACTAATTTACAAATATGTCATTTATAATTAATAAATAAATTAATACAAAATAATAGTCAATTATCAATAATAAGTGCATAGAATCTCAAAGGTTGGAATGTAAAAGGTTTTTCTACCACTTTAAAGATTTTTTATATAATTTAATACAAAATGAGATTTGAAATGTTATAGAATTCAAAAATTTTTGTAACTTCTCACATTCTACTACTATAAAAATGAGTTTTCTTCACCATTTTTTACCAAATCGAGTTTTATTCTTTCTCTATTGTTGTTATCTCAATGCATTGTTCTCAAAGACTCTTCAATCTTCAAAACATCTCAAGATGTTGGTGTTCAAGTTGCAAGGGAAGCATGAGTCGTCGTATCTATCCTAGACCCCAAGCTTTCAAGTTTGCAAATTAACTTCGATGAAGTTGATTAAGAGTTTTTTTTTTTTTTTTTTTTTTTTTTTTTTTTTGGAGAAGGTTGATTAAGAGTATTTATATATCATTGTCAAGTAAGCAAAATCTATTTGAAAAAATTAGTGTATAATTAAGATCTTGATTTTTTTTTTGTTACCGATTATTTTTTATTGTCATTCTATAAGTTAGTGTATTGTTATTTTTATTTAAAATATTTGTTGGAAAAAAAAACTTATTTATCAATTATAAGCTTGTGTTTCTTTTATTTTTTCAAGAAAATAATGATGTAATCAAGTGCTTCATAAAATTTTTAATTAACTATAAACAATAAATTAATTAATTATCAATAATAAAAAAAAAATTATCTATCAACAATAATTTAAATAGAATTTGAAGAATTGAAATACAATAAGTTTTGTTATTTCATTCTCCAAGCAATTAAAAATATATATATCTATATATTTTTTAATTGATATATTAAAAACAATAAAAATGTAACCTAAAGTTCATTAAGAAAGTGGCATGAGATAATGCAATTTAAATACACCCATAGAGATTAAATAAATAGAATGTGAAAAGCTATAATGTAAAAAGTTTGTCTCCATCTAGATAAAGTAATTTTAAAATCAATATTTTTATCTAATCATATTTATTTTTTGATAAAGTAATTCTAAATTAATCAAAACACATGTTAATTTTGTTAGAATTTTTTTACTAGAATATAATTTTTTATTCAAAATGAATGATATGTTTGGAAAACATTTTTGAACTACTTTGTCCTGTTTTTTTTTTTTTTCCTAAATGTTAACTAATTAGGGAAATGAAAATCGACAAAATGTGTTATTTAAACTTAAATAAATATAAAATGTTTTCACAAGAAACATTTTATTTACAACATTAACTTTACTTTTTCTACCATAATGGAAGATGAGTGTCTTCCTTATGTGTTATTATATTTCTTTAGTTGATTACTAAAAAACATAATTTTCTTTCATTATCTTTTCTAACAAATATTTGTTTTTCCTTGAAAAAGATAAAAATGAAGAAAGAAAAGAAAATGAACCATAACGTTATCGTTAACCACAAACGATTAAAAATAATTATAATAATTTTTTCACTTTCATCTCTCACCACCACCTCCCTAAAATCTCTTCCACTATCTCCATAAAATCTCTTTCCTAACTTAAATATAAATGGTTAATTGTTAGAATAATTATCAATAATAAATAATTGATTATCAACCATGATAAATATATATATTACTAAACAGAACATGATAAATATATGAAATCTACAAAAGTTAGAATTAAAAAAAAAAAAAAAAACCTTTCATTTATTTATCAAGAATTTAATGATTTTGGCTAAAAATAATGAATGATAGAATTTCAAAAGTTCAAAATTCCAAAGGATTTTGTAACATTTTCAGCATTTACTACTATTTATTTTATAAAAAAAAAAATCCACAATTTTTCCACCAAGCTTCATTTTTTCTTTATTATCAATTTTCTTATTGTCAAATTCTCTCTAATATTGAAAGTAATTCTTGAATACCTTGACCAGTTGAGCTATGCTCAAGGTGACTACTTTAATTTGAATTTGATAACTTACGATATTTTAACTAGATTCAAATTTTATAAGAAATTTAGCATGTTAATTAAACTTTCTCTTTTTATCAGAATAATTCATATATATTATTTTAATTATTTTTTTTTTAAAAAAAAAGTACATAATATTTTATACAAATTATTTAGCTCAAAATGAAAGGCACACATTTTTTTTTAAATGGCAAGTCCATTAAATTTTCTAATAAACTACAATAAAATTTGTAACATCCAATATAATAACTTTTATTTTAATGAAAATTTTAATAAATATTTTTTAACTCTAAAATATAGCTTATTATAAACCTAATAAATGAAATTATAAAATATATATGTGATTTTTAAATAACAAAATAATCGGTATGCTAATATAAAATATTAACAAATATATAAAACGATTTACATAATTAATTTAAATTATTTATAAAATTATAAATTATATCATATTATATTAGTAATTAATTTTTTTTTTTACGACATGTGGGGATAGAGGATGTGAACCACAGACTTCTTGGTCGTTAATCTATTATTTATATTTTATTCAAAATTATTTTATTAGTTATAAGAAAAAATGCATAATTTGATATATATAAACGTGCATCGCACGTGGTAAAAAACTAGTTCATTAAGTGTGCCTTGCTTCCTTTTTGATTATTTGTGTAAAAATTTCAAAGTAGAGGCCATATTTGAAGTAGAAAAGGAGAAAGTATGGAGGTGGGTAAATATTTTAGAACTTTCTTCTTACTTGTTTCTTTGTCACATTACTTCAAAAATGTTGCAAGTCTATAAGGGTGTTTTTTTTCCAGCCAAACAAAATTTGATAGCAAGCACCATTCAGAGTGTTGATGCCAAAATCCGGACAGAAGACTCACCTGACCTTCACGTGACACCAACAGTGAATTTGTAGAAACTGGAGAAGACGTGACCTGCAAGACCAGCAAAAACCGCTGCACACCGGCGTGGTGTAGGCCACACCCCCTCTGATGCCTAAGTCAGAAAACCGAGGAGAAACTATAGATAGTAAGGGGAGAGTTAGGAGTAATGTTTCGGAACCCTTCTTCCGTGGTGAAAATGGGTTTTTTATACCTGTTTGTCCTCCTAGAGTTTTTAGGAATTCGGAGGTGTTTCGGGACGAACCAGGCGGAACCGGGACATCAGGGACCGAAAAGAGGTCACCAGGCTCGGCCCGCGCAAGCGGGCCAAATGGTCGGCCTCGGCCTTTTGCCGAGGCCGACCATATGGGTTGGGTCATGTTGGCCCGACCCTTTGGTTCAGTCTTCCTCTGGGTCGGTCTTTTGATCCTACCTCTGCCCAATTGTCCTCGTCAGCTCCTTGTGCATCTGTGTGGTCCAAAATTACCTATAACACAGAGTAAAATGTAAAGCTATAAACTTATAATTACTCGGTTTAAAATTCTTCCAATTGGAGTTGAGTCGAAGAATGCCATCGGTGCATGGAGTACACTGTATAACATATCTTTGAATAACTTTTGTGCTGTTTCAAGTCCTATTTCTGCTAAAAATGTAATAGGCTTAGAAGTCTTCTTTAGAAGTCCTATTATCTTGCAAGTCTATGACAAGCTAATTTTCTTAAAATCATAATCGAGAACAATTATTTCAAAAGCTACTGCAATTCCACACTAAGTTGTATGGGTTATTACATGATCTACGAGTTATATACATTTTAGTAATGTACTTTATGTTAGGAATTTTGGTGATATACTCTATCACAGTTAGTACAGAAATATTATATCATATTGTCATATTTACAGAAAGTTAGTATAACAAATTTGCAAATATATATACCAACTAATTTTGCCACCCATAATAATTTCCCAACTTATAATTTAATTGTTAAAAGATGGAAGTATAATTGAAGTTCTTAAAATGAAACCCATTTGTATTTGCAAGTTAAATTTTAGTTACTAAACTTTGAAAGTTCTCTAATACATTATTCAACTTTAAAAATTATCTAGTAGATCCTTAAATTGTCTATTTTATGTTGAATATGTCCTTGAAATTTAAAAATAACTATTAGGCTGAACTATCAATTTTGTATTTAACAGGTCCATAAAATTAAAAGATTCTTATAAGTTTCTAAACTTTCAATTTTGTGTGTGATAGGTGACTATCGTAATTGATATTTTCATGGATCATGCAGACATAAAATTATTACTTTTTTTTCCTTTAATATAATCTTGATCTTTAAATTGTATGTATCCATAAATTTAAACAAATATTTAATAGGTCAGGGACAATAGAATATAAAATTTATAGGCCTATTAAATATTTTTCAAAATTCATAAATATGTAGCTCCCATTTGATAACCATTTGGTTTTTGGTTTTTGAAAATTATGCTTGTTTGCTCCTAATTTTCTAACCATGGTTTTCATCTTTGTTAAGAACACATCGGAACTCTTAGCCGAATTCCAAAAACGAAAAAACAAGTTTTTGAAAAGTACGGGCCCGTTTGATAACCATTTCGTTTTCTGTTTTCTGTTTTTGTTTTTCATTTTTAAAAAACAGGGTTGTTTGATAACCATTTCTGTTTTCTGTTTTCTGTTTTTTAAAAACGTTTTTGAAATTATAAGTAAATTTCAAAAACCAAAAAAAGTAGTTTTTAAAAACAGATTTCTGTTTTTCAAAAACTCAATTTTCTTCTAATGATTACTTTTCTCCTCTTTTACCTCTCTCTCCAACAAATTTCTTTCTCTATTTATTTTTCTCTCTCTAAAATTTATTTTTCTCTCTCTAAAATTTTCTCTCTCAAAACTTTTTTTTTTCTCTATAACTTGTCTATTTCTAAAAATATGTCAATACCTTTTCTCTTCTCAATAAACATGTTCTAATTTGTCTTTTGGAAAAAAAAAAAAAAAAGTCACCAAAATTTTCTATCGCTACAACTTTTCTTTATTTTTCTAATTTATCGTTAGTTTTTTAGTATATCTTTTACTCTTAACTTTACTATCTCTCTAAATTTTCTTTTTTTATTTAATTTTTTTAATCTAAAATTTATCGCTTTTACTCTAACTTGTTTTCTGTTTTTTCTCTAACTAAGATCTTTTCTCGAGTCTAACTAATATTCTTTCTCTAAACATTTTCTTTCATCTCTCTAAATTTTCTATGTTTAACTTTTCTCTCATCTTTTTTTAAAAAAAAAAGTCTCTTGAAAACATTTATATTTGTGTCTCTAAATTTTTGTTTCAACGTCTTTACACATTTTTCTCTCTCTAAAATATCTTTTCATCTTTCTAATTTTTAAAAAACTGAAAACCAAAAACAGTTATCAAACAATGTTGCATGGTTTTCTGTTTTTTAAAAACAGAAAACAAAAAACAGTTATCAAACATATGTGGTTTTTGTTTTTACAAAACAGGAAACCAAAAACCAAAAACCAAAAACAGAAAAACCAAAAACCAAAAACTGAAATCGTCAAAATTTTTAGTTGGTTTTTGAAAATATAGAAAGAAGGTAGATACAAAACAAAGAAACTTATGGTAGAAGTAGTGTTTATAAGCTTAATTTTCAAAAACCGAAAACCAAAATCAAAGTTATCAAACGGGGTCGTAGTAAATATGAAAAAGTTGATAAAAACTTTCAAATTAACCTAAACTTTTTATTATTATTATTATTATTATTATTATTATTATTATTATTATTATTTTATCTAAATCATAATTTAGGTTAAACTTTATTTGAATTGTCAATTTAAGTCGTTGACTAACGTGACTCAAGCATATCCAATCAATCCAAATTTGGGCTTAAAATCATTATGTTGCACAAAGCCCAATATGTGCCCAAACACAAAACTGCAGTTTTATTGGCCCAATGTTTAATTGTTATTGTCTTTACTTGAGATGATGAAATCCTGGCTGGTGGTTTTTTTTGGGTTTCTTCTTTTCCGTGGTACAGAAGCGGGAAAAGGAAGCAGCAGTTTTTAGAAGGCAGAAGAACAATGTTCTTTCTTTTTGAAGCAAGTGGCTTGTGGGTATTTTTTTTCAAGAGAGAAATTTGTCTCTTTGTGAGAGTGGTTTTTTTTGTATATTTTTCGATTGGGCTGTGAGAGAATTGTGGGTTGCTTGAAGTTTTCTCTCTTTTCGATTGTACTCTTGTTCTTGGATTGGAGTTAATAGAAGATTGATCTCACCTTGCACAATGGATGTAGACCTCATTGGTCAAACCACTATAAATATTTGTGTCTTCTTCTCTATTTTTCTATGTTTGATTTAATTGGCAAATTGAAATTTGTTAGGTGTGATTTTTTTTTTTTTTGTTGTGATTTAAAGCATTGATTTTTGGAGTTCTTCACAACAAATGGTACCAGAGCAGTAGTGATTTAAGCAGTAGCAGCAATGGGTTTCTTGATTCCGTGAATCTGTAAGTGTATCTCTGTTTTTCGCCGGTTTGATATCTAATCTGAAAATTTCTGTTTGGCTGGGTTGTGCTACTTGTTGGGTGTATCTAAAATTGCTTGTTTGGGTTGAAAAGAAAAAATAATCAGTGAGATTGATTGGTTGTTAAAATTCTTAATATGTCTGCAACATTCGAACTAGATAAGTTTGATGGAAAAGAGGATTTTAGCCTATGGAGTAAGAAGCTGAAAGCTCTTTTAGTTCAATAGAAAGTGGGTAAAATTTTAGATAAACAAGAAACTTGGCATGCAGATATAACCAAAGAAAAACAAGCTGATATGGAGGAAATAACATATAGCACAATGATTCTTAACCTATCTAATAATGTGCTTCGACAGGTTAATGATATTGAAAAACCATAGGAATTGTGGACTAAGTTGGAGTCACTTTATTTAAGTAAACCTCTGTAAAATAAGATTTACTTAAAAGGAAAGGTTTTTTGGATTTAAGATGCAACCATCAAAATCCTTAGAAGATAACTTAGATGATTTCAACAAGATATGTGTAGATCTGGCAAATACAGGGGAGAAGTTAGATGATGAAAATCAAGTTGTTATTCTCCTAAACTCATTACCTGAAAGCTATAAGGAAGTTAAGGCTGCAATAAAATATGGCAGAGACTCTTTAACTTTAGCCATTGTTTTAAATGCCTTGTGATCCAAAGATTTTGAAATCAAGTATGAGAAAAGGGATGTTGAAGCCTTAGTGGCTAGAGGGAGGTCAAAATCTAAAGGAAAATCACAAGTGAAGAACACTAAGCATAGATCCAAATCTAGAGGTAAAGAGAAGAGAAAATGTTATTATTGCCATAAAGAAGGGCATTTGATTAAAAACTGTTTTTAGTTAAAAAAAAAAAAAATGATGAACAAAATGTTGCAAATGTGCATGAAGGATATGAGTCAGCAGGAGTGTTAACTATGTTTGAAATTTCAGTTGGTAACGAATGGATACTTGATTCTGGATGTTCCTATCATATGACACCTCATAGACACTACTTTCAAGATTTAGAGGAACTTGAAGGTAACAAGGTTTTGATGGACAATGATCAACATTGTCTTGTGAAGAGTATATGATCTGTCAGGTTGAAACTTTATGGTGGAATGGAGAAGGTCCTGTCTGATGTTCGATTTTTTCCAGATTTAAAGAGAAATTTAGTTTCTCTTGGGTAGCTTGATAAAAGAGGTTTCAGTTGCAAGTTAGAGGGAGGTGTACTTTGAATTTATAAAGGTTCACTTCTTGAAATGAAAGGCAATCTTAGAAATGGCTTGTATGTTTTGAATGGAACCTCAACTGTAGCTAATTGTGCAAATGTTGTTTTAGGACAAGGTGATAAAGAAACTGTCCTTTGGCACAATAGATTAGCTCATGTCTCTCAAAGAGGCTTAAATGAATTGCACAAACAAGGTTTGTTTGGTAAGTTCAGCCTTCAGAATTACCTTTCTATGAACATTGTACTCTTGGAAAATCAACTAGGGTGAAATTTTCTAATAGCACGGAGTTATCCAAAGAGATTTTAGATTATATTCATTCAGATTTGTGGGGACCAGCAAAGGTTTCAACACTTGGAGGAGCAAAATACCTTATGAGTATTGTTGATGATTTCTCAAGGAAATTGTGGGTGTTTACTTTGAAGAACAAGAGTGATGCATTTGAAACCTTTTGAGATTGGAAAGTCCTGGTTGAAAATCAAACTAGGAGAAGAATTAAGGTTTTGAAAACAGATAATGGTATGGAGTATTTAAATGACAGTTTTGTAACTTTGTGTAAAAAAAGCTGGAATTAATAGCCATCACACAGTTCCTTACACGCCACAACAGAACAGTATTGCAGAACGATTCAATAGGACTTTGCTTGAGAGGGTGAGATGTATGCTAGCAAATGCAAAACTTCCTAAGATGTTTTGGGGTGAAGCAGTTTCGACAGCAGCATATCTCATAAATAGAAGTCCTTCAGTTGCCTTGGATATGAAAACTCCTCAAGAATTTTGGTTAGGAAAGCCTCCCAATCTTAGTCATTTGAAAGTATTCAGATGTGCTGCATATGCACATATTAAACAGGACAAGCTAGAGCCACGTGCAAGGAAGTGCATCTTCCTTGGTTATCCATCAGAGGTGAAGGGTTATAAGTTTTGGCTTCTTCAACCAGGTGAGGGACGATGTATAATCAGTAGAGATGTAAAATTTGATAAATTTGACATTCCTTGGGAGCTATCAGGTAGTGTGAGTTTTAAGAAGTTTGTTGATAATGTGTCTTCAAACTCTTTTGAGATTGAGTTAGAAAACACACACATTGTCGGATCTTCAGGTGAGCAATCTGTTTCTAATAATGAAGCTGTAATGGTTGATGATCAGTTAACTGGTGAGTCGTCAGAGGAACAACCTGAGTCTGTAGGTACTGGAAATGATCAATTAGAATCTCACTTGTCAGATTATCAATTAGCTAGAGATAAGAAGAGTTGTTAGGCCACCAGCAAGATATGATGAAGCAAGTTGTGCAGTAGAACAAGGGAAAGAAACAACTTATGCCTTAAACTGTGATGAACTCTTGTTAAGTCATGAACCTGCAAATTTTGATGAAGCAATGCAGTCGAAAGAAACTGATATGTGGTTAATTGCTATGAATGAAGAAATGGCCTCATTGATGAAAAATGAGACTTGCGTTCTTTCAGAAAAACCGCCAGACAATAAGCTTGTTGTTTGCAAATGGTTGTTTAGAGTAAAACCTAGTATTAGCGGTGAAGACAAACCTAGATTTAAAGCTAGGTTGGTAGCAAGAGGTTTTACTCAAGAATATGAGATTGACTATAATGAGGTTTATTCTCCTGTTGAAAGACATTCTTCCATTCGTGTTTTGTTGTCTTTAGTTGCTCATTTTATTCTTGAATTGGAACAAATGGGTGTGACAACAACGTTTTTGCATGGAGAGCTTGATGTGGACTTTTCCTACCGCAAGCGCACGGGTCAAGTAATAATATAGTGAATGTAATTCGAATGTCGTCCTCTGGATTGGATTTTTAAGCAAATCAAGTATTGTGAATTATCTAGCTCAATTTTATTTAGGGATCAAAACGTGATGAATGAATGGTATGAAAACTAAATCAAAACAAGTAAAAAGTGTGGAAATTCAATTGGGAAAAATACGTAGGGAATTGATTTCGCCGATTTAGTCTAGGATTGATTTCAAGGAGTAAGTTATTATGCACAGTGAAATTATGAGCCTAAGACCCTTTAATCACAACTACCTCTCCCGAGTATAGTTGATTCTCATGCAAATTAATCAACTAGATATCCCTATCTAAGTTTGTTAACATACAAGGCAATGAGATCTTTTGACCAATTCCAAGGTTAATCTAAAACCGTCACGAATTAGAAAATAAACCTTAGTCATGCAATCTTGAGTAAGTCTATATTAAATCCCCTCTCCCGAGCTAGATTCAAAACTTAAATCATTCAACTAATGACCAATTAATTGAAAGCATTAAATCAAGATTACAAACATAATAAACATTGCACAACTTAAACCATAAATCAATCCATGAACAAAATCAACTACATCAATCCCTAAGCTATGAGTTTAGCTACTCATGAATATAAATACAAGTTCAACTAAACATAATAATGCCATAAACTCTAGCTAAAGAAAAGGAAATGGAAAAGAAAACTCAATGTAGGCCGAGACCGACGTCCCCGTCACGATCCCCATGAACAATGGGTTGATTTCCGACTTTCTCCCTTTGGTTCAGCCTTCAAATCCTCTGTTTTAGCTCTGTTTACGGCTCCCAGAAGTCCCCAAAATTGAATCCCTTAAAACCTAGCCGAAAAGAACTATAAATACTGATTTTTCGTTGTAGCGTCGAGACGCTGTCCCTAAACACGCGTATTCTGGAAAAGAAATTACGTAGCGTTGAGACGCTAAGGTCGCAGCGTCTCGACGCTAGCCTACATTTGACCCAATTTTGACTTTTTTTTCTCTTTGAAGCTTTTTCAATTCTTTGCATCTTTTCGCGTCCCGAGCACCCGATTAACTCCATTATTGCACTATAGCTCCAATCAACCATTTTCTACAAAATAAACAATTAAGTGCAATAAAATGGCCAATAATCATCAAAGACTAGCTAAATTAAATAAGTAAAGATAGCTAGCTATGCTTGCTATCAAATACCCCCAAACTTAAGCTTTTGCTAGTCCTCGAGCAAACTACAAATCAAACATACAGTAGAAAAATGGATGCACTAATTATGACTCAATCCTCAAGGTTCAACAGTCAATAACCAAGCAAGCAAGAGATATGCACACAAGGACCAATGAGGGAGACAAATTAAAATTTTTCCAAAATTAACTTGCACAAGCGAGATCTAACTCAACAAGATCAGACTCTACTAGTCCGAGATTGGATTATTAAACTCTCAGCTCATCTTCCCTCTACACTGGCACTAAGGTTTCACTAATGAGTTAATGGAACAAATTAGTTTGTTTTTCTCCATACTTAGGTGCTTTTAATTAACAATTAAATTAAGCATGTATATGTGGCACTAGCTTTCACACACCCATTGCAGGAACCCTTAACCTGAGATTTCTCTGGTTGGCCTAACTGATCACAACAGGGGTAGCTCTTTTTGCCTAAATCTTTATTACTCATTGCTTTGTGCGCACAAGTCATGACTTTTTTTTTTCTTTTTCAACAGTAACAACAAGAATGATTTTTCATTATGAACATGATAAGCAGATATTATTTTCTTTTCTCCTAAGCAAGATCAAACATGCTAATTTGCAAAAAAATTAACTCTTTAGCTCTACCCTACACCTATCGAGGTGACAACAAGCATATGAACCCAATAATTCGCTCCTAAGCATTCAAATCCAAATCTAGCCAAGACAAATACTCTACTCATGCAAGCCATCACCTAGAAAAATTTTAAAAAGTCTTCCTTTTTGGGCACTCATGCTTACAACTCATCACAAGCTTGAAAATTGACAAGAAAGCCTATCCTAGGACGTCATAATCATGCAAAAATAGCATCCAGAAAACAACCATATGCTCAATTCAAAGAAAGCTCAAAACTATAGCCCGAACTCAGATGCTCAAGGGCTCCACAAACATGATAATCCACCCCCAAACTTAAAACATGCATTGTCCTTAATGTATACAGAAAATAAGGTATAATCAAGCATGAGAACAAAGAAAGAATGGAAGGAGTGAACGATACTGGCCTGGAATGATGTTGACTTCTTGATTGAGATCTTGAAAGCTTGAAAGCAAAGGAGAGAAAGAAAACAATACCTACAAAACAAAAACAAACAATAAATCAAAAACAAAAAGAAACCACACTAAACTTACTTGGGTTGCCTCCCAAAAGCGCTTGTTTAACGTCATTAGCTCGACGTGTTGATCGTGCTTCAAGGAGGCTTCTGTTCTGTGAATCCAACAGAGGTGCTCTTTCTTGCACCTTTCTTGTAACCCATGAAAAGCACTTCATCTTTAGAGTCTTCAACTGTTTTAAAATTTTCTTTTTCGTTCTTGACTCTAATAGTGAGCTCCCTGCGCTCAATATCAATAATCACTCGCCCAGTAGCGAGGAATGGTCTTCCTAATATGACAGGCATTGAAGGATTTTCTATCATGTCCATAACATACAAGTCAATAGGGAGGAAAAATCTACCTACTCTAATTAAAACATTTTCTACAATGCCAACTGGTCTAACCATAGACTGATCAGCCAATTGGAGCTTTACAGGAGTAGATTTAATCTCACCTATGTCTAACTTTTTACACAAGGACAATGGAATAATATTAATGCTAGCACCTAAGTCACATAATGCTCTAAAAGAGTAAGTACCAAAACTACAAGGAACAGAAAAACTCCCTGGGTCAGCTACTTTTTCAGGTACCTTCTGTTGTACTCTGGTGCTGCATGTAGAAGCAAGGTATACAGTGTCAACCTTCTTTTCCTTTCGCTTCTTTGCTAACCACTCCTTCATAAACCTGTTGTATTGGGGCATCTCTAACGCCTCTGCAAAAGGAATATTAATGTTCAGATTCATAAAAGCATTCATAAATTTATCAAACTGAACCTGATTGTTCTTTTTCTTCTTTTTCTTTTTCTTTTCCTTGGGAACCATCAATGTGGGAGCTGGAATAGGAGGCTCAGGTTTAGGCTTTTCAGCCTCATCTGATGATGTGTCCTCCTCAGCTTCCCCTGTAGGCGTGTCATAATCCTCAGACTCAGGTTCCTCTTCAGCTTCCTCCTGGTGCACAGTGATTGCCTTACAATACTCCATCTAGGTTTTCTCTTGCTCAGCTGGGCCCTTACCTTTATTCATGGTGCTTACAACATTTACCAATTGTCCCAGCTGAGTCTCAATATTCTTGATGGCAGCACTGTGGCCATTCACTGTTGAGTTGATGGCAATGATTGCTTCCTCCAATTTAGTTGTCCTGTTACTAGACTCTGCAATGAAAGCTCCAACAAGATCTTCTAACTTTTTATTTTCTTGAGTTTGAGGGGCAAACCTGGGAGGATTAAGAACATTCTTAGTATTAGCATAAGAGAAATTTTCATGGTTCCTATTGTTAGGGTGATAATGTGTAGGTGTAGAATTATTATTATATCCCCTAAAATTAGAATTTGATACATACTGAACCTGTTCAATGGTCTCCTCCTGAGGTTTGGATGCTAAAGCAGCAGCTGATTCAATTTACTGTGCACTCCCTGCCTGTACCTGAAAATTTCATAAAAGCATTAGCAAGGGAGGTCATCTGGGCCTGGAGCACACTTACTTTATCAACCTCAAACACTCTAGCAGCAATCGTTTTTTGGTGTAGACCGCTCAGATGGCCACTGATAGCTGTTGGTGGCCATATCCTCTAGAAGTATGCGAGCATTTTCCACGGTCTTGGATAACAGAGTCCCACGTGCAGCTGCATCAACAATCGTCTTTGTACTAGGAGTTAAACCATTATAAAACAATTGAACCTGAAGCCAGTCGGGGTATCCATGCTGAGGGCACTTCCTCAGTAGCTCTTTAAATCGCTCCCAGGCCTCAAACAGCTGCTCATCATATTGTTGTTGGAATGTCCCAATCTCGGTCCTCAGCTTGACCGTCTTTGCAGGAGGGAAAATTTTCTTCAAAAAGGCCTGGACCAAAGCATCCCAAGTGGTGATGCTCCCAGGGGTAATAGACTGCAACCAATCTCGTGCTTTATCCTGCAAACAAAAGGGAAATAAACGTAAGCGAATAGCATCCTCAGAAACTCCATTAATTTTTACCGTCTTACAAATATCCAAAAATGATTTAAGATGAGAATTTGGATCCTCGGTGGGCGATCCTCTATATGCACAGTCTCGAGCCATCTGAATGAGACCGGTCTTCAGCTCAAGGTTGTTGGCATTAATCGGGGTATAGACAATCCTCGACTGTTGCCCCTGAAACACGGGCTGAAAGTAGTCTCTAATAGGCCTAGACTCCTCAGGTGGATTTTGGTCAGTCATTTGAATAATTTCTCTGTTTTCTCTTCGAATCCTATGAATTGTTCTTTCGATCTCGGGATCCAACGGTATCAATTCTCTACTACTACGCATACAAAAGCAAAACTACCCTCAAAAGGAAAGAAAAACAATTATGGAAAGAAATAAAGAAAAGAAAACAACTAATCTAAATATGGAAAATATAATTTAGAAAAGGAAACAAAATAACCTAAAATGGAATGAAAAAATAAATATAGCAAAACACAAATAAGGAAAAACTAATCTAAAAAGGAATAACAAGAAACAAATAAGGAAAAGATTACACAACTAAAAGAAAAACTAAGCTAGAAAAACAAATATGGAAGGAAAAAAAATGCAATCAACCTAAAAAAGTAAAAAAAACACCCTAAATTAAGATCAAACAATTTTTTCACAATATCAATTTAGCTAAATGTGCCAATCCCCGGCAACAGCGCCAAAAACTTGATGTGGACTTTTCCTACCGCAAGCGCACGGGTCAAGTAATAATATAGTGAATGTAATTCGAATGTCGTCCTCTGGATTGGATTTTTAAGCAAATCAAGTATTGTGAATTATCTCGCTCAATTTTATTTAGGGATCAAAAAGTGATGAATGAATGGTATGAAAACTAAATCAAAACAAGTAAAAAGTGTTGAAATTCAATTGGGAAAAATACTTAGGGAATTGATTTCGCCGATTTAGTCTAGGATTGATTTCAAGGAGTAAGTTATTATGCACAATGAAATTATGAGCCTAAGACCCTTTAATCACAACTACCTCTCCCGAGTATAGTTGATTCTCATGCAAATTAATCAACTTGATATCCCTATCTAAGTTTGTTAACATGCAAGGCAATGAGATCTTTTGACCAATTCCAAGGTTAATCTAAAACCGTCACGAATTAGAAAATAAACCTTAGTTATGCAATCTTGAGTAAGTCTATATTAAATCCCCTCTCCCGAGCTAGATTCAAAACTTAAATCATTCAACTAATGGCCAATTAATTGAAAGCATTAAATCAAGATTACAAACATAATAAACATTGCACAACTTAAACCATAAATCAATCCATGAACAAAATCAACTACATCAATCCCTAAGCTATGAGTTTAGCTACGCATGAATGTAAATACAAGCTCAACTAAACATAATAATGCCATAAACTCTAGCTAAAGAAAAGGAAAGGGAAAAGAAAACTCAATGTAGGCTGAGACCGACGTCCCCGTCACGATCCCCACGAACAATGGGTTGATTTCCGATTTTCTCCCTTTGCTTCAGCCTTCAAATCCTCTGTTTTAGCTCTGTTTACGGCTCCAAGAAGTCCCCAAAATTGAATCCCTTAAAACCTAGCCGAAAAGAACTATAAATACTGATTTTTCGTTGTAGCGTCGAGACGCTGTCCCTAAACATGCGTATTCTGGAAAGGAAATTACGCAGCGTCGAGACGCTGCGACGATTTCGCGCCTATTCTGATATGGAATGCTAGCGTCGAGACGCTCAAGGGCTGGCGTCTCGACGCTAGCCTGCATTTGACCCAATTTTGACTTTTTTTTCTCTTTGAAGCTTTTTCAATCCTTTGCATATTTTCGCGTCCCGAGCACCCGATTAACTCCATTATTGCACTATAGCTCCAATCAACCATTTTCTACAAAATAAACAATTAAGTGCAATAAAATGGTCAATAATCATCAAAGACTAGCTAAATTAAATAAGTAAAGATAGCTAGCTATGCTTGCTATCAGAGCTAGAGGAAGAAATTTACATGTCTCAACCTCTTGGTTTCGTTGAAAAAGGAAAAGAACATTTGGTTTGTAGATTGAAAAAGTCACTTTATGGACTTAAACAATCTCCAAGGCAATGGTATAAAAGGTTTGATACTTTTATTATTAAGTGTAGTTTTAATAGAAGTGATTATGACAGTTGTGTTTATGTTAAACATGTTTCGAAAGATGTGTCTGTGTTTTTGTTATTGTATGTGGATGATATGCTTATATCTTCTCGTATATATTCTGAAAAATTGTTGACTTAAAAGCTCAGTTATGCAAAGAATTTGATATGATAAATTTAGGTCCAACTAGAAAGATTCTAGGTATAGAAATTATCAGAGACAGAGCTGCTAGCAAACTCATAATTACACAACAGGGTTACCTTGACAGTGTGGTTAAGATGTTTCATCTTGATGTTGCAAAGTCAGTTGTTGTCCCTTTGGCCTCTCATTTCAAATTGTCAAAACTTCAGTCTCCAAATACAGACACAGAACTTGCAGGTATGGCAAAGGTACCTTACTCTAATGCAGTGGGTTGTTTAATGTATGGAATGACATGTACTCGTCCAGATTTAGCCTATGCAATGAGTGTTATTAGCCGTTTTATGAGTTGTCCCGGAAAACGTCATTAGGAAGCTGTAAAATGGGTTATCAGATATGTAAAAAGGTACTAAGAACTATGGTTTAATTTACACAGCTGGTGATTCTGATGTTCAGTGTTTAGAAGGTTTTGTTGATGCTGATTTTTCCTTTGATTTAGATTAAAAAAAAAAAATCTACACCTAGTTTTGTGTTTAAATTGTTTGGTAATACAGTTAATTGGAGATCTTCACTTCAATCTGTAGTGGCTTTATCTACTACCAAGTCAGAGTATATAACATTATGTAACTCAGTTAAGGAAGCAATTTGGTTGAAAGGACTGATTTCAGACATGTTGGGAGATATAGCAGAGCCTATCATACACTGTGATAGTCAAAGTGCTCTTGCACTTTCGAAAAATCCTTTATACCATGATCGAACCAAACATGTAGATGTAAAGTTTCATCTTGAGAGATGAAGTGAACAAGAAAACAATAAAGCTAGAGAAGATTGCATCTGAAAATAATCTCGCTGATATGTATACAAAGTCTTTGTCAGGAGTGAAGTTTAAATTCTTCTGTGACCTACTTAAAGTAGGTATTGGCTAATGTTGCTTGTTTGTGCTTAAAGTGTAGGGTGAGTTCAAGATTGTGTTTTGCTTCTTTATCTGAGGATATACTTGATTCAAGAGGGTGATTTGTTGACTAACGTGACTCAAGCATATCCAATCAATCCAAATTTGGGCTTAAAATCATTATGTTGCACAAAGCCCAATATGTGCCCAAACACAAAACTGCAGTTTTATTGGCCCAATGTTTAATTGTTATTATCTTTACCTGAGATGATGAAATAGTGGCTAGTGGTTTTTTTTGGGTTTCTTCTTCTTCGTGGTATAGAAGCGGGAAAAGGAAGCAGTAGTTTTTAGAAAGCAGAAGAACGGTGTTCTCTCTTTTTGAAGCAAGTGGCTTGTGGGTATTTTTTCAAGAGAGAAATTTTGTCTCTTTGTGAGAGTGGTTTTTTTGTATATTTTTTGATGGGTTGTGAGAGATTTGTGGGTTGCTTGAAGTTTTCTCTCTTTTCAATTGTACTCTTGTTCTTGGATTGGAGTTAATAGAAGATTGATCTCACCTTGCACAGTGGATGTAGACCTCATTGGTCAAACCACTATAAATATTTGTGTCTTCTTCTCTATTTTTCTATGTTTGATTTAGTTGGCAAATTGATATTTGTTAGGTATGATTTTGAGTAATTACAGTGGGTGACAAATTAATTATCTATAATAGCAAATTTAGCACCAAGTAAAAAGAATTGCAAGTATGGCAAAAAAATTAGAATATTTTCATTTTACCCTTCTCTTTCTCTCCCTTCTCATTTACCCTTTCTTCCCTCATTTCTAGTGTATACCATTTTTTTTTTTTTTTTTTGCATTTATGAGCCTTTCTTCCCTCATTTCTTGTGTACACGATTTCTTCCTCTTTTTTTTTTTTTTGTTTGCTTTCTTCTTCTTCTTCTTTTTTTTTTTTTTTGGTTTGTGTATTTATGAGCTTTTATGATTTCTTTTTTTTCTTATTTTTTCTATTTTTATAATGAGCTATTACGATTTCTATTTTTTTTAAATTTTTTTATAATTTTTTTTATAATTTTTTTGTGCATTTAGGAGGGTGGATTTCTTGTGTGATTAATATGCTTTTTTTTCCACTTGTGCAGTTTATTGTTATGAGCTTTTATGCCAAATGAGCTGAGCTCTTATTGGCCTTCTTTTTAATTCAAGAATGCCAAGAATACAAGAATAACAATTTTATGGTGGTGGTCACGGATCAGCTTGTGTGCTAGGCTTTAAAATTACATTGTTGTTTGAGAGTCACTTGTTCGTAATGGTTATTTTTTAATTTTATGTTCTAATTACCATAAGAGACTTACATCTTTTGTTCAATTTATGATTGTAGTATAATAATTTTGGATGAGTTTCTAATTACCGAGATGATTGCAATGGAAAGTACTTTACTGATAAATTTCAATTAAATTGATTTTTATTAGTAACAATCATTGGTAGACTTCAATTAACTGGTTTCTATCCTCAATAAAAAATGATAGATTTGAATTAAACTAATTTCTATCTATGATACAAGTTAATAGACTTCAATTAAATTGATTTATGATAGAAACTGATAAACTTCAATTAAATTGGTTTCTATCAGTGATAGAAACTAATAGTCTTGAATTAAATTGATTTCTACCAGTGATAGAAACTGATAACCTTGAATTAAACGGTTTTCTATTAGGGATTATCACTGATAGACTTAAATTAAACTGATGGATAGAAACTGATAGTCTTGAATTAAATTGAACTAATAGCCTTGAATTAAATTGTTTTCTATTAGTGACTATCACTGATAAGCTTGAATTAAACACGATCAAAACTTATAGATTATGATTATCAAAGTCTATTAGTGTCTATCACTAATAGACTCCGATTAATTGAAGTTTATCATCAAAGTCTATCAGTGTCTATCACTGATAGACTCCGATTAATCGAAGTCTATCAGTGACTATCAATAATAGGGACTGATAGACTATTGGAGATACTAAGAGTATTTTCGTAATTTAACGTATTTTTTGTTATTTCCGCAAATAATTTTATTTTTTTTGCTAGTTTTGCAATATTTTTTCCGGTTTTTGCTATTTGTGCAAATCCCCCTATGATTTTTTGGTTTGTTGTGATTTAAAGCATTGATTTTTGGAGTTCTTCCCAACATAAGCATAATTCAATTGATTAATACATACATCGTGAAGGACCTCAAACAAAAAGTAGAGGTTCAAATTTTCATTCCATGTGTTGTTGAACCTAATAAAAAGAAAAAGAAAAAGAAAAATAAAAATCAATTTGAATTTGTAACAAATATTCAAAAAGCATATTCTACCATATAGATGGTGGTGTGAGTGAATTGAAAATATATATTAATTATTGTTAATGTTTTATAAATTGTTTCTGAACATTTAAATTTAATATTAAAAAGAAATTATTAAAAATATTCCAGCCACCAATCTATTTATAGATGAGGCAAGCACGACCCCTCACGGGTACTTCCCCAATAATTATCAGTCAACCGTTTAAATATTAAAATGTCTATCACCGTCCATTCAAATTTAAATATTTATTTATGCAAAAAAAAAAAATAATAATAATAATAATAATAAATTAGAATTTGGCTCAACTTTATTAGTGGTATTTATTTAAATCCCTAATCTAATTAAGAGTCTGTTTTGAATATTTTTTTAGTTTTAAGTGTTTTTTAATATTTTGTATAAAAATGATTTAGAATTTAATAAAAAAAAATGGTTTAAAATTTAAAAACTCATTTGTTTGGTTATATTGGCTTATTAATATTTTTATACGCAAGTTATTATATACTTAAAAACTCTTTTTAAAAAAATACTTTCAAAGTGTATCTCAAAATTGTTTATTTTTCAATCTCATTTTTTTAATAAGTTATATTTAATGGTTTCGAAATACTAAAAAAAAATTTCGAAATGATTTATTTTTCAAAATTAAATGTTTGAAAAGTTAAACCAAACCTACTCTAATTTTTGTTATGAACATTGACTAAATGAATGGTAAATTTTTATTTTAAAAAATGATGGATCTTAAAAAGTAGTGGATAGTTTGGAGAAAGGAGAATAGAAATAACAAATTAAATTTCTTTTGTACTTTTCACTCAACTATAAAGTTGTTACAATCACATATGTATTTATTTTTTTTTTAGAAATTGTAAAAATCACTGAATTATAGAAGTTGTTACAATCACATTTTCACATTTTCAGTTTGTTTCAATTTTTTGTTTTTTAATTTCAACATGTGAGAATTTGAATTCAGACCTTTTAATTTTTTGGTTGATGATATATGACTTAATCAATTGAGCTATACTAAAGTTAACTTTTGATTTTTTCACTCCTCTAAATCTACAAAATTTCACAATTAAACTCTTAAATATTACAAAATAAACAAATTGTCATCCAACTATAAGAATTGCTATAATCAAACACTTGAATTATAGAATTGTTACCCTTTAAACTCAATTTTTGATAACTCTATCAAATTTGAAAAGTATATATATATTTTTTTATAAAGAAAAGTACATAATTTTAACCACTAATAATATTTGGTTTCCACATCGAATTTTAGCTGCAATCTCAATTTTAAAAATAAAAAATTGATTTAAAATATTTGAGTATGAGGAATTCGATTGGAACAGGCTTATACTTCATGGATTTTGTTTGAGCATTTTTCACCCTCTTTAATTACAATAATTTCATAAGCTTAACAAGCTAATTCATCAAATCGAAAATTAGAAGGGTTATTTTAACCAAAGTTTTAAATATCGATGTCGATAGATGTTTTTGAAAAAAAATTTAAAAGATATTTAAATTAACGAAGAAACATTCCTTTCTAAATAAGTCAAGTTTCTTATTATAAATATTAGGTGCTCTTAGAAATATTGTTTTACTCCTTAAAACAATGTCAAGCTCATTGACATATGAAAATGTCACATGTGGATTGAAATTTAAAACTCTTACCATAACAACCACATTTTTTTTTTTAATACATCAACATTTGAGAGTGGGAGGAGTCGAACCTCTCACCTCATGGTCGTAGGTACATACAAATTACCGTACAGCTATGCTCGCTTTGGCCTTACCATAACAACCACATGGTTGAAAGTGATATTTTGAATTAATTTAGACCCCGTTTGATAACCATTTGGTTTTTGGTTTTTGGTTTTTGGTTTTTGGTTTTTAAGCTTATAAACACCACTTCCAACTCTAAGTTTCTTTGGTTTTTCACCTATCTTCTTTTCGTGTTTTAAAAAATCAAGCCAATTTTTGAAAACTAAAAAAAATAGTTTTCAAAAACTTATTTTTGTTTTTAGAATTTGGTTAGGAATTCAAGTGTAAGTTGTGTAACTTTAACAAAAATGAAAACCATGGTGATGAAATTTAAAGAAAACAAACTTGATTTTTAAAAACCAAAAACCAAAAACCAAAGGGTTATCAAACGGACCTTAATTTTTTTGGGGGAAAAACATGTAATTGAAGGTTGATAGAAAGCAATAATTTATTTTTGAAATTCAAAAAAACAAAAAACTAAACAAAAAGCTCCGCTGGCGCCCTGCCCCTCGCCCTGTGTGGGATTTGGTTTGGCGAAGCCTCACATGTCATTACCTTTGTATCATTGAATACACACACGCACCCAATAAATGGAAAAGTAGAAACCCAAAGATCACAACGAAGATTCAAGAACGCCCCATCTCAAATTTTTTGGTCAATTCCCTTTCCCACCCGCAAACTCCCTTCTTCTTTTCGTTTTTCACAACAAAACGCCCAAATTTGCACTGTTTTTGCAACTCTCTTATGATTTCCGTTTCCATTTTCTCTACCCATGGAAGTTTCTGCTACAAAAAGAAGGCTTCTCAAAGTCATCTTCCTCGGTGACAGTGGGTGAGCTTCTTTTTCTTCTGTTTTAGCTTCGAATTTCGTTCCAATTCGCTTAATCTGTTTGAACGTACATTGCTCTTCTCTTGGGATTTTCAGGGTCGGGAAGACGTCTTTGATGAATCGGTATCCTTTCACGACATTTTATGATTTATAATCGCGTATTTAGTTTTTGTCATTGTCAAATGAAATATGTACTTCAGGTGTTTGTTGAAATGCCTGAGAGAATTTTTATTCTGTTTTGGTGTTGTGGACTGTTAACTAATGTAGATATGTGTATAAGAAGTTCAATCTACAGTATAAAGCAACTATTGGTGCTGACTTTATGACAAAGGAGCTACAGATTGATGACCAACTTGTCACATTGCAAGTGGGTGTACCATAGTTTATTATTATTTTCTTTTTAACCCTATGATCTATCTTAGGCAGATTGTTTGATTTTGGATGTGTTTGAAACAGGTTTGGGATACAGCTGGGCAGGAAAGGTTTCAGAGTCTAGGGGCTGCATTTTACAGAGGAGCAGATTGCTGTGTTTTCGTCTATGATGTGAATGTGGTCAAATCATTTGAATCACTCAGCAGTTGGCATGAGGAGTTTCTCAAGCAGGTTTGGCCTTGCTTATGCATGGTTTGTTGTATTTTCCAAGTGGTTCTGGCAAATTATTTTATATTTTTGTATCTTCTGTGAAAATTATGTTGTTTTGAAATTTGTTAAAGAGTGTATAGTGCTTATTGGAAAAAATAGAAATCGAGAAACTAAAGTCAACATGCTGTACTTCCTTATCTGGTACATGACTTTTTCTATTCTGTTCTTTGCAAGAACTGCATAGTCTCAAGTTTTTCTTCCCCCAAATGAAACTTCTACTAAACTATAAAGAATAAGTTTGGAGCTTTAAAGATTTTAAATTTTATTGCAAGACGAAGACTGAAGTCCACATGCATTATTATACTGTTTCGGTTGTCCTCGTTAATTTGCAGCTACCATACAAGAGAAGCATGTGCTTATGGTTGATCAAATAACCATCAAGTACTTTTAAATGATTTCGACTCAATAATCTGTTATTGATTATATATTTTCTCTCGCTATTGTTGTCTAATTTTCCACATTTCCTTTTCTAACGTTGGACAGGCAGGGCCAGCCGATCCAAAAGTATTCCCCTTCCTATTACTCGGGAACAAGATCGATGTAGACAACGGACGTAGCCGGGCGGTAAGGATTTCCAAATATCTCTATGAAAGTATTAATATAGTCCTCCAAGAATCATATGAATCCTCCATGAGTGCAGGTCTCTGAGAGAAGGGCAAGACAATGGTGTGATTCCAGGGGAAACATGCCATACTTTGAGACCTCAGCAAAAGAAGATTATAATGTCAATGAAGCATTTCTATGCATTGCAAAAGCTGCATTAACCAATGAAGAAGAGCAGGACCAGTGAGTTTGAAAATCTAATTTCCTTTATTATTATGTCTTTTATACCATACAAAACTCCATAAGAGCCATTGCCAGCTTAATCAGTCGTTTAGATCTTCGTTCGCCTAGTTAGTTAATAAGTGTTAAAGATACTTAACTTCAAATTATTACTCTTGAAAGTCATCTCAAAAAGCCCTTTTGCCATGACTAAAAACACCTTTCATACATAATTTTCAACATGTTTGAGAGTAATATAAAATGTTTTAGAAGATAGCAGTTCCCTGTAAAGTGCTTTCTGCTCTAGTGTGCTTGAACAGGCAGTACTCAAATGCAAAAGCACTTTTTAGAGTGTAGAATCAAGTATCAAAATGATTTCATTACACTTAAAGGGCTTGGAAATAAAGTACTTTTGCCCAAAGCATTTCTAAACATGTTCTTAACACTAGTAGAAGTTGTTACCCTGCACTGTAGTAGAAATTTCATCTGGAAACAAGAAAGAAAAAGAGAAAAAGTGAGTGATTAGGAACATGAATTTATACAGAAATTGGAGCTCACATTAAAATGTTTTTCATATGCAGTTACTTTGAAAGTATCTCTGACTCTGTTTCAGAAGTGGAGACAAGAGGAGGAGGAGGAGGCTGTGCTTGTTAATATTTCTCTGCTGCAAATCAACAATCTAACATGAACTCTTTGATGATTGATTTGAGGTTTTCTAGAATAATAAATATGTTAGTTATTCTTTGAGGTGTTTATTCCATTTTATGTAAATTATTATTTATCCTGATTTGATCAGGTGCTTTTTCATTTCCCTTTTCTTCTTGTGAACTTCTAAAACAATTGATTTAAGTTGGTAAAGAACCAATAAAATGCATTGGTTTGGAAGATCTGATGGACCGTATTAAATTTTTTTTTGGAATAATAAACTTTTTCATGCTTGAGTTTTGAGAAATAGGTTTGTTGATTTCAAAAGTAGCGTTTTAGTCTCTAAGTTTTGAGAAATAAGTTTAAAAGTTTCCTAGCGATGTGAGGGAGCCGAGAGGAGAGAGAATGGGGAGAGAGGGTAGCGATAAAACATTTTCTTTTATTTTTTTCAATTTGAAATGTCACCTCAACATTCAAAATTAATAAGAAAAATACTCAATTACGGTAGCAAATGAAAAAATAACATCAGATATCTGTTAATCCAAGTTCTCAAAACTTTGGAACTAAAAAGTTACAGTTTCGTTTGATAACCATTTGGTTTTTGGTTTTTTTGTTTTTGAAAATTAAGCTTATAAACACTCATTCCACCTACAATTTTCTTTGTTTTTCTAATACATCTTTTCCATGTTTTCAAAAACCAAGCCAAATTTTGAAAACTAAAAAAAGTAGTTTTCAAAAACTTGATTTTGTTTTTAGAATTTGGCTAGGAATTCAAATGTGTCATTGACAAAGATGAAAACCACGGTAGGAAAATTTGGGGAAAACAAGCATACTTTTCAAAAACCAAAAACCAAATGGTTATCAAACGGGGCCTACATTTTGAAATCTCAAGGATGAAATGAGCCTATTCTTGAAAATTCAGGAACCAAAAAGATAATTTTTCCTTTATTTTTTGTAATGAACCAATATTCAACTGGATTGAACTTGTATTTTGAGGACTCGTTTGATAATGTTCTCATTTTTCTTGTTTCTCATTTTCTAGTTCTTATTCTTGCTTTCTCTTCTTTAATAATAACAATAATAATAATAATTTATTTGGTAACTTTTTTTTATTGAAAAAATGAACATAAACGTGTTTGGTAGTCATTTCTTTTTTCTCATTCTCTAAAATTTGAAATTAAAAATTTAAAAATATATATGAAAATTAGTTTTTATAATTAAATATCCAAAACTTTTATATGAAAATTAGTTTTGAAAATTAAATATTCAAATTTGTTATGTGATATTTATTTCTAGATATTTATTATGCATTTTATAAATAAAAAATGATAAAATAATGCTTTTTCTTTATGTTGTAGGGGAAAATTTTTTATTTTGTTCCAAAATTTCTACACAATTCTAGAAAAATTTTCTGAAAAATAAGAAACGAGAAATAGGAACAATTATCAAATGCTTTTGTCTTCTAAAAAGCTAGAAAGAAGAAAGAGGAGTGTTACCAAGCGTCTTTTTAGGCCTTGCTTGATAACCATTTAGTTTTTTGTTTTTGAAAATTATACTTGTTTTCTCTCAATTTCGTTACAATGATTTTAATCTTTGTTAAGGACATGTTGATACTGAAATTTGGTTCAAAGATCAATGATGAATTTTTATTGATAGGGGTCCAACGGGTGTCCTACAAGAAAGAAACTAAACAAGCACTTCGACAAATAGCTCAGAGAGTAATATGTGAGTATCCTGGGCGTACCTTACTACCTTTCCTACTTTCTATTTATAGTGAGGTTGTGATAAAATAGTGAAGCAATTGTCTTAATTAGGTTGAAAATTCTACCACAATTTTTGGGCCTCAGGTAGGGTCACCCTCCAAGATCGATACTAAACCAAAAATTTCCAAGGGAGGGTCAGCCTAAGGTCGGCCTCATCCCTTACTTAGTCAAAATTTTCTAAGAGAGGATCGACCTAGCTAGGGTCAACTTGGTGCTCGCAAAGTGCAATAACACGGAGTGCAAGTATACACTGTCAACCGAGTAGTAAAATGGGGAGAACTTCAAATATCAAATCCCTAGGGAACGAGTTTGCAAAGATTTTCAAAGTGATCAAGGACTTCCTCTAAGTTTGCAACCAAGGGGATAACCAGAAAAATAATGTGCTCTTAGAAAATTTTAGCCTGATTGATCTCTCAAGAGTACAAGTTCACATAAAGGTAATTCCGAAGGCTTTGAATTTACCAAACATTGTTTGTGCAATTCATTTAAGCATCTTTGAGAGCTATGAACTAATCTATTATGCCAATGAACAGTTTCTTTATCACTTTATCCTAAAACAAACTTTGCACAATAAGTACAATTAAGGTTCCATTCAAAACATATAAGACATTTCTAAGATCGCCTTTCATTTTAAGAAGTGAACCTTTATAAATTTGAAGTACATCTCCTTCTAACTTGCAATTGAAACCTCTTTTCTCAAGCTATCTAAGAGAAATCAAATTTCTCTTTAATTTTAGAACAAACCAAACATCAGACAAAACCTTCTCCATTCCATCATAAAGTTTCAACCTGACTGATCCCATACTCTTTACAAGACAATGTTGATCATTGCTCATCAAAACCTTGCTGCTCTCAAGTTCCTCAAAATCTTGAAAGTAATGTCTATGAGGTGTCATACAATAGGAATGATAGCACCCAAAATGTGATATCTTATCACCTTTAATGTCTATGAGGTGTCATACGATAGGAATGATAGTACCCAAGAGGACAATTAGGCCTATATTTCAATTCTGTGCTAACTCGGGAGTTTTAAGATGTTTTCGAGCTATTCTGGAGTCCTCGAGACGACGTGGAGTCAAAGGCATCTACCGAAGCACTTGGCACCGTCTTTGGAGCCAAAATGATCGGTCAAGAAATTGCACAAATTGGGCAAACCCGAGAGCAAGCGTCTCAATAGGACGCTGCCTCGATTTCAACCCTCGGATGAAAGGGCCAGCGCCGAGATATTGGCGTTAATTATAAATATGAACTCTTCGTCTTTTTTAGCCGCTAGGTCATAATTTCAGCCATTTTAGACCAATTCCCTCTGTATCTTTTCGTTCCTTTGAGTCCATAACTGAGTTCTTTCCAAGTTTCTTCTTTATTTTACTATGATTCCTTATTGTTTTGTTGATTTATATTGTAGCATGAGGGGCTAAACCCCTTAGATTGTTGGATTGGAGCTTTCTTTAGACTCTTTGTGCTAATTAGTTGAACTTGTTGATTCCTACTTTCTGTTTTGTGGATTGGTTCTTAATTGCATCTTAGTTTCTTATTTAAACCATCATGCATGTATATCAATTTAAGCCTTGACGTCCCTTGAATTGAATATGAGCATGGTCTAACTATTATTCATAGATAGCCACTAGGTTGAGGTGGATCCAACGCTAGTTTGGTGGTAGCCTAGCGTAGACTAAGAAACTAAGAGAAGTTAGGTTAATTAAATTAGAGAAATTGAAATCCTAATTTAGTTAATTAATTTCAGGCCTAGCACGTTAATGCAATTAATCAATTAACAATTTTGAGGAGTTATTGATAACGCTCATTTATGTGCGTTATTTGGCCTTAAAAACCTAGGTTATTGTTTGGAAAGCAAGGATTTTGTGTTTAAAATCTTATCATTTCGAGTCAATTTAGCAAAAGTTGTAGACTCATGAGGAAAATCTTAGAAATATATAATTTAAGCTTAAAATGAACAAAAAGAGATTAGTTTTGTAAGAATTTATCCAAGTTAATGTTTTTGTGTAGAGGACTTTGCGAGGAAGATGCGCCCGCAAGAGGAGATTAAAGGTTAGTGGAGCAAAAGAAGTAAAGCTGAAGATTTGCGCCTGCATCTGGACTTGAGGATGTGAGGTATGCGATCAAAATGCACCTGCAAGCCATATAAGGAAAGTAGCCCCATGCTGAAGATAGACTTGTCAAAGCAGCACACAGAAGGAATTGTGCCCGATATGCGATCGCAATTGGGCTTTCCAACAGAATATCGAGATTCGCGGGATCTTCACAAAATCGTCCGAAAATCTCCAATATGGTATCAAATCTCTGAAGATTGTGGATTCTTACCTTCCAAGGCCTTCTCACACTGATCTCGACAGTCTACTTCCTTTCCAAGGTGTATAAAAGTGGATGAAGATGCAAGAAGCAAAGGGCGAGCTCGAAATTTCATCCTTATGATAGATTTTTAAGTTTTTTTCTCTTCTCATCTTGTAACCACTTCGAGTTCTGAGTCTTTCAGCCTCTGCCGGCTCTTCCATTCGAAAGAAGAAGAAGAGAAAAGTTTGTCTCTCATTGAAAAGGACATGAACAAGCTAGATAGAGAGGGAGAGCTCCTTAATAGAGTCTTGTCTTTTACTTTTTGTCTTGCATTATTTTATTTCCAGTAGTGTTATTCTTGTTTTTTCCTTTACTTTTCAGTTGTAAGTTAAATCCTTGTACTCAATTCTTTGTTTAATATAAAGTTAAGTTGCTTTTATATGTCGAGTTTTCTTTCTTTTATGTTTTGCATTTTGCTTTCAATTATGATCTAATCTTCTACTTAGGGGTTCAAATATGTGGATCCTTGGAGTAGAAGAAAGCCTCGCCTATGCAAAAGCAAATTGCTCCCTCTTAGCATTGTTTGTTTTTGTTGAAATTAAAGTTTATTGTTAGTTTAAACTAATTACTTAGGCTAGCATAGTTTGTATTTAGCTGATGGCCGAAAGGTTGGAGTTAAAGGCGCGGGTTGGCAAAACAATAGTGGAAAAGATCCTAGAAATAGGACTTTGACTTCTTGCAACCTACAAATAGGACTGGAACCACTAGAGTTTAAGAGTCATGAGCGTTATTTATCTAAGTTTCAACTAGCCATAGAAATAGATGTCTAGTTGGCTTAGTCTTCTAAAGGCACCTACAATGGAGCTGAATAGAAGTTGGACTTAACTCACAATCTAGTTGTCAGGGTAATAGCGGGCGCAACTAAGAGAGGGTGTCTGCACCATACCTATGTGGGCAACATCGGTAGTGTTTCTCAGCCAACTGCAATGCCTGAGTTAATTGCGGGCACATAGGTGGGTGCAATCTAAAAGCTTAAAGTTGATGCTATTTGATTTCTCCCGTTTATCTCATAGATTTTTGTTACTATTTTCTTTTACTTTTTTATTTCCAATTTTTGTCTTAAATCAAAACTTCAATCAACTTATTTTTCTGGTCACCAACCGTGGTTGCAAACTTAGAGGAGGTTCCCGTTTTTATAGAATCTTGTGTTTCTTAACTAGTCACCATCTCCCTTGGGTACGATATCCGAAATACTTTCCACTTTATTACTTGATAATGTATACTTGCACTCACGTCAGTTATCTAGTTGTTAATTTGGCCAATTAGGTTTAGGCCGAGGATTTATCGGTCTAAGCATGAGAGGCAGCAGACGCAATTAAAATAATTAACTAATTAAGTTGTTCGTGGAGTATCAGGTTGTCTAATTAGTTAAGCACAGGTTGAGTAGGTGGATTGTCTGAAAAGCCAAGAAGCATTCCAGACTATTTAATTAATCCCCAAAATAATTTTAGAGCAAGTGGTGAAACTAAATTGCACAAAGTGTTCTAAAGAGTAACCAATCCGACAGTCCAGTCTTTTAATTGATTTCCATTCGATTTTTACTTCTGTTTGATTTCTTTGCATGTTATTTACTTTTTTCTGGCATTTTTACCTTTCTTTGCATCTTTTAATCAATTCGGTCAGGGACAGACCAAAACCCCCTTTCGTTGCAAACCCACTGTTTAGCGAGAACCCAAAAATTAACAAAGATCACCATTTCCCTGTGGACGACCCAACCACTACCTACTACAAAATAGCATAGAGCCAGAGTTTATAAATTTTATTTGGCGACGAGGACTCGACAAACTCAGCCGACCAAGGAACATGTAGAATCAAGTATTCACTCATTACCAACTGCAACTTCAAACGCAGTTAACATTCCTGCTAACTTATATCATTCATGCACATTTGCAACGGTTTGTTCATCATTTTTCTCCTCTCTCTTGTTCTTGTATTTTAATTGAAAACAATTATTAATCAAATAACCTTTATGACAATAATATTTTCTCTTCTCTTTACCTCTAGATTTAGATCTATGCTTAGTATTGTTCTTCACTTGTGATTTTCTTTTAGATTTTGATCTCCCTCTAACTATTAAGGATTTAGCATCTTTTTTCTCAGACTTGATTTCGAAATCTTTGGATCTCAAGGCACCTAAAACAATGGCTAAAGCTAACAAGTCTCTTCCATATTTTATTGCAGCTTAAACTTTCTTATAACTTTTAGGTAATGAATTTAGGAGAATAACAACTTGGATTTCATCGTCTAACTTCACTCCTGTATTAGCAAGATCTGTACTATCTTGTTGAAATCATCTAGGTTATCTTCTAAGGATTTTGAGCGTTGCATTTTAAACCCAAAAACCCGTCCTTCAAGTAAATCTTGTTTGGTAGAGATTTACTTAAATAAAGTAACTCCAACTTAGTCCACAATTCCCCTAGTTTTTCAATATCATTAACCTGTTAAAGCACATTATCAGAGGGGTGAAAAATCATTGTGTTATAAGTTATTTCCTCCACAACTTGTTTTTTGTCGGTTACTTCTACGGGCCATGTTTCTGGTTTATCTAAAATTTTACCCACTTTCTATTATACTAAAAGAGCTTTTAATTTCTTTCTCCAAAGGCTAAAATCCCTTTTTTCATCAAAACTTATTTAGTCAGAATTTTGTAGACATATTGAAAATTTTAACAACTAAAAAGAAATTACTGATCAATTGATCTCATAGAAAATTTTAGTTTTGTCCAAACAACAATTTCAGATAAACCCAACTAGTAGCACGACCTAGCTAAACGAATAATTACATATTAGATATCAAATTGGCAAAAAAAAAAAAAAATAGAGTTAAAAGAGGATACTCATAAGTTGCTGCTCAAACACTTCAAAAAATCTTACAAATTCAAGAAATCAAAAAACCACTGCTGCTACTATTTTAATCACCAACGCTCTGATACCATTTGTTATGTGAAATCTCACAATTTTACTACCTCATATTGCAAACATAGCAAAACATAAACCAAATAACCACACTAAAACAATATAAATTTACCAACTAAGCATACAACAATAGAAAAGAAGATACAAATATTTATAGTGGTTCGACCAATAAAGTTTGCATCCATTGTGCAATGCGATATCAATCTTCTATTTACTTCAATGTTAAACACAAACAGAATGCAACAAAAAAAAAGGAGAAAGAAAAACTCCAAACAATTCGATCTCTCTCAAAATAGAGAAATTACAACACTCAATGAAGAAGAACAATTCGAAAAAGGAGAAAAGAATATCAGTGAGAAACGCCTCAATATTGCCTGCTTCTTCACAAAACTAATTCTCCATTTTTATCCACGTTGTACCAAGAGAAAAGGAAAACATTTTGTACTGAGAGAGAAGGAAAAACTCTCCATTCTTCTGCCAATAATTGAAACCAAATCAAAGACACATAACATAATGAGTTGTACAAAATATAAGCCTAGGCCATTATTTTCAACCATGTCTAGATTTTTTAATAAATAGACTCAAATATAATCCCAATTACTTTTATGCTCTCATCTTAAAACCGTCATGTAAAACAATATATAATAATAATAAATACACAAAAAAAAAGGTTGAGGTCCTTTATTTGAAATCTCCTAAAACCAAGCAAATCATCCCATAACAATAGCCAACAATCTTCCTCTCTCCAAAAAATGGCTCTAGTGATCTTTTTCTCTCACCTCAAAAAGGAAATCGTGTTATTTCTTATGTATTTCTTTCTTGGGGCAGTTGCATAGATGGCAAATTAGACCAAATTAATAGCAAATATAGCACTGTTTCAAACTAATTGCAAATATAGCAAAATTAATTGTACAAGACCAAAAAGTTGTTATCGGATTTTATCCGTGTCTATCACTGATATAGACTCTGATTATTCAAAGTATATCAGTGTCTATCGCTGATAGACTTCGATTAATCAAAGTCTATCCGTGATAGTCACTGATAGACACTGATAGATTTTGATTAACCAGAGTTTATCAGCGATAAAAACTGATAGACTCTGAATAATCGGAGTCTATCAGTAGACTGATAGATTCTGATTAATTAAGTCTATCGCTGATAAACTCTGATAATCGAAGTCTATCAGATAGACTCGGATAGATTTTGCTATATTTGCAATTTTTTTTACATGGTGCTATATTTGCTATTAATTTGGTCCAATTTGCCACCCACTGCAATTTTCCTTCTTTCTTCGTATCTCTCACTTTAAGATTTTCATCAAAATCTTTCAAGCCAGACTCCTTCACCGCATGTGGACAGAAGCATCCGCCATGTTGCCAAAAGCCTTCGCTACGTTGTCATTCCTCCGCTTCGTCGCCACACTCTTCGATTGCACCATGCCTTAAATTCATTAACTTCATTTATCTCTAGTATTGTAGTTCTAACTAAAGAGATAGAAATGAGAAAAATGAGAAGCGTGTAAATTTCACTCTAGAAAACTCCATATAAATACATAACTTGAATCTAAAAATAGATCCACAATTAATCCCACTAACTCCACAAGAATAAAAACTTAGACTTGACTACAACTAAAAATAACTTCAACTATTTCCTAGAAACTAGGAATTGACTAGACCAACTCAAAAACTAATTTGGAGTTTTGAGTTACTAACATTCTCCTCCTAACTCAAATACTGCAAACACCTAACTTGCTCCTAAGAGCTTGAAAACGACCCACACAAAAAGACTTAGTGAAGATATCAGCTATTTGCTCTTCTGTGCTGCAATGTACCAGCTATTTGCTCTTCCAGCAACCATATGATTCTTGCTTGGATAGTGAAGAAATCTAGCTAAGACACTTACAGTGTACATAATGTCAGGCCTAGTGGATGTGAGATACATGAGGCATCCAACTAAACTTCTGTACACATTCTCATCTGCAGGTTCCTCTCCATCATCCTTTTGCAACTTCTCCTTTTGAATTGGAGTGCTCACACTCTTACACTCCTCCATATTGAACCTCTTCAATATCTCTCTTACGTACTTCTTTTGACAAAGGAACAATTCATTCTGCCTTTGTTGAATCTCCATACTTAGGAAGTAATGCATCAGACCTAGATCAGTCATCTCAAACACCTTCATCATTTCTTGCTTGAATATCTCTATCTGAACATCATCACTTCCTGTCACTAGCAAGTCATCTACATAGAGAGATACAATCACAATAGTAGTTCTTGATTTCTTCACATAAAGTGTGGATTCACTCAGACTCTTCACAAAACCCAGGTTCAGCAAGTGATCATCCATCTTGTTGTACCATGCCCTAGGAGCTTGCTTCAACCCATAAAGAGCCTTTCTCAACAAATACACCTTCTTCTCTTGTCCTGGTATGATGAATTCGTCTGGTTGCTCAACATAGATCTCTTCTTCTAACACTCCATTTAGGAATGTTGACTTCACATCTAGCTGAAACACCTTTCATCCATGCTGAGCTGACACAACCAGTAGCAACATGATTGTGTCCATTCTTGCAACTGGTGCAAAAGTCTCAGAAAAATCAATTCCCCAGACTTGTGCATACTCTTTTACCACTAACTTGCCCTTGAGCTTGTTCACAGAGCCATCTGGGTTCAATTTGGTTTTGAAAACCCATTTGACTCCAATTACTTTTCTGTCTGTAGGCTTCTCCTCCAACTCCCATGTATTGTTTTTCTCTATCATACTCAACTCTTCCTTCATTGCTTCCATCCACTTTGTATCTTTTTTAGCTTCTTCATATCCTATAGGCTCTAATGCAGCTACGCTACTTCTTTCATACACCTCCCTCAATAGTCTAATCCCTCTAACTGGTGCATCATTAACAAATTCATCAGGATCCAAAAAGACTTCTTGTTGCTTCACCTCTACTTCTTCTGTCCAGTCCCACTCTGCATCCTCCAAAAACTAAACATCTCTACTAATCAGCATCTTCTCTCTGTGAGGTTGATAGATCTTGTAGGCTTTGGACACCATGTTATAGCCTACAAAGATTCCTGGTTTGGCCTTTGCACTTAACTTGTCTCTCTTCACCTGTGGAACATAAAAAATAAAAAATAAAAAAATAAAAAAAAAACACAAGCAGGCAAACACCTTCAAATTTTTCAGTTTTGGTTTAGTATCAAACCAAGCTTCATAAGGTGTCTTCTTCTCCAATACCCTCGTAGGTAGTCTATTCAATAGAAAGACTGTTGTGTTTGATGCTTCAACCCAAAATTCCTTTGGCAAGTTCTTCTCATGCAATAAGCATCTTATCATTTCCATAATACTCCTGTTCTTCCTTTCATTGACTCCAATTTTCTGTGGAGAATATGGAGCAGTGAGCTGATGCTCTATCCCAGCTTCTTCACAGAAAGAATTGAATCTTTGCGATGTATATTCAGTCTCATTATCAACTCTCACCACCTGAATCTTACAGCCACTTTGATTCTCAACCCATCTCTTAAACTTTAGAAACACTTCAACTACTTCATAATTATGCTTTATGAAATATATCCAACACATTCTGGTATAATCATCAATAAAGATAATGAAATACTTGCTACCATTTAGTGAGAGAGTTGGTTGAGGTCCACACAAGTCAGTGTGGATGAGCTGCAACTTCTCAGTTGCTTTCCATTGTGACTTCTTGAAAGGCAACCTTGTTTGTTTCCCTGTTAAACAAGCTCTGCAGTTTATTTTCAGCTCCTCCAGAACTGGTAGTCCTATTGCCATCTCATTCTTTTGCAGATACTACAACCATTTTCTAATGAAAATGCCCCAACCTCTTGTGTCATAACTCAGTGCCATTCACTTGACACTTGAAAGCTATCTACTTCTTCTCGAGTGGATCCAACGAGAAGCTCTTGTGTTGCATCTTTATTTTGAACGACTCATTCCCATTGGAATCAGAAATGAGACACTTTCCTTCTTCAAACAACACTATGAATCCCTTCTCTACTAATTGACCAATGCTTAACAAGTTTTGATCAATTTCAGGGACAAACAACACTTTAGTAATCAACTTGGTTCCAACACGACTCTCTATTGACACTGTGCCCTTCCCCTTTACTTCTAGATACTCACTGTTTCCTATCTTCACCCTTGACTTGAATGACTTGTCAAGGTCCTTGAACAACTCTTTGTCACTTGTCATGTGATTGGTACACCCACTATCAACCAACCAACCATCATATTGAGTGACTGATGAGAAACAAGTAACCACAAAGAGTTGATCTTCTTCTTGTTGTACTACAACATGTGCTCCTTCTTGCTGTTGAGTTTTTGCTTCCTTACAGAACCGTTCAATGTGCCCCAATAAGTGACATCTTCTACACTTCACATCTGGCCTTCTCCAGCATTTGAAATGTGGATGATTCTGCTTCCCATAGTGCTTGCATGTACTACTAGAATTCTTTGCAGCAGACTCTGAGCTACTATTGCCACTACCCTTTTTCCCTTTCCCCTTATTCTCTCTTCCACCTTCTCCTTGCTGCACTCTAGCTTTCAATGCCCCTCAATGCTTCCTTCTTGTCTCATCAACCTCCTCCGCTCTTGTGCTGGAAAAGCACTAACTACTTCTATCACCTTGAGTTTTGAGAGGTCTTTAGTATTTTCTAAGGAAGCAATGGTTGCTTCATATCTCTCAGGTACTGAAATTAGAATCTTCTGAACCAATCTATTGTTAGATAAATTGGTTCCTAATGCTCTTGCATTGTTAGCAATCCCAATCAACTTATCTGAGTACTCTTTAATGGACTCAGAATCCTTCATTTGCATTCTCTCGAATTCTCGCACCAAGTTCAACACCTTCATGCCTTTAATCCTCTTATCACCTTGTGAGTCTTGATCTGATGTATTGTTGGGTTATCAGGAAGTGGAGCAATCTCATAGTCTTGCTCAATTTCTTCCCAATGATCACAACCCTCCATGTAGGCTTGTATTCTGATAGCCCATGCCTGATAGTTTTCACCATCAAACATAGGTGGAGCCAATGAAGAAAGACTGTTTGATCCTAATTCCATCTCTAACAACTCTCACATGTGTATCACTCAGTTTCTCTCAGAGATATTTCACTAATTCTCACTCACAGATCCCTTAAGAATTAAGGGCTCTAATACCACTGTATTTCTAACTAAAGAGAGAAATGAGAAAAATGGGAAGTGTGTAAATTTCATTCTAAAAAACTTCATATAAATACATATCTTGAATCTAAAAATAAATTCCACAACTAATCTCACTAACTCCACAAGAATAGCAATTTAGACTTCACTACAACTAAAAATAACTTCAACTATTTCCTAGAAACTAGGAATTGACTAGACCAACTCAAAAACTAATTTGGAGTTTTGAGTTACTAACAAGTATGTTCTAGAGTTTCTTTTATTCACTAATTCTTGGTTTCGTTTTTTAGGGTTCAATTAGTGGTCTATTTTTTTGAAAAAAAAAATTGATTATTAGAATAATTGCTTTATTTTGGAGATTTTACCATTATATGATCAATATACTTGGGGTATATATGAAATGATATCAAGCACGATACGAGATATATATTATAAAGAAGTTTGTGTCATGTTCATGGTTAGTCGCACAGTCGATTGCCACCGCTACAAGAGGAGTTTGTGTTGTGGGTAGTCCCACAGTTGTCGGAGAAGATGATTTTTTCTTTTTTTTTTTTTTTTTAAAAAAAAAACAATGGGATTTGTTTTAAAAGGAGTGAAGTTCTTTATGGTTGTATGGTTGTTTCATATTGTGTATATATTTCCCAAACATAATTATATATTTAATAATAAGAGGTGTATAGTTTGTATGCAACTCTCCCTTTTTTCTTTAGAAACTATATACATACCAATATATTGGAAAAGATATATTATATATACAAAGTATATAAAATCACAATTGTGATGAACAAATATATTGAATATATATTTGCAAATAACTAAATGTATCAATGTAGTATATGACAAATTCCATAATAGGTGGAATACATATCTCAATAAAAATGGAATGGTGTTAATTTAATATTAACATTTATATTTGTATGAAAAAACAACCCAGTACATATGACTAAAATGAATAAAACAAGATCAACACGGGTAAATTTGAGATGCAGAATGGTTGGAAAATGATAGACAAATATGAGAAGGTTAGAACACATGTGATGTTATTACATGTCATTCGTCTTTGTAGAATGAATATATCCATGTATATAAATGACCATCCACAACTCAACAGAATATATGTAAACTGAATAAGGTTTAATTTTGGTATGAAAAAATACTCCTAGTCTATATGAGGTATGAACATAAAACTTAACTATGTGTAATAAAAGAAATGGAAAAATACACTTTTGGTCTATGAGGTTTGGGTAAGGTTTCATTTTGGTCCCTGAGTTTTTAAACTCGACATTTTTTCCCCTGACGTTTGGATTTCGTTTCATTTTGGTCTATTCATCCATTTTTTCGTTAATAACTAACAGATTGCTGACATGGTATTTTTTTTTTTTTTTTTTGTTAAAAAATATGTTTTTAAAATTTTAAAATAAAAATAATATTAAATTAATAAAAAAAATATTTTTAATTCTTTCTTTCTCTCTCATTCTTCTTCTTCTAGCTATTGCTATTCTCACCATCGCCAGCTGTTGCCGATAAACTTTTTTTTTCTCCTTCCTTTTTCCTTCTTTTCTTTCTGTTTTTTATTTTTCAGAAAAAAAAGGGTTGGTTGCAAAGATAGCAATATGGGTCAAAGTAATTGCAAATCTAGCAGCCCGAAAAAAATTTGCAAAAATGGCAAAATCTGATGGTCTACATGTTGCATTTACTAAAATACCTATCCCTAAGATTTTTATCACTGATAGAAACTTTTTCTATCAGTGATAGAAATTTTCTATAACTAATAGATTCTATTAGTGATAGATATTTTTCTATCAATGATAGAAAAATTTTCTACCACTGATTGAAGATTTCTATCAGTGGTATATATTTTTCTATCAGTGTTTAATCTTTCTCCCTTATTCCTTATATTGATTTGTAGCATGTTTGGGACATATTTCGATTGTATTTTAGAGACCATGTGTAGCTAGATTTCGTTTCTTAGGGGCTTGATGTAGCCATTAGTTTGTATAGATTAATTTACGGCTTTTTAGGATGTTTCGTAACGCAGTTTATTTATGCAATTGTATGATTAATGCTTATAATCTCTTGATCACGGATTGTATGTTGTTGTTTCTGAACTAATCGCTCGGGAGAGGGTAGTTTAGATTAGACTTTCAATTGCATGACTTAGGTAATTCGTAAATCGAGAGATTAGGAATTGCTTGAGAAACCGTCATGAGGGTTGTTCTTATTGCTTAGGCTTATTGTTGAAATTAGATAGGGATATCAATTTCTTAATTTGCTTAAAGGATTAATTGCACTCGGGAGAGGCTTTTAATTATTCATAATCCTTGGTTTATAAACTTGTTACGAATTTGTTCTTAATTATTCGTTTTGTTAATCCATACATCTAATAGGTGAAATCAATTCCCTAAGACCTTTCTCCATTGAGTTTCCACATTTTATTGCTTTTATTAGTTTTTTATTGTTTTGCATATCTCTCGTTTATTTTCTCTAAATAAAATTGGGCAAATATACCTTTAATAATTAGGGGAATTAGAAAACCAATCCAGAGGACGACATTCGATTTTAAATCACTATATTATAACTTGGGCCCGTACACTTGCCGTTAGCAATTTGCGTATCAATCACCGATAGATTTTATCAGTGATAGAAATCTTTTATCAACAATAGATTTCTATCAGTGATAGAAAGATTTTCTATGAGTGATAGAAAGTTCATAGAAAGTTTTTCTATCAGTGATAGAAGATTTCTATCACTAATAGAAAGTTTTTCTATCACCGATAGATTCTATCAGTGACAAATCTTCTATCAACAATAGGGATTTTTTATGAGTGATAGAAAGTTTCTATAGAAGATTTCTATCACTAATAGAAACTTTTTCTATCACTAATAGAATCTGATTTTCTATCAGTGGTAGAAAGTTTTTCTATCAGTGATAGAAGATTTCTATCACTGATAGATTCTATCAATGATAGAAATCTATGAACGTCTTTGAGATTGGATTCCACAATCGTCGTTTTTCATGAGTGTAACAGATGGATAGAAATGCTCATTTTTTTTCTATAAAAAGCTGCATGAACTGCCAGCCTAATGTCTTACCATTGAATTGAAAGCCATTAGCCAATTAATAAATCTCTCTCACCCTCTCCGACTTAAAGGGATACTTCCAACTCCGGCTACTAATGGTGTTGAATTTTTGTTCATTTTCTTCTATAATCTGCATATTTGGTCAGAGATTAATGGCCATTGAGTGAAATTTATTGCAATTTTCTTTTGGCAGGCGAAGAGCGATTGATTCAAAAGAAGTTCTGGATGGAACATTTGGCCGAACTGACGGTGGAGGCCATGTTGCTCGATTCGATCACCTCCGATCTCGACAAAGAAGAAAGGCCAGAAGTAAGCACTATAATTTGATTCGCTAGAATTAAGCATTCGTTTCGATGCGGTTGCGTCTTAATGTGGAGATAATTTCGATTTGATTCGAGAAATTTGGAATTTCCTTTCGATTTTTCAACATCATTACTGCAGGTGCTTTCTCTGCTTCCACCGTACGAAGGAAAATCGATGAAGAAAAGAGCAAGGAAGGAGAAGAGATATGTGTGTCAATTTGGGGGCAAACTGGGAATACTAAAAATTTATCTAAAAACTTTGCCATATTTGCAATTATTTTTAAAAGTTGCTATATCTGTCATTAAGCACCCCAATTTTGCCACCCATTACAATTATAAAAAAAAAAAAATTAAGGACTGAAACAAAGGGGCTCTCTCCTTCGTTCCAGTTCGAGGTCCCTTTCCTTTTTTTTTAAAAAAAAAAATATAAACAGAAAAGAGAGGAAAGTTAAACAGGGAGGGAAGAAAAAGATGAAAAAGAGGAAGAAGAAGAAGAGAAGGAGGAAGAAGAAAGAAAGAAAATGAAAATGAAGAAGAGAAAGTCCTTGATTTTTCTTTTAAAATATAAAAAATAGAAAGGAAAGAAGGGAGAGGGAAGAATGACGAAGGAGAATAAGAAAAAAAGTTTGTCAGCAATAGCACTTGGAAGAAGAAAAAGAAGAGAGAGAGAGAAATAGTTTTTTTTTTAAAAAAAAATTAATTTAATACTATTTTTATTTTAAAAATTTTAAAAATTATTTTTTAAATAAAAAATAGGTGTCACATCAGCAATCTGTTAGTTATTAATGAAAAAATGGATGGAGAAACCAAAATGAAATGAAATCCATCTCAGGGGCTAAAATGTCGAGTTTGAAAATTCAGGGACCAAAATGAAATCTAACTCAAACCTCATGGACCAAAAGTGTATTTTTTTTCCTAAAAGAAATGTGAAGATACGTTCATTTATTGTTCTTGATGTTAAGTCGCGATGGAAATGAGAACAAACTTCTCAATCTATTAAGTGTTAGCATGAATAAGAAAATAGAGAAAAAATTGTAGATAAATATGATGGAAAATGGAAAATATGATGATTACTTAAATCTGCTAATATAATTAATGTTAAAATCATTTACCTTAAATAATAAAGGAAAAAACGAAATATAAATGACATAAATAACAAAAACATTTTCCAGTAAGGTTATTTTTTAAATTTTTTGAAAGTTCAAAATTACTAATGAAAGTTGTTTTATATCTAAAACTTAATACCAATGTATTTTTTAAAATATTTTTTTAAAGTTTAGATGTATTTTTGAAACTTTTTAAAGTTCAAAAGTACTTTTGAAATAAACCAGGTCATTCTAGGGTTTTTTTTTTTTAAAAAAAAAAATAGCCTAAAAAGAAGAAAAAGAAAAGTACAGTAATGACATATAACAAGAAGACCCAAAATCTTTTTCTCTAACAAAAAAAAAGGGGAAAATAACTTTTTTGAGACATAGGTTTAAAGACTCCTAAGTTTATAAAACCAATATTTTTAGTCGAGAAATAAGTTTAAAGGTCTCTCATATTATTTTTTCAACTTTTTAAAATGAATATTTTTTTTATTATTTTTTAATATTGAATGATTTTTAAAATTAAAACAATTAAAAAATATTAATTTAAAAAAATTGAAAAAATAATATGAGGGACTTTTAAAATTTATTACTCAAAATTCAGAGACTTAAAGTCTATTTTGAAAATTTAGAAACTTTTTAAACCTATTTCTCAAAATTCAAATGCTGAAAATGTCATTTTAAAAATTAGACCAAACACATATTCCTCAAAATTTAGTGATGAACAAAATATTTTTAAGGAAAAAAAAAAAAAAAAAAAAGACGACCCCAAATCTTATCGTTTTTGAAAGAAGAAAAAGAAAGGTGAAAAAGAAACAATCGACGAAATAGGGAGATGGATTAAACATCTCAAAAAGCGATCAATAAAATCAGCGCCATGTCTATGGAAGCTCAGCTGTTTGTGAACTCAGGAACTAGAAATGGAAGTGGGTGGCCTCTGAACCGCCATTTCCAGAGCAACCGGAAAGCCGCTCATTCCATTACTCTGTCGATGCCCAGCCGCCGGCGAACTGTTTCTCGTCGGCGGCTTTCTGTTTCTCCGGCGGCGGTCGCGGGAGCGGACAAGAGCACGACGTCGGCGGCGGAAACTCCGGTGAGAATAGTAGCGATTGTTGGTGAAGGAAGCATCAGCCCATTGAAATCCACTCCCTGGGAAGAAGTTATGCTTCATACTGTGAGTACTCCTCATTTTCAATCTTCTTTCTTTACTGCACTCTCCACTGACGTTTTTTTGTATTCTCGATTACAGCATTCTGTAAAAAAAAATGATTAAATTAAGCTTTGTTTGGTTTTTGACTTTCTGGTTTTTGAAATTAAGCTTACTTTAAACGTTTTAGCCAAAAAACTAAAAGAATAGTTTTTATAAATTTGTTCTTGTTTTGAAATTTGACTCTCAATTCAATTTTTTTTAGTTTAACCATTGTCAGGGTAAGGGTCGAACCATCAATCTTTGAGATGGTAATTGATATTTTATCCACTAAATTATGTTTAAATGGACTTAAAATGTGTTTTGGAATAACGTGAAGAAACAAACATAATTTCTACCAACAGAAAACTGAGAACAAACTTGTTATTAAACAAGGTCTTAGTGTCTCATTCACTTGTTGTATGTCGCTGACTCGCTTGATGCATGAAATCCAACCAAACCATCAACAAAATTCGTTTTCTTCTGGATGGTGTTGATATGTCTTGAATATGTTATGAAGCGTTCCGAATGACCAAGTACGAGGGTCATATGTATTCTCCTCATGAATAAGATCATTCTCTTCCTCTGCTCGTGGAGGTAGCTAACACACCGTTAGTGAACCACGTAGATTCTGTGTTGTTTTTTCGCCCTTTCGTTCTTATTCGTTGATTTACAATTTCTATCATAATAGAGGGCATGTTCATGTGTGCAAAAAATTTCATCGTCCATGATCAATGGTAAAGAGTAAAGACAATTACAAAATAATGTTACAACTTACAAGAAAATACCCAACAGAGGCATTAAAGTGAAATCACAGTCTAAATCTCCCCAAAAACTCTCAACACTGTTCAAGATTCTTCCATCCCTTTAGAGCCATATAGCTAAATGAAAGCAAAAGAAACGTTCTCCTTTTTTGGAAGAGAGGTGTTAAGAAACACCTCGTCCATTATATCCTGAGTTTAGGAGCCAAACTAACCTTGAAGATTTCAAGGTTAGCTTGGCTCAAATAGGTCACAACATGAGCATAGCTTAGCGATCAAAGCATTACTTCCTTCCCTTGAGGTCAGACCTTTTAATCCTCACCCCACATTTGTTGTACTTAAAACAAAAGAAAAAAAATTAAAGAGTTCTCCATAAGGTAGAAATAGAATTGAGGCCCAAAGCAAATGAAATCCAGTGTTGTTGATCCTCCACAAGGCTACCAACCAATGAGAAAAGTCTTGTTCTTAGGGACTTTGAGCTTTTAGAGTTTGAAAAAGAAAGAGGGAGAGGAAGAAAAGATTTTTGAAGATAATAGTTTAGTCAACCACACTAAAAGATTTTTGAAGATCGCTTCCTTTTCTTCACTAAGGCACCAAAACAGAAACAAGATATGTTCTTCCTCTTTATCTATGTTGTGTTTTTGCTGTTCTTATCTCCATAAATGCTATAGGAGTTAATGTGCATTATTGATTCTTATGAGGATTAGCTTCATTTTTGTTAAGAGAAAGGAAGAAGAATGACATTTTTTTTATATCCATGAGTGTCTGGGCCAACTTATGCGCACCTCTACTAATCTCACGGGACAATTGCCTGATCCTACTACATTTAGTTGTCAGGAAACACATAGGATATTAAATCCTAGGTAGGTGGCCATCAAGGATTGAACCCATTCTTTTAAGCCTTTTATTTTTCCGATGACCCTTATTGACCACTAGGCCCATCTAAGAAAAGATAAACCAGAAAGGAAACATTCTCCTTATTTTGCACCTCATCAACTTTGCCTTATCATAATGGCTTTTACCTGTTTTTATGATGCTCTTTATAAACAGGCAAAACGACTAAAATGGATCGATGAAGGCTACGAAATGCATGTCTTTGCTGATAGTTTCTGTAATGCAACTCATCAAGATACCGAAAACATTCAAATCGTATGTGATGCGGATATTTTGGTTGTTGTTGCTGTCACGAGTAAAGATTCAGTGGTATGGATACGAGCGAATTGCGAAAACATTCAAAATGTAATTTGCTTTGAATCTGCAACAGATTTAGTTAACAAATTAGGGGGGCTATCCTTTCCCAGTGAAGCCAAAGGAAATGTACTGGAAAGCTTTTTTGGAAATTCTCAGCTGTTGGAGAAAAGAAAGAAATCTGAGGAAGTTGTGCAGACCGTATTTGAGGCATGGGATCGTCGTAATTCCGACGACATAAGGTTCTGTTTGTTGGTTATAATCAATGCCTATGTAAAGCCCGTTCCTATATTGAAGAATCTAAGATCAAAAGGTTTGTCCACTCTAAACTGTATGGTAAAGAATTGTGGAAGGCAAATATTGAATTGCTTGATGGATGCTAATTGTAGGAAAGCTCTTCAATGCTTGAATCAATGCAGCCCTGTGGATCAAGTGTGCAACTACAGGTGCATTGCTTCATATGAAAGTCCAAATCTTGAAGCATTTTCATTATGTGTGCTGCAAAAGAACAACTGTCTGGAGTTGGATGCGAAAGTTCCCGAAAGGCCTTATGTGCCGCCGATGGCGAAGTTTCGAGGGAAGGAGCTGTGCCACGAAACAGCAGAGGATCTTTTCATTGGTTGGTTAGGGAGTTTGAAGTGGAGTTGGCGTGTGGTAGCTGGGCAAAACCCTGCTTATGATCAATTTCCATGCCAATACCAACTGTTTTACAGGGGGAAAGCGCGAGGATCGTTTTGGTACGAGCCGGTTTTCATGGTGAAAACGTTGGAGGGGAAGATGGTGTGGAGACGGAGACGATATCGAGTAAAGAGGGGGAAAACTGCAGGGACATTCTTGTTCAGTGTGCTGGATAATGGTGTTGTTTCAAATGAGTTTTGGAGCATTGTGGATGTATGTGATGATCTTTCTTGGGGTTTGTTTCACTATAACGGCGCTGCTCGAGCTGCGGGACAGTCGTATACGGGCGCAGTTCTTGTGAGTCCAGATGGTGCATTCCCTGAGAATGATCATCAAAAAGAGAGAGTTGTTGCTGCTTTGGACAAATGTGGAATTAAAGGGTGGGAACTCTTTGCAGTTGATAACTGCTCATGTACAGATCCTCCTCTTGGAATTCCAGATTCTTCAACTTTGCATTCTGTAATTCAGCTTCAATAAAAATAACACATGTTTTATCAAGGCTTTACTATTGGAAACCATACAAGAAAACTATTGATTTAAGCCTCATTTTAGCTCTTCAACTTTCAGGTTTGTTTTATTCAGTGGTCACTAAACTCTTCAAATATCCATTTTAGTCTTTGAACAATAACCATTTTTTTTTCTGAACATTAAAAATTTATAGTTTTATCTCTAAACTTTTAAAAAGTAATTGTTTTGGTTAATTGATGTATTATGTTTTTTTACTAATATTTGGGCAAACACTCATTTTCAACATATGAGATTTGAATACTATTGAAGGAGAAATTTTGATCAATCACAAATTGTCACATCATTATTTAAAATTAATGACAAAATAACAAATAATTAAATTTGGGACCAATTATAAATGGACATGTGTCCCAAATTTAATTTGAACCCAAAGTTGGTCAATTATAAATTTTTAGAGTCAAATGTCTATTTGATCAATTAGTTAAAAATAAATTATTTTGATCAAATTAATTAATTTGACCAATTAATTAAAAAAAATAATTAATTGGATCAAATTTGGTCTTTTAAATATTTGGGTCATGTGGTTTTTGGGTCAAATATAAATCAAACCCAAAACCAAATAGTTTGGCCCAAGCCCAATTTGAGCCCAAGCCCGCAAAGGCCTTTGGAAAACTCAAGAGGTCTTAGCTCATTTGAAGGGGAGCAGAAAGAAGGAAGATAGAATTTTGAAGCTCTCAGCAAGAGTCAGAGAATTCAGAGAAACTCCACCAAGACTTTCTTGAAGACTGAAGACTCTTCCAGAAGACTTCAACAATCCTTGAAGACCAAAGACTCTTCAAGACTTCAAGACCCCAAGACTTCAAGACCCCAAGACTTCTTGAAGACTGAAGACCTTTCAAGACTAGAAGACTTCAACAATGTTTGAAGACTAAAGACTCTTCAAGATTCCAAGACTTCAAGACTTCAAGACCCAAGACTTGTTGAAGACCAAAGACTCTTCAAGACTTCAAGACCCCAAGACTTCTTGAAGACCAAAGACTCTTCAAGACTTCAAGACCCCAAGACTTCTTGAAGACCAAAGACTCTTCAAGACTCCAAGACTTCAAAAGCTCCAAGAATCAATTGAAGCTTTAGACTCGAGAACAAGCGCTATAGCCCTCAAGTGAAACACAATCACACACAAGAGAGAGAATCAGAGGATTAAAGTTAGAGATTGTACACCCACACACATATTATATCAATACAAATACTTTATTTATTCCACATGTCTCCATCTCTGAAGTTACGTGTGAACAAATTGGCACGCCCAATGGAACCATCTCTACCCCTCATCTCTCTCTTATCTCAAAACACAAGTGTAAACATGTCGTTCAAGACTTCTTCAATGGTCGCTGTCATGAACAAGTCTTACATGAGTTCTACTGCCCATTATTGCTTCAATGAACTGATGTTGCAAGAAGATAAAACTCCTATCATTGCAGGCGAAGAGACAACATTGCAGGGGCATATACCAATGACAAGTTGTTTGTTAAGTATAACCCTTTATTTGAACCTGATTCTGACGTAGTGACTGTCATGGTGACTGAGACAAGAACTATGGAATAAAGAATGATTGAGATGTAGGAGCATATAAACACCTTGATGAAGGCGATTGAAGAAAAATATTCTCAAATTGAGCCGCTAAAGATTCAAATTTAGAACCAACATATCGCTAAATCAAGTCAAACCCAAGTCATAAAAAATCACGGCAAAGGAAAGACTACAGTGCAAGATGATCAACCACAGTGTTTTGCTTCGATCGCTTCACTATCCATCCAACAACTCCAAGATATGATCACAAATTGTATTAGAGCTCAGTACAGTGGACCTATACTTTACGATCCCTTGCACACGATACCGAAGAGTGAATTGGATAAGCTTCAACGATGGATCAATGACAAAAATACAAACAACGATTTACGGGACATGGTGTCTAAAAAAAAAACCAAAAGAGTTCTTCAAAGACCTATTTACGTGTCGAAGGTGGTTGACAGATGAGGTACAACAATGTTAACCTTCAACCTTTTTTTTTTAATTCTTTTTAGTTCTAATCTTGGCCCGTAATTGTAGTTTTGTTTCTTTATGCAACATTTAGATACAACTTTTTTATTCATTTGTTTAAAGCTTAATGTCAATGACAAATTTTGTTCACATAACTTCACGACGGTAGACACAGAGTTCATTGTATGTGCATTTCCAATTGATTCCATTTAAGATATGTATTTAAATTAATTTATTATTATCATATTAATTGATAATATATTTTTCTGTGTGTAGCACCGTCTAGAAGCAAAGTGGCCTTTATATCAGAAATGCCTCGAGGAAAATCTTACATTCGATTGGCAAGCTGAGTATCAGTTAATCGATCATGTCACCGGAGTTAATAGTTCATTCAAGGATTCTTGCGCCGACGTTGACTTTGTGTATGCACCATTCAATGTAAAACATTCACATTGGGTGTTAGTGTGCTTCGATCTAATTCATTATCAAATCAAAGTTTGTGATTCCCTTCCGCTATTTACACCGCTTGAGGAGATGAAAATATTGTTAACAGCAGTTCGCACGTTAGTGCCATTACTTTTACACAACACTGGATTTTTTTTAAGGAGGGGTGGACAATCTAAACATGTAGAACCTTGGCCGGTTCTAACTGACGAGTCAGCTCCAATTCAGAATAATACCAGTGATTGCAGTGTATTTACCATTAAATATTTCGAATATCTTGTAACTAGTTCTAATTTTGACAGTTTATGTCAAAAAAACATGTCATACTTTAGAAAACAGTTGACCTTTCAATTATGGACTAATACTCCAATGTATTAAAGGAGTTAGATTGTAATTTCATGTACATATATATAAAGTTTTTGTGTATGGTTTGAATTTGCAAAAATTTGTGTATATTGAAAATTTTGTCACACTTTCAAATTACTGAAACCAATATCGCACACACTCCAAGAAAGTGCACTCAAGAAATGGTTCTTTTGAAATGTTGGAATTTTTCTCGCAATATCTCGTAATGAGAAAGTGATAAACTCAAGAAATGGTTCTTTTGAAGTGTGGAATTTTCTCACAATATCTCGCAGCGAGAAAGTTCGAGATAAACTAAAGAAATTATTCTTTTGAAGTGCTGGAATTTTTCTCGCAATATCTCGCACCGAGAAAGTGCGAGATAAACATACACAATTCACCATAATGAAATTCATTTGGGCAAGTTATGAGACATGAATTTGAGTGGTTCAATTTCACTGGTAACAACAATTACATTAAAATGACTAAAATATTCTAAAATATTTAGTATCTCAAGCAACAATTAAAATAAAGATACTAAAGTGTTCAATACAACAAAAAGTGTTCCCATTAATCTTGTACAATTGAATTCTCATTGTATGCGATAGGATTACGACATGTTAATCTATTATGGCCTACTTTGTTACATCTACCACATTTATGCATTCTCGGAGTTTCATCAACAAATGAGATTCTCTTTTTTTTTGGCGTCGACCAATCCTTGCCACTATTTTAGGAGGTAAGACCTTCATTTCCACGTAGTCTATGGGAGTCTTCCACTCTGCAGCATTACCAATTGGAAAAATAGGTTCTACATATGCAGACAACAAGCATTCATTAGTATAAAAGCGATCACATAAATTGTATACATTTACACTGCGCTCTTGTGCCGCAGCAATTGCATGGGCACATATGGTAGTTGCTCTATTTGAAACTCCTTACAACTACACTCCGGTGTATGAATGTTAACAATCTCCTGTTTATTATCTACATCCTTCACATAAAACAATCAATTGGATCAACCTTCACTGTTAAAGATTCCTCGTGAGTTTTCTATACAATTTCTTTTGCCCATTTTGTTAGTTTAGATGTAACTTTTGAAGCTTCATCCCGACACTCCCAAAACCATCTCTGTATCAAAGCTCTCACATGTTCAAGAAAAGCAGTAACCGATAATTCTCTAGCTTCTAGCAAAATAGCATTCATGCACTCTACTATATTTGTAGTCATCATATTGTATCGTCTTCCTTGGCAATACATACGTGTTCAATGTGGAAGTCCAACTTCCTCTAAATACTTTCTGATGTCATTATCAAATGCTAGAATGTGATCCCATGACTCTTGAAATTTTGACTCTATAAACAAAAAAGAACAAATAGTGGAAACAAGATAGAAATTGCAAGAAGGAAGTGAATCAAATTGAGTTGTGATGCATTGAAATGAAAAAATTACACGAATTTATAGGAAAGTAAAATGGACACCCACTAACCTTGAAAATCTCTTCAATTAACCTTACTAAGTCACATCCCTCCAAATTAGAAGCCACTAACCATTACTTTCTACAAAAGTAAATTAACTAAATCAAACTACTTGCCTACCAAGTTTGCACTAATTTTAACACTCCCCCTTAGTGTAAATATACGATCAACAACACCGAGTGCACTCCTGAGTTCTTCAAACTTAGATTTACCAAGAGGCTTGGTAAATATATCAGGAACTTGCTCCTTGGAATGTATCTTCTGTAATTTGATGTCTTGCGTCAAAACTTTCTCTCGAACAAAATAAAAATGAGTTTCAATGTGCTTTGTACGAGCATGAAACACTGGATTCCTTGCAAGCTTGATTGCACTTTCGTTGTCACAAAAAATACAAACTGGATAGTCCAAATTGGAAAAAATTTCTGCCATGAGTCTTTTTAGCCAAATGCATTCGTGAGTAGCCATAGTAGCTGCTACATATTTTGCTTCACAACTTGAAAGAGCAACAGAAGCTTGTTTCTTACTGTACCATGAAATAACCCCTGAGCCTGTATTAAAGCAGTATCCAGTTGTGGAATGTCTGCCATTTACATCACCAGCCCAGTCTGCATCAACAAAACCGCTTAACACGAAAGATTTAGCTTGTTTATTCAACAAGCCAAAACATAAGGTATTCTTAACATATCGAAGAATCCTCTTTGCAGCAACTAAATGAGCTTCACATGGCTTATCCATAAATTGAGCAACAACACCTACAGAATAAGAAATGTCAGGTCTTGTGATAGTTAAATAAATTAGACTACCAACAAGTTGTCGGAAAAGTGTTGCATTTGCCAATCGTTTTCCTTCTTCTTGAGTCAACTTCAAAGATGGCTCCATAGGAGTAGTTATTGGTTTTGACTCATTCATGTCAAAACGATCTAATAAACTTGCTGCATATCCTTTCTGTGAGACAAAGTATCCATCTGACCTTTCAACCTCCAAGCCAAGAAAACATCTTGCTTCACTCAAACTCTTCATTTCAAAACGAATTGACAACACATCTCGAAGACTATTAATTTCAACTTCATCATCACCTGTTATGATCATGTCATCAACATATAGTAGAAGCATTGCACATACTGAAGTTGTCTTTTTAACAAACAGACTTGAATTTGCACTTGAAGACCTAAACCCACAAAACTCAAGATATTGAGCAATTTTACCATACCAAGCACGGGGAGCTTGCTTAAGACCATATAAGGCCTTCTTGAGTCGACACACATAATTTGAAGACTCCTTGGAAACAAAACCTTGAGGTTGTTCCATAAAAATGTCTCGATCTAACTCTCCGTAAAGGAAAACATTCTTCACATCTAACTACCATAAGTTCCAATCTTTGTAAGCAGCTAATGAAATAATTGTTCGAATAGTTACCATTTTAGCAACAGGACTGAATGTCTTTTCATAATCTAGACCATATTGTTGTGAAAAACCACGAGCAACAAGAGAGCTTTATATCTGTCAATAGTACCATTCGACTTTTTCTTTAACTTGTAAACCCATTTACAAGTAACTAACTCAACATTCTTCGGCTTTGGAACAAGTTCCCAAGTTTCATTCTTGTTTAGAGCCGAGATTTTCTCCTTCATTGCTTCTTCCCATTCAAGAATATCTTTAGCTTCATTATAAGACTTGGGTTCACCTTCACAAATATCACCCATAAAAAAACAAGATACAATTGAACGGTTATTTAACTGTACCTCATAATCAGATAAATAACTGAGTCGTGTTCTTTGCCTAGAAGATCTTTGAACAACAGTCTCTGCATCTTCATCTATTTGATCATATTCTCCAATACTGGTATTGATCTCCTTTTCATCTGAGGCATCATTAGTATAGAACGACAATAAATCAACAACACCTTTCTTTGAACTTGTATCCATTTGATGTGACGAAACTTCATCAAATACCACATCTTGAGAAACAACTTCTCTTGTACTTGGATCCATACATTTGCATCATTTCCTGTGAGTATCATATCCAACAAAAATACAACTTCTTGCTTTTGGGTCAAGTTTAGTTCGCTTATTTTTTGAAACATGAACATAACAAATTGACCCAAAAACTCGAAGATAACTCACATTAGGTTTACGACGATATAATACCTCAAAAGGAGACATATTCGATCCCGTCCATGGAGGTAGACGGTTTATGACGTGACAAGCTGACTGAATAGCTGCGACCCAAAGTTGCCTTGGAAGGTTCTTTGCATGCAACCAACACAAGCACATAGATGTAAGATGTGCTAATTTACGTTCAGCAACTCCATTCTGTTGTGGAGTGTCAGGACATGTCATTTGGCGTTGAATTCCATGCTCTTTGCAATAACTCCGAAATTGATCAGACATGTATTCTCCCCCATTATCTGTGCGAAGACACCTTATTGGCAACATAAATTCATTTTCCTCTTGCTCCTTGAACTGGACAAACTTGGAGAAAGTCTCACTTTCAGCCTTCAAGAAATACACCTACGTGAACCGAGAGAAATCGTCCACAAAAACCATCACATAATGATAACCAGAATAACTGGATGTTCTAGTTGGCCCCATCAAATCTGAATGGACCAAATGCAATGCAACAGCAACCCTGCTATTTGAATTTGGAAAGGAAGACGATGTGATTTCCCAAATTGACAACCAGGACAAACTACATCGTGATGAATTTCCTTAAAGAAAGGAACACTGTCAATAAGCTTTTTCATAGAAATTCTTTGTAGTAATTGATAACCAATATGGCCCAATTGAACATGCCAAAGTGTTGCACTATCATTCTGTCCTGTCTTTTCAACATAAGCATCACTTGCAGACAAAACATAGAGAGAATCTTTCCTCTTTCCAGTTAATAAAACATCAGCTTCAAATTGCTTAATATTAGAAACAATTTTCACATCATTTGGACCAAAGAGAACATACCTCCCAGAATCAGCAATCTGAGAGACTGAAACCAAATTCTTCTTTAGACCTGGAACATGATAAACATCTTCAAGAGAAACACCAGCAATATTTGGTGCATCATCCTTAACATTAACATGCCCTTCTTCAACAACAGGATGTAAGGAATTATCGACCGTTGCAATAACTCTTTTTCCCTGATGGGTATGAACATCAAAGAGAAGAGAAACATTTCCAGTAACATGATGAGAACAACCAGAATCAATAATCCAATCCTCATCATAATCTATAGAAGCATTAGCATGCAGATTAATGGGTTGATCAAAAGTTTCAATTGACAAGCATAGTTCCCAAGTAAGTTGTCCAGGTTTGTTACTTTCATGTACAACATTTGCTTCTGCTTCTTTGAGATTCACCCGGTAATTTGGTCTAATATGACCCGACTTCCCACAACGATGACACACCACCTTCGCTCGACAACCACGTTTGATGTGGCCTGGCTTGCCACACCTAAAACATCCTTTTAAATTGCCCTTGGACTGTCCTTCAACCTTGGAATCCTTGCTATCATTTGAAGAACGCTTGACAGAAGAATTAACTTTTCCTTTATCTTTTGCATAAACAGCAACTTCCACCTCATAGTGAATTTGCTTGTTGTTGCCAAGCATTTGTTTCATCAATGCTTCCTGATTTGAGAGCAAGTTTTCCAGATCAATGATAGAAGGTTGATTTACCCAACCTTGTATCGAAGAAATAAATGGCATAAACTCCTTTCGCAATCCACGAATAAGATACCGACACAACCGAGCATTACTAATAGGCTCCGTCTTGTCCAATTCTGTAATTTCAAAACACAAAGTCTTAACTTTTAGAAAATATTCTGAAACCGACAAGTTACCTTGAGTAGTTCCGGCAAGTTCATTCTCCAAATACTGCAACCTTGTCGTGTTCTTTTGAGCGAACAATCTTTCAAGTGTTTCCCACACTTGCTTTGGAGAATTCACATCACGAACATGCTCAATATACTCCTTGCCAATAGAAGTTCGCAAAATAAATAAAGCTTTGCCACATTTGACCTTCCACTTCCTCCGTGCCTCAACATTTTCCAAAGTATCTCTTGGAATTTCAATATCATCACCAGAAACAAGATCCCACAAATCATCACCAAAAACAAGATCCCACAAATCTTGTCCTTGTAGAAAAGCCTCCATACATAGCTTCCAATAGCTATAATTATCACTGGTAAGCTTGTCCACACAAATATTGTTTCCACCATTCATTTTCACTGAGTATAAGACTCAAACACGAAATAAAGAACCTGGATGCTCTGATACCATGTAAACAAAAAAGAACAAATAGTGGAAACAAGATAGAAATTGCAAGAAGGAAGTGAATCAAATTGAGTTGTGATGCATTGAAATGAAAAAATTACACGAATTTATAGGAAAGTAAAATGGACACCCACTAACCTTGAAAATCTCTTCAATTAACCTTACTAAGTCACATCCCTCCAAATTAGAAGCCACTAACCATTACTTTCTACACAAGTAAATTAACTAAATCAAACTACTTGCCTACCAAGTTTGCACTAATTTTAACAGACTCAAGGTATGCACTTGAAGCATTGTAAAATAAAGTATTTATTGCTTGATTTTTGAACTTAGAGGACAAATTTACTCTCAAGTGTTGCACACAAAGACTATGAGATGCGGTGGGAAATACAGAAACAATAGACTTTGCAAAACTACTATTTTTGTCTGTAACAAAAACTAAATCTTTAACTTCACCTATTGCACCTTTCAACTTTGTCAAGAACCATTTCATTGAATTATCAGTTTCTCTATCGACAATACGAAAGGCAAGAGGAAAATTTTGATTATTATATATTGTCTAAGCAAGTGACTGAAGGATTGGAATTCCCAATTCCGTTACAGCGGAAGCAATTGGACCGAATTATATTTTAATTTCGCTCTACAAAATACTAGTACATTGACAAATAACAGAATTCATAATTCTACAAAATTTAAGGCTAAACATTTAATTTAGAAGCATACTCACCGTCATTGTCGACTTAGAACAATCAAGAACGCCTTCTTGATTTACAGGGACTAAAAGCGAAATCTCCAACAATTTTTAAGACACCACCATGAGATTTCTCCGCTATATCTCTGAGTTTGGGAACTTAGTTGTGGGACTGAATGGTCTCTTGAACTTTTGGGAAGTACAGAGAGAGGTAAAATCTCTCTGTATTATGGCTTTTTCTTGAGAGGATTCTGAGAGTGAGAGATAGTTGGTTGAGAGAGATTTTACAAAATTCTGCAGAAAACGTGAGACCTCACTAGACCCCTCCTGCGTGTAGTTAAGTGAGAGATAAAAGATTTATTTATTTTTTAAATTTAATTAATTAAATAAAAAGAATTTAATTTAATTAATTAATCACATTAATCAATTAATCTTATGTGCATTTAAATCATATTTAAATGCATTGCTCTCACATAATATATAGTTTCAATTAATTTAATTAAATCTAATTTAACCAAATTAATATTAACCAACTAATTAATTAATTCAATGATTAACTAAATATCACATATTTAATTAATCCATCATTTGAATCATATTCAAAGCGTGCATCTCTCTTATAATCTATAGTTTTAATATGAATCAAAATTCACATTAAAATTAATTTATAATTTTAATTTAATTAAATCATATTTAACTAAATTAAATTGAACAATTAATTAATTAATTTTATAATTAATTAAATATCACCCATATTTATTTATTTATTTTTTTAAACAACCACCCATATTTAATTAATTACATATTAGAATCATATTCTAATATATCTCTCATATATTATAGTTTAATTAAATCACATTTAATTAGACTAATTGAATAATTAATTAATTCACAATTAATTAATTTATTCACTAAAAAAATTAAATATTACATATTTAATTAGTTATATTTGAACTCTTTCAAATATATAATTCTTTCAATTTAATAAAGTTTAATCACAAATTAAACTTTATATTATAATGTATCAACACACATTATATTAATTGTACTTCATACAATTAACCCGATTCCTAAATTGAATTTGAACAATTCAAATTCTTTTTAAGATAATTTGTTCCCAATTACACTTTACGAGCTAGCAGGGAGACCTAATGGACCTACATATCAGAAGCTCCAATGATATGAGGTTAACTGACTAAACTCATTAATCGAGTTAACCAATATTCATTAACTGTGGGTCACTCCACTAAAGACCCACAGTTGCACTCTTCTCACTGTAGAATATTTCTGTGTCCACGGATATTGACCAATAACGGTAAGTCAATCCTTCACGAGTGTTCATAACTACAGCTAGGTCAATTACCGTTTTACCTCTGTGTTACCTCTAGCTCCTTAAGTACTAGTGCTCCTCTAATGAACAACCTGTTTATGGTCCAAACAATAAACAGAAAGTCCCTCTCGGGCCAGTGAGAGGGCGGGATCCCTTTGTTCAAGACTCGGAGTCACCACTTAAGGGAACACTCATCTACTTCTCTTAGAAGTGGGAAGGAGTGAATTCCATCTTGTGTTGTCATGTCACCAGCCCCCCACTCGGTCTTGTCCCTAAGAAGGTAGGCTTATTGAGTCGGCATGCAGGCCACTCTCACCCGTACTAATCAAAGGACAATCCCTCGTGAGAAGGAGTTCATGACACACTCATGATTAAGACTGAGTTACCTAGGTCATCATATTGAAACAGTAACCTAACTATTTAACGGTGTTACATCTAGTGGTTTACTATTTTGTGGTTCAGTCTTATGCAAACTCATTGCATAGGATACCCCCGCTCGCATTTCTCTTACATGGACGCCTTGGATCAATACGTCTGTATCGAATACAAAGTGGGTCGTATCACATAGTGTTACCAGGATAAGGTACCCAACCTTATCCTTGTACTATAGACCTTTTAGGTTGTTACTTGTGAAGGGAATAAAAATCCCCACGCAGCGGAAGCGCATCGATTGGACCTTACGCCGTATATTAATTAACATTAAAATACCGTTACGATAACTCAAACAAAAACTTTAAACAACCTTTAAAGCCGCTGTAAAATTGGTTTAAACATGCTAAAATAAATCTAAATTTATTTTTAAAACTTTTCTAAAGAAAAGAGGAAGAACCGTTACAAACCTTCGTTGAAGACTTGACCGTTCTTCGCCAACGACGCTCCACGAACGAAAACGCAGCAGCCGCCTTTTCTTTTCTTCGCTGGAAATTTCTTCTTTGATTGACACAATCACCACAGAGGTTACACCGGTATGTCTCTAAGTCTAGGAGGCAAAAGACTTGTGGGAGTCTTTCTCTAAGAGGGAGGCTAGAGAGAATTCTAGGTCTTGTCTTTCAAGAGTGTCAAGTGTCATGACCAATTAGGTCTAGTGTTCTACTTATAGAAGAGGGACCATGAATAAAATATTCAATTAAATCAATCTTTTCCATAATTGATTCAATCTTTATTCCTCAATTAATCAATCATGATTAATCAATTCCATAATTGATTAATCTTTTCCACAAATGACTAATTACTTCCATAAGTGATTAGATCATTTCCTTAAATGATTAATCACTTCCTTAAGTGATTAATTATTTCCATAATTGATTAATTCTCGGTTAATGAATTCTTTAATTAATTAACCACCAATTAAATATCACATATTTAATTCCCGGCCTAGAATTAATTAATTTGCCCAAACACATTTTAGGCCTTAAATTAATTAATTCATTATTTTGAACTCTTTCAAACTTCCATAAATTTATATTTGAACTTTTCAAATATTAATTTCTCTCATAATAATATATCAATATATATTATATTTGTTTCCCTTAATAAATTGAACATTTTCAATTTACTTTTATTACTTAGTTGCCTCAAATTACTTTACGAGCTACCAGTGGGACCTAATGGACCTGCAGATCAGAAGCTCCAACGATGTGGGATTAATTGGTCAAACTCATTAACCACATTAATCAATATTCGTTAACTGTGTGTACATTCCACTATAGACTCACAGTTGCACTCTTCTCACTGTAGACATATTTTCTGTGTCCACGGATCTAGACCAATATCGACTAGTTAGTCCTTCACGAGTGTCCGTAACACCAGCTGGGTCAAATTACCGTTTTACCCGTGGGTTACCTCTATTTCCTTAAGTACCAATTCTCCTCTAATGAACAACCTGTTTGTGGTCCAACCATCAAACAGAAAACCCTCTCGTGCCATTGAGAGGGTAGGGCCCTTTGTTCAAGACTCAGAGTAACCACTTAAGGGAACACTCATCTGCTTCCCTAAAGTCGGAAGGAGTGAATTCCATCTTGTACGGTTATGTTCCCAGCTCCCCATTCGGTCTTGTCCCCAAAGTGGTAGGCTTATTGAGTCGGCGTATTGACCACTCTCACCCATACAAATCAAAGGACAATCTCTCATGAGCAGGAGTCTATAATCAACTCAGGATTAAGACTAAGTTGTCTAGGTCGTCCTAGTGAAATAGAAAACCAACTAGTTAACGGTGTTATAACCAGTGGTTACTATTTCGTGGTCCGGTCTTATGCAAACTCATTGCATAGGATACCCCCATTCGCATGTCTCCTACACGCACGCGTTGGATCGCGGCGTTTGTATCAAATACAAAGTGGGTCGTATCCATAGTGTCACCAGGATAAGGCACCCAGTCTTATCCCTATACTATAGACCCTTTAGGCTGTTTCTTGAACAATGATCCCATATGTCACTACATATAGTTCAAGACTCATATTACAACCTTGGATGTCTAGTTTATTGGATTATGGTTATTATTAGGCAAAGACAAATATAAAATAACTAATAACAATTAATGAAAAAATATATTAATATTATTTCATTAATATCCGATCAACGGTTACATTCACTATCTACGAGTTTTAGGGCATAAAACCCAACAACTTGAACACTAATCCCCGTATGTCCCCACATACTAGTTCAAGTTACATATCAACAACCTTGGATCTTAGTTTATTGGATTTGGGTCATATTGTGTAATTTTAGACTGAAAATGACAATAACACTTTATTGCATAAACCTCAATAACACTTTATTGATACAAGTGTATAATTCGTTAACATTCACTATCTACGAGTTTTAGGACATAAAACCCAATAGTGACAACTATCAAAGTACCCCGATATTTGCACTTAAAAAATGCTCCATCCATAACTATAACATGTCAGATGCAATTTAAAAATCCTCGAACACATGGTCCTAGTGCCATAAAAAGGTACTTGAAAAAACGTCCATCTTCAAGTTTAATATCATAAAATGTACCTGGATTTGCCAGTTTAAGTGCTTCACCATACCGACGCAATAGATTATATGACTCTTCCGGTGATCCCCGTACTCGCATATATGCATTTTCTATGGCACGCCACACTTTTTCATAACTCATTATTACCATATTCTTGTCTCATGTCTTCTATGATCTCACGTGGTTTGTATTGACGACTAATTCCACTGAATTTGGATTTTATTATTCCCCCAACTATCCAAGATTTTACTTGTCTATAGTCATGATTCAAAATATCAAGTGAGCATGAATGAACTTTTATATACTTTGAAATCTTGAATATGTCTAAACCTTTCAATTTGACTGTCTGTACTCTTTATTTACAACTCTCATCAATACATTTGACATAAAGTATTTTAGTAGTGGACTTTTTTACTCTAAATTCAAAATTCTTTTTCATTGTCATGACACTTGATTTCATGGACCTTGCCAAAAAAAAATTGTTCCACCTCCAACTCATCACTAGTAGAGCTTCTTTTCTACCAAATATTTTTATCCATCAATGTCTTTTCACTAACTGATCAATATTCTACTTTACATTTTCCTTTACAATCTTCGTTTGAGGCACTTCTTACTTGTTTGATGTCATATGATCCACACTTAAAGTTCTCGACTGTTGGGTTTTATGTCCTAAAACTCAAAGTTTATAATCCTTTTGCAATAAGGATGTTATTCAGTGAATTATTTGTTTTATACTCTAAATCCAATATGAAACATCCATGGTTATAATATGAAATACTCGAACTATATCGTAGATATGGACAAGGATCAAGTTCTAGTATAAGAAGGGATTGGAGTTCCGTAATTCCGTAAAGGGGAAGCGTAATTGGGACCGATTCGTAGTTAATTTTGTTTAATCTAAAATACCAATACATTGACAATAAACTTAGAATTATTCTAGATTTATATTAAGGCTAAGCATACAAAAATGTTAGATCTAAATCTAATTTATATATAGTAACAAGTTACTTACTCTCGTTGACGACTCAGATTAAATTCACCAACTGCTTGTGAAATAATCACGAACTATTGTGAACACTACCACTATGGCTACACCGGTATGACTCTGAGATTACTAGAGGCAGGAGACTGGTGGGAGCCTTCAGGAGAATTCTCTAAGAGTAGGAGAATGAATGAGATGTCTTTCACCCCACCCCAAGGGTCCTATTTATAGGAATGAGATGTCTTCAGGAGAATGGTGGGAGGCTTTAGGAGAATTCTCTGAGAGTAGGAGAATGAATGAGATGTCTTTCACCCCACCCTAGGGGTCCTATTTATAGGAAAATGTCATAAATAAGATAAAATCTATTATCTTATTCATATCTAATTTTAATAAATAATTAATTAATTTCATAATTAATTAATTACTCAATTAAATATCATATATTTAATCTTAGGGATTTTATTAAATTATTTATATTAATATGAATCCAATTCTTATTAATTATTTGAACTCTTTCAAATATTTTCTCTCAAGAATTAATTTTGAAATTAATTCAAAATTATATTATAAAGTTTCATAAACTTTATAGGCTAAATTATAAAAAATACCCCTGAACTATGGGGTTTGTTTCAAAAATGCCCCTAAACTTAGAAAAGTTTCAAAAAAGCCCCTGAGCTTTAAAAAATGTTTCAAAAATACCCTTGCCGTTAATTTTGGATGGAAACCGTTAAAGTTTTAGTTTAATAAATACCCTTGAACTTTAAAAAAAAATTAAAAAATACCCTTATTGAAAAACAATTCTTCTTTTTTCCTCCTCCCACCATAAATTCTTTCTCCATGAAAATTAATGCAAAACTTTGCTTATAAAGGTTGTGTGCAACACAATACTGGATAAAAACAGAATTTGAAATCGAGTTTTCTCTTCTAAAAAGCGTAAAGAAGATAAGTGTGAGAAAACAATATATATATATATATATATATGTATATATATTATTTCTTTTTTGCTCTCTTTGTTTGTGTATGTTAGTGAATAAGAATAATTGTTTTATAACACTGTGGGTTTGGTCCAATTTATAAGATTAATTTATCAAAAGTTTTATATATGATTTTGTTCTTATTAATATTTAAGAATTGTTAGAAATCGTATACAACAATAGTTTCATTTATTTTTCATAAAATGAATATAGAGAAAGCTAATGTGGTAATAGTTGGTGAGGAAATAATATTGAAAAGCCTACCAACAAATGAAGTCAAACACGTGTAGAATTTTAAGAACAAAACAAAAGTCATCTTGAAGTTTCGATACAAAAATCTAGCCAAGTTCTTGGGATGTGTTGGAAGAGGAAAAAAAAAAAACCCTCATACATAATGAATACATGACAAATAAGTGAAGTTTCTCATTGATTTTCATGGAAGAATAATTAATTATTGTGGGAGAAGGAAAAAAATAAACATTTTTCAATAAGGGCATTTTTGAATTTTTTTTTTTGAAAGTTCAAGGGTATTTTTGAAACTAAACTTTAACGGTTTCCATCCAAAATTAACGACAAGGGTATTTTTGAAACGTTTTTCAAAGTTCAGGGGTATTTTTGAAACTTTTTAAAGTTCAGGGGCATTTTTGAAACAAACCCCATAGTTCAGGGGTATTTTTTATAATTTAGCCAACTTTATATTATAATGTATCAATATACATTATATGATTCCCCTAAATAAATTGAACACTTTCAATTTACAATTTATACTTAATTGCCTCAAGTTTCTTTACGAGCTACCAGTGGGACCTAATGGACCTGCAGATCAGAAGCTCCAACAATATGAGTTTTAATCAGCTAAACTCATTAACCAATTAATCAATTTTTGTTAACTATGGGTTCACTCCACTAAAGACCCACAGTTGCACTCTTCTCACTACAGACATAATTCTGTGTCCACGGGTATAGACCAATAACAGTAAGTTAGTCCTTCACGAGTGTTCGTAACTCCAGCTGGGTCAAATTATCGTTTTACCCCTGAGTTACTTTTACCTCCTTAAGTACCAGTGCTCTTGTAATGAACAACCTGTTTGTGGTCCAACCATCAAACATAAAACCCTCTCGGGCCAATGAGAGGGTAAGGCCCTTTGTTCAAGACCCGGAGACACCACTTAAGGGAACACTCATCTACTTCCTCAAAAGTCGGGAAGGAGTGAATTCCATCTTGTGTGATTATGTTTCCAACTCCCCACTCGGTCTTGTCCCCAAAATGGTAGGCTTATTGAGTCGGTGTACTGGCCACTCTCACTCATACAAATCAAATGACAATCCCTCGTGAACAGGAGTCCATAATCCACTTAGGATTCAGACTAAGTTGCCTAGGTCATCCTAGTGAAATAGAAACCTAACTAGTTAATGGTGTTACAACTAGCGGTTACTATTTCGTTGTAACGTTGTTTATTGTTAAGACCTATTTCATGCGATGACTTAGGTAACTTGATCTTAATTCTAAGATTACTTTGAACTCCTGTTCGTTTGGGATTATCTTTTGATCTGCATGGGTGAGAGTGGCCCAACAACGCCGCTCAATAAGCTTACTGATAACTCTTATAAATAAGAGTTATTAGCCATGATTTTGGGGCTTTAAGGCTTAGTTTTGCTTTGAGAATTTATTGTTTGAGCTGGAATTAGTTGAATTTAATGTTATTAAGTGAGAATGCTGATTAGAGGCTTTGGGCTTTATTTTCACGTTAATTTTCGTATTTAAGCTGACTTGGAGCTCCAGTTTGTGCAGATTATGCTGTAGCATGACCTGACAGAGGCAGATTGGTGGATGGAGCTGTTTTCAATGTGGAAAGTTTCATTTAATGAGGTATCATTCCCAGCTGGTGTAAAAGGCTATTCTCATCTTTTAGTGGGTATTCCATGTGGGCTTGGAGTGTCTAATCAGTCCTCATTTCCACGTTTGGAGCTGGGTATTTAAAGAAAGTGACCCTAATTTGGAAAAAAGGCTGGAAAGGAAGAGAGTTGCAGTTGGGGAGCTGAATTTCAAAGCAAAAACAAAGGAAAAGAAGAAGGGAGTTGCCGTGGAGTCCTTATTCAGCTTGGGAAAGCTGGATTTGAGCTTGTGAGCTTCTTCCTTAACCTTTTCTTCTTCTCTTTATCTTCCCATTGATATTGGTTGTGTAAGAAGCTGAAAAGTATGTTGAATATGAGTGGTCTCTGCTGTATTGAACTTATTTTCTCTTTGAACATGAACTAATCCTCTTTAGGTGAGGATTAGGGATCCTATATTGTAATGAGGGGTTGTTTGTAGTTGAACCGTGCTATTTTCATCTTAAAGTAAAGTGTTCTTCATTGTTTAAGCTGGAATTTCGATTGGCCATCCATTTTCTAGCATTGTTATTGGGTGCTTAGGAAAACATTTAGTAACCGATTACTTAACTTTACCTTAGTCTTTTATGATCATGAAAATGAGTGGGTATTTAGGGATAAATCACCACCTAGGGCACTAATCAGATTGAGATAAAAATAAGGGGTTAAATGGGAGTTTAATCGCCTTAATCTTTGGAGAATTGAAAAATTCCCGTGTTAAATATGGGTGAGATGAATTAGCGCAGTTTTTGCTATAGCAATCCCTGGAAACAATACAGAATATCCCTAATCCAAGCCTTAATTCTCCTCTGCATTCAGCTGTTTTTCTTGCTTTATTTACTTCAAGTTCTCTTTAATTTCGCTCGTTTTTATTTACATTAGTGCATCTTAGTTATTAATTAATATTTGGTCATTGGTTACTTCGAATTTCATCGAAAATCACGCTTAGGAGTAGTAAATTTCCTTAACTCAATCCTTGTGGAGACGATCTTGAATTACTTATCACTTGATGCCAATGATGTGTATACTTGCACGTTTTTGAGCTTTTTGTGAAGATTTCTTGCATATTTATAAGCACATTGCACAAGTCAACACTTATGATTTTGGGGATAAGCCCCACCCTCTCATTGGCCTGAGAGGGACTCTGTATAGTGGTTGGACCATGAACAAATTGTTCGTTAGAGGACCAGTGGACTTAAGAAACAAAAATGTGCTATATGGGTAAAACAGACATTTGACCTAGCTATAGTAACGAACGACTTTTGAAGGATTGACTTACTAACCATGGTTATATCGAGTGGACGAAAATATATCTACAGTGAGGGGAGTTCAACTACTAGGCTATAGTGGAGTGACCCGATAGTTAACGGATGTTGGTTAACTAGGTTAAAAGGGTTTAGCCGGTTAAACCTCGTACCGTTGGAGCTCATGATCTGTAGGTCCATTAGGTCCCCTTGCTAGTTTGAGACTAACCTTTGGAATAATATGATGGAAAAAATTAGAATTAATTCAAATTCGGTTTAGGAAAATGGACATACATATTTGACGTTACCGACACCTCGAGTTTTAAATAAACTGAGCTATGAGAGATTTAAAATATTTAAGTATAATTTAAATATAGAACACATGAATAGGGATTCGTGGTTGAAAAATAACATTTCGAAAATGTTCGGGAGTGGTAGCAAAATATTAATTTAATATTAGATATTAAATTAATTAATAATTATTTAATTAATAAATATTTTAAATTAAGAAAATTAAAATTGAATTTTATATTTTTCTGATTATTAATTATAAATAATTAAAATAAAAATTCAAGACAATTTTGAATTTGAGAAATTCAAAATTAAATTGAATTTTTGGAGGTGGAGTGTGACTAAACTCATGCACTCCCCTCACTTAAGCCACCAAATTACCCACTAATTGTGGGGTAATTTTGTGTCAAATTATGGTGAATTCCATCAGCTCCAATCCCTCTATAAATAGGGAAGCATTGAATCCTTAGAGAAATGCTGCCAAAGTCTCTCCAAAATACCAGCCTCCATCGAAGCTTGTTCTTGAAGTTTTTTCCCTTCAAAATTCCATCACTAGAGGATCCCACAATCTGTTCCAAAGGCTTGAGGATAGCAAAGAAGATCAAGCGGTGATTCTTGATAACTTGGAGAAGAAAAACAACCAAAGAATTTAGCCAATTTGCTAAATTAAAGAGGTTGGTACATGTTGTCCTATTTTTCTTCATATGAACAACATGCATAGTTTGATCAAATTGAACTTATTAACTGTCTAAGATCCAAAATTTCTTTTGTATATTAGATATTAACACTTTCATCGACCTCATCGAACTCAAATGCAACATTACAGTCTTTTGAATCATATGATTCACATTTCGTGGTTTCATTCTTGTTATCACCCAAGCTAAGTTCAATTGCATTGTCATCTAATCTTGCATGCATTGGAATCGAAACATTTGTATTTAACTTTTGAACTTCATTGCTCCCAGAAATAGATTTGTAACAGCGTTGGAAACCTTTATTATCTTCAACATCTAAGGTCAAACATCCGTTTCTAGGTTCGAATGAGATGTATAATGGGACTTTAAACATATATCTACAACAAATTTGGGCTTAGATGTCAGTTTTGCACCGTTATTAAACCCTTATGATCACATATTTGAATCCGTTGTTGTTCTGGGTGTGATTGAACCCTTACGATCACGAATTACAACAAATTAAACATATATATTTTCACTCAAAACATAAAAATTCAAATAATCATTATTGCTTATCTCAAATAGGAGAATTTTCTTTTCAGACTTTATCTCATACTTGCATCCCATTTTGATATCAAACTCTTCAAGTTTAACTTTTGTAAGGGCATATAACTTGACCACTAAATCTTCGTGTGATATTTCTTTACTTACAACAATACCTTTCAAAAAAAACTCTTTCATATTTTCTTTGTTCATAATCTCATACTCCACAATAACAAACTAAAACACAAATTTGAGTCATCCTTTATCAACAAAAAAATGTAATTCCTAAAAAAAAAAAACAAAAAAACCAAATAAGGAAAATGGTTAACCAAGCAAAGAAATGGTTCATTAGTAATGAGAAAGTTACAAAAAGAAAAATCAACACGTTAAAAAATTAGTTGTAATATTTCTTGCAGCGAGAAGGTACAAGAAAAATTTCAACTCCAAAATGAATGCTTCATAATTTTTTTTTCTCATACCTTCTTACAGCGAGAAAGTGCAGAGTAAAATTTCAACTCTTCGAAAATTGAGTTGTTGTAACATTTCTCGCACCTTCTGCACTTTCTTGCTGCAAGAAGGTGCGAGAAAAATTCTAACACCTCCAAAATTAATGATTCGTAATTTTTTCTTGCACCTGAACTATGAGGTTTGTTTAAAAAATGCCCCTGAACTTTGAAAAGTTTCAAAAATACCCCTAAACTTTAAAAAATGTTTAAAAAAATACACTTGTCGTTAATTTTGGACGGAAACCGTTAAAGTTTCAGTTTAAAAAATACCCTTGAACTTTCAAAAAAATTTCAAAAATACCCTTATTGAAAAATGCTTTCTTTTTTCCTCCTCTCACCGTAAATTCTTTCTCCATGAAAATTAATGCAAAACTTTGCTTATAAAGGTTGTGTGCAACACGATACCAGATAAAAACAGACTTTATGAAATCGAGTTTTCTATTTTAAAAAGCGTAAAGAAGATAACTGTGAGAAAACAACGTATATATGTATATATATTATTTCCTTTTTGCTCCCTTGTCTAAATGTTTATAAGACTATGAGTTTGGTCCAATTTATAAGATTAATTAATCAAAAGTTTTATATATGATTTTGTTCTTATTAATATTTACGAATTGTTAGAACCTGTTGTTCGCACGTAACTTCAGAGATGGAGACACGTGGAATAAACAATATATTTGTATTGATGTAATATGCGTGTGGGTGTACAATCTCTAACTTTAATCCTCTGATTCTCTCTCTTAAATGTATAAACTTTGGCCTCTAGCTTGTTGCTCTTCTTGGGTTGGTTTGTTGGGCTTCTTGGACGATCGACCTGCTAGGTTGATGATCTCTTGGATCGGCCTGTTGGCTTGATGATCTCTTGGATCGACTTGTTGGCTTGTTGATCTTCTTGGATGATCGGTCTGTTAACTTGATGATCTCTTGAATCGGCCTGTTGGCTTGATGATCTGTTGGATTGGCTTGTTAGCTTGTTGATCCTCTTGGATGATCGGTCTGCTGACTTATTGATCCTCTTGATCGATCGGTTGGCTTGTTGATCTTCTTGGATGATCGGCATGCTGACTTGTTGATCTTCTTGATCGGTCGGTTGGCTTGTTGATCTTCTTGGATGATCAGTCTGTTAACTTGATGATCTCTTGGATCGGCCCGTTGGCTTGATGATCTGTTGGATCGGCTTGTTAGCTTGTTGATCCTCTTGGATGATCGACCTCCTGACTTATTGATCCTCTTGATCGATCGGTTGGCTTGTTGATCTTCTTGGATGATCGGCCTACTGACTTGTTGATCTTCTTGATCGGTCAGTTGGCTTGTTGATCTCTTCTTGGATGATCGGCCTGTTGACTTGTTGATCTTCTTGATCGGTTGGCTTGTTGACCTCTTCTTAGAGTCTTCTAGTCTTCAAACCTTTTGAGTCTTGAATCCTTTGAATTCTGAATCTCGATTCCTTCTGAATTCTCTAGACTCTTTGGCTTTTGACGACTCTGGACTCTGGCAGAATGCTCTGGACTCTGAGTTCTCTGACTCTGTCTCTCCGAATCTGAATGCCCCCACCAAAATGAATGGTGACCTTCTCTATTTATAGAGTTTGATGGACCTCATATGGACTTGGGCTTGGGTCCAATTGCCACGTGACATAATTTGATATTGAACTTGGCTGATGTTATCTGATGGATCACTAATAGACAAGTGGCATTCTTTGATTTGCCGAATTTTAATGTCTATTAATTTAATTTAGGCACACGTGTAAATGTGTAATTGGTCCCAATTTTATTTTATCATTAATTTATATTAATGACGTGGCAATTTGTGATTGGCCGAAATTTCTCCTTCAACACATGTATACAACAATAGTTTCATTTATTTTTCATAAAATGAATATAGAGAAAGCTAATAGGGTAATAGTTGGTGAGAAAATAATATTGAAAAGGCTAGCAACAAACAGGGGCGGATCCACGTTGGGGCCTTGGAATTATAAAAATTATATATATCTATTACATATTTCAGCTTAATTTACATATTTGGTGCTTGGATTGTTGGTTGGGGTGGGGCATGCTTGCCACTAAGCGGCCCATATATAAGTCTTGAGTTTGAGAAGTTTTTATAACCCGTGTTGTTGTATTGTTTTATGTTTTTGTCGTGATGTCTTTCCCTTCTTTTTTTTTCTTTTTTTTTCCTTCTTCTTCTTTAATGACGTATTTTTTGTTTCCTTTTCAATTTTCAATTTTTAAATTTATATATTAATTAAAATTGGTTAGAATTTAGTTTATCTTTTTCATTTTAAACACACTAGTATACAAATATAAAAACAAAAAACAAAAGTAAAATCATTAATACATTGCCAAAGCGAGCTTAGCTTAATGGTAATTGCCTGTACCCTCGACCATGAGGTCAGATGTTCGAATCTCTACACTCCCAAATGTTGATGTACTAAAAAAAAATTAGTAAAATAAGTTGTATCCTATTTATCTAATTGAACCTTACACTTTCAATTTTGTAACTATTAAATACATTAAAATTTTAAAAAGATGTCGAATGAGTTAAGTCCATAGATCTACTGGACACAACATTGAACGTATAGACACAAATCTAAAAGTACACAGACTAAATTTGTAATTTAACTTGTGCCCGACGTAAAGTTCTTGATCTGCCATTGCCAACAAATGAAGTCAAGCACATATAGAATTTTAACAACAAAACAAAAGTCATATTGAAGTTTCAATATGAAAATCTAGCCTTAACAACAAAACAAAAGTCATATTGAAGTTTCAATATGAAAATCTAGCCAAGTTCTTTGGATTTGTTGGAAGAGAAAAAAAGCTCATGGATTATGAACACATGACAAATAAGTAAAGTTTCTCATTTTTCATGGAAGAAAAGTTAATTTACGATGGGAGAAGGAAAAAAAAAAAACATTTTTCAATAAATGGTAATTTTAAATTTTTTTTTAAAGTTGAAGGATACTTTTGAAACTGAAACTTTAGGGCTCGTTTGATAACGTTCTTGTTTCCTGTTTCTTGTTCCCGTTTCTCCTTTTTTAAGAAACAGACTTGTTTGATAACTCATCCCTGTTTCTTGTTTCTAAATTTCTAGAAACGTTTCTAAAAAAGAGGCCAAATTTGAGAAACTACAAAATGTTGTTTCTCAAATTCTGTTTCTGTTTTTTTTTTCTCTATCTTTCATGCATGTATCCATATCTCCCTCCCATTCTTACACCAATCTCTTCTCTTCCTCTATTTTTTTAACCACTTCCTCGTCTTTTTTTTTTAAATTTTTTTTCGTTATTTCGTTTTCTTTTTTTTTTTTCGTTAATTCCTTCTCTTTCATTTTTTTATTATTTGTGTTATTTCTTTCCTTTTTTCCTTTTATTATCACCTCCTCGATCTGACACTACCGCCTACCATCGTTGACATCTGACTATCAATCGTCGCTGACCAGTCGTCATTGTCAACCTCCGACTACTAGTTGTCGTCGACAGACCGCCTCTGTCGAACTTCGACTATCGGCCACCGCCGACCTCCACCGACCGACCGCCACAGACCACCTTCTACTACTGGTCGTTGCCGACCTCCGTCGACCGACCACCATTGTCGACCTCCGACTACCGGTTGCGGCTGTCTGCTACCGTCAACCTTCGACTACCGCCCTTCACCGACAGATCGTCATCGTCGACCTTCGAATACCGCTCGCGACCGATCGCTACCGTCGACCTCCGACAACCGACCGCCTCGACCTCTACCGACCAACTGCCACTGTCCACCTCCGACTACCTGTCGCGGCCAACCGCAACCGTCAACCTCCGACGATCGGCCACCATCGACCTCAGCTGACCGAGCGCCACCATCCACCTCCGACTACTGGTCGTCGTCGACCTCCGTCGACCTTCGACTACTAGCCACTGTCGACCTCCGCTGACCGACCATCACAGTCGACCTTCGACTACTGGTTGTTGTCGACCTCCACCAACCGACCGCCACCGTCCACCTAAAACTACCGACCATCACCGACCTCCGTCGACCGACTGTCGTCGTCAACCTCCCACTACCGACCACAACCGACTGCAACCGTTGATCGGTCGCCGTCGACTTCTGCCTATCGACTGCCACCGTGCACCTCCGACTACCGGTTGTTGTCGACCTCCAACTACCGGTCGTGGTCGACCGCTACTGTCGACCTCCGACAACCGGCCGCTATCAACCTCCACTGATCGGCCTCTGCCGACTGACCGCTACCGTCGACCTCAGACTACATGACGCCGCCGACTTGCCACTACCATCGACCTCTGACTAGCAGCAGTAGCCAACCTCCATCGAACGACTGCCACCGTTAACCACCAACTACCGGCCGCCGTCGACCCCGCTGACCAGCCTCCTCCGACTGACAGCTACCGTCGACCTCAGACTACCGGGTGCCGCCTACCTACCACTACCGTCAACCTCTATCTACTGGCAACTACCGACCACCACTGAACTACTGCCACCGTCGACCTTTGACTACCAGGAGCCACCAACCTCTTATTACCGTCGACCAACCACCGCTGACTGGCCGCAGTCGTCGACCTCCGACTATCGGCCACCATTGATCGACGATTCTATTGACCCCCGCTCTGTTAACCAGCTTTCACCGACAGACCGTTACCGTCGACCTCCGACTATCTGGCGTCGTCGACCTTTAACTATCGAGCGTCGTTGACCTTTGTTGACCAGTCTCCACCGACTGACCGCTACTGTCGACCTCAGACTATTGGGCGCCGCCGACCAGCCACTACCGTCGACCTCTAACTACTGACAGTCGCTGACCTCCATCGAACGACTGCCACCGTCGACCTCTGACTATCGGGCATTGTTGACCTCTACTAACCGACATATGTCGATCGATCGCCATTGTCAACCACCGACCAACCGCCACCGTCGACCTCTGACTACTAACCTTCGTCGACCGACTGCCACCATCAATCTTGGACTACTGTCAACCTTCGGCTACTGGGCGCCGTCGACCAGCCGCTACCGTCGACCTCTAACTATCGGGTGCCACCGACCTCTGCTGAACGACAGGTATCGTCGACCTCTGACTACTGGGCAGTGCCGATCTCTGTCGACCTCTGACTACCGGTCGTGGTTGACCTCCGTTGATCGGTCTTCGCCGACTGACCCCACCGACCTCCGTCGACCAGTTGCTACAGTCGACCTGTGACAACCAGATGCTACCGTCGACCTCCGACTACCGGCTGCCACTATCGTCGTCGACCGAAACTTGTTCTTTTTTTCTTATTTTCGACAACCGCCACCACGTGCCAACGACTTTTCCAGCATTCGCCGCTGACTGTCTGCATTCGCTCAGTGGTCGAAGGTCGGTAGCGATGGCCGATGATCGATGGTGGGTGATTGGTAACAATAGTGGTAGTGATGAGGAAGAAGAAGGAGAAATAAAAAAATAATCGTTGAAAATTAATATATTTTTATGTTATATGTACTAAATTTTATTTTAACTAAAAAAACAAGAAACAAGAATTGGTTATCAAACACATTTTGTGTTTCTGTTTCTTTTTTCAGAGAAACAAGGAACAAAAATAGTTATCAAACATGTTTCTACTTCTTAAAAAACAAGAAACAAGAAACATGAAACAAGAAACGAGAAATGAGAAACAGGAAACGAGAACGTTATCAAACGGGGCCTTATTTTCCATCCATTTTTCAAAGTTGAGGAGTACTTTTGAAAATTTTTAAAGTTGAAGAGTATTTTTGAAACAAATCCTTGAGGGTATTTTTAAAAGGATAAAAAAAAGAAAAATATATAAAATCTTCGGATGGGGTTCGGATTACATTTACACTACATTTTACAGGAACAGGACACAGCAAGGCTACTACAGTAGCCATGGACGCCAAAAGCTCCTCCTTAGCGTCTTCAGGTTCTATCTCTTCTTTCCAACATTTAATTTGCGCATGTAAATGTATTTTGATGAAGTTCCTTTACTGTTAGATTCTCGCGCTTCGTCAACTTTCGATTTTCCTCGCAGATTTTGGCATTTTGCTTCACTTGTTTCCAATTTCTTCTTCCCGTTTCGCTTTGGAACTTTTGGGCTTCAAGTTTCTTTTTCTCGGTTCTTGAACTTGTGCATGTCTTTTGTTTTGTTCAGAAGGATTGACTTCATGCTGGCAGTAGTTGGAATTTGATCTCTGTTTCTGGTTCGGTGTTGGAAGATGTGTTAACATAGTTTTTGCTGCCTTAGTTTGTTTGGTGTGTATATTTATAGTTTCTTATATGAAATGTAAGGCTTTGGAGTTTGTTAATGTTGGGGATTCAAACATTGCACCTCAAAAGCTAGAGGAAGATTTTGGGTTTACAAATAAGTATAATATCCCAATTAGTATAATTTTTTTTGGGTAGAGTTTAGAAGTGAATATAAAATTCACATTGTAGAAATATGGGGCCGTTGTCCTAACAACAACTTATAATGTGCACTTAGCATATATTGTCCTGCTTTTGGCTACTTCCTTTTGGAGTAAGCATCTGTTGAAATCTACGAAAATCACATTATTATTTGGCTAAAAGATTTTATTTTATTTTATTTTCTTCATCAAGATTGTATTTTGGTTTCCTTTGTTTCTACCCTTCTTATGTGTATGTCATGTATTCTGAAATCTGAATATTGGTTACTCATTGCTTGCTCTATTGATTTGTTAATTTTTTAAAAAAAGCAAGACAAGAGACCCAACCCAACCCAATCCAATGGTAAGAAGATGGGGTTGAATTGGGTCATGCATTAATTGGAATTTTTTGGGATGTAGTTAACTTGAAACATTGGTTTGGATCTAGATAATCTAAGTATAGCTCCACTCAGTTCTTCAACCATGGACTTAACGGCTCTTCTTTAGCATCTTCAAATTGCATCTTTCTTCTATACAACTTTTTGTTCTTCATTTTTCTTTAATTTTAGATAATAGTAGTAACATGTATCATTTAATGCAATCAAGCTTTGGGTTCTAGCGTATTATTGATCAGACTATTGTTGTTCTTTCTATGGTGATATTAGAGTTTTTAATTCTTAATATTTCTTAGTGATAGGATCTTGTCATGATTTTTTTTAAAAAAAATAAGAATTCAAGCTTTAAACGAGAGAACTGAAAGGAGTTTCTCTGCTTATGCCTTCAACTCACTTTTACACCACTGCAATGATTATTTTCTGCTATAAGATATTTTGGTTTTTTGAACTGTATAAATATATATACTTTTCCAGATGCATCTGGCGGGAAGTTGAAATTGCGTCCTGTTGATTCAAGAAAAGTCTTTGCATCTGTCAGCATGAAGGAAGAAAAGCCATTTGATTTTCTCCGAACTGTATTTGGTAAGGTTAATCTTCTCTTTCTGATGGAAATTTGATCCATAAATTCAATTGTAGGTTGAGCATGATTTCACACTCAATTCTGATGCGAATTGGGGACGTGTGGTGTGGGTGTTGGATTTTTGTGTGAGGATGATGCTTGGTACACTCAAGAGCTAATCCAGAGTAACTGCTGACTGACAGCAGATGTTTTGCTTTCCTATTTAACTTCTTGATCATTGATCTTCCATTTGTCTATATCTTTCACTCATGAAGTTTCAAATTGTTTGATAGTTTTGTGAATTTTGCAGAGGGTGTCATAGCAGGAGGTACAGCGGGTGTGGTTGTTGAGACAGCTTTATACCCCATTGATACAATAAAGACACGGCTACAGGCATGCAACCTTACAAAATAGATTTCCAGTGTTTTCGTGGCTGCTGCATATACGGATTATAAAGTCATACTGTATAACTATTTGCTACAAGAATTCCTGCTAAAGCAAATAATAAACGAATTAACAGATCCTGACTTTTAAGATAGTTGCTGGCACTGAACCAATTCTCTATGGAACCATGAATTTGAACCTCTTCCAAAACTATGTAAACTTTTGCTCTAAGAAGCATGGACACTTTAGTCTGGCTAGCGTGTCCGTCTCCGACACATGTCGGACACTTGGACACTCTGACACTTGTTGGACACGTATCGACACTTGTTGGACACAGACCCTTTCAGGAACTCTAGTTGTAGGTTCATTCCAAACCCTTGTTAAGTATACTAAATAGACGCAATTCTTAAATGACAAAAAATAATAAATTTTAAGAGTAATATACATTAAATTCATTTTTTTCAAGCATACAAATGCATAAATTTATTGATTTTGAATTTTCTTCTGGTATCAAAACGATATATATTTTTAAAAATGTATATTTTTCTAAACGTGTCCGTACCGTGTCTGTATCCTAGATTTTGTAAAAATGACGTGTCACTGTGTCCGTGTAGTGTCGTATCCGTATCTCGTGTCTGTATCCGTGCTTTTTAGCTTTTGTTTACTTTCTTTTTCCTTTTTCTGTTTGTTTGTCTGTTTATTATTGTTGTTATTTATTTATTTTAAGATGGTAAAGGTGTGGCTTAATCTATGATTGATTGCGTTAGGGGATGTAGATTTAGGCATAATGTAAAGTGTGCTTGGTTGAAGATAATTTCATTATATGTATTATAGTTTTTTTAGAACAGCTGCTGATTTTTCCACTGGAGGTTCAATACAGGCTGTGCGCGGAGGAGGACAGATTGTATTGAAGGGACTGTACGCTGGTTTGGGTGGAAACCTTGCTGGTGTGTTGCCGTAAGTACTTTCTAGGATTTATGCATCAAGTTATTAGTATGGTTCACGTCATGGTTATAACTTCCAATAACTCCCCTGTCAGTCACTAAGTGTTTTCAGAAAAGATTTGTAGGATAATGTTTAAAATAGACGTTTATGCTTTTTTTACAATTTCCTGGATATATTTGAATGAGTTTATCAATATGAGTACAGGACCCTAATAGTATTTTTATTTCTTGGTGCTTGGTTCTTAGTTATTTAATAATTATTCTTTATGTGCAGGGCTTCTGCTTTATTTGTTGGCGTGTATGAACCTACAAAGCAGAAATTGCTAAGGACTTTTCCTGAACACCTTAGTGCAGTAGCTCATTTTGTAAGGGCTTAACTTCCTAGAATTTTCTTGTCAAAACAGAAAATCCTATAATTTGTTGGACATGATTTATTGGACTAGGCAACACGTCTAAATTGATCAAAAGTCTGAATAGTGTTGTCAGGTTATTATTTCACGTGGAGTTTTTATGTAGAGCAGTACAATGGAATTTCAACTACTTTTGGTAGGATGATCTCCTATGTTCATCCTGTGGAAATTTGCCTTGGTTAAATTGAGTTCCTTTTCTTTTTTTCTCTTCTTGTTCCTGTAATTGATATAAATCTTCTTTTACATCAGCACTGAAATGAGGATGATGTTATCTTTTCATAATAATTTAGTTTTGGTTGCTACATATTGCAGATGGCTGGTGCAGTTGGAGGTATTGCTGCTTCTCTCATTCGCGTTCCAACAGAGGTAATTAAATGTGCACGTGCACACACAGATTTTCCAATGATTTTGTTTAGTAACCAAATGATGTAATTTAGGTTGTCAAACAACGGATGCAAACTGGACAATTTGCATCAGCTCCAGATGCCGTACGCTTAATTGCAACAAAAGAAGGTTTTAAAGGACTCTATGCAGTGTGTAACCCTCCTTTCTCAATAAAAACTTTAGATGTTTCTACCATAGTGAGATTTATTTGTTTATTTTAATTGGAAATGTTAACTTTATAAATGAAGAATAGATACAAAAGAATAGAAGGGAATGGTTATGTACCAAAAAGGAGAAACAATATTAGAACTTCCATCATCTTTTTATAAGCTAGCAAAAGAAGAAATTATATTTTTTGTTGAAACTTTTTGACTGAAAATACGTGAAAAAGACCACAATTTTTGTCGATGAACTGAGCTAAAACCTTAGCAAATTGAGAATGAACCGGGAAAAAAAATCTAAAGAGACTCAAGATGCATTTGTGCATCATTTACCTAGGAGAATAAGGTCTCTTCCTTTACAGGGCTATATTCGATAGGGACAACTGTATATGTGTGGTTTTATTTCAGGATCAAATAAAGGACGTGAAGAAGAATTGGAAGTAATTCAGGGACTGATTACTGGCAAGGACATCATTTCCTTCTTCCAGTAACTTTATACTAGAGTCCTAATCATAAAATAATATTAAAAAGTTTCTAAATGGAAAACCTTCTAAAGGAAAGATTCCAATTGGGAATTCAATGAAGCTGAAGAAATAAATTTAGACAAACTACTCTAGAGGAAAAAATATGTTAATTGTCTTTTGCATTGTATTCTTCAGTCTAGATATTGTATGAAGGTAGCCTTTTCTTTTTGCAGACGATAAAGTTTGTTATTTTTATAAAGGTGTGATACTTTTGAAACTCATGAGATCAAACTTATAATGTTTGAGATTTTCGTGCTAAGAAGTGAGTTTTTGAATAAGTGCAATTCTTTTCAAGCAATATGACATTATAAAAACAACCTTTTTGATTAATGAATGTGTTGAATTTAGTTATGACCTTTTCTGGTATTGTGAAGTCCTTGAAAATGCTAATGAAGTCTTGCTTTTAACTCTTCCCTTGGTTATCTCATTGTAGGGATATGGATCTTTTCTATTGAGAGATTTGCCTTTTGATGCAATTCAATTTTGCATTTATGAGCAACTACGTATAGGTTATAAGTTGGCGGTAAGCTTTTGTCTCATTATGTTGAAATTAATGTTATAAATTCATTATACATCATTTATTCAAGTTTTTTCCTTGGAGTAATGATGGTGCAGGAGTCGGAAAATCTCACCATTTCACTTGACTGCAGTTGTTCCACTTCTCTCAGTGGGCTTGTTCTTGTTATCTGCCCCTTCTCTTCTCTCTTTCTTTAATAATTTGAAATTTAAGCAAATTATTGTCATAGACTAAGAAGCACGGACACTTTAGTTTGGGTTTGGCTAGCGTGTCCGTGTCCGACACGTGTCTGACACTTGGACACTCCGACACTTGTTGGACACGTATCGGACACTTGTTAGCACAATTGATATGTGACAAACACTAGTTGTAGTTTCATTTTGAACCCTTGTTAAGTATAACAAATAAACGCGATGCTTAAGTGACAAAAATAATAAATTTTAAGAGTTAAATACATTAAATTCGTTTTTTCAAGCATACAAATGCATAAACTTATTGATTTTGAATTTCCTTCTTGTATAAAAAGGATATATATTTTAAAAAATGAATATTTTTCTAAACGTGTCCGTGCCGTGTCCGTGTCCTAGATTTTTAAAAAATGGCGTGTCCCCCTATCCGTGTCGTGTTGTATCCGTGTCAGTATCCATGCTTCTTAGGTCATAGAAGTTCTTTTGAGGAATTATTGTCATAGATGTTAGGGATGCGGTTTTTCCTTGGATAATAATCGAAAAGCAAAATTGCAAATGTCCGAACTGTTACTTGGTGGGAGCTACTAATTGATTTGACCTATTTTCCAACAGGCAAAGCGAGATTTGAATGCTCCTGAAAATGCTATTATTGGAGCTTTTGCAGGTAATTACTGTCAGGACCAAGTTATGCATTTATTTAGATATTAATACTTTAATAAGATAGTACATGGTACTGATATTCCTTTATTTCTGTATCTTAGATTTTTGTTGCACTGCTCTTTTCTTTGTTATCATTCAAGACAAAATGATTTGCTTAGTCTATTCTTCGGAAGAAACACGAGTCATGAGATTAACGAATGCACTGAGATGTTTGATATTCTTTTAAAATCAAATAGGCCCGGTAGACTTGCCCCTACAATTTAAACGTTTAACTAAGGCAGGAGTGTTTCTGGTAGTTGCTTATTTGATCTTCTGCTTTCTGTGGCAAAGCACTATCCCCACTTATTTCTTAAATGCATTTGAAAGCTTCAAATTTCCCAAAAATTCTGATAAACTATGCAAATTAAACTTGATAAAGGAAAAGGAAAAAACTTGATATTTCATTAATTTTAAAATTTTAAAATTAAAGAATACAAACCACTTAGATTTATATAGATCAAAGGTGGCGGCCTTTGAAAGATCTGGATCATATATGGTGGAATTGCGACTTTTTGCGGTCTATTTGGGAATATTTCTTCGAGGTGTTTGGTTTCCATTGTGCTAGACATAGAGATGGTAGGGAAATGATCGAGGAGTTTCTCCTTCATCTACCTTTTCATCTACCTTTTTGAGAGGAGAGGTTTTTGTGGCAAGCTAGGATGTGTGTGGTGTTGGGGAATTTTTGGGGTAAGGAACAATAGTCCTTCGTCAGGCTCAATGTTTTTTTTTGGATGTCGGGGATGAAGATTTTTTTGTAATTACTCTTTAGGCCTCATTTTACTTAATTGGAGTCCATTTCTTTAGTGGAATATCCTTTTGTGGGCTTGTTTTTTGCATGCCTTTGTATTCTTTCATTTTTTCTTAAAAAAAAAAAAAAGATGGTGGCTGAGTGCATGTTTGGGAGTAATTATTGTTAAAATTACTTTTGTCATATTCAAAATCACCAAAAACATGTCTTTAATAATTCCAAATCAATTTTGATGATATGAAAATCATGTTTAAAAGTGTAAAATCAAACATGAAATTGATTTTAATTAATTAAAGGTATGTTTCGAGGTGATTTCGAACATGAAAAAAGTGATTTTAGCCATTTTAAAATCACTCCAAATCATGTACTTAATGAAAGACTAAATCTTGGAACAAAAGTCCCTAAAACAGTAAGGGATAACATATTTTTCTATACTAATAGAACAATAAACTAAAACAGATAAAACAAAGTAATATGATTTGGCCCGAAAGTATTACAAAATATCCTAAGAATCAAAATCATGTCAAAAGTAGCAAAAAGAACAAATGGAGAAAGGCATGGTCAATGGCGGCTAGGGCAACAAGCAGGTGCAGGGGGTGGACGCATGGGTATGAGCACAGGTGACTCTGGGCCGTGGGTGACACTTAGGGGCAGTAGGCATAAGATTATGGGCATGGGCTAGAGTGCAAGGCAGTGGGCAGGCGCATGGGTAACAGATACAGGCGCATGCATAGGTGAATGTTGGCAAGAGTGGGGGTGTATGTATACCATGTTGTGCATGCAGGCTGGTGTGTCTAGGGGCAGTTGCAAGTTCCTTGTGAGGTCTACAAGTAATGAGTGAGGTGCAGGCACGTGGTGTCGGCTTGGTGCTTACTTGCATTTGGGGCTTGTGTGGTGGTCTTGGATAGCAACATGTGAATGTGGAAGTCCTTGGGCTTGTGTTGTTATTATTACATCACTATACCTTGTTGTAAATGTAATGACCTCCTTTTCATTTATTTTGGCTAGTTAAAAGTTCACTTGTAATTCCCTAGCCTCCTAATAGGGTCAGAGTCATCCTCTTTTATAACTTTCATTCTTCAATGTAACATTTTTCTTTTTATAGAAAGCAAATATTGCTCTGTTTTCCATCAATTAGCAACCTAAATTTCTGGCTTTTCTTGAATGCTCGAAATTTCCATCATGCCTTTCTCAATTCATGGAATTTTACTGCGAGATGATATATTCTACTGCAATTCTTTTGTGCCCAGTTTCTCTCACCCAATTCCTACCCCGTCAAATGAAGAAGAGAATAGTGAGAAGACAGAAAAATTAAAGATAAAGTGCTTCATGTTTTGACTGAGGCACAATGCTAGAGTTTACTATTTCTATTTACACAGTCATGTAGCTTTCTGCTCTCAGGAATATATTCCTTCATCTTGAAGGCTCTTCTTGTCGGTTCCTTATTTGGAAGGTTCTTCTTGGTTGCTCACCAATAAAGCTGAAAATCCAAATTCAAGATTTTGAATAAACACACATTCTCAAGCTTCAGAAATCTGCTTTTATTTGTGAAAATTTTGTTAACAGCTTGTGATTTGAAGACATCTTTTTTGGGTTTGAAATACATCAATAGAACCACCTAACCTAATGGAAGAATGTAAAAAGATATTCACATTCTACTACTACTAGTTATGCTAGGGTCTTCTAGCTCATTCTAAAATTCTCAAGAATTGATAAAACTGAGTTTTTTTTTTTTTTACTGTCAACTTTTTCCTGGTAACTTCTTTTTTATTTCTGGTGCACATGAATGATTAGCATTTCTTCAGCTTACAATCTACTTCATTAGCATATGAATTATTGGTTTACTGATAGGTTACCAGTTTCCAAGTTCTGAATGAATTGTTGGTTGTACAATTTACAAAAATTCATAGGCTTACTTTTGATTATTACATAGGTGCATTAACTGGAGCTATAACCACCCCTCTCGATGTCATTAAGACAAGATTAATGGTTCAAGTAAGAAAATTTTCTTTGCTGTATCTGGACGCTTGCTTTTAGACACAGTTAGTTACTTTAGTTAGTTTAGAAATGCTATTGACATATGATATGTGAATTATACAATTTTTTGAATTCTCATTTCTGTAATGTCAGATTCAATCTCTTTTTTCTCTGGTTCGGTTGTAGGGATCTGCAAATCAGTATAAGGGAATTATCGACTGTGTCCAAACGATCGTCAGGGAGGAAGGACCTCCTGCACTTTTGAAGGTATGGCTTTGAGAGTCAGTTTAGAATGAGTGCTTCCTCTAAACTTAGTTTGAAGTATTTTCAAGTGTTTTAAAATTTTTTCAAAATCAGTTTTGAGTTATAAACATTATGGAAAATATCGAAAAGTGTTTCTAAATGGCTAAAAACACTTTTCACTGTTTCAAAAATTGTACCAACTAAAAGGGTGTTGAGGTATCCAAATAAAAATGAAAATGCCATTTCTTTGCAATGCCTCCAACTATAGCATGTACAGGTCGTGATGTTTGGGTGACCTAAGGAGGCAAGAGGCTTCTACTCGAAAAGTTGTGTTCATATATTCAGTTCTTGCAGGGCATCGGACCTCGAGTTCTATGGATAGGCCTTGGTGGTTCCATCTTCTTCGGCGTCCTTGAAAGCACAAAACGATTACTAGTAGAGAGGCGTCCCACTGCTCGTGAAGACCCAAAGCAAGACTAATATGTTCTCATAACTCTTAAAATCTACAATTAGTAGTCATGGCTAGTGCTTCCTTTGATTTATGAGATTATGAGGATACCATTGGGATGAACAATGAGATAAGAAAGAGATGTAGACTGCTTGATTCTTTGTAGAACAGTGAGTGAACACTGAAAATAATGAATCAATTTGTCCCAAAATGGGCTGTTTTGGTTTCCTTCTATGTCTTTGCTGCAACTTACTATTTTCTTTTAACTGTATTTCTTCTTATTGGTGCTAGGAAAAAAAAAAAAAAAAAAGCCAAAAGGAACAAATAGCTTGGGCCCCGTTTGATAACCATTTGGTTTTTTATTTTTTATTTTTGAAAATCAGGCTTGTTTTCTTTAAATTTTCTCACCATGGTTTTCATTTTTGCTAAAGACACTTGAATTCCTAACCAAATTCTAAAAACAAAAACAAGTTTTTGAAAACTACTTTTTTTAGTTTTCAAAAATTGGCTTGGTTTTTTAAAACATGGGAAGAAGGTAGGTGAAAAGCCAAAGAAACTTAGAGTTGGAAGTGATGTTTATAAGCTTAAAAACAAAAAATCAAAAACAAAAAACCAAATGGTTATCAAACGGGCTTTGAGAATTGGGTTTGTGTGTATGTATTTTCTTTTAAAAAATATTTTAAGAGAATGTATTTTAAACTATTGGTGTTTTATATCTACTATTTATGAAAACAACTTCCATTCATATTCTTTTGAACTTGCATTGTTTGAAGATGAAATGTGGAAGTTGGTGCTTTGTGGGGTATCTTTTAAAAGTAGTAGGTAGATTCATCCATCTTTAAATACAAAAATTCCAAAACTAAATGATTCTAATGTTATATACAATCTTTGTTTTTTCAATTCCTTAAAAAGAGAGTATCCAATGATACAATGGGATAAAACAGAAGGAATGATTTAGGTGACTTTTCTCACAGAATCATATGCCCTTCAATAGGTTTTGTATCAAAATCTTATTATTAGGTTAGAAAAATCTTTACCAGTGTGGTAGCTTGTAATGGCAAACAAGGGTAATAATGGCTTAGACTTTTTAATATAAGGCCTTTTTCAGTGGGTCCTCTAATGAATAATTAAACTCTAATTGTTAGGTTGCTATTTTGACATATGAACAAATTGGAAAATGATAGCTTAAGGATAAAAAGGGTTACTTAGCAAGTCGCTATAATAATGGCATCTCGATTCAATACAATGAACTATGTCACACGATGTTACAATCATTAAAATATAAAGAACACCTTTATAAACATTCTCTTCTTTTCTTGGAAATTGAAAATCAGATTCAATGATGTGAGGGTTGGGATCTGAACATTGTTTTTTATACAAAAGATTCGAAGATTTGATTTCAAAACATATATATAATATTTTAATCAGTTGAGTTATGTCAGAATGATGTATACAAACCTCAACTTTAATTATTTAAAGATATGAACATACGTTATTATTTGGTTCAAATCTTATTATAATCTTTGAATTTTTGTTTTAGTGGTTGAACTTTTTATGAAAAGTTGTTTTTTTTTGTATGATTAACTTTCTACTCAACTATTTAATGGTAACCTTATTAAGTACATTGTTGCTCATATATCTAATTAATTGATATCTTGGAGTCACATGTAGTATCTAATCAATAGATTCTTCTTAAATTATTAAAGAAAAGTTATGAGTAAGAATATAGTAGTTTTATATGGAGTTTATGAACTACAATATAATTTCTAATATCTTAAAAAGTGAGCATGTTGGAATTTTTTAAGTTAAATTATACAAATTACCCCTGAACTATGAGATTTGTTTAAAAAATGTTCCTTGAACTTTAAAAAGTTTCAAAAATATTCTTAAACTTTAAAAAATGTTTAAAAATACTCGTTAAAGTTTTAGTTTCATTAATACCCTTGAATTTTCAAAAAAATTTAAAAAATACCCTTATTGGAAAATGCTTTCTTTTTTCCTCCTCTCACCGTAAATTCTCCTTCTATGAAAATTAATACAAAACTTTGCTTATAAAGGTTGTGTGCAACACAATACCAGATGAAAACAGACTTTGAAATCGTGTTTTCTTTTTTAAAAAGTGTAAAGAAGATAAGTGGAGAAAACAATATATATATATATATATATATATATATATATATATATATATATATATATATATATTATTTCTTTTTTGCTCTCTTTATTTGTTTATGTTAGTGATAAGAAGAAGATGTGTGGGTTTTGGTCTAGTTTACAAGATTAATTAATCAAAAGTTTTATATATGATTTGATTTTTATTAATATTTAAGAAGGGTTAGAACCAATATACAATAATAGTTTCATTTATTTTTCATAAAATAAATATAGAGAAAGCTAATGGGTAGTGGTTTTTTTTTTTTTTTGAAATAGCTAATGGGTAGTGGTTAGTGAGGAAATAATATTGAAAAGACTACCAACAAAATGAAGTCAAGCACATGTAGAATTTCAAGAACAAAACAAAAGTTATCTTGAAGTTTCAACACGAAAATCTAGTCAAGTTCTTGGGAAGATGTGTTGAGAAGAAAAGCTCTTAGTCTATGAATACATGAAAAATAAGTAAAACTTATCATTAATTTTGATGGAGGAAGAATTTAGAGAGAAGTGAAAAATAAAGAAGCATCTTCTGTAGCAGCCAACTTTTTCTAAAAAAAAAAAAAAAAAAAGAAAAAAGAAAAAGGGGAGTGGGCTAATGCCCGGTCAAAGGGGAAGTGGGGGGAAAATTTCCCCCCACATTTTCGGTCAATTGACCAATTAAAAAAAAAAAATCTTAACTCTCTCTCCCTCCCCCAAATGCTCTCTCTCTGCTCCATCTCTCCCTCTCACGAATGCTCTCTCTCTGCTCCATCTCTCCCTCTCTCGGCAATCTCTCTCTTTCTCATCCGCACGCTCACCGCCGACGCCGCCGCCGCCGCACTCCACCACCCGCCGTCGCAAGCCGTCGCCGTCGCCGTCGGTATCTCTTTCTCTCTCTCGATTTTGTTTCTCTCGTCTCCTTCTCCCTCGATCTCTCTATCTCTCTCTCAGCCACTCTTTCTTTGTGTAGCAGATCCGACGCGCCGCCGCCTGCAACCCACTCACGAGCTGCCGTCGATTTGCGAGTCGCCGTCGCCACTGTAGGCGCGGACAGCAGCGAGGAGGGACCATTTTTCCGTGTTTTCGGTTGTTTTAGGTGAGTTCCCGCATTGGGTAAGTTGGTTTGAGGCTGATGTGGGTTAGTTCTTGCATTTAAACGATTACCCATTCACTTTTTCTCCCGTTCAGCAAGCGTACCCATTCAATTCCGACGATTCAAGCAATGGGTCTTCAAGTTTCAGCGTGTTTGAGCAATTTCGGCTTTGGGTAAGTGAACTAAGTTAAGTTTTGAATGATTTAATTGTGTTAAAGGAGTACCCATTGATTTTGGCATGTGGTTGCAAGGTTCTCTTAGCTTTTGGGGATTTAATCGTCGGTTTGGAGCGTTGTTGGATCATTGGACAGCAAACGGTGTTTCTGTTTTGGGTAAGTGAATTAAGTTAAGTTTTGGAATGATTTAAGTGTGTTAGGTGATTACCCATTGAATTTGGCTATTAAATTTAAGATGCCCATTGCGTTTGGTGATTAAATTGTTGGTTTTAGGTGGATTTGAGAGCCCGGACAGCAAGCTGAGTTTCTGCTTTGGTTGCTTGAAGTCTTAGAATTTAAAGGAAAATTGGTTAGAAGCCGATCAAGGATTTGTTGGGCTAGGTAAGTAGTTTTCTTTGGTTATGTCGTATGCTTTGGAATCATGTGTTTATTATGTCACCATGCTAGCATGAGATAAGTATGAATGGTTAGCCTTAAAGTTGAAGAACATGATCGTTATGCTTTTGACCCGCTGCGCGATTGATAGTTGTTATGTAGCCTTTGTTTGGGTTTTCATGCTCTAGTTTATTTTCTTTGGAATTTATCATGCTTGCGTGGACAAGATTTAAGCATCAGTCTTTACTTGTAGAATGTAAATGGGCATGATGAGCTTTTTCAAGGCATGTCAATATGTGGTAATCTCGATATTCGCTATGACATATTTACTTTTGTATGGTTGGTTGGATAATCTGTGGCTTGCCTTAGTGTTAAGATAATGGAGGATGAGATTAAATGGTTGTTGGAGTTGTGAATGGTTTGTGTATGCGAGGTCTGATTCGTTATGGTTATAGGAGTGTATATTCTTATTTTCAGGTGCAAGGAAAAATTTTGGGTTCCCTCTGCGTGTGCCGTTATGCTGCCGAATTTTCGGTAGCCTCATGACGGCTTGGGAATCATATTTACCTTGAGGGAAATGATTAGGAAAGAGAAAGGAATAGACTAGTGCCTTAGACGAGGGTCGTGTCAATTATGTTGGGTTTTATGCCCTAAAACTCGTAGATAGTGAATGTAAACAAATTTTATACTTGTATTTAATAAAGTGTTATTTAATTTTCTGCAATAAAATGTTATTGATAAATATTGCACTATTTGACCCTAATCCAATAAACTAGACATCCTAGGCTGTAATATGAGTCTTGAACTATATGTAGCGACATATGGGGATAATTGTTCAAGAAACAGCCTAAAAGGTCTATAGTATAGGGATAAGACTGGGTGCCTTATCCTGGCAACACTATGGATACGACCCACTTTGTATTTGATACAAACGCTATGATCCAATGCGTTCGTGTAGGAGACATGCGAGTGGGGGTATCCTATGCAATGAGTTTGCATAAGACCGGACCGCGAAATAGTAACCACTAGTTATAACACCGTTAACTAGTTGGTTTTCTATTTCACTAGGACGACCTAGACAACTTAGTCTTAATCCTGAGTTGATTATGGACTCCTGCTCATGAGAGATTGAACTTTGATTTGTATGGGTGAGAGTGGCCAATACGCCGACTCAATAAGCCTACCATTTTGGGGACAAGACCGAATGGGGAGCTGGGAACATAATCGTACAAGATGGAATTCACTCCTTCCCGACTTTAGGGAGGCAGATGAGTGTTCCCTTAAGTGGTTACTCCGAGTCTTGAACAAAGGGCCCTACCCTCTCAATGGCACGAGAGGGTTTTCTGTTTGATGGTTGGACCACAAACAGGTTGTTCATTAGAGGAGAATTGGTACTTAAGGAAATAGAGGTAACCCAGGGATAAAACGGTAATTTGACCCAGCTGGTGTTACGGACACTCGTGAAGGACTAACTAGTCGATATTGGTCTAGATCCGTGGACACATAAAATATGTCTGCAGTGAGAAGAGTGCAACTGTGAGTCTATAGTGGAATGTACACACAGTTAACGAATATTGATTAATGTGGTTAATGAGTTTGACCAATTAATCTCACATCGTTGGAGCTTCTGATCTGCAGGTCCATTAGGTCCCACTGGTAGCTCGTAAAGTTATTTGAGGCAACTAAGTAATAAAAGTAAATTGAAAATGTTCAATTTATTAAGGGAAATAAATATAATATATATTGATATATTATTATGAGAGAAATTAATATTTGAAAAGTTCAAATATAAATTTATGGAAGTTTGAAAGAGTTCAAAATAATGAATTAATTAATTCAAGGCCTAAAATGTGTTTGGGCAAATTAATTAATTCTAGGCCGGGAATTAAATATGTGATATTTAATTGGTGGTTAATTAATTAAAGAATTCATTAACCGGGAATTAATCAATTATGTAAATAATTAATCACTTAAGGAAGTGATTAATCATTTATGGGAATGATCTAATCACTTATGGAAGTAATTAGTCATTTGTGGAAAAGATTAATCAATTGGGGAATTGATTGATCATGATTGATTAATTAAGGAATAAAGATTGAATCAATTATGGAAAAGATTGATTTAATTGAATATTTTATTCATGGCCTCTCTCTATAAATAGAACACTAGACCTAATTGGTCATGACACTTGACACTCTTGAAAGACAAGACCTAGAATTCTCTCTAGCCTCCCTCTTAGAGAAAGACTCCCACAAGTCTTTTGTCTCCTAGACTCAGAGACATACCGGTGTAACCTCTGTGGTGATTGTGTCAATCAAAGAAGAATTTCCAGCGAAGAAAACCTTAAAGCGGCTGCTGCGTTTTCGTTCGTGGAGCGTCGTTGGCGAAGAACGGTCAAGTCTACAACGGAGGTTTGTAACGATTCTTCCTCTTTTCTTTAGAAAAGTTTTAAAAATAAATTTAGATTTATTTTAGCATGTTTAAACCAATTTTACAACGGCTTTAAAGGTTGTTTAAAGTTTTGTTTGAGTTATCGTAACGGTATTTTAATGTTAATTAATATACGGCGTAAGGTCCAATCGATGCGCTTCCGCTGCGTGGGGACTTTTATTCCCTTCAAATTAAACACCTAGGAATGAGATGTAATAGACTGAAATGAGGGGCTTAATGGGCGGGACTTAGCTTCGCAGTCTAGGTGCCATTTACTAACTGTGGAAGTAAATTCCTGACTTAAACCCATGAACGCCCCACTAGTGAAATGGTAGTTTAGAGCGCTACGCGCCTATTAGTGCCTTGAGGGATGAGACTTAGCTCCACTGACTGGGTGCCATCTACCATCAGTAGGAGTAGAGACCTCCCAAAACTCCCACTTGTGCACTATCAGTGAGTTGACAAACTTATATTTATATAAAGGTGTACTAATTGAACACGAGACCCGAACTACAGATGAAATGAAATGAAATGACCTAACCCTTAAGCCCTTAACTCGAATAAAATGTTAAAGCCTTGATTGCTACTTACTGAGTATTTTCTTAAATACTCATTCTTTTCCCTTACATACAACTGCAAGTAGAGGTAAAGGTGTACAGGGTGCGTGACGGGGAGCTGCTGAGCCATGGATCTCCTTTAGGGCAGTCTTTCACATTTTACGTTTTGAAATTCTCCTTTTGAACTTGTATTGCGAATGATTTAAGATTTATTCCGCTTTAAGTTTTGTTTGAATAACTAAAGGTTTCGTTTGTTCTGTCTTAACTGGGATCCCAGATTGAAAAGATTTCGCAAATTTCTAAGTATGTTTTCTTTCAATGTTATTTCCTCGCTGTTCTTAGAAGTAGAATGAAATGCATGAAGTAACAACCTTAGGATCTAGGCATGAAAAGTAGGGTCGTTACAGTTGGTATCAGAGCTCTAGGTTATAGGTTCTGTAGACTGGTTTACATCGTAAACCTTAGGTATATCCATGGCTTATCAGCAAGCATCCGGTCACGCCAGGTACACGTTTGATTACTTTGTAGCCTGTAAATATTATATGTTATATATGTTCGGAAAAGATTCATGTTGTGGGAAAAATATGCATAAGGTTTAGTACCTGTGAATTTTTTAAAGGATTCAAGCCCGTTGGTAAAATGATAAATTTTTGTGAAATAGATCATGCCTCCCCGAGCACAAGGACGTGGAAGAGGTCGAGGAAGAGGTCGTGGTAGGGGTCGTACAACCCCTGAGCAAGTCGTGCCGCCTGTGGAGCAAGAAGGAAATCTACCAGAAAACCCACAAGTGGAACAGCTGGGTGGACAATCGGGGCCTGCGGTAGGACCTGTCACGGTGGATATTCAGGCAATTGTTCAGACTACAGTCCAGGCTGCAGTTGCGGGCGTGCTTGCAGGGCGACAGGCCCAAACGCCTCAGAACAACGAAGCCGCCTTATCACGGGAGGCTAGGTGTTTAAGAGATTTCAGGAAGTGGGACCCATGTCCGTTCGATGGAGCCTCAAGGGACCCCAAGGTAGCAGAGTTGTGGCTGTCCTCCATCGAGACTATTTTTCGCCACATGAACTGCCCGGAGGACCAGAAAGTGTTCTGCGCCGTGTTCTTGTTACGAGATAACGCCCTGATTTGGTGGCAATCGATCGAAAGGACCTTAGACGTCAGCAACGGACCTGTCACATGGGCTTAGTTCAGGGGGGAGTTTTTCAGGAACTATTACCCTACCGCCTCCCGATTCAAGAAGCAATCAGAGTTCGTGGCTCTTACGCAGGGAAACCGAACGGTAGAGGAGTACGAGACTGAATTTGCCAGACTGTCACGGGTTGCCCCTGCCCTGGTAGCTGTAGAGGCTGATAAGGTGCAACGTTTCATCACAGGCTTAAAGGAAGAGATTCAGGGCAATGTGGCAGCCCATGAACCCCAAGACTATGCCACGGCAGTTAGGGTGGCACAGCTGGTTGATCGACGACCGTCAGCTGTCTCTTCAGAACCTTCCTCAGGTCATAAGCGAAGGTACGATCAGATGAGCTCGAACACACAGAGGGGTCACCGTTACCCTAGACGAGGTCCGTCCCAGGACCGTCGACAGAGAACACAGAATCAGCCAGGGCCTAATCAGGATAGACCATTATGCCAGACTTGTAGGAAGTACCACTGGGGTCGTTGCTTGGCAGGGACCCGTGTTTGTTTCAAGTGTGGTCGGGAAGGGCATATTGCTCCGAATTGTAATCAGAAGAAAGCTAACTATGCCGACCAGCCGTCCAGTTCAAATCAGGCATCTGGGGTGAGACCAGCACAACATCAGGGCAAGATATTTGCCACCACCCGACAAGAGGTCGAGGACCTTAACGCAGTAGTGACAGGTACCATCCCTATCCTCGGCCACTATGCTTTTGTGTTGTTTGATTCGGGTTCAACGCATTCTTTTATTTCTGCATCCTTTGTAAGTCAAGCCAACCTAGAACTGGAGCCGCTAGGCTATGTTTTGTCAGTCTCAACCCCTGCGGGGGTAACACTACTAGCTAGTGAAACGGTGAAAGCCTGCCAAATGTTAGTGTCTGATCGATCGATGGATGTGACATTGATCGCCCTGGATATGAGTGATTTTGACGTTATCTTGGGAATGGAATGATTGGCTTCTAATTATGCCAACATAGACTGCCATCGTAAGGAGGTGATCTTTAACCCTCCGTCAGAGGCAAGCTTCAAGTTTAAAGGATCGATGATCAAAGGTGCTCCTAAAGTGGTCTCCGCAATGAAGGCGAGGAAATTGATTAGCAAAGGAGCTTGGGGCTTATTGGCTAGCGTGGTTGACACCAGGAAAACCGAGGCATCAATGACCTCAATTCCGGTAGTGAGGGAGTTCACAGATGTGTTCCCTGAAGATCTGACAGGACTACCACCAGCACGAGAGGTTGACTTTTGCATTGAGCTTGAGCCAGGTACTAATCCGATTTCTAAAGCTCCATACAGGATGGCTCCAGCGGAATTGAAAGAGCTTAAGGTCCAGATTAAGGAGCTGTTGGACAAAGGTTATATACGCCCCAGCGTTTCGCCGTGGAGTGCTCCAGTTTTATTCGTGAAAAAGAAGGATGGGACAATGCGTTTGTGCATCGACTACCGAGAGCTGAACAAAGTGACAATAAAGAACAGATACCCTCTGCCCAGGATTGATGACCTTTTTTATCAGCTTCAAGGTGCAGCAGTATTCTCTAAAATAGATCTACGGTCAGGTTATCATCAGCTGAGGATTAGAGAGGACGATATACCCAAGACAGCTTTCCGGACCAGGTATGGGCATTACGAATTTACTGTGATGTCCTTTGGGCTTACTAATGCTCCCGCAGTCTTCATGGACTTGATGAACAGGGTATTCAAGGAATTTCTGGATTCATTTGTGATTGTTTTTATCGACGACATTCTTATCTACTCCAAGACAGAAGATGAACATGAGGATCATCTCAGGAGAGTCCTAATTACCTTAAGAACGAACAAGTTGTATGCCAAATTCTCTAAATGTGAATTTTGGTTACAACGAGTTTCCTTCTTAGGGCACGTGGTGTCGAAGGAAGGTGTCACAGTAGATCCAGCCAAAATAGAGGCAGTGACCAATTGGTCTCGACCTACTTCAGTCAGCGAGATTCGGAGTTTCTTGGGGTTGGCAGGTTATTACCGTCATTTTGTGCAAGGCTTCTCCAGTATTGCCGCCCCCTAACTCAGTTGACTCGAAAGGGTACTCCGTTTTTTTGGAATGAAGCTTGTGAGGCAAGCTTCCAAGAGCTTAAGCAGAGACTAGTTTCAGCACCAGTACTTACGGTACCTGATGGCTTCGGGGAATTCGTTATTTACAGCGATGCTTCAAAGAAGGGATTGGGTTGTGTATTAATGCAGCATGGTAAGGTCATTGCTTATGCGTCTCGTCAGCTGAAAGATTATGAGAAGAACTACCCGACCCATGACTTGGAATTGGCAGCAGTGGTCTTTGCTTTGAAGATTTGGAGGCACTATTTATATGGAGAGAAAATCCAAATCTTCACGGACCACAAAAGTTTGAAATACCTCTTCACCCAGAAAGAGTTGAATATGAGGCAGCGAAGATGGTTAGAGTTAGTAAAAGATTATGATTGTGACATCCAGTACCACCCGGGCAAGGCAAATGTGGTTGCAGATGCCCTCAGTAGGAAGACCGCTCATGCGTCTGCTTTGATTACTACTCAGGCTCATATATTGGATGACTTGGAACGTGCAGAGATTATGATTGCAGTGGGCGAAGTTACAGCACGCCTAGCTCAGTTGACAGTTAAGTCGAGCTTGAGACAGAGGATCATAGATGAACAACCAAATGACCCTGACCTTGTTGTTAAACGCAGTCAAGTAGAGGCGGGACAGGTGAACGAGTTTTCCTTATCTCCAAACCTCGGCTTGTGTTACCAGGGTCGCTTATGCGTACCTGGGAATGCTAATCTCAAACAGGAATTATTAGCAGAGGCACATAATTCACCTTTTTCAATCCATCCAGGAAGTACGAAGATGTACCATGATTTGAAACAGTATTACTGGTGGCAGGGCATGAAAAGAGAGATAGCGGATTTTGTCAGTAAATGCCTTGTTTGCCAACAGGTGAAAGTCCCGAGCCAGAAACCAGCAGGCTTGTTGCAGGCACTGAGTGTCCCAGAATGGAAGTGGGAGCATATATCTATGGACTTCATCACAGGATTGCCTAGAACGGCCAAGGGTTACACCGTGATTTGGGTCATTATCGACAGACTCACCAAGTCAGCGCACTTTCTCCCTGGAAAGCCTACTTACACTGTTGAAAAGTTGGCACAGTTATACATGACGGAGATAGTCAAGCTTCATGGGGTGCCGGTATCAATCGTGTCAGATAGAGACCCTCGGTTCACATTTAATTTTTGGAGGAGTTTGCAAAGAGCCCTGGGTACTCAGTTGCGTTTCAGTACAGCTTTTCACCCCCAGACAGATGGTCAAACTGAGCGATTGAACCAAACTCTAGAAGATATGTTGCGAGCATGTGTCTTGGATTTCTCAGGTAGTTGGGATGCACACCTGCACTTAATGGAATTTGCTTATAACAATAGTTATCAAGCAACCATCAGGATGTCACCGTTTGAGGCCCTCTATGGGAAGAGATGCAGGTCCCCTGTTTATTGGGATGAGGTCGGTGAACGTCAGTTGTTGGGACCTGAATTGATCCAAGCCTCCAGCGAGGCTATTCGCACAATCAGGTCGAGGATGTTAACAGCTCAAAGCCGACAGAAGAGCTATGCTGATACAAGGAGAAGAGATTTAGAGTTTGACGTGGGTGATCATGTTTTCTTGAAGGTAGCTCCGATGAAAGGAGTATTGAGGTTTGGAAGGAAAGGCAAGCTCACCCCACGTTTCATTGGTCCGTTTGAGATTTTAGAACGGATTGGTCCGGTAGCTTATCGTCTAGCGTTGCCGCCTTCGCTTTCGGCGGTACACAATGTTTTTCATGTCTCCATGCTGCGAAAGTATTTGACAAATCCAACCCACAGAGTGGACTTTGAACCCTTGCAACTCAGCGAGAACTTGACTTATGAGGAGGAACCTGTGCTAATTCTTGACAGAGAGGTGAAGGTCCTTCGCAATCGCGAGATAGCTCTCCTGAAGGTCCTTTGGCGAAACCATTTGACCGAAGAGGCAACGTGGGAGAGAGAAGACGAAATGATGGCCAAGTACCCAGAGTTGTTCCAGTACTAGCAACTTTCGAAGACGAAAGTTCTTTTAAGGTTAGTATGATGTAGCAGCCAGCTTTTTCTAAAAAAAAAAAAAAAGAGAAAAAGGGGAGTGGGCTAATGCCTGGTCAAAGGGGAAGTGGGGGGAAAATTTCCCCCCACATTTTCGGTCAATTGACTAATTAAAAAAAAAAATCTTAACTCTCTCTCCCTCTCACGAATGCTCTCTCTCTCTGCTCCATCTCTCCCTCTCACGAATGCTCTCTCTCTCTCTGCTCCATCTCTCCCTCTCTCGGCAATCTCTCTCTTTCTCATCCGCACTGATGTGGACTTTTCCTACCGCAAGCGCACGGGTCAAGTAATAATATAGTGAATAGTAAATTCGAATGTCGTCCTCTGGATTGGATTTTTAAGCAAATCAAGTATTGTGAATTATCTTGCCCAATTTTATTTAGGGATCAAAAAGTGATGAATGAATGATAATAAAACCAAATCAAAGCAAGTAAAAAGTATGGAATTTCAATTGGGAAAACTACTTAGGGAATTGATTTCGCCGATTTCATTTATGATTGATTTTAAAGAATAAGTTATTATGCACAATGAAATTATGAGCCAAAGACCCTTTAATCACAACTACCTCTCTCGAGTATAATTGATTCTCATGCATACTAACCAACTTGATATCCCTATCTAAGTTTATTAATAAGCAAGACAATGAGATCTTTTAACCAATTCTAAAGTTAATCTAAAACCGTCAAGAATTAGAAAGTAAACTTTATTCATGCAATCTTGAGCAAGTCTAGATCAAATCCCCTCTCCCGAGCTAGATTCGAAACTTAAATCATTCAACTAATGGCCAATTAATTGAAAGCATTAAATCAAGATTACAAACACAATAACATTGCACAACTTAAACCATAAATCAATCCATAAACTTAATCAACTACATCAATCCCTAAGCTACAAGTTTAGCTACTCATGAATGTAAATACAAGCTCAACTAAACATGTGAAAGCCATAAATCTAACTAAAGAAAGAGAAGGGAAAAGAAAACTCAATGTAGGCCGAGTCCCGACGTCCCCGTCACGATCCCCACGAACAATGGGTTGATTTCCAAGTCTCTCCCTTTGTTTTCAGCCTCCAAGTGCTCTATTCTGTCCTCTTTACGGCTATCCAAGGTCCCAAATCGAACTCCCCCAAAACCTAGCCGAAAATAAGCTTTTATTCTGATTTTTCGTCTTAGCGTCGAGAAGCTGTCAAGACAGCGTCGCGACGCTGCCTCTTATACGCGCGTTCTGAATAAGGAAAAACGGTAGCGTCGGGACGCTTCCTATCACAGCGTCTCGACGCTGTGAGCTTTACGCGCCTAATCTGATATGGAATGTGAGCGTCTCGACGCTCAAGAGCTAGCGTCTCGACGCTAGCCTGCTGTTGACCGAGATTTGACTTTTTTCCTCTTTTACTCTTTTCATTCCTTTGCATCTTTTCATGCCCCGAGCACCCGATTAACTCTAATATGGCATTATAGCTCCAATCAACAATTTCCTACAAAATAAACATTAAAGCACAATAAAATGGCCCAAAAATCATAAAAGACTAGCTAAATTAAATAAGTAAAGATAGCTAGCTATGCTCGCTATCACGCACGCTCACCGCCGACGCCGCCGCCACCGCACTCCACCGCCGCCGTCGCCGTCGCCGTCGGTATCTCTTTCTCTCTCTCGATTTTGTTTCTCTCGTCTCCTTCTCCCTCGATCTCTCTATCTCTCTCTCAGCCACTCTTTCTCTGTGTAGCAGATCCGACGCGCCGCCGCCTGCAACCCACTCACGAGCTGCCGTCGATCTGCGAGTCGCCGTCGCCACTGTAGGCGCGGACAGCAGCGAGGAGGGACCATTTTTTCGTGTTTTCGGCTGTTTTAGGTGAGTTCCCGCAATGGGTAAGTTGGTTTGAGGCTTATGTGGGTTAGTTCTTGCATTTAAACGATTACCCATTCACTTTTTCTCCCGTTCAGCAAGCGTACTCATTCAATTCCGGCGATTCAAGCAGTGGATCTTCAAGTTTTAGCGTGTTTGAGCAATTCCGACTTTGGGTAAGTGAACTAAGTTAAGTTTTGAATGATTTAATTGTGTTAAAGGAGTACCCATTGATTTTGGCATGTGGTTGCAAGGTTCTCTTAGCTTTTGGGGATTTAATCGTCGGTTTGGAGCGTTGTTGGATCATTGGACAGCAAGCGGTGTTTCTGTTTTGGGTAAGTGAATTAAGTTAAGTTTTGGAATGATTTAAGTGTGTTAGGTGATTACCCATTGAATTTGGCTATTAAATTTAAGATGCCCATTGCGTTTGGTGATTAAATTGTTGGTTTTAGGTGGATTTGAGAGCCCGGACAGCAAGTTGAGTTTCTGCTTTGGTTGCTTGAAGTCTTAGAATTTAAAGGAAAATTGGTTAGAAGCCGATCAAGGATTGGTTGGGTTAGGTAAGTAGTTTTCTTTGGCTATGTCGTATGCTTTGGAATCATGTGTTTATTATGTCACCATGCTAGCATGAGATAAGTATGAATGGTTAGCCTTAAAGTTGAAGAACATGACCGTTATGCTTTTGACCCGCTGCGCGATTGATAGTTGTTATGTAGCCTTTGTTTGGGTTTTCATGCTCTAGTTTATTTTCTTTGGAATTTATCATGCTTGCGTGGACAAGATTTAAGCATCAGTCTTTACTTGTAGAATGTAAATGGGCATGATGAGCTTTTTCAAGGCATGTCAATATGTGGTAATCTCGATATTCGCTATGACATATTTACTTTTGTATGGTTGGTAGGATAATCTGTGGCTTGCCTTAGTGTTAAGATAATGGAGGATGCGATTAAATGGTTGTTGGAGTTGTGAATGGTTTGTATATGCGAGGTCTGACTCGTTATGGTTATAGGAGTGTATATTCTTATTTTCAGGTGCAAGGAAAAATTTTGGGTTCCCTCTGCGTGTGCCGTTATGCTGCCGAATTTTCGGTAGCCTCATGACGGCTTGGGAATCATATTTACCTTGAAGGAAAGGATTAGGAAAGAGAAAGGAATAGACTAGTGCCTTAGACGAGGGTCGTGTCAATTAAACACCTAGGACTGAGATGTAATAGACTGAAATGAGGGGCTTAATGGGCGGGACTTGGCTTCGTAGTCTAGGTGCCATTTACTAACTGTGGAAGTAAATTCCTGACTTAAACCCATGAACGCCCCACCAGTGAAATGGTAGTTTAGAGCGCAACGCGCCTATTAGTGCCTTGAGGGATGAGACTTAGCTCCACTGACTAGGTGCCATCTACCATCAGTAGGAGTAGAGACCCCCCAAAACTCCCACTTGTGCACTATCAATGAGTTGGCAAACTTATATTTATATAAAGGTGTACTAATTGAACACGAGACCCGAACTACAGATGAAATGAAATGACCTAACCCTTAGGCCCTTAACTCGAATAAAATGTTAAAGCCTTGATTGCTACTTACTGAGTATTTTCTTAAATACTCATTCTTTTCCCTTACATACAACTGCAGGTAGAGGTAAAGGTGTACAGGGCGCGTGACGGAGAGCTGCTGAGCCATGGATCTCCTTTAGGATAGTCTTCCACATTTTACGTTTTGAAATTCTCCTTTTGTACTTGTATTGCGAATGATTTAAGATTTATTCCGCTTTAAGTTTTGTTTGAATAACTAAAGGTTTCGTTTGTTCTGTCTTAACTGGGATCCCAGATTGAAAAGATTTCGCAAATTTCTAAGTATGTTTTCTTTAAATGTTATTTCCTCGTTGTTCTTAGAAGTAGAATGAAATGCATGAAGTAACGACCTTAGGATCTAGGCATGAAAAGTAGGGTCGTTACAGTTTCCATAAGGGTATTTTTTATTTTTTATTTTTTTGAAAGCTTAAGGGTATTAATGAAACTAAAACTTTTACGGTTTCTATCCAAAAATTAATGACAAGGATATTTTTCAAACATTTTTTAAAGTTAAGTGGTATTTTTGAAATTTTTTAAAGTTCAGGAGCATTTTTGAAACAAACCCCATAGTTGATTTTTTTTTTTCTAATATTCTAATTTTTATAATTAATCCTTTTTTTACTATTATATCCCTTCCTTAAAATTATTAATTTTCAAAATATGCTTTCAACAATTAATTATTGTTATTAATAACAATATAGAATTCAAAAAGTTCTATAATTTAGAATTTAAAGAAAACTTCCATTAATTCTTAATGATAAAAAATTATAAAATGGGCTTTCTTCCACCACTTCTTTAAATCTTGAGAGCAATTGAATATGTTACATGGTATAATCTATTGGGATTTATGTCTTGTAAACTTATGCATATAAATAAAACTAGTTGTTTTCTTTTAGTAAGTGCATATTGTCTTTAACATCTAATGCTTAATCTCCCCCATACCACTAAACGTGTTCTTAAACTAGACGTGTAATGACATATGAAAGGATTTAGTCTAAGAGTAGTGACTTAAATAGTCTATATTACTTATCCTAGTAACACTATTGATATGATCCACTTTGTAATTGTTACAAATAATTTTAGTAGAATCGTTCATGTGTCGACATGCGACAGTCGCATGCAATAGAATTGCATACTAGATTGTGATGTGTCTTGCAATTTCTTATAAGACCATCAAAGAGAATGTAGACACATCACGTGGATAATCTTATGCCCATTTAATCTGAATCCTAGTGTTATTTGATTCACATGGATGAGAGTGACGTGCACAATTGTCAAATGAGTCATTTGTTTGGGGAACATATTCAATTAGAGTGTTGGGACTAACATTTCTAAGCAAGATGAAATTCAGAGACACTCAATAGTGGAAAAGTCCAAAGTATTAACTTCTCCTTATTGAGAGTGTGTTTGGTTTACCTTTTCAAGTGTTTAATTTTGAAAATTTTTTTAGTGTTTGACAATCACTAAAAATGACTTATTAGAAAATGAGATTGATAAATAAACTATTTTGAGAGAAACACTTGAAACCAACTTTTTAAAAAAGATTTCTTTAAGTAAACAATAACTTGTGTATAAAAACATTTGTGAGGAAATGCAACTAAACATATGAGTGTTTAAATTCTAAACAATTTCTATACAAAATGTTTTTTAAAAAATGTATTCTTGAAAAACATTTAAATTAAAATGTATTCCAAACGGATCCTGAGTGTGTATAAGTGATGTCGCAACGTCATCGCGACGCGGAGCGGCCGACGTCCTTTCCTAAGGATCTCTTTCGAGGTGAGACGTTTGGAGTCGCCACCAATCATCTTGGGGTGTGATTGGTCACCCATTTTAAAAAAAGTGGTCTTTGAAAACCAAAAATTAGGTTCGGGGATCAGTTGTGTGTAGGGAAGGTGTTAGCACCCTACAACACCCGTTTGAAAACATTTTATTTTATTACTCGAATTCATTAAACAAAAGGTCCGTGTCTTAACGAAAATAAACAAAAAAAAAATTAAAATTGAGAATTAATTGTCTCACTAATTTCACCTTATCTTTAAATAAAGTAAGGATTTAATTTTGTGAGTGGGGTTAACCCATGACTTTATTATCATGTAAAAATTTCCTAATTAAAGAAAATCTTTCACCTCAAGAATTTGAAAATTATTTCAACTCCGTCATAGGCTATACATGAGCTAATTTGTCTATTACCTCACATTTCAAAAATAAAATGTGAAGTAATAATCATGAGTGGTATGACACCATTCAATGGAAAAATATTTTTTCATTTTTAAATCAAATTCAATTAGAAATTCATTTGGAATTACTAAAGTAAAACTATTTTGAAGTTCATTTGGAAAATCAAATTTAGAATCAAATTGAAGTTGATTTGAAAATTTTCTAATTTAAGATCCAATTGAAATTTTGATTGCCAAAATAATTGACTAGTTAAACTTTAGGCTAATTTCCAGGCAGGGTGTTCCCTTTCGGTCAGCTTAAATACCCGTTCTTAGACCAAATTAGCATTAAAGTTTTCATAATCAATCTATTTTAACCATTCAAAATATTAAATAATGTTTTTGAAATTTGATTTAACCTTTCCAAAATCGAAATTGATTTCCAATTTAGTTTAAAATTGAAATTGATTTCCAATCTAAGACCAAAAGACATTGACTTGGAAACTTTAATTTAGAACCAAATTGACATTTACTGAAAAATTCCAAATCACTTTGAAACTCCATGAATTCAAGATTAAAACCAATTGAGGGTGAAAATTCAAATAAAATTCCAATTGAAATTTATTTGGGCAATTCCAAATTGAAATTCATTTGTAAATGTCAAAATGAAATCAAATTAAAAACAAACAAAAGTTGAAATCCCAAATTAAATCCAATTAAAAATTTATTATAAAATTCCAAATTAATTATTGAAACCAATGGAAGGAAAGTTTAAAATCGTCTTTTAAAAAAAAAAAAAAAATCAAGTGAAAATCAAATTGAAAATCTTAGTTTGAAATTCATTTGAGCATTTCAAAACCCTTTGAAATTCATTTGAACCATTCAAATTAAAGTAAAATTCAAAACATTAAAATTTCCATTTTAAAGAAAATTGAATTTTCTAATTACAAACTAGTGAACATTTATTAGGAAAATACAAATTCAAATTCAAATTAGAAATTTTATGTTAGAATCCAACTAAAATTAATAAGAAAGACAATTAAAGTTGAAAGTGTCATATTAAAATCGAATTGAAATTGGTAATAACAATTCAATTTAAAGCCAATTAAAATTAGTTTGGAAACTCCCAAATAAACTCTAATTGAAATTAGATAAAAAAAAACTTTCAACTAATATCCAATTAAAGTTCTTTAGAAGTCTAAAATAAATCAATTTAAATTTCTAATTAGAAAATGAAATAAAATAAATTGCAATTGATTTGGGAAACTCAAATTCATAGCCAAAATGAAAAATTGAAAATTTTGGATACATAAAAAAAATAATAAAAAAAAAAAATAAAAGAATTTAAAAATGTGGGACTCACCTTATTCACTTTCCTCTTCCCCAACTTCCTTCCCTCTCTTTTTCTTTTTTCTCTTCCACTTTCCCTCACTTACGAGCTCGTTGGAAATAAAAAAAAAGCGGCGGCACGGTGGCGGTACGGCAGTGGCGGCGGCGACAGTGGTGGCGGCAACGGCGGTACGACAGTGAGTGGCGGCGTCGGTACGGCGGTGAGTGGCGGCGGCGGTACGGTGGTGACGGCGGCGGCGGTAGGTGGCGACGGTAGCTTTGGTTTTTGGAAAATCCTTCTCCAAACTCTATTTTCCCTCTCAAACTCACTTTCTCTCTCTAAGCTCTCTCACTATTCTTCTCTTTTTTCTTGTGTCCTTGTTGTTCTTCCTTTTTCCTCCATCCTCCATGAGCTCTCATTATATAGTAGAGCTTGGAGGAAGGGGTTGAGAAAAAGGGGGAAAGAATGAGAGGTTGGGAGAAAGAGGGGGAGTGAGTTGAGAAAGATGGGGAAAGAATGAGAGGTTGGGAGAAGGAAGTGGGGAGAGTTGAGAAAGATGAGGAAAGAATGGGAGGTTGGGAGAAAGAAGGGGAGTGAGTTGAGAAAGAGGGGGAGTGAGTTGAGAAAGATGGGGAAAGAATGAGAGGTTGGGAGAAGGAAGGGGGAGAGTTGAGAAAGATGGGGAAAGAATGGGAGGTTGGGAGAAGGAAGGGGAATGGAGAAGAAAAAGGGAGAGGGAGAAAGAATAGGAGAGGTTGGGAGAATGAGGGGGGATGGAGAACGTGGAAAGAGGAGTGAAGGAAAAAAAATGAATAAAATAAAATAATAAATAAAAATAAAAATAAAATAAATAAACAAAAATAAAATAAAATAAAATAAACAAAATAAAGAAATAAATTAAATAAAACAAAAAAAAAAAGAAAATAAGATGAAAATGAAAATAAATCATGAAAACTAAAAAACAAAATTTGATAATATGTAAGGAGAGAGATTCGAACAAAAGACCTTGTGATTGTTAATACGACTTTATGCCACTTGAGCTATGCTCTTGTTGACATACCAAAAACAAATTGACTTCCAAATATTGAAAAACTTCAAACATTATTACTAAAATCAAGCCGGACCAAATACGGTGTCTACAGTTTGCCCCCCGTTGTGTATCCTTGAAGGATTGAAAGGGTAAACAAAGGAAAAAGACAAAGCATTGGGAAGGCGAAGATTTTCGTTAAAAATAAAAGAAAGGGCTTCATGCTTAAAACAAACATAGCCTATAATTGGGAAAGGAAAATGAACCTCACTTTGACCAGATTTTCATCTCTAATCAAAGATAAAGTTCGATTTAACCAAAAGGAAAGGGGAATGGACCTGGCCCAGACCAGGCTTCGACCTCTACTGACTAGCAGGGTTCGATTTAACAAAAAGAAAAGGGGAATGGACTTGGCTCAGACCAGGCTTCGACCTCTACTGACTAGCAGGGTTCGATTTAACAAACCAAAATAAAACATGAAATGGACCTGACTCCAACCAGGCTTCGACCTCTACTGATTAGCAGAGTTTGATTTAACCAAAAGAAAAGGGGAATGGACCTGGCTCAGACCAGGCTTCGACCTCTACTGACTAGCAGGGTTCGATTTAACCAACCAAATAAAACATTAAATGGACCTGACTCCAACCAGGCTTCGACCTCCACTGACTAGCAGGGTTCGATTTAACCAAAAGAAAAGGGGAATGGACCTGGCTCAGACCAGGCTTCGACCTCTACTGACTAGCAGGGTTCGATTTAACCAACCAAATAAAACATGAAATGGACCTGACTCCAACCAGGCTGCGACCTCCACTGACTAGCAGGGTTCGATTTAACCAACCAAGTAAAACATGAAATGGACCTGACTCCCACCAGGCTTCGACCTCCACTGACTAGTGGGGTTCGATTTAACCATCAAAGAAGTGAATCAATGACTTGCAAAATCTCAAAATGTAGAGTATGCTTAAATGTATGAGATTCAAATTTACATGCAGCATGAAAATGTGCGGGGCACAAGTTTCAAAAAACACAAACTTCAAAATTAGCGAGTTTTGAAAACCAGAACTATAAAGTAGCTCATTTCTTGTGTTCCACATTTATAGATTGAGAGACATAGACGAAGTGAAGTAAGCTGTTTTGTTGACGATGAACCAAAATACTTTGAGGTCTTGATTTAAAGACTTCCGAACGTCTCATAGCAAAACGCCCTGTGAGTGGAATTTTCCAATGCTCCTCCCACTAAACCCTTTGCACTTCGGATTCTCTTCTATCGAAGTCTATTGAATAAATGACATTGCTTTAGATGTCGCAGACATTGAAAACTTTCAAATGGTATTGCATTGACAATAGAACATTAAGCCACCCATGAATCTAATGAGAGGAAATAAAGATTTATCAGTCAAGGAAGCTTTCAAAATATATAACAATAGACATCTTCGGATCTTGATTGCCTCTCTTTCTCTTTCTTTTCCTTTTTCTTTTCTTTTTCTTTCCTTTTTCTTTTCTTTTTGATGCTTTCAACACTCGAGAGAAATTGTATGTGTCAATCAAAGTTGCTCGACCTAAAAGAGATCATGTATGTTAATCAAAGATTGCTCGATCATATAGAGTATGGTAGGTTTTTTAGAAGTGTCTCATGTGCTAGCTTAGAGAGCTATCAATGGTAATTCATAGCATCAAACATCTTACCTGATTCAAACGCTTCATAACCTTAGCCTTGTAGTGGACAAAAAAAGGTTCGATACAAGAAGATGAATTTGGCCTAGAGACAAATGGGAATGGTAGTCAACAAAGAAAGAGAGAAATAACTGAAGGAAGAAAACATGGGTCAAAAATGCCTTCATAAGAAATCTCTTGAACAATAAGAGATTAAACATAATTCGAATGAAAATATTTGTTAAGGTGACCCCAATTCCTTGGACAACCACTACGAGAACAAGGAGTAGCTCCTCAAGGGATTATCTCATATATCTCTTTCTTTCTTTAAGTCAGCTCGAAATCTTTGATGAAAAACCCACATTACTGTGATTGTCATTTATCTGCATGTGATTCTTCTATGAACATGTGATTCAACTTTCTATTCTTGAATGTAGAGAAATGCTCGAGATTGGAAGATTCTTCATAAGAGAAGCGTGATTCTCTTAACTTGGCTCTTGCCCCAGTCTAAAACAGTTTACATAAATGGTAAAATGACTTTACTGTAGTATAGTGGTGAAGACCCTTTGTCCCAATTTAATAATAACGGTTTTGCCCCAGTATAATGATGAAAGCTTTGCCCCAGATGATAATTGACAAAGAAAATCTCCAAATCGTTTGGAGGTGTGACCTCTTGATCTACATTGATTGCCCCAATCATGCATTTCAAGAATTATCTTGGCCTTGTACATTTCTTTTCCTTTTTTCTTTTTCTTTTTCTTTTTCTCTTTTTCTTTTCTCTTCTTTTTTCTTTTTCTTTTTTCTGTTTTTCATAACTCTTTTTTTTAGGCCAAATACATGCTTTCATGACTAGCAGATGATACAATCACATGTAGAAGATCAACCATTTGTTAAGTCATCACTCCATTTTGTTTCTTTGTCAGCGCTCCTTGATACCATGATAGAGTTATTTCTCACGCAAAACTTATTGAAAGGATTTGAGACTTCGAGACCCCTTCTCAAGTTACTAAGTCCAAATTCTCAAGATTATCGTCTTTAGTCTTGGAGTCACCTTCCAATAAAAGGAGAGAAGATAAACGATAGAAATGGTAGGAAAAGTGTAGACTGAACAAAGTTGAAATATAGGAATACTCAAAGAACTACAAGTCTTAATTATGAAGCATTAAATCATAAGAGTTTAATCCATATTTCATTACCACTGAAGGTCCCTTGGTAATATTGGGTGGATATTTTGAAATGTTTGCCACATGGTTAGATGTGACAGACTTAGCAAAAAAGCTCTCAAGTGGGTAGACAAATATGGAGATTCAACGCAGTTATACGCGATGAGTTTAGCAAAGGGTTCAATTGTGAATCAGTAATTCATGTTGGCCTACCACAAAAATCACGCGTGGTGGGCTAGGCTCAAGGTTTCATAGTAAGTAATTTCGAATTCTTACTTCACGAGGGGGTGCTTTGCCCCAGTATGATAATTGGAACCTTGTCTGGGAAGAAATGGTAATTTGAAACTTTGCACATGAACGACGGTCAAAATAAAGGTTGTAGTTGATTGAGAGTATAGCTGATAACAACGAACATACTTTCCATGAAAAGGGTAAAATAGGCAAGAATTGACCAATTTTCCTCAACGATTATAGTGAAAGCATCTATTTTCTTTCTTTTTCTTTTTCTCTTTTTCTTTTCTCTTCTTTCTTTTTTCTTTTTTTTTTTTGAAAGAGAGTGGAGAGGCTGGACAATGAAATACCCGAACTTGAGATGTAACATGCATAATTTGCATTTGTGATTGACATAAAAATAATAACTATACTGGTCAAAATGGAGGAAGCAAATCTTTTATTAATCAATAAAGTACACAATGAAGAAAAGAAATATCTCCAAATTGAGAGGGTGGAGATGGTGAGGGATAAACAACCCTTTTTTAAACAAAATACTGAGACTGCAATGAAACTTTCCAAAACACTTATTGAGTACTCTGCAACTTTGTTTAGCCTCCTTAGGAAGGGTAGTCAGGCAATCTATGCATAATACTTCCGAACATAGTCTGAATTGACTGGGCTTGATAATTCACAGCCATCCATATTGGTTAAGATTAATGCCCCACCAGAGAAAGCCTTTTTCACCACAAATGGTCCTTCATAATTTGGAGTCCATTTTCCTCGATGATCCTTTTGAAATGGAAGGATCCTTTTCAGCACCAGATCTCCCTCTCTGAATCTTCTTGGGCGAACTTTCTTATCATATGCTCTCATCATCCTTCTTTGATAGAGCTGACCTCTACTCAATGCTGTTAATCTCTTCTCTTCAACGAAATTGAGTTGTTCATAACGATTCTGGACCCATTCAGCCTCTTCCAATTTAGCTTCCATAAGAACTCTTAGTGATGGAATTTCCACCTCAATTGGGAGCACAACCTCCATACCATATACTAGGGAAAAAGGTGTTGCCCCAGTTGATGTACGAACTGACGTGCGATAGCCGTGTAGAGCGAAGGGGAGCATTTCATGCCAATCTTTGTACGTTATAGTCATCTTTTCAACAATTCTTTTTATGTTTTTGTTTGCAGCTTCAACAGCCCCATTCATTTTTGGTCTGTAGGGGGTGGAATTGAGATGTTTAATCTTGAATTGTTCACATAACTCACTCATCATCTTATTGTTCAAGTTTCTAGCGTTATCTGATATTAGGGTCTCAGGGAGGCCGTATCGACAAATGATCTCCTTCTTGATGAATTTGATCACGACCCCTTTTGTCACATCACGATAAGAGGCTGCCTCCACCCATTTGGTAAAGTAATCTATGGCCACCAAGATAAATCGATGTCCATTTGAAGCTTTAGGATCAATGGGTCCAATCACATCTATTCCCCACATAGAGAAAGGCCAAGGAGCAGTTAAAATGTGTAACTCGGATGAAGGAGCATGAGTCTTGTCTGCATAAATTTGACATTTATGACATTCTCTTGCATACTTAATGCAATCCGTTTCCATAGTCAGCCAATAATAACCAGCTCTCAAAACTTGTCTAGCCATCATATGCCCATTTGCATGGGTACCACAAATTCCCTCATGGATTTCTTTCATAATCTGGTTAGCCTCTGTGGCGTCCACACATCTTAACAGTACCATGTCATAGTTTCTTTTGTAAAGTATCTCCCCATTCAAGAAGAATTTCATTGCCAACCTTCTCAAAGTTCGCTTGTCATTTTCTAATGCATTAGGAGGATAGGTTCCACATTTCAGATATTGTTTGATGTCTTGAAACCACGGCTTTTCATCTGACTCATTCTCAATATTCATGCAGGAGGCGGGAACATCTCGTTTTTCGATTTTAATTGGCTGGACCCCTTCATCAAAATCCACATTAAACATGACTGCTAGAGTAGCCAATGCATCTGCTATCCGATTATTCTCTCTTGGGGAATAATCAAAAGTAATTTGATCAAACTGTTGAGATAATCTTGTTATAAGTTGCTTGTAAGGCAATAATTTAGCATCTCTGGTTTCCCATTCCCCTCTTAGCTGATGAATCACTAGCAAAGAGTCCCCCAAGACCTGAAGCTTTTCAATCTTCATATCTAGAGCAGCTTGAATGCCCATTGAACAAGCTTCGTATTCAGCCATGTTGTGCGTGCAATCAAAACACAGCTTAGCAGTGAGAGGGAATAATTCTCCTCGAGGCGATATTAATATTGCGCCTATTCCGTGACCCAATTCATTTGAAGCCCCATCAAAGAACATGGTCCACATATCTGGATTCGATATTTCTTTCTCTGTTGCTACAGTGAGGATATGCTCATCAGGGAAGTCGAACTTCATCGGCTCATAGTCCTCTATAGGTTGTTGTGCCAGATAATCAGCTAGAGCACTCCCCTTTACTGACTTTCGAGTCACATATGTGATGTCATACTCGGATAAAAGAACTTGCCACCTTGCAATTCGTCCCGATAAAGATGGCTTCTCGAAGATGTATTTCACAGGATCCATTTTTGAAATAAGCCATGTCGTGTAATACAACATGTATTGCCTTAAGCGACGTGCAGCCCAAGCAAGAGCACAACAAGTTTTTTTCCATCGAGGAGTACCTGGTTTCACAACTGGTGAACTTTTTGCTCAAATAGTATATAGCTCGCTCTTTCCTACCAGAGTCATCATGCTGCCCCAGTACACATCCCATTGCACTTTCTGTTACAGTGAGATACAAAATGAGCGGACGTCCAGGCACTGGTGGTACGAGGATCAGTGGATTTCGTAAATACTGCTTAATTTTATCAAATGCTATTTGACAATCTTCATTCCAAATGCCATCATTGTTTTTGCGAAGAAATTTGAAAATAGGCTCACATGTTGTGGTCAATTGCACTATGAACCTGGCAATATAATTTATCCGACCCAAAAATCCTCTAACTTCTTTCTGTGTTTGCGGAGGCGGCATTTCCAGAATTGCCTTAACTTTGTCAGGGTCGACCTTGATACCTTCTTGGCTAACCACAAATCCTAACAATTTACCAGAGGTTGCCCCGAATATACATTTGCTCGGATTGAGCTTGAGCTGGAACTTTCTCAATCGATCGAACAACTTGCGGAGAACGATTGTGTGTTCTTCCTCCTCTTTCGACTTGGCAATCATATCATCTACATACACTTCAATCTCCTTGTGCATCAAATCATGGAATAAAGTAACCATGGCTCGCTGGTAGGTGGCCCCAACATTTTTCAAACCAAACGGCATAACTTTGTAGCAAAATGTTCCCCACAATGTAATAAATGTAGTTTTTTCCTGATCTTCAGGTGCCATTTTTATTTGATTGTAGCCTGAAAAACCATCCATAAAAGAGAAGGTAGAAAAACCAGCAGTGTTATCTACCAACACATCAATGTGAGGGAGTGGAAAATTATCTTTAGGGCTTGCTTTGTTTAAATCCCTATAATCCACACACATCCTAACTTGCCCATTCTTCTTTGGCACAGGAACAATGTTTGCAACCTATTCAGGATAATTGGACACAGTCAGAAATCCAGCATCAATTTGTTTCCTGACTTCATCCTTTATCTTAATTAACATGTCTGGCTTCATCTTTCGCAACTTTTGCCTTACTGGTTTGCACTCAGGTTTGAGTGGTAAATGATGCATTCCAATATTCGTGTCTAGTCCAGGCATGTCTTGATAGGACCAAGCAAAGATATCGACATATTCTGTGAGCAAATCAATAAGCTTTTTGCGAGTTTCTGTAGAGACATTAGCGCCAATTTGAACCTCCTTGACTTCTGCTTGTGATCCCAGGTTAATTATCTCCGTTAACTCTTCATGGGGGCCCAACGCTTTTTCCCCTTCCTCTATCATTTCTAACAACTCAGCACTAGGTTCAAAATCTTCTTCTTCCTCGTCAGACTCAACATTGTGTATAGGAATATCAAGTTCGTATTGAGAATCGTTTGCACATTCAATCTCAGTATTACTGCTTAAGATGTTGATAATTTGGAAAAAAGAAGAAAAGAAGAGTGAATATTTTGCCCTGGAGAGTGTAATTATGCAATAGCAAAAGGAAATGAACTAAAACCTTCATTGAATGATGAAATTTACTATTGAATGAAGAAATTTACTTGAACACATAGAAAGAAGTCTGGAAAATGAAATGAGTAAAATGACTAACCTAACTTGAAATTGAAAATTGAAATTGCAAAAAACAATAAAAAAGTGGTCAATTACTTTGACATCTTAACAGCAAATGACGGTAATTCAATAGTACTCCAATTGTTGAGCTCGAAGTTTTCTGGGCACGGGTAGATCCATGGACCAAATTCTTCCTCTTTAGTCACTACTGCAACTGCAAAATCTCCTGGACGAATTATACCAGCACTTTCAAATGAGTGGTAGAGATGAGGGATGACTTTTTCCCCATATTCTGGTTCACGACTTTCAAATCTGGCCAAACGCCTATCTTTTTCTCGCTTCTGTACCCTGATCATATCTGCTTTATCCGGCTTATACCCAAGCCCAAATCTTTTTGTATTTTTTGATAGGCTTAAAACATCATCTAAACGACTGTTGCTTCCTTTGAACGTCTTGACTGAAGATCGAGATTTAGATTTCTTGCCTTCCCCATATAGTGTTGTAGCACTTGCCACCTCGAATGTTTGAAATGATGACTCAAAAGCTTCCTCTGCTGCATCAATATATGGCATTGAAGCTGGCCTAGAAACCAAGATATCCTCCTGACCAGATACAATTACTAGGCTCCTTCCAATTGAAAATTTAAGTTTCTGGTGCAGCGATGATGGCACAGCTCCTGCAGAATGTATCCAAGGTCGCCCTAATAAGAAACTGTAAGCAGAGGGGATATCCATAACTTGGAAGGTTATGTTAAATGTGCATGGGCCGATTTGTATTGGAATCTCAATGTCACCCACCACCTGACTGCGTGCCCCATCGAAGGCCCTTACTACTACGGTGCTTGGCCTCATATGGGACATATCCACTGGCAATCTTTCGAGCGTTGATTTTGGCATTATGTTCAAAGAAGACCCATTATCCACCAGGACTTTTGCTACTAAAAAGTTCTTGCACTTGACTGAAATATGAAGTGCCTTCGTGTGTCCTGTGCCTTCGGGCGGTATCTCATCATCAGTGAAAGTTATGGTGTTGTGAGCAGTTATATTCCCCACGATATTATCTAGACCATCTGGAGTGATGTCTTTGGAAACATGTGCTTGATTCAAAGCTTCCAATATCGTGTATCGATGCGAATCAGAGGATAACAACAAAGATAATATGGAAATCTTAGCAGGCGTCTGAGCTAGCTGTTCCACTACTTTGTATTCACTCTGCTTAACCAACTTTAGAAATTCTTGAGTTTCTTCTTCAGACACAGTCTGTTTGCCCCTTGATTTCTTCATCACTGTTGTTTCTTTAGGCTTGACATTGCTACCTGTGTTACTTTCGACTTTCTCATTTTTCTCTTCTATTGTATTCTTTGAGCACTTCAATAACTGATCTGGAGTGTAGGATTTCCCACTCCGTGTTACGCCTCCCGTTCCGGAAATGTTGTCAACTGGAAGTGAGGGCGTTTATGAGTTAATAGTTACTTTGTACTCATAACTCCATGGTACTGCCTTAGAACTCTTGTACTTGAAAGGAGTCGGCACCTGAATGGCGATCGACTTTGGATCATGAGTAGTAGTTTTCTCACGGTAATAGATCGTGAGTGGCTTTAGTTTGAAAGATGGATTCAAATTTTCTTTAGGCAACAATTCTTCCACGACGCCTATTTCATTATCCTGGTGATGGGCTTGGGCAACCACAAGAAATTTTGAATCCACCAGTTCTTGGATCCTTTTATGAAAACGATGACATTGTTCTAAAGAATGTCCCTTTGCCCCAGCATGAAATAGGCAAGTCAGATTATCATCAAATTCTTCTTGAACAAGGTCCTTGTGTGCATACTCAATTGATACATATCCGTTAACGAGGAGAATCTCAAAAAGCTTCTCCTTGGGAGTCTTGATCTCTGTAACATCTGCCTTCTTGATAATATCCTGACACTGATCTATTGCATTCACCTGGTGGTTTGGTAAAGGATTATTATCAACATTGGGCCCCTCCTCCTTTTTGAAATTTAACCATCCGGCCTTAATGAGCTCTTGCACCCTATACTTCAAAGCAGTGCAATTTTCTGTAGAATGCCCAACAGCACCTGCATGGTAATCACACCTTGCATTGGGATCATACCATCTTGGATAAGGGGGTTGCAGTGGAGCAACAGGCTTGGGTGCCAATTGATGGTTCTGAATTAACTGAGGCAAGAGCTCAGTATATGTCATCAGAATCGGATCAAATTGGGCTTGCTTGTAAGGTGCTCGATTATTTTGCTGACCTGGAGTGACTGGTTGTTGTTGCCTTCGAGACTGAAAGTTTTGATTCATTTGGGGTCTGGTATTTTGGCCATAAAATGGGGAGTACTGCGCTGATGCATTATTCACCTGGTGTGGATAATATCCATACGTAGGTAAATAATTCGAAGGATATTGTGTGATGGGTTGGTGGATTTGTCGATGGGACTTATCCACCTTCCCTATCATCTATACTTCTCCCTCCTTCTTTTTTTGAAGTATTGTTCTTCTTCGTGCTTGAGGATTCAGCAGTTTTGGCTATCCTACCATGTTTGATCCCGTACTCAATTCTTTCTCCAATTGTCATGATATCAGAGAAATTGGTTGACGCACTTCCAGCCATATGTTCATAGAATGGGGACCTTAAGGTATTGATGAACATGGCAGAAAGCTCCTTATCCGTTAAAGGGGGTTGGACTTGAGCTGCCGTATCCCGCCACCTTTGAGCATAATCTTTAAAGTCTTCAGTACTCTTCTTTTCCATCCTCTGTAAGTCCAGTCGGTCGGGAGCCAAATCAATATTGTGCTTGTACTGTTTGAGGAAGGAATCAGCCAAGTTTTTCCATGTGACAACATGTGAACTATCCAACTGCATATACCAACGGGCAGCTGGACCCTTTAAGCTATCCTGAAAGCAATGTATGAGCAGCTTATCATTATGAACGTGCGCTGCCATCTTCCTACAGTACATAACAATGTGACTTTTAGGGCATGTTGTCCCGTCATATTTTTCAAATTCAGGAAGTTTGAATTTTGGTGGGATCACAACGTCTGGAACTAAACATAATTGAGTGGCATCCATGTTTCCAAAAACACTAGTGCCCTCAACCGCCCTTAACCTTTCCTCTAGAACTTCAAGTTTTTCATTAGAGGGTGTGGCTAACTCGTTTTTTACTTCTGGGTCATCCAAGTTGGGGACCGCAAAAGGTATTTTTGAAAATTCTGGCTTGAAATAAGAAGCACCAGCTTGGCTTGCCATGGGTAATTGGGGAATTTGACCTTCTTTAAATGATGGAAAAGGGTATTGCCCAACAGGTATGTCATATAAGGGGTTGTAGGAAGTATGTTGTGGCATGGACGTTTCTGCTGTCGTACGAATATGTGAAGCGAAACTGGGTGGAAATGGTAGGCCAGCTTGAGGGTTTCCAATCGGAGTGTCTGGTGCAGTTGCATCTGCAATCATTTTGCCTTTTTCCAAAGCGGCAATGATTGCATCAACCTTTTCCCTGATTTCCTCGATGTCCCGCTTAGTCTTCTCTTGTTCACCCTTTTCTTCCATAATCCTTGTTCTACGCCTAGTGTGGTAGACTCTTGTTGAACGAGCTATTTTATTGTTCTGTTTTTATTTTTAAAAGAAAGGTCTTAGAGAAAGTAAAAAGAAATAAGAAAAGTATGAGATGCATGAATGAATGAAATTTTATTACTGAAGGAAAAAAAAATGAATATATCTACAAAATAAACAATTGGAGAATTGGAAAACAAGAAGACAGGGAACATTAATGAAAGTGACCAAAGTACCCAAGGTCTCTACGAATCATCCCTAAAAACTCAAACAACTCCTCCGCATTAGAGGCCATAGGTGATGTATTCTCTCGCAGATCCCTTGCCCATTCTGAAAATCCTCGGGCTCTCCTAGCCATGATCTTGATAGTGTTCATGGTTCGACTTACTTTCCCAAGAATTATCTGCATGTCATCTCTCATAGTGGCATAATCTTCCCTTAATGAGGAGTATTTCTCCTCTAATTGTCCTCTCTCTAGTGACAACTGTTCGCTTGCCCTTTGAAATGCTTGGAGCTGACGTTCCAACGAGCTTGAATAACTTTTAAAAGCTTCAGACTCTTCTGACTGAGCCTGTATATTCACGCGTAGATTGTCCAGCGTTCGCCTTAGAGCAGTATTGGCCTCTTCAAACTCGATAAGTTGTGTTTTCTGCTTGTTGATGGTCTCGTTTAATTCCGCAACTAACTCTAAGAGAGTCTCTTTGCCTCTTGAAAGGTCTTTGATCTTATCCTCTTGTGAACGAGTTGCCTTTCGCAATGCAGTATTTTCATTCCTCAAAGCGTGATTCTCCTTAATCAATCTTCTATTCTCCTCGTCCAATATATCATAATCTCTTTCCCGCTTGGCTCGGTTTTTTGAAACTCTCTCTACTTTTTCGAGTTTGCCACTAGCTTGAGTTACCTGGTCCATCAAATGTTTGACCTCTTGCTGTAATTTTTCATTTTCTAGTTTCAATGTTTGATTTCTTCCCACTAACTCATTTCGCTCTGTCGCTAGCTGGCTAGGCTTATCTACTACTCTACTGGATGATTCTCCCACATTGTCACGAGTCGTAATTGGGATCTTACTTCTCTTAATGCGCCATTGCAGATATTCTGGAGTAACTCCCTCAGAGTGACTATTGCCATTTATCCTTCTAACTGTTCTCCAAGAAGTCAGCACTTGTCGCTTCTTCTCGTTAGAATCCTCGCAACTGTAGGAAAATTCTAATTTATGCAGACCATGAGTTGTTGGTATGAATTGTTTAAACCAACTTTGTCGCAAGGCCAACAACGGAGCATAATGGACGCATCCCCAAGGGCCTACTAGAGGAACTGTGTGGAAGCTCCCGCATCTGTAGATTAAGGCTTTTAGGGGCATCCAATGTGCCTTCCAAATCACATGCTCTAATTTGGAATTCGAAAAGAAAGACGCCCATGCTTCTTTCCTCGGAAAACTATAGTTCCATGGGGCCGTGCCAAATTCTGCAATTGTACTCCTTGTTAGATTCCACGTGCTGCTGAAGTTGATTTTTGGACAGCCAAAATCTTCTGGGAACTTAAAATGACTATGCACCCAAATATAGAGTAAGGGCACACAGCATCTCAACTTCCCGCCTTTGTTGGACTTACAGTAATTGAGCGCCCGAACCGTTTCCGCTAGAAGAGGTATGGCTGGATCCACCCCTTGCTCAATGCCGAAGAATAACTTCAAAACATCACCGTCCACATATCCTTTAACTTTGGGATACAAGACCATCCCGTAGATGCACAAAGCTAACAGCACCAGGCCCCTTTCTTCATTTATGTGTTTGCGAGCGAGTTCTGTTAGATAATCTGCAGATATAGACTCTTCAACCCCTTTCACTTTCACATTTTTCTGCACTTCCTTTAGGTGTACAGCTAGAAATCTGGATAAAGTTCTCTTTGCAGTTAGTTGTGGGTTTAAACAATAGATCATTTCTCCACCTTTTTCTTCAATGTTCAGCATCGTATGGTATTCCTCAATGGTCGGGACTAAGTCGAAATCTTGAAATACGAAACACCTGTAGGCCGGGTCCTAAAATTCTAACACAGCCTGGACGGTGAACCGATTAACTGGAATATACATGAGGTCTGCAATATGGCCGTATCTCTTTGAGAACAAAAATCTTCTTTCTGGCGTTAAACCTTCCCAAATGGCTTTCAGCTCCCCTAGCTCGTTAGCAATGATCTGAACTTGACTTGAGAAGGATGACGACACAGGGCTTTTAAAAGGCAGATTATCCCCATGCTTTAGTTGTGTCTGCTCTGCCCATTGTAGCACAGTACTCAACTCATCATACTCAGAGGAAGATGACCGTATCGACTCTATGGGTACGTTGGCATTCATTTTGTTCCTTTTTGGAGAAAAAGAAAATGTAAGGAAATAATAATTAACTACCGCTTTAAATTAAAATAGATTTTTCATGCGCCTACACGGGAGCATTCGCAATCCCCTCGAAGGTCGACATTACTTCATCTAAAAAAGCAAGATAGTACCATGAAGAAATGAATTTAATTTGAAAATGTGAGAAAACTACTTAATGTCATGAAAAATGGGGAGGACTTTTCATGTGCCTACACGGGAGCATTCGCAATCCCCTCGAAGGTCGACACTACTAATTCCAAAACATGATGCAGGACCCAAACTAAATGGTATGGCTAAACTAAATACTAAATTCGACTTCAAATGGAGTAAAGGGAAAAAAAAAACGCTTGGGATAAACTCTTTTTAGGGAAAAAAAAAATAATAAAAAAAAATAAAATAAAATAAAAAAAAGAAAATGGAGAGTAAAAATCTAAAATGGAAAGAATGTATAAATATTTACTTCTCCAATTAAACAAAATAGAAAGACTTTTTTAGAAAACAAGTTTTTCCTCTTAAAGAAAGTTTTTTTGTTTTGGCAAGACTTCAATCTCTTAAAAACTCTTTTTAAACAAAAAAAAAAAAAAATTGAACTCTTTAACCAATCTTACAAAAACTTCTTTGTCTTGTCAAAATTAAACTTTTTTATTAAAAGAAAACCCCTCTTTCAAAACAAAAATTAAGCTAAAAAAAATAAAAAAAAATAAAAAATTCATGTAAACAAAACTTGAACTTTTATTTTGACAGAACTTTTAACTCTTTAGAATTTCAAGCAAAGTCTTAATTTTAAACTTCAAAGAATTTCTATTCATGACAAAACTTCAATTTTTTTTTTTTTTTAAAAAAAAAGTTCAAATTTAGTTTTCAAATAATTTTTCTCTTGACAAAACTTAAAATGCTTGAAAAGAAAACAATTTTTTTTTAAACAAAGTTAAACTTTTTTAAAGAATTTTCTTTGAAAAAAAAAATTTAATCCTTTAAAAGAGAACTTTTTTTTTTTACAAAGTGTAAGCCTTTTTTTTTTTAAATAATTTTTATTCTTGACAAAAACTTAAATTCTTGAAAAGAAAACCTTTTTTTTAAAACAAGTTTAAACTTTATTTTAAAAGAATTTTCTTTTACAAAACTTAAATTCTTGAAAAGAAAACTTAAGGTTTAAGCCCTTTTTTTTAAAACAAGAAAAAAAACAAGTGACACCTAAAAGAGTGGACTTTGAAACCTATGATAATACAAAATGATGACATGAATATGAAGTGAGGTAGAGAAATTCTAACCCTAATGGATAAAAAGGTCCCCAAATTAATCCAAGTGTTATAAAATAACAAATGAACTAACTTGAGTGAGGATTTTTCATGCGCCTGCACGAGGGCAATTATGTCCCTTCGAAGGTCGACACTACTACATCCTCGATCCTAATCCTAAAGGTAAAGCCCGGGTATAGAGCTGTGGTTGTGTGTGATATGCATGACAATATAATATGAATTAACCATGCATTCATTAAAGCACAAAATATATTCACACAAGTCACTCCAATAATAACTATGCATAAAATAAGATGGACCACATAATAAATAAATAAATAACAAAATGAATCGAATAATAATAAAAAAAATGAAAACGGCATTGACCCTCTTAAAAAAAGTCCCCAGTGGAGTCGCCAAGCTGTCGCAACGTCATCGCAACGCGGAGCGGCCGACGTCCTTTCCTAAGGATCTCTTTCGAGGTGAGAGGTTTGGAGTCGCCACCAATCATCTTGGGGTGTGATTGGTCACCCATTTTAAAAAAAGTGGTCTTTGAAAACCAAAAATTAGGTTCGGGGATCAGTTGTGTGTAGGGAAGGTGTTAGCACCCTACAACACCCGTTTGAAAACATTTTATTTTATTACTCGAATTCATTAAACAAAAGGTCCGTGTCTTAACGAAAATAAACAAAAAAAAAATTAAAATTGAAAATTAATTGTCTCACTAATTTCACCTTATCTTTAAATAAAACAAGGATTTAATTTTGTGAGTGGGGTTAACCCATGACTTTATTATCATGTAAAAATTTCCTAATTAAAGAAAATCTTTCACCTCAAGAATTTGAAAATTATTTCAACTCCGTCATAGGCTATACATGAGCTAATTTGTCTATTACCTCACATTTCAAAAATAAAATGTGAAGTAATAATCATGAGTGGTATGACACCATTCAATGGAAAAATATTTTTTCATTTTTAAATCAAATTCAATTAGAAATTCATTTGGAATTACTAAAGTAAAACTATTTTGAAGTTCATTTGGAAAATCCAATTTAGAATCAAATTGAAGTTGATTTGAAAATTTTCTAATTTAAGATCCAATTGAAATTTTGATTGCCAAAATAATTGACTAGTTAAACTTTAGGCTAATTTCCAGGCAGGGTGTTCCCTTTCGGTCAGCTTAAATACCCGTTCTTAGACCAAATTAGCATTAAAGTTTTCATAATCAATCTATTTTAACCATTCAAAATATTAAATAATGTTTTTGAAATTTGATTTAACCTTTCCAAAATCGAAATTGATTTCCAATTTAGTTTAAAATTGAAATTGATTTTCAATCTAAGACCAAAAGACATTGACTTGGAAACTTTAATTTAGAACCAAATTGACATTTACTGAAAAATTCCAAATCACTTTGAAACTCCATGAATTCAAGATTAAAACCAATTGAGGGTGAAAATTCAAATAAAATTCCAATTGAAATTCATTTGGGCAATTCCAAATTGAAATTCATTTGTAAATGTTAAAATGAAATCAAATTAAAAACAAAAAAAAAAGTTGAAATCCCAAATTAAATCCAATTAAAAATTTATTATAAAATTCCAAATTAATTATTGAAACCAATGGAAGGAAAGTTTAAAATCGTCTTTTTTTAAAAAAAAAAAAAATCAAGTGAAAATCAAATTGAAAATCTTAGTTTGAAATTCATTTGAGCATTTCAAAACCCTTTGAAATTCATTTGAACCATTCAAATTAAAGTAAAATTCAAAACATTAAAATTTCCATTTTAAAGAAAATTGAATTTTCTAATTACAAACTAGTGAACATTTATTAGGAAAATACAAATTCAAATTCAAATTAGAAATTTTATGTTAGAATCCAACTAAAATTAATAAGAAAGACAATTAAAGTTGAAAATGTCATATTAAAATCGAATTGAAGTTGGTAATAACAATTCAATTTAAAGCCAATTAAAATTAGTTTGGAAACTCCCAAATAAACTCTAATTGAAATTAGATAAAAAAAACTTTCAACTAATATCCAATTAAAGTTCTTTAGAAGTCTAAAATAAATCAATTTAAATTTCTAATTAGAAAATGAAATAAAATAAATTGCAATTGATTTGGGAAACTCAAATTCATAGCCAAAATGAAAAATGGAAAAATTTGGATACATAAAAAAAATAATAATAATAAAAAAAAGAATTTAAAAATGTGGGACTCACCTTATTCACTTTCCTCTTTCTTCTTCCCCAACTTCCTTCCCTCTCTTTTTCTTTTTTCTCTTCCACTTTCCCTCACTTAGGAGCTCGTTGGAAATAAAAAAAAAAAGCGGCGGCATGGTGGCGGTACGGCAGTGGCGGCGGCGACAGTGGTGGCGGCAACGGCGGTACGGCAGTGAGTGGCGGCGTCGGTACGGCGGTGAGTGGCGGCGGCGGTAAGGTGGTGACGGCGGCGGCGGTAGGTGGCGACGGTAGCTTTGGTTTTTGGAAAATCCTTCTCCAAACTCTATTTTCCCTCTCAAACTCACTTTCTCTCTCTAAGCTCTCTCACTATTCTTCTCTTTTTTCTTGTGTCCTTGTTGTTCTTCCTTTTTCCTCCATCCTCCATGAGCTCTCATTATATAGTAGAGCTTGGAGGAAGGGGTTGAGAAAAAGGGGGAAAGAATGAGAGGTTGGGAGAAAGAGGGGGAGTGAGTTGAGAAAGATGGGGAAAGAATGAGAGGTTGGGAGAAGGAAGGGGGGAGAGTTGAGAAAGATGAGGAAAGAATGGGAGGTTGGGAGAAAGAAGGGGAGTGGGTTGAGAAAGAGGGGGAGTGAGTTGAGAAAGATGGGGAAAGAATGAGAGGTTGGGAGAAGGAAGGGGGAGAGTTGAGAAAGATGGGGAAAGAATGAGAGGTTGGGAGAAGGAAGGGGAATGGAGAAGAAAAAGGGAGAGGGAGAAAGAATAGGAGAGGTTGGGAGAATGAGGGGGGATGGAGAACGTGGGAAGAGGAGTGAAGGAAAAAAAATGAATAAAATAAAATAATAAATAAAAATAAAAATAAAATAAATAAACAAAAATAAAATAAAATAAAATAAACAAAATAAAGAAATAAATTAAATAAAACAAAAAAAAAAAAGAAAATAAGATGAAAATGAAAATAAATCATGAAAACTAAAAAACAAAATTTGATAATATGTAAGGAGAGTGTAACGCCCCAGGATTTTAGAAGCTAACCCAGCGACATTACTAACTCCTAGACCAAAACAAACCGTGAGCACCGAAAATTTCGGCAGCATAACGGCGTACATTGGACTAACCCAAAATTTTTCTTTAACCTGTTATGCATAAAACACTCCTATTTAACAGATTAAACGACTCCGCCATTCTACAACGCAACAGAATATCCACAGAACCAACAGCCTGCCGGGTCTCGCAATAACGCTAATCATCTAAACAGGGTATTTATAACTTAGAAGCTCAATTAAACACAACTAACTTTAACTTCAATTTATTGAAACAACTTATCTGATACTAACTAAATAAATAGGTAGAGTTTATTAGAACCAACACAGCTCAACCTAATATTCAACACGAATAAATCAAAGACTAAACTAAACAGGACAACAGCTGTCCAACCAACTAAGCAACAACTATCCAACATAGAAATAAAGGAAACCCGAACAACTAGCTAAGGTCCTTCCTCATATGCCTCCTCCGCATCACCATGGTCCACGCAGTCATCATAACCTGCAAAATCTGGTAGTTGGGGGGAGAGAGGAGGGGGTCAGTACACTAAGGTACTGGTAAGCAGCCCCTACCTGAGAAGCCATCAAACAACAAACAACAAACAACATGCTTTTCATGCGCAAACAACATGCTTTTCAAAGCGGTAAACATAATATCATGCTCAAAAGCTAGTAAAACAAATGACTCTCCTAAGCCATAACTCATGCATCTTTCTATATGCAACTTGCTAACCACTCAAGCTCCACGAGCTCGCTCAACGCTCTTATTTAGCCCTCACATGGCTCTCCAAGACTGATCCTTCGAGTCGCACTGTCCCCTGACCATTTGTACCTAGGGCCACAATGCTCTCTACGGAGCTCGGCGTTTGACCCTTGACCATTTGTACCCAAGGCCTCAAACTGTGCATCACCCCTTGACCATTTGTACCCAAGGCGCACCGATGACTTAGCAAGGTATTGGCCCTTCCCCAGGCGCCCAACACATGCTTTCTAGACTCATCACACCGACCCTTGACCATTTGTACCCAAGGCCTCGATGCTCCTCTTAAAACCAATGGTGACGTGCCACCCCTCGACCATTTGTACCCGAGGTGCACTGACACTCACCCAACTTTCTTTTCTTTCACACTTTAGGTCCCTGACCTATAACTCACATCTACTAGAATGCATATGCCCTGCAACATGCTTCTAGACTCATGCATCATGCCCACTAAGCATATACGTGCAACTACACATGCTCTCGTCCATGCTTAACTCATATGCAACAAACCAACATGCTTACAACCAATCAACACGCAACAACAGTCATGCTTTTCAACGGTAACATACATATATACGTATACTCAGAGAAGCAAGAAACATAAGAGAAATTATAAAGCGAGTAAACATTTAGCATGCATCACACAGTCAAGCAGACTCCAACAAGTAAGAACTACTTACCGGAAGCTCAAACGCTCCTAAACAACCCTAAAGGACTAAGGGAAACAACCGGAAGAGCCTAAAGAGCTCCAACTACAAGCAACAATTACCATGGGTTAGGAATTGATAAACAACACCCTAGAGACTTAATAAAGGAAGGTAAAGGGTGCTGGAATTTACCGCTTAGTGCTCAAACAACCTTGAGAACAAGCTGACTTGTGTTCGAAACGACCCAACAACCAAGATCCCAAGTCACCGGGTTATGGGTAACCAAAATCAAGGTCTTTCGAGTTGTGGGTATTCGCTGAACACGATATTTGAGACCAAACGCTCGCAGAACAGCAACCGAATACACCTAATTCTACAATTATAAGGCTGATAACGAATGGGTATCGATCACTTAAGCTATAAAACTAATAACAGCATTGAACCTTACCCAACGGACCCGATATCACGCAAGACGGGTTGCAACAACCTCGAACAACACACTAGAACGATCCTTGGGCAGTGGGTATTCAAGACGATGTGTTTCGAACCTAATCGAACACCTAGACGGCGCTGCAGATCAGAAAATCGAACAACATTAAACTTTTCAGCACCTAAAGCTAATGGGTAATCAAATTTCAAGCTCGAATAAGCATGGGTCATCGCTGAAACTTACCGAAAGAGTCCGAACACGCTGAAACAGACCTTAAATCAGCCCGAACGCGCACAACACGCCAGAACGACGAAGACTCCAACCGCTACTCACTAGCCCAGCCGAAAACAAGAGAAATCAGTGGCTGCTTGCGAAACTTGAAAGAGATCGAGGGAAAAGAGACCTTACACGCGAGTTTGAAGGAGAAGAACCGAAGTTGTGGTGCTGGCCGACGCTCACGAACACAGGGCCACGGGTTTGCTGCTGTCGGCGACTGAACACAGAGAGAGAGAGAGCTGCGGCTTCAGCGAGCGACACACGGAGAGAGACGAGAACCTCGCGAGTCTTGCAGCCGTCAGACGAGCGCGCAAGAGTGGGGGAGAGATCGACGGAGATGGGTCTTCCAAGTGTTGGCGGCGCAAGAAGAAGCTGAAGGAGAAGGGACTGGCGGCTGAAGAGGAACACGCAGGGGGGGGTCTGGCGGCTGCTACACGAAAAGAGAGGGAGGAGAAATAGATTTAGGGTTTTTTTTTTTTATTAAAACAAAAACCCTTGCTCCTAAACTTGAAATAAGACTTGGACCAAGAAAGCCCAATTTAAAAAGGAATTAGGATTATCTAAGATTCGATTTCAAAACACCAATTTGGGTTTTAATCCAAATTTTAGCTCTTAAAGAATTCGGGATTAAAACTGATTAGGAAGGGTTTGGGTCTTTTGATATTTAAAATAAATATCAAATATTAAACCTCTAACTTTAGGAAATTTAAAGATTTAATAAAAAATCTCTTTCCCCTAAATTTTAGAAATTTAGTTTAACGACCCAAGGCTAAACTTATTCTAATTTTCCAAATTAGAATAAGAACGCCCAATAAATTCCAAAACGGCTCAATTCGAAACGCGGGGCGTTACAGAGAGAGATTCGAACAAAAGACCTTGTGATTGTTAATACGACTTTATGTCACTTGAGCTATGCTCTTGTTGACATACCAAAAACAAATTGACTTCCAAATATTGAAAAACTTCAAACATTATTACTAAAATCAAGCCGGACCAAATACGGTGTCTACAAGTGATTCCCTTAAAGTGTACTGGCCTTCTTGATAATCTAAGAAGAATTTTTCGAGGATGAGATTATGCAAGACTATCTATTAAATAACCAATGGGACTTAAAAGAATAATAGATGACACCAGGCTCCCCTACCTTTGTTTTTTTTTTACCTCTACAATGAATACTTGGTTATTAGGACCAAAATAAAGTCCATTATTTAATTTTGCTATCAATTAATTGAATTTATTATCGGGAACAGTTGCATAGATGGTAAATTGGATCAAATAATAGCAAATATAACACAGTTGCAAACTAATTGCATATATAGCAAAATTAATTGCAAGATCCAAAACTTGTCGTCAGATTCTATCAGTGGCTATCACTGATAGACTTTGACTATTCAAAATCTATTAGTATCTATCGTTGATAGACTTCGATGAATCAAAATCTATCAGCTACTATCACTGATAGACTTTGATTAATCTAAGTCTATCAATGATAGTCACTGATAGATTTCGATTAACCGGAGTCTATCAACGATAGACATTGATAGATTTTGAATAATCGGAGTCTATCAATAGATTGATAGATTATGATTAATCAGAGTCTATCGCGGATAAACTCTAATAATCGAAGTCTATTAGATAGATTCTCATTAACCAGAGTCTATCAGTGTCTATCAGTAATATACTCTGATAAATTTTGCTATATTTGCAATTTTTTTTTACATTGTGCTATATTTTCAATTATATAATTCTTATTTGTCACCTCTTATTATTAATTTATTGCAAAATGGGCTAATTGAACTTTGAAAGCCCAATTGGACAATTGGCCCAACTTTGGATCCAATAAGATATGGAATGGATCCATTGGGTTTTGGAAGTCTAATGCAACATAACATGGTATCAAATCTACGAGATAGATAACCAATCATGGAAATTAAAGAGTTTTTAATTTATAAATTTTATTGTCTAACTAGGGTCCGCTTGGAATACCATTTAATTTACAGAAATTATGGTGGATGAGCTCCTTTAACCCATTAATTTCAAATTTGTCTAAATCTTTTAAATTTATTAATGATAAGATTTCATTCATTAATTCAATTTTTATTCTTCCCTAAATGCCCTTAATTAATTTTGATATTCTAATAAATATTGATTTTTTTTTTCATGAACCAATCGATTATCAAATTTGGTAACTCTTATTTTATTAATTTATTTTAATATTATTATTTTTATTAAACATTTCATTTCTTTTTTTTTTCCTTACCTTTAGCTATTTCATTTTCGTTTTTTTTTTCAATTTTAGTCAACTGTCGTTTTTCCAAGCTCATTCCTTTTTTTGTCAACCTGTAAGGGTAAATATGTAAATGAGCTTCTTAAACTCCTTTAATATCCAATTGTGAGCTGGCATAAATGTAAAATTATAACAAAATATACACTTCTGGAATAAATGGGCTACTATTGGCCCATTTGTGTAAATACCTGATAACTCTCCAAAAGGGAGTTATTTAGACCTTATTTCTATATTGATTTGTGTGTCTTTTGTGCTAAATAGGGTTGCTTTTAGATATATATTACATGTTTTAACCCATTTGGAAGAATGAATGCTTTGGAAGTTATTTTGTGCAGAATATATTGCTGAGCGACTTGAAGGAGCAAAATCTGCGCTGCAGCAAAGCATGGAGCAAAACTGCCACGTCACAGCTCGTTAGCCAATTTAATGAACTGAAATCAGTTAAGCTATTCTCGGATTTAAGGAGCAAGGAGGGCCATCCACGTGTCTAGGTTGACCTAATTAGGGCTAGCTATCACTCTATAAAAGGAGGAGCCGTCTCAAGTAAAATTCATTCATTTCTTGGGAGGAACATTCCACTCTTGGAGAAGAGATCATTTCTCATTTCCATCATTGGGAGTCGGATAGAGGAGAAAGATTAGAGACTACAAGAAGACCATCAATTACGAAGTTGATCAAGAGAATTAGTATGTTCTTGTATTATTTTGTAATTATGGATGCACTTACTCATATAGTAACGTGTGTTGCCATGCACTTTATGAACTAAGTAACTTTAGGTGTTGGTTAGGAAATATGTAATTATCGTGCTTAATCTCTATGCAATATATGTTGATTTGATGCATCTTGATTATTTGTTGTGCTCATTTATATTTTGTGCCCGCTTGGCCAGCCAGTATGAATATCACTTCCTAGTTTTAGGGATGATTTGGGAAGTGTGTGACATTTAATCACACTAGATCATTGTGTATTGGTGAACACCAGTGACTTAGCTAGGGATAGCCATTTGCCTAGTGCTTGATCGGTAGTGTGTCATTGGAGTTGAAACGCATTCTAAAAAATCCAGAGTTCTGGGAGGAATCTGCTAATAAGACTGCAAGAGTTTTGCCTAATCAATAATATTGCTAGAGCATCTTTTAAAACAATTACTAAATCCTTAAATATGAGGCCAAGTCATTTATTTTAATTTAAGAAAAGGACAAAGATTTTATTTGGGTTTTTAGAGACCTTAAGTGAGTCTTTAAATATGAGGCAAAGTCAATTATTTTAATTTAAGAAAAGGACAATTAAAAGAAGGTGAGCCCTAAAAGAAACTCTCTTTTCCCTCCTTTTTCTCGTGAAATAAGCCAACCGCCAGCCCCCTTTCTTTTTCGTTTTTCTTTTTCCCCTCTTGCGCAACCAAGCCCCCAAAGACCCATCCCCGTCTCTCTTTTTCTCGTTCTCCCTCGTGCTCACCGGCGTCTTCCTCTCTCCCATAAGTCATCACTGCCAGCAGCTGACCCACGCCGCCGTTTCTCCTCCCCATGGTTTATTAAGCTCGAAATAATGTTTGTTGTTCTGGCATTTTAGGCCCGTTTGGGTTGATTTAAGGATCGTTTTGGTGTGTTTAGGCTATTTCGGTAAGCTCTCAACATTACCCATGGTTTATTAAGCTCGAAATAAGTTTACCCACTCTTGTTCGGTGTTTAAATTTGGTTTCGTGGTTGATTTCTTATTTTCCAGCGCTGAACGGAGCCATCTTGGGTTCGAAATCATCCTTGTCTTGTGACCCGTCGTCCGTTGAGCCTTAAACTCGAACACCCAATGCCTAGGGTCTCTAATAGGTGGTTTTATGTCTCTTTGGTTGCTGGACAGCACGTGTTCGAGGTCATTCGGACACTGGACGGTAAATTCCAGCACCTCTAGTTTCTTTATTAAGTCTTCTAGGTGCTTTAAATTATTTCCTAACCCTTAGAAATTGTTGGTTGTAGTTCGGGCTCCTTAGGCTCTTCCGATTTGTCTTGTTGGGTTTTAGGTTCGCCTAAGAGCGCTTCATAGGTAAGTAGTTCTTATCTGATGAAGTCTGTTTAACTGCATGATGCATGCTGATTGTTTACTCGCTTTATAACTGTTCTCATGTTTCTTGTTTCTCTGAATATATATGTATATATATGAAATCTTTGAAAAGCATGAATTGTTGTTGCGTGATGGTTGGTTGTAAAGCATGTTGGTTCTGCTATGCATTTTTGAGTGAGTCGAGAGCATGTGGTTATATGTATATGCTTGGTGGGCATAGAACGTGAGTCTAGAAGCATGTTGCAGGGCAAATGCTTTCTAAATAGATGTGAGATAGATGTCAGAGACCTAAATGTGAAAGAAAGAAAAGTTGGGTGAGTGTCAGTGCACCTCGGGTACAAATGGTCTAAGGGTGGCATGTCACCATTGGTTTTAAGAGGAGCATCGAGGCCTTGGGTACAAATGGTCAAGGGTCGGTGTGATGAGTCTGGAAAGCAAGTGTTGGGCACCTGGGGAAGGGCCAATACTTTGCTAAGTCATCGGTGCGCCTTGGGTACAAATGGTCAAGGGGCGATGCACAGTTCGAGGTCTTGGGTACAAACGGTCAAGGGTCGAACGTTGAGCTCCGTAGAGAGCATTGTGGCCCTAGGTACAAATGGTCAGGGGATAGTGCGACTCGAAGGATCAGTCTTGGAGAACCATGTGAGGGCTAAATATGAGCGTAGAGTGAGCTCGTGGAGCTTGAGTGGTTAGCAAGTTGTATAGAGAGATGCATGAGTTATGACTTAGGAGAGTCATTCGCTTTACTAGCTTTTGAGCATGTCGTTGTGTTTACCTCTCTAAAAAGCATGTTGTTTGTGCATGAAAAGCATGTTGCTTGCTTGGTTGCTGTTTGATGGTTTCTCAGATAGGGGCTGCTTACCAGTACCTTAGTGTACTGACCCCCTTCCCTCTCTCTCCCCCCAACTACCAGATTTTGCAGGTTATAAGGACTGCGTGGACCATGGTGATGCAGAGGAGGCATATGAGGAAGGACCTTAGCTAATATGCGCTGTTTTCCATTTTATTTTCATGTTGATAGCTTGTTGCTTAACTTGGTTGGACAGCTGTTGTCCTATTCGGTTAAGTTCTGATTATTCTTGTTAAACTCCAGGTCTAGTTGTGTTTGATTTAAAGAACTCAATCTATTCATTTAGTTATTAATAATTAAGTTTTTTTCGAATGAGCTAATGTTCTGAGGGGTTTTGTTGCGTTGTAGTATGGTGGTGCAGTTGGATATATGTTGTTTAGAAGTGTAGTTTTTTGTTCTAGCAGATGTTTAAAATTTTTGGATTAGTCTGTTGTATGCCGTTATGCTGCCGAAATTTTCGAAGCATCCAGTTAGTTTGTCAAGTTGTAGTTAGTAGTGTCACTAGGTTAATAAGTTTTAAGAACCTGGGGCGTTACACATTTTTTAATAATTCATTTTTAGTTGTTGCCAACCACTAGCATTTTTTTTTTTCAAAATTAAACACTTGAAAAGTTAAACCGAACACACCCTAAGGTTGATGGCTAGAGTTGTATTAGTCAATTTGTATTTTTGTCTTTCATAGAGAGAGAAAAGAAAACCTTTTATCCCATTTTTCTAATTAGTCATTTAAGACGAAAAGGTTATTCCTAGTCCTCTCAAGTCGCTCATACACATGTCTATTATAGATTTAGGATAGTTAGGAAGATCAAGACAAGTCCATCCACATATATTTTATCTTTATAAAAAAAAGGTTAGGTTCTTTTTACCCTATTGTTTTCAGAAACCTTTTTTTTTTATTTAAAACTTGCCAAATGAGATCAACTTAATTGACTAATAGTGCAACTCCTTGCAACTGAATCAACTCCAGTTTGAATGAGAAATTTTGACCAATCACAAATGGCCACATCATTTATCCAAATTAATGATAAAATTAAAAGCAATTAAATTTGGGATCTAGTATAAATTCACATATGTCCCAAGTTTAATTTGAAGACAAAGTTGACAAATGTTAAATTGAAATGCCACATGTCTCCAATATTGCCATTTGATAAAATAATAAAAATTAGGTTAAAAATCACTTTTGGTCTTTAAACATTCATGAAAGTAACAATTTGGTCCCTGAACTTTGATTTGTAACGATTTAGTCCTTGTATTTTCAATTTTGTAACAATTTAGTCCCTAAACCTTAATAAGTAACAATTTAGTCCCTATACTTTTAAATTTGTAACAATTTAGTCACTATACTTTCAAATTTGTAACAATTTAATCCTTGTTGCAAAAAAAATCATCAAAATTAAATGTCGATTTTTATTATTTAATGATTAAACCTTGTAGCTTATTAGCATATTGGGTCCTAAATTAGTTTATTAATCTAACTAGGTAAGAAATTTCATTAAATCTTTACATTGATTTTTCACGTTAGGGAATAAATTGTAACAAATTTAAAAATACAGGGACTAAATTGTTATTTATTAATGTTTAGGGACTATATTGTTACAAAATTGAAAGTACAGGGACTAAATCGTTACAAAATTGAAAGTATAGGAACTAAATCGTTAAAAATCAAAGTTTAGGGACTAAATTGTTACTTTCATGAAAGTTTAGGGACCAAAAATGATTTATAACCTAAAAATTAATTTGATCAAAATTGGGTCATATGACATTTGGATAAGTTTAAGAGAAATTGTCCCAAAATGACCACAAAAAATTAGCGGCTTTTGATAGGTGAACCGCAAGCGTACAGTTGCCACAAGTAATATAGTGATTTTTAGTATAGAGTTTGTCTCCACAGGGATTGGATTTATTCACTTAATTACTGTGAATAATCTTGCTTAGCTTTATTTAGAGAAAAAAATCTAATGCCAAAAAGAATAAAAAAAATCTAATCTAGAAAGCAAATGATAAATGGAGACACAATTTGGAGGGATAATTATAGAGTGTTGATTTCATCAATTGGACCTTTAATTGCTTAATCAATTAGTCAATTTAGCTTAATTAATCATTCAATTCATAAGTCTAGAAGTCTAATTTCAAGGACCCTCCTGTCGGTTTCCTCCTATCTCATGCCTTTTAATAAAGAATCTCCTTTCGGTTTCCTCTTTATTTACTTAGCATGCCTTATCCTTGTACTATAGACCTTTTAGGTTGTTACTTGAACATCGATCCCCGTATGTCCCCACATACTAGTTCAAGTTACATACAAACAACCTTAGATCTTAGTTTATTGGATTTGGGTCAAATTGTACGATATTTAATAATAACACTTTATTTTAGAAACTCAATAACACTTTATTGAAACAAGTATACATTTTGTTTACATTCACTATCTACAAGTTTTAAGGCATAAAACCCAACACATAATACGTGAATATGCACATAAAATCCTCAATCATGCACGACACAAAATTTCATAGTTTATCATGGTTCACATAACAAATAAATTCATGCATCACATAATATATTCATTAAAATTCTTTCCTAACAGCATATAAGTTCCCCACCTCAAAATAGAAGAAAATTCCTTAAACCCAAAATTAATGGGTAATCCTCTAAATTTTTTTAACCATCCCAAAAACTAAATTATTCCTCTTACCCAATGCCGAAATAACGCAAAGACACCGGCACTTGAAGACCCACTTCTTGAATCGCTGAAATTTGAACGGAGAGTTCGTTGAACGGAACAAACAATGAGTGGATATTCAACCGAAAGCTGAAAACAACCAAAATATCCTTTAATCCAACATACCCAAGGTATATCTCGCCCAAATCCACCGAAGATAGACACCTACAGCCGCTACAAAATCGAAAATTACACCCATGGACAACTGGAACACGCCGAAAAACTCCAAGGAGAGAAACCCAAGCGATAAACACGGCTGGCCGTGCAACACGAGTGCCAAAATCTACCAAAAATCGTTGCTGCCACGTCTCGAGCTCGCCAGAAAATCACGCCCAGACTTGGTGCTCGCGGTTACTACACTATTCGAGAGATTAACGGGCTGAGAGAGAGATAAAAAATCGAGAAGAGAGAGAAATCGATGAGAGGGAAAGAAACCCACAGACTGCTCGTGATTCTCGCCTACTGCCGCACACACGCCGCCACGCTTCGCTGAAATATGCCATTGATGAAGACCGAACGTGGCTGCCAGTGTCGAGGAAGGAAAGAGAGAGAGCCTAAACAACCCACCGCCAGACTGCTCACAACTTGAAATGCCGACCAACCCTCACTGCCGCGACCACTACACCACCGGAACCTTTGGCCGGAGAAGACGCCACCGACGACCTGCAAGCTGAAGATTCGACGAAGATGAGAGAATAATTATGGCGGTTGGGTAATGTGGACTTTTCCTACTGCAAGCGCACGAGTCAAGTAATAATATAGTGAATGTAATTCGAATGTCGTCCTCTGGATTGGATTTTTAAGCAAATCAAGTATTGTGAATTATCTCGCTCAATTTTATTTAGGGATCAAAAAGTGATGAATGAATGGTATGAAAATTAAATCAAAACACGTAAAAAGTGGAAATTCAATTGGGAAAAATACTTAGGGAATTGATTTCGTCGATTTAGTCTAGGATTGATTTTAAGGAGTAAGTTATTATGCACAATGAAATTATGAGCCTAAGACCCTTTTATCACAACTACCTCTCCCGAGTATAATTGATTCTCATGCACATTAACCAACTTGATATCCCTATCTATGTTTATTAACATGCAAGGCAATGAGATCTTTGGACCAATTCTAAAGTTAATCTAAAACCGTCACGAATTAGAAAGAAAACTTTAGTCATGCAATCTTGAGTAAGTCTATATTAAATCCCCTCTCCCGAGCTAGATTCAAAAATTTAATCATTCAACTAATGGCCAATTAATTGAAAGCATTAAATCAAGATTACAAACATAATAAACATTGCACAACTTAAACCATAAATCAATCCATGAACAAAATCAACTACATCAATCCCTAAGCTATGAGTTTAGCTACTCATGAATGTAAATACAAGCTCAACTAAACATAATAATGCCATAAACTCTAGCTAAAGAAAAGGAAAGGGAAAAGAAAACTCAATGTAGGCCGAGACCGAACGTCCCCGTCACGATCCCCACGAACAATGAGTTGATTTCCGAATCTCTCCCTTTATTTCAGCCTTCAATTGCTCTGTTTCTGCCCTCTTTACGGCTCCAAGAAGTCCCAAAATTGAATCCCCAAAAACCTAGCCACAAAAGACATTATATTCTGTTTTTTCGTCATAGCGTCTCGACACTGCCTTCAAAACGCGCGTTTCTGGAAACAAATTAACACAGCGTCTCGACGCTAAGGTCGCAGCGTCTCGACGTTGTGACCTTTTCGCGCCTATTCAGATATGGAATGTGAGTGTCGAGACGCTCAAGAGCTAGCGTCTCGATGCTAGCCTGCTGTTGACCCAATTTTGACTTTTTTCCTCTTTGACTCCTTTTCATTCCTTTGCATCTTTTCACGTCCCGAGCACCCGATTGACTCAAATATCACGCTTTAGCTCCAGTCAACCATTTCCTACAAAATAAACATTAAAGTGCAGTAAAATGGCCATTAAATCATCAAAGACTAGCTAAATAGATTAGGGAAAACTAGCTAGCTCTGCTCGCTATCATTGGGGCGTGGCTGTCATGGGGAAGAAAATGAAGAGATGAGGAAGATGGAGAAGTAGCTTAACATAGGGCTGCGTGCACACCTTAAAGAAATAAGCCTTTGGGCTTGGCTTGGCTCTAAAATAAGCATATTTACAAAAATGCCATCCCATCCTTAATTATTAAAATTTCACCCAAATTTTTTTATCCTTTTATAATCTCCTACTTACATTAAATCCGAAAAATTAACCAAATTAACCCAAGATTAAAGAAATCGAGATTTACCTTGATTTATCCACGTTACAGATAATAAATAAATTATAACAAGTGCAATTTCTCTAAATATTTAAATATTTTTCAAAACAATTAATAAGTTAAATGTAGTGGAGCTTTAATTTCCTAAATTACGTAGTGGAGCTTTAATTTCTTAAATTATGTAGTGGAGCTTTATAAAAAATAAATGTTAAGTAATTAAAAAATAAAAAAGGTTAATGATATTATTGAAATTTTAATAACTGTTAAGGCAAGGACACGATAGATCTCCACAATGGTATGATATTGTCCACTTTGGGCAAAAGTCCTCATGGCTTTGCTTTTGGTTCCACCCAAAAGGCCTCATACCAATGGAGATACTTGTCCTCCCTTATAAACCCATGATCATCCCCTTATCTAGCCAATGTCAGCACTCCCAATTCCCAACAACCCTCTCCTCGAACAAAGTACCACAGACGAGCCCCCGTTCAAATAGTCATCTATCCGTTCATATCTCCTTTCTTACGGAGGAGTTTGCTCCTAGGGCCAGATTACAGATTCGATCCATCCAGATCTTCGTTCATACGGAGGAGTTTGCTCTTAGAGCCAGATTACGGGTTCGATCCGTTTAGATCTTCGTTCATACGGAGGAGTTTTGCCCTTAGAGCCAAATTACGGATCTCCCCATGACTACTTCTTCAAGGCTCATAAATTCATTTTGTTCGACACTCGGGGATTCTACTGACATGGCTAAGTTAGAGTCTAGCTCTGATACCTCTTGTTAAGGCGAGGACACGATATAGATCTCAACAATAGTATTATATTGTCCACTTTGGGCAAAAGCCCTCATGACTTTGCTTTTGGTTCTACCCAAAAGTGGAGATATTTGTCCTCCCTTATAAACCCATGATCATCCCCTTATGTAGCCAATGTCAGCATTCCCAATTCCCAACAATCCTCCCCTAGAACAAAGTACCACAGACGAGCCTCCGTTCAAATAGTCATCTATCCGTCCATATCTTTTTTCTTACAGAGGAGTTTGCTCCTAGAGCTAGATTACGAATCGAATCCGTAATCTGGCTCTAAGAGCAGACTCCTCCCTATAAAAGAAGATATGGACGGGGGGGATGATCATGAGTTTATAAGGGGGGGACAAGTATCTCCATTGGTATGAGGCCTTTTGGGTGGAACCAAAAGTAAAGCCATGTGGGCTCATGCCCAAAGTGGACAATATCATACAATTGTGGAGATCTATGTCGTGTCCTTGCCTTAGCAATAACATATACAAATTTATTATCAATTATTTAATGGAGTTTTATATAAATGTGATATTTTAAAAAATAAAATAAATAAAAATAATTTTAAGAAATGTAAATTATATATAATCAATTAAAAAATAGTATTTTGATGCAAAATTAAGAGAATGATTTTTAAAATGAAAGTATTATAATATAGAAAAATTAAAATATGAAAAGCCTAGAATATAAAAAATTTTGTTGACTTAATTTACGTAAATTAATTATAGAATTAATGTTTTCCACATTAATTATATTTAATAATGGAATTTCTAGAGTTTTTTAATGATTCAATCTTCTACATCTTTTAACTAAAACTATATAAAGAGTCATTTTCTATCATTTTTCTACAAAAACTTGAATCTCTTCTTCTTAGTTTGTTTCTTTTCCTCTTTAATCCACTCTCTAAAGTTTCTAAGTTTTTGTGTGAATGCAAAGTAGTGCTAGACACCAATGAGACACTTAATGCATCACCAAAATGCTCTGAAACATAGGTATCAATTCCTACAATATATTTTTAAGTTATTTTATAATTAATATTTGTTATTTTTTTTTCTTAACACTTTGCATGTTACAATTCATTTAATTCAATTTTTAAATCATTTTAGTTCAATTTGTTATTTTTTAAATTTGTTCTTCAGAGACAATTAAATTTAGTGACGGATGGGATCGTTTGATGAGATTTAGATGCACTTCTTGCTCATATGTGGGTGGGTGATTTACGCAATGATATGCTTTATGTTTCTTTGTTTTATTGTAATTTATACTTCCCTTCTAAAAAAATTGATATATTTTTTACTTATTTTCAAGTTTTCCTTGGTACCTATGTTTTTTATAAGGATTGATATTTTTTATTTTGTAATTCTTCTATTCAATTTTATTTCTTATTTTAAAGATATTTTTAGTTTTTTTCAGAGATAGTTTCAAATTATTTTATAATTTAATGCATTTATTAAATTATTTGCTATTATTCTTATAAAAATTAAGAAAACATCTAAAAGTTGTATATAAGTTTTTTTTTTTTTTTTTTTTGAAAATATCTTTCGCTTACAGAAAAATCAAAATTAAATTTAAGTTGATTAATTTTTTGTTAATTTTTTAGTATTTAACTAATAGTATAGTTTATTATAATTATTGTTTAATTATATTTCATGAAATGATATCACTTGATAATTTGAAATGTTTAGAAAGTAAAGATCAATTTTATTTTTTTAATTACAAAATATGTGACAATGGATTATAAATACTAAATTATTAATTTTTAATCAGATAATTTTTTAATAAATTGGTTAGTTATTGAGAATAAATTACTAATTAATTCAATAATAATGGTATGAAATATGAGAATTTAGAATACAAAAGATTTTTTTCATTAATTAGAATTTTTTTATTTAATTATAATTAATAATGAATTTTAATGTCATTTAAAACATTGGAATATGAAAGGAAAACAACTCTTTATCATTTAATTATATTTAATTATTGAACCATTAAAGTTTTGGAATCACAAAGGTTTTTCAACCTCTTCATTTTCTAAAACTATAAAAAAACTCTCTTCTACTCATTCTCAACAATTTAAGGTTCATGATCAACTTCTCCTTCTTTTCACTTTTACATTTTCTCACTCATTTTTTCATCATTGCCTAAAACTATAAAAGAGTCTCTCATTTTTTAAAAAGTTCTTATATTCTTGTTCTTTACATATTTTTCTCTTTCAAAGAAATGACATCAACACCCTAAAATCTCTCACACTCACCCTACGATTGCCATAAACCAATTATCATGGGTTGGTCCTAGTGGTCAATAAGGGTCATAGAAAAAATTAAAGGGCAAACAGATAAATGACCATTTTAAAATAACTGATTTGAAAAAGAGTCATTCGTGTTTTCATTTTGAAATATGGCCAAAAGCTAAATTTAGTAAATTTTTTTGGCAACAAAGTGGACGTAAATACCCCCACCCAAATCTTAATTCAGAAATAAATTAAATTAAAATACACTATAAAGAAGGGATAAAATCTAGGATTGTTACGGATTAATTCAACAACCAAATAAAAAACAAAACTACAAATTAAACAAATAAATCTGAAAAATTAAAATTGAAACAACAGATTCAAATTCAAACGAGAGAAAAGACAAGACAACTCAAAATTTAAACATAGTATATTGGATTGAATCAAAAAATGAAGACACACTTAAAGAACTTACCCGTTGCAACTGTGATTAAATAAAAAACTGAAGAACAGCCTGATGCATCACACAAATTCGGTAAAAAATAAAATGTAATTGATATTATTTGGTAACCATAAGAAAGAAGATTCCAGAATTATTGATAACACTGTAAATGAAACCCTCACAGAAGCAAAAATCATTCCAACGCATGGATCCAATTTCATAAATTTCATAAAAAGAAAATAAAAAGGCCTCACCAATCCCATTCACAGTAAACTCTTGACATTCTCCCCTTGGAAACCCTCACAAAAATCAAACCCTCACAGAAACCAACCGCATTAAGGTAAAACTCTTCGCATTCTCTCAGAATACCGTTTCAAAAAATAAAAGGAAGACCCTTCAGCTTCTTACCGTTTCAGCTTCTTCGTTTCAAATTATTTGCTCTCTCAAGAAAAACCCTTCAAGCTTCCCGATTCTTCGTTCATACCAAAGAAACCCCCATCCTTCTTCAACATTCCTCGATTCTTCGATCCTTGAGGCTTCTGGAAACTAAAACCCTCAAGATACTTACACTGTAACTACGGGGACACAGATTGAAGCTCGAGGGAGTCTTGTCGACTTTCAATGGTATGCATGCTTCAATCTCTTCTAAGTTCTTGGTTTAAACGCTATTTTTTCCTTAGAAATAGGACAATCTGGAACAAGGACCAAAGCTAGGACCCACCATTTTAATAAGAAACGATAGACGATAAAGTAGGGACTATAGATTCTGTTTTACCGTTTGGGCGTATCCCTGAGTTTTCAAAAATAACAGAAGACGCGACAAAGTCAAGATACTTTTGCGATTTTAAAACTCTCACAAACAATTTTTAAGTCTGTCGAACAACATTTTAACTACTTAAACATGTTTTAATAGCAAACATGGTGAAAACGGAAGAAAAAGCACAAAAAAGAACGAGTGAGAGGTTGAGATCTACTGGGAAAATCTTGGGGAAAAAGGTGCAAAAGGATTCAAACCCCATAACGATCAACAGTGAAGAGGTAAAGTACTTTTTTGGTTTTGTTTGTTTCCAATTAAAATGAGTCTTTGTTTTGGGATGTATGTAGGATAACACCGATCAAAGTACATCAATGGAGAAAAAAACAGAGAAAAGAACAAAAAAAAAGAGATGGGGATAATCGGGAGCATGAAAAGAAAAATAAGCGCCCAAGACATGGAAAGGTAAGGAGTCGACTCTAAGACACTTGAGTTTGCCTAATGACATAAAGCTATAAATCTGATAATTGAAAATTTATTGCTGAAGGGAGAAGATGAAGAGGACGAAGCTGAGGTAAGGTTATACAATTATAGTGTATATGTAAATTATATAGAGATTAACAATTACTTCCTTTTGTAGGAGAAAGAAAATACGAAAATGACCGAGGATGAAGAAGAAGAAAGTTCAAATAAACCTTCTGAAATTGAAAAGGGAAGCTCGGGAGGAGAGAATGAAGAGACTCCTACCAAAACACTGAAGAATGATAGGACTGGAGAAAATAAGGTATTTTGTTATTTACATTGTAGTAATATTGTTATACATTGTAATTGCATAAAAACCAGTGAAAAAAATGGGATTGTAGGTAACAAAGAAGCAACGAAGCAAAGGTGATGTTCGAGGGGCAAAAAGGAAAAACACCGTCGATGATGACACCGAGGTAAGTAAACATTTATATAAAACTAATTAGAACATTTATAATGTCATTATTATTTGACTGATCTGTTAGGACATATTGTTATTTAGGATGGAGAATTTATAATGCCGAATTCAAAGAGGACACAACCTTTAAGAATCAACCTGCAGTTGGGGAATGATGTTTTAGAAAAAATAAAATCCATAATACCAGATAGGGTACAGGAGAGATTTAGAAATAGTTGCTTTGGAAATTACCTAGACTTTGCCAACTCCTATTACATTTGATTCAAAGGCAATGTAGGCTGCAGAAAAAGAATGAACTGAAATGTTTGATAGGAGGGAAAGTATGTACATTTGGACTGCGAGAATATGCATGGATAACTGGGCTAAACTGTGAGCCAATCCCAAAAATTGATCCAGAACAGATAAAAGGGGACCAATATACAAAAAAAACCTTTTTTGAGTGGGAAAAGACAATGAGTAGGAAACTATTGAACATTGCACTAAACATGAGTAAAAGTGGAAGTGATGACGTCATGTTAAAGGTGTCACTTCTGTATTTTTTTGGAGAACTTCCTACTTGCAAAACAAGACACAGTAAACATTGAGATGGAACATATAATTATGGTGGATGATGAAGACTTGTTTAGCTCATACCCTTGGGGGTAGTAGCGTAAGAACTTTTAGTGGATTTCATGCAAAAGGCCATAAAGAGCAAGACAACAACTGGGATATCGATGGGGGGGGGTCATATTTCCAATCCTAGTTTGGGCATATGAAACAATCCCAACAATTAGTTCACCTCAATTTTTTTATGCAAGAAAAATGAAAAACCGAATTCCAAGAATCCTATATTGGGTTGCTGACGTGCAACCAAAATGGAAAGACTGGGAAAAGAAGGTCTTCGAGTCAGAGGTAATTTACATAATCCTTATTCTGTAAATTTAAAGATATACGGTATATTTGTTACTAAAATACATTTTGCTTATTACATCAAATAGTTGGAGGTGTACCCAATGATTGCTACTGATGAGGAGATGGGGATGACCAACTTTAAACATTTGTTGATAAGGAGATAGAGTTTAGAAAGAATTTGGAGGAACAACTATCGAAGCAGAAGCCAGGAGCCAATATAGTAGATTTAACTTCAAACAAATCGGCACCAACCATACTCGAAAATTCATACATAAGAGAAAGGCTAGATTCCATTGAGAGTAAATTGAACATAAAATTGGATCAAGTTATAGAATCAATAAATTCTTTGGTGGAATATCTTAAAACAGAAAGGAGGATGATGAGTGGCAATGCAAGCCATGATATCTACAAGGAACAATGTATTTGTGATCAAAATTGTTTGAATTATACCGTATTTGTAGTATATCCAAACATGAATGCATCTCAATTTTATAAAATTACATAGGGATCAACTGAATTTGAAAAAGAACTAGAAGAAATGGAAGAAGAACAACAGGAGCTAGAACATGAGAAAGAGGTTTCTGAGAATGTAGACGACCGAAAGATGAGAGGCAAGAAGGATGATGATGAAGATGAGGACCCTCAAGGCCAAACACAACCGACGTCTTTGCTAGGTCACTCTGCGATCTCCCTCTAACAGATTAAACAGGTAGAACAAAAAGACAAAGGGAAAAATGATCAAGATGGAGAGAAAAATACATATGCCAAGGTAAGAAAAGTTAAAACTCCATATATATTTACTATAGATACACTGTATTTCTGGATCTTATGGAAAATGAAGTAGGAGAAGAATGATGCTGAGGACACAGATGAGGCGCTAAATGATGTCATACGTTCAATCAACGAGGAGGATGTTTATGAGGAATTCAAAAAAAGCATAAAGGGAAAGGGCGTTGCAAGGGTATGTTCATACCTATTTAAATGATTTTTTTTGTTGTTTTTACTTGGTCATAACTAACTTTAATTAATTATATTAGGATAACTCTGAAGTGTGTATGGGAATAGGAACGTTGATAAACAGAGGACCAGCTGCAAAAAGAGGAAAAAAACTGACATTCGAAGAAGAGCCAAAGGTAGAAGAATTTTACCGTTGTTGCTGTCTTGATGTTTTCATATATGATGTATCTCCCTAATTTATTATAATAAGATAAGGGACAAACGAGTTATAAGAAGAAGCTATTTATTCCACCAAGACATGAACTGGGGAGACCAAGAAAGCTATTTATAGGGAAGACTATTGAGGTAAGAAAAATATGTACATAAATTATGAATAGTTACACACAAATTAGAAGACATAATGTACAATTAACAACTTTTACAGGTGAAAAGAGGAACGAATGCAATAAGCCTAAACAAGGCCTCTGATGAAAGAAAAACATCAGTACTAAAAGAGGTATGTTTACAGTGTATTCCAAACATTACTGAACATTGAATTAAATTTACTGTGTACTTACACATATATCTTTATATTAGATAAATCAAAATATAAAACAAGAAGGGAGGCCAAGGGAGTATAAAAATGCCAAACAGAGGGAATTGAAGGCAATGGGGGTTTATATAGACGCATTGACTGGAGCATGGGAAGCACCACCAAAGCCCCCACTGGTTATATACGAGCCATCGTTCAATCTGAATCTCACCCAGCCAACCCAAGAATAGCTGCATCTCAGATTTGTTAAGGACTAGATGCACTCTGTTTTGCTTGACTTTTAGATGTTCATATGTTTGAAAACTTGACTTTATGTTTATGTTTTGACTACCTTTAACGTCGTCGCCGCCTCCACCGTCGCTCGCGCCGCACGCCGCCGCAAAACGCCGCCGCCGGTAACGTCTCTTGTCACTCTCTCTCTCTCGTCTCTTTCTCTCTCTCTCTCTCTCTCTCTCAGCCACTCTCTCTCTGTGTAGCAGATTCGACGCGCCGCCGCCTGCAACCCACTCACGAGTTGCCGTCGATCTGCAAGTCGCCGTCGCCACTGTAGGCGCGGACAGCAGCGAGGAGGGACCATTTTTCCGCGTTTTCGGCTGTTTTAGGTTAGTTCCCGCATTGGGTAAGTTGGTTTGAGGCTTATGTGGGTTAGTTCTTGCATTTAAACGATTACCCATTCACTTTTTCTCCCGTTCAACAAGCGTACCCATTCAATTCCGGCGATTCAAGCAGTGGGTCTTCAAGTTTCAGCGTGTTTGAGAAATTCCGGCTTTGGGTAAGTGAACTAAGTTAAGTTTTGAATGATTCAATTGTGTTAAAGGAGTACCCATTGATTTTGGCATGTGGTTGCAAGGTTCTCTTAGCTTTTGGGGATTTAATCGTCGGTTTGGAGCGTTGTTGGATCATTGGATAGCAAGCGGTGTTTCTGTTTTGGGTAAGTGAATTAAGTTAAGTTTTGGAATGATGTAAGTGTGTTAGGTGATTACCCATTGAATTTGGCTATTAAATTTAAGATGCCCATTGCGTTTGATGATTAAATTGTTGGTTTTAGGTGGATTCGAGAGCTCGGACAGCAAGCTAAGTTCTGCTTTGGTTGCTTGAACTCTTGGAATTTAAAGGAAAATTGGTTAGAAGCCGATCAAGGATTTGTTGGGCTAAGTAAGTAGTTTTCTTTGGTTTATGTCGTATGCTTTGGAATCATGTGTTTATTATGTCACCATGCTAGCATGAGATAAGTATGAATGGTTAGCCTTAAAGTTGGGGAACATGATTGTTATGCTTTTGACCCGCTGCGCGATTGATAGTTGTTATGTAGCCTTTGTTTGGGTTTTCATGCTCTAGCTTATTTTCTTTGGAGTTTATCATGCTTGTGTGGACAAGATTTAAGCATCAGTCTTTACTTGTGGAATGAAAATGGGCATGATGAGCTTTTTCTAGGCATGTCAATATGTGGTAATCTCGATATTCACTATGACATATTTACTTTTGTATGGTTGGTTGGATAATCTGTGGCTTGCCTTAGTGTTAAGATAATGGAGGATGAGATTAAATGGTTGTTGGAGTTGTGAATGGTTTGGGTATGCGAGGTCTGAATCGTTATGGTTATAGGAGTGTATATTCTTATTTTCAGGTGCAAGGAAAAATTTTGGGTTCCCTCTGCGTGTGCTGTTATGCTGCCGAATTTTCGGTAGCCTCATGACGGCTTGGGAATCATATTTACCTTGAGGGAAAGGGTTAGGAAAGAGAAAGTAATAGGCTAGTGCCTTAGACGAGGGTCGTGTCAATTAAACACCTAGGACTGAGATGTAATAGACTGAAATGAGGGGCTTAATGGGCGGGACTTGGCTTCGCAGTCTAGGTGCCATTTACTAACTGTGGAAGTAAATTCCTGACTTAAACCCATGAATGCCCCACCAGTGAAATGGTAGCTTAGAGCGCTACGCGCCCATTAGTGCCTTGAGGGATGAGACTCAACTCCTCTGACTGGGTGCCATCTACCATCAGTAGGAGTAGAGACCTCCCAAAACTCCCACATGTGCACTATCAGTGAGTTGGCAAACTGATGTATATATAGGTGTGCTAATTGAACACGAGACCCGAACTGCAAACAAACGAAACGAAATGAAATGAAATGAATGAGAATGAGATGACCTAACCCTTAGTCCCTTAACTCGAATAAGTTATTAAAGCTTTTATTGCTACAAGAGTCTTGAAGTATGGCTACTTACTGAGTATTTTCTTAAATACTCATTCTTTTCCCTTACATACAACTGCAGGTAGAGGTAAAGGTGTACAGTACGCGTGACGGAGAGCTGCTGAGCCATGGATCTCCTTTAGGATAGTCTTCCGCATTTTTACATTTTGAAATTCTCCTTTTGGAACTTGTGTTGAATGATTTACGATTTATTCCGCTGTAAGTTTTGTTTGATTAACTAAAGGTTTCGTTTGTTCTGTTTTAAACTGGGATCCCAGATTGAAAAGTAGGGTCGTTACAGTTGGTATCAGAGCTCTAGGTTATAGGTTCTGTAGACTGGTTTACATCGTAAACCTTAGGTATGTCCATGGCTTATCAGCAAGCATCCGGTCACGCCAGGTACACGTTTGATTACTTTGTAGCCTGTAAATGTTATATGTTATATATGTTCGGAAAAGATTCATGTTGTGGGAAAGATATGCATAAGGTTTAGTACCTGTGAATTGTTTAAAGGATTCAAGCCTGTTAGTAAGATGATAAAATTTTTGTGAAATAGATCATGCCTCCCCGAGCACAAGGACGTGGAAGAGGTCGAGGAAGAGGTCGTGGTAGGGGTCGTACAACCCCTGAACAAGTTGTGCCACCTGTGGAGCAAGGAGGAGATCTACTGGAAAACCCACAAGCGGAACAGCCGGGTGGGCAGCCGGGGCCTGCGGTAGGGCCTGTCACAGTGGATATTCAGGCCATAGTCCAGATTGAAAAGTTTCGCAAATTTGTAAGTATGATTTCTTTAAATGATAATTTATCGCTGTTCTTAGAAGTAGAATGAAATGCATGTAGTAACGGCCTTAGGACCTAGGCATGAAAAGTAGGGTCGTTACTGACTTTGATTGGTACACATACTTCTCTTCCAAAGGTAGGGTTACTGCTAAGGAATCAATTTCAGTGGAATCAATGAACTTCATTTTGTGTTTTTTCTGGGAGATAATGAGAGACGTATCTGGATTCTGTTGCATACACACTGTATTTGTAGACTCACCCTGGACAAAATCCACTACGATGCTAAATTCATTGATGTTGCTATTGGATATGGAAAATAAGAACCAGACAACGTCTTTATCCTCACAAATCCTAAGGACAGTGCGTTTACCAGAAATGTTGTTGTACAAAGAGATATAGTGAATTTTCCCACTATTCTGAGATGAGAGCTTACTGTTAATGCAATTGACGAGTTGTTCGAATGAACAATTAGAATTTACGCACATTGTTGACGTCTTGAATCCAGTGTATTGATGGCAACTATCCCACACACCATCGTACCATAAAGAAATCGGAATGGAAGACATCTAGTTCTGAAAAGAAAAGGAAGGAAACACATTAACGACAAAAACAATGAAATTTTTAGAAAGTGAATACATTCAGGAAAGCAATACCTATAATCGTCCAACGGTGTACAATCAACCTTGTTCGAATATAAAGTAATACCTATGATCGTCCAACGGTGTTCAATCAAACTTGTTCGGGTAGATGATGAAGAGTGAGAATTGAGGCTGTATAAATCTTGTTCAAAACAGAATGTAGATGGAAGAGCGAAAAATTGTGCAGTCACAAACTTCTGGAAAACGGACTACAAATTGAAGAGAGAGAGAATTGAGGCTGTAACGGTTAGTTCCTTAATTCATGGGATTGTAGGTTACAATTTTTTTAAAAAAAATAACGATATACGGCTGCACAAATCTAGGAGAGATCGTGTGAGGTCACTTAAGGGTAAAAATGGTATTTGGTGTTACCCGAAAATATGTCAGAAAATATGTTTTGGCCATTTTTCATTAGAAAATTCGGTTTGGCCATTTTTCAAAAGTACCCTGTAATTTTTTTCCATTCCTAAGGATTTCCCAAAAATTAAGGGCTTAGAGGGAATGAGACCTTTTGGGGTGATAAAAAAACAAAGCCATGAGAGCTTATGCCCAAAGTGGACAATATCATATACCATTTTGGAGATATATGTGTGTTCGGTAATCCCTTACAAGTGGTATCAGAGCCATGCCCCGGGTGTAGCCATGTCGGGTAGAATCCTCAGGTGCCGAATAAAGAAGTTGTGAGTCTTGGAAGTAGTCATAGGGAGATTCGTGGTTGAGCTCTGGGCAGACGTGTATACTCTAGAGAAAAGAGTTGTCCTGGATAAGAGTAAGAGCTCTTGGTAAAGCGGTGAAGCCTAGAAAGTTGGACGGATAGATGACTAGTTAAGGGGAGGCCTGGTGAAACTTTGTTCGAGGGGAGGATTGTTGGCAGTGTGACCAAAGTCCCACATTAGCTAGATAAGGGGATGATCATGGGTATATAAGGGGAGGACAATTATCTCCATTGGTACGAGGCCTTTAATAGCTAGTGCTTAACTAACTTGACTAACAAGTCTCCCTATTATAAAGGGAAACTTGAAGAGTCCTTATAGTGAAGCCTATTCAATCAGTTCACTCATGTAGCTGATCCTTTAGCTGTCACTTTTCTATAAAGCCAGAAAGTTATAGATTTATTTTATTTTGAGCATACAAGCAATTGGAGTTTCGTAAGAGTGCTAGTGGGGGCACATCTTCTCTATGGACAACGTTTATTAACGTGGCTCAATCCAGATATTATAGCATTCACTTATCTCTTATTTTATTGGTGTTTTATTTACTAATGTATTTACATTGATTATTTAAAAAAATTTCTATTCCCTAAATTTATTTCCAACAGATCCTTAGCACGATATCAAAACCATTTATAAATGTATTTCTTAATTCACTTTTATATTCTTTCCCTTTCCATTTTTGCGTATAATTTTTTTTTATGGATATGCATGTGTATTTTTTCTATTTTTTTTCCTTTTATTTTTTAAGACAAATGCAAAGATTTATTAGAGAACGTTTTGGTATTTTTCCAACCACAACGACACAATGACAAGAAATCTTCAACTAGAACAAACACCAAGCGCTCCATGATTGTCGAAGTTTGGATGACCAACAATCATGACAACGTTGTTTATAATAATCATTGTTGTATCGGGATAAATGAAGAAGTGTTCATTGTATTTGTTCTTTCATGTTTTTGGTTATTTTATAATTTTATAATTTATTCTATTTTCTTTGATTTTATTTTATAATCTTTGTTTTTTTTGTTTACGAAAAGTTTTATTTATTTTATTTTGCTAATTTCTTTTTAAAAATTAAAAATAAATGCATTTATAAAATTGAGAAATGAAAAGAATGTGAAAAGTTAATATATATATACACTGTCTAAAATATTGTATTTAGTTCTCTAGATATTGTATGCAAAATTATTTGTCGATATGTTATTTTTATTAATTATATTATATTATATTATATTATATTATATTATATATACATATAATTTGAAGTTTCGAAATATTCTACAAGACATGTATATATATCTATCAGATCTAAAGATTTATTTAAATACAATCATAAAATTGACAAATAATAAGTTAGAATATGAAAAGCTTTAATATAAAAGGTTTGGTAAATTTATTTTAAAAAATGAAGTCTTAAGGTTACGTTTTTACCTTTAATTACAATTAATACTGGAATCATAAAAAGTTATAGAAATTTAATAGTTAAAACATTTTAAAAATTAAAAGTACAAGAATACATTAAAATTAATAATTTAAATGACAAGAATTTACATTAGAATATAAAAGGTTTAAATATAAAAAAAAACAATTTATTCGATGCAAATAAATAATGAATTTTATGACTATATTTAATTATAATCAATTATGAAAATGTAAAACATTTGAAAGGTTAATTATCAGGGTCTACTTGAAGTGTGTTGAAATTAATTTTTGATTGATGAAGAGGTATAATTTGTTCACAATATTGTTTTTCTATTAGTTTTTTTTTTTTTTTTTATCTATTTTATACTACTTGTATTCTAATAATTTTATTGTTGTACATAACTCAAATTCAAGTCATAATAATTTTATTGTTGTACAGAACTCAAATTCAAATATAATAATTTTATTTTAAGAACTCTTTATATAAAATTATTATTGTAGGAAGGTTAAACTATTTATAAATCCAAATTTTTCTCTATCATATACTTCGTGTTTTCTTTTTCCTTCCAATTTTCCATCCACGGTTGAAAGTTCAAATGTGAATCTCTACAACTTAGTTAAGATTGTGTTTAGTTGGATTTGATATTTGTTTTGCTTAGACAGGATGATCATGATTCTTCTCTTGATAAATTTTCAATAACATTTTATCTTGATCTAAGACCAAGAAACACACCGCTGCTTTCAATTTCTTTTGTTTATGCACTTAGTATGAAGCCAAACCTTTTATATTATGTAAATGTAATGGCAAGAATTTAAGATAAGGTTAAAATTTCTCAATTCTTAAAGTTCTATTAAAATATTTCCCTATATTTGGTTTGGATAGGGGACTTAAATGGGGCTTTGTTAAGGGATTTAATTGGATTTCTTTCGGTTTTAAATTATTTGATTGAGATGATATTCTTGTAATTTAAGAGACTTTGGAGCAAGCTAACGAAACCCTACCTTTTTCTTAAAGAAGCTGCACGAAGGCCAAGGTCACCATCCAAGCCATCATCTTCTTCCTCCTTATCCTTCTTTTCTCCCTCACGATTTCTAGCTTGAAGGTCCAGTGGGTTTCTTCTTCATCCTTCTCAACACCAACTTCGGCGGTGAGCAGCTGGTTTCCGTTGGCATCCTCGAACGGCGGTGCGGTGCAACTCCGGCGAGCGTCTTGATAGTGAGCTTAGCTAGCTATTTTTCCCTATTTAATTTAACTAGTCTTTCATGATTGATTGGCCAAATTTAATGCATTTTCATGTTGTATTTGTAGAAAATTAATATTGGAGCCAATTGAATGTTTGGGGGCGAAAAGAGGTCAAGGAATGAAAAAAGAATCAAAGAAGAAAAAGTCAAATTAGAGTCAACCGCAGACCAGCGTCGAGACGCTACTCCTTGAGCGTCTCGACGCTGCCCTTCCATATCTGATTAGGCGCGAACGAGTTTCAGCATCTCGACGCTGCGACCTTAGCGTCTCGACGTTGTGTGTTTTCCATTCCAGACGCGTGCGATAAGGCGACAGCATCGAGACGCTGTCTTCTCAGCGTCTCGACGCTACGACAAAAAAAATCTTCCTATTTATAATTTGCAATTAGGGCTGAATTGGGGACTTTTTTTGGACACCTTGGAGCTGTAAACCAGAGCAGAGAGGCTGATTTGAAGGCTGAAGCAAGTGGAGCAAGAGGAATTGAAGGCATTTTTCGTGGGGATCGTCTCGGGGACGTGCGGTTCCGACCTACATAGTGTTTAATTTCCTTATTCCCTTATTTTAGTTAGTTTTTATGGCTGATTCATATTTAGTTTATGCTATCATAAGGATTATGTGTAGCTAAGTTGAACTCTTAGGGATTGATGTAGCCGTTGGGGCAATTATGGATTGAAGTTATGGATTTATGTTATTGATTCATTTATGCATATTTGTGTTCTTAATGCTTTCGATTTACCGGCCATGAATTGATCGATGTTTGTGCTTGAATCTAACTCGGGAGAGAGGATTTAGCTTAGAAATCATTATGCATAACTAGGATTTAGCTAGAAATCGGGAGATTATGGTTAATTCTAGAAATCGTTAAAAAGGTTACCCTTATTGCCTTGTATGCTTGTTGAATTTAGATAGGGATATCGGGTTCAATTGCATGTGGGAGAATCATGTATGCTTGGGAGAGGTATGTGTGATTTTAGTTTACCAAGATTTATGAATCCTAGCATGTGTTAATCCATTAATTAATCCATAATCCCAATTGGTGAAATCACATCCCTAAGACCATTGTTTCCATTGGATTGTCATATTTTTGCAATGTTTTGTGTTTGATTTAATTTCATTCTCACTCAATTCGGTTCCCTAAATAAAATTTGTCAAGAGTATTTCCGGTAATTAAAATTGACTAGACACCAATCCAGAGGACGACATTCGAATTTCACATTCACTATATTATAACTTGACCCGTACACTTGCGGTAAGCAAATTGCACATCACGTCTTCAGTGCGGTTCGGTAAAGTTTTCCAGCATGGGTTTTTCCCCTCCTTTGGTTTCATCTTCTCACTCGATCTCTCCCTTTCCACTCTCTTACGCTGGCGTCAAGACCTCTGTAGCAACCATCCACAGGATAGCGGATTTCCAGTGTCGATCCAGCAACCCGTGCGTGATTTTCGTCAAGTACAGGGCGTTACAGCGACAGTTTGGGCGCGATTTCTGGCGAATTTAAGCAAGATCAACTTTGGGTAAGTTGGATTAAAGGTTATTTTGGTTGATTTTAGCTTTCAGTAGAATACCCACTCATTGTTTGTTTCGTTCATCAAGCTCTCCGTTCAAGTTTTGGCGATTCAAGAAGTGGGTCTTCCAGTTCCGATGGCTTTAAGTAATTCTAACATTGGGTATAGGAGAACTAATTTTAGTTTTTGGTTGTTTTAAGCGATTTAGATGAGTACCCATTAATTTTGTTTATTGGTTTCAAGGTACCCATATCGGTGGGAGGTTGGATTTTGCAAGTAGAGTGAAATTTGAACTTCGACCAGCAAGCTAGATTTAATTGGTTTGCCTAAAGTCTTGAACTCGGGGAGTTCTGAAGAGGATAAGTCTAGTGTTAATTAAGTCAAGGTAAGTGTCTTTACTACTGGAAACACTTAGGCTAGGTTGGGAAATTGTGTGCTGTTAGGATAGAATTTTCATGAATGATTATTATGTGATGCATGACTCGATGACACAAGAACTATGAATTTATTTATTATATGAACCATGATAGACTATGAAATTTTGTGTCATGCATGATTGATGATTTTATGTGCATTTTCATGTATTATGAGGTTGATATGGGACCCCATGCATATGTATGTTTCATGAAACTAAAAAGAACCATGTTCATGGCAATTACCTTAGAGGAAATTAGTGTACATCTAGAGGAACCTGAGATACTGTAGGTGAGATTGGACCCCCCTAATTAGGTGTTAACTGACTATTAGATGGGGCGTATTCTCTAGAGGATGCTTATTGTATCTCTTAGTTGGGAGAGGAACCAGAGAAAAGGTAATTGTCCATGTTAAGGCCTTAAAAGAAATTCAAACTTAACAGGAAAGAGGAATAGGGTCCCACCAGATAAACATGAATCATGTTGAATGAGTTTGCATATCCTAACCCCAGTAGTGGGGTTACATACTGAGTATTTTAAATACTCATTATTTCCATGAATCTTTTTTTTTTCAGGTAATGACAAGGGTGTGTGATGGCGATAGATGAAGACTTGCTAGGTAGCCATGAGAGAAACTAGGATTCATGGATTTCTTATTTCATTCCGCTTTAAGAACTATGTTTCCTTTTTTTATTTCTTTAATAAACTTGTTGATGATTTTTTTTAGGCTATGTAAAACCGTTAACTTGAATTTATTTTTGACATTAATTTTTTATTTTAAAGTTTTGAGATCCCGAATAAAAGTTGTTTTTACTTTGAGGTTTTACCGAAATTATGAGTTTAAGCTTTTAAAATGTTTTATTTAAAAAGACCTCCATAGCATGCATGTGGTAGCGAGCCCGAATAGGTCCATATTAGAAGTCAGGTCGTTACAGTAAAAGCTAATGAATATAAATATATTTAAATTAATTAATTTAAATAATGTTTTATTTAAAATTTAATAAGCTATAATTTTAAATAAATTTGAGAGTTTAGGGATCTAATAAACACAAACTTGAAAATCCAAAGACTAAACTTTTAATTTAACTTAATATTTTAGTTTAAAAGGTTGATATTTCAATCTATGACGTTCTTTTGAAATTTAAAAATAAAGAATTTAATACCATAAAAAAAATAAAATCAAGTAATCTATCTCTCTCCTCAAACTCACCGTAAAATCAACTTATTAATTTCACTTAATATATTTCATACGTTGTGTTTTTTTTTTTTTTTTTTGTTATTTTAATGCTAACATGGATAATTAAAAAATAAAAACAAACGACTTTTATCTCTCTCCTTGAAAACTCAAACAATATCTTAATTTTTGTTATAAATATACCTGGTATATATTAGATACCCGTATTACTCCATTAGCTTTTTCCAACCTATAATTATAGTTATTCTTCCTCATGACTCTCCTTCTCCCTTAGGAATAGCCATGAGACTCTCCCTCCCTTCTATTTTAAGTATTTTGAAGTTGTAACCTACTCTATTGCATTAGTATAAATAGGGGTTGTATGAAGTACTGAAAACACAACAATTGATTGAGAAGTCATTTGCCCTATTTTCTCCCTACCTTTACTCTCTCAATTTCTCTCTTAGTGTTCTTAGTTTTCTTCACATTCTATAAAATGTTATCAGCATGAGTCTTTACCATTTTTGTTGAGTTGAAGGTAGGGTTCATTTTTATTAGTTGCAATTATCTTCGGTACTATTCACATATACAATGTATATGTTATATATACCTCATATATACACTGTGTATTGAACGTTGACAACATATATTCTATGCAAAATTAGAATGTTCTTCATTATTGTGCATATTGTATGAGATTAGTAAGTATCATATTTGTTTATGATGATATTAACATCGTGATTCTATACTTGTCAATGATATTTATAGTATTTATATTGTCCAAATAATTGAGATATATTGAGAGTATGTTATATCCTAATTATTTTCGTAATAATCTAGAATGTTTAATACATGTTCGATAAACATGATGCACATATATACCCCTGTATACATCTCATTTTTTAATCATATACATCTTCTAAAATTGCTTATTTTGTTAATCAGCTAATGTATATTGATTTCGTTAGTTTATGTATGCTTTGTCCAGCATAATTTTCACACGATCATTTTGTATACTTTATATCATGTGTATTATATATATTAAATACATATAATATCATAGATTCTTTATGTACAGTATACATATTTATGTACAATATATATATGTATGCTTTGTCCAACATAGATTCTTTATGTACAATATATATACAGTATACATATTTGATATACTATCATAGATTCTTTATGTACAGAACATTTTATATATGTTGTAATATATCTTATATAAATATTGCAACATGTTTACCAACAATTCTTTTTTTATTTGGGTTCCATATAAATACATTTGAATATTTTTGTTCATGTTGATTAACTTTTAAAATTCATGGTAGACACATGCATTAGTTTAAATTCTCTTATGACAAAGTTTGCAAGACTTATATAGTAGTTAATTGCTCTTTCTAAAGTTGATTTTGATATTATGCACACAAAGTTGCATAAAAATGCTCATTTTGATTTAATGCATCTGTAGTTGCATCATTTCAAATCAAGAATTGCTCATGATTAAATGTATCTGTAGTTGCACAAGTGCAAAACAAGAAATGCTCACTTTAATTAAATGTACTTGTAGTTGCATAATTTTAATCAATAAGTGATTTTAAACAAGTGAACATATGTTAAGCATAATGTTGTTTATCTTTCTTTTCAATTATAGAATATGCTCTTGTAGTAGCAATATGGAGAAAGAAAGTTTTTAATATTGTGATGAGCAAACACCATGTCTTCTTGAGATTTAAGCAATCAAATGAGCATTTGATGAAAAATCATGAATCTCAACCAATTGTTTCAATATCATTTCCTGAAGTGAATATTGTAATATCGAATAATTATGGTCAATGTCGAGATTGAAGGGATAAAAGCCCTTACGCAGCGGAAGAATTTCACAGAACCAAACAATGTATTCAAAATTGTTTTAAATACCAATACAGAGGCAAATAAACACAGCAGTAAAATTCACCATAAAACTACTGAATAGGTTATTCAACATGCTTTATAAGGAATTATAAATCCTCTAGATCTAATCTAAAGGGGATCCTAACGATCCAAGATCAAGAACTACTTACTATAAGATGCGTTCTTGATCGTTTCGCCTTTTCTCCAACGAAATGCAGAAAATTCAGCAACCTCCAAGGTTTGATTTTGCTGGGTTTTGAGGACACAACCACAAAATCTTCACCAGTTTTCTCACAAGGAACAATGCGCTGATTGCTTGTGGGAGCAAGGGAAATACTAGGGAATTTTCTTTTTGGTCTCTGTATTCTAGAGAGAAAACGCAGAGAACACCATAAATGAGAGAGAGTTTGCGTGTGTGTGATTGAAAGAGTGAGAGTCTAACCCTAACTGAAGAGGTGAGTCTCCGTAAAATAACAAAACTCCCTCCTAATTTTCCTCTCAATCGTGCGTTATCCTAGGTTAGTGGGGAGACTGCATCAGTTAAAATAACTGATGAATAATTAAATTAAATTAATAATCAAATTATTAATTAATTATATTAAATTAAATTAACATTTAATTTAACCACTTTTATATAAAACAATTTTATATAAATTAAACCACACAACCTATAGTTTTAATGTAGTTCAATTAAATCGAATTTAATTAAACTAAATTAAAAAAAATAATTAATTAATTCTCTAATTAATTAATATTATAATTAAATATCACATATTTAATTACATTTTTCTCTCAAATAAACTATAGTATTAATGTACATCACATGTGCATTAATTATAAGCTATAGTTTTAATACGAATCCAATTCATATTTTAAATTTAACACTCGAACACCTTCGAATATCCAATTCCCTTAGAAATTTACCTCAACGCCCTTAGTGAGCTACCAATGGGACCTAATGGACCTACAGATCAGAAGCTCCAATGATGTGAGATTAATTGGCTAAACTCATTAACCAAATTAATCAATATTCGTTAACTGTGGTTCACTCCACTAAAGAACCACAGCTGCACTCTTCTCACTGCAGATATATTTCTGTGTCCACGGATATCGACCATCAACAGCAAGTTAGCCCTTCACGTGTGTTCGTACCCCAACTAGATCAAATTATCGTTTTACCCCTAGGCTACCTCTTCATCCTTAAGTACCAGTGCTCCTCTAATGAACAACTTGTTTGAGGTCCAACCAACAAACAAAAGTCCCTCTCGTGCCATAGAGAGGGTAGGGCCCATTGTTCAAGACCATGAGACACCACTTAAGGGAACACACCTCTACTTACCCTGAAGTTGGGAAGGAGTGAATTTCGTCTTGTAAGACTATGTTCCCAGCTCCCCACTCGGTCTTGTCCCCAAAATGGTAGGCTTATTGAGTCGGCGAACAAGTCACTCTCACCCGTACAAATCAAAGGACAATCCCTCATGGACAGGAGTCCATAATCCACTCAGGATTAAGGCCAAGTTGCCTAGGTCATCCTAGTGAAATAGGAACCGAGCTAACTAACAGTGTTACAGTTAGTGGTTAACTATTTCGCGGTCTGGTCTTTGTGCAAACTCATTGCACAGGATACCCCCACTCGCATGTCAACTACATGAACATGTTGGATCATTACGTTTGTATCAATATACAAAGTGGGCTGTATCCATAGTGTCACTAGGATAAGGTACCCAACCTTATCCCTATACTACAAACCCTTTAGGCTAAAACTTGAACATTGATCCCCGTATGTCCCTAAATACTAGTTCAAGCCTCATTCTATTAGCCTTGGATGTTTAGTTTATTGGATTAGGGTTAATAAGACAAGCTATAATACAAACATGAATAATACATCACTTTTATTTATGTTCGGTCAAATGTACATTTACTATCTACGAGATTTAGGGCATAAAACCCAACAGAGATCATGATCAATAATAAAAGAAGAAGCAATTACTCATCTAGTGGTCATCGTGGACCATTTGGAAAACCAAACATATATGATTACTAAAAGAAAAGGTTTCATATTTTAGAACATTAATTTTGTATTTGTTGTACGTAAATTGAAACCATGTGTGAAAACAAACTTTGGAAATCTCTTGAAGAGATAATTAATCTTGGAAATATGAAATAGATGTTGCAAACCTCATTAAATCTCTTGAAGAGAAAATGATCATTAAAGGATCACCAAATGTTATACATCCATTTTTTTTATTTTATGTTTATTTATTAAGTCCAATTTTATGTTCAATTTCTTTTTCTGGCCTCTGGTGTGATAGTGGCTGAAATGTGGAGGTTAGAAAAGATGGTAAATAATGATTAAGATAAATTTAGCCAACCTAGTGCAAGTATACACTATCGCACGTAGTAATAAAAACCTTAGAAGTATTCCAAGGGTATTGATCCCACGAGGACTAAATTGGAAACACGGATTTGAAAAAGAAACTGCTTAAAGATTGCTTGAATAAGGTAACAAAAGAAATAATTGATGATGATTTTTGAAAAATAGAATAAATAAACAAGTAAAGAAAACAATAATAAATAAACGAGGTGTTCCAACATAGTTTCATCCCTAAGGTAAAATAACTCTAATCCTTGCTTATTAAAATTAAGTCTATTTATGCATTGGGTCGGATTTAACTTCTATCTGGCCTTGCTCCCAAGAACCGTTAGAAGGCTTAGTGAGTATTGTTATGCACATGTCTGTGACTCGACTCCGACATAGATAATTCACAAATGCAATCTATAACCATATAGTTGTTACAGGGTGTCTTAGGCAGCCTCGCCCTATAACACCGAATACACTCTTTCGAGCCATTTCTTCTATATCACCTTTATGAGAACAGATATCGTTCGTCCCTTTCGGGTATCAAACTCACATAGCATGAAAAGTCTAAGTGATCAAGTTAAACTCAGCAAGATTCAGAATGATATTCAATAAAGGTTGACATGCAATGAATAGAACTTGAGCAAATAAACACTTTCAAATAAGGAAAATTTGAACCCTATATAAAGCAACAGAAATTTGACTTAGGTCAAATTAGTTCGAAAAGCTTCAACGTCTCTCTCCACCCAAAATTCCCACCAACCTCCAGCGCTTGCTTCGACCACTTGTTACGACCACAATCGTCGCCAGAAACCACCCACATTCCATTCAGAACTCGCCGACGACACCTTCTGTCACTCACCCACGAAGTAAACGATCTAAAGATGAAGCTTCCATCTACTTCTCAGTCGAAGAAACCAAGCCCTACCCGAAAATCATCCAAGGTTTCTTCCTCTAAGAGGTTGAAAGTGGTTTCATACACTTCTCCTTCTCCACAGCAGATGAGCACGCGACAGTCCGACCATGTGGCCATTTTAAAGTCGAAATCTCAAGGTAGATCGCCATAAATTTCTCATGAAGGAAAAAGGCAAAGGAAGTTGGAGGAAGACTTAAGGAGAGCAGCGGAAATAAGCCGTAAGGCTATTGAAGAGGTTGAATTCGAGTCCGAGGAAGAAAAGGAGAAAGTGTCACTTGTTCTGAAACCAATGCCCGTGAGGATCGAGGAAATGATGAAGGAAGAAAAGAAAGTTGGAATTCAATATGTCCGTCGGAAAGAAAAAGAAAATTTTGAGCCAAGAACACCAGTTGTGACTGCTAATGCGACGTAACTTGGAGATTTGTCTGTAGGGAATCAGGATTTGCGGCTGCAAAAGAGGCCCTACCAGTCAAAAAGATGCACTCACATCTGGGGCGGAAGTGTAGGGGCACGCTGCCACACAACCAGCTTCTACTCCATCTTCAAGGAAACCATGAATCAAAATGATGGCGAAGCATAATCGCCAGTCGAGGTGAAGTAGGGATTTGGCAAGGCCTTTTGAACAAAAGAAGTGGGACAAATTGATCTCAAACACCGTGTTGGAAGCCAAGGCCAAGACTAAGGAAATAACAAACCAACTAGAAGAGAAGACCAAGAGAAAACAGAGAGAAGAAGAAGATAAGGTTGCATTCAGCTTTGCAAGTGTTGGGTTTAATGTCCTATAAACTCGTAGTTTGTAAATCATTAAACATATTCTATTTCCAATAAAGACGTTATTGAGGTTATTCAGTAAAAGATGTTATTGAATATGTAAATTGCGAATGATTAACCTAAATCCAATAAACTAAGATCCTTGGCTATAAAATGAATACTTGAACTATATGTAGCGACATATCATAGGATCAAGTTCAAGTTTATAGTCAAAATAGTCTATAGTATAAGGATAAGGTTGGGTACCTTATCCTGGAGACACTATGGACGCAACCCACTTTGTATTAAGTACAAACGATGAGATCCTAAATCGTTCATGTGGTGACATGCGAGTAGGGGCGTCCTATCCAATGAGTTTGCATAAGACTGGACCACGAAATAAGTCATTTTCTCTTTATAACACCGTTTATTGAAGAAACTGACTATTTCTCATAGATGACCTAGGTAACTCGTTCTTAATCCTGAGCTATCTATGAACTCCTATTTATGCGAGATTATCCTTTGATCTGCATGGGTGAAAATGGCCAGCATCGCCGACTCGACAAGCCTACCATTTTGGGGATAAGATCGAATAGATAGCTGAGGACATAGTTTCGCAAGACGGAGTTCACTCCTACCCATTTCAGGGATAGCAGAGAGGTTGTTCTCTCAAGTACTAACTCCAAGACTTGAACAAGGGGCCCCACCCTCTCGTTGGATCGAGAGGAACTTAGGTTTGATGGTTGGACCGCAAACCGATTGTTCATTAGAGGATTAGTGGAACTTAAGGAACAAGAAGTACTATAGGGGTGTAACGGTTATTTGACCTAGCTATAGCTACGAACAACCTGTGAAGGAACGACTTACTAAAAATGGTTAAATCAAGTGGACGGAAATATATCTATAGTGAGGGGAGTGCAACTATCGGGCTATAGTGGAGTGTCCCGGTAGTTAACGAATGTTGGATAACTTTGATAATGAGATTAGTCGGTTAGCCTCGAATCATTGGAGCCCATGATCTATAGGTCCATTAGGTCCCCCTACTAGCTCATATCGGAATAAAGCTTAGAATATTTTGATAGGAAACTTTGAATCGTTCAAAAACGGGAAATAGGGTTTTATCGTAAAACGTGTTCGACACAATGATTTAATTATGAATTAAATTAGGAATTGAGAGATGAGGTATTTAGAAGTGTTTTAAATACCATATATATGTATTAGGAATCATATATAATTCATGGCAATAGGTGATAAAGATTGATTGGATCAATCATATCAAAATTACTTGGAAATGTCCCAATTAATTGCCTAGAAATCAATTTCAATTATGAATTGATTTTGAAATGAATTGAAAGCTGAAAATTCACAATTAGGATTCAATTCACAGTGGATTTAGTGGTTTTTCCACTCTTGCATAATGATACATAGTGGAAAACAACACAAACATGCATTAGATGCATGTGTTGTGAAGTAGACACCTAGAATCCACTTTGAGTTGCATCTTGACCATGTGGCTAAGTGTCATGAAGCTTGTCTTTGCATGGGAGAGGTCTATAAAAGGGGCTTGAATTAGATTCAAGAGTAGTAAGCTTTCATTTAGTGTTATGCTGCAAATTTTCTCCCTCAAATTCTCTCTCATTTCATCTCCTTCCAAAAGCTTGTACCATCAAGCATTCCCTTCCTATTTCTTTCTTCTATAGGCTACCACAAGTCTTTCTAGGCTCAAGAGAATAGTAGGGAAGACACTAAAGGTTGTCCAAGAGAAGTTGGAGAAAGATAATATCACAAGGAGTTCCTTACAAGTGAGCATCAAAGAGGTTGGTACTCATTTACTCTCTTTTCTACCCTTTCTAGAACATGCATGCTTTAGGAGTAAAATTGAATGTCTTAAGTGCTTTCGATCTTCAATTGCTTCCGCATGTGTTATATGAACACCTTCAGCAGGCTCATGCTTGAACGGCTCAGTGGTTGCCACTGAGAAAGAAGAAGAAAAATAAGAGATTGCACCCGCATCTTAGGGGCAATCTAAAAAATAAGCAGGGGATTTTGCAGCCGCAAACACGACGCAAACTTTGTAGGAAACAAACAATGCACTGATTCCTGAGGTGCAACAACACGGGCAAACCCTGTCACCACCACAAAAGGATGAAAAAGTTTTTGAGGACCTGTTTGAGCACAAAGACAATGAAGAGAAAGAAGAGGAGGAGCACAACAAACTCCTATTGATGAAGATGAGGTCCAAGAGATTATTGAGGACCAAATGCCAGAAGTGGGGTAGAGAAGAAGAAAAAGAGGTCGATGGGAAGCAGAAGAAAAGGAAGATCACAACTCCCCTTAGGAGGCCAAGCACACGGGGAGCGAATTTTGTGCTTCCACGCGCCCAGAAACCACCACCACCACCTGCAGAGGAAGAATCCTCCACTCCTCAAGTAAAGAAAATGCCTAAAAGAAACCGAGGGTGGAACGACAGGTGGAGTCACACGTACTCAGGCCAGCTTAACCATAATGAAGAAGAGGGCCTTGATGTGTGAGAAGACCTTCTCTACAAAAATAGGTCCCCTACTTGCTTTTATTGATAACATCTTATGCAGGTATGGTTCGAACCAACTCAACAAGGATCCTAAGGCTGCCTCAGTCCCCCTGGTTCGAGAATTCTATGCACAGATAGGGGAGGAGCAGCAGACGGTTATGTTTTTAAGAGGCCGAGTGGTGGAGTTCTCAGCGAAACAAATCAATCAGATTTTTCGATTGTCATCCCTCAGATTTCTAGCTAGAAACATGGCCATTGAAGAACCTACTAAGGAGCAGCTGGCAAAGGCCCTATCATTGGTAGCACATGAGGGAGTCCAGTGGAAAGAGTCCATGATGGGGATCAGGACTCTCTTGTCTGGAGATTTGAAGCCAGAAGCATCAGTCTGACTATACGTGATCAAGAACAAAATCATGCCAACAACGCATGATAGGACCATCTCCCAGGAACGTGCCATGTTGTTGTACAACATGTACAAGGGCTTGGATCTCAACTTAGGCCGAATCATCTGGAACGAGATCCTGGTCTGTGAGTACAAGAACGTGGGGAGGCTATTATTCCCAAGCTTGATCACCAAGATTTTTAGGCTGGCAGGAGTTGGGCCCGAGGCTCAAGAAGAGAGGGAGGTTGCAAGGACTTCCATCGACACGAGCTTAATTAAGAAGCTCATTTCCAACTCAAGGTTGAAGGTAACCTTCCCAGAAAAGAAGGCTCAAACTACCCCTTCTACACCTCAAACCTCAAAGCCAACTCTAAAAACTTCCATTGTAGCAGATGTGACCGCAAATCAGCCGTAAACTCCAGCTCCTCCAGCACAAGCTCCCCAGCAGCAACTTGAAGACAATATAGGGGAGCTAAGGAAAGATTTGGAGTACATGAGGGAGAAACACATATTTTACATGGCATATGCCCAACTTTGGGATCATGTCATACGAAAGGTCTTTGATGAGCTCGTAGAAGACCTAGATAATTATCTCCCTCCTTTCTCTGAAATAAGCATGGACCCACCTAAAGGCAATGGGGTCGACCCTTCAAATGCCCAAGGGAGTTTTTCTTTCACCTTACTAATTCTTTCATTGAATTATTATTTCCTAGGTGATAGAAAAATTTAGTGTCTAGTTATCTTTTATTTGCTTTCTTGTGTTTTTTTGTTTCTTTTATAGGTTAGAGAGTTTTTATTTGCTTTCTTGCATTTCTTCTTATTATTTCAATTTCTTAGATAGGTTGTTTGTCGTTGTTTGTTTCTTTTGTTTGGAAAATTCTGAAAAAAGTATATCTCTTTGGAAAATAGTACTTTAAAAGATTTTTGAAAGTTGAGTGTGCTTTAGTGGTTTGTTTGTTTTTGAGCGCCCTTAATGATGATGATAACTAAAGCTCTCTCGGCTCTTTAAATACTTTAGTAAGTTCGAGTTTTTCAAAGCATGAAACCTGAATAAACTTTTCTCTCTATAACACATTCAAGTCCAAACTCGCATTAAACTTTGACTGTTAAAACCTTTAGGAAGTTTAGATTTAATCTTAGCTTGTCAGTCCTTTTTAGTCTCTCTTATTTTGTTCTTCAAGTTTAGTCAATGGGGACATTGACTCGTTTAATATTGGGGGGGGGGACAATTTTGCCTTTTGTACTCTCTATGTATCATGTTGCCTTTTGCTAGTGCTAAATATATATATATATATATAGAAAAAACAAGGAGATACTCCTCCTTCTTGAGCAAACTAGGTAACCAGGGGCGGCCATATGACACCCAATTTACATTGCATGAAAGGTTAGTTTGGGAAGTGAGTATGCACTACAGTCTTAATAGCGAGCTATGCTCGTAGTCAGCTACTATCACCACAAAGTGTTAGTATGTTGGAACGAAGGTGTAGATGACTATCAGACTCTCCTTTAAAAAAGAAAGAAAGAAAGAAGCCTAGCAGCAACTTATAATAAGTTTGGGGGAGGGAAGTTAAATTTTCTTTTCCATCTTGAGAGTTAGGATAACTTGTGAAAGTGATAGCCTACTCTGAATAAAGGCTAGGTGGAATAACAGGTATTAGAGATGGGAATGCATGAGAATGTTTTATCTTGAGAGAAGTGAGTGAAGGTGTAGTGTTAGAAAAGTCTTGTTGTTAGCTTAAAATGTTAGGAGTTGAGATCTTTCCTAAAAGGTGCCCTCATGAACTAAACTTACCTATGAAATGCACATCTTTTCTGTCTTGATTATGTTGTTTTTGTTAAAATTGCTTGAGTACAAGCAATGACTAAAGTTTGGGGGTGTGATAAACGTTCATTTATGTGCATTATTTAGCCTTAAAAACTCAAGTTATAGCTGGAAAACAAGGACTTTGTGCTTTAAATCATATCATTTAGAGTCAATTTAGCAAAATTCTTAGAATCATGTTGGAAATCTTAGGAATATATAATTTATTCTTAAAATTTCTAAAAATAAATTACTGATAAGACCAAAATAATCCTATTTTATTGCCTCTTGATGACATGCAAAAATGTCATCATTTTCCTATTAATTTTAGCTAGTTTTGTGCATGAATTGTGAGCTTTAATGTATTTTTATTTAGATTTTGTAGAAAACTGAGTTTGAGAAGCAAAGCCAAGAATTTTACAAATTTTGGGTATAAAAAGAAGACTATGGGCCATAAAAGGAGAAAAGAAAAAAAGAACATTTGAAGTGGAAGCCCAAAAGCCCAAAAGAAATGAAGATTGAAGGCAAAATCCGCATATGTGGCTTCTAGAAGGCCTAGCGTCGCGACGCTTGGGCTCGAGTGTCTCGATGCTTGGCAGGCTCCGAAGAAAATTCCAGAATCGCAGTAGTGTCGCGACGTTGCACCAACTTGAGCGGCAAGAAAACCTGACGTCACAGCGTCGCGACGTTGGGCGTCTTGGGCAGCAAGAAAGGTCTGGATTCTAGCCTATAAAAAGGCCCCTTCCCCTTGGCTCAAATCATCCCATTGTGGGTCGCTCTCCCCTAGCTCAATAGAGAGAAAAAGTAAGAAGAATTGTGAGGAAAAAGGCGGAATTGATTGGGATTTGATTGGGATTTCAAGGCTCGGGAATCGAGATGATCGTGACGGGAGCTTGGGATCTACTTATCGGTTATTTCTTCCTTATTTCTTTGTAATTTCCTATTTTAGATTGAGTTAGGCTTATGGACCAAGATCACTTGGGCAAAATTATTTCCATTTGTGAGTAGATCTTGAGACCTAGGGTCGTTATTCTAGTTAATTGGATATTGTAGCACAATTACTTGGGTTAGGTAATGAATTTCTTCATATTTCATCTATGCAATTCATGCTTAATGCCTTTAATCCCTTGATCACGGATTGATTGATTTGTTGGTCTAAATTGATACTCGACAGAGAGAAATTAGATTAGATCCAAATTGCATGGCTAACGATTGTTTGGAGCACGATAGTGAAAGAGAATTGTTAGAGATTGATAATGAAGTTGTTTAATGTCATACTATGATTAACTAAGGAGATGGATACATAAATTAGTTATGTTAGTATGAGATGTGGAGGAGCTTGAAAGAGAAATCCACTTATAATTACTTCTAGATTTATGAAATTGAAGATTATTAGTTACATGCATCCATGTATTTGAGCTACATATCCAAAAAGCTAGTTAACACCCTAGATCAAGTTCCCTGAATAGGATATTTCCATTTTTTTGTTGCATGTTTCTTTTTATTAGTTTCTTTAATTTTCGCTTTATCATTCGATTTAGACTTCTAAATAAAATTGAACGTGATGGTTCTTGGTACTTAATGGATATAATTCAATTTCCCTGAGGATTCGATACTCGGAATACTTTCCGTTTTAATATTACTTGGGAAACCGTACGCTTGCGGAAAATTGCACAACACCTCTAATCTAAGCTTGTTAGAGTCATTTTATGCTTTACTTGTCTTATTTACAGGTTAATTGAGCTTAGGCCATGTCGGGAGCCGATCACACTAATTGGTGTTAATTCGGGCCAATTACAGAGTTTTGGAGCCATCTCGGTGTCTTGGACGGCGTGGAGGTGAAAAGACCCAATTGTGTTGAAGCAGGCCTGAAGAACGACACCAAAAGCCGAAGATTGAAGCCCCGTACCGAGAAGAAGCAAGACAAAACTGAGAATTAAAGCAGGAAGTCAAGATTTGAGGTTGACGTCGAGACGCTGCACTTGGCGTCTCGATGCCGAAGCGAGATCTGGCCGGAGTGAAAAGTTTGCAGCGTCGAGATGCTGCCCTTGGCGTCTTGACGGCACCGTATTTTCTATATATATGTAGCCTCGGTTTAGTCCACCATTAGGTAAGAATTTTGGTCCTTTTACGATTTCTTTTGCCTCTTTTACATTCCAACATTGTTGTAGACCATTCTTGGTCATATTTTATGGATTCTTTCATGTTTATTGTTGATTTTTCTTCATCTATGAGTAACTAATCTCGTTTAGATCGTTGGATTGGGTTATGTCTTGATTCTTAATAAGATTGGTTGAGTTTTCTGAGTTATACCTACTGTTCTTATTGTATTTTCATTAAGTTTTGCATGTTATCCCATTTAAACCAATACATGAGGCTAGTCTATTAGGATTGACGCCCTATGTGATTACCGTTTGTGTATTCTATCAGTTAATTTTAGATAGCCACTAGGTTGAGGCAAGTCACTCTCTACGCGAGACGACCCTTGATAGGCCTAGGATGCATGTTAAAGGTTGTAGGAATTAGATTTAAATTGAATTTGAATTTGGTTCTTACAATTCCGGACCCACGATCCCAAAGCGGCTAGTTTTAATAGGTAGTTGTGAAATTGTTTGTTAGTTAACTAGTTAGATATAATCAGTAATTGTTGCAGAGGTCTCGAATGGTTGCTAAATTATGTATAAGGGGTGGCGAGCGATAGAGTCTATATTAATTAATCTTGTTAATTGCAAAATTCACGGTTAGCAAGTTAATTAACACAAGTTAGTGTATGGTGGTCCTCCGAGTAACCTAGAAGCCGACCGAACTAATGAAATCAGCTTGGAACAATTATTAGAGAAAACTAGGAAGCCAACGAATTAGAATCAAGCATAAGAAACCCCAATCCAACGATCCATTTTCAGGTTATTGTTCCCGTCTAAATTTCTGTTTAGCATGCTTAGTTTTGTGTCTTTTAAATTTCAGCATTTAATTATTTTATTACTTTTGCTTCTCCTTCATTCTAAAAATCCCCCATGTTTTCATAAGCACAAAATTCTATAACTGCTACGTCCCCTTCCCTGTGTTCGACCCCGATCACTATTTCTACAAAATAGTAGTAGTGTCGTGGATTATAAATTTTATTTGACCAACAGGAGCCTCGACAACTCCGATGCCCCGTCAAATTCGCACCACTGGCGAGGAAGGGCGTTTTTCTAGTATTTTTAGGTTTTTGTATTTTTAATTCTTGTTTGCATGGTTTATGATCACATGTTCTTCGAAGGGAAACGATCTTAGATTTGAACCCGAAATTTCTAGAGTGGAGATGAGATTTAGAAGGCAAGCATTAGGAGAAGAGTTAATAATCTCGGCGAAGTTGAAGCACCAACCATGGCTGAGAGAACATTGAGGTAGCTGACAGTGCCAGATCTAAACCAGCAGCCACTTTGTATTACCTGGCCCGAGACGGCAGGTAACTTTGAAGAGGGCCCGCACAAACATTTGCAGGAATTTCACGTAGTTTGTGGTCCGTCGTCGGCTGAATGGATGGATGTGAGATAAGATAATAAGTAATAGTAAAGATAAATTCAGTCAACCCTAGTGCAAGTATACACTGTCGCACGTAGTAATAAAAACCTTTGAAGTATTCCAAGGGTATCGATCCCACAAGGACTAACTGGAAATTCAAATTTGAAGAAGAAACTGCTCAACTTGATTGCTTAAAAATAGGTAACCAAAGAAAATAAGATTGATGATTGGTTTTTAGAAAAATAGATAAAACAAGCAAATAAAATAAAAGAATAACAATAAATAAAAAGAGGTATTCAACATGGATTCATCCCAAAGGCAATAACCCTAGTCATGGATTACTTAACTTAAGCCTTATTCAATGCACTGGGTCAGATTTAACTTCTATTTGGCCTTGCTCCCAAGAACCGTTAGAAGGCTAAGCGAGTACCGTTATGCACATTTCTGTGACTCGACTCTGACATAGATAATTCACGAATGCAACCTATAACCCTATAGTCGATATAAGGTGCCTTAGGCAGCTTGCCCTATACCGCCGAACAATCTCTTTCGAGCTTTTTCTCCTATATCACCTTTATGAGAACGATGTTGTCTGTCCATTTCGAGATCAAACTCCCATAGCATGCAAAGTCTAAGTGATCAAGTTAAACTCAGAAAGATTAGAGTGATAATCAATCAAGAATAACATCGGTTCTCATAAAGGTGATATAGGAGAAAAACACTTTCAAGCTATTGAACCATAAGGGAATTCACCATATTGAACCCATCAAAGGAATTTAGCTACTCATGGTGAGAAAAAGTGCAAATGAATACATGTCTATTATGAAGGATTGGAATTCCCAATTTCGTTACAACGGAAGCAATTGGACCGTTCGTAAATTAATTTTGTTTTACAAAATACCAATACATTGGCAAAAGGTTAAGCAATGAGAAACATACCTCTGTTGACGACTCTGAATACTTCAAAAATGATTCTTGATTGCTTTGCAACAACGAAGAACACCACCATTTGATCTTCCCCGCTATAACTCTGAGATTAGGAACGTAGTTGTGGGACTACCTAATCTTGAATGGGAAAAACTCTCAGAGAGAAAATTCTTCCTAGAGTTCTTGAGTTGAGAGAATATGAGAGGGCCTTATGGTGGCCATATGTTGTGGTACCTAAACCCTAGGTTTAGTGTTCTATTTATAGGAGAAAGACCATGAATAAAATATTCATTTAAAATCAATTATTTCCATAACTGATTTAATCTTTTCCATAACTAATCAATTCCATGACCAATCAATTCCATAATTGATTAATCTTTTCCATAAATGATTGATCACTTCCATAAGTGATTAAATCATTTCCATAAATGATTAATTACTTCCATAAGTGATTAATCATTTCCATAATTGATTAATTTCCAATTAATTAATTCTTTAATTAATTAATCACCAATTAAATATCATATATTTAATTTTAGACCTTCTATTAGTTAATTAATTAATTACCCAATTAAATATCATATATTTAATTTCAGGTCTTCAATTAATTAATTCTATAATATGAATCAAATTCATATTAAAATTTGAACTCCTTCAAATTCTCTTATATCCTATAAATTTAATATGAATCAAAATCATATTAATATTTGAACTTCTTCAAATATTTATTTCTCTCATAGACTATAGTTTAATTAAATCTCATTTAATTTAAACTAAATTGAATAATTAATTAATTCATCTTCTAATTAAATACCATATATTTAATTAGACATATATTTGGACTCTTTCAAATATATCAATCTCTCAATATAATAAAGTTTAATCTCAAATTAGACTTATATTTTAATGCATCCCTATACATTATATTAATTTATATCTCATACAATTAACTTAATTCCTAATATGAATTTGAACTATTCAAATTCTCTCAAGATATATTTGTTCCTAATTCCTCTTTACGAGCTAGCAGGGGAACCTAATGGACCTACAGATCAGAAGCTCCAATGATATGAGGTTAATAGATTAAACTCATTAATCAGGTTAACCAATATTCATTAACTGTGGGTCATTCCACTAAAGACCTACAACTGAACTCTTTTCATTGTAGAACATTTCTGTGTCCACGAATATAGACCTATGCCGGTAAGTCAATCCTTCACGAGTGTTCGTAATCACGGCTGGGTCAAATTACCGTTTTACCCCTGTGTTACAACTGTCTCCTTAAGTACCAGAGCTCCTCTAATGAACAACCTGTTTATGGTCCAACCATTAAACAGAAAGTTCCTCTCGGGCCAGTGAGAGGACGGGATCCCTTTGTTCAAGTCCCGGAGTCACCACTTAAGGGAACACTCATCTACTTCTCCTAGAAGTGGGAATGAGTGAACTCATTCTTGTGTTGTCATGTCTCCAGCTTCCCACTCGGTCTTGTCCCCAAAAAGGAAGGCATATTGAGTCGGCGTATTGGCCACTCTCACCCATGCTAATCAAAGGGCAATCCCTCATGAGAAGGAGTTCATGACACACTCAGGATTAAGACTGAGTTACCTAGGTCATCGTATTGAAACAGTAACCTAACTAGTTAACGGTGTTACATCTAGTGGTTTACTATTTCGTGGTCCGGTCTTATGCAAACTCATTGCATAGGATACTCTGCTCACATGTCTCCTACATGGACGCCTTGGATCAATACGTCTGTATCGAATACAGAGCGAGTCACATCACATAGTGTTACCAGGATAAGGTACCCAGTCTTATCCCTGTACTATAGACCTTTTAGGTTGTTACTTGAACACCGATCCCCGTATGTCCCCACATACCAGTTCAAGTCACATGTAAACAACCTTGGATCTTAGTTTATTGGATTTGGGTCAAATTGTGCAATATTTAACAATCACTTTATTGTAGAAACTTAATAACACTTTATTGAAACAAGTATACAATTCGTTTACATTCACTATCTACGAGTTTTAGGGCATAAAACCCAACACATTAAAAATAAGATGTAAAGAATACATATAAATGAAAAGTATCAAAAGCTGGAAATAATGGAAGTAGCCAAATATTATGGGTTTTCTATTTATCCAATCCTTCTAGAGTTCACTTAGACACTCCACACTCTCGCTTTTACAAGTGGGAATGGGTGAAAATCCCTACAAACCCTAAGGTTTGATGTCTAACTAAGCTTAGAATTTAGTCATCTAAGAAGGACCTCGGGCATCCCTACTCATAGGCGTCAACTAGGGTTCTGTCACCACCCTCTTCTTCCAAATGAGTTCTGCTTGAATTTGACTTCGAATCTCGAGCTTTTATAGTGTGGAAAATGGTTGAGGAGCTGTGAAATAGGTGCTGGAAGGTAGCCCAGTCGGTTTCGGGGTCAAAACAGATGGTTAGGTGCGAAGAAGACTCGTCAACAACGACCCGCGGACGACTTGAAACTGTCTCAGTTTTTTACAGAAATGTGGTCGCATTTCATTTTTCCTTCCTAGAAATGCGATCGCATTTCTGGGAAATTTCAACTTCTCCTCTGTTTTTCTGCACAACAACAAACTTAGTCAAATTCTCTTAAAATTAAGTCTTTTTAAGCACAAATGAGTACAATTTGACAAAAGTGAATCTCAACACCCTAACTTATCAACTTTAACATATTTTGAGTTCGGGAATAGTAAAATTGATCTAAACATGCAATATTTGACAAAAAAATGAGCTAAATATAAGGGTCAAATAGGTACATTTTTTACCCTTATCAGTACGTTCTAGTATGAGACCTCATGGAGTGATAGAGGAAGCGTTGAACCTGAAGGCATTCCCTTTTTCGCTAAAAGATTCAGCGACAGATTGGCTCTATTACCTTCCCTCTGGTTTTATCAGTTTATGGAACGAGATGAAAAAGCAATTTCTGGAGAAATTCTTCCCTGCCAGTAAAGCTGCAAAGATCAGGAAGGAGATTTATGGAAGTTCACAAATCACTGGGGAGACACTCCACGAATATTGGGAGAGATTCAAGCTTTTGTGCGCCAGTTTTCCACATCACTAGATCTCGGATCAGTTGTTGATCCAGTATTTTTACGAAGGGCTACTTCCTATGGATCGTAGTATGGTGGATGCAACCAGTAGAGGAGCACTAGTCAACAAGACCCCTGTTGAGGTTATACAACTAATTTCAAGTATGGATCAGAACTCTCAGCAATTCAGGACAAGAGGACCACTTGTAGTTGTGCAAGCCGCCACAAAAAGTGAGGTAAGCGAAATGCGCTTTGAAATGAGTGAATTAACTAAACTTGTTCGCTCTTTGTGTTAAGGACATGTGCAGGCGAAAGCCTGTGGAATTTGCTCAATGACTACTGTTGGGCTCCTAGAGTGAGTAAAAATGAGATGTAAAAAGACCCTAGAACTCTGTGCAAGTATACACAGTTCGCAACAAGTAATAAGCATTTATCGAATTCAAGGTCTGAATTAGCTTCCACTTTATCTATTTTATGCAACTCTTTAATGGTTTCAAGAATGGTTAAAATGATTGGTTTTTATAGAATGCTGAAGCAAAAGAAATGACAGAACAGAAAGTAAACTAATAGGCAGACAGATTAGAAACAGACGCTGGTCAGGATTTAGTAATTGTTTTACAAGATGCTCTAGCAATATTATTGATCACGCAAAACTCTCACAGTCTTATTGGCGGATTCCTCCCGGAACTCCAGATTTTTTAGAATGTGTTACAACTCCAATGAGCACTATCGATCAAGCACTAGGCAACTGGTTATCCCTAGCTCAGTCACTGGCGTTCACCAATACACAATGATCTAGTGTGATTAAATGCCACACACTCCCTAAATCATCCCTGAAACTAGATGGTGGTATTCATACCGGCTGGCCAGGCGAGCATAAAATAGAAATGAGCACAACAATTAATCAAGATGCATCAAAACAATATCTATTGCATAGAGGTTAAGCACAACAACTACATGTTCCCTAACCAACGCCCAAGATTACTTAGTTCATAAAATGCATAGAGACACACATTACAATCTGAGTAAGCATATCCATAATTACAAAACAACGCAAGAAAATATTAATTCCCTTGATCAGCTTGCAATTGATGGTCTTCTTGTAGGTCTCCAATCTCTCTCCTTTATTCGGCTCCCAAAGATGGAAGTAAGCTTCCCAAGAGTGGAATGTTCCTCCCAAGGATGGAATGAATTTGACTTGGGCGGCTATCTCCTTTTATAGAGTGATAGGAGGCTTGAATTAAGTTGACCTAGACACGTGGATGGCTCTCCTTGCTCCTTTATCCCGGAATAGCTTAACAGAATTCAGTTCATTAAATTTGCTAACGAGCTGTGGCGTGGCAGTTTTGCTCCCAGCTTTGCTCCAACACAGATTTTGCTCCCTCGAGTCGCTCAGCAATATATTCTGCACAAAATAACTTCCAAAGCATCCATTCTTCTAAATGGGTTAAAACATATTATATATATCTAAAAGCAACCCTATTTAGCACAAAAGACACACAGATCCCTATAGAAATAAGGCCTAAATAACTCCCTTTTGGAGAGTTATCAACTACCCATACTACTGATGTCTGCCCTGAGATACAAGACAATGGAGAGGTGAATGCCATTGGTGGATTAAATGGAAATCAAAGAGAGTACAACCTATACAGCAACACTTACAATCCAGGATGGAGAGACCATTCAAATTTTAGTTATGGGAACCAACAGAAGCTTAGTTATGGGAACCAACAGAAGCTTAGCTAACCAACAGAAATCAAAGAGAGTACAACCTATACAGCAACACTTACAATCCAGGATGGAGAGACCATTCAAATTTTAGTTATGGGAACCAACAGAAGCTTAGCTAACCACCTCAGTTTGCCCATCCGTTTGTGGATGACAAGTTGTAGAAAATAGAAGCTTAGTTCCCAATTTTCCCCATAAAACTTTCCAAAAATGACTTAAAAATTTAACATCCCTATCACTAACAATAGTTTTGGGAATGCCATGCAATCTAACCACTTCCCTAAAGAAAAGATTAGCTATGTTGGTAGCATCATCAGTTTTGTTACATGGAATGAAATGCGCCATCTTACTAAACCTATCAACCACCACAAAAATACTATCATGATTTCTTCTAGTCTTTGGTAATCCTAGAACAAAATCCATGCTAATGTCTACCCATGGTTCACTAGGAACATCTAAAGGAGTGTAAAGGCCATGTGGTTGTGTCTTAGACTTAGCCTCCTTACACTTGAAACATTGCTTGCATACTTTGTTCACATCTTTCCTCATTTTAAGCCAATAAAAATGTTCACACAACATGCTATAGGTTTTAAATTCTCCAAAATGTCCCATAAGTCCTCCCCCATGAGCTTCCTTCACAAGTAACTCTCTAATGGAACACTTAGGAATACAAAGCTTACCTTTCCTAAAAAGCATCCCATCAAACACAATATAATCTTGAACATTTTTCCCTTCTAAACATTGTGCATACACATCATAAAATTCAGATTTCTCAACTTTATACAACTCAATCATGTGTTTAAAACCAAGAACTTTTGCACTAAGGGATGAGAATAAAGCATACCTTCTTGATAATGCATCAGCCACCACATTATCCTTACCTTTTTTGTAATGGATGACATAAGGAAATGTCTCAATGAATTCCACCCATTTCGCATGCCTCTTGTTAAGCTTCGTTTGGCCTTTGAGATGCTTCAAGCTTTCATGATCCGTGTGGATAACAAACTCTTTTGGCCATAAGTAATGTTGCCAAACTTTCAAAGCCCTCACAAGTGCATGTAGCTCCTTGCCATAAGTCGGGTAGTTGAGTTGAGCTCCATTTAGCTTTTCACTAAAGAACATGATTGGTCGCTTTTCTTGCATCAAAACAACCCCTATACCTATCCCACTTGCATCACATTCAATCTCAAAAGATTTATCAAAGTTAGGTAAAGCAAGACAAGGTGCATTGGTCAATTTTTCTTTTAACTCATTGAATGCATTCTCTTGCTTTTCTTTCCATTCAAATTTCACATGCTTTTTCACAAGTTCAGTTAATGGTGAGGCTATGCTACTAAAATCTTTAATAAATCTCCTATAGAAACTAGCCAAACCATGAAAGGATCTTACCTCAGATGCATTGGTAGGAGTTGCCCATTCTCGGATAGCCTTTACCTTTTCTTCATCAACTTTCACTCCATCTTTTCCAACAATGAACCCTAGGAAATTGACTTGTTCTAGACAAAAAAACTACACTTTTTGAAGTTGGCATAAAGCTTCTCTTCTCTAAGTTTAAGTAAAATTGTCTTAACATGCAAAATATGATCATTCAAGCTCTTTGAGTAAACAAGAATATCATCAAAGTATACAACCACAAATTTTCCTATGTATTCCCTCAAAACATGATTCATTAGCCTCATAAAAGTACTTGGTGCATTAGTAAGGCCAAATGGCATAACAAGCCACTCATAAAGCCCAAACTTTGTTTTGAAAGCTGTTTTCCATTCATCTCCTACATGCATACGAATTTGATGATAACCACTTTTAAGATCTATTTTTGAAAACAGATCAGCACCATGCAATTCATCTAACATGTCATCTAATCGATGAATAGGATGTCGATATTTTACCGTTATTTTGTTGATAGCTCGACAATCAACACACATCCTCCATCTACCATCTTTCTTGGGTACCAAAATCACCGGAACCGAGCAAGGACTCATGCTTTCTCTAATATACCCTTTATCCATGAGTTCTTCAACTTGTCTTTGGATCTCCTTAGTCTCGGTTGGATTGGTCCTATAGGCAGCCATGTTTGGAAGAGTTGCACCCGGAATGAAGTCAATTTGATGTTCAATCCCTCTTAGAGGAGGTAAACCCATAGGTGCATCTTCATGTGGAAACATGTCATTAAATTCCTGCAAAAGAGACTTAAAAGCACTAGGCAAACCATCATTAGAGTTAGGTTCAGTTACTAAACACTTTCCTTTGCACATAAGTACAAAGTTTGGTGTTTCGAATGAAAACATATTTCTCACTTCCCCCTTTCTTAGAACCAAACTCACATTCTTTCTTTTTTCCTCAAAATCACTCTTTTTTCTCTCTTGATTTTCACTCACCTTTTGCCCCTCACTTTCCTCTTTTTTTTCACTCTTCTCTCTTTCTTTAGACTTACTTTCTTCTCTCCTCTCTTTTTCTTCAAATTCTTTTCTTTTCTTCTCTAATTTCAAGTGATCACAATGTACTTCATATGGAGATAATGGCAGCAAAGTATACTTCTTCCCATCGAAAGTAAAGGTATACTTGTTGAACAATCCATCATACGTAACCTCTCTATCATATTGCCAAGGTCGGCCTAACAAAATATCTCCCGCATGCATAGGTACAACATCACAAAGAACTTCATCCTTATATCTTCCCAAAGTAAAAGAAATAAGAACTTGAGAGTTTACCTTCAATTCTCTTTTATTCGTCAACCATTGAAGTTTATATGGTTTTGGATGTGGACGAGTAGTAAGTTGAAGCCTTTTTACAAGAAAACTACTTACCACATTTGTGCAACTTCCACTATCAATCACCAAGCTACATGGGCTTCCTCCAATCAAACATCTTGTGTGAAACAAGTTTTCCCTTTGATCTTCAACTTTCTCTTCCTTGATTTGCACATTAAGTACCCGTCTCGTAATCAAGGATATGGAATTACCTTCTTCAATATACTCGTCATCATCGGGTGTTTCATATTCTTCCTCAAGTTGTGCATCATTTTCCTCACATTCTTCTTCTGAATCAATCACGCCATTTCTCACCACCATGACTCTTTTATTGACACACTTTTTGCTCATGTGTCCAAACCCTTTGCACTTCCAACATTGAATAGAGCTAGTCTTCTCCCTAACCTCCTTTGAAGCTTCAATCTTCTTAGAATTAGAGCTCTCGGCTTCCACTCTTTTGGCAGCCACTAATTTCCCCTTTGATTGCATCGATTCATTCCTATTTACAAAACCATCCTTGTTCCACGAATTAGAACTTGAAAAGGCATGAGTTTTAGATACATACCTCTTTGCACGCTCTTTTTCTTCCTTCAATTGAGCTTCAATTTTGATAGCATAATGATACATATCTTCCATATAAGGTGGTGTATTTCTATCAACAAGATGAGCAATTTCTTGATTCAAACCTCCAAGGAACCTAGACATGGTATCTTCCTCATCTTCTTGGATTCTTGCTCTTCCAATCAAAGTCTCCATCTCTCGATAATATTCAGCAACACTTTTTGTACCTTGCCTCAAAGATTGCAATTTAGTTTTCAAATCTCTTTCATAATGTTTAGGAACAAACCTTTTCCTCATGGCTTCTTTGAGTTCTTCCCAAGTTTCTATTGGATCCTCCTCTTTCCTCCTTCTCTCGGACTTGAGATAATGATACCATTCAGAGGCATAATTGGTGAATTCGGCAATGGCAAGTTTCATCTTCTTATTCTCACTAAATGTGTTGCAATCAAACACATGTTCTATCTTCCTTTCCCATTGCAAATATGTCTCCGAATCTGCCGTTCCAGTAAAAGGTGGGATCTTGAGTTTAACTCCTCCATCTCTATCTTCATGCACTCTTTCCACCCTCCTAGGTTGCATCACATTGGCGAGGTTATTTCTTCCTCTCCCTCTCACATTTCCTCTACCTCCAAGCTGTCTTTCATGTGCATCTAAGTCAAACATACCTTCATCTTCTTGGAATGGTCGTACTTCCCTTTGTTGTTGTGCCCTCCTTTCTTGTCTATCTTCCCTCATCAATTCCAGCATACCTTGAATTGCTTGAAGAATAGCAACCTTTGGATCTATCACTTCCGGAACTTCTTCTCCATCATGCGACATTTTGTATTTAGTAACAAGGACCTTTCCACACTTCTCACAAAGATTTCACTCAAGGACACTCGTGTTTATCACTCAAGGGTAAGCTTTTGGTACTAGGTCAAAGATGTAAGGGTTGGCTTAAATTTTGGTGCAATCTTGCTATAAGCTTGATATAACCGATTCAAATGACCAACTTTTCACAACCTAAACTAGAGCAACTCAACCTTAAGACCAGCAACTAAAAACTTTGTACAAACATACAATATAACAACACTAACTTTTGGTGTGCCGCGGATCTTTGAATAAAAGTTTTTTTTTTCTTTTGACTTCCTTTTTTTTTTCTTCCTTTTTTTTTCTATTTGCTACTGATTTTTTTTTCTTCTTTTGCTACTGATTTTCTTTTTCTTTTGTTGCTTTTTTTTTCTTTTTTTTTTTTTTTGATAATCCGAGAACAAGTCACAAAAATACAAATTTGTAAAAAAAAAATGACAGAAAGTGAAGATATTTCACCTCTAGAGTCGGCCAAAGGATGTTGACCAAGTCTCTGATACCAAATGATAAGCGCCCAATATGCTTTAAGTTTACAAAGCTAGAGGTCCTTCTAGGATCCTTGTAAACGGACACAAATAAGACTAACTTACCGAATGATTCCAACCAAGAGTTTAGCTAGAAGATGAATCACTCTTAGATCAAACTTAGAATAAGGATGGTCACTCCTAGATCCTAAGACGACTCACTCCAGAATTAGATTGATCAAAAACTAATCCAATGAATCGATTGAACATCAAACCTAAGACAAGATTTGAAAGAAAATACAACACCAAAGGGGTTGAATAAGCAAAAGCTTTTTACTAAACATATTCTGAGTTTTCAAGAGTATTACAAGCCATTTTAAAGGCCAAATGGTCATGGATAGACCAAGGAACTCAAAAGTCATTCAACTACACTTAATTGCAAATTGTAGAAAATAAGACCTAGGAACTTAAAACTTGATTGCACATCAAACGAGCAGCCATATCTCAAAACTAAAAAGATAGAATTGCTTTAAATTGTCTTAAATATGTGCTATGGAATCCGCTCCTCATAATGGCAACGTTTGACATGCTTTGACATCACGAAATCCCAAGAGATGCAAGTTGGACAGCCACCTCTTCACAAATTCTGCACACTTTTTTTTGTCCTCCGTGCCATCTTCCAAACTACACAACTTTTCCCGTGCCATCTTGACTCCATTCTCTTCTTGACTTGCTGAACTAACATTATACAAAAATTTGGGTTCACAATTCTCGGCCTCTCGTGCATTTGCTAGCTTTTGAACATGCAGTGTGAAAGCCTCTTGTATCTTCTTTGTCTTGCTCCTTGTGATTGGTCCTTTAGGTACATGCAATGGATTATTGATTGAATCCATATCATCCCCCCTTTCTTTAAAAGGATTTGTCCTCAAATCAAGGTCTTCATTGCCTACACCAAAAGGAGACAAGTCAGCCACATTAAAAGTAGAACTTACATTGTACTCACCTTGTAGATCCAATTTGTAAGCGTTGTCATTAATACGTTCAAACACTTGAAAAGGACCATCTCCCCTTGGGTGAAGTTTAGACTTCCTTTGGTCGGGAAACCTTTCCTTTCTTAGATGAACCCAAACCCAATCACCCGGTTTAAAAATCAATTCCTTCCTCCCTTGGTTCTTGCGAGTGACTAGCTTTTGATTCTTCTTTTTAATCCTTTCTTTGATTTCTTTGTGCAAAGTTTTGATGTATTCGGCCCTAGAAGAAGCTGCATCACTAGTAAACATATTAGGCGGCAAAGGTGATAAATCTAGAGGAGTCAAAGGATTAAAGCCATACACAACCTCAAAAGGTGAACAATGAGTTGTACTATGAATCGCCCTATTATATGCAAACTCCACAAAAGGTAGAGTCTCTTCCCAAGACTTAAGATTTTTAGAAATTAGTGACCTAAGCAAGGCCCCCAATGTTCTATTAACCACCTCAGTTTGCCCATCCGTTTGTGGATGACAAGTTGTAGAAAATAGAAGCTTAGTTCCCAATTTTCCCCATAAAACTTTCCAAAAATGACTTAAAAATTTAACATCCCTATCACTAACAATAGTTTTGGGAATGCCATGCAATCTAACCACTTCCCTAAAGAAAAGATTAGCTATGTTGGTAGCATCATCAGTTTTGTTACATGGAATGAAATGCGCCATCTTACTAAACCTATCAACCACCACAAAAATACTATCATGATTTCTTCTAGTCTTTGGTAATCCTAGAACAAAATCCATGCTAATGTCTACCCATGGTTCACTAGGAACATCTAAAGGAGTGTAAAGGCCATGTGGTTGTGTCTTAGACTTAGCCTCCTTACACTTGAAACATTGCTTGCATACTTTGTTCACATCTTTCCTCATTTTAAGCCAATAAAAATGTTCACACAACATGCTATAGGTTTTAAATTCTCCAAAATGTCCCATAAGTCCTCCCCCATGAGCTTCCTTCACAAGTAACTCTCTAATGGAACACTTAGGAATACAAAGCTTACCTTTCCTAAAAAGCATCCCATCAAACACAATATAATCTTGAACATTTTTCCCTTCTAAACATTGTGCATACACATCATAAAATTCAGATTTCTCAACTTTATACAACTCAATCATGTGTTTAAAACCAAGAACTTTTGCACTAAGGGATGAGAATAAAGCATACCTTCTTGATAATGCATCAGCCACCACATTATCCTTACCTTTTTTGTAATGGATGACATAAGGAAATGTCTCAATGAATTCCACCCATTTCGCATGCCTCTTGTTAAGCTTCGTTTGGCCTTTGAGATGCTTCAAGCTTTCATGATCCGTGTGGATAACAAACTCTTTTGGCCATAAGTAATGTTGCCAAACTTTCAAAGCCCTCACAAGTGCATGTAGCTCCTTGCCATAAGTCGGGTAGTTGAGTTGAGCTCCATTTAGCTTTTCACTAAAGAACATGATTGGTCGCTTTTCTTGCATCAAAACAACCCCTATACCTATCCCACTTGCATCACATTCAATCTCAAAAGATTTATCAAAGTTAGGTAAAGCAAGACAAGGTGCATTGGTCAATTTTTCTTTTAACTCATTGAATGCATTCTCTTGCTTTTCTTTCCATTCAAATTTCACATGCTTTTTCACAAGTTCAGTTAATGGTGAGGCTATGCTACTAAAATCTTTAATAAATCTCCTATAGAAACTAGCCAAACCATGAAAGGATCTTACCTCAGATGCATTGGTAGGAGTTGCCCATTCTCGGATAGCCTTTACCTTTTCTTCATCAACTTTCACTCCATCTTTTCCAACAATGAACCCTAGGAAATTGACTTGTTCTAGACAAAAAAACTACACTTTTTGAAGTTGGCATAAAGCTTCTCTTCTCTAAGTTTAAGTAAAATTGTCTTAACATGCAAAATATGATCATTCAAGCTCTTTGAGTAAACAAGAAGATCATCAAAGTATACAACCACAAATTTTCCTATGTATTCCCTCAAAACATGATTCATTAGCCTCATAAAAGTACTTGGTGCATTAGTAAGGCCAAATGGCATAACAAGCCACTCATAAAGCCCAAACTTTGTTTTGAAAGCTGTTTTCCATTCATCTCCTACATGCATACGAATTTGATGATAACCACTTTTAAGATCTATTTTTGAAAACAGATCAGCACCATGCAATTCATCTAACATGTCATCTAATCGAGGAATAGGATGTCGATATTTTACCGTTATTTTGTTGATAGCTCGACAATCAACACACATCCTCCATCTACCATCTTTCTTGGGTACCAAAATCACCGGAACCGAGCAAGGACTCATGCTTTCTCTAATATACCCTTTATCCATGAGTTCTTCAACTTGTCTTTGGATCTCCTTAGTCTCGGTTGGATTGGTCCTATAGGCAGCCATGTTTGGAAGAGTTGCACCCGGAATGAAGTCAATTTGATGTTCAATCCCTCTTAGAGGAGGTAAACCCATAGGTGCATCTTCATGTGGAAACATGTCATTAAATTCCTGCAAAAGAGACTTAAAAGCACTAGGCAAACCATCATTAGAGTTAGGTTCAGTTACTAAACACTTTCCTTTGCACATAAGTACAAAGTTTGGTGTTTCGAATGAAAACATATTTCTCACTTCCCCCTTTCTTAGAACCAAACTCACATTCTTTCTTTTTTCCTCAAAATCACTCTTTTTTCTCTCTTGATTTTCACTCACCTTTTGCCCCTCACTTTCCTCTTTTTTTTCACTCTTCTCTCTTTCTTTAGACTTACTTTCTTCTCTCCTCTCTTTTTCTTCAAATTCTTTTCTTTTCTTCTCTAATTTCAAGTGATCACAATGTACTTCATATGGAGATAATGGCAGCAAAGTATACTTCTTCCCATCGAAAGTAAAGGTATACTTGTTGAACAATCCATCATACGTAACCTCTCTATCATATTGCCAAGGTCGGCCTAACAAAATATCTCCCGCATGCATAGGTACAACATCACAAAGAACTTCATCCTTATATCTTCCCAAAGTAAAAGAAATAAGAACTTGAGAGTTTACCTTCAATTCTCTTTTATTCGTCAACCATTGAAGTTTATATGGTTTTGGATGTGGACGAGTAGTAAGTTGAAGCCTTTTTACAAGAAAACTACTTACCACATTTGTGCAACTTCCACTATCAATCACCAAGCTACATGGGCTTCCTCCAATCAAACATCTTGTGTGAAACAAGTTTTCCCTTTGATCTTCAACTTTCTCTTCCTTGATTTGCACATTAAGTACCCGTCTCGTAATCAAGGATATGGAATTACCTTCTTCAATATACTCGTCATCATCGGGTGTTTCATATTCTTCCTCAAGTTGTGCATCATTTTCCTCACATTCTTCTTCTGAATCAATCACGCCATTTCTCACCACCATGACTCTTTTATTGACACACTTTTTGCTCATGTGTCCAAACCCTTTGCACTTCCAACATTGAATAGAGCTAGTCTTCTCCCTAACCTCCTTTGAAGCTTCAATCTTCTTAGAATTAGAGCTCTCGGCTTCCACTCTTTTGGCAGCCACTAATTTCCCCTTTGATTGCATCGATTCATTCCTATTTACAAAACCATCCTTGTTCCACGAATTAGAACTTGAAAAGGCATGAGTTTTAGATACATACCTCTTTGCACGCTCTTTTTCTTCCTTCAATTGAGCTTCAATTTTGATAGCATAATGATACATATCTTCCATATAAGGTGGTGTATTTCTATCAACAAGATGAGCAATTTCTTGATTCAAACCTCCAAGGAACCTAGACATGGTATCTTCCTCATCTTCTTGGATTCTTGCTCTTCCAATCAAAGTCTCCATCTCTCGATAATATTCAGCAACACTTTTTGTACCTTGCCTCAAAGATTGCAATTTAGTTTTCAAATCTCTTTCATAATGTTTAGGAACAAACCTTTTCCTCATGGCTTCTTTGAGTTCTTCCCAAGTTTCTATTGGATCCTCCTCTTTCCTCCTTCTCTCGGACTTGAGATAATGATACCATTCAGAGGCATAATTGGTGAATTCGGCAATGGCAAGTTTCATCTTCTTATTCTCACTAAATGTGTTGCAATCAAACACATGTTCTATCTTCCTTTCCCATTGCAAATATGTCTCCGAATCCGCCGTTCCAGTAAAAGGTGGGATCTTGAGTTTAACTCCTCCATCTCTATCTTCATGCACTCTTTCCACCCTCCTAGGTTGCATCACATTGGCGAGGTTATTTCTTCCTCTCCCTCTCACATTTCCTCTACCTCCAAGCTGTCTTTCATGTGCATCTAAGTCAAACATACCTTCATCTTCTTGGAATGGTCGTACTTCCCTTTGTTGTTGTGCCCTCCTTTCTTGTCTATCTTCCCTCATCAATTCCAGCATACCTTGAATTGCTTGAAGAATAGCAACATTTGGATCTATCACTTCCGGAACTTCTTCTCCATCATGCGACATTTTGTATTTAGTAACAAGGACCTTTCCACACTTCTCACAAAGATTTCACTCAAGGACACTCGTGTTTATCACTCAAGGGTAGGCTTTTGGTACTAGGTCAAAGATGTAAGGGTTGGCTTAAATTTTGGTGCAATCTTGCTATAAGCTTGATATAACCGATTCAAATGACCAACTTTTCACAACCTAAACTAGAGCAACTCAACCTTAAGACCAGCAACTAAAAACTTTGAACAAACATACAATATAACAACACTAACTTTTGGTGTGCCTCGGATCTTTGAATAAAAGTTTTTTTTTTCTTTTGACTTCCTTTTTTTTTCTTCCTTTTTTTTTTCTATTTGCTACTGATTTTTTTTTTCTTCTTTTGCTACTGATTTTCTTTTTCTTTTGTTGCTTTTTTTTTCTTTTTTTTTTTTGATAATCCGAGAACAAGTCACAAAAATACAAATTTGTAAAAAAAAATGACAGAAAGTAAAGATATTTCACCTCTAGAGTCGGCCAAAGGATGTTGACCAAGTCTCTGATACCAAATGATAAGCGCCCAATATGCTTTAAGTTTACAAAGCTAGAGGTCCTTCTAGGATCCTTGTAAACGGACACAAATAAGACTAACTTACCGAATGATTCCAACCAAGAGTTTAGCTAGAAGATGAATCACTCTTAGATCAAACTTAGAATAAGGATGGTCACTCCTAGATCCTAAGACGACTCACTCCAGAATTAGATTGATCAAAAACTAATCCAATGAATCGATTGAACATCAAACCTAAGACAAGATTTGAAAGAAAATACAACACCAAAGGGGTTGAATAAGCAAAAGTTTTTTACTAAACATATTCTGAGTTTTCAAGAGTATTACAAGCCATTTTAAAGGCCAAATGGTCGTGGATAGACCAAGGAACTCAAAAGTCATTCAACTACACTTAATTGCAAATTGTAGAAAATAAGACCTAGGAACTTAAAACTTGATTGCACATCAAACGAGCAGCCATATCTCAAAACTAAAAAGATAGAATTGCTTTAAATTGTCTTAAATATGTGCTATGGAATCCGCTCCTCATAATGGCAACGTTTGACATGCTTTGACATCACGAAATCCCAAGAGATGCAAGTTGGACAGCCACCTCTTCACAAATTCTGCACACTTTTTTTTGTCCTCCGTGCCATCTTCCAAACTACACAACTTTTCCCGTGCCATCTTGACTCCATTCTCTTCTTGACTTGCTGAACTAACATTATACAAAAATTTGGGTTCAAAATTCTCGGCCTCTCGTTGTGCATTTGCTAGCTTTTGAACATGCAGTGTGAAAGCCTCTTGTATCTTCTTTGCCTTGCTCCTTATGATTGGTCCTTTAGGTACATGCAATGGATTATTTATTGAATCCATATCAGTTCATCTTCTATGATTAGGGCTGAGCACATTTTCTGTCAGCCCACCTCTGCTTTCGATATTTTTTATACTTCTACTGATCATTCCTTACAGGCCCCGAAATTACTGAAACAAGAGATTTCTAAAAACAATGTATTTTGGACCTGTGGATAGAAGCCTCCCTAAGAAATAGAGGAGAGCGTGGTCGAGCAAACGACCTTAAACATTTTCACCTTATAACTTTACTGCTTTCTGTTATTTCAATTCTTAGATAGGTTTATTTTTATCAGTTGCTTTTATGTCTGTTTCCTTGTTTTTGTTTGTCTTTTAAGATTGGCGATACCAAAGCAAAGCTTCTACATTTATAAGAAAACGTGACTGGCCCATGAGCGCAATATTCAGGGAAGTTCTACTCTTTCCCTATGCATTGTCTTAATTCTTAATGATTTATTAATTGAGGGCAATGTAAATTTTAGGTTGGGGGTGGGGAATCATAGTTTTTACTTCTGTTGGGCCTTGAGCATATGAGCATCAGGCCAGCGTTTGTGCTTAATGAATGTCTTGCATGCTTGTCGTGTATATGTTTTTTAAGTGATGATGATTTCCTTGGATTGACTCAAATATTTTCAAAAATTTATTGCTTTCGATGAGTTGTGACCGAGAGTGTTCAAAAAAGGAGCCTTTTCAAAACTTTTCTTGGATATGTCTTGCACTTGTTGGGTGTCTATCTTGCTTTAAAGTAGGACTTGAATGCTTAGGAGCGAGTTATTTAGCTCATATTCCTGTTGTCACCTCGATAGGTGTAAGGTTAAGGGAGAAAGTCTAAATTTTTTTCAAAATAGTGTGTGGAGTCTTGCCTAGGAGAGAAAAAGAAAATATGCCTACAATAAAAATAGAAAAAGAAAATATGCCCACAATAAAAATAGAAAAAAAAAAGAGTGGAAAAATAAGTCAGTGAGCACGAGCCAAAAGAAAAACCATATGCTCGTCATTTTTATTTTGAAAGAAAAAGCATGCTTGCATTGAGCTTAAATGCTTAGGGGTAAAAAGAGCTACTTGTAGTGTGATCAGTTAGGCCAACCAAGAGTGAAACTCAGGTTATGGGTCTTTGCACTGTAGTGTGGAAGCTAGTGCCCCATTCAAAAGAAATGCAGAAAGAAAAAAAAAAAAAAGAGAGAGAGAGAGAAAAAGCAAAAACAAAAAAAAAAAAAAAAAAAAAAAAAAAAAAAAAAAGCAAAAAGAAAAAAAAAAAGAAAAAAATAGAGAGAAAAGAAAAAGGAATTCCTTGATCAAGCCTAAGAAAGAGGAAGCAACCTAGTTTGTTCCATTTGGGCAACACCTTAGTGCCAGTGTAGGGGGAAGATATGATGAGAGTTGAGTAAGCCAATCCCGGGCTAGTAAAGTCTTCTTTAGATGGGATGGAGCTCTCTTGTGCAAGATAATCTTTGAAAATTTTTTATTTGTCTCCTCATTTATCTCTCTTACGAATGTCTTTTTATTACTTTAGTTTTTGGAATGTTTGAGTCTTGAGGATTAAATCACTTTTCAATTATATGCACAACGTCTTTCTCTTTGGTCTATGTGTGCCTTGCTTGTGGTCTAGCAAGATTTAGGTTGTATTTCATAGGACCTAAATAGTCCTATTTTATCGCCTCTAATCTAAGCTTGTTAGAGTCATTTTATGCTTTACTTGTCTTATTTACAGGTTAATTGAGCTTAGACTATGTCGGGAGCCGATCACGCTTACTGGTGTTTATTCGGTCCAATTACGAAGTTTTGCAGCCATCTCGGTGTCTTGGACGGTGAGGAGATGAAAAGACCCAATTGTGTTGAAGCGGGCTTGAAGAACGTGTTGGTTTAAATGTCATATAAACTCGTAGTTTGTAAATCATTAAACATATTCTATTTCCAATAAATACGTTATTAAGGTTATTCAGTAAAAGATGTTATTGAATATGTAAATTGCGAATGATTAACCTAAATCCAATAAACTAAGATCCTTGGCTATAAAATGAATGCTCGAACTATATGTAGAGACATATCGTAGGATCAAGTTCAAGTTTATAGTAAAAAATAGTCTATAGTATAAGGATACGGTTGGGTGCCTTATCCTGGGGACACTATGGATGCGACCCACTTTGTATTAAGTACAAACGATGAGATCCTAAGTCGAGTGGGGACGAGTTGGGGCGTCCTATGCAATGAGTTTGCATAAGACTGGACCACGAAATAAGTCACTTTCTCTTTATAACGTCGTTTACTGAAGAAACTGACTATTTCTCATAGATGACCTAGGTAACTCGTTCTTAATCCTGAGCTAACTATGAACTCCTGTTTATACGAGATTATCCTTTGATATGCATGGGTGAGACTGGCCAGCATTGTCGACTCAACAAGCCTACCATTTTGGGGATAAGATCGAATAGATAGTTGGGGACATAGTCTCGCAAGACGGAATTCGCTCCTACCCCATTTCAGGGATAATAGAGATGTTGTTCCCTTAATTACTAACTCTAGGACTTGAACAAGGGGCCCCACCCTCTCGTTCGATTGAGAGGGACTTAGGTTTGATGGTTGGACCACAAATCGATTGTTCATTAGAGAATTAGTGGAACTTGAGGAACAAGAAGTACTATAGGGGTAAAACGGTCATTTGACCTAGCTATAGCTACGAACATCCTGTGAAGGATCGACTTACTGATCATGGTTAAATCAAGTGGATGGAAATATATCTATAGTGAGGGGACTGCAACTATCGGGCTATAGTGGAGTGTCCCGGTACTTAACGAATATTGGCTAGCTTGGATAATGGGATTAGTCGGTTAGCCTCAAATCATTGGAGCTCATGATCTATAAGTCCACTAGGTCCCCCTATTAGCTCATATCGGAATGAAGCCTAGAACAAAATGATAGAAATCTTTGAATCGTTCAAAAACAGGAAATAGGGTATTGTCGTAAATTGTGTTTGACACAATAATTTAATTATGAATTAAATTAGAAATTGAGAGATAAAGTATTTAAAAGTGTTTTAAATACAATATATATGTATTAGGAATCATATATAATAGATTGCATAAGGTGACAATGATTAATTGGATTAGTCATATCAAATTATTTGGAAATGTCTCAAATTAATTACCAAGAAATCAATTTCAATTTAGAATTGAAATTAGGGTAAATTGCAAGCTGAAAATTCAGATCATAGATTCAATTTAGTGGATTTAGTGGGATTCTCACTCTTGCATGTTGATGCAAAGTGGAAAACAACATAACCATGCACTAGTTGCATGTGTTGTGAATTAAACACCTAGAATCCACTTTGAGTTGCAATTCCATCATGTGTCTAGTGTCATGAGGCTTCTCTTTGCATGGAAGATTTCTATATAAAGAGTATGAATCAAATTCAAAGCCAAGAGGGCATTTTCCTTACTGTTATGCTGCTAGAATTTACTCTCAAACTCACTCACCTCCATAGATCTCTCAAGTGCTTGTACCTACAAGCATTCTCTTCCCATTCCCTATCACTATAGACTCCCACAAGTCGTTCTTGGCCCAGAGAATAGTAGGGAAGACTCTAGAGGTTGTCCAAGAAAGGTTGGAGAAGAAAACACAACAAGGAGCATCACATAGTTGAGCTACAAAAAGGTTGGTGTTTAATTTCTCTTTGTTCTGTTTTTCTAGAACAAAACATGCTTTAGGAGTAAAATTGATAGAGTTAAGTGCTTTTGATCTTCAATTGCTTCCGCATGTGTTATATGAACACCTTCAATTGGTATCAGAGCATGATTAGAGCACTTAACTTGCATTAATTTTGCTGTGGTGGTTACCATTCTGAAATTGAATTTTCTGTGTGCCAAAATGGAAATGTTGTGGTTTGGAAATTTTTTGAGCTTTCAATTCTTCATGAAAATGTAATTGCTCGGAAATGTAAGAGCGTTAATGTGTGTACAAGGGTCTGTAATTTTTATAGAGTCAATAGAGTCCATATAGGATGTAAAATCGAAGAAAAACTAGAGAAAACGCAAGTAGAAACAACAACCAGCAGTTGCTGGTCGCGAGAGCGTCGGGACGCCCTTCATGAAGCGTCCCGACGCTGTAGAACAAATTTCCCAGCGTGTAGAATTTCCAGAAATTTGGTTTGGTTCAACTGCTGTCTTTGGGTCTGGTTCGATTTGCTGCAGCCGGTTCAGTCCCTTCATTCACTTTTGGTGGCTGGTTCACTCCATGGAGGGTCGATTCGAGTTGGTACGTGAAGCTCGGGATTGCTACAAGCATTTTTAAATAATTATTATTTTAATAATTAGTTAATTGTTTGTTTTAAATTGTCAAACCATTTCATTTTAGCTTAATTTAATTTCTTTATTCATTGTGAATGTATGATTTAATTAGATTAATTGTATGTGCATTATGAGCATGCCATATAGTTTTATAATCCCACCATAGGAAAGCATGATCATGCATTTATTTAATTTTAATAAGTGTTATTAATTTTTCCAAATGCATGATGAAAATTTCACGATTTATTAATATAAGTGTTGTATTAATTTAGGGAGATTCATGCTTGAATGGTTATTTTTAATTTGATTAATTTTATATAAAAGTTATATATTAAAAGATTAAATTAACCTAGCATGACGCATGAAATTTCCTTAGTTTTGTTTATAAGTGTTATAATCAAATTGGAAAGCATGTTATAGATTAGATTTATAATTGTTATAAATCACTTAGAAATTTAAAATCTATAACAAAAAAAAGGTGCATGCTCACTTAGGGTTAATTTGAATCCAAATTCTTGATCATTTCAATTAGATTCAAATAGGTCGATAAGCTTGTAAAACATAGGTTACAAGAGAACTCACCCGACAAGATGCTGCCTAAGGCTGGAGGTATTTAAGTTGACGGTTTACGGAACACCTCCTACCTGGGCATCGAGTCGTTTCTTGAGTTAAAGTTAACCCATTTTTATGAGCATGCACGTGTGTGATGTGAGGTTTTAATCGTTATCACCTAGACATCGTAAGTTTAAATGAACTTAGACTTAGGGTTATTCAATTAGTCGTAATTCGCCTAAGTATAAGTATACCCAAAACCGTTTAAAATACTTAGTGGGAGGGGAGAGATATATCAAATCCATTTCCCTTTCACGTTCTACCTTTTGTTCACAACGTGAGATTTATGCTTGGCCTCGTGTTGATTATACCTCAACTACTCCATTCGGAAGGTGTTTGCATAAATCAATAACAAGGTGAATGGAGGAAGTATTTATAGTAAGTGAGTGAAGGAAGTGTGTCAACACATCCTGCAGTCTCCTCCGTTAGGTTGCACCGTGAGATTTCCATGTTCCGCCTGCTTGTATGCCCTGGAGCTACTAACCATTCGGAGGGTTGAAACATGGAGATCGGAACAACGCAAACTCCAGAAATGGATATGATTACTTAGGACCATTTCCAACATTAGCTTTTCCATTCGGTAGCATTGTTGGGGTCGTTCTCTGTAAACTTAAGACGGCGAGTCACACTTACAAGGGTTAGTACGTGTTAGTATATTCCTGACCAAATGTAACGATAACTAAACCACTATAGGAATAAGAGTTATTCTGGAATTAGTATTTAGTCAAGAACGTCTTGGTTTAGTGAAGGAGTAATTGACTGCCCCTCAGTAGCAGTTGCTCTAACTCACTAAAGTGTCGTTACAAAATAATAATCCTGGGTACATTATTACTTTTGCTAAAATCTTATTGGATTTTTGTCAAAAATGGTTAATAAGCTAATTACTAATAGTTTTGTTTAATTTTTCAGCATGTCTAGATCACTAGTACAATTACTTGCTTCGGATAAGCTTAACGGAGATAATTATGGAACTTGGAAGTCTAATCTGAATACCATAATGGTAATCAAGGATCTTAGATTTGTCCTAATCGAAGAGTGTCCACCTCACCCTGGCTCGTCAAACAACCAAATTGTTCGGGAAACATATGAGGAACGGACTCGCGCAAATGAACAAGCAAGAGTCTATATCTTAGCAAGCATTTCAGATGTCTTGTCTAAAAAGCACGAGAGGATGGTCACCACAAGGGAGATCATGACTTATTTGCAAGGTATGTTTGGGCAACCGTCCTCACAAACTAGACACGAAGCTCTCAAGAATGTTTACAATTCCCGAATGAAGGAAGGTGCTTATGTTAGGAAACATGCTTTGAACATGATGGTTCAGTTCAATATCGCTGAAGTAAACGGTGCTACCATTGACGAGGGTAGTCAAGTTAGTTTTATAATGGAGTCTCTTTCGAAGAGCTTCATTCAGTTCAGGACAAACGTTGTCACGAACAAAATAAAATTTAACTTGACTACTTTGCTAAACGAGCTCTAGACCTACCAAAGTCTCACCAAGAGGGGACAAGAAGGGGAAGCAAACGTCGCCTCCACCAAAAGGTTCCAAAAAGGATCATCCTCAGGAACCAAGTCTGGATCTTCCACTTCTAAGAATAAGAGTATTCAGATGAAGAGAAAGAAGGAAAAAGGGAAAGGAAAAGCTCCAATGGGAAGCAAGGCAAAAACAAAATCTGCAGATAAAGGGAAATGTTTCCATTGTAATGTAGATGGACATTGTGATAAAGGTAAAAAATATACCTATTTTACCCTTATATTTAGCTCATTTCTTGGTCAAATATTGAGTGTTTAGGTCAATTTCACTATTTCCGAGCTCAAAATATGTTAATTTGATAAGTTAGGGTGTTGAGAGTCACTTTTGTTGAATTATGCTTAATTATGCCTAAAAAGACTTGATTTGAAGCAAATATGACTTAGTTTGTTGTTGTGCAGAAAAACAGAGTTGAAGTTGGAATTTCCCAGAAATGCGAGAAGGCAAAAATGAAATGCGACCGCATTTCTAGAAAAACAGAGGCCACTCCAAGTCGCACGCGGGTCGTTGTTGACGAGTCTTCTTCACACCTAACCGGTTGTTTTGACCCCAAAACTGACTGGGCAACCTTCCAACACCTATTTCACAGCTCCTCAACTAATTTCTACACTATATAAGCTCGGGATTCGAAGTCAAAATCAAGCAGAACTCACTTGGAAGAAAAAGGTGGTGACAGAATCCTGGCTCGACGCCAAAAAACCCATAATATTTAGCTATCTCTTTTAATTCTAGTTCTTGAATCTTTTCATTATCTTGTATTCTTTGCAGCATTATTTCAATGAAAATGTGTTCATTTGCTTTTTATCCCATCATGAGTAGCTAAATCCCGTTGAGGGGTTCAATATGGTGAATTCTCTTAGGGTTTAATGGTTTGAAAGTATTTTGTTTGCTTAAGTAGGGTTTAATGCATATCATTCTTTATTGAGTATCATTATGATCTTGCTAAGTTTAAATTGATCACTTAGACTTTGCATGCTATGTGAGTTTGATCTCGAAAGGGACAAACGATATCGGTTCTCATAAAGGTGATATAGGAGAAAAGGCTTGAAAGAGATTGTTCGGCGGCATAGGGCAAGTTGCCTAAGACACCCTATATCGACTATAGGGTTATAGGTTGCATTCGTGAATTATCTATGTCGGAGTCGAGTCCTATAAATGGGCCTTAGCCTTCTTACAATTTTTTGGAAACAAGGGCCCAATCTAGCTGATAGCACACCTTCACCAAACAACCAAATCTCTCCAATGCCTCAAAATCCTCCCAGACGCTCCTCAAGGCCTTCCAAACAGCCAACCTACTTGAAAGACTACCATTGTAGCCTACTCAAGTCCGAAACCATGCCACCATCCCTTCCAAAATTCCCTTTACACAAATTTCTGTCCTATGACAAGTTATCTCCCTCTTTAAAAAATTTCTCCCTAAATGTCTCCTCCACCTATGAACCACAATTTTACCATCAAGTCGTCCCTTTTGAATGTTGGAGAGAGGCCATGGCAGCGGAATTGAAAGCAATGGAGACAAATAGAACATGGACTGTTGTGTCTCTCCCTACAGGGAAGCACTCAATAGGATGTAAGTGGATTTATAAAGTAAAACATAAGGCTGATGGCTCCATCGAGCGTTATAAGGCTCGTCTAGTGGCAAAAGGTTACACACAGCAAGAGGGATTAGACTACATTGAAACCTTTTCGCCCGTTGCAAAATTATTAACAATCAAAGTCTTACTTACTATTGCATCCTCCTTCTCATGGCCATTGATTCAGCTAGATGTCAACAACGCCTTTCTACATGGCGACCTATTCGAAGAAGTCTACATGGACTTACCATTAGGCTATAAACATGGGAAAGTTTGCCCTCAGGGGGAGAAATTGGTATGTAGACTACATAAATCCATCTATGGCTTAAAACAAGCTTCACGACAATGGTTTGATAAATTCTCATGTGCATTGCTGTCTCTTGGTTTTAAGCAATCAAAATCAGATTACTCCCTTTTTACAAAGGGTTCTGGCTCCACTTTTTTAGTCCTTTTGGTGTATGTAGATGATATAATCATCACAGGAGCATCATCTTCCGCACTTGATAAACTTAAAACTCATCTTCATGAAACTTTTAAGTTGAAAGAATTAGGACCGTTACGTTACTTCCTTGGTCTGGAGATTGCCCGTTCATCCAAAGGGATATTCTTGTGTCAAATGAAGTATACTTTGCAACTTGTGGAAGATACTGGTCTCCTTGCTTCAAAGCCTTCTCCATTACCTATGGTTCCCAATTGTAAACTTCATCTTGAGAGTGGCACCCTGTTGAAAGATTCGACCGATTATAGACAGCTTATTGGTCGATTATTATATTTGACCATATCAAGACCGGACATTTCATATGCGGTACATAAACTGAGCCAATATGTTGTTCAGCCACGATCTTCCCATCTACAGGCTGCTTACACTTTCATCCGCTACCTAAAAGGCTGCTCGGGACAAGGAATTTTTCTTCCAGTTTGTTCCTCATTTCAGTTACGGGCCTTCTCGGATGCTGATTGGGGCTCTTGCCCAGATTCACGCAAATCCACCACATGATTTTGTGTCTTCCTTGGCGATGCTCTCGTTTCTTGGAAGGCAAAGAAACAAAGCACAATTTCCAGGTCGTCAGTCGAAGCGAAATATCGTGCTTTAGCCACAACCTCGTGTGAAATTGTTTGGTTGCGTCAGCTCTTGAAAGATCTTCAAGTCTCATCTCCTCCTCCATCTTTATTGTTCTGTGACAACGAAGCTGCTGTTCATATTGCTACTAATCCAATTTTCCATGGAAGAACAAAACACATAGAACTTGATTGCCATTTTGTTAGAGAGAAGGTTGTTGCTGGCATCATCAAGCTTCTTCATGTTCGTTCAAGTCTCCAGCTCGCGGATATTTTTACAAAAGCTCTTCCAGCTGCTTCTTTCAAAACACTATTGTCCAAGATGGGAGTTACCAATATCATGGCTCCATCTTGAGAACTGTACATTTTCGTTGGCTTCTTGCCTATTTATAGTCACTTGCTCATATCAATAAAATTAGTTCAGCAAGTTTATTTACTTTCTCAATTCTAATATTACTTTGTGCAAAGTTTGATTTCATTGAAATCAATAAGTGGGTATATTAGCAAAAGTTTATTTCTTTTCCTTTTACAATTATTAACTTTTTTAAGTACAATTTTTTTTTTGAGCAGATAAGTACAATTCTTTTTTATTAAACTAGTTTGTAACCACGTGCGATGCACGCTTATATATCTAATTATGTATCTTTCTTATAATTAATAAAACAACTTCTAAAATATAGATTAAATATCAATATAATATCTCTTTTCAAAAAAAAAAATATATCAATATAATATCATACTTTTTTTTTTTGAAATACAATATAATATCATACTATAGATACATTTCTTAATCATTAAATTTATTTTTAATAAAAAATTATTAAATTTATTTTTAATAAAAAATATTAAAATTATTATCATTATTATTATTTGTACATTTTCGTTTCACATAATTTATACCTCTCCCTCTTTTTTTTAACAAAAAAAAATGCTAGATATATTTTTGATATAATTTGAAAAAACAGTCAATAAAATAAAAGTTTTTTATATTGGAAATGATAAATTCTATGGTAGTTTATGTTTTAAGGTTTTTCTTTAAAACAAAAAATCTAATCAACTCAATCTCTGAAAAATCACTCGATATATGTAGACATTCTTGAAATAGATTTATCTCACTGGATAATTACTCAACAAACATCATTATTTAAACTTTTTTTTTAGTACAACAGTATGTGGGGTGAATGATTCGAGACTTTGACCTTGTGATCGAGCTATGCTCATGCTTATGTTGTCCACCATCATTTCACTCCATCAAATAAGATATACTACAAAAGAAATCATCAAATAGAATTGTAACCTTCAAAATTTAATTAAGATATATATTTAATACATGCTATTATCGTAAATTTAAACTTAAAAACATTATCATTTAACTTTATCAAATTGAATGTATTTATTATTGTAAATTTAAACTATAAAGGTAAGAAAAAAAGAGCCAAAGAACTAAAAGATTAAAAAAAAAAAAAAAAAAAAAAAAAAATTACAAAACTTTGAAATTCTATTATTTTTTTTTTAAGAAAATTCTAAATTCTATTATTAATTAATATTAGTAAAAACCATTAATTTATTCTTCTAAAAAAACGTTAAGTTATTATTATTTTTTTTTTTGAGGTAAAAACCGTTAAGTTAATTTGTTTTTTTTTTAAAGAAAACCGTTAAGTTATTAATCAAATAAATAATAGCAATTTTTCATATTCCCACTTTTTAGTAAAAATGCCAGTTTGATAACCATTTCAGTTTTTTGTTTTTGGTTTTTCTGTCTTTTGTTTTTGGTTTTTGGTTTCCTGTTTTTTAAAAACAAAAACCACATATGTTTGATAACTGTTTTTTGTTTTTTGTTTTTAAAAAACAGAAAACCAACCTTGTTTGATAACTGTTTTTGGTTTTCAGTTTTTTAAAAATTAGAAAGATGAAAAGATATTTTAGAGAAAGAAAAATGTGTAAAGACGTTGAAACAAAAATTTAGAGACACAAATATAAATGTTTTCAAGAGATTTTTTTTTTTTTTTGAAAAAACGAGAGAAAAGTTAAACATAGAAAATTTAGAGAGATGAAAGAAAATGTTTAGAGAGAATATTAGTTAGACTCGAGAAAAGATATTAGTCAGAGAAAAAATAGAAAACAAGTTAGAGTAAAAGCGATAAATTTTAGATTAAAAAAACTAAATAAAAAAAGAAAATTTAGAGAGATAGTAAAGTTAAGAGTAAAAGATATGCTAAAGAACTAACGATAAATTAGAAAAATAAAGAAAAGTTGTAGCGATAGAAAATTTTGGTGACTTTTTTTTTCCAAAAGAAAAATTAGAACATGTTTATTGAGGAGAGAAAATGTATTGACAAGTTTTTAGAAATAGACAAGTTATAGAGAAAAAAAATTTTGAGAGAGAATTTTAGAGAGAGAAAAATAAATTTGAGAGAGAGAAAAAAAAATTAGAGAGAGAAAAAAATAGAGAAAAAAATTTGTTGGAGAGAGAGGTAAAAGAGGAGAAAAGTACGCATTAGAAGAAAAATGAGTTTTTGAAAAACAGAAATCTGTTTTTAAAAACTACTTTTTTTGGTTTTTGAAATTTACTTATAATTTCAAAAACGTTTTTAAAAAACAGAAAACAGAAAACAGAAATGGTTATCAAACACCCCTGTTTTTTAAAAATGAAAAACAAAAACAGAAAATAGAAAACGAAATGGTTATCAAACGGGCCCTAAGTTATTAATATTTATTAAGGTTGAATATTCATTAAAATTTGTTATTATTATTATTATTATTATTTAAAATCTGATGATTCTCAAAATATATATATATATATATTTATTTATTTATTTATTTATTTATTTAAATTCTGATGAATGAATAATACTTAACTTTTTTTTATTATTATTATTTTACAATCTAGTTAGCTTAAATTAAATTTACCAAATACAATATAAGAAATTTTTATTTTACTTTAAAAATTGTGTAACTTATCTTAACATTCACTTTTTTAATTGCCAATGAATGATTAATGGTTGATGGTTTATTCTAAAAAAAATAATAATAATGGTTGATGACACTATATAACTTGCATTTTTATATTCAAATTCAAATTCTTTAAATTTCACTATACACTTATCAATTTAGTGGTGCATTCAATTTTTCATTCATTCCAAATTAAACATTCAACCATTAAATTTGTTTCTTAAAGGTTCAATAAAATTTTAAGCTAATTTTTTTATTATTATAAAACATGTATATATATATATATATATATTTATTTATTTCTTTTAAGATATAATTTATCAAGAAAATTAACATTTTTATTTTATTAAAATAAATCAAATTTCCTTAAATTGACAGAAATTTATATATAGTATAAAACTAACAGAAACTTATGTATAGTATAAAACTATAGATAAATTTTAATGTATTATATCATATATACATATATATATATATATATATATATATATACACTGAGTATTGTGTTTTTTTTTACATGTTCATAAGGTGAGTAAAAAAAAAAGAAGTTTACACATGTATCTTTTAGTGTTAATACAATATTTTATTTTGATCTATATTTTATTTTGACAAAGAAAAGAAGATCTTTTTTAAGGGGAGATATTGTATATATATCGAATTAAAAAAAAATGTTATATTTTTGTATTTAGCTTTTAGAATTCATTTTTTTATTCTAGCCCATTTTATTGTAGGAGAGTTTTATCTAATTAATAACAATATAATTTCAAAAAAAAAACCATCCACTTTATCTAATAGTTTAGTCATCGAATTAAATAAAATAATTATAAATCAATCTCATGAAATTATAGCTGATTAAAAGATGTGATGTCTTATATTGGTTTATTTTTAATTAATATTATATAATAAATTTGCCAACATGAATCAAAGGTAAATAATTGTGTTCTAAAAGAAAAAGGTAAATAATTGCATTCTTTATATTATTAATTTGACACAAATTTTATTGAGACAATATTGGTTTATTTGATTTGAAAATTTTTATAATTGCATTCTTTATATTTTTTCCGTCAAATATGCAATCCACATATTGTTGAAAAAAAAAAAGGAAAATAAGTAAAAAAAAAAAAGGCTAAAAATAAAATGTTTACAAAAAAAAAAATACTAAAGTAAAAATATTTAAATAATTGTATTTTTCTCTCCCTCAATCTTCCATATGCTGAATGACTCACTTTCTCCCTCTTTCTACCCTTGAAGAGTCTCATATGTGGATTTTGGTCATCTGCAACCCGTCTCTATTGTGATATATGAATTTTGTTTAGATTGTCATGTCTTGTCAACTTTTCTTCATTGTAATCCTCATCGTGAATTCTAAATCCCAAATTATCCTGAAGAAAAAAAAAAGACAATAGAGAACAAAATACACATAACTTACAGATAACAATATACATACAAAAAGATTTTAAGATCGGCTTAGATTGAGGATCATCATGAAAAAAAGAAGTAGACAATAGAGAACAAAATACACATAACTTAGAGATAACAATATACATACACAGAGAGATTCTAATATCGGTTTAGATTGAGAGACCCAAATTCCAAATCCCAAATCATTATGAAAAAAAAAAAAAAGACAATAGAGAACAAAATACACCTAACTTAGAGATAACAATATACATACAGAGAGATGAAGTCGAAGGGAGTTGCAAAGATGAAAATGCAAGAGGTGAAATTTATATAATATTCAAAAAATGGAAGTTGAATGATGGATTTATTATTGAATAAAGATAATGACAATTTGGAATTTTTTGAATTCAAATTTTGGAATTTTGAAAACTATTCCAATTTATTTCTTCAGTTTTTACTTTTTAATGAATTTAATACAAACGTGAATTGATTCCGGTTTTTTAATGAATTGGAAACAGGATTAATGGCTTTTTTTTAATGAATTGAAAAAATAATCGGCAATGAATTCACGTTTTTTTTTTTTTTTTTGTTACAAATAAAGAGTCTTAACAAATTTGAGAGCAATGATGTAATTAACTAAATATTTTGAGGACAAAATTGACCACAAATGTTTTTCAAAGTTAGTAGCATTTTAATATAACTAGTGTATTACCACGTGCATTGCACGTGTATATGTTTTTTTTTAAAGCAAAACATTGTCTATTATCCTTATATTAAAATTAATCTTAGTATTTTTTATTGAGAAAATTAATTTTAGTATGTAATTATGTCATTTATTTTATTTTATTGGTCAAATATTTTTATGTTTTTATTAATTCAATTAAAATTAATTTGATTACTTAATCAAAGACTTTGATTTGATTTTGAAAAATAAAAACTACATTTTATATTTTTACCAACAAATTTTTATTATGGTTTAATTTTTTTTTGAAACCTCTTTCAAAAAAAAAAATTTGAAACCACCCCACCCCACCCGAGAATGCTGTTGAACTCAAAAAAAAAAAAAAAAAAAAAATTGAAACCCAAGTTTTACGAACATAAAACTACAAGTTGAGTTTTAAATATTATTCAATAAATAACTTTGGTCAAATAAGTTTTGAAATTCTTAAAATTTTTACTTTTAATTTATATTTATGTCATTGTTGGATGGTTCTTAAATTCAAGTTAAGTAAATAGATCATATCAATTTTGTCTAAACCTAAACAACTATTTCTAAAAAAACATGCAGTTATAACAGATTGTACCAACAAAAAATATGTATATATTCTAAACACTAAAAGTAATTGGTTTAAAAAAGCAATCATAGCACTTTCTCCATCTTTGATCAACATGTTGAAAATACCTCAACAAAGGGGATTAATGTTATTTCATATTGAAAATATTTGATTTGAGAAATTATGGTACGATTCCTAATCCAACATCATAGAAGAATCTTTGGAGAAGAATTAAAATATATAAACAAAGAAATTGTGAGAACATGAGAAAATTCAAAGAAATAGTAGAACCATTAATCGATGTCTAATTGTACACTTGAAATCGGCATAAGTGTCATTATCCCAATTAGCTAGTGACATAGATTCTATTTTTTTTTCTAGTACATTGGAAATAGAAAAAAATGAGAAAGCTAGGTAAAAGAATGAAAATTATTCGATTTTCTTTAAAAAAAAATAATTAAAAAAATCCCTTACAACAGGTTTATTCACCCATAATGGGTGTTCTTCTATCCAGATTCTAATGGTGTTTGTTATACGATGGTATTCTTCATTCACCCATCTTCTTTTGCTAGTGCAGAAGCCCATGGTGTAAATTGATAACCCACATTTTTTTCGTCTCCCTCTTAGCAACTTCATTAGCCAACTCACGTGCAGCTTATTCTCTAGTATTTTGACATGTTGCATCTCACCAAATCTCAAATGTAGAGATTGCCTCATGTACAATGAATTCTATCACTGCTACATTTATATAATTGATTGGTTGGAATTTGAATAGGATTCGTGTTTATTTCATCAATGATTGATTTTAAAAATTAAATTTGTAACCATTTGATAATAATTATCAATGTTGAAACTTAAAAAAGATAATGCATTTTAAAAACTAAATTTGTAACCATTTACTAATAATTAGCCACGTTGAAACTTACAAAAGGTAATAAATGAGTTATGTTGCAATTAAGTTTATTTTTTTATATTTTTTATAGATTATAGATTATAGATATTGATACAAGATGCTAGAAGAAAACCTCTTTTGTATAGTGGCAGATAACTAATAACTAAAAGTTACCAACTTTTAGAATTCCAAAACTATATTAAATTCTATTATTAATTGTAATTAAAGAAATTATATTTAATTAATTTTAAAACTTTTTTTAGATTAAAAAAAAAAAACTTTTTGTATTCTAACTTATCATATTCCATATCAATCACTTTTTTTTAAAAAAAAAAATCATATCAATAACTTAATAATATAATTATTTTTCCTAAATCAAGTTGACTATACTCTTCTCAAAAAAAAAAAAAAAAAAATTGACTATACCATTAATTAAATAATAAAATATTAACAAAAATAAATTTTATTTGATTTTTTAAAGATACATAAAGTTTTTTTTTTTAAGTTCACGTGAATCTAACTTATTTCTTAAATAATATTTACATATATTTATTTAAATACATTTGTAATTAATTAGAGTGATTGTATTTTTAATATTTAAATTAAATAATACATTAATTATTAATAATTAATAATAATGGCATGATTGTAAGTTTAGAAATTGAATTAGGGGTATAATAGTCCAAAATTTTTTTTTCAAGATCCTCCCTTTTTAATATACTAGTGTATTACCACGTGCATTTGCACGTGTATTTTTTATTTTTAAAATAACTTTGAATCATTATTAGTATAAAAAGAGTAATTATTATTATTATTATTATTATTATTATTATTAAATAGTAATTAATTAGTTCATTACAAATATATATTTTTAAATTTTTTAATAGATTAAAAAATTTATAATTTTAATTAAACTTTTTTTTTAACAAAATTTTAATTAAACTTTAGAACCATTCTTTTAAACTTCAAAGGTTAAATGTTAAATTATATTGAAAATCTTGAATTTCAAAGTTTTATAAATGAAAGGAAATGTTTATAATCTTAATATTTTATCAATATTACCGAGCACATTAACTAAAAAAATAACATAAAGGGTTTTTTTTCGTTTTTTAAAATTGTTAATTTATTGAATTGTCATTATTATTATTTTTAGTACTACCATATATATTCAAGCACTTTTGACTATATCAAAAAGAAATTTAACTCTAAAAATTTTAAAATTAGTAATTTTATGTACTAAATAAGTGGACATTGTGTAAAAATTAATTAGATTGTTACAAATAATTTGGGTTTTTAATTTATTTACTATAATAAAAGTTTTATAATTTTTCAAAATTTTTTTTAAATAATTTTAGGTACGAAATAAATTAATATTAATTAAACGTTAGAACGGTCTTTTGAACTTCAAACCTAAAATATTATATTAAATAGAAAATATTGAATTTCAAAATTTTGAAAATGCAACGACATGTTTGTAATATTTATATTTTATATCAATATTCTAAAAGATGCAAAGACATATATATTTTTAACATTATTAGTTTATTTGATTTATATTCAAATACTTTAATATTGAATTTTTAATTTTATGAAATTTATCAAAGTAGAAAGATTTTTCTAATTTATTTAATAAAATGAAAATTTTATAATTTTAATTAATTTGGAATCCTTCTTTCCAACTTCAAATGTAAAATGTTAAATTAAATTGAACGTCTTGAATTTTAAATTTTTTGAAAATGGAATGAAAAGTTCTTAATCTTAAAATTGTGTCATAGACCTAGAATAATATTTTAACTATATATCATAGTTGAAATTAATGAATAATACAATGACAAAATAAGAGAAAGTGCATAAGTCATAGTGGCTACGTTTAGTATGAAATATGAATTACCTACATGAAATTGAATTAACAAATTCAAAATATGCATGAATATTTTTAATAACAAACAAATGCACCTTTCAAATAACAATAAAAATATATAAAAATAAAACAATGAAAAGAAAATAAAAGATAGTACCTATACACACATTCCTTAAAATAAATTTAATTTACTCACCTGATAATTGTGTTAGATGAACACATCTTCATTCGACTTCATCAAAGTGTATTTTGAATGTTTCCAACCTTAGCATTCGAAGTACATATTCATCACATGTATCTCTTACAACTTAAATATACCAAGTAATATATTGAGTTGCTTGCAGGATTTGAAAAGACTTCGAGAGAAATGAATTGAAGGAGCTAAAAACTAAAAGTTTAGAAAGGATGAAACTCGTTGATAGCAAAATGGTGGAAGCATGTTGATGAAAAAAGTGGTAGAAGACAACCTCTTTTTATAGTGGTAGATAATTGAAAGTTACAAAGCTTTTAGAATTCCAAAACTATCAACTTCTATCATTAATTATAATTAAAGGATAATATATTTAATTAATGAAAAACTTTTTATATTCTAACTTCTCATATTCCATATTGTTATTATTATTGACAATTAATAAATAATTTAATAATAATGTTATTTCATAATAATTATATTATATTATTAATTAAATAATAAAATATTAAAAAATAAATGTAATAAATGTAATGTTTTTTTAGATACGTGGAGTATAATTTATTTATTAAATAATATTTACAATTCATTAGTTTTTTTAAAACATTTGTAATTAATTAGAGTAATTGAATTTTTAATACATTTAAATAATACATTCAATGGCAAGGTTGTAAATATAGAAATAGAAGTAGGGGTATAATAGTCCAAAAAAGTTTTTTCAAGATCCTCCCTTTTTAATATATTATAGATAATATAGATTTCAATATTTTTCTAATGAATTTCTCAATTTTTATAGCTTTTTCTTAAAAAAAAATCCCTCAACGTCAACCTTTTAATGACATTTTCACAAAATTGGGAGCGACACGACATCTAAAACCTTGAGAAAAATTGGCTGAAATTTGTTGGGTATGTAAACCTAAACCCTAGTGGTAAGTGGTAACTAGTTAAGTGAGTAAAATAAGAACAATCTTGAAAATTTAGACCTCGTTTGATAACTATTTGGTTTTTAGTTTTTGATTTTTGAAAATTATGCTTGTTTTCTCTCAATTTTTCTACCATATTTTTCATCTTTGTCAATGGCCCATTTGAATTCCTAGCTAAATTCCAAAAAAAAAAAAAAAAAATTTGAAAACTAATTTTTTTTTTTAGTTTTCAAAATTTGGCTTGGTTTTTGAAAACATGAAAAGAATGTATTAGGAAAACAAAGAAATTTGTAGATGAGAGTAGTATTTATAGGCTTAATTTTCAAAAATAAAAAACAAAAAACAAAATAGTTATCAAACGAGGTCTTAAAGATTAAAAATATAATTTAGCCAAACTAATACCAAAACTTACAGGTCAATATATCAATATATATCGATATATTTATTTCTATGTAATTCTTCCCGACATAAAGTTCTGGATCGTGTTCGAAAACCCAAACCCTAGACTCTAGGGGGTCGTTTGGTGCGCCGGAATTGAATGGGTTTAGAATGGAATCTGATGCCCATGAGAATATTTTGTTGGAATCATGATTTCCATGTCTGTGTTTGGTGCATTGGATTTGAGTTGGAATTAATGGAGAGAGAAATAGTGGGACCCACCAAAATCATGAAGAAAAATGGAGAGAGAAATAGTGAGACCCACCAAAATGTGGTTAAAATAGAAAAAGAAATTGTGGGTCCCATCAAAATTAGGAAAAAAAATGGAGAGAGAAATAGTGCGACCCACCAAAATGTGGGAATGAATTGAAATCCACATGCCCACCCTTTCATTCCAACCCCGACCAACCAAACAAGGGCATTCATTTTCATTCCAATCCAATCAAATCCAAACTCATGAAACAAACAGCCCCTAGAGGTAAAGAAGTGAATATTGTTAGTAATGGTAAAAATATTTTGAGGAAAGCAATTATTTGAAGGTGGCAGGTGGACACAGTAGAATTTGAGAGCAGCAATGGCAATGGAAGACCGACAATGTGGTCAGAATGGGCGCACGCATGTCAGTCGCTGAAACCCACCTGAAAGCCTTCAACCAATGAATTTGCACTATGGCCCCTCTCCCTCACATCTCCTTTTCATTCAACAGTCCCTTTCAATCCATGTAACTAAATATTAAAAAAAAAAAAATCTCCATCATTCTCTCTTCCTCATGCTCTCTTTTCTAATTAACTTCATTTTTACACATTTTGTGTTAAAAAGTTAATTTTATATTTAATAAGTCTCTTCATTTTTAAGATATTGAATAGGTCCGAGATCTATTAGACCCAAAATTGAAAATTGAAAATTTTATTATACTTTTAAAATTCAAAGATTTATTAAACATAAAATTGAAAGTTTAACATGTATTAGCCATTTGTAAAAATTTAAGGACTTATTAGATATAACCTTAAAGCTGCTTGTTCAAGGACTAAACTTGTCATTTAATCTTCTTTTTAACTCCACTCTGTTTCTTACATATTTTTTCATTTCGTTCAATTACAAATTTAGTCTTGAAATTTAGATATTTATATCTATTCCATATTTAAAGTTTAAAATTTTTCAAATACATGGCCATACATTTCAATTTTGAATCTAATAAATATATAATCGAATATGGTTTAAAATATGTACAAATCTTATACAACTCCAATAATGAGTTATTTTGTTCCCCATAACTTGAGCATAGCTCAACTAGTTAAAAAATTATATCTAAAACAAAAAAAATTAGAGGTTCAAATCTTTATTCTATCCCTAAATTAAAAAGAAGAAAAAAAAAAAAAAACCTTATCCCCTATTATTTCTCACTTTACCTGAAAACTACTTTACATATATTTTTTTTTTTTTGTTGTCATTCAAACCTCACACAGCCATCCAATTTAACCTTGTAAAAAAATGACACAAAAGAAACGATTAACATTTATTTATAACTAGAACAATTGATTTAAGGTGTGTTTGGTTTAACTTTTTAAGTGTTTAGTTTTGAAAATAAATTATTTTGAAAAAAATTCTAGTTTTTGACAACCACTAAAAATGACTTATTAGACAATGAGATTGATAAATAAACCATTTTGAGAGAAACATTTGAAACCAACTTTTCAAAAAATAGTTATTAAGTAAACAATAACTTGTGTATAAAAACACTTGTGAGAAAATGCAACCAAACAAATGAGTGTTTAAATTCTAAACAATTTTTATACATAATGTTTTTAAAAAAATGCATTCTTGAAAAACATTTAAATTAAAATGTATTTCAAACGGACCCTTATTCAGTTATAAGTAATAAATTCAAAATTTTAAAACAATCATGACCAAATAGAAATAAGGGCAAATTACATCGGCTAAAATGGTAAATAAAACAAAAACTCTGAGTTAATTGGATGAACTTTCTTACTTAAATGAGGATTTTTTTTTTTTTTAATTAGGTACATGTTTTTTTAAACTAATTAGGTATATGTTAAAAAGGAATCCTTCCATCAAACTAATTCATCATGAACCAGATGAACAAAAGTGAAAAAAATATATATAATTTTGTCATTGAACTCTTGAGTTGTATGTTTTACCTTAAAAAATGTTAATAGTTTTCCTTTAAAACATTCACAAGAGTATATAACTTGTGTTTTATAAATTTTTTAAAGTGTAGTTTGTAGAGAGACAAATAAATAAACTTTAAATGTTAAAAAATTTAAGAAAACTTTTAAAATATAGAAACCAGATAGGTTCTCTGAAAGTTTTGGTACAAAACTTGTATTTTAAATTAAAATATTAAATTAAGATTTATTTGATAGCCTTTGTATTCTTAATTTTCTAACAACTTTTTTCTTTTGAAGTCTATTCATTTAAAATTTAACTATTTTTCAAAAGGGTTAACCACATTTTTCAAAAAGGTTAACCAAACTAATAAGTTAAATGTAAGGATGAAACACAAATATCTAAAATTAAAATAGAATTTAATTAAAATAGAAGTAACAATTTAGTCCCTCAACTTTGAGAAATAACGATTTAGTCTATGTAGTACTTTCAACTTTGTAACAATTTAGTTTCTGAACTTTAAAGAATAACAATTTAGTCTCTATACTTTAAAATTTGTAACGATTTAGTTCATATCATAAGGGCTAATGTGATTCAATGAAATGTCTTACCTAGAAAGATTAATAAACTAATTTGGAATTCAATAACTTATAAGCTACAAAGTCTAATAATCGACCTTTAATTTTGATGAGTTTTTTTTGCATAAGGTTTAAATTATTACAAATTTAATATAAAAATATATGAACTAAATTATGTTATTTAATAAAGTTTATGTTAGAAATTAAAAAAAAGATTAAGATAGAAGTAGAAAAATATAATTTAATTAAGAGAAAAAAAAAAGTGTTGAGATTTTGACATAGATATTGGTGATAAAATAGTATTAAATTAAAGAAGTCAAATCATATGATTTATGACAGATTTAATTATGAGATGGGAAGGAGAGTGGCATGGGATGTTTCTGCAAAGCCTGGATATTGCTCAGTCAGTTTGTGAGCTGCTTGCAATCATTTCATTCAAATCAATTGCACCTCAATTTCATACTTGTACAACATCCCCCACCCTTTTCTTTTCTTCTTCTTCTATTTTATAAATAAATATATCAACTTTCAATATCGCATTATTAATTCTTTTTTTTAAAAAAAAAACTTTTCAATTTTGTATCCATAGAATTTTGAATTTCAAGAAATGTCTAATAAATCATTAAACTTTTAATTTTATGTCTACAGTATTTTAATTTTAAGTTTGGTCCAATAGATACTTGTCATAATCAACATTTTCTTAAACTTACAGATTTGTTAAATACAAAAGGTTAAAAATGACTTTTGGTTTCTAAATTTTCATGAAAGTAACAATTTGGTCCCTGAACTTTGATTTGTAACGATTTAGTCTATGTAGTTTCAATTTTGTATCAATTTACTTTCCCTGAACTTTAATAAGTAACAATTTAGTCCCTATACTTTCAAATTTGTAACAATTTAAACATTGTCGCAAAAATATTCATCAAAATTAAATGTCGATTTTTATTATTTAATGATTAAACTTTGTAGCTTATTAACATATTGGATCCCAAAGTTAGTTTATTGATCTATCTCGGTAAAAAAATTCATTAAATCTTTATATTACTTTTTCACTATAGGGACTAAATCGTTACAAATTTGAAAGTACAAGAACTAAATTGTTACTTATCAAAATTCAGGGACTAAAATTAATGTTACTTTCATAAAAGTTTGGGGACTAAAAGTGATTTTTAACCAATAAAAAATTGAAAATTTATACTTCTATTAAACACAATATCCAAATTCATATCTAGGAGTTAAAGACAATTGTAATTTTTTAATATATCAAGGATTTATTACATTCAAATTTGAAAATTCAAGGACATATATACTAGACATTTTTAAAGCTCAATGTTCTATTAGACACAAAATTAAAAGTTCAAGGATAGATATATATACAATATATATACATACTCTTTAATGTTTAGGAATCTTTTCAACATCTCGAAAGTTATAGACTAAACTTGTAATTTCAAGAAAAAAAAACAAACTTTATATCTCAAGATGATATTATAGTAAATTAAATAATTTATATCCACAGCTTAAGTGTCATGTCTCTAAAGGCCCTTTAATAATGTCACTCTTTTCAATTTAATTAAATGGAAGTGAAAATACATATACTTTTTAACTATTCTTTTCAAAATTAAACCATACTATAAAGTAAAAATTTTCACACTTATCCTATGTTTTAATGAATTTAAAAGTTTACGATAAAAATCGACTTATTTTGTCAAGTTTCAAAGATAAGAATGATATTTGTCCCTTTTAAATAGTATGAAGATATCACAAATACTTTACTTAGGTCTCGTTTGATAACTATTTGGTTTTTTGTTTTTTGGTTTTTGAAAATTAAGCTTATATACACTTACTTCCACTTATAAGTTTCTTTGTTTTAGTATAATCTACTTCTTGTTTTCAAAAACTAACTCCAATTTTCAAGAAAAAAAAAAAGTTTTCAAAAACTCGTTTTTGTTTTTAGAATTTGACTAGGAATTCAAATAGATCCTTAACAAGGATGAAAGTTATGATAGGAAGTTTAGAAGAAAACAAGTATATTTTTTAACAACCAAAAACAAAAAACCAAAAAATTATCGAATGGAGCCTTAATGATTAAAAGTTTGATCCCCACAGTGGCGGATCCAGAACTTTATGTTAGGAGGGGCACAAGTTCATATAAGGTAAAATAAATTTAGTCCATGAATTGTTAAATTTGTTTCTATATGGTCAATAAACTCTAAAGAATGTCTAATAGGTCTCTATTTTTTTTTTTATTTTGTGTCTAATACATCCTTAAAGTTTCACTTGTGTATCCAAATAAGTTCTTACCTATTCAAAGGTTTTAAAAATTAAATTTTATACCGAAAACTTAATTTTGTATCTAATACGTCTCATTGGAGATTTATTTAATTTTTTAAAAATTAATATATCTATTAATTCAAAAATTAAAAGTTTAAGCTTCGATTAGACACAAAAAAGTCAATTTTATATCTACTATAATAATTAAATTTTAAAAAATTTTAATGTCAAAGACCTATTAGATTCAAAATTAAAACCTCAAAGATTTATTAGACATTTTTAAAGCATTTATCAAACATAAAATTGAAAGCTTAAGCATCTATTAGACACAAATTTGAAGACTGAAGAACTAAACTTGTAAATTAACCTTTATACAAATATAATTTTAAATGTACTAATATGTAATATTTAGATTAATTAATATTAATTACAAAAATCATAATAACCTATTATAGAATTATCCACCTAAATATACAAAATTGAACAAAACTTTAAATATTTATTAAAGTAGAATTAATTTTTTTGTATGATAAAGGGTTTAGGAAGTTAATAAATGTAATAAAAATGATAAATATTTATGAAATTAATAAATGTAATAAAAATGAAGTTTCAATTGGTAAAACTAAGAAAAGAAATGTAAAAGACCAAAACTTTTCAGGATTCAAAACCAAAACCCAAAACACGGAAGGCTGCGTTGCAATGTAAAATCGAAAAATAATAAATAAAAAATATATGAGTTCGGTGGAATTGAACTCCAGACCACGACAACGTATGCGCGCCCAACTGTGCCCCTCCCACCATCAAGCCAAGCAGTAACATTCGAAATAATATCTAAAACAAAAAGTACATATATATAAATTTAAAAACTTCAGGGGGGCACGTGCCCCTCCTGGCCCCAATGTGGATCCGCCCCTGGATCCCCACCCTAGGTTTGAACTCAAGAAAACATAAAGTATATTTGAAAGGTTATTTAGGGATGAATACACACCTTGGTCTTTAAATTTTAAGAGCTTTCGAAATACTACACTTGTTTTGAGGTTTTGAAGAAAATATTCCATTTTTTGTCCATTTCATTATTTTCTTTGTTTTTTTTTTAAAAAAATATTCCATTTCATTATTTTCTTTTACTTTAATAGAAAGATGACAAAACATTTTTAAATGGGTAATAATGTTGACGTGACAAAAAAAAATTGTAATCTTTTTAAGGTGATGTGCAATTTTTTTAAAAAAATAAATTATCACTCTCCTATGCTACTGGTCAAGCCCTCCCCCAGCATCCATTCCACCAACCTCTTTGTTGATGGTGACCTTCACGTGCCACCAACGGTAAATTTGTAGATGAGGGGGAAGACGTGGCCTACAAGACGGAAAACTTGCACACTGGTGTGGTGCTAGCCACACCGACTTCGATGCTTAAGTTAGAAAACGGAAGTAGGAGGGCTAGTGAGTAAGAGAAGAGAGTAGAGAGCTAGGGTCCCCTTTTTCAGTAGCGAAGAGGGGTATAAATACATGTTCATGCTCCTAGGGTTTTTAGGAATTCGGAGGCGTTTCAGGACGGACCAGGCGGAACCAGGGCGGCTAGAGGCTGCAGGGATTGAACCGAGTCGGAGGGACTCGACCCATGGCCGAGGCCGACCATGGGCTGAGGCCGAGCAGGTAGCCCGACCCCTTCGGTCTTGGCCCGTTCCACTTGTCGGTTTCGCCTCTGGGGTCCATCTCCCAGTCATATTTTCGCCCGGTTGTCCTCGTCAACTCCTTGTACATCGGAATGGTCCAAAATCACCTATAACACCCCTCATCCCTCTTTCCCTTCTCCCCCATTGTTGCCTCCACTCATTTTCAAATCTAGGAAAAAATAATAATAATAATAAATGGAAACGCAATTATTAGTTTTTTTTTTTTTTGAAAAATCGTAATTATAAGGTTGACGGGACTAAAATGGAGTTTTGAAAATTTGTATAATCATTATTTTACATTATCATGTAATATTGGAAAAAATATACTTTTGGTTCCTAAGGTTTGAGCTACGTTTCATTTTGGTCCCTACATTTTAAAACTCGACATTTTTGCATTTGAAGTTTTGATTTCGTTTCATTTTAGTTTCACCATCCATTTTTCCGTTAGATATTAATGGAATGCTGACGTGACGTCTATTTTTTATTTTTTTAAAAAATAAAAATAGTATTAAATTAATAAAAATATATATTTTTTTTATTTTTTTCTCTCTCGTCTTCTTCTTCACCATCACCACCACTACTAGCTAGCCATCGCCATCGAAAGTCGTCGTCCGCTGCCTCTTCCATTCCTTTGTTTTTTTTTTCTTTTCTTTTTCTTCACTCTCCTCCCATTTTTCTTCTTTTTTTTCCCTCCTCTTCCTCCCTTTCGTTTCTTTCACTTTTTTTTTTTTTTTTAATAAAAAAAACAACACCGTGCAAGAAAGGGAAGGGTAAGAGGAGAAAAAAGAGAAGAAAAAGGGGAGGAGGGGAAAAAGAAGAAAAGAGGAGAAAAAAGAGAAAAAAAAGGGAATGACGACGACGACAGCGATGACGATGGTGGTTGGTGGTGGTGAAGAAGAAGAAGAGAAGAGAGAGAAAGAATAAAAAAACAATATATTTTTTAACATTAATTTAATATTTTTTATTTAAAATTTTTAAAATTTTTAAAAATAATTTTTTTTAAATAAAAAATAGGCGTCATGACAACATTCCATTAATATTTAATAGAAAAATGGATGGAGGACTAAAATGAAACGAAATCCAAACATCAGGCGCCAAAATGTCGAGTTTTAAAATGTAGGGACCAAAATGAAACCTATAACCCAAACGTCTGGGACCAAAAATGTATTTTTCTCTATAATTTATAATAAATTATGTTATGAGTGTCTTAATTAAAAGAAAAAAGGGATTTATGACATGAAATTAGCTCATAAAAAGGTGACTGAATATTGGAAAAAAATATACTTTTGATTCCTAAAGTTTGGGATAAGTTGCATTTAGGTCTATATAAGTTTTGAAACTCAATAATTTTACACTTGAGTTTGCATTTAAGTCTCTAACGAAAAGCTTACTAAATTTTTTTATTATTGTTTTCTATGCTGACGTGACATTTCTTTATTAAAAAATATTTTTTAATATTTAAATAGAAATAAATATTTTTAATATATTTTTAATTTTCTTTTCTTTTCCTTATTTCTCCTTTCTCTCTCCTCCCCTTCTCATCCTTCTCTTCTCTTATTCCACTCCAACACCCGACCGTTGTCATCCACGGTTGATCGCTGTTGACTGCCCCCATTCATCGTGGTTACTCTTTTTTTCCCCGTTTTCTCATCTTCGTCCTCTCTCTCTTATTTCTTTTTCTCCCTTTCCTTTCTTCTTCTTTCTCTCTCCCACAGATTTCACAAATATCTCTCTCATTCATTTCAGATTTGAAGTTTTTTGGCGACAAAAACAGAATAAAAAGGAGAAAAGAAGAAGAGAGGGAAAGAAGAAAAAGTCAACCGTAGCGACAGTAGGGAAGAAGGAGAGAATTAAAAAATAGAATTTTAATTTTAAAATTTTAATATTAATTAAAAAGATCCAATTTTGCCCCAAATATATGACACATCGGTACATAAGTAATAAAAATAATGTCCAATCAACCCTACATAATAGAAAATTGACCGAAAGACTAAAAGTGTTAATGATAGAGACCAAATAAACCATTTTTTCAAGCCTTAGGAGTAAAGTCATTGAGTTTGAAGGCTTATTAGGAGCCCAAATGCAACCTAACTCCAACCAAAAACAAAATATATTTTTCTCTTTTATATAATATATGTGATTCCTTTTTAGAAATATTCATTTTTTCTTAAATTATTAGTGACAAACGCATTAGATACGTTTGCACGTCAAAGTGAACATAGTCCAATGGTAATTGACATATATCCTCAACCAGGTCAGAGGTTCAAATCTCCTGAAGAATCAAAGGCCCAACTACTTGATCTACTAACTAAATTGACTGTCAAATTCGCAGCCTGTTTTTCTTGCTCATCTTTCCTTGTATAGCACTACTTTGCTTTGGCAAAATATCATCTTCATATTTGTCATTTTTATTACCCTTGGAACTAGTTTCTTTCCTATCTCTCTTTGATCGATGAGAGGTACATGAATGAATCGAGAACACATCCAGACGAGAGAGATCCTGAAAATATGGTCAGGATAAAGTTAAAAGAATTGATAGTAATTACCTATACCAACAAAGTGCACATTTCCTTTTTGGTGGCCAGGTCTATGGGGGTCATTCTTCACTCTTGGAAGCAGTTTAAGACAAATATGGTGACGTGATTAGGGGCATTGCCTTCCTTTTCAAATTCTGAATCCTAGTCTGAATCCTGGACTGGGGACATTACGTTCTTTTTTAAAGTTTAAGTCTTATTTTGGTCTCGGTACACACTTTTTAAAAATATACAATTTGGTTTATGAACTTTCAACTTATGTTCATTTTTTTTCCAATAATACTTTCAAAATTTTAGTTTTTTTTTTCCTCTTGTACTTTTTCTAAAAGTGACCATTTTGAGTCCTTGTTTGCAAATTCTAACACAAATTCTATGAAAATCAACGTTGCAACTGTTAGAAACTTTAAGCGATCGGCAATTGTCAACTCGAACGTAATTTAATTAGTTGTTAAAAGTTCGGACTTTGCATGTTGTTAGATTCAAAAGAAAAAAATCAACTAAATTATTATTTATTAAATCAAGGGTTCAATGTCTCTCTTTATTATATAGAAAGACGTTTTTTTTTTTTTTTTTTTTTTAAAATTAACTTCTACAAAACATAAGTAATTCTAATTCTATCACTCTTACATAGTAGTCTACGTCTAGAGACTCTGATTCATCTTACGATGATTGAAACCGCTGTCATCAAAAGTATTGGTAGACATTCTATCTTTTGGTCCCCAACTTGGACTTTTTCTGTTGGTTGTTTTGTTTGTTTGTTCTTTGAATTTCCATATATTCAGCTATGTTTATTGGCCATTATTGAAGAATTTTTCAGTTTTCTTATCATTACTCTCAATTTGTTTTCTTCTATCAAAAGTCTCTATCGTGTTTCTCAACGTTTGTCTCTTTTGAGGTTCTTTCAAGCATTATATAGCTTCAATATAATGACAACTTCTTGGAAAGCTCCATTCTTTACTATGTCGATCCTCAACATGAACCATTATATAAAATCATCTAAAATTCTTTCACGTAGTTGTCAAAGTGAACATAGTTTAGTAGTAATTGACACGTGCTCTCAACCAAGAAGTTAGAGGTTCGGATCCCCCAAACTTCTCATGTAGTAATAAATTCCACTATTTTGGAGTCTTGAACATGCCCCAAACACAAATTTATCTTAACTTTTCTATCACAATGTGATCCAAATCTCTCAATATATAATTGAAATTTTCATAAATTTCCTTGGGATTTTAGTAGTACATTGCATCATACAATCTGTTATAAGTGATTTTGGACCATCCCGATGTACAAGGAGCTGACGAGGACAACCGGGGAGAAATCGGACTAGGAGATAGACCCAAGAGGCGAAACCGGCAAGTGGGACGGGCCAAGACCGAAGGGGTCGGGCTTTTGGCCCGACCCCCTGCTCGGCCTGCTCGCGCGGGGCGAGCCCATCCGACTCCGTTTGGTCCCTACCGCCTCTGGCCGCCCCGATTCTACCTGGTTTGACCCGAAACGCCTTCGAATTCCTAAAAACCCTAGGAGCATGAGCAGGTATTTATACCCCTCTTCGCTACTGAAGAAGGGGACTCGAACTCTCTACTCTCTTCTCCTACTCTCTAGCCCTCGTACTTTCGTTTTCTGATTTAAGCATCACAGTCGGTGTGGCTAGCACCACACTGGTGTGCAGGTTTTCCGTCTTGCAGGCCACGTCTTTCCCCCTCATCTACAAATTTACCGTTGGTGGCACGTGAAGGTCAGATGAGTTCCCTTTGACCAAAATCGACCATCAACACAATCTATTTGACAAAATGAACAACAATAATATTTTTTCATCTCTTATTCAAAGTCCAAACTATAAAATAGAGGGTTTGAAAGTTTTGAAATTACAATAGAATAATAAATCTAGAAGTTAAAGAGAGGAAAATGAGATATAAAACTTTATGCTATAAATGGAATTTAGGAGGCATTGATGATAAAAACAACCATTTCACAGGTCAGAAGTGAGCATATGGCTCTACCTCAATTTGTTGTACTAAAAAAAGAATAAATAAAACAATCATTTAATTGAATAATTAAATAAAAAAAAAGGAGTAGGAAAGAAGCAAAAAGTTTTATTTTTAAAATTTCTGCACAATTTTAAAATATTGTTAAAAAATAATAAACAAGAACAAGAAAGTAGAAAATATTATCTAAAATAATAACTTATTTCTCAAATAAACAAGGTTTTTCTTAATTGAAGTTGCATAAAATTTCAGTTTTTCTTTTCATTTTTTAAGTTTACTTATTGATTTAATAATCAGTTTTAATGTTTTAAGATTCTTTCTTTAAAGTTAGATAAAAAATTTTCAGGTTTTTGTCTTGTAAAAATTTTGAGGTTTCAATTTAGTATTTTAAATTTGTAATTTTTTTTTTTTTTTGAAAGGTAAATTTGTAAGTTAGTGGTTATGAATTAAGGTTCATTCTAGTATCATTATATACTCGAGGGAAATTTGTAAGTTTGTTTATTTATTCATATATTAGATTCCACTCCCGCGTTCTTTTTTCTTTTTTCATTCTTTTCTTTTTTAAAATTTTCTTTTCTTTGTGCAACAAACATTAAGATTTTGATTATTTCTTTTTGCCATATTTGAATCTTGTGAAATATATGCTTTAAAGCCTCATAATTTATGTTTTATTTATACAAGGATAATTGTAATGGGTAGAAATTTATGTTTTCCTATTTGCAAATTTAGCAAAATTGAAAAAAAAAAAATGCAAATATGGAAAATCTGTTAAATGAATTTTTATTATTTCTGTTTTGCCCTTTATTCTATCAATGATAGTCACTGATAGAACTCTATCAGTGATAGTCACTGATAAATTCTATCTGTCACTATCAGTATTGTGACACCCGAAGTTAGGAGGGGTACATGAATGAATCGAGATCACATTCGAATGAGAGAGATCCTGAGGACATGAAAGTATGGTCAAGATAAGATTAAAAGAATTGATAGATACTACCTATACCAACAAGGTGCACCTTCCTTTTCGGTGGCTCAATCATAGGAACTTTGAATTAAGCGTGCTTGGCTTGGAGAAGTTCTATGTAAAGGGAATAAAAGTCCCCACGCAGCGGAAGCGCATCGATTGGACCTTACGCCGTATATTAATTAACATTAAAATACCGTTACGATAACTCAAACAAAACTTTAAACATGCTTTAAAGTTGCTGTAAAAACGGTTTAAACATGCTAAAATAAATCTAAATTTATTTTAAAAACTTTTCTAACGAAAAGAGGAAGAACCGTTACAAACCTCCGTTGTAGACTTGACCGTTCTTCGCCAACGACGCTCCAACGAACGAAAACGCAGCAGCCGCCTTTGTTTTTCTTCGCTGGAAATTCCTTCTTGATTGACACAATAACCACAGAGGTTACACCGGTATGTCTCTAAGTCTAGGAGGCCAAAGACTTGTGGGAGTCTTTCTCTAAAAGGGAGGCTAGAGAGAATTCTAGGTCTTGTCTTTCAAGAGTGTCAAGTGTCATGACCAATTAGGTCTAGTGTTCTATTTATAGAAGAGAGGCCATGAATAAAATATTCAATTAAATCAATCTTTTCCAAAATTGATTCAATCTTATTCCTTAATTAATCAATCATGATCAATCAATTCCCCAATTGATTAATCTTTTCCATAAATGACTAATTTCTTCCATAAGTAATTAGATCATTCCCATAAATGATTAATCACTTCCTTAAGTGATTAATTATTTACATAATTGATTAATTCATGGTTAATGAATTCTTTAATTAATTAACCACCAATTAAATATCACATATTTAATTTCCGGCCTTGAATTAATTAATTTTGCCCAAACACTTTTAGGACTTAAATTAATTAATTCTTTCAATCTTCCATAAATTTATATTTGAACTTCTTCAAATATTAATTTCTCTCATAATAATATATCAATATATATTATATTTATTTCCCTTAGTAAATTGAACATTTTCAATTTACATTTAATTACTTAGTTGCCTCAAATTACTTTACGAGCTACCAGTGGGACCTTATGGACCTGCAGATCAGAAGCTCCAACGATGTGAGATTAATTGGTTAAACTCATTAACCACAATAATCAATATTCGTTAACTGTGTGTACATTCCACTATAGACTCACAGTTGCACTCTTCTCACTGCAGACATATTTTCTGTGTCCACGGAACTTAGACCAATATCGACTAGTTAGTCCTTCACGAGTGTCCGTAACACCAGCTGGGTCAAATTACCGTTTTACCCCTGGGTCACCTCTATTTCCTTAAGTACCAATTCTCCTCTAATGAACAATCTGTTTATGGTCCAACCATCAAACAGAAAACCCTCTCGTGCCATTGAGAGGGTAGGACCCTTTGTTCAAGACTCGGAGTAACCACTTAAGGGAACACTCATCTGCTTCCCTAAGTCGGGAAGGAGTGAATTCCATCTTGTACGATTATGTTCCCAGCTCCCCATTCGGTCTTGTCCCCAAAGTGGTAGGCTTATTGAGTCGGCGTATTGGCCACTCTCACCTATACAAATCAAAGGACAATCTCTCATGAGCAGGAGTCCATAATCAACTCAGGATTAAGACTAAGTTGTCTAGGTCGTCCTAGTGAAAATAGAAAACCAAATAGTTAACGGTGTTATAACTAGTGGTTACTATTTCGCGGTCCGGTCTTATGCAAACTCATTGCATAGGATACCCCCACTCGCATGTCTCCTACACGAACGCGTTGGATCGCAGCGTTTGTATCAAATACAAAGTGGGTCGTATCCATAGTGTTACCAGGATAAGGCACCCAGTCTTATCCCTATACTATAGACCCTTTAGGCTGTTTCTTGAACAATGATCCCATATGTCGCTACATATAGTTCAAGACTCATATTACAGCCTTGGATGTCTAGTTTATTGGATTAGGGTTATTATTAGGCAAAGACAAATATAAAATAACTAATAACAATTAATGGAAAAATATATCAATATTATTTCATTAATAACCGGTCAACGGTTACATTCACTATCTACGAGTTTTAGGGCATGAAACCCAACAAACTCCCACTTGAACTAAAACACTAGTTAGTGGGATGTAAATGCAATAATCTAAAGCTGGAAATGTCATGTATATTAAAATAATACAATGAACTAGGGCATCCTTATACCCATTATACATTTCTCCCACTTGCCCTAGATTAGATGGCATACATATCTCGTAGACCTAGACCTTCTAGATGACCCTCAAACACTTTAGCCGTGAGAGCCTTTGTAAATGGATCAACGATGTTGTGCTCCGAGGCGATCTTAGTGACGATCACATCTCCTCTTTGCACAATCTCCCGTATCAGGTGATACTTCCTCTCGATGTGTTTACCCCGTTTGCTGCTACGAGGTTCTTTTGAGTTGGCTACAGCCCCACTGTTGTCACAGTATAGTGTTATGGGCATGTTCATATTCGGAACTACTTCCAAATCAGTCAAGAACTTTCTGAGCCATACTGCCTCCTTAGCTGCTTCGCAAGCTGCTACATACTCAGCCTCCATGGTTGAGTCTGCTATGCATCCTTGTTTGATGCTTCTCCACACTACTGCTCCTCCATTGAGGGTGAATACTGACCCTGATGTGGATTTCCTAGAATCCTTATCAGCTTGAAAGTCAGAATCAGTGTATCCAGTAAGAATCAAATCCTTAGCTCCATACACAAGCATGTAGTCTCTCGTTCTCCGAAGATACTTGAGGATATTCTTAACCGCTCCCCAGTGGTCCAACCCTGGATTAGACTGATACCTACTGACTACTCCCACTGCATAACATATGTCAGGCCTAGTGCAGAGCATGGCATACATTAAGCTGCCCACAGCTGAGGCGTAGGGAATGTGTCTCATGTTCTCAACTTCTTGAGGTGTCTTAGGAGATTGTTCCTTAGACAGGTGTACCCCATGTCTGAAGGGTAGGAGTCCCTTCTTGGAGTTTTGCATCGAATATCGAGACAACATCTTGTCAATATACGTTGCTTGAGACAGAGCTAGCGTTTTGTTCTTACGATCCCTAATGATTTGGATTCCCAGAACATATTGAGCCTCTCCCAGATCTTTCATTTGGAATTGGGCTGCTAGCCATTTCTTAATGTCAGTTAGGTATCCTACATCATTCCCAATGAGTAGGATATCGTCTACATAAAGTATTAGAAAAGCTACTTTCCTTTTGTTGACTTTCTTGTATACACAAGGCTCATCAACGTTTTGGTCAAAGCCAAAAGATTTGATTGCAGTATCAAATCTAATGTTCCATGATCTGGATGCTTGTTTCAATCCATAAATGGATCGATTTAGCTTACAAACTTTTTGTTCCTGACCTTGGGCTATGAACCCTTCGGGTTGAGACATAAAGATATTCTCTTCAAGATTACCATTCAGAAAGGCAGTCTTGACGTCCATTTGCCATATTTCATAGTCATAATATGTGGCAATGGATAAAAGAATTCTTATGGACTTTAACATGGCTACAGGAGAAAAGGTTTCCTCATAGTCAACCCCCTCCTTTTGGGTATAACCCTTTGCCACTAGTCTAGCTTTGAAGGTCTGTACCTTTCCAGCTGCATCTCTTTTTCTCTTATAGATCCATTTGCACCCTATGGGTTTTACCCCATTTGGTAGATCTGCAAGTTCCCATACAGAATTGGAGTACATTGACTCCATTTCCAGGTTCATGGCTTTGACCCATTCATCCTTATCTTCGTCATTCATTGCCTGTCGATATGACAATGGATCCTCAATGCCATCATTAGGTATGACAACCTGAGTTTCAGTTAAACCCAAGTAGCGATCAGGTTGTAACACAACCCTCCCACTGCGTCGAGGCATTCCCAACGTTTGAGATGGACGGGATGGATATGAAGAACTAGTTCCTTCATCAACTCTTGTTGAAGGTCCAACTTCATCAACAACTCTTGATGATTCTTCAGTAGCTTCTCCTAATATTATTTTGCTTCGTGGTTTATGATCTCTCATGTGGTCTTCCTCTAAGAAAGTGGCGTTTGTCGATACAATCACCTTATTTTCTTGTGGGTCGTAGAAATAACCACCTCTCGTTTCTTTAGGGTAACCAACAAATTGGCACAGTTTTGAACGAGGTTCCAGTTTCTTAGGATTTGTCACAAGCACGTGTGCAGGACAACCCCAGATGCGAAAGTGATGCAAACTAGGTTTACGCCCCTTCCATAACTCGAAAGGTGTTTCAGAAACACTTTTCGAGGGAACATTGTTCAAGATGTATACTGCAGTCTCTACTGCATATCCCCAAAACGAGTTAGGCAATTGAGCATAGCTCATCATTGATCGAACCATGTCTAACAAAGTTCTATTTCTCCTTTCTGACACACCATTCTGCTGAGGTGTACCAGGGGCTGAGAGTTGAGATTGGATTCCATGTTCTATCATATAATCCTGGAATCTTTGATCCATATACTCCCTTCCTCGATCAGATCGAAGTACTTTAATAGATTTACCTAATAGGTTTTCAACTTCAGCCTTAAACTCCTTAAACTTTTCAAGGGCTTCAGACTTATGTCCCATTAGGTATAAGTAACCATATCTTGAATAATCATCTATAAATGAGATGAAATATTCGTACCCTCCTCGAGCTTTTACATTCATTGGACCACATAGATCCGAATGTATTAACTCTAAGGGTTCTTTGGCTCTGTAACCTTTTCCTGTAAAGGGTCTTTTGGTCATTTTTCCCTCGAGACAAGATTCACAAGGTGGTAGTGAATCATCTTCTAACTTGCTTAGAAGTCCATTCTTTACCAAACGACCGATCCTATCGATGTTTATATGACCAAGTCTAAGATGCCAAAGATGAGTATTGTTACTTGATGGAGAAATCTTTTGCCTTTTACTTTGAGTTTCAGCAGTTTTAAATAATTCGTGATTTAAAAGTGCTTTGTTTTCGGTTGGTCTTAAAACATACAAGTTATTTTCCAATTTGGCTGAACAAATAAGTATACCATTTTTATAAATGAACGCTTCATTCATATCAAAAGTAACTGTATACGATTGTTCAATCAAACATGAAATAGAAATCAAGTTCCTCTTAATCTTGGGAACGATTAACAAACTTTCTAAAAGCAAGAATCTATTTCTAAAAAATAACTTCGCAGCTCCCACTGCTTTAGCTGAAATGACTTCTCCAGTTCTGACCCTGAGTGTCATTTCTCCATCGTTCAACTGCCGAAAGGAACTATTTTCCTGAAAAGAAGAGCAAACATGATTAGTTGCTCCTGAATCAAGTATCCAGGTAAACTCATCATGTTCTACCAGGCATGTTTCTAAAACCAGTAAATCAAATTTACCTTCCTTTTCCTTCTTTTTCTCAGCAAGGTACTTTGGGCAGTTTCTCTTCCAATGTCCATCTACATTGCAGTGAAAACACTTGCCCTTGTCTGCCACAGCTTTGGCTTTTCCCTTGCTTTTAGCAGCAGTACTGGGAGCTTTCCCCTTGTTTCCTTTCTTCTTCGTTTTCTTTGAAGAAGTGGCTACAGATTTAGTTCCAGAGGATGAACCCTTCTCGAACTTTCTTTTGGAGTGAACAACGTTTGCCTCTCCTTCTATCTGTCCCTTGTTCTTAAGAAGAGACTGATAGAGCTGTAGCTCATTAAGGAGGCTAGTCAGGTTGAATGTTATTTTATTCATCATTGCATTGCTTCGAAACTGCAGAAAACTCTTCGGAAGAGATTCTAAGATGAATGCAACCTGACTACGCTCATCTATGACCGCCCCGTTTGCCTCTGCCACGTTGAATTGGACCATCATATCCAGGACATGCTCCCGAACAGACGTGCCTTCTTTCATGCGACAGCTATAAACGTATTTGAGAGCGTCATGGTGGAGTTGGTAGGACGGTTGTCCAAACATCTCCTGGAGAGAGTTCATAATCTCCCTCGCTGTTACCATGCCCTCATGCCTTTTAGCCAAAACTTCAGATAAGCTGGCTAAGATATAGACGCGAGTCTTATCATTGGCCTTTGTCCAGCGGTCATAAGCATCCTTAACTGCCTGGGATGCATTACGAGCAGGGGCTGGAGGACAATCCTCCGTTAAGACGAACCGCAGATCATCGACAACAAGAATTGTATTCAAGTTCGACTTCCACGTAGCATAATTTTCGCCGGTTAATTTCTCATTTTTAAGCAGAGAGACAATTGAGGAAGACATTGCTGAAATTTTAAACAAACAATGACCGTATTAGTTATCTTTGCCTTAACCCATCATACAAGCAAACAATTGCATACAATCCAATCAATTTAGCAAAACAGACAATCACAGAACCCTAAAACTATTGATTTAGTTTTGCAACGACGTTTCAGAGGTTTAGAATATCAGCCACCGAAGGGTGATCAGGTACTCCTCCTTTGAAATGAGACGCCTCTCAGCTAATTCTAATTCCAGAATAACTCATATTCCTATAGACATTAGCCACCGTTGTTCGGTCAAGGATTTGTTAACAATTTTAACTCATCCTCGTAAGTGTAACCCTCCCACTTTCAGATCTCAGAGGCACGCACCAACAGGCTACCGAAGGGAAAGACAACTGTTGGTGATTAGCCTAAGAGCTCCTATCCTTTTCAGGAGTTCACGATGTTCCGAATCCTATGATCAGGCCCTCCGAAGGGATGGATGCGCCAGGGCAACCTGCAGGCGGATCATAGGACTCTCACGGTGTGAACTATGGGCGGAGACCGAGGGATACGTTGACACGTGTCCCGCTCCCACTTACTCTGGACATTTTTCCCATTCACCTTGATATTGACCCATGCAAACACTTTCCGAAGGGAGGCCGCTCCTAGGGCGACTCGAAGCCGAGCATGAATCTCACGTTGTGAATATAGGGACGTAGGAGCAAAACTTGATTTAAATCTCGTTTTGTAATTTTCCTCCCACTGAAAATGTCCTAAGGTTAATATAGGGTTGTTTAACTTAGATAGTATTCGGCTAAGTCAATCTATCTAAGTCTGATCCTATTATAACAATTATGGAAAGGATTCAACTGCAATCTTTTGGGTGAATTAAACTTCTTTTAATAAACCCAACATTGCAAGTCAACATTACTATGGTTAATTCAACTCAATCCGGTTAGTTCCCAGGTAGGAGGTGTTCCGTAAACCGTCAACTTAAATACCCCCAGCCTTAGACAGAACTTTACCGAGAGAGTTCCCTTATAACCTCAGTAATGTAAGGTCTTTACTCTAAAGATCTAGGTGCATTAAACACTTTTAATAAACCTAGTGACATTGCATGCTAACATTTAACTATGATTAATTCAACTCCGGTATTCCAGGTCAGTTCCCAGGTAGGAGGTGTTCCGTAAACCGTCAACTTAAATACCTCCAGCCTTAGACAGAACATTACCGGTGGAGTTCCCTTATAATCATAGTAATGTTTTTCCTACTTAGTAAATTAAAACTATTTTTAATTCTAAGTAAGAAAAGATTCTAATCCTATTAGAAATCGATCTAGGTCTAATTAATTTTAAACAATTTAAAATTAATTCAATTTATCCTATGATCTTATGTTTGCATGCAAATCTTGATTATAGATTGACGGTTTCTAACCATTAATATTAAAGAACTATTTCAAATTTTAATGATTAATCCTATAATCAAGAATCTAGGGTTTAATTCATTCAACAATCTCATTCAAATTGAATAATTAAGCCACATCAATTGCATGAATAATATAACAATTATATTAATAACTATGGATGTTTCATGCTTCATGCAATTTTGATTTTCTTTTATTATAACAATTATAAGCCAATCAAGAAAATCAACCAAGCATGCTTCATTCATCACATTAAACATAACTATTTATATTTAATTTAAGTAATGACATGCTTCATGCTTTCCAATTTTTCATATAAATTAATATACACTTATATTAAGAAATATGAAAACCAATCCATGCATTTAAACATACATTATAACAATTTATAATATATAAAAAATGCATGAGCATGTTTATAACCTAAGGTGGGATTAAATAATCTATATGACATCCATAAAGCATATAAATAGCAATTGAACCGGTTAATTTTGGCCCCTAGGATAAAATAAAGCAGTAAATTACATTAATTTAGCTAAATTCTATCCTAAAAAAAATCCATGTACAGCTCCGGAATTGGCCTAGACAGCACGAACCGCCCCGAACCACCTCGAACCGGCCTCCAAAATCACGAACCATGCAAAAAATTGGCTGAACCGGACCAAATAGGTCCCAGCCCAGCCGAACCGATCCGAACCGGACCGTCCTTGCTTGAACCGCGCCTGTTGAAACCCTAGTGCGCGCCTCCATCGTGACAGCATCGAGACGCTGTGTAGATTAGCGTCCCGACGCTGTGCGTTTTCCATATCTGGCGCCTGCGTAATCGAGACAGCGTCGAGACGCTGTTGAGGTAGCGTCCCGACGCTGTGTGCTTTCCTTACCGAGCGCCTTCGGTATCGAGACAGCGTCGAGACGCTATTGAAGGAGCGTCCCGACGCTGTTGCGTCTAGAGGCAGAATCTGGGCAAAACAGCAACGATTTCTTCGGTTTTGGCTTCGATTTCAGCGGCGATTCCTCCGATTTTCATCTCATAAAAACCTTTTCTAGACCCGGACTTACATAGGACTCGATTTTACATAAAATACCCGAAACACCGGGCCTTACATGATCAAAATCACATAAAAATAAAATCTATGGCCATAAAATTAACCCAAACAGTTCAATGCAAACCGAACATACAATATGCATAAATCCCACCTATTAGAGCCTATCGCAACTTTTTAAAATTAATTAATAGGGACAGCGATGGCTCTGATACCGATTGAAGGGAATAAATGTCCCCACGCAGCGGAAGCGCATCGATTGGACCTTACGCCGTATATTAATTAACATTAAAAACCGTTACGAAAACTCAAACAAAAACTTTAAACTAACTTTAAAGCCGCTGTAAAATCGGTTTAAACATGCTAAAATAAATCTAAATTTATTTTTAAAACTTTTCTAAAGAAAAGAGGAAGAACCGTTACAAACCTCCGTTGTAGACTTGACCGTTCTTCGCCAACGAAGCTCCACGAACGAAAACGCAGCAGCCGCTTCAAGGTATTCTTCGCTGGAAATTCTTCTTTGATTGACACAATAACCACAGAGGTTACACCGGTATGTCTCTAAGTCTAGGAGGCCAAAGACTTGTGGGAGTCTTTCTCTAAGAGGGAGGCTAGAGAGAATTCTAGGTCTTGTTTTTCAAGAGTGTCAAGTGTCATGACCAATTAGGTCTAGTGTTCTATTTATAGAAGAGAGGCCATGAATAAAATATTCAATTAAATCAATCTTTTCCAAAATTGATTCAATCTTATTCCTTAATTAATCAATCATGATCAATCAATTCCCCAATTGATTAATCTTTTCCATAAATGACTAATTTCTTCCATAAGTAATTAGATCATTCCCATAAATGATTAATCACTTCCTTAAGTGATTAATTATTTACATAATTGATTAATTCGTGGTTAATGAATTCTTTAATTAATTAATTAACCACCAATTAAATATCACATATTTAATTTTCGGCCTTGAATTAATTAATTTTGCCCAAACACTTTTAGGACTTAAATTAATTAATTCTTTTCAATCTTCCATAAATTTATATTTGAACTTTTCAAATATTAATTTCTCTCATAATAATATATCAATATATATTATATTTGTTTCCCTTAGTAAATTGAACATTTTCAATTTAATTACTTAGTTGCCTCAAATTACTTTACGAGCTACCAGTGGGACCTTATGGACCTGCAGATCAGAAGCTCACACGATGTGAGATTAATTGGTTAAACTCATTAACCACAATAATCAATATTCGTTAACTGTGTGTACATTCCACTATAGACTCACAGTTGCACTCTTCTCACTGCAGACATATTTTCTGTGTCCACGGAACTTAGACCAATATCGACTAGTTAGTCCTTCACGAGTGTCCGTAACACCAGCTGGGTCAAATTACCGTTTTACCCCTGGGTCACCTCTATTTCCTTAAGTACCAATTCTCCTCTAATGAACAATCTGTTTATGGTCCAACCATTAAACAGAAAACCCTCTCGTGCCATTGAGAGGGTAGGGCCCTTTGTTCAAGACTCGGAGTAACCACTTAAGGGAACACTCATCTGCTTCCCTAAAGTCGGGAAGGAGTGAATTCCATCTTGTACGATTATGTTCCCAGCTCCCCATTCGATCTTGTCCCCAAAGTGGTAGGCTTATTGAGTCGGCGTATTGGCCACTCTCACCCATGCAAATCAAAGGACAGTCTCTCATGAGCAGGAGTCCATAATCAACTCAGGATTAAGACTAAGTTGTCTCGGTCGTCCTAGTGAAATAGAAAACCAACTAGTTAACGGTGTTATAACTAGTGGTTACTATTTCGCGGTCCGGTCTTATGCAAACTCATTGCATAGGATACCCCCACTCGCATGTCTCATACACGAACGCGTTGGATCGCAGCGTTTGTATCAAATACAAAGTGGGCCGTATCCATAGTGTCACCAGGATAAGGCACCCAGTCTTATCCCTAAAGATTCTTTTCTTACTTCACCTGTGAACTTCATTGATCCTGCTACTCCAAGTGTGAAGGACGATTTGGATGCTTTTAGAAAAGTCAAGGTGAATATTCCATTGCTTGAGACCATCTTGAAAATCCCAACCTATGCTAAGTTTTTAAAGACTTGGTATGAAGGTAAGGAAAAGTCCTCAAGTAAAGAAGAGGTTAGTGAAAATGTAAGTGCACTACTTTCTGAAGACTTACCTGTAAAGTGTTCTGATCCTGACATGTTTACTTTACCGTGTATGATCTGAGATTGTAAGATAAAATATGCCATGTTAGATTTAGGAGCATCGATTAATGTTATGCCCGTGTCTGTTTATAAAAAATCGAATTTAACTAATATTAAAACATTTGGCATAGTCATTCAGCTAACAGATAAGTCTTGCATTAAACCTCTAGGAATAGTTGAAAACGTTTTAGTTAGGGTGGAGGATTTGGTTTTTCCTGCTGACTTCTATGTTTTGGATACACCTAACCCTGATTACAATCCATCTTCTACTACGATACTTCTTGGCCGTCCCTTTATGAAGACTGCCCAAATTGTTATCGATGTAGATGGAGGTGTTGTATCAGTAGGATTTCAGAATAAAAACTTGTACTTTAAAATTTTTTATGACATTGAAAATCCTCATGCATCTTCTGTTGAATACTATATGCTTCAACCTGACCCAGTGAATGATTGCACTTTAAATTCTAAATCATGCATGGTCACCGATAATGAGATGCATTCTTCTGCTGTTAGATGTCCTGACTTAGATGGAAAATTGATTGATGTAGTTGATGAACACAAGATTACCCTCACTGATAAATCTGGTGGAGTCACCAAGTATTCATCTTCTAGGATTAGGGCTGGGCGCATTTTCTGTCAGCCCACTTCTGCTTCCAATATTTTTTTTTGCTCGTACTGATTCTTCTTTATAGGTCGCAAAGTTACTAAAGCAAGAGATTTCTAAAAACAATGTATTCTGGACTTGTGGAGAGAAGCCTCCCTAAGAAATAGAAGAGAGCGTGGTCGAACAAACGATCTTAAACATTTGCACCTTATAATTTTACTGCTTTCTGTTATTTCAAATTCTTAGATAGGTTTATTTTTATCAGTTGCTTTTAGGTCCGTTTCCTTGTTTTTGTTTGTCCTTTAGGATTGACGATACTAAGACGATACTTCTACATTTATAAGAAAACATGATTCACCACCCATGAGCGTAATATTCAGGGAAGTTCTACTCTTTCCCTATGCATTGTCTTAATTCTTCATTATTTATTACATTGAGTGCAATGTAAATTTTAGGTTGGGGGTGGGGAATTTACTTTATATTTTTGTTGGGTGTTGAGCATCTGAGTGTCAGGCCAGCGTTTGTGCTTAATGTGTGTCTTGCATGCTTGTTGTGTATATGCTTGTTTAAATGATGATGATTTCCTAGGATTGACTCAATTTTTTTCGAAAATTTATTGCTTTCGATGAGTTGTGACCGAGAGTGTTAAAAAAATGAGCCTTTTTAAAACTTTTCTTGGATATGTCTTGCACATGTTGGGTGTCTTTCTTGCTTTAAAGTAGGACTTGAATGCTTAAGAGCGAGTTACTTAGCTCATATTCCCGTTGTCACCTCGATAGATGTAAGGTTAAGCGAGAAAGTCTAATTTTTTCTTGCAAAATAGAGTGTGGAGTCTTTCTTAGGAGAGAAAAAGAAAATATGCCTGCAATAAAAAAAAGAGTGGAAAAATAACTCAGTGAGCGCGAGCCAAAAGAAAAATCATATGCTCGTCATTTTTATTTTGAAAGATAAAGCATGCTTGCATTGAGCTTAAGCACTAAGGGGTAAAAAGAGCTACCTGCGGTGTGATCAGTTAGGCCAACCAAGAGTAAAACTCGGGTTATGGGTCTCTGCACTGTAGTGTGAAAGCTAGTGCCCCGTCCAAAAGAAATGAAAAAAGGAAAAAAAAAAAAGAGAGAGAGAAAGAAAAAACAAAAGAAAAAGAAAAGAAAAAGGAATTCCTTGAGATCAGGCTCCTAAGCAAGATGAAACAACCTAGTTTGTTCCATTTGGGCCTTTTAGCAAGACCTTAGTGCCAGTGTAGAGGGAAGAGAGGATGAGAGTCAAGTAAACCAATACCGGGCTAGTACAGTCTTCTTTAGGTTGGATGAAGCGCTCTTGTGCAAGATAATCTTTGAAAAATTTTGATTTGTCTCTGAAGGGATAAAAGCCCTTACGCAGCGAAATTAAATTAGACTATTGCTCAGTTTTAATTACGAATTAAAATACCATTACATTGGCAAAAGCATACAGTATATATAACAATTATAAAACTGTAAATCTAGGCTAAAGCCTGCTTGATCAAATTTTGAAAATCAAGATCTAATCTAGATTACATATAGAGAATAAATATTTTGAACTTATGTTCGTTGTCGTCTTGACCATGGGAGATCACAAACAATTTCTTCTCTGCCAAATCTCCAAGATCAACACTAAGGGACACCACCACTTGATCTGCACCAGTATTCTCACAGGGAATTATGAGGAAAGAAGGATGGTGGGATCCTCTTGAGTTCTGGGAACTTTTCTTGGGAGATTTTTTTTTCTTGAGAGAGACGTTTTTCTGTGAACTGAATCAATATCCCTTTCCCACGCTCTACACACCAAAGAGGGAGAGAGAACAGACGGTTCCATAACTTCCCTATCGTGCAAGTATCAGGTTATTAAGAGGGACACGTGGAGCAAAAGCCATGTATCAGGTAACCACTTACCTGATATTATTTTAAAATAATTAAAAATCAAAATAATTTAATTCATAATTAATTAAATTAATAATAATTAATTAAATCAAATTTAATTAATTAATCCATTTAAATCATATTTAAACGAATATCCCTCACATAACCTATAGTGTTAATTTAATCAACTTAATTAAATCAAATTTAACTAAATTAATTAATTAATTATCCAATTAATTAATCATTAAATTAAATATCACATATTTAATTTGACCTACAATTGAATCCCCATTCAATTATCTTTCTCTCATATAACCTATAGTTTTAACGTGCATCCCATACACATTAATTTTAACCTAAAGTTTTAATATGAATCTAATTCATATTAAATTTAATATTTGAACTCCTTCAAATATTTAATTCTTCCATAAATTAATTTTGAATCTATATTCAAAATAAATTTATATTATAAGTTTAATTAAAATATAAATTTTAGGGGGATTTGCACAAATAGCAAAAACCGGCAAAAATATTGCAAAACTAGCAAAAAAAATAAAATTATTTGCGGAAATAGCAAAAACTACGTTAAATTACAAAAATACCCTTAGTATTTCCAATAGTCTATCAGTCCCTATTATTGATAGTCACTGATAGACTTCGATTAATCGGAGTCTATCAGTGATAGACACTGATAGACTTTGATGATAAGCTTCAATTAATAGAAGTCTATTAGTGATAGACACTAATTGACTTTGATGATAAGCTTCAATTAATCGAAGTCTATTAGTGATAGACACTGATAGACTTTCATTAATCGAAGTCTATCAATGTGTATCACTGATAGACTCTGATAATCATAATCTATAAGTTTTGATCGTGTTTAATTCAAGCCTATCAGTGATAGCCACTAATAGAAAACAATTTAATTCAAGGCTATTAGTTCAGTTTAATTCAAGGCTATCAGTTTCTATCCATCAGTTTAATTTAAGTCTATCAGTGATAATCACTAATAGAAAACTGTTTAATTCAAGGTTATCAGTTTCTATCACTGATAGAAATCAATTTAATTCAAGACTATTAGTTTCTATCACTGATATATAGAAACCAATTTAATTGAAGTTTATCAGTTTCTATCATAAATCAATTAATTGAAGTCTATTAACTTGTATCACAGATAGAAATTAGTTTAATTCAAATCTATCAATTTCTATCGAGATAGAAACCAGTTAATTGAAGTCTACCAATGATTGTTACTGATAGAAATCAATTAAATTGAAATCTATCAGTAAAGTACTTTCCATTGCCATCATCTCGGTAATTAGAAACTCATCCAAAATTATTATACTACAATCATAAATTGAACAAAAGATTTAAGTCTCTTGTGGTAATTAGAACATAAAATTAAAAAATAACCATTACGAACAAGTGACTCTCATACAACAATATAATTTTTAAAGCCTAGCACACAAGCTGATCCGTGACCACCACCATAAAATTGTTATTATTGTATTCTTTGTACTTCATAGTCCGTGATAGACTTCGATCAGTGATAGTCAGTGATAGACTATGATTAACTGGAGTATATCAGTGATATACTTTGATATATCTATACAAACACTCACCAAAATTGCTATTTTTGTATTCTTGGTATTCTTGAATTAAAAAGAAGGCCAACAAAAGCTCAGCTCAATTGGCATAAAAGCTCATAACAATAAACTGCACAGAAGAGGGAAAAAAAACATATTAATCACACAAGAACTTCACCCTCATAAATGCACAAAAAATTTAAAAAAGAAATTAAAAAAAAGTAGAAATCGTAATAGTTCATTATAAAAAAAAAAGAAAAAAAAGAAATCATAAAAGCTCATAAATGCACAAACAAAAAAAATAGAAGAAGAAAGCAAAAAAAAAAAAAAAAAAAAAAAAAAAAAAAGAAGAAGAAGAAGAGGAAGAAATCATGTACACAAGAAATGAGGGAAGAAAGGCTCATAAATGCAAAAAAGAAAAAAAGAAAAAGAAGAAGAAGAAGAAATGGTATACACAAGAAATGAGGGAAGAAAGGGTAAATGGGAAGGGAGAGAAAGAGAAGGGTAAAATGGGAATATTCTAATTTTTTGTCATATTTGCAATTCTTTTTACTTGGTGCTAAATTTGCTATTATAGATACTTAATTTGCCACCCACTGCAATTACTCTAAATTTTATATTATATCTGTATCACCATACATTATGTTATTTCCCTTAGTAAATTTGAACATTTCAAATTACTTTATATACCTCAATACCATTTACGAGCTACTAGTGGGACCTAATGGACCTACAGATCAGAAGCTCCAACGATACGAGATTAACTGGCTAAACTCATTAACTAAGTTAATAAACATTCGTTAACTGTGGGTCACTCCACTAAAGACCCACAGTTGCACTTTTCTCACTGTAGAATAGTTTTGTGTCCACGGATATTGACCAATACAGTAAGTCAATCCTTCACGTGTGTTCGTAACACCAGCTGGGTCAAATTACCGTTTTACCCCTGGGTTACCTCTGGTTCCTTAAGTACCATTGATCCCTCTAATGAACAAGTTGTTTAGGGTCCAACCACTAAATAGGAGTTCCTCTCGGGCCAGGAGAAGACGACGTGAAATCAACCCTTAAGGGAACACACATCTACTTGCCCCAATAGGGGAAGGAGTGAATTCCATCTTGTACTGTTATGTTCCCAACCCCCATTCGGTCTTGTCCCTGAAATGGTAGGATTATTGAGTCGGTGAACCGACCACTCTCACCCATATCAATCTAAGGACAATCCATCCTGAAAAGAAGTTCATAACAGACTCAGGATTGAGATTGAGTTACCTAGGCCATCCTATTGAAATAGAAACCTAAACTAGTTAATGATATTACATCTAGTGGTTACTATTTCGCGGTCCGGTCTTATGCAAACTCATTGCATAGGATACCCCCACCCGCATGTCTCCTACATGGATGCTTTGGATCATTGCATCTGTATCGGATAAAAAGTGGGTTGTATCACATAGTGTCACCAGAATAAGGTACCTAACCTTATCCCTATACTATAGACCATTTAGGTTGTTACTCCCCGTATGTCTCCACATACTAGTTCAAGTTTCATTTAAACAACCTAGGATCTTAGTTTATTGGATTTAGGGTTTATTAATGCAAACTCAATTATTCAATAACCAAATTACTAAATCACTCAAATAACGACTTATCGAGATCGATTAATTTGTTTCATTTACTATCTACGAGTTTTAGGGCATAAAACCCAACAGTCTCCTCATTTGTCTCTCTTGCAAATGTCTCTTGATTGCTTTAGTTTTTAGAATATTTAAGTCTTGAGGATTAAATCACTTTTCAATTATATGCACAACGTCTTTCTCTTTGGTTTGTGTGTGTCTTGCTCGAGGACTAGCAAGATTTAGGTTGGGGGTATTTGATAGGACCTAAATAGTCCTATTTTATCACCTCTAATCTAAGCTTGTTAGAGTCATTTTATACTTTTTACTTGTCTTATTTACAAGATAATTGAGCTTAGGCTATGTCGGGAGCCGATCACGCTAATTGGTATTAATTCGAGCCAATTATGGAGTTTTGGAGCCATCTCGGTGTCTTGGATGGCGAGGAGGTGAAAAGACCAAATTGTGTTGAAGCGGGCCTGAAGAATGACACAAAAAATCGAAGATTGAAGCCCCATACCGAGAAGAACGACTTATTGAGCCAATTATGCTTTATGTCTTGATTCTTAATAAGATTGGCTGAGTTTTCTGAGTTCTAGTTGTTGTTCTTGCTGTATTTTCATTAAGTTTTGCATGTTATCCCGTTTAAACCAATACATGAGGCTAGTCTATTAGGATTGACGCCCTATGTGATTACCGCTTGTGTATTCTATCAGTTATTTTTAGATAGCCAATAGGTTGAGCCAAGCCACTCTCTATGCGAGATGACCCTTGATAGGCCTAGGAAGCATGTTAGAGGTTGTTGGAATTAAATCTAAATTGCATTTGAATTTGGTTCTTACGATTCCGGACCCACGATCCCTAAGCGGCTAGTTTTAATAGGTAGTTGTGAAATTGCTTGTTAATTAACTAGTTAGATATAATTAGTAACCGTTCTAGAGGTCTCGGATGGTTGCTAAATTCTGTATAACGGGTGGCGAGCGATAAAGCTTCTATTAATTAATCTTGTTAATTGCAGAATTCACGATTAGCAAGGTAATTAGCACAAGTTAGTGTAGGGGGGTCTTCCGAGTAACCCAGAAGCCGGTCAGACTAATGAAATCAACATAGAACGATTAGAGAAAACTAGGAAGCCAATGAATTAGAATGAAGTATAGGAAACCCCAATCCAACGATCCCTTTTTTATGTTATTAATCTCCGTCTTATTTCTCTTTTGCATGCTTTTTTTATGCCATTTAAATTCAATATTTAATTATTTTATTATTTTTGCTTGTGCTTCATTCCAAACCCCCCCATCTTTATAAGCACGAAATTCTACATCTGCTAGGTCCCCTCCACTGTGTTCGACCCTGACCACTATTTCTACAAAATAGTTGTAGTGCCGTGGATTATAAATTTTATTTGACCAACATGAGCCTCGAAAACTCTGCCGCTGTCAACGGGATTCATAGTCTTTAACCGAAATCCACTTGTTTGATCCTTAGAGGGTCTTTCTTCTTTTTCTTTATCAGCTTCTACACAACAAAACTTAACTTCCACACAGAGTGCACAACATAAGAAATGTTAAACAAGTAATCCTCAGTCATCCCAAACATGCTAATCCCAAGCCACCTAAGCCTAAATGTAGAATAATCAGCTACTGGAATCACTAAGCCTAGATCATGCATATTAGAACTACAATTCTTAGGAGAAAAAGAAACAAGCATGGAATGATTTGAGTTCTGATTAACATCCCTAATTTCTAACTCTCCTAACTTGCATGAAGCACTACATAATTCAGACTCATAATGAAAGGAAGAATTAAGTTCAAGCTCACTTACTTCGATGGGATTTCCTTCTATCTTACCTTCTTGCTGCTCTAATATTTGGCTCTCAAATTCATTCTGGGAGGTGACATGGAAATGACTGATCTCTGCTAGTTTTGCAATAATCTCCTAGGCCACACCGGGTGTCGTACCAAACACATCACCACCACTTAGTGAGTTGAGCATTCTTCTATCGTCAGGCATCAACCCTTCGTAGACGTTCTCTATCAAGGACTCCTCGGATAGTGGGGTTGAGGACCATGTAATAACTACTGAAGCGGTCCACGAACTCATGGAACATCTCCTCGGGTGCTTGCATGACATTGACAATTCTCCCAGTGGCTTCAATCAACAGAGCGGCTGGATGGTACTTCTTCAAGAAAATATTTCTCATCTCGCTCCAAGAAGCTATCGATCCTAAAGGTAGTGAGAAAATCCATGTTCTAGCTTCTTCTAGTAGTGAATATAGAAACACCCTCAATTTGAATTGATCTTCAGACACCTCTTGGCGTTTCCTCTCGAAGAAGCTCGAGTAGAATTCTTGTACATGAAATACGTTTATGCTCCTGGATCACTATAAAAGAAAGGAACTAAGAAAATAAACTCAGATAGGGGCACAAAATTACTTTCTTCAAGATTAATAATGCAGGAAGGTGAAGGATATTGTGGAGCTAAAGAGAAGATTTGCACTCTACGCTTGACCCTTTCTATCTCAGCGGACAGCGTGTCAAGATTCTGCCAGATATCCATGAAGCTCAATTACTCCTCTCCTTGCTTCTTGGTAGAAAGTGAGTTTGCCCTTGTAAAGATTTGTCACTAGATCCTACAAGAAACAAACTAATACACAATAAACAAGAAAAAGGTGAAAAACAAAAAAAGAAAGTAGAAATAAAGCACCGTGTTCCCCGACAACGACGCCAATTTAACGAGCTGGGTTTGTCGAGGCTTTGGGTCAAATATATTTGTATTTCACCGATCACTAAACTACTTTGCAGTAGAGTGGTCGAGGTCGATCGCAAGGAATAACTGGTTTACTTCTCAATCCTTTTGTGTTTAAGGTTAACAGAAGGGGGGTTGAAGAGAAAGAGATTAACGCAAGGGAAAATAAAATGCTGAAATTTAAAGTGCACAAAAGTAAAAGATAAAAAATAAAATATGGTTGGTTAATCTCACTTTGGTGATCACTGTAGCTGGAGACACTCGAATTTCAATACGTTCGTTTGTATTCATCGATTATTAAACAATGATTTAAATGCATGTTGTCTAATTGGTACTCTAAAGCAATTGACTCGATTCCATTGTACATTGATTCAATTGCTAATTAATTAATTAACCCCTACTAAGCCATCAAGATTAATCAATTAAATAATTGCATTAGGACCAAGATACCCCCAGAGCGCTAACCCAACTAACCCGTTGAACCAACATCCAATTTATTAATTGATTAACTCGGCCGTGATTAATAAATTAATTAATTGTTCTTCTAGGCTAGAATGCTCTAATTAATTAGGAAAAACCTAAATTAATTATGAACATTGATTTAAACCCTAGACCTATCTTGCAAACTACGATGTCAGAGAACTGCTCTTGGGACTCGTGTCCATGAACCGTTCTATATGCTAACTACAATTAAAATTCCATTCGCGACGTGGATTTCAATTTCTTAGCGGTTTACTAACATACAAGCTGTGAGTTAGGGCATCAATCTAACCTACTGTGCATGCTAGTAATGCAAACAGGAATCTAAAATCACATACAACAATGAAATCATATAATAACACAGTAAAGCCCAATAAATCTCATAAAAACTAAATGTACTTACAATTATGAGGTTCCAACTACAGCGAATGGCACTTAGACAACCATAGATAAGCCTAGTCTAAGCCCAAAGGCTTGAAAAGCCAACCTAACTAACCTAAAACTAAGAAGTACAGAGAAAGAATGGAAAAAACCGAGAGAAAAACGAAGAAGTAAAGAGAAAACAACTGCTCGTTATGACCTAGAATAAAAAAATAACACTTAATTATACGAGTGAGCATCGAGACGCTGAGGATGGCGTCTCAACGCTGATGTTACATGGCCCCGCCTTTTGAAGTTCGTAGCGTCGAGACGCTACCCCTCGGGTTATGCTTGCTCTTTTGTTTCCCACTTGCTTCCAATGCTCAGGATTTGGCCTAATTTTCTCCTTTTAAGTCCTTTTTGCTCCAAAGTTCTCCCTGGAAGCTCTAACATCAAATGCCTCCAAAATGATACAATTAAGCACAATATTAATCACAAAACTAGAATGATTAGGATTGAATAAGTAGGACCAAATTGGTCCTATCAGGGATTCGGAATGAAAATAAATTGAAATGCTCAAATTGAACTAACTTTTGTGTATTAAAATCTATCAATGGCTATGACATATAGAGTTCTACTTGTATTGAAATCTATCCATGAATATCACTGGTATGTTATCACTTATCAGTGATAGACTTTAATCACTAATAATTGTAAATGTGATTAAAGTCTATTGGCGACAGATTTCTATCACTAATAGATTTCACTCACAATGATAGTCTATAAGCTAAACATTAGTAATGCTCAATCTGAACAAAATTTGATTTATTGAAGTCTACTAATGACTATCACAAATAGAATTTTATTTCCATTAAGTCTATAGTTGATAGTCACTAAAAATATTCAATACAAATATAATTATATAAGTTATTATCATTGATGGACTTCAATACATATAGAATTCTATCAATATCGACCGCTGATAGACTTCTATTATTTAATAGATCAATTAATTTCATTGGTGATAGTCACTAATAGATTTCAATACCTCAATATAGATAGGATTCTATCAAATAATAGAAGGAGTCTATCAGTGACTATAGACTTCAATACAAATAGAATTCTATTGTGATAGTTATTGATACCACTGATTGATAAGTGACTATCAATGATGGAAATAGTTTATTTTGCTATTTGCATAAGTAGTGTAAAGATTTATATTAGTTGCTTAAAATTTTGTATAACATATGAATTTGAATATAATATGATATGGATAACGTTGATACATGTGATAATGCTCATTTATGTGCGTTATTTAACCTTAAAAACTTAGGTTATTGCTAGGAAAACAAGGACTTTGTGCTTAAAATCATATCTTTTTTAGTCAAAATAGCAAAAGTCTTAGAATCATGTTGGAAATCTTAGAAATATAGAATTTATGCTTAAAATGTCCAAAAAGAGATGACTTTTGCAAGAATTCATCCAAAGTTAATGATTTTGTGTAGAGGACTTTGTAGTGGAAATGCGTCCGCAATTGAAGAAAAAGAGTTAGCGGACCAAAAGAGTTGAAGTTGAAGATTTGCGTCCACATTTGGTCCTGAGAATGTGGAAATGATGTTTGAATTGCGCTTGCAAACTTATAAGGAAAGTAGTCCTAGTTAAAGATAGAAGTGTCAAAGCAGTACATAGAAGATTTGCGCTCGACTTTGCGACCACAACTGGGTTTTCTAACAGAATTCTGAGATTCGTGGGATCTGCACAAAATCTTCCAAAAATTCCAAATCTAGTATAAAATCTCCAAGGATCGTGGATTTTTGCCCAAGGGTCCTCTCACACTGATCTCGAACCCTACCTTCCAAGGTCTATATAAGGCGACCAAGGAGCAAGAAGCAAAGGGAGCTCTGAATTTTGTCATTAGGATAGTTTTTCAGTTTTTATTTCTTCTCATCTTGTAACCATTCTGAATTCTGGATCTTCCAGCCTCTGTCGGCTCTTCCATTCGAAAGAAGAAGAAGAAAAAGGTTTGTCTCCCCTTGAAAAAGGCCAAGAGCAAGCTAGATAGAGAGGGGAAAGATCCTTTAGTTGAGTCTTGAGTTTTACTTTATGTTTAGTCTCTTGTGTTAGTTGCTACATCTTTTTGTTTCTATTTACTTTTCAGTTGTAAGTGCTTATTCTTTGTACTCTTTTTTATTATTAATATGAATTCAGTTTATTCCTTTACTCTGTGCAATTTTTACTTTATGTCTTGCATTTTAATTTCTTCAATGAGCTAAACTTCTTCTTGGGTGTTCAAACATGTGGATACCTTGAGTAGAAGAAAGCCCCACCAATGGAAAGGCAACCTTGCTTCCTCTTAGAATTGTTTGTTTTTGCTGAAAATTTAAGTTTCATTGGTAGCTTAAACTGATCACTTAAGTTAGCATAGTTTGTGTTCAGTTGGTGGCCGAAAAGTTGGAATTGAATGTGAGTGTCACTACAACAATTCTGGGCTACGATGTCGGTTTACATTTTTACAACAATGACGGATTGATTCAAAGGTAGCAGATTACTAAAAAGTTTCTATTTAAAAAAAACGGAAATTTTCAGAAATTTGGCCTACAATAACGGTTTAGGCCCGTGATGAAAGAACACCCTTCCATGTCGGTTTAAAATCTTCATTATAATTGTTTTAAAATTTGGCGCGAAAAATAGTTACAAACGATCACGGTTACAAACCGTTATGAAAGAATACATAAAGATCATGGTTTGTGCCCGTCATGGAAGAGTAAATTAAAAAACACGTCGTGATTTTCACAGTTTGATGGAACCTTTTCGAAAAATTGTTAACAAAGATCATGGTTTCAAACCGTGATGAAAAGGATTAAATAATGTCGGTTAATGCCCGTCATGTAAAACAATTTAAAAAACGCGCTGTGTTTTTCGCGGTTTGACGGGAACCTTTTCGAAAAGTTGTTAACAAAGATCACGGTTTCAAACCGTGATGAAAAGGATTAAATAATTTCGGTTAATGCCCGTCATGTAAAACAATTTAAAAACGTGCCATATTTTTCGCGGTTTGACAATCAAGAATGTATAACAGAGAAGAAATGATCACTAATAGATGGCTTTCTTGATTAATTGCAATCAAATGCAGTGGCCATTATATAGGCTCACTGTGAACATAATAAACAACATATACAACTGAAAATACTCACTTGCTAACAATATTACAGTTGTAGAGAAAAGATAAAATAACAGAAGAAGACTTTAACTCTAATGGGCTCTCTTAACTCCCCCCCCAAGCCAATGTCGGTTGATGAAGAGACATTGAGCTTGTGTCGTAGAGGTAAAAACTTGGCAGCATACAAGGGCTTTGTGAGGATATCGGCCACTTGAGCAGTAGCTGGTAAATGACAAACTTTCAACTTCTTCTGAAGAACAAGGTCACAAACAAAATATATGTCAATTTCGACGTGCTTAGTCCGGGAATGAACTGCAGGATTAGCACTTAAATGCACTGCACTGAGATTATCACACCACAACGTTGGGGGCTGCGAAAACTGAACATTAAGATCATCAAATAAAGATTTCAACCAGATTAGTTCAGACGAAACATGAGCAAGGCTTCTATACTTTGCCTTGGTGCTAGAACGTGAGATAATACTCTGTTTCTTACTTGCCCATTGTATTAGATTTCCCCCAAAGAACACACAATAACCTGAAGTGGATTTTTTGCCGTCAGGATCACTTGCCCAATCCGCATCTGCAAAGCCTTGTAAAGAAAGCTCTTTTGGAATCCGAAAAGTTAAGCCATAGTCTAGAGTACCACCAAGGTATCTAAGAATTCTTTTCACTGCAAGCCAATGTAGATTTGTGGGAGAATGCATAAACTGACATACCTTGTTTATGCTGTAGGCAATTTCAGGCCGAGTGATAGTGACATACTGTAGAGCTCCTACAATACTTCGATACAAATGAACATCAGGAAATTTCTCCCCATTATAGGGAGATATCACATTACCACTCACCATCAAAGTCCCTATACCATTTGCTTGATGCATCTTTGCCTTGTAAAGTAAATCAGAAATGTACTTGGGCTGTGACAGAAAGAGGCCTCCATTTGAAGGATATGACACTTCAACGCCTAAAAAAAACACAACTGACCCAGATCTTTTAATGCAAATTGCTGATGTAACTTGCTAACAAGATGTTCAATGGCAAGATTTGAACTTTCGGTTATAATAATGTCATCTACATAGACAAGAATAAAACAATGGTGACCGTGTTTATGAAAAACAAGCAAGGACGAATCAGCCTTTGAGTTGACAAAGCCAAGGGTGTGTAAGAAAATGCTCAACCTCTCAAACCAGGCTCTTGGTGCCTGTTTTAAACCATACAGTGCCTTCTTTAGCTTGCAGACCATAGGAGAAGGAGTAGTCTTGAACATACCTGGTGGTTGGGCCATATAAACCTCTTCATTCAGCACACCATGTAAGAATGCATTGTTGATGTCAACTTGTCTCAAGGACCAACCATAAGCAAGGGCTAAGGTGAAGAGAACACGCACCGTAGTCGGTTTAACCACAGGACTAAAGGTTTCGGTATAATCGAAGTCTGCCTCTTGGTGAAAACCTTGTGCCACTAGCCTTGCCTTATATCTTGCAATAGTGTCATCTGAGTTCTTCTTGACCTTGAAAACACACTTGCAACCAATCACTTTCTTGTCTTTAGGTGGGGGAACCAAGGACCAAGTCTCGTTTTGAATGAGAGCATTGTACTCTTCATTCATAGCCCTCACCCAGCGTTCATGCTTCATTGCTTCTTTCACATTTGGAGGCTCCTTATCAGTATATTCTGCTAACAGAACTTTTGGTTTATAAACTCCAGCTTTTGCTCTAGTCACCATAGAGTGTTTGTTTTGCACTTTCGGAGCAGCTTCTTGTGGTGCAGGTGTGGAGAAGTTCGAAACATTGGTAGAAGATGGAGTTGTTGGTTGAGAGACAGAAGGAGCTGGTATCTCAACAGAAGGCTGAGATGAAAATTGGGATAAAGGACATGCAGTAGTTGAAGAAGGTAAGGTAGGATCACGCGAAGGATCAATAGATGGGGGTGTAGGGGAAAGGGTATTGTCACTGAGACATAAAGGTAAGGATGCTGTATCAGAAGGTACAGGAACAGTGGCAGCAGTGGAGGTTACAACAGTTGATATTGGCTTGTAATAGGTAATAGGTACTCTGGTTGGAACCAATGGATATATGACAAGATTCTGAGAGTCTAAAAGTTTCGAGGTTGGAAACTTTGACTCATCAAAGAGTACATTTCGTGAGATATACACTTTACCCGAAGAGGCTAGGCACTTATACCCTTTATGTAAGTTGCTGTAACCAAGAAAGAGACAAGGGAGGGATCGAGGTTCTATTTTATGTTGGTTATAAGGTCTGAGATATGGGTAACAGAGACAACCAAAAGTTTTTAGTAATTTGTAGTCTGGTTTGAATCCAAGTAACTTTTCCAGGGGTGATAGTTGATGAACTATTGTTGGTAGTCTGTTAATGAGAAAAACAGAGGTGGAAAAGACATCATCTGAAAAATCTAAGGACAAAGAGGAGTGGGATAGGAGGGTTAGTCCCATTTCAACTATTTGGCGATGTTTCCGTTCCACTATTCCATTTTTTTTGGAAGTGTATGGACAAGTCAAGTGATTTTCAATACCATGGGATTTAAGAAAGGGTGTGAATGGACGAAATTCATTACCATTATCGGTTTGTAAACGAAGGATTGACCAACCAAGGAGTTTTTCAACATATGTTTTAAAAAGCTGAAAAGTTTGGAAAGTCTCAGTTATGGAAGTGAGGAAATATATCCATGTAAACCTAGAGTAAACATCCACAAAGCTCAAGTAGTATTTAAAACCATTTCTAGATGTTTTATAGGAAGGACCCCACAGATCGGCTACAACAAGTTCAAGAGATTAATGATACACAGTAGTAGAATCATTAAAAGGGAGACTATGAGACTTTCCAATCATACACGCATGACAAAGGGAGTGATTTTTATTCAAAGAGTAAGAAATATTACATGAATTAAGAATTGAACCAGTCTTAATAGTCGGATGGCCCAACCTATTGTGCCACAAATCAAAGACAGTAGAACAAGGTAATTTGGATGGTTGAGCCGTAGTAGAGAGCACCTGAAAAGTAAGTTCAGCAGATGAAGGTTGGGAAGCCTTAGTAGAATTGGGATGAGCCTTTTCCAAAGAGAATTGATAGAGACCATCAACTAGTTTCCCTTGAAGAAGAACCTGTCCACTGGTTTGATCCTTCACATAGCAAACAGAAGAGTGAAATTCAAGAAATACATGGTTATCACGGGCAAATTCACTTACACTTATGAGGTTTTTGGTTATGTTGGGTACATGGAGAAGATTTTTTAGCTGGAAAATTTGATTAGCATTAGAAGATTTAGACTGAAGAAAAGAAGTACCAATGTTTAAAACATCCAGACCTGCACCATTTCCAACGTGTACCCGATTCTCTCCTTGGTATTCAGCTCCGATGGATAGATTGGCAAGATCATTGGTGACATGATTCGATGCTCCTGAATCTGGATACCAGTGACTGTCTTTGTTAAGATTTTTTTGCACTAAGAAGGCATTCTTGGCTGCTTGCTAGTTATTTAGAACCAGAGGATTGCTGTCCATGGCCAGGTGATACTTGTTGATTGTTTGAATTACCATTTGGTCCTTGAAACCAACGTTCGAACCGATAATAACACCTTTGAACCGTGTGTCCGAATCGTCTACACAACTGATACTTTGGTTTATTGTTGTTGTTCCAAGATCGACGATTGTTGTTACCTTTTCCATTTGAGTTCCTGCGATTATTGGAGTCAGATGAACCAATCTGTTGTTGTTTCGGTCCAGCTTGAGTTGTAAGGTTGACAGAAGGAGTTGAACCATTAGCTATTCTGTTTTCTTGAGTAAACAATAGCGAATATACTTTCTGTAACGGAGGAGTCTCGTCTTTTTCCGTAATTACATTCATCGTGGAGTCATATTCCGTTCCTAGTCCCTTAAGAACGTATAAGACATGATCTTCATGTGAAATTTTCCTTGCAGCAACATTCAACGAATCAACAAGATTTCTGGCTCTGAGAAAGTAATCTTCGAGTTTGAGGTTACCTTTCTTGAGGGATTCTAATTTCGACTTGAGGTCCATAATTCGAGCAACATTCCGTGAGGAAAAGCGATTTTGCAATATTTTCCACACTTCTCGAGCCGTTTCACAATCCAACATTTCCGAAAGAAGAGAGTTGGACATTGAGCCTAACAACAAGGCGATAATGAGGCTATCCTGTCGAACCCAATGATCATACGTCGGATTAGGGATTTTTGAAGAATCTGCACTTGTGAGATACGTCGAGGGTGAAGGGAATAAAAGTCCCCACGCAGCGGAAGCGCATCGATTGGACCTTACGCCGTATATTAATTAACATTAAAAAACCGTTACGAAAACTCAAACAAAACTTTAAACTAACTTTAAAGCCGCTGTAAAATCGGTTTAAACATGCTAAAATAAATCTAAATTTATTTTAAAAAACTTTTCTAAAGAAAAGAGGAAGAACCGTTACAAACCTCCGTTGTAGACTTGACCGTTCTTCGCCAACGAAGCTCCACGAACGAAAACGCAGCAGCCGCTTCAAGGTATTCTTCGCTGGAAATTCTTCTTTGATTGACACAATAACCACAGAGGTTACACCGGTATGTCTCTAAGTCTAGGAGGCTAAAGACTTGTGGGAGTCTTTCTCTAAGAGGGAGGCTAGAGAGAATTCTAGGTCTTGTCTTTCAAGAGTGTCAAGTGTCATGACCAATTAGGTCTAGTGTTCTATTTATAGAAGAGAGGCCATGAATAAAATATTCAATTAAATCAATCTTTTCCAAAATTGATTCAATCTTATTCCTTAATTAATCAATCATGATCAATCAATTCCCCAATTGATTAATCTTTTCCATAAATGACTAATTTCTTCCATAAGTAATTAGATCATTCCCATAAATGATTAATCACTTCCTTAAGTGATTATTTATTTACATAATTGATTAATTCGTGGTTAATGAATTCTTTAATTAATTAACCACCAATTAAATATCACATATTTAATTTTCGGCCTTGAATTAATTAATTTTGCCCAAACACTTTTAGGACTTAAATTAATTAATTCTTTTCAATCTTCCATAAATTTATATTTGAACTTTTCAAATATTAATTTCTCTCATAATAATATATCAATATATATTATATTTATTTCCCTTAGTAAATTGAACATTTTCAATTTACATTTAATTACTTAGTTGCCTCAAATTACTTTACGAGCTACCAGTGGGACCTTATGGACCTGCAGATCAGAAGCTCCAACGATGTGAGATTAATTGGTTAAACTCATTAACCACAATAATCAATATTCGTTAACTGTGTGTACATTCCACTATAGACTCACAGTTGCACTCTTCTCACTGCAGACATATTTTCTGTGTCCACGGAACTTAGACCAATATCGACTAGTTAGTCCTTCACGAGTGTCCGTAACACCAGCTGGGTCAAATTACCGTTTTACCCCTGGGTCACCTCTATTTCCTTAAGTACCAATTCTCCTCTAATGAACAATCTGTTTATGGTCCAACCATTAAACAGAAAACCCTCTCGTGCCATTGAGAGGGTAGGGCCCTTTGTTCAAGACTCGGAGTAACCACTTAAGGGAACACTCATCTGCTTCCCTAAAGTCAGGAAGGAGTGAATTCCATCTTGTACGATTATGTTCCCAGCTCCCCATTCGATCTTGTCCCCAAAGTGGTAGGCTTATTGAGTCGGCGTATTGGCCACTCTCACCCATGCAAATCAAAGGACAGTCTCTCATGAGCAGGAGTCCATAATCAACTCAGGATTAAGACTAAGTTGTCTCGGTCGTCCTAGTGAAATAGAAAACCAACTAGTTAACGGTGTTATAACTAGTGGTTACTATTTCGCGGTCCGGTCTTATGCAAACTCATTGCATAGGATACCCCCACTCGCATGTCTCCTACATGAACGCGTTGGATCGCAGCGTTTGTATCAAATACAAAGTGGGCCGTATCCATAGTGTCACCAGGATAAGGCACCCAGTCTTATCCCTATACTATAGACCCTTTAGGCTGTTTCTTGAACAATGATCCCATATGTCGCTACATATAGTTCAAGACTCATATTACAGCCTTGGATGTCTAGTTTATTGGATTAGGGTTATTATTAGGCAAAGACAAATATAAAATAACTAATAACAATTAATGGAAAAAATATATCAATATTATTTCATTAATATCCGGTCAACGGTTACATTCACTATCTACGAGTTTTAGGGCATAAATCCCAACAAACTTCCACTTGAACTAAAACACTTAGTTAGTGGGATGTAAATGCAATAATCTAAAGCTGGAAATACAATGAACTAGGGCATCCTTATACCCATTATACATTTCTCCCACTTGCCCTAGATTAGATGGCATACATATCTCGTAGACCTAGACCTTCTAGATGACCCTCAAACACTTTAGCCGTGAGAGCCTTTGTAAATGGATCAGCGATGTTGTGCTCCGAGGCGATCTTAGTGACGTTCACATCTCCTCTTTGCACAATCTCCCGTATCAGGTGATACTTCCTCTCGATGTGTTTACCCCGTTTGTGGCTACGAGGTTCTTTTGAGTTGGCTACAGCCCCACTGTTGTCACAGTATAGTGTTATGGGCACGTTCATATTCGGAACTACTTCCAAATCAGTCAAGAACTTTCTGAGCCACACTGCCTCCTTAGCTGCTTCGCAAGCTGCTACATACTCAGCCTCCATGGTTGAGTCTGCTATGCATCCTTGTTTGATGCTTCTCCACACTACTGCTCCTCCATTGAGGGTGAATACTGACCCTGATTTGGATTTCCTAGAATCCTTATCAGCTTGAAAGTCAGAATCAGTGTATCCAGTAAGAATCAAATCCTTAGCTCCATAAACAAGCATGTAGTCCCTCGTTCTCCGAAGATACTTGAGGATATTCTTAACCGCTCCCCAGTGGTCCAACCCTGGATTAGACTGATACCTACTGACTACTCCCACTGCATAATATATGTCAGGCCTAGTGCAGAGCATGGCATACATTAAGCTGCCCACAGCTGAGGCGTAGGGAATGTGTCTCATGTTCTCAACTTCTTGAGGTGTCTTAGGAGATTGTTCCTTAGACAGGTGTACCCCATGTCTGAAGGGTAGGAGTCCCTTCTTGGAGTTTTGCATCGAATATCGAGACAACATTTTGTCAATATACGTTGCTTGAGACAGAGCTAGCGTTTTGTTCTTACGATCCCTAATGATTTGGATTCCCAGAACATATTGAGCCTCTCCCAGATCTTTCATTTGGAATTGGGCAGCTAGCCATTTCTTAATGTCAGTGAGGTATCCTACATCATTCCCAATGAGTAGGATATCGTCTACATAAAGTATTAGAAAAGCTACTTTCCTTTTGTTGACTTTCTTGTATACACAAGGCTCATCAACGTTTTGGTCAAAGCCAAAAGATTTGATTGCAGTATCAAATCTAATGTTCCATGATCTGGATGCTTGTTTCAATCCATAAATGGATCGATTTAGCTTACAAACTTTTTGTTCCTGACCTTGGGCTATGAACCCTTCGGGTTGAGACATAAAGATATTCTCTTCAAGATTACCATTCAGAAAGGCAGTCTTGACGTCCATTTGCCATATTTCATAGTCATAATATGTGGCAATGGATAAAAGAATTCTTATGGACTTTAACATGGCTACAGGAGAAAAGGTTTCCTCATAGTCAACCCCCTCCTTTTGGGTATAACCCTTTGCCACTAGTCTAGCTTTGAAGGTCTGTACCTTTCCAGCTGCATCTCTTTTTCTCTTATAGATCCATTTGCACCCTATGGGTTTTACCCCATTTGGTAGATCTGCAAGTTCCCATACAGAATTGGAGTACATTGACTCCATTTCAAGGTTCATGGCTTTGACCCATTCATCCTTATCTTCGTCATTCATTGCCTGTCGATATGACAATGGATCCTCAATGCCATCATTAGGTATGACAACCTGAGTTTCAGTTAAACCCAAGTAGCGATCAGGTTGTAACACAACCCTCCCACTGCGTCGAGGCATTCCCAACGTTTGAGATGGACGGGATGGATCTGAAGAACTAGTTCCTTCATCAACTCTTGTTGAAGGTCCAACTTCATCAACAACTCTTGATGATTCTTCAGTAGCTTCTCCTAATATTATTTTGCTTCGTGGTTTATGATCTCTCATGTGGTCTTCCTCTAAGAAAGTGGCGTTTGTCGATACAATCACCTTATTTTCTTGTGGGTCGTAGAAATAACCACCTCTCGTTTCTTTAGGGTAACCAACAAATTGGCACAGTTTTGAATGAGGTTCCAGTTTCTTAGGATTCGTCACAAGCACGTGTGCTGGACAACCCCAGATGCGAAAGTGATGCAAACTAGGTTTACGCCCCTTCCATAACTCGAAAGGTGTTTCAGAAACACTTTTCGAGGGAACATTGTTCAAGATGTATACTGCAGTCTCTACTGCATACCCCCAAAACGAGTTAGGCAATTGAGCATAGCTCATCATTGATCGAACCATGTCTAACAAGGTTCTATTTCTCCTTTCTGACACACCATTCTGCTGAGGTGTACCAGGGGCTGAGAGTTGAGATTGGATTCCATGTTCTATCATATAGTCCTGGAATCTTTGATCCATATACTCCCCTCCTCGATCAGATCGAAGTACTTTAATAGATTTACCTAATAGGTTTTCAACTTCAGCCTTAAACTCCTTAAACTTTTCAAGGGCTTCAGACTTATGTCCCATTAGGTATAAGTAACCATATCTTGAATAATCATCTATAAATGAGATGAAATATTCGTACCCTCCTCGAGCTTTTACATTCATTGGACCACATAGATCCGAATGTATTAACTCTAAGGGTTCTTTGGCTCTGTAACCTTTTCCTGTAAAGGGTCTTTTGGTCATTTTTCCCTCGAGACAAGATTCACAAGGTGGTAGTGAATCATCTTCTAACTTGCTTAGAAGTCCATTCTTTACCAAACGACCGATCCTATCGATGTTTATATGACCAAGTCTAAGATGCCAAAGATGAGTATTGTTACTTGATGGAGAAATCTTTTGCCTTTTACTTTGAGTTTCAGCAGTTTTAAATAATTCGTGATTTAAAAGTGCTTTGTTTTCGGTTGGTCTTAAAACATACAAGTTATTTTCCAATTTGGCTGAACAAATAAGTATACCATTTTTATAAATGAACGCTTCATTCATATCAAAAGTAACTGTATACGATTGTTCAATCAAACATGAAATAGAAATCAAGTTCCTCTTAATCTTGGGAACGATTAACAAACTTTCTAAAAGCAAGAATCTATTTCTAAAAAATAACTTCGCAGCTCCCACTGCTTTAGCTGAAATGACTTCTCCAGTTCCGACCCTGAGTGTCATTTCTCCATCGTTCAACTGCCGAAAGGAACTATTTTCCTGAAAAGAAGAGCAAACATGATTAGTTGCTCCTGAATCAAGTATCCAGGTAAACTCATCATGTTCTACCAGGCATGTTTCTAAAACCAGTAAATCAAATTTACCTTCCTTTTCCTTCTTTTTCTCAGCAAGGTACTTTGGGCAGTTTCTCTTCCAATGTCCATCTACATTGCAGTGAAAACACTTGCCCTTGTCTGCCACAGCTTTGGCTTTTCCCTTGCTTTTAGCAGCAGTACTGGGAGCTTTCCCCTTGTTTCCTTTCTTCTTCGTTTTCTTTGAAGAAGTGGCTACAGATTTAGTTCCAGAGGATGAACCCTTCTCGAACTTTCTTTTGGAGTGAACAACGTTTGCCTCTCCTTCTATCTGTCCCTTGTTCTTAAGAAGAGACTGATAGAGCTGTAGCTCATTAAGGAGGCTAGTCAGGTTGAATGTTATTTTATTCATCATTGCATTGCTTCGAAACTGCAGAAAACTCTTCGGAAGAGATTCTAAGATGAATGCAACCTGACTACGCTCATCTATGACCGCCCCGTTTGCCTCTGCCACGTTGAATTGGACCATCATATCCAGGACATGCTCCCGAACAGACGTGCCCTCTTTCATGCGACAGCTATAAACGTATTTGAGAGCGTCATGGTGGAGTTGGTAGGACGGTTGTCCAAACATCTCCTGGAGAGAGTTCATAATCTCCCTCGCTGTTACCATGCCCTCATGCCTTTTAGCCAAAACTTCAGATAAGCTGGCTAAGATATAGACGCGAGTCTTATCATTGGCCTTTGTCCAGCGGTCATAAGCATCCTTAACTGCCTGGGATGCATTACGAGCAGGGGCTGGAGGACAGTCCTCCGTTAAGACGAACCGCAGATCATCGACAATAAGAATCGTATTCAAGTTCGACTTCCACGTAGCATAATTTTCGCCGGTTAATTTCTCATTTTTAAGCAGAGAGACAATTGAGGAAGACATTGCTGAAATTTAAATAAACAATGACCGTATTAGTTATCTTTGCCTTAACCCATCATACAAGCAAACAATTGCACACAATCCAATCAATTTAGCAAAACAGACAATCACAGAACCCTAAAACTATTGATTTAGTTTTGCAACGACGTTTCAGAGGTTTAGAATATCAGCCACCGAAGGGTGATCAGGTACTCCTCCTTTGAAATGAGACACCTCTCAGCTAATTCTAATTCCAGAATAACTCATATTCCTATAGACATTAGCCACCGTTGTTCGGTCAAGGATTTGTTAACAATTTTAACTCATCCTTGTAAGTGTAACCCTCCCACTTTCAGATCTCAGAGGCACGCACCAACAGGCTACCGAAGGGAAAGACAACTGTTGGTGATTAGCCTAAGAGCTCCTATCCTTTTCAGGAGTTCACGATGTTCCGAATCCTATGATCAGGCCCTCCGAAGGGATGGATGCGCCAGGGCAACCTGCAGGCGGATCATAGGACTCTCACGGTGTGAACTATGGGCAGAGACCGAGGGATACGTTGACACGTGTCCCGCTCCCACTTACTCTGGACATTTTTCCCATTCACCTTGATATTGACCCATGCAAACACTTTCCGAAGGGAGGCCGCTCCTAGGGCGACTCGAAGCCGAGCATGAATCTCACGTTGTGAATATAGGGACGTAGGAGCAAAACTTGATTTAAATCTCGTTTTGTAATTTTCCTCCCACTGAAAATGTCCTAAGGTTAATATAGGGTTGTTTAACTTAGATAGTATTCGGCTAAGTCAATCTATCTAAGTCTGATCCTATTATAACAATTATGGAAAGGATTCAACTGCAATCTTTTGGGTGAATTAAACTTCTTTTAATAAACCCAACATTGCAAGTCAACATTACAATCGTTAATTCAACTCAATCCGGTTAGTTCCCAGGTAGGAGGTGTTCCGTAAACCGTCAACTTAAATACCCCCAGCCTTAGACAGAACTTTACCGAGAGAGTTCCCTTATAACCTCAGTAATGTAAGGTCTTTACTCTAAAGATCTAGGTGCATTAAACACTTTTAATAAACCTAGTGACATTGCATGCTAACATTTAACTATGATTAATTCAACTCCGGTATTCCAGGTCAGTTCCCAGGTAGGAGGTGTTCCGTAAACCGTCAACTTAAATACCTCCAGCCTTAGACAGAACATTACCGGTGGAGTTCCCTTATAATCATAGTAATGTTTTTCCTACTTAGTAAATTAAAACTATTTTTAATTCTAAGTAAGAAAAGATTCTAATCCTATTAGAAATCGATCTAGGTCTAATTAATTTTAAACAATTTAAAATTAATTCAATTTATCCTATGATCTTATGTTTGCATGCAAATCTTGATTATAGATTGACGGTTTCTAACCATTAATATTAAAGAACTATTTCAAAATTTTAATGATTAATCCTATAATCAAGAATCTAGGGTTTAATTCATTCAACAATCTCATTCAAATTGAATAATTAAGCCACATCAATTGCATGAATAATATAACAATTATATTAATAACTATGGATGTTTCATGCTTCATGCAATTTTGATTTTCTTTTATTATAACAATTATAAGCCAATCAAGAAAATCAACCAAGCATGCTTCATTCATCACATTAAACATAACTTTTTATATTTAATTTAAGTAATGACATGCTTCATGCTTTCCAATTTTTCATATAAATTAATATACACTTATATTAAGAAATATGAAAACCAATCCATGCATTTAAACATACATTATAACAATTTATAATATATAAAAAAATGCATGAGCATGTTTATAACCTAAGGTGGGATTAAATAATCTATATGACATCCATAAAGCATATAAATAGCAATTGAACCGGTTAATTTTGGCCCCTAGGATAAAATAAAGCATTAAATTACAATAATTTAGCTAAATTCTATCCTAAAAATCCATGTACAGCTCCGGAATTGGTCTAGACAGCTCGAACCGCCCCGAACCACCTCGAACCGGCCTCCAAAATCACGAACCATGCCAAAAATTGGCTGAACCGGACCAAATAGGTCCCAGCCCAGCCGAACCGGTCCGAACCGGACCGGCCTCGCTTGAACCGCGCCTGTTGAAACCCTAGGTCGCGCCTCCATCGTGACAGCGTCGAGACGCTGTGTAGATTAGCGTCCCGACGCTGTGCGTTTTCCATATCTGGCGCCTGCGTAATCGAGACAGCGTCGAGACGCTGTTGAGGTAGCGTCCCGACGCTGTGTTCTTTCCTTACCGAGCGCCTTCGGTATCGAGACAGCGTCGAGACGCTGTTGAAGGAGCGTCCCGACGCTGTTGCGTCTGGAGGCAGAATCTGGGCAAAACAGCAACGATTTCTTCGGTTTTGGCTTCGATTTCAGCGGCGATTCCTTCGATTTTCATCTCATAAAAACCTATTCTAGACCCGGACTTACATAGGACTCGATTTTACATAAAATACCCGAAACACCGGGCCTTACATGATCAAAATCACATAAAAATAAAATCTATGGCCATGAAATTAACCCAAACAGTTCAATGCAAACCGAACATACAATATGCATAAATCCCACCTATTAGAGCCTATCGCAACTTTTTAAAATTAATTAATAGGGACAGCGATGGCTCTGATGCCGATTGAAGGAAATAAAAGTCCCCACGCAGCGGAAGCGCATCGATTGGACCTTACGCCGTATATTAATTAACATTAAAAAACCGTTACGAAAACTCAAACAAAACTTTAAACTAACTTTAAAGCCGCTGTAAAATCGGTTTAAACATGCTAAAATAAATCTAAATTTATTTTAAAAAACTTTTCTAAAGAAAAGAGGAAGAACCGTTACAAACCTCCGTTGTAGACTTGACCGTTCTTCGCCAACGAAGCTCCATGAACGAAAACGCAGCAGCCGCTTCAAGGTATTCTTCGCTGGAAATTCTTCTTTGATTGACACAATAACCACAGAGGTTACACCGGTATGTCTCTAAGTCTAGGAGGCCAAAGACTTGTGGGAGTCTTTCTCTAAGAGGGAGGCTAGAGAGAATTCTAGGTCTTGTCTTTCAAGAGTGTCAAGTGTCATGACCAATTAGGTCTAGTGTTCTATTTATAGAAGAGAGGCCATGAATAAAATATTCAATTAAATCAATCTTTTCCAAAATTGATTCAATCTTATTCCTTAATTAATCAATCATGATCAATCAATTCCCCAATTGATTAATCTTTTCCATAAATGACTAATTTCTTCCATAAGTAATTAGATCATTCCCATAAATGATTAATCACTTCCTTAAGTGATTATTTATTTACATAATTGATTAATTCGTGGTTAATGAATTCTTTAATTAATTAACCACCAATTAAATATCACATATTTAATTTTCGGCCTTGAATTAATTAATTTTGCCCAAACACTTTTAGGACTTAAATTAATTAATTCTTTTCAATCTTCCATAAATTTATATTTGAACTTTTCAAATATTAATTTCTCTCATAATAATATATCAATATATATTATATTTATTTCCCTTAGTAAATTGAACATTTTCAATTTACATTTAATTACTTAGTTGCCTCAAATTACTTTACGAGCTACCAGTGGGACCTTATGGACCTGCAGATCAGAAGCTCCAACGATGTGAGATTAATTGGTTAAACTCATTAACCACAATAATCAATATTCGTTAACTGTGTGTACATTCCACTATAGACTCACAGTTGCACTCTTCTCACTGCAGACATATTTTCTGTGTCCACGGAACTTAGACCAATATCGACTAGTTAGTCCTTCACGAGTGTCCGTAACACCAGCTGGGTCAAATTACCGTTTTACCCCTGGGTCACCTCTATTTCCTTAAGTACCAATTCTCCTCTAATGAACAATCTGTTTATGGTCCAACCATTAAACAGAAAACCCTCTCGTGCCATTGAGAGGGTAGGGCCCTTTGTTCAAGACTCGGAGTAACCACTTAAGGGAACACTCATCTGCTTCCCTAAAGTCGGGAAGGAGTGAATTCCATCTTGTACGATTATGTTCCCAGCTCCCCATTCGATCTTGTCCCCAAAGTGGTAGGCTTATTGAGTCGGCGTATTGGCCACTCTCACCCATGCAAATCAAAGGACAGTCTCTCATGAGCAGGAGTCCATAATCAACTCAGGATTAAGACTAAGTTGTCTCGGTCGTCCTAGTGAAATAGAAAACCAACTAGTTAACGGTGTTATAACTAGTGGTTACTATTTCGCGGTCCGGTCTTATGCAAACTCATTGCATAGGATACCCCCACTCGCATGTCTCCTACACGAACGCGTTGGATCGCAGCGTTTGTATCAAATACAAAGTGGGCCGTATCCATAGTGTCACCAGGATAAGGCACCCAGTCTTATCCCTATACTATAGACCCTTTAGGCTGTTTCTTGAACAATGATCCCATATGTCGCTACATATAGTTCAAGACTCATATTACAGCCTTGGATGTCTAGTTTATTGGATTAGGGTTATTATTAGGCAAAGACAAATATAAAATAACTAATAATAATTAATGGAAAAAATATATCAATATTATTTCATTAATATCCGGTCAACGGTTACATTCACTATCTACGAGTTTTAGGGCATAAATCCCAACAGAGGGAACTTCCGCATCTTCATCGAGATGGTGTTTCAACCCATGTCCTCGCAAAGTGGTGAGGATCTGCAACTTCCACAGCAGGAAATTGTCTTCGTCAAGCTTCATCGTAGTGATTTTGTTGCCTGGGTTTATGATTTTCGAACTCTGAGATGAGATTTAAATCTCAGAATTGCTCTTCTCTGTTGAAGGAGACTCCATTATGCGGAAAAAAAAAATTTGGGTGTCGTTAGACTTCGCGCTCTGATACCAAATCAAGAATGTATAACAGAGAAGAAATGATCACTAATAGATGGCTTTCTTGATTAATTGCGATCAAATGCAGTGGCCATTATATAGGCTCACTGTGAACAGAATAAACAACATATACAACTAAAATTGCTCACTTGCTAACAATATTACAGTTGTAGAGAAAAGATAAAATAACAGAAGAAGACTTTAACTCTAATGAGCTCTCTTAACTTTGACGGAACCTTTTCGGAAAGTTGTTAACAAAGATCACAGTTTCAAACCGTGATGAAAAGGCTTAAATAATGTCGGGTTTCAAACCGATCACGGTTTCAAACCCTAAACGACGTCTTTTTTTTTAGTTTAAACGCGCCTCCTGATCAACAATTTTATACGACGTCGTTTTTCTATATCAAAACGACGTCATTTTGGGTTAATGATATTTGTTAAATCGCATGCCTCCATGACAAAACGACGTCATTTTGATAATTGAGATCAAAACAACGTCGTTTTGATTTCCTTCTTCGTTTCAAATTAGGAAGGCAACAAACGATTAGGGCTCGATAACGTTGATTTCTCTCTTACCTTCGACTTTTGCGGCTGGTTGATCGTTCAAAATCAATTGAAGGCGACGACGACGACGACGGATTAAAGCAATCGACGACGGTTTGATGCGGTCGACGACGGTGGAATTCAGTCATTCAGTGGTGGGGAAGAAGTGTGGGGATTACCGGACACCCACATATCTCCACAATGGTATGATATTGTCCACTTTGGGCATAAGCTCTCATGGCTTTGTTTTTGGATCACTCCAAAAGGCTCATACCAATAGAGATACTAGTCCTCCCTTTTCTACCCATGATCATCCCCTTATCTAGCCGATGTGGGACTTTGGACGCACTCCCAACAATCCTCCCCTCGAACAAAGTACCACCGAGCCCTCCCCTCAACTAGTCATCTATCCGTCAGACTCTTCAAAGTCCGTCAATATTCTGGGTTCCAACTCTCTCCCCATTGCTTTACCGAGAGTTTACTCTCATCCAGGACACACCTCCTTTCCTCCGGAGTATACTGCTTGCCCAGACCTCAACAACGGATTTCCCCATGACTACTTAGGCTCACAACTTCTTGGATTTCCCCATGACTACTTAGGCTCACAACTTCTTTGTTCGGTATCTGAGGATTTTATCCGACACGACTATGTTTGGGGTATGGCTCTGATACCACTTGTGGGGATTACCAGACACCCACATATCTCCACAATGGTATGATATTGTCCACTTTGGGCATAAGCCCTCATGGCTTTGTTTTTGGATCACTCCAAAAGGCCTCATACCAATAGAGATACTAGTCCTCCCTTTTATACCCATGATCATCCCTTTATCTAGCCGATGTGGGAGTTTGGACGCACTCCCAACAAGAAGAACTCTGGGGCCTGTACTGTTCAACGACGATAACGACAAACTCAACGACGATAACGACGATAGACGGTAACGACAATCTCAACTTCAGTGGAATCAGGTACTCTACTTTAAGTTCGACTTCCCGACCTTCAGCTTTTTTTTTCCAATCATTTCTTCTACCTTCGATTCCTTTCTTCATGTTTTTCTGTGTAGTCGCGCGCTTTGATTTTTCTACTGGGTATTTGTTTTTTTTTCGGTTTCTAGCATCCTACGTAGGGAGAATTTAGAGAATAAGCACCGGAAAAATAGATATTGTGATATCGACAAATATGAGTGATGTTGGACATGAACAAATTGCTCAACTTAAGCAGTTAAGGTTGTGGAATTTTTTATCTTCTTAATTGATCAACTTAAGCTTTGAAAAGTTAAAAACATTATAAATAAAAGCAGTTAAGGACAATGTTAATCTTGTTTATACGCCTGAGGGTTGTATTTTTTATTAGGGAATGAAATGGAAAGTGGTAGAGAGATTGGAAGAGGGGGAGGGGGGTGGTAGAAAAAGATGTGGAAGGGGGAAAATTGCAAAGGCTGTAAAAAAGTACACTTGAATATCGAAACATCTTTCATACTTTGCACTCTTCATCATGATTCTTGTGATATTAGTTCATAAAAAAGAGGATCAAATGTTGTACTAGCGGGAGTTCAATTAACAAGCTTGAAAAACCAGTAAAGCTTAATCTATCAATGGAATATGGGCATTTTAATTTGTCGAGTTGTAGAATGGTATACTATTCTGTCTATTTTTTTTTTTTTCCTTTTCAGTTTTTTTCAAAGATTTTGATTATTGTACTTCTTTAGCATATGCTTGTTTGATGTTAGATTTAAATTTCATTTCCATCTCTAAATATGCTTTTAATTTTTAACATGTTTTGATCTTGAACTTTTATTTTAATTTATTTTTATGCTTAAAACTTTAGGAAGTAATAAAGTATATATTTTAAAAATTTAGATATCTTTCTTTTCTTGATTTGAAAAAAAAATGATTACGAAGAATAAAAACAAAGTTTAACAAAAGTTGAGAGATCCTAAAAAATCTATAATAAAAGTTAAAAGATCCTAATAGTAAAATTTCAAAAAGAAAAAAACTTTTTGAAAAACTATTTTTTTAGGATTTATTGAAAAAGTTTGTGAAAAGTAGATAACACAACAAAGGAATCTATAGATGGAAGTAGTGCTATTTATATATTCGGTTTTTAGGTTTTGAAAATTAAGCTTATAAACTCTACAACCACATTTACTTTCTTTTTTATTTTGGTATGTTTCTCTTGAACATATATATATTTCAATTGTGTGTCAATGCCCTATATATATCACATTTTAAATATATTGTGTTTTAATTTTTTTTTATAGGACTCGAAACATAAAACAGTGATAAAACACTCATTTCCTAATTCGGCAACCACACCCCCATCTATCAAATTCCTGTATCGCTATGCCGAAAAGTTAGGCAAGGATGATTCGATGTGAGTGCCCATCAACGATAGGATATTTGGAGCAGACAAAACATTATATCTCATGCCCGATGATATAATGCAATTTTGTAGCATGGTTGAGATATCAAATACTTGTGTATTGGTCTATATTGCATAAGTATCCTATTTTAATAATATTATAATTTCATTTACATTTATTTAATAGTATATAGTCTTATATAAGTATGCTACAGGTTCCTTTGGACGCATTTTAAGGAGACTGGTAGACTAGACAGGTTTAAGATCGTTGACTCAAACGACATTGCACCGGTCTTTGGGACCAAGGAAAGCCGTGCAAAAAGTTTAACTACCGTATCTTCTTCAGTACAACTGGGGCAATTGGTACTCCTTCCATATAATCCTGGGTAAGAGTAAATATATATATCAATGTTTGTTATATTTAAACAAGTTTTGATAGTTGGTAATTATTGAATTGTATTTCTTTGGTTTTTGATATAAGAATCACTGTGTATTGTGTGTTGTGAATGTAAGTGACAATACCGTTTATATATTGGACTCCTTACATCCTAGTCTCTTGGATGACATCAAACATGGTATAAACACGTAAGTTTATTTGTTAAGCTAGTATATATGCACTCGTATAGTTTGTTCATTACTTAAGAATTTCTTTTGTATGTTTAATTTCTTTTTAACTTCATATATAGAGCATTGAGGGTTTGTATGGCACAAAGTACATCGAAGCAACAATGAAAAACTTCTTGGATACCTGTAAAGGTAAGTATAATAAATTTTTAATACTATGTAAATGGGTTTTTTTAATATATTTTAAATACCGTTATGAGTTTTTTTTTTTTTAAAGTGTCCTCGCCAACAAGGTTGCGTTGAATGTGGGTATTACGTGATGAAGTTTATGAGAGAAATTCTACATAATTCAGAGAAGCCCATCACTGCTATCGTAAGTTTTTGATATTTCTAAACTTAGACTTGTGTATTATATACGGTTAGACATTTTTCCTTAAATATAATAGTAATATCTATCTTTTTTTTTTTTTTTACAGTTTAATACTAAGAATCCCTTCACACAAGAACAGCTGGACGAGGTGCGAGTTGAATGGGTGACACATGTGTCAAACTTCACATGAAATGTATTCATCATTATTGTGGTAGCTAGCTGTTTCCTTTTAGAGGATATAGGATATGGGTAGGGTTTTCAAGACATATATATATATATATATATGGTAGTTTGAATGGACAACAAGGCGATTGTGCTTACATTTTATTCTTTTTGTAAATCTCTTAGTTAACTATATAGTTTATAACAATTTAGTGGTTTTGGATATTGTATTGTGACGTTTGGAGTTTTTTGGATCGAATGAAATAAAGTATTTGATGTTTTCTCAATTGTTGTGGTTGGATTGAATATTGTTCTCAAATGTTCGTTTTAAATATCTGTAGATTATTAGATCAATTAAAATATTTTGCATTGTAATAATAGGTATTCAGGATGTGGGATTTGAATTATGACAATAAATATGTTGCAAGTGGTATATGAGGAAAGATGTCATTTTAAAACCGTCATTAATGTAGTCATATATGTCGGTTGTAAACTATCATTGTTGTAATCCGTGATCGTAGGGGTCGACAAAGATGTCGGTTTTAAACTGTCATCGTTGTAATCCGTGATCGTACATGAAAGATCACGTAGGCATGTGATGACAGTTTAAATCTGTTATTGTTGTAATCCGTGATCGTAGGGGTTAGATCACACCCAAAACAATCACGGTTTTAAAATGTGATTGTTGTAATCCGTGATCATAGGGGTTCGATCACACCAAGAACAACCATAGTTTTAAACCGTGATTGTTGTAATCTGTGATCATAGGGGTTCAATCACACCTAGAACAACCACGGTTGTAAACCGTTATTGTTGTATTCCGTGATTATACATGAAAGATCATGAAGGCGTTTGATGACGGTTTTAAACCGTTATTGTTGTAATCTGTGATCGTAGGGGTTAGATCACATCCAGAACAACAACAGATTCAAATATGTGATCATAGGGGTTTAATAACGATGCAGAATTGACATCTAAGCCCAAATTTTTTGTAGTGCGTTCGCAAAAGCAATAGTGGAAAAGATCCTAGAAATAGGACTTTGTTTTCTTTCATCCTACAAATAGGACTGAAACCACTAAAGTTTTGGGAGTCGTGTGGAATAATTATCTAAGTTTCAGCTAGCCCTAGAAATAGATGTCTAGCTGGCTTAGTCTTTTAAAGGCACCTACAACGGAGCTGAATAGGAGTAGAACTTAACTCAGAATCTAGTTGTCAGGGTATTTGCGAGCGCAAATTGGAGCAATCTTTCTCCACCATGTCTATGTGGGCACTATAGATAGTATTCTCTAGCCGTTTGCATTACCTGAGTGAATTGCTAGCGCAAAGGTGGACACAATTTAATGCTTTTGGTTGATGCTATTTGAATTCCCCACTTATCTCATATATCTTTTATCACTTTCATTTTCTTGCTTTATTTTATCTTTTTGTCTTCAATCACAAAAACCCCAATCAAGTTATTTCTTTGGTTACCATCTGATAACGCTCATTCATGTGCGTTATTTAGCCTTAAAAACCTAGGTTATTATTTAGAAAGCAAGGACTTTGTGTTTAAAATCTTATCATTTAAAGTCAAATGATCAAAAGTAGTAGAATCTTGTGAAAATCTTAGAAATATAGAATTTATGTTTAAAATGTGCAAAAAGAGATTACTTTTGCAAGAATTTATCCAAGTTAATGTTTTTGTGTAGAGGACTTTGCAAAGGAGATGCGCTCGTAAATAGGAGAATAAAGGTCAGCGGAGCAAAAGAATAGAAGTGAAGATTTGCGCCTGCATCTGGACCTAAGGATGTAGGATATGCAACCAATATGCGCCCGCAACCTTATAAGAAAAGTAGCCTCAGCTGAAGACAAAATTGTTAAGGTAGTGCACACAGAGATTTTGAGCCCAATATGTGGCCGCAACTGGGCTTTTCGACATAATATCGAGATTCGCGAGATCTACACAGAATCGTTCGAAAATCCCAAATCTTGTATCAAATCTCCAAAGATTAAGGATTCTTACCTTCCAAGGCCTTATCACACTGATCTCGACAGCCAACCTCACCTTCCAAGGTCTATAAAAGGGGATCAAGATGCAAGAAGCAAAGGGATCTCAGAATTTCGTCCTTAGGATAGATTTTATGTTTTTCTCTCTTCTCATCTTGTAACCACTCCGAGTTCCGGGTCTTTCAACCTATGTTAGCTCTTCCATTCAAAAGAAGAAGAAGAGAAAGATTTGTCTCTCCTTGAAAAAGGGTACGAGCAAGCTAGATAGAGAGGGAAAGATCCTTAATCAAGTCTTGTCTTTATTTTCTGTTTCCGTTTATTATTTCCAACATTCTTAAGTTTTTGTTTTCTTTTATTTCAGTTTTAAGTTATAAGTTTTGTACTCAATTTGTTCATTTAATATGAATTTAATTTGTTTATCCATTTTGTGTTCTTTTTACTTATTGTTGTGCACTTTACTTTCATCCATGAGCGAAGCTTCTTCTCGAGGGTTCAAAGGAATGGATTCCTTGAGTAGAAGAAAGTCCCGCCTATTCAAAATCAACCTTGCTCCCTCTTAGCATTGTTTGTTTTTGTTGAGTTTAATTTTCATTGTTAGCTTAAATTGTTCACTTAGGTTAGCATAGTTTGTATTTAGCTGATGGCCGAAAGGTTGGAGTTAAATGCACAGGTTCGAAAAACAATAGTGGAAAAGATCCTAGAAATAGGACTTTGCCTTCTTGCATCCTAGAAATAGGACTGGAACAACTAGGGTCTTAAGAGTCATGAGCTTTAATTACCTAAGTTTCAGCTAGCCCTAGAAATAGATATCTAGTTTGCTTAGATTTCTAAAGGCACATACAGCGGAGCTGAATAGAAGTAGGATTTAACTCACAATCTAGTTGTCAGGGTAATTGAGGGCGCAACTGTAGGATGCTATCAACACCATGTCTATGTGGGCAATATAGGTAGTACTCTGCAGTCGTTTGTAGTGCCTGAGTAAGTTGCGAGTGCATAGGTGGGCGCAATGTAAAGCACAAGGTTGATACTATTTGAATTCTCCTATTTATCTCATAGAGTTTTAACCGTTTTCATTTACTTGCTTATTTTTACTTTTGTCTTAAATCAAAACCCCATTTAGTCTTTTTTTTTTGTTACCAATTTTGGTTGCGAACTTAAAGGAGGTTCTTGTTTTTACAGAATCTTGTGTTTTTCGACTAGTCACCATCTCCCTTGGGTATGATATCCATAATACTTTCCACTTTATTACTTGATAGTGTATACTTGCCCTCGAGCAGGTGTTGCATTAGCAGCACAAGCACGTCAAGTTATTGGCGCCGTTGCCGGGGAGATTTTGGTAAAACACTGATTTACACAAATTTCAGTTTCTGTAAAGTAGGAATTGCAATCGATTTGCGACCGAAAAATTCATCTGAGGACATCAATTCTTTTTGCAGGGATTTCTTTGCTGATTGGATTAATGTATGCTCAAAAGACCTGAATTGAATTTTTATCCTGAGATAGAGAAGACTTTCCAACAATGTCGTAAGGAGCAAAAAAGGAAGTTAAAGGAAATACGAGAAACTCAAGAACAGGAAACCCCAGAAGAAATTGTTCTGTAGGAAATTGCTATGGAGCCACCTGTTGGAGACCCTTTCGTTGGGTAGCAAAGAGGAGTACAACCTAACAATGTGCAACAACAAGCTGCGACAAAAAATAATCCAATTCTTATTGCGGATGAAAGAAACAGAGCCATCAGGGATTATGCGATCACAACTTTCTACAATCTCAATACAAGAATTGTTGAGCCTGTTATTGATGCCAATAATTTCGAGCTAAATCCAATCATGTTTCAAATGCTTCAGACCATAGGCCAATTTTCAGGACTTTCTAGTGAAGATCCTCACAAACACATGAAACAATTCTTGAGAATATGCAACTCGTTTAAACTTAATGGAATATCCAATGAAACTTTGCGTTTGAAACTCTTTCCATTTTCTTTATAGGGTAATGCAGAAGCATGGTTAGATTCTTTTCCACCGGATAGCATCACCACATGGGATGAGCTTGTTGAAAAGCTTCTTTTTAAATATTTTCTGCCTACAAAGAATGTCCAAATCCGAGGCGAAATTATCACTTTTAAACAAGGATCACAAGAAGGAGTAGACACAACAAGGGAACGCTTCAAGAAGTTGATAAGGAAATGTCTACACCATGGTTTGCCTGCTTGTCTTATTGTAGAACACTTTTACAATGTGTTGACTCAAGTTTCCAAAGCAGTAGTCAATGCATCAACTACTGGTTTGTTGCTTAGAAAGACTTTCAATGAGGCAAATGAAATTTTGGCCGTAATTGTTGCAAATTACAGTCAATAGGGAGAGGAAGAAACACCATCTAGAAGCAGTGTCAAGGTCCAAGAAGTCAATCATCTTGAGACATGAAATTAAAATGAATTTAAAATAAACGCAATTAAAGATTAAAAATTGATCAATCAGAAAATAAAATATGGAGAACGAGTTTTGAATGGGAAGCGGGGTCTTGAAAATCAATTAATAGATAAATAATTATTACAATTATCCTATCTCGTTGCTCAACTAATTATAATCCTAGAATCTCCATTAGTCACACAGGTTCTCCTGTCGGTCTCCCCTAATTATAATTAATCCATTTTAACAACCTAAGTGTCCTTAGCACCATTAAAATTCGTTAATTATTACGCTCTGATTCATTTTGGGAATCTAAGTTTAATCAACTAATCCCGTTGTCATGACGGACAATTAAACTAGTTGCATGGATTATGATCTATCCTAATTTCTCTTCGTCGAGTCTCTATTAAGAATCAGATCAATATACAACTGCCAGATTGCATACAACATTACGAGCATCCATACAAATAATTAGTAAAAGAGGGCAAGAGATAGGCAATTATAATAACATTTAACTATATATTTTCATTTAAAGACCCCAAATTGGGTTTTAGCTATACATAGCTATAATATCCACAAGATATACAATGGAAAGCATAAATTTGAGCAAAACAAAAGGAAAGGAAATGACCGTCGAAGACCCCGTCGCTAGCGCTTGGAGTCCCTTCGAGCACGTCTTGAGCCTCCTAGAGTGCTCCCAAAAGCTCCCAAAAAATTTCCCACTAAGAACTCTCAAAAAGGCTAAAAAGCCTTGAGAGAATGCTCCAAAAGGAGCCAAGGAAGGAAAGGAAGAAAAGACTTGATTGATGATTGATGAGAAAAATGGACACCAAGGGGTCCTTTTATAGGCGCGGAAATAGGACAGCGTCGCGACGCTATCGACACAGCATCGCGACGCTGTGACGTCATCCGACGCTATGCGGATTCCAGAACAGTGGGCGCGGATTTTGGGCTTCAATCTTGGGCTAACTTCTTTCTTTTTGGATTTCTTCTCTTTGGTAGTTGACCTTTGGGCTCCCCTTTGACCCATGGATGGAAATTTGGGTTAGATTGCTCATTTTTGGGCCTTTTTCCACCAAAAATCCATAAAGTGCTCCTAAAGACCAAATAACAAATTATTTTAGTTTTCTTCAATAAAAATACAATTAAAGCGCTCAAAAGCTTAGGCCCCGTTTGATAACTATTTGGTTTTTGGTTTTTAAGCTTATAAACACTACTTCCAACTCTAAGTTTCTTTGGTTTTGCACCTACCTTCTTCACATGTTTTCAAAAACCAAGCTAATTTTTTAAAATTAAAAAAAGTAGTTTTCAAAAACTTGTTTTTGTTTTTAGAATTTGGTTAGGAATAAGTGTGTCTTTAACAAAAATGAAAACCATGGTGAGGAAATTTAAAGAAAACAAGCCTAATTTTCAAAAACCAAAAACAAAAAATCAAATGGTTATCAAACGGGGCCTTAATAATTTAGGACTAAAATAGCGACATTTCTGCCCGCTATCACACCCCCAAACTTAAGCTTTTGCTAGTCCCAAGCAAAATAAATTCGAAAGATGCATGAAATAGAATCGCTCAAGCCTTAATGATTTTGTAACTTTTAAGCTAAGATGGAAAACATGCAAGTGGAATAACCAAGCACCGTATACTCATGAAGAAATCTTAAAAGAGTTTGAACTTAAGATTAATGAATAGCATGCTCAAGACTTTTCTAATGTTTCTTTTACTAACCTAGATTATTCTTATAGCTTTCTCCATTTGTTTTCCCCCTACACTGGCTAAGAGTCCTTAATAGGTCGGAGTTCTACTATCATGCAAAAACAAAGAAACTAGGGCGCCTGACATTTTCTTTTTCATGGGGGAGCTAAACTCACAAATATTTTTCATTTTTCTTTTTCTTTTTCTTTTGCTACTCCCCCAAACTTGCATTTTGATATCTAATGGTACTAGCTTTCACACTACGGTGCAAGGACCCTTAACCCGAATTTTATTCTTTGGTTGGCCTAACTGATCACATCGCAGGTAGCTCTTTTTACCCCTAGGCTTATTCTTTTGTGCAAGCAAAAATTTTCTTTTTCAACAGATTTTTCTTTTTCTCTCTAATTCTTTTGTTGCTTTTCTCTCAGTAGACATAATTTTTTTTTCTTTTTTCTACCCAGTTCTTTAAAACAATCGAGCATGAACTCCTAGTGTTAGAAACTAAGCCTATCAGGGTGACAACAAACTTTAAAAATCATAATAAAAATCTAGATTTTCAAAGATGTCATTAGATAAGTCTATTGCATGCTTTAGACATCAAAACTAAGTATCAAAAAATTTTAAAATTTCACAATTTCTGCTATGCTCCCAGATTCCACAACCATTTAAACCATTTTCTCCCAAAACTTCTAAAATCACATCCTCGACTATCATGGCTATCTATTCATGCATCCAACAGAATTTAAATATGCTAAACACAACGAAATCCTCCCCCCAAACTTAAACTAAACATTATCCCTAATGTTTATAAACAATAAAGCATAAACAGGGATATTGAGACTTCCCTGAGTGAGGAGCAATTCATCCTATTCCTTTGGGTCCAAAAAATGGGATTCTTGGACCTTTGGGACTTTGCTAAGGTGATCCTGCAAAACAAAATTGGATCACGGAGCAGAGAAAATTATTTACCGCAAAATTACCTAAACTTTTAATCCTTGGGTTGCCTCCCAAGCAGCGCTTTCTTTAACGTCTTTAGCTAGACGAGGCTCGACACGATCACAGAGGTTAAAAATAAAAATTTTCATCGTCCTCCGGGCCTTGCAGAAAATCTCTCACCGAATTGCACACTGCAAACATGGGAGAAATTTTTTTTCCCCTTGCCCATTGTTGGGCTCCTAGAGTGAGTAATAATATGGTATAAAAGACTCTAGAATTCCTATGCAAGTATACACAGTCTGCAGCAAGTAATATTATCAATCCGAGTCCTGAATTAGTTTCCACTCTACCTATTTTGTGTAACTTTCTAATGGTTTCAAAGATGGTAAAATGATTTGGTTTTATAAGAATTATGCTGAGGCAAAATAAATGACAGAACAACAAGTAAACAAATAGATAGACAGATTAAAGACAGGCGCTGGTTAGGATTTAGTGATTGTTCTAAAAGATGCTCTAGCAATATTATTGATCATGCATTTCTCGCAGTATTATTAGCGGATTCCTCCCGGAACTCTGGATCTTTTGGGATGTGTTTCAACCCCAATGAAGTACGACCGATCAAGCACTAGGCAACTGGTTATCCCTAGCTCAGTCACTGGCGTTCACCAATACACAATGATCGTAGTGTGGATAATTGCCACACACTCTCTAAATCATCCCTGAAACTAGAGAGAGCTATTCACACCGGCTGGCCAGGCGGGCAAAAAATGGAAATAAGCACAACAATTAACCAAAATGCGATAGTCAATATATTACTAAAGATGAAACACAACAATCACATTACTCCTAACCAACACCTAAGCTACTCGGTTCATAATAGGCATGGAAATACAAATCACAATCTGAGTAGGCATGTCCATAACCACAAGTTAATAAAGAAAATAAACTCCTTAATCAGCTTGCGGATGATGGTGTTCTTAATGATCTTCAATCTCTCTATACTATTCGGCTTCCAAGGGAGATCATGGAATACTTTTGACTTTGACGGCTACTTACTTTTATAGAAGGATGGGAGACTTGAATTAGGTCAACTAGGACATGTGTAAGGCTCTCCTTGCTCCTTTATCCCGAAAATAACTCAACAGAAGTCGGTTCATGAAGTTGGCTAACGAGCTGTGATGTGGCAGTTCTGTTCCCAGTTTTGCTGCATCATAGAATTTGCTCCCTTCAGTCGCTCAGCAGCATAATCTGCCCAAAATAATTTCCAATGCTTCCATTCTTCCAAATGGGTTAAAACATGTAATATCCATCTAAAACCAACCCTCTTAAGCACAAAAGACACACAAATCCTTATAAAAATGAAGCCTAAATAACTACCTTTTGGGCAGTTATCACCCATCATCACTAAAGCGATTGTTATAATAACATTTCAAAAAATATGTAGCAACATCAAATCTCTTTGCTAAGTCTCTATTCTCAAAACAGTTATTCACAGAGTCATCCAGAGTTATGATATCTACTAGTCTAGGATCTGAGGATGGCCTATCAACTATGCCCATCCACTCATCAGTTATAATATTTACATGCTCATGAGATTCCTGGGACTCAATATTCAACAATGATTCAACTAAGCTATCATATGACTATACATCAGAAGAATTAAAGAATTCAAGCTCCTCTAGGCTAGATTCTATATTATTATCCACATCATCAGGACTTGAATCAAAATTATTCACACTTTCAGGGTCCGTCTCTATATACTCAACAATGTCAGGATCAGACTCGATAGATTCAGCATTATCATGATCAAACTCAAAGTTATCATCTATCAAGTAATCATTTCCACGCAAAGCATCATCTAACATAGGCATTTCAAGCTCATTTTCAAAATCAGGAAAATCAATTTCATTCTCAAAATTAGGCAAGTCCTCAATTGCAGACATTTCGTTCTCAAAAGCAGGCAATTCCAATTCATTTTCAAAATCAGGCAAATCTATATCAATCAACTCATTTTCAAACAGAGGGTCATCAAAAAATGCATTAGGATTAAAATTCCCATCATCCATAGGTGCCTCTCCTAAACCTAGGCCAAGATTATACTCTACCTCTTTATCATCGTCAGTCAAATATTCTGGACCTATAGAAAAACATATATGCAGACTACATACAGACTCATCTTGTCCAAAAATATTAAAAATGACTTTTTCATCATCCACATTTAAGGTAAGCTTACCAATATGCACACTAATTTCAGCCTTACCTGTGGCTAAGAAAAGTCTGCCTAAAATGATGGGTACCTCTTTTTCTTCTTGCATGTCGAGCACCACAAAATCTACAGGGAAGATGAATTTGTTGACCTTCACCAGCATGTCCTCCACAATACCCATCGGTTGGGTGATCGATCTATCAGCAAGCTGGAGGGTGATGTGGGTGTCTTTCAGATCACCTGCTAAACCAATCTTCCTGTACAATGAATAGGGCATCAGATTTATACTAGCACCTAGATCACACAAAGCCCTATCGAAAGATACTTCTCCTATAATACAAGGAACAGTAAAACTCTCTGGGTCTTTTTGTTTTGAAGGCATCCTTCCTGACACTATGGTGCTACTGTTTTCAGACAACCTAAAAACCTCTTTTTTCAAACTTTTCTTCCTAGATAGCAATTCTTTCATGAACTTCCCATAATTAGGCATATTATACAAAGCATCGACTAAGGTAATGTTCACAGATAACTTTCTAAACATTTCTAGGAATTTTTGAAACTGTTCATCCAATTTAACATTTTTAAAACGCTGAGGAAAATGTAACTCCATGTAGTCAAAGGTAGGACATTCACCCCTCCGCTTGGGCGGGCTAACGTGCGAGCCTTTATCATGGTGGTTGCATGGGACCACTTCTTCCTCATTCAGCTTCTCTTCATGCCTTTCATTCTGCTTTTTCTTATCTTTTTCTCTTCTTGCAAATTTGTTAGAAAAATCACAATTCAAATCAATAGAGTTAGGAGGATGTTGGGACCTTTCAGAGGAGGCTTTTTGTGCCTCAGCCCTTCCATCTTCATCCATGCTATTTTCTTTTTTCTTCTTCTCTGAATTGACCTCCAACTGTTTACCACTTCTCAGTGTCACCATCTTGCACTGCTCTCTAGGATTGGGTTTAGTGTCGCTTGGAAACTTCCCTTTCTGAAGGGCATTCACTACTGAAGCAATCTGACCTATCTGAACTTCCATATTCTTAAGAGTTGTGTTGTGGTTATTAACTGCTGTCTGGAGATTCACATTTAAAACTTTCTGTTCCTTGATAAACATGGTCATCATCTTCTCCAGGCTACTCTTCTTTTCTGGGGCACTGGTTGAAGCAAATCCTGACAGTGGCTGCAATACGTTCTTGGTGTTTGAGTATGAAAAGTTCTCATGATTGCGCAGATTGGGATGGTAGAAGTGCAGGGATAAAAGCCCTTGCGCAGCGAAAACTTACAGAACCTTTACTCAGTTTTTAATTTGGAATAAAATACCAATACGTTTGGCAAAATAATAAAAATTACAGCAGTAAAATCAAAATAAAACTACTGAATTTTTAATAATAAAACATGCTTGACCTTATTTAGATCTAATCTAAATTGGATCCTAATGATCCTAGAATTCAAGAATAACTTACCCTTGAAGATTTCTTGAATTGCTTCACCAAAATTCCTTGGTTCTCCGCTGGAAAAAATTGTCACGAACACCACCACGAGGTTTCACCAGTATACTCAAAGGGATTCCCGTCAAGAGCTTGTGGGAACTTGAAAATTCTAAGGATTTTCTTCTTCTCTGGAGACACACACTGATTTCCCAGAAAAACCAAAAAAAACCACCGAGAGAGCGAGAGAGAGGGAGAGAGGCGTGAGATTGGGAGAGATATCTGCAACCACCCACTGACCACGTCTCTTTATTTAAAAAAAGAAAAAAGATAATTTCAGATAACTGAAATATCAGTTATCTGATAACTTAATTAATTATAATTTTTAAAATCATAATTTCAAATTATAATTAATTATATTTTAATTAATCTAAATTAATTAAAATAACATTAATTTAAATCCAATTTAAATTAATATCCCTCTTATCTTATAGTTTAATTAAATCAAATTTAATTAAACTAAATCAATTAATTAATTCGAAATTTATAAAAATAAAATTGAACACCACATATTCAATTACTATTTTCTCTCTCAAAACTATAGTATTAATATACATCCAATGCATATTAATTCTAACCTATAGTTTTAATATAAATCAAATTCATATTTTAGTATAATATTCGAACACCTTCGAATATTCAATCCATCCTTAGAATTTTACCTCAACGCCCTAAATGAGCTACCGGTGGCACCTAATGGACCTACAGATCAGAAGCTCCAACGATATGAGATTAGTTGGTTAAACTCATTATCCAAGTTAATCAATGTTCGTTAACTGTGGTTCACTCCACTAAAGAACCACAACTGCACTCTTCTCACTGCAGACATATTTCTGTGTCCACGGATATTGACCGTCAACAGCAAGTTAGCCCTTCACGTGTGTTCGTACCCCAGCTAGGTCAAATTACCGTTTTACCCCTGGGCTACCTCTTGGTCCTTAAGTACCAGTGCTCCTCTAATGAACAACCTGTTTGTGGTCCAACCAACAAACAGAAATCCCTCTCGTGCCATGAAGAGGGTAGGGCCCATTGTTCAAGACCCGGAGACACCACTTAAGGGAACACACCTCTACTTACCCTAGTATCGGGAAGGAGTGAATTCCATCTTGTAAGACTACGTTCCCAGCTCCCCACTCGGTCTTGTCCCCAAAATGGTAGGCTTATTGAGTCGGCGAACAGGCCACTCTCACCCGTACAAATCAAAGGACAATCCCTCATGGACAGGAGTCCATAATCCACTCAGGATTAAGGCCAAGTTGCCTAGGTCATCCTAGTGAAATAGAAACCAAACTAACTAACGGTGTTACAGTTAGTGGTTAACTATTTCGCGGTCCGGTCTTTGTGCAAACTCATTACACAGGATACCCCCACTCACATGTCAACCACATGAACGCGTTGGATCATTACGTTTGTATCAGTATACAAAGCGGGCCGTATCCATAGTGTCACCAGGATAAGGTACCCAGCCTTATCCCTATACTACAGACCCTTTAGGCTAAAACTTGAACATTGATCCCCGTATGTCCCTACATACTAGTTCAAGCCTCATTCTATTAGCCATGGATGTTTAGTTTATTGGATTAGGGTTAACAAGACAAGATATAATACAAACATTGAATAATATATCACTTTATTAATGTTCGGTCAAATATACATTTACTATCTACGAGTTTTAGGGCATAAAACCCAACAAACTCCCACTTGAACTAAAACTCAAGTTACAGGGAAAGTATATACAATATAATCCAAAGCTGGAAACGGTACATGTATGTTTGTACATTACATAAAAAGTAAATATACAAAATACAATAAACTAGGGCATCCTTACACCCATTACACATCTCCCACTTGCCCTAGATTACGCTATATACATGTCTCGTAGACCTAGACTTTCTAGATGACCCTCGAACACTTTAGCCGAGAGGGCCTTCGTAAACGGATCAGCAATGTTGTGCTCGGAAGCGATCTTGGTCACGACCACATCTCCTCTTTGCACAATTTCACGAATCAGATGATACTTCCTTTCTATGTGTTTACCTCTTTTGTGGCTACGAGGTTCCTTTGAATTGGCTACAGCCCCACTGTTGTCACAGTATAACGTAATGGGCAAGTTCATATTTGGAACAACTTCCAAATCTGTCAAGAACTTCCTTAGCCAAACAGCTTCCTTAGCTGCTTCACAAGCAGCTACATACTCAGCCTCCATTGTGGAGTCTGCTATGCATCCTTGCTTTATACTCCTCCAAACTACAGCTCCCCCGTTAAGGGTGAAAACTGACCCTGACGTAGATTTCCTAGAATCCTTGTCAGTTTGGAAGTCAGAGTCGGTGTAACCCGTGAGAACTAACTCCTTAGCCCCAAACACCAACATGTAATCTCTCGTTCTCCTAAGATACTTGAGGATTCCTTTAACGGCGGTCCAATGGTCTAACCCTGGATTCGACTGATATCTGCTGACAATCCCTACAGCGTAACAAATGTCAGGCCTCGTGCATAGCATGGCATACATTAAGCTACCCGCTGCAGATGCGTAGGGAATCCGTCTCATATCCTCAACGTCTTGAGGTGTCTTAGGAGACTGTTCCTTAGACAAGTGAACCCCATGCCTGAAAGGCAACAAGCCCTTCTTGGAATTCTGCATCGAATATCGAGCCAACATCTTGTCGATATACGTTGCCTGAGACAGAGCTAGCGATTTGTTCTTTCTATCCCGAATAATCTGGATGCCAAGAACATACTGGGCCTCACCCAAATCTTTCATTTGGAATTGAGCTGCTAGCCATTCTTTTACGTCAGACAGATACCCTACATCATTCCCAATGAGCAGGATGTCGTCTACATAAAGTACGAGGAAAGCTACTTTATTCTTGTCGATCTTCTTGTATACACAAGGCTCATCAACATTCTGGTCAAAACCAAAAGATTTGATCGCAGTATCAAATCTAATATTCCAAGATCGAGAAGCCTGTTTCAACCCATAAATGGATCGATTCAGTTTGCAAACTTTTTGCTCATGACCTTGGGATATGAACCCTTCGGGTTGAGACATAAAAATACTCTCGTCAAGATTGCCATTCAGAAAAGCTGTCTTGACATCCATTTGCCAAATTTCATAATCATAAAATGTGGCAATGGATAAGAGGATTCTTATGGACTTAAGCATAGCAACTGGAGAAAAAGTTTCTTCATAGTCCACTCCTTCTCGTTGGGTATAACCCTTTGCTACAAGTCTTGCTTTGAAAGTCTGTACTTTCCCAGCAGCATCTCTTTTCCTCTTATAGATCCATTTACACCCAATGGGTTTGACCCCCTCAGGTAGATCTACAAGTTCCCAAACTTGATTGAAGTACATTGACTCCATCTCAAGGTCCATGGCTTTGGCCCACTCGTCCTTATCTACATCATTCATTGCCTGACGATAAGACAATGGATCTTCTACGCCGTCATCAGGTATGACTACTTGTGTTTCTGTTAAACCCAAGTAGCGGTTAGGTTGTGTCACAACCCTCCCACTGCGTCGAAGCTCTCCCACTACGTGAGGAGGACTAGATTGACGAGAAGAACTGCATTCTCCAACAACTCTTGTTGAAGGACCAGGTTCATCAACAACCCTTGTTGACCCTTCTGTAGCTTCTCCTAATACTAACTTACTTCGTGGTCGATGATCTCGAATGTGGTCTTCCTCCAAGAAAGTTGCATTTGTCGATACAAATACTTTATTATCTTGAGGGTCGTAGAAAAGACCACCTCTTGTTTCTTTCGGGTAACCAACAAATTGGCATATTCTCGTACGTGGTTCCAATTTCTTAGGATTTGTCACTAACACATGTGCAGGACAACCCCAGATTCGAAAGTAACGTAAACTAGGTTTACGCCCCCTCCATAACTCAAAAGGAGTTTCAGAAACACTTTTTGAGGGAACACTGTTAAGAATATGTACTGCAGTCTCTACTGCATACCCCCAAAACGAGCTAGGCAACTGAGCATAGCTCATCATAGATCGAACCATGTCTAACAAGGTTCTGTTTCTCCTTTCTGATACACCATTCTGCTGAGGTGTACCAGGTGCTGAGAGTTGTGATTGAATTCCATGTTCTATCATATAGTCCTGGAATCGCTGATCTAAATACTCTCCACCTCGATCTGATCGAAGTGTTTTAATCGTTTTACCTAACAGGTTTTCTACCTCAGCCTTAAACTCTTTGAACCTTTCAAGAGCCTCAGACTTATGGCCCATTAGGTACAAGTAACAGTATCGTGAATAATCATCTATAAAAGAGATGAAGTATTCAAAACCACCTCGAGCCTTTACATTCATTGGACCACAAAGATCCGAATGTATCAGTTCAAGTGGTTCTTTGGCCCTATAACCTTTTCCGGTAAAAGGCCTCTTGGTCATTTTACCCTCGAGACACGATTCACAGGGTGGTAAAGATGTATCTTCTATGTCACTTAGAAGTCCATTTTTAACCAAACGATCGATCCGATCGATGTTAATATGACCAAGACGAAGATGCCAAAGATACGTGTTGTTACTTAAAAGAGAAACTTTTTGCCTTTTGTTTTGCGTTACGGCCGTTTTAAACATTTCATGACTTAAAATAGCCTTAACATCATTTGGTCTTAACACAAATAAATTATTCTCACGCTTAGCTGAACAAATGTAAACTCCATTCTTTGAAATTAAAGCTTCATTAAGCAAGAAGGAAATTGAATAACATTGTTCTAACAAAGCTGAAACAGAAATAAGGTTCCTTTTAATTCTAGGAACCAAGTACAAGTCCTCTAAAATTAAAAACCTATTTCTAAAGAATAATTTTGCAGCTCCCACTGCACGAGCTGAAACGACGTCTCCCGTTCCGACCTTGAGCGTCATTTCACCCTCTGCCAGCTGCTGGAAATTTTTTACCTGAAAAGAAGAACAAACATGATTAGTGGCTCCCGAATCCAGTATCCAGGCAAACTCATCATGTTCAACGAGACAAGTCTCTAACACAAGTAAATCGAATTTACCTTCTTTTTCTCTTCTCTTCTCAGCAAGGTAGCGGGGACAGTTGCGCTTCCAGTGACCATCTGCATTACAGTGGAAGCATCTGCCTTTGTCGGCCACGACCTTGGCCTTCCCCTTTCCTTGCACAGCCTGTGCAGGAGCCTTCCCCTTGTCTCCCTTCCTCTTTTGGATCTGCTTCGATGAAGAAGCCTGGGGTACAGATTTAGTCCCTGAGGATGAACCCTTCAGGAACTTCTTCTTGGAATGGGCCACGTTGGCCTCTCCTTTAACCACATTTTTGCCCTTGCTCTTTTGCAAGGACTCATAAATCTGTAACTCCGAGAGGAGGGTAGTCAGGTTGAACTGAATCTTATTCATGCTCGCGTTCGTCCTGAAAGACAGATAGCTCGCTGGGAGCGAGTGAAGGATGAACGCAACCTGACTGCGCTCGCAGACAACCCCGCCATTTGCCTCAGCTATGTTGAATTGGTTAATCATGTCCAGGACGTGTTCCCGAACAGATTGACCTTCAGGCATCTTGGCATTGAAGACGTTCTTCAAGGCGTCGTGGTGGAGCTGGTAGGACGGGAGTCCAAACATCTCCTGCAGGGAAGTCATAATCTCCCTAGCAGTTCCCACGTTCTCGTAACGCTTGGCCAACACTTCAGACAAGCTGACCAAAATATAGACTTTGACCTTTTCATTGGCCTTGGTCCAGCGTTCGTAGGCGTCCTTAACTGCCTGAGAGGCAGTGCGAGGGGGAACGGGAGGACATTCCTCCGTTAAGACGAATCTTAAGTCCTCAACCACGAGTATTGTATTGAGGTTAGATTTCCATTGTGGAAAATTTTCGCCGGTAAGTTGTTCATTTTTAAGCAGGGAAATTATGGAGGAAGACATTGCTGAAAAAATCAAACAAGTGACCGTATTAGTTATCTTTTGCCTTAACCCATCACACAAGCAATACAAACAATTGCATACATCCAATCAATTTTGCAAACAAACAATCAAAGAACCCTAATAAAACAAAGATTGTGTTTCGCAACGATGCTTTAGAGGTTTAGAAGAACAGCCACCGAAGGGTGATCAGTTTGTTCCTCCTCTAAAATGAGACTCTTCTCAGTCAATTTCTAATACCAGAATAACTCATATTCCATTAGATATTGACCACCGTTGTTCGGTCAAGGATTTGTTAACAAATTAACTCCTCCCCGTAAGTGTAACCCTCCCACTTTTAGATCCCAGAGGCACGCACCAACAGGCTACCGTTAGGAAAGACAACTGTTGGTAATTAGCCTAAGTGACCCTATCCTATTCAGGAGTTCACGGTGTTCCGAATCCTATGATCAGGCCCTCCGAAGGGATGGTTGCGCCGAGACAACACGCAGGCGGATCATAGGAATCTCACGTTGTGACCTAGGGGCGGAGACCGAAGGATACGTTGACACGTGTCCTGCTCCCACTTACTATAGTCACTTTCCCCATTCACCTTGGTATTGACCCATGCAAACACTCTCCGAAGGGAGGCCGCGCTAAAACGACACAAAGCCGAGCATGGATCTCACGGTGTGAACATCACAGGGACGCAGGAGCAAAACTCGATTTAAATCAAGTTTTGTAATTTTTCCTCCCACTAAAGTAACCTATTATTAATTTTAGGGTTTGATTGAACCTAGATAAATCCGGCTAAGTCATTTATCTAAGTCTAGTCCTATTATAACTATTATAATAAGACCTAATGTCTAGGTGTATTAAACCAATTTAATTAACCTAGCGACATTATTCTAACATTAACCTGAGATTAATTCAACTCCGGTGTTCCAGATCCGTTCCCAGGTAGGAGGTGTTCCGTTTACCGTCAACTTAAATACCTCCAATCCTTAGACAGAACTTCACTGGTAGAGTTCCCTTATAATCTTAGGAATGTTCGTCCTACTTAGTTCATTAAAACTATTTTAAAACTAAGTAAGATATTCTAATCCTATTAGAGAATGATCTTAGGTCTAATTAATTTTAACCCATTAAAATTAATTCAATTTAACCTAAGATCCTATGTGAACATGCATATCTTGATTATAGATTGACGGTTTCTAATCATAAAATTTTAAACTATTTCAAAATTTTAATGATTAGCCCTATAATCATGCATACTATAGTTTTTAAAACAATTAACAATCATATTCAAGTTAATGAAATTCAAACTATAGTATTTTGCATTGCATGAAAATTAATATAACCTTTATATTAACCTATGGATGTATCATGCTCAATGCAACTTGATTTCCATTTTAAATAATAAACAATTTTATTATAGCCAAAAGATGGAAAATCAACTTAGCATGCTGCAAACAAATTATTTTTAATATAACTCTTATATTAAAACTATGTAATTGCATGCATCATACTTTTCCATTTTCATGAATTTAATATAACTCAATTATATATTAATAACTCATGAAAATCAAACCATGCATTTCAATCATATATTATAATCTAATTATAACATACATAAATGCATGAGCATGCTTTATAACCTAAGGTGGGATTTCTAATTTTTATATGATATCCATAAAGCATATAAAATAGCATATGAACCGATTAATTGGCCTCTAGGACAAAATTAAAGCTAAATTACAATAATAAAGCAAAATTCTATCCTATTACAGCCTGCTGCAACCCCGAACCGGACCAAAACCGCTTTAAAATCGCCAAAACCGCTCGAACCAGCTCAAAACCGCTCGAACCGGACCGGAAAAACACGAAACCAGCGTCAAAAACCGCCCAGTCAACGAACCAGGCGAACCAGTCAACGAACCACGCGGACCAGTCAACGAACCGGACGCCAGTCAACGAACCAAGCGCGAACCGCACGAATCCGAAGAACCGGGCGACGCAAACTGGACCGCTCCCTGGACCGCGCCTCATGACGTCAGCGTCCTCCATGCTGACGTCAGCCCTCGTCTGAATTTCGATTTTTTTTTTTTTTTTTTTTTTTTCGAAATTTCTGGAAAATCCTGCACTGTTCCAGCCGCAATTCCTCGCCGTTTTCCGCCGTTTTTGGCCAATTTTGGTCCCGATCTTCATCGTTCTTCAGCCTAAACTAGACTTGGACTTACAGAGACTCGATTTACAATTTAATTGCCCAAAAACGCAGGGGCCTTTACATTTGATCACATCAAAAAAAAATTGTAAATCTAAGGCCAATTAATCTCCAGTTCACAGCAAATTAACATTCATAATGCAATTAAATCCCACCTATAACCAACGCAAATTTTAATTCACAAATTAAAATACAAACCTGGCTCTGATACCAATTGCAGGGATAAAAGCCCTTGCGCAGCGAAAACTTACAGAACCTTTACTCAGTTTTTAATTTGGAATAAAATACCAATACGTTTGGCAAAATAATAAAAATTACAGCAGTAAAATCAAAATAAAACTACTGAATTTTTAATAATAAAACATGCTTGACCTTATTTAGATCTAATCTAAATTGGATCCTAATGATCCTAGAATTCAAGAATAACTTACCCTTGAAGATTTCTTGAATTGCTTCACCAAAATTCCTTGGTTCTCCGCTGGAAAAAATTGTCACGAACACCACCACGAGGTTTCACCAGTATACTCAAAGGGATACCCGTCAAGAGCTTGTGGGAACTTGAAAATTCTAAGGATTTTCTTCTTCTCTGGAGACACACACTGATTTCCCAGAAAAACCAAAAAAAAACCACCGAGAGAGCGAGAGAGAGGGAGAGAGGCGTGAGATTGGGAGAGATATCTGCAACCACCCACTGACCACGTCTCTTTATTTAAAAAAAAGAAAAAAGATAATTTCAAATAACTGAAATATCAGTTATCTGATAACTTAATTAATTATAATTTTTAAAATCATAATTTCAAATTATAATTAATTATATTTTAATTAATCTAAATTAATTAAAATAACATTAATTTAAATCCAATTTAAATTAATATCCCTCTTATCTTATAGTTTAATTAAATCAAATTTAATTAAACTAAATCAATTAATTAATTCGAAATTAATAAAAATAAAATTGAACATCACATATTCAATTATTATTTTCTCTCTCAAAACTATAGTATTAATATACATCCAATGCATATTAATTATAACCTATAGTTTTAATATAAATCAAATTCATATTTTAGTATAATATTCGAACACCTTCGAATATTCAATCCATCCTTAGAATTTTACCTCAACGCCCTAAATGAGCTACTGGTGGGACCTAATGGACCTACAGATCAGAAGCTCCAACGATATGAGATTAGTTGGTTAAACTCATTATCCAAGTTAATCAATGTTCGTTAACTGTGGTTCACTCCACTAAAGAACCACAGCTGCACTCTTCTCACTGCAGACATATTTCTGTGTCCACGGATATTGACCGTCAACAGCAAGTTAGCCCTTCACGTGTGTTCGTACCCCAGCTAGGTCAAATTACCGTTTTACCCCTGGGCTACCTCTTGGTCCTTAAGTACCAGTGCTCCTCTAATGAACAACCTGTTTGTGGTCCAACCAACAAACAGAAATCCCTCTCGTGCCATGAAGAGGGTAGGGCCCATTGTTCAAGACCCGAAGACACCACTTAAGGGAACACACCTCTACTTACCCTAGTATCGGGAAGGAGTGAATTCCATCTTGTAAGACTACGTTCCCAGCTCCCCACTCGGTCTTGTCCCCAAAATGGTAGGCTTATTGAGTTGGCGAACAGGCCACTCTCACCCGTACAAATCAAAGGACAATCCCTCATGGACAGGAGTCCATAATCCACTCAGGATTAAGGCCAAGTTGCCTAGGTCATCCTAGTGAAATAGAAACCAAACTAACTAACGGTGTTACAGTTAGTGGTTAACTATTTCACGGTCCGGTCTTTGTGCAAACTCATTACACAGGATACCCCCACTCACATGTCAACCACATGAACGCGTTGGATCATTACGTTTGTATCAGTATACAAAGCGGGCCGTATCCATAGTGTCACCAGGATAAGGTACCCAGCCTTATCCCTATACTACAGACCCTTTAGGCTAAAACTTGAACATTGATCCCCGTATGTCCCTACATACTAGTTCAAGCCTCATTCTATTAGCCATGGATGTTTAGTTTATTGGATTAGGGTTAACAAGACAAGATATAATACAAACATTGAATAATATATCACTTTATTAATGTTCGGTCAAATATACATTTACTATCTACGAGTTTTAGGGCATAAAACCCAACAAACTCCCACTTGAACTAAAACTCAAGTTACAGGGAAAGTATATACAATATAATCCAAAGCTGGAAACGGTACATGTATGTTTGTACATTACATAAAAAGTAAATATACAAAATACAATAAACTAGGGCATCCTTACACCCATTACACATCTCCCACTTGCCCTAGATTACGCTATATACATGTCTCGTAGACCTAGACTTTCTAGATGACCCTCGAACACTTTAGCCGAGAGGGCCTTCGTAAACGGATCAGCAATGTTGTGCTTGGAAGCGATCTTGGTCACGACCACATCTCCTCTTTGCACAATTTCACGAATCAGATGATACTTCCTTTCTATGTGTTTACCTCTTTTGTGGCTACGAGGTTCCTTTGAATTGGCTACAGCCCCACTGTTGTCACAGTATAACGTAATGGGCAAGTTCATATTTGGAACAACTTCCAAATCTGTCAAGAACTTCCTTAGCCAAACAGCTTCCTTAGCTGCTTCACAAGCAGCTACATACTCAGCCTCCATTGTGGAGTCTGCTATGCATCCTTGCTTTATACTCCTCCAAACTACAGCTCCCCCGTTAAGGGTGAAAACTGACCCTGACGTAGATTTCCTAGAATCCTTGTCAGTTTGGAAGTCAGAGTCGGTGTAACCCGTGAGAACTAACTCCTTAGCCCCAAACACCAACATGTAATCTCTCGTTCTCCTAAGATACTTGAGGATTCCTTTAACGGCGGTCCAATGGTCTAACCCTGGATTCGACTGATATCTGCTGACAATCCCTACAGCGTAACAAATGTCAGGCCTCGTGCATAGCATGGCATACATTAAGCTACCCGCTGCAGATGCGTAGGGAATCCGTCTCATATCCTCAACGTCTTGAGGTGTCTTAGGAGACTGTTCCTTAGACAAGTGAACCCCATGCCTGAAAGGCAACAAGCCCTTCTTGGAATTCTGCATCGAATATCGAGCCAACATCTTGTCGATATACGTTGCCTGAGACAGAGCTAGCGATTTGTTCTTTCTATCCCGAATAATCTGGATGCCAAGAACATACTGGGCCTCACCCAAATCTTTCATTTGGAATTGAGCTGCTAGCCATTCTTTTACGTCAGACAGATACCCTACATCATTCCCAATGAGCAGGATGTCGTCTACATAAAGTACGAGGAAAGCTACTTTATTCTTGTCGATCTTCTTGTATACACAAGGCTCATCAACATTCTGGTCAAAACCAAAAGATTTGATCGCAGTATCAAATCTAATATTCCAAGATCGAGAAGCCTGTTTCAACCCATAAATGGATCGATTCAGTTTGCAAACTTTTTGCTCATGACCTTGGGATATGAACCCTTCGGGTTGAGACATAAAAATACTCTCGTCAAGATTGCCATTCAGAAAAGCTGTCTTGACATCCATTTGCCAAATTTCATAATCATAAAATGTGGCAATGGATAAGAGGATTCTTATGGACTTAAGCATAGCAACTGGAGAAAAAGTTTCTTCATAGTCCACTCCTTCTCGTTGGGTATAACCCTTTGCTACAAGTCTTGCTTTGAAAGTCTGTACTTTCCCAGCAGCATCTCTTTTCCTCTTATAGATCCATTTACACCCAATGGGTTTGACCCCCTCAGGTAGATCTACAAGTTCCCAAACTTGATTGAAGTACATTGACTCCATCTCAAGGTCCATGGCTTTGGCCCACTCGTCCTTATCTACATCATTCATTGCCTGACGATAAGACAATGGATCTTCTACGCCGTCATCAGGTATGACTACTTGTGTTTCTGTTAAACCCAAGTAGCGGTTAGGTTGTGTCACAACCCTCCCACTGCGTCGAAGCTCTCCCACTACGTGAGGAGGACTAGATTGACGAGAAGAACTGCATTCTCCAACAACTCTTGTTGAAGGACCAGGTTCATCAACAACCCTTGTTGACCCTTCTGTAGCTTCTCCTAATACTAACTTACTTCGTGGTCGATGATCTCGAATGTGGTCTTCCTCCAAGAAAGTTGCATTTGTCGATACAAATACTTTATTATCTTGAGGGTCGTAGAAAAGACCACCTCTTGTTTCTTTCGGGTAACCAACAAATTGGCATATTCTCGTACGTGGTTCCAATTTCTTAGGATTTGTCACTAACACATGTGCAGGACAACCCCAGATTCGAAAGTAACGTAAACTAGGTTTACGCCCCCTCCATAACTCAAAAGGAGTTTCAGAAACACTTTTTGAGGGAACACTGTTAAGAATATGTACTGCAGTCTCTACTGCATACCCCCAAAACGAGCTAGGCAACTGAGCATAGCTCATCATAGATCGAACCATGTCTAACAAGGTTCTGTTTCTCCTTTCTGATACACCATTCTGCTGAGGTGTACCAGGTGCTGAGAGTTGTGATTGAATTCCATGTTCTATCATATAGTCCTGGAATCGCTGATCTAAATACTCTCCACCTCGATCTGATCGAAGTGTTTTAATCGTTTTACCTAACAGGTTTTCTACCTCAGCCTTAAACTCTTTGAACCTTTCAAGAGCCTCAGACTTATGGCCCATTAGGTACAAGTAACAGTATCGTGAATAATCATCTATAAAAGAGATGAAGTATTCAAAACCACCTCGAGCCTTTACATTCATTGGACCACAAAGATCCGAATGTATCAGTTCAAGTGGTTCTTTGGCCCTATAACCTTTTCCGGTAAAAGGCCTCTTGGTCATTTTACCCTCGAGACACGATTCACAGGGTGGTAAAGATGTATCTTCTATGTCACTTAGAAGTCCATTTTTAACCAAACGATCGATCCGATCGATGTTAATATGACCAAGACGAAGATGCCAAAGATACGTGTTGTTACTTAAAAGAGAAACTTTTTGCCTTTTGTTTTGCGTTACGGCCGTTTTAAACATTTCATGACTTAAAATAGCCTTAACATCATTTGGTCTTAACACAAATAAATTATTCTCACGCTTAGCTGAACAAATGTAAACTCCATTCTTTGAAATTAAAGCTTCATTAAGCAAGAAGGAAATTGAATAACATTGTTCTAACAAAGCTGAAACAGAAATAAGGTTCCTTTTAATTCTAGGAACCAAGTACAAGTCCTCTAAAATTAAAAACCTATTTCTAAAGAATAATTTTGCAGCTCCCACTGCACGAGCTGAAACGACGTCTCCCGTTCCGACCTTGAGCGTCATTTCACCCTCTGCCAGCTGCTGGAAATTTTTTACCTGAAAAGAAGAACAAACATGATTAGTGGCTCCCGAATCCAGTATCCAGGCAAACTCATCATGTTCAACGAGACAAGTCTCTAACACAAGTAAATCGAATTTACCTTCTTTTTCTCTTCTCTTCTCAGCAAGGTAGCGGGGACAGTTGCGCTTCCAGTGACCATCTGCATTACAGTGGAAGCATCTGCCTTTGTCGGCCACGACCTTGGCCTTCCCCTTTCCTTGCACAGCCTGTGCAGGAGCCTTCCCCTTGTCTCCCTTCCTCTTTTGGATCTGCTTCGATGAAGAAGCCTGGGGTACAGATTTAGTCCCTGAGGATGAACCCTTCAGGAACTTCTTCTTGGAATGGGCCACGTTGGCCTCTCCTTTAACCACATTTTTGCCCTTGCTCTTTTGCAAGGACCCATAAATCTGTAACTCCGAGAGGAGGGTAGTCAGGTTGAACTGAATCTTATTCATGCTCGCGTTCGTCCTGAAAGACAGATAGCTCGCTGGGAGCGAGTGAAGGATGAACGCAACCTGACTGCGCTCGCAGACAACCCCGCCATTTGCCTCAGCTATGTTGAATTGGTTAATCATGTCCAGGACGTGTTCCCGAACAGATTGACCTTCAGGCATCTTGGCATTGAAGACGTTCTTCAAGGCGTCGTGGTGGAGCTGGTAGGACGGGAGTCCAAACATCTCCTGCAGGGAAGTCATAATCTCCCTAGCAGTTCCCACGTTCTCGTAACGCTTGGCCAACACTTCAGACAAGCTGACCAAAATATAGACTTTGACCTTTTCATTGGCCTTGGTCCAGCGTTCGTAGGCGTCCTTAACTGCCTGAGAGGCAGTGCGAGGGGGAACGGGAGGACATTCCTCCGTTAAGACGAATCTTAAGTCCTCAACCACGAGTATTGTATTGAGGTTAGATTTCCATTGTGGAAAATTTTCGCCGGTAAGTTGTTCATTTTTAAGCAGGGAAATTATGGAGGAAGACATTGCTGAAAAAATCAAACAAGTGACCGTATTAGTTATCTTTTGCCTTAACCCATCACACAAGCAATACAAACAATTGCATACATCCAATCAATTTTGCAAACAAACAATCAAAGAACCCTAATAAAACAAAGATTGTGTTTCGCAACGATGCTTTAGAGGTTTAGAAGAACAGCCACCGAAGGGTGATCAGTTTGTTCCTCCTCTAAAATGAGACTCTTCTCAGTCAATTTCTAATACCAGAATAACTCATATTCCATTAGATATTGACCACCGTTGTTCGGTCAAGGATTTGTTAACAAATTAACTCCTCCCCGTAAGTGTAACCCTCCCACTTTTAGATCCCAGAGGCACGCACCAACAGGCTACCGTTAGGAAAGACAACTGTTGGTAATTAGCCTAAGTGACCCTATCCTATTCAGGAGTTCACGGTGTTCCGAATCCTATGATCAGGCCCTCCGAAGGGATGGTTGCGCCGAGACAACACGCAGGCGGATCATAGGAATCTCACGTTGTGACCTAGGGGCGGAGACCGAAGGATACGTTGACACGTGTCCTGCTCCCACTTACTATAGTCACTTTCCCCATTCACCTTGGTATTGACCCATGCAAACACTCTCCGAAGGGAGGCCGCGCTAAAACGACACAAAGCCGAGCATGGATCTCACGGTGTGAACATCACAGGGACGCAGGAGCAAAACTCGATTTAAATCAAGTTTTGTAATTTTTCCTCCCACTAAAGTAACCTATTATTAATTTTAGGGTTTGATTGAACCTAGATAAATCCGGCTAAGTCATTTATCTAAGTCTAGTCCTATTATAACTATTATAATAAGACCTAATGTCTAGGTGTATTAAACCAATTTAATTAACCTAGCGACATTATTCTAACATTAACCTGAGATTAATTCAACTCCGGTGTTCCAGATCCGTTCCCAGGTAGGAGGTGTTCCGTTTACCGTCAACTTAAATACCTCCAATCCTTAGACAGAACTTCACTGGTAGAGTTCCCTTATAATCTTAGGAATGTTCGTCCTACTTAGTTCATTAAAACTATTTTAAAACTAAGTAAGATATTCTAATCCTATTAGAGAATGATCTTAGGTCTAATTAATTTTAACCCATTAAAATTAATTCAATTTAACCTAAGATCCTATGTGAACATGCATATCTTGATTATAGATTGACGGTTTCTAATCATAAAATTTTAAACTATTTCAAAATTTTAATGATTAGCCCTATAATCATGCATACTATAGTTTTTAAAACAATTAACAATCATATTCAAGTTAATGAAATTCAAACTATAGTATTTTGCATTGCATGAAAATTAATATAACCTTTATATTAACCTATGGATGTATCATGCTCAATGCAACTTGATTTCCATTTTAAATAATAAACAATTTTATTATAGCCAAAAGATGGAAAATCAACTTAGCATGCTGCAAACAAATTATTTTTAATATAACTCTTATATTAAAACTATGTAATTGCATGCATCATACTTTTCCATTTTCATGAATTTAATATAACTCAATTATATATTAATAACTCATGAAAATCAAACCATGCATTTCAATCATATATTATAATCTAATTATAACATACATAAATGCATGAGCATGCTTTATAACCTAAGGTGGGATTTCTAATTTTTATATGATATCCATAAAGCATATAAAATAGCATATGAACCGATTAATTGGCCTCTAGGACAAAATTAAAGCTAAATTACAATAATAAAGCAAAATTCTATCCTATTACAGCCTGCTGCAACCCCGAACCGGACCAAAACCGCTTTAAAATCGCCAAAACCGCTCGAACCAGCTCAAAACCGCTCGAACCGGACCGGAAAAACACGAAACCAGCGTCAAAAACCGCCCAGTCAACGAACCAGGCGAACCAGTCAACGAACCACGCGGACCAGTCAACGAACCGGACGCCAGTCAACGAACCAAGCGCGAACCGCACGAATCCGAAGAACCGGGCGACGCAAACTGGACCGCTCCCTGGACCGCGCCTCATGACGTCAGCGTCCTCCATGCTGACGTCAGCCCTCGTCTGAATTTCGATTTTTTTTTTTTTTTTTTTTTTTTTCGAAATTTCTGGAAAATCCTGCACTGTTCCAGCCGCAATTCCTCGCCGTTTTCCGCCGTTTTTGGCCAATTTTGGTCCCGATCTTCATCGTTCTTCAGCCTAAACTAGACTTGGACTTACAGAGACTCGATTTACAATTTAATTGCCCAAAAACGCAGGGGCCTTTACATTTGATCACATCAAAAAAAAATTGTAAATCTAAGGCCAATTAATCTCCAGTTCACAGCAAATTAACATTCATAATGCAATTAAATCCCACCTATAACCAACGCAAATTTTAATTCACAAATTAAAATACAAACCTGGCTCTGATACCAATTGCAGGGATAAAAGCCCTTGCGCAGCGAAAACTTACAGAACCTTTACTCAGTTTTTAATTTGGAATAAAATACCAATACGTTTGGCAAAATAATAAAAATTACAGCAGTAAAATCAAAATAAAACTACTGAATTTTTAATAATAAAACATGCTTGACCTTATTTAGATCTAATCTAAATTGGATCCTAATGATCCTAGAATTCAAGAATAACTTACCCTTGAAGATTTCTTGAATTGCTTCACCAAAATTCCTTGGTTCTCCGCTGGAAAAAATTGTCACGAACACCACCACGAGGTTTCACCAGTATACTCAAAGGGATACCCGTCAAGAGCTTGTGGGAACTTGAAAATTCTAAGGATTTTCTTCTTCTCTGGAGACACACACTGATTTCCCAGAAAAACCAAAAAAAACCACCGAGAGAGCGAGAGAGAGGGAGAGAGGCGTGAGATTGGGAGAGATATCTGCAACCACCCACTGACCACGTCTCTTTATTTAAAAAAAAGAAAAAAGATAATTTCAAATAACTGAAATATCAGTTATCTGATAACTTAATTAATTATAATTTTTAAAATCATAATTTCAAATTATAATTAATTATATTTTAATTAATCTAAATTAATTAAAATAACATTAATTTAAATCCAATTTAAATTAATATCCCTCTTATCTTATAGTTTAATTAAATCAAATTTAATTAAACTAAATCAATTAATTAATTCGAAATTAATAAAAATAAAATTGAACATCACATATTCAATTATTATTTTCTCTCTCAAAACTATAGTATTAATATACATCCAATGCATATTAATTATAACCTATAGTTTTAATATAAATCAAATTCATATTTTAGTATAATATTCGAACACCTTCGAATATTCAATCCATCCTTAGAATTTTACCTCAACGCCCTAAATGAGCTACTGGTGGGACCTAATGGACCTACAGATCAGAAGCTCCAACGATATGAGATTAGTTGGTTAAACTCATTATCCAAGTTAATCAATGTTCGTTAACTGTGGTTCACTCCACTAAAGAACCACAGCTGCACTCTTCTCACTGCAGACATATTTCTGTGTCCACGGATATTGACCGTCAACAGCAAGTTAGCCCTTCACGTGTGTTCGTACCCCAGCTAGGTCAAATTACTGTTTTACCCCTGGGCTACCTCTTGGTCCTTAAGTACCAGTGCTCCTCTAATGAACAACCTGTTTGTGGTCCAACCAACAAACAGAAATCCCTCTCGTGCCATGAAGAGGGTAGGGCCCATTGTTCAAGACCCGAAGACACCACTTAAGGGAACACACCTCTACTTACCCTAGTATCGGGAAGGAGTGAATTCCATCTTGTAAGACTACGTTCCCAGCTCCCCACTCGGTCTTGTCCCCAAAATGGTAGGCTTATTGAGTCGGCGAACAGGCCACTCTCACCCGTACAAATCAAAGGACAATCCCTCATGGACAGGAGTCCATAATCCACTCAGGATTAAGGCCAAGTTGCCTAGGTCATCCTAGTGAAATAGAAACCAAACTAACTAACGGTGTTACAGTTAGTGGTTAACTATTTCGCGGTCCGGTCTTTGTGCAAACTCATTACACAGGATACCCCCACTCACATGTCAACCACATGAACGCGTTGGATCATTACGTTTGTATCAGTATACAAAGCGGGCCGTATCCATAGTGTCACCAGGATAAGGTACCCAGCCTTATCCCTATACTACAGACCCTTTAGGCTAAAACTTGAACATTGATCCCCGTATGTCCCTACATACTAGTTCAAGCCTCATTCTATTAGCCATGGATGTTTAGTTTATTGGATTAGGGTTAACAAGACAAGATATAATACAAACATTGAATAATATATCACTTTATTAATGTTCGGTCAAATATACATTTACTATCTACGAGTTTTAGGGCATAAAACCCAACAAGAAGTTCGGTACTCCTTGAGTGAATGCCCTGTTTCCCACATACTGAACTTCTTCGACATCTTGATTTTCCTTCTTTGAATATCCTTCAGTTAAAGTGGAAATGGATTTGACCACCTCAGATGAAGCAAGCTTATTCAGCGCATTAGTCAATGATGCCATCTATGCTTTTAGAGAGCTTGACTCATCTATTTCATAAATACCTTCTTGGAAACTATCCCCCTTTCAGTCGGCCACTGGTAACTGGTCGCTGCCATTTCCTCTAGAAGATCCTTGGTTCTGTTACTGTCTTCGAAAGAAAACTCCCACCCGCTGATGTGTCTAAAACTGTCTTGGTAGAAGGATTCATTCCATTGTAAAATAACTTCACCTGGAGCCAATCTGGGTAGCCATGCTGCGGGCATCGCCTAAGCATTTCTTTATATCTTTCCCATGCCTCATATAGTTGTTCCTCATCCAACTGCCTGAAAGTTTTGATATATGTCCGGAGCTTCGTTGTCTTGGCAAGCGGGAAAAATTTTGTCAGGAATGCCTGGGCAAGCTCATCCCATGTGTTGATTCTGTCCGTCTTGACTGATTCGAGCCAATCTTTAGCCTTATCTTGAAGAGAAAATGGGAATAACCTCAATCTTATCGTGTCGGCCGGAACTTCATTCATTCTTACAGTCCCGCAAAATCTCTAAGAATGATGACAGATGTGAATGTGGATCCTTCGAAGGGTGTCGCTTAAAAGAATTGTCTCGCGCCATCTAAATTAGTCCCGTCTCTAACTCGAAATTGTTAGCTTGGATGGGGGCATATGCGATGCCTGAATTCTCGGTTGGGAGGACTGGTTCTAAAAAGTCTCTGATTGCCTTGGGATCTTCTTCTTGATGGGCCATTGCTTCCGTTAGTTTTTTCTCTCTACGAATATATATGAGTGTCCTGGTAATTTCAAGATCTAAAGGAAACAATTCAACCACCTTATGTCTTCGCATGCAATACTCCCAAACAATAAAAAGAACCAAACAACAACAAAAATAAAATAATATTCACAAGAGAAAATATTTACAACCTAAATTACTATTTATCCCTTTCTTTTTAATGTCAAGAAAAAAAATTATTTTGCTTAAAAATCAAACCTCCCCGGCAACGGCGCCAAAAACTTGTTGTGCGTCTGCATGGCAATACCGCAAGTGCACGGGCCGCAAGTAATATAAAACGAAAATTCCGAGTATTGAATCCACAGGGAGGTGAAGCGAAAATTAAGCAAAGCAATAAATTCTTGAACACTAAAAATACATGGGAGAAATAATATTTAGGGACCAAAACATAAAATTAAAAATGAATTTAAAATCACGCAATTAAAGATTAAAATTTGATCAATCAGAAAATAAAATATGGAGAAAGAGTTTTGAATGGGAAGCGGGGTCTTGAAAATAAATTAATAGATAAATAATTATTACAATTATCCTATCTCGTTGCCCAACTAATTATAATCCTAGAATCTCCATTAGTCACATAAGTTCTCCTGTCGGTGTCCCCTAATTATAATTAATCCATTTTAATAACCTAAGTGTTCTTAACGCCATTAAAATTCGTCAATTGTTACGCTCTGATTCATTTTAGGAATCTAAGTTTAATCAACTAATCCCGTTATTACGATGGGCAATTAAACTAGTTGCATGGATTATGATCTATCCTAATTTCTCTCCGTCGAGTCTCCTTTAAGAATCGGATCAATATACAACTGACCAGATTGCATACAACATTACGAGCATCCATACAAATAATTAGTAAAAGAGGGCAAGAGATAGGCAATTATAATAACATTTAACTATATACTTTTATTTCAAGACTCCAAATTGGGGTTTAGCTATACATAGTTATAATGTCCACAAGATATACAATGGAAAGCATAAATTTGACCAAAATAAAACGAAAGGAAATGATCGTCGAAAACCCCGTCGCTAGCGCTTGGAGTCCCTCTGAGCACGCCTTAAGCCTCCTAGAGTGCTCCCAAAAGCTCCCAAAAATTTTCCCACTAAGAACTCTCAAAAAGGCTAAAAAGCCTTGAGAGAATGCTCCAAAAGGAGCCAATGAAGGAAAGGAAGGAAAGGATTGCATGATGATTGATGAGAAAAATGGACACCAAGGGGGTCCTTTTATAGGCCCGAAAATAGGACAACGTCGCGACGCTGTGACATCATCCGACTTGCTTGCTGTTGGGCTCCTAGAGTGAGTAAAATATGATCTAAAAAGACTCTAGAATTCCTGTGCAAGTATACACAGTCTGCAGCAAGTAATATTATCAATCCAGGGTCTGAATTAGTCTCCACTTTACCTATTTTGTGTAACTTTCTAATGGTTTCAAAGATGGTAAAAATGATTTGATTTTATAAGAATTATGTTGGAGCAAAGTAAAAGATAGAACAAAGAATAAACAAATAGACAGACAGATTAAAGACTGGTGCTTGTTAGGCTTAGTAGTTGATCATGCAACTCTCGCAGTATTATTAGCGGATTCCTCCCTAAACTCCGGATCTTTTGGAATGTGTTTCAACCCCAATGAAGTGCGACCGATCAAGCACTAGACAACTGGCTATCCCTAGCTCAGTCACTCGCGTTCACCAATACACAATGATCGTAGTGTGGATAATTGCCACACACTCTCTAAATCATCCCTGAAACTAGAGAGAGATATTCACACCGGCTGGCCAGGTGGGCATAAAATGTGAATAGGCACAACAATTAACCAAGATGTAATAATCAATATATTACATGTTCCTAACCAACACCTTAAGCTACTTAGTTCATAATAAACATGGAAACATGAATTACAATCTGAGTAGGCACGTCCATAATCACAAGACAAATAAGAAAATAATAATCTCCTTAGTCAGCGTGCGAATGATGGTGTTCTTGGTAATCTCTAATCTCTCTATACTACTCGGCTTCCAAGGAAAGTTGGAATACCCTTGACTTTGACGGCTACTTCCTTTTATAGAAGGATGGGAGGCTTGAATTAGGTCAACTAGGACACGTGTAAGGCTCTCCTTGATCCTTTATCACGAAAATAACTCAACAGAAGTCGGTTCATGAAGTTGGCTAACGAGCTGTGATGTGGCAGTTATGTTCCCAGTTTTGATGCAGCACATAATTTGCGACTGGAGGGAGCAAATTATGTGCTGCTTTAGCAATGGAAGCATTTGAAAGAATGGAAGCATTAGATGGATATTACATGTTTTAACCCATCTCGACGCTGTGTAATTTCCTTTCCAGAACACGCGTGTTTAGAGGCAGCGTCTCGACGCTACGATGGAAAATCAGAATAAATGGTTCTTTTTGGCTAGGTTTTGGGGGATTCGATTTTGGGGACTTTTTGGAGCCGTAAACAGAGGAAAAACAGAGCATATTGGAGCTGAAGCAAAGGGAGCAAGTTGGAAATCAACCCATTGTTCGTGGGGATCGTGACGGGGACGTTCGGTCTTGGCCTACAACAAGTTTAATTCTTCTTTCCCTCACTTTAGTTAGATTTTATGGCTTTTTCATGTTTAGTTGAGCTTGTAATACCAATCATGAGTAGCTAAACTTGTAGCTTAGGGATTGATGTAGTCAATTGAATTTATGGATTGATTTATGGTTTAAGTTGTGCAATGGTTATTATGTTTGTAATCTTGATTTAATGCTTTCAATTAATTGGCCATTAGTTGAATGATTTAAGTTTTGAATCTAGCTCGGGAGAGGGGATTTGATTTAGACTTACTCAAGATTGCATGACTAAAGTTTACTTTCTAATTTCATGACAGTTTTTAGATTAACTTTGGAATTGGTCAAAATATCTCATTGCCTGGCTTGTTAATAAACTTAGATAGGGATATTAAGTTGGTTAATTTGCATGAGAATCAATTATACTCGGGAGAGGTAGTTGTGATTAAAGGGTCTTAGGCTCATAATTCCATTGTGCATAATAACTTATTCCTTAAAATCAATCCTAGACTAAATTGGTGAAATTAAATCCCTAAGTGTTCTTCCAATTGAATTTCCACTCTTTATTTGTTTTGATTTAATTTTCATATCATTCACTCACTACATTTTGTTCCCTAAATAAAATTGAGCAAGATAATTCATAGTACTTGATTTAGCTTAAACATCCAATCTAGAGGACGACACTCGTTTATACGAACACTTCATTATTACTTGACCCGTGCGCTTGCGGTAAGGAAAATTCCACATCAAGTTTTTGGCGCCGTTGCCGGGGATTGGCACATTTAGCTAGATTGATATTGTGAAAAAATTGTTTGATCTTAATTTAGGGTGTATTTTTACTTTTCTAGGTTGATTGCTTTTTTTTCCCTTATTTGTTTTTTTTCCATATTTGTTTCCTAGTTTAGTTTTTCTTTACTTGTTAGTTTCCTTATTTGTGTTTGCCATATTTATTTTTGCATTCCATATTAGGTTATTTTGTTTCCTTGTCTAGATTATATTTTTCCATATTTAGATTAGTTGTTTTCTTTTCTTTGTTTCTTTCCATAATTGTTTTTAGGGTAGATTTGTTTTTGTATGCGTAGTAGTAGAGAAGTGATACCGTTGGATCCCGAGATTGAAAGAACAATTCATAGGCTTCGAAGGGAAAATAGAGAAATTATTCAAATGGCTGACCAAAATCCACCTGAGGAGCCTAGACCTATAAGAGATTACTTTCAGCCCGTGTTTCAGGGGCAACAATCGGGGATTATGATGCTAGACCTCAGGAGGAGACCATCGAGCAGGCTCAGTATGTATCAAATTTTAATTCTAGGGGATATAATAATAATTCTACACCTACACATTATCACTCTAACAATAGGAACCATGAAAATTTCTCTTATGCTAATACTAAGAATGTTCTTAATCATCCTGGGTTTGCCCCTCAAACTCAAGAAAATAAAAAGTTAGAAGATCTTGTTGGAGCTTTCATTGTAGAGTCTAGTAACAGGACAACTAAATTGGAGGAGGCAGTCATTGCCATCAACTCAACAGTGAATGGCCACAGTGCTGCCATCAAGAATATTGAGACTCGGCTAGGACAGTTGGTAGATGTTGTAAGCACCATGAATAAAGGTAAGACCCCAGCTGAGTAAGAGAAAACCCAGATGGAGTATTGTAAGGCAATCACTGTGCACCAGGAGGAAGCTGAAGAGGAACCTGAGTCTGAGGATTATGACACGCCTACAGGGGAAGCTGAGGAGGACACATCATTAGATGAGGCTGAAAAGCCTGAACCTGAGCCTCCTATTCCTTCTCCCACACTGATGGTTCCCAAAGAAAAGAAAAAGAAAAAGAAGAAAAAGAACAATCAGGATTAGTTTGATAAGTTTATGAATGCTTTTATGAATCTGAACATTAATATTAATTTTGCAGAGGCATTAGAGATGCCACAGTATAACAGGTTCATGAAGGAGTGGTTAGCAAAGAAGCGAAAGGAAAAGAAGGTTGACACCGTATATCTCGCTTCCACATGCAGCACCAGAGTACAACAGAAGGTACCTGAAAAAGTAGCAGATCCAGGGAGTTTTTTTGTTCCTTGTAGTTTTGGTATTTATTCTTTCAGAGCATTATGTGATTTAGGTGCTAGAATCAATATCATTCCTCTATCTCTGTGCAATAAGTTAGACATAGGTGAGATTATATCTACTCCTGTAAAGCTCCAATTGGCTTATCAGTCTGTGGTTAGACCAGTTGGCATTGTAGAAAATGTTTTAATCAGAGTAGGTAGATTTTTCCTCCCTATTGATTTATATGTTATGGACATGATAGAAAATCCTTCAATTCCTGTCATATTTGGAAGATCATTCCTCGCTACTGGGCGAGTGATTATTGTTATTGAGCGTAGGGAGCTCACTGTAAGAGTCAGGAATGACAAAGAAATATTTAAAGCAGTTGAAGGCTCTAAGGGACACTCGGACGTGCTTTTCATGGGCTACAAGAAAGGTGCAAGAAAGAGCACCACTGTTGGATTCACAGAAAAGAAGCCTCCTTGAAGCACGGTCAACACGTCGAGCTAATGACGTTAAACAAGCGCTTATGGGAGGCAACCCAAGTAAGTGTAGTTGTGTTTTTCTGTTTGCTTTTGATTTATTGTTTGTTTTTGTGTTGTAGGTCTTGTTTTTTGTCTCTCCTTTGCTTTCAAGCTTTCAAGATTTCAAGCAAGAAGTCATCATCATTCCAGGCAAGTATTATTCACTCCTCTCATTCTTTTATTGTTCTCATGCTTGTTTATGCCTTATTTTCTTTATACATTGAGGACAATGCATATTTTAAGTTTGGGGGTGGATTAGCATGTTTGTGGAGCCCTTGAGCATCTGAGTTCGGGCTATAGTTTTGAGCTTTCTTTGAATTGAGCATATGGTTGTTTTCTGGATGCAACTTTTGCATGATTATGATGTCCTAGGATAGGATTTCTTGTCAATTTTCAAGCTTGCGATCAGTTGTAAGCATGAGTGCCCAAAAAGGGAGACTTTTTTAACTTTTTCTAGGAGATGGCTTGCATGAGTAGAGTATTTGTCTTGGCTAGATTTGGATTTGAATGCTTAGGAGCGAATTATTAGGTTCATATGCTTGTTGTCACCTCGATAGGTGTAGGGTAGAGCTAAAGAGTTAATTTTTTGCAAATTAGCATGTTTGATATTGCTTAAAAGGACAGAAAAGAATAATTGCTTATCATGCTCATAAAGAAAAATCAATTTTATTATTACAATTTGAAAAAGAGAAAGTCATGACTTGTGCGCACAAAGCAATGAGTAATAAAGATTTAGGCAAAAAGAGCTACCCCTGTTGTGATCAGTTAGGCCAACCAGAGAAAACTCAGGTTAAGGGTCCCTGCAATAGGTGTGTGAAAGCTAGTGCCACATATAAATGCTTAATTTAATTGTTAATTGTAAGCACCTAAGTTTGGAGGAAAACAAACTAATTTGTTCCATTAACTCATTAGTGAAACCTTAGTGCCAGTGTAGAGGGAAGATGAGTTGAGAGTTACTAATCCAATCCCTGGCTAGTAGAGTCTGATCTTGTTGAGTTAGAACTCGCTTGTGCAAGTTAATTTTGGAAAAATTTTAATTTGTCTCCCTCATTGGTCCTTGTGTACATGTCTCTTGCTTGCTTGACTATTGACTTTTGAGCCTTGAGGATTGAGTTATGATTATTGCATCCATTCTTCTACTGTATGTTTGATTTGTAGTTTGCTCGAGGACTAGCAAAAGCTTAAGTTTGGGGGTATTTGATAGCGAGCATAGCTAGCTATCTTTACTTATTTAATTTAGCTAGTCTTTTATGATTTTTGGGTCATTTTATTGTGCTTTAATGTTTATGTTGTAGGAAATGGTTGATTGGAGCTAAAACGCAATACTGGGTCAATCGGGTGCTCGGGACGCGAAAAGATGCAAAGGAATGAAAAAAAGTCAAAGAGGAAAAAAGTCAAATTTTGGTCAAATGCAGACTAGCGTCTCGACGCTAGCCCTTGAGCGTCTCGACGCTAGCCCTTGAGCGTCTCGACGCTAGCCCTTGAGCGTCTCGACGCTAGCATTCCTTATCTGAATAGGCACGAAACGGTCACAGCGTCGAGACGCTGCGACCTTAGCGTCTCGACACTGTGTAATTTCCTTTCCAGAACACGCGTGTTTAGAGGCAGCGTCTCGACGCTACGACGAAAAATCAGAATAAATGGTTCTTTTCGGCTAGGTTTTGGGGGATTCGATTTGGGGGACTTTTTGGAGCCGTAAACAGAGGAAAAACAGAGCATATTGGAGCTGAAGCAAAGGGAGCAAGTTGGAAATCAACCCATTGTTCGTGGGGATCGTGACGGGGACGTTCGGTCTCGGTCTACAACGAGTTTAATTCTTTTTTCCCTCACTTTAGTTAGATTTTATGGCTTTTTCATGTTTAGTTGAGATTGTAATACCAATCATGAGTAGCTAAACTTGTAGCTTAGGGATTGATGTAGTCAATTGAATTTATGGATTGATTTATGGTTTAAGTTGTGCAATGGTTATTATGTTTGTAATCTTGATTTAATGCTTTCAATTAATTGGCCATTAGTTGAATGATTTAAGTTTTGAATCTAGCTCGGGAGAGGGGATTTGATTTAGACTTACTCAAGATTGCATGACTAAAGTTTACTTTCTAATTTCATGACAGTTTTTAGATTAACTTTGGAATTGGTCAAAAGATCTCATTGCCTTGCTTGTTAATAAACTTAGATAGGGATATCAAGTTGGTTAATTTGCATGAGAATCAATTATACTCGGGAGAGGTAGTTGTGATTAAAGGGTCTTAGGCTCATAATTCCATTGTGCATAATAACTTATTCCTTAAAATCAATCCTATACTAAATTGGTGAAATTAATTCCCTAAGTGTTCTTCCAATTGAATTTCCACTCTTTATTTGTTTTGATTTAGTTTTCATATCATTCACTCACTACATTGTGTTCCCTAAATAAAATTGAGCAAGATAATTCATAGTACTTAATTTAGCTTAAACATCCAATCCAGAGGACGACACTCGTTTATACGAACACTTTATTATTACTTGACCTGTGCGCTTGCGGTAAGGAAAATTCCACATCAATAGCTTTCACTTTATCTATTTTGTGTAACTCCTTAATGGTTTCAAAAGTGGTTAAAATGATTGGTTTTGATCAAATGTTGAAGCAAAAGAAATGATAGAACATAAAGTAAGCAAATAAAGCAGACAGATTAGAAACAGGCGTTGGTAAGGATTCGGTAATTGTTTTAAAAGATGCTCCAATAATATAATTGATTAGGCAAAACTCTTGCAGTCTTATTAGTAGGATCCTCCCAGAATTCTTGTTTTTTTTAGAATGTGTTTCAACTCCAATGACACACTATCGATCAAGCACTAGGCGACTGGCTATCCCTAGCTCAGTCACTGGCGTTCACCAATACACAATGATCTAGTGTGATTAAATGCCACACACTTCCCAAATCATCCCTGAAACTAAGAAGTGGTATTCATACCAGCTGGCCATGCGGGCACAAATTATAAATAAGCACAACAAATAATCAAGTTGCATCAAATCAACATATATTGCATAGTGAATGAGGCACGAAAATTATATGACTCCTAACCAACACCTAAAGAAATTTAGTTCATAACACTCATGATACCACACACTACAATCTGAGTATGTGCATCCATAATTATAAGAAATTACAAGAAAATACCAATTCCCTTAGTCAAATCCGTAATTGATGGTCTCCTTGAAGTCTCGAATCATTCTCATTTATTCGGTTCCCAATGATGGAAATGAGAAATGATCTTTTCCCCAAGAGTGGAATGAATTTGACTTGAACGGCTCTTCCCTTTTATAGAATGAAGACAAGCTTAAATTAGGTTGACCTAGACACGTGGATGGCTCTTCTTGCTTCTTAAATCCGAGAATAGCTTAACCAACTTTAGTTCATTAAAATTGCTAACGAGTTGTGACGTGACAGTTTTGCTCCTTGCTTTGCTGGATCACAAATTTCGCTCCCTCAAGTCGCTCAGCAATTAGGGGTGTTCATCGGTTGGTCGGAGTCGATTTTGGGCTAAAACCGACGCCGACCACCGACTTATTGGCCGATCGGTTTTTGTTTTCGTCGGTTTTCTAGAGGTTGGAGACACTGACCGACTGAACTCACGATCGGTCGGTCGATTTTTGTCAGTTTTGTCACTTCAGCGAAGTAAATCAAAAAAAAAAGAGAAAGGGTAAGAAAAGAAAGAAAACCAACTGAACTAAGGTGTAAAATAGAACTCTCACGACGATGGCGAGCAATAAAAGAGAAGAGGAAGATGACATTAACCGAGAACATGAAGAAAGAAAGAAAGATACCTTGCTAAAATTTGTGGATTGAAGAGAGAAGAGAAGAAGGAATAAGATGGAGTAAAGAGCAGAGGGATGGGTGGTCGAAGATGAAGGGAGAGAAGCAAAAAGATCCTAAAACAAAAATTTAAAGATTGGTCTAAAAAAAAATATAGACCTATTTCGATGTTAAAAAAAAAAAAAAAAAAGTAAGTGTGGAGTTTCAAGAAAACCACCGTGGTTTTCTTGTGGAGTTTCAAGAAAACCACAAAACCACGGTGGTTTTCTTTTGGAGTTTCAAGAAAACCACAGTGGTTTTCTTGAAACTCAGACATGCATTTATTTGCATGCAGACTGCATTAATGCAGTCTGCTCTCTCTCCCTTTCACGTGGTTTACTTTCGTGGTTTTATTGAGAGCTAGTCAGTCGGTCGGTTTTTGGCTTTTTGGTTAGATCGACCGATCGACACATCGGTTTTTTGAAAGGTAAAACCGATTCCAACTTAGTTAATAGTCAAACCGACCGGTGCCGGGCTCCTAGAGTGAGTAAAAATATGATATAAAATACTCTAGAATTCCTGTGCAAGTATACACAGTCTGCAGCAAGTAATATTATCAATCCGAGCCCTGAATTAGTTTCCACTCTACCTATTTTTGTGTAACTTTCCAATGGTTTCAAGAATAGTAAAATGATTGGGTTTTATCGGAATTATGTTGAAGCAAAATAAATGACAGAACAATAAGTGAACAAATAGATAGACAGATTAAAGATAGGCGCTGGTTAGGTTTTAGTGATTGTTCTAAGATATGCTTTAGCAATATTATTGATCATGCATTTCTCGCAGTATTATTAGCGGATTCCTCCCGGAACTCCAGATCTTTTGGGATATGTTTCAAACCCAATGAAGTGCGACCGATCAAGCACTAGGCAACTGGCTATCCCTAGCTCAGTCACTGGCGTTCACCAATACACAATGATCGTAGTGTGGATAATTGCCACACACTCTCTAAATCATCCCTGAAACTATAGAGAGCTATCCATACCGGCTGGCCAGGCGGGCATAAAATGAGAATAAGCACAACAATTAACCAAAATGCGATAGTCAATATATTACTAGAGATGAAGCACAGTAATCACATTATTCCTAACCAACACCTTAAGCTACTTAGTTCATAACAGGCATAGGAATACGAATTACAATCTGAGTAGGCATGTCCATAACCACAAGTTAATAAAGAAAATAAACTCCCTAATTAGCTTGCGGAAGATGGTGTTCTTGATGATCTTCAATCTCTCTAAAATATTCGGCTTCCAAGGGAAAACATGGAATGCGTTTGACTTGGACGGCTACTTCCTTTTATAGAAGGAGAGGAGACTTGAATTAGGTCAACTTGGACACGTGTAGGGCTCTCCTTGCTCCTTTATCACGAAAATTACTCAACAGAAGTCGGTTCATGAAGTTGGCTAACGAGCTGTGATGTGGCAGTTCTGTTCCCAGTTTTGCTGCAGCACAGAATTTGCTCCCTCCAGTCGCTCAGTGTCGCAATCCAATCGTGCAGTGATGTGGATTGTGCCCCCGAGTATGTCATCGAGGACGATGACAGTTTAAGTGGGGGAGAATGTAACAACCATACTAGTAGAGAGTAGGTTGTGACCCTCACTGAGCAGACAGTGAAGTGGTGGCACGTCGAGTGTCGCCCATCGGGCCATGTCAGAGGGCCGAGAGAGAAGTGCCATGATGCGATCGAGGAGGACGATGCATCATCCAACACACCAAGATGAGTGTGCATTGATGTCACAAGAAGGCATAAGCATATTGAGAAGCAACAGTGTCGTCAGACGCGTCAGTGGTATGCTTGATGGGGGCCAGACGGGGCCCCGGGCCATGACCTCGGAAGTCGGGGTTCCGTCGTGAGTTTTGACGAGCGGCTCTGGAGTTAAGTGCATATGAGTGAAGTATGCAAGCCCGCAAAGTTTCGTGTCAATCGGACACCAGACGGGCGCTCCACGTTGGCGTATGACTCCTCGTGAATTTGATGTGCAAGGGTGTCAGACCAAATATGCCTCAGAATGTACTATAGGGGGGAGGCATGGTGTCAGCTCTCCACCACCCCTGGGCCTTGTGGCCTAAGTGAGCTACCCCATGGCACATGCGTGTGTCATGGTGTGGGCGAGCGTTGCAAGACGAGTGTCTTGGGCGTCTTCCTTTGGGAATGGGTTTCCAAGGACAGTGTCGGGCGGCACGGGTGTGCTGACATTGCGCCCCCGCCCATGGGCTGGAGGTTGCACCATATGGCCGGGTTGCGGCACGCTATACGAAAATGACTCGGCATGTCTCGGAAGAGTTCATGCCTCGATATGCCCGGATGGATGGATGTCCGGGAAGCCCCGATTATAAGTAAAGCCCATGGGTCCGTTCTCGAGAAGCAGGTCCGAGCGAGCGGTTAAGTCAGATGACATCCCGAGTCTCGGGATGGCATCGTGAAGCATCAGTGGAACCCGAGAGTTCCCGGTTGGCACGGTATTTGCCCGAAATGTCCCGGTAAGCATTATAATGGCCCGATAAGCCCCGGTAGGTGACGAAAAGCCCCGGTAAGCGTTATAATGCCCCGGTAGGTCCCGGTAAGTGCTGAAATCACCCGGTAAGCTCCGGTTGAGCGTTTTAAGGTCGTTTTGACCCGTTGAAGGGTCCAAACACATCCCGGCGAAGTTTCGGATCGATGTAGAAGCATGTGGGCCGTGTTATCGAGATGGAAGATGATGAAATGAGATGCGACGTTGCGTTTATATGACCTTGGCCTGATATAGAGGCAAGGTTGAGCCTTAGGACTTGGCCTAGAGTAGAGGCAAGTCGGCTAGAGTCGCAAATGAGTGAAAATACACGTACGGGCGACGTGTATTGACCGAATATATTCCGCTGCAAGATGATTTGAGTTCGGTTGAGGATGAAGAACCTCGCCTAAGGTCCGATGAAGCACCAAAGTCCCGCGAAAAAGTTATATGGGTTAGAGATGACCCTTAAGGTTGGCCATGGTCGCGTGTAAGATCATGGCGCCGCACGGTTGAAAAGGTACGACCGTGACACTCAGCAGCATAATCTGCACAAAGTGATTTCCAAAGCTTCCATTCTTCCAAATGGGTTAAATCATGTAATATCTCTCTAAAACCAACCCTATTAAGCATTAAAGACACGCAAATCCTTATATAAATGAGGCCTAAATAACTACCTTTTGGGCAGTTATCAACCGGCCAATTTCGGTTTCGATCGGTTTCGGTCGGTCGGATCAGTTTTCTGTTCAAATTTGAACACTCCTATCAGCAATATATTCTGCACAAAATAACTTCCAAAGCATCCATTCTTCCAAATGGGTTAGAACATGCAATATTCATCTAAAAGCAACCCTTTTTAGCACAAATGGCACACAAATCATTATAAAACTAAGGCCTAAATAACTCCCTTTTGGAGAGTTATCAACCATCAACTTTGCAGGATCGTGTTCAAGAGTATTGGAAGAAAACTTGAGGAGGGATGCTGAGAAAAGTCGCAAGGCCATTGAGGACGCTGTTATGGAGGAAGAGGAAGAAGAGGAACAGGAGGCACCCTTGGTCCATAAACCAAAGGTTGTACGAATAAAGGAAAAGGAAGAAGCAGAAAAGAAAGTGGGAATGAAGTATGTTCGAAGGAAGAAGAAGGATGAAGTTGAGCCATGCACTAGGGTTTCAGCCGCAAATGTGGAGCAACCTGAGAATCTGACTGCAGGTCGACCTGAAATTGCAACCGCAAACATCAGTAATGCAGCAGAGGCAGTGCCAGTTCCTGAGGCACTAACCAGAAAGGATGTGTTGGGTTTTATGCCCTTCAACTCGTAGATAGTAAATGTAATAATTGACCAAACATAAATAAAGTATTGTTTGATGTTTTTTTCAATAAAGAGTTATTGTCTATATTATGTACATCTTGCCTAAATAATCCTAATCTAATAAACTAAACATCCTAGGCTGTGGGATGAGTCTTGAACTGTATGTGTAGACATACGGGGATCACTGTTCAAGAAACAACCTGAAGGGTCTATAGTATAGGGATAAGGCTGGGTACCTTATCCTAGCGACACTATGGATACGACCCCTTTTGTATTTGATATAAACGCAATGATCCAACCTGTTTTTGTAGGGGACATGCAAGTGAGGGTATCCTATGCAATGAGTTTGCATAAGACCGAACCTCGATTAGTAAACCGCTAGCTGTAACACCGTTAACTAGTCAGGTTTATATTTCTCTAGGTTGACCTAGGCAACTTACTTTTAATCTTGAGTGGGTTATGGACTCCTGTTCACGAGGGATTATCCTTTGATTTGTATGGGTGAGAGTGGCTAGTACGCCGACTCAATAAGCTTACCATTTTGGGGACAATATCTAGTGGGGAGTTGGGAACATAATCACACAAGATGGAATTCACTCATTCCCAACTATTGAGGAAGTAGATGAGTGTTCCCTTAAGTGGTGTCTCCGGGTCTTGAACAAAGGGCCCTACCCTCTCACTGGCCCAAGAGGGGTTTCTGTTTGATGGTTGGACCACAAACAGGTTGTTCATTAGAGAAGTGATATCGGGTAGAAATGTCGCTATTTTAGCCCTAAAATATTAAGCTTTTTAGTGCTTTAATTGTGTTTTTATTGAGAAATTCTAATTTAATTTATTATTTTATCCTAAGGAGCACTTTGTGGATTTTTGGTGCAAAAAGACCCTAAAATGAGCCATCCAAGGCCAAATTTCCATGCATGGGTCAAGGGGAAGCCCAAGAAGTCAACCATTCAAAGAAGATCCAAAAAGAAATGAAGAAAGGCCCAATTTCAAGCCCAATCCGCGCTAGCCTGGTCTGAAAACCCCACAGCGTCTCGACGTTGTCCCATTTCTTGGCCAGCAAGTTGAGTGACGTCACAGAATCGCGACGCTGTCCTATTTTCGGGCCTATATAAGGCGCCTCTAGGTGCCCATTTTATGCATCAATCATCATTCAATCCTTTCATTCCTTTCTTTCTTGGCTCATTTGGAGCCTTCTCTCAAGGCTTTTTAGCCTTTTTGAGAGTTCTTTAGTGGGAAAATTTTGGGGAGTTTTGGGGAGCACTCTAGGATGCTCAAGGTGTGCTCGGAGGGACTCCAAGCACCTGCAACGGGTCTTCGATGGTAATTTCCTTTCCTTTTATTTTGCTCATATTTATGCTTTCCATTGTATACTTTGTGAATATTTTAGCTATGTATAGCTAAGCCCCAATTTGGGGTCTTGAAATGAAATTATATAGTTAAATGTTGTTATAAGTGTCTATCTCTTGCACTGTTTACTAATTATTTGTATGGGTGCTCGTAATGTTGTATGCAATCTGGCCAGTTGTATATTGAATCCGATTCTTAATGGAGACTCGACAGTGAGAAATTAGGATAGATCATAATCCATGCAACTAGTTTAATTGCCCGTCGTGACAATGAGATTAGTTTATTAAACTTAGATTCCTAAAATGAACCAGAGCGTAATAATTAATGAATTTTAATGGCGCTAAGGACGCTTAGGTTGTTAGAATGGATTAATTATAATTAGGGGAGACCGATAGAAGAACCTATGTGACTAACGGAGATTCTAGGATTATAATTAGTTGGGCAATGACATAGGATAGTTATAATAATTATTTAGCTATTAATTGATTTTCAAGACCACACTTCCCATTTAAGAACTCTTTCTCCACATTTTTATTTTTCCTTGATTGATCAATTTTACTCTTTCATTGCTTTAATTTTAAATTCATTTTAATTTCATGTTTTGGTCCCTAAATATTATTTCCCCCAAGTATTTTTGCTTAATTTTCTTCGCCTCATTGTGGATTCGATACTCGGAATATTTCCGTTTTATATTACTTGCAGCCCATGCACTTCCGGTATTGTAGGTCGGCAACAAGAAGCACTGGTACTTAAGGAGGTAGAGGTAACTCAGGGGTAAAACGATAATTTGACCAAGTTGGAGTTACGAACACTCGTGAAGGACTAACTTGTTGTGGGTCTTTAGTGGAGTGAACCCACAGTTAACGAAAATTGACTAATTGGTTAATGAGTTTAGCTGATTAAATCTCATATCGTTGGAGCTTCTGATCTACAAGACCATTAGGTCCCACTGGTAGCTTGTAAAGAGACTTGAGGCAATTAAGTATAAATTGTAAATTGAAAGTGTTCAATTTATTTAGGGGAATATATAATGTATGTCGATATATTATAATATAAAGTTTATGAAACTTTATAATTTTTAATTAATTTCAAAATTAGTTCTTGAGAGAAAATATTTGAAAGAGTTCAAATAATTAATATGAATTGAATTCATAATAATATAAATAATTTAGTAAAATCCCTAAGATTAAATATATGATATTTGATTGGGTAATTAATTATTTATTTATTAAAATTAGATATGAATAAGATAGTAGATTTGATCTTATTCATGACCTTTTCCTATAAAGAAAAGGTCTTGGCGTTTTCCTATAAATAGGACCCCTGGGGTGGGGTGAAAGGTATCACATTCATTCTCCTACTCTCAGAGAATTCTCCTGAAGGGCTCCCACCAGTCTTCTGCCTCTAGTAGTCTCAGAGTCATATCGGTGTAGCCATAGTGGTATTATTCGCAGTAGTTCGTGATTATTTCACAAGCAGTTGGTGAATTTAATATGAATCGTCAATGAGAGTAAGTAACTTGTTGCTGTATATAAATTAGATTTAGATCTAATATTTTTTGTTGCTTAGCCTTAATGTGATTATAGAATAGTTCTAAGTTTATTGCCAATTTATTGGTATTTTAGATTAAACAAAATTAACTACGAATCGGTCCCAATCACGCTTTCGCGCTACGGAATTACGGAATTTCAATCCCTTCAGGATGATGCACCCGCATCTGGGACGAAAATGCAGGTCCAAACTTCAAATTCAACAATGGATCCTTCTAAGCTTAAAGTGGTGTCCAGAGTTGGAACAAACGCCTAAGCAAAATGATTGGAATGAAGTGGTGGTCGATACTATTTGGCTTGTAAAAGCCAGGGCCACCCAAATTAGAGATGAGCTTTGGGCTGAAGAAATAAGAAAGAGGTCAAAAAGAAGGCCAAGAAAAAGCTGAGAGAAGAAGAAGAACAAGCTGCTCCAGATTTAGCAGCTTTTTGTTTAAAAGACTCAGTGGATACTACTGAGAAAGAAGAAGAAGAAAAGATTACGCCCGCTTCTAAGGGCCATTCTACAGTTTATTGACGTGTCCGTGTTGTTGATGCAACACCTGCTCGAGTGCAAATATACACTATCAAGTAATAAAGTGGAAAATATTCCAGATATTGTACCCAAGGGAGATGGTGACTAGTTGGGAAACACAAGATTCTGTAAAAACGGGAACCTCCTCTAAATTTGTGGCCACGATTAGTAACCAAGAAAAATAGTTTGATTGAGGTTTTGATTTAAGAAAAAAAGTGGAAATAAGCAAGTAAAAGAAAACGATAAAAACTCTATGAGATAAACTGGAGAATTCAAATAGTTTCAACCTTAAGAATTAGATTACGTCTACCTATGCGCTCGCAAATTACTCAAGCATTGTAGTCGGCTGAGAAACACTATCTATGTTGCCCACATAGACATGGTGCAGATAGTATCTTTTAGTTGCGCCCACAATTACCCGGGGCAACTAAATTATGAGTTAAGTCCAACTTCTATTCAACTCCGTTGTAGGTGCCCTTAGAAGACTAAGCCAACTAGACATCTATTTCTAGGGCTAGTTGAAACTTAGATAAATAACGCTTATGACTCTTAAAACCCTAGTGGTTCCAGTCCTATTTCTAGAATGCAAGAAAACAAAGTCCTATTTCTAGGATCTTTTCCACTATTGTTTTTGTGAAACCGTGCATTCAACTCCAACCTTTAGGCCATCAGTTAAATACAAACTATGCTAACCTAAGTGGCTAGTTTAAGGTAACAATAAACTTTAATTTTAAGGAAGAACAAACAATGCTAAGAGGGAGCAAAATTGTTTTTGTTGGGTTTTATGTCCTAAAACTCGTAGATAGTGAATGTTAACGAATTATATACTTGTTATCAATAAAGTGTTATTGAAGTTTATGCAATAAAGTGTTATTGTCATTTTAAGTCTAAAATTGCCCAATATGACCCAAATCCAATAAACTAAGATCCAAGGTTGTTTACATGTAAATTGAACTAGTATGTGGGGACATACGGGAATCATTGTTCAAGTAACAACCTAAAAGGTCTATAGTACATGGATAAGGTTGGGTACGTTATCCTGGTAACACTATGTGATACGACTCGCTTTGTATTTGATATAGACGTATTGATCCAAGGAGTCCATGTAGGAGACATGCTAGGGGGTATCCTATGCAAAGAGTTTGCATAAGACCGGACCACGAAATAGTAAACCACTAGATGTAACACCGTTAACTAGTTAGGTTACTGTTTCAATAGGATGACCCAGGTAACTCAGTCTTAATCCTGAGTGTGTCATGAACTCCTTCTCACGAGGGATTGTCCTTTGATTAGTATGGGTGAGAGTGACCTGCACGCCGACTCAATAAGCCTGCCTTCTTGGGGACGAGACCGAGTGAGGGGTTGGGGATATGACAACACAAGATGGAATTCACTCCTTCCCACTTCTAGGAAAAGTAGATGAGTGTTCCCTTAAGTGGTGACTCTGGGCCTTGAACAAAGGGATCTTGCCCTCTCATTGGCCCGCGAGGGACTTTCTGTTTACTGGTTGGACCATAAATAGGTTGTTCATTAGAAGAGCACTGATACTTAAGCAGACAGATGTAATACATGGTTAAAACGATAATTTGACCCAGTTGTAGTTACGAACACTCGTGAAGGATTGACTTACCGTTATTGGTCAATATCCGTGGGCACAAAAATATTCTACAGTGAGAAGAGTGCAGCTGTGGGTTTTTAGTGGAGTGACCCACAGTTAATGAATATTGGTTAACTCGATTAATGAGTTTAGTCAGTTAACCTCATATCATTGAAACTTCTAATCTGTAGGTCCATTAGGTCCTCCTGCTAGCTCGTAAAGAGTAATTGAGAATAATTTATCTTGAAAGAGTTTGAATAGTTCAAATTCATCTTGGGAATCAAGTTACTTGTATGAGGTACAATTAATATAATGTTAGTTATACATTATAATATATATTTTAATATATGTAACTAAACTTTATTAAACTAAGAGAATAATATATTTGAAAGAGCTCAAATATATAACTAATTAAATATGTGAAATTTAATTAGTGAATAAATTAATTAATATTGAATTAATTAATTATTCAATTGAGTCTAATTAAATGTGATTTAATTAAACTATATATTATATGAGAGATTAAATTTGAATATGATTCTAATATGTAATTAATTAAATATGTGATTGTTCACACGTAACTTCCGAGATGGAGACATGTGGAATAAACAATATATTTGTATTAATATTTGTATGCGATTGGATGTATAATCTCTAATGTTAATCCTCTAATTCTCTCTCTTGTGTGTGGATGTGTTTCACTCGAGGGCGGGAACGCTTGATCTCGAGTCTGAAGTTTCGATGGATTCTTGGAGCTTGAAGTCTTCCAATCTTGAAGGAGTCTTCAATCTTCAAGAAGTGTTCATCACTTTGAAACTTATGGGTTTCCAGGAATCTTCAGTCTTCAGCCTGAAGGATTGAAATTCCCAATTCCGTTACAGCGGAAGCAATTGGACGGTTCGTATATTAATTTTGTTTTACAAAATACCAATACATTGGCAAAAGGTTAAGCGATAAGAAACATACATTTGTTGACGACTCTGAATTCTTCAAGAACGCCTTTCTTGATTGCTCTGCAACAACGAAGAACACCACCATTTGATCTTCCCCGCTATAACTCTGAGATTAGGAACGTAGTTGTGGGACTACCTAATCTTGAATGGGAAAAACTCTAGAGAGAAAATTCTCCCTAGAGTTCTTGAGTTGAGAGAATATGAGAGGGCCTTATGGTGGTCATATGTTGTGGTACCTAAACCCTAGGGTAAGTGTTCTATTTATAGGAGAAATGTCATGAATAAAATATTCATTTAAAATCAATTATTTCCATAACTGATTTAATCTTTTCCATAACCAATCAATTTCATAACCAATCAATTCCATAACCAATCAATTCCATAATTGATTAATCTTTTCCATAAATGATTGATCACTTCCATAAGTGATTAATCATTTCCATAATTGATTAATTACCAATTAATTAATTCTATAATTAATTAATCACCAATTAAATATCATATATTTAATTTCAGACCTTCTATTAGTTAATTAATTAATTACCCAATTAAATATCATATATTTAATTTCAGACCTTCAATTAATTAATTCCATAATATGAATCAAATTCATATTAAAATTTGAACTCCTTCAAATTCTCTTATATCCTATAAATTTAATATGAATCAAATTCATATTGATATTTGAATTTCTTCAAATATTTATTTCTCTCATAGACTATAGTTTAATTAAATCTCGTTTAATTTAAACTAAATTGAATAATTAATTAATTAATAATTAATTAATTCATCTTCTAATTAAATACCATATATTTAATTAGACATATATTTGAACTCTTTCAAATATATTCAATCTCTCAATGTAATAAAGTTTAATCTCAAATTAGACTTTATATTTTAATGCATCACCATACATTATATTAATTTGTATCTCATACAATTAACTTAATTCCCAATATGAATTTGAACTATTCAAATTCTCTCAAGATATATTTGTTCCTAATTACTCTTTACGAGCTAGCAGGGGGACCTAATGGACCTACAGATCAGAAGCTCCAATGATATGAGGTTAACTGATTAAACTCATTAATCAAGTTAACCAATTCATTAACTATGGGTCATTCCACTAAAGACCTACAGCTGAACTCTTCTCACTGTAGAACATTTCTGTGTCCATGGATGTAGACCTATGCCGGTAAGTCAATCCTTCACGAGTGTTCGTAACCACGGCTGGGTCAAATTACCGTTTTACCCCTGTGTTACATTTGTCTCCTTAAGTACCAACGCCCCTCTAATGAACAACCTGTTTATGGTCCAACCATTAAACAGAAAGTCCCTCTCGGGCCAGTGAGAGGGCGGGATCCCTTTGTTCAAGTCCTGAAGTCACCACTTAAGGGAACACTCATCTACTTCTCCTAGCAGTGGGAAGGAGTGACTTTCATCTTGTGTTGTCATGTCCCCAGCCCCACACTCGGTCTTGTCCCCAAGAAGGTAGGCTTATTGAGTCGGCGTGCAGGCCACTCTCACCCATACTAATCAAAGGACAACCCCTCGTGAGAAGGAGTTCATGACACACTAAGGATTAAGACTGAGTTACCTAGTTAATCCTATTGAAACAGTAACCTAACTAGTTAACGGTGTTACATCTAGTGGTTTACTATTTTGTGGTCCGGTCTTATGCAAACTCATTGCATAGGATACCCCCGCTCGCATGTCTCCTACATGGACGCCTTGGATTAATACGTCTGTATCGAATACAAAGCGGGTCGTATCATATAGTGTTACCAGGATAAGGTACCCAGCCTTATCCTTGTACTATAGACCTTTTAGGTTGTTACTTGAACACCAATCCCCGTATGTCCCCACATGCTAGTTCAAGTCACATGTAAACCTTGGATCTTAGTTTGTTGGATTTGGGTCAAATTGTGCAATATTTAACAATAACACTCTATTGTAGGAACTCAATAACACTTTATTGAAACACGTATACAATTTGTTTACATTCACTATGTACGAGTTTTAGGGCATAAAACCCAACAAACTCCCACTTGAACTAAAACTCTAGTTTAGTGGGATGTACAATAATCTATACAGCAGCAGGTGTATAAATACATGTATAAAACATATACAATGTACAAATACAATAAACTAGGGCATCACTATACCCATTACATAATGGTATCACTATACCAATTACATTTCTCCCACTTGCCCTAGATTTCATCTTTGTACATATCTCATACATCTAGACCTTCTAGATGACCCTCAAACACTTTAGCCGAGAGAGTCTTTGTAAATGAATCAGCAATATTTCATTCGATTTAATGTGTCCGCTTGTCTTAGGTTGCGATGTTCTTTTGAATTTTGCCACAACACCTCTATATCACTATAAAGTGTGATGGGCAAGTTCACATTTGGAACACATTCCAAATCAATCAAGAACTTTCTAAGTCATACAGTCTCTATCGCTACTTCATAAGCAGCTATGTTTTTGGCCTATACGGTCAAGACTGTAACTATGTCATACTATAGCTCATTTGTAAAGATTGACCATAGATGCTGATGTAGATTTCCTTAAATCCTTATCAGTCTTAAAATCCATGTCAGTGTATCCTGTAAGGATCAAATCCTTAGTCTCATACACGAGCATATAGTTCCTCGTTCTCCTAAGATGCTTGAGGATATTCTTAACGGTTTTCCAGTGATCAAATCTTGGATTAGCAGATTGATATTATTGACAATCCCCACTGCATAGGGCATTCGTCTCATGTCCTCAACCTCTTGAGGTGTCTTAGGAAACATTTTCTTAGACAAAAGAATTTCATATATGAAAGATAGTGAACCCTTATTGGAATTCTGCATCTTATATCTAACTAACATTTTGTAGATATAAGACACTTGAGACAAGGCTAGCTTTTTGTTCTTACGGTTCCTAAACAATTTGGATCCCAAGAATAAAATCAGCTTCTCCCAAATTTAATTTGGAATTGAGTTGCTAGCTCCTTTTACTAGTCAGCAAGATAACCTACATCATTCCCAGTGATTAGGATATCAATCATATACAACACTAAGTAAGCTACTGAACTATTGATGATCACTTGTAAACACAAAACTCATCAATGTTCTGATTAAAGCCAAAAGATTTGGTCACTGTATCAAATCTTATATTTCAAGATCGAAATGCTTAGGTCAATCCATGAATGGATCAATTAAGCTTGCAAACCCTTTTGCTTTTGATCTTGTTGTATGAACCCTTCTGGTTAAGACATGAATGTCTCGTTTCCTCTTGTAAATCCACTTGTAACTAATAGGTGTTACCCATCAAACAGATCTACAAGATCCAAGATGGAAGTGAAATACAAAAGACTTCATTTCCAAGTCCCACTGCTTTAACATATTGAACCACAAGGATCCAAATGTACAAGCTCCAAGGGCTCTTTGGCTCTTAGATCTTTTCCAGTAAAAGATCTATTAGTCATTTTGCCCACAAGGCATGACTTGCAAGGTAGTAGAGAGTCATCTTCTAACTCGCTTAGAAGTTCACTCTTGACCAATCTCCCAATCAAATTGAGATTAATATGGTCTACCTTAAAACCAAAGAAAGGTATTTTCCTTTAGGAGAAATCCTTTGCCTCTTTTCACATTGAGTAATAGCAGTCTTAAACAACCTAGTGTTCATGACTGCTTTACTATTGATTAGTCTTAAAACATTTAGGTTACTTTTCAGTAAAGCTAAACAAATGTCAACTCCCTTTCTTGAAACAAAACTGCATTAGCAGAGAAAGGTAAAGAGTAACATTGTTCCAGCAAATAAGACACAGAAATCAAATTTCTTTTGATCTTAGGAATTACATACACATTATCTAATAATATGTATTTTCTCCCACTGAGAAAAATAACTTAATGTTCCCCACTGATATAGCTAAAATAACCTCTCTAATTCTAACTTTGAGAGTTATTACACAAGCAGCAAGCTCTTGCCAGGAACTTATTCATTTAAAAGTAGAACACACGTGATTTGTGGCCCCTCAATCAAGTATTCAGGGAGAATCACTATTCTTCACTAATCACGTTTTCAAGACAAGTAAATGAAAATTACGGTCTTGAACAAGTTCTCTTTTGGCTAAGCAAGGTTCTATGTCATATTCATCAAGAACAATTCTTAATGAATTAAACATATGGGGCATGAGGACATTCCTCAGTTAAGAATAATCCTAGACTTATTTACCACAATTTGTCGTTTAAGCCTGTTGTATTACCGTTATTCATAAAGTGACGTAAGACAATACACATAAAATTATTATATAATTGTTGAAGTAACAAATTACTTGTATTATTAATTGCACTAACCCATCACAAAAAATCCAATCAAATTCTGCAAAAACAAATAAGCAATCAAAGAAACCCTATAAAACTATTGATTTAGTTTTTGCAATGATACTTCAAAGGTTTAGAACAACAACCACCGAAGGGTGGTCAACTACTTCTCCTCTGAATTGAGACAATCTCAACCAAACTCTAACACCATAATAACTCATATTCCGTCAGCGTTTAGTTACCGTTGTTCGGTCAAGGGTTAGTTAACACATTTAACTCATCCCCGTAAGTGTAACCCTCCCACTTTCAGATCTCAGAGGCACGCACCAACAGGCTACCGAAGGGAAAGACAACTGTTGGTGATTAGCCTAAGTGACCCTATCCTATTCAGGAGTTCACGGTGTTCCGAATCCTATGATCAGGCCCTCCGAAGGGATGGTTGCGCCAGGACAACTTGCAGGCGGATCATAGGACTCTCACGGTGCGAACTAGGGGCGGAGACCGAGGGACACGTTGACACGTTTCCCGCTCCCACTTACTCTAGACATTTTTCCCATTCACCTTGTTATTGATCCATGCAAACACTTTCCGAAGGGAGGCCGCTCCTAAGGCGACTTGAAGCCGAGCATGAACCTCACGTTGTGAATATAGGGACGTAGGAGCAAAACTTGATTTAAATCTCGTTTTGTAATTTTCCTCCCACTGAAAATGTCATAAGGTTAATTTAGGGTTGTTTAACTTAGATAAAATCCGGCTAAGTCAATCTATCTAAGTCTGATCCTATTATAACAATTATGGAAAGGATTCAACCACAATGTTTTGGGTGAATTAAACTTCTTTTAATAAACCCAACATTGCAAGTCAACATTACTATGGTTAATTCAACTCAAGATTCGAGTCAGTTCCCAGGTAGGAGGTGTTCCGTAAACCGTCAACTTAAATACCCCCAGCCTTAGACAGAACTTTACCGAGAGAGTTCCCTTATAACCACAGTAATGTAAGGTCTTTACTCTAAAGATCTTGGTGCATTAAACACTTTTAACAAACCTAGTGACATTGCATGCTAACATTTAGCTATGATTAATTCAACTCCGGTATTCCAGGTCAGTTCCCAAGTAGGAGGTGTTCCGTAAACCGTCAGCTTAAATACCCCCAACCTTAGACAGAACTTTACCGGTGGAGTTCCCTTATAATCATAGCAATGTTTTTCCTACTTAGTCAATTAAAACTAATTTTAATTCTAAGTAAGAATAATTCTAATCCTATTAGAAATATGATCTTAGGTCTAATTAATTTTAAACATTTTAAAATTAATTCATTTATCCTAAGATCCTATGTTTGCATGTAATTCTTTGTTATAGGTTAACGGTTTCTATTCATTAATTTTATAACTATTATAAATTTTAATGAATTAACCCTATAACATGCTACTATGGTGAATAAATTAACAATCAAATTCTAATTAATTTATAAAACCATACATTAGCATAACATACCAAAAATATAACAATTATATTAATCTAAGGTAATGTCATGCTCAATGCAATTTAATTTCCTTTTAATTAACCTAACTCTTAAATTAATAACCCAAGAAAATTAAAACAAGGATTCATATTTTCATGCATTAACATAACACTTTATATTAATTGCTCATGAAAATAAATAAGCAAATAAATTACTTTCATAAATATAACTTTTTATATTTTTACTAAAGTAATTTCATGCTCAATGCTTCTCAATTTTCATCAATTTAATCATAAAAATATATATTAAATACTCATGAAAATAAACATTGATATTTTATTTCCATCCATAATATAACTAATTATATTAATACTCATGAAAATAAACCTAAGCATGCATGCTCCATTAATATAATATAACACTTTATATTTATCTAATTAATGTCATGCATCATGCTTTTCCAATTTCATATATTTAATATAACAATTATACTAAATTACTCATGAAATTTAAATTCATGTATAATTATCAAATATTATAACATTTATAACATAAAAATGCATGAAACATGCTTAACCTATGGTGGGATCTAGCTAAATGACATTCATAAAGCAATAAATAGCTATAAAGACCGGTATTTTGGCATCCTAGGGCAAAAATAATGAAAAAATTACATTAATAATTCAAAATCTAGCCCTAAACCGCCTTGTAATTGGTCAGAACCGCCTCGAACCGTGTTAGAATCGCCCAAACCGGACCTTAATAGCTCAAATCGGACCAAATTCTCTATGAACCGGACCAACCAGATTTGAACCGGACCCATCCTCAGTGAACCGGACCGTACTGACCACTTAGCAGCTGGAAGCAAAATTTAAAAAAAAAACGCCATTGTACAAGCTTGAACTCGCACCCACACAAATGCTAGACAAGTGCACAAACCACCTGCTCCAAAATCTGATGTTCAATCTTTAATGAACGAAAAATATATTTATTTCATAATCTCGCGTCTGACCCGCGTGATTTGAGCGAAACTGCCGCCAGCGTCGAGACGCTGAAGGGATAGAGTCGCGACGCTAGCCCGAAAAATCTCTGTTTTGCATCGTTCTACAGCGTCGCGACTCTAATGAGCAGGGTCGCGACGCTACGCCTTTGGACAGAGTTCTGTCCTTCGATTTAGCAGCAGTTCTTCTCCGATTTCAATCCCGATTCGAACACCGATCAACAAATTGATCCTAAATTTCTAGACACGGACTTACAAGACTCGATTTACAACAATTTACCCCAAAAACATGGGCCCTTACATGATCAAATCATACAAAATTGTAAATCTAATGCAAAAACACATAAAAAGTCTTTAAGCAAACCAAACATTCATAATGCAAATCGATCCCACCAAAAACCAACGCAAATTTTGTAAAAAAAAATTAAGCATACGATCGGCTCTGATACCAAATGAAGGATTGGAATTCCCAATTCCGTTACAACGGAAGCAATTGGACCGTTCGTAAATTAATTTTGTTTTACAAAATACCAATACATTGGCAAAAGGTTAAGCGATGAGAAACATACCTTCATGACGACTCTGAATTCTTCAAGAACGCCTTTCTTGATTGCTCTGCAACAACGAAGAACACCACCATTTGATCTTTCCCGCTATAACTCTGAGATTAGGAACGTAGTTGTGGGACTACCTAATCTTGAATGGGAAAAACTAGAAAGAAAATTCTCCCTAGAGTTCTTGAGTTGAGAGAATATGAGAGGGCCTTATGGTGGCCATATGTTGTGGTACCTAAACCCTAGGGTTAGTGTTCTATTTATAGGAGAAAGACCATGAATAAAATATTCATTTAAAATCAATTATTTCCATAACTGATTTAATCTTTTCCATAATCAATCAATTCCATAACCAATCAATTCCATAATTGATTAATCTTTTCCATAAATGATTGATCACTTCCATAAGTGATTAATCATTTTCATAATTGATTAATTACCAATTAATTAATTATTTAATTAATTAATCACCAGTTAAATATCATATATTTAATTTCAGACCTTCTATTAGTTAATTTATTAATTACCCAATTAAATATCATATATTTAATTTCAATCCTTCAATTAATTAATTCCATAATATGAATCAAATTCATATTAAAATTTGAACTCCTTCAAATTCTCTTATATCCTATAAATTTAATATGAATCAAATTCATATTAATATTTGAATTTTTTCAAATATTTATTTCTCTCATAGACTATAGTTTAATTAAATCTTGTTTAATTTAAACTAAATTGAATAATTAATTAATTCATAATTAATTAATTCATCTTCTAATTAAATACCATATATTTAATTAGACATATATTTGAACTCTTTCAAATATATTCAATCTCTCAATATAATAAAGTTTAATCTCAAATTAGACTTTATATTTTAATGCATCACCATACATTATATTAATTTGTATCTCATGCAATTAACTTAATTCTCAATATGAATTTGAACTATTCAAATTCTCTCAAGATATATTTGTTCCTAATTACTCTTTATGAGATAGCAGGGGGACCTAATGGACCTACAGATCAGAAGCTCCAATGATATGAGGTTAACTGATTAAACTCATTAATCAAGTTAACCAATTCATTAACTGTGGGTCATTCCACTAAAGACCCACAGCTGAACTCTTCTCACTGTAGAACATTTCTGTGTCCATGGATGTAGACCTATGCCGGTAAGTCAATCCTTCACGAGTGTTCGTAACTACGGCTGGGTCAAATTACCGTTTTATCCATGTGTTACATCTGTCTCCTTAAGTACCAACGCTCCTCTAATGAACAACCTGTTTATGGTCCAACCATTAAACAGAAAGTCCCTCTTGGGCCAGTGAGAGGGCGTGATCCCTTTGTTCAAGTCCTGGAGTCACCACTTAAGGGAACACTCATCTACTTTTCCTAGAAGTGAGAAGGAGTGAATTCCATCTTGTGTTGTCATGTCCCCAGTCCCACACTCGGTCTTGTCCCCAAGAAGGTAGGCTTATTGAGTCAGCGTGCAGGTTACTCTCACCCATACTAATCAAAGGACAACCTCTTGTGAGAAGGAGTTCATGACACACTCAGGATTAAGAATGAGTTACCTAGTTCATCCTATTGAAACAGTAACCTAACTAGTTAACGGTGTTACATCTAGTGGTTTACTATTTTGTGGTCCGGTATTATGCAAACTCATTGCATAGGATACCCCCGCTCGCATGTCTCCTACATGGACGCCTTGGATTAATACGTCTGTATCGAATACAAAGCGGGTCGTATCACATAGTGTTACCAGGATAAGGTACCCAGCTTTTGTTGGGTTTTATGCCCTAAAACTCGTAGATAGTGAATGTAACCGTTGACCGGATATTAATGAAATAATATTGATATATTTTTCCATTAATTGTTATTAGTTATTTTATATATGTCTTTGCCTAATAATAACCCTAATCCAATAAACTAGACATCCAAGGCTGTAATATGAGTCTTGAACTATATGTAGCGACATATGGGATCATTGTTCAAGAAACAGCCTAAAGGGTCTATAGTATAGGGATAAGACTGGGTGCCTTATCCTGGTGACACTATGGATACGGCCCACTTTGTATTTGATACAAACGCTGCGATCCAACGCGTTCGTGTAGGAGACATGCGAGTGGGGGTATCCTATGCAATGAGTTTGCATAAGACCGGACCGCGAAATAGTAACCACTAGTTATAACACCGTTAACTAGTTGGTTTTCTATTTCACTAGGACGACCTAGACAACTTAGTCTTAATCCTGAGTTGATTATGGACTCCTGCTCATGAGAGATTGTCCTTTGATTTGTATGGGTGAGAGTGGCCAATACGCCGACTCAATAAGCCTACCACTTTGGGGACAAGATCGAATGGGGAGCTGGGAACATAATCGTACAAGAGGGAATTCACTCCTTCCCGACTTTAGGGAAGCAGATGAGTGTTCCCTTAAGTGGTTACTCCGAGTCTTGAACAAAGGGCCCTACCCTCTCAATGGCACGAGAGGGTTTTCTGTTTAATGGTTGGACCATAAACAGATTGTTCATTAGAGGAGAATTGGTACTTAAGGAAATAGAGGTGACCCAGGGGTAAAACGGTAATTTGACCCAGCTGGTGTTACGGACACTCGTGAAGGACTAACTAGTCGATATTGGTCTAAGTTCCGTGGACACAGAAAATATGTCTGCAGTGAGAAGAGTGCAACTGTGAGTCTATAGTGGAATGTACACACAGTTAACGAATATTGATTATTGTGGTTAATGAGTTTAACCAATTAATCTCACATCGTTGGAGCTTCTGATCTGCAGGTCCATAAGGTCCCACTGGTAGCTCGTAAAGTAATTTGAGGCAACTAAGTAATTAAATTGAAAATGTTCAATTTACTAAGGGAAACAAATATAATATATATTGATATATTATTATGAGAGAAATTAATATTTGAAAAGTTCAAATATAAATTTATGGAAGATTGAAAAGAATTAATTAATTTAAGTCCTAAAAGTGTTTGGGCAAAATTAATTAATTCAAGGCCGAAAATTAAATATGTGATATTTAATTGGTGGTTAATTAATTAATTAAAGAATTCATTAACCACGAATTAATCAATTATGTAAATAATTAATCACTTAAGGAAGTGATTAATCATTTATGGGAATGATCTAATTACTTATGGAAGAAATTAGTCATTTATGGAAAAGATTAATCAATTGGGGAATTGATTGATCATGATTGATTAATTAAGGAATAAGATTGAATCAATTTTGGAAAAGATTGATTTAATTGAATATTTTATTCATGACCTCTCTTCTATAAATAGAACACTAGACCTAATTGGTCATGACACTTGACACTCTTGAAAAACAAGACCTAGAATTCTCTCTAGCCTCCCTCTTAGAGAAAGACTCCCACAAGTCTTTGGCCTCCTAGACTTAGAGACATACCGGTGTAACCTCTGTGGTTATTGTGTCAATCAAAGAAGAATTTCAAGCGAAGAATACCTTGAAGCGGCTGCTGCGTTTTCGTTCGTGGAGCTTCGTTGGTGAAGAACGGTCAAGTCTACAACGGAGGTTTGTAACGGTTCTTCCTCTTTTCTTTAGAAAAGTTTTAAAAATAAATTTAGATTTATTTTAGCATGTTTAAACCGATTTTACAGCGGCTTTAAAGTTAGTTTAAAGTTTTTGTTTGAGTTTTCGTAACGGTTTTTAATGTTAATTAATATACGGCGTAAGGTCCAATCGATGCGCTTCCGCTGCGTGGGGACATTTATTCCCTTCAATTGGTATCAGAGCCATCGCTGTCCCTATTAATTAATTTTAAAAAGTTGCGATAGGCTCTAATAGGTGGGATTTATGCATAATGTATGTTCGGTTTGCATTGAACTGTTTGGGTTAATTTTATGGCCATAGATTTTATTTTTATTTGATTTTGATCATGTAAGGCCCGGTGTTTCGGGTATTTTATGTAAAATCGAGTCCTATGTAAGTCCGGGTCTAGAATAGGTTTTTATGAGATAAAGATCGAAGGAATCGCCGCTGAAATCGAAGCCAAAACCGAAGAAATCGTTGCTGTTTTGCCCAGATTCTGCCTCCAGACGCAACAGCGTCGGGACGCTCCTTCAACAGCGTCTCGACGCTGTCTCGATACCGAAGGCGCTCGGTAAGGAAAGCACACAGCGTCGGGACGCTACCTCAACAGCGTCTCGACGCTGTCTCGATTACGCAGGCGCCAGATATGGAAAACGCACAGCGTCGGGACGCTAATCTACACAGCGTCTCGACGCTGTCACGATGGAGGCGCGCACTAGGGTTTCAACAGGCGCGGTTCAAGCAAGGACGGTCCGGTCCGGCTGGGCTGGGACCTATTTGGTCCGGTTCAGCCAATTTTTGGCATGGTTCGTGATTTTGGAGGCCGGTTCAAGGTGGTTCGGGGCGGTTCGTGCTGTCTAGGCCAATTCCGGAGCTTTACATGGATTTTTTAGGATAGAATTTAGCTAAATTAATGTAATTTAATGCTTTATTTTATCCTAGGGGCCAAAATTAACCGGTTCAATTGCTATTTATATGCTTTATGGATGTCATATAGATTATTTAATCCCACCTTAGGTTATAAACATGCTCATGCATTTTTTTATATATTATAAATTGTTATAATGTATGTTTAAATGCATGGATTGGTTTTCATATTTCTTAATATAAGTGTATATTAATTTATATGAAAAAATTGGAAAGCATGAAGCATGTCATTACTTAAATTAAATATAAATAGTTATGTTTAATGTGATGAATGAAGCATGCTTGGTTGATTTTCTTGATTGGCTTATAATTGTTATAATAAAAGAAAATCAAAATTGCATGAAGCATGAAACATCCATAGTTATTAATATAATTGTTATATTATTCATGCAATTGATGAGGCTTAATTATTCAATTTGAATGAGATTGTTGAATGAATTAAACCCTAGATTCTTGATTATAGGATTAATCATTAAAATTTGAAATAGTTCTTTAATATTAATGGTTAGAAACCGTCAATCTATAATCAAGATTTGCATGCAAACATAAGATCATAGGATAAATTGAATTAATTTTAAATTGTTTAAAATTAATTAGACCTAGATCGATTTCTAATAGGATTAGAATCTTTTCTTACTTAGAATTAAAAATAGTTTTAATTTACTAAGTAGGAAAAACATTGCTATGATTATAAGGGAACTCCACCGGTAATGTTCTGTCTAAGGCTGGAGGTATTTAAGTTGACGGTTTACGGAACACCTCCTACCTGGGAACTGACCTGGAATACCGGAGTTGAATTAATCATAGTTAAATGTTAGCATGCAATGTCACTAGGTTTATTAAAAGTGTTTAATGCACCTAGATCTTTAGAGTAAAGACCTTACATTACTAAGGTTATAAGGGAACTCTCTCGGTAAAGTTCTGTCTAAGGCTGGGGGTATTTAAGTTGACGGTTTACGGAACACCTCCTACCTGGGAACTAACCGGATTGAGTTGAATTAACCATAGTAATGTTGACTTGCAATGTTGGGTTTATTAAAAGAAGTTTAATTCACCCAAAAGATTGCAGTTGAATCCTTTCCATAATTGTTATAATAGGATCAGACTTAGATAGATTGACTTAGCCGAATACTATCTAAGTTAAACAACCCTATATTAACCTTAGGACATTTTCAGTGGGAGGAAAATTACAAAACGAGATTTAAATCAAGTTTTGCTCCTACGTCCCTATATTCACAACGTGAGATTCATGCTCGGCTTCGAGTCGCCCTAGGAGCGGCCTCCCTTCGGAAAGTGTTTGCATGGGTCAATATCAAGGTGAATGGGAAAAATGTCCAGAGTAAGTGGGAGCGGGACACGTATCAACGCATCCCTCGGTCTCCGCCCATAGTTCACACCGTGAGAGTCCTATGATCCGCCTGCAGGTTGCCCTGGCGCATCCATCCCTTCGGAGGGCCTGGTCATAGGATTCGGAACATCGTGAACTCCTGAAAAGGATAGGAGCTCTTAGGCTAATCACCAACAGTTGTCTTTCCCTTCGGTAGCCTGTTGGTGCGTGCCTCTGAGATCTGAAAGTGGGAGGGTTACACTTACGAGGATGAGTTAAAAGTGTTAACAAATCCTTGACCGAACAACGGTGGCTAATGTCTATAGGAATATGAGTTATTCTGGAATTAGAATTAGCTGAGAGGTGTCTCATTTCAAAGGAGGAGTACCTGATCACCCTTCGATGGCTGATATTCTAAACCTCTGAAACGTCGTTGCAAAACTAAATCAATAGTTTTAGGGTTCTGTGATTGTCTGTTTTGCTAAATTGATTGGATTGTGTGCAATTGTTTGCTTGTATGATGGGTTAAGGCAAAGATAACTAATACGGTCATTGTTTGTTTAAATTTCAGCAATGTCTTCCTCAATTGTCTCTCTGCTTAAAAATGAGAAATTAACCGGCGAAAATTATGCTACGTGGAAGTCGAACTTGAATACGATTCTTGTTGTCGATGATCTGCGGTTCGTCTTAACGGAGGATTGTCCTCCAGCCCCTGCTCGTAATGCATCCCAGGCAGTTAAGGATGCTTATGACCGCTGGACAAAGGCCAATGATAAGACTCGCGTCTATATCTTAGCCAGCTTATCTGAAGTTTTGGCTAAAAGGCATGAGGGCATGGTAACAGCGAGGGAGATTATGAACTCTCTCCAGGAGATGTTTGGACAACCGTCCTACCAACTCCACCATGACGCTCTCAAATACGTTTATAGCTGTCGCATGAAAGAGGGCACGTCTGTTCGGGAGCATGTCCTGGATATGATGGTCCAATTCAACGTGGCAGAGGCAAACGGGGCGGTCATAGATGAGCGTAGTCAGGTTGCATTCATCTTAGAATCTCTTCCGAAGAGTTTTCTGCAGTTTCGAAGCAATGCAATGATGAATAAAATAACATTCAACCTGACTAGCCTCCTTAATGAGCTACAGCTCTATCAGTCTCTTCTTAAGAACAAGGGACAGATAGAAGGAGAGGCAAACGTTGTTCACTCCAAAAGAAAGTTCGAGAAGGGTTCATCCTCTGGAACTAAATCTGTAGCCACTTCTTCAAAGAAAACTCAGAAGAAGAAAGGAAACAAGGGGAAAGCTCCCAGTACTGCTGCCAAAAGCAAGGGAAAAGCCAAAGCTGTGGCAGACAAGGGCAAATGTTTTCACTGCAATGTAGATGGACATTGGAAGAGAAACTGCCCAAAGTACCTTGCTGAGAAAAAGAAGGAAAAGGAAGGTAAATTTGATTTACTGGTTTTAGAAACATGCCTGGTAGAACATGATGAGTTTACCTGGATACTTGATTCAGGAGCAACTAATCATGTTTGCTCTTCTTTTCAGGAAAATAGTTCCTTTCGGCAGTTGAACGATGAAGAAATGACACTCAGGGTCGGAACTGGAGAAGTCATTTCAGCTAAAGCAGTGGGAGCTGCAAAGTTATTTTTTAGAAATAGATTCTTGCTTTTAGAAAGTTTGTTAATCGTTCCCAAGATTAAGAGGAACTTAATTTCTATTTCATGTTTGATTGAACAATCGTATACAGTTACTTTTGATATGAATGAAGCGTTCATTTATAAAAATGGTATACTTATTTGTTCAGCCAAATTGGAAAATAACTTGTATGTTTTAAGACCAACCGAAAACAAAGCACTTTTAAATCACGAATTATTTAAAACTGCTGAAACTCAAAGTAAAAGGCAAAAGATTTCTCCATCAAGTAACAATACTCATCTTTGGCATCTTAGACTTGGTCATATAAACATCGATAGGATCGGTCGTTTGGTAAAGAATGGACTTCTAAGCAAGTTAGAAGAAGATTCACTACCACCTTGTGAATCTTGTCTCGAGGGAAAAATGACCAAAAGACCCTTTACTGGAAAAGGTTACAGAGCCAAAGAACCCTTAGAGTTAATACATTCGGATCTATGTGGTCCAATGAATGTAAAAGCTCGAGGAGGGTACGAATATTTCATCTCATTTATAGATGATTATTCAAGATATGGTTACTTATACCTAATGGGACATAAGTCTGAAGCCCTTGAAAAGTTTAAGGAGTTTAAGGCTAAAGTTGAAAACCTATTAGGTAAATCTATTAAAGTACTTCGATCTGATCGAGGAGGGGAGTATATGGATCAAAGATTCCAGGACTATATGATAGAACATGGAATCCAATCTCAACTCTCAGCCCCTGGTACACCTCAGCAGAATGGTGTGTCAGAAAGGAGAAATAGAACCTTGTTAGACATGGTTCGATCAATGATGAGCTATGCTCAATTGCCTAGCTCGTTTTGGGGGTATGCAGTGGAGACTGCAGTATACATCTTGAACAATGTTCCCTCGAAAAGTGTTTCTGAAACACCTTTCGAGTTATGGAAGGGGCGTAAACCTAGTTTGCATCACTTTCGCATATGGGGTTGTCCAGCACACGTGCTTGTGACGAATCCTAAGAAACTGGAACCTCGTTCAAAACTGTGTCAATTTGTTGGTTACCCTAAAGAAACGAGAGGTGGTTATTTCTACGACCCACAAGAAAATAAGGTGATTGTATCGACAAACGCCACTTTCTTAGAGGAAGACCACATGAGAGATCATAAACCACGAAGCAAAATAATATTAGGAGAAGCTACTGAAGAATCATCAAGAGTTGTTGATGAAGTTGGACCTTCAACAAGAGTTGATGAAGGAACTAGTTCTTCAGATCCATCCCGTCCATCTCAAACGTTGGGAATGCCTCGACGCAGTGGGAGGGTTGTGTTACAACCTGATCGCTACTTGGGTTTAACTGAAACTCAGGTTGTCATACCTAATGATGGCATTGAGGATCCATTGTCATATCGACAGGCAATGAATGACGAAGATAAGGATGAATGGGTCAAAGCCATGAACCTGGAAATGGAGTCAATGTACTCCAATTCTGTATGGGAACTTGCAGATCTACCAAATGGGGTAAAACCCATAGGGTGCAAATGGATCTATAAGAGAAAAAGAGATGCAGCTGGAAAGGTACAGACCTTCAAAGCTAGACTAGTGGCAAAGGGTTATGCCCAAAAGGAGGGGGTTGACTATGAGGAAACCTTTTCTCCTGTAGCCATGTTAAAGTCCATAAGAATTCTTTTATCCATTGCCACATATTATGACTATGAAATATGGCAAATGGACGTCAAGACTGCCTTTCTGAATGGTAATCTTGAAGAGAATATCTTTATGTCTCAACCCGAAGGGTTCATAGCCCAAGGTCAGGAACAAAAGGTTTGTAAGCTAAATCGATCCATTTATGGATTGAAACAAGCATCCAGATCATGGAACATTAGATTTGATACTGCAATCAAATCTTTTGGCTTTGACCAAAACGTTGATGAGCCTTGTGTATACAAGAAAGTCAACAAAAGGAAAGTAGCTTTTCTAATACTTTATGTAGACGATATCCTACTCATTGGGAATGATGTAGGATACCTAACTGACATTAAGAAATGGCTAGCAGCCCAATTCCAAATGAAAAATCTGGGAGAGGCTCAATATGTTCTGGGAATCCAAATCATTAGGGATCGTAAGAACAAAACGCTAGCTCTGTCTCAAGCAACGTATATTGACAAGATGTTGTCTCGATATTCGATGCAAAACTCCAAGAAGGGACTCCTACCCTTCAGACATGGGGTACACCTGTCTAAGGAACAATCTCCTAAGACACCTCAAGAAGTTGAGAACATGAGACACATTCCCTACGCCTCAGCTGTGGGCAGCTTAATGTATGCCATGCTCTGCACTAGGCCTGACATATGTTATGCAGTGGGAGTAGTCAGTAGGTATCAGTCTAATCCAGGGTTGGACCACTGGGGAGCGGTTAAGAATATCCTCAAGTATCTTCAGAGAACGAGGGACTACATGCTTGTGTATGGAGCTAAGGATTTGATTCTTACTGGATACACTGATTCTGACTTTCAAGCTGATAAGGATTCTAGGAAATCCACATCAGGGTCAGTATTCACCCTCAATGGAGGAGCAGTAGTGTGAAGAAGCATCAAACAAGGATGCATAGCAGACTCAACCATGGAGGCTGAGTATGTAGCAGCTTGCGAAGCAGCTAAGGAGGCAGTATGGCTCAGAAAGTTCTTGACTGATCTGGAAGTAGTTCCGAATATGAACGTGCCCATAACACTATACTGTGACAATAGTGGGGCTGTAGCCAACTCAAAAGAACCTCGTAGCCACAAACGGGGTAAACACATCGAGAGGAAGTATCACCTGATACGGGAGATTGTGCAAAGAGGAGATGTGATCATCACTAAGATCGCCTCGGAACACAACATCGCTGATCCATTTACAAAGGCTCTCACGGCTAAAGTGTTTGAGGGTCATCTAGAAGGTCTAGGTCTACGAGATATGTATGCCATCTAATCTAGGGCAAGTGGGAGAAATGTATAATGGGTATAAGGATGCCCTAGTTCATTGTATTTCCAGCTTTAGATTATTGCATTTACATCCCACTAACTAGTGTTTTAGTTCAAGTGGGAGTTTGTTGGGTTTTATGCCCTAAAACTCGTAGATAGTGAATGTAACCGTTGACCGGATATTAATGAAATAATATTGATATATTTTTCCATTAATTGTTATTAGTTATTTTATATATGTCTTTGCCTAATAATAACCCTAATCCAATAAACTAGACATCCAAGGCTGTAATATGAGTCTTGAACTATATGTAGCGACATATGGGATCATTGTTCAAGAAACAGCCTAAAGGGTCTATAGTATAGGGATAAGACTGGGTGCCTTATCCTGGTGACACTATGGATACGGCCCACTTTGTATTTGATACAAACGCTGCGATCCAACGCGTTCGTGTAGGAGACATGCGAGTGGGGGTATCCTATGCAATGAGTTTGCATAAGACCGGACCGCAAAATAGTAACCACTAGTTATAACACCGTTAACTAGTTGGTTTTCTATTTCACTAGGACGACCTAGACAACTTAGTCTTAATCCTGAGTTGATTATGGACTCCTGCTCATGAGAGATTGTCCTTTGATTTGTATGGGTGAGAGTGGCCAATACGCCGACTCAATAAGCCTACCACTTTGGGGACAAGATCGAATGGGGAGCTGGGAACATAATCGTACAAGAGGGAATTCACTCCTTCCCGACTTTAGGGAAGCAGATGAGTGTTCCCTTAAGTGGTTACTCCGAGTCTTGAACAAAGGGCCCTACCCTCTCAATGGCACGAGAGGGTTTTCTGTTTAATGGTTGGACCATAAACAGATTGTTCATTAGAGGAGAATTGGTACTTAAGGAAATAGAGGTGACCCAGGGGTAAAACGGTAATTTGACCCAGCTGGTGTTACGGACACTCGTGAAGGACTAACTAGTCGATATTGGTCTAAGTTCCGTGGACACAGAAAATATGTCTGCAGTGAGAAGAGTGCAACTGTGAGTCTATAGTGGAATGTACACACAGTTAACGAATATTGATTATTGTGGTTAATGAGTTTAACCAATTAATCTCACATCGTTGGAGCTTCTGATCTGCAGGTCCATAAGGTCCCACTGGTAGCTCGTAAAGTAATTTGAGGCAACTAAGTAATTAAATTGAAAATGTTCAATTTACTAAGGGAAACAAATATAATATATATTGATATATTATTATGAGAGAAATTAATATTTGAAAAGTTCAAATATAAATTTATGGAAGATTGAAAAGAATTAATTAATTTAAGTCCTAAAAGTGTTTGGGCAAAATTAATTAATTCAAGGCCGAAAATTAAATATGTGATATTTAATTGGTGGTTAATTAATTAATTAAAGAATTCATTAACCACGAATTAATCAATTATGTAAATAATTAATCACTTAAGGAAGTGATTAATCATTTATGGGAATGATCTAATTACTTATGGAAGAAATTAGTCATTTATGGAAAAGATTAATCAATTGGGGAATTGATTGATCATGATTGATTAATTAAGGAATAAGATTGAATCAATTTTGGAAAAGATTGATTTAATTGAATATTTTATTCATGGCCTCTCTTCTATAAATAGAACACTAGACCTAATTGGTCATGACACTTGACACTCTTGAAAAACAAGACCTAGAATTCTCTCTAGCCTCCCTCTTAGAGAAAGACTCCCACAAGTCTTTGGCCTCCTAGACTTAGAGACATACCGGTGTAACCTCTGTGGTTATTGTGTCAATCAAAGAAGAATTTCCAGCGAAGAATACCTTGAAGCGGCTGCTGCGTTTTCGTTCGTGGAGCTTCGTTGGCGAAGAACGATCAAGTCTACAACGGAGGTTTGTAACGGTTCTTCCTCTTTTCTTTAGAAAAGTTTTAAAAATAAATTTAGATTTATTTTAGCATGTTTAAACCGATTTTACAGCGGCTTTAAAGTTAGTTTAAAGTTTTTGTTTGAGTTTTCGTAACGGTTTTTAATGTTAATTAATATACGGCGTAAGGTCCAATCGATGCGCTTCCGCTGCGTGGGGACATTTATTCCCTTCAGCTTTATCCTTGTACTATAGACCTTTTAGGTTGTTACTTGAACACCAATCCCCGTATGTCCCCACATGCTAGTTCAAGTCACATGTAAACAACCTTGGATCTTAGTTTATTGGATTTGGGTCAAATTGTGCAATATTTAACAATAACACTTTATTGTAGGAACTCGATAACACTTTATTGAAACAAGTATACAATTTTTTTACATTCACTATCTACGAGTTTTAGGGCATAAAACCCAACACAACCTTCAATCTTGATGGAGTTTTTTTAAATTTTCTGACTCTGGCTTGGAGCTTCAAAATTCTGACCCCTTAAAATGGAAGATAATCCTTTTATTTATAGGGTTCTCGCTGGATGAGCCCTGATGACTTTTGGGTCAACAACTTGGGGCTTGGGCTTTATTGGTCTTGGGCTCAACTATTTAGTCCTGGGTGTGGTTCATATTTGACCCAAAACCATATGACCCAAATTTGATCAAAATAATTATTATTTTTTTAATTAATTTGTCAAACTAATTAATTTAATCAAAACAATTTAATTTTAATTAATTGATAAAATAGAAATTTGGCTCTATAAATTTATAATTGGCCACCTTTGTCTTCAAAATAAATTTGGGACACGTGTCAATTTATAATTGGTACCAAATTTAACTAATTATAATTTCATCATTAATTTCATGTAATGGCGTGGCAATTTGTGATTGGTCAAAATTTCTCTTTCAACAATGATATTTAATTAATCACAATAATTATTAATTTTGAATTAATTAATTTTTCAATTTAATTTAGTTAAATATGATTTAATTAAATTAAATCTATAGATTATTTTAGTGTGAATATGATTCATATGAAAACTATAGGTTATAAGAGATCTTCATATTTGAATATCATTCAAATGTTTGATCAATTAAATATGTTTAATTGATCAAAGAATTAATTAATTGTGAATTAATTAATTATGTGGTTTAATTAATTTAATTAAATTCAATTAAATTAATTTTAATTAAAACTATAGTTTATGTGAGGGATGTGCAATTAATATGATTAAAATGCATATGCAATTAAATATGGAGATATTTAATTGATTGGTTAATATGATTAATTAATTATTATATAATTATTTATATTAAGTTAATATTCTAATTAATTTGAAATTAATAATCCTCACAATTAAGGGACACACATGGGGTATGGTGATTGAGGCCATCCATTAGTCTGACGTATGAGGGGTCTTCTGGGATATCTCTCATTCCGCAGATTCACAAGAGATTTCTCTTTCTCTCTCATTTTTTTCTCTCTGAAGCCACGAATAGAGAAATTCTTTCTTCTCTGATTCTCTCCCAAATTCAAGTAAGACGGAGTCCCACCACTCCGTTCCCAATCTCAGAGATATAGCGGGGTAACCAAATGATGGTGTCCGTTGAGGAATTCAGAGTCGTCAACGGAGATATGCTTCTCATTCCCTTTAGATTAGATCTAAATTAATTGCTTAGCCTAATTAGAATTATGAATTCTGTGTTTTTGCCAATGTATGGGTATTTTATATGAACAAAATTAATTACGAACAGTCCAATTGCGCTTCCGCTTTACGAAATTGGGAATTCCAATCCTTTAGCTTTTGCATAGGCGGGGCTTTCTTCTACTCGAGAAATCCACATATTTGACCCTCCAAGTACAAGCTTAGATCATAATTAATGTAAAGTGCAAGATTTAAAATAATGAAAACTCAAAATATAAAAACAACTTGAATTCATATTAAATAAAGACTTGAGTACAATGATTTAACTTACAATTGAAAAGTAAAGAAAAACAAGTACAATGCTGCTGGAAATAAAACAATGCAAAACAAAAAAGTTCAAAACATAAAGACAAGACTAACTATGGATTTTTCCCTCTCTATCTAGCTTGCTCTTGTCCTCTTTCAAGGGGAGACAAGCCTTTCTTGTCTACTTATTTCGAATGGAGGAGCCGATGGAAAATCCAGAGTTCGGAGTGGTTAAAAGATGAGAAGAGAAAAACTTAAAAATCTATCCTAAGGACGAAAACTCCAAGCTCTCCTTGCTTCTTGCATCTTGGTCCCCTCTTATAGACCTTCGAAGGTGAGGTTGGCTGCAGAGATCAATGTGAGAAGACCTTGGAAGGTAAGAATCCACAATCTTTGGAGATTTGATACCAGATTAGTGATTTTAGGACAATTCTGTGAAGATCCTGAAAATCTCGGTATTCTGTCGGAAAACCCAGTTGCGGCCGCATATCGAGCGTATTTCCTCCTGTGTGCTGCCTTGAAAAGTTTGTTTTCAGCATAGGGCTACTTTCTTATATGGCTTGCGGGCGCAATTTGATCGCATATGTAACGACTGTGTTAAAGGTAAAGTTAATTTTCTCCAATTCGTGTTTTTGGGCTTGAATTTTTGTTGTTGGTGGAGGTAATTGTCTTTTATCTTAAGCTGATGGCAATCTTGTAAATAGGCGAAGATCCAAGCCAACGGTATGCCTCCTCTTTTTATCTAAGATGCACGCAGCCCGATGAAAGTGAATTTTTCAGCCCCAACTTGTTCAGCCTCACGTTTTCTAGTCGCCTAGCCCTCCCCCTTTTCGATTTCTTCTTCTCTTCTTCAGCCGTGGGTCCTCCTCATCGCCAGCCACCTCCTTCGTCGACGGCGCGTCTCTCCAGCAGTAGTAGACGGCGGCGGCGCCTCTGAACAATCCAGCTACAGCGACGTTTTCAGGTGCGATGTGGCTGAACGATTATGTTTTTCTTCTTTTTCAGTGGGTTTTTGTCTCTCAATCTGTCTCTCTCAGTCTATGGTCTATTGCATGTTCTTGTGGGTGATTTTTTAGCAGATTTCAGGCTTCGATGAAGGATGTTTAGAGCATTTTCCGGCGACTGTGCAGTATTGGGCGCGACAGCAGCATTTTTGGGTCTTTCGGAGCGTTTTTGGGTCTATGCTCTGATACCATATAGAGGCAAAGTGTGCTAATCTTGCATAGTATTATTGATGACAGAAAGGGCTTTATATAGCCAATGGATGATACAAGATGAGCTAAGACAATAATAACAGTTCCAACTAATAATAACTGACTAAAAGATCTAATTAACTCTAATAATTTCAAACGTGTGTAAGTGAGATTATGTAATTTTTGGTTAATTCTAGTATGTTGGAAGATTACCCATTAGTTTTGCCTTTGATTTCAAGGTCCCCTTTGCTTTTAGAGGTTTAATTGTCGTTTAGGAGCGAATTTGGAAGCTTGGACAACAAGCTTTGTGGCTGATTTAGGTGAGTTCTTGGGAATTAAATCTCTCCCAAAAATTAATTTGCTCCTTATACCTTTTGATTCAAAGAGGTTCATGAGTTTTAAGTGTGTTTTTCCCTTTTAATGTAGTTGGTTAAGGGCTTGAAGGCTAAGGGACTTTATTGTTGTGGCGAGCAACTTATTTAGCTAAGGTAAGTAGCTATTTGGACTCAATTCTTGAGCTTTAGACCCAATGCTTGGTTGTTGGTTTCGATTAAGTCGAGTCCTATGCTTTAAACTAGTTCCCTTGTGAATTTAGCATGCTTATAAGAGTTAGTTTAAAGGCTTGTGTTGCTTTTGGATTTAAGAGCGCATGATGAGTTTTGTTGCGAAGCATGATGTTAGCATGAAAGTTATGATTTTAATCATAGCATATCTAAGAATGCTTCTAGATGGATTAGTACATTTTAAATTTGTTTTGGAAGCATGTTTTAATTGTATGGCTTGATTGTTTTGATGTCTGGTTGGTGGTGGAAGCGAGGTCTGTCTCGCCTTGGTTGTGGTGTGGGTCGCGGTTGTGGCGTGAGTAGCAGTCGTGGGCGGCGAGTTTTAGCAGCGTGGGTGATGCGGCACCGTGGGTTTTCGACAGCTGAGCAGCATAGGGGCGGCGAAGCTTCTTCGCGGATCTGCAGCGACGATCGCCGACAACTCTAGCCCACAGCAACACGCTCTGTTGCTCTCTCCGCGTCTCCTCTGGCGAACTTCGAGCAGTGTAGCAGTAAGGTGCAGTGGGGGCGTTTCTCCGGCAAGTTCAGACTGATTTTCCGGCAAAGTTCGCGTGAGTATTTTTCTTTAGCGTTTTCCGACAAGGTCCTCTAATGGGTCTATAAGTTTCATGAATATTAAAGTGTTTAAGTGAGTTTTAGAATGATTTTGGATGATTTATCGTTTAATCAAGTTTACCCATTAGTTGTAGCTTTCGATTTCAAGGTTCCTTTGGCGTTAGAGGTTTAGTTGTCGGATTAGAGCGTTTTTGGAAACCTCGGGCAGCAAGTGTATTTCTGTTTTGGCCTTGGAGTTAAGGAATTGAATAGTGCGATTCAAGAGTGTTTAAACCAAGGTAAGTGAACTTATTGTTGAGTCCTTTTTAATTGGGTGCGAATATTTGATTTTCTAAAATATTCGTGTTTATGAGTTGTTCTTGAAATTTATTATTATTTATTAAAAGCATGAAAGTTGAGCATATTTCAATTATCCATGAGTTTATGAAAAGTTATCGAAAGCATGAAAATTATTATTTGCTGTTTAAAATAGTTGAGTTGGTGGTCTCTTGAAATTCCATTAAAGGAATTAGTTTAAATTATTTATAAGTTTAAATTAGCTTACATGAAATTTATGTACGTTCGGAGATGCCTACACAGGGCTTAGGGACATGAAATTGATCTACCTAAGTCGAGGTTTGTGAAATTGACGACCTCCGTAGGAGACATATGAAATTGATGTGTCTAGGGTATGCATGAAATTGATGTATATCTTCTTTCAAATTTTAAAGTTTAAAATTAAAGTTTAGAGCCACCAAAATTATATTTGTTGTTGATTTAAAAATGTTTTTAAAACGTGACCCAATCTCAATAGTAGGGTCTCTTACTGAGTATTTAAAATACTCATTCTTTTCAAAAATATTTTTTTCAGGTAAAGGCAAGGGCAGATGAAAGGCGATTGATGAGAATCCGATATATAGCCATGAGAGGACTTAGTCATATTTTAATTTCTTCCGCGTTAAGACCATTGTTTACTTTACTTGAATCGTAAGTTGGTTTTAAGGAAATTTCTAAAGGTCTTGTACATTTATGCTTTAGGGTTTATTTGAACTTATTTAAAACCTTTGGAACTAGGGATCCCGAATAAAGTTTTGTTTTAAAGCTTTTGTTTAAATTAGTGTTTCTGTTTCAAATTATTTTATTAAAAAAGGCCTCCAAAGCATGCATTGTCGTAACGGTCCCGTAAAGGCTTATTAAGAAGTCGGGTCGTTACAGAAATGATTTCTATTTTGTACTTAGCATTCTTGTTGGACAGAAAAAACTTCTCTAGAAACTTTTCTGCCAAGTCATTCCAAGATGTGATGGAGTTTGGTGGAAATGAATCTAACCAAGCTTTAGCATCTCCCTGTAATGAGAAAGGAAAAAGTTTTAGCTTCAATGTGTCTTCTGGTACTCTTGTTACTTTAAAATAACTACAAATTCTTAAAACTTGCTTGATATGCTTATGTGGATCTTCACTCAGAAGCCTTAAAACTGGCCCATGGTGTTGTGCATTTGAAACATTACAGGTTTCAACTCAAACTGTGGAGCTTCTATCGGTGGCTCAAGTATTCTTGGATTCAGAGTCTGGAAAACTGGTAAGGCATAATCTCTTACTGCTGTACTTCGATCTTCTGCAATATAGATCAAATTTTCATTTTGTGGCACTGGTGGAACTAGTGGTGCTAGAGGTATTCTCCCACCATTTTGATCCATTCCATGATTCTGCTGGGCAACAGGAGGATCGACTCCGGGTTGGTCCATTGGAAGTTCTTGTATATAAGCAGCTTCTTTAAGAAGTTCTCGTCCGCTCAACTCTTATTGTTCCCTCTTCTTTCGCCTCTGCTCTCTACGACGTCGACGAAAGGTTCTTTCCGTCTTAGGATCTATCTCAAGGAGTTGATACCCCTTGCTCATGCACTAACTTTAACCTGCAAAAGAAACTACAAATCAAAGTTAGATTCTTAAGATAGAAATGCAGTAGCAATCGAATCACAATCTCAACAAACAAAAAAATCTGGTTTCACTTTTAGTCCTCGACAACGACGCCAAAAACTTGATGTGATGTGGATTGAAGATGGATGTTAGAAAAGATGGTAAATAATAGATAAGAATGAATTCAGTCAACCAAGTACAAATATACACTATTGCATGTAGTAATAAATCTCTAGAAGTATTCCAAAGGTATCGATCCCCCCGAGACTAAGTTGGAAACACAAATTTGAAGAAGAAAATGCTCTAAGATTGCTTAAAAAGGTAACCAAAGAAATAGTTGATGTTGGGTTTTGAAAAGTAAATAAACAAATAAGTAAAAAAATAACAATAATAATAAAGCGAGGTATTCAATATAGCTTCAGCCCTAAGGTAAATAACTCTAGTAATGGCTTATTTCACCTAAGTCTACTTATGCATTGGGTCTGGTTTAACTCCTATTTGGCCTTGCTCCCAAGAACCGTTAGAAGGCTAAGTGAGTACCGTTATGCACATTTCTGTGACTCGACTCCGACATAGATTGTTCATGCATGCAACCTATAACCCTTTCTCCTATATCACCTTTATGAGAACCGATATTGTTTGGTCCTTTCAGACTCAAACTCACATAGCATGCAAAGTCTAAGTGATCAAGTTAAACTTAGCAAGATTAGAATGATAATAAATAAAAGATGATATGCAATAAATAGAACTTAGGCAAATAAGCACTTTTAAGCTATTTAAACCATAAGGGAATTCACTATACCGAACCCCTCAATGGAATTTAGTTATGCATGATGGAATATAATGCAAATGAACAACTTTTCATTGAAATAATGAATAAAGAATACAAAATAATGAAAAGAAACAAGTGCTGGAAAAATATTGTGCAATAGCTAAAATTAGGGTTTTTTCACTTTATCCAATCCTTCTAGAGTTCGCACGACACTCTACTCTCCTTTTACAAGGTGGAAATAGGGTGAAATCTCTACAAACACTCGAGTTTGATGTCTAACTAAGGGATGGAATTTAGTCTTCTAACAAGGACCTCGGGCATCCCTACTCATGGGCGTCTACTAGGGTTCTTTCACCACTCTCTTCTTCCCAGTGAGTTCTGCTTGAATTTCCCTTTGAATTGTGGCCTTTTATAGCCTGGGGAGTGGTTGATGAGTCATAAAAATGGTGCTAGCTGGTGGCCTAGTCAGTTTCGGAATCAAAACAGCTGGTTAGGTGTGTGATAACTCTCCAAAAGGGAGTTATTTATGCCTTATTTCTATAGTGTTTTGTGTGTCTTTTGTGCCAAATATGTTTATTATTAGATGAATATTATATATTTTAACCTATTTAGAAGAATGGATGCTTTGGAATTTATTTTGTAGAGAAAATAATGTTGAACGACTTGAGGGAGAAAAATCCGTGATCCAGCAAAGCTAGGAGAAAAACTGCCATGTGAGCCGCACGTGATTCATTAATGAGGTGGCGTTTTCTGAACCAATCTCGGATCTATGATTCTTGGAGAGCCTTCCACGTGTAATCTTTGACCTAATTAGGGTTGACTCCACTCTATAAAAGGAAGTAGCCGTCCCTAGTCAAATCATTCGAGAGAGGAAAGTTTAATTCCATTTTGGAGACTTACTTTCCATCATTTGAAGTCGTTTAAAGAGATGAACGATTGGAGACTTCAAGAAGACCATTAGCTACGGATTTCTTCAAGGGAATTAACCTTTTCTTGTAAAATTCTTGTAGTTATAGATGCACATACTCAGATTGTAGCGTGTGTTACCTTGTACTCCATGAACTAAATTTACTTAGGTGTTGGTTAGGATCTATGTAATTGTCGTGTTTCCTAATCTATGCAATTTATATTGATTTGAGCATCTTGATTATTTGTTGTGCATATTACTATTTTGTGCCCGCCTGGCCAGCTGGCCTGAATATCTCCTCTTAGTTTCATGGATGATTTGAGAGGTGTGTGGCATTTAATCACACTAGACCATTATGTGTTGGTGGACGCCAGTAACTGAGTTAGGGATAACCAGTCACCTAGTCCTTGATCGGTAGTACGTCATTGGAGTTGAAACACATTCCAAAAAATCTAGAGTTCCGGGAGGATCCTGCTGATAAGACTGCAAGAGAATTGCCTAATCAATATTATTGCTAGAGCATCTTTTTAAACAATTACATAAATCTTAACCAACGCCTGTTTCCAAACATCTGTGGGTTCTTTTGTACATCCATGGGATCGGAAGCAATTAGAGATCGAAGGCACTTAACTACATCAATTTTAGACCTAAAGCATGCTTGTTCTAAACATCCAGAAACAGAGGGCAGAAAATCACCAACCTTTTGTAGCTCAATGGATGGACCTCTGTGGGTTCTTTTTCTTCTCCAATCAACTCAGGACAGCCGCTAGAGTCTTCTCCGCTATTCTCCAAGCCAAGAACGACTTGTGGAAGTCTATAGAGATAGGGATTGGAAAGGGAATGCTTGAAGTATCAAGCTCTAAAGAGTTTCTTTTGTGTGAGTAAATGAGAGTGATCAATCCAGTAGCATAACAGTATGCAAAATTGATCTCTTGACTCCTCAATCTAATTATCTTCTACTTATTGAGAATATACATGCATCAAAGACTCTCAATTTGAATGACACATGGTGAAGAACAAAGAGCTAGTGGATTCTAGGTGTTCTTGTGAGATTACATGCATAGTTGCATGAATGTGGTGTAATTTCACTATTCAAATTCATGCAAGAGTGGGATTCTAGGAATTTCCATTATCTCCAATTTCATACAAAAGTGAATTTTCTCATCTTGTATTTCAATCAAATTGCAATTCCAAATTGCATTTTAATTTGGCAATTGATTTGAACAATTTCAATCAATTTCATGTGATTAATCAAATTAATTCATATTACCTAATGTAATCAACTAATCATATATCCTTATTCATGTATATTGTATTTAATTCATATTTAAATACTTTTAACTCTCAATTAATAATTTAATTCATAATTAAATTATTGTGTCAATAACATCAAATATATTTTACACTAATTCCCTTTCCTGATTTTGAACGATTCAAACTTTCCTATCTTATTGTTCTAAGCTTTATTCCGATGTGAGCTAGCAGGGGGACCTAATGGACCTACAGATCATGGGCTCCAACGATTTGAGGTTAACCGGCTAATCTCATTAACCAAGCTAACCAACCTTCGTTAACTACCGAGGCACTCCACTATAGCCTAGTAGTTGCACTCCCCTCGCCGTAGATATGTTTTCGTCCACCTGATATAACCATGTTCAGTAAGTCGATCCTTCACATATTGTTCGTAGCTATAGCCGGGTCAAATGTCCGTTTTACCCCTATAGTACTTCTTGTTCCTTAAGTTCCATTGATCATCTAATGAACAATTGGTTTGTGGTCCAACCATCAAACTGAGTCCCTCTCGGGCTAATGAGAGGGTGGGACCCCTTGTTCAAGTCTCGGAGTCAATACTTGAGGGAACAACATCTCTACTATCCCTGAAATGGGTAGGAGCGAATTTCGTCTTGCGATACTATGTCCCCAACTATCTATCCGGTCTTACCCCCAAAATGGTAGGCTTATTGAGTCAACGATGTCGGGTCACTCTCACCCATGCAGATCAAAGGATAATCCCGAATAAACAGGAGTTCATAGTTAGCTCAGGATTAAGATCAAGTTACCTAGGTCATCCTATGAAATAGTCAGTTTCTACAGTAAACGGCGTAATAAAGTGAAAGTGACTTATTTCGCGGTCCGATCTTATGCAAACTCATTGCATAGGACACCCCAACTCACATGTCTCCACATGAACGATTCAGGATCTCATCGTTTGTACTTAATACAAAGTGGGTCGCGTCCATAGTGTCTCCAAGATAAGGTACCCAACAATATCCCTATATTATAGACCATTGTGGCTATATACTTGAACTTGATCCAATTTTTATGTCTCTACATATAGTTCAAGTATTCATACTATAGCCATGGATCTTAGTTTATTGGATTTAGGTTAAATGTTGTGCAACTCACATATTCAATAACATCTTTACTGAACAACCTAAATAACATCTTTATTGAAAATAGAATATGTTTAATGTTTTACAAAACTACGAGTTTTAGGACATTAAACCCAACACCCTTTTCTTTTGCCTTTGCTCTCAACGACGACGACGAAAGGTTCTTTCTATCTCAGGATCTAGCTCAAAGAGTTGATACCTCTTGCTCATGCACCAACTTCAACTTGCAAAAGAAACTGCAACTCAAATTCAGATTCTTAAGATAGAAATGCGGTCACAATCGAATCGCAATTTCAACACGCAAAAAAAAACTGGTTTCACTTTTAGTCCCCCGCAACGGCGCCAAAAACTTGATGTGATCCGTGGACTGAAGGTGGATGTTGGAAAATATTGAAAATAGAAATTAAATATGGATTCAGTCAACTAAGTGCAAGTATACACTATTGCGTGCAGTAATAAAAACTCTGGAAATATTCCAAAGGTATCGATCCCACAAAGACTAAGTTTGAAACACAAATTTGAAGAAGAAACTACTCTTAAATTGCTCAACAAAGGTAACCAAAGAAAATAGTTGATGTTGAGTTTTGGAAAGTAAATAAACAAACAAGTAAAGAAATAACAACAATAATAAAAGCGAGGTGCTCAGTAAAGCTTCAACCCTAAGGCAAATAACTCTAGTAATGGCTTATTCAACCTAAGTTTAATTATGCATGGGGTCAAGTTTAACTCCTATTTAGCCTTACTCCCAAGAACCGTTAGAAGGCTAAGCGAGTACCATTATGCACATTTTGGGACTCGACTCCGACATAGATTATTCATGCATGCAACCTATAACCCTATAGTTGTTATAAGCGACCATCCCCTATAACACCAAATACACTCTCTCGAGCCCTTTCTCCTATATCACCTTTATGAGAATCGATGTTGTTTGACCCTATCAGTACCAAACTCACATAGCATGCAAATTCTAAGTGATCAAGTTAAACTCGCCAAGATTAGAATGATAATCAATAAAGGATGACATGCAATAAATAGAACTTAGGCAAACCATCAACTTTCAAGCCATTTAAACCATAAGGGAATTCACTATATCGAACCCCTCAATGGAATTTAGCTAAGAATGATGGATAATAATTCAAATGAATAAATTTCCATTGAAATAATGAATAAGGAATATAGAAATCATGAAAAGAAACAAGTGCTGGAAAATAAAATGCAGTAGCAAAAACTAGGGGTTTTCACTTTATCCAATCCTTCTAGAGTTCTCACGACACTCTACTCTCCTTTTACAAGGTGGAAATAGGGTGAAATCTCTACAAACACTAAGGTTTGATGTCTAACTATGGTTAGAATTTCGTCTTCTAGCAAGGACCTTGAGCATCCCTACTCGTGGGTGTCTACTAGGGTTTTGTCACTACCCTCTTCTTCCCAATGAGTTCTGCTTGAGTTTGCCTTCAAACCGTGGCCTTTTATAGCATGGGGAGTGGTTGAGGAGTCACAGAAATGGTGCTTGCAAGTGCCCCAGTCAATTTTGGAGTCAAAACAGCTGGTTAGGTGCGCAAAACGCTCGTTCAAAACGACCCGCGACGAACTCGAAACTATCTGCATCTGCTCAGATATGCAGCCACATTTCACTTTAGCCTTGCCAAAAATGTGGTTGCATTTCTGGGAATTTTGCCTGCTTCCTCTGTTTTCTGCAAAACATCAAACTATGTCAAATTCACACCAAAATGAGTTCTTTTAAGCACAAATATGCATAATTTGACACACATGACTCTCAACTTCCTAATTTATCAACTTTAACACTTTTTTAAGCTCGACAATAGTGTTTTTGATCTAAAACATACAAGTTTCACAAGAAAATGAGCTAAATCTAAGGGCAAAATAGGTATATTTTTTGCCCTTATTAGCTGATTCAGTCCCTTCCAACATAGCTAGTACATCTTCACTAATGGTTCCTAAGAACCAAGTGGTTAGGAGACCATTTTTGTTGATCCATGTACTGTATAATGGACTGACTGTGATTTTTCCATCAACGGACTTCAAATTTTCTTCAATTGGACAATCTTCTTTTAAGTGAGATTCGAGTCCAATATTTTGAATCAAAGGTAGAATTTGTGATTTCCAGATAAGATAATTGGAGAAGTTTAGTTTTATGGAAATAAGGCTAGAACATTGATGGAAATTTTGAATTGAGAGAAAATTTTCTACATTGGCCATGAGAGCACAAATTGGTATGAACGATTTTTCTTCTGTCACAGCTCTGATACTATAAAAGATTTGGATCAAGAATTGTATGAATCAAAGAATACTCTTGTTAAAACAATTAGGGCCAATTTGAAAATGATCTAGCGGATTAATAAGAAGAGCAAAATAGAAACCAAGAAGTGTAGTAAAGAAAATAAGAGTATGAGAAGGAGAACAGCACACTGATGTGGACTTTTCCTACCGCAAGCGCACGGGTCAAGTAATAATATAGTGAATAGTAAATTCGAATGTCGTCCTCTGGATTGGATTTTTAAGCAAATCAAGTATTGCGAATTATCTTGCCCAATTTTATTTAGGGATCAAAAAGTGATGAATAGGTGATGTTAAACACAAAACAAAGCAAGTAAAAATAATGGAAATTCAATTAGGAAAACTACTTAGGGAATTGATTTCGTCGATTTCGTTTAGGATTGATTTTAAAGAATAAGTTATTATGCACAATGAAATTATGAGCCAAAGACCCTTTAATCACAACTACCTCTCCCGAGTATAATTGATTCTCATGCAAATTAACCAACTTGATATCCCTATCTAAGTTTATTAATATGCAAGGCAATGAGATCTTTTAACCAATTCTAAAGTTAATCTAAAACCGTCAAGAATTAGAAAGTAAACTTTATTCATGCAATCTTGAGTAAGTCTAGATCAAATCCCCTCTCCCGAGCTAGATTCGAAACTTAAATCATCCAACTAATGGCCAATTAATTTAAAGCATTAAATCAAGATTACAAACACAATAACATTGCACAACTTAAACCATAAATCAATCCATAAACTTAATCAACTACATCAACCCCTAAGCTACAAGTTTAGCTACTCATGAATGTAAATACAAGCTCAACTAAACATGTGAAAGCCATAAATCTAACTAAAGAAAGAAAAGGGAAAAGAAAACTCAATGTAGGCCGAGTCCCGACGTCCCCGTCACGATCCCCACGAACAATGGGTTGATTTCCAAGTTCCTCCTTTGTTTGCAGCTCCAAAAGTGCTATATTCTGTCTTCTTTACGGCTCCAAAAGGTCCCAAATTGATCTCCTCCAAAACCTAGCCGAAGTGAAGCTTTTATTATGATTTTTCGTCTTAGCGTCGAGACGCTGTCAAGACAGCGTCGCGACGCTGCCTCTTATACGCGTGTTCTGAATAAGGAAAAACGGTAGCGTCGGGACGCTTCCTATCGTAGCGTCTCGACGCTGTAAGCTTTACGCGCCTAATCTGATATGGAATGTGAGCGTCGAGACGCTCAGGAGCTAGCGTCTCGACGCTAGCTTGCTGTTGACCGAGATTTGACTTTTCTCCACTTTTACTCTTTTCATTCCTTTGCATCTTTTCACGCCCCGAGCACCCGATTAACTCTGATATTGCATTATAGCTCCAATCAACCATTTCCTACAAAATAAACATTCAAGTGCAATAAAATGGCCCAAACACCATAAAAGACTAGCTAAATTAAATAAGTAAAGATAGCTAGCTATGCTCGCTATCACACACCGAGTTTATAGTGGTTCCACCAATGCGGTGTACATCCACTGTAGAATCAGAGAGATCAAGCTTTCATTCGAACACCAAATCGCCTATAAATTATCGAGCGAGGAAGAAGATGAGACTGAATACAACAGCAACAATTTTCTCTCAACGCACACCCAAAGCCCATACAATTTTTCACACACCGAAGAATGGACTAACATCCCCTTTATAAAGAGAACTACTAAACAGCTGGCACAACTAATTTTTAACCACCAGCTCTAAAAGGGGAAGATTAACTGCTGTAAAAGCAAATGGTAAATGGTTACAAGACTAATGTGAGCCACTAAGAATTCAACAATTCACCCTCTTAGTGAGCATCAGAATACAAAGAATGAAAGATGAAGCAATGCTCTCTCTAATACAAAGACAAATTTGCTATTTTTAGAAAAACAACATGATTCCAAATTTTGCTGACTTGAGGCAATCAGCAGGCTCCCAAATTTGCTGACTTGAAACAATCAGCAGGCTCCCATCTTGAGGAGTTCACACAAATACTCAAACCTGTCTGATGGCAAAGACTTTGTTAAAATATTAGCAGGATTTAAAGCATTAGCAACTTTGGACAGCTTCACTTTCCCTTCTTGTAAAGCATCACGCACATAATGGAACCTCACATCTATGTCTTTGGTTCTGTCATGAAAACTTGGATTCCTGGACAGTGCAAGAGCACTCTGGCTGTCACATAATATTTTGACCGAAACTTGAGTGGGACACATCTCAGCAACTAATCCCTTTAGCCAAATTGACTCTTTAACTGATTTAGCAAGAGCTATATACTCTGCTTCTGTAGAGGAAAGAGCTACCACAAATTGCAAAGTAGAACGCCAACTAATAACATTTCCATACAAGCTGAAAACATAGCCAGTAAGAGACCTTCTTTGGTCCAAATCAGCAGCATAATCTGAGTCTACATGCCCAATTATGCATTCACCATCATGGTTATCAGAAGTATACAACAAACCTCTATCTAATGTCCCTTTAACATACCTGATTATCCATTTTGCAGCTTTCCAGTGAGCTCTCCCTAGTTTACTCATAAATCTGCTTATGACACTCATAGCATGGGCAATATCGGGTCTACAACACACCATTCCATACATTAAACTTCCTACCAAATTAGCATAGGGAATGGACTTCATATCATCTAATTCTTCTTCTATAGAAGGGGACTGAGCCATGGACAATTTAAAATGTTGTACAAGGGGCGTTCTAACTGACTTACATTCCTCCATATGAAAACATTTCAGCACTTTACCAAAGTATTTGGTTTGGGATAGAAATAACGAATGCTTTGTTCTATCCCTACATATTTCCATGCCCATTATCCGTTTAGCAGCACCTAAGTCCTTCATTTCAAATTGTTTCCCAAGCTGTTTCTTTAAAATTTGAATCTCACAAGTGTTGTTAGATGCAATCAATATATCATCAACATATAACAACAACAAAATATAAGATTTATCAATGACTTTCTTATATACACAACAATCATAAGGATTTTTAACAAAACCCTTTGAAGATATGAAGGAATCAAAACATTTATTCCACTGACGCGAGGACTACTTTAAACCATAAATGGATTTTTGCAAATGACAGACATGTTTTTCTTTACCAATTTCAATATATCCTGGTGGTTGATTCATATATATGTCTTCATCTAGGGTTCAATACAAGAAGGTTGTTGTAACATCCATCTGTTCAAGCTCCCAATCAAAGTAAGCTACTAAGGACAATAACACACGAATGGAAGTATGACGAACTACTGGAGAAAAAACTTTGTTGTAGTCTATGCCCTCCTCTTGTTTGAACCCTTTTGCCACTAATCTTGCCTTAAAACGAGGTTTTTGAAGACCACTAATACCAGGCTTTATTTTAAAAATCCATCTACAATCAATTACCTTTTTGTTTAAAGGTTTGTTCACCAATTTCCAAGTTTTATTTCTGTGTAAAGAATCTATTTCCTGATCCATTGCCAGTTTCCAGTTTATTGAATCTTTGGATTCTATGGCTTGCTTGTAAGTATTAGGCTCATGGAACAAATTTTCATCAAAGCAATTTAAAGCATAACCAACAAAATCAGCTTCTTCATATCAGGCTGGAGGTCTAATCACCCTTCTTGGTCTGTCTCTAGTAAGCTGATAATCATCTAATTGACTATGATAATGGTTATGCACTAACAGAAAGTAAGTTTTCACCCTCTTGAGATGGATCCTCTTCACCTAATTCATGTTCTGGACTTGATGTAGGAGGGATATTTGAGGTCTCATCTGCTCTAATTTCAGATTCAGTAGGTTGCAATTCTATTTCAAAACTATTTGTTTCAAGTGTTTTAGAACTACCATTTTTGTTATGCTTATTCCATGGCATCGAATCTTCATTAAATGTTACATCTCTACTTACAAAACATCTATTTTGTCCAGGTTCAAGGGACCAAAGTTTGTATTCTTTAACTCCATAAGGATACCCCAGAAATATGCATTTTCTTGCCCTCGGTTCTAATTTCCCCTGTTTTATATGGGCAAAAGCTTCACATCCAAAGGTTCTTAGATGATCAAGCTTTGGTGGTCTTTGATAACTCTTAGTAAAAGAGTTATTTATCTTATCTTTTAGCTTGGATTCTTTAATATGTGGTAATTGGCTAGCATATTTTGGTGTTGTTCCTCTATAAATCTCATGCTTTGGTATGAATCATCTTTAAGGAAATAGATAATATGTTGCTACTGTTTTGAAGGTGAAATGCATTAAATTTTGTGTACTTATAGTGCAGATCCATTAAGCCATTGTGGTAGCAGACTAAAGGCAGCATGTGTAGAGTTGAAGTGATTGAGGAGCTGGAGATGGAATTGCTGGATCAATTCTGGAGCAAAGTTCACACGTGATTCTCACGAGGAAAAAATCAATTCATTAAATGAGCTGGCACTTAGTAGTACAATCAGCTCTTTCATCCAATGGGAGGCTGCCATCTTGCTGAAAAGAAGCTGATGTAGCCCTGAATTCAATGAAGAGAAGAGTATATTTTTTTTAGGGCAACCACATTTTGTGAGGAGGTATAAAAAGGAGAATAAGAAACCAAAGAAGATACAGACATTAAGACACAGCAGTGTGGAGAAATCGAGGAGGGAAGAGAAGGAGATTCCATAGAAGAAGGAGAAGCTGACATTTGGAAGGAGCATCTTCAGCAACCTTCCCATTTCCGGCGACTTCTTCCCTTAGTTTTTCTTTCTTCTTCTCTTGAACTTTGAGTAGTTGTGTGTAGTTTTCTTTATGACTTTTTCTGGCTATTTTATTTTGTTTTCAGCTTGTAACATGAACTAATCACCTTAAGGTGAGGATCAGGATACTTTTGTATTAATCTAAACATTGGAGTTGAGCTCCTTAGCTTTCTTAATCTGGTTTTGAGGGTGTTTAATGCTGAAGCAAAGATTTCGTCCGGCCAACCATTTCTTTGCATTGTCATCTTTAGTTTTGGGAAAAACAAGGGTGGCTGAATACTCAAAATCACATTAGCTCCTTGTTAGGGTTAGTAGCTAGCTAAGTGAAGGAGTTAGGGATAACACTTCACCTAATGCACATAATACAACATGTTTAAAATGAAGTGGGTTAATGGGAGTTAATCTGCTATTTTCGGAGATCTGGGAAGATTCTGTGAGAACCTGCTGTGTGGATTGAGAGAGCAAAGTTCTTGCTCCAGCATTCAATGTTTAGAGAGATACAAATAGTTCCTAATCCGAGCCTACTTTATTAACCTTGTTGCAAGTTTCGTTTCATTGAGCATTCTGCATTTACCTTGTTTTATGTTCATTTATGCAATTTATTTTATCAAAGCACCTTAGTTAGGCATTACTCAAATTTTATCGGTTACCATCTTGAATTTGCTAGAAATTAAGTTTGAACATAGGAACTTTCTTGTTCTAATCCCTGTGGAGACGATATTAATATACTTATCACTTGCTGCTGGCCGTGTATACTTGCACGTGCATTGTGTGGATTTCATTGAATATTTTAACCCCACCTTACAAGGCAACAAGTTTTTGGCGCCGTTGCCGGGGATTAGTTTGAATTTCACTGTGTTTGAACTTATTTTTGGTAAATTGGAGCTGAAATTGCATTCTAACTTGGTTGTTTGTTACTTTTTCAGGGGTTGGTTTGGTAGTGGTGTATGAACGAGTTTCCTGATCTAGAATTTGAGTTTGACCCTGAGATTGAAAGGACATTTCATAAGAGAAGGAGAGAACAGAGGAATAGGAAAAACTGCATGGACCTACCTCCTCTTTTACCTCCTGCCCACCCGAGAAATCCTCAAGAGCAAGAGAACCCACAGCAACCTAACCCTGAAATGGACCGACAAGCTAGAGTAGATAATCCAGCTGAACACCCTGTCCTCCTAGCCAATGATAGGGGAAGAGCCATTAGAGCCTATGCACTCCCTATGTTTGATGAATTAAACCCCGGGATACTTAGGCCAGAAATAGAGGCACCTAATTTCGAAATGAAGCCTGTGATGTTCCAAATGTTACAAACGGTGGGGCAATTTCATGGATTACCTTCAGAGGATCCCCACCTTCATCTAAAATCCTTTTTGGGAGTGAGCGACTCATTTAGGATGCATGGAGTTTCTAAGGATGCACTTAGATTAACTTTTTTTCCTTATTCCTTGAGGGATGGAGCAAAAGCTTGGTTGAATAGTCTTGCTCCAGGATCCATCACTTCTTGGAATGAGTTGGCTGAGAAATTCCTTATCAAGTATTTTCCTCCCACTAGGAATGCTAAACTTAGAGCTGAAATAGTTTCCTTTAGGCAGTTTGAGGATGAATCTTTTAGTGAGGCATGGGATAGATTTAAAGAGTTGTTAAGAAAATGCCCTCACCATGGACTTCCCCATTGTATCCAAATGGAGACTTTCTACAATGGATTGAATCTGACTACACAGAACGTGGTTGATGCTTCAGCAAATGGTGCTCTGCTGTCAAAAACTTTTAATGAGGCATATGAAATATTGGAAAGAATTTCAACCAATAGCAGCCAATGGTCTGATGTGAGAAGTGTGGCTGGAAAGAAAGGTAAAGGAATGATGGAGGTAGATACTGTTACTGCTTTCAATGCAAGGTTTGACACCATGGAGAATATGATGAAGAAACTGGCTTTAGGATTTGAAAATTCGAATTTAACTCCTAGTGCAAACAAAAATGTAGCAGCAATCAATATAAGTCAAAATACTCCAGACTCTTGTGTGTATTGTGGAGAGGAGCACACCTTTGAATTTTGCCCCAGCAACCCAGCTTCAGTGTGCTATATTGGGAATCAAAACAATCAGCAAAATAACCCTTATGCTAACACCTATAATCCAGGGTGGAGGAACCATCCAAACTTTTCTTGGAGTGGCCAAGGAATTAATTCGCAAGGCCTCCAAGGACAGCAAAAGATGAATGGTCCACCTGGATTTGGGAAGCAAAATCAGCAGACTATGCCCCAACAAAAGAATTCTGTCAATCAGTCCAACCAAGGAACAAGTTCTCTCGAAAATCTGTTTAAGGAATATATGGCGAGAAATGATGCTGCCATGAGAAACTTGGAGATACAAGTGGGACAATTGGCAAGTGAGATGAAGGCTAGACCCCAAGGAAAATTACCTGCTGATACTGAGGTCCCAAAGAGAGAAGGTAAGGAGCAAGTTCAGGCTATTGAATTGAGGAGTGGTAAACCTCTTGCTGAACCCAAAGTTTTGATCAAGCAAAAGCATAAAAGTAAAGAGACTGCTGTACAAACAGAAGGTGAGAATATTGCTGAAAAAGATTCAGGAGTTGAAGAGGTTGAAGAGATCCCAAGGACAACACCCATAGAGCCACCTAAGCTAGTCCCAATCTCCATCCCTGAGTTTAAACCACCTCCACCACCTTTTCCCCAAAGATTGAAACAGAAAAATCAAGAAGTGCAATTCAAGAAATTTTTGGAAGTATTGAAGCAACTTCACATAAATATACCCTTGGTTGAGGCTTTGGAACAAATGCCTAATTATGTGAAGTTTCTCAAGGACATCCTAACCAAGAAGAAAAGGTTTGGGGAGTATGAGACTGTCTCTTTAACCGAGGAGTGTAGTGCTATATTGAAAAATAAACTCCCACCTAAGGTTAAAGATCCTGGTTCTTTTACTATTCCTGTTTCTATAGGTGGTAAAGAGCTAGGGCGAGCTCTATGTGACCTCGGTGCTAGCATAAACCTTATGCCACTATCTATATTCAAGAAATTGGGCATAGGTGAAGCTAGACCCACAACGGTTACATTGCAACTTGCTGATAGGTCCATAACTTACCCGGAAGGAAAGATTGAAGACATCTTGGTTCAAGTGGATAAGTTCATATTCCCAACCGATTTTATTATTTTGGATTATGAAGCGGAAAAGGAGGTCCCTATAATTCTTGGAAGACCATTTTTAGCCACCGGGAGAACTTTAATAGATGTCCAAAAGGGAGAGCTAACCATGAGGGTAAATGACCAAGAAGTGAAATTTAGTGTTTTTGATGCACTGAAATACCCTCCTGATGTGGAAGAGTGTTCTGTTATTCAGATCTTGGATGAATTAGTTGAGGAAAAATTTGCTTTGGATTTGAGAGAGCAACACACCCAGGCATTTGGTAAAGTTACAGTAGAAGAGTTAGAGATTACTGGGTTGAAACAAGAGTCAGAAAGTGTTTGGGAAATGCAAAAGGTGAACAAAGTTTTTGAGTTGCTGGATTTAGCTGATAGGAAGATCCCACCTATGCAGCCATCTATAAAAGAACCTCCCAAACTTGAGTTAAAACCATTGCCCATGCATCTGAAATATGCATATTTAGGAGAGAATGAAACTCTTCCCATAATCATATCAGCAAGTCTAACGCTTGAAAATGAAGGATTGTTGCTTAATTTGCTGAAGCAATATAAGAAAGCAATAGGCTGGACTTTAGCTGATATTCAAGGGATAAGTCCTTCGTTCTGTATGCATAAAATTAATTTGGAAGATGGAAATTTTAAGACAGTGGAGCAGCAGAGGAGACTTAACCCAGCTATGAAGGAAGTAGTGAAAAAGGAAATAATCAAGTGGTTAGATGCGGGAATCATCTACCCTATCTCGGATAGCAATTGGGTAAGTCCGGTCCAATGTGTACCCAAGAAGGGAGGCATGACAGTAGTGGTTAATGAAGCTAATGAACTGATTCCCACTAGAACAGTAACTGGTTGGAGGGTGTGCATGGATTACCGAAGGCTTAATAAAGCCACACGTAAAGACCATTTCCCTCTACCGTTTATTGATCAAATGTTGGATCGATTGGCGGGGCACGATTACTATTGCTTTTTAAATGGTTATTCAGGGTATAACCAAATAACTATAGCCCCACAAGACCAAGAAAAAACCACTTTTACATGCCCCTACGGTACATATGCTTTTAGGAGAATGCCTTTTGGGCTCTGCAATGCTCCAGCAACGTTTCAGAGGTGCATGTTGGCTATATTTTCAGATATGATAGAAACCATGATGGAAGTCTTTATGGATGACTTTTCAGTGTTCGGAGAATCCTTTCAGAATTGCTTGGAGAATCTGGGAAAGGTGTTGAAAAGATGCATAGAAACCAATTTGGTCCTAAATTGGGAAAAATGTCATTTCATGGTCAAAGAGGGCATTGTTTTAGGACACAAGGTTTCTAGGAAGGGAATAGAAGTGGATAAAGCTAAAATAGAGATCATCGAGAAATTGGATCCTCCAACTTCAGTAAAGGGTATTAGAAGTTTCTTAGGACATGCCGGCTTTTATAGGAGATTCATTAAAGACTTTTCTAAGATTTCCAAGCCCCTTTGTTTGTTGTTAGAGGCCAATCGACCATTTGAATTTGGAGAGGAGTGTTTGAAGGCATTCAACACCTTGAAGTCTGCATTAGTCACTGCACCTATCGTCTCTAGTCCAAATTGGCAACTACCCTTTGAATTGATGTGCGATGCAAGTGACTATGCAGTAGGTGCAATGCTTGGGCAAAGGTATGGCAAGATTATTCATCCTATTTACTATGCTAGCAAAACCCTTAATGGAGCACAGTTGAATTATACCACCACTGAAAAAGAACTGTTGGCTATAGTATTTTCATTTGAAAAATTTCGGCCATATTTAGTGGGATCTAAGGTTACTGTATTCACAGATCATGCTGCCATTAAGTACTTGCTAGCTAAAAAGGATGCTAAACCAAGGTTGATAAGGTGGGTATTGCTACTACAAGAGTTCGATTTAGAAATTAAAGACAAGAAAGGAACTGAGAACTTAGTAGCAGACCATTTGTCAAGAATTGAGAGAGCAAATGTTATGCTTCCTCAAAATGAGATCAGAGACTCCTTCCCAGATGAGCAGCTTTTAACAGTAGCTCACATTAAGGATATGGAAGCACCTTGGTATGCTGATATTGCTAATTATCTTGCTTGTGGAATTTTGCCCTCTGATTTATCAAAACAACAATTGAAGAAATTTTTGCATGAAGTGCGGTTTTACTTTTGGGATGAGCCTTATGTGTATAGACAATGTGCAGATGGGTTAGTGAGAAGATGTGTATCTCAAGAGGAAGTTCCTGAAATTTTGGAGCACTGTCACACATCACCTTATGGAGGGCATTTTGGTGGTCAAAGGACAGCAGCTAAAGTTTTTCAATCTGGATACTATTGGCCCTCGGTTTTTAAGGACTCTCATTGGTTTAGCAAAACTTGTGATAGTTGTCAGAGGAAGGGAATTATTGGCTTGAAGGAAGAGATGTCTCTTACCTATATTTTAGAGATAGAGCTCTTCGATGTATGGGGGATCGACTTTATGGGACCCTTCCCACCTTCCTTTGGTAACATATACATTCTCTTAGCGGTTGATTACGTGTCTAAGTGGGTTGAAGCCATTGCTTGCCCCTTAAATGATGCTAAGACAGTGTTAAGATTCCTCCACAAGCACATTTTCACAAGATTTGGCACCCCTCGTGCATTGATAAGTGATAAGGGATCTCACTTTGTTAACCGGTTAATGAGTAGCATGTTGGCCAAATATAACATTAAGCACAAAATTTCCACTCCCTACCACCCCCAAGCCAATGGCCAAGCCGAGATTTCCAATAAGGAGATAAAAGGAATTTTGGAAAGGGTAGTTAGTCCCAATAGAAAAGATTGGTCTCTTAAGCTTGAGGATGCTCTTTGGGCTTATAGGACAGCTTTTAAAACTCCCTTAGGAATGTCTCCTTATAGGCTAGTCTTCGGTAAAGCTTGTCACTTACCTTTAGAATTAGAACACAAAGCTTTTTGGGCTCTTAAGAAATTAAATTTTGATCATGTGGCAGCTGGATCATTGAGGAAGTTGCAATTGGTAGAATTAGAGGAGTTCAGGCAGACTTCCTATGAAAATGCCAAGATGTATAAAGAAAAAACCAAGATGTGGCATGATAGGAAAATTTTGCCGAAGCAATTTGAAAAGGGTCAGAAAGTGCTTTTGTTTAACTCCAGACTTAAACTTTTTCCAGGAAAACTTAAGTCTCGTTGGTCTGGTCCTTTCACGGTCTTAGAGGTATTTCCCTACGGAGCAATCATGTTGAAGGATGAAAAAGATGGTAGGGAATTCAAGGTTAATGGTCAGAGAATTAAGCATTATTGGGGAGAAGAAGTTCAAAGAAAGTTAGCTTCTCTCCAATTAGCTGGGGATTGATGTAGTAAAAATTTTGAGGGAGCATTGTGGCTTTAACAGTGGGTTTTCAATTAAGCTCCCGAAGTTGGTTGTTTTTCTTTGAGTTTATTTATTGCTGGTTTAGTTAATTTGTTTTTATTTGATTTCTTTTAATTTCTTGTGTTTCTTGGTTGCAGATTTTTTTTTAAGAAGGCAAGGGTTTTAATATTCATCATCATTTTGGAAAAGAAGTTGATAGGATTGAATTGACTGATTTTTGGAAGAAAGTTGAAAAAGGAAAGAGGAAGTTATGGTGAGGTAAATCACGTGGCTCAAGGCTGACATGAAAGGCATGGGGAAGAGAAATTTGATAAGATGAGTGAAGATTAGGGTTTCCAAAAGGAGTGGTCAAATCGGCAATTAAGGAGAAAAAAAGATTTCATTTTAATGCAAGATTTCCCCCCCAAAAATCGTATTCGGTTTTTAAGAAAAAAAAATCGATAGTGCCATCATCTTCTTCCTTTTAAAGCTCCCCATAAACCCTCAAGCTTCAGCATATTCCATAGCTAATACCTCCCTTCTTAGAGTGCTAAATCACCATAATGCCGCCAAAGACAAGAGGAAGTTATGGTGAGATGAAGTGCTCGTGCCTTGGATCCCCCACCTTCCAGAAGAGAATCAAGAAGAGAATGAAGAAGAGGTCGATGCAAATCTCAATGTTTGATCAGGGATGTTGTTGAATCCCTTGCTATTTTATGTTTTATGTTATTTTGTGTTTATTGTCTGCTCCTTTAGTTTGTTTCCTTTTTATCTTGTTTTGTGGCTGTCTAATTTAAGATGTATGTGAAAAAGAATATGAATTTAATGAAATATCATATGTTGGGCTGCATTATTGTGTTGTGCTTGTGCATGAGTTCTGATTTATAGAAAAAAAAAAAAAAGAGGAGAATGAATCTGCTGTATAAAGAATCGATGAATGCGTTGAATGAAAATCTGTTTAGCTTTGCTGGATCAATGATGTCCTTTGCTAGGGCAAAGTAGTAAGCATTGTCTCAATCTTGTTAGTTTGTGTTGCTGCTTTGAATCCCTTAGTTTGTTGTAGATCATTCAAATGATATTGTTGTTTGTTGTGGCTGAAAATTTGTGTTGGATGAGTGTTCTGAATTGTCCATAGCTTAGAATATCTTTGTAGCAATATCATCACTCTTTTGCACAATAAGTCCTTGTGTAGTCCATGATTTTAGAGCCTTACTTATCTCAGCTAGTGTCTTAGGAGAGTTGCCTTCGTTAATCAAGATCTAGCTAATTGTAACTCTCAAGCCTTAAATTCTAGCTTAGAAATAAGTTTGGGGGTCTCTCCTAGCTAATTTTCTCATTGGGGACAATGAGTAATTTAAGTTTGGGGGTGTGGTGATTCCCTTTGAAAAAAAAAAAAAAGAAAGAAAAAAAAAGCAGTAGAATAAGCCCTTGTGAGAACACTCCTCTTTTCCTTAGAAGATGCACTCAATCCTTTCCAAATAAGAGAATCTATCTTTTTCTTAAGTAGCCGAGTAACCAGAGGCATTTATGATACCCATAGTTTGCCCTTGCGTCAAAAAGTGGCTTAGGAAAAAGAAGATTCCTCTTAAAAAAAAAAAAAAAAAAAATCTAAGAGAAAGGATGAGTGTAGCCCTGCTAGTTGCATCCCTCCCAGGACTTAGGTGAGCTTCATCATAAAATGTCGCCATTCTGAGGAGCAAGGGGGAAACAACTAATAGGATATCTTTATGGGAAAATGAGTGTTGATCCTTATAAGGTGATGAACCTAGAGGCTAGGGTGCACTTCATCATAAAATGTTGTCATTCCTAGATCAAGGGTTGTGACCTTGGGGACTCTCTTAAGGTATATATATATATATATATATATATAAAAGCTAGAATTAGGTAAAAGGGTTATGGATGGTAGAGGTTGATTATCGGATTGCATGGTTGGCTTGAGGATTTGGATACTAGTTGAGTTAGTTTAGGAGCTTGAATCTGTGGATAAACATCTTGGCATGTGCAAAAGAGTGGTGAGCTTGGTGCAGTGTATAAGCTAAGCTAGGGGTAAAAAGTACAGGACAGCATTTAAGTCTTCCAAGAGCCTTTTGTTTGAAGGAAGATTGTGTTGATCTTTTAGTGAGCTTTGGGAGTCAAAAGTGGCAGCGCAAATTTCTTGATTGAGATGATGATATATGTATGATTGGGTTATTGGCAAAGGGTGATGATTTGATCTAGGCTAGCATTACTCGAGGACGAGCAATGATTCAAGTTTGGGGGTTTGATAACTCTTAGTAAAAGAGTTATTTATCTTATCTTTTAGCTTGGATTCTTTAATATGTGGTAATTGGCTAGCATATTTTGGTGTTGTTCCTCTATAAATCTCATGCTTTGGTATGAATCATCTTTAAGGAAATAGTTAATATGTTGCTACTGTTTTGAAGGTGAAATGCATTAAATTTGGTGTACTTATAGTGCAGATCCATTAAGCCATTGTGGTAGCAGACTAAAGGCAGCATGTGTAGAGTTGAAGTGATTGAGGAGCTGGAGATGGAATTGCTGGATCAATTCTGGAGCAAAGTTCACACGTGATTCTCACGAGGAAAAAATCAATTCATTAAATGAGCTGGCACTTAGTAGTACAATCAGCTCTTTCATCCAATGGGAGGCTGCCATCTTGCTGAAAAGAAGCTGATGTAGCCCTGAATTCAATGAAGAGAAGAGTATATTTTTTTTAGGGCAACCACATTTTGTGAGGAGGTATAAAAAGGAGAAGAAGAAACCAAAGAAGATACAGACATTAAGACACAGCAGTGTGGAGAAATCGAGGAGGGAAGAGAAGGAGATTCCATAGAAGAAGGAGAAGCTGACATTTGGAAGGAGCATCTTCAGCAACCTTCCCATTTCCGGCGACTTCTTCCCTTAGTTTTTCTTTCTTCTTCTCTTGAACTTTGAGTAGTTGTGTGTAGTTTTCTTTATGACTTTTTCTGGCTATTTTATTTTGTTTTCAGCTTGTAACATGAACTAATCACCTTAAGGTGAGGATTAGGATACTTTTGTATTAATCTAAACATTGGAGTTGAGCTCCTTAGCTTTCTTAATCTGGTTTTGAGGGTGTTTAATGCTGAAGCAAAGATTTCGTCCGGCCAACCATTTCTTTGCATTGTCATCTTTAGTTTTGGGAAAAACAAGGGTGGCTGAATACTCAAAATCACATTAGCTCCTTGTTAGGGTTAGTAGCTAGCTAAGTGAAGGAGTTAGGGATAACACTTCACCTAATGCACATAATACAACATGTTTAAAATGAAGTGGGTTAATGGGAGTTAATCTGCTATTTTCGGAGATCTGGGAAGATTCTGTGAGAACCTGCTGTGTGGATTGAGAGAGCAAAGTTCTTGCTCCAGCATTCAATGTTTAGAGAGATACAAATAGTTCCTAATCCGAGCCTACTTTATTAACCTTGTTGCAAGTTTCGTTTCATTGAGCATTCTGCATTTACCTTGTTTTATGTTCATTTATGCAATTTATTTTATCAAAGCACCTTAGTTAGGCATTACTCAAATTTTATCGGTTACCATCTTGAATTTGCTAGAAATTAAGTTTGAACATAGGAACTTTCTTGTTCTAATCCCTGTGGAGACGATATTAATATACTTATCACTTGCTGCTGGCCGTGTATACTTGCACGTGCATTGTGTGGATTTCATTGAATATTTTAACCCCACCTTACAAGGCAACAGTCTTCCATTCCAAATTTCTTGAGGTGTTTTAAGGTTCAAGGCTGTAGAAGGACTCCTATTTATTATATAAACAGCAGTGCATACAGCTTCCCCCCAGAAAATTTTAGGAAGACTAGCATTTGAGAGCAAGCATCTAACTTTTTCAAGTATTGTTCTATTAAAACGTTCATCCAATCCATTTTGTTGTGGGGTACCGGGTACAGTCAAATGTCTTGTTATACCATATTGTTTACAAAGGTTTACAAAACTTTCATTAAGGAATTCAAGGTCATTATCAGTTCTGAGTATTTTTATTTTTCTCCCAGTTTGGTTTTCAACCATGTTTTTCCATTCAACAAATTTGGAGAAAGTTTCATCTTTGGTTTTCAACATGTATACCCAAAGTTTTCTAGAATAGCCATCTATTAGAGATAGAAAATATCTAGCCCCTCCATGAGTTCTAACCCTTGATGGACCCCACAAATCCGAATGGATATAATCTAGCTTTTCCAAAAGTTTATGAGATGAATGTGTAAAACTAGATCTAGCAGCTTTACCAATTACACAATGTTCACAGAACTTCAAATTTGAAAGCTTCTTATCACCAATTAGTCCCTGTTTGTAAAGTGATTCAATGCCCCGTTGACTCAAATGTGCAAGTCTTTTATGCCAAAGTTGGGTGTGTTTTGAATTATCTTCCTTAGAAACATGATTAATTTCCCTTGTTACTGTCTCCCCTGCCAATACATATAGGCCACTGATAACTGCCCAAAAGGTAGTTATTTAGGCTTCATTTATATAAGGATTTGTGTGTCTTTAATGCTTAATAGGGTTGGTTTTAGAGAGATATTACATGATTTAACCCATTTGGAAGAATGGAAGCTTTGGAAATCATTTTATGCAGATTATGCTGCTGAGCGACTAGAGGGAGCAAATTTTATGCTGCAGCAAAACTGAGAGCAGAAACTGCCACATCACAGCTCGTTAGCCAACTTCATGAACCGACTTCTATTGAGATATTTTCGGGATAAAGGATCAAGGAGAGCCTTACACGTGTCCTAGTTGACCTAATTCAAGCCTCCCATCCTTCTATAAAAGGAAGTAGCTGTCAAAGTCAAAAACATTCCATGTTTTCCCTTGGAAGCCGAATAGTATAGGGAGATGGAAGATCATCAAGAACACCATCAACCGCAAGCTGATTAGGGAGTTTACCTTCTCTATTAACTTGTAGTGATGGACATGCATACTCAGATTGTAATTCGTATTCCTATGCTTATTATGAACTAAGTAGCTTAAGGTGTTGGTTAGGAATAATGTGATTACTGTGCTTCATCTCTAGTAATAAATTGACTATTGCATTTTGGTTAATTGTTGTGCTTATTCTTATTTTATGCCCGCCTGGCCAGCCGGTATGGATAGCTCTCTCTAGTTTCAGGGATGATTTAGAGAGTGTGTGGCAATTATCCACACTACGATCATTGTGTATTGGTGAACGCCAGTGACTGAGCTAGGGATAGCCAGTTGCCTAGTGCTTGATCGGTCGCACTTCATTGGGGTTGAAACACATCCCAAAAGATCCGGAGTTCCGGGAGGAATCTGCTAATAATACTGCGAGAAATGCATGATCAATAATATTGCTAGAGCATATCTTAGAATAATCACTAAAGCCTAACCAGCGTCTGTCTTTAATCTGTCTGTCTATTTGTTTACTCGCTGCTCTGTCATTTATTTTGCTTCCGCATAATTCTTATAAAACCCAACATTTTTATTATCTCTGAAACCATTAGAAAGTTATACAAAATAGATAAAGTAGAAACTCATTCAGACCTTGGATTGATAATATTACTTGCTGCAGACTGTGTATACTTGCACAGGAATTCTAGAGTATTTCATATCATATTTTTACTCACTCTAGGAACCCAACAAGTTTTTGGCGCCGTTGCCGGGGACTTGAATAAGTTTTTATCTGATCTGTTTTGTGTATGTGTTTTAGTGGTTTGGTGCTAGAACTTTTTGATTGTTTCTTTTGTTTTTGCAGGTGTGATTTTGGTGCATGAGCGATCCGCCTGGGGTACGGTTTGAGCTTGACCCAGAAATTGAAAGGACATTTAGGAACAGAAGGAGTGAGCAGCGCAGAAACTAGATGGAGAACGTGTCGCAACTCCCGCAGGTTCCTGAAGGTCCAGTAGCAGTGAACCCCCAGCAGAATCCGTTGCTGCAGCAAAACCCACTGTTTGAGCAAAATGAGCAGCGAAATAATCAGGCTGAGAATCCTATCTTGATAGCGAACGATAGGACCAGAGCCATTCGAGCGTATGTTGTCCCGATGTTTAATGAGTTGAATCCAGGGATTGCACGTCCCCAAATCCAAGCGGCGAATTTTGAAATGAAACCGGTAATGTTTCAGATGTTGCAAACCGTGGGGCAATTCCATGGTTTGTCATCTGAAGACCCTCATTTACATCTTAAGTCTTTTCTAGGAGTTAGTGATTCTTTTGTAATTCAGGGAGTGCCGAGAGATGCTCTTAGATTAACTTTGTTCCCGTGTTCTCTTAGAGATGGAGCAAAGTCATGGTTAAACTCTTTTTCTCCAGGATCAATTAGGACGTGGGATGAGTTAGCTGAAAAATGTTTGAGTAAATATTTCCCACCTAATAGAAATGCTAAATTAAGGAGTGGTTTAGGCAACTTGAGGATGAGACTTTTAGTGAGGGTTGGGAGAGGTTTAAGGAGCTTTTGCGAAAGTGTCCCCACCATGGGTTACCTCATTGTATTCAAATGGAAACATTTTACAATGGTTTGAATGGAGTAACCCAAAGTATGGTCGATGCTTCGGCTGGAGGGGCCCTTTTGGCAAAAACTTTTGATGAAGCCTATGAAATTTTAGAAAGAATATCTATTAATAGTTGTCAGTGGTCGGATGTTAGAGGCACAAATAAAAAGGTTAAGAGTGTGTTAGAGGTGGATGGTGTGTCCACCATTAGGGCCGATCTTGCTATGATTGCTAACGCTCTTAAGAATGTGACAGTGATTAGTCATCAGCAGCCACCAGCTATGGAGCCTGCAGCAGTGGTGAACCAAGTCACGGACGAAGCATGTGTCTATTGCGGTGAAGATCACAACTACGAGTTTTGCCCCAGCAATCCAGCTTCTGTGTTTTTTTAGGTAATCAGAGGAACAACCCTTATTCTAACTTCTATAATCCAGGTTGGCGCAACCACCCCAACTTCTCATGGGGAGGTCAAGGAAATAACGTACAAGCGCAACAAAAGGTGAACCAGTCGGGATTTGCTAAAGCGCAGGTAATGCCCCAGCAAAATAAGCCGGCTTTGCCCCAGCAAAATTCGGGAAATTCTCTCGAGGCAATGATGAAAGAATTTATGGCTCGCACAGACACCGCAATTCAAAGTAATCAAGCTTCGATGAGGGCCCTGGAATTGCAAGTGGGTCAGCTAGCTAATGAGCTAAAGGCGAGGCCTCAAGGGAAACTTCCTTCGGATACTGAACACCCTCGAAGGGAAGGTAAGGAGCAGGTAAAGGCAGTAACTCTTAGGAGTGGTAAGCCATTAGAAGAGTCTAGAAAGACCCAGGATTTAAATAGTAATAGTGATAATATTGTTGTTATTGAAAAAGAGTTGGAGTCTGGTCAGGGTGCTGGAGGCAGCAAAGAAAATGCTGGAGCATCTGGTTCTGTGCCAGATGTAGAACCACCATATGTGCCGCCCCCACCTTATGTACCACCTCTACCTTTTCCACAAAGGCAAAAGCCTAAGAATCAGGATAGTCAATTTAAAACGTTTTTAGAGATTCTTAAGCAATTGCATATAAATATCCCTTTAGTAGAAGCTATTGAGCAAATGCCTAATTATGCTAAATTTCTTAAGGATATTTTGACTAAAAAGAAAAGGTTAGGTGAGTTCGAAACTGTATCTCTTACTGAGGAGTGTAGTGTTATTCTTAAGAATGGGCTACCCCCCAAGGCTAAGGATCCAGGGTCATTTACTATACCTGTGTCTATAGGTGGAAAGGAATTAGGTAGAGCACTCTGTGATTTAGGTGCAAGCATTAACCTTATGCCTCTTTCGGTCTATCGGAAGTTAGGTATTGGTGAAGCTAGACCTACCACAGTTACGCTCCAATTAGCTGATAGGTCTATCACATATCCAGAGGGTAAAATTGAGGATGTCTTAGTAAAAGTTGATAAATTCATATTTCCTGTTGATTTTATTATTTTAGACTATGAGGCTGATAAAGATGTCCCAATTATTCTAGGTCGTCCATTTTTGGCTACTGGTAGGGCATTAATAGATGTTCAAAAAGGAGAATTAACAATGAGAGTCTGTAATGAGGAAGTGAAATTTAATGTGTTTAAAGCCATGAAATATCCTGATGAAATGGAGGATTGCTCCTTCATCAGGATTCTGGAGAGCACAGTTATTGAGACAGCAATACATGATTCGGTTGATAAGCATTCAGAAAAGTATGGAGAGGTTAGTATAGAAGATTTTGAATTTTGTTCTTTAGATAGAAAAAATGAAAAAGAATTGTTTAGATGTGAGGATGTTTTTGAGTCTTTAGATTTAGATCAAAGAAAGGCTCCCCCAATTAAGCCATCCCTAATTGAGGCACCCACTTTAGATTTGAAACCTTTACCGGATCATCTAAAGTATGTGTATCTTGGGGAGAGTGATACGTTGCCCATTATTGTTGCATCAGATTTAATGCCGGAGCATGAGGAGGCCTTAATAAAATTGCTGCAGCAATACCGCAAAGCTATAGGTTGGACATTGGCTGATATTCAAGGGATTAGCCCATCTTTTTGTATGCACAAAATCACTCTAGAGGAGGGATCCTTTAGGAGTATTGAGCAACAAAGAAGGCTTAACCCTGCAATGAAAGAGGTTGTTAAAAAGGAGGTAATTAAATGGTTGGATGCTAGGATCATTTATCCAATTGCCGATAGCAATTGGGTAAGCCCTGTCCAATGTGTTCCTAAGAAAGGAGGTGTCACTGTGGTGAGCAATAAAGATAATGAGCTGATTCCAACCAGGACAGTAACTGGCTGGAGGGTTTGTATGGATTACAGAAGGCTTAATAAAGCCACCCGAAAGGATCATTTCCCTCTACCATTTATCGACCAGATGTTGGATCGATTGGCTGGTCAGGCCTATTACTGTTTCTTGGATGGTTATTCTGGGTATAACCAGATTACTATTGCTCCTGAAGATCAGGAGAAAACCACTTTCACCTGCCCTTATGGGACATTCACTTTTAGGAGAATGCCTTTCGGCCTTTGCAATGCTCCAACAACATTTTAGCGGTGTATGCTAGCAATTTTTTCTGATATGATTGAGTCCACTGTTGAAGTCTTTATGGACGATTTTTCAGTGTTTGGAGGGTCTTTTCAGAGTTGTTTAGATAATTTAGGAAAGGTATTAAAAAGATGTGAGGATACCCATCTAGTACTTAATTGGGAGAAGTGCCACTTCATGGTGAAGGAGGGCATAGTGTTAGGTCATAGGATTTCTAAAAATGGTCTAGAAGTTGATAGAGCAAAAGTTGAGGTTATCGAAAGACTAGAGCCACCGAATTCAGTGAAGGGAATTCGGAGTTTTTTAGGACATGCTGGATTTTATAGGAGGTTCATAAAGGATTTTTCCAAAATCAGTAAACCTCTTTGTAACTTATTGTGCACTGATCATGTTTTTTACTTTAATTGTAACGCCTTCATTTAAGGTATTGTGAGGGAAGGGTATTTTTGGTAAATTTCTTGAATTTGGAAGGAGACCTAACCCTAATCAATTACTTATTCTCTTCAGCCTCCACTTTCCCTCCTTCACGCGCGTGCAGCAGCCGAAAAGCCTTTTTCTTTATTTTCTTGCATCTTCTTCTCCTCCTAGTCGCCGCTCACCCTTCCTTCCTCTTCGACCGCCAGCGACACGCCACGACACCGGCGCCGACGACGATCTCCTCCGGTGACGCTCGATACCCACTACGGCGGCAGCGGCTCCGTCCCTTCGGCCAGTAGGTAGTCTCCCGTTTTCTTTCCTTTTCGTGGACGTTTTCTCGCGGATGTTGCACCTCTCGTCGATCTCTCATCCTTGGTTCTTTTCTTCTGTTTTAGTGCGGTTTCAGCATAGTCGTGGTCGGATTTAGCGGCGTTTTCCAGTGAGCCATCAGATAGGTGCAGACAACAGCTCTTCAGGGGACGTTTTCTGCGTTTTTCGGGTGTTGTAGGTGAGTTCTCTCATTGGGTAAGTTGGTTGAGGCTTATGTGGGTTAGTTCCTGCATTTAAGCATTTACCCATTCACTTTCCTTTCCGTTCAGCAAGCTTTTGCTCCGTTTTCGGCGGTTATCGCAGTGGGTCTTCGAGTTTCCGTGTCGTGGAGCATTAACGGTGGTGGGTAAGTGTTTTAAGCTTGAGATTTGTTGGTTTCATGGTGTTAGGGGCTTACCCATTAATTTTGGTTTGTGTTTCCAAGGTCTTTTTCACGTTCAGCACTTTAATCGTCGTTTTGGAGTGAAATTGTGAACCCGGACAGCAAGCTTCATTCGGTTCTTAGTTGGATTGGATAGGGGCTTGGAAGCTAAGGGACACTTTACTGTGTTGTCGAGCAAGTTTCCTATCTATTGTAAGTAGTTATTGGATTTTATTGCAAGTTTAATCCCTACTTGGTGTTATTGGATTTTATTGCAAGTTTAGTCCCTACTTGGGGTTATTGGATTTTTATTGCAAGTTTAGCCCCTATTGCGTGTTATTGGATTTGATAAATGCTTAGCCGAAGTTTTGAACTAGTTCTTTGAGATGTTGGCATGCTAGCATGAGTTTAAATTGTGAGCCTTGAACACGTTTTGGATTCCTATGCGTTTAGTAGTACTGCATGGTAAAATATGTCCGGGTATGAAAGTGGAGTTTTCTTTTGGCATGTCTGATAGTGTTTGGGGGTGGATTTATAATTATTAGTTGCTTTGATCATATGGTTTGATGGTTCTGCATGTCTGAATGGTTGTGGATGCGAGGTCCATCTCGCTCTGGTTTTTGGTGATCTGTAGAGCCTTATGGCTTGTGGCTGGATAATGGAGATCATAGAAGTGTTTATTTTTCCTTTCAGGTAAATAGAAAAATTTTGGGTTCCCTATATGTATGCCGTTATACTGCCGAATTTTCGATAACCTCATAATGGTTTAGGAATCATATTTACCTTTGAGGAAAGACTTAGAATAGGGACCTCGACCACGTTTTAGGGCCTCAGGAAGACTTGTTAAATTCCTTAAGTATTTCATAGCTAGAGTGTGTTCCTTCCCCATCTCAGGACTAGTAGAACTCAGGCACGTTTACGTGTGTTCTATTAGTTGACTGTTAGAGCTCAATTTCAGGCACGCTAGCGTGCGCTCTCTCAGTTCTGGACGGTGTTGAGCTTATGATCAGGCACGTTGTTCGTGCGCCATTTGGCACCAGGCATGTTTACATGCGTCAGTTGCTCCACCGTATTTTTATCTTTATATTCAGGGGTGTTGTGTTGGGATAGGTGTAGTTCTGCTAGAGGTGGCCAGCTAGTCTCTAGTTTACTTACCTTAACCGACTGACCCATACAACACTCTAGTTGGCACCAGGTTGGGGATAGGTTAACACCTTAGACAGAGCATGATTATGTGATCAATTGTGGCCCTAGGGTTAGAAACCCGAATGTAATTCAGTTAGGTCCCCATGTCGCTATGACTCAAAGATTCAGGAACTCAGTTTCAAGTTACTAGATCTCATGATTTCAGTTTCGACCCTTAAGTGGGCTACTTACTGAGTATATTCTTATATACTCACCCATGCTACTTATCTTTCCTTTTCAGGTGGTACTTGAGAGCGTTGGCGATCGACGAGAGTCGTGGCTTGGCTGGCTATGGGACTGCAGCTGCAAGTTTTGTCATTTTCTTTAGGAGTTCAATCCCTTTCATTCCAATATCAGTTTCATGTTGAACTTTAGTTTAAAATGATTGTTTTGTTTTCATTCGGGACTCATTCAGATGTTTTCATTTCATTATTTGTTTCAGAAACTCTTTTATGTTTTGGGCCCTATTTGAATTATATGAAAAACTTTGTTATTTCCCACTTTGAAGTTTATGAAGTTTTCACACTCATGCATATAGTAGCGACCCCCTTTGTATGTTTTATTCCCTCTTTAGTCGGGTCGTTACATTAATGCAGATTGTAGGAAGGCTTTTGAAACATTAAAGGCTGCTTTAATCTCAGCACCCATTCTCTGCGCGCCTAATTGGAATTTGCCATTCGAGGTAATGTGTGATGCGAGTGATGCTGCGGTAGGAGCGATGCTGGGGCAAAAGCAGGGCAAATTTATTCATCCTATATATTATGCAAGCAAGGTTTTAAATGAAGCACAGGTCAACTACACAACTACTGAAAAGGAGTTGTTAGCTGTTGTGTTTGCTTTTGAGAAATTTCGGCCATATTTGGTTGGATCTAAAGTCACGGTGTTCACGGATCATGCAACAATAAGGTATTTAATGTCTAAGAAAGATGCAAAGCCGAGACTAATTCGTTGGATTTTATTACTGCAGGAATTTGACTTGGAGATAAAGGACAAGAAGGGATCAGAGAATGTCGTTGCAGATCATTTATCTCGTCTTGACCCATCATCATTTTTGCTGGAGCAATCTTCCATTTTCGATTCTTTTCCAGATGAGCAGCTTTTTGCTGTTCAGGTAAAGGTAGTCAGGGATGTCCCTTGGTATGCTGATATTGCCAACTTTTTAGTAAAGGGAGTCACCCCTATTGATATGGATTGGAGGCAGAAGAAAAAGTTTAAGCATGATGCGAAATTTTTCTTTTGGGATGAGCCGTTTATGTATAAGCAATGCTCTGACGGTATTATTCGTAGGTGTGTTTCAGGTGCTGAAGCAAAAGAAATCCTGGAGCAATGTCACTCTTCGTCGTATGGAGGTCATTTCAGCGGACAGAGGACGGCTATGAGGATTTTGCATTGAGGATTTTTCTTGCCTACGTTATTTAAGGATGCCCATTGGTTCTACAAGCAATGTGACGCTTGCCAAAGGAGAGGAAATTTGGGGCCTAGAGATGAAATGCCTCTTACTTACATTTTAGAAGTTGAATTATTTGATGTATGGGGTATTGACTTTATGAGACCATTTCCCCCTTCTAATGGCAATGTTTTTATCTTATTGGCTGTTGATTATGTGTCCAAGTGGGTGGAGGCCATCGCATGCCATCAGAGTGATGCCAAGACAGTAGCAAGGTTTCTTCAATCGCACATCTTTGCGCGGTTTGGGACACCTAGGGCTCTAGTGAGTGATGAGGGTACACATTTTGTTAATAATATCTTAACTAAGCTTTTAGCTAAGTATGAGATTAAGCATAGGATAGCTACCCCTTATCACCCACAAGCAAATGGTCAAGCTGAAATTAGTAATAGGAAAATTAAAGCTATTTTAGAGAAAGTAGTCCATCCATCTAGAAAGGATTGGTCCTTTAGGTTGGATGAGGCTCTTTGGGCTTATAGGACAGCTTATAAGACTCCTTTAGGTATGTCTCCCTATAGGTTAGTATATGGGAAAGCTTGTCATTTACCATTAGAGCTTGAGCACAAAACATTTTGGGCTTTGAAAAAGTTAAATTTTGATCTGAGTCGTGCAGGAGCAATCAGAATGCTGCAGCTTAATGAGTTAGAAGAATTTCGTCAATTTTCTTATGAAAATGCAAAAATGTATAAGGAAAAGACTAAGCTGTGGCATGACAAAAAAATTAAATCTAAGGAGTTTGTCAAGGGTCAGAAAGTTTTGCTTTATAATTCTAGATTAAAATTATTTTCTGGAAAATTAAAATCTAAATGGTCAGGACCGTTTATTGTGATTGAGGTTTTCTCCAATGGAGCAATTACTTTGCAGGATGAAAAAGATGGGAGAGTATTCAAGGTGAATGGACAGCGTGTGAAGCATTATTGGGGTGAGGAATTTCAGTCGAAATATCCTTCCCTAAGGTTGGTCGATGATTGAGAGAGCAGGACTTTTGCGGGAGCATTTCACAGAGCAAAATTTTGAGCTCCCAGGATTTGAATTGATTTTATTTTTTTGTTAATTTGATTTTATTTTTGGTAGGTTAGATTTGATTTATTTTTGATTTGATTTGATTTGATTTTCGGGTTATTTATTTAAATTATCTTGCAATTATCTTTTAATTAGTTAGATTTTATTAGATTTTATCTAGATTTTATTTTCAGTTATTTGAATTCTAGTTATTAATAGAGATTTTCTCTAAGTTATTCAGCTTCTTTTGAGAATAACAGGTTAAGTTCGCTTTGATCGGTTTAATTTGAATTAAAAAGATTTGATTTGTCTATTTTAAAATTCGAATTCCGTATCTGAGATTCTTCAGGTTCAGCAGATTGTTGCGGCAAAGATATTGCTGGAGCAAAATATTTCGAGTAAAAGAGTTTCCGTTGGAATTTATTATTTTTACCGTTGGATTTGGCTTTGAATTCTTGCAGGTAAATGTGCGTGCATCGTCTGATGAGGCCACGTGTGACAGAGTAATTATCCAACGGCTCCAATGATGACAGAGCATTAAATTTTACCATGGCCGTTTGGAATTCGCAATTTTACCGTTGGTAATTTTTGAATTTCAGGTTTGCATTTTTAATTGCAACGGTAATATTAGTTATGGCAGGGCAAATCTTGAAGGTTAGGATTCTTGTTTGCTGCAGCTCTATTTATTCGCAATCTCTGGTAAGTGCGTTTCACTTCGTCTTCTTGAATCTTTGTGAGTGTTATTCTTTCTTTCTCTACACTCTCTATCAAAACCCTATTATACCTTCAATGGCTAAAACAAGAGCTCGAAAAGAGAGGGAGAGTGAAGAAGAGGAGGTGCCGGTCACACCGGAAGTACAGAAAGGAAAAACTAATAAAAAGAGAACGCCAGAAGAGAAGGAGGCTAAGCGAAGAAGAAGGCAACAAAGAGTTGCAGAACAAGAAAGAGCGAGAGAGGAGGAGGTTGTTGCAGAAGGAGACGAAGACCCACAAGAATCTGGCAAACCGAATCAAGAAGAGGATGGACGGGAAGTGGCGACTATAGAAGAGGCTCGAGAGGGAATTCAGACGAAACAGAGTGAGGTTATGCAGACGGAGGCTGTAGAGGAAGAAGACAGAGAGCCACTTCAGGAGGCTCGTGTGGAGGTTATCATACCTGAACCGTCGAAGCGACGCCGCATTAAGCGGAAGGCTGGGCGCATTCAAGTGATCAGGACTGATACCTCATCGCCTCCATCATCAGATTCCGAAAGAGAAAGGGCCGAGCAAGAGGAACGAGAGAAAAAAGAGGCTGAGGAAAAAAGGCGAGAAGAAGCAGAGAAACAGGCAGAGGAGGAACAGTTGCTGAAGTGGAGAGAAGAGAAGGGCAAAAAGATTGTTGAAGCATCAGAGGAGCACGATGAAATAGCAGAACGACAGGTGCCATACGAGCGCTTCGTCAATAATTTTGCTAGAGCAAAATACACTGAGCTCCTGAAAAAGGATTTTCTGTTCGAAATAGGTTTCAGCGGTGATCTTCCACCATTTCTAAGGACCGACATAGCTGACCACGGCTGGGAGCTATTTTGTGCTAAGCCAGAGGCTGTGAACGCACAGGTGGTGCGAGAATTCTATGCCAACATTGATAAAGAAGAAGGTTTCCTGGTAATTTTTAAAGGAGTCGAGATAGATTGGAGTCCAAGTGCGATCAACGCACTGTACCATCTTCAAAACTTCCCCCACGCGACATTCAATGAAATGGCAGTCGCGCCATCTGAGGAGCAGTTAAGTAATGCTGTCCGGGAGGTAGGAATTGAGGGGGCGTAGTGGCAACTATCAAAGACTCAGAAAAGGACATTCCAATCAGCTTACTTGAACAAGGAAGCAAACACGTGGATGGGTTTCATCAGGCAGAGGTTGCTTCCGACAACGCACGACTCGACAGTATCCAGGGAACGAATTCTTTTGGCTTTTGCTATCTTAAGGTCTCTCAGTATTGACGTAGGAAAAATTGTTTGTAATGAAATTGCTTGCTGCTGGAAGAAAAAGGTGGGGAAACTGTTCTTCTCGAATACAATTACTATGCTGTGCAGACAAGCAGGGGTTCCAGTGGAGGAGAGTGATACAATTCTATTTGATAAAGGGATCATTGATACGCCCAATTTGGCGCGGCTCCAGCGCACGCAGGAGATACGTCAAGGTGGGCTTATCCACGACATCAATACGATTCTAGAACAACTGGCACTTTCGGCCAGTCGGCAAGAGTTTGCTGAAAGGCAAACTTTAACCTTCTGGAACTATGTTAAGAATCGAGATGCCAGCTTAAGAAGGGCACTGCAAGAGAATTTTTCCAAGCCGTATCCAGCCCTTCCTACATTCCCTGAAGATCTATTGAACCCTTGGATTCCACCGCCACCTGCTGAGAAAGAAGATGAAGAGGAAGATCTGGGTCAGGAAGATTGAAGAGAGATTTGAGCGCGCAAACTTTTTGATGAAATATTTTGTTTGCTGGCGCATTCCTGAACCCATCTTTTATATGACTGCTTATCTTGTTTCTTTCTAATCTTTTTAATTTTTTACTTTAAAAAAATATCTGCTTTGTAATATTTTTCTATGATTTTAATGAAATTTCTGAATGTTTCTATTCCATGAGCACTGACTGACTCTAACTTAACTATTTTCTTCTGAATTTTTTAAGCTTGGACTGATTACGCTTAGTTAGATCAAGGTATTCTGATCTCCAGAAACCTTTTGCTTGAGCATTTCTTCTAGCCTGGACTGTTGATGCGGCAAGAAGATTTTTGACGGTAGTATTGACTTATATGATCCACTTTAAGCTTAATCCTAGTCCCATGTTTAGTTTAAAAATTCAGATAGAAAAATTTAAGTTTGGGGGTATAATTGCTTAATTAATGATTCATTGGGGACAATGAATAATTCAAGTTTGGGGGACTTTTTGCTACTCCAATTATTTTGCTCCAACATTCCTCTCCTTCAAAATTAAAATTTGCTAGGTTATTGAGTAACCGGGGACATTTGTGATACCCACAGGTTGTCTTCGCGTCAAAAGATGACCTGGGAAATGTGAAAAAAAAATAAAAAAATAAAAAAATAAAAATTATTTGTTGAAGATTTTGCTGAAATATTGATGGAGCAAAAGTTTTTGAAGGATGAATAATGATCCAGCAGTTTTTCTGTCTCCCATAACTTAGATGAGCTTCATCATAAAATGTCGCCATTCTGAGGGGCAAGAGATGGAATAACTAAGGATTTTTTAGCTTTATAATGAGTATTGAGCCTAGTTGGTGATGAGCTTGAGGCAAGGGTATACTACACCATAAAGTGGGTCATCCCATGCTTAAGAGCTTATGACTGTAAGGCTGCTTTAAGTCTGATAAATAATAAACCCCTTTAAAAATATGTTTTGAAATGTCTGATAATAGAGCTAGGCTGTGGTGAGTTCTTAGAATTAAGTTAAAAAGTGGTGATTATTTGTCCCTGCTGAAGGAATCACTTTGCTGCAGCAGAGCTTGGTTTTGCAGAGTGCTCAGGTAAAGGTTAAAGGTAGTGTTGGACTGTCTGGTTTGATTAAGCTAATTCTTTGTCTAATGTTCTGAAATTCTTGAAGGAAGGTTGGTTAGTATTGCTCGGGACGCGCAATAGTTCAAGTTTGGGGGTATGATAACTGCCCAAAAGGTAGTTATTTAGGCTTCATTTATATAAGGATTTGTGTGTCTTTAATGCTTAATAGGGTTGGTTTTAGAGAGATATTACATGATTTAACCCATTTGGAAGAATGGAAGCTTTGGAAATCATTTTATGCAGATTATGCTGCTGAGCGACTGGAGGGAGCAAATTCTATGCTGCAGCAAAACTGAGAGCAGAAACTGCCACATCACAGCTCGTTAGCCAACTTCATGAACCGACTTCTATTGAGATATTTTCGGGATAAAGGATCAAGGAGAGCCTTACACGTGTCCTAGTTAACCTAATTCAAGCCTCCCATCCTTCTATAAAAGGAAGTAGCCGTCAAAGTCAAAAACATTCCATGTTTTCCCTTAGAAGCCGAATAGTATAGGGAGATTGAAGATCATCAAGAACACCATCAACCGCAAGCTGATTAGGGAGTTTACCTTCTCTATTAACTTGTAGTGATGGACATGCATACTCAGATTGTAATTCGTATTCCTATGCTTATTATGAACTAAGTAGCTTAAGGTGTTGGTTAGGAATAATGTGATTACTGTGCTTCATCTCTAGTAATAAATTGACTATTGCATTTTGGTTAATTGTTGTGCTTATTCTTATTTTATGCCCGCCTGGCCAGCCGGTATGGATAGCTCTCTCTAGTTTCAGGGATGATTTAGAAAGTGTGTGGCAATTATCCACACTACGATCATTGTGTATTGGTGAACGCCAGTGACTGAGCTAGGGATAGCCAGTTTCCTAGTGCTTGATCGGTCGCACTTCATTGGGGTTGAAACACATGCCAAAAGATCCGGAGTTCCGGGAGGAATCTGCTAATAATACTGCGAGAAATGCATGATCAATAATATTGCTAGAGCATATCTTAGAATAATCACTAAAGCCTAACCAGCGCCTGTCTTTAATCTGTCTGTCTATTTGTTTACTCGATGTTCTGTCATTTACTTTGCTTCCGCATAATTCTTATAAAACCCAACATTTTTATTATCTCTGAAACCATTAGAAAGTTATACAAAATAGATAAAGTAGAAACTCATTCAGACCTTGGATTGATAATATTACTTGTTGCAGACTGTGTATACTTGCACAGGAATTCTAGAGTATTTCATATCATATTTTTACTCACTCTAGGAACCCAACAGCCACCTTTTAAGATCCCTTTTAGTTTAACTAAAGAATCTTTATAGACAATAATGATGCCTTTTTCAGATTTGTATGTAAAACCACCCTTATCTAAAGTCCCAAGTGATATCAAGTTACGTTTTAGTCCAGGTACAAATCTAACGGCTGACAACAGTTTGAAGGAACCATCATGAATTTTCAATTTAACTGATCCTATTCCCTTTATATCACACTGTTGGTTATTTCCCATGACTACCTTCCCTCCATCAAATTCTTCTAATTCAACAAAAAAATTGTTTATTTGGAGTCATGTGAAAAGTACAACCCAAATCCATAATCCACTCATTTTTTATTTCAAAATCACTGGCCATAAGAACTTCGGCTGACTCATACCCCTCCAGGACATTTGCAGAATTTTTATTTGGTTGTTCTTTCCTAACTGGCAGTTTTCCTTTTCTTTTAAGAACAGGACAATCATACTTGAGGTGCCCCTCTTTAGGACAGTAATTGCAGGTCTGTTTATCATTGGCATTAGACGAATTTCCCTTTTGATTAAATCTTTTATGCTTATTAGCTTTACTATTTTGGCATTTATTAGGTTTATTTTTAACATACAAAACCTTTGTATCCTTCTTATCAGTTCTCAATTCTAATTCCTTGGATCTTAATGAATTTAGAACTACATCCAAGGTCAAAGTGTCTCTACCATACTTGATTGCACTTCTGATTTCTTTATACTTTTTAGGCAAAGAATTAAGAAGAATTACAACTTGATTCTCACTATCTAGCTTTTCTCCGGAATTAACTAAATCCATATAGATTCTACTGAATTCATCAATATTTTCTTCTAATCCCTTAGCTTGATCCATTTTAAAACCAAACAAGCGTTCTTTCATGTAAATTTTATTTGTGAGAGATTTGGGCATATACAGGGCATCAAGTTTAGTCCATAGTTCAGCAACATTATCTATATCAGTAACTCTTCTTAACACATTATCAGCCAAATGAAGAATTACTGTACTATAAGCTATCTCAGACATTTCAGATTTTTCATCTTCAGTCATCGATTGAGGGTACTTACCTGGATCCAACGCTTTGGCTACCTTTCGTTGAACAAAAAGAGCCCTCATCTTCTTTTTCGAGAGGCTGAAGTCGCCCTTTCCATCGAATTTATCCAATTCAATTCTCGCAGACATGTTTCGCAATCAAAGAACAAAAAACGGATCAAGAAATTACGCAAAAATTAGGTTTCGATCAATCAAGATTCCAAAAACAGAGTATCGATCAAAATTTTTTCAAGAAATCGATACAAAAGAGAATCTAAGCTTTAGAAAATACTAGAATCCTTCTCATTAATGGCTCTGATACCAATTGTTAAAATAATTACGACCAATTTGAAAATGATCTAGCGGATTAATAAGAAGAGCAAAACAGAAACCAAGAAGTGCAGTAAAGAAAAGAAGAGTATGGGAAGGAGAAGAGCACACCGAGTTTATAGTGGTTCCACCAATGCGGTGTACATCCACTGTAGAATCAGAGAGATCAAGCTTTCATTCAAACACCAAATCGCCCATGAATAATCGAGCGAGGAAGAAAATGAGACCGAATAAAGCAACAACAATTTTCTCTCAACTCACACCCAAAGCCCATACAATTTTTCACACACCGAAGAATGGACTAACACCCCCTTTATAAAGAAAACTACTAAACAGCTGGTACAACTAATTTTTAACCACCAGTTGTAAAAGGGGAAGATTAACTGCTGTAAAAGCAAATGGTAAATGGTTACAAGACTGATGTGAGCTACTAAGAATTCAACAACTCTCATTCACAGTAGTTAATTCTTATTATTTTACAAAGAATCCAAATACATGCTTTTTATAAGTGACAGAAGAAACTTTTTGTAAAATACATCCAACGGTAGCATGACAACAGTCTGAATAAAATCCCTTTGATTATTCTCTCCTTACTTGGAGAAGTCAATCCTTTGATTATGAAAGGTGTTGGTTGCTTGTTGTAATTGGAAAAATAATTTCCTGCTGTAATTGGCAGAATAATGGAGCAAATTCTTGAAAGAATATATCCTTATTTATTTGATGTATTTGCTGTCAAAGGAAGGTAATTTGCAGCTGTAATTGTGGAGCCTTAATTTGATGAGGTGGCAACTACAATCGAGGAGGAGAAGTAGTCAATTAAGAAGATGGTGTTGTTTGGTGTGTTCTGATAGGGTGACCTCCTGTGAATTTTTCTAGAAAGCATGTGAGTGAGGACAAAGCATGCTAAAAGGACCTCGTATTGGTTTGTGGAGAAAATCTTTAATCTTAGAAGCAATTTTTGACAAGTATGGTGACGTGGCCATGTCGTAGGGGATGCAAGGGAATGTAAGGGGTTGTTAGGTGCCAAATCTGAATTTTAAATCCTGGTGCAAATCTTGGGCTTGGGTCGTTACATTTGTGAGGGCTAAACATGAGTGTTGAATGAATTCGTGGAGCTTGAGTCTAGACTGAGTGTGCTTGACATGATGCATGAATTTATGTGTTATGTAAGTCCTTGTTTTACTTGTTTATGTATGATGAGCATGATGTTTGTGTTTCTAGCTTTGAAAAGCATGTTGTTTGCATGTTGGTTGTTTTGGTTGCTTTTTGATGGCTCCTCAAGTAGGAGTTACATACTAGTACTTTTGTACTGACCTCCTCCCCCCACCCCCCAACCACTAGTTTTGTCGTTGATCTTAAGTCTCTCTAAGCTTGATGAGGAGGAGGCTTGACGAAAGGAAGACCAGTAATTAATCCTTATTTTTCGGTGCTTTAACTTTTAGTAGTTGATTTTAGATACTTTTAGTTGTTGTTATCTAGCTCCTTATTCTTTAGTTGATATTAATCATGGTTCGGTGTTAGTCAATTTTGGTTCAAGTTGGAGTTTTGAATTAGGCTTGTTTTTTAAGTTGTGTTTGATTGTGGTTGGACGTTGTCATTTCATTCTTTAAGTTTGTTGTTTGGCTAGAGTTTACAAACCTTTATTTTGGAGTTGAGATGTCATGGGAGTTTCTATAAAATTGAATACCTATGTTCTTTAGGTTGTGAGTCTCCTTAGTATTTGTTGCGAAGCCTGTCTCACATTGTAGGTGAATGTTGTGCATGTTGGGTTGTGTTCACTTTGGGTATAGAAGCGAGCATTTTCATTTTATTTCTATGTGTGTGAAAAATTTGGGTAGACTCTGTTTACGCTGCTATGTTGTCAAAATTTTCATGACCCTTTGGTTAATACTAAGGTTAAAGGTTAGTAATGTCCTCTAATCAACTTAAAATTTGTGAGCATTACAGAAAGTTGTTCGCCGTCTAGGATTGGCTATTTACACCGGACGATGATTGGAGGAAGGCGAGAGAGAGAGAGATCAAAAACGAAAAAAAATGTTGTTGTCGTGTTGCTTTGCGTGAGGTAACCGAAAACTATTTGTTGTTGTGCATCAAAGTTGTTGTGTTTGGTAGAGAAGATGGTCAGAGAAGAAGAAGAAAGAAAATTGAAAATGGAGAATGGGGAAGCTCAGTTTAGAATGGAAGGATGATAGCATCAATTTGTTGCACATTTATTTCCTTAAATTTTGCTTGTCTTTATGTTAATCCTTTAATGATGGATATTGCCCACCATTAAAAGTTGCCTGTCATCTTAGTCTACAATAACACTCATTTGATATCGTTTCCTTCTAATGACGGACAATGACCGTCATTAAAACTCATATTTCTACTAGTGCCACCCCTCATGTTATTAAACTCAAAAAAAGAAAAAAGAAAAAATATGCAAATTACTTATATATTAAATCAAGGGTTCAATGCCTCTCTTGATTATTTAAAAGGATGATTTCGTTTGTTTAACTTATACCAAACTCTCATTCTTATATGTGTCTTCTATAGTGATCTACGTCTAGAGACTATGATTGATATCTTACTTTAGTTGAAACAGTTACCTTTCAAAAGTCTACTTAGAAATTCTATCTTTTGGTCCCCACTTGGACTTTTCTTCTTGGTTGTTTTGTTTTGTTTCTTCTTTGAAATTTTACCATACTCATCTACATTTGTTGGCCATTGAAGAATATTTTTTGTTTTCTTATCATTATTCCTTGGTTTTGTTTTCTTCTATCCAAAGACTCAATGCGTGTTTCTCAACATTTGTCTCATTTCCCTTATTCTTCCACTCGTTTTCAAGTTTGCTCAAAGCATGAAATAGCTTCAAATATAATGACAACTTCTTCAAAATCACCTAAAATTGTCGGATGTAAATCTTCAGATTTTTCTGCCTCTAATAACCGTTGGATATATAATCGAGGTACTTTTACAATTTCTCCCTCTTACATCCAACAGTGCAAAACTATTCACCTTATTGCATCGAGAGCACCTAATAATTTCTTCTTGTAATGTAATCCAAATTACCTCCCAAAAGTTAGGCTTTTTATAGTCTTCTTGGGGTGTATATAGTAAAAAAAAGATTATACAATGTATTTGACAAATTAACCATGATGTTTTTTTTTTAATCGAAGTCCAACAAGAAAAGTAGACTATTTGAATGTTTAGAGATTACTATGGAACAAAAATGAAAGTTTAAGGTGAGAAAAGAAAGACAAAAATGAAGTTTAAAACTCTATGTTATACATGAAATTTGTGAGCCAAAAGATAATAAAAACAACCCTTTCATTGATAATAAAATTGAAAAAGAAAGGAATAGGAGAAAAGTAAAGAAAAAAAATTTATTTCTAAAATTTGTGTACAAGTTTAAAATATTTTTTAAGAAAAAAAAAACATGAAGCAGATGTTATCTAAAATATAACTTATTTCTCAAGACAAAAGATGAAAAGAAAAACTTTAATGGGTAACTTCATTTTAAAAATATTTTTAAGAACAAATTTTCCAAAATAATTATACATAAAAAAAATTAAAAACTTTTAAATCATCATTAACTTTTAAACAAGGATAATTAATTTATTTTTATTTCATGTGATAGTCATTGATTAAGTTAATCATTAACATAAATGTTGGCAAATTATAATCATAATAATTATTGATTTACAGTAATAATTGATTTTTATATCTTGATTTTTTTTTGTATATTTGAAATTTCTTTTTACTCCTATTTTTATAATATTTTATGATAATTTTGTAGCTGTCACAATTAAAAACAGAAAAATTAAATAAATACAACATTTTCTAAATGGATCACTAGATAAAAATTCAAATTGGAGACTAATAATAAGGGCCAAAATGATTTAATGAAAATTTCGATGAAAAGATCATCAAAATGTCGATGCCGATGGATATTTCTGGAAAAATATCCAAAAAAAAATTTTAAAAAGTGTCTAAATTAACAAATAAATGTTTTACATTTTTAAAATAAGTTAAAATACTTATGATAAATATTATTTCTACATTTTGTTATTATTTTGTTTATATTTGATCAATATTTTTACGATATGATGGAAACGTCGATTCACCCCACATGTAGATGTCAAACCTATGGACATGTGAAAATGTCGATGAAAATGTCGACATGTCGATGAAAATTTAATAAAGGAATAACCACCTTGTCCGTATCTATATATTATTGCAAAAGAACAGATTGAAATAATGAATGAGAAGAAGGATTAAATTATGATTGGCTACCTAATTGAGAAATTTCAACCAAAAAAAAAAAGAAAAATGGGAAAAAAAAAAGGAGAAAATAGTTAGAAAAGTGATAAAATAAGATAATGGGCATCTATGAACCAAGACAAAAAGGGAAATGATTTCTGTTTTAAGGACTTTGTATTAGGCATTATTATTACTATGCTCTTTAGGGTACGTAAACCATGTGACATCATCGGCTCGTGAGCTTCGCGCAAGCAGCCCTTCCTCTCCTTCGAACCCTAATTACTCCATTCTTCATCTCATTTTAAGACTCTCTATTTCTATTCTCGGAATATTTTGAGTTTCATTGATTTCGTTTTGTCCTACTCGAGTTGTTATGTATTCGTTTTATTTCCCTTTGATTTTAGGTTCGGTGGAATCTTTTTTCTTTTTGTGTGTCTTAATTTCAGGCTGTGAGATCATTCTTTTCAGAAAATTGTGTAAGAAAATTGTCAAGATCCATTTTATAAAAAAAAATGTTTCAAAGAATTAACTAAATTATAAGATCAATTTGAAACTAAGCTCAATTTACAGAGATTCAAATGGTAATTTAACGTTGTCTTAATTTATTCTATATAGGTAAAAGTAGATAAAACATCTATCACTTGCTCAAACGAGTGGTACTTTGGATCTTCATTCCTATTTTCTAATGTAATATTATATAATAATTTTTCTTTAAATAAAAAAAATAAAAATAAAAAAAGAGCATAATGCTTAAGATGTTAAGAAAAATCAACATCAAGGGCAAGCACACATGCCACACAGATAAATAGTAATATTGCATGTTAATTATAAATTATTATAATTAACTTAGTAAACTTAGGTAAATTACCTTTAGTATAAATCAACACCTTTATTACAAAAGGTTAAAATGAAATGATTATTCAATGAAAATAAGAAGTTGAGCTTCTAAATTTTCTAAAAAGAAAAAAGAAAATGTGAAATTGAAAATGAGAAATAAATATTTTAACCACTAAATTATGTTCATGTTTAAAATTCTTACTATGGATGAATTTTGTATAATTTAACGATTATAAAGCATAGCTTTCATTACCTGCTAATTGGATTGATCATAGGCTTGAAGATCGTTCGTTTGAAAGATGACAATTTCTCTCCTTTTTTTGGTTTGAAATTATTACTAATGATTTTGAAGCATCATATTTGGGATACCCTTTACAACTATATTAGAACTTTTTGTTCTATCAATGGGAATAATCATTTTCATAATTATGTGAAAATTATTTAAATCCAAGCAATTATACTTTCAGCAATAATATTCAAAATGAATATATGAAAAAGTAATGCACCAAAACTGATAATAATGTTATGGGTTTGGTTTGAAATTTGAGAAGTGGTGGGTGGATGTGGGGGTGGGTTTGAGGGTGTAAAAAAAAAAATAAAGTAAAAAGAAAAAGAAAAATAAAAGAATTGAATTGAATTTAGGCAGGCAAAAGGTAAGGAACTTTTTATTTTTTATGTAAAAGAAAATTCCAAAAAAAAGAAAAGAAAAAACATAAAAGTCAAATGGGGATTGGGACAATCTTTTTATATATCAATCATAATGATATATAACTTCACTGGTGATGCAGAGGGAAGGGATTTGCACCCAAGATTCATCATCATTGCCCCTATATTTCACATTTCTTTCTAGTCACCAAAAAAAACCCTAGAAAATGGTACAAAACTAGAATTATTATAAATTTGGAAATTATTTCATTCTTTTGGAAACCCTAATTTATTATATGCATGTACATATTAGTTTTTGAGGGAATTCTTCTTTTCATAATTATTTTACAAAATTGTGCAATGAAAAAGAAATTTCAAGAATCTTTAAAGTTATTTTGCACTTAATTAGTACTTCTATCATTTCATAAATTGTAATTCTTTCAATGGGTCTTTTGAAAGTTAGATTTATGCTTTTAAAACAAAAATAACAAAACCATTTTGTTAAAAATTAAAAAAAAAAAAAATTGTTATTTTTTTGCCTTCTATAGTAGTTTTGTCTTAAGTTGTGACAACTTTGTTTTGCATAACAAAATATATTTTTGAATTTTTAAATAGAGATTTCCTAGCATACAAGATATAATTATGACTTTTACAAAATACTCATTGCAAACCTCATTTCTTTCTTTATTATTATTATTTTTAATATTACAATTACAAATGAAAAAGAAATGACTTTTCAAGTCACTAAACTACAACTTTAAACGATGTTTGGATTGACAAAAAGCTATTTTTCCAAAAGAACTTGAGTGGTTCAAAATATATTTCTTTTTGCCTCAAAATATTTTCTTTTTCTTAAGAGCTTTTGTAATAACAGCGAATGTAGTTTAAATACTTGTTACATGAAAAATATTTGGAGATCGATAATAATACAAATGTAAGAACTCGTATATAAATGATGTTATATTAATAATTGTACATTAGTGATATAATATATTAATAATATACTTTATATTAGGAACCTTCCTTGACATACTTTTTAACACTTAAAACAGTATATCATAGAGGGACATATATATTTTAGAAAAACTAGTAAGGAATCTTTCTCAGAGGGCCTATTTTCAAAAAATTAGTAAAAAAAGGTCCAAAACTGAAAACTAAATTTGCAAATATAGCAAATAAGTTTTACTGCCCATTGTAATATTTTATTTCTTTTCATCTCTTAAATTTATGCTACATATATATATATACACTCATTATGAACTCATATTTGTTTCTACTTTTTAAGTATTTGAGTACATGTAGGGCCTTCTCATAACTGGCTCCTTTCATTATCTGTTGGGCAATTGTGAAGCTCCACAAAGTAAAGTGAAAAAAAAAAAAAAAAAACAAAAGAAAGTAGAATTTTGGGGGCACAGAAATTTGGTGCACCCATAGAAGATGAGAGTTGTTAAGGAAAGAAAGAGCTCAGTGTCGTTAGAAAAACAGAAGAGAGAGTGAGTATAGTGTGTCGTGTCTTGAAGTGAATTGTCGTGTATAGTTGACCTTCAATTAAACAGTGAAATTTCCACTAAGCCCAATGAGACAGATTTTTTATGCTTTTGAGGTGTGGGAAAAACAGTGACAGTGAGGCTCAGCTCCAAATAATATCCAAAGCATCAACTTCAGTTTTAATCCTCAAAACAGTCACCTCTCACTACATTCTCTTCTCTTCTCTTTCTTTCACTTTATTTACTTTCTTTTTGACTCCAAATTTGTTACTATTTTTTTGTTTTCTTGTTTTTGTTGAATAGTGAATCAAAGAATGTTTTTCTTATGCTCTTGCTTTCCACATTTATCTTCTAATGTCCACTACTGTCCCTTGTGTTCTTTAAGGTATATATAATCTAAAACCAACAAATAAGTACTTGGTCTTGAGAGGAAATCAATACAATTAGTACTTTGAAATGAAGAGAATATTTTAATTAAGAATATCTCTGCCTTCATACAAATTATGTTAAAAGCTAAAGTTGATAAATTTGGAGTAAATTTAAGGTTTAAATATTATTTTGGTCCATGTACTTTTGGTTTCGATTCATTTTGGTCCCTGTACTTTTGGGACCAATTCATTTTGGTACATGTACTTTCAAAATATCCATTTTTGAACCCTATATTTTCGTTTTTTGTTTTATTTTGGTCATTGTACTTTTAAAAGAGGACTAATTTGGTCTTTTCATTTTCAATTTTTCTCATTTTTTCGATCATAATTTTAAGATGACACTTCACTTACTAAATTTCTGGGAATGTAGTAATAAATTTGATTAAAGAGTTTCCAATTGGTGTATAAAATTTATGCTTAAATTTTACAAATAGGGACTAAATTGGTTACTTCTTTAGAAGTAGAGGGAGATTAAAATGAACAAGTTGCCAAAAGCACAAAGACCAAAATGAAGCAAAAATACATGGACCAAAATAGTTTTTTAACATAAATTTAATTACTCTCAATATATAATCTAAAGGAAAACTTTGGGTTGTCATGGAAAATGGGCTAAGTAAATAAAGTATAGTGTTTTTAGATAAAATTGTACATGACACTTTGAATAATTATATTAGTTACAACATGATACAAGTAATTTGGCACAAAATGCTTGGAAAGTATAGTGTTTTTAGATCAAATGTTTTTGGCTTTTAATTTCTAAATGGTTTTGCTATGCTAAGCGATCATATTTTGTAATTCACAGAGTTCTTACAAAATAAGGCAAAACAAATACAAGGAGAGCATTGCATGTAGACTTGTGTAGAAGGAAAAAAAATGCAAGGTGTAATAACAAAGAAGGTAAGTATTCCCAACGATAAACAGAATGAAAATCAGTGATTTAATTAATTAAAAGGCTAAATTAAAAAAAAAATACCCCTGAATTGTGGGGTTTGTTTAAAAAATGTCCCTAAACTTTAAGGGGCTGTTTGGGGCGCTGAATTGGTTAAAATATCTGGTGGTTATAATAATCTGGCAATTATAATAATCTGTGGGTTATAATAATCTGTGTTTGGGGTGCAGATTATTATAGTATGGGATAAAATAATCTGTGTTTGGAGTGCAGATTATTTTAATCTGGGATAAAATAATCCGTGTTTGGAGTGTTAATCTGTTTTAACATGAGGTTCTGAATCAAAGGTTCAAACGGACTGTTTTCTTTTTCTAGTTTTTTTTATGATATACAACACTTTGATTTGATTTAGGGTTATGCTTTTTTTTTTTTTTTGTTATAAAGCAAAAAAGTTTAGGTTTTGGTATAGAAAAATCATATTAGTTAACTTTTAGTATTGCCAAAATAAAAATTGTAAATGTTTAGTTCATAAATCATATTAGTTTTTTTTTTTTTATCAATAAAATCATTTGAAATAAACTTGAGTGTGGTAAATATAATTTCGTTTGAATGTTTTTTTTTTAAGTTGATTAACCTTCGATGTTGTCAACGAATTTTCCGGCAACCTTTGATATTTTTTTTTCTTTATTTTTATTTTTTATATTTTTCAAAATGAAATTGAGAGGAGATATGGAAAAAAAAATTGGTGGCCGGAAAAGTCATCGGCGATCGCCGGAAAAGTCATCGGCGATCGCCGGAAAAGTCGTCGGTGGTCGTCGAAAAATTCAGGCAGTCGTCGGAAAATTCAAGGAGTCGCATGGAAGAAGTGAGGAGATAGTTACTGTAGTGGGTTGAATAATGGTTACTGTAGAAAATGGATAAAATAATCGAGGGTTAAAATAACCCACCTCACCAATTATTTTTGTTGGTGCCCCAAACATTGAATAGGTTATAATAAGGGGGGTTATTATAACCTATTCAGTGCCCCAAACACCCCCTAAAAAGTTTAAAAAATACCCCTGAACTTTACAAAACGTTTCAAAAATACCCTTGCAGTTAATTTTTGGATGAGAAACCGTTAAAACCGTTAAAAATGTTTTGAAGATACCATTACCGAAAATCTAGTCAAGCTCTTGGGAAAAGCTCATAGTGTAACCCCCCAGGCCCAGGATTCAGAATTCGGCTTCAGTACCTAAGGCCCCCAACATTCCCCTGCGACCTGGCCACGCCACCATACTCGTCTTGAAGACTATCCCCACAAACTGACGGGGTCCTTTTAGCATGTTTTGTCCTTACTCACATGCTTCCTAGGAAAATTCTTAGGAGGTCACCCAACATAAAACTTCTCCAAGCCAAGCACGCTTAACTTCAAAGTTTCTATGATTGAGCCACCGAAAAGGAAGGTGCATCTTGTTGGTATAGGTAGTATCTATCAATTCTTTTAAGCTTATCTTGACCATACTTTCATATCCTCAGGATCCCTCTCATTCGAATGTGGCCTCGGTTCATTCATGTACCCCTCCTAACTCGGGTGTTACACATAGTGTATGAATACATGAAAAATAGGTAAAGTTTCTCATTAATTTTCATGGAAGAAGAATTTACGGTGGGATAAAGAAAAAAAAAGCATTTTCTAATAATGTTATTTTTTAAAATACAAAGGTATTTTTGAATCATTTTTTAAAGTTTAGGATATTTTTGAAACCTTCACAGTTTTTATAATTTAGCCTAATTAAAAGAAGTAAAGCACAGATTTAAGATAATGGTTTAATAGTCAACTTTAGTACTTACCTCGAAATTCTGACCAGTTAAAAAAGGAAAAAGAAGAAAAGGAAAGGAAATAAGAAGAAGAAGAAGAGTAAAAAAACATGGCAAAATGGAAAAAGGGTAAAGTAGTTTTGGTGTTGGGATACGTAAAGGAAGCATCTAGCTATTCTAGTATATATAAAATAGCCACCCAAATTCCTTTTGTCACCCTATTCTTCAACCTCTCAACCCATCACCAAAAAAAAAAAAAAAGAAGAAAAAATCTCTCTTTCTCATCCTTCAAATCCACCCTCTTTCCCTTTTCCCACATCGGAAACAAGGAGGAGAAAAGCCATAGCCAAAAGAAAACGAGAGAAGAAGATTAGACAAAAATGGGTTCTAAATCCCAAGTCCTATTGAACCCACAAGGTTTGTTTGAAGATCAAGCGCCCTCATCAGAAGCAGCAGCAGCAGCAGCTCATTCTCAAATGGGATTCTTCTCTTTCCCTTCTTCAAACTTAACCTTTTTTCAACTTCCTTCAATGCCCCAAACCCATTCTTCTTCTTCTTCCCCTCCATTTGAGCCTCCCAATTTCTCCACTACTTCCAATATCAATAATATCAATAATAATAATAATAATACCCTCTCTGAAACCCTACTTTCTTCTTCTCTTTTGCCCCTCAAGCCTTCACTTCTCTCCCCTTCTTCTCACTTTGCACCTCAACACCTCCTCTCCTTGCAAACTTCCTCTCCAAATCTATGGTAAGTATACAGCACTCTACAACTCACTCGCTCGTAATATTAACTTTCTGATGTAGTGTATTTTCATCGATCTATTTCTATTTCATCGTCGAATCTCACTCACAAGAAAAAGTAAAGAATTTTTTTTTTTCTTTTTTCAAATTTTAGTGCAAGATTGTTTATTTATTTATTTATTTTTTTTTGGAATGATTTGAGATTTGGTTTTGTGTTTGAAGGCCATGGGGAGAGGTTGGAGAGAGATTGATAAGTGGGAAGAGAAATGAGTATCAATTGGGAGTGTCAACAATGAAGATGAAGAAGATGAAGGGAAGAAGAAAGGTGAGAGAGCCAAGGTTCTCATTCAAGACCATGAGCGATGTGGATGTTCTTGATGATGGTTACAAATGGCGAAAGTACGGACAGAAAGTGGTCAAAAACACACAGCATCCTAGGTAAAAAAAAAACAAAACACAAAACAAAACCAAGTAAATCAATGTCACAAATTCCTTTTAATTTTTTTATTATTGCTTTAGTTAGAGACATCATTTTTCTTTACGAAAATTTTCCATCTTTGGATTTGAATTTGGATTTGGATTTGGATTTCACTACAAACATCTCTCTCTCTCTCTCTCACGCGTAAATGTTTGGGATTTGATTCTCTCTCTCTTTCTATGAGATTCAAATTTTGATGTTGTCATCATTATTATTTCTGAGATGGGGGGCAGAAAGAAGTAATTATAAGCCTTCAAAACCATCAAAAAGAGGAAAGGAGATATCAAAACTAAACAAGTAATGATGAACTTTAAAAAACATCAAACCTCATTCTTGTTTAATTTTTTTCTTTTATACCCAAATCCCAGTTATTAATTTATTATAATAATAACAACAACTCAAGAAATGTTTTTTTTTTAATATAATTTAATAATGTCTCTCTCTGTCTCTTGTCCAATGCAGAAGCTACTATCGTTGTACACAAGATCACTGTAGGGTAAAGAAACGAGTAGAGAGATTAGCTGAGGATCCAAGAATGGTGATTACAACTTATGAAGGAAGACACATTCATTCTCCTTCTCATGATTCTGAAGACTCTGAATCTCAAACCCATCTCAACAATTTCTTTTGGTACCCTCTCTCTCTCTCTCTAAAATATATGTGATTTAGATCAAGACCCATCAAAATATGACATGCATAAATTATATATATTATGTATTAAAGAATTTTTTTTTGGAGGGTTTAATAATTTAATAATGTGGAATAAATCCATTCTGATAATCCTTTGTTTGAATGTAACATATGTTATCTTTATTATTATGCTAGTTTTGGAAATTTTCTCCCATTTTAGTATGTGTAGAAATTCTGTTGAACTTGCAATTTTATGGTAAATTTTACATGTTTTGGAAGAACCAATGGCTGCATTATTGCAGGTAATAATGAAGAGCTAAAGAGAGAGGGGGGAAAAAGAAGCAAAGAGGTGGAGATGATGGGCCTATATGCATATTATTTGTATTATTTGTTTTTGTCTTTTTGGTTAATATTTTAGTTTGGTAATTTTCTTGTAACAGCTTTGGTTCTTTTGCCCATCTCTCTTCTCTTCCCTTCTTGTGTGTTGGTAATGTAAGGGAAAGAGATGGAAATGAACCTTAGTCATGTGTGTGTCCTCTTGTTTCTTGTTTTAATTTTTTTTTTTTCCCTCTTTTCTTTCTTTTTTCCCCTCCATTTGGTATTATGTTTCTTTACTTATCAAATGGGAGAAAAATGGAAACGAAAAGAAAAGAAAAGAAACGAAGTCGGGTAAGTTGGAGTTTGGATCAATCATGGATTTCTACTTTTATATATCTTCACTGAAAGCGTAAATAATTGGTGATTTCTTTTTAAAAGGAATTGAATGTTATTCCGAATGCATCCAGTAGAGGACGTTTGTATATTGTTGTTAAGTTTAAATTTCTTCTCCCTCATTTGTAATGTATATTAAAAAGATTTTGTTATTCTCATGCTTTTATTTTTTCATTCATGTCATATAGGATATATGCATTTTTACTCAATTTGAAGAACTTGAAATGTAACAATCTAGAGAGATTTTTTTTTCTCCTTTTGAAGTTTGTATATATCAAAGTTAATTTAGAGAGATGACTAGGGTGAAGGCAGCCAATTTTTAATTTTTGAATTGTCTATTTGAAAAAAAGCTAAAGAGATAATTAATAATATTTATTTATGAATTTGAGTTGAAAATTGTCATAGAGTCAAGTTTTTTTCTTTTCTTTATTACAGTTAATCTTTACTTTTAATTTTCAAAATTGTCTATTGAGAACCAAGTTTATAATTCTTTTATTAGAATTTAAAATCTTAATATTAATCAGATAAATAATAATAGCAATATATTTCTGTTTTTTTGTAAATATTTATATATATTTTAGGAAAAGGAAGGGACTTTTGGTGTTTAGAGATTTGACAAAGGTATAACTAAAGGTGCTAGGTTTTAATTAAATTATATTTGGACTTCTATTTAAGAAATGGTTGGTTTACTCTTTGAAACTCATCATATAACTAATAATAATATGTAATTCATCAATAAAGAACAAGCAATTGATGCAACCAATAAAAAGTTTTATTTCAGCTTGATCCTCAAGGATTTTCAACCATCAATGCAGCCACGATTAGCTATAAAATCGACGAATCTTGGGATTACTTGTGACTAGGGTTTTAAATTGCATCGACATTTAAATACGTATGTTCATAGATTTAATATCAATGGGATAGGTGAATCAACATTTTCATTACATCATTTTTAGACGGTACGCTTTTCATCTAGTGTATTTAGAGAAGTTTAATTGTATAAATCCAAGTGAGGAATGAGGAATGTTTTGTTTGAAAATGAAGCCAAAGTTGATATGATATTAGAGCCTCATGCATGAAAGGATTCCTGAAGTCTAGTTTTCTTCAAACCTTTTCTTATGTCAAAGAATGAATCTATGCCCAATATAACAAATGCCCAATTTCATAGTAATCAAACTTCATTCCTTAAACAATTATCGTCTCTAGAAATGATTTGTAATTTTTTTTTAGCATTTCAACACATATGAATAAAGAAGAAAAAGAAAATTGCACGAGAAAACTCCTTGCATTTATATATGGAATAAATCACAAATCAAGCTATATATAAAAGCCGGGGAAGGGAAAACTCAAAAAAAAATTAAGAAAAAATCAAGTATATGAAAGAATGCTCTCTCAATCTTCTCTTCTGCCCTAACAAAATGCAAAACCCTAATTAAACGAAGGAAAAAGATACATAGATAGCCCAAATATGGACCCTATATTTCATAAATGTACAAGATTCCAATTTTTTTTTTACATAAAAGGCCTAATGGCTCAATTTTTTTTCATAAAAATCATGACCCTTTTACGATTCAGCCCTCATATACACTACTGACTATTTAAAATAAAATAAAACCAAAAAAGGAAACAAACTGTTTCCTTTCAAATTGCATTTTTCAGACCGTGGGTGAGAGAGAGTGAACGGAAAAGGAAAGGACGTGCAATCGGGGAAAAAATCATGATTTTTGGTGTGAGAGAGAGTGAACGAAAAAAACCCACGATTTATTACCTATAAAAAAAATAATAAGGTTTATATAATATAATTATAAGTATATATTTATGATACAATATACAGTCTGGTATATATTTATCACTTTGGCGTTTTACTTATGAATTGAATACACAATGATGAATATATAATATATAATAGATTATGTATATTGATTATATATTATAATGCATGATATATATTTATGATTTGGAGAATTATTACATTCTACAATCAATTGAGTGATAATTCTACTGTATATTTATATCATTTCTAAATATATTATATATATATTTAAGAATAGTTAATAATGAATAGAAATATATTGTATAACGACTGCATATATATGTATATATATATATTATTTAAACTCTGTACTATATAATTATAAAGAAAATAATCTCGTTCATGTATGTGTTGTGATTTGCACAATTAGGAGGAGATATGTTTTCCTTTTTTTGAGCTGCGGTTATGAAAAGTGGGAAGTATTTTTTTTTTATAAAAAAAATCATCACGCACGATTTCTTTTTGGGTAAAAGTTAGAGAGTTTCATTTTTTTGAGGTGCGGTTATGAGGAGAGAGAGATTTTTTTTTTTTAAAAAAAAAAATCCATCCTTGAAAATCATATTTGGAAGGAAACGTTTCCTTATTTACTTTTTTTTTTTAATTATTATATTGACTGAAATGAGATATCCCTGTGAATAAATTAAATATTAAAATTGAAAATGTAGCCATAAAAAATGTTTATAATGTGTGCGAAATATATACGAAGCATATTCAGTTGACTATCTATGGAATATATTATTATCATTTTTAATATTATTTGAGAATAAATGATTAGAACAAGGGTATAAAGGTAAGAAAATATATCCGAAAATCTAATCTTGTAAATATCGAAAATTTTGGACATATGTGAAAATATGTCTCCAAAACGGTCTATCTACCAAAATTTCTCTTAAACGAATACAACGAAAATGATACAGGGAAAGAGGCTGGAGAGATGGGCCTAAACAATGGGCCTTCGAATAATACAAGACAACTTATAAACCAAACATGAAAGTTTTTTGGGGAATTGTGCTAAATGGCTACAAAAAAAAAGTGTTCTTGATTTTTTGCTATGGAAGTTTGGTCTTTGCAGGCGTGGCTACCGGAATAGTAGGAACCGTTTTCCTGGATTTTTTGGACGTTTTTACCCCTGGTATATACGACTATATACAGACGACCCTAACGTCCGTTTTTGTTACACGCAGGTTGCTCGCCTTTTTCTTGGGCGCTGGGTGTATTCCGGTTTACACGGGATTTGGTCCCTTTATTGCGCGCTGGATGTATCCCTATTTACACGAGATTTTGGGGGCGGTTTGTTGTGATCTGTTAGGGACTACCTACTATTCAGGCGTAGGTAGTTTCCAACAATTATTTTTTTATTCCTTCACATTGTTGCCCCTCATATAAATGTCATAGTGTATTATCTTTTTGTTTCATATCACGATCACATTGCGACAGTAATTTTCAGTCCTAATCTAACATGGCGACAGTTCAACAGGTCACGATTTTGTTTGGTGGTGTCTGGAGTGCTGAGGGTATTTACAGTGATTTCAAGTCCGGAAGCGTGGATGTTAGAAGTGATTCGAATCTCCAAGAGTTTAAAGTATGTCTGGCGAAATACCTTCAGCTCCAGGACGGCAATATGATTACTCGGCTAACACTCTTCAGGAGCTGGTCGAATAACCCAATTAACATAATCATTTCTGAGGACAGAGATGTTTTTTGGATGGTCAACGGATTTCAAAACGGTACATACAGGGGGTGCTGTATAGTCGTTGACACCCCGGGGGTCAATACTGGTATACACCCCATGGGGACAGACGGGTATACACCCCTCATATACGGTTACAATCGAAGCGGGACATTATCGGATTGCAAGGAAGAAGCGAACCCCTAAAATCTCGGGGGTAATGAATTTTTCTGTTGCAAATATAATGGAGGAGAATGAATCCGTTACCTTATTTCAAATTTTTTGGTACAGGCCTCGCGTAGAAGAAGAAAGGATTGAGCATGCAAGAGGTGTTCGTCGGCGTACCGGATGAAGGTCGTGGGGACGGCGGAGGGGGGCATCGACGTGATGCGAGAGGTAGGTAGCGATATCCACTATGGTTGGCGGTGGGAATGCAATTTTTTTTGCTCTCAAGGGGTTTGTCAAGGTGGAAGATGGAGGATGTTTTGGCGGTAGTAATGGAGGTTTTTTGGGTATCGAAGGTTGTGGGGGATGGAGACAAGCAGACGGGGCTGGTGCACGGGGGGGGGGGGGGTTGATGGGTGGGTGGGGCGGTGCTCATAATTGCAGCAGGTGTGTCATAATTACGGTTTCTTTTTTGTTTCTTAATTTTTCAGAGGTTCTTAGGTGCAGGTAGTAAATATTCAGATGGACAAGAATGTTGTTCCCGATCAACATTGCAGCAAGTGTGTCATAATTTCGGTTTCTTTTTTGTTTCTTAATTTTTCAGAGGTTCTTAGGTGCAGGTAGTAAATATTCAGATGGACAAGAATGTTGTTCCCGATCAATGGAGTTCGGAGGTGTTTCTCTCTACTGAGGGGGTGGTTGAACTTTGTACTCATTGCCCCAACAAGGTATTTACGCCTATTTCCGGGGAACAACTAGAGTATGTACATTTGGGTTTCAAAATAGTTGTGTGTGTTTTTTATTTTCGGATTTTCAAACCTCCTAAAATGTCTCCAACTAATTTTAGAGGTGTTTTTTTTATCTCTATTAAACTCATTTTGGTTTTAAACGTTAACAACACGTTAGGAAGTTTGTTGAGGGGCATTTTTGTCTTGTATAATTAGGGAATTATTAATTAATAAATGGTTTAGCCATCTATTTAATTTACAAACGTTTGTAGCCATTTTTCAAGCCACCTTTTTATTTTTAGCCATTTTTCTTGTTGCCCCAAGTTTTTTTTTTTTTTTTTTTTTTTTTTTTTTTTTTTTTTTTTTGACAATAACCAAACATGTGGACTATCTTAACAATTTGGGTTAAGAGCAAGAATAGACAATAAAAATAACTCCTTTTCAAAAATAGCAACCCACCCCATTTTTTAGAAAAATGACCAAATTATTTTTCTGAATTTAAAAATCTGAATTTACAACTTACCAAAATACCCTTGGGTGAAAAAATAAATAAAAAGGATTAGGAATACATGATAGAGCTAGGAAATCTTGGATTCAAATAATTTGTTTTAACCGAAAATCTTGAATCAATAAAATCAAATCTAAAATTCAAATTTAATCAAAGGAATTCACCTCCAAATCAAGTAACCTTAGGCAACCAAAAAATTGAAAATACAAAATAATAAAAAAATATATATCTAATTGGTTAGCAATACATAATAAATAAAAAATCTATGTCATGTGAAAGGTATATGCACAAAAACATATGATTTTAATTACTCCAAGCTCAGGATGCAATAAATACCATGTATTTTAAATTTAAGGAACAAAATCTAATTTAGATTTTAGACATCAAGATACACAAATATATATTGTAATCTTTATTGTCAAATATAGTAGGACATAGTATGACAATGAGAGTGTCTTACTTCTGTAAATAAAAAAATTATCCATTTATACAAATACCCTATACTCAACCTATATTTATATATCTTTTTCATTCTATAACTATACCAAAAATATTATATCTATAAAAATAAAGAGTAACCTACTAACCTCAAATTAACTTATCCTTACATTACAGACTTGGAAGTTTCGTAAATTTTCTCCGAGTGTTGACCTTTATGGTTATGCTTTTTCTGTGATTCAATTTCCCAGAAAACTTTACTGCATTACTCGGATACTCCACCTACAACCTCCGAGATTCAAATGTATCAAAATCAAATGCCATAGAACTATCACTTGAAATCAAAGAACACACAAATTGATTGACACAAGATCATGGAAAAAAACCAATCCCTATCGAATCAGTATCGCTGAAAAGGAATCAGTGATCCTCTAAAATGAATATTCGAAACAACCCACCTAGGGCTCTTCGTATTCCAACCCCTCACAGAAAAAAAAGCTTCGAATTCTCTATAACCCCCAATTAGACTTCAAAGCCGCTTCAATACAATGCAATTTCCTTTTTTTTAAAAAAAAAATCTAGCATGAATGCAGGAAATCGAGTCGCCTCTACAATATATAAGAAACAAAAATTAAATTAGGGGTGTTGTAAATACCTTATAATTGATGAATTGATTGCAAGCCAATTGCAAGCCAATTGCAAGTTTCGATTAGGGGTGTTGTAAATATCGATTGCAAATCTCGATTGGAGACTAGACTACGTTGATGGTGGAAAAATCGTAAACCAGATGGAAGAATAAAATATCTATAGAAAATCGATTAAATTCAAATATTTAAAAGACAATACCATATTTTTAAAGCAAAACAAATCTTTGTATTAAAAAGGAAATCTATGGTAAACAAAATCTATGTGATAGTTTAAAAATAAATCAAATCAAGAGAAAAGTTATATGATTGTTGAAAGATACAGTATCCTTGATTGTAGGAAGGATGGAATCGGTTGAATGAAGAGAGAGAATCAGATACACTATCCTTAATTTTAGGAAGAATGATGAAGACGATTCTGCAAAGGGTATAAATGGAACTATATGGCGCAAATACAACCATGTGAATATCACGTTTTGGCTATTTATCTTTTGTTTTTTATTTGGCTATCTATCTAAACCAAAATTTTTAATTAGTCATTTACAAGGATTTCCCTTTTCCCTCATAACTCTAGAAGAATTATCGTCAAACAAAAACTGAATCATGAAGGGATAAATGATTTGATTATTGATAACTCTCCTAAAGGGAGTTATTTAGGTCTTAGTTCTATAGTGTTTTGTGTGTCATTTGTGCTAAATATTGTTGCTTTTAGATGAATATTATATGTTTTAACCCATTTGGAAGAATGGATGCTTTGGAAGTTATTTTGTGCAGAATATATTGATGAACGACTTGAGGGAGCAAAATCTGGGATCCAACAAAGCAGGGAGCAAAACTGCCACGTAACAACTCATAATCCATTTTAATGAGCTGAAGTTAGTTGAATTATTTTCGGATCTAAGAAGCTTGAAGAGCCTTCCACGTGTACAATTTGGCCTATACGCTGACTCAATATGCCTACCTAGTTGGGACAAGACCGATTGGGGGGCTGGGGATGTGACTGAAGGATTGGAATTCCCAATTCCGTTACAACGGAAGCAATTGGACCGTTCGCAAATTAATTTCATTTAACAAAATACCTATACATTGGCAAAAAGTTAAGTACAAGAAGCATACCGTCGTTTGACGACTCCGAATTCTTCAAGAACGCCTTCTTAAATGTCAGGGACCAAAATTGAAATCTTGGGATACCACCACAAGATTACCCTGCTATCCTCTGAGTTTGGGAACTCAATTGTGGGACTGAATTCTTGAGAGGGAATGATGAAGAGAATAAACTTTTCTTCTCTGTATACTCTGGGTTGAGAGCATTTTTGAGAGAGAGATCATGATCTTCCAACTTGCAGAATGAGCAGAATCTCTGAAACCCTCTGCCGTGAGAGATAAGTGAGAGAGAAAAGATTTTTTTTTGTTTAATTAATTAAATAAAATGAATCTAATTTAATTAATTAAATATTAATTAATTAATCACATTAATAAATTAATCTTATGTGCATTTAAATCATATTTAAATGCACCACTCTCACATAATATATAATTTCAATTAATTTAATTAAATCCAATTTAACAAAATTAATATAAACCAACTAATTAATTAATTCATAATTAATTAATTTAATGATTAACTAAATATCACATATTTAATTAATCCATCATTTGAATCACATTCAAATATGCATCTCTCTTATAACCTATAGTTTTAATATGAATCATATTCACATTAAAATTAATCTATAGATATTAATTTAATTAAATCATATTTAATTAAATTAAATTGAACAATTAATTAATTTTTATAATTAATTAAATATCAACCATATTTAATTAATTACATATTAGAATCATATTCTAATCTTTCTCTCATATAATATAAATAGTTTAATTAAATCACATTTAATTTGAACTAATTTGAATAATTAATTAATTCATAATTAATTAATTTATTCACTAATTAAATATCGCATATTTAATTAGTTATATGTTTGAACTCTTTCAAATATATTATTATCTCAATTTAATAAAGTTTAATCTCAAATTAAACTTTATATTATAATGTATCACAATACATTATATTAATTGTATCTCAAACAATTAACTTGATTCCCAAGATGAATTTGAACTATTCAAATTCTTTCAAGATAAATTGTTCTCAGTTACTCTTTACGAGCTAGCAGGGGGACCTAATGGACCTACAGATCAGAAGCTCCAATGATATGAGGTTAACTGACTAAACTCATTAATCGAGTTAACCAATATTCATTAACTATGGGTCACTCCACGAAAGACCCACAGTTGCACTCTTCTCACTGTAGAATATTTCTGTGTCCATGGATATTGACCAATAACGGTAAGTCAATCCTTCACGAGTGTTCGTAACTACAGTTAGGTCAAATTACCGTTTTACCCTTGAGTTACCTCTGGCTCCTTAAGTACCAGTGCTCCTCTAATGAACAACCTGTTTATGGTCCAACCATTGAACAGAAAGTCCCTCTCGGGCCAGTGAGAGGGCGGGATCCCTTTGTTCAAGACCCGGAGTCACCACTTAAGGGAACACTCATCTACTTTTCCTAGAAGCAGGAAGGAGTGAATTCCATTTTGTGTTGTCATGTCCACAACCCCCCACTCGGTCTTGTCCCTAAGAAGGTAGGCTTATTGAGTCGATGTGCAGGCCACTCTCACCCGTACTAATCAAAGGACAATCCCTCGTGAGAAGGAGTTCATGACACACTCAGGATTAAGACTGAGTTACCTAGGTCATCCTATTGAAACAGTAACCTAACTAATTAACGGTGTTACATCTAGTGATTTACTATTTCGTGGTCCGGTCTTATGCAAACTCATTGCATAGGATACCCCCGCTCGCATGTATCCTACATGGACGCCTTGGATCAATACGTCTGTATCGAATACAAAGCGGGTCGTATCACATAGTGTTACCAGGATAAGGTACCCAGCCTTATCCCTGTACTATAGACCTTTTAGGTTATTACTTGAACACTGATCCCCGTATGTTCCCACATACTAGTTCAAGTTGCATATCAATAACCTTGGATCTTAGTTTATTGGATTTGGGTTATATTGTGCAATTGTAGACTTAAAAATGACAATAACACTTTATTGCATAAACCTCAATAACACTTTATTGATACAAGTATATAATTCGTTAATCATTCACTATCTACGAGTTTTAGGACATAAAACCCAACAGTGACAACACAAGATGAAACTCACTCTTTTCCGCTTCTAGGAGAAGTAGATGACTGTTCCCTTAGTGGTGACTCCAGAACTTGAACAAAGGGATCCTGCCCTCTCACTGGCCCGAGAGGGACTTTCTGTTTAATGGTTGGACCATAAACATGTTGTTCATTAGAAAAACACTGATACTTAAGGAGACAAATGTAACACATGGGTAAAACAGTAATTTGACCCAGTTGTGGTTACGAACAATCGGAGGATTGACTTATCGATATAGGTCTATATCCGTGGACACAAAAATATTCTATAGTGAGAAGGGTACAATTGTGGGTCTTTAGTGGAGTGACCCGCAGTTAAGGAACATTGGTTAACTCGATTAATGAGTTTAGTCAGTTAACCTCATATTATTGATGTAATGATGAGAAGTTTGAGGTAAAGTTAAATTTCTCGAATTTAAGTTCATTTGAGCTATTTCTATGAAATTGGGTTGAAAAAATGATTTTAATTGAGATTCTACTTAGAATTTTAGTTGAAACTTCATGGATTTCAAGTTAAATGAGTTGGGGTGGCATTCTCGTAATTAGATGGTCTTTGGAGCCAAACAAACCCTAAGTCTTTTTTAATATATTTTAGTTGCACGTAGCCCTAGACTCAAGCCAAGCCAAATCTTCATCTTTTTTCCCTCTCTTGCCCAATTGTTGCCTCTCATCTCCATCCACAACAGTTTTTTCATCATCTTCTTCTTCTCTGTCAGTTCGCCGGCCGAGTGTCCCTTCTATTGAAGTCTGATCATCGTCTTCTCTTTTTGAGCAGCTCTGGCGACGTCGTAGACGAAGCAGTGGCGGCGATAAGGTCGTGTTCGCTGGTAGGCCTTCGCATGGGTGAGTTTTTTCGCTTGAGTTTTCTTTTCTTTCTATTACACTAGAGAGTAAATAACTGTCGGAATGGTGAAGATAGTAGGGATTGGCATAGAGATCCACAACCGAAGAACTGGAAGAAGAGGAGGCTGGAACAGAAGAGGAAACGAGATTCTCAGTTTCGTGTTCAGTAACATCAGCCATGATCTAGGGCAGAGAATTCGCACGCGAAGAAGAACGATGCAAGAAAAAGGCACTCTCAAGAAGAAAAAATTTCATCTGATACCATATTACACCAGAGAGTAAATAACTTGCACACTGGTTTATTATTGCAAAGCTGAATAAATAGCCATCAGAGATGGAAAAACCAACTAACAGAAAGAAACTAATCTAACAGACTACAATATGAGGGATTTGGTTTAATACTTTCTCTCGCACGCGTATCTCTCTTCCAGCTCGATCTCTCTCTCTGTTTGGTTGTTTTCTGGCGCCTCCTCCTCTGTGCAACAGTGTTTCTGGCGAGTTGTGGGTGTTCAACAACTTTCACACGTTTTCGGCGGCGGGTGTGGCGCACAACAACGATTTTCAGCATTTTCCAGCAGTTTTTGCATTGGGTAAGTGATTTTCAGCAAGGTTTGGAGTTGATTTTGAAGTTTAATCAATTACCCATTGATGTTAGCTTTCAATTTCAAGGTACCCATAGTGTTTGGAGGTTTAACCGTCGATTTGGAGCAAAATTGGAACCCGAACAACAAGTTCAAGTTTCTGTTTTGGGTGGGTTTCAGGTATTAAATCACCCCCAAATTTAATTGGCTCCTAGTAGGCAATTGTTTTTAAGAGTCTATGGATTTTAAGAATTTTTTTCCCTTTATTGTAGGTTGATTAAAGGCCTTGGAGCTAACGAGTTAATTTAGAATTCATCAAGCATCATTTAGCTTATGTAAGTAGCTATTTGGATTTGAACTCTAAGTTTTGCCCTTGGAACTAATCAAACATAATTGGTTCTTTTTGGATGCTTGGGAATAGTTGAGAATGTTATGGTTAATTGTAGCATGTTGAGTTAGCCTTTAAGTAAGTAGTCATTTGAATGCAAATTTTCGTGCTTAGACCCCATTGCATGTTTGTTGGATTCGATAAATATCTAGCCCAAAGCTTTAAACTAGTTCCTTTTGAGAATTTAGCATACTAGTATGAGATAGTTGTGAGCCTTGAATCTTGTCTTTGGATTCCAATGAGTATGATAAATTCATTGCAAAGCATGTTGTTGGCATGACAAGTTGTTTGTTTGTTATAAGCGTATCTGAGACTGCTTTTTGGATGGATTAGCATCTTTTAGGATATTTGAAAGCATGTTTAATTGTATGGTTTGGTTGCCCTGAATGTTTGATAAGTTGTGGGTGCGAGGTCTGTCTCGCTATGGTTGTGGCAGTTTGGAGTACATTGAAGTTTGTGGTTGGGCAGTGTTGGCTATAGAAATGTTTTATCTGCTTTTCAAGTGATAGAAAAATTTGGGGTTTGCCATATGTATGTTGTTATGCTGCCGAATTTTCGATAGGGTTACAGTGGCTTTAGGGACTAAGTTTTAGAAATATGCCTTGGATTTTGATGTGCTTAATTAGCTGGCTGACTAGTATAACCACAGGTTCTCCAAGCACGTTTTATTATGACTCTGAGAGAATCATACGTATGATTGAGAATAGACTTGGACCTTAATCATATTTTAGGGCCTCAGGTGGACTTAAAGGATCCTTAAGTCTTATGTTAGCTAGGGTTATTTCTTTCCCCATCTTAGGACTGATGGAACCAGTTTTCATGCACGTGATCGTACATTCTATCATTGACTGATAGATTCCAGTTTTCAAGCATGGGATCGTGCATTCCATCAGTCGACTATTTGAGCCCAGTTTTCAGGCACGAGATTGTGCGCTCTATCAGTCTTAGGACGGTGTTGAGCCCAGGCACGGGATTGTGCGCCAGATGGCACTCACGCATGTTTTCATGCATCAGATTGATTCACCGTATTTTCATGATTTAGGGGTGTTGTGTTGGGATAGGTGTAGATTTGTTAGAGATTGCCAGCTTGTCTCTAGTTTACTTGCCTTACCCTGCTGACCCACACAACACTCTAGTTGGCACAGGTTGGGGATAGGTAATCTCCCTAGACATAATATTTCATGAACCTAGTTGTGGCCTAGGGTTAGAAATCCGAATGATTGTTCCAGTTAGGTCCCTCTGATGCTAAGACCCAAATTTAAGTTTCATGCTAATAGATTTCATGTAATCAGATCTCATGCTTTCAGTTTCAGCCCTTAAGTGGGCTACTTACTGAGTATATTCTTATATACTCACCCATGCTACATGACTTTCCTTTTCAGGTGGTACTTGACGACATCAGGCGAGTGGCGAGAGCAGTGGCTTGGCTAGGCTATGGGATACAGCTGCAAATCATGTCTCTAGAAGTCTAGGATCGAGTTTCCTAGTTTCATGTTTTCAAATGTTTTTTTCATGTTCAGTTTTATGAAAATGGTCTATCATTGTTTTTGATTGATTGTTTAATGTAAAATGATTTACGCTTTTGGGTCCAGGTTATTAAGTAAAGATTTTTTTTTGTACTTAAGGTCTCTTCCGCTTTAAAGTTTCATAGTTTTACGTTTTCGTGCATGTAGTAGGGACCCTTAGTATGTTTTTAATTCCTTTTTAGTCGGGTCGTTACAATTGAAGCTTCTAATCTGTAGGTCCATTAGGTCCCCCTGCTAGCTCGTGAAGGGTAATTAGGAACAATTAGTCTTGAAAGAAATTTGAATAGTTCAAAATCCATTATGGGAAATCAAGTTAATCGTATGAGATACAATTAATATAATGTATGTGATACATTATAATATAAAGTTTAATTTAAGATTAAACTTTATTGATTGAGAGAAATACAATTAAATACGATTTAATTATACGCTTAAATTAAATATGAGGTATTTAATTTAGTAATTAATTAATTGGAGAATTAATTCATTATTAATTTAATTAAATTTGATTTAATTAAAAACTATAGGTTATGGGAGATATTCATTTAAATATGATTTTAATGAAATTAATTAAATTTGATTTAATTATTGATTTGATTAATTAATTAATTAAATGAATCCCCATCCTATTAGAATTGAGAAGAGTAATTAATTATTAATTAATTAATATATATTCCTAACCTATTATGAATAGGAAAGAGACACGACACTCTATATAAAGGATATAATGCCTTCCCAATTGAAAGAACTCACAACTCAGGACTTTGCTCTCAAGCAAAATTTCTCTCTAAGAATTTCACAACATTCTAGTGAATTTTTTTTTTCCCAAAATTCAAGAACACCAAGTCCCACAACTTGGTTCTTAGTCCTAGAGATATAACAGTGGAGGATCTCGGTGGTAAGTAGTGTCCCTACTGTGATCATATTATTCTTGGTGGAAGTTCATTGAAGAAAGTCTTCAACAAGTAAGTATTTTATTCTTTTAATTATTAGATTTAGATCTAATGCACTTAACCTAGTTTATATATAAAATTGTTCTGTATGATTTGCCAATGTATTGGTATTTTAGAAAGCTTAATTAAAATATGAATCGGTCCTATACGCTTCCACTGGGAATTTAGGAATTCCAATCCTTCATCCATCTTTATGTGTTGTATGCTTATATTGTCGCATGAACTAATTTTTTTTTTTTAATCAAATCTTAGCCTAAGCGTCCATGTGACATTAAGATTATTTTTGTATGGATTACAATGAATTAAATGATATTGATATTTTCTACTTATGTGATATTGTTGGGTTTTATGTCCTAAAACTCGTAATTTGTAAACATTAAACATATTTTATTTTGCAATAACGTTTTTATTGAGGTTATTCAGTGAATTGCGCGTTATTTAACCTAAATCCAATAAAGTAAGATCCCTTACTATAGTATGAATACTTGAACTATATGTAGAGACATAAGAGTGAATTAAGTTCATGTATATAACCAAAATGGTCTATAGTATATGGATCAGGTTGGATACCTTATCCTGGGGACACTATGGATGCAACCTACTTTGCATTTAGTGCAAACAATGTGATCCTGAATCGTTCATGTCGAGACATGAGAGTAGGGGTGTTCTATGCAATGAGTTTGCATAAGACCGAACTGAGAAATAAGTCACTCTCACTTTATAACGCCGTTTACTGATGAGACTCACTATTTCATACGATGACCTAGGTAACTCGATCTTAATCTTGAGCTAACTATGAACTCCTGTTTATTCAGGATTATCCTTTAATCTGCTTGGGTGAGAGTGGCTTGACTTCGCCAACTCAATAAGCCTACCATTTTGGTGATAAGACCGGGTAGATAACTGGGGACATAGTCATGCAAGACAGAATTCACTCTTACTCGTTTTAGGGATAGTAGAGAGGTTGTTCCCTCAAGTGTTGATTCCGAGACTTGAACAACGGACCCCACCCTCTCCTTGGCCCAAGAGGGACTCGATTTGATGGTTAGATCACAAACAAATTGTTCATTAGAGGATCAACGGGATTTATGAAGCAAAGAAGTACTTGTTGGATTTTATGTCCTAAAACTCGTAGTTTGTAAACATTAAATATATTATATTTTACAATAAAAATGTTATTGAGGTTATTCAGTAAACATATTATTGGCAAACTGAGTTGCATGCTATTTAACCCAAATCCAATAAACTAAAGATCCTTGGCTATAGTATGAATACTCGAACTATATGAATAGACATAAGGTTGGATCAAGTTCAAGTATATAGCAAAAATGGTCTATAGCATACGAATAAGGCTAGTTACCTTATCCTGGTGACACTATGGACACGACCCACTTTGTATGGAGTACAAACAATGTGATCTTGAATCGTTCATGTGAAGACATGTGAGTGGAGGCGTCCTATGCAATGAATCTGCATAAGACCGAGCCGCGAAGTAAGTCACTTTCACTTTATAACGTCATTTACTGATGACTAACTATTTCATGTGATGACCTAGGTAACTTGATCTTAATCCTGAGTTAACTATGAACTCCTCTTTATTCGGGATTATCCTTTGATCTGCATGGGTGAGAGTGGCCAGACTTCGCTGACTCAATAAGCCTACCATTTTTGGGATAAGACCGGGTAGATAGTTGGGAACACAGTCTTGCAAGAAGAAATTCACCCATACCCGTTTAAGGGATAATAGAGAGGTTGTTCCTTTAAGTGCTGACTCCGGGTCTTGAATAAGGGGTCTCACCCTCTCATTGGCCCGAGAGGGACTCAGTTTGGTGGTTGGACCACAAACCAATTGTCCATTAGAGGATCAGTGAGACTTAAGAAACAAGAAGTACTATAGGAGTAAAACGAACATTTGACCCGACTATAGTTACAAACAACATTTGAAGGATCGACTTACTAATCATGGTTATATCGAGTGGACAGAAATATATCTACAATGAGGGGAGTGTAGCTATTGGGCTACAGTAGAGTGTCTCAGTAGTTAACAAATGTTAATTAACTAGGTTAATGAGATTAGCCGGTTAAACTCGAATCATTGGAGCCCATGATCTGTAGGTCCATTAGGTTCTCCTGCTATATCATATAAGAATAAACCTTAGAACAGTGTGATGGGAGAGTTTGAATCCTTCAAGATGGGTTTAGGAAGTTTATGTTGACTATATACGATATTATCGACATAATAGTTTAATTACGAATTAAACTATTGTTTGAGAGAGTTGAAGTATTTAAATATGATTTAAATACTATTCACATGAATAGGGATTCATGTTCAGAAAATTCATTTGGAGAAAGGTCAGGATTAGGTGCAAAGTATTAATTTAATATTTGATATTAAATTAATATTATATAATTAAATTGTTTAATTAATTTTAATTTAAAAATAATTATGATTTTTTTTAATTAAAATTAAGAAAAGAAATTCATTTCTTGGATTTTATCAAAATTAAAAAAATATAGAGATAGTGGATTACACCACATTCATGCAATAAGCCTTCTTAGAACACCTAAACTCTTGCATGAAGCCTCCTTAAGACACCTATAATCTCACTAATCTTGTCTCCTAATATGTGTCAATTTTTGGTGAATCAAAGATGCCTGTAATCTTCTATAAAGAGGATTAGAAGGTGGAGAACACAAGAGATTTGTTTATTGTTATGTTGATGAAATCTTGCCTCAAAGTCAAGCTCTCAAAGTCGTGGCCAGCGTCGAGACGCTACCTCTCTGGAAAATGGCATGTTTGCGGCGTTTTTGGGGGTCTCGACATTCTTGATTGACTTTTTGGTTGACCTATACATCAACCAAATTGACCCCAAATTGACCTATACATCAATAAGACTCAAAATTAGTCAATTATCACAAATAATAACATTAGAACAAGCACAATTTACGAAAATAATTAGCACCAATTTGGTGCTATCAATGAGGCCTTTTTGGGTAATCCAAAAACAAAGTGACAGGACCGATAAGAGGGTGTCAAATTCTCCCTAGGTCGTCAAATAAATTTATAATCCACAGCACTACTACTAATTTTTGTAGTAATAACGGTCGAGGTCAAACATAGGGAAGGGGGATCTAATAAGTGCAAGATTTTATGCTTATAAGAACAGGGGGGATTTTTCTTGGTGATGAGTGAAAAACAAGAAAATAAAATAAAATAATTGAATGCTAAATTTAATATGGCACGAAAACTAAATATGCGAAGGAGAAATAAGACGGGATCAAATACATAAAAAGAGATCGTTGGATTAGGATTTCTTTTTAAAAAGGCTCAATTTTTGGGCACATGCTTATCATTCAATAAAAGGAATAAAGTTGGCAGGATGACACATCGTTGATTTTCATAATAAGAGAAAAAGCAACCGGACCATCCATACATCAACACTCAATCAATTAAAATTTGTTCAAATATAGGTCCAGTGCTCAGATGCATGACCTCAATCCAGAAAAAATAGAGTGCTAAAATATAAACATGCATAATAAAAATAGTTTGATGCTCAGGTGCATCAAGACTCAACCAAAACAGGCATGCAAGACCAATTCCACCCCTAACCTAGAATCGTGCATCACTTTTTAATGAATCTAATCAAGAAAAAAAAAGTAAAAGGGACAAAGAGTAAGGGAACAGAAACTCTCCCTGTTTTCAAGCTCAATGGTTGGAAGGGAATGGTTCACCATGACTTGAAAGGTACCAGCTTGTTGAAGTAGGGTCACAAAATCCTAAAGACAAGAAAGGAAAGACAGAAACAAAAACAAAAACATCAAAGGAAAAACAATAGAAAACTGGGTTGCCTCCCAGAAGCGCAATTTTTAACGTTGATTGCTCAACGAGATTTCCAGTCTTCAATCGAAATCCACTTCTTTGATCCACAGAGGATCCTTCTTTTTTTTTTCTTAATCAGCTCCTGCACAGGAAAACTCAACTTGCACACGGAGTGCACAACATAAAAAAATTTAAACAGAATATCCCCACCCGTCAAGTTAAAGCTTATTCTAAACACCCTAGCCTTAACTTGGTCAGCCACTTGATTGTCTAGGCCTAAATCATGCTCTAAGGAAACAAGGACATTAGGCATAAAGCAGTTAGATGCATAATGATCGGAGTTAGACTTAGCATTCCTAATCCTTAATTCTCCTAACATGCTTGATGCGTTAATTAAATCAAACCTAGAATTAAAGGAAAAGTTAAGTTTAGGCTTACTGACCTTGATGGGATATTCTCTTTTCTTACTTTCCTGCTGCTCTGAGATTTGACTCTCTAGCTCATCGGGGGAGTTGGCTCGGAATTTAGTGACTTCCGTCAGCTTCACAATAATCTCCCACGCCTTACCAGGTGTCGTGGCAAACAAATCACCTCCACTAGCCGAGTCAAGCATTCTTCTATCTTCAGGTGTTAGCCCTCCGTAAACGCTTTCTATTCAGGGACTCCTCTAAGAGTGGGGTGTGGTGTTCCATGCAATAAAGATTGAAACGACTCACGAACTCATGGAACAACTCTTCAGGGGCTTGGCCAGCGTTGAAAATCCTTCCGGTGGCTTCTATCAGCAGCGCAATAGGGGTGTACTTCTTTAGGAAACTTCTCCTCATCTCATTCCCGGAAGATATCGACCTTGGAGGCAAAGAGAAGATCCACCTTCTAGCCTCTCGTTGCAGTGAGTACGGAAACACCCTTAACTTGAATTAATCTTTAGATATCTCAGGGGGTTTCTTTTCGGAAAAACTTGAAAAGAACTCAGATACATGAAAGTAGGTGGTGCGACAAAGGCTGAATGATGGATGTGAGATAAGATGATAGATAATAATAAGGATAAATTCAGCCAACCTTAGTGCAAGTATACACTATCGCACGTAGTAATAAAAAACTTAGAAGTATTCCAAGGGTATCGATCCCACGAGGACTAAATTGGAAATTCAGATTTGAAGAAGAAACTGCTCAACTGATTGCTTAAAAACAGGTAACCAAAGAAATGATTGATGATTGATTTTTAGAATGATAAATAAAGCAAGAAAATAAATAAAAGAATAACAATAAGAAATAAAGCGAGGTATTCAACATGGATTCATCCCAAAGGCAATAACTTTAGTCGTGGATTATTCAACTTAAGTCTATTCAATGCATTGGGTCAGATTTAACTTCTATTTGGTCTTGCTCCCAAGAACCATTAGAAGGCAAAGCGAGTACAGTTATGCACATTTCTGTGACTTGACTCCGACATAGATAATTCACGAATGCAATCTATAACCCTATAGTTGATATAGGGTGCCTTAGGCAACTTGTCCTATACCACCGAACAATCTCTTTCGAGCTTTTTCTCCTATATCACCTTTATGAGAACCGATATCGTTTGTCCCTTTCGAGATCAAACTCACATAACATGCAAAGTCAAGTGATCAATTTAAACTCAACAAGATCAAAATGATATTCAATAAAGAATGACATGCATTGAACAATACTTAAGCAAATAAAACACTTTCAAACTATTGAACCATAAGGGAATTCACCATATTGAACCCCTCAACGGAATTTAGCTACTCATGGTGAGATAAAGTGCAAATGAATATATTTTCATTGAAAATAAGATGTAAAGAACACAGATAAATGAAAAGTATCAAAAGATGGAAATAATGACAGTAGCCAAATACTAGGGTTTTTCTATTTTATCCAATCCTTCTAGAGTTCGCTTAGACACTCCACTCTCTCGCTTTTACAAGTGGGAATGGGTGAAAATCCCTACAAACCCTACAGTTTGATGTCTAACTAAGGTTAGAATTTAGTCATCTAAGAAGGACCTCGGGCATCCCTATCAATAGTCGTCAACTAGGGTTCTGTCACCACCCTCTTCTTCCAAATGAGTTCTGCTTGAATTTGACTTCGAATATCGAGCTTATATAGTGTTGGAATTGGTTGAGGAGCTGCGAAATAGATGCTGGTAGGTAGCTCAGTCGATTTCGGGGTCAAAATAGCAGGTTAGGTGCGAAGAAGTCTCGTTCAAAACGACCCGTGGAAGACTCGGAACTGCCTCTGTTTTTCCAGAAATGCGATCGCATTTCATTTTGCCTTCCCAGAAATGCGGTCGCATTAATGGGTAAATTCCAGCTTTTCCTCTATTTTTCTACACAGCAACAAACTTAGTCAAATTCCCTTAAAATTGAGTCTTTTTAAGCACAAATGAGCACAAATTGACAAAAGTGGCTTTCAGCACCCTAACTTAACAACTTTAACATATTTTGAGCTCGGGAATAGTAAAATTGATCTAAAACATATAGTTTTGATAAGATAATGAGCTAAATATAAGGGTAAAATATGTATATTTTTTACCCTTATCAGTAGGCACCTGTTCCTGGCTCACCACAAAAGGAAGGAACTAAGAAAATAAATTCAGATAGGGAGACAAAATTACCTTCTTCATGATTTATGCAACAGGGGGTGGTGGATAATTGGGAGCTGAAAAATTGTTATACACTGTTCTCTCGGCTTTATCTATCCAAGCGGATATTAGACCGAGAGCTTGTTGGATATCCATGAAGCTCAGTGTTTTTCCTTGTCCTTGGCAGGGAGGAGTTTGCTCTTGTAAAGATTTGTCACTGGACCTGCAAGAAACACACTAACACAAGAGACAAGAAAAGGGTGAAAAACACAAAATTAATTAGAAGCTAACGTCGTGTTCCCCGACAACGACGCTAGTTTGATGGGACCGACTCCAAGTTTGGTCGGAGTGGTACTGGCTTGTTGGTCAACGACCTGAATCAGAATTTTCAGACTCAGGCGCGTCTGTGCCGCAGAGCTCTCGTTAAAACAAATTTATAGTCCACGGTCACCAAGCTACTTTGCAGTAGTAGTGGCCGGGGTCGATCACAGGGAACAACTGGTTCACTTCTAACCTCTTTTGTGTTGTGGGGTGGTAAAGAAAAGGGGGTTTGAAACAGATGGTGAAAATTGTGGGCGAAGGGTGGATGTGTTGGGTTTTATGCCCTAAAACTCGTAGATAGTGAATGTAAACAAATTGTATACTTGTTCTAATAAAGTGTTATTGAGTTTCTGCAATAAAATGTTATTGTTAAATCTTGCACAAATTGACCCAAATCCAATAAACTAAGATCCAAGGTTGTTTGTATGTAACTTGAACTAGTATGTGGGGACATACTGATGCGGAAATTGCTAACCGCAAGTGTACGGGTCAAGTTATAATATAGTGAATATGAAATTCGAATGTCGTCCTCTGGATTGGTGTCTAGTCAATTTTAATTACCGGAAATACTCTTGGCCAATTTTATTTAGGGAAACGAATTTAGCGAGAATTTAATTCAATCAAACACAAAACTAATGCAAAAAGTGACAATCTAATGGGAAGTAATGGTCTTAGGGATTTGATTTCACCAATTGGGATTATGGATTAATTAACGGATTAACACATGCTATGATTCATAAATCTTGGTAAACTAATATCACACATATCTCTCCCGAGCATACATGATCCTCCCACATGCGACTGAACCCGATATCCCTATCTAAATTCAATAAAAAAACAAGGCACTAAGGATAATCTTTTTAACGATTTCTAGAATTAACCATAATCTCCCGATTTACAGCTAAATCCTAGTTATGCATAATGATTTCTAAGCTAAATCCTCTCTCCCGAGTTAGATTCAAGCACAAACATCAATCAATTCATGGCCGTTAAATTGAAAGCATTAAGGCTACAAATATGCATAAATAAATCCAATAGCATAAAACCGTAAAATCAATCCATAATGTGCCCAACGGCTACATCAATCCCTAAGAATTTAAGCCTAGCTACTCATACAACACGTTACGATATAGCAAGAGTCTAAAACAGCCATAAACACTAACTAAGTTGAGGGAAAGAGGAAGTAAACTCAATGTAGGCCGAGACCGAGCGTCCCCGTCACGATCCCCACGAACAATGGGTTGATTTCCAACTTGCTCCCTTTGCTTCCGCCCCAAAAGCCTCGGTTTCTGCCCTGTTTACGGCTCCAAGACGTTCCAAAAGAGGATCCCCAAAAACCTAGCCGCAAATTAACTTATATTCTGTTTTTTTCGTCATAGCGTTGAGACGTTACCTTTAAAACACGCGTTCTGGAATCGAAATTACACAGCGTCGAGACACTAAGGTCGCAGCATCTCGACGCTGTAACCTTTTAGCGCCTGATCACATATGGAATGTTAGCGTCGAGACGCTAGCCTGCGGTTGACCCTACTTTGACTTTTCCTTCTTTGATTCTTTTTTCATTTCTTGATCTCTTTTCGCCCCCGAACATCCAATTGGCTCCAATATTAATTTCCTACAAATATCACATGAAAATGCATAAAATATGGCCAATAACTCATAAAAGACTAGCTAAATAGATTAGGGAAAACTAGCTAGCTCTGCTCGCTATCACATACGGGGATCGATGTTCAAGTAACAACCTAAAAGGTCTATAGTACAAGGATAAGACTGGGTACCTTATCCTGTTAACACTATGTGATACGACCCGCTTTGTATTTGATACAAACGTATTGATCCAAAGCGTCCATGTAGTAGACATGCGAGTGGAGATATCATATGCAATAAGTTTGCATAAGACCAGACTGCGAAATAGTAACCGCTAGCTGTAACACCGTTAACTAGTTAGGTTTCTATTACACAAGGATGGCCTAGGAAACTTAATTTGAATCCTGAGTGGATTATGGACTCCTATTCATGAGGGATTGTCCTTTGATTTGTATGGGTGAGAGTGACCAGTACGTTGACTCAATAAGCCTACCATTTTGGGGACAAGACCGAGTGGGGAGCTAGGAACATAACTACACAAGATGGAATTCATTCCTTCCCGATTTTTGTGGAAGTAGATGAGTGTTCCCTTAAGTGGTGTCTCCGGGTCTTGAACAAAGGGCCCTACCCTCTCATTGGCCCGAGAGGGATTTCTGTTTGATGGTTGGACCACAAACAGGTTGTTCATTAGAGGAGCATTGGTACTTAAGGAGGTAGAGGTAACTCAGGAGTAAAATAGTAATTTGACCCAACTAGAGCTACGAACACTCATGAATAACTAACTTGCCGTTATTGGTCGATATCCGTGGACACAGAAATATTCTACAGTGAGAAGAGTGCAGCTGTGGGTCTTTAGTGGAGTGGCCCACAGTTAACGAATGTTGACTAACTTTGTTTATGAGTTTAGCCAATTAGTCTCGTATCGTTGGAGCTTCTGATCTGTAGGTCCATTAGGTCCCACTGGTAGCTCGTAAAGAGACTTGAGGCAATTAAGTATAAATTGTAAATTGAAAGTGTTCAATTTATTTAGGGAAATTGTATAATGTATATTGATGCATTATAATATAAAGTTTATGAAACTTTATAATATAATTTTTTAATTAATTTCAAAAATTAATTATTGGGAGAAAATATTTGAAAGAGTTCAAATAATTAATATGAATTGGATTCATATAAATATAAATGATTTAATAAAATCCCTAAGATTAAATATGTGATATTTAATTGGGTATTTAATTAATTATGAAAATAATTAATTATTTATTAAATTAAATATGAATAAGATAATAGATTTGATATTATTCATGACCTTTACCTATAAATAGGACCCCTTGGGTGGGTGAAAGGCATCTCATTCATTCTACTTCTCTTAGAGATCTTTCCCAAAAGACTCCCACCAATCTCCTGCCTCTTTTAGTCTCAGAGATATACCGGTGTAACCAAATGGTGGTGTTCTTCGTTGTTGCAAAGCAATCAAGAATCATTCTTGATTTTCAGAGACGTCAACGAAGGTTTGCTTCCCTTTTCTTTATTATAGATTTAGATCTAATATTTGTATGCTTAGCCTTAAGTTTCTATAGAATTTGTTTTATGATTTCTGCCAATGTAATGGTATTTTTGGGTAAACAATATTAACGAATCGGTCCCAATTACGCTTCCGCTTTAACGGAATTAGGGAATTCTAAATCCTTCAATTGGTATCAGAGACAGGTTGTAGATCTAATCTTGTTTCTCTAAAATTTGCATTGGTTGTTGGTTGGATTGATTTATGCATTTGATGTATGGTGGTTTGCTAGTAAATGTTTAAGGTTTTGGCATATTAGATTTGCTATTTTTTTTGTTGATTTGATCAATGTAAAGACCCGGTGTTATGGGCATTTAATTGCAATCAAGTCTGAAAGTCCGTGTCGTTCGTGTTTTGATGATTTGCGACAAAAAATTGAAGAAAATTGGCAAAAAATCAAAGAAAACAGCAACTAGAAGAAGGGAAAACTAGAGAATAGAGGTTGGGATTCGTAAAAAAAAAATGGCGCTGACGTCAACAATTTGAATAAGACAAAATAGCTGACGTTAGCATCTAGAATAAGATAAAATAGCTGACGTCAGCCCTAATCAGGTGAAATACATCGGTTCTTGATGTTTTTTGACCGGTTCAAGGGTTGGTTGACCGGTTCAATCGATTTTTGACCGGTTCGGCGAGGTTCCATGCGGGTTTTGACCAGTTCTCGATGGTTTTGACCAGTTCAATTCGTTTTTGGCTGATTCCAGTGGGTTTGACCCGGTTCGTGGCGGTTTGATCAGTTTTAAGCGAGTTTTACCGTTTTTTGACCGGTTCACGGTGGTTTTGATTGGTTCTCGCCAATTTTGATCGGTTTGAGTGGTTTTTGAGCCGGTTTTGTGCGGTTTGAGTAGTTGATGGTCTAGTTCATTGCGTTTTGACCAGTTTATACATTGTTTGAAGCGGTTCATGCAGTTTCAGCCTGGTTTGAAGCTGGTTCGGGCTGGTTCACGGCTAGATAGGGCATTTTTAGATTAATTATTATAATTTTTCTAATTTATTTTGTCCTAGGATGCCAAAACCTGTCTACTTAGCTATTTATTTTGCTTTATGGATGTCATATAACTTAAAATCCCACCATAGGTTAAGCATATTCATGCATATTTATTATTATAAATGTTATAATGTATGAAATATGCATGAATTTAATTTTCATGAGTATTTAATATTAATTATTATGATTAAATGGATGAAAATTTGAGAAGCATTGAGCATGAAATTACTTTAGTAAAAATATAAAGAATTATATTTATAAAAGTAATTTATATGCTTATTAATTTTCATGAACTATTAATATAAAGTGTTATGTTAATGTATGAAAATGGTAATGCTCTGTTAATTTTCTTGGGTTATTAATTTAAGAGTTAGATTAATTAAAAGGAAATTAAATTGCATTGGGCATGACATTACCTCAGTTTAATATAATTGTTATATTTTTGGTATGTCATGTATGCTAGTATATGGTTTATATATTAATTAGAATTTGATTGTTAATTTATTCACCATAGTAGCATGTTATATGATTAATTCATTAAAATTTATAAGTGTTATAAAATTAATGAATAGAAATCGTTAACCTATAACAAAGAATTGCATGCAAACATAGGATCTTAGGAAAAATGGATTAATTTTAAAATGTTTAAAATTAATTAAACCTAAGATCACGTTTCTAATAGGATTAGAATTACTCTTACTTAGAATTAAAACTAGTTTTAATTGACTAAGTAGGAAAAACATTACTATGATTATAAGGGAACTTCATCGGTTAAGTTCTATCTAAGGCTGGGGGTACTTAAGATGACGGTTTACGGAACACCTCCTACCTAGGAACTGACCCGGAATACCGGAGTTGAATTAATCATAGTTAAATGTTAGCATGCAATGTCATTAGGTTTATTAAAAGAGTTTAATACACCTAGATCTTTTGAGTAAAGACTTTACATTACTATGGTTAAAAGGGAACTCTCCCGGTTAAGTGTTGTACAATTTTCTGCAAGCGTACGGTTGCCAAAGTAATATGAAAACGGAAAGTATTCCGAGTATCAATCTTCAGGGAATTTGAATAATATCCATTAAGTACCAAGAAACATGATGTTCAATTTTATTTAGAATTCCAACTCGAATGATAAAGCAAAAATTAAAGAAACTAAAAAATAAACATGCAACAACAAAATGGAAATATCCTATTAAGGGGACTTGACCTAGGGTGTTAACTAGGTTTTTGGATATGTAGCTCAAATACATGGATGCATGTAACTAATAATCTTCAATTTCATAAATCTAGAAGTAATTATGAGCAGATTTCTCTTTCAAGCTCCTCCAAATCTCATACTAACATAACTAATTTATGTGTCCATCTCCTTAGTTAATCATAGTATGGCATTAAGCAACTTCATTAACAATTTCAAACAATTCTCTTTCACTCTCGTGCTCCAAGCAATCGTTAGCCATGCAATTTGGATCTAATCTAACTTCTCTCTCTCGAGTATCAATTTAGACCAACAAATCAATCAATCCGTGATCAAGGGATTAAAAGCATTAAACATGAATTGCATAAATGAAATATGAAGAAATTCATTACATAATCCAAGTAATTGTGCTACAATATCCAATTAACTAGAATAACGACCCTAGGTCTCAAGATCTACTCACAAATGGAAATAATCTTGCCAAAATGATCTTTATCCATGGTCCTAACTTAATCTAAAATAAGAAATTACAAAGAAATAAGGAAGAAATAACCAATAAGTTGATCCCAAGCTCCCGTCACGATCATCTCAAATCCCGAGCCTTGGAATCTTGCTCAATTCCACCTTTTTCCTCACAATTCTTCTCACTTTTTCTCTCTATTGAGCTAGGGGAGAGCTCCCCAAAAATGGGATGATTTTCACCTTTGGGAATGAGGCTATTTATAGGAGCAGAAACAGACCTTTCTTGCTGCCCAAGACGCCCAACGTCGAGATGCTACGTCAAAGCGTCTCGACGCTGTGACGTCAGGTTTTCTTGGAGCAGAAGTTGTCGCAGTGTCGCGACGCTACCGCGATACTGTAATTTTCTTCACTGATTACATAGCGTCTCGACGCTAGGCCTTCTAGAAGCCTTAAACACAAATTTTTTCCTCCTTTCTTCTTTTTTTTGGGCTTTTTGGCCTCCACTTCAAATGCTCTATTTTCTTCTCTTCAATTATGGCCCAAAGTCTTCTTTTTCTACCCCAAAATTGGTAAAATTCTTGGTTTTGCATCTCGAACTCGAATTTCTACAAAATCAACATAAAAATACATTAAAGCTCTCAATTCATGCATAAAACTAGCTAAAATTAATAGGAAAATGATGACATTTTTGCATATCATCACACCCCAAACTTAAAGTTTTGCTAGTCCCGAGCAAAACAAAGTAATGCATATGAATCATAACTTGCATGCTAACAACTCTATCCTCAATGCTTCAAGCCATGAATGCAAACTATTGAAACAAATAAGTAAGCACGAACAAGCATCAAGAAGTTTAAAATCTAATCATATCCTCCTTTGCAAAAAGGAATCATCATTTGCCTCATCATGATTTTTACTAGCCCAGAATCATTTATACACTCCTCCATTCATCTTCCCCCTACACTGGCACTAAAGCTCGCCCTTTTAGCCATCTTACTTATTTAGCAAGCATTACCTTATTGAGGTGCCCATAATTCTTAGGGCATCCCCCAAACTTTTTTTTTTTTTTTTTTTTTTTTTTTTTTTTTTTTTTAAGAATCCTTTTAGATGTAGCGCCTTCGTTCTAGCTTGCCAACATTGGTGATGAAAGCATCCAACTACGAGTGCCTCATCTTTCAGGTTGCCGAGGCATGCTCATTTCTTTTGTGCGCTTTCATACAAAGGCAAACGATGGGTGTCATGAATGCCCCTGGTTACTAACACTCTAAAGAAAGTGGAGCATTGTTTTTTTTTTTTGGGCAAATCAAAGCATTTCTTTTTCCCAAAGCTCAGTATTACTTACTATTATACCAGAAAGCTATCTAGACAAACTTTACACCTATCGAAGTGACAACGAACTTCCATAGTATATAACTTTCATCTAGGCTTTCAAAATCATAATAAAACAAGTGAATCATCATACGTTGCAAGGGGATCAAAGAAAACTTTTAAATTTTCTTGAATTTAGACATGCTTTCAAATTTGCAATAATAAGATAGAATCAAGGCTAAAAGCAAATCATCAGACGTCATCATCATCAACATGCATTTAATTCATCATAAGCATTACTTACGCAAAACCTAAGCAGAGCGAATCCCCCCCCCCCAAACTTAAAATATACATTGTCCCCAAATGTATGAACATTTAATCAGATAAAGAGAGATCGATACTGCCTTGGAAAAGCGAGAGATTCTGAAACGTCTTGAATTGTCGTCCGAGGAGAGAATGAGAAGCTAGGCATGAATTCGTGGGCTTACTGCACAAGGATCGATCTTAAGGGAGCATTAGGATCAACACAGAAACTAAATTAAAATTTACAAAAACCTTAAACAGTTAGGTTGCCTCCCAAGAAGCGCTTGTTTAACGTCCTGAGCTAGACATGGCTCGTCACCCTAGATCAGTCAAAATCATTTTTTCGGCCTTTCGCTCTTCGAATCCACAATAGTGCTTCACTCTCTGAGCATTGACTTTAAAAGTTAACCTGCTGCTATCCATCAATTCAATTGGTCCAAACGGAGACACTTCCTTAACTATGAACGGACCAGACCATCGTGACTTTAATTTTTTTGGGAATAATCATAGACGGGAGTTGAACAGAAGAACTTGCTGCCCTGGCTCAAAAGAACGCTTCTGGATTATATGATCATGGCATCTTGTAGTTCTTTCCTTATAGAGCTTAGCGTTTTCATACGCCTGGCTCCTAAATTCTTCTAATTCGTTGAGCTGCAGTAGCCGTTGTTCCCCACCCTTCTTTGCATCCAAGTTCAACTTCTTGACAGCCTAGTATGCTTTGTGCTCGAGCTCCACAGGTAGGTGACAGGCCTTACCATATACTAATCGATACGGGGATGTACCGATCGGAGTTTTGGAAGCCGTCCGATAGGCCCACAAAGCATCGTCCAACTTGTATGCCTAGTCCTTCCTGTTGATGCGCACTGTCTTCTTCATGATTTGCTTAATCTCCCTGTTAGAAATCTCAGCTTGACCGTTAGTCTGGGGATGATAAGCTAAAGAAGTCTTATTCTTGACACCATATTTTTTAAGTAATGATTCAAACAATCTATTACTAAAATTGGACCCCTTGTCACTAATTATAGCCCGTGGTGTGCCAAATCTAGTGAAAATATTTTTATGTAGAAAACGTAGTACAACACGTGCATCATTAGTCTTAGTGGCGATTGCCTCAACCCATTTAGATACATAATCAACAACAACTAAGATGTATGAGTATCCATTGGAAAAAGGGAAAAGGGCCCATAAATCCATGCCCCATACATCAAAAAGTTCTACTTCAAGAATAGGGGTTAGGGGCATTTCATGGCGTCTAGAAATATTATCTGTCCTCTGGCATCTGTCACATGTTTTCACAGAGGTATAACAATCTTTAAGTAGAGTAGGCCAATAAAAACCAGATTGAAGTATCTTTGCTGCAGTACGAGTTGGTCCAAAATGACCACCATATGGAGAGGCATGACAATCATGTATAACCTTACCTACTTCTTCTGCTGGAATGCACCTTCGAATTATTTGGTCAGAACATACCTTGAAGAGAAACGGGTCATTCCACAGGTAGGATTTCACATCATGGAAAAACTTCTTTCTTTTATGAGCATTTAAGTTTGGTGGTATTTCTTACTTTTAATATCACTAATAGACCATCCTAAGGCTGATTTATGCTTTTTCAAAACATCCAACAATTTTTCCTCTTCTACTTTACTTAGATCTGCAGAAATGATAACGGGAAAAGTAGAAGATTCTCCTAAGAAAGCATAACGTAGATGAGCAGGCAATTGTTTTAACTTAGGGAAAGGGACATCAACTTGAGCACAAATATCTAATGATAATTTTTCTTCCCTTCCTAAAGATCTATCAATTAAAGCATTTCCTTGATTAACATCTATTAATTCATCTCCAAACACGTCAGGCATGCTTATTTCATAATGATCAGTAGGAGACTCTGACTCTACACATGCATTGATGATAGTGTCAACTGAACCAATTGAAAAACAAGAACTAACCTCTTATGGGTGTTTTAATGCATTAAAAAGTTTGAACACTACCTTGTCATCTTCTACTCTGAGAGTCAGGGTTCCTTTCTGTACCTCAATTAGCTCACGAGCGGTTGCCAAAAATGGTCTCCCAAGAATGATTGGGACTTTGGGGTCTTCTTCCATGTCTAATACTACAAAGTCTGCAGGGAATATGAATTTGTCAACATTGACCAGAACATCTTCTAACACACCTTTAGGGTATGTCATTGAACGATCTGCCAATTGCAAAACAATTGTAACTGACTTTAATTCCCCGAAACCAAATTCCCTGTAAACACTGAAAGACATTAGGTTTATACTCGCCCCTAAGTCGCACAAAGCTTTTTTTTTAAACAAACTACCAATAGTACAAGGAAAAGTGAAACTTCCTGGATCTTTCAATTTTGGAGGTAGATGTTTTTGGATAATGGCACTGCACTTGGCGGTCATATTCACTAGCTCATGGTTCTCGAACTTCCTTTTCTTTGATAAGATTTCCTTCATAAATTTGGCATAGTGTGACATCTGTTCCAAAGCATCAGCAAAAGGAATGTTAATATGGAGCTGTTTAAAAACATCAAGAAATTTTGAAAATTCAGCATCCAACCTTTTCTTTTGAAATCTCTGAGGATAAGAAATTTGATTAAGAACTAAAGGAATAGAATCAGAAGACTTATCTGGCACTGACGTTGCGACTTCTTCCTCTGGTTTGTTTTGATCATCATCCTCATCCAATATCCTTCTAGTGCTGGGTTTTGTTTCTTCTTTTCTTTCAACTTCTTTCAACTGTTTCCCACTTCTGAGAGATATGGCAGGGCATTGTTCTTGTAGGTCCATGACGATAACATTGGATAAATATCCTTACTTGATTTCCTTCATGAATATTGTCATTTGATCTATTTTTGCTTCCATCTTACTAATGACAATATCTCGTTTTACTGATAAATTCCTAGTCTCATTTATGAAATTCCCTAGTATTTCTTCCAAAGGGCTTTTCTTCTCTTGAATTATTTCCTCAGTTTTAGGCTCCATTTCTTCAACCTTAGGTAAACTTGGAATTTCTGAACATGTGAGCTTATTTAGAGCCCTGGTTAGAGCTTCGACTTGCAACCTTAAAGCACTTACCTCATCGTTCTCACATGGTTTCTCCTTGGATTTGGATTATGGTTGCTTAGACTGCCATTAATAACTTGTTAAGGCTAATTCTTTTACTAAGGTTTGTGCATCCTTAACAGTTTTGGCTAAGAAGTTTCCTCCAGCTGCCGTGTCAAGAATTGTCTTAAAATCCTTATTTAACCCATCGTAGAAAAGTGGTATCTGAAGCCAATCATGGTGTCCATGTTGTGGACATTTTCTTAACATTTCCTTATATCTTTCCCAAGCTTCATGTAGTTGCTCTTCCTCTAATTGTTTAAACGTTCCAATTTTAGTTTTAAGCTTGGTAATTTTGGCTAATGGCAAAAATTTTGTAAGGAAAGCTTTAACTAAATCATTCCAACTAAGAATGCTATTTGAAGTTAACGAGTCCAACCAATCCCTAGCTCTATCATGTACGGAAAATGGAAACAATTGTAAGCGAATAACGTCAGAGCTAACTCCTCCTATTTTTACCGTTCCACAGATATCCAAAAATGATCTCAGATGATGGTGTGGATCCTCTGATGGATAGCCTTTGAAAGCATTTTCTTTTACCATTTGAATGAGACTAGCTTTGAGCTCAAAATTATCTATCGCGACTAGCTCATAAGCTTTTCCAGAATAATTTAATGGAAATCCAGGCAACAAATAATCTCGGATTGCTTTATCTTCTTGACCTGCCATGATTAAATCTCAAAGAAACAATTTATCCACCTTATAGCTTCTCAAAATTTGCCACCACTAAATTTTTTTTTTTAATGCGGAAATAAAATTTCTAAATTAAAACCAAACACTTCATTCTCAATATTAACGGAAAAATTACAAATTCCCCGGCAACGGCGCCAAAAACTTGTTGTACAATTTTCCACAAGCGTATGGTTGCCCAAATAATATTAAAACAGAAAGTATTCCGAGTATCGAATCCTCAGGGAATTTGAATTATATCCATTAAGTACCAAGAACCATCATGTTCAATTTTATTTAGAATTCCAACTCAAATGATAAAGCAAAAATTAAAGAAACTAAAAAATAAACATGCAACAACAAAATGGAAATATCCTATTAAGGGAACTTGACCTAGAGTGTTAACTAGCTTTTTGGATATGTAGCTCAAATACATGGATGCATGTAACTAATAATCTTCAATTTCATAAATCTAGAAGTAATTATGAGCGGATTTCTCTTTCAAGCTCCTCCACATCTCATACTAACATAACTAATTTATGTGTCCATCTCCTTAGTTAATCATAGTATGGCATTAAGCAACTTCATTATCAATTTCTAACAATTCTTTTTCACTCTCGTGCTCCAAGCAATTGTTAGCCATGCAATTTGGATCTAATCTAACTTCTCTCTGTCGAGTATCAATTTAGACCAACAAATCAATCAATCCGTGATCAAGGGATTAAAGGCATTAAGCATGAATTGCATAGATGAAATATGAAGAAAATCATTACATAATCCAAGTAATTGCGCTACAATATCCAATTAACTAGAATAACGACCCTAGGTCTCAAGATCTACTCACAAATGGAAATAATCTTGCCAAAATGATCTTGATCCATGGTCCTAACTTAATATAAAACAAGAAATTACAAAGAAATAAGGAAGAAATAACCAATAAGTTGATCCCAAGCTCCCGTCACGATCATCTCGAATCACGAGCCTTGGAATCTTGCTCAATTCCGCCTTTTTCCTCACAATTCTTCTCACTTTTTCTCTCTATTGAGCTAGGGGAGAGCTCCCCAAAAATGGGATGATTTTCACCTTTGGGAAGGGGGTTGTTTATAGGAGCAGAAATAGACCTTTCTTGCTGCCCAAGGACGCTACGCCATAGCATCCCGACACTGTGACGTCAGGTTTTCTTGGAGCAGAAGTTGTCGCAGCATCGCGACGCTATGCGGTAGCGTCGATTCTGGAATTTTCTTCATTGATCACCTAGCGTCGAGACGCTATGGTTCTAGAAGCCTTGAACACGAATTTTTGCCTCCTTTCTTCTTTCTTTTGGGCTTTTTGACCTCCACTTCAAATGTTCTCTTTTCTTCTCTTCAATTATGGCCCAAAGTCTTCTTTTTCTACCCCAAAATTGGTAAAATTCTTGGTTTTGCATCTCGAACTCAGATTTCTACAAAATCAACATAAAAATACATTAAAGCTATCAATTCATGCATAAAACTAGTTAAAATTAATAGGAAAATGATGACATTTTTGCATGTCATCATTAAGTTCTGTCTAAGGCTGGAGGTATTTAAGCTGACGGTTTACAAAACACGTACTACCTGGGAACATATTCGGAACCTGAGTTGAAATAACCATAGTCATGTTAGCATACGATGTTGCTAGGTATGTTAAATGAGTTTAATTCATCTAGAACATTACAGTAAAATTCTCATTATAATAGTTATAATAGGATTAGACTTAGATAAATTGAATTAACCGGATTTATCTAGGTTAATAAACCCTAAAATATACAGTAGGTCACTTTAGTGGGAGGTAAAATCAAAACTTGATTTGAATCGAGTTTTACTCCTACGTCCCTATATTCACAACGTGAGATCCATGCTCGGCTTTGTATCGTTTTAGCGCGGCCTCCCTTCGGAAAGTGTTTGCATGGGTCAATAACAAGGTGAATGGGGAAAGTGCCCATAGTAAGTGGGAGCAGGACACGTCTCAACGTATCCCTCGGTCTCCACCCATAGGTTACACCGTGAGAGTCTTATGATCTGCCTGTGTGTTGTCCTGGAGCAACCATCCCTTCGGAGGGTCCGATCATAGGATTCATAACACCGTGAACTCCTGAAAAGGATAGGGTCACTTAGGCTAATTACCAACAGTTGTCTTTCCCTTTGGTAGCCTGTTGGTGCGTGCCTCTGGGATCAGAAAGTGGGAGGGTTACACTTACGGGGATTAGTTAATTCGTTAACAAGTCCTTGACCGAACAACAGTGGTCAACGTCTATAGGAATATGAGTTATTCTTGAAATAGAGTTGACTGAGAAGTGTCTCATTTTAGAGGAGGAGTAGCTGTTCACCCTTTGGTGGCTGTTACTCTAAACCTCTGAAATATCGTTGTAAAACTAAATCAATAGTCTTAGGGTTCTATGATTGCTTGTTTTTTGCTAAACTGATTGGATTGTATGCAATTGTTTGTATTTCTCTTATAATGGGTTAGTGCGATAAATAATCAAGTAATTTGTTATTTCAGTGATTCAATAATTAAATATGTGCATAGTCTTACGTTTTTTTTAATAAATAATGGTGATTATACAACAAACTTAAACGATTAATTGGTGGCGAATAATTTAAGATTAGTCTTAAAAGAGAAATGTTCTCATGCCCCTAATGTTTAATTCATTAAGAAGTGTTATTAATGAATGTGACATTGAGCCTTGCTCAGCCAAAGAAGACTTGTCCAAAGATAGTAAATTTGATTTACTAGTCTTGGAAGCGTAATTTGTGAAGAATGTGAAAGTGTTAATATCATAAAAGCGGAAGCAATTTTGGATCTAAAGCACTTAATGAGCTCAATTTGATCACTGAAGTCATGCTGTTCATAAAAAGAAAAATAGAGACAGCTTGCCTACCTTGTTTCAATGGAGAAATTGGTTGGATTGGGTGCTTGTTTTTCTTCACCAAAGAGTCACGAACCACCAAAGGATCTTCTTTGCTATCCTCAAGCCTTTGGAATGGATTGTGGGATCCTCAAGTGATGGAATTGTAGAGAGAAAGCTTGAAAAACGAGTTCAAGAAAGTGAATGGTGTGAGAATATAATGGATTTTGGCAGAATTTCAGTACCTCTTCTCTTCTCTATTTCTTCCAACCTTCTTCATCAGTTTTATAGAGGGATTGAAGCTGAAGAAAAAGCCCAAGATTTGCCACCAAATCATCTCCATTTTAATGGAGAGTATTAAGTGGCTTAAGAGAGGTGATTGCATGAGTTTAGTCACCATGCACTCCACCTCCTTAAAATCAAAATTAATTTTGATTTTAATTAATCTTGAATTAATCCACTAACTTAATTATTTTAATTAATCTGAAATTTGAAAAATCATTTTCAATTTCATTATTTTAAATTAATTCAAAATTAATTCAAAATTAGTTTAAAATTAATCAAATAAATAAATAAATAAATAAATAAATAAATAAATAATTATTAATTTAATATCTTAATATTAAATTAATATTTTGCCACTATTCCCGAACATTTCTGAAATGTTATTTTTCCTATCAGGAATCCCTATTCATGTTATCGACATTTAAATCATATTTAAATATTAAAATTCATATATACTCGGTTTTCACAAAACCCGACGTATCGTCAATACCTTTCATTTTTATTCATTTTTCTCAACATGAACTTAACGTAATTCATATTTAATTCATCATATTGTTCCAAAGGTTAGTCTCGAGCTAGCAAGGGGACCTAATGGACCTACAGATCATGGGCTCCAACGGTGCAAGGTTAAACTAGTCAAACCCTTTTAAGCTAGTTAAGCAACTTCCGTTAACTACCCGGACACTCCACTATAGTCTAGTAGTTGAACTCCCCTCACTGTAGATATATTTTCATCCACACGATATAACCATGTTTAGTAAGTCAATCCTTCACAGGTCGTTCGTTACTATAGACAGGTCAAATGTCCGTTTTACCCCTATAGTACATCTTAGTTCCTTAAGTCCACTAGTCCTCTATTGAACAGTTTGTTTTATGGTCCAACCAGAAAACAAGATCCCTCTTAAACCAGTGAGAGGGTGGGGCCCCCTGTTCAAGCCTCGAACTCAGCACTTAAGGGAACAACCTTTCTACTATCCCTATATCGGGTAAGAGTGAATTTTGTTTCGCTTTACTACGTCCCCAGCCATCCATCTAATGTTATCCCCAAATGGTAGGAGTATTGAATGATACTTTTATGACCACTCTCACCCATGCAAATCAAAGGATAACATTAAACGAACAGGAGTTCATAGTAAGCTTAGGATTAAGATCGAGTTACCTAGGTCATCGCATGAAATAATCAATCTTATCAGTAAACGGTGTTATAAAGTAAGAGTGACTTATTTCTCGGTCCAGTTTTGTGTAAACCTCTTTTACACAGGATGCCCCTACTTGCATGTCAATACACGAACGAACCAGGATCACGTCGTTTGCTTAATTTAGCAAGGTAGGTCGTATCCATAGTGTTACCAGAACAAGGCACCCAACCTTATTCATTTACTATAGACCATTTAGGTTATATACTCGAACTCGATCCCTGTCTATATATACGATATAGTTCGAGTATCTCATGTTATAACCATGGATGTTTCTATTGGATTATTAAAATATTCATAGATAATTTTTCACTGAATAACTTCTTTATTCATATAAAGGATAACAAAACTTGAGTTCTAGGACACAAACCCCAACAGAATGGTGATTCTACCCATATACTTGATTCATAGTCACAAATCACATTTGTTCTTCTTACTAAAAGAAATGAATTCTTGGCAACAGCTTGATGTTATTGAGATAACTCTAAAAAAATTTTTGAACTAGAGAAGTTGTCTTGGCTGTAGCAATAGGGATCGTTAAGTTATTTTTTTTCCAGTGGGAGAAAATACATATTATTAGATAATGTGTATATAATTCCTAAGATCAAAAGAAATTTGATTTCTAGATCTTATTGGCTGAAATAATGTTACTCTTTACCTTTCTTTGCTAACGCAGTTCATTTCAAGAAAGAGAGTTCACTTTTGTTCAACTGGACTAAAAAATAACATAAATGTTTTAAGACTAATCAAGAGTAAAGCAGTCATGAACACTGAGTTGCTTGAGGTTGCTACTACTCGAAGAAATGAAAGGCAAAGGATTTCTCCTATAGGAAAAATACTTTTCTTTGGCTCTTAAGGTTAGGACATATTTACCTCAATATGATTGGGAGATTGGTCAAGAGTATACTTCTAAGCAAGTTAGAAGATGACTCTCTGCTACCTTATAGGTCATGCCTTAAGGGCAATATGACTAATAGATTCTTTTGCTTGAAAAGAACTATAGAGCTAAAGAGCCCTTGGAACTTGTACACTTGGATCCTTGTGGTCCAATATGTTAAAGCAGTGGGAGGTAATGAATAATTCATCTATATTATAGATAATTATTCAAGGTATGGGTATTTCAACCTAATGCAACTTAAGTCTAAAACTCTTGAGAAATTCAAAGTGGTTTGAGACTGAAGTTGGAAACTTGTTAGGTGAGATGATAAAAACACTTCGATCTGATCGAGGTGTGGAGTATATGAGACTTGAGATACCAAGACTATTTGATAGAACATGGAATTACATCCCAACTCTCAAACCCCTAAAACACCTTAGGAAAACGGTGTATCAAATAGGAGAAATAGAACCCTATTGGATATGGTTCGATTCATTATGAGCTATGCTCATTTTCCTGACTCGTTTTAGGGTCATGCAGTGTTGATTGCAGTACATATTTAGAACAACGTTCCATCAAAAGTGTTTCTGAAACATCTTTTGAATTGTGGATAAGGCGGAAAAGTAGTTTACGTTACTTTTTGGGAGTCCAACACACGTGCTTGTGGCTAACCCAAAAGAAACTGGAACACTGTTCAACAATATACCTATTCCTAGGCCACCCCAAGGAAACGAGAAATGTGGAAACTTCTTCAATCCACAGGAGAATAAAGAATTTGTACCGAAAAATGCTACATTCTTAGAAGAAGACCACATGAGAAATAATAAGCCACAAAGTAAGGTCGTTTAAGTAAATTAACAGATGAAGCTACAAAAATATCAACAAGAGTTGTTGATAAATCAACAAGGGTTGTTGATGATGCTGGACCTTTAACAAGAGTTGTTGATAGGGCCAATACAACTGGTTAGTTACATCTATCTCAAGAGTTGAGAGTGCCTCAATATAGTGGGAGGGTTGTTCTACAATTTGACCGTTACATGGGCTTAATTGAAGCCCAGATCGTCATACTTGATGATGGCTTTGAGGATTCATTGTCTTTTAGCAAGACAATGAATAATGTTAGTGATGACATGCAAAAATGTCATCATTTTCCTATTAATTTCAGCTAGTTTTGTTCATGAATTGAGAGTTTTAATGTATTTTTATGTTGATTTTACAGAAAACCGGGTCCGAGAAGCAAAACTGAGATTTTAAGAGAATTTGGATGAATTTGAAGACTTTTTGGGCAATTTAAAGAATAATCATTGAAGATCCAAGCCCTAAGGTCTAAGAAGAGAATATAATTAAAGTGGGAGGCCCAAAAAGCCCAAAAGTTTGCAAAAAGGAGGCAAAAAATCCGCAAATAAGGCTTCTAGAAGGCCGAGCGTCAAGACGCTAGGACCGTAGCGTCTCAACGCTAGGTGATCAGCAAAGCGCGCTCCAAAATCTCGATAGCGCCGCGACGCTACGATGACTTCTGCCCCAAGACAACATGATGGTCACAGCGTCGAGACGCTGTGACGTAGCTGTTGGGTTTTATGCCCTAAAACTCGTAGATAGTGAATGTAACCGTTGACCGGATATTAATGAAATAATATTGATATATTTTTTTCCATTAATTGTTATTAGTTATTTTATATATGTCTTTGCCTAATAATAACCCTAATCCAATAAACTAGACATCCAAGGCTGTAATATGAGTCTTGAACTATATGTAGCGACATATGGGATCATTGTTCAAGAAACAGCCTAAAGGGTCTATAGTATAGGGATAAGACTGGGTGCCTTATCTTGGTGGCACTATGGATACGGCCCATTTTGTATTTGATACAAACGTTGCGATCCAACGCGTTCGTGTAGGAGACATGCAAGTGGGGGTATCCTATGCAATGAGTTTGCATAAGACCGGATCGCGAAATAGTAACCACTGGTTATAACACCGTTAACTAGTTGGTTTTCTATTTCACTAGGACGACCTAGACAACTTAGTCTTAATCCTGAGTTGATTATGGACTCCTGCTCATGAGAGATTGTCCTTTGATTTGTATGGGTGAGAGTGGCCAATACGCCGACTCAATAAGCCTACCACTTTGGGGACAAGACCGAATGGGGAGTTGGGAACATAATCGTACAAGATGGAATTCACTCCTTCCCGACTTTAGGGAAGCAGATGAGTGTTCCCTTAAGTGGTTACTCCGAGTCTTGAACAAAGGGCCCTACCCTCTCAATGGCACGAGAGGGTTTTCTGTTTGATGGTTGGACCACAAACAGGTTGTTCATTAGAGGAGAATTGGTACTTAAGGAAATAGAGGCAACCCAGGGGTAAAACGGTAATTTGACCCAGCTGATGTTACGGACACTCGTGAAGGACTAACTAGTCGATATTGGTCTAGATTCGTGGACACAGAAAATATGTCTGCAGTGAGAAGAGTGCAACTGTGAGTCTATAGTGGAATGTACACACAGTTAACGAATATTGATTAATGTGGTTAATGAGTTTGACCAATTAATCTCACATCGTTAGAGCTTCTGATCTGCAGGTCCATTAGGTCCCACTGGTAGCTCGTAAAGTAATTTGAGGCAACTAAGTAATAAAAGTAAATTGAAAATGTTCAATTTATTAAGGGAGACAAATATAATATATATTGATATATTATTATGAGAGAAATTAATATTTGAAAAGTTCAAATATAAATTTATGGAAGTTTGAAAGAGTTAAAAATAATGAATTAATTAATTTAAGACCTAAAATATGTTTGGGCAAATTAATTAATTCTAGGCCGGATGGTGGTTAATTAATTAAAGAATTCATTAACCGGGAATTAATCAATTGTGGAAATAATTAATCACTTAAGGAAGTGATTAATCATTTATGGAAATGATCTAATCACTTATGGAAGTAATTAGTCATTTGTGGAAAAGATTAATAAATTATGGAGTTGATTGATCATGATTGATTAATTAAGGAATAAGATTGAATCAATTATGGAAAACATTGATTTAATTGAATATTTTATTCATGGCCTCTCTTCTATAAATAGAACACTAGACCTAATTGGTCATGACACTTGACACTCTTGAAAGACAAGACCTAGAATTCTCTCTAGCCTCCCTCTTAGAGAAAGACTCCCACAAGTCTTTAGCCTCCTAGACTTAGAGACATACCGGTGTAACCTCTGTGGTGATTGTGTCAATCAAAGAAGAAATTTCCAGCGAAGAAAAATAAAGGCGGCTGCTGCGTTTTCGTTCGTGGAGCGTCGTTGGCGAAGAACGGTCAAGTCTTCAACGAAGGTTTGTAACGGTTCTTCCTCTTTTCTTTAGAAAAGTTTTAAAAATAAATTTAGATTTATTTTAGCATGTTTAAACCAATTTACAGCGGCTTTAAAGGTTGTTTAAAGTTTTGTTTGAGTTATCATAACGGTATTTTAATGTTAATTAATATACGGCGTAAGGTCCAAATCGATGCGCTTCCGCTGCGTGGGGACTTTTATTCCCTTCAATTGGTATCAGAGCCATCGTTGTCCCTATTAATTAATTTTAAAAGTTGCTATAGGCTCTAATAGGTGGGATTTATGCATAATGTATGTTCGGTTTGCATTGAACTGTTTGGGTTAATTTTATGGCCATAGATTTTATTTTTATGTGATTTTGATTATGTAAGGCCCGGTGTTTCGGGTATTTTATGTAAAATCGAGTCCTATGTAAGTCCGGGTCTAGAATAGGTTTTTATGAGATGAAAATCGACGAAATCGCCGCTGAAATCCAAGGCCAAAACCGAGAACAAACTGTTGTTTTTGCCCAGAAATCGATTCCAGACGCAACAGCGTCGGGACGCTACTTCAACAGCGTCTCGATACCGAAGGCGCTCGGTAAGGAAAGCGCACAGCGTCGGGACGCTACCTCAACAGCGTCTCGACGCTGTCTCGATACCGCAGGCGCCAGATATGGAAAACGCACAGCGTCGGGACGCTATCAACACAGCGTTTCGACGCTGTCACGATGGAGGCACGCATTAGGGTTTCAACAGGCACGGTTCAAGGCGTGGCCGGTCCGGTTCAGACCGGTTTGGCTGGGCTGGGACCTATTTGGTCCGGTTCAGCCAATTTTTGGCATGGTTCGTGATTTTGGAGGCCAGTTCGAGGTGGTTCGGGGCAGTTCGTGCTGTCTAGACCAATTCCGGAGCTGTACATGGATTTTTTAGGATAGAATTTAGCTAAATTAATGTAATTTAATGCTTTATTTTATCCTAGGGGCCAAAATTAACCGGTTCAACTGCTATTTATATGCTTTATGGATGTCATATAGAATATTTAATCCCACCTTAGGTTATAAACATGCTCATGCATTTTTTATATATTATAAATTGTTATAATGTATGTTTAAATGCATGGATTTGTTTTCATATTTTTTAATATAAGTGTATATTAATTATATGAAAAATTGGAAAGCATGAAGCATGTCATTACTTAAATTAAATATAAATAGTTATGTTTAATGTGATGAATGAAGCATGCTTGATTGATTTTCTTGATTGGCTTATAATTGTTATAATAAAAGAAAATAAAAAAATTGCATGAAGCATGAAACATCCATAGTTAATAATATAATTGTTATATTATTCATGCAATTAGTGTGGTTTAATTATTTAATTTGAATGAGATTGTTGAATGAATTAAACCCTAGATTCTTGATTATAGGATTAATCATTAAAATTTGAAATAGTTCTTTAATATTAATGATTAGAAACCATCAATCTATAATCAAGATTTGCATGCAAACATAAGATCATAGGATGAATTGGATTAATTTTAAATTGTTTAAAATTAATTAGACCTAGATCAGTTTCTAATAGGATTAGAATCTTTTCTTACTTAGTTTTTAAAAATAGTTTTGATTGACTAAGTAGGAAAAACATTGCTATGATTGTAAGGGAACTCCACCGGTAATGTTCTGTCTAAGGCTGGGGGTATTTAAGTTGACGGTTTACGGAACACCTCCTACATGGGAACTGACCTGGACACCGGAGTTGAATTAATCATAGTTAAATGTTAGCATGCAATGTCACTAGGTTAATTAAAAGTGTTTAATGCACCTAGATCTTTAGAGTAAAGACCTTACATTACTGAGGTTATAAGGGAACTCTCTCGGTAAAGTTCTGTCTAAGGCTGGGGGTATTTAAGTCGACGGTTTACGGAACACCTCCTACCTGGGAACTGACCCGAACATTGAGTTGAATTAACCATAGTAATGTTGACTTGCAATGTTGGGTTTATTAAAAGAAGTTTAATTCACCCAAAAGATTGCAGTTGAATCCTTTCCATAATTGTTATAATAGGATCAGACTTAGATAGATTGACTTAGCCGAATACTATCTAAGTTATAACCCTATATTAACCTTAGGACATTTTCAGTGGGAGGAAAGTTACAAAAGAAGATTTAAATCAAGTTTTGCTCCTATGTCCCTATATTCACAACGTGAGATTCATGCTCGGCTTCGAGTCGCCTTAGGAGCGGCCTCCCTTCGGAAAGTGTTTGCATGAATCAATATCAAGGTGAATGGGAAAAATGTCTAGAGTAAGTGGGAGCGGGACACGTGTCAACGTATCCCTCGGTCTCCGCCCATAGTTCACACCGTGAGAGTCCTATGACCCGCCTGCAGGTTGTCCTGGCCCAACCATCCCTTCGGAGGGCCTGGTCATAGGATTTGGAACATCGTGAACTCCTGAAAAGGATAGGAGCTCTTAGGCTATTCACCAACAGTTGTCTTTCCCTTCGGTAGCCTGTTGGTGCATGCCTCTGAGATCTGAAAGTGGGAGGGTTACACTTACGAGGTTGAGTTAAAAGTGTTAACAAATCCTTGACCGAACAACGGTGGCTAATGTCTATAGGAATATGAGTTATTCTGGAATTAGAATTAGTTGAGAGGTATCTCATTTCAAAGGAGGAGTACCTGATCACCCTTCGGTGGCTGATATTCTAAACCTCTGAAACATCGTTGCAAAACTAAATCGATAGTTTTAGGGTTCTGTGATTGTCTGTTTTGCTAAATTGATTGGATTGTGTGCAATTGTTTCCTTGTATGATGGGTTAAGGCAAAGATAACTAATACGATCATTGTTTGATTAAATTTCAGCAATGTCTTCCTCAATTGTCTCTCTGCTTAAAAATGAGAAATTAACCGGCGAAAATTGTGCTACGTGGAAGTCGAACCTGAATACGATTCTTGTTGTCGATGATCTGCGGTTCGTCTTAACGGAGGATTGTCCTCCAGCCCCTGCTCGTAATGCATCCCAAGCAGTTAAGGATGCTTATGGCCGCTGGACAAAGGCCAATGATAAGACGCGCGTCTATATCCTAGCCAGCTTATCTGAAGTTTTGGCTAAAAGGCATGAGAGCATGGTAACAGCGAGGGAGATTATGAACTCTCTCCAGGAGATGTTTGGACAACCGTCCTACCAACTCCACCATGACACTCTCAAATACATTTATAGCTGTCGCATGAAAGAGGGCACGTCTGTTCGGGAGCATGTCTTGGATATGATGGTCCAATTCAACGTGGCAGAGGCAAACGGGGCGGTCATAGATGAGCGTAGTCTGGTTGCATTCATCTTAGAATCTCTTCCGAAGAGTTTTCTACAGTTTAGAAGCAATGCAATGATGAATAAAATAACATTCAACCTGACTAGCCTCCTGAATGAGCTACAACTCTATCAGTCTCTTCTTAAGAACAAGGGACAGATAGAAGGAGAGGCAAACGTTGTCCACTCTAAAAGAAAGTTCGAGAAGGGTTCATCCTCTGGAACTAAATCTGTAGCCACTTCTTCAAAGAAAACTCAGAAGAAGAAAGGAAACAAGGGGAAAGCTCCCAGCACTGCTGCTAAAAGCAAGGGAAAAGCCAAAGCTATGGCACACAAGGGCAAGTGTTTCCACTGCAATGTAGATGGACATTGGAAGAGAAACTGCCCAAAGTACCTTGCTGAGAAAAAGAAGGAAAAGGAAGGTAAATTTGATTTACTTGTTTCAGAAACATGCCTGGTAGAACATGATGAGTTTACCTGGATACTTGATTCAGGAGCAACTAATCATGTTTGCTCTTCTTTTCAGGAAAATAGTTCCTTTCGGCAGTTGAACGATGGGGAAATGACACTCAGGGTCGAAACTGGAGAAGTCATTTCAGCTAAAGCAGTGGGAGCTGCGAAGTTATTTTTTAGAAATAGATTCTTACTTTTAGAAAGTTTGTTAATCGTTCCCAAGATTAAGAGGAACTTAATTTCTATTTCATGTTTGATTGAACGATCGTATACAGTTACTTTTGATATGAATGAAGCGTTCATTTATAAAAATGGTGTACTTATTTGTTCAGCCAAATTGGAAAATAACTTGTACGTTTTAAGACCAACCGAAAACAAAGCACTTTTAAATCACAAATTATTTAAAACTGCTGAAACTCAAAGAAAAAGGCAAAAGATTTCTCCATCAAGTAACAATACTCATCTTTGGCATCTTAGACTTGGTCATATAAACATCGATAGGATTGGTCGTTTGGTAAAGAATGGACTTCTAAGCAAGTTAGAAGATGATTCACTACCACCTTGTGAATCTTGTCTCGAGGGAAAAATGACCAAGAGACCCTTTACTGGAAAAGGTTACAGAGCCAAAGAACCCTTAGAGTTAATACGTTCGGATCTGTGTGGTCCAATGAATGTAAAAGCTCGAGGAGGGTACGAATATTTCATCTCATTTATAGATGATTATTCAAGATATGGTTACTTGTACCTAATGGGACATAAGTCTGAAGACCTTGAAAAGTTTAAGGAGTTTAAGGCTGAAGTTGAAAACCTATTAGGTAAATCTATTAAAGTACTTCGATCTGATCGAGGAGGGGAGTATATGGATCAAAGATTCCAGGATTATATGATAGAACATGGAATCCAATCTCAACTCTCAGCTCCTGGTACACCTCAGCAGAATGGTGTGTCAGAAAGGAGAAATAGAACCTTGTTAGACATGGTTCGATCAATGATGAGCTATGCTCAATTGCCTAGCTCGTTTTGGGGGTATGCAGTAGAGACTGCAGTATACATCTTGAACAATGTTCCCTCGAAAAGTGTTTCTGAAACACCTTTTGAATTATGGAAGGGGCGTAAACCTGGTTTGCATCACTTTCGCATCTGGGGTTTTCCAGCACACGTGCTTGTGACAAATCCTAAGAAACTGGAACCTCATTCAAAACTGTGTCAATTTGTTGGTTACCCTAAAGAAACGAGAGGTGGTTATTTCTACAACCCACAAGAAAATAAGGTGATTGTATCGACAAACGCCACTTTCTTAGAAGAAGACCACATGAGAGATCATAAACCACGCAGCAAAATAGTATTAGGAGAAGCTACTGAAGAATCATCAAGAGTTGTTGATGAAGTTGGACCTTCAATAAGGGTTGATGAAGGAACTAGTTCTTCAGATCCATCCCGTCCATCTCAAACGTTGGGAATGCCTCGACGCAGTGGGAGGGTTGTATTACAACCTGACCGCTACTTGGGTTTAACTGAAACTCAGGTTGTCATACCTAATGATGGCATTGAGGATCCATTGTTCTATCGACAGGCAATGAATGACTAAGATAAGGATGAATGGGTCAAAGCCATGAACCTGGAAATGGAGTCAATGTACTCCAATTCTGTATGGGAACTTACAGATCTACCAAATGGGGTAAAACCCATAGGATGCAAATGGATCTATAAGAGAAAAAGAGATGCAGCTGGAAAGGTACAGACCTTCAAAGCTAGACTAGTGGCAAAGGGTTATACCCAAAATGAAGGGGTTGACTATGAAGAAACCTTTTCTCCTGTAGCCATGTTAAAGTCCATAAGAATTCTCTTATCCATAGCCACATATTATGACTATGAAATATGGCAAATGGACGTCAAGACTGCCTTTCTGAATGGTAATCTTGAAGAGAATATCTTCATGTCTCAGCCCGAAGGGTTCATAGCCCAAGGTCAGGAACAAAAGGTTTGTAAGCTCAATCGATCCATTTATGGATTAAAACAAGCGTCCAGATCATGGAACATTAGATTTGATACTGCAATCAAATCTTTCGGCTTTGACCAAAACGTTGATGAGCCTTGTGTGTACAAGAAAGTCAACAAAATGAAAGTAGCTTTTCTACTCTATGTAGACGATATCCTACTCATTGGGAATGATGTAGGATACCTCACTGAAATTAAGAAATGGCTAGCAGCCCAATTCCAAATGAAAGATCTGGGAGAGGCTCAATATGTTATGGGAATCCAAATCATTAGGGATCGTAAGAATAAAACGCTAGCTCTGTCTCAAGCAACGTATATTGACAAGATGTTGTCTCGATATTCGATGCAAAACTCCAAGAAGGGACTACTACCCTTCAGACATGGGGTACACCTGTCTAAGGAACAGTCTCCTAAGACACCTCAAGAAATTGAGAACATGAGACACATTCCCTACGCCTCAGCTGTGGGCAGCTTAATGTATGCTATGCTCTGCACTAGGCCTGACATATGTTATGCAGTGGGAGTAGTCAGTAGGTATCAGTCTAATCTAGGGTTGAACCACTGGGGAGCGGTTAAGACTATCCTCAAGTATCTTCGGAGAACGAGGGACTACATGCTTGTGTATGGAGCTAAGGATTTGATTCTTACTGGATACCCTGACTCTGACTTTCAAGCTGATAAGGATTCAAGGAAATCCACATCAGGGTCAGTATTCACCCTCAATGGAGGAGCAGTAGTGTTGAGAAGCATCAAACAAGGATGCATAGCAGACTCAACCATGGAGGCTGAGTATGTAGCAGCTTGCGAAGCAGCTAAGGAGGCAGTATGGCTCAGAAAGTTCTTGACTGATTTGGAAGTGGTTCCGAATATGAACGTGCCCATAACACTATATTGTGACGATAGTGGGGCTGTAGCCAACTCAAAAGAACCTCGAAGCCACAAACAAGGTAAACATATCGAGACGAAGTATCACCTGATACGGGAGATTGTGCAACGAGGAGATGTGATCGTCACTAAGATCGCCTCGGAGCTCAACATCGCTGATCCATTTACGAAGGCTCTCACGACTAAAGTGTTTGAGGGTCATCTAGAGGGTCTAGGTCTACGAGATATGTATGCCATCTAATCTAGGGCAAGTGGGAGAAATGTATAATGGGTATAAGGATGCCCTAGTTCATTGTATTATATACATGACATTTCCAGCTTTAGATTATTGCATTTACATCCCACTAACTAAGTGTTTTAGTTCAAGTGGGAGTTTGTTGGGTTTTATGCCCTAAAACCCGTAGATAGTGAATGTAACTGTTGACCGGATATTAATGAAATAATATTGATATATTTTTTTCCATTAATTGTTATTAGTTATTTTATATATGTCTTTGCCTAATAATAACCCTAATCCAATAAACTAGACATCCAAGGCTGTAATATGAGTCTTGAACTATATGTAGCGACATATGGGATCATTGTTCAAGAAACAGCCTAAAGGGTCTATAGTATAGGGATAAGACTGGGTGCCTTATCCTGGTGACACTATGGATACGACCCACTTTGTATTTGATACAAACGTTGCGATCCAACGCGTTCGTGTAGGAGACATGCGAGTGGGGGTATCCTATGCAATGAGTTTGCATAAGACCGGGCCGCGAAATAGTAACCACTGGTTATAACACCGTTAACTAGTTGGTTTTCTATTTCACTAGGACGACCTAGACAACTTAGTCTTAATCCTGAGTTGATTATGGACTCCTGCTCATGAGAGATTGTCCTTTGATTTGTATGGGTGAGAGTGGCCAATACGCCGACTCAATAAGCCTACCACTTTGGGGACAAGACCGAATGGGGAGTTGGGAACATAATCGTACAAGATGGAATTCACTCCTTCCCGACTTTAGGGAAGCAGATGAGTGTTCCCTTAAGTGGTTACTCCGAGTCTTGAACAAAGGGCCCTACCCTCTCAATGGCACGAGAGGGTTTTCTGTTTGATGGTTGGACCACAAACAGGTTGTTCATTAGAGGAGAATTGGTACTTAAGGAAATAGAGGTAACCCAGGGGTAAAACGGTAATTTGACCCAGCTGATGTTACGGACACTCGTGAAGGACTAACTAGTCGATATTGGTCTAGATTCGTGGACACAGAAAATATGTCTGCAGTGAGAAGAGTGCAACTGTGAGTCTATAGTGGAATGTACACACAGTTAACGAATATTGATTAATGTGGTTAATGAGTTTGACCAATTAATCTCACATCGTTAGAGCTTCTGATCTGCAGGTCCATTAGGTCCCACTGGTAGCTCGTAAAGTAATTTGAGGCAACTAAGTAATAAAAGTAAATTGAAAATGTTCAATTTATTAAGGGAGACAAATATAATATATATTGATATATTATTATGAGAGAAATTAATATTTGAAAAGTTCAAATATAAATTTATGGAAGTTTGAAAGAGTTAAAAATAATGAATTAATTAATTTAAGACCTAAAATATGTTTGGGCAAATTAATTAATTCTAGGCCGGGAATTAAATATGTGATATTTAATTGGTGGTTAATTAATTAAAGAATTCATTAACCGGGAATTAATCAATTATTGAAATAATTAATCACTTAAGGAAATGATTAATCATTTATGGAAATGATCTAATCACTTATGGAAGTAATTAGTCATTTGTGGAAAAGATTAATCAATTATGGAGTTGATTGATCATGATTGATTAATTAAGGAATAAGATTGAATCAATTATGGAAAAGATTGATTTAATTGAATATTTTATTCATGGCCTCTCTTCTATAAATAGAACACTAGACCTAATTGGTCATGACACTTGACACTCTTGAAAGACAAGACCTAGAATTCTCTCTAGCCTCCCTCTTAGAGAAAGACTCCCACAAGTCTTTAGCCTCCTAGACTTAGAGACATACCGGTGTAACCTCTGTGGTGATTGTGTCAATCAAAGAAGAAATTTCCAGCGAAGAAAAACAAAGGCGGCTGCTGCGTTTTTGTTCGTGGAGCGTCGTTGGCGAAGAACGGTCAAGTCTTCAACGAAGGTTTGTAACGGTTCTTCCTCTTTTCTTTAGAAAAGTTTTAAAAATAAATTTAGATTTATTTTAACATGTTTAAGCCAATTTACAGCGGCTTTAAAGGTTGTTTAAAGTTTTGTTTGAGTTATCGTAACGGTATTTTAATGTTAATTAATATACGGCGTAAGGTCCAAATCGATGCGCTTCCGCTGCGTGGGGACTTTTATTTCCTTCAGTAGCGTCTCGACGCTATCGACTTGTTCAGCAAGAAATTTTCAGCCCCTTTCACTATAAAAAGGCCCCTTCGCTTTGGTTCAAGGCATCCCATTTTTGGGGAGCTCTCCTCTAGCTCAATAGAGAGAAAAAGTGAGAAGAATTATGGAGGAAAAGGTTAGAATTGAGCGAGATTCCAAGGCTCAAGATTCGAGATGATCGGAGCGGGAGCGTGGGATCGACTTATCGGTTATTTCTTCCTTACTCCTTTATAATTCCTTGTTGTAATTTGAGTTAGACCTATGGATCAAGATCATTTTGGCATAATTATTTCCATTTGTGAGTAGATCTTGAGACCTAGGGTCGTTATTCTAGTTACATGGATATTGTAGCGCAATTACTTGGATTATGTAATGAAATTCTTCATATTTCATCTATGCAATTTTTGCTTAATGCCCTTAATCTCTTGATCACGGATTAATTGTCATGTTGGTCTAAATTGATACTCGACAGAGAGAATTTAGATTAGATCCTAATTGCATGGCTAACGATTGCTTGGAGCACGAGAGTGAAAGAGCATTTTTAGAAATTGATTATGGAGTTGCTTAAAGCCATATTATGATTAACTAAGGAGATGGACACATGAATTAGTTATGTTAGTATGAGATGTGGAGGAACTTGAAAGGGAAATCCGCTTAAAATTACTTCTAGATTTATGGAATTGATGATCATTAGTTATATGCATCCATGTAATTGAGCTACAAATCCAAGAAAACTAGATAACTCCCTAGGTCAACCCCCCCCCCCCTAATTGGATATTTCCGTTTTGTTATTGCATGTTTATTTTTATCAATTCCTTTAAATTTTCGCTTCATCATTCGAGTTGATCTTCTAAATAAAATTAAAACATGATGATTCTTGATACTTAATGGAATTAATTCAATTTCCCTGAGGATTCGATACTCGGTATTACCTACCGTTTTATATTACTTGTGACGACCCGTGCGCTTGCGGAAAATTGCTCAACAAGTTTTTGGCGCCGTTGTCGGGGAACTTGCAATTTTTTTAGTTAATATTGAGAATTAAGTGTTTGATTTTAATTTAGAAATTTTATTTTGCAATTTAATTGTAGCAAGTGGTGGCAAAACTTTGGGAAGCTATAAGGTGGATAAATTGTTTCTTTCAGATTCATCCATGGCAGATCAAGAAGATAAAGCAATCCGAGATTATTTCTTGTCTGAATTTCCATTAGTTTACTCTGGAATAGCTTACGAGCTGATTGCGATAGATAATTTGAGCTCAAAGCTAGTCTCATTCAAATGGTGAAAGAAAATGCTTTCAAAGGCTACCCATTGGAGGATCCACACAATCACCTAAGATCATTTTTGGATATCTGTGGAACGGTAAAAATAGGAGGAGTCAGCTCTGACGCTATTCGTTTGCAATTGTTTCCATTTTCTTTACAAGATAGAGCTAGAGATTGAGTAGACTCGTTAACCTCAAATAGCATTCTCAGTTGGGATGATTTAGTCAAAGCCTTCCTTACAAAGTTTTTCCCATTAGCCAAAATTACCAAGCTTCAAACTGAAATTGGAACATTTAAACAATTCAAGGAAGAGCAATTGTATGAAGCTTGGGAAAGATATAAGGATTTGCTTAGAAAATGCCCACAACATGGATACCCTGATTGGCTTCAGATACAATTTTTCTACAATGGGTTAAAAAGGGATTTTAAGACAATTCTTGACACTGCAGCTGGAGGAAGCTTCTTAGCCAAAACTGTCAAGGATGCTCGAACCCTAGTAGAAAAATTGTCCTTAACAAGTTATCAGTGGCAGTCGGAGCAACCAGAGTCCAAAATTAAGGAGAAATCATGTGAGAATGAAGAAGTAAGTGCTTTAAGGTTGCAAGTCGAAGCTCTAACCAAGGTTCTAACCCAGCTTACAGGGACAGATATTCCAAATTTTTCCAAGGTTGAAGTGGAGCCTAAACTTGAGAAAATAGTTCAAGAAAAGAAAAACCCTTTGGAGGAAATGCTAGGCAATTTCATAAATGAGACTAGGAATTTATCAGTAAAACAAGATATTGTCATTAGTAAGATGGAAGCAAAAATAGATCAAATGACAATATTTATGAAGGAGATCCAGCAAGGGAATTTATCCAAAGTCGTCACCATGGACCCACAAGAGCAATGCCCTGCCATATCTCTCAGAAGTGGGAAGAAGTTGAAAGAAGTTGAAAGAAAAGAAGAAACAAAGCCCAGCAGTAGAAGGATATTGGAAGAGGATGATGAAAACAAACCAGAAGAAGAGACAGCACCGTTAGTGCCAGATAAGTCTTCAGATTCTATTCCTTTAGTTCTGAATCAAATTCCATATCCTCAGAGATTTCAAAAGAAAAAGTTGGATGCTGAATTTTCAAAATTTCTTGATATTTTTAAACAGCTCCATATTAACATTCCGTTTGGTGATGCTTTGGAACAGATGCCACACTATGCTAAGTTTATGAAGGAAATCTTATCAAAGAAAAGAAAGTTCGAGAACCATGAGACAGTGAATATGACAGCCGAGTGCAGTGCCATAATCCAGAAACATCTACCGCCAAAATTAAAGGATCCAGGGAGTTTTACTCTTCCTTGTACTGTTGGTAGTTTGTTTATAAAAAAAGCTTTGTGCGATTTAGGGGCAAGTATAAACCTAATGTCATTTAGTGTTTACAGGAAACTTGGTTTGGGGGAATTAAAGTCAACTACAATTGCTCTGCAATTGGCAGATCGTTCGATGACATACCCTAAAGGTGTGGTAGAGGATGTTCTGGTCAATGTTGACAAATTCATATTCCCTGCAGACTTTGTAGTTTTAGACATGGAAGAAGACCCCGAAGTCCCAATCATTCTTGGGAGACCGTTTTTGGCAACCGCTCGCGCTTTGATAGAGGTACAGAAAGGAACCCTAACTCTCAGAGTGGAAAATGACGAGGTAGTGTTTAACCTTTTTAATGCATTGAAACACCCAGAAGAGGTTAGTTCTTGTTTCCCGATTGATTCAGTTGACACTATTATCAATGCATGTATAGAGTCAGAGTCTCCTGCTGATCATTATGCAATAAGCATGCCTGATGTGTTTGGAGATGAATTAATAGATGTTAATCAGGAAAATGCTATAATTGACAGATCTTTAGGAAGGGAAGAAAAAATATCATTAGATATTTGTGCTCAAATCGATGCCCCTTCCCCTGAATTAAAACAATTGTCTGCTCACCTACGTTATGCTTTCTTAGGAGAATCTTCTACTTTTCCAGTTATCATTTATGTTGAGTTAAGTAAAGTAGAAGAGGAAAAGTTGTTGAATGTGTTAAAAAGGCATAAATCTGCTCTAGTTTGGTCCATTAGTGATATTAAAGGTATTAGTCCTTCAATTGTCATGCATAAAATCTTAATGGAGGATGCCTTTAATCCAACAGTAGAACACCAAAGAAGATTAAATCCAGCAATGAAGGAAGTGGTAAAAGCCGAGGTGTTAAAATTATTGAATGCAGGAATTATTTATGCTATATCTGACAGCCCTTGGGTAAGACCTGTTCAAGTAGTGCCTAAGAAAGGAGGGATGACTGTTGTTAAGGATGAGAAAGATGAGTCAATATCTACTAGGACAGTCACTGGTTGGCGTGTATGTATTGATTATAGGAAGCTAAACAAAGCCACTAGAAAAGATCATTTCCCTCTTCCCTTTATTGATCAAATGCTTGATATGCTAGCAAGGTATCCGTATTATTGTTTTCTGGATGGTTATTCGGGCTATAATCAAGTTGCGATTGCACCCGAAGACCAAGAGAAAACAACATTCACGTGTCCCTATGGCACTTATGCTTTTAGGCGTATGCCATTTTGACTGTGTAATGCTCCAGCTACCTTTCAACGTTGTATGATGGCCATATTTTTCAGAACTTGTAGAAGAGATTATGGAAGTTTTTATGGATGATTTTTCTGTTTTCGGTTCATCATTTGATAACTGTTTGCATAATCTCTCTCGTGTTTTGCAAAGATGCCAAGAGACTAACCTTGTTTTAAATTTGGAAAAATATCATTTTATGGTGAAAGAGGGTATAGTCCTAGGCCACAAAGTGTCTGAAAAGGGTTTGGAGGTTGATAAAGCCAAAATTTCTGCTATCGAGCAACTTCCTCCTCCCATTAATGTTAAAGGAGTTTGTAGTTTCTTAGGCCACGCAGGGTTTTACAGGCGATTTATCAAAGATTTTTCAAAAGTTGCTAAACCCCTGTGCCATTTGCTGGAAAAGGATGCTACATTTGTGTTTTCAAAAGAATGTTTGCTAGCGTTTAATGTTTTAAAAGAAAAATTGATTTCCGCACATATCATTGTTGTTCCTGACTGGAGTCAACCATTTGAAATCATGTGTGATGCTAGTGATTATGCTTTGGGAGCTGTCTTAGGGCAACGTTGAGATAAGTTCTTTAGGGCAATTTATTATGCAAGTAGAACTCTAGATAGTGCTAAACAAAACTACACCACTACAGAAAAGGAGATGCTTGCTGTTGTGTTCGCTTTCGATAAGTTTAGGCCCTATTTGCTTGGTACAAAGGTTGTAGTGCATACTGACCACGCTGCTATTCGTTATTTGAGTAGTAAAAAGGATTCCAAGCCTAGACTCATTAGATGGATTTTGTTATTGCAAGAATTTGACTATGAGATCAAGGACAGAAAAGGTTGTGAGAATGTAGTCGCAGACCATTTGTCTCAAATAGAGCATGAAAAGAACATCGCAACCTTTCCCATTAAAGAAGTTTTTCCTGATGAAAGGTTATATGCTGTTAAAACTTCTTTCCCTTGGTACACCGATTTTGTAAATTTTCTTGCAGGAAAAGAATTACCTCCAGACTTAAATGCTCAAAAAAGAAAGAAATTTTTCCATGATGTGAAATCCTACCTGTGGAATGACCCATTTCTCTTTAAGGTATGTTCTGACCAAATAATTCGAAGGTGCATTCCCGCAGAAGAAGTAGGTAGGATTATTCATGATTGCCATGCCTCTCCTTATGGTGGTCATTTTGGACCAACTCGTACTGCAGCAAAGGTACTTCGATCTGGTTTTTATTGGCCTACTTTATTTAAAGATTGTTATACCTTCGTGAGAACATGTGATAGATGCCAGAGGACTGGTAATATTTCTAGACGCCATGAAATGCCTCTAACCCCTATTGTCGAAGTTGAACTTTTTGATGTATGGGGCATGGACTTTATGGGCCCTTTTCCCTCTTCCAATGGATACTCGTACATCTTAGTTGCTGTTGATTACGTATCTAAATGGGTAGAGGCAGTAGCCACTAAGACTAATGATGCACGTGTTGTGTTGCGTTTTCTGCATAAAAATATTTTCACTAGATTTGGCACACCACGGGCTATAATTAGTGACGAGGGGTCCCATTTTTGCAATAAATTGTTTGAGTCATTACTTAAAAAATATGGTGTCAAGCATAAGACTTCTTTAGCTTATCATCCCCAAACTAACGGTCAAGCTGAGATTTCTAATAGGGAGATTAAGCAAATTCTGGAGAAGACGGTTCGTATCAACCGGAAGGACTGGACATACAAGTTGGACGATGCTTTGTGGGCCTACCGGACAACTTTCAAAACTCCAATCGATACATCCCCATATCGATTAGTGTATGGTAAGGCCTGTCACCTGCCTGTGGAACTTGAGCACAAAGCATACTGGGCTATCAAGAAGCTGAACTTGGACGCAGAGAAGGCTGGGGAACAACGTCTTCTGCAGCTCAACGAATTAGAAGAATTTAGGAGCCAGGCGTATGAAAACGCAAAGCTCTATAAGGAAAGAACTGCAAGATGGCATGATCATATAATCCAGAAGCGTTCTTTTGAGCCAGGGCAGAAAGTTCTTCTATTCAATACTCGATTGCGACTGTTCCCAGGAAAATTAAAGTCAAGATGGTCTGGTCCATTCATAATCAAGGAAGTATCCCCATATGGGCCAATTGAATTAATGGATAACAACGGGTTAACTTTTAAAGTCAATGCTCAACAAGTGAAGCACTATTGTGGATTCGAAGAGCGCAAGGTTGAAAAAATGATTTTAACGGATCCAGGGTGACCGAGCCCCGTCTAGCTCAGGACGTTAAACAAGTGCTTCTTGGGAGGCAACCCAAGCTGTTTAAGTTTTTGTAGATTTTAATTTAGTTCCTATGTTGATCCTAATGCTCCTTTGAGATCAATCCTTGTGCAGGAAGCTCGTGAATTCCTACCTGGCTTCTCATTCTCCCCTCGGACGAAAATTCAAGACATTTGGATTCTCTCGAATTTTCAGGGCAGTATCGATCTCTCTTTATCTGATTAAATGTTCATACATTGGGGACAATGTATATTTTAAGTTTGGGAGAGAGATTTGCTCCGCTTAGGTTTTGCGTAAGTAATGCGTATGATGAATTAAATGCATGTTGATGATAAGGACGTCTAATGATTTGCTTATAGCCATGATTCTCTCTGATTGTTGCAAATTTGGAAGCATGTCTAAATTCAAGAAAATTTTAAATTTTTCTTTGATCCCCTTGCAAAGTATGATGATTCACTTGTTTTATTATGATTTTGAAAGCCTAGATGAAAGTTATATGCTTTGGAAGTTTGTTGTCACTTCGATAGGTGTAAAGTTTGTCTAGATAGCTTTCTTACGTAATAGTGAGTAATACTGAGCTTTGGAAAAAAAGAAATGTTTTGCTCAATAAAAAAAAAAGAGAGAGAGAATGCTCCACTTTCTTGACGGCGTTAGTAACCAGGGGCATTCATGACACCCATCGTTTGCCTTTGCATGAAAACACTGGAAAGAAATGAGCATGCTTCGGCATCCTGAAAGATGAAGCGCTCGTAGTTGGATGCTTTCATCACCAATGTTGGCAAGCCAGAACGAAGGCGCTACATCTAAAAGGATCATAAAAAAAAATGAATTATGGGCACCTCAGTAAGGTAGTGCTTGCTAGATAAGTTTGATGGCTTAAAGGCCAAGCTTTAGTACCAGTGTAGGGGGAAGATGAATGGAGGAGTATATAAATGATTCCGATCTAGTAAAAATTGTAATAAGGCAATTGATGATTCATTTTTGCAAGGGAGGATAGGATTAGATTTTAAATTTCTTAATGCTTGTTCATGCTTACTTATTTGTTTCAATAGTTTGTATTTATGGCTAGAAGCATCGAGGATAGAGTTGTTAGCATGCAAGTTATGATTCTTATGTATTACTTTGTTTTGCTCGGGACTAGCAAAACTTTAAGTTTGGGGGTGTGATGACATGCAAAAATGTCATCATTTTCCTATTAATTTCAGCTAGTTTTGTTCATGAATTGAGAGTTTTAATGTATTTTTATGTTCATTTTACAGAAAACCGGGTCCGAGAAGCAAAACTGAGATTTTAAGAGAGTTTGGATGAATTTGAAGACTTTTTGGGCAATTTAAAGAATAATCATTGAAGATCCAAGCCCTAAGGTCTAAGAAGAGAAGATAATTAAAGTGGGAGGCCCAAAAAGCCCAAAAGTTTGAAAAAAGGAGGCAAAAATTCCGCAAATAAGGCTTCTAGAAGGTCGAGCGTCGAGACGCTAGGACTGTAGCGTCTCAACGCTAGGTGATCAGCAAAGCGCGCTCCAAAATCGCGATAGCATCGCGACGCTGTCTGCATAGCGTTGCGACGCTACGACGACTTCTGCCCCAAGACAACATGACGGTCACAGCGTCGAGACGCTGTGACGTAGCGTCTCGACGCTGTCGACTTGTTCAGCAAGAAATTTCCAGCCCCTTTCACTATAAAAAGGCCCCTTCCCTTTGGTTCAAGGCATCCCATTTTTGGGGAGCTCTCCCCTAGCTCAATAGAGAGAAAAAGTGAGAAGAATTGTGGAGGAAAAGGTTGGAATTGAGCGAGATTCCAAGGCTCAAGATTCGAGATGATCAGAGCAGGAGCTTGGGATCGACTTATCGGTTATTTCTTCCTTACTCCTTTATAATTCCTTGTTGTAATTTGAGTTAGACCTATGGATCAAGATCATTTTGGCATAATTATTTCCATTTGTGAGTAGATCTTGAGACCTAGGGTCGTTATTCTAGTTACTTGGATATTGTAGCGCAATTACATGGATTATGTAATGAAATTCTTCATATTTCATCTATGCAATTTTTGCTTAATGCCCTTAATCTCTTGATCACAGATTAATTGTCATGTTGGTCTAAATTGATACTCGACAGAGAGAATTTAGATTAGATCCTAATTGCATGGCTAACGATTGCTTGGAGCACGAGAGTGAAAGAGCATTGTTAGAAATTGATTATGGAGTTGCTTAATGCCATATTATGATTAACTAAGGAGATGGGCACATGAATTAGTTATGTTAGTATGAGATGTGGAGGAACTTGAAAGAGAAATCCACTTAAAATTACTTCTAGATTTATGGAATTGATGATCATTAGTTATATGCATCCATGTAATTGAGCTACAAATCCAAGAAAACTAGATAACTCCCTAGGTCAAGCCCCCCCCCCCCCTTAATTGGATATTTCCGTTTTGTTATTGCATGTTTATTTTTATCAATTCCTTTAAATTTTTGCTTCATCATTCGAGTTGATCTTCTAAATAAAATTAAAACATGATGATTCTTGATACTTAATGGAATTAATTCAATTTCCCTGAGGATTCGATACTCGGTATTACCTACCGTTTTATATTACTTGTGACGACCCGTGCGCTTGCGGAAAATCGCTCAACAGTTAACAAGAACCAATTGGATTAAAGCAATGAACTCGGAATTAAAATATGTGATTTCAATTCCATCTAGGATCTTGTAGATATATCTAATGGGTTAACACCTATGGATTGCTAATGTATCTACAAGAAGAACAAAGCGTTATACCCGGAGACACGGGACTGTAAGAAATTCTTATCTCCTATCGTCATGCTGAAGTCTGTTAGAACTCTTGTCCATTTTGAATGGATGTCAAGACTACCCTTTTGAATGGTAATCTTGAGAAGAGTATCTACATGTCTCAACCAGAATGATTCATTAAGCAAGATCAGAAGCAAAAGGGTTTGCAAGCTTAAGTGATCCACTCATGGATTGACCTAAGCAATTCGATCTTGGAATATAAGATTTGATATTGTGATCAAATCTTTTGGCTTTGATCAGAACATTGATGAATCTTGTCTTAACAAGAAGATCGTCAATAGTTCAGTAGCTTTATTAGTGTTGCATGTGATTGATATCCTAGTCATTGGGAATGATGTAGGTTATCTTACTGACTAGTAAAACGAGTTAGCAGCTCATTTCCAAATGAAAATTTGGGAGAATCTAAGTTTGTTCTTCAGATCCAAAATGTTAGGAACCGTAAGAACAAAAAGCTAGCCTTGTCTCAAGTGTCTTATATCTACAAGATGTTAGTTAGATATAAGATGTAGAATTCCAAGAAGGGTTCACTCCCTTTCAGGAGTGGAATTCTTTTTGTCTAAGAAACTGTTTCCTGAGACACCTCAAGAAGTTGAGGACATGAGACGAATGCCCTATGCAACAGGGATTGTCAGTAAGTATCAATCTAATCCAAGATTTGATCATTGGAAAGCCGTTAAGAATATCCTCAAGTATCTGAGGAGAAAGATGAAGTATATGCTCGTGTATGGGACTAAGGATTTGATCCTTACAAGATACACTGACATGGATTTTAAGACATATAAGGATTTGAGAAAATCTACATCAGTATCCATGGTCAAACTTTACGAAGGAGCTATAGTGTGGCATAATTACAGTCTTTACCATATAGGACGAAAATATAGCTGCTTGTGAAGCAGCTGTTGGGTTCCTAGAGTGAGTAAAAATGTAGTATAAAATACTCTAGAATTCCTGTGCAAGTATACACAGTCTGTAGTAAGTAATATTATCAATCCAAGGTCTGAATGAGCTTCCACTTTACCTATTTTGTGTAACTTCTTAATGGTTTCAAAAATAATAAAATGATTGGGTTTTATTGGAATTATGCTGAAGTAAAATAAATGACAGAACAACGAATAAACAAATAGATGGACAGATTAAAGACAGGCGCTGGTTAGGCTTCAATGATTTTTTCTAAGATATGCTCTAGCAATATTATTGATCATGCATTTCTCGCAGTATTATTAGCGGATTCCTCCCGGAACTCCGGATCTTTTGGGATATGTTTCAAACCCAATGAAGAACGACCGATCAAGCACTAGGCAACTGGCTATCCCTAGCTCAGTCACTGGCGTTCACCAATACATAATGATCGTAGTGTGGATAATTGTCACACACTCTCTAAATCATCTCTGAAACTAGAGAGAGCTATCCATACCGGCTGGCCAGGCGGGCATAAAATAAGAATAAGCACAACAATTAACCAAAATGCGATAGTCAATTTATTACTAGAGATGAAGCACAATAATCACATTATTCCTAACCAACACCCTAAGCTACTTAGTTCATAATAAGCATAGGAATACGAATTGCAATCTGAGTATGCATGTCCATAACTACAAGTTAATAAAGAAGGTAAACTCCCTAATCAGCTTGCGGTTGATTGTGTTCTTGATGATCTTCAATCTCCCTATCCTATTCGGCTTCCAAGGGAAAACATGGAATGACTTTGACTTTGACGACTACTTCCTTTTATAAAAGGATGGGAGGCTTGAATTAGGTCAACTAGGACACGTGTAAGGCTCTCCTTGATCCTTTATCCCGAAAATATCTCAACAGAAGTCGGTTCATGAAGTTGGCTAACGAGCTGTGATGTGGCAGTTTCTGCTCCCAGTTTTGCTGCAGCATAGAATTTGCTCCCTCCAGTCGCTTAGCAGCATAATCTTCATAAAGTGATTTCAAAAGCTTCTATTCTTCCAAATGGGTTAAATCATGTAATATCTCTCTAAAACCAACCCTATTAAGCATTAAAGACACACAAATCCTTATATAAATGAGACCTAAATAACTACCTTTTGGGCAGTTATCATACCCCCAAACTTGAACTATTGCGCGTCCCGAGCAATACTAACCAACCTTCCTTCAAGAATTTCAAAACATTAGACAAAGAATTAGCTTAATCAAACCAGACAGTCCAACACTTCCTTTAACCTTTACCTGAGCACTCTGCAAAACCAAGCTCTACTGTAGCAAAATGATTCCTCCGGCACAGACAAATAATCACCACTTTCAACTCAATTGTAAGAACTCTCCACATCTTAGCTCTATTATCAGACATTTCAAAACATATTTTTAAAGGGATTTATATCATTATTTATCAGACTTGAAGCAGCCTTACAGTCATAAGCTCTTAAGCATGGGATGACCCACTTTATGGTGCAGTATACCCTTGCCTTAAGCTCATCACCAACTAGACTCAATACTCATTATAAAGCTAAAAAATCCTTAGTTATTCTATCTCTTGCCCCTCAGAATGGCGACATTTTATGATGAAGCTCACCTAAGTTCTGGAAGACAGAAAACTGCTGGATCATCATTCATCCCTCAAAACTTTTGCTCTGTCAATTTTTTCAGCAAAATCTTCAACAAATAATTTTTTCAGCAAATAATTTTTCTCATCATTTTTTCACATTTCCTAGGTCATCTTTTGACGCGAAGACAAACTGTGGGTATCACAAATGTCCCCGGTTACTCAATAACCTAGCAAATTTTAATTTTGAAGGAGAGGAATGCTCGAGCAAAATAATTGAAGTAGCAAAAAGTCCCCCAAACTTGAATTATTCATTGTCCCCAATGAATCATTAATTAAACAATTATACCCCCAAACTTAAATTTTTCTATCTGAATTTTTAAACTAAACATGGGATTAGGATTAAGCTTAAAGTGGATTATATAAGTCAATACTACCGTAAAAAATCTTCTTGCCGCAACAACAGTCCAGGCTAGAAGAAATGCTCAAGCAAAAGGTTTCTGGAGATCGGAATACCTTGATCTAATTAAGCGTAATCAGTCCAAGCTTCAAAAATTCAGAAGAAAATTAGTTAAGTTAGAGTTAGTCAGTGCTCATGGAATAGAAACATTCAGAAATTTCATTAAAATCATAGAAAAAGCAGTACAAAGTAGATATATTTTTTTCGCAATAAAAAATTAAAAAGAAACAAGACAAGCAGTTATATCAGTGAGCAGGGTCAATATGCGCGAGCAAACAAAAATGGAGAAACAAAAGTAATGCTCGCTCCAGGTCATCCCATCAGTCAGTCTTCCTGACCCTGCTCCTCATCAACATCCTCTTCTCGTTCAACAGGCGGGGGTGGTATCCAAAGATTAAACAAATCATCGGGAAACACTGGAAAGGCCGGATATGGTGTTGAGAAATTGGTTTGCAAGGCCCCCCTGAGCGCATCATCTCTCCTTTTAGCATAAGTCCAGTAGGTCTGAGCTTGCCTTTCAGCAAATTCTAACCTACTGGCCAACACTGACAGTTGCTCTAGGATCTGATTAACGCCATACACAAGCCTACCCTGGCGAACCTCTTGCATACGCTGAAGCCGCGCCAGATTAGGTGTGTCAATGATTCCCTTATCAGTCATGATCATATCTTCTGGAACCGTGGGCACTCCTGCCCTGCTGCATAACATCGTAATCGTGTTCGGAAAGAACAGCTTCCCCACCTTCTTTTTCCAGCAATCAACAATCTCAGAAGAAATAATTTTTCCTACATCAATACTCATTGAGCGAAGAATGGCAAAAGCAAGCAATACCCTGTCCCGAGATACTGTGGAGTCGTGTGTTGTCGGCACCAAGCGTAGCCTGATGAAACCCATCCAAGTGTTGGCTTCACTCTTCAAATAAGCAGCTTGAAACGTATGCTTCCGCGTCTGCGACACCCTCCATTGAGCCCCCTCAATGCCTACCTCCCGGACAGCCGCACTCAGTTGGTCACTAGATGGTGCAGCCACCATCTCATTAAAAACGGCATGCGGAAAATCCTGGAAATCGAACAATTCATTAATGGCCTCAGGACTCCACTGTACAGCCACTCCTCGAACGATAACCTCAAAATCATTCTTAACATCAAGATTAGCATAAAATTCTCGAACAATGTTGGCATTGACAGGTTCTGGTTTCGCACAAAATTGCCTCCATCCGAGGCTCACTATTCCAGACTCCAAGAACCTGGGCAAATCACTGCCAAATCCTCGTTCGAACAAGAAGTCCCGTTTCAGCACCTCCTGGTATTTTGCTCGAGCAAGATCGTTGACGAAGCGAATGAATGGTGCCCTCGGCTCCTCAATTTCTCCCGATGCTTCGACAATTCCTTTTCCCTTGCTTTCTCTCTGTTCACGCAAACGCTCTTCTTCTGCCTTTCTTGCCTCTTCTTCTTTTTCCTTATTCTCAGCTTCCCTTCTTTCTTCCTCAGAGTCCGACGTCGAAGGTGATGGAGTGTTCCGAACCACCCTCACGTGACCCGCCTTCCTCTTGATGCGGCGGCGCTTGGGCGGTTCAGGCATAATGATTTCAACATGAGCCTCCTGCACCGGCTCTGGTGTTTTCTCTTTTTCAGGCATACTTGCGACTTGTCTTTCGACCTCTGTCTCATGTTCTTTCTCAGTATTCCCTTCTTGAACCGTAGCAGAAACTACCGATTCTGTCTCGAGATTCTGAACAACCTCTGTTTCTTGGATGGCTTCTTGTTCCGCAGCCCTCTGCTGCCTCCGTCTTCGCTTCGCCTCCTTCTCTTGTGGCGTTCTTTTTTTCTTAGTTTTCCCTTTCTGAACTTCGGGGGTTACGGGTATCTCTTCTTCCTCACTCTCCCTCTCTTTTCGAGCTCTTGTTTTAGCCATTTAAGGTGTACTAGGGTTTTGACAGAGAATGTAAAGAAAGAAAGAATAATACACGCACAAAGATTTGATCAAGAAGACGAAGTGAAACGTGCTTACCAGAGATTGCGAATAAATAGGGCTGCAGCAAACAAGAATCCTAACCGAAAAGATTTGCCCTGCCATAACTAATATTACCGTTGTAAATTAAAAATGCAAACCTGAAATTCAAAAATTACCAACGGTAAAATTGCATACTCCAAACGCCCATGGTAAAAATTAATGTGCTGTCATCATTGCAGCCTTCGGATAATTGCTCTGCGACACGTGGCCTCATCAGATGATGCACGCACATTTACCTGCGAGAATTCAAAGCTAAATCTAACGGTAACTATAATAAATTCCAACGGAAACCCTTCTAACTCAGAATACTTTGCTCCTGCAATATCTTTGCCGCAACAATCTGCTGGTCCTGAAGAATCTTAGATATTAAAATTTAACCAATCATCCCAATCTCTTATTTTCAAAAGAAGCCGAATAAATTAGAGAAAATCTCTATGAATTAAAACTAAAATTCAAATAACTTAATAAAAACCAATTTAAAAGATAATACAAAGATAATCTAAGAAAATAAAATAAAATCAAATTCAAAACAAAAATAGATAAGATCTAATCAAATATTCAAAAACAAAATTGAATAAATCACGCAAAATCAAATCTATCCTAACCGCAAAATTAAATCAACGAAAAATAAAATCAATACAAACTCTGGGAGCTCAAAGTTTTGCTCTGTGAAATGCTCCCGCAAAAATCCTGCTCTTTCAAACATCGTCCAACCTTAGGGAAGGATATTTCGACTGAAACTCCTCACCCCAATAATTTTTCACACGCTGTCCATTCACCTTGAACACTCTCCCATCTTTTTCATCCTGCAAAGTAATTGCTCCATTGGAAAAAACCTCAATCACAATAAACGGTCCTGACCATTTAGATTTTAATTTTCCAGGAAACAATTTTAATCTAGAATTATAAAGCAAAACTTTTTGACCCTTGACAAACTCCTTAGATTTAATTTTTTTGTCATGTCACAGCTTAGTCTTTTCCTTATACATTTTCGCATTTTCGTAAGAAAATTGACGAAATTCTTCTAACTCATTAAGCTGCAGCATTCTTATTGCTCCTGCACGACTCAGATCAAAATTGAACTTTTTCAAAGCCCAAAATGTTTTATGCTCAAGCTCTAATGGTAAATGGCAAGCTTTCCCATATACTAACCTATAGGGAGACATACCTAGAGGAGTCTTATAAGCTGTCCTATAAGCCCAAAGAGCCTCATCCAGCCTAAAGGACCAATCCTTTCTAGATGGATGGACTACTTTCTCTAAAATAGCTTTAATTTCCCTATTACTAATTTCAGTTTGACCATTCGCTTGTGGGTGATAAGGGGTAGCTATCCTATGCTTAATCTCATACTTAGCTAAAAGCTTAGTTAAGATATTATTAACAAAATGTGTACCCTCATCACTCACTAGAGCCCTAGATGTCCCAAACCGCGCAAAGATGTGCGATTGAAGAAACCTTGCTACTGTCTTGGCATCACTCTGATGGCATGCAATGACTTCCACCCATTTGGACACATAATCAACTGCCAATAAGATAAAAACATTGCCATTAGAAGGGGGAAATGGTCCCATAAAGTCAATACCCCATACATCAAATAATTCAACTTCTAAAATGTAAGTAAGAGGCATTTCATCTCTAGGCCCCAAGTTTCCTCTCCTTTGGCAAGGGTCACATTGCTTGCAGAACCAATGGGCATCTTTGAATAACGTAGGCCAGAAAAATCCGCAATGTAAAATCCTCATAGCCGTCCTCTGACCGCTGAAATGACCTCCATACGGCGAAGAGTGACATTGCTCTAGGATTTCCTTTGCTTCAGCACCTGAAACACACCTACGAATAATACCGTCAGAGCATTGCTTATACATAAATGGCTCATCCCAAAAGAAAAATTTCGCATCATGCTTAAACGTTTTCTTCTGCCTCCAATCCATGTCAATAGGGGTGACTCCCTTCACTAAAAAGTTGGCAATATCAGCATACCAAGGGACATCCCTGACTACCTTTACCTGAACAGCAAAAAGCTGTTCATCTGGAAAAGAATCGGAAATGGCAGATTGCTCCAGCAAAGATGATGATGGATCAAGACGAGACAAGTGATCTGCAATGACATTCTCTGATCCCTTCTTGTCCTTTATCTCCAAACTCAAATTCCTACAATAGTAAAATCCAACGAATTAATCTAGGATTTGCATCTTTCTTTGACATTAAATACCTTATTGCTGCATGATCCGTGAACACCGTGACTTTGGATCCAACCAAATATGGCCGGAATTTCACAAAAGCAAACACAACAGCTAACAACTCCTTTTCAGTAGTTGTGTAGTTGACCTGTGCTTCATTTAAAACCTTGCTTGCATAATATATAGGATGAATAAATTTGCCTTGCTTCTGCCCCAGCATTTCACCTACTGCAGCATCACTCGCATCACACATTACCTCGAATGGTAAATTCCAATTAGGTGCGTAGAGAATGGGTGCTGAGATTAAAGCAGCCTTCAATGTTTCAAAAGCCTTCCTACAATCTACATTAAAGTCAAAAACATGATCAGTGCACAATAAGTTACAAAGAGGTTTACTGATTTTGGAAAAATCCTTTATGAACCTCCTATAAAATCCAGCATGTCCTAAAAAACTCCGAATTCCCTTCACTGAATTCGGTGGCTCTAGTCTTTCAATAACCTCAACTTTTGCTCTATCAACTTGTAGACCATTTTTAGAAATTTTATGACCTAACACTATGCCCTCCTTCACCATGAAGTGGCACTTCTCCCAATTAAGAACTAGATGGGTATCCTCACATCTTTTTAACACCTTACCTAAATTATCTAAACAACTCTGAAAAGACCCTCCAAAAACTGAAAAATCGTCCATAAAGACTTCAACAGTGGACTCAATCATATCAGAAAAAATTGCTAACATACACCGCTGAAATGTTGTTGGAGCATTGCAAAGGCCAAAAGGCATTCTCCTGAAAGCAAACGTCCCATAAGGACAGGTGAAAGTGGTTTTTTCCTGATCTTCAGGAGCAATAGTAATCTGGTTATACAAAAAATAACCATCCAAGAAACAGTAATAGGCCTGACCAGCCAATCGATCCAACATCGGGTCGATAAATGGCAGAGGGAAATGATCCTTTCGGGTGGCTTTATTAAGCCTTCTGTAATCCATACAAACCCTCCAGCCAGTTACTGTCCTTGTGGGGATCAACTCATTATCTTTATTGCTCACCACAGTGACACCTCCTTTCTTAGGAACACATTGGATAGGGCTTACCCAATTGCTATCGGCAATTGGATAAATGATCCCAGCATCTAACCATTTAATTACCTCCTTTTTAACAACCTCTTTCATTGCAGGGTTAAGCCTTCTTTGTTGCTCAATACTCCTAAAGGATAACTCCTCTAGAGTGATTTTGTGCATACAAAAAGATGGGCTAATCCCCTGAATATCAGCCAATGTCTAACCTATAGCTTTGCGGTATTGCTGCAGCAATTTTATTAAGGCCTCCTCATGCTCTGGCATTAAATCTGATGCAACAATAATGGGCAACGTCTCACTTTCCCCAAGATACACATACTTTAGATGATCTGGTAAAGGCTTCAAATCTAAAGTAGGTGCCTCAATTAGGGATGGCTTAATTGGGGGAGCCTTTCTTTGATCTAAATCTAAAGACTCAAAAACATCCTCACACCTAAACAATTCTTTTTCATGTTTTCTATCTAAAGAACAAAATTCAAAATCTTCTACACTAACCTCTCCATGCTTTTCCGAATGCTTATCAGCCGAATCCTGTATTGCTGTCTCAATAACTGTGCTTTCCAGAATCCTGATGAAGGAGCAAACCTCCATCTCGTCTGGATATTTCATGGCTTTAAACACATTAAATTTTACTTCCTCATTACAGAGTCTCATTATTAATTCTACTTTTTGAACATCTATTAACGCCCTACCAGTAGCCAAAAATGGACGACCTAGAATAATTGGGATATCTTTATCAGCCTCATAGTCTAAAATAATAAAATCAACAGGAAATATGAATTTATCAACTTTTACTAAGACATCCTCAATTTTACCCTCTGGATATGTGATAGATCTATCAGATAATTGGAGTGTAACTGTGGTAGGTCTAGCTTCACCAATACCCAACTTCCGATAGACCGAAAGAGGCATAAGGTTAATGCTTGCACCCAAATCACATAGTGCTCTACCTAACTCCTTTCCACCTATAGACACAGGTATAGTACATGACCCTGGATCCTTAGCCTTGGGGGGTAGACCATTCTTAAGAATAGCACTACACTCCTCAGTAAGAGATACAGTTTCAAACTCACCTAACCTTTTCTTTTTAGTCAAAATATCCTTAAGAAATTTAGCATAATTAGGCATTTGCTCAATAGCTTCTACTAAAGGGATATTTATATGCAACTGCTTAAGAATCTCTGAAAACTTTTGAAATTGACCATCCTGATTCTTAGGCTTTTGTCTTTGTGGAAAAGGTAGAGGTGGTACATAAGGTGGGGGCGGCACATAAGGTGGCTCCACATCCGGAACAGAACCAGATGCTCCAGCATCTTTATTGCTGCCTCCAGCACCCTGATCAGACTCCAATTCTTTCTCAACAACAACATTATTATTTCTATCACCATTATTATTTATAACCTGGGTTTTACTAGGCTCAATTCTTTCTTCTAATGGCTTACCACTCCTAAGAGTAACTACCTTTACCTGCTCCTTACCTTCCCTTCTAGGGTGTTCAGTATCTGATGGAAGTTTCCCTTGAGGCCTTGCCTTGAGCTCATTAGCTAGCTGACCCACTTGCAATTCCAGGGCCCTCATCGAAGCTTGATTACTTTGAATTGCAGCGTCTGTGCGAGCCATAAATTCTTTCATCATCGCCTCGAGAGAATTTCCTGAATTTTGCTGGGGCAAAGCCTGCTTACTTTGCTGGGGCATTACCTGCGCTTTAGCAAATCCCGGCTGGTTCACCTTTTGTTGCGCTTGTACGTTATTTCCTTGACCTCCCCATGAGAAGTTGGGGTGGTTGCGCCAACCTGGATTATAGAAGTTAGAATAAGGGTTGTTCCTCTGATTACCTAAAAAAAACACAGAAGATGGATTGCTGGGGCAAAACTCGTAGTTGTGGTCTTCACCGCAATAGACACATGCTTCGTCCGTGACTTGATTCACCACTGCTGCAGGCTCCATAGCTGGTGGCTGCTGATGACTAATCACTGTCACATTCTTAAGAGTGTTAGCAATCATAGCAAGATCAGCCCTAATGGTGGACACACCATCAACCTCTAATACACTCTTTACCTTTTTATTTGTGCCTCTAACATCCGACCACTGACAACTATTAATAGATATTCTTTCTAAAATTTCATAGGTTTCATCAAAAGTTTTTGCCAAAAGGGCCCTTCCAGCCGAAGCATCGACCATACCTTGGGTTACTCCATTTAAACCATTGTAAAATGTTTCCATTTGAATACAATGAGGTAACCCATGGTGGGGACACTTTCGTAAAAGCTCCTTAAACCTCTCCCAAGCCTCACTAAAAGTCTCATCTTCAAGTTGCCTAAACCCTACTATTTCACTCCTTAATTTAGCATTTCTATTAGGTGGGAAATATTTACTCAAAAATTTTTCAGCTAACCCATCCCACGTCCTAATTGATCCTGGAGCAAAGGAGTTTAACCATGACTTTGCTCCATCTCTAAGAGAATACGGGAACAAAGTTAATCTAAGAGCATCTCTAGGCACTCCTTGAATTACAAAAGAATCACTAACTCCTAGAAAAGACTTAAGATGTAAATGAGGGTCTTCAGATGACAAACCATGGAATTGCCCCACGGTTTGCAACATCTGAAACATTACCGGTTTCATCTCAAAATTTGCCGCTTGGATTTGGGGACGTGCAATCCCTGGATTCAACTCATTAAACATCGGGACAGCATATGCTCGAATGGCTCTGGTCCTATCATTCGCTATCAAGATAGGATTCTCAGCCTGATTATTTCGCTGCTCATTTTGCTCAAACAGTGGGTTTTGCTGCAGCAACGAATTCTGCTGGGGGTTTGCTTCTGCTGGACCTTCAGGAACCTGCGGAAGTTGCGGGGCGTTCTCCATCTGGTTTCTGCGCTGCTCCCTCCTTCTGTTCCTAAATGTTCTTTCAATTTCTGGATCAAGCTCAAACCGTACCCCAGGCGGATCGCTCATGCACCAAAATCACACCTGCAAAAACAAAAGAAACAATCAAAAAGTTCTAGCACCAAACCACTAAAACACATACACAAAAAAGATTAGATAAAAACTTATTCAAGTCCCCGGCAACGGCGCCAAAAACTTGTTGGGTTCCTAGAGTGAGTAAAAATGTAGTATAAAATACTCTAGAATTCCTGTGCAAGTATACACAGTCTGCAGCAAGTAATATTATCAATCCAAGGTCTGAATGAGCTTCCACTTTACCTATTTTGTGTAACTTCCTAATGGTTTCAAAAATAATAAAATGATTGGGTTTTATCGGAATTATGCTGAAGCAAAATAAATGACAGAACAACGAATAAACAAATAGATGGACAGATTAAAGACAGACGCTGGTTAGGCTTCAGTGATTTTTTCTAAGATATGCTCTAGCAATATTATTGATCATGCATTTCTCGCAGTATTATTAGCGGATTCCTCCCGGAACTCCGGATCTTTTGGGATATGTTTCAAACCCAATGAAGAACGACCGATCAAGCACTAGGCAACGGGCTATCCCTAGCTCAGTCACTGGCGTTCACCAATACACAATGATCGTAGTGTGGATAATTGCCACACACTCTCTAAATCATCCCTGAAACTAGAGAGAGCTATCCATACCGGCTGGCCAGGCGGGCATAAAATAAGAATAAGCACAACAATTAACCAAAATGCGATAGTCAATTTATTACTAGAGATGAAGCACAGTAATCACATTATTCCTAACCAACACCCTAAGCTACTTAGTTCATAATAAGCATAGGAATACGAATTACAATCTGAGTATGCATGTCCATAACTACAAGTTAATAAAGAAGGTAAACTCCCTAATCAGCTTGCGGTTGATGGTGTTCTTGATGATCTTCAATCTCCCTATCCTATTCGGCTTCCAAGGGAAAACATGGAATTACTTTGACTTTGACGACTACTTCCTTTTATAGAAGGATGGGAGTCTTGAATTAGGTCAACTAGGACACGTGTAAGGCTCTCCTTGATCCTTTATCCCGAAAATATCTCAACAGAAGTCGGTTCATGAAGTTGGCTAACGAGCTGTGATGTGGCAGTTTCTGCTCCCAGTTTTGCTGCAGCATAGAATTTGCTCCCTCCAGTCGCTTAGCAGCATAATCTTCATAAAGTGAGTTCCAAAGCTTCCATTCTTCCAAATGGGTTAAATCATGTAATATCTCTCTAAAACCAACCCTATTAAGCATTAAAGACACGCAAATCTTTATATAAATGAGACCTAAATAACTACCTTTTGGGCAGGAGAAGGTGGAGAAGATGGAAAAGATGGAAAAGAATAAGAGACGATGAGAGAGAAAGGGAGAAAGAATAAACAAGATAATAAAATATTAATATTTTATATTTTTTAAATATTTTTTATTTAAAAAAAAATAAAATAAATAATTTTTTATATTAAAATAATAGTGTCACGTCAGCAACCGTTAAAAGTTAACAGAAAAATTGACGGCAAGGACCAAAGTGCTCCTTATCTCAAACCTCGGGGGTATTTTTGTTGAGTTTGAAAACTCAGGGACCAAAGTGTCACTTAACCCAAACCTCAAGGACCAAAAGTGTATTTTTCCCTTTTATTTTTATTCAATTGATCAAATTATTTTCTTTAATTGCTTTGATTTTTTAATCCTTTTTATTGCATGAGCTGTTCCCTAAACATTATTTCGCCCAAGTATTTTTAGTGCTCAAGAGATTTTTGCTTTGCTTAATTTTCGCTTCGCCTCCCTGTGGATTCGATACTCGGTATTACCTACTGTTTTATATTACTTGTGACGACCCGTACGGTTGTAGTAATCGCCTACGAACACAGACATATTTTCTTTTTCTCTCCTAGGCAAGACTCCACACACTATTTTGCAAAAAATTTAGACTTTCTCGCTTAACCTTACACCTATCAGGATGACAACAGAAATATGAACTAAGTAATGCGCTCCTAAGCATTCAAGTCATACTTTAAAGCAAAATAGACACTCAATAGGTGCAAAACATATCCAAGAAAAGTTTTAAAAAGGCTCCTTGTTTGAACACTCTCGGTCAAAACTCATCGAAAGCAATAAATTTTCGAAAAAAAAATTTGAGTCAATCCTAGGAAATCATCATCACTTAAACAAGCATATACACAACAAGCATGCGAGACATTTCATTAAGCACAAACGCTGGCCTGACGCTCAGATGCTTAAGGCCGAACAAAAATGAAAAGTAAATTCACCACCCCCAACCTAAAATTTACATTGCCCTCAATGGCCGCCGGTCGCCGGTCGCCGGACATAGGAAGAAGAAGAAGAGGAAGGAGAAGGTGGAGAAGATGGAGAAGATGGAAAAGAAGAAGAGATGATGAGAGAGAAAGGGAGAAATAATAAACAAAATGATAAAATATTAATATTTTATATTTTTTAAATAATTTTTTATATTAAAATAATAGTGTCACGTCAGCAACTGTTAAAAGTTAACAGAAAAATTGACGGCAGGGACCAAAGTGCTCCTTATCTCAAACCTCGGGTGGTGAATCACGTTTCTCTATAAACATGGAAGCATCGCTTTGGTACCGCCAATCCTAAAAGACAAACAAAGACAAGGAAACAGACATAAAAGCAACTGATAAAAATAAACCTATCTAAGAATTGAAATAACAGAAAGCAGAAATATTATTCGGTGCCAATGTTTAAGGTCATTTGCTCGACTACGCTCTCCTCTATTCCTTCTTAGGGAGGCTTCTCTCCATAGGTCCAGAATACATTGTTTCTAGAAATTTCTTGTTTTAGTAATTTCGGGGCTTGCAGGGAAGAATCAGTTGAAGCAAAAAAATATCGGAAGTAGAGGTGGGCTGACAGAAAATGCACTCAACCCTAATCCTAGAAGATGAACACTTGGTGACTCCACCAGATTTATCAGTAAGGGTTATCTGGTGTTCATCAACTACATCAATTAACTCTCCATCTAAATCAGGGCATCTACCAGCAGAAGAATGCATCTCATTATTAGTGACCATGCATGATTTGGAATTTAAAGTGCAATCATTCACTGGGTCATGTTCAAGCATAGAATATTCAATAGAAGATGCATGAGGATTTTCAATGTCAACAAAAAAATTTAAAGTACAGGGTTTTATCTTGAAATCCTACTGATACAACACCTTCATCTACATCAATAACAGTCTTGGTAGTCTTCATAAAGGGACGACCAAGAAGTATCGTAGCAGAAGACGAATTGTAGTCAGGGTTAGGAGTATCTAAAACATAGAAATTAGCGGGAAAAACCAAATCCTCCACCCTAATTAAAACGTTTTCAACTATTCCTAGAGGTTTGATGCAAGACTTATCTGCTAGCTGAATGACTATGTCGAATGTTTTAATATCAGTTAAATTCAACCTTTTATAAACAGACACAATTTAATCGATGCTCCTAGATCTAACATGGCATATTTTATCTTGCAATCTCCGATCATACACGAAAAAGTAAACATGTCAGGATTAGAATATTTAATAGGTAAGTTCTCATGAAGTAATGCACTTACATTTTCACTAACCTCTTCTTTACCTGAGGACTTTTCCTTACCTTCATACCAAGTCTTTAAGAACTCAACATAAGCTGGGATTTTCAGGATTGCCTGAAGCAATGGAATATTCACCTTAACTTTTCTAAAAACATCTAAATCATCCTGCACACTTGGAGTAGCAGGGTCAATGAAGTTCACAGGTGAAAAAGAATTTTTATCATCTAAACATAAAGCAGAAAATTTGCCAGAAGAAATAGAAAACTTATCAGAGACAGCGGGGAATCCAGGGGGACAGTCAGGTGTAGTCACTTCACTCCACACTGCATTCACATTTGCCTTAGAATTTACCTCAGGTTGGGCAGACAGTTTACTAGAACTTTTATTGTCCATCTTATTGACTTGGGTCGTCAGCTGAGTGATTTAGTTTCCCAAATTATGAATGGCATTCTTGTTCTCTTGTTGGAACTGTAAAGAGCTGTCAGTAAGTTTCTTAAGTGCCTCATCGAAGGATGTGCCTGAAATTGAGGTGGAAGCCTGATTTTGTTTGAACATCAGTGGTTTCTGTTGGTTCCCATAACTAAAGTTTGGATGGTCTCTCCATCCTGGATTGTAAGTGTTGTTGTATGGGTTGTACTACCTTTGATTTCCATTGAGTCCACCAATGGCATTCACCTCTCCATTGATTTGTATTTCAGGGCATGCATTAGTAGTGTGGGTAGTCATTGAGCAAAGTCCACAGGCTTTCGCCTGTACCTGTCCTGAACACATAGAGCAAACAAGTTTAGTTAATTCACTCAATTCAAAGTGCATTTCGCTTACCTCACTTTTTGTGGCGGTTTGTACAACTGCAGGTGGTCCTCTACTGCCAACTCGGTTCCTCAACGTCAGTCGCTTCTGTCTCTGTCAGTGCTTGAGCAACCCCTTTGCCATTGTCTTCTTGTTGCTTCGTCAGGGCCTCTTCTTCCGCCTTTTTCTCAGCATCTTCTTTCTCTTGCTCTTCTTTCTCAAATTCTATCGTCGGCGGAGATGGAGTGTCTGCCCCGATCACCTTAATTCATCCCGCCTTTTGCTTGCGGCAGCGACGACGTGGAATTTTCGACACAAGTTCTTGAGTATGTTGTTCCTGACCATTACCTTGTCCTTGCACATCTTTCGCTTGCTTTTCTTGTCCCTCTTGTGGATTTTCAACTGTCTGTTCACCTTGTTTAGAATCTTTCTTTTACTCAGGGTATTTTGGTTTTTCTTCCTCAACCGCTTCCCACTGAAGTGTCCTGTTTTGTTTAGGGTTTTTAATATTGACTTAGATAAAATCTGGCTAAAAGAAACTATCTAAGTCTATGCCTTATTAAATAAGGTCTTTACTCTAATGTCTATGTGAATTAAACTTTTTAATTCCTAGTGACATTGCATGCTAATAAGACCATGGTTAATTCAACTCAAGTTCCGAACTAGGCGCCAGGAGAGTTCCCTTATAACAAAGAGTCTTATATCTTACTTAATCATATTTCAAATCTATTTAAAATAATAAGTAGGACATTCTAATCCTATTAGAATTGTGATCTTAGGTCTAATAAAATTTTAAATCGTTTAAATTTTAACTCATTTCCCAAGATCCTATGTTAGCATGCAATTCTTTGTTATAAGTTGACGGTTTCTATTCATTAACTCTTATAACTCTTTACAATTTTTAATGAATTAGCCCTATAACATGCTTCTAATGGTGATGAAAGAGTATAACAATCAAGTATTCAAGTTATATAAAGCACCATTTAGAAACAACCTATATCTAGGTGTGCAAAATATTAATGCTTACAATGTCTAGGTGATAAACTCATTTAAACCTTACATCGCTCACGCATGCTCATAAAACTCGGGTTAACCTAACTCAAGTACCGACTTGATGCCAAGGTAGGAGGTGTTCCGTAAACCGTCAACTTAAATACCTCCAGCCTTAGACAGCATCTAATTGGGTGAGTTCTCTTGTAACCTTAGCTTTACAAGTTATCGACCTACAAATATTTTGAATCGATTGATCTTTGAGTTCCTTTTAACCCTAAGTGAACATGCTTTTATATTAGTTATAAATTTTAAATGTCTATGTCTGTATTATAACAATTATAACATAGACAACCTATAACATCCATCTATGCTAAGGAGGTTTCATGTTGCATGTTTGTTCGCTCTCGTTTATTAGAAAAAAGTTACACTAAACAAGCTAAACAAATTTAAACATTCAACATGTATCTAATCATGAAACCTAAACATGAATTTTAATATTATAACTTAATTATAACATTCTTAATGCATGTAACATGCTTCCTATGGTGGGATTTTAAATCTATATGACATGCTTCATGCATATTGTTGGCTATTTAATTAAAACATGCATCCATCCATGCATAATTAACTAAATCACACTAAAATGGACCGGTTTTGGCAATTCAAGCAAGCAAACAACTAAATTATTGCATTTAATAATTAAAAAAATGTTTAAATTATTCTTGTCTGGTCAGCCCGAATGGTCAGCCAGTCAACCATCTATCAGCTTGAATGGTCAGCCAGTCAGCCAATCAGTCAACCATGTCTGCCCGAATGGTCAGCCAGTCAGCCAGTCAACCATCCGTCAGCCCGAATGGTTAGCCCCTATGGTCAGCCTACTGTTCTTTGGCCAACTTGAGTTCTTCTTCTTCTTTCGAGCAATTACAGTACTAAATGGACTCTAATGACTCTCAAATTTTACAGACTCGATTTAACTAATTTATGCCCATAAACATGTAGGTAATTACAAATTATTTGAACAAATTTGAGAGAATTAAATTGCCAAAACCGTAATATATCCATTCTAGCACCCAGAAAAACTCAATATGCAAATGTTACCCACCATGATCAAATTAATGCAAATTGGGTGCCCAAACCATGCTCTGATACCAATTGAAGGTGTAAATATCACACATGCGGAAGCAATTTTTGATCTTAGGCACACAATTTGATCAATTTAATCCTAGAAGACATGTTATTCATAAGAACAAAAAATAGAGTAATATGGTACCTACCTCTTGGAGCTCCCAATTCGTATAATCCGATGCTTTATAATTCACACGAACGACTTTTGGATAACCACTTGGATCTTCTCTACTATCCTCAGGCCTTGGAACGGATTGTGGGATCATTAATTGATAGGAATTGGAAAGGAAAGCTTATGGGTATAAGCAAACTTAAGAGTATGAACATGGAAGTTCTTGAGAGAATTTTGGCAGCATTTTTGGTTGAAGAAGTCCACTAATTCTCATCAGCTTATCCTCTATATATAGAGATAAATCATGCACAAGAATTGCACAAAAAATTGACAACAAATAGGGATCATTTTGAGTCACAAGATTAGGTGGTGCAATAAGGCTAATTACAAGTGATTAGTCATTAAGCACCATCTCCAAAATTTGCTAACTTTTGAATTTCTTTTAAATTCAAAATTTGCAAATAAAATTATGAACAATCCCACTTTCTTTTATTTTTATTTTAATTTAAATGTCATTTATTTAATTAAAATAAAATTATTTAATTTAATATCTTATATTAAATTAATACCATTTGTGCAATCTTGGTTTCTTTTTCCTAACGAATTTTCTCGAACATGAATCTCTATTCACGTGTTTAATATTTAAATCATATTTAAATATATAACTCTCACTTTAAGTTTAATTCATAATTAAACTAATATGTCGTTAAATATCGTATATAAGCGACGTTTGTATCCTTTTCTGATATTGAACGTTTCAAATTTTATCCTATCATATTGTTCCAAGTTTTATTCCTATTGAGCTAGTAGAGGAACCTAATGGACCTACAGATCATGGGCTCCAACGAAATGATGATAACTGATTAATCTCATTAACCTAGTCATTCATCGTTCGTTAGCTTTCGGGACACTCCACTATAGCCCGTAGCTGTACTCCCCTCACTGTAGATATATTTCTTGTCCACTTTAGATAACCATGATTAGTAAGTCGACCCTTCACCGGTTGTTCGTAACTAGAGCTAGGTCAAAAGTCTGTTTTACCCCTATAGTTGCATCTTGTTCCTTAAGTTTCACTGATCCTCTAATGAACAACTAGTTCGTGATACAATCACTGAATCAAGTCCCTCTCAAGGTTATGAGTGTTGGGTTTTATGCCCTAAAACTCGTAGATAGTGAATGTAAACAAACTGTATACTTGTTTCAATAAAGTGTATTGAGTTTCTACAATAAAGTGTTATTGTTAAATATTGCACAATTTGACCCAAATCCAATAAACTAAGATTCAAGGTTGTTTGTATGTAACTTGAACTAGTATGTGGGGACATACGAGGATCAATGTTCAAGTAACAACCTAAAAGGTCTATAGTACAAGGATAAGGTTGGGTACCTTATCCTGGTAACACTATGAGATACGGCCCGCTTTGTATTTGATACAGACGTATTGATCCAAAACGTCCATGTAGTAGACATGCAAGTGGGGGTATCCTACGTAATGAGTTCGCATAAGACCGGACCACGAAATAGTCAACCATTAGTTATAACATCGTTAACTAATTAGGTTACTGTTTCAATAGGATGACCTAGGTAACTCAGTCTTAATCCTGAGTGTGTCATGAACTCCTTCTCATGAGGGATTGTCCTTTGATTAGCATTGGTGAGAGTGGCCAATATGCCGACTCAATATGCCTTCCTTTTTGGGGACAAGACTGAGTGGGAGGCTGGGGACATGACAACACTAGAAAGAATTCCCTCATTCCCGCTTCTAGGTGAAGTAGATGAGTGTTCCCTTAAGTGGTGACTCTGGGACTTGAACAAAGGGACCGCCCTCTCACTGGCCCAAGAGGGACTTTCTGTTTAATGGTTGGACCATAAACAGGTTGTTTATTAGAGGAGCGTTGGTACTTAAGGAGACAGATGTAACACAGGGGTAAAACGGTAATTTGACCCAGCTGTGATTATGGACACTCGTGAAGGATTGACTTACCGGCATAGGTCTACATCCATGAACACAGAAATGTTCTACTGCGAGAAGAGTTCAGTTGTGGGTCTTTAGTGGAATGACCCACAGTTAATGAATATTGGTTAACCTGATTAATGAGTTTAATCTATTAACCTCATATCATTGGAGCTTCTGATCTGTAGGTCCATTAGGTCCCCCTGCTAGTTCGTAAAGAGAAATTAGGAACAAATATATCTTGAGAGAATTTGAATAGTTCAAATTCCTATTGGGAATTAAGTTAATTGTACGAGATACAAATTAATATAATGTATAGTGATGCATTAAAATATAAAGTCTAATTTGAGATTAAACTTTATAATATTGAGAGATTGATATATTTGAAAGAGTTCAAATATATGTCTAATTAAATATATGGTATTTAATTAATTATGAATTAATTAATTATTCAATTTAGTTTAAATTAAATGAGATTTAATTAAACTATAGACTATGAGAGAAATAAATATTTGAAGAAATTCAAATATTAATATGAATTTGATTCATATTAAATTTATAGGATATAAGAGAATTTGAAGAAGTTCAAATTTTAATATGAATTTGATTCATATTATAGAATTAATTAATTGAAGGCCTCAAATTAAATATATGATATTTAATTGGGTAATTAATTAATTAACTAATAGAAGGTCTGAAATTAAATATATGATATTTAATTGGTGATTAATTAATTAAAGAATTAATTAATTGGAAATTAATCAATTATGGAAATGATTAATCACTTATGGAAGTAATTAATCATTTATGGAAATGATTTAATCACTTATGGAAGTGGTATTCATTTATGAAAAAGATTAATCAATTATGGAATTGATTGGTCATGGAATTGGTTGTTCATGGAATTGATTAATTATGGAAAAGATTAAATCAGTTATGGAAATAATTGATTTTAAATGAATATTTTATTCATGGCCTTTCTCCTATAAATAGAACACTAAACCTAGGGTTTAGGGACAACAACATAAGGCCACAAGAATGTACTTTTGCATTCTCTCTAGCCTCCCTCTCATATTCTCTCAACCCAAGAACTCTAGGGAGAATTTTCTCTCTAGAGTTTTTCTCATTCAAGATTAGGTAGTCCCACAACTACGTTCCTAATCTCAGAGTCATAGTGGGGAAGATCAATTGGTGGTGTCCCAATAATAGTATTTTTTTATAAACAAAATTAACTACGAATCGGTCCCAATTATGCTTCTGCTTTATCGAAATTGGGAAATTTCAAATCCTTCAATGAGAGGGCAAGGCCACTTTGTTGAAGACTCGGAGTCGGCACTTAAGAGAACAACCTTTACTAACCCTAAAACAAGTAGTAGTGAATTCCATCTTGCAAAGCTATGTCCCTAGCTATCCATTTAGTCTTATCCCCAAAATGGTAGGCTTATTGAGTCGGCGATGTTTGACCACTCTCACCCATGCAAATCAAAGGATAATCCTAAATAAACAGGAGTTTATAGTTAGCTCAGGATTAAGATCGAGTTACCTAGGTTATATGTATGAGATGTTCAGTTTCAGTAGTAAACGGTGTTGTAAAGTGAAAGTGACTTATCTCCTGGTCCGATCTCTATGGAAACTCTTTGCATAGGACACCCTCACTCACATGTCTTATACATGAACGATTAGGATCACATCGTTTGTCTTTAAAGAACAAAGCGAGTCACGCTAATAGTGTCCCCAGGATTAAGGTACCCAACCTTATCCATATACTATAGATCGTTTAGACTATTTACTTGAATTTGATCCATACTTATGTCGCACATAAACTTCAAGTATACATAATATAGTCATGGGTTCTTAGTTTATTGGATTTGTGGTTATATTTAGGCAAAACAAATATAGAGAAATAATACTTCATTGAAGCAAGTCAAATGTTACATTTACTATCTACGAGTTTTAGGGCATAAAACCCAACAAAGACTCTCTTGCCCTTAACAAATTCTTTAGGTTTTATCTTCTTATCATGCCACCGCTTAGTCTTTTTTTTATACATTTTCGCATTTTCATAAGAAAACTGACGAAACGCTTCTAACTCATTAAGCTGCAGCATTCTCATTGCCCCTGCACAACTTAAATCAAAATTCAATTTCTTTAAAGCCCAAAACGTTTTATGCTCAAGCTCTAACGTTAAATGTCAAGTTTTTCCAAATACTAACCTATAGGGAGACATACCTAGAGGAGTCTTATAGGTTGTCTTATAAGCCCAAAGAGTCTCATCTAACCGAAAAGACCAATCTTTCCTAGATGGATGGACTACTTTCTCTAAAATAGATTTAATTTCCCTATTACTAACTTCAGCTTGACCATTTGCTTGTGGGTGATAATGGGTAGCTATCCTATGCTTAATTCCATATTTAGCCAAAAGCTTAGTTAAAACATTATTCACAAAGTGTGTACCCTCATTGCTCGCAAGACCTCTAGGTGTCCCAAACCGCGCAAAAATGTGCGAATGGAGAAACCTTGAAACCGTCTTAGTAATTTGCACATCGCTCTAACGGTAAACCGTCACGATATTATTACTTGACCCGTACACTTGCGGTTAGCAATTTGCACATCAAGTTTTTGGCGTCGTTGCCGGGAATTGGCATATTTAGTCAATTTTAATATCGTAGAAAAATTGTCCGGTCTTAGTTTAGGGTGTATCTTTTTTTTTGTTATTTTTGTTATTTTTGTTTTTAGGTAGGTTGCATTTTTTTTCCTTTGTTGATTGATTTCCATATTTAGATTTTTCCATATTTGTTTGAATTTTCCATAGATAGATAGATTTTTCCTTTTTAGGCCCCGTTTGATAACGTTCTCGTTTCCTGTTTCTCGTTTCTCGTTTCTTGTTTCCTGTTTCTTGTTTCTTGTTTTTTAAGAAGTAGAAACAGAAACATGTTTGATAACTATTTCTGTTCCTCGTTTCTCTGAAAAAAGAAACAAAAACACAAAATGTGTTTGATAACCGATTCTTGTTTCTTGTTTTTTTTAGTTAAAATAAAATTTAGTACATATAATATAAAAATATTTTAATTTTCAACGATTATTTTTTTATTTCTCCTTCTTCTTCCTCATCACTACAACCATTGTTACCGATCACCCGCCATCGTTGATCATCGGCCATCGCTACCGACCTTTGACCACTGAGCGAATGCAGACAGACAACGGCGAAAGCTGGAAAAGTCGTCGGCGCGTGGTGGCGGTTGTCGAAAATAAGAAAAAAAGGAACAAGTTTCGGTCGACGACGATAGTGGCAACCGGTAGTCGGAGGTCGACGGTGGCATCTGGTAGTCAGAGGTCGACTGTAGCAACTGGTCGACGGAGGTCGGTGGGGGTCAGTCGGAGAAGGCCGATAAGCTAAGGTCGACCACGACTGGTAGTCGGAGGTCGACGGAGATCGACGGTGCCTAGTAGTCAGAGGTCGACGATAGCTGTCGTTCAGCAGAGGTTGGCGGCGCCCGATAGTTAGAGGTTGACGGTAGCGGCTGCTCGACGGTGCCCGGTAGTCTGAGGTTGACAGTAGTCCGAGAACGACGGTGGCAGTTGGTCGACGAAGGTCGGTAGTCAGAGGTCGACGGTGGCGGTTGGTCGGTGGTGGTCGGTAGTCGAAGGTCGACGATGGCGATCGATCGACATGTGTCGGTCAGTAGAGGTCGGCAATGCCCGATAGTCAGAGGTCGACGGTGGCAGTAGTTAGATGGAGGTCGGTGGCTGTCGGTAGTTAGAGGCGACGGTAGTGGCTGGTCGGCGACGCCCAATAGTCTAAGGTCGACAGTAGCGGTCCGTCGGCGGAGGTTGGTCAACAGGGGTCAACGACGCTCGGTAGACGGAGATCGACGATGGTGGTTGGTCGACGATGCCATGTAGTCGGAGGTTGACTGTAACGGTTTGTCGGTGGAAGCTGGTTAACAGAGCGGGGTCGGCGGAATCGTCGATCAATGGTGGCTGATAGTCGGAGGTCGACGACTGCGGCCAGTCGGCGGTGGTTGGTCGACGGTAATTAAAGGTTGGCGGCGCCTGGTAGTCAAAGGTCGATGGTGGCAGTCGTTCGACGGAGGTCGGCGGTTGCCGGTAGTCAGAGGTCGACGGTAGTGGCAGGTAGGCGGCGCCCGATAGTCTGAGGTTGACGGTAGCTGTCAGTCGGAGGAGGCTGGTCAGCGGGGTCGACGGCGGCCGATAGTTGGTGGTCGACGGTGGCGGTCGTTCGATGGAGGTTGGCGGCTACCGGTAGTCAGAAGTCGACAGTAGTGGTAGGTCAGCGGCGTCTGGTAGTCTGAGGTCGACGGTAGCGGTCAGTCGGCAGAGGTCAATCAGTGGAGGTTGATAGCGGCCGGTTGTCAGAGGTCAACAGTAGCGGTCGACCGCAACTGGTAGTTGGAGGTCGACGACAACCGGTAGTTGGAGGTGCACGGTGGCAGTCGGTCGACAGAAGTCGGAGGTGCACGGTTGGGTCGGTTGTGGCCGGTAGTGGGAGGTTGACGACGGTGGTCGGCGATGATCGTCAGTTGGAGGTGGACGGTGGCGGTAGGTCGGTGGAGGTCGATAACAGCTAGTAGTCGAAGGTTGACAGTGGTGGTCGGTCAGCGGAGGTCGACAGCGGCCGGTAGTCGGAGGTCGACAATGGTGGCAAGTCGACGGAGGTCGACGACGACCTGTAGTCGAAGGTGGATGGTGGCGCTCAGTTAGCGGAAGTCGATGGCGGCCGGTCGTCGGAGGTTGACGGTTGCGGTTGGTCACGACAGGTAGTCGGAGGTGGACAATGGCGGTTGGTCGGTAGAGGTCGACGACGGTCGGTTGTCGGAGGTCGACGGTAGCGATCGGTCGCGGGCGGTATTTGGAGGTCGACGATGACGGTCTGTCGGCGAAGGCCGATAGTCGAAGGTTGATAGTAGCGGACGACCGCAACCGGTAGTCGGAGGTCGACAATAGTGGTCGGTCGACGGAGGTCGGCGATGACCAGTAGTAGAAGGTGGTTTGTGGCGGTCGGTCGGTGGAGGTCGGCGGTGGCCGATAGTCGAAGTTCGACGGAGGCGGTCTGTCGGCGATAGCTGATAGTCGGAGGTTGACAGTGACGGCTGGTCGGTGACGATCCATAGTCAGATGTCAACGATGGTGGACGGTAGTCTGAGATCATGGAGGTGATAATAAAAGGAAAAAAGGAAAGAAATAACACAAATAATACAAAAAAATGAAAGAGAAAGAAATAACGAAAAAATAAAAAAAATAAAAAAGGAAAGAGAACGAAATAACGAAAAAAGATTAAAAAAAAGACGAGGAAGTGGTTAAAAAAATAGAGGAAGAGAAGAGATTGGTGTAGGAGTGGGAGGGAGAGACACATGCATGAAAGATAGAGAAAAAAAAAACAGAAACAGAATTTGAGAAACGACATTTTGTAGTTTCTCAAATTTGGCATCTTTTTTAGAAACGTTTCTAGAAATTTAGAAACAAGAAACAGGAATGAGTTATCAAACAAGTCTGTTTCTTAAAAAATGAGAAACGGGAACAAGAAACAGGAAACAGGAACGTTATCAAACGAGGCCTTAGTGTTTTCCTTCCTTTTTAGATTAGTTTTCCTTATTTGCTAGTTTCCTTAATTGTTTATACCATATTTGTCTTTGCATTCCTCTTTTGTTTATTTTTTTCCTTTTGTAGATTGTAATTGCCTATTTTAGATTCTTTTATTTCCTTTTCTAGTTTTCTTTTCTAATTTGTTTTCTTTCCTTTTCTTGTCTTTTTCCTTTTTAGGTTAGGTCAGATTGTGCATGTGAAGGGTTAGGGAATTGGCCTTAGTCCCCTTAGATCCAGAAATAGAAAGAACATACAATAGACTTCGAAGGGAAAATCAAGAAAATATCCAAATGGCCAATCCCAATCTTGAGGAGCCTAAGCCTATCAGGGACTATTTTCAGCCGGTCTTTCAGGAGCAACAGTCGGGGATTGTCTATGCCCCGATCAATGCTAACAATTTTGAGCTGAAAACGGGTCTCATTCAAATGGCTTGAGATTGTGCTTACAGAGGATCACCCATGGAGGATCCAAATTCTCACCTGAAATCCTTTCTAGACATCTGTAGGACGGTAAAATTAAATGGTGTGTCTGAAGATGCCATTCGCTTACGTTTATTTCCTTTCTCTTTGCAGGATAAAGCGAGGGACTGGTTACAATCTATTCCACCTGGGAGCATTACCACTTGGGATGCTTTGGTCCAGGCATTCCTAAAGAAGTTTTTCCCTCCTGCTAAGACGGTCAAGCTGAGGACCGAAATTGGGACATTCCAGCAACAATTCGATGAGCAGTTGTTCGAGGCTTGGGAGAGATTTAAAGAGCTGCTGAGGAAGTGCCCTCAGCAAGGCTACCCCGATTGGCTTCAGGTTCAATTATTTTATGATGGCTTAACTCCTAGCACAAAAACTATCGTTGATGCAGCTGCAGGTGGGACTCTGTTGTCCAAAACTGTTGAGAGTGCTAGGACTTTGTTAGAGGATATGGCCACCAACAGCTATCAGTGGCCATCTGAGCGGTCGGGACCGAAAAAGATTGCAGTTGGGGTGTTCGAGATTGACAACGTAAGTGCAGTACAGGCCTAGATGTCTTCCTTGGCTAATGCATTTTTAAAATTCTCAGGTACAGGGAATGCTCAATCGATTGAGTCTTCAGCTGCTCTTGCATCCCAGACTCAGGAGGAGAATCTCGAGCAGGTTCAGTATGTTTCTAATTTTAACTCTAGGGGGTACAATAATAATTCTGCACCTACACATTATCACCCTAGTAATAGAAATCATGAGAATTTTTCTTATGCTAATAATAAAAATGTGTTGAATCCTCCTGGCTTCACTCCTAAACAAGAAAGTAAACAATCTTTAGAGGATCTTGTTGGAGCTTTCATTGCAGAATCAAGTAACAGGTCAAATAAGCTCGAGGAAGCCGTGATTGCCATAAACAACACTGTCAATGGCCATTCTACAGCCATCAAGAACATAGAGACTCAGCTGGGACAACTGGTAAGTGTTGTCAACACCATGAATAAAGGTAAAGCCCTAGCTGAGCAAGATAAACCATCATTGGAGTACTGCAAGGTCGTCTTTGTGCATCACGAAGAGGATACTCAATTAGTTGAGGAGGATGAGACTACTGAACCTGAGGAACTCACTGGAGAAGCTGAAGAAGGCACCACCTCAAACGAAGCTGAAAAGCTTAATCCTGAGCCTTTTATCCCTTCTCCTACTATTTTAGTGCCTAAATCAAAGAAAAAGAAAAATTCTAAGGCTAAGTTTGATAAGTTTTTAGATGCTTTTATGGGATTGCATGTCAATATTCCTTTTTCAGATGCTTTGGAGCAGATGCCTCACTACAGGAAATTCATGAAGGAATGGCTCCACAAGAAGAAAAAGGAGAATCAGATGGAGACTGTATACTTAGCATCAACATGCAGTGCTCGTGTTCAGCAGACAGTGCCAGAGAAATTGACTGATCCAGGGAGTTTCACTATTCCTTGTAATTTTGGTACTTATTCTTGTAGAGCCTTATGTGACTTAGGGGCTAGCATAAATATAATTCCTCTATCACTGTGTAAAAAGCTTAACATAGGAGAAATAAAATCTACTGCTGTTAGACTCCAGTTGGCTGACCAGTCTGTGGTTAGTCCTTAAGGAATTGTGGAAAATGTGCTGATCAAAGTAGGTAGATTTTTCCTTCCTGTTGATTTCTTTGTGTTGGATATTAAAGAAAATCCTGCCATGCCTATTATATTAGGGAGACCATTCCTTGCTACAGGGAGGGTTATAATTGATATTGAGCGCAGGGAGCTAATCATTAGAGTCCAATAGGAGAGGGAGATCTTAAAAGCTTTTGAGGACCCTAAGAACACATCAGGAACCATGTTGGTGGGCTATAGGAGAGGTTCTAAGAAGAGCACCAGTGATGGGGCATCTGACATAAGACCACCTTGATGCCTATTCGGTCAACACGTCGAGCTAATGACGTTAAGCAAGCGCTAATGGGAGGCAACCCAAGTAAGTTTAGTTGTGTTTTTCTTTTTGAGTTTTATTTATTGTTTGTGTCTGTTTTGTAGGTCTTGGTTTCAGTCTCTCCTTTGCTTTCAAGCTTTCAAGCTTTCAGTCAAGAAGTCATCATCATTCCAGGCCAGTATTGTTCACTCCTTTCATTCTTTTATTGTTCTCAAGCTTTATTATGCCTTATTTTCTGTATACATTGAGGACAATGCATGCTTTAAGTTTGGGGGTGGATTATCATGTTTGTGGAGCACTTGAGCATCTGAGTTCGGGCTATAGTTTTGAGCTTTCTTTGAATTGAGCATATGGTTTTTTTCTGGATGTTATTTTTGCATGGCTATGATGTCCTAGGATAGGCTTTCTTGTCAATTTTCAAGCTTGCGATGAGTTGTAAGCATGAATGCCCAAAAAAGGAGACTTTTAAAACTTTTTCTAGGAGATGGCTTGCATGAGTAGAGTATTTGCCTTGGTTAGATTTGGATTTGAATGCTTAGGAGCGAATTATTGAGTTCATATGCTTGTTGTCACCACGATAGGTGTAGGGTAGAGCTAAAGAGTTATTTTTTTTTGCAAATTAGCATGTTTGATCTTGCTTAGGAGAAAAGAAAAGAATATATGTTTATCATGTTCATAAAGAAAAAATCACTCTTGTTGTTACTGTTGAGAAAATATTATTATGCCATGGTCTGTGCACAGTTTGCAATGTTTAATAAAGTTTAGGCAAAAAGAGCTACCCCTGTTGTGATCAGTTAGGCAAACCAGAGAAAACTCAGGTTAAGGGTCCCTGCAACAGGTGTGTGAAAGCTAGTGCCACTTATAAATGCTTAATTTAATTGTCAATTATAAGCACCTAAGTATGGAGGAAAACAAACTAATATGTTCCATTAGCTCATTAGTGAAACCTTAGTACCAGTGTAAAGGGAAGATGAGCTGAGAGTTTAATAATCCAATCCCGGGCTTGTAGAGTCTGATCTCGTTGAGTTAGATCTCGCTTGTGCAAGTTAATTTTGGAAAAATTTTAATTTGTCTCCCTCATTGGTCCTTGTGTGCATGTCTCTTGCTTGCTTGACTATTGACTTTTGAGCCTTGAGGATTGAGTCATGTTTATTGCATCCATTCTTCTACTGTATGTTTGATTTTTAGTTTGCTCGAGGACTAGCAAAAGCTTAAGTTTCGGGGTGTTTGATAGCGAGCAGAGCTAGCTAGTTTTCCCTAATCAATTTAGCTAGTCTTTTACGATTTATTGGCCATTTTATTGTGCTTTAATGTTTATTTGGTAGGAAATTGTTGATTGGAGCTAAAACGTGATATTGGAGTCAATCGGGTGTTCGAGACGTGAAAAGATACAAAAGAACCGAAGAGAATCAATGAAGAAAAAGTCAAATTGGGGTCAAATGCAAACCAGCGTCAAGACTCTGCTCCTTGAGCGTCTCGACGCTGCCTTTCCTTTTCTGAATACGCACGTTTTAGAGGCAGAGTCGGGACGCTGTCTTGACAGTGTCTCGACGCTAAGACGAAAAAAACAGAACATAAGTTATTTGTGGCTAGGTCTGAAGGGGGGATCTTTTTGGAACGTTTTGGGAGTCGTAAACAGAGCAAAATAGAGGATTTTGGGGCTGAAGCAAAGGGAGCAAGGTGGAAATCAACCCATTGTTCGTGGGGATTGTGACGGTGACGTTCGGTCTCAGCCTACATTGAGTTTACTTCTTCTTTCCCTCAACTTAGTTAGTGTTTATGGTTGTTTTAGACTATTGCTATATCGTAACGTGTTGTATGAGTTGGTAGGCTTTAACTCTTAGGGATTGATGTAATCGTTGGGCACGTTATGGATTGATTTACGGTTTTTATGCTATTGATGTCATTTATGCATATTTGTGTCCTTAATGCTTTCAATTTACCGGCCATAAATTGATTGATGTTTATGCTTGAATCTAACTCGGGAGAGAGGATTTAAATTAGAAATCAATATGCATAACTATGATTTAGCTAGAAATCAGGAGATTATGGTTAATTCTAGAAATTGTTAAAAAGGTTATCCTTATTGCCTTGTATGTTATTGGATTTAGATAGGGATATCAGGTTCAATTACATATGGGAGAATCATGTATGCTCGGGAGAGATATGTGTGATTTTAGTTTACCAAGATTTATGAATCATGGCATGTGTAAATCCGTTAATTAATCCATAATCCCAATTGGTGAAATCAATTCCCTAAGACCATTGTTTCCATTGGATTTTCATTGTTTGCATTACTTTGTGTTTGATTTAATTAAATTCTCACTCAATTCGGTTTCCTAAATAAAATTGTTCAAAAGTATTTTCGGTAATTAAAATTTGACTAGACACCAATCCAGAGGACGACATTCAAATTTCACATCCACTATGTAAACCCGGGACTTTCCCTTAGATAATTTTCTCTTGTCATCTATTGTTTGTTTAAATTGTTGGGATTACTAAGTTGAAAGAAGAAAGAAAAGGAAATAAATGGAAAAGGAAAATGAAAAGGAAAAAGGAAAAAAAAACAAAAACAAAAGAAATCAGCAAAAAAAAAAAAAAAAAAAAAGAGAGAAAAGAAAGAAAGTGAATGGGAAATGATAGCAAGGAAACCCACCACCGCTTCACTTCTTTTCAGCTTATCTTCAGCCCATTTCTCATCCTTTTCCATTGAAACTTTCAGAGAACTTTAAGGAGAGAGGGAAGAAGGAGGAAGAAGAAGAATTTCGTGGTTTGAGGTTGAAGAAGATAGGGAAATGCTCATGCAAAGCAAGCCATTGCAGAAACTGTGTTCAACCTGTCAACCTCTGGTGTTTTAGTCGGTTTGGGCTACACAGAAGGAATCAAGAGGTGAGGTTTGATTTTCTTGAACGTTAGCTTATTTTCTAACAAACTTCATGAAGGAAGCTTGACCTAAATCGAATGGGAAGTTGATGGTTTTTGGAATGGAAAACAGAGCACAGAATTTTCGAGCAAACCAGGAGGATCTCTGGTGTTCTCTGATGTTTTGAGTATTCTGGAGTGCCCAAGTCGAATCAGAAGCTCTATTTGGTATGGTTGGAAAGCGTATTCCATATGCTACAACTTTCATGAAGAATACGTGAGCCGAAAAGTACTTGAAGTAGGCTTAATTTCAGGAGGAAGATAAAGGGTAACAGAGAAGCTCGAATCTGTGTTGTCTAATTTCGGGGCGTTTCTGGACAAATTGGTTGAGAATCTCGTTTTCATTTCTTCAGGTACGTTGTAGAGTGTTCGAAAATGAAGAATTTGATGTGTATTTCATTAATTTTGGTTACGTATTGAGAAGGTTATGGGTGTTGGTAGTTAGGGTATAGAATCTGGAAAATCTGGGAAGTAGAATGTGAATGTCATTCTTAATCCAATTGTTTACAAATTGATGAGCATGGAAAGACAAAGCTATCTATGGTTCTAATGCTCGGTTTTGGTTATTTGACAGGCCAAGAGGAAATAGGTCGAGTCTACAGACCGGGGAACTAGATAAGACTGTGAGTGACAAAATGAATTTCGAAAATGTTCTTAAACGGTTGTTCATGATTATATGTTTTACATGCTTTTCTATGAAGTTCAGTACAGCGTTCCATCCCCAGACAGATGGTCAGTCTGAGAGGACCATCCAGACCTTAGAGGACATGTTGAGAGCTTGTGTCCTTCAGTTTAAGGGAAGTTGGGATACTCACTTATCACTTATGGAGTTCGCTTATAATAACAGCTATCAGTCTAGTATAGGCATTGCACCATTCGAGGCTTTGTATGGCAGACCATGCAGGACTCCTGTGTGCTGGAACGAAGTGGGAGAGCGAAAGCTAGTTGGTCCTGAGTTGGTACAAGTTACGTCAGACAATGTTAAGCTAATTAGGGAGGATCTGAAAATAGCACAGGATCGACAGAAGAGCTATGCAGATAAGCGACGAAGAGACTTAGAGTTCCAGGTTGGAGATCAGGTTTTCTTGAAGTTATCTCCGTGGAGAGGTGTTCTTCACTTTGGGAGGAAAGGTAAGCTGAGTCCTAGATATATTGGTCCTTACCAGATAATAGAACGAGTTGGACCAGTAGCCTATAGACTTGAGTTGCCAGCGGAACTCGCTCGAATACATGATGTTTTTCATGTGTCCATGTTGAGGAAATATATACCAGATCCATCCCATGTGTTGAAAGTGCAACCAATTGAGCTGAAGGAAGACTTGAGTTATAAGGAAGAAGCAGTTCAGATCCTCGACAGAAAGGAGCAAGTTTTGAGGAACAAAACGATCCCACTCGTGAAGGTTCTTTGGAGGCATCACGGAGTTGAGGAGGCAACTTGGGAGTCAGAAGATCAGATGAGGAGGAGTTACCCGACACTCTTCACCTAAGGACTTATAAATTTCGAGGACGAAATTTGAAAAGGGGGAGGTAAGTTGTAAACCCGGGACTTTCCCTTAGATAATTTTCTCTTGTCATCTATTGTTGGTTTAAATTGTTGGGATTACTAAGTTGAAAGAAGAAAGAAAAGGAAATAAATGGAAAAGGAAAATGAAAAGGAAAAAGGAAAAAAAAAAACAAAAGAAATCAGCAAAAAAAAAAAAAAAAAAAAAAAAAAAAAGAGAAAAGAAAGAAAGTGAATGGGAAATGACACCAAGGAAACCCACCACCGCTTCACTTCTTTTCAGCTTATCTTCAGCCCATTTCTCATCCTTTTCCATTGAAACTTTCAGAGAACTTTAAGGAGAGAGGGAAGAAGGAGGAAGAAGAAGAATTTCGTGGTTTGAGGTTGAAGAAGATAGGGAAAAGCTCATGCAAAGCCAGCCATTGCAGAAACTGTGTTCAACCTGTCAACCTCTGGTGTTTTAGTCCGTTTGGGCTACACAGAAGGAATCAAGAGGTGAGGTTTGATTTTCTTGAACGTTAGTTTATGTTCTAACAAACTTCATGAAGGAAGCTTGACCTAAATCGAATGGGAAGTTGATGGTTTTTGGAATGGAAAACAGAGCACAGGATTTTCGAGCAAACCAGGAGGATCTCTGGTGTTCTCTGATGTTTTGCGTATTCTGGAGCGCACAAGTCGAATCAGAAGCTCTATTTGGTATGGTTGGAAAGCGTACTCCATATGCTACAACTTTCATGAAGAATACGTGAGCCAAAAAGTACTTGAAGTAGGCTTAATTTCAGGAGGAAGATAAAGGGTAACAGAGAAGCTCGAATCTGTGTTGTCTAATTTCGGGGCGTTTCTGGACAAATTGGTTGAGAATCTCGTTTTCATTTCTTCAGGTAAGTTGTATAGTGTTCGAAAATGAAGAATTTGATGTGTATTTCATTAATTTTGGTTAAGTATTGAGAAGGTTATGGGTGTTGGTAGTTAGGGTATAGAATCTGGAAAATCTGGGAAGTAGAATGTGAATGTCATTCTTAATCCAATTGTTTACAAATTGATGAGCATGGAAAGACAAAGCTATCTATGGTTCTAATGCTCGGTTTTGGTTATTTGACAGGCCAAGAGGAAATAGGTCGAGTCTACAGACCGGGGAACTAGATAAGACTGTGAGTGACAAAATGAATTTCGAAAATGTTCTTAAACGGTTGTTCATGATTATATGTTTTACATGCTTTTCTATGAATGATACATGGGTTTTGTGAACGGTTTCAAACATGAGTTTTGAGCTTAGATTTTCTAATAAGGTTTATATACGAGCACGTGGCTAATGGCTTTATGAAAAGTAGTTGAAACGATATCTTTTAAAGTAAAGCATGTGTTAGCAAATATTGTTTAATGATTTAAAGTTTTTCACGAGCAAGCTGAGTAAGCTTGAGTTTTACGAAAGATAACGATAAGCAGGCATGCTTTAATGTTTTCATGTGATTTCCGAGATTTCGATTGACTACATGACGGAGATATTGAGCCCGAGGCTATATGGTACCGTGTGCACACAGGTTATGTTCCGTTGTTGACGTTGAGTGTACTCCGTGACAACGATGCTGTCGTGAGTGCTGGGCGGGTCCCACTACGACAAAGACGATGGGAGTGCTGGGCGGGCCCCACTACATCGTAGGACTAGTAACGTTTGTTGTACTGGGTGTGCCCTACACAACGTAGATCGGTCATGTTAGTTAAAACGTTTGATGTACTTGATATGCCTTGCTAGATTTTTATTGACGAACTTGCGAGATATTTTAGAAAACCTTTTCCATTACACGTCTATGTTAAACGCTTTGATTGAGCATATTTATACGTTCAAAGGTTTATCTCGTGTTTTGGACTTCCGGATTTAGAGTTTTAAAGTTAGTCACTCACTGGGCTTCGTACCTCATTCTTTCAAAATGTTTTTCCACTTTTCAGGTAGAGATCGAGCTCCCGGTGCCTGATACACTGCCAACGTTTGCTGAAAGTTCCAGATCAAGCTTCAGTACGTGGGTGGAGTTGTAAATTGAGTCTGTTCATATTGTAAATGTTTTGTAAGGATTGGATAATATAGTCCTAGAGGTCGTGGTTGTATAAATCCGAGTTGTACATGTCTTTGGTTATGATATCTATACCAGGTTATTTCCAAACCAAGTTTTGTCAGGGCTGCACCTCGTGTATGTTAAAAGGTTTCCGTGGATTCCGCTGTGTTGTGTTTCATGTAGAATGTTTTATATCTATGATTAGTATGTTCATCAGGTTCAAGTTTCAGTAGGGTCAACAAGGATCGTTAGAGGTGACGATGTCTGTTGGCTTCACGCCGTCTTTCGGGCTAAGCTAGCAGTGTAGGGATAAAAGCCCTATGTGCAGCGGAAAAACACAGAGACCTTTTCGAATAATAAAACGTCGATTGGGATACCAATACGACGACAAAAATACATGAATTTACAGCGACAATAATAGATAAAAAACTGCTGTAAAAACAGATACAAGCATGCATAAAATTATAGGAAAAAGTCTAGATCTAATCTAGAATTGGGTCCTATTGACCCTAGTTCAAGATAATCTTACCCTTGAAGAAAACCTTGATTGTTTCGCCAAATTCTCTGATTTTCTCCCAAAAATACAGCAGCAATCACTCTTGGTCTTGCTGGAAAGTCACCACGAACACCACCACGAGGGTACACCGGTATTCTCTGATAGGATTTTGCTTTGGGTGCTGGTGGGAGCAAAAAAAGTTCTCTCTGGATTTTCTATGGATTTCTCACTATAATTTTCTCTGCCACAGAGCCAAATTGAGAGAGAAGAGAGCGATAGATAGGGAGTCAGGCGTGAGACTAGGGCATTAGTTCTGCAACTCCCTGACCACGTCTTTTTAAAATTAAAATATCAGATAACTGATAAATCAGTTATCTGATATTTTAATTAATTATAATTTTAAAACATAATTTTAAATTATAATTAATTATATTTTAATTAATCTAAATTAATTAAAATAACATTAATTTAAATCCAATTTAAATTAATATCCCTCTTATATTATAGTTTAATTAAATCAAATTTAATTAAACTAAATTAATTAATTAATTCGAAATTAATTAATAAAATAAAATAAAATTGAACATCACATATTCAATTACTATTTTCTCTCTCAAAAACTATAGTATTAATATACATCCAATGCATATTAATTATAACCTATAGTTTTAATATGAACCACTTCATATTTTAGTATAATATTCAAACAACTTTGAATATTCAATCCATCCTTAGAATTTTACCTCAACGCCCTAAATGAGCTACCGGTGGGACCTAATGGACCTACAGATCAGAAGCTCCAACGATATGAGATTAGTTGGTTAAACTCATTAACCAAGTTAATCAATATTCGTTAATTGTGGTTCACTCCACTAAAGAACCACAGCTGCACTCTTCTCACTGCAGATATATTTATGTGTCCACGGATATTGACCGTCAGCAGCAAGTTAGCCCTTCACGTGTGTTCGTACCCCAGCTAGGTCAAATTACCGTTTTACCCCTGGGCTACCGCTTGGTCCTTAAGTACCAGTGCTCCTCTAATGAACAACCTGTTTGTGGTCCAACCAACAAACAGAAAACCCTCTCGTGCCATAAAGAGGGTAGGGCCCTTTGTTCAAGACCCGGAGACACCACTTAAGGGAACACACCTCTACTTACCCTCATATCAGGAAGGAGTGAATTCCATCTTGTAAGACTACGTTCCCAGCTCCCCATTCGGTCTTGTCCCCAAAATGGTAGGCTTATTGAGTCGGCGAACTGGCCACTCTCACCCGTACAAATCAAAGGACAATCCCTCATGGACAGGAGTCCATAATCCACTCAGGATTAAGGCCAAGTTGCCTAGGTCATCCTAGTGAAATAGAAACCGAGCTAACCAACGGTGTTATAGTTAGTGGTTAACTATTTCGCGGTCCGGTCTTTGTGCAAACTCATTGCACAGGATACCCCCACTCGCATGTCAACCACATGAACGTGTTGGATCACTACGTTTGTATCAATATACAAAGCGGGCCGTATCCATAGTGTCACCAGGATAAGGTACCCAGCCTTATCCCTATACTACAGACCCTTTAGGCTAAAACTTGAACATTGATCCCCGCATGTCCCTACATACTAGTTCAAGTCTCATTCTATTAGCCATGGATGTTTAGTTTATTGGATTAGGGTTAGCAAGACAAGATATAATACAAACATTGAATAATACATCACTTTATTAATGTTCGGTCAAATGTACATTTACTATCTACGAGTTTTAGGGCATAAAACCCAACAAGCAGGTGGTCGAGGGGGGTGTGACACACTATATTATTACTTGACCCGTACACTTGCGGTTAGCAATTTGCACATCACAGGGCTTACCCAATTGCTATCTGCAATTGGATAGATAATCCCAGCATCCAACCATTTAATCACCTCCTTTTTAACTACCTCTTTCATCGCAGGGTTAAACCTTCTTTGTTGCTTAATACTCCTAAAGGATCCCTCCTCTAGAGTGATTTTATGCATACAGAAAGATGGGCTAATTCCCTGAATGTCAGTGATAACTGCCCAAAAGGTAGTTATTTAGGCTTCATTTCTATGAGGATTTGTGTATCTTTTGTGCTTAAGAGGATTGGTTTTAGATGGATATTACATGTTTTAACCCATTTGGAAGAACGGAAGCATTGGAAATTATTTTGTGCAGATTATGCTGCTGAGCGACTGGAGGGAGCAAATTCTGTGCTGCAGCAAAACTGGGAACAAAACTGCCACATCATAGCTCGTTAGCCAACTTCATGAACCGACTTCTGTTGAGTTATTTTCGGGATAAAGGAGCAAGGAGAGCCTTACACGTGTCCTAGTTGACCTAATTCAAGCCTCCCATCCTTCTATAAAAGGAAGTAGCCGTCAAAGTCAAAAGCATTCCATGTTCTCCCTTGGAAGCCGAATAGTATAGAGAGATTGCAGATCATCAAGAACACCATCATTTGCAAGCTGATTAAGGAGTTTATTTTCTTTATTAACTTGTGATTATGGACATGCCTACTCAGATTGTGATTTGTATTTTCATGTCTATTATGAACTAAGTAGCTTAGGTGTTGGTTAGGAATAATGTGATTGTCGTGCTTCATCTTTAGTAATATATTGACTATCGCATTTTGGTTAGTTGTTGTACTTATTTCAATTTTATGCCCGCCTGGCCAGCAGGTGTGAATAGCTCTCTCTAGTTTCAGGGATGATTTAGAGAGTGTGTGGCAATTATCCACACTACGATCATTGTGTATTGGTGAACGCCAGTGACTGAGCTAGGGATAGCCAGTTGCCTAGTGCTTGATCGGTCGCACTTCATTGGGTTTGAAACATATCCCAAAAGATCTGGAGTTCCGGGAGGAATCCGCTAAAAATACTGCGGGAAATGCATGATCAATAATATTGCTAGAGCATCTTTTAGAACAATCACTAAATCCTAACCAATGCCTGTCTTTAATCTGTCTATCTATTTGTTTACTTGTTGTTCTGTCATTTATTTTGCTTCAGCATAATTCTTATAAAACCAAATCATTTTACCATCTTTGAAACCATTAGAAAGTTACACAAAATAGGTAGAGTGGAAACTAATTCAGAACTCGGATTGATAATATTACTTGTTGCAGACTGTGTATACTTGCACAGGAATTCTAGAGTCTTTTATACCATATTTTTACTCACTCTAGGAATCCAACAAGTTTTTGGCGCCGTTGCAAGGGACTTGAATAAGTTTTTATCTGATCTATTTTTGTGTATGTGTTTTAGTGTTTTGGTGCTAGAACCTTTTGATTGTTTCTTTTGTTTTTGCAGGTGTGAGTTTGGTGCATGAGCGATCCACCTGGGGTAAGGTTTGAGCTTGATCCAGAAATCGAAAGGACATTCAGGTTAAGAAGGAGAGAGCAACGCAGAAACCAGATGGAGAACGTGTCGCGTCTTCCGGAGGCTCCTAAAGGTCCAGCGAACCCCCAGCAGAATCCGTTGCTGCAGCAAAACCCGCTGTTTGAGCAAAATGAGCAGCAAAATAATCAGTCTGAGAATCCTATCTTGATAGCAAACGATAGGACCAGAGCCATTCGAGCGTATGCTGTCCCAATGTTTAATGAGTTGAATCCAGGGATTGCACGTCCCCAAATCTAAGCGGCAAATTTTGAAATGAAACCGGTAATGTTTCAGATGTTGCAAACCGTGGGACAATTCCATGGTTTGTCATCTGAAGACCCTCATTTACATCTTAAGTCTTTTCTAGGTGTTAGCGTTTCTTTTGTAATTCAAGGAGTGCCTAGAGATGCCCTTAGATTAACTTTGTTTCTGTATTCTCTTAGAGATGGAGCAAAGTCATGGTTGAACTCTTTTGCTCCAAGATCAATTAGGACATGGGATGAGTTAGCTGAAAATTTTTTGAGTAAATATTTCCCACCTAATAGAAATGCTAATTTAAGGAGTGAAATAATAGGGTTTAGGCAACTTGAAGATGAGACTTTTAGTGAGGCTTGGGAGAGATTTAAGGAGCTTTTGCGAAAGTGTCCCCACCATGGTTTACCTCATTGTATTCAAATGGAGACATTTTACAATGGTTTAAATGGAGTAACCCAAGGTATGGTTGATGCTTCAGCTGGAGGGGCTCTTTTGGCTAAAACTTTTGATGAAGCCTATGAAATTTTAGAAAGAATATCTATTAATTGTTGTCAATGGCCGGATGTGAGAGGCACAAATAAAAAGATTAAGAGTGTATTAGAAGTTGATGGTGTGTCCACCATTAGGGCTGATCTTGCTATGATTGCTAATGCTCTTAAGAATGTGACAGTGATTAGTCATCAGCAGCCACCAGCTATGGAGCCTACTGCAGTGGTGAACCAAGTGTCAGAGGAAGCATGTGTCTATTGTGGTGAAAATCACAACTACGAGTTTTGCCCCAGCAATCCAGCTTTTGTGTTTTTTGTAGGTAATCAGAGCAATAACCCTTATTCTAACTTTTATAATCCAGGATGGCGCAACCACCCCAACTTCTCATGGGGAGGACAAGGAAGTAATGTGCAAACACAACAAAAGGTGAACCAGCCAGGATTTGCTAAAGCGCAGGTAATGCCCCAGCAAAATAAGCAAGCTTTGCCCCAGCAAAATTCGGGGAATTCTCTTGAGGCTATGATGAATGAATTTATGGCTCGTACAGATGCCGCAATTCAAAGTAATCAAGCTTCGATGAGAGCCCTGGAATTTCAAGTGGGTCAGCTAGCTAATGAGTTGAAGGCAAGGCCTCGAGGGAAACTTCCTTCGGATACTGAACACCCTCGAAGGGAAGGTAAGGAACAGGTAAAGGCAGTAACTCTTAGGAGTGGTAAGCCATTAGATGAGCCTAGTAAGACCCAGGAGGTAAAAAGAAATAGTGATAATAATGTTGTTGTTGAGAAAGAGTTGGAGTCTGGTAAGGGTGCTGGAGGCAGCAATAAAAATGCTGGAGCATCTAGTTCTGTTCCAGATGTGGAACCACCTTATGTGCCACCCCTACCTTATGTACCACCTCTACCTTTTCAACAAAGGCAAAAGCCTAAGAATCAGGATGGTCAATTTAAAAAGTTTTTAGAGATTCTTAAGCAATTGCATATAAATATCCCTTTAGTAGAAGCTATTGAGCAAATGCCTAATTATGCTAAATTTCTTAAGGATATTTTAACTAAAAAGAAGAGGTTAAGTGAGTTTGAAACTGTATCTCTTACTGAGGAATGTAGTGCTATTCTTAAGAATGGGCTACCCCCCAAGGTTAAGGATCCAGGGTCATTTACCATACCCGTGTCTATAGGTGGAAAAGAATTAGGTAGAGCACTCTGTGATTTAGCCGCAAGCATTAACCTTATGCCTCTTTCGGTCTATCGAAAGTTAGGTATTGGTGAAGCTAGGCCTACCACAGTTACACTCCAATTAGCTGATAGGTCTATCACATTTCCAAAGGGTAAAATTGAGGATGTCTTAGTAAAAGTAGATAAATTCATATTTCCTGTTGATTTTATTATTTTGGACTATGAGGCTGATAAAGATGTCCCAATTATTCTAGGTCGTCCATTTTTGGCTACTGGTAGGGCATTAATAGATGTTCAAAAAGGAGAATTAACAATGAGAGTTTGTAATGAGGAAGTGAAATTTAATGTGTTTAAAGCCATGAAATATCCAGACAAAATGGAGGATTGCTCCTTCATAAGGATTCTGGAGAGCACAATTATTGAGACAACAATACAGGATTTGGCTGATAATCATTCGGAAAAGCATGGAGAGGTTAGTGTAGAAGATTTTGAATTTTGTTCTTTAGATAGAAAAAATGAAAAAGAGTTGTTTAGGTGTGAGGATGTTTTTGAGTCTTTAGATTTAGATCAAAGGAAGGCTCCTCCTATTAAGCCATCCTAGATTGAGGCACCTACTTTAGATTTGAAACCTTTGCCGGATCATCTAAAGTATGTGTATCTTGGGGAAGGTGAGACGTTGCCCATTATTGTTGCATCAGATTTAATGCAGAGCATGAGGAGGCCTTAATAAAATTGATGCAGCAATACCGCAAGGCTATAGGTTGGACATTGGCTAACATTCAGGGAATTAGCCCATCTTTTTGTATGCACAAAATCACTCTAGAGGAGGGATCCTTTAGGAGTATTGAGCAATAAAGAAGACTTAACCCTGCAATGAAAGAGGTTGTTAAAAAGGAGGTGATTAAATGGTTGGATGTTGGGATCATTTATCCAATTGCCGATAGCAATTGGGTAAGCTCTGTCCAATGTGTTCCCAAGAAAGGAGGTGTCACTGTGGTGAGCAATAAGGACAATGAGTTGATCCCAACCAGGACAGTAACTGGCTGGAGGGTTTGCATGGACTACAGGAGGCTTAATAAAGCCACCCGTAAAGACCATTTCCCTCTACCATTTATTGACCAGATGTTGGATAGATTGGCCGGTCAGGCCTATTACTGTTTCTTGGATGGTTATTCTGGGTATAATCAGATTACTATTGCTCCTGAGGATCAGGAAAAATCCACTTTCACCTGTCCTTATGGGACATTTGCTTTTAGGAGAATGCCTATTGGCCTCCGCAATGCTCCAACAACATTTCAGCGGTGTATGTTAGCAATTTTTTCTTATATGATTGAGTCCAATGCTGAGGTATTTATGGACGATTTTTTAGTGTTTGGAGGGTCTTTTCAGAATTGTTTAGAAAATTTAGGTAAGGTATTAAAGAGATGTGAGGATACCCATCTAGTTCTTAATTGGGAGAAATGCCACTTCATGGTGAAGGAGGGCATAGTGCTAGGTCATAGGATTTCTAAGAATGGTCTAGAAGTTGATAGAGCAAAAATAGAGGTTATTGAAAGACTTGAACCACCGAATTCAGTGAAGGGAATTCGGAGTTTTTTAGGACATGCTGGATTTTATAGGATGTTCATAAGGGATTTTTCCAAAATCAGTAAACCTCTTTGTAACTTATTGTGCACTGATCATGTTTTTGACTTTAATGCAGATTGTAGGAAGGCTTTTGAGACTTTAAAGGCTGCTTTAATCTCAGCACCCATTCTTTGTGCACCTAATTGGGATTTACCATTCGAAGTAATGTGTGATGCGAGTGATGCTACGGTAGGTGCGATGTTGGGGCAAAAGCAGGGCAAATTCATCCATCCTATATATTATGCAAGCAAGGTTTTAAATGAGGCACATGTCAACTATACAACTACTGAAAAGGAGTTGTTAGCTGTGGTGTTTGCTTTTGAGAAGTTCCGGCCATATTTGGTTGGATCCAAAGTCATGGTGTTCACGGATCATGCAGCAATAAGGTATTTAATGACTAAGAAGGATGCAAAGCCTAGACTAATTCGTTGGATTTTACTATTGCAGGAATTCGACTTGGAAATAAAGGATAAGAAGGGATCAGAAAATGTCATTGCAGATCATTTATCTCGTCTTGATCCATCATCATCTTGGCTGGAGCAATCTGCCATTTCAGATTCTTTTCCAGATGAACAACTCTTTGTTGTTGAGGTAAAGGTAGTTAGGGATGTCCCTTGGTATGCTGATATTGCCAACTTTTTGGTAAAGGGAGTCACTCCTATTGACATGGATTGGAGGCAGAAGAAAAAGTTTAAGCATGATGCGAAATTTTTCTATTGGGATGAGTCATTTATGTATAAGCAATGCTCTGATGGTATTATTCGTAGGCGTGTTTCAGGTGATGAAGCAAAGGAAATCCTGGAGCAATGTCACTCTTCGCCGTATGGAGGCCATTTCAGTGGTCAGAGCACAACTATGAGGATTTTGCATTGTGGATTCTTTTGGCCTACCTTATTTAAGGATGCCCATTGGTTCTACAAGCAGTGTGATGCTTGCCAAAGGAGAGGAAACTTGGGGCCTAGAGATGAAATGCCTCTTACTTACATTTTAGAAGTTGAATTATTCGATGTATGGGGTATTGATTTTATGGGGCCATTTCCCCCTTCTAATGGAAATGTTTTTATCTTATTGGCAGTTGATTACGTGTCCAAATGGGTGGAGGCCATTGCATGCCATCAGAGTGATGCCAAGACAGTTGCAAGGTTTCTTCAATCGCACATCTTTGCGCGGTTTGGGACACCTAGGGCTCTAGTGAGTGACGAGGGTACACATTTTGTTAATAATATCTTAACTAAGTTGTTAGCTAAGTATGGGATTAAGCATAGGATAGCTACCCCTTATCACCCACAAGCAAATGGTCAAGCTAAAATTAGTAATAGGGAAGTAAAATCGATTTTAGAGAAAGTAGTTCATCCATCTAGAAAGGATTGGTCTTTTAGGTTGGATGAGGCTCTTTGGGCTTATAGGACAACCTATAAGACTCCTCTAGGCATGTCTCCCTATAGGTTAGTATATGGGAAAGCTTGCCATTTACAATTGGAGCTAGAGCATAAAACGTTTTGGGCTTTGAAAAAGTTAAATTTTGATGTAAGTCGTGCAGGAGCAATAAGAATGCTGCAGCTTAATGAATTAGAGGAATTTCGCCAATTTTCTTATGAGAATGCGAAAATATATAAAGAAAAGACTAAGTTATGGCATGACAAGAAAATAAAATCTAAATAGTTTGTCAAGGGTCAAAAAGTCTTGCTTTATAATTCTAGATTAAAATTATTTCCTGGGAAACTAAAATCTAAATGGTCAGGACCATTTACTGTGGTTGAGGTTTTTTCCCATGGAGCAATTACTTTGCAGGATGAAAAAGATGGGAGAGTGTTCATGGTGAATGGACAACGTGTGAAGCATTATTGGGGTGAGGAGTTTCAGGCGAAATATCCTTCCCTAAGGTTTGTCGATGTTTGAGAGAGCAAGATTTTTGCGGGAGCATTTCACAGAGCAAAATTTTGATCTCCCAGCGTTTATTAATTTTATGTTTCGCTGATTTATTTTCGAATAGGTTAGATTTGATTTTGCGTGGTTTTTATCTTTAAGTATTTGTTTAGATTTTATCTATGTCGTTTTTAATTTGATTTGATTTTAGGATTATTTATTTAAATTATCCTTAAATTATCTTTTAATTAGTTAGATTTTATTTTCAGCTATTTGAATTCTGTTTAAATTAATAAAGATTCTCTCTAATTTATTTGGTTTCTCTTAAAAACAAAAGATAAAGATTTGATTTGATAGGTTGAATTTAAATTTGAATTTTAAAGATTTGATTTGTCTTGCTTTGAATTTCGAATTCAGTATCCAAGATTCTTCAGGTTAAGCAGGTTGTTGCGACAAAGTTATGGCTGAAGCAAAAATCATCCGAGTTAAAAGGGATTTCGTTAGAATTTTTTTTTTTTTTTTTTTTTTACCGTTGGGATTTAAATTTTCAGTGAGCAGGTAATATTGCATGAAGATCAGGTGCTTCCATGTGTTGCATAGGGAAATCGAACGGTAGAGCCGTTGGACAGCACATCATTATGGTAAAATCTTACCGTTTTGAAAATTTAATTTGATTAATTACTTGTAGGTTTAAACGGTAAAAGATATTAATGGGGGAAGATTTGTCACTAATTATTTATTTTTTTTTTTTGAAGCCCCATTTAAACACCACTCAGGTTTGTTTCTTCTTCCATTCGTTTTTCCTTATGTTTCTTTCCATTCTTCGAGTGAAAAAATTTCTTCAAGTCTATAATAGAGAAAACGAGAAGCCGCAAGGAAAGGGATGTAGAGGAAGTTAAACCTAATACACCTGATGCTCGGAAAAAGAAAGCTAAAAAGAAGAGAACCCCAGTTTTTATTTTCTGTTTCTAGGCGACAAAAATATCTGCTGATGTATATTTTTCTCTGTTCTTGATGAAATTTCTGGATGTTTCCGTTCTATGAGCACTAAGTAACTCTAACTTAACTATTTTCTTCTGAATTTTTGAAGCTTGGACTGATTACGCTTAATTAGATCAAGGTATTCTGATCTCCAGAAACCTTTTGCTTGAGCATTTCTTCTAGCCTGGACTGTTGTTGCGGCAAAGAAGATTTTGACGGTAGTATTGACTTATATTATCCACTTTAAGCTTAATCTGAGTCCCAGGTTTAGTTTAAAAATTCAGATAGAAAAAATTAAGTTTGGGGGTATACTTGCTTATATAATGATTCATTGGGGACAATGAATAATTCAAGTTTGGGGGACTTTTTGCTACTCCAATTGTTTTGCTCGAGCATTTCTCTCCTTCAAGTAAAAATTTGTTAGGTTATTGAGTAACCGGGGACATTTGTGATACCCACAGTTTGTCTTCGCATCAAAAGATGACCTAGGAAAAAAATGAAAAAAATTATTTGCTGAAAAAATTATTTGCTGAAGATTTTGCTGAAAAAAATTGATGGAGCAAAAGTTTTGAAGGATGAATGATGATCCAACAGTTTTTCTGTCTCCCAGAACTTAGGTGAGCTTCATCATAAAATGTTGCCATTCTGAGGGGCAAGAGATGGAATAACTAAGGATTTTTTAGCTTTATAAAGAGTATTGAGCCTAGTTGGTGATGAGTTTGAGGCAAGGGTATACTGCACCATAAAGTGGGTCATCCCATGCTTAAGAGCTTATGACTGTAGGGCTGCTTAAAGTCTGAAAAACAAGAAAATAAACCCCTTTAAAAATATGTTTTGAAATGTCTGATAATAGAGCTAGGCTGTGGTGAGTTCTTAGAATTAAGTTGAAAAGTGGTGATTATTTGTCCATGCCGGAGGAACCATTTTGCTGCAGCAGAGCTTGGTTTTGCAGAGTGCTCAGGTAAAGGTCAAAGGTAGTATTGGATTGTCAGATTTGATTAAGCTAATTCTTTGTCTAATGTTTTTAAATTCTTAAGGGAAGGTGAGTTAGTATTGCTCGGGACGCGCAATAGTTCAAGTTTGGGGGTCTGATAACTGCCCAAAAGGTAATTATTTAGGCTTCATTTCTATGAGGATTTGTGTGTCTTTTGTGCTTAAGAGGGTTGGTTTTAGATGGATATTACATGTTTTAACCCATTTGGAAGAATGGAAGCATTGGAAATTATTTTGTGCAGATTATGCTGTTGAGCGACTGGAGGGAGCAAATTCTGTGCTACAGCAAAACTGGGAACAGAACTGCCACATCACAGCTCGTTAGCCAACTTCATGAACCGACTTCTGTTGAGTTATTTTCGAGATAAAGGAGCAAGGAGAGCCTTACACGTGTCCTAGTTGACCTAATTCAAGCCTCTCATCCTTCTATAAAAGGAAGTAGCCGTCAAAGTCAAAAGCATTTTCCATGTTCTCCCTTGAAAGCCGAATAGTATAGAGAGATTGCAGATCATCAAGAACACCATCATTTGCAAGCTGATTAAGGAGTTTATTTTCTTTATTAACTTGTGATTATGGACATGCCTACTCAGATTGTGATTTGTATTTTAATGCCTATTATGAACTAAGTAGCTTAGGTGTTGGTTAGGAATAATGTGATTGTCGTGCTTCATCTTTAGTAATATATTGACTATCGCATTTTGGTTAGTTGTTGTACTTATTTCCATTTTATGCCCGCCTGGCCAGCCGGTGTGAATAGCTCTCTCTAGTTTCAGGGATGATTTAGAGAGTGTGTGGCAATTATCCACACTACGATCATTGTGTATTGGTGAACGCCAGTGACTGAGCTAGGGATAGCCAGTTGCCTAGTGCTTGATCGGTCACACTTCATTGGGTTTGAAACATATCCGAAAAGATCCGGAGTTCCGAGAGGAATCCGCTAATAATACTGCGAGAAATGCATGATCAATAATATTGCTAGAGCATCTTTTAGAACAATCACTAAATCCAAACCAACGCTTGTCTTTAATCTATCTATCTATCTATTTGTTTACTTGTTGTTCTGTCATTTATTTTGCTTCAGCATAATTCGTATAAAACCAAATCATTTTACCATCTTTGAAACCATTAGAAAGTTACACAAAATAGGTAGAGTGGAAACTAATTCAGGACTCGGATTGATAATATTACTTGCTGCAGACTGTGTATACTTGCACAGGAATTCTAGAGTCTTTTATACCATATTTTTACTCACTCTAGGAACCCAACAGTCAGCCAATGTCCAACATATTGCTTTGCGATATTACTGCAACAACTTTATTAAGGTCGCTTCATCCTCTGGCATTAAATCTGATGCAACAATAATGGGCAATGTCTCACCCTCCCTAAGATACCCATACTTTAGATGATCTGGCAAGGGTTTCAAATCTAAAGTGGGTGCCTCAATCAGGGATGGCTTAATAGGAGGAGCCTTCCTTTCATCCAAATCTAAAGACTCAAAAACATCCTCACACCTAGACACTTCTTTTTCACTTTTTCTTTCTAAAGAACAAGCTTCTAAATCCTCTACACTAATCTCTCCATGATCTTCGAAATGTTTATTTGTCAAATCCTTCATTACTGTCTCAACAATTGTGTTCTCCAAAATCCTAATGAAAGAACAATCTTCCACTTCGTCTGGATACTACATGGCCTTAAAAACATTAAATTTCACTTCCTCATTATAAACCCTCATTGTTAATTCCCCTTTCTGAACATCTATCAATGCCCTACCAGTGGCCAAAAATGGAGGACCAAGAATAATTGGGACATCTTTTTCTGCCTCATAATCCAAGATAATGAAATCAACAGGAAATATGAATTTATCTATTTTCACTAAGACATCATCAATTTTACCCCTGGATATGTGATAGACCTATCAGCTAGTTGAAGTGTGACTGTGGTAGGCCTAGCTTCACCAATACCTAGCTTTCGATAGACCGAAAGAGGCATAAGGCTAATGTTTGTGCCTAAATCACAAAGAGCTCTACCTAACTCTTTTCCACCTATTGAGACAGGTATAGTAAAAGATCATGGATCCTTGGCCTTGGTTAGTAGTCCATTCTTAAGAATGGCACTACATTCCTCAATAAGAGACAAAGTTTCAAACTCACCTAAGCTCTTCTTTTAAGTCAAAATATCCTTAAGAAATTTAGCATCATTTGGCATTTGCTCTATAGCTTCTACTGAAGGGATATTTATATGCAATTGCTTAAGAATCTCTAAAAACTTCTTAAATTGACCATCCTGATTTTTAGGTTTCTGCCTTTGTGGCAAAGGTAGAGGTGGTACATAAGGTGGGGGCGACACATAAGGTGGTTCCACATCTAGGATAGAACCAGATGCTCCAGAATCATAGTTGTTGCCTCCATTACTTTTACCAGACTCCAACTCTTTTTCAACAACAACATTTTTATTACTATTCTTCTCTACATCCTAGGGTTTACTAGGCTCTCTTCTCTCTTCTAGTGGCTTACCACTCCTTAGAGTCACTGCTTGTACGTGCTCCTTAGCTTTCCTTCTAGGGTGTTCATTATCCGCAGGAAGTTTCCATTGAGGTCTTGCTTTCAACTCATTAGCTAGCTGACCCATTTGCAATTCTAGGGCTCTCATTGAAGCTTGATTACTTTGAATTGCAGCATTTGTACGAGCCATATATTCTTTCATCATTGCCTCAAGAGAACTCTTCAAATTTTGCTAGGGCAAAACCTGCTTATTTAACTGGGGCAATACCTGTGATTTAGCAAATCCTGACTGGTTCACCTTTTGTTGTGTTTGAGGGGCTTGTGAATTGCTTTCTTGCCCTCCCCATGCAAAGTTGGGGTGGTTGCGCCAACCTGGATTATAAAAGTTAGAATAAGGGTTATTCCTTTGATTACCTACAAAAAAACACAGAAGCTGGATTGTTGGGGCAAAACTCGAAGTTGTGCTCTTCACCACAATAAACACATGATTCCTCTACAACTTGGTTCATCACTGCAGCAGGCTCCACTACTGGCGGCTACTGATGACTAACCACTGCCACATTTTTAAGAGTGTTAGCTAGCATTGAAATATCAGCCCTAATGGTAGACACACCATCAACTTCTAACACACTCTTAACTTTTTTATTTGAGCCTCTAACATCTGACCACTGACAACTATTGGTTGATATTCTCTTTAAAATTTCATGGGATTCATTAAAAGTTTTTGCAAGAAGGGCCCCTCCCGTAAAGGCATCGACCATACCTTGGGTTGCCATGTTTAACCCATTGTACTTAGTTCCATTTGGATACAATGTGGTAAACCATGGTGAGGACACTTTCGCAAAAGCTCCTTAAACCTCTCCAAGCCACACTAAAAGTTTCATCTTCGAGTTGCCTAAATCCCACTATCTCACTCCTCAACTTGGCATTCCTAGTTGGTGGAAAATACTTACTAAGAAAATTTTCCGCTAACTCATTCCATGTCCTAAATGATCATGGAGCAAAATAATTTAACCATGTCTTTGCTCCATCTCTAAGAGAATACGGGAACAAAGTTAATCTAAGGGCATCCCTAGACACTCTCTGAATTACAAATGAATCACTAACTCCTAGAAAAGACTTAAGATGTATGGGGGTCTTTAGATGACAAACCACGGAACTGACCTACAGTTTGCAACATCTGAAACATTACCTTTTTCATTTCGAAATTTGCTGCCTCAATTTGAGGACGTGCAATTCCTAGATTTAACTCATCAAACATTGGAAAAGCAAACGCTCGAATGGCTCTGGCCCTATCATTTGCCACAAAAATAAGGTTCTCAGCTTGATTATTTTGCTGTCCATTTTGCTCCAGCGGTGGATTAGGCTGCTGTAGGTTTTTATATCACACATGCGGAAGCAATTTAAGATCTTAGGCACACAATTTGATCAACTTAATCCTAGAAGACATGTTGTCCATAAGAACAAAAAAGGAGTAATAAGGTATCCACCTCTTGGAGCTCCCAATTCGTATAATCTGATGCTTTATAATTCACACTAACGGCTTTTGGACAACCACTTGGATCTTCTCTACTATCCTTAGGCCTTGGAACGGATTGTGGGATCCTCAATTGATAGGAATTGGAAAGGAAAGCATATGGGTATAACAAGCTTGAAAGTATGAACATGGAAGTTCTTGGGAGAATTTTGGCAGCATTTTAGGTTGAAGAAATCCACTAATTTTCATCAGCTCATCCTCTATATATAGAGGAAAATCATGCACAAGAATTGCACCAAAAATTGACAACAATTTGGGAGTGATTTGAGTCATGTATTAGGTGGTGCAAGAAGGCTAATCTAAGGTGATTAGTCATTAAGCCCACCTCCAAAAATTACCAACTTTTTGAATTTCTTTTAAATTCAAAATTTGTAATTTTAAATATAAAATATGAATAATCCCACTCAAAAAACTTATTTAATTTAAAATAAAATCATTTAATTTAATATCTTATATTAAATTAATACCACTTGTGCAATCTTGTTTTTTTTCCCAACGAAATTTCTCAAACATGAATCTTTATTCACGTGTTTAATATTTAAATCATATTTAAATATATCCAACTCTCATTTTTAATTCATAATTAAACTAATAAGTCTTTAAATATCGTATATAACCGACTTTTGTATCCTTATCCGAATTTGAACGTTTCAAATTTTATTGTATCATATTGTTCCAAGTTTTATTCCTATTGAGCTAGTACAGGGACCTAATGGACCTACAGATCATGGGCTTCAACGAAATGATGATAACCGATTAATCTCATTAACCTAGTCATTCATCGTTCATTAGCTTTCGGGACACTCCACTATAGCCCGTAGCTGCACTCCCCTCACTGTAGATATATTTCTTGTCCACTTTAGATAACCATGATTAGTAAGTCGACCCTTCACCGGTTGTTCGTAACTAGAGCTAGGTCAAAAGTCCGTTTTACCCCTATAGTTACATCTTATTCCTTAAGTTCCATTGATCCTCTAATGAACAACTAGTTCGCGATATAATCACTAAACCAAGTCCCTCTCAAGGTTATGAGAGGGCGGGGCCCCTTTGTTCAAGACTCGGAGTCAACACTTAAGAGAACAACCTTTAGTAACCCTAAAACGGGTAGCAGTGAATTCCATCTTACAAAGCTATGTCCCCAGCTATCCATTTAGTCTTATCCCCAAAATGGTTGGCTTATTGAGTCAGTGATGTTTGGCCACTCTCACCCATACAAATCAAAGGACAATCCTAAATAAACAGGAGTTCATAGTTGGCTTAGGATTAAGATCGAGTTACCTAGGTTATATGTATGAGATGTTCAGTTTCAACAGTAAACGGTGTTGTAAAGTGAAAGTGACTTATCTCTTGGTCCGATCTCAATGCAAACTCTTTGCATAGGACGCCCTCACTCACATGTCTTATACATGAACGGTTAGGATCACATCGTCAGTCGTTAAATAACAAAGCGAGTCGCGCCAATAGTGTCCCCAGGATTAAGGTACCCAATCTTATCCATATACTATAGATTGTTTAGACTATTTACTTGAACTTGATCCATACTTATGTCACACATAAACTTCAAGAGTATACATAATATAGTCATGGTTTCCTAGTTTATTGGATTTGTGGTTATATTTAGGCAATACTAATCATTTAAAATCAATAAAACTTTTATTGAATGGAAATAACTCTTTATTAAAAACAGTCGTCAAAATATTACATTTACTATCTACGAGTTTTAGGGCATAAAACCCAATAGCTGCAGCAAACGATTCTACTGGGGATTAATTAGATCTTTTGGAACTTCCAAGAGACGCAGCACGTTATACATTGGTTTTTTATTTCTTCGATTCTCTCTCCTTCTTCTCCATAATGTCCTTTCAATTTCTGGATCAAGCTCGAATCTAACCCCGAGCGGATCGCTCATGCACCAAACTCACACCTGCAAAAACAAAAGAAACAATCAAAAAGTTCTAGCACCAAACCACTAAAACACATACACAAAACAAATCAGATAAAAACTTATTCAGTCCCCGGCAATGGCGCCAAAAACTTGTTGCCTTCTAGAGTGGGGTAAAAATATGGTAAAAATAAGCTCTAGAATACTGTGAAAGTATACACAATCCGCAACAAGTGATAAGTAATTTATCGTATCCATGAGGTTTTGAATAGCTCTCACTTTACCTATCTTGTGTAACTTTTTAATGGTTTCAAGGTTGTTAAAATGATTGATTTTGATAAAATGGTGAAGCAAAAGAAATGACAGAACATAAAGTAAACGGATAAAGACAATAGATTGGAAACAGGTGTTGGTCAATATTTCAGTAATTGTTTTAAAAGATGCTCTAGCCATATTATTGATTAGGCAATTCTCTTGCAGTCTTATCAGCAGGATTGTTGGGTGATTATCCGCAAGCACACGGGTCGTCACAAGTAATAGTAAAACGGAAATATTCCAAGTATCGAATCTACAGGGAGGCGAAGCAAAAATTAAGCAAAGGAAAAATTCTTTGAACACTAAAAAATACTTGGGAGAAATAATATTTAGGGACCAAAACATGCAATTAAAGTGAATGTAAAGTTAAAGCAATTAAAGAGCAAATGTGATCAATCAAGGAAAAATGAAATGTGGAGAAAGAGTTTTTAATGGGAAGTGGGGCCTTGAAAATCAATTAATAGCTAAACAATTGTTACAATTATCCTATTACGATGCTCAACTAACTATAAACCTAGAATCTCCGTTAATCACATAGGTTCTCCTGTCGGTCTCCCCTGATTGTAATTAACATATTTTAACAACCTAAGTGTCCTTATCGCCATTAAAATTCGTTAATTATTACGCTCTGATTCATTTTAGGAATCTTCTTCAATCAACTAATCTAGTTTAATCATCAATCTAATCTATAATGCATGCTAATAATACAAATGGAATCTGAAATATATAATCACAATGAAACAAATAAAAAATCAGTTCATAGTCTCACAAACATCCTAATTAAACACCCAAAATTTTCCTAATCGGTGTCAATGGGTTTAACCGGCTATAAACCCAACTAAAACCTGATTAAAATTAGAATTCAGCATCAAAATCTAACTAAAACTAATCGAGAAACATGAAAATACAATGTTGGAATGAAAATACAAAGAAAATAAAAGAACAACAATAAAATTCTAACCTACGGCGGAATGGAAAAACAAGGGTTTTTTTTTTGTAACATGATATTTGTAACATGCTATAAAATTTGGATGTGTTGCTAGAATCGAGCCAACATCTCGTTGAGGCCAACATCCCGATGCTAAGGCCTCGGGGAAGATGGTTTGGTCTGAAGCATTTTGGAGTGTTTTGATGTCGTTCATAGGGTTAGATGCTCTAACTCGAGTCTTTTCACCTCTTCTTCATCTCTTGAGTTCCAAGAGCACAAAATAACTTCAATTTCGTTATTTTTAGCTTCTTTCTACTCGATTTGCATTCTCAACCTTTTTCTCACAAAATCCTACAAAACATATTAATTGAGCACATAAGTGACCATAAAACTAGCAAGATTAGGACTAAATATATAGGACCAAATTGGTCCTATCAACCACTTAAATAAGGCAAATGTAGTTTCAGATGTCTTGAGTTGGAAGACAATTCATGCTTCAGCCTTATTATAAACCAAGCCCGTATACGGATTGACATGGAAGATGCAAGCTTAACAATGTTAGTGGGAAAAGTTGCCTCACAGTTGGCCCAGTTGATGTTCAACCAACATTGAGACAACGAGTCATAGACTCCCAGAAGAAGAATCTTGAACGGTCCGGAGTTGTCGAGGCTCCGAGTTGTCAAATAAATTTATAATCACCAACTACTAAAGCTAACTTGTAGCATTAGTGGTCGAGGTCGATCGCAGGGAACAACTGGTTTACCTCTAATTTCTTTTGTATTTGTGGTAACAGAATGGGGGTTGAAGAGAGAGGGATTAAATGCAGAAAAATAAATTACGAGAAAATAAATGGAAGAAAATTAAATGATAGGAAAATAAAGGGGTGGTTGGTTAATCTCACATTTACGATCACTGTAGCTGGAAACACTCGAATTCAGTACCTTTGTTTTTACTCATCGATTAGCAAATAATGATTTAATTGCAGTGCTACCTAATTGGTACTCTAAATCAATTGACTCGATCCCATCGTCCATCGACTCAATTACTAATTACTAATTAATTAACCCCTACTAATTCGTCGAGATTAATCAATTAAATAACTGCATTAACATTAAGATACCCCTAGAGCGCTAACCCAACAAATCTGTTGAACCAACATACAATTCATTAATTAACTAACCCTGCAGTGATTAATAAATAATGCATTGGTGCTCTAAGCTAGAATTCTCTAATTAACTAGGAAAAGCCTAAATTAATTATGAACACCGATTTAGACCCTAAACCTATCATGCAGAGCTACGATGTCAGAGAAATGCTCTTGGGACCCGTGGCCATGAATCGGTCTACAAGCTAATTATGAATTAACCATCCATTAGCTACGTGAAAATCGATTCTTTAGTGGATTATTAACATGCAAGCTGCGAGTTAGGGCATGAATCTAACCTACTGTGCATGCTAATTATAAAAGCGGGAATCTAAAATCACGAATAGCAAATAAAACATACATTAAGCACAGTAAACTCAATGAGAATATACATTCAGCATAGTAAACTCATATAATCTCATAAAACTCAAATGTACTTACAATACTGAGGTTTCAACTACAGTAAACGACGCTTAGACAGCCATAGACAAGCCTACTCTAAGCCCCAAGGCTTGATTAACCTCTCTAAAACTAATCTAAAGTAAAGAAATACAGAATACAGAGAAGAATCGGAGAGGAAGGCGACTGAAACGAAGTGAAACGACGGAGAATTATGACCCAGAATCAGAAAAACAACATTTAAATAGAGAGGTGGTGTCGAGACGCCTTGGACGACATCTCAATGTTGACTGTGATTTGAGCGATCCTTCGAGTACGTAGCGTCGAGATGTCGTGAGGTAACGTCGATATGCTACCTCTCTAGTCTTCCTTGTTTTGCTGCTTACATTTTTTATCCTTTTGACATTCTCTTCAAGTCTTGAGTGCTCCACTTTGGTCTTTTCACCTACTCGACATCCCGTGGAAGTGGGATCAAAACCACATTAATTTCCTCGAATTAACGTCAATTTGGAATATCGACTCCCGAGAAGCTTTAACACCAAACACCTACAAAATAATACAATTAAGCACAATAATTAACATAAAACTAGCAAGATTAAGAACAAATATATAGGACCAAACTGGTCCTATCAAATACCCCCAACCTAAACCTTGCTAGTATATAAAATAAAAAGAATAGGATTCCATAGTTGCAATTTTATAACTCCAATCTCAATGCCTGATGGGACCAAATTGTCCATGTTTATTTGTTCTTAATCTTGCTAGTTTTACAATAATTATTTCGCTTAAAGTTATATTTTGTAGGGGTTTGGTATCAAGTGCTTCTAGGGAGCCAATATTCGAAATTGGTGTTAATTCGAGGAAATTAATGTGGTTTCGATCCATCTTGAAGTCCATGTGATATCGAGACAGTGAAAAGACCAAAGTGGAGCACTCGAGACTTGAAAACAATGTCGAATGGATCAAGTTTTGAAGAAGCCAAACAAGAAAGACCCGAGAGATGGCGTCTCGACGCTATCCCACTACATCTCGACGCTTCAGATATGAAGGACCGATGAAATCACCATCGGCGTCGAGACGCTGGCCACAGCGTCTTGATGCCACCTCGCTGCTTAAATAGAGCAGTTTGCGATTAGGGTAGGGAGAGAATCCGATTGGGAGTTTTTAGCAGTCGTTTCTCTCGGCTTAGTTCGATCTTTTTCATTCTCCCTTTGTATTTTACAGTTTTCAGTTAGTTTAGGTTGGTTTCTCGAGCCTCGGGCTTGGATTAGACTTGTCTATGGCTGTCTAAGCACCGTTCGTTGTAGTTGGAACCTCGGGATTGTAAGTACATTTGTCTTTTTAGGAGATTCTTGGAGCTTTATGAACTGAATGGTTGTATATCTTTATATTCTTGAGCTTTATACATGATTTACTTGTTGTTCGTGGCTTTAGATTCCTGCTTTTATAATTAGCATGCACAGTAGGTTAGATTGATGCCCTAACGCGCAGCTCGAATGTTAATAACCCGCTAAGGAACTAATTTCCAAGTTGTTAATGGATGGTTAGTTCAATAGTTAGCATTGGATTGATTTGTGGGCACGGGTCCCAAGAGCAGACTCTGACTTTGTTGCTTGACACGATAAATCTAGATTCTAAGCCAATATTCGTGATTAATTAGATTTCTTCTAGTTGATTATGAGTGTTCTAGCCTTGAGCAACAATTAGCTAATTTATTAATCGTGGCCAGGTTAATTTATTGATCAATTGCATGTTGGTTCAACGGGTTCATTAGGTTAACGCTCTAGGGGTATCTTGATCTTAACGTAGTTACTCAATTGATTAATTTTGTCGGGTTCGTGGGATTAATTAATTAGTAGCTAGTAATTTAAATCGATGGACATTGGGATCGAGTCAATTGATTTAGAGTACCAATTAGACAGCATGCATGTAAATCATTATCTGCTAATCGATGAGCAAAAGGTAAATGTGCTAATCTTGAGTTTTTCCAGCTACAGTGAACGGCAAAGGTGAGATTAGCCAACCTCCCCATTTACTTTTCTGCCATTTAATTTCCTGTCAATTTACTTTCCTGCAATTTTCACCATCCTTCTCAACCCCCATTTTCTGTTACCAAACACAAAAGAGATTAGAAGTAAACCAGTTGTTCCCTGTGATCGGCCTCGCCCACTACTACTACAAGTAGTTTAGTGATCGTGGACTATAAATTTGCTTTGACGCGAGGCATGCGACACGCTCCGTCAAAATTGGCGTCGTTGCCGGGGAACACGGTGTTTATTTCTAATTAATTTTGTGTTTTTGACCTTTTTCTTGTCTCTTGTGTATTAGTTTGTTTCTTGCATGTCCAGTGACAAATCTTTACAAGAGCAAACACCTCTCTGCCAAGAAATAAGAAAAAACAATTGAGCTTCATGGATATCTGGCAGACTCTCGATGCATTGTTTGCTGGGATAGAAGGGACCGAGGGAGTAGTGCAAGTCCGCTTTTCAGCTCCTAAATATCCACCACCACCCTGCATCATAAATCACGAAGAAGGTAATTATGTCTCCCTATCTGAATTTATTTTCTTAGTTTCTTCCTTTTGTGGTGAGCCAGGAACAGGTGCCTACTTTCACGTATCTAAGTTCCTCTCGAGCTAGTCCGAAAAGAAACCCCCGGAGGTGTCTGAAGATAAATTCAAATTGTGGGTGTTTCCATACTCACTGCAAGGAGAAGTTAAGAAGTGGATTTTCTCGTTGCCTCCAAGGTCGGTATCTTCTTGGGGCGAGATGAGAAGAATTTTCCTGAAGAAGTACCACCCTATTACGCTGCTAATAAAAGCCACCAGAAGAATTGTCAACGCTGCTCAAGCACCTGAAGAGTTGTTCCATGAGTTCGTGAGCCGTTTGAATCTATAATGCATGAATTGAGACTTCATGTGGAAAGCGTTTATGTTGATATAATCTTTCAACACTTTCCATGAATGAATTGAGACGTCATGTGGAAAGCGTTTATAACCCTGGAATTCAAGGTTCAAAGAAAAGAAGTCAATGAGAAAGAGGTTTTATGACTTGTAATGTGGTTAGTTTCCAACAAAAAGTCTAAGGGCTCAAATTTTGTTTTCTAAGGATCAAATGTCAAGGTATTTTGAGAAAGCAAAAGTTGTTGGGTCATGGGTAATAAAATATAAGGTCGAATGGAATGTCTCTCTATGCTTCAACAACAGTATGAATAATCTGTTGGATATTTTTACAAGTAAATGTGAAAGAAAGTTTAAATTCAATTTTTCAAGAGTTTCAAGATGGTCAATTGCAAATTTAACATATGGAAGTTAAATTTGGTGATGTTTCAATTTTATTTATTTTTGTTCTTTGGAGTTACTAAGTTGCTAGCCTATAAATAGCAACTTGTTTCTTCATTTGAATCATCCCATTCCATTTGGAGTATTCTTCCTTCTTTCTTTGTTTATTTTGATCTTGAGTCAAGTTGAGAGCAAGTATCCAAGAGTTATGTCAGATCCGAGTAGTTCGAGGTTGTTGTTCTACCGAAGTTAGTCGTTGGATCCTGCTAAGACAATTGTTGTAGTCTGCTAGCAACCCGTGCAGAGCGAATAATTGTCTTTAGGACAGCGCTTTGAAGGCGTGCCTTGACTACCAACTATCACATTCTTCCGTTTTACAGGTTCTATTCACTTGATGTGGTTGTTGTTGTCAATCGGATCATCTACGAACATCAGAGCGCTTTGATCTTCTGATATGGTTTATTTATGATTTTCAGTCATTTTTGTTATGTACACTGTTTGTAGATATATTTACTCTGTATTTGTTTGTAGCCAGTTGCATTGTAATCTGTTTGCTAGTGTGTAACAGTTGTTATATACAGCATATTGCCAACGATCTGAAGACAGTTACGCGATTGATGGTTATAAATACCACCTCTAATGTTGTTGGTGCTACCATGATGGGATCGACCATCCTCAAACTCTTGCTGAAAAACGAAAGATGATCTTCTACCTCACTATACTAGACCTGTAGGGATAAAAAGCCCTAGGCAGCGGAAACATATCAGAGACCTAACTCAATTAAACTATGATCGGAATACCGATACGTTTGGTAATAGAACTTACAGGAATTAAATCGCATCTAAACTAGTGTAAATGACTATAAAAACATGCTGATTTTATGTAAAAAAAAAAATACCTAGATTTAATCTAGATATGATCCTATTGATCAAAGGTTTAAAAGGGACTCACTTTCGTTGACAAACCCGACCAAAAACGGCTTTTCTCCAAGGTTTGCAGAATGTTATAGCAGCCCAAAGTCCTTTCTCTATTCTGGAATTATCACGAACACTACCACAGAATCTTCACCGGTATTCTCACTAGGCTTTTGCGTTGGTTGCTTGTGGGAGCAAGAAGCACTAAGGGAATTTTTCCTTCTCTGTGTTAGCAGTAGAATCGAGAGCGTGAGAGAGAGGGAGAGAAGTCGAGAGTATCTTGGAACGATTCACACAACTAACTCTTCTATTCTTTTTCCCAACGAGAAAATTAAGGAAGACCTAATCGTGCAGTAACACACGATTAGGATAACCAACTGACCAAGTCAGTTTTTCTTTTAATTGATTTTAATTTCAAAAATTAAAATTAAAATTAACACCAATTTAATTTAATTAATCACTATTAATTAAGTTAATAACATTTAATTAAAACATTTTTAATTAAATGAATAATCCTTAATTTCCCATAGTTTTAACTTTGTCTTAATTAAATCAAATTTAATTAAAAGAAATTAAAACTTACAATTAATCGATTCTTCAATTAATTAATTGTTCAATTGAATATCAAATATTCAATTCTTTTTCTCTCACATAAACTATAGTATTAATGTGCATCCAATGCGCATTAAGTTTAAACCTATAGTTTTAATATGAATCCAATTCATATTTTAAAGTTAATATTCTAACCCCTTTGAATATTAAATTCTCCCTTAGAAATACCTCAACGTCCTAAATGAGCTACCGGTGGGACCTAATGGACCTACAGATCAGAAGCTCAAACTATATGAGATTAATTACCTAAACTCATTAACCAAGTTAATCAATATTTGTTAACTGTGGTTCACTCCACTATAGAACCATAGTTGCACTCTTCTCACTGCAGATATATTTCTGTATCCAACGGATATTGACCAATAAGAGAAAGTCAGTCCTTCACATGTGTTCGTAACCCCAGCTAGGTCAAATTACTGTTTTATCCTTGGGTTACCTCTACATCCTTAAGTCTCAGTGCTCCTCTAATGAACAACCTGTTTGAGGTCCAACCTATAAACAGAAATCTCTCTCGTGCCATAGAGAGGGCAGGGCCCTTTGTTCAAGACCCGGAGACACCACTTAAGGGAACACACCTCTACTTACCTTAAAGTCGGAAATGAGTGAATTCCATCTTGTGTGGTAATGTTCTCAACTCCCCACTCAGTCTTGTCCCTAAAATGGTAGGCTTATTGGGTCGACATGCAGGACACTCTCACCCATACAAATCAAAGGACAATCCCTCGTGAATAGGAGTCCATAACCCACTCAGGATTAAGACCAAGTTGCCTAGGTCATCCTAATGAAATAGAAACCTAACTAGTCAACGGTGTTACAACTAGTGGTTAACTATTTCGCAGTCCAGTTTTATGCAAACTCATTGCACAGGATACCCCCACTCACATGTCCTCTACACGAATGCGTTGGATCATTGCGTTTGTATCATAATACAAAGCTAACCGTATCCATAGTGTCACTAGGATAAGGTACCTAGCTTTATCTCTATACTATAGACCCTTTAGGTTGTAACTTGAACAGTGATCCCCGCATGTTCCCACATACTAGTTCAAGTCTCATACTAATAGCCTAGGATGTTTAGTTTATTGGATTAGGATTATTTAGGCAAGATTACACAATACAAACAAAATAAATGAATAATACATCATTTTATTAATGTTCGGTCAAATGTTACATTTACTATCTATGAGTTTTAGGGCATAAAATCCAATAGGACCTTGCTCACATATTGAATGAAGTATGTCAATTAGTTCTCAAGAACCCCAAAACTAAAGCGATTAAGTAAGCAAAAGTGGATGCATCCTATGGTTGCAATTACATTGTAAGTGGTTGTGAGGACGATTTTAGTAATGTCTGTTGCAACGCCTATAAAACTTTAAGATTTTTGTGGGGGGCATTGAAAAGATGTACAATTTGAAAGATGATGTACAAAGAATTTTCTCTTTAGAAAATTCTTGAATAATTGATACCAATTTTGTAGTCAATTAGATGGAATTGCAAAAATTGCAATGTGATGAACGGGTCATGGACCATTCCAAGATGATGTTGTGATTGAAAAGTTGTCTCCTCAATGGAAGAACATTAAGAACTATCTCAACCACAGACAAAATATGTTGTCCATAAAGGATCTTTTATAAGACTCCACATTGAAGAGGACAACATGAAGGGAGACAAGGCTCCAGTTTAGAAGCTAATATGAATGATTGCATAATTTTTGTGATTTATGAAGTATTTATGCCTCTAACACTAAAGACTGGTGATGTTGGTGCTACTAGGCACGTTTGTGTGGACAAGTCATTGTTCAAATTAAATAAGTGATCAATAATAATAATAATAACAACTCATTTGCTTATATTGTTGAGTTGTGTGATGTATGACATTCTAGGTTGGGGCATGTCAATTATCGTTCTTTACATAGAATGGTAAATTTAGGACTTCTGTCTAAAGTTCAACATTGATAACAGACACAAATGCGAGATTTGTGTTGAATCAAAGCTTGCTAGAAAGTCATTTTCATCTATGGAAAGAAGTAATGAACTACTTGATTTAATCCACAGTGATGTATTTATTGATGATTGTAGTAAATATTGGTATGTATATTTATTACATAGTAAAGATGAAACCTTAGATGTTTTTAAAGCATATAAGGCAGAAGTTGAAAATCAGCTAGAGAAGAAAGTAAAGGTGCTTAGATCAGATAAAGGTGGTGAACATGAATCATCATCATTTTATGAATTATGTGAAGTTAATGGTATAGTCCATCAAACTACAGCATCTTATACACCACAACAAAATGGTGTAGTTAAAAGAAGAACCGGACTTTAAAAGACATGGTTAATTGCATGTTAAATAATTCATGTTTACACCATAATTTGTGGGGGGGGGGGGCTTTGCTTACAACAAATTTTATACTAAACATAATTCCACATAAGAAGATTGATAAGTCGCCTTATGAAGTGTGGAAAAGAAAGTTACCCTCATATAAAATGTTGAAAGTGTGGGGGTGTTTGGCAAAGGTACAAGTTCCTTTACCAAAAAGGACCAAACTAGGACCTAAGACAATTGATTGTGTCTTTATAGGTTATGCTTTGCATAGTGCTGCTTATAGATTCCTGGTGATTAAATTAGAAATACCTGATATTAATAATAATACAACTATGGAATTTATTGAAGCTGAATTTTTCGAGGATGTATTTCCATTGAAAGAGGAAAGACATATGAGTAGTGGTGTCAAAAGAAATTACGAGGCTAGCTCTCCGAAAGGTCAAGACGATTAGAATATTGAGTTTGAACCAAGGAGAAACAAAAGAGCTAAGGAAACTACTTCCTTTGGACCTGATTTCATAACATATATGATAGATGGTGAGCCTCGAGCTTTTCAAGAAGCTGTGACATCTCCGGATTCACCTTATTGGAAGGAAACTATCAATAATGAGATAGAATCCATTTTGCAAAACAAAACTTGGGTATTGAGTGATCTACCTCCTGGTAGTAAACCAATTAGTAGTAAATAGATTTTTAGAAGAAAGCTAAAGGTTGACGACACTATTGATAAGTACAAAGTCCGCCTTGTTGCTAAAGGATTTCGTAAAAAAGAATGGATAGATTTCTTTGATACCTATTCTCCAGTGACGAGGATTACATCTATAAGGATGTTAATTACAATAGCAGCTTTACAAAATTTGGAAATACACCAAATGGATGTGAAAACTGCATTTTTAAATGGAGAATTAGATGAAGAAATTTATATGTAACAACCTGAAGGGTTTGTTGTAAAAGGACTTGAAGATAAAGTTTGTAAACTTGTCAAGTCTCTTTATGGGTTGAAACAAGCACCCAAACAATGGTATGAAAAATTTGATCACACTATGTTATCTAATGGATTCAAGATAAATGAGCGTGATAAATGTGTCTATGTTAAAACCATAGATCAAGATTGTATTATCAATTGTTTGTATGTGGATGATATGTTGATAATGGGCACAAATAGAAGTGTCATTGATTCCACTAAAAAGATGTTGAAATCCAACTTTGATATGAAAGACATTGGTCTTGTTGATGTTATACTTGGAGTTCGTATAACAAGAAATCCAAGTGGATACCTACTTTCTCAATCTCACTACACAGAGAAAGTGTTGAGAAAATTTGATCAATTTGAGAGTAAACCTCCAGTTACTCCATTTGATCCAAGTTGTAAGTTAAAAAAAAAAAAAAAAACAGAACAGTGGTGAAGGTGTGTCTTCTCTGGAATACTCTAGAGTTTTTGGTAGCTTAATGTACATAATGAACTGTACAAGACCTGATATAGCCTATTCAGTAGGAAGGTTAGCAAGATACACCAGCAATCCTGGGCATGATCATTGGAATGCTTTAGTTAGAGTTCTAAGAAACTTGAAGTACACACTGAACTATGGATTGCATTACGAGGGATCCACATGTACTGGAGGGATTTAGTGATGTTAATTGGATTTTTGATAGCATGAAGACTAAATCAACCAGTGGGTATATTACCTTAGGTGGAGCAGTTGTATCATGGAAATCTTCAAAACCACGTGTATAACACGTTCTACAATGGAGTCAGAGTTTATAGCGCTTGACAAAGCTGGAGAAGAAGTTGAATGGCTTCAAAATTTTCTTGAAGATATTTCATTATGGTTGAAGCCTGTAAGCACAATATGTATTTATTGTGACAATTTAGCGGCCTCTATGAGGGCCTAGAATAATGTCTATAATGGAAAGTCACGACATATTAGACGAATACATAATTCGATAAGACAATTGCTCTCTTATGGAATAATTTCCATTGATTATGTGAAATCCAACGAGAATATAGCAGATCCTTTAACGAAAGGATTTTCAAGAGAGCAAGTGATGTATACATCGAGGGAAATGGGGCTAAAGCCTATGAAATAAATTATCTGGTGGTAACCTAATCTAGTTGACTGGAGATCCCAAGATCTAGGTTCAATAGGCAAATTGGATAGATAATTTATAATTGACACACTAAGAAACTTATAGTCTCTTCCCATTTCTATGATGTTGTAGAGTGTGTGATTTGTTGATGTTAAGGTCATGTTAATATCTTGTTTACAAGACGAGTAATGACAGAATACTCTTAATCAATATCACCTATGTGAGAGTAGAAGTGGGGTCGCTTCTGTGAGAACTTTTCGAATGGCTTATGTTCTCTAAAGCTCTCATGAAATTGGGATCTTGTCCAGGACCAAAATGGACACAAACGTATAGAACTCGAAGATACAGGATGAGTTATGTGTGATATCTGTTGTCTTAATTCACCAACAAGAAGGATAGTTCCAAAGTTTGGTCTCACTATTTCTTTGGTAAATTCGATGGATATTCACTAAGGAAGGTTCAAGTCCAGAAGACGCCTCTCCTAATGCATAGCTTCTCCATTTTGCTCTCAGCATTTTGTTTTTATTTTCTCACTTTCATTCATGTGGGGGATTGTTGGATATTTTTACAAATAAATGTGAAAGAAAGTTTAAATTCAATTTTTCAAGAGTTTCAAGATGTTACAAATTTAACATATGGAAGTTAGATTTGGTGATATTTCAATTTTATTTATTCTTGTTCTTTGGAGTTACTAAGTTGCTAGCCTATAAATAGCAACTTATTTCTTTATTTGAATCGTCCCATTCCATTTGGTGTATTCTTCCTTCTTGCTTTGTTTATTTTGATCTTGAGTCAAGTTGAGAGCAAGTATCCAAGAGTTCTGCCAGATCCGAGTAGTTCGAGGTTGTTGTTCTATTAGTCGTTGGATCCTGTTGAGACAATCATTGTAGTCTGCTAGCAACCCGTGCAGAGCGAATAATTGTCTTCAGGACGGGGCTTTGAAAGCGTGCCTCGACTACCAACTATCACATTCTTTCATTTTGCAAGATCTATTCACTTGATGTGGTTGTTGTTGTCAATCGGATCATCTACGAACATCGGAGCGCTTAGATCTTCTGATATGGTTTATTTATGATTTCAGTAATTTTTGTTATGTACAATGTCTGTAGATATATTTACTCTATATTTGTTTGTAGCCAGTTGCATTGTAATCTATTTGCTAGTGTGCAACAGTTATTATATACAGCAAATTTCCAACATAATCTAAAATTAACTAAGACAAAGGACAAAAAATCCGAAGGGAAAAAGAATGATAACTAGGAAACGCAGAGCATTACATGATCTCTTGTCATGAATTTTCCTTCCAAGCTTTAGTCTTTGGCCTTCTATTTGTTTTAGGTAAATCATCATTGTCTCTCAAAGTTTCCATGGATGGTTCTTTTAACAACGTGTGCAACCATGTTTCAGCAAAAACACCGTCATTTAAACATAATTAAAATAGAGGTATTGTCTTTGAGAAGTCTTCTAATTCAAGACATGAAGACAAGTTTAATCGTATACAACACATGCAAGTAAATGAGTGCAGTAAATACTGACTATAAATGTGCAAATTTTATCGTGTAATGGCAAAGGTATGATTTTTAAAATTAAAAATTTCTTGCCAATAAAGAATAATAATTATCCTTCATTGCCAATTAGTACTCATACATATATAAAGTCAATTACAAGGCATTGGTTGGAACAAGTGTGAACCATTGACTTTGTGTGTCTTGAAGGCAATGTGAGTCACCATTGGTGCAAATACAAGAGTTTACTACAATTTTTGTAGAATTAGAATTTTCAATTTGTAAGCAAAGGCTCTTCCCATCTTGAGTGAAGGTAGCCAAGTGAAGCTTAGAGTTAGAAATGGCTTTCCAAGCACTCTGTTGACTTGAGCAATCACTCGACAGGGATGCCCCAAGAGCTTCTCCATTGGCCTTCAAACACAAACCATTTGATGTCATCCTAATTGGGGCACCATCACCATCATGACTCCAATGACTTGAGGTGGAACAATTGCTCAAAAAAATTCTTGTATTGTCATTCGAAGCTTGGGCACATTGGCCACTTTGTGGATGATACATAACATATGAGGATGAAGCATTTGAATTTGGATCTGTGTCATAAAAATGTTACACGAATTATATTTTGATCATACAAACTACCTTAATCGTTGAATGTATTGAAAATCATTAATTTAATTACCTTGCAACATGGTCTGCAATAATTGAAACTTCTTAGAAAAGTTTGGGTTTTTAATTTGAGTCCAATCAGAATTGAGAACACCAAATGCTTCTCCGGACTCTGCTTGACCTTCCCTATAATAATAGCTACCTTGCCAAGTCCATAGTGCCCAATCCAAGTCTTTCTGAGCAAGATGAGCCATAAAGCAACTCATGAATCGATTTTCAGCATCATTAACCTCTCTTTGGTCATACCCATATTCACTAACAAATAGAGGAAATGGGTTTGTTCCTTCTATTACAAACTCGGCATGATCTATGAACCCATTCATGATATTTGCACAAATATTGTTCAATGGTTGTTGTACAAATTTGCTTTCGGAATCTCCACTAAAGGAATATAAGTGGACTTCAAAAACCAACTTGTTGTCTAAGGTGCCAACATTCAAAGGCTTTTCCTTCAAGCATCGAAGATCGTTGTCATAATTTAGACCAGACACAATAACTAAAACTTCTGAATTTGTGTTGTGGATTGTTGTTACTCCTTGAGTTATATAGTTGTTCCAATCATTCGCATTTTCCATCATTCCTCGTATCTCATTTCGTAGGCTCATTGCTACCAACTATATGCAAAATAAAAATCTCGTTAATGAAATAATTTAGCTTCTAGTCTTCAAATGGTTGGGATAATTTCAAGAACATGAGAATATTTTTTAATGTTACATACCGCTGATTTGTTAACAAAACGTTCTGCAACTAAGCGTAGGCCTTGTAACCATTCTTGAGGGTCGAAATTACGATTACCAAAGAAGCCGTTACCATCATCAAGAGAGCAACACCATCTTGGTTGGCTAATGTGGTTGTCGGCAATAACCATTAAACCACTCGCCCCAAGCACATCAACAATAGCTTCATAAGCTTCAACGATGGTCTTGTTTAAAACAAAAGGATTATATTTGGCCAATCCAACCTTGGCTTCTTTTAAATCAAGAAGGTCAAAGTTCTCTTCAATCGTCCTATTAGCATAACGAGTGAACATGTGGGTTGCGTATGTGAGACGCACACAATTAAACCTCAATTTAATTGCCTCATCTGCAAGTTCTTTCAATGGTCTATGGTTGAGGCCTTCTGCCAACATGCTTTGGGTGTGAGAAGGCCAATTCATGCACACAAGCTTGACTCGATTCCCTGTCTTTGAATCAACGATCCATCTTCCTTTTGTCGACAAAGGTAAGGAATAGGCTGAAAGAGATGAAAACACAAGGACTAGTGCTAAAAATACGACAGTTTGTAAAGTTATTCCCATATTGAGCCTTCCTAGGAATTGATTTCCTCTTTCCTTGTGTCTTGAAAGAAAGATAGCCAAAACATTCCTTATATACGGTCTTAATATGTTTCAAATTTGTTGAAAGTTTGTTGTAACTTGTAAAAATTGTGATTTTTTTTTTCTAAATAGACAAGTTTAGTTAATAACCATTCTTATAATGGGATTTTGTTGTAAAAAGGATAAATTTGTTAACAAGCTAGCCAAGTTTAGAAAGTTGTAGCCAATGAAGGATAAATGCTTGCCTATGAATATATCTTGGGAGAAATACTTTCTTAGTTTGGACATTTGAGAAAATTTTCCAATTATCTTACCATTTAACTCTTACAGTTTCTTGATTTTAGTCTTTGATGATAATTTTCCTTCAACCATTTTGATAGAGAAATGACTATGTGTGATAATGGACTTATCAAGTGTCCAATCAAATTAAATTTATAATTGGTTCCTAAAGCTAACTTGTAACAATAGTGGTCGGGTTAATTTTATTGAACAACTTGGACTTATTTTTTTTAAGTTTTAGAAGTAATTGGAATGGGGGGAGGGGGTTGGCATGGAGAGAAATAAGGATAGAAAAAGTAAAATTACAAGGAAAAATAAAGAACGAAATTAAAAGGAAGGATTAGTTAAACTTACCATGGTGATTGTCCAACTCGAAAACTATTTGTGTTCAGCATGGTTGTATTCAAACATATATGACAAACAAGATCAATTTAATGCTTGAGAGCCTAACTACTCAATCGGAAAAGTCGGCCAACACATACATCCCTGATCTATTCGGTCTGACCAATGCATGGAGACTAAATCTAATCGATTAATTAATTAATTGCACTTGTTAATTAACTAGTCAATTATCAATCGACAGAAGCTGTCAACCCTGTTGGGGTTGGTGTCCTAAAACTCGTAGATAGTGAATGTAAACAAAATGTATACTTGTGTAAGGATTAAAGCCCTTGTGTAACGGAATTTATCAGACCATTTGTTCAGGTTTTAATTATGAATAAAATACTAATACATTGGCAAAATTATTCATATAGAGCAAATAAACATTTTAAATATTGAGTTGTATGTCCTAAAACTCATGGATAGTAAATGTAACAAAGTTAATTGTGATCAATAAAACGTTATTGAGGTGATTCAATTAAGATATTATTGAATGGTTGTTTAATTATGCATTAATTAACCCAAAATCCAATAAACTAGAACCCATGGCTATATAATGAACACTTGAATTTTATGTGTAGACATAAAAGCGGATCAAGTTCAAGTGATAGCCAAAACGGTCTATTGTATAGTGATAGAGGTTGGATGCCTTATCTTGGGGACACTATGAGATGCGGCTCACTTTGTGTTTAATACAAACGATGTGATCCTTAATCGTTCATGTAAAGACATGCAAGTTGGGGCGTCCTATGCAATGAGTTTGCATAAGACCAGGACCGATAAATAAATCACTTTCCTTTATAACGCCATTTACTGTGAAACTGACTGTTTCGTGCAATGACCTAGGTAACTCGATCTTAATCCTGAGCTAACTATGAACTCCTGTTTATTCAGGATTATCCTTTGATTTGCATGGGTGAGAGTGGCTCAACATCATCGACTCAATAAGCCTACCATTTTGGGGATAAGATCGGGTAGATAGTTGGGGACATAGTCTTGCAAGATGAAATTCACCCATACCCGCCTGTAGGGATAATAGAAGTTGTTCTCTTAAATGTTGACTCCGAGTCTTGAACAAAGGCGCACCGTCCTCTCCTGGCACGAGAGAATTTTTTGTTTAATGGTTGGATCTTTAACAAATTGTTCATTAGAGGATTAGTGAACTTAAGGAACAAGATGTAACTTCAGGGGTAAAACGTGCAGGGATTAAAGCCCTACGCAGTGGAAGAATTTACAGGAACCACACTATGTTTTTATCATGATTAAAATACTGATACAGTTTGCAAAAGCATTTTACAGCAACATAATCTAATATTAAACTTGTTGGAAAACATTATAAAACATGCTAAAAACATACAAAACCTAAATCTAATCTAGAAAAACGATCCTAACGATCAAGGGTTACAAGGATCTTACTTTCGCGTGAAGTCTTGACCGAAAAACAACTTTTTTTCCGTCTTGATCTCCAAAAAACAGCAGCAAATCCTTCTTTCTCTTGCTGGAAAAAACACCACAAACACCACCAATTGGCAACACCGGTATTCTCCTAGGATCAACGGTTGAGGAGCTTGTGGGAGCAAGGATTTCTAAGAGTTTTTAGAGAATTCTTTCGTTCTCTGTGTTGCATGAGAGAATGTGAGAGATTGAGAGAGATTTTTGGGGTTTCAGAGAGACTATCACGTTAGAATGAGGGAACCAAAAGGTGAAGTTACGAAAGAATAGAAAAACCCTCTCCATCGTGTAACTCCCTCAGTTAGTGGGAAGACTCCTTCAATCAGTTAAAGTAACTGATAAATTAATTAATTAATAATTAATTAACCATATTATTAAATTAACCACTTAATTTAATATAAATTCATATAAATCATATTTATATGAATATTCCCTAATAACCTATAGTTTTAAAGTAATTCAATTAAATCAAATTTAATTAAATTAAATTAAAATCAAATCATTAATTAATTCACCAATTAATTAATATTATAATTAAATATCATATATTTAATTATATTTCTCTCAAATAAACTATAGTATTAATGTACATCTAATGCGCATTAATTATAACCTATAGTTTTAATATGAATCAAATTCATATTTTAACTTAATATTTGAACCCTTTCGAATATTCAATTCTCCCTTAGAAATTTACCTCAAGCCCTTAGTGAGCTACTGGTGGGACCTAATGGACCTACAGATCAGAAGTTCCAACGATATAAGATTAATTGGCTAAACTCATTAACCAAGTTAATCAATGTTCGTTAACTGTGGTTCACTCCACTATAGAACCACAGCTGCACTCTTCTCACTACAGATATATTTCTGTGTCCACGGATATCGACCATCAACAGCAAGTCAGTCCTTCACGTGTGTTCGTATCCCAGCTAGGTCAAATTACCATTTTACCCTTGGGGTACCTTTTCATCCTTAAGTTCTAGTGCTCCTCTAATGAACAACCTCTTTGAGGTCCAACCAGCAAACAGAAGTCCCTCTCGTGCCATAGAGAGGGCGGGGCCCATTGTTCAAGACCCGGAGACACCACTTGATATGAAAACCCTAGCGAATTGGAATTAAGAACCCTTTTGGGTATTTGAACCCTTAATTCACCAATGCTAAAACCCTCAATCTATTTGATTTCAATCCCAAGGGAAGGATTAGAATGAGATTACCTTGATGATCAAAGACCAAGAGGTAAGGAGAACCAGTTCCCTACTCAAGGTTTGAACACTTCACAAGCAAGTTGATCAAACCTACCTGAATGTCCAAGCTTGCAACCCTGGTTTCAAGAATTGCAAATAGAGTGGTGAGGCTCCTTCATCAAGAAGACAAAAAATTCATTCCAAAAACTTCGTCCTGTACACAGCCTAACTCATCATGTAAACCTAGTCTGCTTAGCTATTTAGCTAAAAAGACCAATCTACCCTCGAGCCTACTTAATTAAAATAAATAATTCTAAAATAACTCAAAATAACTAATAAACCTAAAAAAAGTCATAATGTTGATCCAAACATAAAAACACCCAAAAGATTCTAACAAAAAACTATATTTTCATCTTGTAGTGACATTTGACATAATATATAGAGCTTTTGTTCAGTTTCCCCTCCTTGACCTTCCTTAATTGAGTTCACCACTGTTTGTATGTGGGAATCAAAGGCCAATTGTAGTTGCTTAGCCCTTGAGCGTGTGATTGGTCCTGGAGGTAAAGCAATGATGTCTTGGTTCATATCATCTTCTCCCCTTTTTGAAGGATTCGTGTTCGAATCAAATTCAGCACCTGCATCGAAAGGAGTCAAGTCAGAAACATTAAAAGTAGCACTCACACCTTATTTACCTTTTAGGTCAATTTGATAGGCATTATCATTGACTTTCTTCATCACTTGGAAAGGTCCATCCCCCCTTGGGTTTAGCTTGGAATCTCGTAATTGTGGAAATCTTTCCTTTCGAAGGTGGACCCAAACCCAATCTCCCTCCTTGAATATCATAGGTTTTCGATGTTGGTTGACCCTCGCAGCTACCTTGGAATTTTGTCTTTCAATTCTTTCTTTAACCTCTTTATGTAACTCTTGTATGATTGTCGCCTTGTTGTCAGCTTGAAGATTCACAACCTCGTGAGAAGGCAAAGGTAACAAGTCAATAGGTGATAAAGGATTAAACCCATAAACAATCTCAAATGGAGTACATTTAGTGACACTATGGACAACCCTATTGTATGCAAATTAAATGAATGGTAGACAATCCTCCCAAGTTTTGGTGTTTTTATCTATGATAGCCCTAAGCATAGTCACCATTGTCCTATTAACTACTTCAGTTTGTCCATCAGTTTGAGGATGACATGTAGTGGAGTAAACTAATTTAGTACCAAGTTTTCCCCAAAGGACTCTCCAAAAATGACTTAAAAATTTTACATCCCTATCACTAACAATACTCTTAGGAATGCCATGCAAATTAACCACATCTTTAAAGAACAAGTCAGCCACATGTTTAGCATCATTAGTTTTATTACATGCAATGAAGTGTGCCATTTTGCTAAACCTGTCAACGACTACAAAAATGTTATCTCTCCGTTTCTTAGATCGAGGCAACCCAAGAACAAAATCCATTGAATTATCTAGCCATGGTCCACTAGGAGTTGGCAAAGGTAAATAAAACCCATGTGGTTTTGACTTAGACTTAGCTTCCTTACATGCAATACATCTCTCACACTCCTTATGTACATCATGTCTCATTCTAGGCCAATAGAAATGTTCATTTAACATGTCATATGTCTTAGCGATCCCGAAATGTCCCATTAAACCACCCCCATGAGCTTCTTTAACTAATAATTTACGAATAAAACAAGTGGAAATGCAAAGTTTATTCTTTCTAAACAAGAAGCCATCAAACATCATATAATCAGGAACAGCTCGTTTGTGCATGAGAGATTCAACAATAGGTGCAAAATAAGTGTCCTGTGAATACAACGTTTTAATGTGTTTGAAGCCAAGTAACCTAGTATGAAGTGCGTTTAGCAAAACATACCTCCTAGATAGAGCATCAGCTACCACATTATCTTTACCTTTCTTGTACTTGATCACGTAGGGAAATGTTTCGATGAATTCCAACCATTTAACATGTCTTCTATTCAGCTTGGTTTGGCCCTTCAAATGTTGCAAACTCTGATGATCTGTGTGAATGACGAATTCTTTTGGCCACAAGTAATGTTGCCATGTTTGTAGCGCTCTCACCAAGGCATAAAGTTCCTTGTCATATGTAGGATACTTCAAGGTTGCTCCAGTCAGCTTCTCACTAAAATACATTACTGGTCTCTGATTCTGCATTAAAACAGCTCCAATCCCTATTCCACTGGCATCACACTCAATTTCAAATGTTAGTTCAAAATTAGGCAAGGCAAGTAAAGGTGCATTACATAATTTATCCTTCAGATCAGTGAAAGCACGTTCTTGAGCTTTTCCCCACTCAAATTTTACATTTTTCTTTATAAGTTCATTAAGTGGTGAAGCTATGGAACTGAAGTCTCTAATGAACCTCCTATAGAAACCAGCTAGCCCATGAAAGCTCCTAATCTCACTAGCATTCCTAGGTGTGGGCCAGTCCCTAATAGCTATAACCTTCTCAATATCAACTTCCACTCCATGTTTAGACACTATAAATCCTAGGAAGTTTACTTTTTCCATGCAAAAGCTACATTTTTTTATATTGGCATAAAGCTTTTCCTTTCTTAGTTCAATCAGGACACACCTAACATGCATAACATGATCCTCTAGTGTCTTGGAATATATTAGGATGTCATCAAAATAAACCACTATAAAATCTCCTAAAAAGTGACGCAGTACATGGTTCATGAGTCTCATAAAAGTACTAGGTGCATTAGTCAAACCAAAGGGCATAACCAACCATTCATATAAACCATGCTTAGTTTTGGAAGTAGTTTTCCATTCATCTCCAACATTCATCCTAATTTGATGGTATCCAGATTTTAAATCTATTTTTGTAAATAGGCTACAACCATATAATTCATCAAGCATGTCATCCAACCTAGGAATAGGGTGTCTATACTTAATTGTAATTTTATTTATAGCCCTACAATCGACACGCATTATCCAAGATCCATCTTTCTTAGGTACAAGTAAGACATGGACACTGCAAGAACTTAAACTCTCAAGTACATACCCTTGGGCGAGTAACTCATCAACTAGCCTTTGAATCTTTTTGGCCTCTTATGGATTGGATCGATAGGCTGGTCGATTTGGAATCTGAGCACCTGGAATGAAATCAATCTTATGCTCTATGCCTCTCAAGGGTGGTAACTCCTTAGGCAACTCCTCAGGAAAAATTCCTCTGAATTCCAGCAAAAGAGACACAAAAGCACTAGGCAAAGAGGATTCAAGTTCCTCGGTTAGTAGGCAAGCTTCTTTAAATTTAACCATGAGTATGGTTCTTTTTTAAAACATCGTTTTCCTAACCTCACCAGATCTATCACTCCAACTTACTAATTTTCTCTCTTTTTCTTCTCTAGGTCGCGTGCTATCTTTTTGCTTTTCTCTCGATCCCTCATTTTCTTTCAAGTTCTCTTTTTCTTTTTCTTTTCCCTTTTCTTTTTTGCTTTCTTCTTTTGCTTTTGCTGCAACCTCTTCTTTTCTTTTTTCTAACTTTGTTTGATCAATAAGTACTTCTTTAGGGGAAAGGGGTACAAGTATAGTTTTTTTACCGTTATGTGTGAAAATGTAACGGTTAAGAAAACCATCATAAAGAACCTTCCGGTCAAACTGCCAAGGCCTACCAAGGAGAATGTCACCTGCATGCATAGGTACTACATCACATAGTACTTCATCCTTATATCTCCCTATGGCAAAAGGAATCTTCACTTGCTTAGTCACCTTAAGTTCGCCACAATCATTAAGCCATTGTAGTTTGTAGGGCCGTGGATGTGGTGTAGTATCTAAACTCAATCGCGAAACCAAACTAGAACTCACGACATTTGTACAACTTCCACTATCAATCACTACACTACAAGGTAAGGTTTGTACAAGGCAACATGTATGAAAAAGATTCTCTCTTTGATTCTCCAAGTCATCCTCCCTCATATATGGCTAAGGATATATGGCTAGTATCCTCCACTTCTTCTTCACCCTCACAATCACTCAGGAACTCATTAGTTTCTTCCTCTTCCTCACTCACATCTGTGATGATCTCACCTTCCTTAATGATCATTTTTCTCCTATTAGGGCACTCCCGACTGATATGTCCCACCCCTTGACATTTCCAACACTTAAGGTCTGTATTTCGTCCTATGGGTGCTTCTGTCTTTGGTTTTGATTTAGATGAAGTTTCACCCTTATCTTTAGGTTTGTCACTGCCTACCTTGGCCTTAAATTTAAGGTCGGTGGGTTTACCATCCCGCTTCCAAGTAGAAGATGAGTTGGAAAAGTTTTTAGACGCGTACTTCAATTTGCGCCTTTGAATTTGTTTTTCAATTTTCACTGCAAGGTGCACCAACTCCTCCATACCCTCATACATTTGCAACTCAACACGATCAGCCACATCAATGTTTAAACCATGGAGAAACCTTGCCATGGTGTTTTCCTCATCCTCATCTATGTCTAATCTCTCCATCAACATTTCCATCTCTTTGTAATAATCATCAACACCTTTGCTCCCTTGACGTAGAGCTTGAAGTTTTTGAGCACAATCTCTCAAGTAGTGTTTTGGTATGAATCGCCTCCTCATGAGCTCTTTCAATTCTAGCCATGTTTCTATAGGACCCTCTTGGTTTCTCCTTCGCTTAGAGCACACCTTATCCCACCAAGTTTGTGTGTAACTCTTAAAATGTGTCACAGAGATGGTTCCCTTCTTTTCTTTTGAGAAATTATTGGTATGAAAAATGTGTCCAGCTTCATGTTCCCATTGGAAGTAGTCTTCAAGGTCAGATGTACCATGAAACTTTGGAAATTTAACTTTAATGTTGCCAAAGTCTCGATCCCCATTGTAGTTTCCTTTTCTACCAGGTGGCCTTCTATTACGAAAACCTCCACTTCCCATCAGGCCTTGGTTCCCTCCTCTTCTAGGTTCATCTATGACAGAGTCCATTCCATAATCATCTTGCCCTGGACCTTCCTCATCCTCTAAAAACTCCTCAACATGTTGCCTTGCTTGAAGCCTTTATTCTATTCTATCTAACCTCTTGATAACTGCCCAAAAGGTAGTTATTTAGGCCTCATTTATATAGGATTTGTGTGTCTTTTGTGCTCAATAGGATTGGTTTTAGATTTATATTATATGTTTTAACCCATTTGGAAGAATGGAAGCCTTGGAAATTATTTTGTGCAGATTATGCTGCTGGGCGACTGGAGGGAGCAAATTTTGTGCTACAGCAAAAACTGGGAGCAGAAACTGCCACGTCATAGTTCGTTAGCCAAGTTGATAGACCGAATTCTGTTGAGTTATTCTCGTGATAAAGGAGCAAGGAGAGCCCTACACGTGTCCAAGTTGACCTAAGTCCAGCCTCCTATCCTTCTATAAAAGGGAGTAGCCGCACAAGTCAATCCATTCCATTTTTCCTTGGAAGCCGAGTAGTAGAGAGAGGTTGGAGACCACTAGAAGACCATCATCCGCAAGCTGATTAAGGAGATTATTATTTTCTTTATTATCTTGTGATTATGGACGTGCCTACTCAGATTGTAATTCGTGTTTCCATGCTTATTATGAACTAAGTAGCTTTGGGCGTTGGTTAAGGAATAGGTAGTTGACGTGCTTCATCTCTAATAATATTTGTTGGTTATTGCATCTTGGTTAATTGTTGTGCCTAATTCCATTTTATGTCCGCCTGGCCAGCAGGTGTGAATACCTCTCTCTAGTTTCAGGGATGATTTAGAGAGTGTGTGGCAGTTATCCACACTACGATCATTGTGTATTGGTGAACGCCAGTGACTGAGCTAGGGATAGCCAGTTGCCTAGTGCTCGATCGGTCGTAGTTCATTGAGGTTGAAACACATTCCAAAAGATTCAGAGTTTTGGGAGGAATCTGCTAATAATACTGCGAGAGTTGCATGATCAATAATATTGCTAGAGCATCTTTTAAAACAACTACTGAAACCTAACCATCGCCTGTCTTTAATCTGTCTGCCTATTTGTTTACTCGTTGTTCTGTCATTTAGTTTGCTTCAGCATAATTCTTATAAAACCCAATCATTTTTGTTACCTTGAAACCATTAAAAGATTCACGCAGAATAAATAGAGTGGAAGCTAGTTCAGGCCTTGGATTGACAAATACTAATCACTTGTTGTGGGCTGTGTATACTTGCACAGGAATTCTAAGAGTCTTTTTAGATCATAATTTTACTCACTCTAGGAGCCCAACAAGTTTTTGGCGCCGTTGTCGGGGACTTGAATAAGTTTTTATCTGATCTGTTTTGTGTATGTACTTTAGTGGTTTTGTGCTAGAACTTTTTGATCTGTTCTTTTTTTTTTTTTGCAGGTGTGAGTTTGGTGCATGAGCGATCCGCCTAGGGTAAAGTTCGGACTTGATCCAGAAATTGAGAGGACATTTAGGATCAGAAGGAGAGAGCAGCGCAGAAACCAGATGGAGAACGTGTCGCGTCTTTCCACAGGGTCTTGAAGGTCCAGCAGACCCCCAGAATCGCTTGCTGCAGCAAAATCCGCTGTTTGAACAAAATGAGCAGCAAAATAATCAGGCTGAGAATCCTATCTTGATAGCGAACGATAGGACCAGAGCCATTCGAGCATATGTTGTCCCAATGTTTAATGAGTTGAATCCAGGGATTGCACGTCCCCAAATCCAAGCGGCGAATTTTGAAATGAAATCGTTAATGTTTCAGATGTTGCAAACCGTGGGGCAATTCCATGGTTTGTCATCTGAAGACCCCCATTTACATCTTAAGTCTTTCCTAGGAGTTAGTGATTCTTTTGTAATTCAAGGAGTGCCTAGGGATGCCCTTAGATTAACTTTGTTCCCGTATTCTCTTAGAGATGGAGCAAAGGCATGGTTAAACTCTTTTGCTCCAGGATCAATTAGGACATGGGATGAGTTAGCTGAAAAATTTTTGAGTAAATATTTCCCACCTAATAGAAATGCTAAATTAAGGAGTGAAATAGTAGGGTTAAGGCAACTTAAAGATGAGACTTTTAGTGAGGCTTGGGAGAGGTTTAAGGAGCTTTTACGAAAGTGTCCCCACCATGGTTTACCTCATTGTATTCAAATGGAAACATTTTACAATGGGTTAAACGGAGTAACCTAAGGTATGGTTGATGCTTCGGCTGGAGAGGCCCTTTTGGCAAAGACTTTTGATGAAGCCTATGAAATTTTAGAAAGAATATCTACTAATAGTTGTCAGTGGTCGGATGTTAGAGGCACAAATAAAAAGGTTAAGAGTGTATTAGAGGTTGATGGTGTGTCCACCATTAGGGATGATCTTGCAATGATTGCTAACGCTCTTAAGAATGTGACAGTGATTAGTCATCAGCAGCCACTAGCTATGGAGCCTGCTGCAGTGGTGAACCAAGTCGCAGAGGAAGCATGTGTCTATTGTGGTGAAAATCGCAACTACGAGTTTTGCCCCAGCAGTCCAGCTTATGTGTTTTTTGTAGGTAATCAGATGAATAACCCTTATTCTAACTTTTAAAATCCAGGTTGGCGCAACCACCCCAACTTTGCATGGGGAGGACAAGAGAGTAATGTGCAAGCACAGCAAAAGGTGAACCAGTCGGGATTTGCTAAAGCGCAGATATTGCCCCAGCAAAATAAGCAGGCTTTGCCCCAGCAAAATTCGGGAAGTTCTCTCGAGGCGATGATGAAGGAATTTATGGCTCGTACAGATGCCGCAATTCAAAGTAATCAAGCTTCGATGAGAACCTTGGAATTGCAAGTGGGTCAGCTAGCTAGTGAGCTGAAGGAAAGGCCTCAAGGGAAACTTCCATCAGATACTGAACACCCTTGAAGGGAAGGTAAGGAGCAGGTAAAGGCAGTGACTCTTAGGAGTGGTAAGCACCTAGAGGAAAGAAAAGAACCTATTAAAACTCAGGATATTGAAAATAATTGTAATAAAAATGTTGTTGTTGAGAAAGAGTTGGAGATTGGTCAGGGTGCTGGAGGCAGCAATAAAGATGCTGGAGCATCTGGTTCTGTTCCAGATGTGGAACCACCTTATGTGCCCCCCCACCTTATGTACCACCTCTTCCTTTTCCACAAAGGCAAAAGCCTAAGAATCAGGAGGGTCAATTTAAAAATTTTTTAGAGATTCTTAAGCAGTTGCATATAAATATCCCTTTAGTAGAAGCTATAGAGCAAATGCCCAATTATGCTCAATTTCTTAAGGATATTTTAACTAAAAAAAAGAGGTTAGGTGAGTTTGAAATTGTATCTCTTACTGAGGAGTGTAGTGTTATTCTTAAGAATGGGCTACCACCCAAGGCTAAGGATCCAAGATCATTTACCATACTTTTGTCTATAGGTGGAAAAGAATTAGGTAGAGCACTCTGTGATTTAGGTGCAAGCATTAACCTTATGCCTCTTTCGGTCTATCGAAAGCTAGGAATTGGTGAAGCTAGGCCTACCACAGTCACACTCCAACAAGCTGATAGGTCTATCACATATCCAAAGGGTAAAATTGAGGATATCTTAGTAAAGGTAGATAAATTCATATTTCCTGTTGATTTTATTATTTTAGACTATGAGGCTGATAAAGATGTCCCAATTATTCTAGGTCGTCCATTTTTTGCTACTGGTAGGGCGTTAATAGATGTTCAAAAAGGGGAATTAACAATGAGAGTCTGTAATGAGGAAGTGAAATTTAATGTGTTTAAAGCCATGAAGTATCCAGACGAAATGGAGGATTGCTCCTTCATTAGGATTCTAGAGAGCACAGTTATTGAGACAGCAATACAGGATTCGGCTGACAAGCATTCGGAAGAGCATGGAGAGGTGAGTGTAGAGGATTTAGAAGTTTGCTTGTTAGAAAGAAAAAAATGAAAAAGAATTGTTTAGATGTGAGGTTGTTTTTGAGTCTTTAGATTTAGATCAAAGGAAGGCTCCTTCTATTAAGCCATCCCTGATTGAGGCACCTACTTTAGATTTGAAGCCCTTGCCAGATCATCTAAAGTATGTGTATCTTGGGGAAGGTGAGACGTTGCCCATTATTGTTGCATTAGATTTAATGTCGGAGCATGAGGAGACCTTAATAAAATTGTTGCAGCAATACCGCAAGGCTATAGGTTGGACATTGGCTAACATTCAGGGAATTAGCCCATCTTTCTGTATGCACAAAATAACCCTAGAGGAGGGATCCTTTAGGAGTATTGAGCAACAAAGAAGGCTTAACCCTGCAATGAAAGAGGTTGTTAAAAAAGAGGTGATTAAATGGTTGGATGCTGGGATCATTTATCCAATTGCCGATAGCAATTAGGTGAGCCCTGTCCAATGTGTTCCTAAAAAAGGAGTTGTCAATGTGGTGAGCAATAAAGACAATGAGTTGATCCCAACCAGGACAGTAACTGGTTGGAGGGTTTGCATGGATTACAGGAGGCTTAATAAAACCACTCGTAAGGACCATTTCCCTCTACCATTTATTGACCAGATGTTGGATAGATTGGCTAGTCAGACCTACTATTGTTTCTTAGATGGTTATTTTGGGTATAACCAGATTACTATTGCTCCTGAGGATCAGGAAAAAACCACTTTCACCTGCCCGTATGGGACGTTTGCTTTTAGGTGAATGCCTTTTGGCCTTTGCAATGCTCCAGCAACATTCCAGCGGTGTATGTTTGCAATTTTTTCTGATATGATTGAGTCCACTGTTGAGGTATTTATGGACGATTTTTCAGTTTTTGGAGGGTCTTTTCAGAGTTGTTTAGATAATTTAGGTAAGGTATTAAAGAGATGTGAGGATACCCATCTAGTTCTTAATTGGGAAAAATGCCACTTCATGGTGAAGGAGGGCATAGTGCTAGGTCATAGGATTTCTAAGAATGGTCTAGAGGTTGATAGAGCAAAAATAGAGGTGATTGAGAGGTTAGAACCACCGAATTCAGTGAAGGGAATTCAGAGTTTTTTAGGTCATGCTGGATTTTATAGGAGGTTCATAAAGGATTTTTTCAAAATCAGTAAACCTCTTTGTAACTTATTGTGTACTGATCATGTTTTTGACTTTGATGCAGATTGTAGGAAGGCTTTTGAGACTTTAAAAGCTGCTTTAGTCTCAGCACCTATCCTTTGTGCACCTAATTGGAATTTACCATTTGAGGTAATGTGTGATGCGAGTGATGTTGCAGTAGGTGCGATGCTGGGGAAAAGGCAGGGCAAATTTATCCATCCTATATATTATGCAAACAGGGTTTTAAATGAGGCACAAGTTAACTATACAACTACTGAAAAGGAGTTGTTAGCTGTTGTGTTCGCTTTTGAGAAATTCCGACCATATTTGGTTGGATCCAAAGTCACGGTGTTCACAGATCATGCAGCAATAAAGTACTTAATGTCTAAGAAGGATGCAAAGCCTAAACTAATTCGTTGGGTCTTATTATTGCAGAAGTTCGACTTGGAGATAAAGGATAAAAAGGGATCAGAAAATGTCATTGCAGATCACTTATCTCGTCTTGATCCATCATCATCTTTGTTGAAGCAATCTGCCATTTCAGATGCTTTTCCAGATGAACAGCTTTTTGCTGTTGTGGTAAAGGTAGTCAGGGATGTCCCTTGATATGCTGATATTGCCAACTTTTTGGTAAAGGGAGTCACTCCTATAGACATGGATTTGAGGCAGAAGAAAAAGTTTAAGCATGATGCGAAAATTTTCTATTGGGATGAACCATTTATGTATAAGCAATGCTCTGACGGTATTATTTGCAGGTGTGTTTCAGGTGATGAAGCAAAGGAAATCCTAGAGCAATGTCACTCTTCGCCGTATGGAGGTCATTTCAGCGGTCAGAGGACAGCTATGAGGATTTTGCATTGTGGATTCTTCTGGCCTACCTTGTTTAAGGATGCCCATTGGTTTTACAAGCAATGTGATGCTTGCCAAAGAAGAGGAAACTTAGGGCCTAGAGATGAAATGCCTCTTACTTACATTTTAGAAATTGAATTATTCGATGTATGGGGTATTGATTTTATGGGGTCATTCCCTCCTTCTAATGGCAATGTTTTTATCTTATTGGCAGTTGATTATGTGTCCAAATGGGTGGAGGCCATCGCATGCCATCAGAGTGATGCCAAGACAGTTGCAAGGTTTCTTCAATCGCACATCTTTACGCGGTTTGGGACACCTAGAGCTCTAGTGAGTGATGAGGGTACACATTTTGTTAACAATATCTTTACTAAGTTGTTAGCTAAGTATGGGATTAAGCATAGGATAGCTACCCCTTATCACCCACAAGCAAATGGTCAAGCTGAAATTAGTAATAGGGAAATTAAATCGATTCTAGAGAAAGTAGTTCATCCATTTAGAAAGGATTGGTCTTTCAGGTTGGATGAGGCTCTTTGGGCTTATAGGACAGCCTATAAGACTCCTCTAGGTATGTCTCCCTATAGGTTAGTATATGGGAAAGCTTGTCATTTACCATTAGAGCTAGAACATAAAACGTTTTGGGCTTTGAAAAAGTTAAATTTTGATCTGAGTCGTGCAGGAGCAATAAGAATGCTGCAGCTTAATGAATTAGAGGAGTTTCACCAATTTTCTTATGAGAATGCGAAAATGTATAAAGAAAAGACTAAGCTATGGCATGACAAGAAAATAAAATCTAAAGAGTTTGTCAAGGGTCAAAAAGTTTTACTTTATAATTCCATATTAAAATTGTTTCCTGGGAAGCTAAAATCTAAATGGTCAGGACCATTTATTGTGGTTGAGGTTTTCCCCCATGGAGCAGTTACTTTGCAAGATGAAAAAGATAGGAGAGTGTTCAAGGTGAATGGACAGTGTGTGAAGCACTATTGGGGTGAGGAGTTTCAGTCGAAATATCCTTCCCTAAGGTTGGTTGATGATTGAGAGAGCAGGATTTTTGCGGGAGCATCTCACAGAGCAAAATTTTGAGCTCTCAGTGTTTGTATTGATGTTATGTTTCGCTAATTTGTTTTTAATTTCGAATAGGTTAGATTTGATTTTGCATGGTGTATTAGATTTTATCTTTAAGTATTTGTTTTATTTTTGGTAGTTTAGATTTTATCTATTTCGTTTTGAATTTGATTTTATTTTATTTTCGGGTCATTTATTTGGATTATCTTTGAATTATCTTTGAATTAATTAGATTTTATTGGATTGGATCTTAATTTTATTTTCAGTTATTTGAATTCCGTTTAAGTTAATAAACATTTTCTCTAAATTAATTCGGCTTCAAGAAGGATTAAATTTGAGTTGATTGGTTATTTTTAAATTTAAAAGATTTGATTTTCCTGTTTTGAAATTTGAATTCCGTATCCAAGATTCTTCAGGTTCAGGAGGTTGTTGCGGTAAAGGTATGGCTGAAGCAAATCGTCTGAATAGGAAGGGGTGTATTGAAGATTAATTACTTTTTACCGTTGGGATTTTCTTTGAATATTTGCAGGTAAATTTGCATGAGTCATCTGATGAGGCCACGTGTCGCACAACAATCATCCAAGGGTTTTGATAGTGGACAGCGCATAGTGATTTACCGTGGGCGATTGGATTTCATGAATTTACCGTTGATGGTTTTGAAATTCCAATCTGCATGCATTTAAAATTAAACGGTAATATAATTTAATTTGGGGCAAATCTTTTCAGTTGGGATTTGATTTTGCTAAGGCTTATTTATTGAAGAACGGTGGTAAGTTCTTCTCACTTCAATCTGTGTTGTCTAATTTCGGGGCGTTTCTGGACAAATTGGTTGAGAATCTCGTTTTCATTTCTTCAGGTAAGTTGTAGAGTGTTCGAAAATGAAGAATTTGATGTGTATTTCATTAATTTTGGTTAAGTATTGAGAAGGTTATGGGTGTTGGTAGTTAGGGTATAGAATCTGGAAAATCTGGGAAGTAGAATGTGAATGTCATTCTTAATCCAATTGTTTACAAATTGATGAGCATGGAAAGACAAAGCTATCTATGGTTCTAATGCTCGGTTTTGGTTATTTGACAGGCCAAGAGGAAATAGGTCGAGTCTACAGACCGGGGAACTAGATAAGACTGTGAGTGACAAAATGAATTTCGAAAATGTTCTTAAACGGTTGTTCATGATTATATGTTTTACATGCTTTTCTATGAATGATACATGGGTTTTGTGAACGGTTTCAAACATGAGTTTTGAGCTTAGATTTTCTAATAAGGTTTATATACGAGCACGTGGCTAATGGCTTTATGAAAAGTAGTTGAAACGATATCTTTTAAAGTAAAGCATGTGTTAGCAAATATTGTTTAATGATTTAAAGTTTTTCACGAGCAAGCTGAGTAAGCTTGAGTTTTACGAAAGATAACGATAAGCAGGCATGTTTTAATGTTTTCATGTGATTTCCGAGATTTCGATTGACTACATGACTGAGATATTGAGCCCGAGGCTATATGGTACCGTGTGCACACAGGTTATGTTCCGTTGTTGACGTTGAGTGTACTCCGTGACAACGATGCTGTCGTGAGTGTTGGGCGGGTCCCACTACGACAAAGACGATGGGAGTGCTGGGCGGGCCCCACTACATCGTAGGACTAGTAACGTTGGTTGTACTGGGTGTGCCCTACACAACGTAGATCGGTCATGTTAGTTAAAACGTTTGATGTACTTGATATGCCTTGCTAGATTTTTATTGACGAACTTGCGAGATATTTTAGAAAACCTTTTCCATTACACGTCTATGTTAAACGCTTTGATTGAGCATATTTATACGTTCAAAGGTTTATCTCGTGTTTTTGACTTCCGGATTTAGAGTTTTAAAGTTAGTCACTCACTGGGCTTCGTAGCTCATTCTTTCAAAATGTTTTTCCACTTTTCAGGTAGAGATCGAGCTCCCGGTGCCTGATACACTGCCAACGTTTGCTGAAAGTTCCGGATCAAGCTTCAGTACGTGGGTGGAGTTGTAAATTGAGTCTATTCATATTGTAAATGTTTTGTAAGGATTGGATAATATAGTCCTAGAGGTCGTGGTTGTATAAATCCGAGTTGTACATGTCTTTGGTTATGATATCTATACCAGGTTATTTCCAAACCAAGTTTTGTCAGGGCTGCACCTCGTGTATGTTAAAAGGTTTCCGTGGATTCCGCTGTGTTGTGTTTCATGTAGAATGTTTTATATCTATGATTAGTATGTTCATCAGGTTCAAGTTTCAGTAGGGTCAACAAGGATCGTTAGAGGTGACGATGTCTGTTGGCTTCACGCCGTCTTTCGGGCTAAGCTAGCAGGTGGTCCAGGGGGGGTGTGACACATTATATTATTACTTGACCCGTACACTTGCGGTTAGCAATTTGCACATCACAGGGCTTACCCAATTGCTATCTGCAATTGGATAGATAATCCCAGCATCCAACCATTTAATCACCTCCTTTTTAACTACCTCTTTCATCGCAGGGTGAAGCCTTCTTTGTTGCTTAATACTCCTAAAGGATCCCTCCTCTAGAGTGATTTTATGCATACAGAAAGATGGGCTAATTCCCTGAATGTCAGTGATAACTGCCCAAAAGGTAGTTATTTAGGCTTCATTTCTATGAGGATTTGTGTGTCTTTTGTGCTTAAGAGGATTGGTTTTAGATGGATATTACATGTTTTAACCCATTTGGAAGAACGGAAGCATTGGAAATTATTTTGTGCAGATTATGCTGTTGAGCGACTGGAGGGAGCAAATTCTGTGCTGCAGCAAAACTGGGAACAAAACTGCCACATCATAGCTCGTTAGCCAACTTCATGAACCGACTTCTGTTGAGTTATTTTCGGGATAAAGGAGCAAGGAGAGCCTTACACGTGTCCTAGTTGACCTAATTCAAGCCTCCCATCCTTCTATAAAAGGAAGTAGCCGTCAAAGTCAAAAGCATTCCATGTTCTCCCTTGGAAGCCGAATAGTATAGAGAGATTGCAGATCATCAAGAACACCATCATTTGCAAGCTGATTAAGGAGTTTATTTTCTTTATTAACTTGTGATTATGGACATGCCTACTCAGATTGTGATTTGTATTTTCATGTCTATTATGAACTAAGTAGCTTAGGTGTTTGTTAGGAATAATGTGATTGTCGTGCTTCATCTTTAGTAATATATTGACTATCGCATTTTGGTTAGTTGTTGTACTTATTTCCATTTTATGCCCGCCTGGCCAGCAGGTGTGAATAGCTCTCTCTAGTTTCAGGGATGATTTAGAGAGTGTGTGGCAATTATCCACACTACGATCATTGTGTATTGGTGAACGCCAGTGACTGAGCTAGGGATAGCCAGTTGCCTAGTGCTTGATCGGTCGCATTTCATTGGGTTTGAAACATATCCCAAAAGATCTGGAGTTCCGGGAGGAATCCGCTAATAATACTGCGGGAAATGCATGATCAATAATATTGCTAGAGCATCTTTTAGAACAATCACTAAATCCTAACCAATGCCTGTCTTTAATCTGTCTATCTATTTGTTTACTTGTTGTTCTGTCATTTATTTTGCTTCAGCATAATTCTTATAAAACCAAATCATTTTACCATCTTTGAAACCATTAGAAAGTTACACAAAATAGGTAGAGTGGAAACTAATTCAGGACTCGCATTGATAATATTACTTGTTGCAGACTGTGTATACTTGCACAGGAATTCTAGAGTCTTTTATACCATATTTTTACTCACTCTAGGAATCCAACAAGTTTTTGGCGCCGTTGCCGGGGACTTGAATAAGTTTTTATCTGATCTATTTTTGTGTATGTGTTTTAGTGTTTTGGTGCTAGAACCTTTTGATTGTTTCTTTTGTTTTTGCAGGTGTGAGTTTGGTGCATGAGCGATCCACCTGGGGTAAGGTTTGAGCTTGATCCAGAAATCGAAAGGACATTCAGGTTAAGAAGGAGAGAGCAACGCAGAAACCAGATGGAGAACGTGTCGCATCTTCCGGAGGCTCCTAAAGGTCCAGCGAACCCCCAGCAGAATCCGTTGCTGCAGCAAAACCCGCTATTTGAGCAAAATGAGCAGCAAAATAATCAGGCTGAGAATCCTATCTTGATAGCAAACGATAGGACCAGAGCCATTCGAGCGTATGCTGTCCCAATGTTTAATGAGTTGAATCCAGGGATTGCACGTCCCCAAATCTAAGCGGCAAATTTTGAAATGAAACCGATAATGTTTCAGATGTTGCAAACCGTGGGACAATTCCATGGTTTGTCATCTGAAGACCCTCATTTACATCTTAAGTCTTTTCTAGGTGTTAGCGATTCTTTTGTAATTCAAGGAGTGCCTAGAGATGCCCTTAGATTAACTTTGTTTCTGTATTCTCTTAGAGATGGAGCAAAGTCATGGTTGAACTCTTTTGCTCCAAGATCAATTAGGACATGGGATGAGTTAGCTGAAAATTTTTTGAGTAAATATTTCCCACCTAATTGAAATGCTAATTTAAGGAGTGAAATAGTAGGGTTTAGGCAACTTGAAGATGAGACTTTTAGTGAGGCTTGGGAGAGATTTAAGGAGCTTTTGCGAAAGTGTCCCCACCATGGTTTACCTCATTGTATTCAAATGGAGACATTTTACAATGGTTTAAATGGAGTAACCCAAGGTATGGTTGATGCTTCAGCTGGAGGGGCTCTTTTGGCTAAAACTTTTGATGAAGCCTATGAAATTTTAGAAAGAATATCTATTAATTGTTGTCAATGGCCGGATGTGAGAGGCACAAATAAAAAGATTAAGAGTGTATTAGAAGTTGATGGTGTGTCCACCATTAGGGCTGATCTTGCTATGATTGCTAATGCTCTTAAGAATGTGACAGTGATTAGTCATCAGCAGCCACCAGCTATGGAGCCTACTGCAGTGGTGAACCAAGTGGCAGAGGAAGCATGTGTCTATTGTGGTGAAAATCACAACTACGAGTTTTGCCCCAGCAATCCAGCTTTTGTGTTTTTTGTAGGTAATCAGAGCAATAACCCTTATTCTAACTTTTATAATCCAGGATGGCGCAACCACCCCAACTTCTCATGGGGAGGACAAGGAAGTAATGTGCAAACACAACAAAAGGTGAACCAGCCAGGATTTGCTAAAGCGCAGGTAATGCCCCAGCAAAATAAGCAAGCTTTGCCCCAGCAAAATTCGGGGAATTCTCTTGAGGCTATGATGAATGAATTTATGGCTCGTACAGATGCCGCAATTCAAAGTAATCAAGCTTCGATGAGAGCCCTGGAATTGCAAGTGGGTCAGCTAGCTAATGAGTTGAAGGCAAGGCCTCAAGGGAAACTTCCTTCGGATATTGAACACCCTCGAAGGGAAGGTAAGGAACAGGTAAAGGCAGTAAATCTTAGGAGTGGTAAGCCATTAGATGAGCCTAGTAAGACCCAGGAGGTAAAAAGAAATAGTGATAATAATGTTGTTGTTGAGAAAGAGTTGGAGTCTGGTCAGGGTGCTGGAGGCAGCAATAAAAATGCTGGAGCATCTAGTTCTGTTCCAGATGTGGAACCACCTTATGTGCCACCCCCACCTTATGTACCACCTCTACCTTTTCAACAAAGGCAAAAGCCTAAGAATCAGGATGGTCAATTTAAAAAGTTTTTAGAGATTCTTAAGCAATTGCATATAAATATCCCTTTAGTAGAAGCTATTGAGCAAATGCCTAATTATGCTAAATTTCTTAAGGATATTTTAACTAAAAAGAAGAGGTTAGGTGAGTTTGAAACTGTATCTCTTACTGAGGAATGTAGTGTTATTCTTAAGAATGGGCTACCCCCCAAGGTTAAGGATCCAGGGTCATTTACCATACCCGTGTCTATAGGTGGAAAAGAATTAGGTAGAGCACTCTGTGATTTAGGCGCAACCATTAACCTTATGCCTCTTTCGGTCTATCGAAAGTTAGGTATTGGTGAAGCTAGGCCTACCACAGTTACACTCCAATTAGCTGATAGGTCTATCACATTTCCAAAGGGTAAAATTGAGGATGTCTTAGTAAAAGTAGATAAATTCATATTTCCTGTTGATTTTATTATTTTGGACTATGAGGCTGATAAAGATGTCCCAATTATTCTAGGTCGTCCATTTTTGGCTACTGGTAGGGCATTAATAGATTTTCAAAAAGGAGAATTAACAATGAGAGTCTGTAATGAGGAAGTGAAATTTAATGTGTTTAAAGCCATGAAATATCCAGACGAAATGGAGGATTGCTCCTTCATAAGGATTCTGGAGAGCACAATTATTGAGACAGCAATACAGGATTTGGCTGATAATCATTCGGAAAAGCATGGAGAGGTTAGTGTAGAAGATTTTGAATTTTGTTCTTTAGATAGAAAAAATGAAAAAGAGTTGTTTAGGTGTGAGGATGTTTTTGAGTCTTTAGATTTAGATCAAAGGAAGGCTCCTCCTATTAAGCCATCCTAGATTGAGGCACCTACTTTAGATTTGAAACCTTTGCCGGATCATCTAAAGTATGTGTATCTTGGGGAAGGTGAGACGTTGCCCATTATTGTTGCATCAGATTTAATTCCAGAGCATGAGGAGGCCTTAATAAAATTGATGCAGCAATACCGCAAGGCTATAGGTTGGACATTGGCTAACATTCAGGGAATTAGCCCATCTTTTTGTATGCACAAAATCACTCTAGAGGAGGGATCCTTTAGGAGTATTGAGCAATAAAGAAGACTTAACCCTGCAATGAAAGAGGTTGTTAAAAAGGAGGTGATTAAATGGTTGGATGTTGGGATCATTTATCCAATTGCCGATAGCAATTGGGTAAGCCCTTTCCAATGTGTTCCTAAGAAAGGAGGTGTCACTGTGGTGAGCAATAAGGACAATGAGTTGATCCCAACCAGGACAGTAACTGGCTGGAGGGTTTGCATGGACTACATGAGGCTTAATAAAGCCACCCGTAAAGACCATTTCCCTCTACCATTTATTGACCAGATGTTGGATAGATTGGCCGGTCAGGCCTATTACTGTTTCTTGGATGGTTATTCTGGGTATAATCAGATTACTATTGCTCCTGAGGATCAGGAAAAATCCACTTTCACCTGTCCTTATGGGACATTTGCTTTTAGGAGAATGCCTATTGGCCTCCGCAATGCTCCAGCAACATTTCAGCGGTGTATGTTAGCAATTTTTTCTTATATGATTGAGTCCAATGCTGAGGTATTTATGGACGATTTTTTAGTGTTTGGAGGGTCTTTTCAGAATTGTTTAGAAAATTTAGGTAAGGTATTAAAGAGATGTGAGGATACCCATCTAGTTCTTAATTGGGAGAAATGCCACTTCATGGTGAAGGAGGGCATAGTGCTAGGTCATAGGATTTCTAAGAATGGTCTAGAAGTTGATAGAGCAAAAATAGAGGTTATTGAAAGACTTGAACCACCGAATTCAGTGAAGGGAATTCGGAGTTTTTTAGGACATGCTGGATTTTATAGGAGGTTCATAAGGGATTTTTCCAAAATCAGTAAACCTCTTTGTAACTTATTGTGCACTGATCATGTTTTTTACTTTAATGCAGATTGTAGGAAGGCTTTTGAGACTTTAAAGGCTGCTTTAATCTCAGCACCCATTCTTTGTGCACCTAATTGGGATTTACCATTCGAAGTAATGTGTGATGCGAGTGATGCTACGGTAGGTGCGATGTTGGGGCAAAAGCAGGGCAAATTCATCCATCCTATATATTATGCAAGCAAGGTTTTAAATGAGGCACATGTCAACTATACAACTACTGAAAAGGAGTTGTTAGCTGTGGTGTTTGCTTTTGAGAAGTTCCGGCCATATTTGGTTGGATCCAAAGTCATGGTGTTCACGGATCATGCAGCAATAAGGTATTTAATGACTAAGAAGGATGCAAAGCCTAGACTAATTCGTTGGATTTTACTATTGCAGGAATTCGACTTGGAAATAAAGGATAAGAAGGGATCAGAAAATGTCATTGCAGATCATTTATCTCGTCTTGATCCATCATCATCTTGGCTGGAGCAATCTGCCATTTCAGATTCTTTTCCAGATGAACAACTCTTTGTTGTTGAGGTAAAGGTAGTTAGGGATGTCCCTTGGTATGCTGATATTGCCAACTTTTTGGTAAAGGGAGTCACTCCTATTGACATGGATTGGAGGCAGAAGAAAAAGTTTAAGCATGATGCGAAATTTTTCTATTGGGATGAGTCATTTATGTATAAGCAATGCTCTGATGGTATTATTCGTAGGCGTGTTTCAGGTGATGAAGCAAAGGAAATCCTGGAGCAATGTCACTCTTCGCCGTATGGAGGCCATTTCAGTGGTCAGAGCACAACTATGAGGATTTTGCATTGTGGATTCTTTTGGCCTACCTTATTTAAGGATGCCCATTGGTTCTACAAGCAGTGTGATGCTTGCCAAAGGAGAGGAAACTTGGGGCCTAGAGATGAAATGCCTCTTACTTACATTTTAGAAGTTGAATTATTCGATGTATGGGGTATTGATTTTATGGGGCCATTTCCCCCTTCTAATGGAAATGTTTTTATCTTATTGGCAGTTGATTATGTGTCCAAATGGGTGGAGGCCATTGCATGCCATCAGAGTGATGCCAAGACAGTTGCAAGGTTTCTTCAATCGCACATCTTTGCGCGGTTTGGGACACCTAGGGCTCTAGTGAGTGACGAGGGTACACATTTTGTTAATAATATCTTAACTAAGTTGTTAGCTAAGTATGGGATTAAGCATAGGATAGCTACCCCTTATCACCCACAAGCAAATGGTCAAGCTAAAATTAGTAATAGGGAAGTAAAATCGATTTTAGAGAAAGTAGTTCATCCATCTAGAAAGGATTGGTCTTTTAGGTTGGATGAGGCTCTTTGGGCTTATAGGACAACCTATAAGACTCCTCTAGGTATGTCTCCCTATAGGTTAGTATATGGGAAAGCTTGCCATTTACCATTGGAGCTAGAGCATAAAACGTTTTGGGCTTTGAAAAAGTTAAATTTTGATGTAAGTCGTGCAGGAGCAATAAGAATGCTGCAGCTTAATGAATTAGAGGAATTTCGCCAATTTTCTTATGAGAATGCGAAAATATATAAAGAAAAGACTAAGCTATGGCATGACAAGAAAATAAAATCTAAATAGTTTGTCAAGGGTCAAAAAGTCTTGCTTTATAATTCTAGATTAAAATTATTTCCTGGGAAACTAAAATCTAAATGGTCAGGACCATTTACTGTGGTTGAGGTTTTTTCCCATGGAGCAATTACTTTGCAGGATGAAAAAGATGGGAGAGTGTTCATGGTGAATGGACAACGTGTGAAGCATTATTGGGGTGAGGAGTTTCAGGCGAAATATCCTTCCCTAAGGTTTGTCGATGTTTGAGAGAGCAAGATTTTTGCGGGAGCATTTCACAGAGCAAAATTTTGATCTCCCAGCGTTTATTAATTTTATGTTTCGCTGATTTATTTTCGAATAGGTTAGATTTGATTTTGCGTGGTTTTTATCTTTAAGTATTTGTTTAGATTTTATCTATGTCATTTTTAATTTGATTTGATTTTAGGATTATTTATTTAAATTATCCTTAAATTATCTTTTAATTAGTTAGATTTTATTTTATCTAGATTTTATTTTCAGCTATTTGAGTTCTGTTTAAATTAATAAAGATTCTCTCTAATTTATTTGGTTTCTCTTAAAAATAAAAGATAAAGATTTGATTTGATAGGTTGAATTTAAATTTGAATTTTAAAGATTTGATTTTTCTTGCTTTGAATTTCGAATTCAGTATCCAAGATTCTTCATGTTAAGCAGGTTGTTGCGACAAAGTTATGGCTGAAGCAAAAATCATCCGAGTTAAAAGGGATTTCGTTAGAATTTTTTTTTTTTTTTTACCGTTGGGATTTAAATTTTCGGTGAGCAGGTAATATTGCATGAAGATCAGGTGCTTCCATGTGTTGCATAGGGAAATCGAACGGTAGAGCCGTTGGACAGCACATCATTATGGTAAAATCTTACCGTTTTAAAAATTTAATTTGATTAATTACTTGCAGGTTTAAACGGTAAAAGATATTAATGGGGGAAGATTTGTCACTAATTATTTTTTTTTTTTTGAAGCCCCATTTAAACACCACTCAGGTTTGTTTCTTCTTCCATTCGTTTTTCCTTATGTTTCTTTCCATTCTTCGAGTGAAAAAATTTCTTCAAGTCTATAATAGAGAAAACGAGAAGCCGCAAGGAAAGGGATGTAGAGGAAGTTAAACCTAATACACCTGATGCTCGGAAAAAGAAAGCTAAAAAGAAGAGAACTCCAGTTTTTATTTTCTGTTTCTAGGCGACAAAAATATCTGTTGTTGTATATTTTTCTCTGTTCTTGATGAAATTTCTGGATGTTTCCGTTCTATGAGCACTAAGTAACTCTAACTTAACTATTTTCTTCTGAATTTTTGAAGCTTGGACTGATTACGCTTAATTAGATCAAGGTATTCTGATCTCCAGAAACCTTTTGCTTGAGCATTTCTTCTAGCCTGGACTGTTGTTGCGGCAAAGAAGATTTTGACGGTAGTATTGACTTATATGATCCACTTTAAGCTTAATCTGAGTCCCAGGTTTAGTTTAAAAATTCAGATAGAAAAAATTAAGTTTGGGGGTATACTTGCTTATATAATGATTCATTGGGGGCAATGAATAATTCAAGTTTGGGGGACTTTTTGCTACTCCAATTGTTTTGCTCGAGCATTTCTCTCCTTCAAGTAAAAATTTGTTAGGTTATTGAGTAACCGGGGACATTTGTGATACCCACAGTTTGTCTTCGCATCAAAAGATGACCTAGGAAAAAAATGAAAAAAATTATTTGCTGAAAAAATTATTTGCTGAAGATTTTGCTGAAAAAAATTGATGGAGCAAAAGTTTTGAAGGATGAATGATGATCCAACAGTTTTTCTGTCTCCCAGAACTTAGGTGAGCTTCATCATAAAATGTTGCCATTCTGAGGGGCAAGAGATGGAATAACTAAGGATTTTTTAGCTTTATAAAGAGTATTGAGCCTAGTTGGTGATGAGTTTGAGGCAAGGGTATACTGCACCATAAAGTGGGTCATCCCATGCTTAAGAGCTTATGACTGTAGGGCTGCTTAAAGTCTGAAAAACAAGAAAATAAACCCCTTTAAAAATATGTTTTGAAATGTCTGATAATAGAGCTAGGCTGTGGTGAGTTCTTAGAATTAAGTTGAAAAGTGGTGATTATTTGTCCATGCCGGAGGAACCATCTTGCTGCAGCAGAGCTTGGTTTTGCAGAGTGCTCAGGTAAAGGTCAAAGGTAGTATTGGATTGTCAGATTTGATTAAGCTAATTCTTTGTCTAATGTTTTTAAATTCTTAAGGGAAGGTGAGTTAGTATTGCTCGGGACGCGCAATAGTTCAAGTTTGGGGGTGTGATAACTGCCCAAAAGGTAATTATTTAGGCTTCATTTCTATGAGGATTTGTGTGTCTTTTGTGCTTAAGAGGGTTGGTTTTAGATGGATATTACATGTTTTAACCCATTTGGAAGAATGGAAGCATTGGAAATTATTTTGTGCAGATTATGCTGTTGAGCGACTGGAGGGAGCAAATTCTGTGCTACAGCAAAACTGGGAACAGAACTGCCACATCACAGCTCGTTAGCCAATGGTAGACACACCATCAACTTCTAACACACTCTTAACTTTTTTATTTGAGCCTCTAACATCTGACCACTGACAACTATTGGTTGATATTCTCTTTAAAATTTCATGGGATTCATTAAAAGTTTTTGCAAGAAGGGCCCCTCCCGTAAAGGCATCGACCATACCTTGGGTTGCCATGTTTAACCCATTGTACTTAGTTCCATTTGGATACAATGTGGTAAACCATGGTGAGGACACTTTCGCAAAAGCTCCTTAAACCTCTCCAAGCCACACTAAAAGTTTCATCTTCGAGTTGCCTAAATCCCACTATCTCACTCCTCAACTTGGCATTCCTAGTTGGTGGAAAATACTTACTAAGAAAATTTTCCGCTAACTCATTCCATGTCCTAAATGATCATGGAGCAAAATAATTTAACCATGTCTTTGCTCCATCTCTAAGAGAATACGAGAACAAAGTTAATCTAAGGGCATCCCTAGACACTCTCTGAATTACAAATGAATCACTAACTCCTAGAAAAGACTTAAGATGTAAATGGGGGTCTTCAGATGACAAACCATGGAACTGACCTACAGTTTGCAACATCTGAAACATTACCTTTTTCATTTCGAAATTTGCTGCCTCAATTTGAGGACGTGCAATTCCTAGATTTAACTCATCAAACATTGGAAAAGCAAACGCTCGAATGGCTCTGGCCCTATCATTTGCCACAAAAATAAGGTTCTCAGCTTGATTATTTTGCTGTCCATTTTGCTCCAGCGGTGGATTAGGCTGCTGTAGGTTTTTATATCACACATGCGGAAGCAATTTAAGATCTTAGGCACACAATTTGATCAACTTAATCCTAGAAGACATGTTGTCCATAAGAACAAAAAAGGAGTAATAAGGTATCCACCTCTTGGAGCTCCCAATTCGTATAATCTGATGCTTTATAATTCACACTAACGGCTTTTGGACAACCACTTGGATCTTCTCTACTATCCTTAGGCCTTGGAACGGATTGTGGGATCCTCAATTGATAGGAATTGGAAAGGAAAGCATATGGGTATAACAAGCTTGAAAGTATGAACATGGAAGTTCTTGGGAGAATTTTGGCAGCATTTTAGGTTGAAGAAATCCACTAATTTTCATCAGCTCATCCTCTATATATAGAGGAAAATCATGCACAAGAATTGCACCAAAAATTGACAACAATTTGGGAGTGATTTGAGTCATGTATTAGGTGGTGCAAGAAGGCTAATCTAAGGTGATTAGTCATTAAGCCCACCTCCAAAAATTACCAACTTTTTGAATTTCTTTTAAATTCAAAATTTGTAATTTTAAATATAAAATATGAATAATCCCACTCAAAAAACTTATTTAATTTAATATCTTATATTAAATTAATACCACTTGTGCAATCTTGTTTTTTTTCCCAACGAAATTTCTCAAACATGAATCTTTATTCACGTGTTTAATATTTAAATCATATTTAAATATATCCAACTCTCATTTTTAATTCATAATTAAACTAATAAGTCTTTAAATATCGTATATAACCGACTTTTGTATCCTTATCCGAATTTGAACGTTTCAAATTTTATTGTATCATATTGTTCCAAGTTTTATTCCTATTGAGCTAGTACAGGGACCTAATGGACCTACAGATCATGGGCTTCAACGAAATGATGATAACCGATTAATCTCATTAACCTAGTCATTCATCGTTCATTAGCTTTCGGGACACTCCACTATAGCCCGTAGCTGCACTCCCCTCACTGTAGATATATTTCTTGTCCACTTTAGATAACCATGATTAGTAAGTCGACCCTTCACCGGTTGTTCGTAACTAGAGCTAGGTCAAAAGTCCGTTTTACCCCTATAGTTACATCTTATTCCTTAAGTTCCATTGATCCTCTAATGAACAACTAGTTCGCGATATAATCACTAAACCAAGTCCCTCTCAAGGTTATGAGAGGGCGGGGCCCCTTTGTTCAAGACTCGGAGTCAACACTTAAGATAACAACCTTTAGTAACCCTAAAACGGGTAGCAGTGAATTCCATCTTACAAAGCTATGTCCCCAGCTATCCATTTAGTCTTATCCCCAAAATGGTTGGCTTATTGAGTCGGTGATGTTTGGCCACTCTCACCCATACAAATCAAAGGACAATCCTAAATAAACAGGAGTTCATAGTTGGCTTAGGATTAAGATCGAGTTACCTAGGTTATATGTATGAGATGTTCAGTTTCAACAGTAAACGGTGTTGTAAAGTGAAAGTGACTTATCTCTTGGTCCGATCTCAATGCAAACTCTTTGCATAGGACGCCCTCACTCACATGTCTTATACATGAACGGTTAGGATCACATCGTCAGTCGTTAAATAACAAAGCGAGTCGCGCCAATAGTGTCCCCAGGATTAAGGTACCCAATCTTATCCATATACTATAGATTGTTTAGACTATTTACTTGAACTTGATCCATACTTATGTCACACATAAACTTCAAGAGTATACATAATATAGTCATGGTTTCCTAGTTTATTGGATTTGTGGTTATATTTAGGCCATACTAATCATTTAAAATCAATAAAACTTTTATTGAATGGAAATAACTCTTTATTAAAAACAGTCGTCAAAATATTACATTTACTATCTACGAGTTTTAGGGCATAAAACCCAATAGCTGCAGCAAACGATTCTACTGGGGATTAATTAGATCTTTTGGAACTTCCAAGAGACGCAGCACGTTATACATTGGTTTTTTATTTCTTCGATTCTCTCTCCTTCTTCTCCATAATGTCCTTTCAATTTCTGGATCAAGCTCGAATCTAACCCCGAGCGGATCGCTCATGCACCAAACTCACACCTGCAAAAACAAAAGAAACAATCAAAAAGTTCTAGCACCAAACCACTAAAACACATACACAAAACAAATCAGATAAAAACTTATTCAGTCCCCGGCAATGGCGCCAAAAACTTGTTGCCTTCTAGAGTGGGGTAAAAATATGGTAAAAATAAGCTCTAGAATACTGTGAAAGTATACACAATCCGCAACAAGTGATAAGTAATTTATCGTATCCATGAGGTTTTGAATAGCTCTCACTTTACCTATCTTGTGTAACTTTTTAATGGTTTCAAGGTTGTTAAAATGATTGATTTTGATAAAATGGTGAAGCAAAAGAAATGACAGAACATAAAGTAAACGGATAAAGACAATAGATTGGAAACAGGTGTTGGTCAATATTTCAGTAATTGTTTTAAAAGATGCTCTAGCCATATTATTGATTAGGCAATTCTCTTGCAGTCTTATCAGCAGGATTGTTGGGTGATTATCCGCAAGCACACGGGTCGTCACAAGTAATAGTAAAACGGAAATATTCCAAGTATCGAATCTACAGGGAGGCGAAGCAAAAATTAAGCAAAGGAAAAATTCTTTGAACACTAAAAAATACTTGGGAGAAATAATATTTAGGGACCAAAACATGCAATTAAAGTGAATGTAAAGTTAAAGCAATTAAAGAGCAAATGTGATCAATCAAGGAAAAATGAAATGTGGAGAAAGAGTTTTTAATGGGAAGTGGGGCCTTGAAAATCAATTAATAGCTAAACAATTGTTACAATTATCCTATTACGATGCTCAACTAACTATAAACCTAGAATCTCCGTTAATCACATAGGTTCTCCTGTCGGTCTCCCCTGATTGTAATTAACATATTTTAACAACCTAAGTGTCCTTAGCGCCATTAAAATTCGTTAATTATTACGCTCTGATTCATTTTAGGAATCTTCTTCAATCAACTAATCTAGTTTAATCATCAATCTAATCTATAATGCATGCTAATAATACAAATGGAATCTGAAATATATAATCACAATGAAACAAATAAAAAATCAGTTCATAGTCTCACAAACATCCTAATTAAACACCCAAAATTTTCCTAATCGGTGTCAATGGGTTTAACCGGCTATAAACCCAACTAAAACCTGATTAAAATTAGAATTCAGCATCAAAATCTAACTAAAACTAATCGAGAAACATGAAAATACAATGTTGGAATGAAAATACAAAGAAAATAAAAGAACAACAATAAAATTCTAACCTACGGCGGAATGGAAAAACAAGGGTTTTTTTTTTTGTAACATGATATTTGTAACATGCTATAAAATTTGGATGTGTTGCTAGAATCGAGCCAACATCTCGTTGAGGCCAACATCCCGATGCTAAGGCCTCGGGGAAGATGGTTTGGTCTGAAGCATTTTGGAGTGTTTTGATGTCGTTCATAGGGTTAGATGCTCTAACTCGAGTCTTTTCACCTCTTCTTCATCTCTTGAGTTCCAAGAGCACAAAATAACTTCAATTTCGTTATTTTTAGCTTCTTTCTACTCGATTTGCATTCTCAACCTTTTTCTCACAAAATCCTACAAAACATATTAATTGAGCACATAAGTGACCATAAAACTAGCAAGATTAGGACTAAATATATAGGACCAAATTGGTCCTATCAACCACTTAAATAAGGCAAATGTAGTTTCAGATGTCTTGAGTTGGAAGACAATTCATGCTTCAGCCTTATTATAAACCAAGCCCGTATACGGATTGACATGGAAGATGCAAGCTTAACAATGTTAGTGGGAAAAGTTGCCTCACAGTTGGCCCAGTTGATGTTCAACCAACATTGAGACAACGAGTCATAGACTCCCAGAAGAAGAATCTTGAACGGTCCGGAGTTGTCGAGGCTCCGAGTTGTCAAATAAATTTATAATCACCAACTACTAAAGCTAACTTGTAGCATTAGTGGTCGAGGTCGATCGCAGGGAACAACTGGTTTACCTCTAATTTCTTTTGTATTTGTGGTAACAGAATGGGGGTTGAAGAGAGAGGGATTAAATGCAGAAAAATAAATTACGAGAAAATAAATGGAAGAAAATTAAATGATAGGAAAATAAAGGGGTGGTTGGTTAATCTCACATTTACGATCACTGTAGCTGGAAACACTCGAATTCAGTACCTTTGTTTTTACTCATCGATTAGCAAATAATGATTTAATTGCAGTGCTACCTAATTGGTACTCTAAATCAATTGACTCGATCCCATCGTCCATCGACTCAATTACTAATTACTAATTAATTAACCCCTACTAATTCGTCGAGATTAATCAATTAAATAACTGCATTAACATTAAGATACCCCTAGAGCGCTAACCCAACAAATCTGTTGAACCAACATACAATTCATTAATTAACTAACCCTGCAGTGATTAATAAATAATGCATTGGTGCTCTAAGCTAGAATTCTCTAATTAACTAGGAAAAGCCTAAATTAATTATGAACACCGATTTAGACCCTAAACCTATCATGCAGAGCTACGATGTCAGAGAAATGCTCTTGGGACCCGTGGCCATGAATCGGTCTACAAGCTAATTATGAATTAACCATCCATTAGCTACGTGAAAATCGATTCTTTAGTGGATTATTAACATGCAAGCTGCGAGTTAGGGCATGAATCTAACCTACTGTGCATGCTAATTATAAAAGCGGGAATCTAAAATCACGAATAGCAAATAAAACATACATTAAGCACAGTAAACTCAATGAGAATATACATTCAGCATAGTAAACTCATATAATCTCATAAAACTCAAATGTACTTACAATACTGAGGTTTCAACTACAGTAAACGACGCTTAGACAGCCATAGACAAGCCTACTCTAAGCCCCAAGGCTTGATTAACCTCTCTAAAACTAATCTAAAGTAAAGAAATACAGAATACAGAGAAGAATCGGAGAGGAAGGCGACTGAAACGAAGTGAAACGACGGAGAATTATGACCCAGAATCAGAAAAACAACATTTAAATAGAGAGGTGGTGTCGAGACGCCTTGGACGACATCTCAATGTTGACTGTGATTTGAGCGATCCTTCGAGTACGTAGCGTCGAGATGTCGTGAGGTAACGTCGATATGCTACCTCTCTAGTCTTCCTTGTTTTGCTGCTTACATTTTTTATCCTTTTGACATTCTCTTCAAGTCTTGAGTGCTCCACTTTGGTCTTTTCACCTACTCGACATCCCGTGGAAGTGGGATCAAAACCACATTAATTTCCTCGAATTAACGTCAATTTGGAATATCGACTCCCGAGAAGCTTTAACACCAAACACCTACAAAATAATACAATTAAGCACAATAATTAACATAAAACTAGCAAGATTAAGAACAAATATATAGGACCAAACTGGTCCTATCAAATACCCCCAACCTAAACCTTGCTAGTATATAAAATAAAAAGAATAGGATTCCATAGTTGCAATTTTATAACTCCAATCTCAATGCCTGATGGGACCAAATTGTCCATGTTTATTTGTTCTTAATCTTGCTAGTTTTACAATAATTATTTCGCTTAAAGTTATATTTTGTAGGGGTTTGGTATCAAGTGCTTCTAGGGAGCCAATATTCGAAATTGGTGTTAATTCGAGGAAATTAATGTGGTTTCGATCCATCTTGAAGTCCATGTGATATCGAGACAGTGAAAAGACCAAAGTGGAGCACTCGAGACTTGAAAACAATGTCGAATGGATCAAGTTTTGAAGAAGCCAAACAAGAAAGACCCGAGAGATGGCGTCTCGACGCTATCCCACTACATCTCGACGCTTCAGATATGAAGGACCGATGAAATCACCATCGGCGTCGAGACGCTGGCCACAGCGTCTTGATGCCACCTCGCTGCTTAAATAGAGCAGTTTGCGATTAGGGTAGGGAGAGAATCCGATTGGGAGTTTTTAGCAGTCGTTTCTCTCGGCTTAGTTCGATCTTTTTCATTCTCCCTTTGTATTTTACAGTTTTCAGTTAGTTTAGGTTGGTTTCTCGAGCCTCGGGCTTGGATTAGACTTGTCTATGGCTGTCTAAGCACCGTTCGTTGTAGTTGGAACCTCGGGATTGTAAGTACATTTGTCTTTTTAGGAGATTCTTGGAGCTTTATGAACTGAATGGTTGTATATCTTTATATTCTTGAGCTTTATACATGATTTACTTGTTGTTCGTGGCTTTAGATTCCTGCTTTTATAATTAGCATGCACAGTAGGTTAGATTGATGCCCTAACGCGCAGCTCGAATGTTAATAACCCGCTAAGGAACTAATTTCCAAGTTGTTAATGGATGGTTAGTTCAATAGTTAGCATTGGATTGATTTGTGGGCACGGGTCCCAAGAGCAGACTCTGACTTTGTTGCTTGACACGATAAATCTAGATTCTAAGCCAATATTCGTGATTAATTAGATTTCTTCTAGTTGATTATGAGTGTTCTAGCCTTGAGCAACAATTAGCTAATTTATTAATCGTGGCCAGGTTAATTTATTGATCAATTGCATGTTGGTTCAACGGGTTCATTAGGTTAACGCTCTAGGGGTATCTTGATCTTAACGTAGTTACTCAATTGATTAATTTTGTCGGGTTCGTGGGATTAATTAATTAGTAGCTAGTAATTTAAATCGATGGACATTGGGATCGAGTCAATTGATTTAGAGTACCAATTAGACAGCATGCATGTAAATCATTATCTGCTAATCGATGAGCAAAAGGTAAATGTGCTAATCTTGAGTTTTTCCAGCTACAGTGAACGGCAAAGGTGAGATTAGCCAACCTCCCCATTTACTTTTCTGCCATTTAATTTCCTGTCAATTTACTTTCCTGCAATTTTCACCATCCTTCTCAACCCCCATTTTCTGTTACCAAACACAAAAGAGATTAGAAGTAAACCAGTTGTTCCCTGTGATCGGCCTCGCCCACTACTACTACAAGTAGTTTAGTGATCGTGGACTATAAATTTGCTTTGACGCGAGGCATGCGACACGCTCCGTCAAAATTGGCGTCGTTGCCGGGGAACACGGTGTTTATTTCTAATTAATTTTGTGTTTTTGACCTTTTTCTTGTCTCTTGTGTATTAGTTTGTTTCTTGCATGTCCAGTGACAAATCTTTACAAGAGCAAACACCTCTCTGCCAAGAAATAAGAAAAAACAATTGAGCTTCATGGATATCTGGCAGACTCTCGATGCATTGTTTGCTGGGATAGAAGGGACCGAGGGAGTAGTGCAAGTCCGCTTTTCAGCTCCTAAATATCCACCACCACCCTGCATCATAAATCACGAAGAAGGTAATTATGTCTCCCTATCTGAATTTATTTTCTTAGTTTCTTCCTTTTGTGGTGAGCCAGGAACAGGTGCCTACTTTCACGTATCTAAGTTCCTCTCGAGCTAGTCCGAAAAGAAACCCCCGGAGGTGTCTGAAGATAAATTCAAATTGTGGGTGTTTCCATACTCACTGCAAGGAGAAGTTAAGAAGTGGATTTTCTCGTTGCCTCCAAGGTCGGTATCTTCTTGGGGCGAGATGAGAAGAATTTTCCTGAAGAAGTACCACCCTATTATGCTGCTAATAAAAGCCACCAGAAGAATTGTCAACGCTGCTCAAGCACCTGAAGAGTTGTTCCATGAGTTCGTGAGCCGTTTGAATCTATAATGCATGAATTGAGACTTCATGTGGAAAGCGTTTATATTGATATAATCTTTCAACACTTTCCATGAATGAATTGAGACGTCATGTGGAAAGCGTTTATAACCCTGGAATTCAAGGTTCAAAGAAAAGAAGTCAATGAGAAAGAGGTTTTATGACTTGTAATGTGGTTAGTTTCCAACAAAAAGTCTAAGGGCTCAAATTTTGTTTTCTAAGGATCAAATGTCAAGGTATTTTGAGAAAGCAAAAGTTGTTGGGTCATGGGTAATAAAATATAAGGTCGAATGGAATGTCTCTCTATGCTTCAACAACAGTATGAATAATCTGTTGGATATTTTTACAAGTAAATGTGAAAGAAAGTTTAAATTCAATTTTTCAAGAGTTTCAAGATGGTCAATTGCAAATTTAACATATGGAAGTTAAATTTGGTGATGTTTCAATTTTATTTATTTTTGTTCTTTGGAGTTACTAAGTTGCTAGCCTATAAATAGCAACTTGTTTCTTCATTTGAATCATCCCATTCCATTTGGAGTATTCTTCCTTCTTTCTTTGTTTATTTTGATCTTGAGTCAAGTTGAGAGCAAGTATCCAAGAGTTATGTCAGATCCGAGTAGTTCGAGGTTGTTGTTCTACCGAAGTTAGTCGTTGGATCCTGCTAAGACAATTGTTGTAGTCTGCTAGCAACCCGTGCAGAGCGAATAATTGTCTTTAGGACAGCGCTTTGAAGGCGTGCCTTGACTACCAACTATCACATTCTTCCGTTTTACAGGTTCTATTCACTTGATGTGGTTGTTGTTGTCAATCGGATCATCTACGAACATCAGAGCGCTTTGATCTTCTGATATGGTTTATTTATGATTTTCAGTCATTTTTGTTATGTACACTGTTTGTAGATATATTTACTCTGTATTTGTTTGTAGCCAGTTGCATTGTAATCTGTTTGCTAGTGTGTAACAGTTGTTATATACAGCATATTGCCAACGATCTGAAGACAGTTACGCGATTGATGGTTATAAATACCACCACTAATGTTGTTGGTGCTACCATGATGGGATCGACCATCCTCAAACTCTTGCTGAAAAACGAAAGATGATCTTCTACCTCACTATACTAGACCTGTAGGGATAAAAAGCCCTAGGCAGCGGAAACATATCAGAGACCTAACTCAATTAAACTATGATCGGAATACCGATACGTTTGGTAATAGAACTTACAGGAATTAAATCGCATCTAAACTAGTGTAAATGACTATAAAAACATGCTGATTTTATGTAAAAAAAAAATACCTAGATTTAATCTAGATATGATCCTATTGATCAAAGGTTTAAAAGGGACTCACTTTCGTTGACAAACCCGACCAAAAACGGCTTTTCTCCAAGGTTTGCAGAATGTTATAGCAGCCCAAAGTCCTTTCTCTATTCTGGAATTATCACGAACACTACCACAGAATCTTCACCGGTATTCTCACTAGGCTTTTGCGTTGGTTGCTTGTGGGAGCAAGAAGCACTAAGGGAATTTTTCCTTCTCTGTGTTAGCAGTAGAATCGAGAGCGTGAGAGAGAGGGAGAGAAGTCGAGAGTATCTTGGAACGATTCACACAACTAACTCTTCTATTCTTTTTCCCAACGAAAAAATTAAGGAAGACCTAATCGTGCAGTAACACACGATTAGGATAACCAACTGACCAAGTCAGTTTTTCTTTTAATTGATTTTAATTTCAAAAATTAAAATTAAAATTAACACCAATTTAATTTAATTAATCACTATTAATTAAGTTAATAACATTTAATTAAAACATTTTTAATTAAATGAATAATCCTTAATTTCCCATAGTTTTAACTTTGTCTTAATTAAATCAAATTTAATTAAAAGAAATTAAAACTTACAATTAATCGATTCTTCAATTAATTAATTGTTCAATTGAATATCAAATATTCAATTCTTTTTCTCTCACATAAACTATAGTATTAATGTGCATCCAATGCGCATTAAGTTTAAACCTATAGTTTTAATATGAATCCAATTCATATTTTAAAGTTAATATTCTAACCCCTTTGAATATTAAATTCTCCCTTAGAAATACCTCAACGTCCTAAATGAGCTACCGGTGGGACCTAATGGACCTACAGATCAGAAGCTCAAACTATATGAGATTAATTACCTAAACTCATTAACCAAGTTAATCAATATTTGTTAACTGTGGTTCACTCCACTATAGAACCATAGTTGCACTCTTCTCACTGCAGATATATTTCTGTATCCAACGGATATTGACCAATAAGAGAAAGTCAGTCCTTCACATGTGTTCGTAACCCCAGCTAGGTCAAATTACTGTTTTATCCTTGGGTTACCTCTACATCCTTAAGTCTCAGTGCTCCTCTAATGAACAACCTGTTTGAGGTCCAACCTATAAACAGAAATCTCTCTCGTGCCATAGAGAGGGCAGGGCCCTTTGTTCAAGACCCGGAGACACCACTTAAGGGAACACACCTCTACTTACCTTAAAGTCGGAAATGAGTGAATTCCATCTTGTGTGGTAATGTTCTCAACTCCCCACTCAGTCTTGTCCCTAAAATGGTAGGCTTATTGGGTCGACATGCAGGACACTCTCACCCATACAAATCAAAGGACAATCCCTCGTGAATAGGAGTCCATAACCCACTCAGGATTAAGACCAAGTTGCCTAGGTCATCCTAATGAAATAGAAACCTAACTAGTCAACGGTGTTACAACTAGTGGTTAACTATTTCGCAGTCCAGTTTTATGCAAACTCATTGCACAGGATACCCCCACTCACATGTCCTCTACACGAATGCGTTGGATCATTGCGTTTGTATCATAATACAAAGCTAACCGTATCCATAGTGTCACTAGGATAAGGTACCTAGCTTTATCTCTATACTATAGACCCTTTAGGTTGTAACTTGAACAGTGATCCCCGCATGTTCCCACATACTAGTTCAAGTCTCATACTAATAGCCTAGGATGTTTAGTTTATTGGATTAGGATTATTTAGGCAAGATTACACAATACAAACAAAATAAATGAATAATACATCATTTTATTAATGTTCGGTCAAATGTTACATTTACTATCTATGAGTTTTAGGGCATAAAATCCAATAGGACCTTGCTCACATATTGAATGAAGTATGTCAATTAGTTCTCAAGAACCCCAAAACTAAAGCGATTAAGTAAGCAAAAGTGGATGCATCCTATGGTTGCAATTACATTGTAAGTGGTTGTGAGGACGATTTTAGTAATGTCTGTTGCAACGCCTATAAAACTTTAAGATTTTTGTGGGGGGCATTGAAAAGATGTACAATTTGAAAGATGATGTACAAAGAATTTTCTCTTTAGAAAATTCTTGAATAATTGATACCAATTTTGTAGTCAATTAGATGGAATTGCAAAAATTGCAATGTGATGAACGGGTCATGGACCATTCCAAGATGATGTTGTGATTGAAAAGTTGTCTCCTCAATGGAAGAACATTAAGAACTATCTCAACCACAGACAAAATATGTTGTCCATAAAGGATCTTTTATAAGACTCCACATTGAAGAGGACAACATGAAGGGAGACAAGGCTCCAGTTTAGAAGCTAATATGAATGATTGCATAATTTTTGTGATTTATGAAGTATTTATGCCTCTAACACTAAAGACTGGTGATGTTGGTGCTACTAGGCACGTTTGTGTGGACAAGTCATTGTTCAAATTAAATAAGTGATCAATAATAATAATAATAACAACTCATTTGCTTATATTGTTGAGTTGTGTGATGTATGACATTCTAGGTTGGGGCATGTCAATTATCGTTCTTTACATAGAATGGTAAATTTAGGACTTCTGTCTAAAGTTCAACATTGATAACAGACACAAATGCGAGATTTGTGTTGAATCAAAGCTTGCTAGAAAGTCATTTTCATCTATGGAAAGAAGTAATGAACTACTTGATTTAATCCACAGTGATGTATTTATTGATGATTGTAGTAAATATTGGTATGTATATTTATTACATAGTAAAGATGAAACCTTAGATGTTTTTAAAGCATATAAGGCAGAAGTTGAAAATCAGCTAGAGAAGAAAGTAAAGGTGCTTAGATCAGATAAAGGTGGTGAACATGAATCATCATCATTTTATGAATTATGTGAAGTTAATGGTATAGTCCATCAAACTACAGCATCTTATACACCACAACAAAATGGTGTAGTTAAAAGAAGAACCGGACTTTAAAAGACATGGTTAATTGCATGTTAAATAATTCATGTTTACACCATAATTTGTGGGGGGGGGGGGGCTTTGCTTACAACAAATTTTATACTAAACATAATTCCACATAAGAAGATTGATAAGTCGCCTTATGAAGTGTGGAAAAGAAAGTTACCCTCATATAAAATGTTGAAAGTGTGGGGGTGTTTGGCAAAGGTACAAGTTCCTTTACCAAAAAGGACCAAACTAGGACCTAAGACAATTGATTGTGTCTTTATAGGTTATGCTTTGCATAGTGCTGCTTATAGATTCCTGGTGATTAAATTAGAAATACCTGATATTAATAATAATACAACTATGGAATTTATTGAAGCTGAATTTTTCGAGGATGTATTTCCATTGAAAGAGGAAAGACATATGAGTAGTGGTGTCAAAAGAAATTACGAGGCTAGCTCTCCGAAAGGTCAAGACGATTAGAATATTGAGTTTGAACCAAGGAGAAACAAAAGAGCTAAGGAAACTACTTCCTTTGGACCTGATTTCATAACATATATGATAGATGGTGAGCCTCGAGCTTTTCAAGAAGCTGTGACATCTCCGGATTCACCTTATTGGAAGGAAACTATCAATAATGAGATAGAATCCATTTTGCAAAACAAAACTTGGGTATTGAGTGATCTACCTCCTGGTAGTAAACCAATTAGTAGTAAATAGATTTTTAGAAGAAAGCTAAAGGTTGACGACACTATTGATAAGTACAAAGTCCGCCTTGTTGCTAAAGGATTTCGTAAAAAAGAATGGATAGATTTCTTTGATACCTATTCTCCAGTGACGAGGATTACATCTATAAGGATGTTAATTACAATAGCAGCTTTACAAAATTTGGAAATACACCAAATGGATGTGAAAACTGCATTTTTAAATGGAGAATTAGATGAAGAAATTTATATGTAACAACCTGAAGGGTTTGTTGTAAAAGGACTTGAAGATAAAGTTTGTAAACTTGTCAAGTCTCTTTATGGGTTGAAACAAGCACCCAAACAATGGTATGAAAAATTTGATCACACTATGTTATCTAATGGATTCAAGATAAATGAGCGTGATAAATGTGTCTATGTTAAAACCATAGATCAAGATTGTATTATCAATTGTTTGTATGTGGATGATATGTTGATAATGGGCACAAATAGAAGTGTCATTGATTCCACTAAAAAGATGTTGAAATCCAACTTTGATATGAAAGACATTGGTCTTGTTGATGTTATACTTGGAGTTCGTATAACAAGAAATCCAAGTGGATACCTACTTTCTCAATCTCACTACACAGAGAAAGTGTTGAGAAAATTTGATCAATTTGAGAGTAAACCTCCAGTTACTCCATTTGATCCAAGTTGTAAGTTAAAAAAAAAAAAAAAAAAAACAGAACAGTGGTGAAGGTGTGTCTTCTCTGGAATACTCTAGAGTTTTTGGTAGCTTAATGTACATAATGAACTGTACAAGACCTGATATAGCCTATTCAGTAGGAAGGTTAGCAAGATACACCAGCAATCCTGGGCATGATCATTGGAATGCTTTAGTTAGAGTTCTAAGAAACTTGAAGTACACACTGAACTATGGATTGCATTACGAGGGATCCACATGTACTGGAGGGATTTAGTGATGTTAATTGGATTTTTGATAGCATGAAGACTAAATCAACCAGTGGGTATATTACCTTAGGTGGAGCAGTTGTATCATGGAAATCTTCAAAACAACGTGTATAACACGTTCTACAATGGAGTCAGAGTTTATAGCGCTTGACAAAGCTGGAGAAGAAGTTGAATGGCTTCAAAATTTTCTTGAAGATATTTCATTATGGTTGAAGCCTGTAAGCACAATATGTATTTATTGTGACAATTTAGCGGCCTCTATGAGGGCCTAGAATAATGTCTATAATGGAAAGTCACGACATATTAGACGAATACATAATTCGATAAGACAATTGCTCTCTTATGGAATAATTTCCATTGATTATGTGAAATCCAACGAGAATATAGCAGATCCTTTAACGAAAGGATTTTCAAGAGAGCAAGTGATGTATACATCGAGGGAAATGGGGCTAAAGCCTATGAAATAAATTATCTGGTGGTAACCTAATCTAGTTGACTGGAGATCCCAAGATCTAGGTTCAATAGGCAAATTGGATAGATAATTTATAATTGACACACTAAGAAACTTATAGTCTCTTCCCATTTCTATGATGTTGTAGAGTGTGTGATTTGTTGATGTTAAGGTCATGTTAATATCTTGTTTACAAGACGAGTAATGACAGAATACTCTTAATCAATATCACCTATGTGAGAGTAGAAGTGGGGTCGCTTCTGTGAGAACTTTTCGAATGGCTTATGTTCTCTAAAGCTCTCATGAAATTGGGATCTTGTCCAGGACCAAAATGGACACAAACGTATAGAACTCGAAGATACAGGATGAGTTATGTGTGATATCTGTTGTCTTAATTCACCAACAAGAAGGATAGTTCCAAAGTTTGGTCTCACTATTTCTTTGGTAAATTCGATGGATATTCACTAAGGAAGGTTCAAGTCCAGAAGACGCCTCTCCTAATGCATAGCTTCTCCATTTTGCTCTCAGCATTTTGTTTTTATTTTCTCACTTTCATTCATGTGGGGGATTGTTGGATATTTTTACAAATAAATGTGAAAGAAAGTTTAAATTCAATTTTTCAAGAGTTTCAAGATGTTACAAATTTAACATATGGAAGTTAGATTTGGTGATATTTCAATTTTATTTATTCTTGTTCTTTGGAGTTACTAAGTTGCTAGCCTATAAATAGCAACTTATTTCTTTATTTGAATCGTCCCATTCCATTTGGTGTATTCTTCCTTCTTGCTTTGTTTATTTTGATCTTGAGTCAAGTTGAGAGCAAGTATCCAAGAGTTCTGCCAGATCCGAGTAGTTCGAGGTTGTTGTTCTATTAGTCGTTGGATCCTGTTGAGACAATCATTGTAGTCTGCTAGCAACCCGTGCAGAGCGAATAATTGTCTTCAGGACGGGGCTTTGAAAGCGTGCCTCGACTACCAACTATCACATTCTTTCATTTTGCAAGATCTATTCACTTGATGTGGTTGTTGTTGTCAATCGGATCATCTACGAACATCGGAGCGCTTAGATCTTCTGATATGGTTTATTTATGATTTCAGTAATTTTTGTTATGTACAATGTCTGTAGATATATTTACTCTATATTTGTTTGTAGCCAGTTGCATTGTAATCTATTTGCTAGTGTGCAACAGTTATTATATACAGCAAATTTCCAACATAATCTAAAATTAACTAAGACAAAGGACAAAAAATCCGAAGGGAAAAAGAATGATAACTAGGAAACGCAGAGCATTACATGATCTCTTGTCATGAATTTTCCTTCCAAGCTTTAGTCTTTGGCCTTCTATTTGTTTTAGGTAAATCATCATTGTCTCTCAAAGTTTCCATGGATGGTTCTTTTAACAACGTGTGCAACCATGTTTCAGCAAAAACACCGTCATTTAAACATAATTAAAATAGAGGTATTGTCTTTGAGAAGTCTTCTAATTCAAGACATGAAGACAAGTTTAATCGTATACAACACATGCAAGTAAATGAGTGCAGTAAATACTGACTATAAATGTGCAAATTTTATCGTGTAATGGCAAAGGTATGATTTTTAAAATTAAAAATTTCTTGCCAATAAAGAATAATAATTATCCTTCATTGCCAATTAGTACTCATACATATATAAAGTCAATTACAAGGCATTGGTTGGAACAAGTGTGAACCATTGACTTTGTGTGTCTTGAAGGCAATGTGAGTCACCATTGGTGCAAATACAAGAGTTTACTACAATTTTTGTAGAATTAGAATTTTCAATTTGTAAGCAAAGGCTCTTCCCATCTTGAGTGAAGGTAGCCAAGTGAAGCTTAGAGTTAGAAATGGCTTTCCAAGCACTCTGTTGACTTGAGCAATCACTCGACAGGGATGCCCCAAGAGCTTCTCCATTGGCCTTCAAACACAAACCATTTGATGTCATCCTAATTGGGGCACCATCACCATCATGACTCCAATGACTTGAGGTGGAACAATTGCTCAAAAAAATTCTTGTATTGTCATTCGAAGCTTGGGCACATTGGCCACTTTGTGGATGATACATAACATATGAGGATGAAGCATTTGAATTTGGATCTGTGTCATAAAAATGTTACACGAATTATATTTTGATCATACAAACTACCTTAATCGTTGAATGTATTGAAAATCATTAATTTAATTACCTTGCAACATGGTCTGCAATAATTGAAACTTCTTAGAAAAGTTTGGGTTTTTAATTTGAGTCCAATCAGAATTGAGAACACCAAATGCTTCTCCGGACTCTGCTTGACCTTCCCTATAATAATAGCTACCTTGCCAAGTCCATAGTGCCCAATCCAAGTCTTTCTGAGCAAGATGAGCCATAAAGCAACTCATGAATCGATTTTCAGCATCATTAACCTCTCTTTGGTCATACCCATATTCACTAACAAATAGAGGAAATGGGTTTGTTCCTTCTATTACAAACTCGGCATGATCTATGAACCCATTCATGATATTTGCACAAATATTGTTCAATGGTTGTTGTACAAATTTGCTTTCGGAATCTCCACTAAAGGAATATAAGTGGACTTCAAAAACCAACTTGTTGTCTAAGGTGCCAACATTCAAAGGCTTTTCCTTCAAGCATCGAAGATCGTTGTCATAATTTAGACCAGACACAATAACTAAAACTTCTGAATTTGTGTTGTGGATTGTTGTTACTCCTTGAGTTATATAGTTGTTCCAATCATTCGCATTTTCCATCATTCCTCGTATCTCATTTCGTAGGCTCATTGCTACCAACTATATGCAAAATAAAAATCTCGTTAATGAAATAATTTAGCTTCTAGTCTTCAAATGGTTGGGATAATTTCAAGAACATGAGAATATTTTTTAATGTTACATACCGCTGATTTGTTAACAAAACGTTCTGCAACTAAGCGTAGGCCTTGTAACCATTCTTGAGGGTCGAAATTACGATTACCAAAGAAGCCGTTACCATCATCAAGAGAGCAACACCATCTTGGTTGGCTAATGTGGTTGTCGGCAATAACCATTAAACCACTCGCCCCAAGCACATCAACAATAGCTTCATAAGCTTCAACGATGGTCTTGTTTAAAACAAAAGGATTATATTTGGCCAATCCAACCTTGGCTTCTTTTAAATCAAGAAGGTCAAAGTTCTCTTCAATCGTCCTATTAGCATAACGAGTGAACATGTGGGTTGCGTATGTGAGACGCACACAATTAAACCTCAATTTAATTGCCTCATCTGCAAGTTCTTTCAATGGTCTATGGTTGAGGCCTTCTGCCAACATGCTTTGGGTGTGAGAAGGCCAATTCATGCACACAAGCTTGACTCGATTCCCTGTCTTTGAATCAACGATCCATCTTCCTTTTGTCGACAAAGGTAAGGAATAGGCTGAAAGAGATGAAAACACAAGGACTAGTGCTAAAAATACGACAGTTTGTAAAGTTATTCCCATATTGAGCCTTCCTAGGAATTGATTTCCTCTTTCCTTGTGTCTTGAAAGAAAGATAGCCAAAACATTCCTTATATACGGTCTTAATATGTTTCAAATTTGTTGAAAGTTTGTTGTAACTTGTAAAAATTGTGATTTTTTTTTTCTAAATAGACAAGTTTAGTTAATAACCATTCTTATAATGGGATTTTGTTGTAAAAAGGATAAATTTGTTAACAAGCTAGCCAAGTTTAGAAAGTTGTAGCCAATGAAGGATAAATGCTTGCCTATGAATATATCTTGGGAGAAATACTTTCTTAGTTTGGACATTTGAGAAAATTTTCCAATTATCTTACCATTTAACTCTTACAGTTTCTTGATTTTAGTCTTTGATGATAATTTTCCTTCAACCATTTTGATAGAGAAATGACTATGTGTGATAATGGACTTATCAAGTGTCCAATCAAATTAAATTTATAATTGGTTCCTAAAGCTAACTTGTAACAATAGTGGTCGGGTTAATTTTATTGAACAACTTGGACTTATTTTTTTTAAGTTTTAGAAGTAATTGGAATGGGGGGAGGGGGTTGGCATGGAGAGAAATAAGGATAGAAAAAGTAAAATTACAAGGAAAAATAAAGAACGAAATTAAAAGGAAGGATTAGTTAAACTTACCATGGTGATTGTCCAACTCGAAAACTATTTGTGTTCAGCATGGTTGTATTCAAACATATATGACAAACAAGATCAATTTAATGCTTGAGAGCCTAACTACTCAATCGGAAAAGTCGGCCAACACATACATCCCTGATCTATTCGGTCTGACCAATGCATGGAGACTAAATCTAATCGATTAATTAATTAATTGCACTTGTTAATTAACTAGTCAATTATCAATCGACAGAAGCTGTCAACCCTGTTGGGGTTGGTGTCCTAAAACTCGTAGATAGTGAATGTAAACAAAATGTATACTTGTGTAAGGATTAAAGCCCTTGTGTAACGGAATTTATCAGACCATTTGTTCAGGTTTTAATTATGAATAAAATACTAATACATTGGCAAAATTATTCATATAGAGCAAATAAACATTTTAAATATTGAGTTGTATGTCCTAAAACTCATGGATAGTAAATGTAACAAAGTTAATTGTGATCAATAAAACGTTATTGAGGTGATTCAATTAAGATATTATTGAATGGTTGTTTAATTATGCATTAATTAACCCAAAATCCAATAAACTAGAACCCATGGCTATATAATGAACACTTGAATTTTATGTGTAGACATAAAAGCGGATCAAGTTCAAGTGATAGCCAAAACGGTCTATTGTATAGTGATAGAGGTTGGATGCCTTATCTTGGGGACACTATGAGATGCGGCTCACTTTGTGTTTAATACAAACGATGTGATCCTTAATCGTTCATGTAAAGACATGCAAGTTGGGGCGTCCTATGCAATGAGTTTGCATAAGACCAGGACCGATAAATAAATCACTTTCCTTTATAACGCCATTTACTGTGAAACTGACTGTTTCGTGCAATGACCTAGGTAACTCGATCTTAATCCTGAGCTAACTATGAACTCCTGTTTATTCAGGATTATCCTTTGATTTGCATGGGTGAGAGTGGCTCAACATCATCGACTCAATAAGCCTACCATTTTGGGGATAAGATCGGGTAGATAGTTGGGGACATAGTCTTGCAAGATGAAATTCACCCATACCCGCCTGTAGGGATAATAGAAGTTGTTCTCTTAAATGTTGACTCCGAGTCTTGAACAAAGGCGCACCGTCCTCTCCTGGCACGAGAGAATTTTTTGTTTAATGGTTGGATCTTTAACAAATTGTTCATTAGAGGATTAGTGAACTTAAGGAACAAGATGTAACTTCAGGGGTAAAACGTGCAGGGATTAAAGCCCTACGCAGTGGAAGAATTTACAGGAACCACACTATGTTTTTATCATGATTAAAATACTGATACAGTTTGCAAAAGCATTTTACAGCAACATAATCTAATATTAAACTTGTTGGAAAACATTATAAAACATGCTAAAAACATACAAAACCTAAATCTAATCTAGAAAAACGATCCTAACGATCAAGGGTTACAAGGATCTTACTTTCGCGTGAAGTCTTGACCGAAAAACAACTTTTTTTCCGTCTTGATCTCCAAAAAACAGCAGCAAATCCTTCTTTCTCTTGCTGGAAAAAACACCACAAACACCACCAATTGGCAACACCGGTATTCTCCTAGGATCAACGGTTGAGGAGCTTGTGGGAGCAAGGATTTCTAAGAGTTTTTAGAGAATTCTTTCGTTCTCTGTGTTGCATGAGAGAATGTGAGAGATTGAGAGAGATTTTTGGGGTTTCAGAGAGACTATCACGTTAGAATGAGGGAACCAAAAGGTGAAGTTACGAAAGAATAGAAAAACCCTCTCCATCGTGTAACTCCCTCAGTTAGTGGGAAGACTCCTTCAATCAGTTAAAGTAACTGATAAATTAATTAATTAATAATTAATTAACCATATTATTAAATTAACCACTTAATTTAATATAAATTCATATAAATCATATTTATATGAATATTCCCTAATAACCTATAGTTTTAAAGTAATTCAATTAAATCAAATTTAATTAAATTAAATTAAAATCAAATCATTAATTAATTCACCAATTAATTAATATTATAATTAAATATCATATATTTAATTATATTTCTCTCAAATAAACTATAGTATTAATGTACATCTAATGCGCATTAATTATAACCTATAGTTTTAATATGAATCAAATTCATATTTTAACTTAATATTTGAACCCTTTCGAATATTCAATTCTCCCTTAGAAATTTACCTCAAGCCCTTAGTGAGCTACTGGTGGGACCTAATGGACCTACAGATCAGAAGTTCCAACGATATAAGATTAATTGGCTAAACTCATTAACCAAGTTAATCAATGTTCGTTAACTGTGGTTCACTCCACTATAGAACCACAGCTGCACTCTTCTCACTACAGATATATTTCTGTGTCCACGGATATCGACCATCAACAGCAAGTCAGTCCTTCACGTGTGTTCGTATCCCAGCTAGGTCAAATTACCATTTTACCCTTGGGGTACCTTTTCATCCTTAAGTTCTAGTGCTCCTCTAATGAACAACCTCTTTGAGGTCCAACCAGCAAACAGAAGTCCCTCTCGTGCCATAGAGAGGGCGGGGCCCATTGTTCAAGACCCGGAGACACCACTTGATATGAAAACCCTAGCGAATTGGAATTAAGAACCCTTTTGGGTATTTGAACCCTTAATTCACCAATGCTAAAACCCTCAATCTATTTGATTTCAATCCCAAGGGAAGGATTAGAATGAGATTACCTTGATGATCAAAGACCAAGAGGTAAGGAGAACCAGTTCCCTACTCAAGGTTTGAACACTTCACAAGCAAGTTGATCAAACCTACCTGAATGTCCAAGCTTGCAACCCTGGTTTCAAGAATTGCAAATAGAGTGGTGAGGCTCCTTCATCAAGAAGACAAAAAATTCATTCCAAAAACTTCGTCCTGTACACAGCCTAACTCATCATGTAAACCTAGTCTGCTTAGCTATTTAGCTAAAAAGACCAATCTACCCTCGAGCCTACTTAATTAAAATAAATAATTCTAAAATAACTCAAAATAACTAATAAACCTAAAAAAAGTCATAATGTTGATCCAAACATAAAAACACCCAAAAGATTCTAACAAAAAACTATATTTTCATCTTGTAGTGACATTTGACATAATATATAGAGCTTTTGTTCAGTTTCCCCTCCTTGACCTTCCTTAATTGAGTTCACCACTGTTTGTATGTGGGAATCAAAGGCCAATTGTAGTTGCTTAGCCCTTGAGCGTGTGATTGGTCCTGGAGGTAAAGCAATGATGTCTTGGTTCATATCATCTTCTCCCCTTTTTGAAGGATTCGTGTTCGAATCAAATTCAGCACCTGCATCGAAAGGAGTCAAGTCAGAAACATTAAAAGTAGCACTCACACCTTATTTACCTTTTAGGTCAATTTGATAGGCATTATCATTGACTTTCTTCATCACTTGGAAAGGTCCATCCCCCCTTGGGTTTAGCTTGGAATCTCGTAATTGTGGAAATCTTTCCTTTCGAAGGTGGACCCAAACCCAATCTCCCTCCTTGAATATCATAGGTTTTCGATGTTGGTTGACCCTCGCAGCTACCTTGGAATTTTGTCTTTCAATTCTTTCTTTAACCTCTTTATGTAACTCTTGTATGATTGTCGCCTTGTTGTCAGCTTGAAGATTCACAACCTCGTGAGAAGGCAAAGGTAACAAGTCAATAGGTGATAAAGGATTAAACCCATAAACAATCTCAAATGGAGTACATTTAGTGACACTATGGACAACCCTATTGTATGCAAATTAAATGAATGGTAGACAATCCTCCCAAGTTTTGGTGTTTTTATCTATGATAGCCCTAAGCATAGTCACCATTGTCCTATTAACTACTTCAGTTTGTCCATCAGTTTGAGGATGACATGTAGTGGAGTAAACTAATTTAGTACCAAGTTTTCCCCAAAGGACTCTCCAAAAATGACTTAAAAATTTTACATCCCTATCACTAACAATACTCTTAGGAATGCCATGCAAATTAACCACATCTTTAAAGAACAAGTCAGCCACATGTTTAGCATCATTAGTTTTATTACATGCAATGAAGTGTGCCATTTTGCTAAACCTGTCAACGACTACAAAAATGTTATCTCTCCGTTTCTTAGATCGAGGCAACCCAAGAACAAAATCCATTGAATTATCTAGCCATGGTCCACTAGGAGTTGGCAAAGGTAAATAAAACCCATGTGGTTTTGACTTAGACTTAGCTTCCTTACATGCAATACATCTCTCACACTCCTTATGTACATCATGTCTCATTCTAGGCCAATAGAAATGTTCATTTAACATGTCATATGTCTTAGCGATCCCGAAATGTCCCATTAAACCACCCCCATGAGCTTCTTTAACTAATAATTTACGAATAAAACAAGTGGAAATGCAAAGTTTATTCTTTCTAAACAAGAAGCCATCAAACATCATATAATCAGGAACAGCTCGTTTGTGCATGAGAGATTCAACAATAGGTGCAAAATAAGTGTCCTGTGAATACAACGTTTTAATGTGTTTGAAGCCAAGTAACCTAGTATGAAGTGCGTTTAGCAAAACATACCTCCTAGATAGAGCATCAGCTACCACATTATCTTTACCTTTCTTGTACTTGATCACGTAGGGAAATGTTTCGATGAATTCCAACCATTTAGCATGTCTTCTATTCAGCTTGGTTTGGCCCTTCAAATGTTGCAAACTCTGATGATCTGTGTGAGTGACGAATTCTTTTGGCCACAAGTAATGTTGCCATGTTTGCAGCGCTCTCACCAAGGCATAAAGTTCCTTGTCATATGTAGGATACTTCAAGGTTGCTCCAGTCAGCTTCTCACTAAAATACATTACTGGTCTCTGATTCTGCATTAAAACAGCTCCAATCCCTATTCCACTGGCATCACACTCAATTTCAAATGTTAGTTCAAAATTAGGCAAGGCAAGTAAAGGTGCATTACATAATTTATCCTTCAGATCAGTGAAAGCACGTTCTTGAGCTTTTCCCCACTCAAATTTTACATTTTTCTTTATAAGTTCATTAAGTGGTGAAGCTATGGAACTGAAGTCTCTAATGAACCTCCTATAGAAACCAGCTAGCCCATGAAAGCTCCTAATCTCACTAGCATTCCTAGGTGTGGGCCAGTCCCTAATAGCTATAACCTTCTCAATATCAACTTCCACTCCATGTTTAGACACTATAAATCCTAGGAAGTTTACTTTTTCCATGCAAAAGCTACATTTTTTTATATTGGCATAAAGCTTTTCCTTTCTTAGTTCAATCAGGACACACCTAACATGCATAACATGATCCTCTAGTGTCTTGGAATATATTAGGATGTCATCAAAATAAACCACTATAAAATCTCCTAAAAAGTGACGCAGTACATGGTTCATGAGTCTCATAAAAGTACTAGGTGCATTAGTCAAACCAAAGGGCATAACCAACCATTCATATAAACCATGCTTAGTTTTGGAAGTAGTTTTCCATTCATCTCCAACATTCATCCTAATTTGATGGTATCCAGATTTTAAATCTATTTTTGTAAATAGGCTACAACCATATAATTCATCAAGCATGTCATCCAACCTAGGAATAGGGTGTCTATACTTAATTGTAATTTTATTTATAGCCCTACAATCGACACGCATTATCCAAGATCCATCTTTCTTAGGTACAAGTAAGACAGGGACACTGCAAGGACTTAAACTCTCAAGTACATACCCTTGGGCGAGTAACTCATCAACTAGCCTTTGAATCTTTTTGGCCTCTTATGGATTGGATCGATAGGCTGGTCGATTTGGAATCTGAGCACCTGGAATGAAATCAATCTTATGCTCTATGCCTCTCAAGGGTGGTAACTCCTTAGGCAACTCCTCAGGAAAAATTCCTCTGAATTCCAGCAAAAGAGACACAAAAGCACTAGGCAAAGAGGATTCAAGTTCCTCGGTTAGTAGGCAAGCTTCTTTAAATTTAACCATGAGTATGGTTCTTTTTTAAAACATCGTTTTCCTAACCTCACCAGATCTATCACTCCAACTTACTAATTTTCTCTCTTTTTCTTCTCTAGGTCGCGTGCTATCTTTTTGCTTTTCTCTCGATCCCTCATTTTCTTTCAAGTTCTCTTTTTCTTTTTCTTTTCCCTTTTCTTTTTTGCTTTCTTCTTTTGCTTTTGCTGCAACCTCTTCTTTTCTTTTTTCTAACTTTGTTTGATCAATAAGTACTTCTTTAGGGGAAAGGGGTACAAGTATAGTTTTTTTACCGTTATGTGTGAAAATGTAACGGTTAAGAAAACCATCATAAAGAACCTTCCGGTCAAACTGCCAAGGCCTACCAAGGAGAATGTCACCTGCATGCATAGGTACTACATCACATAGTACTTCATCCTTATATCTCCCTATGGCAAAAGGAATCTTCACTTGCTTAGTCACCTTAAGTTCGCCACAATCATTAAGCCATTGTAGTTTGTAGGGCCGTGGATGTGGTGTAGTATCTAAACTCAATCGCGAAACCAAACTAGAACTCACGACATTTGTACAACTTCCACTATCAATCACTACACTACAAGGTAAGGTTTGTACAAGGCAACATGTATGAAAAAGATTCTCTCTTTGATTCTCCAAGTCATCCTCCCTCATATATGGCTAAGGATATATGGCTAGTATCCTCCACTTCTTCTTCACCCTCACAATCACTCAGGAACTCATTAGTTTCTTCCTCTTCCTCACTCACATCTGTGATGATCTCACCTTCCTTAATGATCATTTTTCTCCTATTAGGGCACTCCCGACTGATATGTCCCACCCCTTGACATTTCCAACACTTAAGGTCTGTATTTCGTCCTATGGGTGCTTCTGTCTTTGGTTTTGATTTAGATGAAGTTTCACCCTTATCTTTAGGTTTGTCACTGCCTACCTTGGCCTTAAATTTAAGGTCGGTGGGTTTACCATCCCGCTTCCAAGTAGAAGATGAGTTGGAAAAGTTTTTAGACGCGTACTTCAATTTGCGCCTTTGAATTTGTTTTTCAATTTTCACTGCAAGGTGCACCAACTCCTCCATACCCTCATACATTTGCAACTCAACACGATCAGCCACATCAATGTTTAAACCATGGAGAAACCTTGCCATGGTGTTTTCCTCATCCTCATCTATGTCTAATCTCTCCATCAACATTTCCATCTCTTTGTAATAATCATCAACACCTTTGCTCCCTTGACGTAGAGCTTGAAGTTTTTGAGCACAATCTCTCAAGTAGTGTTTTGGTATGAATCGCCTCCTCATGAGCTCTTTCAATTCTAGCCATGTTTCTATAGGACCCTCTTGGTTTCTCCTTCGCTTAGAGCACACCTTATCCCACCAAGTTTGTGTGTAACTCTTAAAATGTGTCACAGAGATGGTTACCTTCTTTTCTTTTGAGAAATTATTGGTATGAAAAATGTGTCCAGCTTCATGTTCCCATTGGAAGTAGTCTTCAAGGTCAGATGTACCATGAAACTTTGGAAATTTAACTTTAATGTTGCCAAAGTCTCGATCCCCATTGTAGTTTCCTTTTCTACCAGGTGGCCTTCTATTACGAAAACCTCCACTTCCCATCAGGCCTTGGTTCCCTCCTCTTCTAGGTTCATCTATGACAGGGTCCATTCCATAATCATCTTGCCCTGGACCTTCCTCATCCTCTGAAAACTCCTCAACATGTTGCCTTGCTTGAAGCCTTTATTCTATTCTATCTAACCTCTTGATAACTGCCCAAAAGGTAGTTATTTAGGCCTCATTTATATAGGATTTGTGTGTCTTTTGTGCTCAATAGGATTGGTTTGAGATTTATATTATATGTTTTAACCCATTTGGAAGAATGGAAGCCTTGGAAATTATTTTGTGCAGATTATGCTGTTGGGCGACTGGAGGGAGCAAATTTTGTGCTACAGCAAAAACTGGAAGCAGAAACTGCCACGTCATAGTTCGCTAGCCAAGTTGATAGACCGAATTCTGTTGAGTTATTCTCGTGATAAAGGAGCAAGGAGAGCCCTACATGTGTCCAAGTTGACCTAAGTCAAGCCTCCTATCCTTCTATAAAAGGGAGTAGCCGCACAAGTCAATCCATTCCATTTTTCCTTGGAAGCCGAGTAGTAGAGAGAGGTTGGAGACCACTAGAAAACCATCATCCGCAAGCTGATTAAGGAGATTATTATTTTCTTTATTATCTTGTGATTATGGACGTGCCTACTCAGATTGTAATTCATGTTTCCATGCTTATTATGAACTAAGTAGCTTTAGGCGTTGGTTAAGGAATAGGTAGTTGCCGTGCTTCATCTCTAATAATATTTGTTGGTTATTGCATCTTGGTTAATTGTTGTGCCTAATTCCATTTTATGTCCGCCTGGCCAGCAGGTGTGAATACCTCTCTCTAGTTTCAGGGATGATTTAGAGAGTGTGTGGCAGTTATCCACACTACGATCATTGTGTATTGGTGAACACCAGTGACTGAGCTAGGGATAGCCAGTTGCCTAGTGCTCGATCGGTCGTAGTTCATTGAGGTTGAAACACATTCCAAAAGATTCGGAGTTTTGGGAGGAATCTGCTAATAATACTGCGAGAGTTGCATGATCAATAATATTGCTAGAGCATCTTTTAAAACAACTACTGAAACCTGACCAACGCCTGTCTTTAATCTGTCTGCCTATTTGTTTACTCGTTGTTATGTCTTTTAGTTTGCTTCAGCATAATTCTTATAAAACCCAATCATTTTTGTTACCTTGAAACCATTAAAAGATTCACGCAGAATAAATAGAGTGGAAGCTAGTTCAGGCCTTGGATTGACAAATACTAATCACTTGTTGTGGGCTGTGTATACTTGCACAGGAATTCTAAGAGTCTTTTTAGATCATAATTTTACTCACTCTAGGAGCCCAACAAGTTTTTGGCGCCGTTGTCGGGGACTTGAATAAGTTTTTATCTGATCTGTTTTGTGTATGTACTTTAGTGGTTTGGTGCTAGAACTTTTTGATCTGTTCTTTTTTTTTTTTGCAGGTGTGAGTTTGGTGCATGAGCGATCCGCCTAGGGTAAAGTTCGGACTTGATCAAGAAATTGAGAGGACATTTAGGATCAGAAGGAGAGAGCAGCGCAGAAACCAGATGGAGAACGTGTCGCGTCTTTCCACAGGGTCTTGAAGGTCCAGCAGACCCCCAGAATCGCTTGCTGCAGCAAAATCCGCTATTTGAACAAAATGAGCAGCAAAATAATCTGGCTGAGAATCCTATCTTGATAGCGAACGATAGGACCAGAGCCATTCGAGCATATGTTGTCCCAATGTTTAATGAGTTGAATCCAGGGATTGCACGTCCCCAAATCCAAGCGGTGAATTTTGAAATGAAATCGTTAATGTTTCAGATGTTGCAAACCGTGGGGCAATTCCATGGTTTGTCATCTGAAGACCCCCATTTACATCTTAAGTCTTTCCTAGGAGTTAGTGATTCTTTTGTAATTCAAGGAGTGCCTAGGGATGCCCTTAGATTAACTTTGTTCCCGTATTCTCTTAGAGATGGAGCAAAGGCATGGTTAAACTCTTTTACTCCAGGATCAATTAGGACATGGGATGAGTTAGCTGAAAAATTTTTGAGTAAATATTTCCCACCTAATAGAAATGCTAAATTAAGGAGTGAAATAGTAGGGTTAAGGCAACTTAAAGATGAGACTTTTAGTGAGGCTTGGGAGAGGTTTAAGGAGTTTTTACGAAAGTGTCCCCACCATGGTTTACCTCATTGTATTCAAATGGAAACATTTTACAATGGGTTAAACGGAGTAACCTAAGGTATGGTTGATGCTTCGGCTGGAGGGGCCCTTTTGGCAAAGACTTTTGATGAAGCCTATGAAATTTTAGAAAGAATATCTACTAATAGTTGTCAGTGGTCGGATGTTAGAGGCACAAATAAAAAGGTTAAGAGTGTATTAGAGGTTGATGGTGTGTCCACCATTAGGGATGATCTTGCAATGATTGCTAACGCTCTTAAGAATGTGACAGTGATTAGTCATCAGCAGCCACTAGCTATGGAGCCTGCTGCAGTGGTGAACCAAGTCGCAGAGGAAGCATGTGTCTATTGTGGTGAAAATCACAACTACGAGTTTTGCCCCAGCAGTCCAGCTTATGTGTTTTTTGTAGGTAATCAGATGAATAACCCTTATTCTAACTTTTAAAATCCAGGTTGGCGCAACCACCCCAACTTTGCATGGGGAGGACAAGAGAGTAATGTTCAAGCACAGCAAAAGGTGAACCAGTCGGGATTTGCTAAAGCGCAGATATTGCCCCAGCAAAATAAGCAGGCTTTGCCCCAGCAAAATTCGGGAAGTTCTCTCGAGGTGATGATGAAGGAATTTATGGCTCGTACAGATGCCGCAATTCAAAGTAATCAAGCTTCGATGAGAACCCTGGAATTGCAAGTGGGTCAGCTAGCTAGTGAGCTGAAGGCAAGGCCTCAAGGGAAACTTCCATCAGATACTGAACACCCTTGAAGGGAAGGTAAGGAGCAGGTAAAGGCAGTGACTCTTAGGAGTGGTAAGCACCTAGAGGAAAGAAAAGAACCTATTAAAACTCAGGATATTGAAAATAATTGTAATAAAAATGTTGTTGTTGAGAAAGAGTTGGAGATTGGTCAGGGTGCTGGAGGCAGCAATAAAGATGCTGGAGCATCTGGTTCTGTTCCAGATGTGGAACCACCTTATGTGCCCCCCCACCTTATGTACCACCTCTTCCTTTTCCACAAAGGCAAAAGCCTAAGAATCAGGAGGGTCAATTTAAAATTTTTTTAGAGATTCTTAAGCAGTTGCATATAAATATCCCTTTAGTAGAAGCTATAGAGCAAATGCCCAATTATGCTAAATTTCTTAAGGATATTTTAACTAAAAAAAAGAGGTTAGGTGAGTTTGAAATTGTATCTCTTACTGAGGAGTGTAGTGTTATTCTTAAGAATGGGCTACCACCCAAGGCTAAGGATCCAGGATCATTTACCATACTTGTGTCTATAGGTGGAAAAGAATTAGGTAGAGCACTCTGTGATTTAGGTGCAAGCATTAACCTTATGCCTCTTTCGGTCTATCGAAAGCTAGGAATTGGTGAAGCTAGGCCTACCACAGTCACACTCCAACAAGCTAATAGGTCTATCACATATCCAAAGGGTAAAATTGAGGATATCTTAGTAAAGGTAGATAAATTCATATTTCCTGTTGATTTTATTATTTTAGACTATGAGGCTGATAAAGATGTCCCAATTATTCTAGGTCGTCCATTTTTTGCTACTGGTAGGGCGTTAATAGATGTTCAAAAAGGGGAATTAACAATGAGAGTCTGTAATGAGGAAGTGAAATTTAATGTGTTTAAAGCCATGAAGTATCCAGACGAAATGGAGGATTGCTCCTTCATTAGGATTCTAGAGAGCACAGTTATTGAGACAGCAATACAGGATTCGGCTGACAAGCATTCGGAAGAGCATGGAGAGGTGAGTGTAGAGGATTTAGAAGTTTGCTTGTTAGAAAGAAAAAAATGAAAAAGAATTGTTTAGATGTGAGGTTGTTTTTTAGTCTTTAGATTTAGATCAAAGGAAGGCTCCTCCTATTAAGCCATCCCTGATTGAGGCACCTACTTTAGATTTGAAGCCCTTGCCGGATCATCTAAAGTATGTGTATCTTGGGGAAGGTGAGACGTTGCCCATTATTGTTGCATTAGATTTAATGTCGGAGCATGAGGAGACCTTAATAAAATTGTTGCAGCAATACCGCAAGGCTATAGGTTGGACATTGGCTAACATTCAGGGAATTAGCCCATCTTTCTGTATGCACAAAATAACCCTAGAGGAGGGATCCTTTAGGAGTATTGAGCAACAAAGAAGGCTTAACCCTGCAATGAAAGAGGTTGTTAAAAAAGAGGTGATTAAATGGTTGGATGCTGGGATCATTTATCCAATTGCCGATAGCAATTAGGTGAGCCCTGTCCAATGTGTTCCTAAAAAAAGCTGTCAATGTGGTGAGCAATAAAGACAATGAGTTGATCCCAACCAGGACAGTAACTGGTTGGAGGGTTTGCATGGATTACAGGAGGCTTAATAAAACCACTCGTAAGGACCATTTCCCTCTACCATTTATTGACCAGATGTTGGATAGATTGGCTAGTCAGACCTACTACTGTTTCTTAGATGGTTATTTTGGGTATAACCAGATTACTATTGCTCCTGAGGATCAGGAAAAAACCACTTTCACCTGCCCTTATGGGACGTTTGCTTTTAGGTGAATGCCTTTTGGCCTTTGCAATGCTCCAGCAACATTCCAGCGGTGTATGTTTGCAATTTTTTCTGATATGATTGAGTCCACTGTTGAGGTATTTATGGACGATTTTTCAGTTTTTAGAGGGTCTTTTCAGAGTTGTTTAGATAATTTAGGTAAGGTATTAAAGAGATGTGAGGATACCCATCTAGTTCTTAATTGGGAAAAATGCCACTTCATGGTGAAGGAGGGCATAGTGCTAGGTCATAGGATTTCTAAGAATGGTCTAGAGGTTGATAGAGCAAAAATAGAGGTGATTGAGAGGTTAGAACCACCGAATTCAGTGAAGGGAATTCAGAGTTTTTTAGGTCATGCTGGATTTTATAGGAGGTTCATAAAGGATTTTTTCAAAATCAGTAAACCTCTTTGTAACTTATTGTGTACTGATCATGTTTTTGACTTTGATGCAGATTGTAGGAAGGCTTTTGAGACTTTAAAAGCTGCTTTAGTCTCAGCACCTATCCTTTGTGCACCTAATTGGAATTTACCATTTGAGGTAATGTGTGATGCGAGTGATGTTGCGGTAGGTGCGATGCTGGGGCAAAGGCAGGGCAAATTTATCCATCCTATATATTATGCAAACAGGGCTTTAAATGAGGCACAAGTTAACTATACAACTACTGAAAAGGAGTTGTTAGCTGTTGTGTTCGCTTTTGAGAAATTCCGACCATATTTGGTTGGATCCAAAGTCACGGTGTTCACAGATCATGCAGCAATAAAGTACTTAATGTCTAAGAAGGATGCAAAGCCTAAACTAATTCGTTGGGTCTTATTATTGCAGAAGTTCGACTTGGAGATAAAGGATAAGAAGGGATCAGAAAATGTCATTGCAGATCACTTATCTCATCTTGATCCATCATCATCTTTGTTGAAGCAATCTGCCATTTCAGATGCTTTTCCAGATGAACAGCTTTTTGCTGTTGTGGTAAAGGTAGTCAGGGATGTCCCTTGATATGCTGATATTGCCAACTTTTTGGTAAAGGGAGTCACTCCTATAGACATGGATTTGAGGCAGAAGAAAAAGTTTAAGCATGATGCGAAAATTTTCTATTGGGATGAACCATTTATGTATAAGCAATGCTCTGACGGTATTATTTGCAGGTGTGTTTCAGGTGATGAAGCAAAGGAAATCCTAGAGCAATGTCACTCTTCGCCGTATGGAGGTCATTTCAGCGGTCAGAGGACAGCTATGAGGATTTTGCATTGTGGATTCTTCTGGCCTACCTTGTTTAAGGATGCTCATTGGTTTTACAAGCAATGTGATGCTTGCCAAAGAAGAGGAAACTTAGGGCCTAGAGATGAAATGCCTCTTACTTACATTTTAGAAATTGAATTATTCGATGTATGGGGTATTGATTTTATGGGGTCATTCCCTCCTTCTAATGGCAATGTTTTTATCTTATTGGCAGTTGATTATGTGTCCAAATGGGTGGAGGCCATCGCATGCCATCAGAGTGATGCCAAGAAAGTTGCAAGGTTTCTTCAATCGCACATCTTTACGCGGTTTGGGACACCTAGAGCTCTAGTGAGTGATGAAGGTACACATTTTGTTAACAATATCTTTACTAAGTTGTTAGCTAAGTATGGGATTAAGCATAGGATAGCTACCCCTTATCACCCACAAGCAAATGGTCAAGCTGAAATTAGTAATAGGGAAATTAAATCGATTCTAGAGAAAGTAGTTCATCCATTTAGAAAGGATTGGTCTTTCAGGTTGGATGAGGCTCTTTGGGCTTATAGGACAGCCTATAAGACTCCTCTAGGTATGTCTCCCTATAGGTTAGTATATGGGAAAGCTTGTCATTTACCATTAGAGCTAGAACATAAAACGTTTTGGGCTTTGAAAAAGTTAAATTTTGATCTGAGTCGTGCAGGAGCAATAAGAATGCTGCAGCTTAATGAATTAGAGGAGTTTCGCCAATTTTCTTATGAGAATGCGAAAATGTATAAAGAAAAGACTAAGCTATGGCATGACAAGAAAATAAAATCTAAAGAGTTTGTCAAGGGTCAAAAAGTTTTACTTTATAATTCCATATTAAAATTGTTTCCTGGGAAGCTAAAATCTAAATGGTCAAGACCATTTATTGTGGTTGAGGTTTTCCCCCATGGAGCAGTTACTTTGCAAGATGAAAAAGATGGGAGAGTGTTCAAGGTGAATGGACAGTGTGTGAAGCACTATTGGGGTGAGGAGTTTCAGTCGAAATATCCTTCCCTAAGATGGGAGGTTAGTATATGGGAAAGCTTGTCATTTACCATTAGAGCTAGAACATAAAACGTTTTGGGCTTTGAAAAAGTTAAATTTTGATCTGAGTCGTGCAGGAGCAATAAGAATGCTGCAGCTTAATGAATTAGAGGAGTTTCGCCAATTTTCTTATGAGAATGCGAAAATGTATAAAGAAAAGACTAAGCTATGGCATGACAAGAAAATAAAATCTAAAGAGTTTGTCAAGGGTCAAAAAGTTTTACTTTATAATTCCATATTAAAATTGTTTCCTGAGAAGCTAAAATCTAAATGGTCAGGACCATTTATTGTGGTTGAGGTTTTCCCCCATGGAGCAGTTACTTTGCAAGATGAAAAAGATGGGAGAGTGTTCAAGGTGAATGGACAGTGTGTGAAGCACTATTGGGGTGAGGAGTTTCAGTCGAAATATCCTTCCCTAAGGTTGGTTGATGATTGAGAGAGCAGGATTTTTGCGGGAGCATCTCACAGAGCAAAATTTTGAGCTCTCAGTGTTTGTATTGATGTTATGTTTCGCTAATTTGTTTTTAATTTCGAATAGGTTAGATTTGATTTTGCATGGTGTATTAGATTTTATCTTTAAGTATTTGTTTTATTTTTGGTAGTTTAGATTTTATCTATTTCATTTTGAATTTGATTTTATTTTATTTTCGGGTCATTTATTTGGATTATCTTTGAATTATCTTTGAATTAATTAGATTTTATTGGATTGGATCTTAATTTTATTTTCAGTTATTTGAATTCCGTTTAAGTTAATAAACATTTTCTCTAAATTAATTCGGCTTCAAGAAGGATTAAATTTGAGTTGATTGGTTATTTTTAAATTTAAAAGATTTGATTTTCCTATTTTGAAATTTGAATTCCGTATCCAAGATTCTTCAGGTTCAGGAGGTTGTTGCGGTAAAGGTATGGCTGAAGCAAATCGTCTGAATAGGAAGGGGTGTATTGAAGATTAATTACTTTTTACCGTTGGGATTTTCTTTGAATATTTGCAGGTAAATTTGCATGAGTCATCTGATGAGGCCACGTGTCGCACAACAATCATCCAAGGGTTTTGATAGTGGACAGCGCATAGTGATTTACCGTGGGCGATTGGATTTCATGAATTTACCGTTGATGGTTTTGAAATTCCAATCTGCATGCATTTAAAATTAAACGGTAATATAATTTAATTTGGGGCAAATCTTTTCAGTTGGGATTTGATTTTGCTAAGGCTTATTTATTGAAGAACGGTGGTAAGTTCTTCTCACTTCATTCCTTTATTGTTCGTTTTTCCTCTTTTTCTTCCTTCGTTGCTTTTCTTTGAAAAATCTTTGAGTTTCCATGGCAAAAACGAGAGCGAGAAAAGAGAGAGATAACGAGGAAGAGGAGGTACCCGTTACCCCCGAAGTTCAGAAGATAAAAACGAAGAAAACAAGAACGCCAGAGGAAAAAGAAGCCAAGAAAAGGAGAAGGCAGCAAAGGGCTGCAGAACAAGAAGAAGTTCAGGAGGTGGTAGAGGATGTTGCCACTGCAGCGGAGGAAGGAAATACACAAGAACCTGAAGTGCAAAACCCAGATACGGTTCAAGAAGAGAATGTTGAGAAAAATCAAGAAACAGAGACTAACGAAGGTCGAGCCGAACAGACTGCAGTTGTGCCTGAAAAAGAGAATGAACAGGAAACGGTGCAGGAGGCTCGGGTAGAGGTAATCATGCCTGAACCACCAAAGCACCGCCGCATTAAGAGGAAGGTCGATCGCGTCAGGGTGATTCAAAATACCCCATCGCCTCCATTGTCAGATTCTAAGGAGGAGAGAAGGGAACAAGAAAAGAAGGAGGCTGCAGACAAAGCAAGAGAAGAAGAAGCAAAGATGGCTGAGGAAGAAATTTTGTCCAAGCGAAGAGAAGACAAGGGCAAAGGTATTGCTGAGGCATCGGGTGAGGTTGATGAGATTGAGGAACCAAGATTACCTTTTATTTGCTTCGTCAACAACTTTGCTCGAGCAAAATACCAGGAGATGCTGAAACGGGACTTCCTGTTTGAACGAGGATTTGGCGATGATTTGCCACGGTTCTTGCAAACTGGAATAGCGAGCCTCGGCTGGAGCCAATTTTGTGCGAAACCAGCGCCTGTTAATTCCAACATTGTTCGAGAATTTTATGCAAATCTTGACAATAAGGAAGAATTTCAGGTTATAGTTTGAGGAATGCCCGTGGGCTGGAGCCCCGAAGCCATTAATGATTTGTTCAATCTCCAGGATTTTCCGCATGTGGCCTTTAATGAGATGATGGTTGCACCATCTAGCGACCAACTAAGTGCAGCTGTCCGAGAGGTTGGCATTGAGGGGGCTCAATGGAGGTTGTCGCAGACGCAAAAGCGCAAGTTTCAGGCTGCTTATTTGAAGAGCGAGGCCAACACGTGGATGGGTTTCATTAGGCTGCGCTTACTGTCGACAACTCACGACTCAACAGTGTCTCGGGACCGGGTATTGCTTGCCTTTGCTATTCCTCATTCGATGAGTATTGACGTAGGAAAAATAATTTCTTCTGAGATTCTTGACTGCTGGCGGAAAAAGGTGGGGAAGCTGTTTTTCCCCAACACTATCACGATGCTATGCCGAAGGGTAGGGGTGCCAGAGAGTGAGGATGATATGATTTTACCAGATAAGGGAATCATCGACACGCCCAATTTGGCACGGCTCCAGCGCATGCAGGAGGTACGTCAAAGTGGGCTTATCCACGGCATCAACACGATTCTAGAACAACTGGCACTTTCGGCCAGTAGGCAAGAGTTTGCTGAGAGGCAAACTTTAACCTTCTAGAACTATGTTAAGAATCGAGATGCCAGCTTAAGGAAGGCGCTTCAAGAGAATTTTTCCAAGCCATATCCAGCCCTTCCAGTATTCCCTGACGATCTGTTGAACCCTTGGATCCCGCCGCCGCCTGTGGAAAGAGAAGGTGATGAAGAAGAGGAGCCTGGTCGGGGAGACTGAAGGAGGAGAATTTGAGCGCACAGTTTTTTGTTGAAATATTTTGTTTGCTCGCGCATTCCTGACCGCATCTTCTTCTATTTCTGTTTGTTTTGGCTGATGCTTTTTAAGTTTTCTGCTTTAAAAATATATCTCTGCTTATGTAATATCTTTTTATGTTTTTAATTAAATTTCAAGATGTTTTCATTCTATGAGCACTGAGTAACTCTAACTTAACTAATTTTCTTCTGAATTTTTGAAGCTTGGACTGATTAAGCTTAATTAGATCAAGGTATTCTGATCTCCAGAAACCTTTTGCTTGAGCATTTCTTCTAGCATGGACTGTTGTTGCGGCAAAGAAGATTTTGGAGGTAGTGTTGACTTATATGATCCACTTTAAGCTTAGTTCTAGTCCCACACTTAGATTTAAAATTTCATAGAAAAATTTAAGTTTGGGGGTATAATTGGAATAATTAATGATTCATTGGGGACAATGAATAATTCAAGTTTGGGGGACTTTTTGCTACTCCAATTGTTTTGCTCGAGCATTCCTCTCCTTCAAGTAAAAATTTGTTAGGTTATTGAGTAACTGGGGACATTTGTGATACCCACAGTTTGTCTTCTCGTCAAAAGATGACCTAGGAAATGTGAAAAATTGAGAAATTATTTGAGGAAAAAATTGATTGTTGAAAAATTTTGCTAAAAAAATTCATGGAGCAAAAGTTTTGAAGGATGAATGATGATCCAACAGTTTTTCTGTCTCCCAGAACTTAGGTGTGCTTCATCATAAAATGTTGCCATTTTGAGGAGCAAGAGATAGAATAACTAAGGATTTGTGAGCTTTATAAAGAGTATTGAGCCTAGTGGGTGATGAGTTTGAGGCAAGGGTATACTGCACCATAAAATGGGTCATCCCATGCTTAAGAGTTTATCACTGTAGGGCCGCTTTAAGTCTGAAAAACAAAAGTATAAACCCCTTGAAAATATGTTTTAAGATGTCTGATAATAGAGCTAGGCTGTGGTAAGTTCTTAGAATAGAGTTGAGAGTGGTGATTATTTGTCCATGCCGGAGGAATCATTTTGCTGCAGCAGAGCTTGGTTTTGCAGAGTGCTCAGGTAAAGGTTGAAGGCAGTGTTGGATTGTTTGATTTGATTAAGCTATTTCCTTGTCTAATGTTTTGAATCCTTGAAGGAAGGTTGGTTAGTATTGCACGGGACGCGCAATAGTTCAAGTTTGGGGGTGTGATAACTGCCCAAAAGGTAGTTATTTAGGCCTCATTTATATAGGATTTGTGTGTCTTTTGTGCTCAATAGGGTTGGTTTTAGATTTATATTATATGTTTTAACCCATTTGGAAGAATGGAAGCCTTGGAAATTATTTTGTGCAGATTATGCTGCTGGGCGACTGGAGGGAGCAAATTCTGTGCTGCAGCAAAAACTGGGAGCAGAAACTGCCACGTCATAGTTCGTTAGCCAAGTTGATAGACCAAATTCTGTTGAGTTATTCTCGTGATAAAGGAGCAATGAGAGCCCTACACGTGTCCAAGTTGATCTAAGTCAAGCCTCCTATCCTTCTATAAAAGGGAGTAGCCGCACAAGTCAATTCCATTCCATTTTTCCTTGGAAGCCGAGTAGTATAGAGAGGTTGGAGACCACTAGAAGACCATCATCCGCAAGCTGATTAAGGAGATTATTATTTTCTTTATTATCTTGTGATTATGGACGTGTCTACTCAAATTGTAATTCGTGTTTCCATGCTTATTATGAACTAAGTAGGTTTAGGCGTTGGTTAAGGAATATGTAGTTGTCGTGCTTCATCTCTAATAATATTTGTTGGTTATTACATCTTGGTTAATTGCTGTGCCTAATTCCATTTTATGCCCGCCTGGCCAGCCGGTGTGAATACCTCTCTCTAGTTTCAGGGATGATTTAGAGAGTGTGTGGCAGTTATCCACACTACGATCATTGTGTATTGGTGAATGCCAGTGACTGAGCTAGGGATAGCCAGTTGCCTAGTGCTCGATCGGTCGTACTTCATTGGGGTTGAAACACATTCCAAAAGATTCGGAGTTCCGGGAGGAATCTGCTAATAATACTGCGAGAGTTACATGATCAATAATATTGCTAGAGCATCTTTTAAAACAACTACTGAAACCTGACCAGCGCCTGTCTTTAATCTGTCTGCCTATTTGTTTACTCGTTGTTCTGTCATTTACTTTGCTTCAGCATAATTCTTATAAAACCCAATCATTTTTGTTACCTTGAAACCATTAAAAGATTCACACAGAATAGATAGAGTGGAAGCTAGTTCAGGCCTTGGATTGACAAATACTTATCACTTGCTGCGGGCTGTGTATACTTGCACAGGAATTCTAAGTCTTTTTAGATCATAATTTTACTCACTCTAGGAGCCCAACACCTCTCATTAACCATGGTTTCCACATTTCGCATGATCTGCTCTAAGAGTCGTTCTTGTCCCTCCCCTTGTGGCACATCACCATTGTTAGGTTGATTTCCTGTGTTTGACATGACTGTAAAAGAAAAATAAGTGAAGAAAAAAAAATGGACCTCACAATTCACTCCCTCACGTGTGTCACTCAGTGGCTATAGTTCACTCGTGTTTACACTCTTTAATGTAGTTGTCCCTCATAAAGATGTTTCTCTCAAGATAGAGTGATGAACCAATACTTTGCAACCAAGATCAAATAAGCAAACAAGAAACAAACCAAGCAAGAATGATTGTAAAGTGCCAAACTCAAGCAAAGAAAAAGTATAGTACCAATAAATAGAAAACTAAAAAAAACCAAGAACCTAATGTTCAAGATTTCAACAAACTAGGATAAGAAAAGAACAAAATAAGATAATTAGAGTCAAGTATCAAAGATTCAAGACTCAAGGAGTTATGCAAGATGAACAAAGAAAAGGCAAAACAACTAGACAATAATTTTATTTTATTTTTTTTTTTTTTTTTTGAAGAAAAGAAACAATGAAACAAGATTCAAGAAATAGAAAGAAAAAAAAAATCACCCAAACTCGAAATTTAAGAAGATTGAACTTTTAGGACCCTAGAAGTTGAATTCTCAAATGATTCTTAGAGTTTGATCTTGGGAAAATTCCACTTGCATACTTCATTCTTCCCTAGAATAAGAAGAAAAAAAAAATTAGCTCCTTAGACTTGAAGAAAAATTCAGCTACTGTAACTTCACTATTTGCTTCACCTACTCAAACTTCAAGAAATTTGTTCAGCTTCAAATTTAGGATTCAATAACATAACCCTTTGCTTCACCTACTCAAACTTCAAGAAATTTGTTCAGCTTCAAATTTAGGATTCAATAACATAACCCAAAGTTCACCTTCTTCAATTAATATCCAGTAGCTTTTGTTCAAACCACCTGCTACAAAATTAATTCTTCATGCATGCTTACCGTACCCAAGCAATTTCTGTACGTAACTTCAGCGTCAATAACTCTCTAGTTTCTTCCCTTTTTTCAATACTTTGCTATTTTTTGAAACAAAATTCCTAGGGAATAGAACTCAATGCAAAATTACCCTTGTTACTGTTAGCTTCTCCCGAGTCTCCTTTGTGCTTCTTTTTTTTCTTTTTTTTTTATTGCACAAATCACTTGAGTACAAATCTCCTTCACCAAAACTCTTCTTTTTATTCCACCGTTTTTTTATTTTTTTTTCAGCAAAAAGCTCCATCGTTTCTCCTTTTTTTCTTTTCACAGCCTAAAACAATTCTTTTATCTTTCTTTCTTTACTTTTTTTTCCACAAAGAGCAGCAAAATTCCACTATGCCAATTGAGTTGGAGTGTAAAAAAAAATTCCAGTTGCTTCTTCACATTTGGTCGCACCGCTTGGAATATGAATAATTAAGAAACAAAAATCAAACTTGTTGATTGCATCCCACTAATTATCGTCAATCAGTCGTTGCCCAGATGGTTTCAAACATTCAACCAAGCGGTCTGCTATCACTTTCTTTTTTTTCTTTTTAAAAATAATAATAGGCAAATTTTCAACAAGATCAAAACTCAAGATACAAAACAACAACTAAAATACTAAAAGTTCAGACATTAGAGGCAATTTTATTTTCAATGTTCGAGAAATTAGAATCACAAAGAGCCCTAACAATGGGACTAGATTGAAGAAAACAATAAGGAAAAATCAAACCCTAAACACGCAATTCTAGACTCAATCAATAAAAGATAAACACTCAAATGATATATCCGATCTAGAGCCTAAGCTCTGATACCAAATGATATGAAAACCCTAACGAATTGGAATTAAGAACCCTTTTGGATATTTGAACCCTTAATTCACTAATGCGAAACCCCTCAATCTATTTGATTTCAATCCCAAGGGAAGGATTAGACAGAGATTACCTTGATGATCAAAGACCAAGAGGTAAGGAGAACTAGTTCCCTACTCAAGGTTGAACACTTCACAAGCAAGTTGATCGAACCTACCTGAATGTCCAAGCTTGCAGCCCTGGTTTCAAGAATTGCAAAGAGAGTGGTGAGGCTCCTTCGTCAAGAAGACAGAAAATTCATTCCAAAAACTATGTCCTGTACACAACGCCTAATTCATCATTTAAACCTAGTCTGCTTAGCTATTTAGCTAAAAAGACCAATCTACCCTCGAGCCTACTTAATTAAAATAAATAATTCTAAAATAACTCAAAATAACTAATAAGCCTAAAAAAAGTCATAATGTTGATCAAAACATAAAAACACCCAAAAGATTCTAACAAAAAACTCTATTTTCATCTTGTAGTGACATTTGACATAATATATAGAGCTTTTGTTCAATTTCCCCTCCTTGACCTTCCTTAATTGAGTTCACCACTGTTTGTATGTGGGAATCAAAGGTCAATTGTAGTTGCTTAGCCCTTGAGCGTGTGATTGGTCCTGGAGGTAAAGCAATGATGTCTTGGTTCATATCACCACTTAAGGGAACACACCTCTACTTACCCTAGAGTCGGGAAGGAGTGAATTTCATCTTGTGTGATTATGTTCCCAGCTCCCCACTCGGTCTTGTCCCTAAGATGGTAGGCTTATTGAGTAAGCGTGTAGGCCACTCTCACCCATACAAATAAAAGGACAACCCCTCACAGACAGGAGTCCATAATCCACTCAGGATTGAGACCAAGTTGCCTAGGTCATCCTAGTGAAATAGAAACCTAGCTAGCTAACGGTGTTACAACTAGTGGTTAACTATTTCGAGGTCCGATCTTATGCAAACTCATTGCATAGGATACCCCCACTCGCATGTCCACTACATGAACGCATTGGATCATTGTGTTTGTATCATAATACAAAGCGGGTCGTATCCATAGTGTCACCAGGATAAGGTACCCAACCTTATCTCTATACTATAGACCCTTTAGGCTGTATCCTGAACATTGATCCCCGTATGTCCCTACATACTAGTTCAAGCCTCATACTAACAGCCTAGGATGTTTAGTTTATTGGATTAGGGTTAATAAGACAAGATTACTCAATACAAACAATATAAATGAACAATGCATCATTTTATTAATGTTCGATCAAAAGTTACATTTAATATCTACGAGTTTTAGGACATAAAACCCAACAAACTCCCACTTGAACTAAAACTCAAGATAATGGGAAAGTATATACAAAATTATCCAAAGCTGGAAATGGTAAATGTATACTGTACATTACATAAAAGGTAAATATACAAAATACAATAAACTAGGGCATCCTTACACTCATTACACATCTCCCACTTGCCCTAGATTATACTATATACATGTCTCGCCAGACCTAGACTGTCTAGATGACCCTCGAACACTTTAGCCAAGAGGGCCTTCGTAAACAGATCAATAATGTTATGCTCCGAAGCGATCTTGGTAACGACCACATCTCCTCGTTACACAATTTTCCGAATCAGGTGATACTTCCTCTCAATGTGTTTTCCTCCTTTGTGGCTGCGAGGTTCCTTAGAGTTGGCTATAGCCCCACTGTTGTCACAGTATAATGTTATGGGAAAGTTCATATTTGGAACAACTTCCAAATCAGTCAAGAACTTCCTTAGTCAAACTGCTTCCTTAGTTGCTTCACAAGTAGCTACATACTCAGCCTCCATGATTGAGTCTGCTATGCATCCTTGTTTGATGCTTTTCCAAACTACAGCTCCCCCGTTAAGGGTGAACACTGACCCTGACGTGGATTTCCTAGAATCCTTGTCATACTGAAAGTCGGAGTCGGTGTATCCAGTGAGAACTAACTCTTTAGCCCCAAACACCAGCATGTAGTCCCTCGTTCTTCTAAGATACTTGAGGATTCCTTTAACGGTGGTCCAGTGGTCTAACCCTGGATTTGACTGATATCTGCTGACTATCCCTACAGCATAACAGATGTCAGGCCTCGTGTAGAGCATTGCATACATTAAGCTACCCACAGCTAAGGCGTAGGGAATCCGTCTCATATCCTCAATTTCTTAAGGTGTCTTAGGACACTGTTCCTTAGACAAGTGAACCCCATGCCTGAAAGGTAATAAATCCTTCTTGGAGTTCTGCATCGAATATCGAGACAACATTTTGTCGATATACGTTCCTTGAGACAGGGCTAGCATTTTGTTCTTTCGATCTCGAACAATCTGGATACCAAGAACATATTAGGTCTCTCCTAAATCTTTCATTTGGAATTGGGCAACTAGCCAATCTTTTACGTCAGACAGATATCCTACATCATTTCCAATGAGTAGGACGTCATCAACATAAAGTACTAGGAAAGCTACTTTGTTTTTGTTTATTTTCTTGTTTACACAAGACTCATCAACATTTTGGTTAAAGCCAAAAGATTTGATTGCAATATCAAATCTAATATTCCAAGATCTGGAAGCCTGTTTCAACCCATAAATGGATCGATTCAGTTTACAAACTTTTTGCTCCTGACCTTGGGTTATGAACCCTTCGGGTTGAGACATAAAGATATTCTCTTCAAGATTACCATTCAGAAAGGCAGTCTTGACATCCATTTGCCATATCTCATAGTCATAATAAGTGGCTATGAATAAGAGAATTCTTATTGACTTTAACATAGCAACAGGAGAAAAGGTTTCCTCATAGTTCACCCCTTCTCTTTGGGTATAACCCTTTGCTACAAGTCTTGCTTTGAAAGTTTGTACTTTCCCAGCGACATCTCTTTTCCTCTTATAGATTCATTTACACCCTATGGGTTTGACCCCTTCAAGTGGATCTACAAGTTCCCAAACTTGATTGAAGTACATAGACTCCATCTCAAGGTCCATGGCTTTGGCCCATTCATCTTTATCTACATCATTCATTGCCTGATGATAAGACAATGGATCCTCAACACCGTCATCAGGTATGACTACTTGTGTTTCACTTAAACCCAAGTAACGGTCAGGTTGAATTACAACCCTCCCACTGTGCCGAGGCTCTCCCACTATGTGAGAAGGATGAGATTGATGTGAAGAGCTGGCTCCTACATCAACTTTTGTTGAAGGACCAGCTTCATCAACAACTCTTGTTAATTCTTCTGTAGCTTCTCCTAATACTAGTTTACTACGTGGTTTGTGATCTCTAATGTGGTCTTCCTCCAAGAAAGTAGCGTTTTTCGATACAAACACTTTGTTTTCTTGAGGGTCGTAGAAAAGACAACCTCTCGTTTCTTTAGGGTAACCAACAAATTGGCATACTCTAGAACGGGGTTCCAGTTTCTTAGGATTTGTCACTAGCACGTGTGCAGGACAACCCCAGATACGGAAGTAACGAAAACTAGGTTTTTAGCCCCCTCCATAAAAGGTGTTTCAGAAACACTCTTTGAGGGAACATTGTTCAGAATATGTACTGTAGTCTCTACTGCATACCCCCAAAACGAGCTAGGCAATTGAGCATAGCTCATCATTGAACGAAGCATGTCTAACAAGGTTCTATTTTTCCTTTTTGATACACCATTTTGTTGAGGTGTACCAGGTGCTGAGAGTTGGGATTGGACTCCATTTTCTATCATATAGTCCTGGAATCTTTGATCCATATACTCTTCACCTCGATCTTATCGAAGCGTTTTAATTGTTTTACCTAATAAGTTTTCTACTTCAACCTTATTCGTATACTATAGACCCTTTAGGCTGTATCTTGAACATTGATCCCCGTATGTCCCTACATACTAGTTCAAGCCTCATACTAATAGCCTAGGATGTTTAGTTTATTGGATTAGGATTAATAAGACGAGATTACTCAATACAAACAATATAAATGAACAATGCATCTTTTTATTAATGTTTGGTCAAAAGTTACATTTACGATGAAGGGTCGATGAAGGGTCGAACAAAACGAACTTTTGACCCGCTGTAGTTACGAACCATCGATGAAGGGTCGAACAATCGATGAAGGGATGAAGGGTCAACTAAAATACTAAAAGTTCAGATAAAGTTTTTGCTTGGTGTAACTTTTATATATACTATAAATATAGATATAGATACAGATGAGCAACAATCAATTTATTTTTTTTTTAAGCACTTTGTTAATTGTGATTTCACATTTTTTTTTTGGTTGTTGAAAAAAAAAAAAATGTGATTTCACATTTTTTTTTCTTCGCTCTCAGTGTCGTACGTTTCCGTCTTCTTCAAGCATTGACGACTTCTGCAACTTCCGAAGGTCAGTAGTTTTGCATTATGCTTGAAGAAGAATGGAAGTCCCTTCGGCTCTGTTTTCAACTCTCCCCTCTTACTCTCTGCTTCTTCAGTTAAAGATTCAATCGGTCCACTCGTCTTCAACCCTGTTCCCAGCTCTCTCACCCGCCTCTTCTCATCGCCTTCTTTACTGCCTTCCCTTTCTCCTCCTTCAATTCTCAATCTCCGCAGATTTCTTCTCACTTCTTCGCCCATCACTCCCTCTACTTCTTCCTCCGTCGCTTTGCTCTTCGGGGATCAACAATGGGATGGCGATGCAGCTTCCACTCTCCGCTACAATTGCTTGCAGCTCCTTCGATGCCCCAATTCCAGCCACATTGTTGTGTTTTTTCCCACTGGCCCCAATTCCGACCATGTTGGGTTCTTAGTGGTTTCCGGGGATGGTTCAGGTTTGGGCGTTCAGTCTGATTGCAATAATGAAGTTTTTAGTGGTGAAAGTGAATTGAACTATAAGATTTTTGGGATTGCTGTTAACCGTGTTTCGGAATTGGGTTTTGAGGGTGATTGCTCTGTCTGTTTCGGGCTTTTGTTGGCTTATACTATGTATTCTGTTGAATGGTTTGTTGTGAAAAATAATGCAACTGATTTGAGGTTTCCGCCTAGGGTTAGTTTAGTTCATATGGGTAGCAAGGTTTTTAGGACTTGTTCTGTTGTTCATGCTTGTTGGAGTCCTCATTTGTTGGAAGAAAGTGTTGTTTTATTGGAAGATGGTAGCTTGTTCTTGTTCGACATGGAGCCTCTCTTGAAAGCTAAAAATTATAATATGAATGCAGATTTGAAAGGAATTAGGTTGAGAGTGCTGTGGGACAGTTTAGATTGCTCAAAAAAGGTGAAATGGCTGAGTTGTGAGTTTAGTTGGCATCCTAGAATCTTGATTGTTGCGCGTTCTGATGCTGTTTTCTTAGTTGATTTAAGGGAGGTTGAGTGTAGCATTTCTTGTTTAGTGAAGATAGAGATGTTCCGCTCATGTTCTTTGGCTGAAAGGGAACAATTCCTTGCATTTTCTAAAGCAGGTTCCGGTGGATTCTATTTTTGTGTGGCTTCAAAAAGTCTGTTACTTCTTTGTGACATACGTAAACCGCTATCACCGGTGTTGCAATGGACCCATGGTATTGATGAACCAAGCTATGTGAGTGTTTTTAGCTTGTCTGAGTTGAGGTCTCGTGCAAGCAATAGTATGTACAAATTAGCTTCTGAGTCAGGCTATTGCATTGTACTGGGATCCTTTTGGACTTGTGAGTTCAACATCTTTTGCTATGGACCTTCCCTACCAGCTCTTGACCAATCTGTTTCTTCAAAAAGTTCGAAATATTTCCAGTCACTTTATGCGTGGGAGCGTCCTTCGAATCTCATATTATCAGGTCGAGAGTGTCCATGCGGTAGTTGCCTTGTAAGACAAGAAACTTTGAAGGATGCAATTCCTGAATGGGTAGAGTGGCAGCAGAAGAAGGAAATAGTGTTGGGCTTTGGCATCCTGGATAATAATCTCTCTCTACCACTTATAGAACAAAATGACTATGGTAGTTTTACACTTGTAAGGCTTATGTCATCTGGGCTGCTTGAAGCACAGACTTATCAAGCCTCCTGGAACTTGGTGAAGCGGATAGACAAATCTCATAAAGAATCATTGAATCTTAATGATTATTTGCTACATGGGTGGTTGGTTGATGAAAAATATAGATTCAACAGAAGATTCAGGTACTTTAATTTTGACTACCTCATGGGATATTTAAATGATAGTTTAGATGAAGTTATTGATTCTTTCATGAGGAAGTCTAGTAAGGATTTTGTATGCGAGCGATCCTTGACCCCGGAAATTCATGAAGTTTTGTGTGAGAAGTTAAAAGCTTGTGGGTTTGGTCGTTTGAGATCATCTCCAACACTTGCTGTTGTGTTTAATGACATTAGCCTGCCTACAAGTATACAAGAGATTACTTTCAGGAAATTGTGGGCAAGCTTACCCATGGAACTTTTACATTTTGCCTTCTCTAGTTACTCTGAATTCCTCGAGAACAAGAATGCAATATCTTTAGAGTTTTTAAGTGTTCCTAGCCTACATCAGTTGTCCCCTTTTATCCTAAGGGACCCATCAAGTCGCAGTAATAAGTGGTCATATAAAGTGCAGCAAACTGAAAGTCTTGTGGGTCCAGTACTTCCCCTTCCCATTCTGCTCGTACTTCATGAGTTTCAAAATGGATGTTCGAAGTTCGAAGAAGAAGAGGCAAGAAAATTTTCATTAGAGGCCGAACTTGGTGAGCAATATGATCAAATCAGGTCTGCAGCTGGTGAGATGGTTATGTCACCTTTTGACCCAAAGGTTGATGATGGTCCAGCGGTCTCTCTTGTGAATGATCGAGAATATGTTTCTGCTGATTCTCAGAAGCCAAAGAATTTCGTTTCATATCACCCAACTGCCTTTAATTCCTATATTTTTGATGATGATAACACACAAGGAAATGCGACTAATCTTACAGATGTATTTGATTCCTTAATATTCAAATTAGAAGGGGGAAAGGCTACATCCAGTGAGAAGTCTGAAAACAACGCTAACTGTACGACGGTCTTTGCCCTGTTGAGTTGAAATTCGATGCTCGTCCCGTGAACTTCGGGCCAAAAGAGTTGAAGGGATATGATTTACTAAAAAGGCAACTGTTGAAATGGGAAGATGGGTTTGATGCGTACAAGGAATTTTGCTCCAAGGTTTGATGTCCATTGGTTTGCATCGAATTTCTAAAGCTTCATTTCAAGATCCTGATATAAACTATTGTGAGAACAAGTAACAGGTATTTGAATTTGCCTCCCTTTTATAATTTGCTTCCCTTTGTTTTTGTATGTCCTTGTATTCTTTCAATTTTTTCTGTATCTATAAAAAATAACCGGTATTTGAATGACATATAAGGAACATATTTCCTACTAATTACAAATCATTTTTCTAACCGTTCTTAAGGATGGTTCCTTTTGCCTTTCTTGGTTATTATACATTAGCTTTATGGTTTAGAAAGTTGCAAAGACTTGCATGGTTGATCTTTATGGGGAGGGAATTTGCACGTCTCAAAGAAACTTGTGTGGGAAGCTAACAAACTGTTAGCAGACTGTAAGGTATCTCCTTACTATATATTGTTAATCAAGAGAAAACACAGCCCAAAGGCTTTACAAAATCCAGCAAGTTCAAGAGTGCTGGTGGCTCTCCCTCTCATCCAGAGACTTTCACACTAAAAACAAAACATAAACTACCCTACTAACCTGAAAAGACTTATAAACTACCCTTACAAAGTAACTTCCCCTTGGCCCCACCGAACACACGATCCCCACTCTAACTACCCGGAGGAAGTTCCCTTCTTGCCCCTACGGTTATAGACCTTTAGTATAGGAGATCTAACATTACCCTCGTTCATGAAAAACCTTGTCCTCAAGGTTGAAGTCCGAAAATAGAAGCTTCAGGTCCTCCACCTTCTCCCACGTAGCTTCATGCGCGGGCAATCCATCCCATTCTACCAAAACTTCAGAATAATCAGGAGTAGCTGCAAAAAGATCCACCGGCTTAGCCACCCACTCGAAGGCATTTGTCAGCATAGGAGGCCCAACGTGTACAGCTTGATGACCACCCAAAGCTCGTTTGAGTTGCGAAACATGAAACACAGGATGGATCTTAGTTCCAGGAGGTAGCTCCAACTTATATGCAACCGCGCCAATCTTCTCAACAATCTTGTATGGCCCAAAGAACTTGGGAGATAACTTCTCATTCCGTCGCTTGGCCACGGATGTTTGTCGATAAGGACGAAGTTTCAAAAACACCCATTCACCCTCCGCCAACTCCATTTCCGTTCTTTTCCGGTCCGCAAATTTTTTCATCCGCTCTTGAGCCACGCGCAAATGGTCCTTCAACACCTTCAAAATGAGGTCCCGGTCAGTAAGTTGCTGGTCCAAACTTGCATTGGACGTCCTCATATCCCCATAAGACTACAAGGGAGGTGGCAACCGCCCATACACCGCCTGAAATGGCGTCATCCCAATGGCGCTGTGAAAGGTGGTATTATACCAGTACTCAGCCCAACTCAACCACTGCTTCCACTTGGTCGCTTGCTCACTACAGAAACAACGAAGGTACAGCTCGACCCCTTTATTCACGATCTCAGACTGCCCATCTGATTGTGGGTGAAAAGCCGTGCTACGACAAAGTTTGGTGCCCTGTAGTCTGAACAATTCCGACCAAAAATTGCTGAGGAAAATCTTATCCCTGTCCGAGACAATAGAGTTGGGAAACCCATGAAGACGCACTATTTCCTGAATAAACACCTCAGCCACATCCTTAGCAGTAAAGGGATGTCGTAACCCAATAAAATGTGCAGCTTTGCTAAGCCGATCAACCACAACCAGGATGGTATCCACCCCCTTCGATCTGGGCAACCCCTCTATGAAGTCCATTGTAATCGCCTCCCAAATACGCTCAGGTATTTCTAAGGGTTGAAGCAATCCCGCAGGCGAGGCAGCCAATGTTTTATTTCGTTGACACACCAAACACTCTGATACATACTTTCGCACATCATTTTTCATACCTTCCCAGTAAAGCTCCCCCGTTAGCCGCTTATAGGTTCTTAAAAATCCAGAATGCCCTCCCATAACAGAATCATGAAACGTATGGAGGATGGAAGGAATCAAAGACGAGGTGTTAGAGAGGACCAACCTTTTCTTGTACAACAATTGGCCACGAACCCATTCAAACTTGGGCACACTATCAGCATCCGCTTGCAACCGATGAATAATTCTTTGTAGCCTTGGGTCTTGATTCACTTCGCGATTTACTATTCCCACATCCAGAATAGCGGGTGCCACTAATGCTGCTAAATGAACCGCCGGCATTACCCGAGATAAACCATCCGCCACCCTATTTTCCAGACCCGGGCGATACTGAACTTCAAAGTCATAACCCAACAATTTTGCTAACCATTTCTGGTATTGCGGTTGAATCACCCTTTGATCCAAAAGGTAGCGAAGGGCCTTCTGGTCGGTCTGTACTATGAACCGCTGACCAAGCAAATATGGCCTCCAACGCTGCACTGCAAGGACTATTGCCATCAACTCCCTTTCGTAGACTGACTTCAATTGTGCACGTGCAGAAAGCGTATGGCTGAAGAACGCAATAGGCCGCTTATTTTGTGACAAGACCGCACCTAACCCCGTACCAGACGCATCAGTCTCTACCACAAACGGTAATGTAAAGTCGGGCAATGCTAGGACTGGGAGAGTGACCATGGCGTGCTTGAGCTGTTCGAAGGCCTTGGTGGCCGGCGCACCCCAATCGAATGCTCCAGTCTTCAACAATTGTGTCAATGGGGCAGCAATCTTTCCATAATTACAGACAAAACGCCTATAATAGCCGGTCAGCCCAAGGAACCCCCTCAACTCCCTGATATTTTGGGGTTGTGGCCATTCCATCATGGCGCGAATCTTTTCAGGACCAGCCTCCACCCCGTGCTCCGAAATGACATGTCCCAAATATTCGATGCGGGTCTGAACAAACTGACACTTGCCCAAGTTGGCTTTCAACTGATTTGTCCGCAAAATCTCAAACACAATCTTAAGGTGTAGCAGATGGTCATCATAAGTCAAGCTATATATCAAAATATCATCGAAGAAAACAAGGATAAACTTACGAAGATATGGCCTGAAAAGGCTGTTCATGAGCGCCTGAAAAGTAGATGGAGCATTCGTAAGGCCGAAAGGCATAACTAAGAACTCGTAGTGGCCTTCATGCGTCCTGAAGGCTGTCTTTTGGATATCACTGGAATGTACCCTGATTTGGTGGTAGCCCGACCGCAAATCAATCTTGGAATAAAGTTTCGAGCCATGTAATTCATCTAATAGCTCCTCCACGACTGGAATGGGAAACTTATCCGGTACTGTGACATTGTTAAGTGCACGATAATCGACGCAAAACCGCCAACTCCCATCCTTCTTTTTGACTAACAATACTGGGCTGGAGAATGGACTGACGCTAGGCTGAATAACCCCTGCAATGAGCATCTCGGATACTAATCTCTCGATTTCGTTCTTTTGCACCTGGGGATATCGATATGGCCTTACATTAACTGGCTGGGCTCCTCCCTTAAGATGAATCCGATGGTCAAACTCCCTTTTGGGTGGCAGTTGGTCAGGCATCTGAAAAATATCCTCAAACTGACTAAACAACAACTTCAAGGAATCAGGTATGGCTGCGGACGGGGACAAAGCAGCATACTCAGAAGAATCAACCAGGGCCGCCAACGCTTTGAACTCTACTAAGTAGCCTTGGTCGTTTTCCCCCCACGTCCGCATCATTCGCTTGAGGGACACTCTGGTCTTAGTGAGGCTGGGATCTCCCTTTAGGATCACATTTCCCCATCTCTCTCAATTGTAATAGTCAGGGTCGTCCAGTTCACCCTTGTTTCACCCAATGTGTGCAACCAAAGCATGCCCAAAACCACGTCAACGCCTACAAGGTCTAACGGCAGAAAGTCCTCAACCACTGTTAAGTCTCCAAGAGAGAGAACAACTCCCTTGCACACACCCCTGCCCTTAATCGGCGGTCCAGACCCCATCAGAATACCATAGTTCGTGGTCTCAGTCAACGGAAGCTTCAAGTCATCTACCAACCGCTGGGTAATAAAGTTATGCGTTGCTCCACTGTCAATCAACACCACAACATCTTCCATGTCAATTTTTCCGCGCATCTTAAGAGTTCCGGGTCCAGTGAACCCCACCACAGAGTTCAAGGACAATTCCGCTGCATCATCTTTCTCCTCGGCAAGGTCTGGTTCCGCTGTCGGCAGCAAAACATCCTCATCAAAGATTTCCATTTCCTCCCCGTTAGCCTGAACCACTAGCGCTCTGAGTTCCTTAGCCTTGCAGCGATGGCCGATCGTATACCTCTCCTCGCATCTAAAACATAGACCTTTCTCCCTACGCATTTGATACTCCGCGTCAGTCATTCGCCTTATACCTCCCTCTCGACGAGGATTTGAATTTGTTGTGCCCGCGAGAGTTATGGTACGCGTTTGGTATGCCTCGGTGGGCCTGGTGATCTCTTTGCGTAACCCATAGCCCACCTTGGACTCAAAGGAGACTTTGGGTCGGGCCGTGAGAAGTTTCCCTTCTTCGTCCTTCGCAATTTCACGATCCTCAACCAACTGTGCCTTTTCCATCATGTCATCTAATCCCACCGGACGAAAACAGCGCACCTCCGCCTGCATCACTGGCTTCAATCCATTCATAAAGGTATGCTCGAGGACTTCATTCGTCAAGTGAGGCAATGGCGCCACCAACCGCTCAAAAGACTCGCAATACGTCTGCACGGATGTCTCCTGCCTAACCGCCAGAAAACGACCACACACATCACCCCCATCTTTTTTCTTTCGAAAACGTTTAAGCAACCGCAGTTTCAAGTCACGCCAATCCTTAAAAGGTTCACGCTCCTCCTTCGATTGATACCAATTGAGTGCAACCCCTTCAAAACTGATAACGGCCACAGTCATTTTTTCGAGATCGGAAAGTTTATGGATTTGGAAATACCAGTCAGCACGAAACAACCAACTATCCGGCTCATCACCACCAAAAACAGGCATCTCAACTTTCTTAAACTTATGTCTGTCATTGACATTATCCTCCCCGTGCGTGGTTTGGACTGCGCCATCCCCTACACCATGCGTGCCAGAGGTCTCACCGGCGTCAACCGGTTCTTTAAACTTGTGAACAGACCCGTCGGTGACCCCAGAAGGCTCTGGTCGACGGAGCAGTGCAATCTCAGCAGCCATCGCAGCAATCGCCTTACGTACATCCTGCATACCTTCCACCATTTCCGCCTTCATCCCAATCAATTCGCGCTCGTTGGTCTCCAAACGTTCTTCCATCTTCTTCTGCGTCATTCTCGTCCACTTCCCCAGGGCGAGGAATTGCTCTGATACCAATTTGTAAGGTATCTCCTTACTATATATTGTTAATCAAGAGAAAACACAGCCCAAAGGCTTTACAAAATCCAGCAAGTTCAAGAGTGCTGGTGGCTCTCCCTCTCATCCAGAGACTTTCACACTAAAAACAAAACATAAACTACCCTACTAACCTGAAAAGACTTATAAACTACCCTTACAAAGTAACTTCCCCTTGGCCCCACCGAACACACGATCCCCACTCTAACTACCCGGAGGAAGTTCCCTTCTTGCCCCTACGGTTATAGACCTTTAGTATAGGAGATCTAACACAGACACTGGATATAACCCTTTTAGCGTTAAGCTCTAGAACACTGCAGCTGGTTCCACTAAAAGTTGGTAGTAGAAGTTTTTTTTTTTTTTTTTGATAAGAAACAATTTCATTGATGTATGAAATTTACAAAAGGGATACATGATCCATAGAGATTACAAAAGACTTTCCCAACTGTTTAAGAGGGAAGTATATGAGTACGAAGCAAGGAGGGGAGAGAGTTTGCACCAAGATATAGCATAGTATATAACAATGTCGAAAAAACCATCAAAAGTTGGTAGTAGAAGTTGTCATTTGTTCTTTCAAGGTTCCTTTCATTTTACTGTTAGTTCAAAAGGATAGTGCTATGAGGGCCGTTACTTCAATTATGTTTAGGGCATGATGTACATTCCTAGACCAAGTCTTTAGGGCTTTATTTATTCTTGAGTTCCTGCCTGACTTGCACATAATAATACGGGGTTTGGTTTTGATTCTTTAATTTCTCGTTAACCACACAAGATCTTTTTTTTGAACAAGAAACAAGATTTTTCATTGATGCAATGAAAAGAGGCTGGATTTGATTTTTATTTTTCTTATTTTTAGCGTTTATAATGTGTCTTAGTTAGCTAACATAAACCTCAACTAGTTCTGCTGAACTATTGCTAGACCTTATGACAATTGATGTAGGAAACTCATAAGGTGGTCTATATATCAACCATAGACTTCAATGGAGGAATCATCTTTAAATTATTAACCGTTTTTCCTCTTGACCTTTGGGTCAATTCGCAGTAGTTAATTCAATTTTGTCCTGCCACGCAACATATAGAGTTAATTTGCATATCAGTTATTACAAGAAAGAATTCCATGTAGCTAAAGTTACATGAAAGAATGCCATGTAGTTTATAAACAGTCTCAATATCCAACTTTATTCTCAAAATCCTCACATTTCTTTTCAACTGTTGTACCTAAAAACAGATGAGACTCAACACTTTCAATGAATCACTCTCTTCTTGGGAGCTCTATTACCTAACGTACCTGACCTATATAAGGGATGAAGAGAAAAAAAATTAACACAGCTGAATTCTTGCGAAAAGTGAACTTTAATCTCATCAAGAAACCTGTACCATATGCTTATTATTAACAATGTAAATAGTTCAAATCAAGTAATGGATTGACCATGGAATATCAAAGGACTCATTATTATACCTGTATTAGAAAGTTCGAGAATCCTGGCTCTCTTCCTGTTTCATTTGGAGAACTCGTAGCCCCACTCAGTTCACTCCCCATCATTTACATTTTCTCCTAAACATAGCTACCCTTGACGGCACTCCAATTGAATCACTTACATCCTAAGATCATACTGCACCAAAATAGTGCCTAATAGATTACCCTTTGAGCTCTGGACTATTTTTCTTTCATTGGTTGTAAGTAGAAGAAATCAGAGTTTAACACTATTGTTCTAATTTTGCTTCTGTTGCTCTTTTCATGTCATGAATATAATTATGACTCATGTCCTGAAGCCTAATTTACTGATTTCATAATGTGTTGGTGTGGATGTAGAAATGCAAGTCTGGCTTACATAACAACATTTTTTGTTTGGGTGTTACAGTTCTTTACTAATGTATTATTTTTAGATATTATAATTACAATCTTCTCTTTGGAATTCTCTTCCCAAACATTTTTGCAATTATGACACTTTTTTCTTTTAATAATGGGAGGAATTTTCTGTAATTCCGTAGGCCTCTTTCATGTTGATGCCTTATCACCCTTATCACCCTTTGTACCTATAAGTATTGTTAATATCAGTGAATAGTTTCCTATTAAAAGAAAAGAAAAGTTGAGATCATAACTGATCTTTTGCTGGTGATTCTATTTTGTTTGTAGGGAGGAAAAATACGTGATATGCTTTTCAATATACTTGAGGAAGAAAGGGATGTCATAATCAAACATGGAACACGATCACGAGAGAGTAGGCGTGCTGCTACACATGGGATGCATACATCTAAGTTCTGCTTGAATCCTGCTGGCGACACTCCCTCTGCGTGTCGACTTTTTGATTCTGTAGTAAGCTTATGTGTACCAGTGATTGTCAGTGATAGTATTGAGTTGCCTTTTGAAGATGTTATAGATTACTCCAAGATTGCAGTGTTTTTTGATTCGGTTTCTGCTGTGAAACCTGAATTTTTAGTTTCAAAGCTGAGGAGAATATCTAAACAGAGGATTCTGGAGTATCAGAGAGAAATGAAAGAGGTCAGTATTATGTATGAATGCTCCTTTTCTTTTCATAGACTTTTGTGGTTCAAGTTTCTTCTTCTGTTAGTGCTGTTTGTTTCTTGTGTATGTGTGTTTTGTTTCTAGGTTTTGATTTAAACCAATTTCCAAAAGGTTACAAAATAGTGCTGACTAAATAAGAGATTTCTATCTCATTGATAATTCAAACTGGCGGTTCTTTTTTCTTCTAAAAGAAGTGTTAAACTAACGAAAACTTGTTTGAATTTGTTACTTCAAGTAAATGGTTAAGTTATGCATATTAATAAAGTTTCTTCTATTGGATGTATGTTACTCAGATAAAGAGGTACTTTGAGTACACAGACTCGAATGACACAGTGAATGAAATATGGCGTCAAGTCTCACAGAAGTTACCTCTAATTAAGCTAATGATTAATCGTGAAAGGAGGCTCATTCATAGAGATGTTGATGAACCAGACTGCTCTTGTCTCTGTTTAAACCAAACCAGCATCAGGACCAGACTATAATTCTTTATTTAGAATTGCTGGGAGAATCCAGGTTGCTCTACAAATGGCATGCCAGCTGCGAGACTTCTGAGTTAGAGGAAATTGCGGATGTAGTTATATTTATCACTAATTCCAACTTTTGAGATGCCCGTTTTCCTCGGCTAAGCTGGCTTTTCTTCTAACCACAGGTAGGTAGAGGTTGCCATATTTATACGCCTATTCAATTATTACTTCTCTACTCTTTACTGTTGAGTTGGTTATGTAGAACTGACATAGCCATACAAAATCTGGTAATATTTGTACTTGTTTTTTCATTTTTTGCGCATTGTACAGAAAAAGGGTCTGTTTGATCCTTCCATATTCGACTGAAGTTTTTTTCTTCCTTTTTCCTTAGTTGTAGGCTTGAGATAGACAGTGGGGCATTGGAAACATGTCCAATAAGCGAGTTGGTTTTTTACTTGGGAAATTTGATCAGTATTTAGATTATGTTTAAAATTACTTCCACTCTCTCTTGCTCATTGTTTTTGCATATTTCAAACCCCAGCATAGCTCCGATAGCTGTATCCATTGAATGAATGTATGTACAGTTTGGTGGTTACATGGTTGGTTGGTGGCTGGTGTCAACGTTCCCAAAAGTCGAGCATTTTGATCGATCTCTTGAAACATATTCTCTCCTTTTAATTCTTTTACCCATTACTTTTAATTTCACACTTCTTTCTCCTTCCCTTTTGATCGAAGGCCTCTCCTCGGCCGAGCAAAGCCTAACCTCCTCTCTTCTCTCACTGGTTTCTCATTGGTTTGACTTTATCTTTCACCTCTTCAGTTTGAATATATTTCTCTCAGCTATAGAAGAAACTTTGGCTTTGACTCATCTCACTCTCATTTTCTTCTCTCAATCCCTCCAGAAAAGAAACCAACCACATCTGAAAAGTGGGAGAATATTATTCTTTCTCCTTCATCACTTGCTTCTTCTTTATTTCTTTGACCTATGTCTTGATCAATAGTTGTTGCACAAGTTGTTTATGATTGCATATTCAGTTTTAATTGAGTTACAATCTTCCTCTATTCAACTGATTGCATAATTCATGGTAAATATGATAACAAACAACAAATCTTATTAACATATAAATGTGTTGCTAGTTCATTGATTATCTTGCTGAATAGGAGGCTCTACCTTAATGGGGGACGCTTTACTCTTCAAGGCTTGTTATTACTTACTATGCTCTACTCACTTTTGACTAAATACTCGTTCTTTGTTGAATGGTTCACAGACAAAGAATGCTGAGAACTTGCCAAGTTTGTACTCAAAGAAGAATCTACATGCTATAGAGTCATTTCAAACTTGGATGCCTGATGCTTTCAGGCAGACCACCCCACAACATGGTACTCCATTGCTTCCTTTGTCTGGAGGGAATCATATCACATCTTTATCAGGTATTGAATCTTGGTTGGAGTCTCATCCTGGAGACTCTAACAGAAAAATGTTACAAAGTTGTGCAGTCAATTCCAGTACAGCATCTTTTTCTGATGGTCAGTTGGTCGGCTCACAGGAAAAGGCTGGTCTTTGTTTGGCAGCAGCAAAACTGGTTGGAGAGAACTTGAATATGCAACCAAAAATATCCAACGTATCTGGTGAAGTTAGTAAGATGAAAAGCAATGAAAACCTTGTCATCATGGCTGAAAACAGTGTCAGAAGCCCTACTAAAAACCATGTTGGAAGAGCTAATGAAAAATAACAAAAGAGAAAAAGGACCGTTGAAACTGTTGAATCCATTGAATATGTATATCATGAGAGTAAGAAAATGCATTCTCAGATTGAAGAGAAGTTGTCTCTTTTGCATGCTTTAAACATTCCTACAGAGAAGCCCTTAGAAAAGAGAAAGACTTCGTGCCGGAAGAAAACAAGGGTGCAGCATTTACTTGATGCTAATGAGATGAAGTTGAATAAAGTTAACACTGAAGTTTGTACGTTTCAAAGTATTGATAGGCAACCTTCTCAACCTGTCAACAAACATACAGACAGTAGTCAGCCAACTTCAAAGCCTGGGAACTTTTGGGAATATAGCAGATGGGGACTATATGAAATTGCTAGTAATTGGATAGTGCTGCTGATGAGGAATGCTACAGGAGAGCAATGGAAATGCCGCTGTCCCCTTCACTTCCAGATATTTATATCCCTGGTGCCGAAACATCTGCTTTGAATGATTTAGAGCCTTTCTAAGAAGCACGGATACGGATACGGATACGGATACGGACACGAGACACGGATACGACACGGACACGGAGACACGCCATTTTTTTAAAATCTAGGACATAGACACGTTTAGGAAAATATACATTTTTCAAAATATATATCATTTTTATACTAGAAGGAAATTCAAAATCAATAAGTTTATGCATTTATATCCTTAAAATAATGAACTTTTGATTTATGCATTTATATCCTTAAAATAATGAACTTTAACGTATTTCACTCTTAAAATTTAATAAGGGTTCTATATAGACCTATATTGACATTGTACAACTAGTGTTTGCCACATATCAATTATGCCAACAAGTGTCGGAGTGTCCAAGTGTCTGACAACGGACACGTTAACCAAACTAAAGTGTCTGTGCTTCTTAGGAGTCTTTAGTAGATGAACTCCATAAAGAATTGCCAAATGAAGAAGGGAAGCCACAATTGCATGGCCATGATGTCATGGATGTTGAGATTAAGTCCAATTGTACCCAATCCTGCAACTCTGGCTTGTTAGGAGATGCTCATGGCAGTAAACGCCAACTTGGTCTGTGGCAAGGGAGCCGTGGGAGTGATCTTTGTGACATTGTACAGGCAGAAAAAAACTGTCTTGATCAGATTGGGGTCATTGTAGGGATGCCTGGGACAAATGTTCCTCTTTCTGGTCGTGAAGGGGTGGGAACGTCAGAAATTAAATCTGGAACCCCGGACATCTCCATCCCTGATTTTTGGGTAATTATAAAAAATAGGACAAAAACGATGGCATTAAAGAGAAATGGGATTCATTTTAAATTGAAAGAGTAATGGGATTTTTAGGAGAGTGAAATTACAAAATTATCCTTATTAAAAATCTCCAAATTCACTTTCTTCTCTTCTCCCCTCACCCTTTCTTTCCACGATTTTCTCTCCTTCACGCACCTTGCTTACTCCACGATTTTCTCTCCTTCGTATAGATTTCCACGATTTTCTCCCTTCTTCACGATTTTCTTTCTTCGTATAGATTTCCACGATCTTCATGTTGAAAGGTGTTGTAATTAGGCTAGAAAATGATATCAGCTTGACTGCTGTTTTTTTTTTTCTCGCAATATCACGTTTGCGAGAATTTTTTCTCGCAATCTCGCTGAGAATTTTTTTCTCGCAATAACGCTGCGAGAATTTTTTTTTCTCGCAATCTCGCTGGGAGAATGTTTTTCTCGCAATCTTGTTAGGAAAGTTTTTTTTTCTTGCAATCTTGCTGAGAATTTTTTTTCTCGCCATTTAATTTAACAATAACAATTATTTAAGTTTCACAAACATCTCAACATTTAGGAATAATCCCCTGTAATTTTATTCCTCATCACTAATCCCTGTAGAGTAAGCATCGCCACAAACATTTCGACACTTAATATAACATATATTTAAGTTTCACGTTATTTGGAGTATCAGTAGCTCAAATTATTTCTAAAAAAAAAAACACGGCTTAAAATGATTTGATGCCTGTTTTCTTGAAATTACACGTTGCAAGACAAAAAAAAATGTGATCCCCTGATTCCTCATCTCAAATCCCTATAGAGTAAGTATCGCCACAAACATCTGGACATTTAATATAACATATATTTACTTGAATTACAATATAGTTTCTTAATACAAAAGATTACAATTTTTTTTACCACAAAATGTGTCTAGAAATCCACCGATTGATTTAAGTTTCCATTGCTTTGAGATTTTTATTGGAACCATGAAGGGATCATCTACAAATTCTTCAGTTAATCGACCTTTCTTGTAATCCAAAATTGTGATTTTATTCTTCTTTGCCACTGTCTCCATAGTTGGCTGAAGAAAAATTTATAGAATTGGGTAGAAAAATATAACAACCCTGTGATAAAAATGTAGAAAAAATTATAGAGTGAAATTGGAAGTTTACATACAAAAGGGAAGTAATCAAAAAGCATTATGAACCAGCAATGAACCTGAGAGTTAGATTCCACGGACTCGAAAAGAAAGCTTGGAGCATCCCAATCATTTTCCTTGACTATACATCGATATGCTAGAATTGAGTCTTGTTGATCGGCAAAGATGCATCGAGAAAGCGGGACCAAGTTTTCGTGTTTTGATGCTTCTACAAACTCTGCTGCATCAATGCCTAAAGAAAAACAAGAAACTTGGATGAGGATTTTTCAGATGAATGAAATGATACGCTTACAGAGATGATGTAAGAACGGCTTCTCCTTCGTTGTATTGAGTTATTACTGTCAAGACTTCAGCGATCGACAATCTCACTACCTTGGTGCAAAATAAACCATCAAGAACAACAAGGTGAACAAAACAATGAGATGGATTACGAAAAAGGGAAAAAAAAGCACTCGAAGGAAAGGGAATTACATTTTGGATAGCTAGATCCACCTTCGACACAAAAACAAATTCTTAAAAAATTCCTCGCACAGTAACAAGCATCAAGTTATACCCACACATTCAAAAGAAACCATGTAGGAAAGCACAACACATCAATACGTGAACTAGTTTCATATTATTTTCTTTTCTCGCACTCACAAACCAATGCTAGAATTGACATAAGTATAGTAAAAATCATGAATTCTAGTAAAAAAACATCAAGTTTGTTATACCCACATATTCTATAGGAATGCATAAAACGTGAAATTTATAGAAGACAATAACTAGCTAGACATTCCATAAAGACCATAACAAAAGTAGAACAACCAAGAAAGAGACTACTTTATGGCTAAACATTTCAACATCACAACATATTGATCTTAGTTCACACTAATGAGACTTTCACATTCATTTTTCTCTTTTTGCCATGTCTCAATAAAGAGTACATTTTATGTTGCATATGTGTATATCTTCGCCCTTCCGTCTTTCCTAATATTCCGGATGAAATTCTCATCTTGGCTAAACAAAATTTGTAAACTCATAATTTTCAAACTCTTGAAAACTACGTAAAAGAATTATTCACAACAGATGTTTAAGTTATGTTAATTTCATACAAAGTTTCAGCATCTTAAAATATGCAATCTCTTGCTACGAGAAAAACTTATGTTTCACGTTATTTCTTATATCGGAAGCTTAAAATTATTTCACAAGAAAAGCACCGCTTAAAATGATTATAAATATGGAGCTTAACTCGAATTGTCAACATCTCAATATGAGTTGTTTTGGGTTCAAATCAAACATTACTTCATTCTCTTCATTTGTTATTTCTAAAGACTCTCAGAGCTTCGTCAATTAAATATAAAATTGTTTGGAAAAGAAGTGACTGTCTCCACATTAGAACAAAACTACAGCATGGTGCATAACAAAAATACAACATGATGTAGAGGACTTGAATACTTAAAAGGAGACAACAAGATAATTTAGACATGGAAAATAAATAATAAGAAATGAAAAGCACACAATGAACCATTCCAACATTGTTGTAAGTTAAACATGCTCAAATTAATTAGGTGCATAGGTTATATAAGTTATTAGTAAATTAATAAGTAAGTTTTTTGTAAGTTTAAATTGTTGGAGGTTAAGTAAAACATTCATATTGGAAGGGAGTTTTATGTTCATGAAGTTAAGATGGGATGGAAGTTTTAGATCTAAACTTTTCCATGTAATCCTATAAATAGGATAGTTTTAGAATGTGTAGAAGCAAGTGTGTGGAGAAGAAAACACAAGAAGAGTTAGAGAGAAAAAGTGTGAACCAAGTTTGTAGCTTTCTTGAAGAGTTTTTGTTCAATACAAGTGAGTTGTTTCTTCTCAAATATTCCTTTTTTATTCTAAATTTGTGAGTGTCCATCACATGCTTCCAATAAAGTGGTATCAGAGCTTGAGTTTGAAAAAAGGAAAATTGTCTTTGCAAATGGCAAACAACAATTTGGTTCCTTTCCAAGTGCCTCGACTTACCAAAGAAAATTATAGCAGTTGGTGTATTCGTATGAAAGCTCTACTTGGTTCACAAGATGCATGGGAAATTGTTGATAGAGGCTATGAAGAACAAAAAAATGATGTGGCTTTAAATCAAGCTGATAGCGAGCATAGCTAGCTATTTTTCTCTGATTAATTAAGCTAGTCTTTTTCAATTATTTGCCCAAATTTATGCATTTTTATGTTTTATTTGTAGGAAGTATGTGCTTGAAGCTTAATTCAGCAATTGGAGTCAAATGGAGCTTCAAATCTTTTTTTTTTTTAAAAAAAAAAAAAAAAAAAATCATAGCGTCGCGACGCTAGGAACAGCGTCGCGAAGCTATAGAAAATTTTCCAAATTTGCGGATCGGGACAGCGTCGCGACGCTACAATGAAATTTTGCTATTTAAGCATCTTTTCGGCTAGGTTTTTGGGGGACTTCGAATGGGGGACTTTTGGAGCCGACTTTAGAGCAAAAAGAGGACAGAATTGAGCTGAAGCAAAGAGGATCAGTTGGAAATCAACCCATTGTTCGTGGGGATCGTGACGGGGACGTTCGGTCTCGGCCTACAACGAGTCTATTTCTCTTTTCCCTTACTTTAGACACTTTTTATGGCTTATTTAGACTTAGTTTATATTGTAACGAGGATTATGTGTAGCTAAGTTTAATTCTTAGGGATTGATGTAGCTGTTGGGCAAGTTTTGGATTGATTTACGGTATTTATGCTATTGATGTCATTTATGCATATGTTGTATGTTTAATGCTTTCGATTTACTGGCCATAAATTGATTGATGTTTATATTTGAATCTAACTCGGGACAGAGGATTTAAATTAATAATCAATATGCATAACTAGAATTTAGCTAAAAATCGGGAGATTAAGGTTAATTCTAGAAATTGTCATAAAGGTTAGCCTTATTGCCTTGTATGTTTATTGGATTTAGATAGGGATATCGGGTTCAATTGCATATGGGAGAATCATGTATGCTCGGGAGAGATATGTGTGATTTTAGTTGCCAAGATTTATGAATCATAGCATGTGTTAATCCGTTTATTAATCCATAACTCCAATTGGTGAAATCAATTCCCTAAGACCAATTATTCCCATTTGATTGTCACTTTTTACTTTAGTTTTGTGTTGATTAATTCATATTCTCATTCTATTTGATTCCCTAAATAAAATTGGCCAAGAGTATTTTCGATAATTAAAACTTGGCTAGACACCAATCCAGAGGACGACATTCGATTGCATAATCACTATATTATTACTTGACCCGTACACTTGCGGTTAGCAATTTGCACATCAAGTTTTTGGCGCCGTTGCCGGGGATTGGCATATTTAGTCAATTTTAATATCGTAGAAAAATTGTCCGGTCTTAGTTTAGGGTGTATTTTATTTTTTGTTATTTTTGTTAATTTTGTTTTTAGGTAGATTGCATTTTTCCTTTATTGTTTTTCTTTTCCATTCTTAAATTTTTCCTTATTTAGATTTTCCCATTTTTGTTTGATTTTTCCATTGTTAGATTTTTAGTTTTTCCTTTTTAGATTAGTTTTTCCTTATTTGTTAGTGTCCTTATTGGTTTTTGTTTTATCTATTTTTGCATTCCATATTAGTCTTTTTTTTCCTTTTGTAGATTATATTTTTCCTTATTTAGATTTAGTTATTTTCCTTTTCTTGTTTCTTTCCTAATTCGTTTTCTTTCCTTTTCTTTGCCTTTTTAGGTTATTGTAGTCGGTGTATGCGAAAGGTTAGGGAATTGGCCTTAGTTCCCTTGGATCCAGAAATAGAAAGAACATTCAATAGACTTCGAAGGGAAAATCAAGAAAACATCCAAATGGCCAATCCTAATCCTGAAGAACCTAAGCCCATCAGGGACTATTTTCAGCCGATCTTTCACGAGCAACAGTCGGGGATTGTCTATGCCCCAATTAATGCTAACAATTTTGAGCTGAAAACAGGTCTCATTCAGATGGCTCGAGATTGCGCTTATAGAGGATCACCCATGGAGGATCCAAATTCTCATCTGAAATCCTTCCTAGACATCTGTGGGACGGTAAAATTAAATGGTGTTTCTGAAGATGCCATTCGCTTACGTTTATTTCCTTTTTCGTTGCAGGACAAAGCGAGGGACTGGTTACAATCTATTCCACCTGGGAGCATTACCACTTGGGATGCTTTGGTCCAGGCATTCTTAAAGAAGTTCTTTCCTCCTGCCAAGACGGTCAAGCTGAGGACCGAAATTGGGACATTCCAGCAACAATTCGATGAGCAGCTGTTCGAGGCTTGGGAGAGATTTAAAGAGCTGCTAAGGAAGTGCCCTCAGCATGGATACCCTGACTGGCTACAGGTTCAATTATTTTACAATGGATTAACTCCTAGCACGAAAACTATTGTTGATGCAGCTGCAGGTGGGACTCTGTTGTCCAAGACTGTTGAGAGTGCTAGGACTTTGTTAGAGGATATGGCCACCAACAGCTATCAGTGGCCATCTGAGCGGTCAGGACCCAAAAAGATTGCTGCTGGAGTGTTCGAGGTTGACAACGTAAGTGCACTTCAGGCTCAGATGTCTTCCTTGGCTAATGCATTTTTAAAGTTTTCAGGTTCAGGGAATGCTCAATCAATTGAGTCTGCAGCTGCCCTTGCATCCCAGACTCAGGGGGAAAATCTCGAGCAGGTTCAGTATGTTTCAAATTTTAATTCTAGGGGGTACAATAATAATTCCACACCTACACATTATCACCCTAGCAATAGAAATCATGAGAATTTTTCCTATGCTAATAATAAGAATGTTTTGAATCCTCCTGGCTTCACTCCTCAAAGTCAAGAAAATAAGAAATCTTTAGAAGACCTTGTTGGAGCTTTTATTGCAGAATCAAGTAACAGGTCAAATAAGCTTGAGGAGGCCGTGATTGCAATAAACACTACTGTCAATGGTCATTCTGCAGCAATCAAGAATATAGAGACTCAGCTGGGACAACTGGTAAGTGTTGTCAACTCTATGAATAAAGGTAAAGCCCCAGTTGAACAGGAGAAATCTTCTTTGGAGTACTGCAAGGCCGTATCTGTGCATTATGAGGAGGAGACTAAATTAGCTGAAGAGGAGAAAACAACTGAACCAGAGGAACTCACAGGAGGAGTTGAAGAAGGCACCACCTCAAACGAAGCTGAAAAGCTTAATCCTGAGCCTTCTATCAATTCTTCTACTGTTTTAGTTCCTAAATCTAAGAAAAAGAAAAATTCTAAGGTTAAGTTTGACAAATTTTTAGATGCTTTTATGGGTTTGCATGTTAATATTCCTTTTTCAGATGCCTTGGAGCAGATGCCTCACTACAGAAAATTTATGAAGGAATGGCTCAACAAGAAGAAAAAGGAAAAGCAGTTGGAGACTGTATATCTTGCATCGACGTGCAGTGCTCGTGTCCAACAGGGAGTACCAGAGAAATTGTCTGACCCAGGGAGTTTTACTATTCCTTGTAATTTTGGTACTTATTCTTATAGAGCACTATGTGATCTAGGGGCTAGCATAAATATTATTCCATTATCTCTGTGCAAAAAGCTTAATATAGGAGAAATAAAATCTACCTCTGTTAGACTTCAGTTGGCTGACCAGTCTCTGGTTAGTCCATATGGGATTGTTGAGAATATTCTGATTAAAGTAGGTAGATTTTTCCTTCCTGTTGATTTCTTTGTGCTAGATATTAAAGAGAATCCTACTATGCCTATCATATTAGGGAGACCTTTCCTTGCTACAGGGAGGGTTATAATTGATATTGAACGTAGGGAGCTAATCATAAGAGTCCAACAGGAGAAGGAAGTTTTAAAAGCTTTTGAGGACCCCAAGAACACATCAGATACAATGATGGTGGGCTACAGGAGAGGTGCTAGGAAGAGCACCAGTGATGGAAAATCTGACAGGAGACCACCCTGATGCATAGTTGGTCAACACGTCGAGCTAATGACGTTAAACAAGCGCTTATGGGAGGCAACCCAAGTGAGTTAGTTATTTCTTTATTTTGAGTTTTATTTATTTTTTGTGTCTGTTTTGTAGGTCTTGTTTTCTTTCTCTCCTTTGCTTTCAAGCTGTCAAGAGTCCAAGCATTCAGTCAAGAAGTCATCATCATTCCAGGGCAGTATTGTTCACTCCTTTCATTCGTTTATTGTTCCCATGCTTGTTTATGCTTTATTTTCGTTATACATTGAGGACAATGCATATTTTAAGTTTGGGGGTGGATTAGCATGTTTGTGGAGCCCTTGAGCATCTGAGTTCGGGCTATAGTTTTGAGCTTTCTTTGAATTATGCATATGGTTATTTTCTGGATGCTACTTTTGCATGATTATGATGTCCTAGGATAGGCTTTCTTGTCAATTTTCAAGCTTGTGATGAGTTGTAAGCATAAGTGCCCAAAAAGGGAGACTTTTTAAAATTTTTCTAGGAGATGGCTTGCATGAGTAGAGTATTTGTCTTAGCTAGATTTGGATTTGAATGCTTAGGAGCGAATTATTGGGTTCATATGCTTGTTGTCACCTCGATAGGTGTAGGGCAGAGCTAAAGAGTTAATTTTTTGCAAATTAGCATGTTTGATCTTGCTTAGGAGGAAAGAAAAGAATATATGCTATTTATGCTCATAAAGAAAAATCATTCTTGTTGTTAATGTTGAAATAAGATAATAATGTCATGGCTTGTGCACAATATGCAATGGTTAATAAAGATTAAGGCAAAAAGAGCTACCCCTGTTGTGATCAGTTAGGCCAACCAGAGAAAACTCAGGTTAAGGGTCCCTGCAATGGGTGTGTGAAAGCTAGTGCCACATATACATGCTTAATTTAATTGTTAATTATAAGCACCTAAGTATGGAGATAAACAAACTATTTTTTTTCCATTAACTCATTAGTGAAACCTTAGTGCCAGTGTAGAGGGAAGATGAGTTGAGAGTTTAATAATCCAATCCTGGGCTAGTAGAGTCTGATCTTATTGAGTTAGATCTCGCTTGTGCAAGTTAATTTTGGAAAAATTTTAATTTGTCTCCCTCATTGGTCCTTATGTGCATGTCTCTTGCTTGCTTGACTATTGACCTTTGAGCCTTGAGGATTGAGTTATGGTTATTGCATCCATTCTTCTACTGTATGCTTGATTTTTAGTTTGCTCGAGGACTAGCAAAAGCTTAAGTTTGGGGGTATTTGATAGCGAGCATAGCTAGCTATTTTTCTCTGATTAATTAAGCTAGTCTTTTTCAATTATTTGCCCAAATTTATGCATTTTTATGTTTTATTTGTAGGAAGTATGTGCTTGAAGCTTAATTCAGCAATTGGAGTCAAATGGAGCTTCAAATCTTTTTTTTTTAAAAAAAAAAAAAAAAAAAAAAATCATAGCGTCGCGACGCTAGGAACAGCGTCGCGAAGCTATAGAAAATTTTCCAAATTTGCGGATCGGGACAGCGTCGCGACGCTACAATGAAATTTTGCTATTTAAGCATCTTTTCGGCTAGGTTTTTGGGGGACTTCGAATGGGGGACTTTTGGAGCCGACTTTAGAGCAAAAAGAGGACAGAATTGAGCTGAAGCAAAGAGGATCAGTTGGAAATCAACCCATTGTTCGTGGGGATCGTGACGGGGACGTTCGGTCTCGGCCTACAACGAGTCTATTTCTCTTTTCCCTTACTTTAGACACTTTTTATGGCTTATTTAGACTTAGTTTATATTGTAACGAGGATTATGTGTAGCTAAGTTTAATTCTTAGGGATTGATGTAGCTGTTGGGCAAGTTTTGGATTGATTTACGGTATTTATGCTATTGATGTCATTTATGCATATGTTGTATGTTTAATGCTTTCGATTTACTGGCCATAAATTGATTGATGTTTATATTTGAATCTAACTCGGGACAGAGGATTTAAATTAATAATCAATATGCATAACTAGAATTTAGCTAAAAATCGGGAGATTAAGGTTAATTCTAGAAATTGTCATAAAGGTTAGCCTTATTGCCTTGTATGTTTATTGGATTTAGATAGGGATATCGGGTTCAATTGCATATGGGAGAATCATGTATGCTCGGGAGAGATATGTGTGATTTTAGTTGCCAAGATTTATGAATCATAGCATGTGTTAATCCGTTTATTAATCCATAACTCCAATTGGTGAAATCAATTCCCTAAGACCAATTATTCCCATTTGATTGTCACTTTTTACTTTAGTTTTGTGTTGATTAATTCATATTCTCATTCTATTTGATTCCCTAAATAAAATTGGCCAAGAGTATTTTCGATAATTAAAACTTGGCTAGACACCAATCCAGAGGACGACATTCGATTGCATAATCACTATATTATTACTTGACCCGTACACTTGCGGTTAGCAATTTGCACATCAAGTTTTTGGCGCCGTTGCCGGGGATTGGCATATTTAGTCAATTTTAATATCGTAGAAAAATTGTCCGGTCTTAGTTTAGGGTGTATTTTATTTTTTGTTATTTTTGTTAATTTTGTTTTTAGGTAGATTGCATTTTTCCTTTATTGTTTTTCTTTTCCATTCTTAAATTTTTCCTTATTTAGATTTTCCCATTTTTGTTTGATTTTTCCATTGTTAGATTTTTAGTTTTTCCTTTTTAGATTAGTTTTTCCTTATTTGTTAGTGTCCTTATTGGTTTTTGTTTTATCTATTTTTGCATTCCATATTAGTCTTTTTTTTCCTTTTGTAGATTATATTTTTCCTTATTTAGATTTAGTTATTTTCCTTTTCTTGTTTCTTTCCTAATTCGTTTTCTTTCCTTTTCTTTGCCTTTTTAGGTTATTGTAGTCGGTGTATGCGAAAGGTTAGGGAATTGGCCTTAGTTCCCTTGGATCCAGAAATAGAAAGAACATTCAATAGACTTCGAAGGGAAAATCAAGAAAACATCCAAATGGCCAATCCTAATCCTGAAGAACCTAAGCCCATCAGGGACTATTTTCAGCCGATCTTTCACGAGCAACAGTCGGGGATTGTCTATGCCCCAATTAATGCTAACAATTTTGAGCTGAAAACAGGTCTCATTCAGATGGCTCGAGATTGTGCTTATAGAGGATCACCCATGGAGGATCCAAATTCTCATCTGAAATCCTTCCTAGACATCTGTGGGACGGTAAAATTAAATGGTGTTTCTGAAGATGCCATTCGCTTACGTTTATTTCCTTTTTCGTTGCAGGACAAAGCGAGGGACTGGTTACAATCTATTCCACCTGGGAGCATTACCACTTGGGATGCTTTGGTCCAGGCATTCTTAAAGAAGTTCTTTCCTCCTGCCAAGACGGTCAAGCTGAGGACCGAAATTGGGACATTCCAGCAACAATTCGATGAGCAGCTGTTCGAGGCTTGGGAGAGATTTAAAGAGCTGCTAAGGAAGTGCCCTCAGCATGGATACCCTGACTGGCTACAGGTTCAATTATTTTACAATGGATTAACTCCTAGCACGAAAACTATTGTTGATGCAGCTGCAGGTGGGACTCTGTTGTCCAAGACTGTTGAGAGTGCTAGGACTTTGTTAGAGGATATGGCCACCAACAGCTATCAGTGGCCATCTGAGCGGTCAGGACCCAAAAAGATTGCTGCTGGAGTGTTCGAGGTTGACAACGTAAGTGCACTTCAGGCTCAGATGTCTTCCTTGGCTAATGCATTTTTAAAGTTTTCAGGTTCAGGGAATGCTCAATCAATTGAGTCTGCAGCTGCCCTTGCATCCCAGACTCAGGGGGAAAATCTCGAGCAGGTTCAGTATGTTTCAAATTTTAATTCTAGGGGGTACAATAATAATTCCACACCTACACATTATCACCCTAGCAATAGAAATCATGAGAATTTTTCCTATGCTAATAATAAGAATGTTTTGAATCCTCCTGGCTTCACTCCTCAAAGTCAAGAAAATAAGAAATCTTTAGAAGACCTTGTTGGAGCTTTTATTGCAGAATCAAGTAACAGGTCAAATAAGCTTGAGGAGGCCGTGATTGCAATAAACACTACTGTCAATGGTCATTCTGCAGCAATCAAGAATATAGAGACTCAGCTGGGACAACTGGTAAGTGTTGTCAACTCTATGAATAAAGGTAAAGCCCCAGTTGAACAGGAGAAATCTTCTTTGGAGTACTGCAAGGCCGTATCTGTGCATTATGAGGAGGAGACTAAATTAGCTGAAGAGGAGAAAACAACTGAACCAGAGGAACTCACAGGAGGAGTTGAAGAAGGCACCACCTCAAACGAAGCTGAAAAGCTTAATCCTGAGCCTTCTATCAATTCTTCTACTGTTTTAGTTCCTAAATCTAAGAAAAAGAAAAATTCTAAGGTTAAGTTTGACAAATTTTTAGATGCTTTTATGGGTTTGCATGTTAATATTCCTTTTTCAGATGCCTTGGAGCAGATGCCTCACTACAGAAAATTTATGAAGGAATGGCTCAACAAGAAGAAAAAGGAAAAGCAGTTGGAGACTGTATATCTTGCATCGACGTGCAGTGCTCGTGTCCAACAGGGAGTACCAGAGAAATTGTCTGACCCAGGGAGTTTTACTATTCCTTGTAATTTTGGTACTTATTCTTATAGAGCACTATGTGATCTAGGGGCTAGCATAAATATTATTCCATTATCTCTGTGCAAAAAGCTTAATATAGGAGAAATAAAATCTACCTCTGTTAGACTTCAGTTGGCTGACCAGTCTCTGGTTAGTCCATATGGGATTGTTGAGAATATTCTGATTAAAGTAGGTAGATTTTTCCTTCCTGTTGATTTCTTTGTGCTAGATATTAAAGAGAATCCTACTATGCCTATCATATTAGGGAGACCTTTCCTTGCTACAGGGAGGGTTATAATTGATATTGAACGTAGGGAGCTAATCATAAGAGTCCAACAGGAGAAGGAAGTTTTAAAAGCTTTTGAGGACCCCAAGAACACATCAGATACAATGATGGTGGGCTACAGGAGAGGTGCTAGGAAGAGCACCAGTGATGGAAAATCTGACAGGAGACCACCCTGATGCATAGTTGGTCAACACGTCGAGCTAATGACGTTAAACAAGCGCTTATGGGAGGCAACCCAAGTGAGTTAGTTATTTCTTTATTTTGAGTTTTATTTATTTTTTGTGTCTGTTTTGTAGGTCTTGTTTTCTTTCTCTCCTTTGCTTTCAAGCTGTCAAGAGTCCAAGCATTCAGTCAAGAAGTCATCATCATTCCAGGGCAGTATTGTTCACTCCTTTCATTCGTTTATTGTTCCCATGCTTGTTTATGCTTTATTTTCGTTATACATTGAGGACAATGCATATTTTAAGTTTGGGGGTGGATTAGCATGTTTGTGGAGCCCTTGAGCATCTGAGTTCGGGCTATAGTTTTGAGCTTTCTTTGAATTATGCATATGGTTATTTTCTGGATGCTACTTTTGCATGATTATGATGTCCTAGGATAGGCTTTCTTGTCAATTTTCAAGCTTGTGATGAGTTGTAAGCATAAGTGCCCAAAAAGGGAGACTTTTTAAAATTTTTCTAGGAGATGGCTTGCATGAGTAGAGTATTTGTCTTAGCTAGATTTGGATTTGAATGCTTAGGAGCGAATTATTGGGTTCATATGCTTGTTGTCACCTCGATAGGTGTAGGGCAGAGCTAAAGAGTTAATTTTTTGCAAATTAGCATGTTTGATCTTGCTTAGGAGGAAAGAAAAGAATATATGCTATTTATGCTCATAAAGAAAAATCATTCTTGTTGTTAATGTTGAAATAAGATAATAATGTCATGGCTTGTGCACAATATGCAATGGTTAATAAAGATTAAGGCAAAAAGAGCTACCCCTGTTGTGATCAGTTAGGCCAACCAGAGAAAACTCAGGTTAAGGGTCCCTGCAATGGGTGTGTGAAAGCTAGTGCCACATATACATGCTTAATTTAATTGTTAATTATAAGCACCTAAGTATGGAGATAAACAAACTATTTTTTTTCCATTAACTCATTAGTGAAACCTTAGTGCCAGTGTAGAGGGAAGATGAGTTGAGAGTTTAATAATCCAATCCTGGGCTAGTAGAGTCTGATCTTATTGAGTTAGATCTCGCTTGTGCAAGTTAATTTTGGAAAAATTTTAATTTGTCTCCCTCATTGGTCCTTATGTGCATGTCTCTTGCTTGCTTGACTATTGACCTTTGAGCCTTGAGGATTGAGTTATGGTTATTGCATCCATTCTTCTACTGTATGCTTGATTTTTAGTTTGCTCGAGGACTAGCAAAAGCTTAAGTTTGGGGGTATTTGATAGCGAGCATAGCTAGCTATTTTTCTCTGATTAATTAAGCTAGTCTTTTTCAATTATTTGCCCAAATTTATGCATTTTTATGTTTTATTTGTAGGAAGTATGTGCTTGAAGCTTAATTCAGCAATTGGAGTCAAATGGAGCTTCAAATCTTTTTTTTTAAAAAAAAAAAAAAAAAAAAAATCATAGCGTCGCGACGCTAGGAACAGCGTCGCGAAGCTATAGAAAATTTTCCAAATTTGCGGATCGGGACAGCGTCGCGACGCTACAATGAAATTTTGCTATTTAAGCATCTTTTCGGCTAGGTTTTTGGGGGACTTCGAATGGGGGACTTTTGGAGCCGACTTTAGAGCAAAAAGAGGACAGAATTGAGCTGAAGCAAAGAGGATCAGTTGGAAATCAACCCATTGTTCGTGGGGATCGTGACGGGGACGTTCGGTCTCGGCCTACAACGAGTCTATTTCTCTTTTCCCTTACTTTAGACACTTTTTATGGCTTATTTAGACTTAGTTTATATTGTAACGAGGATTATGTGTAGCTAAGTTTAATTCTTAGGGATTGATGTAGCTGTTGGGCAAGTTTTGGATTGATTTACGGTATTTATGCTATTGATGTCATTTATGCATATGTTGTATGTTTAATGCTTTCGATTTACTGGCCATAAATTGATTGATGTTTATATTTGAATCTAACTCGGGACAGAGGATTTAAATTAATAATCAATATGCATAACTAGAATTTAGCTAAAAATCGGGAGATTAAGGTTAATTCTAGAAATTGTCATAAAGGTTAGCCTTATTGCCTTGTATGTTTATTGGATTTAGATAGGGATATCGGGTTCAATTGCATATGGGAGAATCATGTATGCTCGGGAGAGATATGTGTGATTTTAGTTGCCAAGATTTATGAATCATAGCATGTGTTAATCCGTTTATTAATCCATAACTCCAATTGGTGAAATCAATTCCCTAAGACCAATTATTCCCATTTGATTGTCACTTTTTACTTTAGTTTTGTGTTGATTAATTCATATTCTCATTCTATTTGATTCCCTAAATAAAATTGGCCAAGAGTATTTTCGATAATTAAAACTTGGCTAGACACCAATCCAGAGGACGTCATTCGATTGCATAATCACTATATTATTACTTGACCCGTACATTTGCGGTTAGCAAAGCCCAACGAGAAGCTTTGCAAAATACAAGAAAAAAGACCAAAAGGCTCTCACCATTATTCATCAAGCAATCGATGATACAAATTTTGAGAAAATTTCTGGAGCAACTACTGCGATGCAAGCATGGAAAATTTTGGAGAATACTTATAAAGGAGTAGATCGAGTAAAGAAGGTTCGCCTCCAAAAATTAAGAGGTTACTATGAAGCATTAAATATGAAGGAGTCTGAATCAATTTCAGATTATACTTCTAGATTGCTTGGAGTGGTAAATGAAATGAAGAGGTATGGTGAGACGTTCAATGATGAGCAAGTAGTTGAAAAGATACTTCGCTCGTTGGATGAAAATTTCAATTTCATCGTTGTAGCTATTGAAGAATCGAAGGATTTGAGCACAATGTCCATCGATCATCTTACGGGTACTTTGCAAGCTCATGAAGAGAAGCTTCTCAAGAAAAGTAAACAAACAACTGAGCAACTTTTTCAATCAAAGTTGCAGTTGAGAGATAAAGAAGATAGCCAAGAAAAAAGCAATCGAGGTCGAGGACGTGGTAACAATCGTGGACGAGGTGATTTCAGAGGCCGAGGTCGAGGAAATGTCGGACAAAGGAAATTTGATGAAAGTAATTCATACTCTAATTCATCAAGAGGTCGTGGAAGACAAAATAATTCAAGGCCATATGGAGGAAGATCAAATAATGATCGGAGGTATGACAAAGTCAAATTGAATGTTACAATTGTCATAAATTTGGTCATTATTCCTGGGAATGCAGACATAAAGTTGAAGAAAATGCCAACTATGCTGAACAAGACGTTAAAAGCAGTGAGTCATCTTTGCTACTAGCATGCAAAGGTGAAGAGACATGTGAAAATAATTCGTGGTATCTTGATAGCGGTGCCAACAATCACATGTGTGGAAGTAAATCAATGTTCGTGGAACTTGATGAATCAGTTGGTGGAAATATCACATTTGGTGATAATACAAAAATTCCTGTGAAAGGAAAAGGTAAAATTTTGATAAACTTGAAGAATGGGAAGCATGAGTTTATCTCTAATGTCTATTATGTGCCAGATATGAAGAACAATATTTTGAGTATGGGACAACTCTTAGAGAAACGCTATAATATTTTGATGAAGGATTATAGTCTTTCAATAAGAGATCATCGTGATAATATGATTGCTAGAGTGCGAATGATGAAGAACAAAATGTTTTTGTTAAACATTCAAACCGATGTTGCAAAATGTTTGAAGTCGTGTTTGAAAGATCCGTCTTGGATTTGGCACTTGAGATTTGGGTATTTGAACTTCGATGGCTTGAGATTATTAGCCAGGAAGAACATGGTGAAAGGATTGCCATATGTCAAGCATCCAGATCAATTTTGTGAAGGTTGTCTTTATGTCAAGCAATCAAGAAAGAGCTTTCAACAAGAATCTTCTTCAAAAGCAAGGAGACCATTAGAGCTTGTCCACACTAATCTTTGTGGACCGATAAAGCCAAGTTCTTTCGGTAAGAATAATTATTTCTTATTATTTATTGATGATTTCAATCGAAAAACTTGGGTTTATTTTGTCAAGAAGAAATCAGAGGTATTTGGCATGTTCAAGAGATTTAAAGCTCTTGTCGAAAAAGAAAGTGGTTATTACATAAATGCATTGAGATCAGACGGAGGAGGAGAATTCACTTCAAATGAATTCAAAGATTTTTGTGTAGAAAATGGAATTCGTCGACCTATGACAGTTCCATATACTCCACAACAAAATGGTGTTGTTGAGAGGAAGAATAGAACTATACTAAATATGGCTCGAAGCATGTTGAAGAGTAAGAAGATGCCAGAAGAGTTTTGGGCACAAGCGGTTGAATGTGCAGTTTATTTGTCTAATCGTTCCCCCACTAGAAGCGTGTGGAACAAAACTCCTCAACAAGCATGGACTGGAAGAAGGCCATCTATTGCTCATTTGAGAGTATTTGGGAGCATCGCTTATGCACATGTACCAGATCAAAGGCGAAGTAAGCTCGATGATAAAAGTGAGAAACTTATTTTCATTGGCTATGATGCAAGCTCAAAAGACTACAAGCTTTATAATCCAACCACAAAGAAGATGGTGGTAAGTAGAGATGTTGTGTTTGATGAGGAAGCTTCATGGAATTGGAATGATGAACCTAAAGATTATAAGTTCCTACTTTTTCCTGAAGATGATGATGAAACTGGTGATGTGGTTGTTTCTCCATCAACACCACCTCCATCGCCGGTCAATCCAGAACAAACTACACCTTCATCATCAACATCAAGTTCAAGTGAAGGGCCTCATCACATGAGAAGTCTACGAGACATATATGATGAAACAGAAGAGTTAAGTCAAAGTTTTAGTGATCTTACTCTGTTTTGTCTTTTTGGTGACAGTGAACCATTAAATTTTGAAGAAGCTTCACAAGATGAAAATTGGAAGACTGCTATGGATGAAGAGATAAAAGTCATAAAGAAGAATGATACATGGGAGCTTTCTACTCTTCCAAGTGGAAAGAAAGCAGTAGGTGTCAAATGGGTGTTCAAGATAAAAAGAAATGAAAAGGAGAAGTGGAGAGACACAAAGCGAGATTAGTTGCAAAAGGCTATTCTCAAAGAAAAGGCATTGATTACGATGAAGTATTTGCTCATGTTGCTCGCTTGGAGACCATAAGGTTGTTAATTGCACTTGCTGCTCAGAATAGATGGAAGATTTTTCAAATGGATGTCAAATTGGCATTGTTGAACGGATATCTTGAAGAAGAAGTCTACTTGGAACAACCACTTGGTTATGCAGTGAAAGGTCATGAAGATAAAGTCTTGAAGTTAAAGAAGACTTTGTATGGATTGAAGCAGGCGCCAAGAATGTGGAATAGCAGAATTAACAAATATTTCCTTGACAATGGGTATTTGAGATGCCCTCATGAACATTCTCTTTATATGAAGACTAATGGTTATGGAAATATTTTGTTAGTTTGTCTCTACGTGGATGACTTAATTGTTACAGGAAATTGTCCAAGTATGTTTGAAGATCTCAAGAAGGCAATGACTCAAGAATTTGAAATGACAGATATTGGGCTCATGTCATATTATCTTGGCATCGAAGTGAAGCAGTCGAAGGAAGGTATTTTCATTTCTCAAGAATGATATACTAAAGAAATTCTTGAGAAATTTAAGATGTTTAATTCTAAACCTATCACAACTCCGATGGAAACTGAGACAAAACTGTCCAAATATGAAGATGGAGATGTTGTAGATCCTTCGTATTTCAAAAGCTTGATTGGAAGCTTGGGGTATTTAACTTGCACAAGATCAGATATTTTGTTCAGTGTTAGATTGGTGAGTCGGTTTATGGAATCTCCTACAACTACGCATTTGAAAGTGACAAAGAGAATTCTTCGCTACCTCAAAGGTACGCTTGACTATGGATTATTTTATTCATCGTCTAAAGAGTTCAAGCTTGAAGGTTATTGTGATAGTGATTGGGCTGGAGATCATAATGATTGAAAAAGTACAAGTGGATATGTTTTCTTTGATGACAATACATCTTTTACTTGGAGTTCTAAGAAGCAACCTATCGTGACATTATCTACTTGTGAGGCAGAGTATGTTGCTGCAACATCATGTGTTTGTCATGCAGTTTGGTTGAGAAATTTGCTTAAGACAGTTGGAATTTTGCAAGAGGATGCAATTGTGATCCATGTGGATAATAAGTCAACAATTGCTTTAGCCAAGAATCTAGTGTTTCATGATCGTAGTAAGCACATTGATACAAGATTTCACTTTATCAGAGATTGCATTTCAAGAAAGGAGATTCAAGTAGAATATGTGAAGACAGAAGATCAAATTGCAGATATTTTCACAAAGCCACTCAAGGTCGACGTGTTTAGCAAGTTGAGAACTTTGCTCGGAGTTTTGAGAAAAACATGTTTAAGGGGGGATGTTGTAAGTTAAACATGCTCAAATTAATTAGGTGCATAAGTTATATAAGTTATTAGTAAATTAATAAGTAAGTTTTTTGTAAGTTTAAATTGTTGGAGGTTAAGTAAAACATTCATATTGGAAGGGAGTTTTATGTTCATGAAGTTAAGATGGGATGAGAGTTTTAGATCTAAACTTTTCCATGTAATCCTATAAATATGATAGTTTTAGAATGTGTAGAAGCAAAAGTGTGGAGAAGAAAACACAAGAAGATTTAGAGAGAAAAAGTGTGAACTAAGTTTGTAGCTTTCTTGAAGAGTTTTTTGTTCAATACAAGTGAATTGTTTCTTTTCAAATATTCCTTTTTGATTCTAAATTTGTGAGTATCCATCACACGCTTCCAACAAAATGAACAAAAAATTTAGAAAAAATGTGGTATGAAAACAAGTAACATGCTTACCAGTCAGGAGAATTCAGGCTGAGGATATGGCTCCATTGGAAACCTAAAGCAGATCAGTTGCAGAACCAATTCACTCCCAATATTAGAATGATGAACGAAGAAATTTCAAAGTGGATGACGACAAAGAAGGCAACCACCATATCAACCCAAAAACTCCACCAAAAATTGAAAGAATTTTAGTATCTTGGTCGCCGTCGCCATCGCTTGCCCGCCGTCGCCATCGCTTGCTCGCCATCGCTTGGTTCCTTGTTTGGTGCGTGCATGAGGGAGAAAGGCGTGAGAGCCGAGAGGTGAGAGATATTGATAGCGAGCATAGCTAGCTATCTTTACTTATTTAATTTAGCTAGTCTTTTATGATTTTTGGGCCATTTTATTGTGCTTTAATGTTTATTTTGTAGGAAATGGTTGATTGGAGCTGTAGCGCAATATTGGAGTTAATCGGGTGTTCGGGACGCGAAAAGATACAAAGGAAGGAAAAAGAATCAAAATGGAAAAAAGTCAAAATTCGGTCAAAAGGTGACTAGCGTCTCGACGCTAGCATTCCATATCAGAATAGGCGCGTAAAGGTCACAGCGTCGAGACGCTGCGACCTGAGCGTCTCGACGATGTACAATTTCCTTTCCTGAAACGCGCATTTTGAAGGCAGCGTCTCGACGCTAAGACGAAAAAAACAGAATAAAAGCTTATTTTCGGCTAGGTTTTGGGAGAATTCGATTTGGGACCTTTGAGAGCCGTAAACAGGGCATAACAGAGCACTTGGAGGCTGAAAACAAAGGGAGAGATTTGGAAATCAACCCATTGTTCGTGGGGATCGTGACGGGGACGTCGGACTCGACCTACATTGAGTTTTCTTTTCCCTTTCCTTTCTTTAGTTAGATTTATGGCTTTCACATGTTTAGTTGAGCTTGTATTTACATTCATGAGTAGCTAAACTTGTAGCTTAGGGATTGATGTAGTTGATTAAGTTTATGGATTGATTTATGGTTTAAGTTGTGCAATGTTATTGTGTTTGTAATCTTGATTTAATGCTTTCAATTAATTGGCCATTAGTTGGATGATTTAAGTTTCGAATCTAGCTCGGGAGAGGGGATTTGATCTAGACGTACTCAAGATTGCATGACTAAAGTTTATTTTCTAATTCATGACGGTTTTAGATTAACTTTAGAATTGGTTAAAAGATCTCATTGCCTTGCAAGATTAATAAACTTAGATAGGGATATCAAGTTGGTTAATTTGCATGAGAATCAATTATACTTGGGAGAGGTAGTTGTGATTAAAGGGTCTTTGGCTCATAATTCCATTGTGCATAATAACTTATTCCTTAAATTCAATCCTAAACTAAATCAGCGAAATCAATTCCCTAAGTAGTTTTCCCAATTGAATTTCCATTCTTTTTACTTGCTTTGATTCGGTTTTATTATCATTCATTTATCACTTTTTAATCCCTAAATAAAATTGAGCAAGATAATTCACAATACTTGATTTGCTTAAAAATCCAATCCAGAGGACGACATTCGAATTTACTTTCACTATATTATTACTTGACCCGTGCGCTTGCGGTTAGGAAAAGTCCACATCAAGTTTTTGGCGCCGTTGCCGGGGATTGGCACATTTAGCTAGATTGATATTGTGAAAAAAATTGTTTGATCTTAATTTAGGGTGTATTCTTATCTTTTTTTAGTTGATTGCATTTTTCCTTATTTGTTTTTCTTTCCATATTTGATTTTCTAGGTTAGTTTTTCTTTTAGTTGTACAATCTTTTCCTTTTTTGTTCTTGTTTTTCCTTTTCTAGATTAGTTTCCATATTTATTTTTGCATTCCATATTAGGTTATTTTGTTTCCTTTCCTAGATTATATTTTCCATATTTAGATTAGTTGATTTCTGTTCTTTGTTGCTTTCCATAATTGTTTTTTCTTTTCTTTTTAGGGTAGTTTTAATTTTGCATGCGTAGTAGTAGAGAAGTGATACCATTTGATCCCGAGATAGAAAGAACAATTCATAGGCTTCGAAGGGAAACTAGAGAAAATTTTCAAATGGCTGATCAAAATCCACCGGAGGAGCCTAGGCCTATTAGAGATTATTTTCAGCCTGTGTTTTAGGGGAAACAGTCGGGGATTGTCTATGCACCGATTAATGCCAACAACTTTGAGCTGAAGATCGGTCTCATTCAGATGGCTCGAGACTGTGCATACAGAGGATCACCCACTGAGGATCCAAATTCTCATCTTAAATCATTCTTGGATACTTGTGGGACGGTAAAGATTAATGGAGTCTCTGAGGATGCTATTCGCTTACGTTTATTTCCCTTTTCTTTGCAGGATAAAGCACGAGATTGGTTGCAGTCTATTACCCCTGGGAGCATCACCACCTGGGATGCTTTGGTCCAGGCCTTTTTAAAGAAATTTTTCCCTCCTGCAAAGACGGTCAAGCTGAGGACCGAGATTGGGACATTTCAACAACAATATGATGAGCAGTTGTTCGAGGCGTGGGAGCGATTCAAAGAGTTGTTGAGGAAGTGTCCTCAGCATGGCTACCCCGATTGGCTTCAGGTACAGTTGTTTTATAATGGTTTAACTCCTAGTACAAAAACGATTGTTGATGCAGCTGCAGGTGGGACTTTGTTGTCCAAGACTGTGGAAAACGCTCGCACACTTCTAGAGGATATGGCCACCAACAACTATCAGTGGCCATCTGAGCGGTCTACACCTAAAAAGATTGCTGCTGGAGTGTTTGAGGTTGATAAAGTAAGTGCACTCCAGGCCCAGATGACTTCCCTCGCTAATGCTTTTATGAAATTTTCAGGTACAGGGAGTGCTCAATCAATTGAATCAGCTGCTGCTTTAGCATCCAGACCTCAGGAGGAGACCATCGAGCAGGTTCAGTATGTATCAAATTTTAATTCTAGGGGATATAATAATAGTTCTACACCTACACATTATCACCCTACAATAGGAACCATGAAAATTTCTCTTACGCTAATACTAAGAATGTTCTTAATCCTCCTGGTTTTGCCCCTCAAACTCAAGATAATAAAAAGTTAGAAGATCTTGTTGGAGCTTTCATTGCAGAGTCAAGTAACAGGACGACCAAGTTAGAGGAGGCAGTCATTGCTATTAACACCACAGTGAATGGCCATAGTGCTGCCATCAAGAACATTGAGACTCAGCTGGGACAGTTGGTGAATGTTGTAAGCATCATGAATAAAGGTAAGGCTCCAGCTGAACAAGAGAAACCCCAAATGGAGTATTGTAAGGCAATCACGGTGCACCAGGAGGAATCTGAACAAGAGAAACACCAAATGGAGTATTGTAAGCACTTAGGTAAATTCTAGTTAAACGAATCTATCTAAGTTTATGCCTTATATTTAACTTTTTAAATAAGGTCTTTACTCTAATGTCTAGGTGAATTAAACCCTTTTAATTTCCTAGTGACATTGCATGCTAATAAGACTGTGGTTAATTCAACTATGGTACCGGATTACCAGGAGAGTTCTCTTATAACCAAAGCCTTATATCCTACTTAACATATTTTAACTCTATTAAAACACTAAAGTAGAAAATTTTTCTAATCATATTAGAAAACAGTCATCTTAGGTCTAATTTAATTTTAAACCGTTTTAAAATTATTCATGTTACCTAAGATTCTATGTTAGCATGCAACTCTTTGTTATAGATTAACAGTTTCTATTCATTAACTTTATAACTATTATAACTTTTAATGAATTAATCCTATAACATGCTTATAATGGTGATGAAAACATATAACAATCAAAATTCAAGTTATAAAACAAACCTAGACCTTCTAGATGACTCTTGAACACTTTAGCCGAGAAGGCCTTCGTAAATGGATCAACAATGTTGTGCTCCGAAGCGATTTTGGTCACGATCACATCTCCTCGGTGTACAATCTCTCGAATCAGGTGATACTTCCTCTCGATGTGTTTTCCTCATTTGTGGCTGCGAGGTTCTTTAGAATTGGCTACAGCCCCACTGTTGTCACAGTACAATGTTATGGGCAAGTTCATATTTGGAACAACTTCCAAATCAGTCAATGATAGTGAGCAGAAATGTCACTATTTTAGTCCCAATTTATACTAGGCTTTTTTGTGCTTTAATTGTGTTTTTATTGAAAATATTTAATGTAATTTGTCATTTGGTCTTTAGGAGCAAAATTCTGGATTTTGGGGAAAAAGTGTCCAAAATGAAGCCATTCAAGCCCAATTTCCATGCTTGGGTCAAAGGGGAGTCAAAAGAGATCAATCATGTGAAAAAGGCCCAAAAGAAATGAAGTGGAGGCCCAAAAAGAAGCCCAATCCGTAGCAGGAAGTTCTGGAAAACGCATAGCGTCGAGACGCTGTCCATTTCTTGGGCGCCAAGTCGATGACGTCACAGTGTCACGACGCTGTGCCAAATAGCGTCGCGACGCTACCCACTTTCCAAGCCTATAAAAGGCGCCTTCTTGGTGCCTCATTTCACCATCAATCACCATTTCCTCCATTCTTTCCTTCCTTCCTTTGGCTCCTTTGGAGCCTCTCTCAAGGCTTTCTAGCCTTTTTGAGAGCTTTCTTTAGTGGGAAAATTTTGGGGAATTTTGGGGAGCTTCCTAGGAGGCTCAAGGAGTGTTCGGCGGGACTCCGAGCGTCAGCGAAGGGGTTTTTCGACGGTCAATTCCTTTCCTTTTATTATGCTCTTAATTATGCTTTCCATTGTAAATTTTGTGGATATTTTAGCTATGTATAGCTGTTCGCACGATTTTAAATTCCGCAAGCGTACGGGTCGTGACAAGTAATATAGTGATTTTGAGTATAGAGTATCGTCTCCACAGGGATTGGATTTATTCAATTAAGTACCGCGAATAATCTTGCTTAGCTTTATTTAGAGAACAAAATCTAATGCCGGAAAGAATAACAAAAAGCTAATCTAGAAAGCAAAAGATAAATGGTGACACAATTTGATGGGATAATTCTTAGAGTTGTTGATTTCATCAATTGGACCTTTAATGCATAATCAATTAATTAATATGGATTAACAAATCATTTGATTCATAAGTCTAGAAGCCTAATAACAAGGACTCTCCTGTCGGTCTCCTCCTATATCATACCGTTCAATAAAGAATCTCCTTTCAGTCTCATCTTTATTTACTTAGCATGGCATTACGACCCTTCAGTAAAACCTCTAACGTTATTTATTTTGTCCCGTGTCACCCGGGTAAATAACCGTTAGTCATGCATTCAGTTCTAGTCTAAGTTTCTCTCCGTCGAGTTTCCACATAGTAACGATTCATTTAATCAGTGATCAGTTGATTAAAAGCATTACGGAAAAAATGCACAAATGAACAATAATGACAATTAAACCGAATCAATTCATTAATCGAGCAAAGGTTCAACATATTAAATCAAACTCATAGAATTTAGGAATTAACTACTCATAATCACTAAAATCCAATAATTCCTAATCACAACAATTCTAGAAACTAAAACATAAAGGAAAAGGGAAGAGAAATGCTCATAAAAGTGTCGATCTCCTCGATCCCGCGCCGACCTCCTTCGATCCCGAGCTCCAAAGATCTTCAACAAAGCTCCGAAACTCTCCCAAAAATCCCAAATTTTAGTGTAGACTCTAGAATGGGGTGAAAACCCACAAATTGGCACACAAAATATGGATGCAAAAGGCTCCTTTTATAGGCTCCCAGCAGGCTCAGCGTCGAGACGCTACAAGGACAGCGTCGAGACGCTCTGACGTCATCTTTTCTTGGGCTCCAAGACGTCTCAGCGTCGAGACGCTACTTGGACAGCGTCGCGACGCTCTCGCGATTTTGGATCTTTCCATGCAGCTGCCTAGCGTCGAGACGCTCCAGGCTTAGCGTCGAGACGCTAGGCCCTGAATCTTCAATAAAGGCCCGATTTTGACTCAATTTTTGGGCCTCCAACTTTCTTTTGGCCCAAATACTTCTTGTAATGGATTTTGGGCACTTTTCTTGACCAAAATTGATACTTTAAGACTTGAAATTCATGAATTTGGGCTTCTAATTAATTCTTCTTGGCTTTTTGGACTCGGATCTTCATTGTAATTCTTCAAATTGCTCCAAAAGCCTCCAAAATCATCTAAATTCTCTCAAAATTCCGATTTTACTTCTTTGGCTCGGTTTTCTGAAATTTAAACAGAAAATAGCATTAAAGCACACAATTCAAGCACAAAACTAGCTTAAATTAATAGGAAAATGATGACATTTTTGCATGTCATCACACCCCCAAACTTAAATCTTTGCTAGTCCCGAGCAAAGCTAAAACCATTTATATGAATCAACTATTGCAAATGCATGACTCTAAGCTCAATGATCAAAATAATGAACTCTAACAATTAAAGGAAGTATTAAAACGTATTCATTCATCACGAAATTTAAATTTAAACTCTTCATCCCTTGCGTGTGTGTGTGCGAGCTTCCTTATTAGGTCTTTACTAGCCTAGAAAAGGTTTATAAAATCCTTAGTTCATCTTCCCCCTACACTGGTCATAAGCTCTAATTATCCAGCTTCCCCACAATCAAGAAAGCAATATCCCACTAAGGTGCCTGAAACAACGGGGTATGCCTCCCCGAAACTTGCATTTTTTTTTTTTTTTTTTTTTTTTTTCATTGAGAATCCTTTTAGATGTAGCGCCTTCGTTCTGGCTTGCCAACATTGGTGATGAAAGCATCCAACTACGAGCGCCTCATCTTTCAGGATGCCGAAGCATGCTCATTTCTTTCCAGCGCTTTCATGCAAAGGCAAACGATGGGTGTCATGAATGCCCCTGGTTACTAACGCTCTAAAGAAAGTGGAGCATTCTTTTTTTTTTTTTTTTCATTTTTTTTTTCATTTTCTTTCTTTTTTTTTTCTTTTTCATATTATTTTCTTTTTTTTCACACTTTTTTTTTTTTTTGCAGGCTAATAAACATGATTTTTCTCCCAAGTAAAACATTACAGACTCTCATGTCGTTCATCTTTCAAATTAGATCTTAAGCCTATCGGAGTGACAACAAACATCTAGATAATATAATCCAGTTCTAAGCATTCAAAACCATATAAGTAGGCTAAGTGCTCAACATGTGCAAGGAAATCAAAGAAAAAATTTAAATTTACATGAATCTTGAACATGCTTTGATATTTCACAAAAATTGAACAAAATTCATTATCTAGATCATATCATAGACCGTCCTCATCAAAACAGATGCAATAGAATCATCATGAAAAAATTTTGCTCAGATCAGAACAGCAAAGCCTCCCCCCCAAACTTAAATCATACAATGTCCTCAATGTATCAATTATTCAGACTAATTAAGCATGCATAAGGACAATAAAAAATAAAGGGAGAACGATACTGCCCTGGAGTGTGAGAGAAACCATGGATTGCCTTCAACATCATTGGGGTTGTTTTTGGAAGAAAATGTGGTCTTGAGCTCCTTCAAATTGATCAACTGGAACGAAAGATCAACATGCTCTAACTACAAAAACTGGAAAACAAAGAAAAGAAAATTAACGGAAAAATAAACTTGGGTTGCCTCCCAAGAAGCGCTTGTTTAACGTCTCTTAGCTAGACGAGTTTATGCGGGCTTTCAAGGCACATAAAAATTCTCGTATTTCTTCGGGCCCTTCTTCCTTGAATCAATGAAGCAGACCATTGCTAGTAAGCTTACTAGCTTTTCATGGGACCCTGAAGCAGAAATATTTTTGGGATTTTCTTTTAATAAAAGCATAAAAGGAGAAAGATCAAAATAAATGGACTCTGACTCTGACTCTGACTCTGACTCGTGAGAACAAGAAAAAGAACATTCATTTTCAAGAGAGGATGGAGAGGATAGAACAGGCAAAGGCCTTTCAACCTTAAACTCTATCTCTAGAAACTCCTCAAACACTACATGCTCATTTTCTTTTTCTTCCTCACAAACTTGTTCTTGATGGGTGCTAGAACTATCCAATTTTTCCTCACTATCTATACAACTCACCCCTATATGTTCAAACTCAGCAAAATCGAAAGGATTAGGCTCTTGAATGGGCGCTAATGAATCAGTGGCCACATGACTCACTAGACACTCTATGGAAGTGGATCCTACTTCCCTATCTTCCTTTTGGGTATTGAGTCTCTCCATAGATTTTTCTAATTCTAAATTCATGGTTCTAGACTCTTGGATAAAACTTTCAAGCAAGCTCTCTAAGGAAGATTTTTCTTCTATGGAAGCGGATTGCACTTCACTCTCATCCTCTTGGGGATGCAATCTCCCTAGGGATTTTTCTAGAGCTAAATTAATGGCTCTAGTATCCTCAATAGAATCTAGAAGCAAACTTTCTAGGGGAGATTTTTCTTCTAAAGGGGGATAATTTGAATAAAAAAAATTGGATGATGGTGTTGGTTCTTCGGGCTCAGATTCCCTAAAGGGCCACCCGAAACTATTAAAAGCCATTTAAAATAATTAAATCAACAATAATAAGGCTTTCAGTCAGATGCAAACACCAATTAAATGCACAACAAGAACAATGGACCAGGATAAAAATAAAACAAAGAAAGCAAAATAAAACCTCTAATCTAAAGCAAGCAATTTCTTCACAATATTAATTGAATGAAATTAGCCAATCCCCGGCAACGGCGCCAAAAACTTGTTCGCACGATTTTAAATTCCGCAAGCGTACGGGTCGTGACAAGTAATATAGTGATTTTGAGTATAGAGTATCGTCTCCACAGGGATTGGATTTATTCAATTAAGTACCGCGAATAATCTTGCTTAGCTTTATTTAGAGAACAAAATCTAATGCCGGAAAGAATAACAAAAAGCTAATCTAGAAAGCAAAAGATAAATGGTGACACAATTTGATGGGATAATTCTTAGAGTTGTTGATTTCATCAATTGGACCTTTAATGCATAATCAATTAATTAATATGGATTAACAAATCATTTGATTCATAAGTCTAGAAGCCTAATAACAAGGACTCTCCTGTCGGTCTCCTCCTATATCATACCGTTCAATAAAGAATCTCCTTTCAGTCTCATCTTTATTTACTTAGCATGGCATTACGACCCTTCAGTAAAACCTCTAACGTTATTTATTTTGTCCCGTGTCACCCGGGTAAATAACCGTTAGTCATGCATTCAGTTCTAGTCTAAGTTTCTCTCCGTCGAGTTTCCACATAGTAACGATTCATTTAATCAGTGATCAGTTGATTAAAAGCATTACGGACAAAATGCACAAATGAACAATAATGACAATTAAACCGAATCAATTCATTAATCGAGCAAAGGTTCAACATATTAAATCAAACTCATAGAATTTAGGAATTAACTACTCATAATCACTAAAATCCAATAATTCCTAATCACAACAATTCTAGAAACTAAAACATAAAGGAAAAGGGAAGAGAAATGCTCATAAAAGTGTCGATCTCCTCGATCCCGCGCCGACCTCCTTCGATCCCGAGCTCCAAAGATCTTCAACAAAGCTCCGAAACTCTCCCAAAAATCCCAAATTTTAGTGTAGACTCTAGAATGGGGTGAAAACCCACAAATTGGCACACAAAATATGGATGCAAAAGGCTCCTTTTATAGGCTCCCAGCAGGCTCAGCGTCGAGACGCTACAAGGACAGCGTCGAGACGCTCTGACGTCATCTTTTCTTGGGCTCCAAGACGTCTCAGCGTCGAGACGCTACTTGGACAGCGTCGCGACGCTCTCGCGATTTTGGATCTTTCCACGCAGCTGCCTAGCGTCGAGACGCTAGGCCCTGAATCTTCAATAAAGGCCCGATTTTGACTCAATTTTTGGGCCTCCAACTTTCTTTTGGCCCAAATACTTCTTGTAATGGATTTTGGGCACTTTTCTTGACCCAAATTGATACTTTAAGACTTGAAATTCATGAATTTGGGCTTCTAATTAATTCTTCTTGGCTTTTTGGACTCGGATCTTCATTGTAATTCTTCAAATTGCTCCAAAAGCCTCCAAAATCATCTAAATTCTCTCAAAATTCCGATTTTACTTCTTTGGCTCGGTTTTCTGAAATTTAAACAGAAAATAGCATTAAAGCACACAATTCAAGCACAAAACTAGCTTAAATTAATAGGAAAATGATGACATTTTTGCATGTCATCAATAGCTAAACCCCAATTTGGGGTCTTGAAATGAAATTATAGTCAAAATGTTGTTATAATTGCTTGTCTCTTGCCATTTTTCCTAATTATTTGTATGGATGTGCTTAATGCTTTATGCTATTTGGCCAATTGTGTAATGATTTGATTCTTAATGGAAACTCGACGGAGAGAAGTTAGGATAGATCACAATCCATGCAACTAGTTTAATTGCCCGTTGTGACAACGAGATTAGTTGATTAAACTTAGATTCCTAAAATGAATCAGAGCGTAATAATTAATGATTTTTAATGGCGCTGAGGACACTTAGGTTGTTAAAATGAATTAATTACAATTAGGGGAAACCGACAGGAGAACCTATGTGATTAACGGAGATTCTAGGATTATAATTAGTTGGGCAATGAGATAGGATAATTATAATGAATATTTAGCTAATAATTGATTTTCAAGACCCCTCTTCCCATTAAAAAAAAAAAAAACTCTTTCTCCAAATTTTATTTTTCTCGATTGATCAAATTTTCTCTTTAATTGCTTTGATTTTTAATTTCTTTGACTGGAAGATCTAGTCCCTAAATATTATTTTGCCCAAGTATTTTTAGTTCTCAAAGAATCTTTGCTTGCTTGAATTTCGCTTCGCCTCCCTGTGCATTCGATACCCGGTATTACCTAGCATTTTATATTACTTGTGACGACCCGTGCGCTTGCGGTATTCGTAAACATGAAGGGAATAAAAGTCCCCACGCAGTGGAAGCGAATCGATTGGACCTTACGCCGTATATTAATTAACATTAAAATACCGTTACAAAAACTCAAACAAACTTTAAACATACTTTAAAGCTGCTGGAAAATTTGTTTAAACATGCTGAAAAATAAATCTAAATTTATTTTCATGCTTTTCTAAAGAAAATGGGAAGAACCGTTACAAAATTCGTTGTAGACTTGACCGTTCTTCGCCAACAACGCTCCAACGAACGAAAACGCAGCAGCCTCCTTGTCTTATAATCGCTGGAAATTTTTTCTTGGATGACACAATAACCACAGAGGTTAAACCGGTATGTCTCTAAGTCTAGGAGGCAAAAGACTTGTGGGAGTCTTTCTCTAAGAGGGAGGCTAGAGAGAATTCTAGGTCTTGTCTTGAGAGTCTAAGAGCAAGAGCAAAGTGTCATGGACCAATTAGATCTAGTGTTCTATTTATAGAAGAGAGACCATGAATAAAATATTCAATTAAATCAATCTTTTCCAAAATTGATTCATTCTTATTCCTTATTTAATCAATCCATGATCAATCAATTCCATAACTGATTAATCTTTTCCACAAATGACTAATTACTTCCATAAGTGATTAGATCATTTCCATAAATGATTAATCACTTCCTTAAGTGATTAATTATTTCCATAATTGATTAATTCCCGGTTAATTAATTTTTTAATTAATTAACCACCAATTAAATATCACATATTTAATTTCCGACCTTGAATTAATTAATTTGCCCAAATTGATTTTAGGCCTTAATTAATTCATTATTTGAACTCTTTCAAACTTCCATAAATTTATATTAATATTTGAATTTCTTCAAATATTAATTTATCTCATAATAATATATCAATATATATTATATTTGTTTCCCTTATTAAATTGAACACTTTCAATTTACATTTATTACTTAGTTGCCTATTACTTTATGAGCTACTAGTGGGACCTAATGGACCTGCAGATCAGAAGCTCCAACGATGTGAGATTAATTGGTCAAACTCAGTAACCACATTAATCAATATTCGTTAACTGTGTGTACATTCCACTATAGACTCACAGTTGCACTCTTCTCACTGCAGGCATATTTTTTGTGTCCACGGATCTAGACCAATATCGACTAGTTAGTCCTTCACGAGTGTCCGTAACACCAGCTGGGTCAAATTACCATTTTACCCCCGGGTTACTTCTATTTCCTTAAGTACCAGTTCTCCTCTAATGAACAACATGTTTGTGGTCCAACCATCAAACAGAAAACCCTCTCGTGCCATTGAGAGGGTAGGGCCCTTTGTTCAAGACTCGGAGTCACCATTTAAGGGAACACTCATATGCTTCCCTAAAGTCGGGAAGGAGTGAATTCCATCTTGTACGATTATGTTCCCAGCTCCCCATTCGGTCTTGTCCCCAAAATGGTAGGCTTATTGAGTCGGCGTATTGGCCACTCCCACCCATGCAAATCAAAGGACAATCTCTCATGAGCAAGAGTCCATAATAAACTCAGGATTAAGACTAAGTTGTCTAGGTCGTCCTAGTGAAATAGAAAACCAACTAGTTAACGGAGTTATAACCAGTGGTTACTATTTCGCGGTCCGGTCTTATGAAAACTCATTGCATAGGATACCCCCACTCGCATGTCTCCTACACGAACGCGTTGGATCGCAACATTTGTATCAAATACAAAGTGGGTCGTATCCATAGTGTCACCAGGATAAGGCACCCAGTCTTATCCCTATACTATAGACCCTTTAGGCTGTTTCTTGAACAATGATCCCATATGTCACTACATATAGTTCAAGACTCATATTACAGCCTTGGATGTCTAGTTTATTGGATTAGGGTTAGTTTTAGGCAAAGACAAATATAAAGAACTAATAACAATTAATGGAAAAATATATCAATATTATTTCATTAATATCCGGTCAACAGTTACATTCACTATCTACGAGTTTTAGGGCATAAAACCCAACAAAACAAACGTCCACGTAACAGTCAAGAACTTCCTTAGCCAAACAGCTTCCTTAGCTGCTTCACAAGCAGCTACATACTCAACCTCCATGGTTGAGTCCGCTATGCATCCTTATTTCATGCTTCTCCAAACTACAGCTCCCCCGTTAAGGGTGAACACTGACCCTGACGTGGATTTCCTAGAATCCTTGTCAGACTAGAAGTCAGAGTCGGTGTATCGAGTGAGAACTAACTCTTTAGCCCCAAACACTAGCATGTAGTCTCTCGTTCTCCTAAGATACTTGAGGATTCCTTTAACGGCGGTCCAGTGGTCTAACCCTGAATTTGACTTATATCTGCTGACTATCCCTACGGCATAACAAATGTCAGGCCTCATGCAGAGCATTGCATACATTAAGCTGCCCACAACTGAGGCGTAGGGAACCCGTCTCATATCCTCAATTTCTTGAGGTGTCTTAGGACACTGTTCTTTAGACAAGTGAACCTCATGCCTGAAAGACAATAAGCCATTCTTGGAGTTCTGCATCGAATATCGAGACAACATTTTGTCGATGTACGTTACTTGAGACAGGGCTAGCATTTTGTTCTTTTGATCCCGAATAATTTGGATCCCAAGAACATATTGAGCCTCTCCTAAATCTTTCATTTGGAATTGGGCCGCTAGCCAATCTTTTACGTCAGGCAGATATCCTAAATCATTCCCAATGAGTAGGATGTCATCAATATAAAGTACCAGGAAAGCTACTTTGTTTTTGTTGATTTTCTTGTATACACAAGGCTCATCAACATTTTGGTCAAAGCCAAAAGATTTGGTCGCAGTATCAAATCTAATATTCCAAGATCTGGAAGCCTGTTTCAACCCATAAATAGATATTTCAGTTTACAAACTTTTTGCTCCTGACCTTGGGTTATGAACCCTTCGGGTTGAGACATAAATATATTCTCTTCAAGATTACCATTCAGAAAGGCAGTATTGACATCCATTTGTCATATCTCATAGTCATAATATGTGGCTATGGATAAGAGAATTCTTATTGACTATAGCATAGAAACAGGAGAAAATGTTTCCTCATAGTCCACCCCTTCTCTTTGGGTATAACCCTTTGCTACAAGTCTTTCTTTGAAAGTCTGTACTTCCCTAGCAACATCTCTTTTCCTCTTATCAATCCATTTACACCCTATGGGTTTGACCCCTTCAGGTGGATCTACAAGTTCCCAAACTTGATTGAAGTACATAGACTCCACCTCAAGGTCCATGGTTTTGACTCATTCGTCTTTATCTACATCATTCATTGTGTGACGATAAATAAGACAATGGATCCTCAACACCGTCATCAGGTATGACTACTTGTGTTTCAGTTAAACCCAAGCAACGGTCAGGTTGTATCACAACCTTCCCACTACGTCAAGGCTCTCCCACCATGTAAGGAGGATGAGATTGACGTGAATAACTGCCTCCTAAATCAACTCTTGTTGAAGGACTGGCTTCATCAACAACTCTGGTTGACTCTTCTGTAGCTTCTCCTAATACTAGTTTACTACGTGGTTTGTGATCTCTAATGTGGTCTTCCTCCAAGAAAGTAGCTTTTGTCGATATGAACACTTTGTTTTCTTGAGGATCGTAGAAAAGACCACCTCTCGTTTCTTTAGGGTATCCAACAAATTGACATACTTTAGAATGGGGTTCCAATTTCTTAGGATTTGTCACTAGCACGTGTGCAGGACAACCCCAAATACGGAAATAGCGCAAACTAGGTTTACGCCCTCTCCATAACTCAAAAGGTGTTTCAGAAACACTTTTTGAGGGAACATTGTTTAGAATATGAACTGCAGTCTCAACCGCATACTCCCGAAACGAGTTAGGCAATTGAACATAACTCATCATTGAACGAACCATGTCTAACAAGGTTTTATTTCTCCTTTTTGATACACCATTTTGCTGAGGTGTACCAGGTGCAGAGAGTTGAGATTGGATTCCATGTTCAATCATATAGTCCTGGAATCTTTGATCCATATACTCTCCACCTCGATATGATCAAAGTGTTTTAATTGTTTTACCTAGTAGGTTTTCTACTTAAGTTTTAAACTCTTTAAACTTTTCAAGAGCTTCAGACTTATGACCCATTAGGTATAAGTAACCATATCGTGAATAATCATCTATGAAAGAGATGAAACATTCATAACCTCCTCGAGCTTTTACATTCATTGGACCACAAAGATCCGAATGTATCAGCTCAAGAGGTTCTTTGGCACGACAACCTTTTCCAATAAAAGACCTCTTAGTCATTTTACCCTCGAGACACGATTCACAGGGTGATAAAGAATCATCTTCTAAATCAGTTAGAAGTCCATTCTTCACCAAACGACTGATCCGATCGATGTTAATATGACAAAGATGTAGGTGCCAAAGATATGTATTGTTACTTAATGGAGAAATCTTTTGCCTTTTATTTTGAGTTTCAGCCGTTTTAAACATCTCATGGTTTAAAATAGCTTTAGTATCGGTAGGTCTTAACACATATAAATTGTTTTCACGCTTAACAAAACATATAAGAACACCATTTCTTGAAATGAATGCTTTATTAATCATAAAGGAATTAGAGTAATTTTGTTCCAACAAAGCAGAAACAGAAATAAGATTCCTTTTAATTTTAGGAACCAAATACAAGTCCTCCAAAATTAAAAACTTATTCTTAAAAAACAATTTAGCAACTCCCACTGCTCTCGCTGAAATAACTTCTTTCGTTCCAACCTTGAGAGTCATTTCACCATCTTTCAGCTGCTGGAAATCATTTCCCTGAAAAGAAGAACAAACATGATTAGTGGCTCCCGAATCTAATATCCAAGAAAACTCATCATGTTCTACAATGCAAGTTTCTAAAACAAGTAAATGTATTTACTTTCCTTTTCTCTCTTCTTTTCAGCAAGGTAACGAGGGCAGTTCCTCATGCAGTGACCATCCACATTGCAATGGAAGCACTTGTCCTTGTCAGACACGACCTTGGCCTTTCCCTTCCCCTGAACAGCCTGAGCAGGAGCCTTCCCCTTGTCACCCTTCCTTTTTTGGATTTGCTTCGATGAAGAAGTTTGAGGTACAGATTTAGTTCCTGAGGATGAACCCTTCAGAAACTTCTTCTTGGAATGGGCCACATTGGCCTCTTCTTTTACCACATTCTTGCCCTTGCTTTTCAGCATGGACTCGTAAATCTGTTGCTCATTGAGGAGGGTGGTCAGGTTGAATTGTATTTTTTTCATGCTCGCATTCGTCCTAAACTTCATGAAGCTAGGAGGAAGTGAACGCAACTTGACTACGCTCGCAGACAACCCCGCCGTTTGCCTCTACAATGTTAAACTGGTTCATCATGTCAAGAATATGTTCTCGAACAGGATGGCCCTCTTGCATACGGGCGTTGAAGACATTTTTCAGAGCATCGTGGTGGAGTTGAGAGGATGGAAGTCCAAACATCTCCTGTAGGGAATTCATAATTGAAGGATTGGAATTCCATAATTCCATAAAGCGGAAGCGTGATTGGTACCGATTCGTAATTAATTTTGTTTAATCTAAAATACTAATACATTGGCAATAAACTTAGAACTATTCTAGATTTATATTAAGGCTAAGCATAAAAAAATATTAGATCTAAATCTAATTTATATAGTAACAAATTACTTACTCTCGTTGACGACTCAGATTATATTCACCAACTGCTTGTGAATTAATCACGAACTAGTGCGAACACCACCACTATGGCTACACCGGTATGACTCTGAGACTTCTAGAGGCAGGAGACTGGTGGGAGTTTAGAGGAAGCCTTGAGGGGAATTCTCTGAGAGTAGGAGAATGAATGAGATACCTTTCACCCCACCCCAGGGGTCCTATTTATAGGTAAAGGCCAAGACCTTTTTCCTAATAGGAAAGGAAAGACCTTTTCCTAATAGGAAAAAGTCTCTAATTTTAATAAATAAATAATTAATTCCATAATTAATTAATTTTCCTAATTAAATATCATATATTTAATCTTAGGGATTTTATTAAAATTAAAATTAATATGAATCCAATTCATATTAAATTTATTTGAACTCTTTCAAATATTTTCTTTCCTAATAGGAAAAGGTCTCTAATTTTAATAATTAATTAATTAATTCCATAATTAATTAATTTACCCAATTAAATATCATATATTTAATCTTAGGGATTTTATTAAAATTAAGATTAGTATGAATCCAATTCATATTAAATTTATTTGAACTCTTCCAAATATTTTCTCTCAAGAATTAATTTTTGAAATTAATTAAAAAATTATAATATAAAGTTTCGTAAACTTTATATTATAATGAATCACTATACATTATATGATTCCCCAATTAAATTGAACACTTTCAATTTACAATTTATACTTAATTGCCTCAAGTCTCTTTACGAGCTACCAGTGGGACATAATGGACCTATAAATCAGAGGCTCCAACGATATGAGACTAATTGGCCAAACTCTTTAACCAAGTTTAGTCAATATTCATTAACTGTGGGTCACTCCACTAAAGACCCACAGCTGCACTCTTCTCACTGTAGAATATTTCTGTGTCCACGTATATCGACCAAGACGTAAGTCAATCCTTCACATGTGTTCGTAACACTAGCTGGGTCAAATGACCGTTTTACCCCTGGGTTACCTCTGGTTCCTTAAGTACCACTGATTCCTCTAATGAACAAGTTGTTTAGGGTCCAACAACTAAACAGGAGTTCCTCTCAGGCCAGGAGAGGACGGCGTGCCTTTGTTCAAGCCCCGGAATCAACCCTTAAGGGATCACACATCTACTTACCCCAATAGAGGAAGAAGTGAATTCCATCTTGTACTGTTATGTTCCCAGCCCCCATTCGGTCTTGCCCCTGAAATGGTAGGATTATTGAGTCGGCGAACTGGCCACTCTCACCCATACAAATCTAAGGACAATCCCTCCTCAAAGGGGTTCATAACAGACTCAGGATTGAGATTGAGTTACCTAGGTCATCCTATTGAAATAGAAACCTAAACTAGTTAGCAACGTTACATCTAGTGGTTACTATTTCATGATCCGGTCTTATGCAAACTCATTGCATAGGATAACCCCACCAGTATGTCTCCTGCATGGATGCTTTAGATCATTGCATCTGTATCGAATACATGGTGGGCCGTATCACATAGTGTCACGAGGATAACCCTGTACTATAGACCTTTTAGGTTGTTACTTGGACACTGATCCATGTATGTCCCCACATACTAGTCTAAGTTTCATTTAAACAACCTTGGATCTTAGTTTATTGGATTTAGGGTTTATTAATGCAAACTCGATTATTCAATAACCAAATTACTGAATTACTCAAATAATGCTTTATTGAGATCGGTTAATTTGTTTCATTTACTATCTACGAGTTTTAGGGCATAAAACTGATGTGGACTTTTCCTACCGCAAGCGCACGGGTCAAGTAATAATATAGTGAATAGTAAATTCGAATGTCGTCCTCTGGATTGGATTTTTAAGCAAATTGAGTATTGTGAATTATCTTGCCCAATTTTATTTAGGGATCAAAAAGTGATGAAAGAGTGATAATGAAACCGAATCAAAGCAAATAAAAAGAATGGAAATTCAATTGGGAAAACAACTTAGGGAATTGATTTCACCGATTTCGTTTAGGATTGATTTTAAAGAATAAGTTATTATGCACAATGAAATTATGAGCTAAAGACCCTTTAATCACAACTACCTCTCCCGAGTATAATTGATTCTCATGCAAATTAACCAACTTGATATCCCTATCTAAGTTTATTAAAAAACAAGGCAATGAGATGTTTTAACCAATTCTAAAGATAATCTAAAACCGTCAAGAATTAGAAAGTAAACTTTATTCATGCAATCTTGAGCAAGTCTAGATCAAATCCCCTCTCCCGAGCTAGATTCGAAACTTAAATCATTCAACGAATGGCCAATTAATTGAAAGCATTAAATCAAGATTACAAACACAATAACATTGCACAACTTAAACCATAAATCAATCCATAAACTTAATCAACTACATCAATCCCTAAGCTACAAGTTTAGCTACTCATGAATGCAAATACAAGCTCAACTAAACAAGTGAAAGCCATAAATCTAACTAAAGAAAGAAAAGGGAAAGGAAAACTCAATGCAGGCCGAGTCCCGACGTTCCCGTCACGATCCCCACGAACAATGGGTTGATTTCCAAGTTCCTCCTTTGTTTGCAGCTCCAAAAGCCTCTATTCTGTCCTCTTTACGGCTCCAAAAGGTCCCAAATTGATCTCCCTAAAAACCTAGCCGAAGTGAAGCTTTTATTCTGATTTTTCGTCTTAGCGTCGAGACACTGTCAAGATAGCGTCGCGACGCTGCCTCTTATACGCGCGTTCTGAATAAGGAAAAACGGTAGCATCGGGACGCTTCCTATCGTAGCGTCTCGACGCTGTAAGCTTTACGCGCCTAATCTGATATGGAATGTGAGCGTCGAGACGCTCAAGAGCTAGCGTCGAGACGCTAGCCTGCTGTTGACCGAGATTTGACTTTTCTTCACTTTTACTCTTTTCATTCCTTTGCATCTTTTTACGCCCCGAGCACCCGATTAACTCTGATATTGCATTATAGCTCCAATCAACCATTTCCTACAAAATAAACATTAAAGCACAATAAAATGGCCCAAACATCATAAAAGACTAGCTAAATTAAATCAGTAAAGATAGCTAGCTATGCTCGCTATCAAATACCCCCAAACTTAAGCTTTTGCTAGTCCTCGAGCAAACTACAAATCAAACATACAATGGAAGAATGGATACAACAATCATAACTCAATCCTCAAGGTTCAAAAGTCAATAACCAAGCAAGCAAGAGACATGCACATAAGGACCAATGAGGGAGACAAATTAAAATTTTTCCAAAATTAACTTGCACAAGCGAGATCTAACTCAACAAGATCAGACTCTACTAGCTCGGGATTGGATTATTAAACTCTCAGCTCATCTTCCCTCTACACTGGCACTAAGGTTTCACTAATGAGTTAATGCAACAAATTAGTTTGTTTATCTCCATACTTAGGTGCTTTTAATTAACAATTGAATTAAGCATGTATATGTGGCACTAGCTTTCACACACCCATTGCAGGGACCCTTAACCTGAGATTTCTCTGGTTGGCCTAACTGATCACAACAGGGGTAGCTCTTTTTGTCTTAATCTTTATTAATCATTGCATATTGTGCACAAGCCATGGCATTATTATCTTATTTTAATAGTAACAACAAGAATGATTTTTCTTTATGAGCATAAATAGCAGATATTCTTTTCCTTTCTCCTAAGCAAGATCAAACATGCTAATTTGCAAAAAATTAACTCTTTAGCTCTGCCCTACACCTATCGAGGTGACAACAAGCATATGAACCCAATAATTCGCTCCTAAGCATTCAAATCCAAATCTAGCCAAGACAGATACTCTACTCATGCAAGCCATCTCCTAGAAAATTTTTAAAAAGTCTCCCTTTTTGGGCACTTATGCTTACATCTCATCACAAGCTTGAAAATTGACAAGAAAGCCTATCCTAGGACATCATAATCATGCAAAAGTAGCATCCAGAAAACAACCATATGCATCATTCAAAGAAAGCTCAAAACTATAGCCCGAACTCAGATGCTCAAGGGCTCCACAAACATGCTAATCCACCCCCAAACTTAAAATATGCATTGTCCTCAATGTATAAAGAAAATAAAGCATAAACAAGCATGAGACAATAAAAGAATGACAAGAGTGAATAATACTGGCCTGGAATGATGATGACTTCTGGACTGAAAGCTTGGAATCTTGAAAGCTTGAAAGCAAAGAAGAGGAAGAAAACAAGACCTACAAAACAAAAACAAACAATAAATCAAAAACAAAAAGAAAACACACTAAGCTTACTTGGGTTGCCTCCCATAAGCGCTTGTTTAACGTCATTAGCTCGACGTGTTGCACGTGCTTCAAGGAGGCTTTTGTTCTGTGAATCCAACAGAGGTGCTCTTTCTTGCGCCTTTCCTGTAGCCCATGTAAAACACTTCATCTTTAGAGTCTTCAACTGCTTTAAAGATTTCTTTTTCGTTCTTGACTCTAATAGTGAGCTCCCTGCGCTCAATATCTATAATCGCTCGCCCAGTAGCAAGGAATGGTCGTCCTAATATGACAGGCATTGAAGGATTTTCTATCATGTCCATAACATACAAGTCAATAGGGAGGAAAAATCTACCTACTCTGATTAATACATTTTCTACAATACCAACTGGTCTCACCACAGATTGATCAGCCAATTGGAGCTTTACAGGAGTAGACTTAATCTCACCTATATCTAACTTTTTACACAAAGATAGAGGAATGATATTAATGCTAGCACCTAAATCACCTAATGCTCTAAAAGAATAAGTACCAAAACTACAAGGAACAGAAAAACTCCCTGGATCTGCTACTTTTTCAGGTACTTTCTGTTGTACTCTGGTGCTGCATGTGGAAGCAAGATAGACAGTGTCAACTTTCTTTTCCTTTCGTTTCTTTGCTAACCACTCCTTCATGAACCTGTTGTATTGGGGCTTTTCTAATGCCTCTGCAAAAGGAATATTAATGTTCAGATTCATAAAAGCATTCATAAATTTGTCAAACTGAACCTGATTATTCTTTTTCTTCTTTTTCTTTTTCTTTTCTTTAGGAACAAACAGTGTGGGAGAAGGAATAGGAGGCTCAAGGTTAGGTTGTTCAGCCTCATCAGATGATGTGTCCTCCTCAGCTTCCCCTGTAGGCGTTTCATAGTCCTCAGATTCAGGTTCCTCTTCAGATTCTTCCTGGTGTACAGTGATTGCCTTACAATACTCCATCTGGGGTTTCTCTTGCTCAGCTGGGGCCTTACCTTTGTTCATTGTGCTTACAACATTCACCAACTGTCCCAACTGAGTCTCAATGTTCTTTATGCCTGCACTGTGGCCATTCACCGTGGTGTTGATGGCAATGACTGCCTCCTCTAATTTGGTTGTCCTGTTACTAGACTCTACAATGAAAGCTCCAACAAGATCTTCTAACTTTTTATTATCTTGAGTTTGAGGGGCAAAACCAGGAGGATTAAGAACATTCTTAGTATTAGCATAAGAGAAATTTTCATGGTTCCTATTGTTAGGGTGATAATGTGTAGGTGTAGAATTATTATTATATCCCCTAGAATTAAAATTTGATACATACTGAACCTGCTCGATGGTCTCCTCCTGAGGTCTAGATGCTAAAGCAGCAGCTGATTCGATTGACTGTGCACTCCCTGTACCTGAAAATTTCATAAAAGCATTGGCAAGGGAAGTCATCTGGGCCTGGAGTGCACTTACTTTATCAACCTCAAACACTCCAGCAACAATCTTTTTAGGTGTAGACCGCTCAGATGGCCACTGATAGCTGTTGGTGGCCATATCCTCTAAAAGTGTGCGAGCGTTTTCCACGGTCTTGGACAACAGAGTCCCACCTGCAGCTGCATCAACAATAGTTTTTGTACTAGGAGTTAAACCATTATAAAACAATTGAACCTGAAGCCAGTCGGGGTAACCATGCTGAGGACACTTCCTCAGTAACTCTTTGAATCGCTCCCAAGCTTCGAACAGCTGCTCATCGTATTGTTGTTGGAATGTCCCAATCTCGGTCCTCAGCTTGACCGTCTTTGCAGGAGGGAAAAATTTCTTTAAAAATGCCTGGACCAAAGCATCCCAAGTGGTGATGCTCCCAGGAGTAATAGACTGCAACCAATCACGAGCTTTATCCTGCAAAGAAAAGGGAAATAAACGTAAGCGAATAGCATCCTCAGACACTCCATTAATCTTTACCGTCCCACAAATATCCAAGAATGATTTAAGATGAGAATTTGGATCCTCGGTGGGCGATCCTCTGTATGCACAGTCTCGAGCCATCTGAATGAGGCCGGTCTTCAGCTCAAAGTTGTTGGCATTAATCGGTGCATAGACAATCCCCGACTGTTGCCCCTGAAACACAGGCTAAAAATAATCTCTAATAGGCCTAGGCTCCTCAGGTGGATTTTGGTCTGCCATTTGAATAATTTCTCTATTTTCCCTTCGAAGCCTAAGAATTGTTCTTTCTATCTCAGGATCAAATGGTATCACTTCTCTACTACTACGCATGCAAAATTAAAAATACCTTAAAAAGAAAAGAAAAAACAAATATGGAAATAAATAAAGAAAAGGAAACAACTAATCTAAATATGGAAAATATAATCAAGAAAAAGGAAACAAACTAACCTAATATGGAATGCAAAAATAAATATGATAAAATGCAAATAAGGAAACTAACCTAGAAAAGGAAAAACAAGAACAAATAAGGAACAAACTAACCTAGCTTGTCATTTTGGACGTATGCTGCCATCTTCCTACAATACATGATGAGATGGTTCTTAGGACAGGATGCTCCATCATACTTTTCAAACTCGGGCACCTTGAATTTTGGAGGGAGGATTACATCTGGTACCAAGCATAGCTTGGTCGCATCTATATTTTCGAAGACGTCTGTTCCTTCTACTGCCCTTAATCTTTCCTCCAAGACTTCAAGCTTTTCACTAGAAGAAACTTTCTCTCCTCCCGTTAGCTCTTTTCTGATTTCAGGATCATCTAAATTGGGAACTGTAATGGTCACCTTGGGAGGTACCTCTGTGGGTAGTGAAAATCCAGGTTGATTGTGTACAGGCACTTGCTCATTCTTGAAAAATGGAAATGGGTGCTGCTCTACTGGAATATTGTACAATGGATGATATTTTGGAGTAGTACCCTCTGTTGATTGCCGGATTGGAGGGTCGTTCATTGTATTGCTGGACTGAGCAATATCAGGTATTATTTTGCCTCTTTCCAGGGCGACAAGAATGGCATCCATTTTTTCTCGTAACTCCTCAATATCTTTCTTTGTTTTCTCCATCTCAGTACTCTGCTCTTCCATGATCCTTGTCTTGTATCTTGTGACGTAGGTGCGGTGGATTCGAGGTGACCGAGTTATCTTATGATTCTTTTTATATTTTTAATGAAAATAGATTTTAGTGTAAGAAAAGAGAAAGACAAAACGAAACAAAAAAAAAGTGATAGAAGAGAAGAAGAAAAAAAATGGCTTTGATATTAAATTGGAAAATGATAAAACAATGTAGCAGCAAAATTTGTGCAGAATTGAATTACAAGATATTTCAACTATCTAAATAAAACATAAACTAAAGTAAAGAGTTAATAAAATTGCCCCCAATATTCGAAACTTATACGAAGTTTTCCCAGAAACTTGAGCACATTCTTGCTATTCGGCTGTGTAGGTGCTATGACTTTAGAGAGAGTACGTGCATCTTCTACTAGTTCATCTGCCCTTCGAGTGACTCTCCTAATCTGAGTGAGCATATGTTCCACTTTACTTCGTAGTGTCGCGTGGTTCTGTCTCGCAAACCCAAAATCATCGCTTAATTTGTCGTACTGCTCCGTTAAATAGGTATAGTCTTTCATTAATCTATCAGTGGCATCCTGATACTTACCGAGGCGAACATTAAGTGACTGAACGGACTCTCTTAGACCCTTGTTGTCGTTGATGAGCTCCCCTAGTTGATCTTCTCTAATCTTGAGCGTTAATTGTAGATCGCCAATTGTTCGACATAGCGTTCCATTCTTTTCTTCTACCTCAGTAATCGTTTGGTTCCTCAAACTATTGCAATCTTCGAGCTCTTTCATCAACTCATGAAGTGACGCAATATCAGATTGTTGCTTCAAAACTTGGTCATTCCTTGACTTGAGAGTTGCTTGGGAGACTTCCTTATCCCTTCTTAATCGATGCATTCTTCTGTTCAGGTCGCGGGCCTCTGTGTCTAATGCTGAAATTTCTTTTTCTAACTGTTCTTGTTTGCTGACACTGCCCTTTAATCGGTTTAACTCTTTTTCTAGTTCAACATTGCGCAACAAACCTTGCTTTACCTCCAATTGCAGCCTTTCATTTTCTTGAACCAATGATGAATTCGCTTTTCTCAATTCATCACATTCTTTTTCGCGTGCTGCTTGTTCTGTCTGTTGATCTGGTATCACCTTTGCATTAAGTTTTATCTTGGTTTTCATGTTTGGTGACACAAGCACGGTTTTAGCTCTATTTGCATGCCATGTTTTGTACGCCTCCGTGGTATCATCATGAAACTGACCACTCTGGATTTTAGTGATCATTTTCCATGCTTTCACAATTTTCTGAAATCTATCTTTACAGAAGCCTTTATCATAAGCAAATTTGAAATCCTTCAACTCATGCGTAGCAGGGATGAATTGTCGGACCCAAATTTGGCGTACTACCAATAAAGGAGCATAGGCTATACATCCCCAAGGACCCAAAAGAGGTAAACTTTGAAATTTACCACATTTATAGATCATTGGCCTGGTTGACATCCAAGGGGCTCTCCACATTACATCTTCTACCTTTAGTTCGGAGAAAAAGGCTTCCCAAGCGCTCCTTTCAGGGGAGGATGAACTCCAACCTGATTGCACGAACTCTGAAATGGGATTTCGCAGCTTATTCCAGGAACTTGAAAATTTGATCTCTGGACATTTGAATTCGGGTGGACACTTCACATGACTAAGGACCCAAATGTACAATAATGGTGCACACCCTATAAATCTTCCTGTTCCTTTTGTTCTGCAATAATTCAATGAACGAAAAGTTTCTGCCAATACAGGAATAATTGGATTAACTCCTATTTCTATCTTAGCAAACAACTTGACCACACGTTCCTCAACATATCCACATACTTTAGGAAACAAAACAACATTAAAGATACACAATGCCAGTAAAGTTAACTCCTTGTCTTCATTTGCAAATTTTTGTTGAAGAGTAAGGATGTAGTCCAGGGGTAGGCATGTGTTCTCTCCTTTTATCTTTACTTGTTTCTCAATGTCGCTCGTACGAATCTTGCCCAAAAGAGTAGATAATGCTCTTTTCATTGTAAGCTCTTGATCATAAGAATAAGCTTCAACCTCTGTTCGTGTTGGCATATGCAGAAGGGATTGATATTCCTCTATTGTAGGAGTCATGTCAATTGAGCCAAATGTGAAACATCTATAGGCTGGATCCCAATGTCGAATCAAAGCTTTTAATACAGAATAATTAACTTGTACATACATGAGCTGAGCTAGATGGCCATATTTGCTTGTAAATTTAGCCTTTCTATCTACAGTTAATTTTTCCCAAGCCTGTTTCACTGTTTCTAATTGACTTTTTGGAAAACTGACATCCTTAAATTGAGACATAGCATCTTCTACTAAAGAATCTCCGTGGATTTGTTGTACATTTTCTGACCATTGACGTACTGTTGCTTGATCTTCTATACTCATTTCTTGTATTGGAGGGGGTGATTTTATTTGACTCATACTTTAGTTTCTGCCAATGTAAATAATCGAAAAATCTTGTTAATTTAATTTGCACAATTTTCTTAACTACATTAAACGAGATTTTAAAGGATATTTTCAATGAGTGAAATTTGAAAATTGATATAAGATACAAGGGAAAGAGGAAAAATAAATAAATAAATAAATAAAATTTGACAATAATGCATGTAATAAGTCAAATCCTAGGACTATATGAGTGGAGTTTAACTCTAAGGCATCCTAGAAAAGGTCCCCAAGCTTACCCACCGATTTAACGATGTAGTAGGCTTGAGTGGAGAATTTCATGTGCCTGCACGGGAATCGAAATTCCACGAAGGTCACACTACTCAGTCTCCGAGTCTAGTCCTAAGGTAGAGCCCGGGTAGAAGGCTAGTGAAAGTGTGTGAAATGCATGATTAATAAGATGACATACAAATGAATGACATAACAATTACAACATAAAAAAAATGGTAACAATACGATGACATGCAAATGAATGACATAACTAAGATAAAGTAATTACAACATTAAAAAAATGGTAATAGACAAGTGAATAACAATATGCCAAACAAATAATATTATAAAGTAAGGAAAACAAAATAAATAAATAACAAAACAATAACAAAAGGACCTAAAGAAAAATTCAATTCAAAGGACAATAAAAATATTCATGGCTTGACCCTCAAAAGTCCCCAGTGGAGTCGCCAAGCTGTCGCAACGTCAGCGCGACGCGGAGCGGCCGACATCCTTTCTTGGGTTTTTTAGAAGAAAGTTGGAGTCGCCACCAATCATTGAAGGTGTGATTGGTCACCTTTAAAACAAAAAAAAACCAGTCTTAGAAAACCAGAAATTAGGTTCGGGAGTCGTTTGAGTGTAGGGAAGGTATTAGCACCCTACAACACCCGTTTAAGAAAACGATTACCACAGTATCTTAAATTGTCCAATTAAATGAATAAAAACAGTCCTTTATTTTTATTTTTCTTAAAAAAGACTGATAAATATGAAAATATAAACCCAAAATGCAATAATAAACACAAGATGTCTCATTTGTTTTTACCTTAACTTTAGAAATAAAGTAAGGATTAAACATTATGAGTTGGATAACCAATTTAATATAAATCATGTCTAATTTCTCTTTTAATTAAAGGAAATATGGGCGATACATGATTGTGTTTATTAAAAAAAAAAAAAAAACAAAAAAAAAAAAACAAATAGATGTAAAAGAAGAAAATCATTCAAAGAGTGAATTCTTTTTAGGGAAAATGAGAATTTTCATACGCCTACACGGGAGTTGAACTCCACGAAGACACATTACTCAGTTCCCATAATCCCTTTCAAAAGAAAATCAAAACAATAACAATAATTGAAATTGACCAAACAGAATTAAGGATTAGATTAAAGCAATTTGGAGAATGAAAGGAAAAAACAAATGAATTAGAAAGTTTAAAAAAAAATGAAGTTGGCAAAGTGCAAAAGTGAACTAAAACAAGAGAGAAATTAAAAATGATAATGATAATGATGATAATAATAATCATAATAATAATAATAACAATAATAACAAAACAAAAAAAAAACAAAGGAAATAGAAAAAAAAACTCCCACCTTTTTTACTTCTCTCTTTCTTCTTTTTTCCTTCTTTCTTACCCAATGTTTCCTCTCCCCGTATACTCCTTCCTCCCCCTCTTTTTTCCTCTTTTCCTCTTCCACTTTCTTTTCTCTCTTTTTCTATCACTCTCTAAGCTAAACTCTTGCTCAAATGCCTAAACTCTCTCAAGCTTACTTTTACTCTAAACTTCTTCTCTTTTTTTCTCTCCTTTTCTATCACTCTCTAAGCTAAACTCTTGCTCAAATGCCTAAACTCTCTCAAATGCCTAAACTCTCTCAAGCTCACTTTTACTCTAAAATTCCTCTCATTCTTCTTGTGTTTCCATCCTCCATCTCCCCCCCTTTTTATACTTGAAGTGTTACTAATTTAGGGGGAGATGGATGAGAAAATGGTGGGGAAAATAAAAAACTAAAAAAAATAAAAAAAATACTAACCATGGAAAAAGCTTTAGAATAGGTAATGGGTGAGTTTTTCATGAAAACTTCCCATTGAATAGGAATGGGGAAGACCAAAAAAAAAAAAAAAAAAATGATAATGTGTGGGGAAGGGGATTTGAAACACAGACCTCGTGATTATCAATACGACTTCATGCCAGTTGACCTATGCTCTTGTTGGCATATCATAAAAACAAATTGACCACCAAATATTGGAAAACTTCAAACATTATTACTTAAAATCAAGCCGGACCAAATACGGTGTCTACAGTTTGCCCCCCTTCGTGTATCCTTGAAGGATTGAAAGGGTAGACAAAGGAAAGAGACTAAGTACTGGGGAGGCGAAGATTTGTTCGGTAAAAATTTGAATTTAGAAAGGAAAATGCGCTTGACTTAATCACGTCTCAACCATAATTTAATAGTCAGGTTTGGTTTAACCGTGAGAAAAACTGAAAACGAACACGGATTGACACAGGCTTCGACCTCGACTGAATAGTCGGGTTCGATTTAACCGAGAGAAAAATTGAAAATGGACATGGATTGACACAGGCTTTGACCTCGACTGAATAGTCGGGTTTGATTTAACCGAGAGAAAAAACTGGAAATGGACCTGGATTGACACAGGCTTTGACCTCGACTGAATAGTCGGGTTCGATTTAACCGAAAGAAAAACTGAAAACGAACACGGATTGACACAGGCTTCGACCTCGACTGAATAGTCGGGTTCGATTTAACCGAGAGAAAAATTGAAAATGGACCTGGATTGACACAGGCTTTGACCTCGACTGAATAGTCGGGTTTGATTTAACCGAGAGAAAAAACTGGAAATGGACCTGGATTGACACAGGCTTTGACCTCGACTGAATAGTCGGGTTCGATTTAACCGAAAGAAAAACTGAAAACGAACACGGATTGACAGAGGCTTCGACCTCGACTGAATAGTCGGGTTCGATTTAACCGAGAGAAAAATTGAAAATGGACCTGGATTGACACAGGCTTTGACCTCGACTGAATAGTCGGGTTTGATTTAACCGAGAGAAAAAACTGGAAATGGACCTGGATTGACACAGGCTTTGACCTCGACTGAATAGTCGGGTTCGATTTAACTAAGAGAAAAACTTAAAACGGACCTGGATTGACACAGGCTTTGACCTCGACTGAATAGTCGGGTTCGATTTAACCGAAAGAAAAAACTAGAAATGGACCTGGATTGACACAGGCTTCGACCTTGGCTGAATAGTCGGGTTCGATTTAACCGAGAGAAAAAACATAAAACGGACCTGGATTGACACAGGCTTCGACCTCGACTGAATAGTCGGGTTCGATTTAACCGAGAGAAAAATTGAAAATAGACCTGGATTGACACAGGCTTTGACCTCGACTGAATAGTCGGGTTTGATTTAACCGAGAGAAAAAACTGGAAATGGACCTGGATTGACACAGGCTTTGACCTCGACTGAATAGTCGGGTTCGATTTAACTAAGAGAAAAACTTAAAACGGACCTGGATTGACACAGGCTTTGACCTCGATTGAATAGTCGGGTTCGATTTAACCGAAAGAAAAAACTAGAAATGGACCTGGATTGACAACGGCTTCGACCTCGGCTGAATAGTCGGGTTCGATTTAACCGAGAGAAAAAACATAAAACGGACCTGGATTGACACAGGCTTCGACCTCGACTGAATAGTCGGGTTCGATTTAACCGAGAGAAAAACTAAAAACGGACCTGGATTGACACACGCTTCGACCTCGACTGAATAGTCGGGTTCGATTTAACCGAGAAAAAAAAACTTAAAAAGGACCTGGATTGACACAGGCTTCGACCTCGGCTGAATAGTCGGGTTCGATTTAACCGAAAAAACTGGAAATGGACCTGAATTGACACAGGCTTCGACCTCGACTGAATAGTCGGGTTCGATTTAACCGAAAATAAATTTTCTTTGCAATGCACGCTAAACTTGAATGCTTGAATACATGGGGTGCGGATTTAGCACTATCCAAAAACTATGATACAAATTTCTTTAAAAGATATTTGATAGCTCGGGCACCTCATTCACATCACCCTTGGTAATAGACCTTAATTGGATCATGAACTCGCTAAACAACTTGTTCTTTGTTTGATGACCAAAAATGTATCCATAACGACTTTGCTCCTGTAATAATAATGGTTTTGCCCCAGTTTGAGAAGACAAAAATAATCGTTTTGCCCCAGTTCAAGACTTTGTCATGTTGAAATGACGGTTTTGTCCTCCATGATGACATTGCATCAACCTTCATGATCACGGTGCTCTTGAAAAAATATTGTCTTTGGATTCTTTGTTTGGACATATGTATTTCACATCGAATCGTTTAAGTTACCACCATTGATTTGAAATATCGCGTTTATGTAACTTTTTGTTTATTCAATTGTAATGATAATAAAGGTAAACATGCCAACATTCATAGTTGAGGAAATACTATGGAGAGTGGGGGAGAAAAATGGACAAGATATGCCATGCTTCGAGAAGGGAGCTTTGATTTATGACTAAAATTCAATAGACATATGTGTCAATGTTAAGGTTCTAGAACTTGAGACAAAATAACCTCTTAAACATGATATAGAAATTGAAGCGTAATTCTCCTAGACACTTGTTGAATTCCCGCAACTTTGCCGAATCCTTTGATACACAAGTAGCCTATGCGTAATATCTTCGAATTTGATCTGAATTAACTGGACTTGGCAGCTCATTACCATCCATGTTAGTCAAGACTAAAGCTCCTCCAGAGAAAGCTTTCTTCACCACGAATGGTCCTTCATAGTTTGGGGTCCACTTGCCTCGGTGATCTTTTAGAAAAGGAAGAATTCGTTTTAGGACTAAATCCCCTTCTCTGAATACTCTAGGACGCACTTTCTTATCATAGGCTTTCATCATTCGTCTTTGGTAAAGTTGACCTCTGCACAATGCTGTCAATCTCTTTTCTTCAACAAAGTTGAGCTGCTCATAGCGGTTTTGGATCCATTCAGCCTCTTCTAAATTAGTCTCCATGAGGACCCTTAATGATGGAATTTCCACTTCAATGGGAAGAACAGCTTCCATACCATAAACTAATGAAAATGGTGTTGCCCCAGTTGAAGTGCGAACCGATGTGCGATATCCATGTAATGCAAAAGGAAGCATTTCATGCCAATCTTTATACGTCACCGTCATTTTTTGCACAATCCTTTTTATGTTTTTATTGGCAGCTTCCACTGCTCCATTCATCTTTGGTCTATACGGAGTTGAGTTGACATGCTTGATCTTGAATTGCTCACATAACTCAGTCATCAATTTATTGTTCAGATTTCGTGCATTATCAGATACTATGGTCTCAGGAAGACCATAGCGACATATAATCTCCTTCTTGATGAATTTGATCACAACTCCTTTCGTCACCTCTCGATAGGACATTGCTTCTACCCATTTGGTAAAATAATCTATTGCCACCAAGATGAATCGATGTCCATTTGAGGCTTTTGGGTCAATAGGGCCTATAACGTCCATTCCCCACATGGAAAATGGCCATGGTGTCGTCATAACGTGCAACTGAGATGCTGGAGCATGAGCTTTATCTGCATAAATCTGACATTTGTGGCATTTTCGGGCATATTTGATACAGTCAGCTTCTATGGTTAACCAGTAATAGCCAGCCCTTAATGCCTGTCTGGCCATCATGTGTCCATTTGCATGGGTGCCGCAAATTCCCTCATGAATTTCTTTCATAATCGCGTTGGCTTCATTTGTATCTACACACCTTAGAAGTACCATATCATGATTTCTTTTGTAAAGTATTTCTCCATTTAGGAAGAACTTCATTGCTAACTTTCTAAGTGTGCGCTTGTCATTTTCTGAGGCATTCAGAGGATAGGTTCCACATTTCAAATAATGTTTGATGTCTTGAAACCACGGCTTGTCATCAAACTCTTCTTCTATATTCATGCAAGAGGCTGAAACATCTACCATTCCCATCTTAATAGGTTGTACCTCGTGATTGGGGTCTATGTTGAACATGACTGCAAGCGTAGCCAAGGCGTCTGCTATTTGATTACTCTCCCTTGGTAAATAGTCAAAAGTGATTTCTTCAAATTTATGAGACAAATCTAATATAAGCTTTTTATAAGGCAATAGCTTAGTGTCTCTTGTTTCCCATTCTCCTCTCAATTGGTGAGTCACCAACATATAATCTCCCAAGACTCGAAGTTTCTTTATCTTCAAATCCAATGCAGTTTGGATACCCATAGAACTAGCTTCATATTCAGCCATATTATGAGTACAATCAAAACTTAATTTGGCGGTGACAGGGAACAACTTTCCTTCAGGCGATATTAATACAACACCTATCCCATGACCTAACTCATTGGAGGCCCCATCAAACAACATGGTCCATGTTTCCAAGTCTGATATTTCTTTTTCCACCATTATAGTGGAGACAAATTCATCAGGGAAATCAAATTTCATTGGTTCATAATCGTCTATAGGTTGCTCGGCCAAATGATCGGCTAGTGCACTTCCTTTTATTGACTTTCGAGTAACATAGACAATATCATACTCGGATAAAAGAACCTGCCATCTAGCAATTCTACCAGACAAAGACGGCTTTTCAAAGATGTATTTGATAGGATCCATCTTTGAGATAAGCCATGTTGTGTAGTACAACAGATATGGTCTTAAACGACGAGCGGCCCAAGCTAGAGCACAACAAGTTCTTTCTAAAAGAGAATATCTGGTTTCGCAATCAGTGAACTTTTTGCTTAAATAATATATGGCTTGCTCTTTTCTACCTGAACTGTCATGCTGTCCCAGTACACACCCCATTGAATTTTCTGTCACTGTAAGATATAGGATAAGTGGATGATTTGGAGTTGGAGGTACAAGAACAGGAGGGTTTTGTAGGTATTGTTTGATCTTTTCAAATGCTTTTTGACAGTCATCATTCCATATGCATGTATTGTTCTTACGAAGTAGCTTGAAGATTGGTTCACATGTTGCTGTAAGATGTGATATGAATCTTGCAATATAATTCAATCTTCCCAAGAAACCTCTGACTTCTTTTTGAGTATGTGGTGGTGGCATTTCTAGAATGGCTTTGACTTTGTCTGGGTCAACTTTAATTCCCTCATGGCTTACGACGAAACCCAACAACTTGCCAGAAGTGACCCCAAATGTGCATTTACTCGGATTCAGTTTCAACTTGAATTTCCTCAATCGCTCGAATAACTTTCGGAGAATGGTTGCATGTTCTTCCCCTGGTTTTGACTTAGCAATCATGTCATCAACATACACTTCGATCTCCTTATGCATTAGGTCATGGAAGAGAGTAACCATGGCCCGTTGGTAGGTTGCCCCAGCATTTTTCAATCCGAACGGCATGACCTTATAACAAAAGGTTCCCCATAATGTGATGAATGTAGTTTTCTCTTGATCTTCAGGTGCCATTTTGATTTGATTGTAACCTGAGAATCCATCCATAAAGGAAAAAGTTGAGAATCCAGCTGTATTATCTACCAGTACATCAATATGAGGAAGTGGGAAGTTATCCTTTGGGCTTGCTCGATTCAAATCTCTATAATCAACACACATTCGGACCTGTCCATTCTTTTTAGGTACTGGCACAATGTTAGCTACCCATTCTGGATAATTAGCAACTGTTAAGAATCCTGCATCAATTTGTTTCATGACTTCCTCTTTTATTTTGATTAACATGTCTGACTTCATCTTGCGTAACTTTTGTCTCACTGGCTTGCATTCAGGCTTAAGTGGCAAATGATGCACCACAATACTTGTGTCTAAACCAGGCATATCTTGATAAGACCAGGCAAAAACATCAATGTATTCATGAAGCAATGTTATTAACCCTTGACGGCTTTCAGCAGACATGTTGGTCCCGATTTTAACTTCTTTAATCTCTACTTGAGATCCCAAGTTAATCGTCTCTATCAACTCTTCATGTGGTCCCAATATCCTCTCTTCTTCTTCAATCATTCTCAACAATTCAGGAGTAAGTTCTAGATCTTCCTCATTACCACTTGTTCTCTCATCGGACTCAACATCGTATGTAGGAGAATCAAGTTCGTATTTAAGATCATTAACGCTTTCAATCCCAATTTCGCTGTTTAAGAGAGGGATTATTCAGTGTGATGAAAGAAGATAAATGAAGGAATGGAATAAATGAAATCAATGCTAAAAGAAGTAGACACAAGAGAGATTCATTGGATGATGGGAAAGGAAGGAAAAAAAATGCTTCTTCATTAACAAATGAAATATTGACATAGAGCACATAAATCATCAAAACAAAAAACAAACAAAAAGTTTAAAAATTACTTTGATATCTCATTAACAAATGATGGTAGCTCCATTACAGTCCAATTATTGAGTTCAAAGTCTTCTGGGCACAGATAAACTAAGGGACTGGCTTCTTTGTTCTGTTCGATTATAGCCATGACTGCAGGGTCTTGAGATTCTGAATGAATTATTCCAGCAAAGATGAAGGTATCATGAAGATGAGGAATGATATTCATTTGATACTTCGGCTCACGGTTCTCCAATCTAGCCAGTCGTTTTTTCTTTCTCCTGCCTGTGTGCTTTAATCATATCTTTTTTGCTTGGTTTATATCCCAAACCAAACCTCTTCATATTTTTCGACATATTCAACAAATTTTCGAGGCTTTGGTTGCTTCCTGTTAAGGAGAGTTTTGAAAGTTGCAGCTCCATTTTCCCTATCTCTCCGTATAAAGTTGTGGCATTTGCAATCTCAAAAGCTTGAAATGATGACTCAAAAACCTCTTCTGCTGCTTCTATGTAGGGCATTGAAGAGGGTCTTGACACTAAGGTATCCTCTTGTCCAGATATGATTACTAGTTTGCGGTCGACCACAAATTTAAGTTTTTGGTGTAATGATGATGGGACCACTCCAGCTGAGTGAATCCAGGGACGCCCTAACAAGAAGCTGTAGGCCGAATTAATGTTCATAACCTGAAAGGTTATATCGAAGGTGCATGGACCTATCTGGATGGGCACTTCTATGTCTCCAACAACTTCACTACGTGCCCCATCAAAAGCTCGTACGATCATAGTGTTGGGCCTTATATGAGACATATCAACAGGCAATTTCTCCAACGTGGATTTAGGCATTATGTTCAAGGAGGAACCATTATCAACTAGAACTTTTGCCACAGCAAAAGTTTTGCACTTAACTGTAATGTGCAAGGCTTTAGTGTGTCCGGTGCCTTCTGGTGGTAACTCATCATCTGTGAAGGTTACTGAACTGGATGCAGTTATGTTTCCAACAATGTTATCCAAGTTGTCCACCGTAATATCCTGCGGAACATAAGTTTGATTCAAAATGTCCAACAAAGTCTTACGATGCGTATCTGAAGCCAGTAACAAAGCCAATATGGAAATCTTTGCAGGGGTTCGACCTAACTGTTCAACCACTTTATAATCACTTTGTTTAACCAACTTCAAAAATTCTTGGATGTCATCTTCAGATGCTGGTTGTTTAACATCCAGGTTTTTCACTGCAATGGGCTCTTCTGTTTTTTCCTTGATATTTTCAGTGATCTTGGCTTTTCCTTTTTCTTTACCCTTGAGTTTCAATAGGTCTTCTGGTGTATAACACTTCCCGCTTCGTGTTAAACCTCCTATCCCACTAATATTATGGATTGGGAGGGGTTCAGAACCAACAGTTACCTTATATTCATAGTTCCAAGGTACTGCTTTTGAACTTTTATATTCAAAGGGAGTCGGAATCTGGATGGTAATCGGTCTTGGCTTGGAATTTGGGGTACTGGGCTTCTCGCGATAAGAAATTGTTAACGGTTTTGGCTTGAGAGACAACCTTGAGCATTCTTCTATAATATCAACTTCCCCATACTGAGGGAGCTGAACCATTTTTTGAGAAACTGTTAAAAAATGTGAATCTAACAACTCCTGGACTTTCAGACGAAAATGAGGACATTGGTCAATAGAATGCCCTTTTGCCCCAGTGTGATAAGAACACATCAAACTGTCATCGTATGCTCTGACACCCAAATCTAATTGGAGGCGTTCTACTCCAATGTATCCATTATTCAATAATATTTCGAATAGTTCTCCCATGGGAGTCACTATGCTCTCAGCATTCTTTCTTAAATCAGCTCCATGAACCTCTATTGCATTTACTTGTGCATACTGATGGTTTGGCAGAGGATTGTTGTTGACATCTGGACAATTTTCTTTCTTAAAGTTCAACCATCCTGCCTTTATCAATGCTTGCACCCTATGCTTGAGTGCAGTACAGTTTTCAGTGGAATGTCCAATTGCTCCTGCATGGTAGTCGCAACGGGCATTTGGGTCATACCACTTTGGGTAAGGTGGCTTTACTGGGTCTATTGGTACGGGTGCCAACTGATTATTCTGGAAGAGTTGGGGTAGAAGTTCGGTATATGTCATCGGAATCGGATCAAAATGAGTCTGTCTACGGACGCCTTTATTGTTTTGGTGTCCTTGGACATAAGGAGTGTTATGTTGATTCCGAGGTTGGTAGCCTTGAGTAGGACGAGGATTTTGGACGTAAGGGGATGAATATTGGGCTGACGTATTATTGATATAGGGTTGAGGGTAAACATATGGAGGTGGATAGTGATATTGTGGCACTCCGGCATTAGGGTATGGTTGTCTTGAATTGAAACCAATCATCTGAACTTCTCCCTCTTTTTTCTTCGATGGAACCCCCTTTTTCGTTGTTGATGATCCAGCCGTATCAGTTATCTTTCCATGCTTAATTCCGTACTCGATTCTCTCTCCAATTGTCATTATGTCAGAGAAATTGGTAGAGGCGCTCCCAATCATCTTATCATAGAAAGGAGATTTGAGAGTATTAATAAACATGGTCGACAGCTCCTTATCAGCTAAAGGTGGTTGCACCTGAGCAGCAGTATCCCTCCACCTTTGGGCGTACTCTTTAAAGCTTTCTGTGCTCTTCTTCTCCATCCTCTGGAGGTCTAAGCGGTCAGGAGCCATATCTATGTTGTGCTTATATTGCTTTAAAAATGAATCAGCTAGATTCTTCCATGAACATATATGAGTGCTGTCTAATTGCATATACCATCGAGATGCTGGACCAGTAAGACTGTCCTGGAAGCAGTGAATTAACAGCTTGTCATTTTGGACGTATGCTGCCATCTTCCTACAATACATGATGAGATGGTTCTTAGGACAGGATGCTCCATCATACTTTTCAAACTCGGGCACCTTGAATTTTGGAGGGAGGATTACATCTGGTACCAAGCATAGCTTGGTCGCATCTATATTTCCGAAGACGTCTGTTCCTTCTACTGCCCTTAATCTTTCCTCCAAGACTTCAAGCTTTTCACTAGAAGAAACTTTCTCTCCTCCCGTTAGCTCTTTTCTGATTTCAGGATCATCTAAATTGGGAACTGTAATGGTCACCTTGGGAGGTACCTCTGTGGGTAGTGAAAATCCAGGTTGATTGTGTACAGGCACTTGCTCATTCTTGAAAAATGGAAATGGGTGCTGCTCTACTGGAATATTGTACAATGGATGATATTTTGGAGTAGTACCCTCTGTTGATTGCCGGATTGGAGGGTCGTTCATTGTATTGCTGGACTGAGCAATATCAGGTATTATTTTGCCTCTTTCCAGGGCGACAAGAATGGCATCCATTTTTTCTCGTAACTCCTCAATATCTTTCTTTGTTTTCTCCATCTCAGTACTCTGCTCTTCCATGATCCTTGTCTTGTATCTTGTGACGTAGGTGCGGTGGATTCGAGGTGACCGAGCTATCTTATGATTCTGTTTATATTTTTAATGAAAATAGATTTTAGTGTAAGAAAAGAGAAAGACAAAACGAAACAAAAAAAAGTGATAGAAGAGAAGAAGAAAAAAAAATGGCTTTGATATTAAATTGGAAAATGATAAAACAATGTAGCAGCAAAATTTGTGCAGAATTGAATTACAAGATATTTCAACTATCTAAATAAAACATAAACTAAAGTAAAGAGTTAATAAAATTGCCCCCAATATTCTAAACTTATACGAAGTTTTCCCAGAAACTTGAGCACATTCTTGCTATTCGGCTGTGTAGGTGTTATGACTTTAGAGAGAGTACGTGCATCTTCTGCTAGTTCATCTGCCCTTTGAGTGACTCTCCTAATCTGAGTGAGCATATGTTCCACTTTACTTCGTAGTGTCGCGTGGTTCTGTCTCGCAAACCCAAAATCATCGCTTAATCTGTCGTACTGCTCCTTTAAATAGGTATAGTCTTTCATTAATCTATCAGTGGCATCCTGATACTTACCGAGGCGAACATTAAGTGACTGAACGGACTCTCTTAGACCCTTGTTGTCGTTGATGAGCTCCCCTAGTTGATCTTCTCTAATCTTGAGCGTTAATTGTAGATCGCCAATTGTTCGACATAGCGTTCCATTCTTTTCTTCTACCTCAGTAATCGTTTGGTTCCTCAAACTATTGCAATCTTCGAGCTCTTTCATCAACTCATGAAGTGACGCAATATCAGATTGTTGCTTCAAAACTTGGTCATTCCTTGACTTGAGAGTTGCTTGGGAGACTTCCTTATCCCTTCTTAATCGATGCATTCTTCTGTTCAGGTCGCGGGCCTCTGTGTCTAATGCTGAAATTTCTTTTTCTAACTGTTCTTGTTTGCTGACACTGCCCTTTAATCGGTTTAACTCTTTTTCTAGTTCAACATTGCGCAACAAACCTTGCTTTACCTCCAATTGCAGCCTTTCATTTTCTTGAACCAATGATGAATTCGCTTTTCTCAATTCATCACATTCTTTTTCGCGTGCTGCTTGTTCTGTCTGTTGATCTGGTATCACCTTTGCATTAAGTTTTATCTTGGTTTTCATGTTTGGTGACACAAGCACGGTTTTAGCTCTATTTGCATGCCATGTTTTGTACGCCTCCGTGGTATCATCATGAAACTGACCACTCTGGATTTTAGTGATCATTTTCCATGCTTTCACAATTTTCTGAAATCTATCTTTACAGAAGCCTTTATCATAAGCAAATTTGAAATCCTTCAACTCATGCGTAGCAGGGATGAATTGTCGGACCCAAATTTGGCGTACTACCAATAAAGGAGCATAGGCTATACATCCCCAAGGACCCAAAAGAGGTAAACTTTGAAATTTACCACATTTATAGATCATTGGCCTGGTTGACATCCAAGGGGCTCTCCACATTACATCTTCTACCTTTAGTTCGGAGAAAAAGGCTTCCCAAGCGCTCCTTTCAGGGGAGGATGAACTCCAACCTGATTGCACGAACTCTGAAATGGGATTTCGCAGCTTATTCCAGGAACTTGAAAATTTGATCTCTGGACATTTGAATTCGGGTGGACACTTCACATGACTAAGGACCCAAATGTACAATAATGGTGCACACCCTATAAATCTTCCTGTTCCTTTTGTTCTGCAATAATTCAATGAACGAAAAGTTTCTGCCAATACAGGAATAATTGGATTAACTCCTATTTCTATCTTAGCAAACAACTTGACCACACGTTCCTCAACATATCCACATACTTTAGGAAACAAAACAACATTAAAGATACACAATGCCAGTAAAGTTAACTCCTTGTCTTCATTTGCAAATTTTTGTTGAAGAGTAAGGATGTAGTCCAGGGGTAGGCATGTGTTCTCTCCTTTTATCTTTACTTGTTTCTCAATGTCGCTCGTACGAATCTTGCCCAAAAGAGTAGATAATGCTCTTTTCATTGTAAGCTCTTGATCATAAGAATAAGCTTCAACCTCTGTTCGTGTTGGCATATGCAGAAGGGATTGATATTCCTCTATTGTAGGAGTCATGTCAATTGAGCCAAATGTGAAACATCTATAGGCTGGATCCCAATGTCGAATCAAAGCTTTTAATACAGAATAATTAACTTGTACATACATGAGCTGAGCTAGATGGCCATATTTGCTTGTAAATTTAGCCTTTCTATCTACAGTTAATTTTTCCCAAGCCTGTTTCACTGTTTCTAATTGACTTTCTGGAAAACTGACATCCTTAAATTGAGACATAGCATCTTCTACTAAAGAATCTCCGTGGATTTGTTGTACATTTTCTGACCATTGACGTACTGTTGCTTGATCTTCTATACTCATTTCTTGTATTGGAGGGGGTGATTTTATTTGACTCATACTTTAGTTTCTGCCAATGTAAATAATCGAAAAATCTTGTTAATTTAATTTGCACAATTTTCTTAACTACATTAAACGAGATTTTAAAGGATATTTTCAATGAGTGAAATTTGAAAATTGATATAAGATACAAGGGAAAGAGGAAAAATAAATAAATAAATAAATAAAATTTGACAATAATGCATGTAATAAGTCAAATCCTAGGACTATATGAGTGGAGTTTAACTCTAAGGCATCCTAGAAAAGGTCCCCAAGCTTACCCACCGATTTAACGATGTAGTAGGCTTGAGTGGAGAATTTCATGTGCCTGCACGGGAATCGAAATTCCACGAAGGTCACACTACTCAGTCTCCGAGTCTAGTCCTAAGGTAGAGCCCGGGTAGAAGGCTAGTGAAAGTGTGTGAAATGCATGATTAATAAGATGACATACAAATGAATGACATAACAATTACAACATAAAAAAATGGTAACAATACGATGACATGCAAATGAATGACATAACTAAGATAAAGTAATTACAACATTAAAAAAATGGTAATAGACAAGTGAATAACAATATGCCAAACAAATAATATTATAAAGTAAGGAAAACAAAATAAATAAATAACAAAACAATAACAAAAGGACCTAAAGAAAAATTCAATTCAAAGGACAATAAAAATATTCATGGCTTGACCCTCAAAAGTCCCCAGTGGAGTCGCCAAGCTGTCGCAACGTCAGCGCGACGCGGAGCGACCAACATCCTTTCTTGGGTTTTTTAGAAGAAAGTTGGAGTCGCCACCAATCATTGAAGGTGTGATTGGTCACCTTTAAAACAAAAAAAAACCAGTCTTAGAAAACCAGAAATTAGGTTCGGGAGTCGTTTGAGTGTAGGGAAGGTATTAGCACCCTACAACACCCGTTTAAGAAAACGATTACCACAGTATCTTAAATTGTCCAATTAAATTAATAAAAACAGTCCTTTATTTTTATTTTTCTTAAAAAAGACTGATAAATATGAAAATATAAACCCAAAATGCAATAATAAACACAAGATGTCTCATTTGTTTTTACCTTAACTTTAGAAATAAAGTAAGGATTAAACATTATGAGTTGGATAACCAATTTAATATAAATCATGTCTAATTTCTCTTTTAATTAAAGGAAATATGGGCGATACATGATTGTGTTTATTAAAAATAAAAAAAAACAAAAAAAAAAAAAACAAATAGATGTAAAAGAAGAAAATCATTCAAAGAGTGAATTCTTTTTAGGGAAAATGAGAATTTTCATACGCCTACACGGGAGTTGAACTCCACGAAGACACATTACTCAGTTCCCATAATCCCTTTCAAAAGAAAATCAAAACAATAACAATAATTGAAATTGACCAAACAGAATTAAGGATTAGATTAAAGCAATTTGGAGAATGAAAGGAAAAAACAAATGAATTAGAAAGTTTAAAAAAAAATGAAGTTGGCAAAGTGCAAAAGTGAACTAAAACAAGAGAGAAATTAAAAATGATAATGATAATGATAATGATGATAATAATAATCATAATAATAATAATAACAATAATAACAAAACAAAAAAAAAACAAAGGAAATAGAAAAAAAAAATCCCACCTTTTTTACTTCTCTCTTTCTTTTTTTTTCCTTCTTTCTTACCCAATGTTTCCTCTCCCCGTATACTCCTTCCTCCCCCTCTTTTTTCCTCTTTTCCTCTTCCACTTTCTTTTCTCTCTTTTTCTATCACTCTCTAAGCTAAACTCTTGCTCAAATGCCTAAACTCTCTCAAGCTCACTTTTACTCTAAACTTCTTCTCTTTTTTTCTCTCCTTTTCTATCACTCTCTAAGCTAAACTCTTGCTCAAATGCCTAAACTCTCTCAAGCTCACTTTTACTCTAAAATTCCTCTCATTCTTCTTGTGTTTCCATCCTCCATCTCCCCCCCTTTTTATACTTGAAGTGTTACTAATTTAGGGGGAGATGAATGAGAAAATGGTGGGGAAAATAAAAAATAAAAAAAAATAAAAAAAATACTAACCATGGAAAAAGCTTTAGAATAGGTAATGGGTGAGTTTTTCATGAAAACTTCCCATTGAATAGGAATGGGGAAGACCAAAAAAAAAAAAAAAAAAAAAAAAAAAAAAAAGATAATGTGTGGGGAAGGGGATTTGAAACACAGACCACATGATTATCAATACGACTTCATGCCAGTTGACCTATGCTCTTGTTGGCATATCATAAAAACAAATTGACCACCAAATATTGGAAAACTTCAAACATTATTACTTAAAATCAAGGCGAACCAAATACGGTGTCTACAGGTGGGATTTATGCATATTGTATGTTCGGTTTGCATTGAACTGTTTGGGTTAATTTTATGGCCATAAATTTTATTTTTATGTGATTTTGATCATGTAAGGCCCGGTGTTTCGGGTATATTATGTAAAATCGAGTCCTATGTAAGTCCGGGTCTAGAATAGGTTTTTATGAGATGAAAATCGGAGCAATCGTCGCTGAAATCGGGGCCGAAATCGAAGAAATCGTTGCTGTTTTGCCCAGATTCTGCCTCCAGACGCAACAGCGTCGGGACGCTCCTTCAACAGCGTCTCGACGCTGCCTCGATACCGAAGGCGCTCGGTAAGGAAAGCACACAGCGTTGGGACGCTACCTCAACAGCGTCTCGACGCTGTCTCGATTACGCAGGCGCCAGATATGGAAAACGCACAGCGTCGGGACGCTAATCCACACAGCGTCTCGACGCTGTCACGATGGAGGCGCGACCTAGGGTTTCAAAAGGCGCGGTTCAAGGTGTAACCGGTCCGGTTCGGACCGGTTCGGCTGGGCTGGGACCTATTTGGTCCGGTTCAGCCAATTTTTGGCATGGTTCGTGATTTTGGAGGCCGGTTCGAGGTGGTTCGGGGCGGTTCGTGCTGTCTAGGCCAATTCCGGAGCTGTACATGGATTTTTTTAGGATAGAATTTAGCTAAATTAATGTAATTTAATGCTTTATTTTATCCTAGGGGCCAAAATTAACCGGTTCAATTGCTATTTATATGCTTTATGGATGTCATATAGATTATTTAATCCCACCTTAGGTTATAAACATGCTCATGCATTTTTTTATATATTATAAATTGTTATAATGTATGTTTAAATGCATGGATTTGTTTTCATATTTTTAATATAAGTGTATATTAATTATATGAAAAATTGGAAAGCATGAAGCATGTCATTACTTAAATTAAATATAAATAGTTATGTTTAATGTGATGAATGAAGCATGCTTGATTGATTTTCTTGATTGGCTTATAATTGTTATAATAAAAGAAAATCAAAATTGCATGAAGCATGAAACATCCATAGTTAATAATATAATTGTTATATTATTCATGCAATTAGTGTGGTTTAATTATTTAATTTGAATGAGATTGTTGAATGAATTAAACCCTAGATTCTTGATTATAGGATTAATCATTAAAATTTGAAATAGTTCTTTATTATTAATGATTAGAAACCGTCAAATCTATAATCAAGATTTGCATGCAAACATAAGATCATAGGATAAATTGGATTAATTTTAAATTGTTTAAAATTAATTAGACCTAGATCGATTTCTAATAGGATTAGAATCTTTTCTTACTTAGAATTAAAAATAGTTTTAATTTACTAAGTAGGAAAAACATTGCTATGATTATAAGGGAACTCCACCGGTAATGTTCTGTCTAAGGCTGGGGGTATTTAAGTTGACGGTTTACGGAACACCTCCTACCTGGGAACTGACCTGGAATACCGGAGTTGAATTAATCATAGTTAAATGTTAGCATGCAATGTCACTAGGTTTATTAAAAGTGTTTAATGCACCTAGATCTTTAGAGTAAAGACCTTACATTACTGAGGTTATAAGGGAACTCTCTCGGTAAAGTTCTGTCTAAGGTTGGGGGTATTTAAGTTGACGGTTTACGGAACACCTCCTACCTGGGAACTAACCGGATTGAGTTGAATTAACCATAGTAATGTTGACTTGCAATGTTGGGTTTATTAAAAGAAGTTTAATTCACCCAAAAGATTGCAGTTGAATCCTTTCCATAATTGTTATAATAGGATCAGACTTAGATAGATTGACTTAGCCGAATACTATCTAAGTTAAACAACCCTATATTAACCTTAGGACATTTTCAGTGGGAGGAAAATTACAAAGCGAGATTTAAATCAAGTTTTGCTCCTACGTCCCTATATTCACAACGTGAGATTCATGCTCGGCTTCGAGTCGCCCTAGGAGCGGCCTCCCTTCGGAAAGTGTTTGCATGGATCAATATCAAGGTAAATGGGCAAAATGTCTAGAGTAAGTGGGAGCGGGACACGTGTCAACGTATCCCTCGGTCTCCGCCCATAGTTCACACCGTGAGAGTCCTATGATCCGCCTGCAGGTTGCCCTGGCGCATCCATCCCTTCGGAGGGCCTGGTCATAGGATTCGGAACATCGTGAACTCCTGGAAAGGATAGGAGCTCTTAGGCTAATCACCAACAGTTGTCTTTCCCTTCGGTAGCCTGTTGGTGCGTGCCTCTGAGATCTGAAAGTGGGAGGGTTACACTTACGAGGATGAGTTAAAAGTGTTAACAAATCCTTGACCGAACAACGGTGGCTAATGTCTATAGGAATATGAGTTATTCTGGAATTAGAATTAGCTGAGAGGTGTCTCATTTCAAAGGAGGAGTACCTGATCACCCTTCGGTGGCTGATATTCTAAACCTCTGAAACGTCGTTGCAAAACTAAATCAATAGTTTTAGGGTTCTGTGATTGTCTGTTTTGCTAAATTGATTGGATTGTGTGCAATTGTTTGCTTGTATGATGGGTTAAGGCAAAGATAACTAATACGGTCATTGTTTGTTTAAATTTCAGCAATGTCTTCCTCAATTGTCTCTCTGCTTAAAAATGAGAAATTAACCGGCGAAAATTATGCTACGTGGAAGTCGAACTTGAATACGATTCTTGTTGTCGATGATCTGCGGTTCGTCTTAACGGAGGATTGTCCTCCAGCCCCTGCTCGTAATGCATCCCAGGCAGTTAAGGATGCTTATGACCGCTGGACAAAGGCCAATGATAAGACTCGCGTCTATATCTTAGCCAGCTTATCTGAAGTTTTGGCTAAAAGGCATGAGGGCATGGTAACAGCGAGGGAGATTATGAACTCTCTCCAGGAGATGTTTGGACAACCGTCCTACCAACTCCACCATGACGCTCTCAAATACGTTTATAGCTGTCGCATGAAAGAGGGCACGTCTGTTCGGGAGCATGTCCTGGATATGATGGTCCAATTCAACGTGGCAGAGGCAAATGGGGCGGTCATAGATGAGCGTAGTCAGGTTGCATTCATCTTAGAATCTCTTCCGAAGAGTTTTCTGCAGTTTCGAAGCAATGCAATGATGAATAAAATAACATTCAACCTGACTAGCCTCCTTAATGAGCTACAGCTCTATCAGTCTCTTCTTAAGAACAAGGGACAGATAGAAGGAGAAGCAAACGTTGTTCACTCCAAAAGAAAGTTCGAGAAGGGTTCATCCTCTGGAACTAAATCTGTAGCCACTTCTTCAAAGAAAACTCAGAAGAAGAAAGGAAACAAGGGGAAAGCTCCCAGTACTGCTGCTAAAAGCAAGGGAAAAGCCAAAGCTGTGGCAGACAAGGGCAAGTGTTTTCACTACAATGTAGATGGACATTGGAAGAGAAACTGCCCAAAGTACCTTGCTGAGAAAAAGAAGGAAAATGAAGGTAAATTTGATTTACTGGTTTTAGAAACATGCCTGGTAGAACATGATGAGTTTACCTGGATACTTGATTCAGGAGCAACTAATCATGTTTGCTCTTCTTTTCAGGAAAATAGTTCCTTTCGGCAGTTGAACGATGGAGAAATGACACTCAGGGTCGGAACTGGAGAAGTCATTTCAGCTAAAGCAGTGGGAGCTGCGAAGTTATTTTTTAGAAATAGATTCTTGCTTTTAGAAAGTTTGTTAATCGTTCCCAAGATTAAGAGGAACTTGATTTCTATTTCATGTTTGATTGAACAATCGTATACAGTTACTTTTGATATGAATGAAGCGTTCATTTATAAAAATGGTATACTTATTTGTTCAGCCAAATTGGAAAATAACTTGTATGTTTTAAGACCAACCGAAAACAAAGCACTTTTAAATCACGAATTATTTAAAACTGCTGAAACTCAAAGTAAAAGACAAAAGATTTCTCCATCAAGTAACAATACTCATCTTTGGCATCTTAGACTTGGTCATATAAACATCGATAGGATCGGTCGTTTGGTAAAGAATGGACTTCTAAGCAGTTAGAAGATGATTCACTACCACCTTGTGAATCTTGTCTCGAGGGAAAAATGACCAAAAGACCCTTTACTGGAAAAGGTTACAGAGCCAAAGAACCCTTAGAGTTAATACATTCGGATCTATGTGGTCCAATGAATGTAAAAGCTCGAGGAGGGTACGAATATTTCATCTCATTTATAGATGATTATTCAAGATATGGTTACTTATACCTAACGGGACATAAGTCTGAAGCCCTTGAAAAGTTTAAGGAGTTTAAGGCTGAAGTTGAAAACCTATTAGGTAAATCTATTAAAGTACTTCGATCTGATCGAGGAGGGGAGTATATGGATCAAAGATTCCAGGATTATATGATAGAACATGGAATCCAATCTCAACTCTCAGCCCCTGGTACACCTCAGCAGAATGGTGTGTCAGAAAGGAGAAATAGAACCTTGTTAGACATGGTTCGATCAATGATGAGCTATGCTCAATTTCCTAGCTCGTTTTGGGGGTATGTAGTGGAGACTGCAGTATACATCTTGAACAATGTTCCCTCGAAAAGTGTTTCTGAAACACCTTTCGAGTTATGGAAGGGGCGTAAACCTAGTTTGCATCACTTTCGCATCTGGGGTTGTCCTGCACACGTGCTTGTGACAAATCCTAAGAAACTGGAACCTCGTTCAAAACTGTGCCAATTTGTTGGTTACCCTAAAGAAACGAGAGGTGGTTATTTCTACGACCCACAAGAAAATAAGGTGATTGTATCGACAAACGCCACTTTCTTAGAGGAAGACCACATGAGAGATCATAAACCACGAAGCAAAATAATATTAGGAGAAGCTACTGAAGAATCATCAAGAGTTGTTGATGAAGTTGGACCTTCAGCAAGGGTTGATGAAGGAACTAGTTCTTCAGATCCATCCCGTCCATCTCAAACGTTGGGAATGCCTCGACGCAGTGGGAGGGTTGTATTACAACCTGACCGCTACTTGGGTTTAACTAAAACTCAGGTTGTCATACCTAATGACAGCATTGAGGATCCATTGTCCTATCGACAGGCAATGAATGACGAAGAAAAGGATGAATGGGTCAAAGCCATGAACCTGGAAATGGAGTCAATGTACTCCAATTCTGTATGGGAACTTGCAGATCTACCATATGGGGTAAAACCCATAGGGTGCAAATGGATCTATAAGAGAAAAAGAGATGCAGCTGGAAAGGTACAGACCTTCAAAGCTAGACTAGTGGCAAAGGGTTATACCCAAAAGGAAGGGGTTGACTATGAGGAAACCTTTTCTCCTGTAGCCATGTTAAAGTCCATAAGAATTCTTTTATCCATTGCCACATATTATGACTATGAAATATGGCAAATGGACGTCAAGACTGCCTTTCTGAATGGTAATCTTGAAGAGAATATCTTTATGTCTCAACCCGAAGGGTTCATAGCCCAAGGTCAGGAACAAAAGGTTAGTAAGCTAAATTGATCCATTTATGGATTGAAACAAGCATCCAGATCATGGAACATTAGATTTGATACTGCAATCAAATCTTTTGGCTTTGACCAAAACGTTGATGAGCCTTGTGTATACAAGAAAGTCAACAAAAGGAAAGTAGCTTTTCTAATACTTTATGTAGACGATATCCTACTCATTGGGAATGATGTAGGATACCTCACTGACATTAAGAAATGGCTAGCAGCCCAATTCCAAATGAAAGATCTGGGAGAGGCTCAATATGTTCTGGGAATCCAAATGATTAGGGATCGTAAGAACAAAACGCTAGCTCTGTCTCAAGCAACGTATATTGACAAGATGTTGTCTCGATATTCGATGCAAAACTCCAAGAAGGGACTCCTACCCTTCAGACATGGGGTACACCTGTCTAAGGAACAATCTCCTAAGACACCTCAAGAAGTTGAGAACATGAGACACATTCCCTACGCCTCAGCTGTGGGCAGCTTAATGTATGCCATGCTCTGCACTAGGCCTGACATATGTTATGCAGTGGGAGTAGTCAGTAGGTATCAGTCTAATCCAGGGTTGGACCACTGGGGAGCGGTTAAGAATATCCTCAAGTATCTTCGGAGAACGAGGGACTACATGCTTGTGTATGGAGCTAAGGATTTGATTCTTACTGGATACACTGACTCTGACTTTCAAGCTGATAAGGATTCTAGGAAATCCACATCAGGGTCAGTATTCACCCTCAATGGAGGAGCAGTAGTGTGGAGAAGCATCAAACAAGGATGCATAGCAGACTCAACCATGGAGGCTGAGTATGTAGCAGCTTGCGAAGCAGCTAAGGAGGCAGTATGGCTCAGAAAGTTCTTGACTGATTTGGAAGTAGTTCCGAATATGAACGTGCCCATAACACTATACTGTGACAACAGTGGGGCTGTAGCCAACTCAAAAGAACCTCGTAGCCACAAACGGGGTAAACACATCGAGAGGAAGTATCACCTGATACGGGAGATTGTGCAAAGAGGAGATGTGATCGTCACTAAGATCGCCTCAGAGCACAACATCGCTGATCCATTTACGAAGGCTCTCACGGCTAAAGTGTTTGAGGGTCATCTAGAAGGTCTAGGTCTACGAGATGTGTATGCCATCTAATCTAGGGCAAGTGGGAGAAATGTATAATGGGTATAAGGATGCCCTAGTTCATTGTATTATTTTAATATAAATGACATTTCCAGCTTTAGATTATTGCATTTACATCCCACTAACTAGTGTTTTAGTTCAAGTGGGAGTTTGTTGGGTTTTATGCCCTAAAACTCGTAGATAGTGAATGTAACCGTTGACCGGATATTAATGAAATAATATTGATATATTTTTCCATTAATTGTTATTAGTTATTTTATGTTTGTCTTTGCCTAATAATAACCCTAATCCAATAAACTAGACATCCAAGGCTGTAATATGAGTCTTGAACTATATGTAGCGACATATGGGATCATTGTTCAAGAAACAGCCTAAAGGGTCTATAGTATAGGGATAAGACCTTATCCTGGTGACACTATGGATACGGCCCACTTTGTATTTGATACAAACACTGCGATCCAACGCGTTCGTGTAGGAGACATGCGAGTGGGGGTATCCTATGCAATGAGTTTGCATAAGACCGGACCGCGAAATTAGTAATCACTAGTTATAACACCGTTAACTAGTTGGTTTTCTATTTTCACTAGGACGACCTAGACAACTTAGTCTTAATCCTCAGTTGATTATGGACTCCTGCTCATGAGAGATTGTCCTTTGATTTGTATGGGTGAGAGTGGCCAATACGCCGACTCAATAAGCCTACCACTTTTGGGACAAGATCGAATGGGGAGCTGGGAACATAATCGTACAAGATGGAATTCACTCCTTCTCGACTTTAGGGAAGCAGATGAGTGTTCCCTTAAGTGGTTACTCCGAGTCTTGAACAAAGGGCCCTACCCTCTCAATGGCACGAGAGGGTTTTCTGTTTGATGGTTGGACCATAAACAGATTGTTCATTAGAGGAGAATTGGTACTTAAGGAAATAGAGGTGACCCAGGGGTAAAACGGTAATTTGACCCAGCTAGTGTTACGGACACTCGTGAAGGACTAACTAGTCGATATTGGTCTAAGTTCCGTGGACACAGAAAATATGTCTGCAGTGAGAAGAGTGCAACTATGAGTCTATAGTGGAATGTACATACAGTTAACGAATATTGATTATTGTGGTTAATGAGTTTAACCAATTAATCTCACATCGTTGGAGCTTCTGATCTGCAGGTCCATAAGGTCCCACTGGTAGCTCGTAAAGTAATTTGAGGCAACTAAATAATTAAATGTAAATTGAAAATGTTCAATTTACTAAGGGAAATAAATATAATATATATTGATATATTATTATGAGAGAAATTAATATTTGAAGAAGTTCAAATATAAATTTATGGAAGATTGAAAGAATTAATTAATTTAAGTCCTAAAAGTGTTTGGGCAAAATTAATTAATTCAAGGCCGGAAATTAAATATGTGATATTTAATTGGTGGTTAATTAATTAAAGAATTCATTAACCATGAATTAATCAATTATGTAAATAATTAATCACTTAAGGAAGTGATTAATCATTTATGGGAATGATCTAATTACTTATGGAAGAAATTAGTCATTTATGGAAAAGATTAATCAATTTGGGAATTGATTGATCATGATTGATTAATTAAGGAATAAAGATTGAATCAATTTTGGAAAAGATTGATTTAATTGAATATTTTATTCATGGCCTCTCTTCTATAAATAGAACACTAGACCTAATTGGTCATGACACTTGACACTCTTGAAAGACAAGACCTAGAATTCTCTCTAGCCTCCCTCTTAGAGAAAGACTCCCACAAGTCTTTGGCCTCCTAGACTTAGAGACATACCGGTGTAACCTCTGTGGTTATTGTGTCATTCAAAGAAGAAAATCCAGCGATCAAGAAGCGAGAAGGCTGCTGCGTTTTCGTTCGTTGGAGCGTCGTTGGCGAAGAACGGTCAAGTCTACAACGGAGGTTTGTAACGGTTCTTCCTCTTTTCGTTAGAAAAGTTTTTTAAAATAAATTTAGATTTATTCTAGCATGTTTAAACCGTTTTTACAGCAACTTTAAAGTTAGTTTAAAGTTTTGTTTGAGTTATCGTAACGGTATTTTAATGTTAATTAATATACGGCGTAAGGTCCAATCGATGCGCTTCCGCTGCGTGGGGACTTTTATTCCCTTCACTAGGCGGATCATAGGAATCTCATGTAGTGACCTAGGGGTGGAGACCGATGGATACGTTGACACATGTCCCGCTCCCACTTACTATGGTCACTTTCCCCATTCACCTTGTTATTGATCCATGCAAACACTTTCCGAAGGGAGGCCGCACTAAAACGACACAAAGCCAAGCACGGATCTCACGTTGTGAATATAGGGACGTAGGAGCAAAACTCGATCTAAATCAAGTTTTGTAATTTTCCTCCCACTAAAGTAACCTATCATATATTTTAGGGTTTGATTAAACCTTGATAAATCCGACTAAGTCATTTATCTAAGTCTAGTCCTATTATAACTATTATAATAAGATCTCACATCTAGGTGAATTAAACAAATTTAATAAACCTAGTGACAATATTCTAACATTAACCTATTATTAATTTTCAACTCCGGTGATCCAGATCAGTTCCCAGGTAGGAGGTGTTTCGTATAGCGTCAACTTAAATACTCCCAACCTTAGACAGAACATCACTAGTAGAGTTCCCTTATAATCATAGGAATGTTGGTCCTACTTAGTTCATTAAAACTATTTTAAACTAAGTAAGAATAATTCTAATCCTATTAGAATGTGACCTTAGGTCTAATTAATTTTAACTCATTAAAATCAATTAATCTTAACCTATGGTCCTATGTGAGCATGCATATCTTGATTATAGATCGACGATTTTTAATCATTAATTTTAAACTATTCAAATTTTAATGATTAGCCCTATAATCATGCATACTATAGTTTAAAAGCAATTAACAATCATATTCAAGTTAATAAAAATTAAACTATACAAACTTTGCATTGCATGAATTTTAATATAACGATTATATTAAACTATGGATGTTTCATGCTCAATGCAACTTTGATTTCCATTATTAATAAATTAACAATTAAATTATTGCCAATCATGGTAAATCAAAGTGGCAGGTTGCAAACAATTTTATTAATATAACTATTTATATTTAATTAAGTAATTGCATGCATCATGCTTTTCCATTTTCATGATTTAATATAACTCAACTATATATTAAACATCTCATGAAAATAAACCATGCATTTCAATCATATATTATAATCTGATTATAACATACATAAATGCATGAGCATGCTTTATAACCTAAGGTGGGATTAATATCTAAATGACATCCGTAAAGCATTTAAATAGTGATTAAACCGATTTAATTGGCCCCTGGGATAAATTAAAGCTTAATTACATTAAAAAAACAAATAATCTATCCTATTACAATGATTTGTAGCTCCACAATCGGACTGAAATCCACGAACCGACCCGAACCGGTCCCAGCTCAACCAAAACGCACGAACCAGACCGACAGTTGAGGCTGCATCCCACATCTCCACGAAAAACCCTAGCTGCCGCATGAAATCGCGAGAGCGTCGAGACACTTCATGAACAACGTCCCGACACTGGCACGATTTCAACTATCTGCTGCGTAAAATCGCGATAGCATCGAGACGCGTGATGAACAGCGTCTCGACGCTGTTGCGTCTGAAGCTGATTTCTGGGCAGAACAACGACTGAAAAACACGTAAATGGTCGATTTCTCCCGGACTTTACAGACTCGATTTACACAATAATGCCCAAAAACGTAGGGGCCTTACATGATCAAATCAGTAAAAAACATGTAAATCTAAGCCAAATTAAACCTAAACAGTTTATCGCAAACCAAAACATTCATAATGCATAAATCCCACCATAAAGCAATCCACAAATTTCAATTTAAAATAAAAAACACAGAGATGACTCTGATACCAATTGCATGGATTAAAGCCCTACGCAGGGGAAGAATTATCAAACCACACTGCATTTTTATTTTAATCGAAAAACCAATACAGTTTGCAAAAATATTTTACAGCAACATAATCAAGAATTAAACTTGCTGAAATAAATATAAAACATGCTTTAATATTAAGCAAACCTCTAGATCTAATTTAAAGAGGATCCTAATGATCCGAGGTCAAGCGGGACTTACTTTCGCTGGAGATCTCGACCGAAATACTCCTTTTCTTGTCTTGATCTACAGAATACAGTAGCCGCAACAATTCCTTCTTGCTAGAATTTTCCACGAACGCCACCAATTAAGAGACACCGATATTCTCCTAAGGGATTGCGTTGAAGGGCTTGTGGGAACCTAGTAAAATCTAAGGATTTTTGGAAGAGAGAAGAATCTTTCTATGTATTGCCATGAGAATGATAGCAGATTGAGAGAGAATTGGTGTTTCAGTCAAAACTATCACAATAGAATTAGAGAACTGTCAGAGACTTACGGAAGATTAGAAAACCACCTCCTAAAAAGTCTTCCAGTCGTGTAACCCACCTAGGTTAGTGGGAAGAAAGTTTCAATCAGTTACCATTAACTGATTAATTTAATATTAATAATTAATAAATTAATATTAATAATTAATAATATAATTAATTTAACAATTAAACTAATTATTATTTATGTAAATCATATTTACATAAATGTTCCCACATAACCTATAGTTTTAATGTAATTCTATTAAATCAAATTTAATTGAATTAAATTAAAACAAACAATTAATTAATATTATAATTAAATATCATATATTTAATTATATTTCTCTCAAACAAACTATAGTATTAATGTACATCTAATGGGCATTAATTATAATCTATAGTTTTAATATGAATCAAATTCATATTTTAACTTAATATTCGAACCCTTTCGAATATTCAATTCTCCTTTAGAAATTTACCTCAACGCCCTTAGTGAGCTACCGGTGGGACCTAATGGACCTACAAATCAAAAGCTCCAACGATATGAGATTAATTGGCTAAACTCATTAACCAAATTAATCAATGTTCGTTAACTGTGGTTCACTCCATTATAGAACAAATGCTAAACTCTTCTCACTTCAAATATATTTTTGTGTCCACGGATATCGACCATCAACAACAAGTCAGCCTTTCACGTGTGTTCGTATCCCAGCTAGGTCAAATTACCGTATTACCCCTAGGATACCTCTTTATCTTTAAGTTCCAGTGCTCCGCTAATGAACAACCTGTTTTAGGTCCAACCAGCAAACAGAAGTCCCTCTCGTGCCACAGAGAGGGCATGGCCCATTGTTCAAGACCCGGAGTCACCACTTAAGGGAACACATCTCTACTTACCCTAGAGTCGGGAAGGAGTGAATTCCATATTGTGTGATTATGTTCCCAGCTCCCCACTCGGTCTTGTCCCCAAAATGGTAGGCTTATTGAGTCGGCGTGCAGGCCACTCTCACCCATACAAATCAAAAGACAATCCCTCACGGACAAGAGTCTATAACCCACTCAAAATTGAGACAAAGTTGCCTAGGTCATCTTAGTGAAATAGAAATCTAGCTAGCTAACGGTGTTACATCTAATGGTTAACTATTTCGCGGTTCAGGCTTATGCAAACTCATTCATAGAATACCCCCACTCGCATGTTAACTACATGAACGCGTTGGATCATTACGTTATTATCATAATAGAAAGTGAGTCGTATCCATAGTGTCACAAGGATAAGGTACCTAACCTTATCCCTATGCTATAGACCCTTTAGGCTGAATCTTGAACATTGATCCCCGTATGCCCCTACATACTAGTTCAAGCCTCATACTATCAACCTAGGATGTCTAGTTTATAAGATTAGGGTTAACAAGACAAGATTACTCAATACAAACACAGATAATGAATAATACATCATTTTATTAATGTTCGGTCAAATGGTACATTTACTATCTACAAGTTTTAGGGCATAAAACCCAACAAGGATCAAGAATTGAAGCAACCAAACAAGAAAGACCCGAGAGGTGGCGTCGAGACACCAACTCACACCGTCTCGACGCTTCGTATTTGAAGGACCGCCTAAATCACCGTCGGCGTCTCGACGTTGCTTCGTTATTTAAATACAGCAGTTTTCCGATTAGGTCGCAGATTTTTGGAGGCTCCAGCTATTTTTCCTCCTCTCTCTCGGTTTTCTCTTTATTTCTTCATTCTCCCTTTGTATTTTATAGTTTTTAGTTAGTTTAGGTTGGTTTCTCGAGCCTTGGGCTTGGAATAGACTTGTCTATGGTCGTCTAAGCACCGTTCGCTGTAGTTGGAACCTCGGGATTGTAAGTACATTTGGCTTTTTATGAGATCCTTGGAGTTTTCTGATCTGAATGCATGATTTATTTTCTATTTGTGGCTTTAGATTCCCACTTTTATAATTAGCATGCGCAGTAGGTTAGATTGTCGCCCTAACTTGTAGCTCGTATGCTAATAAATTTTTAAAGAACTAATTTTCAAGTAGCCAATGGATAGTTAGTTCAATAGTTAGCACATAGATCAATTCGTGGGCTTGGGTCCCAAGAGCAGTTCTCTGACTTTGTTGTTTGGCACGATATGTCTAGGGTCTAAGCCTATATTTTTAATTAAGTTAGATTTCCCCTAATTAATTATGAGTATTCCAGCCTAGAGCAACAATTAGTTAATTTATTAATTGTGACCAGGTTAATTAATTAATCAATTGCATGGTTGTTCGACGGGTTTGTTGGGTTAGCGCTCTAGGGGTATCTTGATCTTAATGCAGTTACTCAATTAATTAATTTTGACGGGTTTGTGGAGTTAATTAATTAGTCATTAGTAATTGAGTTGATGGACAACGGGATCAAGTCTGTGATGCCCCGTGTTTTTATGGTGTTAATTAAATTCCATGAATGTAGTCGAAAGGAATATAATTTCTATTCTGGCTTGCAGTTAGGGATTTAATTATATACTAAGGTGTTGGAAAAGTATTCTTAGAATTTATCGTTAAGTTAATTCCCTTCCAAAAGCGTGTTAATTCTAAGTTAGCATTTTAAGGTCAGTCCAAGACGCTGAAACTTCCACGCTTATTGAGAAAATTAAGCTAGTGGTTGGCTATTTTTGGGGTTCTATTTTGGGTCTTGGATATTTTGTGGATTAAGCAAAAAAAAAAAAAAAAAAAAAGAAAGAAAAAAAGAAAAAAAGAAAGGAAATAAAGAAAAGAAATCAAACCCTAAGCTTTTTTTTCCCTCCTTCTCCCATCTCTTTCCTTCTCTATCGTGAGGCAGCCCCCCCCCAACCGAGTCTGCAGTCGCCGCCATCGAGTATCGACGTCGCCCCCGACGTCTCTAGGCAGTCGCCACCGTCGCCATCACATTTCAATCGTCGTGAAGCTCGTCGCACCGCCCCTCCCTTCGTGAATCTCTCTCCATCTCTCAGGTTTCCGCGTGGAAGCCGCCGACCGTGGTGCCGTCCCGTCGCCAGCCTGAGCATCGCCGCCGCTTAGCCTCTCGGTAGTTCGGCCAAGCCCTTTTTCTTGTGGGTTTTTCGCTGAGAAGTTAAAGACCCGTGGGTAAGCTCTCCCTTCTTTCGATCTTAGTCGTTTAAGGCCTGATCTAAGAGTCTCTTGTGCTGTTTTGGTTAGATCTTGCACATGCAGCAGTTCGGAGCCCTGCCTTTCACGATTTCACTTCTGTCCAGCGGTGTTTTGGCTCCGTTTTGGATCGTTACGACGTCATTTAGCATTTTCGATAAGTTTTAACTCTTTCCCATTCTTGGCTAGAGCTTAAATTATAATGCCCATTCATTTAGTGTTGAACATCCTAAGTTTGTGATGCAATTTCTGATTTGCAGCGCCGTCTTTGCTCAAATCGTGGGTGTCTCGGCGTGTTTAAGCAATTCCGGTAAGTCTAGGCTCTTACTAATGACATGCAAAAATGTCATCATTTTCCTATTAATTTTGGCTAGTTTTATGTTTGAATTGTGTTCTTTAATGCTATTTTCTGTTTAAATTTCAGAAAACCGAGCCAAAGAAGAAAAATCGGAATTTTGAGAGATTTTGGATGATTTTGGAGGCTTTTGGAGCAATTTGGAGAATTATATTGAAGATCCAAATCCAAAAAGCCAAGAAGAATGAATTAGAAGCCCAAATTCATGAATTTCAAGTCTTAAAGTGTCAAGTTGGGTCAAGAAAAGAGCTCAAAATCCATTACAAGAAGTATTTGGGCCAAAAGAAAGATGGAGGCCCAAAAATTGAGTCAAAATCGGGCCATTATTGAAGATTCAGGGCCTAGCGTCGAGACGCTATGCCTGGAGCGTCCCGACACTAGGCAGCTATGCGGAAAAATCTGGAATCGCGATAGCGTCGCGACGCTGTCTATGTAGCGTCTCGACGCTGCGACGTCTTGGAGCCCAAGAAAAGATGACGTCAGAGCGTTGCGACGCTGTCTACGTAGCGTCGCGACGCTATGCCTGCTGGGAGCCTATAAAAGGAGCCTTTTGCATCCATATTTGGTGTGTCAATTTGTGGGTTTTCACCCCATTCTAGAGTCTACTCTAAAATTTGGGATTTTTGGTAGAGTTTTGGAGCTTTGTTGAAGATCTTTGGAGCTCGGGATCGAAGGAGGTCTGCGCGGGATTGAGGAGATCGACACTTTTATGAGCATTTCTCTTCCCTTTTCCTTTATGTTTTAGTTTCTAGAATTGTTGTGATTAGGAATTATTGAATTTTAGTGATTATGAGTAGTAAATTCCTAAATTCTATGAGATTGATTTAGATGTTGAACCTCTGCTGAATTAATGAATTGATGTGGTTTAATTGTCATTATTGTTCATTTGTGCATTTTGTCCGTAATGCTTTTAATCAACTGATCACTGATTACATGAATTGTTACTATGTGGAAACTCGACGGAGAGAAGCTTAGACTAGAACTGAATGCATGACTAACGGTTATTTACCCGGGTGACACGAGATAAAATAAATAACGTTAGAGGTTGTACTGAAGGGTCGTAATGCCATGCTAAGTAAATAAAGATGAGACTGCAAGGAGATTCTTTATTGAAATGTATGAGATGGGAGGAGACCGACATGAGAGCCCTTGTCATTAGGCTTCTAGACTTATGAATCAAATGATTAGTTAATCCATGTTAGTTAATTGATTAAGCATTAAGGTCCAATTGTCGAAATCAACAACTCTAGAATTATCCCTCCAAATTGTGTCACCATTTATCTTTTGCTTTCTAGATTAGCTTTTTGTTATTCTGTTCGACATTAGATTTTGTTCTCTAAATAAAGCTAAGCAAGATTATTCGTGGTACTTAATTGAATAAATCCAATCCCTGAGGATTCGATACTCGGAATACTTTCCGTTTTATATTACTTGCGGCCCGTGCACTTTGCGGACCAACACTTACCCATGTTCAGTTGGTGTTAAAATCAAATGCCCAATAGTTAGGTGCTGAAATTTTAATATTAGCGTTGATTTTCTGTTATGCAGCTCCGTCTAAGTGTTTGATTGAGTTCGATACACTCCAACTCGCCACTATCCAAGGATCGTTCTAGCGCATCGTTAGATGTTAGGATAACCCGTCTAGCGTTGAAACGGGTCCGTTTGGGTAAGATTTGTTTCTGTCTCTAGTTTAATAGTGTTGAGGTTTATTGGGCGTTAGGTGTTTAAGCTTTAGGTGCATGATTTAATCGTTACCCATTGCTTATCTAGGCTCTTAGGTGTTGCCCAACCCTTATATGTCCAAGAATATGTTTTAAAATTGGTCATCATTGTCATTTTGGTTATGAAGCATGTAGTATCTTTGCCCATTAAGTCTCATTGCCTTAAAATGTTTCTCAATCCTTTGTAGGTTCTTGAATCATGGAAATAAATGAGTTATGCTTGCTGTCCATAGTTTAAAAAGCATGCTAAATATGTTTCCAGTAGTCATCTAGGCCTTAGTTGCATTGCCTAAGCTTTAGGAGTTCTTAGAATGTCATTCTTGTGTTATTTTCTTGTTGTCCAGCGGCTGAAAAGCCTTGAATATGCTCATTCGGCGAATACCCATTGCCCGTTGAGCCTTAAACATGGTTGCCCATGGTCTAAAGGTTTGGGTTTTTAATTTGGCGAATTTTCAGTGGCTGTTCAACAAGGAAATAGGTTTTTTCTTAGTTGAATTAGACATTTTAAGCTTGTTTAGAGTATCTTTGAGTTGGTTCTAATTCGGTAGAAATTATCCTTGTGTTTAGGAGCTTTCTTGGACTACCTTGGATTACTAAGGTTGCTTTGGAAGCATTATTGGTAAGTAGTTTCTACTTACTGAGTTTGTTTGACTGCGTGCAGCCTATTTGTTTGTTACTTGCTTTTCCTATGTATTTATGCAATATATGAACTGTTGAGATGTACTGCGTATGTTGCTTGAGATGAACATGTACTGATTTGTTGCTGGTTATGAGCATGAGTTGTACCTGATATGTTGTGATCGTTGTAGTGCTTGTGTGAAGCATGAAATTTGTACGCTTAAGGTGTTTAAGCATGATGAGTGTTTGTCTTAAGCATGGTGAATGTTGAGTTAAGCATTTGAGTCTAGCTTGCATGTTGCATGGGAGATGTGTAGCATGAGTCGGGTGTGAGGCACAACACATGGTGCATAATTCACGTGTAGCGGAGTGTGACACGAAAATCACGTGGGTGTGAGTGCGGAGCGTGACGTGGAAATCACGTAAGAGTGGCGCAACACATGGCACGGAATTCAAGTGGGGTAGGTGCGGAGCATGACGCGAAAATCATGTAAATTGCACAGCACATGGCACATAATTCATGTGTAGCGGAGCATGACACGGAAAACATGTAAGTAGCGCAGCACATGGTGCAGAATTCATGTGTAGCGGAGCATGACGCAGAAATCATGTGCAGTCTAGTGCGTGCGTTCCATAGCGTGAGATGCATTTTCATCAGTTTCATGTTTTTAAGCATGTGATTAGTTTATAGCTTAAAAGCATGTTTCTTATTGTGGTTGTGTAACCTGTTGGATGCGTGTGCTCAACATGTTGATTGTTTTGATTGTGTTTGTGGCTTGGTAAGCGTGAGTTGCTTACCAGTACCACGGTTGTACTGATACCCCCTTCCCCATTTTCCCCCCAACATTTTAGATGTTGCAGGTTTGGATGACGAGCTGGATCTTGGTGAGGAAGAGGAGAACTTCGAGGAGGAACCTTAGGAAGTTCGAGTTTGCTTTCCTTGATGTGGTAGATTAGGTTGTAGTTGATTAAGTTTTATTTTGCTGTGCTTGAGTAGATTAGCTTAGTGTTGGTTAATTGTTGATCTTTTTTGTAGAAATGTGGTTAAGTGGTTTATATTATGAACTTATGTTTAGTTCTAATGTTATCTCATTTAATAAATAAAAGCTGAGTAAGTATCTTGTTCTGTTGCATTAGATGATTTAATGCATTTTGCTTCGAGGCCTGACTCGAAAGAGAAGTAGGTTGTGGTTCTGAAATGTAGTTTGGTGGAGCTGAGTTGGTTGTTTAGAAGTGTTTTATTTGTTTATCAGGTGTAAAATTTTTGGGTCAGACCATTTTACGTCGTTATGCTGTCGAAATTTTCGGTACTTCCGATTTAAAGTGGTTCAGATCAGTAGATTATGGTTTAAGGATTGTAGTAGCGTCTCTAAGCTAGAAGTTGAAAAACCTGGGGCGTTATAAAGTCAATTGATTTAGAGTACGAATCAGACAAGCATGCATGTAAATCACTATCTGATAATCGATGACTAAAAAGTAAATGTACTGAACCCGAGTGTCCCTAGCTACAGTGAGCGACAAGGTGAGATTAGGCAACCCTTCTATTTATTTTCCTATCATTTAATTTCCCACCATTTAGTTTCTCGCAATTTTATCTTTTCCTTGTAAGCTAATACCTATTTCTTCAACCCCCTTTCTGTTACCAAACACAAAAGAGATCAGAAGTAAGCCAACTATTCCTTGTGATTGACCCCGACCACTACTGCTGCAAGTAGTTTAGTGTTTGTGGATTATAAATTCGTTTTGACACGACCCTCGACAGGTCGCACTCGTCAAACTGGCGCCGTTGCCGGGGAACATGATGTTTATTTCTGATTAATTTTGTTTTTTCACCTTTTTCTTGTCTCTTGTGTATTAGTTTGTTTCTTGCAGATCCAGTGACAAATCTTTACAAGAGAAAACATCTCCCTTCTGATGAGCAAGAAAAAGCAATTGAGCTTCATGGATATCTGGCAGACTTTCGACCCCTTATCCCCTAAGATAGAGAGGGTCGAGTGTGCAGTGCAAGTTCACTTTTCAGCTCCTAAATATCCACCACCTCCCTGCATCATAAATTATGAAGAAGGTAATTTTGTCTCTCTATCATAATTTATCTTCTTAGTTCCTTCCTTTTGTGGTCAACCAGGAACAGGTGCCTACTTTCATGTATCTGAGTTTTTCTCAAGTTGTTCCGAAAGAAACCCTTGGAGGTGTCTGAAGATCAATTCAAATTGAGGGTGTTTTCGAGCTCACTGCAAGAAAAGCTAGGAAGTGGATTTTCTCGTTACCTCCAAGGTCGGTATGTTCTTGGAGCGAGATGAGAAGTATTTTCCTGAAGAAGTATCACCCCATTGCACTGTTGATAGAAGCCACCAAAAGAATTGTCAACGTTGCTCAAGCACCTGAAGAGTTGTTCCACGAGTTCGTGTGTCGCTTCGCTCTATACTGCATGGAACATCACAACCCCGCTCTCAGAGGAGTCCCTGATAGAAAACTTCTATTGAGGGTTGACGCTTGATAATAGAAGAGTGCTCAACTCAGCTAGCGGTGGTGATACACCCGATGAGGCATGGGAGATTATTGCAAAATTGGCAGAAGTCACTAGATTCTGTGCCAACTCCCCTGATGAGCTAGAGAGCCAAATCTCAGAGCAGCAGGAAGGTAAGTTAGAAGAAAATCTCAATGAGGTCAGTGATCCTGAACTTAACTCTTCCTTTAATTCTAGGTCTGATTCATGTAGTGCTTCATGTATGTTAAGAGAATTAGAAGTTAGGAATTTTGAGCATAATTCTGACTATTTCACGCCTAATTCCTTTGCGCCTGATGTCCTTAGTTCTAAAAAGCATGATTTAGGCTTAGTATTTCTAGTGGCTGACCAAGTTGAGCCTAGGGTGCTTAGAATTAACATAATTTAGACGGATGAGGATATGCTGCTTAAAATTTCTTATGTTGTGCACTTTGTGTGCAAGTTGAGTTTTCTTGTGTAGGAACTGATAAAGAAAAAGAAGAAAGATCCTCTGAGGATCAAAGAAGTGGATTTCGGTTGAAGACTGCATGTCCCGTCGAGCAATAAACATTAAAAATTTGTGCTTCTAGGAGGCAACCCAGCTTTAAAAATAATTTTTGTCCCTTCTCTTTATTTTTAGCCGTTTTCTTATAGTTTGTTTTTATTTGTGTTTGTTTCCCTTTCTTGTTTTTAAGAGTCTATGACCTACTTTTATGAAAAAGCTATCGTTCGAGTCACGGTGAATCATTCCCTTCAATCCATTGAGCTTAAAATCAGAGGAGTTTTTCTATTCCCTTACTATTTGTCCTTCGATTTTTTCTTCTTTAGATGCACTAGGGACAATTTATGATTTTAGATTGGAGGTGGAATTGGTTTTGCATGCCTGTTTTGGTTGAGTCTTGATGCACCTGAGCGTCGAACTATATTATTATGCATGCTTTATTTTACTGTTCTATGCTTTCTGGATTGAGGCCATGCATCTGAGCATTATACCTGTTTTTAAGCAAATTTTAAAAGATTGAGTGTTGATGTATGGATGATCTGGTTACTTTTTCTCTTATTATGAAAATCAACGATGAGCCATCCTGTCAACTTTATTGCTTTTATTTAATTATAAGCATGTTTCCCATAAATTGAGCCTTTTTAAAACTTTTATAGTACTTTTCTCGCAAGAGTAAACCTTAGCCTGTCTAGGATTAGTTTGAAGGCTTATGTGCGAATTGTAGAATCCATATGCTTGTTGTCACCTCGATAGGTGTAGGGATGAGCTAGAGAGTCATATGTCTACAAATTAGCATGTAATATCTTGCCTAAGGGAAAAGAAAAGAAAATATGCCTAAGAGAAAGAAAAGAAGAAAAAGAAAGAAAAGAAAAGTAAGTGCGAGCTTAAAAGAAAATCATATGCTTGTTTATATTATTTTTATTTTTGCGAGAAAAGCATGCTTTGCAATGTTCATGACCGATAAGGGGTTCTATGGTGTGATCAGTTAGGCCAACCAAGGGTTAAACTCGGGTTATGGGTCCCTGCATCGTAGTGTAAAAGCTAGTGCGACGCCTTAAAAGAATGCAGAAAGAAAATGTCTTTTATTTTTTCAGGCACCTGGGTAACGAGAAAAACAGTTGATGACCGCAAAGTGCACGGGTCACAAGTAATAATAAAATGGTACAAGTATACTGAGTATCAAGCAAGATAATAAAGTGAGCACTAAAAGTACTAAGACAAAATATTATTTAGGTGCCAAAACATAATGATGAAGCAAATCAAGAAATAAGACAATAAACGAATCCAAGTGATCAATAAAAAATAAAAATGGTGGAGAAAGAATCGAATGTGAGACGGGGTCTTGAAAATCATATTATAGCTAATCAATTATTCTAATTGTCCTATCTCATGCCCGACTAATTATAAACCTAGAATCTTCGTTTAGCACATAGGTTCTTCTTTCGGTTTCCCCTAATTGTAATTAACTCATATTAATAACCTAAGTGTCCTTAGCGCTATAAAATTTGTTAATTAATTAGTCCTGATTCATTTTCAGTCTCTAAGTCTAACCAATTACTATCGCTGTCACTACAAGCAATTAAACTTAGTTGAGTGGATTATGATCTATCCTAACTTCTCTTCGTCGAGTTTCCATTAGGAATCTAATCATTATACAATTGGCCAGATTATATAAAGCATTAAGACCATCCACACAAATAATCAGTATTTGGACAAGAGATAGGCAATTAAGAATAATAATTAACTATAAACTTTCATTCCAAGACCCACAAATGGGATTTAGCTCTATATGGTCAAAATTTCCCAAATGTACATACTATAAAGCATAAAAATGAGCAAAATAAGAGTTAGGAGAATGACCGCCGAGAACCCCTCGCTTGCGCTATGGATCCTCTTCGAAACAAACTCCCGAGCCTTCCAAAAATGCTCGTTACAATGATTTCCCACTAATTCTCACACTCGGCCCTCAAAGAGGCTTTAAGAGCCTTAAGAAAGACTAAAGAAAGGAAATGAAAGGATGATTGATGCCAAAATGGGGAGCCAAAACGTGTCTTTTGTAGGCTTGGAAATGGGGTAGCAATCCGATGCTGACGTCATAGTGGCTTGGGCGGCAAGAATAGGACAGTGTCGCGGCGTTGTCCTCCTAGCGTCGCGACGCTGTGATGATTCCAGAACCATCTATGCGCCGATTTGAGATGATTTTTGGGCTTCCTCCAATTCTTTTTGGCCCAACACTTTGAATGATAAATCTTGGGCTTCCTTCTTGACCCATCTTGGAAATTGAGGCTTGAAATTCACATATTTGACCTTTTTTTTCTCCAATTTAACCAATTTATTCTTCTAAGGACAAAATAATAAAAATCAATAGATATAGAAGGTAAAATCACAATAAAAGCACACAAAAGCTTATTAATTTAGGGATAAAATAGCAGCATTTCTGCCTGCTATCAACAGTCTAATTTGTTTTGTTTGCTCCTTGGTTAGTTCCTAGTGCTAGTGTAGAGGGAAGATAGGTTGAGGGTCATATAATCCAATCTAGTGTCAGTAAAATTGATTCTAGGTAGACTAAGTGTGAGCTTGAGCAAGAACTCTCATGAAAACTTTTGATTTGTCTCTTTATTTGGGTCATATGTGAATGCTTCTTGATTGCAATATTTTTTACATTTTAGACATTGAGATTGGAGTCTATAAATTGCAACCATTGAGTCCTATAATCTTATTTTATGTTTGCTCGAGGACTAGCAAAGTTTAGGTTGGAGGTATTTGATAGACCAAATTGGCCCTATATATTTATTCTTAATCTCGCTAGTTTTACGATAATTATTTTGCTTAAATTGTATATTTTGTAGGCGTTTGGTGATAAGAGTTTCTCGGGAGCCAATATTCCAAATTGATTTTAATTCAAGGGAATTAACATGGTTTTGGTCCATCTTGAAGTCCATGGGATGTCGAGATGGTGAAAAGACAAAAACAGAGCACTCGAGACTCGAAGACAACATCAAAAGGATCAAGAATTGAAGTAGCCAAACAAGGAAGACCCGAGAGGTGGCGTCTCGACGCCACCTCACGGCGACTCGACGCTTCGTATTCGAAGGACCGCCTAAATCACCGTCGACTTCTCGACGTCGGCCATGGCGTCTCGACGCCGCTTCGTTATTTAAATACAACAGTTTTCAGATTAGGTCGCAGATTTTTGGAGGCTCCAGCCGTTTTTCCTCCTCTCTCTTGGTTTTCTCTTGATTTCTTCATTCTCCTTCTGTATTTTATAGTTTTTAGTTAGTTTACGTTGGTTTCTCGAGTCTTGGGCTTGGAATAGGCTTATCTATGGTTCTCTAAACACCATTCGCTGTAGTTGGAACCTCGGGATTGTAAGTACATTTGACTTTTTATTAGATTCGTGGAGTTTTTTTATCTGAATTCTATCTTATCTTTAGATTTTTGAACTTAATGCATGATTTATTTGTTGTTTGTGGCTTTAGATTCTCGCTTTTATAATTAGCATGCGCGGTAGGTTAGATGTCGCCCTAACTCGTAGCTCGTATATTAATTAATTTCTAAAGAACTAATTTCCAAGTAGCTAATGGATAGTTAGTTCAATAGTTAGCACATAGATCAATTCGTGGGCACGGGTCCCAAGAGCAGTTCTCTGACTTTGTTGTTTGGCATGATAGGTCTAGGGTCTAAGCCGATATTTGTAATTAAGTTAGATTTCTCCTAATTAATTATGGGTATTCTAGCCTAGAGTAACAATTAATTAATTTATTAATCGTGGCCAGGTTAATTAATTAATCAATTGCATGTTGGTTTAACGGGTTTGTTGGGTTAGCGCTCTAGGGGTATCTTGATCTTAATGCAATTACTCATTTAATTAATTTTGATGGGTTCGTGAAGTTAATTAATTAGTAATTAGTAATTGAGTTGATGGACGGTGGGATCAAGTCAATTGATTTAGAGTACCAATTAGACAAGCATGCATGTAAATCACTATCTGCTAACCGATGAGTAAAAAGTAAATGTACTGAACCCAAGTGTCCCCAGCTACAGTGAGCAGCAAGGTGAGATTAGCCAACCCCCTATTTACTTTTCTGTCATTTAATTTCCCGCCATTTACTTTCTCGCAATTCTATTTTTTCCTTGTAAGCTAATCCCTATTTCTTCAACCCCTGCTGTTACCAAACACAAAAGAGATTAGAAGTAGGTCAGTTGTTTCCTATGATCGACCCCGACCACTACTACTGCAAGTAGTTTAGTGTTCATGGATTATAAATTCTTTTTGGCACGATCCTCGACAGGTCCCACTCGTCAAAGGTATCCAGTTTTATCTCTATACTATAGACCGTTTAGGTTATCACTCGAACTCGATCCATTTTTATGTCACTACATAAAGTTTGAGTGTTTCATATCATAAATTAGTGTATCTTTTTAAGCGATTCTCTAATAGCTTGGAAGACCAAGAAGCAAACCACTGTTTCTCGATCTTTAGTAGAAGCGGAGTATCGAGCTCTTGCTATGGTGACCAGTGAAGTGACTTGGTTAAATCATGTTTTGATTGATCTTCAAGTCAGTTCCCCTGTTCTAGCTTTGGTGTACTGTGATAACGAAGCTGCTATTGCTATTGCTTTTAATCCAATCTTCCATGAACGAGCAAAACATATCGAAATTGATTGTCACTTCGTTCGGGAGAGGATTGATAAAGGCGTTATCAAGTTATTACCCATTCGGTCACAACTGCAACTTGCAGATATGCATGCCAAGCATGAGGAACTTTCTTCAACCCCTCATGATCAAAATGGGTATATCTAATATCCATGGTCCATCTTGAGAGGGGCATATCACATATACCAACTTGTTATTGTATTGTTAATACATGTTGATTACCTTCTGTTATAAAAGTATTAGTTTCTGTTAAATTAGTTTTAATCCTTCATCTTGTATTCAAGGAGAGGTTCATCATTCAATCAATATATGGAATATTATTTTCCTCTCCAATTATGAAAGTACTTGATAATTTTTTGTTTAAAAAAAATTAAAATAAAGAAAAAAAAACCCTTATATTGTATAAATTTTCCAAATTAAAGATAATTAGATTATCAAAGACAAATAGATTTTGTGTATCTCATCCATGATATTAGGTTTTTAATTAACTTCTTATCTTAATTTTATTCTTGATTTCAAAGAAGAAGAAGACGACAAGCTGAGAATAAATAACTCCAAACAATCTTTCAAAGTTTTGAATACCAAACATCTTTCAAAATTCTGAATTACAAAAATCTTTCAAAATTCCATTTAGCTACAGTGCATCGATTAGAGGTGAGCAAAAACAACCTGAAAATCGAGCCGACCAACCGAAACCGACCGAACCGACATCGACTGGTCAATTTTTTCATGGAGTCAGTCGGGGTTGGTTTACCCAAAATGGACGAAAACCGACAACACCGACCGACATAATTTAAAAAAAAAGAGTAAAAAGTAAAAGTTTTATCACTGCTGCCAGCATTAATGTTGGCAGCCTGGTTGCCTTGGGAAGACCATCCGCCGATGGTCTTCCCAAAATTTTATTTAAAAAAAAATTATTTATTTATTTTTTCAGATTTCAAATTTTCATTTCTTTATTTTTCTTCTTCTTTCTTTCTTCCCTCCCCTCTTTTATATCTCTGGAACTTCTATTCTTTTTTTCTTTCGTTTCTTGGTTTCTTCTTCTTTTCTTTCGTTTCTTGGTTTCTTCTTCTTTTTTTTCTCCTTTTTTTTCTTTCTTCTTCTTTTCTTTTCATTTTTATCTTCTTCTTGTTTGTCTTCAAAATCCTTCTTTTTTTTTTCCCAGTTTTTCTTTTTTCTTCTTCTTTGTTTTTGTTTCTTCTCTTATTTCTCAGTTTTTTCTTTCTTCTTTAGTTTCATTTGTTCCTTTCTTTCTCAGTTTTTTCTTTCTTCTTCTTCTTTCCTTTTATTTTTATGACGGATTCAAACTTTTTTTTCTTTATTTTTTCTTCATCGTTTCTTTCACTTTGCCAGGGTTGTTAAACCGACCATAATAGACGAACCGCTACCGTAGTCGGCCGATCAGCGTCATTAATGTCTTCCAAACCGACGAAAATTGATCGCCGAAAATCGACATGTCGATGGTCGGCATCAGTTTGAACCCAAAACCGACGCAGACTGACCGATGAACGCCCCTAGCATCAATATGGAGATCAAAAAATGGAAGCAAAATGGATATGAATAGACAGAAACGAAAAGTTGAATTGTACTTATGATCAATCGCAAAAATAAGTAGATTTTATGATCAATAGCCAAGACTTCTGCTCACTATATCTCGAATTTTGGTTTTGTTAGTCGACTCATTTGTTCTATTTGGCTAACAAGAAATCAAAAATTTTTTTTTTAATATTTTATTCATCATCTAACTCGTAAAGCAAAAACCGATGTACAATTTTTACCAGCAAGCTTTCTTCTCCACAGACGACGCCAACTGTTGATGCTAAAATCCAGACAGGGGAAACTCACCTGATCTTCATGTGACAATAACGGTGAATTTATTTGAAGGGGAAAGACGTAGCCTACAAAACAAGAGAAAACTGTGCATCAGTGTAGTTGTTGAAGGAGAAATTTCGGCCAATCACAAATTGCCACGTCATTAATATAAATTAATGATAAAATAAATTTGGGACCAGTTACACATTTACACGTGTGCCTAAATTAAATTAATAGACATTAAAATTCGGCAAATCAAAGAATGCCACTTGTCTATTAGTGATCCATCTGATAACATCAGCCAAGTTCAATCAGATTATGCCACGTGGCAATTGGACCCAAGCCCAAGCCCATATGAGGTCCATCAAACTCTATAAATAGAGGAGGCCACCATTCATTCATGGGAGAGATTCAGCCAGAGGCAGAGAGGGCAGAGTCCAGAGCATTCTCCCAAGATCCAGAGTCGTTAGAATCCAAAGAGTCCAGAGAATTCAGAGATCCGAGATTCAGAATTCAAAGGATTCAAGACTCGGAAGATTTGAAGACTAGAAGACTCTAAAAAGAGATCAACAAGCCAACCGACCGATCAAGAAGATCAACAAGTCAGCAGGCTAATCATCTAAGAGGATCAACAAGCTAACAAGCCGATCCAACAAATCAACAAGTCAACAGGTCGATCCAAGAGATCATCAAGTCAACAGACCAATCGTCCAGGAGGATCAACAAGCTAACAACCGATCCAACAAATCAACAAGCCAACAGGCCGATCCAAGAGATCATTAAGTCAACAGACCGATCATCTAGGGAGATCAACAAGCCAACAAGCCGATCCAAGACATCATCACACCAACAGGCCGATCATCCAAGAAGATCAACAAGCCAATAGGCCGATCCAAGAGATCATCAACCTAACAGACGATCATCCAAGAAGATCAACAAGCCAACAGGCCGATCATCCAAGAAGATCAACAAGTCACAACAGGCCGATCCAAGAGATCATTAAGCCAGTAGGTCGATCATCCAAGAAGATCATCAAGCCAACAGGCCGATCCAAAAGATCATCAACCTAGCAAGCCGATCATCCAAGAAGCTCAACAAGCCAACAAGCCGATCATCCAAGAAGATCATCAAGCCAACAGGCCGATCCAAGAGATCATCAACCTAGCAAGCTGATCATCCAAGAAGCTCAACAAACCAGCCCAAGAAGATCAAGAAGCTAGACACCAAAGTTTATATATTTAAGAGAGAAAATCAGAGGATTAAAGTTAGAGATTGTACACCCACACGCATACAACATTAATACAATATATTATTTATTCCACGTGTCTCCATCCCCGAAGTTACGTGTGAACAGTAGTGCTTGCCACACCGACTTCCGATGCTTAAGTCAGTTGGAAGATCATAAGTGAGGCAAGTAAATTAAGAACCAGGGAGAAGATTAAGAGAAAGAATCAATATCTCGTTGAGTTCCTAGGGTTAGCCTCTCCTATTTATAGTTGAATTAGGGTTTTCCCCTCCCTTTCAGTAAAGAGAATAGAAATAGAGATTGATTCAGTCCAATGAGTCTCTTTGGGTTTGTTTCCACTCTAAGCTCTTACCATTTTGACTTTTTTAGAATTAGGTCTTGAGTTCACCCATAACGACATTACCGCATGAGGTCCTTGAATCTCTCCTAAGAACGGTTCACAATTTCCCATTTTTTGTTTCAGGGTCATAATCTTCCCTCTGCATTTCACATTTAAGTTGGAATTCTAGTTCTCCAATAATTTATTCTTTTGATGAGCATAATTAATAAGAAAGTTTGTTTTGTTTCATCAGTTTCTTCCTGACGTACATACTTTGCATCTATGTAGTGATGATCCTCTATGCATTTATCTTTTTTAAGTCGGATCGTTACACTATATATATATTTTTTTTATATATAAAAGAGAAGTGAATGATTTAAGGATGTATATTGGAAATGATTGGACAGCGAAAAGTCTCAGCTGGTTTGGCCACGAAACGCAATGTTGCTCTCAAATGCGTTATCCAAAACCACTAACCGATACCGACCCGACACGGAACAGACACAAAGAAATATGGAAATGGCTTCACATGCGACCGTTGTTTCAAATCCTACAGATATCTGTCGCTTCCACTGTTTGCCTGCTGGAAGGTTGCACAATTTGCCCCTTCTTTTTGTTTCTATCATCCCCTCCTCTTTAATTTATTTAATTCTGACCCACCTTCAAAATATTAACATGGCTTGTTAATTGACTAAATTAATCGAACCATTTGTAATTTTTATGATGAGTTCATTTTTTTTTTTTTTTTAATGTATACACTCTATGTAAAGTAAAATTTTAGACTACTTGTGTTTCAGGGTTCTCATTCAGAACCATTTTGTGTACATTGAAAGTGATTATAAGAAAAAAAGAGGATTTTTTAAAAAAATAATGTAATTTAAAAAACAAAAAACAAATTTAGAGTAGTTTTGAAACTAATTCCAATTATGGGGTAGCTAAATCGTGTACATTGGTCACGCTTTAGCTAAATCGTGACCCCGGTACACGATTCTAAGTGTAAATCGTGTACACGGTACGCGATTTACATGACACGTCTCCAAGTGGTGCCACCGTGGAGAAACACGCACCAAAAACACAAAACTCGCGTACGGTGTACGCGAGTTCCACGTCGAACTCGTGTACCATGTACACGAGTTCAGTATGAATATATAACTTTTATGAAATTGTACTTTAAATTATCTTTTTGGTCCAGTGGCTAAAGTATTAATAAAGATCCTAGAGTGTAAGGGATCAAAACTGGCTATTTGCTCCTTTTTTTTTTTGTCATTTGTTTTATATATTATCCCCCATATTAACAAAAATATATATATATGTTTATTTTAATGTTTAGCAAGATTGAATACGGTTGTAAAAAAATTATTTAAAAAAGAATTTCCAAATATGGAAATCGTGTACGTGGTACGCGATTTCCCAATATAGAAATCGTGTACGTGGTACGCGAGTTTCCAAATATGGAAATCGTGTACGTGGTACGCGATTTCTTTGCAAACTCGTGTACAACGTACACGATTTTGACCACCTCACCCCGCCACGTAGACCACCTTAAATCGCGTACACGGTACACGAGTTCAATGGACTCTACATTTGTCAATACTTTTCTCTCTTACCTCAAATTTATAATTTGTTTTTTTATTTACATTATTAAAATTAATCTTTTCAAAACTACTCTAATTTTGTCATTTGTTTTTTTAACTACATTATTGGTGAACTTTGTCCAAAAAAAAGATGGGAGTAGTTTTGTGTTTGGAAAAACTAATTGTACATTGATTTAAATAAAATTACCTTTGCATTTAGATAGTTTATTTGTTAAGATTGGTGAATTAAGTTTCTAGAGACATCTTAGTGTGTGTTTCATTTTATTTTTTTTTACAACATTTAGGAGTGAGGATTGAACCTCTGACCTATTGGTCAAGATACAAGTTTTATGTCAATTGATATTTAGTTTAACTTTTCAAATGTTTAATTTTGTATATAGTTATTCTAACATAACATCATATGTTATCTTTATTTTTTTAGGTTTTTTCGTATATAATTCATAATATGTATATAAATATTTTCTTCGAAATAGACAAAGCTTTAATTGTAAAAAAAAAAAAAAAAGAAAAGAAAGAAATAGACAAAGCTTTTAAAGCCAAATTATTATTTTTTAAATAAAAAAAATAATTAATAAATAATATATTTAATTCAAATGGTAGAGTATCATTACCCTCCTCAATTATCAACTCATTAAAATTAATATAATAAATTAAAATAGACTAAAAATAATAATTATAAAAATTAGTCTAATTATTTTTTTATACTTTAATAATATTTTATTTAGTAAGTTACCTTTATAACATATTATATTCATGAATTAGATACACAAATAAATATAATATCGATCCAATTAAGTAAATTAACTTTTAAATGGGAATTGTTAATTATTTATTTTGTTTAAAAAATTGATGAGTTAATAATAATAAAATTTAGAAAAAAAATAAACTAACTTAAATTTCTATTCGTCAAATATAAAATTAAATTTCAATAAAAGAAAATCAGATCCACCATCCATAAATATATGGAATTTTAAAAGGTTGAATATAAATTTTTTTGTCGTTTTATTTTCTAAATTTATTTTCTTTAATTGAATTAGTATAACAAAAGTTTTACAATTTTTCCATTCTATAACTATAAAATATGGTTTTCTTCCACCATTTTTTCACCACAAAAACTTGAGTTACTTTCTTTGTCTAGCAATTTTTAAACACTTCTTAAAATGAGATAAAAAAAAAGAAAAAAAAAATACTACTTGAAGTGTACATGGTAAATAGACTAGTCTTTTCTTTCTTTTTTTTTTTTTTTTTTTTGAGATGGTAAATAGACTAGTCTTTAGTTTTATGCCTCATCATTCATTTGTGATATAAATTATCTAAGAAAAGTCTAACTTAAGCGTGTCGGCTGAAGGACAAATTATTATTCAATAAGACTACCAACAACGTGGTTGTCTATTTAAAACCGTTCGATGTAGATCTTAATAATTGTTTGTAACGCCCCAGGTTTTCCAACTCTTAGCTTAGGGACGCTACTACAACCCTTAACCCTTAACTCTGGAACTGAACCACTTTAAACTCGATGTACCAAAAATTTCGGCAGCATAACGACGTAAAATGACCTGAAACAAATTTTTTTAACACCTAATAACAACAAAACACTTCTAAACAATGCAAAAGGCCAAACTCCACCAAACTATAGCCAGATTTCACAAACCTATCGCCTCTAGACGAGACAGACCTATGGCAACGTACAATAACCAAAAATCATGCAGCGAAATCATAAAGTCATTCTATTAACAAAGGAGCTAGTCCACTAGCTATACATACTATTAAACTCAATCAAACTATCCAATCTAGTTTATAAACTCGAAAACAAACCATTCCCCAGCTAACTTATTACAACACTAGGAAAACATAACAACATGGAAACCATCACTCTAGGAATCTTTCCTCGCAGTTCTCCTCCTCGCCACCAAGGTCCGAATCATCCTCGATACCTGAAACATCTAAAATGTTGGGGGGAAGGTGGGGAAGGGGGTATCAGTACAACCGTGGTACTGGTAAGCAACTCACACTTACCAAACCACAAACAAACAACCAATACAAGCATCATGCTCGACACACGCATCCAACAGGTTACACAACCACAATGAGAAACATGCTTTCAAGCTAAAAACTACACACATGCTAAAAAATAACTCACTCATGCAATTGCACCACACGCTATGCAACACACGCACTAGACTCCACATGATTTCCGCGTCATGCTCCGCTAACTACATGATTTCTGTGTCATGCTACGCTACACATGAATTTTGTGCCATGTGCTGCACTACTTACACGATTTCTGCGTCATGCTACGCTACACATGAATTTCGCGCCATGTGCTGCGCTACTTACATGATTTCCGCGTCATGTTCTGCTAACTACCCCACATGAATTCCACGTCACGTGTTGCACAACTCTTACGTGATTTCCACGTCACGCTTCGCACTCACACCCACGTGATTTCCGCGTCACGCTCCGCTACACATGAATTACGCGCCATGTGCTGTGCCTCACACCCGACTCATGCTACACAACCCTCATGCAACATGCTAACTAGACTCACCATGCTTGACTCAACAATCATCATGCTCAAGGCTAGTATCTATCATGCTTATACCACTTAAGCGAACACAACTCAAACAACACAGTAATTACGATTCATGATAATCACAACCATTTCACAATTCAACAGTTCATACATAGCACATATATAAGTAAAGCGGATAAGAAACAAACATACTTCAGGCAGTTAAACAAGTTTAGTAAGTAGAAACTACTTACAAAAATCACTCTTAAATACCAACGTTAGCTGGAACTGCACCATCACGTTCCAAACGAGCTTCCAGCTACAAATAAGCTACCAACCATTAAGAGAAGTCTAAACTAAATGAAAGCACCCTAAAGTAAGATGCTAAAGGCGAAACTGAACCAATAACGGTTTATTTCCTTGTTAAACAGTCTTCAAACATTCCCCAAAATGAAAATCCAAAAGCTTTAGACCATGGGCAACCATGTCTATAAGGCACTACGGGCCATGTGCATATGCTGAACGACCATTACTAAAGCTTTTCAGCCGCTGGACAGCAAGTGAAAAGTCACAGGAATGACATTCTAAAAACTCCTAAAGCTTGGGTATTGCGACAAAGGCTTAGATAATTAACAAGAACCTATTTGGCATGCTTTTAAGCCACAGACAACAAGCAAAACAATGAAACTCATGCTTTAAGAATCTCTAAGGGTTGGGCAACACTAACTAGGCAACAACACTTGACGGGCATTGACACTGCACGCTTTTAAACCACATACAACAACAACGATCCATTTTGAAGCATATTCTAGGACCTATAACGGCTGGGCAACACTTAAGGGCCTAGGTAACCAATGGGTAATGACCTAAATCATGCTTCTACGACTAGAACAACTAACGGGCAACCCAACTTAAAGCTAACAAGCTAGGGGCAGCGAAGAAACTTACCAAACAGACCCACTTCCCCGCTAGGCGGGTTATTCTAACCTCTATCAACGTGCTAGAATGGTCCTTGGGTAGTGGGTATTCGAGTTGAAGTGTATCGAACTCAATCGAACACTTAGACGACGCTGCAGAACAGAAAATCAACGCTAATATTAAAATTTCAACACCTAAACCATTGGCCATTTGATTCTAACACCAACTGAACATGGGTAAGAGTTAAAGCTTACCGGAAACGCTAATTGGCACCGAAACACTCACGAACTGAGCAAGGACGACACTGGACATCAGCTAATCAGACTCAAATACATATTGTGCTTACAGGCTTCAACCATAATGGAATATCTTCAAGAAAATTTTGAAGTCATTCAACTTTTTCTCCAGCTTTGTCAAGAGCTATAAACTCTGACTCCATAGTAGAACGAGCTATACACGTCTTATTTTGAAGATTTCCATGATGCAGCTGCTCCACCTAAGATAAAAATATACCCACTGGTAGATTTAATCTCCATGCTATCAGAAATCCAATTAGCATCACTAAATCCCTCCAGTACATGTGGATCCCTCATATAATGCAATCCATAGTTCAGAGTGTACTTCAAGTACCTTAGAACTCTAACTAAAGCATTCCAAATGATCATGCCCAGGATTGTTGGTGTATCTTGCTAACCTTCCTACTAAATAGGCTATATCAGGTCTTATACAGTTCATTATGTACATTAAGCTACCAATAACTCTAGAGTATTCTAGAGGAGACACATCTTCACCACTATTCTTCTTTAACTTACAACTTGGATCAAATGGAGTAACTGCAGGTTTACTCTCAAATTGATCAAATTTTCTCAACACTTTCTCTATGTGATTGAGAAAGTATGTATCCACTTGGATTTCTTGTTATATGAATTCCAAGTATAACATCACCAAGACCAAGATCTTTCATATCAAAGTTGGATTTCAACATCTTCTTAGTGGAATCAATGAAACTTCTATTTGTGCCCATTATCAACATATCATCCACATACAAACAAATGATAAGACAATCTTGATATATGGTTTTAACATAGACACATTTATCACTCATTTATCTTGAATCCATTAGATAACATAGTGTGAATCAAACTTTTCATGCCATTGTTTGGGTGCTTGTTTCAACCCATAAAGAGACTTGACAAGTTTACAAACTTTATCTTCAAGTCCTTTTACAACAAACCCTTCAGTTTGTTTCATATAAATCTCTTCATCTAATTCTCCATTTAAAAATGCAGTTTTCACATCCATTTGGTGTATTTCCAAATTTTGTAAAGTTGTTATTGCAATTAACATCCTTATAGATGTAATCTTCGTCACTAGAGAATAGGTATCAAAGAAATCTACCCCTTCTTTTTGACGAAAGCCTTTAGCAACAAGGCGGGCTTTGTACTTATCAATAGTGTCGTCAGCCTTTAGCTTTCTTCTAAAGATCCATTTACTACTAATTGGTTTACTACCAGGAGGTAAATCAACCAATACCCAAGTTTTGTTCTGCAAAATGGATTCTATCTCACTATTGATAGCTTCCTTCCAATAAGGTGCTTCTGGAGATGTCACAGCTTCTTGAAAAGTATGGGGCTCACCATCTATCATATATGTTATGAAATCAGGTCCAAAGGAAGTAGCTTTCTTAGCTCTTTTGCTTCTCCTTGGTTCAAACTCAGTATTCTAATCGTTTTGACCTTTCGGAGAGCTAGCCTTATAATTCCTTTTGACACCACTACTCATGTGTCTTTCCTCTTTCAAAGGAAATACATCCTCGAAAAATTCAGCTTTAATAGATTCCATAATGGTATTATTATTAATATCAGGTATTTCTGATTTAATCACCATGAAACTATATGCAACACTATGCAAAGCATAACCTATAAAGACACAATCAATTGTCTTAGGTCCTAGTTTGATCCTTTTTTGTGAAGGAACTTGTACCTTGGCCTTGTACCTTGGCCAAACACCCCCCACACTTTCAACATTTTATATGAGGGTAACTTTCTATTCCACACTTCATAAGGCGACTTATCAGTCTTCTTATGTGGAATTCTATTTAGTATAAAATTTGCTGTAAGCAAAGCCTCCCCCCTCAAATTATGGTGTAAACTTGAACTACTTAACATGCATTTAACCATGTCTTTTAAATTTCGATACTTTCTTTCAACTACACCATTTTGTTGTGGTGTATAAGGTGTTGTAGTTTGATGGACTATACCATTAACTTCACAAAATCATAGAATGAGGATGATTCATATTCACCACATCTATCTGATCTAAGTACCTTTACTTTCTTCTCAAGTTAATTTTCAACTTCTGCCTTACATGCTTTAAAAACATCTAAGGTTTCATCTTTACTATGTAATAAATATACATAGCAATATTTGCTACAATCATCAATAAATGTGACAAAATACTTCTTATCGCCTCTTGTGGGGGTACTTTTCATGTCACATACATCACTGTGGATTAAATCAAGCACTTTATTACTTCTTTCCACAGATGAAATGACTTTCTAGCAAACTTTGATTCAACACAAATCTCGCATTTGTGTCTATCATCAATGTTGAACTTAGGCAGAAGTCCTAAACTTACCATTCTTTGTAAAGAACGATAATTGACATGCCCCAACCTAGAATGCCATACATCACACAACTCAACAATATAAGCAGAAGAGTTGTTATTATTATTATTCTTGGGCATTTGTGCCAGTACATTCAATTTGAACATGCCATCATTTAGATAGCCTTTTCCAACATACATACCCCCTTTTGTCAGAATAAATTTATCTGACTCAAACACAAGCTTGAACCCATTTTTATTAAGTAGAGTTCCTGACACTAGATTCTTTCGAATCTCTAGCACGTGCCACACATCTTTGAGGGTAAGTATCTTTCCAGAAGTCCATTTCAGCAGGACCTTCCCTTTACCTGCCATAGAGGCAGTTGAAGCATTTCCCATGTACAGCTTATCACCACCATCTAGCTTCTCATATGTGGTGAATAAGGACTTATCCTTACAAATGTGCCTAGTAGCACCAGTATCAATCCACCAGCCTTTGGTGTCAGAGGCCATATTTACCTCAGAAATGACAGCAACGAGATCATCACTCTCCACAATATTGGTCTGATTGTTGGAGTTTTGTCCCTTCTTATGTCTACAATCAGCAGCAACATGGCCACTCTTACCACAAACCCAACAGACTCCACGAATGCGCTTGTTAGCATCATTCCTCGGTCAAGGATTCACATTCCTCTTCTTGAGTTGTTGCTTCTTGGGACCATGTTTTGAAGATTCAACAATATGTGCATTAACTTCAACTCCCAACCAAGCTTTGTCTCCTTTTCTATTATCATCTTCAATGCGGAGTTTGACTGCAAGATTTTCCATGGAAAGCTCCTTTCGCTTGTGCTTAAGATAACATTTGAAATCCTTCCAAGAAGGAGGTAGCTTCTCAATCACAGAAACAACTTGGAATGGTTCACTAATGTCCAATCCCTCACTTTGCAACTCACTAATGATAATTTGCAATTCTTCAATCTGATTGACTACCAACTTAGTATCAATCATCTTATAATCTAAGAATTTTCCCACGAGAAACTTCTTAGTACCCGTATCTTCCAGCTCATACTTCTTGTCTAACGCCTCCCACAATAGCCTTGAAGTAGTATAGGCATTGCAGTAGACATTATACAAGATGTCTTCAAGACCACTCAATATATAATTGCGGCACAAAAAATCTGAATGCATCCATGCCTGCTTGGCAGCTTCAGTTTCAGGAGTAACACCTTTTGGTGGGGTAACTGGGCAATCTTCCTTTAAGATGTGAGCAAGGTTCAATGTGGTGAGGTAGAAAATCATCTTCTGTTGCCACCTCTTGAAATTTTTTTCCTTGAATATCTCTGGTTTTTCAGCATGAGTTTTGAGGATTGTTGATCCAACAACATTAGTGGAGGAGTTTGCAGCCATCAGTTCAATATTAATTGTCTTCAAATTGTTGGATATATGCTCAAATAAGAACTGAGTAACACTACCAAACTGATTACACCTTAACTGGATACTAACAATTACAGTAGAAATAACAATACAAACACTGTATATATGATAAATGCTGCAAAGTATATTGACAATAAATAGTCGAGGCACGCTTACAAAGCGCTGTCCTGAAGACAATTATTCGCTCTGCACAGTTGCTAGCAGGGTACAACGATCGTCTCTGCAGGATACAACGACTAATTCCTGTAGAACAGAAACCTCGAGCTACTCGAATCTGGTAGAACTCTTGGATACTTGCTCTCAACTCGACTCAAGATCAAAAGAAACAAAGAAAGAAGGAAGAATGCTCCAAATGGAATGAGATAATTCACATGAAGAAACAAGTTGCTATTTATAGGCTAGCAACTTAGTAACTCCAAAAAACAAAATTAACTAAAGTTGAAACATATGAAAAATATAACTCAATTGAGTTATAATATAAAATTTAACTTCCATATGTTAAATTTATAATTGAAACATCAAATTGAAATTGATGTTTCAATCCATCTTGAAACTCTTGAAAATTTGAATTTAAATCACTTTCTTTCACATTTTATTTGTAAAATATCCAACAATAATACTAAAAATAAAAAGTAATAGTAATAGATTTGCACATAAAAAAAAAAATATATTGATTACAATTATCAAAGTTTTTTGGGAAAATTACCTTTTTGGTCCCTGCGTTTTGAGGAATATGTGTGTTTGGTCCCTAAGTTTTTAAAATAGACCTTTTTAATCCCTGAGTTTTGAGAAATAGGTTTAAAAGGTCTCTAAGTTTTCAAAATAGACACTTTTAGTCCCTGATTTTTGAGAAATAAATTTAAAAGGTCCCTAATATTATTGTATTAATTAAAAAAAAGATGAAAAAATAATATTAGGGACCTTTTAAACTTATTTCTCAATTGGGGATTGTTGGGAATGACTTAATCTTGGCCTAGTGTAGTGTTGTTTGAAGATTTTTGTCCCACATGGATAAGTTTAGAATTGGGAAGAGTGCTTTTATACAAACACTCTCCCTCTCTCTAGTAAAAGTGGTTAAGAGTGGAAACAAGTCTTCACCCCACACGCGCGCGCCGTCGGACGGGCGGGCGGGTTCGAGTTTGAGTTTGAGTTCGGGAAACCGCGCTCGCGCGTAATAAAACCGTTTCTCGTGGGCGGTTGGACGATTGACATGTGGCGAGCTGTGGGACCTTGACTGTTGGTGACTCCTCCCTATAAAAGGCAGCAAACCAAGTTTCATTTCATTCAGCCTCCTTCCTCTCTGAGCAAAGTATTTCCTACATTCCAATCCTTCTCTCTCGAGTGCACGATTGAGGATGGGGAGCAACCGACAACATACGATTTAGCACCGTGGTCGTGCCGAAATTGCTTTCAAGGCAGTGGTTATCTCCACGACACAACAATTGTGTTTCAATTTCTCCTAACAATATATTATTGTTTTTTTTCTTTTTTGGAGTTTAATAATGTGATGATGGAGGAATTCGAATATCTGACTTCTTGGTTGATAGTATATCTATTTGGCTATTATGGTACATATCTAGATAATCTCTCTTTTTGTTCACTTATATTTGGACAAAAATTGTAAAGTTATTACTTTTAAGAAAAAAAAATTGTAAATTTCTTAAAACTAGAAACATGGTTTATTAGAATCCAAACGAATTAGGTATCGATATATTTTGAGTCTTTTTCAGAAAAAAATATATTTTCTAAAAAGGGTTAGACATGTCAAGATCCCATATCTATTATTATCAATATTAAATTACTGATTTGACATTTAGTTAATTATTATTTTCATCACATTATTATAATTATCATTAAGATATTATTTTTATCATAGGGATTGAAGTGACCCAATAAAAAAAACAAATTAATTAATAAGGCCCCGTTTGATAATCATTTGGTTTTTGAAAATTAAACTTAAAGACACCACATGCATCTACAAGTTTATTTGTTTTGTTATATAACATTTTCTCATGTTTTCAAAAACCAAGTCAAATTTTGAAAACTAGAAAAAATAGTAATAAAAAACTTGCTTTTGCTTTTGGTATTGGACTAGGAACTCAAGTGTGTTCTCAACAAACATGAAAATCATTGTAAGGAAATTGGATGGAAACAAACATAATTTTTAAAAACAAAAAACTAAATGGTTATCACATAGCCTAAATAAATAAGATTGAAGTGAATAGTAATGCGTTCTTTTTTTAACACATTAACATGATCTAGTAATGTCTAGGTAGTTTAGATCATCTAGTTTTTTTTAGTACAACAATATTTAGGGATGGAGATTCAAACTTTTAACCTCTTGATCGATGCTAGCCAGATGTCAATTACCTCTAAATTATGCTATCTTTGGCTAGTTGGAATCATCTGGTTCTTATAAAACAAACAAACAAAATGTACAATTATTTAAATAACTATTGAAAAATTCAAACGATATAGTTTTAGTTCAAATGATATATTTGGGATGCTAAACTTTTAGATTTATTCAATTTGGTCCAGAAAATGTTCATTTGAGTTCAAAAACTTCTTAAAAATAATTATTGTGGTTATTGTTTTTAATTTATTATTTTGAAGTTTTTTTTTTTTGAAAAATATTATTTTGAAGTTAATTATCGAATAGATATTATGACTTCAAAATATTATATTCACGATTGATATGGACAGGTAAGTATTGGAGCCACATATAGATTGGTTGGGACAAGTACTATGAGAGCAGGTAAAAAATAATAGCAAAAACAAAAAGAACTTGGACGTAGAAGTAATTTTACAAGCTTAATTTTCAAAAACTAAAAACCAAAAACTAAGGTCCCGTTTGATAACCATTTGATTTTTTGTTTTTCGTTTGTGAAAATTAAACATAAAAACAATAAATACCCCTACAAGTTTCTTTGTTTTTATATCTACCTCCTTCCCATGTTTTCAAAAACCAAGTCAAATTTTGAAAACTATAAAAAATAGTTTTCAAAAACTTGTTTTTGTTTTTGGAATTTGGCTAGGAACTATGTGTGTCTTTAACAAGGATGAAAACCTTATAAGGAAATTGGATGAAAACAAGCATAATTTTAAAAAACCAAAAACCAAAAATCAAATAGTTATCAAACGGGGCCTAAATAGTTATCAAACGAGACCTACATTTTGAAAGTAATTCTTGACCTTTTAGTCGAGAGTACATGTCAATTACCACCAAACTATGCTCTCGGTTTGGTGAGGTTGACAAAAATTTTAGTATCACATATGTTCAATATGATCTCAAATGGTCGTGAAGCATTGATATTTGTATGAGAGATCATATTTGATTATTGTTAGCAATCTTGTAAAGAGTACCTAAAAGTCTTAGCATCACACACATCAAATCTTTGAAAACTTTTTTTTTTATTTATTTTTTTATTTTTAGAGTTTTGAAAACTTGATTTGGTTTTTAAAAACATGGGAATAAGGAAATAAACAGACCAAAAAACTTATGGGTGAAAATATTGTTTTTAAGTTTAATTTTAGAAAACAAAAAACCAAATGCTTCAGAGCCTAAACAACTAATTTGGTTTGTTTTGCCAGAGCATAGTTCAACTGTCATAAAGTTATATTGATGACCACGAGATCTGTGGTTCGAATTCTCCTCCCCACAAATTGTCAAAAAAAAAAAAAAAAAACTAATTTGGTTTGTTTTAGCATGTAGCTCTTATCTTTAATGCATATTCAAACTATTAAACAACTCCTAAATTAATAATAATAATCCTAAAACTAGGTATGTTGTGTCCATATGACATGGACTTCTAGATAATCTATATTATGTTGGGATTGAACATGTGACAATATGACGATATTCATGAATGATCTATGATAAATAATATGAAAATTTTATATTTTTGTCAATATTAAAATATTTGAATTAAACTCAACTACTTATCCTAAGTTAGTTAGAAATAAATCCCTTTCAAACTTGATTTAAAATTTGAATATCTATTTGCAACCTCCAATCCAGATCATAGTTTAGGTTTATTTCATGTTTTTCAAATTGTAAAAGAGAATGAATATTACCTAAATAACATAAAAGCTCAATCAATTCTTTTGCAATGTTTATAGAAAGGTACAGGTAGCTTCTTCACTTAAGTAGTGAAATCTCTAATTTTAACAAAAATTTCTAAGCGTCTCATTTTACACTCATGATATACCTTGGGAACAAAAATGTTCATTTATATTCAAAACATCGACACAAATAAAACGTTACAATAGTACATGTATCGATGTTGACAATAAATACAAAAACTATAAAAACTCGAAATCCAAATAAAAAATTTAAGATGTTGATGGTTTCCCAACTCGGTTGTGGGATATCACTTAAGCTGTTAAGTTGTTTTCAAATTTTCAAATTTACCATGCTTATAGAAAGTAGCTTCACTTTAATCAGTTAAATCTCTAATTTGAACAAAATTTTCAAATCGTGGTCTCATTTTACACTCATATATCATGTGAATAAAAATGTAATTCATTTATTTTCACAAAACATTGACACAAATAAAACGGTACAACAGTGCATGTATCGATATTGACAATAAATACAAAAACGAAAAAACTCAAAATCCGAACACAAAATCAAAGATGTATGTCGATGCTTTTCCAACTTAGTTATGGGATATCACTTTAAGTTGTCAAGTTGTTTTCAAATTTAGTGACTAATCAATAGTAGAGCCTAGCAAACCCTTAAAATAGAGAGATGTGGCCTTCCTTCAATGGTCCATTTGGAAATTGGGTTATGGTGTCCTTTTGTTCTAGCTATGTCATGTTAGCAAAAATAATTATTGAAAAAAAAAAAAAAGAAAAAAACAACATCATGTGATTATGCCTTCACTATGTTGTTTACATGAAATAGACAATGAGATGGATTAGATAGGAAGAATTTGGCAGCCATTGACAAGTTGAGTTACATTATGTCCTTGAAGTTATGGGCAGCTTCCCATTTTTCTCTCATGGAGTACAATGTGACCCAACTCTAATTTCTATTGCTTTAGGAGGGGAGGGAGAAGGGGGCCATATGGATGTGTTTTTTAATTTCATTTTCTTGTGTCTTTATTATATTCCATCACTAGGTTCCTAAAAATAAACAAAAAAGGGGATGACTTTTAAATGAGTCAAGTCATTATTATTTATTCATTAAATTGGTACAGGTGAGTCACCAACACAACTGAAATGATTTGTGAAGTTATTAATAACAGTATAAGACTTTCTAACTTTTGATGGATTCTTAACTTAAAATGTTAATGACAAAATATTTAAGCATTCATTTACATTTATAAATGACATTAATTCAATAAACATATGTACAGAAGCTTTCTATTAACATTGTTTGTCTATCTTTCAAATAATTTGTTTGTCTATATTGATAGGTGTGAGCTATATTCATTTCCATACTAGAAACCTTTGGTTTATATACCTTCAAGAGATCAACTACAACTAGATCAATAATAGTTTTAAGGATAAAAATCACTTTTTATCCCTTGAACTTTCGTAAAAGTAACAATTTAGTTCCAAAACTTTGATTTGTAATGATTTAGTCTCTATACTTTCAATTTTTTTTTGTAACAATTTAGTCCCTAGACTTGAACAAGTAACAATTTAATCCTTCTACTTCCAAATTTTTAACAATTTAATCCTTGTGGCAAAACATTTCAACAAAGTTATATGTCTATTTTTATTATTTAATGATTAGACTTTGTAGCTTATAAACGTATTGGTTTCCAAATTAGTTTATTAATCTAACTATGTAAGAAATTTCATTAAATCTTATCATTAATTTTTTATCATAGGGACTAAATCGTTACAAACTTTAAATTACAGAGACTGAATTTGTTACATATGAAAGTTAACACTAGGACAAATTTGAGAGTTAATGATGGTCAATGCTCGACAATAAAAGGAAATGATGTCAGATGCTTGACTGATATCATTATGCTTGTCATTGTAGGTTACGATGACAAACACCCTTTAATGACGCACATTGTTAGTCATTAAAAGATTTTATCATCGTAACCCACAATGACAATCTACTTTTAATGTCACTAATACATGAGATAAAGGACTGTAGGAGTGTATATCACTCTAGCAGAAGCAATTGACGATCTTGGACATTTAATTACATTAATTTCTCCAACTAAAAGCATGCATTTTAAACCGAAAAAAATAGAGACAACAAAAACTTACCTTTGTAGCTTGAATTCTTGCAACTCCATGGATGTTTCTTCACACGAACACTTCATGGACGACCATTATCAAGATCTTCCCACTATTATCGGGCCTTAGAACAGACTTGCGGGAACCGTTCGTGATGAATTTTTGAAAGGAAAAAGCTTGAATACTCAAGAATGCTCAAGAAAAAACTAGAGAGAAAAATGGTGGTTCTTGAGAGAGAAATTTGCATTATGTATTTTGCATCTTAAACATAAGCCAAAATCCATCCATCTTGCTTGAAGAAGAAACAAGCTTATATATAAGTTAGTGGATTTCGATGAATCAAAGGGTAAGGTGACTTTTTATGGAATCATGCATGAAATCAAAATTTCATGCTTTAATTCAATTTCAATTAATTTCATTTTAAATAATTAATTAAACACTTTAATTAATTATAATTATTTAATTTAATTTCAAATACCAAATCAAATAATTGCACCAACCCCGAATTATCTCAAAACCGTTAATGTTGTATATGAATCCCCATTCATATTGAAATATGTAACACATACATATTTATAATATTTAAATCATATTCAAATATTTTCATCTCTCTCTGTAGTTTAATTTATAATTAAACCGATATGCTAAATTATATCGAATATAAATAACGATGTCTCCCTAAATCGAATTTTAACGTTTTCAAATTCTTTCATCACTTTGTTCTAAGTTTAATTCTGTATGAGTTAGCAGGGGGACCTAATGGACCTACAGATCATGGGCTCCAACGATCCGAGATTAACCGGTCTAAACTCTTTAGCCTAGTTAATGATGACATGCAAAAATGTCATCATTTTCCTATTAATTTTAGCTAGTTTTATGCTTGAATTGTGTTCTTTAATGCTATTTTCTATTTAAATTTCAGAAAACCGAGCCAAAGAAGTTAAATCGAAATTTTGAGAGAATTTAGATGATTTTGGAGGCTTTTTGAGCAATTTAGAGAATTCCATTGAAGATTCGAGTCCAAAAAGCCAAGAAGAATGAATTAGAAGCCCAAGTTCATGAATTTCAAGTCTTAAAGTATCAAGTTGGGTCAAGAAAAAAGTCCAAAATCCATTACAAGAAGCATTTGGGCCAAAAGAAAGTTGGAGGCCAAAAAATGGAGTCAAAATCGGGCCATTATTGAAGATTCAGGGCCTAGCGTCTCGACGCTAAGCCTGGAGCGTCTCGACGCTAGGCAGCTGCGTGGAAAGATCCAGAATCGCGGTAGCGTCGCGACGCTGTCCAAGTAGCGTCTCGACGCTGCGACGTCTTGAAGCCCAAGAAAAGATGATGTCAGAGCGTCTCGACGCTGTCCTTGTAGCGTCTCGACGCTGTCCTTGTAGCGTCTCGACGCTACGCCTGCTGGGAGCCTATAAAAGGAGCCTTTTGCAATGAAGATTGTGTGCCAATTGGTGGGTTTTCACCCCATTATAGAGTCTACACTAAAATTTTGGATTTTTGGGAGAGTTTTGGAGCTTTGTTGAAGATCTTTGGAGCTCGGGATCGAAGGAGGTCGGCGCGGGATCGAGGAGATCGACACTTTTATGAGCATTTCTCTTCCCTTTTCCTTTATGTTTTAGTTTCTAGAATTGTTGTGATTAGGAATTATTGAATTTTAGTGATTATGAGTAGTAAATTCCTAAATTCCATGAGATTGATTTAGATGTTGAACCTCTGCTGAATTAGTGAATTGATGTGGTTTAATTGTCATTATTGTTCATTTGTGCATTTTGTCCGTAATGCTTTTAATCAACTGATCACTGATTAAATGAATCGTTACTAAGTGGAAACTCGACGGAGAGAAGCTTAGACTAGAACTGAATGCATGACTAACGGTTATTTACCCGGGTGACACGGGATAAAATAAATAACGTTAGAGGTTGTAGTGAAGGGTCGTAATGCCATACTAAGTAAATAAAGATGAGACTGAAAGGAGATTCTTTATTGAACGGTATGAGATAGGAGGGGACCGACAGGAGAGTCCTTGTCATTAGGCTTCTAGACTTATGAATCAAATGATTAGTTAATCCATATTAGTTAATTGATTAAGCGATTAAAGGTCCAATTGATAAAATCAACCTCTCTTAGAATTATCCCTCCAAATTGTGTCACCATTTATCTTTTGCTTTCTAGATTAGCTTTTTGTTATTCTGTTCGGCATTAGATTTTGTTCTCTAAATAAAGCTAAGCAAGATTATTCGTGGTACTTAATTGAATAAATCCAATCCTTGAGGATTTGATACTCGGAATACTTTCCGTTTTATATTACTTGCGGCCCGTGCACTTTGCGGTCCATCAACTTTTTGGCGCCGTTGCCGGGGATTGGCTAATATCATTCAATTAATATTGTGAAGAAATTGCTTGATTTAGATTAGAGGTTTTATTTTGCTTTCTTTGTTTTATTTTTATCCTGGTCCATTGTTTTTGTTGTGCATTTAATTGGTGTTTGCATCTGACTGAAAGCCTGATTATTGTTAATTTAATTATTTTAAATGGCTTTTAATAGTTTTGGGTGGCCCTTTAGGGAATCTGAACCCGAAGAACCAACACCATCATCCAATTTTTTTTATTCAAATTATTCCCCTTTAGAAAAAAAATCTCCCCTAGAAAATTTGCTTCAAGATTATATCGAGGATACTAGAGCCATTAATTTAGCTCTAGAAAAATCCCTACGGAGATTGCATCCCCAAGAGGATGAGAGTGAAGTGCAATCCGCTTCCATAGAAGAAAAATCTTCCTTAGAGAGCTTGCTTGAAAGTTTTATCCAAGAGTCTAGAGTCATGAATTTAGAATTAGAAAAATCTATGGAGAGACTCAATACCATAAAGGAAGATAGGGAAGTAGGATCCACTTCCATAGATTGTCTAGTCAGTCATGTGGCCAGTGATTCATTAGCGCCTATTCAAGAGCCTAATCCTTTCAATTTTGCTGAGTTTGAGCATATAGGGGTGAGTTGTATAGGAAAAGAGGAAGAATGGGATAGTTCTAGCACCCATCAAGAACAAGTTTGTGAGGAAGAAAAAGAAAATGAGCATATAGTATTTGAGGAGTTTCTTGAGGTAGAGTTTAAGGTTGAAAGGCCTTTGTCTGTTCTATCCTTCACATCCTCTCTTGATAATGAGTGTTCTTTTTCTTGTTCTCACGAGTCCGAGTCAGAGTCAGAGTCAGAGTCAGAGTCCATTTATTTTGATCTTTCTCCTTTTATGCTTTTATTATTAAAAGAAAATCCCAAAAATATTTCTGCTTCAGGGGCCCATGAAAAGCTAGTAAGCTTACTAACAATAGTCCGCTTCATTGATTCAAAGAAGAAGGGCCCAAAGAAATACGAGAATTTTTATGTGCCTTGAAAGTCTGCACAAACTCGTCTAGCTAAGAGACGTTAAACAAGCGCTTCTTGGGAGGCAACCCATGTTTACTTTTCTGTTAATTTCATTTTTCTTTGTTTTTCAGTTTTTGTAGTTAGGGCATGTTGATCTTTCGTTCCCGTTGATCAATTTTTGAAGGAGCTCAAGACCACATTTTCTTCCAAAAACAACCCCAATGATGTTGAAGGCTGACATCCATGGTTTCTCTCGCATTCCAGGGCAGTGTCGTTCTCCCTATATCTTTTAAAATTGTCCTTATGCATGCTTAATTAGTCTGAATAATTAATACATTGAGGACAATGTATGATTTAAGTTTGGGGGGAGGCTTTGCTGTTATGATCTGAGCTTATTGAATTTTTTTTTTCATGATGATTCTATTGCATCTGTTTTGATGAGGACGATCTATGATATGATCTAGATAATGGATTTTGTTCAATTTTTGTGAAATATGAAAGCATGTTCAAGATTCATGTAAATTAAAATTTTTTCTTTGATTTCCTTGCACATGTTGAGCACTTAGCCTGCTTATATGGTTTTGAATGCTTAGAACTGGATTATATTATCTAGATGTTTGTTGTCACTCCGATAGGCTTAAGATCTGATTTGAAAGATGAACTGCATGAGAGTTTGTAATGTTTTACTTGGGAGAAAAATCATGTTTATTAGCCTGCAAAGAAAAGAAAAGTGTGAAAAAAAAATATGAAAAAAAAAGAAAAAAAAAAGAAAGAAAATGAAAAAAAAAAAAAAGAATGTTCCACTTTCTTGAGAGCGTTAATAACCAGGGGCATTCATGACACCCATCGTTTGCCTTTGCATGAAAGCGCAGAAAAGAAATGAGCATGCCTCGGCATCCTAAAAGATGAAACGCTCGTAGTTGGATGCTTTCATCACCAATGTTGGCAAGCCAGAACGAAGGCGCTACATCTAAAAGGATTCTCAAAAAAAAAAAAAATGCAAGTTTCGGGGAGGCATACCTTGTTGTTTCAGGCACCTTAGTGGGATATTGCTTTCTTGATTGTTGGAAAGATGGATAATTAGAGCTTAGGGCCAGTGTAGGGGGAAGATGAACTGAGGATTTTATAAACCTTTTCTAGGCTAGTAAAGACCTAATAAGGAGGCTCGCACACACACACGCAAGGGATGAAGAGTTTAAATTTAAATTTCGTGATGAATGAATACGTTTTAATATTTCCTTTAATTGTTAAAGTTCATTATTTTAATCATTGAGCTTAGAGTCATGCATTTGCAATAGTTGATTCATATATATGATTTTAGCTTTGCTCGGGACTAGCAAATATTTAAGTTTGGGGTGTGATGACATGCAAAAATGTCATCATTTTCCTATTAATTTTAGCTAGTTTTATGCTTGAATTGTGTTCTTTAATGCTATTTTCTATTTAAATTTCAGAAAACCGAGCCAAAGAAGTTAAATCGAAATTTTGAGAGAATTTAGATGATTTTGGAGGCTTTTTGAGCAATTTGGAGAATTCCATTGAAGATTCGAGTCCAAAAAGCCAAGAAGAATGAATTAGAAGCCCAAATTCATGAATTTCAAGTCTTAAAGTATCAAGTTGGGTCATAAAAAAAGTCCAAAATCCATTACAAGAAGCATTTGGGCCAAAAGAAAGTTGGAGGCCCAAAAATGGAGTCAAAATCGGGCCATTATTGAAGATTCAGGGCCTAGCGTCTCGACGCTAGGCAGCTGCGTGGAAAGATCAAGAATCGCGGTAGCGTCGCGACGCTGTCCAAGTAGCGTCTCGACGCTGCGACGTCTTGGAGCCCAAGAAAAGATGACGTCAGAGCGTCTCGACGCTGTCCTTGTAGCGTCTCGACGCTACGCCTGCTGGGAGCCTATAAAAGGAGCCTTTTGCAATGAAGATTGTGTGCCAATTGGTGGGTTTTCACCCCATTATAGAGTCTACACTAAAATTTGGGATTTTTGGGAGAGTTTTGGAGCTTTGTTGAAGATCTTTGGAGCTCGGGATCGAAGGAGGTCGGCGCGGGATTGAGGAGATCGACACTTTTATGAGCATTTCTCTTCCCTTTTCCTTTATGTTTTAGTTTCTAGAATTGTTGTGATTAGGAATTATTGAATTTTAGTGATTATAAGTAGTAAATTCCTAAATTCCATGAGATTGATTTAGATGTTGAACCTCTGCTGAATTAATGAATTGATGTGGTTTAATTGTCATTATTGTTCATTTGTGCATTTTGTCTGTAATGCTTTTAATCAACTGATCACTGATTAAATGAATCGTTACTAAGTGGAAACTCGACGGAGAGAAGCTTAGACTAGAACTGAATGCATGACTAACGGTTATTTACCCGGGTGACACGGGATAAAATAAATAACGTTAGAGGTTGTACTGAAGGGTCGTAATGCCATACTAAGTAAATAAAGATGAGACTGAAAAGAGATTCTTTATTGAACGGTATGAGATAGGAGGAGACCGACAGGAGAGTCCTTGTCATTAGGCTTCTAGACTTATGAATCAAATGATTAGTTAATCCATATTAGTTAATTGATTAAGCGATTAAAGGTCCAATTGATAAAATCAACCTCTCTTAGAATTATCCCTCCAAATTGTGTCACCATTTATCTTTTGCTTTCTAGATTAGCTTTTTGTTATTCTGTTCAGCATTAGATTTTGTTCTCTAAATAAAGCTAAGCAAGATTATTCGTGGTACTTAATTGAATAAATCCAATCCCTGAGGATTCGATACTCGAAATACTTTCCGTTTTATATTACTTGCGGCCCATGCACTTTGCAGTCCATCAGTTAACCAACATTCGTTAACTAAGGGGACACTCCACTATAGCCTGTAGTTGCACTCCCTTCACTGTAGATATATTTCTATCCACCTAATACAACCATAATCAGTAAGTTGACCCTTCACAGGTTGTTCGTAATTGCAGCGGGTCAAAAGTCCGTTTTACCCTTGAAATTACATCTTGTTCCTTAAGTTCCACTGATCCTATAATGAACAATTTGTTTATGGTCTAACCATTAAACAGAAAATCCTCTCATGCCAGGAGAGGACGACGCGCCTTTGTTCAAGACCTGGAGTCAGCACTTAAGGGAACAACCTCTACTATCCCTACAGGCGGGTATGAGTGAATTCCATTTTGCAAGACTATGTCCCCAGCTATCTACTCGATCTTATCCCCAAAATGGTAGGCTTATTGAGTCGGCGATGTTGGGTCACTCACACCCATGCAAATCAAAGGATAATCCCGAATAAACAGGAGTTCATAGTTAGCTCAGGATTAAGATCAAGTTACCTAGATCATTGAATGAAATATTCAGTTTCATAGTAAATGACGTTATAAAGGAAAGTGACTTATTTCTTGGTCCTGGTCTTATGAAAACTCATTGCATAGGACGCCCCCACTCGCATGTCTTTACATGAACGATTTAGGATCACATCATTTGTATTAAATACAAAGTGGGCCGCGTATCATAGTGTCCCCAGGATAAGGCACCCAACCTCTATCCATATACTATAGACCATTTTTTGCTATAACTTGAACTTGATCCATTTTTGTGACGCCCCGTGTCTTTGAGTGTATTTAAATGTCGTGTTTTGAGTTGAAGGAAATATAAATTTCTATTTTGGCTTGAACTTAGGGATTTAAATTAAAACCAAAGTGTTTGGGAATTAAGCGTTATTTTTAAAATAAAATCCCTCCCTAAAGGGCTTGGTTTGTATTCGGTTGAGGAATCCCTGCGTTGTAAATTCAAAGTTATACGCGGAATATCGAGTGGTTGTTGGGAGAAATTCTATTTTTGGGCTTATGGTTATTAAGAAAATAAGAAAAATCAAAGAAAACAAAAGAAATTAAGGAAAAATCTCTAGCCCCTCATCTTCCCTCTCCATCTCTTTCTCTCTTTATCGTGGAAGCAGCCCCCCCTTTTTGCCGTTGCTTCAGCCAGCTGCCGTCGTCGTTGTCATTGCGTTGCCGCCGTCTGAAAGTGTAACGCCCCAGGTTTTCCAACCCTTAGCCTAGAGACGCTACTTCAACCCTTAAACCCTTATCCATGGAACCGAACTACTTAAACCAGATGTACCGAAAATTTTGGCAGCATAACGCCGTAAAATGGTCTGAACCAATTTTTTTTTTTACACCTGATAACGAATAAAACACTTCAAAATCTTGCAATAAGCCAAACTCCACAAAACTACAGCCAGGTTTCATAACCTATCTCCTCTAGATAAATCATACTTTATCAATACCTGCAATAATTTGAATCCACGCAGCGGAACTTAAAGACAACTCATTAACGAAAGTGCAAGCTATTCCACTAGCTAAACATCTTATTAACTTAAAGAAAACAAACATGTCTAGAACATAAACTCGACCATTCTCAGGTGAATCCCTCACCATCACAGAGGTACAGATCAACAACTCAAACTAATCAAACTATCTACTAAAACAACTAGGAAAACATAACCACACAGACACCACCACTCTAGGGATTTTTCCTCGTAGCTCTCCTCCTCGCCACCAAGGTCCGGATCATCCTCGATACCTGCAACATCTAAAATGTTAGGGGGAAGGTGGGGAAGGGGGTATCAGTACAACTGTGGTACTGGTAAGCAGCTCACACTTACCAAACCACAAACAAACAACCAAACAAGCAACATGCTCAGCACACGCATCCAATAGGTTACACAACCACAATAAGAAACATGCTTTCAAGCTTAAAACTAACCACACACTTAAAAACAATCAACTCATGCCAATGCACCACATGCTATGCAATGCACGCACTAGACTCCACATGATTTCTGCGTCATGCTCTGCTAACTACATGATTTTCGTGTCATGCTCCGCTACACATGAATTTCGCGCCATGTGCTGCGCTACTTACATGATTTCCGCGTCATGCTCCGCTACACATGAATTATGTGCCATGTGCTACGCAATTTACGTGATTTCCGCGTCACGCTCCGCACCTACCCCACATGAATTTTGCGCCATGCGTTGTACGTGATTTCCGCGTCACGCTCCACACTCACAACCCACATGATTTCCGCGTCACGCTCCGCTACACATGAATTACGCACCATGTGCTGTGCCTCACACCCGACTCATGCTACACATCCCCCATGCAACATGCAAGCCAGACTCAACAATGACCATGCTTAAGGCAAGTACCTAACATGCTTATACTCCCTAAGCACATACATCTCAAGCAATGAAAAAGGTACATTTCATGCTTCATACAAACACTTTAAAGATCGCAACTCAGGAGTTTATATACACATTTCATACATAGCACATAAACGAGTAAAGCAAGTAACAAGCGAACATGCTCCATGCAGTCAAACAAGTTTGGTAAGTAGAAACTACTTACCTATAGCGCTTCAAAAGCAACCTTAGTAATCCAAGGTAGTCCAAGAAAGCTCCTAAACACAAGGATAATTTCTACCGGATTAGAACCAACTCAAAGATACTCTAAACAAGCTTAAAAGGCCTAATTCAACTAAGAAGACTTGTTTCCTTGTTGGACAGCCACTCAAGCTCTCCCAAACTAAAAACCCAACACCTTTAGATCATGGGCAACCATGTCTAAGGCACGACGGGCGATGGATATTCGCTAAATGACCATATTTAAGGATTTTTCGCCACTGGACAGCTAGCGAATATGACTTAAATGGCGTACTAATAACACCTAAGAGATCGACAACATAACTAAGGCCTAGATACTAATAGGAACCTATTTGACATGCTTCTAAACAACGGACAGCAAGAAAGCGACTCATTAATCCATGCTTTAAGAACCTATAAGGGTCGGGCAAAGCTATATAGAAGAAGAGACTAAATGGGCATAGACTTAATACGCGATTTTCAACTAAAACAAGAACGACAACCCATTTTAAAGCATATTCTAGGACCTATAAAGATTGGGTGACACTTTAAGAGTCTAGAAACTAATGGGCAATGATTTAAAACATGCTTTAAAGCTAGAACAACTAAAGGAGCAGCAAACTCAACGCTATAGACAAAGGGACGACAAGGAACCTTACCCAAACGAACCCGTTTCAATGCAAGACGGATTATCCTAAGCTCTAACGACGTGCTAGAACAATCCTTGGGCAGTGAGTGTTCAAGTTGAAGTGTATCGAACTCAATCAAACACTTAGACGGCGCTGCAGAACAGAAAATCAATGCTAATATTAAAATTTCAGCACCTAAACCATTAGGCAATTTTACTTTAAGCTCTAACAAGGATGGGTAAGAGCTAAACTTACCAGAATCACTAAGCGACGATGAAACACCCACGAATTGAGCAAAGACGGCGCCAGACAACAGCTAATAAGACCCCAAATCCTGAAATACGGAATCCACAGCGAGTGGGTACTTGCTTAAATTTGAATAAAGGTCCAAAGGAGCATGGGTAAGGGCTTAAGCTTACCAAAAATGTCCAACGACACCAACAACTCCTGAAAACGCTGCTGAGCAGAGGCAAAAATGCGACAGACGGGACCCCGAACTGCTGCCTGTGCGAGATCTAACCAAAACAGACACGAGGGAGTTATATCGGGCCTTAAAACACCTAGATCGAAAGAAAGGAGACGTACCCACGAGTTTTTCTTGGCCGAAAACGCACGGATAGAGAAGGAAACGACGTGGGAAGAGAACCCACGCGATGGCGGCGCTGTACGAGCTTAGGCAACGATAGACTTGGGCGTCGACGGCGACTGCAAGGGCTGGGCAGCGCGGTTGCTGCAGCGCGACCAGAATGACGGTGCAGAGAGGGAGGCAGATCCACGGGAGAGAGGGACGACGCAGAGAGAGGGAGGCCGACGGAAGAGAGAGACACGCGGGAGAGAGAGAGGGACGCGCGGACGAGCTGTGCGACTCCAGACGGTGGCGGCACGGCGCGATTCAGACAAGGGGCTGGCAGCGGCGTCACTCTGAAGGGGGGGTTTGCACGACAAGATGAGGTTAAGGGAGAAAAAGAGAAGATGAGGGTTTCTTTTCCCTTTTTAATTTCTTAATTCCTTTTCTTTTCCTCAAAAACCCATAAAACCAAACACCCAAAAATAGGATTGCCAAGAATAGATCAACTCCAACTTAAATCCCTTTGATTTGCATAAACTTTTCAATGCTTCCACCTTATAACAACGACAACTTGGAATTTAACGAGCTTTACGGAAATTGAATAATAAAACGCCTATATTCGAAGAATAATTACCCAACATCATGGTATAAAACTAATAGTTCCATATTACAAGCCCAAATAAAATTTACATTTTCATTCGACCATATTTATGGAATTTAATTAACACCAGAAATGCTCGGGCCGTCACAGAAAGCATGCAGCAAGCTACCGCGTGGTTCTTCTTCCTCCGCAAGCTCTCCCTCTCTCCCGTCGGTCTCTCTCCCTCCGTCGCAGCCCGAGTGCCGTCGCGCAGACCTGCTAATGACAGGCAAAAATGTCATCATTTTCCTATTAATTTTAGCTAGTTTTGTGTATGAATTGTGTACTTTAATGCTATTTTTTGTTTAAATTTCAGAAAACCGAGCCAAGGAAGAAAAACCAGAATTTTGAGAGATTTTGGATGATTTTGGAGACTTTTTGAGCAATTTGGAGAATTACATTGAAGATCCGAGTTCAAAAAGCCAAGAAGAATGAATTAGAAGCCCAAATTCATGAATTTCAAGTCTTAAAGTATCAAGTTGGGTCAAGAAAAGTGCCCAAAATCCATTACAAGAAGTATTTGGGCCAAAAGAAAGTTGGAGGCCCAAAAATTGAGTCAAAATCGGGCAATTATTGAAAATTCAGGGCCTAGCGTGTCGACGCTAAGCCTTGAGCGTCTCGACGTTGTCCAAGTAGCGTCTCGACGCTGCGACGTCTTGGAGCCGAAGAAAAGATGACGTCAGAGCGTCTCGACGCTGTCCTTGTAGCGTCTCGACGCTGTGCCTGCTGGGAGCCTATAAAAGGAGCCTTTTGCATCCATATTTTGTGTGCCAATTTGTGGGTTTTCACCCCATTCTAGAGTCTACACTAAAATTTGGGATTTTTGGGAGAGTTTTGGAGCTTTGTTGAAGATCTTTGGAGCTCGGGATCGAAGGAGGTCGGCGCGGGATCGAGGAGATCGACACTTTTATGAGCATTTCTCTTCCCTTTTCCTTTATGTTTTAGTTTCTAGAATTGTTGTGATTAGGAATTATTGGATTTTAGTGATTATGAGTAGTAAATTCCTAAATTCTATGAGATTGATTTAGATGTTGAACCTCTGTTGAATTAATGAATTGATGTGGTTTAATTGTCATTATTGTTCATTTGTGCATTTTGTCCGTAATGCTTTTAATCAACTGATCACTGATTAAATGAATCGTTACTATGTGGAAACTCGACGGAGAGAACCTTAGACTAGAACTGAATGCATGACTAACGGTTATTTACCCGGGTGACACGGGATAAAATAAATAACGTTAGAGGTTGTACTGAAGGGTCGTAATGCCATACTAAGTAAATAAAGATGAGACTGAAAGGAGATTCTTTATTGAACGGTATGAGATAGGAGGAGACCGACAGGAGAGTCCTTGTCATTAGGCTTCTAGACTTATGAATCAAGTGATTTGTTAATCCATATTTGTTAATTGATTATGCATTAAAGGTCCAATTGATAAAATCAACCACTCTAGAATTATCCCTCCAAATTGTGTCACCATTTATCTTTTGCTTTCTAGATTAGTTTTTTGTTATTCTTTTCAGCATTTGATTTTGTTCTCTAAATAAAGTTAAGCAAGATTATTCGTGGTACTTAATTGAATAAATCCAATCCCTGTGGAGACGATACTCTATACTCAAAATCACTATATTACTTGTGACGACCCGTTCGCTTGCGAATTAAAATCGTGCAACAAGTTTTTGGCGCCGTTGCCGGGGATTGGATAATTTCGTGATGAATGAATACGTTTTAATATTTCCTTTAATTGTTAGAGTTCATTATTTTGATAATTGAGCTTAGAGTCATGCATTTGCAATAGTTGATTCATATATAAGGTTTTAGCTTTGCTCGGGACTAGCAAATATTTAAGTTTGGGGGTGTGATGACAGGCAAAACTTGGAGACTTTGGATGATTTTGGAGACTTTTTGAGCAATTTGGAGAATTACATTGAAGATCCGAGTTCAAAAAGCCAAGAAGAATGAATTAGAAGCCCAAATTCATGAATTTCAAGTCTTAAAGTATCAAGTTGGGTCAAGAAAAGTGCCCAAAATCCATTACAAGAAGTATTTGGGCCAAAAGAAAGTTGGAGGCCCAAAAATTGAGTCAAAATCGGGCAATTATTGAAAATTCAGGGCCTAGCGTCTCGACGCTAAGCCTTGAGCGTCTCGACGCTAGGCAGCTGCGTGGAAAGATCCAGAATCGCGACAGCGTCGCGACGCTGTCCAAGTAGCGTCTCGACGCTGCGACGTCTTGGAGCCCAAGAAAAGATGACGTCAGAGCGTCTCGACGCTGTCCTTGTAGCGTCTCGACAATGTGCCTGCTGGGAGCCTATAAAAGGAGCCTTTTGCATCCATATTTTGTGTGCCAATTTGTGGGTTTTCACCCCATTCTAGAGTCTACACTAAATTTTGGGATTTTTGGGAGAGTTTTGGAGCTTTGTTGAAGATCTTTGGAGCTCGGGATCGAAGGAGGTCGGCGCGGGATCGAGGAGATCGACACTTTTATGAGCATTTCTCTTCCCTTTTCCTTTATGTTTTAGTTTCTAGAATTGTTGTGATTAGGAATTATTGGATTTTAGTGATTATGAGTAGTAAATTCCTAAATTCTATGAGATTGATTTAGATGTTGAACCTCTGCTGAATTAATGAATTGATGTGGTTTAATTGTCATTATTGTTCATTTGTGCATTTTGTTCGTAATGCTTTTAATCAACGGATCACTGATTAAATGAATCGTTACTATGTGGAAACTCGACGGAGAGAAGCTTAGACTAGAACTGAATGCATGACTAACGGTTATTTACCCGGGTGACACGGGATAAAATAAATAACGTTAGAGGTTGTACTGAAGGGTCGTAATGTCATACTAAGTAAATAAAGATGAGACTGTAAGGAGATTCTTTATTGAATGGTATGAGATAGGAAGAGACCGACAGGAGAGTCCTTGTCATTAGGCTTCTAGACTTATGAATAAAGTGATTTGTTAATCCATATTAGTTAATTGATTATGCATTAAAGGTCCAATTGATAAAATCAACCACTCTAGAATTATCCCTCCAAATTGTGTCACCATTTATCTTTTGCTTTCTAGATTAGCTTTTTGTTATTCTTTTCAGCATTTGATTTTGTTCTCTAAATAAAGTTAAGCAAGATTATTCGTGGTACTTAATTGAATAAATCCAATCCCTGTGAAGACGATACTCTATACTCAAAATCACTATATTACTTGTGACGACCCGTTCGCTTGCGGATTAAAATCGTGCAACACCTGCAGCCGTCGCTGCTACCCTTGTCGTCGTCGCCCAGATCGTGCCGCCGCCAGCCTCGATCTCTCTGCCCCTCCGCGCGTTCTCCGTCGTGGGTGTTAGATTTGTGGCCCTCTTTCCTTGTCTTTGCGTTTTCAGCCAAAGACATTCGTGGGAAACCTCTTTCTCCCTCAATCTCAGTTGTTTTAGGCCCGATCTAAGAGTTCCTTGCATTTTCGTGGTTAGATCTTGTGCAGACAACAACTCAAAGTATCGTTCCTAATGTTTTGCCTCTATCCAGCAGCTATTTCGGGCGTTTTCGAGGTCGTTTGGCATTTTTGGTAAGTCTAATCTCTTACACATGCCCTCTTTAGGCCTTTAGCTAAGTTTAAGCGCATGCCCAATCAATATAGACTCTTTATTTCAGGTCTTAAGTCTGATTAGTTGTTGTCCAGTGTCGTCTTTGCTCAAATCGTGGATGTCTTGGTGTGTTTAAGCAATTCCGGTAAGTCTAGGCATTTACCCATGTTCGGTTGGTGTTAGAATCAAAATGCCTAATGGCTTAGTTGCTGGAATTTTAATGTTAGCGTTGACTTTCTGTTCTACAGCGCCACCTAAGTGTTGATTGAGTTCGATACACTTCAACGTGGTCATCCACTGCCCAAGGAGCGTTATAACACGCTATTCGAGGTTAGGATTGTTGGGTTTTATGCCCTAAAACTCGTAGATAGTGAATGTAACCGTTGACCGGATATTAATGAAATAATATTGATATATTTTTCCATTAATTGTAATTAGTTATTTTATATTTGTCTTTGCCTAATAATAACCCTAATCCAATAAACTAGACATCCAAGGCTGTAATATGAGTCTTTAACTATATGTAGCGACATATGGGATCATTGTTCAAGAAACAGCCTAAAGGGTCTATAGTATAGGGATAAGACTGAGTGCCTTATCCTGGTGACACTATGGATACGGCCCACTTTGTATTTGATACAAACGCTGCGATCCAACGCGTTCGTGTAGGAGACATGCGAGTGGGGGTATCCTATGCAATGAGTTTGCATAAGACTGGACCGCGAAATAGTAACCACTGGTTATAACACCGTTAACTAGTTGGTTTTCTATTTCACTAGGACGACCTAGACAACTTAGTCTTAATCCTGAGTTGATTATGGACTCCTGCTCATGAGAGATTGTCCTTTGATTTGTATGGGTGAGAGTGGCCAATACGCCGACTCAATAAGCCTACCACTTTGGGGACAATACCGAATGGGGAGCTGGGAACATAATCGTACAAGATGGAATTCACTCCTTCCCGACTTTAGGGAAGCAGATGAGTGTTCCCTTAAGTGGTTACTCCGAGTCTTGAACAAAGGGCCCTACCCTCTCAATGGCACGAGAGGGTTTTCTGTTTGATGGTTGTACCACAAACAGGTTGTTCATTAGAGGAGAATTTGTACTTAAGGAAATAGAGGTAACCCAGGGGTAAAACGGTAATTTGACCCAGCTGGTGTTACGGACACTCGTGAAGGACTAACTAGTCGATATTGGTCTAGGTTCGTGGACACAAAAAATGTCTGCAGTGAGAAGAGTGCAACTGTGAGTCTATAGTCGAATGTACACACAGTTAACAAATATTGATTAATGTGGTTAATGAGTTTGACCAATTAATCTCACATCGTTGGAGCTTCTGATTTGCAGGTCCATTAGGTCCCATTGGTAGCTCGTAAAGTAATTTGAGGCAACTAAGTAATAAAAGTAAATTGAAAATGTTCAATTTATTAAGGGAAAAAAATATAATATATATTGAAATATTATTATGAGAGAAATTAATATTTGAAGAAGTTCAAATATAAATTTATGGAAGTTTGAAAGAGTTCAAATAATGAATTAATTTAAGGCCTAAAATGTGCTTGGGCAAATTAATTAATTCTAGGCCGGAAATTAAATATGTGATATTTAATTGGTGGTTAATTAATTAAAGAATTCATTAACCGGGAATTAATCAATTATGGAAATAATTAATCACTTAAGGAAGTGATTAATCATTTATGGAAATGATCTAATCACTTATGGAAGTAATTAGTCATTTGTGGAAAAGATTAATCAATTATGGAATTGATTGATCATGATTGATTAATTAAGGAATAAGATTGAATCAATTTTGGAAAAGATTGATTTAATTGAATATTTTATTCATGGTCTCTGTTCTATAAATAGAACACTAAACCTAATTGGTCATGATACTTGACATTCTTGCTCTTGCTCTTAGACTCTCAAAGACAAGACCTAGAATTCTCTCTAGCCTCCCTCTTAGAGAAAGACTCCGACAAGTCTTTTGCCTCCTAGACTTAGAGACATACCGGTGTAACTTCTGTGATTATTGTGTCATTCAAAGAAGGAATTTCCAGCGAAGAAAATCAAAGGCGGCTGCTGCGTTTTCGTTTGTGGAGCGTCGTTGGCGAAGAACAGTCAAGTCTACAACGAAGGTTTGTAACGGTTCTTCTTTCTTTCTTTAGAAAAGCATGAAAATAAATTTAGATTTATTTTTAGCATGTTTAAACAAATTTTTCCAGCAGATTTAAAGTGTGTTTAAAGTTAGTTTGAGTTTTCGTAACGGTATTTTAATGTTAATTAATATACGACGTAAGGTCCGATCGATGCGCTTCCGCTGCGTGGGGACTTTTTTTCCCTTCAAGGATAACCCGTCTAGCGTAGAAATTGATCCGTTTGGGTAAGTTTCCTTCTTGTCCCTTGGTTTATAGCGTTTAGTTTGCTACCCATTAATTGTTTAAGCCTTACAAGCATGTGTTGGTCGTTATCTTTGGTTTATCTAGGTTCGTAAGTGTTGCCCAGCCGCTATAAGTCCTAGAATATGCATTCAAATGGGTCGTCATTGCTATTTTGGTTAAAAGCATGTATTAAGTTTATGCCCATTTAAGCTCTTCTTCTATATAGCTTTACCCGACCCTTATAGGTTCTTAAAGCATGGATTAATGAGTCATTTGCTTGTTGTCCGTGGTTTAGAAGCATGCCAGTAGATTCCTATTAATTATCTAAGTCGTAGTCGCGTTGCCCAAGTTTTAGGAGTTCTTAGAATGTCATCCCTGTGACTTTTACTTGTTGTCCAGCGGCTGAAAAGCCTTGAATCTGGTCATTCAACGAATACCCATTGTCCGTTGAGCAGTAGACATGGTTGCCCATGGTCTAAAGGTTGTGGGTTTTTAATTTGGGGAATTTTGGGTGGCTGTCCAACAAGGAAATAGGTATTCTCTTAGTTGAATTAGGCCCTTTTAAGCATGTTTAGGATCGCTTTAAGTTGGTTCTAATTCAGTAGGTTTATCCCACTAATTAGTGTTTTAGTTCAAGTGGGAGTTTGTTGGGTTTCATGCCCTAAAACTCGTAGATAGTGAATGTAACCGTTGACCGGATTAATGAAATAATATTGATATATTTTTCCATTAATTGTTATTAGTTATTTTATATTTGTCTTTGCCTAATAATAACCCTAATCCAATAAACTAGACATCCAAGGTTGTAATATGAGTCTTGAACTATATGTAGCGACATATGAGATCATTGTTCAAGAAACAGCCTAAAGGGTCTATAGTATAAGGATAAGATTGGGTGCCTTATCCTGGTGACACTATGGATACGACCCACTTTGTATTTGATACAAACGTTGCGATCCAACGCGTTCGTGTAGGAGACATGCGAGTGGGGATATCCTATGCAATGAATTTGCATAAGACCAGACCGCGAAATAGTAACCACTGGTTATAACACCGTTAACTAGTTGGTTTTCTATTTCACTAGGACGACCTAGACAACTTAGTCTTAATCCTGAATTGATTATGGACTCCTGCTCATGAGAGATTGTCCTTTGATTTGTATGGGTGAGAGTGGCCACTACGCCGACTCAATAAGCCAACAACTTTGGGGACAAGACCGAATGGGGAGCTGGGAACATAATCGTACAAGATGGAATTCACTCCTTCCCGACTTTAGGGAAGCAGATGAGTGTTCCCTTAGGTGGTTACTCCGAGTCTTGAACAAAGGGCCCTACCCTCTCAATGGCACGAGAGGGTTTTCTGTTTGATGGTTGGATCACAAACAGGTTGTTCATTAGAGGAGAATTGGTACTTAAGGAATTAGAGGTAACCCAGGGGTAAAACGGTAATTTGACCCAGCTGGTGTTACGGACACTCGTGAAGGACTAACTAGTCGATATTGGTCTAGATCCGTGGACACAAAAAATATGTCTGCAGTGAGAAGAGTGCAACTGTGAGTCTATAGTGGAATGAACACACAGTTAACGAATATTGATTAATGTGGTTAATGAGTTTGACCAATTAATCTCACATCGTTGGAGCTTCTGATCTGCAGGTCCATTAGGTCCCATTGGTAGCTCGTAAAGTAATTTGAGGCAACTAAGTAATAAAAGTAAATTGAAAATGTTCAATTTATTAAGGGAAAAAAATATAATATATATTGAAATATTATTATGAGAGAAATTAATATTTGAAGAAGTTCAAATATAAATTTATGGAAGTTTGAAAGAGTTCAAATAATGAATTAATTTAAGGCCTAAAATGTGCTTGGGCAAATTAATTAATTCTAGGCCGGAAATTAAATATGTGATATTTAATTGGTGGTTAATTAATTAAAGAATTCATTAACCGGGAATTAATCAATTATGGAAATAATTAATCACTTAAGGAAGTGATTAATCATTTATGGAAATGATCTAATCACTTATGGAAGTAATTAGTCATTTGTGGAAAAGATTAATCAATTATGGAATTGATTGATCATGATTGATTAATTAAGGAATAAGATTGAATCAATTTTGGAAAAGATTGATTTAATTGAATATTTTATTCATGGTCTCTGTTCTATAAATAGAACACTAAACCTAATTGGTCATGATACTTGACATTCTTGCTCTTGCTCTTAGACTCTCAAAGACAAGACCTAGAATTCTCTCTAGCCTCCCTCTTAGAGAAAGACTCCGACAAGTCTTTTGCCTCCTAGACTTAGAGACATACCGGTGTAACTTCTGTGATTATTGTGTCATTCAAAGAAGGAATTTCCAGCGAAGAAAATCAAAGGCGGCTGCTGCGTTTTCGTTCGTGGAGCGTCGTTGGCGAAGAACGGTCAAGTCTACAACGAAGGTTTGTAACGGTTCTTCTTTCTTTCTTTAGAAAAGCATGAAAATAAATTTAGATTTATTTTTAGCATGTTTAAACAAATTTTTCCAGCAGATTTAAAGTGTGTTTAAAGTTAGTTTGAGTTTTCGTAACGGTATTTTAATGTTAATTAATATACGACGTAAGGTCCGATCGATGCGCTTCCGCTGCGTGGGGACTTTTTTTCCCTTCAAGGATAACCCGTCTAGCGTAGAAATTGATCCGTTTGGGTAAGTTTCCTTCTTGTCCCTTGGTTTATAGCGTTTAGTTTGCTACCCATTAATTGTTTAAGCCTTACAAGCATGTGTTGGTCGTTATCTTTGGTTTATCTAGGTTCGTAAGTGTTGCCCAGCCGCTATAAGTCCTAGAATATGCATTCAAATGGGTCGTCATTGCTATTTTGGTTAAAAGCATGTATTAAGTTTATGCCCATTTAAGCTCTTCTTCTATATAGCTTTACCCGACCCTTATAGGTTCTTAAAGCATGGATTAATGAGTCATTTGCTTGTTGTCCGTGGTTTAGAAGCATGCCAGTAGATTCCTATTAATTATCTAAGTCGTAGTCGCGTTGCCCAAGTTTTAGGAGTTCTTAGAATGTCATCCCTGTGACTTTTACTTGTTGTCCAGCGGCTGAAAAGCCTTGAATCTGGTCATTCAACGAATACCCATTGTCCGTTGAGCAGTAGACATGGTTGCCCATGGTCTAAAGGTTGTGGGTTTTTAATTTGGGGAATTTTGGGTGGCTGTCCAACAAGGAAATAGGTATTCTCTTAGTTGAATTAGGCCCTTTTAAGCATGTTTAGGATCGCTTTAAGTTGGTTCTAATTCAGTAGGTTTATCCCACTAATTAGTGTTTTAGTTCAAGTGGGAGTTTGTTGGGTTTCATGCCCTAAAACTCGTAGATAGTGAATGTAACCGTTGACCGGATTAATGAAATAATATTGATATATTTTTCCATTAATTGTTATTAGTTATTTTATATTTGTCTTTGCCTAATAATAACCCTAATCCAATAAACTAGACATCCAAGGTTGTAATATGAGTCTTGAACTATATGTAGCGACATATGAGATCATTGTTCAAGAAACAGCCTAAAGGGTCTATAGTATAAGGATAAGATTGGGTGCCTTATCCTGGTGACACTATGGATACGACCCACTTTGTATTTGATACAAACGTTGCGATCCAACGCGTTCGTGTAGGAGACATGCGAGTGGGGATATCCTATGCAATGAATTTGCATAAGACCAGACCGCGAAATAGTAACCACTGGTTATAACACCGTTAACTAGTTGGTTTTCTATTTCACTAGGACGACCTAGACAACTTAGTCTTAATCCTGAATTGATTATGGACTCCTGCTCATGAGAGATTGTCCTTTGATTTGTATGGGTGAGAGTGGCCACTACGCCGACTCAATAAGCCAACAACTTTGGGGACAAGACCGAATGGGGAGCTGGGAACATAATCGTACAAGATGGAATTCACTCCTTCCCGACTTTAGGGAAGCAGATGAGTGTTCCCTTAGGTGGTTACTCCGAGTCTTGAACAAAGGGCCCTACCCTCTCAATGGCACGAGAGGGTTTTCTGTTTGATGGTTGGATCACAAACAGGTTGTTCATTAGAGGAGAATTGGTACTTAAGGAATTAGAGGTAACCCAGGGGTAAAACGGTAATTTGACCCAGCTGGTGTTACGGACACTCGTGAAGGACTAACTAGTCGATATTGGTCTAGATCCGTGGACACAAAAAATATGTCTGCAGTGAGAAGAGTGCAACTGTGAGTCTATAGTGGAATGAACACACAGTTAACGAATATTGATTAATGTGGTTAATGAGTTTTACCAATTAATCTCACATCGTTGGAGCTTCTGATCTGCAGGTCCATTAGGTCCCACTGGTAGCTCATAAAGTAATTTGAGGCAACTAAGTAATAAATGTAAATTGAAAATGTTCAATTTACTAAGGGAAACAAATATAATATATATTGAAATATTATTATGAGAGAAATTAATATTTGAAGAAGTTCAAATATAAATTTATGGAAGTTTCAAAGAGTTCAAATAATGAATTAATTTAAGGCCTAAAATGTGCTTGGGAAAATTAATTAATTCTAGGCCGGAAATTAAATATGTGATATTTAATTGGTGGTTAATTAATTAAAGAATTCATTAACCGGGAATTAATCAATTATGGAAATAATTAATCACTTAAGGAAGTGATTAATCATTTATGGAAATGATCTAATCACTTATGGACATAATTAGTCATTTGTGGAAAAGATTAATCAATTATGAAATTGATTGATCATGATTGATTAATTAAGGAATAAGATTGAATCAATTTTGGAAAAGATTGATTTAATTGGATATTTTATTCATGGCCTCTCTTCTATAAATAGAACACTAGACCTAATTGGTCATGATACTTGACATTCTTGCTCTTGCTCTTAGACTCTCAAAGACAAGACCTAGAATTCTTTCTAGCCTCCCTCTTAGAGAAAGACTCCGACAAGTCTTTTGCCTCCCAGACTTAGAGACATACCGGTGTAACCTTTGTGGTTATTGTGTCATTCAAAGAAGGAATTTCCAACGAAGAAAATCAAAGGCGGCTGCTGCGTTTTCGTTCGTGGAGCGTTGTTGGCGAAGAACGGTCAAGTTTACAACGAAGGTTTGTAACGGTTCTTCTTTCTTTCTTTAGAAAAACATGAAAATAAATTTAGATTTATTTTTAGCATGTTTAAACCAATTTTTCCAGCAGCTTTAAAGTGTGTTTAAAGTTAGTTTGAGTTTTCGTAACGGTATTTTTATGTTAATTAATATATGGCGTAAGGTCCAATCGATGCGCTTCCGCTGCGTGGGGACTTTTTTTCCCTTCAAGGATAACCCGTCTAGCGTAGAAATTGATCCGTTTGGGTAAGTTTCCTTCTTGTCCCTTGGTTTATAGCGTTTAGTTTGCTACCCATTAATTGTTTAAGCCTTACAAGCATGTGTTGGTCGTTATCTTTGGTTTATCTAGGTTCGTAAGTGTTGCCCAGCCGCTATAAGTCCTAGAATATGCATTCAAATGGGTCGTCATTGCTATTTTGGTTAAAAGCATGTATTAAGTTTATGCCCATTTAAGCTCTTCTTCTATATAGCTTTACCCGACCCTTATAGGTTCTTAAAGCATGGATTAATGAGTCATTTGCTTGTTGTCCGTGGTTTAGAAGCATGCCAGTAGATTCCTATTAATTATCTAAGTCGTAGTCGCGTTGCCCAAGTTTTAGGAGTTCTTAGAATGTCATCCCTGTGACTTTTACTTGTTGTCCAGCGGCTGAAAAGCCTTGAATCTGGTCATTCAACGAATACCCATTGTCCGTTGAGCAGTAGACATGGTTGCCCATGGTCTAAAGGTTGTGGGTTTTTAATTTGGGGAATTTTGGGTGGCTGTCCAACAAGGAAATAGGTATTCTCTTAGTTGAATTAGGCCCTTTTAAGCATGTTTAGGATCGCTTTAAGTTGGTTCTAATTCAGTAGGTTTATCCCACTAATTAGTGTTTTAGTTCAAGTGGGAGTTTGTTGGGTTTCATGCCCTAAAACTCGTAGATAGTGAATGTAACCGTTGACCGGATTAATGAAATAATATTGATATATTTTTCCATTAATTGTTATTAGTTATTTTATATTTGTCTTTGCCTAATAATAACCCTAATCCAATAAACTAGACATCCAAGGTTGTAATATGAGTCTTTAACTATATGTAGCGACATATGAGATCATTGTTCAAGAAACAGCCTAAAGGGTCTATAGTATAAGGATAAGATTGGGTGCCTTATCCTGGTGACACTATGGATACGACCCACTTTGTATTTGATACAAACGTTGCGATCCAACGCGTTCGTGTAGGAGACATGCGAGTGAGGATATCCTATGCAATGAATCTGCATAAGACCAGACCGCGAAATAGTAACCACTGGTTATAACACCGTTAACTAGTTGGTTTTCTATTTCACTAGGACGACCTAGACAACTTAGTCTTAATCCTGAATTGATTATGGACTCCTGCTCATGAGAGATTGTCCTTTGATTTGTATGGGTGAGAGTGGCCACTACGCCGACTCAATAAGCCAACAACTTTGGGGACAAGACCGAATGGGGAGCTGGGAACATAATCGTACAAGATGGAATTCACTCCTTCCCGACTTTAGGGAAGCAGATGAGTGTTCCCTTAGGTGGTTACTCCGAGTCTTGAACAAAGGGCCCTACCCTCTCAATGGCACGAGAGGGTTTTCTGTTTGATGGTTGGATCACAAACAGGTTGTTCATTAGAGGAGAATTGGTACTTAAGGAATTAGAGGTAACCCAGGGGTAAAACGGTAATTTGACCCAGCTGGTGTTACGGACACTCGTGAAGGACTAACTAGTCGATATTGGTCTAGATCCGTGGACACAAAAAATATGTCTGCAGTGAGAAGAGTGCAACTGTGAGTCTATAGTGGAATGAACACACAGTTAACGAATATTGATTAATGTGGTTAATGAGTTTGACCAATTAATCTCACATCGTTGGAGCTTCTGATCTGCAGGTCCATTAGGTCCCACTGGTAGCTCATAAAGTAATTTGAGGCAACTAAGTAATAAATGTAAATTGAAAATGTTCAATTTACTAAGGGAAACAAATATAATATATATTGAAATATTATTATGAGAGAAATTAATATTTGAAGAAGTTCAAATATAAATTTATGGAAGTTTCAAAGAGTTCAAATAATGAATTAATTTAAGGCCTAAAATGTGCTTGGGCAAATTAATTAATTCTAGGCCGGAAATTAAATATGTGATATTTAATTGGTGGTTAATTAATTAAAGAATTCATTAACCGGGAATTAATCAATTATGGAAATAATTAATCACTTAAGGAAGTGATTAATCATTTATGGAAATGATCTAATCACTTATGGACATAATTAGTCATTTGTGGAAAAGATTAATCAATTATGAAATTGATTGATCATGATTGATTAATTAAGGAATAAGATTGAATCAATTTTGGAAAAGATTGATTTAATTGGATATTTTATTCATGGCCTCTCTTCTATAAATAGAACACTAGACCTAATTGGTCATGATACTTGACATTCTTGCTCTTGCTCTTAGACTCTCAAAGACAAGACCTAGAATTCTTTCTAGCCTCCCTCTTAGAGAAAGACTCCGACAAGTCTTTTGCCTCCCAGACTTAGAGACATACCGGTGTAACCTTTGTGGTTATTGTGTCATTCAAAGAAGGAATTTCCAACGAAGAAAATCAAAGGCGGCTGCTGCGTTTTCGTTCGTGGAGCGTTGTTGGCGAAGAACGGTCAAGTTTACAACGAAGGTTTGTAACGGTTCTTCTTTCTTTCTTTAGAAAAACATGAAAATAAATTTAGATTTATTTTTAGCATGTTTAAACCAATTTTTCCAGCAGCTTTAAAGTGTGTTTAAAGTTAGTTTGAGTTTTCGTAACGGTATTTTAATGTTAATTAATATACGACGTAAGGTCCGATCGATGCGCTTCCGCTGCGTGGGGACTTTTTTTCCCTTCAAGGATAACCCGTCTAGCGTAGAAATTGATCCGTTTGGGTAAGTTTCCTTCTTGTCCCTTGGTTTATAGCGTTTAGTTTGCTACCCATTAATTGTTTAAGCCTTACAAGCATGTGTTGGTCGTTATCTTTGGTTTATCTAGGTTCGTAAGTGTTGCCCAGCCGCTATAAGTCCTAGAATATGCATTCAAATGGGTCGTCATTGCTATTTTGGTTAAAAGCATGTATTAAGTTTATGCCCATTTAAGCTCTTCTTCTATATAGCTTTACCCGACCCTTATAGGTTCTTAAAGCATGGATTAATGAGTCATTTGCTTGTTGTCCGTGGTTTAGAAGCATGCCAGTAGATTCCTATTAATTATCTAAGTCGTAGTCGCGTTGCCCAAGTTTTAGGAGTTCTTAGAATGTCATCCCTGTGACTTTTACTTGTTGTCCAGCGGCTGAAAAGCCTTGAATCTGGTCATTCAACGAATACCCATTGTCCGTTGAGCAGTAGACATGGTTGCCCATGGTCTAAAGGTTGTGGGTTTTTAATTTGGGGAATTTTGGGTGGCTGTCCAACAAGGAAATAGGTATTCTCTTAGTTGAATTAGGCCCTTTTAAGCATGTTTAGGATCGCTTTAAGTTGGTTCTAATTCAGTAGGTTTATCCCACTAATTAGTGTTTTAGTTCAAGTGGGAGTTTGTTGGGTTTCATGCCCTAAAACTCGTAGATAGTGAATGTAACCGTTGACCGGATTAATGAAATAATATTGATATATTTTTCCATTAATTGTTATTAGTTATTTTATATTTGTCTTTGCCTAATAATAACCCTAATCCAATAAACTAGACATCCAAGGTTGTAATATGAGTCTTTAACTATATGTAGCGACATATGAGATCATTGTTCAAGAAACAGCCTAAAGGGTCTATAGTATAAGGATAAGATTGGGTGCCTTATCCTGGTGACACTATGGATACGACCCACTTTGTATTTGATACAAACGTTGCGATCCAACGCGTTCGTGTAGGAGACATGCGAGTGGGGATATCCTATGCAATGAATTTGCATAAGACCAGACCGCGAAATAGTAACCACTGGTTATAACACCGTTAACTAGTTGGTTTTCTATTTCACTAGGACGACCTAGACAACTTAGTCTTAATCCTGAATTGATTATGGACTCCTGCTCATGAGAGATTGTCCTTTGATTTGTATGGGTGAGAGTGGCCACTACGCCGACTCAATAAGCCAACAACTTTGGGGACAAGACCGAATGGGGAGCTGGGAACATAATCGTACAAGATGGAATTCACTCCTTCCCGACTTTAGGGAAGCAGATGAGTGTTCCCTTAGGTGGTTACTCCGAGTCTTGAACAAAGGGCCCTACCCTCTCAATGGCACGAGAGGGTTTTCTGTTTGATGGTTGGATCACAAACAGGTTGTTCATTAGAGGAGAATTGGTACTTAAGGAATTAGAGGTAACCCAGGGGTAAAACGGTAATTTGACCCAGCTGGTGTTACGGACACTCGTGAAGGACTAACTAGTCGATATTGGTCTAGATCCGTGGACACAAAAAATATGTCTGCAGTGAGAAGAGTGCAACTGTGAGTCTATAGTGGAATGAACACACAGTTAACGAATATTGATTAATGTGGTTAATGAGTTTGACCAATTAATCTCACATCGTTGGAGCTTCTGATCTGCAGGTCCATTAGGTCCCACTGGTAGCTCATAAAGTAATTTGAGGCAACTAAGTAATAAATGTAAATTGAAAATGTTCAATTTACTAAGGGAAACAAATATAATATATATTGAAATATTATTATGAGAGAAATTAATATTTGAAGAAGTTCAAATATAAATTTATGGAAGTTTCAAAGAGTTCAAATAATGAATTAATTTAAGGCCTAAAATGTGCTTGGGCAAATTAATTAATTCTAGGCCGGAAATTAAATATGTGATATTTAATTGGTGGTTAATTAATTAAAGAATTCATTAACCGGGAATTAATCAATTATGGAAATAATTAATCACTTAAGGAAGTGATTAATCATTTATGGAAATGATCTAATCACTTATGGACATAATTAGTCATTTGTGGAAAAGATTAATCAATTATGAAATTGATTGATCATGATTGATTAATTAAGGAATAAGATTGAATCAATTTTGGAAAAGATTGATTTAATTGGATATTTTATTCATGACCTCTCTTCTATAAATAGAACACTAGACCTAATTGGTCATGATACTTGACATTCTTGCTCTTGCTCTTAGACTCTCAAAGACAAGACCTAGAATTCTTTCTAGCCTCCCTCTTAGAGAAAGACTCCGACAAGTCTTTTGCCTCCCAGACTTAGAGACATACCGGTGTAACCTTTGTGGTTATTGTGTCATTCAAAGAAGGAATTTCCAACGAAGAAAATCAAAGGCGGCTGCTGCGTTTTCGTTCGTGGAGCGTTGTTGGCGAAGAACGGTCAAGTTTACAACGAAGGTTTGTAACGGTTCTTCTTTCTTTCTTTAGAAAAGCATGAAAATAAATTTAGATTTATTTTTAGCATGTTTAAACCAATTTTTCCAGCAGCTTTAAAGTGTAGCTCGATAGTTGCACTCCCCTCACTATAGATATATTTCCGTCCACTTGATTTAACCATGATTAGTAAGTCGATCCTTCACAGGTTGTTCGTAGCTATAGCTAGGTCAATAAGCCGTTTTACCCCTATAGTACTTCTAGTTCCTTAAGTCCCACTGATCCTCTAATGAACAATTGGCTTATGGTCCAACCAATAAACCGAGTCCCTCTCGGGCCAATGAGAGGGCGGGATCCCTTTGTTCAAGCCCCGGAGTCAGCACTTAAGGGAACAACCTCTCTACTATCCCTTATTCGGGTAGGAGTGAATTCCTTCTTGCACGACTATGTCCCCAGCTATCTACCCGTTCCTATCCCTGAAATGGGAGGCTTATTGAGTCGGCGATACTGAGCCACTCTCACCTATGCAGATCTAAGGATAAGCCTGAATAAACAGGAGTTCATAGTTAGCTCAGGATTAAGATCGAGTTACCTAGGTCATCACATGAAATAATCAGTCTCGTCAGTAAACGGTGTTATAAAGCGAGAGCGACTTATTTCTCGGTCCCGGTCTTTATGCAAACTCATTGCATAGGACACCCCCACTCGCATGTCTCTACATGGACGATTTAGGATCACATCGTCTATACCATCTATAAAGTGGGTCGCGTCTCATAGTGTCTCCAGAATAAGGTACCCAACCCTATTCCTATACTATAGACCGTTTTGGCTATTACTCAAGCTTGATCCACTTTTATGTCTCTACATAAAGCTCAAGTGTTCATCCTATAGCCATGGATCTTAGTTTATTGGATTTGGGTTATATATGTGCAATTTAATTTATTCAGTAATGACTTTTACTGAATCAATCTCGATAACACCTTTATCGAATAAGTATATAATTCGTTTAACATTCATTATCTATGAGTTTTAGGGCACCAGTCCCAACACCAATAACAGAAATGAGAAATGATCTCTTCCCCACGAGTGGAATGTCCTTGACTTGGGTGGCTTTTCCCTTTTATAGACTGAAGACAAACTTAAATTAGGTTGACCTAGACACGTGGATGGCTCTCCTTGCTCCTTAAATCTAAGAATAGCTTAACTAATTTCAATTCATTAAATTGGCTAACGAGTTGTGACGTGGCAGTTTTGCTCCCTGCTTTGCTGCAGCGCAGATTTTGCTTCCTCAAGTCGCTCAATAATATATTCTGCACAAAATAACTTCCAAAGCATCCATTCTTCCAAATGGGTCGTTGAAACATATAACATACATCTAAAAGCAACCCTATTTAGCACAAAAGACACAAATTAATATAGGATGACCTTGGTAACTCAATGTCAATCCTGAGTCTGTTATGAACCCCTTTCAGGAGGGATTTGTCCTTAGATTTGTATGGATGAGAGTGGCCAGTTCGCCGACTCAATAATCCTCCCATTTCAGGGGCAAGACCGAATGGGGGCTGGGAACATAACAATACAAGATGGAATTCACTTCTTCCCCTATTTGGGTAAGTAGATGTGTGTTCCCTTAAGGGCTGATTTTGGGGCTTGAACAAAGGCGCGTTGTCCTCTCCTGGCCCGAGAGGAACTCCTGTTTAGTGGTTGGACCCTAAACAACTTGTTCATTAGAGGAATCAGTGGTACCTAAGGAACCCGAGGTAACCCAGGGGTAAAACGGTAATTTGACCCAGTTGGTGTTACGAACTCACGTAAAGGATTGACTTACTGCTTGGTCGATATCCGTGGACATAGAAATATTCTACAGTGAGAAGAGTGTAGCTGTGGGTCTTTAGTGGAGTGACCCACAGTTAACGAATGTTGACTAAACTTTGTTAATGAGTTTGGCCAATTAGTCTTGTACCGTTGGAGCTTCTGATCTATAGATCCATTAGGTCCCACTGGTAGCTCGTAAAGAGACTTGAGGCATTTAAGTATAAATTGTAAATTGAAAGTGTTCAATTTATTTGGTGAATCATATAATGTATATTGATGCATTATAATATAAAGTTTATGAAACTTTATAATATAATTTTTGAATTAATTTCAAAAATTAATTCTTGAGATAAAATATTTGAAAGAGTTCAAATAAATTTAATATGAAATGGATTCATATTAATTTTTATTTTAATAAAATCCCTAAGATTAAATATATGATATTTAATTGGGTAAATTAATTAATTATTTATTAAAATTAGAGACCTTTTTCTATTAGGAAAGAAAATATTTGAAAGAGTTCAAATAAATTTAATATTAATTGGATTCATATTAATTTTAATTTTAATAAAATTCCTAAGATTAAATATATGATATTTAATTATGGAAATTAATTAATTATGGAATTAATTATTTATTTATTAAAATTAGAGACCTTTTCCTATTAGGAAAAAAGTATTGGTCTTTACCTATAAATAGGACCCCTAGGGTGGGGTGAAAGGTATCCCATTCATTCTCCTACTCTCAGAGAATTCCCCTTATGGCTTCCTCTAGTCTCCCACCAGTCTCCTGCCTCTAGAAGTCTCTGAGTCATACCGGTGTAGCCATAGTTGTGGTGTTCACACTATTTCATGATTAATTTACAAGCAGTTGGTGAATTTAATCTGAGTCGTCGACAAGAGTAAGTAATTTGTTACTATATAAATTAGATTTAGATCTAATATTTTTGTATGCTTAGCCTTAATATAAATCTAGAATAATTCTAAGTTTATTGCCAATGTATTGGTATTTTAGATTAAACAAACTTAATTACGAATCGGTCCCAAACACGCTTCCGCTTTACGAAATTACGGAATTCCAATCCTTCAATTGGTATCAGAGTCGATCATAGATCTAATTTTATTTCTCAAAAATTTGCATTGGCTTGGGATTGATTAATGCATAATATATGTATGGTTTGCATTGGACTGTTTAGGGTAATTTTATGGCCATAGATTTTACTGTTTTTTATGTGATTTGATCATGTAAGGGCCTAGTGTTTCGGGTATTTTATGTAAAGCTGAGTCATTTGTAAGTCCGAGTCTAGATTAAGTTTTTTATTAGATGAAAAACGTTGAATTCATGACGAAAAGAAGCTGCAGCATCGCAACGCTGTCACAATGTGTGGTGCGAAGACATGTTTCAGGCGGTTCAAGGTAGCTGGTGCTCTGGTTCGCATGGTCCATCTGGGTTGGGACCGATTTGGTCCGGTTCAGCTGGAATTTGGCTCGGTTTGTGGTTTTTGTGGCTGGTTCGAAGTGGTTCGGGTGGTCTAGACCAGTATTTGGAGCTTCAGAAGGATTTTTAGGATAGAATTTAACTATAATTATTGTAATTTATGCTTTATTTTATCCTAGGGGCCAAAATTAAACCAGTTCAATTGCTATTTATTTGCTTTATGGATGTCATATAGCTTAAATTCACACCATAGGTTAAGCATGTTTTCATGCATATTTATGTTATAATTGTTATAATGTATGGTAATTATGCATGAATTTAATTTCATGAGTTATTTAATATAATCGTTATATTAAATATATGAAATTGGTGAAGCATGATGCATGACATTAATTTAGCTAAATATAATTGTTATATTTAATTAATGCACCATGCATGCTTAGGATTATTTTCATGAGAATTAATATAATTAGTTATATTATGAATGAAAATAATAAATATAAATCAATATTTGTTTTCATGTATGATTTAATATAAAATGTTATATTAATTAAATGAAAATGGAATAGCCTTGAACATGGCATTAATTAGATTAATATAAGAGTTATATTATATTAATGTCAAATTTCATGTAATTTAATTTAGTGGATGTTTAATTAATATAATCGATATTAATTAAATGAAATTGAAACTATATGAAGCATGTCACCACTTTAGATTAATATAATCGTTATATGATCGTTATTCGCGTTATAATAATATGGTGTTTAATAATTAGAATATGATTGTTATTTTTTCCAACACCATAGAAGCATGTTATAGGGTTAATCATTAAAATTTTATAAGGTTTGCTAGTAGATGGTTAGGGTTTTTGGCATTATAATTTAAAATTTTTCATTGATTTGATCATGTAAGGGCCCGTTGTTTTAGGCGATTTGTTGCAAATTTGAGTCTATAAGTCCGTGTCTTTGATATTGTATCAATTGGAAAAGAATTTTGGAGCAATTTGCTTAAATTTGAGGCAAAAACAAAGAAGATAGCTGTTGTAAATCGAGTTTTCTGGGTATACAGAGGGATGCCATTGCGAAAGAAATAAAAACAAAAAAGGTAAATAATAACTGCGTAAGTTAAGATTTGAAGTCAGGATGCATCTTGGCGGTTGGGGTGTGTGCTTATCTTCTTTGAGGGCGTAAGTCTGAGCCTGCTAGAGCGACTATTTTTTTTTCGCGCGATTTTGAGTGGTTTCGTGGATTGTGAGCGGTTTTGTGCATGCTAATCGTCAATGCTATGTTTCATTTTAAAATTTCTTCATGAGTATGTTGTGCTTGCTTAGTCGACTTGCATGTTTTCCATATTTCCTTAAGAATCCTAATTCGATGAGGCTAGAGATGTTCTTTTCATGTGTTTATAGAATTTATTTTGCTCAGGACTAGCAAAAGCTTAAGTTTGAGGGTGTGCTAGCCATGCACAAATGCTAACATTTTATCCCTAGATTTAAGTGTTTTTGCTAGGTTTTATTGTGGTTTTAATGTCTCATTATGTTAATTTCAACAATTATGTTCAAAAGGAGCTTTATCATGAATTTTGGAGAAAAAGATGAAGATTTGGCCCAAATAATGAAGATGTGGGTCAAAGGAGCAACTCAAGGACTTAAGTGTGAAGACCAAAGACCAAAAATATGGTGAGAAAGGCCCAAGACTGGCCCAAAAGCTGAAAAGATGAAGTCCAAACTGAAGGGCGACATCAAGACGCCACCCTCAGCGTCTCGATGCTGAGACGACTTGGGGAGCAAGTAGGTGACGTCACGCTGTCGAGACGTTGTGATGTCAGTGTCTCGACGCTAGGCATGGTTGGAACACTAAAAAGGGACTCTTGGCCTCAGTTTTGAATCATCAAGCAATTATTTGGAGCGTCTTTCAAATGCTCCTAGAGCCTCTTAGAGGGAGGGATCGAGAGTAATGTTCTAGAGAGTTTTGTGAAAATTTTTGGGTTGATTCGGGCTTGTGACGGGGCTCCAATCGAGGCTTTCTTACGGCGGATCAAGGTGCAAGCAAGGGTTTGACGTCGGGATAAGTTTTATACCATTTATCCTGTTGATATTACTATTTACACATGTATATTCTGGAAGTTTTGATTGTTTATATGATGATGTATAGCTAATATCCTGACATTCGGGTCTTGAATGAGAATATATATTTGAAAGATATTTTGACTATTATCGTTATGTCCAATTACTGATTATTTGATTGAGTGGTCGTAATTTCTTATGAATTATGGCCAAATTTATATTGATCTATGACTTAGTGGAAACTCGACGGAGAGAAACTTAGTTAAGACATAGCTCAATCAACTAGACTTAACTGCTCGTAGTGACAACGAGAGTAGTTGGTTAGGCCAAGAGATCTAAAATGAATCAGGACTTAGACTTAACCCAATTAATAGCGCTAAGAACACTTAGGTTATTAATATGAGTTAACGATAATTAGGGGAAACCGACAAGAGATCCTATGCCAATAAGTAGCGGGCATAATAATAAGTAGTCAAATATCTAGTAGATTATATATTGGGTTTTAAGACCCGAACTCTCATCCTATCTGTGAATCCTCAGTGTGTTTTAATCTCACCTAGATAATGTGCATTCTCGTTAATTTTAGTGTTTAGGATCTTTTCTTGCCTAAGTCACACTTCTCCCTATGGAATACGATATTCGATTTTACTTATCGTCTTATATTACTTTTGACTCGTGAGCTTGCGGATTGTTGGTAATAATATCACTTAGATTTTCCATGGGAATCTTCCAATTCTCCTTGAGTTTGGTGATTAAATTCCTATTCAACACCTATCTTAGAGTTCTACTGATTTGTCCATTAGGTGAGTGTTCATTCCCAAACTACTCACTAGCTTAGCCACTACTTTTATCAAGCTAATGTAAAGTAAAGCATTCGGTTATCATTCTTTTTCCCAAGTTCATGTCAACATTACTAGATAATGGCTGGCCAAACAAAAATCTAACATTAAGATTTAAGCACATTTTACTTTAAAATGGAAATCACAAGGTTCATCTACAACCACACACTTAGTTACTATATAAAACTCCTAATCCTCCCCTAATGAGGATTAGCTCATGTTCAAGAGAGAAATGAGTTCAATATAGCAAAAAACTTCCATATACAACATCTTTTCAACCTTAAACACAATTTAACACCAAGGATAAGAGATAAGATGAGAAGAATAAGCTAAAGAAGAAACTTCCAAGGTGGAATCCAACTTTCCCAAGTTGGAGTTTCTCCTATCACCAGCTGATAGGACCTAAATAGTCCTATTTTTTCACCTCTAATCTAAGCTTGTTAGAGTAATTTTATGCTTTACTTGTCCTTTTGAGCACTACATGCTTGATAGGACCTAAATCATGCATTGTTACTAATAATTAAATGCATTCTTCTGCTATTAGATGCCCTGACATAGATGGTGAACTGATTTATGTAGTTGATGAGCACTAGATAACCCTTACTGATAACTCTGGTGGAGTCACCAAGTGCTCATCTTCTAAGATTAAGGCTGAACGATTTTTCTGTCAGCCCACTTCTACTTCCAATATTTTTTATGCTTCTATTGATTCTTCTTTACAGGCCCCGAAATTACTAAAACAACAATTTTCCAAAAACAATGTATTCTGGACCTGTGGAGAGAAACCACCATAAGAAGAAATAGAGGAGAGCATGGTCGCGCAAACGACTTTAAACATTTGCAATCTACGATTCTACTACTTTCTGTCTGTTCAATTCGTAGATAGGTTTTATTTTTATTAGTTGCTTTTATGCTTTTTTTTTTCTTGTTTTTGTCTTTTAGGATTGGCGGTACCAAAGCGAGGCTTCTATGTTTGTAAGAAAGCATGATTCACCACCCATGAGCTCAAAATCAGGGAAGTTCTATTCTTTTCCTACACATTGTCTTATTATTCATGATTTATTACATTGAGGGCAATGTAAACTTTATGTTGGGGGTGGGGAATTGTACTTTATATTCCTGTTGAGCCTTGAGCATCTGAGCGCCAGGCCAACGTTTGTGTTTAATTAATGCCTTGCATGCTTGTTGTTTATATGCTTGTTGTGTATATGTTTGTTTAAGTGATGATTATTTCCTAGGATTGACTCAAATTTTTCGAAAATTTATTGTTTTCGATGAGTTATGACCTTGAGTGCTAAAAAAAAAGGAGACTTTTTAAAACTTTTCTTGGATATGTCTTGCACATGTTGGGTGTCTTTCTTGCTTTAAGTATGCTTTGAATGCTTAGAAGCGAGTTGCTTAGCTCATATTCCTGTTGTCACCCCGATAGGTGTAAGGTTAAGCGAGAAAGTCTAAATGTTTTTGCAAAATAAAGTGTGGAGTCTTGCCTAGGAGAGAAACATAAAATATGCTTGCTAAAAAAAAGAATGGAAACATAAGTCAGTGAACGAGAGCCAAAAGAAAAATCATATGCTCGTATTTCTTGTTTTTATATTGAGAAAAAGCATGCTTGCATTGTTGTGAACGCTTAGGGGTAAAAAGAGTTACTTACACTGTGATCAGTTAAACCAACCAAGGGTTAAACTCGGGTTATGGGACCCTGCATTGTAGTGTGAAATCTAGTGACCCATCCTAAAAGAAAAAAAAAGAAAAAAAAAAAGAAAGAAAAAAAAAAGGAAAGGCAAAAGAAAAAGAAAAAGGAATTCCTTGTCCAGACACCTAGGCAAAGAGGAAGCAACCTAGTTTGTTCCATTTAGGCCTTTTAGCAAGACCTTAGTGCCAGTGTAGGGGCAAGATAGGATGAGAATCAAGTAAACCAATCTCGGGCTAGTAAAGTCTTCTTTAGGTGGGATGAAGCTCTCTTGTGCAAGATTATCTTCAAAAAGTTTTGATTTGTCTCCTCATTTGTCTCTCTTGCGAATGTCTCTTGATTGTTGTAGATTTTGGAATGTTTGAGTCTTGAGGATTAAGTCTCTTTTCAATTATATGCACAACATCTTCTTCTTTGGTCTATGTGTGCATTGCTCGAGGACTAGCAAGATTTACGTTGGGGGTATTTGATAGGACCTAAATAGTCCTATTTTATCACCTCTAATCTAAGCTTGTTAGAGTAATTTTATGCTTTACTTGTCCTATTTGCAGGATCTTTGAGCTTAGGCAATGTCGGGAGTCAATCATGCTTAATTGGTGTTAATTAGGGTCATTTATGGAGTTTTGGAGCCATCTTGATGTCTTGGACGGCGAAGAGGTGAAAAGACCCAAATGTATTGAAGCGGGTCTGAAGAACGATACTAAGAGCCAAAGATTAGAGCCCTGTACCGAGATGAAGTGAGACAAAGCCGAGAAGAAAAACACTATGCTCGAATCAGGGATGGCAGGTCTCGACGCCAATGCGAATTTGAAATGGTGTATAAAGTTTGCAGCGTCTTGACGCTGCGACTTTTTCTATAAATAATAGGTCTCGGTTTAGTCCGCCGTTAGGTTAGAAATTTGGTCCTTTTACGATTTCTTTCGCTTCTTTTACTTTTCAACATCTGTGTAGACCTTGTTTGGTCATTATTTATGCAATCTTTTGTATTAGTTTATGTTTTTACTTTGTTTATGAGTAGCTAAACGCATCTATATCGTTGGATTTAGATTATGCCTTGATTGCTATTGAATTTGGTTGAGTTTTCTCGTGTTTTAAGTACTGTTCTTGTTGTGTTTCTATTAAGTTTTGCATGTTATCCTGTTTAAACCAATACATGAGGCAAGTCTATTAGGATTGACGACCCTCTGCGATTACCGCTTGTGTATTCTATCATTTATTCTTAGATAGCCACTAGGTTGAGGCAAGCCACTCTCTACGTGAGACGACCCCTGATAGGCCTAGGATGCATGTTAAAGGTTGTATGAATTAGATATAAATTGTATTTAAATTTAGTTAATACAATTTCAGACCCACAACCCTAAAGCGATTAGTTTAAGTAGGTGATTGTGAAATTACTTATTCTAGATTAGTTAGATATAATTTAGTGACCGTTGCGAGGTCTCTGATGGTTGCTACTTTATGTATGAGGGGTGGCGGTCAATAAAGATAAAAATTGATTAATCTTGTTAATTTCAAAATTCACGATTAACAGGGTAATTAAGCACATGTTAGTGTAGGGGGTCCTCCGAGTAACCAAGAAGCCAACCGGACTAATAAAAATCGGCATATAATAATTATTAGAGAAAACTAGGAAGCCAAGTGAAATAGCAGTCAGGCATAAAAATTCTCAATCCAGCGATCCCTTTCATGATATTGAGTTTGGTCTTATTTCTCATTTGCATGCCTTGTTTTGTCTCCTTTACATTCAACATTTATTTTTGCTTTGTCCTGCTTTCCGAAATCTACCTGTTTTATAAGCACAAAATTCTGCATCTGCTAGGTCTCCTTCCCTGTGTTCGACCCCGGCCACTATTTCTACAAAATAGTTATAGTGTCGTGGATTATAAATTTATTTGACCAACACGACCTTCGACAAGTCAGACCCGTCAGCAGCTTCCCCACTATATTTTCCTCTTTTTCACCCATGGTAGTAGCTACAAGAATGATTCCCCTCATTTTCCAGTCGTCCTTCCTTTTTAGGTCTTCTTTCCTCAAATATGCTGCCTTATTTGTGGAATTCAGGGCTGATTGGACTCCTTTGCCCACATGGATTCTTTCCTAATGGTTGGAAATTGCTTGCATTAACATATGGGAGTGCCAGCTCAATTAATGAGCCTCCCACGTGGAGAACACGTGCAACCACTTAAGATTTTAGTTCCACTTCTACTTGCTGACAGCTCAGCTGCTATAACATTATCTGTGCAAATTACAGCTCCAGATTAGCTTAGAAAAATCAAATATGCACCAATTTACCCTAAGCTTCTTTCCAACCGAATCCAAACATCATAGCTACCAAATTCGAACAATTATGCACAATTTCACATCAATTCTCAACAAATAAAGAACTTAAAGCCTAAATATATGGCCAATAACTCTTGTTTCCAAGAGTTATCAACCCCCAAACTTAACTCATTGCTCGTCCCTAAGCAATGCTAGGCTAGAAGACTCCTCCAAACTTGTTTTCCACCAGCTTGTATTCAAGATAGCCTAAATATCAACAACATAGCTACTTTTTGCCAAAACCCCTTTCTGATTGCACACAACACCTCAAAATGTTGTGCTTTAAAACAATTCAACCTAAAACTTGGTATTTCTCAAAATTTAGAAGCTTTTGTGTTATGCTTTTGATCCACTAATTTAGCTTATTTCCAAAAGTCAACTTATCAGATTGCACCAGCCTACTGATATCAAGCAACCCACTAACCTTCTTGTCCTCATCTTGGCTTAATTCTTAATCCTACAGTTTGCTAAGCAATCCTAAAGTCCTTGTGCTCAATCCCAAAATTTCACTAAACTCAGTCTTAAACTTCTCGACAACATTCCTTCTCTTTCTCTTTTTTTACAAACCAGCTTAGAATGTCTCAAAGGTCAGAGCTCCTTTGTCTAGGAATGACAACACTTGTGGTGAAACTCACCCTAGCCTCCAAGCTCATCACCTAACGAGAACTGCTCTCATTTCCCTTAAGATTTCCTAAGATAGCTTTCTAGCAACAACCTCTTTGCATGTCACAGTGGCGACATTTTATGATGAATCTCACATAAGCCCTATGGAAGGTTTGCTTAACCAGCTAACACTCATCCCTTTTCCAAATATTATGATCTTTCTTTCTAACCATTTTTCTTTTTAACAGGATGCATTATCTTCCTTTGAGCTACTTTTTGATGCAAGAGCAAACTATGAGTATTATAAATCCCCCTGGTTACTAGGCATGCTTAAAGAAACATAAAGCATTCAAAAAGGGAGAGGAATGCACCTTAGGCAAAACTAAGAAAAAGAGGAATGCACTTTTCTATATATATTGTTTTTCTTTTCTTTTCGTTTTTTTTACAAGGGTTACCTCATCCCCAAACTTAATTTATTCATTGTCTCCAACGAATAAGAAAGCAAGGCAATGACCCCCGAACTTATTTTTTTTAGAGAAGCTAAGGTTTATTGCTTAGGGAGATTATAAGGTTTGGACAAAGGACTAGGAACAAGCTTTCCTAAGATTTGAACTAAGCTAAGAGAAGCTTACTATCTTCCTAAGCACCTAAAGCACAAAAGGATAGCTGACTAAGCTATTAGGTTAAGCTTCTAGGATTCAATATACAGAACACTGCATTTTTTTCCTCTAAAAACATATATTCATATTTTTTTTACCAAGTACGTTTACTGTTGCAACATTCAGAAAGAGGTAACTTTACACAAAAGAACATTTATGTAGTGCTACTAACCCACATATTGCACAAGCTGAACACATTTTCAAGCAAAGATAATTTATACACAAGCTCAAATAGACTCACCAACTCAACTTTTGGCATAAACAATTGCTTGTATGCGCCAGATGACTATTCTAAGTATTTCAAGCAAGCTTTGCAGTTTTAAGCAATACTATAGCAGCCAACGAATTGCAAAAAGACAGGACTAATGCCTAATTGCATATTTTCACATTTCCACAGATTCCAACATGCTCCAAAAGATTAGCTCAAACATACCAATTACCACACCATAGCATTTCTAACTTTGATATGCATTTGATTTATTTGATCATTAATACATGCACATCTGTAGAACTTCCATTCCTACACATTTTTTAAAAAGCAACATCTAAAAGAAGCAATCAAGACATGAGATAACCACCAGCAAACTAAAACAACAACTTCCAACAAAACAAGCAACACAAAAGGAAAACGGGAACAACAAAAGTCAACAGCAAGGCTCCCTCTTTTTGTTCAGTCTTCTTGGCCTTTAGCAGCATTATCTTCATCATCACTTGAGAAAGGAGGGCACCAAGGATTGAAAACACCTTCAAGAAACTGTGGGAAAGACTAAGGCAGCTCCTCAAATCCAAACTCAAATAATTTTTCCATATCTTCATCTCTCTTAGGAGCATATTCCGAGTACATCCTTTGTTGAGCTTCATTATGCTGCACTTGGTGCATGAGCTTCCTTTGTTGCTTGAGTATTGATTGGCAGTTAGTATGTTCAGAAATATAGTCGTAGATAATAGTCAATCCAAGTATAAACTGACAAAATCAAGTAATACCTTGTGAGTCCAGGGTCGAATCCACAAGGAAAGGAGATTCATGAAGTTTTTAACAATATTTACTGACTCGAACTCAAAACGTATGATACTATTTGTTAGCAGATTAAACAGGAGGGTTGGTATTTTTTTGTAAAGTAATATTTGCATAAAACAAAACATGCGAAGAGAGTAAGAGGAAAATCTCTAAGGAAAATAAGATCAAGGTTGTTGCAGTTGCAACCTCATGCATCAATAAGAAACTTGTAGCGCATACTTTGAGTAATTGATCCATTAAGGCCTAAGTAAGAAAAATTCATAAGTTTCCCTTCCGGTATTCCCTATGCGTTGAACACAAACTATCAATTGATTAATTGGCTAGTTCATGCGTTAGGTGCAGTTTCTTTTAAAACTTACAAGGGATTGCGTTAGTCACAACACAATCTAAGCTCATGCATGTACTATATTTTATCGGTAGTGTTTTAATGCTACCAAGACTACATGTCATGCGCTAACTTGCTCTACTCAGAGATTTCCACATGCGTTACCTGTCAAGGATTTAGCATGCTGTTACCGCATCTGGCTGGCCAAGCGGGAGTTAGTAATGAAAAGATTATCGCATCTAAGTAGAAAGCAGTCAATGTTTCATTCAACTCAAAATATGCGCTTACAAGATATACTTATCACCGCAAGAGGTGCGTGCGCTAAGCCTTGAAGAAGAAATTAGCTCATGCGAGCAAAACAAGACATTCTGGAAGAAAACATTACAAGCATAAGCTGCTCCTAATCACAGCTCTCTTTGTGATTCCTCTACTGATATTCCTTCTTCTCCCACTTGAGCAAAAGAGAAACGGAATCCAGAATTGATCCCTCATATTTGATTTTTGGCTTCTATTTATAGGTTTGGGAAGATGACTTCTTCAAGTAATTATCCACTTGCATTAATCATCATTAGGCAGCTTGTAACTTTTCAGCCCATTTTCCACCCATTTGCGCTTGCTTTGTCAGCGCTTGCTTTTTCATTATCTTATCTGTTTCTTGTTCATCTTGGGATGTGTGTCTGCGCTGAAAAGAAACTTAAAAACGACTGAATTAGTTGCGTTAGTGCCCTATATTTTATAATTTCACACCTCATACATGAATACATCTCGCCGCATAAAATTATCACATTTTTACCTCTTTATGCGCTGAAACAACGCATATTTGTTTCTTTTGGCCTTGTTTTAGTTCAAGTTTAGAGGACAAATAACTTGCTTTTTGCAAGTTATCAAGTATTTCTTCAATTCCACACACAATGTTTGAGCTCTTCCTTCCCTTCTTTTCCCCTACAAGTCTGGCGGTAGAAGTAGTGTCAATCGTCCCTTTGTCCATCAAAACTTCATCATCACTTGATATCTCCACGTTGGTCTTAATGCACAAGGTTGTGATCAGGTTTGGAAAGAATAATATGCCATTCTTTTTCCTTGCACAAGTTGCAATTTCCCTTGCAATGATTCGGCCCACGTCTATGCTCAGAAATCTCAGAATGGAGAATATTAGGACGAGGACTCTTTCTTTAGATACTATGGTGTCATGTGTTGTGGGAAGAAGTCTATTCCTCACAAACCATAACCAAACATTTGCCTCAGGAGTTATATAAGTGAATAACATTGTCCTATTTCCAATTTTTGACATTTTCCAACTAGCTCCATCCACACCACAGGTTAATAAAGCAGCTTGAAGCTGATCATTGGATGGGACTATTTCCATGGAGTTGAAAATGGCAACAGGAAAGTATGGAATGTTATAGAACTCGTTGACCACATGAGGGCTCCATTGAACTACTTGTCCTCTAACTTTTGTCTGCCACATTCCATTGTCTTGAAAGTTTGCATAGAACCCCTTAACTAAGTTGACAACAGCAGACTCTAGCTTCTTACAAAGATTTTCCCAGTTGTGGTTTGTGATTATAGCAGCTAGAAAATGAGGCAACTTCTCCAAATCCGAATCAAACCCTCTCTCAGGAAACAACTCTCTTTTCTACAATTCTTCAAATCGAGTCTCATCAGCTGCATTAATGAACCTCTTAGGCTCCTCACGAACTGCTAACATAGGCTCCTTTCCTTTCTTTTTAGAACACTTTTTTGGTGGAGAAGATTTTGGTTGAACTGCACTAAGTTCATCTTGAACCGCTTGTTTACCTTTTCCTTTTTTTGGATTTTTGTACATTGGCAGCCTCACCTTGAACCATCACCTTGGGGGATGAAGACTCGTCCACTTTTGACCTAAAAAGCTTCCTTGAAATTGATCGAGGCCCCATCAGTTAGAGGAAAGATCAGCAAAAACAACAAAAAAAATCATCGAGCTACTGGAAGAACCGAAACCAAGAGAAACTAAAACTCCAATTATTCATGCATGCTCAAGCTGATCTAGCCCATTGAATTTAAAGGCTCTTAGGCATGCACTCCTCATTAATTATCAAATTAGGTGGTTGAAGAGGGAATCAAGGGTAGGGAAATCAGCCAGCTGCCTCCAAAATTTGCTTCCAGCCCATTGAATTCTCTGATATTCTGTCAGATTTGCCTTTAAAGTACTGCAGCTTTTCCTCCTTATGCAAAGCAAACCTGATTTTAATTTCCCATCACCTCAGTTAGTCTATCTTGTCAAGTCCCACTGCCTCACTCCAGCTAGTCCACTAAGGCTTTGAATTAATTTTTTGCTACATGCTAGAAAACAAAAACCACAAAATTCAATTGGAACAAATTAATCAAAACAAATAAGTAAAAACTAACTAGGTACCAAAAATAAAACCACAAGAATTTTAACATTCTTTCACCATTTCATCAGGGGCTCAAAAATAGAATTTGACTCTCAAGACCACTGCACCTAATTTTCCTTTTCATTCTCAGATGGTCACTAACTTGCAAGAGGCATAGCTTTTTTTGAATTCTTCACCCCAATAATGCTTCAGTCTCTATCCATTCACCTTAAACTCTCTTCCATCACTCTCATCTTTTAACAAAACAAACTCGTGACCATATGCTTCTAACACAGTGAGAAAGGCCCATACCACCTAGACTTAAGCTTACCAGGGAAAAGCTTAAGCCTAGAGTTAAATAACAAAACATTTTGACCTCTTTCAAACTGTTTAGGCACCAATTTTTTATCATGCCAAATTTTAGTCTTTTCCTAGTACAATTCTTCATTTTCATAAGATAATTGCATAAATTCATCCATCTCCAAAAGCTGGAATTTTTTCAACTCTCCTACTACCCTATTGTCAAAATTGAGCTTTTTTTTTTGCCCAAAAAGCTTTGTGTTCTAATTCTAAAGGTAAGTGGAAAGCTTTTCCAAAAACCAATCTATAGGGAAACATCCCCAAGGAGGTTTTATAGGCGGTCCTGTATGCCCAAAGTGCATCATCTAGTCTAATGGACCAATCTTTTCGACTTGGACTTACCATCTTTTCAAGAATTCTTTTTATTTTCCTATTGGAAATTTTAGCTTGCCCATTGGCTTGAGGATGATATAGAGTGGATATTTTATGCTTCACATTGTACTTAGCCAGTACATTGCCCAATAGCTTATTCACAAAATGAGTTAAGTACATTGCCTAATGGGTTCCAAATCTAGTGAAGATATGCTTGTGGAGGAACTTCAAAACTACTTTTGCATACTTCAGTGAGCAAGCTATGGCCTCAACCCATTTGGATACATAGTCCACTGCAAGCAATATGTACAATTTTTCAAATGATGGTGGGAAAGGTCTCATGAAATCCAAACCCCAAAGGTCAAAGAGTTCCACTTCTACGATGTAAGTTACAGGCATTTCATACCTTTGGCTTATGTTCTCTTTTCTCTGGCATTTATCACAAACTTTCCTAAATAAATGAGCATCTTTGAACACTGTTGGCCAATGGAAATAGACTGAATTTCATCTGCTACAACACATCTAAGAATCCCATCAGCACACTGCCTATATAAAAATGGCTCATCCTAGAAATAGAACTTGACCTCAGAGTAAAACTTTTTCAATTGTTGTTTTTTCATATCAGCTGGTAAAATCCCACAAGCTAAGTTGTTTGCAAGGTCAACAAACCAAGGAATATCAATTTCCTTCACTTGAGCTACTGTGAGAAGTTACACATCAGGAAATGAGTCCTTGATTTCATACTGTTGGAGCAGATTTTCATTACTTTCCAACCTAGACAAGTGGTCAGCAACCAAGTTTTCAAACCCTTTTTTATCCTTAATCTCCAAATTAAATTCTTGGAGGAAAAGTACCCATCTAATAAGCCTAGGCTTGGCATCCTTTTTTGCTAAAAGGTACTTTAAATAAGGCCTAAATTTTTCAAAAGCAAACACCACTGCCAAAAGCTCTTTTTCAGTGGTTGTATAGTTCTTTTGGATCTTATTTAGAGTTTTGCTAGTATAATAATAGAGTGGACTAGCTTCCCTATTATTTGTCCCAACATAGCCCCAACAGCAAAATCACTTGCATCACACATCAATTCAAATCGCAATTGCCAATTGGATGAAAAGATGATAGGTGTAGTGACTAACGTTGTTTTGAGGGTGTTGAAAGCCTTTAAACACTCAACATCAAACTCAAAGGGGCAGTTCACTTCCAACAGTAAGCATAGAGGTTTGGAAATTTTTGAAAAATCCTTGATGAAACCTTCTATAAAAACCAGCATGCCCAAGAAAACTTCTAACTCCTTTCACTGTGGTTGGAGGCGCCAGCTTTTCAATGATTTCCACCTTGGCTTTGTCCACTTCAATGCTTTTTCTAGAGATTTTATGCCCAAGAACTATGTCTTCCTCAACCATAAAATGACATTTTTCTCAATTGAACACCAAATTAGTTTCTTCACATATTTGCAATACTTTTCCCAAATTATTGAGGCAAGCTTGAAATGATACTCACCAAAAACCGAAAATTCATCCATAAATACTTCCATTATGGTCTCTACTAAATCAGAAAAAATGGCCATCATACACCTTTGAAAAGTGGTAGAGGCATTACAAAGACCAAAAGGCATTCTTCTAAATGCAAAAGTACCATAGAGGCAAGTGAAAGTGGTTTTCTCTTGATCTTGAAGGGCTATGGTGATTTGGTTATATCTTGAATAACCCTCCAAAGAGCAATAATAATCTTGCCCAACTACCTTGTCCAACATTTGGTCAATGAAAGGTAGAGGGAAATGATCTTGCTTTGTAGCTTTGTTCAAACGTCAATAGTCCTTGCCTACCTTCCATCCTGTCACCGATCTTGTGGAAACTAGCTCATTTGCTTCATTATCCACCACTGTCATTCCTCCCTTTTTAGGCACACATTTGACTAGACTAACCCAATTGCTATCAGCTATAGGGTATATAATTCCAACATCTAGCCACTTAATTAGCTCCTTTTTAATCACTTCTTTCATGGCTGAATTAAGCCCCCTTTGTTGCTCAATTTATTTGAAGTTTCCTTCCTCCAAATTAATTTTGTGCATACAAAAAGATGGACTTATACCTTGGATGTCAGCTAAAGTCCAACCAATGGCCTTTTTAAATTTTTTTTAACAATTCCAACAATGCTTGTTCATCTCCAGGGAGCAAACTTGTTGAAATTATGATCGGCAATGTTTCTTGCTCTCCCAAATAGGCATACTTTAAATGGGTGGGCAAATGTTTGAGTTCTAATTTAGGAGGCTCTACAATGGATGGCTGCATAGGTTTTATTTTCCTATTAGACAACTCCAATGATTCAAAAGCTCTCCTAAAGTTAGAAACTTCACTTACTGCCTTCATTTTTTGCTGCATACACACAAGATTTCTAAGTCTTCCATGAAGGATTTGGAATTCCCTAATTCTGATAAAGCGGAAGCGTAATTGGGACCGACTCGTAGTTAATTTTGTTTATCCAAAAATATCATTACATTGGCAAAAATCATAGAACAAATTCTTTAGAAACTTAAGGCTAAGCATACAAAATTTAGATCTAAATCTATAATAAAGAAATGTGAAGCAAACCTTCGTTGACGTCTCTGAAAATCAAGAATGATTCTTGATTGCTTTGAAACAACGAAGAACACAACCATTTGGTTACACCAGTATATCTCTGAGACTACTGGAGGCAGGAGACTGGTGGGAGTCTTTTAGGAGAGATTTCTGAGAGAAGTAGAATGAATATGATGTCTTTCACCCCACCCCAGGGGTCCTATATATATGTAAATGTCACTTATGAATAAGTTCAAATCTATTATCTTATTCATATCTAATTTTAATAAATAATTAATTAATTCCATAATTAATTAATTACCTAATTAAATATCACATATTTAATCTTAGGGATTTTATTAAAATTTAAATTAATATGAATCCAATTCATATTAAATTTATTTGAACTCTTTCAAATATTTTCTCTCAAAAATTAAAATTTGAATTAATTCAAAAATTAATTTATAAAGTTTCATAAACTTTATATTATAATGTATCAACATACATTATACGATTCCCCTAAATAAATTGAACACTTTCAATTTACAATTTATACTATATTGCCTCAAGTTGCTTTCCGAGCTACCACTGGGACCTAATGGACCTACAGATCAGAAGCTCCAACGATACGAGAATAATTGGCTAAACTCATTAACCAAGTTAGTCAACATTGGTTAACTGTGGGTCATTCCACTAAAGACCCACAACTGCACTCTTCTCACTGCAGAATATTTTTGTGTCCACGGATATCGACAAATAACAGCAAGTCAGTCCTTCACGAGTGTTCGTAACTCCAGCTGGGTCAAATTAACGTTTTACCCGTGAGTTACCTCTACCTCCTGAAGTACCAGTGCTCCTCTAATGAACAACCTGTTTGTGCACTACTACAAAAATCACTTTTAATGACGGGTATTGTCCGTCATTAAAGACTTTTCATGATGGGCGGTGTCTGTCGTGTATACGAGTGTCGTCGTACCTTGTTATGACGGGCAATGCCCGTCATTAAAAGCTGTCCGTCATAACAGGTACAATGACAGACATTTTTAATGACGGGCATTGCCCCTCATTAAAAGCTGTCTGTCATCAAAAGTCCGTCATTAAAGGGTATTTTCCAACCAACCAGATGTTTAATGACGGGCAGTGCCCATCATAAGGTCGTCCGTCATGAAAAGTTCGTCATGAAAAGTCTGTCATGAAAAGTCCGTCATTGAAAGAGTGTTTAGGAACCAAATGTTCGTCGTTAAAGGTCCGTCATTAAAAGTTCGTCATTAAATGTCTTTTTTAAATGTTCGTCATTAAATGTCTGTCATTAAATGTCATTTTTTATGACAGACATTGTCCATCTTTATTTTGTTCATAATTTTAATAAAAAAAATGTTGGTTGTCCGGTGGCAAACCAACAATATTTTCTTCATCTGTCAACCTGTAAAGAAAAGTAATCTTAATTGTGTTATATGAAAAGCTTTCAAATGATCAAAGTATGCTTTAAATCACACTTTGAACACTCATTGACTTGGAATCACAATATAAGAATATGTAATAGGCTTAAAAACAAATTTTCACATAACAAGCTTCAAGTCAACGTTTAACTACATAAAAAACATTCAAATGATATAAATATGCTTGAAATCTCACTTTGAACACACATGTAATAGAATTGGAATCACACTTTGAAAATTTTTGCGTGACCTCTACTAAACAATCTAAAACTAACCTGAAATAATATAACATATAATCACTTCTATATCATATACATCATGCATATGGAACTACCCGTCCCTCCATAAACAACATCTAGCAGATGTTTACACAACATACAATGGGACCACCCGTCCCTCCACAAGTCATCCAAAAATAATCCTACACAAACCTACAACAGATAGAAAATCTAGTACTTACACATTACATTTACATCATTGACATCATCTAGAATGAACCCTACACAAATGTTCCCACGAACCCTGCCCATTCTATCCGAACCTCGTCAATTTCTTCTTGCGTATATGTTGTTTTCGTGTTAAACTAAACATAAGAAAAACCATAAACAAAATATTAGAATCCTTAAGAAAAATGAATTATAAATAATTAAAAGATACTTATACAAGTAGTGGAGTTGAATACGATTACGTACACGATTACTTATAGACGTAGATGAGTTGTGTACAATTTCTTGAATATACTTTTGCACATAATATCCACACTCTACAGAACCTAATTGACGGGGGCACTACATGTAAAACAAGTTGAAAAGCAATATACTTGAGTTGACAAATTTGATAACGTTGAAAATATAGTCAATGTAAATTTACCTTTATAAGTTTCCAAATTATGTTCGAGCGATATTGTGGGAGTGAGTTCTTTGCTTGCCACATTCTCAATGATCTGAATAATTTGAACATTAGAGTGATATAGATATGAGAATCAACCACAATGAAAGTTTATAGATACATAAGTATTGATAATTCCTTGAAAACTTTCTTCAAGTGTACTACGTAATGAGTTCAACACATAAACAGTATTCTTTTCAGGATTGATCACAATCAACATCCAATGACACCTATTAAAAAGGAACATTCATTTTAATAGTTTATCACAAATTACACCTATAATTAAGTAAAACTAATTTGAATTGACATTACTTACCTAGTATTATATGGGATGATGATTAGTTGATTCAAATTAACCATGTCTAGCCGGTTGGCTAAATTTGTGCAACGAGTTTCTTGACACTTTACAAATGAAGAAATGGTTCATTGATCAACAATAAGAAATTTACTGGTTATTTCATTGTCACATACAGTCCAAAGATACCTAAAGAAAATAAACAATATTATAAAACATTGAAAGTCATAATAAATAAATAAAATATGTCATAGGTTTTATACTTATGCAATGTACACCAGTAAACATGAGTACCCTATTTCAACCATCTCGCAATACTGCATGATGTCATCACGATGTAGGAAAATTGTTTTATACTCTCCAAAAAGGGCGTCACTCAATTTGATAAGAATTATGTCATCCCCTCCCATGGAAAAAACGACATATCGATTCAGCAACTTGATGGTAACGTGGATATCTGTATGTTCGGAAGATTGTGCAACGGACACATTCATTTTAGGTTTTGCGGGAGAAGATACCTAACACAAACATAATTACAATATGTAAATAAGGAAAACAAAACACATTTAAGTTGAAAAAGAGATAAATATCTTTTTCTTGTTATTCCAAATCACAAGCTCGTGAGGCCATGCCACAAAGCTACCATTTGCTTGACTAAGTGTCACTATTTCTCCAACCACAGGAATTGGTATGAGAACATGCATCTTCGCCTATGATCATATCCACCACCACTCGAACATTATTGGCTCTTAGTGGTACTCCATGAATCATTGGACATCCGACACTAGATTCATACATTGTGCCTATGGCAACAATGTTATCCACTGAATTTACACCCAAGCGACATGGTGTACCCTTCAAACATTATTAAATAAAAAAAGTGTTAAGTGTCACATTTTATGGTTAACTACACAAGAATGTAGAGTTATCTCCTAGTCACAATCTAACATGCTAAACACAAAAGAACACTTTTCTAGTTTAACAACAATACTTCAACTCTAAATCACTTACAACCGAGTGCATCGAAAATTTCGACAGCATAACGGCGTAAAACTGACTATCCCAAAAATTTCTCACCTACAGGACAAAAAATAACACTTCTATATCCTCAAACCAATTCCTCCAGACTTCAATTCAGATTTCACAACCTATGCACTATACGAGTCAGGTCTCGTAGCATCAATTAACAAAAACTCTAAATCTTCATCATAATGCAAAAGATTATATCATTCCATAAACAAAGCAACTAGGTGACACTGATTACTAGTTCATTACCTCTAACACTTCTTCTGACTCGAACATCTTTTCTGGCTCTTCAACAATCTCCTTTCCTTTTGTTTTTGTCCTGAAAGTCTTACCTTTTACCTCTATTGACTTTCTCGAATCACTGCCTTCCATTTTATCCTTGCTTTGGGATGTGTACCCAAGTTTGATGTCATTTTAGGAAGATTGAAGTAGACGGATGGTGAAACAAAACTCACCCACTCCTCTAACACGCCTTCTATGTTCTGGTGTGCCTAATGCCTCAGTAAGTATATCTTGACCTTGATTTGTCGTAGCTAGCTCGTCCTGTCGAAAACATTTCTAAGTATCACATGATTATAAAACATGTAATTTAAGGTTCACATCATATCATTCTTAATATACTTACAATCCGATTAGCACGTTCTCTAAAGTCGTCATCAAAATATTCCTTATTTTTTCCTTTTCTTACTTCCTTCTATAAAGTGGCTCGATTGCTAGGATCATCTGACAATTCCTATTTTAACATATGCATTGTTAATTAGCAAAAACATATTGTCTTCATACACAATGTAACCTAAACAACATTACTTACTAGTTCTATGGCCAGGTTCGCATATCCCTTACGAGATATATGCTGATTGTATTTAAGTTTCTCCCTTCTTTCTTTTTGAATACCACTAAGTGCCTACACAACAAAAGATGATTAAATGAAATAACTAAAATAATTGTACTAAATTTAAAAGTAATTAGTATAATATATTTACCTTTCACTCCTCAGATAATCTCGAATTAACAAACTGAATCTACTGATCTTGATCAATATGTGAATATCTCTCAGGAGGTCTCTGCAACAGTTCTGGTGCATTCATGAATGGAAGTATATACTTCTGAGCAAAATAGTACGGAAAATTTCGAAACTTCGTCGATGCTGATTGAATGATAGCATGTTTGGACCTGAGGTCCACGACGAATGACATCTACATGAAATAAAATACACAACATAGTTAGAAATTGAATAAAATACATAAACCTAATGTCATAATAAACAAAAAACTCTTACCTCTACACAAGCAAATATCTTTCCTTTCAACTCTTTTGGAATTTTGTTCCAATTGTCATAAGTCAATGGAATTTGTTGTCTCACACAAACTCCGATGAAACTCTACATCTTGTTTGCATTCGTACCAACAGCCTAACCTTGAATGTTGTATTCAACAACCAAGCGTTGTCCAGAATTTCGTACGCCTGCCAACTCACGCATAGTAGTGACACCTCGTTCAGCGGGCGGTTTGACCTCCATATGAATAGTAACGAGGGCTTCATCATCACTGTTACTGTTTGAACCACTCATATTAACAATCTGCAAGAAAAACAAAAAGTATACAACATAAGATATATTTTACTCATATGATATTTAACACAATAAAATTGGGTAAATAAACAAACAAATGACATACCACATTTTACACATTAGTTATCAATTCATGTGCCCTCACAATCATTTCTCACATATATAGATGAAAATTCGTCGTTTTCATGAAATACATCAATATTAGGCATTCTATCTACCACACCATGCCCACAATATTGGATAATATCTACTATTTCGTCTTCATAGAAACCTTCTTCTATTATTCTTTGTGAAGGTGTTAATACAACTGACCAACGAGGATTAAGAGGATCTCATACGGAGAACACTTGTCTAGCTTGAGAGGCTAAAATTAACGAGTCTGATTTATGTCCAATACGATTGAGGTCCACAATTGTAAACCCAAGGTCATCTATTTTAAGACCATTATTGTTCTCAACCCAATCATATTTGAATAAATCAACGATTAAATCATGATAATCAAGTTCCCATATTTGACACCGTAAAAGGTCATGTCTAACATAATGAGATTTTTGTCTTTGGCACTAGAAACTTGCATAGTACTCGCAATTAACATAACACCACTGTTTTGTACATTCCTAATATCATCACGCTTCTTTATATGATAGCGAATACCGTTAACCACATAACCACAATATGTGGCTACATCTAGACGAGGCTCGTGAGCTATCCATCTCAAAGAAGATGATATGGTGTTGTTCGACACCTCAAAAGCAAGTGCAACTTGAGATTCATTCCTGAATTAATTAGTTGTTAAACATTTAATCATATCTTTAAGAGAATGGCTTATTAGATTACCTGATCGCACAACCAACCACTAAATGTGCGATTATGCTCATTTTGAAGCCACCTTTTGTTTTTAGATCTACTGGGATTGAGTTTTGACAAAGTTTCCATGTGTTGCCTGATGGATTCATATTAAAATGGCATAGTTATTGCATTATCACACAATCATAAAAGTTATGTGAAAGGATTGAGATTTACGAACCCTACATATGGAACCACATCATTTACATTTTGAAGGACATAAAGATGAACTTGATTTAACTGATCCTTACTTGGTTTGATATAAGAAGCAACAGGCAGCGGTCTATCACTTTCTGAGTTGTCTTCCCTTGTCGATGAGCGTAATCCAATAGAATCAACTCCAGAGAGAAATTCAGAACAAAACTCTACAGCCTCCTCCACAATATAATTTTCTCCAATGCATCCTTCTGGTCGATGTCTATTTCGTACATAGCCTTTGAGTACTTTCATATATCGTTCAAAAGGATACATCCACCTCAAATTAATCGGTCCACAAAATTCAATCTCTCTTACAAGATGCACGACAAGGTGTACCATTATTGTGAAGAATGCCAGTGGAAAATACTTTTCTAACAAACATAAAGTGACTACTACATCCTCTTGCAAGCCTTTTAGCTTAGATGAATCAATCGCTTTACTACATATAGCATTGAAGAACAAGCATAAACGAATAATCGCATATCTAACATGTTTGGGCAAAATACCACAAATTGCAATAGGTAACAATTGTTCATTAGAACGTGATGGTCGTGCGATTTAAGCCCGTAAAGTTTCAAATCTTTAAGCGACACTAAGCTTTGCATGTTGGACGAATAACCTTCAGGCACTTTAATTTCAGATAGTGTCTTACACAGATTCAATTTTTTCGATAGTGTGTAACACGCTGGAGGTAAGAATGTCCTCTTCTCTCCCAATTGAGGGACCAACTCTGCTCTAATGTTTAGTTCAACCAAATCTAAACAACTTTTCAATCAATCTTTTGTTTTACCGGGAATATCAAGTAGCGTGCAAATAAGATTTGCACAAACATTATTTTCAATGTGCATAACATCAAAGCAATGTCGCACGTGAAAATATTTCCAGTACTCTAACTCAAAGAAAATAGACTTCTGCTTCCAATAAACTCTTGAAAGATCTCCATTATTCTTTTCGTTACTGACTTTCTTACCAAATGAACATTGAAGTTTGTTTGTTTTTGCAAGAATTTCCTCTTCACTTAATGGTTCAGGAGCGATTTCCAATTCTTGTTCACCATTAAAAGCTTTTTTTTTGCTTTCTATATGGATGATCATGAGGTAGAAATTTTTTATGCCCAAGATACGTCATCTTCTTTCCTCTTGGCAATTAAGTAGCTGACGTTTTCTCTGCACAAATCGGACATACATGATATCCTTTTGTTGTACAACCACACAAATTGCCATACGCATGAAAGTCATTAATAGTCCACAATAAAATAGCTCTAAGTGTGAAACATCGTCCTTCATTTACGTCATAACATTCAACTCCACCATTCCAAAGTTTTTTCAAGTCATCAACTAATGGAGCCAAATAAATATCTATGTTGTTTTCTGGTTGTTTAGGGCCAAATATTAATGCGGTTAACATCAAATATTTTCGCTTCATGCACAACCAAGGGGGTAGGTTGTATGTCACCAACACAACTGACCAACAATTGTATCGACTGCTAAGATCACCATGCAGATTGACTCCATCTGTTGAAAGAGCAAGACGAAGATTTCTAGGTTCTGATCCAAATTCTGGCCACTGATCATCTACTTGTTTCCACCATAGTGTGTCTCCGGGGTGTCGTAAGTACCCATCATTTCGTCGTTTTTTTCATGCCAAGTCAACAAACTCGATGTTTCTTTACTTCGAAACATTCGTTGAACTCTTGGTATAGGAGAGAAATACCACATCACTTTCGCAGGAATATTTTTCATCACTTCTTTTGAATTTTTACGAAGTTTCCATCTTGATGTTCCACAAATCCAACATACTTCTACATCTGAGAGGTCTTTTCTAAACAAACAGCAATCGTAGCTACATGCATGAATCTTTTCTACAGACATTCCAAGAGTACACAAAACCTTATTTGCTTGATACGTAGAAGTCAGAATTTCATTTGGACTTGGTAAGATATCTTTGACTAATGTCAACAATTCAGTAAAACTTACATCGCTCCATCCAAATTTTGCTTTCAAATTATATAACTTTACCAATGCAGATATTTTGGAAAAGTTCTTACAATTTGAGTACAATCGTTTCTTGGCATCATCAAGTACTTCCTAAAAAATATGGGATTCATCGTTAACGTAATCATGTGCAGTGTTAAACATTCCTATTACGTCATCAAAATCTTCATCTTCATCCTCTCCTTTTCCACTAGAAGAGACGTTTGTATTATTTCTCTTAACCGGTAATGATTCACCATGCCAAATCCATGTTTTATAGCTCTCATCAATACCATAAATGAATAAGTGATCTCTTATTGTATTTCCATCTTGAGACTTTGCATTCACACACCGCAAACATGGACAACAAATGACATTTGACCTACTTGAATGTCGTAGTGCATTTTCAATTAACATTTCAACCCCTAAACTCAACTAAAAACATAAACTAAAATTGTTTGCTTGCAATTTGATTCTACAAAGAAAAATAATTATTCCATAAAAATTTGTGCTTATTAGATCCTTAAGGAAAAGTTAGAACAATTAAATACTCAATTGTTCATTCAATTTCACTCAAATTCGTGATGTTGAAACAAAACTCAACATCGTGAAATTTTGACATGTAAATTCATGTCCAACCACATCATTTCTCAACTTCCACCTAAACTCAACTAAAAACATAAACTAAAACAACCAAATTTAAAATCATACTTAAAGCATTCCTCAACCCCTCTCCCACTAAACTCAAGAAAAATAACGAACTATAACAAATAATTTCAAGAGAACTTAAGTATCCATCAACTTCCCACAAAAATAAACTCAAATAAACCATTTCAAAACAAGACTTAAGTATTTATCAACTTCTTCCCAATAAATCTGTTGAACCTCAAACCCGATTGCCTATAAACAATATGCAGAAATGGCACACACGTAGCTACTTAATCAACTACGCATGATAGACAAAAACAGTAGAAATAAGATCAGAGACACAAGAATTTTTAAAGTGTTTCAGTCAATGTGACCTACATCCACAATGGTGTTCAATGGCTTTATTAACTCAACTATGAACTCAGTCATCCATACAATCAACTCAGATTAGAAGAAAAGAAGAATACAGTAAGAAAACAAAGGATCAAACACACCAGAGATACTTCCAGCTGATTTCCCCTTCTTCAATAGTACACAACTCTAATTCGATGATCAAGGTAGCTTATGGACCAGCTCCTCCTTCCCCACACCGAATAATCAGTACTCTCAATGAAGCTTCAATCAGTCACCAATCTCTGTATTCAACACTGCCCTAAAGAATGTCGTTGATGATCTCTCTCTCAGTCGTTTCCTCACTCTCTCTCAGTCACAAAGCAGCACTACCACTCTTAGGAAAAAAAATAACAAACTCTCCCCTAAGAATTCCTTCAGAAACCCTTTACCTCCAACTGCCAGTAAAGGTTATTTCATCTCTCCATAAGCAACCTGTTGTGCAACTAACACGTGCCAGTTATAATTTCCCAACTGAATTAACTCTAAAGACTCATCAAATGGATCAAATATTCAGCAACATTCATTTGGGCCTGATTTGTAGAGCAAAGGCCTAACAAATCCCCCCTTGTTGAATAATTGAAACACATATCAGAACTAAGATCAATGCAGCAGAATAAGCCAATGAACACCATTTAAACACATCAACATTCATCAGAGATCAGCCAGCTTGCAACCGAAGCAGGCTCATGAACTTATCAAACTTCTTTTTGATGGTAATCCTTTAGTGAAGGCATCAACAATATTCTCATCAGTAATAATTTTCTTAAGAACTACTGAATTTGAAGCAAAAAATTCTCTTACAAAATGCAACCGGACATCTATATGCTTTGTCCTTTCATGATACATTTGATTCTTAGACAAATGTATAACACTTTGAGAGTCACACCACAAAATAACAGGACTCTCTAAGTCAATTAACTCTCCCACTAACCCTTTAAGCTACAATGTTTCCTTCACACTATCAGCCAATGCTATGTACTCTGACTCGGTGGAGGACAATGCAACTATATGTTGTAAAGAAGTTTTCCAAGTAATAGTATTACCATAAAGTGTAAAAACATACTCAGTTAAGCTCCTTCTTTTATTAGGATCCGCTGCATAATTTGCATCCACATAGCCCACCAAAGGGTTCTCTTGAGAGGTATCACATTTGTACAGAAGTCCATGCTTCTTGGTACCATTCAAGTACCTAAATATCCACTTGATAGCTGTCCAGTGAGCTTTACCAGGATTCGCCATAAATCGACTCACTATGCTCATACCAAAAGCTAGATCAGGGTGTGTGCAGACCATAACGTACATAAGGCTTCCCATTGCACTAGTATATGGAATAACCTCCATTTCAGCTTTCTCCTGATCAATCTTTGGTCCATCTCCAGTAGACAGATGAAAGTGAGATGCTAAGGGAATTGAAACTGGTTTAGAACCATCCATACTAAACCTGGACAACAACTTTGATATGTAAGATCTCTATGACAAAAACAATCTCTTTTCTTTCATGTCTCTAGAGATTTCAATGCCTAGGATCTTCTTGACTTCTCCTAGGTCCTTCATATCAATTTCTGAACTCAATTATGCCTTTACTTTCTCAATTTCATATCTGTTTATGCATGCTATCAGCATGTCATCAACATACAATAACAAATACAACTTATCTGTTAAGTTCGCAGTCTTGTAGTACACACACTGGTCAAAGAGACTCCTTGCAAACCCTTTTGTCAACATAAAGCTGTCAAATCTCTTGTACCATTGCCTTGGAGAATGCTTCAACCCATAGAGTGACTTCTTAAGCAGACATACCTTGTCTTCATCTTCCTTTCTTTCAAATCCTTGAGGCTGATTCATATAGATTTCTTCTTCAAGCTCTCCATGAAGAAAGACGGTTTTAACATCCATTTCGTCTAAATGAAGGTTAAAATGTGTGGTCAAAGCTAGAATCACTCGGATGGAGGAATATCTCACAACAGGTGAGAATATCTCATTATAATCTTCACCTTCCTGCTGAGTATATCCTCTAGCTACAAGTCTTGCCTTGAACCTTAACTCACTGTTGTTGTTAATCCCTGGTTTCACCTTATACAACCATTTGCAAGTTACTAACCTCTTGTTCTTAGGTTTAGCAACTAACTCCCAAGTTTGATTCTTGAGAAGAGAAGCCATCTCCTCCTCCATGGCTTGTTTCCATTTGTAACTTTCCTTGCAGTTCACTGCCTCTGTGTAGTTTGAAGGCTCCATTTCAGCAAACTCATCAGTGGTTGCAAGTGCATAAGCTACCAAATATGTTTCACCATACCGTGATGGAGGCCTTATTACTCTTCTCACTCTATCTCTGGTCAGTTTATAGTCATTCACATTTGTATCTTCACTTTCGACTGCTTGCTGTTCCATATTCCCACTGCCATTTTCTTCCATGTCATGGCAAATAGTAGTTGAGGAACTGGGAATATCAGCTTGACTTCCGGTCCTTTGATGTTGATTCTCATTAAACTCAACTTCAAATGAATCAAGCTCCTGGCTTGTTTCCTCTGGGATTACATTATTCTTGAAATATGGCATTGACCACTCATCAAACTTCACATCCCTATTGACAATGCACTTTGACTTACTTGGCTCTAAACACCACAATTTGTAAGCCTTCACGCCATCAGGATAACCAATGAAGACACACTTAAGAGCTCTTGGTTCAAGCTTCCCTTGGTTTGTATGTGCATAAGCTGCACATCCTAATGACCTTAAGTGTGACAAATCCGGCTTCCTCCCACTCCACATTTCCTCTGGAGACTTGAATTCTATGGCTGAAGATGGTGTTCTGTTGATCAAGTAGCATGTCGTGGCAGTAGCTTCTCCCCAAAAAGTCTTTCGTAAGTTTGATTGAGATAATAAACATCTCACTCTTTCTAGGATAGTCCTGTTCATACATTCTGCAAGGCCATTTTGTTGTGGTGTGTAACCCACAGTTAAATGTCCGGTTATCCCATTTCTTTTACAAAGATCATCAAACTGCTTGTTAACAAATTTGAGTCCCCTGTCTGTCCGAATTTTCTTCACAGACCTGCCAGTTTGATTTTGCATCAAGGTTAACCATTCTTTGAACTGTGATACTGCCTCAGCTTTGTTCATTAAGAAATGCAGACAGACCTTCCTGCTATAGTCATCTACTATAGACAAAAAATACCTTGCACCATCATGTGTGTCTGTCCTAGCTGGTCCCCATAAATCACAGTGAATGTAATCAAGTTTCTCTTTTGTGCAGTGTATTCCTTTGGCAAACTTTACTCTTGTTGTCTTTCCAAAAATACAATGCTCACAAATGGAAAGATCACTTACTTGTTTCAGCTGCAAAATTCCTTGTTTGTTCAATTCTCTCATGCCCCTCTCACTGACATGTCCTAACCGATTGTGCCATAGTTTAGTTTACTTGATATCTTTGTCAGATTCATCACCTGTTACTAACAGACTGCTTGCAACAGTATGGCCGCACAAGACATACAAACCATTTGTCAGCTTTCCTTTGAGTTTTAGTGATCCCTTATAGATTTTCATCTCACCATTTGCAATTTTACTTGTGTATCCTAGTTTGTCTAGAGCTCCCAAAGAAATGAGGTTCCTCTTCAACTCAGGAACATACCTAACATCTATCAGAATCTTCACCAAGTCGTCATGAAGCTTCAACTTAACAGTTCCAATGCCCTTGACTTCGCAAACCTGGTTGTTGCCAAGGTAAACTCTCCTTGCTTGTACCTCTTTGAACTCAATAAAGTGTTCCCTTGTAGGAGTCATATGGAATGTGCATCCGTAATCCATTACCCAATCTTCAGAATGCTCATCCCCAACCACTAACAACACTTCAGCTGACTCATACCCATCAAGCACATTTGCTGAATTTTCTCCTTCATTCTTTTGAGCTGCAGGTTGTTTTCCTTTCGTTAACTGTGGGCAAAACCTCTTAAAATGTCCTTCCTTCTGACAATGGTAACATTTCTTTCCTTTTGCTCTTGACTTTGATCTAGACTTGCCTCTGTGCCTATTGTTATTCTTCTTTAGTGCTTCACTGTCTTTCTTCTCTAATTTCATATCAAACTCCTTTGATCTTAGAGCATTAAGCATTATCTGCATATCCAAGCTGTCCCTCCCATACTTTATAGCTGACTTCACTTCCTTATAAGACTCTGGAAGGGAGTTCAACAATATCACAGCCTTGTTCTCCTCAAACATATTCTCTTCAATGTTTGCTATCTCAAGTGCTATTTTGTTGAACTCATCCAAGTTAGCATCCATGGACTTGTTTGGATCCATTTTAAAGCAAAAAAACCTCTCTTTGAGATATATCTTATTTGATAAGGACTTCACCAGATAATGCTTTTCAAGCTTTGCCCAAACCTTCAAAGCAGTATCTTCCTCATCAACAAGTCGCAACACATTGTCTGTTAGGTACAAAATTATTGTACTATATGCTATCTCAAGCATTTCTTGCTTTTGAGCCTCTGTCATGTCTTCAGGATAAGTAGGTTAAGCTTCGATGGCCTTTGCAACCTTTTATTGTACGAGGAGAGCTCTCATTTTCTTTTTCCACAGACTAAAATCGCCCTTTCCATCGATTTTTTCAATCTGAAAACACGTTGCCATCTGTTATCAGTCAAACAGTAATCTCCTCTGTTCTGATCCGAAGCTTCCTTCAACAAGAGCTCTGATACCAATTTTCGAACCTCAAGCCCGATTGCCTATAAAAAATATGCAGAAATGGCACACACACACAGATTGCAGCTACTTAATCAACTAGGCACGACAGACAAAAGTAGTAGAAATAAGATCAGAGACACACGAATTTTTAAAGTGGTTCAGTCAATGTGACCTACATCCACTATGGTGTTCAATGGCTTTATTAACTCAACTATGAACTTAGTCATCCATACAATAAACTCAGATTAGAAGAGAAGAAGAATACAGTAAGAAAACCAAGGATCAAATACACCAGAATACTTCCAGCTGACTTCCTCTGCTTCAATAGTACACAACTCTAACTCGATGATCAAGGTAGCTTATGGACCAGCTCCTCCTTCCGCACACCGAATAATCAGTACTCTCAATAAAGCTTCAATCAGTCACCAATCTTTGGATTCAACACTGCCTTAAAGAATGTCGTTGATGATCTATCTCTCAGACGTTTCCTCACTCTCTCCCAGTCACGAAGCAGCACTACCACTCTTAGGGAAAAAATAACAAACTCTCCCCTAAGAATTCCTTCAGTGACCTTTTACCTCCAGCTGCTGGTAAAGGTTATTTCATCTCTCCGTAAGCAACCTGCTGTGCAACTAACACGTGCCAGTTATAATTGCCCAACTTAATTAACTGTAAAGACTCATCACATGGATCAAATATTAAGCAACATTTATTTGGGCCTGATTTGTAGAGAAAAGGCCCAACAAAATCAAACCAAAAACATAAACTCACAAGTACATTTCTCAACCCCCCCCCCCACCCTACAAACTCAACTAAACTTACAAAACAACACAAACAAACAATTTCAAAACATAACTAAGTATTTCTCAAAGCACAACTCAACTATACTTATAAACTAACACCAACCATTTCAAAACTTAATTCAAGTATTTCTCAATTCCCACCTAAACGCAACTAAAAACATAAACTAAAACAACCAAATTTAAAATCATACTTAAAGCATTCCTCAACCCCTCTCCCACTAAACTCAAGCAAAATAACAAACTATAACAAATAATTTCACGAAACTTAAGTATCCATCAACTTCCTACAAAAAACAAACTCAAACAAACCATTTCAAATCAAGACTTAAGTATTTATCAACTTCTTCCCAATAAAACAAACCAAAAACATAAACTCACAAGTAAATCTCCCAACCCCCCTCCCTACAAACTCAACTAAACTTATAAAACAACACAAACAAACAATTTCAAAACATAACTAAGTATATCTCAACCCACAACTCAACAATACTTATAAACTAACACCAACCATTTCAAAACTTACTTCAAGTATTTCTCAATTTCCACCTAAACGCAACTAAAAACATAAACTAAAACAACAAAATTTAAAATCATACTTAAAGCATTCCTCAACCCCTCTCCCACTAAACTCAAGCAAAATAACGAACTATAACAAATAATTTCAAGAGAACTTAAGTATCCATCAACTTCCCACAAAAAAAAAAAAAAAAAAAAAAACTCAAACAAACCATTTCAAAACAAGACTTAAGTATTTATCAACTTCTTCCCAATAAATCAAACCAAAAACATAAACTCACAAGTACATTTCCCAACCCCTCCTAACAAACTCAACTAAAAACTTATAAAACAACACAAACAAACAATTTCAAAACATAAGTAAGTATTTCTCAATCCACATCTCAACTATACTTATAAACTAACACCAACCATTTCAAAACTTAATTCAAGTATTTCTCAATTTCCACCTAAACTCAACTAAAAACATAAACTAAAATAACCAAATTTAAAAAATAAGCAATGAAATCACTAGCAGAATACAAACCAAGGAAAAGATTACAAAAGAACTTCGTAATGCACAAGTAGAAGATACAAAAGCACAAACAAAAAAAGAAAAACATAAACAGAAGGCAATTAATTCCTAACAGCAAGCAAAAATGTTCATATCAAAAGGAATTTCATAAGCATACCATAAATCAAGAAAGTCAAAACATGAAGAGAACAAGGAGAGATAAACTACTCCCTTAAAGAAAATAAAGCTTTCAGGCTTCTAGCTATACATAAAGTCACACAAATGTCTTCGTTGAAAAACCCTCTCCTCAAATTAAAAAACTAAATCAAACCCAGATTCATCATAGCTATAATCTACCACCAATTAGAAGAAAGATTGAAAATACAAGATGAAATTTCACCTAAACACAAACCCAAGAGCAGAAATCCGCGAAATTCCCATATCCAATTTTGTGTACAGAAGAAGGAGAAGAGCTTTGTCGTTCAGTCATCGCCGGTGAAGATTCAACTACCGTCGCTGAGGTTTGTTCGTCGTCGTGGGTTGACGACAAGGGGAAGAGAGCTCAGGTGGCCGAAGGTTGAAGAAGGGACGAACGACAGCTGTGGCGGCTGAATGTTGAAGCAGAGAGGAACGATGCTGCGGTGGCTGAATGTTGAAGAAGAGAGGAACGATGCTGTGGCGGCCGAAGGTTGAAGAAGGAAGGAACGAAAGCTACGGCGGCCAAAGGTTGAAGAAGGGAGCTGCGGCGACTGAAGGTTAAAGAAGCTAGGGTTTTTCGAAAACTTTCGAGGAGAGAGAAAAGTGATATTTGGGCTTATTACCATTTAAAAAAATTAAAAAAAATAAAACTGGCCTTTTAACGGGTTGTTTTTAAAGGTCCCTTTTTCTGGAAAAACGCGCGTCCGACATTAAAAGTGGCGCGTGTTTTCCGTCCATCATTAAAGGTCCTGCCCCCTTTTTTCTGTCCATCATCAAAGGTTATTTTTGTAGTAGTGGTGGTCCAACCATCAAACAGAAACCCCTCTCGGGCCAATGAGAGGGTAGGGCCCTTTGTTCAAGACTTGGAGACACCACTTAAGGGAACGGTCATCTACTTTCTCAAAAGTCAGGAAGGAGTGAATTCCATCTTGTGTGATTATGTTCCTAACTCCCCACTCGGTCATGTCTCAGTAATGGTAGGCTCATTGAGTCGGCGTACTGGTCACTCTCACCCATATAAATCAAAGGACAATCCCTCATGAACAGGAGTCCATAATCCACTTAGGATTTAGACTAAGTTGCCTAGGTCATCCTAGTGAAATAGAAACCTAACTAGTTAACGGTGTTACAGGTAGCAGTTACTATTTCACGGCCCGGTCTTATGCAAACTCATTCCATAGGATTCCCACACTCGCATGTCTACTACATGGACGCTTTGGATCAATACGTCTGTATCAAATACAAAGCGGGTCGTATCGCATAGTGTTACCAGGATAAGGTACCCAGTCTTATCCTTGTACTATAGACCTTTTAGGTTGTTACTTGAACATCGATCCTTGTATGTCCCCACATACTAGTTCAAGTTACATACAAACAACCTTTGATCTTAGTTTATTGGATTTGGGTCAAATTGTGCAATATTTGACAATAATATTTTATTGCAAAAACTCAATAACACTTTATTAAAGCAAGTATACAATTTGTTTACATTCACTATCTACGAGTTTTAGGGCATAAAACCCAACAAACTGCCACTCGAACTAAGACTCTAGTTTAGTGGGATGTACAATAATCTATTCAGTAGTGGGTGTATAAATACATGTATAAAACATATACAATGTACAAATACAATAAACTAGGGCATCACTATACCCTTTACATAATGGTATCACTATACCCATTACATTTCTCCCACTTGCCCTAGATTTCACCTTTGTACATAACTCATAGACCTATACCTTCTAGATGACCCTCATACCCTTTAGCCGAGGGAGCCTTCGTGAATTAATCAACAATATTCCATTTAATTCAATGTGTTTGCTTGTCTTAGGCTGCAAGGTTATTTTGAATTTGCCACAGCACCACTGTATCACTATAAAGTGTGATGGGTAATTTCACATTTGGAACACATTCCAAATCAGTCAAGAACTTCCTAAGCCTTATAGTCTCTATCGTTGCTTCATAAGCAACTATATTTTCGGCTTATATGGTAAATACTGTAACTATGCCATACTATAGCTCTTTCATAAAGATTGACCATGGATATTGATGTAGATTTCCTTAAATCCTTATCAGTCTTAGAATTCATGTCAGTGTATCCTGTAAGGATCAAATCTTAGTCCCATACACGAGCATATAGTTCCTCTTTCTCCTTAGATACTTGAGGATATTCTTAACGGTTTTTCCAGTGATCAAATCTTGGATTAGATTGATACTTACTGACAATCCCTAATGCATAGGGCATTCGTCTCATGTGTTGGGGTATATGTCCTAGAACTCAAGTTTTGTTATCTTTTATAAATAAAGATGCTATTCAGTGAAATTATTTATTTTTATTTCAAAGATCCAATAGAAACATCCATGGTTATAAAATGAGATACTTGAACTATATCTTGGATATAGACAGGGGTCAAGTTCAAGTAGGTAACCTAAAACGTCTATAGTAAAATAAATAAGGTTGGGTACCTTGTTTTGGTAACACTATGGATGCGACCTACTTTGCAAATGAGGCAAACGACGTGATCCTGGTTCGTTCATGTAAAGACATGAAAGTAGGGGCATCGTGTGCAAAAGATGTTTACACAAGACGGGACCAAGAAATAAGTCACTCTTACTTTATAACGTCGTTTACTGTAAAGACTGATTTTTTCATACGATGTCCTAGGTGACTCGATCTTAATCCTGAGCTTACTATGAACTCCTGTTCGTTTAGGGTTGTCCTTTGATCTGCATGGGTGAGTATGGTTCAAAAGCACCATTCAATAAACCTACCATTTTGGGGGCAACAATAGATGAATAGTTGGGGACATAGTAATGCAAGACAGAATTCACTCCTACCTGATTTTTGGGATAGTAGAAAGGTTGTTCCCTTAAGTGTTGAATACAAGGCTTGAACAAGGGGCCCCACCCTCTCATCGGCCCGAGAGGGATCTCGTTTGTTGGTTGGACCATAAACGAATTGTTCATTAGAGGATCAGTGGACTTAAGGAACCTAGATGTACTATAGGGGTGAAACGGACATTTGACCTGTCTATGGTAACGAACAACCTATGAAGGATTGACTTACTAATCATTGTTATATCGAGTGGACGGAAATATATCTGCAGAGAGGGGAGTCCAACTATTGGGCAAAAGTGGAGTGTCCCGGTAGTTAACGGAAGTTGGTTAACTAGTTTAAAAAGGGTTTTTACTATTTTGACCTCGCACCGTTGGAGCCCATGATCTGTAGGTCCATTAGGTCCCCTTGCTAACTCGAGACTAACTTTTGGAATAATATGATGGATTAAAAATGAATTGTTTTTAAAGTTCATGTCGAGGAAAAATGAATAAAAATAATAGGTGTTGATAATACGTCGAGTTTTGTGAAAACCGAGTATATATGGATTTTGATATAATTTATAAATCGAAAACATGAATAAGGATTCATGTTAAGAAAAACTACATTTCGGAAATGTTCGGGAGAAGTGGCAAAATATTAATTTAATATTAAGATATTAAATTAATAATTAATTATTTAATTAAATAATTTTAAAATTAATTTTGAATTAATTTAAAAATTAGGAAATTGAAAATTGTTTTTCAATTTTCAGATTAATTAAAAAATTAATTAATTAAGTTAGTGGGAAAATCCAAGATAATTATGGATTTATAAAAATCAAAATCAATTTTGATTTTTTGGAGGTGGAGTGCATGGTGACTAAACCCATGCACTCACCTCCCTTAAGCCACTTAATCCTCCATTAATTTGGAGTGGTTTTTGTGTCAAATGCTGGGCATTTCCTTCAGCTTGAATCCCTCTATAAAGCTGAAAAAGAAGGCTAAAACAAGGGAGGTAGGAGAGAGCTGAATTGCTGCAAAAATCCATACCCATACCTATGAAGTTCTTGAACTTGTTTTTCACATTTTCTCACTAAAATTCCATCACTTGAGGATCCCACAATCCATTCCAAAGGCTTGAGGATAGCAAGGAAGACCTTGTGGTAGTTCTTGACTCGTTGGTGAAGAAAAACAAGCAGCCAATCCAACCAATTTCTCCATTGAAATAAAGGTAGGTTGTTGTCTCTGTTTTTCTCCTTATGAACAACATGCCTTAGTTGATCAAATTGAGTATATTAAGTGCTCTAGATCCAAAATTGCTTCCACTTTTATTATATTAACACCTTCATCATGTCTTCAACTTCTTAAGGTGTCTCAGGAAACAGTTTCTTAGACAATATGAATTCCACAGGTGAAAGGTAGTGAACCCTTCTTGGAATTCTTCATCTTATATCTAACTAACATCTTATAGATATAAGACACTTGAGACAAGGCTAGCTTTTTGTTCTTACTGCTCCTAACAATTTAGATCTGAAGAACAAACTTAGCTTCTCCCAAATTTCCATTTGGAAATTAGCTGCTAGCTCATTTTACTAGTCAGTAAGATAACCTACATCATTTCCAATGACTAGGATATCAATCACATACAACATTAATAAAGCTACTGAACTATTGACGATCTTTAAGACAAGATTCATCAATGTTCTAATCAAAGCCAAAAGATTTGGTGACAATATCAAATCTTATATTCCAAGGTCGAATTGCTTAGGTCAATCCATGAATGGATCACTTAAGCTTCGCATACCCTTTTGTTTTTTATCTTGCTAAATGAACCATTCTGGTTGAGACATGTAGATACTCTTCTAAAGATTACCATTCAAAAGGGTAGTCTTGACATCCATTCAAAAATGGACAAGAGTCCTAACAAACTTCAGCATGACGACAGGAGATAAGAATTTCTTACAGTCCCCTGTCTTCGGGTAAAACTCTTTGCCATAAGTCTAACCATAAGATTATATCTCGTTTCTTCTTGTAGATTCATTTGTAATCCATAGGTGTTACCCTATTAGATAGATCTACAAAATCCTAGATGGAATTGAATTTTTAATTTCGGGTTCGTTGCTTTAATTAAAATTGGTTCTTGTTAAAATCATTCATTGCCTTGCTCTAAGACGATGAATCCTCAATGACATCATTAGGTATGACGATCTGGGCTTCAATTAAGCCCATGTAACGGTCAGATTGTAGAACAATCCTCCCCCTACATTGAGGCACTCTCAACTCTTGAGATATATGTAACTAACCAGTTGTATTGGTCCTATCAACAACTCTTGTTAAAGGTCCAACATCATCAACAACCCTTGTTGACTTAACAACAAGTCTTGTTGATATTTCTGTAGCTTCATCAGTTAATTTACTTAAGACAATCTTCCTTTGTGACTTATTACTTCTCATACGGTCTTTGATAGAGGGCAGAAATGTCACTATTTTAGTCCTAAATTATTAATCTTTTAAGCGCTTTAACTGTGTTTTTATTGAAGAAATCTAAAATAATTTACTATTGTGTCTTTAGGAGCATTTTATGGATTTTTGGTTACAAAAGGCCCAAAAAATGAGCAATCCAAACCTAAAATCCAACCATGAGTCAAAGGGGGAGCCCAAGAGTCAACCATGAAGAGAAGATCCGAAAAGAATTGAAGTTGGCCCAAGTTTCAAGCCCAAAACCGCGTCTGCTGGGTCTGGAAACCGCACAGCGTCGCGACGCTGTCCTATTTCTTGGCGGACAAGTTGGATGACGACACAGTCCCTTTTCTGGGCCTATAAAAGGATCCCCTTGGTGCCCATTTTTCTCATCAATCAATTCTTCATCCTTTCCTTCATTTCCTTCCTTGGCTCTTTTTTAGCATTCTCTCAAGGCTTTTTAGCCTTTTTTAGAGTTAGAAGTGGGAAAATTTTGGGGAGCTTTTGGGAGCACTCTAGGAGGCTCGGGGCGTGCTCGGAGGGACTCCAAGCACTAGCGACGGGGTCTTCGAAAGTCATTTCCTTTTCTCTTATTTTGCTCAAATTTATGCTTTCTATTACATCTTGTGGATATTATAGCCATGTATAGCTAAACCCCAATTTGGGGTCTTGAAATGAAAATATATAGTTAAATGTTATTATAATTGCCTATCTCTTGCCCTCCTTTACTAATTATTTGTATGGATGCTCGTGCTGTATGCAATCTTGCCAATTGTATATTGATCCGATTCTTAATGAAAACTTGAAGGAGAGAAATTAGGATAGATCATAATCCATGCAACTAGTTTAATTGCCTGTAGTGACAACGAGATTAGTTGATCAAATTTAGATTCCAATAATGAATCAGAGCGTAATAATTAACGAATTTTAATGGCGCGAAGGACACTTAGGTTGTTAAAATGGATTAATTATAATTAGGGGAAACCGACAGGAGAACCTATGTGATTAACGAAGATTCTAGGAGTATAATTAGTTGGGCAACAAGATAGGATAATTGTAATCATTCTTTAGCTATTAATTGATTTTCAAGACCCCGCTGCTCACTCAAAACTCTTTCTCCATAATTTTTAATTCCTTGATTGATCAATTTTAAATCTTTAATTGTTTTAATTTTAAATTCATTTTAGTTTCATGATTTCGTCCCTAAATATTATTTCGCCCAAGTATTTTTAGTGTTCAAGAATTAACTGTTTTGCTTAATATCGCTTCACCTCCCTGTGGATTCGATACTTGGAATATTTCTGTTTAATATTACTTGCGGCCTGTGCACTTGCGGTATTGCGGTGTGGTGCAACAATCTTCTTCTGAGAATGTAGCATTTGTCGGTACAAATTCTTTATTCTCTTGTGGATTGAAGAAGTATCCACATCTCTCGTTTTCATGGGGTAGCCTACAAACAGGTATACTGTTGAACAATGTTCCAATTTCTTTTGGGTTAGCCACAAGCACGTGTGTTGGACTCCAAAAAAAATATAACGTAAACTACTTTTACGCCTTATCCACATTTCAAAAGATGTTTCAGAAACACTTTTGATGGAACTTTGTTCGAAATATGTACTGCAGTCAACACTGCATGACCCCAAAACGAGTCAGGCAAATGAGCATCGCTCATAATGAATCAAACCATATTCGATAGGATTCTATTTCTCCTATCTGATACACCGTTTTCCTAAGGTGTTTTCAAGGGTTTGAGAGTTGAGATGTAATTCCATGTTCTATCAAATAGTCTTGGAATCTCAAGTCTCATATACTCTACACCTCGATCTGATCGAAGTGTTTTTATCATCTCACCTAACAAGTTTCCAACTTCAGTTTCAAACCACTTTGAATTTCTCAAGAGCTTTAAACTTAAGTTGTATTAGGTTGAGATACCCATACCTTGAATAATTATCTATAATATAGATGAATTATTCATGCCCTCCCACTGCTCTAACATATTGGACCCCAAGGATCCAAATGTACAAGCTCCAAGGGCTCTTTGGCTCTATAGTTTTTTTTTTTTTTCAAGCAAAAGAATCTATTAGTCATATTGCCTTTAAGGCATGACCTATAAGGTAGCAGAGAGCTATCTTCGAACTTGCTTAGAAGTATACTCTTGACCAATCTCCCAATCATTTTGAGGTAAATATGTCCTAACCTTAAGTGCCAAAGAAAGATATTTTTCCTTTAGGAGAAATCTTTTGTCTTTCATTTCTTTGAGTAGTAGCAGCCTTAGGCAACGCAGTGTTCATGACTGGCTTACTCTTGATTAGTCTTAAAACATTTATGTTATTTTTCAGTTCAGCTGAACAAAAGTTAACTCCCTTTCTTGAAATGAACTGTGTTAGCAGGGAAAAGTAAAGAGTAACATTGTTCCAGCCAATAAGATACAGAAATCAAATTTCTTTTGATCTTAGGAATTATATACACATTATCTAATAATATGTATTTGCTCCCACTGGAAAAAATAACTTAACGTTCCCCATTGCTACAGCCAAGACAACCTCTCTAGTTCAAAATTTTTTAGAGTTATCTCAACAGCATCAAGCTATTGCCAGGAATTCAGTCCTTTTAATAAGAAGAACAAACGTGATTTGTGACTATGAATCAAGAATTCGGGTAGAATCATCATTCTTCACAAATTACGCTTCCAAGACTAGTAAATCGACTTTACTGTCTTTGGAAAGGTCTTGTTTGGCTGAGCAAGGCTCAATGTCACATTCATTAATAACACTTCTTAATGAATTAAACATTTGGGACATGAGAACATTTCTCAGTTAAGACTAATCTTAAATTATTCGCTACAAATTAATCGTTTAAGTTTGTTGTATAATCACCGTTATAGGCGTAAGACTATGCACATATTTAATCATTGAATCGCTGAAATAACAAATTACTTGATTATTTATCGCACTAACCCATTACAAGAGCAATACAAACAATTGCATACAATCCAATCAGTTTAGCAAAAACAAGTAATCATAGAACCCTAAGACTATTGATTTAATTTTGCAACGATGTTTCAAAGGTTTTGAGCAACAACCATCGAAGGGTGGTCAGCTACTTCTCCTTTGAAATGAGACACTTCTCAGTCAACTCTATTACAAGAATAACTCATATTCCTACAGACGTTGACCACCGTTGTTCGATCAAGGATTCATTAACGGATTAACTTATCCCCGTAAGTGTAACCCTCCCCACTTTCAAATCTTAGAGGCACGCACCAACAGGCTACCGAAGGGAAAGACAGTTGCTGGTAATTAGCCTAAGTGATCCTATCCTTTTCAGGAATTCACGGTGTTACGAATCCTATGATTGGGCCCTCTGAAGGGATGGTTGCTCCAGGATAACACGCAGGCGGATCATAAGACTCTCACAGTGTGACCTATGGGTGGAGACCGAGGGATACGTTGACACGTGTCCCGCTCCCACTTACTATGGGCACTTTCCCCATTCATCTTATTATTGACCCATGCAAACACTTTCCGAAGGGAGGCCGCACTTAAATGACACAAAGCCGAGCATGGATCTCACATTGTGAATATAGGGACGTAGGAGTAAAAAACTCGATTTAAATCAAGTCTAGATTTTTCCTTCCACTAAAGTGACCTATCGTATATTTTAGGGTTTATTAACCTAGATAAATCCGACTAATTCAATTTATCTAAGTCTAATCCCATTATAACTCTTATGATGAGAATTTTACGGTAATGTTCTAGGTGAATTTAACTCTTTTAAGAAACCTAGCGACATCGTATGCTAACATGACTATGGTTATTTCAACTCAGGTTTCAGGTCTGTTCCAAGGTAGCAGGTGTTTCGTAAACCATCAACTTAAATACCTCAAGCCTTAGACAAAACTTAACCGAGAGAGTTCCCTTTTAACCATAGTAATGTAAAGTCTTTACTCTAAAGATCTTGGTGTATTAAACTCTTTTAATAAACCTAGTGACATTGCATGCTAACATTTAACCATGATTAATTCAACTCCAATATTTCAGGTCAGTTCCCAGGTAGGAGGTATTCCGTAAACCGTCATCTTAAGTACCTCAAGCGTTACACAAAACTTAACTGGTGGAGTTCCCTTATAATCATAGTAATGTTTTTCCTACTTAGTCAATTAAAACTATTTTTAATTCTAAGTAAGAATAATTCTAATCCTATTAGAAATGTGATCTTAGGTCTAATTAATTTTAAAAATTTTAAAATTAATTCATTTACCCTACGATCCTATGTTTGCATGCAATTCTTTGTTATAGCTTAACGGTTTCTATTCATTAATTTTCTAATACTTTTAAAAATTTAATGAATTAACCCTATAGCATGCTACTACGGTGAATAAATTAACAATCAAATTCTAATTAATTTATAAAACCATACATTAGCATACATGACATACCAAAATATAACAATTATATTAATCTAAGGTAATGCCATGCTCAATGCAATTTAATTTCCTTTTGGTTAACCTAACTCTTAAATTAATTACCAAAGAAAATTAAAATAAGCATTTCCATTTTCATTCATTAACATAACATTTATATTAATAGCTCAAGAAAATTAATAAGCACATAAATTACTTTCATAAATATAACTCTTTATGCATAAATATAAATTACTTTCAATCACACCAACAACCAATGCAAAATTTAGATAAACAAGATTAGATCTACGATCGGCTCTTATACCAATTTAAAGATTTGGAATTCCCTAATTCCGATTAAGCGGAAGCAAAATTCGAACCGATTCGCAGTTAATTTTGTTTATCCAAAAATATCATTACATTGGCAAAAATCATAGAACAAATTCTATAGAGCATACAAAATTTAGATCTAAATCTATAATAAAGAAAAGAGAAGCAAACCTTCGTTGACGTCTCTGAAAATCAAGAATGATTTTTTATTGCTTTGAAATAACGAAGAACACCACCATTTGGTTACACTAGTATATCTCTGAGACTACTGGAGGCAGGAGACTAGTGGGAGTCTTTTAGGAGAGATCTCTAAAAGAAGTAGAATTAATAGGATGCCTTTCACCCCACCCCAGGGGTCCTATATATAGGTAAAGGCCAAGACCTTTTCCTAATAGGAAAAGGTCTTATGAGTAAGTTCAAATATATTATCTTATTCATATATAATTTTAATAAATAATTAATTCATTCCATAATTAATTAATTACCCAATTAAACATCACATATTTAAGCTTAGGGATTTTATTAAAATTTAAATTAATATGAATCCAATTCATATTAAATTTATTTGAACTCTTTCAAATATTTTCTCTCAAGAATTAATTTTTGAAATTAATTCAAAAGTTAATTTATAAAGTTTCATAAACTTTATATTATAATGTATCAACATACATTATATGATTTCCCTAAATAAATTGAACACTTTCAATTTACAATTTATATTACATTGCCTCAAGTCTCTTTACGAGCTACCAGTGGGACCTTATGGACCTACAGATCAGAAGCTCCAACGATACGAAACTAATTGGCTAAACTCATTAACCAAGTTAGTCAACAGTCGTTAACTGTGGGTCACTCCACTAAAGACTCATAACTTGCCGTTATTTGTCGATACCCGTGGACACAGAAATATTCTGCAGTGAGAAGAGTCATAGCCCTTTACGAGTGTTCGTAACTCCAGCTGGGTCAAATTACCGTTTTACCCTTGAGTTACCTCTACCTTCTTAAGTACCAATGCTCCTCTAATGAACAACTTGTTTGTGGTACAACCATCAAACAGAAACCCCTCTCGGGCCAATGAGAGGGTAAGGCCCTTTGTTCAAAACTCGAAGACACCAGTTAAGGGAACACTCATCTACTTCCTCAAAAGTCGAGAAGGAGTGAATTCCATCTTGTGTGATTATGTTCCCAACTCCCCAATCAGTCTTGTCTCCAAAATGGTAGGCTTATTGAGTCGGCGTACTGGCCACTCTCACCCATACAAATCAAAGGGCAATCCATCGTGAACAGGAGTCCATAATCAACTCAGGATTCAGACTAAGTTGCCTAGGTCATTCTAGTGAAATAGAAACCTAACTAGTTAATGGTGTTACACCTAGCGGTTACTATTTCGCAATCCGGTCTTATGCAAACTCATCCATAACATACCCACACTCGCATGTCTACTACATGGACACTTTGGATCAATACGTCTGTATCAAATACAAAGCGGGTTGTATCGTATAGTGTTACCAAGATAAGGTACCCAGTCTTATCCTTGTATTATAGACCTTTTAGGTTGTTACTTGAACATCAATCCCCTTATGTTCCACATACTAGTTCAAGTTACATACAAACAACCTTGGATCTTAGTTTATTGGATTTGGGTCAAATTGTGCAATATTTAACAATAACATTTTATTGCATAAACTTAATAACACTTTATTAAAGCAAGTATACAATTTGTTTACATTCACTATCTACGAGTTTTAGGGCATAAAACCCAACATTTTGTTTTTAAATATATAAAACCCAACATTCCACTCTTATTTCGCCAAACTATTGTATGTGGTGTTGCAGTAGCTCTTCCTCCATTGCATTTGTTACAAGCTCATCCAACACATTAATCACATAACATTCTTCCATCTCAGCTGGGCATTTCATGGCATCAAATATATTGAACTTAAATTCTTGATCATACACTTACATAGTCAATTCACCCTTTTGAACATCAATTAGAGCTTTCCTTGTGGCCAAAAATGGTCTTCCTAGGATAATTGGGACATCCTTGTCAGATTCATAATCTAAAATAATGAAATCCTCTAGAAATATAAACTTATCCACTTGAACTAAAATGTGCTCAATATTTCCTTCATGGTTGATGATTGATCTATCAACAAGTTGCAAAGTTACCATGGTCAGCCTACCCTCTCCTATTCTCAATTTCTTGTAATTGGATAATGGCATGAGGTTTATGCTAGCCTCAAGATCACACAAGGCTCTTCCTAATTCTTTACCACCAATGGAAACAAGAATGATAAAAGTCCCAGGGTCTTTCAATTTGGGTGGAATCCTATTTTTCAAGATTGCACTACACTCCTCAGAAAATGCCACAGTTTCATACTCACCCAATCTCCTTTTTTTTCAAAATATCCTTGTGGAACTTCACATAGTTGGGCATTTGTTCCAAATCCTCAACTACTGCGATGTTTATATGAAGTTGTTTCAATACCTCATGAAATTTCTTAAAATTGGCTTCTTGATTTTTATGTTTTAGCCTTTAGGGAAAGGGTGGTGGTTTAAATGTTGGGGAAGGTGTAGGATTTGGCTTAGGAGGAACTATAGGTGTTGTCCTAGGGATTTATTCAATTTCCTCATTCTCTGGAACTTTTTCCACTTGATTTCCAACAGGTCTGTCATCAACTTTCACTGTTGTTTTGTCCACTTCAGCATGCGTATCAACTTGTTGCCTAGTTGTCTTTCCTGGTTTGGCACTTTCTTCTCTACTAGTGGCTTTCCACTTCTTAGTTCCACAACTTGGACTTGTTCCTTTCCTTCCCTCTTTGAATTCGGTCCATTTGAACTTCCAACTCACTAGCTATTCAGTCCATTTGAACTTCCAAATTTCTTACAGACGCTTGGTGAGTTTGAATTGTGGCATCGGTTTTAGCCATATATTCCTTGAACAAGCTCTCTAAAGAAGAGTTGGGAACATGTTGTTTCATGGTATTTTGGAACTGATTTTGCTAATTTTGTTGCCCAAATCCAGGAGGTCCACTCCTCTTTTGTTGAGCTTGTTGGGTGTTGGAATTACTTCCTTGACCTCTCCAAGCAAAATTAGGATGATTTCTCCAACCCGGATTATAGGTATTGGAATAGGGGTTATTCCTAGGGGTATTTTGGTTCCCAACATAATACACTGAGGCTGGATTTCTAGGGCAAAACTCAAAAGTGTGATCCTCTCCACAATAAACACATGAATCTATAACATTTTGGTTTATGTTGATAGCTGCATCAGTTGATTTCCATTAGGATTCAACATATTCAAATTTTCAAACCCCGAAGTCAACTTTTTCATCATATTTTCCATGGTATCAAATCTTGCATTGAAAAATGTCACAATATCAACCTCCATCATTCCCTTGTTTTTCTTTCTAGCCACATTTCTCACATCAGACCATTCGCAACTATTTGTGGAAATTCCCTCCAAAATGTCATAAGCCTCATCAAAAGTCTTAGCTAAAAGTGCACCATTGGTTGTAGCATCTACCATGTTTTGAGTGGCTAAATTCAACCCATTATAGAAGGTTTCCATTTGGATGGAATGGGGTAAACCATGGTGAGGGCATTTTCTCAACAATTCCTTAAATCTCTCCTAAACTTCACTAAAGGACTCATCCTCAAATTGACTAAAGGACATTATCTTAGCTCTAAGCTTGACATTTCTAGTGGGAGAGAAGTACTTAATGAGGAATTTCTCTACTAGCTCATTCCATGTAGTGATGGAGCCAAGAGCAAAGTTATTTAACCAAGCTTTAGCACCATCTCTCAAAGAATAAGAAAACAAGGTTAACCTCAAAGCATCTTGAGAAACTCCTTGGATTCTAAATAAGTCACTCACTCTAAAAAAGGATTTAAGGTGTGGGTGTGGGTCCTCAGATGGTAATCCATGAAATTGTTTCACCGCTTGTAACACTTGGAACATAACAGGCTTCATCTCAAAATTTTGTGCCTATATCTGAGGTCTAACTATCCTAAGGTACAACTCATTGTATGTAGAGATGACATAGGCTGTAATAGCTCTTCCCCTATCATTGGCTATAAGACAGGGTTTTCAGCTCGATTTTCTACCCTAGGTTTCTGGTTTATCTCAGGGTTAGACTGCTGGTTGTTTTGGTTTTCTTGATCCCTAGGAGGTACAGGGGGCAAAAGAGGTGGTGGATCCATCCTATTGTTTCTCCCCCTTTGTTCTCTTCTCCTCTTATGAAAAGTCCTTTTAATTTCAGGGTCAAAATTGAATTCTAAGTCAAGAAATTCATTCATACACAGCTACCAGCAGCTGGAAAAGCAAACAACCAAGCTAGAATTTCTTTTAGCACCAATTTCACAAAATTTCAACTCAAAATTAGCAAAAATCAACTCACTCCCTGACAATGACGCCAAAAACTTGTTGTCTTATGCAAAGTAGTGATAATTATGCAGAAAATAGCTAAAAAACGTGCAAGTATACACATCATGACAGCAAGTGATAAGTAAATTAAGATGGTTCTCCACAGGGATTGATATAGGGAATTTTACTACTTATATGCTTAATTTTCAATGAAATTCAGAGTAACCAAGAACCAAATAGATTTCATTAACTAAAATGCACCAAAACAAGAAAATCAACTAAAGATTTAGATGGAAAAACTAAGAAAACGGTGCAAAGGGGTGTTGGACAACAGAGAAGGATAGGCTCGGATTAGGAGTTTATATACTGCTTTTTAGTGTTGCTACAACTAAACTCTTGTAATTTTCATATCACTCAGATATTTGTCGCTCACTGCCGAGCGATTACCGCAAGCGCATGGGTCGTCACAAGTAATATAAAATGGTAGGTAATACCGAGTATCGAATCCACAGGGAGGCGAAGCGAAAATTAAGCAAAAAAGATAAATTTGTTGAATTTCACTAGCACGTCCTCCACAACACCCATTGGGTGGGTAATCGATCTATCAGCAAGCTGGAGAGTGACGTCGGTGTCCTTCATTCCTGTTAAACCAATCTTCCTGTAAACAGAATAGGGCATTAAATTTATACTAGCACCTAAATCACATAAGGCCCTATTGAAATATACTTCTCCTATAGTGCAGGGAACAGTAAAACTCCTTGGATCTTTCTATTTAGAAGACATCTTTCCAGAAACAATGGTACTACTACTTTCAGAAAATTTAAAGATTTTTTTAAAAAAACTTTTCTTCCTAGAAAGCATTTCTTTCATGAATTTCCCATAATTAGGCATGTTATACAAGGCATCTACTAAGGGAAAATTCACAGACAACTTCTAAAACATTTCTAGGATCTTTTGAAACTGCTCATCTAATTTAACATTTTTAAAGCGCTGAGGAAAAGGTAACTCCCTGTAGTCAAAGGTTGGACATTCGCCCCTCCGCTTGGGCGGGCTAATGTGCGAGCCTTTGTCGTGATGGTTGCATGGAACCACATCTTCCTCGTTTAGTTTCTCTTTGTAAAAAACTTGATGTGGAATTTTCCTTATCGCAAGCGCACGGGTCAAGTAATAATAAAGTGTTCGTATAAACGAGTGTCGTCCTCTAGATTGGATTTTTAAGCGGATCAATTATTGTGAATTATCCTGCTCAATTTTATTTAGGGAACACGATGTAATGAGTGAATGATATGAAAACGAACTCAAAATACGCAAAAAGAGTGGAAATTCAATTGGGAAAAATACTTAGGGAATTGATTTCGCTAATTTAATCTAGGATTGATTTTAAGGAGTAAGTTATTATGCACAATGAAATTATGAGCCTAAGACCCTTTTATCACAACTACCTCTCCCGAGTATAATTGATTCTCATGCAAATTAATCTACTTGATATCTCTATCTAAGTTTGTTAACATGCAAGGCAATGAGATCTTTTGACCAATTCTAAAGTTAATCTAAAACCGTCACGAATTAGAAAGTAAACTTTAGTCATGCAATCTTGAGTAAGTCTATATTAAATCCCCTCTCCCGAACTAGATTCAAAACTTAAATCATTCAACTAATGGCCAATTAATTGAAAGCATTAAATCAAGATTACAAACATAATAAACATTGCACAACTTTAACCATAAATAAATCCATAAACAAAATCAACTACATCAATCCCTAAGCTATGAGCTTAGCTACTCATGAATGGAATTACAAGCTCAACTAAACATAATAAAGCCATAAACTCTAGCTAAAGAAAAGAAAAGGGAAAAGAAAACTCAATGTAGGCCGAGACCGAACGTTCCCGTCACGATCCCCACGAACAATGGGTTGATTTCCAACTTGCTCTCTTTGCTTCAGCCCTCCATTGCTCTGTTTCTGCCCTGTTTACGGCTCCAAGAAGTCCCCCAAATCGAATCCCCCAAAACCTAGCCGAAAATAAGCTTTTATTCTGTTTTTTCGTCATAACGTCGAGATGCTGCCTCTAAACACGCGTGTTCTGGAAAGGAAATTACACAGCGTCGAGATGCTAAGGTCGCAGCGTCGAGACGCTGTGACCGTTTCGTGCCTATTCAGATAAGGAATGCTAGCGTCGAGACGCTCAAGGGCTAGCGTCGATACGCTAGTCTGCATTTCACCAAATTTTGACTTTTTTCCTCTTTGACTCTTCTTCATTCCTTTGCATCTTTTCTCGTCCCGAGCACCTGATTGAGTCCACTATTGCGTTTTAGCTCCAATCAACCATTTCCTACAACATAAACATTAAAGCACAATAAACTGGCCCAAAAAATCATAAAAGACTAGCTAAATTAAATAAGTAAAGATAGCTAGCTATGCTCGCTATCAGTCTGCCATCCTGCTTTTCGTCTTTTCTTCCTGCAAAATTGTTAGAAAATCCACAATTAAAATCAATAGAGTTAGGAGGATGTTGGGACCTTTCAGAGGAGGTTTTTTGTGCCTCAGCCCTTTCATCTTCATCCTTGCTCTTTTCTTCTTCCTTCTTCTTTTCTGAATTGGTTTCCAGCTGTCTACCACTTCTCAGTGTCACCATCTTGCACTACTCTCTTGGGTTAGGTTCAGTATCACTTGGAAATTTTCCCTTTTGAAGGGCATTCACCGCTGAAGCGATTTGTCCTATTTGCACTTCCATGTTTTTCAGAGTTGTGTCGTGGTTATTAACTGTTGTCTGGAGATTCACATTCAATACTCTTTGTTCTTTAATAAATAGAGCCACCATCTCCTCTAGGTTACTCTTCTTTTCAGGCGCACTGGATGATGCAAAACCTGGCGGTGGCTGCAAAACATTCTTTGTATTTGAATATGAGAAGTTCTCGTGATTGCGCAGACTAGGGTGGCAGAAGTTTGGTACTCCTTGAGCAAATGGTATGTTTCCTACGTACTGGACTTCTTCCACATCTTGACCTTCCTTCTTTGAATGACCTTCAGCTAAGGTGGAAATGGACTTGACTACCTCAGATGAAGTCAGCTTGTTCAGCGCATTGGTCAGAGATGCCATCTGTGCCTTCAATGAACTTGACTCATCCAATTGATATATTCCAGCCTTCTTTGAAATTGCTCCCCTCTTGGTCGGCCACTGATAACTGGTTGCCGCCATTTCCTCCAACAGATCTTTGGCTTCTATCACTATTTTGGAAAGAAAACTTCCTCCTGCTGACGTGTCTAGGACTGTCTTTGTGGAGGGATTCAATCCATTGTAGAATAACTGCACTTGGACCCAATTAGGATATCCATGTTGGGGGCACCGCCTAAGCCTTTCCTTGTATCTCTCCCATGCCTCGTACAACTACTCCTTATCAAGCTGCCTAAATGTTCTGATCTCAGTCCGGAGCTTGGTAGTTTTGGCAGGCGGGAAAAATTTTGTCAGAAAAGCCTGGGCAAGCTCGTCCCATGTACTAATGTTGCCCGTCTCGACTGATTCGAGCCAATCCTTTGCTTTGTCTTGTAGAGAAAATGGAAACATCCTCAATCTTATAGCGTCTGCCGGAACTCCGTTCATCTTCACCGTCCCACAAGTTTCCAAGAATGATCGCAGATGTGAGTGTGGGTCCTCAGAAGGATGTCCCTTAAAAGAGTTATCGCGCACCATCTGAATCAATCCTGTCTTTAACTCAAAATTGGTAGCTTGGATTGGGGCGTAGACAATTCCAGAATTCTCGGTGGGAAGAACTGGTTGTATAAAGTCTTTGATTGCCTTGGGAGCTTCATCTTGATGGACCATTGTTTCTGCTTATCTTTTCTCTTTCCAAATGGTTCTAAGAGTCCTGTCAATTTCAAGATACAGCGGAAACAAATTAACCACCTTGTTCCTTTGCATACAATACTCCCAATCAATCAAAAGAACAAAACAAAAAAATAAAATAAAATAAAATAATATTCACAAAATAATGAAAGAAAAAATATTTACACCTAAATTACTATTTATCCCTTTCTTTTTGATGTCAAGAAAAATTGATTTGCTTAAAAATCAAGCTTCCCCAGCAACGACGCCAAAAACTTGTCACTCACCGCCGAGCGATTACCGCAAGCGCACGGGTCGTCACAAGTAATATAAAACGGTAGGTAATATTCAGTATCGAATCCACAGGGAGGTGGAGCGAAAATTAAGCAAAAATAAAATCTCTTGAGCACTAAAAGTACTTGGGTGAAATAATATTTAGGGAACAACTTATGCAATAAAGAGGAATTTAAAATTCAAAGCAATTAAAGAAAATAAGTTGATCAATCGAAAAAAATAAAATATGGAGAAAGAGTTTTCTTTTAATGGAAAGAGGGGTCTTGAAAATCAATTAATAGCTAAACATTTGTTATAATTATCCTATCTCATTGCACAACTAATTATAATCCTAGAATCTCCGTTAATCACATAGGTTCTCCTGTCGGTTTCCCCTAATTGCAATTAATTCATTTTAACAACCTAAATGTCCTTAGCGCCATTAAAAATCATTAATTATTACGCTCTGATTCTTTTTAGGAATCTAAGTTTAATCAACTAATCCCGGTGTCACGACAGGCAATTAAACTAGTTGCATGGATTACGATCTATCCTAATTTCTCTCCGTCGAGTTTCCATTAAGAATCAAATCATTACACAATTGGCCAAATTGAATAAAGCATTAAGCACATCCATACAAATAATTAGGACAAAGGGCAACAGACAGAAAATTATAACAACATTTAAACTATAATTTCATTTCAAGACCCCAAATTGGGGTTTAGCTACACATAGCTAAAATATCCACAATATTTACAATAGAAAGCATAATTAAGAGCATAAAAGGAAAGAAATTGACCATCGAAAAAACCCTTCGCTGACGCTCAGAGCTCCGCCGAACACTCCTTAAGCCTCCTAGGATGCTCCCCAAAATTCCCCAAAATATTTCCCACTAAGCAATCTCTCAAAAAGGCTAGAAAGCCTTGAGAGAGGCTCCAAAGGAGCCAAAGGAGGGAGGAAAGGAAGGAAAGGATGTGGTGATTGATTGATTGATTGATGCTAAAATGAGGCACCAAGAGGTGCCTTTTATAGGCCCGGATTGGAGGTAGCGTCGCGACGCTACATTGCACAGCGTCGCGACGCTGCTATGTACGCGTCTTGTTGCCCAAGAAATGGGTAGCGTCACGACGCTGACCCAATTTTCAGAATTTCCAGCTTCGGCTTGGGCTAATTTTTGGGCCTTCTCTTCACTTCTTTTTGGGCCTTTCCATCATGATTGGCCTCATTGGATCCCCTTTTGATCCAAGCTTGGATTTGGGCTTCATTTGCTTCATTTTTGGCACTTTTTCTCCTAAGATCACCGACTTTGCTCCTAAGGACCAAATAACAGAATACAATAAATATTTTCATTAAAAACACGATTAAAGCACAAAAAAGCCTAATAAATTGGGACTAAAGTAGCAACATTTCTGCTCGCTATCAATATTTCATGGGAATCTTCCAATTCTCCTTGAGTTAGGTGATTAAATTCCCATTTAACACCTATCGTAGAGTTCTATTGATGTGTGCATTAGGTGAGTGTTCATTCCCAAACTACCCACTAGCTTAGCCACTACTTTTATCAAGCTAATGTAAAGTAAAAGTCATGACAACTTACTAGATAATTGTTGGCCAAACAAAAGTCTAGCATTAAGATTTAAGCACACTTTACTTTAAAATGGAAATCACAAGGTTCATCTACAACCACACACTTAATTACAATATAAAAACTCCTAATCCTCACCTAATGAGGCTTAGTTCATGTTCAAGAGAGAAATGAGTTCAATATCGTAGAAAACTTCCATACACAACACCTTTTCAGCCTTAAACACAATTTAACACCAAGGAGAAGAGATAAGATGAGAAGAATAAGCTAAAAAAGAAACTTCCAAGGTGGAATCCAACTTTCCCAAGCTGGAGTTTCTCCTATCAGCAGCCTCCCCTCTATCTTTTCCTCTTTTTCACCCACGACAGTAGCTCCAAGAATGATTCCCTTCCTTTTCCAATCGTTTCTTCCTTTGTAGGTCTTCTTTCCTTAAATATCCTACCTTATTTGTGGAATTCAGGGTTGATTGAACTCCTTTGTCCACATGAATTCTTTTCTAATGGATGGAAACATCTTGCATCAACAGCTGGGAGTGCCAACTCAATTAATGAGCCTCCCACATGGAAAACACGTGCAACCACTTAATATTTTAGCTCCACTACTACTTGTTGTCAGCTCAGCTACTGTAGCATTATATGTGCAAATTACAGCTCCAGATTAGCTTAGGAAAATCAAATATGCACCAATTTACACTAAGCTTCTTTCCAACCGAATCCAAACATCATAGCTACAAAATTAGAACAATAATGCACAATTTCACATCAATTCTCAACAGATAAAGAGCTTAAAGCCTAAATATATGGCCAATAACTCTTGTTTCCAAGAGTTATAAGTTTCTTCGGTCAATCTCATGGTCAAATCTACTGAAAATGATTCTTCTAAAACTAATTCTCCTTAGTTTTCACAAACCTCTAGAAACGGTACTAGGGGTGGTCGTGGTAGTTGATAAGTCCAATTTATTATACACTTAGAATCTCCCAATTTGCTTATATTAGTTGAGTTCCTTGTGAAACATGCTTTAAAATGAGTATAATATGTCTATAGGTCCTCATCAGGGCTTTGGAAGCGATTCGGGGCTTAAATGAGCGAAACCAGTGCGTTAAATGACCATTCTGCACTTGGAGCCATCCCAGCGTCGAGACTCTTCAACCTAAGTGTCGGGATGCTGCTCAAATAAGGAAAATTCGTGGGCGCCAAGTTGAAGCAAGAGCATCGCGACGCTCTCACCATAGTGTCACGACGCTATGTTGATCCGCAGATTCTTTCCATAGTTGAAGGCCTAGCATCGCGACGCTGTGTCTTAGCATCTCGGTGTTAGGCAATTTTCCAGAATTAGGATAAAAGGAACTATCTCAATTACATTTGAGAACTCCCCTTCTTTCAAGTGAACCCCCACAACAATAATAAGAATAGCCACATTTAACAAAATGATAGACAACCCCAAGAAAGCTAAACAGATTTGGCTTGGAACAATGATCAAAGATCAAGAAGAAAGGAGAACTCGTTCCTAACTTCAAGATTTCGAACTCTTCACAATCTAATTGATCAAACTAGATTGAAAGTTCTAGGCATGCATTCTAAACACAAGAACACAAAGAAAGCTTAAAAGTTTGAGAGAGACTAAACCCAATATGAAATTTCATTCAAATTCAACTTCAACTTGTTGTTCAAATGAAAAATTACATCTCTATTTATACTAATTGAAAAGACACCATGAAAGTATACAACCCTTCATCTATGTAGTCTAGATTCAACCCCAACCTTTCAAATCCATACATGAACCATCATAAATACAGATACATTAATTAAATAGGTACATAATGCATTAAATATAATGGATGAATCTAGATTTTTAGATTCATTGTGCCTCTTGATTGAAAGGATGCCTTTGTTAAGCTTGAAAGGATGCAACTCTTCACCATAGTAATTGATTAAGCTGGTTCATCACTTATTTCCTTATCAAATTGTTTTTTTCCAATCTTGGCTGAAATTTTTCCTTCTTTGAAGACCCAATTCAGCCCCATTCTACCACGAATTGAAGGCCAAGAAACACTATAAAAAGAGGGTCTTGGTGTAGGTTTAGAATCATCCCTCAACACATAATTCACTACAACTTTGTAGTCCATCTCTCTCCCCCCTTTCCACCATTCTTCTTAGTTTTAGTCTTTTCTTGTTTTCTTTATGTATTCCATGAAGAATCAAGCTTACTCTTGCCCCATGAGAGACTAAGCTCTTTATTCATGTAACCGGGGTGTCAAAAGCAAGTTCTTATTCTTTTAATGAAATTTCTTGTTTGAATTATCAAAGCATGTTTATGTGATTTTAGTTCTTTTTCCATAAGTTTAGATTGTGGTAGGAAAGATTGACAACCTTGACCGCGCCCTCTCTAAATTTACTTGCTAAATCTTAGTAGCATATAGGTTAACGTTATGATTATACGCATACGTCCCTAGAACTAAATGATTTAATTAATTGTAATTGTGGTTTGTTGCCCATTACATGTAAATTAACTCGGCTAGATCCCATTGCGGTTTAGGTTAATTAATCGGCCAATTAATTAGTTTAAACTAGAATCAAACTTAGCGTTTGTGATAGCGAGCATTGCTAGCTACTTTTACTTATTTAATTTAGTTAGTCTTTTATGATGTTTGGGCCATTTTATTGTGCTTTATTGTTTATTTTGTAAGAAATGGTTGATTGGAGCTATAATGCCATATTAGAGTTAATCGGGTGCTCGGGGCGTGAAAAGATGCAAATGAATGAAAAGAGTAAAAGAGGAAAAAAGTCAAATTTCGGTCAACAGCAGGCTAGCGTCGAGACGCTAGCTCTTGAGCGTCGAGACGCTCACATTCCATATCAGATTAGGCGCGTAAAGCTCACAGCGTCGAGACGCTGTGATAGGAAGCGTCCCGACGCTACCGTTTTTCCCTTATTCAGAACGCGCGTATAAGAGGCAGCGTCGAGACACTATCGGCAGAATTTCCCTATTTAATCTTTCTTACTTGCTACGGATTGAGGCAGGCCAAATTGAGAGAATTGAACCCTAATTTCGACTAGAGACCTACTGTGGGAGCTGAAGCAAAGACGAGGACCGGGAATTTCACTTGGTGGCGTGGATATCGAGACGGGGACGTGCCGGGATCGACGACATTAAGTGTTTCCTTTCCTTTTACTTCTCTCTAGCTAGATTTTATGGTTTTTACATGTTTAGTCAAGCTTGTAATTTTATCCATGAGTAGCTAAACTTGTAGCTTAGGGATTGATGTAGTTGATTAAGTTTATGGATTGATTTATGTTTTAAGTTGTGCAATGTTATTATGTTTGTAATCTTGATTTAATGCTTTTAATTAATTGGCCATTAGTTGAATGATTTAAGTTTCGAATCTAGCTCGGGAGAGGGGATTTGATTTAGACTTACTCAAGATTGCATGAATAAAGTTTATTTTCTAATTCGTGACGGTTTTAGATTAACTTTAGAATTGGTTAAAAGATCTCATTGCCTTGCATGATTAATAAACTTGGATAGGGATATCAAGTTGGTTAATTTGCATGAGAATCAATTATACTCGGGAGAGGTAGTTGTGATTAAAGGATCTTTGGCTCATAATTTCATTGTGCATAATAACTTGTTCCTTAAAATCAATCCTAAACTAAATCGGCGAAATCAATTCCCTAAGTAGTTTTCCCAATTGAAATTCCACACTTTTTACTTGCTTTGATTTGGTTTTTATTATCATCTATTCATCACTTTTTAATCCCTAAATAAAATTGAGCGAGATTATTCGCAATACTTGATTTGCTTAAAAATCCAATCCAGAGGACGACACTCGTATTTACGAACACTTTATTATTACTTGACTCGTGCACTTGCGGTTAGGAAAAGTCCACATCAAGTTTTTGGCGCCGTTGCCGAGGATTGGCACATTTAGCTAGATTGATATTGTGAAAAAATTGTTTGATCTTAATTTAGGGTGTATTCTTACCTTTTTAGTTGATTGCATTTTTTTTCCTTATTTGTTTTTCTTGCCATATTTGATTTTTTAGGTTAGTTTTTCTTTTAGTTGTGTAATCTTTTCCTTATTTGTTCTTGTTTTTCCTTTTCTAGATTAGTTTCCTTATTTGTGTTTTGCCATATTTATTTTTTGCATTCCATATTAGGCTATTTTGTTTCCTTTTCTAGATTTTATTTTCCATATTTAGATTAGTTGTTTTCTTTTCTTTGTTGCTTTCCATAATTGTTTTCTTTCCTTTTTAGGGGTAGTTTTGTTTGTTTATGCGTAGGGATAAAGATTTAATTTTAGTACCATTAGATACCGAGATAGAAAGAACAATTCATAAGCTTCGAAGGGAAACTAGAGAAATTATTCACATGGCTGACCAAAATCCACCTGAGGAACCTAGGCCTATTAGAGATTATTTTCAGCCTGTGTTTCAGGGGCAACAATCGGGGATTGTCTATGCCCCGATTAATGCCAACAACTTTGAGCTGAAGACCGGTCTCATTCAGATGGCTCGAGACTGTGCATATAGAGGATCACCCACCGAGGATCCAAATTCTCATCTTAAATCTTTCTTGGACATTTGTGGGACGATAAAGATTAATGGAGTCTCTGAGGATGCTATTCGCTTACGTTTATTTCCCTTTTCTTTGCAAGATAAAGCACGAGATTGGTTGCAGTCTATTACCCCTGGGAGCATCACCACCTGGGATGCTTTGGTCCAGGCCTTTTTAAAGAAATTTTTCCCTCCTGCAAAGACGGTCAAGCTGAGGACCGAGATTGGGACATTCCAGCAACAATTCGATGAGCAGCTGTTCGAGGTTTGGGAGAGATTTAAAGAGCTGCTAAGGAAGTGCCCTCAGCACGGATACCCTGACTAGCTACAGGTTCAATTATTTTACAATGGATTAACTCATATCACGAAAACTATTGTTGATGCAGCTGCAGGTGGGACTCTGTTCTCCAAGACCGTGGAAAACGCTCGCACACTTTTCGAGGATATGGCCACCAACAGCTATCAGTGGCCATCTGAGCGATCTACACCTAAAAAGATTGCCGCTGGAGTGTTTGAGGTTGATAAAGTAAGTGCACTCCAGGCCCAGATGACTTCCCTCGCTAGTGCTTTTATGGAATTTTCAGGTACAGGGAGTGCACAGTCAATTGAATCAGCTGCTGCTTTAGCATCTAGACCTCAGGAGGAGACCATCAAACAGGTTCAGTATGTATCAAATTCTAATTTTAGGGGATATAATAATAATATTACACCTACACATTATCACCCTACAATAGGAACCATGAAAATTTCTCTTATGCTAATACTAAGAATGTTCTTAATCCTCCTGGTTTTGCCCCTCAAACTCAAGATAATAAAAAGTTAGAAGTTCTTGTTGGAGCTTTCATTGCAGAGTCTAGTAACAGGACAACCAAATTAGAGGAAGCAGTCATTGCCATCAACTCAACAGTGAATGGCCACAGTGCAGCTATAAAGAACACTGAGACTCAGCTGGGACAGTTGGTAAGTGTTGTGAGTTCCATGAATAAAGGTAAGGCCCTAGCTGAACAGGAGAAAACTCAGATGGAGTACTGTAAGGCAATCACTGTGCACCAGGAGGAATCTGAAGAGGAACCTGAATCTGAGGACTATGAAACGCCTACAGGGGAGGCTGAGGAGGACACATCATCTGATGAGGCTGAAAAGCCTGAACCTGAGCCTCCTATTCATTCTCCCACACTGTTGGTTCCCAAGGAAAAGAAAAAGAAAAAGAAGAAAAAGAACAATCAGGTTCAGTTTGATAAATTTATGAATGCTTTTATGAATCTGAATATTAATATTCCTTTTGCAGAGGCATTAGAGATGCCCCAATACAACAGGTTCATGAAGGAGTGGTTAGCAAAGAAGCGAAAAGAAAGGAAGGTTGACACTGTATATCTTGCCTCCACATGCAGCACCAGAGTGCAACAGAAAGTACCTGAAAAAGTAGCAGATCCAGGGAGTTTTTCTGTTCCTTGTAGTTTTGGTACTTATTCTTTCAGAGCATTATGTGATTTAGGTGCTAGCATTAATATCATCCCTCTATCGTTGTGTAAAAAGTTAGATATAGGTGAGATTAAGTCTACTCCTGTAAAGCTCCAATTGGCTGATCAATCTGTGGTGAGACCAGTTGGTATTGTAGAAAATGTGTTAATTAGAGTAGGTAGATTTTTCCTCCCTATTGAATTATATGTTATGGACATGATAGAAAATCCTTCAATGCCTGTCATATTAGGAAGACCATTCCTCGCTACTGGGCGAGTGATTATAGATATTGAGCGCAGGGAGCTCACTATTAGAGTCAAGAACGAAAAAGAAATCTTTAAAGCAGTTGAAGACTCTAAAGATGAAGTGCTTTTCATGGGCTACAGGAAAGGTGCAAGAAAGAGCACCTCTGTTGGATTCACAGAACAAAAGCCTCCTTGAAGCACGTTCAACACGTCGAGCTAATGACGTTAAACAAGCGCTTATGGGAGGCAACTCAAGTAAGTTTAGTGTGTTTTCTTTTTGTTTTTGATTTATTGTTTGTTTTTTGTTTTGTAGGTCTTGTTTTCTTTCTCTCCTGTGCTTTCAAGCTTTCAAGATTCCAAGATCTCAAGCAAGAAGTCATCATCATTCCAGGCCAGTGTTGTTCACTCCTGTCATTCTTTTATTGTTCTCATGCTTGTTTATACTTTATTTTCTTTATACATTGAGGACAATGCGTGTTTTAAGTTTGGGGGTGGATTAGCATGTTTGTGGAGCCCTTGAGCATCTGAGTTCGGGCTATAGTTTTGAGCTTTCTTTGAATTATGCATATGGTTGTTTTTTGGATGCTACTCTTGCATGATTATGATGTCCTAGGATAGGCTTTCTTGTCAATTTTCAAGCTTGTGATGAGTTGTAAGCATAAGTGCCCAAAAAGGGAGACTTTTTAAAATTTTTCTAGGAGATGGCTTGCATGAGTAGAGTAATTGTCTTGGCTAGATTTGGATTTGAATGCTTAGGAGCGAATTATTAGGTTCATATGCCTGTTGTCACCTCAACAGGTGTAGGGTAGAGCTAAAAAGTTAATGTTTTGCAAATTAGCATGTTTGATCTTGCTTTGGAGGAAAGAAAAGAATATATGTTATTTATGCTCATAAAGAAAAATCATTCTTGTTGTTACTGTTGAAAAGAAAAAATTATTATGTCATGGCCTGTGCACAGTTTGCAATGTTTAATAAAGATTAAGGCAAAAAGAGCTACCCCTGTTGTGATCAGTTAGGCCAACCAGAGAAAACTCAGGTTAAGGGTCCCTGCAATGGGTGTGTGAAAGCTAGTGCCACATATAAATGCTTAATTTGATTGTTAATTATAAGCACCTAAGTATGGAGATAAACAAACTAATTTGTTCCATTAACTCATTAGTGAAACTTTAGTGCCAGTATAGAGGGAAGATGAGCTGAGAGTTTAATAATCCAATCCTGGGCTAGTAGAGTCTGATCTTGTTGAGTTAGATCTCGCTTGTGCAAGTTAATTTTGGAAAATTTTTAATTTGTCTCCCTCATTGGTCCTTGTGTGCATGTCTCTTGCTTGCTTGGTTATTGACTTTTGAGCCTTGAGGATTGAGTTATGATTGTTGCATCCATTCTTCCATTGTATGTTTGATTTGTAGTTTGCTCGAGGACTAGCAAAAGCTTAAGTTTGGGGGTATTTGATAGCGAGCATTGCTAGCTACTTTTACTTATTTAATTTAGTTAGTCTTTTATGATGTTTGGGCCATTTTATTGTGCTTTATTGTTTATTTTGTAGGAAATGGTTGATTGGAGCTATAATGCCATATTAGAGTTAATCGGGTGCTCGGGACGTGAAAAGATGCAAAGGAATGAAAAGAGTAAAAGAGGAAAAAAGTCAAATTTCGGTCAACAGCAGGCTAGCGTCGAGACGCTCACATTCCATATCAGATTAGGCGCGTAAAGCTCACAGCGTCGAGACGCTGTGATAGGAAGCGTCCCGACGCTACCGTTTTTCCCTTATTCAGAACGCGCGTATAAGAGGCAGCGTCTCGACGCTATCGGCAGAATTTCCCTATTTAATCTTTCTTACTTGCTACGGATTGAGGCAGGCCAAATTGAGAGAATTGAACCCTAATTTCGACTAGAGACCTACTGTGGGAGCTGAAGCAAAGACGAGGACCGGGAATTTCACTTGGTGGCATGGATATCGAGACAGGGACGTGCCGGGATCGACGACATTAAGTGTTTCCTTTCCTTATACTTCTCTCTAGCTAGATTTTATGGTTTTTACATGTTTAGTCAAGCTTGTAATTTTATCCATGAGTAGCTAAACTTGTAGCTTAGGGATTGATGTAGTTGATTAAGTTTATGGATTGATTTATGGTTTAAGTTGTGCAATGTTATTATGTTTGTAATCTTGATTTAATGCTTTTAATTAATTGGTCATTAGTTGAATGATTTAAGTTTCGAATCTAGCTCGGGAGGGGGGATTTGATTTAGACTTACTCAAGATTGCATGAATAAAGTTTATTTTCTAATTCGTGACGGTTTTAGATTAACTTTAGAATTGGTTAAAAGATCTCATTGTCTTGCATGATTAATAAACTTGGATAGGGATATCAAGTTGGTTAATTTGCATGAGAATCAATTATACTCGGGAGAGGTAGTTGTGATTAAAGGGTCTTTGGCTCATAATTTCATTGTGCATAATAACTTGTTCCTTAAAATCAATCCTAAACTAAATCGGCGAAATCAATTCCCTAAGTAGTTTTCCCAATTGAAATTCCACACTTTTTACTTGCTTTGATTTGGTTTTTATTATCATCTATTCATCACTTTTTAATCCCTAAATAAAATTGAGCGAGATTATTCGCAATACTTGATTTGCTTAAAAATCCAATCCAGAGGACGACACTCGTATTTACGAACACTTTATTATTACTTGACCCGTGCGCTTGCGGTTAGGAAAAGTCCACATCAGTTTGCATGTTTGTGATAGTGGATCGTGATTCTCGGTTTGTTGCCGGAATACGCCGGCTTAAACTTGCTTTGACTTATTAGTGAAATTGATAATTTAATTAAATTGAACTTACCATGACTAACCCGGTTGCATGATCTTTGAGGTATTGATTTCTTTCCTTAATTTGATTCTCTTACTTTGCTTTTGCAACATTTTCCTTAATTAGTTTTCTTTCATATTTATTTTCTCCCCAAATATAAAAACTCCCCTTTTTCGTTACCTAAAACAAATAAAGAAATTAAGATTTGTTTGCATAGACTCCTTGTGATCTGTTGGGTTTTATGCCCTAAAACTTGTAGTCAATAAATGAAACAAATTAATCGATCTCAATAAAGCGTTATTTGAGTAATTCAGTAGTTTGGTTATTGAATAATCGAGTTTGCATTAGTAAACCCTAAATCCAATAAACTAAGATCCAAGATTGTTAAAATGAAACTTGGACTAGTATGTGGGGACATACGGGGATCGGTGTCCAAGTAACAACCTAAAAGGTTTATAGTATAGGGATAAGGCTAGGTACTTTATCCTGGTGACACTATGTGATACGACCCACCTTGTATTCGATACAGATGCAATGATCCAAAGCATCCATGTAGGAGACATGCGGGTGGGGATATCCCATGCAATGAGTTTGCATAAGACCGAACTACAAAATAGTAACCACTAGATGTAACGTCGTTAACTAGTTTAGGTTTCCATTTCAATAGGATGACCTAGGTAACTCAATCTCAATCCTGAGTCTGTTATGAACCTCTTTCAGGAGGGATTGTCCTTAGATTTGTATGAGTAAGAGTGGCCAGTTCGCTGACTCAATAAGCCTACCATTTCAGGGGCAAGACCGAATGGGGGCTGGGAACATAACAGTACAAGATGGAATTCACTCCTTCCACTATTGGGGTAAGTAGATGTGTGTTCCCTTAAGGGCTGATTCTGGGACTTGAACAAAGGTACGTCGTCCTCTCTTGGCCCGAGAGGAACTTCCGTTTAGTGGTTGGACCCTAAATAACTTGTTCATTAGAGGGATCAGCGGTACTTAAGGAACCAGAGGTAACCCAAGGGTAAAACAGTAATTTGACCCAACTGGTGTTACGAACACACGTGAAGGATTGACTTACTGCATTAGTCAATATCCATGGACACAAAAATATTCTACAGTGAAAAGAGTGCAGCTGTGGGTCTTTAGTGGGGTGACCCACAGTTAACGAATGTTGACTAACTTCGTTAATGAGTTTGGCCAATTAGTCTCGTATCATTGGAGCTTCTGATCTGTAGGTCCATTAGGTCCCACTGGTAGCTCGTAAAGAGACTTGAGGCAATTAAGTGTCAATTTATTTGGGGAATTGTATAATGTATATTGATGCATTATAATATAAAGTTTATGAAACTTTATAATATAATTTTTGAATTAATTTCAAAAATTAATTCTTGAGAGAAAATATTTGAAAGAGTTCAAATAAATTTAATATGAACTGGATTCATATAAATTTTAATAAAATCCCTAAGATTAAATATATGATATTTAATTGGATAATTAATTAATTATGAAATTAATTAATTATTTATTAAAATTAGAGACTTTTTCCTATTAGGAAAGAAAATATTTGAAAGAGTTCAAATAAATTTAATATGAATTGGATTCATTTTAATTTTAATAAAATCCCTAAGATTAAATATATGATATTTAATTGAGAAATTAATTAATTAAGGAATTAATTAATTATTTATTAAAATTAGAGACTTTTTCCTATTAGGAAAAAGGTCTTGGCCTTTACTACATATAGGACCCCTGGGGTGGGGTGAAAGGCATCTCATTCATTCTCCTACTCTTAGGGGCTGTTTGGGGCGCTGAATTGGTTATAATATCTGGTGGTTATAATAATCTGGCAATTATAATAATCTGGGGTTATAATAATCTGTGTTTGGGGTGCAGATTATTATAGTCTGGGATAAAATAATCTGTGTTTGGGGTGCAAATTATTTTAATCTGGGATAAAATAATCTGTGTTTGGAGTGTTGATCTGTTTTAACATGAGGTTCTGAATCAAAGGTTCAAACTGACTGTTTTCTTTTTCTAGTTTTTTTTTTATGATATACAACTCTTTGATTTGATTTAGGGTTATGTTTTTTTTTTTTTTTGTTACAAAGCAAAAAAGTTTAGGTTTTGGTATAGAAAAATCATATTAGTTAACTTTTAGTATTGCCAAAATAAAAATTGTAAATGTTTAGTTCAAAAATCATATTAGTTTTTTTTTTTTATCAATAAAATCATTTGAAATAAACTTGAGTGTGGTAAATATAATTTCGTTTGAATGTTTTTTTTTAAGTTGATTAACCTTCGATGTTGTCAACGACTTTTCCGGCAACCTTTGATGTTTTTTTTTCTTTATTTTTATTTTTTATATTTTTCAAAATGAAATTGAGAAGAAATATGGAAAAAAAAAATTGGTGGTCGGAAAAGTCATTGGCGATCGCCGGAAAAGTCGTCGGCGGTCGTCGAAAAATTCGTCGGAAACTTCGCCGGCTGACGACGGCCGGCGGTCGTCGGAAAAGTCAAGGAGTCGCATGGAAGAAGTGAGGAGATAGTTACTGTAGTGGGTTGAATAATGGTTACTGTAGAAAATGGATAAAATAATCGGGGGTTAAAATAACCCACCTCACCAATTATTTTTGTTGGTTCCCCAAACATTGAATAGGTTATAATAAGGGGGGTTATTATAACCTATTCAGTGCCCCAAACACCCCCTTAGAGAGTTCCCCTCAAGGCTTCCTCTAGACTCCCACCAGTCTCCTGCCTCTAGAAGTCTTAGAGTCATACCGGTGTAGCCATAGTGGTGGTGTTCGCACTAGTTCGTGATTAATTCACAAGCAGTTGGTGAATTTAATCTGAGTCGTCAACGAGAGTAAGTAATTTGTTACTTTGTAAATTAGATTTAGATCTAATATTTTTGTATGCTTAGCCTTAATATGTATTTAGAATAGTTCTAATATTATTGTCAATGTATTGATATTTTAGATTAAACAAAATTAATTTCGAATCAGTCTCAATCACGCTTCCGCTTTACGGAATTACGAAATTCCAATCCTTCATGTTTGACCTCAGTCGCTACTGCTACAAGTTAGCTTTAGAGGTTGAGGATTATAAATTTATTTGATAAGAGACCTTGACAATCTCTTCCGTCAAATTGGTGCCGTTGTCGGGGAGGCTTTGGCAAAATTTTCTTTCCTTTTTAGTTTTCATTTGACTTTTCTACTTTTTGTCTAAAGTTTATGCAAACTCGTTCTTCGCAGGATAGAGAATTTCTGTTTTGTCCTGACATCACGATTGAAGTGTTGGGTTTTATGCCCTAAAACTCGTAGATAGTGAATGTAAATGTTGACCGGATATTAATGGAATAATATTGATATATTTTTCCATTAATAGTTATTAGTTATTTTATATTTGTCTTTGCCTAAAAATAACCCTAATCCAATAAACTAGACATCCAAGGTTGTAATATGAGTCTTGAACTATATGTAGTGACATATGGGATCATTGTTCAAGAAACAACCTAAAGGGTCTATAGTATAGGGATAAGACTGGGTGCCTTATCCTGGTGACACTATGGATACGACCCACTTTGTATTTGATACAAACGCTGCGATCCAACGCGTTCGTGTAGGAGACATGCGAGTGGGGGTATCCTATGCAATGAGTTTGCATAAGACCGAACCGCGAAATAGTAACCACTGGTTATAACACCGTTAACTAGTTGGTTTTCCATTTCACTAGGACGACCTAGACAACTTAGTCTTAATCCTGAGTTGATTATGGACTCCTGCTCATGAGAGATTGTCCTTTGATTTGTATAGGTGAGAGTGACCAATACGCCGACTCAATAAGCCTACCATTTTGGGGACAAGACCGAATAGGGAGTTGGGAACATAATCGTTGATGTGCAATTTGCTAACCGCAAGTGTACAGGTCAAGTAATAATATAGTGTTTTCGTGTAAAACGAGTGTCGTCCTCTGGATTGGTTTTCTAGCAAATTAAGTATCGCGAATACTTTTGTTCAATTTTATTTAGGGAGCAAAACTCAATGATAAAGATAAATCTAAAGACAAAAAGCATAAAATAAAAGTGGAGACTCAAATGGAAAGACTCTTAGAGAATTGATTTCATTGTTGAGATTGAGGATAAATTAATGGGATGAATTTAACATGCAATTATTCTACCAAGTCTAGGAACCTTTTATCACAACTATCTCTCCCGAGCATAATTTATTCTCATGCATGCAACCAATTTGATATCCCTATCTAAGTTCATTAACATGCAAGGCTTTGAGTTTAGTTCTTCAAGCAACTTCTAAAGTTATTCCAAATCCCGCCACAAACTTAGAATTTCTACTTTAGTCATGCAATTAAATAAAGTAAGTCTTAGGCCAAATCCCCTCTCCCGAGCAAGATTCAACACTCAAATCATTCAACTAGTGATCAAGTAGTTGAAAGCATTTAACCATAATTGCATAGGTAAAATAAATGCATATTCATACCACAAATCAATCCAACAAACTAAAACAACTACATCAATCCCTAAGACAAACAACTAGTAACTCATAGTCTTTAAACTACAAACACTAATTGAAAGAAAAGCCATAAAAACTACAAAAAATGTAAGGGAAAGAGAAAGGAAAACTCGAATCCGTCGAAACCGGCACGTCCCCGTCACGATCTCCATGACTTCTCGCTTGATTCCCGCTCCTTGGCCTTGCTTTAGCTCCCACCAAAGGTCTCTAGTTGAAATTAGGGCTAAAATCTAACCAATTGGTCTCCCCCAGATCCGTAGCTGAAAAGAGGAATTTATAGAAAATCTGGCGACAGCGTCGAGATGCTATGGACAGCGTCACGATACCGTGTTTTTGGAAAATTTGCCGATAGCGTCGAGACGCTATGATTTTTTTTTTTTTTTAAGATTGGAAGCTCCATTTGACTCCAATTGCTGAATTAAGCTTCAAGCACATACTCCCTACAAATAAAACATAAAAATGCATAAATTTGGGCAAATAATTGTAAAAGACTAGCTTAATTAATCAGAGAAAAATAGCTAGCTATGCTCGCTATCAATCGTACAAGATGGAATTCCCTCCTTCTCGACTTTAGGGAAGCAGATGAGTGTTCCCTTAAGTGGTTACTCCGAGTCTTGAACAAATGGCCCTACCCTCTCAATGGCACGAGAGGGTTTTCTGTTTGATGGTTGGACCACAAACAGGTTGTTCATTAGACGAGAACTGGTACTTAAGGAAATAGAAGTAACCCAGGGGTAAAACGGTAATTTGACCCAGCTGGTATTACGGACACTCGTGAAGGACTAACTAATGGATATTGGTCTAGATCCGTGGACACAAAAAATATGTCTGTAGTGAGAAGAGTGCAACTGTGAGTCTATAGTGGAATGTACACACAGTTAACGAATATTGATTAATGAGGTTAATGAGTTTGACCAATTAATCTCACATCGTTGGAGCTTCTGATCTGCAGGTCCATTACGTCCCACTGGTAGCTCATAAAGTAATTTGAGGTAACTAAGTAATAAATGTAAATTGAAAAGGTTCAATTTACTAAGGGAAACAAATATAATATATATTGATATATTATTATGAGAGAAATTAATATTTGAAGAAATTCAAATATTAATATAAATTTATGGAAGTTTGAAAGAGTTCAAATAATGAATTAATTAATTTAAGGCCTAAAATCTATTTGGGCAAATTAAGTAATTCAAGGCCGGAAATTAAATATGTGATATTTAATTGGTGGTTAATTAATTAAAGAATTCATTAACCGGGAATTAATAAATTATGAAAATAATTAATCACTTAAGGAAGTGATTAATCATTTATGGAAATGATCTAATCACTTATGGAAGTAATTAGTCATTTGTGGAAAATATTAATCAGTTATGGAATTGATTGATCGTGGATTGATTAAATAAGGAATAAGATTGAATCAATTTTGGAAAAGATTGATTTAATTGAATATTTTATTCATGGCCACTCTTCTATAAATAGAACACTAGACCTAATTGGTCCATGACATTCTGCTCTTGCTCTTAGACTCTCAAGACAAAACCTAGAATTCTCTCTAGCCTCCCTCTTAGAGAAAGACTCCCATACGTCTTTTGCCTTCTAGACTTAGAGACATACCAGTGTAACCTCTGTGGTTATTGTGTCATTCAAGAAGAAATTTCCAGCGATCACAAGACAAGAGGGTTGCTGCAATTTCATTCGTTAGAGCGTCGTTGGCGAAGAACGGTCAAGTCTACAACAAAGGTTTGTAACGGTTCTTCCCCTTTTCTTTAGAAAAGCATGAAAATAAATTTAGATTTATTTTTCAGCATGTTTAAACAAACTTTCCAGCAACTTTAAAGTGTGTTTAAAGATTTTTTGAGTTTTTTCGTAATGGTATTTTAATGTTAATTAATATACGGCGTAAGGAGAAATCGATGCGCTTCCACTGTGTGTGGACTTTTATTCCCTTCAGGAAGAACGTAGGCTTCAAAGGGAGGAAAAAAGAGAGGAAGTCAATGAACCACAAGCTATGGCCGAGCAAACATTGAAGCAACTCGCGACCCCAAATTTGAACCAACAACCACTTTGTATCACTTATCCCGAGACCGAAGGTGCATTTGAATTAAAATCGGGACTAATCCATCTTTTGCCTATTTTCAGGGGAAGCGCGAGGGAGGACCCACACAAGCACTTAAAGGACTTCTACATCGTTTGCACAGGAATGAAGCCCAACGGTGTAACTGACGAACAAATAATTTTACGTTCTTTTCCTTTTTCTTTAAAAGATATGGCAAAAGATTGGTTATATTTTCTTCCTAGTGGTTCAATTAATACTTGGGCTCACATGAAAAAAATATTTTTAGAAAATTTTTTTCCTGCAAGTAGGGCCGTCAATCTTCGTAAAGAAATTTACGGTATCACTCAAATTGTCGGTGAAACTCTTTACGAATATTGGGAACATTTTAAAAGATTATGTGCTAGTTTTCCTCACCATCAAATAGTCGATCAATTTCTAATTCAATATTTCTATGAAGGTTTACTTTGCACATATCGAGGCATGATTGACGCAGCTAGTGGAGGAGCATTGGTGAACAAAACTGCAGTAGAGGCCCGAGCACTCATATCCTCCATGGTCAAAAATTCTCAACAATTTGGAACACGAGTTCTCGGGATATTACCAAAAGTAGCAGTTGTGAATGAGGTAAGTAATCTTGATTCAAAAATGTTTGAACTTACTGACCTTGTTAAACCACTTGTGACAGGACAAATTTCTAAAGAAAAAATTTGTGGAATTTGTTCAATCCAAGGCCACCCCACTGATTCCTGTCCACCGCTGCAAGAAGGCCAAACTGCAGAAGTCAACACAATAGGATGGTATGCAAATTAGAATGGCCAAGGTAGGAAGTACGATCCATATTCCAACACTTACAATCATGGATGGAGGGATCACCCTAACTTTAGCTATGACCAAAACAACAACCAGAAACAAAACTTTGGAGGGCAATCTTCCCAATCAGGTATGTCTCTTGAAAATATGATTAAGTCTTTAGCTGAATCTACTTCTAAGTTTCAACAAGAGACTAAGCCAGTATGCAAAATATGGGAAATCAAATTACACAATTGGCCACTTCCATAAGTAGATTGGAGGTTCAATATGGAAAGTTTCTTGCCCAACTAGAAATTCCAAAAAAAGAAGGTCTAAATGCAATCACACTTAGGAGTGGAGCCACCTTGAAGCCACCTCCAATTCCTTCCAAAAATATTGAAGAAAAGACTAATAAGGTAAGTTCTGAAACCTCTATTGTTTTATAGTACACTGAGCATGCTCCCTTTCCTTCTAGATTAGTCCAGCCTAATAAGAAAAAAGAGGAAGAGGACAAGGACGCCTTAGAAGTATTCAGGAAAGTTTCAGTCAACATCCCACTCTTGGAGGACATTCAACAATTCCCAAGGTATGCCAAATTTTTTAAAAGATGGTGCACCAAAAAGAAAATCTCCAACAAAAAGGTTAGTGAAAATCTTTTCATGCTTGCTTTCAAACCTTTACCTGAAAAATGCTTAGATCCAGGTATGTTTTCCTTACCTTGCATGATGGGACATCACCATGTTAAACATGCCATGCTAGACTTAGGAGCTTCAATCAATGTTATGCCTATGTCTCTATATCATGAGTTAGGATTGACTAATTTGCATGAGACTAGTGTAATAATTCAATTAGATGATAGATCTAACATTACCCCTTTAGGTATCTGTGAGAATGTCCTTGTTAAAATAGAGGATTTTGTCTTTCCTGCTGACTTCTATATTCTTGATATGCCTGCACCATGTAACCCTACTTCTACCTCTATTATTTTGGGCCGCCCTTTCATGAAAACGGCCAAGGTAAACATTGATGTAGATTCAGGAGTTGTTATAGTAGGATTTAAAGGAAAGACAATGACATTTAGGGTAGTTGGTAATAACCCTCATTCCTCTACTAATCTAAACACTATTGTTTCTGACCATGATAATTATATTTCTTCTGATGATGAATCCTTTGGAAGCCTTGCATCATTTGTCTACAACAGTGAAGATGACAGCGAAGGTTGATTGGTTCAAACCCGTCGAGCATAACGACGTTAAAAAAATTGCACTTATGGGAGGCAACCCAATTTCTTTCATTTCCTTATTTAGTAGTTTATTGCTTTGTTATTTTCGTAATTGTATTTATTTATTGCTTTATAAGACCCCTACACCAAATCTCTAAGATCTTTGTCAATCGTGGAAGTTTCCATATTTTTCCAACCCAATGCTCAAACAGGGGAGGTTTTATGTTCCCTTTTACTTTTTATCCCTTACTTTCCATATTTAATTTACATTGAGGACAATGAAATGTTTAGGTTGGGGGTGGGAAACATATGCATGTTTGCTTTATGCTTTGACTGACCTATTATTTTAAGCAATTTAAAAAAAAAATAGAACCTGAGTCAGGGAAGTTCTGTCTAAGGTTGGAGGTATTTAAGTTGACGGTTTACGGAACACCTCCTACCTAGGAACTGACCTGAACCAGTGAAGTTTTGTTTAAGGCTGGAGGTATTTAAGTTGATGGTTTACGGAACACCTCCTACCTGGGAACTGATTTTAATCGGTGTTCAAATTTATCTTTAAATTGATAAAACTTTAAAATAAATTTTGAGATTTTATGCCTTGCTTTAAAAATTGACTATGAAATTTCTACGATAAGAAAAGCATGAGTATATATTTTTCCTATAATTGAATTGCATGCATCCTAGCATCTTTAGAGACTTGATTAAAAATTTTCGAAATCTTCCTTAACTAAATTGAGCATGAGTCCTTCCTAGCGTAGTTTTGTTGGTTTTAGATGGTTTTTTAGGATTCACACCTCCGTTGTCACCTCGATAGGATAAGTAGCATGTTTAGAGGAAATTTTTGCAAAATAACATGTTTAATGCTTGGGGAGTGAGACAAAAAATATTTGCCTTGTAAAAGAAAAAAATATTTTATTTTATCAAAAAAAAGAAAAATATTTTTGTTTAGCTTGTCGGGGTAAAAAGAGCTACCTCTACTGTGATCAGTTAGGTCGTCCAGAGAAAACTCGAGAAATGTGGTCCTGCATTAGTAGTGTGAAAGCTAGTACCCTTAAAAATTATAAATATATGCAAGCTTATGGCCCTTTAGTTTGTTTGAATTAAAAAAAAAAAAAAAAAAAAAAAAAAAAAAAAAAAAACGACCTTTGCATCCTTAACAAGTTAGTTTGTTCCTTTCCTTTAATGCATTATGTCTTTGTCCAGTGTAGAGAGAAGATGGAATAGGGAATTTTATAAGTCCTTCTCGAACTTTTCAAAACATCTCTAGGGAAGACTTAGCTCACATTTTGCATAAGAAAGAATTTGGTTAATTTTAATTTGTCTCTAACTATGCTAGTCTCACATTTAATTCTCTTAAGTAAAATGTTGATCATGCTTATCTTTGAGAAATTGAGTCATGAATGTTGCATTGCACAATAATCTCTCTCATAATAGTATTAGCTTGCTCGAGGACTAGTAGGGTTTAGGTTGGGGGTGTTTGATAAGTCCAATTTATTATACACCTAGAATCTCCCAATTTGCTTATCTTAGTTGAATTCCTTGCGAAAAACGCTTTAAAATGAGTATAATATGTCTATAGGTCCTCACCGGAGCTTTGGAAGTGATTTGGGGCTTAAACGAGCGAAACCAGAGCGTTAAATGACCATTCTGCCCTTGGAACCATCCCAGCTTCGAGACTCTTCAACCCAAGCATCGGGACGCTGCTTAAATATGGAAAAGTCGTGGGCACCAAGTTGAAGCAAGAGTATCGTGACGCTCTCACCATAGTATCGCAACGCTATGTTGATCCACAAATTCTTTCCATAGTTGAAGGCCTAGCATCGCGACACTGTGTCTTAGTGCCTCGACGCTATGCGGTTTTCCAGAATTGCTTTTTTCCAATTTTTGCTGGAATTTTTCCTTCTTTGAAGACCCAATTGATAGCTAACAGAGCTAACTAGTTTTCCCTAATCTATTTAGCTAGTCTTTTATGATTTATTGGCCATAATTTATGCATTTTCATGTGATATTTGTAGGAAATTAATATTGGAGCCAATTGGATGTTCGGGGGCGAAAAGAGATCAAGGAATGAAAAAAGAATCAAAGAAGGAAAAGTCAAAGTAGGGTCAACCGCAGGCTAGCGTCTCGACGCTAGCTCTTGAGCGTCTCGACGCTAGCATTCCATATCTGATCAGGCGCTAAAAGGTCACAACGTCGAGACGCTGCGACCTTAGCGTCTCGACGCTGTGTAATTTCGATTCCAGAAATGCGCGTTTTAAAGGCAGCGTCGCAACGCTATGATGAAAAAACAAAATATAAGTTAATTTGCGGCTAGGTTTTAGAGGGATTCTCTTTTGGGACGTTTTGGAGCCGTAAACAGAGCAGAAACAGAGCATTGTGGGGCTGAAGCAAAGGGAGCAAGTTGGAAATCAACCCATTGTTTGTAGGGATCGTGACGGGGACGCTCGGTCTCGGCCTACATTGAGTTTACTTCTTCTTTCCCTCAACTTAGTTAGTGTTTATGGTTGTTTTAGATTATTGTTATATCGTAACGTGTTGTATGAGTAGCTAGGTTTTAATTCTTAGGGATTGATGTAGCCGTTGGGCACGTTATGGATTGATTTACGGTTTTTATGTTATTGATGTCATTTATGCATATTTTGTGTCCTTAATGCTTTCAATTTACCGGCCATAAATTGATTGATGTTTATGCTTGAATCTAACTCGGGAGAGAGGATTTAAATTAGAAATCAATATGCATAACTAGAATTTAGCTAAAAATCGGGAGATTATGGTTAATTCTAGAAATCGTTAAAAAGGTTACCCTTATTGCCTTGTATGTTTATTGGATTTAGATAGGGATATCGGGTTCAATTGCATATGGGAGAATCATGTATACTTGGGAGAGATATGTGTGATTTTAGTTTACCAAGATTTATGAGTCATAGCATGTGTTAATCCGCTTATTAATCCATAATTCCAATTGGTGAAATCAAATCCCTAAGACCATTACATCCCATTAGATTGTCACTTTTTGCATTATTTTTGTGTTTGATTTAATTTCATTCTCATTAAATTTGGTTCCCTAAATAAAATTGCCCAACAGTATTTTCGGTAATTAAAATTGGCTAGACACCAATCCAGAGGACGACATTCGAATTTCATATTCACTATATTATAACTTGACTCGTACACTTGCGGTAAGCAAATTGCGCATCACCAATTCAACATCATTCTACCAAGAATTGAAGGCCAAGAAACACTATAAATAGAGGGTCTTGGTGTAGGTTTAGAATCATCCCTCAACACATAATTCACTACAACTTTGTAGTCCATCTCTCTCCTTCTTTTCCACCATTCTTCTTAGTTTTAGTCTTTTCTTGTTTTCTTTATGTATTCCATGAAGAATCAAGCTTACTCTTGCTCCATGAGAGGCTAAGTCCTTTATTCATGTAATCGGGGTGTCAAAAGTAAGTTTTTATTCTTTTAAGGCTAAATTATAAGAAATACCCCTGAACTTTTGGGTTTGTTTCAAAAATGCCCCTGAACTTTAAAAAGTTTCGAAAATACCCCTGAACTTTAAAAAATGTTTAAAAATGCCCTTGCCGTTAATTTTGGATTGAAACCGTTAAAGTTTTTGTTTCAAAAATACCCTTGAACTTTCAAAAAAATTTCAAAAATACCCTTATTGAAAATTGATTCTTTTTTTTTGAAAGTTCAAGGGTATTTTTGAAACTAAAACTTTAACGGTTTTCATCAAAAATCAACGGCAAGGGCATTTTTGAAACGTTTTTCAAAGTTCAGGGGTATTTTTGACACTTTTTAAAGTTCAGGGGTATTTTTGAAACAAACCCCAAAGTTCAGGGGTATTTCTTATAATTTAGCCTTTTTTGGCTTATTAGTGAAATTGATGATTTAATTGAATTGAACTTACCATGACTAACCTGGTTGCATGATCTTTGAGGTATTGATTTCTTTCCTTAATTTGATTCTCTTACTTTCCTTTTGCAACATTTTCCTTAATTAGTTTTCTTTCCATATTTATTTTCTCCCCAAATATAAAACCCCCCTTTTTGGTTACCTAAAACAAATAAGGAAATTAAGATTTGTTTGCATAGACTCCCTGTGATCGGCCCCGGCCGCTACTGCTATAAGTTAGCTTTATAGGTTGAGGATTATAAATTTATTTGATAAGAGAACTCGAAAATCTCTTCCGTCAGTAGTCGCTTTAGATCAGGCTCCAATCGAGGTGGGCGTTCCTGGAACAATAGAGGCAAAATTCAGTGCCAACTATGTGGAAAGTTTCACCATACAGCTGCCAAATGTCTTTTCGCTATGCTCCTCAATCTGCTCTGACTCCTACAGGTTCGTTTACTTTTGGTTTTAATCAATTTAACCGACCTACCTCATTTCCTCAGATGGCAGCTATGGTGACTACACCCGATTTAAACCAAGATACCAACTGGTATCCTGATTCTGGAGCAACAAATTACCTCACTCACAGCTTCAATAATCTATCTATGGGGTCTAAATATGGTGGTGGTGGTTGATAAGGGTAAAAAATATACCTATTTTACCCTTATATTCAGCTTGTTATCTTGTCAAAACTGTATGTTTTAGATCAATTTTACTGTTCCCGAGCTCAAAATATGTTAAGGTTGATAAGATAGGGTGTTGAGAGTCACTTTTGTCAAATTATACTCATTTGTGCTTAAAAAGACTCAATTTTAAGGGAATTTGACTAAGTTTGTTGTTGTGCAGAAAAACAGAGGAAAGCTGGAATTTGCCCAGAAACGCGACCGCATTTCTGGGAAGGCAAAATGAAATGCGAATGCATTTCTGGAAAAACAGAGGTTGTTCCGAGTCTACCGCGGGTCGTTTTGAACGAGACTTCTTCGCACCTAACCGCTGTTTTGACCCTGAAACTGACTAGGCTACCTACCAACACCTATTTCATAGCTCTTCAACCATTTCCAACACTATATAAGCTCATGATTCGAAGTCAAATTCAAGCAGAACTCATTTGGAAGAATATGGTAGTGATAGAACCCTAGTTGACGCCTATGAGTAGGGATGCCCGAGGTCCTTCTTAGATGACTAAATGCTAACCTAAGTTAGACATCAAACCTTAGGGTTCGTAGGGATTTTCACCCATTCCCACTTTGTATAAGCGAGAGAGTGGAGTGTCGAGCTAACTCTAGAAGGATTGGATAAAATAGAAAAACCCTAGTATTTAGCTACTGTCATTATTTCCAACTTGTGTTACTTTTCATTTATCTGTATTCCTTACATCTTATTTTCAATGAAAAGGTACTCATTATCACTTTATCCCACCATGAGTAGGTAAATTCCGTTGAGGGGTTCAATAAGGTGAATTCCCCTCTGGATCAATAGCTTGAAAGTGTTTTATTTGCTGAAGTATTGTTCAATGTATAACATTCTTTATTGAATATCATTCTGATCTTGCTGAGTTTAAATTGATCACTTAGACTTTGCATGTTATGTGAGTTTGATCTCGAAAGGGACAGACGATATCGGTTCTCATAAAGGTGATATAGGAGAAAAAGCTTGAAAGAGATTGTTCGGTGGTATAGGGCAAGCTGCCTAAGGCACCCTATATCAACTATAAGGTTATAGATTGCATTCGTGAATTATCTATGTCAGAGTCGAGTCACAGAATTGTGCATAACGGTACTCGCTTAGTCTTCTAACGGTTCTTGGGAGCAAGGCCAAAGAGAAGTTAAATATGACCCAATGCATTGAATAGACTTAAGTTGAATAATCCATGATTTAAGTTATTGCCTTTGGGATGAATCCATATTGAATACCTCGTTTTATTTTTTATTGTTATTCTTCATTCATTTACATGTGTTACTTATTCTTTCTAAAAATCAATCATCAAGTATTTCTTTGGTTACCTATTTTTAAGCAATCAGTTGAGTAGTTTCTTCTTCAAATTTGAATTTCCAATTTAGTCCTTGTGGGATCGATACCCTTGGAATACTTCTAAGGTTTTTATTACTACGTGTGATAGTGTATACTTGCACTAAGGTTGGCTGAATTTATCTTTATTATTATCTATCATCTTATCTCACATCCATCATTCAGCCTTTCCCGCACCAGTGGTTAGGTTCACGTAGGAAATGGAGCAGGTTTACCCATTCTCAACTTTGGTTTCTCTTCTTTTACTTCTCTATTGTCTGCTGATCGTATGTTTTATCTTAATAATTTGTTACATTTTCTGTCTATTACAAAAAATCTAATCAGTGTCAGTCAATTTGTGAAAGACAATGGTGTATTTTTTGAGTCCATCCTACCTTGTGTTATGTAGGAGTGTAAAACGTTCGGGTTGGGTCGATTGTACAGACAAACTGACCTGACCCGACCCAACCCGTTTCTAGATTGGCTTCATTCGGGTCCGGTCGCTTGCGGTTTTTCTTCTTCTTCTTCTTCTTCTCCTCCTCCTCCTCCTCCTCCTCCTCCTTCTTCCATCAGTTTCCCAAAAAAATCATCCTGCAATCCAGACCATCCCTTATTCATCGTCTTCTTGACTATCAGATTCATCAACCCAACCCCACAAAATCCTCCTTTTCTGGGAACTGTCATAAAACCTCTTGGAAGCATAAAACTTCCCATAATCATATCTAACCCTAAATTTCTTCCTCTAAAATCAAAACCAGAACCAGAATCAGAAGTGAACTTCTCCTTCTTAGGGGCATAACTTCCCACTTTCATCACATACTTAACACCAATCCCAAATCCACTCAAAAATTCAAGCCCATTCATTCCATTAAGCAACACAGGGTAAAAATCAGGGCACTCCCAAGTTCCAGAATCACGAGAAGAATAAAGAAGAAACCTGAATTGATTCAAACGAACAAAGTCCTCCCTTCTTTAAAGCATCGCCGCTCCTCCCTCACTCGTCTGGCCTCCAATTGCGATCCTCCATCTTCCATTTGGGTCCTGCCAAACACGAGCACGAGAATAGGTTGAACGACGGTGAAGAGGAGAGGGAGAGACAGAGGAGAGTGAGAGCACGAGGAGATCCGTTTTGCTGCGATGAAGACTAACCCTAAATCTGATTCATTAAAAGACGTGATATATTGGTTCAGGCAAAGGCAACCGAGGACAGAACAGAACCATATCGGTTCGGTTTGGTTCTATCAAAACTAAATTTGAAACCCGAACCAAACCAGACCGGTTCGGTTCGTTGCACTCCTAGTGTTATGTGAAGGATCAAGTGTCTGGTCAGGTTCTGCTCCAAGGGACTCTCCATGAAGGATTGTGCCAGTTCAATCTATCCAACGCATCCTCGAAGAAGTCCACTGATAATACAGTAGTTCAAACGTTTCTTTCCAACTTTTCCAAGTCTGATAATGTTTTTTGTTTCTCATAGTAATCCTTCTAAATTAGATCTATGGCATAGGCGCCTTAGGCATCCCTCTCTTTCCACTGTTAAGAGTATACTTCAAATGTAAAAACCTATGATGTCGATAAATAATACATTTCATTTTTGCAACGCTTGTGCCATGAGCAAGACTCAAAATTTACCGTTTTTAAATTCCACTACCACATATACTGGACCATTACATCTCATAGTTTCTGATTTATGGGGGCCAGCTTACATCCCTTCAAATAATGGTTATAGATATTACATTAGTTTTCTTGATGTTTTTAGTCGATACACTTGGATTTACTTCTTACGTTCTAAGTTTGTTGCTTTTCCAGCCTTCCTAAAGTTTAAGGCCATTGTTGAAAAATTACTCGGTGTACCTATAGCTCAGTTTCAATCCGATAGGGGTGGTGAATTTAAAACGTTTACTCCATAGCTTAACTTTAATGAAATTAATCATAGAATCTCTTGTCCTTACATATCGTAACAAAATGGAATAGTTGGAAGGAAACACAGACAAATTGTAGATACTGGCCTAGCTCTCCTTTCTCATTCCTCCATTCCTCTTCAATTTTGGGATGAAGCATTTGCAACTGTTGTATATCTCATAAATAGATTACCAAATCTAATCCTTCATCATGTTAGTCCCTTGGAGAAACTGTTCAATACCAAATTCGATTATTCCTTTTAAAAACATTTGGGTGTCAATGTTTTCCATGCCTTAGACCTTATCAAGCTCATAAACTTTCCTTTCGATCCACTCCATGCACTTTCATTGGATATAATCCTTCACGCAAAGGTTACAAATGTTTTTCCTCTGATGGTAAGTTATATATCTCTCGTCATGTCTTATTTAATGAGTCCATTTTTCCTTATGCGCAAAAATTGTCTACACCATCCTTGAGAAACCCATCCTATGTTCTTGTTCCTTTTCCAGCCTCTATTCTTCCTTCATCCACACCTACACCTATAACCTCAAGCTCTTTACCTAATATGCCTGTGTCTCCCACTCTTTCTCCTGCCTTACAAGAACCTGATTGCCATCCATCTGCTTCCTCTGAGGAGACTATTATGCCACCTATTGAAATCTCTCATACACCATATTCTCCATCTCAAACAGCAACCAATACTCATTATATGGTTACACATGCCAAAAGTGGCATTTTTAATCCAAAGGCTTATGTTACTACCTCATCTGATTATATTAATGTTGAACCTCCTAATTTTAGGGTGGCTTTAAAGTGTTCTCATTGGTGTAAAGATATGCAAGACGAGTATGACACCTTACTTCAAAATAATACTTGGGAGCTTGTTCCCAGACCTTCAAACAAGAAAGTTATTGGTTGCAAGTGGATGTTTAGAATTAAAAGAAACTCTGATTGAACAATTTCTCGGTATAGGCATGGCTTGTAGCCAAGGGCTTTCATCAGTTGGCTGATATCGATTATATTGAAACTTTTAGCCCAATGGTGAAACTGATTACTATTCGAGTGCTACTCACTCTAGCTTTGACATATGGCTGGTCTATTCGACAAATTGATGTCAATAATGCTTTTTTACATGGTCAAGTAATTGAATTTGTTTTCATGGAACAACCTAGTGGTTTCAAAAGTGTAGGAAATGAACACTTGGTATGCAGTTTAAAGAAGGCCTTATATGGTCTTAAGCAGGCACCTGGTGCATGGTATGAAAAGTTAAGTTTGTTTCTTCACTCTTCGGGTTTTCAAATTTCTAAGGTTGATCTTCTCTTGTGATTCACCACACATCCAAGTCATGTTGCTATGTTCTCATATATGTTGATGATATCATAATTTTGGGGATCTCTACATCTGATATTGACAATTTGATCAAATCCTTGAATGTTAAGTTCTCCTTACAGGACTTGGGATCTCTCAGTTATTTATTGGGCATAGAAGTCTCTTATCCGGAAAATGGAGGTATGTTTCTATCTCAATCCTCATATATTTGTGAAGTCTTGAATAGAGCAAACATGGTTGATGATAATTCTATTGCAACTCCAATGATTAATAATACTATTCCTTCTGCTCATACTGGTGAAGATTTTCATGACACTTATTTATATAGAAGCATAGTTGGTGCATTATAGTATGTCGCATTAACTAGGCCCGAAATCTCTTACAGTGTTAACAAAGTTTGTCAATTTATGCATTCTCCTAAAGCTATACATTGGCAACTTATTAAGCAGATTCTAAGATATTTAAAGGGTTCTATTAATGATGGCCCGTTGCTTATCAAACCGAGTTCTTTGTCTCTTGTTGGTTTCGTTGATGCCAATTGGGCATCCAATCCTGATGATCGTAAATCAACTACTGGATTCTGTATTTACTTTGGTGGAAATCTAATATCATGGGGCTCAAAGAAACAGGGCATTATTTCAAGTTCTAGTACTGAGGCAGAGTATAGGAGCCTTGCCACTGTCATTGCTGAGTTGGTTTGGCTCCGGTCCTTGTTTAATGATTTACATATTTCTTTATCTAAATCTTCTACTATTTGGTTTGATAATTTAGGGACAGTGCATTTCAGTGCTAATCCAATTCTTCACTCTAAAACGAACCATGTGGAGCTCGATATATATTTCGTTCGTGACCTTGTCAAAAATGGGAAGATTTGTATCCAACATCTTCCTGAATCTGAACAAGTAGCAGACATTCTTACGAAACCTTTATCTGCTGTGAATTTTCAGAAATTGAAGTTCAAGCTCAATGTTCGTGATCCAACTACCATTGGCTTGCGGGGGGGAGGGGTGTGAAGATAGCCCATTAGTCCAATTTACTTTTCTCTTATATGTTGTGTGTTTTGTATTGTTAAAGGCCCAATTGTATCAGCCAAAATATCTTTAGGGTTTTATTCTGGCCTTTTCTTCTCCTTCTCCAACGATCAGGGCAAGAGGAAGATTCTAGAAAAAGAGCAACTCCCTAGACCTATATATATGGTTGATTGCCTTAATCATATATATATATATATATATATATATATATAAGCATAGAGTTTTCTTCTGCAACCTATTATGGCTTGTTCTCTCTTTTCTCTTTATAATCTCGTTTAGATACACAAAACCAAACTCTAAAAAACTTGAACTTCAAGCATTTCCCTTTCAAATTACCATCACAAAAGAATCCTACAATCCATTCTAAGTCCGGAGAATAGCGGCAAAGATCCTAGCGGTTTGTCCATGATCAATTGATGAAGAAAAACAACAAGAGGATTGCTTCAATTTTGAGCTACAAAAGGTAGGTGCTCAAAATTCTATTTTTCGGCTATTTGAACAACATGTTTTAATTTCTAAAATTTATGGAATTAAGTGCCTTAGATTCTAAATTGCTTTCGTAATTTTCATATTAACTATTTCAAATTTAAGGATAGTTAAATTGTCCATGTTGACCCAAATGGAAAGTCTTAAAATGAAATTATTAGTAGCTCTCCATGTTGATGATCGCCTTATATTTTCTCGGTGAATGTATGTTTATGGCACCCCAATAGTAGAGTTACATGTGGAGTATTTTCAATGCTCGCCATTTTCAAAATACTTTTTAGGTGAGGGCAACATATCGGACACGTGATGAATTGCTGCTCATTGAGCCATGAGGATCATATCATCATGATTTTCGCTTTGTCCAATTTTACTCTTTTCTTTAAAAATTATTCTTCAATTTTTTTTTTTTTTTTTTGTAATCGTGGCTTTTTAAACATATTTATTCATATTTCTAAATTAACCCTAGAAAACTTTGACCTTTAATAAAGATTTTCAACCTTTTGTTTTATATGGGATCCCAAATCGAAAGGATCTTGGTTTTAATGTAAGGATGTTTATATTATTTGTTCAGTTCGAAATAAACTCTTGAGTTTTTCTTAAAGGCACAAATTAACATGTATGTAGTAATTGTTGGGTTTTATGCCATAAAACTCGTGGAGAGTAAATGTAACATTTGACCGAACATTAATAAAATGATGTTTGATGTATTATTCATTTGTTATTGTTGGTATTGTATATATCTTGCTTAATGATAGCGAGCAGAAATGTCGCTATTTTAGTCTCAATTTATTAAGCTTTTTGGTGCTTTAATCGTATTTTTAATGAATATATTTAATGAATTTTGTTATTTAGTCCTTAGGAGCTAAGTTGGTGATTTTGGGAGAAAAAGAGCCAAAATTGAAGAAATTATAGCCCAAATCCTAGCTTGATGCAATTGGAGGCCCAAAGAAGACATCTATGAAGAAAAGACCAAGAGAAATGAAGAAGAAGGCCCAAAAAATCAGCCCAAAAGGAAGCTGAAAAAACTGGAAAATCTGGATAGCGTCGAGACGCTTAGCAAGGCAGCGTCGCGACGCTGCCCTTTCTTGTTGCCCAAGCCGCGTGCGCAGCAGCGTCGCGACGCTTAGCAAGGCAGCGTCGCGACCCTTTGGTGCCTCATTTCGGATCAATCAACCAAGCCATCAATCAATCCTTTCTTTCCTTTCTTAAGGCTCCTTTTTTGGAGCCCCTCTCAAGGCTTTTGAGCCTTTTTGAGAGGGTTCTTCTAGTGGGGAAATTTTGGGAATTTTGGGAAGCAATCTTAGAGGCTCGAGGAGTAGTCAGCGGGGGCTCCAAGCGTCAGCAAGGGGTTTTTCGACGGTCAATTCCTTTCCTTTTATGCTCTTTAATATGCTTTCCCTTGTAATTATTTTGGATATTATGTGTAGCTAAACCCCAATTTGGGGTCTTGAAATGAAATGATAGTGGAAATATTGTTATAATTTCTTGTCTCTTGCCCATGTCCTAATTATTTGTATGGATGTGCTTAATGCTTTACTCAATCTGGCCAATTGTGTAATGATTCGTTTCTTAATGGAAACTCGACGGAGAGAAATTAGGATAGATCATAATCCATGCAACTAGTTTAATTGCCCGTTGTGACACCGGGATTAGTTGATTAAACTTAGATTCCTAAAATGAATCAGAGCGTAATAATTAATGATTTTTAATAGCGCTAAGGACACTTAGGTTGTTAAAATGAATTAATTACAATTAGGGGAAACCGACAGGAGAACCTATGTGATTAACGAAGATTCTAGGATTATAATTAGTTGGGCAATGAGATAGGATAATTATAGCAATTATTTGGCTAATCATTGATTTTCAAGACCCCTCTTCCCATTTAAAGAAAACTTTTTCTCCACATTTTATTTTTGATTGATCAATTTGTTTTCATTAGTCATTTTGAATTTAAATCTTTTTATTACATGAACGTAGTCCCCAAATATTATTTCACCTAAGTATTTTCAGTGCTCAAGAGAATTTTAATTATTTGCTTAAGTTTCGCTTCGCCTCCCTGAGGATTCGATACTCGGAATACTTTCTGTTTTATATTACTTGCGGCCCGTGCGCTTGCGGACCACCAAACAAGTTTTTGGCGCCGTTGCCGGGGAGGCTTGATTTTTAAGCAAAAATTAATTTTTGTTGACATCAAAAAGAAAAGGGTAAATGGTAATTTAGGTGTAAATATTTTTTTCTTTCATCGTTTTGTGAATATTATTTTTATTTTTGTTTGGTTTTTTTTTCGTCTGGGAGCATTGTATGCGAAGAAACAAGGTGGTTGATTTGTTTCCGTTAGATCTTGAGATTAACAGGACTCTTAAATTCATTAGAAGAGAAAAAAGATTAACAGAAACGATGGCCCACCAAGAAGAAGCTCCCAAGGCAATTAGAGATTTTTTGCAGCCAGTTCTTCCTACCGAGAATTCTGGAATTGTTTACGCCCCCATCCAAGCTACAAATTTTGAGCTAAAAACAGGGTTGATTCAGATGGCACGCGATAACTCGTTCAAGGGACATCCTTCCGAGAACCCCCACTCTCATCTGCGATCATTCCTAGAAATATGCGGGACGGTATAAATGAACGGAGTTCCGGCCGATGCGATCAGATTGAAGCTGTTTCCATTTTCTCTACAGGATAAAGCAAAAGATTGGCTCAAATCAGTCGAGACGGGCAGCATCAGTACTTGGGACGAGCTTGCCCAGGCTTTTCTGACAAAATTTTTTCCACCAGCTAAGACTACCAAGCTGCGGACTGAAATTGGAACATTCAGACAGCTTGACGAGGAGCAGTTATACGAAGCGTGGGAAAGATATAAGGAAATGCTTAGGTGATGCCCCCAACACGGATATCCTGATTGGCTTCAGGTACAGTTATTTTATAATGGATTAAACCCCTCCACAAAGACAGTCCTTGACACATCAGCAGGAGGGAGTTTTCTTTCAAAAAACAGTGACAGAAGCCAAAGACCTGCTTGAGGAAATGGCGGCAACGAGTTATCAATGGTCGACGGAGAGAGGAACAGTTATAAAAAAGGCTGGATTATATGAATTGGATGAGTCAAGTTCATTGAAAGCGCAACTGGCATCTCTGACCAATGCACTAAACAATTTGACGTCATCTGAGGTGGTTAAGTCCATTTCCACCTTAGCTGAAGGTCATTCAAAGAAGGAAGGTCAAGATGTGGAAGAAGTTCAATACATAGGAAATCGATCATATACTCAAGGAGTACCAAACTTCTACCACCCCAGTCTGCGCAATCACGAGAACTTCTCATATGCAAATACGAAGAATGTTTTGCAGCCACCCCCAGGTTTTGCATCAACGAGTACTCCTGAGAAGAAAAATAATTTGGAGGAGATGGTGGCTTTATTCATCAAGGAACAAAGAATATTGAATGTGAATCTCCAGACATCAGTAAACAACCACGACGCAACTCTAAAGAATATGGAAGTGCAGATAGGTCAGATTGCTTCAGCAGTAAATGCCCTTCAAAAGGGAAAATTTCCAAGTGATACTGAGCCTAACCCGAAAGAGCAGTGTAAGATGGTGGTTCTGAGAAGTGGCAAAAGACTGGAGGACAGTTCAGAGAAGAAAAAGGAAGAAGAAAAGAGAAGGGATGAAGATGAAGGGACTGAGGCACAAAAAGCCTCCTCTGAAAGGTTCCAACATCCTCCCAACTCTAGTGAATTAAAATGTGATTTTTCTAACAGCTTTGCAGGTAGAAAAGAAGATGAGAGGCAGAATGACAATAAGAAGCTGACTGAGGAAGAAGTGGTTCCATGCAACCACCATGACAGAGGTTCGCATATTAGCCCGCCCAAGCGGAGGGGCGAATGTCCAACCTTTGATTTCAGGGAGTTACCTTTTCCTCAAAGATTTAAGAATGTCAAATTAGATGAACAATTTCAAAAAATTTTAGAAATGTTTAAAAAGTTGTCTGTGAATATTCCATTAGTAGAAGCTTTGTATAATATGCCAAATTATGGAAAATTTATGAAGGAAATGCTTTCTAAAAAGAAAAGTCTGAAAAAAGAAGTTTTTAATTTATCTGAGAGTAGCAGTACCATTATTTCTGGTAGGATGCCCTCTAAGCAGAAAGACCCAGGGAGTTTTACTGTTCCCTGTACCATAGGAGAAGTATCCTTCGATAGGGCCTTATGTGATTTAGGGGCAAGTATAAATTTGATGCCCTACTTTGTGTACAGGAAGATTGGTTTATCAGGTATGACAGACACCGACGTCACTCTCCAGCTTGCTGACAGATCATTTACCCACCCGATGGGTGTTGTGGAGGACGTGTTGGTGAAAGTCAACAAATTCATCTTCCCTGTAGATTTCGTGGTACTGGACATGAAGGAGGACAAAGAAGTGCCAATTATCTTAGGCAGACCTTTCCTAGCACTGGTAAGGCCGAGATTAGCGTACATACAAGTAAGCTTACCTTGAACATTGATGATGAAAAAGTCGTGTTTAGTATTTTTGGCCAAGATGAATCTGTTTGTAGTTTGCATACATGTTTTTCTGTTTGGCCTGAATACTTGACTGATGACGATGAAGAAGTAGACTATAATCTTGGCCTAGGCTTAGGAGAAATGCTTATTGATAATATGGATTTTGATCATGATGCATATTTGGATAATCCTCTGTTTGAAAATGATTTGGATCTGCCTGACTTTGAAAATGAATTAGACTTGCCTGCTTGTGATAATGAAAGATCTGCAGTGGATGATTTACCTTCCTTTGAAATGGATAATCTTGATTTGCCTGAAATGGATAATCTTGATAATGATATTGAATTGCCTGACATTAAACATAAAAGGCATAAAAAAGATTGCTCGATAGATAATTTTGAGTCTGACCATGATTACAGTGAATCTATTGAGTCTGATCTTGACATTCCTGAATGCATGAATCCTGACAATGTGAATACTTTATTTTCATGTCCTGATGATGTGTATAGCATAGAATCTGACCCAGAAGAACTTGAATCTGTGAATAGTATAGAATCTGATCCTCAAATTCTTTAATTCTTTAATTCTTCTGATGATGAGTCATGTGATAGCTTAGTTGAATCATTTTTTTAATTCTGAGTCTGAAGGATCCACTGAGCATGTAGATATTTTTTCTGATGAATGGACTGGCATGATTGATAGGCCATCTCTAGATCCTAGACCAGTAGATATTATAACGCTTGATGACTCTGTTAACAACTGTTTTGAGAATAGAGATTTAGAAAAGAGATTTGATGCGGCTGATTATTTTCTAAAATGTTATTATGAGAATCTCTTTAGTGAAGATGGGCCAGGGGAAAGTTTTTTTTTTCCCTGTTTGTAGTTTGCAATTCGGTACGTGATTTCTTGCAGGGCCCGGAGGATGATGAAAATTTTTATTTTGAGCCTCCGTAAGCGTGCCGAGCCTAGTCTAGCTAAAGACGTTAAAGAAAGCGCTGCTTGGGAGGCAACCCAAGGATTAAAGTAGTTAGTTGTTTTTGCGGTAAATAATTTTCTTTGCTCCGTGATCCAATTTTGTTTTGCAGGATCACCTTAGCAAATCCCGAAATTCCACATTTCCCATTTTTCATGGATCCAAAGGAAAAGGATGAAGCGCTCCTAGCTCAGGGAAGTCTCAGTATCTCTCTTTATGCTTGTCTGTTTTAAAACATTGGGGACAATGTTTAGCTTAAGTTTGGGGGGGAGGCTTCCGCTGTGTTGAGCATATTTAAATTCTGTTGGATGCATGAATGGATAACCATGATAGCCAAGGATGTGATTTTTGAAATTTTAGGAGAAAATGGTTTATATGTTGTGGAATCTGGGAGCACGACAGAAATTGTGAAATTTTAAAATTTTTTGATACTTAGTTTTGATGTCTAAAGCATGCAATAGTCTTATCTAATGACGTCTTTGAAAATCTAGATTCTTATTATGGTTTTCAAAGTTGTTGTCACCCCGATAGGCTTAGTTTCTAATATCAGGAAGTTCATGCTTGAATGCTCTAAAGAACTAGGTAGGAAAAAATGCTATGCCTGCTGAGAGAAAAGCAAAAGCAACAAAAAGAAAACGTGAGAAAAAGAAAATCTGTTGAAAAAGAATTTTTGCTTGCTCAAAAAAGAAAAAAAAAGCCTAGGGGTAAAAAGAGCTACCTGCGGTGTGATCAGTTAGGCCAACCAGAGAATAAAATTCGGGTTAAGGGTCCCTGCACTGTAGTGTGAAAGCTAGTACCATTAGATATCAAAATGCAAGTTTGGGGGAGGAGCAAAAGAAAAAGAAAAGAAAAAAAAGAGAAAAAGAAAAATCATGTGAGAAGTCTGCTCCCCCATGAAAAAAAGAAAAAGATGACAGGCACCCTAGTTTCTTTTTTTTGCATGATAGAAGGACTCCGAAGTATTAGGGGCTCTTAGCCAGTGTAGGGGGAAAACAAATGGAGAAAACCATAAGACTAATCTAGGTTAGTAAAAGAATCAATAGGTAAGTCTTGAGCATGCTATTCATTAATCTTAAGTTCAAACTAGTTTAAGATTTCTTCAAGAGTATGCGGTGCTTGCTTATTCCACTTGCATGTTTTCCATTCGATCCTAAGAATTCCAAAATCATTGAGGGTTGAGCAATTCTATTTCATGCATCTTTAGAATTTATTTTGCTCAGGACTAGCAAAAGCTTAAGTTTGGGAGTGTGATAGCGAGCAGAAATGTCGCTATTTTAGTCTCAATTTATTAAGCTTTTTGGTGCTTTAATCGTGTTTTTAATGAAAATATTTAATGAATTTTGCTATTTTTTCTTTAGGAGCATAAATGATGATTTTGGGAGAAAAAGAGCCATAATTGAAGTAATTATAGCCCAAATCAAAGTTTTAAGCATTTGGAAGCCCAAAGAAGACATCCATGAAGAAAAAACCAAGAGAAATGAAGAAGAAGGCCTAAAAATCAGCCCAAAAGGAAGCTGAAAAAACTGGAAAATCTGGACAGCGTCGAGACGCTTAGCAAGGCAGCGTCGCGACGCTGCCCTTTCTTGTTGCCCAAGCCGCGTGCGCAGCAGCGTCGCGACGCTGCTGCTATTCCAGGCCTATAAATAGGCGCCCTTTGGTGCCTCATTTCTCATCAATCAACCAAGCCATCAATCAATCCTTTCTTTCCTTTCTTAAGGCTCCTTTTTTGGAGCCCCTCTCAAGGCTTTTGAGCCTTTTTGAGAGGGTTCTTCTAGTGGGGAAATTTTGGGAATTTTGGGAAGCAATCTTAGAGGCTCGAGGAGTAGTCAGCGGGGGCTCCAAGCGTCAGCAAGGGGTTTTTCGACGGTCAATTCCTTTCCTTTTATGCTCTTTAATATGCTTTCCCTTGTAATTATTTTGGATATTATGTGTAGCTAAACCCCAATTTGGGGTCTTGAAATGAAATGATAGTGGAAATATTGTTATAATTTCTTGTCTCTTGCCCATGTCCTAATTATTTGTATGGATGTGCTTAATGCTTTACTCAATCTGGCCAATTGTGTAATGATTCGTTTCTTAATGGAAACTCGACGGAGAGAAATTAGGATAGATCATAATCCATGCAACTAGTTTAATTGCCCGTTGTGACACCGGGATTAGTTGATTAAACTTAGATTCCTAAAATGAATCAGAGCGTAATAATTAATGATTTTTAATAGCGCTAAGGACACTTAGGTTGTTAAAATGAATTAATTACAATTAGGGGAAACCGACAGGAGAACCTATGTGATTAACGGAGATTCTAGGATTATAATTAGTTGGGCAATGAGATAGGATAATTATAGCAATTATTTGGCTAATCATTGATTTTCAAGACCCCTCTTCCCATTTAAAGAAAACTCTTTCTCCACATTTTATTTTTGATTGATCAATTTGTTTTCATTAATCATCTTGAATTTAAATCTTTTTATTGCATGAAAGTGGTCCCTAAATATTATTTCACCTAAGTATTTTCAGTGCTCAAGAGAATTTTAATTATTTGCTTAAGTTTCGCTTCGCCTCCCTGAGGATTCGATACTCGGAATACTTTCCGTTTTATATTACTTGCGGCCCGTGCGCTTGCGGACTACCAAACAAGTTTTTTTTCTCCCCTGTTTGTAGTTTGCAATTCGGTGCGTGATTTCTTGCAGGGCCCGGAGGATGATGAAAATTTTTATTTTGAGCCTCCGTAAGCGTGCCGAGCCTAGTCTAGCTAAAGACGTTAAAGAAAGCGCTGCTTGGGAGGCAACCCAAGGATTAAAGTAGTTAGTTGTTTTTACGGTAAATAATTTTCTTTGCTCCGTGATCCAATTTTGTTTTGCAGGATCACCTTAGCAAATCCCGAAATTCCACATTTCCCATTTTTCATGGATCCAAAGGAAAAGGATGAAGCGCTCCTAGCTCAGGGAAGTCTCAGTATCTCTCTTTATGCTTGTCTGTTTTAAAACATTGGGGACAATGTTTAGTTTAAGTTTGGGGGGGAGGCTTCCGCTGTGTTGAGCATATTTAAATTCTGTTGGATGCATGAATAGATAGCCATGATAGCCAAGGATGTGATTTTTGAAATTTTGGGAGACAATGGTTTATATGTTGTGGAATCTGGGAGCACGGCAGAAATTGTGAAATTTTAAAATTTTTTGATACTTAGTTTTGATGTCTAAAGCATGCAATAGTCTTATCTAATGACGTCTTTGAAAATCTAGATTCTTATTATGGTTTTCAAAGTTGTTGTCACCCCGATAGGCTTAGTTTCTAATATCAGGAAGTTCATGCTTGAATGCTCTAAAGAACTAGGTAGGAAAAAATGCTATGCCTGCTGAGAGAAAAGCAAAAGCAACAAAAAGAAAATGTGAGAAAAAGAAAATCTGTTGAAAAAGAATTTTTGCTTGCTCAAAAAAGAAAAAAAAAAGCCTAGGGGTAAAAAGAGCTACCTGTGGTGTGATCAGTTAGGCCAACCAGAGAATAAAATTCGGGTTAAGGGTCCCTGCACCGTAGTGTGAAAGCTAGTACCATTAGATATCAAAATGCAAGTTTGGGGGAGGAGCAAAAGAAAAAGAAAAGAAAAAAAAAAAGAGAAAAAGAAAAATCATGTGAGAAGTCTGCTCCCCCATGAAAAAAAGAAAAAGATGACAGGCACCCTAGTTTCTTTTTTTTGCATGATAGAAGGACTCCGAAGTATTAGGGGCTCTTAGCCAGTGTAGGGGGAAAACAAATGGAGAAAACCATAAGACTAATCTAGGTTAGTAAAAGAATCAATAGGTAAGTCTTGAGCATGCTATTCATTAATCTTAAGTTCAAACTAGTTTAAGATTTCTTCAAGAGTTTACCTATTGATTCTTTTACTAACCTAGATTAGTCTTATGGTTTTCTCCATTTGTTTTCCCCCTACACTGGCTAAGAGCCCCTAATACTTCGGAGTCCTTCTATCATGCAAAAAAAAGAAACTAGGGTGCCTGTCATCTTTTTCTTTTTTTCATGGGGGAGCAGACTTCTCACATGATTTTTCTTTTTCTATTTTTTTTCTTTTCTTTTTCTTTTGCTCCTCCCCCAAACTTGCATTTTGATATCTAATGGTACTAGCTTTCACACTACGGTGCAGGGACCCTTAACCCGAATTTTATTCTCTGGTTGGCCTAACTAATCACACCGCAGGTAGCTCTTTTTACCCCTAGGCTTTTTTTTTTCTTTTTTGAGCAAGCAAAAATTCTTTTTCAACGGATTTTCTTTTTCTCACATTTTCTTTTTGTTGCTTTTGCTTTTCTCTCAGCAGGCATAGCATTTTTTCCTACCTAGTTCTTTAGAGCATTCAAGCATGAACTTCCTGATATTAGAAACTAATCCTATCGAGGTGACAACAACTTTGAAAACCATAATAAGAATCTAGATTTTCAAAGACGTCATTAGATAAAACTATTGCATGCTTTAGACATCAAAACTAAGTATCAAAAAATTTTAAAATTTCACAATTTCTGCCGTGCTCCCAGATTCCACAACATATAAACCATTTTCTCCCAAAATTTCAAAAATCACATCCTTGGCTATCATGGCTATCTATTCATGCATCCAACAGAATTTAAATATGCTCAACACAGCGGAAGCCTCCCCCCCCAAACTTAAACTAAACATTGTCCCCAATGTTTTAAAACAGACAAGCATAAAGAGAGATACTGAGACTTCCCTAAGCTAGGAGCGCTTCATCCTTTTCCTTTGGATCCATGAAAAATGGGAAATGTGGAATTTCGGGATTTGCTAAGGTGATCCTGCAAAACAAAATTGGATCACGGAGCAAAGAAAATTATTTACCGCAAAAACAACTAACTACTTTAATCCTTGGGTTGCCTCCCAAGCAGCGCTTTCTTTAACGTCTTTAGCTAGACTAGGCTCGGCACGCTTACGGAGGCTCAAAATAAAAATTTTCATCATCCACCGGGCCCTGCAAGAAATCACGCACCGAATTGCAAACTACAAACAGGGGAAAAAAAACTTTCCCCTGGCCCATCTTCACTAAAGAGATTCTCATAATAACATTTTAGAAAATAATCAGCCGCATCAAATCTCTTTTCTAAATCTCTATTCTCAAAACAGTTGTTAACACTTAAATAGCCCTAATACAATAAACTAAACATCCTAGGTTGTTATAATGAGACTTGAACTAGTATGTGGGGACATACGGGGATCGTTGTTCAAGTTACAACCTAAAGGGCCTATAGTATAGGGATAAGGCTAGGTGTCTTATCCTGGTGACACTATGGATACGATCCGCTTTGTATTTTGATACAAACGCAATGATCCAACGTGTTCGTGTAGGGGACATGCGAGTGGGGGTATCTATGCAATGAGTTTGCATAAGATCGGACCGCAAAATAGTTAACCACTAGTTGTAACACTGTTGACTAGTTAGGCTTCTATTTCACTAGGATGACCTAGAAAACTTAGTCTCAATCCTGAGTGGGTTATAGACTCCTGTTCACGAGGAATTGTCGTTTGATTTGTATGGGTGAGAGTGGCCTGCATGTCGACTAAATAAGCCTACCATTTTGGGGACAAGACCGAGTGGGGAGCTGGGAACATAATCACACAAAATGAAATTCACTTCTTCTCGACATTAGGGAAAGTAGAGTTGTGTTCCCTTAAATGGTGTCTTCGAGTCTTGAACAAAGGGCCCTGCCCTCTCTATGGCACGAGAGGGACTTCTGTTTGTTGGTTGGACCTCAAACAGGTTGTTAATTAGAGGAGCATTGGAGACTTAAGGATATAGATGTAACCCAGGGGTAAAACGGTAATTTAACCCGGCTGGGGTTACAAACACATGTGAAGGACGGACTTGCTGTTATTGGTCAATATCCGTGGACACAAAAATATATCTGCAGTTATGAGAGTGCAGTTGTGGTTCTATAGTGGAGTGAACCACAGTTAACGAATATTGATTAACTTGGTTAATGAGTTTAGCCAAATAATCTCACATCGTTGGAGCTTCTGATCTATAGGTCAATTAGGTCCTACCGGTAGCTCATATATGGCATTGATGTAAAGTTACTAAGGAGAATTAATATGAAAGATGAAGGTGTTCATATAACACATGCGGAAGCAATTAAAGATCGAAAGCACTTAAGACATTCAATTTTGCTCCTAAAGCATGCATGTTCTAGAAAGGACAGATTATAGAGTTTAGAGAACACTAACCTTTGTAGCTCACTAATGAGGAACTCTTTGTGGTGCTTTCTTCTCCTATGCTCCTTGGAAAACCTTTAGTGTCTTCTCTACTATTCTCCTTGCCTAGAATTACTTGTGGGAGTCTTATAGAGATAGGGAATGGGAAGGGAATGCTTGAAGGATCAAGCTATTGAGAGATCTATGGAAGTGTGTGTCTTTGAGAGGAAATTCTAGCAGCATAACAGTAGGTAAATCACTCTCTCCACTTTGAATCTGATTCAAGCTCCTTATAAAGACCTCTTCCATGCAAAGGCAAGCTTCATGACACTAAACACATGGTGAAAATGCAACTCAAAGTGGATTCTAGGTGTTTAATTCACAACACATGCAACTAGTGCATGGTTGTGTTGTTTTCCACTATGCATCAACATGCAAGAGTGGGAATGCCACTAAATCCACTAAATTGAATATTCATACTTGAATTTTCAGCTTGCAATTTTCCCTAATTCAATTTGAAATTGAATTTGATTTTTAGGTTATTAATTTGGGACATTTCCAAGTAATTTATCATGATTAATCTAATTAATCATTCCTACCTAGTGCCATTAATAGTATATGCTTCCTAATACATATACATGGTATTTAAAATACTTTTAAATACCTTATCTCTCAATTCCTTATTTAATTCATAACTAAAAGATTGTGTCAAACACATTTTTACGATAAAGCCCTATTTCCCGTTTTTGAACGATTCAAAGATTCCTATCATTATGATCTAAGCATTAATACAATATGAGCTAGTAGAGGGACCTAATGGACCTATAGATCATGGGCTCCAACGATTCAAGGCGAACCGACTAATCTCATTATCTAAGTTAGCCAACATTCGTTAACTATCGGGACACTCCACTCTAGCACGATAGTTGCACTCCCCTCACTATAGATATATTTCCGTCCACTTGATTTAACCATGTTTAGTAAGTCGTTCCTTCACAGGTTGTTCGTAGCTATAGCTAGGTCAAATAACCGTTTCACCCGTATAGTACATCTTGTTCCTTAAGTTCAACTAATCCTCTAATGAACAATCGGTTTGTAGTCCAACCATCAAACCTAAGTCCCTCTCGATCCAATGAGAGGGTGTGGCCCCTTGTTCAAGTCCTGGAGTTAGTACTTAAGGGAACAACCTCTCTACTATCCCTGAAATGGGTAGGAGTGAATTCCGTCTTGCGTAACTATGTCCCCAGCTATCTATTTGATCTTATCCCCAAAATGGTAGGTTTGTTGAGTCGGCGACACTGGCCACTCTCACCCATGCAGATCAAAGGATAATCTCGTATAAATAGGAGTTCATAGTTAGCTTAGGATTAAGAACGAGTTACCTAGGTCATCTATGAGAAATAGTCAGTTTCTTCAGTAAATGGTGTTATAAAGAGAAAGTGACTTATTTCGTGGTCCAGTCTTATGCAAACTCATTGCACAAGACGCCCCCACTCGCATGTCTCCACATGAACGATTTAGGATCTCATCGTCTGTACTTAATACAAAGTGGGTCGCGTCCATAGTGTCCCCAGGATAAGGCACCCAAACGTATCCTTATACTATAGACTATTTTGACTATAAACTTGAACTTGATCCTACGATATGTCCCTACATATAGTTCGAGTATTCATTTTATAGTCAAGGTTCTTAGTTTATTGGATTTAGGTTAATCATTCGCAATTTACATATTCAATAACATCTTTTACTGAATAACCTCAATAACGACTTTATTGAAAATAGAATATGTTTAACGATTTACAAACTACGAGTTTATAGGACATTAAACCCAACAAGAGAGAATTGAATATTCGAAGGAGTTTGAATATTAAATATAAAATATGAATTGGATTCATATTAAAACTGTTGGGGTTTATGTCCTAGAACTCAAGTTTTGTTGTCCTTTATATAAATAAAGATGTTATTCAGTGAGAAATGTTTATTAATATCTTAATAATCCAATAGAAACATCCATGGTTATAACATGAGATACTCGAACTATATCATGAATATGGACAAGGATCAAGTTCGAGTATATAACCTAAATGGTCTATAGTAAATGAATAAGGTTGGGTACCTTGTTCTGGTAACACTATGGAGGCGGCCTACTTTGCTAAATAAAGCAAACGACGTGATCCTGGTTCGTTCATGTAATGACATGCGAGTACGGGCAGCCTGTGTAAAAGATGTTTACACAAGACTGGACCGAGAAATAAGTCACTCTTACTTTATAACGTCGTTTACTATTAAGGCTGATTATTTCATGCGATGACCTAGGTAACTTGATCTAAATCCTGAGCTTACTATGAACTCCTGTTCATTTAAGGTTATCCTTTGATCTGCATGGGTGAGAGTGGTCATAAAAGTATCATTCAATATTCCTACCATTTTGGGGATAACATTAGATGGATGGCTGAGGACGTAGTAAAGTAAAACGGAATTCACTCCTACCCAATACAGGGATAGTAGAAAGAGTGTTCCCTTTAGTGTTGAGTTCGAGGCTAGAACAATGGGCCCCACCCTCTCACTGGCTTAAGAGGGATCTTGTTTTATGGTTGGATCATAAACAAACTGTTCAATGGAGGACCAGTGGACTTAAGGAACTAATATGTACTATAGGGGTAAAACAGACATTTTACCTGTCTATAGTAACGAACGACCTGTGAAGGATTGACTTACTAATCATGGTTATATCGAGTGGAAGGAAATATATCTATAGTGAGGGGAGTTCAACTACTAAGCTATAGTGGAGTGTTCCGATAGTTAACAGATGTTGGTTAGCTCGGTTAAAAGAGTTTGGCAAGTTTAACCTCGTACCGTTGGAGCCCATGATCTGTAGGTCCATTAGGTCCCCTTGCTAGCTCGAGACTAACCTTTGGAACAATATGATGGAAAAAATATAAATTACTTTAAGTTCATGTTGAGAAAAATGAGAAGAGGTGATGGGCGTTGTCGGTACGTCGGGTTTTTGCGAAAACCGTGTAGGTGAGTATTTAATATTTAAATATGATTTAAATACCGAAAACATGAATAGGGATTCATGATTGAAAATAACATTTAGGAAATGTTCGGGATTGGTGGTAAAATATTAATTTAATATTTGATATTAAATTAATAATTATTTTTAATTAATTTTGAATTAATTTAAAATTGGAAAACCGAAATTCAATTTTAAAATTTTCAGATTATTGCACTTTGAAAATATTTAATTAATAAATTCAAGATAAATCTTGAATTTTCAAAATTCAAAATTTTGAATTTTTGGAGGTGGAGTGCATGGTGCCTAAGATCCAAAATTGCTTCCGCTGTTTAGATATTAACACTTTTAAAAACTATAGGTTAAAATTAATGTGCATTAGTTGCACATTAAAACTATAGGTTATATGAGAGAGATATAGTTGAATATGTGATATTCAATTTAATGATTAATTAATTAAAGAATTAATTAACAATTTTAGTTTAATTAAATTTGATTTAATTAAAACTATAGAGTAAATGAAAGATATTCATTTAAATAATGATTTGAATGAATTAACTAATTAAATATGATTTTAATTAGTTATAATTAATTATTATTAATTAAATTGTTTTTTTAGTTTAAATTTAATTGTATAACTAAATTTAAATTAAAAGTCATTAACTGATTTAATCAGTTTTATGGATTCCTGATTGTGGGTGGTTTCACGATTAATTCTCATTCATTTACTCTTGGCGATTAGAAAGAGGTTAATTGACTCTTTGGCTTCCTACGGTTTGCTCATTCTCTCTCAAGCAATCAGAGAGCTCTCCTCTCCCAAAAGATTCCCTCTAGAGAAATTCTTGTTCCCACCAGCAAGCCTCATCTCTAAGCCTACAGAGAATACTGGTGGTTCGTTCTTGGTAGTGTTCTTGGAGAAAAACCCAGCAAAGAAAAGAATTTCGGGCTGTTGTATTTTTCAGAACAAAATCCAAAGGAGTTTGGTGAATCGGTCAAGATCATCAACAGAAGTAAGTGTTCTTTAATCCCTTTGATCCTTTGAATAAATCTTGCTTTGATCTAGGATTTTATTCAAATATACATGTTTTATGATTAATTTACAACTTTTATAATTAGATTATCTTGCTATAAATTTTTTGCCATCGTATGGGTATTCCAATCGTGGTTTAATTGAGTATGGTCCTCGGATAAGTTTCCGTTGCATGAGGGCTTTTATCCCTACAACAATGACCCTAGCTAGGTAGCAGTCCTAGAAAGTTGGATCGTTCCAACATATCATGAATTTACCATAATATCTCAACTGGAAGAAACAACATAACCACTCCAAGGATGTTCTCCATATGCAAACAATCATGAATGGACTATAGAAGGTTCTTTTGTAAAGCTGCATTAGCAACCCGTTCTTCAAATGGAAATAAGTGTCAAGAAAAGATAGTTGCTTTTATAATCAACACTCCTAAGTTTAAAGAGATGGACATATAAAAGCGAGAAAAGCTCCAGTCTTAGATTTATTTTGGGGCAGTTGCACAGATGACAAATTGGTCCAAATTAATAGCAAATATAGCACAGTTGCAAACTAATTGCAAATATAGCAAAATTAATTGTACAAGACCAAAAAGTTGTTGTCAGATTCTATCCGTGTCTGTCACTGATAGACTCTGATTATCAAAGTATATCAGTGTCTATCGCTGATAGACATCGATCAATCAAAATCTATGTGTGACTATCAATGTATCAATGATAGTCATTGATAGATTTTGATTAAACAGAGTTTATCAACGATAGACACTGATAGACTCTGAATAATCGGAGTCTATCAGTAGACTGATAGATTCTGATTAATTAGAGTCTATCGCTGATAAACTCTGGTATCAAAGTCTATTAGATAGATTCTAATTAAACAGAGTCTATCAGTGTCTATCAGTAATATACTCTGATAGATTTTGCTATATTTGCAGTTTTTTTTACATTGTGCTATATTTGCTATTAACTTGGTCCAATTTGCCACCCACTGCAAATTCTGATTTATTTGTCAACTACACCTTTTGAGATTAAAAGAATCTTTTAGAACATTTAGACGTAGTACCTTCGATATTTTGGAAATGTTGAACTCTGATTTCTTATTTCTGTTTCAGTTATATGCTCCTCACGTGTTGTGCACATGGGAGTTAGTTAAGTCATGTACTGTAAGAGGAAACAGAGGTATATAACTCTCTGTACATCAACCATCTCTCTCACTCTCGAACTCTCTGTAAATTCCTCTCTTGTAAACTTTGGTGAATAATAGAAATCCTGTTGGTGCGCTTGAAAGTGGATGTACACCTAAATTGGTGGAACCACCATAACCACTGTGTTCAATCTTCTTCTCTCTACTTTGTGTATGTTTGTTGTTGTCTATTAGTCTTGCTGCGGAGATAAAGATCTACTGACTTTGTGATTTAGGTTCAACATTTGGTATCAGAACCTCTATCGAAAGGGTTCCAGATAAGTTTTCGCTCTTCTTGTCCTTCTTTGGTCGAATCTTTTGTTACTCCTTTTCTTGATTAAGTGGAGAAATCCACGAGTATGATTGATTTTGACTAGGTCTGTTTTTGTGCTAGAAGGAAATCTTTTTTTTTTTCTAGGACGAATTCTTGATAATCATGTCTGCTAGGTTTGATCTTGAAAAATTTGATGGTAAGAGTGATTTTAATCTGTGGAAAACAAAGATGAATGTCTTTCTTGTACAGCAAAAGGTGTCAAAAGCATTGCTTGATCCTTCTAAACTTCCTACTACCATGACTGAAATCGAAAAGGAAGAAATGAATAAAATAGCTTATAGTTCTGTTATATTGCATCTCTCTGGTAATGTCTTAAGAAAGGTTAGCAAGATTGCAATTGTTAGAGAGTTATGGTCCAAATTAGAGGGAACTTTATATGCCGAAAACCTTAACTAATATCTTATACTTGAAAGAAAGGTTCTTTGGCTTTAAAATGGATTCATCTAAAAACCGTGAAGAAAATTTAGATGATTTTAATGCAATATGTACTGATGTGCAGAACTCTGGAGAAGATATTAAAGACAAGGATCAAGCTATAATCCTTTTGAACTCGTTACCTGAGACCTTTAGAGAGGTATGGTCTGTAATGAAGTATGGGAGAGACAACGTGACACTTGACAAGGTTATAAACTCCTTAAGGTTGAAAGAATTAGAACTCAAACAAGAGAGGAAATAGCCTGAAGCCTTATTTGTAAAAGGAGGACAGAAGCAACACAATCGAGGGAAGAATTCCCAGCATAGAGGATAGAACTCACAGAGATAATAGACAATCGGGAAAGCCTCAGAATCATAACAAGCAAACTGATAAAAGCGAGATCAAGTGTAACTATTGCCACAAAACTGGTCATATAAAGTGGGATTGCCCACAACTGAAGAGGACAACAAATAAACAAGCCTTTCGAGAGAATAAAAATTCAGCAAATCTTCATGAGGGATACGAGTCAGCTGAGGTATTGATGGTAACCGATAAAGACTATTGAAGGGATAAAAGCCCCACGTAGCGGAAAGTATTACCGAACCTACTCAGAGTCTTAGATTCTAATTGAAATACCAATACAATTTGCAAAATATTACAGCAATAAATCTATATTTAATGTGTTGTACATAGGCTATAAACATGCTAAAAGATCAATTAGTTTGATCCTAGTGATCAAGGATTTCATAAAAAACTTACTTTTGTAGAAAGCCTTGATCAATTCGCCTTTTCTTGCCAGTAAGATTGAAAACGTAGCAACCCTCTTGTGCGAATACCACCAATCGGCTACACTGGTATATCTCTAAGACTTCTTGTAGAAGGAGACTTGTGGGAGTCTTTTGGGAGATATCCCTGAAAGAAGGAGAGACAATGGGATACCTTTCACCCCACCCCAAGGGTCCTATATATAGTTGGCCAAGACCTTTTTCCTAATAGGAAAATGTCTCTAATTTTAATAAAATAATTAATTAATTCCATAATTAATTAATTTCTCAATTAAATATCATATATTTAATCTTAGGGATTGTATTAAAATTAAAATTAATATGAATCCAATTCATATTAAATTTATTTGAACTCTTTCAAATATTTTCTCTCAAGAATTAATTTTTGAAATTAATTCAAAAATTATAAAGTTTCATAAACTTTATGTTATAATGCATCAATATACATTATATGATTCCCAAAATAAATTGAACACTTTCAATTTACAATTTATATTTATTTGCTTCAAGTTTTTTTACGAGCTACCAATGGGACCTAATGGACCTACAGATCAGAAGCTCCAACGATACGAGACTAATCGGCTTAAACTCATTAACCAAGTTAGTCTCCATTTGTTAACTGTGGGTCACTCCACTAAAGACCCACAGCTGCACTCTTCTCACTGCAGAATATTTCTGTGTCCACGGATATCGACCAATACTACAAGTTAGTCCTTCACGTGTGTTCGTATCCCAGCTGGGTCAAATTACCGTTTTACCTCTGGTTTACATCTTTGTCCTTAAGTCCCCAGTGCTCCTCTAATGAACAACCTGTTTGAGGTCCAACCAACAAACAGAAGTCCCTCTCCTGCCATAGAGAGGGTTGGACCCATTGTTCAAGTCCCGGAGACACCACTTAAGGGAACACACCTCTACTTACCCTAGAGTCGGGAAGGAGTAAATTCCATCTTGTGTGATTATGTTCCCAGGTCCCCACTTGGTATTGTCCCCAAAATGGTGGGCTTATTGAGTCGGCGTGTTGGCCATTCTCACCCATACAAATCAAAAGACAAACCCTCGTGAACAGGAGTCCATAATCCACTCAGGATTGAGACTGAGTTGTCTAGGTCATCCTAGTGAAATAGAAACCAAGTCAACTAGTGGTGTTATAGTTAGTGGTTAACTATTTCGCGGTCCGGCCTTATGCAAATTCATTGCATAGGATACCCCCATTCGCATGTCAAACACATGAACGTGTTGGATCATTGCATTTGTATCATAATACAAAGTGGGTTGTATCCATAGTGGGCTTATTGAGTCGGCGTGTTGGCCATTCTCACCCATACAAATCAAAAGACAACCCCTCATGAACAGGAGTCCATAATCCACTCAGGGTTGAGACTGAGTTGTCTAGGTCATCCTAGTGAAATAGAAACCAAGCCAACTAGTGGTGTTACAATTAGTGGTTAACTATTTCGCGGTCCGGTCTTATGCAAATTCATTGCATAGGATACCCCCATTCGCATGTCAAACACATGAACGTGTTGGATCATTGCATTTGTATCATAACACAAAGTGGGTCGTATCCATAGTGTCACCAGGATAAGGTACCCAACTTTTTCCTTGTACTATAGACCTTTTAGGTTGTTACTTGAAAATCGATCCCCATATGTCCTCACATACTAGTTCAAGTTACATACATACAACCTTGGATCTAAGTTAATTGGATTTGGATCAAATAGTGCAATATTTAACAATAACATTTTATTGTAGAAACTAGATAACACTTTATTAAATACGAGTATAAAACTTGTTTACATTCACTATTTACGAGTTTTAGGGCATAAAACTCAACATGTGCTGAAGAGTGGATCATGGACTCTGGATGCACATTCCACGTGACTCCAAACACAGACTTTTTCTCATAATTAAGTTTTTATGAAGGGGGAAAGGTGATCATGGGGAACAATCAGCAGTGTGTGGTCAAAGGAATCGGTTCAGTCACCATAAGGTTACAAGATGGATCATTGAAGATTCTTAAAGAGGTGAGATTCGTGCCAGAGCTGAAAAGAAATTTGATCTCCTTAGGGACCCTCGACAAAGCTGGTTTTGGTTACAAATCTGAAAATGGTCTGCTTACTGTTACTAAAGACAGTGTCGTGAAACTCACTGGGAAGCTACGAGAGGGACTGTATGTTTTACAAGGCAAAACAGTTCTAGGAGAATTAAACGCGACATCTCATCAGGCCTCTACAAAAACTATGTTATGGCATAAGAGACTTGCACATGTTGGTGCAAAAGGATTGGAATGTCTATACAAACAAGGACTCATCGGTAAGAAAAAAACGGATGATCTTATGTTCTGTGAGCACTGTGTGTTAGGCAAATCATCACGAGCGAGCTTTAGACCTTCAACCTATATTACCAAAGACAAACTTGACTATATTCGTTCAGATCTTTGGGGTCCAGCAAGAGTTTCTACACATGGTGGTGCTAGGTACTTTTTGACCTTTGTAGATGACTTCTCTAGAAAGCTGTGGGTCTACATGCTAAAGACTATAGATGAGGTTTTTGAAAAATTTGTTGAATGGAAAGACTTTGTTGAGAACCAAACCGACAGGAAAATCAAGCTTCTTAGAACAGACAATGGTTTGGAGTACCTGAATGACTGATTCATCACTTTGTGCAAGACTTCAGGCATTGATAGACACTTGACAACTGCTGGAACTCTCCTACAAAATGGTCTTGCTGAAAGATTTAACCGGACCATCTTGGAAAGGGTAAGGTGCATGCTTTCTAATGCACAATTACCTAGAATTGTCTGGGGGGAAGAAGTTACTACAACAATTTACCTCATAAACCGGAGTCCCTCATCAGCCTTAGATTTTAAAACACCACAAAAGAAATGGACTGGTCGTCCACCAAACTTGAGACATCATAGAGTGTTCGGATGTGCAACATATGCTCCTACTCGAAAAGACAAGCTTCAACCAAGGGCAAAGAGATGTATCTTTCTAGGATATCCTCATGGAATTGGCTTACAAGTTGTGGTCTTTGGATCCTGGAAAAAGAAGATGCATAATAAGCAAGGATGTATCTTTTGATGAGGATGTTATGCCTTGGAAGTTTTCTTCACAGACTGAGAACAGAGACAAAGATTTAGAAGGCTTTGAAATTGACTTGTTACCTTCGAGTAGCAGTCCACAGATTGCTAATTCAAGCAGTCAACTTGTTTTGCATCAACCTTCTGAAGAAGAAGTGACAAAAACACAAACGGACATTGTTGATACTTCTCAACAAGCTGAAGAGGAAGGGGATCTTGTTAATTATCAGCTTACGAGAGATAGACAAAGGAGGACGGTAAGACCATCCTCTCGGTACAGCAGTACAGACTTTGTTGGATATACCTTTAATTGTTTTACAGAGAGTTTTAACACAGAACCAAACATTTATAATCAGGCTATGAAGTCTCAGAACTCAGATCTTTGGATGAGTGCCATGCTGCAAGAGCTAGATTCATTGAAAGAGAACAACACATGGAGTTTAGTGAAAAGGCCCCATGGACAGAAATTTGTGGACTGCAAATGGGTTTACAAGTTGAAACCGAATGTTGATCCCTCTGCATTACCTAGATTTAAAGCTAGGTTAGTGGCTAAAGGCTTCACACAAGAGGAAGGAGTGGATTATACAGAAGTTTTTTCCCCAGTGGTGAGACATACATCAATCAGAATTTTACTATCATTGGTAGTTCAATTCAACTTGGAGCTTCAGCAGATGGATGTCACCACTACCTTCCTTTATGGCCACTTAGAAGAAGATATCTACATGAATTTGTCGCCCAAATTTGTTGAAGTTGGAGGGGAAGACTTAGTTTGCCATCTTCACAAGTCCATCTACGGCTTGAAGTAGTCTCACGCCAATGGAATAAAAGGTTTGACTCTTTTATTCTTTCTAGAGGCTTTGGTAAGAGTCCATATGACAGTTGTGTTTACAAAAAGGAACTTTCTGCTGCTGTTTATGTTTTGGTATTGCTTTATGTTGATGATATACTTATTGCTTCAACGGATATTGGTGAAATTAAGAAACTTAAGGCTGCTTTAAGTAAAGAGTTTAAAATGAAGGATTTAGGGGAAGCTAAGAAGATTCTTGGCATGGAACTATCGAGAGATAGATCTAGGAACAAAATCCTGATCAACCAAACTGAGTATTTTGATAAGGTTGTGAAGAAGTTCCATATGGAGTCAGCAAAACAGGTGAAAACTCCTTTTGCCCTTCATTTTAAACTTTCTGCAGCCCAGTCCCCTATTGACAGTCATGAAGTTGCTGAAATGGACACTATACCGTATGCAAACCTTGTAGGAAGCCTTATGTATGAAATGGTTTGTTGTAGGCCAGATCTAGCTCATGCCATGAGTGTGGTAAGTAGGTACATGAGCAATCCTGGACGTCCTCATTGGGAAGCTTCTAAATGGGTTGTTCGGTATGTCAAAGGCACTTCTAGTAAATGACTGGTTTATACAAAGTCAGAAGCAGTAGATGATGTTTTAACTGGCTTTGTGGACTCAGATTATGCAGCTGATCTTGATAAAAGGAGATCTTTAACCAGTTATATCTTTACCCTTTTTGGAAATGTTATAAGTTGGAGATCTACTTTGCAAACCGTTGTTGCTTTATCTTCAACAGAGACCGAGTACATAGCACTTGCAGAATCTGTTAAGGAGGTTGTTTGGTTAAAAGGGAGTGTCTCAGCTATGTACAATGGTAAATGTGTTGTTGTTATACATTGTGACAGTCAAAGTGCACTGGCTTTATCTAAAAATCCAACCTTTCATGATAGAACCAAGCATATTGACGTTAGATTTCATTATGTAAGGGAGATTGTTCAAGAGGGTGAAGTTCGATTGTGTAAAGTGTTGGGTTTTATGCCCTAAAACTCGTAGATAGTGAATGTAACCGTTGACCGGATATTAATGAAATAATATTGATATATTTTTCCATTAATTGTTATTAGTTATTTTATATTTTTCTTTGCCTAATAATAACCCTAATCCAATAAACTAGACATCCAAGGCTGTAAAATGAGTCTTGAACTATATGTAGTGACATATGGGATCATTGTTCAAGAAACAGCCTAAAGGGTCTATAGTATAGGGATAAGACTGGGTGCCTTATCCTGGTGACACTATGGATACGACCCACTTTGTATTTGATACAAACGCTGTGATCCAACGCGTTCGTGTAGGAGACATGCGAGTTGGGGTATCCTATGCAATGAATTTGCATAAGACCGGACCGCGAAATAGTAACCACTGGTTATAACACCATTAACTAGTTGGTTTTTTATTTCACTAGGACGACCTAGACGACTTAGTCTTAATCCTGAGTTGATTATGGACTCCTGCTCATGAGAGATTGTCCTTTGATTTGCATGGGTGAGAGTGACCAGTACGCCGACTCAATAAGCCTACCATTTTGGGGACAAGACCGAATGGGGAGCTGGGAATGTAATCGTGCAAGATGGAATTCACTCCTTCCCGACTTTAGGGAAGCAGATGAGTGTTCCCTTAAGTGGTTACACCGAGTCTTGAACAAAGGGTCCTACCCTCTCAATGGCACAAGAGGGTTTTCTATTTGATGGTTGGACCACAAACAGGTTGTTCATTAGAGGGGGACTGGTACTTAAGGAAATAAAGGTAACCCAGGGGTAAAACGGTAATTTGACCCAACTGGTGTTACGGACACTCGTGAAGAACTAACTAGTCGATATTGGTCTATATCCGTGGACACAGAAAATATGTCTGCAGTGAGAAGAGTGCAACTGTGAGTCTATAGTGGAATGAACACACAGTTAACGAATATTGATTAATGTGGTTAATGAGTTTGACCAATTAATCTCACATCGTTGGAGCTTCTGATCTGCAGGTCCATTAGGTCCCACTGGTAGCTCATAAAGTAATTTGAGGCAACTAAGTAATAAAAGTAAATTGAAAATGTTCAATTTACTAAGGGAAACAAATATAATATATATTGATATATTATTGTGAGAGAAATTCATATTTGAAGAAATTCAAATATAAATTTATGGAAGTTTGAAAGAGTTCAAATAATGAATTAATTAGTTTAAGGCCTAAAATCTATTTGGGCAAATTAATTAATTCAAGGCCGAAAATTAAATATGTGATATTTAATTGGTGATTAATTAATTAAAGAATTCATTAACCGGGAATTAATCAATTATGGAAATAATTAATCACTTAAGGAAGTGATTAATCATTTATGGAAATGATCTAATCACTTATGGAAGTAATTAGTCATTTGTGGAAAAGATTAATCAATTGTGGAATTGATTGATCATGATTGATTAAATAAAGAATAAGATTGAATCAATTTTGGAAAAGATTGATTTAATTGAATATTTTATTCATGGCCTCTCTTCTATAAATAGAACACTAGACCTAATTGGTCCATGACACTTTGCTCTTGCTCTTAAACTCTCAAGACAAGACCTAGAATTCTATCTAGCCTCCCTCTTAGAGAAAGACTCCCACAAGTCTTTTGCCTCCTAGACTTAGAGACATATCGGTGTAACCTTTGTGGTTATTGTGTCATTCAAGAAGGATTTTTCAGCGAAGAAACTTAAAAGGGGCTGTTGCATTTTGATCGTTGGAGCATCGTTGGCGAAGAACGGTCAAGTCTACAACGAAGGTTTGTAACGGTTCTTCCCCTTTTCTTTAGAAAAGCATGAAAATAAATTTAGATTTATTTTTCAGCATGTTTAAACTGATTTTCCAGCAACTTTAAAGTATGTTTAAAGTTTGTTTGAGTTTTCGTAACGGTATTTTAATGTTAATTAATATACGACGTAAGGTCCAATCGATGCGCTTCCGCTGCGTGGGGACTTTTATTCCCTTCATTCATACAACTCAAAACCCAGCTGACATGATGAAAAAAGCAGTCCATGCAAGCAAGCTTGAATACCCCTGTCAAATACTGAAATTGGATTATGGTTGAATTGAAGAATGAATCTAATTACATCAAAGCACCAGTGGAGACTCTTTACCGACTTATTAAAACAGAAATATACATCAAAAGGGTGATTTGTTGAACTTTGATTTCTTATTTTTGTTTCAGTTATATGCTTCTCACGTGCTGTGTGCACATGGGAGTTAGTTAAGTCATGTACTGTAAGAGGAAACAGAGGTATATAACTCTCTGTACATCAACCATCTCTCTCACTCTCGAACTCTCGGTAAATTCCTCTCAACTTTGGTGAATAATAGAAATCCTGTTGGTGTTCTTGAAAGTGGATGTACACCTAAATTGGTGGAACTACTATAACCACTGTGCTCAATCTTCTTCTCTCATATGTTGTTGTTGTCTATTAGTCTTGCTGCAGAGATAAGGATCTATTGGTGATTTAGGTTCAACAGGAAAGAATTACTCTTTTAAAACTATAAGATCATGAAGTTAATATATACATGATTTCAGTATAACTTATGAACTAGTTAACTTAAGATATAATTAACTTTTTTTTTTTGGATAATAAAAAAATCTATAGAGAAATAACATATACATATATTATAAAATTTTGGTTTGAGTGTAAAGCTTTTGAACTAATTAGGATATTATTAACCTTTATTTTTCAGAAAATAAAAATAATAAAGTAATAGAAGTTCATTCTACGGAAATAAGAACATCATTTTTTTAATAAAGGAGAGGGAAAAAATATAAATCATAATAAATTACAAGCCGACACATATTCCTTAAAAAAATCCAAGCCGACATAAAAACTTGTTGGCAATTTAAATAAATGAACCTAGTTAAATCCGATTGAATCACTAAACAATTGAAAAGTTGTCCTAATTAACAACCCTAATTGGTGGAATAAGTGGACTTAAGGCAATTTTTCCCAAAGGGCATTTAATAGCGTTGTCTTAAAAAGAATTTTTAAAATAAAAGATGAAAAAAAAAAGATTTTATAGAGTGTCATTTAGGACAAATTATTAGGTACTCTCGATGCAACAGGATTCTGTCTTTAAAATCGTCGGAGGTAAATCTTCAAATTTGTTTGTTCTTAATATACAAAATTGATATACTTTCACAAATTTTCTCTTTTATATCTAACGGCACAAAACTACTGATTTCATTACACTGGAAATATCTAATAATTTTTCGTCAATTAGGGTTAGAAAAAAAAAAAGAGAGGGACAAAAGAAGGGGTCCGATGTTGGCAATGTCTTAAACGGTGCGTCCCACTTCTGTTTCCGTACTATCATATAATTCCATGCAATGCCTTAAATGAAAACGACATGTAGTCCCATTCCTGTCGGTTGCCTTCCTCCATTCATTAATGGTTTTCTTACCTTTTTTTTATTTTATTTTTTTTTTAAGAGATGATATTAATGCTTTTGTTTCTTCTCCTTTCATTAATTATCATGTCATATAACATATGAAACTCTCCATTTATCATCCTCATATTTTTAGCTATTTCTTTCCATCATATCTAATTATTCATTTTTTAGTTAGTGAATTAGGATCGGGAATGATAATGTCAAGTTTTAGTATGTGGCGAAGATGAGTATAGTTTGGTGTATGGATAGAACGAAAAAAGAACGAAGCAAGTAGTTGTCCACACAAATCATCTCTTTAATGTAGAAGATTATGTAAGAAGGTTAAGATTTTAAAGTTTTATGTTTAATTTGTCCCTTAATTTTTAAATTTGAAAGATTACTGGTATAAATTTAGAATATAAGATTTTGTTCCTTCCTGTCACCTTCTTTATCATTGAAGGTTCGATCTCAAATATTACATTTGTTGAAGTTCAAAAACAACGAGTTGTAGTATGGACAAATTAGGACAATAAAATTCATGGGTTTTTTCTTACGAGATTGTTAAGTAAAAGAATTTTATAAGCTAAAACATAAGAACGTAGTAATAAAACTACGGAGAATATTCTAGTTCTTTTAGGTTTTACTTATTAATTTCTAAATAACATCGATATAGATATAGTTTAACTAATGAAGGTATTATTTATGTCCTAAAAATTAAAGGTTTGACTCTCCAACTAACCCTATTGAACTTTTATTTTTTTAAAAAAAAATCTTTTCAATGAAAATAATACTTTCCTATAAATATATATTTTTGGAATAAACATTGATTAAAACATACTTATAAATGGTAAATCTCTTGGAGTATTTTTTATTATATATAACTTTGAATATTATAAGAATAATTTAAAATAATCTTATGTAGTATGAAAGTTTTTTCACTCTTCTAAAAGTCACCTAAAACTCACCTTGGACGAAGCGGCATGGTTTATATTACCCCACCTTTCTTTTTCTAGATCCCCTTTGTTTGCATAGTTAAGGGCATTTACTAAGTTGTTCATTTCAAAAAAAAAAAAAAAAAAAAAAAAAAAAAAAAAAAAAAAAAGCATTTACTAAGTTGTTGTAATGTCTCTGCACCATTGCCCTAGCTAGCCTTTTCATAGGCCTTACCTACACTAAATGCCATTTTTCTTCTAGTGTCTCAATTTCTTTTTTTTTTTTTTTTAACAAAATAATTGATATAAGACTATATGAAAGGGAAAACTAATAATACAAATTTAGTTTTAATTTCATTATGGATTCTAAACTTGAAAGAAAAGGTCATACTGCCCTTACCATTATTTTTAATATTTTTTTTCTACAACAAACTTGATATACTTGATCAACAAACATATATATATATATACATAGATGTGATAGGACCAAAATAGTCCTATTTTATCACCTCTAATCTAAATTTGTTAGAGTGGTTTTATGCTTTATTTGTCTTATTTATAAGACAATTGAGCTTAGGCAATGTCGGGAGTCGATTATATTAATTTTGTGTTAATTCAGGTCAATTACGGAGTTTTGGAGCCATCTCGATCTCTTGGACAGCGAGGAGGTGAAAAGACCCAAGAGCCGAAGAATTGAGCCTCGTACCGAGATGAACCAAGATCAAACCGAGAAGAATGACAGTAGGCACTGTCCAGGGATGGCGTCGAGACACCATCCCTGGCATCTCAACGCCGGCGCGAAAAATTTCAAAATGTATTATCCGTAGCGTCCAGACGCTACCCACTGGCATCTCAACGCTACAACGTTTTCTATAAACAAGTAGTCTCGGTTTAGTCTGCCGTTAGGTTAGAATTTTGGTCTTTTTACGATTTCCCTTGTTCCTTTTACATTCCAGCATTGTTGTTGTTGAATATTTGGTAGCACAAGCTTGAGTATCGGGCTGACAAGGAAGATGCTGACATGTAAAAGGGAAGTTGATGTGGTGTTGATTTATCACGTGCTTGGGAATAGCAGATCAACTCCGTTCCATCAATTATTCTACCTAGATAAAGTGATGCAAGCTGACGTCGTTTTGTAACTAATTTTAAGGGAATGAGGGTGTGTATATTGTCTGGGCATCCATTTTCTTCAAGGTAAGAGTGAGAGCAGTTTTTTCCTTCTGAGTGTTCATTCTCTAAGAGATTTTGTGAGGGAGAGAGAGTGGCTAATTGAAGAAGGTGTATACAGTGCTTAGAGTTGGGAATCTCTGAGAAGCCGGATATTCTGATTGTTGCTTTGTTCGTCAGCTCGATGGTGTTGAAAATAAGCTCGTGAATAGTTGTGTTTCTGTTGGGTTTCCAGGTTCAGCGTTTTATCACTGTTAATTCATTGTAATTGGTGAACTTTTGCTGATACAAGTAAATGAGAATGGCTAAGTGGATGTAGACCATCTTTTTGGGGTCGAACCACTATAAAATTTGTGTGTTATGTTTTGTTATTCTTCCAAAATCGTTTTAGATTGTTTAGCCATTGTTATCGATCCTTCTTTAGGCTTGAGATACTGCTTATTGGACTGTTGGTACTGTTTTGTGTGTGTTTCTGTTTGAGACTGAAAATAACAGTTGTAGACCATTCTTGGTCATATTTTATGGATTTTTTCATGTTTATTGTTGATTTTACTTCATCTATGCATAGCTAAACTCGTTTAGACCGTTGGATTGGGTTTATGTCTTGATTCTTAATAAGATTGGCTGAGTTTTCTGAGTTTCACTTGTTGTTCTTGTTGTATTTTCATTAAGTTTTGCATGTTATCCAGTTTAAACCAATACATGAGGCTAGTTTATGAGTATTGACGCCCTATGTGATTACCGCTTGTGTATTCTATCAGTTATTTTTAGATAGCCACTAGGTTGAGGCGAGCCGCTCTATACGCGAGACGATCCTTGATTGGCCTAGGATGCATGTTAAAGATTGTAGGACTTAGATTTAAATTGCATTTGAATTTGGTTCTTATGATTCCGAACCCACGATCCCATGGCGGCTAGTTTTAATAGGTAGTTGTGAAATTGCTTGTTATTAACTAGTTAGATATAATTAGTAACCGTTGCAGATTTCTTGGATGGTTTCTAAATTATGTATAAGGGGTGGCGAGTGATAAAGTTTATATTAATTAATCTTGTTAATTGCAGAATTCACGGTTAGCAAGGTAATTAGCACATGTTAGTGTAGAGGGGTCCTACGAGTAACCCAGAAGCCGACCGGACTAATGAAATCAGCATAGAACGATTATTAGAGAAAACTAGGAAGCCAACAAATTAGAATCAAGCATAAGAAACCTCAATCCAACGATCCCTTTTCATGTTATTGATTCCCGTCTAATTTCTCTTCTGCATGCTTATTTTGTTTCATTTAAATTCAGTATTTTATTATTTTTGCTTGTCCTTCATTCCAAAAATCCGCCCATCTTTATAAGCCGAAATTCTACACTTGCTAGATCCCCCTTCCCTGTGTTCGACTCCGACCACTATTTCTACAAAATAGTTGTAGTGTCGTGGATTATAAATTTATTTAACGACTTCGGAGAATTCGACACCCTCTTGAGGTCCCGTCAACATGTTTTGAAATATATATTAAACTAGGTTTGATGATTAATAAAGTTAATTACCAGATTAAAATAGTATTTTATACATAGATTAAAATTGGATATTTAAAATTTTAAAGTATAAGAACTTGAAAGTTTAGGGCTCGTTTGATAACGTTCTTGTTTCCTGTTTCTTGTTCCCGATTCTCATTTTTTAAGAAACAAATTTGTTTGATAACTCATCCCTGTTTCTGGTTTCTAAATTTCTAGAAATAGATTCTAAGAAAGAGGCAAAATTTGAGAAACTACAAAAAGTTGTTTCTCAAATTTTGTTTCTGTTTTTTTTTTCTATCTTTCATGCATGTATCTATCACTCCCTCCAATTCCTACACCAATCTCTTCTCTTCCTCTATTTTTTTTAACCACTTCCTCGGTTTTTTTTTAAATTTTTTTTCTTTTTTTCTCTTTCATTTTTTATTATTTATATTATTTCTTACATATTTTTCCTTTTTTATCACTTCCGCCGATCTCTGACTACCGGTCACCGTTGACCTCCACCGACTAGCCACCATCGTTGACAGTTGACTATCGGTCACCGCCGACCTCTACCGACCAACCGCCACCGTCAACCTCCAACTATCGCTCGTCACCGACCGACCGCCTCTGTCGACCTTCGACTACCAGCTGCCACCGACCTCCACCGACCGACCGCCACCGACGACCTCTGACTACCAGTCATCGCCGACCTCAGTCGACCTCCAACGACCGGTCGCTGTCGACTCCACCAACCGACCACCACCGTCGACCTCCAACTATTGGCTACCATCAACCTCCGTCGACCGACCGCCACCATCAACCTCCGACTACTGGTTGTCGCTGGCCTCCGTCGACCGGGCACCATCGTCGACTTCTGACTACCGACCTTTGCCGACATGCCGTCATTGTCGACCTTCGAATACCAGGCGCGGCTGACTGCTACCGTCGACCTCCAATGACCGGCCGCCGTTGACCATCCACTCGTCCACCTCCGACTACCGGTCGTCACCGACATGCGTCGATCGGCCGCCATCGTCGATCTTCGACTACTGGTCGCAACCAACTGCAACTGTCGACCTCCAACGATCGGTCGCCGTCGAGCTCAACCGACCGGTCGCTACCATCCACCTCCGACTACCGGTCGTCGTCGATCTCCGTCAATCGGCTGCCATTGTCGATCTCCAACTATCAGTCATGACAGACCGTTATTGTCGACCTCCGACGACCGGTCGCTGTCGACCTCCGTCGATCGATCGCCACCGTCGACCTTCAACTATCAGCCGTCATCGACCTCTGCCGATCGACCGCCACCATCCACCTCCGACTATCGATTGTCACCGACTTCCATCGACCTCTGATTACAAATCGTGTCCAACTGCTACCGTCAACCTCCGACTATCGGCCTCAGTCGACATCTACTGACCGACTGCCACTGTTGACCTCAAACTAGTGGTCGCCATCGACCTCCACCGAACGGTCGCCACGTAGACCTTTAACTATCAGTCGTCGCCGACCTCCGTTGACCGACTGCCAGTATCGACCTCTGACTACTGGGCGCCACAGTCGACCTCTGTCTACCGGCCTCCACCGACTGGCTGACACCTTCGACCTGCGACTACCAGTTGTCGCCGACCTACGTCGACCTCTGACTACCGACCGCGACCGACCGTCATCGTCGACCTCTGACTATCGGCCTTTGCCGACATGCCGCCATTGTCGACCTTCGAATATCAGGCACGGCTGACTGCTACCAACGACCGGCCGTCGTTGACCATCCACTACCATCCACCTCCGACTACCGGTCGTCACCGACATGCGTCGATCGACCGCAATCGTCGATCTTCGACTACTGGTCACAACCGACTGCAACTGTCGACCTCCAACGATCGGTCGTCGTCGACCTCAGCCGGCCGACCGCTACCATCCACCTCCGACTACCGGTCGTCGTCGACCTCCGTCAATTGGTTTCCATCGTTGATCTCCAACTATCAGTCATGATAGACTGTTATTGTCGACCTCCGACGACCGGTCGCTGTCGACCTCCATCGATCGATCGCCACCGTCGACCTTCGACTATCAGCCGTCATCGACCTCTGCCAATCGACCGCCACCGTCCACCTCCGACTATCGGTCGTCACCGACTTCCATCGACCTCTGATTACAAATCGTGTCCAACTGCTACCGTCGACCTCCGACTATCGGCCTCCGTCGACCTCTACTGATCGAATGCCACCGACCGATCGCCACCGTTGACCTCAAACTAGTGGTCGCCACGTAGACCTTTAACTATCAGTCGTCGCCGACCTCCGCTGACTGACCGCCACTATCGACCTCTGACTACTGGGCGCCACAGTCGACCTCTGTCTACCGGTCTCCACCGACTGGCTAACACCTTCGACCTGCGACTACCAGTTGTCGCCGACCTACGTCGACCTCTGACTACCGACCGCAACCAATTGCTAACGTCGACCTCTGGCTATCGACCGCCGCCGACCTCCACTGACCGACCGCCATTGTCAACCTCTAACTACCAAGCACCACCGTCGACCTCCGACAACTGGGTGCCGCCGATCACCTCTGCTAACCGACCACCATCGATCTCCACTGACCAGCCTCTGTCGACCAGTCGCGACCTTCGACCTCCGACTACCGGTCGCCACCGTTGACCTCCGACTACTAGCCGCCACCGACAAACCTCTGACTATAATTTATTGTATGTTATATATAAATATTATATTATATGTACCAAATTTTATTTCAACTAAAAATAAAAAAACGAGAAACAGTTATCAAACACATATCTGCTTCTGTTTCTTTTTTTAGAGAAACATGAAACAGAAATAGTTATCAAACATGTTTCTATTTTTAGTTATTAAAAAACAAGAAACAAGAAACAAGGAACCAGAAACGATAAACGGGAAACGAGAACGTTATCAAACGAGTCCTTAGAGGCCGAGAACTTTAAAAAATTATTACAAAGATGTAAAAATATTCCGTGGATGAAATATAGATTCCTCTTGTGCCCTAAAAAATCCTAAAAGCTTGAAGTTGTTCCCTAGTTGTCTCTATATGTCGATTCTTACAACACATTAAAACCTCCAAATCCGAAGTTGAAGGTCACACTGTCTGTATTTTCTTTTATTGTTTTCCCCAAAACCAAAGAGGAAGGGAACATTATACCTATTTTCATTTCAATTTTTAATTTTTTTTTTTTGAAAAAACACAACAACCATAATGATATTAATTATAACATGACACTAAAAACATGACAACTTATATAACAGTAGAATCAAGTTGGAAGTGAGATACACTTCATTAGTTTTCTACAATTTTCATGCATGTGAAAGAAAAGCAATTATTATTAATGTAACTTATTTTATATCATACATTGGTTTATTAATTTTAATATTGTGAGACAGGAAAAAACTTTCCAACTTATTTATTGGTAGGTAGAAATTTCTATTCTCACTCTCTTTTGTGTGAGTTATATATATATATATATATATATATATTGATCTATTTATATTTATTACACATTTAATAATTAATTAAGTAAATCCTACTCATATTTTTTAACGACTAAAAATAAATCATTAAGAAAAAGTTGGAACTCTTGCCAAACAAGTTTGGGCAAATTTTTTCTTTCTGAGAAAATTTTACTGACTTGACGACACATGAAACTTTTCTAATCTATTGGACAAGTTATTGGACACGCTCTTTTATTATATCTCTAATTTACATTTATGCGAGTAAATATTATAGTATGTTGATACTATAATTTCACTCTCATTGATTTATTTATTGTAATCTTTCTCTATCATATTTTTAGGTTAAATTCCAAAGTTTGGTACCTGAATTTTTAATAATAATAGATTTTTTTTTTTTTTTAACTTTTAAAAAATGTCTAACAAGTTTTTTCAAAAAAAAAAAAAAAAAAATGTCTAACAAGTTTCTAAGCGCTTTCAATTTTGTCTTAGAAGTCTTTGAACTCTCAATTTGTTTTTTTTTCAAATATGCTCTTCTCCTATTCGACATTTTTTTTTAAAGAAAACATTACAAACTAATTTGATACAAAATTGAATTTGTGTATAATTGAATCCCCAACTTTTACATTTTATATTAATAGGTCAATTAATTAAAAAAAATAAAAAGTCTGAATGGTCACATATTTATTAGACACAAAATTGAAATTTAAAAAAATTATTAAATAGTTTTAAAGGAAAAGATCGAATCTACTCGATACAAAATTGAAATCTTAGGCTCCGTTTGATAATCATTTGGTTTTTGGGTTTTGGTTTTTGAAAATTAAGTTTATACACACCTATTTTCAACTATAAGTTTCTTTGCTTTAGTATCAATATTCTTCGTTGTTTTCACAAACAAAATCCAATTTTGAAAACAAATAACAGTAGTTTTCAAAAACTTGTTTTTGTTTTTAGAATTTGACTAGGAATTCAAATACATCATTAACAAGGGTCAAAACAAGCATATTTTTCAAAAATCAATAACAAAAAACCAAATAGTTATCAAACGGGGTCTTAATAACTTAGACACATTTTGAAATTTAAAGATCTATTACACACCATCCTAAAATTTCAAGGAATAATATATTTGAATAATAAAAGTAAATATATAAACAAATGTGAAATAGAATTATAAGTAGATTCGAAAATATCAACATTGGAGAGAGAGAAAGACAAAAACTGTACTTTTTGTGGTTCCAATGAGAGAGAGCTGTACTGATTGGTTACTAATTTCCAAGAATATATAAACCCGAAAATGTATTATTAATTATGAGAAAAGGCCAAGGGTACAACTTATATACAAAGGAAAAACCTGTAACACAACACTGGCCATTTAAAAATAACTGGATAACAATTATTAGTTTCAATAATAGCTCAAAATTTCAAAAAATAATTAAAAAAAAACTCATAAAAATAATTATACATGGAGACAAAATCCAAGGTCTATATAATGCAAATTCTTCAGAAATAAAAGCACAAATTACAAAAAGAAAAGTTCTCTCAGAGTAGCTAAAAAGGAGCTTTAATTTGTAATTTAATATTGCAAAAAGATGGTTCATATGGCAGCAGCAGCACTCTCATGCAATCGCCTACTTCAGCTATTGGCCTTCATCTTTCTTTTCTTTCTACTCATCACAACCACAGGTAAACCAATACCAACTCAAATTTCTTTGCTTTTGAACTCAATTTCAAAAACAAATTATTAGAAGTAGCTTTTGAAATCAAATTAACCGTTGTATTTTTTGTCCCTTCTTCCTTTTGAGGGATTGGGTATTGACTTCTAGTTATTATTACATGGTATTTTAGGTTCTTCGGCTGGACGGACGTTGCAAGAAAAGACGAGCCGAGCCAAGGAGGATTCGCTCGTCGAAAACCATGGTGGAGCATTGGAAAACGGAAACGACTTAGTGACAATGGATTATACTCCAGCGAGGAAAAACCGTCCAATTCATAATTAGTGAACTTATATGTGTGAAATTTGAAATAATTTGTAATGTTTTATTTGAGAGTAATGTTTGGAATTTGGATACATAGAAAATATATATATCTTCATTATGTTTTGGTTTATATATATGAGGAAGGTTTGAAGAAGATATATATGTATAGAGAGTGAAAACAAAAAAGCTTAGCTCCAGTAGCTAAATATATATATGAAGGATGATTATAAAATGCCCTCTAAATGATATGATATTTTCTACCCATTATATAGTTTTAATCCCTCTCTCTTTCTCTCTCTCTTATTATTTGAAGACATTCTGAAAATAAGAAATAAAAGTACATGATTTGATGCTACATATATATATATACATATATATATACATATATATATATACTTGGATAAGAAAAAAAGATAATATATGACAAGTATGTTTTTTTATTATGGTTTTATTTGCTAACAATTTAAGACGAGGATTAGTGGAACTATATGGGCTCTAATGAAAAAAGAGAGGAAAGAAAAAAAAAAAAAATAGAAGATAAGAAGGACAGACAACTTCATAGTGGTTTTTTTAAAAAAGTAAAAATAAATAAAAAAAACTATAAAAATTATTGGTAATCAAACATCTATACTATATATAAAAGGGGCTATTAGGGAGAGTGTAACGCCCCGCATTTCAAAATCATGTCATTTTGGATTAATCAAGTTTGAATTCTAATTTGAGAAAAATTAGAATTTAAGTTTAGCCTTTAGTTGATATTTTTCAGAGTTTAAATCGAGATATTTTCTTTTCCTTGCGCAGTGGCTAAGCGGTTGGAGATAGTCTATTTTGGGGAGGTACATGGGAGTGAGTCGTGCATTTTCCATTTGAGTTGCTTGGAGTTAAGGAATTAAAAAAAAAAACAAAAACAAGAAGAAGAAGAAGAATGAGGAAAAGATCAAGAAACCCTCATCTCTCTGTAACGCCCCAGGTTCTCCAACTCTTAGCCTAGAGACGCTAATTCATCCCTTAAACCCTTATCTATGGAACTGAACCACTTAAACCGGATGTACCGAAAATTTCGGCAGCATAACGGCGTAAAATGGCCTGAACCAAAATTTTACTTTACCTGATATAAATATAAACACTTCTAAACCATGCAACAAGCCAAACTCCACCAAACTACAGCCAGAATTCACAACCTATCTCCTCTAGACAATACATACTTTATCAATACCTGCAATAATTTGAATCCACGCAGCGGAACTTAAAGACAACTCATTAACGAAAATGCAAGCTAATCCACTAGCTAAATATCTTATTAACTTAAACAAAACAAACAAGTCTAGAACATAAACTCGACCATTCTCAGGTGAATCCCTCACCATCACAGAGGTACAGATCAACAACTCAAACTAATCATACCATCTACTAAAACAACTAGGAAAACATAACCACACGGACACCACCATTCTAAGGATTTTTCCTCGTAGCTCTCCTCCTCGCCACCAAGGTCCGGATCATCCTCGATACCTGCAACATCTAAAATGTTGGGGGGAAGATGGGGAAGGAGGTATCAGTACAACCGTGGTACTGGTAAGCAACTCACACTTACCAAACCACAAACAACAAACAACGCAATCAACATGCTTTACACACGCATCCAACATGCTTTCACAACCACGAGCAAGCATCATGCTTATGCAACCACAAATATCCAACAGGCTACTAAGTCATAAACTAACAATATGCTCAGAAACCACAAACTCGTGCAAATGCAACACACTATGCAACACACGCACTAGACTCCACATGATTTCCGCGTCATGCTCCGCTACTAAAAGCCCTTTTGCAGCGGAAACTTACAGAAACCTTAACTTAGTTTTTAATTCGGATTAAAATACCAATACCTTTGGCAAACAAAAATACAGCAGTATAATTAAATAAAAACTACTGAATTTTAATTATAAAACATGCTAATATACAAGAAAAAACTCTAGATCCCAATCTAGAAGTGGATCCTAATGATCCTAGAATTCAAGAATGACTTACCCTTGAAGATTTCTTGAATTGCTTCGCCAAAAAACTTTGATAAACTTGAAAATACAGCAACAAAGTCACCTCCTCTTTGCTGGAAAAAGAGTCACGAACACCACCAAAAGAGTTTCACCGGTATTCTCTTTGGGATTAGTATTGGGCGGCTTGTGGGAACCAAGAATTCTAAGGCTTGGGAGAATTCTGCAGATAGTTCTGGAGAGTAAAATTGAGAGAGAAAGCGTGATTATTTTTTTTCACGGAGAACAACTCAACCTCTATCAATGAACGGTGAGGGAGTTATCCAACTAATGGAGTAACTCCCTCCTAAAAAAACTCACCATCACGCAACACCCTAGGTTAGTGGGCTGACCTTATCTTATCAGTTATACTGATAAGTTATTAAATTATTAATTAATCAAATTAATAATTAATTTAATTTATATTCATATAAATCATATTTATACAAATACTACCACTTAACCCATAGTTTTAATAAAATCTAATTAAATCAAATTTAATTAAAGTTATTAAAACTAATTATCAATTAATATAATAACTAATTAATATATTAATTAATATTATAATTAAATATCTCATATTTAATTATAACTCTCTCCAAATAAACTATAGATTAATGTACATCTAATGTGCATTAATTATAACCTATAGTTTTAATATGAATCAAATTCATATTTCAGTTTAATATTCGAACACCTTCGAATATTCAATACTCCCTTAGAATTTTTCCTCAACGCCCCTAGTGAGCTACCGGTGGGACCTAATGGACCTACAGATCCGAAGCTCCAACGATATGAGATTAGTTGGCTAAACTCATTAACCAAGTTAATCAATATTCGTTAATTGTGGTTCACTCCACTAAAGAACCACAACTGCACTCTTCTCACTGCAGATATATTTCTGTGTCCACGGATATCGACCGTCAGCAGCAAGTTAGCCCTTCACGTGTGTTCGTACCCCAACTAGGTCAAATTACCGTTTTACCCCTGGGCTACCTCTTGGTCCTTAAGTACCAGTGTTCCTCTAATGAACAACCTGTTTGTGGTCCAACCAGCAAACAGAAATCCCTCTCGTGCCATAAAGAGGGTAGGGCCCATTGTTCAAGACTCGGAGACACCACTTAAGGGAACACACCTCTACTTACCCTAATATTGGGAAGGAGTGAATTCCATCTTGTAAGACTACGTTCCCAGCTCCCCATTCAGTCTTGTCCCCAAAATGGTAGGCTTATTGAGTCGGCGAACATGCCACTCTCACCCGTACAAATCAAAGGACAATCCCTCATGGACAGGAGTCCATAATCCACTCAGGATTAAAGCCAAGTTGCCTAGGTCATCCTAGTGAAATAGAAACCAAGCTAACTAACGGTGTTACAGTTAGTGGTTAACTATTTCGCGGTCCGGTCTTTGTGCAAACTCATTGCACAAGATACCCCCACTCGCATGTCAACCACATGAACGCGTTGGATCACTACGTTTGTATCAATATACAAAGCGGGCCGTATCCATAGTGTCACCAGGATAAGGTACCCAACCTTATCCCTATACTACAGACCCTTTAGGCTAAAACTTGAACATTGATCCCCGTATGTCCCTACATACTAGTTCAAGCCTCATTCTATTAGCCATGGATGATTAGTTTATTGGATTAGGGTTAACAAGACAAGATATAATACAAACATTGAATAACACATCACTTTATTAATGTTCGGTCAAATGTACATTTACTATCTACGAGTTTTAGGTCATAAAACCCAACACATACAACTCTCGGGTAGGAAGGTTTGACAACTAGTCGTACCCCCCTATAGTATATTATTAAGCATTTTAGCCTTGGCAGGCTTAAACATGAAAATCACCAGGAGTCATACACTTGAGAAATGCAAAGGAAAGTAAACAAGCGATACAAAGGAAATACATATAATGAAAGCATGAAGGGAAAAGGTTGACATGGGCATGCGGCCATGGGCAACACACCTTGGACAAGCATGACCGTGACACGAGGCATGCGTGTGGTTTGGATTTTGGTTCTCTCTAGGAGATTCCCTTGTCGCAAAAAATTAGGCATTTTTTTTGTAGCCCCTGGATTTCGTTTATGTTTTTCCCCGATGTAGTTGGGGACGGTTGTTTTGGTGGTTAGCTTTTAATGAAGTTCTTTAACTAAAAATAATAATAATAATAATGTCGTCTTTTTTTCTTTTTTTTGAAACTAATAATAATAATGTCTTCTTTTTTTTTTTTTTTTGAAAAAATAATAATAATGTCTTCTTAACCATGAGCTATGTTGAGTTTTTGGGAATGGACGAATGTTTTTTTTTTTTGTTTTTTTTTTTTTGAAGAAGAAAACCGAATGTTTTATTTTGAGACTATACAATCGTTTCAACTTTCAATAACATAATGCACTGCAAAGGAGAAGAGAAGAAAGAAAAAATTCATTTCAATAACACAAACTTTTCAAAACGAGAAAAATGTTTTGAAAAGTTCTCCCAACAAACCGGGATATCCTTAAGCGATGATTCCAAATATGACCAACTATAGTTCGCCATTTGGCAAAGTAGACCCACCTTCAATCCCTTCATCTTCCTTACTCTCTCGCGCACTTCATTTTCCAGAGCACCAAAAACAGTCTAACAACCTTCTGGTTCGTCCACAATTCCTTCTTTGTTCTGCTTTTTTTCCTCTCTATGTTCCTTCTGTTTTCGTCTGCTTCGTTTTTAGCACTGCATGCACTCTCATTTTCTAACTCCATGTTGATTTTCCCCTATTTCCTTAGTTTTTGAGCCTACCCCATTTCTTAGATCGCATGTTTCCATGCTTTTCATTTCTGTGCTTAGCATTTTCTCAACTGCCGGACAAGTGTTCAGTGTTTAAATTCATGGTTACAGGAAGTAATTTAAGCAGTATGGTTGGTAAAGAGATATTTCCCATGTTGAGAAAAAAGTTGGTAAACTAGAAAAGGTTTTGGAAGTCGGAATAGTTGACGATTTGACTGTCTAACTCATGGAATCGTGGATAAAAGTAAACGATATGAAGACTTTTTGCCCTTTTTTGTTTGGATTTTGTTAGTTCGTTACAACTTCGACGTTGATGTTTCTGCAGTTTCTCAAATTGGGTTGTTATTATCCAGTTTGATTATGCTTGTTGTAGCTACTTAACTACATTTGTAAGAATCTCTTTCATTTTCCTTTTTCTTTTTAATCTTTGGTTCCTTTCTCCAGCTCGACTCAAAGCAAAGATATGAAGAGAAATTCATCACTAGTATGTGTTCCCATAATGGCTGATTCGGCCGATCTGATGGTTGCTGTTACACATAAGGCAAAGACTAGTGGTGCTGATCTTGTGGAGATACGATTGGATAGTTTAAAGATTTTCAATCCTCACGAAGATCTCAAGACTCTTATAAAAGAGTGCCCATTGCCTACGTTGTTTACTTACAGGTTTTCCACTGAAATCTATCTTTGATCAAGCTATACTTGCTAATCTCACTTCTCCACAAGTAAATGAGATTTTATTCATAGAATCAGTTTGTTTCTTGGAGTTCAGTTACTTAAGATCTAGTTAATGAGACAGCACTGGAAAATACTTATTAATATCTCAAAATCGAATTTGGATTTTGAATTGGTGTATCCTGAATAAACATTGGATGGAGTTACTTTTAATTTGTATGCTATTTTTGAGTGCTGGTGATATTGTCTTTAGCATTTGAAACAGGAAAGCCTTCTCTTTGTATATATGAGTGAAGTATGAAAAGGTTAACGCTAAACAACTTAAGACTGAACTGACCAACTTGAAACAAATTCATACACTAATAAGAATGTGTTCCTTTTAGCCAAGTGGGATTGAAGGTTTATTGAACAAGGTGATTCCTTTCGGCATAACCTTCTGGTTAACAAAACTCTGGAGTGACTATTCTGGTTGGTTTAATGGTCCTTGCTAGTATAGTAGCTCATGCAGCCCTTGGCTTTCAGTTGCTGAATTCAGGAATTTTCAGTTCTCGATTTCTCTAAACTTTCACTTGGTGGTGGCTTTCAAATCAAAATATAGGGGGCCTCTTGGAAAGATGAAGTTCCTCTGATTAATCCTTTTCCTCCTACAATATGGTTGGTAGTAGAGGACATCCCATTATTCAAATATGGAAACTTCGGAGGTAATGGCTGGGCATTGAATCCTGAAAGACTTTGATGATTGGGAAATGGGAGATTGTGCTCACCTGTTGCAGAAAATCAATGGGGGTAAGACCAACTGATTTGAGGGATGATATCTTGACTTCGGAAAATTGAGGTCTCATTTTGGTAAAATCTGTTCTCTTGACATTGAGTGGTGACCTTTGAAATCAGTAATGTGTTCTTATAAAGTTAATTGGAATGATAAATACTCTAAAAACTGCAAGGTCTTCTTGTGGACTCTAACTTTGAAGAGGAATTCATCACCATGGATAAAGTGATTCACTAGTATGTGGCCCTGTTGGCAGTCTCCGAGTTACAGCTACCCATAAGTCGTGTGTTTGAATCTTTGGGTGAACTTAATAAGGAAAACCCTCCTTCTTTCTCCATAATTCAGTAGATCAATAATTTTTTATATTTTCATTTTAGTAGAACTATGTCTAGATTCATTCAGTAGGCCTTTGCGGTTCATATGCAACTGTCCCTTCAAAAGAAAGACTTTGATTCTTCAATGCAACTCCATATGGGCTCTCATTTCGGTTGTTTGTCTTGTGCCAAATCACAAGTTGGAATTCTGCATGTGTCTTTTTTCAATTTCATCCCTAATTTTAAGTGAATCCTTTATGTATTTACATGATGAGTTAAGTTTACATTCGTTGGCTGAACTAAACTTGCTGACTTCCCTCCTCTTGAATTTATCAAATGAATGCACTAAGACATGAAGGTTGCAAAACTGAATTAATTTTAAAATGCAATTCTAGTTTTCAAAATTTAAAAGATTTTTAGTGCAAGGTATATAATTTAATTAATTTATTTATTTTCTAAGACCAAAGTGGGAAGGTGGTCAGTATGATGGTGATGAAAATCAACGGCTCGAGGTACTTAAATTAGCAATGGAGTTGGGAGCTGATTATGTCGATGTGGAACTCCAGGTAACTTCCCTACTACTAAGTAGCATTGTTGTTTGATGCAACCACAATGTGACTCGTACTTCTTTGGCTAAATTATGCTTGTGTTCTAACTGAAAGTAGTTTAAGCATTGTTCAAGCAATCAATATCCTTTACCTTCTTTTTGAACTTTATTATTGATTTCTTTCAAAGAACTTTAATTAAAGCAGATCTTGGTTCTACTAGATTTGTGTTCTTACTGTAAATTTTGACTAATTATCTTCTACCAGGGATTTTCATATCAATTGCACATGAAATACTGCATAAATTGACGCATAATGACATTTGTGCTCAATTTTGTTTCTTTAATAAAGGAACATGGATATAATCAGGCTTTACGGAGATCAACTATTGTAATTGTAGAATATGTTTTCAGCTTTGAATGTGAAATTTGAAGGAAGGTCTAAAGGAAGTGATCTTAGAGCTATCTAGTGCCAAGTAGGTGCTTGGAGACCTTTGAGACTTAACTCATAGCTGGATAAGGATGGATTGCATGTTTCGAGGCAGAGCTGGATACTGCAAATTGGGTATGCCAAGCAAGGATGTGCCTTATCTAGTTTGAGGCATGTGATCCCAAGCTAACAATATCTTGATCTTAGAAACATTGAACGTTTTTGGGGTTCAAAATGGGGGAAAAAAAACTGAATCAAATGCCTCTTATTGGAATGTGCATTTTCAAATCTGTGATATTTATCTGGTCTAATGCAGTGATATCACTTCTTTAGACTGTTTATTTGGGACCAGAGGGTGTTTATTATTTGCAATCTTCTTGGCTTTGAAGGGATATCTCATCTCCTCTTTTTGGTAATGCTTTTCATCAATAATTGCATCATTTCCTATTAGGGAATAAAACTACGAGAGTGCTCGAGACTAACTACAAATATGAAATCTTTCCCTTTTTTCTTTCATTTACATCTCTGTTGGCCTTTATGTTGGAAATATCTCTTACCTTCCCTACTCCGAGTTTTGTACATTCTTTGTTCTCCATTAATAGTCCAAAAAAGTTATTTGGATAATAGAAAATAAATAGTTTTGCTATTCCACTCTCTTATTGTAGGTTGCTTGTGAGTTCAATGACTCCATTCGTGGAAAGAAGCCAGAAAAGTTCAAAGTTATTGTTTCTTCTCACAACTATCAAGAAACTCCATCTTTAGATGATCTTGGTGAGCTTGTCGCAAGAATTCAAGAAAGTGGAGCTGATATTGTGAAGATTGCAACTACTGCCTTGGATATCACTGATGTATCACGCGTTATTCACATAATTGTGCATTCACAAGTAAGAACCACATGCTTGAGTTTAATGCATTGAATGTCAAATCATATCTTCCCTATTTGGTTTACATGTGCTGCAAATTAAGGCTTGCAAATTCAATTTAAATTTGAGATCGAACAGTGTTTTCAAGGCACAAGGCGTACCTCGAAGCGACGAGTCCTTTGATCGCCCGAAGGCGAGAGGCGATAAATTTTTAATTAATACTTAAATACAAAATTGTATATGTAGTGCATAAATTTATATAGTAAACATAGTTTAAAAAATCAATATCAAAATAGTGCCATAGTAAATGTTAACAAGATATATAAATTTTTAATTAATACTTAAATACAAAATTTATATATATATATAGGTAAATAATTCTATAAGTTTTTATTTTTAATTTCTAATGAAGGCTTTTCACCTCCCTTTTTCTCTCTCATAGTAAATAGAATTAATGTCAGTCCAACCTAATTTTCTCACTCCTAGTAAATAGAATTAATGCTAGCCCAACCTAATTAAACCCAATCCAACCTAATTTTATCTCCTAATAAATAGAATTATAGAATTCAAAGTGAAGCCCTAATTTTATGTTTACTTCTCATCAAACATCCAACCCTAGCCGCTTCTACCTCTTCATCTTCTTCGTTCTTTCTTCAACTTCTTTTTTCTTTTTCTTCGTTTCTACTTTCTTCTTCTTCTTCATTTCTACTTTCTTCTTCTTCTTCATTTCTTCTCCAATCTTATTCATTTTTCGAATGGTTAGGGATTTTTTTTTTGGCAAAAGAAAGGGTTAGGGTTTGAGAGAGGGTTTTGTTTTTTTTGAAGCTTTAAATCAATTTTTTATTTAAAAAAAAAGGAGCAGATCGCCTCACTTCAACAAGACGATCGCCTGGGCACTCCATCGTTATTTTTTTAACGGTGCTGACTTGACACATTAAAAATATTAAAAATATTAAATTTTAAAATAAAATAATAAATTATAATTAAAATAAAAAATAAAAAATCCCTTCTCTCTCCCCGTACCTTTCCCTCTTTCCTTCTTCTCTTCCCCCCATCTACTCTCCCTCTCCGACCATCACCGCCGCCCTCAAACCAGAGAACCTGTGAATCTGAGACGAAGGCCACATCATGCTCTCCGATTTCGACCTCTCTCTCCGCTGCTCCGTCAGCCCCACTCTCGTCAAATCCTCTTTCGTCAACGTCAACGGCAGCTCGACTACCGACACGCCGCAGCAACGGCGGCGGCAGCGGAGGTATGCTCGATGACGAGTTCGTCGTCCACGACTGTATGCAGCCTTCCAACTTCCTCCCTCGCATCCTCCCTTCCAAGAAGAATCGCAAGTCCAAATCAGACTTCGGCCTCTTCGTCGGCGGCGCCCTGCCGGAACTCATGGCCGAGCACACCAACGTCAGATCTGTGTCGTTCGTCGACACGCACGAGTATTTGGCGCCAGAGATCATCCAAGGCGAAGGCCACAGCAGCAAAAATTGAAAGCAAAAACGACTTACCCACGCTGCCGAACCACCCACGTGCGACGCCGCCGAACTGCTCGAAGGTTTTCCATCGCCGCTGCCCTTGCTTGCCGTAGAAGACGACCGGAGATGGGGGAATGACTGTCGACGTGCCGAACCGCAAGAAGAAAGAACAAACAAAAAAAAAAACTGGAAGGTGGAAGGAAGGTGAAAGGGATTCGAGGGTTTCGGTTGGGGAAACCAGAAGATAGAGATTCTAGGGGAGAGGTGAGAGAGAGTGTGAGATTTTTGTTTTTTTAATTAATTTATCTATTTAATTATTATTTTAATTAGAATTTATTATTATTTTAATATAAAAATTAATATTTTAATATTTTTAAGTGTCATGTCCATATTTTCTTAATATTGTGGACTTGATTGATCAATTTTAAAACCTAAAAACTTATTAAAAACTGACCCGAAACATGAGACCAAAAAGGTATTTTATCCCATAATTAAATTTGCAATGGGTGGTGATTTAACATTTTACACCTCCAGAAGTCATATGCTCAGTTCCTTGTACATTATCATGGTAATATTCATTATAGCCTGTTTGATTTCAGGTTCCAGTGATAGGATTTGTAATGGGAGAAAGAGGCTTGATTTCCCGGATACTTTGTTCTAAATTTGGTGGGTATCTTACTTTTGCTACCCTCGAGGCCGGAATTGTTTCAGCCCTTGGACAACCAACAATTGAAGACCTTTTAACTTTATACAATTTCAGACAGATAGGGCCTGATACAAAAGTATTTGGAGTCATTGGAAAGCCAGTGGGCCAGAGCAAAGCACCCATGTTATACAATGAAGCATTCAAGTCAATAGGTTTCAATGGGGTTTATGTACAGTTCTTGGTGGATGACGTAGTAAACTTTCTCCAAACTTACTCTTCGTCCGACTTCATTGGATTCAGGTTCAATGCTTTATCAAATGCAAGCTTTGTGATTTGTATATTTGGAATTAAATCTTTCTTACCTGCCTCTCCTATTTCACCGAGATGACAATTTCTAGAGTCTCATCTGGTAGTAGTCGACTCTTAGTATTTTTTTCAGTACAGTTATTGGGAATTTATCCAGTATGAATTTGTTTTGATCGTCATCTCTTTTTTAATTTAATCAGCTCATGAAAAGGGAAAGAAAAAGAAAATTAAATGGTTTTTCTTGTTCAATTATATTTTGAGTGGAGAACAGTGATCCTAGAATATTTCAAATGCAGCTGTACACTTCCCCATAAAGAGACTGCAGCAAAGTTCTGTGATGAGCTTAATCCAGTGGCAAAGGTAAATGAGTTGTTATGATGATGCACAAGTTATCTTGGTTCATTGTTTTTGCTGGGGAAATCAAAGTCTGGCTGGGTGTCTATTTTCTTTAGTTTTGTGTGTGACTGGTGTACGTTTTGTTCAATGCATTAGTCAATTGGTGCTGTTAATTGCATTATAAGAAGACCTGACGGAAAATTATGTGGTTATAACACGGATTATGTTGGTGCTATTTCTGCTATTGAGGATAAACTACGAGGTATGTGTAGTTTGCTTCACTGTCTTTTCAAGTTTCGTTTATTGTTCATTTTTCTGCTCCCTCTTTTGATCCATTTTTCATTTTACAGGTCCCTACTCTAGCAGTCAATCTGGCTCACCCTTATCTGGCAAGCTATTCGTTGTCATTGGTGCTGGTGGAGCAGGCAAGGCACTTGCCTATGGTGCAAAAGAGAAAGGAGCTAAAGTTGTGATTGCCAATCGTACATATGGTTAGCTCATTTCTTTCATGTGTCCTGCTTTCTACTATTGAAAATTGTACGTCTTTCTTCATAATCATGTGTTCTTTGGCTGTTATCTTTTCTAGCATTATTTCTTGTAATAACTTTCTATAAATATATTACTCTTTGATCATATAAAACCATCTCCAGGATCTCCCGAGAGACTTTTTCACTTCATGGAAATTTGTATATACAAGGGGACAGTCGTCAATATTACATTGTTCCAAATAAAGTTAAGGGCATATGTGAGGAGATTTTTTAGCAAGTTCTTTCTTAACCAAAACCCAGTCAAAGTATCACAACTCTTATTAGGGTGGGTTCGGGACAACTCTTGATAAACGTTTGCAATTCTTCTATAAGCATGTTCGGAAGAAACACTAAAAAAATAATTCTCCACTTTAAGTATTTGTTGTTTTAGAATTTTCAAAATCATTTTTGATTATCTAACCAAAAAATTTGAAAAGTATTTTTAATAGATTAAAAGAACTTTTTACCCTTCTTAAAGTCATCTCTCTTGAGTTTAGGATGTCTTTTGTAAAAAGTGTTTTTTTCGGCAAGCATTTATTTTCCTAAAAAAAACTAATTAAATGCTTCAGTTACAAGCACCATCGGTGCTTTTGATCCAATTATGTCTCAAAAAACTTTTGATTATTGGAAATTTTGCAAAAAGTATTTTTATTTCGTTAAAAACACTTTTTACTGTGCTTTATAATTTTAACTAAACAATACCAATTTTTAGAAAAACACCTTTAGTCCTCCCCAAATAGTTATAAGACAACATACAGTGCCCCCTTTGTATAATTTTCGAATTTTTGTTCATTTTCACATACCATTCTTTGAAGAACATTCCACTTCTTGGTAGCTGTTAGTTTTAAACCTATCGCGTTTTACAACAAAGAAATTTACGATGTGTATGGTACTAATTGTAAGTGTTCTTTTTTGTACCCTTTCCAGTACTTATCTAACCCCCTCTAACAAATTTTGACATTTTCCTGCATTGTGCTTAAAGAACGAGCAAAAGAACTTGCGGAGACCATTGGAGCTGATGCTGTTGCTCTTGCTGATTTGAATAATTTCCATCCAGAGGACAATATGATTCTCGCGAATGCAACGTCTATAGGAATGCAACCAAAAGTTGATGAAACGCCGATTTCTAAGGTTTGTGGCTACCAATGATGAGTGTGTGATTGAGTGTGTATGTATTATAGATTGTTGTTTTATTTTATTGGAAGTTGTCAATGTCTTACTAAACCAAAAGGTTGGTAGAAGAGGGGAGCCTACCTGAGGGTCTTAAGGTGGAGCAATTAGCTTTAAAGAGTTGAGTTTGCAAAGGTTGTTAGGAGAGAGACCCATAGTTGAGGCAAAAAGCCAAAGTGAAATGGGATAAGTAAAGAGATTGCAATTCAGTCTTCTTCTACTAGATGGCGAATGGTAGAAGAAGTAAGAACTTCATCAGTTCCCGGGTGATTGAAAGGGGTGAGGAAGTGTGAGTAAGTAAGGAGATTGAGAGAGAGATTCTCTTTTTTTTCTTGGATCTTTATTGTCCCTCTATAGATGCTAAACCTTCTATTGAAGGATTGGATTGGTGCCCTACATCGTAGCAAGAAAAAAATGAGTTGGAATCCCCTTCTCTTTGGAAGAAATAAGGAGGGTAATTTTCGAGTGTGATAGGAACAAATCTCTTGGCCTAGATGGGTTCTTGATGGGGTTCTTTCAAGAGAATTGGGATAAGTCTGAAAAAAAAATTCAAAGAATTCTTTGAGAGGGATACTATAGATAGAACCATGAACGAGACATTTGTGTCATATTCCTAGGGAGAAGGTCGTGAAGGTGAAGGATTTTAGACCCATTAGCCTTGTTACGAGCGTGTATAAGATCATTGCCAAGGTGTTGGTTAACAAGTTGAAAAAGGTCCTTTCCTTGACGATATCGGAATCCCAGGAAGCATTCATTGTGGGGACAGACCCTCATAGATAATGAAGCCATTGAGGATTATAGGTGTAGCAAAAAGGAGGGGGTCATATTCAAGATCAATTTTGAAAAAGCTTAGAATCATGTGGATTGAAATTTTCTCGATAAGGTCCTTGCTAAGAAAGGATTTGGGTACTGTTGGAGATCGTGGATTTGGAGTTGTGTTAGAACTGTCAAGTACTCGATCCTTATTAATGGTGCTCCAAAGAAAAACTGTCTGCCTTAAGAGGTCTTAGACAAGGTGACCTGTTGTTGCCTTTCCTTTTATTGTTAGTGGTGGACGTCCTTCGTAGGATGGTGTCTAGAGGTGTGGAGGGAGGTATCCTGGAGGGTTTTGAGGTGGGTAAGGATAGGGTGTCTTTATCTCATCTCCAACTTGCATATGACACTATATTCTTCTATTTTGGGAAGGAGGAATACTTCTTTATTTTGAATCATATCTTCACATTCTTTGAAGCTATGTTGGGGCTTAAGATAAACAGAGGCAAGTGTCAGGTTTTCGAATTCATTTGTGCTCCTAAAAAGGTCCGGAGATTAGTTGCTTTGGCAGGTTGTGATATTGGCTCCTCCCCTTCCTATCTTGGGCTTCCTCTAGGTCACAATCCTAGAAACCTCTCGTTTTGAACTCTGATTGTGGAAAAGGATTGGCCTTTTGGAAAAGAACCTTTAAGGAGGAAGGTTGACCTTTATTCGTTCAGTTTTGAGTGGGATTTCGATTTACTTTTTCTCGTTGTTTAGAGCTTTGTGCGGTCTGTAGGTGTCTGAAAAAGTTAATGAGTGGTAGGGGGTTGATGAGGGGAGAGGAGCATACCTTGTTAGTTGGAAGATGGTGGGGAAACCTGTGGGTCTCGGAGGGCTAGAATTAGGGAGCTTAAGGCATTGAAATAGAGCTTTGTTAGCTAAATGGTTGTGGCACTTCCCACTTGAGTCTACCTCCTTGTGGCACCAGATTATCGTGAGTAAATACGTCTCTCATTTCGCCAACATGAGCATAGCTCAACTGGCATAAAGCTTGTAATAATGACCTAGAGATTTGTGGTTCAAATCTCCCACCTTCAATATGTTGTAAAAAAAATGTCTCTCATCCCTACGAATGACGTTCAAGAGGGGTTAAACACATATCTAGGAATCCGTGGAAAGAAATTGTTTTTAAGCTCCCTATTTTTTCAGGCATGGTTCTTTTTGTGGTGGGGGGATGGGAGAGATACTTATTTTTTGGAGGACAAGTGGGTGGGGGATAGTGTCCTTTGCTTTATGTTTCCTAGTCTTTATTGCTTGTCCAACATGGGAAGTCGTTTGATTGCTTATGTGGTGATTCTTCTAGGGGCTTTCTTTTCTATTCTTTGGGTTTCCATCGCTCTTTGACCAAGAAGGAAAGAATGGAGGTTATAACTCTCTTGTCCTTGATTGGGGAGTTTTAGTTTAGGGTGGGTAGGAGGGATGTTCGTTGTTAGAGTCTAAGTCCCTTTAAGGGTTTCTCTTGTAGCTCCTTTTTTCATTGGTTGCTTAACCCTTCTCCCCCTAGTAAGTCTATTTTCTCTATTCTGTGGAGGGTAAAAATTCCTAAGAAGACCAAGTTCTTTATCTGACAAGTTATCCATGGAAACAATTGATAAACTTTCGAGGAAGATGCCTTTGTTGGTTGAGCCTTTCTATTGCATTCTTTGTTGGAAGGCGAAGGAAGATCTGGACCATATCCTGTGAAGTTATGCTTTTGCCTGTTCTGTTTGGGGTCTGTTCTTTGACGTGTTTGGTTTGTAGGCAAGGGGTTTCAAAGACCACAGAGAAATGGTCGAGGAGTTCTTCCTCCATTTGTCGTTTCTTGATAAGGAAAGATTGTTATGGCATACTAGGGTGTATGTTGTTTTGTGGGGCTTGTGGGGTGAGAGAAATAATAGGTTGTTTAGAGGCTTAGAGAGGTGCTCGTCTGATGTGTGAGCCCTTACTAGGTTCCAGGTTTCTCTCTAGCCTTGGTTACAAAATCCTTTTGTAATTATGCGTTGTGTTATTATTCTTGATTGGAACTCCTTCATTTAGCGGGGTTCCCTTTCGTGAACTTGTTTTTTGGATGCTCGGGTACTTTTTTTCTTTTTTTCAAAATGAAAGTTGATCTTTTATAAAAAAAAAAAAAAAAAAAAGAAAAGGATTGGTTCCTGTTCTGGCTAGGTGCTTAGATTGTTTATTCAGCCTCCGGTTAATGCATTTCGTTAATTTCTCAATTTATAACTGGGTGGTTCTTAGTAGTATCTAACCCAACAGTAGGACATGACCCTATGGTATATGGTGGTTTGTATTAAGAATACGAATAAAAAGATTGAATTTTCTAGAACTCTTAACCTTTTAAACCTTGGGGTCTAGTGGTGAATAATATGGTATTAGAGCAAGAGGCTTTGGGTTTGAGCTTTTGTTATGTCGTATTAATTATAAAGCCCACGAGTAAATGAGAATATTAAGAATACAAATAAAAAGAATAAATTTATCGTAATCTATCAACTTAAACTTTTGGATATTTATTAGCTTGCTCTAACCCATGACATGAAAAGGATATCGTTTGCCAATTTCTTCTTCACATATCTATGCTTTCAATATCCTTAAAGTTGGAATTGGTACGGAGATAATGGGTGGATATATGTATGTATACATATGTGTATATGTATATGTATATGTATTTCTGTTAGATTTGAATTTTCTACGAGCAAATCAGAGTCTGAAATTTGCAGATCTCAGATAATAGTAATTCAAGGAGAAATTTGAAGGCAAATATTGAGGTCGAGTATTCAAGAATTTATTCAAATTTTTAGTTGACAACCATTGCTGTCTCTGTCCATTTTCACTCTGCCGTCTCACTTCTATTTCTCTTTATCTGGTTGGTTTCTCATTTCTCAATCATGTCAATTGCTAATGGTTCCATTTTGCTTTGCATGAATGTGTCCTTTGCCTGTGTTAGTCTCGCATTGAAAATTCTAACTCAGACTCTTGTGGAATCATCATGCTCAGGGTGTATATTTTTAGAAAAAATTATTTAATAATAAATCAATTTTATCTTACAAATGCTTTCAATTCGTTTCTGGTCAAACAAGTTGGGACCAAAAAGTACACTACAAGTGCTTTCTTCAAGTGTTTTTCACATTTTATAAACACTTTTATGTTACTCCTGGTCAGTGTTGCGAAGCTTAATAAAAGATGGTTATAAATTATATGGATTAATAATCTCAGCTTCAATTAAACTGTTGCTGTTTTTTGTTTTGCAGCATGCTCTAAAATATTATTCACTGGTGTTTGATGCTGTTTACGCCCCGGTGATGACGAGACTCTTGAAGGAAGCTGAAGAATCTGGAGCCGATATCGTTACTGGTTTGGAGATGTTTGTTGGACAGGCATATGAACAATACGAGAGGTTTACTGGCTTGCCTGGTAAGTTTACTAGTTTTTGGTCTTTTATATTTTCTATTAAATTACAATATCTTTTTTAGTTTAAATATGTACTTTTAAAATTATCCTCTTTTGGTCCTAAAGTGTTTTTGAACTTTCAAAATGCCTATTTAAGTCTTTCACCTTTTAAAAATAGTCATTTTGGTCATTTTTATTGTGTTTTTAACCAGTTTTTTTATAAATAAAAAGAAAATTCATTCAAGAGGCAAAGCCGAACCAAACAACCTGAGGGACACATTTTTCCGAAGGAAGGATTACAAAAAGACCTTCCAATCCCAAATTAATGGTGTCTATAGAGTAATTAGTGAACAACCTATGATTGGACACTCTAAGTTATACAATATCAAAAAAAAAAAATAAATAAATAAATCACATGTATCGAAGTCACACATGTTAGTCGAGATGAGTATCAAGTATGCAGATATTAAGTAATAAAGTAATAATAATGACTACAATGATTATTTTTTTTTGAAAGTTTGCAGGACTAGATTGATATTTTGAATGTTTAGAAACAAAAAGTAATTATTATAAAAATTGCTAAAACATTAAAATGAAACTTTGAGTCCATAGATCAAAATGATATTTAAACTTTCTTATTATTATTTAACTTAGTTTTCCAATATGCCTATATATTTCCTTATAGCTTTTAGTTTTCCAATATGCCTATATATTTCCTTATTGCTTTTTTAATTTGCAGCACCCAAGGAACTCTTCAGGAAGATTATGAAAATCTGAGTCCAAAATTTAGGCTGATGTGTGGTGGCTGAATTTCTTTTCTTGGTATTTATTAATGAGGACTTAGTTAAATGAGGGAGGAAATAATTTGTTTTTTAACGAGGCAAAATTGCATGCATTTTAAATCCTCCTCCTTGATGGTAAAAATTTATGGTTAGCAATATTGATGTTGCTTTACATTTCCACACATCATTGATCTTGTTGTAATTCCAGAATTACAAGTTCTATTTATTTTGAATAAACTGTTTGGATAATCATTAGTTCAAGAATTGATTATAATTCATATGAGAAATAAGTTTTATGGTTCATTACTAGTAGCTCAGCCATTGGCTTATGGCTTATGTTTTATTATACCATAGGTTGACGCTTGTGTTTATTATGTTCTTAATTTTAAAAGAATTTTTATTACATTCTTATATTATTTTTTTTTCTGGGAAAAATACATTTTTGGTCTCTGAGGTTTGGGTTAAGTTGCACTTTGGTCCCTGAGTTTTAAAACTCAACAAAATTACACCTGAGGTTTGAGATAAGGAGCAATTTGGTATATGCCATCCATTTTGTCGTTAAATGCTAACAGTGTGCTGACTTTGCCACATTTTTTTAATTAAAAAAAAATCTCTTTTTTTTTTTTTAAATAAAAATAAATAAAAACAATACAATATTATTATTTTTTATTATTTTAATTATTATTCCATCTCTTTCTCTTCCCATCTTCTCTCACCCTTCCTTCTTCTTCTTCTTCAAGTCTCCGACGACAAGCAGTCGTCGTCGTCGGTCGGGCATCGGTGACTGTGTGTGTGTGTTTTTTTTTGCTTCTTCTTTTTTCTTCTCCTTTCCACCCACGAACTCAGCAAGCAACATCGTCCATGGACTAAAACCCACGAGCAACGACGTTTTTATACCGAAACGAGGCCAGATCTAGAACGAAATTCGAGCAGCGACATCGTTGGTTTGAAATTGAACGACCTGCGGTGGACCAGCAGCTCCATGGCGAACGAACTTGCAACTTCGTTGCTTGAAATCGAACCTCAAATTTCGAACGAGTATCCACGAGCGACGGCGACGAGCTTCTAGATTTGCGATTCCAGCGAGGTATGGACGAGCATCCAGATCTATGATTCTAGCGAGTTTCGGACAAGCATCCACGAGCATCCAGATCTGCGATTCCAGCGAGTTACAGATGAGCATCCACGAGCGGATGGACCTTCGTTTTCTGTTGTTTTTTTTTAAACACAGTGAAAATAGATACGAAGAAGAAGAAGGAAATTAATGAAGAAAAAAAAAGATTGAAAAAACAAGGTTATTGTCGGCCGCCAGCGAGCGGAGGTTGTCGACGATCAGTCGCTGGTGGCTGGTTGATGGGGGTGAGGATGGTTGAAGAAGAAAAAGGGAGGTGGTGGTGAAGGGGTTGAAGAAGGAGAAAGAAAAAAGAAATAAAAAAAAATAAAAAATTAATATTTTTATTATTTTTATTTAAAAAATAAAAAAAAATCAGTTTTTTAATTAAAATAATAGTGTCATGTCAGCAGCCCGTTAGATTTAACGACAAAATGGATGGTAGGGACCAAAGTGTAACTTAACCCAAACCTCAAGGACCAAAAATGTATTTTTCTCTATTTTTTATTATGATTTTAATAAGCTTTTGTGAACTCTGTAACTTTAATGTACACTTGACGTGTCGATTGAACTAATAATTATATGATTTCGCATGAAATTCCTTGGAGTGGGTCAGGTGGATAATATAAGAATAAAAGAACCGAAAAAAAAAAAGTTGATTGGGTTGACCAGATGGAGAACATTTTAGGGATAAGTACACATATAGCCCTTATATGAGGTCTATATTTCATGACAAACTTTTCCTTTTTTTTTGGGCCGATTGCATATATAATAAAATTGACCAAAATATTAGCAGCCCGCAAAACGAATTGCAAAAATGGCAAAATATTATACTCAGAGGGTCTAAATTATTAAATTACCCTTCCTATCACGGATAGATCTATCCGTGATAGAATTGTATCACTAATAGAAACGTATCATTAAATAGTTTTCAATCAGTGATAAAAATCTAACTTTCTATCACATTTCTATCATTGATAGAAACATTTTTATTAGTGATAGAGTGATAGGATATTTCTATTACCGATAGAAATCTATAAATGATATGTATGACAAAAACGTATCATTGATAGTTTTTTATCAATGATAGAAAGTTATATTTCTATCACCAATAGATTCAACTCACTAATTTGTCATATATTCTAATTAATTTTTTAATAATAATCAATTAAATGTTAGAGATTTCGGTTCACATCCAATATTCTTTTGCATTCTCTGCACCAACAATACATTCTAATACGATCAACTTGGAAAAAAACATAATAAAAAAACATAAAAATATTATTTGAAAAATATCAAAGTATCACAATAGGTTTCTATAGTGATAGAATCTATCACTGATAGTGATAGATTCCTATCAGTAATAGAAGATAGATTCTATCAGTGATAGAAACCTATCACTAACAGATTTCTATCTTTCTGATAGAATCGATAGAAGATTTATGCATTTTGTTTGGAAGCTGCTATTGTTTTCTATCAGTGATGAAATGTTTTTTTATCACTGATAGATTTCTATTAGTGATAGAAGATTTTTATCATTGATAAACCTATCAATGATAGATTTCTTTTAGTGATAGAAACCTTTAATCACGGATAGAAACCTAATAGAACTCTATAAGAGATAGGTTTCTATCAGTGGTAGAAACGTATCACTGATAGTAACATCTTTCTATCACTGATAGGAAGTTAGATTTCTATCACTGATAGAAAACTATCATTTTTGTTTCTAATACTCATGTCACTGATTTTGTTTTGATTTTGTTATTATAGATGTCGAAGCAAAACAACATGGAAATTGAACCGAAAGAAAAGAAAAACACAAAGCAGAAGTTGAAATTTAAAGAAGGAGAAACCTCAACAAAAAAAAAAAAAAAAACAAAAAAAAAAAAACAAAAGATATGTATACAATTATCACGTAATCAAATATGTTATTGGTTTTTATCAAATACACTATTGATTTCTGTTAGCGATAAATTTCTATTAGTGATTGAAATCTATCACTAGATTTCTATCGTTGTGAGTATATCGGCAATAGATTTCTATTAGTGAAAGATTCTATCACCTGTAGTTATTGTTCCCGAGCTCCAAAAGTGTGAAAGTTGATGAGTTAGGTCTTTGAGAGTCATGTGTATCAAATTCTATGTATTTATGCTTAATTGGACTTGTTTTGGTAAGAATTTGACTTACTTTTATGTGCTGCAGAAAAACAGAGGAAACAATGCAAGGCAGCAAAAATGCGACTGCATTTCTGGGCAGAAACAGACAGATCTGAGTCCGACACGAGTCGTTTTGAACGAGCGTTTCACGCACCTAATCAGCTAATTTGACTCCAAAACTGCTTGGGCTACCTACAAGCACTATTTTCGTGACTCCTCAACCACTTCCCACGCTATAAAATGCCAAATCGAAGGCAAATGCAAGCAGAACTCATTGGGAAGAAGAGGGTAGTGACAGAATCCTAGTAGACACCCATGAGTCGTGATGCCCGAGGTTCTTGCTAGAAGACGAAATTCTAACCTTAGTTAGACATCAAACCTTTGTGTTTGTAGAGCTTTCACCCTGTTCCTACTTTGTAAGGGATACTAGAGTGTCGTGAGAACTCTAGAGGGATTAGATAAATTGAAAAACCTTAGTTTTAGCTACTGCACCATACTTTTTTAGCATTTATTTCTTTCTATTATTTCTGTAATTTTTATTCAATGGAAAGTCTTTTGTTTACATTATTATCCATCATGTGTAGCTAAATTTCATTGAGGGGTTCGGTTTAGTGAATTCCCTTATGGATTGAATGGCTTGAAAGTTGTTTATTTACCTAATTTCTATTTTATGCATGTCATCCTTTATTGATTATCATTCCAATCTTGTTGAGCTTTACTTGATCACTTAGATTTAGTATGCTATGTGAGTTTGGTATTGAAAGGGTCAAACAACATCGGTTCTCATAAAAGTGATATAGGAGAAAAGGCTCAAGAGAGAGTGTATTCGTTGTTATAGGGGATGGTCGCTTATAACAACTATAGGGTTATAAGTTGCATGCATGAATAATCCATGTTAGAGTTGAGTCATAGAAATGTGCATAACGGTACTTGCTTAGTCTTTTGACAGTTCTTGGGAGCTAGGCCAAATAGGGTTGAAGCTTAAACTGAATACCTCGCTTTTTGTTATTGTTTGTTATTCCTTTACTTGCTTGTTATTTATTTTCCAAAAACCCCATCATCAACTATTTTACTTGGTTATCTTTTTAAGCAATTTAAGAGCAGTTTCCTCTTCAAATCTGTGTTTAAATTAGTTCCTGTGGGATCGATGCTTTTGGAATACTTCAAGAGTTTTTATTACTACATGTGATAGTGTATACTTGCACTAGCTTGACTGAATTCATCTTTAATTATTACTTTCCATCTTTTCCAATATCCACCTTCAATCTACAATTCGCATCAATCATACATCAATCGATATTCATTTGAGGTAAAATATGAGTGTATCATTTTAGTGGTGTTTTGAATATATCAAAAGACATGAATCAGTACTTTTTCAATTTTTCTTATGGGTTTGACTAATTTCAAGTATATCAAAATTTTAAGTATATCAGTTAACAAATATAAAGTATATCAAATATACTACTGATATACTATCTGATATATTAGTTGATACACCAACAAGTACGACGGTAGTTCAAAGTTGGACCAAAAACCAACTCGACCGACCGAAACCAATCGAACTGCTGGTTTGATTGGTTTTTCTTTATATTCAGTCGGAGTCAGTTTTTTTCGGTCGGTCAGTTCATACATTGACGGTACACATCGACTGACTTTTATCTCAATATAAAAAAAAATTAAAAACCAACACCTGTATTTATGACAATAGCAGTGCATGTGTGCAGTGTGTTGTCTTTTCTATAAAAAAGGTCATGATTACCTTTTTCAAATTATTATTATTTTTTGTTTTTTTTCTTTTCATTCTCTTTTTTCTTTTCTTCTTCTCTTTCCCATATCTTTCTCCCACGATTTCATGGCTTATTTTTCTCTTCTTCTCTCTCTTCTCTTTCCCCCTCTTTTCTCCCTTCATCTTCTTCACAGATTTTCTTCTGTTTTTTCTTCTTCTTTTCTTTTCTTCTCTATTTCTTCCTTTCTCTTTTCCCAACATCTTCATTCACTGATTTCATCTTCTTTTCTCTCTTTTCCTTTCCCTCTTTTTTCTTTCTCTTCTTTTTTCCTCTCCTTCACATATCGTTTCTTTTTTTATCTTTTCTTCCCCTCTCACTCTCTTCTTCTTCATTAAACTCACAAAGCTTCATGTTTTCTCTTATTTTCTCATTTGACTTCAAAACCGACCAAATTGACCGACCGACAGATCGACTACTTAATCGCCCAGTTTCATGAAACATTCTAATATTGGTGACCACCGACCGAACAAAAATCGATAGGTCGGTTTTAGCCCAAAACTGACGCCGACCGACCGATGAACAATCCTACCAACAAGGGTAAAATTGGAATAATAAAAAGCATAAATTAGATAATTATTATTTTTTTTTGTTATATTCGCAAATCTCAAAAACCATGGGTAGATTTGCATATATCCTAATGTTTTTTGCTACCCATTGTAATATCCCAATCTTTTATTTGCATACCATTTTAACATATTTTGGGTGTCCAGTCACCCCCTCTAAATCAAGACTAGTGGCAACTTCATTTTCCTCCTCTTGGGAACAAAGTTGGTCGTTCCACGTCGCAAACCTGTAGCGATAGATAGTAAATGTAGCAGATTAATTATTATCAATAAAGTGTTGTTGAGGTTATTCAATAAGGTGTTATTGAATTGTTGTTTTATTTTTTCATTAATTAACCCAAATCCATTAAACTAAGAACCCCTGGCTATAGGATGTACACTTGGACTATATGTGGAGACATAAGAGTGAATCAAGTTCAAGTAATAGCCAAAACTTTCTATAGTATAGGTATAAGACTGGGTACCTTAATCTTGGGGACACTATGGATGCGACCCACTTTGTATACAAATGATGTGATTTGAATCGTTCATGTGGAGACATGTAAGTGGGGGCATTTGGTGCGTGTCGGGCTGAAATGTGGAATGTAAGAAAAGATGGTAAATAAAGATTAAGATAAATTCAACCAACCTAGTGCAAGTATACACTATCGCACGTAGTAATAAAAACCTTAGAAGTATTTCAAGGGTATCGATCCCACGAGAACTAAATTGGAAACACAAATTTAGAAGAAGAAATTGCTCAAAGATTGCTTAGATAAGGTAACAAAGAAATAGCTGATGATGATTTATGGAAAATAAATAAATAAATAAACAAGTAAAGATAACAATGATAAATAAAACAATGTGTTCAATATAGCTTCATCCCAAAGGCAAATAACTCTAATCATAGTTTCTTCAACCTAAGTCTATTCAATGCATTGGGTCAAATTTAACTTCTATTTGGCCTTACTCCCAAGAATCGTTAGAAGGCTAAGCGATTACCATTATGCACATTTCTGTGACTCGACTCCGACATAGATAAATCAAGCATGCAATTTATAACCCTATAGTTGTTATAGGGTGCCTTAGGCAGCCTCGCCCTATAACACCGAATACACTCTTTCAAGCCTTTTCTCTTATATCACCTTTATGAAAACCGATATCGTTCGTCCCTTTCGAGATCAAACTCACATAACATGCAAAGTCTAAGTGATCAATTTAAACTAAAAAAGATTCATAATGATATTCAATAAAGAATGACATGCATTGAATAAAACTTAAGCAAATAAACATTTTCAAGATATTGAACCATAAGGGAGTTCACTGTAATGAACCCCTCAATGGGATTTAGCTACGCATGATGGAATAATGTGCAAATGAACAACTTTCCATTGAAATAAGAAAAAATAATACAAATGAATAAGAAAGTAACAAGTGCTGGAAATAAGGTGCAGTAGCTAAAACTAGGTTTTTTTTTTTTTTCTTTTATCCAATCCTTCTAGAGTTCGCTCGACACTCTACTCTCCTTTACAATGGGAATAGAGTGAAAATCCCAACAAACACTCAGGTTTGATGTCTAACTAAAGGTTAGAATTTAGTCATCTAAGAAGGACCTCGGGCATCCCTACTTATGGGTGTCTACTAGGGTTCTGTCACCACTCTCTTCTTCCCTGTGAGTTCTGCTTGCATTTCTCTTCGAATCACGGGCTTGTATAGTGTGGGGCGTAGTTGGGGAGCTGCGAAAATGATGCTGGTAGGTAGCCCAGTCGATTTCGGGGTCAAAACGCCCGGTTAGGTGCGCAATAGTCTCTTTCAAAATGACCCGCGACAGACTCGGAACTGTCTCTGTTTGCCCATAAATGTGGTCACATTTGGATTTGGCCTTCCCAGAAATGCGGTCGCATTTTAGGGTTTTTCTAGCTTCCTCTGTTTTTCTGCACAACACCAAATTAAGTCAAATTCATATCAAATTGAGGGTGTGTTTGGTTTAACTTTTCAAGTGTTTAATTTTGAAAATAAATCATTTTGAAAAAAATTCTAGTGTTTGGCAACCACCAAAAATGACTTATTAGAAAATGAGATTGATAAATAAACCATTTTGAGAGAAACACTTGAAACCAACTTTTTTTAAAAGAGTTTTAAGTATACAATAACTTGTGTGTAAAACACCTATGAGAAAATGCAACCAAACATATGGGTGTTTAAAGTCTAAACAATTTTATACAAAATGTTTTCTAAAAAATGCATTCTTGAAAAACATTTAAATTGAAATGTATTCCAAACGGACCCTGAGTCTTTTTAAGTACAAATAAGCATATTTTGACATAAGTGACTCTTAACTCCCTAATTTATCAACTTTAACACTTTTAGAGCTCGGGAATGGTAAATTTGATCTAAAGCATGCAACTTTGACAAGGAAATGAGCTATATATAAGGGTAAAATAGGTATATTTTTTACCCTTATCATACCCCCAAACATAACTCATTACTTGTCCTCAAGCAATAGCAAATCAGAATGTCAGAGATCAACTTTTTAATTGTCAATCAAAATGTGAGAGCTCAATAATAATTGCAAACCAAAATTTTATGGATCATATGTAATTGCCAATCATGGTACTCATGGTACTAGTATCAATTTTAATTGCAAATCAAAATGTCATGAATAAATCATATGGAATCAAGTAAACATGTTTCTCAAGATCGTTTTCTAAAAAGTTTGCCTTTCAGGAGAGGGTTCTACTCTAGTGCCAGTCACAACTTCTAAGTTTCCAAGGCATGAAGATTTCTATTGTTCTTTTCCAAAGCAAAACTCTCCCTAGTCCATCCTAACCAATGTGTTTAAACTACCTAACTACTTCTCATTGAGCCTAGTGTAGTCCTTTTAGTTAAGAAAAACAAGACTTGAGGTTCCTTGAGCATACATGAGTTACTAGAGTTTTTTCTATCTCCCCCAAACTTATTTGACTGTTGGTGCTCTTTTTATTCAACTTCTTTTTCTCCCAAGAGTATTCTTGTTGTCACCTTTACCTTCGTTCTAGCTTATCGACACTTTGTGGTGAAGATATCTAGCTACGAGCAAAGTTCACAAGCTTGGATTAGTACTCACTTCCCTAAGTAAATCTTTCATGCAGTGGCAAACCATAGGTGTCATGAATGCCCCTGGTTACTCAGTAAACTCTAGGAAGGAGGAGTAACTCTCAGTTTTTTTTTTTTTTTTTTGGATGATATATACTGAGCATATAATTTTTTTCAAACAGTACAAATTTACAAAATATATATATACAAAGTAAAGTAAAGCACCCCCCCCAAACTTAAGATAGGCATCGTCCTCATTGACTTTGTTTTTGAGGCATAGGCCTAACATGAGGCTTTTCTGAAAAAACAGCAAGCAAATTTTTCAGAAAAGTTTCAAAAACCCAAGTTTATCTAACAAATCTATCAACAAGCTTAGCTAAAAACTAATCTATGATCATAACTATCAACAAACACATTAATTAAAGCAATAAAAACAGCAAGCAAACAATTAAAAACAGAAACTAAGCATGCTAAAACTAAAAAAAAAACAGCAAATATCTATACACAGAAAACAGTAAAACATGCACAAAAACAGTGGATAAAAGGGATCAGAAAAACTCCCCTATTCCTTGTCCGAGGAACTCTCTCTTTCATCTTCTTCATCTTCATCAGATTCTTTCTCTTCTTGAGGCAACAACAATTGTGGGAAGTCAGGGAAACCGAGGGCGATAGAGAGGTAGAACTCTTTAATAGTAATAGCTTCATCTCTCTCCTTGGCATAGACCTAGTAAGCCTTCAGCTTATCTTCAATTCGGTCTAGCTGTCGGAAGGCGAATACAAGGGCCTCTGATGATGGTGTAGGCCCTGAAATAGGAGTGTGCTCAGGAGGTGAAGCTGGTGTCAACCTTGGTGGTGGAGTAGCTTGGGAAGTGGAAGCCTTGTCCTTTCTTTGGGCATTATTCTATTGAAGCTTCCTGATTAGAGGTAGATCAATGGTCGACTTGAAAAAGTGTCATTCCTCATCTTTCCCAGGAACGGTTTTTACCCTCTGGCATAGTTGGGTGATAAGTGACCCAAAGAACTGTTGGGTTTTATGCCCTAAAACTCGTAGATAGTGAATGTAATCGTTGACCGGATATTAATGAAATAATATTGATATATTTTTCCATTAATTGTTATTAGTTATTTTATATTTGTCTTTGCCTAATAATAACCCTAATCCAATAAACTAGACATCCAAGGTTGTAATATGAGTCTTGAACTATATGTAGCGACATCGTTTCAAAAAAAAAAAAAAAAAAAAAACTATATGTAGCGACATATGGGATCATTGTTCAAGAAACAGCCTAAAGGGTCTATAGTATAGGGATAAGACTGGGTGCCTTATCCTGGTGACACTATGGATACGACCCACTTTGTATTTGATACAAACGCTGCGATCCAACGCGTTCGTGTAGGAGACATGCGAGTGGGGGTATCCTATGCAATGAGTTTGCATAAGACCGGACCGCGAAATAGTAACCACTGGTTATAACACCGTTAACTAGTTGGTTTTCTATTTTCACTAGGACGACCTAGACAACTTAGTCTTAATCCTGAGTTGATTATGGACTCCTGCTCATGAGAGATTGTCCTTTGATTTGTATGGGTGAGAGTGGCCAATACGCCGACTCAATAAGCCTACCACTTTGGGGACAAGACCGAATGGGGAGCTGGGAACATAATCGTACAAGATGGAATTCACTCCTTCCCGACTTTAGGGAAGCAGATGAGTGTTCCCTTAAGTGGTTACTCCGAGTCTTGAACAAAGGACCCTACCCTCTCAATGGCACGAGAGGGTTTTCTGTTTGATGGTTGGACCACAAACAGGTTGTTCATTAGAGGAGAATTGGTACTTAAGGAAATAGAGGTAACCCAGGGGTGAAACGGTAATTTGACCCAGCTGGTGTTACGGACACTCGTGGAGGACTAACTAGTCGATATTGGTCTAAGTTCTGTGGACACAGAAAATATGTCTGCAGTGAGAAGAGTGCAACTGTGAGTCTATAGTGGAATGTACACACAGTTAACGAATATTGATTATTGTGGTTAATGAGTTTAACCAATTAATCTCACATCGTTGGAGCTTCTGATCTGCAGGTCCATAAGGTCCCACTGGTAGCTCGTAAAGTAATTTGAGGCAACTAAGTAATTAAATGTAAATTGAAAATGTTCAATTTACTAAGGGAAATAAATATAATATATATTGATATATTATTATGAGAGAAATTAATATTTGAAGAAGTTCAAATATAAATTTATGGAAGATTGAAAGAATTAATTTAAGTCCTAAAAGTGTTTGGGCAAAATTAATTAATTCAAGGCCGGGAATTAAATATGTGATATTTAATTGGTGGTTAATTAATTAAAGAATTCATTAACCATGAATTAATCAATTATGTAAATAATTAATCACTTAAGGAAGTGATTAATCATTTATGGGAATGATCTAATTACTTATGGAAGAAATTAGTCATTTATGGAAAAGATTAATCAATTGGGGAATTGATTGATCATGATTGATTAATTAAGGAATAAGATTGAATCAATTTTGGAAAAGATTGATTTAATTGAATATTTTATTCATGGCCTCTCTTCTATAAATAGAACACTAGACCTAATTGGTCATGAGACTTGACACTCTTGAAAGACAAGACCTAGAATTCTCTCTAGCCTCCCTCTTAGAGAAAGACTCCCACAAGTCTTTGGCCTCCTAGACTTAGAGACATACCGGTGTAACCTCTGTGGTTATTGTGTCATTCAAAGAAGAAAATTCCAGCGATCAATAGGCGAGGAGGCTGCTGTGTTTTCGTTCGTTGGAGCGTCGTTGGCGAAGAACGGTCAAGTCTACAACGGAGGTTTGTAACGGTTCTTCCTCTTTTCGTTAGAAAAGTTTTAAAAAATAAATTTAGATTTATTTTAGCATGTTTAAACCGTTTTACAGCAACTTTAAAGTTAGTTTAAAGTTTTGTTTGAGTTATCGTAACGGTATTTTAATGTTAATTAATATACGGCGTAAGGTCCAATCGATGCGCTTCCGCTGCGTGGGGACTTTTATTCCCTTCAATCGGCATCAGAGCCATCCCTGTCCCTATTAATTAATTTTAAAAAGTTGCGATAGGCTCTAATAGGTGGGATTTATGCATAACGTATGTTTGGTTTGCATTGAACTATTTGGGTTAATTTTATGGCCATAGATTTTATTTTTATGTGATTTTGATCATGTAAGGCCCGGTGTTTCGGGTATTTTATGTAAAATCGAGTCCTATGTAAGTCCGGGTCTAGAATAGGTTTTTATGAGATAAAAATCGGAGCAATCGCCGCTGAAATCGGGGCCGAAATCGAAGAAATCGTTGCTGTTTTTCCCAGATTCTACCTCCAGACGCAACAGCGTCGGGACTCTCCTTCAACAGCGTCTCGACGCTGTCTCGATACTGAAGGCGCTCGGTAAGGAAAGCACACAGCGTCGGGACGCTACCTCAACAGCGTCTCGACGCTGTCTCGATTACGCAGGCGCCAGATATGGAAAACGCACAGCGTCGGGACGCTAATCAACACAGCGTCTCGACGCTGTCACGATGGAGGCGTGACCTAGGGTTTCAAAAGGCGCGGTTCAAGGTGTAACCGGTCCGGTTCGAACCGGTTCGGCTGGGCTGGGACCTATTTGGTCCGGTTCAGCCAATTTTTGGCATGGTTCGTGATTTTGGAGGCCGGTTCGAGGTGGTTCGGGGCGGTTCGTGCTGTCTAGACCAATTTCGGAGCTGTGCATGGATTTTTTAGGATAGAATTTAGCTAAATTAATGTAATTTAATGCTTTATTTTATCCTAGGGGCCAAAATTAACCGGTTCAATTGCTATTTATATGCTTTATGGATGTCATATAGATTATTTAATCCCACCTTAGGTTATAAACATGCTCATGCATTTTTTTTATATATTATAAATTGTTATAATGTATGTTTAAATGCATGGATTTGTTTTCATATTTTTAATATAAGTGTATATTAATTATATGAAAAATTGGAAAGCATGAAGCATGTCATTACTTAAATTAAATATAAATAGTTATGTTTAATGTGATGAATGAAGCATGCTTGATTGATTTTCTTGATTGGCTTATAATTGTTATAATAAAAGAAAATCAAAATTGCATGAAGCATGAAACATCCATAGTTAATAATATGATTGTTATATTATTCATGAAATTAGGATTAATCATTAAAATTTGAAATAGTTCTTCAATATTAATGATTAGAAACCGTCAATCTATAATCAAGATTTGCATGCAAACTTAAGATCATAGGATAAATGAGATTAATTTTAAATTGTTTAAAATTAATTAGACCTAGATCGATTTCTAATAGGATTAGAATCTTTTCTTACTTAGAATTAAAAATAGTTTTAATTTACTAAGTAGGAAAAACATTGCTATGATTATAAGGGAACTCCACCGGTAATGTTCTGTCTAAGGCTGGGGGTATTTAAGTTGACGGTTTACGGAACACCTCCTACCTGGAAACTGACCTGGAATACCGGAGTTGAATTAATCATAGTTAAATGTTAGCATGCAATGTCACTAGGTTTATTAAAAGTGTTTAATGCACCTAGATCTTTAGAGTAAAGACCTTACATTACTGAGGTTATAAGGGAACTCTCTCGGTAAAGTTCTGTCTAAGGTTGGGGGTATTTAAGTTGACGGTTTACGGAACACCTCCTACCTGGGAACTAACCAGATTGAGTTGAATTAACCATAGTAATGTTGACTTGCAATGTTGGGTTTATTAAAAGAAGTTTAATTCACCCAAAAGATTGCAGTTGAATCCTTTCCATAATTGTTATAATAGGATCAGACTTAGATAGATTGATTTAGCCGAATACTATCTAAGTTAAACAACCCTATATTAACCTTAGGACATTTTCAGTGGGAGGAAAATTACAAAACGAGATTTAAATCAAGTTTTGCTCCTACGTCCCTATATTCACAACGTGAGATTCATGCTCGGCTTCGAGTCGCCCTAGGAACGGCCTCCCTTCGGAAAGTGTTTGCATGGATCAATATCAAGGTGAATGGGAAAAATGTCTAGAGTAAGTGGGAGCGGGACACGTGTCAACGTATCCCTCGGTCTCCGCCCATAGTTCACACCGTGAGAGTCCTATGATCCGCCTGCAGGATTGCCCTGGCGCATCCATCCCTTCGGAGGGCCTGGTCATAGGATTCGGAACATCGTGAACTCCTGAAAAGGATAGGAGCTCTTAGGCTAATCACCAACAGTTGTCTTTCCCTTCGGTAGCCTGTTGGTGCGTGCCTCTGAGATCTGAAAGTGGGAGGGTTACACTTACGAGGATAAGTTAAAAGTGTTAACAAATCCTTGACCGAACAACGGTGGCTAATGTCTATAGGAATATGAGTTATTCTGGAATTAGAATTAGCTGAGAGGTGTCTCATTTCAAAGGAGGAGTACCTGATCACCCTTCGGTGGCTGATATTCTAAACCTCTGAAACGTCGTTGCAAAACTAAATCAATAGTTTTAGGGTTATGTGATTGTCTGTTTTGCTAAATTGATTGGATTGTGTGCAATTGTTTGCTTGTATGATGGGTTAAGGCAAAGATAACTAATACGGTCATTGTTTGTTTAAATTTCAGCAATGTCTTCCTCAATTGTCGCTCTGCTTAAAAATGAGAAATTAACCGGCGAAAATTATGCTACGTGGAAGTCGAACTTGAATACGATTCTTGTTGTCGATGATCTGCGGTTCGTCTTAACGGAGGATTGTCCTCCAGCCCCTGCTCGTAATGCATCCCAGGCAGTTAAGGATGCTTATGACCGCTGGACAAAGGCCAATGATAAGACTCGCGTCTATATCTTAGCCAGCTTATCTGAAGTTTTGGCTAAAAGGCATGAGGGCATGGTAACAGCGAGGGAGATTATGAACTCTCTCCAGGAGATGTTTGGACAACCGTCCTACCAACTCCACCATGACGCTCTCAAATACGTTTATAGTTGTCGCATGAAAGAGGGCACGTCTGTTCGGGAGCATGTCCTGGATATGATGGTCCAATTCAACGTGGCAGAGGCAAACGGGGCGGTCATAGATGAGCGAAGTCAGGTTGCATTCATCTTAGAATCTCTTCCGAAGAGTTTTCTACAGTTTCGAAGCAATGCAATGATGAATAAAATAACATTCAACCTGACTAGCCTCCTTAATGAGCTACAACTCTATCAGTCTCTTCTTAAGAACAAGGGACAGATAGAAGGAGAGGCAAACGTTGTTCACTCCAAAAGAAAGTTCAAGAAGGGTTCATCCTCTGGAACTAAATCTGTAGCCACTTCTTCAAAGAAAACTCAGAAGAAGAAAGGAAACAAGGGGAAAGCTCCCAGTACTGCTGCTAAAAGCAAGGGAAAAGCCAAAGCTGTGGCAGACAAGGGCAAGTGTTTTCACTGCAATGTAGATGGACATTGGAAGAGAAACTGCCCAAAGTACCTTGCTGAGAAAAAGAAGGAAAAGGAAGGTAAATTTGATTTACTGGTTTTAGAAACATGCCTGATAGAACATGATGAGTTTACCTGGATACTTGATTCAGGAGCAACTAATCATGTTTGCTCTTCTTTTCAGGAAAATAGTTCCTTTCGGCAGTTGAAAGATGGGGAAATGACACTCAGGGTCGGAACTGGAGAAGTCATTTCAGCTAAAGCAGTGGGAGCTGCGAAGTTATTTTTTAGAAATAGATTTTTACTTTTAGAAAGTTTGTTAATCGTTCCCAAGATTAAGAGGAACTTGATTTCTATTTCATGTTTGATTGAACAATCGTATACAGTTACTTTTGATATGAATGAAGCGTTCATTTATAAAAATGGTGTACTTATTTGTTCAGCCAAATTGGAAAACAACTTGTATGTTTTAAGACCAACCGAAAACAAAGCACTTTTAAATCACGAATTATTTAAAACTGCTGAAACTCAAAGTAAAAGGCAAAAGATTTCTCCATCAAGTAACAATACTCATCTTTGGCATCTTAGACTTGGTCATATAAACATCGATAGGATCGGTCGTTTGGTAAAGAATGGACTTCTAAGCAAGTTAGAAGATGATTCACTACCACCTTGTGAATCTTGTCTCGAGGGAAAAATGACCAAAAGACCCTTTACTGGAAAAGGTTACAGAGCCAAAGAACCCTTAGAGTTAATACATTCGGATCTATGTGGTCCAATGAATGTAAAAGCTCGAGGAGGGTACGAATATTTCATCTCATTTATAGATGATTATTCAAGATATGGTTACTTATACCTAATGGGACATAAGTCTGAAGCCCTTGAAAAGTTTAAGGAGTTTAAGGCTGAAGTTGAAAACCTATTAGGTAAATCTATTAAAGTACTTCGATCTGATCGAGGAGGGGAGTATATGGATCAAAGATTCCAGGATTATATGATAGAACATGGAATCCAATCTCAACTCTCAGCCCCTGGTACACCTCAGCAGAATGGTGTGTCAGAAAGGAGAAATAGAACCTTGTTAGACATGGTTCGATCAATGATGAGCTATGCTCAATTGCCTAGCTCGTTTTGGGGATATGCAGTAGAGACTGCAGTATACATCTTGAACAATGTTCCCTCGAAAAGTGTTTCTGAAACACCTTTCGAGTTATGGAAGGGGCGTAAACCTAGTTTGCATCACTTTCGCATCTGGGGTTGTCCTGCACACGTGCTTGTGACAAATCCTAAGAAACTGGAACCTCGTTCAAAACTGTGCCAATTTGTTGGTTACCCTAAAGAAACGAGAGGTGGTTATTTCTACGACCCACAAGAAAATAAGGTGATTGTATCGACAAACGCCACTTTCTTAGAGGAAGACCACATGAGAGATCATAAACCACGAAGCAAAATAATATTAGGAGAAGCTACTGAAGAATCATCAAGAGTTGTTGATGAAGTTGGACCTTCAACAAGGGTTGATGAAGGAATTAGTTCTTCAGATCCATCCTGTCCATCTCAAACGTTGGGAATGCCTCGACGCAGTGGGAGGGTTGTGTTACAACCTGATCGTTACTTGGGTTTAACTGAAACTCAGGTTGTCATACCTAATGATGGCATTGAGGATCCATTGTCCTATCGACAGGCAATGAATGACGAAGATAAGGATGAATGGGTCAAAGCCATGAACCTGGAAATGGAGTCAATGTACTCCAATTCTGTATGGGAACTTGCAGATCTACCAAATGGGGTAAAACCCATAGGGTGCAAATGGATCTATAAGAGAAAAAGAGATGCAGCTGGAAAGGTACAGACCTTCAAAGCTAGACTAGTGGCAAAGGGTTATACCTAAAAGGAGGGGGTTGACTATGAGGAAACCTTTTCTCCTGTAGCCATGTTAAAGTCCATAAGAATTCTTTTATCCATTGCCACATATTATGACTATGAAATATGGCAAATGGACGTCAAGACTGCCTTTCTGAATGGTAATCTTGAAGAGAATATCTTTATGTCTCAACCCGAAGGGTTCATAGCCCAAGGTCAGGAATAAAAGGTTTGTAAGCTAAATCGATCCATTTATGGATTGAAACAAGCATCCAGATCATGGAACATTAGATTTGATACTGCAATCAAATCTTTTGGCTTTGACCAAAACGTTGATGAGCCTTGTGTATACAAGAAAGTCAACAAAAGGAAAGTAGCTTTTCTAATACTTTATGTAGACGATATCCTACTCATTGGGAATGATGTAGGATACCTCACTGACATTAAGAAATGGCTAGCAGCCCAATTCCAAATGAAAGATCTGGGAGAGGCTCAATATGTTCTGGGAATCCAAATCATTAGGGATCGTAAGAACAAAACGCTAGCTCTGTCTCAAGCAACGTATATTGACAAGATGTTGTCTCGATATTCGATGCAAAACTCCAAGAAGGGACTCCTACCCTTCAGACATGGGGTACACCTGTCTAAGGAACAATCTCCTAAGACACCTCAAGAAGTTGAGAACATGAGACACATTCCCTACGCCTCAGCTGTGGGCAGCTTAATGTATGCCATGCTCTGCACTAGGCCTGACATATGTTATGCAGTGGGAGTAGTCAGTAGGTATCAGTCTAATCCAGGGTTGGACCACTGGGGAGCGGTTAAGAATATCCTCAAGTATCTTCGGAGAACGAGGGACTACATGCTTGTGTATGGAGCTAAGGATTTGATTCTTACTGGATACACTGATTCTGACTTTCAAGCTGATAAGGATTCTAGGTAATCCACATCAGGGTCAGTATTCAACCTCAATGGAGGAGCAGTAGTGTGGAGAAGCATCAAACAAGGATGCATAGCAGACTCAACCATGGAGGCTGAGTATGTAGCAGCTTGCGAAGCAGCTAAGGAGGCAGTATGGCTCAGAAAGTTCTTGACTGATTTGGAAGTGGTTCCGAATATGAACGTGCCCATAACACTATACTGTGATAACAGTGGGGCTGTAGCCAACTCAAAAGAATCTCGAAGCCACAAACGGGGTAAATACATCGAGAGGAAGTATCACCTGATACGGGAGATTGTGCAAAGAGGAGATGTGATCGTCACTAAGATCGCCTCAGAGCACAACATCGCTGATCCATTTACAAAGGCTCTCACGGCTAAAGTGTTTGAGGGTCATCTAGAAGGTCTAGGTCTACGAGATATGTATGCCATCTAATCTAGGGCAAGTGGGAGAAATGTATAATGGGTATAAGGATGCCCTAGTTCATTGTATTATTTTAATATACATGACATTTCCAGCTTTAGATTATTGCATTTACATCCCACTAACTAGTGTTTTAGTTCAAGTGGGAGTTTGTTGGGTTTTATGCCCTAAAACTCGTAGATAGTGAATGTAATCGTTGACCGGATATTAATGAAATAATATTGATATATTTTTCCATTAATTGTTATTAGTTATTTTATATTTGTCTTTGCCTAATAATAACCCTAATCCAATAAACTAGACATCCAAGGCTGTAATATGAGTCTTGAACTATATGTAGCGACATATGGGATCATTGTTCAAGAAACAGCCTAAAGGGTCTATAGTATAGGGATAAGACTGGGTGCCTTATCCTGGTGACACTATGGATACGGCCCACTTTGTATTTGATACAAACGCTGCGATCCAACGCGTTCGTGTAGGAGACATGCGAGTGGGGGTATCCTATGCAATGAGTTTGCATAAGACCGAACCGCGAAATAGTAACCACTGGTTATAACACCGTTAACTAGTTGGTTTTCTATTTTCACTAGGACGACCTAGACAACTTAGTCTTAATCCTGAGTTGATTATGGACTCCTGCTCATGAGAGATTGTCCTTTGATTTGTATGGGTGAGAGTGGCCAATACGCCGACTCAATAAGCCTACCACTTTGGGGACAAGACCGAATGGGGAGCTGGGAACATAATCGTACAAGATGGAATTCACTCCTTCCCGACTTTAGGGAAGCAGATGAGTGTTCCCTTAAGTGGTTACTCCGAGTCTTGAACAAAGGGCCCTACCCTCTCAATGGCACGAGAGGGTTTTCTGTTTGATGGTTGGACCACAAACAGGTTGTTCATTAGAGGAGAATTGGTACTTAAGGAAATAGAGGTAACCCAGGGGTGAAACGGTAATTTGACCCAGCTGGTGTTACGAACACTCGTGGAGGACTAACTAGTCGATATTGGTCTAAGTTCTGTGGACACAGAAAATATGTCTGCAGTGAGAAGAGTGCAACTGTGAGTCTATAGTGGAATGTACACACAGTTAACGAATATTGATTATTGTGGTTAATGAGTTTAACCAATTAATCTCACATCGTTGGAGCTTCTGATCTGCAGGTCCATAAGGTCCCACTGGTAGCTCGTAAAGTAATTTGAGGCAACGAAGTAATTAAATGTAAATTGAAAATGTTCAATTTACTAAGGGAAATAAATATAATATATATTGATATATTATTATGAGAGAAATTAATATTTGAAGAAGTTCAAATATAAATTTATGGAAGATTGAAAGAATTAATTTAAGTCCTAAAAGTGTTTGGGCAAAATTAATTAATTCAAGGCCGGAAATTAAATATGTGATATTTAATTGGTGGTTAATTAATTAAAGAATTCATTAACCATGAATTAATCAATTATGTAAATAATTAATCACTTAAGGAAGTGATTAATCATTTATGGGAATGATCTAATTACTTATGGAAGAAATTAGTCATTTATGGAAAAGATTAATCAATTGGGGAATTGATTGATCATGATTGATTAATTAAGGAATAAGATTGAATCAATTTTGGAAAAGATTGATTTAATTGAATATTTTATTCATGGCCTCTCTTCTATAAATAGAACACTAGACCTAATTGGTCATGAGACTTGACACTCTTGAAAGACAAGACCTAGAATTCTCTCTAGCCTCCCTCTTAGAGAAAGACTCCCACAAGTCTTTGGCCTCCTAGACTTAGAGACATACCGGTGTAACCTCTGTGGTTATTGTGTCATTCAAAGAAGAAAATTCCAGCGATCAATAGGCGAGGAGGCTGCTGTGTTTTCGTTCGTTGGAGCGTCGTTGGCGAAGAACGGTCAAGTCTACAACGGAGGTTTGTAACGGTTCTTCCTCTTTTCGTTAGAAAAGTTTTAAAAAATAAATTTAGATTTATTTTAGCATGTTTAAACCATTTTACAGCAACTTTAAAGTTAGTTTAAAGTTTTGTTTGAGTTATCGTAACGGTATTTTAATGTTAATTAATATACGGCGTAAGGTCCAATCGATGCGCTTCCGCTGCGTGGGGACTTTTATTCCTTTCAAGAACAACTTTCCTGCTCTCTTCCTCCCACATGAAAGGATCTCCTCCCTGATAATGCTCTCAATATTTATCTCCAACCCCTTCATGATGACGTAGAGGAGCATAACTCTCTCTACTGAAATGGTGCTATCGTGGGTTGTTGGCATCAACCTGTTATTGATAAAGTGAAGCCACACTGTCGATTCTGGCTTGAGATCACTTGGCACCAATGTCTTCACCTTTGTTTGGGTTCCTTCCATTGAACACGCTTGTTGGCCACCATCTTCAATGCTTCTTTCATTTGTTTGGCCGAGGGGTTCTTGATGGCATCATTCCCTCTTGGATGCAAAGGTGTTTTGATCCTGTACACCCTGATGATGTCGACAAAAGAGAAACTGACCATCTTACCTCTCACCATTGCCATGCTCATGCTCTCCTCCCTCAGTCCAACATAGAATTCTCGAACTAAAGGCACCACGACCTCCTGAGGGTGAGCACAGAACTACTGCCACTTGTACTGGGTAATGACTTTACTAACAAAATCTGGAAAGGTCTCTGCTCTGTTGGAGAATCCCTTTTCGTTCAGGAAGTCTCTTTTTTCTCATAATCTCCATCTTCTCTTGGAAATTGACATCCTTGAACACTTCAGGAAACAGATTCTTTGGTGATTGAGCTTTAGGTAATTTGATTTTTGGCTTGGTAGGAGAGATGGTAGGAGGAACTATAGGAAAGACGTCCATGAACCTTGTCCTCGGCCTCTTAGCAAAGATGGGGTCATTTTGGTTTTTCGTCCTCCTCTCGGCTCTCAATTCTCTTCTTCTTTTCTTCCTGAAAGCTACAGAGATAGGAATTTGGTCATCATCCAATTCCTTGATTTCAGAATCTGATTCGGTCTTTGAATCACTAGAGGTCTCAGCCTCCTCTTTTTCAACTTCCCCTTCGTCTCTCTTCTCTCCCGAAGAGGTGCTATCAGCAGCTGGTGGAGGTCCTCTCACATCATACTCAAATAGAGGATTAAGGGCCTCATCAGCTTGGCCTTCTTCAATGGCCTTTCCTGGCCTTCCTCAGAATGCGGCCTAAATGCGGTCGCATTTTGGCCTTCATTCTCTTCTTCTTTTTCTTTTTCAGATTTTTCTTCACTTGGCCCTTTAAAGGCCTCTTCTTCAACTTCTTGCAGCTGTTCCACCTCACTTTGAGCCTTATGTAATGGCTCAAAGGCTGCAAGGAAATCTTCAACCTCTTTTCTTCTTACTTCTTCTTCTTTCAAGTTTTCTCTTATTTCTTTTTCTTGCTCAAGGAGGTGAAGTTCAACAGACACTCTCCTGAGTTCTTCATCTTGTTTTATTTCTTTTTCAGCTTGTATGGCCCTCTCGGCCTGCTATTTTTCTTCTTTCTTCTTTTTCTCGACTTCCCTTTCTTCTTCCAAGTCCCTTTTTCTTGCAAACTCATCTTCTTCCCTCATACTCTGGTTTTCCCTCTCTTTTTCAGCCCTTATCTCCCTCATTGCATCTTGCTCAGCCCTATAACCTTCGGCAATAATGAGGGCTTGTGCAACCACCTGTCGAATCATCTCTTCAAACACATCCGACGACATTCTAGCTACTTTGAGGGGCTCGATAATAAGCGGCTTTTCAGGTGCAGCCTTCTTTGACTCTTTTTTTCTTGCACTGTAAGTAACAAAAGGCCTATCCCTGCAAGAAGAAGACGAGTTAGTTGAAGGGTTAGAATTTTACTCGTTGGAGTCTCTCATTGCTGAGAGTTTTCTCCGATTTTGGCGGCTTCTTCAGCATCACGCAGTCTGGCTTCTTCTTCAAGAGTTGCACGCCTTTGGGCACCCATCTCTTTAATCATCGTAAACCATTCCCTCGAGTGTGTCCTCAACAGTTGGTCCGCGGGTTTTTGGGTTTTGTGGAGGGAATCGGTGCGTGTGGACCTTCTTGGAGGAGAACTACTTGAATTCTCCCTCGAAGTGGCTGGCATTATCGAGGAAGAAAGAGTTTGGATGTTGGTTCCTTGGTTTGCAGCCGCCAGCGAGAAAGCCCTGGGTCTCGCTTTTCTTGTGTCGTGCATGGTAGGTTCAGGTTGCTCTTCTTGGTGTCGAGCACCTTGTTCAGTATTTTGGGCACGTTGAACACTCTGAGATCGAGTGATCTTGCGAGATGAGGATGATTTCGACGTGTTCTTCATGGTTCTTGCTTGTGGGTTTCGGTTTCAAGAGAGTGAAGGTGGAGAGTTTGGTGAGGTTGACTTGAATACCGAAAGTCTAAGTTTGTTGGTGAAAAAGGAAAATATTTAAGTCAGCTATTTATAGGTTTCTCAAATTAGGTCACGTGACAATCATTTAAATGACGTCACTGCCCTTTGGTATTTGGAAATGTGCCGCATCTCCCATTTTCCTTGGTTTTTCTTTCTTTCTTTTATTTGCTGAAACAATCACAAACTTGTTAGAAAGTTCACCTATTAAAAACATGGTTATTTACTTCTTTTAGATAGATGGATACAAAATAATTTGGACTTTTCAAACTCCCAAGTAAATCCCCAAGAAAAGGTGTTCCCTACGGTCAACTTAAGTACCTTTTCCTAGACAGAGTTTCTACTCTTGTCCATATATTTTTGTTATCCTATCTATTTTATTTTATTTTATTTTTCTCATTATAAATCCACATAATGTACAAAATAAATTTTAGAGATAGAAGTCATACCAGATCGATCACATATACAAGGGCTCCTTCGACTTCAAAACCCTTTCCCCAATAGGGTTTAATTCTCTGTCCATTCACGGGCTGTTGCTTGATTTCTTCTACTACTTCAATCTTTTTCCCACATTTTTCTTCATCTCCAAGTAAATCTTCCAATGTTTCTTCTTTTATCATTTCCTGTAAAGCAGATAGTGAGAGATTATCAACCTCATCAATCATTGAACACTTTTCAAGATCTCCTTGATATTTCATTGCATTCATCACAATGAAAGTAACTTGTTGGTCATTGACCCTCATGGTCAACTCTCCTTTCTGAACATCAATTAAGGTCCTGCCAGTTGCTAAGAATGGTCGTCCTAAAATAATTGGCACTTCCTTATCTGTTTGGCAGTCTAGAATGATGAAATCTACTGGAAATACGAACTTATCAACCTTAACTAACACATCCTCGATTTTGCCAATTGGTTGTGTTAGTGACCTATCGGCTAACTGCAAAGTTACAGTTGTTGGTCTTGCTTCTCCTATGCCTAGCTACTTAAAAACTGAGTATGGCATCAGGTTTATACTTGCCCCTACGGTCAACTTAAGTACCTTTTCCTAGACAGAGTTTCTACTCTTGTCCATATATTTTTGTTATCCTATCTATTTTATTTTATTTTATTTTTCTCATTATAAATCCACATAATGTACAAAATAAATTTTAGAGATAGAAGTCATACCAGATCGATCACATATACAAGGGCTCCTTCGACTTCAAAACCCTTTCCCCAATAGGGTTTAATTCTCTGTCCATTCACGGGCTGTTGCTTGATTTCTTCTACTACTTCAATCTTTTTCCCACATTTTTCTTCATCTCCAAGTAAATCTTCCAATGTTTCTTCTTTTATCATTTCCTGTAAAGCAGATAGTGAGAGATTATCAACCTCATCAATCATTGAACACTTTTCAAGATCTCCTTGATATTTCATTGCATTCATCACAATGAAAGTAACTTGTTGGTCATTGACCCTCATGGTCAACTCTCCTTTCTGAACATCAATTAAGGTCCTGCCAGTTGCTAAGAATGGTCGTCCTAAAATAATTGGCACTTCCTTATCTGTTTGGCAGTCTAGAATGATGAAATCTACTGGAAATACGAACTTATCAACCTTAACTAACACATCCTCGATTTTGCCAATTGGTTGTGTTAGTGACCTATCGGCTAACTGCAAAGTTACAGTTGTTGGTCTTGCTTCTCCTATGCCTAGCTACTTAAAAACTGAGTATGGCATCAGGTTTATACTTGCCCCTAGATCACATAATGCCCTGCCTACATTTCTTCCTCCAATGGAGCATGGAATGGTGAAACTTCCTGGATCTTTTAGTTTGGGAGGAATCTCATTTTTTACCAGAGCACTAGAGCATTCAGTAAGTGCAACTGTTTCATATTCTCCCAACCTTCTTTTCTTGGATAGAACGTCCTTCAAGAACTTCACGTAAGTAGGCATCTGTTCAAGTGCTTCTACCAATGGAATATTGATATGGAGCTGCTTTAAAACATCTAGAAAGTTTTTAAAATGTGCATCATGTGAAGCATATTTAAATCTTTGAGGGTATGGAGGTGGTGGTCTGTATTCTGGATCTATAACAAACTTTTTAGGTTTTGCGGTCACATTCCCCTGTTTTTTTTTTCTGAACTTGAATTTTCATTTTTTTCTTACAATGCTTCTTGCTCCTTGGTCTTTTCTTCATTTTCTTTATTTTGTATAACTTCTGAGGTAACTTCTGTCTTCTTTTCTGAAGACTTTTCTTGAGCTTCTTCTGGGATCTTTCTTTACTTATTGATTCACGGGGTATTTTGGACCATCATATTCTAGTCCACTTCTCAAGGTAGCTACCTAGCACTGCTCTTTTCCTTCTCGACGAGGGTTCTCAGTCTTGCTGGGTGATAGCGCAATTTATTGAGCTATATTTTATATGATTTTATCGTTAGTCTTGGGTACTATTTGGCCAATTTTATGTCTATTTGGTTTTGTTTTGTAGGAATCAAGCATTTCAATGGAAATCGACGTTTTTTAAGATTACCGGTTGATTTAGGAGCTGAAGAATAAATTCAAGCAAAGAAACGAGCAGAAGAAGCGAAGTTCAAGGCCTAGCGTTGAGACGCTATCCCTTGGAGCGTCTCAACGCTATGTATAGAGCAGGAGGCGCGCGAATGGAGGCAGCGTTGAGACGCTACCTCCATAGCGTCTCGACGCTGCAAGCTTTCCTGAAATAATTAGGGCGTACATCGACACAGCGTCGCGACGCTGTCACGCAGATTGGCCAGTATATATATTTTGTGATGCCATCTGATTGAGGGGACCTTTTTGGAGAGAAAAACACGACTTTAGAGAGGGAAAAACGACCAGAACAGGGCAGAAACCAAGGGAGCTTGATTTTGGGAGCTTGGATCGTGAGGATCGTGACGGGAACGCGCGGGAATCACGGCTAGCGAGTTTAATCTTTCTCCCTTGTTTCTTGTACTGATTTTTAGCATGTATTGGACTGACTTTGATTGTATTTTTAGAGACATGAGTAGCTAAATTTTGTTTCTTAGGGGCTTGATGTAGCCATTAGTTTGTATGAATTAATTTATGGATTTTGTAGGACGTTTCGTAACGCGGTTTATTTATGCAATTGTATGCTTAGTGCTTATAATCTCTTGATCACGGATTTTATGATTTTTGTTTCTAAACTAATTGCTCGGGAGAGGGTAGTTTAGATTAGACCATCAATTGCATAACTTAGGTAATTCTACAATTGGGAGATTTGGGATTGCTTGAGAAACCTTCATGAGGATTGTTCTTTAATGCTTATGCTTGTTGTTGAAATTAGATAAGGATATCAATTTCTTAATTTGCATAAAGAATTAATTGTACTCGGGAGAGGCTTTTAATTATCGATAATCCTTGGTTTATGAATTTGTTACGAGTTTGTTCCTAATTATTCTTTGAATTAATTCATGCATCTAATAGGTGAAATCAATTCCCTAAGGACTTCTCCATTGAGTTTCCACGCTTTTTATTGCTTTGATTAGTTTTTCATTGATTTGCATATTTCTCGATTATTTTCTCTAAATAAAATTTGGTGATACCTTTAATAATTAGGGGAACTAGAAAACCAATTCAAAGGATGACATTCGATTTTTAATCACTATATTATAACTTGGGCTCGTACACTTCCGGTTAGCAATTTGTGTATCAAGTTTTTGGCGCTGTTGCCGGGGATTGGCATTATTTAGTTCGCTTAATATTTTGGGAAATTTGTTTGGTTTTACTTTAGAGTGTATTTTATTGTGTTTGTCTTATTTTTCCTTTTATTCTTTATTTTTGTTGTTTTCGTTTTATTTTTTGGTTTTGTTTTTCTTATTTATTTTAAGTTGTGATTTTATATGCGAAAAGACAAGGACGCTCTGTTAGTGCCCTTTGATTTTGAAATCGAAAAGACTTGCAAAAAGAACAGGAAGGAGAAAAGGGAAAGACTTGCATCAATGGCCAATCCAAATCCACAAGATGAGCAAAAACCTATACGGGACTATTTTCAACCTACTTTCCCTGGTCAACAATCTGGAATAGTCTATGTGCCGATTAATGCAAACAACTTCGAGCTTAAAACTGGCCTCATCCAGATGGCTAGAGATAGTGCATTCAGAGGATTCCCCTCTGAGGATCCTAACTCTCATTTAAAATCTTTTCTTGATATCTGTGGAAATGTGAAGTTAAATGGTGTTATTGAAGATGCCATACGCTTACGATTGTTTTCCTTTTCTTTGCCGGACAAAGCTAGGGACTGGCTCCAATCACTTCCACCTGGGAGTATTACTACGTGGGACGCGTTGGTTCAGGCTTTTCTTGCCAAATATTTCTCACCTGCAAAGACAGTTAAGTTGAGGACTGAGATTAGGACGTTTAAGCAAAAAGATGATGAACAACTGTTTGAAGCTTGGGAGAGCTACAAGGAATTACTGAGGAAGTGCCCACAACATGACTATCCTGACTGGTTACAAATTCAATTATTTTATAATAGTTTGAATGGTACTACTAAAACTATTTTGGATGTAGCTGCAAGAGGCACTTTACTTTCAAAAACTGTGGAAAGTGCTCGAACCTTGTTAGAGGACATGGCCACAAACAGTTATCAGTGGCCTTCTGAACGTTCATCTTCTAAAACTGTAGCTGGGATTCATGAGATAGATAATGTCTCAGCTTTACAAGCTCAAATGCACTCTTTGGCTAATGCTTTTCTGAAATTTTCTGCTACAGGGAATTCACAATCCATTGAGTCAGTTGCAGCAGCTGAGGCATCCCAATTTTTCGATGATTCAAACATAGAGCAAGCACAGTATGTGAACAACAGAAATTCTGGCTTTAGAGGTAACCAAAATTCTTTACCTACTCATTATCATCCAAGGCTTAGAAATCATGAAAATTTTTCCTATGCCAATAATAAAAATGTCTTGCAACCACCTCCTGGATTTATGTCTGCACCTGCAACACAAGAAAAGAAATCTTCCTTAGAGGACACAATTGGCCAATTTATTAATGAGTCTAGGTCTAGGACTAATAAGATTGAGAACATGCCAGACACTGTTAGTAGCACTGTTAATAGTCATGGGACTGCCATTAAAAATATGGAAGTTCAAATTAGTCAAATTGCATCTTCCTTGAATGCCATGCAAAAAGGTAAGTTCCCTAGTGACACTGAGGTAAATCCACGAGAGCACTGTAAGGCTATTACTTTGAGGAGTGGAAAGCAGCTTGAGGTTCCAGAAAAGCAGCCTGTTGAGGATCCTATCATCAGTGAGGAAAAGGAGATTGAAGCACAGACCGAAAAGGGAGCCGCCCCGACTTCTAAGACTGAAAAGTCTACTTATTCTATTCTTCCTACTCATTTTACTTTTATTCCTTATCCTCAATGTTTTCAAAAGAAAAAGATTGATGCTCAGTTTGCTAAGTTTCTAGATATTTTTAAGAAACTCCATATTAATATTCCTTTTGCAGATGCTTTAGAACAGATGTCTAACTATGTTAAATTCATGAAGGAAATAATGACCAAAAAGAGGAAGTTAGAGGCTTATGAAACTATGAATCTCACTGAGGAGTGTAGTGCCATATTACAGAGGAAGTTACCCCAGAAACTGAAAGATCCAGGGAGTTTTACTATTCCTTGCACCATTGGTAGTTCTTCTTTTAATAAAGCATTATGTGATCTTGGTGCTAGTATTAATTTGATGCCTCTGTCTGTGTTTAGAAAATTAGGTCTTCGAGAGGTACAACCTACTACTATTTCTTTGTAGTTGGCTGATAGATCGATGACATATCCTAGAGGTGTGATAGAAGATGTTTTAATTACAGTTGACAAATTTATCTTTCCTGCAGATTTCGTGGTTTTAGACATGGAAGAGGATGCTGAGATCCCCATTATTTTGGGTAGACCATTCCTTGCCACAGGACGTGCCTTGATTGATGTGCAACAGGGTAAGCTAACCCTGAGGGTCAACGAAGAAGAGGTAGTTTTCAACATTTATCGATCCATGAAATATCCAGATGAGGTTAGTACATGCCATATGATAGATATTGTTGATGCTACTATTGCTGAGATTAGGGATGTTGTTATGCCTGTTGATCCTCTGAAAATAAGCATATTAGATCTAGTTGTTGAGCATTTAGGTGATTTAGACCAGGATATTGCTTTCTTCTGTGATGCTTTGAATCATTTACCTGTTGAGCGAAAAATGAAATGCAAGGCCATGGAATTAACTACTAAGGATGATGTACCTATTAAAGTTTCTGCACCTGAGTTGAAACAATTACCTGCACATCTTAGATATGCTTTCTTAGGTGAGTCATCCACGTTTCCTGTTATTATATTTGCTTCTCTGAATAAAGTAGAGAAAGAAAAATTGTCGAGAGTGTTGCGTGATCATAAATCTGCTTTAGGTTGGTCCATCGCTGATATAAAAGGTATTAGTTCGTCCATAGTCATGCATAAAATTTTAATGGAGGATACCTTTACCCCATCAGTCCAACCTCAGAGACGTTTGAACCCAGCCATGAAAGATGTGGTAAAAGCTGAGGTATTGAAACTTTTAAATGCAGGGATTATTTATGCCATATCTGATAGTTCTTGGGTGAGTCCTGTGCAGGTTGTACCAAAAAAGGGAGGGATGACTGTAGTTAAGAATGAAAAGAATGAATTCATCTCCACTAGGACTGTGACTGGGTGGAGAGTGTGTATTGACTACAGTAAGTTGAATAATGCTACTAGAAAAGATCATTTTCCTCTTCCTTTTATTGATCAGATGCTTGATAGACTTGCAGGTTATCCTACTATTGTTTTCTTGATGGTTATTCAAGTTACAATCAAATTGCTATTGCCCCTGAGGACCAAGAGAAAACGACATTCACATGTCCTTATGGTACTTTTGCCTTCAAGCGAATGCCATTTGGATTGTGTAATGCCCCTGCTACATTCCAACACTACATGATGGCCATCTTTGCTGACATGGTTGAGGAGATTATGGAGGTTTTCATGGATGATTTCTCTGTGTTTGGTTCTTCTTTTGATGCTTGTTTACATAATCTTTCTCTTGTTTTGCAACGTTGTCAAGAAACTAACCTTGTGTTAAACTGGGAAAAATGCCATTTTATGGTAACTGAAGGTATAGTTGTAGGGCATAAAGTATCTGAAAAAGGTCTAGAGGTGGACAGAGCCAAGATAGCGGCCATTGAACAACTACTTCCTCCTACGAATGTAAAGGGAGTCAGGAGCTTTCTAGGACATGCAGGGTTTTACAGGCGCTTTATTAAAGTTTTTTTTAAAATTGTTAAACCCTTATGTAATTTGCTTGAAAAGGACTCTGCTTTTGTTTTCTCTGATGAATGTTTCCTAGCATTTAATCTATTGAAAGATAGGTTGACTACTGCTCCTATTATTGTTGTACCTGATTGGAGTCAACCTTTTGAAATTATGTGTGATGCTAGTGATTATGTTGTAGGAGCAATATTAGGACAGATACGTGATAAATTTTTCAGGACCATTTATTATGCAAGTAGGACTCTGGATAATGCACAGCAAAACTACACTACCACTGAAAAAGAAATGTTTGCTGTAGTTTTTTCTTTTGATAAATTTAGGCCTTATCTGTTAGGGACTAAAGTTATTGTGCATACTGACCATGCAGCTCTCAGGTATTTGTTTGATAAAAAGGATGTCAAACCTCGTTTGATTCGATGGATTCTATTGTTGCAGGAATTTGATTTTGATGTGAAAAACAGGTGAGGTTGTGAGAATGTAGTAGCTGGCCATCTGTCTAGAATTGAACAGGACACTACTTTGAAAGCTCTTCCTATTGCTGAAGAGTTTCCAGATGAAAAGCTTTACAAGGTGGAGTCTACTTTACCTTGGTTCGCTGACTTTGTGAATTTCCTTGTAGGTGGTGTGCTCCCTCCAGATCTCAATTCTCATCAAAAGAGGAAATTTCTTCATGATGTAAGATTTTATTTGTGGGATGATCCCTACTTGTTTAAAATTTGTTCAGATCAGATGATTCGCAGGTGTGTTCCTACAGAGGATGTAGTTAAAATTCTGCATGATTGTCATTCTTCACCATATGGTGGGCACTTTGGTCCCACACGTACTGTTGCTAAGGTATTACACTTTGGTCTCAAATTGTGGAGCTTCTATCGATGGCTCGAAGATTCCTGGATTTAAAGTCTGAAAAATGGGTAAGGCATAGTCCCTTGTTGCTCTATTGCGGTCTTTAGCAATATAAATTGGATTTTCATTTGGCGGCACCGGTGGAACTAGAGGTGCTGGGGGGATTCTCCCACCATTTTTCTCCCTTCCATGATTTTGTTGGTCAACTTGAGGATCGACTCCAGGTTGGTCAATCGGAAACTCTTGTATATAAGAAGCTTCTTCTAGAGGTTCATGTGTGTTCAACTCTTGTTGTTCCCTTTTCTTTCGTCTTTGCTCTCTTCGACGATGACGAAAGGTTCTTTCTATCTCAGGATCGATATTAAGGAGTGGACACCCCTTGTTCATGCACTAAATTAACCTGCAAGAGAAAAATTGCAAATCAAAGTCAATTCCTTTTTGAGATAGAAATGCGGTCACAATCGAATCGCAATCTCAAATAAAAAAAAACTGGTTTCACTTTTGGTCCCTAGCAACGGTGCCAAAAACTTGGGGCGTGTCAGGCTGAAATGTGGAATGTAAGAAAAGATGGTAAATAAAGATTAAGATAAATTCAGCCAACCTAGTGCAAGTATACACTATCGCACGTAGTAATAAAAAACTTAAAAGTATTCCAAAGGTACCGATCCCACGAGGACTAAATTGGAAACACAGATTTGAAGAAAAAATTGCTCAAAGATTGCTTAGATAAGGTAACAAAGAAACAGTTGATGATGATTTTTGGAAAATAAATAAATAAACAAGTACAAATAACAATGATAAATAAAACAAGGTGTTTAATATAGCTTCATCCCAAAGGCAAATAACTCTAATCATAGTTTATTCAACCTAAGTCTATTCAAAGCATTGGGTTAGATTTAACTTCTATTTGGCCTTGCTCCCAAGAACCGTTAGAAGGCTAAGCGAGTACCTGTAAGGATTTGGAATTTCCCAATTCCGTTAAAGCGGAAGCGTAATTGGGATCGATTCGTAGTTAATTTTGTTTATCCAAAAATACTATTGCATTGGTTAAAACATAGAACAAATTCTATACAAACTTAAGGCTAAGCATACAAAATTTATTAGATCTAAATCTAAAGGGGAGAAGCAAACATACCGTCGTTGACGACTCTGAATACTTCAACGGACACCTTTCTTGATTTTGGACCAAAAGTCAACAATTGGGACACCACCAATTGATCTTCCCCGCTATGACTCTAAGATTAGGAACGTAATTGTGAGACTACCTAATCTTGTATGGGAAAAACTCTAGAGAGAAAAATTCTCCCTAGAGTTCTTGAGTTGAGAGAATATGAGAGTGAGGCTAGAGAGAATGCAAGAGTGCATTCTTGTGGCCTTATGTTGTAGTACCTAAACCCTAGGTTTAGTGTTCTATTTATAGGAGAAATGTCATGAATAAAATATTCATTTAAAATCAATTATTTCCATAACTGATTTAATTTTTTCCATAATTAATCAATTCCATGACCAACCAATTCCATGACCAATCAATTCCATAATTGATTAATCTTTTCCATAAATGATTGATCACTTCCATAAGTGATTAAATCATTTCCATAAATGATTAATTACTTCCATAAGTGATTAATCATTTCCATAATTGATTAATCTTTTCCATAAATGATTGATCACTTCCATAAGTGATTAAATCATTTCCATAAATGATTAGTTATAAGTGATTAATCATTTACATAATTGATTAATTTCCAATTAATTAATTCTTTAATTAATTAATCACCAATTAAATATCATATATTTAATTTCAGACCTTCTATTAGTTAATTAATTAATTACCCAATTAAATATCATATATTTAATTTGAGGCCTTCAATTAATTAATTCTATGATATGAATCAAATTCATATTAAAATTTGAACTCCTTCAAATTCTCTTATATCCTATAAATTTAATAAGAATTAAATTCATATTAATATTTGAACTTCTTCCAATATTTATTTCTCTCATAGACTATAGTTCAATTAAATCTCATTTAATTTAAACTAAATTGAATAATTAATTAATTCATCTTCTAATTAAATACCATATATTTAATTAGACATATATTTGAACTCTTTCAAATATATCAATCTCTCAATATAATAAAGTTTAATCTAAAATTAGACTTTATATTTTAATGCATCACTATACATTATATTAATTTGTATCTCATACAATTAACTTAATTCCCAATATGAATTTGAACTATTAAAATTCTCTCAAGATATATTTGTTCCTAATTACTCTTTACGAGCTAGCATGGGGACCTAATGGACCTACAGATCAGAAGCTCCAATGATATGAGGTTAACCGATTAAACTCATTAATCAGGTTAACCAATATTCATTAACTGTGGGTCATTCCACTAAAGACCCACAACTGAACTCTTCTCACTGTAGAACATTTCTGTGTCCACGGATATAGACCTATACCGGTAAGTCAATCCTTCACGAGTGTTCGTAACTACAGTTGGGTCAAATTACCGTTTTACCCCTGTGTTACCTCTAGCTCCTTAAGTACCAGTGCTCCTCTAATGAACAATCTGTTTATGATCCAACTAGTAAACAGAAAGTCCCTCTCGGGCCAGTGAGAGGGCGGGATCCCTTTGTTCAAGACCCGGAGTCACCACTTAAGGGAACACTCATCTACTTCTCCTAGATGCGGGAAGGAGTGAATTCCATCTTATGTTGTCATGTCCCCAGCCCCCCACTCAGTCTTGTCCCAAGAAGGTAGGCTTATTGAGTCGGCGTGCAGGCCACTCTCACCCATACTAATCAAAGGACAATCCCTCGTGAGAAGGAGTTCATGACACACTCAGGATTAAGACTGAGTTACCTAGTCATCCTATTGAAACAGTAACCTAACTAGTTAACGGTGTTACATATAGTGGTTTACTATTTCGTGATCCGATCTTATGCAAACTCATTGCATAGGATACCCCCGCTTGCATGTCTCCTACATGGACGTCTTGGATCAATACGTCTGTATCGAATACAAAGTGGGTCGTATCACATAGTGTTACCAGGATAAGGTACCCAGCCTTATCCCTGTACTATAGACCTTTTAGGTTGTTACTTGAACACCGATCCCCGTATGTCTCCACATACTAGTTCAAGTCACATGTAAACAACCTTGGATCTTAGTTTATTGTATTTGGGTCAAATTGTGCAATATTTAACAATAACACTTTATTGTAGCAACTCAATAACACTTTATTGAAACAAGTATACAATTTGTTTACATTCACTATCTACGAGTTTTAGGGCATAAAACCCAACAGTACCGTCATGCACATTTCTGTGACTCGACTCTGACATAGATAAATCAAGCATGCAATCTATAACCACATAGTTGTTAGTGCTTTGGATCATTGCATCTGCATCAGATACAAGGTGGGTCGTATCACATAGTGTCACCAGGATAAGGTACCCAACCTTATCCCTATACTATAGACCATTTAGGTTGTTACTTGAAAGTTGATCCCCGTATGTCTCCACATACTAGTTCAAGTTTCATCTAAATAACCTAGGATCTTAGTTTATTGGATTTGGGTCATCTTGTTCAATTTTAGTAACAATAACTCTTTATTGTACAAAGCTCAATAACAACGTATTGAGACAAGTGAATAATTTGTCATCATTCACAATCTACGAGTTTTAAGGCATAAAACCCAACACGCCCGCCGTTGCCAACGATTTTTTTTCTTTTTTTTTCCTCTTCCTTTCTTCTTCTTTTATTTTTTCTCGTTTCCTTTCTTTTCTTTTTTTTCTTTCTAAAAAATTGAAAGCAATTGGAAGAGAGAGCTCCCTTCTATGCTTCATTCCAGTCTTTGAGAAAAAAAAAAGAAAGAAAATAAGGGAAATGAAAAGAAAGAAAAGAAGAAGAAAGTAAGAGGAAGAAAAAGATTAAAAAAAATACAGCGGCGACGCTCGACGGCTAGTGGCATGACTTAAGAAGAAGAAGAAGGGAGAGAAAAATGAAATAATAAAAAATAATATTTTAATTAATTTATTTTTATTTTATTTTAAAAAACAAAAAAATAATAAATTTTTAAATAAAAAAAATGGTATCACGTCAGAATCCGTTAGTAATTAACAGAAAATTGGATGGAGGAACCAAAATGAAACGAAATCCAAACCTCAAGGCTAAAATGTTGAGTTTTAAAACTTAGGGACCATAATGAAACCTAAGTCAATCTGTTGGGTTTTGTGCCATAAACTTGTGGTTTGTAATGTAAACTATTTATTTATTCAATAAAGATAATGGTTATTTTATTTCAACTTTTAGACTTAAATAACTCAAATCCAATAAACAAATGGTCATTGAAGGTTGCTGACAGCCGCCATAACGATCGTCGAAGGTTGTTGCTGGTGGCAGCGACGTCATCAGAGGTGGTCGTCGACGGCAACGGAGGTGGCTAGCCATTAGGGTTAGAAGGAGAATATTAGGGTTTAGAAGGATGATGATGATGAAGAAGAAAGAAGAAAAAAAAAGAAAAAAAGAATAATTCTTTTAATTTAATATTTTTTCATTTTGGTTCCTGAGTTTTCAAACTCGACAATTGTACATCTTTATGCCAGTTGAGCTATTCTCTTGTTGGCAGTTTTCAAAATTAGACTTGGTTTTTAAAAACAAGGGAATGACATAAATAACATAATGAAGAAACTTGTAGATAAAAGTAGTGTTTATTGACTTAATTTTCAAAAACTAAAAATTAAAAACAAAATGGTTATCAAACGGGACCTTAGTCTTTGAGATTTGGATTTTGTTTCATTTTGGTCCCTCCATCCACTTTTCCGTTAACTCTTCACTTATTTTTTTATTAAAAAAAATTATTTTTTCAATTTAAAAAAAAAATAATTATAAAATAATTTATATATATGTATATTTATTTATTTATTTTCATTTTCCCTCTCAAATTTTCCTCTTTTCTTCTTGTTCACAACCACGACCATCTAAATAGAAAAACTACAATTATTATTACTATAAAATAACCTAGTTTCTTTTTCTTTTTTTTCTTTTTTTTTTTTTTTGTGAAGAAAACCTGAATCATTTCATTACTTTAAACAGATACAAGAGACCTTACATTTGCAAGGATAATTGTTGCTCATCGATATCAATGTTTGGGAAAAATTCCCTAGCCAAAGCATTGATTTCTGATGAGCTAAAGTCTCCCTAACTAGGTAATCTGCTTTCCTATTACATTACCTTGGCACATAATTGAACGATAAATTATCGAAAGCTGCAACTAGACTACGAATTTGTAGAATCCAATGATGCACATCTGATGTAATTTGGACGGCTCCTGTGATCATCTTTATTGCATTAACAGAATCCGAACACACCATAGCCTTGGAAATGTGCACGCGGTGAAGCAAACGAAGGCCATGAATTAAGGCGTTGACTTCTGTTGCAAGTGGAGCATGCGAGATGGGATCAAAAAGTTCCAATGCCCCACGTAATTGATTGTCAGCTCCATATCCCACTCCTTTCACATACGGGTTTACTACCCCATCCGTATAAAGAGCAACCTCGCCCGCTTGCACAGTAGGACACCAACGACACTGCGCAATAGGCTCAGAATTGGCTTTCACGATACCCCTCATATCTTCCCAATATTCAATGACCCACTCACAGTGCCTTTGCCACGACATAATCTCCTGATTATGAGTATAGTCATTTCTATCATTCCAAATGGCCCAAAGCACAATGCAAACTTTCTCAAATTCCTCATCTTGAAGATGGTTTGTGAGCCATACAATTCGATCAGCGAAATTATTTTGAATGGGTATTTGACTATCCACTCGTCGAAACAACACATCACATATTTGCTTGGACCTTTTGCAACCACATAATGCATGGTCAACACTCTCCACTTTCATTTTGCAGATACCACACATAGGTGAAAGTTGTATTCCCCTCTTTCAAAGACAGTAATTAGTGGGAAGGCACTCATGATAAGCCCTCCAAATGAAATGTTTCACCTTTTGGTGAATTTTCAACTTCCAAAGTGAAACCCACGTCCATCTTCGCTGAATATCATTACTAGACAAATCCTGGCCCACGGATATGGATTGAGCAAGTTTATATCCACTGCGCACTGAATACATCCCATTAGAACAGTAATGCCATATCCATTCGTCAACATTATCTGAAATGCTGATTGGAATAGTTTCAATAATATTCACATCTTCTTGATGCACCACCTCCCTTAAACTACTCAAATTCCATCCCATTGATGGAGTTATGAGTTCAGAGACGGTAGCATCCTCTCGAATCGTGGTCCCTGCCAATGGGATTGGCCTAAAAGTGCTCTCCTAAGGTATCCATGGGTCTTTGAAAAAATAAGTATCCTTACCGTTACCTATCCATTTTCGCAGACCACATTGTAAAACCTGACGGGCCCATACAAAACCCCTCCAAAATACAGAGCAATTAGATTGGATTGGAGCAAACATTAAAGACATGTGATGCGCATATCTTCCCTTGATAACCTGTGAAACCAGTAAATCGGGGTTTGTAAACAGACGCCATACTTGTTTTGCCAACAAAGCTTGGTTAAAAGTTTCCAAATCACGAAAATTCAAGCCCCCAAGCTCCTTTGGTAAACATAGTTAATCCCAACGCTTCCAATGAATCTTCCTCTTAGTTTCCATGGATCCCCACCAGAAGCATGCCATCATAGCATGTAGCTCTATACAGAGTGTTTTCGGGAGACGAAAACAACTCATAATGTACGTCAGAATAGATTGGGCAACGCTTTTAATCAGTACCTCCTTGCCCCCTGTAGAGAAAAAATTTCTTTTTCATCCCTGTAATGTCATCCACACTCTTTGTTTAATACTTTGGAAATCATCTCTCCTCCTCCTGCTAAAAGTAGACGGAACGCCCAGATATTTCCCAAGATTATTAACCATTGACATACCCAACAAGTTCGAGATCACCAATCTGAAATCTACATTCACATTATGGGAGAAAAATAGAGCTGATTTGCCAATGCTGACCTTCTGACCTGAGGCCTTCTCGTAACTTGCCAATGCAGAACGAAAAGTCCATACTTGTTCAATTGATGCTTTGCAGAAAACGAGACTATCATCTGCAAAGAACAAGTGAGAGATCTCTGGCCAAAATTTCCCTGGTTTAATACTAGAGAGATTACCTCTAGCTACTGCTCCTGAAATAAGAGAAGATAAAACTTCCGAAACAAGCAGAAATAGATAAGAAAACAAAGGATCTCACTGACGAAGACCTCTCTGGGGTATAATTTTTCCCGTTGGCACCCCATTTAGCAAAATGGAGAACCGCGGTGTTTGAACACACTCCATAATAAGCTGGACCCATAGTGGATGAAAACCCATCTTAAATAGTAGGCGTTCCAAAAAACGTCATTCCACACGATCATATGCTTTGCTCATGTCTAGTTTTAAAGCAAGCCAAACCCTTTCACCTTGTTCTTTTATTCTTGATAGTATGTAGACATTCATGACTCACAATCACATTATCAAAAATCGACCTTCCAGGAACAAAACCTGATTGATTCTTAGAGACAACATCATGCAAAACCCATTTCATGCGATTGACCAACAATTTGACTACTATTTTATAAGATACATTGCACAAACTAATTGGTCTATAATCAGAAATGAATTTCTGTTGCTTGACCTTGGGAATCAAAGCAAGATGAGTATCATTCCAGTCTGTGACAGAGCGAATCATTTTTAACATACCCATACAATTCAAAATAGTAATGTCACCAACCTCATTCCAAAATTGCTGATAGAAAATAGTAGGAAAGCCATCAGGTCCAAGAGCCTTGGATGAGTGCATTTGGTTAATTGCTCTTTCGATCTCACCCCTTGAGAAGGGAGTAAGTAACTTTGCATTCATTTCTGGTGTCACCTTGGCCTGCAAGCACGGGTAGATTTAAGAAGGGGCAAGGGGGGCAATGCCCCCTTAATTTAAAATTTTGTATAGTATATATATATATATATATAATTGGCCAGTTTATTGTTAAAAGTTTTCTTTAGCTTGTTGGTTTCTGTCTCTCTCAATATGTTGGTGCCTTCCTTCTTGGTCCTGTGTTCAAACCTTGTCCATGCTAAAAAATTTTGGTATTTCCAACTTTTTCTTTTCTTTGTTTATTTTTAATAGTTCGGTTATTTTTAGGCGACCCCCCGATCCTGAGTTCGAGCAATTCATATTTGATTTTTTCTATTATTTTCAGTTTTTTCTTTTTCTTTTTCTTTTTTTTTTTGAATAGTTGATTTTTTTTCAGTTTTGATTTTCGTTAATAACATATATTGATTTTTCAAACGGAATAATTTAAACCTCTTAAAAATATATTTTTATGTTTTTGTTTAAGCTTTTTATCACTATCTAATAAATAAACTTTTCATTTTCTTTAATGAATTTAAACCCACCTATGAAATAGAATGAATGTTAAAATAGTATTGTTGATCTTTGTACTTTGTGACTCATTCTAATTTAGTTCATATATTTTCATATATTCAAATTTAGCCTATGTAATTTCAATAAATCTTTAGATTAGTCATTATCAATTTGAAGTTACTCTAAAACATGGTAATAATCATAAATTTCATTCAAGAAAACACACCAATTGTTAATATGTTTTCAAAATTTATAAAACAAAAGCTAATAGAGACTAAATTTGTTTTAAAAAAGTTAGCCATGGACTAATTTTAAGATTATTAAAAGTACAAGGATTATATTTGGACATTGGATTTATTGACAATAAAATAAAATAAGTTCCAAAGTACAATGACCACAATGATATTTTAACCTAAAAAAAATATAAAATGAGTTTATAACTTTCATTTTAAAAAATTAGGAAAAAGATCAATTCTACCCCTAAACTTTGGGGTCAATTAAAACTCCATACTAATAATTGTATCAATTTAAATCCTAAACATTCATGATTGAATTTTATGTCTAATGAAACTATAAACTTTCAATTTTGTGTGTTGGTAAGTCTGTGAATTTTGAAAAATGTCAAATAACACCTATTAGACACAAAATTGAAAAATCTTAAGAACTTATTGGACACAAAATTGAAAGTTTAGGATTCTCTTAGACACATTTTTAAGTTTAGGGACCATAGACACAAACCCGAAAGTTCAGAGACTAAACTTGTAATTTATCCTAATCGATATTAGGTATTTAAAAATATTGTATCAATGCTTCTAAAGTTGCATTTATATGAACTTGTGCCCCCGTAGTATAAAATCCTGGATCCGCCATTGCCTGCAAGTCCTGTAGACCATTGTCAATAACATCCATATGTGGATTAGATGAAGAAAATATTTGGAAAAAACAAGAGATGAAAGCCTGTTCCAAAAGGGTTTTATCTGATATCAAGCCACCATCCCGAAATGATGACTTTGCAGTCAAGATGTTTGGTCCAAAGCCTCCTCAAACCTGGAATGTCTCGATATTCTGGTCCGACTTGGGCTAACCACGAGAGTTCCATCAAGAAGAATGGGACGGTGATCCGACTGAGTCCAATCTAGGTGCCGAACAGAACTATTCGAGAAAGTCTGAATAAAAGCTTCATTTGCCCGGAAACGATCCAGACACTCATTTATCTGAGTGGTTCGGTCCCGTCTGTTTGACCATGTGAAAAGGTCACCTACAAACTCCATATCTTGCAACCTACAATCATCCAAAGGCGTGCGAAACATCTAGAGTTGGGAGTCTCTAAAATTAATTTATAATAAGTTTTACCAAACATTAAAAACAATTATTTTTTTTAATCACGTTTACATCCTTCAAAATCAACATCAAAACCACTCTAAATAGATATATATAATGTCTTCTTAACCATGAGCTATGTTGAGTTTTTGGGAATGGACGAATGTTTTCTTTTCTTTTAAGAAAAACGAATGTTTTCTTTTGAGACTATAGAATCTTTTCAATAACATAATGCACTCCAAAGGAAATAAGAAGAAAGAAAAAATCATTTCAATAACACAAACTTTTCAAAACGAGAAAAGTGTTTTGAAAAGTTCTCCCAACAAACCGTGGCGTCTTTAAGCAAAGTTGAGTACGAAGATTCCAAATATGACCAACTATAGTTCGCCATTTGGCAATGTAGACCCACCTTCATCCTCTTCATCTACCTTCCTCTCTCGTGCACTTCATTTTCCAGAGCAAGCAAAAACAGTCTAACAACCTTCTGGTTCGTACTCTCCCTTCTTTATTCTGCGTTTTTTTTCCTCTCTATGTTCCTTCTGTTTTCGTCTGCTTCGTTTTTAGCACTCCATGCACTCTAATTTTCTAACTCCATGTTGATTTTCCCCTATTTCCTTAGTTTTTGAGCCTACCCCATTTCGTAGATCGCATGTTTCCATGCTTTTCTTTTCTTTGCTTAGCATTTTCTCTACTGCCGGACAAGTGTTTAGTGTTTAAATTCATGGTTATTGGAAGTAATTTAAGCAGTATGGTTGGTAAAGAGATATTCCCATGTTGACAAAAAAGTTGGTAAAGTAGAAAAGGTTTTGGAAGTCGGAATAGTTGACGATTTGACTGTCTAACCCATGGTTCGTTGATAAAAGTAAACGATATGAAGACTTTTGCCTTTTTTGTTTGGATTTTGTTAGTTCGTTACAACTTCGACGTTGATGTTTCTGCAGTTTCTCAAATTGGGTTGTTATTATCCAGTTTGATTATGCTTGTTGTAGCTACTTAACTACATTTGTAAGAATCTCTTTCATTTTTCTTGCCTTTTTAATCTTTGGTCCTTTTATCCAGCTTGATTGATCAACTGCCCTCTTGGTCATGGACAGCAAAGTAATGAAGACAAGTTCATCACTAGTATGTGTTTCCATAATGACTGATATTATTTTTTGTAGTTTCTCAAATGGGTTCGTTATTATGCAGTTTGATTATGCTTGTAGCTACTAATTGCATATGCAAGAATCTCTTTCATTTTCCTTTTTCTTTTTAATCTTTGGTTCCTTTCTCCAGCTCGATTCATCAACTGCCCTCTCAGACTTGGGAAACAAAGATATGAAGAGAAATTCTACACTAGTATGTGTTCCCATAATGGCTGATTCGGCTGATTTGATGATTGCTGATACACATAAGGCAAAGACTAGTGGTGCTGATCTTGTGGAGATACGATTGGATAGTTTGAAGATTTTCAATCCTCACGAAGATCTCAAGACTCTTATAAAAGAGTGCCCATTGCCTACGTTGTTTACTTACAGGTTTTCCACTGAAATCTATCTTTTATCAAGCTATACTTGCTAATCTCACTTCTCCATAAGTAAATGAGATTTTATTCATAGAATCAGTTTGTTTCTTGGAGTTCAGTTACTTAAGATCTAGTTAATGAGACGGCCCTGGAAAAATACTTAATTAATATCTCAAAATCAAATTTGGATTTTGAATTGGTGTATCCTGAATAAACATTGGATGGAGTTACTTTTCATTTGTATGCTATTTTTGAGTGCTGGTGCTGGTGATATTGTCTTTAGTATTTGAAACAGGAAAGCCTTCTCTTTGTATATATGAATGAAGTATGAAAAGGTAAACGCTAAACAACTTAAGACTGAACTGACTAACTTGAAACAAATTCATACACTAATAAGAATGTGTTCCTTTTAGCCAAGTGGGATTGAAGGTTTATTGAACTAGGTGATTCCTTTTGGCATAACCTTCTGGTTAACAAAACTCTGGAGTGACTATTCTGGTTGGTTTAATGGTCCTTGCTAATATAGTAGTTCATGCAGCCCTTGGCTTTCAGTTGCTGAATTCAGGAATTTTCAGTTCTTGATTTCTCTAAATTTTCACTTGGTGGTGGCTTTCAAATCAAAATATAGGAGGCCTCTTGAAAAGATGAAATTCCTCTGATATCCTTTTCCTCCTACAATATGGTTGGTAGTAGAGGACTTCCCATTATTCAAATATGGAACTTCGGAGGTAATGGCTGGGCATTGAATCCTGAAAGAGACTTTGATGATTGGGAAATGGGAGATTGTGCTCACCTGTTGCAGAAAATCAATGGGGCAAGACCAACTGATTTGAGGGATGATATCTTGACTTCGGAAAATTGAGGTCTCATTTTGGTAAAATCTGTTCTCTTGATATTGAGTGGGGACCTTTGAAATCAGTATTCTGTTCTTATAAAGTTAACTGGAATGATACCTTTGTGGACTCTAACTTTGAAGAGGAATTCATCACCATAGATAAAGTGGTTCACTAGTACGTGGCCCTGTTGGCAGTCTCTGAGTAACACCTACACATAAGTCCGTGTTTGAATCTTCGGGTGAACTTAATAAGGAAAACCCCTGACATCTTCAAAGTCTTGGCCTTGGGGCAGGCACAAACTTTATTCATTTTTTTAAAATACTATAGATAAAGTTCAGCAGATGCAACCATAGATCTCTCTAGTCTCTCTCCCCTAACTGATGCATGTGATGAATAAAAAAGAATAGAGAGGCTGATCATCTGTTTCATCCTTGTTCTTTCTCTGCAATTCGGTAGATCAATAATTTTTTTATATTTTCATTTTAGTAGAACTATGTCTAGATCCATTCAGTAGGCCTTTACGTTATGGTTCATATGCAACTGTCCCTTCAAAAGAAAGACTTTGATTCTTCAGTGCAACTCCATATGGTCTCTCATTTTGCTTGTTTGTCTTGTGCCAAATCACAAAATTTTTTCAGGCACAGAAAGACAAATGAGAAAAGTTGGAATTCTGTCTGTGTCTTTTTTTAATTTCATCCCTAATTTTAAGTGGATCCTTTATGTATTGTACATGATGAGTTAAGTTTACATTTGTTTGCTGAATTAAAGTTGCTGGCTTCCCTCCTCTTTGAATTTATCAAATGAATGCACTAAGACACGAAGATTGCAAAACTGAATTAATTTTAAAATGCGATTTTAGTTTTCAAATTTTAAAAGATTTTTATTGCAAGGTATATAATTTAATTAATTAATTTATTTTTTAAGACCAAAATGGGAAGGTGGTCAATATGATGGTGATGAAAATCAACGGCTCGAGGTACTTAAATTAGCAATGGAGTTGGGAGCTGATTATGTCGATGTGGAACTCCAGGTAACTTCCCTACTACTAAAGTAGCATTGTTGTTTAATACAACCACAATGTGACTCGTACTTCTTTGGCTAAATTATGCTTGTGTTCTAACTGAAAGTAGTTCAAGTATTGTTAAGCAATCAATATCCTTTACCTTCTTTTTGAACTTCATTATTGATTTCTTTCAAAGAACTTTAATAAAACAGATCTTGGTTCTACTAGATTTGTGTTCTTACTGTAATTTTTGACTAATTATCTTCTAACAGGGATTTTCATCTCAATTGCACATGAAATCCTGCATCAATTGACGCATAATGACATTTGTGCTCAATTTTGTTTCTTTAGTAAAGGAACATGGATATAATCAGCCTTTGCGGAGATCAGCTATTGTAGTTGTAGAATATGTTTTCAGCTTTGAATGTGAAATTTGAAGGAAGGTCTAAAGGAAGTGATCTTAGAGCTGTCTAGTTCCAAGTAGGTGCTTGGAGACCTTTGAGACTTAGCTCATAGCTGGATAAGGATGGATTGCATGTTTCGAGGCAGAGATGGATACTGCAAATTGGGTATGCCAAGCAAGGATGTGCCTTATCTAGTTTGAGGCATGTGATCCCAAGCTGATAAATGTGTCATGGGTGAATGGTTGTTCAAGAAGTCTTCCCAACTATAAATTGTTGTATTATGAAATTAGGGTGTCGTACAATATCTTGATCTTAGAAACATTGACCGTTTTTGGGGTTCAAAATGGGGAAAAAAAACTGAACCAAATGCCTCTTGTTGGAATGTGCGTTTTCAAATCTTTGATATTTATCTGGTCTAATGCAGTGATATCACTTCTTTAGACTGTTTATTTGGTCATAAAATTTTTTAGGACCTAGTTTTACTATTCACTTGTACTTAGTGCACCTTATTCAAAGAATTCTGTAATTATGATTTGATGTAATTTGCCAATTGGGAATTTTTTATTTGCAATCTTCTTGGCTTGGAGGGGATATCTCATCTCCTCTTTTTGGTAATGCTTTTCATTAATAATTGCATCATTTCCTATTAGGGAATAAAGCTACAAGAGTGCTCGAGACTAACTACAAGTCTCCAAATAAATAGAAAGTCAACTAACAGAACTAACAGAGGACATTAGTTTCACCCTTTATTTATTTTTGGGTTCTGTTTTATGTTTAAGGATAAATTTTACCACTCAGCTAAGTACAAAGGTAACTGTGAAATCTTTCCCTTTTTTCTTTCATTTACATCTCCGTTGGCCTTTATGTTGGAAATATCTCTTACCTTTCCTACTCCGAGTTTTATACATTGCTTTGTTCTCCATTAATTGTCCAAAAAAGTTATTTGGATAATTAAAAATAAATAGTTTTATACATTGTCGAGAAATATCTCCGTCTCTAAGTTTTATACATTGCTTTTTTTTCTTCCATTTATAGTGTTTCCTTTCCAAAACAAGTTATTTGGATAATAGAAAATAAATAGTTTTGCTATTCCACTCACTTATTGTAGGTTGCTCGTGAGTTCAATGACTCCATTCGTGGAAAGAAGCCAGAAAAGTTCAAAGTTATTGTTTCTTCTCACAATTATCAAGAAACTCCATCTTTAGATGATCTTGGTAAGCTTGTCGCAAGAATTCAAGAAAGTGGAGCTGATATTGTGAAGATTGCAACTTCTGCCTTGGATATCACTGATGTATCACGTGTTATTCACATAATTGTGCATTCACAAGTAAGAACCATATGCTTGAGTTTAATGCATTGAATGTCAAATCATGTCTACCCTTCCCTATTGGCTTACATGCGCTGGAAATTAAGGCTTGCAAATTGTGTGGCCATATCTTTCCAAAGGAAGTAATGAAACAGTTAAAGGAACCTAAGTTGGAAACTTCTTTTTCTTTGTCGACTCTGGCGAGTAGTCCTTATTAGTCAAGCTTTGGCTCCTGAAAGGGAACAGGATCCACCCAAAGGGAAATGGATTCTCAATCTCAATATGTATTTATTTAAAGTGGTTTTGTGGTTTCCACTAAAGTGCCTTAAGTAGCCCTCAAAGAATCCATTTATTCTCTCGGTCTTAGCTTTCAAAGATATACCGACTGTAATGACGGCTTAATTTGTAGTCTACTTCCTGCAGTTACTTCATAATTCTTATATCTTAGACCAGGAACGTTGCAGTATACAGACACTGGAAGTTTTTGGTGTTATTTAATTTTAGATGATGAACTTTATATTTTTATTAGAAAGTACTAGCCAGTGTTATAATGTCAAACTAACTTTGGAGTCATGATATTTTGGATGTGAAAAGTTAAAACTGCATTTATTTATCATTTATTTTTAAATTTTACCGAGGACCTTGACTCGAGCTTTATGTTAAAGCATTGACATAACTAAATTTTCCATAACCTATTATTAGCCTAAGCTTTTGGATTGATTGGTGATTTAGCATGGTACCAAAGCAGGAGTTTCTATGTTCAAATCCTTGTAATGTCATTTCCTCCCCAATTAGTATTAATTTCCTCCTGTTGAACCTTCTTCAAATTAACCATAACTCATAAGCTTAAGCTTTGGGTTGAGTGGTGTGATTTAATATGGTATTAGATCAGAGTAGGAGATCCTGAGTTCGAACCCCTGTAATGCCATTTCCTCCCTAATTAATATTGAATTCCACTTGTTGGGTCTTTCATAAATCTCCAAGCTCACAAGTGAGAGAGAGTGTTAAAGAATTGATATAATTAAAATTTCCATAATCCATCAGCTTAAACTTTTGAGTTGATTGATGATTTAACACTTTACACCTCCCGAAGTCATACTTATAGGATAAGTTCCTTGTACATTATCATGGTAATATTCATTATAGCCTATTTGATTTCAGGTTCCAGTGATAGGACTTATAATGGGAGAAAGAGGCTTGATTTCCCGGATACTTTGTGCTAAATTTGGTGGGTATCTTACTTTTGCTACCCTCGAGGCCGGAATTCTTTCAGCCCCTGGACAACCAACAGTTGAAGACCTTTTAACTTTATACAATTTCAGACAGATAGGGCCTGATACAAAGGTATTTGGAATCATTGGAAAGCCAGTGGGCCACAGCAAATCACCCATGTTATTCAATAAGGCATTCAAGTCAATAGGTTTCAATGGGGTTTATGTACATTTCTTGGTGGATGACATTGTAAACTTTCTCCAAACTTACTCTTCGTCCGACTTCACTGGATTCAGGTTCAATGCTTTATCAAATGCAAGCTTTGTTATTTGTATATTTGGAGTTAAATCTTTCTTACCTGCCTCTCCTATTTCACCGAGATAACAATTTCTAGAGTCTCATCTGGTAGTAGTCGACTCTCACTATTTTATTCAGTACAGTTATTGGGGATTTATCCAGTATGAATTTGTTTAGATCGTCATCTCTTTTTTGATTTAATCAGCTCATGAAAAGGGAAAGAAAAAGAAAATCAAATGGTTTTTCTTGTTCAATTTATAATATTTTGAGCGGAGAACAGTGATCCTAGAATATTTCAAATGCAGCTGTACAATTCCCCATAAAGAGGCTGCAGCAAAGTTCTGTGATGAGGTTGATCCAGTGGCAAAGGTAAATGAGTTGTTATGATGATGCAGAAGTTATCTTGGTTCATTGCTTTTGCTGGGAAAATCAAAGTCTGGCTGGGTGTCTATTTTCTTTAGTTATGTGTGTGACTGGTGTACGTTTTGTTCAATACATTAGTCAATTGGTGCTGTTAATTGCATTATAAGAAGACCAGACGGAAAATTATGCGGTTATAACACGGATTATGTTGGTGCTATTTCTGCTATTGAGGATAAACTACGAGGTAGGTGTAGTTTGCTTCACCATCTTTTCAAGTTTCGTTTATAGTTCATTTTCTCCCTCCTTTTGATCAATTCTTCATTTTACAGGTCCCTACTCTAGCACTCAATCTGACTCACCCTTATCTGGCAAGCTATTTGTTGTCATTGGTGCTGGTGGAGCAGGCAAGGCACTTGCCTATGGTGCAAAAGAGAAAGGAGCTAAAGTTGTGATTGCCAATCGTACATATGGTTAGCTCATTTCTTTCATTTGTCCTGCTTTCTACTATTGAAAATTGTATGTCTTTCTTCATAATCATGTGTTCTTTGGCTGTTATCTTTTTTAGCATTATTTTTTGTAATAACTTTCTATAAATATATTACTCTTTGATCATATAAAACCATCTCTAGGATCTCCCGAGAGACATTTTCACTTCATGGAAACTTTTACATACATGGGGACAGGGGTCAATATTACATTTTTCCAAATAAAGTTAAGGGCATATGTGAGGAGATTTTTTAGCAAGCTCTTTCTTAACCAAAACCCAGTCAAAGTATTCCAACTCTTATTAGGGTGGGTTTGGGACAACTCTTGATAAAAGTTTGCAATTCTTCTATAAGCATGTTCGGAAGAAACACTAATCAAATGATGATTCTCCACTTAAAGTATTTATTTGTTGTTTTAGAGTTTTCAAAATCACTTTTGATTATCTAATCAAAAAATTTGAAAAGTGTTTTTAATAGATTAAAAGAACTTTTTACCCTTCTTTAAACTCATCTCTCTCGAGTTTAGGACGTCTTTTGAAAAAAGTGTTTTCAAGTGAAGAACTTTTCGTCAAGCATTTTTTTTCCCAAAAAAACTAATTAAATGCTTCATTTAGAAGCACCATAGGTGCTTTTGATCCAATAATGTCTCAAAAAACTTTTGATTATTGGAAATTTTGCAAAAGTATTTTTAATTCGTTAAAAACACTTCAATTTTAACTAAACAATACCAGTTTTTAGAAAAATACCTCTAGTCCTCCCCAAATAGTTTTAAAGGCAACCCACGGTGCCCCCTTTGTATAATTTTGAGATTTTGGTTCATTTTCACATACCATTCCTTGAAGAACATTTCACTTCTTGGTAGGTGTTACTTTTAAAACTATCATGTTTTACAACTAAGCAATTTACGATGTCTATGGTACTAATTGTAAGTGTTCTTTTTGCCCTTTCTAGTACTTATCTAACCCCCTCTTACAAATTTTGACATTTTTCTGCATTGTGCTTAAAGAACGAGCAAAAGAACTTGCGGAGATCATTGGAGCTGATGCTGTTACTCTTGCTGATTTGAATAATTTCCATCCAGAGGACAATATGATTCTCGCGAACACAACGTCTATAGGAATGCAACCAAAAGTTGATGAAACGCCAATTTCTAAGGTTTGTGGCAACCAGTGACGTGTGTGTGATTGAGTGTATGTATTATAGATTGTTATTTTATTTGATTGGAAGTTGTCAATGTCTTACTAAACCAAAAGGTTGGTAGAAGAGGAGGGGAGCTTACCTGAGGGTCTTAAGGAGGAGCGATTAGCTTTAAGAATCAAATTTGCAGAGGTTGTTAGGAGAGAGACCAGTAGTTGAGGCAAAGAGCCAAAAGTGAAATGAGATAAATATGGATATTATAACTCAGCCTTCTTCTACGGGATGGCAAATGGTAGAAGAGGTAAGAACTTCATCAGTTCCTGGGTGACTGAAAGGGGTGAGGAAGTACGGGGAAGTAAGGAGATTGAGAGCGAGATTCTCTTTTTTTTCTCGGATCTTTATGGTCCCTTTATGGATGCTAAATCTTTTGTTGAAAGATTGGATTAGTGTCCTATATCGAAGCATGAAAAAAGTGAGTTGGAATTCCCCTTCTCTTTGCAAGAAATAAGGAGGGTGATTTTCGAGTGTGATAGGAACAAATCTGTTGGCCTAGATGGGTTCTTTCAGGAGAATTGGGATACAATTAAGTTTGATTTGGAAAGAATTTTCAAAGAATTCTTTGAGAGGGATATTATAGATAGAACCATGAACAAGACATGTGTGTCTTATTCCTAAGGAGAGGGCCGTGAAGGTGAAGGATTTTAGACCCATCAACCTTGTTATGAGCGTGTATAAGATCATTGCCAAGGTGTTGGTTAACAAGTTGAAAAAAGTCCTTTCCTCGACGATATTGGAATCCCAAGAAGCATTCATCGTGGGGAGACAAATCCTGATCAGGCCCTCATAGATAATGAAGCCATCGAGGATTATAGGTGTAGCAAAAAGGAGGGGGTCATATTCAAGATTAATTTTGAAAAAGCTTACAATCATGTGGATTGGAATTTTCTCGAGAAGGTCCTTGCTAAGAAAGGATTTGGGTACCGTTGGAGATCGTGGATCTGGAGTTGTGTTAGAACTATTAAGTACTTGATCCTTATTAACGGTGCTCCAAAGGAAAAATATTTGCCTTGAGAGGTCTTAGACAAGGTAACCCGTTGTTGCCTTTCCTTTTATTGTTAGAGGTGGATGTCCTTATAGGATGGTGTCTAGAGGTGTGGAGGGAGGAGGGCTTTGAGGTGGGTAAGGATAGGGTGTCTTTATCTCATCTCCAGTTTGCAGATGACACTATATTCTTTTGTTCTAGGAAGGAGGAATACTTCCTTATTTTGAATCATATCTTAGCATTCTTTGAAGTTATGTCGGGGCTTCAGATAAATAGAGGCAAGTGTCAGGTTTTCGAATTCAACTGTTGCTGTTTGTTTTGCAGCATGCTCTAAAATATTATTCACTGGTGTTTGATGCTGTTTACACCCCGGTGATGACGAGACTTTTGAAGGAAGCTGAAGAATCTGGAGCCAAGATCGTTACTGGTGTGGAGATGTTTGTTGGACAGGCATATGAACAATACGAGAGGTTTACTGGCTTGCCTGGTAAGTTTACCAGTTTTTGGTCTTTTATATTTTCTATTAAATTACAATATCTTAGTTTCAAAAAAAAAAAAAAAACAAAAAAAACAAAATTACAATATCTATTGTTTTGGTAATTGTACTTTTAAAATTATCCTCTTTTGGTCCTCGAAGTTCTTTTGAACTTTCAAAATGCCTATTTAAGTCACTTTTTAAAAAATAGTCATTTTGGTCATTTTTAGTGTGTTTTTAATCAGTTTTTTTTTTTTTTTTATAAACAAAAAGAAAATTCATTCAAGAGGCAAAGCCGAACCAAACAACCTAAGGGACACATTTTCCCGAAGGAAGGATTACAAAAAGACCTTTCAGTACCAAATTAATGGTGTCTATAGAGTAATTAGAGAACAACCTATGATTGGGCACTCTAAGCTGAGATCGTAAACTATACAATATCAAAAAAGAAAAAAGCAATCACATGTATTGAAGTCACACAGGTTAGTTGAGAGGAGTATTGAGTATGTGGATATTAAGTAATAAAGTAATAATAATGACCAAAATGATTATTTTTTAAAAGTTTGAGGGACTAAATAGATATTTTGAAGGTTTAGAAACAAAAAGTAATTATTATATAAAATCGCTAAAACATTAAAACAAAACTTTGAGTCCATAGATCAAAATGATATTTAAACTTATTATTATTTAACTTAGTTTTCCAATCTGCCTATATATTCCCTTATTGCTTTTAATTTTCCAATATGCCTACATATTTCCTTATTGCTTCTTTAATTTGCAGCACCCAAGGAACTCTTCAGGAAGATTATGAATATCGAGTCCAAAATTTAGGCTAATGTGGTGGCTGAATTTCTTTTCTTGGTATTTATTAATGAGAACTTAGTTAAACAAGGGAGGAAATAACTTGTTTTTTAATGAGGCGAAATTGCATGCATTTTAAATCCTCCTCCTTGATGGTAAAAATTTATGGTTAGCAATATTGATGTTGCTTTGCATTTCCAAACATCATTGATCTTGTTGTAATTCTATGGAATTACAAGTTCTATTTTTGAATAAACTGTTGTTTGGACTTTCTAATGTACCTAGTACATTTTTACAATTTTTTGAAAATTTGTGGTGGTTTATTTTGATGATATCTTGGTTTATAGCAAAAGTCTAGAAGAGCATATTATTCATTTGAGGCATGTTTTCTCTACTTTTAAAACAACTCCTTGTATATAAACTTAAAAAAGTGTATTTTTGGAGTGCCCAAACTTATCTTCCTAGGTTTTATAATAGGTGAGCATGCTATAAAAGTTGATCCACTCAAGAAAAAACTATAAATGAGTGGTCTAACCTTCAAACGTCAAGGAAGTTCAATGTTTCCATGGACTTGCATCTTTTTATAGGAAGTTCATTCGAAATTTCAGCACTATAGCATCACATTTGATCGAATGCCTTACAAAAACAAGGTTTTCATTGGGGCAAAAAACTGACAGTTCACACCAAAAGGATATAATTCTCTTACACTTTATTGAAGATTCAGAGGATATATTTATACAGACTTATGATAGTAACTATCATAACAGATAGTAACAGAAAGTAACAGACTAACAGGGAGATTTAGTTAAAATACATAACCATAAAGATATACAATAATATCCCCCGTCAAATAAATGCCGAGATAGACATGAGTTTGCAACGTAAAAAGGCAAGACGATCTGCTGATAAGGCCTTGGTAAGTAAGTCAGCAGGCTGTTGAGCAGTAGGAATGAACTGCAGCTGAAGATCCTTGGACGACACCCTTTCACGAACAAAATGAAAGTCGACTTCCACATGCTTTGTTCGGCCATGAAATACAGGATTGCGTGCAAGTTGTATTGCAGATTGATTGTCACAAAGTAAAAGAGGAGCAGTAGGTAGATAAACAAATAAATCTTTCAATAGTTGACGAAGCCACGATAGTTCAGCAGTCACAGTGGCTAGAGCTCTATACTCGACTTCGGTAGAGCTTCGAGAGACTGTTGACTGCTTCTTGGACATCCAAGATATTGGATTACTACCAAGAAAAACCACAAAGCCAGTAGTAGAACGCCTATCACTTTGATTACCAACCCAGTCGGAGTCCGAAAAAGCCACTAAAGACAGAGAACTCGGTCTGAATAGAACTCCAGCAAATGAAGTTCCTTTTATATACCGAAAGATTCTTTTCACTGCTGCTAACTGTACTTGAGTCGGAGTATGCATATACTGGGAAACACGACTGACAGCAAACGATATATCTGGACGTGTGAAGGTAAGATAGTGTAAGGCCCCAACCATACTTCTATAAGCCTTGGCATCATCAATATTACACAAGGGAGATGTAACAGTCAGCGAGGAAGTTGAACAAGGAGTATTGCAAGATTTCGCAGCAGCCATACCAAACTTCTGTAACAAATCAGTAGTATACTTGGTTTGAGACACAAGGATACCATTACTCTTCTGCTGAACCTCAAGGCCAAGAAAATAAGTTAAAGCTCCAAGATCAGTCATATCAAAGTTTAATTTGAGGCGAGAAACAAGTTCATCAATGTAAGAAGGATCATTACCCGTGAGGATAATGTCATCAACATAAAGGAGTAAGTAAGTAGAGAACCATTAACATTGCGCACAAACAATGAAGGATCAGCATGTGAAGCAACAAAATCATGAGTTACAAGGTGAGTAGTAAAGCACTCGAACCATGCCCGAGGGGCTTGCTTTAGACCATAGAGAGATTTGTGTAATTTGCACACATAGGATGGAAATTCCTTACTTACAAACCCTTGAGGCTGCTGCATATAGACTTCCTCTTGTAGCTCACCATGCAAGAATGCATTCTTGACATCAAGTTGCCTAAGAGACCATTTGAAAGACGCAACTAGAGAGAGGACAATGCGCACGGTGGGCTTCTTGACAACAGGACTAAAAGTTTCAAAGTAATCCATTCCTTCTTCTTGATGGTAACCTTTGGCAACTAACCGAGCCTTGTACCTCGCAATACTCCCATCAGGATTACGCTTTATCCGATAAACCCACTTGCATCCTATAGCATGCTTATTAGAAGGAAGTGGAGTTAGAGACCAAGTTCCCTGTTTAATGAGTGCTGCATATTCATCCTCCATAGCCAACTGCCAGTCCTTAGATTTAGATGCTTGTGTAAACGAGCTCGGTTCAACTACTGATGAGGAAACATTAGCTACAAAAACACGTTTCTTAGAAATGCCAGATTTGGACCGAGTCTGCATTGGATGCTGATTAGTTACAGTGGAATGGTCAGGCATAATAGATGAAGGTTCTGGAACCGGCTGAGAAGGAACGGGAGGAGATACGAATAAGTAAGTAGGCATAGGTACTGAAGAGGTTGAAGGATCAACCACGAGAATATTTGAATTGGTAATATTTGGTGCAACCACGGGAGAAGAATGAAGTTCAGGTTCAGGTTCAGGGGCACAACTTGGCAAGGAGGCAGTAGGTAACTGAAGGGTAGGTAGGATAGATGAATGCAAATCAGTTTCAGCAGGTGGACTAGACAGTGAAGTAGATTGTGGAGAAGAATTTTGAGAAGGAGTAGAGACACTGGCAAAGGGAAAAATCTGTTCATCAAAGACAACATTGCGAGATACATAGAACTTTGAGCAAGACGGATCATAGCACAAGTATCCCTTATAGCCAAGCGGATAGCCTAGGAAAACACACTGAGTGGTACGCGGTTGAAGCTTGTTAGTATTATATGGTCTTAGTAAAGGGTAGCACGCACAACCAAAGACTCGAAGGAAGGAATAATCAGGGATTCGTTTGAATAAGACTTCAAAGGGAGATTTGTTGCCAAGGGTTGGAGATGGTATGCGATTAATGAGAAAGGTAGCAGTGGCAAATGCATAAAACCAGAATTGCAAAGGTACTGAGGATTTGGATAAAAGAGATAAGGCTATATCGACGATATGCCTGTGTTTCCGCTCGGCAATACCGTTTTGTTCGGGTGTATGGGGGCATGATTTTTGATGAAAAATGCCACAAGATGAGAGGAAGTTTTGAAAGTTAGAGCCTATGTATTCACCCCCACCATCACTACGGAAGGACTTTAGTTTGGAACTAAGTAAATTCTATGCGAAAGGCAAGAATTTATTGAAAATGGAAAAGACATCAGACTTATAATGCATTGGAAAAAGCCATGTATATCGTGAGTAGTCATCTACAAACGAAACATAGTAGCAATGATCATTTATTGACTTATGAGGGGAAGGACCCCATATATCGCTGTGCAAAAGTTCAAGAGGTTTACAAGACATAGAGATGGATAAAGGGAAGGGTTGTTTGGAAAGCTTGTCATCAAGGCAGTGTTTACAGACATCAACACTCGAATGAACTACAGGAACACAAGAAGAACTCAATATGTTTTTAAGTACAGATAAGCATGGATGACCTAACCTATCGTGCCATACAGTAGTGGAAGCCTTGACTCCTACTTGAGCCGTGAGAGATACTTGTGCTGAAGATGATGAGGCATGAAGAGGATACAGACCATTGATGCTAGCTCCGTGGAACAGAGTTTTGCCTGTGGGTATATCCTGAATTGTAAAAGAATTAGAATAAAAAAGGAAACGACAATTATTGTTCACACAAAACTGATGAACAGACAAAAGGTTTGTAGAAATATTTGGGACTCGAAATAGGTTGGACAACGTAAAAGAAGCATTGGGAAGGGATAAAGTTCCAGAACCTTGATGAGAGATAGAGATTGACTGACCATTTCCAACTGTAATATTTTCCTCCTCGTTGTAAGCAGTGGACACACCAAGATTTGCAAGATCATTGGTTAAGTGTGCATTACACCCTGTATCGGACAACCAAACATGGGAGTCAGAGGATGAAGGAGGAGAATTTGATAGCAGACCTGAAGTAGGTTGATTAGTAGAAGTGGAGACAGCCATTGCAGCGAGCTTTGCAGGTGGATGCCTTTCTTGGTATGAATAATTCATACGATTGTAACAATCCAACGCATTGTGGCCGTACCTTTGGCAAATCTGGCAAGTAACTTTACTCGGTAGGCGACTGCCATCAAAGGTAGGAGAAGAGAACTGACATGTGGAGGGAGAATTATTTGACGGAGAAGAGAAATTACCGCGTGGAAGAAAGTGACGCTAGACACGTTGCTCTGATACCATGACAGTTTACACCAAAAGGATATAATTCTCTCACACTTTATTGAAGATTCAAAGGATATATTTATACAGACTTATGATAGTAACTATCATAACAGATAGTAACAGAAAGTAACAGACTAACAGGGAGATTTAGTTAAAATACATAACCATAAAGATATACAATAATAAAAACAACCAGACAACTTGGAGACTTTAAAACAAAGGTTAACTTTAGCACCTATTTTAGCATTGCCTAGTTTTGATAAACTTTTTGTTTTTGAGGTTGATGCCTCGGGTCAAGGAATAGGTGGAGTGCTAAGTCAAGAAAATAACCCTATTGAATATTTTAGTGAAAAACTCAGTGAGGCTAGACAAAAGTGGTCTACATATGAGAAAACTTCATGCCTTGGTTAGAGCTTTAAAACAATGGGAACATTAGTTGATTGAGAATGAGTTTATTTTAGAGAATTTGCATGGGTGGCAAATTGGACAAAATTAATAGCAAATATAGCACAATGTAAAAAAAATTGCAAATATAGCAAAATCTATCATAGTATATTACTAATATACACTGATAGACTTTGGTTAATTAGAATCTGTCTGATAGACTTCGATTATCAGAGTTTATACTCTGATTAATAGAATCTATCTACCGATAGACTCCAATTATTCAAAGTCTATCAGTGTCTATCGTTGATAAACTTTGGTTAATCAAAATCTATCAGTGACTATCATTGATAGACTTTGATTAATCAAAGTCTATCAGTGATAGTCACTGATAGGTTTTGATTAATCGAAGTTTATCAGCGATAGACACTGATATACTTTGAATAATTAGAGTCTATCACTAATAGACACGGATAGAATCTGACAATAACTTTTTGGTCTTGTATAATTAATTTTGCTATATTTGCCATTAGTTTGCATCTGTGTTATATTTGCTATTAATTTGGTCCAATTTGCCATCTATGCAACTGTCCCTTTATTTTATATATAGACCATCAATCCCTACATTATATTAATTCCCAAAAAAATTTGTCTAAAATGCATGCTAGGTGTGTTACTTTTATACAACGCTTTGATTTTTCCATCAATCATAAATCTGGACAAACTAATAAAGTAGTCGATGCATTAAGTAGGAGATCTCATTGACTAAATATATTAAAGGGTGAAATAATTTCCTTTGATAGCCTTGTTGATTTGTATGAGTTTGATGAAGATTTTTCTAACATATGGTTAAAATGCAAGGATGGACATGTTTTTAAGATTTTAGCTTTAATAACGGTTTTCTCTTCAAAGATAATGTGCTTTGTATTCCACATTTTGGTGGACTAGGATGCCATTTTGTCCAAGATAAAACATATGAACAAATCTCCAACAAATTCTTTTAGCCACACATCTAAAAAGATGTTGAGAGTATTGTCCAAAGATGTCCAATTTGTCAAGTTAACAAAGGCTAATGACAAAATACAAGTTTGTACACTCCTCTTCCCATTCCCCCCCCCCCCAAAAAAAAAAAAAAAAAAAATTGGGAAGATCTCACTATGGATTTTGTGTTGGGTTTATTGCGGACCCAATGAGGTAATGATTCTACCTTTGTAGTGGTTGATCGTTTTAGCAAAATGACTCACTTTATACCATGTAGAAAAACTAATGATGTTATTTTATATTGCTAGATTATTGTTTAAAGAAGTGGTTAGGCTACATGGAATACCAAAGTCCATCACTAGTGATAGGGATACAAAGTTCTTAAGCCATTTTGGAAGTGCCTTTGGCGAAAGTTTGATACCCATTTGAAATATAGCACCACTTGCCACCCACAGACTGATCGTCAAATTGAAGGTTTTTTTTTTTATTTTTTTATTTTATTTAAGGGTTTAGGGTTACAAATAGGAATTTGGATAATTTAATTCGGTGTTTAAGTGGTAAGCAAAAACAATGGGATCTTTGTTTACCACAAGCTGAATTTGCTTTTAATAACATGAAAAACAGATCCACGAGCAAAACACCCTTTGAGGTAGTATATACTAACCCTCCTCGACTAACACTTGATCTCATAAGTTTGGCTAGTGCTGTGGATTTGAGTTTAGAGGCAGAATTCATGGCTGATCAGGTATAAAGAATACATAAAAAAGTCACAGAACACCTCATGGAAGTTAATGCTAAGTATGCCCAACTTGCAAACAAGAAAAAGAGGCATAAGGAATTTTCTGTTAGCGATTTAGTTCTTATGCATCTTAGAAAGGAAAGATTTCCAAGAGGAACTTACTGTAAGGGACTACAGGACACACACATATCTCCACAATGGTATGATATTGTCCACTTTGGGCATAAACCCTCATGGCTTTGCTTTTGGTTCACCCCAAAAGGCCTCATCTAATGGAGATACTTGTCCTCCCTTAAATATCCATGATCTCCCCCTTATCTAGCCAATGTGGGACTTCTTGGTGTGCAAATTGCTAACCGCAAGTGTACAGGTCAAGTAATAATATAGTGAATGTGATATTCGAATGTCGTCCTCTGGATTGATTTCTAGTCAATTTTAATTACTGGAAATACTCTTGTCCAATTTTATTTAGGGAACCAAATTGAGTGAGAATGAAATTAAATCAAACACAAAATAATGCAAAAATATGACAATCAAATGGAAAACAATGGTCTTAGGGATGTGATTTCACCAATTGGGATTATGGATTAATAAACGGATTAACACATGCTATGATTCATAAATCTTGGTAAACTAAAATCACACATACCTCTCCCGAGCACTATCTAAATTCAATAAGCATACAAGGCAATAAGGATAACCTTTTTAACGATTTCTAGAATTAACCATAATCTCCCGATTTCTAGCTAAATCATAGTTATGCATAATGATTTCTAAGCTAAATCCTCTCTCCCGAGTTAGATTCAACCACAAACATCAATCAATTTATGGCCGGTAAATTGAAAGCATTATGAACACAAATATGCATAAATGAAATTCGATAGCATAAAACCGTAAAATCAATCCAAAACGTGCCCAACGGCTACATCAATCCCTAAGAGTAAAAACCTAGCAAATCATACACCGCGTTACAATATAGCTATGATCTGAAACAACCATAAACACTAACTAAAGTGAGGGAAAAAAGAAGTAAACTCTATGTAGGCCGAGACCGAACGTCCCCGTCACGATCCCCACGAACAATGGGTTGATTTCCACTTTGCTCCACGTGCTTCAGCTCCAAATGTTCTGTTTTTCCTCTATTTTACGACTCCAAAGTGTCCAAAAGAGGTCCCCAAAAAGCCCTAATCGTAATCTTTAAATAAGGAAAAAATTGGTCGTAGCGTCGCGACGCTAGTCACATAGCGTCTCAAAGACTAACCAATTTTTTTTTAGCGTCCCGTTACAATTTTTTTTTTTTTGATTGAACTCCATTTGACTCCAATTTCCCAATTAAGCTTAACATAACAATTTCCTACAAAATAAACATTAAAGAGCAATAAAATGGTTACAAATTACTCAAAGACTAACCAAATTGTAACGGGAAAGATAGCTTGCTATGCGCGCTATCAAATACCCCCAAACTTAAGCTTTTGCTAGTCCTCGAGCAAACTAAAAATCAAACATATAGTGGAAGAATGGATGCAACAAACATGACTCAATCCTCAAGGCTCAAAAGTCAATAGTCAAGCAAGCAAGAGACATGCACACAAGGACCAATGAGGGAGACAAATTAAAATTTTTCCAAAATTAACTTGCACAAGCGAGATCTAACTCAACGAGATCAGACTCTACTAGCCCGGGATTGGATTATTAAACTCTCAGCTCATCTTCCCTCTACACTGGCACTAAGGTTTCACTAACGAGTTAATGGAACAAATTAGTTTGTTTTCCTCCATACTTAGGTGCTTATAGTTGACAATTAAATTAAGCATTTATATGTGACACTAGCTTTCACACACCTATTGGAGAGACCCTTAACCCGAGTTTTCTCTGGTTGGTCTAACTGATCACAACAGGGGTAGCTCTTTTTGCCTAAAACTTTATTACTCATTGCATAATGTGCACAAGCCATGACATAAAAATTTCTTTTCTTTCAAAAGTAACAACAAGAATGATTTTTCTTTCATGATCATGATAAACATATCTTCTTTTCTTTCCTCCTAAGCAAGATCAAACATGCTAATTTGCAAAAAAATTAACTCTTTAGCTCTTCCCTACACCTATCGAGGTGACAACAAGCATATGAACCCAATAATTCGCTCCTAAGCATTCAAATCCAAATCTAGCCAAGACAAATACTCTACTCATGCAAGCCATCTCCTAGAAAAAGTTTAAAAAGTCTCCCTTTTTGGGCACTCATGCTTACAACTCATCGCAAGCTTGAAAATTGACAAGAAAGCCTATCCTAGGACATCACAGTCATGCAAAAATAGCATCCAGAAAACAACCATATGCTTAATTCAAATAAAGCTCAAAACTATAGCCCGAACTCAGATGCTCAAGGGCTCCACAAACATGCTATTCCACCCCCAAACTTAAAACATGCATTGTCCTCAATGTATAAAGAAAATAAGACATAATTAAGCATGAGAACAATAAGAGAATGAAAGGAGTGAACAATACTGCCCTGGAATGATGATGACTTCTTGACTGGAAGCTTGAAAGCAAAGGAGAGACTGAAACCAAGACCTACAAAACAAAAACAAACAATAAATAAAACTCAAAAAGAAAAACACAACCAGACTTACTTGGGTTTCCTCCCATAAGCGCTTGTTTAATGTCATTAGCTCGACGTGTTGACTGAATAGGCATCAAGGTGGTCTAATGTCAGGTGTCCCATCAACAGTGCTCTTCCTAGCACCTTTCCTGTACCCTATCAACATGGTCTTTGATGTGTTCTTAGGGTCCTCAAAAGCTTTTAAGATCTCCTTCTCCTGTTGGACTCTGATGATTAGCTCCCTACGTTCAATATCAATTATAACCCTCCCTGTAGCAAGGAATGGTCTCCCTAATATAATAGGCATGGCAGGATTCTCTTTAATGTCCAAAACAAAGAAGTCAACAGGAAGGAAAAATCCACCTACTTTGATCAGAACATTCTCCACAATTCCATAAGGACTAACGACAGACTGGTAAGCCAACTAGAGCCTAACAGTAGTAGATTTTATCTCTCCTATATTTAGCTTTTTGCACAATGATAGTGGAATGATATTTATGATAGCCCCTAGATCACATAATGCTCTACATGAATAAGTACCAAAATTACAAGGAATAGTAAAACTCCCTGGATCAGTCAATTTTTCTGGCACTGTCTGCTGAACACGAGCACTGCATGTCGATGCTAGGTAAACAGTCTCCATGTGCTTCTCCTTTTGCTTTTTGATAAGCCATTCCTTCATGAACATCCAATAGTGAGGCATTTGTTCCAGTGCATCTGCAAAAGGAATATTAACAGTCAAACCTGTAAAAGCATCAAGAAACTTATTAAACTGAGCCTTAGAATTTTTCTTTTTTCTATTCTTTGACTTAGGAACTAAAACAGTAGGAGAAGGGATAGAGGGCTCAGGTATAAGCTTTTCAGCTTCATTTGAGGTGGTGCCCTCCTCAACTTCTCCAGCGAGTTCCTCAATTTCAGTAGTCTCCTCCTCCTCAGCTACTTGAGTCTCCTCCTCGTGATGCACATGTTGGGTTTTATGCCCTAAAACTCGTAGATAGTGAATGTAAACAAATTGTATACTTGTTTCAATAAAGTGTAATTGAGTTTCTACAATAAAGTGTTGTTGTTAAATATTGCACAATTTGACCCAAATCCAATAAACTAAGATCCAAGGTTGTTTACATGTGACTTGAACTAGTATGTGGGGACATACGGGGATTGGTGTTCAAGTAACAACCTAAAAGGTCTATAGTACAAGGATAAGGCTGGGTACCTTATCCTGGTAACACTATGTGATACGGCCCGCTTTGAATTCGATACAGACGTATTAATCCAAGGCGTCCATGTAGGAGACATGCGAGCGGGGGTATCCTATGCAATGAGTTTGCATAAGACCGGACCACGAAATAGTAAACCACTAGATGTAACACCGTTAACTAGTTAGTTTACTGTTTCAATACGATGACCTAGGTAACTCAGTCTTAATCCTGAGTGTGTCATGAACTCCTTCTCATGAGGGATTGTCCTTTGATTAGCATGGGTGAGAGTGGCCAATACGCCGACTCAATATGCCTTCCTTTTTGGGGACAAGACCGAGTGGGAGGCTGGGGACATGACAACACAAGAAGGAATTCACTCCTTCCCACTTCTAGGAGAAGTAGATGAGTGTTCCCTTAAGAGGTGACTCCGGGACTTGAACAAAGGGATCCCGTCCTCTCACTGGCCCGAGAGGAACTTTCTGTTTAATGGTTGGACCATAAACAGGTTGTTCATTAGAGGAGCGCTGGTACTTAAGGAGACAGATGTAACACAGGGGTAAAACGGTAATTTGACTCAACCGTGATTACGAACACTCGTGAAGGATTGACTTACCGGTATAGGTCTACATCCATGGACACAGAAATGTTCTACAGTGAGAAGAGTTCAGCTGTGGGTCTTTAGTGGAATGACCCACAGTTAATGAATATTGGTTAACCTGATTAATGAGTTTAACCGATTAACCTCATATCATTGGAGCTTCTGATCTGTAGGTCCATTAGGTCGCCCTGCTAGCTCGTAAAGAGTAATTAGGAACAAATATATCTTGAGAGAATTTGAATAGTTCAAATTCATATTGGGAATTAAGTTAATTGTATGAGATACAAATTAATATAATGTATAATGATGCATTAAAATATAAAGTCTAATTTGAGATTAAACTTTATTAAATTGAGAGATTGATATATTTGAAAGAGTTCAAATATATGTCTAATTAAATATAGGGTATTTAATTAGAAGATGAATTAATTAATTATGAATTAATTAATTATTCAATTTAGTTTAAATTAAATGAGATTTAATTAAACTATAGTCTATGAGAGAAATAAATATTTGAAGAAGTTCAAATATTAATATGAATTTGATTCATATTAAATTTATAGGATATAAGAGAATTTGAAGGAGTTCAAATTTTAATATGAATTTGATTCATATTATAGAATTAATTAATTGAAGGCCTGAAATTAAATATATGATATTTAATTGGGTAATTAATTAATTAACTAATAGAAGGTTTGAAATTAAATATATGATATTTAATTGGTGATTAATTAATTAAAGAATTAATTAAATGGAAATTAATCAATTATGATTAATCACTTATGGAAGTGATCAATCATTTATGGAAAAGATTAATCAATTATGAAATTGATTGGTCATGGAATTGATTAATGGAAAAGATTAAATCAGTTATGAAAATAATTGATTTTAAATGAATATTTTATTCATGGCCTTTCTCCTATAAATAGAACACTAACCCTAGGGTTTAGAAACCACAACATATGGCCACCATAAGGCCCTCTCATATTCTCTCAACTCAATAACTCTAGGGAGAATTTTCTCTCAAGAGTTTTTCCCATTCAAGATTAGGTAGTCCCACAACTACGTTCCTAATCTCAGAGTTATAGCGGGGAAGATCAAATGGTGGTGTTCTTCGTTGTTGCAGAGCAATCAAGAATCATCCGTTGAAGTATTCAGAGTCGTCAACGGAGGTATGTTTCTCATCGCTTAACCTTTTGCCAATGCATTGGTATTTTAGTAGAAACAAAATTAACTACGAACGGTCCAATTGCTTCCGCTGTAACGGAATTGGGGAATTCCAATCCTTCAATTGGTATCAGAGCCGATCGTATGCTTGATTTTGTTTTTACAAAATTTGCATTGGTTTATTGGTGGGATTTAATTGTGCATTTGATGTATAATGGTTTGCTAGTAGATGGTTAGGGTTTTTGGCATTAGATTTGCAATTTTTAATTGATTTGATCAATGTAAGGGCCCTTTTTTTGGGTATTTTAATTGCAATCGAGTCTGTAAGTCTGTGTCAATGGTTTTTGGTGAAATTCCATGAAGATTTGAAGAATTTGGGGCCAAAAATCGAAGAACATTGCTGCTGGAAATCATATTTTCTGGGCAAACAGAGGGCTGCAATCGAATTTTTCGTTTAAAAAAAAAAAAAAAAAAAAACGAAAAAGCGGATAAATTTGCGTTTGTTTGGGATCGAACGCGTGCAGCCTAGGCGGTTGGAGCGCGCGCGTGCGTCAAGCGTGAGGGCGGAGGTTCGAACATGGGCGTACGCATGTTTTTCGCCAATTTTCGCGTGTTGAAAAAAAAAAGGAAAACGAGTTCTGAGTTGCCAGGATTTGAACTCGAGCGCACACATGTACTTCGCACGTTCAACGTGACCACGTCAACCACTGAGGCACGACCAGCTTTGTGTTTTGTTTTAATTTTATTAATTTCGTGTGCGGTCCAGCTGAGGAGGTGCGGTTCAAGCGGTTTAAGGAGCTTGTTGACCGGTTCGCGGGCTTTTTGACTTTGTTTGCTCGGTCTGGGTGATTTTTTGTCCGGTTTAGCAAGATTTTGGCCGGTTCAAGCACTTTTGAGGCTGGTTTTGCACGGTTCTGCTTGGTTCATCTTGTTTTCTTGCCGGTTCGAAGGGTTTGGACGCGGTTCGAGGCTGTTTTGAGCTGGTTCACGGCAGGATATGACTTTAATAGACTAATTATTGTAATTTTTCTATTGTTTTGAGTCCTAGGATGCCAAAACCCGTCTACGTAGCTATTTAATTGCTTTATGAATGTCATATAGTATTTAAATCCCACCATAGGTTAAGCATATTCATGCATTTTTAATTATAATTGTTATAATATAAATATTATGCATGAATTTAATTTTCATGGGTATTTAATATAAATTGTTATGATTAAATGGATGAAAATTGAGAAGCATTGAGCATGAAATTACTTTAGTAAAAATATAAAAAGTTATATTTATGAAAGTATTTTATATGCTTATTTATTTTCATGAGCTATTAATATAAAGTGTTATGTTAATGTATGAAAATGTGAATGCTTATTTTAATTTTCCTGGGTTATTAATTTAAGAGTTAGATTAATTGAAGAAAATTAATTTGCATTAAGCATGAAATTACTTTAGTTTAAAAATATAAGAGTTATATTTATATTAGTAATTAACATGCTTATTTTTTCATGAGCTATTAATATAAATGTTATGTTAATGTATGAAAATGGTAATGCTAATTTTAATTTTCTTGTATAATTAATTTAAGAGTTAGGTTAATTAAAAGGAAATTAAATTGCATTGAGCATGACATTACCTTAGATTAATATAATTGTTATATTTTTGGTATGTTATGCTAATGTATGGTTTTATAAATTAATTAGAATTTGATTGTTAATTTATTCACCATAGTAGCATGTTATAGGGTTAATTCATTAAAATTTATAATAGTTATAATATTAATGAATAGAAACCGTTAACCTATAACAAAGAATTGCATGCAAACATAGGATCTTAGGATAAATGAATTAATTTTAAAATGTTTAAAATTAATTAGACCTAAGATCATATTTCTAATAGGATTAGAATTATTCTTACTTAGAATTAAAATTAGTTTTAATTGACTAAGTAGGAAAAACATTGCTATGATTATAAGTGAACTCCACCGGTAAAGTTCTGTCTAAGGCTGGGGGTATTTAAGCTGACGGTTTACGGAACACCTCCTACCTGGGAACTGACCTGGAATACCGGAGTTGAATTAATCATAGCTAAATGTTAGCTTGCAATGTCACTAGGTTTGTTAAAAGTGTTTAATGCACCTAGATCTTTAGAGTAAAGACCTTACATTACTGTGGTTATAAGGGAACTCTCTCGGTGAAGTTCTGTCTAAGGTTGGGGGTATTTAAGTTGACGGTTTACGGAACACCTCCTACCTGGGAACTAACCCGAAACTTGAGTTGAATTAACCATAGTAATGTTGACTTGCAATGTTGAGTTTATTAAAAGAAGTTTAATTCACCTAAAACATTGTGGTTGAATCCTTTCCATAATTGTTATAATAGGATCAGACTTAGATAGATTGACTTAGCCGAATTTTATCTAAGTTAAACAACCCTAAATTAACCTTAGGACATTTTCAGTGGGAGAAAAATTACAAAACGAGATTTAAATCAAGTTTTGCTCCTACGTCCCTATATTCACAACGTGAGGTTCATGCTCGGCTTCGAGTCGCCCTAGGAGCGGCCTCCCTTCGGAAAGTGTTTGCATGGATCAATAACAAGGTGAATGGGAAAAATGTCTAGAGTAAGTGGGAGCGGGACACGTGTCAACGTATCCCTCGGTCTCCACCCCTAGTTCACACCGTGAGAGTCCTATGATCCGCCTGCAGGTTGTCTTGGCGCAACCATCCCTTCAGAGGGCCTGATCATAGGATTCGGAACATCGTGAACTCCTGAATAGGATAGGAACTCTTAGGCTAATCACCAACAGTTGTCTTTCCCTTCGGTAGCCTGTTGGTGCGTGCCTCTGAGATCTGAAAGTGGGAGGGTTACACTTACGGGGATGAGTTAAATGTGTTAACTAATCCTTGACCGAACAACGGTAACTAAACGCTAACGGAATATGAGTTATTCTGGTGTTAGAGTTTGGTTGAGATTGTCTCAATTCAGAGGAGGAGTAGCTGACCACCCTTCGGTGGCTGTTGTTCTAAACCTTTGAAGTATCGTTGCAAAAACTAAATCAATAGTTTCATAGGGTTTCTTTGATTGCTTATTTGTTTTTGCAGAATTTGATTGGATTATTTGTAATGGGTTGGTGCAATTAATAATACAAGTAATTTGTTACTTCAGCAATTATATAATAATTTTATGTGTATTGTCTTACGTCACTTTATGAATAACGGCAATACAACAAGCTTAAATGACAAATTGTGGTAAATAAGTCTAGGATTATTCTTAACTGAGGAATGTCCTCATGCCCCATATGTTTAATTCATTAAGAATTGTTCTTGGTGAATATGACATAGAACCCTGCTTAGCAAAAAGAGAACTTGTTCAAGACTGTAATTTTCATTTACCTGTCTTGAAAATGTGATTAGTGAAGAATAGTGATTCTCCCTGAATACTTGATTCAGGGGCCACAAATCACGTGTGTTCTTCTTTTAAAGGAATAAGTTCTTGGCAAGAGTTTGCTGCTTGTGTAATAACTCTCAAAGTTAGAATTAGAGATATTATTTTGGCTATATCAGTGGGGGACATTAAGTTATTTTTCTCAGTGGGAGAAAATACATATTATTAGATAATGTGTATGTAATTCCTAAGATCAAAAGAAATTTGATTTCTGTGTCTTATTTGCTGGAACAATGTTACTCTTTACATTTCTCTGCTAACGCAGATTTGTTTCAAGAAAGGGAGTTGACATTTGTTTAGCTTTACTGGGAAGTAACCTAAATGTTTTAAGGCTAATCAAGAGTAAAGCAGTCATGGACACTGGGTTGTTTAAGACTGCTACTACTCAATGTGAAAAGAGGCAAAGGATTTCTCCTAAAGGAAAATACCTTTCTTTGGTTTTAAGGTAGACCATATTAATCTCAATTTGATTGGGAGATTGGTCAAGAGTGAACCTCTAAGCAAGTTAGAAGATGACTCTCTACTACCTTGTAAGTCATGCCTTATGGGCAATATGACTGATAGGTCTTTTACTAGAAAAGATCTAAGAGCCAAAGAGCCCTTGGAGCTTGTACATTTGGATCCTTGTGGTTCAATATATTAAAGCAGTGGGAGGGCATGAATAATTCATCCTTTTTGGATGATTATTCAAAGGTATGAGTATCTTTACCTAATGCAACTTAAGTCTGAAACTCTTGAGATATTCGAAGGGGCTTAGGACTGAAGTTGAAAACTTGTTAGGTGAGATGATAAAAACACTTCGATCCGATCAAAGTATTGAGTATAGGGATTTGAGATTCCAGGACTATTTGATAGTACATGGGATCACACCCTAAATCTCATTTAGGAGAAATAGAACCCTATTGGATATGGTTCATTCCATGTTGAGCTATGCTCAATTGTCTGGCTCGTTTTGGGGTCATGCAGTGTTGACTGCATTGCATACTGCAATAGGCAACCCCAAAAGGAAACGAGAAGTGGATACTTCTTCAATTCACAAGAGAATAAAGAATTTGTATCGACAAATGCTATATTCTCAGAAGAAGTCCGCATAAAAAATCATAAACCACAGAGTAAAGTCGATTTAAGTAAGTTAACTAATGAAGCTACAGTAACATCCACAAGAGTTGTTGATGAGGTTGGCTGTTCAACAAAAGTTGTTGATGGATCAGTGCATCTAGTCAGTCACATCCATCTCAATAGTTGAGATTGCCTCAATGTAGTGGGAGGGTTGTTTGATAACCTGAACGTTACATGGGCTTGTTTGAAGCCTAGGTCATCATACCTGATGATGGCATAGTGGGTTCATTATCTTTTAGAAAGAAAATGAATGATGTTGACAAGGACCAATGGATTAAAGTCATGGACCTGGAAATGAAGTCTTTTGTATTTCACTTCCATCTGGGATCTTGTAGATCTGCTTGATGGGTAACACCTATTAGTTACAAGTGGATTTACAAGAGAAAACGAGACATTAAAGGTCTTAACCAGAAGGGTTCATACCGCAAGATCGAAAATAAAAGGTTTTGCAAGCTTAAGTGATCCATTCATGGATTAACCTAAGCATTTCAATCTTGAAATATAAGATTTGATAAAGAGACCAAATCTTTTGACTTTAATCAGAACATTAATGAGTCTTGTGTTTACAAGTAATCATCAATAGTTCAGTAGCTTACTTAGTATTGTATATGATTGATATCCTAATCATTGGGAATGATGTAGGTTATCTTACTGACATTAAAGGAGCTAGCAGCTCATTTCCATGTGGAAATTTGGGAGAAGCTGAGTTTGTTCTTGGGATCCAAATTGTTTAGGAACCGTAAGAACAAAAGGCTAGCCTTGTCTCAGGTGTCGTATATCTACAAGATGTTAGTTAGATATAAGATGCAGAATTCCAATAAGGGTTCACTACCTTTTAGACATGGAATTCTTTTGTCTAAGAAAGTGTTTCCTAAGACACCTCAAGAGGTTGAGGACATGAGATGAATGCCCTATGCAATAGGGATTGTCAGTAAGTATCAATCTAATCCAAGATTTGATCACTGGAAAACCGTTAAGAATATCCTCAAGCATCTTAGGAGAACGAGGAACTATATGCTCGTGTATGGGACTAAGGATTTGATCCTTACAGGATACACTGACATGGATTTTAAGACTGATAAGGATTTAAGGAAATCTACATCAACATCTATGGTCAATCTTTACAAATGAGCTATAGTATGACATAGTTACAGTCTTGACCATATAGGCCGAAAATATAGCTACTTGTGAAGCAGCGATAGAGACTGTATGGCTTAAGAAGTTCTTGACTTATTTGGAATGTGTTCCAAATGTGAACTTGCCCATCACACTTTATAGTGATACAGTGGTATTATGGCAAATTCAAAAGAACTTCGCAGCCCAAGACAAACAGACACATTGAATTGAATGAGATTTTGCTGATAAATTCACGAAGGCTCTCTCGGCTAAAGTGTTTGAGGGTCATCTAGAAGGTCTAGATCTACGAGATATGTACAAAGGTGTAATCTAGGGCAAGTGGGAGAAATGTAATGGGTATAGTGATACCATTATGTAATGGGTATAGTGATGCCCTAGTTTATTGTATTTGTACATTGTATATGTTTTATACATGTATTTATACACCCAATGCTGTATAGATTATTGTACATCCCACTAAACTAGAGTTTTAGTTCAAGTGGGAGTTTGTTGGGTTTTATGCCCTAAAACTCGTAGATAGTGAATGTAAACAAATTGTATACTTGTTTCAATAAAGTGTAATTGAGTTTCTACAATAAAGTGTTGTTGTTAAATATTGCACAATTTGACCCAAATCCAATAAACTAAGATCCAAGGTTGTTTACATGTGACTTGAACTAGTATGTGGGGACATACGGGGATTGGTGTTCAAGTAACAACCTAAAAGGTCTATAGTACAAGGATAAGGCTGGGTACCTTATCCTGGTAACACTATGTGATACGGCCCGCTTTGTATTCGATACAGACGTATTAATCCAAGGCGTCCATGTAGGAGACATGCGAGCGGGGGTATCCTATGCAATGAGTTTGCATAAGACCGGACCACGAAATAGTAAACCACTAGATGTAACACCGTTAACTAGTTAGTTTACTGTTTCAATACGATGACCTAGGTAACTCAGTCTTAATCCTGAGTGTGTCATGAACTCCTTCTCATGAGGGATTGTCCTTTGATTAGCATGGGTGAGAGTGGCCAATACGCCGACTCAATATGCCTTCCTTTTTGGGGACAAGACCGAGTGGGAGGCTGGGGACATGACAACACAAGAAGGAATTCACTCCTTCCCACTTCTAGGAGAAGTAGATGAGTGTTCCCTTAAGAGGTGACTCCGGGACTTGAACAAAGGGATCCCGTCCTCTCACTGGCTCGAGAGGAACTTTCTGTTTAATGGTTGGACCATAAACAGGTTGTTCATTAGAGGAGCGCTGGTACTTAAGGAGACAGATGTAACACAGGGGTAAAACGGTAATTTGACCCAACCGTGATTACGAACACTCGTGAAGGATTGACTTACCGGTATAGGTCTACATCCATGGACACAGAAATGTTCTACAGTGAGAAGAGTTCAGCTGTGGGTCTTTAGTGGAATGACCCACAGTTAATGAATATTGGTTAACCTGATTAATGAGTTTAACCGATTAACCTCATATCATTGGAGCTTCTGATCTGTAGGTCCATTAGGTCCCCCTGCTAGCTCGTAAAGAGTAATTAGGAACAAATATATCTTGAGAGAATTTGAATAGTTCAAATTCATATTGGGAATTAAGTTAATTGTATGAGATACAAATTAATATAATGTATAATGATGCATTAAAATATAAAGTCTAATTTGAGATTAAACTTTATTAAATTGAGAGATTGATATATTTGAAAGAGTTCAAATATATGTCTAATTAAATATAGGGTATTTAATTAGAAGATGAATTAATTAATTATGAATTAATTAATTATTCAATTTAGTTTAAATTAAATGAGATTTAATTAAACTATAGTCTATGAGAGAAATAAATATTTGAAGAAGTTCAAATATTAATATGAATTTGATTCATATTAAATTTATAGGATATAAGAGAATTTGAAGGAGTTCAAATTTTAATATGAATTTGATTCATATTATAGAATTAATTAATTGAATGCCTGAAATTAAATATATGATATTTAATTGGGTAATTAATTAATTAACTAATAGAAGGTTTGAAATTAAATATATGATATTTAATTGGTGATTAATTAATTAAAGAATTAATTAAATGGAAATTAATCAATTATGATTAATCACTTATGGAAGTGATCAATCATTTATGGAAAAGATTAATCAATTATGGAATTGATTGGTCATGGAATTGATTAATGGAAAAGATTAAATCAGTTATGGAAATAATTGATTTTAAATGAATATTTTATTCATGGCCTTTCTCCTATAAATAGAACACTAACCCTAGGGTTTAGAAACCACAACATATGGCCACCATAAGGCCCTCTCATATTCTCTCAACTCAATAACTCTAGGGAGAATTTTCTCTCAAGAGTTTTTCCCATTCAAGATTAGGTAGTCCCACAACTACGTTCCTAATCTCAGAGTTATAGCGGGGAAGATCAAATGGTGGTGTTCTTCGTTGTTGCAGAGCAATCAAGAATCATCCGTTGAAGTATTCAGAGTCGTCAACGGAGGTATGTTTCTCATCGCTTAACCTTTTGCCAATGCATTGGTATTTTAGTAGAAACAAAATTAACTACGAACGGTCCAATTGCTTCCGCTGTAACGGAATTGGGGAATTCCAATCTTTCAGCACAGAGACGGCCTTGCAGTACTCCAATGAAGATTTCTCCTTTTTAGTTGGGGCTTTTCCTTTATTCATGGTGTTGACAACACTTACCAGTTGTCCCAGCTGAGTCTCTATGTTCTTGATGGCTGCAGAATGCCCATTGACAGTGGTGTTTATGACAATCACGACCTCCTCAAGCTTATTTGATCTGTTACTTGATTCTGCAATAAAAGCTCCAACGAGATCCTCTAAAGATTTCTTACTTTCTTGACTTTGAGGGGTAAAGCTAGGAGGATTCAGAACATTCTTATTATTTGCATATGAAAAATTCTCATGATTTCTATTACTAGGGTGATAGTGTGTAGGTGTAGAATTATTATTGTACCCCCTAGAATTATAATTTGAAACATACTGAACCTGTTCGAGATTTTCCTCCTGAGTCTGGGATGCAAGGGCAGCTGCAAACTCAATCGATTGAGCACTCACTGTACCTGAAAACTTTAAAAATGCATTAGCAAGGGAAGACATCTGGGCCTGAAGTGCTCTTACGTTGTCGATCTCGAACACTCCAGCAGTAATCTTTTTCGGTCCCGATCGCTCAGATGACCACTGATAGCTGTTGGTGGCCATATCCTCTAACAAAGTCCTAGCATTCTCAACAGTTTTGGACAACAGAGTCCCACCTGCAGCTGCATCAACGATGGTTTTTGTACTAGGAGTTAAGCCATTATAAAATAATTGAACCTGAAGCCAGTCGGGATAGCCATGCTGAGGGCATTTCCTCAGTAGCTCTTTAAATCACTCCCAAGCCTCGAACAACTGCTCATCAAACTGCTGTTGGAACTTCCCAATCTCGGTCCTCAGCTTGACTGTCTTTGCAGGAGGGAAGAATTTCTTTAAAAATGCCTGGACTAAAGCATTCCAGGTGGTAATGCTCCCAGGTGGAATTGATTGCAACCAGTCCCGAGCTTTATCCTGCAAGGAAAAAGGAAACAAACGTAAGCGAATGACATCTTCCGAAACACCATTTAATTTTACCGTCCCGCATATGTCTAGGAAGGATTTCAGGTGAGAATTTGGATCCTCCATGGGTGATCCTCTGTAAGCACAATCTCGAGCCATCTGAATGAGACCCGTTTTCAGCTCAAAATTGTTAGCATTGATCGGGGCATAGACGATCCCCGACTGCTGCTCCTGAAAGACCGGCTGAAAGTAGTCCCTAATAGGCTTAGGCTCCTCATGGTTAGGATTGACCATTTGGATATGATTTTCTTTCCTTTCCCTTTGAATTCTGCTTAAAGTTCTCTCGATCTCTGGGTCAAAGGGAATTAAGGCCGACTCCCTAACCTTTCGCATACACCAACAAAGCTAACCTAAAAAGGAAAATAAAAGAAAAGGAAATAAAACAAATTAGGAAATAAACTAGAAAAGGAAATAAATGAAACTAAAATAGGAAACAATAAACTACAAAAGGAAAAAGATAAACAAATAAGGAATGCAAAGGCAAATATGGTACAAAAAAATAAGGAACTAACAAATAAGGAAAAACTATACTAAAAAGGAAAAGACTAAAAAAGAAATTCTATCTATGGAAGATTCAAACAAATATGGAAAAATCTAAATATGGAAATCAATCAACAAAGGAAAAAAAATGCAATCTACCTAATAACAAAAATAACAAAAATTAAAATACACCCTAAACTAAGACCGGACAATTTTTCTACGATATTAAAATTGACTAAATATTCCAATCTCCGGCAACAACGCAAAAAACTTGGTGTGAAAATTGCTAACCGCAAGTGTACGGGTCAAGTAATAATATAGTGAATGTGATATTCGAATGTTGTCCTCTGGATTGGTTTCTAGTCAATTTTAATTACCGAAAATACTCTTGCCCAATTTTATTTAGGGAACCGAATTGAGTGAGAATGAAATTAAATCAAACACAAAATAATGCAAAAATATGACAATCAAATGGAAAACAATGGTCTTAGGGATGTGATTTCACCAATTGGGATTATGGATTAATAAACGGATTAATACATGCTATGATTCATAAATCTTGGTAAACTAAAATCACACATACCTCTCCCGAGCATACATGATTCTCCTATATGCAATTGAACCCGATATCCCTATCTAAATTCAATAAGCAAACAACACAATAAGGATAACCTTTTTAACGATTTCTAGAATTAACCATAATCTCCCGATTTCTAGCTAAATCCTAGTTATGCATAATGATTTCTAAGCTAAATCATCTCTCCCGAGTTAGATTCAAGCACAAACATCAATCAATTTATGGCTGGTAAATTGAAAGCATTATAGACACAAGTATGCATAAATGAAATTCGATAGCATAAAACCGTAAAATCAATCCAAAACGTGCCCAACGGCTACATCAATCCCTAAGAGTAAAAACCTAGCAAATCATACACCACGTTACAATATAGCTATGATATAAAACAACCATAAACACTAACTAAAGTGAGGGAAAGAAGAAGTGAACTCTATGTAGGCCGAGACCGAACGTCCCCGTCACGATCCCCACGAACAATGGGTTGATTTCCACTTTGCTCCACGTGCTTCAACTCCAAATGCTCTGTTTTTTCTCTGTTTTACGGCTCCAAAGTGTCCAAAAGAGGTCCTCCAAAAAGCCCTAATCGTAATCTTTAAATAAGGCAAAAATTGGTTGTAGCGTCGCGACGCTACCGCGAAATTACGGATTCTGGAAGTTCGCCTAGCGTCGTGACGCTATGATTTTTTTTTTTTTTGGATTGAACTCCATTTGACTCCAATTTCTCAATTAAGCTCAACATAACAATTTCCTACAAAATAAACATTAAAGAGCAATAAAATGGTTACGAATTACTCAAAGACTAACCAAATTGTAACGGGAAAGATAGCTCGCTATGAGCGCTATCAGTCGCACACCCAACAATCCTCCCCTCGAACAAAGTACCACAGAGCCTCCCCTCTTCTCCGGAGTATACCCGCCTACCCAGAGCTCAGCCACGGATCTCCTCATGACTATTAAGGCTCACAACTTCTTTGTTTGGCATCTGAGGATTCCACCCGACATGGCTACTCCTGGGGCATGACTTTGATACCACTTGTAAGGGACAACGGGACACTACACATATCTCCACAATGGTATGATATTGTCCAATTTGGGCATAAACCCTCATGGCTTTGCTTTTGGTTCACCCCAAAAGGCCTCATACTAATGGAGATACTTGTCCTCCCTTATATATCCATGATCTCCCCCTTATCTAGCCAATGTGGGACTTTGGTTGCACACCCAACACTTACAACAAGTTGCAAAAGAAAACAATTGGTCCTTGTCGGATCCTTAAGAAAATTGGCAGCAATGCTTATATAATTGAGCTTCCAGACAACTATAATATCTCTAACACATTTAATGTATTAGATCTCTCTACCTATTTTCCTCCCAATGAGCTTCATCTTTATACTTGATGATGAGTTGTTTTTCTTGAAGGGGGGAATTGATGTAGTTTGTTTTGTTTTTTAGGGCTCTCTTTGTAATCTAACCTAGGTATTTTTATTTTATTTGTTATTAGTTAGTTACTACTGTGGTTAATAGTTTAACCATCATTGTATTTACAATCCATTATCCCATAACCTATATATAAAGGTTAAGGCTTCCCCTTCAGTATAACTTTTTTTTAAAGATTAAAAAAATACTACCATAAGGCTTTCGACTCCACAAAATATGAACATACTTTTTATTTCATATGTATTCTTATATATATCTGACTTTCAATTCCAGGAAGATATTGAGTTGGAGACTACAAAAAGAAAAAGCCCAAGAGGAGATAAGGGAAAGCGAAAGCAACTCTAAGAACAACCAAATGTACATACGTTAACAAATAAAATATGAGGTGAATAACATATATCTTTAAAGTTTTGTGATCCCATCATGATTATAAAGCGGTATAGCAACCAACATGCGCTTAATCATAAACACAAACGATGCTAACACATGCTTCATGTAAAAATGAGATGACAACACATGCTATGCACCCCCACATGGTTTCCATATCATGCCCGCACACGCACACGTGATTTTCGCGTCATGCTTCACAAACCCACCCAACACATGAATTACGCGTCTTGCGCAGCGCCACTCACATGTGATTTTTGCGTCACGCTCCGCACTCAGACGTGCTTTTCGCGTCATTCTCTGCACACATAACCAATACATGATTTATGCGTCATGCTCCAGCTCTCCCTAATGAACACACACTATGCAGACATGACTCACATGCAGCATAGCCCACCAACAACAATACCTCAGGCTTACGAATTAAGCAAAGCAACATGCTTATTCACATAGCCAGCTACATACATATCAAACACAACATATAATAAAAAAACAAGTAAAACAAACAACATGCTCAAACAAACAAGCAAACTCATCCAGGTAGAAACTACTTATAGAAGCTTAAAAGCGCTCCTAAATCAAGCTAACGTTTGCTGGAAAATATCGAATTAGGCTCTAAGCACACCTACAAGCACAATAAAGGCTTCCTAGAGGTTAGAGAACAACCTAACTATCTTTCCAACACCTAACATAGATTAAAAGGGACTTAAAGCGTGCTGTAAGGTGTTGAAACTTATTGAAAAGGGGTGGGAACCTTGCTGGAGTTAATCAATCAGCACTGAAATTCCTTAAATAAGTGTTGTCCTGAGCCCAAATTGATACTAAACTGAAACTAGAGAACACCCAAAGGTTAAAAGCTATTCTAAAACAACTACGACAATTTCTAGAGACTTTAAAGCCACTGGAACTTACCGATCATCACCGAACTACGCTGATTACGTGTTGTACAGTGATAAAAAATGGCAAAAATATGCAATTTAGGAGGCGACAAGGAATGGGTAACTCATATTAACGCTACCCGAGTCATGGGTAATTCCTATTTGAAGCCTATAACGAATGGGTCAAGATAATACTTATTAAAATCATCAAATAACGCTGAAAGAGGGCTGAAACCACACCCAAATCACATTGGGCAGAGATGAAATCATGAGAGGCAAGGGAAAAAAAGATGAAATCATGGGAGAAAGGAAAGTCAGATCAAGCTTAATCAATTAAGAACGAGGGAAAAAGAGAAACTTACACTTGGGTTCGTTGTTGCTGGCGACTAACACAAGCAAGAGGGAGGGAGATCTGGCAGATTGAGGTGGAGCAAGGAGTGGCGACGACTAAGTTCGAATACAACACGCGAACGACGACGGTGCAGGAGACAAGAAAATGGAGACTGGGCAACATGGGTTCTTACAACCAGCGGAGGAAGGAGACGGTGGTGAGAAACGGTTCAGCGGTGCGAGATGAGACCAATGACAAGAGAATGGCGGCAACGCAAGAGTGTGATCGACAAAGAAGAAGAAGGGAGGGAGAGGGCGGCGGTGCTCGGCTGCGAACTCACGAACTGAGCGGTTGGTGGCACTGCTAGAGTCAACGAGATTGGGTGGCGGTGCTTTAATCTCCGACGACAACTGGTTGGTTCACGCGAGAAAAAGATGAAGAGTGGGGGAGGGGGGAGAGGTGTACGATGGAGATGAAGAAAGAGAGAAAGATGGGGGTTTTTCTTTTTCTTTATTTTTTTTAAAAACCCAACTGACTCCAGTAACCACCCACTAACAAGGATAAATTATTTTCCCACTAACCTGCAAAAATTTAACCAACTTAAACCACTCAGCCATTAACACACAGGGAAAAAATATCTCAATTGGCTTAAAATATCAATCTATTATCAAATTTGGATTACCTGGATTGCAAGGCGTCACAATCTCCCCACCTTAAGAACTTTCGTCCTCGAAAGTTTCCTGTTCGAAGAGCTCTGGATACTTGGCTCCAATCTCAGCTTCCCTTTCCCAGGTTGCCTTTTCCATCTTGTTATTCCTCCACAAAACCTTTACCAAGTCAGTGGCTTTACTTCTCAAGACTTTCGACTCCTTGGCCAAGATCTTAATCGGACAAATCCTCATTCAGCAGAAAAGGTTCTAGATTCAGCACATGTGAAGAGTCATGGACATATCTCTTCACCATTGACACATGAAACACATTGTGCACTACAAACATTGTTAGCGGCACCGCCAACCTATACGCGATAGGACCATTTGCTCCAAGATCTCATAAGGTCTGATGAACCTGGTGAAGGGAATAAAAGTCCACACGCAACGGAAGCGCATTGATTGGACCATACGCCGTATATTAATTAACATTAAAATACCGTTACGAAAACTCAAACAAACTTTAAACATACTTTAAAGTTGCTGAAAAATCAGTTTAAACATGCTGAAAAATAAATCTAAATTTATTTTCATGCTTTTCTAAAGAAAAGGGGAAGAACCGTTACAAACCTCCGTTGTAGACTTGACCGTTCTTCGCCAACGACGCTCCAACGAACAAAACGCAACAGCCTCCTTTGTCTTGTGATCGTTGGAAAATTCTTCTTGAATGACACAATAACCACAGAGGTTACACCGGTATGACTCTAGGTCTAGGAGGCAAAAGACTTGTGGGAGTCTTTCTCTAAGAGGGAGGCTAAAGAGAATTCTAGGTCTTGTCTTGAGAGTCTAAGAGCAAGAGCAGAGTGTCATTGACCAATTAGGTTTAGTGTTCTATTTATAGAAGAGAGGCCATGAATAAAATATTCAATTAAATCAATCTTTTCCAAAATTGATTCAATCTTATTCCTTATTTAATCAATCATGATCGATCAAATCCATAATTGATTAATCTTTTCCACAAATGACTAATTACTTCCATAAGTGATTAGATCATTTCCATAAATGATTAATCACTTCCTTAAGTGATTAATTATTTCCATAATTGATTAATTCCTGGTTAATGAATTTTTAAATTAATTAACCACCAATTAAATATCACATATTTAATTTCCGGTCTTGAATTAATTAATTCGCCCAAATATATTTTAGGCCTTAAATTAATCAATTCATTATTTGAACTCTTTCAAACTTCCATAAATTTATATTTGAATTTCTTCAAATATTAATTTCTCTCACAATAATATATCAATATATATTATGTTTGTTTCCCTTAGTAAATTGAACATTTTCAATTTACATTTATTACTTAGTTGCCTCAAATTACTTTATGAGCTACCAGTGGGACCTAATGGACCTGCAGATCAGAAGCTCCAACGATGTGAGATTAATTGGTCAAACTCATTAACCACATTAATCAATATTTGTTAACTGTGTGTTCATTCCACTATAGACTCACAGTTGCACTCTTCTCACTGCAGACATATTTTCTGTGTCCACGGATATAGACCAATATCGACTAGTTAGTCCTTCACGAGTGTCCGCAACACCAGCTGGGTCAAATTACCGTTTTACCCCTGGGTTACTTCTATTTCCTTAAGTACCAGTTCTCCTCTAATGAACAACCTGTTTGTGGTCCAACCATCAAACAGAAAACCCTCTCGTGCCATTGAGAGGGTAGGGCCCTTTGTTCAAGACTCGAAGTAACCACTTAAGGGAACACTCATCTGCTTCCCTAAAGTCGGGAAGGAGTGAATTCCATCTTGTACGATTATGTTCCCAGCTCCCCATTCGGTCTTGTCCCCAAAATGGTAGGCTTATTGAGTCGGCGTATTAGTCACTCTCACCCATGCAAATCAAAGGACAATCTCTCATGAGCAGGAGTCCATAATCAACTCAGGATTAAGACTAAGTTGTCTAGGTCGTCCTAGTGAAATAGAAAACCAACTAGTTAACGACGTTATAACCAGTAGTTACTATTTTGCGGTTCGGTCTTATGCAAACTCATTGCATAGGATACCCCCACTCGCATGTCTCCTACACGAACGCGTTGGATCGCAGCGTTTGTATCAAATACAAAGTGGGTCGTATCCATAGTGTCACCAGGATAAGGCACCCAGTCTTATCCCTATACTATAGACCCTTTAGGCTGTTTCTTGAACAATGATCCCATATGTCGCTACATATAGTTCAAGACTCATATTACAGCCCTGGATGTCTAGTTTATTTGATTAGGGTTATTTTTAGGCAAAGACAAATATAAAATAACTAATAACAATTAATGGAAAAATATATCAATATTATTTCATTAATATCCGGTCAACAGTTACATTCATTATCTACGAGTTTTAGGGCATAAAACCCAACACCTAGGGCTAAGCTTGCTCTTCTTATCAAAACGGAGAACTTCTTTCATTGGTGCCACTTGGAGGAACACTCGATCACCAACACTAAACTTGAGTTCTCTACGCCGGACATCTACATAACTCTTCTGCCTACTCTGAGTAGTTTGCATCCATGCTCTTATCTTTTGTACTGCATATTGGTCATTTGAACCAACTCTTGCCCTAGCAAAAACCTTTCACCAACCTCGTCCCAATGGACTGGTGACCTGCACTTTTACCCGTATAGAGCCTCATAAGGAGTCATACTAATGGTTGACTGATAACTGTTGTTGTAGGCAAACTCTATCAAATACAAATGTCTTTCCCAGCTACCACCAAAATCTAACACTTAAACCTTGAGCATGTCTTCTAGCACCTGGTTCAACCGTTTAGTTTGGCCGTCAGTCTGAGGGTGGAATGCGGTACTAAAATCCAACTGAGTACCCAGTGCTTTTTGCAGACTTTGCCAAAAGGTAGATGTGAAGCGAGAGTCTCTGTCAAACATTATCGAAACAAGCACACCATGCAACTTCATTATCTCCTTTAAGTACAATTTTGCCCATTTATCTACAGAATTTGTGGCCTTACCCAAGATAAAATGGGCAGACTTGGTCAACGGTCTACCACCACCCAAATCACCGTAAAATCCTTCACTGTCCTTGGCAGTCCAACGATGAAATCCATAGACACATTTTCCCACTTCCAAACGGAGACGATCAAGGGTTGCAACAAGCCGACAGGTCTTTGTCTTGAAGCTTTTACCTGCTGACAAGTCAAACACTTACCGACAAACTAAGTAATCTCTCTTTTCATATTATGCCACCAGTAATGCTTTTTAAGATCTCTATAATCTTGGTACTGCTCGGGTGTACTGAGAAAGCAGTGTTATGTGTTTCTTCCAACAATGATCGCCTTAATGAATAACCCTTCGACACACATAACCTTCCCTGATACAACATGGGCAAATCCTTGGTGAGAGTGAAGTCTCCTTGACCTACCTCACTTACACGTTTGATTAAATCTAGATCCTCTTATTGAGCATCTACAATACGCTACCATAAGCTAGGAACCACTGAGAGCTGAGCCAACAACGATGACACATCTGCCACTGCTAGTTCAATCTCTACTCGATCCAACTTTGCTAACATGAGACTTTCTGATGAAACCATGGATGCTACACTTGCTGCCCTTCTGCTAAGAGCATCCGTTACTACATTAGCCTTGCCAGGGTGGTAGATTTCACAATCATAGTCTTTTACCAACTCCAACCACCTTATTTGCCTCAAGTTAAGCTCCTTTTGGATGAAGAAGTACTTCAGACTCTGGTGGTCGGTGAAAATCTGGATCATTTCTCCATACAGGTAATACTTCAAAATTTTCAAAGAGAACACCATTGTTGCAAGTTTCAGATCATGAGTGGGATAATTAAGCTTGTGCCCTTTATGCTGACGTGAGGCATACACAACTACCTTCCCATGTTGCATAAGTACACAACCTAACCCTTTCCTTGAAGCATCGCTGTAAACCACCAATCCTCCTGAATCATCGGGAATGGTTACCACCAGAGCGGTGGTCAACCGTTCCTTTAACTCCTGAAAGCTCTTTTCACAACCCCCACCCAAGTGAAAGTCACATTTTTGCTGGTCAACTGTTTCAACGACGCTGCAATGCTTGAGAAGTCTTGAACAAACATTTTGTAGTAGCTTGACAACCCTAGGAAACTACGAATTTCAGTCACAGTAGTGGGTCTCGGCCAACTACGAATTCCTGCCACCTTAGCAGGATCCACTACGATACCATCTTGGGTGACTACGTGACCAAGGAACGCCACTTCATCCAACCAAGACCCGCACTTTGAAAATTTAGCATAAAGCTCATTGCTCCTTAAGGCTTCCAAAACCTGAATCATGTGTTGCTCATGTTATTCCTTGCTCTCGGAAAAGACCAAGATGTTATCAATAAAGACTATCACAAATGAGTCAATGAAGTTTTTAAACACTCGATTCATAAGATCCATAAAGGTCACAGGAACATTGGTAAGTCCAAAGGACATCACAGTGAATTCGTAATGCCCAGACTTGGTCCTAAAAGCAGTCTTTGGAATGTCAGCTTCCTCAATTCTCAGCTAATGGTAACCAGAACGCAAGTTGATCTTCAAGAATACCTTGGCTCCTTGAAGCTGATCAAATAGATCATCAATGCAAGGGAGAGGGTATTTATTTTTCACGGTCACCCTGTTCAGCTCCCCATAGTCAATGCAAAGCCTCATGGAATCATCTTTCTTCTTGACAAACAAGATCGGAGCACCCCATGGAGAAACGCTAGGACGAATAGACCATTTATTCAAGAGTTCTTCCAACTGCACTTTTAGTTCCTTCAACTCCGCTGGAGCCGTTCGATACGGTGCTTTGGATAACGGGACTGTCCCAGGTAGGAGGTCTATGCAAAAGTCTATTTCTCGAGTCGGAGGTAGCCCATGAAGATCATCTAGAAAGACATTTGCAAAATCTTTTACCATGGGGACGAAGTCCAGGCTGGGAGATTCCTTGCTAACATCCACCACACTAGCTAGGTAAGCCCATGCACCATGTTGCAATAGATGTTTGGCTTTCAATGCAGAAACTACCTTAGGACTCCCATTCCTTGAACCCTTAAACTTAAACCCTTGGCCTGAAGGCAACTTGAGATGCACTCCCTTCTTAGCACAATCAATGGTGGCTCCATTACTAGCCAACTGATCCATGCCTAGGATTACGTCAAAGTCATGCATATCTAACTTGATCAACCTTGCCCCAAAGGCTTGGCCTGCAACAAAAACTTCACTCAACTTTATCACTTGTTGAGTAAGTAATATTAAACCTGAGGGTGTAGACACCGAAAGAAGATACCCTAGAGGCTCTAGCTCGAGTTTTTCTTGGCTAACAAACGCTGAAGAAATAAAAGAATGACTCGACCCCGAGTCAAACAACACAAAGGCAAGGACATTCAAAACAAGAATAGTTCCTGAAGTAGCAAAAAAACAATAATGAAACAAAAAGTCAAGCAATTTAAACAAAAGTCAGTTTAGAGAGAACGTAACTGTGACCATGGTATCCTCATTAGCTTATTCTTTTGTGAGGGCAAAGACACGTGCCCTTTGATTACCACCCTCAATTGGCGCAACCAGGGCTTTTAGAGCTTTTCTTTCTGCGTTGGCTTCATTCTTGGTTGGACACTACCTTGCATAATGCCCCTCCTTTCTACACTTGAAGCACACCCTTCCACCCACTTGGCATGGTCCAAGGTGGTATTTGCCACAAGAATTTGCATAAGGGAAGAGCAAGAGCTTTCCCCTGAATCTGTTGTCGTGAGGCCTTTTGATTCTCGATGCCGAAGCTTCTTCCCATCGAGGTTGGACCTTCTTTGTCACGTTTTTGTCCATAATCGAAGCACCTCTAAGTGCCTCAGTAAAATTTGTGGTTCGTTCAAGGCAACAATATCTCTAATTTCCTCTCGGAGGCCCTTGATGAACCTCTTGATTTTTCGATCTGGCGTGCTGACCAAATCAGGAGCAAAATGGGAGAGCTCAGTAAACTTCCTCTCATACTGCACCATGGGCATATTTCCCTGAGTTAGGTGCAAAAATTATGTCTCCTTATCAACCTTGACAATATCGGGAAAATAATAGTCAGATTGAAGGTCCTTAAACCTCTCCCATGAGAGTGGTTCGTTAGCATGGTGATACATACCTTCCAAAGGGATTTTCTGACCGTCCATCAAAAGTAGGAGGGTCGTAACGCTTTAAATCTCGAATGAATTGGAACTTCATTGGGTCCTCAGCTGCCCAGTTGGGGTTCCATGGTTTCCTAACGTTTCTTTGAGCCATGTTATCGAACATGGTCTGAAACGCTTCTGGTGTGATCAACATAGGAGGTGCAGGAGGGGTCGGACCCCGCTGACTGCGAGGAACCGGAGGGTTAGCCCCTTGTTGAACAGGAGGGGCCAGATGATCTTGCTGAACATTATCACTCTCCGCCTGATTCTTTTGCCTATTAGTTGGGATTCTAGGTCTACCTCAACCATGAGCCATCGACTGAGAATGTGGTACACTAAGGTCAATGAATGGATAGCAAACTAGGATACAAGCTCTAACCTAAGTCTAGGCAACATTCTAATCCTACTATCATGCAATAATCATGCAATCAAAGCAAGCTATCAAACCACCTAAAGGATGCATCCTAAGCCTAACTACTATATAATAAAGCAACATAGCAAAACAAACATGCTCAAACAAGGCAGAAACTAACAAATTATAACCATGCAACACAAACAAGTAAATCATCAAAATAGAAGCAAAATAATCCAACAGGTAACATATTATAGCAAATATAAATTCATACCTGGTGATGAAGATGAGAACGAGGAAGACCACAAATTCTACATTATTAACAACCTAGTTTCTAGGTTACTCTACAAGAACAACTCCGCTCTGATACCAACTGTAACGTCCCAGGTTTTATTATTATCTAGTCTAGTGACATTACTAAACTCCTATATTCAAACTAATCGAGAGCTCCAAAAATTTCGGTAGCATAACGACATATATAGGACGAAATCAAAATTTTTAAACACTTGTTTGACACAAAACAACATTTCTATATAATTTCCAATTACTCCATCTTAATTACTTCAACACATCAGAATTCAACTTCCAATCACATTACGAGTTAGATCTCGTATTCACAACTATCATCAAAACCACAACCTACTAAGAACAAGTATGCACTTCATTCTAAGATCAACTTAGTTTTATTAAACCTGAACATATTTACATCCTACCATCTCGACGCCGTCGACAGTTTTCTATAAATACCACTTATTCTTGCACGATCAAGTGGAGTTTAATTTGAGAGATTTTAGACTTAAAATCGATTGGAGATCTTCTGTGGGAGCTGAAGCAAGGCCAAGGACCAGGAATCACTCAAGAATGTGTGGAGATAGTGACGAGCACGTGCAACTTTCGACGGAATTGAGTTTTTACTTATCACTAGTTAGTTTTTATGGTTTTTTTCATGTTTAGCTTATATCGTAACGCCATGTATGAGTAGCTAGATCTGTTTCTTAGGGATTGTTGTAGTCGTTTATGATTATGGATTGATTATTAGGATGTTTTGTGCTTTTAGTCTATTTAGTAGGGGTGTAAATTGGTCGAGTCGGGTCGGTTGAACGGATGACCCGACCCGATCCGATCCAATTTTACTCGAATCGGGTTGGGTCGGTTTTCTTCTTCTTCACACTTTTTCCCCATCCCCATCTCTCATTCAAATGCTTTCTCGTCGTCCCCCTTTTCCCTTATGTTTCAAAACCAAGCCAGAGGAGGTCGGATACAGGGTCGTCTGAAGCAGGGAAGCGTCCACGGTGGCGATGGTGGCAGCGGGAATGGCCAATTTGGTTCAGAGAAACACGAGCATGAACTCTCTCTCAAATCCTTCATTCCCTTCCCACTTTTTCCCCATCCCCATCTCTGTCCCCCTTTTCCCTTCCGTTTCAAAACCAAGCCAGAGGTCGGATACAGGGTCATCTGAAGTAGAGAAGGCCCACGGCGGCGATGGTGGCAGTGGGAATGGCCAATTTGGTTTAGAGAAGAGCCTTGGAGATCATGATCCCACCTGAGAAACACGAGCACAAGACGAAGATGACATGCGACATTCAAGGGCAGATCTGTAGACAGAGAGAAAGCCCCACAACGTGGCGACGATGGTGACTATGGCTCCACGGTTTGCACTGCAGAGACGGAGAAAAAGAAAAGGGAAAGAAACAGAGACGGAGAGAAAGAGACGAACGACACAAACCCTAAAATTGTGGGAAAAAGAAGAATAACGAACGAACGACAGTCGTCACAAACCCTAAAATTCTCTATTTAACACAAAAGCGTGAACCGACCGAACTGGTCGGTTCAGTTCGGTTCGACCTGTATTTATGTAAAAATCGACTCAAACCGAACTGAACTGACTCGGTTCGGTTTGGCTTTTTTACCCCCACTATTTAGACAATTATGTTTAAATGCTTTCAATTAATTGACCACTAGTTGAATGATTCAAGTGTTGAATCTTGCTCGGGGGAGAGGATTTAGCTTAGACTTTACTAATTGCATGACTAAAGTAGAATTCTAAGATCGGAAAATTTAGAATAAATTTAAAAGTTGTTAAAAGAACTAAACTCAAAACCTTGCATGTTAATGAACTTAGATAGAGATATCAAGTTTATTGAATGCATAAGAACCAATTATTTATGCTCGGGAGAGATAGTTGTGATTTACGGTTCCTAGACTTATAAATTAATTGCACGTTAAAAATTCATTCCCTTTCATTAATCCTAATCTAAATTGACGAAATCAATTCCCTAGAATTCTTCCAATTGAATTTCCAACCTTTAACTTGCATTACCTTTGAATTCATATTATCATTCCTGTTTGATCTCTAAATAAAATTGGGCAAAAACATTCACAGTATTTAGTTTAGAAAACCAATTCAGATGACAACATTTGATTTTCATATCATTATATTATAACTTGATCCGTACACTTGCGGTTAGCATTTTGCACATCAAGCCTCAACCAAAATAGAAACACCTTCTTGACTGAGATGAATCGTCAAACCTAATGTAACCCCTTTTTATTCTATTCTCCAATTCATTCTTCTCCTTGAACCTATTGGATTCCTCGAACATCCCTTCTGGAATCCATTGGCTTGATTCTTTGAGAATCGACGAATAGGAAAGAATCATGGGGCAACAATAAAAATGGCTAAAAATAAATAGGTGGCTTGAAAAATGGCTACACAAGTTTATAAATTAAATAGATGGCTAATTGATTTTATGATTAATAAATCCCTATTTGCAGAAGTCAAAAATGTCTCCCAACAAACTGTCTAAGATGTTCCTAACGTTTAAAATTAAAATTAGAGTTTATGAGAGAGAAAATACCCCTAAAAGCTAGGAAGATTGAAATTCAAAAAATCCAAGGAACCAACCTACCTAAAAAAGTTAGAGAAATTCTAGGAAGCTTGAAATTCAAAAAATCCAAAAAACCAACCAACCTAAAAAAGTTAGAGAAATTCTAGGAAGCTGGAAATTCAAAAAATCCAAAAAACCAACCAACCTAAAAAAGTTAGAGAAATTCTAGGAAACTTGAAATTAAAAAAATCCAAGGAACCAACCTGATTTGAAATTCTAGATGTGGCATCTTCTTAGTACTCAAGAACTGTTTTCTGGAAAAAAAACACACGGGACGAACTCAAGAATCGATACCTTTATTAGGGGGAAACATGTAAAATTCAACCCCCTCCAGTAGATGTGTCGATTGAAAAATCAGCCCTCTCAATCAGAAGATATACCCCCCTGCAAAATGCGTTAAAAATGTCCCAAATTGGAAACAACTAAGAAAAATGAACTTAAAGGCTGCAATTATGAAAAATTAGTGTATCGCGCTTCCTACCTCCTACACCGCGCCAACGAACCACTTTCGTCGTGCCGACGAGCTTCTCCCGCCGCACCGACGAGCCTTCTACGCAACCCGCAAGCTCCATTGAGTCTTCTTCTCCACAACGACTGTCACCAAAAAAATTAAAATAAGATATGTAGATAACGACTTCATTTCCCTTTATATTTGCAACAACCGTATACATAATCCCCCAATTTTAGGGATTCATTTTTTCCTTCCAATCCGCGATTATACCGCTCTATTTTAAGACGAAAAGCACGGGCGTGGGGAGGAAATGCATGGAGGCGGTTTTGGTGGAGGGTTTGTGTTGATTTGACTTAAATGTTGAACCCGTCAGAGTGGTATGTACTGATAAATACCATTTCATCGTTATTGTAACTTCTCTGGAAAAAGTGTGCTTGTGGTATACTCATATGTATGTGTGCACACATATTGGAATGTCTAATAGAAAAAATGTTTTGATTTGTCTGTACTATTATATACATCCATGGAATGGTCTGATGTGTCTACTTGTGTGTGTTTACACTTAATCCCCCCTGTATTTGAGTTAATCACCCCATGTATCGTGTATGTCTGGAATGACCAATAAAAATACACTCTGTCTTGGTCTGTGTTGCTATATGCAACCATAATAACCCTCCATACCATGTTCACCTGAATGCAAATACCTGATGAATGTCATAACTGATATCTGTCTATAGTATTACATACATACGTGTTTCGCATGCATCCTATGTGTATGCATACTTACCCCAGTCCCACCCCCATATGAGTTAAATATTCGCTGCAGTTTATATGCATTGTCATCTGTCTGTGTGTACTGCTACTTATGACTTTTATTGTTGTCCTTTTATAACATGGATAATGAGGGGCAAAATGTAAGGGATAAAATCTTCTTTTTACCATTGGAAACACTGAAACCTAAGCCTAAAAAATAGGTAGATCTTTTTATACACTTGAACACAAACCTCCAACTGAACTCCCTATAAATCAGGATTCATCCATCCCGAAAAAAAATGGGGAGAAACTGAATGAAAACAAAAAAAATCTGTTAACGCCGTTTGTCTATAGTCGTATATACTAAGGGTAAAAATGTCAAAAAAAAAAAATCTAGAAAACAGTTCTTGAAAATGCGGTAGCCACCCCTGCGAATTCTGAACATATGTAGCCTAAAAACAAGAAGGTTTTTTTTTTTCTAGCTATTTAGCACAATTTCCCAAGAATCATCATCAGAGTAACTTACTATTGACAGGTCAAAGACGTAAACATCCACTCAATCCTCACCTTGGAAAAAGGGGAATTGTGCTAAATGGCTACAAAAAAAAAGCATTCTTGATTTTTGGCTACGGAAGTTTGGATTTTGCAGGCATGGCTACCGACATTTTAGGGAACTGTTTACTGGATTATTTTGGACGTTTTTACCCTTGTATTTACGGTTATTTACAGACGCTGTTTACGTCATTTTCGACGACAGAGATGTGTTTTGGATGGTCAACGAATTTCAAAACGGTACATACAGGGGGTGTTGTGTAGTCGTTGACATCCCGAGTGTCAATACTGGTATACACCCCGTGGGGACAGTTTCAAAGGGAGTAAACTAATCCCTAAAATTTCGGGATTTTAGTATCTGTTTGTTGCAAATATAAGGGAAGGGAAACCAAACCGTTACCTATTTCAATTTTTTTTGGTACAGTCGTCGCGTAGGGGGAGAAACGACCGAGCATGCAAGGGATGGTTGTCGATGCGATGGATGAAGGTCGTTGGCACGACGGAGATGGTTCGTCGGCGTGGTATGAGAGGTAGGTAGTGTTATTCACTTTGTTTGGCGGTGGAAAATGGTGTGGAATAGAGGGTTCGGGGGTGTGGAATGCTCTCAAATGGTATGGAATGCTCTCAAGGATTTCTACTTTTGGAGGAAGAAGATGGATGAGTGGGCTGCTGCATGAAGGCTATTCTGGTGGTGAGGGTGGGCGGTGACATGACGTTTTTACCCCTTGTATTTACGGTTATTTACAGACTCCGTTTACGTCATTTCCGAGGACAGAGATGTGTTTTGGATGGTGAACGAATTTCAAAACGGTACATACAGGGGTGCTGTGTAGTCGTTGACATCCCGAGTGTCAATACTGGTATACACCCCGTGGGGACAGTTTCAAAGGGAGTAAACTAAATCCCTAAAATCTAGGGATTTTAGTATCTGTTTGTTGCAAATATAAGGGGAGGGAAACGAAACTGTTACCTATTTCAATTTTTTTGGTACAGTCGTCGCGTAGGGGGAGAAACGACCGAGCATGCAAGAGATGGTTGTCGACGCGGCGGCTGAAGGTCGTTGACACGGCGGCTGAAGGTCGTTGACACGGCGGAGATGGTTCGTCGGCGTGGTGTGAGAGGTAGGTAGTGATATTCACTCTGTTTGGCGGTGGGAAATGGTGTGGAATGGAGAGTTCGGGGGTGTGGAATGCTCTCAAGGGTTTCTACTTTTGGAGGAAGAAGATGGACGGGTGGGCTGCTGCATGAAGGCTATTCCGGTGGTGAGGGTGGGCGGTGACATGACGTTTTTACCCCTTGTATTTACGGTTATTTACAGACGTCGTTTACGTCATTTCCGAGGACAGAGATGTGTTTTGCAGTATTTAATTGCAATTATACATTCTGGTGGTGAGGGTGGGCGGTATCTTCTTTTTAGCTTATTCATTTTTGGGGGAAAATTAGTATGTCTTCCGGGTTGCTGGTGTTCTTATTTTTTTGGGTTTTTAATTGCTGATGTTCTTGGGTGCAGGTAGTATGTCTTCGGATTGAGAGGACATTTTTTTCCAATCAATGCATCCTGAAGGTATTTCTCTCTACTGAGGGAGGTTGAAACCTTTTTTCCGGGTAGCAACCTTTTCTGGGGTGCAAATTTTTTCAGTAGTAACACCTACTACTAGTTTTGTTTTTCAAACTAGTTTTGTTTCTTGGATTTTTTATTTTTCAAACTTCCTAAAATGTCTCCAACTTTTTTTAGGGGTATATTTTATCTCTCCTAAACTCTGGTTTTGATTTTAAACGTTAAGAATACGTTAGACAGTTTGTTGGGGGCATATTTGTCTTTTACAAATATGGATTTATTGACCATTAAATCGTTTAGCCATCTATTTAATTTTTAAACGTTTGTAGCTATATTTCAAGTCACCTATTTATTTTTAGCCATATTTCTTGTTGTCCCTTGGAAAAACCACCCATATCTAAGCCCAAAAATTCCTCCCAAACTAATCCAAACACAACTTAGAACCATTCTCAGAAGGGCCCAACTTCACACACTGCCATCTACACACTTTGAGGTCCATAATTTGCTTGATCATGCACCCCTTCACACTCTTTTGAGTGGGAATCACAATGAGATGATATTTTCTATTTGACTTTGTTTGTTGATTGTATTATTGTTTAGAGTTGAGTAGAAAGTAGAAATAAATAGTTGAGTGTTTTTTAGTGAGGTAATGAAGTTAATTTTATCAAACTAGGGATCAAATATAAAGTTTCAAAGTCACATAGACTAAATTTGAACAAAATAAAACTATATCAATCAAATTGATATTATGTCCAAATTATAAGGATCGAATTAGTAATTTAACTTTTTATTTATTATTTGAAAGTGAATATTCATAAAAACACTCCATTCAATGAAAAGATGCTAAAATTGCAACCTCATATATTGTTCAAGGCCACAACTACAACCTCAACTTTCATTTAGTTTAAAAACAAAATTGAACGTCATTTCATGCTTCTATAAATTTCTTTTCACCTTGTTAGACATAAAAGAATAGAGTTTTTTAACAACCAAAAGATTTGAAAGATGAGTTAGTTTTGTGTAACTTAAGATTAAAAGACCAAGTATATGCTCTCAGTAAGTTTGAGTGTGCTTAGTCAAAGTTATTTATTGAATATATATTATCTCTTTTAATGATAAGCCAATCGAAACATAACTTAACTAGTTAAGACATATAATCCCGACCAAATGGTAAGAAGTCCTACCAGACCCACGTGGTCCAACTCAAAAAAAGAAAAAAGTATAGTTGTATTTTGGTTACCATATACATTTACATAGTAGGTTGGGAAACAAACCAATGAGGCCCACCCATCTGAAGATCACCATCTCACCCACGTGATTTTTATACACTTTTTAGTTATTTCTCTATTCCTTCTTTTATTTGTAGATGATGGTAGCCCCCGCTTGTGTTGCCTTTTGCCCATCCTTCATTTAATGGCCTAATTTTCCCCTTCATTAATGCTCTAAATAAATCCCACAAATGTTATCTAACATTATTCACCACAATAATAAATAAAAATATCATTCTAAATGTTTTTTAAAACATATATTACTCATTACTACAATCATTATATCATTTCAATTGTTTATATATTTTTTCAATTTAGTTTCTAGTTATTGGTTAAATGTTAAAATTGGCCGATGATAAAATATTTAATATTTAATATTGGTCATACAAACGGATGGTAAGTAATATGTCATTTAAATATTAAAAAAAATAAAAATATGCCATTTAAGTTTGATCATCAACCTATGATGAGGGCATTGGGGACCTACTTGAGGACTAAGGGGGCCACAACCCCCCAATTTTTCTGACAAAATAATTATAAAATATATTATATATTCTATCACTTTTTTTTTTTTTGTTTTTTTGTTTTTAATTTGCTTCCTTTGGTAGGTCTTTAATTATTTCTTCTTGCTTTCTTTTATTCATTTTTCAAAATCAATTTCAGTTTTCAATATAAGTATTATTTAAAGTTTTGTATGATTTACATTTTAAATAAATAATTAATCTTTTATTTTCAATATTAGTCCAGCTTCTTTTGAAAAAGAAAATAATAAAAATTTAATAATTAATTTAGTCGATATCAATTATTTTTTAAAAAGAAAAATGGGTAGATACTATATTATTTCTCAGGTTTAAATTCTATTTTGGTTCTTATACATTAAGTTTTTTTTTTTTTTTTTTTGTATTTTGATCACTATAGTTTTGAAATATACTTTGGTTTATTACTTTCAAAATATCCATTTTTGGTCTTTATACCTTCAAAGTGTCCATTTTAGAAGATCCTAATTCAAATTCAATACACAACAAAAATATATTTATACAAAATTTTGACAATATTTCAAGAAATATATCGAGTATAGTGTTCTTTGAAATTGCAACTAAAAAATGAGATAAAAAAGAAAACAAAGGACCAAGACAGTCACTTTTTAAAACTACAAGGATAAAAAATAGACATTTTAAAAGTGCAAGAATCAAAATAGACAAACAGTGAAAGTATAAAGACCAAACAAAACATTTTCTTAAAACTAAAATGATCAAAATAGACATGTAAAAGTACCAGAATTAAAATAGACAAGCCACAATGACCAAATAAGATGATTTCAAACTATAGGAATCAACATGATGAAAAAAAAAAAACCATTAAAGTACATGGATTAAAATAAGATTAAACTTTTATTAAAATTTATGTACAACCTTGTATTTTTTAGAAAATTTGAAGTGGGTGATAAATAAGAATTATATAATTGCAAATATAGCACAATGTTAAAAAATTGCAAATATAGCAAAATCTATTAGAGTATATTACTTATAGACACTGATAGACTCTGGTTAATTAGAATCTATCTGATAGACTTCGATTATCAAAGTTTATCAGCGATAGACTCTGATTAATCAGAATCTATCAGTCTACTGATAGACTCCAAATATTCAGAATCTACTCGTGTCTATCGTTGATAGACTCCGACTAATTGAAATCTATCCGTGACTATCATTGATAGACTTTGATTAATCAAATTCTATCAGTGATAGTCACTGATAGATTTCGATTAATCGGAGTCTATCAGCGATAGGCACTGATAGACTTTGAATAATCAAAGTCTATTAGTGATAGAAACGGATAGAATCAGACAACAGTTTTTTGGTCTTGTACAATTAATTTTGCTTTATTTGCAATTAGTTTGCAACTGTGTTATATTTGCTATTAATTTGGTCTAACTTGTCATCTATGCAATTGCTCCTATTTTTTAAGTTTTGGGTTCTCTCCCAGATGAGAGATTAGATTAAAAATTGTTAATACAACAGAGATTGTAAATTGAAATGTTTAAAATAATAGTGACTAATTTTTGTAAAAAAAAAAAAAAAAAAAAACAGAGAGAGAAAGAAAACAAACTCAAATATTGGGATTAAAACAAATATTTGACCTTATAGTTAATCAATATCTAACTAAATAAATGATTAATTATATATATATTTTTTAGTTCAACCATTTGAGAGAAGGGATTCGAAAAATTATTAGTTATATAAATTATTGACATTCACTCAAAACATATTTTGCACATATTGCTAATAGAATAATTAGCATTATACAAGTCAATTAGAGAGTAAGATTATTTGAAAAGAAAACAAAACATATATGCAATAGTTTCTATAAGAAAAAATAAAATAAAAAAAGATTAACATTGTTATTATTTTTATTGAAAGACCCATTTATAAATATTTTAGAAAATAAGTTTTTCATTCAAATTCTTATAATTATAAATGTTCAAAAAAATATAAAATATGGTATCAATTACCCCTATATTTATTTCACTCATCATATCAGTGAGTCTAGTGTTGTACTGTATGCCTAGATTTATATAACATGTCACATGTTTGGATGTTTCAAAGAAATAAGCTAAGTCATAAAATTAGTATACAAACTTGAGACAAGCGCAACAAAAAACAAACTCACACACCAAACTTTAGCTATCTTCACAATGGTAGACTATATAATGTTAGCTGGAAGATAAAAACAATTGTTGTGTCGTGGACAAAACCACTACCTTGAAAGCAATTTTGACACGACCATGGTACTAAATTAATAGACTAATGTTCTTCTGCTATATCTTGGGTTGTTTATTTGTTTTTGGGCCTCTCTTATATCCGTTATTCTTTAGCTTATTATTATCTTCCACGTGTCTATGTATATTGTTATTTATGTTGGTTGCCTTTGGTATTGTATTCAGACATTACAAAATTATTTCTCTATTCAGTAAAAATACTTTTCCTCTCTGATTTCTCCTTCTATATAAATCGCCTACGCCGGTTGCTCCCCAAGGTTAACACAACACCCTACTCGTTCGTTCACTCGAGAAAGAAGGATTTGGAATCAGAAGAAATGCAATCAGATTGAATTGAGTGATCTGGAACTCTGCTCAGACAAAAATTCGCCATAAACGAAGGAAACCAACATTAGGCATGTGCGCCACGTGTCCTCACGGTAAGGATGGCATGAATGTCACGTGTCTCACAATCAACGGACGACTCTGCGCGGAACGGATGACTCGACGTGGCGCAGAATGGACAGATGACTCGGTGACTTAACGGAGGACGTGTGCCACATGGATTGATTTTCAAGGGTCAAGAAGAAAAATAAAAATAAACAAGAAAAATATAGATGGAAGGATTTTGGTCCAAAAAGTAAAACCACTTTTTTATTAAATACAAGTATGATTACCCAAACACGACCAGAGGCAGCAATAGTGCACACATGCAAGAAGAAGTTCTAGTACCACCCTTAACCACTATTATAAGAGAAAGGAAGAGTGATCGTATAAAAACACTATTTCCAACTTCAAATCTTTCCATGTGGGACAAACTTTAAGTAAAACTTCAAAGGCGAAGAATCCGAAGTCATTCCCAACCTATAACAAATTGATAAAACCAATTATATAAATCAATAACTGCTATAATAAAAATAAAAAACAATCAATTACTATTATTTATAGGCTATTTATAATATAATTTTTTTTAAAGATTATGTTTATTTATTAATATTTTTCCTTAATTTCAATTTTTTTATTTTGAAATCACTGTGAAAATTTTCAAAACTAATAAAAAAAAAGTATCTTTTGAAAAAAAAAATTATTTTCAAATTTGGCTAAGAGTTTAAATGTATTTTTTTAAAAAAAATTATAAAACGAAAAAAAAAAGCATAGGCATACATACTTTTTATAAGTTTAATTTTTAAAAATTAAAAAGACAAACCAAAATCATTATCAGATAGGATCTTAATTGGTTAGTAATTAATTAGTTGATTTACTTAAAAAGAATGATAAATTTGTATTACCTTCTAAAGAAAAATCTAAAAATATTGTAGAAACATAGAATTACTATTTAAGGCAAAATAAATATCAATGTGAATGAGCATAGCCAAAAGGACAACACTATTTTAAATACTCCCATCTCCATATATTTGAGCATAACCTAATCGGTGAAAACATGTCTTTAGACTAAAAAGTTAGAGGTTCAAATCTTCGACCATACATATTGTTGAACTCCACAGAATAATAACAATAAAAAAAAGACGACAAAATAAATATCCACAGTGAATATAATTTTTAGAGCTAAGAGGAGTTGATGGATAAAAACTCTCCACACATATGCCATTCAAGTTGATGGAGTAGATCCATGAATTTTGGCCACTTGAATGGGAAGTTTGTATGTGCTGTTGATGCTAAGTCTTTGAAATGGGTGTTTTGGTTTGGCCTACAAATCTTGTATGCCTCTAAGCTGTTCCCTTCTTTCCCACACACCTCAGGCCATTGCACATGAAAACATTTAAATAAAAAAACCAAACTTATTTATTATTATTACAAAACCCTTTTTCTTTTCCCTTTCTTTTTCCATATCATTAATTATCTCCATTGAAGTTAGGGTTAGGGTTAGGTCTTATGTAAAATTGAACCATAAACTCTTCCAAACATGTGTGTGTCTTAGAGAACCACAAACAATGGCATTTGGATTTCATCAATTTTCTAGTGACCATCCAATGGATGGAGAGAGGTTGATGACAAAATATTTAAAACTAATTAAAGTTTGATTAAACATAAAATATTAAATCATTTTGATTGGCCTGGCTTAATTAGTACTATGATTTTAAGGTTGAACAAAGCCCCATATATATATATATATATATATATATCCTCATTCAAATCTAGCAATTATTTGTTGGTTCAGATTTCGAACTCATCCGGAAGTTGGTTTGGATAACTATTTTGCTTTTAATTTTGTACTTGTTAAAAGATAAGCCTTATTTGTTGACTTATTGCGTCTTTTAATCTAAGTCAGGTTAAAAAAAAAAACATCATATTTCCATTTCCTCTTCTATTAGGAGTTTTAACATTATCCACTATGTTTTAAAAAATTTCAACACAATAAATGCTACTAATTAACATTATTTTTAGTAATAGAGTAATTATATGATAATTAGAAAGTTATTTTATATGGGTAAATATTTTCTAAATGTTAAATTCCACCTTATCCTTATTGAATTTTAAAACCTAACCAGCCCTAGCCCAAGTGTTAAAAATCCACCTAGTGAGATATTATTATTTTCACTTTTTTTTTTAGCATGATGATCAAGTAAAACATAAAAAAATTGGTTCATGTGCATGAACTTTCACAAATTCTTACTATTAATTCCATATACGCAAAGTTTTGTACCAATCATCAAGTATTATCTTATGTTGGCAAGATTTTAGGTCATTGCACAGATATGTTCTCACTTGAAATAATAAAAAATTCAATATTCTTACGCACACCATAATAATAATGAACTTGAAAAATTCAAAATAATAATGATAAAAAAATTAAAAATAATGTTATGAAAAAAAAGGGCATTAATGGGTTTGTTCAGTTTTATTTTGGTCATTACTCATAAGATGCTAAGAATGGGTTTTTATCAAAATTAATGGCCTAATCCTAATTTGGCTGTTGTTAAACACTCCACATTCTAAAGAGCTCAAGAGGCTCAAAACCCAAAAATTTCAACTTCAAATGCAAAAGGCTTTGTCTCCAACCACAAAAGCCCATCACTTTCATCACAAGACACTCACAAAACATTGACATTGACTCTCAACACCATAACTTTTGTTCTCTTTGGAATGATACAAATTTCAGGCTGCTCCACATGTGCCTTTGTACTCACCTCCCAATCAACTTCTCCTCTTTTCAACCCTCTATAAAATAAGCTCAACTCCTAACACCTTCTCCACACAAAACACAACAAACCTTCCCTTTTGTCATAGCAACAAGAATTTCAAAGCCTAAAACACAAAGTCTCCAATGGCCCTTCTTCCATGCAAACGCATCTTCATCCTCATCCTCGTCCTCGTCCTTCTTTGTTGTTTCTCAAACACAGCTAGAGGTATATATTATTCTATCTGATGTTTCTTCTTCTCATTCATTTGTTTTTGGAGTTATGGTTAACCGACATGTTTATTATAATTGATTATGATAGATTGGATCGGTTTTAGAATTAGGTTAACTCTAACCGACATGTGTTTATTATATTGTGTGTTTTTCTCTTTATCTTTTTTTTGGGTGTTCAAAATATGATTTAAGTTTTACACATTTTTATTTTTGGCAATATCTCATTATATTTCTTTTTTTTTTTAGTGTTATACTTTTTAATTTATCCATTATAATGAATAAAGATAGGAGTTTTTAAATTTCTCTGGTGCAATATCTTGAATTGTACATGTAAAAGCTAGATGCATACATATATTATATTGTAGAATTTGAAAGGTGTATGCCAAACATAGATATAACAACATATAGTTAAAAAAAAAATAGATATAAGAACCTATATGTTTCTTGATATATTTTTGTAAGTTTAATGAAACCATGTAAGTATCTTTTTTTTATGGAAAAAAAAATCTTATTTTTGTATTTATTTATTTATAATATCAATTTTATTATTTTATAATCCACTTTTTGATATCTTACTGCAAAAGAAAATTCTCTTAAAAAACTCAACTCTTATGGCATTCTTTTCTTCCATAAAAAGCCACAGAAAAACTTTAATAAGTTCAATTCTGGATCAAATCATTGAGAAAGAAAAAAAAAAAGAAAAAAACTCACTCTACGAAGTTCTCTTCCTTCTCTTTCGAAAACCCGAATTTTATGTACAAAGTTCGAATTGGATCGCTGATCGAGATTTCGCCATTGATTTGTATTTTGCAGCAGCAAGAGGTTTGGGAGTGCCTCAGATTGAGAATGATGATCGCAATAATCCGAAAGTACACGATGATCTTAAAGTTCATGATGAAGAACATTTTTCAAGCTCTGATGATTTGGTGGCTATGGATTACACTCCAGCGTCCAAGAAGCCTCCAATCCACAACTGAACTCAGATTTTATATTTGTACAAAACTCAAAGCCAAAGAGTTTTATTTTATTATCAATTTGTATGATATTTTACATCTGCCTTTTTTTTCTTTTTATTTTTGGTGAAAATGAAGCTTCGAGTAATGAGTTATACAGAAGTGGAATATATGAGCAATTCATGAAACAATGGGGTTTCATACATGTGCATGTGTTTTTCAATCATATCTTATCTTTTTTATTTCTTTATTATTATGTGTTAAGGTTAAATTGAATAACTGTGAATAGAATATATAATTCAGCTCGATGTCGAATGAACTCTGAAAACCTATTTCCTGATTGATCTATCCAACAACATTTAAAGAATCATTAGAACTTCAATTTGAAACAAAAATTTTCTTTCTGTTATTATGGATTTGTAATGTGGAGCGACCGACTTTGTTTCTAAGAGGACAAAAATAGACTTGCCACAAGTTTTAATTTGAAGGGTGTGATTGGGTACCAAAATTATGCTAAAATAGTCTACGAATTAAAGATTTGAGGTTTGAGAGACTTTTGTGTATGCGGAAGGTACTGGCACTGACTAGCACACGTTAAACACTCTTTTCTCATTTTATTTAAAAAAAATTGACCTTTGTAAATATAAAAGAATTTTTTTTATTGATTTTTAAATGTTTCATATTTTATTGATCATTATCCCTTAAATAAACTATGATCACTAATTATGAGTGATACAAAGTCAATCAAAATATGTTTGAATTTAATTTAGCATTTCAAAATCAATTTATCACGCAGAAAATGTAACGATCAGACTAAAAAGGGGTTAAAACACATGTGTTGAAGGTTGTTGCTACATGCATGAAAACATAAAACTTTTGAAACTTAGAGTGAAAATGATAGAATGGAAATTCAATAACATGAAACTTGACTTGATTCTTAACATCATAGGGACCTAATTGAAGCATTCATTTGGGTTTCTAACCCTAGGGCCATAATTAGGAACATGTAACATTCTATCCAAGGGTAATAATCTATCCCTAACTTCAGCCAACTAGAGTATTGTGTGGGTAAATCCTATAAGGCAAGTAATTAAACTAGAGACTAGCTGACAACCCTCTAGCTGAACTAAATTAAACATATCCCAACACAATACTTCTAAAAACGTGAACATGAAAGCTCAGTGGACCAACTGGTGCATGAAGACATGCTTGAACATACACTCTACGCTGAAAACCGATGGAACAACTAGTGCATTAAAACATGCCTGAACTGTAACAGCATGGAAATTAAAAAAAAAATGGGGGGGGGGGGAAGTGGGTTTTTATACCCGGTCAAAGAGGAAGGAAAAAGGGGGGACTTTCATGTTCCCCCCCCCCAAATTTCGATCAAGGGATTTAAAAAAAAGATTTTTTTTCTCTCTCTCCCGATATCTCCCTCCTTCCGTCGCTCACTCACTCGCTCTCTCTCTCCTTCAGCGAACTCAATCGCCGCCACCCTCTTCCTCTCACCACACATTTCCATCGTCAATCAACCACGAGCCACCGCCGCCCTTTTCTCATCTCCAGTCACCATCGCAAGTCACCGTCGTCGGTCAGTCACCCTTTCTCTCTCTCTCTCTTCCTCTCTCTAATAGGTCTACCTGTGTCTCTCTCTATCTTCTGTAGAACCGTCGCGTCGTCGTCGTTCGGAGCCATTCGTTGTCGCGAATCGTCCGTTGCTACCGCTGTCTTCAGCGAAACCGCACACCGTCGCCGCCTCAGACCCGTCGCTCAGTGTCGTCGTTGCCTCAGACCCGTCGCTCAGTGTCGTCGTTGCCTCAGATCCGTCGCTGCCGCTGTGAATCGTTGTCGTTGCCATCCAAATTTCCAGCTTTGGTTCTAAAGAATTGATTGGATAAGGATGGGTTAAATCTTTTAGTCATTTTATGCTCTGTTATCAAACTGAACGTCAGATTATGGACAGGTGGTTTAAGTTGGGCTAAGACCTTTGTTTTAGAATCGATCTAATTTAAAGGCGGAGCAGAAATTTTCCCAAAATCTCAATTGGGTAAGAAATTCAGTCATCTTTAAGCTTCTGTATCTTTGTTTTTTGCTGTACTGTATTAGGACCTAATTTTTATTAAATTATTAGGGATTATTGGTGGCTAGGAAAAACTTGTGAGCCTAACCGTTTTATTCTGTATTGAATTATTAAGGTAAGATAACTTGCTGAATTAAACTGTATTTATGCATTGGTATGACAGTTGTGCTTCCGACATATGAATTTGCTATGTATGAGTTGAGACTGAAATGACCTGAGAAAATATGGACGCTTTTGTTTTCAAGAGTATGGTTGCAGTAATTTTTGTGCTATGAGATAGATGCGAGTGCATGTTTTTGGTATATTACAGTTGGCTGGCATTGTATGTAGACGACGACAAGTTTGTGGTTTTTCTGTTTAGAAAGTGTTGATTGTCATTTGTGTTTCTGTAATTGACTGAGTTGGGATTGTACATGTCGGTCTAGCTTGTCAGTAATCTTTGAGAGAGAGAATTTTATTGGTTAGGTTGCAGTTAAAGTTAGTCTGCGTGCTTAGGAGGCCTTAAAAGGAAAAAAAGTAAGAAAGGGAAAAGAAAAGGCTAGTTATTCTAGTAGGGGTCATGGCAATTAATCACCTAAGACTGAGATGTTTTAGACTGAGATGAGGAGTTAAATGGGCGAAACTTGACTTCGCAGATTAGGTGCCATCTACTAACTGTGGAAGTTAAATTTCGACTTAAAACCCATGGATGCCTGATAACTCTCCAAAAGGGAGTTATTTAGGCTTTATTTCTATAGGGATTTGTGTGTCTTTTGTGCTAAATAGGGTTGCTTTTAGATATATATTATATGTTTTAACCCATTTGGAAGAATGGATGCTTTGGAAGTTATTTTGTGTAGAATATATTGATGAGTGACTTGAGGGAGCAAAATCTGTGCTGGAGCAAAGCAAGGAGCAAAACTGCCACGTCACAACTCATTAGCCAATTTAATGAACTGAATTCTGTTAAGTTATTCTCGGGATAAAGGAGCAAGGAGAGCGATCCACATGTCTAGGTCAACCTAATTCAAGCTTCCTATCACTCTATAAAAGGAGGAGTCGTCTCAAGTCAAATTCATTCCTTTCTTGGGAGGAACATTCCACTATTAGGAAGTTCATTTCCACTTTTGGAAGCCGAATAGAGGAGGAAGATTAGGGATATCAAGAAGACCATCAATTACGAAGTTGATCAAGGGAATGAGTATTTTCTTGCTTTGTTTTGTAATTATGGATGTGTTTACTCAGATTGTAATGTGTGTTGCTATGCACTTTATGAACTAAGTAACTTTAGGCGTTGGTTAGGGAACATGTAATTGTCGTTCTTAATTTCTATGCAATATATGTTGATTTGATGCATCTTGATTATTTGTTGTGCTTATTTATATTTTGTGTCCGCCTGGCTAGCCGGTATGAATATCACTTTCTAGTTTCAGGGGTGATTTGGAAAGTGTGTGGCAATTAATCACATTAGATTATTGTGTATTGGTGAACACCAATGACTGAGCTACGGATAGCACGTTGCCTAGTGTTTGATCGGTAGTGCTTCATTGGAGTTAAAACATATTCTAAAAAATCCAGAGTTTCGGGAGGAATCTGCTAATAAGATTGCGAGAGTTTTGCACGATCAATAATATTGTTAGAGCATCTTTTGAAACAATTACTAAATCCTGACTAGCGCCTGTTTCTAATCTGTCTGCTTATTTGTTTACTTTTTGTTCTGTCATTTCTTTTGCTTCAGTATTCTATAAAAACCAATCATTTTAACCACATTTGAAACCATTAAAAAGCTAAACAAAATAGATAAAGTGAAAGCTAGTTACTTGTTGCGGACTGTTTATACTTGCACAGAGTTCTAGAGTCTTTTTATATCTTATTTTCACTCACTCTAGGAGCCCAACAATGCCCCACCAGTGAGATGGTAGTTAGAGCGTTATGCGCACATCAGTGCCTTGATGGGTGAGACTTGGCTCCACTGACTGGGTGTCTTTTACTATCAGTAGGGGTAGAGATCTCCCACGATTCTCACATGTGCACCTCCAAAGAGTTGGCAAACTTATGTTAGGTTAATTAATTTTTCACGAGACCCATACTACAGGATGAATGAATTGAAATGAAATGGAACGAGATGACATAACATTTAGGCCCTTAGCCCAAATAACTTCAAGATACCTTTGTTGTTGCATGCCTAGCAATATAGTTGCTTACTGAGTATTCTTAAATACTCATTCTTTTCCCTAATATAATTGCAGGTAAAGGCAAAGATGTACAGAACGCGTGACAGAATGTTGCTGGATGAGCCATGGATCTTCATAAGATAGACTTCTGCTTATCAAGTTTTCGAACTCCTTTTCTTTGTGTTTGATATGTGTTGTTTTAAGTCTTGTTTTGCTTTTGGATTTTTTTTATTGAAATGGTTAATATTTTATTTGTTTCTGTTTTAAATGGGATCTCGGGCTGAAAAGTCTCGTTGATTTTCTAAGCTTGTTTTACTTTAACGTCGTTTTTGTCGTTGTTCTATAAAAGTAAGAAGGCAATGCATGTGGTAATGACCCTAGGATTTAGTCATGAAATGTTAGGTCGTTACAGTTGGTATCAAAGCTCTAGGTTATAAGTTTTGTAGACTAGTTTGCATCGTAAACCTGAAGTATGTTCATGGTTTATCAGCAAGCATCCGATCACGCCAGGTACACATTTGTTTAATTTGTAGCCTGGAAATGTTTTTATATGTTTGAAAAGATTAATGTTGTGGAAAAGTATGAATGATGTTCTGTAACTGTGGAATATTTAAAAGAACCGAGCTTGTATACTAAAAGGGTTAAAAATCTTGTGTAATAAATCATGCCTTCCCGTGAACAAGGTCGTGGAAGAGGTCGTGGTAGGGGTCACACAGCCCCAGAAGCAGTTATGCCACCAATGGGGCAGGAAAATAATCTAGCAGAAGACCCACAAGTTGAGTAGCCAACATCTGCAGCAGAAGTTGTCACGGTGGATGCCATTCAAGCAATTGTTCAGTCAGCAGTTGTCGGGGCAGTTCAGTCTGCAGTTGCAGGCGTGATTGCGGGACAGCAGGCTCAAGCGCCTCATAACAATGAAGTACTGTCGCGAGAGGCAAGGTGTTTAAGGGACTTTAGGAAGTGGGACTCCCGTCCGTTTGATGGAGCATCAAGGGACCCCACGTGGCAGAGCTATGGCTATCCTCCATTGAAACTGTCTTTCGCCACATGAATTGTCTGGAAGACCAGAAAGTTTACTGTGTTGTGTTCCTGTTGCAAGACAATGCTTTAATTTGGTGGCAATTGGTCGAGAGAACTATAGATGTTAGTGATAAGGGCCAAAAATATACCTGTTTTGCCCTTAGATTTAGCTCGTTTTCTTGTGAAACTTGTATGTTTTAGATCAAAAGCACTATTCCCGAGCTTGAAAAGTGTTAAGGTTGATAAGTTAGGACATTGAGAGTCATGTGTGTCAAATTATTCATATTTGTGCTTAAAAGGACTCATTTTGGTGTGAAATTGACTTAGTTTTGGTGTTTTGCAGAAAACAGGGGGAATCAGGAAAAATTCTCATAAATGCAACCACATTTCTGGAAAGGCTAAAGTGAAATGCAACCGCATTTCTGGGTAGATGTAGACAATTTCAAGTCCGTCGCGGGTCATTTTAAACGAGCGTTTTGCGCACCTAACGAGCTGTTTTGACTCCGAAACTGACTGGCCCACCTGCAAGCACCATTTTCGTGACTCTTCAACCACTCCCCACACTATAAAAGGCCACAATTTGAAGGAAAATTCAAGCAGAACTCAGTGGGAAGAAGAGGGTGGTGACAGAACCCTAGTAGACGCATGAGTAGGGATGCCCAAGGTCCTTGCTAGAAGACGAAATTCTAACCTTAGTTAGACATCAGACCCTAGTGTTTATAGAGATTTCACCCTATTCCCACCTTGTAAAAGGAGAGTAAAGTGTCGTGAGAACTCTAGAAGGATTGGATAAAGTGAAAAACCCTAGTTTTAGCTATTGCACTTTATTTTCCAGCACTTGTTTCTTTTCATTGTTTCTGTATATCTCATTCATTATTTCAATGGAAAGTTATTTTTTTTCATTATATTCCATCATGCGTAGCTAAATTCCATTGAGGGGTCTGGTAGAGTGTATTTCCTTATGGTTTTTTTTTTTTTGAATAAATTTCCTTATGGTTTAAATGGCTTGAAAGTTGCTTATTTGCCTAAGTTCTATTTATTGCATGTCATCCTTTATTGATTATCATTCTAATCTTGTTGAGTTTAACTTGATCACTTAGACTTTGCATGCTATGTGAGTTTGGTACTGAAAGGGTCAAACAACATCGGTTCTCATAAAGGTGATATAGGAGAAAGGGCTTGAAAGAGTGTATTCGATGTTATAGGGGATGGTCGCTTATAACAACTATAGGGTTATAGGTTATGCATGAATAATCTATGTCGGAGTCGAGTCACAGAAATGTGCATAACTCTACTCGTTTAGCCTTCTAACAGTTCTTGGGAGCAAGGCCAAATAGGAGTTAAACCTGACCCAATGCATAAGTAGACTTAGGTTGAATAAGCCATTACTAGAGTTATTTTCCTTTGGGATGAAACTGTACTGAGCACCTCGCTTTTATTACTGTTGTTATTTCTCTACTTGTTTGCTTATTTACTTTTCAAAACCTAACATCAACTATTTTCTTTGGTTACTTTTCCAAACAATTTAAGAGCAGTTTCTTCTTCAAATCTGTGTTCTAAACTTAGTCTCTGTGGGATCGATACCTTTGGAATATTTCCATAGTTTTTATTACTGCATGCGATAGTGTATACTTGCACTTGGTTGGCTGAATTCATCTTTAATTTCTATTTTCAATATTTGCCTTCAGTCCACATTGCACTAGTTAGCAACGGACCTGTCACATGGACCGAGTTCAGGGAGGAGTTCTTAAGGAAGCATTACCCTGCGGCCTCCCGTTTTAGAAAGTAAGCAGAGTTTTTGGCTCTCAAGCAGGGGAGTCAAACTGTAGAGGAATACGAGACAAAGTTTGCTAGACTGTCTCGATTTGCTCCTTCCATGGTACCTACGGAGGCTGATAAAGTGGAACGATTTATCACGGGCTTAAAAGAAGAGACTCAAGGTAATGTGGCAGCCCATCAATCACAAGATTATGCTACAGCAGTCAGGGTGGCGGAGTTGATTGATCAACGACTGAAAGTTGTCCGTCCAGAACCATCCTCAGGTCAGAAGTGAATATTCGATCAGATGAATTCAAACACAAAGCGGGGTCAGCATTACCCTAGGTGAGGCCAAACTTAGAACTGTCAACAGATGGCATAGAACCAGTAGGGGCCTAATCAGGATAGACCATTATGTCAGTCATGTGGGAAATACCACTCGGGTCGTTGCCTGGCAGGGACCCGCGTATGTTTTAAGTGTGGCCAAGAAGGGCACATCGCTGCGAACTGTAATCAGAGGAAATCCAATTATGCCAACCAGCCGTCTAGCTCAAACCAGGCATCTAAAGTAAGACCAGCACAGCAACAGGGCAAGATATTTGCCACCACCAGACAGGAGGCAGAGAACGTAAATGCAGTAGTGACAAGTATCATCCCTATTCTCAGTCATTACGTTTTCGTGCTGTTTGATTCGAGTTCAACCTATTCCTTTATTTCTTCATTGTTTGTAAATCAAGCCAACCTAGAACTAGAGCCGTTAGGCTATGTTTTATCAATCTCAACCCCTACGGGGGTAACGTTGTTAGCTAGTGAAGCAATGAAAGCCTGTCAAATGTTAGTGTCCGATCGACTGATGGATGTGACATTGATTGCTCTTGACATGAGCAATTTCGATGTGATCTCAGGAATGGAATGGTTGGCTTCTAATTATGCCAACATAGATTGTTATCGTAAGGAGGTTGTTTTCAACCCCCTTCAGATTAATGTAATGTATAGTGATGCATTAAAATATAAAGTCTAGTTTGAGATTAAATTTTATTAAATTGAGAGATTAATATATTTGAAAGAGTTCAAATATATGTCTAATTAAATATATGGTATTTAATTAGAAGATGAATTGATTAATTATGAATTAATTAATTGTTCAATTTAGTTTAATTAAATGAGATTTAATTAAACTATAGTCTATGAGGGAATTATTAGAATATGATTCTAATTAATTAAATATGGGCGATATTTAATTATGAAATTAATTAATTATTGGAATTAATTAATTGATTAGTTTAATTAAATTAATCAAATGTGATTTAATTAAGTTTAATTAAACTATATATTATGTGAGGGAATTACATTTAAATAAGATTTAAATGTGCATGAGATTAATTAATTAACATTTAATTAATTAATTTAATCAATTAATTAATTGATCTTGATCTAATAGTCAAGATTGTTTCCTAACCACACATTAGAGTTTCCTCTCTTATAAAAGGAAAGGTTATGAGAACCCTAACCCTAAGGTCTCATTCTAGTCTCCCTCTCATATTCTCTCAACTCAAGAACTCTAGGGAGAATTTTCTCTCTAGAGTTTTTCTCATTCAAGATTAGGTAGTCCCACAACTACGTTCCTAATCTCAGAGTTATTGCGGGGAAGATTAATTGGTGGTGTCCCAATTGTTGACGCTTGGTCCAAAATCAAGAAAGGTGTTCCTGATATTTCAGAGACGACAACGACGGTATGTTTGCTTCTCCCTTTTAGAATTAGTTCTAAGGTTGTATGCTTAGCCTTAAGTTTGTGTAGAATTTGTTCTATGATTTTTGCCAATGTAATGGTATTTTTGGATAAAAAAAATTAACTATGAATCGATCCCAATTACGCTTCCGCTTTATCGGAATTAGGGAATTCCAAATCCTTCATTTACTAATGCTCCTGCAGTTTTCATGGACTTGATGAACAGAGTATTTAAGGAGTTCCTCGATACGTTCATAATTGTCTTCATTGATGATATCCTTATCTATTCTAAAACAGAGGAGGAACATGAGGATCATCTCATAAGAGTTTTGATCACTTTAAGAACGAACAAGTTGTACACCAAATTCTCTAAGTATGAGTTTTGGCTACAACAAGTTTCCTTCTTAGGGCACGTGGTGTCGAAGGAAGGTGTCACAGTAGACCCAGCCAAAATAGAAGCAATGATCAATTGGTCCCGACCCACTTCAGTTAGTGAGATATGGAGCTTCTTAGGGTTAGCAGGTTATTACCGTCGTTTTGTGCAAGGCTTTTCCAATATAGTCGCACCCCTAACTCAGTTGACTCGAAAGGGTACTCCATTTGTGTGGAATGAAGCTTGTGAGGCAAGCTTCCAAGAGCTTCAGTAAAGACTAGTTTCAGCACCAGTACTCACAGTACCCGATGGTTCAGGAGAATTTGTTATTTACAGTGATACCTCAAAGAAGGGACTAGGTTGCGTGTTAATGCAGCATGGTAAGGTCATTGCTTATGCGTCTCGTCAGCTAAAGGATTATGAAAAGAACTACCCGACCCATGACTTGGAATTAGCAGCAGTGGTCTTTGCCTTGAAATTTTGAAGGCACTATTTATACGGAGAGAAAATCCAAATCTTCACGAACCACAAAAGTTTGAAATACCTCTCCACCCAGAAGGAGTTGAATATGAGACAATGAAGATGGTTGGAATTAGTAAAGGACTATAGTTGTGACATCCAATACCACCCAAGAAAGGCAAATGTTGTCGCAGATGCCCTTTGTAGAAAGACTGCTCATACGTCTGCCTTGATTACTAGTCAAGCTCATAATTAGACGATTTGGAACGTGATGAGATTATAGTTGTGTTGGGTTTTATGCCCAAAAACTCGTAGATAGTGAATGTAACCGTTGACTGGATATTAATGAAATAATATTGATATATTTTTCCATTAATTGTTATTAGTTATTTTATATTTGTCTTTGCCTAATAATAACCCTAATCCAATAAACTAGACATCCAAGGCTGTAATATGAGTCTTGAACTATATGTAGGGACATATGGGATCATTGTTCAAGAAACAGCCTAAAGGGTCTATAGTATAGGGATAAGACTGGGTGCCTTATCCTGGTGACACTATGGATACGGCCCACTTTGTATTTGATACAAACGTTGCGATCCAACGCGTTCGTGTAGGAGACATGCGAGTGAGGGTATCCTATGCAATGAATTTGCATAAGACCGGACCGCGAAATAGTAACCACTGGTTATAACACCGTTAACTAGTTGGTTTTCTATTTCACTAGGACGACCTAGACAACTTAGTCTTAATCCTGAGTTGATTATGGACTCCTGCTCATGAGAGATTGTCCTTTGATTTGTATGGGTGAGAGTGGCCAATACGCCGACTCAATAAGCCTACCACTTTGGGGACAAGACCGAATGGGGAGCTGGGAACATAATCATACAAGATGGAATTCACTCCTTCCCGACTTTAGGGAAGCAGATGAGTGTTCCCTTGAGTGGTTACTCCGAGTCTTGAACAAAGGGCTCTACCCTCTCAATGGCACGAGAGGGTTTTCTGTTTGATGGTTGGACCACAAACAGGTTGTTCATTAGAGGAGAATAGGTACTTAAGGAAATAGAGGTAACCCAGGGGTAAAACGGTAATTTGACCCAGCTGGTGTTACGGACACTCGTGAAGGACTAACTAGTCGATATTGGTCTAGATCCGTGGACACAGAAAATATGTCTGCAGTGAGAAGAGTGCAACTGTGAGTCTATAGTGGAATGTACACACAATTAACGAATATTGATTAATGTGGTTAATGAGTTTGACCAATTAATCTCACATCGTTGGAGCTTCTGATCTGCAGGTCCATTAGGTCCCACTGGTAGCTCGTAAAGTAATTTGAGGCAACTAAGTAATAAAAGTAAATTGAAAATGTTCAATTTATTAAGGGAAACAAATATAATATATATTGATATATTATTATGAGAGAAATTAATATTTGAAAAGTTCAAATATAAATTTATGGAAGTTTGAAAGAGTTCAAAATAATGAATTAATTAATTTAAGGCCTAAAATGTGTTTGGGCAAATTAATTAATTCTAGGCCGGGAATTAAATATGTGATATTTAATTGGTGGTTAATTAATTAAAGAATTCATTAACCAGGAATTAATCAATTATGGAAATAATTAATCACTTAAGGAAATGATTAATCATTTATGGAAATGATCTAATCAATTATGGAAGTAATTAGTCATTTGTGGAAAAGATTGATCAATTATGGAATTGATTGATCATGATTGATTAATTAAGGAATAAGATTGAATCAATTATGGAAAAGATTGATTTAATTGAATATTTTATTCATAGTCTCTCTTCTATAAATAGAACACTAGACCTAATTGGTCATGACACTTGACACTCTTGAAAGACAAGACCTAGAATTCTCTCTAGCCTCCCTCTTAGAGAAAGACTCCCACAAGTCTTTTGCCTCCTAGACTTAGAGACATACCGGTGTAACCTCTGTGGTGATTGTGTCAATCAAAGAAGAAATTTCCAGCGAAGAAAAACAAAGGCGGCTGCTGCATTTTCGTTCGTGGAGCGTCGTTGGCGAAGAACGGTCAAGTATTCAACGAAGGTTTGTAACGATTCTTCCTTTTTTCTTTAGAAAAGTATTAAAAATAAATTTAGATTTATTTTAGCATGTTTAAACCAATTTTACAGCGGCTTTAAAGGTTGTTTAAAGTTTTGTTTGAGTTATCGTAACGGTATTTTAATGTTAATTAATATACGGCGTAAGGTACAATCGATGCGCTTCCGCTGCGTGGGGACTTTTATTCCCTTCAAGTTGTAGTAGGCGAAATTACGGCACGCCTAGCTTAGTTGAAAGCTAATTCAAGCTTGAGGCAGAGGATTATAGATGCCCAACCAAGTGACCCTGACCTCGTCACTAAACGCAGTCAAGTAGAGGCAGGACAGGTGAACAAGTTCTCCTTATCTTCGGACCTCGGCTTGTGTTACCAAGGTCGCTTATGCGTACTTGGGAATGCGGACCTTAAACAAGAGTCATTAGCAGAGGCACATAGTTCACCTAAAGCAGTACTACTGGTGGAAAAACATGAAAAGAGAAATAGCGGATTTTGTCAGTAGTGTTTTGTTTGCCAACAAGTAAAAGCCCTGAGATAGAAACCAGCGGGCTTGTTACAGCCGCCGAGTGTCCCAAAATGGAAGTGGGAGCATATATTCATGGACTTCATTACAGGATTGCCTAGAACAGCCAAGGGTTACACTGTAATTTGGGTCATTATTGACAGACTCACCAAGTCAGTGCAATTTCTCCCTGTAAAGCCTACTTACCTTATTAAAAGTGGGCACAATTATATATGACGGAGATAATCAGGCTTCATTGGGTGCCAGTATCAATCATTTCAGATAGAGATCCTCGGTTCACGTCTAACTTCTGGAGGAGTCTGCAAAGAGCCTTGGGTACTCAGTTGCATCTCAGTACAACATTTCACCCTCAAACAAATGGTCAAACTGAGCGATTGAACCAAACCCTAGAGGATATGTTGAGATCATGCGTTCTGGATTTCTCAAGTAGTTGGGATGCTCACCTACATTTAATGGAATTCGCTTATAACAAAAATCATCAAGCAACCATCAGTATGTCACCGTTTGAGGCTCTCTATGGGAAAAGATGTAGGTCCCCTGTTTATTGGGATGAGGTCGGAGAACGTCAATTGTTGGGGCCTGGATTGATCCAAGTCTCCAGTGAGGCGATTCGCACAATCAAATCGAGGATGCTAATGGTTTAAAGCCGACAGAAGAGTTATGCAGATACAAGAAGAAGGTGTTGGGTTTTATGCCCTAAAACTCGTAGATAGTGAATGTAACTGTTGACCGGATATTAATGAAATAATATTGATATATTTTTCCATTAATTGTTATTAGTTATTTTATATTTGTCTCTGCCTAATAATAACCTTAATCCAATAAACTAGACATCCAAGGTTGTAATATGAGTCTTGAACTATATGTAGCGACATATGGGATCATTGTTCAAGAAACAGCCTAAAGGGTCTATAGTATAGGGATAAGACTGGGTGCCTTATCCTGGTGACACTATGGATACGACCCACTTTGTATTTGATACAAACGCTACGATCCAACGCGTTCGTGTAGGAGACATGCGAGTGGGGGTATCCTATGCAATCAGTTTGCATAAGACCGGAGCGCGAAATAGTAACCACTGGTTATAACACCGTTAACTAGATGGTTTTCTATTTCACTAGGACGACCTAGACGACTTAGTCTTAATCCTGAGTTGATTATGGACTCCTGCTCATGAGAGATTGTCCTTTGATTTGCATGGGTGAGAGTGGCCAGTACGCCAACTCAATAAGCCTACCATTTTGGGGACAAGACCGAATGGGGAGCTGGGAACATAATCGTGTTGGGTTTTATGTCCTAAAACTCGTAGATAGTGAATGATTAACGAATTATACACTTGTATCAATAAAGTGTTATTGAGGTTTATGCAATAAAGTGTTATTGTCATATTAAGTCTAGAATTGCACAATATGACCCAAATCCAATAAACTAAGATCCAAGGTTGTTTACATGAGACTTGGACTAGTATGTGGAGACATACGGGGATCAGTGTTCAAGTAACAACCTAAAAGGTCTATAGTACAGGGATAAGGTTGGGTACCTTATCCTGGTAACACTATGCGATACGGCCCGCTTTGTATTCGATACAGACGTATTGATCCAAGGCGTCCATGTAGGAGACATGCGAGCGGGGTATCCTATGCAATGAGTTTGCATAAGACCGGACCACGAAATAGTAAACCACTAGATGTAACACCATTAACTAGCTAGGTTATTGTTTCAATAGGATGACCTAGGTAACTCGATCTTAATCCTGAGTGTGTCATGAACTCCTTCTCACGAGGGATTGTCCTTTGATTAGTACGGGTGAGAGTGGCTAGTACGCCGACTCAATAAGCCTACCTTCTTGGGGACAAGACTGAGTGGGGGGTTGGGGACATGACAATACAAGATGGAATTCACTCCTTCCCCTATTGGGGCAAGTAGATGTGTGTTCCCTTAAGGGTTGATTCCGGGTCTTGAACAAAGGCGCGTCGTCCTCTCCTGGCCCGAGAGGAACTCTTGTTTAGAGGTTGGACCCTAAACAAATTGTTCGTTAGAGGGATCAGTGGTACTTAAGGATCCAGAGGTAACCCAGGGGTAAAACGGTAATTTGACCCAGCTGGTGTTACGAACACACGTGAAGGATTGACTTACTGCATTGGTCGATATCCGTGGACACAGAAATATTCTACAGTGAGAAGAGTGCAGCTGTGGGTCTTTAGTGGAGTGACCCACAGTTAACGAATGTTGATTGACTCGGTTAATGAGTTTAGCTGATCAATATCGTATCGTTGGAGCTTCTGATCTGTAGGTCCATTAGGTCCACCTACTAGCTCATAACGGGTTCTGAGATAATATAGTCTTGATTATTAAAGGGAATATAAGTTAATTGTATTTTGATACAATTAATATAATGTATGGAGATACATTATAGTATAAGTTTAATTAATGAATTAAACTTTATAATAAAATTAATTTTGGATATGATTCAAAATTAATTAATGAGAGAATTATGAATTTAATTAAATATGTGATATTTAATTAATTCATGAATTAATTAATTGGAGAATTAATTAATTTAATTTTAATTTGGTTAAATGTGATTTAATCAAATTAAAACTATAGTTTATATTGATGTACATTTTGATGCACATTAAAACTATAGGTTAAATGAGAGAAATTAAATTGAATATGATTCAATTATAAAACTAATTAAACATTTGATATTTAATTAATGTGGGATCGATTAATTTAGAATTAATTGAATGGCCAATTTAATTTAATTGAATATGATTCAAATTGAATTAAAAACTATATATTATAATTCATTTAATTTGATTAAATTAATTATAATTAATAAATTAATTAAATATTTATTATTTAATTAGTTAATGGCCGAGATCGTTTTGATTAAGATCTAACGGTCTACATCTAGTAGGGAGATAACTCCCTCCCCACTTATCGTACAAGGGAGAGGGAGTTCCCAACTGATCTGTCATTCCTCTCATTTTCACGAATTACACAGAGAAAGAAAGTTCTTTCTTTTCTCTCTTCTCTCTCTCAAAAAACAGCAAGCACCTTGCTGAAAATTCCCTTCCAAGACTGAATTTGGGTTCCCAAAAGCCATATCTCAACGATCCTAGAGGATAGTGGGTGATCCATAATGGTGGTGTCGATTGGAAGTCCCAAGAACGAAATTGGAGCATTGTGTTGTGTGTGTTCTTCGGAATCCGGTATGTATTCTTGATTTTGAATCAATTTTAGCATGCTTAATCTTAGTTATTTAGAAATTGTTTCTGAATTTTGTTGCCGACGTATTGGTTTTTCTATAATTGAAAATTTAATTCGAGATTGTTCTTGTTTGCTTCCGCTGCCAAAGGGATTTCAACCTTTCAAATCGTGCAAGATGGAATTCACTCATTCCCGACTTTAGGGAAGCAGATGAGTGTTCCCTTAAGTGGTTACTCCGAGTCTTGAACAAAGGGCCCTACCCTCTCAATGGCACGAGAGGGTTTTCTGTTTGATGGTTGGACCACAAACAGGTTGTTCATTAGAGGAGAACTGGTACTTAAGGAAATAGAGGTAACCCAGGGGTAAAACGGTAATTTGACCCAGCTGGTGTTACGGACACTCGTGAAGGACTAACTAGTCGATATTGGTCTATATCCGTGGACACAGAAAATATGTCTGCAGTGAGAAGAGTGCAACTGTGAGTCTATAGTGGAATGAACACACAGTTAACGAATATTGATTAATGTGGTTAATGAGTTTGACCAATTAATCTCACATCGTTGGAGCTTCTGATCTGCAGGTCCATTAGGTCCCACTGGTAGCTCATAAAGTAATTTGAGGCAACTAAGTAATAAATGTAAATTGAAAATGTTCAATTTACTAAGGGAAACAAATATAATATATATTGATATATTATTATGAGAGAAATTAATATTTGAAGAAGTTCAAATATAAATTTATGGAAGTTTGAAAGAGTTCAAATAATGAATTAATTAATTTAAGGTCTAAAATGTGTTTGGGCAAATTAATTAATTTTAGGCCGGAAATTAAATATGTGATATTTAATTGGTGGTTAATTAATTAAAGAATTCATTAACCAGGAATTAATCAATTATGGAAATAATTAATCACTTAAGGAAGTGATTAATCATTTATGAAAATAATCTAATCACTTATGGAAGTAATTAGTCATTTGTGGAAAAGATTAATCAATTATGGAATTGATTGATCATGATTGATTAATTAAGGAATAAGATTGAATCAATTTTGGAAAAGATTGATTTAATTGAATATTTTATTCATGATCTCTCTTCTATAAATAGAACACTAGACCTAATTGGTCAAGACACTTGAAACTTTGCTCTTGCTCTTAGACTCTCAAAGACAAGACCTAGAATTCTCTCTAGCCTCCCTCTTAGAGAAAGACTCCCACAAGTCTTTTGTCTCCTAGACCTAGAGTCATACCGGTGTAACCTCTGTGGTTATTGTGTCATTCAAGAAGAATTTTCCAGCGATCACGAGACAAAGGAGGCTGTTGCGTTTTGTTCGTTGGATCATCGTTGGCGAAGAACGGTCAAGTCTACAACGGAGGTTTGTAACGGTTCTTCCTCTTTTCTTTAGAAAAGCATGAAAATAAATTTAGATTTATTTTTCAGCATGTTTAAACCAATTTTCCAGCAGCTTTAAAGTATGTTTACAGTTTGATTGAGTTTTCGTAATGGTATTTTAATGTTAATTAATATACGGCGTAAGGTCCAATTGATGCGCTTCCGCTGCGTGGGGACTTTTATTCCCTTCAATCGGCATCAGAGCCATCGTTGTCCCTATTAATTAATTTTAAAAGTTGTTATAGGCTCTAATAGGTGGGATTTATGCATAATGTATGTTCGGTTTGCGTTGAACTGTTTGGGTTAATTTTATGGCCATAGATTTTATTTTTATGTGATTTTGATCATGTAAGGCCCGGTGTTTCGGGTATATTATGTAAAATCGAGTCCTATGTAAGTTCGGGTCTAGAATAAGTTTTGATGAGATAAAAAACGGAGCAATCGTCGCTGAAATCGGGGCCAAAATCGGAGAATCGATGCTGTTGCTGCCCAGATTCTGTCTCCAGACGCAACAGCGTCGGGACACTACCTCAACAGCGTCTCGACGCTGTCTCGATTCCGTAGGCGCCAGATATGGAAAGCGCACAGCGTCAGGACGCTATCAACACAGCGTCTCGACGCTGTCATGATGGAGGCGCGCATTAGGGTTTCAAAAGGCGCGGTTCAAGAGAAGGCCGGTTCGGTTCAAACCGGTTCGGGTGGGTTGGGACCTATTTGGTCCGGCTCAGCCAACTTTTGGCATGGTTCGTGATTTTGGAGGTCGGTTCGAGGTGGTTCGGGGCAGTTTGTGATGACTAGACAAGATTCCGGAGCTGTACAAGGATTTTTAGGATAGAATTTAGCTAAATTAATGTAATTTAATGCTTTATTTTATCCTAGGGGCCTAAATTAACCGGTTTAATTGCTATTTATATGCTTTATGGATGTCATATAGAATATTTAATCCCACCTTAGGTTATAAACATGCTCATGCATTTTTTATATATTATAAATTGGATTAATTTTAAATTGTTTAAAATTAATTAGACCTAGATCAGTTTCTAATAGGATTAGAATCTTTTCTTACTTAGAATTAAAAATAGTTTTAATTGACTAAGTAGGAAAAACATTGCTATGATTATAAGGGAACTCCACCGGTAATGTTCTGTCTAAGGCTGGGGGTATTTAAGTTGACGGTTTACGGAACACCTCCTACCTGGGAACTGACCTGGAATACCGGAGTTGAATTAATCATAGTTAAATGTTAGCATGCAATGTCACTAGGTTTATTAAAAGTGTTTAATGCACCTAGATCTTTAGAGTAAAGACCTTACATTACTGAGGTTATAAGGGAACTCTCTCGGTAAAGTTCTGTCTAAGGCTGGGGGTATTTAAGTTGACGATTTACGGAACACCTCCTACCTGGGAACTGACCCGAATATTGAGTTGAATTAACCATAGTAATGTTGACTTGCAATGTTGGGTTTATCAAAAGAAGTTTAATTCACCCAAAAGATTGCAGTTGAATCCTTTCCATAATTGTTATAATAGGATCAGACTTAGATAGATTGACTTAGCCGAATACTATCTAAGTTAAACAACCCTATATTAACCTTAGGACATTTTCAGTGGGAAGAAAGTTGCAAAACGAGATTTAAATCAAGTTTTGCTCCTATGTCCCTATATTCACAACGTGAGATTCATGCTCGGCTTCGAGTCGCCTTAGGAGCGGTCTCCCTTCGGAAAGTGTTTGCATGAATCAATATCAAGGTGAATGGGAAAAATGTCTAGAGTAAGTGGGAGCGGGACACGTGTCAACGTATCCCTCAGTCTCCACCCATAGTTCGCACCGTGAGAGTCCTATGATCCGCCTGCAGGTTGTCCTAGCGCAACCATCCCTTCGGAGGGCCTGGTCATAGGATTCAGAACATCGTGAACTCCTGAAAAAGGATAGGAGCTCTTAGGCTAATCACCAACAGTTGTCTTTCCCTTCGGTAGCCTGTTGGTGCGTGCCTCTGAGATCTCAAAGTGGGAGGGTTACACTTACGAGGATGAGTTAAAAGTGTTAACAAATCCTTGACCAAACAACGGTGGCTAATGTCTATAGGAATATGAGTTATTCTGGAATTAGAATTAGCTGAGAAGTGTCTCATTTCAAAGGAGGAGTACCTGATCACCCTTCGGTGGCTGATATTCTAAACCTCTGAAACATCGTTGCAAAACTAAATCGATAGTTTTAGGGCTCTATGATTGTCTGTTTTGCTAAATTGATTGGATTGTGTGCAATTGTTTGCTTGTATGATAGGTTAAGGCAAAGATAACTAATACGGTCATTGTTTGTTTAAATTTCAGCAATGTCTTCCTCAATTGTCTCTCTGCTTAAAAATGAGAAATTAACCAGCAAAAATTATGCTACGTGGAAGTCGAACCTGAATACGATTCTTGTTGTCGATGATTTGCGGTTCGTCTTAACGGAGGATTGTCCTCCAGCCCCTGCTCGTAATGCATCCCAAGCAGTTAAGGATGCTTATGACAGCTGGACAAAGGCCAATGATAAGACTAGCGTCTATATCCTAGCCAGCTTATCTGAAGTTTTGGCTAAAAGGCATGAGGGCATGGTAACAGCGAGGGAGATTATGAACTCTCTCCAGGAGATGTTTGGACAACCGTCCTACCAACTCCACCATGACGCTCTCAAATACGTTTATAGCTGTCGCATGAAAGAGGGCACGTCTGTTCGGGAGCATGTCCTGGATATGATGGTCCAATTCAACGTGGCAGAGGCAAACGGGGCAGTTATAGATGAGCGTAGTCAGGTTGCATTCATCTTAGAATCTCTTCCGAAGAGTTTTCTGCAGTTTCGAAGCAAACCAATGATGAATAAAATAATATTCAACCTGACTAGCCTCCTGAATGAGCTACAACTCTATCAGTCTCTTCTTAAGAACAAGGGACAGATAGAAGGAGAGGCAAACGTTGTTCACTCTAAAAGAAAGTTCGAGAAGGGTTCATCCTCTGGAACTAAATCTGTAGCCACTTCTTCAAAGAAAACTCAGAAGAAGAAAGGAAACAAGGGGAAAGCTTCCAGTACTGCTGCTAAAAGCAAGGGAAAAGCCAAAGCTATGGCAGATAAGGGCAAGTGTTTCCACTGCAATGTAGATGGACATTGGAAGAGAAACTGCCCAAAGTACCTTGCTGAGAAAAAGAAGGAAAATGAAGGTAAATTTGATTTACTTGTTTTAGAAACATGCCTGGTAGAACATGATGAGTTTACCTGGATACTTGATTCAGGAGCAACTAATCATGTTTGCTCTTCTTTTCAGGAAAATAGTTCCTTTCGGCAGTTGAACGATGGGGAAATGACACTTAGGGTCGGAACTGGAGAATTCATTTTAGCTAAAGCAGTAGGAGCTGCGAAGTTAGTTTTTAGAAATAGATTCTTACTTTTAGAAAGTTTGTTAATCGTTCCCAAGATTAAGAGGAACTTAATTTCTATATCATGTTTGATTGAACAATCGTAGACAGTTACTTTTGATATGAATGAAGCGTTCATTTATAAAAATGGTGTACTTATTTGTTCAGCCAAATTGGAAAATAACTTGTATGTTTTAAGACCAACCGAAAACAAAGCACTTTTAAATCACGAATTATTTAAAACTGCTGAAACTCAAAGTAAAAGGCAAAAGATTTCTCCATCAAGTAACAATACTCATCTTTGGCATCTCAGACTTGGTCATATAAACATCGATAGGATCGGTCGTTTGGTAAAGAATGGACTTCTAAGCAAGTTAGAAGATGATTCACTACCACCTTGTGAATCTTGTCTCGAGGGAAAAATGACCAAGAGACCCTTTACTGGAAAAGGTTACAGAGCCAAAGAACCCTTAGAGTTAATACATTCGGATCTATGTGGTCGATTGAATGTAAAAGCTCGAGGAGGGTACGAATATTTCATCTCATTTATAGATGATTATTCAAGATATGGTTACTTGTACCTAATGGGACATAAGTCTGAAGCCCTTGAAAAGTTTAAGGAGTTTAAGGCTGAAGTTGAAAACCTATTAGGTAAATCTATTAAAGTACTTCAATCTGATCGAGGAGGGGAGTATATGGATCAAAGATTCCAGGATTATATGATAGAACATGGAATCCAATCTCAACTCTCAGCCCCTGGTACACCTCAGTAGAATGGTGTGTCAGAAAGGAGAAATAGAACCTTGTTAGACATGGTTCGATCAATGATGAGCTATGCTCAATTGCCTAGCTCGTTTTGGGGGTATGCAGTAGAGACTGCAGTATACATCTTGAACAATGTTCCCTCGAAAAGTGTTTCTGAAACACCTTTCGAATTATGGAAGGGGTGTAAACCTAGTTTGCATCACTTTCGCATCTGGGGTTGTCCAGCACACGTGCTTGTGACAAATCCTAAGAAACTGGAACCTCGTTCAAAACTGTGCCAATTTGTTGGTTACCCTAAAGAAACGAGAGGTGGTTATTTCTACGACCCACAAGAAAATAAGGTGATTGTATCGACAAACGCCACTTTCTTAGAGGAAGACCACATGAGAGATCATAAACCACGCAACAAAATAATATTAGGAGAAGCTACTGAAGAATCATCAAGAGATGTTGATGAAGTTGGACCTTCAACAAGGGTTGATGGAGGAACTAGTTCTTCAGATCCATCCCGTCCATCTCAAACGTTGGGAATGCCTCGACGCAGTGGGAGGGTTGTATTACAACCTGACCGCTACTTGGGTTTAACTGAAACTCAAGTTGTCATACCTAATGATGGCATTGAGGATCCATTGTCTTATCGACAGGCAATGAATGACGAGGATAAGGATGAATGGGTCAAAGCCATGAACCTGGAAATGAAGTCAATGTACTCCAATTCTGTATGGGAACTTACAGATCTACCAAATGGGGTAAAACCCAAAGGGTGCAAATGGATCTATAAGAGAAAAAGAGATGCAGCTGGAAAGGTACAGACCTTCAAAGCTAGACTAGTGGCAAAGGGTTATACCCAAAAGGAAGGGGTTGACTATGAGGAAACCTTTTCTCCTGTAGCCATGTTAAAGTCCATAAGAATTCTCTTATCCATAGCCACATATTATGACTATGAATTATGGCAAATGGACGTCAAGACTGTCTTTCTGAATGGTAATCTTGAAGAGAATATCTTCATGTCTCAACCCGAAGGGTTCATAGCCCAAGGTCAGAACAAAAGGTTTGTAAGCTCAATCGATCCATTTATGAATTGAAACAAGCGTCCAGATCATGGAACATTAGATTTGATACTGCAATCAAATCTTTTGGCTTTGACCAAAACGTTGATGAGCCTTGTGTGTACAAGAAAGTCAACGAAAGGAAAGTAGCTTTTCTAATACTTTATGTAGACGATATCCTACTCATTGGGAATGATGTAGGATACCTCACTGACATTAAGAAATGGCTAGCAGCCCAATTCCAAATGAAAGATCTGGGAGAGGCTCAATACGTTCTGGGAATCCAAATCATTAGGGATCGTAAGAACAAAACGCTAGCTCTGTCTCAAGCAACGTATATTGACAAGATGTTGTCTCGATATTCGATGCAAAACTCCAAGAAGGGACTACTACCCTTCAGACATGGGGTACACCTGTCTAAGGAACAATCTCCTAAGACACCTCAAGAAGTTGAGAACATGAGACACATTCCCTACGCCTCAGCTGTGGGCAGCTTAATGTATGTCATGCTCTACGCTAGGCCTGACATATGTTATGCAGTGGGAGTAGGCAGTAGGTATCAGTCTAATCCAGGGTTGGACCACTGGGGAGCGGTTAAGAATATCCTTAAGTATCTTCGGAGAACGAGGGACTACATGCTTGTGTATGGAGCTAAGGATTTGATTCTTACTGGATACACTGACTCTGACTTTCAAGCTGATAAGGATTCAAGGAAATCCACATCAGGGTCAGTATTCACCCTCAATGGAGGAGCAGTAGTTTGGAGAACCATCAAACAAGGATGCATAGCAGACTCAACCATGGAGGCTGAGTATGTAGCAGCTTGCGAAGCAGCTAAGGAGGCAGTATGGCTTAGAAAGTTCTTGATTGATTTGGAAGTGGTTCCGAATATGAACGTGCCCATAACACTATACTGTGACAACAGTGGGGCTGTAGCCAACTCAAAAGAACCTCGAAGCCACAAACGGGGTAAACACATCGAGAGGAAGTATCACCTGATACGGGAGATTGTGCAACGAGGAGTTGTTATCGTCACTAAGATCGCCTCGGAGCACAACATCGCTGATCCATTTACGAAGGCTCTCACGACTAAAGTGTTTGAGGGTCATCTAGAGGGTCTAGGTCTACGAGATATGTATGTCATCTAATCTAGGGCAAGTGGGAGAAATGTATAATGGGTATAAGGATGCCCTAGTTCATTGTATTATTTTAATATACATGACATTTCCAGCTTTAGATTATTGCATTTACATCCCACTAACTAGTGTTTTAGTTCAAGTGGGAGTTTGTTGGGTTATATGCCCTAAAACTCGTAGATAGTGAATGTAACTGTTGACCAGATATTAATGAAATAATATTGATATATTTTTCCATTAATTGTTATTAGTTATTTTATATTTGTCTTTGCCTAATAATAACCCTAATCCAATAAACTAGACATCCAAGGTTGTAATATGAGTCTTGAACTATATGTAGCGACATATGGGATCATTGTTCAAGAAACAACCTAAAGGGTCTATAGTATAGGGATAAGACTAGGTGCCTTATCCTGGTGACACTATGGATACGACCCACTTTGTATTCGATACAAACGCTGCGATCCAACGCGTTCGTGTAGGAGACATGCGAGTGGGGGTATCCTATGCAATAAGTTTAATTTGCATAAGACCGGACCGCGAAATAGTAACCACTGGTTATAACACCGTTAACTAGTTGGTTTTCTATTTCACTAGGACGACCTAGACAACTTAGTCTCAATCCTAAGTTGATTATGGACTCCTGCTCATGAGAGATTGTCCTTTGATTTGTATGGGTGAGAGTGGCCAATACGCCGACTCAATAAGCCTACCACTTTGGGGACAAGACCGAATGGGGAGCTGGGAACATAATCGTACAAGATGGAATTCACTCCTTCCCGACTTTAGGGAAGCAAATGAGTGTTCCCTTAGGTGGTTACTCCGAGTCTTGAACAAAGGGCCCTACCCTCTCAATGGCACGAGAGGGTTTTCTGTTTGATGGTTGGACCACAAACAAGTTGTTCATTAGAGGAGAATTAGTACTTATGGAAATAGAGGTAACACAGGGGTAAAACGGTAATTTGACCCAGCTGGTGTTGCGGACACTCGTGAAGGACTAACTAGTCGATATTGGTCTAGATCCGTGGACACAGAAAATATGTCTGCAGTGAGAAGAGTGCAACTGTGAGTCTATAGTGGAATGTACACATACTTAACGAATATTGATTAATGTGGTTAATGAGTTTGACCAATTAATCTCACATCGTTGGAGCTTCTGATCTGCAGGTCCATTAGGTCCCACTGGTAGCTCATAAAGTAATTTGAGGCAACTAAGTAATAAATGTAAATTGAAAATGTTCAATTTACTAAGGGAAACAAATATAATATATATTGATATATTATTATGAGAGAAATTAATATTTGAAGAAGTTCAAATATAAATTTATGGAAGTTTGAAATAGTTCAAATAATGAATTAATTAATTTAAGGTCTAAAATGTGTTTGGGCAAATTAATAATTCTAGGCCGGAAATTAAATATGTAATATTTAATTGGTGGTTAATTAATTAAAGAATTCATTAACCAAGAATTAATCAATTATAGAAATAATTAATCACTTAAGGAAGTGATTAATCATTTATGGAAATAATCTAATCACTTATGGAAGTAATTAGTCATTTGTGGAAAAGATTAATCAATTATGGAATTGATTGATCATGATTGATTAATTAAGGAATAAGATTGAATCAATTTTGGAAAAGATTGATTTAATTGAATATTTTATTCATGGCCTCTCTTCTATAAATAGAACACTAGACCTAATTGGTCAAGACACTTGAAACTTTGCTCTTGCTCTTAGACTCTCAAAGACAAGACCTAGAATTCTCTCTAGCCTCCCTCTTAGAGAAAGACTCCCACAAGTCTTTTGCCTCCTAGACCTAGAGTCATACCGGTGTAACCTTTGTGGTTATTGTGTCATTCAAGAAGAATTTTCCAGCGATCACGAGACAAAGGAGACTGCTGGGTTTTGTTCGTTGGAGCATCGTTGGCGAAGAACGGTCAAGTCTACAACGGAGGTTTGTAACGGTTCTTCCTCTTTTCTTTAGAAAAGCATGAAAATAAATTTAGATTTATTTTTCAGCATGTTTAAACCAATTTTCCAGCAGCTTTAAAGTATGTTTAAAGTTTGATTGAGTTTTCGTAACTGTATTTTAATGTTAATTAATATACGGTGTAAGGTCCAATCGATGCGCTTCCGCTGCGTGTGGACTTTTATTCCCTTCAGAAGGGATTTAGAGTTTGATGTGGGCGATCATGTTTTCTTGAAGGTAGCTCCAATGAAAGGAGTTTTGAGATTTGGAAGGAAAGGGAAGCTCAGCCCACGTTTCATCGGTCCGTTTGAGATCTTAGAACGGATTGGTCCGGAAACTTACCATTTAGCTTTGTCGCCTTCTTTTTCGATGGTACACAATGTCTTCCATGTTTCCATGTTGCGAAATTATTTGGCAAATCTAGCCTACAGAGTGGACTTTGAATCCTTGCAACTGAGCGAGAACTTGACTTATGAGGAGCAACCTCTGGTAATTCTTGATAGAGAGGTGAAGGTTCTTCGTAATCGCGAGATAGCTCTTGTAAAGGTCTTTTGGCAAAATCATTTGTCTGAAGAGGCAACATGGGAGAGAGAAGATGAAATGGTGGCCAAGTATCAAGAGTTGTTCCACGCATAGCAACTTTAGAGGACGAAAGTTCTTTTAAGGTTTGTATGATGTAACAACCTGGAAATTTAAATAAAAAAAAGGAAAAAGTGGGTTTTTATACCCGGTCAAAGAGGGAGGAAAAAGGGGGGAAGTTTCACGTCCCCCCAAATTTCGGTCAAGGGATTTTAAAAAAAAAAAAAAGATTTTTTTTTTCTCTCTCTCCCTCTCTCTCTCACTCGCTCACTCGCTCTCTCTCTCCTTCCACGAACTCAGTCGTTGTTGCCCTCTTCCTTTAGCTCGCCACACGCTACCATCGTCGATCAACCATGAGTCGTTGCCGCCCTTTTCTCTTCTCCGATCACCGTCGCGAGTCGTCGCTGCCGATCGGTCACGCTCTCTCTCTCTCTCTCTCTCTCTCTCTCTTCCTTTCTCTAATGGGTCTCTCTGCGTCTCTCTCTATCTTTTGTAGAACCGTCGCACCGTCGCCGCCGCTGTCTTCAGGTAAATCGCACGTCGCCGCTGCCTCAGACCCGTCGCGAACAGCCCCAGCGCCACCGCCTCAAATTCGTTGTTGTCGTCTCTTAGCTTCGCCGCTGCCGCTGTGAACCAACGTCGCCACCGTCCAAATTTCCAGCTTTGGTTCTAAAGAATTGATTGGGTAAGGACGGGTTAAATCTTTTAGTCCTTTTATGCTCTGTTATCAAACTGGACGTCGAATTATGGACAGGTGGTTTAAGTTGGGCTAAGACCTTTGTTTTAGAATCGATCTAATTTAAAGGCGGAGTGAAAATTTTCCCAAAATCTCAATTGGGTAAGAAATTCAGTCAGCTTTAAGCTTTTGTATCTTTGTCTTTGGCGGTACTGTATTAGGACCTAATTTTTATTAAATTATTAGGGATTATTGGTGGCTAGGAAAAAATTGTAGGCCAAGCCGTTTTATTTTGTACTGAATTATTAAGGTAAGATAACTTGCTGAATTAAACTGTATTTATGCATTGGTATGACAGTTGTGCTTCCGACATATGAATTTGCTATGTATGAGTTGAGACTGAAATGACCTGAGAAAATATGACGCTTTTGTTTTCAAGAGTATGGTTGTAGTAATTTTTGTGCCATGAGATAGATGCGAGTGCATGTTTGTGGTATATTACAGCTGGCTGGCATTGTATGTAGACGACGAGAAGTTTGTGGTTTCTCTGTTTAGAAGTGTTGATTGTCATTCATGTTTCTGTAATTGACTGATTGGGATAGTACATGTCGGTCTAGCCTATCAGTAATCTTTGAGAGAAAGAATTTTATTGTCGATCTAGCCTGTCAGTAATCTTTTGACTATGTCATATTCTCTAGAAGCCTATCTCTAGATGTGGGTGTATATCTACTATTCCTTTGCTCCACTAAACTTTCCTTTTCCAGATGTGGACGCATTTCAAACGCAATTTTGGACTCCTACACAAAACCATTAAACTTGATCAAATTCTTACTAAAATACTCTCTTTTTACAATAATTAAGTATAAATTCTATATTTTAAGATTTCTATCATGATCTGTAGACTTTTGGCAAATTTGACCTCATATGATAAGAAATTAAGCACTAAGTCGTCGCTTTCCGAGCAATAAACCAAGTTTTTAATTAGGCTAAATAACGCACATAAATGAGCGTTATCATCATGCCCACACAGCCATCACGTGATTTTTGTGTCACACTCCACACTCACATCCTAACAAGTGATTTTCGCGACACACTCAACACCATGCTTTGCCTACACAAAGCTCTCCAAGACTGACCCTTCGAGTTGCATCAACCCCTAACCATTTATGCACAGGGTCTCGACACTTCTCTACAGAGCTTGGCGTTCGACCCTTGACCATTTGTACTCAAGGCCTCGAACTGTGTATCGATCATTGACCATTTATATCCACGACCTCGATGACTTACCATCATATTTACCTTTGACTATTTATACCCAAGGCCTCAATACTAGCCTCAAGACTCATCACACGGACCCTTGATCATTTATACCTAAGGTCTCGATGTTCCTCTTTATCTAACATTGGCATGTTGACCCCCGACCATTTGTAACCAAGGCCTTGACATCCAATAGTGATATTTCAGCCCTCGACCATTTATACCTGAGGCCCTCACATTCACTTTACTTTCCTCGAAGAAATATCAACCCTCGACTATTTATACCTGAGGCCCTGATATCTAACTCACTTCCTTTAATCACAATGCTAGTCCTCAACCATTTATATATACTCGAGACCCTGGTACTAACCAACAATTGCTTTAACAATTCAATATTAAAATCCAACCGTTCACACAATTCATCAAAACACACAAACATATATAGAGTCAAGAGGATAAATATACAGAACATATATATATATAATCAAAGAATAACTATACAAAACAAATATAAAGCAAATAAAACATTCAACATGCTATCATGCATTGTAACAAACTCAATAGGTAGAAACTACTTGTTATACTTAGAAACACTCCTAAAGAACTCGGAAGACTCCTAAAACACCCTTAATCGATTCTAAACGATCTAGATAAGCTCTTAAGCGACCAAGAAAACAACTAGAGGTTAAAACTTAGGAGCTTAAGGGCTTCGAAAACCTTACTGAATTGCACTAAACGATCCAAAACGCTTGCTGGAATTCACCAACCAGGACTAAAATCCTTGATTACATGTTGCTCAAGACCCGAATTGGATCAAAATTGAAACTAACAGAACACCCATGGGTAGCTAGGGGTGTTCAAAATTAGACAGAAACCCGACTCGACTGACTGAACTGATGTTGTTCGATTGATTTTTTGCTAGATCCAGTTAGAGTCAGTTAGTCGGTTCAACAAAAAATTGAAAAAACCCGACTAACCAATCAATAATAATATATTTTTAAAAAAAAAAATCATTTTGCTTGTTGTACATCACGCACACTGCACTTTGCACATGCAACGTGCAATCTTTTCAACTCTTTTCAAAGCTTCCTTTTCAAAAAGTAATTATTACTTTTTAAAATTTTATTGTTGTTTATTCTCTTCTGTCTCTTTCCTTTTTCTCTCTTCTCCTTTCCTCTTTTCTTTCCCTTTCTTTCTTTTTCACCAAATTCTTTCTTTCTCTCATTCTTCCCCCTGTTCTTTCTTTTTCTTTCTTCTTTACATGATCTCTCTCTCTTCTTCTTCTTCCCTTTCTTTCTTCTACATCCAATTTCAGTCTCCTTTTGTTTTCTTCTTCCCTCAATTCTCCCCTCATTCCCTCCTCCTACCTGATTTCTTTCTCTCTCTCTTTTCTCCTTCCCTTTCTTTCTCATTTTCTCCTTCTCATTCTACGGTGTCGAAAGACTCCACATACCAAGCCCTCTTTTGCTTTCCTTCTCTCTTTTCTTTTTCTTCCTCATTTGTCTCTCTTTATTTCTTCTTTCCCTCTTTGTCTTTCCCTTTTTCCTCTTTTTTCTTTCCTTCTTTTCTCCTCTTCCTCATGCTTGAAACCCTCACAAAAATTTTGAGAACAAAATATCATTTCAAGTCGTAAAACTGACAAAATCAACAGACTGATCATGTATTTGGTCGATCGATTTCAGAAAGCATTCCAAAACAACCAACCATCGACTGACTGAAATCGATAGGTCGGTTTTTGGCCTCTGTTTTTGCCCAACACCAACTCCAACCGACCGAAAAACAACCCTAGTATAGGCTACTCTAAAGCCAACCTAATTAAATTACAAAGGTGATAAATAAATAAGTGACTAACCGACTCAATCAATTACTATGGTGAAAAGTTGCAACCTTTCAAGCAAAACAAAGGCAGCCTTTCAACCAAGAGTCATAATTAATCTAAAAGTCCAGATTCATTAACCATCTTTAATGCATTATATACCTATTCAATTTATGTATTTGTATTTATGACGATTCATGTATGGATTTGAAGGGTTGGGGGTTGAATCTTAGGAAACATAGTTGAAGGGTTGTGTCCTTTCATGGTGTCTTTTCAATTAGTATAAATAGGGATGTAATTTGTCATTTGAAGTTAACAAGTTGAAGTTGAATTTGAATTTGAATGAAATTTCAGATTGAGTTTAGTCTCTCTCAAGCTTTATGCTTTCTTTGTGTTCTTGTGTTTAGAATGGATGCTTAGAACTTTCAGTCTATTTGATCAATTAGATTATGAAGAGTTCGAAATCTTGAAGTTAGAAACGAGTTCTCCTTTCTTCTTGATTCATCGGTCATTTCTTCCAAGTAAAATTTGTTTAATTTTCTTGGGGTTGTCTCATCAATTCGTTAATGGGGTTATTCTTATTAATATTGTGGGGGTTCACTTGAAATAAGAGGAGTTCTCAAACGTAATTGAGTAGTTCCTTTATCAAAAGGTCAAAGGGCGTTGGAACTTACCGAATAACTCCAAACTGTTGTTGGTGTGTGTTCGAAACAACTCAACAACCAAGATTCCAAGTCATCGGGCTATGGTAACGCAATTCAAGGTCTTCCAGGTTGTGGGTAATCACTTAACACCATTTTCGAGTCCAAACGCTCGCTAGACGACAGCGACCGAATATAACTCAATCCTACAATTTAGAAGCCAAAAAGGATACATTAGACTAATGTTATTTGGGCCATGAGTAGCAAAACTATGACAGTTTGGAGTTTAATTTTGAGTTACAGAAGTTGTTGGAGATGGAGAAACACATAAAACCAGACAAAAACACGATGAAAGAAACTTACTGCCGCTGGAAAGCATGAGGAACGTCGAAAGAAAGATTGTTGACCATTTTCGAAGAAAAAGCTCCACTGCCACAAGGAGCTCGTCGTTGGAATCACCGCTAGTTGTTGATGCTCGCGAAGGACAGCGTGACAAAGAGAGAGATAAATGCAACTTGATGGTGTCGGGACTGTCAAATGGATGCCAAAGAGATCGAGATTCGATGATGCTCATTGTTCGTGTGCGTGATTGACTGGTCGGAGAAGAGAACGCACGGGAGAGAAAGGCTTCGAGCTACTTGCTTCTTAGTCGAACGGAGGAAAATGAGGGAGAGGGGAAGAATCGTAGCAGTCTGAGGTTGTTGTCAAATGAAGAGAAGATCGTGAGAGATGGGTCACACGGTTGCAAGGAGAAAGAAAGGGAAGAGGAAAAAATAAATCCTTAAGGTTTCTCCTTTTTTTTTGGGAAATTGTCAAAATTAACCCAAATGAGTTTTGGGTTTTCAAAATTGACCTAGTTTCTAAAAACTTGTTTTTTTAACCCATTTTATATAAAATTAGCTACTTTTTAGTGGGACCCACGATGTGAAAAGTCATTTTTATCCTTCTTCAATTTTCATCCTTCTCCAATTTTCATCCATGGTAGGAATTAAAATTTTCAACCAACCATTTGACCAACAAAGTATTTTTAAAAAATAAAATCAAACACATGAAATCAAACACACGAACCCACTTCAAAATTTTCATATTGTCAACGTTTTTTTGAAGTACAAGAGGATGATTTAAGATAACAATAAATTTGTATAAGATATTTTTACAAAAATCTGAAAAAAAAAAAAAAAAAAAAAAAAAAAAAAAAAGTATGAATCCCGGGAAATCATGAATTCCGACCAGGAAATCATGAATCCCGACCGGGATTTCTTGGTCGGGAAACCGACCAAGAAATTTTCCAGAATTTTTTTTTTTTCGAAAGGTTTCTTCTCCACCACTAAATTATCAAATTTCCAAACTCCTCTTCCCCACTTAAAATCTTCTTCATAAATTTGTTTAAGAAAATCTTCTGTGTAAATTAACCATAAATTTGTTTAAGAAAATCTTTCATAAATTTGTTTAAGCAAATCTTCTTTGTAAATAATTTATTTAATTAAATTTGTTTAAGAAAATCTTTCATAAATTTGTTTAAGAAAAAAAAAAAAGAAAAATAATTTATTTAATTAAAAAAAAAAACTAAATGGCAGCAAGCTGCCTTTTGTCCCGGTCAACTTCCCGGCCAGGAGCGTGACCGGGACAAAAAACAGTAATTAAGATTTCCTTTTATTTTCTTTTTTTTTTTTTCTTCTCCTTCTACTTTTTTTTTTCTTTCGTTTTCTGGGTTTACTGGTTGAATTTTTTTTTTTTTTTTTTTTTTTAGAAATCAAACTTTTATATATATTTTAGAGTTGTTTTTTATTTTTTTGATGGATGGAGAAGCTTCAATAGATTAGAAATACCCTTTTTTTCAAAATCTTTTGGGAAGAAAAACCCATTTTTTTTCTAAATTGTTTTGAAATAAAAAAAATTTCCAACCAAAATGTATCTTGTTTGAATTCTCTAACAAGGAAGAACGAAGATGTTTGTTGGTTTTTTTCCGGTTCGATTGGCTACGAAAACCCCTCTCCCTCTATGAAAAACTAAATAGAAAAACCCACGAAAATGAAGAGGTGTGGAGTCGGAGCTGCTGGACACGTCGGAGTCGTTGGAGTCGTCGGAGTCGAACGAGAGAGAAAGAACTGTCGGAGCCGTTGGAGTCGTCGGAGCTGTTAGACACGAACAGAATGTCGAGGGAGGAGAAGACGAAGTGAAGACGAAGGGGTTTTGTGTTTTTTGTTTCAATTTTGACCTTTTACCTTCAGGGTTATTGCTGTAAATTCACATTATTGGGTTTTATCAACCAGGTTAAAAAAACATGTTTTTAAGAATGAGGTTATTTTTGAAATCCAAAAACTTAAAAGGGTTAAAACTGACAATTTCCCTTTTTTTTTTTTTCCTTCTTCTACTTCTCCTCTTTATTTCTCTCAAGTAAAGTCACCTAATTTAACCAAGGAAGAGACTTAGATTCTCTTAACATAAATCAACTTAAATCTCTTTCCCAAATTAAACTGATTACAACTCCTATAAGGATTAGGTAAACCTAATTGATTCGAGATTAAAATCTAATTAAAAGAAATTTTTATTTGGAGCCAACATCTAACTAAATTTCTTCTCTTCCTAAAGTTTAGACATTTAATTTAAACTCAGAAGCTTAGTTGCAAATTCTAATTTTCTAAATTAGAATGCAAGCCCGATTAATCCAAAATGACATAATTTCGAAACGTGGGACGTTACATATACATGATATAGATATATATTGTTGTACTTATTGTATCTGTAAACAATTACTTCTGTAATTTCGTGTATAAACTATTATATACACATAAGTATTCATTGATTTTGTATGAAAAAATGTATATTGATAGTTCAACCTTAGTTTTTTTAAGGATGATTGTGTCATCAACTTCAAGTTCCCATTTCAATGGTAAATGTGGTTGATAAGTGATTGCTTTTGTTTGTTATATGCTTATTGGATTCTTAAACATATTTTCATTGCTTGAGTTCGTCATTGGAAAAATCAGCAAAGATGTATATTGCCCTATATACTCTTACTGTTAATTCTTACGTAGTTCATCATTTTGATCAATGTAATTGTTTTTTTTTATGATATATTAAGAATTTAGAATTTTTGTTTAAATGATGTTAATTACGGTTTTAGATTTGATTCAAGATTGTTAAATCTTGTTGATGTCAAATTTGGTTTCTCCCCTTCAAATGTTGTTTTCTTTTTTTATTTGATTTAGTCGGGTAGTCTGTTGTTAAAATTAGATTTTCTTTCTTCCTTATTATGCTCGGTTGTATTTCACTTTTTAGAAAATCTAAACAGTACATTAGGGGCACTTTTGTCCATTTTATTTATTAATATTATAATAAAAATTACTTTTAGTCCTTTTAAAATTCTAAAGATAGTTAGTCATTTTTCGCGTTGCCCCAATTTAGAACTTATCATATTTATCCGTTTTTGCATAATTCAACCATCCAAACGTAAATCTATTCATGCAATTTCCTTAATTCAAATAAATCAATTTGGTTGAGATTTTACTCACATTCCAGTCCAATTGTCCTTGGTTCGTTCCTTCCCCGTGCTCTCTTTCATGCATCCCCACTAGGATGCTTCATTTCTAGACTAAAAAACCCACTTCTAAAAACAAAAATCTTGGATTGTTTTTCAACCAAATCAACTCGGACAATCACAAAAATGTGTAACATGCATCAAAATTCGTATAAGACGAAGACAACTATGACTCGTTTGATAACGTTTCCGTTTCTTGTTTCTTATTCTCGTTTCTCTTTTTTTAAGAAGCATACTTGTTTAATAACTCATCCTTGTTTCTTGTTTCTAAATTTCTAGAAACGTTTCAAAAAAGAGGCCAAATTTGAGAAACTACAAGAAATTTGTTACTCAAATTCTGTTTATGTTTTTTTTCATATCTTTCACGCATGTATCCATCTCTCCCTCTCATTCCTACACCAATCTCTTCTCTCCCTCTATTTTTTAACCACTTCCTCATTTTTTTTTTAATCTTTTCTGTTATTTCGTTCTCTTTCCTTTAAAAAAAATCTTTTTTTCCGTTATTTCTCTCTCTTTCATTTTTTTTTTATAATTTATGTTATTTCTTTCATTTTTCCTTTTTTTATCACCTCCGTCGATCTCTGACTATCGGTCACCGCTAACCTCCACTGATCGTCCGCCATCGTTGACCTCCGACTATCGCTTGTCACCGACCAGCCGCCACCTTCAACCTCCAACTATCGGTTGTCGCCGACCGACCGCTACCGTCGACCTTCGACTAACGATCGCCACTGACCTCCGTCGACCGACTATCATCGCCGACCTCTGACTACCGGTCGTTGTCGACTTCCATCGACCGATCGCCCCCGTCGACCTCCGACCACCGGTCGTCGCTGACCTCCGTCGACCAACCGTCATCGTCGACCTCTAAATACCGACCGCGGCCAATCGCTACCGTCGACCTCCGACGACCGGATGCTATCAACCTCCATCGACCGATCACCACCGTCGACCTCCGACTACTGGTCGTCGCCGCCTTTCGTCGACCGACCGCCACGTCAACCTCTATCGACAGGCCACCATCGTTGACCTTCGAATACCGGTCGCAATCAACCGCTACTGTCGACCTTCGACGACCGGCCGCTGTCGACCTCCACCGACCGACCACCACCGTCGACCTCCGACTACTGGTCGCCGTCGACCTCCACCGACCGACCGCTACCGACCGCTACCGTCCACCTCTGACTACCAGTCATCATCGACCTCCGACTACCGGTCGCGACCAACCACTACCGTCAACCTCCGACTACCGTCCTCCGTTGACTAGCCTCCACCGAACGATCGCCACCATCCACCTCGACTACCGGTTGTTTCCGACCTCCGTCAACCTCTAACTATCGGTTGGGACCGACGCTACCGCCAACCTCCGAAGACCGATTGTTGTCGGTCTCGGCCGACCGACCGCCACCGTTGACCTCCGACTACTGGCCTCCACCGACTGATCACCACCGTCGACCTCTGACTATGAGACGCCACTAATCTCTACTGAACGACCACCATTGTTGACCTCTGACTATCAAACACCACTGTCAACCTCTGATTACCAGTTGCAATCGACTGCTACCGTCGACCTCTGACTACCGGTTGCCGTTGACCTCCGACGATCCGTTGCTGTCGACCTCTGCTGACCGACCGCCACCGTTGACCTCAAACTACTTGTCGCCACCAACCTCCACCGATTGGTCGCCACCGTCGACCTCTGACTATCAGTCGCCACAGACCTCCACCGACTGACTGCCACTATCGACCTCTGACCACCAGGCACCACCGTCGACCTCCGACTATCGGGTGTTGCTGACCTCCGCTAACCGGCCGCCACCGTCGACTTTCGACTATTAGCCTCCACCGACAGGTCGCCACCTTCGACTTACGACTATCGGTCGTCGTCGACCTCTGTCAATCTGCCGCCATCATCGACCTTTAACTACCGACCACTAACATCGACCTCTGACTATCGATCGTCGCCGACCTCCGCTGATCGACCTTCGCTGACCGACCGACACTGTCGATCTCTGACTATCAGGCACCACCGTCGACCTCCGACTACCGATCGCCGCGAACCAGCCGCTATCGATAACCTCTAACTATAATTTTAAGGGCTGGTTGCAAAAGTAGCAAAATGGCCCAAACTAATTGCAAAAGTAGCAGCCCCGCAGAAATATTTGCAAAAATGGCAAAATCTCACCATCTGAAAAGTAAAATTACTAAAATGCCCATCATTGATAGAAAACTTTCTATCACTAATAGAAAATTTTTCTATCACTGGTAGATTCTATCAGTGGTAGAAACTTTCTATCAGTGATAGAAACTTTCTATCTCTGATAGAAAATTTTTCTATCAGTGATAGAAAGACTTTCTATCATAGAAGATTTCTATCATTTTTCTACCACTAATAGAATCTATCAGGGATAGAAATACTTTTCATCATAGAAGATTTCTATCAAAATATATATATATATAATTGACGAGGAAAGAAGAAGATGCACGCGCCAATCAGTTTTTCTATCATTGATAGAAAGTAGTGATAGAAACTTTATTCTATTAGTAATAGAAATTTTCTATCACTGATAGAAAATTTTTCTACCACTGATAGAATCTATCAGTTCAGTGATAGAAATATCAGTGATAGAAACTTTATTCTATCAGTGATAGAAACTTTCTATCACTGATAGAAAATTTTTCTACTACTGATAGAATCTATCAGTGGTAGAAATACTTTCTATTAGTGATAGAAGATTTTTATCAATTAAAAAAAAACTGACGAGGTCAAGACGATGCTCGCCATGGGCAATTCAGGAATATAAAAAATTAATTCAAAAATTTTGCCATATTTGCAAATATTTTTAAAAATTGTTATATTTGTTATTATTTACCCTCATGTTGCCACCCATTACAATTATCCTAATTTTAATGTATGGTATATATAATTTTTATATTATATGTACCAATTTTTATTTCAACTAAAAATAAAGAAACGAGAAACAGTTATTAAACACATATCTGTTCCTGTTTTTTTTTTTTTTTTTTTTTGCAAAGCTGTTTCTTTTTTCTAGAAAAAAGAAACAAAAATAGTTATCAAACATGTTTTTGTTTTTAGTTCTTACAAAACAAGAAACGGGAAATAAGAAACCAAAAACAAAAACATTATCAAACGAGTCCCATAAGACCCAGTTGGGCTCCACTCTCACTTGGCAGCTAATCAATCACTACAAGTTGGTTCAACAAAAACAGAATTCAAAGCAATGAGAGAAAGAAGAAAAAAATTTCAATTTTGAACCGATCTCAAACTTTTCAGGTAATAGAAGATAAAATAGTATTTTCACATACCAAGCGAAAGTGAAGATATCCAAAAATATTTTGTTTTTCAAATCGAATCTTTTCTCCAAAACATAAAACTTTAGGGGTTAGATTTTACCATTCCACTTCACAATTCATATTTATTAGATATAAAATTGAAAATTCAATAATTTTCAAGAACTTAAACTTATAATTTAATCTTAAAATTTTCTTATTAAATTTACCAATAATATAATTCATATATGCTTGGATTGGGACAAAAAAATCCCATCATGATGCGTTATAACTTATAAGATCTCCAACTATATCATGATGTGTTATAAGATCCCCCAAAATACTGAAACTCTTTTAAATAGCTTTCTCCCCTGTAACATAACTAAACTAAATCTAAGCATTGTCTGTTAATTATATGGGGCTCTCTTATTTTCAGATCCCTTGCACCATTTGAACAATTATGAGTAGATATTATGAATTTCGTCTTTGGGACTCGAAACAGAATATGCTGCACCTAGCATTCTAAATTTTCTCATAGAAAAGCAAGGTAGCCTCAGCTGCAAGAACTTCCTCTTCAGAAACAAGATGAACTTCAGAATCTGATACATAAAACCACTCTGTAGAGACAGCCTGCAAATGCTCGTTGCGATCTTGTCCGAGCGGGCAATCTTGAACTCTTCTGTAAACGGTGTAATGGCCGCCCCCAGCTCTACCAAAATGCTCAACAACTGAAACGACTCGATACAAACAAGTTTCTGAAGGCTCTATTTGGTAAGTCCTAGTCTCCTGTATGATAAGTGAATACACGAACACAAAATGAGGGTAATTCAGAATAGACCAATATTCAGAAACAACTATAAAGGGGGAAATCACAGAGTTTCAAGAGTGAACTGAGTCAATTGCAGAAGTCGAATCAGACCTCGTGCTGTGATAGCAATCAAAACTTTAGACCTACCAGGGAACTGGAGGGCAAGTTAAAGTGTGTATCGAAGGTTTCTGAGCTGCATCGAGTTCGAGAAGTGCTAGTTTCTTCGCTAGAAGCTTTTAATTGATCCAAGCAAATGGACTCATCTGATGTTAGATTCCTAGGGTAGTCATGCTCACCTGTTAGCCCGTTTATGTACTTTAGCATTCCAGTGTCAAACTGCATTCTGAAGAAATCGAGACGATGGCTCAGTTTTATATTTGATGAATGACGTCCTCCAAGTTGTTCTTCTAAATCTTTTATTTCCACTCCCGTCAAGATGAATGGAGACATGTCCAAAATCAAGGGGAAAGAAATATGGCCCTAAGGAACAAGAATGAAGAACTTTATTAAAAGGTTGCACTTCATTTTCATGAAGTAAAAGGAAACAACTGTGCAAGATTCACCACCTTTCATATGGAGATCACACCAGAAAAATCATACAAGGAAAAGAATGTTTAGAAGATGAAATCATTCACATTCTGCAACAAAAGTCACTCATGAAGAAATTGATACCTGAAGTTTGACTGTATCACCGAACACGTTCATTGAAACACGTTTTAGATGGATGCAAAGAATCTGCAATTAAAATAAATAAGGATGAGTACAATTAGCAATGGATAAAAAAGAATGGTGAAATTAAAATTTTAGTTCCTAGTTTTTGTTCCAATAAATCCCTAACGATAACATCACTTAGATGTTAATATGGCATATTGTTTGGACATATGAGCGGTGATCTGCATCATCGATAATAAGTGGCACAATAAAGTAGTCATTCACTCATCAATGAAATTTGTTTCTCTTCTAAAAAAAACAAAGTAGTATAAAGTTTACGGACCAAAAACTTCGGTTTAAAATCTATTCCATCAGCCTGTCTCATTGAAGGTTTTGGTCCATCTGTTCCTTATTTTATCCAACCAACTCTCTTATATTCCATCGTGATCAAATTATAACTAATTAACTCAATCAACATGTTACATCAATATTTAAGTAATGGTGTCAGCTACATGAACTTATTTATAATAAAAATTGAAAATTCAGTAATGTAATTGAAACTTTTTAAAGTTCCAAGGTATAATTGAAACTTTTAAAAATTAAGAAACTAAGTAGATGCAATTATCAAAGTCGGACCAAATTTACAGTTTTTTTTTTTTTTTTTGAAAAAACCAAATTTACAGTTTAACCAAAAGAATAATGACATAAAATAACAAAGCGAGATATCTTTAAATCATCACTTTGCTTTTGAACAGACACACTACTTCAATAACAATATGACACCCAAGCACTGGAAGTACCACTCCCTTGATTAGTGTGATAGAATCATATCAGATCCAACAAGTGATCTGATTTATTTCTTTGTTTTACATACTGAATAAAACTCTAAGCACAGAGGGATTTAAGGTTTAGGGTTTAGACACTCAAATTTACTCCGTTTCAAAATTTAGTCAAACTTATGAACACAACATGGTGACATGGGATCTAGCACAAGACTTGAAATTTGATGAAATCAATCTTACACGAGTTTCGGAATGGTTTAATAGCTTCTAATGCCTACTAAAGTCCCAACGTTTATAGTACAGGTTTTATGATGACACAAAAGTTTGGCAGGAATACCTTTGGACAATGAGCTATACTGAGTTGCTTTAGAGTGAATGAAAAATTATTTGACCATGGAACTTTATATAAATGAAGAAGTCTGTCACAAGAACAAGATTCGTGCCCATCACACTTCATCAGTTCTTCAATCTCCATCTAAAGAATTTCAAAAGCATAATACACCAATTAGTAAGCAATTAATCTCTCATAAACTAAAAAATGAATAAGAGGCTACTGTATAATCGGGAGTCCGCAGCAAAGTTAAGACAATGGAAACACGTTAACAAATAATGAAAAAATAGCATGGCAGAAAACAGGGGAAGAACGGTAAAACTCCAAGACCCAAGTAGAAAGAGAAATGAAATTCCAGGTAAAAGAATTACTTCAGATGCTCCCATTGAGGACAGATACTTCACGCCAGCATTATGCCAACAATAGCTGCAACGAAAATTATCAACCTTTTCAGCGGCAAAGAACTGCTTTAGGCAACCCAGCAACGTACAACCAAAAACCTACTATTGCATTAGAAAATGTTTAGTACAGGAAAAACCTACCTATGTTATACAAGAATAATGGGCATAATATTTTTATGGGCTCCAATACCAAAGACTAAAGAGTAAAATGAACAACAGACTTACAATAGTAGAATCACCCCTAAGCACTGGTGAAAGATGCAAATTGTGAAAGGATTCAAAACTCAATGAGATCTACAAAAGGAAAAAGAGCCAATTATTGTACAAAGAAATAAATGCCTAAATAAGAAATTTAGAAGAATGAACTACTGGAAAGGAAAATAAAGTGCGTAAAGGGTAATTGATAAAATCCACCATGAGTTAAAGTTTTCCAACTTAATAAGGGGTTTCATTCCAGTAACATAACAGAAAAATTTACCCCTTACAAAATTTAGAGCCAAGGGAGTCAAACAATAGTTTCAAGATTGCAAGTACAAGAAATAGCAAAAAAAGTAACCCAGGGGTCCCTAGGAATTTAATGTTATGAAGTCAGAATAAACCTGAGAAGAACAACTTTGACAAGTTAAGATGCTACCAAGAATACCATCAAATGGTACAAGGAAGTGACCTTGCCATCTTTCAAGTTCAATGTGGCTCTTACTCCTGGAAGTAACAACCCTACCATTTGAAGCCAATACATCGACTAACGAACACTGATGTGGATGATTATAGTCTGAAATCTCTTCTTTTAATGAAGAAAGAAGATGAAGGAATGCTTCTGCTGCATCCTACAGACCAACAGTAAATAATATGACATGAAACACTTAGTTGAACTCAGAAAACAATTAAAAGATATAACTGCCACTGTGCCACACCTGCTGGCTTGTTAAACTGAAATTCGGAGTGTAATAAGCCATTGCAAGCATTACTTTCCGTGGGCTCAACACAACTCTTTCCAGAGAAATTGCACTTAGCTCTGCAGAAATGATTTTCATTATATACTCAAATGACGAACAAAAAACTTCTCCAAATTCAATCGTTGAGAAATAGGTCAATTGTTACACTATTCTTTATGAATACTTCATACAACATGTGTACCAATTCCAAAAGTATGCTTAATGATTTTTATTTTATATACATGTGTGAGTCTGGGCCAGATTACAAGTACTACGACTATTATCATGTGGACAACAGCCTGACCCTACGATATTTGGTTGTCAAAAAAAACTCTAAGATATTAAATCCTAATAGCTTGAACTTATTTCTTCCACGCTCTTATTAAAGTCCTTGTTGACCATCAAACCAATCCATGGTCGTTAGATGCATACTCGGTGATTAGAAAACAAAAAATATAATAGTTTCTTAAATACAGACATGGAATCAAAGATTTCCAAATTATCGAATCCTAAAATTAATTTGAAGCACGAGCTGAGCAACTGAATTGCTTCTATATATGTCAGACGGAGCAGGATAACAGAGAGTATAAAGTCCGAAGAGCCTAAACAAACTTCAAATGAAATGAAAAAGAAAATGGACGGTACCTTCCAATAGAGCAGCCAAAGAAACCGTGAGGGGTAAAGCTTCACTCGTTCCCTCATGAAGTTCAAATTCCTCCACAAGCTTTTGAAGAAACGGTTGAAAAAACACACAGCTAGCTAAAGCCTGACGCAATTTCCACATTCAGAAGAAAATGAGTACAATTCATAAATACAACTCTCTTCTGTAGCTGGCAAAGATAATTCGAAGAGATTTTCATATTTTTCAATCAAAAGAAATAAAAAAACAAAATCCCATTAGCTGAAAGTAAGAACACCTGTAAAATCACATTAAAAAAGCAATTGTTCCCAAGATTTTGCAATCCAGGAACTAGGCGAAGATTCTCGGACGAACTTGCTCCCACTGTCCAGGATAAGAGTCCTCGATTACTGAGTTTACCATCTTTAATGGCGAAAACAAGAGCAGTGGCACTCAGAAGAGCAGCAACATACACGTAAAACCCAGCTGGTTGGAATCGCCTCATGAAGTCCATAGTTCATAGATGCATCGTTTACCCGCTTCGTTTGGTAAGACGGCGACCGAAAGAAACTTTCGGCTTTGTGCCCAAACTCAATAAGGTTGGGGTAATTGCTAAAAAAAAAAAAAATTAAAAGTCATAATAATCTTATCATCTTTATCTTATCATCTTTTATCTTATCTTACTCTCTTAAAACAAAGTTTAATTTATGCTATTTCTAGTGACTTAGTTTGAGAATCATTTTTGAAATCTTATGTGTCAGTGTTAATTTTATAATTTCAAATATATCTCTTGTCACTTCTTTCACTTTTGTAAAATTTGAAAGAGTTTTTTAAATTATAAAATTTTTTATTACTTTCAAATTTTGAGTCTCATCCACCACTTCCCTACAATTTCTCTCACTTTCTCTCTCTACTTTTCATTTTATCATATATATTTGTTTTTATTACTCTCGTAACAAACCTTTTGTGCTTCTCTTTAATCGTTTCAAATTCAAATAAGACTTCTCATTTTTTTTTTTACTTTTTTTTTTAATATAATTTGTTTATTCTCAACCTTCTATATAAATAGACAAATCCTATTGCACACATTCTTCACAACTAGACAAATCATATCCTCTATGATTTTTGAAATGGATGAGAAAAGTAGTAGTAATGGCAACGACGATGACGACAATAAGGGTGCGTTTGGCGTTGATTTTAGAGGCGGTTGTAGTGATTAAAAAAGAATCTTAACGTTTTTAGCGTTTGGTAAAACAAATTATAAATTAATTTTTATAAAAGTATTTTTTTTCAACTATGTTCATTTGCAAAATCCAATAATCGTAGCTTTTCTGTTTACCTTCCCTAAAAATCTAATCTGTAACTAACTATTTAGTTTTTTTTTTTTTTTGAAACATTAGAAATCTTGAATTAATAAAGGGGTAACTATATAAATGGACCAAAAGTAGCCCTAATAAATCAAAATTGTCCTAAAGAATCATTTTTTACAATCATGCCCACTGATTTTTTAACCTAGAAAGTCCATTTACTTGAATACCCTTGCATGGAGATGGTAGTTGGAAGTATATAAAATAATATAAAACAAAAAAAGGAAAGAAAAGAGATTTGAAAATTTCCTTCCTATAATCTTGCAAATCAAGCGTGAAAGTGGTTATTTTTCCTATTTTTTCCATTTTCTGTTTTCTTCCATTTGTTTTTCAAGAATCTTCCGCCATTTTCGTGTCTTCTCCATCTTTCCTCCAAAGTCTTCCGCTATTGCAACGTAGTTTTTTTGGGTTTTATGCCCTAAAACTCGTAGATAGTAAATATACATTTGACCGAACATTAATAAAAGTGATGTATTATTCATTTTTCCTATGTTTGTATTATATCTTGTCTTTATTAACCCTAATCCAATAAATTAAACATCCAAGGCTAATAGAATGAGGCTTGAATTAGTATGTAGGGACATACGGGGATCGATGTTCAAGTTTTAGCCTAAAGGGTCTGTAGTATAGGGATAAGGCTAGGTACCTTATCCTGGTGACACTATGGATACGGCCTGCTTTGTATATTGAAACAAACGTAATGATCCAACGCGTTCATGTAGTTGACATGCGAGTGGGGGTATCCTGTGCAATGAGTTTGCACAAAAACGGACTGCGAAATAGTTAACCATTAACTGTAACACCGTTAGTTAGCTCGGTTTCTATTTCACTAGGATGACCTAGACAACTTGGCCTTAATCCTGAGTGGATTATGAACTCCTGTCCATGAGGGATTGTCCTTTGATTTGTACGGGTGAGAGTGGCCTGCACGCTGACTCAATTAGCCTACCATTTTGGGGACAAGACCAAGTGGGAAGCTGGGAACATAGTCTTACAAGATGGAATTCACTCCTTCCCAATATTAGGGCAAGTAGAGGTGTGTTCCCTTAAGTGGTGTCTCTGGGTCTTGAACAATGGGCCCTACCCTCTCTATGGCACGAGAGTGACTTCTGTTTGTTAGTTGGACCTCAAACAGGTTGTTCATTAGAGGAGCACTGGTACTTAAGGATGGAGAGGTAGCCTAGGGGTAAAACAGTAATTTGATCTAGCTGGGGTACGAACACAAGTGAAGGGCTAACTTGCTGTTGATGGTCGATATCCGTGGACACATGAATATATTTGCAGTGAGAATAGTGCAGTTGTGGTTCTATAGTGGAGTGAACCACAGTTAACGAACATTGATTAACTTGGTTAATGAGTTTAGCCAATTAGTCTCATATCGTTGGAGCTTCTGATCTGTAAGTCCATTAGGTCCCACTAGTAGCTCACTAAGGGCGTTGAGGTAAATTTCTATGGAATAATTGAATATTCGAATGAGTTCGAATATTAAATTATAATATGAATTTGATTCGTATTAAAACTATAGGTTATAATTAATGTGCATTAGATGTACATTAATACCATAGTTTATATGAGAGAGGAATATAATTAAATATGTGATATTTAATTATAATATTAATTAATTAGAGAATTAATTAATTATTGTTTTAATTTAGTCTAATTAAATTTGATTTAATTAAACTGCATTAAAACCATAGGTTATATGGTTCATTTTATGTAAAATTGTTTTATATAAAAGTGGTTAAATTAAATGTTAATTTAAATTCAATTAAATTAATTAATAATTTGATTATTAATTAAATTTAAATATATTATCAGTTATCTCAATTGATAAAGTCTTGCCCACTAACCTAAAATACTGCGTGGTTGAGAGAGTTTTAAGGGAGTTTTTTCGTGACTCAATAACTCCCTTAGGTTGTGATTAACCTAATGCTTCACTCTCTCTCATACAGATTCACGCATAGGTCTCCTCTCGGTTAATGTATTTTTTGTGCGAATTCTCTCTAGAGTACAGAGTGAAAAATATCCCAAGTGAAATTGTCTTGTTCCCACAAGCAACAACGCTTAACTCCTTGTGAGAATACTAGTGAGGATTTGTGGTTGTGTCCTCCCAAAATTAGCAAGATCAAGATCTTTTTGCTGCTGGAATTTTCTCCAAATAGTGAGGGAAAAGGCAAAACGAATCAAGAATGTCATTCAAAGTAAGAGTTCTTGATCTAGGATCACTAGGATGTTGGGTTTTGTGCCCTAAAACTCGTAGATAGTGAATGTAACTGTTGACCGGATATTAATGAAATAATATTAATATATTTTTCCATTAATAGTTATTAATTATTTTATATTTGTCTTTGCCTAATAATAACCCTAATCCAATAAACTAGACATCCAAGGTTGTAATATGAGTCTTGAACTATATGTAGCGACATAGGGCATCATTGTTCAAGAAACAGCCTAAAGGGTCTATAAAATAGGGATAAGACTGGGTGTCTTATCCTGGCGACACTATGGATACGACCCACTTTGTATTTGATACAAACGTTATGATCCAACGCGTTCGTGTAGGAGACATGCGAGTGGGGGTATCCTATGCAATGAGTTTGCATAAGACCGGACCGCAAAATAGTAACCACTGGTTATAACACCGTTAACTAGTTGGTTTTCTATTTCACTAGGACGACTTAGACAACTTAGTCTTAATCCTGAGTTGATTATGGACTCCTGCTCATGAGGGATTGTCCTTTGATTTGTATGGGTGAGAGTGGCCAATACGCCGACTCAATAAGCCTACCATTTTGGGGACAAGACCGAATGGGGAGTTGGGAACATAATCGTACAAGATGGAATTCACTCATTCCCGACTTTAGGGAAGCAGATGAGTGTTCCCTTAAGTGTTTACTCCGAGTCTTGAACAAAGGGTCCTACCCTCTCAATGACACGAGAGGGTTTTCTGTTTGATGGTTGGACCACAAACAGGTTGTTCATTAGAGGAGAGCTGGTACTTAAGGAAATAGAAGTAACCCGGGGGTAAAACGTTAATTTGACCCAGCTAGTGTTACGGACACTCGTGAAGGACTAACTAGTTGATATTGGTCTAGATTCGTGGACACAGAAAATATGTCTGCAGTGAGAAGAGTGCAACTGTGAGTCTATAGTGGAATGTACACACAGTTAACGAATATTGATTAATGTGGTTAATGAGTTTGACCAATTAATCTCACATCGTTGGAGCTTCTGATCTACAGGTCCATTAGGTCCCACTGGTAGCTCATAAAGTAATTTGAGACAACTAAGTAATAAATGTAAATTGAAAATGTTCAATTTACTAAGGGAAACAAATATAATATTGATATATTATTATGAGAGAAATTAATATTTGAAGAAATTCAAATATTAATATAAATTTATGGAAGTTTGAAAGAGTTCAAATAATGAATTAATTAAAGGCCTAAAATCTATTTGGGCAAATTAATTAATTCAAGGCCGGAAATTAAATATGTGATATTTAATTGGTGGTTAATTAATTAAAGAATTCATTAACTGGTAATTAATCAATTATGGAAATAATTAATCACTTAAGGAAGTGATTAATCATTTATGGAAATGATCTAATCACTTATGGAAGTAATTAGTCATTTGTGGAAAAGATTAATCAATTATGGAATTGATTGATCATGGATTGATTAAATAAGGAATAAGATTGAATCAATTTTGGAAAAGATTGATTTAATTGAATATTTTATTCATGGCCTCTCTTCTATAAATAGAACACTAGACCTAATTGGTCATGACACTTGACACTCTTGAAAGACAAGACCAAGAATTCTCTCTAGCCTCCCTCTTAGAGAAAGACTCCCTCAAGTGTTTTGCCTCCTAGACTTAGAGACATACCGGTGTAACCTCTGTGGTTCTTGTGTCTTTAAAGAAGAATTTTCCAGCGAAGAAACTTTAAGGAGGCTGCTGCGTTTTCGTTCGTAGGAGCGTCGTTGGCGAAGAACGGTCAAGTCTACAACGAAGGTTTGTAACGGTTCTTCCCCTTTTCTTTAGAAAAGCATGAAAATAAATTTAGATTTATTTTTCAGCATGTTTAAACAAAATTTTCAGCAACTTTAAAGTATGTCTAAAGTTTGTTTGAGAACGGTATTTTAATGTTAATTAATATACGGCGTAAGGTCCAATCGACGCGCTTCCGCTGCGTGGGGACTTTTATTCCCTTCATAGGATCCATTCCTAGAATAGATCTTGGGTGTCGCTACGGGTTTGCGACGCGGAGCGGCCGACTTTATTCCCAAGAGGAGGAAAATGGAGTCACCACCAGTCTTGATTTAGAGGGCGTGACTGGGCACCCAATAATATGCTAAGATGGTCTACAAACAAAAGATTTAAGGTTCGGGGGTCTTTGGTGTATGGGGAAGGTATTAGCACCCTACAACACTCGTTCAAAGAACGAAATTTTATTTGTCTTGTGTTATTTAAGGAAATTGGCTATTATAAATACTAAAGAAGATTTTTTTTGTTGATTTTTAAATGTCCCACATTTTAATTTTCATTATTCCATAAATAAATAATGAACAATAATTGTGGGCGGCATAAAGTCATTCAATATTTGTTTGAATTTAATTTGGCATCCCAAATTTAAATTCATTATACCTCAAGAATATTAGGAAAGCCAATATCTTGATTTCCTAATTTCCGTCATAGGAAAGTTTTTTTTTTTTTTTTTTAAACATTTGGTTTATTAGTGTTGGAAAATTGTGTGAGTAAAGAATATTTCTTTTAAGGGAAACTCTTAATTAATTTTATTTTTAAAGCAAGTGACATTTTTATGGAAAATAGTTTTGGATTGATTTATTATTTTGAAGATAAAGTTAATGAAATACATTTAGCCAAAAAGTTTTTAATGCATTCCTTTTAAAGAAAATGCCTTTTATAAATATGCTTCTTTACAAAAGTTTTAAAAGAAAAATATGAAGAATTTTTATTTATGCTTTATAAGGAAGGAAATATTAAAGTCAAATCCCGGCATCCCGAGATTTTATTTTTTCCTCAAGAAACTCAAATATCGGCTTCCCGAAAATTCGAGATTCCATCGTTGGAAGACTTTTGCTTTGAAGACTATTTAATTAAGGGAAAGAAATTTACAGCAGAATTTTGGATTAAATATCATAACTTAGAGAAATAAAAAGAAACATATAATTGAGAGAATATCTAAAAAGGGATAATATACAAGAAGTAAAATTTTATTAAATTCAATTGCTTTAATGGAAACATATTAAAACTAAATCTTGGCATTCCAAGACGTATACCTCAAGAAACTCAAACATTGGCATTCCAAAAATTTGAGAGTTTATCATTGGAGACTTTTTTTATATCATTTTTTGAACACAAATAACAAAAGAAGCATTTGTTTAAGCAAAAGTATTTACATATTGATTTAATGAAAATATATGGCTAAACTATAAATAATAATTCTAGATTTTATTGTAAAATAAAATTAACAAAGTTGAACATAAACAACATATAACAATTAACTCTAAATGCTTGATTACACCAAAATAAAAAAAAAATGATAAAGTTGGAATTGAAACATGCATGCAATTATCAAATGTTCCCTAAAGAAAAATCACATAACTTCTTAAATGTAAAAGAAAGAAATAAAGCAAAGAAACAATAAATAAACTAAACTTTATAAAGCATGAAAAGAAAGAAAATTATCGGAGAAAGAATTGTAAACAAAGGTTTAAAAAAATACTTACAAAAAACATGTGTGACCGTTGGATTGGGAATAAGACTTGGAGAAGTGGCGACGTGAAATTTAGAGAGAGGGTGATGGTGAGGGGGTGAAATCGTTGGAGAGGAAAAGAGAAAGCGTTATAGTATGAGAGAGAAGTTAGGTGGGAAAGGGAGGAAAGTGTATTTAGGGTTTGAAGGGAGAGAAATTTGGGAGCCTATTTTTAGCCAAAAAAAAACGTGTAGAGAGGGTACTCCAAGGCCCCAAAAATCGTGAAAAGCAAGGGTGATGGGATCCCTATTTATAGCCAATTCTAACCACAACATATTAGGAAGGTGATCAAATAAAATTAAAAAAAATAAAATAAAATAAAAGAAGAAACAAATAAATACTCCAATTTTACCTCCCATATTTACAAAATTTTAATTGCCAATCAATCCTTTAAGGAAACAAAATATTTTGATTAATTAAAACTTGCCAAATAAACCTGATATTTGATTTGACAAAACAATTAATTAAAATAAAATATTTGACCTAATTATTCTCACCAAAATTAATAAATATGATTGGGCTATTTAAAAAACTCTAGAACACTTTTTTTTTCTTTTATTTATTATTTTTTAAAAAGACAAAATCAATTAAAAGAATAAAATTCCGGACAAATTTAAGGGTCTACAGTTTGCCCCCCTTTGTTCATTCTTATAGAATAAAAGGATGGACAAAGGTGTAGACCTTATTTGTTCGAAATTTTATACTTAGCAAAATAAATAGACAACCAATGGTAAAATTTAAGCTTTTTGTTTTTTTTTTTGGGAAATAAATAGGGGAAAACACTAAATCAAAAGAATTTTGGAACGGCCAGGGGTAAACACTAAACCGTAAATGTTTGGAAACAGCCAGGGGTAAACACTAAACTGTTAAATTTTGGGACAGCCAGGGGTAAACGCTAAACTGTCAATTTTGGGACGGCCAGGGGTAAACGCTAAACCGTAAATTTTTGGGATGGTCAGGGATAAACAAGCGCCCCATGATGTATTAAAGGAGCTGGAGGCCAGGGGTAAACAAGCACCTCCATGATAAAGGTATCGGGCCAGGGGTAAACAAGCACCCGATGATGTATGAAAGGAGCTGGAGGCCAGGGGTAAACAAGCACCTCCATGATAAAGGTATCGGGCCAGGGGTAAACAAGCACCCGATGGTGTATTAAAGGAGTTGGAGGCCAGGGGTAAACAAGCACCTCCATGATAAAGGTATCGGGCCAGGGGTAAACAAGCACCCGATGATGTATTAAAGGAGTCGGAGGCCAGGGGTAAACAAGCACCTCCATGATAAAGGTATCGGGCCAGGGGTAAACAAGCACCCGATGATGTATTAAAGAAGTCGGAGGCCAGGGGTAAACAAGCACCTCCATGATAAAGGTATCGGGCCAGGGGTAAACAAGCACCCGATGATGTATTAAAGGAGTCGGAGGCTAGGGGTAAACAAGCACCTCCATGATAAAGGTATCGGGCCATGGGTAAACAAGCACCCGATGATGTATTAAAGGAGTCGGAGGCTAGGGGTAAACAAGCACCTCCATGATAAAGGTATCGGGCCAGGGGTAAACAAGCACCCGATGATGTATTAAAGGAGTCGGAGGCCAGGGTAAACAAACACCTCCATGATAAAGGTCTCGGGCCAGGGGTAAACAAGCACCCGATGATGTATTAAGGGAGCTGGAGGCCAGGGGTAAACAAGCACCTCCATGATAAATGATTTTTTTTTTTTTAATACTTATGAATGCATGAGTTTTTCATGACAAAAACATTTTGTGACACGGTCTCTCATCAAAAAATTGCCCCAGTTCTTTTGCATGAAGTTTAAAGCACAGTTTCAAGAAAAGTAACTTTTTTAAAGAAGTTTTCATCCTTTTAAAGACAAGAATCAAATCATGAAGGGGTTCTTTTGATAAATGTCTTCCAATAGACATTCTTATCTGCAATTTGCCCCAGTATTTATGCAAGATTTTTTTGTGCTTTTTTTTTTTTAAATTTTTTTTAAGAAAAGAAAAATAAAGGTGGCTAATTTTACTTATTCTCATACTCCTTTATAGACTATCAAGTGATATTAAATCATGAGGAAATAACTTCATCCTTGTCTAAAAATTTCTTCTTTTCTCTTTTTTTTTTGTTGCTTTTTTTTTTTTTTTTTTTTTTTTTTTTTTTTTTTGCGAATGTCCTCATTTTGATATTGTTGCAACTCTTTTTGTTGTTACAAAGATGCTCTAATGGATAAGCTTGACCATTTACAATAGACATGATGGGCTAAAATTGTCTCATATACTATTTGAATGACTAATAAAGGTAACTTATAGCACAATCTTTATTTGGAAATATCAAGCATATGATGGGAATGACATGATCTCAAAAGATAATAAGTTGAATGAGTGACTTTCAAATTCAAGACCTAAGAAGGACGGACAAACAAAGACAAACGTGGATGACGAGGACGAGGAACTATCATTTCTCAAAGTAGTATTTGGATGAAAGAAGCATGAGACACGAAAAAATTGACAAATGGGGCTTAAGAAGTATAAATGTGGGAAAACGAAGATATAACCGAAAGGGAGATGAGTGAAATCATTCCTTAAACAACTCCTCTAAAACTTGATGTTTAGCTTCCCAAGATTTATTTCATAGATTGATCAAAGGTGTTGGCAAGCATATGATTGCTGGCTCAAGTTCGATGTAACAAACTCCTCAGGCCACTTATAATATTCTAAATCATATATTTCTTCCAATAAATGATAATTTTCTTCAAAGAATGAGCCACCTTTTCTTTGTCAATGCTATCTTTCTTCTTAAATGACTTCTTGAGAAACTGATTAGGAATGACATGCCCGTGCGATTTGTTAGCAATCACCTAGCCTCATCCTTATTGAGAAAAACTTCTTTTCATCTAAAACACTTTATTGCCCCAATTAAGGTCTTGGAGCTGATGAAATGACTATTGCTACAACTGATCATATGACTTTTTGCGTAGACACCTCTATTCTTCAATTAAGTACTTCAAGCAGTCTATAGTCATGTAAGGGTATCACTCTTCTTATGTCAATTTGGATAACTCCGAAGAGAACTCCAATGTCTTTTTACTCACTATTGGAAGAGAAGAGTCTTGCACGTTGCCAAAATTGAGTAAAAGATGTGTAACATGGTGATTTTGTCACCTGACATTTGTTTCATATTTTTGACATTTGCCATAATATGTTGTGATTGCCCCAGTATCTGCGTCAAGCTTACTTTGAAATTTCTAAATGATGCATCAACTATATGCACGTCATTTGAGATATCTTTGTTTCAATATTAAAGAAGCATAATGACCAAATCCAAAAATATCACCACCGAACTCACCAATCCTTGCATTTTTTTTTTTTTTTGCAAGGACTATCTTCTATCTCACTTGCTTTGAGAAGCAATACCTGGAACTGCACATACTTCGAGAGAGGAAACCACAAAAATGAGAATTTCAAAGCTTATCATTATGGTCACATAATTAGGATGTATTGACTTGAATATTTGACGTATGTGCTTTCTAATTTTTGATCTTCAGCCTCACTCTTCAATATAATTTCACTGCTTAAGATATGGAATGCTCATTTGTCAAAGTGCATTACTGAGGGTTCAAAAGATGCAATCACCCTTTCTTTTCTTCCTTGCTTCCACTATGTTTTCCCTCTTTTGGAGATTAACCTACTTTGCAGTACTTTGTTCAATCAAAAGCTTCTAGCTCAAAAGACAGTCCCAAATCAAATCATGAATTTATCATCTGCTTGCATTAGGTACTTGAACTTAACCCTTCAATGAGATATGCTCTGAGGTTGCCAACACATCTAGCCTTAGATTTATTGTTTTAAGAAAATGACTCACTTTAATCTAGGGATTATAAAAAGAAATGATTGACTCCATTTGATAACATTTGGATGCAAAATAGAATTGACTCGCTTTGACCAATAGAAGATGAAAAGATTGGATTGATTTTTCTTGATGAAGAATATGATTGACTTAACTTTGATCAAAGAGGGATGAAACATAAGATTGACTCACTTTAATCCAGGAAAGATTAAAAATAGGACTCCCTCAACTTTAATCAAGGGAAGATGAAGAATAAGATTGACTCAACTCTAATCAAGGAAAGATGAAGAATAGGATCAACTCAAGGGAAGATGAAAAATATGATTGACTCAACTTATCTAATCAAGGAAATATGAAGCATAAGATCGACTCACTTTAATCAAAGAAAAATGAAAAATAGGATGGAGGATATGATGACACATTCAAATGAATCGTATGTGGATTTTGATGGTATGACAAAGGAGAGTGTAAGAATAATAGATCAAATTGCAATTCTCATCATGACTTGCCAATGAGAGATAAATACTATTTGTTACTTTTAAAGTCATTGTTTATAATATATGAGCATGAGCTTTGCAAAGTTGGTAAATATATGGGTAAGAATAAGGGAAACAACAAATTGCTCCACAATAGTAGCATTACAATATAGACCAAGAGAAAAATAAACAATTGCCCCATTGTAATGTTATGGTGTAGGCCAATAAGGTCTTTGTTTAACTCAAAGCTCAAGTCTGCATGAGAAGAAAATGTGGTGTTAGGTCTAGGAAGAAAGGTGGGTTGAAGACATTTGGTATTGGATTGAGTGATGAGATGTGAGTTTAATGATATTATGGAGAAAATTAAAGGTGGTCAAGTTGGAGATCTTGTAACCAAAAGAGGGCTTGATAAAATCTTGTATGGTTGATCAAAGGCTCATGATGGCATTCACAATTTTTCTCTTTTTTTTTTTCTTTTTTTTTTCTTTTTTCTTTTTTCTTTTCTTTTTTTTTTTTGCTTGCTTTTTTTTTTCTTTTTCAGACAAGGACTTCACTTTTTTCGACGATGGTTTAAACTCTCATGCTTGTCTATAAGGAAAATAAGACTAAGTTAATTGGCCTAAAAAAACTTAGTAAACCTAGACTTTAAAAAAACGTGGAAGTCATTTTTTTTTTTAAAAAAAATGTACAATGATTTTTTTGGATTTTTTTTTTTAGAGATTTTTTTTTTTTTGTTTTACCAAAGTCTTAAAAGGATGGGAAAAAAAACAAACAATGAATGAAAAGAGATGAAATGCGTATTGGCTCAAATTGTTGTGCAAAAAATGAAACAATAAACTTCAAATTTTATTAAAAGAAATAATTGAACGAAATATTAGATCAAATCCAAAATACTCAAAGAAACTGTCATTGCTCTAAGGGAGACAACTAACGTGGGATAATTCCATATCAAAGTTCATAATTCTTCTCTCTTGGACTGCAATTGTGAAATGCTTCTACGAATGCCCCAACATTGTCTGTGTTTTCAACATCTTGGACTAAACTTGTGTTTTCTTGCCGAAAGACCTCTGAAATAACTTTGTTACTTACAAGTGAATCATATCTTCCTTGCAACTGTCGGTATCTTCGTTTCAATGTCCTAACATTTCTGGATCCAATGCTCCAAATTCTCGAGAGTCCATTGCAATGTAATATTGCACCTTGTATGTTTAACTTGCATGTCAATTGTTGTGTTCAACTCCAAAACGAGTTGTTAAAAAAAAGAAGAAATCTAACTTTCCAAGCTGACAATTTGTGCATTCTTCTCTATCAGAACCTTATGCAAGTCACAATTCCTTTCTTTGGATTTTCTGACCATTTTTATGGATGCATATAGTATAACTCTTGATTCTCTTTTCCGAGCTTTATTCGATTCTTTAACAGCTTTTTTATCTTAATCAACTTTTTTTCTGCTTCTACCCCTTGTCGCTTCAACTGACTCATTTCTTGAAGTAACTTCCCTTTCTCTTAGTGGAGTAATAGATTTTCTGCCTCTTTGCTAGTACATCCATCAGCGAGCTCCTTCTGAAGTGGTGACATTTGCTTTTTTTTTTTATTCCTGCATGATGTTTGAATAGCTTCGTACCATAATTTGTATTCTAGAGTGGAGACATCCATATGTTTTTCCAAGATTCTATCCATTCCCTATCTCATGTGTCAAGGGGATGAATTGTTTTATCCACGTTTGGCATAGAACTAAAAAAGGTGCATAACTAGTACATCCCTACGAGTCCAACATTTGACTATTCTGACATTTTTCGCACTTATAAATTACTAGCTGCAAAGCCATCCCCACAACTTTCCATATTATGTCTTCATTTTTCAAGTTTGTCAAGAATGATATCCATGACTCTCTACTTGGCACGTCTGCTTTGTGTTCGACTATTCCCAATTCAACGATAGGGTTGCTTGTAGTGTCCTATGAATTGGAGAATTTTACTTGTGGATTGCCAAACTCAAGTGGGCACCTCAAATGACTCATCAACCAGATATATAATGGAGGAGTGCAACCGATAAATCTACCTTTCTCTCGTATTTTACAAAAATCTAATGATTGTATTGTTTCTACAAGGATAGGTAAAATTGGATTAATGTCATATTTGATTTGAATGGATAACTTGGCAACCTTCACGTCTACATATCTTTGGAGATTTGGACACACGATTGACCCAAACATACCTAGTGCAAAGAGCTTCAAGCTTAACTCATCATCCTTATGCTGTTGAAGAAGGTTTATGAGGTAATTTAAGGATATTCTTTCACCTCCTCTTTTATTCTTGAGTTGATGTCCCATTTCAGCAGTAGTTATATTACCGATAATCCTTGCCAAAGCTCTTCTTCTAGCCAGTCTTTTGTCGAAAAAATAAGCTTTGGCTTCAAACGTTATTGGCATTCGAAGCAACTCCTGGTATTCTTCAACAGTGGGTGTCATGACGAGGGAATTGAACATAAAATATTTGTTAAGCCGGATCCCAAAAATATAATGCAGTTGCCAAGGTGTTTTCATCAACTTGAACGTATAAAAGACTTTTCATGTGTCCATATCTTTTCATGAATGTTATCCCTTGCTCTGGTTTGAATTCCTCTGAAATCTCTTTTATCTTCCTCGTGCTTAGAATACTATGACTAAAGATGTTGGTAATTGTTGGGGGTTGATTTAAAACATCCTTCAACAGAACATTCCCACATTTTGCTTGTATTTGTTTGAACCATTGATGCACAATTTCTGACTTTCAATTGTGATTATCGGTTTTCTCTTTCCATTGCAACCTCGGTATTTGGTTTGTCTAAAATCGTTCAAAATCTCAAGTAATAAAGTTTGAATGTTTGTTTTTTTTGTTTTTGCCTTTTTTTTTTTTTTTTTTTTTTTGCACAACAAATGATGAGCATGTAACTAATATGAGAATGAAACAAAAATAAAAGATTTTTTTTAAAAAAAAGAAATATGAGAAAAGAAATGAATGGAAAACATAAGGAATATGTTTATGAACGTGTGACTGCAAAAATCAAGGATATAAATAAAAATGTTGAGATAAGCTAGAATAAAATAAATAAATGAATAAATAAACGAATAATATACACGTGTAACAAAACTAAATCAATAACTTGTAGAAGTAAAATAAACTAAATCACACATATAAAATGCATTACTAAAATAAACTAAATCATTATATGTGTGGTAAGATTCTAATGTCTAACGGAAAAAGGTCCCCAAGCTGTCCTCGATTCCTTTCCTTTTCCAAGAAAATAAATCGTAGGCACCCTTATCAGCATCCTGAATAAGGTCGACTTGAGTGAGGGTTTTCATGTGCCTACACGGGAGCTATAACTCCACGAAGGTCGCCACTACTCATCCTCGATCCTAATCCTAATGGTAAAGCCCGGGTAGGAGGCTTGTGTACGTGTGTGCTTAAAAATATAAAAGAAGAATAAATACAGGAAGCCAATATATATAAAATAACAACACAAGAAAATAAAATGACCCGCTTACAAGAAGTCCCCAGCAGAGTCGCCAAGCTGTCGCTACGGGTTTGCGACGCGGAGCGGCCGACTTTATTCCCAAGAGGAGGAAAATGGAGTCGCCACCAGTCTTGATTTAGAGGGCGTGACTGGGCACCCAATAATATGCTAAGATGGTCTACAAACAAAAGATTTAAGGTTCGGGGGTCTTTGGTGTATGGGGAAGGTATTAGCACCCCACAACACTCGTTCAAAGAACGAAATTTTATTTGTCTTGTGTTATTTAAGGAAATTGGCTATTATAAATACTAAAGAAGATTTTTTTGTTGATTTTTAAATGTCCCACATTTTAATTTTCATTATTCCATAAATAAATAATGAACAATAATTGTGGGCGGCATAAAGTCATTCAATATTTGTTTGAATTTAATTTGGCATCCCAAATTTAAATTCATTATACCTCAAGAATATTAGGAAAGCCAATATCTTGATTTCCTAATTTCCGTCATAGGAAAGTTTATTTTTTTTTTTTAAACATTTGGTTTATTAGTTTTGGAAAATTGTGTGAGTAAAGAATATTTCTTTTAAGGGAAACTCTTAATTAATTTTATTTTTAAAGCAAGTGACATTTTTATGGAAAATAGTTTTGGATTGATTTATTATTTTGAAGATAAAGTTAATGAAATACATTTAGCCAAAAAGTTTTTAATGCATTCCTTTTAAAGAAAATGCCTTTTATAAATATGCTTCTTTACAAAAGTTTTAAAAGAAAAATATGAAGAATTTTTATTTATGCTTTATAAGGAAGGAAATATTAAAGTCAAATCCCGGCATCCCGAGATTTTATTTTTTCCTCAAGAAACTCAAATATCGGCTTCCCGAAAATTCGAGATTCCATCGTTGGAAGACTTTTGCTTTGAAGACTATTTAATTAAGGGAAAGAAATTTACAGCAGAATTTTGGATTAAATATCATAACTTAGAGAAATAAAAAGAAACATATAATTGAGAGAATATCTAAAAAGGGATAATATACAAGAAGTAAAATTTTATTAAATTCAATTGCTTTAATGGAAACATATTAAAACTAAATCTTGGCATTCCAAGACGTATACCTCAAGAAACTCAAACATTGGCATTCCAAAAATTTGAGAGTTTATCATTGGAGACCTTTTTTATATCATTTTTTGAACACAAATAACAAAAGAAGCATTTGTTTAAGCAAAAGTATTTACATATTGATTTAATGAAAATATATGGCTAAACTATAAATAATAATTCTAGATTCTATTGTAAAATAAAATTAACAAAGTTGAACATAAACAACATATAACAATTAACTCTAAATGCTTGATTACACCAAAATAAAAAAAAATGATAAAGTTGGAATTGAAACATGCATACAATTATCAAATGTTCCCTAAAGAAAAATCACATAACTTCTTAAATGTAAAAGAAAGAAATAAATCAAAGAAACAATAAATAAACTAAACTTTATAAAGCATGAAAAGAAAGAAAATTATTGGAGAAAGAATTGTAAACAAAGGTTAAAAAAAATACTTACGAAAACCATGTGTGACCGTTGGATTGGGAATAAGACTTGGAGAAGTGGCGACGTGAAATTTAGAGAGAGAGTGATGGTGAGGGGGTGAAATCGTTGGAGAGGAAAAGAGAAAGCGTTATAGTATGAGAGGGAAGTTAGGTGGGAAAGGGAGGAAAGTGTATTTAGGGTTTGAAGGGAGAGAAATTTGGGAGCCTATTTTTAGCCAAAAAAAACGTGTAGGGAGGGTACTCCAAGGCCCCAAAAATCGTGAAAAGCAAGGGTGATGGGATCCCTATTTATAGCCAATTCTAACCACAACATATTAGGAAGGTGATCAAATAAAATTAAAAATAAAATAAAATAAAATAAAAGAAGAAACAAATAAATACTCCAATTTTACCTCCCATATTTACAAAATTTTAATTGCCAATCAATCCTTTAAGGAAACAAAATATTTTGATTAATTAAAACTTGCCAAATAAACCTGATATTTGATTTGACAAAACAATTAATTAAAATAAAATATTTGACCTAATTATTCTCACCAAAATTAATAAATATGATTGGGCTATTTAAAAAACTCTAGAACACTTTTTTTTTCTTTTATTTATTATTTTTTAAAAAGACAAAATCAATTAAAAGAATAAAATTCCGGACAAATTTAGGGGTCCACATTGGGTTTTTAAATGAAAAATAGCATGTTAATTTTTGTTTATTGATGTGATTTAATTTTCCAACGTATTGGTATTTTAGTTCAAATTAAAACTGAGTTAAGGTTCTGTACGTTTCTGCTGCGAAATGGCTTTTATCCCTTCAATTTTTTTGCTTCTCGTTCATCTTCCCTCTTCTGCGTTTTTTTGCTACTGGTAAATACTCAATTTTGCTTTTGTTTTTTTTTTGCCACTGGAAAATAATGTGTTTTCATTTGGGATTTCAAGGAACGCAAGCGTATTTTGCCTTCCATCTTCTATGTTTTTGCTTTTTGTTTTTTTGCTACTGGAATTTTGTTCCCCGATTTTCATCTCCCCCAATTTTTATAAGGATTTTTTGTCCTTTTGTTACTGGTTTTTTGCTACTGGAATAATGGGTTTTAGTTTAATTTGAGTTTCAATGATATACAGGAAAATAGTGGTGTTTTGCTACTGGTATTTTATTGCATTTCTTTTTTAAATACATGGTATTTCTTCTACGTAGGTGGTATTTATTCTACGTTTTATTCTACGTAGGTGATCTTCTCTATTTGTTTGATCTCACTAGTATTTTTATTTAGCTCACTGGCATAATTATTTAGCTCACTGGCATAATTATTTCACTGGTGCTTTTTCATTCAACATATGGGAGAATTAAAGGATCTTGGGATAAGAATTTGCAGGTGATTCTCTAAATTCATAAATACCCGTCAATAAGTACTCGTTCCTCTGTATATATATATCATGTTTGAGATGGTTGATTAAATACCTTGTTTGAATATATGTAATTTTCGAGATATAGAATAAATACCCCCTTGTATGGATATATATATATATATATATATATATATATATATACATAGATGAAGACTAATGGTTTAAATAAATACCATGTATATATCATATATAAGGTATATTCAGTAAACACCAGACTCGTAAATATCGGGTATTTAAAAAAATATACTCTTTAAAACAGTTTCTTATGCTAAATTTTAAATGCATATGTTAACTGCGTAAAAACACCAGAAATGAAAGATATGACATGTATAGTTGTATAATTAACGACCTATGCAAAGATATATATAATATACCATCATTTAGATTGAAAATGAAATAATGGAATACGTTATAATATAAAACTTTATAACTTAATTGGAAAAAATATTTTAATATAAGACATGAAATTGAACAAACTAAAAAGTAAGAGAAAATATAAACATACCCATTTGTGAAATTGAACATGGAAAAATGAAACAAAAATGACGGAGTCGCAATTTGTGTTTGGTCTTTGATGGACGAAACTGGAGGAGTCGCAACTGACCATTAAAATGGGTGAAAATGAAAGGGCAGAAAATGGTCTGTGATGGATGAAAATCAATTCGCAGGCAAGGCGAAAAATGGACCACTCGAAAAGGAACTATAAATTTGTAGGTGAGTAGTCAAAAATGAAAGGGTGAAAAAGTTGTATCCTGTATGCGCAACCCTATTAAGCCATCAAAATGAAAACAAGAAAAAGGAAATTATGAACAATAGAATGTAAAATTTATTTGGGATAATACTTTCCATGTCTGAACATACAAATTTCCTATTTTTTGGGAATCATTCGGCTGGGACATATGCTTTTGGGAAGTTAATTAATAACAAAATTATTATATTTAATAATTTATATAATCTAATATATTATTAAATTTAAATTATTTCAATTATTAAATGAAAGGGCAATTTGGTAGCAAAATTATCCCAATTAATGTGTAAAAACCTACCTATAATAATTTTGATTATTAAGGACATTTGTGAAATTTGATGATCAATTTGACTCATTCGCTATAATTTCTGATTAATAAAAGCCACATGGGCTGGTAAGATTAATGTGAATCATTAATCTTCTCTCTACGTTATTTAGACTTGATTCATGTGAATCATTTTTTTAATTTAACATATTTTTATTCTATTATTTTATACTCATTTGAAATTATTTTTTTTATTTTTATTTAAATTGAAATAATATTTTTTTCCAATACAAGTAGCAGATTAAATTTCTTTGCAAAATATACAAACATCATAGGTTAAACATAAGATTATATTTTAAATCATTTGAAATTTAAAACAATTATCTTATATGTTTCAAAAAAATAATTATCTTAAAATAATCTTGAAATTATCTTTTAAAATTTTGAAATTAAATATCAATATTAAATTTATTTATTGAAAAAATATAGTTATGCTGCAATAATAATATTAATTTACCAAACACCTCAATTTGCCTTTTCGTCTATAAAGCTAAAATTTACCAAACACTAATTTACTTCGTAATATAGTTGATTTTCTTAAAAGCACAATTAACAACAATTATTTTAGAAGCTACAACAACGCCAAACTAAGCCTAAGATTTACGTTGACGACTACAAAAAGTTGTGGTGTAACTTTGGAAAGATGGTACCTTTCGAGGTAGAGCAAAACACTCATTCTTTTCTCTTGAGATGCATTTGGAAGCAATCCTCAAAAAAGTTTTGCCAACCTCCATGTAGTAGAAAGGAACAAGAAGTAGAGACGAGTTAAAATCTCATAGAATCATGTAAAAGTTTATTATGATAAACTAAAATGTGCATTTAGTTCATTATTTTCTTAGCTTCTAAATTTTTTGTATCAATTTGTCCTTATCATTTATTTTTCTTAATTATATGACATAAAATGTAACGCCCCAGGTTTTCAAACCTCTAGCCTAGAGAAGCTACTACAACCCTTAAACCATTAACCACAGAACTGAACCACTTCGAACCGAAAGTACTGAAAATTTCGGCAGCATAACGACGTAAAATTACATGATCCAACAAATTTCAATACCTGATAAGCAATAAAAACACTTCTAAACAATTCAACCCAACTCCACCAAACTACAATTCAGAAACACAACCTACTTCACTATACGAGACAGACCTCATAATACATGCATCAAATCATTTTATGCAACAAAACAAATTATTCACTTAACTTTTAATAACACCAACTTATTCCCAAAAGAATACTGGCTACACAAACTTTGTTTCTCTTAACCAGACTAACAACAAAGCTAAACCACAGTTTAATAAAAACTAAACATCTCATGTAAATCTCTCACCCTAACAAAATTATCAATTAACAGAATCAAAGCTAGCCTACACAAAGCATCACAAAATAAAACTATAACAGACTCTAGCCTAATCTGTCAAACAAAGGAAAGAAAGCCCAAACGCCCTAGGGTTCCTCCTCGAAGTTCTCCTCCTCCTCACCAAGGTCCAGTTCGTCATCCAAACCTGCAACATCTAAAATGTTGGGGGGAAGATGAGGAAGGGGGTATCGGTACAACCATGGTACTGGTAAGCAGCTCACACTTACCAGGCCACAAACAAAACCAAAACAATCAACATGCTTAGCACACCCATCCAACAGGGTTACACAACCACAACAAACAACATGCTACAAACTAACAACGTGCTTTTAAGCTACAAACTAACAACGTGCTTAAAAACAACCAACTCATGCAAATGCACCACATGCTATGCAACGCACGCACTAGACCCCACATGATTTCCGCGTCATGCTCTGCAACTACATAAATTATGCGTCATGCTACGCTAATTACATGATTTCCGCGTCATGCTCCGCTACACATGAATTCTGTGCCATGTGCGGCGCTACTTACATGATTTCCGTGTCATGCTCCGCACCTACCCCACATGAATTTCGCGCCATGTGTTGCGCCACTCTTACGTGATTTCCGCGATGCGCTCCGCACTCACACCCACGTGATTTCTGCTTCATGCTTCGCTACATATGAATTCTGCACCATGTGTTGTGCCTCACACCTGACTCATGCTACACCCCCATGCAACATGCAAGTCAGACACAAACGTGCTCAACACGACATCTCATCATGCATAACACTCAAACATTCATCATGCTTAAGACAAACACTCATCATGATTAAACACCTTAAGCGTACACATCTCAAGCAATACAAAAAAGATACATTTAATGCTTCATACAAGTACTTTATAGATCGCAAAACAACAGTTCATATATAACATTTAATACATAGCACAAATACGAGTAAAGCAAGTAACAAACAAACATGCTTCATGCAGTCAAACAAGCTTAGTAAGTAGAAACTACTTACCTATAGCACTTCCAAGGAAACCTTAGTAATCCAAGGCAGTCCAATAAAGCCCTAAACAACAAGGATAAAACCTACTGAATTAGAACCAACTTAAAGCGACCTTAAATGTGCTTAAAAGACCTAATTCAATTAAGAGAAGACCTATTTCCTTGCTGGACAACCACTTAAGATCTCCCAAATTAAAAACCCAACACCTTTAGATCATGGGCAACCATGACTAAGGCACGACGGGCGATGGGTATTCGCTGAATGACCATATTTAAGGCTTTTTAGCCACTGGACAACGAGCAAATATAAGCTACGACATACTAATAACACTTAGGAGATTGGGCAATGCAACTAAGGCCTAAATGATTAATGAGACTTTATTTAGCATGCTTCTAAACCACAGACAACAAGCAAATGACAAATTAATTCATGCTTAAAGAACCTACAAGGGTTGGGAAAAACTACAAAGGCAACGTGGTCGGATGTCAGTATGCTTAGAAAATTAATGCAAAATTGTCGCAGATGTAAATCAATCCAAGTATAAATTGACAAAATCAAGTAATACCTAGTGAGTCTAGGGTCGAATCCACAGGGAAAGGTTATTTGCAAAGTTTTAATAATTTGTACTGATTTGAACTAAAAAAATGCATGATATTATGAAAAACTAAATAAGAGAGTTGATGAGTATGATAAATAAATGTTTGCAGAAAGTAAAACATGCGATGAGAGTAAAAAGAGAAGTACTAAAGAGAATGTTATCAAGGCTGTTGCGGTCGCAACCTCATGCATCTATAAGAACCTTGTAGCCCATACCATGACTAATTGATCAATTAATGCCTAAGTGAGAAAAAAAATCACTAGTTTCCCATCCGGTACTCCTTCTGCGTTTGGCATAAAACTATCAACTGGTTATTTGGCTAGTTCATGCGTGAGGCTTAATTCTCTAAAAACTTACCAGGGATTGCGTTAGTCTTAACGCAATCAAAGCTCATTCATGCACTATCTTATAACAGTAGTATTTGTTTAATGCTACCAAGACTACATGTCATGCGCTAACTTGTTCTACTTAGAGATGTCTGCATGCATTACCTGTTAGGGATTTAACATACTGCTATCGCATCCGACTAGCCAAGCGAGAGTTAGTAATGAAAATAGTATCGCAACTAAGTAGAAGGCAATAATGTTTCATTAAATCAAAGTATGCGCTTACAAAATAAACTTATCACCGCATGGGTGCTTGCGTTAAGCCTTGAAGAAGAAAATTAGCTCATGCGAGCAAAACAATACATTTCGCAATACATTGCAATCGCAAATCTACTCTTAATCATAACTTTCTGTGATTTCTCTTTCTCCTTGATTCTTTGTCTCTTTCGTTTCGTCTCTTATATCTCTGTATCGTCTCTTCCTCCCCTTTTTCCTTTGAGCAGGTGGCTTCTATTTATAGGCGAAGGAAACTAACTTCTCTAAGTAATTAGAGACTTGTTTCAGTCATCTTCAGCCCACTTGCACCTTTTCAGCCCACTTGCGCGTCAGTGTGTCAACATGGTCTTTTCATCCATCTTGTCTTTCTCATGACCATCTTGGGATGTGTGCCTACGCTGAAAGAAACTTGGGCAACAAACAACTGAATTAGTTGCGTTAGCACCCTATATTTTTATAATTCCTCACCGCATACATAAATATAGCCTACCGCATAAAACCATCACATTTTCCTTTCTTATTGCACTGAAGTATCCTATCAATGCTTCTTTTAGCCTAATTTTAGCTTAAGTTTAAAGGATAAATAACTTGCTTTTTGCAAGTTATTAAACCCCCAAACTTAAACTATTGTTTGTCCCCAAGCAATGCCTATTATCAACTCTGCGAGGGTCACTTAGCTCTTCAATGCCTATGGTCCTAACATCCTCTTTTCTCTTTTTCTTTTGCACATTACTAAATAGGGTTAAACTTCTGCAAAATTTTCTTCATTGCTTAAGGAAAGTTCCTTGCGCTTAGATTCTACCTTGCGCTAACTCAGCTAATCTTCTCCTCATATCCTAGGCGCATAAAAATTTATTTTTATTAATATGATGATGATTTTTTTTAGAAGGCAATAGACATCAAAACGTATGCTTTCATTTTGGCTTACCCACATTTGTGATGAAAGGTATCCAACTATGGACATTACATTTTTTTACTGTCTTTTATGCTCATGGGATGTGGATGCGTCTTCGCGCAGTGGCAAACTATGAGTGTCATAAATGCCCCTGGCTACAAACACGTCGCATTCCAGAGGAACGCATGCGAAGTTTATATATGCGCTGACTAACGCACTCCCCCAAACTTAAAATGGACAATGTCTCCATTGTCCCCCAAACTTAAACTGGAGCGCGTAGACTTAAGAAGATCAAGGCTGAGTTGTGACAGGGCGAAAATGCAAAGGAATTTTCCTTAAGGTCTAAGGAAATGAAAACAAAGGTGAAACCAATAAACTAATGCGGGCAAGAAAACTAAGAGCGTCAGATGTATGAATTAAAGCAAAGGAGCTAACGTAAAGAATTTGTTAGATAAAGGCATTATATTAAGGCAGAAAGAAAATTGCGATGAGATAAAACATCAAACTATAATGATTGATTGCGAGACAAAATTACAAAAACAGGGCGTATTCGTCTAAAGTAAAAAAAAGAAAACAAGAAAAATAGGGAAGTATTTTCTACTCCTGCGGTGGCAGTGGAGAAGGTGGTCTCTGATGTCTCGGCGTAGGCGGAGCCATGGGGGTGCGCACTTGTGATGGACCTGCACCATTAAGTCTTTGTTGTGTTGGTGGCCACATGAACAAATTTGGCATGACTGGCAGGCAACCAAAAGACTCAGTCCATCATAGTAGGAAGAGGACTAGGGAGTTCTCGCGTGTGGACAGTTCTTCTTGCTGCTTGCGTAGCAGTTCTTGTTGTTGGCACGATCGTTCTTGTTGCTGGCGCAAGGGTTTCGCAACCTCTTGAATAATTTGCCGTAGTTATGAGAAGATGAGGGTTGTTTCCACGTCAAGTTGTGGACAGCTGTAGCAGTAGAGGTGCTGGCAGATGGGGTTGCTTGCGGTGTGGAGTTGGGGCACAGGGATCTCTTCATTGCGAGGAGGGCTCGGTAATGGGGCCTAAAAAATTTCCTCTTGACGCAAGGTCTCGTCGTGCTACGGAGGAGGTGTTTGTTGGACACTCGGTGGCGAAGGTGGTGGTGGTGGTGGCAATGATGCCTGAGGCTGGGCGCAGATAGTGGTTTCCTATTCTAACGGAGCTGATTGAGGGGTCTTTGTGGCTGGTGGAGGGTTTTGTCCCGCAGTTTGCTTGCGCCTCTTCTTCTTTGGTGCTTCACGCGCAGGCACAGGTTCTGTTGTTTGGGGTGTGGGAGTTGGGCACTGGGTTCCTTCTTGCAGACACAAGTTGTGGGTGCGTGTTATGCGCGTCCACCATTGATTGTCAAAATCCTTTCGCATGGGTCAGATTTCTTCGTCTGCTGCGGGTTGAAGGCTGGATGCGCGACAAAGTCTTGTGACGAGGCCAGGGAAAAACATTGCGCCTTTGGGTTTTGCGGCAGTCTGACGCAGGGTGTCGACAAGGATTCAACCCAAGTCGAGTGGGGTTCCCTTCATAATGCAGTAGACGAGAACCACCCTTGGGATGCTCAATATGGCATCATGCGTTTTGGGCATGATGTGGTTCTTGATCTAGTCCATCCAAGCTGTGGCTTTGAAGTCCAACAGCTGCGACTTCAGGGTCTTCGCAGCTCCATGGTCGTCCCACTTAGAATCAGGTCGGGCCACCGCAAGCAGAACTGCGTTAAGAAAATCATCGTCCAAGCAGTTCAATAGCGCATTCCCTTCTACGTCAGGGATGTCTGGAAGCTTTTATACTGAGTTGATGCACGCAGAGGAGAAAACGACTATGTGACCCCGCACCAAACCCTTGTTGATATCTTCCTGCCACTGCGCTCGGTAGAAGTTGTGGACTAACGCAGGGGCGTAGTTGGGGAAGTTCTCGCAGACTGTCTCCCATCTGCGGTGGGAAATCTGATCCGTCATTGTCTGCGGGAGCGTGCAGCTGAATTCCCTCTCTTCTTGGAATTTGCCCTTGTCCTCGCCGACTTTTTCTTTGCCTTTTCTTTTAGATGCGGTGGGGCCCCTTTTCTTTTCTTGCTTTGGCCTGCCGCAAGCCTCTCGGATGATTCTTGGATGGTTACCCTAGTTGATTGGATGTTACGGCGATAGGTTAGGGGTAGTTCATCCTCAGAATTTGTGAACTCTAAGTCCAGAGCTGCCGCAATGATGGCTAAATTTGCTGCGGCGACATCTGTGACAATTTGATCTTGCGCCAACTTGTTGGCGCATTCCTCTGCAGCCTTGCCAGCAGTTTCTTCTACCGCAGCTCTTTCTTGTTCTTCTTGCTGGCGAATTCTCCCTCTTCGCCTAATTCTCCCATCGGGGAGTCCCATGCAACCACTTCCCGTTCAGAAAACTGCGGTGAAGTGGGTTGCGTGGAGGTGGATGGCTGGAGAGAAATGTTTGCAGGAGTGGAGGAAGATGAAAGGGCGGTGTTTGATGCGAGGGTAGTTGAGGAGTCAGGAGGTGGAAGAAGGAGGACAAAAGGGAAATAAGAGGGAAATGAAGTTAGGTTTCGTGGGGCGAAGGTGTTTTGGGCAGGTTGGAGGGTTACGGGTTGGATGGAGAAGGTGGAGGTGTCCAATGGCACAATGTCGAGCACCTTTGTGGGTTTGGCTATGGAGGGTGATGGTTCGTCTATGATTTGCTCAACGTCGATGACCTCGCGTTTTTCTATTTCCACGAGGTCACCTTAAGTTTGGTTATCATTTTCCTCGTTAGAGGAGGAAATGGCGTCATGGTGAGGACCTTCCACCTCCGGCGATGAGGGAGGTGCATTGTCTGCGTATCCGGCGACTGAGAGGTTTTGAGAGTCAGACATGGCGAGGTTTGGTGAAAGTGAAGCTTCGCGAGAGAGAGAGAGAAAACAAGGGTTTAGGGTTTTCGCACGAACAAGATGAAGAAGATGAAGATTTGAAATAGAAGGCGCAACGTTCTTTATAGCTAACGCAAGGTGCTGCCTGCTTTGGTAATGATGCCCTTTCGCATCCCATGTAGGTAGGTAGTCATGATTATCATGGGGGAATGTGGGCGGTTGCTTCGAGTAGTGTGCAAAAGTAGGGACTAGTGCGACTCATTAAATGTGAAATTATTGTGGCTGCGTCTCCAATGCGAGTAATGTACAGATGAATGGGGACATGCGCTAGGGTTTTCTTCCTAAGGCTCTAACGCAACAAAATACTAACACAACAAAATAAAATATGCGGAAAGAAAGAAAATGATTACAACTTCTAACCTGTTGTGCTCTTGCTTTGCGTTAGGTCCTGACGCAGCTGAGAGCACTCTTTTTCTGGATCTATCTTTGTCTTGTTACTTCATGGTGGATCTTCTAGAAGGATAATCTCAACTACCTCATCATAGGTCCCATCAATGTATGGCTTTATTCTTTGTCCGTCGACCTTAAAAATTCTCTTTCCATCAGTAGAATGTAGGTCCACAGCCACATATGGATATATCTTGTGGATAGTCTATGGGCCCGACCATTTTGATTTCAGCTTACCTGGAAAAAGACGTAAGCGCGAGTTGAATAATAATACCTTCATACCTTCTTTAAGATCATTTTTGCATATTGTTGGGCTCCTAGAGTGAGTAAAAATAAGATGTAAATTGACTCTAGAACTCCGTGCAAGTATACACAATCTGCAGCAAGTAATAAGTATTTATCGAATCCAAGGTCTGAATTAGCTCTCACTTTATCTATTTTGTTTAGCTTTTCAATGGTTTCAAAAGTGGTTAAAATGATTGGCTTTTATAGAATGCTGAAACAAAAGAAATGACAGAACAGAAAGTAAACAAATAAGCAGACAGATTAGCAACAGGCGTTGGTCAGGATTTAGTAATTGCTTTAAAAGATGCTCTAACAATATTATTGATCAGGCAAAACTCTTGCAGTTTTATTAGCATATTCCTCCCAGAACTCTGGATTTTTTAGAATGTGTTTCAACTCCAATGACACACTACTGATCAAGTACTAGGCAACTGGCTATCCCTAACTCAGTCACTGGCGTTCACCAATACACAATGATCTAGTGTGATTAATTGCCACACACTTCCCAAGTCATCCCTAAAACTAGGAAGTGATATTCATACCGGTTGGCCAGGCAGACACAAAATATAAATGAGCACAACAAGTAATCAAGATGCATGAAATCAACATTTATTGCATAGAGATTAAGCACGACCATTACATATTTCCTAACCAACACCTAAAGTTACCTAGTTCATAAAGTGCATGGTAACACACGTTACAATCTGAGTAAATGCATCCATAATTATAAAGTAATACAAGAAAATACTAATTCTTCGTAATTGATGGTCTTCTTGTAGTCCCTAATCTTTCTCCTCTATTCGGCTCCCAATAATGGAAATGAGAAGTGATCCCTTTCCAAGAGTGGAATGAATTTTACTTGGGCGACTTTCCCTTTTATAGAGTGAAGACAAGCTTGAATTAGGTTGACCTAGACACGTGGATGACTCTCCTTGCTCCTTAAATCCGAGAATAGCTTCACTGAATTCAGTTCATTAAATTGACTAACGAGCTGTGACGTAGTTTTGCTCCCAGCTTTGCTGTAGCACATAATTTGCTCCCTCAAGTCGCTCAACAATATAATCTGCACAAAATAACTTCCAAAGCATCCATTCTCCCAAATGGGTTAAAACATATAATATATATCTAAAAGCAACCCTATTTAGCACAAAAGACACACAAATCCCTATAGTAATAAGGCCTAAATAACTCCCTTTTGGAGAGTTATCACATATTCTTCTATCATGCCACTGTTTTTGCTTTTCTCTGCTGATTTTGGCATTCTCATAAGTGCATCTTCAAAATTCTTCTAACTCTGAGAGTTGGCGCAATCGTTCCTACCCTGCCGCATCTGGATCAAAGTTTAGGTGTTTTAATGCCCAATGTGCTCTGTATTCTAACTCTAAAGGCAAGTGGTAGGCTTTCCCAAAACTAATGCAGAACGAGACATCCCTATGGGTGTTTTGAAAGCCGTGCGATACGCCCATAACGCATCATCCAGATGTTGCGACCAATCCTTCCTATTTGTGTTGACCACTTTCTCGTGAATTCTTTTTATTTCCATGTTTGATACCTCCGCTTGACTATTGCTCTGCGGGTGATAAGCTATTGCGGTATGGTGTTTGACATTGTATTTTTGTAACAGCTTAGTCATGACCTTGTTTATGAAATGGGTTCCTTCATCGCTGATAAGTCTTCGTGGCACTCCAAATCTTGTGAAAATGTTTTTCTTAAGAAACTTTGCCACGGTTGCCGCATCACTCTTTACGCAAGCAATTGCCTCCACCCACTTAGTGACATAGTCGACTGCAAGGAGGATGTACTGGTATCCTTGCGATGATGGAAAAGGTCCCATAAAATCGATTCCCCAAACATCAAACGGTTCAATTTCCACTATATAATTATGCAACATCTCGTTCCTTGCGCTGATGTTAACAGTGCGTTGGCACTTGTCGCATCTATCTGCGTATTTCTTTGCGTCCTGGAACAAAGTTGGCCACCAATAGCCACTCTGTAACACTTTCGCCGCAGTGTGTTGGCCTCCAAAGTGTCCTCCATATGGAGCTTCATGGCATGCTTCTAAAATTCTCGACGCATCTACACGTCCAATGCATCTTCTAATTATCTGGTCTGGCTCTCTATTATAAAACTAAGGGTCATCCCATAAATAAAATTTAAGTTCATGGAAGAATTTCTTACGATCCTGCGCTGAGTACTCGTCAGGTAAGACTCGTGCGACGAGATAGTTTGCTATGTCCGCAAACCATGGTTCTTCTTCTTCAATCATCAGCAGCTTCTCATCAGGGAATTCCTCTGTGATGGGGATATCTGACGCATCCACTTTCTTAGGATTTTCCAATCGTGATAAATGATATGCGACCAAGTTCTCACTCCCCTTTTTGTCCTTGATTTCTACATCAAATTCTTGCAGTAAGAGAATCCACGTAATCAACCTTGGTTTTGCGTCCTTTTTTGTGATTAGGTATTTGATTGCCACATGAGCTGTGTAGACAGTGACTTTAGAGCCAATCAAATAAGCAAGAAATTTATCAAAAGCATAAACAACCGCCAATAATTCCTTCTCGATTGTTGTGTAATTATTTTGTGCTTAATTCAATGTTTTGCTGGCATAATAAATAGGGTGCAGTGACTTCTCCTTTTTCTGTGCCATAACTGCTCCTATTGCCACGTCACTCGCGTCACACATTAGGACAAATGGTTCTTTCCAATCAGGAGTTGCGAGAATGAGCGCAGAGACTAGCGCATGCTTCAGATCATTAAATTCCTTGGCGCATTCTTTTGAAAATTCAAATCTTCTATTTGTTTCCAACAACGCGCATAGTGGCTTGGTGATATGCGAGAAGTTCTTTATGAATCTGCGGTAGAAACCTGCGTGACCCAAGAAACTTCGAATTCCTTTCATAGAGGTGAGAGGTAGCAACTTTTCTATCACATCTATTTTTGCCTTGTCTACTTCGATAACTGCGCGTGATATGCAATGGCCTAGGACTATGCCCTCTTCTACCATAAAATGACATTTTTCCCAATTTAACACTAGGTTAGTTTCTTCGCATCGCTCCAAAACACATTCCAGCTGTGTTAGGCAATATGCGAAAGACTTTCCATAAACTAAGAAGTCATCCATGAAGACTTCTACTGATTTTTCTAGTAATTCTGAAAAAATGGCCATCATGCATCTCTGGAATGTCCCTGGCGCATTACATAGCCCAAAAGGCATCCTTCTAAACGCAAAGGTTCCATATGGGCAGGTGAAAGTTGTATTTTCCTGGTCCTCTTGCGCAATGGATATTTGATTATATCCTGAGTATCCATCAAGAAAATAGTGTATGCATGTCCCGCAAGTCTATCCAGCATTTGATCGATAAATAGAAGAGGGAAATGATCCTTCTTCGTGATTGCGTTGAGCTTGCAGTAGTCCATGCATATGCGCCACCCAATAGTGGTACGTGATGGGATCAATTCGTTGTTTGCGTTGGCTACCACCGTCATTCCTCCTTTCTCTGGTACGCATTGCACCGGACTCACCCATCTACTGTCTGCGATAGGGTAAATCACACTTGCGTTGAGTCATTTGATGATCTCTTTTCGCACTACCTCCATCATTGCTGGGTTTAATCTTCTCTGTCGCTCAATAAATTCATTTGATTCGTCTAGCAAACAAATTTTGTGCATGCAATATAATGGGCTAATTCCCTTAATATCTGCGAGACTCCATCCAATGGCTTTATTGTGCTTTGCGAGGACCTGCATTAGAAGGTGTTCTTGCGGCTGATCAAGCTTTGATGAAATGATAACCGACAGGGATTCTTCTTCTCTCCAAAACTTATACTTCAGATGCGTTGGAAGTGGTTTGAGCTCTAGTGCAGGTGGTTGCGCTATGGAAGGTAAGGTGGGAGTTCTTTCTTTGAGATCTAGCGCATGAATAATTTCTGTGGGCTGTGCCAGGATGCAGTTATCCCCGACTTGTTCTTCCTTTGCTCCTCTTGCGCAGTGCTAAGCGCATTTGATTGTAGCATTTCCAGTGGGGAACACACATCTATTCGTGCTACCATGTCGCATTCCTTGTTGTCATCTGGGTATTTTAATGAGGTGAGCACATTAAAAACCACTTTTTGATCATTCATGCGTACGGTAAGCTCTCCTTTTTGCACATCAATCAATGTTTGGCCAATCACAAGGAACGGTCTTCCCAAAATAATGGGAACTTCTTTGTCAGCTTCGTAATCAAGTATGATGAAATCTGCAGGAAAAATAAATTTGTCAACTTTTACCAAAACATCTTCAATTTTTCCTTGAGGATGGACCATTGATCTATCTGCCAGTTGAAGCGTGACAGTGGTTGGGCGTGCCTTTCCAATTCCTAGGCATTTGTATACTGACAAAGGCATTAAATTGATGCTTGCACCGAGGTCGCATAAAGCTCTGCCAACTTCAATTCCTCCTATTGAACAAGGAATCGTGAAGCTTCCTGGATCTTTCAATTTAGGTGGGAGCTTGTTGGCAAGTATTGCGCTACATTCACTCGTCAACGCAACGGTTTCAAATTCTTTCCAAGGTCTTTTATTCGTCAAAATGTCCTTCAAGAACTTTGCGTAGCTAGACATTTTCTCCAAAGCTTCCACAAGTGGAATATTGATGTGAAGTTCTCGCAAGACATTTAACAATTTCTTGAACTGGGCTTCATCATTCTTCTTTCTTAATCTTTGAGGAAAAGGGATTGTGAGCTTGTATGCGTCAGGTTTTTTCTCTGCGTGCGTCTCTTTCTTTTTGGATTCTTCTTCAGCTGTTTTCTCTTCTTGCGCTTGGTTGCTGTCTGTTGCAGTTACCGTTTTACTCAAATTTTCCTGCGTTGACGTAGGGTCATTTGACTGCAGCTATCTTCCACTGCGGAGAGTCAGAGCATGACAGTGCTCATTTCCTTTTGGATCTTTTGTATTGCTAGGTAATGCTCCCGCAGGTCTATTTTTAAGCTCTAACGCAAGCTGTCCTACCTGCATCTCCAGAGCAAGGATGCGGCCTAGCTTTGAACCACCGCATAGTTCTTTGCCATATATTCCTTCTGGCTTGTCATAAATTCTTTCATCATTGTTTCCAACACATTTGAAGATGATGCTCTTTGGTTTCCACCTTCTGGGTTGATATTGGCTGAAATTGGCCCTGCGATGATTGCTCATTGTTAGAGTTAAATAATCTTGGCGCAGGGTTTGCATTACCTTGCTGTGGCTGTTTGTTTGCGCCACCATTCCATGAGAAATTTGGGCGATTCCTCCATCCTAGGTTGTATGTGTTTGAAAATGGGTTGTTGCGCACACCTCATTGTGGTCCCAAGTAGAAAACTAACTCTGAGATCGAGGGACACTGGTCATGCGTGTGTCCCTCTCCACAGATCTCGCATCCAACTGTATTGAGTTGCGCGATCAATGGTGTTGTGCTAGCCGTTAGTGCATCCATTTTGGTGGTCAACGCATCAATATTTGTGTTGACTGAAGTCAATGGGTCAACCTCAAAACTTCCCGAGTTGGTTTTAATAGGTCTTCTTCTTCTGTCTTCCGCAATGCCCCATTCATAATTGTTGCACGCAATCCGATCGAGGATTGCATGAGCTTCATCATAAGTTTTCTGAGGAGCGCAACCATTAGCAGATGTATCCACTAATACTTGCGAGTTTTTGTTAAGTCCTACGTAGAAGGTTTCTAACTGAATGCAGAGTGGTAGTCCATGATGCGGGCACCTTTGCAATAGGCTTTTAAAACGTTCCCACGCCTCACTGAGTGTTTCGTCTTCCATTTGTGCAAAAGTCATGATTTCCTTCCTTAGTCTCGAGTTTGCTGTGGGTGGAAAGTATTTTTCTAAAAACTTCTCGGCTAAATCATTCCACGTCGCAATGGAATTTGTTGGTTGCTGATTTAGCCACACTTTCGCTGCATCTCTCAATGAATAGGGAAATAGGATGACTTGTAGTTGCTCATGCGATACTCCTGGGATGACGAATTTATTACAAATGTCCAGGAATGATTTTAGATGAGAGTGTGGATCTTCAGCTGGACTTCCTCCGAACTGTCCTGCAATAGTCAACATTTGAAACATAACAGGTTTTAGCTCAAACCTTTATGTTTTCAAAGTGGGTTGTACTATCCCTGGGTTGAAATTGCAGTTTGTAGGGGCTGCATAATCTTTGATCCCTTTGACCCTATCATCGACAATTTGGATGGGATTTACTAGTCTATTTGGTTGGTTGGGTGCTGCCATTTCTCTTGGTTGTCTTCGAGCTCTTCGATTTCTTCTCCTTCTATGATAAGTTCGGTCAATTTTAGGATCAACTTCAAAATCAATTTGGCGAGCAGCTGATAGCGAGCAGAAATGTCGCTATTTTAGTCCAAATTTATTAGGCTTTTTTGTTCCTTAATTGTGTTTTTATTGAAAATATTTAATATATTTTGTTATTTGGTCTTTAGGAGCGAAGTTGTGAAAATTGGTGAAAAAATGCCCAAAATGAAGCCATTCAAGCCCAATTTCCATGCTTGGGTCAAAGAGAATCAAAAGAGGTCAACTATGAAGAAAAAGGCCCAAAGGAAATGAAGTGGAGGCCCAAAAAGAAGCCCAACCCGTAGCTTGAAGTTCTGGAAAGCGCATAGCGTCGTGACGCTGTCCATTTCTTGGGCGCCAAGTCGATGACGTCACAGCGTTGCGACGCTGCGCCAAATAGCGTCGCGATGCTACCCCCATTCTGAGCTTATAAAAGGCGCCCCTTGGTGCCTCATTTCACCATCAATCACCATTTCCTCCATTCTTTTCTTCTTTCCTTTGGCTCCTTAGCCTTTTTGAGAGCTTTCTTTAGTGGGAAAATTTTGGAGAATTTTAGGGAGCATCCTAGGAGGTTCAAGGAGTGTTCGGCAGGACTCTGAGCGTCAGCGAAGGGGTTTTTCGACGGTCAATTCCTTTCCTTTTATTATGCTCTTAATTATGCCTTCCATTGTAAATTTTGTGAATATTTTAGCTATGTGTAGCTAAACCCCAATTTGGGGTCTTGCAATGAAATCAGTCAAAATGTTGTTATAATTTCCTGTCTCTTGCCCTTTTTCCTAATTATTTGTATGGATGTGTTTAATGCTTTATGCAATCTGGCCAATTGTGTAATGATTTGATTCTTAATGGAAACTCGACGGAGAGAAATTAGGATAGATCGTAATCCATGCAACTAGATTAATTGTCCGTCGTGACAACGTGATTAGTTGATTAAACTTAGATTCCTAAAATGAATTAGAGCGTAATTATTAATGATTTTTAATGGCGCAAAGGACACTTAGGTTGTTAAAATGAGTTAATTACAATTAGGGGAAACCGACAGGAGAACCTATGTGATTAACGTAGATTCTAGGATTATAATTAGTTGGGCAATGAGATAGGATAATTATAACGACTGTTTAGCTAATAATTGATTTTCAAGACCCCTCTTCCCATTTAAAGAAAACTCTTTCTCCATATTTTATTTTTTTTTCGATTGATCAAATTATTTTCTTTAATTGCTTTGATTTTTGAAACATTTTTAATTGCATGAACTGTTCCCTAAATATTATTTCTCCCAATTATTTTTAGTGCTCAAGAGATTTTTGCTTTGCTTAAATTTTCGCTTCGCCTCCCTATGGATTCGATATTCGGTATTACCTACCATTTTATATTACTTGTGACGACCCGCGCGCTTGTGGTTAGCAACAACAGCACGCATGCAATCTCTTGTTGCCTGGAGAAAAATTACTCAACAGGGAACACGGTAAATAATATCAAACGGAGTGTCAGATCAAAAAGATTATTAAAAATTTGGTTGTCAGTCCCTGGCAACGGCGCCAAAAACTTGGTCGGCTGTCAGTATGCTTAGAAAATTAATGCAAAATTGTCGCAAATGTAAATCAATCCAAGTATAAATTGACAAAATCAAGTAATACCTAGTGAGTCTAGGGTCGAATCCACAGGGAAAGGTTATTTGCAAAGTTTTAATAATTTGTACTGATCTGAACTAAAAAAAACGCATGATATTATGAAAAACTAATTAAGAGAGTTGATGAGTATGAGAAATAAATGTTTTCAAAAAGTAAAACATGCGATTAGAGTAAAAAGAGAAGTACTAAAGAGAATGTTATCAAGGCTGTTGCGGTCGCAACCTCATGCGTTTATAAGAACCTTGTAGCGCATACCATGACTAATTGATCCATTAATGCCTAAGTGAGAAAAAAAATCACAGGTTTCCCTTCCGGTACTCCTTCTGCGTTTGGCATAAAACTATCAATTGGTTATTTGGCTAGTTCATGCGTGAGACTTAGTTCTCTAAAAACTTACAAGGGAATGCGTTAGTCTTAACACAATCAAAGCTCATTCATGCACTATCTTTTAGCGGTAGTATTTGTTTAATTCTACCAAGACTACATGTCATGCGCTAACTTGTTCTACTTAGAGATGTCCGCATGCATTACCTGTCAGGGATTTAACATACTTCTACTGCATCTGGCTGGCCAGACGGGAGTTAGTAATGAAAATAGTATTGCAACTAAGTAAAAGGCAATAATGTTTCATTAAATCAAAGTATGTGCTTACAAAATAGACTTATCGCCGCATGGTGCTTGCGCTAAGTCTTGAAGAAGAAAATTAGCTCATGTGAGCAAAACAATACATTTCGCAATACATTGCAATCACAAGTCCACTCTTAATCACAACTTTCTGTGATTTCTCTTTCTCCTTGATTCTTCGTCTCTTTCCTCTCATCTCTTATATCTCTGTATCGTCTCTTCCTCCCCTTTTCCTTTGAGTAGGTGGCTTCTATTTATAGGCAAAGGAAACTAACTTCTCCAAGTAATTAGAGACTTGCTTCAGTCATCTTCAGCCCACTTGCACCTTTTCAGCCTACTTGCGCGTCAGTGTGTCAGCATGGTCTTTTCATCCATCTTGTCTGTCTCATGATCGTCTTGGGATGTGTGCCTGCGCTGAAAGAAACTTGGGCAACAAACAACTGAATTAGTTGCGTTAGTGCCCTATACTTTTATAATTCCTCACCGCATACATAAATATATCCTACCGCATAAAATCATCACATTTTCCTTTCTTATTGCGCTGAAGTAACACATCAATGCTTCTTTTAGCCTAATTTTAGCTTAAGTTTAATTGATAAATAACTTGCTTTTTGCAAGTTATCACAACGAGACTAAAAGGGCATTGATAAACTACATGCTTTTTAACCAAAATAGTCACGATGAACCATTTAAATGCATAAACTAGGTCTTATAAAGATTAGGCAATACCTTAAGAGTCTAGATAACTAATGGGTAACGATAAAACATGTTCCTAAAGCTAGGATAACTAATGGGCATCCCAACCTAAGACTAACAAGCTAGGGACAACGAAGAAACTTACCGAAACGGACCCACTTTCACGCTAGACGGGTTATTCTAACCTCTAACAACGTGTTAGAACACTCCTTGGGCAGTGGGTGACCACGTTGAAGTTTATCGAACTCAATCGAACACTAAGGCGGCGCTGCAGAATAGAAAATCAATGCTAACATTAAAATTCTAGCACCTAAAACGAATAGGTAAATTAATCTAAACACCCCTAAGCATGGGTAAATGCCTAGACTCATCGGAATTTCTTAAACAACGTCGAGGCACCCACGATTTGAGCAAAGACGGCGCTGCAGAAAAGAAATACCAACACAAACTCAATTTCCAGCACCTAAACGACATGGGCATTCTCATATAAGCTCTAACCAAGAATGGGTAAGAGTTAAAACTTACCGGAAATGCTAAATGATGTCGTAATCATCCAAAACGAAGCCAAAACACCGCTGGACAAAGGCGAAACAGCGCAAAAGAGACACTTTGAGATTCTAAACACGTGCGATCTGGCCAAAACAGATTCAAAGGGACTTAGATCGAGTCTAAAACCACAAGGAACGAGAGAGAAGGAGATTACCCACGATTTCCTTGGCAAAAAACGGAAGGAAAAGAGAGGAAAAGAAGCGGCGGTGCTCGGGTCTTTAGTTTTCAGCGTGGAGCAGCGGCGGAACTACTGTAGTCGACGAGTCTGGCGGGACAGGAGGCGCACTTCGTCGACTGCGCGGGAATGGGTTCTCACGGCCACAACACACCCACAGAGAGAAAGAGAGACCGTAGAGAGGGTGAGATCGCGCAAGAAGGAAGACAGCGCGACCCACGGCTACGACGGTGCGATGAGGAAGGCTGGTGGTTGGAGGGCGGGCGGTGCTAAAGTTCACGACTGAAAGGGATGGGTTTCACGCAAAAGAGAAGATGAGAAGGAGAGGCCTTCACGCGTGAATGAGAGGGGAAAAGGGAGATCTAGGGCTTTTTTTTTTTTTTCCAATTCCTTTCTTTTCTTATTCTTTGAATAAATCAAAGCCCAAGAATAGCTATTTCCTCTGATTAAGCGAGAAACTTTCAACGCTTAGCAACAACCTTAAAAGCTTAGGAATTAACGACCTTAGGGAGGGAATTAAATCAACAAAACGCTCATATTCCCTAAATAATTTCCCAATGCCTTGGTATTAAAATTTAAATCCCTAAGTACAAGCCAAAATAGAAATTATATTCCTTTCGACTATATTCACATAATTTAAATACACCGAAAGACACGGGGTGTTACATAAAATTGATATTTTTTTATATTTATTTTGGTAAATATGGTTTTCTAAATATATGATCATGTATGATAATCATCAAATAAAAAACAAAACACATGTTTATGTTTATGTCTGTGGTTTCCTAAATGCATGAAATTAGTATTCAATAAATTATAAAAGTTTTGCGACAAAAATAAGATTTAAAATATTTTACAATTTTTTTTAAAAAAATGATGGAAATATCGACATGTTTGAAAAGTTGATCCTACATTATTTTCAACCAAAAAAAAAAAAAAATCATGGGATCAATACAAATTATTTTCTAAGAAAAATAATTTACTTCAACTATCAATCTTATCCCTTACAAAAAACAACTTTAATATAAAATTGTTGTAGATTTTAAGTTACAAATTTAGTAAATTAATTGACCTTTTGAATTCAATTTTGCTATTTCACACTAAGAAAAGGATAATATAAAAAAATAAATTAGAACAAGAATATTTCTCTTGAAAAATAAGTTAAAAATATGGTATGAGTAATATTTCTTTTTAAAATATTGGAAATCAATTTAAAAATAGTTAACCATTTAAAAGTAGATAAATACTTTATTTGCTCAATAAAAACCACCAAACTATCTAAATTCACCTATTAGAAAAATAAACAAATCAATCTATGTTTGATTAGTATTTTTAAAGAATATATAAATTATTATTATTTCTTTTTTTGAAAAGGAATATATAAATTATTTATTAGTATATGAATTCATATCAACGTTAATATTAAATACACAAATTATTATATTTTACATAAATAAATTTTCAACAATTTAATAAATTTTCAATTTTCTAATAATGTCATGTTTAAATTTGGAAACTTCGTGCGGTCCAGGGCTTTTTCTCCCAGCGGCGGCGAACTCCACCGTTTGAATCTTGCAGCAACTTCTAGGCGACAGATTGAACGACGACGACGTGGTTTCTAGGTTCTCTCTCTCTTCAGACAACCTTGGAAAGAAAGGAGGATTTGTTCCAATGAAGGGGTGCGGCTGCAGCTTGTCACCTACAAAGGTTCTAGCTTTTGCGATTTGGGTCTGTGGTGCTGATACTATGTTCCGGCGAGGGAGGCGTTCTGTTCCGGCGATGTTTTGCACAGTGCGGCTGTGGTATCAGTTGAGATTTGGTTTTTCACGATCTAGTTTGTGCAGCTCGGTTTTTTCATGTGGCGGGTTCCCTATTAGACATTCATGTCTTTCAAGCAAACTATGGTTCGACTGGCTTGTGTTGGATATTTTTGTCAATTGTTTCTGTTTTGGTGTGGTTTTTTGGGTTGATTGATTGGGTTGAACTTAGTTTGCGTTTGGGTTCCGTTTTTGGTTGGGGTTGATTGCTATATCTAATTGTTTGGAGTTAGACTTAGTGTCGTGCTGGGGTAGGCTCTTCCTCCGGTTAGCTTATACACTTTGAGGGTGTTGGAAAGTCACCTCCAACCGACTAATTTTGGGAAATTAATGACGATGTGGCCTTTTCTATTGTTTTTTTTATTTGTGGTTTGATAAAGGATGCTGATAGGTTGTCGGACTTAGTAGAGAAGATGCACCTCACTAAGAAGAAGAGGCGTGTGGTTGAGTTTGGAGATGATGAATTGGCTCTCACTGATGAACAAATGCAAGTCTCTTTGTTGGTTAAATTCCGGACTAACAAATTGGTGAACGTAGAGTCATTTAAGTCTAAGATGCCTCGTATATGGAATGTGGCAGGTCTTGTTGCTATTACCATCATGGGACAAAACATTTTCTTATGTGAGTTTGAAAGTGTGAAGGAGAAGAAGCGGGTACAAGATCTAGGGCCATGGTTTTTCGATAAGGCCCTTTTGCTATTGGAGGAGCCGCAGGGGAAAACAAGTGTTCAGGATCTCCTTTTTCGTTTGTCTTCGTTTTGGATTAATTTTCATAATCTTCCTCTTGTAGGGCTTAAAATAACAAAGGCGAAGGTCCTCGGAGAGATTGTTGGTGTATTTGATCGGGCAGATATCTTACAAATGAAGGGAAATTGTGGGGGAAGTCACTGCGAGTTCGGGTCTTTGTAGATGTGACTCAGCCCCTCCCGAGGGGTGTCATGATTCGACCGGGCTCGCTGGAAGAGGAGAGATGGGTGCTGGTATCCTATGAAAAACTCCCAGACTTCTGTTATCAATGTGGCTGTTTGGGGCATTTGATAAATGAATGTGATAGGCCTCACCAAGCGGGCCAAAGTAAGCATCTGTTTGGGCTAGGCCTCAGAGCACCATGCTTTCATCACCCTGAGATCGGATGGTCAAAGAGTGGGAGAGGTGTGGGCACAGAGGGGGTCGGGGTGGTATCGGTCATGTGAGATCACTCTCACCACCAGCAGACTGTGGTTGGGATGACCTTCTACCTACTTCGGAGGCAGTAGAAATGGAATCAGTTGTGAATACCAAGGCACCTGATGGCTCCTCGATAATTGAAGCGTCAGGGAAGGGAATGATTGTTGAGGGTAGTTCACAAGTTGAACATTCAGTTGGGGTAGTGCTAGGGATTGTAGGCAATGTGGTTGGGGGGCAGAAACCTATTGGCTCCTCAATTATGGAGAAGGGGGAGAAACGAAAAGCAGGTGTGTGTGAGGGAAATATTGTACAGTTGAGGGTTGTGGGGCTAGGTGTCGGGGGTAGTGATGGTAAGGGAGGTGGTAAGGTGGAGATTGGGGGGGGGGGGGAAAAGACACACTGGTGTTGTGAACGAGTGAGAGGATCTTAGGGGCGGGGAGCTTGGTTCTCTTGAAGGGGAGGCTCTGGTATAGAAGGAGGTTTGTTCTCACCCTCTACCGTTAATCTTGGGCAAAAAAAGAAGGGCACATGGAAGAGGGTAGCGAGGGGGCTTATGGTGATTGGTGAATCTGTGGCACGAAAACATGAGTTTTGCTATAGTACTTTTCAGAAACACAGGCTTGACAGCCCATTTGACAAACTCCAGTCTGGGGCGATTGAGGATTGCTTAAGGTCGGGAAAGAAAGCTCGAGCTAACACTTCTGTGGCATCTAATGTTCCATCTCCAGCACCTGGGCCTTTTGGTTACTATTTTGAGGATATTGTATCGGTGAAGGCTGGGACACAACCCTGCCGAGAGACATGAAAATCTTATGTTGGAATGTTCGTGGGTTGGGTAACCCTTGAACATTTTGTGTTTTATGCCATGTGGCACACTCTAGTTTACCTGAGTTAATTTTTTTGTCTTGAGACTAAATGTAATATGGTTTGAATAATAAAGTGAAAAAGAATTTGAGTTATGATAATTGTTTTACTGTGTCGAGTTGTGGGAAAGGTGGAAGGTTAATGCTGATATGTAGGGGTGTAAATTTTTCGGGTCGGGTAGGTTGTACGGACAAATCGACCCGACCCGACTGTACGGACAAATCGACTCAAACCGAACCGGGTTAGCACCATCCCAGATTAGGTTGGGTCGGTTTCTTCTTCTTCTTTCTGTAGTATGAAATAAAAAATGGCATATGAAGACGGCTTCGACTCGACTCGACTTCGACTGCAAAGAAGACGAAGATGAAGACGACACAGCTCGGTTCGACTTCGACTTTAACTGCAAAGAAGCCGAAGACGAAGATGAAGACAACACAGCTCGGATCAACTTCGACTTCCACTGCAAAGAAGACGAAGACGAAGATAAAGACGGCACAGTTCGATTCGACTTCGACTTCGGCAAAAACCTACGACGGCGACAGACGCTTCGACTTCGGCGAAAACCCACGGCAATGGCAGCGGCGACGGACGCTTCGACTTCAGCGAAAACCCACAGCGATGGCGGCGACGACGGACGCTTCGACTTCAGAGAGAGGAGGCTCGAATCGAACGAAAACCCTAGATCTGAAATCTAAATGAAACACGTTTTTTTTTACGAAGAATGAAATTCCAAACGCGTGCGATATTCCATATTGATGACCGGTTCAGTTTGGTTCGGTTCAGTTCATCGATTCGGTTCGGTTCCTTACACCCCTACGTGATATGGAATAATGAGTTGAATGTTAACATTTTCTCTTATTCTGCAGGGCATATTGATGTTATGATCAAGGCAACTTCGGAGGATTGTCGGTTCACAGGGTTCTATGGAAACCCAGCCACGACACTTCGGTCTGCATCGTGGCAATTGCTGGAGCGCCTGAGCTATTTGTCCCCTCTCCCATGGGTTGTGGGTGGGGACTTCAACGAAATACTTGCAGATTCTGAAAAGTCGGGTGGGGCTCCTAGGCCTCTCTTGCAAATGCAGGCTTTTAGGACGGCTATTGGTAACTCCCAACTTCTGGATCCTGGATTTAGAGGAGGCAGTTACACTTGGGTGAAGAACCAACGGGCAGGTAGCTCCACATGGATCCATCTGGATAAATTCCTTCTAACTCATGTTATGGTTTGCTTCTACAGGGACTTTCGTGTGGACCATTTGGGCTTGATGGAGGTGTCTGACCATCGCCCCATTCTAGCAAGTTGGGACAGAGGAAGAAGAGGTGCACCAGAGGGGAGATGCCTTCGACCTGTCAGATTTGAGGAAGGTTGGACTCGGTTCCCAGAGTGTAAGGATATCATTAAGCAAATATGGCAAGCCACGGGGAGAGACAGATCCATCTCACACCAGGCAAGAGTGCAGGCCTACTTGCGTGAGCTTCGGACATGGTCTCTTCATCGACATGGGTGATCTCTCTAGAGAACCATCAAGTGTAAAGAGAAGGAAATTCATATTTTGGAGTCTGGCAAGCCAGAAAACTGGGAGGCGAGTTGGGTTGCGACTGAGAAGGATTTGGAGTCTTTATTGGTTGAAAATTAGGCATACTGGCGACAAAGGTCGAGAGAGGATTGGTTGGTGTGGGGGGGGGGACAGGGATTCAAAGTGGTTTCATACCCGAGCATCTCAACGGTATCAGTGAAAAAAAATTGAAGGCCTCGAGGATAGTGCAGGCCAATGGCAGTCAGATCCGAGTATGATAGAGACCATTGTTGTTGATTATTTTATTAATTTGTTTTCTTGGTCCTCCTCGCAAGTGGCAATTGATATTGTGTTGTGATGTGTAACTCCCTCGATTACTGATGTACAGAACCGAGCCTTAGTTAGGGAGTTCACTCGGGCGGAGGTAGAGGCAGCTTTGAAAGGCATGAGCCTCACGAAAGCCCCAGGCCCCAATGGGGTTAATGCTTTGTTTTATCAACAACACTGGGACTTGATTAAGGATGAGACTTCTGCACTTTGCCTCAACATTCTGAATGGAGGGGACTCTGTCAAGGAATTGAATCATACATATCTAGTGTTGGTCCCAAAGATAACGGGTCGTAGGTCTGTTAAGGATTTTCGACCAATCAACCTTTGTAGTGTTGTCTATAAAATTTGTGCCAATGCAATCACGAGACTAAAAGGAGTGCTACACTCTGTGGTTTCTACTGAGCAGTCGGCCTTTGTGTCTGGGCGATTCTCAGACAATGTGATCATCAGGTTCGAGTGCTTGCATGCGCTTACTTGTAGAACGAGGGGGAAGACTGGTAATATGGTGATGAAGTGGACATGAGTAAGGCCTATGATCAAGTGGAATGGGGCTTTTTAAGGCAGGTGATGCTTCAGATGGGGTTTCAAACAAGATGGGTCGAGTTGGTGATGAGTTGTGTGGAGTCAGTTCGGTTCTCAGTTTTGCTGAATGGGAAGCCATCGTCAGAATTTATGCCTTCCTGGGGGTTCGTCAGGGAGATCCTCTTTCTCCATATCTCTTTATTTTTTGTGCGCAGGGTCTCTCTGCGATGCTTCATTATGAGATGTCTTGTCGAAATTATATGGGTTTACAAATTAATAAGTATTGTCCAGTAATTTCTCATCTTTTTTATGTTGATGATTGTCTTATCTTTTTTTGTGCTATTAAGAGTGACTGCTTGACTATTAAATTCGTTTTACATATTTATGAGTTGGCTACTCGACAGGTTATTAATTATGATAAATCTATGTTCATGGTTAGCAGGAATACTAACCCAGACATGCAGTATTTCATTCGGAATACATTGGGGGTGGTTCAGACGCACTCACTTGGTCGATATTTGGGGCTTCCTTCACAGACTGCTCGGGAAAAGTGTGCAATCTTTCGATCGATTAGGGATCGAGTTTGGAAGGTTTTACAGGGATGGAAGGAAAAAATGTTTTTGGTGGGTGGAAAGGAGGTCCTCGTCAAGGCCGTTGCTCAGGCCATTCCCACCTACACGATGAGTTGTTTTAAGCTGTCGGTTTCCCTATGTACTGAGATAAATGGGTTGTGTGCTAATTTTTTATGGGGGTCAACGGATGCTGGGCAAAAGATCCATTGGCGTAGCTGGAACCGATTGTGTCGCCACAAGCTGTTGGGTGGCATGGGGTTTCGCGATTTATGCATTTTTAATCAGGCCATGCTGGCTAAGTAGTGCTAGTGTTTATCCCAGGACCAGTCTAGCCTTCTATATAGAGTTCTGCGAGGGAGGTACTTTCGTACGGGTTCTTTTCTTCGAGCGACATTGGGGGCGGGAAGTGTTTAGACGAGGTATTAGGTGGCGGGTTGGATCCTGAGGACTGGAAACGACAGAGTGATGGGGGTTCGAGATGAGCTTCGTTAAGAGACGGTGGCCTCGTTGCTTTTGGAGGATGGGTCCTAGGGCTTTTCTCTCTAGGTCTTGTCATGACGACATCATGCCGCTTTATTTTTAACGAACTCTCTGTATTTACAGAAACAAGCAATTTTCTCTTCATTCATGAAGGGACAGTGCTATGAATTTTCTCATCACCTTTTGCCTTGATGGTAGTCTTTGTTATGTTAGAGACTGGTGTAGGGGACCGTTCTTTAGTTTTTTTTTGTGGTTACACTCAACCTTTGGAAAGCTGATAGTCATGTGGTAGGAGTTGAATGCACATTTTCTTTTTCTTCAGAAGCCATACTTAACCTTTGGAAGGCTGAAGGTCGTGTGGAGCCAGAAGCTGGATGCTGACTTTCACCCTCTACTGCAATTGTACTCAGCCTTTGAAAAACCGAAGATCGTGTAACAGATGGTTCAATGCGATCAAAAGCAAGAGTCCAGTGATTTTCGCTTCCTTTACCTTCTTCGGGATCATCAATTTCTTCCACCGTAATGTGAAGCGAATCTGCAACTTTTGCTTTCCCTTTTCTTGTGATTCGAACCAGCTCAAAAGACTTATATCCAAGTCCAACCGTTGAGATGGGTATAACATAACCTTCTTTTTGAAGTCTCTTCTGCGTTGAAGAAAGTTCAGGTCTTTGATCAAAGATTTGTAAACTTTTAAACTCAGTATGGGTCGTGAAATCATAGCCGACCTTTGCCAATAGTTTGTATGCTTTAGGGTCAAACCCGTCTTTTGTTTGTCTATTAGGCAAGGTTGCTTCTATTTTCCATCTTCATTCCTTTCGACCTCTTGTTTTGATATCTTTGTAAGAGACGTGACAAAACTCTCTTTCAAAATTTCAACGTTGCCAACTCTTAAATTATTGGAGCATTCTGCAAATGGTGAATCACCCTTCTTACGTCGAGATAAAGGAACATAGTGCAAGACAGGAGCGTTTGTCTTCTTGTCTTCTGAACATCGTATTTTCTCATTTTTCGCCACTTCAGCTTTTGTTTGGCTAAGAGATACTTTGCTTTCCTAAGAAGTTCCTGCTTTTTCATTCAACTCTTTTCGCGTGTTTGTTTGTCGCTCTAGTTTGTTACTACCCATTATCAGAGGAGCTTCTAACGACATAGCCTCCCCTACACTGTCATTCTTCATATAAAACTTCGCATCTGCATAATGAGACTCGGCCTTTGAGAACGAGTTGGTATTGGCGTCAACCTTCTTGATGCCATCTTGATAGAATTTAAAACAGTGGTGCAACATGGAAGTAACCACTCCATTTTCATGAATCCAGGGACGACCTAGTAATAACTTGTAGGTGGTCCTAGAGTCTATAACATGAAATAGAGTGTTAGCCTTTAAATCTCCAATAATGAGCTCTAGGTGAATCATGTCAATCACTCGTTGCCTGCCTTGGTTAAAACCTTTAATTACTAACTTACTATTTGATAATTCTTACATTAGAATGGCTAGTTGATTCATGGTAGACTTGGGCATTATGTTGATGGCAGAACCTGTTGGGTTTTATGCCCTAAAACTCGTAGATAATGAATGTAACCGTTGACCGGATATTAATGAAATAATATTGATATATTTTTCCATTAATTGTTATTAGTTATTTTATATTTGTCTTTGCCTAATAATAACCCTAATCCAATAAACTACACATCCAAGGCTGTAATATGAGTCTTAAACTATATGTAGCGACATATGGGATCATTGTTCAAGAAACAGCCTAAAGGGTCTATAGTATAGGGATAAGACTGGGTGCCTTATCCTGGTGACACTATGGATACGGCCCACTTTGTATTTAATACAAACGCCGCGATCCAACACAATCGTGTAGGAGACATGCGAGTGGGGGTATCCTATGCAATGAGTTTGCATAAGACCGGACCGCGAAATAGTAACCACTGGTTATAACACCGTTAACTAGTTGGTTTTCTATTTCACTAGGACGACCTAGACAACTTAGTCTTAATCCTGAGTTGATTATGGGCTCCTGCTCATGAGAGATTGTCCTTTGATTTGTATGGGTGAGAGTGGCCAATACGCCGAATCAGTAAGCCTACCACTTTGGGGACAAGACCGAATGGGGAGCTGGGAACATAATCGTACAAGATGGAATTCACTCCTTCCCGACTTTAGGGAAGCAGATGAGTGTTCCCTTAAGTGGTTACTCCGAGTCTTGAACAAAGGGCCTTACCCTCTTAATGACACGAGAGGGTTTTCTGTTTGATGGTTGGACCACAAACAGGTTGTTCATTAGAGGAGAATTGGTACTTAAGGAAATAGAGGTAACCCAGGGGTAAAACGGTAATTTGACCCAGCTGGTGTTACGGACACTCGTGAAGGACTAACTAGTCGATATTGGTCTAGATCCGTGGACACAGAAAATATGTCTGCAGTGAGAAGAGTGCAACTGTGAGTCTATAGTGGAATGTACACACAGTTAACGAATATTGATTAATGTGGTTAATGAGTTTGACCAATTAATCTCACATCGTTGGAGCTTCTGATCTGCAGGTCCATTAGGTCCCACTGGTAGCTCGTAAAGTAATTTGAGGCAATAAGTAATAAAAGTAAATTGAAAATGTTCAATTTATTAAGGGAAACAAATATAATATATATTGATATATTATTATGAGAGAAATTAATATTTGAAAAGTTCAAATATAAATTTATGGAAATTTGAAAGAGTTCAAAATAATGAATTAATTAATTTAAGGCCTAAAATGTGTTTGGGCAAATTAATTAATTCTAGGCTGGGAATTAAATATGTGATATTTAATTGGTGGTTAATTAATTAAAGAATTCATTAACCGGGAATTAATCAATTATGGAAATAATTAATCACTTAAGGAAATGATTAATCATTTATGGAAATGACCTAATCACTTATGGAAGTAATTAGTCATTTGTGGAAAAGATTAATCAATTATGGAATTGATTGATCATGATTGATTAATTAAGGAATAAGATTGAATCAATTATGGAAAAGATTGATTTAATTGAATATTTTATTCATGGCCTCTCTTCTATAAATAGAACACTAGACCTAATTGGTCATGACACTTGAGACTTGACACTCTTGAAAGACAAGACCTAGAATTCTCTCTAGCCTCCCTCTTAGAGAAAGACTCCCACAAGTCTTTTGCCTCCTAGACTCAGAGACATACCAGTGTAACCTCTGTGGTGATTGTGTCAATCAAGAAATTTCCAGCGAAGAAAAGCAAAAGCGGCTGCTGCATTTTCGTTCGTGGAGCGTCGTTGGCGAAGAACGGTCAAGTCTTCAACGAAGGTTTGTAACGGTTCTTCCTCTTTTCTTTAGAAAAGTTTTAAAAATAAATTTAGATTTATTTTAGCATGTTTAAACCAATTTTACAGCGGCTTCAAATGTTGTTTAAAGTTTTGTTTGAGTTATCGTAACGGTATTTTAATGTTAATTAATATACGGCGTAAGGTCCAATCGATGCGCTTCCGCTGCGTGGGGACTTTTATTCCCTTCAATCCACATCAGAGCCATCGCTGTCCCTATTAATTACTTTTAAAAGTTGCGATAGGCTCTAATAGGTGGGATTTATGCATAATGTATGTTCGGTTTGCATTGAACTGTTTGGGTTAATTTTATGGCCATAGATTTTATTTTTATTTGATTTTGATCATGTAAGGCCCGATGTTTCGGGTATTTTATATAAAATTGAGTCCTATGTAAGTCCGGGTCTAGAATAGGTTTTTATGAGATGAAAAACGGAGAAATCGCCGCTGAAATCGGGGCCAAAATCGGAGAATCGATGTTGCTACCGCCCAGATTCTGCCTCCAGACGCAACAGCGTCGGGACGCTACTTCAACAGCGTCTCGACGCTGTCTCGATACCGAAGGCGCTCGGTAAGGAAAGCACACAGCGTCGGGACGCTACCTCAACAGCATCTCGACGCTGTCTCGATTACGCTCGCGCCAGATAAGGAAAACGCACAGCGTCGGGACGCTATCAACATAGCGTCTCGACGCTGTCACGAAGGAGGCGCGACCTAGGGTTTCAAAAGGCGCGGTTCGAGGCATGACCGGTCCGGTTCGGACCGGTTCGGCTGGGCTGGGACCTATTTGGTCCGGTTTAGCAAATTTTTGGCATGGTTCGTGATTTTGAAGGCCGGTTCGAGGTGGTTCGGGGCGGTTCGTGTTGTCCAGACCAATTCCGGAGCTGTACATGGATTTTTAGGATAGAATTTAGCTAAATTAATGTAATTTAATGCTTTATTTTATCCTAGGGGCCAAAATTAACCGGTTCAATTGCTATTTATATGCTTTATGGATGTCATATAGAATTTTTAATCCCACCTTAGGTTATAAACATGCTCATGCATTTTTTATATATTATAAATTGTTATAATGTATGTTTAAATGCATGGATTTGTTTTCATATTTTTTAATATAAGTGTATATTAATTATATGAAAAATTGGAAAGCATGAAGCATGTCATTACTTAAATTAAATATAAATAGTTATGTTTAATGTGATGAATGAAGCATGCTTGTTTGATTTTCTTGATTGGCTTATAATTGTTATAATAAAAGAAAATAAAAAATTGCATGAAGCATGAAACATCCATAGTTAATAATATAATTGTTATATTATTCATACAATTAGTGTGGTTTAATTATTTAATTTGAATGAGATTGTTGAATGAATTAAACCCTAGATTCTTGATTATAGGATTAATCATTAAAATTTGAAATAGTTCTTTATTATTAATGATTAGAAACCGTCAATCTATAATCAAGATTTGCATGCAAACATAAGATCATAGGATAAACTGGATTAATTTTAAATTGTTTAAAATTAATTAGACCTAGATCGATTTCTAATAAGATTAGAATCTTTTCTTACTTAGTATTTAAAAATAGTTTTAATCTACTAAGTAGGAAAAACATTGCTATGATTATAAGGGAACTCCACCGGTAATGTTCTGTCTAAGGCTGGGGGTATTTAAGTTGACGGTTTACGGAACACCTCCTACCTGGGAACTGACCTGGAATACCGGAGTTGAATTAATCATAGTTAAATGTTAGCATGCAATATCACTAGGTTTATTAAAAGTGTTTAATACACCTAGATCTTTAGAGTACAGACCTTACATTACTGAGGTTATAAGGGAACTCTCTCGGTAAAGTTCTGTCTAAGGCTGGGGGTATTTAAGTTGACGGTTTACGGAACACCTCCTACCTGGGAACTGACCCGAACATTGAGTTGAATTAACCATAGTAATGTTGACTTGCAATATTGGGTTTATTAAAAGAAGTTTAATTCACCCAAAAGATTGCAGTTGAATCCTTTCCATAATTGTTATAATAGGATCAGACTTAGATAGATTGACTTAGCCGAATACTATCTAAGTTAAATAACCCTATATTAACCTTAGGACATTTTCAGTGGGAGGAAAATTACAAAACGAGATTTAAATCAAGTTTTGCTCCTACGTCCCTATATTCACAACGTGAGATTCATGCTCGGCTTCGAGTCGCCTTAGGAGCGGCCTCCCTTCGGAAAGTGTTTACATGGATCAATATCAAGGTGAATGGGAAAAATGTCTAGAGTAAGTGGGAGCGGGACACGTGTCAACGTATCCCTCGGTCTCCACCCATAGTTCACACCATGAGAGTCCTATGATCCGCCTGCAGGTTGTCCTGGCGCAACTATCCCTTCGGAGGGCCTGGTCATAGGATTCGGAACATCGTGAACTCCTGAAAAGGATAGGAGCTCTTAGGCTAATCACCAACAATTGTCTTTCCCTTCGATAGCCTGTTTGTGCGTGCCTCTGAGATCTGAAAGTGGGAGGGTTACACTTACGAGGATGAGTTAAAAGTGTTAACAAATCCTTGACCGAACAACGGTGGCTAATGTCTATAGGAATATGAGTTATTCTGGAATTAGAATTAGCTGAGAGGTGTCTCATTTCAAAGGAGGAGTGCCTGATCACCCTTCGGTGACTGACATTCTAAACCTCTGAAACGTCGTTGCAAAACTAAATCGATAGTTTTAGGGTTCTGTGATTGTCTGTTTTGCTAAATTGATTGGATTGTGTGCAATTGTTTGCTTGTATGATGGGTTAAGGCAAAGATAACTAATACGGTCATTGTTTGTTTAAATTTCAGCAATGTCTTCCTCAATTGTCTCTCTGCTTAAAAATGAGAAATTAATCGGCGAAAATTATGCTACGTGGAAGTCGAACCTGAATACGATTCTTGTTGTCGATGATCTGCGGTTCGTCTTAACGGAGGATTGTCCTCCAGCCCCTGCTCGTAATGCATCCCAAGCAGTTAAGGATGCTTATGACCGCTGGACAAAGGCCAATGATAAGACTCGCGTCTATATCCTAGCCAGCTTATTTGAAGTTTTGGCTAAAAGGCATGAGAGCATGGTAACAGCGAGGGAGATTATGAACTCTCTCCAGGAGATGTTTGGACAACCGTCCTACCAACTCCACCATGACGCTCTCAAATACGTTTATAGCTGTCGCATGAAAGAGGGCACGTCTGTTCGGGAGCATGTCCTGGATATGATGGTCCAATTCAACGTGGCAGAGGCAAACTGGCCGGTCATAGATGAGCGTAGTCAGGTTGCATTCATCTTAGAATCTCTTCCGACGAGTTTTCTACAGTTTAGAAGCAATGCAATGATGAATAAAATAACATTCAACCTAACTAGCCTCTTGAATGAGTTACAACTCTATCAGTCTCTTCTTAAGAACAAGGGACATATAGAAGGAGAGGCAAACGTTGTCCACTCTAAAAGAAAGTTCGAGAAGGGTTCATCCTCTGGAACTAAATTTGTAGCCACTTCTTCAAAGAAAACTCAGAAGAAGAAAAGAAACAAGGGGAAAGCTCCCAGCACTGCTGCTAAAAGCAAGGGAAAAGCCAAAGCTATGGCAGACAAGGGCAAGTGTTTCCACTGCAATGTAGATGGACATTGGAAAAGAAACTGCCCAAAGTACCTTGCTGAGAAAAAGAAGGAAAAGGAAGGTAAATTTGATTTACTAGTTTTAGAAACATGCCTGGTAGAACATGATGAGTTTACCTGGATACTTGATTCAGGAGCAACTAATCATGTTTGCTCTTCTTTTCAGGAAAATAGTTCCTTTCGGCAGTTGAACGATGGGGAAATGACACTCAGGGTCGGAACTGGAGAAGTCATTTCAGCTAAAACAGTGGGAGCTGCGAAGTTATTTTTTAGAAATAGATTCTTACTTTTAGAAAGTTTGTTAATCGTTCCCAAGATTAAGAGGAACTTAATTTCTATTTCATGTTTGATTGAACAATCGTATACAGTTACTTTTGATATGAATGAAGCGTTCATTTATAAAAATGGTGTACTTACTTGTTCAGCCAAATTGGAAAATAACTTGTACGTTTTAAGACCAACCGAAAACAAAGCACTTTTAAATCACGAATTATTTAAAACTGCTGAAACTCAAAGTAAAAGGCAAAAGATTTCTCCATCAAGTAACAATACTAATCTTTGGCATCTAAGACTTGGTCATATAAACATCGATAGGATCGGTCGTTTGGTAAAGAATGGACTTCTAAGCAAGTTAGAAGATGATTCACTACCACCTTGTGAATCTTGTCTCGAGGGAAAAATGACCAAGAGACCCTTTACTGGAAAAGGTTACAGAGCCAAAGAACCCTTAGAGTTAATACATTCAGATCTGTGTGGTCCAATGAATGTAAAAACTCGAGGAGGGTACGGATATTTCATCTCTTTTATAGATGATTATTCAAGATATGGTTACTTGTACCTAATGGGACATAAGTCTGAAGCCCTTGAAAAGTTTAAGGAGTTTAAGGCTGAAGTTGAAAACCTATTAGGTAAATCTATTAAAGTACTTCGATCTGATCGAGGAGGGGAGTATATGGATCAAAGATTCCAGGATTATATGATAGAACATGGAATCCAATCTCAACTCTCAGCCCCTGGTACACCTCAACAAAATGGTGTGTTAGAAAGGAGAAATAGAACCTTGTTGGACATGGTTCGATCAATGATGAGCTATGCTCAATTGCCTAGCTCGTTTTGGGGGTATGCAGTAGAGACTGCAGTATACATCTTGAACAATGTTCCCTCGAAAAGTGTTTCTGAAACACCTTTCGAATTATGGAAGGGGCGTAAACCTAGTTTGCATCACTTTCGCATCTGGGGTTGTCCAGCACACGTGCTTGTGACAAATCCTAAGAAACTGGAACCTCGTTCAAAACTGTGCCAATTTGTTGGTTACCCTAAAGAAACGAGAGGTGGTTATTTCTACGACCCACAAGAAAATAAGGTGATTGTATCGACAAACGCCACTTTCTTAGAGGAAGACCACATGAGAGATCATAAACCACGCAGCAAAATAATATTAGGAGAAGCTACCGAAGAATCATCAAGAGTTGTTGATGAAGTTGGACCTTCAACAAGGGTTGATGAAGGAACTAGTTCTTCAGATCCATCCCGTCCATCTCAAACGTTGGGAATGCCTCGACGCAGTGGGAGGGTTGTATTACAACCTGACCGCTACTTGGGTTTAACTGAAACTCAGGTTGTCATACCTAATGATGGCATTGAGGATCCATTGTCCTATCGATAGGCAATGAATGACGAAGATAAGGATGAATGGGTTAAAGCCATGAACCTGGAAATTGAGTCAATATACTCCAATTATGTATGGGAACTTACAGATCTACCAAGTGGGGTAAAACCCATAGGGTGCAAATGGATCTATAAGAGAAAAAGAGATGCAGCTGGAAAGGTACAGACCTTCAAAGCTAGACTAGTGGCAAAGGGTTATACCCAAAAGGAAGGGATTGACTATGAAGAAACCTTTTCTCCTGTAGCCATGTTAAAGTCCATAAGAATTCTCTTATCCATAGCCACATATTATGACTATGAAATATGGCAAATGGACGTCAAGACTGCCTTTCTGAATGGTAATCTTGAAGAGAATATCTTCATGTCTCAGCCCGAAGGGTTCATAGCCCAAGGTCAGGAACAAAAGGTTTGTAAGCTCAATCGATCCATTTATGGATTGAAACAAACGTCCAGATCATGGAACATTAGATTTGATACTGCAATCAAATCTTTTGGCTTTGACCAAAACGTTGATGTGCCTTGTGTGTACAAGAAAGTCAACAAAATGAAAGTAGCTTTTCTAATACTTTATATAGACGATATCCTACTCATTGGGAATGATGTAGGATACCTCACTGACATTAAGAAATGGCTAGCAGCCCAATTCCAAATGAAAGATCTGGGAGAGGCTCAATATGTTCTGGGAATCCAAATCATTAGGGATCGTAAGAACAAAACGCTAGCTCTGTCTCAAGCAACGTATATTGACAAGATGTTGTCTCGATATTCGATGCAAAACTCCAAGAAGGGACTACTACCCTTCAGACATGGGGTACACCTGTCTAAGGAACAGTCTCCTAAGACACCTCAAGAAATTGAGAACATGAGACACATTCCCTACGCCTTAGCTATGGGCAGCTTAATGTATGCTATGCTCTGCACTAGGCCTGACATATGTTATGCAGTGGGAGTAGTCAGTAGGTATCAGTCTAATCCAGGGTTGGACCACTGGGGAGCGGTTAAGACTATCCTCAAGTATCTTCGGAGAACGAGGGACTACATGCTTGTGTATGGAGTTAAGGATTTGATTCTTACTGGATACACTGACTCTGACTTTCAAGCTGATAAGGATTCAAGGAAATCCACATCAGGGTCAGTATTCACCCTCAATGGAGGAACAGTAGTATGGAGAAGCATCAAACAAGGATGCATAGCAGACTCAACCATGGAGGCTGAGTATGTAGCAGCTTGCGAAGCAGCTAAGGAGGCAGTATGGCTTAGAAAGTTCTTGACTGATTTGGAAGTGGTTCCGAATATGAACGTGCCCATAACACTATACTGTGACAACAGTGGGGCTGTAGCCAACTCAAAAGAACCTCGAAGCCACAAACGAGGTAAACACATTGAGAGGAAGTATCACCTGATACGGGAGATTGTGCAACAAGGAGATGTGATCGTCACTAAGATCGCCCCGGAGCACAACATCGCTGATCCATTTACGAAGGCTCTCACGGTAAAGTGTTTGAGGGTCATCTAGAGGGTCTAGGTCTACGAGATATGTATGTCATCTAATCTAGGGCAAGTGGGAGAAATGTATAATGGGTATAAGGATGTCCTAGTTCATTGTATTAATATACATGACATTTCCAGCTTTAGATTATTACTAAATTACTATTTGATAATTCTTACATTAGAATGGCTAGTTGATTCATGGTAGACTTGGGCATTATGTTGATGGCAGAAACTGTTGGGTTTTATGCCCTAAAACTCGTAGATAGTGAATGTAACCGTTGACCGGATATTAATGAAATAATATTGATATATTTTTCCATTAATTGTTATTAGTTATTTTATATTTGTCTTTGCCTAATAATAACCCTAATCCAATAAACTAGACATCCAAGGCTGTAATATGAGTCTTGAATTATATGTAGCGACATATGGGATCATTGTTCAAGAAACAGCCTAAAGGGTCTATAGTATAGGGATAAGACTGGGTGCCTTATCCTGGTGACACTATGGATACGGCCCACTTTGTATTTGATACAAACGTCGCGATCCAACGCGTTCGTGTAGGAGACATGCGAAGGGGGGTATCCTATGCAATGAGTTTGCATAAGACCGGACCGCGGAATAGTAACCACTGGTTATAACACCGTTAACTAGTTGGTTTTCTATTTCACTAGGACGACCTAGACAACTTAGTCTTAATCCTGAGTTGATTATGGACTCCTGCTCATGAGAGATTGTCCTTTGATTTGTATGGGTGAGAGTGGCCAATACGTCGACTCAATAAGCCTACCACTTTGGGGACAAGACCGAATGGGGAGTTGGGAACATAATCGTACAAGATGGAATTCACTCCTTCCCGACTTTAGGGAAGCAGATGATTGTTCCCTTAAGTGGTTACTCCGAGTCTTGAACAAAGGGCCCTACCCTCTCAATGGCACGAGAGGGTTTTCTGTTTGATGGTTGGACCACAAACAGGTTGTTCATTAGAGGAGAATTGGTACTTAAGGAAATAGAGGTAACCCAGGGGTAAAACGGTAATTTGACCCAGCTGGTGTTACGGACACTCGTGAAGGACTAACTAGTCGATATTGGTCTAGATCCGTGGACACAGAAAATATGTCTGCAACTGTGAGTCTATAGTGGAATGTACACACAGTTAACGAATATTGATTAATGTGGTTAATGAGTTTGACCAATTAATCTCACATCGTTGGAGCTTCTGATCTGCAGGTCCATTAGGTCCCACTGGTAGCTCGTAAAGTAATTTGAGGCAACTAAGTAATAAAAGTAAATTGAAAATGTTCAATTTATTAAGGGAAACAAATATAATATATATTGATATATTATTATGAGAGAAATTAATATTTGAAAAGTTCAAATATAAATTTATGGAAGTTTGAAAGAGTTCAAAATAATGAATTAATTAATTTAAGGCCTAAAATGTGTTTGGGCAAATTAATTAATTCTAGGCCGGGAATTAAATATGTGATATTTAATTGGTGGTTAATTAATTAAAGAATTCATTAACCGGGAATTAATCAATTATGGAAATAATTAATCACTTTAGGAAATGATTAATCATTTATGGAAATGATCTAATCACTTATGGAAGTAATTAGTCATTTGTGGAAAAGATTAATCAATTATGGAATTGATTGATCATGATTGATTAATTAAGGAATAAGATTGAATCAATTATGGAAAAGATTGATTTAATTGAATATTTTATTCATGGTCTCTCTTCTATAAATAGAACACTAGACCTAATTGGTCATGACACTTGACACTCTTGAAAGACAAGACCTAGAATTCTCTCTAGCCTCCCTCTTAGAGAAAGACTCCCACAAGTCTTTTGCCTCCTAGACTCAGAGACATACCGGTGTAACCTCTGTGGTGATTGTGTCAATCAAAGAAGAAATTTCCAGCGAAGAAAAGCAAAGGCGGCTGCTGCGTTTTCGTTCGTGGAGCGTCGTTGGCGAAGAACGGTCAAGTCTTCAACGAAGGTTTGTAACGGTTCTTCCTCTTTTCTTTCGAAAATTTTTAAAAATAAATTTAGATTTATTTTAGCATGTTTAAACCAATTTTACAGCGGCTTTAAAGGTTGTTTAAAGTTTTGTTTGAGTTATCGTAACGATATTTTAATGTTAATTAATATACGGCGTAAGGTCCAATCGATGCGCTTCCGCTGCGTGGGGACTTTTATTCCCTTCAGAACCATCATCAATGAGAATTTGGCTAACCTTTTTCTCTCTGATGTAGCTTGAGACGAACAAAGGCTTATTATGAGGTTTTGATCTGAGTAGTAGATCTTCATCAGTAAAAGCTATGGACATGCAACATGGAGCAACAATAGATGCTTTACAATCCTTTAACACTTCGATAAGAGTATTCTTTATCTCTTGAGGGAGCGATAGCAAATCATCTACACTAAAGAAAGGTAGGTCTTCCAACTTCGTGATGGCTTATGACGCGGTCGAGGTGAAATTATCATCTTTTGTCACATTGACAACGTGACATGTAACCGTTTGACCAATTCCTGCTAGAAACGTTCTTGGGAAGAATTCTTTTAGAGTTATTGGCTGTGGAGGTTGGATACGCTCCTCACTTTCCTCTAAGATAGGCTTGAGCCTTCTCGTATACTTCTTCCCTTTTTCCTTCGAGGCATGCTTTTTCTTTTGTGTTCTTGAAACAAGCGAGATTAGAAGATGATCGGAGCTCTGTTCTTCAGTTCTACAACTAAATTTGAAGAGGATCTAAGCTTGATCTTCGGTTTTGCAAGAGGAGCTTCAATCTTCAGAGTCTTTTGAGAGCTTTCTCTTTTTCCTTTCTTTCTGTCGTCCTCAAATGAGAGGCCATGTCTCCTATTTATAGAGTTTTCCAAAGGCCCTTTGTGGGCTTGGGCTTGGGCTTGGGCTTGGAATGCATTTGGGTCTATTCATGGGCTTGGACTTGAAATGCATTTAGGCTCATTCATGGGCTTGAGCTTGAAAATTTGGACTTCTAGCCAAATTACATTATTGAATTCGGGTTTAAATTTAACCAAATTCAATCTACTTCATAAAATTAGCATATTTTAATTTCACGGGCTTAGACAATTATTTGAAGAAAAATTTCTTTGTCAATAGAAGCGTCTCAACACTTCAGCTTTTTCATCACCGTCAATTGGAGTGTGTGCATGGTAGTGTCGAAACGCTACAAATTTTTTCCTAATTTGCTAGGGCAATTTTGAGGCATCGTTGAGACACTACTTATGGAGCTCAACGCTATGATTTTTGCTATAAATAGAGAGCATTGGTCCAATATTCTTGAACTTCATAGCCTAGTAATTTTGGTTCAAAAGTAGAGATTGGTGTTATTTTTGTGTGGGGCCGCTGTTTTTTATGCATTTTGGGTATTTCAAGCTATAATAATTTGTGCATTTAAGCTTCTTTTAGTTTAAAGAGTCAAGTTGATTGTTGGGTTTCTAAGGTGGTTGCTCTAAATTTGTGTTGCTGCTGTTTATGCTTAATTTTGAGGTGGAAGGGCTAAAGTTTGATTGGATTAGGTTGTTTAGATTTGTTATATGGAGGTTGAAAATTGTTTTTGTCGGCTATTATTTGATTTGTGCATTGGGTTTTGTTAAAAAGTGAGTGCAAAAAGATCTCGAGGCACTTTCTCCTCAAAATGTTAAAAAATGATTTGTGCACTAGGTATCAAAATGTTCATGCAAGGATTGAGATCTCATTATCTTAGATAACCAAGAAGAACTAGAACGAGAAGTATTACAACCCAAAGAATCAACTAGGTATATGAGTTTCTGCTTGTTTAGAGATTGTTGGGTTCCTAGAGTGAGTAATAATATGGTGTAAAAGACTCTAGAATTCCTGTGCAAGTATACACAGTCTACAACAAGTAATATTATCAATCCGAGTCCTGAATTAGTTTCCACTCTACCTATTTTGTGTAACTTTCTAATGGTTTCAAAGATGGTAAAATGATTTGGTTTTATAAGAATTATGCTGAGGCAAAATAAATGACAGAACAACAAGTAAACAAATAGATAGACAGATTAAAGACAGACGCTGGTTAGGATTTAGTGATTGTTCTAAAAGATGCTCTAGCAATATTGTTGATCATGCATTTCTCACAGTATTATTAGGGGATTCCTCCCGAAACTCCAGATCTTTTGGGATGTGTTCCAACCCCAATGAAGCACGACCGATCAAGCACTAGGCAACTGGCTATCCCTAGCTCAGTCACTGGCGTTCACCAATACACAATGATCGTAGTGTGGATAATTGCCACACACTCTCTAAATCATCCCTGAAACTAGAGAGAGCTATTCACACCAGCTGGCCAGACGGGCATAAAATGGTAATAAGCACAACAATTAACCAAAGTGCGATAGTCAATATATTACTAAAGATGAAGCACGACAGTCACATTATTCCTACCAACACCTTAGCTACTTAGTTCATAATAGGCATGAAAATACAAATCACAATCTGAGTAGGCATATCCATAATCACAAGTTAATAAAGAAAATAAACTCCTTAATCAGCTTGCGGATGTTGGTGTTCTTGATGATCTTCAATTTCTCTATACTATTCGGCTTCCAAGGGAAAACATGGAATGAATTTGACTTTGACGGCTACTTCCTTTTATAGAAGGATGGGAGGCTTTGAATTAGGTCAACTAGGACACGTGTAAGGCTCTCTTTGATCCTTTATCACGAGAATAACTCAACAAAAGTCGGTTCATGAAGTTGGCTAACGAGCTGTGATGTGGCAGTTTCTGCTCCCAGTTTTGCTGCAGCACAGAATTTGCTCCCTCCAGTCGCCCAGCAGCATAATCTACACAAAATAATTTCCAATGCTTCCATTCTTCCAAATGGGTTAAAACATGTAATATCTATCCAAAACCAACCCTAATAAGCATAAAGGACACACAAATCCCTATATAATTGAGGCCTAAATAACTACCTTTTGGGCAGTTATCATACCCCCAAACTTGAACTATTGCGCGTCCCGAGCAATACTAACTCACCTTTCCTTAAGAATTTAAAAATATTAGACAAAGAATTAGCTTAATCAAATCAGACAATCCAATACTACATTTGACCTTTACCTGAGCACTCTGCAAAACCGAACTCTGCTGCAGCAAAATGATTCCTCCAGCATGGACAAATACTCACCTTTTTTCAACTTAATTCTAAGAACTCACCACAACCTAGCTCTATTATCAGACATTTCAAAACATATTTTTAAAGGGGTTTATATACTTGTTTATCAGACTTAAAACAGCCTTACAGTCATAAGCTCTTAAGCATGGGATGACCCACTTTATGGTGTAGTATACCCTTGCCTCAAGCTCATCACCAACTAGGCTCAATACTCATTATAAAGCTAAAAAATCCTTAGTTATTCTATCTCTTGCTCCTCAGAATGCCGACATTTTATGATGAAGCTCACCTAAGTTCTGGGAGACAGAAAAACTGTTGGATTATCATTCATCCCTCAAAACTTTTGCTCCGTCAATTTTCTAGCAAAATTTTCAACAATCAATTCTTTTCAGCAAATCATTTATCATTTTTTTCCATATTTCCTAGGTCATCTTTTGACGCGAAGACAAACTGTGGGTATCACAAATGTCCCCGGTTACTCAATAACCTAACAAATTTTAATTTGAAGGAGAGGAATGCTCGAGCAAAATAATTGGAGTAGCAAAAAGTCCCCCAAACTTGAATTATTCATTGTCCCCAATGAATCATTAATAAAGCAACTATACCCCCAAACTTAAATTTTTCTATCTGAATTTTTAAACTAAACATGGGACTCAGATTAAGCTTAAAGTGGATCATACAAGTCAATACTACCTTCAAAATCTTCTTTGTCTCAGCAACAGTCCAGGCTAGAAGAAATTCTCAAGCAAAAGGTTTATGGAGATCAGAATACCTTGATCTAATTAAGCGTAATCAGTCTAAGCTTCAAAAATTCAGAAGAAAATTAGTTAAGTTACTCAGCGCTCGTGGAACAGAAACAACTGGAAATTTCATTAAAAACATAGAAAAAGATATTACATAAGGAGAGATATATTTTTCAAAGCAGAAAAATTAAAAAGAAACAAGACAAGCAATCATATAAGAAAATGGGGTCAGGAATGCGCCAACAAACAAAATATTTCATCAAAAAGATTGCGCGCTCAAATCCTCATTCAATCCTCCTGACCCAAATCTTTTTCTCCATCTTCCTTCTCAGCAGGCAGCGGTGGAATCCAGGGGTTCAGTAAGTCTTTGGGGAATGCAGGGAGAGCTGGATATGGTTTTGAAAAATTCTCTTGCAGTGCCCTCTTCAAACCAGCATCACGATTCTTAACATAGGTCCAGAAGGTTAAAGTCAGCCTCTCAGCAAACTCCTGCATGCTGGCCAAAAGTGCCAATTGTTCTAGAATCGTGTTAATGTCGTAGATAAGCCCGCCTTTTCGTATCTCCTGCGTGCGCTGGAGCCGCGCCAAATTGGGCGTATCAATGATCCCCTTATCGAATAGAATCACATCACTTTCATCCACTGGAACCCCTGCTTGTCTGCATAGCATAGTAATTGTGTTCGGGAAGAACAACTTCCCCACCTTCTTGCGCCAACAGTCAGCAATCTCAGTAGAAATTATTTTTCCAACATCTATACTCATTGATCTAAGGATGGCAAAGGCAAGCAACACTCTGTCCCGAGATATAGTGGAGTCATGCGTTGTCGGCAGTAAGCGGAGCCTAATGAAGCTCATCCAAGCGTTGGCTTCACTCTTTAAATAGGCAGCTTGAAATGTATGCTTCCGCGTCTGCGACACCCTCCATTGAGCCCCCTCAACACCTACCTCTCGGACCGTCGCACTTAATTGGTCGCTCGATGGGGCAACCATCATCTCATTAAAAACCGCATGTGGAAAGTCCTGGAGATCAAACAAATTATTAATGGCCTCTGGGCTCCATTGTACAGGCACTCCTCGCACTATAACTTCAAAATCATCCTTAACGTCAAGATTGGCGTAGAATTCCCGAACGATGTTGGCATTGACAGGATCAGGCTTTGCACAAAACTGCCTCCATTCGAGGCTCGCTATTCCAGACTCCAAGAACCTGGGCAAATCACTGCCAAATCCCCGCTCGAACAAGAAATCACGCTTTAGTACCTCTTGATATTTTGCTTTGGCAAGTTCGTTGACGAAGCGAATGAACGGTACCCTTGGCTCCTCAATCTCACCCGATGCTTCGACAATTCCTTTGCCCTTGTTTTCTCTTTGTTCGCGCAAACGCTCTTCTTCTGCCTTCCTTGCCTCTTCTTCCTTTGCCTTATTTTCAGCTTCCCTCTTTTCTTCCTCAGAGTCCGACGTCGGAGGCAATGGAGTGTTCCGAATCACCCTCACGCGACCCGTCTTCCGTTTGATGTGGCGGCGCTTGGGTGGTTCAGGCATTACAACTTCAACATGAGCCTCCGGCTCCGGTGTTTTTTCCTCGTCAGGCTTACCAGCGGCTTGCTCTTTAGCCTCCGTTTCCTGATTCTTCTCAGCATTCCCTTCTTGAACCGTATCAGAAATTATCGGTTCTTCCTCAGGATTTTTAGTTCCCTCTGTATCCAAGATATTCACTGTCTCTTCTTGAATGGTTTCTTGCTCTTCAGCCCTCTGCTGCCTCCTTCTTCGTTTAGCCTCTTTTTCTTCTGGCGTTCTCTTTTTCTTAGTTTTCCATTTCTGCACTTCCGGAGTAATCGGTACTTCCTCCTCTTCACTCTCTCTTTCTTTCCTAGCTCGAGTCTTTGCCATGGAGGACTCAACAGTTTGACAGAGAATGGAAGGGAAAAAGAAAGAATGCAGATGGCCAAATTGGATCAAGAAGACAAAGTGGAAAGAAATTTACCAGCGGTTGTGAATAAATAAGGCTCCAGCAAAAATGCAATCCTAACCGAAATGATTTGATCTACATTAAATAATATTACCGTTTAATGTAACCTGAAAATTTGAATCTAGCAACGGTAAAATCGTGGATTCCAAAACGCCCATGGTAAAAATTGATGTGCTGTCCATCATTGAAGCCTTCGGATGATTGCTCTGCGACATGTGGTTTCATCAGATGATGCATGCAAATTTACCTGCGAAAATTCAAAGCCAAAATCCAACGGTAAAAATAATAAATTTCCAACGGAAACCCTTTTAATTCAGATTATTTTGCTCCAGCCATAATCTTGCTGCAACAACCTGAAGAATCTTGGATACGGTATTTGAATTTCAAAATAAGAAAATCAAATCTTTCAAATCTGATCAAATCAAATTTAATCTTTTATTCTCAAGAGAAGTCGAATAAATTATGGAAAATCTTTATTAATTCAAATTAAACCGAATTCAAATAACTGAAAATAAGATCTAAATAAAATCTAATAAAATCAAACCAATTAAAAGATAATTCAAAGATAATTTAAATAAATGACCCGAAAATAAAATAAAATCAAATCAAAAATAGATAAAATCTAAACTACCAAAAATAATAAAAATACTGAAAAGATTAAAATCTAATAAATCATGCAGAATCAAATCTAACCTAACCGAAATTAAAATCAAATCAGCGAAAAATAAAATCAATACAAAGTCTGGGAGCTCAAAATTTTGCTCTGTGAAATGCTCCCGCAAAAGTCCTGCTCTCTCAATCATCAACCAACCTTAGGGAAGGATATTTCGACCGAAACTCCTCACCCCAATAATGCTTCACACGCTGTCCATTCACCTTGAACACTCTCCCATCTTTTTCATCCTGCAATGTAATTGCTCCATTGGGGAAAACCTCAACCACAATAAATGGTCCCTGACCATTTAGATTTTAATTTTCCAGGAAATAATTTTAATCTAGAATTATAAAGCAAAACTTTAATTTTGACCCTTGACAAACTCCTTAGATTTAATTTTCTTGTCATGCCACAACTTAGTCTTTTCTTTATACATTTTCGCAATTTCATAAGAAAATTGACGAAACTCCTCTAACTCATTAAGCTGCAGCATTCTTATTGCTCTTGCACGACTCAGATCAAAATTTAACTTTTTCAGAGCCCAAAGAGCCTCATCCAACCTAAAAGACCAATCCTTTCTAGATGGATGGACTACTTTCTCTAAAATCGATTTTATTTCCCTATTCTAATTTCAACCTGACCATTTGCTTGTGGGTGATAAGGGGTAGCTATCCTATGCTTAATCCCATACTTAGCTAAAAGCTTAGTTAAGATATTATTAACAAAATGTGTACCCTCGTCACTCACTAGAGCCCTAGGTGTCCCAAACCGCGCAAAGATGTGCGATTGAAGGAACCTTGCTACTGTCTTGGCATCACTATGATGGCATGCGATGGCCTCCACCCACTTGGACAGATAATCAACTGCCAATAAGATAAAAACATTGCCATTAGAAGGGGGAAATGGCCCCATAAAATCAATACCCCATACACCGAATAATTCAACTTCTAAAATGTAAGTAAGAGGCATTTCATCTCTAGGCCCCAAATTTCCTCTCCTTTGGCAAGCATCACATTGCTTGTAGAACCAATGGGCATCCTTGAATAATGTAGGCCAGAAAAATCCGCAATGCAAAATCCTCATAGCTGTCCTCTGACCGCTGAAATGACCTCCATACGGCGAAGAGTGACATTGCTCCAGGATTTCCTTTGCTTCAGCACCTGAAACACACCTACGAATAATACCGTCAGAGCATTGCTAATACATAAATGGCTCATCCCAATAGAAAAATTTCGCATCGTGCTTAAACTTTTTCTTCTGCCTCCAATCCATGTCAATAGGAGTGACTCCCTTTACCAAAAAGTTGGCAATATCAGCATACCAAGGGACATCCCTGACTACCTTTACCTTAACAGCAAAAAGCTGTTCATCTGGAAAAGAATCGGAAATGGCAGATTGCTCCAGCAAAGATGATGACGGATCAAGACGAGATAAATGATCTGCAATATGACATTTTCTGATCCTTTCTTGTCCTTTATCTCCAAGTCAAATTCCTGCAATAGTAAAATCCAACGAATTAGTCTAGGCTTTGCATCTTTCTTAGACATTAAATACCTTATTGCTGCATGATCTGTGAAAACCGTGACTTTGGATCCAACCAAATATGGCTGGAACTTCTCAAAAGCAAACACCACAGCTAACAACTCCTTTTCAGTAGTTGTATAGTTGACATGTGCCTCATTTAAAACCTTGCTTGCATAATATATAGGATGGATGAATTTGCCCTGCTTTTGCCCCAGCATCGCACCTACCGCAGCATCACTCGCATCACACATTACCTCGAATGGTAAATTCCAATTAGGTGCGCAAAGAATGGGTGCTGAGATTAAAGCAGCCTTTAAAGTCTCAAAAGCTTTCCTACAATCTGCATCAAAGTCAAAAACATGATCAGTGCACAATAAGTTACAAAGAGGTTTACTGATTTTGGAAAAATCCTTTATGAACCTCCTATAAAATCCAGCATGTCCTAAAAAACTCTGAATTCCCTTCACTGAATTCAGTGGCTCTAGTCTCTCAATAACCTCTACTTTTGCTCTATCAACTTCTAGACCATTTTTAGAAATTTTATGTCCTAACACTATGCCCTCCTTCACCATGAAGTGGCCTTTCTCCCAATTAAGAACTAGATGGGTATCCTCACATCTTTTTAACACATTTCCTAAATTATCTAAACAACTCTGAAAAGACCCTCCAAACACTGAAAAATCGTCCATAAATACCTCAACAGTGGACTCAATCATATCAGAAAAAATTGCTAACATACACCGTTGAAATGTTGCTGGAGCATTGCAGAGGCCGAAAGGCATTCTCCTAAAAGCGAATGTCCCATAAGGACATGTGAAAGTGGTTTTCTCCTGATCCTCAGGAGTAATAGTAATCTGGTTGTACCCAGGATAACCATCTAAGAAACAGTAATAGGCCTGACCAGCCAATCTATCCAACATCTGTTCAATAAATGGTAGAGGGAAATGGTCCTTACGGGTAGCTTTATTAAGCCTCCTGTAATCCATGCAAACCCTCCAACCAGTTACTGTCCTGGTTGGAATTAATTCATTATCTTTATTGCTCACCACGTTGACACCTCCTTTCTTAGGAACACATTGGACAGGGCTCACCCAATTGCTATCGGCAATTGGATAAATGATCCCAGCATCCAACCATTTAATTACCTCCTTTTTAACAATCTCTTTCATTGCAGGGTTAAGCCTTCTTTGTTGCTCAATACTCCTAAAGGATCCCTCCTCTAGAGTGATTTTGTGCATACAAAAAGATGGGCTAATTCCCTGAATATCAGCCAATGTCCAACCTATAGCCTTGCGGTATTGCTGCAGCAATTTTATTAAGGCCTCTTCATGCTCTGACATTAAATCTGATGCAACAATAATGGGCAACCTCTCACTTTCCCCAAGATACACGTACTTTAGATGATCCGACAAGGGCTTCAAATCTAAAGTAGGTGCCTCAATCAGGGATGACTTAATTGGGGGAGCCGTTCTTTGATCTAAATCTAAAGACTCAAAAACATCCTCACATCTAAACAATTCTTTTTCTTTTTTCTATCTAAAGAAAAAATTTCAAAATCCTCTACACTAACCTCTCCATGCTTTTCCGAATGCTTATCAGCCGAATCCTGTATTGCTGTCTCAATAACTGTGCTCTCCAGAATCCTGATGAAGGAGCAATCCTCCATTTCGTCTGGATATTTCATGGCTTTAAACACATTAAATTTCATTTCCTCATTACAGACTCTCATTGTTAATTCCCCTTTTTGAACATCTATTAATGCCCTACCAGTAGCCAAAAATGGACATCTTTATCAGCCTCATAGTCTAAAATAATAAAATCAACAGGAAATGTGAATTTATCTACTTTCACTAAGACATCCTCAATTTTACCCTCTGGATATGTGATAGACCTATCAGCTAATTGGAGTGTAACTGTGGTAGGCCTAGCTTCACCAATACCTAACTTCCGATAGACCGAAAGAGGCATAAGGTTAATGCTTGCGCCTAAATCACAGAGTGCTCTACCTAATTCTTTTCCACCTATAGACACAGGTATGGTAAATGACCCTGGATCCTTAGCCTTGGGGGGTAGCCCATTCTTAAGAATAGCACTACATTCCTCAGTAAGAGATACAGTTTCAAATTCACCTAACCTTTTCTTTTTAGTCAAAATATCCTTAAGAAATTTAGCATAATTAGGCATTTGCTCAATAGCTTCTACTAAAGGGATATTTATATGCAATTGCTTAAGAATCTCTAAAAACTTTTTAAATTGACCATCCTGATTCTTAGGCTTTTGCCTTTGTGGAAAAGGTAGAGGTGGTACATAAGGTGGGGGCAGCACGTAAGGTGGTTCCACATCTGGAATAGAACCAGATGCTCAAGCATCTTTATTGCTGCCTCCAGCACCCTGACCAGACTCCAACTCTTTCTCAACAATATCATTTTTATCACCATTTTTCTCTATAACTTGGGTTTTACTAGGCTCAATTCTTTCTTCTAATGGCTTACCACTCCTAAGAGTTACTGCCTTTACCTGCTCCTTACCTTCCCTTCTAGGGTGTTTAGTATCTGATAGAAGTTTCCCTTGAGGCCTTGCCTTCAGCTCATTAGCTAGCTGACCCACTTGCAATTCCAGGGTTCTCATCGAAGCTTGATTACTTTGAATTGTGGCATTTGTGCGAGCCATAAATTCTTTCATCATCGCCTCGAGAGAATTCCCTGAATTTTGCTGGGGCAAAGCCTGCTTATTCTGCTGGGGCAATACCTGCGCTTTAGCAAATCCCGACTGGTTCATCTTTTGTTGCTCTTGTACGTTATTTCCTTGACCTCCCCATGAGAAGTTGGGGTGGTTGCGCCAACCTGGATTATAGAAGTTAGAATAAGGGTTGTTCCTCTGATTACCTACAAAAAAACACAGAAGCTGGATTGCTGGGGCAAAACTCGTAGTTGTGGTCTTCACCACAATAGACACATGCTTCCTCTATCACTTGGTTCACCACTGCAGTAGGCTCCATAGCTGGTGGCTGCTGATGACTAATCACTATCACATTCTTAAGAGCGTTAGCAATCATAGCAAGATCAGCCCTAATGGTGGACACACCATCAACTTCTAATACACTCTTAACTTTTTTATTCGTGCCTCTAACATCCGACCACTGACAATTATTAATAGATATTCTTTCTAAAATTTCATAAGCTTCATCAAAAGTTTTTGCCAAAAGGGCCCCTCCAGCCGAAGCATCGACCATACCTTGGGTTACTCCATTTAAACCATTGTAGAATGTTTCCATTTGAATACAATGAGGTAAACCATGGTGGGGACACTTTCGCAAAAGCTCCTTAAACCTTTCCCAAGCCTCACTAAAAGTCTCATCCTCAAGTTGCCTAAACCCTACTATTTCACTCCTTAATTTAGCATTTCTATTAGGTGGGAAATATTTACTCAAAAATTTTTCAGCTAACTCATCCCATGTCCTAATTGATCCTGGAGCAAAAGAGTTCAACCATGCCTTTGCTCCATCTCTAAGAGAATACGGGAACAAAGTTAATCTAAGGGCATCCCTAGGCACTCCTTGAATTACGAAAGAATCACTAACTCCTAGAAAAGACTTAAGATGTAAATGAGGGTCTTCAGATGTCAAACCATGGAATTGTCCCACAGTTTGCAACATCTGAAACATTACCGGTTTCATTTCAAAATTTTCCACTTGGATTTGGGGACGTGCAATCCCTGGATTCAACTCATTAAACATCGGACAACATATGCTCGAATGGCTCTGGTCCTATCGTTCGCTATCAGGATAGGATTCTCAGCCTGATTATTTTGCTGCTCATTTTGTTCAAACAGCGGGTTTTGCTGCAGCACACGATTCTGGGGGTGTGCGTCTGCTGGACCTTCAGGAACCTGCGGAAGTTGTGGTACGTTCTCCATCTGGTTTCTGCGCTTCTCCCTCCTTCTGTTCCTCAATGTCCTTTCAATTTCTGGATCAAGCTCAAACCATACCCCAGGTGGATCGCTCATGCACCAAACTCACACCTGCAAAAACAAAAGAAACAATAAAAAAGTTCTAGCACCAAACCACTAAAACACATACACAAAAATAGATCAGATAAAAACTTATCCAAGTCCCCGGCAACGGCGCCAAAAACTTGTTGGGTTCCTAGAGTGAGTAATAATATGGTGTAAAAGACTCTAGAATTCCTGTGCAAGTATACACAGTCTGCAGCAAGTAATATTATCAACCCGAGTCCTGAATTAGTTTCCACTCTACCTATTTTGTGTAACTTTCTAATGGTTTCAAAGATGGTAAAATGATTTGGTTTTATAAGAATTATGCTGAGGCAAAATAAATGACAGAACAACAAGTAAACAAATAGATAGAAAGATTAAAGACAGGCGCTGGTTAGGATTTAGTGATTGTTCTAAAAGATGCTCTAGCAATATTATTGATCATGCATTTCTCGCAGTATTATTAGCGGATTCCTCCCGGAACTCCAGATCTTTTGGGATGTGTTCCAACCCCAATGAAGCACGACCGATCAAGCACTAGGCAACTGGCTATCCCTAGCTCAGTCACTGGCGTTCACCAATACACAATGATCGTAGTGTGGATAATTGTCACACACTCTCTAAATTATCCCTGAAACAAGAGAGAGCTATTCACACCGGCTGGATAGGCGGGCATAAAATGGTAATAAGCACAACAATTAACCAAAATGTGATAGTCAATATATTACTAAAGATGAAGCACGACAATCACATTATTCCTACCAACACCTTAGCTACTTAGTTCATAATAGGCATGAAAATACAAATCACAATCTGAGCAGGCATATCCATAATCACAAGTTAATAAAGAAAATAAACTCCTTAATCAGCTTGCGGATGTTGGTGTTCTTGATGATCTTCAATTTCTTTATACTATTCGGCTTCCCAGGGAAAACATGGAATGAATTTGACTTTGACGGCTGCTTCCTTTTATAGAAGGATGGGAGGCTTTGAATTAGGTCAACTAGGACACGTGTAAGGCTCTCCTTGATCCTTTATCACGAGAATAACTCAACAAAATTCGGTTCATGAAGTTGGCTAACGAGTTGTGATGTGACAGTTTCTGCTCCCAATTTTGCCGCAGCACAGAATTTGCTCCCTCCAGTCGCCCAGCAGCATAATCTACACAAAATAATTTCCAATGCTTCCATTCTTCCAAATGGGTTAAAACATGTAATATCTATCCAAAACCAACCCTAATAAGCATAAAGGACACACAAATCCCTATATAATTGAGGCCTAAATAACTACCTTTTGGGCAGTTATCAGAGATACAACAAGATGTAAACAAGTAGGAACTCAGACAGGTTAGTAGAGATACATTATTTTTTTTTTTTTTGAAAGCTTAGACATATAAATGGAATAAACTTGAAAGTTTAAAGATAATTGTTTTACCAATTTACGGATTTAATAGATATTTTGGAAACTTACACATCAAATGGAATAAACTTGAAAGTTTAGAAACAATTGTTTTACCAGTTTAAGAATTTAATATATATTTCGAAAGCCTAAACATACAAATGGAATAAAATTGAAAGTTTAAAGACAATGTTTAGCATTACTTATGTTATAGGTAACTTTGGACCACTCCGATATGCAAGGAGCTGTCGAGGACAATGCAATACCAGCCCAAGGAGATAACCAGGAAACAGAACCCAGAGGAAGAACAGGCCAAAGGGTCGGGCCAAGGCTGGAAGAATCGGGCCTTGGCCTAACCCCCATGATCGGCCTCGGCTCGGTTGCGCGGGTCGAGTTCTTCCGCCTCCGTTTGGTCCTTGGTGCCTCTGGAGGCCCTGGTTCCACCTAGTTCAGCCTGAATCGTCTCCGAAAGCCTAGAAACCCTAAGGCAGGAAAAGGTATTTAAACCCTTCTTCGTCACTGAAGAAGGGATCCGAAAACTATTCTCTGAACCTTACTTCTCCTCTTGGTCTTTTCCTTCAGTTTTTTGACTTAAGCATCGGAGGCGGTGTGGCAAGCACCACACCGGTGTACAGGTTTACCTTGTCTTGCAGGCCACATTTTCCTCTCCTAAAACAAATTTACCGCTGATGGCACGTGAAGGTCATGTGTGTTTTTCCTGTCCAAATTTGACCATCAACAGTTGACGACGTCTGTGGGGACGAATGCTTGCTAGTTAAATCTGCGCATCTGTCATTCAATGAGTAGGAGGATGGAGAAGAAAAACCAGAATCAAAACACAAAACCTTTCGAAAATAACCATCACTCGCAGAAATCACGAGAGAAGAGTTACACGCAAAAGTCACCAGGACGAACAGTGTGTTGGGTTTTATGCCCTACAACTCGTAGATAGTAAATGTGCATTTGACCGAACATTAATAAAAGTAATGTATTATTCAATGTTTGTATTATATCTTGTCTTATCAAACCTAATCCAATAAACTAAACATCCAAGGCTAATAGAATGAGGCTTGAACTAGTATGTAGGGATATACGGGGATCAATGTTCAAGTTTTAGCCTAAAGGGTCTGTAGTATAGGGATAAGGTTGGGTACCTTATCCTGGTGACACTATGGATACCGCCCGCTTTGTATATTGATATAAATGTAATAATCCAACGCGTTCATGTAGTTGACATGCGAGTGGGGATATCCTATGCAATGAATTTGCACAAAGACCGGACCGCGAAATAGTTAACCACTAACTGTAACACCGTTAGGTAGCTCGGTTTCTATTTCACTAGGATGACCTAGGCAACTTGGCCTTAATCCTGAGTGGATTATGGACTCCTGTCCATGAGGGATTGTCCTTTGATTTGTACGGGTGAGAGTGGCCTGTTCACCGACTAAATAAGCCTACCATTTTGGGGACAAGACCGAGTGGGGAGCTGGGAACATAGTCTTACAAGATGGAATTCACTCCTTCCCGATATTAGGGTAAGTAGAGGTGTGTTCCCTTAAGTGGTGTCTCCGGGTCTTGAACAATGGGCCCTACCCTCTTTATGGCACGAGAGGGATTTCTGTTTGTTGGTTGGACCTCAAACAGGTTGTTCATTAGAGGAGCACTGGTACTTAAGGACCAAGAGGTAGCCCAAGGGTAAAACGATAATTTGACCTAACTGGGGTACGAACACACGTGAAGGGCTAACTTGGTGCTGACGGTTGATATCCGTGGACATAGAAATATATCTGTAGTGAGAAGAGTGCAACTGTGGTTCTATAGTGGAGTGAACCACAGTTAACAAATATTGATTAACTTGGTTAATGAGTTTAGCCAATTAATCTCATATCATTGGAGCTTCTGATCTGTAGGTCAATTAGGTCCCCCCGGTAGCTCACTAGGGACGTTGAGGTAAAATTCTAAGGGAGAATCAAATATTCAAAGGTGTTCGAATATTAAACTTAAATATGAATTTGATTCATATTAAAACTATAGGTTATAATTAATGCACATTTGATGTACATCAATTCTATGGTTTATATGAAAGAGATATAGTTAAATATATGATATTTAATTATTGTATTAATTAATTGTTGAATTAATTAATATTTTTTTTTAATTTAATTCAATTAAATTTTGATTTAATTGAGTCACATTAACAACTATAGGTTATGTGGAAACTTTTATGTAAATATGATTTACATTTATTAATTTAATTGTTAAATTAATTATATTATTAATTATTAATATTAAATTTTATTTAAATTAATAAATTAACCAGTTATGGTAACTGATTGAACGGTTCCTTCCACTAACCTAGTCCATACACGTTTTTTGAGAGAAGATAGAGGGAAGTTGGTTTTCTTCCGTAGTTTTTTATGTGTTCAGTTTTTTGAGAAATCCCAATCTTGCTCTCTCTAACACACACGTTCTCTCTCTCGTTCTCAAGAGTTCTTTGCAAGTTTTCCGAAGAGAATATACAGAGATCGAAAAACTCTCTAAATCCTTTAGAGGTTTTGCTCCCACAAGCTCCCAACGAGCGATCCCCTTCGAGGATACCGGTGTAATCAAGTGGTGGTGTTCGTGGCATTTTTTTTTCCAGCGAGATTGAGGATCTCTTGCTTCTGTTTTTTAGAACAATTCGGAGAAAATTTGGCGAAACGATCAAGAATCTCTTCAAGGGTAAGTGGTTCTTGGCCTAGGATCAATAGGAACCAATTCTAGATTAGATCTAGATTTTTTTTGTTCATTTTCAGCATGCTTTCATGTGTTTTACAACATGTTTATATTTTTTTTTTCTGTTGTAAAATATTCAATTTTTGCCAACATATCGGTATTCCAATTGTGGTTTGTTTTGGGAAAAAGGTCTCTGATATGTTTCCGCTGCGCAAGGGCTTTTATCCCTTCAATTGGTATCAGAGCCATCTCAAATTCTTAATCCTTGATCTGGAATATTCGTTGGTTTTAAGGTGGGATTTGCATAATGTATGTTTATTTGCGATAAACTGTTTAGGTTTAAATTGGCTATAGATTTTATGAGTTTTTTGATGCGATTAACTGTAAAGGCCCTTGTGTTTTCGGCATTAATTCATAAAATCGAGTCTATACAGTCCGGGTCTAGAATAAGTTGAAGATCGATGAAGAACGCGGTATCAATCGAGACTAATTGGAATTGTTCAGCCGCTGTTTTTTGCCCAGAATCGAGCTCTAGACGCAACAGCATCTCGACGCTGTCGCAATTTCACCCAACGAATGGTTGAAATCGTGCAGCTTTGGGACGATGTGCATTCAGCGTCTCGACATTGTCTCGATTTCGTGCAACAGTTTAGCCTTCGTGGAGACGTGCGCTGAAGCCCTAATGGGCGGTCTGATTCGTGCGGTTTGGGTTGAGCTGGGACCGGTTTGGTCCGGTTCAACCCGGTTCTTGGGCCGTTCAAGATTTTCAAGGCCGATTCGAAGCGGTTCGGGTCGGCTCGTGGATTCTAGACCAATTATGGAGCTGTATATGATGTAATAGGATAGTTTTAAAAGCTTTAATTAGTGTAATGTTTGCTTTAATTATCCTAGGGGCCAATTAAACCGGTTTATTCGCTATTTAAATGCTTTGTGGATGTCATTTAAATTTTAATCCCACCTTAGGATATAAAGCATGCTCATGCATTATGTATGTTATAATATGATTATGATGTATGGTCTAATGCATGGATTTTCATGATTGTTTTAATATATAGTTGAGTTATATTAAATTCATGAAAATGGAGAAGTATGATGCATGCAATTACATAGGTTTAATATAAGAGTTATATTAAAATGAATTGTTTGCAGCATGCTACTTTGATTTACCATTTTTGGCAATAATTAATTGTTAATTTATTAAAAATGGAAATCAAGTTGCATTGAGCATATAACATCCATAGGTTAATATAAGAGTTATATTAATTTTCATGCAATGCAAAGTTAGATAGTTTAAATTTGATTAATTTGAATATGATTGTTAATTGATTTAAACTATAGTATGCATGATTATAGGGCTAATCATTAAATTTTTTAAATAGTTTAAAATTTATGATTAGAAACCGTCAATCTATAATCAAGATATGCATGCTCACATAGGATCTTAGGTTAAAATAGATTAATTTTAATGAGTTAAAATTAATTAGACCTAAGATAATTTTCTAATAGGATTAGAAATTTCTTACTTAGTTTTAAAATAGTTTTAATGAACTAAGTAGGACAAACATTCTTGAGATTATAAGGGAACTCTACCAGTGAAGTTTTGTCTAAGGATTGGAGGTATTTAAGTTGACGGTATACGGAACACCTCCTACTTGGGAACTGACCTGGAACACCGGAGTTGAATTAATCACAGGTTAATGTTAGAATAATGTCGCTAGGTAAATTAAATTTGTTTAATACACTTAGACATTAGGTCTTATTATAATAGTTATAATAGGACTAGACTTAGATAAATGACTTAGCCGGATTTATCTAGGTCTAATCAAACCCTAAAATACCTGATAGGTTACTTTAGTGGGAGGAAAATTACAAAACTTGATTTAAATCGAGTTTTGCTCCTACGTCCCTGTATAGTTCACACCATGAGATCCATGCTCGGCTTCGTGTCGTCGTAGAGCGGCCTCCCTTCGGAAAGTGTTTCCATGGGTCAATACCAAGGTGAATGGGGAAAGTGACTATAGTAAGTGGGAGCGGGACGCGTGTCAACGTATCCTTCGGTCTCCACCCCTAGGTCACAACGTGAGATTCCTATGATCCGCCTGCGTGTTGCCCTGGAGCAACCATCCCTTCGGAGGGCCTGATCATAGGATTTGGAACATCGTGAACTCCTGAATAGGATATGATCGCTTAGGCTAATTACCAACAGTTGTCTTTCCTAACGGTAGCCTGTTGGTCCGTGCCTCAGAGATCTGAAAGTGGGAGGGTTACACTTACGAGGATGAGTTAATTTGTTAACAAATTCTTGACTGAACAATGGTGGTTAATATCTAATGGAATATGAGTTATTCTGGTATTAGAAATTGATTGAGAAGAGTCTCATTTTAGAGGAGGAACAACTGATCACCCTTCGGTGGCTGTTCTTCTAAACCTCTAAAGCATCGTTGTGAAACTCAATCATAGTTTTATTAGGGTTCTTTGATTGCTTGTTTGCAAAATTGATTGGATGTATGCAATTGTTTGTATTGCTTGTGTGATGGGTTAAGGCAAAGATAACTAATACGGTCAATTGTTTGTTTTTCAGCAATGTCTTCCTCTATTATCTCCCTGCTTAAAAACGAAAAATTAACGGGCGAAAATTTTCCTCAATGGAAATTGAACTTTAATACCATTCTCGTGGTAGAGGATCTGAGGTTCGTCTTGACGAAGGAATGTCCTCTCGTTCCCCCTCGCACTGCCGCTCAGGCAGTAAAAGATGCCTACGAACGCTGGACTAAGGCCAATGAAAAAGTCAAAGTCTATATACTGGTCAGCTTGTCTGAAGTCTTGGCCAAGCGTTACGAGAACGTGGAAACTGCCAGGGAGATTATGAATTCCCTGCAGGAGATGTTTGGACTCCCGTCCTACCAGCTCCATCACGCTGCCTTGAAGAACGTCTTCAATGCCAAGATGCAGGAAGGTCAATTTGTTCGGGAACATGTCCTGGACATGATTAACCAGTTCAATATTGCTGAGGCAAATGACGGGGTAGTCTGCGAGCGCAGTCAGGTTGCGTTCATCCTTCACTCGCTTCCAGCGAGCTATCTATCTTTCAGGACGAACGCTTAGACTGTAGGTCCATTAGGTCCCACCGGTAGCTCACTAGGGAAGTTGAGGTAAAATTCTAAGGGAGAATAGAATATTCGAAGGTGTTCGAATATTAAACTTAAATATGAATTTGATTCATATTAAAACTATAAGTTATAATTAATGCACATTTGATGTACATCAATTCTATGGTTTATATGAGAGAGATATAGTTAAATATATGATATTTAATTATAGTATTAATTAATTGTTGAATTAATTAATATTTTTTTAAAAATTTAATTCAATTAAATTTTGATTTAATTGAGTTACATTAAAAGCTATAGGTTATGTGGAAACTTTTATGTAAATATGATTTACATTTATTAATTTAATTGTTAAATTAATTATATTATTAATTATTAATATTAAATTTTATTTATATTAATAATATTAATCAGTTATGGTAACTGATTGAACGGTTCCTTCCACTAACCTAGTCCATACACGTTTTGGAGAGAAGATAGAGGGAAGTTGGTTTTCTTCCGTAGTTTTTTACGTGTTCAGTTTTTTGAGAAATCCCAATCTTGCTCTCTCTAACACACACATTCTCTCTCTCGTTCAGAGTTCTCTGCAAGTTTTCTGAAGAGAATATACAGAGATCGAAAAACTCTCTAAATCCCTTAGAGGTTTTGCTCCCACAAGCTCCCAACGAGCGATCCCCTTCGAGGATACCGGTGTAATCAAGTGGTGGTGTTCGTGGCTTTTTTTTTTTTCCAGTGAGATTGAGGATCTCTTGCTGCTGTTTTTTAGAACAATTCAGAGAAAATTTGGCGAAACGATCAAGAATCTCTTCAAGGGTTAGTGGTTCTTGGCCTAGGATCAATAGGATCCAATTCTAGATTAGATCTAGATTTTTTTGTTCCTTTTCAGCATGCTTTCATGTGTTTTACAGCATGTTTATATTTTTTTTTCTGTTGTAAAATATTCAATTTTTTGCCAACGTATCGGTATTCCAATTATGGTTTGTTTTGGGAAGAATGTCTCTGATATGTTTCCGTTGCGCAAGGGCTTTTATCCCTTCACAGTGTGGAGTCAAGGGTCGAGGTCGAGGCCGACCAAAGATGGTCGACGCTAAGGTAAGGAGGAAAACCCCATGGGAGATAAGAAGCATCTTTGGAGCACAAATAAAAAACAAATACAAGCATTAACAAGATCGAAGACACTAGGAAAAGAAGTTCGTCGAAGAGTTAGAAGCCATTCCATCAACATCAGAGACTAAGGCAACGAACACCTGAAGAAGACTGAGGGCTAAGAAAGGGAACATACCAGACTAAGGTCAACCCTAGGCCAGGGCCGACCCTAGGCCGAAGCCGAGACCGACCTTCCAAGGCCCTAAAAGTGGCCCCGATATCACATAATCAAGATGAATCAGATTGTCGATGTGGTAGAGCACAAGGCAAGATCAAGATTGAAGCAAACGAGCCATATACGAAAGATGCCAGACTGTCTGAGGTTGACCCCTGCCACGGTCGAGGTCGGGGCCGACCATAGCCACACCCGAGGTCGAGGCCTACTGATAAGGGTAAAAAATATACCTATTTAACCCTTATATTTAGCTCATTTACTTGTCAAAACTTGTATGTTTTAGATCAAAAACACTATTATCGAGCCTAAAAAGTGCTAAAGTTGATAAGTTAGGATGTTGAGAGTCATGTTTGTCAAATTGTGAATATTTGTGCTTAAAAAAACTCATTTTGGTAAGGATTTGACTAAGTTTTGGTGTTTTGCAGAAAACAAAGGAATTTGGAAAATTTCCAGAAATGCGACTGCATTTTTGGCAAGCCAAAAATGAAATGCGACCACATTTCTGGGCAGAGGCAAACAGTTTTGAGTCCATCGCGAGTCGTTTTGAATGAGTGTTTTGCACACCTAACCGACTGTTTTGACTCTAAAACTGACTGGGCCACCTGCTAGCATGATTTTCGTGACTCCTCGACGACTCCCCATGCTATAAAAGGCCTCGATTCGAAGGGAAATTCAAGCAGAACTCACTGGGTAAAAGAGCGTGGTGACAGAACCCTAGTAGACGCCCATGAGTAGGGATACCCGAGGTCCTTGCTAGAAGACTAAACTCTAACCCTTAGTTAGACATCAAACCCGAGTGTTTGTAGAGATTTCACCCTATTCCCACTTGTAAAAGAAGAGTAGAGTGTCGTGAGAACTCTAGAAGGATTGGATAAAGTGAAAAAACACTAGTTTTAACTATTGCACTATATTTTCCAGCACTTGTTTCTTTTCATTATTCTGTATTCTTTATTCATTATTTCAATGAAAAGTTGTTCATTTGCATTATATTCCATCATGCGTAGCTAAATTCCATTGAGGGGTTCGGTATAGTGAATTTAAATGGCTTAAAAGTGCTTATTTGCCTAAGTTCTATTTATTGCATATCATCCTTTATTGATTATCATTCTGAATCTTGCTGAGTTTAACTTGATCACTTAGACTTTGCATGCTATGTGAGTTTGATCCTGAAAGGGACAAATAATATCGATTCTCATAAAGGTGATATAGAAGAAAGGGCTCGAGAGAGTGTATTCGGTGTTATAGGGGAAGGTCACCTTATAACAACTATACGGTTCTAGGTTGCATGCATGAACAATCTATGTCAGAGTCGACTCACAGAAATGTGCATAACGGTACTCGCTTAGTCTTCTAACGGTTCTTGGGAGCAAGGCCAAATAGGAGTTAAACCTGACCAAATGCATGAGTAGACTTGGTTAAATAAGCCGTTATTAGAGTTATTTGCCTTAGGGTTGAAGCTATATTGAATACCTCGCTTTATTATTATTATTATTATTTCTTTACATTTTTGTTTCTTTGTTTTACAAAACCCAACATCCACTATTTTCTTTTGGTTACCTTTCAAAAGCAATCTTAGAGCAGTTTCTTCTTCAAATCTGTGTTTCCAACTTATTCTCTGTGGGATCAAAACCTATGGAATATTTCTAGAGATTTTTATTACTATATTTGAAGAAGCTGCTTATACACAAGAACTTCCAATGGACCAACCTAGAGTTGATCCTCCTGTTGACCCACAGAATCGTGGAATGGATCAGAATGGTGGGAGAATACCTTCAACGCCTCCAGATTCACCAGTGCCACAAAATGAAAATCCGATCTATATTGCAGAAGATCACAATAGAGCAATAAGGGATTATGCCTTACTAGTTTTCCAAACTCTGAATCTAGGAATACTTGAGCCACCGATAGAAGCTCCACAGTTTAAGTTGAAAACCTATGATGTTTCAAATGCTCAACACCATGGGCCAGTTTTCAGGACTTCCGAGTGAAGATCCACATAAGAATATCAAGCAATTTTTAAGAATTTGTAGTTCTTTTAAAGTAACAGGAGTACCAGAAGACACATTGAAGCTAAAACTTTTTCCTTTCTCATTATAGGGAGATGATGAAGCTTTGTTAGATTCATTTCCATGAAACTCCATCACATCTTGGAATGACTTGGCAGAAAAGTTTCTAGAGAAGTTTTTTCCGTCCAATAAGAATGCTAAGTATAGATCAGAAATCATTTCCTTCATACAATCATATAATGAGCCTTTAGATGCAGCTTGGGAAAGATTCCAAAGGTTGGTCAGAAAGTGTCCTCATCATGGATTGCCTGCTTGTATCATTCTTGAGCATTTCTATAGTGGACTTGATCAAGCTTCAAAAGCTTTAGTCAATGCATCTGCGAATGGATCTTTTCTGAAGAAATCCGCGAACGAAGCACATGCCATATTTGATACAATAGCCACAAATAACCAACATTGGGGGGAGACTCAACCTACAACTTTGAAGAATCTAGTAAAAGCTGTAGAGACAGAAGCGAACTCAACTATGCAAGCTCAGATTAAAGCTATTCACAGAATGATGATGGGCTTGACTATGGGAAACCAAGCAAACATCGCTCCCGCGAATGCTATCTCTTCTCCTTGTTGGGATATTTGTAGTGAAGAGCATATCATTGATAATTGTCCACTAAACCCTGCATCTGTTTTTTATGTAGGGCCACAGGGAAATAAAAAATGATGGAATTTGTTTGCAACTACATACAACCCAGGGTGGAGACAACATGACCCTAAGGGACATTTCCTAACAAAACTTAAAACCCTCACCGTGAAGCCAAGGAGCAGTGCAAAGCAGTTACCTTAAGGAGCGGATTGGAGTACGATGGACCAGAATACCCCATGAATCAAGAAGTTAGGAGAATCCCAAAAGAAGTTTCAGAGAAATCTATAGTCAGTACAAAAGTTTGTCAAAATAAAGAAAAGACCAAGGAGCCAGAAGCCATGGAAGAAAAGATTGAAAGTTCAAATACATAAAAAAAAATAAGGAAAATGCGACCGCAAAACCTAAAAAGTTCATTATTGATCCAGATTACAAACCACCACCACCTTATCCTCAAAGATTCAAATACGTGTCACACGATACACAATTCAAAAAGTTCCTAGACATTTTAAAGCAACTCCACATCAACATTCTGTTGGTGGAAGCGCTTGAGCAAATGCCAAACTACGTGAAATTCCTAAAAGACATCTTGTCTAAAAAGAGACGCTTGGGAGAGTACGAGACAGTTGCATTAACAGAATGCTCTAGTGCATTAGTTAAAAGCTAGGTCCCTCCCAAGTTAAAAGATCCAATAAGTTTCACTATCCCTTGCTCCATTAGATGACGGAACGTCGGCAGAGCACTATGCGATCTGGGAGCAAGTATAAATCTGATGTCGTATTCAGTTTTTAAATAGTTAGGTATAGGAGAAGCCAGACCCCTACAATTGTCACCTTACAACTAGCAGACCGATCATTAACACAACCCATTGGCAAAATAGAGGATGTACTAGTTAAGGTGGACAAGTTCGTATTTCAAACAGACTTTATTATATTGGACTGTGAAGCAGACAAAGAAGTGCCAATTATCTTAGGTCGACCTTTCTTAGCTACTGGTAGGACCTTGATCGACGTATGATGTGCATATTGCCTACCGCAAGTGTACGGGTCAAGTAATAATATAGTGATTTTAAAATCGAATGTCGTCCTCTGGATTTTAATTATCGAAAATACTCTTGGCCAATTTTATTTAGGGAATCAAATAGAATGAGAATATGAATTAATCAACACAGAACTAAAGTAAAAAGTGACAATCAAATGAGAATAATTGGTCTTAGGGAATTGATTTCACCAATTAGAGTTATGGATTAATAAACGAATTAATAACTACTATGATTCATAAATCTTGGCATAAAAATCACACATATCTCTCCTGAGCATACATGATTCTCCCATATGCAACTGAACCCGATATCCCTATCTAAATCCAATAAATATACAAGGCAATAAGGCTAACCTTTATAACAATTTCTAGAATTAACCTTAATCTCCCGATTTTTAGCTAAATTCTAGTTATGCATACGGAATACTAATTTAAATCCTCTCTCCCGAGTTAGATTCAAATATAAACATCAATCAATTTATGGCCAGTAAATCGAAAGCATTAAGGAATCAACATATGCATAAATGAACTCAATAGTATAAAAATAGTAAATCAATCCATAACGTGCCCAACGGCTACATCAATCCCTAAGAATTAAACTTAGCTACACATAATCCTTGTTACAATATAAACTAAGTCTAAATAAGCCATAAAAATTATCTAAAGTAAGGGAAAAGAGAAATAGACTCGTTGTAGGCCGAGACCGAATGTCCCCGTCACGATCCCCACCAGCAATGGGTTGATTTCCAACTAGTCCCCTTTGCTTCAGCTCAATTCTGTCCTCTTTTTGCTCTAAAGTCGACTCCAAAAGTCCCCCAAATCCAGAGTCCTCAAAACCTAGCCGAAACTAAACTTATATAGCAGATTTTCGTCGTAGCGTCGAGACGCTATTAAGACAACGTCTCGACGCTTCCCCTTTTACGCGCGTGTCTGAAAAGGAAAAGCGATAGCGTCGGGACGCTTCCTATCACAGCGTCGAGACGCTGTGGGTCTGCCGCATCTTCTCATTAAGGAAACGTAGCGTCGAAACGCTCCAAGAGTGGCGTCTCGACGCTAATGGGCAGAATGCCCTCTCTTGGCTCCTTGTTACTTAAATCTTTTCGGTTCTTTGGAATCTTTTCATGTCCCGAACACCCGATTAATTCTTATTCCACGATTTAACTCTGATCAACGCTTTCCTACAAAATAAACAATTAAGCACAATAAAATGGCCCAAACAACATAAAAGACTAGCTCAATTAAATAAGTAAAAGTAGCTAGCTATGCTCGCTATCAAATACCCCCAAACTTAAGCTTTTGCTAGTCCTCGAGCAAACTACAAATTAAACATACAATGGAAGAATGGATGCAACAATCATAACTCAATCCTCAAGGCTCAAAAGTCAATAGTCAAGCAAGCAAGAATCATGCACACAAGGACCAATGAGGGAGACAAATTAAAATTTTTCCAAAATTAACTTGCACAAGCGAGATCTAACTCAACAAGATCAGACTCTACTAGCCCGGGATTGGATTATTAAACTCTCAGCTCATCTTCCCTCTACACTGGCACTAAGGTTTCACTAATGAGTTAATGGAACAAATTAGTTTGTTATCCTCCATACTTAGGTGCTTATAATTCAATTAAATTAAGCATGTATATGTGGCACTAGCTTTCACACACCCATTGCACGGACCCTTAACCTGAGTTTTCTCTGGTTGGCCTAACTGATCACAACAGGGGTAGCTCTTTTTGCCTTAATCTTTATTACCCATTGCATATTGTGCACAAGCCATGGCATTATTATCTTATTTCAACAGTAACAACAAAAATGATTTTTCTTTATGAGCATAAATAGCAAATATTCTTTTCTTTCCTCCTAAGCAAGGTCAAACATGCTAATTTGCAAAAAATTAACTCTTTAGCTCTACCCTACACCTATCGAGGTGACAACAAGCATATGAACCCAATAATTCGCTCCTAAGCATTTAAATCCAAATCTAGCCAAGACAAATACTCTACTCATGCAAGCCATCTCCTAGAAAAATTTTAAAAAGTCTCCCTTTTTGGACACTCATGCTTACAACTCATCACAAGCTTGAAAATTGACAAAAAAAAACCTATCCTAGGATATCATAATCATGCAAAAGTAGCATCTAGAAAACAACCATATGCATAATTCAAAGAAAGCTCAAAACTATAGCCCGAACTCAGATGCTCAAGGGCTCCACAAACATGCTAATCCACCCCCAAACTTAAAATATGCATTGTCCTCAATGTATAACGAAAATAAAGCATAAACAAGCATGAGAACAATAAATGAATAAAAGGAGTGAACAATACTGCCCTGGAATGATGATGACTTCTTGACTGAATGCTTGGACTCTTGACAGCTTGAAAGCAAAGGAGGGAAAGAAAACAAGACCTACAAAACAGACACAAACAATACATAAAACTCAAAAGAAAGAAATAACTAACTCACTTGGGTTGCCTCCCATAAGCGCTTGTTTAACGTCATTAGCTCGACGTGTTGACCAACTATGCATCAGGGTGGTCTCCTGTTAGATTTTCCATCACTGGTGCTCTTCCTAGCACCTCTCCTGTAGCCCACCAACATGGTATCTGATGTGTTCTTGGGTTCCTCAAAAGCTTTTAAAATCTCTTTCTCCTGTTGAACTCTGATGATTAGCTCCCTACGCTCAATATCAATTATAACTCTCCTTGTAGCAAGGAAAGGTCTCCCTAATATAATAGGCATAGCAGGATTCTCTTTAATATCTAGCACAAAGAAATCAACAGGAAGGAAAAATCTACCTACTTTAATCAGAATATTCTCAACAATCCCATATGGACTAACCACAGACTGGTCAGCCAACTGAAGTCTCACAGAGGTAGATTTTATTTCTCCTATATTAAGCTTTTTGCACAGAGATAATGGAATAATATTTATGCTGGCCCCTAGATCACATAGTGCTCTACAAGAATAAGTACCAAAATTACAAGGAACAGTAAAACTCCCTGGGTCAAACAATTTCTCTGGTACTCCCTGTTGGACACGAGCACTACATGTCGATGCAAGATATACAGTCTCCAATTGCTTTTCCTTTTTCTTCTTGTTGAGCCATTCCTTCATGAATTTTCTGTAGTGAGGCATCTGCTCCAAGGCATCTGAAAAAGGAATATTAACATGCAAACCCATAAAAGCATCTAAAAATTTTTCAAACTTAACCTTAGAATTTTTCTTTTTCTTTGATTTAGGAACTAAAACAGTAGGAGAACGAATAGAAGGTTCAGGATTAAGCTTTTCAGCTTCGTTTGAGGTGGTGCCTTCTTCAACTCCTCCTGTGAGTTCCTCTGGTTCAGTAGTCTCGTCCTCCTAAGCTAATTGAATCTCCTCCTCGTGATGCACAGACACGGCCTTGCAGAACTCCAATGAAGATTTCTCCTGTTCAACTGGGGCTTTACCTTTATTCATAGAGTTGACAACACTTACCAGTTGTCCCAGCTGAGTCTCTATATTCTTGATTGCTGCAGAATGACCATTGACAGTAGTGTTTATTGCAATCACGGCCTCCTCAAGTTTATTTGACCTGTTACTTGATTCTGCAATAAAAGCTCCAACAAGGTCTTCTAAAGATTTCTTATTTTCTTGACTTTGGGGAGTGAAGCCAGGAGGATTTAAAACATTCTTATTATTAGCATAGGAAAAATTCTCATGATTTCTATTGCTAGGGTGATAATGTGTAGGTGTGGAATTATTATTATACCCCCTAGAATTAAAATTCGAAACATACTGAACCTGCTCGAGATTTTCCCCCTGAGTCTGGGATGCAAGGGCAGCAGCAGACTCAATTGATTGAGCATTCCCTGAACCTGAAAACTTTAAAAATGCATTAGCCAATGAAGACATCTGAGCCTGAAGTGCACTTACGTTGTCAACCTCGAACACTCCAGCAGCAATCTTTTTGGGTCCTGACCGCTCAGATGGCCACTGATAGCTGTTGGTGGTCATATCCTCTAACAAAGTCCTAGCACTCTCAACAGTCTTGGACAACAGAGTCCCACCTGCAGCTGCATCAACAATAGTTTTCGTGCTAGGAGTTAAACCATTATAAAATAACTGAACCTGGAGCCAGTCAGGGTATCCGTGCTGAGGGCACTTCCTTAACAGCTCTTTAAATCTCTCCCAAGCCTCGAATAGCTGCTCATCGAATTGTTGCTGGAATGTCCCAATTTCGGTCCTCAGCTTGACCGTCTTGGCAGGAGGAAGGAACTTCTTTAAGAATGCCTGGACCAAAGCATCTCAAGTGGTAATGCTCCCAGGTGGAATAGATTGTAACCAGTCCCTCGCTTTGTCCTGCAACGAAAAAGGAAATAAACGTAAGAGAATGGAGTCTTCAGAAACACCATTTAACTTTACCGACCCACAGATGTCTTGGAAGGATTTCAGATGAGAATTTGGATCCTCCATGGGTGATCCTCTGTAAGCGAAATCTCGAGCCATCTGAATGAGACCTGTTTTCAACTCAAAATTATTAGCATTAATTGGGGCATAGACAATCCCCGACTGTTGCTCGTGAAAGATCGGCTGAAAATAGTCCCTGATGTGCTTAGGTTCTTCAGGATTAGGATTGGCCATTTGGATGTTTTCTTGATTTTCCCTTCGAAGTCTATTGAAAGTTCTTTCGATCTCTGGATCTAAGGGAACTAAGGCCAATTCCCTAACCTTTCGCATACACCGACTATACTAACCTAAAAAGGCAAAGAAAAGGAAATAAAACAAATTAGGGAAGAAACAAGAAAAGGAAAATAACAAATCGAAATAAGGAAAATATAATTTAAAAAAGGACGAAAATAAATTACTATGGAATGCAAAAATAGATAAGACAAAACAAATAAGGAAACTAACAAATAAGGAAAAACTAATCTAAAAAGGAAAAACTAAAAATCTATCAATGGAAAATTCAAACAAACATGGAAAAATCTAAATATGGAAAAATTTAAGAATGGAAAAGAAAAACAATAAAGGAAATATGCAATCTACCTAAAAACAAAAATAACAAAAAATAGCAACAAAATAGAATACACCCTAAACTAAGACCGGACAATTTTTCTTCGATATTAAATTTGACTAAATATGTCAATCCCCGGCAACGGCGCCAAAAACTTGATGTGCAAATTGCTTACCGCAAGTGTACGGGTCAAGTAATAATATAGTGATTTTAAAATCGAATGTCGTCCTCTGGATTTTAATTATCGAAAATACTCTTGGCCAATTTTATTTAGGGAATCAAATAGAATGAGAATATGAATTAATCAACACAGAACTAAAGTAAAAAGTGACAATCAAATGGGAATAATTGGTCTTATGGAATTGATTTCACCAATTAGAGTTATGGATTAATAAACGAATTAATAACTACTATGATTCATAAATCTTGGCATAAAAATCACACATATCTCTCCCGAGCATACATGATTCTCCCATATGCAACTGAACCCGATATCCCTATCTAAATCCAATAAACATACAAGGCAATAAGGCTAACCTTTATAACAATTTCTAGAATTAACCTTAATCTCCCGATTTTTAGCTAAATTCTAGTTATGCATACGGAATACTAATTTAAATCCTCTCTCCCGAGTTAGATTCAAATATAAACATCAATCAATTTATGGCCAGTAAATCGAAAGCATTAAGGAATCAACATATGCATAAATGAACTCAATAGTATAAAAATAGTAAATCAATCCATAACGTGCCCAACGGCTACATCAATCCCTAAGAATTAAACTTAGCTACACATAATCCTTGTTACAATATAAACTAAGTCTAAATAAGCCATAAAAATTATCTAAAGTAAGGGAAAAGAGAAATAGACTCGTTGTAGGCCGAGACCGAATGTCCCCGTCACGATCCCCACCAGCAATGGGTTGATTTCCAACTAGTCCCCTTTGCTTCAGCTCAATTCTGTCCTCTTTTTGCTCTAAAGTCGGCTCCAAAAGTCCCCCAAATCCAGAGTCCTCAAAACCTAGCCGAAACTAAACTTATATAGCAGATTTTCGTAGTAGCGTCGAGACGCTGTGGGTCTGCCGCATCTTCTCATTAAGGAAACATAGCGTCGAAATGCTCCAAGAGTGGCGTCTCGACGCTAATGGGCAGAATGCCCTCTCTTGGCTCCTTGTTACTTGAATCTTTTTGGTTCTTTGGCATCTTTTCATGTCCCGAACACCCGATTAATTCTTATTCCACGATTTAACTCTAATCAACGCTTTCCTACAAAATAAACAATTAAGCACAATAAAATGGCCCAAACAACATAAAAGACTAGCTCAATTAAATAAGTAAAAGTAGCTAGCTATGCTCGCTATCAACGTACAAAAGGGAGAATTGACTATGAGGGTCAATGATCAACAAGTTACCTTCAATGTCATGAGCGCGGTCAAATATCCAGGAGATTTCGAGGATTGTTCAGTAATTGACAAGATTGATGAGCTTTCTTTATCTACTTTGCAGGAATTACTAAAACTTAAAGATGAAGAACAAGAGTAGGTGGGTTTAATAAGATTGAAGAAATAGAAGAATTGACCAAAAATGGCTCTGCAGTAGCACGAATAGAAGCATTGAGAGATTCCTTGGAGTTAAGCCTAGAAGAAATCAAGCCATTGTAGCCGTCTATGATTAACCCTCAAAAATTAGAACTCAAACCTTTACCGGAACATCTGAAATATAGTTACCTTGGAGAGAATAAAACTCTACCAATTATTATCTCAGCTTTACCTCATTGACGAAGATGAATTGTCTTTGCTGCAGGTCCTATCTTGTCACAAAAAGGTGACAGGTTGAACAATCACAGATATTCAGGGAATCAGTCCGTCGTTTTGTATGCATAGAATCAACCTTGGAGATGTTGGGGTTTATGTCCTAAAACTCGTGGATAGTAAATGTAACAAAGTTATATATAAAACTTATTAGAATAGTTTTTATTATGGTTGTTGAAAAATTAGTTTACTATGTATTTATTAACCCAAATCCAATAAAACTAAGAATCCTTGGCTATGATATGAATACTTGAACTTTATGTAGTGACATAAAAGTGGATCAGGTTCAAGTACGTAGCCTAAACGGTCTATAGTATAAGGATAAGACTGGGTACCTTATCCTAGGAAAAACTATGTGACGAGGCCCACTTTGTTTTAATACAAACGATGTGATCCTAAATCGTTCATGTAGAGACATGTGAGTGGGGGCGTCCTATGCAAAAGAAGTTTGTATAAGACCGGACCGTGAAATAAGTCACTTTCACTTTATAACGCCGTTTACTGTGAAACTGACTAATTCAAGCGATAACCTAGGTAACTCGATCTTAATCCTGAGCTAACTATGAACTCCTCTTTATTCGAGATTATCCTTTGATTTGCATAGGTGAGAGTGGCCCATAAGCGCCGCTCAATATACCTGCCACTTTGGGGATAAGACCGAGTAGATAGTTGGGGACATAGTCCTGCAAGATGGAATTCACTCCTACCCGTCTTTAGGGATAGTAGAGAGGTTGTTCCCTTAAGTACTGACTCCGGAACGTGAACAAAGGCGCGCCACCCTCTCATTGGCCCGAGAGGTTTTAGGTTTCATGGTCGGACCACAAACCGATTGTTCATTAAGGACTCAGTAAAGGCTTAAGGAACAAGAAGTGCTATAGAGGTAAAACGGACTTTTTAACCTGACTATAGTAACGAACAACCTGTGAAGGATTGACTTACTAATCACGGTTATATCGGGTGGACAGAAATATATCTACAGTGAGGGGAGTTCAGCTACGGGCTATAGTGGAGTGTCCCGTTAGTTAACGAATGTTGGTTAACTAGGATTGAAAGAGTTCAACGAGTTAATCTCGGATCGTTGGAGCCCATGATCTGTAGTCCATTAGGTCTCCCTGCTAGCTCAAACGGATTAACCTTAGAACAGGGTGATGAAAGAATTTGAAACATGTTCAAATTCGGTTAAGGGAAATAAAGTTAATTATATATAACAATATAATTTAACTTGTTAGTTTAAATTGAATATTAAACTACAAAAAGAGAAAGTTAAAATATTTGAATGACGATTTAAATATTGCTTCATAACTCGATTCTAAATGTTACACATGAATAGTGATTCATGCTCAAAAGATCGGGATTGAGAGAAATGGAAGATTGGTGTAATAGTTGGATTTAATATATGATATTAAATGAATTAGTTAAAATTGTTTTAATTGTTGTTTAAAATTAAAATTAATTATTGAATTAATTTTTTTAAAATGAATTTTTTTTTTTCATTTTTTGGAGGTGGTGGAGTGTGAATTTTCACACTTAAACACCTTAGATAGCCACCTCCATGGACACCAATCTTGTGACTCACCAACATCTACATGTTTGCTGTCTTCCAAAGCTTAAATTGAGTTGCATGATTTGCTTCATATATACACAAAAGGCTGAGAAGAAATGGAGAGAGGTGAGTTCATTTTTGCAAAACAAACCGTGAAGACACAAAGCTAAAAAACCCATTTCTCTCTCAAATTCATCATGCTTGGGTTCCACAAGCCCGTTCTAAGATCGGAGAATAGCGGGGAAGATCTCGGTGGTCGTCCATGAGCCGCTCGTGTAAAGAAACAACCAACGAGATGCTTGAATTCAGAGTTCCAAGAGGTAAGTTCAAAATCCTCTGTTTATATAAAATTTCCAGCATGAGTTTAATCTTTAAAATTAATGAAAATCAAGGCCTAAGATCCGCTAACGCTTCCGCTCGAGTGTTCTTCACTCCATCAATTGGTATCAGAGCGTGGTTTGGGCACTTGATTTCCATTAATTTCGAGTTTGGTGGGCGAATTTCAATTGTTGAATAAGTTATGGTTGCTAAAGTTGGATTCTCGGTTTTGGCATCAAATTAAGCTTTCAATTCTTGTTTAAATTGTAATAGCCTACATGTATATGGGAATTGATGTCTTGGCAAGAGTCTGTACCGATTTGGGAGTCATTAGAGTTGTATTTAAGCTGTAATCGATCAAGGAAGACGAAGAGGTCGCTGGCCGAAAAAACAGAGCATGAAGAAATCTGTGTTTTCTGGGCTGCTGGATGAACATCGTCGAGACGCTGCTTCATCAGTGTCTCGACGCTACCGCGAAAATTCAAAATGATTGAATTTTGGCGGTGGTTCGGTTCAGGCGGTTCATTCTCGGTCCGGTTCACCGTTTCCCAGTCGGTTCGGTTGGTTTAAGGCCGGTTCAAGCCATTTTTCAACTCCTTTGGTTCGATTCAAGACTTTTATGGATGGTTCAAGCTGATTCGAGGTGTTCGGGGCCGGTTCGGGAGCTGTCCAAGGCGGTTCTCTATTTTATTTAATTATTAATGTAATAATTTAGCTTAGTTTGATTGTTTGGATGCCAAAACCGGTCTGCTTTAGTGTGTTTAATTATTTATGCATTAGGAATGTATGTTATAATTAAATTAGAATTGATTATGCATAAAGTATGTCATATAGATTTAAAATCTCACCATAGGAAAGCATGATCATGCATTAGTAATTAATTATAAGGGTTATAATAAAATGAATGAGTGTTAGGTTTCGTGTTAGATACATGTTGGTTGTTTTTAATTTTTTCGTTTATGGATGTTTTATATAAGTGTTATATTAATAAACGAAAACGAACGAGCATGCAGCATGAAACCACCTTAGCATAGATGAATGTTATAGGTTTTCTATTTTATAAAGCGTTATAAAAATCGAGATAGACATTAAAACCTATAGCAAAGATAAATGCATGCTCACTTAGGGTTAATGAATTCCAATTTCAAATGATTCGCATAGAATAGGTCGATATCTTGTAAAGCTAAGGTTACAAGTGAACTCGCCCGGCAAGATGTTGTCTAAGGCTGGAGGTATTTAAGTTGACAGTTTACGGAACACCTTCTACCTGGGCATCGAACCGGTACTTGAGTTAGGTTAACCCGGTTTTATGAGCATGCGTTGAGAGATGTGAGGTTTTATCACCTGGACATCATAGTGTAATAGTTATGTCGTTGGAAATCACCTAGACTTAGGTTGTTTCAAAACGTTTAAGCTTTTTGAATGGTGATTTATTTTTATAACTTGAATTTTGATTGTTATATACTTTCATCACCATTAGAAGATAGTTATAAGGTTAAATGAATAGAAACCGTCAAACCTATAACAAAGAGTTGCATGCTAACATAGGATCTTAGGTAGCACGAATTAATTTTAAAACGTTTAAAATCAATTAGACCTAAGATCACGATTTTCTAATAGGATTAGAAGAGCTTCCTGCTTAAGGTTTTAATAGAGTTAAAATTGGATAAGTAGGATATAAGACTTTGGTTATAAGGGAACTCTCCCGGTAATCCGGTACCTGAGTTGAACTAACCATGGTCTTATTAGCATGCAATGTCGCTAGGATATTAAAAGGGTTTTATTCGCCTAGACATAAGAATAAAAGACCTTATTTAGTTATTTATAAGGCATTAACTTAGATAAATTCGTTTAGCCGAGATTTACCTAAGTGAAAGACCCTAAATCGCAGAGTTTTGACGTTTAAAGGAATGTTGAAATACATGTCGCCAGAATTTGTTATTTTCAGTGAGGTAAACAGTTCTCTAGATATTCGGTTGATGGGCTACATTTTGGTTGAAATGGTTTTGGAAAGATCGGTGTGGGATGATTGTCAGAGTTGTAGAGAGTTTGTTTCGAAACTTGTGTGTAACGAGGAAATGTCGAAGATTCCTAAGGAATTGTCTGAAGAAGGGAAGGATTTCATTGGAAGATGCTTTGATCAGGACCATGAACGGCGGTGGACAACGACGGGGAGAAAAAGAGAGAGAAGGTGGGGGATGAGGAGAGAGGGAAGTGGGTTTGAGGAGAGAGAATATTTTTTTAATAATAATAATTATTATTTATTATTACTATTATTATTATATTTTAATAATAATAATAATACTTTTATTATTTCATTATTATTATATTAATATTTTAATTAAAAATCAATATTTTATTATTTTAAATTGCCACATCAGCCTTAGAGGGACTCAATAGATACATTTTCAGAACAGTAGGGACTTGATTGTTCGATTTTGAAACATAGGGACCTATTAGAAACTGACTCGAAACATGAGGGACCAAAAAGGTATTTTACCCTTTTAAATAAGATGATAGCGAATTTGTTTTCCAAATATAACATCAGGCATAGGGTTTCAACTGCTTACCATCCTCAGATGAATGGACAAGTAGAGCTCTCTAACCGAGAGATCAAAGCAATTTTGGAGAAAAAGTAGACCCTTCTCGGAAAGATTGGTCGCTACATCTTGATGAGGCACTATGAGCACATAGAACAACATATACAACACCCTTTGGAATGTCTCTGTACCGAATCATATTTGGAAAAGCTTGCCATCTACCTCTAGAACTGGAACACAGGGCCTATTGGGCGTTGAAGAAATTCAACTTCAATATAGACAAAGCTGGAGTTAAAAGAAAATTGCAGCTGAATGAATTGGAAGAGCTTCGTCATTTCTCCTATGAGAATGCAAAATTATATAAGGAGAAAGTCAAGAGGTGGCATGATCGAAGGATACATCCAAAGGAATTTCATAAAGGCCAGCAGGTGTTGCTTTTTAATTCAAGCCTGAAGTTGTTTCCAGGGTAGCTGAAATCAAGATGGTCAGGACCATTCAAGATTGTGTGATTTTTTTTTTATTATGGAATTGTAGAATTAATGGATCACCAAGGTACACATTTCAAGGTAAATGGTCAAAGGACTAAAAGCCATATTGGGGAAAGAGTTTTGGGGTCGAAGAAGCCCTTGTGTCCGTAATAGATCTTGTATGATTTCTATTTCTAAGAATTTTTTGTATACCATGTGGATTAATATGAGAAAAAAATAGAATAACAAAATATATGGGCAAGAGTAAACTCTGTCTAGGAAAATCCTATCTAGGAAAAGGTATTTAAGCTGATCATAGGGAACACATTTTCCTGGGGATTTACCTAGGAGTTGAAATGCCCAAGTTATTTTGCATTTGTCTAAGAAAAGAAAAATAAATAAATAATGATCATGTTTAAATGTGTGAAAATTCTAATAAGTGTGTTATTGTTTCAACCAAAAAAAGGAGAAAAGAACCAAGAAAATCAAAAGAAGTGAGAAAAAAATAAGGATGGCAGTGAACTAGGCAATTGCGACCGCATTTTCCAAATGGCCGAAGGCAGTGAGGTCATTTAGTGACAGTCACGTGACCTAATTTTTGGAAACCTATAAATAGCTTGACTTATGTTTTTCTTCTTCACAATTCATTTAAACCTCCTTACACTCAAGTCACTTAGAACACTCCTCAATCCTCAATCCTCAATCCCTCGCAAGATTACTCAATCTTTGAGTAATCGGAGTGCCCAACGTGCTGGTCAAGACGATCAACACCAAGGAGAAGGGTTCGTTCCACGCATGCACGAAGCAAGAACCGAGAGACCCACAAGTTTTTCACAAGCTACTGTGGAACGAAGGCCCACGACTCCAACTCCCTCATCCACGACAATGTCGTCTGCTACAAGGGAGAATCCAATTGGTTCTTGACACAAGAAAGTCACACCCACTGAGTCCCTTCATCTTACGCAGAAACGGGTGAAAAACCTCTTAGAAAACGCTCTAAGGAGTCGTATGCCATGATCCGTGAGATGGGAGCCAAGAGATGTGTGGCTATTGAGGAGGAGGCGAGATTGCGTGAAGATGATGAATCTTCTAAAGCAGGGGAAAGTTCACGACAAGAAGAGGTTGCCATGGGTAACTATTTTAATCCTTTAACTAAATCTTCTTGCAGGGACAAACTGTTTGTGACTTACAGTGCCAAGCAGAAAAGTGCCAAGAAAGCCAAAACTGAGAAGTCCCTAAACATTGAGCCTCTTAAGACGGCAAGGATGCCAGCAGACGTGTTTGAAAACATGATTCGACAAGTTGTTGTGCAGGCACTAAATGAGATAAGGGCTGAAAAAGAAAGAGAGTTACAAAGCATGAAGGCTGAATATATAGGTAAGAAAAAGGGATGTGGAGGATGAGAACAAAAAGGAGGAAGCTGAGAAAAAGAGAGAAGAAGAAAAACAAGAGGCTGAGAGGACCCTTGAGGCTGAAAAAGTAAGGAAGGAAGATGAAGAATTAAGGAGGTTGGCTGCTGAACTCCAACTCCTTGAAGAAGAGAAGGCAAGAAGAGAGATCCTTCGGGAAGAAGAAAACCGAAGGAAAGAGGCCAAGGAATTTCTTGCAGCCTTTGAGCCTTTACACAATGCTCAAAGGGGAGCTGGAGAGCTGCAAGAAGAAGAAGAAGATGCCTCTAAAAGGCCAAGTATTGAAGAACCAGAAAAAGAAGACAAAGAAGACAGTGAAAGGCAGAATGCGACCACAATTAGGCAGCATTCTGAGGAAGGCACAACCGAGGCCATGGATAAGCAGCAAGCTGATGAGCCCCTCGATCCATTGTTCGAGTGTGACATTAGGGGACCTTCACCAGTTGTTGAAAGTTCTTCTTCGGAAGAGAAGGAGGATGAAGAAAAAATTGAAGAAAAATAGGTCGAGATCTCTAGTGACAATGAGAAAGAGACAAATTTCGAGGTGAAGGAATTGGACGATGATCAAAATCCAATTTCTTCTGCATTGAGGAAAAAAAGAAGAAGAGAAATCAGAGCTGACAGGACGACAAAGAACAAGAATGATCCTACATTCGCGAAGAGGCCGAGGACTAGGTCCATGGACACCTCTCCTGTACCTCCTACCACCACACCAATCAAGCCAAAGGTTAAAATTCCTAAAGTTACATCGCCAAAGAATCCATTCCCCGAGGTCTTTAAAGATATAAATTTCCAAGAGAAGATGGAGATCATGAGGAAGCGAGACTTCTTGAATGAGAAGGGATTCTCAAGCCTAGTAGGGACATTGCCTGACTTTGTAACAAAGGTCATCACCCAATACAAGTGGCAAGAGTTTTGTGCTCACCCTCAAGAGGTCATGGTGCCTCTAGTCCGGGAGTTTTATGCAGGGTTGAGGGAAGAAAGTTTGAGCTTGGCGGTTGTACGTGGGAGCATGGTGAGCTTCTCCTCAGTGGATATCAATAGGGTATATCGGATCAAAGCTCCTTTGCAACCGAGAGGGAACGATGCCATTAAAAACCCTTCGGCCAAGCAACTGAAAGAAGCATTGAAAATTGTGGCCAGGAAGGGAGTTAAATGGAAAGAATCTCAGACGAAAGTGAAGACTCTTGTGCCAAGTGACTTAAAGCCAGAACCGGTAGTGTGGCTTCACTTCATCAAAAACAAATTGATGCCTACCACCCATGATAGTAAAATTTCAGTAGAGATGGTCGTGCTTCTCTACAGCATAATGAAAGGGTTAGAGATCAATATAGGGAGCATCATTCGAGAGGATATTCTATCCTGCGGAAGAAAGAGAGCAGGGAAGCTATTCTTTGGGTCTCTCATAACCCAACTATGTCAGAGAGTCAAGATTGTTCCTAGAAAGGATGAGGAACGACATTTCTACAGGCCGACCATTGACTTGCCTCTGATCGGGAAGCTGCAGCAGAACAATGCACAAAGGAACTTGAACTGAACATTTAGGGTTTAGGGTTTAGGGTTTAGGGTTTAGGGTTTAGTCTTTGTGACGTCTATCTCTTAGGATTGCCAGTACCGGAGTATCTAGTCTTGATCTGAACATTGGTCTGAGAGCAACTTGAACTGCTCCTATATGTAGGAATTGAAAATCTTTCCTATGTTTGAGGATGTCGTCCTTTGGAAATAATTGAATTAAATCAATATTTCCATAGACTGGGATTTTTCTTTCAACAATCTTGATGCATTGTTGTTCACGGAAATTGAAAGTGTTGTGTATGTAAATAGTTTTGTTGTCGAGTTTGGGTAAGCCCCATTTTCTAAGATTAGTTTCTATCTTTGCTATGTGCAAAGCTTCATTAGAGATCTCTGAGCTTGAAGAGGCCATATGCTGGTCCTCTACTTCATCTTGGGTAAGTTCTTTTGAAGAAAGGGATTTAAAAAGGATTTTTCTTAAGAGAGACATTGATTAATAAGAGAAAATCATTTCTTCAAATTGTAAACAATAAATTTTATTCTCATAAAACTATTTTTCTCGGAATTGAGAATCAAAAGGTAGTTACCTCCGTTCACTCTTTTGGCAAGAAGGCAAGGTAGGCTTACCAACGGATTCACAGCGCTTACTCTTTGCGACTTACGATCGGGAACACCAACCACAGCAGGTCCTTCGCAACAGTCCTCTAGAGTGAATGAATGTAATTTCTTCCGACAATCTTTTCTTTGAAAGATAGTTTTGATGAGATCTTAAAATAAATTGAATATACTTAAAGAAATGTATATTCTTTTATCTCTCAATCTCTTCCTCCCAAAAAAATTTGAAATCAACAATCGAAGATTTGAAACTTTATTGAAAATGGCTCTGATACCAAATAACATTCCAAATAATTATCGTCAAAAAAGAATAGGACAGAGACGAAATCCCCGCCATAATCAATCCAACACTCGAAAGGACAAAAGAAAGGTCTCTTGCTTCAAATGCCAAAAGGAAGGACATTATGCTAATAATTGTCCTAATAGAAAGATAAATGAGCTAAACTTTGATGAAGAATATTCAAGTCTCTCAAATAGTTCGTCTGAAGATTTAAACCAAATTCAATTCGAGGACACTGATTCTGAAATCTCCAGTCAAAGCGAAAGCGATCATTCTGAATGCATCAAAGCATGTAAGAAGGATCGAGAAGGACAGTGCATAAATGTTCTAACAAACGAACAAGAAGTTCTTTTCAATTCTATAGACTATATAGAGGATATGGAAATGAAAAAGAAAATTCTAAAGACATTAAAACAGTCTTTAGGATCATCAAATATCCAAGAACCACAAATGAAGAAAAAAGAAATTCGACAGCTTAGTCTGTCCGAAATTCTTCAAAACAAGCCTGATTTTATGAGAACAAAATCAGATTTCCAACCTTCTTCTATTCAAGATTTACAATTTGAAATCAACAATCTCAAAAAAGAGATTAGAGACAACAAGATTGAAATTGATGCAATAAAAATAGAGATTAATAATCTTAAACTCAAAAATATTAATTCCGATAATGAAGGAGAGGACTTCTCAATCAAGTCATAAAGTCACAATTTCAAAAATGGTATTCTTTAATAACCCTAAAAATTGAAGATTTTCAAATTACCCTGAAGGCATTAATAGACTCAGGAGCCGACCAAAACTGCATACAGCAAGGATTAATTCCTACAAAATATTTCGAAAAAACTACTGAAAAATTAAGTAGTGCTAACGGACAAAGTCTCAACATTCAATACAAATTACCAAATGTCCATATTTGTAATAACGACATTTGCATCGTAAGTTCTTTCCTCCTAGTGAAAGATTTAAAACAAGAGTTGATCCTAGGAACTCCATTCCTAACCCAACTCTATCTCATTAAGATAACCGAACAAGGTTTGGTTAGTCAATTTGATGGAACCGAGATAATTTTCGAATTCATCTCCTCAATCCTTTCCTATGATATTATGGAAGTAAGTGAATTAAAACTTGAAGAAATCAAGAAAAAACAAAAGCAAATCTCGTTCTTAAAAGAAGAGATTAGTTATAAAAAAAATAGAAGAAAATCTTAAAAGCCCTTCAATAAAAATTAAGATAAAAGACTTGGAAAACAAAATTGAAATGGAAATTTGTTCAAACCTCCCTAATGCTTTTTGGGACAGGAAGAAGCATATTGTTAATCTTCCTTACAAAAGAAGTTTCAATGAATCCAATATCCCTACAAAAGCAAGACCAATTCAAATGAATGCAGATCTACTAACATTTTGCAAAAAAGAAATACAGGATTTGCTCAATAAAAAGCTGATCAGACCATCCAAGAGTCCATGGTCATGTGCAGCATTCTACGTCAACAACGCAGCCGAACAGGAGCGTGGTGTGCCAAGATTAGTAATAAATTACAAACCATTAAACAAATTTTTGGAATGGATAAGGTATCCAATTCCTAACAAACAAGATTTGTTAAAAAGAATTTCAAATGCAAAAGTATTTTCAAAATTTGATATGAAATCCGGATTTTGGCAAATCCAAATATCCGAGAAAGACAAATACAAGACTGCTTTTAACGTACCATTTGGCCAATACGAATGGAATGTTATGCCTTTCGGGCTTAAAAACGCCCCTTCTGAATTTCAAAAAATCATGAATGATATTTTCAATGATTTTCAAGATTTTACAATTGTTTACATTGACGATGTTTTAGTTTTTTCTTCAAACATCGATCAACATTTCAAGCATTTAAATATGTTTATTAATATTATCAAACAAAATGGTTTGGCAGTCTCTCTATCAAAAGTCAAACTATTTCAAACTCAAATAAAACTTTTGGGCTTTAATATCCATATGGGCCTGATAAAACCAATTCAGAGGTCCATAAATTTTGCATCAAATTTCCCAGACCAAATGACCGATAAAACCCAACTTCAAAGGTTTTTGGGCTGTCTCAATTATGTGTCTGACTTTATCCAAAACCTCAGACCCATTAGCAAACCGCTTTTTCAAAGGCTCAAGAAAAATCCAAAACCATGGAGTGATGAGCATACTAAAGTTGTTCAAAGGATAAAAGCTTTAGTCAAATCAATACCCTGTTTGAGTCTCATCAACCCAAAAGCCAATCTGATAGTGGAAACAGATGCGTCGGATATTGGATATGGGGGAATCCTCAAACAGTGTTTAGATAAGGAAGAATCAATTGTCCGATTTCATTCAGGAATATGGAATGATACTCAAAAGAATTACTCCACAGTCAAAAAGGAGTTACTTGCTATAGTTCTCTGTGTTAAAAAATTCCAAGGTGATTTAATAAACAAAAAATTCACCATCAAAACCGATTCTCAAGCTTCAAAATTTGTTTTAGAGAAAGATGTAAAAAATTTAGTTTCAAAGCAAATTTTCGCCAGGTGGCAAGCAATTTTGTCTTGTTTTGATTTTGATATTTTGCCTATAAAAGGCGTTCAAAACCCTCTTGCAGATTATCTCTCAAGGGAGTTTCTAACTCAAAAACTCTCTCCTCTCTCTCTCCCTCTCTCAAAAGAAAAGAAAAAGAGTAAATGAGTGGAAGTAGAGGCAGAGCCTCCTCTTCAAGGGGCAGTCGCCCATCTTCCTCTTCCTCAGCACCTCCACCAATGAGTGCTAATCAATATGCGATGGATTGAGGGTTTACTCCGGTAACCCGATCCAAGTCCAGGCAAGGCAGTATACGCCCTATGCCTCCAATGGAGTCATCCACTCCACCTCCAAGGCCTTCAGCCAACCTTGTCCGTCCTTCTGGCGGAGTTGTCCAATTGAGACCTCCGGTCTCACCAGATTCAAGGATAGGGTCATCAACCCCTTCACCTTCTTCCTACTCTCAGGCAGTAGTACCAGAAAATAGGTTTGTACCTCGACCTGAGATCAAATGTTACTTTCAAAAATCCCAGGTCATCTATGAACCAATCATAGAGCCTGAATTTCAAGGTCTTACCTTAGAAGAGACCATTTCAAATATGTATCCTACAGGCTTTAATTTCATGCCTGAGGATCTCAACAAAACCATAACTTTTTATGAGTTCATTCTAGTAGACACAAAGTCTGCAGAAATCACTCATATCCCTGATAAAAACGATCCTTCAAAGATCGCCTATTCAAAATTCAAGATATTCAAAGCCCTAAATCCAACTCATTGGAATCAAGGCCTGTATACAGACAAATCTTTTTTGTTCCACAAACGTATTCATATTGGGACTACGTAAGAGCGTGGTATTCAAGTTACAAGCATTCTTGGTTTATTTGTTTCTGCCAAAATGCTTATAAAATTACTTTTCCTTTATGATTCTCTGGATGTCACAAAAATCCTAAAGATCAAGTGGTGGGATAAGTTCAATTTTCAGAACGCCACTCTAAAAAATGTGAAAGAATGGTTTGCTGCTAACGGCTACCTTCAAGACATTGACATCAAAAGAAACGTAGAGTTTCTCAATGACAAATCCAAACTTCTGGCAGCTCTCGCACAAACGACATCTGATGCAGACTTCCAGAGAATCCTTCAAGCAGCAGCTTCAGACAGAAGTGAATCACCAACTTCTTCAGCACATGAAGGAGAAGAAAGCGAGCCGGACTACGATCTAGACGACTCGTTCCTCGACTCACAGCCCATGTGAGCTCCGAATCAATTAAAATTTCTTGTTTCACAAAGAAACAAATGGTGTTCATAAGGGATGCTTCATAAAGAAGTATTTCCATCATTAAAAAGAAAAATGTTGTGAATTCTCTTCTTTAGTTTTAAAAGGTGTAAACTCTGTAAGTAGTCTAGTTTGTACTGTAAATACATTTCTGCTAAACCACAGCTTTAGAAGATGAAGCAGCAGTACGATCAAGATCAAAGATCCTATATTTTGAAGACGAAGATACTTGGCAGTTTTCCTAAGAATCGTGAGGACCTAGTTTGGTGTTCCCGGCAGTAAGTCTCGCAGAGTTTAGAGCAGTGAGTCCATTGGTAAGCCTGTAATCTGCCTAGGGTGATCGAAGATTAGGAGAAAAGCCAATTATTCAGCCGACAAGATAAAGAATCCTATCTTCCGAAAAGAGATAAAGCTGAAGCATCTTTTGATCTGTAAAGAAGCAGATAACCAACTTTTTCTTTTTTACTTTTCATATTTTGTCCTTTGTAATTATTATCTTTAATAATTTTCTTTAGTCATATCTATCCGGTCAGGGGTCCTGTCCTGTCGGAATAATAATTTAGTTTTTCAATTTTGTCGTTTTTACTTTCCAAAAGACGAATCTTTCAGGGGTCCTGTCCTGATGATTCGATTTTATCTTTTAATTTTCCGCATTCAACTATCGTTTGAAGTCCGGAGTCTATAAAAGACTTCCAAGTTGTATTCCAGAGGCATCATCGGAGATATCTCAAGCTATTCTACTCTTGTAAAGCTTGAATCTCATCTTGCCTCATAGATCACCTAGTCGATCCTTAGAGGGGTTTGCAAGCTGTTGAAAATCTGTACACAAGAATAAACAAAAATATTTTTCAACCACAAAAAAAGAAGAAAAATTACATTGTAATTCAAGTATTAAAACAGATCATATAAAATAACAAACACAATGTATATGTGGGTGACTGAGTTGTTTGTAATGTGTAAGACACATTAGATTTGGATTTTTCTCAATTAAGGTCATCGAGAATGTTGGAATTAGAATCTTTGCAGTTTGAGAACAACAAAATGGGTGAGCATCAAATACAGTTTCTTTGCAGTTCGAGAACAAAATAGCTGAGTGTCAAATACAGTGTCTTTGGCAAATACAATTTCTTTGCAACTCGAGAACAACAAATCAATCTTACAACACAAAAGAAGTAAAAATAAATCAATAAAATTATCGACTACATGTTGATCCCATGGCATCTTCTGTACCACTTGGATAAGATTTGTACCTATGTTTTGTGGCAATGAGACTTTGCAACCATACGTCAAATTTACAGCCTTACGTCAAAGTTGGAAACCAAAGTATAGCCTCAAGCGTCACAACAAATAGTGGGAACTCAGTTCATGCTTGGAGGAGAAAGCGAGTTATCAGATGAAGAAAACGATAGAAATAGGGGTGAGGAAGTTAGAGAATTTGAATCTTATCAAATAAATATAAAATATAAAATATTTTTATAATCTAAAATTTGAAAAGATTAAGTTTGTTGGGGATACATCTAATTTTTGAAGCATAAGTTGATTTTTGTAAAGATTCAATTTGTTGAGGTCCACATACATTGTACCTCATTTTAGGAGTTGGTTGGTGTACAGGATGTGTCAGGGGTAAAAATGGGACGCTAGAAAAATTTTATTGATGCAGAAAACAAGTGTGACCATTTTTCAATGTTTTTATATTTTTTTTTATATGTTTCAAAACCGACCCCAATATTTTGCCATCCATACAACTTTCTCATTGTGCTTCCGTATCGAGTAGCAAATTGGGCATAGTAAAGAGTTAAAAGTCAAATTAAAAAGACCATACACGTACTCTTCTTTTTTTTCTTTTTCCTTTTTTTTTAACTCAGAAACAATAATTCAAACCTCTACCTTTCGTAGAAGATACATGTCATTTTTGTAACTTTTAAAATACTGAGCATTTCAAATAATCTATAATTTTTTAGGTAGTTCTTAATTTGGTCTTTAATATTATAAGATTCTCAAATTGACTCTTATTATATTGAAAATTCTCGATCACATCCTTTCAAAATAATTTTGTCGATAAAAAAACTAATGTGTCATTAAATAACTATTAGATTGTACATATCAAATATCAAATAGTATTCAAGTAGCACCTTCGCATGTCAATTTACGTAAACAATCACAAACTATTAGATAACATGAGGTTTCATCTCAAAACCAATTAGCAATCTTATAAATTGTGAGATCTCCACTTATTTTTTCAATGTGGGATCCTCAACATGCCCAATCAGAGTTCCATCTCAAAACCAATTGACAATGAGTGAAGTAGGCTATCTATCTTATAAATTGTGAGACCTCCACTTATCTTTCCAATATGGGATCTTCAATACAAACAATCACCAACTTTTAGTTAACAGATTTTTTAATGACATAATTCAAAATTTGTAATACATCAAAAATAGATTTAAGGATTTCAAAAAATTAATGACCCGATTTTGATAATAACCTAAAAGATTAAGAATTATTTGATATATTTCGCCATTATAAAAACATGTAGAGTGAATGGTTTCAAACTTTGTTTTTTTACACAAAAAGGTTTCAAACCCAGTGGCGAATCCAGAACTTTAGGTTAGGGGGCACAAATTCATATGAACTTAAAAATAAGTTTACTTTATGAACCTTTAGATTTGTATTTATATGATCCATGAACTTTAAAAAGTGTCTAATAAGTCCTTGATTTTTTTTATTTTGTGTCTAATCGATCACCGAAGTTTCAATTTTGTATTTAATAGGTCTCTTTCAAATTTAAAAATTTTTAAAATAAAATGTAAGACATAAAATTTAATTTTATGCCTAACATGTCCTATTGAACAATTTTTAAAATTAATGTGTCTATTTTTTTAAAAAAAAAAAATTAATATATCTATTAGTTTCAAAATTAAAAGTTTGATGTTCAATTACATATAAAATTCTATTTTATGTTTAATAAAACAATTAATTTTTAAAAATTTTGAATTTACAATAGACCAATTAAATTCATAATTTATAAGTTCGTAGATATATTAGCCATTTTTTAAATTTTTTTCAGAAACAAAATTAAAAGTTTAGAGACATGTTAAATACAAAGAAAAATTGCACGTTTGTTAAAGCTTAAACCACGACAATCAAAGCAAGAGGCGATAGACTGTGGCCTCCAAACCAACGTTGCAAGTGGAATAATTTGAGAATGATACAGAAAATGTAATACATTTATATAAATTCAAAAGTTATTGTTAGGCTACCAATAATGTCATTTCTAATTTTTGCCATTTTCTAACGAAATTGAATTAAATTTAATTTCATCGTAAACAAATAAAATTCAAATAAGTTTGGTTTTAAAAAATGAACCATTCAATTTGATTAAAAAGCTTTCAATAGTTTAAATATTTTAAAACAATTTTTTAAAATATCAATTTGTTTTAGTTAAACTCATTAAAATAAAAAAAAGAATTAAATCGAATTAAATCAGCAGTAGAAAATGAACAAACTCGAACCAATTATCTCTCTTTTATTTTCTAGGTAGAAATGGATTGAAGTTTCCATTATATTTCCTTAACAAAATTTTTAAAGTTGACCCATCCTTATTCTGCTATTCAAACTATCAAAGAAATAGACTTGTTGAAATTAAAATATAAGTTCTAATACCATCATAATTCATCTAACATAAGGTTGAAAAATCCACTTAATTTCATTCAGGATAACAAAAATAAACCATCTAAAACATGTCTATAACATTATGGGGATTTGAAACTTCAAAATTAACCACAAGAGTTTCATTTCTTCTTTTCACCACCTCCACCAGCTCTGTATCAAAAAAGAAAGTCAAGGAAACAAGTTAAATTATGTGGCAGAAATGCAATTACATGAAGTATTGTCATTGATAACAGGTCAAAAGTGAACGAGGATAAAAATTCAATCCTGATATTATGCCCAAGACTTATCTCGAGTTTATTTACAATTTATTAGCAAGAACTATTCAAGTTTTAGAGCATATTTTCACCAAAACCAGTGTTGGAAAGTTTATTAAAATAAGTAGAAAAATGTTTAGAGAGATCGAACACAAGAATTTATAGTGGTTCGGTCAATAGACCTACTCCACTTGCAAAGGGCTTATAGGCCTTTGCTAGACAATATTATTAGAGATCGAAATGATGCATAAATCACTACAATAATAAAGAAGAAAAATAGAGCCAAAGAAGAGATTAAACAAGAAAGCAACACAAAGATTAAAGAAGAACAATACAACCTTGAGGATTTGGATCTTTGAAGAAAGAATACCTAAAACGATTCTTTCTTTCTCCTCTCAACCACGACGTCGACGGTGACAACACCTGATCACGTGGCGGTGCACGGACTGTAACGATGTCGATCTCCTCCTCCCTCTCCGGACGGTGCCAACGGAAATCCTCCTCTCTCTTTCTCTCCCTTTCTCTCGGTTTGGAGTAACAAAGAAGAAGGAAATTGAGGAAGCAAGAATGGAGAAATACCTTCACTTCTTTTTGCTTTTCTTAAAACCCTAATCTCTCTTCTTGGAAATAAATGAATGGTTATAGTACATCACTCATCTCACAAAGAGTTTTAACTAAGGGATAAAACCAATTGGGTTTTCTTTTATCTTTGGACCCAATTAAAAAATATATATCATTAAAGCATAAAAAATATATGGAAGCAAGTTAAATAAAATACCTAATTCATCAATATTCTAAATTGAATTTAATTAAGCAAATAGTAGAAATTGATAAATTGAGAAATTGAAAGCCTTGATCTAAAAGTACCTCATCTTGCGGAGAACGTTGGACTTCTCCTCTCTCTTCTTCTTGGCTCTCTTGTGAGTTCCCAACTTTCTCTTAGCTACTTTTAGTGCTCTCTTGTCCTTAACAACTTTAAAAAACTCAGTGATTCTCTTCTCATATGGTGCAAAGCTAGCAACTTCCCAGATCAAACTCCTCACAAAGAGAACTCTTTTGCTACTCTTCTATGGTATCAATCAAATTCAAGCTATCATTAATCATTGATGTCAACAATTTTTATCTATCAACAACTAACATAACTTTGAAGGAAACTGATAATCCATAACAAAAAAAAGTTTAAATTTGTATGATACCAAAAGCAAGATGATCATATTCATATGCTCAAGAGGCTCATAAAGTGGACTCCTTAACTAGTTTTCAATGTTATCAATCTTGAGAACAAGCAAACATTAATCATCACCGTCAATAAATACAAACTTTTAGAAGGGAATGGAAAAACTATATTGGAAGGAAATTGATGATGAACCAAAAAGGTTTCAGTTCTTAATTTCAATTGACTTAATGTGCGAAGAAAAACAATCAAATGCATGATCAAGATCTATCCCTTTGCTTATCAGCTTTTGTAGAGTAAATACTTCCCCTTGCTTATGAGTTTTTTTTTTTCTTAGAGTAAATACTTGAATTCATATTGAATAAGATAAATATTAAGAACGTCTTATTAAATCACCCCTCCCAAGCTTCCTTTTGCACAGGCAAACCCTGGTTATATCCCACCACTAAAATCCCAAATAAGGAAAGACATAAACAAAATTAACTCGATAAAAATTTAAACACGGAATAGTTTGAATAATGTATATGATTCGACAATGTACACACTAAATTAACGAAGACAGAATTCACTCACTTCTTTACGATCTGAAGGGCGTGAAGCCAACTCCTTCTTTGTAACAATGTGCCCTTTGTTAAGTCCTACAAAGAAACCAATATTCGGCTGCTTCGGAGCCATTGCCTATTAAAATAATAAAGATACATTTATACCATATAATCAAATATACCGTCGAACGACCAGAAGTTTATCTATAGTTAAAAGTATAGAAAACTTGTTGACCTTCTCACCCAGAAAAAAAAAAAAACAAAAAAAAAACAAAAAGTACTGCAAACTACTTGTTTGATCCAGGAATAAGAATAGTAAATCCAATACAAAATTATAGCACTTGGCAATCAAACTTCAGCAAGATGTATAACATTATCAACCAGTAAAATAAGTATGACCACAGAAATAGGATTTTGATTAAAGAAACGACCACTAAAAATGAATAATCATAGATAAATTTGACACTTAACGAACTCAATATCATAGAATAAAAACCTAGGGCAAATAACCAATCTGAAAAACATTATGTCCAATTATCGTACAAGAGAGAGAGAAAGAAGAACAGAGGAAGAGCATGAAAGGTTTCTCGACGTACCTTTTCATGGACCAGAACCAAATGATCGGAGGCGAGTGAACTGGAGTATTAGGGTTTCAAGAGCTATCTTTTATAAGAAGATATTGACGAGTGATGGGCTTCTAAATGATCTTTTGAGCTTTCTTCGGTTTTAGCATTTTTATGGTTTCGTGATGGTGATAATGATCTGATGATGATGATGATTACAATGATGTGATCATCATCATGATAATATTAATTTCATTATCATTATGATGAAAAACGTTGACGACCAATTTAGGGTTTAGGTTTTAAGTTTGTGGTTTAAAGTTAAGGGTTAAGAGATTAGAGGTTAGGGTTTCATGATTATGATTATGATAAGATGAAGATTAAGATGGTGACAACGATAATGATTACGAAGATAATGATGATAGACGATGACGACGACCAGTTTAAGGTTATAGGTTTAAGGTTTAGGATTTAGAGTCCAAGAGTTTTTTATCACCATCATTATCATTACCATCATCACCAACACCATCATCTGTTGGGTTTTATGCCCTAAAACTCGTAGATAGTGAATGTAACCGTTGACCAGATATTAATGAAATAATATTAATATATTTTTCCATTAATTGTTATTAGTTATTTTATATTTGTCTTTGCCTAATAATAACCCTAATCCAATAAACTAGACATCCAAGGCTATAATATGAGTCTTGAACTATATGTAGCGACATATGGGATCATTGTTCAAGAAACAACCTAAAGGGTCTATAGTATAGGGATAAGACTGGGTGCCTTATCCTGGTGACACTATGGATACGACCCACTTTGTATTTGATACAAACGCTGCGATCCAACGCGTTCGTGTAGGAGACATGCGAGTGGGGGTATCCTATGCAATGAGTTTGCATAAGACCGGACCGCGAAATAGTAACCAATGGTTATAACACCGTTAACTAGTTGGTTTTCTATTTCACTAGGACGACCTAGACAACTTAGTCTTAATCCTGAGTTGATTATGGACTCCTGCTCATGAGAGATTGCCCTTTGATTTGTATGGGTGAGAGTGGCCAATACGCCGACTCAATAAGCCTACCACTTTGGGGACAAGACCGAATGGGGAGCTGGGAACATAATCGTACAAGATGGAATTCACTCCTTCCCGACTTTAGGGAAGCAGATGAGTGTTCCCTTAAGTGGTTACTCCGAGTCTTGAACAAAGGGCCCTACCCTCTCAATGGCACGAGAGGGTTTTCTGTTTGATGGTTGGACCACAAACAGGTTGTTCATTAGAGGAGAATTGGTACTTAAGGAAATAGAGGTAACCCAGGGGTAAAACGGTAATTTGACCCAGCTGGTGTTACGGACACTCGTGAAGGACTAACTAGTCGATATTGGTCTAGATCCGTGGACACAGAAAATATGTCTGCAGTGAGAAGAGTGCAACTGTGAGTCTATAGTGGAATGTACACACAGTTAACGAATATTGATTAATGTGGTTAATGAGTTTGACCAATTAATCTCACATCGTTGGAGCTTCTGATCTGCAGGTCCATTAGGTCCCACTGGTAGCTCGTAAAGTAATTTGAGGCAACTAAGTAATAAAAGTAAATTGAAAATGTTCAATTTATTAAGGGAAACAAATATAATATATATTGATATATTATTATGAGAGAAATTAATATTTGAAAAGTTCAAATATAAATTTATGGAAGTTTGAAAGAGTTCAAAATAATGAATTAATTAATTTAAGGCCTAAAATGTGTTTGGGCAAATTAATTAATTCTAGGCGGGGAATTAAATATGTGATATTTAATTGGTGGTTAATTAATTAAAGAATTCATTAACCGGGAATTAATCAATTATGGAAATAATTAATCACTTAAGGAAGTGATTAATCATTTATGGAAATGATCTAATCACTTATGGAAGTAATTAGTCATTTGTGGAAAAGATTAATCAATTATGGAATTGATTGATCATGATTGATTAATTAAGGAATAAGATTGAATCAATTATGGAAAAGATTGATTTAATTGAATATTTTATTCATGGCCTCTCTTCTATAAATATAACACTAGACCTAATTGGTCATGACACTTGACACTCTTGAAAGACAAGACCTAGAATTCTCTCTAGCCTCCCTCTTAGAGAAAGACTCCCACAAGTCTTTTGCCTCCTAGACTTAGAGACATACCGGTGTAACCTCTGTGGTGATTGTGTCAATCAAAGAAGAAATTTCCAGCGAAGAAAATCAAAGGCGGCTGCTGCGTTTTCGTTCGTGGAGCGTCGTTGGCGAAGAACGGTCAAGTCTTCAACGAAGGTTTGTAACGGTTCTTCCTCTTTTCTTTAGAAAAGTTTTAAAAATAAATTTAGATTTATTTTAGCATGTTTAAACCAATTTTACAGCGGCTTTAAAGGTTGTTTAAAGTTTTGTTTGAGTTATTGTAACGGTATTTTAATGTTAATTAGTATACGGCGTAAGGTCCAATCGATGCGCTTCCGCTGCGTGGGGACTTTTATTCCCTTCAATCGGCATCAGAGCCATCACTGGCCCTATTAATTAATTTTAAAAGTTGTGATAGGCTCTAATAGGTGGGATTTATGCATAATGTATGTTCGGTTTGCATTGAACTATTTGGGTTAATTTTATGGCCATAGATTTTATTTTTATGTGATTTTGATCATGTAAGGCCCGGTGTTTCGGGTATTTTATGTAAAATCGAGTCCTATGTAAGTCCGGGTCTAGAATAGGTTTTTATGAGATAAAAATCGGAGCAATCGCCGCTGAAATCGGGGCCGAAATCGGAGAATCGATGCTGCTGCCGCCCAGATTCTGCCTCCAGACGCAACAGCGTCGGGACGCTCCTTCAACAGCGTCTCGACGCTGTCTCGATACCGAAGGCGCTCGGTAAGGAAAGCACACAGCGTCGGGACGCTACCTCAACAGCGTCTCGACGCTGTCTCGATTACGCAGGCGCCAGATAAGGAAAATGCACAGCGTCGGGACGCTATCATCACAGCGTCTCGACGCTGTCACGATGGAGGCGCGACCTAGGGTTTCAAAAGGCGCGGTTCAAGGCATGACCGGTCCGGTTCGGACCGGTTCGGCTGGGCTGGGACCTATTTGGTTTGGTTCAGCCAATTTTTGGCATGGTTCGTGATTTTGGAGGCCGGTTCGAGGTGGTTCGGGGCGGTTCGTGCTGTCTAGACCAATTCCGGAGCTGTACATGGATTTTTTAGGATAGAATTTAGCTAAATTAATGTAATTTAATGCTTTATTTTATCCTAGGGGCCAAAATTAACCGGTTCAATTGCTATTTATATGCTTTATGGATGTCATATAGAATATTTAATCCCACCTTAGGTTCTAAACATGCTCATGCATTTTATATATTATAAAATGTTATAATGTATGTTTAAATGCATGGATTTATTTTCATATTTTTAATATAAGTGTATATTAATTATATGAAAAATTAGAAAGCATGAAGCATGTCATTACTTAAATTAAATATAAATAGTTATGTTTAATGTGATGAATGAAGCATGCTTGAATGATTTTCTTGATTGGTTTATAATTGTTATAATAAAAGAAAATCAAAATTGCATGAAGCATGAAACATCCATAGTTAATAATATAATTGTTATATTATTCATGCAATAAGCGTGGTTTAATTTTTTAATTTGAATGAGATTGTTGAATGAATTAAACCATAGATTCTTGATTATAGGATTAATCATTAAAATTGAAATAGTTCTTTAATATTAATGATTTGAAACCGTCAATCTATAATCAAGATTTGCATGCAAACATAAGATCATAGGATAAATTGGATTAATTTTAAATTTTTTAAAATTAATTAGACCTAGATCGATTTCTAATAGGATTAGAATCTTTTCTTACTTAGAATTAAAATAGTTTTAATTGACTAAGTAGGAAAAACATTGCTATGATTATAAGGGAACTCCACCGGTAATGTTCTGTCTAAGGCTGGGGGTATTTAAGTTGACGGTTTACGGAACACCTCCTACCTGGGAACTGACCTGGACACCAGAGTTGAATTAATCATAGTTAAATGTTAGCATGCAATGTCACTAGGTTTATTAAAAGTGTTTAATGCACCTAGATCTTTAGAGTAAAGACCTTACATTACTAAGGTTATAAGGGAACTCTCTCGGTAAAGTTCTGTCTAAGGCTGGGGGTATTTAAGTTGACGGTTTACGGAACACCTCCTACCTGGGAACTGACCCGAACATTGAGTTGAATTAACCATAGTAATGTTGACTTGCAATGTTGGGTTTATTAAAAGAAGTTTAATTCACCCAAAAGATTGCAGTTGAATCCTTTCCATAATTGTTATAATAGGATCAGACTTAGATAGATTGACTTAGCCGAATACTATCTAAGTTAAACAACCCTATATTAACCTTAGGACATTTTCAGTGGGAGGAAAATTACAAAACGAGATTTAAATCAAGATTTGCTCCCACGTCCCTATATTCACAACGTGAGATTCATGCTCGGCTTCGAGTCGCCTTAGGAGCGGCCTCCCTTCGGAAAGTGTTTGCATGGATCAATATCAAGGTGAATGGGAAAAATGTCTAGAGTAAGTGGGAGCGGGACACGTCTCAACGTATCCCTCGGTCTCCACCCATAGTTCACACCGTGAGAGTCCTATGATCCGCCTGCAGGTTGTCCTGGCGCAACCATCCCTTCGGAGGGCCTGGTCATAGGATTCGGAGCATCGTGAACTCCTGAAAAGGATAGGAGCTCTTAGGCTAATCACCAACAGTTGTCTTTCCCTTCGGTAGCCTGTTGGTGCGTGCCTCTGAGATCTGAAAGTGGGAGGGTTACACTTACGAGGATGAGTTAAAAGTGTTAACAAATCCTTGACCGAACAACGATGGCTAATGTCTATAGGAATATGAGTTATTCTGGAATTAGAATTAGCTGAGAGGTGTCTCATTTCAAAGGAGGAGTACCTGATCACCCTTCGGTGGCTGATATTCTAAACCTCTGAAACGTCGTTGCAAAACTAAATCGATAGTTTTAGGGTTCTGTGATTATCTGTTTTGCTAAATTGATTGGATTGTGTGCAATTGTTTGCTTGTATGATGGGTTAAGGCAAAGATAACTAATACGGTCATTGTTTGTTTAAATTTCAGCAATGTCTTCCTCAATTGTCTCTCTGCTTAAAAATGAGAAATTAACCGGCGAAAATTATGCTACATGGAAATCGAACCTGAATACGATTCTTGTTGTCGATGATCTGCGGTTCGTCTTAACGGAGGATTGTCCTCCAGCCCCTGCTCGTAATGCATCCCAGGCAGTTAAGGATGCTTATGACCGCTGGACAAAGGCCAATGATAAGACTCGCGTCTATATCTTAGCCAGCTTATCTGAAGTTTTGGCTAAAAGGCATGAGAGCATGGTAACAGCGAGGGAGATTATGAACTCTCTCCAGGAGATGTTTGGACAACCGTCCTACCAACTCCACCATGACGCTCTCAAATACGTTTATAGTTGTCACATGAAAGAGGGCACGTCTGTTCGGGAGCATGTCCTGGATATGATGGTCCAATTCAACGTGGCAGAGGCAAACGGGGCGGTCATAGATGAGCGTAGTCAGGTTGCATTCATCTTAGAATCTCTTCCGAAGAGTTTTCTACAGTTTCGAAGCAATGCAATGATGAATAAAATAACATTCAACCTGACTAGCCTCCTGAATGAGCTACAACTCTATCAGTCTCTTCTTAAGAACAAGGGACAGATAGAAGGAGAGGCAAACGTTGTCCACTCTAAAAGAAAGTTCGAGAAGGGTTCATCCTCTGGAACTAAATCTGTAGCCACTTCTTCAAAGAAAACTCAAAAGAAGAAAGGAAACAAGAGGAAAGCTCCCAGTACTGCTGCTAAAAGCAAGGGAAAAGCCAAAGCTATGGCAGATAAGGGCAAGTGTTTTCACTGCAATGTAGATGGACATTGGAAGAGAAACTGCCCAAAGTACCTTGCTGAGAAAAAGAAGGAAAAGGAAGGTAAATTTGATTTACTTGTTTTAGAAACATGCCTGGTAGAACATGATGAGTTAACCTGGATACTTGATTCAGGAGCAACTAATCATGTTTGCTCTTCTTTTCCGAAAAATAGTTCCTTTCGGCAGTTGAACGATGGGGAAATGACACTCAGGGTCGGAACTGGAGAAGTCATTTCAGCTAAAGCAGTGGGAGCTGCGAAGTTATTTTTTAGAAATAGATTCTTACTTTTAGAAAGTTTGTTAATCGTTCCCAAGATTAAGAGGAACTTAATTTCTATTTCATGTTTGATTGAACAATCGTATACAGTTACTTTTGATATGAATGAAGCGTTCATTTATAAAAATGGTGTACTTATTTGTTCAGCCAAATTGGAAAATAACTTGTACGTTTTAAGACCAACCGAAAACAAAGCACTTTTAAATCACGAATTATTTAAAACTGCTGAAACTCAAAGTAAAAGGCAAAAGATTTCTCCATCAAGTAACAATACTCATCTTTGGCATCTCAGACTTGGTCATATAAACATCGATAGGATCGGTCGTTTGGTAAAGAATGGACTTCTAAGCAAGTTAGAAGATGATTCACTACCACCTTGTGAATCTTGTCTCGAGGGAAAAATGACCAAGAGACCCTTTACTGGAAAAGGTTACAGAGCCAAAGAACCCTTAGAGTTAATACATTCGGATCTATGTGGTCCAATGAATGTAAAAGCTCGAGGAGGGTATGAATATTTCATCTCATTTATAGATGATTATTCAAGATATGGTTACTTGTACCTAATGGGACATAAGTCTGAAGCCCTTGAAAAGTTCAAGGAGTTTAAGGCTGAAGTTGAAAACCTATTAGGTAAATCTATTAAAGTACTTCGATCTGATCGAGGAGGGGAGTATATGGATCAAAGATTCCAGGATTATATGATAGAACATGGAATCCAATCTCAACTCTCAGCCCCTGGTACACCTCAACAGAATGGTGTGTCAGAAAGGAGAAATAGAACCTTGTTGGACATGGTTCGATCAATGATGAGCTATGCTCAATTGCCTAGCTCGTTTTGGGGGTATGCAGTAGAGACTGCAGTATACATCTTGAACAATGTTCCCTCGAAAAGTGTTTCTGAAACACCTTTCGAATTATGGAAGGGGCGTAAATCTAGTTTGCATCACTTTCGCATCTGGGGTTGTCCAGCACACGTGCTTGTGACAAATCCTAAGAAACTGGAACCTCGTTCAAAACTGTGCCAATTTGTTGGTTACCCTAAAGAAACGAGAGGTGGTTATTTCTACGACCCACAAGAAAATAAGGTGATTGTATCGACAAACGCCACTTTCTTAGAGGAAGACCACATGAGAGATCATAAACCACGCAGCAAAATAATATTAGGAGAAGCTACTGAAGAATCATCAAGAGTTGTTGATGAAGTTGGACCTTCAACAAGGGTTGATGAAGGAACTAGTTCTTCAGATCCATCCCGTCCATCTCAAACGTTGGGAATGCCTCGACGCAGTGGGAGGGTTGTATTACAACCTGACCGCTACTTGGGTTTAACTGAAACTCAGGTTGTCATACCTAATGATGACATTGAGGATCCATTGTCCTATCGACAGACAATGAATGACGAAGATAAGGATGAATGGGTCAAAGCCATGAACCTGGAAATGGAGTCAATGTACTCCAATTCTGTATGGGAACTTACAGATCTACCAAATGGGGTAAAACCCATAGGGTGCAAATGGATCTATAAGAGAAAAAGAGATGCAGCTGGAAAGGTACAGACCTTCAAAGCTAGACTGGTGGCAAAGGGTTATACCCAAAAGGAAGGGGTTGACTATGAGGAAACCTTTTCTCCTGTAGCCATGTTAAAGTCCATAAGAATTCTCTTATCCATAGCCACATATTATGACTATGAAATATGGCAAATGGACGTCAAGACTGCCTTTCTGAATGGTAATTTTGAAGAGAATATCTTCATGTCTCAACCCGAAGGGTTCATAGCCCAAGGTCAGGAACAAAAGGTTTGTAAGCTCAATCGATCCATTTATGGATTGAAACAAGCATCCAGATCATGGAACATTTGATTTGATACTGCAATCAAATCTTTTGGCTTTGACCAAAACGTTGATGAGCCTTGTGTGTACAAGAAAATCAACAAAAGCAAAGTAGCTTTTCTAATACTTTATGTAGACGATATCTTACTCATTGGGAATGATGTAGGATACCTCACTGACATTAAGAAATGGCTAGCAGCCCAATTCCAAATGAAAGATCTGGGAGAGGCTCAATATGTTCTGGGAATCCAAATCATTAGGGATCGTAAGAACAAAACGCTAGCTTTGTCTCAAGCAACGTATATTGACAAGATGTTGTCTCGATATTCGATGCAAAACTCCAAGAAGGGACTACTACCCTTCAGACATGGGGTACACCTGTCTAAGGAACAGTCTCCTAAGACACCTCAAGAAATTGAGAACATGAGACACATTCGCTATGCCTTAGCTGTAGGAAGCTTAATGTATGCTATGCTCTGCACAAGGCCTGACATATGTTATGCAGTGGGAGTAGTCAGTAGGTATCAGTCTAATCCAGGGTTGGACCACTGGGGAGCGGTTAAAAACATCCTCAAGTATCTTCGGAGAACGAGGGACTACATGCTTGTGTATGGAGCTAAGGATTTGATTCTTACTGGATACACTGACTCTGACTTTCAAGCTGATAAGGATTCAAGGAAATCCACATCAGGGTCAGTATTCACCCTCAATGGAGGAGCAGTAGTGTGGAGAAGCATCAAACAAGGATGCATAGCAGACTCAACCATGGAGGCTGAGTATGTAGCAGCTTGCGAAGCAGCTAAGGAGGCAATATGGCTCAGAAAGTTCTTGACTGATTTGGAAGTGGTTCCGAATATGAACGTGCCCATAACACTATATTGTGACAATAGTGGGGCTGTAGCCAACTCAAAAGAACCTCGAAGCCACAAACGAGGTAAACACATCGAGAGGAAGTATCACCTGATACGGGAGATTGTGCAACGAGGAAATGTGATCGTCACTAAGATCGCCTCGGAGCACAACATCGCTGATCCATTTACGAAGGCTCTCACGGCTAAAGTGTTTGAGGGTCATCTAGAGGGTCTAGGTCTACGAGATATGTATGCCATCTAATCTAGGGCAAGTGGGAGAAATGTATAATGGGTATAAGGATGCCCTAGTTCATTGTATTAATATACATGACATTTCCAGCCTTAGATTATTGCATTTACATCCCACTAACTAGTGTTTTAGTTCAAGTGGGAGTTTGTTGGGTTTTATGCCCTAAAACTCGTAGATAGTGAATGTAACCGTTGACCGGATATTAATGAAATAATATTGATATATTTTTCCATTAATTGTTATTAGTTATTTTATATTTGTCTTTGCCTAATAATAACCCTAATCCAATAAACTAGACATCCAAGGCTGTAATATGAGTCTTGAACTATATGTAGCGACATATGGGATCATTGTTCAAGAAACAACCTAAAGGGTCTATAGTATAGGGATAAGACTGGGTGCCTTATCCTGGTGACACTATGGATACGGCCCACTTTGTATTTGATACAAACGTTGCGATCCAACGCGTTCGTGTAGGAGACATGCGAGTGGGGGTATCCTATGCAATGAGTTTGCATAAGACCGGACCGCGAAATAGTAACCAATGGTTATAACACCGTTAACTAGTTGATTTTCTATTTCACTAGGACGACCTAGACAACTTAGTCTTAATCCTGAGTTGATTATGGACTCCAGCTCATGAGAGATTGTCCTTTGATTTGTATGGGTGAGAGTGGCCAATACGCCGACTCAATAAGCCTACCACTTTGGGGACAAGACCGAATGGGGAGCTGGGAACATAATCGTACAAGATGGAATTCACTCCTTCCCGACTTTAGTGAAGCAGATGAGTGTTCCCTTAAGTGGTTACTCCGAGTCTTGAACAAAGGGCCCTACCCTCTCAATGGCACGAGAGGGTTTTCTGTTTGATGGTTGGACCACAAACAGGTTGTTCATTAGAGGAGAATTGATACTTAAGGAAATAGAGGTAACCTAGGGGTAAAACGGTAATTTGACCCAGCTGGTGTTACGGACACTCGTGAAGGACTAACTAGTCGATATTGGTCTAGATCCGTGGACACAGAAAATATGTCTGCAGTGAGAAGAGTGCAACTGTGAGTCTATAGTGGAATTTACACACAGTTAACGAATATTGATTAATGTGGTTAATGAGTTTGACCAATTAATCTCACATCGTTGGAGCTTCTGATCTGCAGGTCCATTAGGTCCCACTGGTAGCTCGTAAAGTAATTTGAGGCAACTAAGTAATAAAAGTAAATTGAAAATGTTCAATTTATTAAGGGAAACAAATATAATATATATTGATATATTATTATGAGAGAAATTAATATTTGAAAAGTTCAAATATAAATTTATGGAAGTTTGAAAGAGTTCAAAATAATGAATTAATTAATTTAAGGCCTAAAATGTGTTTGGGCAAATTAATTAATTCTAGGCGGGGAATTAAATATGTGATATTTAATTGGTGGTTAATTAATTAAAGAATTCATTAACCGGGAATTAATCAATTATGGAAATAATTAATCACTTAAGGAAGTGATTAATCATTTATGGAAATGATCTAATCACTTATGGAAGTAATTAGTCATTTGTGGAAAAGATTAATCAATTATGGAATTGATTGATCATGATTGATTAATTAAGGAATAAGATTGAATCAATTATGGAAAAGATTGATTTAATTGAATATTTTATTCATGGCCTCTCTTCTATAAATAGGACACTAGACCAAATTGGTCATGACACTTGACACTCTTGAAAGACAAGACCTAGAATTCTCTCTAGCCTCCCTCTTAGAGAAAGACTCTCACAAGTCTTTTGCCTCCTAGACTTAGAGACATACCGGTGTAACTTCTGTGGTGATTGTGTCAATCAAAGAAGAAATTTCCAGCGAAGAAAAACAAAGGCGCTGCTGCGTTTTCATTCGTGGAGCGTCGTTGGCGAAGAACGGTCAAGTCTTCAACGAAGGTTTGTAACGGTTCTTCCTCTTTTCTTTAGAAAAGTTTTAAAAATAAATTTAGATTTATTTTAGCATGTTTAAACCAATTTTACAGCGGCTTTAAAGGTTGTTTAAAGTTTTGTTTGAGTTATCGTAACGGTATTTTAATGTTAATTAATATACGGCGTAAGGTCCAATCGATGCGCTTCCGCTGCGTGGGGACTTTTATTCCCTTCATCATCATCATCATCTTTATATTCTTTCACGACCAACATCATCAAGAAACTTTAAACTCTTAAACCATAAACTCAAATAATTATCATCATCATCATCATCATTATCTCATCTTCATCTCATCATCATCGTCAGCATCTTCATAATCGATTATAATATTGATCTCATTATCATCGTGATGAACAATAACGACAAGACCAGTTTGTTGGGTTTTATGTCCTAAAACTCAAAGTTTGTAATTCTTTTTGTAATAAAGATGTTAATCAGTGAATTGTTTGTTTATATACTCTAAATCCAATAGAAACATCCATGGTTATAATTGAAGGGATTGAAATTTCGTAATTTCGAAAAACGGAAGCATAATTGGGACTGATTCATAGTTAATTTTGTTTAATCTAAAATACCAATACATTGACAATAAACTTAGAACTATTATAGATTTATATTAAGGCTAAGCATACAAAAATATTAGATATAAATCTAATTTATATATTGTAACAAGTTACTTACTCTTGTTGACGACTCAAATTAAATTCACCAACTGCTTGTTAATCACAAACTATTGCGAACACTACCACTATGGCTACATCAGTATGACTTTGTGACTACTAGAGATAGGAGACTAGTAGGATCCTTCAGGAGAATTCTCTGAGAGTAGGATATGAATGAGATTCCTTTCACCCCACTCTAGGGGTCCTATTTATAGGAAAAGACCAAAACCTTTTCCTTATAGGAAAAGGTCATGAATGAGATCTATTATCCTATTCATATCTAATTTTAATAAATAAATGGGAAAAATACACTTTTGGTCCCTGAGGTTTGGGTTAAGTGACACTTTGGTCCTTGAGTTTTCAAACTCAACAAAAATACCCCTGAGGTTTGAGATAAGGAGCACTTTGGTCCCTACTGTCAATTTTTCTTTTAAATGCTAACGGCTGCTGACGTGGCACTATTATTTTAATTTTAAAAAAATATTTTTTTTATATTTTTTAATACAAAAACAATAAAATATTATTATTTTTTATTATTCTATTATTATTTTAATTATTATTCAAAATATATTTCTTCTTCCCCTCTTCTTCATCTCTTCCCACCACTTCCTTCTTCTTCTTCAAGTCTCCGACGACTGGCGACCGGCAGCCGACCACTGCTAGCCACTGCTGGCGACGTTTTTTTTTCCTTCCCCTTTCTTCTTCTCTTCCCCATTTTTCTTCCTTTTAAAAAAATTAGAAGAAGGAGGAGGGAAGTTTCCGGCCGGAAATGAAGGAGGAGGGACCTCCCTCCTCTGTTTCGCGCCAGAAACAGAGGAAGAGGAAACGAAGGAGGAAGAGCCTCCTCCTTCTTCTAATTTTTTTTTTTAAAAAAAGGAAAAAAATGGGAAGAGAAGAAGAAAGGGGAAGATAAAAGAAAGAAAAAAAAAGTCGCCGACAGCGGAGAACGGTGGCTGGCCGCCAGTCGTCGGTCGTCGGATACTTGATGAAGAAGAAGGAAGAGGTGAGAAGAGATGAAGAAGAGGGGAAGAAAAGGGGAAGAAGAGGGGAAGAAGAGATGGAGAAGAAAGAGATTTTGAATAATAATTAAAATAATGAAAAATAAAAATATTTTATTGTTTTTATTTATTTTATTAAAAAAATTAAAAAATAATTTTTTGTATTAAAATAATAGTGTCACGTCAGCAACGTTAGTATTTAACATAAAAATAGATGGCAGAGACCAAAGTGCTCCTTATCTCAAACCTCAGAGGTATTTTTGTTGAGTTTGAAAACCCAGGGACCAAAGTGTCACTTAACCTAAACCTCAGGGACCAAAAGTGTATTTTTCCCTAAATAAATAATTAATTTCATAATTAATTAATTACTTAATTAAATATCATATATATATAATTTTAGGGATTTTATTAAAAAAAATCATTTTATTAATATGAGTCTGTTCACACGTAACTTCGGGGATGGAGACACGTGGAATAAACAATATATTTGTATTTATGTTGTATGTGTGTGGGTGTACAATCTCTAACTTTAATTCCTCTGATTCTCTCTCTTAAATATATAAACTTTGGCCTCTAACTTGTTGCTCTTCTTGGGCCGGTTTGTTGGGCTTCTTAGATGATCAGCTTGCTAGGTTGATGATCTCTTGGATCGGCCTGTTGGCTTGATGATCTCTTGGATCGACATATTGACTTGTTGATCTTCTTGGATGATCGGTCTGTTAGGTAGATGATCTCCTGGATCAACCTATTGGACTTGTTGATCTTCTTGGATGATCGGCCTGGTTGATGATCTCCTGGATCGACCTATTGGGCTTGTTGATCTTCTTGGATGATCGGCTTGTTGGCGTGATGATCTCTTGGATCGGCTTGTTGGCTTGTTGATCTTCCTGGATGATCGGCCTGCTGACTTGTTGATCTTCTTGATCGGTCGGTTGGCTTGTTGATCTCTTGGATGATCGGCCTGCTGACTTGTTGATCTTCTTGATCGGTCGGTTGGCTTGTTGATCTCTTGGATCAACCTGTTGGCTTGATGATCTGTTGGATCGGCTTGTTAGCTTGTTGATCCTCTTGGATGATCGGCCTACTGACTTGTTGATCTTCTTGATCGGTAGGTTGGCTTGCTGATCTCTTGGATGATCGGCCTGCTGACTTGTTGATCTTCTTGATCGGTCGATTGGCTTGTTGATCTCTTGGATCAGCCTGTTGGCTTGATGATCTGTTGGATCGGCTTGTTAGCTTGTTGATCCTCTTGGATGATCGGCCTGCCGACTCTGGACTCTGGCAGAATGCTCTGGACTCTGAGTTCTCTGACTCTGTCTCCAAATCTGAATCCCCAGAATGAATGGTAGCCTCCTTTATTTATAGAGTTTGATGGACCTCATATGGGCTTGGGCTTGAGTCCAATTGCCACGTGGCATAATCTGATTGAACTTGACTGATGTTATCTGATGGATCACTAATAGACAAGTGGCATTCTTTGATTTGCCGAATTTTAATGTCTATTAATTTAATTTAGGCACACGTGTAAATGTGTAACTGGTCCCAAATTTATTTTATCATTAATTTATATTAATGACGTGGCAACTTGTGATTGGCCGAAATTTCTCCTTCAACAAATGCCCCCTTTTCGAGATTTAGGCACAAGTTATGTGTGCGTGAATCTCGAAAAATATATTTTGGAATTAAAATGCAAGGTATTTGTTCTTGACTTTGACTCCATTTGGTGTGTCAATTTAATCAAAATATGAATTTTGGTCAAAATTTTGATTTTTTTTATTTGACACACTTTTATTGCCAATTAATCAAAATTTGAAGTTTGGTCAAAATTTTGATTTTCCTTGTTTGGCAGGAAACTTTGATTTCAAGTTTGGGAAAATTTTGGTTTATACCCAAATTTTGATTTGAGGTAAAATCCTACCCAATTTTAACTTGCAAATGGAATAGAACTTGAGGTTTGGACTCTGGTTCATTTGGGATAGAATTTGGATTATGGCCAAAATTTAATTTGAGGTAAAATTTTACCAAATTCAAACTTGCATTTGGAATAGAATTTGATGTTTGAATCTCAAATTTTGATTTGGAAGAAAAATTTGGAGTATGCCCAAATAAAATTATTTAGATAAAATTTGAATTCCCAAATTGATTTGAATTGAAATACTTATCTGTTAAGAATTTCAATTTAATTAAGTTGGTTCAGATAAAGATAAAGATAAAGATTATCCCATAATATTTTGAACAGGAGATAGGATTTCATTTGAGTCAAATCTTTATCTAAACTTTTGATTTGAACTTAAAACTCCCCCTATAAATAAGACTGAACCTCAGTAGGGGAGAGCACACAGAGAGCATTCAAGAAGGGATCCAAGTAGGAAACTTTCTTTTCTTTTTTCTTTTTTTTTTTTTTTTAATTTTCGTTTTTTTTTATACTTTTCGTTTTTTATTTTTTTTTAATTTTCGTTTTTTTTTTGTTTTTTTTTGGTTTTTTTTTTTTTTTTTTTTTTTTTTGCAATTTGTTTCTTTCTTCCTTGAATGTGTAAGCTTCGTGCAACAGTCGTCACCAAATTCGCTTGCAGTGATATCACTCCTGCTAGACCAGTCCCCTATTTCATTGGGTGATCTGAGTAACCTGCAGGGGTAGTCACCAGATTCGCCTTCATGCACTCCTGCTAGACCCAGTCCCCATTTTATTGGGTGATCTGAGTAACCTGCAGGGGTAGTCACCAGATTCGCCTTCATGCACTCCTGCTAGACCCAGTCCCCATTTTATTGGGTGATCTGAGTAACCTGCAGGGGTGGTCACCAGACTCGACTTCAGTGATGCACTCCTGCTAGACCAGTCCCCATTTTATTGGGTGATCTGAGTAACCTGCAAGGGTGGTCACCAGACTCGACTCGCCTACAACGGTCGTCATCAGATTCACTTGCAGTGACTTCATCACCTGTCTAGACCAGTCACTTTGATGACTGTAGTATCTTGAATGGGTGATCACCAGACTCGCCTACAACGGTCGTCATCATTCAATTGCAGTGACTTCACCACCTGTCTAGACCAGTCACTTTGATGACTATAGTATCTTGAAGGGGTGATCACCAGACTCGCCTACAACGGTCGTCATCAGATACAATTGCAGTGACTTCACCACCTGTCTAGACCAGTCACTTTGATGACTGTAGTTTCCTGCAGGGGTGGTCACCACTTTTTTAACAACACCTTTATTGTCTTTTTTTTTTTTTTTGTGGTTTGATATCAAGCATTTTTTTTAACTTGCAGCTAAGATGCATCTTCCAGTCTGGACACTTTCAAGATAAAGGCAACACTAAAGTTGTTCATCTTTGCAGATGTAGCGAAGACTTCAACCGTCAACTTCCAACATTTGAAGATGAAGCGCAGCGGATGCCGTCAACTACCAACATTTGAAGATGAAGCGGAACGAGGACGTCAACCGCCGCCAAACATTTGAAAAGGAGCAACGGTGAACCTTCGAACTTGGAGAAGGAGAACCTCAGTGGCGAACCTTCAAAAAGAGGGGTGGAGAGAAGCACCTTCGAACTTGGAGAAGGAGCAGTGGAGAGAAGCGCCTTCGAACTTGGAGAAGTGGCAACGGAGAGAAGCGCCTTCGAACTTGGAGAAGGAGCGAGCGAAGCACGTGAGGGAATTTTCAAACTTGGAGGAAGGAACTGCAGCAGCGCGTGAGAGAACCTTCGAACTTGGAGGAAGGTAGCAACGGAGAGAAGCGCCTTCGAACTTGGAGAAGGAGCAGTGGAGAGAAGCGCCTTCGAACTTGGAGAAGGAGCGAGCGAAGCGCGTGAGGGAACCTTCGAACTTGGAGGAAGGAGCTGCAGCAGCGCGTGAGAGAACCTTCGAACTTGGAGGAAGGTAGCAACGAAGCGCATGAGAACCTTCGAACTTGGAGGAAGGAACTACAACGAATCACAGCGCGTGAGAACCTTCGAAACCTTCGAATTTGGAGGAAGGAACTGCAGCGAAGCGAGTGAGAACCTTCGAACTTAGGGAGGAAGGAACTGCATCGAAGCGCGTGAGAACCTTCGAACTTAGGGAGAAGAAACTGCAGCGAAGCGCGTGAGAACCTTCGAACTTGGAGGAAGGAACTGCAACGAAGTGCAGCGCGAAGCGAAGCGATGTGAGAACCTTCAAACTTGGAGGAAGGAACTGCAGCGAAGCGACGTGAGAACCTTCGAACTTGGGGGGAAGGAACTGCAGCGAAGCGCGTGAGAACCTTCGAACTGTGAGGAAGGAACTGCAGCGAAGCGCGTGAGAACCTTCGAACTTGGGGGGAAGGAACTGCAGCGAAGTGCGTGAGAACCTTCAGACTTGGAGGAAGGAACTTCACCGAAACGCGTGAGAACCTTCGAATTGGAGGAAGGAACTGCACGAAGCGCGTGAGAACCTTCGAACTTAGGGGAAGGAATTGCAGAGCGAAGCGCGTGAGAACCTTCGAATTTGGGAGAAGGAACTGCAGCGAAGTGCGTGAACCTTCGAACTTGGGGAGAAAGAACTGCAACGCAGCGCGTGAGAACCTTCGACCTTGGAGAGAAGGAACTGCAACGGAGCGCGTGAGAACCTTCGAACTTGGGGAGAAGAAACTCCAGCAAAGCTGCGTGAGAACCATCGAACTTGGGGGAAGGAATTGCAGAGCGAAGAACCTTTTTTTTTGTTTATAGAGACTGAACTTAAAGTTTTCTTTAAGCTGCCTACGTACCCTTATGGAATAGGGATCAAGTCATAACGTAGTTCAAGATTTTTTTGCACTCACATTTTAAGCTCGTGTGGGCTAGGAGCATCATGCAGTTTAGGCTCTTGCGATAAGGAGCTTTTTACATTTAAAAGCTCTTATCTTTGTCATGGTCTTGATCAGATCCTTCATTTGCAGGATTGGTCAAGATAATGAGATTTGGCTTCACCTTCAAGGAACCTTCCGTATTTATGAGAACAGAAAACTTCCTCTTCATACGTGACGGGATGCTACTATGAAGCTTCTTGTCACTGTTTACTTCATCGAAAAGTTTCAACTCCAAGTTGTTCATCTTTCTTTTAGGTTGATCGTTTGTTACTTTGAGGCGATCAAAGACAGATGTTGAAGATCGACTTTTCTTCGATGTGGAGACACTTAGCCTTTGGAAAGCTGAAGGTTGAGTGGAGGTGGACATCGAACATTGATTTTCTTCCTCTGTCGCGGCCATACTCATTCTATGGAATACCGAAGGACGAGTAGTTGGAGGCTTGATGCGATCAAAGACGGAAGTCCTTTGTTCACTCTTCTTAGAATTGTCAACTTCTTCTACGTTGATGCAGTAGGAAGTCGCAAGGTTCTCTTTTTTCTTTTTGTGGAAAGTTTTGGAGAATGATTTATTCAACATCACCAGTTGTTGAGGTTGAGAGAACTTTTTACTTCTCTTTCTCTTTGGTTGAAGTTTCTTAGGATCCTTCTTTCTTTGATGTTTTCTCTTTTCTTTGATTGTAGCAAGATTTGATTGAGCTACTTCATCAAGGTCGAGCTCAATTTTTCTTTCCATAGCCAGCTTTAAAATTAAGTCCTTTAGGACGAAACATCTTTCCACTGGATGACCAATAACTCGATGATACTTGCAATACTTGGGATCATCGACTTTCTCCATCTCTTCTGGTCGTTTACACTTAGGAAGTTTTATCAGTTGCACTTCCAATAGTTGTTCCAACATATCAGGGATGTCGGCATCAGGGAAAGGATAGATTTTCTTCTGTCTTTCCTTTAAAGTTAAGTGATGCGCTCTATTAGTTTGTCGCTTTTCTTTCGAAGACGACTTGGGAAAAGTTGTGTTTACAACCATGGATTCTTCTATTGTCTCTTCATCGTTCCTTCCTTCTTTTCTCATGTTAGGGAGGAGAAGGTCTTGGTTTTCTCGACTAGCAATACTTAGCTCCATATCGTGGGCACGAGTTGCTAGTTCCTCAAAGGTGCGAGGCTTTATACCTTTAAGGATGTAGAGGAGTTCCCAGTGCATGCCTTGAATGCACATCTCAACGGAAGAGAGTTCAGTGAGGCGATCTTTGCAATCTAGACTCATAGCTCTCCAGCGATTTATATAGTTAACAACGAGTTCACCTTTTCGTTGTTTAGTGTTTGTGAGCTCGAACATGCTAACGGATCGTCTAGTGCTGTAGAAGCGATTCAAAAACTCTCTTTCGAGTTCCTCCCAACTGTCTATTGACTCAGGTTCTAGATCAGTGTACCAGTCAAACACATTTCCTTTAAGTGTTCGAACGAACTGTTTGACTAGTAGGTCCCCTCGAGTACCAGCGTTCTCGCATGTCTCAACGAAGTGGGCAATATGTTGCTTAGGATTGCCCTTTCCATCAAACTGCTGAAATTTTGGTGGCTGATACCCGATTGGCATTCTCAAGTTATCAATCCTCTTAGTATAAGGTTTGGAATACAAGAGGGAATCTTGAGTAGGTCCACCGTACTGAGCTCTAATACAGTTTGTGATCATATCTTGGAGCTGTTGGATGGATAGTGAAGCGATTGAAGTAGAACCCTGTGGCTGATCATCTTGCACTATAGTCTTTCCTTTGTCATGCTTTTTTATGACTTGGGTTTGACTTGATTCAGCGATATGTTGGTTCTCAATTTGGCACTTTAGTTGCGCGATTTGAGAATCTTTTTCTTCAATCGCCTTCATCAAGTTGTTGATGTGCTATTGCATCTCAGCCATTCTTTCATCCATAGTTCTTGTCTCAGTCATCATGACAGTCACTACGTCAGAATCAGGTTCAAACAGAGGGTTATACTTAACAAGAAATTTGTCATTGATATATGCCCCCTGCAAGGTTGTTTCTTCGCTTGCAATGATAGAAGCTTTATCTTCTTGCAACCTCAGTTTATTGAAGCAACAATGGGCAGTTGAACCCATGTAAGACTTGATCTCGACAGCGGCCATCGAAGAAGTCTTGAATGACATATTTACTTTTATGTTTTGAGATAAGAGAGAGAGATGAGAGGTAGAGATGGTCCCACTGGGCGTGCCAATTTGTTCACACGTAACTTCGGGGATGGAGACACGTGGAATAAACAATATATTTGTATTTATGTTGTATGCGTGTGGGTGTACAATCTCTAACTTTAATTCCTCTGATTCTCTCTCTTAAATATATAAACTTTGGCCTCTAACTTGTTGCTCTTCTTGGGCCGGTTTGTTGGGCTTCTTAGATGATCAGCTTGCTAGGTTGATGATCTCTTGGATCGGCCTGTTGGCTTGATGATCTCTTGGATCGACATATTGACTTGTTGATCTTCTTGGATGATCGGTCTGTTAGGTAGATGATCTCCTGGATCGACCTATTGGACTTGTTGATCTTCTTGGATGATCGGCCTGGTTGATGATCTCCTGGATCGACCTATTGGGCTTGTTGATCTTCTTGGATGATCGGCCTGTTGGCGTGATGATCTCTTGGATCGGCTTGTTGGCTTGTTGATCTTCCTGGATGATCGGCCTGCTGACTTGTTGATCTTCTTGATCGGTCGGTTGGCTTGTTGATCTCTTGGATGATCGGCCTGCTGACTTGTTGATCTTCTTGATCGGTCGGTTGGCTTGTTGATCTCTTGGATCAGCCTGTTGGCTTGATGATCTGTTGGATCAGCTTGTTAGCTTGTTGATCCTCTTGGATGATCGACCTGCTGACTTGTTGATCTTCTTGATCGGTAGGTTGGCTTGCTGATCTCTTGGATGATCGGCCTGCTGACTTGTTGATCTTCTTGATCGGTCGGTTGGCTTGTTGATCTCTTGGATCAGCCTGTTGGCTTGATGATATGTTGGATCGGCTTGTTAGCTTGTTGATCCTCTTGGATGATCGGCCTGCCGACTCTGGACTCTGGCAGAATGCTCTGGACTCTGTCTCCAAATCTGAATCCCCCAGAATGAATGGTAGCCTCCTTTATTTATAGAGTTTGATGGACCTCATATGGGCTTGGGCTTGAGTCCAATTGCCACGTGGCATAATCTGATTGAACTTGGCTGATGTTATTTGATGGATCACTAATAGACAAGTGGCATTCTTTGATTTGCCGAATTTTAATGTCTATTAATTTAATTTAGGCACACGTGTAAATGTGTAACTGGTCCCAAATTTATTTTATCATTAATTTATATTAATGACGTGGCAACTTGTGATTGGCCGAAATTTCTCCTTCAACAGAGTCCAATTCATATTAATTATTTGAAGTCTTTCAAATATTTTCTCTCAAAATTAATTTTTGAAATTAATTAAAAAATTATATTATAAAGTTTCATAAACATTATAGTATAATGTATCATCATACATTATATGATTCCCGTAAATAAATTGAACACTTCCAATTTACAATTTATACTTAATTGCCTCAAGTCTCTTTACGAGCTACTAGTGGAACCTAATGGACCTGCTGTAGACCCCTAAATTTGTTCGATATTTTATTCTTTTAATTGATTTTGTTTTTTTTTTAATAAAAGAAAAAAAATATTCTAGAGCATTTAATTTGCCAATTCAAATATTATTAAATGTGGTAGAAATAATTAGGCCAAATATTTTATTTCAATTAATTGATTTGCCAAATCAAATATTATGTTTATTTGGCAAGGTTAATTAAACAAAATATTATGTTTACTTGATGGGCAATAAAATTTTGTAAATATTTATTTGATTCTTTTTTCATTTTTATTAGATTTTTATTTTTTAATTTAATTTTATTTGATCACCTCCCTAATGTGTGGTGGTTGGAATTGGCTATAAATAGGGAGCCTTCCCATTCTTGCATGGCACGACTTTTTGAGCCTTGGGAGACCTCTCGGTTTTTTTGGGCTAAAAATAGACTCTCCAAATCCCTCCCCTTAAAACCCTAGATACACTTTTCTCCCCTTTTCACCTAACTTCCCCCTCCTACTACAAGTGTCTCTCTTTTCATCTCCAACGAATTCACCCCTCACCATCACCCTCTCTCTAAATTTCACATTGCCACTTCCTCGAGTCTTATTCCCAATCCAACGGTCACAAGCGTTTTTCCTTTTTGTAAGTATTTTTTTAAAACCTTTGTTTTCAATTCCTTCTACAATAGTTTTCTTTTGTTCATAAGATTAATTTTTCCATGCTTTCATAAAATTAGTTTCTTTTTTCATTTGCTTTATTTTAATGTGTTTTTTCTTTTACATTTGACAATTGCATGCATGTTTTAATTCCAATATTATCATTTTTATTTTGGTGTAGTTAAACATTTACAGTTGATTGTTATACGTTGTTTATGTTCAACTTGTTAATTTTATTTTATTTTTTACAATGGAATTTAGTATTATTATTTATAGTTTAGCCATATAATTTCATTAAATCAATATGTATATACTTTGCCTAAACTAATGTTTCTTTTGTTAATTGTGTTCAAAAAAATAAAAAAAATTCCAATGACGGAATCTCAATTTTTGGAATGCCAATATTGAGTTTTCTTGAGGTAAGAAATCAATGTCTTGGAATGCCGAGATTTGATTTCAATATGTTTCCTTTAAAGCAAATGAATCCAATGAACTTTTAATTCTTGAATATGATAATTTTCTTCCCTTTTTAGATATTTTCTCTCAATTATATGTTTTTTTTTTATTTTTCTCTAAGTTATGATATTATATTTAATCCACAATTTTCTTGTAAATTTCTTTTCCTTAATTAAATAATTTCAAAACAAAAATCTTCCAACGATGGAATCTTGAATTTTCGGGATGCCGATATTTGAGTTTCTTGAGGAAAAAAATTAAAATCTTGGGATGTCGGGGTTTGATTTTAATATTTCTTTCCTTTTAGAGTAAAAACTATTCATATTTTCATTTTAAAACTTTTTTTAAAGAAGCATATTTCATTAAAAAAAAATGCATTTTCTTTTAAAAGAATGTTTTGAGATATTTGCTAAAATTATTCTATTGGTCTTATTTTCAAAATAATAAATCAATCCAAAATTCATTTTCCATAAAAGACCACTTCTTTAAAATTAAAATTAATTAAGAGTTTTCTTTAAAAAATATTCTTTACTCACACAATTTTCAAAATTAATAAACCAAACGTTTTAAAAAAATAAACTTTCCTATGACGGAAATTAGAAAATCAAGATATTGATTTTCCTAATATTCTTGAGATACAAGGAATTTAAATTTGGGATGCCGAATTAAATTCAAACAAATATTGAATGGTTTTATGCCACCCACAATTATTGCTCATTATTTATTTATGGAATAATGAGAATTAAAATGTGGGACATTTAAAAATCAACAAAAAAAAAATCTTCTTTAGTATTTACCATAGCCAATTTCCTTAAATAACACAAGAAAAATAAAATTTCGTTCTTCGAATGAGTGTTGTGGGGTGCTAATACCTTCCCCATACACAAAAGACCCCCGAACCTTAAATCTTTTATTTGCAGACCAATTTAGCATATTGTTGGGTGCCCAGTCACACCCTCTAAATCAAGACTGACGACGACTCCATTTTCCTCCTATTGGGAACAAAGTCGGCTGCTCCGCGTCGCAAACCCGTAGCGACACCTGCAGATCAGAAGCTCCAACAATATGAGATTTAATCGGCTAAATTCATTAACCAATTAATCAATTTTCGTAAACTGTGGGTTCACTCCACTAAAGACCCACAGTTGCACTCTTCTCACTGCAGACATAATTCTGTGTCCACGGATATAGACCAATAATAGCAAGTTAGTCCTTCACGAGTGTTCGTAACTGCAACTGGATCAAATTACTGTTTTACCCTTGAGTTACCTCTACCTTCTTAAGTACCAGTGCTCCTCTAATGAACAACCTGGTTGTGGTCCAACCACCAAACAAGAACCTCTCTCGGACCGGTGAGAGGGTAGGTGGTGCGTTGTCAGCTGAATGGATGGATGTCAGATAAGATGATCAATAATAATAAAGACAAATTCAGCTAACCCTAGTGCAAGTATACACTGTCGCACGTAGTAATAAAAAAACCTTAGAAGTATTCCAAGGGTATCGATCCCACGAGGACTAAACTGGAAATTCAGATTTGAAGAAGAAACTGCTCAACTTGATTGTTTAAAAATAGGTAACCAAAGAAATAAGTTTGATTGATTGCTTTTTAGAAAAGATAAATAAAACAAGCAATTGAATAAAAGAATAACAATAAAATAAAACGAGGTATTCAACATGGATTCATCCCAAAGGCAATAACCTTAATCATGAAGTATTTAACTTAAGCCTATTCAATGCATTGGGTCAGATTTAACTTCTATTTGGTCTTGCTCCCAAGAACCGTTAGAAGGCTAAGCGAGTACCGTTATGCACATTTCTATGACTCGACTTTGACATAGATAATTCACGAATGCAACCTATAACCCTATAGTAAATATAGGGTGCCTTAGCAGCTTGCCCTATACCGTCGAACAATCTCTTTCGAGCTTTTTCTCCTATATCACCTTTATGAGAACCGATATCGTCTGTTCCTTTCGAGGTCAAACTCGCATAGCATGCAAAGTCGAAGTGATCAAGTTAAACTCAACAAGATCAGAATGATATTCAATAAAGAATGACATGCATTGAACAAAACTTAGGCAAATAAAACACTTTTAAGCTATTTAACCATAAGAGAATTCACCATATTGAACCCCTCAACGGAACCAAATGCTCCAGCATCATTATTGCTGCCTCCATCACTCTTACCAGACTCCAACTCTTTTTCAACAACAACATTTTTATCACTACTCTTCTCTACATCCTGAGGTTTACTAGGCTCCTTTCTCTCTTCTAGTGGATTACCACTCCTTAAAGTCACTGCCTGTACCTGCTTCTTACCTTCCCTTCTAGGGTGCTCAGTATCTGCATGAAGTTTCCCTTGAGGCCTTGCCTTCAGCTCATAAGCTAGCTGACCCATTTTCAATTCCAAGGCTCTCATCGAAGCTTGATTACTTTGAATTGCGACATCTGACCCATTCTCTAAGAGTTTTTCTAAGAGTTTGATTATCAATTCCAGGGCTCTCATCGAAGCTTGATTATCAATGACATCTGACCAATTTTCAATTCCAGGGCTCATAAGCTAGCTGACCCATTCTCTAAGAGTTTTTCCCATTCAAGATTAGGTAGTCCCACACCTACGTTCCTAATCTCAGAGTCATAGCGGGGAAGATCAATTGGTGGTGTCCCAATTGTTGACGCTGAAGGGAATAAAAGTCCCCACGCAGAGGAAGCGCATCGATTGGACCTTACGCCGCATATTAATTAACATTAAAATACCGTTACGATAACTCAAACAAAACTTTAAACAACCTTTAAAGCCGCTGTAAAATTGGTTTAAACATGCTAAAATAAATCTAAATTTATTTTTAAAACTTTTCTAAAGAAAAGAGGAAGAACCGTTACAAACCTTCGTTGAAGACTTGACCGTTCTTCGCCAACGAAACTCCACGAACGAAAACGCAGCAGCCGCCTTTGTTTTTCTTCGCTGGAAATTTCTTTTTTGATTAACACAATCACCACAAAGGTTACACCGGTATGTCTCTAAGTCTAGGAGGCAAAAGACTTGTGGGAGTCTTTCTCTAAGAGGGAGGCTAGAGAGAATTCTAGGTCTTGTCTTTCAAGAGTGTCAAGTGTCATGACCAATTAGGTCTAGTGTTCTATTTATAGAAGAGAGGCCATGAATAAAATATTCAATTAAATCAATCTTTTCCATAATTGATTCAATCTTATTCCTTAATTAATCAATCATGATCAATCAATTCCATAATTGATTAATCTTTTCCACAAATGACTAATTACTTCCATAAGTGATTAGATCATTTCCATAAATGATTAATCACTTCCTTAAGTGATTAATTATTTCCATAATTGATTAATTCCCGGTTAATGAATTCTTTAATTAATTAACCACCAATTAAATATCACATATTTAATTTCCGGCCTAGAATTAATTAATTTGCCCAAACACATTTTAGGCCTTAAATTAATTAATTCATTATTTTGAACTCTTTCAAACTTCCATAAATTTATATTTGAACTTTTCAAATATTAATCTCTCATAATAATATATCAATATACATTATATTTGTTTCCCTTAATAAATTGAACATTTTCAATTTACTTTTATTACTTAGTTGCCTCAAATTACTTTACGAGCTACCAGTGGGACCTAATGGACCTGCAGATCAGAAGCTCCAACGATGTGAGATTAATTGGTCAAACTCATTAACCACATTAATCAATATTCGTTAACTGTGTGTACATTCCACTATAGACTCACAGTTGCACTCTTCTCACTGCAGACATATTTTCTGTGTCCACGGATCTAGACCAATATCGACTAGTTAGTCCTTCACGAGTGTCCGTAACACCAGCTGGGTCAAATTACCGTTTTACCCCTAGGTTACCTCTATTTCCTTAAGTACCAATTCTCCTCTAATGAACAACTTGTTTGTGGTCCAACCATCAAACAGAAAACCCTCTCGTGCCATTGAGAGGGTAGGGCCCTTTGTTCAAGACTCGGAGTAACCACTTAAGGGAGCACTCATCTGCTTCCCTAAAGTCGGGAAGGAGTGAATTCCATCTTGTACGATTATGTTCCCAGCTCCCCATTCGGTCTTGTCCCCAAAGTGGTAGGCTTATTGAGTCGACGTATTGGCCACTCTCACCCATACAAATCAAAGGACAATCTCTCATGAGCAGGAGTCCATAATCAACTCAGGATTAAGACTAAGTTGTCTAGGTCGTCCTAGTGAAATAGAAAACCAACTAGTTAACGGTGTTATAACCATTGGTTACTATTTCGCGGTCCGGTCTTATGCAAACTCATTGCATAGGATACCCCCACTCGCATGTCTCCTACACGAACGCGTTGGATCGCAGCGTTTGTATCAAATACAAAGTGGGTCGTATCCATAGTGTCACCAGGATAAGGCACCCAGTCTTATCCCTATACTATAGACCCTTTAGGTTGTTTCTTGAACAATGATCCCATATGTCGCTACATATAGTTCAAGACTCATATTACAGCCTTGGATGTGTAGTTTATTGGATTAGGGTTATTATTAGGCAAAGACAAATATAAAATAACTAATAACAATTAATGGAAAAATATATCAATATTATTTCATTAATATCCGGTCAACGGTTACATTCACTATCTACGAGTTTTAGGGCATAAAACCCAACAAACTCCCACTTGAACTAAAACACTAGTTAGTGAGATGTAAATGCAATAATCTAAAGCTGGAAATGTCATGTATATTAATACAATGAACTAGGGCATCCTTATACCCATTATACATTTCTCCCACTTGCCCTAGATTAGATGGCATACATATCTCGTAGACCTAGACCCTCTAGATGACGCTCAAACACTTTAGCCGTGAGAGCCTTCGTAAATGGATCAGCGATGTTGTGCTCCGAGGCGATCTTAGTGACGATCACATCTCCTCGTTGCACAATCTCCCGTATCAGGTGATACTTCCTCTCGATGTGTTTACCTCGTTTGTGGCTTCGAGGTTCTTTTGAGTTGGCTACAGCCCCACTATTGTCACAATATAGTGTTATGGGCACGTTCATATTCGGAACCACTTCCAAATCAGTCAAGAACTTTCTGAGCCATACTGCCTCCTTAGCTGCTTCGCAAGCTGCTACATACTCAGCCTCCATGGTTGAGTCTGCTATGCATCCTTGTTTGATGCTTCTCTGATGACATGCAAAAATGTCATCATTTTCCTATTAATTTAAGCTAGTTTTACGCTTGAATTGTGTTCTTTAATGCTATTTTCTGTTTAAATTTCAGAAAACCGAGCCAAAGAAGTAAAATCGGAATTTTGAGAGAATTTAGATGATTTTTGAGGCTTTTGGAGCAATTTGGAGAATTACATTGAAGATCCGAGTCCAAAAAGCCAAGAAGAATGAATTAGAAGCCCAAATTCATGGAGTCCAAGCCTTAAAAGTATCAATTTGGGTCAAGAAAAAAGTCCAAAATCCATTACAAGAAGCATTTGGGCCAAAAGAAAGTTGGAGGCCCAAAAATTGAGTCAAAATCGGGCCATTCTAGAAGATTCAGGGCCTAGCGTCTCGACGCTAAGCCTGGAGCGTCTCGACGCTAGGCAGCTGCGTGGAAAGATCCAAAATCGTCAGAGCGTCGCGACGCTGTCTATGTAGCGTCTCGACGCTGCGACGTCTTGGAGCCCAAGAAAAGATGACGTCAGAGCGTCTCGACGCTGTCCTTGTAGCGTCTCGACGCTGTGCCTGCTGGGAGCCTATAAAAGGAGCCTTTTGCAATGAAGATTGTGTGCCAATTTGTGGGTTTTCACCCCATTCTAGAGTTTACTCTAAAATTGAGGATTTTTGGGAGAGTTTTGGAGCTTTGTTGAAGATCTTTGGAGCTCGGGATCGAAGGAGGTCGGCGCGGGATCGAGGAGATCGACACTTTTATGAGCATTTCTCTTCCCTTTTCCTTTATATTTTAGTTTCTAGAATTGTTGTGATTAGGAATTATTGAATTTTAGTGATTATGAGTAGTAAATTCCTAAATTCTATGAGATTGATTTAGATGTTGAACCTCTGTTGAATTAATGAATTGATGTGGTTTAATTGTCATTATTGTTCATTTGTGCATTTTGTCCGTAATGCTTTTAATCAACTGATCACTGATTAAATGAATCGTTACTAAGTGGAAACTCGACGGAGAGAAGCTTAGACTAGAACTGAATGCATGACTAACGGTTATTTACCCGGGTGACACGGGATAAAATAAATAACGTTAGAGGTTGTACTGAAGGGTCGTAATGCCATGCTAAGTAAATAAAGATGAGACTGAAAGGAGATTCTTTATTGAACGGTATGAGATAGGAGGAGACCGACAGGAGAATCCTTGAAATTAGGCTTCTAGACTTATGAATCAAATGATTTGTTAATCCATATTGGTTAATTGATTACGCATTAAAGGTCCAATTGATAAAATCAACCACTCTAGAATTATCCCATCAAATTGTGCCACCATTTATCTTTTGCTTTCTAGATTAGCTTTTTATTATTCTTTTCAGCATTAGATTTTGTTCTCTAAATAAAGCTAAGCAAGATTATTCGCGGTACTTAATTGAATAAATCCAATCCCTGTGGAGACGATACTCTATACTCAAAATCACTATATTACTTGTCACGACCCGTGCGCTTGCGGAATTTAAAAACGTGTACCAACAAGTTTTTGGCGCCGTTGCCGGGGATTGGCTAATTTCATTCAATTAATATTGTGAAGAAATTGCTTGCTTTAGATTGGAGATTTTATTTTGCTTTCTTTGTTTTATTTTTATCCTGGTCCATTGTTCTTGTTGTGCATTTAATTGGTGTTTGCATCTGATTGAAAGCCTGATTATTGTTGATTTAATTATTTTAAATGGCTTTTAATAGTTTTGGGTGGCCCTTTAGGGAATCTGAGCCCGAACAACCAACACCATCATCCAATTTTTTTTATTCAAATTATCCCCCTTTAGAAGAAAAATCTCCCCTAGAAAGTTTGCTTCAAGATTCTATTGAGGATACTAGAGCCATTAATTTAGCTCTAGAAAAATCCCTAGGGAGATTGCATCCCAAAAAGGATGAGAGTGAAGTGCAATCCGCTTCCATAGAAGAAAAATCTTCCTTAGAGAGCTTGCTTGAAAGTTTTATCCAAGAGTCTAGAGCCATGAATTTAGAATTAGAAAAATCTATGGATAGACTCCAAACCCAAAAGGAAGATAGGGAAGTAGGATCCACTTCCATAGAGTGTCTAGTGAGTCATGTGGCCACTGATTCATTAGCGCCAATTCAGGAGCCCAATTCTTTCGATTTTGCTGAGTTTGAGCACATAGGGGTGAGTTGTTTAGGTAGTGAGGAAGAATTGGATAGTTCTAGCACCCATCAAGAACAAGTTTGTGAGGAAGAAAAAGAGAATGAGCCTATAGTATTTGAGGAGTTTCAAGAGGTAGAGTTTAAGGTTGAAAGGCCTTTGTCTGTTCTATCCTCTCCATCCTCTCTTGAAAATGAATGTTCTTTTTCTTGTTCTCACGAGTCAGTGTCAGAGTCAGAGTCCATTTATTTTGATCTTTCTCCTTTTATGCTTTTATTATTAAAAAATCCCAAAAATATTTCTGCTTCAGGGTCCCATGAAAAGCTAGTAAGCTTACTAGCAATAGTCTGCTTCATTGATTCAAGGAAGAAGGGCCCGAAGAAATACGAGAATTTTTATGTGCCTTGAAAAACCGCACAAACTCGTCTAGCTAAGAGACGTTAAACAAGCGCTTCTTGGGAGGCAACCCAAGTTTATTTTTCCGTTAATTTTCTTTTCTTTGTTTTTCAGTTTTTGTAGTTAGAGCATGTTGATCTTCTGTTCCCATTGATCAATTTTTGAAGGAGCTCGAGACCACATTTTCTTCCAAAAACAACCCCAATGAATGTTGAAGGCTGACATCCATGGTTTCTCTCGCATTCCAGGGCAGTACCGTTCTCCCTTTATTTTTTAATTGTCCTTATGCATGCTTAATTAGTCTGAATAATTAATACATTGAGGACAATGTATGATTTAAGTTTGGGGGGGAGGCTTTGCTGTTCTGATCTGAGCGACAATTTTTTTGATGATTCTATTGCATCTGTTTTGACGAGGACGGTCTATGATATGATCTAGATAATGAATTTTATTCAATTTTCGTGAAATATCAAAGCATGTTCAAGATTCATGTAAATTTAAATTTTTTCTTTGATTTCCTTGCACATGTTGAGCACTTAGCCTACTTATATGGTTTTGAATGCTTAGAACTGGATTATATTATCTAGATGTTTGTTGTCACTCCGATAGGCTTAAGATCTAATTTGAAAGATGAACGACATGAGAGTCTGTAATGTTTTACTTAGGAGAAAATCATGTTTATTAGCCTGCAAAAAAAAAAAAAAAAAAAGTGTGAAAAAAAATATATATATGTGAAAAAAAAAGGGTAAAAGAAAGAAAATGAAAAAAAAAAAAAAAGAATGCTCCACTTTCTTGAGAGCGTTAGTAACCAGGGGCATTCATGACACCCATCGTTTGCCTTTGCATGAAAGCGTTGGAAAGAAATGAGCATGCTTCGGCAACCTGAAAGATGAAGCGCTCGTAGTTGGATGCTTTCATCACCAATGTTGGCAAGCCAGAACGAAGGCGCTACATCTAAAAGGATTCTTTAAAAAAAAAAAAAAATGCAAGTTTGGGGGAGGCATACCCCGTTGTTTCAGGCACCTTGGTGGGATATTGCTTTCTTGATTGTGGGGAAGCTGGATAATTAGAGCTTAGGGCCAGTGTAGGGGGAAGATGAACTGAGGATTCTATAAACCTTTTCTAGGCTAGTAAAGACCTAATAAAGAGGCTCGCACACACACACGCAAGGGATGAAGAGTTTAGATTCAAATTTCGTGATGAATGAATATGTTTTAATATTTCCTTTAATTGTTATAGTTCATTATTTTGATCATTGAGCTTAGAGTCATGCATTTGCAATAGTTGATTCATATAAATGGTTTTAGCTTTGCTCGGGACTAGCAAAGATTTAAGTTTGGGGGTGTGATGACATGCAAAAATGTCATCATTTTCCTATTAATTTAAGCTAGTTTTACGCTTGAATTGTGTTCTTTAATGCTATTTTCTGTTTAAATTTCAGAAAACCGAGCCAAAGAAGTAAAATCGGAATTTTGAGAGAATTTAGATGATTTTGGAGGCTTTTGGAGCAATTTGGAGAATTACATTGAAGATCCGAGTCCAAAAAGCCAAGAAGAATGAATTAGAAGCCCAAATTCATGGAGTCCAAGCCTTAAAAGTATCAATTTGGGTCAAGAAAAAAGTCCAAAATCCATTACAAGAAGCATTTGGGCCAAAAGAAAGTTGGAGGCCCAAAAATTGAGTCAAAATCGGGCCATTCTAGAAGATTCAGGGCCTAGCGTCTCGACGCTAAGCCTGGAGCGTCTCGACGCTAGGCAGCTGCGTGGAAAGATCCAAAATCGTCAGAGCGTCGCGACGCTGTCTATGTAGCGTCTCGACGCTGCGACGTCTTGGAGCCCAAGAAAAGATGACGTCAGAGCGTCTCGACGCTGTCCTTGTAGCGTCTCGACGCTGTGCCTGCTGGGAGCCTATAAAAGGAGCCTTTTGCAATGAAGATTGTGTGCCAATTTGTGGGTTTTCACCCCATTCTAGAGTTTACTCTAAAATTGAGGATTTTTGGGAGAGTTTTGGAGCTTTGTTGAAGATCTTTGGAGCTCGGGATCGAAGGAGGTCGGCGCGGGATCGAGGAGATCGACACTTTTATGAGCATTTCTCTTCCCTTTTCCTTTATATTTTAGTTTCTAGAATTGTTGTGATTAGGAATTATTGAATTTTAGTGATTATGAGTAGTAAATTCCTAAATTCTATGAGATTGATTTAGATGTTGAACCTCTGTTGAATTAATGAATTGATGTGGTTTAATTGTCATTATTGTTCATTTGTGCATTTTGTCCGTAATGCTTTTAATCAACTGATCACTGATTAAATGAATCGTTACTAAGTGGAAACTCGACGGAGAGAAGCTTAGACTAGAACTGAATGCATGACTAACGGTTATTTACCCGGGTGACACGGGATAAAATAAATAACGTTAGAGGTTGTACTGAAGGGTCGTAATGCCATGCTAAGTAAATAAAGATGAGACTGAAAGGAGATTCTTTATTGAACGGTATGAGATAGGAGGAGACCGACAGGAGAATCCTTGAAATTAGGCTTCTAGACTTATGAATCAAATGATTTGTTAATCCATATTGGTTAATTGATTACGCATTAAAGGTCCAATTGATAAAATCAACCACTCTAGAATTATCCCATCAAATTGTGCCACCATTTATCTTTTGCTTTCTAGATTAGCTTTTTATTATTCTTTTCAGCATTAGATTTTGTTCTCTAAATAAAGCTAAGCAAGATTATTCGCGGTACTTAATTGAATAAATCCAATCCCTGTGGAGACGATACTTTATACTCAAAATCACTATATTACTTGTCACGACCCGTGCGCTTGCGGAATTTAAAATCGTGCGAACATTCTCCACACTACTGCTCCTCCATTGAGGGTGAATACTGACCCTGATGTGGATTTCCTTGAATCCTTATCAGCTTGAAAGTCAGAGTCAGTGTATCCAGTAAGAATCAAATCCTTAGCTCCATACACAAGCATGTAGTCCCTCGTTCTCCGAAGATACTTGAGGATGTTTTTAACCGCTCCCCAGTGGTCCAACCCTGGATTAGACTGATACCTACTGACTACTCCCACTGCATAACATATGTCAGGCCTTGTGCAGAGCATAACATACATTAAGCTTCCCACAGCTGAGGCGTAGCGAATGTGTCTCATGTTCTCAATTTCTTGAGGTGTCTTAGGAGACTGTTCCTTAGACAGGTGTACCCCATGTCTGAAGGGTAGTAGTCCCTTCTTGGAGTTTTGCATCGAATATCGAGACAACATCTTGTCAATATACGTTGCTTGAGACAAAGCTAGCGTTTTGTTCTTACGATCCCTAATGATTTGGATTCCCAGAACATATTGAGCCTCTCCCAGATCTTTCATTTGGAATTGGGCTGCTAGCCATTTCTTAATGTCAGTGAGGTATCCTACATCATTCCCAATGAGTAGGATATCGTCTACATAAAGTATTAGAAAAGCTACTTTCCTTTTGTTGACTTTCTTGTATACACAAGGCTCATCAACGTTTTGGTCAAAGCCAAAAGATTTGATTGCAGTATCAAATCTAATGTTCCATGATATGGACGCTTGCTTCAATCCATAAGTGGATCGATTGAGCTTACAAACCTTTTGTTCCTGACCTTGGGCTATGAACCCTTCGGGTTGAGACATGAAGATATTCTCTTCAAGATTACCATTTAGAAAGGCAGTCTTGACGTCCATTTGCCATATTTCATAGTCATAATATGTGGCTATGGATAAGAGAATTCTTATGGACTTTAACATGGCTACAGGAGAAAAGGTTTCCTCATAGTCAACCCCTTCCTTTTGGGTATAACCCTTTGCCACTAGTCTAGCTTTGAAGGTTTGTACCTTTCCAGCTGCATCTCTTTTTCTCTTATAGATCCATTTGCACCCTATGGGTTTTACCCCATTTGGTAGATCTGTAAGTTCCCATACAGAATTGGAGTACATTGACTCCATTTCCAGGTTCATGGCTTTGACCCATTCATCCTTATCTTCGTCATTCATTGTCTGTCGATAGGACAATGGATCCTCAATGCCATCATTAGGTATGACAACCTGAGTTTCAGTTAAACCCAAGTAGCGGTCAGGTTGTAATACAACCCTCCCACTGCGTCGAGGCATTCCCAACGTTTGAGATGGACGGGATGGATCTGAAGAACTAGTTCCTTCATCAACCCTTGTTGAAGGTCCAACTTCATCAACAACTCTTGATGATTCTTCAGTAGCTTCTCCTAATATTATTTTGCTGGTGGTTTATGATCTCTCATGTGGTCTTCCTCTAAGAAAGTGGCGTTTGTTGATACAATCACCTTATTTTCTTGTGGGTCGTAGAAATAACCACCTCTTGTTTCTTTAGGGTAACCAACAAATTGGCACAGTTTTGAACGAGGTTCCAGTTTCTTAGGATTTGTCACAAGCACGTGTGCTGGACAACCCCAGATGCGAAAGTGATGCAAACTAGGTTTACGCCCCTTCCATAATTCGAAAGGTGTTTCAGAAACACTTTTCGAGGGAACATTGTTCAAGATGTATACTGCAGTCTCTACTGCATACCCCCAAAACGAGCTAGGCAATTGAGCATAGCTCATCATTGATCGAACCATGTCCAACAAGGTTCTATTTCTCCTTTCTGACACACCATTCTGTTGAGGTGTACCAGGGGCTGAGAGTTGAGATTGGATTCCATGTTCTATCATATAATCCTGGAATCTTTGATCCATATACTCCCCTCCTCGATCAGATCGAAGTACTTTAATAGATTTACCTAATAGGTTTTCAACTTCATCCTTAAACTCCTTGAACTTTTCAAGGGCTTCAGACTTATGTCCCATTAGGTACAAGTAACCATATCTTGAATAATCATCTATAAATGAGATGAAATATTCATACCTTCCTCGAGCTTTTACATTCATTGGACCACATAGATCTGAATGTATTAACTCTAAGGGTTCTTTGGCTCTGTAACCTTTTCGAGTAAAGGGTCTTTTGGTCATTTTTCCCTCGAGACAAGATTCACAAGGTGGTAGTGAATCATCTTCTAACTTGCTTAGAAGTCCATTCTTTACCAAACGACAGATCCTATCGATGTTTATATGACCAAGTCTGAGATGCCAAAGATGAGTATTGTTACTTGATGGAGAAATCTTTTGCCTTTTACTTTGAGTTTCAGCAGTTTTAAATAATTCGTGATTTAAAAGTGCTTTGTTTTCGGTTGGTCTTAAAACGTACAAGTTATTTTCCAATTTGGCTGAACAAATAAGTACACCATTTTTATAAATGAACGCTTCATTCATATCAAAAGTAACTGTATACGATTGTTCAATCAAACATGAAATAGAAATTAAGTTCCTCTTAATCTTTTGAACGATTAACAAACTTTCTAAAAGTAAGAATCTATTTCTAAAAATTAACTTCGCAGCTCCCACTGCTTTAGCTGAAATGACTTCTCCAGTTCCGACCCTGAGTGTCATTTCCCCATCGTTCAACTGCCGAAAGGAACTATTTTCCGGAAAAGAAGAGCAAACATGATTAGTTGCTCCTGAATCAAGTATCCAGGTTAACTCATCATGTTCTACCAGGCATGTTTCTAAAACAAGTAAATCAAATTTACCTTCCTTTTCCTTCTTTTTCTCAGCAAGGTACTTTGGGCAGTTTCTCTTCCAATGTCCATCTACATTGCAGTGAAAACACTTGCCCTTATCTGCCACAGCTTTGGCTTTTCCCTTGCTTTTAGCAGCAGTACTGGGAGCTTTCCTCTTGTTTCCTTTCTTCTTCTGAGTTTTCTTTGAAGAAGTGGCTACAGATTTAGTTCCAGAGGATGAACCCTTCTCGAACTTTCTTTTAGAGTGGACAACGTTTGCCTCTCCTTCTATCTGTCCCTTGTTCTTAAGAAGAGACTGATAGAGTTGTAGCTCATTCAGGAGGCTAGTCAGGTTGAATGTTATTTTATTCATCATTGCATTGCTTCGAAACTGTAGAAAACTCTTCGGAAGAGATTCTAAGATGAATGCAACCTGACTACGCTCATCTATGACCGCCCCGTTTGCCTCTGCCACGTTGAATTGGACCATCATATCCAGGACATGCTCCCGAACAGACGTGCCCTCTTTCATGCGACAGCTATAAACGTATTTGAGAGCGTCATGGTGGAGTTGGTAGGACGGTTGTCCAAACATCTCCTGGAGAGAGTTCATAATCTCCCTCGCTGTTACCATGCTCTCATGCCTTTTAGCCAAAACTTCAGATAAGTTGGCTAAGATATAGACGCGAGTCTTATCATTGGCCTTTGTCCAGCGGCCATAAGCATCCTTAACTGCCTGGGATGCATTACGAGCAGGGGCTGGAGGACAATCCTCCGTTAAGACGAACCACAGATCATCGACAACAAGAATCGTATTCAGGTTCGATTTCCACGTAGCATAATTTTCGCCGGTTAATTTCTCATTTTTAAGCAGAGAGACAATTGAGGAAGACATTACTGAAATTTAAACAAACAATGACCGTATTAGTTATCTTTGCCTTAACCCATCATACAAGCAAACAATTGCACACAATCCAATCAATTTAGCAAAACAGATAATCACAGAACCCTAAAACTATCGATTTAGTTTTGCAACGACGTTTCAGAGGTTTAGAATATCAGCCACCGAAGGGTGATCAGGTACTCCTCCTTTGAAATGAGACACCTCTCAGCTAATTCTAATTCCAGAATAACTCATATTCCTATAGACATTAGCCATCGTTGTTCGGTCAAGGATTTGTTAACACTTTTAACTCATCCTCGTAAGTGTAACCCTCCCACTTTCAGATCTCAGAGGCACGCACCAACAGGCTACCGAAGGGAAAGACAACTGTTGGTGATTAGCCTAAGAGCTCCTATCCTTTTCAGGAGTTCACGATGCTCCGAATCCTATGACCAGGCCCTCCGAAGGGATGGTTGCGCCAGGACAACCTGCAGGCGGATCATAGGACTCTCACGGTGTGAACTATGGGTGGAGACCGAGGGATACGTTGAGACGTGTCCCGCTCCCACTTACTCTAGACATTTTTCCCATTCACCTTGATATTGATCCATGCAAACACTTTCCGAAGGGAGGCCGCTCCTAAGGCGACTCGAAGCCGAGCATGAATCTCACGTTGTGAATATAGGGACGTAGGAGCAAATCTTGATTTAAATCTCGTTTTGTAATTTTCCTCCCACTGAAAATGTCCTAAGGTTAATATAGGGTTGTTTAACTTAGATAGTATTCGGCTAAGTCAATCTATCTAAGTCTGATCCTAATTATAACAATTATGGAAAGGATTCAACTGCAATCTTTTGGGTGAATTAAACTTCTTTTAATAAACCCAACATTGCAAGTCAACATTACTATGGTTAATTCAACTCAATGTTCGGGTCAGTTCCCAGGTAGGAGGTGTTCCGTAAACCGTCAACTTAAATACCCCCAGCCTTAGACAGAACTTTACCGAGAGAGTTCCCTTATAACCTTAGTAATGTAAGGTCTTTACTCTAAAGATCTAGGTGCATTAAACACTTTTAATAAACCTAGTGACATTGCATGCTAACATTTAACTATGATTAATTCAACTCTGGTGTCCAGGTCAGTTCCCAGGTAGGAGGTGTTCCGTAAACCGTCAACTTAAATACCCCCAGCCTTAGACAGAACATTACCGGTGGAGTTCCCTTATAATCATAGCAATGTTTTTCCTACTTAGTCAATTAAAACTATTTTAATTCTAAGTAAGAAAAGATTCTAATCCTATTAGAAATCGATCTAGGTCTAATTAATTTTAAAAAATTTAAAATTAATCCAATTTATCCTATGATCTTATGTTTGCATGCAAATCTTGATTATAGATTGACGGTTTCAAATCATTAATATTAAAGAACTATTTCAATTTTAATGATTAATCCTATAATCAAGAATCTATGGTTTAATTCATTCAACAATCTCATTCAAATTAAAAAATTAAACCACGCTTATTGCATGAATAATATAACAATTATATTATTAACTATGGATGTTTCATGCTTCATGCAATTTTGATTTTCTTTTATTATAACAATTATAAACCAATCAAGAAAATCATTCAAGCATGCTTCATTCATCACATTAAACATAACTATTTATATTTAATTTAAGTAATGACATGCTTCATGCTTTCTAATTTTTCATATAATTAATATACACTTATATTAAAAATATGAAAATAAATCCATGCATTTAAACATACATTATAACATTTTATAATATATAAAATGCATGAGCATGTTTAGAACCTAAGGTGGGATTAAATATTCTATATGACATCCATAAAGCATATAAATAGCAATTGAACCGGTTAATTTTGGCCCCTAGGATAAAATAAAGCATTAAATTACATTAATTTAGCTAAATTCTATCCTAAAAAATCCATGTACAGCTCCGGAATTGGTCTAGACAGCACGAACCGCCCCGAACCACCTCGAACCGGCCTCCAAAATCACGAACCATGCCAAAAATTGGCTGAACCAAACCAAATAGGTCCCAGCCCAGCCGAACCGGTCCGAACCGGACCGGTCATGCCTTGAACCGCGCCTTTTGAAACCCTAGGTCGCGCCTCCATCGTGACAGCGTCGAGACGCTGTGATGATAGCGTCCCGACGCTGTGCATTTTCCTTATCTGGCGCCTGCGTAATCGAGACAGCGTCGAGACGCTGTTGAGGTAGCGTCCCGACGTTGTGTGCTTTCCTTACCGAGCGCCTTCGGTATCGAGACAGCGTCGAGACGCTGTTGAAGGAGCGTCCCGACGCTGTTGCGTCTGGAGGCAGAATCTGGGCGGCAGCAGCATCGATTCTCTGATTTCGGCCCCGATTTCAGCGGCGATTGCTCCGATTTTTATCTCATAAAAACCTATTCTAGACCCAGACTTACATAGGACTCGATTTTACATAAAATACCCGAAACACCGGGCCTTACATGATCAAAATCACATAAAAATAAAATCTATGGCCATAAAATTAACCCAAACAGTTCAATGCAAACCGAACATACATTATGCATAAATCCCACCTATTAGAGCCTATCGCAACTTTTAAAATTAATTAATAGGGACAGCGATGGCTCTGATGCCGATTGAAGGGAATAAAAGTCCCCACGCAGCGGAAGCGCATCGATTGGACCTTACGCCGTATATTAATTAACATTAAAATACCGTTACGATAACTCAAACAAAACTTTAAACAACCTTTAAAGCCGCTGTAAAATTGGTTTAAACATGCTAAAATAAATCTAAATTTATTTTTAAAACTTTTCTAAAGAAAAGAGGAAGAACCGTTACAAACCTTCGTTGAAGACTTGACCGTTCTTCGCCAACGACGCTCCACGAACGAAAACGCAGCAGCCGCCTTTGTTTTTCTTCGCTGGAAATTTCTTCTTTGATTGACACAATCACCACAGAGGTTACACCGGTATGTCTCTAAGTCTAGGAGGCAAAAGACTTGTGGGAGTCTTTCTCTAAGAGGGAGGCTAGAGAGAATTCTAGGTCTTGTCTTTCAAGAGTGTCAAGTGTCATGACCAATTAGGTCTAGTGTTCTATTTATAGAAGAGAGGCCATGAATAAAATATTCAATTAAATCAATCTTTTCCATAATTGATTCAATCTTATTCCTTAATTAATCAATCATGATCAATCAATTCCATAATTGATTAATCTTTTCCACAAATGACTAATTACTTCCATAAGTGATTAGATCATTTCCATAAATGATTAATCACTTCCTTAAGTGATTAATTATTTCCATAATTGATTAATTCCCGGTTAATGAATTCTTTAATTAATTAACCACCAATTAAATCACATATTTAATTTCCGGCCTAGAATTAATTAATTTGCCCAAACACATTTTAGGCCTTAAATTAATTAATTCATTATTTTGAACTCTTTCAAACTTCCATAAATTTATATTTGAACTTTTCAAATATTAATTTCTCTCATAATAATATATCAATATATATTATATTTGTTTCCCTTAATAAATTGAACATTTTCAATTTACTTTTATTACTTAGTTGCCTCAAATTACTTTACGAGCTACCAGTGGGACCTAATGGACCTGCAGATCAGAAGCTCCAACGATGTGAGATTAATTGGTCAAACTCATTAACCACATTAATCAATATTCGTTAACTGTGTGTACATTCCACTATAGACTCACAGTTGCACTCTTCTCACTGCAGACATATTTTCTGTGTCCATGGATCTAGACCAATATCGACTAGTTAGTCCTTCACGAGTGTCCGTAACACCAGCTGGGTCAAATTACCGTTTTACCCCTGGGTTACCTCTATTTCCTTAAGTACCAATTCTCCTCTAATGAACAACCTGTTTGTGGTCCAACCATCAAACAGAAAACCCTCTCGTGCCATTGAGAGGGTAGGGCCCTTTGTTCAAGACTCGGAGTAACCACTTAAGGGAACACTCATCTGCTTCCCTAAAGTCGGGAAGGAGTGAATTCCATCTTGTACGATTATGTTCCCAGCTCCCCATTCGGTCTTGTCCCCAAAGTGGTAGGCTTATTGAGTCGGCGTATTGGCCACTCTCACCCATACAAATCAAAGGACAATCTCTCATGAGCAGGAGTCTATAATCAACTCAGGATTAAGACTAAGTTGTCTAGGTCGTCCTAGTGGAATAGAAAACCAACTAGTTAACGGTGTTATAACCATTGGTTACTATTTCGCGGTCCGGTCTTATGCAAACTCATTGCATAGGATACCCCCACTCGCATGTCTCCTACACGAACGCGTTGGATCGCAGCGTTTGTATCAAATACAAAGTGGGTCGTATCCATAGTGTCACCAGGATAAGGCACCCAGTCTTATCCCTATACTATAGACCCTTTAGGTTGTTTCTTGAACAATGATCCCATATGTCGCTACATATAGTTCAAGACTCATATTACAGCCTTGGATGTCTAGTCTATTGGATTAGGGTTATTATTAGGCAAAGACAAATATAAAATAACTAATAACAATTAATGGAAAAATATATCAATATTATTTCATTAATATCCGGTCAACGGTTACATTCACTATCTACGAGTTTCAGGGCATAAAACCCAACAGACGCTTAGTCCCTATGAAATCAAGAAAGGCGTTCTTGACATTTCAGAGACGACAACGAGAGTATGTTTGCTTCTCCCCTTTAGAATTAGTTCTAAGGTTGTATGTTTAGCCTTAATAATTGATTTAGAATAGTTTTCTAAATTTTTGCCAATGTATTGGTATTTTGGTGAAAACAAAATTAACTACTAATCAATCCCAATTACGCATCCGCTTTACGGAATTAGGGAATTCCAAATTCTTCACTTCCATCTTTTTTTTTTTTTAGAGAAAAGAAGGGTCTCATGGTCATCTATACCTTTGTTCCAACATACTAACACTTTGTGGTGAAAGTAGCTGACTACGAGCATAGCTCACCGTTAAGACTGTAGCGCATACTCACTTCCAAACTAACATTTCATGCAGTGGAAATTGTGGGTGTCACGACCGCCCCTAGTTACTTGGTTTATTCGAGGAGGAGTATCTCATTTTTCTCTTTTTTTTAGCACTAGTAATAGCCAGTCATGATACATCAGAGAATACAAAAATACAAAACTGCCCCCCCCCCAAACTTAAATGGGTCAATGTCCCCATTGACTAACATGTAGATTATAACAGGAGAGACTACAAAAGATTGGCGAGTTAAGATCAAGTCAATCCTTTCTAAAGGTATCGGTAGTTAAAGCGTAAGGTGAGTTTGGACTCGAGTGTGTTATGGAGAGAAGAGTTTATTCAAGCTTCACATTTTCAAAACTTGAAGTTACCAAAGCATTTAAAGAACCGAGAGAGCTTTAGTTATCATCATTAAGGACGCTAAAAAACAAACAAGAGCCTAATAAGCAAACTTCTCTTTGAAAATCTTCTTTCTTTTAAAAGAGATATATATATTTTTTTCTTTCTTTATCCAAAACAAAACTTTAAAACAAAATAAGCAAACAACCTATCTAAGAAATATAAAATGCAAGAAAACAAAAGACTCACTAATCTATCAAAACAACAGAATTTCACACCGATCAATAAAAGAATAATGAATTAAAGAATAAAAAGGTCAAAGGAAAACTTCCCTAGGCGTTAGAAGGGTCTGCTCCATCGCCTGGTGCTGGATTCCAATTTATTTCGGGGAATGGTGGAAGGTAGTCGTCGAGATCCTCCACCACATTTTCCAGGATACACCTGACAACTCCATCTCGCTCTCTAGCATAGGTCAGGTAATCCTTAAACTAGCTCCTCATCTTCTCCAATTCTCTCCTTAAAACCACCAAATTAGTTTCAGGTTGTGGTTGAGGGATTAGAGGTTGTTGTTGACTTGTGGCCGCATTTGGTAAATTTTGTGATGATTTTGTGGTCGCATCGTCTGCTGCAACAGTGGCTTCTTTAGGAGATTTCGAGGCTTGGTCTGTAGAAGATGCAACTTGAGCCTTCTTTCTAGGTGAAGTCACCTTCTGCTTGGAATTGACTATGAGTTTTTTTTTATTAAACTCAATTTAATCGAAGTCGGGCTACTTCGTTCTCTTCTTTTTCCTCTGGCTTTATCCCTGCAAGCCTGCATATCTTGGTAATCAAGGTTGGGAAGAACAACCTTCCCACATTCTTGTGTCCACAAGAGAGAATCTTCATCCATATGATTCATCCAAGGCTCAAATCCAATCCCTTGTGCATGTTGTACAACAACATGACACGTTCTTGTGATATGATGGTGTCATGTGTTGTTGACATGATCCTGTTCTTGACCACGTACAGCCAAACAGTTGTTTCTAGCTTCAAATCTCCTGAGATTAGGGTTCTGACTCCAATTTTGGACTCCTGCCACTTAACTCCCTCGTGGGCCACCATCTGTAGGGCCTCGGCCAGCTGCTCATCAGTTAGCTCTTCAATGGCATGGTTTCCAGCTGGGTATCTGCAGGATGGCAGTTAGAAAATCTGATTAATCTGCCTTGTTGAAAAGTCCACCACCCGATCACGTAGGAGCATGGTTATGTGCATCTTTTCCCTTATCTGCGTATAAAACTCACGTACCAATGGGATAGTGAAGGGATAAAGAACCCTAGGCAGCGGAAGACGTCAGAAACCTTATCGATCTAAATGCCGATTGGGAAACCAATACGATAGCAAATAGAATTTTACAGCAAGGGAAAAAAAATACATGCTGTAAAAATATAAAACATGCTGAAAAAGAATTAAAACCATCTAGATCTAATCTAGAATTGGACCCTATCGATCCTAGGTCAAGAACCACTTACCCTTGAAGAGATTCTTGATCGTTTCGCCAAATTCCCAAACAGAGCGCAGAAAATACAACAACCTTTTTGGAATGATCTTGCTGAACTTTATGGACCCAACCACACGATCTTCACCGGTATTCTCACAGGGAATAAAAGGGTAGATTGCTTGTTGGAGCTAGGAAAAATCTTGGGATTTTTGGTCTTTATTTCTCGGAAAAACACAGAGAACTTCTTGAGAGGGCAGGAGGAAAAACAAGCACGACTGAGAGCGATCCCTTTTTTTTTCAACTAATCCAAGAATAAGCTTTATCAGAAAACGCCAACTCCCTCCTCCTTTTTCTCTCAGACGTGCAAGCCCTAAGATGGTGGGTGGACCAATATTTATCAGTTACAAATAACTTATAAGAATTATTAATAATTAATTAATCAATATTTTTACATAAATCACATTTATGTAAACTACCCACATAACGTATAGTTTTAATGTAACGTAATTAAATCAAATTTAATTAAATTAAATTAAAACAAAATTATTAATTAATTCATCAATTAATCAATATTATAATTAAATATCATATACTTAATTATATATATCTCTCTCATAAACTATAGTTTTAATGTACATCAAATGTGCATTAATTATAACCTATAGTTTTTTTTTAATATGAATCCAATCCATATTTTAAACTTAACATTCGAACACCTTCGAATGTTCTATTCCCCTTTAGAATTTTACCTCAACGCCCCTGGTGAGCTACCGGTGGGACCTAATGGACCTACAGATCAGAAGCTCCAACGATATGAGATTAATTGGCTAAACTCATTAACCAAGTTAATCAATGTTCGTTAACTGTGATTCACTCCACTATAGAACCACAACTGCACTCTTCTCACTGCAGATATATTTCTGTGTCCACGGATATCGACCGTCAACAGTAAGTTAGCCCTTCACGTGTGTTCGTACCCCAGCTAGGTCAAATTACCATTTGACCCCTAGGCTACCTCTTTGTCCTTAAGTACCAGTGCTCCTCTAATGAACAACTTGTTTGAGGTCCAACCAACAAACAGAAATCCCTCTTGTGCTATAAAGAGGGTAGGGCCCACTGTTCAAGACCCAGAGTCACCACTTAAGGGAACACACCTCTACTTACCCTAATATCGGGAAGGAGTGAATTTCATCTTGTAAGACTATGTTTCCAGCTCCCCACCCGGTCTTGTCCCCAAAATGGTAGGCTTATTGAGTCGGTGAACAGGCCACTCTCACCCGTACAAATCAAAGGACATTCCCTCATGGACAGGAGTCCATAATCCACTCAGGATTAAGGCCAAGTTGCCTAGGTCATCCTAGTGAAATAGAAACAGAGCTAACTAACGGTGTTACAGCTAGTGGTTAACTATTTCGCGGTCTGGTCTTTGTGCAAACTCATTGCACAGGATACCCCCACTCGCATGTCAACTACACGAACGCGTTGGATTATTGCGTTTGTATCAATATACAAACCGGGCCGTATCCATAGTGTCACCAGGATAAGATACCCAACCTTATCCCTATACTACAGACCCTTTAGGTTAAAACTTGAACATCGATCCCCGTATGTCCCTACATACTAGTTCAAGCCTCATTCTATTAGCCTTGGATGTTTAGTTTATTGGATTAGGGTTGATAAGACAAGATATAATACAAACATTGAATAATCCATCACTTTTATTAATGTTTGGTCAAATGTACATTTACTATCTACGAGTTTTAGGGCATAAAATCCAACAGATAGATGCAACCTTTGGCTCCTTGCATAGTCGCTCCCAGCCATACCTACGAAAAATATCCTCAATGAATGTTGGGAGAGGACTTGTCTTCGTGGAGAATGCCTTTTCACACGTCAAGACCCGCTTCTTCATGCTAGCCAGTCAGGTTTGAGCATCTGGGTGAGCCTCCACTTGAACTTCCACTCTTGGCCTCTTTGTTGGAGCCTTCTTCAGCCGAGGAACAAATTTTTCTCTCCTTACAGGTGGTGGTGATGTTGGTGTCTTTGCTTGGGGAAGCACATAAGTCGTTCCCCTAGTGCTTGGCCTCCTCAGGGAACTGTCTATTATTTTCTTCTTCTTTGCCTTCCCTTCGGCCTTACTATCTTTTTTGTCTCTGCCCCTCTTGGGCATTTGGTCTCTAGAGATCTCATGGACCTCTTCTTCATCAGTTGAAGCTTGTTGCTTCTCTTGCTCATGCTCGAACAGGTCCTCGAACACTGCTTCGTTTTGGTGCTCGAACAGGTCCTCGAGCACATTTTCATCCTTTTTTGCTCAAGTTGCTCTAGACTTCACATTTTCATCCTCTTTTGGTCGAGCACATCAGGATGCACCGCAGGATCTAGTGCAATCTCAGTTTCTGGCTCTGTTTGCGCCACATTTGCAGTCTCAAACGCCCCGGCAATTTCTTTTAAATGGCCCTCAGAAGTGGGCGCAAACTTTTCTTCTTCTTTCTCAATGGTATCCACCAAGTCCTTTAGGCAAGGGGATGTGAAGTCTTGAACAGCTTGCTCTTTTTCTTCGATTTGCTTGCTCTTAGCCTCCCTTTCTGCTTCCTTCTTTCTTCAGCCAGATGCCCATCTCTAATCTTGCAGGCCATGGCTTTTGCTAACCATAAAGCATCGACAACAATTCTGCTCTACTTCTCCTACTCTTCCTGCTGCTGCAACTTTGGACCCCATCATGTTGATCTTTTCCCTTTAAGCTTGGATGGATCCGCGATTGAAGTTGAAGCCTAAACCTGTCTTTGCGCCTCAGATGCGGGCGTATCGTGCTTGGTAAGTGCCTCAGAAACTGGCACATCTTCATCTGCCTGGGAGGTATTTTTGGTCGCAATTTCAGGTCGACCTGTGGACAAATTTTCAAGTTGCTCCACATTTGCGGTCACAACATGTTTGCATGGTTCAGCTTCGCCTTGTCTTCTTCTTCTAAAGTATTTTACCTCCACTTTTCACTTCTCTACGACCTTTCTCTTCTCTGCGACCTTTCTCTTCTCTGCTTCTTCCCTATCCTTATGTTGTAATACTTTCGGCTTGAGGAACAGGGGTGTTTCCTCTTCTTCTTCCTCTTCGGTTCTAAGGTAGCGTCTTCAATGGCCCGACGACTTGTCTCGGTTGCCTTCCTCAGTTCATCCTCCCACTCTTTTGAGCGCGATCTTGCACACGTATTGGGTCGAGGAGGTTTACCTTGAGGAGTCAACCGTATAGAGGTTGTCGGAACTGATTTTTGCGTGTTTATTATGCGATGAAACGATGAAGGATTCGAAACCTCTTCCAGCCGCTCAGAATAAGAAACCATTGATGTTTTGTGTTGAGGGCTTGGTTTCTTCAACCGAGCAGTTGATGAAGGCTTCAACTTTTCAGCTTTTTCTTTGTGGGTATGAAACAGAAAGCTCCACCAGTGGTTACTAAGTAGAATGGTTGCGAATTCTTGTGGCATGGATGATCGGAATGGTTAGGGCTTGGCGGGATCTTAAGGGCGAGAGAGACGTTGGGGAAGTTCAATAGTTACTTGACCAGCGTCAAATTTTCCTCTATTTATACATTTTGAACTTCCCTTACATAATTCAACAATTTTAAATGACGTCACTCTGGACCTTCAGATCTTCTTTGGAATTGCGCTTGCAAATGCATTGCAAAATCACTGCCTTATTTTTTTTTAGCTCAAGGTTGCTTTGCGACCGCATTTATGTTGCAAGTCCTGCCCTTTCTTCCAATTGTCTTTTTCCTGCACCTTAACTCATCTTCTACACATTTATTCAAAATGATTAAAATGTTCACATGGATTAAGCGTACAAATTTTTGAAGAAGAATAATATACTTTAAATGAAGAATTGATTTTCTTGTTTTTCCACCACTCTAAACATTCGTGCTCAATCTTTTTGAAATATTTTTGCTCTTAACAAAAGGAAAAGAAAACAAACCAAGAAATAGATACAAAAACAAAAAGAAAGCAAAACTATCGTAGATTATCATACATATCTTACACAATCTTAATTCTGAATTACTTGGGATCAATGGAGACCTTATCCTTGCCTAGGCCTTCTCTTTCAGGGTTTTCCGTATTGTTTGGTGTTGCCTTCTAGAGTGGGTTAAAAATATGATAAAAATGAGCTCTAGAATATTGTGCAAGTATACACGATCTGCAGCAAGGGATAAGTAATTTATCGTCTCCACGAGGTTTTGAATGGCTTTCACTCTACCTATTTTGTGTAACTTTTTAATGGTTTCAAGGTTGTTGAAATGATTGATTTTGAAACAATCTGAGTATGTGCATCCATAACTACAAGACTTTTTACAAGAAAAGATTAATTCCCTTGAAGAAATCCTTAGCTAATGGTCTTCTTAAGGTCTCCAATCGTTCCTCTCTTTAAACGGCTTCCAAAGATGGAAAGTGAGTCGCCAACTTGGAATGAATTGACTTGGGATGGCTACCTCCTTTTATAGAGTGGAGTCAACCCTAATTAGGTCAAACTTTACACGTGAAGGGCTCTCCAAGCTTCCTAGATCCGAGATTGATTCAGAAAACGCCACCTCATTAATGAATCACATGCGACTCACGTGACAGTTTTGCTCCTAGCTTTGCTGGATCATGGAATTTGCTCCCTCAAGCCGCTCAGCATTATTTTCTCTGCAAAATAACTTCCAAAGCATCCATTCTTCTAAATAGGTTAAAACATATAATATTCATCTAAAAGCACACCTATTTGGCACAAATGACACACAAATCACTATAAAAATAAGGCTTAAATAACTCCCTTTTGGAGAGTTATCACTTGGTAGGGTTCCTATTAGTATGTTCCTCATTTCCTTAGCCAACTGCCCAATCGAAGATTCAAGACTCCTTAAGGAAGTTGTTTGACTTTGAATTACAACATCATTTTTAGACATCATCTCCCTCATAAGATTCTCCAAGTTTGTTGTGGACTGGGGTTGCACTTGCATTGGCTACAGCATTTGCGGTTGCAAAGGCTATGCAATCTTCATTTGCGTCTGGCCATTAGATCTGGTTGGTCCTCCCTGATTGACAAATGGGGTTGCATTTGATGTGCTCGCATTTTGTGAAGGAGTGAAGAACACTCGAGCGGAAGCGATCACGGATCTTGGGCACCGATTTTCATTAATTTCTCAAGAACAAGCATGCTGGATTTTTTCAACAAAAACAGAGGAAAAGAAACCCGAACCTTTGTAGCTTCAATTCGTTGATTTCTTTGGTTGTTTCTCCACACGAATAGCTCGTGGACTACCACTAGAGTCTTCCCCACTATTCTTTGGCCTTAGAACGGGTTTGTGGGAACCTGAGCATGGTGATTTTGAGGGGAAAGAAACATGGGTTTTGAGAGCTTTGCAACTCACGGTTTGGAGAGGAAAAATGCCCAACTTTTTCATGTTTTTAACTTCAGCAACATCCACAAAAATTCATCTCATTTCATTCTTATATATTGATGAAAAAGGATGAAATGTGTGTCTTCCAAAAGAAGACAACATATGGGCTTTGGTGGAAAGAATCAAGATTTTGTCTCTTGGATTTTAAAAAGAAAAAATGAATTTTGAAAAAAAAAACATTTTTGTTTTCAAATTTCAAAATGAATTTCATAAATTCATTTTATTTTTCTTTTAATGTTTTATCAATTTAAAATTAATTCAAATGATTAATTTTAAACATAAAACTATAATTAATTAAACACCTTTTAACTAATTTATAATTATTTAATTTTAATATCCAAATACTAAACTAAATAATTTGTACCAATTCGATGTTTCTCAAAACCGATAATCTCGAACGTGAATCCCTATCCACATGTGTTATATTTAAATCACATTTAAATAATTATAACTCTCTCAAAATATGGTTTAATACATAATTAAACCAATAAGTTAATTTATATCGAATATAATTAACAATATCTCCCTTAATTGAATTTGAACGATTTCAAATTCTTTCATCACTCTGTTCTAAGGTTTAGTCCGTTTGAGCTAGCAGGGGGACCTAATGGACCTACAGATCATGGGCTCCAACGATCCGAGATTAACCGGTTGAACTCTTTCAATCCTAGTTAACCAACACTCGTTAACTAACGGGACATTCCACTTTAGCTCGTAGTTGCACTCCCCTCACTGTAGATATATTTCTGTCCACCTGATATAACTGTGATTAGTAAGTCGATCCTTCACAGGTTGTTCGTAACTATAGCTAGGTCAAAAGTTTGTTTTACCCCTATAGCACTTCTTGTTCCTTAAGTCTCCACTGAGTCCCTAATGAACAATTGGTTTGTGGTCCGACCACTAAACCTAAAACCTCTTGGGCCAATGAGAGGGCGGTGCGCCTTTGTTCATGTCTCAGAGTCAACACTTAAGGGAACAACCTCTCTACTATCCCTAAAGTAGGGTAGGAGTGAATTCCATCTTGCAGGACTATGTTCCCAGTTATCTACCCGGTCTTATCCCCAAAGTGGTAGGCTTATTGAGCGGCGCCAATGGGTCACTTTCACCCATGCATATCAAAGGATAATCTCGAATAAACAGGAGTTCATAGTTAGCTCAGGATTAAGATCGAGTTACCCAGGTCATCGCTTGAAATATGTCAGTTTCATAGTAAACGACGTTATAAAGTAAAAGTGACTTAATTCGTAGTCCGGTCTTGTGCAAATTTATGTTGCATAGGACGCCCCCACTCGCATGTCTCTACATGAACGATTCAGGATCACATTGTTTGTACTAAAACAAAGTGGGTCGCGTCACATAGTTTTTCTTAGGATAAGGTACCCAGTCTTATCCCTATACTATAGACCATTTAGGCTATCATTCGAACTCGATCCACTTTTATGTCACTACATAAAGTTCGAGTGTTTCATATCATAGCCAAGGATTCTAGTTTATTGAATTTGGGTTAATTAATGCATAGTTAAAATAACCATTCAACAACCATAAATTGAATTATGTCAATAACGTTTATATTTAACTTTGTTACATTTACTATCCACGAGTTTTAGGACTTAAACCCCAACATTTTGTCAGTCCCAAGACAAGTTAGGGTGTTATCTCCATCCAAGATTATATGTGTTAGAATAAGGATTTATTCTATTTTGCGCTCTTACAAAACAAACTGAAGTTGGATTTTGCGGACAATCTTCAAATGAGTGTTCCTCATTGCAAGTGGTACACATGGGGGTTGAAACTTGATTCACGGCTGTAACTTGGACTTGATGATTTCCCAAAGTCAGATTCATAAGCATATCATTCATAGTTAGCATCCGTTTCCAGAGTGTCTCTAGATGATTGGCTTCTTGGACCTTGACACTACTCCTCGAAGGTGTTTCGTGTTCTCCCCATTGATTGTGGTTTACAACAATAGCATCTAGATTTCATTTTCCTCATTAAAGGTCTTTTTAAGCAAAGAACCATTAGCTGATGCGTTGACTACTGCCTTAGACGTAGGGGTATGCAAAAACCGAGTCGAACCGACGAACCAAACTGAATTGACTGGCTAGGTCCAATTTTTTTTAAAAAAATCAGTTCCTCGGTTCATAAATACAGAAAACGATGTCATCGGTTCGGTTCTCGGTTCACACTTTAAAAAAAAAACCCAAAAAATCAAACCGAACCAAACTATTACTAAATATAATATATTTTAATATATTTAACCCACAACCAAATTTAATGATTCAAGTTTAAACTCACAACCCATTCCTCCAGCCCATTTTTAAAACTCACAGTCCATTAGCCCATTCCATTCATTAAGTTTAGTGTCTTCTAACCCTAGTTTTCTTTTTTTTTTTTTCTCACGTGAAGATAAGCCAACCGCCAACACTTCTCTTTTCGCTCTCTCAATGTCTCCATCTCCATCTCTTTCTCTCAACCCTAACCCATTTTTATCTCGCTCAAGCTCTCATCGTCGTCGTCGTTGAAGCTTCCATTTTCTTTCACATGCCACTTTAGACGCCAGCCATCGCTGCATTATTGAAGATTCCATTTTCTTTTTCACGTGAAGGTTGAACTCAGTCATCGTTTAACCTCCAATCGACACCGCTGAATCGAAGTTCCTGACGTCGGTCTCCATTTTTTCTCCCTCTCATTTAGAATGTCAGTTCTCTTTTTATTAATTTGATTTTCTTTTTTTTTTTTTTTTTTGTAAAACTAAGATCTCTAAATCTATCAAATCTTTGGGTTCTTCTTTGAAATCGTATTCTTTGCCAAGCAACTCTGGAGCCATAAATTTTTTGCTATAGAATCTTGGTTAGAAAAGGGAAGCAAAAATTTTTAAAAAAATGGAAAAACGGTTTTAACCAAACCGAACTAGGTCGGTTCAGTTCAAAAACCGAAATCAACATATGTTCAGTTTTGGTCAATTTAGCAGGTCAAGAAACCGACCTCCTCAATTTGGTCCATGGTTCGGTCCAAAACCGAACAGAACCAAATCGTGACCACCCCTACTTAGAAGCATGAGTCAATCCATTGTAAAAATGCTCTACAAGAAGACAAACGGGCAAACCATGGTGTGGACATTTCCTTATTAACTTCTTTAACGTTCCCATGTTGTGTCTACCCCTTTTAGTGGTCCTTGTTTAAAAGTGATAATTTCCCCTTGGATTTGTGCATTCTTTGTGGGCGGAAAATATTTCAAGAGAAATTTTTCAGCAAGATCATCCCTGGTGATGCTATCCAATGGAAAAAATCTAACCATGCTTCTGTAAAGAAAATGAAAAAAGTTTCAAACGCAAAGTCTCATTGGAAACTCCACTGAGCTTAAATGAGTTGCATATTCTCAAAAATTGCTTCATGTGTTTGTGGGGATCTTCACTAGGAAGTCCTGCAAATTGACCTATCATCTGAAGCATTTGGAACATAAATGGCTTGAACTCAAAATGATTAGCATCAATGACTGGCTCAACAATTCTTGTATTAAGATTGTAAAAAGTTGTGGTCGCATAATCCTTGATGGCTCTATTCCTTTCATCTGCAGTAAGTATGAGATTATTTGTTGTGCACCGAGAGGGTCTTAAATAGGTGGTTTCATCGCAATTTCCTACAGAAAAATTCCTTCTAGGGTTTCCTGCTGTTGAACTTCTCGTAGTTCCTTCAACTTTCTCATTTATTCCTTACGGTACTGTAGGAAAGTCTTCTCTATGTCAGGGTCAAAAGTAAATTCAGGTCTTTTGAGCATACACCAATCCAATCGACAAAGAAATCCCTACAAAAAGAATTAGTGTTCTGCGACAGAGGATTTTTACGGTCGAAAACCGATCGCAATTCCTACTTTACATAAACAAATTTTTTTGTTAATAATCGTTTTACCAAAATCTCCCCGACAACGACGCCAAAAACTTGACGTGCGTGTGCTATGACACTGCTTGAGTGCAAGTATACACTATCAAGTAATAAAGTGGAAAGGATTCTGGATATCGTACCCAAGGGAGATGGTGACTAGCTAAGTTAACTCATGATTCTGCAAGAATAGGAACCTCCTCTAAATTTGAGGCCACAAATGGTAAAGGAAAAATAGTTTGATTTGGGGTTTTGGTTTAAGACCAAAGTAAAGGAACAAGGAAGTAAAGACAGACAAAGAAATTCATGAGATGAACAGGGAAATTCAAATAGTTTCAACCTTGAGCTTTAGATTACCCCTATGCGCCCGCAATTCGCTTAAGCATTGCAGACGACTGAGAAACACTATCAATGATGCTCACATAGACATGGTGCAGATAGCATCTCTCAGTTGCGACCACAATTGTCCGGACAACTAGATTGTGAGTTAAGTCCAACTTCTATTCAGCTCGGTTGTAGGTGCCTTTAGAAGACTAAGCTAACTAGACATCTATTTCTAGGGTTAGTTGAAACGTAGATAAATAATGCCCACAACTCTTAAAACCCTAGTGGTTCCAGTCCTATTTCTAGGATGCAAGAAATCCAAGTCCTATTTCTAGGATATTTTCCACTATTGTTTTGCGAACCCGCGCCTTTAACTCCAACCTTTCGACCATCAACTAAATGCAAACTTATGCTAACTTAAGTGATCAGTTTAAGCTAACATTTAAACCTCAATTTCAACAAAAAAAAACAATGCTAGAGAGAGCAAAGTTGCTTTAGCATAGGTGGGGCTTTCTTCTATTCAAGGAATCCACATATTCAAATCCCTAAATAGAAGCTTAGCTCATGATTGAAAATAAAATGCAAAGCATAAAAGAAAGTAAACTCGACATGGATAAAAGATAACCGAAATTAATATTAAAGAATGAGCTGAAAACAAACGAATGGCATAAGAAAATTATTAGATCTAAATCTAATAGGGATAAGCGAACATACCGTCGTTGTCGTCTCTGAAATATCAAGAATGCCTTTCTTGATTTTGGACCAAGCATCAACAATTGGGACACCACCAATTGATCTTTCCTGTTATAACTCTGAGATTAGGAATGTAGCTGTGGGATTACCTAATCTTGAATGGGAAAAACTCTAGAGAGAAAATTCTCCCAAGAGTTCTTGAGTAGAGAGAATATGAGAGGGAGGCAAGAATGAACTTATGGTGGCTGTTGGCATAGAAATTTTGCTTCAAGTAATTTTCTAAGTTCGTGAAATTAAAATATGCTAATTTCATGAAATGGATTGAATCGGGTTCAATTTAAACCTGAATTCAATAATGTAATTGGGTCAGAAGCCCAAAATTGCAAGCCCAAGCCCATGGATAGGCCCAAATGCAGTTCAGGCCCAAGCCCATGGATGGGTCCAAATGAAACCAAGTTCAAGCCCAAGCCCACGAAGGCCTTTGGAAAACTCTATAAATAGGAGGCATGACCTCTCATTTGAGGGGGAGGCAGAAAGAAAGGAAGAAGAGAAAGCTCTCAGAAGAAACCGAAGATTGAAGCTCATTCTGCAAAACCGAAGATCGAAGCTCAGATCCTCATCAAATCCAGCTGCAGAACTAAAGAACAAGGCTCCGATCATCTTCAAATCCCGACGCAGATGATGTGGACTTTTCCTACCGCAAGCGCACGGGTCAAGTAATAATATAGTGAATGTAATTCGAATGTCGTCCTCTGGATTGGATTTTTAAGCAAATCAAGTATTGTGAATTATCTCGCTCAATTTCATTTAGGGATCAAAAAGTGATGAATGAATGGTATCAAAAACTAAATCAAAACAAGTAAGAAGTGTGGAAATTCAATTGGGAAAAATACTTAGGGAATTGATTTCGCCGATTTAGTCTAGGATTGATATTAAGGAGTAAGTTATTATGCACAATGGAATTATGAGCCTACGACCCTTTAATCACAACTACCTCTCCCGAGTATAATTGATTCTCATGCAAATTAACCAACTTGATATCCCTATCTAAGTCTATTAATAAGCAAGGCAATGAGATCTTTTGACCAATTCTAAAGTTAATCTAAAACTGTCACGAATTAGAAAGTAAACTTTAGTCATGCAATCTTGAGTAAGTCTATATTAAATCCCCTCTCCCGAGCTAGATTCAAAACTTAAATCATTCAACTAATGGCCAATTAATTGAAAGCATTAAATCAAGATTACAAACATAATAAACATTGCACAACTTAAACCATAAATCAATCCATAAGCTCAATCAACTACATCAATCCCTAAGCTATGAGTTTAGCTACTCATGAATGTAAATACAAGCTCAACTAAACATAATAAAGCCATAAATCTAACTAGAGAAAAGGAAAGGGAAAAGAAAACTCAATGTAGGCCGAGACCGAACGTCCCCGTCACGATCCCCACGAACGATGGGTTGATTTACGCTTTTCTCCCTCTTGTTCAGCCTCAATTCTCTGTTTTCTCCTCTGTTTTACGGCTACAAAAGTCCCAAAATTCAATCCCCCAAAAACCTAGCCGAAAGGAAGCTTATATTCTGATTTTTCGTCGTAGCGTCGAGACGTTGCCTTCAAAACGCGCGTTTCTGGAAACGAATTAACACAGCGTCGAGACGCTAAGGTCGCAACGTCGAGACGCTGTGACCTTTTCGCGCCTATTTAGATATGGAATGTGAGCGTCGAGACGCTAAACAGCTAGCGTCTTGACGCTAGCTTGCTGTTTACCCAATTTTGACTTTTTTCCTCTTTGACTCTTCTTCATTCCTTTGCATCTTTTCACGTCCCAAGCACCCGATTGACTTCACTATTGCGTTTTAGCTCCAATCAACCATTTCCTACAAAATAAACACTTAAGTGCAATAAAATGGCCCATAAATCATAAAAGACTAGCTGAATTAAATAAGTAAAAGTAGCTAGCTATGCTCGCTATCAGCAGAACTAAAGAACGAAGTCCAAATCCTCTTCAAATCCCGCTGTAGAATTGAAGATCAAAGCTCAGATCCTCTCCAAATCCCGTTGCACAATTGAAGAACAAGGCTTTGATCATCTTCAAATCCCACTGCAGAACTAAAGATCGTAGTTCAGATCCTCTTCAACTTCTCCTGCCAAACCGAAGACTGAAGCTCAAAACCTCTCGTAGACCTTGAGACTAAAGTCTACCTCAATTCATCTAGAAGAACTCAAATCCTTCTGAAGAACAAAACTTCAAGACTCTGAAAGACTAAAGCCTCTTAAAGACTTCCAGAAGATCAAAAGACTTCTCCTTGAAGCTCACGAAGTCCTTGATACAACTTAAATCTCAAGAACAAGCTACAAATTAAAGCCCTTGAGACAACTTCAATCTCAAGAACAAACTGCAAATTAAAGCCCTTGAGACAACTTCAATCTCAAGAACAAGCTGCAAAGCCCTTAAGACAACTCCAATCTCAAGAACAAGTTGCAAAGCCCTTGAGACGACTTCAAATTCGAGAATAAGCGCTCCAGCCCTCGAGTGAGACACATTCACACACAAGAGAGAGAATCAGAGGATTATGTACTAGAGATTGTACACCCACACGCATATTATATCAATACAAATATATTGTTTATTCCACGTGTCTCCATCTTCGAAGTTACGTGCGAACAAATTGGCGCCCACCATAGGGCCATCTCTACCTCTCATCTCTCTCTCTTATCTCAAAACATAAAAATAAACATGACATTCAAGACTTCTCCGATGACCGCTGTCAAGAACAAGTCTTACATGGGTTCAACTGCCCATTGTTGCTTCAATGAACTGAGGTTGCAAGAAGATAAAGCTTCTATCATTGCAAGCGAAGAAACAACCTTGCAGGGGGCATATACTAATGATAAGTTTCTTGTTAAGTATAACCCTCTGTTTGAACCTGATTCTGACGTAGTGACTGTCATGATGACTGAGACAAGAACTATGGAAGAAAGAATGTCTGAGATGCAAAAGCACATCAACAACTTGATGAAAGCGATTGAAGAAAAAGATTCTCAAATTGAGCAGCTAAAGAATCAGATTGAGAACCAACATACGCTGAATCAAGTCAAACCCAAGTTGTAAAAAATCACGACAAAGGAAAGACTATAGTGCAAGATGATCAACCATAATGTTCTGCTTCGATCGCTTCACTATCCATCCAACAACTCCAAGATATGATCACAAACTGTATTAGAGCTCAGTACGGTGGACCTACTCAAGGTTCCCTCTTGTATTCCAAACCTTATACTAAGAGAATTGATAACTTGAGAACACCAATCGAGTATCAGCCATCGAAATTTCAGCAGTTTGATGGAAAGGGCAATCCTAAACAACATATTGCCCACTTCGTTGAGACATGCGAGAATGCTGGTACTCGAGGGGACCTACTAGTCAAACAGTTCGTTCGAACACTTAAAGGAAATGCTTTTGACTGGTACACTGATCTAGACCCTGAGTCAATAGACAGTTGGGAGGAACTCGAAAGAGAGTTTTTGAATCACTTCTACAGCACTATAAGAACCATTAGCATGTTCGAGCTCACCAACACTAAGCAACGAAAAGGTGAACTTGTTGTTAACTATATAAATCGTTGGAGAGCCATGAGTCTAGATTGCAAAGATCGTCTCACTGAACTCTCTTCCGTTGAGATGTGCATTCAATGCATGCACTGGGAACTCCTAGACATCCTTAAAGGTATAAAGTCTCGCACCTTTGAAGAATTAGCAACTCGCGCCCACGTTATGGAGCTAAGTATTGCTAGTCGAGAAAACCAAGACCTTCTACTCCCTAACATGAGGAAAGAAGGAAGGAATGGCGAAGAGACTATAGAAGAATCTATGGTTGTAAACACAATCCTTCCCAAGTCGTCTTCGAAAGAAAAGTGACAAACAAATGGAACGCATCACTTAACTTTAAAGGAAAGAAAGAAGAAAATCTATCCTTTCACTGATGTTGACATCCCTGATATGCTGGAACAACTATTGGAAGCGCACCTGATAGAGCTTCTTGAGTGTAAACGACCAGAAGAGATGGAGAAAGTCGATGATCTCAAGTATTGCAAGTATCATCGAGTTATTGGTCATCCAGTGGAAAGATGTTTCGTCCTAAAAGACTTAATTCTAAAGCTAGCTATGGAAGGAAAAATTGAGCTCGACCTTGATGAAGTAGCTCAATCAAATCTTGCTACAATCAAAGAAAAGAGCAAACATCAAAGAAAGAAGAATCTTAAGAAACTTCAACCCAAGAGGCAGAGAAGTAAAAAGTTTTCTCAACCTCGACAACCGGTGACTGCAAAGGAGATCTTCTCCAAAACTTTCCACAAAAAGGAAAAAGAGAACTTTGCAACTTTCTACTGCATCGACGTAGAAGAAGCTGACAATTCCAAGAAGGGTGAACAAAGGACATTCGTCTTTGATCGCATCAAGCCTTCAACTACTCGTCCTTCGGTATTCCAAAGAATGAGTATGGCCGCGACAAAAGAAGAAAATCAATGTTCGACGTCCATCTTCACTCGACCTTCAGCATTCCAAAGGCTATCTCCACATCGAAGAAAAGTCAACCTTCGACATCTGTTTTTGATCGCCTCAAAGTAACAAACGATCAACCTAAAAGAAAGATGGATAACTTGGAGGTGAAACTTTTCGATGAAGTAAACAGCGACAAGAAGCTTCAAAGTAGCATCCTGTCACGTATGAAGAGGAAGTTCTCTGTTCTCATAAATACAGAAGGTTCCTTGAAGGTGAAACGAAATCTCATTATCTTGACCAATCCTACAAGTCAAGGATCTGATCAAGATCATGATGAAGATAAGGGCTTTTAAGATGTAAAAACTCCTTATCGTAAGAGTCTAAACTGCATGATGCTCCTAGCCCACACGAGCTTAAAAGGTGAGTGCAAAAAAGATCCTGAACTACGTTATGACTTGATCCCTGTTCCTCAAGGGTACGTAGGCAGCTTAAAGAAAACTTTAAGTTCAGTCTCTATAAACAAAAAAAAAAGTGCAACAAATATTGAAGCACGACAAAACAAATTGAAGAAACTCATCACTACTGGGGGCAACACGACAAATTGAAGTTGTACACCGTTATAAGTGTGAAGCTACGGGTTGGATGAATAAAAGAAGACTTCATTCCTCCAAATTCATTGTCTCTTTAGCTCAAGTTTGGTGTTTCACTCACCCTAAGTTCGTTGTTCCCTCTTCTCTCAAGTTTGAAGGTTCGCATGGCGTTTCTTCGCTGTTCATTCTCCAAGTTCGAAGGTTCTGACGCTAAGTTGCTTCCTTCTTTAAGTTCGAAGGTTCCCGCATTGTGTTGTTGTGCTGCTTCCCTGCTGTTTCTCCTTCAAGTTCGAAGGTTTTAACGCTGCGCTGCTTCCTTCTCCAAGTTCGAAGGTTCTCATGCTACGCTGCTGCGCTACTTCCTTCTTTAAGTTTGAAGGTTCCCACATTGCGTTGTTGTGTTGTTTCCTTCTCCAAGTTTAAAGGTTCTAACACTGTGCTGCTTCCTTCACCAAGTTCGAAGGTTCTTACACTACGTTGTTTCACTGTTCCTTCTCCAAGTTTGAAGGTCCTCATCCGCTACGCTATTATCCCTTCTCCAAGTTCAAAGGTTTTCACGTGTTCTCATGTTCTTACGCTACAGCTCCAGTTCCTTCCTCCAAGTTCGAAGGTTCTCATGCGCTTCGCAACAGTTCCTTCTCTCCAAGTTCGAAGGTTCTCATGCGCTTCGTAGCAGTTCCTTCTCTCCAGGTTCGAGGGTGCTTACGTTGTCCGCTACTGCGTTGTTCCTTCCTCCAACTTCGAAGGGGTTCTCATGCAGCGCATTCCTCCAAGTTCGAAGGTTCTCACGTTGCTTCTTCCTCACGTTGCTTCGCTACAGTTCCTTCCTCCTGCAATTTTTTTTCCTTCTCTCCAAGTTCGAAGGTTTTCACGCACTTCGTTGCAGTTCCTTCTCTCAAGTTTGAAGGTTCTCACGCTGCTTCTGAAGGGAATAAAAGTCCCCACGCAGCGGAAGCGCATCGATTGGACCTTACGCCGTATATTAATTAACATTAAAATACCGTTACGATAACTCAAACAAAACTTTAAACAACCTTTAAAGCCGCTGTTAAAATTGGTTTAAACATGCTAAAATAAATCTAAATTTATTTTTAATACTTTTCTAAAGAAAAGAGGAAGAACCGTTACAAACCTTCGTTGAAGACTTGACCGTTCTTCGCCAACGACGCTCCACGAACGAAAACGCAGCAGCCGCCTTTGTTTTTCTTCGCTGGAAGTTTCTTCTTTGATTGACACAATCACCACAGAGGTTACACCGGTATGTCTCTAAGTCTAGGAGGCAAAAGACTTGTGGGAGTCTTTCTCTAAGAGGGAGGCTAGAGAGAATTCTAGGTCTTGTCTTTCAAGAGTGTCAAGTGTCATGACCAATTAGGTCTAGTGTTCTATTTATAGAAGAGAGGTCATGAATAAAATATTCAATTAAATCAATCTTTTCCATAATTGATTCAATCTTATTCCTTAATTAATCAATCATGATCAATCAATTCCATAATTGATTAATCTTTTCCACAAATGACTAATTACTTCCATAAGTGATTAGATCATTTCCATAAATGATTAATCACTTCCTTAAGTGATTAATTATTTCCATAATTGATTAATTCCCGGTTAATGAATTCTTTAATTAATTAACCACCAATTAAATATCACATATTTAATTCCCGGCCTAGAATTAATTAATTTTGCCCAAACACATTTTAGGCCTTAAATTAATTAATTCATTATTTTGAACTCTTTCAAACTTCCATAAATTTATATTTGAACTTTTCAAATATTAATTTCTCTCACAATAATATATCAATATATAATTTATTTGTTTCCCTTAATAAATTGAACATTTTCAATTTACTTTTATTACTTAGTTGCCTCAAATTACTTTACGAGCTACCAGTGGGACCTAATGGACCTGCAGATCAGAAGCTCCAACGATGTGAGATTAATTGGTCAAACTCATTAACCACATTAATCAATATTCGTTAACTGTGTGTACATTCCACTATAGACTCACAGTTGCACTCTTCTCACTGCAGACATATTTTCTGTGTCCACGGATCTAGACCAATATCGACTAGTTAGTCCTTCACGAGTGTCCGTAACACCAGCTGGGTCAAATTACCGTTTTACCCCTGGGTTACCTCTATTTCCTTAAGTACCAATTCTCCTCTAATGAACAACCTTTTTGTGGTCCAACCATCAAACAGAAAACCCTCTCGTGCCATTGAGAGGGTAGGGCCCTTTGTTCAAGACTCGGAGTAACCACTTAAGGGAACACTCATCTGCTTCCCTAAAGTCGGGAAGGAGTGAATTCCATCTTGTACGATTACGTTCCCAGCTCCCCATTCGGTCTTGTCCCCAAAGTGGTAGGCTTATTGAGTCGGCGTATTGGCCACTCTCACCCATACAAATCAAAGGACAATCTCTCATGAGCAGGAGTCCATAATCAACTCAGGATTAAGACTAAGTTGTCTAGGTCGTCCTAGTGAAATAGAAAACCAACTAGTTAACGGTGTTATAACCATTGGTTACTATTTCGCGGTCCGGTCTTATGCAAACTCATTGCATAGGATACCCCCACTCGCATGTCTCCTACACGAACGCGTTGGATCGCAGTGTTTGTATCAAATACAAAGTGGGTCGTATCCATAGTGTCACCAGGATAAGGCACCCAGTCTTATCCCTATACTATAGACCCTTTAGGTTGTTTCTTGAACGATGATCCCATATGTCGCTACATATAGTTCAAGACTCATATTACAACCTTGGATGTCTAGTTTATTGGATTAGGGTTATTATTAGGCAAAGACAAATATAAAATATAAAATAACTAATAACAATTAATGGAAAAATATATCAATATTATTTCATTAATATCCGGTCAACGGTTACATTCACTATCTACGAGTTTTAGGGCATAAAACCCAACAAACTCCCACTTGAACTAAAACACTAGTTAGTGGGATGTAAATGCAATAATCTAAAGCTGGAAATGTCATGTATATTAATACAATGAACTAGGGCATCCTTATACCCATTATACATTTCTCCCACTTGCCCTAGATTAGATGGCATACATATCTCGTAGACCTAGACCCTCTAGATGACCCTCAAACACTTTAGCCGTGAGAGCCTTCGTAAATGGATCAGCGATGTTGTGCTCTGAGGCGATCTTAGTGACGATCACATCTCCTCGTTGCACAATCTCCCGTATCAGGTGATACTTCCTCTCGATGTGTTTACCTCGTTTGTGGCTTCGAGGTTCTTTTGAGTTGGCTACAGCCCCACTATTGTCACAATATAGTGTTATGGGCACGTTCATATTCGGAACCACTTCCAAATCAGTCAAGAACTTTCTGAGCCATACTGCCTCCTTAGCTGCTTCGCAAGCTGCTACATACTCAGCCTCCATGGTTGAGTCTGCTATGCATCCTTGTTTGATGCTTCTCCACAGTACTGCTCCTCCATTGAGGGTGAATACTGACCCTGATGTGGATTTTCTTGAATCCTTATCAGCTTGAAAGTCAGAGTCAGTGTATCCAGTAAAAATCAAATCCTTAGCTCCATACACAAGCATGTAGTCCCTCGTTCTCCGAAGATACTTGAGGATGTTTTTAACCGCTCCCCAGTGGTCCAACCCTGGATTAGACTGATACCTACTGACTACTCCCACTGCATAACATATGTCAGGCCTTGTGCAGAGCATAGCATACATTAAGCTGCCCACAGTTGAGGCGTAGGGAATGTGTCTCATGTTCTCAATTTCTTGAGGTGTCTTAGGAGACTGTTCCTTAGACAGGTGTACCCCATGTCTGAAGGGTAGTAGTCCCTTCTTGGAGTTTTGCATCGAATATCGAGACAACATCTTGTCAATATACGTTGCTTGAGACAGAGCTAGCGTTTTGTTCTTACGATCTCTAATGATTTGGATTCCCAGAACATATTGAGCCTCTCCCAGATCTTTCATTTGGAATTGGGCTGCTAGCCATTTCTTAATGTCAGTGAGGTATCCTACATCATTCCCAATGAGTAGGATATCGTCTACGTAAAGTATTAGAAAAGCTACTTTCCTTTTGTTGACTTTCTTGTATACACAAGGCTCATCAACGTTTTGGTCAAAGCCAAAAGATTTGATTGCAGTATCAAATCTAATGTTCCATGATCTGGACGCTTGTTTCAATCCATAAATGGATCGATTGAGCTTACAAACCTTTTGTTCCTGACCTTGGGCTATGAACCCTTCGGGTTGAGACATAAAGATATTCCCTTCAAGATTACCATTCAGAAAGGCAGTCTTGACGTCCATTTGCCATATTTCATAGTCATAATATGTGGCTATGGATAGGAGAATTCTTATGGACTTTAACATGGCTACAGGAGAAAAGGTTTCCTCATAGTCAACCCCTTCCTTTTGGGTATAACCCTTTGCCACCAGTCTAGCTTTGAAGGTCTGTACCTTTCCAGCTGCATCTCTTTTTCTCTTATAGATCCATTTGCACCCTATGGGTTTTACCCCATTTGGTAGATCTGTAAGTTTCCATACAGAATTGGAATACATTGACTCCATTTCCAGGTTCATGGCTTTGACCCATTCATCCTTATCTTCGTCATTCATTGCCTGTCGATAGGACAATGGATCCTCAATGCCATCATTAGGTATGACAACCTGAGTTTCAGTTAAACCCAAGTAGCGGTCAGGTTGTAATACAACTCTCCCACTGCGTCGAGGCATTCCCAACGTTTGAGATGGACGGGATGGATCTGAAGAACTAGTTCCTTCATCAACCCTTGTTGAAGGTCCAACTTCATCAACAACTCTTGATGATTCTTCAGTAGCTTCTCCTAATATTATTTTGCTGCGTGGTTTATGATCTCTCATGTGGTCTTCCTCTAAGAAAGTGGCGTTTGTCGATACAATCACCTTATTTTCTTGTGGGTCGTAGAAATAACCACCTCTCGTTTCTTTAGGGTAACCAACAAATTGGCACAGTTTTGAACGAGGTTCCAGTTTCTTAGGATTTGTCACAAGCACGTGTGCTGGACAACCCCAGATGCGAAAGTGATGCAAACTAGGTTTACGCCCCTTCCATAATTCGAAAGGTGTTTCAGAAACACTTTTCGAGGGAACATTGTTCAAGATGTATACTGCAGTCTCTACTGCATACCCCCAAAACGAGCTAGGCAATTGAGCATAGCTCATCATTGATCGAACCATGTCCAACAAGGTTCTATTTCTCCTTTCTGACACACCATTCTGTTGAGGTGTACCAGGGGCTGAGAGTTGAGATTGGATTCCATGTTCTATCATATAATCCTGGAATCTTTGATCCATATACTCCCCTCCTCGATCAGATCAAAGTACTTTAATAGATTTACCTAATAGGTTTTCAACTTCAGCCTTAAACTCCTTGAACTTTTCAAGGGCTTCAGACTTATGTCCCATTAGGTACAAGTAACCATATCTTGAATAATCATCTATAAATGAGATGAAATATTCGTACCCTCCTCGAGCTTTTACATTCATTGGACCACACAGATCCGAATGTATTAACTCTAAGGGTTCTTTGGCTCTGTAACCTTTTCCAGTAAAGGGTCTCTTGGTCATTTTTCCCTCGAGACAAGATTCACAAGGTGGTAGTGAATCATCTTCTAACTTGCTTAGAAGTCCATTCTTTACCAAACGACCGATCCTATCGATGTTTATATGACCAAGTCTGAGATGCCAAAGATGAGTATTGTTACTTGATGGAGAAATCTTTTGCCTTTTTCTTTGAGTTTCAGCAGTTTTAAATAATTCGTGATTTAAAAGTGCTTTGTTTTCGGTTGGTCTTAAAACGTACAAGTTATTTTCCAATTTGGCTGAACAAATAAGTACACCATTTTTATAAATGAACGCTTCATTCATATCAAAAGTAACTGTATACGATTGTTCAATCAAACATGAAATAGAAATTAAGTTCCTCTTGATCTTGGGAACGATTAACAAACTTTCTAAAAGGAAGAATCTATTTCTAAAAAAATAACTTCATAGCTCCCACTACTTTAGCTGAAATGACTTCTCCAGTTCCGACCCTGAGTGTCATTTCCCCATCGTTCAACTGCCGAAAAGAACTATTTTCCTGAAAAGAAGAGTAAACATGATTAGTTGCTCCTGAATCAAGTATCCAGGTTAACTCATCATGTTCTACCAGGCATGTTTCTAAAACAAGTAAATCAAATTTACCTTCCTTTTCCTTCTTTTTCTCAGCAAGGTACTTTGGGCAGTTTCTCTTCCAATGTCCATCTACATTGCAGTGGAAACACTTTCCCTTGTCTGCCATAGCTTTGGCTTTTCCCTTGCTTTTAGCAGCAGTGCTGGGAGCTTTCCCCTTGTTTCCTTTCTTCTTCTGAGTTTTCTTTGAAGAAGTGGCTACAGATTTAGTTCCAGAGGATGAACCCTTCTCGAACTCTCTTTTAGAGTGGACAACGTTTGCCTCTCCTTCTATCTGTCCCTTGTTCTTAAGAAGAGACTGATAGAGTTGTAGCTCATTCAGGAGGCTAGTCAGGTTGAATGTTATTTTATTCATCATTGCATTGCTTCGAAACTGTAGAAAACTCTTCGGAAGAGATTCTAAGATGAATGCAACCTGACTACGCTCATCTATGACCGCCCCGTTTGCCTCTGCCACGTTGAATTGGACCATCATATCCAGGACATGCTCCCGAACAGACGTGCCCTCTTTCATGCGACAGCTATAAACGTATTTGAGAGCGTCATGGTGGAGTTGGTAGGACGGTTGTCCAAACATCTCCTGGAGAGAGTTCATAATCTCCCTCGCTGTTACCATGCTCTCATGCCTTTTAGCCAAAACTTCAGATAAGCTGGCTAGGATATAGACGCGAGTCTTATCATTGGCCTTTGTCCAGCGGTCATAAGCATTCTTTACTGCTTGGGATGCATTACGAGCAGGGGCTGGAGGACAATCCTCCGTTAAGACGAACCGTAGATCATCGACAACAAGAATCGTATTCAGGTTCGACTTCCACGTAGCATAATTTTCGCCGATTAATTTCTCATTTTTAAGAAGAGAGACAATTGAGGAAGACATTGCTGAAATTTAAACAAACAATGACCGTATTAGTTGTCTTTGTCTTAACCCATCATACAAGCAAACAATTGTACACAATCCAATCAATTTAGCAAAACAAACAATCACAGAACCCTAAAACTATCGATTTAGTTTTGCAACGATGTTTCAGAGGTTTAGAATATCAGCCACCGAAGGGTGATCAGGTACTCCTCCTTTGAAATGAGACACCTCTCAGCTAATTCTAATTCTAGAATAACTCATATTCCTATAGACATTAGCCACCGTTGTTCGGTCAAGGATTTGTTAACACTTTTAACTCATCCTCGTAAGTGTAACCCTCCCACTTTCAGATCTCAGAGGCACGCACCAACAGGCTACCGAAGGGAAAGACAACTATTGGTGATTAGCCTAAGAGCTCCTATCCTTTTCAGGAGTTCACGATGTTCCGAATCCTATGACCAAGCCATCCGAAGGGATGGTTGCGCCAGGACAACCTGCAGGCGGATCATAGGACTCTCACGGTGTGAACTATGGGCGGAGACCGAGGGATACGTTGACACGTGTCCCGCTCCCACTTACTCTAGACATTTTTCCCATTCACCTTGATATTGATTCATGCAAACACTTTCCGAAGGGAGGCCGCTCCTAAGGCGACTCGAAGCCGAGCATGAATCTCACGTTGTGAATATAGGGACATAGGAGCAAAACTTGATTTAAATCTTGTTTTGTAACTTTCCTCCCACTGAAAATGTCCTATGGTTAATATAGGGTTATTTAACTTAGATAGTATTCGGCTAAGTCAATCTATCTAAGTCTGATCCTATTATAACAATTATGGAAAGGATTCAACTGCAATCTTTTGGGTGAATTAAACTTCTTTTAATAAACCCAACATAGCAAGTCAACATTACTATGGTTAGTTCAACTCAATGTTCGGGTCAGTTCCCAGGTAGGAGGTGTTCCGTAAACCGTCAACTTAAATACCCACAGCCTTAGACAAAACTTTACCGAGAGAGTTCCTTTATAACCTCAGTAATGTAAGGTCTTTACTCTAAAGATCTAGGTGCATTAAACACTTTTAATAAACCTAGTGACATTGCATGCTAACATTTAACTATGATTAATTCAACTCTGGTATTCCAGGTCAGTTCCCAGGTAGGAGGTGTTCCGTAAACCGTCAACTTAAATACCCTCATCCTTAGACAGAACATTACCGGTGGAGTTCCCTTATAATCATAGCAATGTTTTTCCTACTTAGTCAATTAAAACTATTTTAAATTCTAAGTAAGAAAAGATTCTAATCCTATTAGAAATCGATCTAGGTCTAATTAATTTTAAACAATTTAAAATTAATCCAATTTATCCTATGATCTTATGTTTGCATGCAAATCTTGATTATAGATTGACGGTTTCTAATCATTAATAAAAAAGAACTATTTCAAATTTTAATGATTAATCCTATAATCAAGAATCTAGAGTTTAATTCATTCAACAATCTCATTCAAATTAAATAATTAAACCACACTAATTGCATGAATAATATAACAATTATATTATTAACTATGGATGTTTCATGCTTCATGCAATATTGATTTTCTTTTAATATAACAATTATAAGCCAATCAAGAAAATCAATCAAGCATGCTTCATTCATCACGTTAAACATAACTATTTATATTTAATTTAAGTAATGACATGCTTCATGCTTTCCAATTTTTCATATAATTAATATACACTTATATTAAAAAATATGAAAAACAAATCCATGCATTTAAACATACATTATAACAATTTATAATATAAAAAAAAAATGCATGAGCATGTTTATAACCTAAGGTGGGATTAAATATTCTATACGACATCCATAAAGCATATAAATAGCAATTGAACCGGTTAATTTTGGCCCCTAGGATAAAATAAAGCATTAAATTACATTAATTTAGCTAAATTCTATCCTAAAAATCCTTGTACAGCTCCGGAATTTTGTCTAGACATCACGAACCGCCCCGAACCACCTCGAACCGGCCTCCAAAATCACGAACCATGCCAGAAATTGACTGAACCGGGCCAATAACACAGAAAATCGGGCTGCTCCAACAAAATAAACCGAACCAGACCGATTTCCCGGTCAGGATCCCAGACAGGATCTCGGTCCCGATCCCATCTGGATCTCGGTCACGATCCCCGGTCTGGATCTCGGTCAGGATCCCGGTCACGATCCCGGTCTCGATCCCGGTCGGGATCCCGGTCACGATCCCCGGTCTGGATCTCGGTCACGATCCCATCTGGATCTCGGTCACGATCCCCGGTCTGGATCCCGATCAACATCTCGGTCACGATCCCGGTCAGCATCTCGGTCATGATCTCGGTCACGATCTCGGTCGGGATCCCGGCCGGGATCCCTACTGGGAAATTTTCCAACAACCCTAAAAACGTCGATTCCTCTGTTCTGCACTCTGTTTTTTCGATTTCCAGCGCCGTTCTTCATGATTTTCGCCTAAAATCATCTCGATCTCCATCGATAACGGCCCTAAATCTAGACACGGACTTACAAGGACTCGATTTACATAAAAATTACCCGAAACACCGAGCCTTACATGATCAAAATCACATAAAAAAAACCTATGGCCATAAAATTAACCCAAACAGTTCAACGCAAACTGAACATACATTATGCATAAATCCCACCTATTTGAGCCTATCGCAACTTTTAATATTAATTAATAGGGACAGCGATGGCTCTGATGTCGATTGAAGGGAATAAAAGTCCCCACGCAGCGGAAGCGCATCGATTGGACCTTACGCCGTATATTAATTAACATTAAAATACCGTTACGATAACTCAAACAAAACTTTAAACAACCTTTAAAGCCGCTGTAAAATTGGTTTAAACATGCTAAAATAAATCTAAATTTATTTTTAATACTTTTCTAAAGAAAAGAGGAAGAACCGTTACAAACCTTCGTTGAAGACTTGACCGTTCTTCGCCAACGACGCTCCACGAACGAAAACGCAGCAGCCGCCTTTGTTTTTCTTCGCTGGAAGTTTCTTCTTTGATTGACACAATCACCACAGAGGTTACACCGGTATGTCTCTAAGTCTAGGAGGCAAAAGACTTGTGGGAGTCTTTCTCTAAGAGGGAGGCTAGAGAGAATTCTAGGTCTTGTCTTTCAAGAGTGTAAAGTGTCATGACCAATTAGGTCTAGTGTTCTATTTATAGAAGAGAGGCCATGAATAAAATATTCAATTAAATCAATCTTTTCCATAATTGATTCAATCTTATTCCTTAATTAATCAATCATGATCAATCAATTCCATAATTGATTAATCTTTTCCACAAATGACTAATTACTTCCATAAGTGATTAGATCATTTCCATAAATGATTAATCACTTCCTTAAGTGATTAATTATTTCAATAATTGATTAATTCCCGGTTAATGAATTCTTTAATTAATTAACCACCAATTAAATATCACATATTTAATTCCCGGCCTAGAATTAATTAATTTTGCCCAAACACATTTTAGGCCTTAAATTAATTAATTCATTATTTTGAACTCTTTCAAACTTCCATAAATTTATATTTGAACTTTTCAAATATTAATTTCTCTCACAATAATATATCAATATATAATTTATTTGTTTCCCTTAATAAATTGAACATTTTCAATTTACTTTTATTACTTAGTTGCCTCAAATTACTTTACGAGCTACCAGTGGGACCTAATGGACCTGCAGATCAGAAGCTCCAACGATGTGAGATTAATTGGTCAAACTCATTAACCACATTAATCAATATTCGTTAACTGTGTGTACATTCCACTATAGACTCACAGTTGCACTCTTCTCACTGCAGACATATTTTCTGTGTCCACGGATCTAGACCAATATCGACTAGTTAGTCCTTCACGAGTGTCCGTAACACCAGCTGGGTCAAATTACCGTTTTACCCCTGGGTTACCTCTATTTCCTTAAGTACCAATTCTCCTCTAATGAACAACCTTTTTGTGGTCCAACCATCAAACAGAAAACCCTCTCGTGCCATTGAGAGGGTAGGGCCCTTTGTTCAAGACTCGGAGTAACCACTTAAGGGAACACTCATCTGCTTCCCTAAAGTCGGGAAGGAGTGAATTCCATCTTGTACGATTACGTTCCCAGCTCCCCATTCGGTCTTGTCCCCAAAGTGGTAGGCTTATTGAGTCGGCGTATTGGCCACTCTCACCCATACAAATCAAAGGACAATCTCTCATGAGCAGGAGTCCATAATCAACTCAGGATTAAGACTAAGTTGTCTAGGTCGTCCTAGTGAAATAGAAAACCAACTAGTTAACGGTGTTATAACCATTGGTTACTATTTCGCGGTCCGGTCTTATGCAAACTCATTGCATAGGATACCCCCACTCGCATGTCTCCTACACGAACGCGTTGGATCGCAGCGTTTGTATCAAATACAAAGTGGGTCGTATCCATAGTGTCACCAGGATAAGGCACCCAGTCTTATCCCTATACTATAGACCCTTTAGGTTGTTTCTTGAACAATGATCCCATATGTCGCTACATATAGTTCAAGACTCATATTACAGCCTTGGATGTCTAGTTTATTGGATTAGGGTTATTATTAGGCAAAGACAAATATAAAATAACTAATAGCAATTAATGGAAAAATATATCAATATTATTTCATTAATATCCGGTCAACGGTTACATTCACTATCTACGAGTTTTAGGGCATAAAACCCAACACTAAGATTAGTAGTTCTTTGAGATAACCTCATGAGAATTTGGGGGCGTTACAACTTTTCTCCTATAAATAGAACACTAAACCTAGGGTTTAGGTACTACAACACAATGGCCACTGTTCGCACGTAACTTCGAAGGTGGAGACACATGGAATAAACAATATATTTGTATTGATATAATCTGCGTGTGGGTGTACAATCTCTAGTACATAATCCTCTGATTCTCTCTCTTGTGTGTGAATGTGTCTCACTCCAGGGCTGGAGCGCTTATTCTCGAATTTGAAGTCGTCGCAAGGGCTTTGCAACTTGTTCTTAAGATTGGAGTTGTCTCAAGGGCTTTGCAGCTTGTTCTTGAGATTGAAGTTGTCTCAAGGGCTTTAATTTGCAGCTTGTTCTTGAGATTTAAGTTGTATCAAGGACTTCGTGAGCTTCAAGGAGAAGTCTTTTGATCTTCTGGAAGTCTTTAAGAGGCTTTAGTCTTTCAGAGTCTTGAAGGTTTGTTCTTCAGAAGGATTTAAGTTCTTCTAGATGAATTGAGGTAGACTCCAGTCTCAAGGTCTGCGAAAGGTTCTGAGCTTCAGTCTTCGGTTTGGCAGGAGAAGTTGAAGAGGATCTGAACTACGATCTTTAGTTCTGCAGTGGGATTTGAAGATGATCGGAGCCTCGTTGTTCAATTCTGCAACGGGATTTGGAGAGGATCTGAGCTTTGATCTTCAATTCTGCAGCGGGATTTGAAGAGGATTTGGACTTCGTTCTTCAGTTCTGCGTCGGGATTTGAAGATGATTGGAGCCTTGTTCTTCAGTTCTGCAGCTGGATTTGATGGGGATCTGAGCTTCGATCTTCGGTTTTGCAGAATGAGCTTCAATCTTCGGTTTCTTTTGAGAGCTTTCTCTTCTTCCTTTCTTTCTGCCTCCCCATCAAATGAGAGGTCATGCCTCCTATTTATAGAGTTTTCCAAAGGCCTTCGTGGGCTTGGGCTTGAGATTGGTTTCATTTGGACTCATCCATGGACTTGGGCCTGAACTGCATTTGGGCCTATCCATGGGCTTGGCCTTGCAATTTTGGGCTTCTGACCCAATTACATTATTGAATTCAGGTTTAAATTGAACCCGATTCAATCCATTTCATGAAATTAGCATATTTTAATTTCACGAACTTAGAAAATTACTTGAAGCAAAATTTCTATACCAACAAATGCCCCCTTTTCGAGATTTATGCTCAAATAGGTGTGGATGAATCTCGAAAATTATGACTTGACAATAATTTTTCCTTCATAATTTTGACTACCCCAATCTTTATTTGAACTGGGAGCAGGATTTGAGCTTATTTTTCAGGCTTAGTTTGAACTTGAAATTAAATTTGAATTCTAGTTCAATCTTGTTTTGGGTAAGATTTGGAGCATGAGGAAATTTGGATTTAAGCTTGATTTTTTTTTTTTTTTTTTGAATTTGGAATAGAATTCAAAGTTTGAATTCTGGTCAAATTTTGATTTGGAATAAAATTTGGAGTATGTCGAAATTTTGATTTGATATAGAATTCCAAATTATGAATTTGAATTTGAAAACTTAATTTGGATTGGGACTTAAATCAATCTTGATTTGGGATAACATTTTGGATTATACCCAAATTTTGATTTGAGATAAAAATTCGAATTATGTCTTGGATTATGAATAGAATTTGTCTCAAATCGAATTCGAGATAGAATTGCATTTAAATTCTTCCATGACTTTGGCTCCAAATTTGTTGAATTTGGCTGACTTTGAAATCGAACTTGAATGCAACTTAAATTGGTTTCTTAGTCGCTTGAATTTGTGATAGAATTTTAATTTTTGGGAGAATTTGATGTACCCAAATTTAAGTTTGGAGTAAAATATTCCTTGGATTTTACCCCTAAGAAATATAGTCCAACATCACCAATTGAAATTAACTAGATTCTATGATACCAGGATGAAAACCCATTTGAATTCAAGATAATGGAACGTTGAGATTCAAATTTGAATTATCTCTAAATGTGGCAAATTTGTATTCCTTCTAAATTTGGCACAAAATCTCACCGTGAAATATATGAGAATCTTTAAAACAATTTGCTATATATATGTGGGAAATGGATACGTTCCATCATCATCCGTTGTGGCTTTAGAGTTTGGTCAACAATTGCAAAGGGGATTCATGAGTTTGCTTTGTACATTCCTCGCTGGTCAGAGCTAGCTGCTGAAAGTTGATGTCATCACCATCGTAGGTGTTAACATGAAACGCTGCTGGTAAGCTTAGAGAGGAAAAGAAATATTGCCTTGCCCCTCTGTGCCACTTTGTCGTTCTCCTTTTTTATGTGATTTTGTTGACCGAATAATCAACTATGTGTAGGAGAGGAAGATGATTGAAAATTTCGTGGATTTGTGTCGAAAAAGACAATCCAAAGGCTGAGTCGCTTTACTACAATGAAAAAAACTTTAGCCAACATCATTTGCGTCGCATGGGTTTCCTTGTTGCTAATATTTTCACTGGGTCCGTCTAATCCATGTGACTTTGTTGGTGGCGATGCAATCATTCCTCAGTCCAAAGGAAGAAGAAGATGATAATGCGGAGAAATATATATATCAGGCGGAGACACATTTTTTTTAAAGCCTTCTCTCTTTGATTTTGCCCGTCCTTTTTTATCTTTATTTTTTTTCAAGTGTCTAATGCTTTTTTCTTCCTGCTGCCTTTTTTTCCAGATTCTTTTTTTTTATACTTCTTCGTCTTCTGTGTACACATTCGCTGCACTGCTTCCTGAGTTTTAGTTTTTTTTTTATATTTTCTCGTCGACCTTCTTGCTCTTTTTTTTTTCAAGACTCCAGCCATGCTCTGCAATTCGTTTTCTTTTCTTCTTTTTTTTTTTTAATCCATTCCATTTTCTTTCTTTTCCCTTTTTTTTCTTTCTTGTCTTTTTTTTTTATCATCCTTTTTTTAAATTACTTTTCAACTTTTTTTGTCATATTTTTTTTTCTTTTCAACTCTTCTTTCCTAATTTCTTTTTCTTCCTTTCTTTTTTTTTTCTTTACTTTTTTTTTTACAACTAAGATATTTCTTTCAACCGCCAAACTTTGAAGGTGGAGCGGAACGAGGCCGTCAGCCGCCACCGACTTTGAAGATGGAGCGAGACCGCCAACCGCCGCCGACTTTGAAGATGAAACGAGGTCAACTTTGAAGATGAAGTTACCGTCAACTGCATCTTACCTTGGGAAGTGATCATCCCCTGATTCAGGCTGAATTCAGGCTGATCACTTGCCCTTCACATCTTGCCTCAGGTAGTGATCAACCCCTGATTCAGGCGGAATTTAATTAGGATGATCATTCGCCCTTCACATCTTGCCTCAGGCAGTGATCAACCCCTGATTCAGGCGGAATTCAAGATGGTCTCTCGCCCTTCACATCTTGCCTGATCAACCCGCGGAATTCAGGATGGTCTCTCGCCCTTCACATCTTGCATCAGGCAGTGGTAAACCCCTGATTCAGGCGGAATTCAGGATGGTCTCTTGCCCTTCACATCTTGCCTCAGGCAGTGATCAACCCCTGATTCAGGCAGAATTCAGGATGGTCTCTCGCCCTTCTCATCTTGCCTCAGGCAGTGATCAACCCCTGATTCAGGCGAAATTCAGGATGGTCTCTCGCCTTTCACATTTTGCCTCAGGCAGTGATCAACCCTTGATTCAGGTGGAATTCAGGATGGTCTCTCGCCCTTCTCATCTTGCCTCAAGCAGTGATCAACCCCCGATTCAGGCGGAATTCAAGATGGTCTCTCGCCCTTCTCATCTTGCCTTAGGCAGTGATCAACCCCTAATTCAGGTGGAATTCAGGATGGTCTCTCGCCCTTCTCATCTTGCCTCAGGTAGTGATCAACCCCTGATTCAGGCGAAATTCAGGATGGTCTTTTGCTCTTCTCATCTTGCCTCAAGTAGTGATCAACCCCTGATTCATGTGGAATGCAGCACTGCCAACCTTTGAAGATGAAGCGAGGTCGAAGCTGTCAACCACCAACCTTTGAAGATGACGCAAAGTCGAAGCTGTCAACCACCAACATTTGAAGATGAAGTGAGGCCAAAGTCATCAACCGCCAACCTTTGAAGATGAAGCCAAGTCAGAGCGACAACTCTTAGAGACAAAACAATGGCGAAGCCTCCCAACTTTTAAATGGATCTATAGAACCTTCGAGCTTGATGAATGAACGATAGAAAATCTCAACTTGAAGAAGAAATGATGATGATTAGGGACCTTCAAACTTGAAGAAGAACCGACGAGGATGAAGGACCTTCAAATTTGAGGAAGAAACGACAGCGACGGAGAACCTTTGAACTTTGAGGAAGGAACTGCAGCGAAGTGTAGGAGAAACCTTCGAACTTGGAGAGAAGAAACTGTAGCGAAGAGTGGGAGAACCTTCGAACTTGGAGAGAAGAAACAGCAGTGAAGCGCCGGAGAACCTTCGAACTTGAAGAGAAGTAACTGCAGCGAAACGCAGGAGAAACCTTCGAACTTGGAAAGAAGGGACTGCAGTGCATCAACGTGAGAAACTTCGAACTCTGAGAGAAGGAACTGCAGCGAAACACGTGAGAACCTTCGATCTTGAAAAAGGAACAACGCAATAGCGTACAACATAAGATCCTTCGCACTTGGAAGAGGAACAACGTAGCAGCGTACAACTGAGAACCTTCAAACTTGAAGAAGGAACAACGTAGCAGCGTACAACGAATAACCTTCGAACTTGGAGAAGGAACAACGCAATAGCGTACAATGTAAAGACCCTCGAACTTTGAGAGAATGAACTGCAGCGAAGCTCGCGAGAACCTTCGAACTTTAGGGAGAAGGAACTACAGCGAAGCTGTTGGGTTTTATGCCCTAAAACTCGTAGATAGTGAATGTAACCGTTGACCGGATATTAATGAAATAATATTGATATATTTTTCCATTAATTGTTATTAGTTATTTTATATTTTACATTTGTCTTTGCCTAATAATAACCCTAATCCAATAAACTAGACATCCAAGGTTGTAATATGAGTCTTGAACTATATGTAGCGACATATGGGATCATTGTTCAAGAAACAGCCTAAAGGGTCTATAGTATAGGGATAAGATTGGGTGCCTTATCCTGGTGACACTATGGATACGGCCCACTTTGTATTTGATACAAACGCTGCGATCCAACGCGTTCGTGTAGGAGACATGCGAGTGGGGGTATCCTATGCAATGAGTTTGCATAAGACCGGACCGCGAAATAGTAACCAATGGTTATAACACCATTAACTAGTTGGTTTTCTATTTCACTAGGACGACCTAGACAACTTAGTCTTAATCCTGAGTTGATTATGGACTCCTGCTCATGAGAGATTGTCCTTTGATTTGTATGGGTGAGAGTGACCAATACGCCGACTCAATAAGCCTACCACTTTGGGGACAAGACCGAATGGGGAGTTGGGAACGTAATCGTACAAGATGGAATTCACTCCTTCCCGACTTTAGGGAAGCAGATGAGTGTTCCCTTAAGTGGTTACTCCGAGTCTTGAACAAAGGGCCCTACCCTCTCAATGGCACGAGAGGGTTTTCTGTTTGATGGTTGGACCACAAACAGGTTGTTCATTAGAGGAGAATTGGTACTTAAGGAAATAGAGGTAACCTAGGGGTAAAACGGTAATTTGACCCAGCTGGTGTTACGGACACTCGTGAAGGACTAACTAGTCGATATTGGTCTAGATCCGTGGACACAGAAAATATGTCTGCAGTGAGAAGAGTGCAACTGTGAGTCTATAGTGGAATGTACACACAGTTAACGAATATTGATTAATGTGGTTAATGAGTTTGACCAATTAATCTCACATCGTTGGAGCTTCTGATCTGCAGGTCCATTAGGTCCCACTGGTAGCTCGTAAAGTAATTTGATGCAACTAAGTAATAAAAGTAAATTGAAAATGTTCAATTTATTAAGGGAAACAAATATAATATATATTGATATATTATTGTGAGAGAAATTAATATTTGAAAAGTTCAAATATAAATTTATGGAAGTTTGAAAGAGTTCAAAATAATGAATTAATTAATTTAAGGCCTAAAATGTGTTTGGGCAAAATTAATTAATTCTAGGCCGGGAATTAAATATGTGATATTTAATTGGTGGTTAATTAATTAAAGAATTCATTAACCGGGAATTAATCAATTATGGAAATAATTAATCACTTAAGGAAGTGATTAATCATTTATAGAAATGATCTAATCACTTATGGAAGTAATTAGTCATTTGTGGAAATGACACACCCCACCCCAGCTCTCTCTTAACTACCTAGTGACGTGGTGTGCCAGCAAATGAATCCTAACTAACTATAGGACACGTGGCCATCTACATGCTCTTAACCATGCTTAGGCTCTCAAGGGACCAAAAATTTGGGCAGAGTTTCCCCTAAAACTTGGCTAAAACACACCTGAAAAGAAACAACATATATATTTATCCCATAAACTACAACACATCCAGAAACCAGATGGGAGACTCAAGCGTCTCAACCACGCATTCAGTCCAACACTTCAAGATATAAATATTTATAGCCAACTACTCTCATCAATTCTAACTTTTACATAACTTCCATCTAAAACATCAAATACATACAAAAGGTACTCTAAACACGGTCTCGAGTGGCAAGATCGGCTTCTGTAGGCTTGTCAAAACTCAGTCGCTACCTGGTAGAAAATTTTAAAGAAAAAGAATGAGCTAACGCCCAGTGAGTGGTATTTACTTTCTACTACAAAAATAGTTCCTGAAAATGTTTAACTCAACTAAACAAAATATCGCAAAGAACTCATAACTCAGTAACTCATAAACATTTAGCTTGTAAAACGGAAATATGGTAAAAACTCTTTTTAAACATAACTAAAGAATTAACAAAAACTCACTAACCCCGCACCCTTATCTCTAGTCATACTGGCGCAGAGCCTTCTCGATACGCACAGCATAGCAAACTCTGTCATACTAAGCATGGAATACGCTCCACACTTAGTAGAGCGAATCTCTAGTCATACGTGCACGCAGATCAATCTCTCTCAGGCTAACCATCCCCAACACATGGCCCGAAGCCTTCATGCATTGGAGTGGATCCCGAGGCTCTCTATATGTACTATGGAAACACATTCTCATAGCACATGGGCAATCACCTAGGGTACGTAGAGCTAGCGACTTGAAACTGTTTTTCCAGTGTAAACTTCTTTACTCAAAACTCTTCTAAATCATTTCCTCTTGTAACATAACATTTCATAAACTCAAACAATGTTTCCAAATAACGAAATCATTCTGAAAATCTCAAATAAGCTCACAATGTTCCAAACGCTGCTGAAATACATAATTCAACTAAGGAATCATAAAGCAATTGAAACATAAATCATTTTCTTTCAAAAACATGTTCAACTCTAGTTTTTTTTCCAAACTCATAAATATAGTACTTTTGCTAGCAGAAAAATAATTATTAAAACCACCACTCACAGTCCTATTGTTGAGAGAAATTCGGGTCGTAGGCCGTCCCGATCTCCGTTTGACCTGAAATATTTATTAAACCAACATATAAGTTCCCATTTAACTAAAATAACTAGTTTAGCTTAAGCACATATTTAAAATATTTCATGAATTCCAACTTCCCCTTTTCTTATCTTAAGGTACATTTTGTCCTTTTCCCCATTTCAATATTACTTTTTGCTACCAAAAGAGTCCATACCCACCACTCTTTTCCTTTTCCCTCTCTCTTCATTTATCACAAAGGTACAACTTCTTTAGATTTATTACTTCTCTTCTCCATCCATCCACGTTTCCATGCCCTTCTTCCATTTTCATTATTTCAATATATAAATATCACTTTTTTTTTCCCTTAAAACACACACCATTTTTCTCTCTCTTCTCCCATCATCTTCAACCTCAGACCACTCTCGGTTTTCCCTCTTTCTTTTTTTTCTTTTTTTTTTCTTTTTGGTTCTTCCTTCAACAACCAACAAAACCTCAACTAATTTTCCTCCTCCTTCTTTTCTTACCCTTAAATATCACCAAACATATCTACTCATAATCAAAACTTCAAGAAACCGAAAACAAAACTTCAAACTCACTTACATTTTCGTTGGGGAAAACTTCGTGGTTGAGCTCTCACCGCCAAAACCAGTCCAAGATTTCCTTTCTTTTCCTTCTCAGCTCTTGATCTCCCAGTCTTTCCTTTTCTCGATTCTTCTTCTTCTCTCTCTCTCTACCTTTCTCTCTCCCCGACTTTCACCGTTTCCTCTCCTTCTCCTTTTTTTTCTTCTTTTAAACCTTTACTCTTTCTCTCTCTACGTGGGTATATTTCCACCCCTTTCTTTCTTTCTTTTTTTTTTTTATCTACTCATTTGCCGCTTCAATTTCCATTTTATTCTTTTTTTTCTTTTTTTTTTTTACTTAAAATGAAAGAAAAATTCAAATGGGTTGGGCCTTATAGGAAAAGATTAATCAATTATGGAATTGATTGATCATGATTGATTAGTTAAGGAATAAGATTGAATCAATTATGGAAAAGATTGATTTAATTGAATATTTTATTCATGGCCTCTCTTCTATAAATAGAACACTAGACCTAATTGGTCATGACATTTGACACTCTTGAAAGACAAGACCTAGAATTCTCTCTAGCCTCCCTCTTAGAGAAAGACTCCCACAAGTCTTTTGCCTCCTAGACTCAGAGACATACCGGTGTAACCTCTGTGGTGATTGTGTCAATCAAAGAAGAAATTTCCAGCGAAGAAAAACAAAGGCGGCTGCTGCGTTTTCGTTCGTGGAGCGTCGTTGGCGAAGAACGGTCAAGTGTTCAACGAAGGTTTGTAACGGTTCTTCCTCTTTTCTTTAGAAAAGTTTTTAAAATAAATTTAGATTTATTTTAGCATGTTTAAACCGTTTTTACAGCAACTTTAAAGTTAGTTTAGAGTTTTGTTTGAGTTATCGTAACGGTATTTTAATGTTAATTAATATACGGCGTAAGGTCCAATCGATGCGCTTCCGCTGCGTGGGGACTTTTATTCCCTTCAATCGGCATCAGAGCCATCGCTGTCCCTATTAATTAATTTTAAAAGTTGCGATAGGCTCTAATAGGTGCATTTATGCATAATGTATGTTCGGTTTGCATTGAACTGTTTGGGTTAATTTTATGGCCATAGATTTTATTTTTATGTGATTTTGATCATGTAAGGCCCGGTGTTTCGGGTATTTTATGTAAAATCGAGTCCTATGTAAGTCCGGGTCTAGAATAGGTTTTTATGAGATAAAAATCGGAGCAATCGCCGCTGAAATCGGGGCCGAAATCGGAGAATCGATGCTGCTGCCGCCCAGATTCTGCCTCCAGACGCAACAGCGTCGGGACGCTCCTTCAACAGCGTCTCGACGCTGTCTCGATACCGAAGGCGCTCGGTAAGGAAAGCACACAGCGTCGGGACGCTACCTCAACAGCGTCTCGACGCTGTCTCGATTACGCAGGCGCCAGATAAGGAAAATGCACAGCGTCGGGATGCTATCATCACAGCGTCTCGACGCTGTCACGATGGAGGCGCGACCTAGGGTTTCAAAAGGCGCGGTTCAAGGCATGACCGGTCCGGTTCGGACCGGTTCGGCTGGGCTGGGACCTATTTGGTCCGGTTCAGCCAATTTTTAGCATGGTTCGTGATTTTGGAGGCCGGTTCGAGGTGGTTCGGGGCGGTTCGTGCTGTCTAGACTAATTCCGGAGCTGTACATGGATTTTTTAGGATAGAATTTAGCTAAATTAATGTAATTTAATGCTTTATTTTATCCTAGGGGCCAAAATTAACCGGTTCAATTGCTATTTATATGCTTTATGGATGTCATATAGAATATTTAATCCCACCTTAGGTTATAAACATGCTCATGCATTTTATATATTATAAAATGTTATAATGTATGTTTAAATGCATGGATTTATTTTCATATTTTTAATATAAGTGTATATTAATTATATGAAAAATTAGAAAGCATGAAGCATGTCATTACTTAAATTAAATATAAATAGTTATGTTTAATGTGATGAATGAAGCATGCTTGAATGATTTTCTTGATTGGTTTATAATTGTTATAATAAAAGAAAATCAAAATTGCATGAAGCATGAAACATCCATAGTTAATAATATAATTGTTATATTATTCATGCAATAAGTGTGGTTTAATTTTTTAATTTGAATGAGATTGTCGAATGAATTAAACCATAGATTCTTGATTATAGGATTAATCATTAAAATTGAAATAGTTCTTTAATATTAATGATTAGAAACCGTCAATCTATAATCAAGATTTGCATGCAAACATAAGATCATAGGATAAATTGGATTAATTTTAAATTGTTTAAAATTAATTAGACCTAGATCGATTTCTAATAGGATTAGAATCTTTTCTTACTTAGAATTAAAATAGTTTTAATTGACTAAGTAGGAAAAACATTGCTATGATTATAAGGGAACTCCACCGATAATGTTCTGTCTAAGGCTGGGGGTATTTAAGTTGACGGTTTACGGAACACCTCCTACCTGGGAACTGACCTGGACACCAGAGTTGAATTAATCATAGTTAAATGTTAGCATGCAATGTCACTAAGTTTATTAAAAGTGTTTAATGCACCTAGATCTTTAGAGTAAAGACCTTACATTACTAAGGTTATAAGGGAACTCTCTCGGTAAAGTTCTGTCTAAGGCTGGGGGTATTTAAGTTGACGATTTACGGAACACCTCCTACCTGGGAACTAACCCGAACATTGAGTTGAATTAACCATAGTAATGTTGACTTGCAATGTTGGGTTTATTAAAAGAAGTTTAATTCACCCAAAAGATTGCAGTTGAATCCTTTCCATAATTGTTATAATAGGATCAGACTTAGATAGATTGACTTAGCCGAATACTATCTAAGTTAAACAACCCTATATTAACCTTATGACATTTTCAGTGGGAGGAAAATTACAAAACGAGATTTAAATCAAGTTTTGCTCCTACGTCCCTATATTCACAACGTGAGTTTCATGCTCGGCTTTGAGTCGCCTTAGGAGCGGCCTCCCTTCGAAAAGTGTTTGCATGGATCAATATCAAGGTGAATGGGAAAAATGTCTAGAGTAAGTGGGAGCGGGACACGTGTCAACGTATCCCTCGGTCTCCACCCATAGTTCACACCGTGAGAGTCCTATGATCCGCCTGCAGGTTGTCCTGGCGCAACCATCCCTTCGGAGGGCCTGGTCATAGGATTCGGAACATCGTAACTCCTGAAAAGGATAGGAGCTCTTAGGCTAATCACCAACAGTTGTCTTTCCCTTCGGTAGCCTGTTGGTGCGTGCCTCTGAGATCTGAAAGTGGGAGGGTTACACTTACGAGGATGAGTTAAAAGTGTTAACAAATCCTTGACCGAACAACGATGGCTAATGTCTATAGGAATATGAGTTATTCTGGAATTAGAATTAGCTGAGAGGTGTCTCATTTCAAAGGAGGAGTACCTGATCACCCTTCAGTGGCTGATATTCTAAACCTCTGAAACGTCGTTGCAAAACTAAATCGATAGTTTTAGGGTTCTGTGATTATCTGTTTTGCTAAATTGATTGGATTGTGTGCAATTGTTTGCTTGTATGATGGGTTAAGGCAAAGATAACTAATACGGTCATTGTTTGTTTAAGTTTCAGCAATGTCTTCCTCAATTGTCTCTCTGCTTAAAAATGAGAAATTAACCGGCGAAAATTATGCTACGTGGAAGTCGAACCTGAATACGATTCTTGTTGTCGATGATCTGCGGTTCGTCTTAACGGAGGATTGTCCTCCAGCCCCTACTCGTAATGCATCCCAGGCAGTTAAGGATGCTTATGACCGCTGGACAAAGGCCAATGATAAGACTCGCGTCTATATCTTAGCCAGCTTATCTGAAGTTTTGGCTAAAAGGCATGAGAGCATGGTAACAGCGAGGGAGATTATGAACTCTCTCCAGGAGATGTTTGGACAACCGTCCTACCAACTCCACCATGACGCTCTCAAATACGTTTATAGCTGTCGCATGAAAGAGGGCACGTCTGTTCGGGAGCATGTCCTAGATATGATGGTCCAATTCAACGTGGCAGAGGCAAACGGGGCGGTCATAGATGAACGTAGTCAGGTTGCATTCATCTTAGAATCTCTTCCGAAGAGTTTTCTACAGTTTCGAAGCAATGCAATGATGAATAAAATAACATTCAACCTGACTAGCCTCCTGAATGAGCTACAACTCTATCAGTCTCTTCTTAAGAACAAGGGACAGATAGAAGGAGAGGCAAACGTTGTCCACTCTAAAAGAAAGTTCGAGAAGGGTTCATCCTCTGGAACTAAATCTGTAGCCACTTCTTCAAAGAAAACTCAGAAGAAGAAAGTAAACAAGGGGAAAGCTCCCAGTACTGCTGCTAAAAGCAAGGGAAAAGCCAAAGCTGTGGCAGATAATGGCAAGTGTTTTCACTGCAATGTAGATGGACATTGGAAGAGAAACTGCCCAAAGTACCTTGCTGAGAAAAAAAAGGAAAAGGAAGGTAAATTTGATTTACTTGATTCAGGAGCAACTAATCATGTTTGCTCTTCTTTTCAGGAAAATAGTTCCTTTCGGCAGTTGAACGATGGGGAAATGACACTCAGGGTCGGAACTGGAGAAGTCATTTCAGCTAAAGTAGTGGGAGCTGCGAAGTTATTTTTTAGAAATAGATTCTTACTTTTAGAAAGTTTGTTAATCGTTCCCAAGATTAAGAGGAACTTAATTTCTATTTCATGTTTGATTGAACAATCGTATACAGTTACTTTTTATATGAATGAAGCGTTCATTTATAAAAATGGTGTACTTATTTGTTCAGCCAAATTGGAAAATAACTTGTACGTTTTAAGACCAACCGAAAACAAAGCACTTTTAAATCACGAATTATTTAAAACTGCTGAAACTCAAAGAAAAAGGCAAAAGATTTCTCCATCAAGTAACAATACTCATCTTTGGCATCTCAGACTTGGTCATATAAACATCGATAGGATCGGTCGTTTGGTAAAGAATGGACTTCTAAGCAAGTTAGAAGATGATTCACTACCACCTTGTGAATCTTGTCTCGAGGGAAAAATGACCAAGAGACCCTTTACTGGAAAAGGTTACAGAGCCAAAGAACCCTTAGAGTTAATACATTCGGATCTGTGTGGTCCAATGAATGTAAAAGCTCGAGGAGGGTACGAATATTTCATCTCATTTATAGATGATTATTCAAGATATGATTACTTGTACCTAATGGGACATAAGTCTGAAGCCCTTGAAAAGTTCAAGGAGTTTAAGGCTGAAGTTGAAAACCTATTAGGTAAATCTATTAAAGTACTTTGATCTGATCGAGGAGGGGAGTATATGGATCAAAGATTCCAGGATTATATGATAGAACATGGAATCCAATCTCAACTCTCAGCCCCTGGTACACCTCAACAGAATGGTGTGTCAGAAAGGAGAAATAGAACCTTGTTGGACATGGTTCGATCAATGATGAGCTATGCTCAATTGCCTAGCTCGTTTTGGGGGTATGCAGTAGAGACTGCAGTATACATCTTGAACAATGTTCCCTCGAAAAGTGTTTCTGAAACACTTTTCGAATTATGGAAGGGGCGTAAACCTAGTTTGCATCACTTTCGCATCTGGGGTTGTCCAGCACACGTGCTTGTGACAAATCCTAAGAAACTGGAACCTCGTTCAAAACTGTGCCAATTTGTTGGTTACCCTAAAGAAACGAGAGGTGGTTATTTCTACGACCCACAAGAAAATAAGGTGATTGTATCGACAAACGCCACTTTCTTAGAGGAAGACCACATGAGAGATCATAAACCACGCAGCAAAATAATATTAGGAGAAGCTACTGAAGAATCATCAAGAGTTGTTGATGAAGTTGGACCTTCAACAAGGGTTGATGAAGGAACTAGTTCTTCAGATCCATCCCGTCCATCTCAAACGTTGGGAATGCCTCGACGCAGTGGGAGAGTTGTATTAAAACCTGACCGCTACTTGGGTTTAACTGAAACTCAGGTTGTCATACCTAATGATGGCATTGAGGATCCATTGTCCTATCGACAGGCAATGAATGACGAAGATAAGGATGAATGGGTCAAAGCCATGAACCTGGAAATGGAGTCAATGTATTCCAATTCTGTATGGAAACTTACAGATCTACCAAATGGGGTAAAACCCATAGGGTGCAAATGGATCTATAAGAGAAAAAGAGATGCAGCTGGAAAGGTACAGACCTTCAAAGCTAGACTGGTGGCAAAGGGTTATACCCAAAAGGAAGGGGTTGACTATGAGGAAACCTTTTCTCCTGTAGCCATGTTAAAATCCATAAGAATTCTCCTATCCATAGCCACATATTATGACTATGAAATATGGCAAATGGACGTCAAGACTGCCTTTCTGAATGGTAATCTTGAAGAGAATATCTTTATGTCTCAACCCGAAGGGTTCATAGCCCAAGGTCAGGAACAAAAGGTTTGTAAGCTCAATCGATCCATTTATGGATTGAAACAAGCGTCCAGATCATGGAACATTAGATTTGATACTGCAATCAAATCTTTTGGCTTTGACCAAAACGTTGATGAGCCTTGTGTATACAAGAAAGTCAACAAAAGGAAAGTAGCTTTTCTAATACTTTACGTAGACGATATCCTACTCATTGGGAATGATGTAGGATACCTCACTGACATTAAGAAATGGCTAGCAGCCCAATTCCAAATGAAAGATCTGGGAGAGGCTCAATATGTTCTTGGAATCCAAATCATTAGGGATCGTAAGAACAAAACGCTAGCTCTGTCTCAAGCAACATATATTGACAAGATGTTGTCTCGATATTCAATGCAAAACTCCAAGAAGGGACTACTACCCTTCAGACATGGGGTACACCTGTCTAAGGAACAGTCTCCTAAGACACCTCAAGAAATTGAGAACATGAGACACATTCCCTACGCCTCAGCTGTGGGCAGCTTAATGTATGCTATGCTCTGCATTAGGCCTGACATATGTTATGCAGTGGGAGTAGTCAGTAGGTATCAGTCTAATCCAGGGTTGGACCACTGGGGAGCGGTTAAGAATATCCTCAAGTATCTTCGGAGAACGAGGGACTACATGCTTGTGTATGGAGCTAAGGATTTGATTCTTACTGGATACACTGACTCTGACTTTCAAGCTGATAAGGATTCAAGAAAATCCACATCAGGTTCAGTATTCACCCTCAATGGAGGAGCAGTACTGTGGAGAAGCATCAAACAAGGATGCATAGCAGACTCAACCATGGAGGCTGAGTATGTAGCAGCTTGCGAAGCAGCTAAGGAGGCAGTATGGCTCAGAAAGTTCTTGACTGATTTGGAAGTGGTTACGAATATGAACGTGCCCATAACACTATACTGTGACAACAGTGGGGCTGTAGCCAACTCAAAAGAACCTCGAAGCCACAAACGGGGTAAACACATCGAGAGGAAGTATCACCTGATACGGGAGATTGTGCAACGAGGAGATGTGATCGTCACTAAGATCGCCTCGGAGCACAACATCGCTGATCCATTTACGAAGGCTCTCACGGATAAAGTGTTTGAGGGTCATCTAGAGGGTCTAGGTCTACGAGATATGTATGCCATCTAATCTAGGGCAAGTGGAAGAAATGTATAATGGGTATAAGGAAGCCCTAGTTCATTGTATTAATATACATGACATTTCCAGCTTTAGATTATTGCATTTACATCCCACTAACTAGTGTTTTAGTTCAATTTGGAGTTTGTTGGGTTTTATGCCCTAAAACTCGTAGATAGTGAATGTAACCGTTGACCGGATATTAATGAAATAATATTGATATATTTTCCATTAATTGTTATTAGTTATTTTATATTTGTCTTTGCCTAATAATAACCCTAATCCAATAAACTAGACATCCAAGGCTGTGATATGAGTCTTGAACTATATGTAGCGACATATGGGATCATTGTTCAAGAAACAACCTAAAGGGTCTATAGTATAGGGATAAGACTGGGTGCCTTATCCTGGTGACACTGTGGATACGGCCCACTTTGTATTTGATACAAACGCTGCGATCCAACGCGTTTGTGTAGGAGACATGCGAGTGGGGGTATCCTATGCAATGAGTTTGCATAAGACCGGACCGTGAAATAGTAACCAATGGTTATAACACCGTTAACTAGTTGGTTTTCTATTTCACTAGGACGACCTAGACAACTTAGTCTTAATCCTGAGTTGATTATGGACTCCTGCTCTTGAGAGATTGTCCTTTGATTTGTATGGGTGAGAGTGGCCAATACGCCGACTCAATAAGCCTACCACTTTGGGGACAAGACCGAATGGGGAGCTGGGAACATAATCGTACAAGATGGAATTCACTCCTTCCCGACTTTAGGGAAGCAGATGAGTGTTCCCTTAAGTGGTTACTCCGAGTCTTGAACAAAGGGCCCTACCCTCTCAATGGCACGAGAGGGTTTTCTGTTTGATGGTTGGACCACAAACAGGTTGTTCATTAGAGGAGAATTGGTACTTAAGGAAATAGAGGTAACCCAGGGGTAAAACGGTAATTTGACCCAGCTGGTGTTACGGACACTCGTGAAGGACTAACTAGTCGATATTGGTCTAGATCCATGGACACAGAAAATATGTCTGCAGTGAGAAGAGTGCAACTGTGAGTCTATAGTGGAATGTACACACAGTTAACGAATATTGATTAATGTGGTTAATGAGTTTGACCAATTAATCTCACATCGTTGGAGCTTATGATCTGCAGGTCCATTAGGTCCCACTGGTAGCTCGTAAAGTAATTTGAGGCAACTAAGTAATAAAAGTAAATTGAAAATGTTCAATTTATTAAGGGAAACAAATATAATATATATTGATATATTATTATGAGAGAAATTAATATTTGAAAAGTTCAAATATAAATTTATGGAAGTTTGAAAGAGTTCAAAATAATGAATTAATTAATTTAAGGCCTAAAATGTGTTTGGGCAAATTAATTAATTCTAGGCCGGGAATTAAATATGTGATATTTAATTGGTGGTTAATTAATTAAAGAATTCATTAACCGGGAATTAATCAATTATGGAAATAATTAATCACTTAAGGAAGTGATTAATCATTTATGGAAATGATCTAATCACTTATGGAAGTAATTAGTCATTTGTGGAAAAGATTAATCAATTATGGAATTGATTGATCATGATTTATTAATTAAGGAATAAGATTGAATCAATTATGGAAAAGATTGATTTAATTGAATATTTTATTCATGGCCTCTCTTCTATAAATAGAACACTAGACCTAATTGGTCATGACACTTGACACTCTTGAAAGATAAAGACCTAGAATTCTCTCTAGCCTCCCTCTTAGAGAAAGACTCCCACAAGTCTTTTGCCTCCTAGACTTAGAGACATACCGGTGTAACCTCTGTGGTGATTGTGTCAATCAAAGAAGAATTTCCAGCGAAGAAAACCTTAAAGCGGCTGCTGCGTTTTCGTTCGTGGAGCGTCGTTGGCGAAGAACGGTCAAGTCTACAACGGAGGTTTGTAACGGTTCTTCCTCTTTTCTTTAGAAAAGTTTTTAAAATAAATTTAGATTTATTTTAGCATGTTTAAACCAATTTTACAGCGGCTTTAAAGGTTGTTTAAAGTTTTGTTTGAGTTATCGTAACGGTATTTTAATGTTAATTAATATACGGCGTAAGGTCCAATCGATGCGCTTCCGCTGCGTGGGGTCTTTTATTCCCTTCATGAACAGGGTTGAACATTCAACTACGAACTCCTTAAGCTATGGGTATGTCAAATCGAGGTTGCATAGGTTGTAGGTGTTGCACGATTTTAAATTCCGCAAGCGTACGGGTCGTGACAAGTAATATAGTGATTTTGAGTATAGAGTATCGTCTCCACAGGGATTGGATTTATTCAATTAATTACCACGAATAATCTTGCTTAGCTTTATTTAGAGAACAAAATCTAATGCCGAAAAGAATAATAAAAAAAACTAATCTAGAAAGCAAAAGATAAATGGTGACACAATTTGATGGGATAATTCTAGAGTTGTTGAATTCAACAATTGGACCTTTAATGCATAATCAATTAACTAATATGGATTAACAAATCATTTGATTCATAAGTCTAGAAGCCTAATGACAAGGATTCTCCTGTCCGTCTCCTCCTATCTCATACCGTTCAATAAAGAATCTCCTTTCAGTCTCATCTTTATCTACTTAGCATGGCATTACGACCCTTCAGTACAACCTCTAACGTTATTTATTCTCTCCCGTGTCACCCGGGTAAATAACCGTTAGTCATGCATCCAGTTCTAGTCTAAGCTTCTCTCCGTCGAGTTTCCACTTAGTAACGATTCATTTAATCAGTGATCAGTTGATTAAAAGCATTACGGACAAAATGCATAAATGAACAATAATGACAATTAAACCACATCAATTCATTAATTCGGCAGAGGTTCAACATCTAAATCAATCTCATAGAATTTAGGAATTTACTACTCATAATCACTAAAATCCAATAATTCCTAATCACAACAATTCTAGAAACTAAAACATAAAGGAAAAGGGAAGAGAAATGCTCATAAAAGTGTCGATCTCCTCGATCCCGCGCCGACCTCCTTCGATCCCGAGCTCCAAAGATCTTCAACAAAGCTCCAAAACTCTCCCAAAAATCCCAAATTTTAGAGTAGACTCTAGAATGGGGTGAAAACCCACAAATTGGCACCCAAAATATGGATGCAAAAGGCTCCTTTTATAGGCTCCCAGCAGGCGCAGCGTCGAGACGCTACAAGGACAGCATCGAGACGCTCTGACGTCATCTTTTCTTGGGCTCCAAGATGTCGCAGCGTCGAGACGCTACTTGGACAGCGTCGCGACGCTCTCGCGATTCCAGATTTCTCCACGCAGCTGCCTAGCGTCGGGACGCTTCCAGGCTTAGCGTCGAGACGCTAGGCCCTGAATCTTCAATAATGGCCCGATTTTGACTCCATTTTTGGGCCTCCAACTTTCTTTTGGCCCAAATACTTCTTGTAATGGTTTTTGGGCACTTTTCTTGACCCAAATTGATAATTTAAGACTTGAAATTCATTAATTTGGGCTTCTAATTCATTCTTCTTGGCTTTTGGTCTTGGATCTTCAATGTAATTCTCCAAATTGCTCAAAAAGTCTCCAAAATCATCCAAAATCTCTCAAAATTCCGGTTTTTCTTCTTTGACTCGGTTTTCTGAAATTTAAACAGAAAATAGCATTAAAGTACACAATTCAAGCATAAAACTAGCTAAAATTAATAGGAAAATGATGACATTTTTGCCTGTCATCAGTAGGCAACCACCAACCGCCATCAGGACGCACAAAACTCTGTTGCTCGAGCGAATACGCTGCTGAAAAGGCATGGGAATAGGTACTTTAAGCATAACGTAACTTGTAAGCGGCCAAAACGACGAAAACGAATGATTAAAGAAAAAGGAAACTTACCCACGACTACAAGCTGCGTGATAGTCGTAGTACTCACGGTTTGGGTGCGCCCAAAGCCGAAAACGAGAGAGAGCCAACGCGAGAGGAAGGAGAAAACGCATGCGGGCTGAAGTCATGCGCAATCGAGGCTGAGATTGGAACTTGTCGCTAGTACACATGAAGAAGCGTTGCCGCCGCCGCGAGGAGCTCATCGCCAAAATTGCAACCTAAATGCTTATGCTCGCGAAGGATAGCGTGAGAGGGAGAGATTTGGTGTCAACCGCTCGTGCACGAGGAAGGCTAGCCAGAGAACAATCACTCGCCGGACAGACTGCTCACGTGGATCTCGTCAGAGGAAGAGAAAACGGGTGAGAGAGAGAGGCTGAGAGATGCTTTGGGCGGCTCTGCTCGAAGAAGACAAACACGATGGGGGGCTGGAGTGGTGGCTACACACGACAAAGAGAGGGAAGAAGGATGGGCTCTAGGGTTTTCTTTTGTTTTTCTCTCAGTTTAACCCAATCTTTAAAACTCCAATTAAAGGCCCTAATTTCCTTTCTAAAATGAGTAAATCATTGGGTAATCGAATTTTCTTATAAACAGAATTGAATTCAAGAATTTGATTCCTAAACCCAAAATTCCATAACTTAAAAAGGATTGATTTGATTCCATCAACTTAATTCCCATTTGAACTCAATAATTGATCCAAGCTATCCCAAAAAGGCTAAATTTTGAAACGCGGGGCGTTACAAAAGCCATGAATAAAATATTCATTTAAAATCAATTATTTCCATAACTGATTTAATCTTTTCCATAATTAATCAATTCCATAACCAATCAATTTCATAATTGATTAATCTTTTCCATAAATGATTGATCACTTCCATAAGTGATTAAATCATTTTCATAAGTGATTAATGATTAATCATTTCCATAATTGATTAATCTCCAATTAATTAATTCCTTAATTAATTAATCACTAATTAAATATCATATATTTAATTTCAGACTTTCTATTAGTTAATTAATTAATTACCCAATTAAATATCATATATTTAATTTCAGGTCTTCAATTAATTAATTCTATAATATGAATCAAATTCATATTAAAATTTAAACTCCTTCAAATTCTCTTATATCCTATAAATTTAATATGAATCAAATTCATATTAATATTTGAACTTCTTCAAATATTTATTTCTCCCATAATAATAAAGTTTAATTTCAAATTAGACTTTATATTTTAATGTATCACTATACACTATCTCATACAATTCACTTAATTTCCAATATGAATTTGAACTATTCAAATTCTCTCAAGATATAATTGTTCATAATTACTCTTTACGAGCTAGCAAGGGGACCTAATGGACCTATAGATTAGAAGCTCCAATGATATGAGGTTAACTGATTAAACTCATTAATCAGGTTAACCAATATTCATTAACTGTGGGTCATTCCACTAAAGACCCACAACTAAACTCTTCTCACTGTAGAACATTTCTGTGTCCACCGATATAGACTTATTCCAGTAAGTCAATCCTTCATGAGTGTTCGTAATCACAGTTGGGTCAAATTACCCTTTTACCCCTGTGTTACATCTGTCTCCTTAAGTACCAGTGCTCCTCTAATGAACAACATGTTTATGGTCCAACCAATAAACAAAAAGTCCCTCTCGAACCAGTGAGAGAGCGGGATCCCTTTGTTCAACTCCCGGAGTCACCACTTAAGGGAACACTCATCTACTTCTTCTAGAAGTGGGAAGGAGTGAATTCCTTCTTGTGTTGTCATGTCCCCATCCTCCCACTCGATCTTGTCCCCAAAAAGGAATGCATATTGAGTCGGCTTATTGGTCACTCTCACCCATGCTAATCAAAGGACAACCCCTCAAGAGAAGGAGTTCATGACACAATCAGGATTAAGACTGAGTTACCTCGGTCATCCTATTCAAACAGTAACTAACTAGTTAACGACGTTATATCTAGTGATTTACTATTTTATGGTCTGGTCTTATGCAAACTCATTGCATAAGATACCCTTGCTTGCATGTCTACTACATGGACGCTTTGGATCAATACGTCTGTATCAAATACAAAGCAAGTCATATCTCATAGTGTTACCAGGATAAGGTACCTAACCTTATCCTTTTACTATAGACCTTTTAGGTTGCTACTTGAACATCGATCCATGTATGTCCCCACATACTAGTTCAAATTACATACAAACTGTTGGGTTTTATGCCCTAAAACTCGTAGATAGTAAATGTAACATTTGACCGAACATTAATAAAATGATGTATTATTCATTTATTTTGTTTGTATTGTGTAATCTTGTCTTAATAACCCTAATCCAATAAACTAAACATCCTAGGCTATTAGTATGAGACTCGAACTAGTATGTAGGGACATATAGGGATCACTGTTCAAGATACAACCAAAGGGTCTATAGTATAGGGGTAAGGCTGGGTACCTTATCCTAGTGACACTATGGATACGACCCGCTTTGTATTTTGATAAAAACGCAATGATCCAACGCGTTCGTGTAGTGGACATGCTAGTGGGGGTATCCTGTGCAATGAATATGCATAAGACCGGACCGCAAAATAGTTAACCACTAGTTGTAACACCATTAGTTAGTTAGGTTTCTATTTCACTAGGATGACCTAGGCAACTTAGTCTCAATCTTGAGTGGGTTATGAACTCCTGTTCACGAGGGACTGTCCTTTGATTTGTATGGGTGAGAGTGGCCTACACGCCGACTCAATAAGCCTACCATTTTGGGGACAAGGCTGAGTGGGGAGCTAGGAACATAATCACACAAGATGGAATTCACTCCTTCCCGACTCTAGGGTAAGTAGAGGTGTGTTCCCTTAAGTGGTGTCTCTGAGTCTTGAACAATGGGCCCTGCCCTCCCTATGGCACGAGAGGGACTGTTTGTTGGTTGGACCTCAAACAGGTTGTTCATTAGAGGAGCACTGGGACTTAAGGATGAAAAGAATTGAATACGTGATATTCAATTGAACAATTAATTAATTGAAGAATTGATTAATTGTAAGTTTTAATTTATTTTAATTAAATTTGATTTAATTAGACAAAATTAAAACTATGGAGATTAAGGATTATTCTTTTAATTAATTATTAAATATTGTTAATTTAATTAATAATGATGAACTAAATTAAATTGATTTTAATTTTAATTTTATTTTGAAATTAAAATAAAAATTAAAAGAATAACTGACTTGGTCAGTTGGTTATCATAATCGTGCGTTACTGCACGATTAGGTCTTCCTTAATCTTCTCCTTGGGATGAAAGATAGGCATCAGTTGTGTGATTTTCTCAGAGTCTCTCACGAATCCTCTCTTTTTCTCACTCTCTCGTTTTCCATCGATTACAAAGAAACAATTCTCCCAATCCCTTAGTTATTTCCTGCTCCCACAAGCAACCTCAACCTAATTTTCCTGTGAGAATACTGGTGTTGCTTTGTGGTGATGTTTTCGTGGTGAAATTCCAGCAAGAAGGGTTAAAGGGGCTGTTGTAATTTCAAGATCAAAGGCAAGAAAATGCGAAATTCGGTCGAGATTTTCAGCGAAAGTAAGTCCCTATCAATCATTTGATCACTAGGATCATTCTAGATTAGATCTAGGTATTTTTATATAAAATAAGCATGTTTTATAATATATTTACAGCATGTTAATGATTGATTTACTGCTGAATTTTTTGTTGCCATCATACCGGTATTCAAATCGATTATTTGATTGGGTATGATCTCTGGTAAATTTCCGCTGCGTAAGGGCTTTTATCCCTTCACAAACAACCTTGGATCTTATTTAACAATAACACTTTATTGTAGAAACTCAATAACACTTTATTGAAACAAGTATATAATTTGTTTACATTCACTATCTACGAGTTTTAGGGCATAAAACTCAACAGGGTCTACCTTGCCTCATCTAGCTTGAGCTTATCACATTACGCGAGTCTGGACTACCGAGTCTACCTTGCCTCATCCAGATATGAGATTGTGTGAGCCTGGACCCTGAGTCTACCTCGCCTTGGCTTGAGCCCACACATTACATTTGAGCCAAGTTCACCTGTCCGAGGTCGAGGTTGAGCACATCTTGCCGAGGCCAAGGTCGAGCACATCTTGTTGAGGCCGACCCTAAACTTTAAAAGTATTTTTCTCTTTACTCAATTATATTTTATGTTTTAGTAAAATTTTACTTGAGTAAGGGGATATGTACTCCCTATTAAACAAAAAGCAAGTAACAGGGGATATGCACTCCTTATTAAACAAAAGACACGCTAGCTTAGCATGTTTGACTAAAGATTACATGTTTTAAGCCTATTCCCTCATTTTTCTTTTGCAAAAGCTGACATATGAATGCAGGGACTTAGATTTTGGGCTAGCAGAGACTTGAGGCCAAGGCCGACCCTAGCCTCTTCCCTCATTTTTCTTTTGTAGAAATTAACTTTTCGATGTAGGAACTCAAAATTTTCAATAATATGGAAGGTGGCTGAGGTCGACCCTAAGGTCTTACCATGTGCGCTACATAAATGGCCAAGCGAGAGAAACACCTATGCAGGGGGCTTTAAAATAGATGAATGGACTGAATAACGCACAAAACGAGAGACAAAAGGCACAAAAGTTTGGACTCACTCCAAACGTTAGCCTCGGCCCCATCCCGAGGCCGAGGTCGAGTTATTTCTTCAATCCCCACCTTTCTCATTTCTCTCTTACCTAACCCCTATTCAGGGAGCTTCTACTTTGTCTATTTCTATCCTATCTTGCAGGATAACAACAAATCTGCACATAAGTCAACACATGGAAAAGATAATTACTCTTAAATCGGGTTTAAGGACCTCGACCTATAGCAATAAGTCACTCCTGAATCTCAATTCAAGAGTGGAGGCTTAATGTTATAGGTAATTTTGGACCACTCCTATATGCAAGGAGCTGATGAGGACAGCGCAATACCAGTCCAAGGAGACAACCAGGAAACGGACCCCAGAGGAAGAACATGCCAAAGGGTCGGGCCAAGGCCGGAGGAATCTCCTCGGCCCAAGGCCATGGTCGGCCCGCTTGCACGGGCCGAGTCCTTCCGCCTTCGTTTGGTCCCTGGTGCCTCTGGAGGCCCTGGTTCGTGGTTTAACCCGAATCGTCTCTAAAAGCCTAGAAACCCTGAGGCAGAAAAAGGTATTTAAACCCTTCTTCGTCACTGGAGAAAGGGATCAGAAACTATTCTCTTAACCCTACTTCTCCTCTTGCTCTTTTCCTTTAGCTTTCTGACTTAACAATCGGAGGTGGTGTGGCAAGCACCACACCGGTGTGCAGGTTTATCTTGTCTTGCAGGCCACGTCTTTCCCTCCTCAAACAAATCTACCGTTGGTGACACGTGAAGGTTATGTGAGTTTTTCCTATCCAAATTTGACCATCAACAACTTATATTGATTTGATCATTTAAGTAGAGAGATACTACTTGTGTTAGCATTATCCCACTACTTACTAATATTAATTTCATTCTATAGATGTGGGGAATGGAGTAATCCAAATTGAACCGATATCTATAAGAATAATTAATGTTAATCATTTAAAAAAGAGAGATTATATTGATGGACAATAAATCTGCATCAAAATGTGAATCTTCAACAATTGTTTAAACTTTTATAAGAATGTATGAAATTAATCTTAATTAGTTTTAAATTCATTTTACAATATTTTTCTCAAGTTATTATACAATGCAGGTAAAAATCCACTATATATATATTTTGGAAAAAACTTCCCTACATACCGGTATGTAGGGATCTCCTTGCATACCACCATTAAAATGTTGACAACTAGGAGAGATTAAAAATTCTTAGATTTTCTCATTTTCTCCTTTCCTCCTTCTTAGTTGTCAAGATTTTAATGGGATATGTAGGGACATACCGGTATGCAGGGAAGTTTTGTTCATATATTTTTGAAAAATTCTATAGAAAAAAGGTCATTTTTGGGAAGTATAAAGAATAGGAGGTACGAATCTCAAAAAAAAAAAAAAAAAAAGAATAGGAGGTACTAGGCATAATGGTAATTTTGTAGAACTTAAGGGTGCTGTTGTGAAACCCGTAAGAGAAATTCTTCTTGCGCAAGTTTTGTTCGTTGGCGAATAAAACTCATCGGAATCTGTCTTTCTTCGGTTAGGGTTTAACTTTGCACTGCCGAGGGCTGGCTCTGTGATTCCCAGTTCTCTCTAATCTGTCTCTAATAGGGTTTAAACTTGAAGATCAATTGGTTCATCTCCAAATCCAATTGAAGAAATGGTACTTTTTCATACTTGCAGTTTTAAATTCATTTTCAGATCTGAATCTTTGGGTCTTCTGTTGCCATGACTTCCGATTTTGATACGCATTCGATGTTGGATCTTGTGGAATTTCAGGAAGGTGAACGTAATTTAGAGGCAGCCATAGAGCAGCTGCTCAATGTCGAGAAGCAGATGCGTCTCGCCGGAGATGTTGCCGGCACCAAGAAGGCCGCCACTGATATTTTACAACTCTGCTTTGAAGCGAAAGCATGGAGGACTCTTAATGACCAGATTGTGCTCTTATCCAAACGCCGTGGACAACTCAAGCAGGTTTGCGGATAAGAAATTGTGTGTGTGTTTTAAATTTTTATGTGAGAGGAGCAGTGTTTCCTTTTAACACTTGGTGTCACAGCTTCAATCGTCTTCAGGTTTCATTTCCGATTTGTGAACTATTCTGCACTCATTTTCTTGTTGCTCCTTAAATTTAATTCGATGACTTTCTTTCAAGTATCGTTAAGTTATTTGTTAAGTCGCGTATTGAATTCACACCAAAGAGACCTCTCAGTCAAGTTACTCTTATTCTTTGAGATTCGAACTTCCTACATCTGGCTGTTTAATTTTCATTTAGGCTGTAACTGCAATGGTCCAACAAGCAATGCAGTACATTGATGAAACACCAGATATTGAGACCAAAATTGAGCTTATCAAGACACTTAACAATGTGTCCGCAGGAAAGGTAAATTTGCTGTATTAGCTTCAAATTTTTCTTGGAGAAAGAAAATACATTTCCTTCAGCCGTACCTAGTTCAGAATTTTATATTTCAGTCTATTGGTTTGTAGATATACGTGGAAATCGAGAGAGCCCGGTTGATCAAGAAATTAGCAAAAATTAAAGAAGAACAGGGGCTTATTGCAGAAGCTGCTGATTTGATGCAAGAAATTGCTGTATGTGTTATATAGTTTGGCGACAACCAAAATGTTTTCATTTAAATCTTCCCATTTGGAATGGTTTATGTTTCTGATAATTGAGATCACAGGTGGAGACTTTTGGTGCCATGGCCAAAACTGAGAAAATTGCATTCATTCTTGAACAAGTATGCTCCTTTTAAACTGGTTGTAGGTTATTCTTACACTCATCCGTATCTAGAGATCTTTGTTTTGATTGTTGATTTAAATTTTTGTGGTAAAACCATATGTTAAATCTTAATTGCAGGTTCGTCTGTGTTTAGACCGCCAGGATTATGTTCGTGCTCAGATCCTGTCAAGGAAAATCAGTCCAAGAGTTTTTGATGCAGATCCTACAAAAGAGAAGAAAAAACCTAAAGAAGGTGATAATATTGTTGAGGAGGCTCCAGCTGATATCCCATCGTTAATGGAGTTGAAGCGTATTTACTACGAATTGATGATAAGGTAAATGATAACTTACATTATTATATGTAGTTTCTTTTAAAATTTTGTAATAGCTCTTCTAATCTTGTGAATGGTATTTTTCCCATAGTGGATTTCAGGAGAGTCAATTCTATGAGAGTATATTTCTTTGAATTTGTTTTATGTTTGTGCTGTGTACTACTTGCAATGTTCCATCCCTAAAACCCTTCAACTTCAAGCAACTATGTAATGTTTTGTTCATAAATTACGAAGATAACTTCAGACCTCTTGAGCAAACCTTAATTACAGGGAAACCTTAGAACTCTGTTGCTCCTATTGAGATTTAGCTTGGGTAGGGTGGTAGGAGGATGTACAGAAACTTGATTGCTTGGGCTCCGTCCTACTCAAGGGGTTTGTCCTCCTTGAGCCTTTTAGATGGCCTTCTCCTTGTTTGAGGATCTAGAATGTGATATCTAATAATGTAATACAGAACAGTTTAACCATTTATTGGTTAATATTTTTCTTGCTTTGTTTGTTATTTTTAGTTTTTAGACTATTATTCTAAATAGGTATTTTCTTTTCTTTGTTCCTTTCTGTACAAAAGGAAGCTTTTAGATAACTTAATAAGAATTTCTTTTGGACAAGTCATCTTCTTGGCTCGGTAAAAAAGTGAAATTGGCTGATTTGGTTGGGATTAGTGGGTGGTGATATCCTTAGATCTAGTTCGGAGGAGGGTGTGAGAGTACTAATTAGGGATATATGGGGAATAGTGGTAGAATGGTAGAAAGGGTATAATAGTGATCAACTAGGGTGTCTTGGTTGTGTTTTGGTTATAAATAGGTGTTAGGAGTCTTAGAAGGGTGTGGAAGATTTTGGTATTGTCTCACAGTGCGACTTTGGGAGAGAGTTAGCCCTCTTGAAAGGCTATCTTTATATTGTAGTTCCGTTTCGATATTACAATATATTAGTATTTGAAGTTTTCTTAGTTTAGATACTTAACAAATTGGTATCAGAGCATGTTGATCTTGGAAAATGGCGCAAAGACAACTAGAAGAACTGGTGGAAAGGGTAGAGAAGGATGTGGTTGAAATCAGAGAAGCTTTACAAAGGATGACCAAGAACATTGATCGAATGTTCGTGATGATATATGAACTCTCCGATGGTAAGGTTGGATTAACTTCCATGCTTACTGCTAGATCATCTTGGAAACAAACAATGGCAGAAAAGAAGGAAGAATCGTGGGAATTGATGGGCAACAATGAAGATGAATCATTGCAATGCAAAAGAGGGAGAAAAAGAAAAGCAGGTGAAATAAGTTAAGAAAAGGGAAAGCGAGACTGTTTGGAAGACAAAGCTATTGCGACAACAAAAAAAAAAGGTTAGAAGAAAGCTATCGAGGGCACATCCAGTGGATTCTGAATAAGCAAGTTGAAAAAATGTTCAAGGTGACGGAGTTGGAATTTCAACGGGGATACTGACGACGAATGCTGTTGAAAATCCAGTGGAGGCGCCGACGACGTAAGAGATTATCGAGTAGGGGAAGAAAAATTGAAGAAACGTGTTTGGGTGAGAGAATGAGGGAAGTGACCAATGAAGACCGTTATAGACTTCGGAGTTGGTCAAAGAGGAAAACTTGGAGGCGACAACTTAAAGATGGTGAAGGAACGAAAGATGGTGAAGGAACGAAAGATGGTGAAAGAACGGGAGGGGAGGCAGATGGAGGCCATTACTGGCGGCGAAGGTGGGTTTGGTTGCAAAGGAAGGGACGAAGACGACGTCAAGACAACTATCAGGGAGAAAGGGTCATGAGTATACAGTGGGTCATTGAAGAAGGAAAAAAAGATTCAAAAGAAAGGGAAATTAACCCTAATCTGGTGGAACATCAACGGGGAGAAGAATCCATAAGTAAGGGGGATAGTAGACTGCTTGATGGGCTGGATTCAAGAAAAAAAAGTGAGGCCCATATCCTTCCAAAGATAGAAAAGGGGGGACTGTTAAACAAGACTGGATTGTGGGCTGGGTTTTCCTTTATTTTTAAGCCCAAGATTCAGCCCTACTTAACACCCAATTTTCACATGAAAAAAGCCATCATAGTGGCTAATGTTCAACCTTCTACTCACGCAATCTTCATCTCCACTGTGCAAGCTTACACCGCCAACCATCTTGACCATTCGTCGTTGCCATCTGTTGTCGGCCTTCACCACCAACTGACGCCAGTTGTTGAAATCGCCACCAATTGCCGTCAACCACCACTTGTATCCGTCACTCACAATGGATGATGCAACGACCCACTAAATTTTTTGTTTTTTTGTTTTTTTGTTTTTTTTTGCAGTAAATGAAGGGAGGGTTTTGTGTATAAAAAATGTTTGTCTTGTAAGAACACCTTGAAGGCAAGGTGTCTTTTAAGGGCGGAGTATTGTGAGAGTAATAGTTAGGGGTATATGGGGAATAGTGGTAGAATGGTAGAAAGGGTATAGTTGTAAGTAACTAGGGTGTCTTGGTTGTGTTTTGGTTATAAATAGGTGTTAGGGGTCTTAGAAGGGTGTGTGGAAGATTTTGGTATTGTCTCATGGAGGGACTTTGGGAGAAGGAGTTAGCCCTATCGAAAGGCTATCTTTATATTGTAGTTCCGTTTCGATATTACAATATGTGTATTTGTAGTTTTGCTACTTGCAAGTTTCAACTACAGTGCTTATGTTCTGTTTTGGAGGAGGGGTGAGGGAGGGCCAGAGTAGCAAGATATTACAATATGGGACTTTGGGAGAGAGTTAGCCCTATCGAAAGGCTATCTTTATATTGTAGTTACGTTTCAATATTACAATATGTGTATTTGTAGTTTTGCTACTTGCAAGTTTCAACTACAGTGCTTATGTTCTGTTTTGGAGGAGGGGTGAGGGAGGGCCCAGAGTAGCAAGATTATTTGTTGGTTTTGTCTTCTAAATGTGAGGCAGCTGCTTCATTTTGGTAAGTCATGACCTATTTTTCTTACTCCTGGAAGATAAAGATGCTTTGCGAATCTAGGGTGCCTTGTTTTGAGGCATTTGATCAGGCAACAAGAAAACTTTTGAGGACAAAGTTTTGAGAGGTTTGAAGCTTTATTAAGAGTAATGTTGTACTCCAGGTTTCTCTCTATATTTCCTTCATCCTTGGTCATTAATAATTGGGATACATCTGGCATTTAGTGATTTCTTGTTTTGACTTTTGTAATTTTTGACTTGATTCTTTTCATGCCCTTTTCCCTGTTCCCTTTAGCTCTTACGTGGATCATTCTCTTACTATTAAATTTTTAACAATAGGTGATTTTCTTTAAACAACAAACAACAGTAGTACATACAGGACCAAAAAAAGTTTCAACTACCTAAATGGTTCTACTTTTATTATTATTGGTTAAATTCAGATCAAATAAGTGTTTCTGTACTTTCCCCTCTTTCTGTTGCTGTTGCTGTTGCTGTTTTTTTTTTTGATAATTTTTAAACAATTGAAGATTCTAGCTTGCCCACAGTGCAGAAAATGTTTTATGAAATGCTTCTATTTTCATATTTTTATTTGTCAGTTCTTAAAGAAGTTATCAAGAGGCATATTTCTTAGGCATTTAATTTTACCACCCATCGTTTCCAACTCTGTATTACCCTTGGATTTAAGCTCAGTTGATCTGCTGTCACACAAAAATATTAATATTATCACTGGCCCATTTGATAACCATATGGTTTTTGAAAATTAAGCTTATACTACTTCTACCTATAAGTTTCTTTGTTTTCTTATCTACCTTATTCTCATGTTTTAAAAAACGAAGTCAAGTTTTCTTCTAAAAAAGAAAACCAAGCCACTGTTCTTAGAATTTGGCTGAGAATTCAAATGGTTCATTAATAAAGATGAAAACCATTGTAAGGAAATTAGGAGAAAACAAACATAATTTTCAAAAACCAAATAGTTATAAAAAGGAGCTTGCACTTTTCAAATCCAGCAGAATTGAACTCTCATAAAATTATTTTCCTTTTTTATACTAAAATTGTAGAAGGATAAGTTTTAGACAACAACAACATGCTACATGCTAATTTCAAACCATTAACAAAATGTTAGGTATCTAACAAGTTCTCCTGCACAGAACAATGGAAATAGCCAAACAACACAATAACTGGGCAACAAGAGGCACTGGTATTGTTCAGTAAGAATGAAATACACAGTGAAAACAGCCCACAATATCCTTAAGAACGAAATACAGGGAAATACTAGCAAGAACAAGAACAAACAGACCGAGAATTCGAGAGTTCGGTCAACCTCTCCCAAGAAAAGCCTACAGCCAAAAAACATAATGAAAACATACTATCCTCCAGCCTAAAAGGACCTCAGCAGCCAACAGCGATGGCAGACCCCACGATCCCACGATCCTAACGGTCCCCACTCCCCTGGTCCAGACCGTTATTAGAAGCTTCGGCTGGCTTAATTCCCATTTTACCCCTGCGCTCATAAGTCTTGGTAATTGGGGGCCTAACACAAAATCAGGTCATTAAAATGGTGACTTAGTCAAAGTTTAATAAGTGTCACTAACTTTAAACGAAAAACATAAAATTGGTAAATTAAATAGTTCCTATGGTTATTTGATGTCATGAACTAGCCCTATCAAATTAGGCCTTCATCACAATTAGCTCTAAAGCTAAATAGGCCCAAGCCCAAAAGTCAGTAAGCATTCAGAAGATATTTGAATCTATAGAAGCTAGAAGGAAGATAAGAGTCTGAAGTTTCTAAATACTTGAATACTTTCTGAAGATAAATTGAAGATTCAAAGCATAAAAGACTATAATCTCTGAGTTCTAAACGATTCTGGTGTTCAAGCTCCTAGTGTTCTCCAAGACTCTAACAAACTGGTTGATTTCTTCCGAACCAAAAAAGCTGAAGATGAGAATAGAAGCCAAGCCTGCAAATCAAAGTTCATATCGAGAGAAAGATAGAGTTGATTATTATTTATTAGAGACTGTAAGCACTCAATTACCAATAAAATTCTTGTTTTTCTTCTCTTTGTTATGCAAGGTGAGGATTGGTAAATTATTTTAGAGAGGTTGAGACTTGAGAGGTCTTGAGAAGATTATTTTTTTTTTCTTGTCAGGTTTAATGCATCTCTTTGTGTGTCATTCTATATAGATTTTTGTGAATAGGTTTTATTCTTTTGGTCTTGAGTTCTTTTTGTATGATTAGTTCAAAATTTCAAATTATGATTTAGCTTCTTTTTGGGTTGTATGTATGCCCGTGGAACTTACTTTTCCCCAAAGATAAAAAATAAACTTCCTAGTTATCCTACAATTTCATTTATTTGAAATTTTGTGCAAACAGTGGCATTTGTTCTTAGCTGCTTAGAACCAAGAAGGGATGACGGCTTCTTACTAGGTGAAATGAGAAGCATTTTGTGTTAAATGTAAAGTATGCATTTTCTTCCATCAATAAAGTAGTGGTTTGTCCTTGTAATGGCTGAATTTAAGCTGAGTATGCATGAATATTTTTCTTTTTTTTTTTGGTAAGAAACTGCTTTCATTGAAAAAAATGAAGCACATACGAAGGCATAAAAAAAAGCCCAAAAAAGGAGTTCCAACACTTTTTTTTTAATAAGATGTGAGAGAAGATTCATTCAAAAGAAACCAGCCAAAACAACCTAATGGGCAAAGGGACACAAGGAGTCCCTTCCCCAAACAAAAACACAAGAAAACCTTCGAACCTAAATTAATGAGGAAGGTGGAGTAATTACAAAAAGGCTTGCGTTGGCTACCCCAATTGGAAGCTGTAAAATGTACAAGATCACAAAAGGAATCCCAACACTAGTATCTAAGAAGCATGGATATGGACTCGAGACACGGATACAACACAATATAGACACAGTGACATCATTTTTTTAAAATCTCGGACACGGACACGTTTAGTAAAATATACATTTTAAAAAATATATATCATGTTTATACAAGAAGGAAATTCAAAATCAATAATTTCATGCATTTGTATCTTTAAAAAATGAGTTTAATGTATTTCACTCTTAAAATTGATTATTTTGTCATTTAGTATTGTGTCTTTTTAGTATACTTAACAAGTGTTTGATATGGACCTATATTGACTTTGTACAACTAGGTAGTTGTCACATTTCAATTGTGCTAACAAGTGTCTGATATGTGTCCAACAAGTGTCTGGCACATGTCAGACATGGACGCACTAGTCAAACTAAGTGTCCGTGCTTCTTAGACTAGTATGCATGAATATTTTTGAAAACACGCATGAGCAACAGGGGGAATGTCTTAGACATTGACAATGGAGGCTTTGCATATTTTCTTTTTCTTTTGCAATGAAATCTTTTTACAGATCTGTTCATCCATTGTAGGTATTATTCTCATCACAAGGATTACCTTGAAATTTGTCGCTGCTATAAATCAATATATGATATTCCGTCTGTCAAGGAAAACTCAGCTCAGTGGATACCAGTAAAGCTCTTTCCCCCTTTAGATAGTCCCAGTTTATGTTGCACTTGTCTAATTATATCACTGCAGGTCCTGAGGAAAATCTGTTGGTACCTAGTTCTAGCACCACATGATTCCATGCAGTCAAGCCTTCTTAATTCCATCTTGGAAGATAAGAATCTTTCGGAGATCCCGAATTTCAGGTATTTCTTTCATTTTCTTGGTGCTTATTTCCATTTACAAGGATGTGTAAAAATGGAACTATTTGAGTTCATTGTTCAAATTTCATGTCTAGTGAATTGAAATTTCGGATTGATACCATTTACCGTAGGTTGCTTATTCTGTATTGTTGTTATGCTGCTAGATTGTTGTTGAAACAGCTAGTTACTATGGAGGTCATCCAGTGGACAGCTTTATGGAATGATTACAAGGACGAGTTTGAAAATGAAAAGAACTTGTTAGGAGGCTCTTTGGTTGAGAAAGCTGCAGAGGATCTTAAACAAAGGATAATTGAGCATGTATTATATGTTCCTATATCGCTTTACTTTGTTTAGAGCCATGTATATAAGGTCATTGTAATGCAATGTATTCTTTTTTCAGAATATTCTTGTTGTGTCGAAGTATTACTCGAGGATTACATTGAAGAGACTTGCAGAGCTGCTGTGTCTCAACCTCCAGGTTTATAGATATGCTACAAACTTGCTAAATTTTCTTCTCTTCTAGTCCTCTTATTTCTTGATTTGTTTCGCTAATATTATGTTCTATCTTCATTCAGGAAGCAGAGAAGCATCTTTCTGAGATGGTTGTGTCCAAGGCTCTAGTGGCGAAGATCGACAGGCCGATGGGCATTGTCAGCTTCCAGACATCAAAGGACAGTAATGACATTCTCAATTCATGGGCAATGAACTTGGAGAAACTGCTTGATCTTGTTGAAAAGAGCTGTCACCAAATACACAAGGAGACCATGGTTCACAAAGCTGCTCTAAAAGTTTGAGAAGTATGATTACAAGCAAATGTGTCATCGGTATACTGCTCACTCTTCTCATATCTACACTTAACATAAAAGTGAGAAACCTTGATTTGTCTTCTCATATTTACACTTCACATAAAAAAGAATAATTTAGGTTGTTTGATCCAGTAGTTTGATTGAAGAAACAATTTAGTCACTGAATTTTACTGTATAACGATTTTGTTCTTGGGGTTTTAAATTGATTTAACCTAATCCCATTGGAGTGTAATGTGGATTTGTCATGGTAGTCACCAAATCTCACCCGGCTGGTCTATTCCTTTTTTTTTTTTTTTTTTGCACACATGACCTTCAGTTTTATACACACGGGATTTCAAGTGGTTGTCATGTCAAACCCCCATTACATCATATACTAACAAGATTTTTAATTGTAGGAACTAAATCGATACAATCGTCGCATGCTAAAGTTTAAGGATTAAATTGATAAAAAAATTTAAACTAAAAGGGACTAAATTGTAATACACTAAAGTTCAAGGGTTCAATCCTTAAATAGAAGTGGAAGGACCAAATGTGTTATTTCACACAACTAAATTAGGCACTTTTCATGATGTTCATCATTATGAATGTTTGGTGCAGGTCACCCAGAATTGAGCAATGATTGGCTGTCATGCCCAACAGATCTATCAAGAATTTGTCCCATTTTTCTGATGTCGATTGTTTTGGTGGTGAAGAACAGAACTTTGATGTGCTTACTAGAATTGGAAGTTAAGATTGTTGTATAATACCGGCTAGAAATCGGAACCAGCGTTAATGCAACTTCTCTTATTTTTGTAGCGTTGGCATATTAAATCGCCTCAGGTAGTTCAAATTCTTAGGCTATGTTTGATACATTCAGCTACCATTTTATCCAGTTTCGGCGTATGCCTTTTGCATTTCAACCATCTTGACAAGTGATTGTTCAGGTCTCTGTGTTCGGGATTATTTTGTTGGACGCTTCGTTCTTCTATTTGTTTCTGGAACTGTTCTGTTATGCTGTCTTAGTTTTGATACTTTTATCTGTTGTCCTCTCAATAATTCCCCCCTAGTTTTCACAGCAGTTTGGATTATATATAACTTTTGGTTTAAACATGATCCGTCGAGCTTTGAAAATGTCGATGTGCTAGAACTTTTAAAATGACTATTTTGGTCCTTGTCATTATTCTACCATTAATTGTCCAACAGATGAATAACGTGCCGGAAAGATTTTTAGCGTACTCTTTCTTTTGGTTTTAGTAGCATTTAAAACTAAGGGGTGGGTATATGAAATAAATTAAATAATATATTAATCAACTATATGTCTTACTATTAATATACAGAGTAAGAAATATAAGTGTGATACAATATTATGTGGCGTGTTGTATGTATAACACACCTCCGTAACTTAATGCATTGTTGTGGACAATGGACAGAAATGGGAATCAAGCAATGTATTAGAGAATTAATGTATGCACGTTAATATGCATATTTGGAATCATCTGAAGTCATATCATCCATCTATTTTTCCTTTAAAAAAAAAAAGAAGAGAAAAAATCATTCATCTATTTAACCATGGTTGGCTCAACAGTAGCATTTTTTTTTTAAAGAAAAAAACTAAGATCAGTTCAAGACAAATGAAATAAACTCGAAAGAATAAATATTAAAATGAGATTGAAATCAGATGTTTTCCTTAAAGAGTTTAATGAATTATATTTACAAAGACTAGTTTGAAATTGATGTCAGTATCGGTAGTTCCACTAACTATTTATGTTTTAGTACATAATGGTGGGGTTTAAGTTCGAACCTCTGACCTCGTGGTCGAGGGTACACGTCAATTACTGTTGAGTTATGCTCACTTTGATGGTGGGGTTTAAGTTAAAGAGAATAGGAATGATGTTTTTCTTAGGGATCGATTTCTTGTTTCTGTATCATGAAAATGAGGATAAGAAATGAATAAACATATTTTACATTTTTGAAGTTAAAAAGCATGGTTTGTCTTGTTGATATGTTTGCAACTTCGATTTAAAAAAATATGCTTTCAGAAATCTTTGAAAAGATATTTCCAATGAGTTCCTTTTCTTTTCTCAATTCATTTAGGATCAATGGTTGATGAGAGAGATACTTCCCATTGGGAGGATTAGTGATTGGAGGACAAACTCCTCTGCTATCTATTTCCCCATTTATATCATCTTTCCCCTCTGAGTAATAATTTGGTGGCAGCGGTCCTTTCTCATTTTGGAAATTTTCCTTCTTTGTGGTTGGAGTTTTCCTTATTTGTTGTTTAGTTGCAAAACAGCAGATATCATGACTTTTTTATCTTTGATCGGAGAGTTTAATATTTATCGAGGTAGAAGCGAAAATGTTCTTTTTTGGAGTTTGAATCCTTATTGAAGGTTTTTCTTGTAGTAGTTCTCTCTTTTCAGTGTTCAGTGAATCCCTCCTTTAGTGTGTTTGTCTTTACCTTGTAGGATGTGAAAATTCACAAGAAGGTCAAATTGTTCATGTGAAAGGTCATTCATGAAAGAGTTAACACCTTAGATTGCTTATCAAGGAAGATGCTCAGTTTGGTAGGGTTACTATCTTGCATTCTTCGTAGGAGTGCGTCAAAAAACTTGGATCGTATTCTTTGGAGTTGTGACTTTGCTTGTGAAGTTGAAGTTGTTTCTTTGAGGCAGTTGGCTCTCGATTTTCTAGGCATAGGGGCTAAAAACAGATAATGGAGGATTTTCTTCTCCATTTGCCTATTGTGAGGAGAGGTTTGTATGGCGAGCCAGAGTGTGTGTCGTTTTGTTAGGTCTTTGAAGAAAGGAATAATATAGGGACAACAAGAAAAATGACTAGATTTAATAGGGGGATTTGAAAAATGGCTAAACATGTTTAGTAATTAAATGACTAAACATGATTTTGATTAATAAATTCCTAATTACAATATACGAAATTGCCCCTAACAAACCGTCTAAGATGTTTCTAACGTTTAGATAAGAGTTTATGAGAGAGAAATACAATCTAAAATGGTGGAATTTTATGAGGAAGAAAGAGTGATACAAATTTGCAACAAACTAACAACCTAATTTGAATCCTACATGTAACTCTAGCATCTTCCTACTATTGAAGAATTGTTTTTGGGAAAAAAAAAAACAAAATTGATACCTTTCTGCAGATCATCCAATGATTTACAAAAGCAAAATGAAAAATGACCACACTCAGCTACATGGCCATAAATGAAAATGGAATACTAATTATAATCTGAACCCTCCACACAGTAGCAGGTGAAAAATCCAAAATTAAACCCATATTTGGTGAAAAATCTCCCCCCACAAAACGTTAATGTTCAATGGGTATAAATAAAAATGAATTTAAAACTTACCTGATGCATTGGTGGCATGTCAAATCGAGTAAACCCTCCTATCTTCCCCCTTGAATGCGTTCAAACTCCTCAAACCCTTGCGCCTCCACTTCCTTCATCCACATTTTGAGCTCCAACCCTAAAATCCTCCCTTCACATTGTGCATTTGAGGCCCTTCCTCCGATTAAGGCCTGAAGCCGATTGTTGCGCACTCGCAGGTAAGTGGTCTACCACATTACTTACAGCCTCCCCCGATAATCATAAAAATTCCTTCCCCGCTGTGAAGCTTCTTCTCAACGCTCCTCAAACACTCGCTTTGTGAAGCTTATTCTCGACGATAGGGGTGTTTAGGGGTGAGCAAGAAAAGTCGAAAAACCGAGTCGACAGACCAAAACCGACCTGTCGGTCGGTCGGCTTGCCGAAAAGGGCGAGAACCGAATAAACCGACCGATTTTTTTAAAAAAAAAAAAACTGAGAAAACGCGTCTGACGTCTGGGCTGTAGGCAACATTAATGAGTTGCCTGCAGCCGCCTTGGGAAGACCATTAACCGATGGTCTTTCTGATGGTCTTCCCAAGGTGTAATGATGATTTTTATTATTTTTTTATTATTATTTTTTCTTTTTCAAGGTCTCATGTATTCTCACCTCACGAATTTCTCTCCCACTTTTCATTCTTTGATTTTTTTTACTTCTTCAATTCTTTCATCTTCCTCCCATCTCCAACTCTCTCTTTTTGTCTAAATCATCCTCATATTCTCTCATTTTCTTTCTCTTCTTCTTTCTATTTCTTTATGTTTTCATCTTCTCCATTTCTTCTTTCACTTTCTTTGTTTTTATTCTTTCGGATTCTTCATCTCCCACGTCTTTTTCTTCCTCTTTCTTTTTTAGTCTTATTCTTAACGTCGTAGTACTAAAACCGAGCCTAACCGACCGACCGTCATGGTTGTCGGTCGGTCGGCGTAACCTATTCCTTTCAAACCGACAAAAATCGACCGCCGGACACCGACATGTCGGTGATCGGTGTCAGTTTGAACCCAAAACCGACGCCGACCGACCGATGATCACCCCTAGGGGTGTTCAACAAAAGGTCGAAAACTCGATCCAATCGACCGAAACCGACTGAACCGATGTCGGTCGATTTTATTAAAGAACCAGTCGACGTCGGTCGATCAGAGAGGTCAATAAGAATTTTTTCAACCGACCGACCGACCGACCGATATACATATATCGATTACTTGAAAAAGAAAAAAAACAATTAAGTGAAGGGACTGACGCAAATAGATGTGAGAGGCATAGAACAACGTGCATAGGTTTTCATTTTCAAGAAAATTGTGATGATTACATTTTCAAAAATATATTTTTTTGGAATTTCTAGTTTCTATAATTGTGTAAATATTATTTGTTAATATTTAGTCATTATTGCCTTTATTCTTTCCTTTTATTGTAATGGGTCTTTCTCCTATATAAGAAGACCTAGGATGTTCATATTTGAATAAGAGACTGTTATTCTCCTAAAATTAAGATGGTATCAGAGCATAAAATAAAACCCTAAAAATTCTCAAACCTAACCTTAGCTTTCCACCCTTGCCGCCGCCGTCGCCGCCGCCACCAGCCACCTCAGACATCGACGCTGCCTCTCCCAAACCCTGCCGTTAGTTATTTCGTAACCCAGAGCAACCTTCGACCCGCGACTCTTGACGATCCGCGACTTCGACTTGAGACTCTTGGCAACCCGCGACTTCGACCCGAGACTTTTGGCGGCCTACGCCTTCGACCTTCGACCCGCGACCCTTGCAAGTCACGAGCATCTCAACGCTGTCATCTTCTCACCGTCATCGAATTCGACCCTCACTGCCGAACACCTAATCAGAACCTTCACCGTTGACCGGAACCCTCGCCGTCGACTTCAAACGACGCATCCTTTTTCTGGTTTGGTCATTGTGTTCACAGGTGAAGGAGCTTATTGGGTCTGTATGAGCTTCACGATAGCAACGTTTTTTTTTGGGTTGGTTCATCGGTTCGATTCAGCTTTGACTTGGCTTACTTGGTTTAGTTGTGATTTACTTGGCTTGGTTCAGCTTTGGTTTGGTTTATATTTTACTATTTCCCATTTACTCAATTTTTAATATCATGTCCAAGGAGCAAGTTCATCAAATCCTAAAATTGCTACCAACCAATTTATCATCTAATAATTCTTGTGTTTCATTGGCACAAACAGGGAATTATCCTCAAGCCTTCTCTTGTGGCACTTCTTCTCCGTGGATTATCGATTCTGGAGCTTCTGACCATATGACTAGTACCTCTCACTTTTTTTAACTCATATTCTCCTTCTTATTCTATTGAAAAATTTGAATTGCAGATGACAGTTTTTCTTCCGTTGCAGGAAAATGAACTATTAAATTGACTGAACATATTTCTTTACAGTCTGTCTTTCATGTTCCAAAATTAGCCTGTAATCTCTTATCTGTCAGCAAACTTTCTAGAGATACTAATTGTCGTGTTATATTCTTTGAATCTCATTGTATTCTTCAGGATCAAGAATCAGAGAAGATGATTGGGAGTGCTAGGATGCTTGATGGCCTTTACTACTTTGATGAATGTTCTTTTAGTAATAAAATAACTCAGGATTTTAGTAGTATTAGTTCTCTTTCTGGTAAAGAACAAATTATGCTTTGGCATCTTAGGTTAGGACATCCTAGTTTTCCTTATCTCAAGCATTTATTTCCAAATTTATTTAAAGGATTTGATTGCTCCTCATTTACTTGTGAAAGTTGCATTTTAGCAAAAAATCATCGTTCCACTTATTTACCTAAACCTTACAAAGCTTCGAAACCTTTTTATTTAATTCATAGTGATGTTTGGGGTGCCTCTAAAATTAGGACTCATAGTGGGAAAAGATGGTTTGTTACTTTTATTTACGACCATACTCGTCTATCTTGGGTGTACTTAATGGAAAAGAAATCTGAGGCGAAAGACATTTTTAGAATTTTTTACAATATGATAGAAACTCAATTTCAAACCAAAATTTGCATTTTACACTCTGACAATGGAACTGAATATTTTAATGAATCTTTTGGTGAGCTTTTAAAAGATAAAGGTATAGTTCACCAATCTACTTGTCGAGATACTCCTCAACAGAATGGTGTTGCTGAAAGAAAAAATAGGCATTTACTTGAAGTAGCTTGTGCTATAATGTTTTCCATGCATGTTCCAAAGAATTTATGGGGCGAAGCAATTCTTATAGTTACCTATCTAATAAATATAATGCCTAGTAAGATCTTGAATTTTAAAACTCCTATTGATTGCTTTAAAAATGTTTTTCCAAAATCTCGCTTGTATTCTGATTTACCTCTCAAAGTTTTTTGGTGTACTACTTATGTTCACATCCCTCGTCACTTTCAGTCAAAACTTGATCATAGAGCAGTTAAATGCATTTTTTTGGGTTATTCTTCAAATCAAAAAGACTATATATGTTTTGATCCTCAGACAAAAAAATATTTTGTAAGCATGGATGTGTCTTTTTAAGAAAATCAACCATATTTTACCCAAAGTTCTCTTCAGGGGGAGAAACCAAATTTGGAAGATAACTTTTGGGATGTTTCTACTCCTCTACCTAACCTTATTTGTCCTGATGATATTAGTCCTTTGGTGTCAAGTATATAAACTTCTCAATCAGGGGGAGAAATACTACATAATGATCCTACTGATATAGTTCCTGAGTTTAAGTTTTATACTAGAAGAAAATTCAATCAGAGGAAGCAAGACCAAATAGTTGATCCTTCACAGAACCAATCTGAGACTCCGACGATTGAAACTGGAAAATCTGGTAATTCTTCTTCCATTCCTACTTCAACTATTCAAAATACTTTGCCAGTTGTGTCTGATCTTGATATGCCCATAGCCATTAGAAAAGGTACTCGAAGTTGTACCAAATATCCTACCGCAAGCTACATGTCATATCAAAATTTGTTAAATAGTCATAAAACCTTCACCTCTAGGATAAATGATTTGTTTGTTCCAAAGAATATACATGAGGCTTTAGAAGATCCAAATTGGAAAGTAGCAGTTATGGAGGAGATAAATGCTCTAAAACAAAATGGGACTTGGGAAATAGTAGAGTTGCCAAAGGATAAGAAACTAGTGGGTTGTAAATGGGTGTTTTCCATAAAATGCAATGCAGATGGTAGTATTGAGAGATATAAGGCCCGATTAGTAGCTAAAGGCTTCACCCAAACATAGTGGATTGATTATCAGGAAACGTTTGCCCCAGTTGCTAAAATTAACTCTATTCGAGTACTGTTGTCTCTTGCAGCTAATTCAGAGTGGCCTCTCTACCAACTTGATGTGAAAAATGCTTTTCTCAATGGCGACCTTGAGGAAGAAGTTTTTATGCATTTGCCACCAGGTTTTGAAAAGGAACTTGGAAGTAATAGAATTTGCAGGTTAAAGAAATCTCTATATGACCTTAAACAGTCTACAAGAGCTTGGTTTGAACGGTTTGGAAAAGTTGTGTCTGGTTATGAGTTTCTTCAAAGTCAAGCTGACCATACTATATTTTATAAACACTCTGAGAATAATAAAATCTCTATCCTGATTGTCTATGTTGATAATATTATTCTCATAGGTGATGATGAAGTAGGTCTAACTGATCTCAAGAAAAACCTTGCAACTGAGTTTCAAATCAAGGACTTGGGAACGTTAAAATATTTCCTTGGGATGGAATTTGCAAGATCAAGGAAAGGAATCTTTGTAAATCAAAGAAAATATGTCCTTGACTTACTTGAAGAAACATGATTACTTGGATGCAGAGTTGCTGAAACTCCTATTGAGCCTAATTTGAAGTTAGAAGCAGCAAAAGAAGAAGAAATAAAGGATAAGGAGAGATACCAAAGACTTGTGGGGAGACTAATTTATTTGTCTCATACTCGTCCAGACATTGTTTTTGCTGTAAGCATGGTAAATCAGTTTATGCATGCACCCGGACCAACTCATTTTGAAGCTGCCTATAAGATTTTACGATATTCAAAAGGAGCTCCTGGAAAAGGTATTTTATTCAAAAAGAATAATCACTTCCAAGTAGAGGTCTATACAGATGTAGACTGGGCTGAAAGTACTACTGATAGAAGATCTACCTCAGGTTATTGTTCCTTTGTTGGAGGAAATCTAGTCACATGGCGAAGGAAAAAGAAAAATGTAGTGGCCAGGAGTAGCGCTGAGGCAGAGTTTAGAGCCTTAGCTCATGGAATCTGTGAAGGCATATGGATCAAAAGAATACTTGAAGAATTCAAGTTCCCTCAAACTAAGCCTATTTGGATTTATTTTGACAATAAGGCTGCCATATCTATAGCTCACAATCCATTTCTACATGATAGAAAAAAACACATTGAGGTTGATAAACACTTTATTAAAGAAAAGATTGATACTGGTGCAATATGTATCCCTTATCTTCCGACGATAGAGCAAATTGCTGATGTTCTAACTAAGGGACTTCCAAAGAAGCAATCCGATAAACTAATTGACAAGCTGGCTATGGAAGACATCTTTAAACCAGCTTGAGGGGGAGTGTTGGAATTTCTAGTTTCTATAATTGTGTAAATATTATTTGTTAATATTTAGTCATTATTGCCTTTATTCTTTCCTTTTATTGTAATGGGTCTTTCTCCTATATAAGAAGACCTAGGATGTTCATATTTGAATAAAAGACTGTTATTCTCCTAAAATTAAGATATTTTTTTTTTATTATTTCTCTCTCTTTTCTTTCACATCTCTCACGTGCTACCATTTCCCTCTTCTTCCTTCCATTTTCTCTCTTTTATCTCCCTTTCTCAGCCACTCAAATTTCATTTTATTTTTCATTTCCCTCCACTTTCTCAGCCACCTACCATTTTCTTCTCGCCTTCTTTCCCCTCTCTCCACTCCTTCCCCCTTCTTTCTTCACTATCCCCCATCGACCACTGCGTTCTTCCTTCTTTCTCATATTTTTGTTAATTTATTTATTTTGTTTTCTTATCTCTTTTTTTCTTTCCTTCACTCCTCCATTGTTTGTCTAAATCGTCGAAGTCTATAAAATTGATAAAGACCGATCGATCGACCGTGCGATTGGTCGGCTGGCGCCACCAACCTCCCAAAAGTCGAAAAAAAAACCGACCGAGGAAACCAACATGTCGGTGGTCGACGTTGATTTTACCCCAAAACTGACTATGACTGATTGATGAACAACCCTACTCGAAGACGTCCATTTTCAAAGCTTGAAGGTGAGAGACCGAGGGTATGTAAATAACGACTAGATTTTGTTTGATTTGAAACTACTTTATACACAATCCCTTGTTTTTTGGGATTCAAAATCTTTTTTTTGTCAATATGCGATTAACCCGCTTATTATGTAACTACTTTTTTTTTTCTTGAGCGATATATGTTCTGAAAAAAATGTTCGTAAATATGAGTACATACTAATATGCAATGTTAAAACTCGTCACAATAGAAGGTAAATACCTGGATTTTTTTTTTCGATCAACCTAGTTGCAAACGCTGTAATACACGCATATGACTCTTCAGGGGATCTTTTTAACTCATTTAGAGCATTCTCTCTTCCCCTCCATGCTTTGTCATAACTAATATTGATTCCATGATTTTTCTTAGCATACTCCATTATATCCTGAGGTGTGCAATGCATCTAGTTAGTGGTCCTCATAATAATCTTCACATACTTGTACGCAATGCTTGCAGTCGCTTCCTGACGGGTGTGCACTATGACACTGCTCGAGTGCAAGTATACACTATCAAGTAATAAAGTGGAAAGTATTCCGGATATCGTACCCAAGGGAGATGATGACTAGTTGGGAAACACACGATTCTGTAAAATGGGAACCTCCTCTAAATTTGAGGCCACGGTTGGCAACCAAGAAAAATAGTTTGATTGAGGTTTTGGTTTAAGGCAAAAATTGGAAATAAACAAGTAAAAGAAAACAATAAAAACTCTATGAGATAAACTGGAGAATTCAAATAGTTTCAACATTAAACTTTAGATTACACCCACATATGTGTCCACTAATTACTCAAGCATTGCAGTCGGCTGAGAAACACTATCTATGTTGCCCACATAGACATGGTGCAGACAACATCTCTCAGTTGCACCCACAATTGCCTCGACAACTAGATTGTGAGTTAAGTCCAACTTTTATTCAGCTCCGCTGTAGGTGCCTTTAGAAGACTAAGCCAACTAGACATCTATTTCTAGGGCTAGGCTAGTTGAAACTTAGATAAATATGCTCATGACTTTTTAAAACTCTAGTGGTTCTAGTCCTATTTCTAGGATGCAAGAAAACAAAGTCCTATTTCTAGGATCTTTTCCACTATTGTTTTTGTGAACCCGCGCATTCAACTCCAACCTTTTGACCATCAGCTAAATACAAACTATGTTAACCTATGTGGCCAATTTAAGATAGCAATAAACTTTAATTTTCAGCAAGAACAAACAATGTTACGAGGGAGCAAAGTTGCTTTTGCATAAGCGCGACTCTCTTCTACTCAAGGAATCCACATATTTGAACCCCCAAGTAGAAGCTTAGCTCATAATTGAAATTAAAATGCAAGACGTAAAAGAAAGCAAACTCAAAATATAAGAACAACTAGAATTCATATTAAATATAGACTTGAGTATAAAAATTTAACTTACAATTGAAAAGTAAAGAAAAAAAAGTATATTGGGTTTCCAGAGTGAGTAAAAATATGGTATAAAAAGACTCTAGAACTCTGTGCAAGTATACACAGTCCGCAATAAGTAATAAGTATTATCAATCCAAGGCCTGAACTAGCTTCCACTTTATCTATTTTGTATAACTCTTTAATGGTTTCAAAGATGGTAAAAATGATTGGTTTTTATAAGAATAATGCTGAAGCAAAAGAAATGATAGAACAAAAAATAAGCAAATAGGCAGACAGATTAGAAACAGGCGCTGGTCAGGATTTAGTAATTGTTTTAAAAGATGCTGTAGCAATATTATTGATCATGTAAAACTCTCGCAGTCTTATTAGCAGATTCCTCCCAGAACTCCGAATCTTTTGGAATGTGTTTCAACCCCAATGAAGTACTACCGATCGAGCACTAGGCAACTGACTATCCCTAGCTAAGTCACTGGCGTTCACCAATACACAATGATCTAGTGTGATTAATCGCCACACACTCCCTAAATCATCCATGAAACTAGAGAGAGGTATCATACTGGCTGGCCAGGCGGGCATAAAATGTAAACGAGCACAACAATTAATCAAGTTGCAATAATCAATATTTATTACTAGAAATTAAGCACGACAATCACATTGTTGCCTAACCAACGCCTAAGCTACTTAGTTCATAATATGCATAGCAACACACGTTACAATCTGAGTAAGCATGTCCATAGTTACAAAACAAAGCAAGAAAATACTAATTCCCTTGGTTGACTCCGTAAGCTATGGTCTTCTTGATATCCCTAATCTTCCTCCTCTATTCGGCTTCCGTAAGTAGAGATGAACTTCCTAAAAGTGGAATGTTCCTCCCCAAGAAAGGAATGAATTTGACTTGGGCGGCTACCTCCTTTTATAGAGTTGAGGAAGGCTTGAATTAGGTTGACCTAGACACGTGGATGGCTCTCCTTGCTCCTTTATCCCGAGAATAACTCAATAGAATTCGGTTTGTCAACTTGGCTAACGAGTTGTGACGTGGCAGTTTTGCTCCCAGCTTTGCTGCAACATAGAATTTGCTCCCTCCAATCGCTCAGCAATGCATTCTGCACAAAATAACTTCCAAAGCTTCCATTCTTCCAAATGGGTTAAAACATATAATATATATTTAAAACCATCCCTATTAAGCACAAAAGACACACAAATCCCTATAGAAATGAGGCCTAAATAACTATCTTTTGGAGAGTTATCACACCCCCAAACTTGAACTATTGCGCGTCCTGAGCAATACTAACCAACCTTCTCTTAAGAATTCAAAACGTTAGACAAAGAATAGCTTAATCAAACTAGACAATCCAACACTACCTTCAACCTCTGCCCGAGCACTCTGCAAAACCAAGCTCTGCTGCAGCAAAACAATTCTTCCGGCATGGACAAATAATCACCACTTTTAACCCAATTCTAAGAACTTACCACAACCTAGCTCTATTATCAAACATTCAAAACACATTTTCCAAGGGGTTTATATTTTTGTTTTTCAAACTTAAAGCAGCCCTACAGTCACAAGCTCTTAAGCATGGGATGACCCACTTTATGGTGCAGTATACCCTTGCCTCAAACTCATCACCAACTAGGCTCAATACTCTTTGAAAGGCTAAAAAATCCTTAGTTATTCCATCTCTTGCCCCTCAAAATGGAAACATTTTATGATGAAGCTCACCTAAGTTCTGGGAGACAGAAAACTGCTGGATTATCATTCATCCTTCAAAACTTTTGCTCCATGAATTTTCTCAGCAAAATTTTCAACAATCAATTTTTTCAGCAAATAATTTTTTTTTCATTTTTCCATCATTTCCTAGGTCATCTTTTGACGCGAAGACAAACTGTGGGTATCACAAATGTCCCAGGTTACTCAATAACCTAACAATTTTTTAAATAAAGGAGAGGAATGCTCGAGCAAAACAATTGGAGTAGCAAAAAGTCCCCCAAACTTGAATTATTCATTGTCCCCAATGAATCATTAATTTGCAATTACACCCCCAAACTTAAATTTTTCTATCTGAATTTTAAATTGGGCGTGGGACTAGAACTAAGCTTAAAGTGGATCAAATAAGTCAACACTACCTCCAAAATCTTCTTTGCCGCAGCAACGACCAAGCTAGAAGAAATGCTCAAGCAAAAGGTTTCTAGGGATCAGAATACCTTGATCTAATTAAGCTTAACCAGTCCAAGCTTCAAAAAATTCAGAAGAAAATTAGTTAAGTTAAGAATTACTCAGTGCTATAGAACAGAAACAACTCTGGAAATTTCCTTAAGAACAGAGAAAAATATACATCAGCAGATATTTTTGTCGCCTAGAAACAGAAAACAAAAAAAACTAGGGTTCTCTTCTTTTTAGCTTTCTTTTTCGGAGCATCAGGTGTAGTAGGTTCAACTTCCTCTACATCCCTTTCCTTGCGGCTTCTCGTTTTCTCCATTATAGACTTGAAGAATTTTTTTTTTTTACTCGAAGAATGGAAGGAAACAGAAGGAAAAACGAATGGAAGAAGAAACAAACCTGAGTGGGGTTTAAATGGGGCTTCAGAAAATAAAATAATTAGTGAAAAATCTTCCCCCATTAATATCTTTTACCGTTTAAACCTGCAAGTAATTAATCAAATTAAGTTTTCAAAACGGTAAGATTATACCATAATGATGTGCTGTCCAACGGCTCTGCCGTTCGATTTTCCTATGCAACACATGGAAGCACCTGATCTTCATGCAATATTACCTGCTCACCGAAAATTTAAATCCCAATGGTAAAAATATTTAATTCTTAACCACATCTGTAATATTCTGATGATATATTTACTCTAACCAGAAGATTGCAAAAACAAATTGGGCAATAGATTTTCTTCTAGAAGAATCTTTTCACACGAAAAATTCAAATTCAAACCGCCAAAATCAAATCTTATCTTATTATTAACTTCAGCCGAATAAATCAGGAAATATTATTATTAAACCTAATCTAAACAGAAATTCAAATAACCGAAAATAAAATCTAAATCTAATCCAATTTAATTTAAACTAATCAGATTAATTAAAAGATAATTCAACTAAATAAATCGAAAATAGAATCTAACAAAATCAATTAAAATTCTAAGCAGAATAGATAAAATCTAAACTACCAAAAATAATAAAAAATATTCAAAACTAAAATCTACCTAAAATAAATCATGTAGAACTTAAACAAACTAAATCTAAAATACTCGAAATTAAAAACAAATCAAATCGAATTAGCGAGAAAATAAAACAAACACTGGGAGCTCAAAATATTGCTCTGTAAAATGCTCCCGCAAACATCTTGCTCTCTCAATCATCAACCAACTTTAGGGAAGGATATTTCGACTGGAACTCCTCTCCCCAATAATATTTCACACGTTGTCCATTCACTTTGAACACTCTTCCATCTTTTTCATCCTGCAAAGTAATTGCTCCATGGGGAAAAACTTCAACCACAATAAATGGCCCTGACCATTTAGATTTTAGCTTCCCAGGAAATAATTTCAATCTAGAATTATAAAGCAAAACTTTCTGACCCTTGACAAACTCTTTAGATTTAATTTTCTTGTCATGCCACAACTTAGTCTTTTCTTTATACATTTTCGAATTTTCATATGAAAATTGGTGAAATTCCTCCAGTTCATTAAGCTGCAGCATTCTTATTGCTCCTGCACGACTCAGAACAAAATTCAATTTTTTCAAAGCCCAAAACGTTTTATGCTCTAACTCTAATGGTAAATGACAAGCTTTCCCATATACTAACCTATAGGGAGACATACCTAGAGGAGTCTTATAGGTTGTTCTATAAGCCCAAAGTGCCTCATCCAACCTAAAGGACCAATCATTCCTAGATGGATGGACTACTTTTTCTAGAATTGATTTAATTTCCCTATTACTAATTTCAGCTTGACCATTTGCTTGTGGGTGATAAGGGGTATCTATCCTATGCTTAATCCCATACTTAGCTAAAAGCTTAGTTAAGATATTATTAACAAAATGTGTACCCTCATCACTCACTAGAGCTCTAGGTGTCCCAAACCGCACAAAGATGTGTGATTGAAGAAACCTTGCTACTGTCTTGGCATCATTCTGATGGCATGTGATGACCTCCACCCACTTGGACACACAATCAGCTGCCAATAAGACAAAAACATTACCATTAGAGGGGGAAATGGCCCCATAAAGTCAATACCCCATACATCGAATAATTCAACTTCTAAAATGTAAGTAAGAGGATTTCATCTCTAGGCCCCAAATTTTCTCTCCTTTGGCAAGCATCACACTGCTTGTAGAACCAATGGACATCCTTAAATAAGGTAGGCCAGAAAAATCCACAATGCAAAATCCTCATAGCTGTCCTTTGTTCGCTGAAATGGCCTCCATACGGCGAAGAGTGACATTGCTCCAGGATTTCCTTTGCTTCATCACCTGAAACACACCTACGAATAATACCGTCAGAGCATTGCTTATACATAAATGGCCCATCCCAATAGAAAAACTTTGCATCATGCTTAAACTTTTTCTTCTGCCTCCAATCCATGTCAATAGGAGTTACTCCCTTGACCAAAAAATTGGCAATATCAGCATACCAAGGGACATCCCTGACTACCTTTACCTCAACAACAAAAAGCTGTTCATCTGGAAAAGAATCTGAAATGGCAGATTGCTTCAGCAAAGATGATGATGGATCAAGACGAGACAAATGATCCACAATGACATTCTCTGATCACTTCTTATCCTATATCTCCAAGTCGAACTCCTGCAATAATAAAACCCAAAGAATTAATCTAGGCTTTGCATCTTTCTTAGACATTAAGTACCTTATTGCTGCATGATCCGTGAACACCGTGACTTTGGATCCAACCAAATATGGTCGGAATTTCTCAAAAGCAAACACAACAACTAACAACTCATTTTCAGTAGTTGTATAGTTGATTTGTGCCTCATTTAAAACCCTGCTTGCATAGTATATAGGATGGATAAATTTGCCTTGCTTTTGCCCCAGCATAGCACCTACTGCAGCATCACTCGCATCACACATTACCTCAAATGGTAAATTCCAATTAGGTGCACAAAGAATGGGTGCTGAGATTAAAGCAGCCTTTAATGTTTCAAAAGCCTTCTTACAATCTGCATTAAAGTAAAAAACATGATCAGTACACAATAAGTTACAAAGAGGTTTACTGATTTTTGAAAAATCCTTTATGAACCTTCTATAAAATCCAGCATGACCTAAAAAACTCCGAATCCCTTTCACTGAATTTGGTGGTTCTAATCTTTCAATAACCTCAATTTTTGGTCTATCAACTTCTAGACCATTCTTAGAAATCCTATGACCTAACACTTTGCCCTCCTTCACCATGAAGTGACATTTCTCCCAATTGAGAACTAAATGGGTATCCTCACATCTCTTTAACACCTTACCTAAATTATCTAAACAACTCTGAAAAGACCCTCCAAACACTGAAAAATCGTCCATGAATACCTCAACAGTGGACTCAATCATATAAAAAAATTTGCTAACATACACCGCTGAAATGTTGCTGGAGCATTGCAAAGGCCAAAAGGCATTCACCTAAAAGCAAACGTCCCATAAGGGTAGGTGAAAGTGGTTTTTTCCTGATCCTCAGGAGCAATGGTAATCTGGTTATACCCAGAATAACCATCTAAGAAACAGTAGTAGGCCTGACCAGCGAATCTATCCAACATCTGGTCAATAAATGGTAGAGGGAAATGGTCCTTACGGGTGGCTTTATTAAGCCTCCTGTAATCCATACAAACCCTCCAGCCAGTTACTGTCCTGGTTGGGATCAACTCATTGTCCTTATTGCTCACCACAGTGACACCTCCTTTCTTAGGAACACATTGGACTGGGCTTACCCAATTGCTATCTGCAATTGGGTAAATGATCCTAGCATCCAACCATTTAATCTCCTCCTTTTTAACAACCTCTTTCATTGCAGGGTTAAGCCTTCTTTGTTGCTCAATACTCCTAAAGGATCCCTCCTCTAGAGTGATTTTGTGCGTACAAAAAGATGAGCTAATTCCTTGAATGTCAGCCAATGTCCAACCTATAGCTTTGCGATATTGCTGCAACAATTTTATTAAGGCCTCTTCATGCTCCGACATTAAATCTGATGCAACAATAATGAGCAACGTCTCACCTTCCCCAAGATACACATACTTTAGATGATCTGGCAAGGGCTTCAAATCTAAAGTAGGTGCCTCAATCAGGGATGGCTTGATAGGAGGAGTCTTCCTTTGATCTAAATCTAAAGACTCAAAAACATCCTTACACCTAAACATTTCTTTTTCATTTTTTCTTTCTAAAGAACAAACTTCTAAATCCTCTATAATAACCTCTCCATGATTCTCCAAATGCTTGCTAGCCGAATCCTGCATTGCTCTATCAACAATTGTGCTTTCCAGAATCCTAATGAAAGAGCAATCTTCCATTTCGTCCGGATACTTCATGGCCTTAAAAACATTAAATTTTACTTCCTCATTACAGACTCTCATTGTTAATTCCCCTTTTTGAACATCTATTAATGCCCTACCAGTGGCAAAAAATGGACGACCTAGAATAATTAGGACATCTTTATCAGCCTCATAGTCTAAAATAATAAAATCAACAGGAAATATGAACTTATCTACTTTTACTAAGACATCCTCAATTTTACCCTCTGGATATGTGATAGACCTATCAGCTAGTTGGAGTGTGACTGTGGTAGGCCTAGCTTCACCAATACCTAACTTTCAATAGACCGAAAGAGGCATAAGGTTAATGCTTGCACCTAAATCACAGAGTGCTCTACCTAACTCTTTTCCACCTATAGATACAGGTATAGTAAATGATCCTGGATCCTTAGCCTTGGTTGGTAGCCCATTCTTAAGAATAGCACTACATTCCTCAGTAAGAGATACAGTTTCAAACTCACCTAACCGCTTCTTCTTAGTTAAAATATCCTTAAGAAATTTAACATAATTAGGCACTTGCTCAATAGCTTATACTAGCGGGATATTTATATGCAATTGCTTAAGAATCTCTAAAAATTTTTAAATTGACCATCCTGATTCTTAGGCCTTTGCCTTTATGGAAAAGGTAGAGGTGGTACATAAGGTGGGGGCGGCACATAAGGTGGTTCCACTTCTGGAACAGATCCAGATGCTCCAGCATCTTTATTGCTGCCTCCAGCACCCTGACCAGACTCCAACTCTTTCTCAACAACATTTTTATCACCATTATTTCCTACATCCTGGGTTTTACTAGGTTCTTATCTTTCTTCTAGTGGCTTACCACTCCTAAGAGTCACTGCCTTTACCTGCTCCTTACCTTCCCTTCTAGGGTGTTCAGTATCTGAAGGAAGTTTCCCCTGAGGCATTGCCTTCAGCTCATTAGCTAGCTGTCCCACTTGCAATTCCAGGGCTCTCATTGAAGCTTGATTACTTTGAATTGCGGAATCTGTACGAGCCATATATTCTTTCATCATTGCTTCAAGAGAACTCCCTGAATTCTATTGGGGCAAAGCCTGCTTATTTTGCTGGGGCAATACCTGCGTTTTAGCAAATCCCGACTGGTTCACCTTTTGCTGTGCTTGCACATTACCTCCTTGTCCTCCCCATGAGAAGTTGGGGTGGTTGCGCCAACCTGGATTATAAAAGTTAGAATAAGGGTTATTCCTCTGATTACCTACAAAAAACATAGAAGCTGGATTGCTGGGGCAAAACTCGTAGTTGTGATCTTAACCACAATAGACACATGCTTCCTCTGTGACTTGGTTCACCAATGCAGCAGGCTCCACAGCTGGTGGCTGCTGATGACTAATCACTGTCACATTCTTAAGAGCGTTAGCAATCATTGCAAGATCAACCCTAATGGTGGACACACCATCGACTTCTAACACACTCTTAACCTTTTTATTTGTGCCTCTAACATCCGACCACTAACAACTATTAGTAGATATTCTTTCTAAAATTTCATGGGCTTCATTAAAAGTTTTTGCCAAAAGGGCCCCTCTAGCTGAAGCATCCACCATACCTTGGGTTGCTCTATTTAACCCATTGTAAAATGTTTCCATTTGGATACAATGAGGTAAACCATGGTGGGGACACTTTCGCAAAAGCTCCTTAAATCTCTCCCAAGCCTCACTAAAAGTCTCATCTTCAAGTTGCCTAAACCCTACTATTTCACTCCTCAATTTAGCATTTCTATTTGGTGGGAAATATTTACTCAAAAAATTTTCAGCTAACTCATTCCATGTTCTAATTGATCCTGGAGCAAAAGAATTTTACCACGCCTTTGCTCCATCTCTAAGAGAGTACGGGAACAAAGTTAATCTAAGGGCATCCCTAGGCACTCCTTGAATTACAAAAGAATCACTAACTCCTAGAAAAGACTTAAGATGCAAATGAGGATCTTCAGATGACAAACCATGGAATTGACCCACGGTTTGCAACATCTGAAACATTACCGTTTCATTTCAAAATTTGCTGCTTGAATTTGAGGACGTGCAATCCCTGGATTTAACTCATCAAACATTGGAAAAGCATACGCTTGAATGGCTCTGGCCCTATCATTCGCTACCAAGATAGGATTCTCAGCCTGATTATTTTGCTGCTCATTTTGCTCCAGCGGCGGATTTTGCTGCAGCAAACGATTCTGTTGGGGGTCCACTGGATCTTCAAGACCCTGCGGGAGACGCGGCGCGTTATCCATTTGATTTTGGTTTCTGCGCTGCTCTCTCCTTCTTCTCCTGAATGTCCTTTCGATTTCTGGATCAAGCTCGAACCTTACCCCAGGTGGATCGCTCATGCACCAAACTCACGCCTGCAAAAACAAAAGAAACAATAAAAACGTTCTAGCTCCAAACCACTAAAACACATATACAAAACAGATCAAATAAAAACTTATTCAAGTCCCTAGCAACGGCGCCAAAAACTTATTGGGTTTCCAGAGTGAGTAAAAATATGGTATAAAAAGACTCTAGAACTCTGTGCAAGTATACACAGTCCGCAATAAGTAATAAGTATTATCAATCCAAGGCCTGAACTAGCTTCCACTTTATCTATTTTGTATAACTCTTTAATGGTTTCAAAGATGGTAAAAATGATTGGTTTTTATAAGAATAATGCTGAAGCAAAAGAAATGACAGAACAAAAAATAAGAAAATAGGCAGACAGATTAGAAACAGGCGCTGGACAGGATTTAGTAATTGTTTTAAAAGATGCTCTAGCAATATTATTGATCATGCAAAACTCTCGCAGTCTTATTAGCAGATTCCTCCCAGAACTTCGGATCTTTTGGAATGTGTTTCAACCCCAATGAAGTACTATCGATCGAGCACTAGGCAACTGGCTATCCCTAGCTCAGTCACTGGCGTTCACCAATACACAATGATCTAGTGTGATTAATCGCCACACACTCCCTAAATCGTCCCTGAAACTAGAGAGAGGTATTCATACCGGCTGGCCAGGCGGGCATAAAATGTAAACGAGCACAACAATTAATCAAGATGCAGTAATCAATATTTATAACTAGAAATTAAGCACGACAATCACATTGTTGCCTAACCAACGCCTAAGCTACTTAGTTCATAATATGCATAGCAACACACGTTACAATCTGAGTAAGCATGTCCATAGTTACAAAACAAAGCAAGAAAATACTAATTCCCTTGGTTGACTCCGTAAGCTATGGTCTTCTTGATATCCCTAATCTTCCTCCCCTATTCGGCTTCCGTAAGTGGAGATGAACTTCCTAAAAGTGGAATGTTCCTCCCCAAGAAAGGAATGAATTTGACTTGGGCGGCTACCTCCTTTTATAGAGTTGAGGAAGGCTTGAATTAGGTTGACCTAGACACGTGGATGGCTCTCCTTGCTCCTTTATCCCGAGAATAACTCAACAGAATTCGGTTTGTCAACTTGGCTAACGAGCTGTGACGTGGCAGTTTTGCTCCCAGCTTTGCTTCAACACAGAATTTGCTCCCTCCAGTCGCTCAACAATGCATTCTGCACAAAATAACTTCCAAAGCTTCCATTCTTCCAAATGGGTTAAAACATATAATATATATCTAAAACCAACCCTATTAAGCACAAAAGACACACAAATCCCTATAGAAATGAGGCCTAAATAACTACCTTTTGGAGAGTTATCAAAGTACAATGATGCTGGAAATAAAAGAACAAATAGTACAAAATGTAAAGACAAGACTGACTATGGATTTTCCTCTCTCTATCTAGCTTGCTCTTGTCCTCTTTCAAGGGGAGACAAGCCTTTCTTCTCATCTTCTTTCGAATGGAGGAGCCGACAGAGGCTGGAAAATCCAGAACTCGAAGTGGTTACAAGATGAGAAGAGAAAAACTTATAATCTATCCTAAGGGCGAAAACTCCAAGCTCCTTTGCTTCTTGCAACTTGGTCCCCTTTTATAGACCTTGGAAGGTGAGGTTGGCTGCCGAGATCAATGTGAGAAGGTCTTGGAAGGTAAGAATCCACAATCTTCAGAGATTTGATACTAGATTGGAGATTTTAAGACAATTCTATGAAGATCCCGCGAATCTCGGTATTCTATTGGAAAGCCTAGTTGCGGCCGCCTATCGGGCGCAATTCTTCCTGTGCATAGCTTTGACAAGTCTGTCTTCAGCACGGGGCTACTTTCCTTATATGGTTTGCAGGAGCATTTTGATCGCATATCCACATCCTCATGTCCAGATGCAGGCACAATTCTTTAGCTTCACCTTACTTGCTCCGCTAACTTTAATCTCCTCTTGCGGGCGCATCTTCCTCGCAAAGTCTTCTGCACAAAAACATTAACTTGGATCAATTCCTACAAAAATAATCTATTTTTGTACATTTTAAGCTTAGAATCTATAATTCTAAGATTTTCTTCATGGTTCTACAATTTTTGCTAAAATGACTTGAAATGATAAGATTTTTAAACACAAAGTCTTTGCTTTCCAAACAATAATTAGGGGTGATCATCGGTCGATCGGTGTCAGCTTTAGGCTCAAACCGACGCCGGCCACCGACATGTCGGTTTTTTACGGTCAGTTTTCGTCGGTTTGGGAGTGGGTAGTTACGTCGACCGACCGACCACACCCACGGTCGGTCGGTTATGGTCGGTTTCAAGTTTCCAGCGAAGTGAAGAAGAAGATAAAAAAGAAAGGAAAAAAGAAAGAAGAAGAAAGAAAAAAATGGACGAGAAAAATTCGTATTCAAGAATCCAGCAAATCAAAGTTTGAAGAAAAAAAGAAAAATGAAGAAGTGAAAATAGAATTAGAAGTAAAAAGAAAGAAAGAAGAAAAGAGGTGGATGAGAAGAAATGAAAAAAGTGTGGGGAAAAGGAAGAATATGAGAAGAGAGGGAGGAGAAAAGAGAGATGGGACGTGGGATGTGAGAGATTAAAAAAAAGAAAATAATTTTTTTTTTAATGATGGTCCTTGGGAAGACCGTCTGTTGATTGTCTTTCCAAGGCATTGATGGAATGTTAAATCTGGCAGCATGCAACAGTCGAGGTTTTTTTTTCTTTTTGGGAAAAATACACTTTTAGTCCCTGAGGTTTGGGTTAGGTTTCATTTTGCTCCCTGAGTTTTCAAACTCAACAATTTAGTCCCTAAGGTTTGAGATAAGGAGCAATTTGGTCCCTACCATCCATTTTGCCGTTAAATCTAACCGGCTGCTGACATGGCACTATTATTTTAACTTATTTTTTATTTCTTTTTATTCTTCTCTCTCCCACCTTCTTCTTCTTCCTCCTCCTTCTACTATTTCTTCTTCTTCAACAATCAACCTTCCCTCCATGGCTTGCGACCACCGCTCGCCATCAACTTTTTTTTTTCTTTTCTTCTTCTTCTCTCACTCTCTCTCTCCATCTTCTTCTCTGTCGCCAGCGACCATTCCTTGTTTAAAGAAAAAAAGAAAGATAGAAGGGGGTTTCCTTCTTCGCAACCAGTTGGAACGAAGGGGACCCTTCGCTCAAGCTGGTTTCGAAGGGGGGGGGAACCCCCTTCTCTCTCTCTTTTTTTTTTTACAGGGGAATGGTTGACGGGCGGCAGAGAAGAAGAGTGAGAGAGAGAAGAAGATGATGAGTGAGAGAGCGGAGCGCCGGCGAGAGTTTTGGTTTTTTTTTTTTTTAAAAGTGAAGGGGGTTTCCCACTTCGAAACCAAATGGAACGAAGGGGAACAGATCTGGAACGAAGGGGTTTTCCCCTTCGTTCCAAATGTTTTCGATGGGGGAAACCCCCTTCTCTCTTTCCTTTTTTTCCAAACAGGGGAATGGCCGCCGGTGACAGAGAAGAAGAGAGAGAGAGTGTGAGAGAAGGAGAAAAAAATAGTCGCCAGCGGTGGCAGCCGCTGGCCACCGGCCGTGGAGGGAAGGTTGATTGTTGAAGAAGAAGAAATAATAGAAGGAGGAGGAAGAAGAAGAAGATGGGAGAGAGAAGAATAAAAAGAAATAAAATAAATTAAAAATAATAATATTTTTATTTTAAAAAATTTAAAATAATAGTGCCACGTCAGCAGTCGGTTAGATTTAATGGCAAAATGGATGACATGGACCAAATTGCTCCTTATCTCAAACCTCAGGGACTAAATTGTTGAGTTTGAAAACTCAGGGACCAAAATGAAACCTAACCCAAACCTCAGGGACTAAAAGTGTATTTTCCCTTTTATTTTTTTTCAAAAATTTTCAGTCGGTTTGGTCGTTTCTCGCCATTTTGGGCAAACGGACCGACCGAATGGTCGGTTTACTCCATGTAAAACCGACTCCGACCGAGATTATAAAAAAACTGACCGACTGACATTGGTTCGGTTTGTTTAGGTCAGTCGACTCAGTTTTTGGGGTTTGTTTGCTCACCCCTAACAATAACCTAGGTTTTTAAGGTTAAATAACACACATAAATGAGTGTTATCACTTCCCTGTGATCATTTTGAACTACATCAATGGAACACCTGTGCTCATTAATAAACATCCTGACAATCCAAAGTTGCCCTGTGCTGTAGGTAGATTTGCGTATACACCATGGGCATGAGTCGTCTACATATGCTACCATGAACTGCTTGCTGTTCGATTTAACAGTCTTGAATTGAAAACTTCCTTTTAGGACAATGGTATAAACGACCTTATTCAGATGTTTTTTTGTAGGAAAATATGCAACCCTTCGATACAAGGACCTTGCCTATTAACATTGTTGGGTTTTATGCCCTAAAACTCATAGATAGTAAATGTAACATTTTGACGACTGTTTATAAATAAAGAGTTATTTCCTTTTAATAAAGAGTTATTGATTTTATAATGATTAGTATTGCCTAAATAACCACAAATCCAATAAACTAGTAACCCCGGACTATGTTATGAAAACTTGAACTTTATGCAGTAACATAAAAGTGGATCAAGTTCAAGTAATAGCCTAAACGGTCTATAGTGTAGGGATAAGGCTGGGTACCTTATCCTAGGAAAAACTATGTGACGCGACCCACTTTGTAAATAGTGCAAACGACTTGATCCTGAATCGTTCATGTAGAGACATGCGAGTGGGGGCGTCTTATGAAAATGAGTTTGCATAAGACCAGGATCGAGAAATAAGTCACTCTTGCTTTATAACGCCGTTTACTGATGAGACTGACTATTTCAAGCGATGACCTAGGTAACTCGATCTTAATCCTGAGCTAACTATGAACTCCTGTTTATTTGGGATCATCCTTTGATTTGCATGGGTGAGAGTGGCTCATCATCGTTGACTCAATAAGCATACCATTTTGAGGATAAGACCGAGTAGATAGCTGGGGACATAGTCCTGCAAGACGAAATTCACTCCTACCCAATTTAGGGATAGTAGAGAGGTTGTTCCCTTAAGTGCTGCCTCCGGGACGTGAACAAAGGGATCCCGACCTCTCATTGACTCGAGAGGTTTTAGGTTTAGTGGTCGGACCACAAACCAATTGTTCATTAGGGACTTAGTGGAGACTTAAGGAAACAGATGTAACTTCAGGGGTAAAACGGACATTTGATCCAACTATAGTTATGAATAACCTGTGAAGGGACGACTTACTAATTATGGTTATATCGGGTGAACAGAAATATATCTACAGTGAGGGGAGTTCAACTATCGGGCTATAGTGGAGTGTCTCGGTAGTTAACGAATGTTGGTTATCTAGGTTAAAAGAGTTTAGCCAGTTAATCTCGGATCGTTGGAGCCTAGGATCTGTAGTTCCATTAGGCCCCCCTGCTAGCTCATACGGAATAAACCTTAAAACAGTGTGTTGGAAGAATTTGAAATGTTCAAATTCTATTTATGAAGTTAATGTCAAGTATATTCAATATTATTTGGCATAATAGTTTAATTGGGATTAAACTATAGTTGAGAGAGTTAGAAATATTTAAATATAATTTAAATATTGATCGAATGAATATGGATTCACATACGAGCGATCAATTATGAGAAAAATTCAAGATTGGTGTAAAGAATTAATTTAATATTTAATATTAAATTAATATAAATTAATTAAATGGTTTAATTAATTTAAAATTAGTTTTATATAAAATTAATTTGGAAATTAAATTTAAATTCAGTTTTTGAGTTAATTGAAAATTAAATTTAATTTCAATTTTGAGTTATTAAACTCAAGAGGTTAAAAATGTGTGTTTGACACATAAACCCATTACAAAGCAATTCCAATTACTTGAAATTAAAACACCTATCTTTGAGTGTAATGGTGCTTCATAAGATGAAGCTGATGCATGATGTTTTCTCTTTAAATAGCTGAAGCAAATCTGATTCAAGGGTTGAAAATTCACGTGATATTGCTGTACTTTGAAGAACACTAACAGTAGTTCTAAAACGCTCTCTCTCACACACTTCTTCTCCTACAAATTCGTCAAGATTTGAGTTCCACAACTCGTTCTAAGGCCGGAGAATAGCGGGGAAGATAATGGTGGTTGTCCTAAATGTGTTCGTGTTGAAGATTCATCCATGGAACTCACGAATTTCATCAAAAGAGGTTGGTGAAAAATAACTTTGTTTTCGGTTCGTTTTTTGTGCATGTTTTCATTTAAAAAATGAATGAAATTGAGAGGTCATCGATCCAAATTTCTTCCGCTAGTGTCTCGTACACTCCTTCAAACATGTCGATCCCATTTGCGTCAATGAAATGGAAAAATTTCTCTCCACGGGATTAAGCTTACGCCTGCCCCCTCGTTGTGTATACCAGTATCTACATCCTGCACGTCCACAACTACGCAGCAATCCCTGTATGTACCATTCTAAAAACCATTGATCATCCAAAATACGTCCCTATCTTGAGAGATTGATTGGATTGTTTGACCAACCCCTGAAGAGTGTTAACCGAGAAATTCTATTTTTGTCTGAGAGGTTGAGGTAGTTTGCCACACATTCTTTAACCTGAGAAAGGTTGGAAACACAAAGAACAACCACAACTCCAGACTTGAAGTCATTGTAGAGGTGATAAGAGCAAAAAGTATAGCTATTTTGCCCTAGCTCATTTTCTTGTGAAACTTGTATGTTTTAGATCAAAAACACTATTCCCAAGCTTAAAGAGTGTTGAATTTGATAAATTAGGAAGTCGAGAGTCATGTGTGTCAAATTATGCATATTTGTGCTTAAAAGGACTCAATTTGGTATGAAATTGACCTAGTTTTGGTGTTTTGCAAAAAACAAGGGAATCACACAAAATTCCTAGAAATGCGACTGCATTTCTGGCAAGGCTAAAGTGAAATGGGACCGCATTTCTGGGCAATTTCAAATAGTTTCGAGTTCGTCGCGGGTCGTTTTGAACGAGCGTTTTGCGCACCTAACCGGCTGTTTTGACTCCGAAACTGACTGGGCCACCTGCAAGTACCATTTTCTTGACTCCTCAACCACTCCCCACTCTATAAAAGGTCACGATTTGAAGGCAAACTCAAGCAGAACTCACTGGGAAGAAGATGGTGGTGACAGAACCCTAGTAGACACCCATGAGTAAGGATGCCCGAGGTCCTTGCTAGAAGACGAAATTCTTACCTTAGTTAGACATCAAACCCTAGTGTTTGTAGAGATTTTACCCTATTCCCACCTTGTAAAAGGAGAGTAGAGTGTCGTGAGAACTCTAGAAGGATTGGATAAAGTGAAAAACCCTAGTTTTAGCTACTGCACTTTATTTCCCAACACTTGTTTCTTTTCATTATTTTTGTATCCCTTATTCCTTATTTCAATGGAAAGTTATTCATTTGCATCATATTCCATCATGCGTAGCTAAATTCCATTGAGGGGTTCGGTATAGTGAATTCCCTTATGGTTTAAATGGCTTGAAAGTTGCTTGTTTGCCTAAGTTCTATTTATTGCATGCCATCCTTGATTGATTATCATCCTTACCTTACTAAGTTTAACTTGATCACTTAGACTTTGCATGCTATGTGAGTTTGGTACTAAAAGGGTCAAAGAACATCGGTTCTCATAAAGGTAATATAGGAGAAAGGGCTCGAGAGAGTGTATTCCGTGTTATAAGGGATGGTCGCGTATAACAATTATAGGGTTATATGTTGCATGCTTAAATAATCTATGTCGGAGTTGAGTCACAGAAATGTGCATAACGGTACTCGCTTAGCCTTCTAACGGTCCTTGGGAGCAAGGCCAAATAGAAGTTAAACCTGACCCAATGCATAAGTAGACTTAGGTTGAATAAGCTATTACTAGAGTTATTTGCCTTAGGGTTGAAGCTTTACCGAGCACCTTGCTTTTATTATTGTTGTTATTATTTTACTTGTTTGCTAATTTACTTTTCAAAACCCAACATCAACTATTTTTCTTGGTTACCTCTCAAAAGCAATTTAAGAGCAGTTTCTTCTTCAAATCTGTGTTTTAAACTTAGTCTCTGTGGGATCGATACCTTTGGAATATTTCTAGAGTTTTTATTACTACATGCGATAATGTATACTTGCACTTGGTTGGTTGAATTCATCTTTAATTTCTATTTTCCATATTTCCCAACATCCACCTTCAGTCCACATCGCATCAAATTTTTGGCACCATTTCTGGGGACTAAAAGTGAAACCAATTTTTTTTTTTGAAATTGCTACTCGATTGCGACTGCATTTCTATCTTAAGAATCTAACTTTGGTTGGTAGTTTCTTTTGCAAGTTGAAGTTGGTGCATGACCAAGGGGTATCAACTCTTTGAGCTAGATCTTGAGATAAAAAGAACCTTTTGTCGTCGTTGTAAAGAGCGAAGGTAAAAGAAAAGGGAACAACAGAAGTCGAGCGCACGGGAACATCTTGAAGAAGTTGCATATATTCAAGAACTTCCACTGGACCAACTCGGAGTCGATCCTCTTGTTGACTAGCAAAATTGTTGAATGGATCAGAATGGTGGGAGAATACCTCCAGCACCATCAGTTCCACTGATGCCATAAAATGAAAATCCGATCTATATTGTAGAAGATCAAAATAGAGCAATAAGGAATTATGCCTTACCAATTTTCCAGACTCTGAATCCAGGAATACTTGAGTCATCGATAGAAGCGCCACAGTTTGAGTTGAAACCTGTGATGTTTCGAATGCTCAACACCATGGGCCAGTTTTCAGGACTTCCGAGTGAAGATCTGCATAAGCCTATCAAGCAATTTTTAAGAATTTGTAGTTCGTTTAAAGTAACAGTTGTACCAGAAGACACATTGAAACTAAAACTTTTTCCTTTCTCATTGCAGGGAGATGCTGAAGCTTGGTTAAATTCATTTCCACCAAACTCCATCACATCCTAGAATGACTTGGCAGAAAGGTTTCTAGAGAAGTTTTTTCCGTCCAACAAGAATGCTATGTATAGAGCAGAGTTCATTTCCTTTAGACAATCATACAATGAGCCTTTAGGCGCAGCATGAGAGAGATTCCAAAGGCTGGTCCGAAAGTGTACTCATCATGGGTTGCCTGCTTGCATCATTCTTGAGCATTTCTACAGTGGACTCGATCAAGCTTCAAAAGCCTTAGTCAATGCGTTTGCAAATGGATCTTTCTTGAAGGAATCCGCGAATGAAGCACATGTCATACTAGATACAATAGCCACAAATAATCGACATTGGGGGTGTTGGTTTCCTAGAGTGAGTAAAAATATAGTGTAAAATACTCTAGAATTCCTGTGCAAGTGTACACAGTCTGCAACAAGTAATATTATCAATCCAAGGTCTGAATGAGCTTCCACTTTATCTATTTTTGTGTAACTTTTTAATGGTTTCAAGAATAATAAAATGATTGGGTTTTATCGGAATTATGCTGAAGCAAAATAAATGACAGAACAACGAGTAAACAAATAGATAGACAGATTAAAGGCAGGCGCTGGTTAGGCTTCAGTGATTGTTATAAAATATGCTCTAGCAATATTATTGATCATGCATTTCTGGCAGTATTATTAGCGGATTCCTCCCGGAACTCCAGATCTTTTGGGATGTGTTTCAACCCCAATGAAGAGCGACCGATCAAGCACTAGGCAACTGGCTATCCCTAGCTCAGTCTGCGTTCACCAATACACAATGATCGTAGTGTGGATAATTGCCACACACTCTCTAAATCATCCCTGAAACTAGAGAGAGCTATCCATACCGGCTGGCCAGGCGGGCATATAATGAGATTAAGCACAACAATTAACCAAAATGCGATAGTCAATATATTACTAGAGATGAAGCACAATAATCACATAATTCATAACCAACACCCTAAGCTACTTAGTTCATAATAGGCATAGGAATATGAATTACAATCTGAGTATGCATGTCCATAACCACAAGTTAATAAAGAAAGTAAACTCCCTAATCAGCTTGCGGATGATGGTGTTCTTGATAATCTTCAATCTCCCTATACTATTCGACTTCCAGGGGAAAACATGGAATGAATTTGACTTTGACGGCTACTTCCTTTTATAGAAGGATGGGAGGCTTGAATTAGGTCAACTAGGACACGTGTAAGGCTCTCCTTGATCCTTTATCACGAAAATAACTCAACAGAACGTTCATGAAGTTGGCTAACGAGCTGTGATGTGGCAGTTTCTGTTCCCAGTTTTGCTGCAGCACAGAATTTGCTCCCTCCAGTCGCCCAGCAGCATAATCTGCACAAAGTGATTTCCAAAGCTTCCATTCTTCCAAATGGGTTAAATCATGTAATATCTCTCTAAAACCAACCCTATTAAGCATTAAAGACACACAAATCCTTATATAAATTAGGCCTAAATAACTACCTTTTGGGCAGTTATCAGGGGGAGACTGAACCTACAATTTTGAAGAATCCAGTAAAAGCTCTAGAGATGGAAGCAAACTCAACCATGCAAGCTCAGATTAAAGCTATTCACAACATGATGATGGGCTTGACTATGGGAAATCAAGCAAATGTTGCTCCCGCGAATGCTATTTCTCTTCTCCTTGTTGTGATATTTGTAGTGAAGAGCATATCACTGATAATTGTCCACTAAACCTTGCATCTGTTTTTTATGTAGGATAACAGGGAAATCAAAACCGTTGGAATCCGTATGCAGCTACGTGCAACCCATGGTGGAGACAACATCCAAATTTCTCCTAGAGAGGACAAGATAGTACCAGTAATGCCGATACAAATCAATTCGGAAAAGCTTCAGCAGATTTAATTCCCAACGTACACAACAGTAGCAACAGAAAAATTTCCAACCAGAACACTAACCAAGAGTCAAATCTAGAGGCTCTAATAAAAGAATACATGGCAAGAAATGATGCCACTGTAAGGAACTTGGAAGTGCAGATAGGACAAATAGCTCAAGAAATCAAGAACAGACCCCAAGGGACATTGCCTAGCAAATCTGAAAATCCTCACCGAGAAGGCAAAGAACAATGCAAATACCTTGAGGAGCAGATTAGAGTATGATGGACTAGAATACCCGATAAATTAAGAAGTTAGGAGAATCCCAGAAGAAGTGTAAAAAAAAGAATTAGAAGTCAATACAGAAATGAGTCAAAATAAAGAAAATACAGAAAAGACCAAGGAGCCAGAAGCCTTGGAAGAAAAGATTGAGAGTTCGAGTAAAAAGCATGAAAATGCGACCGCAAAACAAAAAAAAAAAAAATCATCATTGATCCAGATTAGAGACCAGCGCCACCTTATCCTCAAAGATTCAAATACGCGTCACAAGATACACAGTTCAAGAAGTTCTTAGACATTTTAAAGCAACTCCACATCAACATCCCGTTGGTGGAAGTCCTTGAGCAAATGCCAAACTATGTGAAATTTCTGAAAGACATCTTGTCTAAAAAGAGACGATTGGGAGAATATGAGACAGTTGCATTAACAGAGTGCTTCAGTGCACTGGTTAAAAGCAAGGTCCCTCCTAAATTAAAATATCCAGGAAGTTTTACTATCCTTTGCTCCATAGGAGGACGGAATGTCAGCAGAGCACTATGCGATCTAGGAGCCAGTATAAATCTGATGTTGTATTCAGCCTTCAAACAGTTAGGAATAGGAGAACCCAAACCGACGACTGTCACCTTGCAACTAGCAGACAGATCATTAACACATCCCATAAGCAAATAGAGGATGTACTAGTCAAGGTGGACAAGTTCGTGTTTCCAACAGACTTCATTATATTGGAATGTGAAGCAGACAAAGAAGTGCCAATTATCTTAGGTCGACCTTTCTTAGCGACGGGTAGGACCTTGATCGATGTACAAAAGGGAGAATTGACCATGAGGGTCAATGATCAAAAAGTTACCTTCAATGTCATTAAAGCGCTCAAATATCCAAGTGATTTTGAGGAATGTTCAGTAATTGACGAGATTGATGACCTTTCCTTATCTACTTTGCAAGAATTGCTAAAAGGAGAAACGGTGGAAGAATTGCTTGAAGATGAAGAACAAGAGGAGACAAGTGGGAAAATGATTGAAGAAATAGAAGAATCAACAAAGATTGGCTCTGCAGTAGCACGAATAGAAGCATTGAGAGATTCCTTGGAGTTAAGCCAGGAAGAAATCAAGCCGTTGTAGTCGTCTATGATTAACCCTCAAGAATTAGAACTCAAACCGTTACCAGAACATTTGAAATACAGTTACCTTGGAGAGAATAAAACCCTACCAGTTATTATCTCAGCTTACCTCACTGACGAAGATGAATTATCTTTGCTGGAGGTCCTATTTAGCCAGAAAAAGGTGATAGGTTGGACAAAGTAACCAGAAAGGACCATTTTCCATTGTCGTTTATCGATCAGATGTTGGACAGATTAGTAGGAAAAGATTATTACTGTTTCCTTGATGGCTACTGATAACTGCCCAAAAGGTAGTTATTTAGGCCTCATTTATATAAGGATTTGTGTGTCTTTAATGCTTAATAGGGTTGGTTTTGGAGAGATATTACATGATTTAACCCATTTGGAAGAATGGAAGCATTGGAAACTATTTTGTGCAGATTATGCTGCTGAGCGACTGGAGGGAGCAGATTCTATGTTGCAGCAAAACTGGGAACAGAAACTGCCACATCACAGCTCGTTAGCCAACTTCATGAACCGACTTCTATTGAGTTATTTTCGTGATAAAGGATCAAGGAGAGCCTTACACGTGTCCTAGTTGACCTAATTCAAGTCTCCCATCCTTCTATAAAAGGAAGTAGCCGTCAAAGTCAAAGGCATTCCATGTTTTCCCTTGGAAGCCGAATAGTATAGGGAGATTGAAGATCATCAAGAACACCATCAACCGCAAGCTGATTAGGGAGTTTACCTTCTTTATTAACTTGTAGTTATGGACATGCATACTCAGATTGTAATTCGTATTCCTATGCTTATTATGAACTAAGTAGCTTAAGGTGTTGGTTAGGAATAATGTGATTACTGTGCTTCATCTCTAGTAATGAATTGACTATAGCATTTTGGTTAATTGTTGTGCTTATTCTTAGTTTATGCCCGCCTGGCCAGCCGGTATGGATAGCTCTCTCTAGTTTCAGAGATGATTTAGAGAGTGTGTGGCAATTCTCCACACTACGATCATTGTGTATTGGTGAACGCCAGTGACTGAGCTAGGGATAGCCAGTTGCCTAGTACTTGATCGGTCGCTCTTCATTGGGTTTGAAACATATCCCAAAAGATCCGAAGTTCCGGGAGGAATCCGCTAATAATACTGCGAGACATGCATGATCAATAATATTGCTAGAGCATATCTTAGAATAATCACTGAAACCTAACCAGCGCATGTCTTTAATTTGTCTATCTATTTGTTTACTCGTTGTTCTGTCATTTATTTTGCTTCAGCATAATTCCGATAAAACCCAACATTTTTATTATCTTCGAAACCATTAGAAAGTTATACAAAATAGATAAAGTGGAAACTCATTCAGACCTTAGATTGATAATATTACTTGCTGCAAACTGTGTATACTTGCACAGGAATTCTAGAGTATTTCATATCATATTTTTACTCACTCTAGGAACCCAACAGCTACTTAGGTTACAACCAAATTACTATAGCCCCAGAAGATCAAGAAAAGACCACATTCACATGTCCATACAAGACGTTCGCCTTCCGAAGAATGCCATTTGGACTCTGTAACGCTCCAACCACCTTCCAAAGGTGCATGATGGCAATATTTTCTGATATGGTGGAGCGAACATTGGAATTTTTTATGGATGACTTCTCCGTCTTTGGAGAAACTTTTGCAAATTGCTTACAGAACCCTGACCGTGTACTAGAAAGATGCGAAGAAACGAACCTGGTGTTAAATTGGGAAAAGTGCCATTTTATGGGTACGAGAAGGTATAGTTCTTGGACACAAGATTTCTAGAAATGGAATTGAGGAAGACAAGGCAAAGATTGAGCTTATATCCAAGCTACCTTTTCCCAAGACAGTACGAGACATCAGGAGTTTTCTAGGTCATGCGGGCTTTTACTGAAGATTTATTAAAGACTTTTCTAAAATTTCTATACCTTTGTGCACGTTGCTCGAGGTGGATAGACATTTTGGATTTGATGAAGATTGCAAGCGAGCTTTTGAAACTTTGAAGAGTGCACTTAGTTCGTCTCCGGTCATGATTGAACCATACTGGACTCAGCTGTTCGAACTAATGTGTGACGCCAGTGACTTTACAGTAGGAGTTGTGTTAGGCTAGAAAAGAAGGAAGATTGTGCAACCAATCTATCATGCGAGCAATAATTGAACTATACAGTAATAGAAAAAGAACTACTTGTAGTAGTTTTTGCATTTGACAAGTTTAGATCCTACTTAGTAGGAACTAAAGTCATAGTTCATACTGATCATTCAACCCTTAAACACTTGTTATCCAAGAAAGATGCTAAACCCCGACAAATCTGCTGGATTTTACTCTTGCAGGAATTTGATATTGAAATCGAGGACAGGAAAGAGACCGAAAATCAAGTGGCATATCATCTATCTGTAAGGATTTGGAATTCCCCAATTCTGTTAAAGCGGAAGCGTAATTGGGACCGATTCGTAGTTAATTTTGTTTATCTAAAAATACCATAACATTGCAAAAATCATAGAACAAATTCTATAGAAACTTAAGGCTAAGCATACAAAATTTAGATCTAAATCTATAATAAAAAAAAGAGAAGCAAACCTTCGTTAACGTCTCTTAAAATCAAGAATGATTCTTGATTGCTCTGCAACAACGAAGAACACCACCATTTGATCTTCCCCGCTATAACTCTGAGATTAGGAACGTAGTTGTGAGACTACCTAATCTTGAATGGGAAAAACTCTAGAGAGAAAATTCTCCCTAAAGTTCTTGAGTTGATAGAATATGAGAGGGGGGCTAGAGAGAATGCAAGAGTGCATTCTTGTGGCCTTATGTTGTTGTACCTAAACCCTAGGTTTAGTGTTCTATTTATAGGAGAAAAGTCATGAACAAAATATTCTTTTAAAATCAATTATTTCCATAACTGATTTAATCTTTTCCATAATTAATCAATTCAATGACCAACCAATTCCATGACCAATCAATTCCATAATTGACTAATCTTTTCCATAAATGATTGATCACTTCCATAAGTGATTAAATCATTTCCATAAATGATTAATTACTTCCATAAGTGATTAATCATTTTCATAATTGATTAATTTCCAATTAATTAATTCTTTAATTAATTAATCACCAATTAAATATCATATATTTAATTTCAGACCTTCTATTAGTTAATTAATTAATTACCCAATTAAATATCATATATTTAATTTGAGGCCTTCAATTAATTAATTCTATAATATGAATCAAATTCATATTAAAATTTGAACTCCTTCAAATTCTCTTATATCCTATAAATTTAATATGAATCAAATTCATATTAATATTTGAACTTCTTCAAATATTTATTTCTTTCATAGACTCTAGTTTAATTAAATCTCATTTAATTTAAACTAAATCGAATAATTAATTAATTCATCTTCTAATTAAATATCATATATTTAATTAGACATATATTTGAACTCTTTCAAATATATCAATCTCTCAATATAATAAAGTTTAATCTCAAATTAGACTTTATATTTTAATGCATCACTATACATTATATTAATTTGTATTTCGTACAATTAACTTAATTCCCAATATGAATTTGAACTATTCAAATTCTCTCAAGATATATTTGTTCCTAATTACTCTTTACGAGCTAGCAGAGGGACCTAATGGACCTACAGATCAGAAGCTCCAATGATATGAGGTTAATAGATTAAACTCATTAATCGGGTTAACCAATATTCATTAACTGTGGGTCATTCCACTAAATACCCACAATTGAACTCTTCTCACTGTAGAACATTTCTGTTTCCATGGATATAGACCTATGCCGGTAAGTCAATCCTTCACGAGTGTCCGTAATCACAGCTGGGTCAAATTACCGTTTTACCCCTATGTTACATCTGTCTCCTTAAGTACCAGCGCTCCTCTAATGAACAACCTGTTTATGGTCCAACCATTAAACAGAAAGTCCCTCTCTAGCCAGTGAGAGGGCGGGATTCCTTTGTTCAAGTCCCGGAGTCACCACTTAAGGGAACACTCATCTACTTCACCTAGAAGCGGGAAGGAGTGAATTCCTTCTTGTGTTGTCATGTCCTCAGCCTCCCACTCGGTCTTGTCCCCAAAATGGAAGGCATATTGAGTCGGCGTATTGGCCACTCTCACCCATGCTAATCAAAGGACAATCCCTCATGAGAAGGAGTTCATGATACACTTAGGATTAAGACTGAGTTACCTAGGTCATCCTATTGAAACAGTAACCTAATTAGGTAACGGTATTATAACTAATGGTTGACTATTTCGTGGTCTGGTCTTATGCAAACTTATTGCATAGGATACCCCCACTTGCATGTCTACTACATGGACGTTTTGGATCAATACGTCTGTATCAAATACAAAGCGGGCCGTATCTCATAGTGTTACCAGGATAAGGTACTCAACCTTATCCTTGTACTATAGACCTTTTAGGTTGTTACTTGAACATCGATCCTCGTATGTCCCCACATACTAGTTCAAGTTACATACAAACAACCTTGGATCTTAGTTTATTGGATTTGGGTCAAATTGTGCAATATTTAACAATAACACTTTATTGTAGAAACTCAATAACACTTTATTGAAACAAGTATACAATCTGTTTACATTTACTATCTACGAGTTTTAGGGCATAAAACCCAACACTATCAAGGCTTGGGGAAGAGGTGCAAGTGGAGAAGAGGTTGGACGCTCGAGAGTCGTTTGCAAATGAATAGATATTGGCAGTAAGGGCAATTGAGATTCCATGGTTTGCAGAATGTGAACTACTTAGTCAATTGACTAAAGCCTCCGGAAGCCACATCTCAACAACTGAAAAAGTTTCTGAAAGATGTAAAGGAATATTATTGGGATGAGCCGTACCTATACAAACTTGGCTCAAATCAAATACTCAGACGATGTGTAACAAAGGAGGAAGTACCATTGATAGCGAGCATAGCTAGCTAGTTTTCCCTAATCAATTTAGCTAGTCTTTTATGATTTATTCGCCATTTTATTGTTTTTTAATGTTTATTTGGTAGGAAATTGTTGATTGGAGCTAAAACGTGATATTGGAGTCAATCGGGTGTTCGGGACGTGAAAAGATACAAAAGAACCGAAGAGAATCAACGAAGAAAAAGTCAAATTGGGGTCAAATGCAGACCAACGTCGAGACTCTGCTCCTTGAGTGTCTCGACGCTGCCTTTCATTTTCTGAATACGCGCATTTTAGAGGCAGTGACAGCGTCTCGACGCTACGACGAAAAAAACAGAATACAAGTTATTTGTGGCTAGGTCTGAAGGGAATTCTTTTTGGGAACGTTTTGGGAGCCGTAAACAGAGCAAAACAGAGGATTTTTGGGCTAAAGCAAAGGGAGCAAGGTGGAAATCAACCCATTGTTTGTGGGGATCGTGACGGGGACGTTCGGTCTCGGCCTACATTGAGTTTACTTCTTCTTTCCCTCAACTTAGTTAGTGTTTGTGGCTGTTTTAGACTATTACTATATCATAACGTGTTGTATGAGTAGCTAGGATTTAACTCTTAGGGATTGATGTAGCCGTTGGGCACGTTTTGGATTGATTTACGGTTTTTATGCTATTGATGTCATTTATGCATATTTGTGTCCTTAATGCTTTCAATTTACCGGCCATAAATTGATTGATGTTTATGCTTGAATCTAACTCGGGAGAGAGGATTTAAATTAGAAATCAATATGCATAACTAGGATTTAGCTAGAAATCGGGAGATTATGGTTAATTCTAGAAATTGTTAAAAAGGTTATCCTTATTGCCTTGTATGTTTATTGGATTTAGATAGGGATATCGAGTTCAATTACATATGGGAGAATCATGTATGCTCGGGAGAGATATGTGTGATTTTAGTTTACCAAGATTTATGAATCATGGCATGTGTAAATCCGTTAATTAATCCATAATCCCAATTGGTGAAATCAATTCCCTATGACCATTGTTTCCATTGGATTTTCATTGTTTGCATTACTTTTTGTTTGATTCAATTAAATTCTCACTCAATTCGGTTCCCTAAATAAAATTGGTCAAAAGTATTTTTGGTAATTAAAATTTGACTAGACACCAATCCAGAGGACGCCATTCGAATTTCACATTCACTATATTATTACTTGACCCGTACACTTGCGGTTAGCAATTTGCACATCAACCATTCATTTTTGAAGCCTGTTACTCAGCTCCATATGGAGGGCACTTCGCAGAACTAAAAATTGCAGCCAAAGTCCTTCAATCAGGATACTTTTGGCCGAGTCTTTTCAAGGATGCACATCTATTTACAAAGCATTGCGATCAATGCCAGAGAACAAAGAATTTAACCGCTAGGAATGAAATGCCACTAAACTTCATACTTGAAGTGGAAATCTTTGATGTATGGGGAATAGATTTCATGGGCCAATTCCCTCCATCCTTTGGAAATATCTATATTCTGCTTGCAGTTGATTATGTATCAAAGTGGATCGAGGCCATAGCCACATCAACCAATGATGTGAAGGTAGTAAATAAATTTTTTATGAAGAACATTTTTACAAGATACGAGACTCCACGATTTATCATATGCGATGAAGGTACACATTTTTTTTTTAAATAAGATGATAGCAAATCTATTTTCCAAATATAACATCAGACATAGGGTTGCAACTGCTTACCATCCTCAGACGAATGGACAAGCAGAGCTCTCTAACCGAGAGATAAAGGCAATTTTGGAGAAAATAGTAGACCCTTCTTGGAAAGATTGGTTGCTACGTCTTGATGAGGCACTATGAGCACATAGAACAACATATAAGGCACCCTTTGGAATGTCTCCGTACCAGATTATATTTGAAAAAGTTTGTCATCTACCTCTAGAACTGGAACACAAGGCATATTGGACGTTGGAGAAATTCAACTTCAATATAAACAAAGCTGAAGTTAAAAAAAATTGCAGCTGAATCAATTGGAAGAGCTTCGTCATTTCTCCTACGAAAGTGCAAAGTTATACAAGGAGAAAGTCAAAAGATGGCATGATCGAAGGATACATCCAAAGGAATTTCATAAAGGCCAGCAAGTGCTGCTTTATAATTCAAGACTGAAGCTGTTTCCAAGGAAGCTGAAATCGAGATGGTCAGGACCTTTCAAAATTGTGAGATTTTTTTTTTATTATGGAACTGTAGAATTAATGGATCACTAAGGTACACATTTCAAAGTAAATTGTCAAAGGATTAAGCCATATTGGGGGAAGAATTTTCGGGCTGAAGAAGCCTTTGTGTCAGTAATAGATCTGGTATGATTTCTATTTCTATGAACCTTTTGTATACTATGTGAATTAGTGTAAAAAAAAAAGGAAAGAAGAAAAAAATATATATAGGAAATAACAAAATATATGGGCAAGAGTAAACTCTGTCTAGGAAAATCCTGACTAGGGAAAGGTATTTAAGATGACCGTAGGGAACATCTTTTCCTGGGGATTTACCTGGGAGTTGAAATGCCCAAGTTATTTTGAATATTGCCTAAGAAAAAAAAAATGATAATAATCATGTCTAAGTGTGTAAGCATTTTAACGAATTTGTTAGTGTTTCAACCATAATAAGGAAGAAAGAAGCCAAGGAAATAAAAAGCAGCGGGAAAAAAAATTATTAAAGAAGGCAATGAACTGGAAAAATGCGACCACATTTTTCCCCAGTTCATTTGAAAATACGACTACATTCCAAATGGCCAAGGGCAGTGACATCATTTAAATGACAGTCACGTGACCTAGTTTTAAAGAAACCTATAAATAGTGGGACTTGTGTTTTTCTCATCTTCACGATCGTTTGAGCCTTTTCTTTGCATTCAAGTCAACCAACAACCTCCTCACTCACTCTGGAAAGCCGAAGAGACCCACGACCAAAAACTATGAAGAACACTCTTCAATCTTCAATCCCTCGCAAGATTACTCTTTCCGTGAGTAATCAGAGTGCCCAACGTGCTGAACAAGCTAATCAACGCCAAAAAGAAGGGCACGACCCACGCATGCACGAAGGAAGAGTCGAGAGACCCACGGGTTCTTTAAGAACCACTGTAGAATGAAGACCTGCGGCTCCAACTCCTTCATCCGCGCAAATGTCAACTTCTAAGGGGGAGAATCCGGGTGGTTCACGACAAAGGAAGGCCACACCCACCAAATCCCTCCACCTTATGCAGAGAACCGTGGAGAAATCGATCAAAAACCGCTCCAAGGAATGGGAGCCAAGAGACGTGCGACCATAGAAGAGGAGGCAAGATTGCATGAAGCTGAAAAATTATTTCCTAAGGCAGGAGAGAGTTCACGACAAGGAGAAGTTTCAATGGGTAAAGCTTCTAGTCCTTTAACTGACTCTACTTTTTGTAGGGAAAAACCATTCATGACCTGCAGTGCAAAGAATAAAAATCCTAAGAAATCCGAGACTGAAAAGCCCCTGAACATTCAGCCTCTCATGAGAGTAAGGATGCCAACCGATGTCTTTGAAAATATGGTTCGGTTAGCTGTTGCACAAGCCCTTATGATTGCTGAAGGATAACGGGCTGAACAAGATGCAATAAGTGAGCTGAGGGCCGAAAAGGAAAGAGAGCTTCGGTGCATGAGGGCTGAAGAAGAGCTGACTAGAAAGAGAGATGAAGAAAATGAAAAGAAAAAGAAAGAAGCTGAGAAGAAAAGAGAATAAGAAAAGCAAGAGGCCGAGAGGGCCGTCAGAGAAGAAAAAGAGAAAATTGAGGCTGAAAAGGCAAGAAAAGAAGATGAAGAACTAAGGAGGTTGGCTGCTGAACTCCAACTCCTTGAAGAAGAGAAAGCAAGAAGAGAAGCCCTTCGAGAGGAAGAAGACCGAAGGAAGGAGGCCGATGAATTCCTTGCAGCCTTTGAGCCTCTACACAATGCTCAAAGGGAAGTTGAAGAGTTGCAAGAAGAAGAAGAAAATGCCCTTGAAGGGCCAAGTGTGGAGGAACTAGAAAAAGAAGAAAAAGAAGACAATAGAGGACAAAATGTGACTGCATTTGGGCAACATTCTGAAGAAAACCAAGCTGAGGCTGTGGATGATCAGCAAGGTGATGAGCCTCTGGATCCATTATTCGAATATGAAGTTAAGGGAATTTCACCAGCTGCTGAAAGTTTGTCTTCCAAAGAAAAAGAAGAGAAAAACGAAGAAAAAGAGGACGAGACCTCTAGTGAGAATGAGACTGAAACGGACTTCTAGGTAAAGGAATTGGATGATGACCAAGTTCCAATTTCTTCAGCATTGAGGAAAAAGAGGAGAAGAGAAATTTGAGCTGAGAGGAGGACCAAGAACAAGAATGATCCTATATTTGCAAAGAAGTCGAGGTCTAGGTCCATGGACGCCTCTCCTGAACCTCCCACCACCACACCTACCAAGCCAAAAATTACATCGCCAAAGAATCCATTCCCCGAGGTCTTCAAAGATGTGAATTTCTTAGAAAGAATGGGGATCATGAGGAAGCGGGACTTCTTAAATGAGAAGGGATTCTCAAACCGAGTTGGGACCTTGCCTAACTTCGTGACCAAGATCATTGCTCAATACAAGTGGCAAAAGTTTTGTGCTCACCCTCAAGAGACCGTGATGCCTCTAGTCAGAGAATTTTATGCTGGACTGAGGGAAGAAAGCTTAAACTTGGCGATTGTATGTGGGAAGATGGTGAGTTTCTCCTCAGTGGATATAAACAGGGTCTATCGGATCAAAGCTCCTTTGCATCCAGAGGAAACGATGCGATAAAGAACCCTTCGGCCAAGCAATTGAAAGAAGCATTGAAAGTAGTGGCCAGGAAAGGAGTCTAATGGAAAGAATCTCAGACTAAAGTAAAGTCTTTAGTGCCAAGCGACCTAAAGCCCGAGCCAGCAGTTTGGCTTCACTTCATTAAAAATAGGTTGATGCCCACCACCCACGACAAAACAATGTCAGTAAAGAAGGTCATGCTTCTCTACAACATAATGAAGGGGCTGAAAATTAATATTGAGAGCATCATTAGAGAGGAGATTCTATCATATGGCAAAAAGAGAGTGGGGAAGCTATTCTTTGGGTCCCTCATAATCCAACTATGTCAGAGAGTCAAGATTGTTTCTAGAAAGGACGAGGAGCGACATTTTTACAAGTCTACCATTGACTTGCCTCTAATAGGGAAGCTGCAACAAAACAATGCACAAAGAAAAGATAAAGCTTCTACCTCCCAAGCTATTCCTTCTCCGGGGCTGACACCTGCTTCACCTTCATCACATACTCCTGTTTCAAGGCCTACACCATCATCCGAGGGCCTTTCATTTGCTTACCACCAGCTAGACCGCATTGAGGATAGATTGAAAACTTATTGGGTCTACGCAAAGGAGATGGATTAAGCAATTAAAGAGTTTTGTCTCTCTATCCCCCCGAGCATCGCTCTTGTTTTTCTCGATTTTCCTCGAAGCTTGTTGTCTCAAGATCAAGAAGAGTCCGATGAAGAAGAAGAAGAAGTCGAAGAAGGTTCCTCGGAGGAGGAATAGGGGAGTTTGTTGATCCCTTTGCATTTTTAAAAATGCTTTGTTTATATTTTGTTTATAGTAGTTGCTGTTTTTTTTTTTTTTTTTAATTTCCAACATGTTAGTTACTGTTTTTAGTATAGTTTTTGTGTAGATGCTGTTTTTATTGCTTTGAATGGATAGTTAGTTGTTTAGTTTATGTTTTTAGATTAGTTTAATGATGGCTTGCTGTTAGAATAGGTATAAAATAACTAGGGTTTTTGAAAAAAAAAAAAAAAACTGTTTGTTGTCCATTTGCTAAATTCATGAACTTTTGAAAAAAATCAACTTTGTGAAAACTTTTTGGTTTGAATTTTTTTTTGAATAAACATGTTTTCAATTGAGTTTTCTTTTAAGTCCTTGGTGATGATAACTAGAGCTTATATCTATCTCAAAAGTGCCGCCGTCACAACCTATTTGTTTTCTAGTCATAGGCTTTCCATTAGTCTTTTTCTTTACAAAATTTTCTCAAGTCTAAACTTCGTCATGTTTAACATTCCTAACACACTAGGAGAGTTTAGCCTTGTGTTTTGAAAAACAAAAAGCCTCATGTTAAGCCCATGCCTCAAGAACGAAAGCCAATGAGGGCATTACCTATCTTAAGTTTGGGGGGGTGTTTTACTTTGTAAATATGCATTTCTGTAAGTTTGTACTGCTGGAAAAGATATGTGCTCAGGGTATTATTATCCATATTAAAATAAATCAAACATAAAAACTGAGAGTTACTCCTCCTTCCTAGAGTTTACTGAGTAAGCAGGGGCATTCATGACACCCATGGTTTGCCACTGCATGAAAGGTTGACTACGGGAAGTGAGTATTAGGTCCAAGTTTGTGATCTTTGCTCGTAGCTAGATATCTTCACCACAAAGTATCGATAAGCTAGAACGAAGGTAGAGGTGACAACAAGGATTCTCTTGGGAGAAAAAGAGAGTTGAATAAAAAGAGCACCAACAATCAAATAAGTTTGGGGGAGATAGAGAAGGACTAGAAAGCTCATGTATGCTCAAAACCTCAAGATCAGTTTTTCTTAACTAAAAGGACCACCCTAGACTCTATGAGTAGTAGTTAGGTATTTTAAACATAATGGTTAGGATGGATTAGAGTGAGTTTTGCTATGAAAAAAGAATGTAGAAATCTTCATGCCTAGAAAACTTAGAAGTTGTGATTGGCACTAGAGTAGAAACCTCTCCTGAAAGACAACTTTTTAGAAAACGATCTTGAGAAGCATGTTTACTTGATTTCATATGGTTTATTCATGACATTTTGATTTGCAATTAAGTTAGGATCTAGTATTCTGATTTGCAATTACATGGGATCTATAACATTTTGATTTGCAATTACAATTGAGCTCTAACATTCTGATTGGTAAGATTTGATCTTTCACGTTCTGATTTGCTATTTCTTGAGGACAAGCAATGAGTTATGTTTCGGGGTATGATAAGGGACAAAAATATACTTATTTTGCCCTTAGATTTAACTCATTTTCTTGTGAAACTTGTATGTTTTAGATCAAAAACACTATTCCCAAGCTCAAAAAGTGTTAAAGTTGATAAATTAGGAAGTTGAGAGTCATGTGTGTCAAATTATGCATATTTGTGCTTAAAAGGACTCAATTTGGTATGAAATTGACCTAGTTTTGGTGTTTTGCAAAAAACAAGGGAATCAGACAAAATTCCTAGAAATGCCACTGCATTTCTGGCAAGGCTAAAGTGAAATGGGACCGCATTTCTGGGCAATTTCAGATAGTTCCGAGTTCGTTGCGGGTCGTTTTGAACGAGCGTTTTGTGCACCTAACCAGCTGTTTTGACTCCGAAACTGACTGGGCCACCTGCAAGTACCATTTTCTTGACTCCTCAACCACTCCCCACTCTATAAAAGGTCACGATTTGAAGGCAAACTCAAGCAAAACTCACTGGGAAGAAGAGGGTGGTGACAGAACCCTAGTAGACGCCCATGAGTAGGGATGCCCGAGGTCCTCGCTAGAAGAAGAAATTCTAACCTTAGGTAGACATCAAACCCTAGTGTTTGTAGAGATTTCACCCAATTCCCACATTGTAAAAATAGAGTAGAGTGTCGTGAGAACTCTAGAAGGATTGGATAAAGTGAAAAACCCTAGTTTTAGCTACTGCACTTTATTTTCCAGCACTTGTTTCTTTTCATTATTTTTGTATTCCTTATTCATTATTTCAATGGAAAGTTATTCATTTGCATCATATTCCATCATGCGTAGCTAAATTCCATTGAGGGGTTCGGTATAGTGAATTCCCTTATGGTTTAAATGGCTTGAAAGTTGCTTGTTTGCCTAAGTTCTCTTTATTGCCTGTCATCCTTTATTGATTATTATTCTAACCTTGCTGAGTTTAACTTGATCACTTAGAATTTGCATGCTACGTGAGTTTGGTACTAAAAGAGTCAAACAACATCGGTTCTCACAAAGGTGATATAGGAGAAAGGGCTCAAGAGAGTGTATTCGGTGTTATAAGGGATGGTCGCTTATAACAACTATAGGGTTATAGGTTGCATGCATGAATTCTCTATGTCGGAGTTGAGTCACAGAAATGTGCATAACGGTACTCGCTTAGCCTTCTAACGGTTCTTGGGAGCAAGGCCAAATAGGAGTTAAACCTGACCCAATGCATAAGTAGACTTAGGTTGAATAAGTCATAACTAGAGTTATTTGCCTTAGGGTTGAAGCTTTAGTGAGCACCTCGCTTTTATTATTGTTGTTGTTTCTTACTTGTTTGCTTATTTACTTTTCAAAACCCAACATCAACTATTTTCTTGGTTACCTCTCAAAAGCAATTTAAGAGCAGATTCTTCTTCAAATATGTGTTTTAAACTTAGTCTCTGTGGGATCGATACCTTTGGAATATTTCTAGAGTTTTTATTACTACATGTGATAGTGTATACTTGCACTTGGTTGACTGAATTCATCTTTAATTTCTATTTTCCATATTTCCCAACATCCACCTTCATTCCACATCGCATCAATGATACATTATAATATGAAGTAAATTTTAAATTAAACTTTATAATATAAATTTAATTTTCGATGTGATTCAAAATTAATTTATAAGAGAATTATATATTTGTAGGAGTTCAAATATAAATTTAATGTGAATTGGATTCATATTAAAACTATAGGTTATGAGAGAGATTTGCATTTGAATATGATTCAAATGTAGGGTTTTAATTAATTGGTTAATTTAACTTAATTTAGTTAAATGAGATTTAATTAAATTAATTAAATTGATACCATATGTTATATTAATTTGGTTAAATTAAATTAGATTTGATTTAATTGAATTAATACATATTTATTTATTTAATTAATTAAGATTGTTTTAATTAAATGATATTTAATTTAATTGTTAAATCAAATCAAACAAATAAATATAAAAATATTAATAACCTACATGTCTGCAGTTGAGAACTCAAACGTGTGGGAGAGCGAATGTAGTAGAGTGGAGAGTTAGAGTAACTCCCCCCTCCATTCATCTGGAGATACACATCATAGAAGGTCTCCTGCACTTCTGAGGCTCTGGCATTCGCTCTCTCTTAGATCAATCTCTCTCTCCAAAAATGATTCTCTCAACTAAAAAGGATTTCACAGGAAAATTCTCTCTGTGAATTCAAGATTTTTTTGTATTTTCAAGAACGGTTCCCACAAGCTAATTCTAGATCTCAGAGAAGGGTAGTGAAGGTTTGGTGGTAGGGTCATACATTCCTGCCTATTGAGTTTGTATGTGACTACCTATGAGCACGAAAAGACTTTGCTGTGAATCGACCTACAAAAGTGAGTTATCTAAATCCCTTTTGGTAGATCAACATGCTTAATCTAGTTTCACATAGAAAATGTTTCTGTATGTTTATGTTGCACAATGTATGAGTTTCTTATAAACCAAATTAAATTACAATCGATTCAATTCACTTCTGCTGGAAATTCAATCCTTTTAGAGGGAGTATTGGTGGTGGACGCTGGAGCCAATGGCTGAGGGAGGGGGAGTATCGGTGATGAATTGGGGAGGGAGACGTGATGGGGAGAGAAGAAGATGCGAGAGAAATTTTTTTAGGGAGGGTGAGTGAAATTTTTGGGGGAAACATTTTGCCTTGCTTCAAATTTCTATTTCTTTCGTTTCTCTTTTTCTCCCTTTTAATTTTTTTTTTAATATAAAACAATTACTTTAAAATGAAAACAAATTATTTTTCATTAATGATATTTAAAAAATGCAATAACTTTATGATATTTAAAAAACATCATAAGTTTCCAAAAATATGCAAAACTCGATTTTTTCTTGTAAAAAATGTGTCTCTACCACATTTTATGACCTTTTTTTTATCCTTAACTTTATATCCTTTCCTCTGGGTGTAACGATTTGTAGTAGTGTATATTTATTGTTTGTATTATTATTGTTGGGTTTTATATGCCCTAAAACTCGTAGATAGTGAATGTTAACAAATTGTATACTTGTGTCAATAAATTGTTATTGAGGTTTATACAATAAAGTGTTGTTGTTATATTTAGTTATGTAAATGCACAATATGACCCAAATCCAATAAACTAAGATCCAAGGTTATTTGTATGTAACTTGAACTAGTATGTGGGGACATACGGGGATCGATGTTCAAGTAACAACCTAAAAGGTCTATAGTACAGGGATAAGGCTGGGTACCTTATCCTGGTAACACTATGTGATACGACCTACTTTGTATTTGATACAGACGTATTGATCCAAAGCGTCTATGCAGTAGACATGCGAGCGGGGGGTATCCTATGCAATGAGTTTGCATAAGACTGGACCACAAAATAGTCAATCACTAGTTGTAACACCGTTAACTAGTGAAGTCACTGCTTCAATAGGATGACCTAGGTAACTCAGTCTTAATCCCGAGTGTGTCATGAACTCCTTCTCACGAGGGATTGTCCTTTGATAAGTATGGGTGAGAGTGTCCTGTACGTCGAATTAATAAGCCTACCTTGTTGGGGACAAGACTGAGTGGGGGGCTGGGACATGACAACACAAGATGAAATTCACTCATTCCCGATTCTAGGAGAAGTAGATGAGTGTTCCCTTAAGTGGTGACTCTAAGTCTTGAACAAAGGGATCCCGCCCTCTCACTTGCCCGAGAGGGACTTTCTGTTTATTGGTTGGACCATAAATAGGTTGTTCATTAGAGGAGCACTGATATTTAAGGAGACAAAGGTAACACATGGGTAAAACAGTAATTTGATCCAACTGTAGTTACGAACACTCGTGAATGATTGATTTATCGTTATTGATCTATATCCATAGACACAAAAATGTTCTACAACGAGAAGAGTGCAACTTGAGTCTTTAGTGGAGTGACCCGCAGTTAATGAACATTGGTTAACTCAACTAATGAGTTTAGTCAGTTAACCTCATATCATTGAAGCTTTTGATTTGTAGGTCCATTAGGTCCCCCTGCTAGCTCGTAAAGGGTAATTAGAAACAATTAGTCTTGAAATGAATTTGAATGGTTCAAAATCCATTATAGGAAATCAAATTAATTGTATGAGATACAATTAATATAATGTATGTGATACGTTATAATATAAAGTTTAATTTAAGATTAAACTTTATTAATTGAGAGAAATACAATTTAATTGTAGGCTTAAATTAAATATGAGATATTTAATTTAGTAATTAATTAATTGGAGAATTCATTAATTATTATTTAATTTAATTGAACTTGATTTAATTAAAAGCTATAAGTTATGTGGGAGATATTCATTTAAATATGATTTAAATGAAATTAATTAAATTTGATTTAATTATTAATTAATTTATTTAAGTAATATATTAATTAAATGAATCCTTATCCTATTAGAATTGTGAAGAGTAATTAATTATTAATTAATTAAATATATCACTAACCTATTATAAATAGGAAAGGGATATGACACTCTATGTAAAGGACATAATGTCTTCCCAATTGAAATAACTCTCTCAACTCAAAGACTTTGCTCTCAAGTAAAAATTTATCTCTAAGAATTTCACAACATTCTAGTGAAATTCTTTTTCCCAAAATTCAAGAACACCAAGTCCCACAACTTGGTTCCTAGTCCCAGAGATATAGCAGTGGAAGATCTCGGTGGTAATGTCCCTACTGTGATCATATTATTCTTGGTGAGAGTTCATTCAAGAAAGTCTTCAACAAGTAAGTATTTTATTCTTTTAATTATTAGATTTAGATCTAATGCATGCTTATTTTAATTTATATATAGAATCGTTTTGTATGATTTGCCAATGTATTGATGTTTTAGAAAACTTAATTAAAATATGAATCTGTCCAATTCGCTTCAGCTAAATGAATTAGGGAATTCCAATGCTTCAGTTATTACATTGTAATTGTTAGTATCCAGTAAAAGTGTAATCAGTTTGTTAGTGTTACTCAATTCTATATATACAACATATTTCCAACAATTCATTATACCACGAAAATACCATTTTTTTTTTATCATTGTTAATATCACTAACATAAAAGGTTTAGTATATCAATGGATTATCATTTATATGAAAAAGTATATCATTAATATATTTCTTTGATATCATTGATAAAATATATCACTAACATATACCATTGTAACATTGATAAACTATATATTATCGTTGATATTTCTAACATGAGATATATCACCAATATACCATTTTGGATCATTTATAAAGTATATCAGTAATACACCTAATAAAAAGTACATCAACAACATATACATATATCACTCATGCAAAGTTTTTTTTTCATTTATTTTTTTTTATAATAGGACAAATATAGTATTATTTGGGTAAGATATAATATAATTACAAAATATATATGTTATATAAAGGAAAACTAAAGGAAATACAAAGTTTCTCAAGTTAGGGATAAAAGGAGAATAGTTATTATTTATAAAATTTAAATAGAGTTGGATAAAGACAATGGAATATTTAATTGTATTTGAATTGATCAAACTTTGAAATTCCGTATGTGGGAAAGTATTATGAAATCCTTTTGCTTGGAATTTGAATAAAAATCACATCCCATGATCATCGCTTGTACTCAATGATTGTTTGCCCATAAACAACTGTGACCATTGACTCTGGAATTCTCAAACCCATGTAGCCTTGTCCCCTTGACTTTCTAGTTCAAACTTTATGATGAACGGATTTCCTAACAATTTTTATTTTTATTTTTATTTTTAGATTTTAATTCTTTTATTAAGAGCTTTTAGAAAACGTTTTTTTTTTCTAAATTGGTTTAAGTATATACGAATATTTGGACATATAAAATTGAAGTAAAGTTTGATTCTTTGATAAAATCTTTAATAAAAGAAACATTTTTTATTCATTCATTTCAAATTTTCTTCCCAGATGAAATTTTTGGCTAGATTGTTTAGTCTCTGTCCACGGGAATTTCTGTTTTTTTTTTTTTTTTTTTGAGTTCTTCAACCTCTGGCCTAGAAAAGAAATTGAGATTATAAGTTTGTTTAATGCTAATTATTTACCTTTTTGGTTCTTTGACGGTTCAAGATAGGGGAATTATGCTGGATAGCTACAAAAAAAAAAAAAAAAAAGCGGTCTTGTTTTTTGGCTTCAGGAGTTCAATATTCGCAAGGGGGGCTACCGGTTGTTTAGGGAATGGTTTCAAATTTTTTTTTGACGTTTTTACCCCTGGTATATACGGGTATACACAAACGCCGTTAACAAACGTTTTCTCCATACCGTTTTCCTTCCATTTTTTTTGGGAATGGAAGAATCCCGATTTACAGGGGTTATTTGTTGCGAGTTGTTGCCAATGGTATAAAAGATTTACCTATTTTCTAGGCTTCGGTTACCAACGGAAAAAAAAAGATTTACCTATTTTTTTGTTTGGAGGGCGGCATGAAATAGTCATCGTCCTGTATCAGTAATAAGAGTGGTAAGTAGCACTACACACAAACAGGTACTGGGATAAGTATGCATATACACAGGGGACTCAGGGCGACATGTATATATGTGATACCATAGGCAGACATCAGGTACTATCTTGGGGGTATCATGGTTGCATACAGCAGCGTAAACACACGGTGCAGGGGGTGGATCATATAAACGCGCCAGCACGGCTCAATCCAGACATACAAGAAGTGCAGAGAGGGGTAATAGTAGATGTATATACTAATACACACACATGCGTAGTTTCTGGGGATAAGTATGCGCATACACAAGGGGGGCAGGCGACACGTATGTATGTAATGATGTAGACAGATATCAGGGGAGTTGCACCGGGTGAACATATTAACCGAGGGGGGATCACATACATACATACAACTAGTGAAAAGAGAGCATATGATAGATGTATATACAAATACACACACACTGACATAAGATGCATCGGCCAAAACAAAAAGAAAAAAACATGTCTATTATCTAAAGCACATATATACTCAACACCGGGGGGTGATTAAGTGTACACACAATCTGGCAGTCACACCAGACCATTTAATAGATGTATATAGCAATACATTAAAATCAGAGCACACCGATATCAGGGGGGTGATTAAATATACACACACTCAAAAAGACACACCAGACCATTCAATAGATGTATATAACAGTACAGTCAAATCAGAGCATACTCAAATCGAGGGGGTGATTAAGCAGGCATACCATTCTGGTGGGCTCAACTTCCTCAATTTCATCTTTCTGTACCCTCTTGCCCTTTCGTTTGTTCGTCTTCAAGTCCTGGGTGCAATTGAGGAAGAAAGAACGATCAATTTGTTTTTTTCATAAACAAGGGGTGAGGGTGGTGAACTTTTTTACCTTTCTTTCGACTCTTCTGTTTTTCTTACTCGGTTCCTCGTCTCCACTATCGCTCGTGGAAAAATCGTCGTCCACTGAATGGTCTTCGTCCTTGCCATCACTTGTGTTGATTTCCTCCTGTATGTTCAGACGGCCAAGGGGGTAAATACAACATGTTTGACATAAAAGAGAAGTAAATACGGAAACTTACCTCAGTGGGCTTAGGTTTTTTTGTTTTCTCCCATTTCTTTTTCGGCGAACTTCTTTTTTTGTTACAATCGAGCGTAAAAATCGGTTACAATTGAGCGTAAAAATCGCGGATTGCAAGGGACAAATGGAATCCCCAAAATTGGGGGGATTTTACAGATATGTTTGTTGCAAATTTAAGGGGAAATGAAGTCGTTGTGTACATTCCGTAGTTCAAATTGTTTGGCTACAGACGTCGGTGAGGGGAAGACTCGAAGGAGTGTTTCGTTTTGCGTATAATGCTCGTCGGCGCGGCGAGAGGAGCTCGTCGTCACGGCGCGGATGGGTCGTGGTCACGGCGAGAGGCAGAGGTATGTATCGAGTTACACTGGGATGGGGGGAGGTCGCTAGGGGGAAATGCATCAGACAAATGTATGCGTTTTAGGGTTTTTAGTCTCCAGATGGGGGCGTGGAAGACGAAGAGGAACGGGTAGAGGGATGGGATGCATGGCGGCGGGTTGGTGGGGTGGTGGGTGCTGATTTGATTACTCATAATTGCAGCATTTAAGTGGGTTTATTCTTAGCTTTATCCATGTTCTGTACATTTTTTTAACGCTCTGCAGATGTATATCCTCTTATTGAGATTACTGTTTGCCTCAATTAACGTTTTTGGAAGTTTTGTTTTTTCTCCTAGAGGGATTCATTTTTTTGCATTTTTTTTCCGAATTAAGGTATGATTTTTTTTCCAGAAACCATTTGTTGAGTAGTAAGAAGATGGTAAATCTAGATCAGTTTCAATTATTTCGTTGGCTTCTTGGATTTTTGGATTTCAAAACCTCCTAGAATCTTGCTAACTATAGGGTATTTTCTCTCTCATAAACTATGATTTCAGTTTTTAACGTTAGCAACATCTTAGACAGTTTGGTAGGGGTATTTACGTCTTCTACAAATAGTGATTTATTAATAATAAAATCTTTTAGCCACTCATTTAATTTATGAACTGTTGTAGCCATTTTTCAAGTCTACTATTTTTTTGTAGTCACGCTTCTAGTTGCCCCAAAAAGATACTTTCGTCCCTCAAGTTCAAAAATAAGATTCATTAAGTTGTTTAATAGAAAGATGACATGAAAATTAAATTAGTTATTGTAGTTTGCTAATTTAGTAAAAATATAGGAAAAAAATATATTTTTGGTCCATGAGGTTTAGGATATAGGTAGCATTTTGGTTCTAAGTTTTCAAACTCAACAATTTCACGCATGATGTTTGGATTTTGTTATTCTCTTAGTTAATTACTAATAGATTTGTGACGTGACATTCATTTTTTTATTAAAAAACTATTTTTTAAAAAAAAATAAAATAATATATTAAATGTTTTTTTTATTATTTTTTTCTTTTGTTTTTCTTTTTCTTCTTCCTTCATCTTCTTCCTTCAAGTTCTTTCTCCTCCATCTTTTACTCTAAAACCTTAATTTCAGCCTCCACCACCAGCAGCCGCCCATCGTCGCTGCCCACCGTCCACTCCCCCGCCAGCTGGCCAACTACTAGATTTTTTAAAAAAAACCTTTTCCCCCTTCTTTCTCCTTCCTTTTCTTCCCTTTTTTCTTTTTTTCTTTTTTTTTTTTCTCTCTTCCTCTTCATTTTTCTTTTTCTTTTTTCTTTTTAGAAAATCGATATGGAGGAGGGAGATCTCGGAAAGGGACTAAAATGCAACTTATCTCCTCCCTCTTCCATTACTGCCCATCGCTGTTGATCACCACCGGAAAATTTTTTTCTTCCTCTTCCTCTTCTTTTTTCTTCTTTCCTCTTCTCAACTCCTATTTATCTTCTTCTTTTTTTTTTTTTTAATCTTTCCTCACCTTTCTTCACTTTCTTCCTTCTTTCTCTTCTCATTATTGTCTAAGTTTTCAAAAAAAAAAAAAAAAAAAAAAGAAAGAAAGAAGATTCTAGATTCATAACTTGAACAAAACCTTTGAATACAAGCAATTTATTCGCTATTAATAAATAAAAAAATGAAAATTAAATTACATCAACTAAAAACTAAATTTTTTTGGGTTAAAAATAACATCAATACAAAATATTCTTAAATTTTATTTGTTATGATATTTACTAAAAACTAGTCTTTAACACGTGCCTTACACGGATGTTTCCAAATTTATTTGATCATACATTAAAACCTTAAAAAACATCGAGACAATAACAAAAAATGAGAAAACCCTAAAATTGAAAAACCTTGAGTATCGTGGCTGAGTATATTTTTTTTAATAAACATTTTTTTTTTTAAATTTAAAACAAATTAATAAGGACGATTTAGGTATTATTTTAAAAATCAAGGACAATATCGTCCAAAAAAAAGTTTCTTCCACATTCGTACTTTTATATATATTATAGATTATAGATAAATTATACGTTAATAATTGTAAATGATATTTATTAATAATAATTAAGTAAAATAATCTATTGGTAAATTAATAGAAGTTTGTTATGTTTTATAATAAAACTACATCAAATAGAAAAGGTTTATATAATTTTTTAGGAAAAAAATACATTTTTGGTCCTAAGGTTTGGGTTAGGTTTTATTTTGGTTCCCGAGTTTTCAAACTCGACAATTTATCCTAAGGATTTCCTTTCATTTTGGTCCCTCCGTCCAATTTTCTATTAATAACTAACAGATTGCTGACGTGACACTAATTTTTTATTAAAAAATTATTTTTAAAATAAAAATATATTAAAATAATAAAAATATATATTTTTTACATTTGAAAGTTTAAAGTATAATGGAAAAATACCTTTTTAGTCCTTGAGTTTTGGAGAATATGTGCATTTGGTCCCTGAGCTTTCAAAATGGACTTTTTTAGTCCCTTAATTTTGAGAAATAGGTTTAAAAGATCTCTAAGTTTTCAATATAGATCTGTTTAGTCCTCATGTTTTGAGAAATAGGTTTTAAAGGTCGTCCCTCATATTAATTTTTCCATTTTTTTAAAATTAATACTTTTAAATTTTTTTAATTTAAAACACCATTCAATATTAAAAGATAATAAAAAATATTAATTTAAAAAAGTTGAAAAAATAATACGAGGACCTTTTAAACTTATTTCTCAAAACTCAAGGACTAAAAAGGTCTATATTGAAAACTTAAGTACCTTTTAAACCTACTAGTTTAAAGACACGTGCCTCGCACGTTAAATTTAACTATTTTAATTGAAAAAAAAAAGAAAGAAAGATGGTGCCTAAAAGTCTAAAACTATATATTATCTTGTTTTATGTTCAATTAGAATGAATATGAAATACTTTGCAAGTCGTTTAAAATCTTTGGAATATACTTTTTATGGTGAAAGTTAACTTTTGAATAAATATATTTTTCATCTAGTTCAAATAGTAAATATTTGACATTAAACTATAATGTAAGAGATAAAAATATTAATAATAATATATATATATAATTAAAATCAAAATACATATAATAGTTGTAAACTAAATTTGATAAAACAGAAAAAATGGCATCATAAGATAGTTTATTATCTCATGGGCAATTCATCGATGTGCTTCGAAATTGAATTTTGGAGAAAAAGAAAGAAATATATTTCATAAGAATTATATAAGTTGATTTTTTTTATTTAAAAAACTAAAGTATTTAATAAAGTATAACCTCTTTAAAAATAACATTTTTTGTATATGTTTGGATGACAAATTTTGATCTTCAAGTGATTCGATAAGAATTTTTGTATTGATATATTGAAAAAAGTTGTAAATGTGAAATTACATATTTAGAATATATATTTTCTAAAATTCGGAATAATTTGTTATTGTGTTTTGTTTAACGACATCGCACAACATAATTAATAGAACAGGAAATTGTTTCCTTTCAAACTTGAATGGATATAATTTTGTGCCCTTGGGTGGACTTAATTAATGGAAATCGTGATATCAAAATGTGTTTTCATGCATGTTCTCTCATTACTACATCGACAATTTAAATATATAGTTCCTATACATTTTCTTGAAGAACTTTCTCCAAATAGATAAATATAAATTACATAGGACTTTAAAGGAATGATATGAAGATTGTAAGGAAAAAGTTATAAATTAAAGAAAAAGAAAAATAAAATAAAGTAATTGCATAATAATTAGACCATTAATATATTAATACCAAAAAAAATTTATTAGTGATTTAAAAAAAAGAATAATTTTTTTAGTAAAAAGAAAAAAGAATAATATGCATGTTAACCACTGTGACAACTCAAATTTAATATACTAAGTGGATTTTTTTTATTATATTTATAACAATATATTAAGTGCAGTAATTTTATTTTCAAAATATTTTGTGTAATCTCTAATTTTAAAAAAATCACAAAATCTTCACTTTTTTGAAAAAAAAAAACCAACCAATTATTAATATATATATTTTTATGAATATGTCCTATTTTCATTTAATGATATTATGTTAAATATTTTTTTTTGAAAAATGATATTATGTTAAATTTTAAAATAGGTATTTCGTTTATAATATTTACATTAAAGAAAGTAAGATATTAAACATTTTTTTCCATAGATTATGAAATCCTACTTGTAAAATCTATATCAAATATTTTTTTTTTTTACAAAAAATTGTTTCTCCTTATATTTTTAATGAATCTCCATCCTATTTTCATGTACATATAATAATTTTCTATAATACTTTAAATTTTTGAAAAACTCCTAAAAAAGTTTAAAACTAGGGACTAAAAATATCAATTTTGAAAACTTAAGGACCAAATAATGCACCTATACCTCAAAACTCAAGGACCAAAAAGGTATTTTCATTCCAAGTATAATTGTTACAACTACCATACTTTAGGGGTGGTTTGTGCAATTTGCCCTTAATTTTAGTATAATGTATAAAATTGTAGTATTCACATGTACACCCTAATATAACTTTATAATATTCTAACACAATTTAACGAAAATATTTGATCGAATGACTTCAAGGAGTTTAGAGAGAAAAAGAAAAGAAAGAGTAAGGATAAAAATAATAAATAAATCAGCTATGGATGTATAGGAAATTAGAATGAATTGATAAAGTTCTTTTTTTTTTTTTTTTTCTTTTCCAAAGGAATAAGATCACTCCATATTTAAGTAATGATTCTCAAATTTGGAGATTCCTTTCATTTTTCATTACCTGATACTAATAAACAAGATCCATATATGTTGATGGTCAAATTTGGTCAGGGTGAACTTACCTGACATTCACGTGCCACCAACGGTAAATTTGTTTGTGAGGGGGGAAGACGTGGCCTGCAAGACAGTAAAACTGCACACCGGTGTGGTGCTAGCCACATCGACTCCGATGCTTAAGTCAGCAAGCTGAACATGAGAAGCAAGAAAGTAAGAGCAAGAGGAGAGAGTAGAGAATAGAGAATGAGTTTCGGGATTAGAGTTCAGATCCCTTCTTCAGTGGTGAAGAGGGGTATAAATTCCTGCTCATGCTCCTAGGGTTTTTAGGAATTCGGAGGCGTTTCGGGACGAACCAAGCTGGACCGGGACGACTAGAGGCGGTAGGGACCGAGTGGAGGCAAACGAACTCGACCTAGGCCTGGGCCGAGGCCGACCATATGGGTCTGGCCATTTTGGCCCGACTCGTTGGCTGGTCTTCCCCTAGGTCACTCCCTGGTCCTATCCCGCCCGGTTGTCTTCGTCAGCTCCTTGCATGTCATGGTGGTCCAAAATTACCTATAAGATATATCAAAGTCAAAGATGCAAATTAATGGACAATTTTGGAACACAAAAGCTAGGGTCCTACTTTAAGGTCAAATTATTATTATTTGTGATGCAATGGTCACTTTTGACCTTTTTTTTATATATTAATTACTATTATTTTTATAGCAATCTAGTCAGAGAGGCGTTCGTTATCTTTGAACTTGAACTGAAACTTTATTTGGATAAAGCCAATTAATTAAAACCACATCCTTCGACTTTGACTTCAACTATATTAAATATTAAAAGATAAAAATAACTCATCTATTATTTTTTTGACTTTTTGTATTAATTTAATGGGCCGGTTGCAAGGATAGCAATATGGGCCAAAATAATTGCAAATCTAGCAACCCACAAAAAAAAATTGCAAAAATGGCAAAATCTAATAGTTTGTGTGCTGCATTTACTAAAATACCCCTCCATATTTTCTTTCACTGATAGAAAGTTTTTCTATCACTGATAGATTCTATCAGTGATAGAAATTTTCTATCACTGATAGATTCTATCATATGATAGAAAATTTTTCTACTACTGATAGATTCTATCGGCGATAGATATTTTTCTATCACTTGTTCGGTGTTCTATCAGTGTTTGGTTGTTGTTATTTGGTTTTCTATCAGTGTTTGGTTTTTGCTTTTCAGTGTTTGATTTCTATAATCGTTCGTTTTTGCTTTATTTTTCAATGCTCGATTTCACCATGTATCACCATCGTTGATAGAAACAAAAGATCTTCTATCACTGATAGAAAAGTATCAGTGATAGAAAGATTTTCTATAACTCACGAAAAGTTTTTCTATCAGTCTCAGTGATAGAGATAGAAAGTTTTTCTATCACTCATAGAAAGATTTTCTATGAATGATAGAAATTTTTTCTATCACTCATAGAAAAAATTTCTATAAGTGATAGAAGATTTCTATCACTGATAGGTTCTATCAGGGATTGAAAGATTTTCTATCAAGACTTTTCTATCATTGATAGAAATCTTTTATCGCTGATAGAAAGTTTTTCTATCGGTGATAGAAAGTTTTTCTATCACTTATAGATTATATCGGTGATAGAAAGATTTCTATCAGAGATAGAAAGATTTTTATGGGTGATCAGGGATTGAAAGATTTTTTCTCAAAAGTTTTTCTATGATTTTCTATAAAAAGTTTTTTTATCACTGATAGAAATCTTTTATCACTGATAGAAAAAGTTTATATTAGTGATAGAAATCTTCTATTCTATCAGTGATAGAAACTTTTTATCACTGATAGAAAATTTTTCTACCACTGATAGAATCTATCAGTCATAGAAATATTAGTGATAGAAAATTTCTATCGCCGATAGAAAATTTTTCTACCACTAATAGAATCTATCAGTGATAGAAATATCACTGGTAGAAACTTTATTCTATCAGTGATAGAAAGTTTCTATCACTAATAGAAACTTTATTCTATCAGTGATAGAAACTTTCTATCACTGATAGAAAATTTTTCTACCACTGATAGAATCTATCAGTAATAAAAAGACTTTCTATCAGTAAAAAAAAAAAAAAAAAAAAAAAAAAAAAAAAAAAAAAAAAACTGACGAGGAAGAAGAAGATGGGCACACAGGGGCAATTTAGGAATATAAAAAATTAATTAAAAAATTTTGCCATATTTACAAATATTTTTAAAAATGGTTATATTTGTAATTATTTACATTCATGTTGCCACCCATTACAATTATCCTAATTTAATTTCTTTAAAAATAATATATATTTTTTTGTTTAATTATATATAAAAAAATTATTTTTTGATACAATGTATAAAAAATTATTGGTTAAATAAGAAGTTTGATCCATATACATTCAATCCATAGAGTTAGGCATGATAAATTACTTTACTTTAAAAAGTTTCTAGTAGGTATCAAACTTAAATTTTATACATAATAGATATTTTTCATTAATTAACATTTAAAAAGATATGTTGTCCATGACATTTTATTTTGCTGGATTGTCCCCTTCATTTTTCATGAAAATTGCCAAAGTTGTGTCAAATAAGTAAATAGTTTTCATTCTATAGACACGTTACATTATTATTTTTAAGATAATGTTATGAATGATAAAAATTACGTTGGATTTAATTAGAAAATTTTAAACTAACATGAGCATAGCTCAACTGACATAAAGCTTGTATTAATGATCAACATGGTTTCTGATTTGTATTAGATTAACATAAAATTTCATCTCAAAACCAATTGACAATCAGAGGAGTAACCCATACATCTTATAAATTGGGAGGTCTCCACTTCTCTTTTCAATGTGGGATCCTCAGCGGTTCGAATTCCCCACCCCACATGTTGTCAAAAATAAATAAATAAATTCCCAAGTAAAGGAAATAAATTTAAATAATAATCCACGTTTAGAATTTTGTATTTATTTTAATTATTTTAATTTTGTTAAATATTTGGTTCTACAAAGAATAAAAAAACTGAATTCCTTAAAAAAAAAAAAAAATAAAAATTATTAAATAAATAATAAAACTTTATTCTTTTATGAAATATTATTTAAAAATAAATGGGACAGCAACAATATGAAAATCTTTGAATCAAATTACAATATTCTAATTTGAATTGTGACTTAGTGCCTGAAATTTGGGGATTGTTCCCCTTTGCTCAATTTTTTAAAAGTTTTAATTTTGGTTTGGTTAATCAATACGTAAAAGGTTTTCAATTCATGTGACAATTAACTAGTGTATAGTATTATTTCATAAAAAAAAAAAAAAAAAACTAGTGTATAGTGTTGGGAGAAAATGCGGAATACAAATAACAATAATATTATGACGACAATCAATAATATTATAACTATCTCCCATTCCACAGGTTAAGGCAACACAAGCCAAAAATAATAGTCACGAAAATAATAAAAGAGATAGGGAAAAAGAAACGACACCGAAAAATATATTGGTTCGTCCGAAGCTCGGGACTACGTCCAGCCTTCTGCAACTGCAGGTTCTACTAGAATTTGGAAAATTACAGGCCTTCAATAAAGCTACAAACCAACCCTCAATAGCCCAACAAAAGCTATTGACTAACAAGTATCACAACCCGATAGCTTGGGATAAACAAAGAAACAAAAACCCTCAATTCCACAAGAGAATAAATCTCATTCTCTCAAGATTTCACTCACTGTCGTTCAGACTTACTGAAGAAAACAATAGCAACCGCAAGTCACTTTCCCAAGCATACTCTAGTCGGCTGCACACATCACACATATATATAAATTGCAAACCTAATAGTAATGGGTCTGGCCCATTAGCATTCCCTTTGTTTCTTCGCACTACAAATTGAGGAAGCGGTGGTTTGTATCCACGTATCCAACAATTTCCCATTTGGAGACAAAACAACGATCTCGTCTCCCACTGCAACAAAACTCTAAACATCTTGGCAAACTCCAAAGATCTACTCCCACTACAACTGTTATCTCTGATCTTCTTGGTAGACTCCAAGGCTCAAAATACCTGAAAAACAACAAACTCACAAAAACAGACAACTATCAAAATATAACTGTAGCTCATCTGTGCTCGCCCCGAGGTATGGGCTAGCTACGTGGACCTGTCTCCCAGACGAAAAAAACAGACACGTATTCCCACTTCAGCTAAGTGGTATCACCTGTCATCTTCTTCCAACCCGAACAACTGTTCCTAAAGAAGATACACTCTAAGAATGGCTTGAGTCCTCTATTCAAACCTGTTACCAAGCTAGAGACCTGACCTTTGACCTTAGCAACTGCTCTAGCCTTTCACTTTGATGCCTCAAGTCGCCTAAGCGACTTCTTCAATTCATTCGACCGTCTGACAACTAGGGATTCACGATAGCCATCAACTTTCTCTTCTAGACACCCCAATTGTTTCTAACCTGAAGGATCTTGATCGGACTGATCGAAATTGGCTATCCTTGCTGCTGGTTCAACTGTACCTCTACAACTACCATCTGCAGCTTTAACCAGCATCCACTGTCTCTCTGAACCTTTGGCAACATTCAACTGACATCTGTACAGTGTAGATTTCCTGTGACCAACTGTCACTACCTGGGATCCGAACTTGAGTTTACACTGGCGACTACCAAACTCACACATGAAACCATCATCTGCCAACTTACCAATAGAAATAAGATTCATCTTGATATTAGGCATGTACCTGACATCTCGCAGTACCAATTTACCTCCACATTCTGTCTTCAGACTAACATCTCCAATCCCTCTAGTCTTGGAGGTTCTACTATTCCCCATCCTCACCAGGCCATGATGCCCTCCTGTGAATGATGTGAACAAACTCCTATCTGAAGCTATGTGAACAGAAGCTGCACTGTCTAATATCCAATCTAATGAGTGGTTACTATACTTTGTGTCACTCTTAACACAAGCTAAGACAACCTCTTCCACTATATTTGCCTCTGGTTTTCTTTTCTGATCCTCTTTATATTTCCTACACTGATACTTCAAGTGACCTTTCTTATGACAGTAATAACATTCTACCTCATTCCTACTTTTCCACTTTTTCCTACTGCTACTCGGTTCATTATCTTCATCAACCTTATCTCTACCTTTAGTTATAACCAAAGCTGACCCTACAGTAGACTCTTTATTACTACCCTACCTACGAATTTCCTCAGCTATGGCTAAATCACAAACTTCTGAAAATTTTAAAGTGTTATTTCCAGTCGAATTAGACACTGCTGTCTTCATCGTTTCCCAACTATCAGGTAGAGACGTTAACAACTGAATAACATTCACCTCATCAGAAAATTCTATCTTAACAGATTTTAACTGATTAATCAAAGTGGTAACCTCATTAATATAGGAATTCACAGAAGCATCCTCAGACATTTTCATGTTGAAAAACTTCTTAACTAGGTAGACCTTATTATTTGCAGAGGGTTTTTCATACCTGTTGTACGTGCTTCCATCAACTTGACTGCAGTTGTCTCATGGGCTACTAGACTTGCCACATCCATCGACAAACACATTCTAATGGTTGCAACTGCATCTTCATCTAGAGCTTTGTTGGGCGATTTTCCGCAAGCGCACGGGTCGTCACAAGTAATATAAAACGGTAGGTAATACCGAGTATCGAATCCTCAGGGAAATTGAATTAATTCCATTAAGTACCAAGAATCATCATGTTTTAATTTTATTTAGAAGATCAACTCGAATGATAGTGCGAAAATTAAAGGAATTAATAAAAATAAACATGTAATAACGAAATGAAAATATCCAATTAAGGGGGGCTTGACCTAGGGTGTTATCTAGCTTTCTAGATTTGTACCTCAAATACATGGATGCATGTAACTAATAATCAACAATCCCATAAATCTAGAAGTAATTACAAGTGGATTTCTCTTTCAAGCTCCTCCACAACTCATACTAACATAACTAATTTATGTGTCCATCTCCTTAGTTAATCATAGTATGACATTAAGCAACTTCATAATCAATTTCTAACAATTCTCTTTCACTCTCGTGTTCCAAGAAATCGTTAGCCATGCAATTAGGATCTAATCTAATTTCTCTCTGTCGAGTATCAATTTAGACCATCATAACAATTAATCCGTGATCAAGAGATTAAAAGCGTTAAGCAAAAATTGCATAGATGAAATTTGAAGACATTCATTACATAATCCAAGTAATTGCGCTACAATATCCAATTAACTAGAATAACGACCCTAGGTCTCAAGATCTACTCACAAATGGAAATAATTGTGCCAAAATGATCTTGATCCATAGGCCTAACTCAAATTAAAATAAGGAATTACAAAGAAGTAAGGAAGAAATAACTGATAAGTTGATCCCAAGCTCCCGTCCCGATCATCTCGAATCCCGAGCCTTGGAATCTCGCTCAATTCCACCTTTTTCCTCACAATTCTTCTCACTTTTTCGGATGATTTGAACCAAAGGGAAGGGCTCTTTTTATAGTGCAAGGGGCTGGAATTTTCTTGTTGAACAAGTCGACAGCGTCGAGACGCTACGTCACAGCATCTCGACGCTATGACATCATGTTGTCTTGGGGCAGAAGTCGTCGCAACGTCGCGACGCTACGTAGACAGCGTCGCAACGCTATCGCGATTTTGGAGCGCTCTTTACTGATCACCTAGCGTCGAGACGCTATGGTCCTAGCATCTCGACGCTAGGCCTTCTAGAATCCCTAATTGCAGATTTTTGCGTCTTTTCTTCAAACTTTTGGGCTTTTTGGGCCTCCCACTTCAATTGTATTTTTTTTTTGTTCGACCTTAGGGCTTGGATCTTAAATGATTATTCTTCAAATTGCCCACAAAGTTTCCAAATTTACCCAAATTCTCTTAAAATCTCAGTTTTGCTGCTCGAACTCGGTTTTCTGTAAAATCAACATAAAAATACATTAAAACTCACAATTCATGCACAAAACTAGCTAAAATTAATAGGAAAATGATGACATTTTTGCATGTCATCAAGCTTCCCAATCTTCGTCTGACATCTCTTTCAGTCTCTCCTTCAATGCCTTATGCACTTTCTTGCAAGTTAAATAATCTTTGACTTGCATCTTCCAATATCCAAAATTTTTCCCATCGAACTTCATGACTCCATCGAAACTTTTTGGCTCTACAAAACCCATGACTCCTGAACCAAAAGCTATGATACCAATTGTTGGGAGAAAATGCGGAATACAAATAACAATAATATTGTGACGACAATCAATAATATTATAACTATCTCCCCTTCCACAGGTTAAGCCAACACAAGCCAAAAATAATAGTCACGAAAATAATAAAAGAGATAGGGATAAAGAAACGACACCGAAAAATATACTGGTTCGCCCGAAGCTCTGGACTACGTCCAGTCTTCTGCAACTGCAGGTTCTACTAGAATTTGGGAAATTACAGGCCTTCAATAACGCTACAAACTAACCCTCAATAGCCCAACAAAAGCTATTGACTTCCAAGTATCACAACCCGATAGCTTGGGATAAACAAAGAAACAAAAACCCTCAATTCCACAAGAGAATAAATCTCATTCTCTCAAGATTTCACTCACTGTCGTTCAGACTTGCTGAAGAAAACAATAGCAGCCGCAAGTCACTTTCCCAAGCATACTCTAGTCGGCTGCACACATCACACATATATATAAATTGCAAACCTAATAGTAATGGGCCTGGCCCATTAGCATTCCCTTTGTTTCTTCGCACTGCAAACTGAGGAAGCGGTGGTTTGTATCCACGTATCCAACATATAGTGAATTGCAGAAGGGTTTTATATTGAATAAAAAATAGAGAAAAAAAGGATGAGTTTGTGGGTTGGGAAAAAATGGTCTAAAGACCATTGGTGGAGTTTTAACAAAATCATAAATTAAAAACCTTTTAGAATCATAAATTCTCAATTGAATTAGGCCAAAACCATAAAGTCCACATTGAAACCTATACACTCTTTTAAAATATATAGTATAATTGCCAACAAGAGCATATCTCAACTCAAATAGAGTTCTACTAATGACCAATAGGTATCTGATTTGAATCCTCCCACTCCTATATTATTGTAAAATATATATATATATATATATATATATATATATATATATATATATATATATATAATTAAAAAGATCAAAAATATTTTGGTCTCTATATTGGATAGAAATTTGTAAACTACCAAAGTAACTATTTAATTCGTAAATTTTACTTTTGTAACAATTTAGTTATTGCATATTAGATTTTGTAACAATTTAATCATTATCGTTAAAAATATTGTCAAGATTTAATAGAGCTCCTTAATGTATGCGACTCATAAATTGATAAGGGATCAAAATATGTTTGTAAAAAAAATGGACAAAAAAAGTTTATAAACTATAAAAACTAAATGGTTACAAGATAAAATCAACATTTACTTTCGATGAAATTTTTCATAGAAGAGGATAATTTTACACATACTACAGTTCTGAAACTAAATTGTTACATCCATGCATGAAAGTACAAGGACAAAAAATTATCTTTCAACCAAATTAAAATTATATTCTAAATAAAATAATTTAACCAAGATTCTAACATATAAAGAAACAAGGTTAAATTGTATAAAATATTCATAAACTTTAAAAGGTTTCATTTATGTTGTTCAAAAAATACCCGGGACGATTTTCTTTGATAGAGAATTTGGGAATGAAAATGACCCAGCACAGAAAGTTGAGCACCAAGGTTCCATTAATAATCACCAAGGACAACACGTTGAGAGATACAATAGGAGGAAGAGAATGCATAAGAGAAACGGTAAAAAGGACAAACAACAGAGGTAAAAATAACATAATAGGTAAATATGCTAACATCCCCCCTCAAGCGAACGTGGTTTAGAAACCACCGTGAGCTTGGTTCAACGACTTGTAAACCGAGGAGATGGAAGAGCCTTTGTCATGATCTCAACCAACTGATCTTCGGAAGGGACAAAGCAAACAATAAGTTGCTTACGAGCTACCTTCTCCCTGATGAAATGATGATCGACTTCAATGTGCTTCGTCCGATTATGCATCACATGATTTGCTGCAAGATACGTAGCACTGATGTCGTCACAAAGCAACAAAGGAGGAGGAAAGGTAACAACAAGTTCCTTGAGAATGGATAGGGCCCAAGAGATCTCAACAGTCGCATTTGACATACCCTGGTATTCAGATTCAACACTTGATCTTGAGACAACTTTTTGCTTGGAGGAATTCCATGAAATGAGATTAGGACCAAGAAAAGTGCAAAAACCACTCGTACTTCTTCGATCATCCGGACAGTTTGTCCAATCAGCATCTGTATAACATGTTATGGACAAAGATGATGAAGGAGTAAAAGTAAGACCAAGGTGGGGGATACCTTTAAGATATCTAAGAAGCCTCTTTACAGCCTGCATATGTGATGATGTCGGGGCATGAAGAAACTGACATAGCTTGTTCACCGAATAGTTGATGTCTAGGCGGGTTAAAGTACAATACTGCAATGCACCCACTAGGCTTCGATAATCTGTAGGTGACTCCAAAAGGACTCCATCATTAATGGAGAGATGGGTATCAACGACCATGGGGGAAGAGGGTTGCTTGCTGGAATCCAAGTGAACACGAGATAAGAGGTCTGAGATGTACTTCTGTTGGGACAAATGCATGTCATCTCTGTTTCGAACCACTTGTATTCCAAGAAAGAAAGATAATTCATCCATGCCTTTGAGAGAAAAATGTTGATGTGATGCAGAAATATATTATTGAATAAGAGATAAATCAGAACCTGTAACAAGGATATTATCAACATAAACCAGAAAAATCACAATATGAGAAGCTGCCTTATAAACAAACATGGAGGAATCAACCAAAGATGCCACAAATCCCCAATTCAATAAGCAAGTACTTAATTTGGAGAACCAAGCTCTAGGACTCTGTCTTAGACCATATAATGCCTTGTGTAGCCGAAGAACGTGGTTGGGAAAGTTGGGGTTGACAAATCTAGTTGGTTAGCGCATATAAACCTCCTCTTTAAGATCACCATGGAGGAAAGCATTGTGTACATCTAGTTGACGGATAAGCCAGACACAAGAAACAACTAAGAAAATTACAATTTGGATTGTAGCAAGCTTAACAACGGGGCTAAAATTCTTAAAGTAGCCAATCTTGAACGCTTGAGTGTATTCTTGAGCAACTAGTCTAGCCTTATACCGATCGATCTCATCGTTCTGCTTAAGTTTGAGTTGAAGAACCCATTTGCAACCCACTATTTTTCTATCAGCAAGGAGAGAAACCAAAGACCATGTTCCATTCCTAATCAATGCATCATACTCGACATTCATGGCAGCAGACCAATTTGGATCATTTAGAGCATCCTTATAATTCCTTGGTTCACAAATGTTGACTGACTGAGAATTATGGATCAAAGCCAACCAAGCCTTGGGCTTAAATATACCATCTTTCAACTGAGTTACCATAGGATGGACATTAAGAGATGGAAGCTGAGAGACACAAGGTAAGGGGATGAGGAAAAATCATGAGAGGATTCAGGGGATAGGAGGGATGAGGAAGGTTGAGAAGAAGATGATGGAGAAGTGGAAGACGTGGATTGAGGAGACGAATGTGGGGAAGGTGAAGATGAGCAAGAATTATGAGAGACTTGGGCAGGAGAATCAAAACCCGATTGAGGAACTGGAGTGGATGTTGTTGTTGCTCTCGCAAGCATACAGTTGCCCAAGTAATATAAAACGGTACAGTAATACCGAGTATCAAATTCCATAGGGAGGATAGTGATTAGGCAAGATAATGATTCGAACACTAAAAATACTAAGACAAAATATTATTTAGGGATCCTATCATGATGATAAAAGTTGTAAAAAAATTAATGCATTCAAAGAATCAAAGTGATCAATCAAGTGTAAAAAGTGGAGAGAGAATCTATTGTTAGGCGGGGTCTTGAAAGTCGGGTTATAGCTAATTAATTTTCCTAATTGTCCTATCTCGTGCCCGACTAATTATAAACCTAGAATCTTCGTTTAGCACATAGGTTCTCCTTTCGGTTTCCCCTAATTATAATTAACTCATATTAATAACCTAAGTGTCCTTAGCGCTATTAAATTCGTTAATTAATTAACCCTGATTCATTTTCGATCTCTAAGCTTAATTAACCAACTACTCTCGCTGTCACTACGAGCAGTTAAGCCTAGTTGAGTGGATTATGATCAATCTTAACTTCTCTCCGTCGAGTTTCCATTAAGAATCTAATCACCATACAATTGGCCAGATTATATAGAGCATTAAGACCATCCACACAAATAATAAGTATATGGACACAAGATAGGTAATTAAGATAATAATCAACTATAATCTTTCATTTCAAGACCCACAATTGGGATTAAGCTTTACATAATTGTCAAAACTTCCCAAAAGTACATATTAATAAGCATGAAAGAGTAAAATAAAGAGTTAGGAGAATGAACCATAGAGAACCCCTTGCTTGCGCTTTGGATCCTCTCCGTTACAAGCTCCCGAGCCCTCCAAAAAATGCTCGATACAAGATTGCACACTTTCCTCACAACACATCTCTCAAAGAGGCTCTAAGAGCCTTTAGAAAGACTAAGGAAATGGATTGGAGTAGTGATTGATGATGAAAATGGGAGGTGAGGCGCGCTTTATATAGGCCTAAAAATGGAGCAGCGTCGCGACACTATAACGCTGTGACGTCACCTTGTCTTGGGCGGCAAGTCAGGATAGCGTCGAGACGCTAGGGGACAACGTCGTGATGCTGTCCTATTTCCAGAACATTCCAGGCGCAGTTTTGAGCAGAATTTTAGGCCTTCCTCCATGCTTTTGGCCCAAAAACTTTATATGATGGATCTTTGGCTCTTTCCTCTTGACCCACTTGATCTTTAAGGCTTGAACTCCATGAAATTGGACTCTTTTCCCTTCTTTTTCTCCAATAATCCATAGAACAACTCCTAGAGGCAAAATTACAAAATTAAATAGAGATGTATGATAAAAGCATAATAAAAGCATACAAAAGCTAGTAAATTTAAGGATAAAATAGCAACATTTATGCTTGCTATCAGATGTAATTGGAAATAGTGAAGGAGAAGCATAAGGGAAGGAAGAGGGAATAAACTGCAAGGGGGGGGCAGGAGAAAAACACCAAGAGGATAAAAAGTATCAGGATGGTATTGTTTAACAGAGGGAATAGTAAGGGACAAATTGGTTTGAAAAGGGAAGGAAATTTCATTGAAGATAACATGCCTAGACATATATTTGCGACTGTTTGTAAAATCAAGACAAATGTATCCTTTGTGAGATGTGTTGTAGCCAAGAAAAATGCACTCACGGGATCTAAATCGTAACTTTTGGTCATTATATGGTCTCAAAAAAGGGAAACAAGAACAACCAAAGGTTTTTAATAATTTATAATCAGGGGACTTATGATAAAGAGAAGTATAAGGTGATTGAAGATTTAGGAGGGGGGTCGGTAATCGATTGATTAAAAAAACAGTCGTTTGAAAAGCATAAGACCAAAAATTTTGTGGAACGGAAGAGTGAGCAAGGAGAGATAAGCCATCCTCAACAATATGCCTGTTTTTCCTCTCTACACTTCCATTCTGTTGTGGAGTATATGGAAAGGATATTCTATGTAATATACCATTTGAGGTCAAAACAGAATTGAGAGGGCGAAATTTAGTCCCGCCATCGGTTTGCAAGGCTTTAATAGTAGTATGAAATTGATTTTCAACAATGGCTTTAAATTGAAGGAATATAGATGGAACATCCAGCTTAGATTGCCAAAGATAAAGCTAGCAAAATTCGGTACAATCATCAACAAATAAGATAAAATCACACACTCCATTAACTGATTTAACCGAAGAATTAGGTCCCCAAAGATCATAATACATAAAGCAAAAGGTGTAGTCAATCTAGAAGTTGATAAAGGGAAGGGGGTCTATAACTCTTAGTCAATTGACAAGAGTTGCAAAATTGACTAGAGGAGGAACTAAACCGAAGATTACAATCTTTTAGAACTTTTCAAACTATATAAAGTGATGAGTGACCGAGATGACGGTGCCAAGGAGACACATCCTTGAAGGTGGGGAGGAAGGCAGCAGGCGATCCTTGTGAGGAGACAAAATTGTGGGAGAAGTGAGGAAGAGACAGCTTGAATAAACCACCCTCAAGTTGACCTCGAAGAAGGATTGTCTTGGATTGAAGGTCCTTCACGAGAAAATGAGTAGAGTAAAACTTGATAAATGCTCTATTATCATGACATAGACAAGCAATACTAATGAGATTATGAGATAAATGAGGGGCATGTAAAACAAATTTTAACTCAACAGAGGACGAAGTAGAAGGTGAACATAAAGATTTTGAACCAATATTAAGGACGGGTAAGGACTTTACCATTGCCAATTACAACCTGTTTAGTTCCAAAATAGGGAGTTGAATGCTGAAGGTTGTTGAGATTAGGAGTCATATGATGAGTGGCTCTAGAACCCATAAACCAAGCTCCATCAGGATGAGGATTAGAGGAAGGCAGGGAACGGGGTGGATCAATTGCAGTAGAGGAAACTGTGGTGGACTGGTTTGGTTGTTGAAATTGATTGAAGAAGGCCTGGGGTGAGGAATTCTTAGAGGGAGCTTGGTAAAGAGGATTGTGTCGATTATAACACACAAGAGCAGTGTGTCTAAGTTTACCGCATATTTGGCATTGGGGGCGATTGGGATTCGAGGATGGCCATTTTTTAGGGCGGGGAGACACTTGAGGTCGACCTAAGACACCAGGACTCGAAGAAGCTGGCAATGAAAAAGGGAAGGAGGATTGTGGTCTAGGAGAGGGATTGGGTCGAGGATTGGATGATGTTGGAGGGCGAGAAAAACGCTTTTGATTTGATGATACAAATAAGTTGGCAAGGTTGGCCTGAACCAAATTCAAATGATCAACAGAAGATTGATTTTCCAGTCGTGCTTCATAGGCAAGGAGCAGACTCTGGATGTCAGCAAGGGAGGGACAGTCAGTTCTGTTCTGAATGGATGTAACAAAAGGATTGTACTCTGTTCCGAGCCCTTCAAGAATATAGCCAAGGTGATCGCGATATGACAGGGGTTCTCCAATAGCTGAAAAATTGTCGGCTGTGTCTTTAATCTGGGCAAGGTACTGAGTAACTAAAAGGCCATCTTTACGGATTTTTTGCAGCTGAGAATGAAGCCCCATTATACGAGTAGTGGATGAAGACTCATAGACAATACGTAAATGTTCCCAAATTTCATACACAGTGGAACGACCAATAATTTCACCTAGTTTATCTTCATTAAAAAAGGAATAAATCCAACTCATAAGTGTTCTATTATACTTTTGCCAACAGAGAAACAAAGGATTTACCTGTGTTTGCGTAGCAACCAAATGCTTCGAGGGACTAGGAGTACCATTAATGAAGCCTTCCATATCAAATGCTATAATATGATTTAGAAGTTATTCTTCCACAGCAAATAGTTGGAGTTAGAGAGTTTAATGTTAAAGGGAGGAGTTAGGGTAGGGTACGACGATAGATGCGACTAGGTAGGAGGGAAAAATTTTGGAGCAATAGCAAACAAGTTGGTGGTGTTGAAGTTGGGAAAAAAAGGGTGGGAAGCAGACGCCTGAGGTGGATATTGGAAGCCAGCAGAGGGATTCGAAGAGGTAAAAGGGTGAGAATGTTGCGGAAGATTGGGTTGAAATGAGAGAAGATTGGGATTTAGGGGTCGATTTGTTGGGTTGGGTGTAGGATTATTGTTAAGAGATAACCGTTGAGAGCCTACAGGCGTTGTGACAGGAGTAGTTGCTGTAGGGGTAGAGGAAGAAATTGCTGGTAGTGAAGGAATTGAATCCCCAACAAAAGCAAAATTAATCGTGCGTGATTAAATTTCAACTATTTAGAATACCGGTACGATGGGAAAAAAATTCTAAGAAACTATTTCAATAAAAATTTTAGATTAAGCATGCATATTTTTCCAGATCTAAACTGTTTAGATTAGAAGACTTACATGTGATGAAGCTAAAAACCAGCACTATGCTCCTTTTTCCAATTTGATTCACACTGTATCCAACGAACACCACCACCACGGATCACCCATTATCCTTTTGGGCTACAAGATTAGGATTGTGGGATCATTGGATTGTTTAGGAGGGAATTGGAGGAGAAAAACACAGCAAGGTGTTGTTGTATTTTCTATTTAGAGATCTTTTGAGAGAGATGGAATATGTTATTCTTCTATGTAAGGCGTTAGAATGAGAGCGAGAGGAATCGAACGACAGCACTCTGTGTAGAACAATACGTGGGGATAAGGGAAGTTATCTTCCCTACAAGATCTCAACCGTTGATCAAATAATAATTAATTATTTAATTAATTATAAAAAAAATTAATTAAACCAATTTTAATAAAATTAAATATAACATAAAATTTTTAATTCAATTAAATCATATTCAACTGAATTAAATAGGTCATTCAATTAATTCTCAATTGTTGAATTCGAGACTTGAACATGGGTCCCACCCTCTCATTGGGCCGAGAGGGATCTTGTTTTATGGTTGGACCATAAACAAATTGTTCAATAAAGGACTAGTGGACTTAAGGAACTGAGATGTACTATAGGGGTAAAACGAACATTTGACCTGTGTATAGTAACTAACAACCTGTGAAGGATTGGCTTACTCATCATGGTTATATCGAGTGGAATAAAATACATCTACAGTGAGGGGAGTTCAACTACTAGGCTACAGTGGAGTGTCCCAATAGTTAATGGATGTTGGTTAACTAGGTTAAAAGAGTTTGGCTAGTTTAACCTCGTACCGTTAGAGCCCATGATCTGTAGGTCTATTAGGTCCCCTTGCTAGCTCGAGACTAACCTTTGGAACAATATGATGGATAAAATATGAATTACTTTAAGTTCATGTTGAGAAAAATGAATAGAGGTGATAGGCGTTGTAGGAACGTTGGGTTTTTGTGAAAATCGAGTATGCGAGTATTTAATATTTAAATATAATTTAAATACCGAAAACATGGTTAGTGATTCATGATTGAAAATAACATTTTGGAAATGCTCGGGATTGGTGGCAAAATATTAATTTAATATTTAATATTAAATTAATAATTATTTATTTATTTAATAATTATTTTAAATTAATTTTGAATTAATTTAAAATTGAAAAATTAAAAATCAGTTTTTGACTTTTCAGATTATTGAAAATTAGATAATTATCCAATTTAATTAGGATAATTATTGATTTAATTAAAATAAAATTAAATTTGATTTTTTGGAGGTGGAGTGCATGGTGACTAAACCCATGCACTCCTCTCTCTTAAACCACTCAATACTCCACTAAATTGGAGTTGAATTGGTGTCAATCCCTGGCCCTTTTCTTCATGTTCATTCCCTTTATATAACTGAAGAAGAAGGCTGAAAGAAGAGAGCTTGAATGCTACTGAAATTCTGCCAAAATACATACTCACATCACTCATCTCCATAAGCTTGTTCTTCAAGCCTTTTCACTTAAATTTCATCACTTGAGGATCCAACAATCCGTTCCAAAGGCTTGAGGATAGCAAGGAAGATCCTTTGGTGGTTCGTGACTCATTGGTCAAGAAAAACAAGAAGGAAATCCGACCAATTTCTCCATTGAAACAAGGTTGGTAAACATACTCTGCTTTTCTTCATATGAACAACATGTCTTAATTGATCAAATTGAGCTTCTTATGTGCCTAAGATCCAAAATTGCTTCCGTTTTTTAGATATTAACACTTCCATTCCGGTGACTGGTACGACGGACAACGGTCGTTTCGTTTCGGATCTGGCTGGGTTCGTTCCGATGGGTGGCATTTGCACTCCAGATCTAGATTCTGATGCGTTTGAAAAAATTGACGATGGTGGTGACCAGTTGCCGGCGACGGTGGCTACCAATTGATATAAGTTAGAAAATGGTGGAGAAGAAGAAGATTGAAGAAGATGGGAGAAGAAAAAGAGAAAAGAAAAAAGAAAAAGAAAAAATTAATAAAAAATTATTGAATATATTATTTTATTTTTAAAGACTAATAAAAAAAAATATTTTTTTAATAAAAACTAATGTCACGTCAGCAATCTGTTAGTGTTTGACAGAAAAATTGACGGAGGGACCAAGAATGTAACGAAATCCAAACCTCAGGGACTAAAATGTCGAGTTTGAAAACTCAGGGACCAAAATGAAACCTAACCCAAACCTTAGGGACCAAAAATGTATTTTACCCTTAATTTAATTAATTAATTCTCCAATTAATTAATTCATGAATTAATCAAAAATCACATATTTAATTAAATTCATATTCTCTCATATACTATAGTTTTAATAGGAATCCATATTCATATTATTTTTAACTTATAGTTTAATATGAATCTAATTCATATTTAATATTTGAACAAATTCAAATATATAATTCTCTCATTAATTAATTTTGAATCACATCCAAAATTTTATTATAAAGTTTAATTCTCTAATTAAACTTATACTATAATGTATTTCCACACATTATATTAATTCCCTTAATATTCAAGACTAATTAATCTCAGTACCCATTACAAGCTAGCAAGGTGGACCTAATGGACCTACAGATCAGAAGCTCCAACGATACGAGATTAACTAGCTAAACTCATTAACCTAGTTAACCAACATTCGTTAACTGTGGATCACTCCACTAAAGACCCACAGCTACACTCTTCTCACTGTAGAATATTTCTGCGTCCACGGATATTGACCAATACAGTAAGTCAATCCTTCACGAGTGTTCATAACACCAGCTAGGTCAAATTACCTTTTTACCCCTAAGTTACCTCTAAATCCTTAAGTACCATTGATCCCTCTAATGAACAACCTGTTTAGGGTCCAACCATTAAACAAAAATTCCTCTCGGGCCAAGAGAGGACAGTGCGCTTTTGTTCAAGCCCTGGAATCAGCCCTTAAGGGAACACACATCTACTTACCCCAATAGGGTAATGAGTGAATTACATCTTGTACTGTTATGTTCCCAACCCCCACTCAGTCTTGCCCCTGAAATGGTAGGATTATTAAGTCGGCGAACAGGCCACTCTCACCCATACAAATCTAAGGACAATCCCTCCTGAAAAGGGGTTCATAACAGACTCAAGATTGAGATTGAGTTACCTAGGTCATCTTATTGAAATAGAAATCTAAACTAGTCGATGGTGTTACATCTAGTGGTTACTATTTCATGGTCCAGTCTTATGCAAACTCATTGCAGATCATGATACCCTCACTTACATGTCTCTTACATGGATGCTTTGGATCAATGCATCTGTATCGTATACAAAGTGGGGAATATCACATAGTGTCACTAGGATAAGGTACCCAGCCTTATCCCTATACTATAGACCATTTAGGTTGTTACTTGAACACCGATCCCCGCATGTCCCCACATAGTAGTCCAAGTTTCATTCAAAACAACCTAGGATCTTAGTTTATTTGATTTAGGGTTAATTAATGCAAACTCAATTATTCAATAACCAAATTACTGAATCACTAAAATAGCGCTTTATTGAGATCGATTAATTTGTTTCATTTACTATCTACGAGTTTTAGGGCATAAAACCCAACAGGTAGCTGATCGTTGCTAACTGAAACAGTGCTCGAGGAAGACGCCATAAGAAATTTTGAAGAAAATGCCAAAGCTCTGATACCATGTACAACACAAAAAAAAGATAGAGAATTTGGGAATGAAAATGATCCTGCATAGAAAGCTGAGCACCAAGGTTCCATTAATAATCACTAAGGATAACTCATGGAGAGATACAATAGGAAGAAGAGAATACATAAGAGAAACGGTAAAAAGGACAAACAACAGAGGTAAAAATAACATAATAGGTAAATATGCTAACAAAATGAGAGTTGAAAATTAATGTGATGCTGACATGTAAAAAATAAAAGACGTAAGTGACATTATTTACCATTCAATTTTAACTTTTTAGTTGAATAAAATCATTATCACCATGCATTTCTGTTGGAAATATGTTTAATATAAGAACTGAGTAACACTAGCAAAATAATTAAACTTTAACTATATACTAACAATTATAGTGTAAATAATAATACAGAGACTGTATATATAACAAATGTTGCAAAATAATATCGTCAATAAATAGTCGAGGCACACGCTTACTAAGCGTTGTCTTGAAGACAATTATTCGCTCTGCACAGGTTGTAAAGCAGACTATAATGTCGTCTTAGCATGATACAACTAATTCCGGTAGAATAGAAACCTCGAACTACTCGAATCTGACAGAACTCAGAGATACTTGCTCTCAGCTCAACTCAAGATCAAAAGAAAAAGAAAGAAGAATGCTCTAACTGGAATGAGATAATTTAAATGAAGAAACAAGTTATTATTTATAGGCTAGCTAGCGACTTAGTAACTCCAAAGAACAAAAATAAATAAAGTTGAAATATATGTAAAACATAACTCAATTGAGTTATAACAACAAATTTAACTTCCATATGTTAAATTTGTAGATGAAACATCAAATCCATTTTGATGTTTCAATCCATTTTGAAACTTTTGATGAATTGAACTTACACATCACTTTCACATTTTTTATTTGTAATAATATCCAACAATTTTAACTCAAACGAAGATATCGTTGACACATTAATAACATCAATTACATGCATAATCAATTTTTATACATAAGTTGTCATACTAAGCACTTCTCAATTTTACACATCAACTATGACATCAATTTTCACGTACATGATACCTTTCAATTTTACACATCAACTATGACATCAATTTTCATGAATCATTTTAACGAAAAAAAAAAAACCCTCAAATGGCATTCTTTTTGGAACAATTTTAAAGTTTAAAAGCAAAAAATGAAACTTTTCAAAGTTTAAAGATGCACTTGGAAACTAATTTAATTTGAATATGGAATATTTGTGTAGATGACCCATTTGAAGAGGCCAAAATGAAAAATGTCCTACATTTTCAATTAAGGTTATATGTCATTTTGCTTATGTCGTCATCCTCACAAAATTATCATTTTACTCTCTATATGAAAACACACATTTTTCTCTCATCTCGTTTCTCTCTCTTGTTTTCTCGCTCAATTTATTTTTTCCTCATTTTTCTCTCTCTGTATTTTCTCTCTTCAGAGAGCACACAACGAGAGCAAGAGCTGAAGTAGCGAGAGAGCTAGAAGCTAGAGCAAGAAGTTGGAGAGAGAGTGAGAGATTGGAGTGAGAAATTGGAGAGAGAGCGAGAAGAGGGAGAGAGAGAGCGAGGTTATAGTAAAGAGAGACTAAAATAGTAATTTTCACTACTACAAATTTGACCTTTGTTGATGGCTAAAAAGTATCAACTATCACTTTCGTTGACGCTTTTTAGAAGTCAACTGAAGTGGTATCAATAAAACTAAAGCGTCAATATTACTGTTTTCATTGACGCTTATAGGGCGTCAACAAAGATATCTTTGTTGACGTTTATAAGCCATCAACAAAAACATTATTGACACGTTTTCTCCGTCAATGATATTCATAAAGCGTCAACGTAGACAACTTTGTTGACATTTACTAGCCATCAACAAATCGTATTATTGATACGTTTTATTCGTCAATGATATCCATAAAGCGTCAATGTTACCATATTTATTGATATTTATAAACCGTCAATATAAATTTATGTTGACGTTTTTTCAATGTCAATTATAGGATCGAAAATGTCAATATATATATTTATTGACGCTTATGAGCTATCAATATATCATTTTTTTGACGTTTATTAGCCGTCAAGTTACCGTATTAAATTGTTAAATTGTGTATTTTCATTGACGGTTAATATAGGTCAATTATGGTGTTTGTTATGACGTTTTTTAACCGTCAACGATACATATTTGGAAAAAAAAAAAACCTCACGTTGGTTTTTACCCCTGCATTGCAACCTGCATTTAAACAATAGTAGCTAGCTACCAATTGTAATGCCTCCAATCAACATAATATAGAGGACATTACTAAATTTTACCCTGTAACCAAGTTTGATTTACCAAAAATCCGACAGCATAACGACATAATTATAACTAACCAAAAATTTTTGGGTACCAGAAAGAACAAAAATATGCACTTCTAAACCCAGAACACAACTTTCACTTCACTTGACAATAACATGACATGTTCAATACATTATATGAAAGTAACACCAAAACTCAAGTATATAAATAGTACGAGTCAGATCTCGTAACAAACACATTATTGTTCATATTGAAATATAGAATCAAATGAATCATAATTTCAACCAAACGTGAAATCATAATGAGATAATAGATTTCATTAACGAAAAAGTTATCTAAGAACACAACTTAAGTAAGTCATAATATTAATTCCATCAAACTAAGAACATATCACAGTGTTTAACAAGTTGTCTAAAAAACGAATAAAAAAAACTAAGCATAACATTAGAAAACAATCATCCTATGTATTGTGCTACATATTCACATAATTCAACTCTTATCTCATCGAATTCTGCTTGGCTAAATGCAGTTCCTTTCGTCAACTACAAACAAAAAAATACTACATTACAAAAATTATAATAAATATAAAAAGATAAGTTGAATACAAGCAGGCTAAATCGATTAGTACCACATCTGTAATCACTCTGTTCCTATGGGATACTATATCTCGTATAAATTTAAGAGTGTAATATCCACACTCCGTAGATCCCAATTGTTGAGCACACTACATATATAGTTCAACACATGTAATAAGAGAATTTGTATAATATGATTAAAACAACCTAAAAAATAAGTAAAAGTTATTACCTTAACATATACCCATTTGAAGGGGGACTTCGTATATTAGTTTGAAAATAGAATATTCTTATAGCCCTAACACAATAATATAATAATAAGAATACTAAAAAAATATAAATAATAAACTTACATATGTTAAAATAACTATTTACTTACGTATTAACCATGTTATTTACATCATCACGAAAGTCTTGCCTCAGGGAGTCAATTGAATAAATTGTGAATGTTTTTATTGATATCACCAACAACATCCAATGATATCTATATAGACAACAATCATACAATAGAGTTATAGCAAAAACAAAGGTGCAAAGTGTTAATATATACTTGATTTTCATACTTACCTTGGATTAAAAGGACATATCAATAATTTGTCATTGACATGTGTCACAACGTCATCGCGACGCAGAGCGGCCGACATCCTTTCTTGGGTTTTTTAGAAGAAAGTTGGAGTCGCCACCAATCATTGAAGGTGTGATTGGTCACCTTTAAAACAAAAAACCAGTCTTAGAAAACCAGAAATTAGGTTCGGGAGTCGTTTGAGTGTAGGGAAGGTATTAGCACCCTACAACACCCGTTTAAGAAAACGATTACCACAGTATCTTAAATTGTCCAATTAAATGAATAAAAACAGTCCTTTATTTTTATTTTTCTTAAAAAAGACTGATAAATATGAAAATATAAACCCAAAATGCAATAATAAACACAAGATGTCTCATTTGTTTTTACCTTAACTTTAGAAATAAAGTAAGGATTAAACATTATGAGTTGGATAACCAATTTAATATAAATCATGTCTAATTTCTCTTTTAATTAAAGGAAATATGGGCGATACATGATTGTGTTTATTAAAAATAAAAAAAAAAAACAAAAAAAAAAAAAACAAATAGATGTAAAAGAAGAAAATCATTCAAAGAGTGAATTCTTTTTAGGGAAAATGAGAATTTTCATACGCCTACACGGGAGTTGAACTCCACGAAGACACATTACTCAGTTCCCATAATCCCTTTCAAAAGAAAATCAAAACAATAACAATAATTGAAATTGACCAAACGGAATTAAGGATTAGATTAAAGCAATTTGGAGAATGAAAGGAAAAAACAAATGAATTAGAAAGTTTAAAAAAAATGAAGTTGGCAAAGTGCAAAAGTGAACTAAAACAAGAGAGAAATTAAAAATGATAATGATAATGATGATAATAATAATCATAATAATAATAATAACAATAATAACAAAACAAAAAAAAAAAACAAAGGAAATAGAAAAACAAAATCCCACCTTTTTTACTTCTCTCTTTCTTCTTTTTTCCTTCTTTCTTACCCAATGTTTCCTCTCCCCGTATACTCCTTCCTCCCCCTCTTTTTTCCTCTTTTCCTCTTCCACTTTCTTTTCTCTCTTTTTCTATCACTCTCTAAGCTAAACTCTTGCTCAAATGCCTAAACTCTCTCAAGCTCACTTTTACTCTAAACTTCTTCTCTTTTTTTCTCTCCTTTTCTATCACTCTCTAAGCTAAACTCTTGCTCAAATGCCTAAACTCTCTCAAATGCCTAAACTCTCTCAAGCTCACTTTTACTCTAAAATTCCTCTCATTCTTCTTGTCTTTTTCTATCACTCTCTAAGCTAAACTCTTGCTCAAATGCCTAAACTCTCTCAAGCTCACTTTTACTCTAAACTTCTTCTATTTTTTTCTCTCCTTTTCTATCACTCTCTAAGCTAAACTCTTATTCAAATGCCTAAACTCTCCCAAATGCCTAAACTCTCTCAAGCTCACTTTTACTCTAAACTTCCTCTCCTTCTTCTTGTTTTCCCTCCCTTTCATCCTCCATCTCCCCCCTTTTTATACTGGAAGGGTTACTAAATTAGGGGAGGGTGGATGAGAAAATGGTGGAAAAAAGAAAAAAAATAAAAAAAAATAAAAAAATGAGAGCCATGGAAAGACTTTTGAATAGGTAAACTTCCCCTTGAATAGGAATGGGGAAGACCAAAAAAAAAAATAATAATAAAAAAAAAATAAATAAATAAATAAAAATTAAAAAAAAAACGAATTTTTGATAAAAACATGTGAGAAGAGGGGTTTGAACCACAGACCTCGTGGTTATCAATGCAACTTTATGCCAGTGGAGCTATGCTCTTGTTGACATACAAGAAAAAACAAATTGACCACCAAATATTGGAAACCTTCAAACATTATTACTAAAAATCAAGCCGGACCAAATACGGTGTCTACAACATGTACTTTTTGGTTTTGTCAGAGCCTCAAGAAACTAAAACATCCAACGATCTAGCATACCTATGATTTTAGCAGAAGAATAAACTTTTTGGTTGAAGAAAAGGTAAAACAATGATTTCTAGTAGGATGCTAACGCAAGCAAAATGATATATATCCTTAAATTGAAAATGTAGAACATTTATCGTTCCGTCTATTTTAAAGTGTACCAAAAAAAACGTTTGAATATTTTGTATAATTTAAGCTGGAAACAGAAGATGGTCAAAATTGAATTTGAACAAGGAGCAAAAAAAAAAAAAAACAAATCATTTTCGTTGAAGGGTTCAACTGGAAGAAGAAAATAGTAAAAAGAGAACCGGATTCATTCCGTCACAAGAATGTGAAAACGAAATACAAAAACAAGAAGGAACTTAATAATAATAATAATAATAATAATAATATCAGCGCATAAGCCACTCTATTCAGGTGAGCTGTAATCATTAACTTCCGGCGTCCATTGCGGCACCGAAAAACCCCCGTCGCCGCCACCGACGTAACCACCAATCCACTGGCTCCCATAAACAGACGAGGAAGATGCCGACACGGCGGCCGACGAAGACGACGTGATCGGCATTTGATGATGGAGATTGATGGGGGGATAATAATTATGATGAGAAACGACGGCGGCGGCGGGGGGCGGGGAGGATCGGAGTCTGACGTTCTCCGGGAAGTTGAGTTTGGCCTTGTTGCCACGGAAGCGGAGGGCGGCCTCGTCGTAGGCTGCGGCGGCGGCTTCGGCGGTGTCGAAAGTCCCCAACCATACTCTGACGGCTTTGAAAGGGTCTCGAATCTCGGCCGCCCATTTCCCCCATGGCCTTTGCCTCACGCCTCTGTATCTTCTTCTTCCCTCTTCCTCATCCCTTACGTTTCTTCTTCTTTCTCTCTCGTACTCGTACTCGTATATTCCCACCACATTATTGTTTCTTCCTTCTGCATCCACTTTCAAACTTTGTTTTTTTTTTAAATGAATTACATAAATTAATTATTCAATCTTCAAACTAATATATAACTCCCAAAAATCTTTTATCAGAAATAAACATATTAAAATTAATCAAACTTTCATAATAATATTAATATACCCCAATATAAATAAATATTTACAATCCTACTTATCTCAAACTCATGCATTTTTCCCTCAAATTTTTAATACTGTTCAATAGCAAATTTTTAATACTGTTGAATAGCAACTCTTGAGCTTGTATCCTCGACCAAGAGGTTAGAGGTCCTACCTCCAAATATCATTAAAAAGAAACATGAATAAAAACTTCTATCCACTAATAAACAAATTATTCGATAAGGTTGCCATAATATGACCGTCTCTTTCAAATAATTTTAATTGTTGTCTATTCCCTAATAACCATACTATACAAAGTCAAGATATATACTTTCACAATTTCTCTTTTACATTCAACGGTGTAAAGCTACCAGTCTTATTATTGTGGTGAGCTTCACTTTGTCATTGACAATGAAATAAGGTGAAGACATCTAGGTTGGATTTTTACCCTTACATTTGTTATTTTTTAGAAAAGAAGGAAAAAAAAAAGAAGTTAATTTTACCTGTGAAAGCAGGGGAAGAATGAGAAAGCGAGTGTTGATGGTGGTCCTGGTCTTGACGTGGTCTCTTGTGGGAAGTGTAAGACGGCGAAGCAGCAGAAAGAATTCCGGCCTCGGCGGCGGCGGCGGCGCTTCCTCCGCCGTAGGGGATGTCACCGGCGACGACGTGGGTGAGAGCGGAGACGATGACAGAGGTCTCTGCGTCTCTATTGAAACCAGAAAACATGGTTGAAGGAAGCCATTCTTCGTTTTGGTCTCTAGTATTATTATCTCTGCCGGAATTCGCCACCTTCGGATTAATAATAATAATACACATCAAATTCGAAACCACAAAGCACAGATCCAGCTTGAAACACAAAGCTTTTTCGAAAATCTCTGTGTTTTCAGCCATTTATTTATAATATTTGTACACAGCAAAACCAACTGACCCACTTGCCCTTTGACTTTGAAAAACAATCCGCACCGCCTTTTCCCATCCTTCTCTCCTAAACCTAACTTCTTTTCCAAGTACGTTTTTTCAATTTCTATCATAAATCATTAACTTTTTTTAAATTTGATTACGTATTTAGTTCAACTTTTTGTCACCATTATTATTTCAATGTATTTTTTTTAACGATAAATCTGGAGTACAAATTTGAACTTTTGATCTCAAAGATAGGTGAATAGATGTTTTAACCGTTGAGCCATGTTGATATTATTATTATTATTATTACTTTAATTTGGAACTAACCAGTGTTGATTTGACTAGAGATGGAAGAGAGTGGTTAAGAAGAGAGTGTTGATGTTATTATTATTGGGGAAAAATATACTTTTAGTCTCTAAGATTTTAGTTAGGTTTCATTTTGGTCCATGAGTTTTCAAACTCAACAATTTAGTCTTTGAAGTTTGCATTTAGTAGCATTTTGGTCCATCCATCCATTCATTTTGGTCCATGAGTTTTCAAACTCAACAAAAAACAAAATTATTGTCGATGGCGATCGCCGTCGCCGGCCGCCGCCGGAGAATGGACGAAGAAGAAAGAGTTGGTGGGAGATGGGTGGAAGGAAGAATAAGAAGAAGGAGAGAGATGGTGAAAATATATAAAATAAATTAAAAATAATAATATTTTAATTATTTTAATATATTTTTATTTTAAAAATTAAAAATTAATTTTTTTAATTATAATAATAGTGACACGTCAGCAGCCGGTTAGATTTAACGTTAAAATGGATGGTATGGACCAAAATGCTCCTTATCTCAAACCTCAGGGACTAAATTGTTGAGTTTGAAAACTCAGGGACCAAAATGAAACCTAACTCAAACTTCAGGGACTAAAAGTGTAATTTTTCCTTATTATTATTATTACTTTAATTTGGAACTAACCAGTGTTGATTTGACAAGTGATGAAAGAGAGTGGTTAAGAAGAGAGAAAAAAGAGAAATAGTTGTGGTCAATTTAAGCTTAAGTTATAAAAATATTATATCATTGAAAAAAATGTAAGGGGTTGGAGTCCTAACTCCACCTCTCTATATTTTGTTGAACTAAAAAAGAAAAAAAAAAAGAAGGGAGAAATAATTGTCAACTCTTCTTACTTTAAAATTAGGTTAAAAATCACTTTTAGTTCCCAAACTTTCATGAAAGTAACATTTTAGTCCCTGAACTTTGATTTGTAACGATTTAGTCCCTATGCTTTTAATTTTGTAACGATTTAGTCCCTGTACTTTCAATTTTGTAACAATTTAGGCCATAAACTTTAATAAGTATCAATTTAGTCTCTGTACTTTTCAAATTTGTAACAATTTGGTCCCTATCGTGAAAACTTAATGTAAAGATTTAATGAAATTTTTTAGGATAATTGTAATGGGTGACAACATGAAGGTAAATAATTACAAATATAGCAATTTTTAAAAATATTTGCAAATATGGCAAAATTTTTTAATTAATTTTTTATATTCCTAAATTGCCCCTGTGTGCCCATCTTCTTCTTCCTCGTCAGTTTTTTTTTTTTTTTTTCTGATAGAAAGTCTTTTTATTACTGATAGATTCTATCAGTGGTAGAAAAATTTTCTATCAATGATAGAAAGTTTCTATCAATGATAGAAAGTTTCTATCACTGATAGAATAAAGTTTCTATCAGTGATATTTCTATCACTGATAGATTCTATCAGTTATAGAAAAATTTTCTATCGGCGATAGAAAGTTTCTATCACTAATATTTATATGACTGATAGATTCTATCAGTGGTAGAAAAATTTTCTATCAGTGATAGAAAAAAGTTTCTATCACTGATAGAATAGAAGATTTCTATCACTATTAGAAACTTTTTTTGTCAGTGATAAAAGATTTCTATAACTGATAGGTTCTATCAGTGATAAAAAAAAACTTTTTATAGAAAATCATAGAAAAACTTTTGATAAAAAATCTTTCAATCCCTGATCACCCATAAAAATTTTTCTATCTCCGATAGAAATCTTTCTATCACCGATATAATCTATAAGTGATAGAAAAACTTTGTTTTTCTATCACCGATAGAAAATCTTTCTATCAGTGATAAAAGATTTCTATTACTGATAGAAATTTTTACTATTCTATCAGTGATAGAAAGATATTCTATCTATGATAGAAAACTCGAAAATCTTTCAATCCCTGATAGAACCTATTAGTGATAGAAATCTTCTATCACTTATAGAATTTTTTTCTATGAGTGATAGAAAAAATTTCTATCATTCATAGAAAATATTTCTATGAGTGATAGAAAAACTTTCTATCTTTATCACTGAGACTGATAGAAAAACTTTTCGTGAGTTATAGAAGATCTTTCTATCACTGATATTTTTCTATCAATGATAGAAGATCTTTTGTTTCTATCAGCAATGGTGATACATGGTGAAATCGAGCTTTGAAAAATAAAGCAAAAACGAACGATTATAGAAATCAAACACTGGAAAGCAAAAACCAAACACTGATAGAAAACCAAATAACAACAACCAAACACTAATAGAACACCGAACAAGTGATAGAAAAATATCTATCGCCGATAGAATCTATCAGTAATAGAAAAATTTTCTATCATATGATAGAATCTATCAGATCACTGATAGAATCTATAAGTGATAGAAAATTTCTATCACTGATAGAAGTGATAGAAAATTTTTATCACTGATAGAAAATCTTTCTATCATTGATAGAATCTATCCGTGATAGAAAAACTTAAAATCTGGAGGGGTATTTTAGTAAATGCAACACACAAACTATTAGATTTTGCCATTTTTGCATTTTGTGGGTTGCTAGATTTGCAATTATTTTGGCCCATATTGCTATCCTTGCAACCGGCCCAATTTTTTACCAAGATAGATCAATAAACTAATTTAGGATCCAATATATTAATAAGCTACAAAGTTTAATCATTCAATAATAAAAATCAACATTTAATTTTGATGATTTTTTTTGTAACAAGGATTAAATTGTTACAAATTTAATAGTATGGGGACTAAATTGTTACAAATTTGAAAGTATGAGGACTAAATTGTTACTTATTAAAGTTTAGGGACTAAATTGTTACAAAATTGAAAGTGCAGGGACTAAATCGTAACAAATCAAAGTTCAGGGACCAAATTGTTACTTTCATGAAAGTTTAGGGACCAAAAGTGATTTTTAACCTTAAAATTAATAGTTTAAAGTTTTTCTTTTAATTGACATTCTTCAATTTTTAAAATCGGAAAATTATGTATATAAAAATTTAGAAAGTGAAAACTCCCTTCTTATGAAAATTTCAAACCTAGGAAAAATTATTGGAAGAGGTCGTCACAATGTGGTTAATAATTATGCATGGTTGAACATACAAGAAGAGAAACTACAAAAATACTTGAAATCTATATCCCCCGGTTATTATTGAGCATGCAAAATTTCAAATGCATATCCAACAATTATTAAGAGACAACAATAATTTAATGGTCTTTTTATAGGTAATTCTGCACCATCCTGGATATTGAAAAACAGACTAAGTTAACATAGTGCCATTTTGAGGACTCAACAAGAAATCGGGCTCCAAAAGAGAGAAGGGTCAAGGGGATTGGGCCAAGCCCAATTCGACCGACGTCGACCTTAGGCCAGGGTCGAGGCTGACCCTAGGCCCAAGGATCGGGGTTTGTTGCCCTACTTTGATCGGTCCCTAGAGTTCTCTACCAGTCTGGTTCAATTCGTTTCCAGTCTTAGTATACTAACACAGAAAAAGAGAAAGAGGATTTTCTGAATAATGCTCAGTGTACAGAGGCTGAGCAATGATGCTTGTATTAATAACCATAGAAGGCAACATGTGCCAAGCAATTACAGGAGAGAGAATAACCAATACAAAAAAATAACTAACAATCGTATAAACAACATTACAAAGATAATTATGCTAATATCCCATCGCAAGTTAACAAGGTTTAGAAACTACAGTTAACTTGGATCTAAGATTGATGAACCGTGGAGATGGGAGAGCCTTGGTCATGATGTCTGCGAGCTGGTCTTCAGACGACACAAAATGAACTAGCAAGTGCTTCCTAGCAACCTTTTCCTTGATTAAGTGATGGTCCACTTCGATATGTTTCGTCCGTTGATGTAACACTAGATTTGCAACCATATAAGTTGCACTCACGTTGTCACAGAGAAGTAATGGAGAAGAAGTTGCAATGCCAAGTTCTATGAGCACCAATTGCACCCATGATATTTCCCATATGAAAATATGCAGAGGAACAACCAATTATCTCACCAATTTTATCTTTAGTAAGGGAAGAATATATCCAACTCATCAATATCCGATTAAACTTTTGCCAGACAAAAAATTGGGGGTTTACTTGGGTTTGTGCATGATCCAAAAATTTTGCAGGGGCGGGAGTGTCATTGATAAAACACTCCATATCATAGGCGATGATGTGGTTCAGAAGTTGGTTCTTCTAGAGTAAATAATTAGAGTCTGAAAGCTCGATATTAAAAGGTGGAGTCAAGGTGGGATAAGGAGAAGGAGCTTGTTGGGGGGGGGGATAAAGGGTTGGGCAGTGGGATATGTTGGGAAGAAAGGTAGAGAAGACGGAGACGCTGGCGGGAACTGAAAGCCAGCAGGTCCTGCAGGTGGATTGAACTGATAAGGGATTTGATTTAGAGGGAAATTTGGGGCATTAGGGTTTAACGGGGAAGCCTGAGTATGCAGAAGTGGGGAGGAAGATTGTAGAGGTAATCGTGGAGAGGCAACAAGTGTAGTTATCGTTGATGAGACGAAACATGTAGTCACTGTAGTAAGAGGAGTAGTGATTGGATTTGTCACTGAGGTGGAAATGACCAGCAACTGGGAATGGTTTGTACCAGAGGAGCTTGATGATGAAGCCATGAAAATTTTTTTTTGACCTATAGCTCTGATACTATATACTAACACAGAAAGAGAGAAAGAAGATTTTCTGAATAATGCTCAGTGTACAGAGGTTGAGCAATGATGTTTGTATTAATAACCATAGAAGGCAACACGTGTCAAGCAATTATAGGAGAGAGAATAACCAATACAGAAAAATAACTAACAATTGTAAAAACAACATTACAAAGATAATTATGCTAATACCTAGACTGTCCTCAGACGGGTAAAACCCTAGAATGGGCCAAGGTATGAATACTCTACTTCAACCTTAAAAAATGGTTTCCTAACTCTGAACTCTCATCCTCTACCTTTTGCCTTCTACTTGTCATACTCCATAACCTCTTATTAGTTGATTTAAGCATCCAAGTCGATGTGACAAGCACCACACCAGTGTGCAGTTTTCTCTTGTCTTGTAGGCCACGTCTTCCACCTTCAAATAAATTTATGGTTGCTGTCACATGAAGACCAGGTGTTTTTCTTCTGTCCAAATTTTGGCATCAACATGTCTTATTCAATATTTTATTCTTTTGGTAGTTTGTACAATAATATAGTTTTTTTTCTTTTCTTAATTCAACAATTATGAGATGAAGATCAAATTATAACCTTTTAAGATAGTAATCGGTGTTTTATCCATTGAACTATGCTTTGCATAAAAATATTGTTAAAAATAAATCAAAAGCATATAAATGTAAGAAAAAAATGGATTTAAGATGTATTTTGCTAGGTTCAATCCATCGAATTTTGGCAGGCATCCAAATTTTGTTTTATGTTTAAGATGTAATTTGCTAGGTTCAATCCATCGAATTTTGGCAGGCCTCCAGATTTTGTTTTATGTTTTTAGGATTCTCTGAACCTAATGAATATGAGTTTGGCAGATGCGTTTTTTAAAACTGTTTTTGGATTTTGGGATCTAAATAGTGGAAATCCTGAAAATAAACTTTTTTATGTTTTTAGGGTATCCAGATTTTGAATTTGAAAATTTAAGATGGAGAATTAAATTAAAAAAAAAAGATAAAAACTTTAATAAATTTAGTGTTTCATGTTATAAAATCAATTCATTTTTGTTAAATTAAAATCTGTATAATATATATAATGTACTATAAATTATATGATATTGTAAAATAATAATTATACAAAATTTATAACATATAACATGCTTATAAATAAATTAATAATAGTTTATATTCAACTTAATATTTAATTGATAACTACTACAACTAGTGTATGGTTTATACATATATAATCAAGCACATTTTGAACAATATTTAAAAAAAAAAAACTAGGATCCAAAATTTCTAGATCTACTACCAAACGCATATGTGAAAACATGAAATACAACTTTATTTTGATTGAATCTCTTATTTTCAAATTTTTGTTTTCATATCACCAACCAAACACACCCTTATGATCTTGAAAGCAACTTGTATCTGATAGCGCAATTTATTGTGCTATATTTTAGATAATTTTACCGTTAGTCTTGAGTATTATTTGGGCATTTTTATCTCTATTTGGTTTTGTTTTATAGGAATCAAGTATTTCAATGGAAATTGACGTTTTTAAGCACTACCGATGAATTTAGAGCTAAAGAATGAGTTCGGGCCAAGAAAATAGAAAAGGAAGATAAATTAAAGGCCTAGCGTTGAGACGCTAGCCCTTGGAGCGTCTCAACGCTGGGCGCAAGTCAGGAGGCGCGCGCATTCGGGACAGCGTCGAGACGCTACCTCCACAGCGTCTCGACGCTGCGAACTTTCCAGATCTAATTAGGGCGTACGCGCGACAGCGTCGCGACGCTATGTCCTCAGCGTCTCGACGCTGTCACGCAGATTCGACAGTATTTAAAGGAAACGATGCTTTCAGAATTGGGGGGCTGTTTTGGAGAGAGAGAAACGACTTCTAGAGAGAGAGAACGACCAGAACAAGGCAGAGAGCGAGGGGGCTTGATTCGAGGAGCTTGGATCGAGAGGTTCGTGACGGGAACGCACGGGAATCACGGCCAACGAGTTTAATCTTTCTCCCTTATTTCTTGTATTGATTTGTAGCATGTTTGAGACATATTTCGATCATATTTCAGAGACCATGTGTAGCTAGATTTCGTTTCTTAGGGGCTTGATGTAGCCATTAGTTTGTATGGATTAATTTACGGCTTTTTAGGACGTTTCGTAACGCGGTTTATTTATGCAATTGTATGATTAATGCTTATAATCTCTTGATCACAGATTGTATGTTGTTGTTTCTGAACTAATCGCTCGGGAGAGGGTAGTTTAGATTAGACTCTCAATTGCATGACTTAGGTAAATCGTAAATCGGGAGATTAGGAATTGCTTGAGAAACCGTCATGAGGGTTGTTCTTATTGCTTAGGCTTATTTTTGAAATTAGATAGGGATATCAATTTCTTAATTTGCTTAAAGGATTAATTGCACTCGGGAGAGGCTTTTAATTATTAATAATCCTCGGTTTATAAACTTGTTACGAATTTGTTCTTAATTATTCGTTTAGTTAATTCATGCATCTAATAGGTGAAATCAATTCCCTAAGGCCTTTCTCCATTGAGTTTCCATATTTTATTGCTTTTATTAGTTTTTAATTGTTTTGCATATCTCTTATTTATTTTTTTCTAAATAAAATTGGGCAAATATACCTTTAATAATTAGGGGAATTAGAAAACCAATCCAGAGGACGACATTCGATTTTAAATCACTATATTATAACTTGGGCCCGTACACTTGCGGTTAGCAATTTGCGTATCAAGTTTTTGGCGTCGTTGCCGGGGATTGGTAATTATTTAGTTCGCTTAATATTTTGGGGAATTTGCTTGGTCTTACTTTAGAGTGTATTTTATTTTGTTTGGCTTATTTTTCTTCCTTTTATTCTTTATTTTTGTTGTTTTTGTTTTATTTTTTGGTTTTATTTTGTTTATTTAATTTTAGGTTGTGATTGTGTATGCGAAAGGATAAGGACGCTCTGCTAGTGCCCTTTGATTTTGAAATTGAAAAGACTTGCAAAAAGAACAGGAAAGAGAAGAGGGAAAGACTTGCATCAATGGCTAATCCAAATCCACAAGATGAGCAGAAGCCAATACGGGACTATTTCCAGCCTACTTTTCCTGATCAACAATCTGGGATAGTCTACGCGCCGATAAATGCAAATAATTTTGAGCTGAAAACTGGCCTCATCCAGATGGCTAGAGATAGTGCATTTAGAGGATTCCCCTCTGAGGATCCTAATTCTCATCTGAAATCTTTTCTTGATATTTGTGGTACTGTGAAGTTGAATGGTGTTACTGAAGATGCCATACGCTTACGATTGTTTCCTTTTTCTTTACAGGACAAAGCTAGGGACTGGCTTCAATCACTTCCACCTGGGAGCATTACTACGTGGGATGCGTTGGTTCAGGCTTTTCTCGCCAAATATTTCCCACCTGCAAAGACAGCTAAGTGGAGGACTGAGATTGGGACCTTTAAGCAAAAAGATGATGAACAACTGTTTGAAGCTTGGGAGCGCTACAAGGAATTACTGAGGAAGTGCCCACAGCATGGCTATCATGACTGGTTACAAATTCAATTGTTTTATAATGGTCTGAATGGTACTACTAAAACTATTTTGGATGCAGCTGCAGGAGGCACTTTACTATCTAAAACTGTGGAAAGTGCTCGAACTTTGCTAGAAGACATGGCCACGAACAGTTATCAGTGGCCATCTGAACGTTCATCCTCTAGAACTGTAGCTGGGATTTATGAGATAGATAATGTCTCAGCTTTACAAGCTCAAATGCACTCTTTGGCTAATGCTTTTATGAAATTCTCTGCTACAGGGAACTCACAATCCATTGAGTCAGTTGCAGCAGCTGAGGCATCCCAAGTTTATGATGGTTCGAACTTAGAGCAGGCACAGTATGTGAATAACAGAAATTCTGGCTTTAGAGGTAACCAAAACTCTTTACCTACGCATTATCATCCAGGGCTTAGAAATCATGAAAATTTTTCCTATGCCAATAATAAAAATGTCTTGCAACCACCTCCTGGGTTTATGTCTGCACCTGCACCACAAGAAAAGAAATCTTCCTTAGAGGACTTAGTTGGTCAATTTATTAATGAGTCTAGGTCTAGGACTAATAAGATTGAGAACATGTTAGACACTGTTAGTAGCACTGTTAATAGTCATGGGACTGCCATTAAAAACATGGAGGTTCAGATTAGTCAAATTGCATCTTCCTTGAATGCCATGCAAAAAGGTAAGTTTCCTAGTGACACTGAGGTAAATCCACGAGAGCACTGTAAAGCTATTACTTTGAGGAGTGGGAAGCAACTTGAGATTCCAGAAAAGCAACCCACTGAGGATCCTTTTATCTGTGAGAAAAAGGAGATTGAAGCACAGACTGAAAAGGAAGCAGCATCAACTTCGAAGATTGAAAAGTCTACTAGTTCTATTCTCCCTACTCATTCTACTTCAATTCCTTATCCTCAACGTTTTCAAAAGAAAAAGATTGATGCTCAGTTTGCTAAGTTTCTGGATATTTTTAAGAAACTCCATATTAACATTCCTTTTGCAGATGCTTTAGAACAGATGCCTAACTATGTTAAATTCATGAAGGAGATAATGACCAAAAAGAGGAAGTTAGAGGCTTATGAAACTGTGAATCTCACTGAGGAGTGGAGTGCAATATTGCAAAGAAAGTTACCACAGAAACTGAAAGATCCAGGGAGTTTTACTATTCCTTGCACTATTGGTAGTTCTTCTTTTAATAAAGCATTATGTGACCTTGGTGCTAGTATTAATCTGATGCCTCTATCTGTGTTTAGAAAATTAGGTCTTGGAGAGGTACAGCCTACTACTATTTCTTTGCAGTTGGCTGATAGATCGATGACATATCCTAGAGGTGTGATTGAAGATGTTTTAATTAAAGTTGACAAATTTATCTTTCCTGCAGATTTCGTAGTTTTAGACATGGAGGAGGATGCTGAGATCCCCATTATTTTGGGTAGACCATTCCTCGCCACAGGACGTGCCTTGATTGATGTACAGCAGGGTAAGCTAACTTTGAGAGTCAACGAGGAAGAGGTAGTTTTCAACATTTATCGATCCATGAAATATCCAGTTGAGGTTAGTACATGTCATAGGATAGATATTATTGATGCTACTGTTGCTGAGATAAGGGATGTTGTTATGCCTGCTGATCCTCTGAAAATAAGCATGTTAGATTTGGCTGTTGAGCATTTAGGTGATTTAGACCAGGATATTGCTTTCTTCTGTGATGCTTTGAATCATTTACCTGTTGAGCGCAAAATGAAATGCAAGGTCATGGAATTAACTGTTAAAGATGATGTTCCTACTAAAGTTTCTGCACCTGAGTTGAAACAATTACCTGCACATCTTAGATATGCTTTCTTAGGTGAGTCATCCACATTTCCTGTTATTATATCTGCGTCTCTGACTAAAGTAGAGGAAGAAAAACTGTTGAGAGTACTGCGTGATCATAAATCTGCTTTAGGTTGGTCCATTGCTGATATAAAAGGTATTAGTCCATCCATAGTCATGCATAAAATTTTAATGGAGGATACCTTTACCCCATCAGTTCAACCTCAAAGACGTTTGAACCCAGCCATGAAAGATGTGGTAAAAGCTGAGGTATTGAAACTTTTGAATGCAGGGATTATTTATGCCATATCTGATAGTTCGTGGGTGAGTCCTGTGCAGGTTGTACCAAAAAAGGGAGGGATGACTGTAGTTAAGAATGAAAAGAATGAATTCATCTCCACTAGGACTGTGACTGGGTGGAGAGTGTGTATTGACTACAGGAAGTTGAATAATGCTACTAGAAAAGATCATTTTCCTCTTCCTTTTATTGATCAGATGCTTGATAGACTTGCAGGTTATCCTTACTATTGTTTTCTTGATGGTTATTCAGGTTACAATCAAATTGCTATTGCTCCTGAGGACCAAGAGAAAACGACATTCACATGTCCTTATGGTACCTTTGCCTTCAGGCGAATGCCATTTGGATTGTGTAATGCTCCTGCTACATTCCAGCGTTGCATGATGGCCATCTTTGCTGATATGGTCGAGGAGATTATGGAGGTTTTCATGGATGATTTCTCTGTGTTTGGTTCCTCTTTTGATGGTTGTTTACATAATCTCTCTCTTGTTTTGCAGCGTTGTCAAGAGACTAACCTTGTGTTAAACTGGGAAAAGTGCCATTTTATGGTAACTGAAGGTATAGTTCTAGGGCATAAAGTGTCTGAAAAAGGTTTAGAGGTAGACAGAGCCAAGATAGCGGCCATTGAACAATTACTTCCTCCTACGAATGTTAAGGGAGTCAGGAGCTTTCTAGGACATGCAGGGTTTTACAGGCGCTTTATTAAAGACTTTTCGAAAATTGTTAAACCTTTATGTAATTTGCTTGAAAAGGACTCTGCGTTTGTTTTCTCTGATGAATGTCTGCTAGCATTTAATTTGTTAAAAGATAGGTTGACTACTGCCCCTATAATTGTTGTACCTGACTGGAGTCAACCTTTTGAAATTATGTGTGATGCTAGTGATTATGCTGTAGGAGCAGTATTGGGGCAGAGACGTGATAAATTTTTCAGGGCCATTTATTATGCAAGTAGGACTTTGGACAATGCACAGCAGAACTACACTACCACTGAAAAAGAAATGCTTGCTGTAGTGTTTGCTTTTGATAAATTTAGGCCCTATCTGTTAGGAACTAAAGTTATTGTGCATACTGACCATGCAGCTCTCAGGTATTTGTTTGATAAAAAGGATGCCAAACCTCGTTTGATTCGATGGATTCTATTGTTACAGGAATTTGATTTTGATGTAAAAGACAGGCGAGGTTGTGAGAATGTGGTAGCCGACCATCTTTCTAGGATTGAACAGGACACTACTTTGAAATCTCTTCCTATTGCTGAAGAATTTCCAGATGAAAGGCTTTATAAGGTAGAGTCTACTTTACCTTGGTTCGCTGACTTTGTGAATTTCCTTGTAGGTGGTGTGCTCCCTCCAGATCTTAATTCCCATCAAAAGAGGAAATTTCTTCATGATGTGAGATTTTATTTGTGGGATGATCCTTGTTTGTTTAAAATTTGTTCAGATCAGATGATTCGCAGGTGTGTTCCCACAGAGGATGTAGTTAAGATTCTGCATAATTGTCATTCCTCACCATATGGTGGGCATTTTGGTCCCACACGTACTGCTGCTAAGGTATTACAATCTGGTTTTTATTGGCCTACTATTTTCAAGGATTGTTATACTTTCGTTAAGTCTTGTGATCGGTGCCAACGTACAGGTAACATTTCTAGACACCATGAATTACCTCTGACCCCTATTGTGGAAATTGAATTATTTGATGTTTGGGGGATAGACTTTATGGGACCTTTTCCTTCTTCGCACGGTTATCTATATATCTTGTTGGCTGTAGATTATGTATCTAAGTGGGTAGAGGCTGTGGCTACGAAAACTAATGATGCTCGGGTAGTCTTGAATTTTCTTCAGAAGAATATCTTTACACGATTTGGCACACCACGAGCGATCATTAGTGATGAGGGCTCACATTTCTGTAATAAATTGTTTAATTCTTTGCTTGCTAAGTATGGTGTTAAACATAAAATTTCTTTAGCCTATCATCCACAGACAAATGGTTTAGCTGAGGTCTCTAATCGAGAAATCAAACAAATTTTGGAAAAGACAGTTAACATTAATAGGAAAGATTGGGCTCTTAAGTTAGATGATGCTCTTTGGGCCTATCGCACTGCTTTTAAAACTCCAATTGGTATGTCACCGTATCGCTTGGTTTTTGGTAAGGCATGTCATTTACCTGTGGAATTAGAGCATAGAGCATATTGGGCCATAAAAAAATTGAATTTCAACTTGGCCAAAGCAGGGGAACAAAGGTTACTTCAACTCAATGAGATGGAGGAATTTCGGACTCAAGCGTATGAGAATGCAAAAATCTACAAGGAGCGAACCACTCGATGGCACGATCAACGAATTCAAAATAGACCATTAAAGCCTGGACAACAAGTTCTTTTATTTAACTCTCGTTTGCGTTTGTTTCCAGGTAAATTAAAATCCCGTTGGTCAGGTCCTTTTACTATCAAAGAGGTGTTTGCACATGGAGCAGTTGAGTTGCAGGCCAGTGATGGGTGTTCCTTTAAAGTAAATGGGCAGCGCGTTAAACTCTACTTTGGTTCAGAAGAGCGACACATTGATAATATCGAACTCACCGAGCCACAGTAGCCTTATAACAGGACGTCGAGCTAACGACGTTAAACAAGCGCTTTTGGGAGGCAACCCAAGTGTTTTTATCTTATTGTATTTTTATTTTATGTCATTGTTTATTTCAGTTGATTTTTTTAATTCGATTTTTCTTATTTTTATTTTTTCTTTTTCTCATTTTTTCTTTTTCTTTCTTTTTGATGCAGGTGAAATTTTATTTTTGTTGAAAAAAAAAAATGCTGGAATTAATATATATTTATATAAAATAAATAATAATAATAATAAAAAAAAAAAAAAAAAAAAAAACAGCGCAAAAACGCGCGTTTTGGGCTAAAAATCGCGACAGCGTCGCGACGCTTTAGCCCTTAGCGTCGCGACGCTGTCGCGATTCAGAGCCTAAACAGCACAGAATCGAAAAAAAAAAATTTCTGAAGTGAAACCCTAGCCGCCGCCCTTAGTCCCCTTCGTTTCAATGCTCTTCTTCTTCGATTTTAAGCATTTTTCTTCAAATTTCTTGCTCACACTCTTAGATTTACCCCTTTAGTGCCCGATTTTTGCAGTTTCGAAGTGTTTGTGCCGTGGGTTGCTCGATTTTCGGCCGGTTGCAGCGTTTAGTTAGTGGGTTTTAGCGTTTTTGGCTTAATCTCATTGTGGGTTTTGATTTCTTGGTATTGTTTTCAGAGATTGTCTAGCATTTGAAGCCTCTTCTCGCCGCCAGTTGAAGTTTTTTGGTCGAGTTGCAGCCGTTGTATGCTCGAGTTCGCCGTGGGTTTCGAGTCCCTCAAGTTTGGGCGAGCTTTTGGGTTGTTTTCTTGCGTTTTTGTCCGAGTTCGCCGTGGGTTGCAAGTTTTCGAGATTTTCAGCAAGTTTCCGGCGATTCTTCAGCTTGTTTTAGCCGTGGGTATAAAATTTTTGGTATCACCCTCCTCTTTTCAGCATAAATCTTAACATAAGAGTTAATTTCAGTTGGTTTAGAGCTTGGATTGTTTGAGTTTGAGGCTGAAAATTGATTTCTTGTTGCTGTGAGGTGCTTTGAGCTGAATATTGAAGTTGTTTATTGCTGTTTGTGGGTGTTTTTAGAGAGGATTAGCTGCTGGTTTTTATGTATTTGAGCCCATATATGCTGAAATATTGATGTTTTGCTAGTTTTGAGTATTGGGTTTCATTCAAGCATCATTGTGTGCCTTCTTGGAGAAGTTTTATTAGGCTATTTGTATTGTTTAGTGTTTTTTGGACTCTACTGCTGTTGTTGTTGGGCTCTGTTGCTGCTGTTGTGACTTTATTTCTGAGGCGGACGGGCTATATTTGAAGTTTGTGGAGTGGTTGGTAGCTTGGGTCTGTTGATAGAAGTATTTTTCTCCTAGCTTTTAGTACCTCTCCATTAGTTACAATGCATAAAAGATCTAGGAGACATGCTGCCTCTTCTTCCTCCTCCCCTCCACCACCTTTTGACCAAGATAGGTTCGTTAGTGCTGAAGCCTCAGCGAGGTTTGATAAATATGTGGAGGGTAGAAATTTTATTCCTGAGCGTGGTTTTAGCCCCGACCCCGAGATGCAACCAAACCTTGTTAATAACATTGTTGCGCGGGGTTGGGGCGACTTTGTTCATCATCCTGCACCTGGGGTAGCAACTATAGTGAGGGAGTTCTATGCCAACATGGAAACCTCCTCTTCATCATCCTTTGTTCGAGGACACCGTGTCCTCTACGACCCCCTCACCATAAATAGGTTTTATAGTTTGCCCAACTTTGACAGGGATGAATATAGTACCTATCTTCATGGCCACTTGGATGTAAACGAAGTCATTCAGACTATTTGTAGGCCAGGGGCAGAATGGATTATGACTGGCGCAGAGGTGGTGAGATTCAAAACCACTGATTTGTTCGTAGATTACAGAGCGTGGCATACCTTCCTCTGTGCCAAGTTGATGCCTGTGGCGCATCTTAGCGATGTTACCAAGAGTCGTGCCATCCTGCTTTTCGCTATCGCCACAGGTCGCTCCGTCAATGTCGGTCAGGTCATCCATCAGTCTATGAACCATATTCGCCGACGTTACACGACAGTGGGGCTCGGGCATCCTTCACTGATCACAGCCCTTTGCCGAGCTGCTGGTGTCGTGTGGGACGCCCAAGAGGAGTTGGTTCATCCTGGAGCGCTAATCGACAAGAACTTCATCAGTCGCTACAGAGGACCTGGACCACAGGGCGCACAGCCACCCCTCCCTATCCATGCACCGCCACAGCATCATGAGCAGCACGAGCAGCCTGCAGAGCCTGAGCAGCAGGAGCAGGAGATTCCACATCCCTCCATCGAGGAGCAGCTGCAGCAGCTGCGTATGGAGTTTCAGAGTCATCGCCTAGACTTCCAGACTCTCCAGCAGGGCATCCAGAGCCAGCAGCGAGAGCACCAGAGAGAGAGGCGTAGAGATCGTCGTCATTTCCTCTACTCCACGAGCATGCATGCCCACACCTATCAGTGTCAGGTAGCTATGAGTACGGGTCAGCCTTTACCGCCACCTTTACCACCGTACGAGTCGCCTGAGGACGAGGATGAGGACGCGTGATGCTCTGCCGCCTTCCCTCTGCACACGGTTGTTTTCTTTCCCCCTCTTTCTTATTTTTCATTGTATTTGTTCTCATATTGGTATGTACATCTTATTATTTTACATTGAGGACAATGTAATTTCTAAGTTTGGGGGTGGAAAGTATTTACTTTTACTTTTGGGTCTGTAATTATTATTTGATATATCTCTTTTGACCATTCTCTTTGATGGATTATCAGGTGTAAATTTTTTTGATTATTCAGGTTATTATTTTTATTATTATTATTATTATTTTTCCATTGAAATCTGAGTTGATTGTGTTATCTGTCTGAGATATATTTTCTTTGAGTGTGTTGTTTTGATTATGACAGCCGATGAGGATACCTAATTTCAGAAAACAGGTAAATTATTCTGTGCATCAATAATTAAAAACAGGATTCGAGACAGGTTGATTTTATTTTATGAATCTCTTGCACCATTTGAGCACGTAGTCTCCTGTCTTAGTTTGGCGAGCTTAGAATAGAGTTATGTGATCTAGATCTTGTTGTCACCTCGAAAGGTTTAGGAACTAATTTGATGGTTAATCTGCATGATAGTTAGTAATGTTACACTTAGGAAAAAAATGATGCCATATATTGCATGTTAATGAAAAAAAATGAATGAATGAAAGAAAAGAGAATAATATTGAGTTGAAAAAAAAAAAATTGAATTAAGGTAAAAAAGAGCTACCCCTGTTGTGATCAGTTAGGCCAACCAGAGAAAACTCAGGTTAAGGGTCCCTGCAATAGGCGTGTGAAAGCTAGTGACCACTACTTTTGATTATGAAAAAAACTCAAAGTTTGGGGGTTGTATACCCCGTTTAGGCACCCTAGTGGCATATTACCATCTTGAGTGTGGAGAGGCTTGATGATTGGGACTTAGGACCAGAGTAGGGGGAAAACGAGTGAAGGGCTGCATAAAACTGTTCCGGGCTTAAAGGACTGAGATAGAGAGGACTAGTCACACACACACGTGAGAGATGAATGAAATAAATGAGGCTTATCATGATGAATGTGTTTAATCATTAATGTTTCAGTGTGATTTATCTGTGATTTGGGATTCCTGAGGCAAGAGTCATTAGCAACACTTCCTCAAGTATTTTTTTTGTAGACAGATTATTTTGATTCTTACTTGGCTTGATTCTTACTTTGCTCGGGACTAGCAAATGCTTAAGTTTGGGGGTATTTGATAGCGCAATTTATTGTGCTATATTTTAGATAATTTTACCGTTAGTCTTGAGTATTATTTGGGCATTTTTATCTCTATTTGGTTTTGTTTTATAGGAATCAAGTATTTCAATGGAAATTGACGTTTTTAAGCACTACCGATGAATTTAGAGCTAAAGAATGAGTTCGGGCCAAGAAAATAGAAAAGGAAGATAAATTAAAGGCCTAGCGTTGAGACGCTAGCCCTTGGAGCGTCTCAACGCTGGGCGCAAGTCAGGAGGCGCGCGCATTCGGGACAGCGTCGAGACGCTACCTCCACAGCGTCTCGACGCTGCGAACTTTCCAGATCTAATTAGGGCGTACGCGCGACAGCGTCGCGACGCTATGTCCTCAGCGTCTCGACGCTGTCACGCAGATTCGACAGTATTTAAAGGAAACGATGCTTTCAGAATTGGGGGGCTGTTTTGGAGAGAGAAAAACGACTTCTAGAGAGAGAGAACGACCAGAACAAGGCAGAGAGCGAGGGGGCTTGATTCGAGGAGCTTGGATCGAGAGGTTCGTGACGGGAACGCACGGGAATCACGGCCAACGAGTTTAATCTTTCTCCCTTATTTCTTGTATTGATTTGTAGCATGTTTGAGACATATTTCGATCATATTTCAGAGACCATGTGTAGCTAGATTTCGTTTCTTAGGGGCTTGATGTAGCCATTAGTTTGTATGGATTAATTTACGGCTTTTTAGGACGTTTCGTAACGCGGTTTATTTATGCAATTGTATGATTAATGCTTATAATCTCTTGATCACAGATTGTATGTTGTTGTTTCTGAACTAATCGCTCGGGAGAGGGTAGTTTAGATTAGACTCTCAATTGCATGACTTAGGTAAATCGTAAATCGGGAGATTAGGAATTGCTTGAGAAACCGTCATGAGGGTTGTTCTTATTGCTTAGGCTTATTTTTGAAATTAGATAGGGATATCAATTTCTTAATTTGCTTAAAGGATTAATTGCACTCGGGAGAGGCTTTTAATTATTAATAATCCTCGGTTTATAAACTTGTTACGAATTTGTTCATAATTATTCGTTTAGTTAATTCATGCATCTAATAGGTGAAATCAATTCCCTAAGGCCTTTCTCCATTGAGTTTCCATATTTTATTGCTTTTATTAGTTTTTAATTGTTTTGCATATCTCTTATTTATTTTTTTCTAAATAAAATTGGGCAAATATACCTTTAATAATTAGGGGAATTAGAAAACCAATCCAGAGGACGACATTCGATTTTAAATCACTATATTATAACTTGGGCCCGTACACTTGCGGTTAGCAATTTGCGTATCATATCAAGTACAACTCATCTTCCAACAAAATGTGATCATTTTTTTTTTTTTTTTAACTTCGTTCCCTTAAAGTTGGATACAAGCAATTAGTGGTTTTTTAAAAGATATCATAAAAAAATATTGCCAATTTGATCAACAAGAAATATGAACGTTGAATTCATTTATTCAATTTTTTTTTTTAATTTTTAAAAATTCTTTTAGAATACTCTTCACATCAGCATTCGGCTGACATTTAAACATATGACTTATCTATCAAACATTGATACCGACTCATCAGTTGTGAACATGATCAAATAAAATGACAAATAATTAAGAAAAAAAATTCAGAAGTGATATGCAGATAGAAAAATGACAGATAAAGAGAGTTTTGAATGAATAAATAATATTAAATATTATTTTGGCTTACGTGGTATCATTTTTATTCATTTCGGTTTAACTTTCAAAACGTTTGTTTTGGTTCTTGTAATTTAAATTTTTATTTATTTTAGTCTATATAATTTCAAACCGTGTCATTTGGTCTCACACTTTTAATTAAAAGATCATTTGGGATTCTCCATTTCTTTTTTATCTCATTTTTTCTAATCACAGTTTCCTCTCAAAACACTATATTTAATAGTTTTTTTTTTTTTTGTAATATAATCAACTTTGTATAAAAAAAAATTTATTGTGTGAAGAATTTGTATAACAATTATATAAATGGAACTAAAATGAGATCCAAACAGACAATTTGAAAGAATATGAACCAAAATTGAAAGTAAATAAATTAAAATAATTATTTTGAAAGTATAAAAACCCAAATCAACCAGTATGTACACTAAAATAAAATTGAAATCTATAAATAAATGAATAATAAAAAGGTGCAATTAGATGGCAAATTGGACTAAATTAAAAACAAATATAGCACAGTTGCAAACTAATTGCAAATATTGCAAAATTAATTGTACAAGACCAAAAAGCTGTTGTCAGATTCTATCTGTGTCTATCACTGATAGACTCTGATTATTCAAAGTATATTAGTGTCTATCGCGGATAAACTTCGATTAATCACAATCTATCAGTGACTATCACTAATAAACTTTGGTTAATCAAAGTCTATCAATGATAGTCACAGATAGATTTTGATTAACCAGAGTTACTGATAGACTCTGAATAATTGGAGTCTATAGTAGACTGATGGATTTTGATTAATCAGAGTCTATCGCTGATAAACTCTGATAATCGAAGTCTCTCAGATAGATTCTAATTAACCAGAGTCTATCAGTAATATACTCTGATAGATTTTGCTATATTTGCAATTGTTTTTTCTTTTTGATTGTGCTATATTTGCCATCCACTACAAATAAAAAAGCTTTTTGGAGGGCAAGGGCAAGTGCCGCAAGTTGAATGAGGAAGCATTGAGCCTTAGCCAGTAGCCATCCATTTGGGTTTGTGGTCAAACGAGAACCGTGTGAAAATCCAAACATACAATAAAACACACATGTAGTGAAACCTTTAAGAACCTTCCTACCCTTAAAATATATTTTAAATTCTCACCATTCTAAAATTTTACATCTTCAACTTCCACTTCTTTATTTCCTATTAATTATTCGACAAAACCGAATTTGATAGAAAAAAAAAAAAGAAAAAAGAAACATATTTAACAAACACAAGCATAGCTTAACAGTTAAGACATCTACTTCATTCCTTAAAATCGAGCTTCAAGTCTATTGTACTCATATAGGTTTTTATAAATATTTTTATAAAGAAAATATTAACTATTGAAACTTAGAAACAAAAATAAAATATACACATTAAAGATGATATTTTTATTATTTATTAGGAAGCTCTCTTTTAACCCAAACATATAACTTAAGTGATTAAGACGTATATATTCTTAACTAAAATGTTACAGATTTGAATCTTCCCTCACACGTTGTTCGTGAGTTAACAAAGAGAAGACGAAGTCAAGAATATAAGTAAACCGAGTCGATTTAATTTTTGGACTAAAGCTAGTCAGACAAAATCAAAACGAAAGCAACTATCATATATTTACACAAATCTACTCTATCAGCCGACTCGATTCAATTGATTTCATTTTTTTGAAATTTGGCTTACACGTCTTCAACTACAAGTTGGTGCAAGTTGAAGTTGAAGCTTTGGCCATTGATTTTTAATCTGTATAAGCTTTTGAAAGATGCCGACATCAAATCTCTACGTTATTTCTTTGGCCAATTGCCCCACCCTATTGGTTTTTATCCTCTTAGGTTTGCCAACTTGAGGTTGGGTTCACCCTAAAATTACATAGGGAGGAGGTACGTTTATTTAATTTTATTTTATTCCATTATTTTAATTTTAATCCAATCTATTCAAATTGACTGCTTTGGTTTAATTTAATGCCTTTTTTTTTCCTAAAAAAAGAGTGGTTTATAATTAAATTCATTATAACATCATAAGGTTTGGATTTGATTTTGTTTTGTACACTCCAAAAACTTGTTGACCATGCGAAGCTAATAGGCTTGGGTTTTGACTTTTTAAACCTATCACAAATTTGGAGAGGGAGAAATTATTATATGCTCTGGATACAAAGTGACGAGTGATATTTTTGCACTGATAGATGTAAGATAGAAATTGTAAAAGTACTTCGATTTTGTATCCAATGATTATTAGGGGATTGACAAATTTGATGATATATATCCGTCAGTTTTTGACTTTTTAAACCTACCGCACATTTGGGGAGGGAGGAGTTATCAAACCCGGGCGTTTAAAATAGCGGGATTGAAGTTTGAACAATAACCCACACCGTGAATTAAGTCAATTTTGATCAATTATTATAAATGGCGTTGTTTCGTTAATTTCATCTTTTATTTAACTACATTTTATCTGTGTTTAGAATCATTAATTCACTTAATATCTAATTAATGAAACATTATCAAAAGAGGAAAATATGTAATAGTATTATCAAGTCATTTTAACTATATGCTTGTTTTACTTTAGAGTCTAATAATTGCGGGTAGAGTCAACTATATATCCACGTTTGAGATGTGTTGCAAAATTGAACAAACTCCTACAAAATTGAACAAACTCCTACATTGGCTAGATACGATCATAAGAACTAGAAAGATTGTGGATATAAAAGTGAGGGACAATATATCTTCATAGGTACGAGGTCTTTAGGTGTAATTTCAAAAGCAAAATCACGAGGGATCACTGGTTAGTGGTAATTGTCCTCGTTTGTTTTTTCTCTAATTTTTAAGAAATGCTCTCGTAAACAAAAAAAAAAAAATTGGGCAAATATACCTTTAATAATTAGGGGAATTAGAAAACCAATCCAGAGGACGACATTCGATTTTAAATCACTATATTATAACTTGGGCCCGTACACTTGCGGTTAGCAATTTGCGTATCAAGTTTTTGGCGTCGTTGCCGGGGATTGGTAATTATTTAGTTCGCTTAATATTTTGGGGAATTTGCTTGGTCTTACTTTAGAGTGTATTTTATTTTGTTTGGCTTATTTTTCTTCCTTTTATTCTTTATTTTTGTTGTTTTTGTTTTATTTTTTGGTTTTATTTTGTTTATTTAATTTTAGGTTGTGATTGTGTATGCGAAAGGATAAGGACGCTCTGCTAGTGCCCTTTGATTTTGAAATTGAAAAGACTTGCAAAAAGAACAGGAAAGAGAAGAGGGAAAGACTTGCATCAATGGCTAATCCAAATCCACAAGATGAGCAGAAGCCAATACGGGACTATTTCCAGCCTACTTTTCCTGATCAACAATCTGGGATAGTCTACGCGCCGATAAATGCAAATAATTTTGAGCTGAAAACTGGCCTCATCCAGATGGCTAGAGATAGTGCATTTAGAGGATTCCCCTCTGAGGATCCTAATTCTCATCTGAAATCTTTTCTTGATATTTGTGGTACTGTGAAGTTGAATGGTGTTACTGAAGATGCCATACGCTTACGATTGTTTCCTTTTTCTTTACAGGACAAAGCTAGGGACTGGCTTCAATCACTTCCACCTGGGAGCATTACTACGTGGGATGCGTTGGTTCAGGCTTTTCTCGCCAAATATTTCCCACCTGCAAAGACAGCTAAGTTGAGGACTGAGATTGGGACCTTTAAGCAAAAAGATGATGAACAACTGTTTGAAGCTTGGGAGCGCTACAAGGAATTACTGAGGAAGTGCCCACAGCATGGCTATCCTGACTGGTTACAAATTCAATTTTTTTATAATGGTCTGAATGGTACTACTAAAACTATTTTGGATGCAGCTGCAGGAGGCACTTTACTATCTAAAACTGTGGAAAGTGCTCGAACTTTGCTAGAAGACATGGCCACGAACAGTTATCAGTGGCCATCTGAACGTTCATCCTCTAGAACTGTAGCTGGGATTTATGAGATAGATAATGTCTCAGCTTTACAAGCTCAAATGCACTCTTTGGCTAATGCTTTTATGAAATTCTCTGCTACAGGGAACTCACAATCCATTGAGTCAGTTGCAGCAGCTGAGGCATCCCAAGTTTATGATGGTTCGAACTTAGAGCAGGCACAGTATGTGAATAACAGAAATTCTGGCTTTAGAGGTAACCAAAACTCTTTACCTACGCATTATCATCCAGGGCTTAGAAATCATGAAAATTTTTCCTATGCCAATAATAAAAATGTCTTGCAACCACCTCCTGGGTTTATGTCTGCACCTGCACCACAAGAAAAGAAATCTTCCTTAGAGGACTTAGTTGGTCAATTTATTAATGAGTCTAGGTCTAGGACTAATAAGATTGAGAACATGTTAGACACTGTTAGTAGCACTGTTAATAGTCATGGGACTGCCATTAAAAACATGGATGTTCAGATTAGTCAAATTGCATCTTCCTTGAATGCCATGCAGAAAGGTAAGTTTCCTAGTGACACTGAGGTAAATCCACGAGAGCACTGTAAAGCTATTACTTTGAGGAGTGGGAAGCAACTTGAGATTCCAGAAAAGCAACCCACTGAGGATCCTTTTATCTGTGAGAAAAAGGAGATTGAAGCACAGACTGAAAAGGAAGCAGCATCAACTTCGAAGATTGAAAAGTCTACTAGTTCTATTCTCCCTACTCATTCTACTTCAATTCCTTATCCTCAACGTTTTCAAAAGAAAAAGATTGATGCTCAGTTTGCTAAGTTTCTGGATATTTTTAAGAAACTCCATATTAACATTCCTTTTACAGATGCTTTAGAACAGATGCCTAACTATGTTAAATTCATGAAGGAGATAATGACCAAAAAGAGGAAGTTAGAGGCTTATGAAACTGTGAATCTCACTGAGGAGTGCAGTGCAATATTGCAAAGAAAGTTACCACAGAAACTGAAAGATCCAGGGAGTTTTACTATTCCTTGCACTATTGGTAGTTCTTCTTTTAATAAAGCATTATGTGACCTTGGTGCTAGTATTAATCTGATGCCTCTATCTGTGTTTAGAAAATTAGGTCTTGGAGAGGTACAGCCTACTACTATTTCTTTGCAGTTGGCTGATAGATCGATGACATATCCTAGAGGTGTGATTGAAGATGTTTTAATTAAAGTTGACAAATTTATCTTTCCTGCAGATTTCGTAGTTTTAGACATGGAGGAGGATGCTGAGATCCCCATTATTTTGGGTAGACCATTCCTCGCCACAGGACGTGCCTTGATTGATGTACAGCAGGGTAAGCTAACTTTGAGAGTCAACGAGGAAGAGGTAGTTTTCAACATTTATCGATCCATGAAATATCCAGTTGAGGTTAGTACATGTCATAGGATAGATATTATTGATGCTACTGTTGCTGAGATAAGGGATGTTGTTATGCCTGCTGATCCTCTGAAAATAAGCATGTTAGATTTGGCTGTTGAGCATTTAGGTGATTTAGACCAGGATATTGCTTTCTTCTGTGATGCTTTGAATCATTTACCTGTTGAGCGCAAAATGAAATGCAAGGTCATGGAATTAACTGTTAAAGATGATGTTCCTACTAAAGTTTCTGCACCTGAGTTGAAACAATTACCTGCACATCTTAGATATGCTTTCTTAGGTGAGTCATCCACATTTCCTGTTATTATATCTGCGTCTCTGACTAAAGTAGAGGAAGAAAAACTGTTGAGAGTACTGCGTGATCATAAATCTGCTTTAGGTTGGTCCATTGCTGATATAAAAGGTATTAGTCCATCCATAGTCATGCATAAAATTTTAATGGAGGATACCTTTACCCCATCAGTTCAACCTCAAAGACGTTTGAACCCAGCCATGAAAGATGTGGTAAAAGCTGAGGTATTGAAACTTTTGAATGCAGGGATTATTTATGCCATATCTGATAGTTCGTGGGTGAGTCCTGTGCAGGTTGTACCAAAAAAGGGAGGGATGACTGTAGTTAAGAATGAAAAGAATGAATTCATCTCCACTAGGACTGTGACTGGGTGGAGAGTGTGTATTGACTACAGGAAGTTGAATAATGCTACTAGAAAAGATCATTTTCCTCTTCCTTTTATTGATCAGATGCTTGATAGACTTGCAGGTTATCCTTACTATTGTTTTCTTGATGGTTATTCAGGTTACAATCAAATTGCTATTGCTCCTGAGGACCAAGAGAAAACGACATTCACATGTCCTTATGGTACCTTTGCCTTCAGGCGAATGCCATTTGGATTGTGTAATGCTCCTGCTACATTCCAGCGTTGCATGATGGCCATCTTTGCTGATATGGTCGAGGAGATTATGGAGGTTTTCATGGATGATTTCTCTGTGTTTGGTTCCTCTTTTGATGGTTGTTTACATAATCTCTCTCTTGTTTTGCAGCGTTGTCAAGAGACTAACCTTGTGTTAAACTGGGAAAAGTGCCATTTTATGGTAACTGAAGGTATAGTTCTAGGGCATAAAGTGTCTGAAAAAGGTTTAGAGGTAGACAGAGCCAAGATAGCGGCCATTGAACAATTACTTCCTCCTACGAATGTTAAGGGAGTCAGGAGCTTTCTAGGACATGCAGGGTTTTACAGGCGCTTTATTAAAGACTTTTCGAAAATTGTTAAACCTTTATGTAATTTGCTTGAAAAGGACTCTGCGTTTGTTTTCTCTGATGAATGTCTGCTAGCATTTAATTTGTTAAAAGATAGGTTGACTACTGCCCCTATAATTGTTGTACCTGACTGGAGTCAACCTTTTGAAATTATGTGTGATGCTAGTGATTATGTTGTAGGAGCAGTATTGGGGCAGAGACGTGATAAATTTTTCAGGGCCATTTATTATGCAAGTAGGACTTTGGACAATGCACAGCAGAACTACACTACCACTGAAAAAGAAATGCTTGCTGTAGTGTTTGCTTTTGATAAATTTAGGCCCTATCTGTTAGGAACTAAAGTTATTGTGCATACTGACCATGCAGCTCTCAGGTATTTGTTTGATAAAAAGGATGCCAAACCTCGTTTGATTCGATGGATTCTATTGTTACAGGAATTTGATTTTGATGTAAAAGACAGGCGAGGTTGTGAGAATGTGGTAGCCGACCATCTTTCTAGGATTGAACAGGACACTACTTTGAAAGCTCTTCCTATTGCTGAAGAATTTCCAGATGAAAGGCTTTATAAGGTAGAGTCTACTTTACCTTGGTTCGCTGACTTTGTGAATTTCCTTGTAGGTGGTGTGCTCCCTCCAGATCTTAATTCCCATCAAAAGAGGAAATTTCTTCATGATGTGAGATTTTATTTGTGGGATGATCCTTGTTTGTTTAAAATTTGTTCAGATCAGATGATTCGCAGGTGTGTTCCCACAGAGGATGTAGTTAAGATTCTGCATAATTGTCATTCCTCACCATATGGTGGGCATTTTGGTCCCACACGTACTGCTGCTAAGGTATTACAATCTGGTTTTTATTGGCCTACTGTTTTCAAGGATTGTTATACTTTCGTTAAGTCTTGTGATCGGTGCCAACGTACAGGTAACATTTCTAGACACCATGAATTACCTCTGACCCCTATTGTGGAAATTGAATTATTTGATGTTTGGGGGATAGACTTTATGGGACCTTTTCCTTCTTCGCACGGTTATCTATATATCTTGTTGGCTGTAGATTATGTATCTAAGTGGGTAGAGGCTGTGGCTACGAAAACTAATGATGCTCGGGTAGTCTTGAATTTTCTTCAGAAGAATATCTTTACACGATTTGGCACACCACGAGCGATCATTAGTGATGAGGGCTCACATTTCTGTAATAAATTGTTTAATTCTTTGCTTGCTAAGTATGGTGTTAAACATAAAATTTCTTTAGCCTATCATCCACAGACAAATGGTTTAGCTGAGGTCTCTAATCGAGAAATCAAACAAATTTTGGAAAAGACAGTTAACATTAATAGGAAAGATTGGGCTCTTAAGTTAGATGATGCTCTTTGGGCCTATCGCACTGCTTTTAAAACTCCAATTGGTATGTCACCGTATCGCTTGGTTTTTGGTAAGGCATGTCATTTACCTGTGGAATTAGAGCATAGAGCATATTGGGCCATAAAAAAAATTGAATTTCAACTTGGCCAAAGCAGGGGAACAAAGGTTACTTCAACTCAATGAGATGGAGGAATTTCGGACTCAAGCGTATGAGAATGCAAAAATCTACAAGGAGCGAACCACTCGATGGCACGATCAACGAATTCAAAATAGACCATTAAAGCCTGGACAACAAGTTCTTTTATTTAACTCTCGTTTGCGTTTGTTTCCAGGTAAATTAAAATCCCGTTGGTCAGGTCCTTTTACTATCAAAGAGGTGTTTGCACATGGAGCAGTTGAGTTGCAGGCCAGTGATGGGTGTTCCTTTAAAGTAAATGGGCAGCGCGTTAAACTCTACTTTGGTTCAGAAGAGCGACACATTGATAATATCGAACTCACCGAGCCACAGTAGCCTTATAACAGGACGTCGAGCTAACGACGTTAAACAAGCGCTTTTGGGAGGCAACCCAAGTGTTTTTATCTTATTGTATTTTTATTTTATGTCATTGTTTATTTCAGTTGATTTTTTTAATTCGATTTTTCTTATTTTTATTTTTTCTTTTTCTCATTTTTTCTTTTTCTTTCTTTTTGATGCAGGTGAAATTTTATTTTTGTTGAAAAAAAAAATGCTGGAATTAATATATATTTATATAAAATAAATAATAATAATAATAATAAAAAAAAAAAAAAAAAAAAACAGCGCAAAAACGCGCGTTTTGGGCTAAAAATCGCGACAGCGTCGCGACGCTTTAGCCCTTAGCGTCGCGACGCTGTCGCGATTCAGAGCCTAAACAGCACAGAATCGAAAAAAAAAATTTCTGAAGTGAAACCCTAGCCGCCGCCCTTAGTCCCCTTCGTTTCAATGCTCTTCTTCTTCGATTTTAAGCATTTTTCTTCAAATTTCTTGCTCACACTCTTAGATTTACCCCTTTAGTGCCCGATTTTTGCAGTTTCGAAGTGTTTGTGCCGTGGGTTGCTCGATTTTCGGCCGGTTGCAGCGTTTAGTTAGTGGGTTTTAGCGTTTTTGGCTTAATCTCATTGTGGGTTTTGATTTCTTGGTATTGTTTTCAGAGATTGTCTAGCATTTGAAGCCTCTTCTCGCCGCCAGTTGAAGTTTTTTGGTCGAGTTGCAGCCGTTGTATGCTCGAGTTCGCCGTGGGTTTCGAGTCCCTCAAGTTTGGGCGAGCTTTTGGGTTGTTTTCTTGCGTTTTTGTCCGAGTTCGCCGTGGGTTGCAAGTTTTCGAGATTTTCAGCAAGTTTCCGGCGATTCTTCAGCTTGTTTTAGCCGTGGGTATAAAATTTTTGGTATCACCCTCCTCTTTTCAGCATAAATCTTAACATAAGAGTTAATTTCAGTTGGTTTAGAGCTTGGATTGTTTGAGTTTGAGGCTGAAAATTGATTTCTTGTTGCTGTGAGGTGCTTTGAGCTGAATATTGAAGTTGTTTATTGCTGTTTGTGGGTGTTTTTAGAGAGGATTAGCTGCTGGTTTTTATGTATTTGAGCCCATATATGCTGAAATATTGATGTTTTGCTAGTTTTGAGTATTGGGTTTCATTCAAGCATCATTGTGTGCCTTCTTGGAGAAGTTTTATTAGGCTATTTGTATTGTTTAGTGTTTTTTGGACTCTACTGCTGTTGTTGTTGGGCTCTGTTGCTGCTGTTGTGACTTTATTTCTGAGGCGGACGGGCTATATTTGAAGTTTGTGGAGTGGTTGGTAGCTTGGGTCTGTTGATAGAAGTATTTTTCTCCTAGCTTTTAGTACCTCTCCATTAGTTACAATGCATAAAAGATCTAGGAGACATGCTGCCTCTTCTTCCTCCTCCCCTCCACCACCTTTTGACCAAGATAGGTTCGTTAGTGCTGAAGCCTCAGCGAGGTTTGATAAATATGTGGAGGGTAGAAATTTTATTCCTGAGCGTGGTTTTAGCCCCGACCCCGAGATGCAACCAAACCTTGTTAATAACATTGTTGCGCGGGGTTGGGGCGACTTTGTTCATCATCCTGCACCTGGGGTAGCAACTATAGTGAGGGAGTTCTATGCCAACATGGAAACCTCCTCTTCATCATCCTTTGTTCGAGGACACCGTGTCCTCTACGACCCCCTCACCATAAATAGGTTTTATAGTTTGCCCAACTTTGACAGGGATGAATATAGTACCTATCTTCATGGCCACTTGGATGTAAACGAAGTCATTCAGACTATTTGTAGGCCAGGGGCAGAATGGATTATGACTGGCGCAGAGGTGGTGAGATTCAAAACCACTGATTTGTTCGTAGATTACAGAGCGTGGCATACCTTCCTCTGTGCCAAGTTGATGCCTGTGGCGCATCTTAGCGATGTTACCAAGAGTCGTGCCATCCTGCTTTTCGCTATCGCCACAGGTCGCTCCGTCAATGTCGGTCAGGTCATCCATCAGTCTATGAACCATATTCGCCGACGTTACACGACAGTGGGGCTCGGGCATCCTTCACTGATCACAGCCCTTTGCCGAGCTGCTGGTGTCGTGTGGGACGCCCAAGAGGAGTTGGTTCATCCTGGAGCGCTAATCGACAAGAACTTCATCAGTCGCTACAGAGGACCTGGACCACAGGGCGCACAGCCACCCCTCCCTATCCATGCACCGCCACAGCATCATGAGCAGCACGAGCAGCCTGCAGAGCCTGAGCAGCAGGAGCAGGAGATTCCACATCCCTCCATCGAGGAGCAGCTGCAGCAGCTGCGTATGGAGTTTCAGAGCCATCGCCTAGACTTCCAGACTCTCCAGCAGGGCATCCAGAGCCAGCAGCGAGAGCACCAGAGAGAGAGGCGTAGAGATCGTCGTCATTTCCTCTACTCCACGAGCATGCATGCCCACACCTATCAGTGTCAGGTAGCTATGAGTACGGGTCAGCCTTTACCGCCACCTTTACCACCGTACGAGTCGCCTGAGGACGAGGATGAGGACGCGTGATGCTCTGCCGCCTTCCCTCTGCACACGGTTGTTTTCTTTCCCCCTCTTTCTTATTTTTCATTGTATTTGTTCTCATATTGGTATGTACATCTTATTATTTTACATTGAGGACAATGTAATTTCTAAGTTTGGGGGTGGAAAGTATTTACTTTTACTTTTGGGTCTGTAATTATTATTTGATATATCTCTTTTGACCATTCTCTTTGATGGATTATCAGGTGTAAATTTTTTTGATTATTCAGGTTATTATTTTTATTATTATTATTTTTTTTTTTCCATTGAAATCTGAGTTGATTGTGTTATCTGTCTGAGATATATTTTCTTTGAGTGTGTTGTTTTGATTATGACAGCCGATGAGGATACCTAATTTCAGAAAACAGGTAAATTATTCTGTGCATCAATAATTAAAAACAGGATTCGAGACAGGTTGATTTTATTTTATGAATCTCTTGCACCATTTGAGCACGTAGTCTCCTGTCTTAGTTTGGCGAGCTTAGAATAGAGTTATGTGATCTAGATCTTGTTGTCACCTCGAAAGGTTTAGGAACTAATTTGATGGTTAATCTGCATGATAGTTAGTAATGTTACACTTAGGAAAAAAATGATGCCATATATTGCATGTTAATGAAAAAAAATGAATGAATGAAAGAAAAGAGAATAATATTGAGTTGAAAAAAAAAAAAATTGAATTAAGGTCAAAAAGAGCTACCCCTGTTGTGATCAGTTAGGCCAACCAGAGAAAACTCAGGTTAAGGGTCCCTGCAATAGGCGTGTGAAAGCTAGTGACCACTACTTTTGATTATGAAAAAAACTCAAAGTTTGGGGGTTGTATACCCCGTTTAGGCACCCTAGTGGCATATTACCATCTTGAGTGTGGAGAGGCTTGATGATTGGGACTTAGGACCAGAGTAGGGGGAAAACGAGTGAAGGGCTGCATAAAACTGTTCCGGGCTTAAAGGACTGAGATAGAGAGGACTAGTCACACACACACGTGAGAGATGAATGAAATAAATCAGGCTTATCATGATGAATGTGTTTAATCATTAATGTTTCAGTGTGATTTATCTGTGATTTGGGATTCCTGAGGCAAGAGTCATTAGCAACACTTCCTCAAGTATTTTTTTTTGTAGACAGATTATTTTGATTCTTACTTGGCTTGATTCTTACTTTGCTCGGGACTAGCAAATGCTTAAGTTTGGGGGTATTTGATAGCGCAATTTATTGTGCTATATTTTAGATAATTTTACCGTTAGTCTTGAGTATTATTTGGGCATTTTTATCTCTATTTGGTTTTGTTTTATAGGAATCAAGTATTTCAATGGAAATTGACGTTTTTAAGCACTACCGATGAATTTAGAGCTAAAGAATGAGTTCGGGCCAAGAAAATAGAAAAGGAAGATAAATTAAAGGCCTAGCGTTGAGACGCTAGCCCTTGGAGCGTCTCAACGCTGGGCGCAAGTCAGGAGGCGCGCGCATTCGGGACAGCGTCGAGACGCTACCTCCACAGCGTCTCGACGCTGCGAACTTTCCAGATCTAATTAGGGCGTACGCGCGACAGCGTCGCGACGCTATGTCCTCAGCGTCTCGACGCTGTCACGCAGATTCGACAGTATTTAAAGGAAACGATGCTTTCAGAATTGGGGGGCTGTTTTGGAGAGAGAAAAATGACTTCTAGAGAGAGAGAACGACCAGAACAAGGCAGAGAGCGAGGGGGCTTGATTCGAGGAGCTTGGATCGAGAGGTTCGTGACGGGAACGCACGGGAATCACGGCCAACGAGTTTAATCTTTCTCCCTTATTTCTTGTATTGATTTGTAGCATGTTTGAGACATATTTCGATCATATTTCAGAGACCATGTGTAGCTAGATTTCGTTTCTTAGGGGCTTGATGTAGCCATTAGTTTGTATGGATTAATTTACGGCTTTTTAGGACGTTTCGTAACGCGGTTTATTTATGCAATTGTATGATTAATGCTTATAATCTCTTGATCACAGATTGTATGTTGTTGTTTCTGAACTAATCGCTCGGGAGAGGGTAGTTTAGATTAGACTCTCAATTGCATGACTTAGGTAAATCGTAAATCGGGAGATTAGGAATTGCTTGAGAAACCGTCATGAGGGTTGTTCTTATTGCTTAGGCTTATTTTTGAAATTAGATAGGGATATCAATTTCTTAATTTGCTTAAAGGATTAATTGCACTCGGGAGAGGCTTTTAATTATTAATAATCCTCGGTTTATAAACTTGTTACGAATTTGTTCATAATTATTCGTTTAGTTAATTCATGCATCTAATAGGTGAAATCAATTCCCTAAGGCCTTTCTCCATTGAGTTTCCATATTTTATTGCTTTTATTAGTTTTTAATTGTTTTGCATATCTCTTATTTATTTTTTTCTAAATAAAATTGGGCAAATATACCTTTAATAATTAGGGGAATTAGAAAACCAATCCAGAGGACGACATTCGATTTTAAATCACTATATTATAACTTGGGCCCGTACACTTGCGGTTAGCAATTTGCGTATCATATCAAGTACAACTCATCTTCCAACAAAATGTGATCATTTTTTTTTTTTTTTTTAACTTCGTTCCCTTAAAGTTGGATACAAGCAATTAGTGGTTTTTTAAAAGATATCATAAAAAAATATTGCCAATTTGATCAACAAGAAATATGAACGTTGAATTCATTTATTCAATTTTTTTTTTTAATTTTTAAAAATTCTTTTAGAATACTCTTCACATCAGCATTCGGCTGACATTTAAACATATGACTTATCTATCAAACATTGATACCGACTCATCAGTTGTGAACATGATCAAATAAAATGACAAATAATTAAGAAAAAAAATTCAGAAGTGATATGCAGATAGAAAAATGACAGATAAAGAGAGTTTTGAATGAATAAATAATATTAAATATTATTTTGGCTTACGTGGTATCATTTTTATTCATTTCGGTTTAACTTTCAAAACGTTTGTTTTGGTTCTTGTAATTTAAATTTTTATTTATTTTAGTCTATATAATTTCAAACCGTGTCATTTGGTCTCACACTTTTAATTAAAAGATCATTTGGGATTCTCCATTTCTTTTTTATCTCATTTTTTCTAATCACAGTTTCCTCTCAAAACACTATATTTAATAGTTTTTTTTTTTTTGTAATATAATCAACTTTGTATAAAAAAAAATTTATTGTGTGAAGAATTTGTATAACAATTATATAAATGGAACTAAAATGAGATCCAAACAGACAATTTGAAAGAATATGAACCAAAATTGAAAGTAAATAAATTAAAATAATTATTTTGAAAGTATAAAAACCCAAATCAACCAGTATGTACACTAAAATAAAATTGAAATCTATAAATAAATGAATAATAAAAAGGTGCAATTAGATGGCAAATTGGACTAAATTAAAAACAAATATAGCACAGTTGCAAACTAATTGCAAATATTGCAAAATTAATTGTACAAGACCAAAAAGCTGTTGTCAGATTCTATCTGTGTCTATCACTGATAGACTCTGATTATTCAAAGTATATTAGTGTCTATCGCGGATAAACTTCGATTAATCACAATCTATCAGTGACTATCACTAATAAACTTTGGTTAATCAAAGTCTATCAATGATAGTCACAGATAGATTTTGATTAACCAGAGTTACTGATAGACTCTGAATAATTGGAGTCTATAGTAGACTGATGGATTTTGATTAATCAGAGTCTATCGCTGATAAACTCTGATAATCGAAGTCTCTCAGATAGATTCTAATTAACCAGAGTCTATCAGTAATATACTCTGATAGATTTTGCTATATTTGCAATTGTTTTTTCTTTTTGATTGTGCTATATTTGCCATCCACTACAAATAAAAAAGCTTTTTGGAGGGCAAGGGCAAGTGCCGCAAGTTGAATGAGGAAGCATTGAGCCTTAGCCAGTAGCCATCCATTTGGGTTTGTGGTCAAACGAGAACCGTGTGAAAATCCAAACATACAATAAAACACACATGTAGTGAAACCTTTAAGAACCTTCCTACCCTTAAAATATATTTTAAATTCTCACCATTCTAAAATTTTACATCTTCAACTTCCACTTCTTTATTTCCTATTAATTATTCGACAAAACCGAATTTGATAGAAAAAAAAAAAAGAAAAAAGAAACATATTTAACAAACACAAGCATAGCTTAACAGTTAAGACATCTACTTCATTCCTTAAAATCGAGCTTCAAGTCTATTGTACTCATATAGGTTTTTATAAATATTTTTATAAAGAAAATATTAACTATTGAAACTTAGAAACAAAAATAAAATATACACATTAAAGATGATATTTTTATTATTTATTAGGAAGCTCTCTTTTAACCCAAACATATAACTTAAGTGATTAAGACGTATATATTCTTAACTAAAATGTTACAGATTTGAATCTTCCCTCACACGTTGTTCGTGAGTTAACAAAGAGAAGACGAAGTCAAGAATATAAGTAAACCGAGTCGATTTAATTTTTGGACTAAAGCTAGTCAGACAAAATCAAAACGAAAGCAACTATCATATATTTACACAAATCTACTCTATCAGCCGACTCGATTCAATTGATTTCATTTTTTTGAAATTTGGCTTACACGTCTTCAACTACAAGTTGGTGCAAGTTGAAGTTGAAGCTTTGGCCATTGATTTTTAATCTGTATAAGCTTTTGAAAGATGCCGACATCAAATCTCTACGTTATTTCTTTGGCCAATTGCCCCACCCTATTGGTTTTTATCCTCTTAGGTTTGCCAACTTGAGGTTGGGTTCACCCTAAAATTACATAGGGAGGAGGTACGTTTATTTAATTTTATTTTATTCCATTATTTTAATTTTAATCCAATCTATTCAAATTGACTGCTTTGGTTTAATTTAATGCCTTTTTTTTTCCTAAAAAAAGAGTGGTTTATAATTAAATTCATTATAACATCATAAGGTTTGGATTTGATTTTGTTTTGTACACTCCAAAAACTTGTTGACCATGCGAAGCTAATAGGCTTGGGTTTTGACTTTTTAAACCTATCACAAATTTGGAGAGGGAGAAATTATTATATGCTCTGGATACAAAGTGACGAGTGATATTTTTGCACTGATAGATGTAAGATAGAAATTGTAAAAGTACTTCGATTTTGTATCCAATGATTATTAGGGGATTGACAAATTTGATGATATATATCCGTCAGTTTTTGACTTTTTAAACCTACCGCACATTTGGGGAGGGAGGAGTTATCAAACCCGGGCGTTTAAAATAGCGGGATTGAAGTTTGAACAATAACCCACACCGTGAATTAAGTCAATTTTGATCAATTATTATAAATGGCGTTGTTTCGTTAATTTCATCTTTTATTTAACTACATTTTATCTGTGTTTAGAATCATTAATTCACTTAATATCTAATTAATGAAACATTATCAAAAGAGGAAAATATGTAATAGTATTATCAAGTCATTTTAACTATATGCTTGTTTTACTTTAGAGTCTAATAATTGCGGGTAGAGTCAACTATATATCCACGTTTGAGATGTGTTGCAAAATTGAACAAACTCCTACAAAATTGAACAAACTCCTACATTGGCTAGATACGATCATAAGAACTAGAAAGATTGTGGATATAAAAGTGAGGGACAATATATCTTCATAGGTACGAGGTCTTTAGGTGTAATTTCAAAAGCAAAATCACGAGGGATCACTGGTTAGTGGTAATTGTCCTCGTTTGTTTTTTCTCTAATTTTTAAGAAATGCTCTCGTAAACAAAAAAAAAAAAAAAGATTTTTTGTTTATTATTTTTAGTTTTTATAAAACACACATGTATAAAAATATTACATGTGTAAATTTACTTATAATAAACATAATAAATTAAAAGAATTAAAATATAAAAGAATAATTTTAGGTCTTGTTTGATAATCATTTGATTTTTTGTTTTTGAAAATTAAGCTAATAAACACTATTTCTACCTATAAGTTTTTTTTTTATTCTTCTTTCTAGCTAAAAAAAAGTAGTTTTAAAAAACTTGTTTTGTTTTTGGAATTAGGCCATGCATTCAAATATGTCCTTTTAAAAAAAGATGAAAACCATGATAAGGAAAATGAGAGAAAACAAACATAATTTTCAAAAGAAGAATGGTTATCAAATACGACATTAATATTTTACTTTTACAAAATTATGTTTTTTTTTCTTTTTTTGTATAAGATAGAAAGCTATATTTTAAAATGAATGTTCAAATTTAAATTTAAATTTTCGAAGAAGAAAAAAGAACTAATTAACAAATGCAGTTCTATTTTTTTTTAATAAAAAAGCAAAAATAAGAACTAATAAAAAAAATAATATTTTATCGTTCCTTCTCGACAAGAAAAAGAAAAAAAAAAAGAAAAAAAAGAAAAAAAAAAGAGAGAAACAAAGAATTGAGGATGTGACTAACTAGTTGACGTTTTTTTTTTCTTCTTTTTTTTTTTTTTTTGAAATAACTAGTTGACGTTTTTTAATATGCTATATTATAAATTTTAAAAACATTTGACTTTTTTTTAAAAAATAAAGATTACAATTTGACTTCAAAATTACTTGAAAGGTAAATTAGTGGACGAGAAGGTATGTTGGATTAGAGCCTCAAAACTTATGACATAATTTGAGAAAAAAAAAAATTCCAATTTGATGCCCCATTTGAAATCTTGTAAAATTTTCGCTAAATACACTTCATGATACCAAAATTTAAAGGTTTTTTTCTCAATTTTCTCATTAATTTTTTAAAATTCTAAAATTGGATAGGTCGGATTTAATATGTCAAGTAGCATCCAAGTCACATGTTCTTGTGTCTAAATATGTTTTTTTTTTTAACAAATGTGGAGTTGGAGGCATTAGAACTAGAGACCTAGTTTATGCCAATTTAGTATGTTCATGTTGGCCATATCTAAATAGGTTAATAAACCAATAATTTAATTGCTTATCAACTTTTTTCTATTAACAAATTTTTGGCCAACTTGAAAACCATTTGGTTTTTTATTTTTGAAAATTATTCCTTGTTTTCTCCCAATTTTCTTATCATGGTTTTTATCTTTGATAAGGATACATTTGAATTCAAGCCAAATTAAAAAAAAAAAAAAAAAAAAACATTTTTTTAGTTTTCAAAACTTGGTTTGGTTTTTCAAAACATGGGAATAAGGTAGATAGAAAATAAAGAAACTTATAAATGGAAGTAGTTTTTATAAGCTTAATTTTAATTTAAAAAACGAAAAGTCCGTTTGATAAACATTTTGTTTTTGGTTTTTGATTTTGGAAAATTAAGCATATAAGCACTACTTCTACCCATAAGTTTATATGTTGTGTTACCTACCTTCTATTTGTATTTTAAAAAACCAACTCAAGTTTCGAAAACTAAAAAAAAGTAATTTTACAAAACTTGTTTTTGTTTTTGGAATTTGGCTAAGATTCAAATGTGGCCTTAATAAAGATGAAAACCATGGTAAGAAAATTAGAAGAAAACAAGTATAATTTTCAAAAACCAAAAAATAAAAACCGAATGATTATCAAACGGAACTTACATATTTATTAAATAGGGTCTTAACAATTTATTTCTGTAAAAGGACCCATCTAAGAGCTTTTAATATAGCAAGGACAAAGATGAAACTTTTAAAACATTAAGGCCCCGTTTGGTAACCAATTGATTTTTGGTTTTTGGTTTTTGAAAATTAGACTTGTTTTCTTTAAATTTGCTCACCATGGTTTTCATTTTTGTTAAGGACACACTTGAATTCCTAATCCAATTCTAAAAACAAAAACAAGTTTTTGAAAACTACTTTTTTTAGTTTTCAAAAATTGGCTTGATTTTTGAAAACATGGGAAGAAGGTAGGTGAAAAGCCAAAGAAACATTGAGTTGGAAGTGATGTTTGTAAGCTTAAAAACCAAAAACCAAAAACAAAAAACCAAATGGTAATCAAACGGGGGTTAAGAATTAAATTGAGAATTGAGTTAAAGAACAGGGACCATCTGGTACGCTAAAATTTTCCTACAAGAACTTTGACATTTTAATTTTTCTCAAAAAAAAAAAAAATGTGACATTTTAATGAATCAAGAGGTTAGTATTATTATTATTATTAATTCTTTTTTACAACAAAACGTTGGTATTGATGATACGAGGAGCCGTTCATTAAAAAAAAATGATGATGTGAGGAGCGGCCCATGTATATTTCTTTCTTTCTTTTTCTTTTTCTTTTTTAACAATATGTACGGTGGGGAGATTCGAATCACACTTGATGCCAGTTGAGCTATGCTTATATTGACCCAATATTTTTGTTGTATTATGAAAGTATGAGAAAAATATAAACACTAATAATATGAATTTGGTTAAATTACAAAGTTTAATGTTGTGGGTGATTCCGGACCACTTCAGAATCCAAAGACTAAACAGGACAACGCAACACCAACACGAAGGCTTAACCAGGAAGCGGACTCCGGAGGAGAGCGAGCCGAAGGGATTGGGCCGTCAGCCCAATCCCATGCTCAACCTCGACCCAAGGCCGAGGCCGACCACTCGGGCCACTCGTGTGGGTCAAGTTCCCTCCCCTCTGTTCAGTCCCCGGTGCCTCTGGCCGCTCCGGTTCCACCTAGTTCAGCCCGAATCGCCTCTGAACGCCTAAAAACCCTAGAGGAGGAACATGTATTTAAACCCTTCTTCATATGAAGAAGGGGATCCCAAACTCTATTCCTTGAACTCTTAATTTCCTCTTACTTTACTCTCTTGCTCTTCTCCTTCAGCTTTCTGGCTTAAGCATCGGAGGCGGTGTGACGAGCACCACACTGGTGTGCAGGTTTACTGATTTGCAGGTCATCACGTCTTCTCCCCTCTCAAACAAATTTACCGTTCATGGCACGTGAAGGTCAAGTGAGTTCCTCCTGCCTAGATTTTGCCATCAACAAATACTAATAATATGAATTTGGTTAAATTACAAATTTTGATGTCTACACTTCTTAGAATTGTATTTACTGAATTCTTGAACTTTCAATTTTGTGTCTAATAATTTTTTTGAAATTTTAATTTTGTGGGTAATATCTACCTCATTTAAAAAAAGTACTTTTTAGAAAAAAAAAATTATTTAAGGACTTATTTAATATTTTTTTTAACAACATGTGGGGTGATTAGTACAAACTTTTATGCTAGTTGAACTATGCTCATGTTGGCATTTGTTGACATACACTTTTTAAAATTTTAGATACTTACTCCATATAATTTCCGAACATCAAGAACCAAACTTATACTTTAACCCAAGTATTTTTAACACATCATATTATATATATATATACACACATGATTTTTGAAGAAATTTCTAGGGTTATCAAAATTCAATGGCCTCAAATTTTTAGTCATCATTAAGATTTGACCTCTTGTTTATATATGAAAGGGAATATAATGAGTTTGCACTAGTTTAATGGATTAGGGAATGCATGAGTTAGGCTGCCTAATCAAAATAATGTCTATAAGATCTAAGGAGGAATGAAATAGTAATAGGCATGAGACATGTTACTTTTATAATATAGAGAAATGACTCAATGAAAAGGAGAGATCAAGAAGATGGGTGGTGGTGTGCATTTTGTAAAACCCTTAATTTAGACTTTATAAAGTGATGGGTTTAATAGAAAAATTGCAAAGATGTGGGAAAAGGATATTTCAATAGTTGGAAAGTTGAAAATGTATATCTCTCAAGATGAGATGATTGCACCACTAGCAATTTAGGAAAGCTTGAAAATATATAGAAAGGCAAAGCAAGATATATTAATTTAATTAAATTAGTGTTAAGATGATAATGTCAAACATATGTAAATTTTTGTAAAATTTGGGTTTGTGGTTTTTTTTTTTTTTTTTTTAATTTGATTACTAAAACTATAGTAAAAATTAAAAATAATATTCTACAACAAAATAATAGATTCTATGATAACTTGGAGGATTACTTTACAAGGGAGAAACTAATATTGATCTAAAAAAACTATATTCAACTAAAATTTGAAAATTGAAAAAAAAAAAAGAGCCTAATATAATGCTATTATTTTCTAATTAAATAATATTTTACATCGTAAATAAAACAGGTTTAGTTGTTTATCATATCCGTGAAGATATTGGTCATGGAAAGATTATAACCAATGACTTTTTTTTTTTTTTTTTTGAGTACATCAATATTTGGAGTGTGGGATTTGAACCTCCGACCCTCTGGTTGGGGGTATATGTCAATTATTGTTAAGCTATGCTCGTTTTGACGATGATGAATGGACTCTTAGAAATGTATTTGTTGTGCCTGAAATAAAAAACAATCTTTTATATCTATAAGCAAACTCACTCAACAATGATTGTTCTATAACTTTCTTTGCTAACAATTTTTTTGTAAAGAACTAGCACGGGAAAATTCTGGCTAAAGGAACTCGGACAGCTGGACTCTATGCTTTGGAAAACGACAGTATAGGGAAAAACGAAGCTTATATTGCTATTATAACAAACAATAAAGCTCCATAATCCATTTGGCATATGAGGATGGGACATTTGCAGTGTCAGATTCAGGATTTTATGTCAGAGGAACACAACTTCATATGAATGTAAATTTTGTTGCTTTGATGTAATATTCAAATTAACTAATATCGATTAGGTTAAATTATAAGATTAGTCTCTAAATTTTTAGGTTTGTGTCTATTTGATCCCTAAACTTGAAAATGCGTATAATAGAATCTTAAACTTTTAATTTCGTATCCAAAAAGTTTTTGAATTTTCAATTTTGTATCTAATAATTCATGGGCCTATTTGACATTTTTAAGATTCATAGACTTATTAGATATAAAATTGAAAGTTTAGAGTTATATAGATTGATTAATTTTTAAGAAAATTAGAATAAGTCAAGGACCTATAAGATATTTTTTAAATATAGAGACCTTTTAGACACAAAATTGAAAACTTAGAAACCTATCAAACAGGTTTTAAAGCTTAGGGACCAAATAGACACAAACGTGAAATTAGGAATAAACTTGTAATTTAACCTATCGGTTACTAAACTCTAATAAATAAAAAAAATAATAATAATAATTGTGCATGATATCGTTTTGTTTAATATGGAGACTACAAAAATAGAATTTTATGTACACATAATTTTGTATTAATTTTTTTTAAAAAAGAAAGTATAATTGAATTAACTAAACAAATATTCCAAAAATAAATAGAACTTAAAATAGGTAGTAAGAGTTTTCTAAAAATGAGTTAAATTTCTTTATGTGAAATTAATTTTCTAAAAACAATTTACCAAAACTTTAAAAAGGTTCCTATAAAAAGTATAAATTATTTACTTTTAAAAAATAAATATATGTTTATTTATGAAAATTAAATCTGAAAACCACGAGATTTTGAAGGGCGTGTTTGGGCCTCCAATCTTGGAAGCCCGGTGTTGGGAAAACACCCCTAATTTGGGATGTGGGGAATTATGCTGGATAGCTACAAAAAAAAAAGCGGTCTTGTTTTTTGGCTTCAGGAGTTCAATATTCACAAGGGGGGCTACCGGTTGTTTAGGGAATGGTTTCAAATTTTTTTTGACGTTTTTACCCCTGGTATATACGGGTATACACAAACGCCGTTAACAAACGTTTTCTCCATACCGTTTTCCTTCCATTTTTTTCGGGAATGGAAGAATCCCGATTTACAGGGGTTATTTGTTGCGGGTTGTTGCCAATGGTATAAAAGATTCACCTATTTTTTAGGCTTCGGTTACCAACGGAAAAAAAAGATTTACCTATTTTTTTGTTTGGAGGGCGGCATGAAATAGTCATCGTCCTGTATCAGTAATAAGAGTGGTAAGTAGCACTACACACAGACAGGTACTGGGATAAGTATGCATATACACAGGGGACTCAGGGCGACATGTATATATGTGATACCATAGGCAGACATCAGGTACTATCAGGGGGGTATCATGGTTGCAAACAACAGCGTAAACACACGGTGCAGGGGGTGGATCATATAAACGCGCCAGCACGGCTCAATCCAGACATACAAGAAGTGCAGAGAGGGGTAATAGTAGATGTATATACTAATACACACACATGCGTAGTTTCTGGGGATAAGTATGCGCATACACATGGGGGCAGGCGGCAGAGGGGTAATAGTAGATGTATATACTAATATACACACATGCGTAGTTTCTGGGGATAAGTATGCGCATACACAAGGGGGGCAGGCGGCACGTATGTATGTAATGATGTAGACAGATATCAGGTAGTTGCACCAGGTGAACATATTAACCGAGGGGGGGGATCACATACATACATACAACTAGTGAAAAGAGAGCATATGGTAGATGTATATACAAATACACACACACACTGACATAAGATGCATCGACCAAAACAAAAAGAAAAAACATGTCTATTATCTAGAGCACATATATACTCAACACCGGGGGGTGATTAAGTGTACACACACTCTGGCAGTCACACCAGCCCATTTAATAGATGTATATAGCAATACATTAAAATCAGAGCACACCGATATCAGGGGGGTGATTAAGTATACACACACTCAAAAAGACACACCAGACCATTCAATAGATGTATATAGCAGTACAGTCAAATTAGAGCATACTCAAATCGAGGGGGTGATTAAGCAGGCATACCATTCTGGTGGGCTCAACTTCCTCAATTTCATCTTTCTGTACCCTCTTGCCCTTTCGTTTGTCCGTCTTCAAGTCCTGGGTGCAATTGAGGAAGAAAGAACGGTCAATTTGTTTTTTTCATAAACGGGGGGGAGGGTGGTGAACTTTTTTACCTTTCTTTCGACTCTTCTGTTTTTCTTACTCGGCTCCTCGTCTTCACTGTCACTCGTGGAAAAATCGTCGTCCACTGAATGGTCTTCGTCCTTGCCATCACTTGTGTCGATTTCCTCATGTATGTTCAGACGACCAATTGGGTAAATACAACATGTTTGACATAAAAGAGAAGTAAATACGGAAACTTACCTCAGTGGGCTTAGGTTTTTTTTGTTTTCTCCCCTTTCTTTTTCGGCGTACTTCTTTTTTTGTTACAATCGAGCGTAAAAATCGGTTACAATCGAGCGTAAAAATCGCGGATTGCAAGGGACAAATGGAATCCCCAAAATTGGGGGGATTTTACGGATATGTTTGTTGCAAATTTAAGGGGAAATGAAGCCGTTGTGTACATATCGTAGTTCAAATTGTTTGGCTACAGACGTCGGTCAGGGGAAGACTCGAAGGAGTGTTTCGTTTTGCGTATAATGCTCGTCGGCGCGGCGAGAGGAGCTCGTCGTCACGGCGCGGATGGGTCGTGGTCACGGCGAGAGGCAGAGGTATGTATCGAGTTACACTAGGATGGGGGGAGGTCGCTAGGGGGAAATGCATCAGACGAATGTATGCGTTTTAGGGTTTTTAGTCTCCAGATGGGGGGCGTGGAAGACGAAGAGGAACGGGTAGAGGGATGGGATGCATGGCGGCGGGTTGGTGGGGTGGTGGGTGCTGATTTGATTACTCATAATTGCAGCATTTAAGTGGGTTTATTCTTAGCTTTATCCATGTCTGTACATTTTTTTAAGGCTCTGCAGATGTATATCCTCTTATTGAGATTACTGTTTGCCTCAATTAACGTTTTTGGAAGTTTTGTTTTTTTTCCTAGAGGGATTCATTTTTTTGCATTTTTTTTCCGAATTAAGGTATGATTTGTTTTTCCAGAAACCATTTGTTGAGTAGTAAGAAGATGGTAAATCTAGATCAGTTTCAATTATTTGGTTGGCTTCTTGGATTTTTGGATTTCAAAACCTTCTAGAATCTTGCTAACTATAGGGTATTTTCTCTCTCATAAACTATGATTTCAGTTTTTAACGTTAGCAACATCTTAGACAGTTTGGTAGGGGTATTTACGTCTTCTACAAATAGTGACTTATTAATAATAAAATCTTTTAGCCACTCATTTAATTTATGAACTATTGTAGCCATTTTTCAAGTCTACTATTTTTTTGTAGTCACGCTTCTTGTTGCCCCTTGGGATGTTGGTGTTTGGGTCTGGGGTTTGGGAAAATACCCATTTAGGGTTTCCCAAACCCCCGTTTTTGTTTGTCTTCACGCCACATTCTCACCCCTGATTTCAAAAACATGCTTCTTTTCTCCCTCTGGTTTCCTTTGTCTGTCTACTTTCCTCCCTCGCCCGAAGGTTTGTACGCTCATTTCTTTCTTCGTTCTTCACATATTCTTGCCCTCTTTCCTTCTCTTCTCCTCTGGGTTGGTGGATCTCAAGGTATAGGTGAGTTTTTTCCTTTTTTTTTTCATCTGAAGGTGTTCTTCCTTCATATTTTCTTCGGATCTAATCTGGTATTTGTGTTCTTCCTCATTTTTTTCTTCGGATCTGAACTTCCTACTTCGTCCCGTCACGTCTTCGGGTCTTGGATCAAATGCATGCCATCTCCTTGTTCATGAATCTCGTTTTAGGTTTGTTTCATTCTCTTCCCTTCGTTTGGATCTACGACTCTCGATTTTTTTTTTTACACAGACTTCTGATTTTTGTTATGTCTCATTCTCATCCATTTTTTTGTTATTTGGATTTATTTTCCGTATACGACTCTCGGTATTTTTTTTCATTTGGATCGTTTGGATCTACGAATCTCGGTTTAATCTTTTCGATCTACGACTCTCGGTATTTTTTTCTTTGTTTTTTTTGCCTGATTTCTGTATAAAATTTTTTATTTGTCTATCTTTTGATGACTGATCTTCTGGATTTTTTTTTTATACATAGACTTCTGATTTCTGTTCTGTCTCCTTTTCGTCCCTTTTTTGTTATTTGGATTTATTTTTCGTATACGACTCTCGGTATTTTTTTTCATTTCGATCGTTTGGATCTACGAATCTCGGTTTAATCTTTTGGATCTACGACTCTCAGTATTTTTTTTCTTTGTTTTTTTTGCCTGATTTCTGTTATGATTTCTGTATACAATTTTTTCTTTGTCTATCTCCTTGATGACTGTGAAGGGAATAAAAGTCCCCACGCAGCGGAAGCGCATCGATTGGACCTTACGCCGTATATTAATTAACATTAAAAAACCGTTACGATAACTCAAACAAAACTTTAAACTAACTTTAAAGTCGCTGTAAAAACGGTTTAAACATGCTAAAAATAAATCTAAATTTATTTTAAAACTTTTCTAACGAAAAGAGGAAGAACCGTTACAAACCTCCATTGTAGACTTGACCGTTCTTCGCCAACGACGCTCCAACGAACGAAAACGCAGCAGCCGCCTTTGTTTTTCTTCGCTGGAAATTCCTTCTTGATTGACACAATACCACAGAGGTTACACCGGTATGTCTCTAAGTCTAGGAGGCCAAAGACTTGTGGGAGTCTTTCTCTAAGAGGGAGGCTAGAGAGAATTCTAGGTCTTGTCTTTCAAGAGTGTCAAGTGTCATGACCAATTAGGTCTAGTGTTCTATTTATAGAAGAGAGGCCATGAATAAAATATTCAATTAAATCAATCTTTTCCAAAATTGATTCAATCTTTATTCCTTAATTAATAAATCATGATCAATCAATTCCCCAATTGATTAATCTTTTCCATAAATGACTAATTTCTTCCATAAGTAATTAGATCATTCCCATAAATGTTTAATCACTTCCTTAAGTGATTAATTATTTACATAATTGATTAATTCATGGTTAATGAATTCTTTAATTAATTAACCACCAATTAAATATCACATATTTAATTTCCGGCCTTGAATTAATTAATTTTGCCCAAACACTTTTAGGACTTAAATTAATTAATTCTTTCAATCTTCCATAAATTTATATTTGAACTTCTTCAAATATTAATTTCTCTCATAATAATATATCAATATATATTATATTTATTTCCCTCAGTAAATTGAACATTTTCAATTTAATTACTTAGTTGCCTCAAATTACTTTACGAGCTACCAGTGGGACCTTATGGACCTGCAGATCAGAAGCTCCAACGATGTGAGATTAATCGGTTAAACTCATTAACCACAATAATCAATATTCGTTAACTGTGTGTACATTCCACTATAGACTCACAGTTGCACTCTTCTCACTGCAGACATATTTTCTGTGTCCACGGAACTTAGACCAATATCGACTAGTTAGTCCTTCACGAGTGTCCGTAACACCAACTGGGTCAAATTACCGTTTTACCTCTGGGTCACCTCTATTTCCTTAAGTACCAATTCTCCTCTAATGAACAATCTGTTTATGGTCCAACCATTAAACAGAAAACCCTCTCGTGCCATTGAGAGGGTAGGGCCCTTTGTTCAAGACTCGGAGTAACCACTTAAAGGAACACTCATTTGCTTCCCTAAAGTCGGGAAGGAGTGAATTCCATCTTGCATGATTATGTTCCCAGCTCCCCATTCGATCTTGTCCCCAAAGTGGTAGGCTTATTGAGTCGGCGTATTGGCCACTCTCACCCATACAAATCAAAGGACAGTCTCTCATGAGCAGGAGTCCATAATCAACTCAGGATTAAGACTAAGTTGTCTCGGTCGTCCTAGTGAAATAGAAAACCAACTAGTTAACGGTGTTATAACTAGTGGTTACTATTTCGCGGTCCGGTCTTATGCAAACTCATTGCATAGGATACCCCCACTCGCATGTCTCTTACACGAACGCGTTGGATCGCAGCGTTTGTATCAAATACAAAGTGGGCCGTATCCATAGTGTCACCAGGATAAGGCACCCAGTCTTATCCCTATACTATAGACCCTTTAGGCTGTTTCTTGAACAATGATCCCATATGTCGCTACATATAGTTCAAGACTCATATTACAGCCTTGGATGTCTAGTTTATTGGATTAGGGTTATTATTAGGCAAAGACATATATATAAAATAACTAATAACAATTAATGGAAAATATATCAATATTATTTCATTAATATCCGGTCAACGGTTACATTCACTATCTACGAGTTTTAGGGCATAAAACCCAACAAACTCCCACTTGAACTAAAACACTTAGTTAGTGGGATGTAAATGCAATAATCTAAAGCTGGAAATACAATGAACTAGGGCATCCTTATACCCATTATACATTTCTCCCACTTGCCCTAGATTAGATGGCATACATATCTCGTAGACCTAGACCTTCTAGATGACCCTCAAACCCTTTAGCCGTGAGAGCCTTTGTAAATGGATCACATCTCCTCTTTGCACAATCTCCCGTATCAGGTGATACTTCCTCTCGATGTGTTTACCCCATTTGTGGCTACGAGGTTCTTTTGAGTTGGCTACAGCCCCACTGTTGTCACAATATAGTGTTATGGGCACGTTCATATTCGGAACTACTTCCAAATCAGTCAAGAACTTTCTGAGCCATACTGCCTCCTTAGCTGCTTCGCAAGCTGCTACATACTCAGCCTCCATGGTTGAGTCTGCTATGCATCCTTGTTTGATGCTTCTCCACACTACTGCTCCTCCATTGGGGGTGAATACTGACCCTGATGTGGATTTCCTAGAATCCTTATCAGCTTGAAAGTCAGAGTCAGTGTATCCAGTAAGAATCAAATCCTTAGCTCCATACACAAGCATGTAGTCCCTCGTTCTCCGAAGATACTTGAGGATATTCTTAACCGCTCCCCAGTGGTCCAACCCTGGATTAGACTGATACCTACTGACTACTCCCACTGCATAACATATGTCAGGCCTAGTGCAGAGCATGGCATACATTAAGCTGCCCACAGCTGAGGCGTAGGGGATGTGTCTCATGTTCTCAACTTCTTGAGGTGTCTTAGGAGATTGTTCCTTAGACAGGTGTACCCCATGTCTGAAGGGTAGGAGTCCCTTCTTGGAGTTTTGCATCGAATATCGAGACAACATCTTGTCAATATACGTTGCTTGAGACAGAGCCAGCGTTTTGTTCTTACGATCCCTAATGATTTGGATTCCCAGAACATATTGAGCCTCTCCCAGATCTTTCATTTGGAATTGGGCTGCTAGCCATTTCTTAATGTCAGTGAGGTATCCTACATCATTCCCAATGAGTAGGATATCGTCTACATAAAGTATTAGAAAAGCTACTTTCCTTTTGTTGACTTTCTTGTATACACAAGGCTCATCAACGTTTTGGTTAAAGCCAAAAGATTTGATTGCAGTATCAAATCTAATGTTCCATGATCTGGATGCTTGTTTCAATCCATAAATGGATCGATTTAGCTTACAAACCTTTTGTTCCTGACCTTGGGCTATGAACCCTTCGGGTTGAGACATAAAGATATTCTCCTCAAGATTACCATTCAGAAAGGCAGTCTTGACGTCCATTTGCCATATTTCATAGTCATAATATGTGGCAATGGATAAAAGAATTCTTATGGACTTTAACATGGCTACAGGAGAAAAGGTTTCCTCATAGTCAACCCCCTCCTTTTGGGTATAACCCTTTGCCACTAGTCTAGCTTTGAAGGTCTGTACCTTTCCAGCTGCATCTCTTTTTCTCTTATAGATCCATTTGCACCCTATGGGTTTTACCCCATATGGTAGATCTGCAAGTTCCCATACAGAATTGGAGTACATTGACTCCATTTCCAGGTTCATGGCTTTGACCCATTCATCCTTATCTTCGTCATTCATTGCCTGTCGATAGGACAATGGATCCTCAATGCCATCATTAGGTATGACAACCTGAGTTTCAGTTAAACCCAAGTAGCGATCAGGTTGTAACACAACCCTCCCACTGCGTCGAGGCATTCCCAACGTTTGAGATGGACGGGATGGATCTGAAGAACTAGTTCCTTCATCAACTCTTGTTGAAGGTCCAACTTCATCAACAACTCTTGATGATTCTTCAGTAGCTTCTCCTAATATTATTTTGCTTCGTGGTTTATGATCTCTCATGTGGTCTTCCTCTAAGAAAGTGGCGTTTGTCGATACAATCACCTTATTTTCTTGTGGGTCGTAGAAATAACCACCTCTCGTTTCTTTAGGGTAACCAACAAATTGGCACAGTTTTGAACGAGGTTCCAGTTTCTTAGAATTCGTCACAAGCACGTGTGCTGGACAACCCCAGATGCGAAAGTGATGCAAACTAGGTTTACGCCCCTTCCATAACTCGAAAGGTGTTTCAGAAACACTTTTCGAGGGAACATTGTTCAAGATGTATACTGCAGTCTCTACTGCATATCCCCAAAACGAGCTAGGCAATTGAGCATAGCTCATCATTGATCGAACCATGTCTAACAAGGTTCTATTTCTCCTTTCTGACACACCATTCTGCTGAGGTGTACCAGGGGCTGAGAGTTGAGATTGGATTCCATGTTCTATCATATAATCCTGGAATCTTTGATCCATATACTCCCCTCCTCGATCAGATCGAAGTATTTTAATAGATTTACCTAATAGGTTTTCAACTTCAGCCTTAAACTCCTTAAACTTTTCAAGGGCTTCAGACTTATGTCCCATTAGGTATAAGTAACCATATCTTGAATAATCATCTATAAATGAGATGAAATATTCGTACCCTCCTCGAGCTTTTACATTCATTGGACCACATAGATCCGAATGTATTAACTCTAAGGGTTCTTTGGCTCTGTAACATTTTCCAGTAAAGGGTCTTTTGGTCATTTTTCCCTCGAGACAAGATTCACAAGGTGGTAGTGAATCATCTTCTAACTTGCTTAGAAGTCCATTCTTTACCAAACGACCGATCCTATCGATGTTTATATGACCAAGTCTAAGATGCCAAAGATGAGTATTGTTACTTGATGGAGAAATCTTTTGCCTTTTACTTTGAGTTTCAGCAGTTTTAAATAATTCGTGATTTAAAAGTGCTTTGTTTTCGGTTGGTCTTAAAACATACAAGTTATTTTCCAATTTGGCTGAACAAACAAGTACACCATTTTTATAAATGAATGCTTCATTCATATCAAAAGTAACTGTATACGATTGTTCAATCAAACATGAAATAGAAATCAAGTTCCTCTTAATCTTGGGAACGATTAACAAACTTTCTAAAAGTAAGAATCTATTTCTAAAAAATAACTTCACAGCTCCCACTGCTTTAGCTGAAATGATTTCTCCAGTTCCGACCCTGAGTGTCATTTCTCCATCGTTCAACTGCCGAAAGGAACTATTTTCCTGAAAAGAAGAGCAAACATGATTAGTTGCTCCTGAATCAAGTATCCAGGTAAACTCATCATGTTCTACCAGGCATGTTTCTAAAACAAGTAAATCAAATTTACCTTCCTTTTCCTTCTTTTTCTCAGCAAGGTACTTTGGGCAGTTTCTCTTCCAATGTCCATCTACATTGCAGTGAAAACACTTGCCCTTGTCTGCCATAGCTTTGGCTTTTCCCTTGCTTTTAGCAGCAGTACTGGGAGCTTTCCCCTTGTTTCCTTTCTTCTTCTGAGTTTTCTTTGAAGAAGTGGCTACAGATTTAGTTCCAGAGGATGAACCCTTCTCGAACTTTCTTTTAGAGTGAACAACGTTTGCCCCTCCTTCTATCTGTCCCTTGTTCTTAAGAAGAGACTGATAGAGCTGTAGCTCATTCAGGAGGCTAGTCAGGTTGAATGTTATTTTATTCATCATTGCATTGCTTCGAAACTGCAGAAAACTCTTCGGAAGAGATTCTAAGATGAATGCAACCTGACTACGCTCATCTATGACCGCCCCGTTTGCCTCTGCCACGTTGAATTGGACCATCATATCCAGGACATGCTCCCGAACAGACGTGCCCTCTTTCATGCGACAGCTATAAACGTATTTGAGAGCGTCATGGTGGAGTTGGTAGGACGGTTGTCCAAACATCTCCTGGAGATAGTTCATAATCTCCCTCGCTGTTACCATGCTCTCATGCCTTTTAGCCAAAACTTCAGATAAGCTGGCTAAGATATAGACGCGAGTCTTATCATTGGCCTTTGTCCAGCGGTCATAAGCATCCTTAACTGCCTGAGATGCATTACGAGCAGGGGCTGGAGGACAATCCTCCGTTAAGACGAACCGCAGATCATCGACAACAAGAATCGTATTCAGGTTCGATTTCCACGTAGCATAATTTTCGCCGGTTAATTTCTCATTTTTAAGCAGAGAGACAATTGAGGAAGACATTGCTGAAATTTAAACAAACAATGACCGTATTAGTTATCCTTGCCTTAACCCATCATACAAACAAACAATTGCACACAATCCAATCAATTTAGCAAAACAGACAATCACAAAACCCTAAAACTATTGATTTAGTTTTGCAACGACGTTTCAGAGGTTTAGAATATCAGCCACCGAAGGGTGATCAGGTACTCCTCCTTTGAAATGAGACAGCTCTCAGCTAATTCTAATTCCAGAATAACTCATATTCCTATAGACATTAGCCACCGTTGTTCGGTCAAGGATTTGTTAACACTTTTAACTCATCCTCGTAAGTGTAACCCTCCCACTTTCAGATCTCAGAGGCACGCACCAACAGGCTACCGAAGGGAAAGACAACTGTTGGTGATTAGCCTAAAAGCTCCTATCCTTTTCAGGAGTTCACGATGTTCCGAATCCTATGACCAGGCCCTCCGAAGGGATGGATGCGCCAGGGCAACCTGCAGGCGGATCATAGGACTCTCACGGTGTGAACTATGGGCGGAGACCGAGGGATACGTTGACACGTGTCCCGCTCCCACTTACTCTAGACATTTTTCCCATTCACCTTGATATTGATCCATGCAAACACTTTCCGAAGGGAGGCCGCTCCTAGGGCGACTCGAAGCCGAGCATGAATCTCACGTTGTGAATATAGGGACGTAGGAGCAAAACTTGATTTAAATCTCGTTTTGTAATTTTCCTCCCACTGAAAATGTCCTAAGGTTAATATATGGTTGTTTAACTTAGATAGTATTCGGCTAAGTCAATCTATCTAAGTCTGATCCTATTATAACAATTATGGAAAGGATTCAACTGCAATCTTTTGGGTGAATTAAACTTCTTTTAATAAACCCAACATTGCAAGTCAACATTACTATGGTTAATTCAACTCAATTCGGTTAGTTCCCAGGTAGGAGGTGTTCCGTAAACCGTCAACTTAAATACCCCCAACCTTAGACAGAACTTTACCGAGAGAGTTCCGTTATAACCTCAATAATGTAAGGTCTTTACTCTAAAGATCTAGGTGCATTAAACACTTTTAATAAACCTAGTGACATTGCATGCTAACATTTAACTATGATTAATTCAACTCCGGTATTCCAGGTCAGTTCCCAGGTAGGAGGTGTTCCGTAAACCGTCAACTTAAATACCCCCAGCCTTAGACAGAACATTACCGGTGGAGTTCCCTTATAATCATAGCAATGTTTTTCCTACTTAGTAAATTAAAACTATTTTTAATTCTAAGTAAGAAAAGATTCTAATCCTATTAGAAATCGATCTAGGTCTAATTAATTTTAAACAATTTAAAATTAATTCAATTTATCCTATGATCTTATGTTTGCATGCAAATCTTGATTATAGATTGACGGTTTCTAATCATTAATAATAAAGAACTATTTCAAAATTTTAATGATTAATCCTATAATCAAGAATCTAGGGTTTAATTCATTCAACAATCTCATTCAAATTAAATAATTAAACCACACTAATTGCATGAATAATATAACAATTATATTATTAACTATGGATGTTTCATGCTTCATGCAATTTTGATTTTCTTTTATTATAACAATTATAAGCCAATCAAGAAAATCACTCAAGCATGCTTCATTCATCACATTAAACATAACTATTTATATTTAATTTAAGTAATGACATGCTTCATGCTTTCCAATTTTTCATATAAATTAATATACACTTATATTAAAAAATATGAAAACAAATCCATGCATTTAAACATACATTATAACAATTTATAATATATAAAAATGTATGAGCATGTTTATAACCTAAGGTGGGATTAAATAATCTATATGACATCCATAAAGCATATAAATAGCAATTGAACCGGTTACTTTTGGCCCCTAGGATAAAATAAAGCATTAAATTACATTAATTTAGCTAAATTCTAAATTCTATCCTAAAAAATCCATGTACAGTTCCGGAATTGACCTAGACAGCACGAACCGCCCCGAACCACCTCGAACCGGCCTCCAAAATCACGAACCATGCAAAAAATTGGCTGAACCGGACCAAATAGGTCCCAGCCCAGCCGAACCGGTCCGAACCGGACCGGTTACACCTTGAACCGCGCCTTTTGAAACCCTAGTGCGCGCCTCCATCGTGACAGCGTCGAGACGCTGTGTAGATTAGCGTCCCGACGCTGTGCGTTTTCCATATCTGGCGCCTGCGTAATCGAGACAGCGTCGAGACGCTGTTGAGGTAGCGTCCCGACGCTGTGTGCTTTCCTTACCGAGCGCCTTCGGTATCGAGACAGCGTCGAGATGCTGTTGAAGGAGCGTCCCGACGCTGTTGCGTCTGGAGGCAGATTCTGGGCAAAACAGCAACGATTTTTCCGATTTCGGCCTCGATTTCAGCGACGATTGCTCCGATTTTCATCTCATAAAAACCTATTCTAGACCCGAACTTACATAGGACTCGATTTTACATAAAATACCCGAAACACCGGGCCTTACATGATCAAAATAACATAAAAATAAAATCTATGGCCATAAAATTAACCCAAACAGTTCAATGCAAACCGAACATACATTATGCATAAATCCCACCTATTAGAGCCTATCGCAACTTTTTAAAATTAATTAATAGGGACAGCGATGGCTCTGATGCCGATTGAAGGGAATAAAAGTCCCCACGCAGCGGAAGCGCATCGATTGGACCTTACGCCGTATATTAATTAACATTAAAAAACCGTTACGATAACTCAAACAAAACTTTAAACTAACTTTAAAGTCGCTGTAAAAACGGTTTAAACATGCTAAAAATAAATCTAAATTTATTTTAAAACTTTTCTAACGAAAAGAGGAAAACCGTTACAAACCTCCGTTGTAGACTTGACCGTTCTTCGCCAACGACGCTCCAACGAACGAAAACGCAGCAGCCGCCTTTGTTTTTCTTCGCTGGAAATTCCTTCTTGATTGACACAATAACCACAGAGGTTACACCGGTATGTCTCTAAGTCTAGGAGGCCAAAGACTTGTGGGAGTCTTTCTCTAAGAGGGAGGCTAGAGAGAATTCTAGGTCTTGTCTTTCAAGAGTGTCAAGTGTCATGACCAATTAGGTCTAGTGTTCTATTTATAGAAGAGAGGCCATGAATAAAATATTCAATTAAATCAATCTTTTCCAAAATTGATTCAATCTTTATTCCTTAATTAATAAATCATGATCAATCAATTCCCCAATTGATTAATCTTTTCCATAAATGACTAATTTCTTCCATAAGTAATTAGATCATTCCCATAAATGTTTAATCACTTCCTTAAGTGATTAATTATTTACATAATTGATTAATTCATGGTTAATGAATTCTTTAATTAATTAACCACCAATTAAATATCACATATTTAATTTCCGGCCTTGAATTAATTAATTTTGCCCAAACACTTTTAGGACTTAAATTAATTAATTCTTTCAATCTTCCATAAATTTATATTTGAACTTCTTCAAATATTAATTTCTCTCATAATAATATATCAATATATATTATATTTATTTCCCTCAGTAAATTGAACATTTTCAATTTAATTACTTAGTTGCCTCAAATTACTTTACGAGCTACCAGTGGGACCTTATGGACCTGCAGATCAGAAGCTCCAACGATATGAGATTAATCGGTTAAACTCATTAACCACAATAATCAATATTCGTTAACTGTGTGTACATTCCACTATAGACTCACAGTTGCACTCTTCTCACTGCAGACATATTTTCTGTGTCCACGGAACTTAGACCAATATCGACTAGTTAGTCCTTCACGAGTGTCCGTAACACCAACTGGGTCAAATTACCGTTTTACCCCTGGGTCACCTCTATTTCCTTAAGTACCAATTCTCCTCTAATGAACAATCTGTTTATGGTCCAACCATTAAACAGAAAACCCTCTCGTGCCATTGAGAGGGTAGGGCCCTTTGTTCAAGACTCGGAGTAACCACTTAAGGGAGCACTCATCTGCTTCCCTAAAGTCGGGAAGGAGTGAATTCCATCTTGCATGATTATGTTCCCAGCTCCCCATTCGATCTTGTCCCCAAAGTGGTAGGCTTATTGAGTCAGCGTATTGGCCACTCTCACCCATACAAATCAAAGGACAGTCTCTCATGAGCAGGAGTCCATAATCAACTCAGGATTAAGACTAAGTTGTCTCGGTCGTCCTAGTGAAATAGAAAACCAACTAGTTAACGGTGTTATAACTAGTGGTTACTATTTCGCGGTCCGGTCTTATGCAAACTCATTGCATAGGATACCCCCACTCGCATGTCTCCTACACGAACGCGTTGGATCGCAGCGTTTGTATCAAATACAAAGTGGGCCGTATCCATAGTGTCACCAGGATAAGGCACCCAGTCTTATCCCTATACTATAGACCCTTTAGGCTGTTTCTTGAACAATGATCCCATATGTCGCTACATATAGTTCAAGACTCATATTACAGCCTTGGATGTCTAGTTTATTGGATTAGGGTTATTATTAGGCAAAGACATATATATAAAATAACTAATAACAATTAATGGAAAATATATCAATATTATTTCATTAATATCCGGTCAACGGTTACATTCACTATCTACGAGTTTTAGGGCCTAAAACCCAACAGACTGATCTTCTGGATTTTTTTTTCTTTTTATAGAAACCCACCCCATGCCACTTCAGCTTGCCGTGGGTGTTGGCGATAAGAATTGGTATCCGCCTGGTAGATTGGAGCACGGTGAGGGGTGAGACGAAGGTAAGGGGTAACCGGCCAATGATGTATTGGAGCAAGCAACCTGAAAACATGTTTTATTTTTTATTTTTTGGTTTTTTTTGATGTGCCTTGTTGTTGTAGTTTGTTCCTCTTCTGATTTACCGTTTGTTAATTGATTTTGTTTGTCAGTTGGTTTTTTCTCTTCTTGTGGACTCCGATTGTTCTTCTTAGTGTTATGTAAATTTGACCCCCCCATTCGTATTATGTGTTCATGCTTGTGTGAATTTGATTCCTCTCATGACCCCCCCCCAAATTCCTATTATGTGTTCATGTTCACTATTTTGTAAATTTGCTTTCTCTCATCACCCCCCCCCTATGTTTTTATGCTCACTGGTTATTTGATTTGATTTTGTCTTCTTTTGCGCACAATATTTGATTCAACTTTGTGTTCTTCATTTACATGCCAGTGTTCAATAGATTGTGTTTTTTCCACTTGTTTCTTATTTTATACTTCTGTTTGTCCGTTTCTTTTTTGCCATATTTGTTTGACTTCCATGGTCTTTTTTGTTCCTTCATGTCAATTTCATGTTGTTTTCCAAATGTCGAAATGTTTTCTGCATTGAACAAAACCATGGTTGAAAAAAAAATTCCAACTGAGGTCGGTTACATTTTTTTTTCAGTATTAAAATGTTTCATGGTTCTTAGTTTATGATATTTGGTTACTTTCTGACTAATCACATTGTGGTTGAACCAATGTTATGTAAACCAAGTTTATTTGTCATGGGAAAAGTCTGATGTTGCATTTATTTCAACTTACTCACCATATCTTTCCATTTAAAATATTAGAGTTGGTTGCATTTATGTTGACTTCATAAATGCAACCAACCTTCTGAGTTAATAAATAAAGGCAGCTTGCATTTATATTTTGTGGTTTAATTATGCAACCACTGCTTGTACTTTCATTCAACCACCTCCTTCAATCCTTTCCTTATTTAAAGAAGACCATCCATTCCTAAGGAAAGTCTCCACTGCATTGGATAGTCCCTCTAAACGATGAGTCATTTTCCAACTTCCATACTTTTCTTTCTTTGTGTTGCTATGTATACCAAGTTCTTCGTTTCACTAACTACAATCTCTTCTTATCTTCTGCCCTTGAAGACAAACCTAAACCCGATCTCCACCTTCTTCTGTTTCGTTTCACGCATCCCGATCTCATATAACGGTAAGTTTTCATTCTCTTCCTTCATTCATTTCGTTTGTACTTGGTCTACATTCATACGGTCATATCTTAATAACTTTCTCCCTTTATGTCATATGCTTGCAGGTTTACTCCAAAAAACACCGTTATATTCGAGGTTCGTTCGTTCAATTTAAATACCCTTTTACTGTTCTGAAAATTTGTGTATATTCTTTGTTGTGGACATTACAAACTGCTTCATTTGTATTATTGAATTTCAGACATTTCGTTGGTTTGTTTTGTTTTTTCAAGTTGTATTGTTCATTGCGTTAGTATTTTAGCTTATGTAATGATATCATTTTCTGTATAAATGATTTTTTTTCTTATGAAATGTTGACGAATATTAAAATAAATGGAAGTAAAAAATATGTCACGTTGTTTGAATGAATATTTAGTTCCTAAAATTCATCATGGTTTTACTATCATTTTTTATTTTGAATGTTGACAAAAAAGATGCAGTAGCAATTTTGTAATGACATGCAATTTTGTAATGACATGTTCACTAAAATGTTGAAACAGAAAACAAAAATGAAATTTGAAGTTTACTATAACACAAGTTAAATTTAGTAGCAATTATGGAAAAATGGTTTCAATAATATGAACATTTGCTTTAAATAAGTTAAAATATGTTTGACTCCATCTTGCTTGCTTCTGGAATTTTAGCTTTAAAAAAATTGAGACCTCACTATAATCTGAAAAAGGTTCGTTTTTTTTTTACAACACTTTGCAGAAAAATTAATTTCAAGTGGATAAATTTTATTAAAAGAAATTTAATTTGGATTTCAGTTTTCATTCAAGTTTTTCAACACATTGATTAATATCATATTTGTACTGTCAAGTTAAAAAGGAATGAAATTAAAAATTAACCACATTCATGTAATTAAAATGAATAAAAGTGATTTCATAAAAAATAAATAAATAACATACATCATGTTAAAGTAATCTGTTTTATTTTATTATTATTTTTGTTTACAAAATTGAAGTCATGAAAATAACATTTTCATATGGTTTCAAAAAAAGCCAACGAATGAATTGTTTAGTACATTTTTTCCCTCCAATTAGAGTTATTATGTTCAAAATTGTAGGAAAATAAATTTTATAACTTCAATGAGTTAAGAAGTTCAACATCCAAGTCAAATGAATTTTGTACTTAGTTAATAATAGCAAAATTGAAGTAAAAGAGATTTCCTAATTTGTGTTAAAGGTAAGAAGATCAAATTTGAAGTAAAATACATTCCCATAAATTCCAATTTGAGTTAAAGAAGTTTAAAATTGAAGTAATCAAATTATCATGTTTTGTCATTGAAGAGCATTTCATATTATTATCTTTTTTCAAGGGTTTTTTTATATGATTTTATTTCCATTTTTCATGAGTTTTATTGCACTAATAATTTCAAAAAACAAGTATTGAAAATGTTACTGTTATATATATATGCTCAATTTATATCTTATCACATCCTTTGATTTTCATTAAGTTTACTTTACTTTAATTGTACTTTGATACTTGTCTATGAGCTTAATAATCTATCTTAGTTAGTCTAGGGGTTATTGTGCATTTCGAACGTATACTTTTAAACCCCAAAAGATAGATTCAATTATTTGGTAAAATAATACACAATTGTTTTGTGACGAAAGAACAAATTATATAAATTACCTTTTCACCCAAAACCCCAAATCATAAACCCTAAACTTACCAAACCCTAAATCGTAAACCCTAAACCATAAACGACTTAACCACTAAACCCTAAACCACTTAACCACTAAACCCTAAACCATTTGAAATTGAATGAAAAAACTTTAAAATATTTGTATACGTGGCAACTTATTGATATTTCTAGTTGGACTAAAGTAGAAAATATTTGTGTTTCATGTCGATTGAGTAAGAGTGGTAAGTTGAGTTTTCAATCTAGCATGAATTTTTATACAAGTTTCCTTTAGAAAAAGTGCATTGTGGTCTATGGGGTCCTGCCCTTATAGCATCGTTTCAAAATTACAAATATATTTCAAGTTTTGTTGATGATTTTTCTAGATTGACATGGATATATCAGTTAAAAAGGAAGTCTGGATTTTTCTCATGTTTCAAAAAATTCAAGCTATTGATTGAAAACCAAGTTCATAGAAAGATCGAACTCTTACAAAGCGATAGTGGTGGAGAATTCACCTATCTTAAACTCATAGTTAGAGGAAAATGGAATTGTGTACCATTCTCATGTCCACAAACTCCCCAACATAATAGAGTAGTAGAGAGAGAACACTGTCACCTAGTGGAAATAGGTTCAACTCACCTATTTCAGTTTAATGTTCCTTTAAAATACTAGGTCGGTAGCTTCTTAACAACAACATTTGTCATAAATAGAATGCCTATCAAAATGCTTAATAATCAGAACCCCTTTACAAATTTTTTCAAAGGGCACCATACCTAAGTATGATGACATTAAAATATTTGGGTATAGATGCTTCCCTTATCTAAGAAACTATGCTAAATATAAGTTTTAAAAAAGAACATATCATTGTGTGTTTATAGGATATAGTCCATTGCATTATAGGGCATAAATGTCTAGATACTAGCAATTATCAGAGTATATATCTCAAGGCAACTTATTTTTTATGAGAGTTATTTTTCTTTTATAAATAACAAAACACACACATCACAACAATATACTTTGAAAGAAACTAATTTTGCAGGTTTAGAAGAATGGATGAATGTTTCAAAAGCATCACCTCAAAAGGATAAAGACAACTCAAGCCTCACTGATATGAGTGGTAGTGGAAGTCCTACTCATGAGGCAATCATCACAAACCAAACACAAATGGAAGAAGTAAATCACTCACAAGGAAGTAACAATTGTAACAGTCCAACATCACAACCTAAAGCTCATGGACAACAACTAAACAATGAAGAAAATACACCAATACACTTACCTAAAGCATTTGCACAACAAACCAATAATGAGGATAAAGACAATGCACACATACAATCAAACTTGTCACACATTGAGGAAAGAATTCACATTTCAAGAAGGAACATTTACTCAAATAAGGAACTCATTCAACCACCACCAAATAGGGAAAACGTGCTTAGCAATGCGACATTCGAATGGTCAAGTGAGGAAGCTATCCAATATTCCATCACAATTTTGAGGACAACAATCACACATACTCACAACAACAGAAATAACTTCCAATTGTTTGCAGACCCTCAAGAGAACCCACAATCTATTCCAAACTCTATTATTGAACAATCTCATTTCAATGAATTAACTGATATTAGTCTCATCTTTTTCATTGAGTTAAATTTCTCTCGTGCATGTAATCAAAATGTTAACAAGGACTCCAAAGTTAGAAAAGAAACTCCTTCAACTCATCCCAATGGACAAGACAAAAGCTTCACAATGATCCGTCTCTTGATCCTAACCTACACCACAAGATCCAAAAGACAAAAAGCATATCGTCACACAACATCTTATCTAGCTCATACTCCAACAAGATTTGGACTCTTATCAACCGCAATATCAAAGGGATACAAAAGTGCTCTACAATTTCCACACTGGAGGCAGGTCCTGGAAGAATAAATGAGAACCCTATACCAAAACAATATTTGGACCCTTGTCCCACGGACTGACAATGCTAATGTCATGGGATCCAAATAAATCTTTAATTTAAGAAAAAATTAAAGGAAGATGGCACTACTGAAAGATACAAAATCATGCCTCGTGGCCCAAGGTTTCACAAAAGTTGAAGGACTAGTTTATGAAGAAACCTTTAGTCGTGTAGTCAAACCCACTACTATAAGACTCATCCTTGTTGTGGTCGTTACATACAACTGGTCCTTAAGGCAATTAGATGAGATAACACTATTTTAGTGCTAGTTAGTTTCCGTAAATCTTGCTTATCTTCATGATAATATGTGAGAAAAATGATGAAGATTGATTATAAATTGTTGCAGGCCATATTGGAGTGCTTGGGACCGATTGGAAGAAAAATCAGTCACAAAAGAGTCAAAATGACCCAAATACCCCTCAATCAACTCAAGTCAACACTTCAACTTAATTCAACAAAGAATTCCAGTGAAGGTAGTGTTTCAACGCCTCTCAACGCTACAGCTCAAAGCCGTAAAGCTGAGGCTTAGTTTCGAGACGTTGGGGGACCGGTAGGGAGCGCCTATTTGTCTGAAGCGCGTTGACACTATTAACAACATGTCAATTCTATCGGCTGGGATATAAATTCATCTCTTCGAATTTTAGGGTTTCTTAGTTCATATTTTTTTCGATTTCAGCTGCAATCTCCTTTAATTCCTTGTATTTGTTTAGTTTTTCTTGTATTTGCATTAGATTATATTTGTTTTACTTATTTTAGGAAGGCTAATCAAGCCTCAGAGCTTAGCTCGAGCATTTCAGTGGCGGGTTAAACATAGATCGTTGTAATTGGGGGCTCGTCGATGTAAGTTTGATTAATTTCTTAAGATTTTGTACTTAAATTCCATAGCTTAACGTTATTGATGTGTTATTGAATCTCGTGCTTATTTATAATTAGGATTGACTGAGTAGTTGTTGGGGCGAATACCGCAAGTGCACGGGCCGCAAGTAATATAAAACGGAAATATTCTGAGTATCGAATCCACATGGAGGTGAAACGATATTTAAGTAAAGCAATAATTCCTTGAACACTACAAATACTTGGGGGAAATAATATTTAGGAACCCAACCATGAAACAAAAGATGAATTTAAAATTAAAGCAATTAAAGATTAAAATTTGATTGATCAAGGAAATAAAAAAATATGGAGAAAGAGTTTTGAGTGAGAAGTGGGGTCTTGAAAATAAATTAATAGCTAAATAATTATTACAATTATCCTATCTCTTTGCCAACCTAATTATACTCCTAGAATTTCCGTTAGTCACATGGAAAAAAAATTGTTATTGTTGTTATTCTACATTATGTTTCTAACTTTTTGTCTGCGATTACTTCATAACTAACTATTCTACATTATGTCGCAGATAGTGTGAATTGATCAGAATACATACTTACGAAATCTAATGACATAATACTTTATCCATGTAGACTAATGGCAGGTGCAGATAAACAACTGAAACACATCTGGACGAGGCAGGAGGAGGCAAGGTTGGTGGAATCCCTCGTGGAGCTCATCCACGAAGGTGGATAGAGAGGGGACAACAGGACCTTCAGGGCCGGATACCTAGCCCGACTGAAGCGGATGATAAAAGATAAAATACCGACCTGCACCATAGAGTCAACGTCCGTAATAGACTGCAAGGTGCGATCCTTGAAACGACAATACAGTGCCATCTCGAAGATGATGGGTCCGGGCTATAGTGGATTCGGTTGGAATGATGAGTTTAAATGCATCCAAGCTAAGAGGGAGGTATATGATGCATGGGTGAAGGTACGATCATTAGTCATTCTTTGATGTAACTCATGTACAATATCGTTGCTAAAACACTCTTCAATACATGCAGTCACACTCGGCCGCAAAGGGGCTGCTGAACAAGCCATTTCCTCATTACGAGGATCTTGCTTTCGTGTTCGGCAAAGACAGGGCGAGTGGCGGCACGTGTAATGTTCCAGTGGAACAGGCTGACAACACCCACGGGGACGACGAGGGTGATCAGAATGTTCAGGCGGAACAGGATTGTTATGTCCCCGCTCCTCCAGACATTAATCTGGCCGCGAACATGGACTTCGAGGACGTCCCCATCAAACTGACAAGCCGACCAAGCACTACAGGGTCCTCCCAGAGTCGAAAACAGAGCAGAGCATCATATGAAGCTGAAGCCCTTGATATTATGAGGCAGTCAGTGGCTATGCAGGAGACACAATTCACTAAGATCGCTGACTGGCCGAAAGCCCAAGATGCGCGAGAGTTCAAGAGGTGGGACACGGTCGGAGAGATGCTTCTGGCGCAGCACGACCTATCAGACGATGAGAGAGTTGCTCTTATGCGCATCCTCTTCGCCAAACCGAAGATGAAAAATATGATGTTGTCTGTGTCATCGAACCTCAGGCTTTGCTTTCTATGAGGACTACTGAACGAACGCCGGTGACTTCCTACCAGACTTTCCTCCACCCTACTTTTGATTTGTAATTACCAAAATATGTACCTTTGACTGACATTTCATCATTTTTTGTTAACTGTAATATAGTCAACCCATCGTCAATTTTTTGTATAGGGTTGATCATTATGTTCCTAATGTTTATGAAATCAATCAACTTACAAATGTCAATGAATCAGTCCACGAAGTTTCTGCAATATCACTTATCCCATGTACATTTTTTACTTTAAATGTTTTGCAATTCATTCTTCTCGTCTAATGTCACCAATAACACACGAATGTGTGTAAGTCTAACTTAAACAAATTAGAATGGTAATAATTGTTATTAATTTTCAAACATTTTTTAACCATCTTATCCATACATGGTTATGCATTTCAAGACGTGCCTAACATTAATCTTTTTTGTTATAACGATCATACTTTAGAGATCTACGACCGAATGGCATCAATTGTGACAGATGAAATGGATGAGGATATGTCTGACACGAGTAGTAAAATCGGGCTAGAATGTGCATCATCAACAGGGAGTAGTAGGAGACGTTGTTCCTACAAGAGAGAGATAACTGAGGTCATAAAGGATGCAATGGATGATCAAGTTACCAGTCTTCAGAGAATCTCATCGTGGTCGGAACGAAAGAACGAACAGGACGCTGCACACCGTAATTTGGTAGTCGAGGATATAGAAGAAATGACACACTTCGATGAACGAGATAAAACTCAACTTCTCAAAGTGCTGCTCGCTGATATGCAACAAATCGAGACTTTCCTGTCAATGCCCATGTCTTTGATAAAAATACATTGCATGCATCTTCTTGGAAGGAACAAATGATGTAAAATTGCTGCCAATATTATTCTGTGCGTGTTGTAGGTACTATGTTTCATTGTTGCTTGCACTTACTTCGTCATTTTCATGGAACTTAGTTTGTATTAACAAATATTTTCTTCATGTAATATGTACCAAAGATGAAGGTCTACATGATTCTAGTGAATTTTGTAATGACAAGAGAATATCGTTTTGCAATGCTTATTTTAAGAATGGAGAATGATTTTTACTTATTTTCCGTTTTTGGGGTTTTGATAAAAAGTGACTTATAAGCCCAATTTTCCAATTAATAGAATGGTCATTTACATTACTCCATTTTATAACAATTGTGTAGCATTGAAAAGTAAAAAAAAAAAAAAAAAAAAAAAAGAGCAAAAAAAAAAAAAAAAAAAACAAACGAGTAGTAAAATAATTGCAATGCTTATTTCATTATTATTTTTTTTAACCAAAATACAATATTGACCAAAAGTAAAATTGGAAAAAAAGAACCATGAAACAGAGACTCAACCTAGAAAACTAGATTCAGAGGAAATATATGAAGTGCAACAAGTGTGAAAATAAATTGAAGAACGGAGATTCATTTCTTTTATTTTTCTTTCTATCCAATTTTGTATTTTTCATCAAAATTGTGTCTTAAATAACCATATTTACAATTAATGGAAAGAAGATATGAAATTATTAATTTTAGAACAATTGTGTAACATTGAAAAAAAAAAAAAAGAACAGAAACTCAGACTTTAGAAACCAGCACCCCAAACACATACTTCCTAAATCAGACTTCAGAAACCAGCGCCCCAAACACAAACTTCCTAAACCCACAGATTTCAGAAAACACCCTATCCTAAACCCCAATTTTCAAACCCTTGCCTCAAACACGCCCTAAGGGATATAAGACCGAGGGAGGGTACACTTTCACGTTGATAAAGGCGAAAACCAACAAGGCAACGTCATATTTTAATACTTGGAACTTGGAAGACAGATCTGTCGGTTTCCCCTAATTCTAATTAATCCATTTTAACAACCTAAGTGTCCTCAGCGCCATTAAAATTTGTTAATTATTATGCTCTGATTCATTTTAGGAATCTAAGTTTAATAAACTAATCTCGTTGTCACGACGGGAAATTAAACTAGTTGCATGGATTATGATCTATCCTAATTTCTCTCCGTCGAGTTTCCGTTAAGAATCGAATCAATATACAATTGGCCAGATCGCATACAACATTACGAGCATCCATACAAATAATTAGTAAAAGAGGGCAAGAGTTAGGCAATTATAATAACATTTAACTATATATTTTCATTTCAAGACCCCAAATTGGGGTTTAACTATACATGGCTATAATATCCACAAGATATACAAAGGAAAGCATAAATTTGAGCAAAATAAGAGAAAAGAAAATGACCGTCGAAGACCCCGTTGCTAGAGTGCCCCCAAAAAATGACCGTCGAAGACCCCGTTGCTAGAATCCCTCCCAGCACGCCTTGAGCCTCCTAGAGTGCCCCCAAAAACTCCCCAAAATTTTCCCACTACTAACTCTCAAAAAGGCTAGAAAGCCTTGAGAGAATGCTCCAAAAGGAGCAAAGGAAGGAAGGAAAGGAATGGTTGATGAAATGATTGATGAGAAAAATGGGCACCAAGGGAGGCTATTTATAAGCCCGAAATAAGGACAACGTCGCGACGCTATCGGCACAACGTCGCGACGCTGTGACGTCACCCGACTTGCTCGCCAAGAAATGCACGATGCTGTCCCCACAACGTCTCAACGCTGTGCAGTTCCCAGACTAGTAGACGCGAATTTGGGCTTGAAACTTGGGCCATCTTCAATTCTTTTTTGGGGCAACCAGCTAAATGGCCATTTTAAAATAGTTGATTTGAAAAAGAGTCATTCGTGTTTTCATTTTGAGATATGGCCAAAAGCTAAATTTAGTAAATTTTTTTTGCAACAAAGTGGACGTAAATACCCCACCCAAATCTTAATTCATAAATAAATTAAATTAAAATACACTATAAAGAATGGAGAAAATCTAGGATTGTTACAGATTAATTCAACAACCAAATCAATAACAACCCTACAAATTAAACAAATAAATATGGAAAATTAAGATTGAAACAACAGATTCAAATTCAAACGGGAGAAAAAATCCTGGATAGCCAAAAACATAAAAGCAGTAACCAAAAACGTTACTTTGGGGATGAAATAAAACATGAAAGCAATAACAAATATGTGGAAACATACTTATGATATGAATAATCTTTACAGTTAGTAACAAAATGTATAAGAATGACCCTAACCGAAATCTAAATCCATATTATTTAAATTAAATATACTATAAAAAAAAAGAGAGAGAATCTAGGATTTACAGGTTAATTTAATGTGAAATTCAATGAAATAATTTCAAAATAAAAAGGATAAGTCTAATATTAATTTATCTTAACAGTATAATTTGAAAACAAAAATTTTAATTAAGAAATTTGTTACTAAATTCAAATCACGAAAAAATAGGAGAACATAACAAAATACAATATATCGATAAAAAAAAAATCATACATGTTACAGCTAAAATTCATCATGCAAATTAAATATACTATAAAAAAAGGAGAGAATCTAGGATCTACATATTAATTTAATGTTAAATTCAATAAAATAATTTCAAAATAAAAAAGATAAGTCTAATATTAATTTATCTTAACAGTATAATTTGAAAACAAAAATTTTAATTAAGAAATTTGTTACTAAATTCAAATCACGATTTATGGAGAAAAAATAGGAGAACATAACAAAATACAATATATCGATAAAAAAAAAAATCATACTTGTTACAGCTAGAATTCATCATGCAAATTGAAGAAATTGAAGAAAAATCACTGTAGTTGTGATCTTTGTTTAATCACAATTACAGTGTGTATGAAAACGGGTAAGGGTTTCTTCTAAAAATTATTTACTTTTGTAGGAGACGGAAGATTCAAAGGTGATTGAGACTGATGCAGAAGAAAGTTCAAATGAGCTTTCAACAAATGAAAAGAATAACTCAGGTGAACGAAAACATGAAAGCAATAATCAATCTGAACGCTTACTTTTGGAGTAACAGAAAACATGAAAGCAGTAACAAAAATGCTGAAATATACCTATGATCAATAGCTTTACGGAAGGAACGACGAAGACCAATAATCAATCAGAATGGTTGGAAAAGACGATGAAGCAATCTGGTTTGTTGATTACAAAATAAAAGTCTACTGGGAAAGACGATGAAGCAATCTGGATTTGAATTTCAAATGATAAGAGATAATATATATATGTTGTAACTAACCATTGCTTGATTCATGGGATAATTGGTTTTTTTGTTAAAAAAAAATAATTAATTGGCTTCCTCAAATATAGGGGTGGGGCGTGAAAATTAACTTAGGGGTATAATTGGAAGAATAAAACAAGTGAAAATAGGTTAAAAATACGGTTTGACCATTTTCCATTAAAAAATACGGTTTGGCCATTTTTCGAAATTACCCTGTAATTTCTGGCCATTTTTTAGGATTTCCCTTCTTTTTTTGGATCTTTTCTTCATGGTTGACTTCTTGGGCTCCCCCTTTGACCCATGGATGGATAATTGGGTTGGATTGCTCATTTTTGGGCCTTTTTTCACTAAAAATCCATATAATGCTCCTAAAGACAAAATAACAAATTATTTTAGATTTCTTCAATAAAAACACAATTAAAGTGCTCAAAAGCTTAATAATTTAGGACTAAAATAGCGACATTTATGTTCGCTATCACACCCCAAACTTAAGCTTTTGCTAGTCCCGAGCAAAATAAATTCGAAAGATGCATGAAATAGAATCACTCAAGCCTCAATGATTTTGGAACTTTTAAGCTAAAATGGAAAACATGCAAGTGGAATAAGCAAGCACCGCATACTCATGAAGAAATCTTAAAATAGTTTGAACTTAAGATTAATGAATAACATGCTCAAGACTTATCTAATGATTCTTTTACTAACCTAGATTAGTCTTATGGCTTTCTCCATTTGTTTTCCCCTACACTGGCTAAGAGTCCCTAATAGGTCGGAGTTCTACTATCATGCAAAAAAAAGAAACTAAGGAGCTTGACATTTTCTTTTTCATGGGGGAGTTAAACTCACAAATATTTTTCACTTTCTTTTTCTTTTGTTACTCCCCCAAACTTGCATTTTGATATCTAATGGTACTAGCTTTCACACTACAGTGCAGGGACCCTTAACCCAAATTTTATTCTTTGATTGACCTAACTGATCACACCGCAGGTAGCTCTTTTTACCCCTAGGCTTTTCTTTTGTGCAAGCAAAAATTTTCTTTTTCAACTGATTTTTCTTTTTTTTCTTTTTTCTTTTGTTGCTTTTCTCTCAGCAGACATAACATTTTTTTTTTCTACCTAGTTCTTAAAACAATCAAGCATGAACTCCTAGTGTTAGAAACTAAGACTATCGGGGTGACAACAAACTTTAAAAATCATAATAAAAATCTAGATTTTCAAAGATGTCATAGGATAAGACTATCGCATGCTTTAGACATTAAAACTAAGTATCAAAAAGTTTTAAAATTTCTCAATTTCTGCTATGCTCCCAGATTCCACAACATATAAACCATTTTCTCCCAAAACTTCTAAAATCACATCCTCAGCTATCATGACTATCTACTCATGCAACCAATGAAATTTAAATATGCTCAACACAGCAAAAGCCTCCCCCCAAACTTAAACTAAACATTGTCCCAATGTTTAAAAATAATAAAGCATAAAGAGGGATACTGAGACTTCCCTGAGTTAGGAGCAATTCTTCCTCTTCCTTTGGGTCCAGAAAATGAGATTCTTGGAGCTTTGGGACTTGCTAAAGTGATCCTGCAAAACAAAATTTGATCACGAAGCAAGGAAATTTATTTACTGCAAAAAATTACCTAAACTTTTAATCCTTGGGTTGCCTCCCAAGTAGCGCTTTCTTTAACGTCTTTAGCTAGACGAGGCTCGGCATGCTCACGGAGGCTCGAAATAAAAAATTTCATCGTCCTCTGGGCTTTGAAGAAAATCGTGCACCGGCATGCTCACGGAGGCTCGAGAAAAAAAACTTTCCCCTGGCATGTCATCACTGAAGAGATTGTCATAATAACATTTCAAAAAATATGTAACAGCATCAATCTCTTTTCTAAGTCTCTATTTTCAAAACAATTATTCACAGAGTCATCCTGTGTCATGATATCTACCGGTCTAGGATCTAAGGATGGCTTATCAATTATGCCTATCCACTCATCAGATATAATATTTACATGCTCATGAGATTCTTGAGACAAAGTATTTAAAAATGATTCAACTAAGCTATCATATGACACATCATCAGAAGAGTCAAAGAATACAAGAATTTCGGTGGTCAGATTCTATACTATCCACATCATCAGGACCCGAATTAAAACTATCAACAACCTTAGGGTCCGACTCTATATACTCAACAATGTCAGGATCAGACTCAATAGATTCAGTATTATTGTAACGCCCCGAGCACATTTGGGTGTGTTTAAATTCCATGTTTAAAGTTGAAGAAATATAAACTCTATTTTGGCTTGAACTTAGAGATTAAATTATATACTAAGGTGTGGGGAAATTAATCTGTTAACTTAATTAGTTTCTCTCCTTAAAAGCTCGATTAAAAGTTAGCCAGTGTTGGTTACCTGAGAGTTAAAGCATTGAAATATTCACGCTAATTGGGGGTTAGTTGAAAGCTAATCTTGGATTGGCTATTTTTGGGGTTTTTTGTTAATTGGTAAAGAAAAAGAAATTCCAAGGAAAAGAAGAAGAAAAAAAACCCTAGTGAACCCTCTCCATCTCTTTTCTCTCTTCGTGCGTGAGGCAGCCCCCTAGCAGATCTCACGCCGCCACCTCTCATCTTCAGCCGCCGCTGCCGTCTGGGTCACGCCACTGCCCCGTTCCGTCAGTGGTGTCGACGCAGCAAGCCACCGCGTGGTTCTTCTTCCCCTGCGAGCTCTCTCTTCGTGGATCCCTCTCTCACTCCTGTCGGTTTCTCTCCCTCCGTCGCAGCCCAAGTGCCGTCGCCGGCACTCGCTGCCCCTTGCTGCCGTCGCTCAAAGTATCATTCCTCGCGTATTTGCCTCTGTCCAGCAACTATTTTGGCCGTTTTCAAGGTCGTTTGATATTTTTGGTAAGTTTAATCTATTACCCATGCCCTCTTTAGGCCTTTAGCTAAGTTTAATCGAATACCCATTCTTGTTTAGTGCTTTAAATGGAATGCCCATTAGTATTAGGTGCTGGAAAATTGAGTTTGGTTTGATTTTCTGATTTGCAGCGCCGTCTAAGTGTTCGATTAAGTTCGAAACACTTCTACTTGATCACCCACCGCCCAAGGACTATTCTAGCGCATCGTTAGAGGTTTGTATAACCCGTCTAGCGTTGAAACGGGACTGTTTGGGTAAGTTTCCTTGTTGTCCCTTCGCTTTTAGCGTTAGAGGTTGTTGTCCATTAGTGTTTTAGCCTTAGAATCATGATCTTGTTGTTACCCATTGCATATCTAGGCTCGTAGGAGTTGCCTAACCTTTATAGGACCTAGTTTATGCATTTAAATGAGTTATCATGACTGTTTTGGCTAGAAGCTTGTAGTTTTTCAAAAGCCCATTAACTCTCGTTGCCTTAGTGTGTTTCTCGATTCTTGTAGGTTCTTAAAGCATGAAGGAATGAGCTTTAGGTTGCTGTTTGTAGCTTATAAAACATGTTAGATTAGATCCCCATTAGTTGTTTTAGGTTTGGTAGCGTGTCCGATCCTTAGGAGTTCCTAGTACACTTTATGTGGGTCGTTTACTTGCTGTCCAGAGGCTGAAAAGCCTTATCTGGAGCCGTTTGGCGAAAACTCATTGCCCGTTGTGCCTTAGACATGGTTGCCCATGGTCTAAAGGTTTTGAGTTTTAATTTTGGGGTACGTTTAAAGGCTGTCTAGCAAAGAAATGAGCTGGAGTGGTTTTGGCCCCTAGCAGCTTATTAGGTTGTTTTCTCTTAGTTTAGTCTTTGATGGTAGCGTTTTTGGTTGTAGTTCGAGGTGCTTGATGCAAGTGTTGCCTCGTTGGTATTTGGAAGCGTGTTTGGTAAGTAGTTTCTACTTGCTAGATCTTGTTTGATTGTGTTAGCATGATGTTTGTTTATGTTTACCTTTACTCTTGTGTAAAGCATGATTTGTTCTATATAAATGTACTAAAGTGCTTGTGTGGAGCATGTTATGTTGTATACAATCGTTCTGAATTGTTTGAGATGAACTCGTTCTGTTCAGCGCTTGTGGTAAGCATGTATGTTGTTGTTAAAGCATGAGATATGTGACTGCTGAGTTGTGGTCGTTGTTTAAGCATGTTATGTTTGGGTTGAGCATGATGGGTTAGGCTAGCTTTTGTCACTGGAGGTGTAGCATGAGTCTAGCGGTTGCGTTACATGACGCGTAATTCATGTGTAGGTGCGCAGCGTGGCACGTAATTCATGCGAGTGGTTGCGTAGCATGGCACGTAATGCATACGAATGGCTTGCACAGCGTGGCGTGTAATGCATGTGTTGGTTTGCGCAACATGGCGCGTAATTCATGCGTTAGGTGCAGAGCATGACGCGTAAATCATGTGTGGTCTAGTAGAGTGTGGGTGCATAGTGTGGGAAGCATATGCATGATGGTTATTCGTTGCTTGTGAGCATGTGATAGCGAGCCTAGCTAGCTATTTTTCTCTTATTAATTAAGCTAGTCTTTTACAATTATTTGTCCAAATTTCTGCATTTTTATGTTTTATTTGTAGGAAGTATGTGTTTGAAGCTTAATTCAGCAATTGGAGTCAAATGGAGTTCAATCCTAAAAAAAAAAAAAAAAAAAAAAAAAAAAAAAAAATAGCGTCGCGACGCTATAGAAAAATTTCCAAAAATGCGGATCGCGACAGCGTCTCGACGCTACGACGAAATTTTGCTATTTAAGCATCCTTTCGGCTAGGTTTTTGGGGGAACCAATTTTGGGACTTTTTGGAGCCGTAAACAGAGGAAAAACAGAGGAATTCAAGGCTGAAGCAAAGGGGAAAATTCATAAATCAACCCATTGTTCGTGGGGATCGTGACGGGGACATTCGGTCTCGGCCTACAACGAGTTTAATTCTTCTTTCCCTCACTTTAGTTAGATTTTTATGGCTTTTACATGTTTAGTTGAGCTTGTAATTTTGATCATGAGTAGCTAAACTTGTAAGCTTAGGGATTGATGTAGTTGATTGTGTTTATGGATTGATTTATGGTTTAAGTTGTGCAATGGTATTATGTTTGTAATCTTGATTTAATGCTTTCAATTAATTGGCCATTAGTTGGATGATTTAAGTTTTGAATCTAGCTCGGGAGAGGGGATTTGATTTATACTTACTCAAGATTGCATGACTAAAGTTTAGTTTCTATTTCGTGACGGTTTTAGATTAACTTTAGAATTGGTTGAAAGATCTCATTGCCTTGCATGATTAATAAACTTAGATAGGGATATCAAGTTGGTTAATTTGCATGACAATCAATTATACTCGGGAGAGGTAGTTGTGATTAAAGGGTCTTTGGCTCATAATTCCATTGTGCATAATAACTTATTCCTTAAAATCAATCCTAAACTAAATCGACGAAATCAATTCCCTAAGTAGTTTTCCCAATTGAAATTCCACACTTCTTACTTGCTTTGATTTGGTTTTCATATCATTCAATCATCACTTTTTGATCCCTAAATAAAATTGGGCAAGATAATTCACAATACTTGATTTGCTTAAAAATCCAATCCAGAGGACGACACTCGTTTATACGAACTCTTTATAATTACTTGACCCGTGCGCTTGCGGTTAGGAAAAGTCCACATCAAGTTTTTGGCGCCGTTGTCGGGGATTGGTATATTTAGTTAAATTAATATCGTGGAAAAATTGTTCGGTCTTAATTTAGGGTGTATTTTAATTTTTTTTATTTTTATTTTGTAGATATATTGCATTTTTTTCCTTATTTGTTTTTATTTTTCATATTTGTTGCATCCTATTTTAGTGTTTTCCTTATAATTTGTTTTTCTTTCCATATTTGCTTTTCTAATTTAGTTTTTCTTTTAGTTGTGTAATCTTTTCCTTATTTGTTTTTTGTGTTATTTTCTTGATTTTTTTTTCTTGATTTAGATATTTTTCCTTGTTAGTCTTTTGCCTTAATTGTAATTTTCCATATTTGTTTCTTGTTTTCCTTAATTAGATAGTACTTTCCTTTTCTAGATTATATTTTCCATATTTAGATTTATCCATATTAGATTTTTTCCATATTAGATTTTTTTTTTTGTTTGAGTCTTTGTCATTTGTTCTTGTTGGGTTATTGTTTGATTAGAAGCCTAATTATCATTGTTGCTTTAATTGATTTGAATGACTTTTTATTCAACACCATATTCCAATTTTTCATCTTCAAGTTATACCCCTTTAAATGAAAATTGATCATTGGAAAGCATAGTACAAAATTATATTGAGGAGTCTAGAGCGAGGAATCTAAAAATTGATGAAATCATAAGAGGACTTCAAGCTCCACATGAAGTTAGTGAGGTGGGATCCACTTCCATAAGTTGTCTAGTGAGTCATGTGGCCGATGATTCATTGGCACCCATTCATGAACGTAGTTCTTTCGATCTTGATGAGGATGAGCAGTTAGAGGTGAGTTGCATGAATAGTGGGGATGAATTGGAGAGTTGGAGCACCTATCAAGAACATGGTTGTGAGGAAGAAAAAGAAAATGAGCTTGTAGTGTCAAAGGAAGTTCAAGAGGTAGAGTTTGAGGTTGAAAAGCCTTCGTCTGTTTTATCTTCTCCATCCTTTGTATATTTTGATTATTCTTTTTTCTATTCTCACGAGTCAGTTTTAGAGTCAGAGTCTCTTTATTTTGATCTTTCTCCTTTTATGTTTATTTTAGTAAAAAATACCAAAAATAATTCTATTTCAGGGGCCCATGAGAAGCTGGTAAGCTTGCTAGCAAGAGTGAGTTTTATTGATTCAAGGAAGAAGGGCCCAAAGAAATACGAGAATTTTTATGTGCCTTGACAGACTGGACAAACACGTCGAGCTAATGACGTTAAACAAGCGCTTATGGGAGGCAACCCAAGTAAGTTTAGTGTGTTTTTTTTTTTTGTTTTTGATTTATTTTTTGTTTTTGTTTTGTAGGTCTTGTTTTCTTTCTCTCCTTTGCTTTCAAGCTTTCAAGATTCCAAGCTTTCAGTCAAGAAGTCATCATTATTCTAGGCCAGTATTGTTCACTCCTTTCATTCTTTTATTGTTCTCATGCTTGTTTGTGCCTTATTTTCTTTATACATTGAGGACAATGCATGTTTTAAGTTTGGGGGTGGATTAGCATGTTTGTGGAGCCCTTGAGCATCTGAGTTCGGGCTATAGTTTTGAGCTTTCTTTGAATTATGCATATGGTTGTTGTCTGGATGTATTTTTGCATGATTATGATGTCCTAGGATAGACTTTCTTGTCAATTTTCAAGCTTGTGATGAGTTGTAAGCATGAGTGCCCAAAAAGGGAGACTTTTTAAAAATGTTCTAGGAGATGACTTGCATGAGTAGAGTATTTGTCTTGGCTAGATTTGGTTTTGAATGCTTAGGAGCGAATTATTGGGTTCATATGCTTGTTGTCACCTCGATAGGTGTAGGGTAGAGCTAAAGAGTTATTTTTTTGCAAATTAGCATGTTTGATCTTGTTTAGGAGAAAAGAAAAGAATATCTGCTTATCATGTTCATAATGAAAAATCATTCTTGTTGTTATTGTTGAAAAAGAAAAAAAAAGTCATGACTTATGCGCGCAATATGCAATGGTTAATGAAGATTAAGGCAAAAAGAGCTACCCCTGTTGTGATCAGTTAGGCCAACCAGAGAAAACTCAGGTTAAGGGTCCCTGCAATAAGTGTGTGAAAGCTAGTGCCACATATAAATGCTTAATTTAATTGTCAATTATAAGCACCTTAGTTTGGAGGAAAACAATCTAATTTGTTCCATTAACTCATTAGTGAAGCCTTGGTGCCAGTGTAGAGGGAAGATGAGCTGAGAGTTTAATAATCCAATCCCGAGCTAGTAGAGTCTGATCTTGTTGAGTTAGATCTCGCTTGTGCAAGTTAATTTTGGAAAAATTTTAATTTGTCTCCCTCATTGGTCCTTATGTGCATGTCTCTTGCTTGCTTGGTTATTGACTTTTGAGCTTTGAGGATTGAGTTATGATTGTTGCATCCATTCTTCTACTGTATGTTTGATTCATAGTTTGCTCGAGGACTAGCAAAAGCTTAAGTTTGGGGGTATTTGATAGCGAGCATAGCTAGCTATTTTTCTCTTATTAATTAAGCTAGTCTTTTACAATTATTTGCCCAAATTTCTGCATTTTTATGTTTTATTTGTAGGAAGTATGTGTTTGAAGCTTAATTCAGCAATTGGAGTCAAATGGAGTTCAATCCTAAAAAAAAATAAAAAAAAAAAAAAAAAATAGCGTCGCGACGCTATAGAAAAATTTCCAAAAATGCGGATCGCGACAGCGTCTCGACGCTACGACGAAATTTTGCTATTTAAGCATCCTTTCGGCTAGGTTTTTGGGGGAACCAATTTTGGGACTTTTTGGAGCCGTAAACAGAGGAAAAACAGAGGAATTCAAGGCTGAAGCAAAGGGGAAAATTCATAAATCAACCCATTGTTCGTGGGGATCGTGACGGGGACGTTCGGTCTCGGCCTACAATGAGTTTAATTCTTCTTTCCCTCACTTTAGTTAGATTTTTATGGCTTTTACATGTTTAGTTGAGCTTGTAATTTTGATCATGAGTAGCTAAACTTGTAAGCTTAGGGATTGATGTAGTTGATTGTGTTTATGGATTGATTTATGGTTTAAGTTGTGCAATGGTATGTTTGTAATCTTGATTTAATGCTTTCAATTAATTGGCCATTAGTTGGATGATTTAAGTTTCGAATCTAGCTCGGGAGAGGGGATTTGATTTAGACTTACTCAAGATTGCATGACTAAAGTTTAGTTTCTATTTCGTGACGGTTTTAGATTAACTTTAGAATTGGTTGAAAGATCTCATTGCCTTGCATGATTAATAAACTTAGATAGGGATATCAAGTTGGTTAATTTGCATGACAATCAATTATACTCGGGAGAGGTAGTTGTGATTAAAGGGTCTTTGGCTCATAATTCCATTGTGCATAATAACTTATTCCTTAAAATCAATCCTAAACTAAATCGGCGAAATCAATTCCCTAAGTAGTTTTCCCAATTGAAATTCCACACTTTTTACTTGCTTTGATTTGGTTTTCATATCATTCAATCATCACTTTTTGATCCCTAAATAAAATTGGGCAAGATAATTCACAATACTTGATTTGCTTTAAAATCCAATCCAGAGGGCGACACTCATTTATACGAACTCTTTATTATTACTTGACCTGTGCGCTTGCGGTTAGGAAAAGTCCACATCAGCATGGTGTGGGTTTTATCGCTTTCTGAGCATTTTGGAATCTTTTTATTGCTTTTGGAAGCATGATGTATGCGTGTGAGAAGCATGTTGTTTGAAATTGTTTGATGTTTGTGATCTAGCTCGTGTGAGCTACTTACCAGTACCGCGGTTGTACTGATACCCCATTCCCCACCTTTCCCCCAACATTTTAGATGTTGCAGGTATCTAGGATAATCCAGACCATGGTAGCGAGGAGGAGGACTATGAGGAAAATTCCTAAGCGTTGAGTCCTCTCGTGACTATGTTTTTCCTTAGTTGCTTTAGTAGATAGTTGTGTTGTTCTAATTCGTAGTTCTGTGATGGTGAGGGATTCACCTGAGAAATATTTTTTGTCTCTGAGATTCAAACTAGACTTTTCTATTGGATTAAGTTTCATAAATGCTTTAACTAGTGGTCTAGCTTTCCTGTTAATAATGTCTTGATGTTCCGCTGCATGATCTTAGTTTTCTGAATGTTGCCTGGAGGTTTGTCTTGTTTAGAGAAGATAGGTTTGCGAAATCTGACTGTAGTTTGGTGAGCTTGGTTGGTTTCCTATTTAGAAGTGTTAATGTCTTTTATCAGGTGAAGTAAAATTTTGGGATAACCCGTTTTACGCCGTTATGCTGCCGAAATTTTCGATACATTTGGTTTAAAGAGTTGTCCTAAATGCTTAAGAGTCTAGAGTAAGTAGTAGCGCCGCTAGGCTAGAGGTTAGAGAACCTGGGGCGTTACAGTTGGTATCAGAGCGATGTCGTTCTTGTAGACTGGCCTAGGTAGCCTAGGTTGTCTAGTTGTGTGAGTTAGAGGTTTTTCCTCGTTCTCCTCTCCATCACCAGGTAGGGAAGCATCGATATTTATATGTTATGATATATTGTGCTTGTATGAGTTACCTATCTGCTTATATTGTTTTTCTTGCTCGTTGCTTGCCTTGTATTTTGTTCAAGCATGTTTGATTCCTTGGTTGCTTGTTGTTAGAAGCTAGGCCTAGGATGTTCCCTTTAGGTGGCTTGATAGCTTGTTGTTTTTGTTGCGTGCCTGATGCATGGTAGTAGGATTAGGATGCTGCCATAGTTCCTAGATAGTTGCATCTTTTCTTCATGCGTGTTGCGTGCCTTCTAATCTAGGTGGTTGCCTTACTTGAGGTTAGTCCCTCCTATTCTAGTTCTAAGGAGTGTTCCTTAAGTGAGTTCATCGATTCCTTTCACTGATGAGTTTCAGTAGAAGTCAGGGTAGTGGACGTTCTGGCCCTCCAGTATGCACGTTAATATTAGTCTTACCTGTGGCTAAGAAAGGTCTGCCTAAAATGATGGGTACCTCTTTGTCTTCTTGCATGTCAAGCACCACAAAATCTACAGGGAAGATGAATTTGTTGACCTTTTCCAGCATGTCCTCCACAATACCCATCGGTTGGATGATCGATCTATTAGCAAGCTGGAGGGTGATGTCGATGTCTTTCAATCCTGTCAAACCAATCTTCTTGTACAATGAATAGGACATCAAATTTATACTAACACCTAAATCACACAAGGCCCTATTGAAAGATACTTCTCCTATAATATAGGGAACGGTAAAACTCCCTGGGTCTTTTTGTTTTAAAGGCATCCTTCCTGAAACTATGGTGTTACTATTTTCAGACAACCTAAAAACCTCTTTTTTCAAACTTTTCTTCCTAGATAACATTTCCTTCATGAACTTCCCATAATTAGACATATTATACAAAACATCTACTAAGGGAATGTTCACAGATAACTTTCTAAACATTTCTAGGAATTTCTGAAACTGTTCATCTAATTTAACATTTTTAAAACGCTGAGGAAAAGGTAACTCCCTGTAATCAAAGGTGGGACATTCGCCCCTTCTCTTGGGTGGGCTAATGTGCGAGCCTTTATCATGGTGGTTCCATGGAATTACTTCCTCCTCATTCAGCTTTTCTTTTTGCTTTTCATCTTTCTTTCATCCTGCAAAAGAGTTAGAAAAATCACAATTAAAATTAGCAGGAGGATGTTGGGACCTTGCAGAGGAGGCTTTTTGTGCCTCAGCCCTTCCATCTTCATCCATGCTCTTCTCATCTTTCTTCAGCCTCTCTGAACTGATCTCCAATTGTCTACCACTTCTCAGTGTCACCATCTTGCACTGCTCTCTAGGATTGGTTTTAGTGTCGTTTGGAAACTTCCCTTTCTGAAGGGCATTCACTGCTGAAGCTATCTGACCTATCTAAACTTCCATATTCTTAAGAGTTGTGTCGTGGTTATTAACCGCTGTCTGGAGATTTACATTTAAAACCTTCTGTTCCTTGATAAACATGGCCACCATCTCCTCCAGGTTACTTTTCTTTTCTGTGGCACTTGATGAAGCAAATCCTGGCGGTGGCTGCAATACGTTCTTGGTGTTGGAGTAAGAAAAGTTCTCATGATTGCACAGACTGGGATGGTAGAAGTTCGGTACTCCTTGAGTGAATGCTCTGTTTCCCACATACTGAACTTTTTCTACATCTTGATTTTCCTTCTTTGAATATCTTTAAGCTAAGGTGGAGATGAATTTGACCACCTCAGATGAAGTAAGCTTGTTTAGCGCATTTGTCAACGATGCCATCTGTGCTTTCAGAGAGGTTGACTAATCTATTTCATAAATGCCAACCTTCTTGGAAATTGTCCCCCTTTCAGTCGGCCACTGCCAACTAGTCGCTGCCATTTCCTCCAAAAGATCCTTGGCTTCTGTCACTGTCTTGGAAAGAAAACTCCCACCCGATGATGTATCTAGAACCGTCTTGGTAGAAGGATTCAGTCCATTGTAAAATAACTGCATCAGGAGCCAATCTGGATAGCCATGCTGCGGGCACCGCCTAAGCATTTCCTTATACCTCTCCAATGCCTCATAAAGTTGCTCCTCATCCAGCTGTCTAAATGTTTCGATCTCAGTTCGGAGCTTCATAGTCTTGGTAGGTGGGAAAAATTTTGTCAGGAATGCCTGGGCAAGCTCGTCCCATGTGCTAATACTACCCGTCTCGACTGATTCGAGCCAATCTTTCGCCTTATCCTGAAGAGAAAATGGAAATAACCTTAATCTAATCGCGTCGGTCAGAACTCCATTCATCTTTACCGTCCCACATATCTCCAAGAATGATCGCAGATGTGAATGTGGATCCTCCGAAGGGTGTCCCTTAAAAGAATTGTCTCGCACCATCTGGATCAGTCTCGTCTTCATTTCAAAATTATTTGCTTGAATCATGGCGTAAACGATGCCTGAATTCTCGGTTGGGAGAACTGACTGCAAAAAGTCTCTGATTGCCTTGGGAGCTTCTTCTTGTTGGTGGGTCATTGCTTCCACTAATCTTTTCTCTCTACGAAGGGCTCTAATCATCCTGTTAATTTCAAGATCTAGAGGAAACAATTTAACCACCTTATCTCTTCGCATGCAACACTCCCAAATTAATCAAGAGAAAAAAAATAAAAATAAAATATTCATAACCTAAATTACTATTTATCCCTTTCTTTTTGATGTAAAGAAAAAAATTATTTTGCTTAAAAATCAAACCTCCACAGCAATGACGCCAAAAACTTGTTAGCCGCCAATACCGCAAGTGCACGGGCCGCAAGTAATATAAAACGAAAATATTTCGAGTATCGAATCCACATGGAGGTGAAACGATATTTAAGCAAAGAAATAATTCCTTGAACACTAAAAATACTTGGGAGAAATAATATTTAGGAACCCAACCATGAAACAAAAGATGAATTTAAAATTAAAGCAATTAAAGATTAAAATTTGATCGATCAAGGAAATAAAAAAATATGGAGAAAGAGTTTTGAGTGAGAAGTGGGGTCTTGAAAATAAATTAATAGCTAAATAATTATTACAATTATCCTATCTCGTTGCCCAACTAATTATACTCCTAGAATCTCCCTTAGTCACATAGGTTCTCCTATCGGTTTCCCCTAATTCTAATTAATCCATTTTAACAACCTAAGTGTCCTTAGTGCCATTAAAATTCGTTAATTATTACGCTCTGATTCATTTTAGGAATCTAAGTTATGAACATTCCTTGAAGATTAAAGAACGTTAAAGACTCGAAGACTTTAAGACTCCAAAGATCAATCGAAGCTTCAAACTTGAAAACAAACGTTACGTTCCAACTCGCGAATGAAACATACACAAGAGAGAAGAGAGGATCACATATTAGATATTGTATTGAACCCACAAAATCTATACAAATATAAGTTATTCCATGTGTTCCATTTCATTGAAATTACATGTGAACAAATGCAAGCAAACAAATTTATAATTTAAAACACTTTTAACAAAGTATAAATATAAAAATACTTTTATTGAAAAAATATTATAAAAGAATATTTAAATTCAAAGGTATTCCAAACACATTTGGTTCAACTTTCAACTTTCCTATGGAAGAATTTTGTTGGAGTGACAATACATAACAATTCAACTTGATAGGATGAGAACATTTCTAATCTGTCTCTCTCTCTTTTGTTTTGTTTTCGAAGGTTGAAAATTTCGAAACTCAAATATAAATATTCGATTGACTTTCATCCAACTATAAAGTAGACGAAAAGAAACCAATTTAGTCAAAGACTATAATTTTGAGTTTGACCCAAATCTTGTTTTCTATATAAAAAACAAATCTTCTGAGAATAAGGCTCTAGCGGCGCGTCGGTCGTCTCAAATCCATCACCGACGGCGGCGGTTGACTTTCAGATATATACCAATAAAGAAATCATCGCCGACATCAACTCAACGGTTAAACGGTTCTATATACATTTGTCAAATATCTAGTGTCAACTCATGTGGTTATGATTTATCCAATTTGATTTTAAATTTTATTTTTTGTGGACGTTTTTTAAATTTTGTTTTATTTTTACTTTCAAAGTGTTATTTTATTAATTCAATTATCCACATTAACCATTTTGGCTCTTGTCATTAATTGTTTAACAAATAGATAACACAATTTTGAATAATTACATTAACATTTTGTAAAGTACATTATTGAAACCCCATATACTCAATACGAAAACTAGAGTTTTTGGATTTAGTATTGATTTAATAATACCACCAAAATATGAGATCCTCTATTTGAACATCTATATCATGTCATTTTCTCTTCAATTACTAATGGTAACGGTTGGGAGTGCGACAAAAGTTTCACATTGGCTAGATAAGGGGATGATTATGGGTTTATAAGAAAGGACAAATATCTCCATTGTATAAAGTCTTTTGGGGTCGATCCAATAGCAAAGCCATGAGGGTTTATGTCAAAGTGGACAATATCATACCATTGTGGAGATTTGTGTCGTGTCCTCGCCCTTACAGTAACTACTCTGTTAGATATTTAAATTTCCACATTCCCACATGTTGAACTAAAAGAATAAAAATAGTAATAATAATAAAGAACTTGTTAGGTTCAATGCAATTTTTTTCTAAATCCATACGTGTGAGTTTTTTTTTTTCATGTGGTGAGAATTCAAACATTGACCTTTTGATTACAGGTGTGCAAAAATCGAACAAAACCGACGAGCCAAACTGAGCCGAACCGACCAGTTCGATTCGATTTTCTTGCAGAATTTAGTTTTTTCGGTTTATTCCTTTTAAAAACTGACTTTTTCGACTCGGTCCTCGATCCAACTCTTAAAAAATGAAATAAACCGAACCATACCAAAGCTTGTTAATTTTTCTGCCTAATATATATTTGAGATATTTGTAGAGATAACAAAAAACGGGATTCAGTTTTGAAATATGGCCAAAACGTCAAAAGTGTTGGAAAATGGCCACACGTGCTGGTCGCGTGACCCCAAGGATTTGTAGTATTCCGTTTATACCTCTCGCGTAGTAAGTAAAACTAACCTTCCCTATGTTGGGATTGTGTCCTAAAACTTGTAGATAGTGAATGTTAAACGAATTATACATACTTATTCGATAAAGGCGTTATCGAGATTAATTCAGTAAAGTTATTACTGAATAAAGTAAATTGCACATATAATAACCCAAATCCAATAAACTAAGATCCATGGCCATAGGATGAATACTTGAGCTTTATGTAGAGACATAAAAAATGGATCAAGCTTGAGTAATAGCCAAAACGGTCTATAGTATAGGGATCGGGTTGGGTACCTTATTCTGGAGACACTATGAGACGCGACCCACTTTATAGATAGTATAGACGATGTGATCCTAAATCGTCCATGTAGAGACATGCGAGTGGGGGTGTCCTATGCAATGAGTTTGCATAAGATCAGGACCGAAAAATAAGTCGCTCTCGTTTTATAACACCGTTTACTGACGAGACTGACTATTTCATGTGATGACCTAGGTAACTCGATCTTAATCCTGAGCTAACTATGAACTCCTGTTTATTCGGGCTTATCCTTAGATCTACATAGGTGAGAGTGGCTCAGTATCGCCGACTCAATAAGCCTCCCATTTCAGGGATAGGAACGGGTAGATAGCTGGGGACATAGTCGTGCAAGAAGGAATTCACTCCTACCCGAATTAGGGATAGTAGAGAGGTTGTTCCCTTAAGTGCTGACTCCGGGGCTTGAACAAAGGGATCCCGCCCTCTCATTGGTCCGAGAGGGACTCGGTTTATTGGTTGGACCATAAACCAATTGTTCATTAGAGGATCAGTGGGACTTAAGGAACTAGAAGTACTATAGGGGTGAAACAGCTTTTTGACCTAGCTATAGCTACGAACAACCTGTGAAGGATCGACTTACTAATCATGGTTAAATCAAGTGGACGGAAATATATCTATAGTGAGGGGAGTGCAACTATCGGGCTATAGTGGAGTGTCCCGGTAGTTAACGAATGTTAGCTAGCTTGGATAATGAGATTAGTCGGTTAGCCTCGAATTGTTGGAGCCCATGATCTATAGGTCCATTAGGTCCCCCTACTAGCTCATATCGGAACAAAGCCTAGAACAAAAAGATAGGAAGCTTTGAATCGTTCAAAATCGGGAAAACGGGTATTATCGTAAATTGTGTTTGACACAATAATTTAATTATGAATTAAATTAGAAAATTAGAGATGGAGTATTTAAAAATGTTTTGAATACCATATATATGTATTAGGAATCATATATAATTCATGGCACTAGGTGATAAAGATTAATTGGATTAATCATGTAAAAATTACTTAGAATTGTACCAATTAATTGCCTAGAAATTAATTTCAATTTTGAATTGAAATAGGAATGAATTGCAAGCTGAAAATTGAGAATTTAGATTCAATTTTAAGTGGATTTAGTGGCATTCCCACTCATCCATGTTGATGCATAGTGGAAAACAACACAACCATGCACTAGTTGCATGTGTTGTGAATTAAACACCTAGAATCCACTTTGAGTTGCAATTTCACCATGTGTCTAGTGTCATGAGGCTTCTCTTTGCATGGAAGATGTCTATATAAGGAGTATGAATCAGATTGAAAGAAAAGAGAGCCATTTTCCATATTTTTATGCTGCTGGATTTTGGTCTCAAACTCTCTCATCTCCATCTATCTCTCTAGTGCTTGAACTTTCAAACATTCCCTTCCCATTCCCTATCTCTATAGACTCCCACTAGTCGTTCTTGGCCCGAAGAATAGTAGGGAAGACACTAGAGGTGGTCCATACACCGTTCGTGATCCAAAGAATCAAAGGGAGTTGTTGAATCGGTCTCCAAAAGGTTGGTAAAATTCTGCTCTCTCCTTACGGTATTTGGACAGCATGTTTTCATTTTCTAAAATTGATGTAGTTAAGTGCCTCCGATCCTAAAATTGCTTCCGCATGTGTTATATGAACACCTTCACCCTACACATACGTACACAGTATTTGAACCTTCACACCAACAAAATCTCCCTAGAATCCTCCTCATTTTTTGGTATTCAATTCAAATGATAGATTCTGAAAAATAAATTCAAATCTGAATAAAAAGTTTTTTTTTGGATCGTATTTTTCTATTGTATTCTTTTAAAAAAAAGGTCATATGGTTGGATATTTTTTTTTACTTTTATTAATTTTTTACCATGCATATTCGACTGCCAAAATTAATGAACACGAATAATTTTTTCTGCATTCTTCGTCGAACCTCCGAATCAAGCGTCTTCACCATCAACATTGTTGGATGATCATTGCTGAATTTTCAGGGGTTGCATCCTTCTTGCCTTCGGCATTAAGTACAAAGTATCTTGTGTTTTGGTTTGCCACATTGAAGATGGATGAGATCAACATTTATGTCGAATAGACTATAACTTACAATCGGAAGGGGTTTTTGTGGTTACCTATGGTGCTTCCACAAAAGTCTGTTGTGGCCTATGTCCCCCAGAAGAAGTTTTTTCACCGATTTCGCCATGTCTCTCTTGTTGGCATTCTAACATTATGTAGCTAGGGGGTTATTTCAACGTGTAACAGGTGGACAAAATGTGTAACAGGAACACACACAATGCATACCCTTTTTGTAGGTTTGCGTTCTTCAGATACGGTATCAGTTCTAGACTCAAACGTCGAATGGTGTCCAAATTCTTTTTCATTTTCTATTTTCTCATTTTCTGTACTACCCTCAGTCTGCAAAAAGATAAACACCGAGTAAACAAAATACCTAGTATGTTCTATGGCCATACAACACATACACCAGAATTACACACACACAGGGTATGCTTCAAACCTCGGAGTCACTTGAGTCTTCCCTCGAAGCTGCCTTTTCTGGCTCCTTTTTTTTTTTTTTTTTTTTTTTTATGTTCAAGCAAGGTCTTCAACTCCTGTGGAAGCTTTTTTAAAGTTTGCACACATGTGAAAGGTTAGTAAGTTACTATTTATTAAATTACCTTATCCTTCTCTAACCTTTTTTCGTTCAAATCCCTCATTAATATATCTGCTTTTTCACATAACTTTTTATTTTTTCCAGATATAAAGCACTTCTGCGTTTTTCGGCATAATTTTCATGGATTTCTTTCTAGAGGTTTGCTAAATTGGATACAGTAGAACCTTGTTTAAATCATTGTGTTCTTAGTCAAAAAGAGTTTTTTTTTGTGTTTTTTTCTTTTGTTTTTTGTGTTTTTGAATTACAGTTTTTTTTAATAAGATTTTTTTTTTCGAGAGTCAGTATGTGTATTTGATTTTTGGGAAATTCAACAAGAAAAAATACAAGATGTTAGTTTGTTATGATTTTGTGATACACTGTAGACCGTTCTCTCCCCCTTTTTTTTAGGGATACCATATTTTCAACCAGGCAGGGGCATTTTGGTTAGTACGCATTATTTAGTAGATTCCCATTTATACCCTTTTGCCATTTTTGAAAGGATTCCTTTTTTTTGGACATTTTTCAACTCCATGTTTTAAAATTTGCCATTCCTGCTGTAAACCCTATATATTTTAGCCCAAATCAGCTCAAGCCCAACATGTAATATTCCAAGCCCAATCCAAAAGATCTAGGGTTTTTTTAATTGGGGCAACAAGAAAGATAGCTAGATTTAATAGGGGATTTGAAAAATGGTTAAACATGTTTAAAAATCAAATAAAGGGCTAAATGTGATTTTAATTAATAAATTTATAATTAAAATATACGAAATTTCCCCTAACCACTTTTTAGAAAGAGAAAGGCAACCTACACTGGTGGAGCATAATAAGGAGGAAAAAAATCCAATTTTAACAAGAGTCTAACCAATTAAATAAAAAAAAAAAAAAACGAGCATTTTAAGGGGAGAAGAAACAAAAAAAAAAAAAAAAGAGCATTCTAAGGAGGGGAGAAACCGAATTTGACATCAACAAAATTTAACAATCTTGCATTAAATCTAAAACCGTAATTAGCATCATTTAAACAAAAATTCTAAATTCTTAATCTTGAAAAAACTTATGTTGAACTTTCAATATACATTTTTTCGTACAAAATCACACAATACTTATGTGTGTATAATAGCACATATATAGAAGCACACAAGTAATTTTGTAAAAAAATACAATAAGTAGAACAACATATATTTATATATGTGTATATACAAACAAGCATCATACTCAATAACCCTATCAATTGCTCGCATATGGATAAGGATATATATCTCTAGATTCTCTATGTACATAAGAGTATATACATATAATTAATACAGTAATTAAATATTACACAGTTCTCTACATCTTCCTTGATAATGTAAAATGCTTTAAAAACCTCATCTTTGAGGACCTTATTGACACAATCCAAAATTGTAAGGACTATTACTCAGCTATAACCATATCTATTGGTGCAAAAACATCACTTATCACTGACTTAAGGAAGCCAACATTGTTCTTCTTCGAGTTGCATACTCCTTAGTGGATTTGGTCCAACACTGTCAATGTGTATATTGGTATCTACATGCTCAACATCCACACTGACAGTATAGTCACTTGTATTGTGTTGATATGTACACTTACATGAAATCCTTCATTTGTTGTTTGTATTTTTCGTTGAACTCAAGCTTGCACCGTCCCTACTGATGTGGACTTTTCCTACCGCAAGCGCACGGGTCAAGTAATAATATAGTGAAAGTAAATTCGAATGTCGTCCTCTGGATTGGATTTTTAAGCAAATCAAGTATTGTGAATAATCTCGCTCAATTTTATTTAGGGATTAAAAAGTGATAAATGAATGATAATAAAACTAAATCAAAGCAAGTAAAAAGAATGGAAATTCAATTGGGAAACTACTTAGGGAATTGATTTCGCCGATTTAGTTTAGGATTGATTTTAAAGAATAAGTTGTTATGCACAATGAAATTATGAGCCAAAGACCCTTTAATCACAACTACCTCTCCCGAGTATAATTGATTCTCATGCAAATTAACCAACTTGATATCCCTGTCTAAGTTTATTAATCATGCAAGGCAATGAGATCTTTCAACCAATTCTAAAGTTAATCTAAAACCGTCATGAATTAGAAAGTAAACTTTATTCATGCAATCTTGAGTAGGTCTAAATCAAATCCCCTCTCCCGAGCTAGATTCGAAACTTAAATCATTCAACTAATGGCCATTTAATTGAAAGCATTAAATCAAGATTACAAACACAATAACATTGCACAACTTAAATCATAAATCAATCCATAAACTTAATCAACTACATCAATCCCTAAGCTACAAGTTTAGCTACTCATGAATGTAAATACAATCTCAACTAAACATGTGAAAGCCATAAATCTAACTAAAGAAAGGAAAGGGAAAAGAAAACTCAATGTAGGCCGAGTCCGACGTCCCCGTCACGATCCCCACGAACAATGAGTTGATTTCCAAATCTCTCCCTTTGTTTTCAGCCTCCAAGTGCTCTGTTCTGCCCTGTTTACGGCTCCCAAAGGTCCCAAATCGAACTCCTCTAAAACCTAGCCGAAAATAAGCTTTTATTCTGTTTTTTCGTCTTAGCATCGAGACGCTGCCTTCAAAACGCGCGTTTCAGGAAAGGAAATTCTACATCGTCGAGACGCTCAGGTCGCAGCGTCTCGACGCTGTGACCTTTACGCGCCTATTTTGATATGGAATGCTAGCGTCGAGACGCTAGTCACCTTTTGACCGAATTTTGACTTTTTTCCATTTTGATTCTTTTTCCTTCCTTTGCATCTTTTCGCGTCCCGAGCACCCGATTAACTCCAACATTGCGCTACAGCTCCAATCAACCATTTCCTACAAAATAAACATTAAAGCACAATAAAATTGCCCAAAAATCATAAAAGACTAGCTAAATTAAATAAGTAAAGATAGCTAGCTATGCTCGCTATCACCTACGGATACTAGTATCCACACTTTTAACATATACGACAAGGCAACTATCTTGGTACATCCTGTTACATACCCTACCAGCATTCAAACAAGATCTTTGTTCTCAGAAAAGCTTATAATTTGAAACTTTTCTTCACCATTATTGAAGAGGTAGATCTGTGAAATTTTCTTTCAAGCATCAAGTCTAGTAAGGTATATGACAGAATCAATGCCCAAATGCTCTATTGTATAGGATCGAAACTCGATGGGAAGCCATTTTTGAAAAAATTCTCTGGTGGTGCAAAGATAGTGGAGATGAAATTTGAATTCTGGATATAAAGAAATGCAACATTCAAGCAAAGATTGGAACATTCGATCGTGAAGAGATAAGTGAGAATATAGAAAAAGCTCTATTGGGACTGAGAAAATATTGGACAAAATTAGTTTTTTTTTTTCTTTTTAACAAATACTGAGGAAAATCTACGTGACTTTAAGATTTTTCAGTTGAGAAAAATCTTACATTGATTTTTTTAAAAAACTAAATATTGGCAATTGGGTTGGGTGGAGCTGTAAATAACAGTATACATGAGGGGTAAAATGAGGAAAAAAGAATCGGTTGGTTGTTCCTTAATTCACAATGGTCATCCCTCTAAATTCAAAGCTATTTTAGCCATAAAACAAAAGGGTTTTTTTTTCTAGCCATCTGCCACAATTTCCCCTTTTTAGTTCTAAGTTAAAAGGAAAGTAAACCCTAATGCATCCACCTTTGCCCCTTCACGATTTCTCCCCCTTTTGTTGGGTTTTATGCCATAAAACTCGTAGATAGTGAATGTAAAGAAATTTTATACTTATTTCAATAAAGTGTTATTGAGTTTCTACAATAAAGTGTTATTGTTAAATATTGCACAATTTGATTCATATTATAAAATTAATTAATTGAAAGTCTGAAATTAAATATATGATATTTAATTGGGTAATTAATTAATTAACTAATAAAATGTCTGAAATTAAATATATGATATTTAATTGGTGATTAATTAATTTAAATAATTAATTAATTGTAAATTAATCAATTATGGAAATGATTAATCACTTATGGAAGTAATTAATCATTTATGGAAATGATTTAATCACTTATGGAAGTGATCAATCACTTATGGAAAAGATTAATCAATTATGGAATTGATTGGTCATGGAATTGATTAATGATGGAGAATATTAAATCAGTTATGGAAATAATTGATTTTAAATGAATATTTTATTTATGGCCTTTCTCCTATAAATAGAACACTAAACCTAGGGTTTAGGTAGTACAACATAAGGCCACAAGATTGCACTCTTGCATTCTCTCTAGCCTCCCCCTCATATTCTCTCAACCCAAGAACTCTAGGGAGAATTTTCTCTCTAGAGTTTTTTCCCATTCAAGATTAGGTAGTCCCACAACTACGTTCCTAATCTCAGAGTTATAGCGGGGAAGATCAATTGGTGGTGTCCCAATTGTTGACCCTTGGTCCAAAATCAAGAAAGGTGTTCTTGATATTTCAGAGACAACAACGACAGTATGTTCGCTTCTCCCTATTAGATTTAAATCTAAAAATTGTATGCTTAGCCTTAAGTTTCTATAGAATTCGTTCTATGATTTTTGCCAATGTAATGGTATTCTTGGATAAATAAAATTAACTACGAATTGGTCCCAATTACGCTTCCGCTTTATCGGAATTAGGGAATTCCAAATCCTTCACTCTCTCTTCCTTCTCTCCATCATCCCCACGATTCTCTCCTTCTTTCTAACTCTTCCTCCACCATTTTCTCCCTCTCTCTCTCAATCTTCCTCCTCTTGCCTCATCTCCACCGTTCTCTCACTCTTCTTCCTCACCCTCATTCTTTTCCAATCCACCGTCGTCTTTCCTTCCTTCGCGAGCTATTATCCTTTTCGTTGAAGCCTTTCCTTGTCGTCGTTGCTATCAAAGCTTTTCTCTGTTGTCATCGTCGTGAAAGCCAACCTCACAAATCGAAGCTTCTTTCCCTTAGATTTGGATTGGAACCATCGCCGCCCTTCCTCATAGCCTCTTACATCTTTCTTCCCTTCACTGTATTGCATCTTCTCAGGGCAAAACAAAAGGTTTTTTTTTTCCTTTTTTAACAAAATTTATTAATATTCTTGAAAAAAACAAAAAAATGGGTTTAAAATCAAAACTGATTAATTTTGTTTTAAACTGAAATCGAAGAAACTTGGATTTCTTTCAGTTTATAAATTTTAAGAACCGAGGGATTCAGTTCAATCATTGGTTTGGTCCAAAACCGGATCGAATTAAACCGTGTTCACCCATACGTTTGATCTATATTACAATATCTTAACTAGTTTAAACATATGTTTAGGTTGACATAAGTAAGTAAGAGTGTTAAAGTATCCATACAAGATTAAAGGGAAATTGTGACTAGTAGCTAGAAAATAAAAAGCCAAAAAAAAAATTGACTAAAAAAAGGTATTCAACATTATGGCTACCAAGTTTGTAGGAGATGAGAGTGAATATTTTTCTTTCTATTTATACATCGAGCACATACAAATATTCAAAGTCATTCCGAACAACAAGTAGATTTGAAAAAAAAAATCTAAGCAGTCTTCCGTCAAATTTGACTCACCTCCCTAGGTTTAAAGGTTTTGAAATTGATTTGACTTCTAATTAGGTTGTCAAATCTATTAATTTTTATTCATTTCATCTTAATTTAGGAGTTGTAGGAGACAGATGAACAACCTTCAAGATGAAGGACACTTGATGAAAACCTTGTTTGGTTAAATGGAAGGAAAAAATGTAGAAAGTAATGGAAGGAAAAAATTCCAATGCATTAGATTTCCAGAAGTGAAAATTACTGTAGGCGTATGTATACCTTGCGAATGAGATAGAAATTGTGACAAAGCATTGACCATTGACTCAATTTGGAGCGTTCAACAGTTCAGGAGGTTGAAAAAGATGAAGATGAAGCTGAATATTGAAGAGAATCAAACACACGCAAGAGGTTTTCAAACCAAATGTGTTTTTTTTCTTTTTTCTTTTAAAGATGGAGGATTTCATCAGTTTATTAAATGGTGGTAGGTAATGATCCAACTATCTTGACCCCTCCCCTCAGTGAACGCAACAAGCAGCTTAGTTATTGTTTTTTTTTTTTTTGTAATTCTTTTAATGCTAATCAAAATTTCATGCTCACGGTTAGGGTTACTTAATTTCATGTTATATGAGAGTATATATACTCATCTACTCAAATTTAAACTTACCTTTACATAGTTTATAGGTGTAATTATGAATATATATGTGCATACTAGAAGTTATCTAGGACATCATTTTTTATTAGTGTGTAGGCTAGGATTACTGATTCATGTTAAATGAGGGTATATATACCCATATACTCATATTTAAATTCACATTTATATAGTTATAGGTGTAATTGTGCATATATACCCACACTAGAAGTTATCTAGGGCATCTGGTAAACAAGACTTGTTGAAGGACTGGACCAAATTAAATTTATAATTTTTTATGGTCAAATTTGGACAGGAGGAACTCACTCACCTTCACGTGCCACCAACGGTAAATTAGTTTAAAGGGGGGAAGACTTGACCTGCAAGGCAAGGAAACCTGCACAACGGTGTGGTTCTTGCCACACCGTCTTCGATGCTTAAGTCAACAAGGAGAAAATATGGAGAACTAGAGAGCAAGAGAAAGAGGAGAGTTTTGAGAATAGAGTTCGATTATCCCTTCTTCAGTGACGAAGAAGGGTTTAAATACCTTTTCCTGCCTTAGGGCTTCGGGGCTTTCGGAGACGATTCAGGCTGAACTAGGTGGAACCAGGGCATCCTAGGGCACTAGGGACCAAACGGAGGCGAAAGAACTCGTCCCGTGCAAGCGGGCCGAGGGTTGGCCTCGGCCCATGGCCAAGGTCGACCATGGGCTCAGCCTCGACTCAAGGCCGAGGTCGAGAAGGGGATCGAGCCCGACCTTCTAGCCTGTTTCTCCTCCGAGTTCCATTTTGTGGTCTTGTTTCAAGCTCCTTCGTGTTGCCTATGTCTTGTAACAACACAAAGTTTAAAAAAAAAAAGAAAGAAAGAAGGAAATGGGCGGTTTGCCCGATCAAGAGGGAAAGTGGGGGGAAACTTTCCCCCCAACATTTTTGGTCAAAGGACCGACTAAAAAAAAAAGAGATCCCTCACGCACGCTCTCTCTCTCCTCGATAACTCTTTCCCCCTCGTCCGTTATCACGCTCTCTCTCTCGTGTATCAGGTTCTGCTGCCGCCTTCTCCGTAGTAGATCGCCGCATGCCGCCGCACGTCGATTCTCGCCATGCCGCCGCTGATAAATCTCATTTCCCTCTCAGATTTCTCTCTCTCCTTTCTTTCTCCCTCAATCTCACTCTCTCTCAGCACTCTCTCTGTATCAAATCGCGCCGCCCTCTCATGCCACTTGCTGCACGCTGTCGTCTTCCCTTGCCGCAAACCGTCGTCGTCATAGCGTTTTCGGTAAGGCTATTCTTTTCTTTCAATCTCAACTCTTGGTCTCTCTCTCTCACTCAACTACAGCAACCGCGAGCAGCCACTGCCACCCTCGGTCTCATCCGCCTTTTCAGATCCGTTCGTCCCCGCTGTTTGAATTTTCAGCTTGCTTCTAAGGAATTAATTAGGTAAGGAATCTTAGTTGGGTAAGAAGTTTAGGCCTTAAACTTATGTGTTTTTATTCTGGGCAGTACTGTGTTAGAACCAAATTTTATTATCAAATTATTAGAAGCTGAGGGATTGCTAGGAAAACCTGTGGGCCAAGCCGTTTTGTTCAGTATTGAGTTATTAGGTAAGTTAACTTGCTGAAATGAACTGTAATTATGCATAGATATGACAGTTGTGCTTTTGGCATGAGATTGTGTTATATGTTTGAGTTGAGACTGAGATGAAATGAATGCTTTTGATTTCAAGAATATGGTTGCTATGTGTTTGTGCTATGAGATAGATGCGAGTGCGCGAGTGTGATATATTATAGTTGTCTGGCAATGTATGTAGACAGTGAGAAGTTGTGGTTTTTTTTGTTCAGAAGTGTTGAATATCTGTTAGGTTTTCTGTAATTGACTTGAAGGGATGAAAACCTCACGCAGCGGAAAGTATTACCGAACCTACTCAGAGTCTTAGATTCTAATTGAAATACCAATACAATTTGCAAAATATTACAGCAATAAGTCTATATTTAATGGGTTGTACCTAGACTATAAACATGCTAAAAGATCAACTAGATTGATCCTAGTGATCAAGGATTTCATAGAAAACTTACTTTTGTAGAAAGCCTAAAACTTACAAATAGCGAAAATCTACTCAATCCCCGGCAACGGCGCCAAAAACTTGTTGCATTGTGCAAAGTGATTCTAAATATGCAAGAACAACTCACAAACACACGTGCAAGTGCACACGATCAGCAGCAAGTGATAAGTATTTTTATATCGTTCTCCATAGGGATTGATGCAACAAAAATCATTATTCTTAAGCCTATTTTCACCCCCAAACTTAGCTCATTGCTCGTCCCCGAGCAATGCTAGGCCAAAAGCTCAACTAAACAGGAAAAATCAGCTAGCTACTCCACTAGAACCTTTCATATGCTACACAGCTACTTCTTGCTCAAAACTTTCCCTCAACAAATGCCCACAGCTTTTAGAAAAAGAATGCACTGCCTAAGGACAATTAGCCTACAAAACTTGGCAATTCTCCAAATCAACACTATGCTTTTGATCCACGCTTTCAGCCCATCTTGATTAGCTATCAAATCCCATTGTGCCAACCTACCGGCATCAAGCAAGCCACTAACTTTCTCTCTTCCTTAGCTCAAAATTTAGTCCCTAAGCTTGCTAAGCAAACCTAAAATCCTAATACCCAAGCTATAAAAACTCTAAGCTCAACCCAAACTTCTCTCAACTCTTATTCTCTTTTTGACTTTTACCATCTTAGAAAATCTCTTAGGTCATAGCCTTTTTGGTCCCAGAATGGCAACACTTTATGGTGAAGCTCACCCAAGCCTCCAAGCTCATCACCTAACGAGCACTGCAATCATTTCTCCTAAAGTTACCTAAGATAACTATCTAGCAACTTTTTCCTTGCTTCTCAGAGTGGCGACACTTTTTGGTGAAGCTCACCTAAGCTTTGGGGAAATTGCAACTTTCAAGCTAGCACTCATCCCTTAATCATTCCTTTTGATTTTTCTTTTTTCTTTTCATAGGAACTCATACCTTTCAAGAGCTACTTTTTGACGAAACGGCAAACTATGGGTATCATAAATCCCTCTGGTTACTAGACAAGCTCAGGAAAAGAATAAATTCCACTAAGGGAGAGGAGTACATCTTAGGCAAAACTAGGGCAAAGAGGAATGCTTTCTAAGATGCTTTTTATAATATTTTTTTTCAAAAGGGCACTGATGTGCAAATTGCTTACCGCAAGTGTATGGGTCAAGTAATAATATAGTGTTTTCGTGTAAAACGAGTGTCGTCCTCTGGATTGGTTTTCTAGCAAATTAAGTATCGCGAATACTTTTGTTCAATTTTATTTAGGGAGCAAAACTCAATGATAAAGATAAATCTAAAGCTAAGACAAAAAGCATAAAATAAAAGTGGAGACTCAAATGGAAAGATTCTTAGGGAATTGATTTCAGTGATTAAGAATGAGGATTGATTAATAGGAATGAATTGACCGTGCAATTATTCTACAAGCCAAGGAAGCTTTTATCACGATTACCTCTCCCGAGTATAATTGATTCTCATGCATATAAACTAACTTGATATCCCTATCTAAGTTCATTAACATGCAAGGCATTATTCGGTTCGGTCCTTGTTATGCTTCTAAAGATATTCCAAATCCCGTCACAAACTTAGAATTTCTACTATAGTCATGAAATTAAACAAGGTAAGTCTTAGGCCAAGTCCTCTCTCTCGAGTTAGATTCAACACTTAAATCATTCAATTAGTGATCAAGTAATTGAAAGCATTAAACACAAAATTGCATGCATAGAATAAAAGCACATTCATACCAAAAATTAATCCAACAAACTTAAACAACTACATCAATCCCTAAGACAAACAACTAGCAATTCATAGTCTTTAAACCATAAACACTAATTGAAAGAAAAGCCATAAAAACTACAAGAGTTAAGGGAAAGAAAAGGGAAAACTCGAATCTGTCGAAACCGGCACGTCCCCATCACAATCTCTCCGTCTTCTCACTCGATTCCCGCTCCTTGGCCTTGCTTTAGCTCCCACCAAAGGTCTCTAGTCGAAATTAGGGCTAAAATCTAACCAATTGGGCTCCCCAAATCCGTAGCTGAAAAGACGAATTTATAGAAAATCTGCGGGTAGCGTCGCGACGCTGTCTCTGTTGCCGCCCAATTCAGAAAAGGAAAGACAGCGTCGAGACGCTCCAAGAGCAGCGTCCCGACGCTGGCCTACGGATGGCTCTCTTTTGACTTCTTCTTGGTTGAATCTTTTCCGTTCTTTAGCCAATTTTCATGTCCCGAACACGTATTTAGCTCCAATTTCTCGATTTAACTCTGAAACACGATTCCTACAAAAAGAACATAAAATGCATAATTTTGGCCAATTAAATATAAAAGACTAGCTTAATTAATTAGGGAAACATATCTAGCTATGCTCGCTATCAGGCACCTCACCCCCAAACTTAAACTATTCATTGTCCCCAATGAATGAGAATGTAAGGTAAGAACCCCCAAACTTATTTTCTTTTGAGAGAGAAGCTAAGGCCTACTGCTTAGGGAGATTATAACTTTGGGCAAAGAATTAGGCACAAGCTTTCCTAAATTTTTTAGCTAAGCGAAAGAAAGGAAATTAGGAAGCTTTTTATCAGCCTAAGGAATTACAACCCAACAAGATAATCAAACTAAGCAAGGGGCTAAGAAGCTTAAGAATCAAAAGACATAATGCTATTTCAAATTAAAACAGAATTTTAGGTTTAACCCAGTATTCAGCTGCTGCAACATTCATTAAGGGAAATTCAGACAAAAGCACAGCTGTGAAACATCCAAAAAGGCTCTCATACAAGACTAATTTGAAGCTTCAGACTAAGGCTAAAACATGTAAAATTTAGAAGCTACATTATGCATGAAGCTCAATTTACTTGCATGAAGAAGCTACTGCTACCTTAAAAAACGGAGCCATCTATCTTACCCAACTATGCAACACTCCAACAGAACACACTAAGGGCAACCCAAACTCATACCCGATTGATCAAGTTTAAATTTCAGCCTTTAAATTTGCACCATAAAAGCCCAAACATTACAGCAAGAGTCTACTACGCATGAAAGATAAAGAGAGATAGAATTTTCATTACACAACTTTTTCTTAAACACACAATCATGCAACAGATTTTTTTTCTTCTTCATTAAGATCACACAAAACATAAACTGATTACAGCAAACACACAAGCACCACATCCCACAAACACACATTTTCATTTTTTCTTTTTCAACAAAACAGCCGCAAGACCCACAAAAAGCAGAATAACCACTCATAAAAACATAGACAACAACTACAACTCCCCTTTTTCAGCTGCCATCTAAAGCATCTTCATTGTCATGAGCATCAACATCTTCTTCTTCACTAGAAGACGAATGAGGGCTTCTTGATTCTAGAAAAAGCTGGAAAGATTTCCCATCAAATTAAAGCTTTCCAAAAATGCCTAATCTGCTCCATTTTTTTCTCTGCGACACCATTGAATTCTTCCAACAATTGCTGAAATTTTCTACAAAACCAAAACTTAAGCAAAAACAATTACAGCATTAAGCTAGACAAAAATAAAATAACAAAATAAAGCTATAAATTACCTATTTGAAAATAAATCAACTCCCAACGGAAAATGCAAAAAAAATAACAGAAATTGAAATTTACTTTTTCAAAACCACCCCACTGGGCATTTACAAAAATAGAACTTTAAACACACTGCCCCTTTCTAGCTCACAACTCAATTTTCAACTAAAATGCAAGAGGCTGACATCTTTGAAAATTTTCTCTTCAATGATGTTTCAACCTATGCCCACTTACCTTAAACTCTCTGCCATCGTTATCAATACATTGTTTAAACACAAATGAATCATCCCAAAAATAAAACTTTATGTCATGGAAAAACCTTTTCAATTGTTGCTTTGATAAATCGAACGCCCCCGATCAGTGCAATGGGATGTGTCTATTTATCGAGATCTTGACTCGAAATGGGAGCCCCGGCACGGCACTAAAAAATGCATGTTGCTATGTTTCACTCCTTTTTTTTCGATAAAGGATGCGATAAAGGGGCAACTTTTTGCAGATCTACTGGCCTCATGGTGCAATGTTCCAAAAGCAAGGTAATTGGTAAGGTCAACATACCAAAGTGTTTTCATTTTTTTAGTGTGAGCTATTGTAAAAAACAACTCATCAAGGAAGTAATTTTCAAACTCAAGCTGTTGAAACAATTCAAATGCACCGAATGGTTGTGTAGGTGGATTTTTCTTATCAATCAAGTCTAAGGATTCAAAAGTCCTTCTAAAACCAAAAACCTCGCCTACACTACTTTCAAGCTCAAGTTTCAATTTGTCTAATTCCAAATCCTCGATTCCAATTTTTCCCAACTGCTGTATGTGATGCTCTCTCATTTCCTTCTCAACTTGATCATCAACCAACTCATCTTTCACTTGAATGACAGAACACTCATCAATATTAGTGGGGGACTTTATGATATCAAAGACACTAAACTTCACCTCTTGGTCATTCACCCTCATAGTTAGCTCACCCTTTTGGACATCTATCAAGGTTCTCCCGGTTGCTAAAAACGGCCTTCCCAAAATAATCAGCACATCCTTGTCGGCTTCATAGTCTAAAATAATGAAATCTGCTGGAAATATCAACTTATCCACTTTAACTAAGATGTCCTCTATTTTGCCTTCAGGGTAGGTGATGGATCGGTCAACAAGTTGTAAAGTCACAGTGGTTGGCCTTGCTTCTCCCACTCCTAATTTCTTGAAGATGGAAAATGGCATGAGGTTAATGCTAGCCCCAAGGTCACATAAAGCTCTTCCCAATTCTTTGCCACCAATAGAAACGGGGATGGTAAAAGTTCCAGGATCTTTTGCTTTGGGGGGAATTTTGTTTGTCAAAATGGCACTACACTCCCCAGTCAAAGACACAGTTTCATACTCACCCAATCTCCTTTTCTTGGTTAAAATATCCTTAAGGAACTTTACATAGTTGGGCATTTGTTTCAAGGCCTCAACTAGTGGTATATTAAAGAACAAATTTCAAAATCCTCTACACCAACCTCTCCATGCTTTTCCGAATGCTTATCAGTCGAATCCTGTATTGCTGTCTCAAGAACTGTGCTCTCCAGAATCCTGATGAAGGAGCAATCCTCCATTTTGTCTGGATATTTCATGTCTTTAAACACATTAAATTTCACTTCCTCATTACAGACTCTCATTGTTAATTCCCCTTTTTGAACATCTATTAACACCCTACCAGTAGCCAAAAATGGACGACCTAGAATAATTGGGACATCTTTATCAGCCTCATAGTCTAAAATAATAAAATCAACAGGAAATATGAATTTATCTACTTTCACTAAGACATCCTCAATTTTACCCTCTGGATATGTGATAGACCTATCAGCTAATTGGAGTGTGACTGTGGTAGGCCTAGCTTCACCAATACCCAACTTCCGATAGACCGAAAGAGGCATAAGGTTAATGCTTGTGCCTAAATCACAGAGTGCTCTACCTAATTCTTTTCCACCTATAGACACTGGTATGGTAAATGACCCTGGATCCTTAGCCTTGGGGGGTAGCCCATTCTTAAGAATAGCACTACACTCCTCAGTAAGAGATACAGTTTCAAACTCACCTAATCTTTTCTTTTTAGTCAAAATATCCTTAAGAAATTTAGCATAATTAGGCATTTGCTCAATAGCTTCTACTAAAGGGATATTTATATGCAATTGCTTAAGAATCTCTAGAAACTTTTTAAATTGACCATCCTGATTCTTAGGCTTTTGCCTTTGTGGAAAAGGTAGAGGTGGTACATAAGGTGGGGGCGGCACATAAGGTGGCTCCACATCTGGAACAGAACCAGATGCTCCAGCATCTTTATTACTGCCTCCAACACCCTGACCAGACTCCAACTCTTTCTCGACAACAACATTATTATTTCTATCACCATTTTTATCTATAACCTGGGTTTTACTAGGCTCAATTTTTTCTTCTAATGGCTTACCACTCCTAAGAGTTACTGTCTTTACCTGCTCCTTACCTTCCCTTCTAGGGTGTTCAGTATCTGACGGAAGTTTCCCTTGAGGCCTCGCCTTGAGCTCATTAGCTAGCTTACCCACTTGCAATTCCAGGGCCCTCATCGAAGCTTCATTACTTTGAATTGCGGCATCTGTACGAGCCATAAATTCTTTCATCATCGCTTCGAGAGAGTTTCCCGAGTCTTGCTGGGGCAAAGCCTGCTTACTTTGCTGGGGCATTACCTGCGCTTTAGCAAATCCCGGCTGGTTCATCTTCTGTTGCGCTTGTACGTTATTTCCTTGACCTCCCCATGAGAAGTTGGGGTGGTTGCGCCAACCTGTATTATAGAAGTTAGAATAAGGGTTGTTCCTCTGATTACCTACAAAAAACACAGACGCTGGATTGCTGGGGCAAAACTCGTAGTTGTGGTCTTCACCACAATAGACACATGCTTCGTTCGTGACTTGGTTCACCACTGCAGCAGGTTCCATAGCTGGTGGCTGCTGATGACTAATCACTGTCACATTCTTAAGAGCGTTAGCAATCATAGCAAGAACAGTCCTAATGGTGGACACACCATCAACCTCTAACACACTTTTAACCTTTTTATTCGTGCCTCTAACATCCGACCACTGACAACTATTAACAGATATTCTCTCTAAAATTTCATAAGCTTCATCAAAAGTTTTTGCCAAAAGGGCCCCTCCAGCCGAAGCATCGACCATACCTTGGGTTACTCCATTTAAACCATTGTAGAATGTTTCCATTTGAATACAATGAGGTAAACCATGGTGGGGACACTTTCGCAAAAGCTCCTTAAACCTTTCCCAAGCCTCACTAAAAGTCTCATCTTCAAGTTGCCCAAACCCTACTATTTCACTCCTTAATTTAGCATTCCTGTTAGGTGGGAAATATTTACTCAAAAATTTTCCAGCTAACTCATCCCACGTCCTAATTGATCCTGGAGCAAAAGAGTTTAACCATGACTTTACTCCATCTCTAAGAGAATACGGGAACAAAGTTAATCTAAGAACATCTCGAGGCACTCCTTGAATTACAAAAGAATCACTAACTCCTAGAAAAGACTTAAGATGTAAATGAGGATCTTCAGATGACAAACCATGGAATTGCCACACGGTTTGCAACATCTGAAACATTACCTGTTTCATTTCAAAATTTGCCGCTTGGATTTAGGGACGTGCAATCCCTGGATTCAACTCATTAAACATCGGGACAGCATATGCTCGAATGGCTCTGGTCCTATCGTTCGCTATCAGGATAGGATTCTCAGCCTGATTATTTTGCTGCTCATTTTGCTCAAACAGCAGATTTTGCTGCTGCTGGACCTTCAGGAACCTGCGGAAGACGCGACACGTTCTCCATCTGGTTTCTGCGCTGCTCCCTCCTTCTGTTCCTAAATGTCCTTTCAATTTCTGGATCAAGCTCAAACTGTACCCCAGGTGGATCGCTCATGCACCAAAATCACACCTGCAAAAACAAAAGAAACAATCAAAAAGTTCTAGCACCAAACCACTAAAACACATACACAAAAATAAATCAGATAAAAACTTATTCAAGTCCTCGGCAACGGCGCCAAAAACTTGTTGGGTTCCTAGAGTGAGTAATAATATGATATAAAATACTCTAGAATTCCTGTGAAAGTATACACAGTCTGCAGCAAGTAATATTATCAATCCGAGCCCTGAATTAGTTTCCACTATACCTATTTTTGTGTAATTTTCTAATGGTTTCAAAGATAGTAAATGATTTGGTTTTATCGGAATTATGCTGAAGCAAAGTAAATGACAAAACAATAAGTAAACAAATAGATAGACAGATAAAAGACAGGCGCTGGTTAAGATTTAGTGATTGTTCTAAAATATGCTCTAGCAATATTATTGATCATGCATTTCTCGCAGTATTATTAGCGGATTCCTCTCGGAACTCCGGATCTTTTGGGATGTGTTTCAACCCCAATGAAGTACGACCGATCAAGCACTAGGCAACTGGCTATCCCTAGCTCAGTCACTGGCGTTCACCAATAAACAATGATCGTAGTGTGGATAATGCCACACACTCTCTAAATCATCCCTGAAACTAGAGAGAGCTATCCATACCGGCTGGCCAGAGGGGCATAAAATGAGAATAAGCACAACAATTAACCAAAATGCGATAGTCAATATATTACTAGAGATGAAACACAGTAATCACATTAGTCCTAACCAACACCTTAAGCTACTTAGTTCATAATAGGCATAGGAATATGAATTACAATCTGAGTAGGCATGTCCATAACCACAAGTTAATAAAGAAAATAAACTCCCTAATCAGCTTGCGAAAGATGGTGTTTTTGATAATCTTCAATCTCTCTAAAATATTCGGCTTCCAAGGGAAAACATGGAATACTTTTGACTTGGACGGCTACTTCCTTTTATAGAAGGATAGGAGACTTGAATTATGTCAACTTGGACACGTGTAGGGCTCTCCTTGCTCCTTTATCCCGAAAATAACTCAACAGAAGTCGGTTCATGAAGTTGGCTAACGAGCTGTGATGTGGCAGTTCTGTTCCCAGTTTTGTTGCAGCACAGAATTTGCTCCTTCTAGTCACTCAGCAGAATAGTTTGCACAAAAGAATTTCCAATGCTTCCATTCTTCCAAATGGGTTAAAATATGTAATATCTATCCAAAACCAACCCTAATAAGCATAAAGGACACACAAATCCCTATATAATTGAGGCCTAAATAACTACCTTTTGGGCAGTTACCACAAGGGGAAGGCTCCTGCACAGGCTGTGCAATGGAAGGGGAAGGTCAAGGTCGTGGCCGACAAAGGCAGGTGCTTCCACTGCAACGCAAATGGTCATTGGAAGCGGAACTGTCCCCGTTACCTTTCTGAGAAGAGAAGAGAAAAAGAAGGTAAATTCGATTTACTTGTATAAGAGACTTGTCTCGTCGAACATGATGAGTTCGCCTGGATACTAGATTCGGGAGCCACTAATCATGTTTGCTCTTCTTTTCAGGGAAATGGTTTCCAGCAGCTGGCAGACAGTGAAATGACGCTCAAGGTTGGAACAGGAGACATTGTTTCAGCTTGTGCAGTGGGAGCTGTGAAATTATTCTTTAGAAATAAGTTTTTAATTTTGGAGAACTTGTTTTTGGTTCCTCGAATTAAAAGGAACCTTATTTCTATTTCCGCTTTGTTAGAACAAGAATACTCTGTTTCCTTTCAGCTTAATGAAGCAATTATTTCAAGGAATGGTATTTATATATGTTCTGCTCAGCGTGAGAATAATTTTTGTCGGCCACGACCTTGGCTTTTCCCTTCCCTTGCACAACCTGTGCAGGAGCCTGGCCAAGACGAGGGTAGATGCAATTGGTATCATTACCCCTCTTGGAGTTCTCCATTGGGTGGTTCGTTAACCGTGAATTCTCTCTATTTTAAGTCATGAAATGTTTAAAACGGTCGAAACGCAAAACAAAAGGCAAAAGGTTTCTCCTTTAAGTAACAACACGTATCTTTGACACCTTCGTCTTGGCCATATTAACATTGATCGGATCGATCTTTTGGTTAAGAATGGACTTCTAACTAATGTAGAAGATACATCTTTACCACCTTGTGAATCGTGTCTCGAGGGTAAAATGACCAAGAGGCCTTTTGCTAGAAAAGGTTACAGAGCCAAAGAACCACTTGAACTAATACATTCGGATCTTTGTGGTCCAATGAATGTAAAGGCTCGGGGTGGTTTTGAATATTTCATCTCTTTCATAGATGATTATTCAAGATACGGTTACTTGTACCTAATGGGCCATAAGTCTGAGGCTCTTGAAAAGTTCAAAGAGTTTAAGGCTGAGGTAGAAAACCTGTTAGGTAAAACTGTTGGGTTTTATGCCCTAAAACTTGTAGATAGTAAATGTACATTTGACCGAACATTAATAAAGTGATGTATTATTAAATGTTTGTATTAGATCTTGTCTTATTAACCCTAATCCAATAAACTAAACATCCAAGGCTAATAGAATGAGGCTTGAACTAGTATGTAGGGACATACGGGGATCAATGTTCAAGTTTTTAGCCTAAAGGGTCTGTAGTATAGGGATAAGGCTGGGTACCTTATCCTGGTGACACTATGGATACGGCCCGCTTTGTATATTGATACAAACGTAGTGATCCAACGCGTTCATGTGGTTAACATGCGAGTGGGGGTATCCTGTGCAATGAGTTTGCACAAAGACCGGACCGCGAAATAGTTAACCACTAACTGTAACACTGTTAGTTAGCTCGGTTTCTATTCCACTAGGATGACCTAGGCAACTTGGCCTTAATTCTGAGTGGATTATGGACTCCTGTCCATGAGGGATTGTCCTTTGATTTGTACGGGTGAGAGTGGCCTGTTCGCCGACTCAATAAGCCTACCATTTTGGGGACAAGACCGAATGGGGAGCTGGGAACGTAGTCTTACAAGATGGAATTCACTCCTTCCCAATATTAGGGTAAGTAGAGGTGTGTTCCCTTAAGTGGTGTCTCCGGGTCTTGAACAATGGGCCCTACCTTCTTTATGGCACGAGAGGGATTTATGTTTACTGGTTGGACCACAAACAGGTTGTTCATTAGAGGAGCACTGGTACTTAAGGACCAAGAGGTAGCCCAGGGGTAAAACGGTAATTTGACCTAGCTGAGGTACGAACACACGTGAAGGGCTAACTTGCTGTTGACGGTCGATATCCGTGGACACAGAAATATATCTGCAGTGAGAAGAGTGTAGCTGTGGTTCTTTAGTGGAGTGAACCACAGTTAACGAATATTGATTAACTTGGTTAATGAGTTTAGCCAACTAATCTCATATCGTTGGAGCTTCTGATCTGTAGGTCCATCAGGTCCCACCGGTAGCTCTATAAGAGTGTTGAGATAAAATTCTAAGGTTAAGTTGAGTATTCGAATGGGTTCGAATGTTAAACTAAAATATGAATTTGATTCATATTAAAACTATAGGGTATAATTAATGTGCATTGGATGTACATTAATACTATAGTTTCATGAGAGAGAATAATAGTAATTGAATATATGATGTTCAATTTTATTATTTTAAAGTTAATTAATTTTGAATTAGTTAATTGTTCTAGTTTAATTAAATTTGATTAAATTGAACTATAAGATAAGAGGGATATTAATTTAAATTGGATTTAAATTAATGTTATTTTAATTAATATTGAATAATTAAAATTTAATTAATTATAATTTAAAATTATGATTTTAAATTCTGGTTAATTAAAAATATCAGGTAACTGATGATATTTTGTGAGGTGGCATTTTCTCCTGAGGTTTAGGTTAAAAGAAAGCGTCAAGAGGTAGTTTTAACAACTCCCTCATTCACGCCTCCCTCACCCTCGCCCTCTCGCTCTCTCTCGTGACTCTCTTCTCCATCTGTGATACAAAGAAGCATTCCAGAAGAAAAATCCTTGGAATTCTCAGGTTCCCACATAACCACTCAACATATTCCTTTTGAGAATACCGGTGATTCCTCGTGGTGGTGTTCGTGCCTATTTTTCCAGCAAAACCAAAGGTCTCTTGCTGCTGTATTTTTGGTGTCCAAAGGGTTTTGGCGAAGCGGTTCAAGAATTCCTTCAAGGGTGAGTTTCTTCTTGAACTTGGATCAATAGGATCCTTTTCTAGATTAGATCTAGAATTGTTTCTTAATTTTTCAGCATGTTTTATCAGTTTTACAGCATGTTTATTTTCCAGTATCTTGCTGTAAATTTTATCCTTTTGTGATCCGTATTGGTTTTTCAATCTCGTTTAAAAATCAGTGTGATTCTCTGATCGTTTCCGCTGCGCAAGGGCTTTAATCCCTGCAAAAACAATTAAGATGCTTCGATCAGATCGAGGTGGAGAGTATTTGGATCAAAGATTTCAGGACTATATGATAGAACATGGAATCCAATCACAACTCTCAGCACCTGGTACACCTCAGCAGAATGGTGTATCAGAAAGGAGAAATAGAACCTTGTTAGACATGGTTCGATCTATGATGAGCTATGCTCAATTGCCTAGCTCGTTCTGGGGGTATGCATTAGAGACTGCAGTACATATTCTTAACAGTGTTCCCTCAAAAAGTGTTTCTGAAACTCCTTTTGTGTTATGGAGGGGGCATAAACCTAGTTTGCGTTACTTCCGTATCTGGGGTTGTCCTGCACATGTGTTAGTGACAAATCTTAAGAAATTGGAATCACGTACAAGAATATGCCAATTTGTTGGATACCCGAAAGAAACGAGAGGTGGTCTTTTTTACGACCCTCAAGATAATAAAGTATTTGTATCGACAAATGCAACTTTCTTAGAGGAAGACCACATTAGAGATCATAAACCACGAAGTAAGTTAGTATTAGGAGAAGCTATAGAAGGATACACAAGGGTTGTTGATGAACCCGGTCCTTCAACAAGAGTTGCTGGAGAATCGAGTTCTTCTCGTCAATCTAGTCCTCCTCACGTAGTGGGAGAGCTTCGACGCAGTGGGAGGGTTGTGATACAACCTAACCGCTACTTGGGTTTAACAGAAACACAAGTAGTCATACCTGATGACGGCATAGAAGATCCATTGTCTTATCGTCAGGCAATGAATGACGTAGATAAGGACGAGTGGGCCAAAGCCATGGACTTTGAGATGGAGTCTATGTACTTCAATCAAGTTTGGGAACTTGTAGATCCACCTGAAAGGGTTAAACCCATTGGGTGTAAATGGATCTATAAGAGGAAAAGCGATGCTGCTGGGAAAGTACAGACTTTCAAAGCAAGACTTGTAGCAAAGGGTTATACCCAACGAGAAGGGGTGGACTATGAAGAAACCTTTTCTCCAGTTGCTATGCTAAAGTCCATAAGAATTCTCTTATCCATTGCCACATTTTATGACTATGAGATATGGCAAATGGATGTCAAGACAACTTTTCTGAATGGCAACCTTGATGAGAGTATTTTTATGTCTCAACCCGAAGACCCAAGGTCAGGAGCAAAAGGTTTGTAAACTGAATCGATCCATTTATGGGTTGAAACAGGCTTCCCGATCTTGGAATATTAGATTTGATACTGCGATAAAATCTTTTGGTTTTGACCAGAATGTTGATGAGCCTTGTGTATACAAGAAGATCAACAAGAATAAAGTAGTTTTCCTCGTACTTTATGTTGATGACATCCTACTCATTGGGAATGATGTAGGATATCTGTCTGACGTAAAAGAATGGGTAGCAGCTCAATTCCAAATGAAAGATTTGGGTGAGGCTCATTATGTTCTTGGCATCCAGATTATTCGGGATAGAAAGAACAAAACGCTAGCTCTGTCTCAAGCAACGTATATCGACAAGATGTTGGCTCGATATTCGATGCAGAACTCCAAGAGGGGTTTATTGCCTTTCAGGCATGGGGTTCACTTGTCTAAGGAACAGTCCCCTAAGACACCTCAAGAAGTTGAGGATATGAGACGGATTCCCTATGCCTCTGCAGTGGGTAGCTTAATGTATGCCATGCTATACACGAGGCCAGACATTTTTTATGCTGTAGGGATTGTCAGCAGATATCAGTCAAATTCAGGGTTAGACCACTAAACCGCCATTAAAGGGATCCTCAAGTATCTTAGGAGAACAAGAGATTACATGTTGGTGTTTGGGGCTAAAGAGTTAGTTCTCACTGGTTACACCGACTCTGATTTCCAACCTGAAAAGGATTCTAGGAAATCTACGTCAGGGTCAGTTTTCACCCTTAACGGGGGAGCTATAGTTTGGAGGAGTATAAAGCAAGGATGTATAGCTGTTGGTACGATTTTCCACAAGCGCACGGGTCGTTACAAGTAATATAAAACGGTAGTAATACCGAGTATGGAATCCTCAGGGAAATTGAATTAATTCCATTAAGTACCAAGAATCATCATGTTTTAATTTTATTTAGAAGATCAACTCGAATGATAGTGCGAAAATTTAAGAAATTAATAAAAATAAACATGTAATAATGAAATGAAAATAACCAAATAAGGGAACTTGACCTAGGGTGTTATCTAGCTTTCTTGGATTTGTAGCTTAATTACATGGATGTATGTAACTAATAATCTTCAATTCCATAAATCTAGAAGTAATTTTAAGCGGATTTCTCTTTCAAGCTCCTCCACATCTCATACTAACATAACTAATTTATGTGTCCATCTCCTTAGTTAATCACAGTATGGCATTAAACAACTTCATAATCAATTTCTAACAATTCTCTTTCACTCTCGTGTTCCAAGCAACCGTTAGCCATGCAATTTGGATCTAATCTAATTTCTCTCTGTCGAGTATCAATTTAGACCAACATGTCAATTAATCCGTGATCAAGAGATTAAAAGCATTAAGCAAGAATTGCATAGATGAAATATGGAGAATTTCATTACATAATCCAAGTAATTGCGCTACAACATCCAATTAACTAGAATAACGACCCTAGGTCTCAAGATCTACTCACAAATGGAAATAATTTTGCCAAAATGATCTTGATCCATAGGCCTAACTCAAATTATAACAAGGAATTATAAAGAAGTAAGGAAGAAATAACCGATAAATTGATCCCAAGCTCCCGCTACGATCATCTCGAATCTTGAGCCTTAGAATCTCGCTCAATTCCCACTTTTTCTCCACAATTCTTCTCACTTTTTCTCTCTATTGAGCTAGGGGAGAGCTCCCCCAAATTTTGGATGATTTGAACCAAAGGGAAGGGGCCTTTTTATAGCACAAGGGGCTGGACATTTCTTGCTGAACAAGTCGACAGCGTCGAGACGCTACGTCACAGCGTCGAGACGCTGTGACGTCATGTTGTCTTGGGGCAGAAGTTGTCGCAGCGTCGCGACGCTACGCAGACAGCGTCGCGACGCTGTTGCGATTTTGGCACGCGCTTTTCTGATTACCTAGCGTCGAGACGCTACAGTCCTAGCGTCTCGACGCTAGGCCTTCTAGAAGCCCTAATTGCGGATTTTTGCCTCCTTTCTTTAATCTTTTGGGCTTTTTGGGCCTTCCCACTTCAATTGTCTTTTCTTCTTGGACCTTGGGGCTTGGATCTTGATTATTCTTCAAATTGCCCATAAAGTCTCCAAATTCACCCAAATTCTCTTAAAATCTCAGTTTTGCTGTCCGAACTCGGTTTTCTGTAAAATCAACATAAAAATACATTAAAGCTCACAATTCATGCGCAAAACTAGCTAAAATTAATAGGAAAATGATGACATTTTTGTATGTCATCACACCCCCAAACTTAAAGTTTTGCTAGTCCCGAGCAAAATAAAGTGATACATATGAATCATAACTTGCATGCTAACAACTCTATCTTCAATGCTTCTAGCCATGAATGCAAACTATTGAAACAAATAAGTAAGCATAGTCAACCATCAAAAAGTTTAAAATTTAATCCTATCCTCCCTTGCAAAAATGAATCATCATTTGTTTTATCATAATCTTTACTAGCCCGGAATCATTTATATACTCCTCCATTCATCTTCCCCCTACACTGGCACTAAAGCTCGCCCTTTTAGCTATCATGCTTATCTAGCAAGCACTACCTTACTAAGGTGCCCAAAATTTTTTTTTTTTTTTTTTTTTTTGAAATATGAAGATAATCCTTTTAGATGTAACGCCTTCGTTCTGGCTTGCCAACATTGGTGATGAAAGCATCCAACTACGAGCGCCTCATCTTTCAGGTTGTCGAGGCATGCTCATTTCTTTCCAACGCTTTCATGCAAAGGCAAACGATGGGTGTCATGAATGCCCCTGGTTACTAACACTTTCAAGAAAGTGGAGCATTTATTATTATTATTATTATTGAGCAAATCATTTTCTTTTTCCCAAAGCTCAGTATTACTAACTATTACGCAAGAAAGCTATCTAGACAAACTTTACGCCTATCGGAGTGACAACAAACTTCCAAAGCATATAACTTTCATCTAGGCTTTCAAAATCATAATAAAACAAGTGAATCATCATACTTTGCAAGGGGATCAAAGAAAAATTTTAATTTTTCTTGAATTTAGACATGCTTCCAAATTTGCAACAATAAGAGAGAATCATGGCTAAAAGCAAATCATCAGACGTCATCATCATCAACATGCATTTAATTCATCATAAGCATTACTTTTCTTATGCAAAACCTAAGTAGAGCGAATCTCCCCCCCAAACTTAAAATATACATTGTCCCCAATGTATGAACATTTAATCAGATAAAGAGAGATCGATACTGCCCTGAAAAAGCAAGAGAGTCTGAAACGTCTTGAATTTTCGTCCGAAGAGAGAATGAGCGGATAGGTGTGATTTCACGAGCCTCCTGCATAAGGATCAATCTCAAGGGAGCATTATGATCAATACAAAAAAAAAAACAAAAATGAAACTTAAAAACCTAAACAGCTTGGGTTGCCTCCCAAGAAGCGCTTGTTTAACGTCCTGAGCTAGACGGGGCTTGGTCACCCTGGATCCGTTAAAATCATCTTTTCGACCTTGCGCTCTTCGAATCCACAATAGTGCTTCACTCTTTGAGCATTGACTTTAAAAGTTAACCCGTTGCTATCCATTAATTCAATTGGTCCATATGGGGATACTTCCTTGATTATGAATGGACCGGACCATCTTGACTTCAATTTTCCTGGGAACAATCGCAATCGAGAATTGAATAGAAGAACTTGCTGCCCTGGCTCGAAAGAACGCTTCTGGATTATATTATCATGCCATCTTGCGGTTCTTTCCTTATAGAGTTTTGCGTTTTCATACGCCTGGCTCCTGAATTCTTCTAATTCGTTGAGCTGCAGAAGACGTTGTTCCCCAGCCTTCTCCGCGTCCAAGTTCAGCTTCTTGATAGCCCAATATGCTTTGTGCTCAAGCTCCACAGGCAGGTGACAGGCCTTACCATACACTAATCGATACGGGGATGTACCGATTGGAGTTTTGAAAGCTGTCCGGTAGGCCCACAAAGCATCGTCCAACTTGTATGCCCAGTCTTTTCTGTTGAAACGAACTGTCTTCTCTAGAATTTGCTTAATCTCCCTGTTAGAAATCTCTGCTTGCCCGTTAGTCTGGGGATGATAAGCTAAAGAAGTCTTATGCTTGACACCATATTTCCTCAGTAATGATTCAAACAATTTATTGCAAAAATGAGACCCCTCATCACTAATTATAGCTCGCGGTGTGCCAAATCTAGTGAAAATATTTTTATGCAAGAAACGTAACACAACACGAGCATCATTAGTCTTTGTGGCTACTGCCTCTACCCATTTAGATACGTAATCAACAGCAACTAGGATGTACGAGTATCCATTGGAAGAGGGAAAAGGGCCCATAAAGTCCATGCCCCACACATCAAAAAGTTCAATTTCGAGGATAGGGGTCAAAGGCATTTCATGGCGTCTAGAAATATTTCCTGTCCTTTAACATCTATCACATGTTCTCACGAAGGTATAACAATCTTTAAATAAAGTAGGCCAATAAAAACCAGATTGAAGTACCTTCGCTGCAGTACGAGTTGGTCCAAAATGACCACCATAAGGAGAGGCATGACAATCATGAATAATCTTACCTACTTCTTCTGCCGGAATGCACCTTCGAATGATTTGGTCAGAACATACTTTAAAGAGAAATGGGTCATTCCACAGATAGGACTTCACATCATGGAAAAACTTCTTTCTTTTCTGAGCATTTAAGTCTGGAGGTATTTCTTTTCCTGCAAGAAAGTTCACAAAATCGGCGTACCAAGGAAAAGAAGTTTTAACAGCATATAACCTTTCATCAGGAAAAACTTCTTTAATAGGAAAGGTTGCAATGTTCTTTTCATGCTTTATCCGAGACAAATGATCTGCGACTACATTCTCGCAACCTTTTCTATCCTTGATCTCATAGTCAAATTCTTGCAATAACAGAATCCATCTTATGAGTCTGGGCTTGGAATCCTTTTTACTACTCAAATAACGAATAGCAGCGTGGTCAGTATGCACTATAACCTTTGTACCGAGTAAATAGGGCCTAAACTTATCGAAAGCGAACACAACAGCAAGCATCTCCTTCTCTGTAGTGGTGTAGTTTTGCTGAGCACTATCTAAAGTTCTGCTTGCATAATAGATTGCCCTAAAGAACTTATCTCGTCGTTGCCCTAAGACAGCTCCTAAAGCATAATCACTAGCATCGCACATGATTTCAAATGGTTGACTCCAATCAGGGACAACAATGATGGGTGCAGAAATCAATTTTTCCTTCAAAAGATTAAATGCTAGCAAACACTCTTTTGAAAACACAAATGGAGCATCCTTTTCAAGCAAGTGGCACAGGGGTTTAGCAACTTTTGAGAAATCTTTTATAAAACGTCTGTAAAACCCTGCGTGGCCTAAGAAACTACGAACTCCTTTAACATTAATGGGCGGAGGAAGTTGTTCAATAGCAGAAATCTTGGCTTTATCAACTTCCAAACCTTTTTCAGACACTTTGTGACCTAGGACTATCCCTTCTTTTACCATAAAATGGCATTTTTCCCAATTTAAAACAAGGTTAGTCTCTTGGCATCTTTGCAAAACACGAGAGAGATTATGCAAACAGTTATCAAAGGATGAACCAAAAACAAAGAAGTCATCCATAAATACTTCCATGATCTCTTCTACAAAGTCTGAAAATATGGCCATCATACAACGTTGAAAGGTAGCTGGAGCATTACATAGTCCAAATGGCATACGCCGAAAAGCATATGTGCCATAGGGACACGTAAATGTTGTTTTCTCTTGGTCTTCGGGTGCAATCGTGATTTGATTATAGCCCGAATAACCATCAAGAAAACAATAATATGGATACCCAGCTAGCCTATCAAGCATTTGATCAATAAAGGGGAGGGGGAAATGGTCTTTTCTGGTGGCTTTGTTTAACTTCCTATAATCGATACACACACGCCAACCGGTGACTGTCCTAGTAGAAATGGATTCATCTTTCTCATTCTTAACAACAGTCATTCCCCCTTTCTTAGGCACAACTTGAACAGGACTCACCCAAGGGCTGTCAGATATAGCATATATAATTCCTGCATTTAATAATTTTAATACCTCGGCTTTTACCACTTCCTTCATTGCTGGATTTAATCTCCTTTGGTGTTCTACTGTAGGATTAAAGGCATCTTCCATTAAGATTTTATGCATGACAATTGAAGGACTAATACCCTTAATATCACTAATAGACCAACCTAAGGCAGATTTATACCTTTTCAAAACGCCCAACAATTTTTCCTCTTCTACTTTACTTAAATCAGCAGAAATAATAACAGGAAAAGTAGAAGAGTCTCCTAAGAATGCATAGCGCAAGTGGGAAGGCAATTGTTTTAGTTCAGGGGAAGGGACATCAACTTGAGCACAAATATCTAATGACAACGTTTCTTCCCTTCCTAAAGATCTATCAATTAAAGCATTTTTCTGATCAACATCTAATAATTCATCTCCAAACACGTCAGGCATGCTTATCTCATAATGATCAACAGGAGACTCTGACTCTACACATGCATTGATAATAGCATCAACTGAATCAATCGAGAAGCAAGAGCTAACCTCTTCTGGATGTTTTAATGCATTAAAAAGGTTGAACACTACCTCGTCGTCTTCCACTCTGAGAGTCAGGGTTCCTTTTTGTACCTCAATTAGAGCACGAGCGGTTGCCAAAAATGGTCTCCCAAGAATGATCGGGACTTCAGGGTCTTCTTCCATTTCTAAAACTACAAAGTCCGCAGGGAATATGAATTTGTCGACATTGATCAGAACATCCTCTAATACACCTTTGGGGTATGTTATTGAACGATCTGCCAATTGCAAGACAATTGTGGTTGACTTCAATTCCCCCAAACCCAGTTTCCTGTAAACACTGAATGGCATTAGGTTTATACTTGCCCCTAAATCACACAGAGCTTTTTTTATGAACAAACTACCAACAGTACACAGAAGAGTAAAACTCCCTGGATCTTTTAATTTTGGTGGTAGATGTTTCTGGATTATGGCACTGCACTCGGCTGTCATATTCACTGTCTCATGGTTCTCGAATTTCTTTTTCTTTGACAATATTTCTTTCATAAACTTGGCATAGTGTGGCATCTGTTCCAAAGCATCAGTAAAAGGAATGTTAATATGAAGCTGTTTAAAAATATCAAGAAACTTTGAAAATTCAGCATTCAACTTTTTCTTTTGAAATCTCTGAGGATAAGGAATCTGGTTAAGAACTAAAGGAATAGAATCAGAAGACTTATCTGGCACTGATGGTGCTGACTCTTCCTCTGGTTTCTGTTCATCTTCCTCATCCACTATCCTTCTAGTGATGGGGTTTGCTTCTTCTTTTCTTTCAATTTCTCTTAACTGTTTCCCACTTCTAAGAGATATGGCGGGGCATTGTTCGTGTGGGTCCATGGCGATGTCATTGGATAAATTTCCTTGCTGGATTTCCTTCATAAATATTGCCATTTGATCCATGACAATATCTACTTTGGCTTGAACCTTTTCATTCAAATTTCTAGTCTCATTCATGAAGTTTCTCAGCATTTCTTCCAAAGGGCTTTTCTTTTCTTTAAACTCCTCTCTTAATTCAGCTTTCGGCGAACTTGGAGTTTCTGATCCTGTGAGCTTGTTTAGAGCCTTGGTTAGAGCTTCGACTTGCAACCTTAAGGCACTCACTCCTTCATTTTCACATAGCTTCTCCTTAATTTTGGATTCTGGTTGCCATTGGTGACTTGTCAAAGCCAACTCTTCTACTATGGTTCGTGCCTCCTTGACAGTTTTGGCTAAAAAGTTTCCTCCAGCCGTAGTGTCGAGAATTGTCTTTAAATTCCTAGTTAACCCACTGTAGAAAAGTTGAATTTGAAGCCAATCAGGATATCCATGCTGTGGGCATTTCCTTAACAAATCCTTATATCTTTCCCAAGCTTCGTATAATTGCTCTTCCTCAAATTGTTGAAATTTTCCAATTTCAGCTCTAAGCTTGGTAATCTTTTCTAATGGGAAAAAATTTGCAAGGAAAGCTTTGACTAAATCATTCCAACCAAGGATGCTATTTGAGGTCAACGAGTCTAACCAATCTCTAGCCTTGTCTTGTAAAGAAAATGGAAATAATTGCAACCGAATTGAGTCAGGGCTAACTCCTCCCATTTTTATAGTTCCACAGATATTCAGAAATGATCTTAGGTGATGGTGAGGATCTTCTGATGGATGGCCTTTGAAAGCATTCTCTCTCACCATTTGAATGAGACTAGCTTTGAGCTCAAAATTATCGACAGTGACTGGCTCGTAAGCTATTCCAGAATAGTTTAATGGAAATTCAGGCAAGAAATAATCTCGGATTGCTTTGTCTTCTGCCATGATTAAATCTCAAAAGAACAGATTATCCACCTTATAACTCCACAAAACTAAAAAAAATGCAGAAAAATAAAATTCTAAATTAAAATCAAACACTTAATTCTCAATATTAACGGAAAAAATTACAATTTCCCCGGCAACGGCGCCAAAAACTTGATGACCGCAAAGTGCACGGGTCGTTACAAGTAATATAAAACGGTAGTAATACCGAGTATCGAATCCTCAGGGAAATTGAATTAATTCCATTAAGTACCAAGAATCATCATGTTTTAATTTTATTTAGAAGATCAACTCGAATGATAGTGCGAAAATTTAAGAAATTAATAAAAATAAACATGTAATAATGAAATGAAAATAACCAAATAAGGGAACTTGACCTAGGGTGTTATCTAGCTTTCTTGGATTTGTAGCTTAATTACATGGATGTATGTAACTAATAATCTTCAATTCCATGAATCTAGAAGTAATTTTAAGCGGATTTCTCTTTCAAGCTCCTCCACATCTCATACTAACATAACTAATTTATGTGTCCATCTCCTTAGTTAATCACAGTATGGCATTAAGCAACTTCATAATCAATTTCTAACAATTCTCTTTCACTCTCATGTTCCAAGCAACCGTTAGCCATGCAATTTGGATCTAATCTAATTTCTCTCTGTCGAGTATCAATTTAGACCAACATGTCAATTAATCCGTGATCAAGAGATTAAAAGCATTAAGCAAGAATTGCATAGATGAAATATGGAGAATTTCATTACATAATCCAAGTAATTGCGCTACAACATCCAATTAACTAGAATAACGACCCTAGGTCTCAAGATCTACTCACAAATGGAAATAATTTTGCCAAAATGATCTTGATCCATAGGCCTAACTCAAATTATAACAAGGAATTATAAAGAAGTAAGGAAGAAATAACCGATAAATTGATCCCAAGCTCCCGCTACGATCATCTCGAATCTTGAGCCTTAGAATCTCGCTCAATTCCCACTTTTTCTCCACAATTCTTCTCACTTTTTCTCTCTATTGAGCTAGGGGAGAGCTCCCCCAAATTTTGGATGATTTGAACCAAAGGGAAGGGGCCTTTTTATAGCACAAGGGGCTGGACATTTCTTGCTGAACAAGTCGACAGCGTCGAGACGCTACGTCACAGCGTCGAGACGCTGTGACGTCATGTTGTCTTGGGGCAGAAGTTGTCGCAGCGTCGCGACGCTACGCAGACAGCGTCGCGACGCTGTTGCGATTTTGGCACGCGCTTTTCTGATTACCTAGCGTCGAGACGCTACAGTCCTAGCGTCTCGACGCTAGGCCTTCTAGAAGCCCTAATTGCGGATTTTTGCCTCCTTTCTTTAATCTTTTGGGCTTTTTGGGCCTTCCCACTTCAATTGTCTTTTCTTCTTGGACCTTGGGGCTTGGATCTTGATTATTCTTCAAATTGCCCATAAAGTCTCCAAATTCACCCAAATTCTCTTAAAATCTCAGTTTTGCTGTCCGAACTCGGTTTTCTGTAAAATCAACATAAAAATAGATTAAAGCTCACAATTCATGCGCAAAACTAGCTAAAATTAATAGGAAAATGATGACATTTTTGTATGTCATCAATAGCAGACTCCACGATGGAGGCTGAGTATGTAGCTGCTTGTGAAGGAGCTAAGGAAGCTGTTTGGCTAAGGAAGTTCTTGACAGATTTGGAAGTTGTTCCAAATATAAACTTGCCCATTACGTTATACTGTGACAACAGTGAGGCTGTAGCCAATTCAAAGGAACCTCGCAGCCACAAACGAGGTAAACACATAGAGAGGAAGTATCATCTGATTCGAGAGATTGTGCAAAGAGGAGATGTGGTCGTGACCAAGATCACTTTCGAGCACAACATTGCTGATCCGTTTATGAAGGCCCTCTCGGCTAAAGTGTTCCAGGGTCATCTAGAAAGTCTAGGTCTGCGAGTTATGTATATAGCGTAATCTAGGGCAAGTGGGAGATGTGTAATGGGTGTAAGGATGCCCTAGTTTATTGTATTTTGTATATTTACCTTTTATGTAATGTACAACATACATGTACCATTTCCAGCTTTAGATTATATTGTATATACCTTCCCTGTAACTTGAGTTTTAGTTCAAGTGGGAGTTTGTTGGGTTTTATGCCCTAAAACTCGTAGATAGTAAATGTACATTTGACCAAATATTAATAAAAGTGATGTATTATTCATTGTTTGTATTATATCTTGTCTTAATAACCCTAATCCAATAGACTAAACATCCAATGCTAATAAAATGAGGTTTGAACTAGTATGTAGGGACATACGGGGATCAATGTTCAAGTTTTAGCCTAAAGGGTCTGTAGTATAGGGATAAGGCTGGGTACCTTGTCCTGGTGACACTATGGATACGGTCCACTTTGTATATTGATACGAACGTAGTGATCCAACGCGTTCATGTAGTTGACATGCGAGTGAAGGTATCCTGTGCAATGAGTTTGCACAAAGACCAGACCGCGAAATAGTTAACCACTAACTGTAACACCGTTAGTTAGCTCGGTTTCTAATTCACTAGGATGACCTAGGCAACTTGGCCTTAATCCTTAGTGGATTATGGACTCCAGTCCATGAGGGATTGTCCTTTGATTTGTACGGGTGAGAGTGGCTTGTTCGCCGACTCAATAAGCCTACCATTTTGGGGACAAAATCGAGTGGGGAGCTGGGAACGTAGTCCTACAAGATGGAATTCACTCCTTCCCGATATTAGGGTAAGTAGAGGTGTGTTCCCTTAAGTGTTTTCTCCGGGTCTTGAACAATGGGCCCTACCCCCTTTATGGCACGAGAGGGATTTCTGTTTGCTGGTTTGACCACAAACAGGTTGTTCATTAGAGGAGCACTGGTACTTAAGAACCAAGAGGTAGCCCAGGGGTAAAACGGTAATTTGACCTAGCTGGGGTACGAACACACGTGAAGGGCTAACTTGCTGTTGACGGTCGATATCCATGGACACAGAAATATGTCTGCAGTGAGAAGAGTGCAGATGTGGTTCTTTAGTTGAGTGAACCACGGTTAACGAACATTGATTAACTTGGTTAATGAGTTTAGCCAATTAATCTCATATCGTTGGAGCTTCTGATCTGTAGGTCCATTAGGTCCCACCGGTAGCTCACTAAGGGCGTTGAGGTAAATTTCTATGGGATAATTAAATATTTGAATGAGTGCGAATATTACACCATAATATGAATTTGATTCATATTAAAACTATAGGTTATAATTAATGTACATTAGATGTATATTAAGACCATAGTTTATTTGAGAGAGGAATATAATTAAATATGTGATATTTAATTATGAAGAATTAATTGTAGAATTAATTGATTGTTGTTTTAATTTAGTATAATTAAATTTGATTTAATTAACCTGCATTAAAACTATAGGTTATGTGGTTCATTTTATGTAAAATTGTTTTATATAAAGTGATTAAATTAAATGTTAATTTAAATTCAATTAAATTAATTAATAATTTAATTATTAATTTATTTAATTGGTTATCAGTTATTAAAACTGATGGATGCCCACTAACCTATAATGTTGCGTGGTTGAGAGGTTTTCTAGGGAAGTTTTACGTGAAGACGTTATATTGCTTAGGTTGGGATTTACAGAATCTCTGACTCTCACTCTCTTGATCCACTGAAAAAAAAAAAGGCTCTCTCTAAGTTACAACATTCTGTGCATTCTCTCTAGAGTACAGAGTGAAACAAAATCCCTATTGAAGTTTCCTTGTTCCCACAAGCAACAGCGCAAAACTCCTTGTGAGAATACTGGTGAAATTTGGTGGTAGTGTCCTCCAAAATCAGCGAAATCAAGGTTGGTACGTTGCTGTTTTTCTGTGAATTCGCGAGGGAAAATGCGGTTTTTATCAAGAACACTCCAAGGGTAAGGATTCTTGAACCCAAGGATCATTAGGATCCTCTTATCTAGATTAGATCTAGAGTTATTTTAGTTATTTTATGGTTTCAAACATGTTTTATATCAGTTTTACAACATGATTATTTAATTTTCTGCTGTATATTTGTTTTGTCGTCGTATTGGTTTCCCAATCGACATTTATACCGATAAGGTCTCTGAACGGTTCCACTGCGCTAGGGCTTTAATCCCTGCACAATGCTCCAGCAACATTTCAGCGGTGTATGTTAGCAATTTTTTCTGATATGATTGAGTCCACTGTTGAGGTATTCATGGACGATTTTTCAGTGTTTGGAGGGTCTTTTCAGAGTTGTTTAGATAATCTAGGACAGGTGTTAAAAAGATGTGAGGATACCCATCTAGTTCTTAATTGGGAAAAATGCCACTTCATGGTGACGGAAGGCATAGTGTTAGGTCATAGGATTTCTAAGAATGGTCTAGAAGTTGATAGAGCAAAAATAGAGGTTATTGAAAGACTAGAACCACTGAATTCAGTGAAGGGAATTCGGAGTTTTTTAGGACATGCTGGATTTTATAGGAGGTTCATAAAGGATTTCTTCAAAATCATTAAACCTCTTTGTAACTTATTATGCACTTATCATGTTTTTGACTTCAATGCAGATTGTAGGAAGGCTTTTGAGACTTTAAAGGCTGCTTTAATCTCAGCACCCATTCTTTGTGCACCTAATTTGGATTTACCATTCGAGGTAATGTGTGATGCGAGTGATGTTGCGGTAGGTGCAATGCTGGGGCAAAAGCAGGGCAAATTTATCCGTCCTATATATTATGCAAGCAAGGTTTTAAATGAAGCACAAGTCAGCTATACAACTACTGAAAATGAGTTGTTAGCTGTTGTGTTTGCTTTTGAGAAGTTCCGGCCATATTTGGTTGGATCCAAAGTCACAGTGTTCACGGATCATGCAGCAAAAAGGTATTTAATGTCTAAGAAAGATGCAAAGCCTAGACTAATTCGTTGGATTTTATTATTGCAGGAGTTCGACTTGGAGATAAAGGACAAGAAGGGATCAGAAAATGTCATTGCAGATCATTTATCTCGTCTAGATCCGTCATCATCTTTGCTGGAGCAATATGCCATTTTCGATTCTTTTCCAGATGAACAGCTCCTTGTTGTTGAGGTAATGGTAGTTAGAGATGTCCCTTGGTATGCTGATATTGCCAACTTTTTGGTAAAGGGAGTCACCCCTATTGACATGGATTGGAGGCAGAAGAAGAAGTTTAAGCACGATGCGAAATTTTTCTATTGGGACGAGTCATTTATGTACAAGCAATGCTCTGACGGTATTATTCGTAGGTGTGTTTCAGGTGTTGAAGGAAAGGAAATCCTGGAGCAATGTCACTCTTCGCCGTATGGAGGTCATTTCAGCGGTCAGAGGACAGCTATGAGGATTTTGCATTGTGGATTTTTCTGGCCCACCTTATTCAAGGATGCCCATTGGTTCTACAAGCAATGTGATGCTTGCCAAAGGAGAGGAAATTTAGGGTCTAGAGATGAAATGCCTCTTACTTATATTTTAGAAGTTGAATTATTCGATGTATGGGGTATTGACTTTATGGGGCCATTTCCCCCTTCTAATGGCAATGTTTTTATCTTATTGGCATTCGATTACGTGTCCAAGTGGGTGGAGGCCATTGCATGCCATCAGAATGATGCCAAGACAGTTGCAAGGTTTCTTCAATCGCACATCTTTGTGTGGTTTGGGACATCTAGGGCTCTAGTGAGTGATGAGGGTACACATTTTGTTAATAATATCTTAACTAAGCTTTTAGCTAAGTATGGGATTAAGCATAGGATAGCTACCCCTTATCACCCACAAGCAAATGGTCAAGCTGAAATTAGTAATAGGGAAATTGAAGCTATTCTAGAGAAAGTAGTCCATCCATCTAGAAAGGATTGGTCTTTTAGGTTGGATGAGGCTCTTTGGGCTTATAGGACAGCCTATAAGACTCCACTAGGTATGTCTCCCTATAGGTTAGTATATGGGAAAGCTTGTCATTTACCATTAGAGCTAGAGCATAAAACGTTTTGGGCTTTGAAAAAGTTCAATTTTGATTTGAGTTGTGCAGGAGCAATAAGAATGCGGCAGCTTAATGAATTGGAGGAATTTCGTCAACTTTCTTATGAAAATGCGAAAATGTATAAAGAAAAGACTAAGCTGTGGCATGACAAGAAAATAAAATCTAAAGAGTTTGTCAAGGGACAGAAAGTCTTGCTTTATAATTCTAGATTGAAATTATTTCCTGGAAAACTAAAATCTAAATGGTCAGGACCGTTCACTGTGATTGAGATTTTTCCCCATGGAGCAATTACTTTGCAAGATGAAAAAGATGGGAGAGCGTTCAAGGTAAATGGACAGCGTGTGAAGCATTATTGGGGTGAGGAGTTTCAGTCGAAATATCCTTCCCTAAGGTTAGTTGATGATTGAGAGAGCAGGATTTTTGCGGGAGCATTTCACAGAGCAAAATTTTGAGCTCCCAGAGTTTGTATTAATTTTATTTTTCGCTGATTTATTTTTTAATTTCGATTAGGTTAAGATTTGATTTTACATGGTTTATTAGATTTTATCTTTAAGTATTTTTATTATTTTTGGTAGTTTACATTTTATCTTTTTTGTTTTAAATTTAAATTGATTTTCGGGTTATTTATTTAAATTATCTTTGAATTATCTTTTCATTAGTTAGATTTTATTTTATCTAGATCTTATTTTTTTTTAGTTATTTAAATTCTGTTTAGTTCAAATTAATAAATATTTTCTCTAATTTATTTGGCTTCGAGAATAAAAAGATTAGGTTTGATTTGATCGGTTAAATTTAAATTTGAAAGATTTGATTTTCCTATTTTGAAATTCAAATTCCGTATCCAAGATTCTTCAGGTTGTTGTGGCACACATCTGGCTGAAGCAAATCGTCCGCATAGGAAGGGGTTGTTAAAGATTAATTGCTTTTTACCTTTGGATTTTTTAATTTCCTGTAAGCAGGTAAATTGCATGGAGTCATCTGGTGAAGCCACGTGTCACACAGAGATCATCCAAGGGTTGGGATAGTGGGCAGCACATGAGGATTTACTGTGGGTGATTGAACTTCACCATTTTACCGTTGCTGGTTTCAGATTTTCAGGTTGCATGCGATTTATCTAAATTTAATGAGAGCAAGATCTTTCGGTTAGGATTCGATTTGTTGGAGCCTTATTTATTAACCGCCTCTGGTAGGTAACTTTCACTTCATCTTCTTGCTTTGAATCTTTGCTGTGTGCATTCTTCTTTCTTTATTGGTATTCTCTGTCAATCCCTTGAACCTTCGATGGCTAAAACGAGAGCAAGAAAAGAGAGAGATAACGAGGAAGATGAGGTACCCGTTACCCCCGAGGTTCAGAAAGCAAAAACGAAAAAAAAGAGGACACCGGAGGAGAAAGAAGCTAAAAGAAGAAGACGACAACAGAGGGCTGAAGAACAAGAAAAGGCAACAGAGGATGCTCCTGCAGTGATTGAAGAAAACCCGCAAGAACCGCAAGAACAGACCCCAGGAGAGGCTGATCGGAGAATTGCGGATACAGAACAACATACAGAGGTTGTGCCTGAAGGAGATAAGGAGCCAGTATAGGAGGCTCGAGTGGAGGTTGTCATGTCGGAGGTGCCCAGACGTCGCTGAATTAAGCGAAAAGCCGGCCGTATTCAGGTAGTACGAACTGATACCCCCTCGCCTCCGACTACTGACTCTAAAAAAGACAATACAGAGAGAGAGGAACAAGAGAGGAAGGAAGCTGAAGAGAAGACGAGACAGGAAGAAGCAAAAAAGGCTGAGGAAGAGATTCTGTCCAAGCGAAGAGAAGACAAGGGCAAAAGAATTGTTGGGGCATCGGGTGAGACTGGCGAGATTGAGGAACCAAGGTTGCCTTTTGTTCGCTTCGTCAACGACCTTGCTCGAGCAAAATACCAGGAGGTGCTGAATCGTGACTTCTTGTTCGAACGAGGATTTGGCAGTGATTTACCCAGGTTCTTAGAGTCTGGAATAGCGAACCTTGGGTGGAGGCAGTTTTGTGCGAAACCGGAACCTGTCAATGCCAACATTGTTTGGGAATTTTTCGCTAATCTTGACGTTAAGGATGACTTTGAGGTTATAGTTCGAGGAGTGCCTGTACAGTGGAGCCCAGAAGCAATTAATAATTTGTTTAATCTCCAGGATTTTCCGCATGCAGTTTTTAATGAAATGATGGTTGCACCATCAAGCGACCAATTAAGTGCGGCTGTCCGAGAGGTGGGCATTGAGGGGGCTCAATGGAGGGTGTCGCAGACGCGGAAGCACACATTTCAAGCTGCTTATTTGAAGAGTGAAGCCAACACTTGGATGGGTTTCATTAGGCTACGCTTACTGCCGACAACACACGACTCCACAGTATCTCGGGACCGGGTATTGCTTGCCTTTGCCATTCTTCGCTCGATGAGTATTGATGTAGGAAAAATAATTTCTTCTGAGGTTGTTGACTGCTGGAAAAAGAAGGTGGGGAAGTTGTTCTTCCCAAATACAATTACTATGCTGTGCAGAAACGCAGGGGTTCCAGTGGATGAGAATGATGTAATTTTATTTGATAAGGGAATCATTGATACGCCCAATTTTGCGCGACTCCAGCGTACGCAGGAGATACGACAAGGAGGGCTGATCTACGACATGAATACGATTCTAGAACAACTGTCACTGTTGGCCAGCAGGCAGGAGTTTGCTAAGAGGCAAACTTTAACCTTCTGGACCTATGTTAAGAATCGTGATGCTGGTTTGAAGAAGGCGCTGCAAGAAAATTTTTCAAAGCCATATCCAGCCCTCCCTGCATTCCCTGAAGACCTACTGAACCCCTGGATTCCACCACCGCCTGTTGAGAAGGAAGATGAAGAAGGAGTTGAGCGCACAATCTTTTTGCTGACATATTTTGTTTACTGGCGCATTTCTGACCACTTCTTCTTCTTGCTTATCTGTTTCTTTTTTAATTTTTCTGCTTTGAAAAAATATATCTCTGCTATGTAAGTTCTTTTCTTATGTTTTTAAATGAAATTTGTAGATGTTTCTGTTCCATGAGCACTGCCTAACACTAACTTAACTAATTTTCTTCTGAATTTTGAAGCTTGGACTGATTAAGCTTAATTAGGTCAAGGTATTTTGATCTACAGAAACCTTTTGTTTGAGCATTTCTTCTAGCCTGGACTATTGCTGCGGCAAAGAAGATTTTTGAGGTAGTATTGACTTATATGATCCACTTTCAGCTTAGTTCTAGTCACACGCTTAGTTTAAAATTCAGAAAGAAAAATTTAAGTTTGGGGGTATAATTTGCAAAATTAATGATCATTGGGGACAATGAATAATTCAAGTTTGGGGGACTTTTTGCTACTCCAATTGTTTTGCTCGAGCATTCCTCTCCTTCAAAGTAAAAATTTGCTAGGTTATTGAGTAACCGGGGACATTTGTGATACCCACAGTTTGTCTTCGCGTCAAAAGATGACCTAGAAAATGTGGAAAAAATGAGGAAAATTATTTGCTGAAAAAATTGATTGTTGAAATTTTGCTGAAAAAAAATTGATGGAGCAAAAGTTTTGAAGGATGAATGATGATCCAACAGTTTTTTTATCTCCCAGAACTTAGGTGAGCTTCATCACAAAATGTCGCCATTCTGAGGGGCAAGAGATGGAATAACTAAGGATTTTTTAGCTTTATAATGAGTATTGAGCCTAGTTGGTGATGAGTTTGAGGCAAGGGTATGCTGCACCATAAAGTGGGTCATCTCATGCTTAAGAGCTTATGACTGTAAGGTTGCTTTAAGTCTGAAAAACAAAAATAAACCCCATGGAAATATGTTTTAAGATGTCTGGTAATAGAGCTAAGCTGTGGTAAGTTCTTAGAATTGAGTTAAAAATGGTGAGTATTTGTCCATGCCGGAGGAATCATTTTGCTGCAGCAGAGCTCGGTTTTGTAGAGTGCTCAAGTAAAGGTCAAAGGTAGTATTGGATTGTCTGATTTGATTAAGCTAATTCTTTGTCTAATGTTTTTAAATTCTTAAGGGAAGGTTGGTTAGTATTGCTCGGGATGCGCAATAGTTCAAGTTTGGGGGTGTGATAACTGCCCAAAAGGTAGTTATTTAGGCCTCAATTATATAGGGATTTGTGTGTCCTTTATGCTCATTAGGGTTGGTTTTGGATAGATATTACATGTTTTAACCCATTTGGAAGAATGGAAGCATTGGAAATTATTTTGTGCAGATTATGCTGCTGAGCGACTGGAGGGAGCAAATTCTATGCTGCAGCAAAATTGGGTGAAAGACTGCCACGTCACAGCTCGTTAGCCAACTTCATGAACCGACTTCTGTTGAGTTATTTTCGGGATAAAGGAGCAAGGAGAGCCCTACACGTGTCCAAGTTGACCTAATTCAAGCCTCCTACCCTTCTATAAAAGGAAGTAGCCGTCAAAGTCAAAAGCATTCCAACTTTCCTTGGAAGCCGAGTAGTATAGAGAGATTAGAGATTACCAAGAACACCATCATTCACAAGTGATTAAGGAGATTATTATTTTCTTTATTGTCTTGTGATTATGGACATGCCTACTCAGATTGTAATTCATGTTTCCATGTTTATTATGAGCTAAGTAGCTTAAGGTGTTGGTTAGGAACATGTAGTTGTTGTGCTTAAACTTTAGTAATATATTGATTATTGCATCTTGGTTAATTGTTGTGCCTATTTACATTTTATGCCCACCTGGCCAGCCAGTGTGAATATCTCTCTCTAGTTTCAGGGATGATTTAGAGAGTGTGTGGCAATTATCCACACTACGATCATTGTGTATTGGTGAACGTCAGTGACTGAGCTAGGGATAGCCAGTTGCCTAGTGCTTGATCGGTCACACTTCATTGGGGTTGAAACACATTCCAAAAGATCTGGAGTTCCGGGAGGAATCCGCTAATAATATTGCGAGCGTTGCATGATCAATAATATTGCTAGAGCATCTTTTTAAACAACTACTAAGCCTAACCAACGCCTGTCTTTAATATGTCTGCCTATTTATTTATTCTTTGTTCTGTCATTTATTTTGCTTCAGCATAATTCTTATAAAACCAAATCATATTTTTACCGTCTTTGAAACCATTAGAAAGTTACACAAAATAGGTAAAGTGGAAGCTAATTCAGGACTCGGATTGATAATATTACTTGCTGCAGACTGTGTATACTTGCACAGGAATTCTAGAGTCTATTATACCATATTTCTACTCACTCTAGGAGCCCGACAGCTATGTTTTGTCAGTCTCAACCCCTGTGGGGGTAACGTTGTTAGCTAGTGAGGCAGTGAAAGCCTGTCAAATGTTAGTGTCTGATCGACCGATGTACGTGACATTGATCGCCCTTGTCATGAGTGATTTTGATGTTATCTTGGGAATGGAATGATTGGCTTCTAATTATGCCAACATAGATTATTTTAGTAAGGAGGTTTTCTTCAACCCTCCATCAGAGGCGAGCTTCAAGAGTAAAGGATCGACGATCAAAGGTGTGTTGGGTTTTATGCCCTAAAACTCGTAGATAGTAAATGTACATTTGACCAAACATTAATAAAAGTGATGTATTATTCAATGTTTGTATTATATATTCTCTTATCAACCCTAATCAAATAAACTAAACATCCAAGGCTAATAGAATGAGGCTTGAACTAGTATGTAGGGACATACGGGGATCAATGTTCAAGTTTTAGCCTAAAGGGTCTGTAGTATAGGAATGAGGCTGGGTACCTTATCCTGGTGACACTATGGATACGACCCGCTTTGTATATTGATACAAACGCAATGATCCAATGCGTTCGTGTAGTTAACATGCGAGTGGGGATATCCTGTGCAATGAGTTTGCACAAAGACCGGACCGCGAAATAGTTAACCACTAACTGTAACACTGTTAGTTAGCTAAGTTTCTATTTCACTAGGATGACCTAGGCAACTTGGCCTTAATCCTTAGTGGATTATGGACTCATGTCCATGAGGGATTGTCCTTTGATTTGTACGGGTGAGAGTGGCCTGTTCGCCGACTCAATAAGCCTACCATTTTGCGGACAAGACCGAGTGGGGAGCTGGGAACGTAGTCTTACAAGATGGAATTCACTCCTTCCCGATATTAGGGTAAGTAGAGGTGTGTTCCCTTAAGTGGTGTCTTCGGGTCTTGAACAATGGGCCCTACCCGCTTTATGGCACGAGAGGGATTTCTGTTTGTTGGTTGGACCTCAAACAGGTTGTTCATTAGAGGAGCACTGGTACTTAAGGACAAAGAGGTAGCTCAGGGGTAAAACGGTAATTTGACCTAGCTGGGGTACGAACACACGTGAAGGGCTAACTTGCTGTTGACGGTCGATATCCGTGGACACAAAAATATATCTGCAGTGTGAAGAGTGCAGTTGTGGTTCTTTAGTGGAGTGAACCACAGTTAACGAACATTGATTAACTTGGTTAATGAGTTTAGCCAATTAATCTCATATCGTTGGAGCTTCTGATTTGTAGGTCCATTAGGTCCCACCAGTAGCTCATTTAGGGCGTTGAGAAAAATTTCTAAGGGGAGTTGTATGTTCGAAAGTGTTCGAATATTAAGTTTCAAGAATATGAATTGGATTCATATTAAACCTATAGGTTATGATTAATGTCCATTGGATGCACACATTAATTCTATAGTATAGATGAGAGGTTTATAATTAAATATATGATATTTATTTGTATTATTAATTAATTAGTGAATTAATTAATTTTTTTATTTAATTTAATTAAATGTTTGATTTAATTAAGTTATATTAAAACTTTGGGTTAAGTGGAATATGCACATAAAAGTGTTTTATGTAGTGGTAATTAAATTAAATATTGATTTAATTTAATTATCTATTAATAATTAACTGATCAGTTGAAAAACTAATCAGTCAACCACTTCCCTAACCCTACACGCGTGAACGGGATATTTTTAAGGGAGTGGGACGGTTTCTTGTGTGTGGTTTTTATCTTTTTCCCGTAATTGATTTGGGAAGTTCCAAGAATCACTCTCCCTCTCTTACTCACGCAATTCCTCTCTCTCTCTCTAGTTCTCTGAGTTTCCCAGAATACACAGAGGCCAAATATTCTCCCTATCATCTTAGAGTTTTGGTTGGTTCCCACAAGCCACTCAACCTAAAATCCTAGGAGAATATCGGTGATACTACGTGGTGGTGTTCGTGAGTGACTTCCAGCATCAAAAGGAAAAGTTCTTGCTGTTGGAATTTTCAGATTCGACGAGGATTTGTTGGCGAAACGATTGAGAACGACTTCTAAAGTGAGTATTCTTGATCCCTGATCAATAGGATCCAATATAGATTAGATCTAGTGTATTTAGAGTTCTTTATAGCATGTTTTATATAGTTTTACAGCATGATTTATATGTGTTTTTCTTGCTCTAAAAACCTTTGTGAATTGTATTGGTATTTTGATCTTGAGAAAACATAGTATGGTTTCTTGTTCTTTCCGCTGCGTTGGGGCTTTAATCCCTACAAGTTGCTCCTAAAGTAGTCTCTGCAATGAAGGAGAGAAAATTGATCGGGAAAGGGGCTTAGGGCTTACTAGCTAGCATGGTTGACACAAGAGGCACCGAGGTATCGATGACCTCAATACAGATAGTGAGGGAATTCGCAGATGTATTTTCGGAGGATCTAACAGGACTACCGCTAGCACGAGAAGTTGACTTGTGGATTGACCTTGAGCCAACGACTAATCCGATTTCTAAAGCCCCATATAGAATGGCTCCAGCAAAGTTGAAGGAGTTTAAGCTGCATATTCAGGAGCTGCTAGATAAGGGTTATATATGCCCCAACGTTTCGCCGTGGGGTGCTCCGGTTTTGTTTGTGAAAAAGAAGGATAGGTCCTTGCGTCTGTGAATTGACTATCGGGAGCTGAACAAAGTGACAATAAAGAACAGATACCCTCTGCTCAGGATTGATGACCTCTTTGATCAACTTCAAAGTGCAGCAGTATTTTCTAAAATAGAACTACGGTCAGGATATCATCAGTTGAGGATTAGAGAGGAAGATATACCTAAGACAGCTTTCAGGACTAGGTATGAGCATTACGAATTTACAGTGATGTCCTTTGGGTTTACTAATGCTCCTGTAGTTTTCATGGACTTGATGAACAGTGTATTTAAGGAGTTTCTCGATACATTCATAATTTTTTTCATTGATGATATCCTTATCTATTCCAAGACAGAGGAGGAACATGAGGATCATCTCAGGAGAGTTTTAACCACCTTAAGAACGAACAAGTTGTACGCTAAATTCTCTAAATGTGAGTTTTGGCTACAACGAGTTTCCTTCTTAGGGCACGTGGTGTCGAAGGAAGGTGTCACAGTAGACCCAGCCAAAATAGAAGCAGTGACCAATTTAACCTAGTTAACTAAAATTCGTTAACTACCGGATAACTCCACTATAGCTTAGTACCACAAAGACTTCTAACCCACTAATGCAAATACTAATAATTTTAGTAGAGTATATTTGACTAGCAATCAATTGTCAAATTCTTTTTCCGCCCAAATATGAAATATAACAATATAAAAACTAATGTAACTAAATTTTTCTAAAGAGTTTTCAATTTTCTAGCTCTTTTTAACTCCCCTAAATAAAAGGAAAGAATTTTTAAAGATATACTTCTATTTTAAGGACTCATACCTTTATAATTGCTTTTATAAAACTTCCAAACCCTTTCATGTCCTTGCAACTTAGTACTCCTACCGACTATCTTCATGTTTCTCATTGAATACCTGTGAAGAAGGAATCAAAAATAGAAATCAAATTTCTAAACCGAAGTTACAACTTCAAGGAAAAACTCCAAACTAACACGGAAAAATACCAAGTGTTCGTACATGTAGACCGATTGAAGCACAATATAGGCAAAACAAATGATTTGCGCGAAGAATTTTCGTCAACTATGAAACCTTAACAAAAGGAGGCAGCTAACTTTTGGAGCAGATGGAAAATAAAATAGTCCTTCCTCAAACTTTTCCTTTTAATCCATCGAGCAGAGTGAGGTGTAATTCAATTTTTTTTTTTTTTTTTTAGTTTTTGCATGCAATGTTGGGAGATTAATTATGATTTGACACTCGCAGGTATTGATTCGTCAATAGTTTTTAAATCATTCGATGGAATCCAACCAATTGGGACCCTAATTGCAGTTCTCACAGTTTACAAATTCTAATTTAAACTTATCATTTAAACAAACATTTACACCATTATTTACAATTACAGATCATGAGTATGCATATGGAAATATTTCTCTAGTTAGCAACAAATTAGATATTTTTTTTAAAAATTAGGCTGTATTTACGGATTTTTTTTTTGTTAGATAATGACCCCTTTATTTAACGAATTTGTTTTATTTGATCTCAATTATAGATTTGACTTAATTTTGTATTTATGAATATTTTAGGGAAAAATACATTTTTGGTCCCTGAGGTTTGGATTAAGTGACACTTTGGTCCCGAGTTTTCAAACTCAACAAAAATAATACCCCTGAGGTTTGAGATAAGGAGCAATAGGGTCCCTGCCGTCCATTTTTTCTGTTAAACCCTAACGATAAGCTGACGTGCATGGCACTATTATTTTAATTAAAAAAATGAATTTTTAATTTTTTAAATAAAAATATATGAAAATATTAAATATATTATTATTTTTTGAATTCTTTCTCTTTCTTCTCATCGTCTTTCTCCCTCCATCTTCTTCCTTCCCCCTCCCATCTTCTTCAACTCCGATGGCCGGGTCGCCGAATTTTTTTTTTTTTTTTTTTGCCTTCTTTCTTCTTCTTCTCTTCTTCCATTCTTCTTCTTTCTCTTCCTTTCTTCTGTTTTTTTTTTAAAAATGAAGAAGAAGGGAAGAAGAGAAGAAGAAGAAAGAAGGCAAAAAAAAAAAATTTCCGGCGACCGCCGTCGCCACCGGAGCTGAAGAAGATGGGAGGGGGAAGGAAGAAGATGAAGGGAGAAAGAAGATGAGAAGAAAGAAGATGGAGAAGAAAGAGAGAGAATTTAGAAAATAATAATATTTTTATATTTTTTTATTTAAAAAATTAAAAATTCATTTTTTTAATTAAAACAATGATGCCACGTCAGCAAACTGTTAGAGTTTAACGGCAAAATGGATGGTAGAGACCAAATTGCTCCTATCTCAAACCTGAGGGGTATTTTCGTTGAGTTTGAAAACTCGGAGACCAAAGTGTCACTTAACCCAAACCTCAGGGACCAAAAGTGTATTTTTCCCAATATTTTAATACATAATGAACCCTTTCATTTAAGAGATTTAAACGAATTTTTTTATTTGATTTTAATTATAGATTTGATTTAACTACTCGATAATTTTAGATTTTTTATTATATTTTCTTGACAAGAGTATTTTTGTAACTTGATAATTCGTATTTATTAATTCACAAAATTGGTTTAGCCATTTATGAAGAAAAAAAATGTTTGTCATTTTTCAAACACGCTTTAAAAAATGGTCATTCATGTCATTAGCACATTTGGCTACGGAAATCCTTGTAAATGACAACATAAAATAAGTGATTTAGATAGATGGAAAAAAAAAATAAACTAGAGAAAAAATGGTCAAAAGGTGAGAATCAGAATCACGGGTGTATTTGTATCCTAGAGTTTCTTTTTTACCCTTGGCTGAATCCTAAAAATAAGGAGGGTGTATTAAAATCATTCATCTTTCCTAATCTAATTTTAAATTGTTTATATAGATTATGTTCCCTAGATTTATTTTGAATAAAAAGATCATATTTCCGTTTATAATCGATCAGTCGTGAGTGTAGATGATTTTTGTGGTCTTTGAGTAACAGAGAGATGGTGACAGAGGATGATTCCGAGCAGGCTGGATTGCGAGAAAGGACAGCGGGGAGAGGGATTGTAATCTGAATTGTATGCATTTTTCATCCAAGGGTATTTCAGTAAGTTGCTAATTGGGATTTTTAAATTGAAAAAAATGATTTGGCCATTTTTCTAAATAATAGGTGAGTTGCTATTATTCAAAAAGGAAATGTTTTTAGGGGCAACTAAATAAATGACCATTTTTAAATGGTCGTTTTGAAAAAAGGTCATCCGGATTTACCATTTGAAAAATGGCCAACTGCTAATTTTAGTAAGTTTTTTTTTATAACAAAACGAACAAAAATGTCCTTACTGAAATCTTAATTCAGAAATTATTTAAATCAAATACACTTTAAAAAAGGAGAATCTCAGAATTTAGATATTAATTCAACATGTAATTCAATAACAGAATTTGGAAATAAAAAACATAAATCTGAAAACAAAAATTCAAATTAAGAGATTTGATACTAAATTCAAATCACCAATTATCGAGAAAAAATAGGAGAATATAAAAAATACAGTTATGGATTAAAAAAAAAATCTTACTAGTTGAAAATAAAAATTTCATTTGCAAATTCAAAAAATGGAAGAAAATAATGTGATTGAAAAAAGAAAAAAAAAACAACTACCTCTAAAAATAAACCAGTAATAGCCACCTCCAAAAATAAAAGATTTTGAATTTCACAAAATTCAGAAAATTAATTTCTAAATCAATTTTAAATTAAAACTAATTCTAATAATTAATTTTAATTATTTAATATCAAATATTAAATAAATCGTTTTGCACCAATCCCGATCACTCTCAAACTCGGTTTTGAATACAAATCCCTATTCATATCCAAACCTAAATATGTATCGTATACACAATATCAATATTTAAATCATATTTAAATATTTCTAATTTTCTCAAATTATCATTTAATTCATAATTAAACTAAAGCATGTTAAGCACATCGTATATAATTAATGTCAACTCCCTAATACAAATTTGAACACTTCAAACTCTTCCATCACGCTGTTCTAAGGTTTAGTCCGTATGAGCTAGCATGGAGACCTAATGGAGCTACAGATCATGGGCTCCAACGATCCGAGATTAACCAGTTAAACTCTTTTAACCTAATTAACCAACATTCGTTTAACTAACAGGACACTCCACTATAGCTCGTAGCTGCACTCCCCTCAATGTAGATATATTTCTGTCCACTCGATATAATCCTGATTAGTAAGTCGACCCTTCATAGGCTGTTGGTAACTACAGCTGGGTCAAATGTTCGTTTTACCTCTGAAGTTACTTCTTGTTCCTTCAAACCCCACTGAGCCCCTAATGAACAATTGGTTTGTGGTCCGACCCCTAAACCTAATACCTCTCGGGCTAATGAGAAACAACCTCTCTATTATCCCTAAAGTCGGGTAGGTGTGTGAATTTCATCTTGCAGTACTATGTCCCCAACTATCTACCCGGTCTTATCCTCAAAATGGTAAGCTTATTCAGTCAGCGATCTTGGGTCACTCTCACCCATGCAAATCAAAGGATAACCCCGAATAAACAAGAGTTCATAGTTAGCTCAGGATTAAGATCAAGTTACCTAGGTCATCACTTGAAATAGTCAGTTTCACAGTAAACGGCGTTATAAAGTGAAAGTGACTTATTTCGCGGTCCGGTCTTATGCAAACTCATTTGCATAGGATGCCCCCACTCGTATGTCTCTACAATATGAACAACTCAGGATCACATCGTTTGTACTAAATACAAAGTGGGTCGCATCACATAGTGTCCCCAGTATAAGGTACTCAGTCTTATCCCTATACTATAGACCGTTTTGGCTAACTCGAACTTGATCCACTTTTATGTCTCCACATAAAGTTCAAGTATTCATATCATAGCCAGGGGTTCTAGTTTATTGGATTTGGGTTAATTAATGCAAAAACTAAACACCCATTCAATAAATTACTTATTGAATAACCTTAATAACGTTTTATGGATTATAATTAACTTTGTTACATTTACTATCCACTAGTTTTATGACATAAAACCCAACAAAATATTGCTATACTAGGAGAGACGAATAATTTTCTCATTATTCCAAAATGTAAGCTTACTATTTATGCAATCGATGAGTTGTTCGAATGAACAATTTGAATGCACTGACACTGTTGACACCTTTGAATCCAGTGTATTGATTGCAATTATCCCATAGCCCATCCTACCATATAGAAAGGACGATAGTAGACATCTAAATTCGAAAAGAAAGAGAAAAAATTACATTAATGAACAAAAGAATTAATATGGTTTTTAAAAAATGAGTACAAATATGTTGAAACATACCTATGATCAGCCTACAGTGTTGGAAGGAACGGTGAACCAACAAATATATCAACCTTCTTGGAAAAGACGATGAAACAACCCGTAAAAATCTACTGGAAAATTGAATAAAAAAAAACCTATATTTTGAGTAGTCTATTAGATTGCAAAGCACAATAAATCTGGATTTCAATTTCATATGGGAAGAGAGAGACGATATATGTTGTAACTGTCCATTCCTTGATTCATGGGATTGGTGGTTTCATATTTAAAAAAAAAAAAATTGATCAGATATGCTGCACAAATATAGGATGGGACGTGGAAAATGAATCAAGGGTAAAATTGGACGATTAAAATGCACGAAAATAGGTTAAAAATACCGGTGCCCATTTTTCATTAGAAAATCTTGTTTTGCAATTTTCAAAACTACAATATAACTCTAGCCATTTTTAAGGATTTCCTCTTTTTTTTTTTTTTTTTTTTTTTTTTTGCAATTAACCCTTTTGGCTATGCCCTTACCTTAGAAGTTGGGTCCAAAAATAGAAGATCAAAAGTCCATTACAAATGTTCAAAGGCCCATGTGGGGAGTACACAAGAGATTCAAGAAGGTTGTCCTCCTAGCTTCGTGGGCTTCGTGGGCTTCCACAAATGCATCCTTCTTGGCTCAAGTTATCATCTTCCAAACATGGCCTCTTGAAGCTTTTCAGCCTTGAACCTTGCAATTGGGTGATTCGACTATAGATCACATACACATGCTTCAACCTCAACCTTTTATTGGCTTCCACATCATGAATGGGTTTTTATTAAACTGTTAAAAGAAATTGCTATATAAAAGCAAATAACACCAAAATCATGTATATTGACTTAACAGAATCAAGAACAAAACTAAGAACAATCTAATCTGGATCTATCCATGTTGCTATAGCAAACTGAATTTGGCAGCAATTCAGCTTTCGGGAAAGATCTTCTTCAACTAAACACACCAGAGTTCTAGAATTATCTCAATCAAATAACAGGAGAACTGAATATGTTTAGTATATTGGAGACCATAACCCTTTAAACTTTTCACTGAACCCCATTAAGCCTAGTAAGAGATATTGAGTATCCACCTAATAAAATTCAATACTCCATAAAAGTCTATGGGTCTAATTAACCATAAACCATAGATCACTTTACTCGACCCATTAAATAGAAAAATAATATAAGTATATTATATTAATATGTTGTCCACAAATTGATTATTAGAATATATAAAATATTCCAACATAAACCACACTTTGATTTTAACCAATTAATTAAGCAAAATAATAATAATAATAATGGATTTGGATTCGCTCAAGGTTGGATCCCAATTTTAAATTGTATTTGACTTAATTGGAAAAAATATAAACACCGGATTTGGATTGAATTGAGAAATTAAAATGCAATAAACCTGGACTAATTTAGGTTTTAATCTCAAATTTGACCGAGGTCGATTTAATGTAGAAATTACAAAGGCAACTATTTTGGATCCAATCTAGATTTTTTTTTTTTTTTTTTCGATTGGAAATTCGAACATTTAATCTTTTGATTGAATGGATATACTTTATGCAAATTGAGTTGGTCTTGAACGAAATCTTTTATTAAGTTTTTTTTTTCTTTTTTTGAAAAAAAATCTTATATTAAGTTCTATGGATTGAAAAATTAGAAAGGCAATAAGACCCACGTTATCTCATGTTTAGACCTTACCTTAAAGATTGAGTTCAATTTAATTGAAAAATGGAAGGCAATTGACGTAGCACCACTCCCAACCTTTTTTTTTTTAAAAAAAAAAAAATGATTCTAAGAAATAGAAAACTGTTATGGAAGTACTTTCTTGACCAAACCCTAGGGTTTTTGCTTTTTAATTGGGCAAAGATTACATCTGTAACTTTTTAAAAAAAAAAAAAATTAATTTGTAATAGACCAGCTAATTTTATTTTAAAAAATCCTTAAATAATTTAATTTTTGTGTTTAATTACTAATAGATAAAATCTTAATATAAATATATTTAGTTATTAATGTGTGTTTCTTTGTTAACTTTGGTATCTAATTAGACTCTGTTTTATAACTATTTGATTTTTGGTTTTTGAAAATTAAGCTTTTTTTCTTCCAAATTTCTTATCATTGTTTTCATCATTGTCAATGACGCATTTGAATTTCTAGCCAAATTCCAAAAACAAAAACAAGTTTTTGGAAACTACTTTTTTTAGTTTTCAAAACTTCAATTGGTTTTTAAAAACATGGGAAGATGGTAAAAAACAAAACAAAGAAACTTATTAGTGGAAGTAGTGTTTATAGACTTAATTTTCAAAAACCAAAAACAAAAAACAAAATGGTTATCAAACGGACCTTAAGGGCTCGTTTGATAACGTTCCTGTTTCCTGTTTCTTGTTTCCGTTTCTCCTTTTTTAAGAAACAGACTTGTTTGATAATTCATCCTTGTTTCTTGTTTCTAAATTTCTAGAAACGTTTCTAAAAAAGAGGCCAAATTTGAGAAACTACAAAATATTGTTTCTCAAATTCTGTTTCTGTTTTTTTTTTCTCTATCTTTCATGCATGTATCCATCTCTCCCTCCCACTCCTACACCAATCTCTTCTCTTCCTCTATTTTTTAACCACTTCCTCGTCTTTTTTTTTAATCTTTTTTCGTTATTTCGTTCTCTTTCCTTTTTTTATTTTTATTTTTTTTCGTCATTTCTTTCTCTTTCATTTTTTATTATTTGTGTTATTTCTTTCCTTTTTTCCTTTAATTATCACCTCTGCGATCTCAGACTACCGCCCACCATCGTTGACATTTGACTATCGATCGTCGCCGACCAGTCGTCACTGTCAACCTCCGACTATCAGCTATCGTCGACAGACCGCCTCCGTCGAACTTCGACTATCGACCGCTGCAGACCTCCACCGACCGACCGCCACAGACCACCTTCTACTACTGGTCATCGCCGACCTCCGTCGATTGACCACCATTGTCGACCTCCGACTACCAATTGCGGCTGTCCGCTACCGTCAACCTTCGACTACCGGCCTTCGCCGACAGGCCATCATCGTCGACCTCCAAATACCGCCCGCGACCAATCGCTACCGTCGACCTCCGACAACCGACTGTCGTTGACCTCTACCGACCAACCGCCAATGTCCACCTCCAACTACCTGTCGCGGCCAAACGCAACCGTCAACCTCCGACGACCGGCCGCCATTGACCTCCGTTGACCGAGCGCCACCATCCACCTGCGACTACTGGTCGTCGTCGACCTCCGTCGACCGGCCACCATTTTCGACCTCCGATTACCGGCCGCTGTCGAACTCCGCTGACCGACCACCACTGTTGACCTTCGACTACTGGTTGTTGTCGACCTCCACCGACCAACCGCCACCGTCCACCTCCAACTACCGATCATCGCCGACCTCTGTCGACCGACCGTCGTTGTCAACCTCCCACTACCGGCCACAACCGACCGCAACCGTCGATTGGTCGCCGTCAACTTCTTCCGACCGACTACCACTGTGCACCTCCGACTACTGGTTGTCACCGACCTCCAACTACCGGTCGCGGTCGACCGCTACTGTCGACCTCCGACGACCAGCCGCTATCAACCTCCACTGATCGGGCTCCGCAGACTGACCGCTACTGTCGACCTCAGATTACCAGACGCCGCTGACCTGCCACTACCGTCAACCTCTGACTACCGGCAACCGCCAACCTCCATCGAACGACCGCCATCTTCGACCACCAACTATCGGCCGTTGTCGACCCTACTGACCAGCCTCCTCCGACTGAAAGCTACCGTCGACCTCAAACTACTAGGCGTCGCCTACCTGCCATTACCGTCGACCTCTGACTACCGGCAACTGCCGACCTCCGCCGAACGACTGCCACCGTCGACCTCTGACTATCGGGCATTGCCAACCTCTACTGACCGACATATGTCGATCGATAGCCATTGTCGACCTTCGACTACCGACCACCATCGACCAACCGCCACCGTCGACCTCTGACTACCGACCTTTGTGGACCGACTGCCACCGTCGATCTCGGACTACTGTCAACCTCCGACTACCAGGCGCCGTCGACCAGTCGCTACCGTCGACCTCTAACTATCGAGCGCCGCTGACCTCTGCTGAACGACAGCTATCGTTGACCTTTGACTACTGGGCACCGTCGATCTCCGTCGACCGCCGACTACCGGTCGTGGTCTACCTCCGCTGATCGGCCTTCGCCGACTGACCCCCACCGACCTCCGTCGACCAGTTGCTATAGTCGACCTCTGACTACCAGATGCCACCGTTGACCTCCGACTACCGGCTGCCACTATCGTTGTCGACTGAAACTTGTTCCTTTTTTTCTTATTTTCGACAACCGCCACCACGCGCCGACGACTTTTCCAGCATTCGCCGCTGACTGTCTGCATTCGCTCAGTGGTCGAAGATCGGTAGCGATGGTCGATGATCAACGATGGCTGGTGATCGGTAACAATGGTGGTAGTGATGAGGAAGAAGAAGGAGAAACAAAAAAATAATCATTGAAAGTTAATATATTTTTATATTATATGTACTAAATTTTATTTTAACTAAAGAAACAAGAATCAGTTATCAAACACATTTTGTGTTTCTGTTTCTTTTTTAAGAGAAACAAGGAACATAAATAGTTATCAAACATGTTTCTGTTTCTACTTCTTAAAAAACAGGAAACAAGAAACAGGAAACAAGAAACGAGAAACGAGAAACAGGAAACGAGAACGTTATCAAACGGGGCCTAAATTTCCAATTCCTTTTTATTTATCTTTTCAATTAAGTCCAATGTTCAATATATATATATATATATATATATATATGAATTTCAAAAAGTTGATGAGGTTTGATCTCCCTACACACCTTCACTCAAATGTTGAGAAGGAAGAGAGATAAAAATAAAAAATAAAAAAAATAAAAGAGAAAAACGTTATTGAATTAAAATGAAAAAGAAAAAAGGTGGAAAGGGAGAGAGATAACTACAAGTGAGAAAGGTGGGGAAAAGTTGGGGAACAGAGTTGAGGAATGATTGATTGATTGATGAGATAGAAAAGAGTGAGTTAGAAATATGTGTAAAGCTGGTGAGGCAGTGGGGGCAGTGGGGGTGTATGCCCATCGCCCAAGGCCCAAGCTCCCCCCAGCCACACGCCCTTCCCTTTTCCCTCGCTCACTCTTACTTTTTCTTTACCCCTTTCCTCTTCAATTATTGCCCTTTTCATTTCACGTGCCTTTGTTTTCTTGCCCTCCCTCTCCACTTTTACCTCTACAATCTCTTTTTATTCACACTCACTCACTCTTCTCTACTATTATCTCCTCCCAATCTAATTACCCATTTTATATCTTCACCTATACTTTAAATTTCTCCCGAGCTTCTCTGTGGCCGTCCTCTTTAAAACCGTCGGATATAAATCTTCAAATTTGTCTGTCCCTAATAACGGTTAGATACAAAATCGAGACGCTTTTACCATAAAATATAATTTTTTTTTCTGTTATTTTGTAATGGTAATCAAAAGAAAAGGTATCAAATTATTTTAAATGGAGGTTTGGGTTGGGAAGAAGTTGGTTAGAAATGAGAGGACGTGTTCCAGAGGATCAAGTTTGAAGTACACTGAAACTCATGTGTTTGTCCATCTAAACTCACAGTCCTAAAGGGGGCCACACACCCTACCCCTCGGCTCAAAAATCTAGGGTAAACAATAGTACTGGATATTCTATTCAAAATAGGTCCAAACTTTGGGTAATCACTAGTGTAGTGTCGCCTTACACCAATCTATCGGTCAAGTTATAATACGAACACAGATTAATTAACAAATAAAGATACATAAATAAAAGTAACTTTAAATGAACTATTTTGGAGGGTCCGAAGAAAGTTCCGTCTTTAATTGTGGAATCAGATTCAAGAAAAGTCATTAATTTGTTAAATCGTTATATGATTCTGATCTTTCTGAAGTCCTTTTTTTTAGGGGATATTCTTTGTTACGTTAAGAACGTAAACCCTATTTCTTTTTGTAATTTCCCTACAGATGAGAATAAAGCCACCCATCAACTTTGGCATCTTCTTCTCTAGGTGCTCTTTGGGTATAGAAAGATGGTTTTTTAGAGGATGTTCGCTTTACCTTATTCTTGAGAGGGATCAAATGTTGTTGTCTTTTTTTGGTGCTTAATATATTCTTGTTTAAAAAAAAAGTAACTTTGAATTTCATGTTTCACAAGAATGAGATTGAGGGCAAAACATTCTTTTAGCACTTAAAAACTTTTCTTTAATTACTTAGAAAGTTATTTCAATAGGCCTTGATTCTCGTACCGAGTGTAGGAACATATACAATACTAGAAGAAGATTAATTGGATTGCTTCTCAAATTGAAAACTTTTTTCTGATTTTAAACAAAATTAATTTAGTATAAATTATTAGATACATAGGGTTTTCCATCTCAAAACCAATCGATAACGGGTGGAGTAACCCTTGTATCTCATAAATTGTGAGGTCTCCACTAATCTAATTAGACATTATTAACTAGAGATATAAAAATTTTACTACATTTGCGATCTAATTAAATAAATCATTAAGCAGCGAAAATAATTTAAAAATGTTGGAAATGGAGATCACACTAAATGTTAATATACTGTCAGGTTTAGAAATCTCTACTCAACCCTCCAAAACTTCTTCATACTTTATTGCAACAACTCTCGTACTGTGAGAACTAAACTGATCGATCACTCTTTTGTAGGTTCAAGAGTAAACCATATATTGATCCTTCTGCAATCTCAAGATACAACCTTTATAAATCCTTTTATCAGGTTTAGGATTAAACCACTACAAATCAAGTATAGGATTAACCTGCTTACTCAATTCTAAGGTGCACCAATACGTTAATACGAAATCTAGAATGAAAAATATTTCCCACAAACAAGACCAAATTTGAAGAGATGAAGCTTTTTGTAGGAGGAAATTTGAATGAAATATGATATATTTGGGGGAAGAACACACATTTGAGAAAACTTTCACTCTGCCACACGTCAGCCGACCATTCGTCTAATCAGTTTGCTATAACGTTATCACCTCGTTAGATTATATAGCCTCCCACGTGTTACTATATGATTCGTCAAAGATGACTCCTCACCTATGCGCATTTGTATACTATATCATCCCAAAATTTTACCATTATATTCCACTATGGTCTCACAACTCATTTTGATTATCACATGTTGTTACAAGATTATTTGTTCTTTGTGTCACGACGTATTTTAACAATATGTTTCTTACCACATCACCCAAAATGAGATTGTTGATAGTGTCATCTACTCATCATTTCTATCAAATTATATGAGTTTCTATTTCAAAACCAATTGGTCCCATTTTTTTTTATTGGACCGAATACTCGTTTGGGTTTTTATGGACTCTGATGCCATATCAAATTATATGGGTTTCCATCTTAAAACTAATTGGCAATGAGTGGGGTAACCCTTGTAGCTTATAAATTGTGAGGTCTTCACTTATCTTTTCAATGTGAGATCCTCAACAATTTCCACATCAACATTTCTGTCACGAGTCATTTTTTATAATGGCAAGTTAATTCTCATCATTGTTGACTTCACTCGCCACATAGGATTTTGTGATTTAAGTTTTTTTTTTTCTTTTTCCACACACACACACACACACACATATATATATATATATATATATATTTGTTTAAACTTCAATTTTAAGGATCCAAAGGTATTGGATTCGTTTTTAGAACAAAATACATAATATATTTGAAGTTTATAAAACTAGTATAGATGTCTTCGTTGGGAATCTAATCATGCACTTTAAATATTCACTTGGTTATGATGATTCAGTGGAGGATTAACAATAATGGCACACTCCTTCCACATGCTATAATCGTTGGGATGTTTCAAAGAGAGGAGAATTTATTTGATGACGCCACCACAATGAGACTGATAATTTTGCATTATTGGATTTACGAGAGACAAAGGGTAAAGTATCGTGATTTTGTATCCTAACGATTATTAGGGATCGGACAGACAGATTGTAAGATCTACATCTAACACAGTTTTAAAGAGGTAATCACATTGATAGCTTTAACAACATCTAAGATGAGAAACCGTCATAGGTAGGACGAGACAAGGTAAGTCGTCCCCTCAAACAAGCGAGGGTTAGCTTGAACCAAAATGAAAGCTTGTTTTTGGAATAGGGCTTGAGGATATCTCATGTGGGCCAATTGGTGTTGGCGCTATTCAACCCATGCAAAATCCTTTTTTTTTTTTTTTTTTTTTCTATTCTAACTAGATTATTATTATTATTATTATTATTGAAAATATATTCTAACTAGATTATTTGCAAATTAACAATCTAGGGTAAATCATTTTTATTAAAAAGTATTGAAAGAAACAAAAATTGAACTGTCATGCCTGACTTCTAAAAATAGGATCCAACGAATTATACTGAATAAACTGATTTTAAAATTGCCTAAATTGATCTGTCTGATTGGTTGGTCTTCTCTTTAAGAGACCTTTATTTTAAAAACATTTATTGATTTCCCTACTCTTTACCGTACTCTTATATAGGGCATTGCAAAAGTAGGGAAAAAAAATACTAATAAATAAATAATGAAACTAATAGGAATTTGAAGTAACAACTACTTTTCAATTTTTTAAAAATAGCAGAATCTAGGGGTCCGTTTGATAACGTTTCTTGTTTCTTGTTTCCAATTTTATTAAGAAATCTAAGTATTTAATAACTATGTATGTTTCTTGTTTCTCATTTTTTAGAAACACTCCCAAAATTTGTATAGAACTTTTGGGAACAACTAAAACTAGTTTTTCCTTTTTTGTTCTTGTTTCCAATTTTTTCCAAACATAAATAAGAATATAGGTTTATTATTATTGAATTTATAGGTGTTAGGGTCATGAAATTCTATTTTTCTTTACTAAAAATGAAGAAACAGAAACAAGAAACGAGAACGTTACCAAACGGGCCCTAGATATCCAAATCCAACCCATGCAGAAGAAAGCAAAAGTCCAATTAACCTTTAATGAACGGGGAGCCTAAAAACAATGATATATCTACTATGTGAATGATGTACCTATTTTGATCTATTATTGATATACTTGATACTTATACTTGATTTAATATATCATTAATATGTTAGGAATGACTAATTCAAAGTCAAAAGAGAAAAAGTCTTCTTGCAATTTTTAGTGTTACTTAAATTTAGAGGGCACTAAATTTGGCTTTGCTAATTATAGAACCACCAAAAATAAAGTTTCGCTTTAGGGAGGCTTTTGGTTCTATTTGTAAGAGAGATCCTTCCTCTTCATCTTTCTGTTCTGCGTAATTGTAGTGTCTGTTCCAGCTCCTAACCACGAGTGCACGTGTGTTTTTGGAGTCGTTGTGTTAACCTTCGGGAGCGAACAGTTGAATCTCGGTTGCACCACGGTCGAGCCGGAATTTCGCTTTCAGGGCAGTGGTTTTCCACGTCACAGCTTTATCGGTTATTTCAATTCATACTCCAATATATATATATTTTATATGTTATATCCAACATACTATACCTTATGATGAGAGTTGATCTACCTAATATATTTGATATGAATGTTGATATACCAATGATATACCTTATATATTTGCTCTTCCTTACTTCTTTTTATTGTGACCAATTTCTCTTATTGAATTATTGTGTTGGGTTAATTATAGATTTTAGATGAAATGTTGTCTTTATAACCTAAATATTTATCTTCTATACCTAATCTTGAATGTTGGATATATCTAATTTGTTATATTACTAAAAAAAATATTATTAACACCAATATTCTATAAACTTTCAATAATTTGGTAAATCTCCTCATGATATTAATAAAATAGACTTGGGTATTTATACCCTATACAAGGAGAAATACACTAGAGGATGAGGAACTGAATTAAAACTAATTAATAACAAACAAACAAATACCAAAATCATATATATTATTATATTATTATGAGTATTGATATACTAGTGGTATATCTAATATGAGTGTTGATATACAATGATATATCTAATTTAATATATCATTGATATACTTTAGTTATCATTGATATACCTCATTTGAAATATCATACGAGTAAAATTGAAATAGCTAAAAATTGAAAAATTAGATTTCTACTATTTTGGCATATTTGCAAAACTCAAAAGTTGTTGCTATATTTGCAAATATGACAACAATTTTTGTTAGGATTGTTTGCACCAATAGCAAAATAGACTAAAATAATTGCAAATATATAGAAAAATCTAAAACTATTTGCAAATATTGAAAAATCGAAATCTACCAGTGATAGAAGTCTGTCTATCACTGACCGACTTCAATTTTAAAGTGTAATAATTGCTAATAGACTATTCTATTATTGATAGACTTACATGTATTGTGATTGAAGTCTATCATCCATAGATTGGTCATATTTAAATTTTTTAAAAACTTGTTACATTTGCAAATAACAAACCTTAAATTGCTACCCATTACAACAACTCATTTTTATAAAACATCGCTAGCACACATGCGCGCACACACAACACGCACCCACGCACAATTTTTTTTTTTTTTTTATTTGTTCCAAGTAATTTTGCATTTTAAAATTCCAAGTTTCAATTTTGGACACACACATTTGAATTTTTTTTTTTATTTGTTCCATGTAATTTTGCATTTTAAAATTCCAAGTTTTAATTTTGGATACATTAGCAACATAAAATTAGTATTGTTTTCAAAATTTATACTCTTTGATCATAGAATCCAAAAACAGTTTTAAGAAACAAATCTTGATTTCGTTAAGTCCACTTGACTAAGTGATTGTATAAACATAAAATAGAATCCAAATTACATACTATTAGATTAATATGGGGTTTCATCTCAAAACCAATTGGAAAGGAGAGGAGTAACCCATACATCTTATAAATTGTGAATTCTCCAATTATCTTTTCAATGTGGGATCCCCAACATATACTCTCTCAAGATGGTGTTTTTTTACCGAATACCCGTTTGAGTTTCATGGACTAGGATCCCACATTGAAAAGATAAGTGAAAACCTCACCATTTATAAGATGTATAGGTTACTCATTTCATTCCCAATTGGTTTTGAGTTGTAACCTCCACATTATCTAATACATACCAAAGAGACTCTAAATTCCTACCTCTCTCATACTTACTATCTGGTTTGGTCGTAGTTTTCTACCGGTGCTATTTAGATTCAAATAGCCACAAAGCACTTTGATTTAAATTAAACTAATTAATGAACTTGAGACGTGTATAAGGAAATCTTTATCAAACAAAATTTCATCTACTAATCGATGTGATGCTACAAATTTTATCGTTGTCAAAGATAGCCATACAATGATACAACTATAGTATTGAATTTGATCGTTGCCAAAGATGAACAGCAATATGGATGAAAAAGAACTCGTCTGTTTCATTCCGACATATATTTATACTAGGTTTCTTGCTTCACTACCTCTAAATCAAAGTATAGTTGTCCAAATATATGTTACCACCTAACTGCTATTACCTAAATAATTACAAAAAAGAGTCATTTATTCCATGTTTAAAATATCATATTAATGTTGACAAAAATGTTAAGGTTTCGATTTCATGGAAATGTCATGAAAATATCGATAAAATGATGTTGATATGGATGAATATTTTTAGAAAAACATTTAAAACAAAAAAATTAAAAAATATATTTATATTAATAAATAAACCTTTTACATTTTAAAGATATTCTAAAATATTCATTATTAATTCCGTTTTTTTTTTTTTTTTTTTTTTTATATTTTATCGATTTCTCTATGATATAAGGAAAATGTTGATTTACTCCTCACGTCAATATCGAACTCATGTTATAAACATTTGAAAATATCAACATGTCGACACAAATTTAACACGTTGTAACGTTTGTGCGCTACTGATCATGGTAGGACGAGCTTTGGTGTCTGGACCTTGGACTAGAGAAGTCCAATAGGCCACGAAGCCTAAGGAGGTCAAATCAATCACCTCTAGACATTAACCAAATTAAACCACATGCCGAACAAAACTTCACACCATGTGTTCATATTCTACACTTACCTCCATCACATCTTAAAAGATATCATCTAAAAATATTTATATCTTTTCATAGTTATCATTTTGGTTGAATATTGTACGGTCTATAGACTAATTAATCAATTATAACACTCTATTGTAAGTTCCATAAATTTATATCCTATAATTCTAACACTTTATCGTGAGCTTCACAAACTTACTAACTCGTATTCTTGCCAACTCCTAATTAAGACAAAACAACTCTAGATTTCATAACTCCAACTCCTCAATTTAAATTCCTCCTTAGAATATTAAATTTCTATCGACACGTCGATATTTCTATCAATATTTCTACATGTTTATGCATTCAATATTGACATAAAGGATGAATTTACAATTTCATTATATCATAGAAAAATCAATGTAATATAATTAAAGTACTTAATATTAATAATAAAAAGTTTAAGTTTATTTAGAAAAATGTTAAAAGGCTTATTTGTAAATTTAAATATTTTTATGAATTTTTTATATTTATAATTTTTCAAAAACATCTCTCCACTTTGATATTTTATCAATATATCGATTCACGTTTCTGTCGTCAAGGATGTTTAATTTTTTTTTTTTTTTTTTTGAAATACATGGATTTTTTTTTTTGAAATATTGAAATACATGGATATTTAATTTTTATGTGCAAAATATATATTATCATACCAACTTAAAATGGTATAAAATTTTTGGTTTTAATAAATTTGAGGTTCTTTAGCCCACTCACATGTAAAATATATATTGTATTTTATGCTAATACATTATAATTTCATTTATACTAATTTTAAAATATAATGCAACCAAAAATCCATTTTCTATTTCATAAAAATATTCATTTTAAAAAATTATTTGAAAGCATCATCATATGAACAACTTTTTTGTAATTCTAGATTTTTTTTATTATTTTTTTTTTAATTTTTACATTATGAGAATGAGACATTTGAACCACAGACCTCTTAGTCATTAGTATATGATGATTCCAATTATAACTCTTAAACCAAGTCTAATTAATGAGAGCTTATTTTCTTAAAAAAAAAAAAAAAAGTTTACTTTTCTTTTTTGAGTTTAATTAATGAGTTATTACATAAGAGGTTTAATGTATATTTTAAAATTAATTGTTTTTGGTTTTTTTTTTTTAAAAAGAAAATCTTTGTCATTGAATATACCGTTTGCATTTCGCATAAATTAATTTATATGGGCAACCTACGGGCTAGTGGCTACGAGTCTACGATTGTTGTTTTAAGTTGTCCAACAATGGAGTTGGAAAATCATTAGACTAAAGTTTTCTATTAAATGTTATATGAAAATAAACAATAAAAAAAAAGTCTTATGAAAAGATTTAAGGATAAAAATTAATACATCTCAAAGGTATAAGGTATATATATTTTATCTAATATAATTTACGTTTCATTTAGTTTTTCAGTGCTTTTTACAAAAAAAAAAACTTATATTTTCTTTTAGATACATCAACATTTGAGGGTGGGGGACTCAAACCTCTGACTTTTTTATCCAAGAGGTACATGCCAATTACCGTTGAACTATACTCACTTTGACTTTTACAGTAAATTTATAGGTGCTTAACTAAAGTGCTTTAGATTTAAGGCAAATTTTTGGTGACAGATTTTTCTCTACATATTCCTCCTACTACACTATTTTTATACTTATACTTTTCAGTAGTTAATGTTTCATACTTCTTTTTTTCATTTATTTTTCATCGATCGCTTTCTTTTACTATGAAGCTACAAATACATTTTCTCAGAAAATAAATAAATAAATAAAATGAGCCGCAAATACTTTATTTCATTATTTTCTCTTCCCATATGTATATATACTTTCTATCACCGGTCTCTCTCTTCATAAAAAGTTTTAAGGGTTTTATTTAACTAGTTTTTTTTTTTACCATTGCTTTCACTAATCTAATTATAAGACAATGTTTCAATTTCATATCAGACAAAATTCACCGGTCTCTCTCTTCATAAAATATGCTATATTATAATTTAAAAATATTATAATATAACATATTTTATAAAAATATTTAAAATTAGTCTGATATTAAATTGAAACATTGTCTTTAAGCACTAATTTTCAACGAAAATACTTACTAAAGTGCATCTAAAATTTCCTAAATCATTTCAATAAAAAACCTTCTTACAAATGAGCTAAACTTTTTTTTCAAAAAAAAAAAGAGCTAAACTTTTCCTAAAAACTATAAATGAATGGAATTACATAATGTAAATGGGGAAAAGATAATTAAAGTATATATCAACGTCAATTCTTTTTTGGGGTACAATAATTTGTACCATAGAAATACCGTACGAAGATTTGCAACGTAGCACCAGCCGCAGTTTAGGGGATATTGTTGCCGATACATTAATGTCATCAACAGTTTAGTACATAGCCTCTGTGACGACAACTTTCATATTCATTTTTTTATTTTTTATAATAATATAGTTATATAATTATGATGTGGCCTTTTTTTTAAAAAAATAATAATAATTTAAACATTTAAATTTGGTACTGCCAAGCAAATGGCTTCGAATCTCTCTGCTTCTTTGACCAATCTATCCTTCCTCCTGACACCCAATTCTTGTCGATCATCTGTCTTATTTTATATGAATATTAAATAATAATAAAAAAAAAAGAAACTGCTAAAAGAATAGTAGAAATGGGGAGATTGTAATTTGTTTGTTTGTTTGTTTGTTTTAATTTAATTTTGTTTCAGTTGGCAGTGTCATATGGGCTGATCAGAAAAGGTCCTTATAGAACACAGGTGGTGAGATCGAAGAGATAAGGCCGAAGAAATATTAAAAAAGAAAAAGAAGAAAAAAAAGAAGAAAAAAGGGAAAGTCTATTTTTCTTGGGGTGAAAGCAAAAGCTAAGGTCGCATCAAATAGCAACAAAGTGGACAAACGTACTCATCACTTCATATTTTTGTTGGATGTTTCTGATGCTCAGGTGCTCCAAGATGACATGTGCACAACCATCAATCAAATCTTTCAAAATATTCAATATTTATACTCTTATCTAATAATCCTATGAATTATTAATTTCATGTCTAATAAGTCTCTTCAATCTTGATATTAAGAATGAGCTTAATAGGAGCAAGCGTCTTGTGGTGGCAACCAACAATAGAATGAAATATTATTAAATCGCAAAAATGTCATGTCAAGTGCACTTATTAGAAACGGAACAAATCAATTACCAAATCCACCTATCACAATTTGCGTATCCAGAAAAAAGATCATTCAAAAAGCGTGAGTCGTTATTAAAACATTATAAAGTTGATGATGTCCATCAAGAATTTGATCCCCGAGCCCAGGTATCATATACGCCCCCAAAATAAAAAGATTTCAATTCTAGAAAATAACACCTTTACCTTAAGTCCTTTAACTTTCAATTTATTCATATTCTTTTTGTAAGGGATTATAGGACACTACACATATCTCCACAATGGTATGATATTGTCCACTTTGAGCATAAACGTGTTGAGGATCCCACATTGAAAAGATTAGTCAGGATCACCTCACTCATTGCCAATTGGTTTTAACACAAACCGGTATTTCGATCCAATAAAAAGAAATTGGGATCCGATCCAAGAATGGTGAACCCAAAAGAGATACCATGTTGAGGATCACACATTGGAAAGATAAGTGGAGACCTCCCAATATATAAGATGTATGATCTCCTTATCTAGCTAGCCAATGTGGGACTTTGGTCACACTCCCAACACTTTTAACTATTTGACATTTTTTTGAAATTTATGAAACGGTTGGACACAAAATTGAAAGTTTAATGTGTTATTGGATAGAAAAACTTAATTTTAAGTCTAATAAGCTTATTAACTTAATTTTTAAACAATGTTCATATGTCGATGACATATTATACATAAAATCAAAAGCTTAAGAATAACTTATTTATCAATTTTAAAATTTATGAACATGTTAGCTAGATGCAAATTTGAAATTAAAGTTAATATTATTAGATACTTTTTAAGGTTAAAAGACCTACTAGACACGCACATAAAAGTTCAATGACTAAATTTATAATTTAATTGGTGTTTTTTTTTTTTTTTTTTTTTTATTATTAATATGTTTTTCTTTTTAGATTTAATCTTAATTAAGTAATGCCTCTAAAAGGAATTTTGAAGATAAAAGAATGATAATATAGAAATTAGGTTAAAAAACTATACCATAAATAGTGGGTCAATTTGTCTGAATATTGGATTGAAGATTGTATTGAGATCAATATAGGTGAAGTAAACTGAACTACAATAAACAGCTCTCATGAACATAACTAGTAGGGCCAAAGTAAAGCAAACTAGTTTGTCTAATTCAAAATAGAAACAATGATATAGAGGACAAAATGAGGACATGAGAAACAGATAGAGACATTAAAGGGAGATGTGAACAAGGAGAGAGTATAGGCTAGTTGTGCAAAAATATCATCAAATATATTATAGAAATGATAATTTTCAATATTTAATTTTAAGGTTGGTTGTTAAATCAATAAAATTACGATATGAGTTTAGTTACACTATATTAGAAGTGAATTAGAAATGACGAGTGAGAAAGCAATTCCATTGATTTCATTTTCGTTTCTGGACATTTCAAATTGTTGTAAACAAACAGAATCTAAACCGATTTTCGAAAGATGAACACCCGTGTTACACTCAAAAGAAAAAAAAAAAAAAAAGATTATTGTGGAAAGTTGTTTGGAAAGTGAGAATGTAAATGGATGAGAACAAAGCTTTTAACTACAATAATTGAAGAAAAGGACAATAATATAATGAAATTAGTAGGAAGGATAAATTATGTATGGCACATTGTTTGAAAGGTGAGTTTGGAATCAGAACTGAAAAAAGAGAAATTGAAGAAGACATGGTCAAATCAAATCCAGGGGCGGATTGTTCAGGGTAACAGCTTTTACAGAGTTGCCACTTTGGAACTGTAGTAAAAGAAAGTGCTTTTTCTCCTGGCCTTATTATAGTGGACCTAGGGTTTTTTTTTTAAAAAAAAATAATATGAATTGTGTACTTTATTGTTCAGTTTGTTGGTCTGGTCGATATTGATATTTGTTTTGATCTTAGGTTGTGGGATCTGCATGCTTACGACAACTCCACCCTCCCAACACCTCTCTTACTGTAGCCTCGTGATTTCCAACTTCACAAATTATTATTATTTAGAACAGTGAAATTCAAGTTTAGAGAGAGATTGAATTGAGAAATTTTTTAGAGATAGTATGGTAAGATTTTGACAGAGGAATTAGAGAGAGAATATTAGTTACAGATTGTTGAGAATCCCACATGAAAAAGATTAGTAGAGACCTCACAATTCTTAAGATACAAGGTCACTCCACTAATTGTCAATTGGTTTTGAGATGGAACTCCATCTAATCTAACAGAGATACATAAAAAAAAGTGGGAGTGAAAAGAAAATAATCCTCTTTTTGTTATCATGATATATTCTTTTCCTTTTTTGACACAACTCTATAACTTTTCTTGCCTCAATTTTTTTCTTTTCCACTTTATTATTTTTTCCTCAACAAGTTTGCTCTCTAAATAGTTTTCTTTAGCTCTCTCAACATTCTCATCCCTATAAGTTTCACTTATTTTAGTGAGATGTGTTAGAAAAGAAAAAGATATAGTTATGTGGATAAAATTTTAGACAGAGAAGTAAAAGTTTTAGATAATCTTAGTTCTAGCTTGTAAACTTTCTTGGACGGTTGAAAACACCAAAAGAATTTTTTAACCAAAAAAAGATTTGTTAGAGAGAGAATAAAGTTGATAGTAAAAGGTATGTTAGAGAAAGAAAAAATTATAAAGAGAAAAATTTTAGGTAGAGAGAAGTTAGAGAGCGAAAAATAAATGACAGAAAAATAAAATTTATAGAGGAAGGAATTTTTAAGATAATTATTTAGAGAAACATATAAGTTTAGGTAGAGAAAAGTTTGGAAAAATATAACATACTTAGATAGAAAAAAGTGAGAGAGATGAGAAGTCAAAGTCATATAGAGATGAAAACTGATTAGGCAAAAATAAGATAATGGAGACATTACTACAAGGAAAAATTTTAGTATCACTTCTTTCACTTATTGCTTATCATGTCAGAATCTTTAAAAAATGATAGTGGTTTAGGCAAGACCATGAAGTGAATATAGTTTTTTTAATAAATAAATTTCATTAAATTTAGGAAGAAAATGCCACTTGGGCTACCGTTGGAGACACAATCCGCCAAAATTTATAATCCATTGTAAAAAATATTGCATCCATAAAATAGCTTCCTTAGAATAACATTACCGTATTAACTGATTTGCAATAGTATTTTGTTCTCTAGGTATATGGGTAAAGCTAACAAGTTGAAACTCATTTGTAACTGATATTATATCTGCGATGTAAGTGAAAGACTCATATATATAACACCTCAATATATCTTGATTAATCATCTGAATATTCAATAGTGAATTAGATAAAACCAAAACTTTCTTGAATCCCATTCTTCGCACTAACCAGAGTCCCTCATAAACGACAATCGCTTCAGCACAGACCGGAGAGAACGATGAGGATTTAAAACCTTGTATTGTTGCTATCATATTTCCCTTTTGGGGTTTGCAAACCCCATCACAGATGATTTCAAACAAGCACATGAAAATGTTTTCGTAATCTAAATCCAATGATCTTGGATATGAACATGATGCGCCAACCATAGTGGATAATTGTTTGGCAGAAGCCTTCCAAATTTTCTTCTCCCTCTTACAACTAAATAACACATGGTCGGTAGTTTCCATCTTCTTTTTACAAAAAGAATTTTCTCTTGAAGGCATGCAATTGTGAAAACATCTCCAACAATATGCAAAATCTTAGAGGGAATTAATGTTTGTTTTTCACAACTTATTCATCAATCCTTATATCCATTTTCACTAGATGAAGCTCAACTTTAATTTAAAGACAAAAAAAGTTTCCTAACCACTTTTTAGTACACTATAACTATCGTGCTTATCATAATGCCACATTCACTCGTCATTGACCTCTAGTGGCGGATCCAGAATTTTATGTTAGGAAAGTCACAAATCTATTTTTTTAAACTATAGTCTTAAATGTATTGATGCATATGAAGGGATAAAAGCCCTTTTCGCAGCGGAAGACAACAAAGACCTTTTCGAATAAAACGCCGATTGGGATACCAATACGACGGCAAAATAAATAAATTTACAGCAAGCAAAATGATAAGAAATCATGCTGTAAAAATAACCATAAAGCATGCTGGACAAAAGATTAAAAATTCTAGATCTAATCTAGAATTGGATCCTAATGATCCTAGTTCAAGAACATATTACCTTTTAAGAAACCCTTGATCGTTTCGCCAAATTTTCTCTGATTTTCTCCCAAAATACAGCAGCCAACAATACTTGTTTTCGTTGGAGAAACAGCACGAACACCACCACGAGGATTCACCGGTATTCTCGAATAGGATGTTGCGTTGGGAGCTTGTGGGAGCAAAAAATCTAAGGATATTTCCTTGAGGAAGAACTCTGTATTCTCAGAGAGAGTGCAGAACGAGAGAGAGGATGAGATGGAGAGTGAGAGGCGTGAGACTTGGGCTCTTCTGCAACTGAATGAAGACCACGATAATAAAGGTAAGGTTAAGCCACCTCACGCATCATCAGGTAACTGAATAGTCAGTTACCTGATAATAATTAATCACAAATTAAAAATAAATTGTAATTAATTAAATTTAATCAATCAATATTAATTAAATCAATATTAATTTAAATCCTATTTAAACTAATATCCCTCTTTAACCTATAGTTCAATTAAATCAAATTTAATTAAACTAAATCAATTAATTAATTCGAAATTAATTAATATATAAAAAATAAAAATAATAAAATTGAACATCACATATTCAATTATTATTTTCTCTCTCAAAACTATAGTATTAATATACATCCAATGCATATTAATTATAACCTATAGTTTTAATATGAACCAAATTCATATTTTAGTTAAATATTCGAACACCTTCGAACATTCAATCCATCCTTAGAATTTTACCTCAACGCCCTGTATGAGCTACCGGTGGGACCTAATGGACCTACAGATCAGAAGCTCCAACGATACGAGATTAGTTGGTTAAACTCATTAACCAAGTTAATCAATATTCGTTAACTGTGGTTCACTCCACTAAAGAACCACAGCTGCACTCTTCTCACTGCAGATATATTTCTGTGTCCACGGATATTGACCGTCAACAACAAGTTAGCCCTTCACGTGTGTTCGTACCCCAGCTAGGTCAAATTACCGTTTTACCCCTGGGCTACCTCTTGGTCCTTAAGTACCGACGCTCCTCTAATGAACAACCTGTTTGTGGTCCAACCAGCAAACAGAAATCCCTCTCGTGCCATAAAGAGGGTAGGGCCCATTGTTCAAGACCCGGAGACACCACTTAAGGGAACACACCTCTACTTACCCTAATATCGGGAAGGAGTGAATTCCATCTTGTAAAACTACGTTCCCAGCTCCCCATTCGGTCTTGTCCCCAGAATGGTAGGCTTATTGAGTCGGCGAACAGGCCACTCTCACCCGTACAAATCAAAGGACAATCCCTCATGGACAGGAATCCATAATCCACTCAGGATTAAGGCCAAGTTGCCTAGGTCATCCTAGTGAAATAGAAACCGAGCTAACTAACGGTGTTACAGTTAGTGGATAACTATTTCGCGGTCCGGTCTTTGTGCAAACTCATTGCACAGGATACCCCCACTCGCATGTCAACCACATGAACGCGTTGGATCATTACGTTTGTATCAATATACAAAGCGGGCCGTATCCATAGTGTCACCAGGATAAGGTACCCAGCCTTATCCCTATACTACAGACCCTTTAGGCTAAAACTTGAACATTGATCCCTGTATGTCCCTACATACTAGTTCAAGCCTCATTCTATTAGCCTAGGATGTTTAGTTTATTGGATTAGGGTTAATAAGACAAGATATAATAGAAACATTGAATAATACATCACTTTATTAATGTTCGGTCAAATGTACATTTACTATCTACGAGTTTTAGGGCATAAAACCCAACAATATAATGTACTTGTTTTTATACATATTATTCAAACCAGGACATGTTAAACGGAAAGGCGTGCTGACACCAACGAAGCAGAGGGGGCACAATGATACTCAAACGGTACATTTAATACTAATTATTAAATATCAATTTCTATTGTGTACCAAAACAGAAAAACTCGATAAGTTGAGGGGGGACACGTGCCCCTCCTGACCCCTTAATAGATCCACCCCTGTTGACCCCACAATACTAATAGGTAATGCCATAATTGTTGAGGATCCCACGTTGAAAAGATAAGTGGAAACCTCACAATTTATAAGATAGATGGGTTACTCCACCTCTTGTCAATTGGTTTTGAGATGAAACCCTATGTTATCTTGACAACGGTACAAAATTGCACAAAATGGAATATCTCAGCTATAGGACTGATCACCAATCATTGGATATAAATAACTAAATAGAGGACAAATGTCAAATAATAACAGGAAGGAAATAAACCCAACCAAACCGGAAATAAACCAAAAACAGAAACCAAATACAATGAGAAAATAGAGACAAAGTAAATATGCTAACATCCCCCCAAGCAAACAAGGTTTAAAAACCAATGTTGGCTTGGTTCTCAAACTGATAAAACGAGGAGAATGGAGACTCTTGGTGAAAATGTTAGCGATCTGGTCTTCGGAAGGCACGAAATGAACTACCAATTGCTTGTGGACAATCCTTTCTCTAATGAAGTGATGGTCCACCTCTATGTGTTTAGTTCGATTATGCATAACAGGATTCGAAGCTATATAAGTGGCATTGATATTGTCACAAAGAAGAAGAGGTGGAGAAGGGGAAACACCAAGCTCATGGAGAATGGATTGAATCCAAGCAATTTCAGCAGCTGCGTTGGACATCCCTATGTATTCGGACTCTGCACTTGATCTCGAGACAAAACGCTGCTTGGAGGAATGCCACGAAACCAAGTTGGAGCCAAGGAAGACACAAAACCCACTGGTGCTGCGGCGATCATCTGGGCAACTTGCCCAGTCGACATCGGTGTAACACGTGATGGACGAGGAAGATGAAGGAAAGATAGAAATACCGAGCCCAAATGATCCTTTCAAGTACCTCAGTAAGCGTTTAACAGCTTGTAAATGTGTTGTTGTTGGAGCGTGCAAAAACTGACAAAGCCTGTTAACCGTGAAGCTAATATCAGGTCTTGTTAAGGTGCAGTATTGCAAGGCACCCATGAGACTTCGATATTCTGAGGCATTTTCCAGAGGGTTACCATCATTTAATGACAGAGGGGATCCAACAACCATGGGAGAAGCAATCAGTTTGCACAAAGATAAGTTAGCTCGAGCCAAAATATCTGACACATACTTTTGTTGAGACAAATGTAAACCATCACAATTGCGAGCAACTTGAATACCAAGAAAATATGATAATTCTCCCATGTCTTTAAGAGAAAACCGAAGATTCAATGCATAAATGAAATGCTGAATAAGGGAAACAGAAGAACCAGTGACTAAAATATCATCGACGTAGATGAGAAAAATAATCAAATGCAAACCAGATTTGAAGGTAAACATGGAGCAATCTGCCTTTGAAGCCTCAAAACCCCAATCTATTAAACACGAACCGAGCTTAACAAACCACGGACGAGGGCTTTGCTTGAGGCCATAAAGAGCTTTGTGAAGTCTTAACACGTGATCAGGATACAAAGAGTTTTCAAAGCCACCCGGTTGCTTCATATATGTTAGCTTTACGAGCTTCAATCATAATATATGTTTTGATGATAACAAACTTTAATTTACTAATGATTTTAGTGTTTTAAAGTGTTCATAATGTAGAGATTGGAAAGAAGATTCCAACACATCTTGAATCGCTGAAATCGGAGTTCAAACGAGAAAGTTACAAGAAAAAGAAGATTGGATAAAAGCCTACGTGGCAGTGACGTGGCGCTTACGTGGTATCTAACGTGGCAGCTGATGTGAATGATCAATTTCCTCTATTTTTCTCCTACTTTTAATCCTCTTTGATTTCCATTATCTCTTAAATTTAATCCTTTTCAAGTCTCATTTTTAATTTTCCAATTACTCCAAAATTCCATTAATTACACCTCATTCAAATTTGAATTCTTTCAAAATCTCATTTCCTTCAAATCCTCATTCTAATTTGAACTTCTCCTAATTTCAATATATTCTCAATCTCATTTTTTAATTCAAATTCTTTCCTAAATTTTCATCATTCAAATCCTTGATTTATTCTCATATCTCAAAAATTCCAATCCTTCAAAATTCTCTCTTAATTTTGAAATCCCTTCCTTTTCTATTTTAAATTCAATTTCCACCCTCCATCTTTAGTTTGATCTAACGGCTAATATTTATCTTCCTCGCCTATAAATTCGACTTGATTTTCACTTTCCAAAACACACCAAAAAGCTATCAAAGCCTTATTCTCTCAAGTCTCCCTACTCTAAAATTCTTGTCCTCCCTTGCTCCTAAATTGACATAGCGTATTTTGTGAGGTTTTATTAGAGTGTTCAACTTTGTGTAATTAGCCTTCAAGAGGTATTTTTTTTTGTGAGATTTTTGTATTCTTTTATTATTGGGAACTTGTAATAAGGTGTGGCTGCACCTTGGGAATTGAGTAAGTGGTTTAATCCTAAACCCGAAAAAGGATTTGTAGTGGTTTGATCCTAAACCCGGTTAAAAGGATCGTAGTGGTTTTGATCTTGAACCCGTTTAAAAAGATCGGTATAGGTTGGGTCCTGAACCTGTAAAAGGATCGGTAGAGGTTTACTCTTGAACCTGGAAAAAAAGTCGGTTTGGTTCTCACCCGTAAGAGAGTTGTTGCAGTAAAATACCCAAGAAGGAGTCTTGGGGAGTGGAGTAGGAATTTCCCAACCACTATAAAATTTTCCGGTGTTATCTCTCTCTCTACTCTTTTAATTTCCGCTATTTCATTTTTATGAGTAGATTGCATGCCTAGGAAAATTGTCAAATATTTCTAACATAGTTTATGCTTTATAGTGCTTATTAAATTTATTTAGTTTAAATCAATTCTTTTTAATTTAGCAAAAAGTTTTAAATTTTATTAAGCAACTCTATTCACCCCCCTCTAGTGTTGTCATACGATCCTACAATATATACCTCCTCATTCAAGTCACCGTGAAGGAATGCGTTATGAACATCCAACTGACGAATTGGCCATTTATGAGACACTGCCAGGGAGAGCACAATACGAATAGTAGCCGGCTTGACCACTGGGCTAAAAGTCTCAAAATAGTCAATTCAATAGGGCTTGGGTGTAGCCTTGAGCCACTAATCTTGCTTTATATCTATCAACATCTCCATTAGGTTTAAGTTTCAAATGAAAAACCCTCTTGCAGCCAATCAATTTTCGGGTAGGAGGCAAAGGAACTAATGACCATGTACCATTTTTCAACAAAGCCTCATATTCAGAGTCCATAGCAGCCTTCTATTTCGAGTCTTGGAGAGCTAATTTGTAGCTTTTAGGTTTAAAGGGCAGGGAAGCAGAGAAGGAGTTGGTGGGGGCGAGCCAGGCTTTGGGCTTGAAGATCCCATCTTTGGACCTTGTTATCATTGGGTGAGTGTTAAGAGGAGCAGTAGGCTGAGGTAGGGAGGGTGATGGAGATGTGGAAGAAGATGGAAAAATAGATGCAGAGATAGGAAGGGTGGAGGAGGGGGAAGTTGATAGCGAGCTTAGCTAATAATTTTTCTATAATTAATTAAGCTAGTCTTTTACAATTATTTGCCCAAATTTATTTATTTTTTTTTTATTTATTTTTTTTTTATGTTTTATTTGTAGGAAGTATGTGTTTGAAGCTTAATTCAGCAATTGGAGTCAAATGGAGTTCAATCTAAAAAAAATTCATAGCGTCGCGATGCTCTCGGCGAACTTCCAGAATCCGTAATTTTGCAGTAGCGTCGCGACGCTACTACCATTTTTTGCCTTATTTAAAGATTCCGATTAGGGCTTTTTGGGGGACTTCTTTTGGGAGATTTTTAGCCATAAAACAGAGAGAAAAATAAGATTTTGAAGCTGAAGCAAGCGGGGAGCGTGGAATTGAAGACTTTGTTCGTGGAGATCGTAACGGGGACGTGCGGTCTCGACCTCCATAGTGTTTAATCTTCTTTCCCCCTTACTTTAGTTAGTTTTTAATGGCTTTTTCCTACTTAGTTTATCTTGTAACGCCATGTATGAGTAACTAAGTTTGTTACTTAGGGATTGATGTAGTCTTTTTAGTTTATGGATTGATTTATGGGTTGAATTGTGCAATTGTTTTATGTTTACATTCTTAATTTAATGCTTTCAATTAATTGGCCACTAGTTGAATGATCTAAGTGTTGAATCTTGCTCAGGAAAGGGGATTTAGCGTAGACTTTATTAAGACTGCATGACTAAAGTAGAATCTCTAAAATCGTGACCGTAGACTTTATTAAGACTGCATGACTAAAGTAGAATCTCTAAAATCGTGACCGTAGACTTTATTAAGACTGCATGACTAAAGTAGAATCTCTAAAATCGTGACAGAATTTAGAGTAACTTTAGAATCGGTTAAAAAGAACTAATTGCCTTGCTTATTAAAGAACTTAGATAGGGATATCAAATTAGTTAATTTGCATGAGAATCAATTATACTCGGGAGAGGTAGTTGTGATTAAAGGTTGTTAGACTCATAAAACCATTGTGCGTTATAATTCATTCACTAAAATCAATCCTAGATTAAATTGACGAAATCAATTCCCTAAGTATTCTTTCAATTGAATTTCACATCTTTGATTTGCATTACCTTGGTTCTAAATTTCACTACTTTTTGGTCCTTAAATAAAATTGAATAAAATTATTCATGGTAATTGATTTAACTTAAAAATCCAATCTAGAGGACGACACTCGATTTTACGATCACTTTATTACTTGACCCGTGCGCTTGCGGTAGGAAAATTCCACATCAAGTTTTTGGCGCCGTTGCCGGGGATTGGCACATTTAGTTAGATCAATATTGTGAAAAAATTGTTCGGTCTTAATTTAGGGTGTATTTTTACTTTTCTAGGTTGCTTGCATTTTTTTCCTTATTTGTTTTTCTTTCCATATTTGTTTTTCTAGTTTAGTGTTTGTTGTAGTTGTGTAATCTTTTCCTTATTTGTTTTTGTTTTCCTTAATTAGATAGTATTTTCCTTTTCTAGATTATATTTTTCCATATTTAGATTAGTTGTTTTCTTTTCTTCATTTCTTTCCTTAATTGTTTTCTTTCCTTTTTAGGGTAGTTTAAGTTGTTTATGTGAAGGAATAGAGAATTGATTTTAGCACCTTTGGATCCCGAGATCGAGATAACAATTCATAGGCTTCGAAGGGAGAATAGAGAAAATATTCAAATGGTTGACCCAAATTCACCTGAGGAGCCGAAGCCTATTAGAGACTACTTTCAGCCCGTGTTTCAGGGGCAACAATCGGGGATTGTCTATGCCCCGATCAATGCCAACAACTTTGAGCTGAAGACCGGTCTCATTCAGATGGCTCGAGATTGTGCTTATAGAGAATCGCCCATCGAGGATCCAAATTCTCATCTAAAATCATTTTTAGACATTTGTGGGACGGTAAAAATAAATGGAGTTTCTGAGGATGCCATTCGCTTACGCTTGTTTCATTTTTCTTTGCAGGATAAAGCATGAGATTGGTTGCAGTATATTCCCCCTGGGAGCATCACCACCTGGGATGCTTTAGTCCAGACATTTCGGAAGAAATTTTTCCCTCCTGCAATGACGGTCAAGCTGAGGATCGAGATTGGGACATTCCAACAATAGTTCGATGAGCAGCTGTTCGAGGCTTGGGAGCGATTTAAAGAGTTGTTGAGGAAGTGCCCTCAGCATGGCTACCCCGACTGGCTTCAGGTTCAATTATTTTATAATGGCTTAACTCTTAGTACAAAAACTATTGTTGATGCAGCTGCAGGTGGGACCTTGTTGTCCAAGACCGTGGAAAATGCTCGCATACTTCTAGAGGATATGGCCACCAACATCTATCAGTGGCCATCGGAGCGGTCTGCACCTAAAAAGATTGCTGCTGGAGTGTTCGAGATTGATAATGTAAGCACACTTCAGGCTCAGATGTCTTCCCTGGTTAATGCTTTACTGAAATTTTCAGGTACAGGGAGTGCACAATCAATTGAATCAGCTGCTGCTTTAGTATCTAAATCTCAGGAGGAGACCATAGAACAAGTTCATTATGTGTCTAATTCTAATTTTAGGGGATATAATAATAATTCTACACCTACACATTATCACCCTAACAATAGGAACCATGAAAATTTCTCTTATGCTAATAATAAGAACGTTCTTAATCCTCCTGGTTTTGCCCCTCAAACTCAAGAAAATAAAAAATCTTTAGAGGATCTTGTTGGAGCTTTCATTGCAGAGTCTAGTAACAGGACAAACAAATTAGAGGAGGTAGTCATTGCCATCAACACCACAGTGAACGACCACAGTACAACCATTAAGAACATTGAGACTCAGCTGGGACAGTTAGTAAGTGTTGTAAACACCATGAGCAAAGGTAAGGCCCCAGTTGAGCAGGAGAAAACCCAGATGGAGTACTGTAAGGCCATTACTGTGCATCATGAGGAAGTTGAAGAGGAGCCTGAGTCTGAGGAGTATGACATGCCTACTGGAAAAGCTGAGGAGGACACATCATCAGATGAAGCTGAAAAGCCTGAACCTGAGCCTCCTATTCCTTCTCCCACATTGATGGTCCTCAAAGACAAGAAAAAGAAAAAGAAAAAGAAGAACAATCAGGTTCAATTTGATAAATTTATGAATGCATTTATGAGTCTGAACATTAACATTCCTTTTGCAGAAGCATTAGAGATGCCCCAGTACAACAGGTTCATGAAGGAATGGTTAGCAAAGAAAAAGAAAGAAAAGAAGGTTGACACCGTAAAAGTAGCAGCACCAGAGTACAGCAGAAGGTACCTGAAAAAGTAGCAGATCCAGGGAGTTTTTCTGTTCCTTGTAGCTTTGGTACTTATTCTTTTAGAGCGTTGTGTTATTTAGGCGCCAACATTAATATTATTCCTTTATCCTTGTGCAAAAAGTTAGATTAGGTGAGATTAAATCTACTATTGTTATGCTCCAATTAGTTGATCAGTCTGTGGTCAGACCAGTTGGCATTATAGAAAATGTTTTAATCAGAGTAGGTAGATTTTTCCTCCCTATTGACTTGTATGTCATGGATATGATGGAAAATCCTGCAATGCCTGTCATACTAGGAAGACCATTCCTCACTACTGGGTGAGTGATTATTGATATTGAGCGCAGGGAGCTCACTGTTAGAGTCCAGAATGAAAAAGAGATATTCAAAGCGGTTGAAGACTCTAAGGATCGTTCTGAAGTGCTTGTGATGGGTTACAAGAAAGGTGCAAGCAAGAGCACCTCTGTTAGATTCATAGAAAAGAAGTCTCTTTGATGCATAATCAACACGTCGAGCTAATGACGTTAAACAAGCGCTAATGGGAGGCAACCCAAGTAAGTTTAGTTGTGTTTGTCTTTTTGCTTTTGATTTGTTGTTTATTTTTTTTTTGTAGGTCTTGGTTCCAGTTTCTCCTTTTCTTGCAAGCTTCCATGAGAAGGTCATCATCATTCCAGGGCAGTATTGTTCACTCCTTCAATTCTTTTATTGTTTTCATGCTTGATTATGCCTTATTTTCCTTATACAATGAGGACAATGCATGTTTTAAGTTTGGGGGTGGAATAGCATGGTTGTGGAGCCCTTGAGCATCTGAGTTCGGGCTATAGTTTTGAGCTTTCTTTGAATTGAGCATATGGTTGTTTTCTGGATGCTTTTTTTGCATGACTATGATTTCCTAGGATAGGTTTTCTTGTCAATTTTCAAGCTTTCAATGAGTTGTAAACATGAGTGTCAAAAAAGGGGAGACTTTTTAAACTTTTTCTAGGAGATGTCTTGCATGAGTAGAGTATTGGTCTTGGCTAGATTTGGATTTGAATGCTTAGGAGCGAATTATTCGGTTCATATGCTTGTTGTCACCTCGATAGGTGTAGGGAAGAGCTAAGGAGTTAATTTTTTTGCAAATTCGCATGTTTGATCTTGCTTGGGAGGAAAGAAAAGAATATATGCTTATCATGATCATGAAAGAAAAATCATTCTTGTTTGTACTTTTGAAAGAAAAGAAATTATTATGCCATGGCCTGTGCACGGTTTGCAATGAGTAATAAAGATTTAGGCAAAAAGAGCTACCCCTGTTGTGATCAGTTAGGCCAACCAGAGAAAACTCAGGTTAAGGGTCCCTGCAATAGGTGTGTGAAAGCTAGTGCCACATATAAATGCTTGACTTAATTTTCAATATTAAGCACCTAAGTATGGATGAAAACAAACTAATTTGTTCCATTGACTCGTTAGTGAATCCTTAGTGCCAGTGTAGAGGGAAGATGAGTTGAGAGATTAATAATCCAATCCCGAGCTAGTAGAGTCTAATCTCATTGAGTTAGATCTCGCATGTGCAAGTTAATTTTGGAAAACTTTTGATTTGTCTCCCTCATTGGTCCTTATGTGCATGTCTCTTGATTGCTTGACTATTGACTTTTGAGCCTTGAGGATTGAGTCATGTTTGTTGCATCCATTCTTCCACTGTATGCTTGATTTTTAGTTTGCTCGAGGACTAGCAAAAACTTAAGTTTGGGGGTGTTTGATAGCGAGCATAGCTAGCTATTTTTCTATAATTAATTAAGCTAGTCTTTTACAATTATTTGCCCAAATTTATGCATTTTTATGTTTTATTTGTAGGAAGTATGTGTTTGAAGCTTAATTCAGCAATTGGAGTCAAATGGAGTTTTCAATCTAAAAAAAAAAAAAAAAAAATCATAGCGTCGCGACGCTCTCGGTGAACTTCCAGAATCTGTAATTTCGCGGTAGCGTCGGGACGCTACGACCAATTTTTGCCTTATTTAAAGGTTGCGATTAGGGCTTTTTGGGGGACTTCTTTTGGGAGATTTTTAGCCGTAAAACAGAGAGAAAAATTAGATTTTGAAACTGAAGCAAGCGGGGGAGCATGGAATTGAAGACTTTGTTCGTGGAGATCGTAACGTGGACGTGCGATCTCGACCTCCATAGTGTTTAATCTTCTTTCCCCCATACTTTAGTTAGTTTTTAATTGCTTTTCCTACTTAGTTTATCTTGTAACGCCATGTATGAGTAACTAAGTTTGTTACTTCGGGATTGATGTAGTCTTTTTAGTTTATGGATTGATTTATGGGTTGAATTGTGCAATTGTTTTATGTTTGCATTCTTAATTTAATGCTTTCAATTAATTGGCCACTAGTTGAATGATCTAAGTGTTGAGTCTTGCTCGGGAGAGGGGATTTAGCGTAGACTTTATTAAGACTGCATGACTAAAGTAGAATCTCTAAAATCGTGACGGAATTTAGAGTAATTTTAGAATCGGTTAAAAAGAACTAATTGCCTTGCTTACTAAAGAACTTATTTAGGGATATCAAGTTAGTTAATTTGCATGAGAATCAATTATACTCGGGAGAGGTAGTTGTGATTAAAGGTTCTTAGACTCATAAAACCATTGTGCGTTATAATTCATTCCCTAAAATCAATCATAGATTAAATTGACGAAATCATTTCCCTAAGTATTCTTTCAATTGAATTTCACATCTTTGATTTGCATTACCTTGGTTTCTAAATTTCACTACTTTTTGGTCCTTAAATAAAATTGAACAAGATTATTCATGGTAATTGATTTAACTTAAAAATCCAATCCAGAGGACGACACTCGATTTTACGATCACTTTATTACTTGACCCGTGCACTTGCTGTAGGAAAATTCCACATAAGAAGTAGAAGGGGATGGAGGCACAGATTCTGGAGGAGCACCATTGGAGTGAAGAGCATTAGTGATCGTAGGAGCAGAGGGGAGAGGAACTGACATAGAAGGAATAGAGGGGTTAAAAGGAGACACAGATGACACAGACTGAAGTAAAGGACCAAGCGAGTAGAAGGGATCAATATGCACCTGTTTAACACTAGATGGAGTCGAGGATGAAGTGAGATGAAAGGGGAAAAACTTTTCATTAAAAATCACATGTCTGGACACATACAAACGACTAGAGGAGAAATCGAGACAAAGAAAACCTTTGTGAGACGAACTATATCCCAGGAAAACACATTCTTTCGATCTAAACTGAAGTTTGTTGTCATTATATGGGCGGAGGAAAGGGAAACAGGAGCACTCAAAGCATCTTAACAAACTATAATATGGAAGACGATCATACAAAGCATAGTAGGGAGAAGAGAAATTTAGTACAGAAGATGGAAGTCTATTTATGAGAAATACAACAGTTTGAAACGCAAAGGACCAGTATATTTGAGGTGAGGAGGAATGAGCCAAAAGGGAGAGACCAACTTCAACCAACTGGCCCATTTTGTTGGGGAGTATACGGGCATGAAATGCAATGGTTAATACCATTAGACAAGAAGAAAGGAACAAGGGGACGATATTCGTTTCCACCATCAGTTTGAATGGCCTTAACTTTTGTATTAAATTGAGTTTCAACCATTGTATTAAACAACTTAAAAACTGCAGGAACCGAATGTTTAGACTGTAACAAATATAACCAAGTGTAACGAGTATAATCATCTATGAACAAAATAAAGAACCGAGCTCCATTTACTGATTTAACAGGGGAAGGACCCCAAATATTTGAATACACAAGATCAAAGGGAACATGAGTTTTAGAAATAGAAGATCCAAAAGGAAGTCTATGACATTTAGCCATCGGACAAGATACACAAAATTGCTCAGAAGATGAGCTATAGCGTAGATTACAATCATTAAGGACACGTTTAACAATAGAAAAAGATGGATGACCCAAGCGACGATGCCACATAGAAGTATCTTGGAGAGTTCAGAGGAAAACAACTGGTTGATGAAGTTGTTGAGCAGGTTGGAAAGACTGATTTTTCATAGAGAGCTTTTAGAGACCGTTTTCAAGATGACCCGTGAGAAGAACCGTCTTGGATAGAAGATCCTTCACAAAGAAATGAGTGAAGTGAAATTCAACAAACGCACGGTTATCATGACATAATTTGGCTATACTAATCAAATTATGAAAAAGGTGAAGAGTATGCAAAATGGAGGTTAATTTAATAGTATGAGCAGGGGAAAAAGAAGATAAAGAAGACTGACCAACATTCAAAACAGGAATAGACTTACAATTCCCCACGATCACTTGCTCTCCACCATAATAAGGGGTGGCCTGCTGCAAAGTATTAATATCCGGTGTCATATGGTGAGTTGCTCCAGAATCCATTAGGGGTGCAAGCAAAACCGGCTAAACTGACCAAACCGCTCAAACCAACCGAAACCGATGGCAGTTCGGTTCCAGTTTGGCTCAGACGGTCGGCTTCGGTTGCAAAACTATTGGAAACCGACTTCCTTCGGTCGGCTACAGTTTACCTTGACTGTGCATCTACCCCACCCGAGCCGACCGATTACAGTAAGCATTCGCGTTGCCTTGTCAAACAAAACTTGCCTTGTTTATCATCTCTCTCTGTGACTATGTGCGACTATGAGTTTCCTTTAATAGTCGATTCAGGCACCTAAATCTAAAACACTTTCAATTTCCCTATTCTATGAAAAATAATTTATATTATTATAGCCACAGTTTCCATATGAAAAAACTTTTCCTTTTTTAGTTTCGTAAATTATTATGAAACCCAAATCAAATATTTCCTAATCTAAATCGATTTGTTTTTCAAGTATAAAAACCCACAAACAAATGAACTTTGAAGCTTGAAGGTATGAACAGAGAGTCTCTGAAGTTGAAGTCGATTCTGAGCCTTGAGGTCGAAGTGAGGTCTGGAATCGTAATCAAGACAAGTCCCATTCGGTTACTGAAGTCTCGACTCTCTGTTTTGTGTTGTTGTGTTTATATCATTATTATTTTTTTTTTAATTTCAAGTTTAATTTTACGATTAGAAAAGAATTATTAATTTATTATACACTATACATTAGACTTCTGACATAGACAAAACACAATGTATATCTCCAGAACCATCGGTCAAACAGAAGTTGTATTGTAGTGTAGGTGTAGTGCTTGCACTAGAATAGTATTATATTATTATTACATCACTATTTTTTTTAATAATTATAGTGCAAGTACTATAATTATAACGTTAAATATTAAATATATATTTTATTAAATAAATATTTGTTTTTTAAAAAGGAAACTACATAGTACATACTGAGTAGTGACTTGACCAGTGACCATTAAGTATTGAGGGCGAGTGTACTTTTTTAATGAAAATGAAAAATTAATTTTCTTTTGACACAATACAAACACGTGAAAACGAAAAGAAATGCACTCAGAGAGTCAGAGTAAGACGACCAAACTCGCGTGTATTTTCTTATTCGGTGAACCGCTAGTCAAACCGAATAAACCGTGGATTTAACGGTTCAGTCCGGAGCGATTTTCACAGTTAAACGGTTCGGCTTCAGTTTTCAATATTTCCTTACTAAATAATTGGTTCGACTCCAGTTTTGCACAGTAACCGAGCCGAACCGACCCGCCTGCACCCCTAGAATCCATGAACCATCCTTCATCTGGGTGTGAAGCATTAGAAACAGGGGCAAGATTGTTATCATTAGAAACAGGGGAAGGAGAAGGCGAAGGTTGAGCAGGTTGGCCAAAGTGATTCAGATAAGCTTGAGGGGAAGGCGGGGAAGGAGAGGAAGCTGTGTACAAGGGATTGTGGCAGTTGTAACACACAAGAGCAGTGTGATCGAGCTTGCCATAGATTTGGCAATGAGGACGAGAGCTATTCGAATTGTTTCGGTTTGAGGGGCAAGGCGAAAACTGAGGACAGCTAAGGATGCCTGACCCAGAAAAGGATGCGGGCACTGATTGAGGAAAGGGAAAAGTAGGGGGTCTGAAGCTAGATTGCTGCTTAAAATTAGAAGAGGGCCTTGGTGGACGCCTAGCATTGGTATTAGAAATAGAGAAATTAGCCAAATTCGCTTGAACAAGGTTGAGAGACTCAACAGAGGACTGTTTTTCTAGGCGTGATTCACAGGCAACAAGGAGGCTAAGGACATCAGCTAAAGAGGGGGCGATCATTTCGGTTCTGAATCGAGGTTACAAATGGGTTATACTCTAGACCAAGACCTACAAAATGTATCCTAGATGATCACGATAAGACAAGGGTTCTTCAATCGCTGAGAACTTATCTGCTATATCTTTAATTTGTGCTAGGTATTGTGAAACAGATAACCCATCTTTTTCAATCTTCTACAACTGAGACCTATGACCCATAACTCTAGCAGTGGAGGAAGACTCATAAACAACACGTAGATGCTCCCAAATTTCGTATTCAGTAGAACAACCAATGATTTCGCCTAATTTATCTCCATTAAGGGATGAATAAATCGAGCTCATGAGAGTACGATTAAATTTTTGCCAAATGAGAAACTGAGGACTTACCTGTGTCTGCGCTGCATCCAGATATTTGGGGGGAGCTGGTGTGCCATTGATGAACGACTCCATATCAAGTGCAATAATGTGGTTGAGCAGCTGATTCATCCACAATATGTAGTTGGAATCGGTAAGTTTGACATTGAGCGACGGTGTGAGGGTAGGGTAGGTGAAGGGGCAAAGGAGTTAGGTGGTAGAAATTGAGCAGCGGGGTTGTACGCCGGAAAGAATGGCACCGATGGAGAAGAGGGAGGGGGATATTGAAAACCAGCGGGAACAGATGGTTGAAAATGATATGCATTTGGGGGAGAAGGATGCTGGGCAAAGGTCGATTGAAGAGGGGGATTCAATGGCCGCGTATGAGTAGAAGTAAGAGGAGTCGAAGAATTTTGTTGAATGCGCTGAGCAGTGACAGGTGTATGAACGAGAGTGGTGACGGTGGAGGTGGAGGAGGAAACAATGGGAAGGGCCGGTAACCGGTCATCGTTTATAGAGACTATGCTTGATGCTGATGCCATGCTTAAGGAGGAAGAAGACAAAAAAGAGGTGAGGGAATTAAATTTGTTACCAGAGTTCTGATACCATGACAACGATACAAAATTGCATAAAATGGAATATCTCAGCTATAGGACTGAGCACCAATCATTGGATATAAATAACAAAATAGAGGACAAATGTCAAATAATAATAGGAAGGAAATAAACCCAACCAAACTAGAAATAAACCAAAAACAGAAACCAAATACAATGAGAAAATAGAGACAGAGCAAAGATGCTAACATATCTATTTATAATTACCTCCGCATCCTCTCTATAAAGAGCTTGTTGTAATTTAGGCACGATCCCATTGAAAAGAAGATTTAATAAGATCTAAAACAACATGTTCATCTATTAGACTTGACACCATAAGAAGTTTGAAACAAAGATGGTCTATGTTGTAAAAATGACAAGTTATTTTAAGGTTAAATGATTGATAGCGAGCATAGTTAGCTATCTTTACTCATTTAATTTAGTTAGTCTTCTATGATTTTTGGGCCATTTTATTGTGCTTTAATGTTTATTTTGTAGGAAATGGTTGATTGGAGCTAAAATGCCATATTAGAGTTAATCGGGTGCTCGGGGCGTGAAAAGATGCAAAGGAATGAAAAGAGTAAAAGTGGAAAAAAGTCAAATCTCGGTCAACAGCAGGCTAGCGTCTCGACGCTAGCTCTTGAGCGTCTCGACGCTCACTTTCCATATCAGATTAGGCGCGTAAAGCTTACAGCGTCGAGACGCTATGATAGGAAGCGTCCCGACGCTACCGTTTTTCCTTATTCAGAACGCGCGTTTATGAGGCAGCGTCGTGACGCTGTCTTGACAGCGTCTCGACGCTTCGACGAAAAATCAGAATAAAAGCTTCACTTCGGCTAGGTTTTTGGGGAGTTCAATTTGGGACCTTTTGGAGCCGTAAAGAGGACAGAATAGAGGACTTTTGGAGCTGCAAACAAAGGAGAGACTTGGAAATCAACCCATTGTTCGTGGGGATCGTGACGGGGACGTCGAGACTCGGCCTACATTGAGTTTTCTTTTCCCTTTTCTTCCTTTAGTTAGATTTATGGCTTTCCTATGTTTAGTTGAGCTTGTATTTACATTCATGAGTAGCTAAACTTGTAGCTTAGGGATTGATGTAGTTGATTAAGTTTATGGATTGATTTACGGTTTAAGTTGTGCAATGTCATTGTGTTTGTAATCTTGATTTAATGCTTTCAATTAATTGACCATTAGTTGGATGATTTAAGTTTCGAATCTAGCTCGGGAGAGGGGATTTGATATAGACTTGCTCAAGATTGCATGAATAAAGTTTACTTTCTAATTCTTGACGGTTTTAGATTATCTTTAGAATTGGTTAAAAGATCTCATTGTCTTGCATGTTAATAAACTTAGATAGGGATATCAAGTTGGTTAATTTGCATGAGAATCAATTATACTCGGGAGAGGTAGTTGTGATTAAAGGGTCTTTGGCTCATAATTTCATTGTGCATAATAACTTATTCTTTAAAATCAATCCTAAACGAAATCGGCGAAATCAATTCCCTAAGTAGTTTTCCCAATTGAATTTCCATTCTTTTTACTTGCTTTGATTTGTTTTTATCATCACCTATTCATCACTGTTTGATCCCTAAATAAAATTGGGTAAGATAATTCACAATACTTGATTTGCTTAAAAATCCAATCCAGAGGACGACATTCGAATTTACTATTCACTATATTATTACTTGACCCGTGCGCTTGCGGTTAGGAAAAGTCCACATCAATGATTAAGGGTAGTTTTGTAATATTATGGATATAGAGTGGTGTTGCAAATTCTGAAGTGGTTAAAAATATAGATAGAATTCACCTCAAAATACTGTGCATGTATACACAATCTAACAGCAAGTGATAAGTATTTATCGTATCCACAGGGTCTTGAATTGCCTACCTCTATTGATTTAATTTGCCTTTTTAGTGATTTCAAATGGTTGGTTAAATTGATTGGGTTTTTAAAATGCTGAAACAAAAGATATGCGAAAGCAGTAAATGATTACGACTAGAGAGAACAGAATGGAAACAGGCACAGGTTAAGACTTTTGTAATTGTTATAAAAATGCTCCAACAATTCTTTTGATCCGTCAATCTCATGCAGTATAATTAGCGGGATCCTCCTGAAACTCCAAATTTTTTGGAATATGTTTCAACTCCAATGACGTACGACCTATCAAGCACTAGACAACTAGCTATCCCTAACTCAGTCACTGGCGTTCACCAATACACAATTATCTAGCGTGAATTATCGCCACACAACTCCTAAATCATCCCTAAAACTAGGAGAAGCTATACATACCGGCTAGCAAGGCGGGCACATAATGAAATTAAAGAACAACAATAATTCAAGATGATCATGATCAAATAGAATTTCTAGATTTATAAATATAACAATCACATAATTCTTAACCTATGCCTACAAAGCAATTAGTTCATGATTGAAAACATAAAATACGTTACATTCTCGATAAGCACATCCATAATGCAAAATACACAAGAAATACTAATCCTCTTAGCAATTGGGGAGATAAAACGGTTGCTCCAAACCACCAAGAATATAGAAGGACTTCGTCTCCTTGAGTGGAATCGCAAATGGTCTTCTTAGATCTCCATTCCGCTGTCAATTCGGCCTCCGACCGATTGATTCGTCTCCAAGTCGTGAATGCCTTTATCTTTGACGGCTCCCTCCTTTTATAAGATGAGATTCAACCTAATTAGGTTGATCTAGACACGTGGAGGGCTCTCCAAGCTTCTTAGATCCGTAATTAAATAAGCTAACGCCACTTTATTAAAATGGCTAATGAGTTGTGACGTGGCAGTTTTGCTCCCAGCTTTGCTGCAGCACAGAATTTGCTCCCTCAAGTCGCTCAGCAATATATTCTGCACAAAATAACTTTCAAAGCATCCATTCTTCCAAATGGGTTACAAAATGTAATATATATCTAAAACCAACCCTATTAAGCACAAAAGACACACAAATCCTTATAGAAACGAGACCTAAATAACTACCTTTTGGAGAGTTATCACACCCCCAAACTTGAACTATTGCGCGTCCCGAGCAATACTAACCAACATTTCCTTAAGAATTCAAAACGTTAGACAAAGACTAGCTTAATCAAACCAGACAATCCATCACTACCTTCAACCTTTACCTGAGCACTCTGCAAAACCAAGCTCTGCTGCAGCAAAATAATTCTTCGGGCATGGACAAATGATCACCACCTTTAACTCAATCCTAAGAACTTTCCACAGCCTAGCTCTATTACCAGACATATTAAAACACATTTTTAAGGGGTTTATATTTTTGTTTTTTTTTTCAGACTTAAAGCGGCCCTACAGTCATAAGCTCTTAAGCATGGGATGACCCACTTTATGGTGCAGTATACCCTTGCCTCAACCTCATCAACAACTAGACTAAATACTCTTTGTAAAGCTAAAAAATCCTTAGTTATTCTATCTCTTGCCCCTCAGAATGACAACATTTTATGATGAAGCTCACCTAAGTTCTGGGAGACAGAAAAACTGCTGGATCACCATTCATCCTTCAAAACTTTTGCTCCATGAATTTTCTCAGCAAAATTTTCAACAATCAACTTTTTCAGCAAATAATTTTTTCATTTTTTCATATTTCCTAGGTCATCTTTTGACGCAAAGAAAAACTGTGGGTGTCACAAATGTCCCTGGTTACTCAACAACCTAGCAAGTTATTTAATGAAAGAGAGGAATGCTCGAGCAAAGCAATTGGAGTAGCAAAAAGTCCCCCAAACATAAATTATTCAGTCCCCAATGAATCATTAACATCTGAAATTATACCCCCAAACTTAAATTTTTCTATCTGAATTTTTAAACTTTGCGTGGGACTAGAATTAAGCTTAAGGAGGATCACATGAGTCAACACTACCTCAGGTTCTTCTTGCCGCAGCGATGACCAGACTAGAAGAAATGCTCAAGCAAAAGGTTTCTGGAGATCAGAACACCTTGATCTAATTAAGATAACTAGTCCAAGCTTCAAAAATTCAGAAGAAAATTGAGTTAGATACTCAAATGTGCCAAACAAAACAATATTTGATTTCATTAAAGATCAAGATCGCAGATTTAACATAATCATGACAGAGATAGATTTTAAAGTAGCAGATAAAAAACAAAGAAGCACAACATAACATTAGCAGAAAGAACACAACACATGCAAGGCGAGCACAAAAAATCATTCATCAAAATATTTGCTCGAAGAAACTAAAACTTCCCTTTAATTCTTCTTTATGTTCAGGCTCTGGGTTTTCTTCTTCCTCTCAAATGATGGGCGGGGGTGGAATGTATGGGTTCATAAGATCATCAAGGAAAATTAGGAAGGCTTGATATGACTTAGAAAAATTCACTTGCATAGCCCTTCTTAGTGTGGTGTCTCTTCTAAGATCTTAGCTCTAGTAGGTTTGAAGTTATCTCTCAATGTATTCTAGCCTACTGAGAACCATCTCAAGTTGCTCCGGCACTCTATGGACACCACACAACAAACCACCTTAGCACGTCTCACCTTTTTGAAGACTAGCCAGATTGGCAGTGCCAATAATCTCCTTATCAAACAAGTTTATATCATTGGAGCTCTTTGGGACTTTGACCCTTCAAGTGCACTCGATCACGGGGAATAGTGAAGTCGTATGTTGTAGGCAATAATCTTTCCTTGACAAAGTTGAGCCAAGTGTTAGCCTCACACTTCAGGTAATGCTGACTGTAATGTTCTTGCCTTCGTCCTAAACAACCTCCACTGGGCATTTAGTTGCTCATTTGAGGAAGCAACTAATATTTCATTGAAAACAGCGTGAGGGAAGTCTTTCAAATTAAACAGAGAATTAATCACTACATGGCTCCAGTCGACAACAACTCTACGAACAATACTCAAGAATCCTTCATTTTCATCGATGTTGGCATATAACTCCCATTATAGTTGATCAACAGTGGGCTCCGGCTTTGCGCACAACCGTTTCCAACCGTGATTAGTAATGTTCGCTTAAGGAAAATGTGTGAGCTCTTTGCCACCATCGAAGTCGCGCTCCATACGAACATCTCGCTTCAGGACTTCTTGATATTTTTGTCTTCCCTCTTCATTAATGAACCATTTGTTTTCTCTCATAGACCTTTTCTTCTTTTCTTTGGTCTTTATGAAGCCTCTTCAACCATCTCTTCCACCATATCTTCATCATTTGTCTCTCTTTCTTTCCTTGCTCGTGCTTTTTTTCCCTCACAATAATAATACACACAGAGAAAAAATCACATCAGTAGTAATAAAAGATAAGAGTGAAAAACGTACCTGATGGGAGATCGTATAAATAGGGCACTAACTCAAAGATCTTCAACATATAATTAGCCCCTAATTATCTCCTAATTAATTTAAGTTACCGTTTTAACTTCATGGTTTCATGGAAAACTTTTATTATCTTTCAAACGGTAAGATCTTCCATTTACTGTGCTCCCTCTGTGTGTAACAACCATAACACCAACTCCCCTCTGCTCAACACATGACATCTTTGGTAATTAACTGCATGCCCACTTAATTATCCTAAAATAAAATCTCAACGGTAAAATTATAATCTTATCTCACAAAAAATCTTAACCGAATAAAATCTCTGATCTTCTTAACAAAACTATGAAATCATTTTTTTTTTTAAATAACATCCACAAGATATATTATTTTAAATCTGGAAAAATCTTTCGAAAATAAAATTCTTCAAAATCAAATCTAAATTAACCAACAAGATAAAAATAAAAATAAATAAATAATAAAAATCTAACCAAATCAGAATCATATCAAAACAGAAAATAAATCAAATTTATTGACAACGAGCATAAATGTCGCTATTTTAGTCCCAATTCATTAAGCTTTTCGGTGCTTTAATCGTGTTTTTAATGAAAATATTTAATGAATTTTGTTATTTGGTTCTTAGGGGCAAAGTTGGTGATTTTGGGAGAAAAAGTACCAAAATTGAAGCAAATGAAGCCCAAATCCAAGCTTGGAGCAATTGGGGGCCCAAAAAAGACAATCATGACAAAAATGCCCAAAAGAAATGAAGAGAAGGCCCAAAAATCAGCCCAAAAAGAAGCTGAAAAATCTGGAATTTTGAGGCAGCGTCGCGACGCTACCCTTTTCATGTTGGCCAAGCCGCGTGTGCAGCAGCGTCGCGACGCTGAGCAAAGTAGCGTCGCGACGCTACTCCCATTCCAGGCCTATAAAAGGCGCCCCAAGGTGCCTCATTTAGCATCAATCATCATTCCAACAATTCCTTTTGGAATTCTTCCTTTCCTCTCTTCTTTAGGCTCCTTTGGAGCCCCTCTCAAGGCTTTCTAGCCTTTTTGAGAGGATTCTTTTAGTGGGAAAAATTTTGGGAGTTTTGGGGAGCATCTTAGGAGGCTCAAGGAGTAGTCGGCGGAGCTCTGAGCGTCAGCAAGGGGTTTTTCGACGGTCAATTCCTTTCCTTTTATGCTCTTAATTATGCTTTCTATTGTAATTATTGTGGATATTTTAGCCATGCGTAGCTAAACCCCAATTTGGGGTCTTGAAATGAAATTATAGTTCAAATATTGTTATAATTTCTTGTCTCTTGCCCATGTCCTAATTATTTGTATGGATGTGCTTAACGCTTTACTCAATCTGGCCAATTGTGTAATGATTCGATTCTTAATGGAAACTCGACGGAGAGAAACTAGGATAGATCGTAATCCATGCAACTAGTTTAATTGCCCGTTGTGACACCGAGATTAGTTGATTAAACTTAGATTCCTAAAATGAATCAGAGCGTAATAATTAATGATTTTTAATAGCGCTAAGGACACTTAGGTTGTTAAAATGAATTAATTACAATTAGGGGAAGCCGACAGGAGAACCTATGCGATTAACAGAGATTCTAGGATTATAATTAGTTGGGCAATGAGATAAGATAATTATAACAACTATTTAGCTAATAATTGATTTTCAAGACCCCTCTTCCCATTAAAAGAAAACTCTTTCTCCATATTTTATTTCTCGATTGATCAATTTATTTTCTTTAATTGTTTGAATTTGAATCCTTTTTATTGCATGAGCTATTCCCTAAATATTATTTCGCCCAAGTATTTTTAGTGCTCAAGAGATTTTTGCTTTGCTTAATTTTCGCTTCGCTTCCCTGAGGATTCGATACTCGGAATACTTTTCGTTTTATATTACTTGTGACGACCCGTGCGCTTGCGGTAATCGCCCTCAACAATTATCATAAGAAATCGTAATCAAATAATAGGAGCTTCTGATTAGAATGCTAAAATTTTGCTCCCTCAAAACCTGCGCTCCCTTAATCTGCCACCAACTTCAAAGAGAGATATTTCAGAATTAAATCAAGAAGATATATTATTAAAAATCTAATCTAAACAGAAATTAAAAATTCAAACTGAAATTAAATCTAAACAGAACTAATCCGATTAAATTAAGAATTAAATAGGCCAAAATAAATAAATAAAACGAACATAAAATCTATGAAAATACCAACGAATTAAAATAAATCCGATAAAATTGAAATCAATAAAATATAATTCAAATTAATTAAAACTAGAATAAAGTCCACGAGAAAAATAAAATCGCAACAACGTTAGGAGCTAAAAATATTGCAATATGCAATGCTCCCGCAAAACTCTTGCTTTCTCATTCATCAGCCAATTTTAGGGAAGGATATTTCAAACGAAACTCCTCCCTCCTTATTCGCTGCCCTTTTACTTTAAACTCACAGCCATCATCAACACATTGCCTAACCATAGATGGATCATTCGATAAATAGAACTTTACCTCATGAAAAAATTCTTTCATCTGTCTTTTTGATAAACTAGGAGGCAAATTTCCAACATCAAGGTAATTGGAAAAGTCATCATACCAAGGTGTTTTCACTACCTTAATATGAGCTACAGTAAATAACTGCTCATCAAGGAAAGATTTCCTAATCTCAGGTTGCTGGAGCAATGTCAATGAATTATAAGGTTCAATAGGCTTGGATTTCTTATCTATTGGCTCTAATGATTCATAATTCCTCTTAAAACTAGAAATCTAACCTGCAACTTTATGCTCATACTCCAATCCACCTATTCCCAAATCCTCAATTTGGATTTCTCCAAATTTTTGGGTATGGTACTCCATCAATTCCTTCTCAAAGTGGTCCTCAACAAACTCATCCAACACCTGAATGCACGAGCAATCCTCAAAATCATTAGGATATTTCATTGTATCAAACATATTGAACTTCACCTCTCGGTCATGCACCTTCATTGTAAGCTCCCCCTGTTGGACATCCATCGAAGATCTACCAGTTGCCAAAAATGGACGGCCAAGAATAATTGGGACATTCTTATCTACCTCATAATCTAGAATAATGAAATCGACAGGAAAAATAAATTTATCTACCTGGACTAGAACATCCTTAATTTTACCTTCAGGATATGTGATAGATTTATCTGCCAATTGGAGTGTGACTGTTGTAGGCCTAGCTTCACCTATACCTAACGTTCGATAAACCGAAAGAGGCATAAGGTTTATGCTTGTGCCTGAATCACAAAGTGCTCTCCCCAACTCCTTTCCACCTATAGAGACAGGAATAGTGGATGATCCTGGATCCTTAGCCTCGGAAGGTAGCCCATTCTTAAGAATAGCACTACATTCCTCAGTAAGAGCCACAATCTCAAACTCTCATAATCTCTTCTTTTTAGTTAAAACATCCTTAAGAAATTTAGCATAATTAGGCATGTGCTCTATAGCTTCTACTAAAGGAATATTTATATGCAATTGCTTAAGAATCTCTAAAAACTTCTTAAATTGACCATCTTGATTCTTAGGTCTTTGCCTTTGTGGAAAAAGGTAAGGGTGGGTTATAGGGTGGGGGCAGTACATAAGGTGGTTCCACATCTGGAACAGAACCAGATGCTCCAGCATCATTATTGCTGCCTCCAGGACCCTGACCCGACTCCAACTCTTTTTCAACAACATTATTTTTATCACAATTCTTCTTTATATCCTGGGGTTTACTAGGCTCTTTTGGCTCTTCTAGTTGCTTACCACTTCGTAGAGTCACTGCCTGTACCTGCTTCTTACATTCCCTTATAGGGTGTTCAATATCTGAAGGAATGTTCCCTTGAGGTCGTGCCTTCAGCTCATTAGCTAGCTGGCCCACTTGCAACTCTAGGGCTCTCAATGAAGCCTGTTGACTTAGGATTATGACATCATTACGAGCCATATAATCCTTCATCATTGACTCTAGAGAATTACCCGAATTTTGCTGGGACAAAGCCTGCTTATTTTGCTGGGGAAATTCCTGTGATTTAGCAAATCCGGACTGGTTCACCGCCTTTTGCTGTGCTTGGGGGACTTGCGAATTGCTTCCTTGCCCTCCCCACGCAAACTTGGGGTGGTTGCGCCAACCTGGATTATAAAAGTTAGAATAAAGGTTATTCCTTTGATTACCTACAAAAAACACAGAAGCTGGATTGTTAGGACAAAACTCATAATTATGCTCTTCACCACAATAAACACATGATTCTTCTGTAACTTGATTTACAACTATAGCAGATTCCACCACTGGCGGCTGCTGAACATTGCTTACCACAATTATGTTTTTAAGAGCATTAGCTAATGCTGCAATATCAGCCCTAATGGTAGACACACCATCAACTTCTATCACACTCTTAATTTTCTTACTAGAGCCTCTAACATCTGACCATTGACAACTGTAGGTTGATATTCTCTCTAAAATCTCATAAGCTTCATTAAAGGTTTTTGCCAATAGGGCCCCTCCCGCAGAAGCATCAACCATACACTGGGTTGCTATGTTTAACCCATTGTAAAATATTTCTATTTGAATACAATATGGCAAACAGTGGTGGGGACACTTTCGCAAAAGTTCCTTAAACCTTTCCCAAGCCTCACTAAAAGTTTCTTCCTCATTTTGCCTAAATCCCATTATCTCACTCTTTAACTTGACACTCCTAGTTGGTGGAAAATACTTAGTAAGAAATTTCTCTACTAGCTCATTCCAACTACTTATCGGTGCGGGAGCAAAAGAATTCAACCACGCCTTTGCTCCATCTCTAAGGGAATAAGGAAATAGGGTTAATCTAAGGGCATCTCTCAACACTCCCTCGATAACAAATGAATCACTAACTCCTAGAAAAGACTTAAGATTTAAATGAGGGTCCTCGGATGGTAAACCATGGAATTGGCCAACCATTTTTAACATGTGAAACATGACCGGTTTCATTTCAAAGTTTGTTGCCTCAATAACTGGACATACTATCACTGGATTTAACTCGTCAACTATTGGGAAAACATATGCTCGAATGACTTTGTCCCTATCATTTGCTACAAGGATAGGATTCTTAGCCTGATTATTTTGTTGTCCGTTTTGCTCCAGCGGAGGATTTTGCTGCATCACACGATTCCTCTTCGAGTTTGGGGGTATGATAACTGCCCAAAAGGTAGTTATTTAGGCCTCAATTATATAGGGATTTGTGTGTCCTTTATGCTTATTAAGGTTGGTTTTGGATAGATATTACATGTTTTAACCCATTTGGAAGAATGGAAGCATTGGAAATTATTTTGTGTAGATTATGCTGCTGGGCGACTGGAGGGAGCAAATTCTGTGGGGCAGCAAAACTGGGAACAGAATTGCCACATCACAGCTCGTTAGCCAACTTCATGAACCGACTTATGTTGAGTTATTTTCGGGATAAAGGAGCAAGGAGAGCCCTACACGTGTCCAAGTTGACTTAATTCAAGTCTCCTATCCTTCTATAAAAGGAAGTAGCCGTCCAAGTCAAAAGTATTCCATGTTTCCCTTGGAAGCCAGATATTTTAGAGAGATTGAAGATTATCAAAAACACCATCTTCCGCAAGCTGATTAGGGAGTTTATTTTCTTTATTAACTTGTGGTTATGGACATGCCTACTCAGATTGTAATTCGTATTCCTATGCCTATTATGAACTAAGTAACTTAAGGTGTTGGTTAGGAATAATGTGATTACTGTGCTTCATCTCTAGTAATATATTGACTATCGCATTTTGGTTAATTGTTGTGCTTATTCTCATTTTATGCCCGCCTGGCCAGCCAGTATGGATAGCTCTCTCTAGTTTCAGGGATGATTTAGCGAGTGTGTGGCAATTATCCACACTACGATCATTGTGTATTGGTGAACGCCAGTGACTGAGCTAGGGATAGCCAGTTGCCTAGTGCTTGATCGGTCGCACTTCATTGGGTTTGAAACATATCCCAAAAGATTCGGAGTTCCGGGAGGAATCCGCTAATAATACTGCGAGAAATGCATGATCAATAATATTGCTAGAGCATATCTTAGAACAATCACTAAAACCTAACCAGCGCCTATCTTTAATCTATCTATCTATTTGTTCACCTATTGTTCTGTCATTTATTGTTCTTCAGCATAATTCCGATAAAACCCAATCATTTTACTATTCTTGAAACCATTGGAAAGTTACACAAAAATAGGTAGAGTGGAAACTAATTCAGGGCTCGGATTGATAATATTACTTGCTGCAGACTGTGTATACTTGCACAGGAATCTAGAGTATTTTATATCATATTTTTACTCACTCTAGGAATCCAACAAGTTTTTGGCTCCGTTGCCGAGGACTTGAATAAGTTTTTATCTGATCTGTTTTGTGTAAGTGTTTTAGTGGTTTGGTGCTAGAACTTTTTGATTGTTTCTTTTGTTTTTGCAGGTGTGAGTTTGGTGCATGGGCAATCCGCCTGGGGTACGGTTTGAGCTTGATCCAAAAATTGAAAGGACATTTAGGAACAGAAGGAGGGAGCAGCGCAGAAAGCAGATGGAGAACGTGCCGCAACTTCCGCAGATTCCTGAAGGTCCAGCAGTAGCAAACCCCAAGCAGAATCCGTTGCTGCAGCAAAATCCGCTGTTTGAGCAAAATGAGCAGCAAAATAATCAGGCTGAGAATCCTATCCTGATAGCGAACGATAGGACCAGAGCCATTTGAGCGTATGCTGTCCCGATGTTCAATGAGTTGAATCCAGGAATTGCACGTTCCCAAATCCAAGCGGCGAATTTTGAAATGAAACCGGTAATGTTTCGGATGTTGCAAACCGTGGGGCAATTCCATGGTTTGTCATCTGAAGATCCTCATTTACATCTTAAGTCTTTTCTAGGAGTTAGTGATTCTTTTGTAATTCAAGGTGTGCCTAGAGATGCTCTTAGATTAACTTTGTTCCCGTATTCTCTTAGAGATGGAGCAAAGTCATGGTTAAATTCTTTTGCTCCAGGATCAATTAGGACATGGGATGAGTTAGCTGAAAATTTTTTGAGTAAATATTTCCCACCTAATAGAAATGCTAAATTAAGGAGTGAAATAGTAGGGTTTAGGCAACTTGAGGATGAGACTTTTAGTGAGGCTTGGGAGAGGTTTAAGGAGCTTTTGCGAAAGTGTCCCCACCATGGTTTACCTCATTGTATTCAAATGGAAACATTCTACAATGGTTTAAATGGAGTAACCCAAGGAATGGTTGATGCTTCGGCTGGAGGGGCCCTTTTGGCAAAAACTTTTGATGAAGCTTATGAAATTTTAGAAAGAATATCTATTAATAGTTGTCAGTGGTCGGATGTTAGAGGCACAAATAAAAAAGTTAAGAGTGTATTAGAAGTTGATGGTGTGTCCACCATTAGGGCTGATCTTGCTATGATTGCTAACGCTCTTAAGAATGTGACAGTGATTAGTCATCAGCAGCTACCAGCTATGGAGCCTACTGCAGTGGTGAACCAAGTGGCGGAGGAAGCATGTGTCTATTGTGGTGAAGATCACAACTACGAGTTTTGTCCCAACAATCCAGCTTCTGTGTTTTTTGTAGGTAATCAGAGGAATAACCCTTACTCTAATTTTTATAATCCAGGTTGGCGCAACCACCCCAACTTCTCATGGGCAGGTCAAGGAAATAACATACAAGCGCAACAAAAGATGAACCAGCCGGGATTTGCTAAAGCACAGCTGGCTAATGAGCTAAAGGCAAGACCTCAAGGGAAACTTCCATCAGATACTGAACACCCTCGAAGGGAAGGTAAAGAGCAGGTAAAGACAGTTACTCTTAGGAGTGGTAAGCCATTAGATGAGCCTAGTAAGACCCAGGAGGTAAATAGAAATAGTGATAATAATGTTGTTGTTGAGAAAGAGTTGGAGTCTGATCAGGGTGTTGGAGGCAGCAATAAAAATGCTGGAGCATCTGGTTCTGTTCCAGATGTGGAACCACCTTATGTACCGCCACCACCTTATGTACCACCTCTACCTTTTCCACAAAGGCAAAAGCCTAAGAATCAGGATGGTCAATTTAAAAAGTTTTTAGAGATTCTTAAGCAATTGCATACAAATATCCCTTTAGTAGAAGCTTTTGAGCAAATGCCTAATTATGCTAAATTTCTTAAGGATATTTTAACTAAAAAGAAGAGGTTAGGTGAGTTTGAAACTGTATCTCTTACTGAGGAGTGTAGTGCTATTCTTAAGAATGGGCTACCCCCCAAGGCTAAGGATCCAGGGTCATTTACCAAACCTGTGTCTATAGGTGGAAAAGAATTAGGTAGAGCACTCTATGATTTAGGCGCAAGCATTAACCTTATGCCTCTTTTGATCTATCGGAAGTTAGGTATTGGTGAAGCTAGGCCTACCACAATAACCCTCCAATTAGCTGATAGGTCTATCACATATCCAGATGGTAAAATTGAGGATGTCTTAGTGAAAGTAGATAAATTCATATTTCATGTTGATTTTATTATTTTAGACTATGAGGCTGATAAAGATGTCCCAATTACTCTAGGTCGTCCATTTTTGGCTACTGGTAGGGCATTAATAGATGTTCAAAAAGGGGAATTAACAATGAGCGTCTGTAATGAGGAAGTGAAATTTAATGTGTTTAAAGCCATGAAATATCCAGACGAAATGGAGGATTGCTCCTTCATCAGGATTCTGGAGAGCACAGTTCTTGAGACAACAATACAGGATTCGACTGATAAGCATTCAGAAAAGCATGGAGAGGTTAGTATAGAGGATTTTGAAATTTGTTCTTTAGATAGAAAAAATGAAAAAGAATTGTTTAGGTGTGAAGATGTTTTTGAGTCTTTAGATTTAAATCAAAGGAAGGCTCCTCCAATTAAGCCATCCCTGATTGAGGCACCTACTTTAGATTTTAAACCCTTACCGGATCATCTAAAGTACGTGTATCTTGGGGAAAGTGAGACGTTGCCCATTATTGTTGCATCAGATTTAATGCCAGAGCATGAAGAGGCCTTAATAAAATTGCTGCAGCAATACAGCAAGGCCATAGGTTGGACATTGGCTGACATTTAGGGAATTAGCCCATTTTTTGTATGCACAAAATCACTCTAGAGGAGGGATCCTTTAGGAGTATTGAGCAAAAAAGAAGGCTTAACCCTGCAATGAAAGAGGTTGTTAAAAAGGAGGTAATTAAATGGTTGGATGCTGGGATCATTTATCCAATTGTCGACAGCAATTGGGTAAGCCCTGTCCAATATGTTCCTAAGAAAGGAGGTGTCACTGTGGTGAGCAATAAAGATAATGAGTTGATCCCCACAAAGACAGTAACTGGCTGGAGGGTTTGCATGGATTACAGAAGGCTTAATAAAGCTACCCGAAAGGATCATTTCCCTCTACCATTTATCGACCAGATGTTGGATCGATTGGCTGGTCAGGCCTATTACTGTTTCTTGGATGGTTATTCTGGGTATAACCAGATTACTATTGCTCCTGAGGATCAGGAGAAAACCACTTTCACCTGTACTTATGGGACATTCGCTTTTAGGAGAATGCCTTTCGGCCTCTGCAATGCTCCAGCAACATTTCAGCGGTGTATGTTAGCAATTTTTTCTGATATGGTTGAGTCCACCGTTGAGGTATTTATGGATGATTTTTCAACGTTTGGAGGGTCTTTTCAGAATTGTTTAGATAATTTGGGAAAGGTGTTAAAAAGATGTGAGGATACCCATCTAGTTCTTAATTGGGAGAAATGCCACTTCATGGTGAAGGAGGGCATAGTGTTGGGACATAAAATTTCTAAAAATGGTGTAGAAGTTGATAGAGCAAAAGTTGAGGTTATTGAAAGGCTAGAGCCACCGAATTCAGTGAAGAGTATTCAGAGTTTTTTAGGACATGCTGGATTTTATAGGAGGTTCATAAAGGATTTTTCCAAAATCAGTAAACCTCTTTGTAACTTATTGTGCACTGATCATGTTTTTGACTTTAATGCAGATTGTAGGAAGGCTTTTGAGACTTTAAAAGCTGCTTTAATCTCAGCACCCATTCTTTGCGCACCTAATTGGAATTTACCATTCGAGGTAATGTGTGATGCGAGTGATGCTGCGGTAGGTGCGATGCTGGGGCAAAAGCAGGGCAAATTTATCCATCCTATATACTATGCAAGCAAGGTTTTAAATGAAGCACAAGTCAACTATACAACTACTGAAAAGGAGTTGTTAGCTGTAGTGTTTGCTTTTGAGAAATTCCGACCATATTTGGTTGGGTCCAAAGTCACGGTTTTCACGGATCATGCAGCAATTAGGTACTTAATGTCTAAGAAAGATGCAAAGCCTAGACTAATTCGTTGGATTTTATTATTGCAGGAATTCGATTTGGAAATAAAGGACAAGAAGGGATCAGAAAATGTCATTGCAGATCATTTATCTCGTCTTGATCCATCATCAGCTTTGCTGAAGCAATCTGCCATTTCCGATTCTTTTCCAGATGAACAGCTCTTTGCTGTTGACGTGAAGGTAGTTAGGGATGTCCCTTGGTATGCTGATATTGCAAACTTCTTGGTAAAGGGAGTCACCCCTATTGACATGGATTGGAGGCAGAGGGGAAAGTTTAAGCATGATGCGAAGTTTTTCTATTGGGAAGAGCCATTTATGTATAAGCAATGCTCTGACGGTATTATTCGTAGGTGTGTTTTAGGTTCTGAAGCAAAGGAAATCTTGGAGCAATGTCACTCCTCGCCGTATGGAGGTCATTTCAACGGTCAGAGGACAGCTATGAGGATTTTGCATTACGGATTTTTCTTGCCTACATTATTTAAGGATGCCCATTGGTTCTACAAGCAATGTGATGCTTGCCAAAGGAGAGGAAATTTGGGGCCTAGAGATGAAATGCCTCTAACTTACATTTTAGAAGTTGAATTATTCGATGTATGGGGTATTGACTTTATGGGGTCATTTCCTCCCTCTAATGGCAATATTTTTATCTTATTGGCAGTTGATTATGTGTCCAATTAGGTGGAGGCCATTGCATGCCATCAAAGTGATGCCAAGACAGTTGCAAGGTTTCTTCAATCGCACATCTTTGCGCGGTTTGGGACACCTAGGGCTCTAGTGAGTGATGAGGGTACACATTTTGTTAATAATATCTTAACTAAGCTTTTAGCTAAGTACGGGATTAAGCATAGGATAGCTACCCCTTATCACCCACAAGCAAATGGTCAAGCTGAAGTTAGTAATAGGGAAATTAAAACTATTTTAGAGAAAGTAGTCCATCCATCTAGAAAGGATTGGTCCTTTAGGTTGGATGAGGCTCTTTGGGCTTATAGGACAACTTATAAGACTCCTCTAGGTATGTCTCCCTATAGGTTAGTATATGGGAAAGCTTGCCATTTAACATTAGAGCTTGAGCATAAAACATTTTGGGCTTTGAAAAAGTTAAATTTTTATCTGAGTCGTGTAGGAGCAATAAGAATGCTGTAGCTTAATGAGTTAGAAGAATTTCGTAAATTTTCTTACGAAAATGCGAAAATGTATAAGGAAAAGACTAAGATGTGTCATGACAAGAAAATTAAATCTAGGGAGTTTGTCAAGGGTCAAAAAGTGTTGCTTTATAATTCTAGATTAAAATTATTTCCTGGAGAATTAAAATCTAAATGGTCAGGACCATTTATTGTGGTTGAGGTTTTCTCCAATGGAGCAATTACTTTGCAAGATGAAAAAGATGGGAGATTGTTCAAGGAGAATGGACAGCGTGTGAAACATTATTGGGGTGAGGAGTTTCAGTCGAAATATCCTTCCCTAAGGTTGGTTGATGATTGAGAGAGCAGGACTTTTGCGGGAGCATTTCACAGAGCAATTTTTTTTTTTAGCTCCCAGTGTTTGTTTTGATTTTATGTTTTGATGATTTATTTTTAATTTCGATTAGGTTTGATTTGATTTTTCTTGATTTATTTGATTCTATGTTTAGAGTATTTTTATTATTTTTGGTAGTTTCGATTTTATCTATTTTTTATTTGATTTGATTTGATTTTCGGGTTATTTATTTAAATTATCTTTGAATTATCTTTGTATTGGTTTGATTTTATTTTATCTTTAGTTATTTGAAATTTTGTTTAAATACATTAAGATTTACTCTAATGTATTTGGTTTTTCATGAAAATAAAAGATAAGATTGGTCGGTTAAAATTTGAATTTGAATTTCCGTATCTGAGATTCTGCAGGGTTAGGAGGTTGTTGCGGCAAAGTTATGGCTGGAGCAAAATCATCCGAATAGAAGGGATTTCGTTGGGGTAATTTTTATTTTACCGTGGGGATTTTTCTATGAGTTCTTGCACGTAAAATTATGCATGAGTCATCTGCTGAGGCCATGTGTCACACAGCAAGCATCCAACGGTCTCATTCGATGACATCACATAATTAATTACTGCGGGCAATTTGAAATCAGGAAATGACCGTTGATGGTTTGGAACTCCCGAATTGGCTTGAAATTAAATTAAACGGTAAAATGATTTAATAGGAGCAAATCTTTTCGGTTGGGATTTCAAATTGCTGAAGCCCTATTTATTCGCAATCTCTGGTAAGCACGTTTCACTTCGTCTTCTTGATCAAATCTTTGTGCGTGTATTATTCTTTCTTTCTTTGCATTCTCTGTCAAAACCCTATTACACCTTCAATGGCTAAAACAAGAGCTCGAAAAGAGAGGGAGAGTGAGGAGGAAGAGATACCCGTGACCCCCGAAGTTCAGAAAGTAAAAACCAAGAAGAGAAGGACACCGGAGGAGAAAGAAGCAAAGAGAAGAAGACGACAACAGAGAGTTGAAGAACAAGAAAAAGCGAGAGAGGATGAGGTTGTTGCAGAAGAAGAAGGAGACCCAAAAGAATCTGACAAACAGAATCAAGAAGAGGATGAACAGAAAATGGCGACTACAGAAGAAGCTCGAGAGGAAATTCAGAAGAAACAGAGTGAAGATGTGCAGACGTAGGCTGTAGAGGAAGAAGGCAGAGAGCCAGTTCAGGAGGCTCGTGTGGAGGTTATCATACTTGAACCTCCGAAACGTCGCCGCATTAAGCGGAAGGCTGGGCGCATTCCAGTGATCAGGACTGATACCCCATCGCCTCCATCATCAGATTCCGAGAGAGAAAAGGCAGAGCGAGAGGAACGAGAGAAAAAAGAGGCTGAGGAAAGAAGGCGAGAAGAAGCAGAGAAACAGGCAGAGGAGGAACAGTTGCTGAAGCGGAGAGAAGAGAAGGGCAAAAATATTGCTGAAGCATCGGAGGAACACGATGAAATAGCAGAACGACAGGTGCCAAACAATCGCTTCGTCAATAATTTTGCTATAGAAAAATACACTGAGCTCCTGAAAAGGGATTTTCTGTTCGAAAGAGGTTTTCAGCGGTGATCTCCCTCCATTTCTGAGGACCGGAATAGCTGATCACGGTTGGGAGCTGTTTTGTGCTAAGCCGGAGGCTGTGAACGCACAGGTGGTGCGTGAATTCTATGCCAACATTGATAAAGAAGAGGGTTTCCTGGTAATTGTCAGAGGAGTCGAGATAGATTGGAGTCCAAGTGCGATCAACGGACTGTACCATCTTCAAAACTTCCCCCATGCGGCATTCAATGAGATGGCAGTCGCGCCATCTGAGGAGCAGTTAAGTAATGCTGTGAGGGAGGTAGGAATCGAGGGGGCACAGTTGCAACTATCTAAGACTCAGAAAAGGACATTCCAGTCGGCTTATTTGAAAAAGGAAGCGAACACGTGGATGGGTTTCATCCGGCAGAGGTTGCTTCCGACAACGCACGACTCGACAGTATCCAGGGAACAAATTCTTTTAGCTTTTGCTATCTTAAGGTCTCTCAGTATTGACGTAGGAAAAATTATTTGTAATGAAATTGCTGGCTGCTGGAAGAAAAAGGTGGGGAAGTTGTTCTTCCCGAACACAATTACTATGCTATGCAGACAAGCAGGGGTTCCAGTGGATGAGAGTGATGTAATTTTATTTGATAAAGGGATCATTGATACGCCCAATTTGGCGCGGCTCCAGCGCACGCAGGAGATACGACAAGGAGGGCTAATCTACGACATGAATACGATTCTATAACAACTGGCACTGCTGGCCAGTAGGCAGGAGTTTGCTGAGAGGCAAACTTTAACCTTTTGGACTTACGTTAAGAATCGTGATGCTGGTTTGAAGAGGGCGCTGCAAGAAAATTTTTCAAAACCTTATCCAGCCCTCCCTGCATTCCCCGAAGACCTGCTGAACCCTTGGATTCCACCGCCGCCTGCTGAGAAAAAAGATGAAGAGGAAGATCTGGGTCAGGAAGATTGAAGAGGGATCTGAGCGCACAATCTTTTTGATGAAATATTTTGTTTGCTGGCGCATTCCTGACCCCATCTTCTATATGATTGCTTGTCTTGTTTCTTTTTAATATTTTTGCTTTAGAAAAAATATATATCTCTACTTTTGTAATATTTTTGAATATTTTTAATGAATTTCTGAATATTTCTGTTCCATGAGCACTGAGCAAATTCTAACTTAACTAATTTTCCTCTGAATTTTTGAAGCTTGGACTGATTACGCTTAATTAGATCAAGGTATTCTAATCTCTAGAAACCTTTTGCTTGAGCATTTCTACTAGCCTGGACTGTTGCTGCGGCAAAGAAGATTTTGAAGGTAGTATTGACTTATATGATCCACTTTAAAGCTTAATCTAAGTCCCATGTTTAGTTTACAAATTCAGATAGAAAAATTTAAGTTTGGGGGTATAATTGCTTAATTAATGATTCATTGGGGATAATGAATAATTCAAGTTTGGGGGACTTTTTGCTACTCCAATTATTTTGCTCAAGCATTCCTCTACTTCAATTTAAAATTTGTTAGGTTGTTGAGTAACCGGGGACATTTGTGATACCCACAGTTTGTCTTCGCGTCAAAAGATGCCCTAGGAAATATGAAAAAAATAATGATGAAATGATTTGCTAAAAAGATTGATTGTTGAAAATTTTGCTGAAAAATTTGACGGAGCAAAAGTTTTGAGGGATGAATGATGATCCAACAGTTTTTTCTGTCTCCCAGAACTTAGGTGAGCTTCATCATAAAATGTCGCCATTCTGAGGGGCAAGAGATAGAGTAACTAAGGATTCTTGAGCTTTATAAAGAGTATTGAGCCTAGTTGGTGATGAGTTTGAGGCAAGGGTATACTGGACTATAAAGTGGGTCATCCCATGCTTAAGAGCTTATGACTGTAGGGCTACTTACAGTCTGAGAAACAGGAAAATAAACCCTTTAAAAATATGTTTTGAAATGTCTGATAATAGAGCTAGGATGTGGTGAGTTCTTAGAATTAAGTTGAAAAGTGGTGATTATTTGTCCATGCTAGAGGAATCATTTTGCTGCAGTAGAGCTTGGTTTTGTAGAGTGCTCAGGTAAAGGTCAAAGGTAGTATTGGATTGTCTGGTTTCATTAAGCTAATTCTTTGTCTAATGTTTTGAATTCTTAAAGGAAGGTTGGTTAGTATTGATCAGGACGCGCAATAGTTCAAGTTTGGGGGTATGATAACTTCCCAAAAGGTAGTTATTTAGGCCTCAATTATATAGGGATTTGTGTGTCCTTTATGCTTATTAAGGTTGGTTTTGGATAGATATTACATGTTTTAACCCATTTGGAAGAATGGAAGCATTGTAAATTATTTTGTGTAGATTATGCTGCTGGGCGACTGGATGGAACAAATTCTGTGCTGTAGAAAAACTGGGAACAGAAATTCCACATCACAGCTCGTTAGCCAACTTCATGAACCGACTTCTGTTGAGTTATTTTCGGGATAAAGGAGAAAGGAGAGCCCTACACGTGTCCAAGTTGACCTAATTCAAGTCTCCTATCCTTCTATAAAAGGAAGTAGCCGTCCAAGTCAAAAGTATTCCATGTTTCCCTTGGAAGTCAAATATTTTAGAGAGATTGAAGATTATCAAAAACACCATCTTCCGCAAGCTGATTAGGGAGTTTATTTTCTTTATTAACTTGTGGTTATGGACATGCCTACTCAGATTGTAATTCGTATTCCCATGCCTATTATGAACTAAGTAGCTTAAGGTGTTGGTTAGGAATAATGTGATTACTGTGCTTCATCTCTAGTAATATATTGACTATCGCATTTTGGTTAATTTTTGTGCTTATTCTCATTTTATGCCCGCCTGGCCAGCCGGTATGGATAGCTCTCTCTAGTTTCAGGGATGATTTAGAGAGTGTGTGACAATTATCCACACTACGATCATTGTGTATTGGTGAACGTCAGTGACTGAGCTAGGGATAGCCAGTTGCCTAGTGCTTGATCGGTCGCACTTCATTAGGTTTGAAACATATCCCAAAAGATCCGGAGTTCCGGGAGGAATCCGCTAATAATACTGCGAGAAATGCATGATCAATAATATTGCTAGAGCATATCTTAGAACAATCACTAAAATCTAACCAGTGCCTATCTTTAATCTGTCTATCTATTTGTTCACTTATTTTTCTGTCATTTATTTTGCTTCAGCATAATTCCGATAAAACCCAATCATTTTACTATTCTTGAAACCATTGGAAAGTTACACAAAAATAGGTAGAGTGGAAACTAATTCAGGGCTCGGATTGATAATATTACTTGCTGCAGACTGTGTATACTTGCACAGGATTTTTAGAGCATTTTATATCATATTTTTACTCACTCTAGGAACCCAGGTTCCTAGAGTGGGTAAAAATGTGGTATAAAAGAACTCTAGAATTCCTGTGCAAGTATACACAGTCTGCAACAAGTAATATTATCAATCCGAGTCCTGAATTAGCTTCCACTTTATCTATTTTGTGTAACTTTCTAATGGTTTCAAAGATGGAAAAAATGATTTAGTTTTATAAGATTTATGCTGAAGCAAAATAAATGACAGAACAAAGAATAAACAAATAGGTAGACAGATTAGAGACAGGCGCTGGTTAGGCTTAGTAATTGTTTTAAAAGATGCTCTAGCAATATTATTGATCATGCATTTCTCGCAGTATTATTAGCGGATTCCTCCCGGAACTCCGGATCTTTTGGGATGTGTTTCAACCCCAATGAAGTGTGACCGATCGAGCACTAGGCAACTGGCTATCCCTAGCTCAGTCACATGCGTTCACCAATACACAATGATCGTAGTGTGGATAATTGCCACACACTCCCTAAATCAACCCTGAAACTAGAGAGAGGTATTCACACCGGCTGGCCAGGCGGGCATAAAATTGAAATAAGCACAACAATTAACCAAAATGCGATAGTCAATATATTACTAAAGATGAAGCACAACAATCACATTATTCCTAACCAACACCTAAGCTACTTAGTTCATAATAGGCATGGAAACACAAATTACAATCTGAGTAGACATGTCCATAATCACAAGACAATAAAGGAATTAATAATCTCCTCAACCAGCTTGTGAACAATGGTGTTCTTGGTAATCTCTAATCTCTCTATACTACTCGGCTTCCAAGGAAAGTTGGAATGACCTTGACTTCGACGACTACTTCCTTTTATAGAAGGATAGGAGGCTTGAATTAGGTCAACTTGGACACGTGTAGGGCTCTCCTTGCTCATTTATCCCGAAAATAACTCAATAGAAGTCGGTTCATGAAGTTGGCTAACGAGCTATGATGTGGCAGTTCTGCTCCCAGTTTTGCTGCAATAGAATTTGCTCCCTCCAGTCGCCCAACAGCATAATCTACACAAAATAATTTCCAAAGCTTTCCTTCTTCCAAATGGGTTAAAACATGTAATATCTATCTAAAACCAACCCTATTAAGCACAAAAGTCACACAAATCAATATAGAAATGTGGCCTAAATAACTACCTTTTGGACAGTTATCACACCCCCAAACTTGAACTATTACGCATCCCGAGCAATACTAACTCACCTTCCCTTAAGAATTTAAAATATTAGACAAAGAATTAGCTTAATCAAATCAGACAATCCAATACTGCCTTTAACCTTTACCTGAGCACTCTGTAAAACCGAGCTCTGCTGTAGCAAAATGATTCCTCTAGCAGGGACAAATAATCACCACTTTCAACTCAATTCTAAGAACTCACCACAACTTAGCTCTATTATCAGACATTCAAAACATATTTTCAAGGGGTTTATATTTTCATTTTTAAACTTAAAGCAGCCCTACAGTCATAAGTTCTTAAGCATGGGATGACCCACTTTATGGTGCAGTATACCCTTGCCTCAAACTTATCACCAACTAGGCTCAATACTCTTTATAAAGCTAAAAAATCCTTAGTTATTCCATCTCTTGCCCCTCAGAATGACAACATTTTATGATGAAGCTCACCTAAGTTCTGGGAGACAGAAAAACTGCTGGATCATCATTCATCCTTCAAAACTTTTGCTCCATCAAATTTTTCAGCACAATTTCAACAATCAATTTTTTCAGCAAATAATCTTTCTCATTTTTTCACATTTCCTAGGTCATCTTTTGACGCGAAGACAAACTGTGGGTATCACAAATGTCCCCAGTTACTCAATAACCTAGCAAATTTTTACTTGAAGGAGAGGATTGCTCGAGCAAAACAATTGGAGTAGCAAAAAGTCCCCCAAACTTAAATTATTCATTGCCCCCAATGAATTATTAATTTTGCAAATTATACCCCCAAACTTAAATTTTTCTATCTGAATTTTTAAACTAAACGTGGGACTAGAACTAAGCTTAAAGTGGATCATATAAGTCAACACTACCTCCAAAAGCTTCTTTGCCGCAGCAACAGTCCAGGCTAGAAGAAATGCTCAAGCAAAAGGTTTCTGGAGATCAGAATACCTTGATCTAATTTAGCGTAATAAGTCCAAGCTTAAAAAATTCAGAAGAAAATAGTTAAGTTAGAGTTGGTCAGTGCTCATGGAATGAAAACATCTAGAAATTTCATTAAAAACATAAGAAAAGAAAATACATAGCCGAGATATATTTTTTAAAGCAGAAAAATTAAAAAGAAACAAACGAACGGGGTCAGATATGCGCGAGCAAACAAAATTTTAGGAACAAAAGTAATGCTCGCTGAAGATCATCTCATCCATCAATCTTCCTGACCCTGCTCTTCATCATCATTCTCTTCTCCTCTTTCAACAGGTGGGGCCGGAATCCAGGGGTTCAACAGATAGTCAGGGAATATGGGAAGGGCTGGGTATGGTTTTGAAAAATTCTCTTGCAGCGCCCTCTTTAAGTCGGCATCCCGATTCTTAACGTAGTTCCAGAAGGTTAAAGTTTGCCTTTCAGCAAACTCCTGCCTACTGGCCGAAAGTGCCAAATTGGGCGTGTCGATGATCCCTTTGTCAAACAGAATCACATCTCCCTCATCCACTGGAACCCCTGCTTTTCTGCAAAGCATTGTAATTGTATTTGGGAAGAACAGCTTCCCCACCTTTTTTTTTCCAGCAACCAGAAATTTCACTCCCAATGATCCTCCCTACGTTAATACTAAGAGACCGCAAGATGGCAAAAGCTAGGAGAACCCGTTCCCTGGAGATTGTCGAGTCATGTGTTGTTGGAAGCATCCTCAGTCTAATAAATCCCATCCACGTGTTCGCTTCCCTTTTCAAATAAGCCGACTGGAATGTCCTTTTCTGAGTTTTGGATAACTGCCACTGTGCCCCTTTGAATTCCTACCTCCCGCACAGCATCACTTAGTTGCTCATCAGATGGCGCCACAGCCATCTCATTATATGCCGCATGGGGGAAGTTCTGAAGATTATACAGTGCGTTGATAGCACTCGGACTCCAATCTACCTCGACTCCTCGAACAATTACCTGGAAACCATCCTCCTTGTCAATGTTAGCATAAAATTCACGCACCACCTGTGTGTTTACAGACTCAGGCTTCGCACAAAACAACTCCCAGCCGTGGTCTGCAATACCGGTCCTCAGAAACTGTGGAAGATCACCGCTGAAGCCGCCCTCAAACAAGAAATCTCTTTTCAGAAGCTCAGCGTATTTTGCTCTGGCAAAATTATTGGTGAAGCGATCAAATGGTAACTGTTGTTCTTCTATTTCATCGTGTTCCTCCGATGCTTCAGCAATGTTTTTGCCCTTTTCTGCCCTGCGCTTGAGCAACTGTTCTTCCTCAACTCTCTTTTCTGTTTCTTCTCTCACTTTGTCCTCAGCTTCTTTTTTCTCTCTTTCCCTTCTTTCTTGCTCAGAGTCCGATGATGGAGGCGATGGGGTATTCCGAATCACCCTGATGCGACATGCCTTCCGCTTAATGCGGCGCTTCTTTGGCAGTTCAGGCATGATGACTTCAACCCGAGCCTCCTGCACCGATCCCTGTTCATTCCCTTCTTCAGGCACCTCTGCGGTCTGTTTGCCTCGAACTTCGTCAGTCTCTGTTTCTTGATTTTCCCTAACATTCTCTTCTTGAACCGTATCCGGGTTTTGCACTTCAGGTTCTTGAGTATTTCCTTCCTCCGCTGCAGTGGCAACAACCTATGCCACCTCCTGAACTTCTTCCTGTTCTGCAGCCCTTTGCTGCCTTCTCCTTTTCTTGCCTTCTTTTTCCTCTGGCGTTCTTTTCTTCTTGGTTTTCCCTTTTTTTACTTCCGGAGTAACCGGTACCTCCTCCTCCTCACTCTCTTTTTCTTTCCTCGCTCTTGTTTTTTTCCATTAAGGATTCAAGGGGGTGGTTGCAAGGAGAAAGGATTATAGCAACGAAAACAGAGGAATGAAAACAAGAAGTCGAAGTGAAAAAAAACTTACCAGGGTCTGCAAATAAATACAGCTCCAGCAAAATTAAATCTCAACCGAAAGGATTTGCTCTTCTTAAATTATCTTACCGTTTTAATTTTAATTGCATGCCAATTCAGAATTTCAAACCATCAACGATAATTTATGAATCTCAATCGCCCATGGTAATTCACGATGCGCTGTCCACCATTAAAGCCCTTGGATGATTGCTGTTTGACACGTGGCCTCATCAGATGACTCATGCAAATTTTACCTGCAAAAAATATTCAAAGAAAAATCCCAACAGTAAAAATAATAATTACTCCAACAAACCCTTCCTATTCGGACGATTTGCTCCACCATAACTTTTGCTGCAACAACCTGTTGAATCCTGAAGAATCTCTGATACGGAATTCAAATTTCGAAGTGGGAAAATCATATCTTTTAAATTTAAATTTAATTTTAACCGACCAAATTAAATTTAATCTTTTTCAAGAGAAGCCAAATAAATTAGAGAGAATCTTTATTAATTAAGAATAAACAGAATTCAAATAACTGAAGATAAATCTAATAAAATCTAAATAAAAGATAATCCAAAGATAATTGAAATAAATAACCCGAAAATAAAATCAAACTAAATTCAAAACGAAAAAGATAAAATCTAAACAAAAACTTAAAGATAAAATCTAATAAACCACGCAAAATCTAACTTATTCGAAATTAAAAATAAATCAGCGAAATATAAAACAAATACAAATACTGGGAGCTCAAAATTTTGCTCTATGAAATGCTCCCGCAAAAATCATGCTCTCTCAATCATCAACTAACCTTAGGGAAGAATATTTCAACTGAAACTCCTCACCCCAATAATGCTTCACACGCTGTCCATTCACCTTGAACACTCTCCCATCTTTTTCATCCTGCAAAGTAACTGCTCCACGGGGGAAAACCTCAATCACAATAAATGGTCCTCACCATTTAGATTTTAGCTTCCCAGGAAATAATTTTAATCTAGAATTATAAAGCAAGACTTTTTGACCCTTGACAAACTCTTTAGATTTTATTTTCTTGTCATGCCACACCTTAGTCTTTTCTTTATACATTTTCGCATTCTCATAAGAAAATTGGCAAAATTCATCTAATTCATTAAGCTGTAGCATTCTTATTGCTCCTGCACGACTCAAATCAAAGTTCGATTTTTTCAAAGCCCAAAACGTTTTATGCTCAAGCTCTAGTGGTAAATGGCAAGCTTTCCCATATACTAACCTATAGGGAGACATACCTAGAGGAGTCTTATAGGCTGTCCTATTAGCCCAAAGAGCCTTATCCAACCTAAAAGACCAATCCTTCCTAGATGGATGAACTACTTTCTCTAGAATCGATTTAATTTCCCTATTACTAATTTCAGCTTGACCATTTGCTTGTGGGTGATAATGGGTAGTTATCCTATGCTTAATCCCATACTTAGCTAAAAGCTTAGTTAAGATATTATTAACAAAATGTGTACCCTCATCACTCACTAGAGCCCTAGGTGTCCCAAACCGCGCCAAAATGTGCGATTGAAGAATCCTTTTCTTGCCTCCACCCACTTGGACACATAATCAACTGCCAATAAGATAAAAACGTTGCCATTAGAAGGGGGAAATGACCCCATAAAATCAATACCCCATACATCAAATAATTCAACTTCTAAAAAGTAAGTAGGAGGCATTTCATCTCTAGGCCCTAAGTTTCCTCTCCTTTGGCATGCATCACATTGCTTGTAAAACCAGTGGGCATCTTTAAATAAGGTAGGCCAGAAAAATCCACAATGCAAAATCCTGATAGCTGTCCTCTGACCGCTGAAATGACCTCCATACGGCGAAGTGTGACATTGCTCCAAGATTTCCTTTGCTTCATTACCTGAAACACACCTACGAATAATACCGCCAGAGCATTGCTTATACATAAATGGCTCATCCCAATAGAAAAATTTTGCATCATGCTTAGACTTTTTCTTCTGCCTCCAATCCATGTCAATAGGGGTGACTCCCTTTACCAAAAAGTTGGAAATATCAACATACCAAGGGGCATCCCTGACTACCTTTACCTCAACAGCAAAAAGCTGCTCATCTGGAAAAGCATCTGAAATGGCAGATTGCTCCAGCAAAGATGATGATGGATCAAGACGAGATAAATGATCTGCAATGACATTTTATGATCCCTTCTTATCCTTTATCTCCAAGTCGAACTCCTGCAATAATAAAACCCAACGAATTAGTCTAGGCTTTGCATCCTTCTTGGTCATTAAATAACTTATTGCTGCATGATCCGTGAACACTGTGACTTTGGATCCAACCAAATATGGCCGAAATTTCTCAAAAGCAAACACCACAGCTAACAACTCCTTTTCAGTAGTTGTATAGTTGACTTGTGCCTCATTTAAAACTCTGATTGCATAATATATAGGATGGATGAATTTGCCCTGCTTTTGCCCCAACATAGCACCTACCGCAGCATCACTCGCATCACACATTACCTCAAATGGTAAATTCCAATTAGGTGCACAAAGAATAGGTGCTGAGACTAAAGCAGCTTTTAATGTCTCAAAAGCCTTCCTACAATCTGCATTAAAGTAAAAAATATGATCAGTACACAATAAGATACAAAGAGGTTTACTGATTTTGGAAAAATCTTTTATGAACCTTGATGACCGCAAAGTGCACGGGCCGCAAGTAATATAAAACGAAAAGTATTCCGAGTATCGAATCCTCAGGGATTGGATTTATTCAATTAATTACCACGCATAATCTTGCTTAGCTTTATTTAGAGAACAAAATCTAATGCCGAAAAGAATAATAAAAAGCTAATCTAGAAAGCAAAAGATAAATGGCGACACAATTTGGAGGGATAATTCTAAGAGAGTTGATTTCAACAATTGGACCTTTAATGCGTAATCAATTAACCAATATGGATTAACAAATCATTTGATTCATAAGTCTAGAAGCCTAATTTCAAGGATTCTCCTGTCGGTCTCCTCCTATCTCATACCGTTCAATAAAGAATCTCCTTTCAGTCTCATCTTTATTTACTTAGTATAGCATTACGACCCTTCAGTACAACCTCTAACGTTATTTATTTTGTCCCGTGTCACCCGGGTAAATAACAGTTAGTCATGCATTTAGTTCTAGTCTAAGTTTCTCTCCGTCGAGTTTCCACATAGTAACGATTCATTTAATCAGTGATCAGTTGATTAAAAGCATTACGGACAAAATGCACAAATGAACAATAATGACAATTAAACCATATCAATTCATTAATTCAGCAGAGGTTCAACATCTAAATCAATCTCATAGAATTTAGGAATTTACTACTCATAATCACTAAAATTCAATAATTCCTGATCACAACAATTCTAGAAACTAAAACATAAAGGAAAAGGGAAGAGAAATGCTCATAAAAGTGTCGATCTCCTCGATCCCGCGCCGACCTCCTTCGATCCTGAGCTCCAAAGATCTTCAACAAAGCTCCAAAACTCTCCCAAAAATCCCCAATTTTAGAGTGGATTCTAGAATGGGGTGAAAACCCACCAATTGGCACACAAAATATGGATGCAAAAGGCTCCTTTTATAGGCTCCCAGCAGGCGTAGCGTCGCGACGCTCTGACGTCATCTTTTCTTGGGCTCCAAGACGTCGTAGCGTCGCGACGCTACCTAGACAGTGTCACGACGCTATCGCGATTCCAGAACTCTCCACGCGGTTGCCTAGCGTCGGGACGCTCCAGGCTTAGCGTCTCGACGCTAGGCCCTGAATATTCAATAATGGCCCAATTTTGACTCCATTTTTGGGCCTCCAACTTTCTTTTGGCCCAAATGCTTTATGTAATGGATTTTGGACTCTTTTCTTGACCCAAATTGATAATTTAAGACTTGAAATTCATGAATTTGGGCTTCTAATTCATTCTTCTTGGGCTTTTGGTCTCGGATCTTTTAATTCAATTCTTCAAATTGCTCCAAAAAGCCTCCAAAATCATCCAAAATCTCTCAAAATTCCGGTTTTGCTTTCTTGGCTCGGTTTTCTTAAATTTAAACAGAAAATAGCATTAAAGTACACAATTAATGCACAAAACTAGCTACAATTAATAGGAAAATGATGACATTTATGCATGTCATCAAACCTCCTATAAAATCCAGCATGACCTAAAAAACTCTGAATTCCCTTTACTGAATTCGGTGGTTCTAATCTTTCAATCACCTCATTTTTTGCTCTATCAACTTCTAGACCATTCTTAGAAATCCTATGACGTAACACTATGCCCTCCTTTACCATGAAGTGGTATTTTTCCCAATTAAGAACTAGATGGGTATCCTCACATCTCTTTAATACCTTGCCTAAATTATCTAAACAATTCTGAAAAGACCCTCCAAAAACTGAAAAATCGTCCATGAATACCCCAACAGTGGACTCAATCATATCAGAAAAAATTGCTAACATACACCACTGTAATGTTGTTGGAGCATTGCAAAGGCCAAAAGGCATTCGCCTAAAAGCAAACGTCCCATAAGGACAAGTGAAAGTGGTTTTTTCCTGATCCTCAAGAGCAATAGTAATCTGGTTATACCTAGAATAACCATCTAAGAAACAGTAATAGGCCTGACCAGCCAATCTATCCAACATCTGGTCAATAAATGGTAGAGGGAAATGGTCCTTACGGGTGGCCTTATTAAGCCTCCTGTAGTCCATACAAACCCTCCAGCCAGTTACTGTCCTGGTTGGAATCAACTCATTGTCTTTATTACTTACCACAGTGACACCTCCTTTTTTAGGAACACATTGGACAGGGCTCACCCAATTGCTATCGGCAATTGGATAAATGATCCCAGCATCGAACCATTTAATCACCTCCTTTTTAACAACCTCTTTCATTGCAGGGTTAAGCCTTCCTTGTTGCTCAACACTAATAAAATATCCCTCCTCTAGAGTAATTTTGTGCATACAAAAAGATGGGCTAATTCCCTGAATGTCAGCCAACGTCCAACCTATAGCCCTGCGGTATTGCTGCAACAATTTTATTAAGGCCTCCTCATGCTCTGGCATTAAATCTGATGCAATAATAATGGGCAACGTCTCACCTTCCCCAAGATACACATACTTTAGATGATCCGGCAAGGGCTTCAAATCTAAAGTAGGTGCCTCAATCAGGGATGACTTAATAGGAGGAGTTTTCCTTTGATCTAAATCTAAAAAAACATCCTCACACCTAAACAACTCTTTTTCATTTTTTCTTTCTAAAGAACAAACTTTTAAATCCTTAACACTAACCTCTCCATGCTTTTCTGAATGCTGACTAGCCGAATCCTGTATTACTATCTCAATAACTGTGCTCTCCAGAATTCGAATGAAGGAGCAATCCTCCATTTCATCTGGATATTTCATGGCTTTAAACACATTAAATTTTACTTCCTCATTACAGACTCTCATTGTTAATTCCCCTTTTTGAACATCTATTAACGCCCTGCCAGTAGCAAAAAATGGACGACCTAGAATGATTGGGACATCTTTATCAGTCTCATAGTCTAAAATAATAAAATCAACAGGAAATATGCATTTATCCACTTTTACTAAGACATCTTCAATTTTACCCTTGGGATATGTGATAGACCTATCAGCTAGTTGGAGTGTGACTGTGGTAGGCCTAGCTTCACCAATGCCAAGCTTCTGATAGACCGAAAGAGGCATAAGGTTAATGCTTGCACCTAAATCACAGAGTGCTCTACCTAACTCTTTTCCACCTATAGACACAGGTATAGTAAATGACCCTGAATCCTTAGCCTTGGGTGGTAGCCCATTCTTAAGAATAGCACTACACTCCTCAGTAAGAGATACAGTTTCAAACTCACCTAACCTCTTCTTTTTAGTTAAAATATCCTTAAGAAATTTAGCATAATTAGGCAATTGCTCTATAGCTTCTACTAAAGGGATATTTATGTGCAATTGCTTAAGAATCTCTACAAAATTTTTAAATTGACCATCCTGATTCTTAGGCTTTTGCCTTTGTGGAAAAGGTAGAGGTGGTACATAAGGTGGGGGCGGCACATAAGGTGGTTCCACATCTGGAATAGAACCAGATGCTCCAGCATCTTTATTGCTGCCTTCAGCACCCTGACCAGACTCCAACTCTTTCTCAACAACAACATTATTTTTATCACCATTTTTATCTATAACCTGGGTTTTACTAGGCTCTTCTAATGGCTTACCACTCCTAAGAGTTACCGCTTTTACCTTCTCCTTACCTTCCCTTCGAGGGTGTTTATCCGAGGGAAGTTTCCCTTGAGGCCTTGCTTTCAGCTCATTAGCTAGCTGACCCACTTGCAATTCCAGGGCCCTCATCGAAGCTTGATTACTTTGAATTGCGGCATCTGTACGAGCCATAGGTTCTTTCATCATCGCCTCGAGAGAACTTCCCGAATTTTGCTGGGGCAAAGCCTGCTTATTCTGCTGGGGCAATACCTGTGCTTTAGCAAATCCCGACTGGTTCACCTTTTGTTGCGTTTGCACACTGCTTCATTGTCCTCTCCATGAAAAGTTGGGGTGGTTGCACCAACCTGGATTATAGAAGTTAGAGTAAGGGTTATTCTTCTAATTACCTACAAAAAACACAGAAGCTAGATTGTTGGGGCAAAACTCGTAGTTGTGATTTTCACCACAATAGACACATGCTTCCTCTACCACTTGGTTCACCACTGCAGTAGGCTCCATAGCTGGTGGCTGCTGATGACTAATCACTGTCACATTCTTAAGAGCATTAGCAATCATAGCAAGATCAGCCCTAATGGTAGACACACCATCAACCTCTAATACACTCTTAATCTTTTTATTTGTGCCTCTAACATCCGACCACTGACAACTATTAATCGATATTCTTTCTAAAATCTCATAAGCTTCATCAAAAGTCTTTGCCAAAAGGGCCCCTCCAACCGAAACATCGATCATACCTTGAGTTACTCCATTTAAACCATTGTAAAATTTTTCCATTTGAATACAATGAGGTAAACCATGGTGGGGACACTTTCTCAAAATCTCCTTAAACCTTTCACAAGCCTCACTAAAAGTCTCACCTTCAAGTTGCCTAAACCCTACTATTTCACTCCTTAATTTATCATTTCTATTAGGTGGGAAATATTTAATCACAAATTTTTCAACTAACTCATCCCATGTCCTAATTGATCCTGGAGCAAAAGAGTTTAACCATGCCTTTGCTCCATCTCTAAGAGAATACGGGAACAAAGTTAATCTAAGGGCATCCCTAGGCACTCCTTGAATTACAAAAGAATCACTAACTCCTAGAAAAGACTTAAGATGTAAATGAGGGTCTTCAGATGACAAACCATGGAATTGCCCCACGGTTTACAACATCTGAAACATTACCGGTTTCATTTCAAAATTCGCCGCTTGGATTTGGGGACGTGCAATCCCTGGATTCAACTCATTAAACATTGGGACAACATATGCTAGAATGGCTCTGGTCCTATCGTTCGCTATCAAGATAGGATTTTCAGCCTGATTATTTTGTTGCTCATTTTTTTCCAACAGCGGGTTTTGCTGCAGCAAATGATTCTGGGGTCTGCTGGACCTTCAGGACCTTTCGGAAGGCTCGACACGTTCTCCATCTGGTTCTAGTTCCTGCGCTGCTCTCTTCTTCTGATCCTGAATGTCCTCTCAATTTCTGGATCAAGCTCGAACCTTACGCCAGGCGAGTCGCTCATGCACCAAACTCACACCTGCAAAAACAAAAGAACAAACAAAAAAGTTCTAGCACCAAACCACTAAAACATATACACAAAACAGATAAGATAAAAACTTATTCAGTTCCCCTGCAATGGCGCCAAAAACTTGTTGGGTTCCTAGAGTGGGTAAAAATGTGGTATAAAAGAACTCTAGAATTCCTGTGCAAGTATACACAGTCTGCAGCAAGTAATATTATCAATCCGAGTCCTGAATTAGCTTCCACTTTATCTATTTTGTGTAACTTTCTAATGGTTTCAAAGATGGAAAAAATGATTTAGTTTTATAAGAATTATGCTGAAGCAAAATAAATGACAGAACAAAGAATAAACAAATAGGTAGAGCGTTTAGAGACAGGCGCTGGTTAGGCTTAGTAATTGTTTTAAAAGATGCTCTAGCAATATTATTGATCATGCATTTCTCGAAGTATTATTAGCAGATTCCTCCCGGAACTCCGGATCTTTTGGGATGTGTTTCAACCCCAATGAAGTGCGACCGATCGAGCACTAGGCAACTGGCTATCCCTAGCTCAGTCACTGGCGTTCACCAATACACAATGATCATAGTGTGGATAATTGTCACACACTCCCTAAATCATCCCTGAAACTAGAGAGAGGTATTCACACCGGCTGGCCAGGCGGGCATAAAATGGAAATTAGCACAACAATTAACCAAAATGCGATAGTCAATATATTACTAAAGATGAAGCATATCAATCACATTATTCCTAACCAACACCTAAGCTACTTAGTTCATAATAGGCATGGAAAAACAAATTACAATCTGAGTAGACATGTCCATAATCACAAGACAATAAAGGAAATAATAATCTCCTCAACCAACTTGTGAACAATGGTGTTCTTGGTAATCTCTAATCTCTCTATACTACTCGGCTTCCAAGGAAAGTTGGAATGACCTTGACTTCGACGAAAACTTCCTTTTATAGAAGGATTGAAGGCTTGAATTAGGTCAATTTGGACACGTGTAGGGCTCTCCTTGCTCCTTTATCCCGAAAATAACTCAACAGAAGTCGGTTCATGAAGTTGGCTAATGAGCTGTGATGTGGCAGTTCTGCTCCCAGTTTTGCTGCAGCACAGAATTTGCTCCCTCCAGTCGTCCAGCAGCATAATCTACACAAAATAATTTCCAAAGCTTCCATTCTTCCTAATGGATTAAAACATGTAATATCTATCTAAAACCAACCCTATTAAGCACAAAGGTCACGCAAATCAATATAGAAATGAGGCCTAAATAACTACCTTTTGGGCAGTTATCAATAGTTATCAAGGGGCAAGCTTGTAAATTGGCCATTATCTTTGATTTAGGGCTGGCCTTCACGATAGAAAACACGAGAGAGAGAGGAAATCTACCACACAAAATAGAGAGGAAGAAAACGAGCAGCCGTCGGTCACGAAATCTCTGTTCAGCGTCGTCGGGCTTCGTTTTCTGATCGGTCTGAGACACGGTAGCATGCTGTAGTGGGTTTCGGAGCAGTCGACGCCGTGTGTTTCGGTTTGAGGACAGAATCGCCGTGGGTATTGGTTTTTTGTGGGTCTCGTTTCTGAGATCGGTTTTTTCTTTCGTCGGAGTGTCGTCGTGGGTATAGAGAAGCTAGAGGCTAGTAGCGTCAGTTTTATTCTCAGTTTAGAGAAGGCGTGGGTCTCGTTTGAGTGGTTGTTTCGGGTATAGTTTCAGGCGGCGTCATTGTGGCTGTTTTGGCGTGGTGATTTCTCTATGGGTATTCTCTTGAAGCTCAAATCCATTGAGGTTTGAGGTATTTTACATTGGGTTTTATTAACTCCATTGTTGTTCTCTGTATTGGTGACTTGTTGCTCAAAATAAAACTCCTATAAGCTGGTTCTCAAAGTGGATGTAGACCGAAAGGTTGAACCACTATATATCATTGTGTTCTTTATTTTTCTGCTTGATTATTTCTTTTCTGAATTTGCGTTCTGATTGGCACATTATAAGTTCGCTTAAAATTCAACATATGCAACCATGGGTCTTGAAACAATCGTATTGACGAACCATTTCCTAGTTTTTTCTTAGACCCATTTTCAATAGATCTAAACTCCACACAAAACTTTTCCAGAAGTAAGAACTACTTTCATTAGTAGATACATTTAAAAGATCAAAATGAAGGAAATACCGACCTTCCAAAAAAACTAGCATATGGAGTCTTAAAAACGAAACAATTTTTTTTTCTTTTATTTTTCTTGATAAATTAAAAAAAAATTAATTTAAAAAATGAATTGCTTGATTAACAAACTTGTTTCCTAAAAATTAAAATAAAAAACATGAAGCTAGAGAGCCTTTATTTGACAAAGTCTCTGCCAAATAAATTATATCTAAAGGAAAAATTCTTTGGATATAAGATGGATCAATGTAAAGGCTTGGAAGAGAACTTGGATGAATTTCAAAAGATTGTAGTTGATCTCAACAACATCGGTGAGAAGATGTCGGATGAGAATCAAGCAGTGATACTTTTGAATTCTTTGTCGGATTCGTTTCGGGAGGTAAAGGCTGCAATTAAGTATGGTAGGGATTCGCTGACCATGGATATTGTGTTGGATGCCTTGAAGACTAGAAATCTCGAAATTAAAACGGAACACAGGGAAGGTGAGTTACTTATAGCCAGAAGGAGAACTGAGAAAAAGAACTGGAAAGGAAAGGAATCGAGAACCAGGTCCAAGTCCAGAGGAAAAGGGAAAAAGTGTTACTTGTGTCGTGAGGATGGGCATTTTAAGAAAAAATGTCCATTGAAAAAGAAGAAGGAAGTCTCCGATGGTAAGAGAGGTGAATCGAGTTCAACCAATGTAATTGATGGGTATGATTCAGCAGAGGTCTTGATGGTGTCCAGTAGAGATTTTCAAGATGAGTGGATCATGGATTCAAGTTGCACATTCCACATGACTCCCAATCGAGAATATTTGATTGACTTTCAGGAAGCAAGTGGTGGAAAAGTCTTGCTCAGAGATAATGGTGTCTGCAATGTGAAAGGAACTGGGTCAGTTCGGCTTTCAACACATGATGGGATGATCAGAATGCTTACAAATCTAAGGTATGTTCTAGAACTTAAACGAAATCTAATTTCTCTAGGTGAATTAGATAGATCAGGTTATTGCTATAAATCTGAAAATGGAGTTCTGAAAGTTTCTAAGGGTTCTTTGGGGAAGTTAAAGGGATCCTTGAAGAATGGTCTTTATGTGTTGGAAGGGACCGCTATTGCAGGAAGCGTGGATGTTGCATCTGGTAAAGGAACTGATATGTCTATGTTATGGCATAGAAGGTTGGCACATGTGAGTGAAAGAGGTCTACAAGCTCTTTCTAAACAATGGTTACTTGGAGGTGTTAAAGAGATTGAACTCCCATTTTGTGACCATTGCATAATGGGAAAGTCTACTTTGGTAAAATTTGGAAAAGGGAAGCATTCAATGAAAGGTATATTAGATTATGTGCACTCAGATTTGTGGGGTCCGACGAAGGTACCTACTATGGGAGGTTCAAGGTACTTCATGTCAATAATTGATGATTTTTCGAGGAAAGTGTGGATTTATCTACTGAAACAAAAGGATGAAGCTTTTGAGAAATTCCTTGAATGGAAGAAGCAGACTGAGAACCAAACAGGGAGAAAGGTAAAGTACTTGAGGACAGATAATGGTTTAGAATTTGTAAATCACAAATTCAACAAACTTTGAAAGTCTGAGGGAATCACGAGGCACCTTACTGTTACATACACTCCTCAGCAGAATGGTTTAGCTGAGAGGTTCAATAGAACGATAATGGAACGTACTAGGCGTCTTCTGTCAAATGCTTCACTGCCTCAGAAGTTTTGGGGAGAAGCTGCCCAAACTGCCTGTTATCTCATTAACAGGAGTCCGTCTTCCGCTATAGATTTCAAGACTCCTCAAGAGATATGGAAAGGTGAAGCTCCAAGTCTTGAACATCTCAAGGTATTCGGTTGTTTAGCTTATGCTCATGTTAAGGAAGGAAAGCTAAACAAGAGAGCATTGAAATGTATGTTTATTGGCTACCCTCAAGGTGTCAAAGGATATAAGCTTTGGTGCTTGGAAGAAGGTAGAAATAAATGTATAATCAGCAGAGATGTCATTTTCAATGAAAATGAGATGCTGTTTTGTATTAAGAGCCAGCCAGAACAGCGATCAGTTGAGAATGTTGAAACAGAAGTCAGAATTTAGTCTGAAAAACAACCATCAGCTGCTAGAGGTGAATCGAGTGATGGGTCACAGTTGGATTCACAAGTAGAGTCTTCACAACGGTTTGAATCTGATGGTATACAGTTTCAACAGGAGAGAACTTTGATTGATGAGGGAGCTTTCACTGAGGAAAATTCAGATAACAATGACTTGCAGAATTATCAGCTTGCACGTGATAGATCCCAGAGAGTTAGACAGGCACCTATGAGGTATGGTTTTGCTGACTTAGTTGCATTTGCTCTGAATTGTGCTTCTGATAATATTGAGGTAGAGCCTATTACATTCGAAGAGGCTATTGAGTCTAGGTTGAAGGAACAATGGAAAGCTGCAATGGAAGAAGAGTTGTCCTCGTTGCATAAGAACCAGACATGGCCATTGGTTCCAAAGCCTCCTAAATAGAAACTCATTCAATCAAAGTGGATTTATAAAATCAAGTCAGGTACAGGAGGTAACAACAAGCCTAGGTACAAAGCTAGGCTAGTAGCCAAGGGCTACACTCAAAAGGAGGGAGTTGATTATAATGAGATTTTCTCTCTGGTGGTAACATTCGTCTATTCGATTAGTTTTATCTATTGCTGTTCAATTTGACATGTTTCTTGAACAGATGGATGTCACTACAACATTCCTTCATGGAGAATTGGACGAGGTGATTTACATGGATCAACCAAAGGGCTATGAGGTGAAAGGAAAGGAAGATATGGTTTGTCTCTTTCACAAGTCCATTTATGGACTGAAGCAATCACCAAGACAATGGTATATTCGCTTTGATACCTTTATTTTGAAGCAGGGATTTCGCAGGAGCTCATATGATGCATCCGTTTATTGGAAACTATCTCTGAAAGGTACATATGTTTATCTACTGCTTTATGTAGATGATATGATACTTGTGCCTAAGGATTATGTTGAAATCTGTGAATTCAAGAAACAGTTGAGTAGTGAGTTTGAAATGAAAGATTTAGGTGCATTGAAAAGAATCTTAGGCATGGATATTAAGAGAGATAGGGAGAAAGGTTTGTTAACCATTTTTGTAGAAGAGCTATGCTCATAAACTGCTTGAGAAGTATAACATGTCTGATTGTAAGTCAGTTTCGACACCCTTAGCATCTCATTTTAGGCTTTCTTCGTCTCAGTCGCCTAAAACTAATCAGGAAAGGTTAGAGATGTCTAAAATTCCATATTGTAATGTCGTAGGGAGCATTATGTATCTCATGATTTGTACTAGGCCTGACTTGGGTTACTCAATGAGCATGATAAGTAGTTTACGTCAAATCCTGGAAAGGAGCATTGGAATGCAGTTAAATGGGTGCTTCGATATTTGAAAGGTACGTCAGGTGTTTCACTGTGCTTTGGGAATGGTTGTGATCAATAAACATTGTTGGAGGGCTTCATAGATGCAAATTATGTTGCAGACCTTGACAAAAGAAGGTCTTTATCAAGTCACATTTTTCGTCTGTATGGTAATGTGGTCAGTTGGAAGGTTGCTCTACAGCCAGTTGTTGCTTTGTCAACCACTGAATCAGAGTACATTTCAGTTGGTGAAGTTGTTAAGGAAGCAGTGTGGTTGAAGAGAATTGTTGGTGAGTTGTTGTCACAAGAGTTTATTCTTGTCATCCGTTGCGATAGCCAGAGTGCTATTCATCTTGCGAAGAATCCATCTCACCATGAACGGTCTAAGCATATTGATGTCAAGTTTCACTTTATAAGGGATATGGTTTCTCAGAATGAAGTCAAACTGGTGAAAGTTCATATAGATCAGAATTTGTCAGATATGCTTATGAAGGTTCTCACAGCTCATAGGTTTAAATACCTATTAAATGAGCTGAATGTAAAGCCAGGGTGATAGGGAAACTAGAGAACCAACTTATTGCTTAAAATATTCTTGTCCTGTGGGAGATTTGTAAAAATGACAAGTTATTTTAAGGTTAAATGATTAAGGGCAGTTTTGTAATATTATGAATATAGAGGGGCAAGCTTGTAAATTGACCATCATCTTTGATTTAGGGTTGGCCTTCACGACAGAATACACGAGAGAGAGAGGAAATCAGACGCACAAAACAGAAAGGAAGAAAACGAGCAGCCGCCGGTCCCGAAATCTCTGTTCAGCGTCGTCGGGCTTCGTTTTCTGGTCGGTATGGGACACGGTAGCACGCTGCAATGGGTTTCGGAGCAGTCGACGCCGTGTGTTTTGATTTGAGGATAGAATCTGTGACGCCCCGCATTATTAGGTACGATAGATTTCGTCGCTCGAATTATATTGGTTAATTTTTTTATCATGGTTAAGGCTTTAATGTCGTATTTCAACCATAGTCGTGGAAATATTTACTTACCCAAGACCCCCTAAGTTGAGAAAAAGAATTAAGGCTTGATGGGACTCTTTAAGGGTGATAATTAGAATACTGTCCTTAATAAAAAAAAAAAAGAAGAAAGAAAGGAAAACCCTAGCTTCCCTTCTCCTTTTCGTGCTTTAGCCGCTCAGCCCCCCTCGTTCTTCAACTTCGCAGCCACACCCTTTGATGTTCTCTCGTTTGTGCCGCCACAGCCAGCTCCCTCACGTTCCTCCTCGTTTTCGCGCAACCCACCTTTCGTTCCCTTCCTTTCGCGCGTAGCCACGACCACCTCAACGGACCGCCACCGCCGTGCGTCGTCGCCTCATGAACAAGATCCCCGATGCAGATTCGGCCAGGCACGAGTGAAACCGAGGCCTCTTGTGTGTTTCTTGGTGAGTTTTGGTCTCTTCGAAGTGTCTCCCTTGATTTAACTATTAACCCGTTCCATTACTCAGTCCACAATCTGACCCACGCGATGTCGACAAGGATCCTCACCGATTACGTGGTTCACCGATTCTCCTTGAACGCAACTTGAGTTCCCAGCCAACTGCAGCATTGGTTCTTCCTCTTCTTGGTAAGTTGGTTACCCACCCACTTGTAACCGGTATATCGATACCTTAGTATACTGGGTATTTAGATGCCCTAGTTTATTGTATTTTTACTCCGTTATTAATACAAGTATTTATTCATCCACTGCTGTTATAGATTATAGTACATCCCACTAAACTAGAGTTTTAGTTCAAGTGGGAGATTGTTGGGATTGGTGCCCTAAAACTCGTAGATAATGAATGTTAAACGAATTATATACTTATTCGATAAAGGTGTTATCGAGATTGATTCAGTAAAAGTCATTACTGAATAAATTAAATTGCACATATATAACCCAAATCCAATAAACTAAGATCCATGGCTATAGGATGAACACTTGAGCTTTATGTAGAGACATAAAAGTGGATCAAGCTTGAGTAATAGCCAAAACGGTCTATAGTATAGGAATAGGGTTGGGTACCTTATTCTGGAGACACTATGAGACGCGGCCCACTTTATAGATGGTATAGACGATGTGATCCTAAATCGTCAATGTAGAGACATGCGAGTGGGGGTGTCCTATGCAATGAGTTTGCATAAGACCAGGACCGAGAAATAAGTCGCTCTCGCTTTATAACACCGTTTACTGACGAGACTGACTATTTCATGTGATGACCTAGGTAACTCGATCTTAATCCTGAGCTAACTATGAACTCCTGTTTATTCGGGCTTATCCTTAGACCTTCACAGGTTGTTCGTAGCTATAGCTAGGTTAATAAGTCGTTTTACCCCTATTGTACTTCTAGTTCCTTAAGTCCCACTGATCCTCTAATGAACAATTGGTTTATGGTCCAACCACTGATCCCTTTGAACAATTGGTTTAGGATCCCTTTGTTCAAGCCCCGGAGTCAGTACTTAAGGGAACAACCTCTCTACTATCCCTTATTCGGGTAGGAGTGAATTCCTTCTTGCACGACTATGTCCCCAGCTATCTACCCGTTCCTATCCCTGAAATGGGAGGCTTATTGAGTCGGCGATACTGAGCCACTCTCATCTATGCAGATCTAAGGATAAGCCCGAATAAACAGGAGTTCATAGTTAGCCCAGGATTAAGATCGAGTTACCTAGGTCATCACATGAAATAGTCAGTCTCGTCAGTAAACGGTGTTATAAAGCGAGAGCGACTTATTTCTCGGTCCTGGTCTTATGCAAACTCATTGCATAGGACACCCCCACTCGCATGTCTCTACATGGACGATTTAGGATCACATCGTCTATACCATCTATAAAGTGGGCCGCGTCTCATAGTGTCTCCAGAATAAGGTACCTAACCCTATTCCTATACTATATACCGTTTTGGCTATTACTCAAGTTTGATCCACTTTTATGTCTCTATATAAAGCTCAAGTGTTCATCCTATAGCCATGGATCTTAGTTTATTGGATTTTGGTTATATATGTGCAATTTAATTTATTCAGTAATGACTTTTACTGAATCAATCTCGATAACACCTTTATCGAATAAGTATATAATTCGTTTAACATTCATTATCTACGAGTTTTAGGGCACCAATCCCAACAATCTCCCACTTGAACTAAAACTCTAGTTTAGTGGGATGTACTATAATCTATAACAGCAGTGGATGAATAAATACTTGTATTAATAACGGAGTAAAAATACAATAAACTAGGGCATCTAAATACCCAGTATACTAAGGTATCGATATACCGGTTACAATTCTCCCACTTGACCTAGATTATTTCTCGTACATATCTCGCAGACCTGGACCTTCTAGATGACTCTCGAACACTTTAGCCGTGAGAGCCTTCGTGAATAGATCAGCAATGTTGTGCTCCGACGCTATCTTCGTGACGATCACGTCTCCTCGGTGCACAATCTCCCTAATGAGATGGTATTTCCTTTCGATGTGCTTGCCTCTCTTATGGCTGCGAGGTTCCTTTGAGTTTGCAACTGCGCCGCTATTATCACAATACAAGGTGATAGGCAGATGCATATTTGGAACGACTTCCAAGTCAGTTAGGAACTTCCTGAGCCATACTGCCTCTTTTGCTGCTTCGCAAGCGGCTACATATTCGGCCTCCATGGTCGAGTCTGCAATGCATCCTTGCTTGATGTTGCGCCATACTATTGCTCCTCCATTTAGAGTGAATACTGACCCCGATGTAGATTTCCTCGAATCTTTATCAGTTTGAAAGTCAGAATCAGTGTATCCTGTAAGGATCAAATCCTTCGAACCATACACGAGCATATAGTCCCTCGTTCTCCTTAGATATTTTAGGATACTTTTAACGGCTGTCCAATGATCAAATCCTGGATTGGATTGATATCTACTGACAATCCCTACTGCATAACAAATGTCAGGCCTTGTACACAACATGGCATACATTAGGCTACCTACTGCAGAGGCATAGGGAAAACGTCTCATGTCCTCAACTTCTTGAGGTGTCTGAGGACACTGTTCCTTAGACAAGTTAATTCCGTGCCTGAAAGGTAATAGTCCTTTCTTGGAATTTTTCATTTTATATCTAACCAACAATTTGTCGATATAAGACGCTTGAGACAGGGCTAGCGTTTTGTTCTTTCGGTTTCGAACAATTTGGATTCCTAGAACAAATTGTGCCTCACCCAAATCTTTCATTTGGAATTGAGTTGCTAGCCATAGTTTAATGTCAGTTAGATAACCTACATCATTCCCGATGAGTAGGATATCATCCACATACAGTACTAAGAAAGCTATAGAGCTGTTGACGATCCTTTTGTAAACACAAGGCTCATCAACGTTTTGTTCAAAGCCATAAGATTTGATCGCAGTATCAAATCTTATATTCCAGGATCTAGACGCACTCCATAAATGGATCGTTTAAGCTTGCAAACTTTTTGCTCTTGATCCTGAGCTATGAACCCCTCTGGCTGAGACATGTAGATACTTTCTTCAAGATTAACGTTCAGAAAGGCAGTCTTGACATCCATTTGCCATATTTCATAATCGTAAAACGTGGCAATGGATAAAAGTATCCGGATCGACTTTAACATGGCAAAAGGGGAGAAGGTTTCTTCATAGTCAATCCCCTCCCGCTGGGTAAAACCCTTTGCCACAAGTCGTGCCTTAAAGGTCTATACCTTTCCAGCAGCGTCTCGTTTTCTCTTGTAGATCCATTTGCACCCTATGGGTCTAACCCCTTCAGGTTGATCTACAAGATCCCATACTGAATTAAAATGCATGGACTCGATCTCTAAGTCCATGGCTTTAATCCACTCGTTCTTGTCAACGTCATCCATTGCCTGTTTAAAGGTTAATGGATCCTCGATCCCGTCATCAGGTATGACGATTGGAGTTTCAGTTAAACCCAAATAGCGATCAGGCTGTCTAACAACCCTCCCACTACGTCGAGGTCCTCTTATTTCTTGAGAAGGACGTGATTGACTCGAGGTGCCAGTATCATCAACAACTCTTGTTGATGTTTCTGTAGGTTCGTTAGATAGTTCACTTAAAACGACTTTACTACGTGGCTTGTGATCTCTGAGGTGGTCTTCTTCTAGGAATGTAGCATTTGTCGATACAAGTACTTTATTTTCCTCTGGATCGAAGAAGTATCCACCTCTCGTTTCTTTGGGATAGCCTATAAATAGGCAAAATCTAGAACGAGGCTCCAATTTCTTTGGGTTTGCTTCTAGCACGTATGCAGGACATCCCCAAATTCTGAAATGTCGTAAACTAGCTTTACGACCTTTCCAGAGCTCAAATGGTGTTTCAGAAACACTCTTTGAGGGAACTACGTTCAAGATATAAACTGCAGTCTCTACTGCATAACCCCAAAACGAGTTAGGCAACTGAGCATAACTCATCATCGAACGAACCATGTCCAACAAGGTTCTGTTTCTCCTTTCTGATACACCGTTTTGCTGAGGTGTACCAGGGGCTGAGAGTTGGGACGTAATTCCATGCTCTATCAAATAGTCTTGAAAACTTAAGTCCATATACTCTCCACCTCGATCGGATCGAAGTGTTTTTATCGTCTTACCTAATAGGTTCTCAACCTCGGCCTTATACTCCTTGAACTTTTCAAAAGCTTCGGACTTATGATGCATCAGGTAGAGATAGCCATACCTCGAATAATCATCAATGAAACTGATGAAATATTCGTACCCTCCTAGAGCTCTAATGATCATTGGTCCACAGAGGTCCGAATGAATGAGCTCTAAGGGCTCTTTGGCACGATAACCTTTTCCGGTAAAAGGTCGTTTTGTCATCTTGCCCTCAAGGCATGATTCACAAGGAGGCAATGAGTCGTCTTCTAACTTGTTTAGAAGTCCACTCTTGACCAATCTCTCAATCCTATTGAGGTTGATATGGCCTAACCTCAAGTGCCAGAGATAGGTATCTTGAGAAACTCTTCGCTTTTTAGGTTGAGTCTCAGCGGTTTTAAACATCTCGTGATTTAAAATAGCTTTAGACTCAATTGGTCTCAAAACATATAATTTATTCTTCAAGTTTGCAGAGCAAACATCAATACCTCTTTTAGTTATGAACGCTTCATTAACAGAAAAAGAAATTGAGTAACCTTGTTCTAATAAACAAGATAAAGAAATCAAATTTCTTTTAATCTTCGGAACTATGTACACATTATCTAATATCATGTAGCGTTCCTTGGTGAAGAATAATTTTATGTCTCCCACTGCAATAGCCGAGATGACTTCTCCTGTTCCAACTTTAAGAGTCATCTCTCCAGCTATTAGCTGTTGCCAGGAACTCATTCCTTGAAATGAAGAACATACGTGATTAGTGGCACCTGAATCGAGTATCCAGGCAGAATCGTCGTTTTCCACTAAACACGTTTCCAAGACTAATAAATCACATTTAGAGTCGTGGATCATGTTTTTCTTGGCTACGCAGTTAGTTTGAGGACATTCCTCAGTTGAGACCAAACCTAAATTCTTTGCCACGTGTTTAGCGTTTAAGCAAGTATTCTTAGTCGAATGTACTAAACCGTTTAATTTGGCATTTGACAAAGCACATACGTTTTTCGACATATTGCTGAAATGAACAAATTAATCTCTATTAGAAACATGCACTAAACCCATTAATCACATTTATCCAATCAGATTTAGCAAAAGCAATCATCGACCCATATATATAATTGATTTATTTTGCAACGATACTTCAGGGGTTTAGAATAACCGCTACCGTAGGGCAGTCAGCTACTCCTCCTCTAAATCGAGACAATCTCGGCCAAATACTATTCCCAGAATAACTCTTACTCCAATAGTTATTAGCTAACGTTAATTTGGTCAAGACTATCTTGTAAGTGTTACCCATCATTTTCAGATTGCAGAGGGCGGCCCCAACAATGCCACCGTAGGGAGGAGCTAATGTTGGGAATGGCCCTAGGAAACCCTATCCATTTCTGGAGTTTGCGTTGTTCCGAATCCCATGCGCAAGCCCTCCGTAGGGTGATCGCTCCCAGGGCGCCTCGAGGCCAAGCATGGATCTCACGGTGTGAACTCAGGGGGACGTGAGAGTAGAAACTTAATATGAATATTTCGTTTCTATACTTTTCCTCCCACTAAAGTGTCGTAAAGTTTTAGGGTCTATTACTTAGGTAAATTCCAGCTAAATGAATCTATCTAAGTCTATGCCTTATTAAACAAGGTCTTTACACTAAATGTCTAGGTGAATTAAACTCTTTTAATAACCTAGTGACATTGCATGCTAGTAAGACTTTGGTTAATTCAACTCAGGTTCCGAACCATTTGCCGGGAGAGTTCCCTTATAACCAAGGTCTTATGTCCTACTTACTCAAATTTTAAAACTATTTTAAAAAAAAACTAAGTAAGACATATTTCTAATCCTATTAGAAAAGGCGATCTTAGATCTATTTCATTTTAAACCATTTAAAGAATGATAAGATCCTAAGATCCTATGTTAGCATGCAACTCTTTGTTATAGGTTTTATGGATTGTATTCATTAACTATTATAACTCTTATAACTTTTAATGAATTAGCCCTATAACATGCTTTCTAATGGTGTTTAAAAGCATATAACAATCAATCATTCAAGTTATAAGAAAAGCACCATTTAGAAACAACCTATGTCTAGGTTTGTATAACGCTTTATACTACGATGTCTAGGTGATCACACTTTAAAACCTCACACCGCTCACGCATGCTCATAAAACTCGAGTTAACTTAACTCAAGAACCGACTCGATGCCCAGGTAGGAGGTGTTCCGTAAACCGTCAACTTAAATACCTCCAGCCTTAGACAGCATCTTGTCAGGTGAGTTCTCTCGTAACCATTGTTTTACAAGATATCGACCTAAACTATGCAAGTTGATCGAATCGTTGAAGGTTCATTAACCTAAGTGAGCATGCACTTAATCTTGTTATAGATTTTAGATTTCTATCTCTTTTTATAACAATTATAAAAACAATCCATAACAAGCCTAATTTGAGAATAACACTTATAATCAAACTAATGAAATTTCATGCTTCATGCTTGGTTAATTTTATCAATTAATAATTATAACTATTATAAGAATAATCAATTTTAATTAACCATTCAAGCATGAATCTCCCTAAATTAATACAACACTTATATTAATTAAACATGAAATTTCCCTCATGCATTTGAATTAATCAATAACACTTATTAAAATTAAACAAATGCATGAACATGCTTTCCTATGGTGGGGTTTTAAAACTATATGGCATGCTCATAATGCACATACATCCATTTAATTAAATCATACATTCACAATGCATAAAGTAATTAAATCAAGCTAAAATGGAATAGTTTGGCAATTTTTAAAAAAACACAAGCAATTTCACTAATTATTACAATAATAATTAATAAATAAACTTGCAACACGCCCGAGCTTCACGAACCATCCCGAACCGCTCATCCAAGCAATGAACCGGTCATGCAATGAGTGAAATGAGGCTGCAACAGACCGAGCCGGACCAAAAGGCAGCAGCTGAACCGGAATGAAAAAAAAAAAACTACTGCTCGAATTAAAAAACAGCTTGCTGGAATTTTCATTTTCTGTTGCGTCTTCTCCGGTTTTTCTTAAATTTTACAGCCTATATGGACTCTAATGACTCTATAAAAATTACCGACTATAGTACACACATTAACGCTCTTACATATCCGAGCAATTGCAATTTCATGAAGGTTTGAATGCTCAAAAAATTGCCAAACCAGAACACTTCCATTTTAGCACACAGAAAATTCAATTTCAAAATGGTACCCACCAAAGCAAAATTAAAACGAATTAAGTGCTCTAATCATGCTCTGATACCAATTGAAGGTGTACATATTACACATGCGGAAGCAATTGAAGATCGAAAGCACTTAAGACATTCAATTTTACTCCTAAAGCATGCATGTTCTAGAAAAGACAGAATAGAGAGTTTAGAAAACACCAACCTTTGTAGCTCACTTATGTTGAACTCCTGGTGGTGTTTGCCTCTCCTATGCTCCTTGGACAACCTCTAGAGTCTTCCCCACTATACTCCGGGCCAAGAACGACTTGTGGGAGTCTATATAAGATAGGGAATGGGAAGGGAATGCTTGAAGCATCAAACAATGGAGAAGAATGAGAGATGAGAGAACTTTGAGTCCAAATTCCAGCAGCATAACATTAAGGAAATGGCTCTCTTGTGTTTGAATATGATTCAAACTCCTTTTAAAGACATTCTCCATGCAAAGCCAAGCCTCAAGACACAAGACACATGGTGTATTTGCAAGCTCAAGTGGATTCTAGGTGTACATTACACAATACATGCAACAATGCATGAGTGAGTTGTCTTTCCACTTTGAATGATCATGCATTAAGTGGATTTCCAACTAAATCCACTAAATTCAAATTGAAATCAAATTTCAAGCTTGCAAATTACCCCCTAAATTGAAATTGATTGCTTGGTAATTAATTTGAAAATTTTCAAATTAATTTTGATATGATTAATCTAATTAATCTTTGTTATCTTGTGCAATTCCATATATATGATTCCTAATACATATATATAGTATTCAAAACACTTTTAAATACTTCATCTCTCATTTTCTAATTTAATTCATAATTAAATGATTGTGTCAAACACAATTTACGATAATACCCTTTTTCCCGATTTTGAACGATTCAAAGCTTCCTATCTTTTGTTCTAGGCTTAATTCCGATATAAGCTAGTAGGGGGACCTAATGGACCTATAGATCATGGGCTCCAACGATTCGAGGCTAACCGACTAATCTCATTGTCCAAGCTAGCCAACATTCGTTAACTATCGGGACACTCCACTATAGCCCGATAGTTGCACTCCCCTCACTATAGATATATTTCCGTCCACTTGATTTAACCATGATTAGTAAGTCGATCCTTCACAGGTTGTTCGTAGCTATAGCTAGGTCAATAAGCCGTTTTACCCCTATAGTACTTCTAGTTGCTTAAGTCCCACTGATCCTCTAATGAACAATTGGTTTATGGTCCAACCAATAAACCGAGTCCCTCTCGGGCCAATGAGAGGGCGGGATCCCTTTGTTCAAGCCCCGGAGTCAGCACTTAAGCGAACAACCTCTCTACTATCCCTTATTCGGGTAGGAGTGAATTCCTTCTTGCACGACTATGTCCCCAGCTATCTACCCGTTCCAATCCCTGAAATGGGAGGCTTATTGAGTCGGCGATACTGAGCCACTCTCACCTATGCAAATCTAAGGATAAGCCCGAATAAACAGGAGTTCATAGTTAGCTAAGGATTAAGATCGAGTTACCTAGGTCATCACATGAAATAGTCAGTCTCGTCAGCAAACGGTGTTATAAAGCGAGAGCGACTTATTTCTCGGTCCTGGTCTTATGCAAACTCATTGCATAGGACACCCCCACTCGCATGTCTCTACATTGACGATTTAGGATCACATCGTCTATACCATCTATAAAGTGGGCCGCGTCTCATAGTGTCTCCAGAATAAGGTACCCAACCCTATTCCTATACTATAGACCGTTTTGGCTATTACTCAAGCTTGATCCACTTTTATGTCTCTACATAAAGCTCAAGTGTTCATCCTATAGCCATGGATCTTAGTTTATTGGAGTTGGGTTATATATGTGCAATTTAATTTATTCAGTAATGACTTTTACTGAATCAATCTCGATAACACCTTTATCGAATAAGTATATAATTCGTTTAACATTCATTATCTACGAGTTTTAGGGCACCAATCCCAACACCACTCATAATTAGCTTAATTCTAGAGTTACCTAATCACCGACGACCTTGTTTATACGATTTTAGGCCCTTACAAACACGAAACAACAAGGATTTGAATCTGTACGACAAGGTGCTAGTAAGTATCAGCGTGCTATAAGTAGTGTCGTGCTCGATCTTATGCCATAGAATGATGCTTAACCTTTGGGTAACATTTTTTATAGGTTCAAGGCCATACCAAAGAGTTTGCATAAGGTTAAGGGTGGTTTTTGGTAGTTTTCGGTAAGGGACAATAAGTATTACACCCTTTTTGAACTCACGTATGTGCTGTAAATTAGTATCTGAGCTTTGGGTACTTTTGGCACAGGATTCCATTCAATTCCTAGGTGCCCATTAAGGTTGGAACCAACTTGTGAGTAAGAACCACTCTTTTATTCAATACTCATATTCCTAGTTAGTCCTTAGATTGAGTTCCGACCTCTAAAACTTGGCTGATTGTTCTTAGGACCGTTCCTTGAGTTGTTAGGAGAGCGCTAAGACTTTATGTAAGTGGAATTCTACCTGTTGAGTCTGTTTGCTTGAGTGCTAGCTTGTTGCGTGTTTTAATTGTTTAGTTTCGATATGTTGGATATATGTATATGTTATGTAATGAAGAGTTTGAGCATGTTGATCTGAATTATTGAACTGTTGAATTGATATACGTTGAATTGATGTGATGCGTTCTGGTTGTGATATGCATTTTCTTATCTTGTTGTGATTGGTTATAAGACATAATTATAACGTTGTGAGCGCATGCTGTAATTTTGGTTATTGTATGGATTAGGAGTATGACACGAGCTAGAAGAGCATCTTTAGGTTGTGCATTGAGGTTGTGAACCTGTTTAGTGAAAGAATGGTTAGATGACTTTGTGTGTAATAGTGAGATTCAAAGTCAGAGGACCTTGGGTGTGTTGACAGGGAAAGTTAGGTGAATACCAGGTGCCTCGGGTAAAAATGGTCGAGGGGTGGTATGTCACCAATGGTTAAGAGGAGCATCGGGTGCCTTAGGTAATATGGCCAAGGGACGATGTGATGAGTCTACACGTTATGAAAGTGTCATTGGGTGCCTTGGGTAATATGTTCAAGGGGCAATGTACGATTTGCTTGTGAAGTCATCGGGTGCCTTGGGTGATATGGCCAAGGGGCGATGTACGGTTTGATTGTGAAGGCATCGGGTGCCTTGGGTAACATGGCCAATGGGCGATGCACAGTTCGAGGCCTTGGGTAATATGGTCAAGGGTCAAACGTTGAGCGCCGTAGAGAAATGTCGAGGCCCTGGGTAATATGGTCAGGGGTCGGCGTGGCTCGAAGGAATCAGTCTCCAAGGGCCTATGAGGGCTACGGTTATTGAGTGAGCATGGCATGGTGCGGAATTCATGTGTTTAGTCAATTGTTAGTTGCACGTTTACATAGTTGAGTATATTGATATATGTATGATGTTCACCTTGTATATAAGGCATGATAGTGTGGTTGTAAAGCATGATTTTGATGTGTATGATGTATGATGTTTGATGGCTCTTCAGGTGTGAGCCACTTACTCAGTACCGTTGTTTTGTACTGACCCACCACCAGATTTTGCAGATGATGAGGAATACTACGAGCCTGGTGATGCTGAGGAGCAGGCTTGAGAAAGCAGAGTTTAAGAGTCCATTTCATTCTTATTATGTTTTAGTTGTTTTAAACAACGTTAGGGAGCTAAAATTTTGTGTTAGTCATGCGACTGTGTTTAGCTTAATGGTTGTCGACCTATCTCGTTTTATCATTTAGAATTAGACTTCACCTGAATGGTGTTATCTGAATGGGAATGGCTACGAGATCTGACTCGTAATCGTGTGCAACATTAGTTATTGTTTTGTGATGCTTTAACAGGTTGGAAAATTTTGGGTTAAGGAAAACTACGCTGCTATACTGCCGAATTTTCGGTAGTACCTTAAGGAGTAATGTGTCTAAGTTTAATGGTTATCTTAAATAGTCTCTTAAGAATTTAGGGGCGTTACAGAATCGTCGTGGGTTTGGTGTTGAAGCGCCGTGGGTATTGGGTTTCTGTGGGTCTCGGTTCTGAGATTGGTTTTTTCTTTCGCCAGAGTGTTGTCGTGGGTACAGAGAAGCTAGAGGCTGGTAGCATCGGTTTTATTCTCAGTTTAGAGAAGGTGTGGGTCTCGTTTGAGTTGTTGTTTTGGGCTATTTCGGGTATAGCTTCAGGCGGCGGCGTTGTGGCTGTTTCGACGTGGTGATTTCTCTGTGGGTATTCTCTTGAAGCTCAAATCCATTGAGGTTTGAGGTATTTTACATTGGGTTTTATTAACTCCATTGTTGTACTCTGTATCGATGACTTGTTGCTCATAATAAAACTCCTATAAGCTGGTTCTCAAAGTGGATGTAGACCGAAAGGTTGAATCGCTATATATTCTTGTGTTCTTTATTTTTCTGCTTGATTATTTCTTTGCTGAATTTGCGTTCTGATTGGCACATTATAAGTTCGCTTAAAATTCTACATATGCAACCATGGGTCTTGAAACAATCGTATTGACGAACCATTTCCTAGTTTTTTCTTAGACCCATTTTCAATAGATCTAAACTCCACACAAAACTCTTCCAGAAGTAAGAACTACTTTCATTAGTAGATACATTTAAAAGATCAAAATGAAGGAAATACCGACCTTCCAAAAAACTAGCATCTGGAGTCTTAAAAACGAAACAAATTTTTTTCTTTTATTTTTCTTGATAAATTAAAAAAAAATAATTTAAAAAATGAATTGCTTGATTAACAAACTTGTTTCCTAAAAATTAAAATAAAAAACATGAAAAAAGTAAATCAATTAGTTATCAAATGATCCCTTAATAATTGAAAATTTTCATAAATCAAATGTGAATTACAAAAGTTGTTACAATTACACCAATGATCTCTTAATTTGATGAAAACTCCCTCAATCATACTAAGGGTCGGTTTGGAATATATTTTAGTTTTAGTGTTTTTCAAGAACGCATTTTGTATAAAAATTGTTTAGAATTTAAACACTCATATGTTTGGTTACATTTTCTCATATGTCTAAATACACAAGTTATTATATACTAAAAGTTCTTTTTGAAAAATTTACTTTCAAATGTTTCTCTCAAAATGGTTTATTTTTCAATCTCATTTTTTAATAAGTCATTTTTAGGGGTTATTTAGAAAAGTAAAAACAAAAAAGAAAAAAATGAGACAAAAGAGGTGCTTTCAAAAGTATTTCCAAATTTGAGGTGTCGCGACTCTTTTAGGGACGCGACCCCTCCCCCAATGTTTTTTTTCTTTTTTTTTTTTATAATAATTTAATTCTTACATTATTTAATTTATTATTATTATTATATTATATTAAATATAGTTTTTTTTAATGATTTTTTTATATAAATATTAGTTTTAATTTCTTTTACTAAATAATTATATACTTTTTAATGATTTTTTTTTATTTTAAAGTTTTCATTTTTAATATGTGTATAATTTACATGTTTTAAAGTTTGATTTTTCTTTTTGTCTATATCATTTTTTTTTTTTAATACAAACACCACATATCAAACACCACATATTAAGTTCAACTAATGCTACGGATATATTTTTTGAAAATTATTGTACATTAGTTTTAAGAAGTCTTCGATAAAACTTTATATAGCTACAACATAATTAAATTAATGTATACATAGAAAACACAATTACATTTTAAAAACTAACCATTTTTAAACATATCCAATTCAATTTCAAATACAATTAATTTAAAAATAAGTATATGGATTTTTCTTGTATTATTGCATTAAAAATAATACTTATTCTTACTTGCATTTAAAATAAATATATATGAATTTATAATACAATGCAATGAATCCCTAATCTAAATTAATTATATAGTTTACTTATATTGCTAGTCAATAATGATTCTTCTTAACAGAAAAAAAAAAGAATCGCTATCGATTTTTAAATTAATTATACTTGAAATTGAATTGAAGATGTATAAAGGTGGTTAGTTTTTAAAATGTAATTGTGTTTTCTATATATACATAAATTTCATTATGTTATAATTATATAAAGTTTTATCGAAAACTTCTTAAAACTAATGTACAAGAATTTTCTGTGTAAAAAAAAAAAAAAAATGTACAAGAATTTTCAAAAAATCTATTCATAGCATTAGTTGAATTTAATATGTGGTGTTTTGTATTGAAAAAATGATATAGACAAAAAAAAAAAAAAAAAAAAATCAAACTTTAAAACATGTAAATTATGCACATATATTAAAAATGAAAACTTTTTCTTTTTTTTTAAAAAAAAAAACAATCATTGAAAAGTATATAATTTTTTTAAAAAATTAAATCTGCATTAAAAAGAAAAGAACGGAACAACTACCTCCTTAGAGATGGGGTTTAGAGTTTCGGGTACAAACCGATCCAACAAAAAAAATTCAAAGAAGGGTCCAAAACCCGACTGATACAACCCAAAGACCTGAAAGCAGCTACCCGGAAGCAACACATATTAAAAAGTATATAATTATTTGGAAAATAAAATGAAAACTAATATTTATATTAAAAAAAAAGTCATTAAACAAAATATATTTAATATAATATTAATTTAATAATTTATATAAATAACTTAATAGTTAAAATTAAAAAAAAAAAGAAAAAAAAGAAAAAAAAAAGACAAGACAGTTCTTGTCGTGTAGCAATGGGGGGAGGGTGTCGCATCTCTTGCAGAGACGCGACACCTCTAATCTCAAAATATTTTTTAAAGTACCTCTTTTGTCTAATTTTGTTTTTCCTTTTTGTTCTTTTTTTTCTAAAAAAACCCCATTTTTAGTGGTTGTCAAACACTAGATTTTTTTTTTTTCAAAATTAAACACCTAAAAAGTTAAACCAAACACACCCTAAATTGTATTAGTTAAATCATGTAATTATAAGTTAAAACATTGCGATCAAAGTTACTATATCTCAACTGTAATTGACATTATGAAATGTACTCCTTCCCTTGAAATCGAAGGTTCAAATTCTCATACTTATTTGTTATAGTAAAAAGAAAAAAAGGAAAAAGATTATAACATAGTGTGTAACATGTTGATAATTACACAAGTTTAAGAATGTTAAAATAAAATCCTTGAACTCCAAGTAAAATATAAAACAAAATTTATTTATAAAATTTGAAAACTATAGGATTAATTGAGGAAAAATCATTTAAAATTTAATCAGTACCATAAAAAAAAAAAAACCAAAAGGTCAGATGTAAGAATCTCTACCCTTCATTGATGTACTAAAAAAACACTACAACTACTTGGACACAAATTCAAGCAAATGTGCGTTTTAAGGTAGTGTGTAAAGGGTCAATTGGCATCGACTTTTGGCCAGAGTCAAACACTAATGAACCAATACAGTTGATTTAAGTAAATAAAAACTTGGTGTTAAAATAGATTTTCTAGAAACTGCCTCGACTTCCCAACCAAAACTGATTGAAATTAACCAAATGAACCACCAAACCAACCATCGATGTTTAATTGGGTGGTTGATTCAATTTTTTTTAAAAAATTGTTCATATTTATTCCATTTTCTTAATTTTTTTTTTACATCATGTGGGGTGAGTGATTCAAACCATAGATTTCTTAGTCATTAGCACAAATTTTATTTCAGTTAAGTTGTACTCATGCTGACTTTATTTTCTTAAATTGATAAGTTGGTTCATGATCAATTTTGGCCAAAAAGTTATATGAAGTAATTGATTTTCACTCTACTTCAAAGATACATTTCTGTATGGGTCCTAATTAATTAAAATAACTTAAGTGTTTGGTTGTAGTAGTCTTTGTAGTTTATATTGTAAAAAAAAAAAAAAAAAAAAAATTGTCTTTGTAGTTTATTGATAGTTTCATTTTCCTTATTAACTAGTCTATAACACATATCTTGGACCTGATATTTTTAATTTATATGATCATACATTAAAATCAATAGTGAATTACCAATTTATACTAAATAATTAATTTTGTAAGAATTATTGATACAATTTTATGCCGATTGAGCTATGCTCTTGTTGGCTTAATTTTATAAGAATTAAATTAAAGAATTCTAACAAAATTAATTATAAAATAGGAAAAGACACATTTTTAGTTCCAATAGCATTAAAAGAGGGAATTGTTCCCCTTCATTTTTTTTAAATAGTGAAAGAAAGGGAGGAAGTAGAAGGAAAAAAAGAAGAAAAAGGGAGAAGAAGAAAAGAGAAGGAAAATAAAGAAAAAAGAAAAAGGGAATGGGGCAACAATGGACGATGGTGGTTCCGACAACGACGACCGGTGGTGTGAAGAGAAGAAGAAGCTAGTGGTGGAGATAGAAGAAGAAGAAAAAAATATTTTTATTTGAAAAAATTAAGAAATATATCTTTTTAATAAAAAATAGTGGCACATCAACATACAATTAGTAATTAATGGAAATTTGGATGGAGGGACCAATAGTGTAATGAAATTCAAATCTCAAGGATAAAATTGTTGAATTTGAAAACTCAGGAACCTAAATGCAACTTATCCCAAACTTTAGGATCCAAACCTTAGGGACCAAAAGTATAATTTTCCCTCATAAAATATATATTTTTCTTCAATTATAAAACAATTTCCAAAACATCTACCTGAGAGTTTTATACATGCTTTTGAGATTGATTTTTTTGAAGCATCTTCAATCTTGCATTTTAATACAATCTCGTATAATTGCTAGACAACACTACTATGCAATTCGAACAAAAATAATATTGTGTTAGACTATTACACTCTACCATACTAAATCTAGAAACCTTAAGAAAAGACAATTGAGGGGAGGAAATAAGAAATATTATAAATATAAGACACAAGTTTTTTTTTTCTTAGAAAAAGTAGAAGAGAGATCTCTTTATATAGTTGTAGAAGGCCACAAAACTATTAAAATTTCAAAATTTTTGAAATCTTATTATTAATTATAATTAAAGTTAAAGTTTAATAGTTACTTTTAATTTTTTCATACTCTAGGTTTTCACATCTTTATCATTTTCCAATGTTATGAATTTATTTAATTATTGAACTTTTGTTATTAACCATTTGGTTTTTGGTTTTTGGTTTTTGAATATTAAACTTGTTTTCGTCCATGCTTACAAAGGCACATTTGAATTCCTAACCAAATTCCAAAAACAAAAACAAGTTTTTAAAAGGTGCACTTGTACCTGCACTTGCAAATATAGCAAAATAGGTCAAAATAATTGCAAATATAGTAAAATCTAAAACTATTTACAAATATAATAAAACCTAATAACCAATAACCCGTGTAAATTACTAAAAGACCTCATGCTATCACTAATAGAAGTCTATTAGTGATAGTCATTGATAGAAGTCTATCAATGACTATTAGTAATAGAATTCTATGAATGATATCACCGATTATCACTGATAGAATTCTATTTGTATTGAAGTTAATCAATGACTATCACATAAAATTTAGTTCAAATTAAGAATTTAATTACATATTGACGTTTTCATTTTATATCTTCTTTTTCTAGAATGTGCATGAGCTCACTGCTCAAAACCAACATTACTAAGATATTTTTGTATTGTAGCATGTATTGACTTTGTCGATATCATATTCTATTCAAATTCATCCATTACACAAGCTTTTATGCAACTAATATAAATCTTTACGTTGCTCATACAAATAGAAAAATAGACTCTTTCCATCACTGATAGTCAATTATAAATCAATGATATTAATAACTATCACAAATAGAATTCTATTTGTATTGAATTCTATAGTTATTGGATAGACTACTTCTATTATTTGATAGAATCATATATGTATTGAGCTATTGAAATCTATTAGTGACTATTACCAATGAAATTATTTGATCTATTAAATAATAGAAGTATACTAATGACTGTCATTGATAGAATTCTATTAAAGTCTATCAGTGATAATCACTTATATAATTATATTTGTATTGACGTTTTTTAGTGACTATCAACGATAAACTCAATATAAATAGAATTCTATTTGTGACAATCATTGATAGACTTCAATAAATAAAACTTAATTCATTTTGAGCATTACTAATGTTTAGCTGATAGATTATCATTGTGAGTGAAATCTGTTATTGATAGATTATCAAAATGATATTAATTTTTGGAGGTGGAGTGCAAGGTGACTAAACCCATGCACACATCCTCCTTAAGCAACCATGATTTCCCACTAATTAATCTCCTAATTTGTGTCAATCTTTGGTGAATTAAAGATGCATGGATTTTCTCTATAAATAGAGGATTGGGAGATGAAGAAAGAAAGTGATTTTCACATTGTTATGTTGTTGAAATTTCTCCTTCAACACCAACTCCTCAAACTCACAAAATAGCTTGAACATACAAGCTTATCCCTTCAATTCCCATCACTAGAGGATCCCACAATCCATTCTAAAGACCTGAGGATAGCAAGGAAGATCTTGTGGTGGTTCGTGATCTGTTGGTGAGAAGAAACAACTAAAGAATTGCGTGAATTGGGAGCTTCAAAAGGTAGGTGATCTAGAACTTTGTTTTACGTTTATGAACAACATGCTCTGTATGATCAAATTGATGGAATTATGTGCCTAAGATCCTAAATTACTTCCACATGTTTAATATTAAGACTAACAGTTGGTATTAGAGCATGATTTGGGCACCTAATTTCCATCAATTTGATCATGGTGGGTACCATTTGCATAATGAATGTTTTGGGTGCTAAAATGGATATATTACAAATTTGAAAAATTTTTACTCCTCAATTAGTTGATAGTTTGGTAATTACTCACATGTATATGAGAATTAATGTGTTGAGAAGAGTCTGTAATTTTCAGAGAGTCATTAGAGTCCATATAGGCCTTCCATTTATCAAGAGAAGAGGAAAAACTCAGCTGAACCGAAGAACAGGGGGCTTTCAATCGACGCGGCGTCTTGACGTTGTTGCATTTCCAAACGGGCAGACCAGACGAGCTAACCAATCGAGTTGTCCAAACGGGTCAGCGTCTCGACAGTGATGCAATTTCCAAGTGGTTCGAGCACCCTGGGGGCAGATCAATGATTTTTTTTTATTATTTCTTATATATTAATTTAGATGTTGCTTGCTTTAAATTTCCAAAACCAGTCCATTTTTTTATTTCTTATGTAATAATTCTATTTTCCAGCATGTTTAAATCAATTTATAGCGGCTTTAATGTATGATTAAAGTAGTGTTTTGCCTTTCGTATCGGTATTTCAATATAGATTAATATACGATGTGAGATCATCTTGATACGCTTCCCCTGTGCTAGGGCTTTCATCCCCATGCTCGAAATGAGTGCTTGGGCCTCAGCTGCTGTCTTATTCACCAGTTCACCACCACTAGAAGTGTCGATCATACTTCTGCCCATAGGGAGAAATCCCTCATAAAAGTATTGGATCAGGAGTTGATCCGAAATGTGGTGGTGTGGGAAACTAGCGCCTAGTCGCTTGAATCTCTCCTAGTACTTGATCGTTGGAGTGAAAGCATACACTATCAAGTAATAAAGTGGAAAGTATTCCGGATATCGTACCCACAGGAGATTGTGACTAGTTGAGTAAACACAAGATTTTGTAAAAACAGGAACCTCCTCTAAATTTGCAACCACGAAGATAATAACCAAAGAAAAATATTTTGAAGATGGTTTTGGTTTAAGACAAAAGTAAAAATAAGCAAGTAAATGAAAATAGATAAACTATATGAGATAAACGGGGAAACTCAAATAGTATCAAGTTTGAGCATTAGATTGCGCCCACCTATGTGCTCACAACTTAATCAGGCACTACAAACGGCTGTAGAGTACTATCTATATTGCCCACATAGACATGGTAGATAACATCCTACAGTTGCGCCCGAAATCACCCTGGCACTAGATTGTGAGTTAAGTTCTACTTCTATTAAGCTCCGCTGTAGGTGCCTTTAGAAGACTAAGCCAACTAGACATCTATTTCTAGGGCTAGTTGAAACTTAGGTAAATAATGCTCACGACTTTTAAAACCCTAGTGGTTCCATTCCTATTTCTATGATGTAAGAAAGCAAAGTCCTATTTCTAGGATCTTTTCCACTATTGCTTTGTGAACCCCCGAGAAGAAGCTTAGCTCATAATTGAAGGTAAAGTGCAAGACATGGAAGAAAGAAAACTCAACATAGAAAAGTAACTTGAATTCATATTAGATAAAGCTTTGAGAACACAAATTTAACTTACAATTGAAATAAAAGAAAACATAAACTTAAGAATGCTGGAAATAATAAACTGCAATAGAAAATTAAAAAACATGATTCTATTAAGGATTTCTCCCTCTCTATCTAGCTTGCTCTTGCCATTTTTCAAGGAGAGACAAACCTTTCTCTTCTTCTTCTTTCAAATGGGAGAGCTGACAGAAGCTAAAAGATCTGAAACTCAGAGTGGTTACAAGATGAAAAGAGAGAAAAAAAAATACAAAAATCTATCCTATGAACGAAATTCCGAGCTCTCTGACCGAGTTTCTTTGTCGGGCTCACGCGTCAAGGCAAATTAACATTCACCAGCGTGGGCGCGTCGGTGTCGCGGGGCTCGTATCAAAACAAATTTATAATCCACGAACACCAAGCTACTTTGCAGTAGTAGTGGTCGAGGTCGATCTCAGGGAACAACTTGTTTGCTCCTAATCTCTTTTGTGTAATGGGGTGGCAAAGAAAAGGGGGTTTGAGACACATGGAGAAAATTGTGGGCGAAGGGAAAATGTAAGAAAGTAAACTGACCGAAAGTCAGTTCATAAGAAAGTAAATTGACAGAAAATTAAATAACAAGAAAGTAAATGGGGAGGTTGGTTAATCTCACCTTGCTGCTCGTTGAAGCTGAAGACACTTGGGATTAGTACATTTACTTTTTACTCATTGATTAGTAGATAATGATTTATATGCATGTTGTCTACAGGTACTCTAAATCAATTGACTCGATCCCAACGTCCATTGATTCAATTACAAGTTATTAATCAACTAACCTCACGAACTCGTCAAGTTAATTAATTAAGTAACTGAATTAAGAACAAGATACCCCTAGAGTGCTAACCCATCGGACTGTTGGGTTTTATATCCTAAAACTCGTAGATAGTGAATGATTAACGAATTATATAATTGTATCAATAAAGTGTTATTGAGGTTTATGCAATAAAGTGTTATTGTCATTTTAAGTATAAAATTGCACAATATAACCCAATTCCAATAAACTAAGATCCAAGGTTGTTTACTGATTGGCTGTGTCAGTGTAATTGGTAAAATAGTCGTAGATTTAAATCAATCCAAGTATAAACTGACTAAATCAAGTAGTACCTGATGAGTTCAGGGTCGAATCCACAGGGAAATGGAACAAAAATTATATATTCACTGATTTAATTTCTCAACGTGTGACGTAAATAAGAAAAAGTGATTGGTATAGTTTGAATAATAAATATATTGCGGGAAGAAAATAAATGACACAAATTGAGGAAAGGAGTTCAATGCGAGAAGTATCAAGGCTGTTGCGATAGCAACCTCATGCGTTTATAAGAGACTTGTAGCGCTAATTTTTGATTAATTGATCCATTAATGCCTAAACGAGAAAAAATCATTAAGTTTCCCTTCCGGTACTCCTTATGCGTTTTTAGCAATAAACTAACAAGTGATTCTTTGACTAGCTTATGCGTGAAGTTTAGTTCTCTTAATGCTTACAAGGGATTGCGTTAGTCACAACACAATTGAAGCTCAAGCATGCAATATCTTTTAGTGGTAATAATTAAATGCTACCAAGACTACATGACATGCGCTAACTTGTTCTACTTAGAGAGATCCATATGCATTACCCGTCAAGGAGTTATCATACTGATACCGCATCCGGCTGGCCAAGCGGGATTTAGCAATGAAAAGATTAAAACAACTAAGTAGAAAGCAATCAATGTTTCAATTAAACCAAAATGTACACTTACAAGTTATACTTATCGCCGCACGAGGCGCTTGCGCTAAGCCTTGAAGAGAAGGTTTAGCTCATGAGAGCAAAACAGAAATACATTAAATGATACATTACACACAAGTTTGCTTTCATTCGCAGGATTCTACAGTTCCTTCGTGAGTTCCTTCTCCTTCCTTCTCCTCCTTTCTCTCTAGTGGCCTGCTAATGATCTAAAATGATGATCTGATTTAAAGAATCTGATGTCTTCCTTTTGAGCAGGTGACTTCTATTTATAGGCGATGGAAGCTAACTTCTTCAAGTTATCAACGACCAACTTGCAAGTCTACTTGCGTTAGTTGTGTCAGCGCTTAATGATCACTTAGGCCACTTGCGCCTTTCTAATCTCCTTTTTCGCCTACTTGCTGTGGCTGCGCCGACGCTTGTCTTTTCCCCCATCTTTTTCTGTCTCTTGATCCTTTTGGAAAGTGTGTCTGTGCTGAAAGAGATGCTAAAAATATCCAGATTAGTTGCGATAGCGCTGTTGGTACGATTATCCGCAAGTGCACGGGCCACAAGTAATATAAAACGGAAAGTATTCCGAGTATCGAATCCTCAGGGAGGCGAAGCGAAACTTAAGCAATTAATTAAAATTCTCTTGAGCACTGAAAATACTTAGGTAAAATAATATTTAGGAACTACGCTCATGTAAAAAGAATTTGAATTTAAAATGACTTAAAGAAAACAAATTTGATCAATCAGAAATAAAATGTGGAGAAAGAGTTTTCTTGAAATGGGAAGAGGGGTCTTGAAAATCAATGATTAGCTAAATAATTGCTATGATTATCCTATCTCATTGCCCAACTAATTATAAACCTAGAATCTCCGTTAATCACATAGGTTCTCCTGTCGGTTTCCCCTAATTGTAATTAATTCATTTTAACAACCTAAGTGTCCTTAGCGCTATTAAAAATCATTAATTATTACGCCCTGATTCATTTTAGGAATCTATGTTTAATCAACTAATCCCGGTGTCACAACGGGCAATTAAACTAGTTGCATGGATTATGATCTATCCTAATTTCTCTCCGTCGAGTTTCCATTAAGAAACGAATCATTACACAATTGGCCAGATTGAGTAAAGCATTAAGCACATCCATACAAATAATTAGGACATGGGCAAGAGACAAGAAATTATAACAATATTGCAACTATCATTTCATTTCAAGACCCCAAGTTGGGGTTTAGCTACACATAATATCCACAATAATTACAAGGGAAAGCATATTAAAAGGCATAAAGGAAAAGGAATTGACCGTCGAAAAACCCCTTGCTGTTGCTTGGAGCCCCCGCTGACTACTCCTCGAGCCTCTAGACTTGCTTCCCAAAATTCCCCAAAAATTCCCACTAGAAGAACTCTCTCAAAAAGGCTCAAAAGCCTTGAGAGGGGCTCCAAAAAAGGAGTCTTAAGAAAGGAAAGAAAGGAATGAGTGATGATTGATTGTTGATGATTTGATTGATGATCCAAATGAGGCACCAAGGGCTCCTATTTATAGGCCTGGAAAAGGGGTAGCGTCGCGACGCTGCCTTGCCAAGCGTCGCGACGCTGCCTTGCCAAGCGTCGCGACGCTGCTGCGCACGCGGCTTGGGCAACAAGAAAGGGCAGCGTCGCGACGCTGCCTTGCTAAGCGTCTCGACGCTGTCCAGATTTTCCAGAAAAATCAGCTTCTTTTTGGGCTGATTTTTGGGCCTTCTTCTTCATTTCTCTTGGACTTATCCTCATGGATGTCTTCTTTGGGCTTCATACTTTGATTTGGGCTATAATTCCATCAATTTTGGCTCTTTTTCTCCCAAAATCATCATTTATGCTCCTAAAGACAAAGTAACAAAATTCATTAAATATATTCATTAAAAACACAATTAAAGCACCAAAAAGCTTAATAATTTGAGACTAAAATAGCGACATTTCTGCTCGCTATCACACCCCCAAACTTAAGCTTTTGCTAGTCCCGAGCAAAATAAATTCTAAAGATGCATGAAATAGAATCGCTCAACCCTCAATGATTTTGAAATTCTTAGGATCGAATGGAAAACATGCAAGTGGAATAAGCAAGCACCGCATACTCTTGAAGAAATCTTAAACTAGTTTGAACTTAAGATTAATGAATAGCATGCTTAAGACTTATCTATTGATTCTTTTACTAACCTAGATTAGTCTTATGGCTTTCTCCATTTGTTTTCCCCCTACACTGGCTAAGAGCCCCTAATACTTCGGAGTCCTTCTATCATGCAAAAAAAGTAACTAGGGTGCCTGTCATCTTTTTCTTTTTTTCATGGGGGAGCAGAATTCTCACTTTTTTCTTTTTCTTTTTCTCTTTCTTTTTCTTTTGCTCCTCCCCCAAACTTGTATTTTGATATCTAATGGTACTAGCTTTCACACTACGGTGCAGGGACCCTTAACCCGAATTTTATTCTTTGGTTGGCCTAACTGATCACACCGAAGGTAGCTCTTTTTACCCCTAGGCTTTTTTTTTTTTTTTTTTTTTTTTTGAGCAAGCAAAAATTCTTTTTCAACAGATTTTCTTTTTCTCACATTTTCTTTTGTTGCTTTTGCTTTTCTCTCAGCAGGCATAGCATTTTTTCCTACCTAGTTCTTTAGAGCAATCAAGCATGAACTTCCTGATATTAGAAACTAAGCCTATCGGGGTGACAACAATTTTGAAAACCATAATAAGAATCTAGATTTTCAAAGACGTCATTAGATAAGACTATTGCATGCTTTAGACATCAAAACTAAGTATCAAAAAATTTTAAAATTTCACAGTTTCTGCCGTGCTCCAAGATTCCACAACATATAAACCATTTTCTCCCAAAATTTCAAAAATCACATCCTTGGCTATCATGGCTATCTATTCATGCATCCAACAGAATTTAAATATGCTCAACACAGCGGAAGCCTCCCCCCCAAACTTAAACTAAACATTGTCCCCAATGTTTTAAAACAGAAAAGCATAAAGAGAGATACTGAGACTTCCCTGAGCTAGGAGCGCTTCATCCTCTTCCTTTGGATTCATGAAAAATGGGAAATGTGGAATTTTGGGATTTGCTAAGGTGATCCGGCAAAACAAAATTGGATCACGGAGCAAAGAAAATTATTTACCGCAAAAACAACTAACTACTTTAATCCTTGGGTTGCCACCCAAGCAGCGCTTTCTTTAACGTCTTTAGCTAGACTAGGCTCGGCACGCTTACGGAGGCTCAAAATAAAAATTTTCATCATCCTCCGGGCCCTGCAAGAAATCACGCACCGAATTGCAAACTACAAATAGGGGAGAAAAAAAACTTTCCCCTAGCCCATCTTCACTAAAGAGATTCTCATAATAACATTTCAGAAAATAATCTGCTGCATCAAATCTCTTTTCTAAATCTCTATTTTCAAAACAATTGTTAACAGAGTCATCAAGCGTTATATTATCTACTGGTCTAGGATCTAGAGATGGCCTATCAATCATGCCAGTCCATTCATCAGAAAAAATATCTACATGTTCAGCAGATCCTTCAGACTCAGAATTAAAAAATGATTCAACTAAGCTATCACATGACTCATCATCAGAAGAATTAAAGAATTCAAGAATTTCAGGATCAGATTCTATACTATGCACAGATTCAAGTTCTTCTGGGTCAGATTCTATTCTATACACATCATCAGGACATGAAAAGAAAGTATTCACATTGTCAGGATTCATGCATTCAGGAATGTCAAGATCAGACTCAATAGATTCACTGTAATCACGATCAGACTCAAAATTATCTATCGAGCAATTTTTTTTATGCCTTTTACGTTCATGCTCAATGTCAGGCAATTCAATATCCTCATCAAAATTATTCATTTCAGGCAATTCCAATTCATTTTCAAAGGAAGGTAAATCATCAACTGCAGATCTTTCATTTTCACAAGCAGGCAAGTCTAATTCATTTTCAAAGTCAGGCAGATCCAAATCATTTTCAAACAGAGGATTATCCATATATGCATCATGATCAAAATCCATATTATCAACAAGCATTTCTCCTAAGCCTAGGCCAAGATTATAGTCTACCTCTTCATCGTCATCAGTCAAGTATTCAGGCCCAACAGAAAAACATGTATGCAAGCTACAAACAGATTCATCTTGGCCAAAAATACTAAACACGACTTTTTCATCATCAATGTTCAAGGTAAGCTTACCTGTATGCACGCTAATCTCAGCCTTACCAGTGGCTAGGAAAGGTCTGCCTAAGATAATTGGCACTTCTTTGTCCTCCTTCATGTCCAGTACCACGAAATCTACAGGAAAGATGAATTTGTTGACTTTCACCAACACGTCCTCCACAACACCCATCGGGTGGGTAATCGATCTATCAGCAAGCTGGAGAGTGACGTCAGTGTCTGTCATACCTGATAAACCAATCTTCCTGTACACAGAGTAGGGCATCAAATTTATACTTGCTCCTAAATCACACAAAGCCCTATCGAAGGATACTTCTCCTATGGTACAGGGAACAGTAAAACTCCCTGGGTCTTTCTGCTTAGAGGGTATCCTACCAGAAATGATGGTACTGCTACTCTCAGATAAATTAAAAACTTCTTTTTTCAGACTTTTCTTTTTAGAAAGCATTTCTTTCATGAATTTTCCATAATTCGGCATATTATACAAAGCTTCTACCAATGGAATATTCACAGTCAACTTTTTAAACATTTCTAAAAATTTTTGAAATTGTTCATCTAATTTGACATTCTTAAATCTTTGAGGAAAAGGTAACTCCCTGTAATCAAAGGTTGGACATTCGCCCCTCCGCTTGGGCGGGCTAATATGCGAACCTTTGTCATGGTGGTTGCATGGAACCACTTCTTCCTCAGTCATCTTTTCTTTGTCATTCTGCTTCTCTTCTTCTTTTTTACCTGCACAGCTGTTAGAAAAATCACATTTTAATTCAATAGAGTTGGGAGGATGTTGGAACCTTTCAGAGGAGGCTTTTTGTGCCTCAGTCCCTTCATCTTCATCCCTTCTCTTTTCTTCTTCCTTTTTCTTCTCTAAACTGTCCTCTAGTCTTCTGCCACTTCTCAAAACCACCATCTTACACTGCTCTTTCGGGTTAGGCTCAGTATCGCTTGGAAATTTTTCCTTCTGCAGGGCATTTACTGTTGAAGCAATCTGACCTATCTGCACTTCCATATTCTTTAGAGCTGCGTCGTGGTTGTTTACTGATGTCTGGAGACTCACATTCAGTATTCTCTGTTCTTTGATGAATAAAGCCACCATCTCCTCCAGATTATTTTTCTTCTCAGGAGTACTCGTTGATGCAAAACCTGGGGGTGGCTGCAAAACATTCTTCGTATTCGCATATGAGAAGTTCTCGTGATTGCGCAGACTGGGGTGGTAGAAGTTCGGTACTCCTTGAGTATATGATCTATTTCCTATGTATTGAACTTCTTCCACATCTTGACCTTCTTTCTTCGAATGTCCTTCAGCTAAGGTGGAAATGGACTTAACCACCTCAGATGACGTCAATTTGTTTAGAGCATTGGTCAGAGATGCCAGTTGCGCTTTCAGTGAACTTGACTCATCTAATTCATACAATCCAGCCTTCTTTGTAACTGTTCCTCTCTCCGTCGGCCATTGATAACTTGTTGCCGCCATTTCCTCAAGTAGGTCTTTGGCTTCTGTCACTGTTTTTGAAAGAAAACTCCCTCCTGCTGATGTGTCTAGGACTGTCTTTGTGGAGGGGTTTAATCCATTATAGAATAACTGTACCTGAAGCCAATCAGGATATCTGTGTTGGGGGCATCGCCTAAGCATTTCCTTATATCTTTCCCACGCTTCGTATAACTGCTCCTCGTCAAGCTGTCTGAATGTTCCAATTTCAGTCCGCAGCTTGGTAGTCTTAGCTGGTGGAAAAAATTTTGTCAGAAAAGCCTGGGCAAGCTCGTCCCAAGTACTGATGCTGTCCGTCTTGACTGATTCGAGCCAATCTTTTGCTTTATCCTGTAGGGAAAATGGAAACAGCCTCAATCTGATCGCGTCGGCCGGAACTCCGTTCATCTTTACCGTCCCACATATTTCTAGGAATGATCGCAGATGAGAGTGAGGGTCCTCGGAAGGATGTCCCTTGAACGAGTTATCGCGCGCCATCTGAATCAACCCTGTTTTGAGCTCAAAATTTGTAGCTTGGATGGGGGCGTAAACAATTCCAGAATTTTCGGTAGGAAGAACTGGCTGCAGAAAATCTCTAATTGCTTTGGGAGCTTCTTCTTGGTGGGCCATCGTTTCTGTTAATCTTTTTTCTTTTCTAATGAATTTTAGAGTCCTGTTAATCTCAAGATCTAACGGAAACAAATCAACCACCTTGTTTCTTCGCATGCAATGCTCCCAGATAACAAAAAGAACCAAACAAAAAATGAAAATAAAAATAGTATTCACAAAACGATGAAAGAAAAAAAAAATATTTACACCTAAATTACCATTTATCCTTTTCTTTTCGATGTCAAGAAAAATTAATTTTTGCTTAAAAATCAAGCCTCCCCGGCAACGGCGCCAAAAACTTGTTGGTACGATTATCCGCAAGTGCACGGGCCACAAGTAATATAAAACGGAAAGTATTCCGAGTATCGAATCCTCAGGGAGGCGAAGCGAAACTTAAGCAATTAATTAAAATTCTCTTGAGCACTGAAAATACTTAGGTGAAATAATATTTAGGAACTACGCTCATGTAAAAAGAATTTGAATTTAAAATGACTTAAAGAAAACAAATTTGATCAATCAGAAATAAAATGTGGAGAAAGAGTTTTCTTGAAATGGGAAGAGGGGTCTTGAAAATCAATGATTAGCTAAATAATTGCTATGATTATCCTATCTCATTGCCCAACTAATTATAAACCTAGAATCTTCGTTAATCACATAGGTTCTCCTGTCGGTTTCCCCTAATTGTAATTAATTCATTTTAACAACCTAAGTGTCCTTAGCGCTATTAAAAATCATTAATTATTACGCCCTGATTCATTTTTGGAATCTATGTTTAATCAACTAATCCCGGTGTCACAACGGGCAATTAAACTAGTTGCATGGATTATGATCTATCCTAATTTCTCTCCGTCGAGTTTCCATTAAGAAACGAATCATTACACAATTGGCCAGATTGAGTAAAGCATTAAGCACATCCATACAAATAATTAGGACATGGGCAAGAGACAAGAAATTATAACAATATTGCAACTATCATTTCATTTCAAGACCCCAAGTTGGGGTTTAGCTACACATAATATCCACAATAATTACAAGGGAAAGCATATTAAAAGGCATAAAGGAAAAGGAATTGACCGTCGAAAAACCCCTTGCTGTTGCTTGGAGCCCCCGCTGACTACTCCTCGAGCCTCTAGACTTGCTTCCCAAAATTCCCCAAAAATTCCCACTAGAAGAACCCTCTCAAAAAGGCTCAAAAGCCTTGAGAGGGGCTCCAAAAAAGGAGTCTTAAGAAAGGAAAGAAAGGAATGAGTGATGATTGATTGTTGATGATTTGATTGATGATCCAAATGAGGCACCAAGGGCTCCTATTTATAGGCCTGGAAAAGGGGTAGCGTCGCGACGCTGCCTTGCCAAGCGTCGCGACGCTGCTGCGCACGCGGCTTGGGCAACAAGAAAGGGCAGCGTCGCGATGCTGCCTTGCTAAGCGTCTCGACGCTGTCCAGATTTTCCAGAAAAATCAGCTTCTTTTTGGGCTGATTTTTGGGCCTTCTTCTTCATTTCTCTTGGACTTATCCTCATGGATGTCTTCTTTGGGCTTCATACTTTGATTTGGGCTATAATTCCATCAATTTTGGCTCTTTTTCTCCCAAAATCATCATTTATGCTCCTAAAGACAAAGTAACAAAATTCATTAAATATATTCATTAAAAACACAATTAAAGCACCAAAAAGCTTAATAATTTGAGACTAAAATAGCGACATTTCTGCTCGCTATCAAGCGCTTTGTATTTATAATTTCTTATCGCATACATAAATGTAGCCTGCCGTTTATATCAAAGCACTTTTCCTTTTCTTTATGCGCTAAGATAACGCATTGGAGGTTCTTTTCGCCTAAATTTAGAGGGTAAATAACTTGCATTTCGCAAGCAATCATTTACATGTAACTTGAACTAGTACGTGGGGACATACGGGGATCGGTGTTCAAGTAACAACCTAAAAGGTCTATAGTACAGGGATAAGGCTGGGTACCTTATCCTGATAACACTATGTGATACGACATGTTTTGTATTCGATACAGACGTATTGATCCAAGGCGTCCATGTAGGAGACATGCGAGCGGGGGTATCCTATGCAATGAGTTTGCATAAGACCGGACCACGAAATAGTAAACCACTAGATATAACACCGTTAACTAGTTAGGTTACTATTTCAATAGGATGACCTAGGTTACTCAGTCTTAATCCTGAGTGTGTTATGAACTCCTTCTCACGAGGGATTGTCCTTTGATTAGTACGGGTGAGAGTGGTCTGCACACCGACTCAATAAGCCTATCCTCTTGGGGACAAGATGATGTGCAATTTGCTTACCGCAAGTGTACGGGTCAAGTAATAATATAGTGTTTTTCGTGTAAAACGAGTGTCGTCCTCTGGATTGGTTTTCTAGCAAATTAAGTACCGTGAATACTTTTGTTCAATTTTATTTAGGGAGCAAAACTCAATGATAAAGATAAAAGTAAAGACTAAAAACATAAAAATAAAAGTGGAGATTCAAATGGAAAGACTCTTAGGGAATTGATTTCATTGATCAAGATTGAGGATTGATTAATAGGAATGAATTGACCGTGAAATTATTCTACATGCTAAGGAAACTTTCTTCACGATTACCTCTCCTGAGTATAATTGATTCTCATGCATATAAACTAACTTGATATCCCTATCTAAGTTCATTAACATGTAAGGCATTATTCGGTTCGGTCCTTGTTATGCTTCTAAAGTGATTCCAAACTTAGAATTTCTACTCTAGTCATGCAATTAAACAAGGTAAGTCTTAGGCCAAATCCTCTCTCCTGAGTTAGATTCAACACTTAAATCATTCAATTAGTGATCAAGTAATTGAAAGCATTAAACAAAATTGCATGCATAAAATAAAAACACATTCATACCTAAAATGAATCCAAAAACTAAAACAATTACATCAATCCCTAAGACAAACAACTAGCAATTCGTAGTCTTTAAACCATAAACACTAATTGAAAGAAAAGCCATAAAAACTACAAGAGGTAAGGGAAAGAGAAAGGAAAACTCGAATCAGTCGAAACCGACACGTCCCCGTCACGATCTCCATGTCTTCTCGCTTGATTCCCACTCCTTGGCCTTGCTTTAGCTCCCACCAAAGGTCTTTAGTCGAAATTAGGGCTAAAATCTAACCAATTGGACTCCCCTAATCCGTAGCTGAAAAGAGGAATTTATAGAAAATCTGTCGATAGCGTCGCGACACTTTTTTTTTTTTTTTTTTTTTTTTTTTTTTTTTTTAGGATTGAACTCCATTTGACTCCAATTGCTGAATTAAGCTTCAAACACATACTTCCTACAAATAAAACATAAAAATGCATAAATTTGGGCAAATAATTGTAAAAGACTAATGTTGGAATCCTAGAGTGAGTAAAAATATGGTATAAAAGACTCTAGAATTCCTGTGCAAGTATACACAGTTTGCAGCAAGTAATATTATCAATCCGAGTCCTGAATTAGTTCCCACTCTACCTATTTTGTGTAACTTTCTAATGGTTTCAAAGATGGTAAAATTATTTTGTTTTATAAGAATTATGTTGAGGCAAAATAAATGACAGAACAACGAGTAAACAAATAGATAGACAGATTAAAGACAGGCGCTGGTTAGGATTTAGTGATTGTTCTAAAAGATGCTCTAGCAATATTATTGATCATGCATTTCTGGCAGTATTATTAGCGGACTCCTCCCGGAACTCCGGATCTTTTGGGATATGTTTCAAACCCAATGAAGTGCGACCGATCAAGCACTAGCCAACTGGCTATCCCTAGCTCAGTCGCTGGTGTTCACCAATACACAATGATCGTAGTGTGGATAATTGCCACACACTCTCTAAATCATCCCTGAAACTAGAGAGAGCTATTCACACCGGCTGGCCAGGCGGGCATAAAATGGAAATAAGTACAACAACTAACCAAAATGCGATAGTCAATATATTACTAAAGATGAAGCACGACAATCACATTATTCCTAACCAACACCTAAGCTACTTAGTTCATAATAGGCATGAAAATACAAATCACAATCTGAGTAGGCATGTCCATAATCATAAGTTAATAAAGAAAATAAACTCCTTAATCAGCCTGCAAATGATGGTGTTCTTGATGATCTGCAATCTCTCTATACTATTCGGCTTCCAAGGGAGAACATGGAATACTTTTGACTTTGACGGCTACTTCCTTTTATAGAAGGATGGGAGGCTTGAATTAGGTCAACTAGGACACGTGTAAGGCTCTCCTTGCTCCTTTATCCCGAAAATAACTCAACAGAAGTCGGTTCATGAAGTTGGCTAACGAGCTGTGATGTGGAAGTTCTGTTCCCAGCTTTGCTGCAGCATAGAATTTGCTCCCTCTAGTCGCTCAACAGCATAATCTGCACAAAATGATTTCCAAAGCTTCCATTCTTCCAAATGGGTTAAATCATGTAATATCTTTCTAAAACCAACCCTATTAAGCATTAAAGACACACAAATCCTTATGTAAATGAGGCCTAAATAACTACCTTTTGGGCAGTTATCACACCCCCAAACTTGAACTATTGCGCGTCTCGAGCAATACTAACTCACCTTCCCTTAAGAATTTAAAAACATTAGACAAAGAATTAGCTTAATTAAATCAGACAATCCAATACTACCTTTGACCTTTACCTGAGCACTCTGCAAAACCAAGCTCTGCTGTAGCAAAATGATTCGTCCGGCATGGACAAATAATCACCACTTTTCAACTTAATTCTAAGAACTCACCACAGCCTAGCTCTATTATCAGAAACTTCAAAACATATTTTTAAAGGGGTTTATTTTCTTGTTTTTCAGACTTTAAGCAGCCCTACAGTCATAAACTCTTAAGCATGGGATGACCCACTTTATGGTGTAGTATACCCCTGCCTCAAACTCATCACCAACTAGGCTCAATACTCTTTATAAAGCTCAAGAATCCTTAGTTATTCCATCTCTTGCCCCTCAGAATGGCGACATTTTATGATGAAGCCCACCTAAGTTCTGGGAGACAGAAAAACTGCTGGATCATCATTCATCCTTCGAAACTTTTGCTCCATCAATTTTTTAAGCAAAATCTTCAACAAATAATTTTTTCAGCAAATAGTTTTTTTTTCATTTTTTTCCTAGGTCATCTTTTGATGCGAAGATAAACTGTGGGTATCACAAATGTCCCCGGTTACTCAATAACCTAACAAATTTTTACTTGAAGGAGAGGAATGCTCGAGCAAAACAATTGGAGTAGCAAAAAGTCCCCCAAACTTGAATTATTCATTGTCCCCAATGAATCATTATATAAGCAAGTATACCCCCAAACTTAAATTTTTCTATCTGAATTTTTAAACTAAACATGGGACTCAGATTAAGCTTAAAGTGGATCATATAAGTCAATACTACTGTCAAAATCTTCTTTGCCGCAACAACAGTCCAGGCTAGACGAAATGCTCAAGCAAAAGGTTTCTGGAGATCAGAATACCTTGATCTAATTAAGCGTAATCAGTCCAAGCTTCAAAAATTCAGAAGAAAATTAGTTAAGTTAGAGTTGCTCAATGCTCATGCAACAGAAACATTCAGAAATTTCATTAAAAATATTCAAAGAAAAATTACATAGTAGAGATATATTTTTGTCAAAGCAGAAAAATTAAAAAGAAACAGACAAGAAATTATAACAGCGAGCAGGGTCAATATGTGCGAGCAAACAAAAATGGAAAAACAAAAGTAATGCTCGCTCCAGGTCATCCCATCAGTAAATCTTCTTGACCCTGCTCCTCATCAACATCCTCTTCTCCTTCAACAGGTGGGGGTGGTATCCAAAGATTATCTAAAAAACTAGATGGGTATCCTCACATCTTTTTAACACCTTACCTAAATTATCTAAAAAACTCTGAAAAGACCCTCCAAACACTGAAAAATCGTCCATAAAGACCTCAACAGTGGACTCAATCATATCAGAAAAAATTGCTAACATACACCGCTGAAATGTTGCTGGAGCATTGCAGAGGCCAAAAGGCATTCTTCTATAAGCAAATGTCCCATAAGGACAGGTGAAAGTGGTTTTCTCTTGATCCTCAGGAGCAATAGTAATCTGGTTATACCCAGAATAACCATCTAAGAAACAGTAATAGGCCTGACTAGCCAATCTATCCAACATCTGGTCAATAAATGGTAGAGGGAAATGGTCCTTACGGGTGGCTTTATTAAGCCTCCTGTAGTCCATGCAAACCCTCCTTTCTTAGGAACACATTGGACAGGGCTTACCCAATTGCTATCGGCAATTGGATAAATGATCCCAGCATCCAACCATTTAATCACCTCCTTTTTAACAACCTCTTTCATTGCAGGGTTAAGCCTTCTTTGTTGCTCAATACTCCTAAAGGATCCCTCCTCTAGAGTGATTTTGTGCATACAAAAAGATGGGCTAATTCCCTGAATGTCAGCCAATGTCCAACCTATAGCCTTGCAGTCTTGCTGCAGCAATTTTATTAAGGCCTCCTTATGCTCTGGCATTAAATCTGATGCAACAATAATGGGCAACGTCTCACCTTCCCCAATATACACATACTTTAGATGATCCGGCAAGGGTTTCAAATCTAAGGTAGATGCCTCAATCAGGGATGGCTTAATGGGAGGAGCTTTCCTTTTTCATTTTTTCTTTCTAACAAACAAACTTGTAAATCTTCTACATTAACCTCTCCATGCTCTTCCGAATGCTTACTAGCCGAATCCTGCATTGCTGTCTCAATAACTGTGCTCTCCAGAATCCTAATGAAGGAGCAATCCTCCATTTCGTCTTGATATTTCATGGCTTTAAACACATTAAATTTCACTTCCTCATTAAAGACTCTCATTATTAATTCTCCTTTTTGAACATCTATTAATGCCCTACCAGTAGCCAAAAATGGACGACCTAGAATAATTTGGACATCTTTATCAGCCTCATAGTCTAAAATAATAAAATCAACAGGAAATATGAATTTATCCACTTTTACTAAGACATCCTCAATTTTACCCTCTGGATATGTAATAGACCTATCAGCTAGTTAGAGTGTGACTGTGGTAGGCCTAGCTTCACCAATACCTAACTTTCGATAGACCGAAAGAGGCATTAGGTTAATGTGCGCGCCTAAATCATAGAGTGCTCTACCTAACTCTTTTCCACCTATAGACACAAGTATAGTAAATGATCTTGGATCCTTAGCCTTGGGTGGTAGCCCATTCTTAAGAATAACACTACATTCCTCAGTAAGAGATACAGTTTCAAACTCACCTAACCTCTTCTTTTTATTTAAAATATCCTTAAGAAATTTAGCATAATTAGGCATTTGTTCAATAGCTTCTACTAAAGGGATATTTATATGCAATTGCTTAAGAATCTCTAAAAACTTTTTAAATTGACCATCCTGATTCTTAGGCTTTTGCCTTTATGGAAAAGGTAGAGGTGGTACATAAGGTGGGGGCGGCACATAAGGTGGTTCCACATCTGGAATAGAACCAGATGCTCCAACATTTTTATTGCTGCCTTCAGCACCCTGACCAGACTCCAATTCTTTATCAACAACAATATTTTTATCACTATTTCTATTTACATCTTGGGTCTTACTAGGCTCATCTAATGGCTTACCACTCCTTAGAGTTATTGTCTTTACATGCTCCTTACCTTCCCTTCGAGGGTGTTCAGTATCCGAGGGAAGTTTCCCTTGAGGCCTTGCCTTCAGCTCATTAGCTAGCTGACCCACTTGCAACTCTAGAGCCCTCATCGAAGCTTGATTACTTTGAATTGCGGCATCTGTACGAGCCATAAATTCTTTCATCATCGCCTCGAGAGAACTTCCCGAATTTTGCTGGGGCGAAGCCTGGTTATTTTGCTGGGGCAATACCTGCGCTTTAGAAAATCCCGGTTGGTTCACCTTTTGTTGTGCTTGCACATTACTTCCTTGTCCTCCCCATGAGAAGTTGGGGTGGTTGCGCCAACCTGGATTATAAAAGTTAGAGTAAGGGTTATTCCTCTGATTACCTACAAAAAACACAGAAGCTGGATTGCTAGGGCAAAACTCGTAGTTGTGATTTTCACCACAATAGACACATGCTTCTTCTGCCACTTGGTTCACCAATGCAGCAGGCTCCATAGCTGGTGGCTGCTGATGACTAATCACTGTCACATTCTTAAGAGCGTTAGCAATCATAGCAAGATCAACCCTAATGGTGGACACACCATCAACCTCTAATACACTCTTAACCTTTTTATTTGTGCTTCTAACATCTGACCACTGAAAACTATTAATAGATATTCTTTCTAAAATTTCATAGGCTTCATCAAAAGTTTTTGCCAAAAGGGCCCCTCCAGCCGAAGCATCGACCATACCTTGGGTTACTCCATTTAAACCATTGTAAAATATTTCCATTTGAATACAATGAGGTAAACCATGGTGGGGACACTTTCGCAAAAGCTCCTTAAATCTCTCCCAAGCCTCACTAAAAGTCTCATCCTCAAGTTGCCTAAACCCTACTATTTCACTCCTTAATTTAGCATTTCTATTAGGTGGGAAATATTTACTCAAAAAATTTTCAGCTAACTCATCTCATGTCCTAATTGACATCCCTGGATTCAATCCCTGGATTCAACTCAATAAACATTGGGACAACATACGCTCGAGTGGCTCTGGTCCTATCGTTCGCTATCAAGATAGGATTCTCAGCCTGATTATTTTGCTGCTCATTTTGTTCAAACGGCGGGTTTTGCTGCAGCAAACGATTCTGGGGGTCGGCTGGACCTTCAGGACCCTCTGGAAGGCGCGACACGTTCTCCATCTGGTTTCGGCGCTCCTCTCTCCTTCTTATCCTGAATGTCCTTTCAATTTCTGGATCAAGCTCGAACCTTACCCCAGGCGGATCGCTCATGCACCAAGCTCACACTTACAAAAACAAAAGAAACAATCAAAAAGTTCTAGCACCAAACCACTAAAACACATACACAAAAAAAATCAGATGAAAACTTATTTGATTCCCCGGCAACGGCGCCAAAAACTTGTTGGGTTCCTAGAGTGAGTAAAATTATGGTATAACGACTCTAGAATTCCTGTGCAAGTATACACAGTCTGCTACAAGTAATATTATCAATCCGAGTCCTGAATTAGTTTCCACTCTATTTATTTTGTGTAACTTCCTAATGGTTTCAAAAATGGTAACAATAATTTGATTTTATGAGAATTATGCTGAAGCAAAGTAAAAGATAGAACAAAGAATAAACAATTAAATAGACAGATTAAAGACAGACGCTGGTTAGGCTTAATAGCTGTTTAAAAAGAGGCTCTAGCAATATTATTAATCATGCAACTCTCGCAGTATTATTATCGGATTCCTCCCGAAACTCTGGATCTTTTGGAATGTGTTTCAACCCCAATGAAGTGCGACCGATCAAGCACTAGGCAACTGGCTATCCCTAGCTCAGTCACTGGCGTTCACCAATACACAATGATCGTCCACTCTCTAAATCATCCTTGAAACTAGAGAGAGATATTCACACCAGCTGGCCAGGCGAGCATAAAATGTAAATAGGCAAAACAATTAACCAAGATGCAATAATCAATATATTACTAAAGTATAAGCACAACAACTACATGTTCCTAACCAACACCTTAAGCTACTTAGTTCATAATAAACATGGAAACATGAATTACAATCTGAGTAGACATGTCCATGATCACAAGATACTAAAGAAAATAATAATCTCCTCAACTAGCTTGTGAACAATGGTGTTCTTGGTAATCTCTAATCTCTCTATACTATTCGGCTTCCAAGGAAATTTGGAATGCTTTTGACTTTGACGGCTACTTCCTTTTATAGAAGGATGGGAAGCTTGAATTAGGTCAACTAGGACACGTGTAAGGCTCTCCTTGAATTAGGTCAACAGAAGTCGGTTCATGAAGTTGGCTAACGAGCTGTGATGTGGCAGTTCTGTTCCCGGTTTTGCTGCAGCACAGAATTTGCTCCCTCCAATCGCTCAGCAGCATAATCTGCACAAAATAATTTCCAATGCTTCTATTCTTCCAAATGGGTTAAAACATGTAATATCCATCTAAAACCAACCCTCTTAAGCACAAAAGACACACAAATCCTTATAGAAATGAGGCCTAAATAACTACCTTTCGGGCAGTTAACATGTCTCGACGCTGCTTTCTTGACATCTTGACCCTAGTAAATTACCATATCTAATTTGAGCGGCAAAGGCGATAGTGTCGCGACGCTGCCGAGAATTTCCTTATACTGAATGGACGACAAGCAATAGCATCGCGATTAATGTGGATTTTTCCTATCGCAAGCGCATGAGTCAAGTAATAATATAGTGATTTGTAAATCGAATGTTGATCGGTCAAATTTATTATACATTTAGAATCTCCGAATTTTCTTATCTTAGTTGAATTCCTTGCGAAAAATGCTTTAAAATGAGTATAATATGTGTATAGGTCCTCATCGGAGCTTTAGAAGCAATTCGGGGCATAAACGAGCGAAACCGGAGCTAAAATGACCATTCTGCCCTTGGAGACTCATAAGCATTGAGACGACCATCATCAGCGTCGAGACGCCACACAAATAAGGAAAGAACTTAGAGATCAAACTGGGGCTCAGCGTCGAGACGCTAGCCCACTACGTTGCGACACTAGGGCAATCCGAGAGATTCTTTCCAAAATTGAAGGGATAGCGTCGCGACGCTAACCACAGTGTCGCGATGCTAGGTAGTTTTCTAGAATTTGGCTTTTCCTTAATTGGCTGGTGATTTTCTCCAAAATTGAGGCCTTCTTCAGCACCAAGTTATCACGAATAGAAGGCCAAAAACTCCTATAAATAGAGGCCTTTGGTGTAGGTTTAGAATCATCACACAATTCATCCCTCACTACAATTTTGTAGCCACTTTTCTCTCTAGTTTCAAAAGTTCTTCTAAGGTTTCTTAGTCGAAGGGTCAATTGATCGAGCCTTGAGCTTGGAGGTGCTTATCTATGGCCAACTAAGCTCGGATCATTGTAATCGAGACCTCGATTTGTAAGTTTGATTCAATTTTATGAGATTTCCATTCTTAATTACTTAGTTAATTGTCTTTGTGATTTTAGTTCTTTACATACAAGTTTAGATTCTGGTAGGAAAGATTGACTACCCTGACCGCACCCTGTCTAAATTTACTTGCTAAATCTAAGTAGCAAATAGGTTAACGTTATGATATTATGCATGCGTCCCTAGAACTAAATGATTTAATCAATTGTAATTGTGGTTTGTTGTTCGTTGCATGCGAATTAATTTTGCTAGATCTCAATGCTGTTTAGATTAGTTAATAGGCCAATTAATTAATTTAAACTAGAATCAAACCTAGTGTTTGCATGTTTGTGATAGTTGGATCATGGCTCTCGATTTGTTGCTGGAGTACACCAGACTTAGATAGTTAATTAAATATCAATTGATAATCAATGAATGAAATTAATCAAACCTAACACCGAGTTCAACCCCGATTACAATGATCCTCGTGGTAAGATCAACTAACCCCGCCTTTACTTTCCTTGCATTTAATTTTCCATATTTATTTTCCCGCCTTTACTTTATGTCTTAATCCTTATCTATAAAATCCCCCTTTTTGGTTACCTAAAAAACACAAAAGAATTTGGAAATAAACCAATTGTTCCCTGTGATTGACCCTGACCACTAATGCTACAAGTTTGCTTTAGGAATCGTGGATTATAAATTTATTTGACACGACCCTCGACAAGTCGTTCCATCAAATGTCGTCCTTTGGATTGGGTTTTAAGTTAAACTAAGTATCACAGATAATTTTGCTCAATTTTATTTAGGGACTAGAAAGTAGTGAAGTTTAGTAAACAAAGGTGATGCAAATTAAAGATTTGAGATTCAATTGAAAGAATTCTTAGGGAATTTATTTCGTCAATTTAGTTTAGGATTAATTAACGGGAATGAATTGTAACGTGCAACTATTTTATGAATCTAAGAACCTTTAATCACAACTATCTCTCCCGAGCATAATTGATTCTCATGCATATAATTAACTTGATAGTCCTATCTAAGTTCATTAACATGCAAGGCTTTTAGTTCTTTTGACAATTTCTAAAGCTATTATAAATTTTGTCACGATCTTAGAATTTCTACTTTAGTCATGCAATCTTAAATAAGTCTACGCTAAATTCCCTCTCCCGAGCATGATTCAACACTTAGATCTTTCAACTAGTGGCCAATTAATTGAAAGCATTCAAACATGTTTGCATACATAAATCAAGTGCACAAAACAACCCAAAAATTAATCCATAAACATAAACGACTACATCAATCCCTAAGAAACACACTTAGATACTCATACACGGTGTTACGATATAAGCTAAACATGATAAAGTCGTAGAATCTAACTAAAGATAAGGAAAAGGAAGGAAAACTCTTCAATCCGTTGAAACCGACACGTCCCCGTCACGATCTCCACTTCTTCAAGCTTGGTTCCCACTCCTGGGTCTTGCTTCAGCTCCCACAGAAGGTCTCTAGTTGAAATTAGGGCTAAAATCTCTCAAATTTGATCTCCCTTGGTCGTAGCAAATCACATTGTATTTATAGGAATTTGTCGACAGTGTCCCGACGCTGTCCTCTGCTGCCACATGTAAATAAGAAAAACTTCGACATCGTCGAGATGCTCCACGGCAGCGTCGTGACACTGTCGCCTTTACCGCCCATTCTGCTTCAGGAAATTTTCTAGCGTCAAGACACCCAGAGAGCAGCGTCTCGACGCTAGAACTCGAGTTTTCACACTTTTCAAGCCTCCAACTTTGATTCTTTTTGTTTCTTTGGCTTCTTTTAGTGTCCCGAACAACCGAATAACTCAATTTTCTCGATTTAGCTCCAATAATTAACTCCTACAAATAGAACATTATAATGCATAATTTTGGCCAATTTAATCTCGAAGACTAACTAAAATAAACAGGGAAAACTACCTTGTTATGCGCGCTATCAGCGACGCTGTCGAAAATTTTCCTATAAATACAATGATGTAATTTGATGTAATTTTAGCCCTAAAATCGACTAGAGACCTTCTGTGGGAGCTGAAGCGAAGCAGAGGAGCGGGATTCAAGGCTTAGCTCGTGGGGATCGAGACGGGGACGTGCAGTTTCGACAATAATAGTATTTTCTTTTTTTTCCCTTTCTTTAGTTGTTTTAATGGCTTTTTTAGATTTAGCTTACATCATAAGGCCATGTATGAGTAGCTAGATTTGTTCTCTTAGGGATTGATATAACCCTTTGGACGTTGTTGGATTATTTGATGGATGTTTATTATTTTTAACTCATTTATGCAATTTAAGACTCTAATGCTTTTAATTCACTAGCCTTGAGTTAATTAATGCTATATCTCTAATTCTTGCTCAGGAGAGGGGACTTAGTTTAGATAAATAAATTGCATAACTATAATAATCCTAAAATCGGGAGATTTAGGATATTGTAGAAATTGTTAATAGGATTCAATTACAATCATGCATGTGAATGAATCTAGATAGGGATATCGGGTTGATCATATGGAGAAACAACAAAGAAATCTTGTGATGGCAGTGTCTCGACGCTTCTTTACTTGGACAACAAGCAGAATCTGCTTGAGGAACACGTCTTGGCCTCTGTATATTGCGCATTCTCCAAGCTTTAAAGCCATCCAATTGAGGGGTTTTCACCCCTAGCTCAAGATAGAGGATTGATTAAGTAGAAATGAGAGAAGAATGACAGATTTGATCGAGAATCCAAGGCTCAAGACTTTTGATGATTGTGACGGGAGCATTGGATCCACACACAACGGTTATTTCCTCTTAATATTCCTGTAATTTCTTATCATAATTGAGTTAGAATTATGGATTAAGATTGTTTGGCTGAAATTATTCCCATTATAGATTAAATCTTGAGACCTAGGGTCGTTAATTTAGCCAATTGGATTATGTAACTTAATTATTTGGATATTGTAATTAATTTCTTAAAATTTCATATATACAATTTATGCTTAATGCTCTCAATCCCTTGATCACGGATTGATTGATTTGTTGATCTAAATTGAAACTCGACAGAGAGAAGTTAGATTAGAGCCCAATTGCATGGCTAACAATTGCTTGGAACACGAAAGTGAAAAAGAATTGTTAGAAATTTATGACGAAGTTGCTTAATGCCATATTATAATTAACTAAGGAAATAGACACAAAAATTAGTTAATTTAATTTGAGATGTGAAGGATCTTGAAAGAGAAATCCACTTAAATTACTTCTAGATTTATGAAATTGAAGATTATTAATTACATTCATTCATTTAATTAAGTTACAAATCCAAAAGGCTAATTAACACCCTAGGTTGAGTCCATTTAAAAGAATTTCTCCAAATTTAATTTCTTGCCTTCTCTAATTGTCAATTTAGTAATTTTTACATAATCATTCGAGTTTGAGTTCTAAATAAAATTGAGCTTGACAATTCTGGGTAATTAATGAATTTAATTCAAATTCCTTGTGATTCGATACTTGCTGGTAAATACTTACCATTTTATATTACTTGTGGCCCGTGTGCTTGCGGATGTGCATAATGCAGAATGCCAACAATAACCGAAAAACAGAGTTAAAGTGTACCAACCTCTTGGAGCTTCCAATTCAAGTTATTCTTCTGTTGTTTCTTCACACCAATGGATCAAGGACCACCACCAAGATCTTCCTTGCTATTCTCAGGCCTTAGAATGGATTGTGGAATCCTCTGGAGATGGAAATTTGGAAGGGAATGCTTGAAGTTCAAGTTTTGAGAGTGGGTTTGAGAACTTTCTTTGAGGTGAGAAATTGGCAGCATAACATGTTGTAATCAAGCATATTTTCTTTACCATTTCATCCTCTATATATAGAGGAATTCATGCATCTCAAATGCTCCTAAAATTGACACTCAATTAGTGACTAATTTAAGCTTGAGATTAGGTGTTGCCTTAAGGTTTAGTGCATGGAGGTCGTGTAATCCACCACCTCCAAAAAATGCAATTGATTTTTATTTTTCTATAATTAAAACTTTTGATTTTAATTCTAAATTTTAATTAAATATAATTCTTAATTATATTTAAATAAAAATATTTTTAATTAATTATATTATATTAATTTAATATCTAATATTAAATTAATATTTTGCACCTGATCCTTATTTTTTCTCTAAATTAAATTTCCCGAACATGAATCCCTATTCACATGTTCAATATTTAAATCATATTTAAACATATCAAACTCTCAAATTTTTAGTATAATTCGAAATTAAACTAGTACATCGATAATATTGTATATAACCGACATTCATACCCTAATTTGAATTTGAACGATTCAAATACTCCCATCACACTCTTCTAAAGTTTATTCCTATATGAGATAACAAGGGGACCTAATGGACCTACAGATCATGGGCTCCAACGACTCGAGAATAATCGACTAAACTCATTAACCTAGTTATTCAACATTCGTTAGCTACCGGGACACTCCACTATAGCCCGTAGGCTGCACGCCTCTCATTGTAGATATTTTTCTGTCCACTCGATGTAACCATGATTAGTAATTCGATCTTTCACAGGTTGTTTGCAACTAGAGCTGAGTTAAATGTTTGTTTTACCCCTATAGTTACATCTTGTTCCTTAAGTCCCACTGATCCTCTAATGGACAATTGGTTTATGGTTCTACTGATGCACGATTTTCCGCAAGCGCACGGGTCGTCACAAGTAATATAAAACGGAAAGTATTCCGAGTATCGAATCCTCAGGGATTGGATTTATTCAATTAAATACCACGAATAATCTTGCTTAGCTTTATTTAGAGAACAAAATCTAATGCTGAAAAGAATAATAAAAAGCTAATCTAGAAAGCAAAAGATAAATGGTGACACAATTTGGAGGGATAATTCTAGAGTTGTTGATTTTATCAATTGGACCTTTAATGCTTTATCAATTAACTAATATGGATTAACTAATCATTTGATTCATAAGTCTAGAAGCCTAATGACAAGGACTCTCCTGTCGGTCTCCTCCTATCTCATACCTTTCAATAAAGAATCTCCTTTCAGTCTCATCCTTATTTACTTAGCATGGCATTACGACCCTTCAGTACAACCTCTAACGTTATTTATTTTATCCCGTGTCACCCGGGTAAATAACCGTTAGTCATGCATTCAGTTCTAGTCTAAGCTTCTCTCCGTCGAGTTTCCACATAGTAACAATTCATTTAATCAGTGATCAGTTGATTAAAAGCATTATGGACAAAATGCACAAATGAACAATAATGACAATTAAACCACATCAATTCATTAATTCAGTAGAGGTTCAACATCTAAATCAATCTCATAGAATTTAGGAATTTACTACTCATAATCACTAAAATTCAATAATTCCTAATCACAACAATTCTAGAAACTAAAACATAAAGGAAAAGGGAAGAGAAATGCTCATAAAAGTGTCGATCTCCTCGATCCCGCGCCGACCTCCTTCGATCCCGAGCTCCAAAGATCTTCAACAAAGCTCCAAAACTCTCCCAAAAATCCCAAATTTTAGTGTAAACTCTAGAATGGGGTGAAAACCCACAAATTGGCACACAATCTTCATTGCAAAAGGCTCCTTTTATAGGCTCCCAGCAGGCACAGCGTCGAGACGCTACAAGGACAGCGTAGAGACACTCTAACGTCATATTTTCTTAGGCTCCAAGACGTCACAGCGTCGAGACGCTACTTTGGACAGCGTCGCGACGCTCTCGCGATTCCAGATTTCTCCACGCAGCTGCCTAGCGTCGAGACGCTCCAGGCTTAGCGTCGAGACGCTAGGCCCTAAATCTTCAATAAAGGCCCGATTTTGACTCCATTTTTGGGCCTCCAACTTTCTTTTGGCCCAAATACTTCTTGTAATGGATTTTGGGCACTTTTCTTGACCCAACTTGATACTTTAAGACTTGAAATTCATCAATTTGGGCTTCTAATTCATTCTTCTTGGCTTTTTGGACTCGGATCTTCAATGTAATTCTCCAAATTGCTCAAAAAGCCTCCAAAATCATCTAAAATCTCTCAAAATTCCGGTTTTGCTTCCTTGACTCGGTTTTCTGAAATTTAAACTGAAAATAGCTTTTAAGCACACAATTCAAGCATAAAAGTAGCCAAAATTAATAGGAAAATGATGACATTTTTGCATGTCATCATCTACCATTAAACCGAGCCTCTCTCAAGCCAATGAGAGGGCGGGGCCCCTTGTTTAAGACATGGAGTCAGCACTTAAGGGAACAACCTCTCTACTATCCCTAAAATGGGCAGGAGTGAATTCCGTCTTGTAAGACTAAGTCCCCTATCTACTCTGTCTCATCTCCAAAATGGTAGGTTTATTGAATCAACAAACTCGGGCCACTCTCACCCATGCAAATCTAAAGACAATCTCAAATAAACAGGAGTTCATAGTTAGTTGAGGATTAAGATCGAGCTACCTAGGTCATGACTCAATCCTCAAGCTTAAGCTTTTGCTAGTCCTCGAGCAAACTACAAATCTAACATACAGTAGAAGAATGGATGTAATAGTCATGACTCAATCCTCAAGGCTCAAATGTCAATAACCAAGCAAGCAAGAGACATGCACACAAGGACCAATGAGGGAGACAAATTAAAATTTTTCCAAAATTAACTTGCACAAGCGAGATCTAACTCAACAAGATCAGACTCTACTAGCCCAGGATTGGATTATTAAACTCTCAGCTCATCTTCCCTCTGCACTGGCACTAAGGTTTCACTAATGAGTTAATGGAACAAATTAGTTTGCTTTCCTCCATACTTAGGTGCTTTTAATTAACAATTGAATTAAGCATGTATATGTGGCACTAGCTTTCACACACCCATTGCAGGGACCCTTAACCTGAGTTTTCTCTGGTTGGCCTAACTGATCACAACAGGGGTAGCTCTTTTTTCCTTAATCTTTATTAACCATTGCATATTGCGCGCATAAGTCATGACTTTTTTCTTTTTCAACAATAACAACAAGAATGATTTTTTCATTATGAACATGATAAGCAGATATTCTTCTCTTTTCTCCTAAGCAAGATCAAACATACTAATTTGCAAAAAATTAACTCTTTAGCTCTACCCTACACCTATCGAGGTGACAACAAGCATATGAACCTAATAATTCGCTCCTAAGCATTCAAATCCAAATCTAGCCAAGACAAATACTCTACTCATGCAAGTCATCTCTTAGAAAAATTTTAAAAAGTCTCCCTTTTTGGGCACTCATGCTTACAACTCATCACAAGCTTGAACATTGACAAGAAAGCCTATCCTAGGACATCATAATCATGCAAAAATACATCCAGACAACAACCATATGCGTAATTCAAAGAAAGCTCAAAACTATAGCCCGAACTCAGATGCTCAAGGGCTCCCCAAACATGCTAATCCACCCCCAAACTTAAAACATGCAATGTCCTCAATGTATAAAGAAAATAGGGCATAAACAAGCATGAGAACAATAAAAGAATGAAAGGAGTGAACAATACTGGCCTGGAATGATGCTGACTTCTTGATTGAGAGCTTGGAATCTTAAAGCTTGAAAGCAAAGGAGAGAAAGAAAACAAGACCTACAAAACAAAAACAAACAATAAATCAAAAACAAAAAGAAAACACACTAAACTTACTTGGATTGCCTCCCAAAAGCGCTTGTTTAATGTCATTAGCTCGACGTGTTGACTGTGCTTCAAGGAGGCTTCTTTTTTGTGAATCCAACAGTGGTGCTCTTTCTTGCACCTTTCTTATAGCCCATGAAAAGCACGTCCGAGTGTCCCTTAGAATCTTCCACTGCTTTAATTATTTCTTTGTCATTCCTGACTCTTACAGTGAGCTCCCTGCGCTCAATATCAATAATCACTCGCCCAGTAGCGAGGAATGGTCTTCCTAATATGACAGGCATTGAAGGATTTTCTATCATATCCATAACATATAAATCAATAGGGAGGAAAAATCTACCTACTCTGATTAAAACATTCTCTACAATGCCAACTGGTCTAACCACAGACTGATCAGCCAATTGGAGCTTTACAGGAGTAGATTTAATCTCACCTATGTCTAACTTTTTACACAAGGATAAAGGAATAATATTAATGCTAGCACCTAAATCACATAATGCTCTGAAAGAATAAGTACCAAAACTACAAGGAACAAAAAAACTCCCTAGATCCGCTACTTTTTCAGGTACCTTCTGTTGTACTCTAGTGCTGCATGTGGAAGCAAGATATACAGTGTCAACCTTCTTTTCCTTTCGCTTCTTTGCTAACCACTCCTTCATGAACCTGTTATACTGTGGCATCTCTAATGCCTCTGCAAAAGGAATATTAATGTTCAGATTCATAAAAGCATTCATAAACTTATCAAACTGAACCTGATTGTTCTTTTTCTTCTTTTTCTTTTTCTTTTCTTTGGGAACCATCAGTGTGGGAGAAGGAATAAGAGGCTCAGGTTCAGGCTTTTCAACCTCATCTGATGATGTGTCCTCCTCAGCTTCCCCTGTAGGCGTGTCATACTCCTCAGAATCAGGTTCCTCTTCAGCTTCCTCCTGGTGCACAGTGATTGCCTTACAGTACTCTATCTGTGTTTTCTCTTGCTCAGCTGGGGCCTTACCTTTATTCATGGTGCTTACAACATTTACCAACTGTCCCAGCTGAGTTTCAATATTCTTGATGGCAGCACTGTGACCATTCACTGTTGAGTTGATGGCAAGGACTGCCTCCTCCAATTTGGTTGTCCTGTTACTAGACTCTGCAATGAAAGCTCCAACAAGATCTTCTAACTTTTTATTTTCTTGAGTTTGAGGAGCAAACCCAGGAGGATTAAGAACGTTCTTAGAATTAGCATAAGAGAAATTTTCATGGTTCCTATTGTTAGGGTGATAATGTGTAGGTGTAGAATTATTATTATATCCCCTAAAATTAGAATTTGATACATACTGAACCTGTTCAATGGTCTCCTCCTAAGGTCTGGATGCTAAAGCAATAGCTGATTCAATTGACTGTGCACTCCCTGTACCTGAAAATTTCATAAAAGCATTAGCAAGGGAGGTCGTCTAGGACTGGAGTGCACTTACTTTATCAACCTCAAACACTCCAGAAGCAATCTTTTTGGCTGTAGACCGCTCAGATGGCCACTGGTAGCTGTTGGTGGCCATATCCTCTAGAAGTATGCGAGCATTTTCCACGGTCTTGGACAACAGAGTCCCACCTGCAGCTGCATCAACAATCGTCTTTGTACTAGGAGTTAAACAATTATAAAACAATTGAACCAGAAGCCAGTCAAGGTATCCATGCTGAGGACACTTCCTCAACAACTCTTTAAATCGCTCCCAAGCTTCAAACAGCTGCTCATCATATTGTTGTTGGAATGTCCCAATCTCGGTCCTCAGCTTGACCATCTTTGCAGGAGGGAAAATTTTCTTTAAAAAGGCCTGGACCAAAGCATCCCAAGTGGTGATGCTCCCAGGGGGAATGGACTGCAACCAATCTCGTGCTTTATCCTGCAAAGAAAAAGGAAACAAACGTAAGCGAATGGCATCCTCAGAAACTCCATTAATTTTTACCGTCCCACAAATGTCTAAAAATTATTTGAGATGAGAATTTGGGTCCTCGGTGGGCGATCCTCTATATGCACAGTCTCGAGCCATCTGAATGAGACCTGTCTTCAGCTCAAAGTTGTTGGCATTAATCGGGGCATAGAGAATCCCCGACTGTTGCCCCTGAAACACGGGCTGAAAGTAGTCTCTAATAGGCCTAGGCTCCTCAGGTGGATTTTGGTCAGCCATTTGAATAATTTCTCTGTTTTCTGTTCGAATCCTATGAATTATTCTTTCGATCTCGGGATCCAACGGTAGCAATTCTCTACTATTATGCATACAAAAGCAAAACTACCCTAAAAAAGGAAAGAAAACAATTATGGAAAGAAATAAAGAAAAGAAAACAACTAATCTAAATACGGAAATAAATCTAGAAAAGGAAACAAAATAACCTAAAATGGAATGCAAAAATAAATATGGCAAAACACAAATAAGGAAACTAACAAATAAGGAAAAACTAATCTAAAAAGGAATAACAAGAAATAAATAAGGAAAAGATTACACAACTAAAAGAAAAACTAAGCTAAAAAAAACAAATATGGAAAGAAAAACAAATAAGGAAAAAAATGCAATCAACCTAAAAAAGTAAAAATACACCCTAAATTAAGATCAAACAATTTTTTCACAATATCAATCTAGCTAAATGTGCCAATCCCCGGCAATGGCCCCAAAAACTTGATGTGGACTTTTCCTACCGCAAGCGCACGGGTCAAGTAATAATATAGTGAATGTAATTCGAATGTCGTCCTCTGGATTGGATTTTTAAGCAAATTAAGTATTGTTAATTATCTTGCTCTTTATTTAGGGAACACAATGTGATGACTGAATGATATGAAAACTAAATCAAAACAAGTAAAAAGTGTTAAAATTCAATTGGGAAAAATACTTAGGGAATTGATTTCGCCGATTTAGTCTAGGATTGATTTTAAAGAGTAAATTATTATGCAAAATGAAATTATGAGCCTAAGACCCTTTAATCACAACTACCTCTCCCGAGTATAATTGATTCTCGTGCACATTAACCAACTTGATATCACTATCTAAGTTTATTAACATGCAAGGCAATGAGATCTTTGGACCAATTCTAAAGTTAATCTAAAACCGTCACGAATTAGAAAATAAACCTTAGTCATGCAATCTTGAGTAAGTCTATATTAAATCCCCTCTCCCGAGCTAGATTCAAAACGTTAATCATTCAACTAATGGCCAATTAATAGAAAACATTAAATCAAGATTACAAACATAATAAACATTGCACAACTTAAACCATAAATCAATCCATGAACAAAATCAACTACATCAATCCCTAAGCTATGAGTTTAACTACTCATGAATGTAAATACAAGCTCACCTAAACATAATAAAGCCATAAGTCTAACTAGAGAAAAGGAAAGGGAAAAGAAAACTCAATGTAGGCCGAGACCGAACGTCCCCGTCACGATCCCCACGAACAATGGGTTGATTTCTGAATCTCTCCCTTTGTTTCAGCCTTCAATTGCTCTATTTCTGCCCTCTTTACGGCTCCAAGAAGTCCCAAAATTGAATCCCCCGAAAACCTAGCCGAAAGGAAGTATATATAGCAATTTTTCGTCCTAGCGTCTAGACGCTGCCTCAAAACACGTGTATTATGAAAAGGGAATTATGCAGCGTCGAGACGCTAAGGTCGTAGCGTCAAGACGCTGCGACGATTTCGCGCCTATTCTGATATGGAATGCCAGCGTCGAGACGCTCAAGGGCTGGCGTCTCGATGCTAGCCTGCATTTGACCAAAATTTGAATTTTTTCCTTTTTGATTCTTTTTTCTTCCTTTGCATCTTTTTGCGTCCTGAGCACCCGATTAACTCCATTATTGCTCTAAAGCTCCAATCAACCATTTCCTACAAAATAAACAATTAAGTGCAATAAAATGGCCAATAATCATCAAAGACTAGTTAAATTAAATAAGTAAAGATAGCTAGCTATGCTCGCTATCAGATCCGCTTTTATGTCACTACATATAGTTCAAGTATTCCTTCATAATACAGCCAGGGGTTCTTAGTTATTGGATTTGTGGTTTAATTAGGCGAGATTTGTTGGATTTTATGCCCTAAAACTCGTAGATAGTGAATGTAAACAAATTGTATACTTGTTTCAATAAAGTGTTATTGAGTTTCTACAATAAAGTGTTATTGTTAAATATTGCACAATTTGACCCAAATCCAATAAACTAAGATCCAAGGTTGTTTGTATGTAACTTGAACTAGTATGTGGGGACATACAAGGATCGATATTCAAGTAACAACCTAAAAGGTCTGTAGTACAAGGATAAGGTTGGGTACCTTATCCTGGTAACACTATGAGATACGACCCGCTTTGTATTTGATACAAACGTATTGATCCAAAACGTCCATGTAGTAGACATGCAAGTGGGGGTATCCTACGCAATGAGTTTGCATAAGACCGGACCACGAAATAGTCAACCATTAGTTATAACACCGTTAACTAATTCGGTTACTGTTTCAATAGGATGACCTAGGTAACTCAGTCTTAATCCTGAGTGTGTCATGAACTCCTTCTCATGAGGGATTGTCCTTTGATTAGCATGGGTTGGAGTGGCCAATACGCCGACTCAATATGCCTTCCTTTTTGGGGACAAGATCGAGTGGGAGGCTGGGGACATGACAACACAAGAAGGAATTCACTCATTCTCGCTTCTAGGTGAAGTAGATGGGTCTTCCCTTAAGTGGTGACTCCGGGACTTGAACAAAGGGATCCCGCCCTCTCACTGGCCCTAGAGGGACTTTCTGTTTAATGGTTGGACCATAAACAGGTTGTTCATTAGAGGAGCGCTGGTACTTAAGGAGACAAATGTAACACAGGGGTAAAACGGTAATTTGACCCAGCTGTGATTACGAAAACTCTTGAAGGATTGACTTACCGACATAGGTCTACATCCATGGACACAGAAATGTTCTACAGTGAGAAGAGTTCAGTTGTGGGTCTTTAGTGGAATGACCCACAGTTAATGAATATTGGTTAACCTGATTAATGAGTTTAATCTATTAACCTCATATCATTGGAGCTTCTGATCTGTAGGTCCATTAGGTCCCTCTGCTAGCTCGTAAAGAGTAATTAGGAACAAATATATCTTGAGAGAATTTGAATAGTTCAAATTCATATTGGGAATTAAGTTAATTGTACGAGATACAAATTAATATAATGTATAGTGATGCATTAAAATATAAAGTCTAATTTTAGATTAAACTTTATTATATTGAGAGACTGATATATTTGAAATAGTTCAAATATATGTCTAATTAAATATATGGTATTTAATTAAAAGATAAATTAATTAATTCTGAATTCATTAATTATTCAATTTAGTTTAAATTAAATGAGATTTAATTAAACTATAGTCTATGAGAGAAATAAATATTTGAAGAAGTTCAAATATTAATATGAATTTGATTCATATTAAATTTATAGGATATAAGAGAATTTGAAGGAGTTCAAATTTTAATATGAATTTGATTCATATTATAGAATTAATTAATTGAAGGTCTCAAATTAAATATATGATATTTAATTGGGTAATTAATTAATTAACTAATAGAAGGTCTGAAATTAAATATATGATATTTAATTGGTGATTAATTAATTAAAGTATTAATTAATTGGAAATTAATCAATTATGAAAATGATTAATCACTTATGGAAGTAATTAATCATTTATGGAAATGATTTAATCACTTATGGAAGTGATCAATCATTTATGGAAAAGATTAATCAATTATGGAATTGATTGGTCATGGAATTGGTTGGTCATAGAATTGATTAATTATGGAAAAAATTAAATCAGTTATGGAAATAATTGATTTTAAATGAATATTTTATTCATGGCATTTCTCCTATAAATAGAACACTAAACCTAGGGTTTAGGTACTACAACATAAGGCCACAAGAATGCACTCTTGCATTCTCTCTAGCCTCCCTCTCATATTCTCTCAACCCAAGAACTCTAGGGAGAATTTTCTCTCTAGAGTTTTTCCCATTCAAGATTAGGTAGTCCCACAACTACGTTCCTAATCTCAGAGTCATAGCGGGGAAGATCAATTGGTGGTGTCCCAGTTGTTGACGCTTGGTCCAAAATCAAGAAAGGTGTCTGTTGAAGTATTCAGAGTCGTCAACGACGGTATGTTTGCTTCTCCCCTTTAGATTTAGATCTAATAAATTTTGTATGCTTAGCCTTAAGTTTGTATAGAATTTGTTCTATGTTTTAACCAATGCAATAGTATTTTTTGATAAACAAAATTAACTACGAATCGACCCAATTACGCTTCCGCTTTAACGGAATTGGGGAATTCCAAATCCTTTCAAGATTAACATACATGTTGGGGATATGACCGGGTAGATAGCTTGGGACATAGTCTTGCAAGACAAAATTCAATCTTACCAAATTTAGGGATAGTAGAGAGGTTGTTCCCTTAAGTGCTAACTCTGGGACTTGAACAAAGGGATCCCACCCTCTCATTGGCCCGAGAGGTATTAAGTTTAGTGGTCGGACCACAAACCAATTGTTCATTAGGGACTCAATGGGGACTAAAGGAACCAGATATAACTTCAAGGGTAAAACAGACATTTGACCCAACTGTAGTTACGAACAACCTGTGAAGGATCGACTTACTCATTATGGTTATATCGGGTGCACAAAAATATATCTGCAGTGAGGGGAGTTCAACTATCGGGCTATAGTGGAGTACCCTGATAATTAACGAATGTTGATTAACTAGGTTAAAAGAGTTTAACCGGTTAATCTCGGATCGTTGGAGCCCATGATCTATAGGTCCATTAGGTCCCCCTGCTAGCTCACACGGAGTAAACCTTAGAACAAAGTGATGACAAAATATGAAACGTTCAAATTCGATTTAGAGAATTAAACGTTAATTATATTTGATATATTTAACGTAATTATGGATTAAACTATAGATATCGAAAGAGTAGGAAATATTTAAATTCCATTTCAATATTGTACGTGTGAATAGGGATTCGTATTAGTACACCGGGAAAAAGATATCGGGATTGGTGTCGACATTTTGGTGATTCTTTAATTTAATATTTGATATTAAAATTAAATAGATTAAGATTATTTAAATATGAATTTTGAGAAAATCATATATATATATATATATATATATAATTTAAAATTAGATTTTCCATTAAGATAAAATGAAATTATGAATTTCATTAATTATTAAAATTGGTTTCATTTTTAATTTTAATTAAGAATTAATCCAAGAGGCAAAATGTAATTAAGTGACACCAATCCCATTGACTTGGCTTCAATTCAAGTTGTTGTCTTCACCATTGTTTAAGTTATTTATAGTGGTGTTTGTTGTCTTCTTTAGAATGAATGTGGTTGCATGATCTTTCTCTTTGAAAGGAAAAGAAAGACACAAGTTTGATGGTTAAGCTTCTATTGAAATTCTTGAAAGAAGAAAAAACACACCAACTCTTTAAAAACTTCATAATTTCTCTTAAATTCATCACAAATTTGAGTCCCACATCTCGTTCTAAGGTCGGCGTATAGTGGGGAAGATCACGGTGGTCGTCCACGTCGAGTTTGTGTTGAGAATTACACCAAGAAGCTCACGAATTTGCACCAAAGAGGTTGGTAAAAAAATGCTCTATTTTCGGTTCATTTTGATGCATGTTTTCTATAGCAAAATTAATGAAATTGAGTGATTCTCGATCCAAATCGCTTCTATTAGTGTCTCGTACACTCCTTCAGTTTATGTTATTCCTTGGAATTGATGATAGCGCACATAGCGAGTTATTTTTCCCGTTTAATTTTAGTTAGTCTTTGAGTATTATTTGACCGAATTATGCACTTTAATTCAGTTTTGGAATAAATTTGAGAAATTGGAGTTAATCTGGTGATCGGGACCTAAAGAAAAACAGAAGAAATAAAAAAGGTAAGAAATTGAGGCTGATCAAAATATGCAAACTCAAGAGGTGGCGTTGAGACACTGCCTCCTTGGCGTCTTGGCCCTACAAAAGTTCCATAACTGATTTTGGCGGTAAAGAGGACACCATCTCGACGCTATCGAGTTTTTTCCTATAAATACATCCTTATCTTGCACCACAAGGAGCAGTTTATTTGGTGCAATTTTAGCCCTAAAACTGATTAGAGACCTTCTGTGGGAGCTCAAGCAAAGTGGAGGAGCGAGATTCAAGGCTTAGCTCGTAGAGATCGTGACAGGGACGTGTGATTTCGATGATAATAGTGTTTTATCTCTTTTCTTCCCTTACTTTAGTTGTTTTTATGGCTTTTTCATCTCTAGTTTATATTGTAACGTCATGTATGAGTAGCTAGACTTGTTTCTTAGGGATTAATGTAGCCCTTTGGGCATTGTTGAATTATTTTATGGATGTTTAATGCTTTGAACTCATTTATGCAATTTATGATTTTAATGCTTTTAATTCACTGGCCATGAGTTAAATGATATTTTCTCTAATTCTTGCTTAGGAGAGGGGATTTAGTTTAGATAATATATTGCATAAGTAGAATAATCCTAAGATCGGGAGATTTAGGATAGTTGTAGAAATCGTTAATATGATTAGATTTAAAACCATGCATGTGAATGAATCTAGATAAGGATATCAGGTTGATCATATTTATGAGAATTATTTATTCTTGACGTGCGTGTGCTATGACACTGCTCGAGTGTAAGTATACACTATCAAGTAATAAAGTGGAGAGTACTCTGGATATCGTACCCTAGGGAGATGGTGACTAGAAAAACATTGGATTCTGCAAAACAAGAACCTCCTCTAAATTTGCAACCAAGGATGGTAACCAAAGCAATAATTTGATTGGGGTTTTGTGATTTGAAGACAAAAAGATAGAATAATGCAAGTAAATGAAAGCGGTAAAGATATATGAGATAAGCGGGAAAATTCAAATAGCATCAACCAAAAGCTTTAGATTGTGCCCACCTTTGCGCTAGCAACTCACTCAAGTATTGTAAACGGTTGGAGAACACTATCTATAGTGCCCATATAGACATGGTGTAGATATATTCCTCCAGTTTGCGCCCGCAAATAACCTGACAACTAGATTGTGAGTTAAGTCCTACTTCTATTCAGCTCCGCTGTAGGTGCATTTAGAAGACTAAGCCAACTAGACATCTATTTCTAGGGCTAGCTAAAACTTAGATAATTATTGCACACAACTCTTAAAACTCTAGTGGTTCTAGTTTTATTTCTAGGATGCAAGAAAACAAAGTCTTATTTCTAGGATCTTTTCCACTATTGTTTTTGCGAACCCGCGCATTCAACTCCAACCTTTCGGTCATCAGCTGAACACAAACTTTGCTAACATAAGTGATCATTTTAAGCTAACAATGAAACTTAAACTTCAACAAAAACAAACAATGTTAAGAGGAAGCAAGGTTGCCTTTAATTTGCAAAGGTGGGGCTTTCTTTTACTCAAGGTATCCACATATTTGAATCCCCGAGAAAAAGCTTAGCTCATTGAGGAAATTGAAATGCAAGACATAAAGTAAAGGGTGCACAAAGTATAAGAATAAACTGAATTCATATTAATTAAATGGAATGAGTACAAGAATAATGAACTTACAACTGAAAAGTAAAGGAAAATAGAAAAGTACAGTAGCTGAAAATAAAAGACTAAACAGAAAGTAAAATGCAAGACTCGACTAAGAATCTTCCCCTCTCTATCTAGCTTGCTCTTAAACTTTTTCAAGGGGAGACAAGCCTTTCTCTTCTTCTTCTTTCGAATGGGCCTAAAGATCCGGAACTCGGAGTGGTTACAAGATGAGAAGAAAGAAAAACTAAAAACTATCCAAAGGACGAATTTTCGAGCTCTCCTTACTTCTTGCACCTTGGACACCTTTTATAGACCTTGGAAGGTAGGGTTGGCTGTCGAGATCAGTGAGAGAGAGCCTTAAAAGGTAAAAATCCCCGATCCTTGGAGATTTGACATGAGATTTGGGATCTTCGGATGATTCTGTGAAGATCTCATGAATCTTGGAGTTCTGTCGGAAAGCCCAATTGCGGCTGCAAAATCGGGCGCAAAATCTCTGCACACTTCCTTGACACTTCTGTCTTTAGCTGGGGCTACTTTCCTTATAAGTTTGCGAGTGTAATTCAAACGCAAATTCCACATCTTTAAGACCAAATATTGGCGCAAATCTTCAACTTCGACTCTTTTGCTCTGCTAACTCTTTGACGAGTTCGACTTGTCGAAGGTCGTGTTGGTCAAATAAATTTATAATTCTGGGGCACTACAACTATTTTGTAGAAATAGTGGCCGGGGTCAACCACAGGGAAGGGGACCTAGTAAGTGTAGAATTTCGTGTTTATGAAATAGGGGGATTTTTGGAAAGAATGACAAGTGGTGCGACAGAGGCTGAATGATGGATGTGAGATAAAATGATAGATAATAATAAAGATAAATTCAACCAACCTTAGTGCAAGTATACACTATCGCACGTAGTAATAAAAACCTTTTTAAGTATTCCAAGGGTATCAATCCCACGAGGACTAACTGGAAATTCAGATTTGAAGAAGAAACTGCTCAACTTGATTCCTTAAAAATAGGTAACCAAAGAAATATGATTGATGGTTGGTTTTTAGAAAAATAGATAAAACAAGCAAGTAAATAAAAGAATAACAATAATGAATAAAACGAGGTATTCAACATGGATTCATCCCAAAGGCAATAACCTTAGTCTCCTATATCACCTTTATGGGAACCGATATTGTCTGTCCCTTTCGAGATCAAACACACATAGCATGAAAAGTCTAAGTGATCAAGTTAAACTCAGTAAGATAAGAATGATATTCAATAAAGAATGACATGCATTGAACAATACTTTAGCAAATAAAACACTTTCAAGCTATTGAACCATAAGGGAATTCACCATATTGAACCCCTCAACGGAATTTAGCTACTCATGGTGAGATAAAATGCAAATGAATACATTTTCATTGAAAATAAGATGTAAAGAATACAGATAAATGAAAAGTATCAAAAGCTAGAAATAATGACAGTAGCCAAATACTATGGGTTTTCTATTTATCCAATCTTTCTAGAGTTCGCTCAAACACTCCACTCTCTCACTTTTACAAGTGGGAATGGGTGAAAATCCCTGCAAACCCTAAGGTTTGATGTCTAACTAAGGTTAGAATTTAGTCAACTAAGAAGGACCTCGAGCATCCCTACTCATAGGCGTCAACTAGGGTTCTGTCAACACCCTTTTCTTCCAAATGAGTTTTGTTTGAATTTGACTTCGAATCACGAGCTTATATAGTGTTGGAAATTATTGAGAAGCTTCGAAATAGGTGCTGGTAGGTAGCCCAGTCGGTTTCATGGGTCAAAACAGCCGGTTAGGTGCGAAGAAGTCTCGTTCAAAATGACCCGCGGACGACTCGGAACTATCTCAGTTTTTCCAAAAATGCGGTCGCATTTCATTTTGCCTTCCCAGAAATGCAGTCGTATTTCTGGGCAAATTCCAACTTTTCCTCTGTTTTTCTGCACAGCAACAAACTTAGTCAAATTCCCTTAAAGTTGAGTCTTTTTAAGCACGAATTAGCATAATTTGACAAAAGTGACTCTCAACACCCTAACTTAACAACTTTAACATATGTTGAGCTCGGGAACAGTAAAATTGATCTAAACCATAAAGTTTTGATAAGATAAAGAGCTAAATATAAGGGTAAAATAGGTATATTTTTTACCCTTATCACACCCCCAAACTTAACTCATTTTGTCCTCACGCAATTGGAAATCAGAACATTAGAGATCAACCTTTTAATCACAAATCAAAATGTAAGAGCTCAATATTAATTGCAAACCAAACTGTTAAGGTTCATGTGTAGTAATCAATCATGGTACTAGCATCAACTTTCAATTTCAAATCAAGTGACATGGAATCAAGTAAACATGTTTTTCAAGATCGTTTTCTAAAAAGTTTGCCTTTTAGGATAGGGTTCTATTTTAGTGTCAGTCAAAACGTTTAAGTTTGCTAGGCATGAAGATTTCTATTGTTCTTTTTCAAAGCAAAACTCTCCCTAATCCATCCTAACCAATGTGTTTAAACTACCTAACTTCTACTCATAGAGCCTAGTGTAGTCCTTTTTGTTAAGAAAAACAATCTTGAGGGAAAAAATGAGCATACATGAGTTACTAGAACTTTTCTATCTCCCCCAAACTTATTTGACTACTGGTGCTCTTTTTATTCAACTTCTTTTTCTCCCAAGAGTATCCTTGTTGTCACCTTCACCTTCGTTCTAGCTTATCGACACTTTGTGGTGAAGATATCTAGCTACGAGCAAAGTTCACAAGCTCGTAATGATACTCACTTCCCTAAGAAAACCTTTCATGCAGTGGCAGACCATGGGTGTCATGAATGCCCCTGGTTACTCAATAAACTCTATGAAGGAGGAGTAACTCTCAGTTTTTCATTCATTTTTTTCATATACTGAGCACATATTCTTTTTCCAACAGTTCAAATTTACAAAAACTTGGCATCAAGCAAAAGTATTTACAAAGTCAAGCATAAAGCACCCCCCTAAACTTAAAATTAGACAATGTCCTCATTGGCTTTGTTTTTGAGGCACGAGCTTAACATGAGGCTTTTTGTCTTTCAAAATTTTAAGGCTAAACTCTCCTAGAGTGTTAGAAAGGTTAAACACGAGGAAGTTTAGACTTAAGAAAATTTTGTAAAGAAAAAGACTAATGGAAAGCCTATGACTAGGAGACAATTCAGTTGTGACGGTGGCACTTTTGAGATAGAACAAAGCTCTAGTTTTCATCATCAAAGGCTTAAAAGAAAACTCCTTTGAAAACATGTTTTTCATCCAAAACATTTTTATCAAGCAATTTTTTCTTAAAGTTGATTTTTTTCTCGAAAAGTTCATATGTAAAGCTAAAAAACAGTAAGCAGATTTTTAAAGAAAAGAGATAAAAAAAACCCAAGTTTATCTAATCTAAACTATCAACCAGCTATCTAAAACTAACTTATGAAAATACTATTAACAAACTAAACAATTAAAGCAATCAAAAACAACAAGTAAACAACTAAAAACAGAAATGTAAACATGCTAAAACTAAAAAAAAAAAAAAAAAAAGCAAGCAACAAAACAATATTATATACAAAAAGAACAAGTAAAGGGGTCAGAAAACTCCCCTAGTCAACGTCCAAGGAACTCTCTTTCTCTTCATCTTCATTTTCATCATTTTCTTCTTCTTCATCATTAGAATCCTTATCTTCTTGAGGCAGCAATGACTGAGGGAAACCGGGAAAGACCGGAGCGATACTCGGGGCAATAGAGAGATAGAACTCTTCAATGGCCCCATCGCTCTCCTTTTCATATGCCAAATTATGTCTTCAGGTTTTTCCTGATTTGATCAAGCTGACGGTAGGCAATGGCTAGGGCTTCAAATGATGGTGAGGGCCCTGTAAAAGAAGTGTGTTGGGATGGAGAAGCCATGCTCAACCCTGATGGTGGAGTGGCCTGAGATGTGGAAGCTATTCTGTTGGAGTTTCTCAATCAAGGACAGGTCAATGGTCGGCTTGAAGAAATGACGCTCCTCGTCCTTGCCAGGAATTATCTTCACCCTCTGACAGAGCTGGGTGATGAGTGATCCAAAGAAAAGTTTACCTACTCTTTTTCTTCCACATGCTAGAATCTCTTCCTTGATTATGCTCCCGATATTAATCTCCAACCCCTTCATAATACAGTAGAGGAGAATGACTCTATCTACTGAGATGGTGTTATCGTGGGTGGTTGGCATCAAACGGTTCTTCAGAAAGTGAAGCCAAACTGCCGATTCTGACTTTAGATCACTTGGCACCAGAGTCTTCACCTTCGTTTGGGACTCTTTCCATTGAACTCCGTTGTTGGCCACTAGTTTTAATGCTTCTTTCATCTGCTTGGCTGAGGGGTTCTTGATAACATCATTCCCTCTTGGATGCAGGGGTGCCTTGATTTTGTACACCCTATTGATGTCTACTGAAGAGAAGCTGACCATTTTGCCTCTCACCACTGCCATACTGATGCTTTCCTCCCTCAGGCCGGTGTAAAACTCACGAACTAAAGGCACTACAACCTCCTGAGGGTGAGCACAAAACTCCTGCCACTTATATTAGGAGATAACTCTGTTTACGAACTCTGACACTGCTCCAGCTCTGTTAGAGAATACCTTCTCGTTGAGGAAATCCCTTTTTCTCATGATCTCCATCCTTTCCTGAAAATTTAAAACTCTGAATATCTCGGGGAATGGATTTTTAGGAGATGCAGCCTTTGGTGATTTGGCCTTTGGCTTGGCAGGTGAGACGGTAGGAAGAGTTGTAGGAGAGGTGTCCATGGACCTTGTCCTCGGCCTCTTGGCAAAAATAGGATCATTCTTATTTTTTGTCCTCCGTTCAACTTTGATTTCTCTTCTTTTTTTTCTCCTCAATGCCGCAGAGGTAGGAATTTGGTCGTCATCCAACTCATTTTTCTCTGAATCAGATTCTGTCTCTAAATCACTGGAGGTCTCGACCTCCTTGCTTTCTCTCTTTCCTTTCTTCCTCTTCTCTCCCGAAGAGATGCTATCAGCTGTTGGTGGGTCATCTTTGAATAGAGGTTCGAAAACCTCATCAGTTGGTTGTGCTTGAGTGGCCTCAGCTTGGCCTTCTTTAGAATGTGGCCCAGATGAGGTCGCATTCTGGGCTTCATCATGTGTTTCTCTTCTCTGTTTTTCTTCCTCGAGGAGATGCAATTCAATGGCTGCCCTCCTGAGGTTTTCACCTAACTTCCTTTCTTCTTCTTCAGCTAACTTGGCCCTCTCAGCCTCTTGTCTTTCCTCTTCTTTTTTCTTTTCTTCTTCAAGCTCTCTTTCTCTTGCAACCTCATCCTCTTTCATCATGTGTTGATTTTCCATCTCTCTATCGGCCTCAATCTCCTTCAAAGCTTCTTGTTCAGCCCTGTAACCTTTGGTATCACAAGAGCCTCTGCTACAGCTTGGTAGATTATGTCCTCGAACACGTTCGGGGGCATTCTTACTGTTTTAAGAGGCTTGATTACAAGCGGCTATTCGGGCAAAACTTTCTTGGGACTCCTCTTCCTTGCACTATAAGTAACAAACGGTTTGTTCCAGCAAGACAAAGAGGGGTTAGTTGAAGGTTCAGGAGTTTTACCCGTTGAAGCCTCCCTTTGTCGAGAGCTATCTGCTTCTTTGGCGGCTTCTTCATCATCTCGCCTATTCGCTTCTTCTTCAAGAGCAGCACGTCTCTAAGCTCCCATCGCTAGGATCATTGAAAACCACTCCCGCGAGCGTTTTCTAAATTGTTGAGTTGCAGGTTTTTGGGTTTTATGGAAGGCAGTGGCGTGCGTGGACCTCCGTGGTTGAGACGAACTCAAATTCTCCCTCAAGGTGGTCGGCATTGTCGAGGAAGAAGGAGCTTGAGGGTTGGGTTCTTTGTTCACGATCGTCGGTGAGAAACCCGAAGGTGTCGTCCTTCTCATGTCGTGCATGGGTGTTTCGGGGTTCTCTTCTTGCCGTCGAACACTTGCTTCAGCTTCGTGGCCAGTTTGGACACTTTGAGATCGAGTGATCTTGCATGATGATGAAGATTTGGGTGAGTTCTTCATGGTTTCTTGGTATGGGTTTCAGTTTCAAGATGAGAGAATATGGAGAGTTCTTGAGTTTTGACTTGAATACTGAAAGTCTTAGTGTTTGGTGAAGAGGGAAAGAAAAAGTCAGCTATTTAAAGTTTTCTAATTAGGTCACGTGATGGTCAAAAGAAATTCGTGACTGTCCTCTTATTTCTAAAAATGAGGTTGCATTCCTAAATACACTGGGGAGAAATGTGATCGCATTTGCCTAGTTTTTCTGCCTTCTCTTTTTTTCTTTGACTTTTCACTTTCCTTTGTTTTTCTTTCTTTACTGAAACAATCATAAACATGTTAGAAAGTTCACATGCTCAATCATGATTTATTATTTCTTTTTTTTTTAAGAGAAATTAAGTCAAAAGGTTTTGATCGATTCAACTTCCACGTAAGTCCCCAGGTAAAGGTGTTTCTGATGGTCAGCTTAAATACCTCAGCCTAGTCAGGAATTTCCTTAAACAAAATTCCCTCTTGAAAAAAAATCCTTTATTCTAAGCTTACAAATTTACATTTTTCTCTTCTCTCTTTTTTTTTTCTAAAAAAATATTTTTTCCTTTTTTTCTTTTTTAAAATAGATAGAATACAAAATAATAAGGACTTTTCAAACTCCCAGGTAAATCTCCAGGAAAAGGTGTTCCCTTCGGTCAACTTAAGTACCTTTTCCTAGACAGGATTTTCCTAGACAGAGTTTTTACTCTTGTCCAGATAATTTGGCTTCCCTGCCTGTATTATTATTTGATTTCACTATAGATCCAGATAACAAACAAAAAATTAAATTTTCAAAGTATAGAAGTCATACCAGGTCAATTAAGGAAACATGGGCTTCTTCATCCTCGAAGCCTTTCTCCCAATATGGTTTGATTCTTTGTCTTTTTATGGGTTGATTGATTTCTTCAACTTTAATCTTTTTCCCACCTTTTTCTTCTAGTTCTTCATCTCCATGTATATCCTCCAATGTTTCTCCTTTCATCATTTCCTAAAAAGTAGACCGGGAGAGTTCATCAATCTCGTCAATCATGGAGCACTCTTCAAGGTCTCCTGGATACTTCATTGCATTCATCACATTGAAAGTGACTTGCTGATCATTGACCCTCATGGTCAGTTCTCCTTTCTACACATCAATTAAGGTTCTGCCAGTGGCTAAGAATTGTCGTCCTAAGATGATTGGCACTTCCTTATCACCTTCACAGTCTAAGATGATGAAATCTGTTTGGAATACAAATTTGTCCACCTTGACTAACACATCCTCAATTTTTCCAACAGGTTTTGTGAGTGCTCTATCAGCTAACTGTAAGGTTAAAGTAGTTGGTCTTGCCTCTCCTATCCCCAATTGTTTAAAAACTGAGTATGGCATTCAGTTTATGCTCGCTCCTAGTTTGCACAGGGCTTTGCCTACATTCCTTCCCCCCCAATGGAACAAGGAATAGTGAAACTTCCTGGGTCTTTGAGCTTGGGAAGGATCTCATTCTTGACCAATGCACTGGAACTTTCAGTGAGTGCAACAGTTTCGTTTTCCCCCAACCTTCTCTTCTTTGATAAAATATCTTTCAGGAATTTCACATAGGTGGCATCTTTTCAAGTGCTTCTACCAATGGGATATTGATGTGTAACTGTTTTAAAACATCTAAGAACTTTTTGAATTGTACATCATGTGAAGCATGTTTAAATCTTTGAGGGTATGGAGGAGGCGATCTGTATTCCGGATCTATCATAAACTTTTTAGGTCGTGTGCTCTGTTTTTTCTCTGAATTTGATTTTCTTCTTTTTCTACCAAGGCTTCATGCTCCTTGGTCTTTTCTTCATTTTCTTTATTCTGTATAATATTTGAGGTAATGTATGACTTCTTTTCTAAAATCTTTTCTCAAGCTTCTTCTGGGATTTCTGCTTCTTGATTTACTAGGTACTTTGAGCCATCATATTCTAGTCAACTTTTTAAGGTTACCGTCTTGCATTGCTCTTTTCCTACTCTGCGAGGGATCTCGGTCTTGCTAGGCAACGTCCCTTGTGGTCTGTTTTTAATCTCCCGAGCAATCTGTCCAATCTTTACTTCTAGATTCCTAACTGCAGCATCATTTCTTGCCATTTACAATTTCCTAAGAGTCTCTATATTTGACTTTTGACTCTGCACTTGGACTTGTTGGAAGTTCTTCTACGGTTGCTGTTGTGTAGGAGGTTTCCCAAATTGATTTGTGTTGGAATTACTTGAGTCGGTTTGTCCTCTCCAAGAGAAGTTTGGATGTTGTCTCCAGCCTGGGTTGTATGTTGTCGAATATGGATTCCATCTATTCTGGTTCTGTTTCCCTTGTTAACCTACATAAAAGACAGACGCGGGATTTAGTGGACAATTATCAGCAATGTGTTCCTCACCACAAATTTCACAACAGGGAGAAGAAATAGCATTGGCAGGGGCTATATTGGCTTGATTGTTCATGGTCATGCCCATCATCATGTTGTGGATAGCCTTGATCTGGGCTTGCATAGTAGAATTAGCCTCTGTTTCCACTACTTTAATCGGGTTCTTCAAAATTATTGTTGGCTCAATCTCTCCCCAATGTCTTTTGTTTGTGGCTATGGTGTCCAAGATAGCATGCGTCTCATTTGCAGACTTCTTTAAGAAAGATTCGTTTGCAGATGCATTGACTAGTGCCTTCGAAGCTTAATCTAATCCACTATAAAAAATGCTCCAAGATGATGCAAGTAGGCAATCCATGGTGTGGACACTTCCGAACCAGCCTTTGAAATCTTTTCGAAGCTGCATCCAAAGGATCATTTTAAGATCGTCTGAAAGCAATAATCTTAGCTCTATATTTGGCATTTTTATTAGAAGGAAAAAACTTCTCTAAAAATTTCTCAGCCAAATCATTCCAAGAAGTGATGCAGTTTGGAGGGAATGAATCCAACCAAGCTTCAACATCTCCCTGAAAAGAAAATGGATAAAGTTTTAGCTTCAAAGTATCTTCAGGCACTCCTATAACTTAAAAAGAATTGCAAACTCTGAAAAATAGCTTGATGTGTTTATATGGATCTTCATTTGGAAGTCTAGGGAATTGGCCCATGGTATTCAACATTTGGAACATCATTGGTTTAAGTTCAAACTGTGGAGCATCTACCGGTGGCTCCAAAATTCCTGGATTTAAAGTATGAAAACTGGTAAAGCATAGTCCCTTATTGCTCTATTGCGGTCTTTAGCAATATAAATTGGATTTTCTTGTTGTGGCACCGGTGGAACTGGAGGAACAGGAGGAATCCTCCCTCCATTTTGCTCCCTTCCACGATTCTGTGGATCAACTTGAGGATCGACTTCAGGAGCTTCCATTGGAAACTCTTGTATGTAAGAAGCTTCTTCTAGAGGTTCTTGTGGCCTCAACTCTTGTTGTTCCCTTCTCTTTTGTCTTCGTTCCTTCCTTCGATGACGAAAGGTTCTTTCTATCTCAACATCAATTTCAAGGAGTGGACACCCCTTGCTCATGCACTAACCTCAACCTGCAAGAGAAAAACAATTGCAAATTAAAGTCAAATTCCCTTTGAGACAAAAATGTGGTCGCAATCTAATCGCAATTTAAAAAACAAAACTGGTTTCACTTTTAGTTCCCCGGCAATGGAGCCAAAAACTTGGTGCGACAGAGGCTGAATGATGGATGTGAGATAAGATGATAGATAATAATAAAGATAAATTCAGCCCACCTTAGTGCAAGTATACACTGTCGCACGTAGTAATAAAAAACCTTATAAGTATTCCAAGGGTATCGGTCCCACGAGGACAAAATTGGAAACACATATTTGAAAAAGAAACTGTTCAAAGATTACTTAGAATAGGTAACCAAAGAAATAATTGATGATTGATTTTTGGAAAATAAACAAAACAAATATGTAAAGAAATAACGATGATAAATAAAACGAGGTGTTCAATATAGATTCATCCCAAAGGCAAATAACTCTAATCATAGCTTATTCAACCCAAGTCTATATAATGCATTGGGTCAGATTTAACTTTTATTTGGCATTGCTCCCAAGAACCGTTAGAAGGCTAAACGAGTACCGTTATGCACATTTCTGTGACTCGACTCCGACATAGATAAAGCAAGCATGCAATCTATAACCCTATAGTTGTTATAGGGTGCCTTAGGCAGCATCGCCCTATAACACCGAATACACTCTTTCGAACCTTTTCTCCTATATCACCTTTATGAGAACTGGTATTGTTTGTCCCTTTCGATATCAAACTCACATGGCATGCAAAGTCGAAGAGATCAATTTAAACTCGGAAAGATCAGAATGATAATCAATAAAGAACGACATGCATTGAATAAAACTTAAGCAAATAAACACTTTCAAGCTATTGAACCATAAAGGAATTCACTATATTGAACCCCTCAACGGAATTTAGCTAAGCATGGTGGGATAAAGTGCAAATGAACAACTTTCCATTGAAATAAAATATAAAGAATAAAATGAATGAAAGTGACAAGTGCTGGAAATAATGAGCAGTAGTTAATACTAGGGTGTTTTCTTTTATCCAATCCTTCTAGAGTTCACTAGACACTCTACTCTCCTTTACAAATGGGAATAGGGTGAAAATTCCTACAAACACTCAGGTTTGATGTCTAACTAAGGTTAGAATTAGTCTTCTAAGAAGGACCTCGGGCATCCCTACTCAAGGGCGTCAATTAGGGTTCTGTCACCACCCTTTTCTTCCGAGTGAGTTTTGCTTGGATTTGACTTTGAATCAAGGCCTTATATAGTGTGGGGAGTAGTTGAGGAGCCACAAAATAAGTGTTGGTAGGTAGCCCAGTCATTTTCTGGGTCAAAACGGTCGGTTAGGTGCGCAAAAGTCTCATTCAAAATGACCTGCGACGGACTCCGAACGACCTCTGTTTTTCCAGAAATACAGTTGCATTTTTGGGTAATTTCCAGCTTTCTTCTGTTTTCCTGCACAACACCAAATTGAGTCAAATTCATATCAAATTGAATCCTTTTAAGCATAAATAAGCATATTTTGACACATGTGACTCTCAACTTCCTAATTCATCAACTTTAACATATTTTGAGCTCGGGAATAGTAAAATTGATCTAACCATGCAACTTTTGACAAGAGAATGAGCGAAATATAAGGGTAAAATAGATATATTTTTTACCCTTATCAGTTACTCGGAGGACCCCCTACACTAACTTGTGCTAATTAACTTGCTAACCGTGAATTTTGAAATTAAAAAGATTAATTAATATATTCTTTATCGCTCGCCACCCCTCATACATAAAATAGCAACCATCTGAGACCTCGCAACGGTCACTAAATTATATCTAAATAGTTTTAGATTAAGCAATTTCACAATCACCTATTTAAACTAGCCGCTTTGGGATCGTGGGTCTAGAATTGTATTAACTCAATTCAAATGCAATTCAAATCTAATTCATACAACCTTTAACATGCATCCAAGGCCTATCAAGGGTCGTCTCGCGTAGAGAGTGGCTTGCCTCAACCTAGTGGCTATCTAAAAATAACTGATTGAATACACAAGCGGTAATCACATAGGGTCGTCAATCCTAATAGACTAGCCTTATGTATTGGCTTAAACGGGATAACATACAAAACTGAATGAAAAGACAGCAAGAACAGTGAAATAAACTCTAGAAAACTCAGCAAATCTAAATAGAAATCAAAACATAATCTCAATCCAACGATCTAAATGAAGGAGTGTACGACACTCTAGCGGTAGCCATTACGGATCTTGAGCGTTTAATTTCATTAATTTTTCAATGGAAAAGATGCTGAAAAACAAGCAAAAAAACAGAGTACCGAAATACTTAACTTTGGAGCATGAATTCGAGCGATTCGTTGGATGATTCTCAGCACAATCGAGTCGTGGACGACCACCGAGATCTTCCCAGCTATTCTCTGGCCTTAGAACGAGCTTGTGGGATCTTGAGAGTGACAAATTGAGGAGAAAGAAAGCTGGAGAGATATGTGGGTCTTTTAGAGAAAAAATTTCAGCAACTTTCATTCAACATCATCCATTTGCTGAAGCTTTTCTTTTTCCTTTTAAATGAACAATACATGCACTTAAAATGCATGATCATTAGCCAGCAAATACCATGACTCAAGCATTCAAGGGATTGGTGTCAATTCATGAAGGAAACAACAAAATTGAATTTTAAGTTTATAATTCAATTTTGAATTTCACAAAATCAATTTTTTAATTAAATTTAATTCAAATTTTAATTTAATTAAACTAATTAATTAAACAAATTTTAATTAATTATATTTATTTAATTTAATATCAAAATATTAAATCAAATAATTGCACCAATCCTGATATCTCTCAAATTCTGATAAATTTGAATCACTGTTCAAATTTAAACCGAATATGTATCGAACGTGAATCCCTATTCACGTGTATCATATTTAAATAACTATATCTCTCTTAAAATATAGTTATTTAGTTTAATACACAAATAAACTTAAACATTATATTATCTCGAATATAATTAACTATATTATCCTAAATTGAACTTGAACGTTTTCAAATTCGTTCATCACTTTTGTTCTAAGCTTTAGTTCGTTTGAGCTAGCAGGGGGACCTAATGGACCTACAGATTAACTGGTTGAACTCTTTCAATCCAAGTTAACCAACATTCGTTAACTAACGGGAGACTCCACTATAGCCCGTTGCTGAACTCCCCTCACTGTAAATATATTTTTGTCCACTCGATATAACCATGATTAGTAAGTCGACCCTTCACAGGTTGTTCGTGACTATAGCCAGGTCAAAAGTCCGTTTTACCCTTATTGCACTTTTTGTTCTTTAAGCCTCTATTAAGTCCCTAATGAACAATTGGTTTGTGGTCCCACCACTAAACCTAAAACCTCTCGGGCCAATGAGAGGGCAGTGCACCTTTATTAACGTCCCGAAGTTAGCACTTCAGGGAACAACCTCTCTACTATCCCTAAAGTCGGGTAGGAGTGAATTTCATCTTCCAAGACTATGTCCTCAGCTATCTACCTGGTCTTATCCCCAAAATGGTAGGCTTATTGAGTCGGCGATGTTGAGTCACTCTCACATATGCAAATCGAAGGATAATCTCGAATAAACAAGAGTTCATAGTTAGCTCAGGATTAAGATCGAGTTACCTACGTTTGAAGGGTTGACATCGTGGCAGCGGAAGCCAATAAGACCATTCTCGGATTAAAATTCAATTTTAGAAAAATCGGTACATTCGCAACAAAAAATTACAGAAACTAATTTCTATAAAATGATTAAGCATGCTGAAAATTAGATCTAAAACCTATTTAGATCTAGAAAACTTACATGATCTTGAAGAACACTGCACAATGCTCCAAGGATCTCATTTTTTATCTCCCAATGGACACCACCACTCGAGAGCACCCGCTACGCTCTTGGATCTCTGAGATTGGTTTGTGGGAACCCAAAACTTATCTTGGAAGGGAAAATTCAGCAAAGTTCTTGCTGGAACTTTGAGAGAAAAATGAGAGAAAATCACAGAGAGATTTTTTCTGTCTTTTGCGTGAATGAGAGGAATGAGAGACCGTTTCGGGGAAACTCCCTCCCAACTTTACGATAAGTGGGGAGGGAGTTATTCCATACTTAATCTCTACCGTTGATCGTAATCAACGAGATCCAGGTCGTCTATTAATTAAATAATAATTATCATTTATCATTTAATTAATTAAATAGTTATAATTAATTTAATTAAATCAATATTAATTAAACCAATTATAACATAAGGTATTTAATTCAATTTGAATCATATTCAATTGAATTAAATTGACCATTCAATTAATCACATTAATTGAATCCACATTAATTAAATATCAAATATTTAATTAATTTTATAATTGAATCATATTCAATTTTATCTCTCTCATTTAACCAATAGTTTTAATGTGCATCATAATGTACATTAATATAAACTATAGTATTAATTTGATTAAATCACATTTAACCAAACTAAATTAAATTAATTAATTCCAAATTAATTAATTCATGAATTAATCAAATATCACATATTTAATTAAATTTATAATTCTCTCTTTAATTAATTTTGAATCGTATCAAAAATTAATTATAAAGTTTAATTCTTTAATTAAACTTTATAATATAATGTATCTTTATACATTATATTAATTTCCTTCAATATCAAGACTAAATTATCTCAGAACCCGTTATGAGCTAGCAGGTGGACCTAATGGACCTACAAATCATAAGCTCCAACGATACGAGATTGATCAGCTAAACTCATTAACCGAGTCAATCAACATTCGTTAACTGTGTGTCACTCCACTAAAGACCCACAACTGCACTCTTCTCACTGTAGAATATTTTTGTGTCCACGGATATCGACCAATGCAGTAAGTCAATCCTTCACGTGTGTTCGTAACACTAGCTAGGTCAAATTACCGTTTTACCCTTTGGTTACCTCTGGATCCTTAAGTATCACTGATCCCTCTAATGAACAACCTGTTTAGGGTCCAACCACTAAACAGAAATTCCTCTCGGGACAAGAGAGGACAGCGCGCTTTTGTTCAAGCCCCTGAATCAGCCCTTAAGGGAACACACATCTACTTGCCCCAATAGGGGAAGGAGTGAATTCCATCTTGTACTGTTATGTTCCCAGCCCTTATTCGATCTTGCCACTGAAATGATAGGAATATTGAGTCGGCGAACTGGCCACTCTCACCCATACAAATCTAAGGACAATTCCTCCTGAAAAGGAGTTCATAACAGACTCAGGATTGAGATTGAGTTACCTAGGTCATTGTTGGGTTCCTAGAGTGAGTAAAAATATGGTATAAAAGACTATAGAATTCATGTGCAAGTATACACAGTCAGCAGCAAGTAATATTATCAATCCGAGTCCTGAATTAGTTTCCACTCTATCTATTTTTTGTAACTTCCTAATGGTTTCAAAGATGGTAACAATAATTTGATTTTATGAGAATTATGCTGAAACAAAGTAAAAGACAGAACAAAGAATAAACAAATAGACAGATAGATTAAAGACAGGCGCTGGTTAGGCTTAGTAGCTGTTTAAAAAGATGCTCTAGCAATGGTATTGATCATGCAACCCTCGCAGTATTATTAGCGGATTTCTCCCGGAACTCTGGATCTTTTGGAATGTGTTTCAACCCCAATGAAGTGCGACCGATCAAGCACTAGGCAACTGGCTATCCCTAGCTCAGTCACTAAAGTTCACCAATACACAATGATCGTAGTGTCGAATGGTTATGGTCCTATCGTTCGCTATCAAGATAGGATTCTCAGCCTGATTATTTTGCTGCTCATTTTGTTCAAACAGCGGGTTTTGCTGCAACAAACGATTCTTGGGGTCGGCTGGACCTTCAGGACCTTCTGGAAGGCGCGACACGTTCTCCATCTGGTTTCTGCGCTGCTCTCTCCTTCTTATCTTGAATGTCCTTTCAATTTCTAGATCAAGCTCGAACCTTACCCCAGGCAGATCGCTCATGCACCAAGCTCACACCTACAAAAAAAAAAAAAAAAAGAAACAATCAAAAAGTTCTAGCACCAAACCACTAATACACATACACAAAAAAAATCAGATGAAAACTTATTCGATTCCCTGGCAACGGCGCCAAAAACTTGTTGGGTTCCTAGAGTGAGTAAAAATATGGTATAAAAGACTCTAGAATTCCTGTGCAAGTATACACAGTCTGCAGTAAGTAATATTATCAATCTGAGTCCTGAATTAGCTTCCACTCTATCTATTTTGTGTAACTTCCTAATGGTTTCAAAGATGGTAACAATAATTTGATTTTATGAGAATTATGCTGAAGCAAAATAAAAGACAGAACAAAGAATAAACAAATAGACAGACAGATTAGAGACAGGCAGTGGTTAGGCTAAGTAGCTGTTTAAAAAGATGCTCTAGCAATATTATTGATCACGCAACTCTCGCAGTATTATTAACGAATTCCTCCCGCAACTCCGGATCTTTTGGAATGTGTTTCAACCCCAATGAAGTGCGACCGATCAAGCACTAGGCAACTGGCTATCCCTAGCTCAGTCACTGGCGTTGACAATTACACAATGATCGTAGTATCGAATGGCTATGGTCCTATCGTTCGCTATCAAGATAGGATTCTCTGCCTGATTATTTTGCTGCTCATTTTGTTCAAAAAGCGGGTTTTGCTGCAGCAAACGATTCTGGGGGTCGGCTGGACCTTCAGGACCCTCTAGAAGGCGTGACACGTTCTCCATCTGGTTTCTGCGCTGCTCTCTCCTTCTTATCCTGAATGTCCTTTCAATTTCTAGATCAAGCTCGAACCTTACCCCAGGCGGATCGCTCATGCACCAAGCTCACACCTGCAAAAAAAAAAAAAAAAAAAAAAAAAGAAACAATCAAAAAGTTCTAGCACCAAACCACTAATACACATACACAAAAAAAATCAGATGAAAACTTATTCGATTCCCCTGCAACGGCGCCAAAAACTTGTTGGGTTCCTAGAGTGAGTAAAAATATGGTATAAAAGACTCTAGAATTCCTGTGCAAGTATACACAGTCTGCAGTAAGTAATATTATCAATCCGAGTCCTGAATTAGCTTCCACTCTATCTATTTTGTGTAACTTCCTAATGGTTTCAAAGATGGTAACAATAATTTGATTTTATGAGAATTATGCTGCAGCAAAATAAAAGACAGAACAAAGAATAAACAAATAGACAGACAGATTAGAGACAGGCACTGGTTAGGCTAAGTAGCTGTTTAAAAAGATGCTCTAGCAATATTATTGATCATGCAACTCTCGCAGTATTATTAGCGAATTCCTCCCGGAACTCCGGATCTTTTGGAATGTGTTTTAACCCCAATGAAGTGCGACCGATCAAGCACTAGGCAACTGGCTATCCCTAGCTCAGTCACTGGCATTCACCAATACACAATGATCGTAGTGTGGATAATTGCCACACACTCTCTAAATCATCCCTGGAACTAGAGAGAGATATTCACACCGGTTGGCCAGGCGGGCATAAAATGTAGATAGGTGCAACAATTAACCAGGATGCAATAATCAATATATTACTAAAGTTTAAGCACAACAACTACATGTTCCTAACCAACACCTTAAGCTACTTAGTTCATAATAAACATGGAAACATGAATTACAATCTGAGTAGGCATGTCCATGATCACAAGATACTAAAGAAAATAATAATCTCCTAAACTAGCTTATGAACAATGGTGTTCTTGGTAATCTCTAATCTCTCTATACTATTCGGCTTCCAAGGAAAGTTGGAATGCTTTTGACTTTGACGGCTACTTCCTTTTATAGAAGGATGGGAAGCTTGAATTAGGTCAACTAGGACACGTGTAAGGATCTTCTTGATCCTTTATCACGAAAATAACTCAACAGAAGTCGGTTCATGAAGTTGGCTAACGAGTTGTGATGTGGCAGTTCTGTTCCCAGTTTTGCTGCAGCACAGAATTTGCTCCCTCCAGTCGCTCAGCAGCATAATCTGCACAAAATAATTTCCAATGCTTCCATTCTTCCAAATGGGTTAAAACATGTAATATCCATCTAAAACCAACCCTCTTAAGCACAAAAGACACACAAATCTTTATAGAAATGAGGCCTAAATAACTACCTTTCAGGCAGTTATCAGTCATCCTATTGAAATAGAAACCTAAACTAGTTAACGACGTTACATCTAGTGGTTACTATTTAGCAGTCCAGTCTTATGCAAACACATTGCATAGGATACCCCCACCTGCATGTCTCCTACATGGATCCTTTGGATCATTGCATCTGTATCGGATACAAGGTGGGTCGTATCAGTTAGTGTCACCAAGATAAGGTACCCAGCCTTATCTCTATACTATAGACCATTTAGGTTGTTTCTTGGACACCGATCCCCATATGTCACTATATATCAGTCCAAGTTTCATTTAAACAACCTTGGATCTTAGTTTATTGGATTTAGGGTTTATTAATGCAAACTCGATTATTCAATAATCAAATTACTGAATCACTCAAATAACGCTTTATTGAGATCGATTAATTTGTTTCATTTACTATCTACGAGTTTTAGGGCGTAAAACCCAACAGCAAGAACTCTGGAACTTGGGGAGACTTGCCTTTCAAACAGTTTGTCAGAACACTGAAAGGAAATGCGTTCGATTGGTACACGGACCTGGAGCCTGAGACAATTGATAGCTGGGAACAGATTGAGAGAGAGTTTTGAATCGCTTCTATAGTATGAGGCGAACAGTTAGTATGACAGAACTCACAAACATAAAGCAACGGAAGGGTGAGCTAGTCATTGACTACATCAGCCGTTGGAGAGCTTTGAGTCTCGATTGTAAAGATAAACCCCGAACCTATGAAGACTTAGTGACTCGCGCTCATGATATGGAGTTGAGAATCGCTAATAGAGGGAGCAAAAGTCCCGTAGTCCCATACATGAGGAAAGAAAATAAGGAAGCCTCGACCCCTGGTACACCTCAACAGAACGGTGTATCAAAGAGGAGAAATTGAACCCTGTTAGACATGGTTCGATCTATGATTAGCTATGCTCAATTGTCTTATTCGTTTTGGAGATATGCAGTAGAGACTGTTGTATACATTTTGAATATTGTTCCGTTTAAGAGTGTTCCAGAAACACCCTATGAGTTATGGAGATGGCGTAAAAGTAGTTTACGTCACTTCAGAATTTGGGGATGCTCGACACACATATTGGTGCAAAACCCGAAGAAATTGGAACGACGTTCAAAATTATGCCTATGTGTAGGATATCCTAGAGAAACGAAAGGTGGTCTATTTTATGTTCCTCAAGAGAACAGGGTAATTGTGTCGACAAATGTTACGTTCCTCGAGGAAGATCACATAAGAGAACATCGACCTCGCAATAAACTAGTATTAGATGAGATTTCTGGAAAAACTATAAAAGAATCAACAAAAGTTGTTGATCAAGTTTGTCCATCAACAAAGGTTGTTGATAAAATAGGCACATCAAGCCAAACACATCCATCTCAAGAGTTGAGAGAGCGTCGACGTACTAGGAGGGTTATTATATAGCTCGACTGTTACATGGGTTAAACAGAAACTTAAGTTATCATACCTGATGATGGAAGTCGTCCATCATGAAAAGTTACAATGACGGACAGTTTTAATGACGGGCATTGCCCCTCATTAAAAGGCGTCCGTCATTAAAAGTCCGTCATCGAAAGTGTATTTTCCAACCAAATGTCCGTCATTAAAGGTGTTCGTCATTAAATGTCCGTCATTAAATATATTTTTTAATGACATGCATTGCCCGTCATCATTTTGTTCATAATTTAATAAAAAAAATTGTTGGTTGCCTAGTGGGCATACGAACAATATTTTTTTCATTTGTCAACCTGTAAAGAAAGTAATATTAATCTTAAATGTGCAAAATTATATAGAAATCAAATATTTGTCAAATTTCATTCCAATAAGCTAATGAACCAAATTTGTTCATACAATTTTTATTCATATAAGTATGGTATAAAAATAAAATTACAAACATTTACACTTAAAGGCCTCAAAATTACTAAACACCTATGATTAAAAGTCTATACACTAAAAAACAAAAATTCTCGTACATGCCGCTTTCATTCTTGTCACCTTAATCTTGCTCGTACATCAAACTTGAAGAATCTAAGAAAAACAAATTGTAATTAGGTTCGATACAACGCCAAAACAAGAACTCACATAACAAACATATGTCCAACAACCCGAAGAACCTAAGAAAAACAAATTTAGTTAACAATAAAATACACAAAAAAAAAACCAATCTCGATGAGTATCGGAAAAAATTGTTAGAAAACTCAATAAACTCCAAAAGCTTACAAACTTCAAGATATCAAGTTTAACCCCTTCAGAGAACCTATAATGCTCTAGGTTTCTATACTTAACCTAGAGACATTACTAAATCATCTATCCTAATTCTAACTGGTTACTTTAGAAATTCGACAGCATAACGACATACATATGACTAACCCAAAAAATTTTAAACCTGTTAAACAAGATAAACACACTTCTATATGAAAAAAATCACCCAACTACAGCCTCACAATACTTCAGGTTCACAACAAGACCCCAAATATCCTAAAGCTAAGCAAGAAACAAACTTTTCATTATGATTCAATCCCCTAAGAACAACAAAATGGTTTCAGATCTTCAATCCCCTAAGAACAACAAAATGGTTCCAGATCTTCAATCCCCTAAGAACAATGTCCAAGCAAACAACAACCAATTAAAACATCACTACCTCTACTTTAGACCTTATGATTCAATCAAATGACTTCTCTACAAATCTCCACCAAATACCAAAAGATTAAAAGCGGAGTTTGGTAAGATAACACAAATAATCAACAATCAAGCCTTGAAAAGGGCACACAAAAAAAAAAGTTGTGCAATTTGCAAATAATCAACAAACAAACCTGGATAAGAGTGAACATAACATGATAACAATCTTCATTCACTCAACTCAACTAAACTTGTAGAAATCCAACAATTTGTTTCACTTTCCCCTTGTAAAATCATATCTCAAACCTGAAATCAGATCAACATCAGAGGAAACACAATACTCTCCAACTTTAACCAGAGGAAGTAAAAATATAAAGAGATAACTATATATACATGTATAAAAGAAAAGTTCATAGTAAATCCAACAACCATCGCCATTAAAACAAAAGCCATAGCATATTACACGATTTTCCAGAGGAATGAACTTCCTCCAATTAATATTCCCCAGTCCATGCACTTCAAATAGTTATATTCCAAAGCTAAGCATCACAAAAACAGCAGCTAACTTGGACTTGAAGCTGCAGAAGTAGCATGAATTACAACTAAAGCATCTTTGATAGTCTAAACAAAGTGAAATGATCTCACGAATCACACTAAACACATCAATTACACAGCTAAAAAACTCACAAGAAAACAAAAAGAACAACCAACCTAAACGAAAATCAATCAATGATTGCAGATACACATCATGAATCCCAAGAGCACAACAACTTTCAATAAAATTAGAACTAAATGTGGTGATTAGAACTGACATTCAGACCTACAACAACAATCAATGACATACACTTATAATTCAAAACCAATCCATATCTTTAGAATCTCTTTCTTTTTCCTTAAGTTAAGAGCATGTTATAAATTCAATATCAGATCTAACATGAACTTCACAAGAGTTCCAAGTAGCTCTCACCAGTATTTCTCTCCTACTGAATGAAATGACAGAAATTGCAAAGGCAAAGAATATGTAAGTGGTGGGAGCCTAAATCCTATAAACCAAACAAAACATCAAGAATCTACATTCAACACTTAAACAGAAAGGCAAAAAAAAAAAAAAACAAACAAACCTCAAAAGTAAAAAATGAACCAAGATTGCAAAAACCAAAGAACAATTCTCAACCCAACATTCCAGTCTCTTGTTGGTAACAAACCAACCTCCCCTTCAGGTCATTCTTGATTCCTCAAAAAGGAACAAAAGTTTCCTCCATATCTTCAATATGGGTCTTCTTTCTTCACTTCAAAATCTCTCTCAAAGTAGAAGAAGAAGAAGACAAGTATTTCACAATGATGGGCCTGAAAAGTTCTTCAACTTTCAACTTCTAGGGATCTTCTTCAATGGCAATGCTATATAACAACAAGGGGTTTTAGAAACTAAAACTCAAACTCAAAAAATGACAAGTCAGTATGGATTAAACAATCGAGAATAACAAACTCAAAAAATGGCAAGTCAGCTTTCAACTTCTAGGGATCTTCTTCTAGGGATCTTTTTCAATGTGGATTTGCTTCTATTACAGCTATATCCTCAAACAATCGAGATTTTGCAAAATCATAACAAATAAATAACTAACCGACACGTAACAGTTTCCAGTCAACCATTATTGGACAAAGTTTTGATATTAAAAAAAGAAAACTACCAATATTTTACATGTTGTATTAAATGTGCATGGTACAACTTAATAGTCTTCATAAATAAGATAAAATTAACTATATAAAGTTAAAATAAGAATGTCAGAATTACATTAAAGAAACATATAATTTAGGTAGGTTCTCTTAAGCTAGCAAACTAAAGATTTAGGACTGTGAAAGTTATAATTACAATATTGAAGAAATGGAACACAATGAAGATAAATTTCACAGTGAGGCAACCTGGAGGTGGAACATATTCTTCAGCTTCAAGATCAAACTCTATAAGCAAAAGCGTCACTTCTACCTACCCTTTTCACAACTCCACTATTCGCTTCAATATAGATAACATCATCAACAGCTACCTGCAGAATGCATACCAAAGAAAAAAGAAACAAGAAACAAGAAAATTAGAAAATGACACATTCTCTTTAATTAAGGCATCATAGATGGTCGGATCTAATTTTAGTTGCTTCGTTCCTTTAATAGTCTTTAAACCGATGATCAAATCCAAAGTTTATGATGGAACAGTAGTAAGCTTACTAATGGAATACGCCTTCACAAAAAGAGAGTAAGTTTGATCATCCACTGAATATGAATTTAGCATGAGTTATAAGCTAATATCGACTATACAGAGCAGCAATGACTGAAAGAGTAGTTACTACATGAAACATCCTATTGAAAAATCCAGAATTCATAACCTAAATCAAAAGGCAGGACAGAAAAGCTAAAACAATGTATCCAGAAAAGCTAAGATGGAGTAAGAGAGTGCAGGACAGAAACTATGTTATTGCTCTTCAAGAGAGAGATGGAGTAAGAGAGAAAATGAGATGTGAGAGGGAGTAAAATAGATCCTTCAAATCTAAAACAATGTATCGAAAAGCTAAGTTTAATGGTGATAGTTAAATTGGTCATTATCATCCACAGAAGCAATCTTAAGCTCATATTCTCAAGCAGAGCATTTTACTTTTAACATCAAGGAAATTTTAAGATCAACTCAAAACCTTAATTCAAGCTCAAAAGGTATTTAGGAGGAACAAGCTTACTAAAAAAAAAAACTTTAAAAGCTAGCTTGAACACTTTGAATTAGCCTAAAACTACAATTACAACTTCTAAGTGTTAAAGAGTGTTCTAAGATGCTAACAAGGGGTTCGAAAGGATCTAAATCAAAACTTACCATCTACAACTTACCCAAAATGACTCAATGCTTGTTCTAAGGTGCTCGAGGGGTTTCAAAACTACCAACAAGGCATACCTAAAGGTTAGAGATCAAGATAACCTAATTCAATCACTTAAGTGTGCTATTACCTATAAAACAAGTACTAATTCAATCACTTAAGTATAAGATTGAGGATATTAAAATTGGAAAAAAGTTAACAAACTAATTGAAACACCTAGTGTTATATGATGGAGTATAAATATAATTGTAAATAAGCATATTGTAGAAAATGAACCAACTTACTAGACATAGGGTGAATCCCATTATGTATAGGTGCCAACGGAACCTTAGGAGGCATTTCATACTTGATTAGATGATATTGATGCTCGAGAAACTGGTTGAATAAGAGGACCAAAATAATAGGAGTATTTTGTGTATGTATGTATTTGATTGAGAAAAACAAAAATAATCAAGAAACTATTCGAGTAAATTCCAAGTATACCAAGATAAATTTGTACTTGATGTAACATAGTAACATAAAACATATCTTTTTTTCTCACTTTTGCCAAAAACAAATAAATATCCTTGATTTTTCATAGCCATCATATTCACAATCCATCAAATGAGGAGGTTTGAATCCAATTTCTGTCTATTTAAACACAATCCTCTACAGACAACTCTATTGATTTTGCTACTAAAATACCAAATTCAAATCTCATCTGGGTGAAAACTGGCTCACGTCCAGTCCACTCGTAAGATTGACCCCCCCCCCCAAATTATTACGACTAGATATATACAAGACGGATGGCGAAAAGAAAATATGATTGGACAATAGTAGGTCAAACATGAAATACAAATGAAAATGTTGCATTGGCAACAAAATGCTACAGGGACTTGCCACATCCTATCACATTTTAACAATTATATACATAACTCATTTCAAAGATCAAAGAGATTGCCAAAGCTACGATAGCACTGCAAAAGTTCCTTCCTTTACATTGAATAAATATAGTCAAAATGGGTACTGAACACAAGCTCCAAATATGTAACAGTCCTAGGTTTCAACAACACCATGTCGTGAGTGACTAAAGACATTCCAGACGCAAATAGTAGATCTTACAATGTTTTGAAGTTCCATCATAATATATTAACTCTCTTTCCAAGAGGCAACCAAAATTTTTAAGATCATCTCAACTACTAGGGAAAATAGAAGGGAAAGATCAGCAAATCAACTACTTGAAAAACAAAACCTACACTGTTCCATGAATATGTTCCTATTTTCAAAATTCAAACACCTCCAGAAATCTTCATGAGCACTAGCAGCTCGCCACTGCTTGCAGACTATAGCAGCTCGACAAAGATTGATGTGATCCAAGAAAGAGAAAACCTGATACCAATTATGAAATAACTTCATGTAAATAAGAAATCCAAGAAATAAAAAGATAGGCAAGAAAACAAACATAAAACTCAGGAAATGCATACCATATGCAGTAAATCATCTGTAAGATCCATCCTTACTTTCACCATTCTTCCCTAAAACAAAGAGGACCATTAAAGGCAAATGAGAGTTTCATCAGACGAAAAACTGGTAGACAGACTATTTGAGGACAATATGCACAAGGCATTTTCTCCAACTTATTGTCCAAATACCAAATAATTCATTGAACACCTATAACTGTCTTTTTTGGTTAATCTCTTCCCATTAAATTATAAAGTTTACTGCAAGCTGCAAGTTTAATATTTTGGTTCTAGTTATCAAAGTGAAGTAGGTTTGTATATAGACATTTTCTCTCTATTTCATACTAATATAGTTTTAGTATATAGATTTTCAAATTTGTATCTAACAATCATCAACTTAGCTACTATATTTAATAATTTTTCTAAACCTATATCAATCTTACTGTTTTTTTTTTCATTGAACTAAAAATAAATTACCTGATAAGGGAGGGAGTTGTTCTCCGGTGGAACCCCACAAAAAGGATTTTTTTCTTGAAAAATAGAGGGATTTTTTTTTTTAATTTTAACGATGAAACTAACCTGTTAGAAAGCGAGAAAGAAGTCGACGAGGTGAAACCCACGCTGTCCAGTCGCCTTCAATCGAAACGCACACAAGAATCTTCACTGGCGACCGAAGGTTGTTTCCAAAAGCTTGTTCTCTGGCGTCGTCCAGTTGGTTTGCAAAATCTTCACCGGCGGTCGAAAGTTGAAGAACAGACCTGAAGGTAGAAGAAGAGTTAGGGAAGAAGGGGAGCTGCGGCAAAATCTTCATCGGCGGCCAAAAGCTCGAGCGGCCGAAGGGAAGAAGGGGAGTTGCGGCGCCGAAGGTTGAAGAAGGAGAGAGTTGCGGTGCCTGAAGGTTGAAGAAGGGGAGAGTTGCGGCGCTTGAAGGTAGAAGAAGAGCTAGGGTTAGGATGTGGGCCTTCGGGGAGAGAGAAAAGTAATGTTTTCCTTTTACCATTTAAAAAAAAATTAAAACGGGCTTTTAATGACAGGCAATGCCCGTCATTAAAAGTAAGTTTTTCCGGAAAAAAAAAACGCGTCCGACATTAAAAGTGGCGCGCGTTTTTTGTTCGTCATTAAAGGTCCCGCCCCCTTTTTTCTGTCTGTCATTAAAGGTTGTTTTTGTAGTAGTGATTAGAATACTTTTATCCATTGACACATTTTATGATTATGAAATATGGTAAATGGATATCAAGACGGCCTTTCTGATCTTGAAGAGAGTATATATATGGCTCAACCAGAGGGGTTCATAGTCCAGGGTGATGAGCAAAAAGTTTGCAAACTTAAATGATCCATTTATGGATTAAAACAAGCATCGAGATCCTGGAATATACATTTTGATTCTGCGATCAAAACATACGGCTTTGAGCAGCATATTGACGAACCTTGTGTTTACAAGAAAATCGTCAACTCTACTATAGCTTTTCTAGTTTTGTACATAGACGACATCCTACTTATTGTGAATAACGTAGGATTTCTGACTGACATAAAGCAATGGCTAGCGACTCAATTTCAAATGAAAGATTTGGGTGAGGCTCAATTTGTTATAAAAATTCAAATCATAAGGTATCGAAAGAACAAAACACTAGCACTGTCTCAGACATCATATATCAACAAAATGTTGGTACGATATTCGATGCAGAAATGATCGATCTAATTTGTTATACACTTAGAATCTCCAAATTTTCTTATCTTAGTTGACTTCCTTGTGAAAAATGCTTTAAAATGAGTATAATATGTGTATATGTCCTCATCGGAGCTTTGGAACCAATTCAGGCCAAAACGGGCGAAACCGGAGTGTAAAATGACCATTCTACCCCTGAAGCCTCATCAGCTTCGAGACGCCCATCATCAGCGTCGAGACTGAAGGGATAAAAGCCCTCGCTGATGACATGCAAAAATGTCATCATTTTCCTATTAATTTTAGCTAGTTTTGTGTATGAATTGTGTACTTTAATGCTATTTTCTATTTAAATTTCAGAAAACCGAGTCAAGGAAGAAAAATCGGAATTTTGAGAGATTTTGGATGATTTTGGAGGCTTTTGGAGCAATTTGAAGAATTACATTAAAGATCCAAATCCAAAAAGCCAAGAAGAATGAATTAGAAGCCCAAATTCATGAATTTCAAGTCTTAAAGTATCAGGTTGGGTCAAGAAAAGTGCCCAAAATCCATTACAAGAAGCATTTGGGCCAAAAGAAAGTTGGAGGCCCAAAAATGGAGTCAAAATCGGGCCATTATTGAAGATTCAGGGCCTAGCGTCTCGACGCTAAGCCTGGAGCGTCTCGACGCTAGGCAGCTGCGTGGAAAGATCCAGAATCGCGAGAGCGTCGCGACGCTGTCCAAAGTAGCGTCTCGACGCTGAGACGTCTTGGAGTCCAAGAAAAGATGACGTCAGAGCGTCTCGACGCTGTCCTTGTAGCGTCTCGACGCTGTCCTTGTAGCGTCTCGACGCTGTGCCTGCTGGGAGCCTATAAAAGGAGCCTTTTGCATCCATATTTTGTGTGCCAATTGGTGGGTTTTCACCCCATTCTAGAGTTTACACTAAAATTTGGGATTTTTGGGAGAGTTTTGGAGCTTTGTTGAAGATCTTTGGAGCTCGGGATCGAAGGAGGTCGGCGCGGGATCGAGGAGATCGACACTTTTATGAGCATTTCTCTTCCCTTTTCCTTTATGTTTTAGTTTCTAGAATTGTTGTGATTAGGAATTATTGAATTTTAGTGATTATGAGTAGTAAATTCCTAAATTCTATGAGATTGATTTAGATGTTGAACCTCTGCTGAATTAATGAATTGATGTGGTTTAATTGTCATTATTGTTCATTTGTGCATTTTGTCCGTAATGCTTTTAATCAACTGATCACTGATTAAATGAATTGTTACTAAGTGGAAACTCGACGGAGAGAAGCTTAGACTAGAACTGAATGCATGACTAACGGTTATTTACCCGGGTGACACGGGACAAAATAAATAACGTTAGAGGTTGTATTGAAGGGTCGTAATGCCATACTAAGTAAATAAAGATGAGACTGAAAGGAGATTCTTTATTGAACGGTATGAGATAGGAGGAGACCGACAGGAGAGTCCTTGTCATTAGGCTTCTAGACTTATGAATCGAATGATTTGTTAATCCATATTAGTTAATTGATAAAGCATTAAAGGTCCAATTGATAAAATCAACAACTCTAGAATTATCCCATCAAATTGTGTCACCATTTATCTTTTGCTTTCTAGATTAGCTTTTTGTTATTCTTTCCGGCATTAGATTTTGTTCTCTAAATAAAGCTAAGCAAGATTATTCGTGGTACTTAATTGAATAAATCCAATCCCTGTGGAGACGATACTCTATACTCAAAATCACTATATTACTTGTCACGACCCGTACGCTTGCGGAATTGAAAATCGTGCGAACACTCGCGCAGCGGAAACGTACAGAACCATTAACTCCATTTTAATTTGAGATTAAAATACCAGTATGTTGGGAAAATTTTGCAGCAATAAATCAAGATAAAACTTGCTGAAAATCACCTATAAAGCATGCTGGACAGGAATAAGAAATACTAGATCTCATCTAAAATGGATCCTATCGATCCTAGGCCAAGAATTACTTACCCTTGTAGAAATTCTTGAACGTTTCACCTAAATTCCTTTGGAATGCAGAAAATTCCAGCAGCCTTAGAACCCTTTCTTTGCTGCAAATCTACCACGAACACCACCAAAAGAGTTGCACCGGTATCCTCCCAGGATTTGGAGTTGAGAGGTTTGTGGGAACCAAAAACTCTAAGGATCAAGGAGAAGTCTTTGTCTCTGTATGTTCTTGGAAAGTACAGAGAGCTCTAGAGAGAGAGAGGTTTTGCGTGAAGATTAGTAGAGAGTGATTCTTGGAACTTCCCAAATGTATTACGGGAAAAGGAAAATTATCTTCCACAAGAAAACGTCTCACTCCCCTTAAAAATAAGCAGTTCACGCATGTAGGGTTAATGGGTTGGTTTTGACTGATCAGTTTTCAACTGATCAGTTAAAAAATAATAAATAATTAAATTAAATTATATTTAATTTAATTATTACTACATAAAACATTTTTATGTGCATTTTCCATTTAACCCAAAGTTTTAATTTATCTTAATTACCTAAAACAAAAATAACAACAATCACAAGAAAATAGAATACACCCTAAACTAAGACCAGACAATTTTTCTTTGATATAAAAATTGACTAAATATGCCAATCCCCGGCAACGGCGCCAAAAACTTGATGTGCAAATTGCTAACCACGAGTGTACGGGTCAAGTAATAATATAGTGATTATGCAATCGAATGTCGTCCTCTGGATTGGTGTCTAGCCAAGTTTTAATTATCGAAAATACTCTTGGCCAATTTTATTTAGGGAATCAAATAGAATGAGAATATGAATTAATCTACACAAAACTAAAGTAAAAAGTGACAATCAAATGAGAATAATTGGTCTTAGGGAATTGATTTCACCAATTGGAGTTATGGATTAATAAACGGATTAACACATGCTATGATTCATAAATCTTGGCAACTAAAATCACACATATCTCTCCCGAGCATACATGATTCTCTCATATGCAATTGAACCCGATATCCCTATCTAAATCCAATAAACATACAAGGAAATAAGGCTAACCTTTATGACAATTTCTAGAATTAACCTTAATCTCCCGATTTTTAGCTAAATTCTAGTTATGCATATTGATTACTAATTTAAATCCTCTCTCCCGAGTTAGATTCAAATTTAAACATCAATCAATTTATGGCCAGTAAATCGAAAGCACTAAGCATACAACATATGCATAAATGACATCAATAGCATAAATACCGTAAATCAATCCAAAACGTGCCCAACGGCTACATCAATCCCTAAGAATTAAACTTAGCTACACATAATCCTTGTTACAATATAAACTAAGTCTAAATAAGCCATAAAAACTATCTAAAGTAAGGGAAAAGAGAAATAGACTCGTTGTAGGCCGAGACCGAACATCCCCGTCACGATCCCCACGAACAATGGGTTGATTTCCAACTAGTCCCCTTTGCTTCAGCTCAATTCTGTCCTCTTTCTGCTCTAATGTCGGCTCCAAAAGTCCCCAAATTCGAAGTCCCCAAAAACCTAGCCGAAAAGATGCTTAAATAACAAAATTTCGTTGTAGCGTCGAGACGCTGTCAAGACAGCGTCGCGACGCTGTCGCGATTCGCAAATTTGGAAAATTTTCTATAGCGTCGCGACGCTATCAATTTTTTTTTTTTTTTTTTTAAGATTGGAAGCTCCATTTGACTCCAATTGCTAAATTAAGCTTCAAGCACATACTTCCTACAAATAAAACATAAAAATGCATAAATTTGGGCAAATAATTGAAAAAGACTAGCTTAATTAATCAGAGAAAAATAGCTAGCTATGCTCGCTATCAAATACCCCCAAACTTAAGCTTTTGCTAGTCCTCGAGCAAACTAAAAATCAAGCATACAGTAGAAGAATGGATGCAATAATCATAACTCAATCCTCAAGGCTCAAAGGTCAATAGTCAAGCAAGCAAGAGACATGCACATAAGGACCAATGAGGGAGACAGATTAAAATTTTTCCAAAATTAACTTGCACAAGCGAGATCTAACTCAACAAGATCAGACTCTACTAGCCCAGGATTGGATTATTAAACTCTCAACTCATCTTCCCTCTACACTGGCACTAAGGTTTCACTAATGAGTTAATGGAACAAATTATTTTTTTTTTCTCCATACTTAGGTGCTTTTAATTAACAATTGAATTAAGCATGTATATGTGGCACTAGCTTTCACACACCCATTGCAGGGACCCTTAACTTGAGTTTTCTCTGGTTGGCCTAACTGATCACAACAGGGGTAGCTCTTTTTGCCTTAATCTTTATTAACCATTGCATATTGTGCACAAGCCATGGCATTATTATCTTATTTCAACAGTAACAACAAGAATGATTTTTCTTTATGAGCATAAATAGCAGATATTCTTTTCTTTTCTCCTAAGCAAGATCAAACATGCTAATTTGCAAAAAATTAACTCTTTAGCTCTACCCTACACCTATTGGGGTGACAACAAGCATATGAACCCAATAATTCGCTCCTAAGCATTCAAATCCAAATCTAGCCAAGACAAATACTCTACTCATGCAAGCCATCTCCTAGAAAAATTTTAAAAAGTCTCCCTTTTTGTGCACTCATGCTTACAACTCATCACAAGCTTGAAAATTGACAAGAAAGCCTATCCTAGGACATCATAATCATGCAAAAGTAGCATCCAGAAAACAACCATATGCATAATTCAAAGAAAGCTCAAAACTATAGCCCGAACTCAGATGCTCAAGGGCTCCACAAACATGCTAATCCACCCCCAAACTTAAAGTATGCATTGTCCTCAATGTATAACGAAAATAAAGCATAAACAAGCATGAGAACAATAAACGAATGAAAGGAGTGAACAATACTGCCCTGGAATGATGATGACTTCTTGACTGAATGCTTGGAACCTTGATAGCTTGAAAGCAAAGGAGAGAAAGAAAACAAGACCTACAAAACAGACACAAAAAATAAATAAAACTCAAAATAAAGAAATAACTAACTCACTTGGGTTGCCTCCCATAAGCGCTTGTTTAACGTCATTAGCTCGACGTGTTTGTCCAGTCTGTCAAGGCACATAAAAATTCTCGTATTTCTTTGGGCCCTTCTTCCTTGAATCAATATAACCAACGATCGCTAGTAAACTTACTAGCTTCTCATGGGCCCCTGAAACATAATTATTTTTTGTATTTTTGAATAAAAGAAGCATAAAAGGAGAAATATCAAAATAAAGAGACTCCGACTCTAAAACTGACTCGTGAGAATAGAAAAAAGAACAATCAAAATCTACAAAGGATGGAGAAGATAAAACAGACGAAGGTTTTTCAACCTCAAACTCTACCTCCTGAACTTCCTCTAACACTACAAGCTCATTTTCTTTTCTTTCCTCACAACCATGTTCTTGAAAGGTGCTCCAACTCTCCAATTCGTCCCCATTATTCATGCAACTCACCCCCAACTGCTCATCCTCATCAAGATCGAAAGAACTACGCTCATGAATGAGTGCCAATGAGTCATCGACTACTTGACTCACTAGACAACTTATGGAAGTGGATCCCACCTCACTAACTTCCTGTGGAGCTTGAAGTCCTCTTATGATTTCATCAATTTTTAGACTCCTCGCTCTAGATTCCTCAATATAATTTTGAACTATGCTTTCCAAGGAAGAATTTTCATTTAAAGGGGTATAACTTGAAGATGAAAAATTGGAATATGGTGTTGAATAAAAAGTCATTCAAATCAATTAAAGCAACAATGATAATTAGGCTTTCAATCAAACAATAACCTAACAAGAACACATGACAAAGACTCAATTTAAATATGGAAAATATAATCTAGAAAAGGAAAGAAAATAAACTAATATGGAATGCAAAAATAGATAAGACAAAAAACCAATAAGGAAACTAACAAATAAGGAAAAACTAATCTAAAAAGGAAAAACTAAAAATCTATCAATGGAAAATTCAAACAAATATGGAAAAATCTAAATATGGAAAAATTTAAGAATGAAAAAGAAAAACAATTAAAGGAAAAATGTAAATTACCTAAAACAAAAATAACAAAAATCACAAAAAAATAGAATACACCCTAAACTAAGACCGGACAATTTTTCTTCGATATAAAAATTGACTAAATATGCCAATCCCCGGCAACGGCGCCAAAAACTTGATGTGAAAATTGCTAACCGCAAGTGTACTGGTCAAGTAATAATATATTGATTATGCAATCGAATGTCGTCCTCTGGATTGGTGTCTAGCCAAGTTTTAATTATCGAAAATACTCTTGACCAATTTTATTTAGGGAATCAAATAGAATGAGAATATGAATTAATCAACACAAAACTAAAGTAAAAAGTGACAATCAAATGAGAATAATTGGTCTTAGGGAATTGATTTCACCAATTGGAGTTATGGATTAATAAACGGATTAACACATGCTATGATTCATAAATCTTGGCAACTAAAATCACACATATCTCTCCCGAGCATACATGATTCTCCCATATGCAATTGAACCCGATATCCCTATCTAAATCCAATAAACATACAAGGCAATAAGGCTAACCTTTATGACAATTTCTAGAATTAACCTTAATCTCCCGATTTTTAGCTAAATTCTAGTTATGCATATTGATTACTAATTTAAATCCTCTCTCCCGAGTTAGATTCAAATTTAAACATCAATCAATTTATGGCCAGTAAATCGAAAGCACTAAGCATACAACATATGCATAAATGACATCAATAGCATAAATACCGTAAATCAATCCAAAACGTGCCCAACGGCTACATCAATCCCTAAGAATTAAACTTAGCTACACATAATCCTTGTTACAATATAAACTAAGTCTAAATAAGCCATAAAAACTATCTAAAGTAAGGGAAAAGAGAAATAGACTCGTTGTAGGCCGAGACCGAACGTCCCCGTCACGATCCCCACAAACAATGGGTTGATTTCCAACTAGTCCCCTTTGCTTCAGCTCAATTCTGTCCTCTTTCTACTCTAATGTCGGCTCCAAAAGTCCCCAAATTTGAAGTCCCCAAAAACCTAGCCGAAAAGATGCTTAAATAGCAAAATTTCGTTGTAGCGTCGAGACGCTGTCAAGACAGCGTCGCGACGCTGTCACGATCCGCAAATTTGGAAAATTTTCTATAGTGTCGCGACGCTGTTCCTAGCGTCGCGACGCTATGAATTTTTTTTTTTTTTAAGATTGGAAGCTCCATTTGACTCCAATTGTTGAATTAAGCTTCAAGCACATACTTCCTACAAATAAAACATAAAAATGCATAAATTTGGGCAAATAATTGAAAAAGACTAGGTTAATTAATCAGAGAAAAATAGCTAGCTATGCTCGCTATCAATAATCATGCAAAAGTAGCATCCAGAAAACAACCGTATGCATAATTCAAAGAAAGCTCAAAACTATAGCCCGAACTCAGATGCTCAAGGGCTCCACAAACATGCTAATCCACCCCCAAACTTAAAATATGCATTGTCCTCAATGCATAAAGAAAATAAGGCATAAACAAGCAAGAGAACAATAAAAGAATGACAGTGGTGAACAATACTGGCCTGGAATGATGATGACTTCTTGCTTGAGAGCTTGGAATCTTGAAAGCTTGAAAGTAAACGAGAGAAAGAAAACAAGACCTACAAAACAAAAACAAACAACAAATCAAAAAACAAAAAGAAAACCCACTAAACTTACTTGGGTTGCCTCCCATAAGCGCTTGTTTAACGTCATTAGCTCGACGTGTTGAACATGCTTCAAGGAGGCTTTTCTTCTGTGAATCCAACCGAGGTGCTCTTTCTTGCACCTTTCCTGTAGCCCATGAACAGCACTTCATCTTTAGAGTCTTCAACTGCTTTAAAGATTTCTTTTTCGTTCTTGACTCTAATAGTGAGCTCTCTGCGCTCAATATCTATAATCACTCGCCCAGTAGCGAGGAATGGTCTTCCTAATATGACAGGCATTGAAGGATTTTCTATCATGTCCATAACATATAAATCAATAGGGAGGAAAAATCTACCTACTCTGATTAACACATTTTCTACAATACCAACTGGTCTCACCACAGATTGATCAGCCAATTGGAGCTTTACAGGAGTAGACTTAATCTCACCTATATCTAACTTTTTACACAACGATAGAGGAATGATATTAATGCTAGCACCTAAATCACATAATGCTCTGAAAGAATAAGTACCAAAACTACAAGGAACAGAAAAACTCCCTGGATCTGCTACTTTTTCAGGTACTTTCTGTTGTACTCTGGTGCTGCATGTGGAAGCAAGATAAACAGTGTCAACCTTCTTTTCTTTTCGCTTCTTTGCTAACCACTCCTTCATGAACCTGTTGTATTGGGGCATCTCTAATGCCTCTGCAAAAGGAATATTAATATTCAGATTCATAAAAGCATTCATAAATTTATCAAACTGAACCTGATTGTTCTTTTTCTTCTTTTTCTTTTTCCTTTCCTTGGGAACCAACAGTGTGGGAGAAGGAATAGGAGACTCAAGGTTAGGCTTTTCAGCCTCATCAGATGATGTGTCCTCCTCAGCTTCCCCTGTAGGCGTTTCATAGTCCTCAGATTCAGGTTCCTCTTCAGATTCCTCCTGGTGCACCGTGATTGCCTTACAATACTCCATCTGGGGTTTCTCTTGTTCAGCTGGGGCCTTACCTTTATTCATGGTGCTTACAACATTCACCAACTGTCCCAGCTGAGTCTCAATGTTCTTTATAGCTGCACTGTGGCCATTCACTGTTGAGTTGATGGCAATGACTGCCTCCTCTAATTTGGTTGTCCTGTTACTAGACTCTGCAATGAAAGCTCCAACAAGATCTTCTAACTTTTTATTATCTTGAGTTTGAGGGGCAAAACCAGGAGGATTAAGAACATTCTTAGTATTAGCATAAGAGAAATTTTCATGGTTCCTATTGTTAGGGTGATAATGTGTAGGTGTAGAACTATTATTATATCCCCTAGAATTAAAATTTGATACATACTGAACCTGCTCGATGGTCTCCTCCTGAGGTCTGGATGCTAAAGCAGCAGCTGATTCAATTGATTGAGCACTCCCTGTACCTGAAAATTTCATAAAAGCATTAGCAAGGGAGGTCATCTGGGCCTGGAGTGCACTTACCTTGTCAACCTCAAACACTCCAGCAGCAATCTTTTTAGGTGTAGACCGCTCAGATGGCCACTGATAGCTGTTGGTGGTCATATCCTCTAAAAGTGTGCAAGCGTTTTCCACGGTCTTGGACAACAGAGTCCCACCTGCAGCTGCATCAACAATCGTTTTTGTACTAGGAGTTAAACCATTATAAAACAACTGTACCTGAAGCCAATCGGGGTAACCATGTTGAGGACACTTCCTCAATAGCTCTTTGAATCGCTCCCACGTCTCGAACAACTGCTCATCATATTGTTGTTGAAATGTCCCAATCTCGGTCCTCAGCTTGACCGTCTTTACAGGAGGGAAAATTTTCTTTAAAAAGGCCTGGACCAAAGCATCCCAAGTGGTGATGCTTCCAGGGGTAATTGACTGCAACCAATCTCGTGCTTTATCCTACAAAGAAAAGGGAAATAAAGCGAATAGCATCCTCAGAGACTCCATTAATCTTTACCGTCCCATAAATGTCCAAGAATGATTTAAGATGAGAATTTGGATCCTCGGTGGGTGATCCTCTGTATGCACAGTCTCGAGCCATCTGAATGAGACCGGTCTTCAGCTCAAAGTTGTTGGCATTAATCGGGGCATAGACAATCCCCGATTGTTGCCCCTGAAACACGGGCTGAAAGTAGTCTCTAATAGGCCTTGGTTCCTCCGGTTGATTTTGGTCAGCCATTTGAAAATTTTCTCTAATTTCCCTTCGAAGCCTATGGATGGTTCTTTCTATATCGGGATTCAATGGTGCGAAAATTAAATCTTTATTACTACGCATACAAAACTAAACTACCCTAAAAAGGAAAGAAAACAAATATGGAAAGCAACAAAGAAAAGAAAACAACTAATCTAAATAAGGAAAATATAATCTAGAAAAGGAAACAAAATAACCTAATATGGAATGCAAAAATAGATATGGCAAAACACGAATAAGGAAACTAACCAACAAGGAAAACTAAATTTAAAAAGAATAACTAGAAACAAATATGGAGAAGATTACACAACTAAAAGAAAAACTAACCTAGAAAATCAAATATGGAAAGAAAAACAAATAAGGAAAAAAAATGCAATCAACCAAAAAAATAAAAATACACCCTAAATTAAGATCAAGCAATTTTTTCACAATATCAATCTAGCTAAATGTGCCAATCCCCGGCAACGGCGCCAAAAACTTGATGTGGAATTTTCCTTACCGCAAGCGCACGGGTCAAGTAATAATAAAGTGTTCGTATAAACGAGTGTCGTCCTCTGGATTGGATTTTTAAGCAAATCAAGTATTGTGAATTATCTTGCCCAATTTTATTTAGGGATCAAAAAGTGATGAATGAATGATAAGAAAACCAAATCAAAGCAAGTAAAAAGTGTGGAATTTCAATTGGGAAAACTACTTAGGGAATTGATTTCGCCAATTTAGTTTAGGATTGATTTTAAGGAATAAGTTATTATGCACAATGGAATTATGAGTCAAAGACCCTTTAATCACAACTACCTCTCCAGAGCATAATTGATTCTCATGCAAATTAACCAACTTGATATCCTTATCTAAGTTTATTAATCATGCAAGGCAATGAGATCTTTCAACCAATTCTAAAGTTAATCTAAAACCGTCACGAAATAGAAACTAAACTTTAGTCATGCAATCTTGAGTAAGTCTAAATCAAATCCCCTCTCCCGAGCTAGATTCGAAACTTAAATCATTCAACTAATGGCCAATTAATTGAAAGCATTAAGTCAAGATTACAAACACAATAACATTGCACAACTTAAACCATAAATCAATCCATAAACTTAATCAACTACATCAATCCCTAAGCTACAAGTTTAGCTACTCATGAATGTAAATACAAGCTCAACTAAACATGTGGAAGCCATAAATCTAACTAAAGAAAGGAAAGGGAAAAGAAAACTCAATGTAGGTCGAGTTCGACGTCCCCGTCACGATCCCCACGAACAATGGGTTGATTTCCAAATCTCTCCCTTTGTTTTTAGCCTCCAAGTCCTCTGTTCTGCTCTGTTTACGGCTCCCCAAAGGTCCCAAATCCAAGTCCCCCAAAACCTAGCCGAAAATAAGCCTTTATTCTGTTTTTTTTCGTCGTAGCGTCGAGACGCTGCCTTCAAAACGCGTGTTTCAGGAAAGGAAATTATACATCGTCGAGACGCTAAGGTCGCAGCGTTTCGATGTTGTGACCTTTACGCGTCTGTTCTGATATGGAATGCTAGCATCGAGACGCCTAAGGGCTAGCGTCTCGACGCTAGTCACCTTTTGACCGAATTTTGACTTTTTTCCATTTTGATTCTTTTTCCTTCCTTTGCATCTTTTCGCGTCCCAAGCACCCGATTTACTCCAATATTGCGCTACAGCTCCAATCAACCATTTCCTACAAAATAAACATTAAAGCACAATAAAATGGCCCAAAAATCATAAAAGACTAGCTAAATTAAATAAGTAAAGATAGCTAGCTATGCTCGCTATCACTCTTAGACTCTCAAAGACAAGACGTAAAATTCTCTCAAGTCTCCCTCTTAGAGAAAGACTCCCACAAGTCTTTTGCCTCCTAGACTTAGAGACATACCGGTGTAACCTCTATGGTTATTGTGTCATTCAAAGAAGGAATTTCCAGCGAAGAAAATCAAAGGCGGCTGCTGCGTTTTCGTTCGTGGAGCATCGTTGGCGAAGAACGGTCAAGTCTTCAACGGAGGTTTGTAACGGTTCTTCCATTTTTCTTTAGAAAAGCATGAAAATAAATTTAGATTTATTTTTAAGCATGTTTAAACCAATTTTCCAGCAGCTTTAAAAGGGTTTTAAAGTTTAATTGAGTTTTCGTAACGGTATTTTAATGTTAATTAATATACGGCATAAGGTCCAATCGATGCGCTTCCGCTGCGTGGGGACTTTTATTCCCTTCACCCTATGCATCAGCAGTCGATAGTCTAATGAATGTCATGTTGTGTACTAGACCCAACATATGCTATGTTGTGGGAATTTTTCAGCAGATACCAGTCTAATCTAGAACATGCACATTGGACTGTCGTTAAGAATATCCTCAAGTATCTAAGGAGAACGAGGGATTATACGCTCGTGTATGGAGCTAAGGATCTGATCCTTACAGGATACACTGACTCAGATTTTCAAACCGATATAGATTCGAGGAAATCCACATTGAGATCTGTGTTCACTCTAAATGGAGGAGTATTAAGCAAGGTAGTATTGTTGACTCTACCATGGAAGCTGGGTACGTAGCTGCGTGTGAAGCAAGAAAAGAGGCATTATGGCTAAGGAAATTCCTGACAGAGTTGGAAGTCGTTCTGAATATGCATCTTCCTATCACCCTCTATTGTTATAACAGTGGAGCAGTTGCAAACTCTAAACAACCTCAAAGTCATAAGTGAGGAAAGCAAATTGAGGGCAAATATCATCTCACCAGGGATATCGTGCAACCTGTTTATTCGAGATTGTCCTTTGATTTGCATGGGTAAGAGTAGGTCGAGTTCACCGACTCAATAAGCCTACCATTTTGGGGATGAGACTGGGTAGATAGCTAGGGACATAGTCCTGCAATATGGAATTCACTCATGTCCTTTCTAGGGATAGTAGATACGTTGTTCCCTTAAGTGCTGACACTGGGGCTTGAACAAAGGGATCCCGCCCTCTAATTGACTAAGAGGGATTACGTTTGTTGGTGGGACCACAAACCAATTGTTCATTAGAGGATCAATGGGACTTAAGGAACTAGAAGTAACTTCAGGGGTAAAACGGATATTTGACCCACTGTAGTTACGAACAACCTTTGAAGGGTCAACTTACTAAGCATGGTTATATCGGGTGGACAAAAATATATCTGTAGTGAGGAGAGTGCAACTATCGGACTATAGTGAACTGTCCCAATAGTTAATGAATGTATGTTAACTAGGTTAATGAGTTTAGTCGGTTAATCTCGAATCATTGGAGCCCATGATCTGTAGGTCCATTAGGTCCCCCTGCTAGCTCATACGGAAGAAATCTTTGAATAATGTGATGAAAGAATTTGAAACGTTTAAATTCAATTTAGGGAATTAACGTTAATTATATGTGATATACTTAACGTATTATAGTTTAATTGCAAATTTAACCTATAGAGAGAGTTGGTAATATTTAAATGAGATTTAAATATTGTACACGTGAATAAGGATTCACGATAGAGATATCGGTTTTGAGAGAAGTCGGGATTGGTATAAATATTAATTTAATATTTGATATTAAATTAATATAATTAATTAAATTGTTTAATTGATTATTTAAAATCAATTCCATTTAAACTTAGTTATTAGAATTAAAATTATTCAAAATTGATTTAACATTACATGATTTTAGAAATCAATTAATGAAATAGAAAATTGTTTTCATTTTTTTTGGAGGTGGAGTGGGAAATGACTTTTCCCATCTTTGAGCTTTACATTGAAACACCTAATCCCCTCAATGACTCATGTACTTTGGTGTCTCTCCCTCATGAAGAGGTTGCATGAGATTGTTGCTTTATAAGGATTAGAAGATTAAGGGGTGAATAAAGCTTTAATCTTGCTCGAATTTTGGTTTCAAAAACCCACAGCTCTTAACACTCTCTCATACTTCTATTAGTTCCAAATTTATCACGATTAGAGTCTCACAACTCGTTCTAAGGCTGGAGAATAGCAGGGAAGGCTTCTGTGGTTGTCCTTAAGTTGATCGTGCTCAGAATTCATCAAAGAGGTTGCTGAATTTTGCTTCCCAAAGGTTGGTAAAATAACTCTCTAATTTCGGTTTAGTTTTTGACATGTTTTCAATTGCAAGATTAATGAAATTGAGTGGCTCTCGATCCAAATCGCTTCCACTAGTGTCTCGTACACTTCTTCATCAGCACACTTCCTTCATTTTTGCAGTGCTTCGACGCCATCTTCGAGGTTGAGACGCTCTAGCTACTATCTTTTCACCTCCTCTTTATCACATGGGCTCTAAGTTGGCTAGAAAATACTCTAATTTATCTGAATTAACATCAAAATGTAAAAATGGCTTTGAATACCTCTTATGCTTGAATCTCTACAAAATGGACAAATAAAACATCAAAAACACGCTAACAAGCTTAGATTAGCGGTAATAAGATAGTATGACATAGGTGCTATCACCGCTTATGTGTTTTCTATTATCAATACCCTCTCTTCTTAGAAGATGAGGGAAGTGTTCAACATATCACCACAAGCGTACAAGTCAAAAGTAATAAAATGGTAAGTATACCAAGCAACGTATCCACAGTGTGAACCACATAATTATCAAAATTACTCAAGATTAATTTTATTTAGAAGCTTTAATCGGATGAAGAGAAATTTAAAAAAAAAATAAATAATAAATAAAAGGAAAGTGGTAAAAATTGGAGTAAAATTAAGGAATAGGATTTTGGGTACTTAATCTCTTTATGTGGATGCTCTTAATGCAATTGATTATTTCATTAATTAACCAAACTTATATCTATAAGGCTAGAATTCCTAAGGATCGATTTTAATAACATATGTCTCCATAGTATTACTAACCCAATTAACTTATTACGCCCATTCTCTCGACCTCTAAAATTAACTATTACTCTCGTTGTCACTCAAGTAGTCAATTTTAGTCATGTGAACATGATCTCCACTCAAATTCTCTCGCCCGAGTTTTCTTTGAATAAATAATTCATTTATATTTTTTGCTGGAAATACAAAACCATTAAACTCATTCACATGAATAGAATCTAGCTAGGCAATTAATGAAAATATTAATCACAATTAAGAATCATCCATCATAAATCAATTAGGTCCTAATATTGAATCTAGCCTAACATAATCAAAGAAATCCAAACACAATTCAACATTCCCAAAATAATTACGGAGCAAAAACAAAGAAATATGGAACGGAAACACCTACAAGACGTGTCGATTCCAAGCTTTCGCCTCGACCCATCACCATCTTAGCCTTTGATGAATGACTTGTTGAAGGTCGTATCAAATAATATTTGTAATCCCCAACCTCTAAGATTTAACTTGTAGCAATAGTAGTCGGGGTCGATAACGAGAAGTTTATGCAAACAAATTCCAATTTCGTTATTTGTTTCAAGTAACCAAAAAGGGGGGTTTTTATATTTGGAAAGAAAACTAATTATAGAAAGTAAGAGAAAAGGAAAGTAGAGAGCAAGAAATAGAAAGAATGAAATCAATACCTTTGGAGATCGTGTAATCGGGGTTGTCATGCATAAGTTTGTTACAATTAAATCATGAGTTTCAAAAAGTATGCTAAGTACATTACCTAAGTCTAGCGTACTCTAGAGTTACCATGAGTCGTGTTCTACTATCACGGACAAGCCAACGCACTTAGCCCGATTCTAGCCTTAATTAACTAATTGGTCGGTTAATTAATTAAGACCGCATTAAGAACTAGCTAGATTAGTCATGCATCCAATCACATGGAATTAACGCTTTTATTACAATAACTAAATCATGTCCCTCAAGACCACTTTAATTAGCAAATAAATTCAAATTAACCGTGGTAAAAGGTTGTCAATCTCTTCCTATCATACTTGAATTTATAAAGAACAGAGATAGAATCACTTAAGCATGCAACTAGAAATTAAGCTCAAGAAACTTCATTAAAAGTAAACAAACTTACACAATGATGTCCTGATTACATGAAGGAGGAGCCTAGCCGCTCATCAAACGCAAACAATCTTGGATCTTCCTTGAATACATCATGGAAAGCAATAAAAACTAGCCTAAAGATGAATTAATGGTGGAGAAAGTGAGGGGAGATGAAAATCATGCCAAGAAAAGGAAAGTCCTAGCGTCGAGACTCTGCTTGAAAATTTGCCCTAACATCGAGACACTATTGTATGGCGTTCAGACGTTGTTCTCTCTGGTTTTTAGCTTGAACCTGCTGCAGACCTGGTGTCGAGACGCTAATTTTTAGGGTTTCGACGCTGAGCTCTCGAGAATTTGGCTCTAAGACTCGTTTTGCTCCGATTTTGCTCTTTTAAGTCTCGTTTTGGCTCCGAACCTTCGATATGGACCTGTACACATATTATACTCATTTTAAAGGACTTTTCGCAAGGAATTCAATAAACATATGCAAATTGGAAGATTTTAAGTGTATAACAAATTAGACCTGTCAGCCTTCCAAAACGATCAATCAGCTCCAATCCCTCCAAAATATCTCTCTAAACACTATCTAATTGAATGAAGAACCCTAATGCATGATTGAACTCTCCGAAATATGTTGCTAAATTGAAACTTTAAAACCAACAAAATCGCAGCGTCTCGACGCTATGGACGGCTTTAATGTGCACGCACCTATTGCAACATGGAGATGTTGAGGACAGCGTGTCGACATTATCCTCTGGGGTCTGCCACATATAACTAGTGTTTTAACGCATGTTTGAGTGTTTTGATGCCACCCTCTCGACTCTTTTGGCTTGATTCTCATCTCCATCATACTTAGGCTTGGAAATACTCCACTTACCTCCAATTAACAACCAAATTACATAAGTAACTCGATTTTGCTCCATTTCTTTTAATTACTAGAAAATCAAGATAAATAATACAATTAAGCACTCAATTAAGCACATTTTCTATCTAAAATCATTGGTAAAGATAGCATAAATATATGCTATCAGGAAGATGCTATCTTGAGCAACACCATCATTCTAATGGGCAATCTGCTTGCACCTTTACATCGTGATATGTTTTGCGCATATCCCTCACACACATCTTGGGCTTCAAATGTTGTACCCTTGCCCTCACAACCTCTTGACTTGATTGTGAAAGTGGCTAGGCAGCCCTCCTTCAAAAGGGTTGTCTTGGCTCTTTACAATTTCTCTTTTGTTGTTTCTTTGTAGGATTATAAGCTACATGGCAACGTGATAGACGACTTGTCGAATGTTGTATCAAATAAATTTATAATTCCACGACACCTAGAACTAACTTGTGCAATAATGGTCGGGGTCAATCACAAGGAGTCTATGCAAACAAATTCTAATTTCCTTATTTGTTTAAAGTAACCAAAAATGAGATTTTTTTAGATCAAGTAAGAAAACTAATTATGGAAAGTAAAGAAAAAGAGAATGCAAGAAAATATAAAGCAATGAAAAACAAGAGTTTATTCAATATCTTGGAGTTCATGCATCGGGGTTGTCATAGTAAATTCAATTCAATTAAATCATAAATCTCACTAAACAATCAATAACATGTTTAAGCGTATCTGGGAACAACCCGAAAGTCATGATCCTACTATCACAATCATGCAAATGCCAAGTTTGATTCTAGTTTAAATTAATTAATTGGTCGATAAACTAATCTAAATTGCTTTGGGATCTAGCCGAATTAATACACATGCAATTGGCAACAAACGTCAATTACAATTGATTAAATCCTTTAGTTCTAGGGGCACATAAGAAATATCAAAACGTTCTCCTATTCGCTAATTAGATTAGCAATTAAATTTAGGTAAACCGTGGTAAAATGTTGTCAATCATTCCCTAGCACTACCTAGACTTATATGCAACGAACTAAATTCACATAGACATGCATTGAGAATTAAAGCACAAGAGATTTCATTAAAAGAATTTGAACTTACATTTAACGTCCCGATTACATGAAGAAAAGAGCCCAGTCGCTCATGGAACACGAACAAGCTTGATTTCTTCCTTGATACATCATGAAAACTCAAGAAATCTAGCCTAAGTAAGAAATAGTGGTGGAGAAAGTGAGGGAAACAGTTATGAAATACAAAATGAATTGATGTCTAAACCTAGAGGAGGAGGTAGCATGGGCCCGAGGAGGCTCGAGCCCCCCCAACTTCTACATATATTATATTTATAACATAAATCGGAATGTAAACCTATGATATTGAAACGTTGTTGTCTTTAGACCCTCCTAGTTATCTCCTATTCCCATGTTGAAGCCCCCATGCCCGCGTTTGCGGTCCTATTTTTTTCTTTCCGTTTTTTCCCCTTGTTTTTGTTTTTGTGTTTTTCTTTTTCATTTTATTTTTTTCGTTTCTTTTTAATTTTTTTTCTTTTTTTTTTTTGTTTTTTCTTTCTTTTTTCTGTATTCTTTTTCGTTTTTTCTCTTCGTATTTTGTTTTTTTGTTTTGTTTTTTCTTTCTCCTTTTTCTCAGTTTTTTTTGTCATATGTTTAAAATAGTTTAAATTAAAATTTAATTTTTATTTACAAATATAAAATAATAACAAACACATGTCATTATAGTTATTTTTTCAACTTTATTTTAAAATTTTCTTTATCATTTTTTAGTCAAATAAAGATGGAACAATACAAATATTTTTAAATTTTAGTAATAGTCTTTTATTTAAAAAAGAAAGTGCAATTGTCTTTTAAACATTTAATTTTGTATCTAGTAGGTTTCCAAGTTTCCAATTTAATGTCTAATAGATCTTTGACCTAATAAACTAATAATCCGTGTGATTTTTTAAGTTCAAAATTCTGTCAAATACAAAATTCAAAATTCAAAAACCTATTAGATGGAAAAGTGAAAGTTTAGGGACTTGGTAAAAACTTTTTTAAGTCAGTAATTTATTGAGCATAATCTTGAAAACTTAATAACTAAGGCCTCGTTTGATAACCATTTGGTTTTTTGTTTTAATTTTTTTTTTTTAAGCTTATAAACATCACTTCCAACTCTATGTTTCTTTGGCTTTTCACCTACCTTCTTCCCATGTTTTCAAAAACCAAGCCAATTTTTTAAAACTAAAAAAAAGTAGTTTTCAAAAACTTGTTTTTGTTTTTAGAATTTGATTAGGAATTCAAGTGTTTCTTTAACAAAAATGAAAATCATGGTAAGGAAATTTAAAGAAAACAAGCATAATTTTCAAAAACCAAAAACTATTTATCAAACGGGGCCTAAATTTATAATTTAACAAATTTAATATCAAAATATACGAATTGATATTAACATATATCAATGTGTTCAAAATATCATTTTGGTTATTGTACTTTAGGTTTTGTTTCATTTTAGTCATTGTACTTTGAAATGACCAATTTTAGTCTATACTTTCAATAAAGTTTAAAATTGGTCTCTATGAGTTTATTGTTAATTTTTCTAAAAAAATTGGTCTCCATTAGTATGTTTTCTATAAAGTCTAGAAATATTTTCACATCAGGTCTCTTATTGTATGAAAAATATTATTTAACAAATTTTGATGAAAATTAACTTAAATTTACGGTAGGGGCCAATTTTAAGCACAAACTAAAATTATTTTTATATAGCCCCCATCACATAAAGTCCTGGATCCGCCACTGTCTAAACCTAAACATAAGCTACATATTTATAGGACTCATTGGCTTCCAAGTTGTTGTATTTTGGCGTGAACTGAGCCTCCAAAGATGGGAACAATTCGAGTAAGAAAAGGAAAACTTAATTTATGGAAATTGCCTAGCGTCGAGACACTATGCACAACATCGAGATGCTGGTCTGAATTTGTCGTAGCGTCAAGATGTTGCGTTGAGAAGTTGTCCTCTCGAGTTTTTGACTTGGATTTGCTGCAGACATAGCATTGAGATGCTTTTTTGGAGGGTCTCGACGCTGAGCTCTCGGGAAAATGGCTCTAAGACTCGTTTTGCTCTGGTTTTGCTCGTTTAGGTCCCGTTTTGGCTCTGAACCTCCATTATGGACCTACGCACATATTATACTCATTTTAAAGGATTTCTTGCAAGGAATTCTATAAATATAAGCAAATTGGGAGATTCTAAATGTATAACAAATTAGAATTATCACAACAATTAAGAATCTTAATAGTAGGAATCCCTCTACAACTTGATAGAAATTTTGCATAAACCCAAAATCCCATTGATAACACTTGATTACTTCTATTTTATTACCTTTAATCTAAGTTGGTTAGAGTCGATTTTATGTTTTATTTATCTATTTTATAGGTAATTCAAACATTGGAGGCGTTGGAAGCAGATCACACAATTTGGTACTAATTTAGGCCATTTGGAGCATTTTTGAGCTAACTCAGAGTCCATAGATGAAAAGGAGGTGAAAAGAACTAAGCGGACCATGACGAGCCCGAATACAAGTGCCAAGGAGTCAAAGGTTTGAGTCATGGCCCAAACAAACCAAAGGAAAACAAAAGAAAAGAAGTAGCAGGCTGGACTATGGTACAGTGTAGAGACGTTGGGCCAAAAATGCACTGAGCACAAAATGCATAACGTCAAGACACTATGCCTATGCCTAGCGTCGAGACGCTATGTTTACATTGTTATAATAACCCTCGTTTTTCTATTCTACCGTAGGTTAGAATTTCCATTGTTCTTCTTTTTGTCTTCTGTATTTTTGTTTCAGACTTGTATTTTTATGATTATTGCTTAATTTAGCTTAGACTTTTTTGCTTGTTGCTTAATTTAGCTTAAATTTTTATGCTTAATTTTATTTTGTATCAGGATGATAAGACCAATTTGGTCCTATATATTTAGTCTAGATCATGCTAGTTTTATAGTTGATTATGTGTTTAATTGTATCATTTTGTAGGTATTTGGTGTTAGAGCTTCCCGGGAGCACTTTGGAGCAAAAATGGCTTAAAATGAGTAAATTAGGCTAAATCCCGAGCATTGGAAACAAATTGAAAGAAGCTAAGCAAGCTAGACCCGAGAGGTAGCGTTTGAAGGAATGAAAATCCTTTGCCAGCGGAAGCGTATATCAGACCAACTAGCATTGAAATTTGTTTAGGAAAAACCAGTACATTGGCAAAGTTAATTTCAGAAAAATTCTCAAAATTAAACCTAGATTAAGCATGTAAATAACTAATAACTTGCAAAAAGCAAGTTATTTATGTAGGACTGGAATTCCCTAATTCCGTTAGCGGAAGCGAATTGGGACCGTTCGTAGTTAATTTTGTTTCCACCAAAATACCAATACATTGAAAAAATTTGGAAACCTATTCTAAATCAATTATTAAGACTAAGCATACAACCTTAGAACTAATTCTAAAGGAGAGAAGCAAACATACTGTCGTTGTCGTCTCTAAAATATCAAGAACGTCTTTTTTGATTTCATAGGGACCAAGCATCAACAATTGGGACAACACCAATTGATCTTCCCCGCTATGACTCTGAGATTAGGAACGTAGTTGTGGGACTATCTAATCTTGAATGGGAAAAACTCTAGAGAGAAAATTCTTCCTAGAGTTCTTGGGTTGAGAGAATATGAGAGGGAGACTAGAGAGAATGCAAGAGTGCATTCTTGTGGCCTTATGTTGTATTACCTAAACCAATCATGAATAAAATATTCATTTAAAATCAATTATTTACATATCTTATTTAATCTTTTCCATAATTAATCAATTTCATAATTGATTAATCTTTTCCATAAATGATTGATCACTTCCATAAGTGAGTAAATCATTTCCATAAATAATTAATTACTTCTATAAGTGATTAATCATTTCCATAATTGATTAATTTCCAATTAATTAATCACCAATTAAATATCATATATTTAATTTCAGACCTTTAATTAATTAATTCTATAATATGAATCAAATTCATATTAAAATTTGAACTCCTTCAAATTCTCTTATATCCTATAAATTTAATATGAATCAAATTCATATTAATATTTGAACTTCTTCAAATATTTATTTCTCTCGTAATAATAAAGTTTAATTTCAAATTAGACTTTATATTTTAATGTATCACTATACATTATATTAATTTGTATCTCATACAATTAACTTAATTCCCAATATGAATTTGAACTATTCAAATTCTCTCAAGATATAATTGTTCCTAATCACTCTTTACGAGCTAGCAGGGGGACCTAATGGACCTACAGATCAGAAACTCCAATGATATGAGGTTAATTGATTAAACTCATTAATCACGTTAATCAATATTCATTAACTGTGGGTCATTCCACTAAAGACCCACAAATGAACTCTTTTCACTGTAGAACATTTTTTTGTCCACGGTTATAGACCTATTCCGGTAAGTCAGTCCTTCACGAGTGTTCGTAATCACAGCTAGGTCAAATTACCGTTTTACCCTTGCGTTACATCTGTCTCCTTAAGTACCAACGCTCCTCTAATGAACAACCTGTTTATGATCCAACCATTAAACAGAAAGTCCCTCTCAGGCCAGTGGAAAGGCGGGATCCCTTTGTTCATGAAGGATTGGAATTTTGTAATTCCGTAAAGCAGAAGCGTGATTGGGATCGATTCGTAATTAATTTTGTTTAATCTAAAATACTAATACATTGGCAATAATCTTAGAACTATTCTAAATTTATATTAAGGCTAAGCATGCAAAAATATTAGATTTAAATCTAATTTATAAAGTAACAAATTACTTACTCTCGTTGACGACTCATATTAAATTCACCAATTACTTGTGAAATAATCACAAACTACTACGAACATCACCACATGGCTACACCGGTATGACTCTGAGACTTCTAGAGGCAGGAGACTGGTGGGAGTCTAGAGGGAGTCTTTAGGGGAATTCTCTGAGAGTAGGAGAATGAATGGGATGCCTTTCACCCCACCCCAGGGGTCCTATATATAGATAAAGGCCAAGACCTTTTCCTAATAGAAAAATGTCTATTAATAAGTTCAAATCTATTATCTTAACAATATCTAATTTTAATAAATAGTTAATTAATTCCATAATTAATTAATTACCCAATTAAATATCATATATTTAATCTTAGGAATTTTATTAAAATTAAAATTAATATGAATCTAATTCATACTAAAATTTATTTCAACTCTTTCAAATGTTTTCTCTCAATAATTAATTTTTGAAATTAATTAAAAAAAATTATATTATAAAGTTTCATAAACTTTATATTATAATGAATCAATATACATTATATGATTCCCCTAAATAAACGGAACACTTTCAATTTACAATTTATACTTAATTGCCTCAAGTCTCTTTACGAGCTATCAGTGGGACCTAATGGACCTACAGATCAAAAGCTCCAACGATACGAGACTAATTAGCTAAACTCATTAACCAAGTTAGTCAACATTCGTAAACTGTGGGTCACTCCACTAAAGACCCACAGTTGCACTCTTCTCACTGTAGAATATTTTGTTTCCACGGATATCGACCAATGCAATAAGTCAATCCTTCATGTGTGTTTGTAACTCCAGTTGGGTCAAATTATCGTTTTACCCCTAGGTTACCTCTGGATCCTTCAGTACCACTGATCCCTCTAATAAACAAGTTGTTTAGGGTCCAACCACTAAACAGGAGTTCCTCTCAGGCCAGGAGAGGACAGCGCGCCTTTGTTCAAGCCCCGGAATCAGCACTTAAGGGAACACACATCTACTTACCCCAATAGGGGAAGGAGTGAATTCCATCTTATATTGTTATGTTCCCAGCCCCCATTCGGTCTTGCCCTTGAAATGGTAGGATTATTGAGTCGGCGAACTGGCCACTCGCACCCATACAAATCTAAGGACAATCCCTTCTGAAAGGGGTTCATAACAGACTCAGGATTGAGATTGAGTACCTAGGTCATCATATTGAAATAGAAACCTAAACTAGTTAACGGCGTTACATCTAGTGGTTACTGTTTCGCAGTCCGGTCTTATGCAAACTCATTGCATATGATTCCCCCACCTGCATGTCTCCTACATGGATGCTTTGGATCATTGCATATGTATCGAATACAAGGTGGGTCGTATCACGTAGTGTCACCAGGATAAGGTACCCAGCCTTATCCCTATACTATAGACCTTTTAGGTTGTTACTTGGACACCGATCTCCATATGTCCCCACATACTAGTCCAAGTTTCATTTAAACAACCTTGGATCTTAGTTTATTGGATTTATGGTTTATTAATGCAAACTCGATTATTCAATAACCAAATTACTGAATTACTCAAATAACGCTTTATTTAGATCGATTAATTTGTTTCATTTACTATCTACGAGTTTTAGGGCATAAAACCTAATAGTTCAAGTCCCAGAGTCACCACTTAAGGGAACACTCATCTACTTCTCCTAGAAGTGGGAATGAGTGAATTCCTTCTTCTGTTGTCATGTCCCCACCTCCCACTCGGTCTTGTCCCCAAAAAGGAAGGCATATTGAGTCGGCGTATTGGTCACTCTCACCCATGCTAATCAAAGGACAATCCCTCATGAGAAGGAGTTCATGACACACTCAGGATTAAGACTGAGTTACCTAGGTCATCCTATTGAAACAGTAACCTAACTAGTTAACGGTGTTATATCTAGTGGTTTACAATTTCATGGTCCAGTCTTATGCAAACTCATTGCATACGATACCCCCGCTTGCAAGTCTACTACATGGGCACTTTGGATCAATACGTCTGTATCAAATACAAAGTGGGTCGTATCTCATAGTGTTACTAGGATAAGGTACCCAACTTTATCCTTGTACTATAGACCTTTTAGGTTGTTACTTGAACATCGATCCCCGTATGCCCCCACATACAAGTTCAAGTTACATACAAACAACTTTGGATCTTAGTTTATTGGATTTGGGTCAAATTGTGCAATATTTAACACTTTATTGTAGAAACTCAATAACACTTTATTGAAAACAAGTATACAATTTGTTTACATTCACTATCTACGAGTTTTAGGGTATAAAACCCAACAATTTATCCCTTAAATTTAAACTAAATAAGGCTCGAAAAGATAAAAGTTGCGCTGATTGAGTGCATGGTAGCAGAGAATTGTGATAGCTAATCCTTAAATAAGTATTCTTAAATGTGGTAGGAAATTATGTATTTTTACCCGCTAACGAATGAATTCTATAGATATTTCCTTGCTTAAGTTATCTTTAGCGCAGGAGCAGATCCCAAAGTATAATTCATACGATGATAGCTGGAAAGATGGTTGCCCTGGCATGTGACTGATTTGCAAGCTGGCTAGAGAAAGTTGGGGCACGCAAGTCAATTTCTTGGAGAAATTAGTATCCTCAGCCTATAAAAAGTGCCCAGCTGCCAGTGAAGAAAAGGCGAACAGGACAGGGAGAAGAGAACAAAGAGAGATATAGGAGAAGAGAGAAGAGGATATATTGTCTCAGCGCAGTCACCTTGTGATATGATGTATTGTGTTATGTCTTTCCTTATAGCATGAGCTAAATTACTTTTATCAAGGCTTAGCTTAGGCACCCATGTGGTAACAACGTTATCACGTATGCGTCACATTTTGAATGAATGAAACATTAATGCTTTCTGCTTAGATGTGATAATATTTTCATTACTAACTCCCACCTGGCCAGCTGGATGCGGAAGCAGCATGATAAATCCCTGACAGGTAAGGCATGTGGAAATGTCTAAGTAGAGCAAGTTAGCGCATTGCATGTAGTCTAGGTTGTGTTAGGATTAATACTACCGCAAGAGATATTTCATGAATGTGTTTCGATTGCTTTAGGAATAACACAATCACTTGCAAGTCATTAGAGAACAACACCAACGCATGAACCAATTGAACAGAACGTTGTTGGTTCTACGCCAAACACACGTGTAGTACCGGAAGAAAATCACATGTTTATTTCTCACTTAAGCATTAATTGGAATTCAAACAGAATGTGCGATGCTAAATAAGTTGGTAACGCATGTGGTTGCCGCAGCAACAGCCTTGATAGTTTCATCATCTGATTACTTTTTACTTACTCCTGTCGAATAGCTTGTTTTACAGTATCCTTCAATATCGCAACTTTCACTTATTTAAATTTGCATCTAGTACCATGCGTCGGAGTGTTCATTAGCTAGTTTATTGAAAGTCTTATTATTCCTTCCCTGTGGATTCGACCCTAGGATACTCTGGGTACTACTTGGTTATGTTTAATTTACGCTTGGATTAATGCATATCAGCAATATTTTAGTATCAACTTAATCAACTCTTTGAAAATCAACCAATAACACATTCTAAACTATTTAGAATTTTAGGACTTTCTTGTTGAAGACCATTCTTCACAGCACTATGCTCCTCAACGAATTATTCGTCACGAATTCCCAACAAACACCACCAATAGAGATCACCCACTATATTTCTGGATCTTGAGGTTGAGTTTGTGGGAATTCAATCTTGAATTGGGAATAATTTACAGCCAAGATTGTTGTGATTTCTTTGAGAGAAATTGAGAGAGATTAGAAAAAAAAAACCTTTGTATTACACCGAAAAGAGAGAGATACATGAACCTACTACTGCAAAACCCCTCTGCAGTACGTATTTTCACCAATGGGAGGGGGAGAGATCCACGATCTCTAACTCCCCATATGGCGCCATCCCAACTTATGAGATTTAATTATTATTAAATAATAATTAATGTTAAAACCATATATTATGCAAAATTAATTTAATTAAATCATAATTTAACTAAATTAATTTTACTATATAGTTTTCAACTAATCAATTCAATTAAATCTTATTTAATTGAATTAATTCGAGCCAACCAATTAATTCAATAATTAATTTTTCCCAATATTAATTAAATATCACATATTTAATTAATTGGGAAAATTACGTTTTTGGTCCCTGAGGTTTTGGTTAAGTTACACTTTGGTCCGTGAGTTTTCAAACTCAACAAAAATACCCCTGAGGTTTGAGATAAGGAGCACTTTGGTCATTGTCGTTCATTTTTCTGTTAAATCCTAAAGGTTGCTGACGTGGCACTATTACTTTAATAAAAAAAAATAAAAAATTTTTAAATAAAAAATATTAAAATATTTTTATTTTTTATTTTTTTAATTATTTCTCCTTCTCTCTCTTACTCTTCTTCTTCTTCATATCTCCAACGGCCGGTAGCCTCTGCTTGTCGCCGCCGCCGCTGCGCGGCGACTGTGTTTTTTTTTTTCCTTTCTCTTTTCCCTTCTTTTCTTTTTCTTCTTCCACCCCTCTTTTCATTAAAACAAAAAACAAAGGGGGAAAACCCCCTTCAATTCCAACGTCGGAGAGGGAGGAGGGAGGTCCTGGTCGTCGGTCGCTGGAGATAGGAAGAAGAAGAAGGAAGAGGATGATGATGATGAAGAAGAATAAGAAGAAGAAGAAGAAGAGTATGAGAGAGAAGGAGAAATAATTAAAAAATAATAATAATATTTTCTTATTTTAATATTTTTTTATTTAAAAATTTTTAAAAATAATTTTTTTATTAAAATAATATTGCCACGTCAACAGCTGTTAGGATTTAACAGAAAAAATGAACGACAGAGACCAAAGTGCTCATTATCTCAAACCTCAAGGGTATTTTTGTTGAGTTTGAAAACTCGGAGACCAAAGTGCAACTTAACCCAAACCTCAAGGACCAAAAATGTATTTTTCCCTAATTAATTTCACAATTGAATCATATTCAAATGCGTCTCACTCTTTTAACCTATAGTTTTTAATGTGCATCTAATGTACATTAAGTATGAACTATAATATTAATTTAATTAAATCATATCTAATCGAATTAAATTAAACTAATTAATTAATTATTTCATTAAATATCAAATATTTAATTAATTTTCTATTTGAATCAAATTCAAATAATTCTCTCGTATACTACAGTTTTAATATGAATCTCTATTCATATTATTTTAACCTATAACTTAATATGAATCTAATTCATATTTAATATTTGAACTTCTTCAAATATCTAATTCTCTCATTAATTAATTTTGAGTCACATCTAAAATTAATTTTATGCTAAAAAGTTTAATTCACCAATTAAACTTATATTATAATGTATCTTCATACATTATCTTAATTGTATCAAATACAATATAATTCCCTTAACGAATTTGAACACACTTCAAATTCTATTCAAGACTATTTAACCTCAGAACCCTTTACCTAATGGACCTACAGATCATAAGCTCCAACGATACGAGACTAATTGGCTAAACTCATTAACCAAGTTAGTCAACATTCGTTAACTGTGGGTCACTCCACTAAAAACCCATAGCTGCACTCTTCTCACTGTAGAATATTTCTGTGTCCACGGATATTGACCAATAACGGTAAGTCAATCCTTCACGAGTGTTCGTAACGCCAGTTGGGTCAAATTACAATTTTACCCCTAGGTTACCTCTGGATCCTTAAGTACCACTAATTCCTCTAATGAACAATTTGTTTATGATCCAACTAATAAACAGCAGTTCCTCTCGGACCAAGAGAGGATGGTCGCCCTTATTCAAGACCCGGAATCAGCCCTTAAGGGAACACACATATGCTTACCCCAATAGGGGAAGGAGTGAATTTCATCTTCTAATGTTATGTTCCCAGCCCCCACTCAGTCTTGCCCCCGAAATGGTAGGCTTATTGAGTCTGCGAACTGGCCACTCTCACCCATACAAATCTAAGCACAATCCCTCCTCAAAAGGGGTTCATAACATACTCAGGATTTAGATTGAGTTACCTAGGTCATCCTATTGAAATAGAAACCTAAACTAGTTAACGGTGTTACATCTAGTGGTTACTATTTTGTGGTTCGGTCTTATGCAAACTCATTGCATATGATACCCCCACTTGCATGTCTCCTACATGGATGCTTTGGATCATTGCATCTGTATCGAATACAAAGTGGATCGTATCTCATAGTGTCACCAAGATAAAGTACTCAGCCTTATCCCTATACTATAGAACATTTAGGTTGTTACTTGAACAATGATCCCCGTATGTCCCCACATTCTAGTCCAAGTTTCATCTAAACAACCTAGGATCTTAGTTTATTGGATTTGGGTCAAATTGTGCAATTTTAGTCACAATAACTCTTTATTGTATAAATCTCAATAACAACGCATTGAGACAAGTAAACAATTTGTCACCATTCACTATCTACGAGTTTTAGGGTATAAAACCCAACAGCGTCAATACACTACCTCAGAACGTCTCAATGCTATGAACTTCAAGAATCGCGGTCAAGTAGTGTCAGCGTCAAGACGTTGAGGATGGCGTCTCGACGCTGATTTTATATTTTAAGTTGTTGTATTCTTCGATTAGCTCAAGAACTAGCAGTCGTTTTCCCTTTTTCTTCCTCGTTTTCTCTCGATTTTCTAAGTTCTTTCTCGGTACTTCTCAGTTTTAGGTTAGTTAGGTTGGATTTTCAAGCCTTTGGGCTTAGATTAGGCTTGTCTATGGTCGTCTAAGCATCGTTCGCTGTAGTTGGAACCTCAAAATTGTAAGTACATATGGTTTTTATGAGATTTATATTTAGCTTTACTATGCTATTACATGATTTCATTGTTGTATGTGATTTTAGATTCTTGTTTACATTACTAGTATGCACAGTAGATTAGATTAACGCCCTAACTCGCAGCTTGTATGTTAGTAAACCGCTAAGAAATTGAAATCCACGTATCTTATGGAATTTTAATTTGTAGTTTAGCAATAGGCTGATTCATGGGCACGAGTCCCAGGAGCAGTTCTCTGACTTTGAAGTTTGCACGATAGGTCTAGGGTCTAAATCGATGTTAATAATTAATTTAGGTTTTTCCTAATTAATTAGAAGCATCCTGGTCTAGAACAACAATTAGTTAATTTATTAATCACTGCAAGGTTAATTAATTAATTAATTGGATGTTGGTTCGACGGGTTAGTAGGGTTAGCGCTCTAGGGGTATCTTGGTCTTAATGCAATTGTTTAATTAGTCAATCTCGATGGGTTAGTAAGGTTTAATTAATTAGTAATTAGAAATTGAATCAATGTACGATGGGATAGAATCAATTAATTTAGAGTACCAATTAGGCATCATGCAATTAAATCGTTAACTTGATAATCAATGAATAAAAGCAAATGTACTGAAACCTAAGTGTCTCCAGCTACTGTGATCACCAAGGTGATATTATCCAACCATCTTTTATTTTATGTCTTTTACTTTTCTGCACTTTAAATTTCAGCATTTTATTTTCCCTTGCATTAATTCATTTTCTCTTCAGTTCTCCATTATGTTATCATCGAACGCAAAAGAGATTAGAGATAAACCAGTTGTTCCCTGTGATCGACCCCAGCCACTACTACTGCAAAGTAGTTTAGTGAGGGATTTAGTTGACTTTATAGTCGGCTAGACCCATTGACGTGGATTAGGAGATTTTTGGGTGTTTGATTGGTTTGTTTGTGAGAGATATGAACTGATTATGATTTATTTTTCATTGTGATTATATTTCAAATTTTGTTCGTATTATTATCATGCACAGTAGATTAGATTGACGTCCTAATTCGCAACTTGCATGTTCATAATTTGCTAATTTTTGTAGTGCGTAAACTGATTCATGAGCACGAGTCCCAAGAGCATTTCTCTGACATCGATAGGTTTGAATCTAAAATTGCGTTAGAAATAATTTAGGTCGAATCGTTTCTAATATCCTAATCAATCCACTAGACTTAGTGCAGTTAATTAATTAATTAATTTGATGAGTTAATTGAATTAATTGATTAGTTAATTAGGTGTTAATTCGATGGACGATGTATGATCATGTTAAGTATTTTAGGTGGACTTTGGGTCTTCCCTGGATTAAGGTTAGATCGATTGGGTAATTAACAATGGAATTAGCCTTCAATTTGAAGTGGTTCGATGATCAAACTAGCTAATAAACCCCATAATCTCCCTAATTGGTGTCGCTTAGTAGAATTAGTTTTTTTTGCATTTTTATGTTCCTCGCAATTTAAATTCACGTCTTTAATTTCTTGCAATTTAAATTCTTCACAATCCTTTCATGGAAATCCCCCCTTTGGTTACTTAGATCTCAGGATAATTAGAAAATATTTACCAACCGCCACTCCCTATGGATGACCCGACCACTACTACTGCAAAGTAGCTTAGTGTTCGGAGTTTATAAACTTTATTTGAGTTCGACCTTCGACAAGTCATCTCTTCACCCACATTGCAAAATTCACCACGACACAATGTTTTCTTTTTAATCAAATTAAATAGAAGTTGACCCGAAGCTAGTTATGGAGACTACTATTTTTAAGATTTAATAAAACGACATGGATTAAATCTAGGTATTTAAAAGTAGATGGACTAAAATAGAATTTTAAATTCAAAGTTCGCCTTACACTAACAGAGTTGTTGTGTTTAATAGATCATTAAATTTAAAAAATGCTACTTATTCCTTCAATTTTCAATATAAGTATAATATAGCTTCCTAAACTTTAAAAAATGTCTATTAGGTCATTATTCTTTCAAATTTGTTTCTAATAGATCTCTAATTTATGAGCCACTTCTTAAAGTTTAAAGTTCTATTGAATTCAAAGTGAATAGTTGTTTTTTTTTTTTTAAGAAATAAAGTGAATAGTTGTTACGTATGTGGGTTGTCATTCAATTGATGTGTATTCTTCTGTTTTTTCCCTTATAAATTACTCTGCTTCAACTTGTTAGCTTGTCTTTGGTTTTTTATTATTAAAGAGGTTTTTCTGTTGGTTTATTTTCCTCTGTTTTCTCATGTATTTTGTCTTTATGTTCCATCCTCTCCCTTATGGACACGTGTCCATCTTCCTTTGTTATTTGCCCTAGTTTCTGTATTGTGTGATTTTGATGAACATTAACTATTAGCCCTATCAGTAAACTTTCTCTCTCGGCTGCCTCCTCTTCTTGATAGTATCAGAGTGTTGATCCTTCTTGATGACAACAGGGGAATCATCATCTTCATCCTTCTCAACTTCTACATCTACACCAGTGGCCACCCCAAATGTTACTCCAAATGTCACTCCAGTTGTTACTCCTCTTCATCAGCCCCAAAATACCCCTCTCCAGCCCCGAATCGTCCCCTGAATCCTTCTCTTCCACCTCAGAATCGACCGACAGTTCGATCGGCCCAACCTCCTGTTCAACCTCCACCTCCAACTGTTCCCCCACAAACTCCCGTATATCAACCGACCTTTTATCCCCAACATCTGGTTCAACCCTTTTACCCAACTCAGCTTCCGCGTCCAAACACTACTTTTCCTCAGCCTATACCAAATTTCTTTTCGAATCAGACCCCTTATCTTCAGCCTTTTGCACCGCCAACCTATATCCAACCTCCAAACTCTGTCTATCCTCAACCGCAAGCCTTCCCTAACCCGATTTCCCCTAATCCTTACGCAACTTTACCACAACCCCTGTCTGTCAAGCTGAATGACAACAATTTTCTCTTATGGAAGAATCAGCTCCTCAATGTTGTTTTAGCAAATGGCCTCAACGGCTTTCTTGATGGCACCATTCCAGCTCCTGCCAAGTTTCTTGATGATCAACAACTGCAACCGAATCCATATTTTCTCATTTGGGAAAGGTATAATCGATTTATAATGTGTTGGATGTATTCTTCTTTGTCTGAAGAGAAAATGGGAGAGATAGTTAACTTTGAAACTGCTGTTGAGATATGGAATTCATTGAAACGATCTTATGACTCCAAAACTACTGCTAGAATCATGGGTTTGAAAACTCAACTTCCGAAAATTAAGAAAGATGGCCTCTCTGTTAGTCAATATTTAGCCCAAATTAAAGATGTTGCTGATAAATTTTCTGCTATAGGCGAACCTATATCTTACCGTGATCATTTGGCCCATATTCTAGATGGTCTTGGTAGTGAGTATAATCCTTTTGTCACCACGATCCAAAATCGGTCTGATAATCCCTCCCTTGAAGATGTTCGAAGTCTTCTTTTGGCTTGTGAGGCTCGGTTAGAGAAGCAAACTGCTGTAGAACAACTTAATTTGGCCCAAGCGAACTTGAGTAGTCTTCACATTGTTGGGCTCCTAGAGTGAGTAAAATTATGATCTAAAAGTACTCTAGAACTCTGTGCAAGTATACACAGTCCGCAACAAGTAATAAGTATTATCAATCCAAGGCCTGAACTAGCTTCCACTTTATCTATTTTGTATAATTCTTTAATGGTTTCAAAGAAGGTAAAAATGATTGGTTTTTATAGGAATAATGCTGAAGCAAAAGAAATGACAGAACAACAAGTAAACAAATAGGCAGACAGATTAGAGGCAGACACTGGTTAGGTTTTAGTAATTGTTTTAAAAGATGCTCTAGCAATATTATTGATCATGCAAACTCTCGCAGTATTATTAGCGGATTCCTCCTGAAACTCCAGATTTTTTGGAATGTGTTTCAACCCCAATGAAGTACGACCGATCAAGCACTAGGCAACTGGCTATTCCTAGCTCAGTCACTTGGTGTTCACCAATACAAAATGATCGTAGTGTGATTAATCCCCACACACTCTCTAAATCATCCCTGAAACTAGAGAGAGGTATTCATACTGACTGGCCAGGCGGGCATAAAATGGAAACAAGCACAACAATTAACCAAGATGGAATAATCAATATATATTACTAAAGTTTAAGCACAGCAACTACATGTTCCTACCCAACGCCTAAAGCTACTTAGTTCATAATAAGCATGGAAACACAAATTACAATCTAAGTAGGCATGTCCATGACTACAAGATAAAACAAGGAAAGGTTAATTCCCTTGAACAGCTTGCAACCGATGGTCTTCTAGATGGTCTCCAATCTTCTCTCTATTCGGCTCCCAAAATGGAAATGAGAATGGTCTCTTCCCCAAAAGTGGAATGCATTTGGCTTGGGCGGCCACTCCCTTTTATAGAAGGATAGGAGGCTTGACTTAGGTCAACCTAGACACGTGTAGGGCTCTCCTTGCTCCTTTATCACAAAAATAACTCAACAGAATTCGGTTTGTCAACTTGGCTAACGAGCTGTGACGTGGCAGTTTTTTCTCCCAGTTTTGCTACAGCACAGAATTTGCTTCCTCCAGTCACCCAGCAGCATAATCTGCACAAAATAATTTCCAAGGCTTCCATTCTTCCAAATGGGTTAAAACATATAACATCTATCTAAAACCAACCCTATTAAGCACAAAAGACACACAAATCCCTATATAAATGAGGCCTAAATAACTACCTTTTGGGCAGTTATCACACATCCATAACAGTCGCCGCCCATCTTCCCGATCTACTAATCCACCTCCTAGAACTCCCTTCAATCCACCTAGCTTCCCTCACTTTTCAACCCCACCAACCCCTGTTTCGCAAAGCCTTATAGGTAAGCCCCAAACCCAACCCATCCAAAAATGGTCCTCTAGATCCCCTTCTAACAAACCCCAATGCCAAGTTTGTGGCAAGTTTGGACACACTGCTCTCATTTGCCACCATAGGACCAATTTAGCTTACCAAACTCCCCCACCCCAAGCCCTCTTGTCCACTGCCCCATCCACACCTCATTCCTCGGTCCTACCTGACTCACTCACAACCATGTATGTTGACTCCTTTCATCCTGATGAGAATTGGTTCCTTGATTCTGGTGCTACGCATCACATGACTCCCGAGGCTTCTTCACTTTACACATTTATGCCTTATGGTGGTGGTGAGCAAGTCACGGTTGGTAATGGTAAGAAAATTCACATCTCTAGTATTGGTTCTTCTTTTCTTAAAAGTTCTCAACAACCAATATTTTTTTATTCTATTTTATATACTCCCGCTATTTCAAAACAACTTATTAGTGTTGCTCGCCTTTGTAAAGACAATAGAGCTTATGTTGAATTTTATGCATCTTATTTTCTTGTGAAGGATCTTCAATCCAAGCAAGTCCTCCTCTAGGGCATACTTGAAGATGGCCTATATCGTCTTCTTCCTTCCAGCACGGTGTCATCCAGTTCGGTTGCCCAAAATTCAGCGTCTCCTGCTGTCTTTTTATCATCCACGGCTACTCCAAACTGGCACCATCGGCTTGGACATCCTGTGGCTACTACTCTCCAGCATGTCTTGTTTTTAGTTCTTGTGTCTTCCTCTAGTGTTCCTGACTTTTGTACCTCGTGTCAACTTGCTAAGAGTCATCGTCTTCCTTTTACTTTATCGTCTACAGAGTCTGTTGCACCTTTTCATTTAGTTCATTCTGATGTATGGGGGCCTTCCCCAAAACCTTCTGTTAATGGAGCACGTTATTTCTTCTTGTTTATTGATGATTTCACTCGCTTTACTTGGTTATACTTGCTTAAAACAAAGGATGAAACTTTCTCGTGCTTTCTTCATTTCAAACAACTTGTAGAAACTCAATTTGATTGTAAGATTAAAAACTTGCAAAATGATTGGGGTGGAGAGTTTCGTCGTGTGTCGTCTTTTCTATCATCTCAAGGTATTCATCATCGTGTGTCTTGTCCATATACTCCTCATCAAAATGGTCGTGTTGAGCTTAAAAATCGCCATATTGTTGAGATTGGTTTAGCTTTGCTTGCTCACTCTAAATTACCTTTGTCTTTTTGGAGTTATGTTTTTCAAACCGTTGTTTATCTCATTAATCGCTTGCCTACATCTGTTCTAAATTTTAAAAGTCCCTACCAAATGCTATACAATAAATCCCCTGATTACCATTTATTGCGTAGCTTTGGTTGTGCTTGTTTTCCTTTTTTGAGGCATTACAATTCTCATAAGCTCCTATTTCGTTCAAAAGAGTGCATTTTTGTTGGTTATAGCTCGAATCATAAAGGTTACTTATGTCTTGATCCTCTATCTGGCCGACTTTATGTCTCTCGCCATGTTATTTTTAATGAGCATTTTTTTTCTTGTGTTGATTCTAAGTTTTCTTTTGGTACTATTAAATCAGTTTCTCCTGAGTCTATTATTCATTATTCAACTCCTTTTCCTATCATTCCCCCTCATTCTGTCTCTCACACTGATTCGCGTGGCTTGTCTAATTCTCCATCCCCTTCTCTTTCGATGTCTCATCCACCTGGGTTTTCTCCCATTAATGTGAGTACTCACCACCCCTCGGCATGTCCATCCCCTCACTCATCCATGTCCGTTCTTCCTACGACTTGCCCAGTAGGCTTGTCTTTGCTGTCCCCATCAATTCATTCCTCCCCCTCGGCCATTGCTTCCCCCAACTCATCACCATCTTTGCCTTCTGTTGATCCCTCATCTGCCCCCACCAGTCCCTATTTCCACCTCTTTAATACAAAATATCCATCCCATGATAACTTGCTCCAAAGCCGTCATTTCTAAACCAAAATATTGGCTCTCATCTTCTCCCATACCCTCCGAACCTTCTAGTTTTAGGGTGGTTGTTAAGGATGTTGAATGACGATCTGCTATGGAAAAAGAGTTTGAAGCTTTAACAAGCAATAAAACATGGATCCTTGTTCCTCCATCCCTTGAATATAAGGTGATCAGTTGTAAATGGGTCTATAAAATTAAGTTGAAACCTAATGGTGAGATTGAATGGTATAAGGCCCGTATGGTTGCCCGTGGTTTTGATCAAGCATTCGACATTGACTATTTTGAGACTTTTAGCCCTGTTGTTAAGCCAGCAACCATACGGATTGTTTTATCCATTGCGGTTCGATCTAATTGGGTCTTGAAGCAGCTTGATGTTCATAATGCCTTTCTGAATGGGGATTTAAATGAGGATGTGTATATGGTTTAGCCGCCTGGTTTTCAGAACAAGGATAAACCTCACCATGTTTGCAAGTTGCGAAAGGCATTGTATGGTTTAAAGCAAAGCCCTCGTGCTTGGTTCACTAAGTTGAGCTCATGTCTTTTGCAGTGGGGTTTCATAGCTTCAAAATCGGATGCATCCATGTTTGATTTCAAAAAGGATTCTGTTTTGGTGATTTTCTTAATCTATGTTGATGACATTTTGGTTACCGGTAATTGTTTATCTCTTATTCAGCAATTCGTTGCTTCTCTTCATGGGTTATTTGCTCTCAAGGGTTTAGGTGATTTATCCTTTTTCTTGGGTGTTGAGATTTCGAGATCACCTTTGTCGTTATTTTTATGTCAGCGAAAGTACTTTCTTGATATTATTGAGCGTGCAGCTATGTTGGAGTGCAAGCCAGCTTCTACGCATATGGCTTCAGGTACTGTGTTATCAGCTAATGATGGTGAGACTTTGCCAGATCCTAAGCAATATCGAAGCCTTGTTGGTGCATTGCAATATTGTACTCTAACTCGCCCAGATTTAAGCTTTGTTGTTAATAAGGTGTGTCAATTCTTACATTGTCCTACTTTTGCTCATTGGAATGTTGTTAAGCGAATAGTTCGTATGAAGTCTACTATTGATTATGGTATATCTTTTACATCCTCGAGTCCTTTATCATTGACTTGTTATACTGATGCTGATTGGGCGAGCTGTCCTGATGATAGACGAAGTACTAGTGGATATTGTTTGTTTTTTGGAGATAACTTGATCTTCTGGTCTTCTGGTAAACAAAAAGTTGTCTCTCGCACGAGTGTTGAATCTGAATACAGCGGTTTGTCAAATGCTACAGCTGAGATTATTTGGGTTCAGTCTCTTCTCTCTGAAATTGGGCTTATCATGTCATCTACTCCTTTATTACTTTGTGATCACATTAGTGCTACGTACTTGGCGGCGAATCCTGTTTTTCATAGTCGATCTAAACACATAGAGATTGATCACCATTTCATTCGAGAAAGAGTTATGCGTAAACAACTTTTAGTTCGCTACGTTCCTTCAGAAGATCAAGTTGCTGATAGTATGACCAAACCTCTTCCTACGGCTCGTTTTTCAGAATCTTAGAACCAAGCTTACTGTTCATCTTAGACCAGTTTCGCTTGCGGGGGGATATTAAAGAGGTTTTTCTGCTGGTTTATTTTCCTCTGTTTGCTCATGTATTTTGTCTTTATGTTCCATCCTCTTCCTTATGGACACGTGTCCATCTTCCTTTCTTATTTGCCATAGTTCCTGTATTGTGTGATTTTGATGAACATTAACTATTAGCCATATCAGTAAACTTTCTCTCTCGGCTGCTTCCTCTTCTTGATTTATTTAAAGTGCAACTGTTGGTTTACACTTTAGGGTATGTTTGATTTTACTTTTCAAGTATTTAATTTTGAAAAAAGTTCAATTTGAAAATTAGCCATATCAGTAAACTTTCTCTCTCGGCTAGTTTCTGTATTTTGTGATTTTGATGAACATTAACTATTAGCCATATCAGTAAATTTGAAAATTAGTTCAATTTGAAAATCAAACATACCCTAGTTTCTGTATTGTGTGATTTTGATGAACATTAACTATTAGCCATATCAGTAGACTTTCTCTCTCGGTTGTTTCCTCTTCTTGATTTATTTTAAGTGCAAATGTTGGTTTACACTTTAGGGTATGTTTGATTTTACTTTTCAAGTATTTAATTTTGAAAAAAGTTCAATTTGAAAAAAAAAATGTTTGGCAACCACTAAAAATAACTTACTAAAAAATAAGATTCAGAAATAAACTATTTTGTGAAAAACACTCGAAAGAAAACCTTTTAAAAAAAGTTTTTAATAACTAGTGTATAAAAAAAACTTAGGAAGAAAAGTAACCAAACATATAAATATTAAAATTTATAAACAATTTCATGCAAAATGTTTTTTTAAAAAATACATTCTTGAAAAACACTTAAACTAAAAAGAGTTCCAAACGGGTTCTAAAACTATAAAGTGCACCCATATTTAAGTTTAAAAGTCAAAGTAGCCAACCAAATTTTTTATATTTTCCAAACAAAAACACACAAGCAAAAAGGAAAGAAAAAAGTTGCATCCTGTCTTATTCGGAGCTACCAATGGTTGGTGAAGAAAAAAAAAAGGCAGCGAAAGGCCAACAACAATTATTTATAGTGTAATTCATTGTTTATAAGAAGTGAATATCGTGTTTTTTAAAAGATTAGAACAAAATCGAGATTCCCATTCAACACCTAAAACAAACAAGCTTCTCAAATATATAAAATTTGATTACGTATCAATGATTGAAGATAAAATAACATCATATTTATTATTTAAGTTAAATTTTATTTTAACCCTTGAATCTTCCAACGTTTTTCATTATATTTTCAAATGTTTTGTTTTAGTTTTAAAAATTGTATAACAATTTGTCTTGGTCTCTTGTAAAATTTTGGTATTGTCGTTGACTTAAATATTAGGTACTTGTTTTTTTGTTTTTTTGTTTTTTTTAATATTTGGGTACTTGTTAGTTGTTTCTAAGGTCGATATTAGAACTGATTCAGCACTTTTTTCCATAAAAAAAAGGGGAAAAACTAATTCAGTAACATATATAAAATACAAATTCTTATATTGTAATTAAATATATATGGTAGAAATTTAATAGAAATGAAAATTTTTTACTTTTTATGCTGAGAAACCATTAAATATTTTTACAAAAAAAAAAGTCAATTGGAACATAATTCAACAAAAAAAAAATAATAAGTCATATTTTTTTTTGAGAAAAAAAAATATTCACCTTCATATGTTGTTGAACTAAAAAAAATGTTTATGAACTAAAACAAAATAAATATAAATTAGTCAAATTATCAATTTTGTGCCTATGATTTTAAAAGATTCAATTTGATTCCTAACAAATTATCCTTGTTATTTCACTGATTGTATAAGTATTGAGTAAATTTTTTCGGGTGGAAAAAGTATTGAGTAGAAAATAAGGAGGAAAGAGGCGAATTTTTAGCTGAGTAACAAAATTATTTAGAGACTATTGGTTAGGTTTAACAAAACAATAGAAACAAAATTGAAAATCAAATCCGAATATGGAGACCACATTGATTACTTAACCTATCAAAATGAAGCATCCAAATAACATTCATGCCTACATAAATAAATTATATTTGATTTAATGCTAGAATGGGTTGGTTGAACTTTGTCGAAACATTAACAAAATTTTAATTCACTATTTAAAGAAATTATATGAAGCAATGCCAAGGTGAGCTAAGTTCCATAGTAATTGGCATATGCCAACAAGAGCTTAGCTCAAGTGGCATAAAGTTGTATTGATAACCACAAAGTCCGTGGTTCGAACCCCTGAAATATTGATGTACTAAAAAAAGAAAAGAAATATGATGCGCACCTCGACTAACCACAAGGTCGTGAGTGTCCGGGCCAGGTTACGCGCACCTACCGCCTGACCCTACTACATTTGGTTGCCAAGGAAACTCATAGGATATTAAATCCTAGGTAGGTAATCACCATGGATTGAACCGAGTTTTTAAATATTCTTTAACCATATTGGAAGAAAGATGTGTGCTACCAAATCACAATCATGAGCAAAACGTTTTGTAACTTAAAATAAGCGAAGCACCATTCATGCTTGCTTCTCACTGATTGCTATCTCTAATTAAACGTCTGCTTCAATATATGTGACACAACCAATTCAATAAAATATATATATATATATATATATATATATATATATATTTGAGAAGGAATAAAATATACTATTAAATCACTAAGGGGCCGTTTGTTTTTTTGGGAATCTAGATAATCGGAATATTGAGATGCCTGGATTTATAGATACCCGAAAATATAGATGTCCGACATTTTAGATAACCGTGTTTGGTTTGAAGGAATAATTTATAAGAATATATGAGAATATTCAAATAACTATATTTGTTTTGCAGGGTTTTTGTACGGGAAAGTTCTTAGATTATGTATAATACCAATAATGTCCTTACTAATTTTTAGCTAATTTAGCTATTAGTTTAATATAGTTTAGTATTATTATTAAGAGAATAAATGAAAGATAAATTAAAATATTATTCAATATAACTATCATTTAGTTTACATCTTAATGTAAAATTTAAAAAAAAAATGGTTATTTCTTAGTGTATGAATAAATTAATTTATTTTTAAATAAAAATACAAATTGTAAAATGGAGGGGTAAAAGTGTCATCCGAAGATGCCCTCAACATGGAAATCTTTGAAACCCATCTCTCACGAGGGCATCAAAAGCTCCTCGGATGCCTCCCGTATGGGCATCCTAGGATGTCCGGGCATCCCGAATTTCCTAGGTATCCAACATATTACCACAAAACAAACGAGGTAATCTAGATGCCCATTCCATGGACATCTTGGATTACCGTCAAACAAACGGCCCTAAACGATCTCCAAAAGAATATTCCATCATTTTTAAAATAAAAAAGAATAAATCATGATTGCAAGATTTGGGGGAAAAAAAGATTTCTGGTATGTTGTTTAATTCCTAATTTATTATTTTTTAAATTACAAAAGATCATTAAATTTTTAATTTTGTATTTAATAAGTCTCTGATTTATTTGAAAACTTTTAAAATTTAACTGATGTATTAGAAACAAATCTTATGTCTTGTAAGACTAACTTTTAATTTTGTACGTGGTGGGTTCTTGAAAATTTTTAACAAATATCAAATAAGGCAAAGATCTATAAGGTACAAAATTGGAAATTCGAAAACTTATTGAACACAAAATTAAAGGTTTGAATACTAGGAATGTTTCTTGTCCAATGACCTATTTGATATAAAATTGAAAACTTTGAGACTTACTACATACTTTTTAAAATCGAAGGTTGGAATAGATACAAATTTAAAAATTCATATCCTAAATTTGTAATTTAACTTTGATATTTTCAGACTTTTGTTTTTATTTTATACCATTAAAATCAATCATAAACCTTATCAAATCGAAATCAATGACTTCAAACTTGAGTCTTTTTCCTCTAGATAAAATTCTTACATAAAATAATATATATCAACATTGAACTGACATCATTTCTCATAAATTAAAAAAAAAAAATATATATATATATATATATATATATATATATATATATATATATATATATATGGTTAAACTGGCATCACAGCTTTAATTTAAAAGTCAAAATGAACAATTAATTAAAGAATAAACCTGGAAGCATTTATGATTTTAATATTAAATCAAACATGATTTATTTGTGAACTCAAAAATAAATAAAAAAAAAATCGTGATTTATTTGTTGGATAAAATAAAACAACGTTACGGTTGAAAAGGTGTGGTATCATTTTAACTGACGTAATGATTATAATTTTTAAAATTTTATATACTTGTACCATTTATACCATTTAAATCTTTTTAAAATTTGTTCATGATAAAAACTAAAATTTCAATTACTTGAACTACACTGCATAATTATAATTTGCAATTATATTCTGAAAAAACGGTTCTGTAGATTTAATTCAATTTATAAAAAGAAAAATCCCTCAAAAAAATTTATGAAAAGAATCAAAAAAAAAAAAAAAAAAAAAACCCTCCTTACCGTTTAAAAACAACTATCTATAGGTTTCAAAAAAAGAAAAATTTTGATTATCTATACTTCTATGAAAAAAATATATATTATCGACCTATACCGATACCGATATCTTTTTTACTTGTTGATGGTCGATTTTGGTCAGAGGAAACTCACCTGACCTTCACGTGCCACCAACGGTAAATTTGTAGATGAGGGGGAAGACGTGGCCTGCAAGACAGTAAACCTGCACACCGGTGTGGTGCTCGCCACACCGACTCCGATGCTTAAGTCAGCAAACAAAACGGTAGGGAGTGGAAAAGTAAGAGCAAGAGGAGAGAGTAGAGAGTATAGAATATAGTTTAGGGATAGAATTCGGGATCCCCTCTTCAGCGGTGAAGAGGGATATAAATACCTACTCATCCTCCTAGGGATTTTAGGGATTCGAAGGCGTTTTAGGTCAAACCAGGCGGAACCGGGGCGATCCGGGGCATCAGGTGTAACGACCCTACTTTTCATGCCTAGATCCTAAGGCCGTTACTACATGCATTTCATTCTACTTCTAAGAACGGCGGAAAAATCTCCATATAAAGAAACCATACTTAGAAATTTGCGAAACATTTCAATCTGGGATCCCAGTTTAAAACAGAACCAACAAAAGCTTTAGTAAATCAAACAAACTAAAAGCGGAATAAAACGTAAATCGTTCAATACAAGTTCAAAGGGACATTTCAAAACGTAAAATGCGGAAGACTTAAACTAAAGGAGATCCATGGCTCAGCAGCTCTCCGTCACGCGTTCCTTACACCTTTACCTCTACCTGCAGTTGTGTGTAAGGGAAAAGAATGAGTATTTAAGAAAATACTCAGTAAGTAGCAATAAAAGTTTTAACATCTTATTCGAGTTAAAGGCCTCAGGGTTAGGTCATCTCATTTCATATCATTTCATTTCATTTCATTTCATTTGCAGTTCGGGTCTCGTGTTCAATTAATACACCTATAAATATATAAGTTTGCCAACTCACTGATAGTGCACAAGTGGGAGTTTTGGGAGGTCTCTACTCCTACTGATGGTAGATGGCACCCAGTCAGTGGAGCTAAGTCTCATCCCTCAAGGCACTAATAGGCGCGTAGCGCTCTAAGCTACCATTTCACTGGTGGAGCGTTCATGGGTTTAAGTCAGGAATTTACTTCCACAGTTAGTAAATGGCACCTAGACTGCGAAGCCAAGTCCCGCCCATTAAGCCCCTCATTTCAGTCTATTACATCTCAATCCTAGGTGTTTAATTGACACGTCCCTCGTCTAAGGCACTAGCCTATTCCCTTCACTTTCCTAATCCTTTCCCTCAAGGTAAATATAATTCCTAAGTCGTCATGAGGCTACCGAAAATTCGGCAGCATAACGACGTACGCAGAGGGAACCCAAAATTTTTCCTTGCACCTGGAAGTAAGAATATACGCTTCTATGAACACAACCAAGTCAGAATCACAATCCAACTCCAATCACAACTCCAACGAAACATTTAACCCATCCTCCATAACATGAACACAATCCAGAACAATCATAAATCAAACATTCCAAACATACTTACTTAGTCCTACAAGCATAGCAACACTTAATGCATGTCCAAGTAAACGACACTTAACCATGTTCAAACAAGCATACAACGTTCCAAGAGATATTTGACCAAAGCATGAAACTTAACCAAAACTTCAATTCGCTACCAACAAGCATACAATGATTCCAAAACAACAACTTCATGCCCAAAAAGCTACTCACTCAATCCACTAACACGCCACATAACATAATCAAAATCCTTATTCCCAAATAGCTACTCACACAACGACAAAAGTTAATATGCGACCATTAACTCAGACATTCTTAACTAGTTCCATGCTTTCAAGAAATAAAGGACCAACCATGCTTGGTTTAACCCAACGGCGACACTTAGAGCTTAAATTCAAAATGGCTACTTACATTCCACGGGACAACTTAAGGTTTAAATTCAACTCATGCTATAGCAAATCATACTCAATTTAAATGAGTTTAAAGCAGAGAATTTATTCCAACGGCTACTTACTTGAGATACTACGCTTGATCGAAAATCCCCCAACGACTCGATACAACACCAACCACGTGATGCGAAATACTCGTCTATTAACACATAAAACATACATAAATATATATTCACACACCATTGGCACACCAAACTTAACAAATTTCCTAAAGCACTAGACTTGAGAGGGCCGAAAACTCACCCAAATGAAGCTACTGCTTGCTGTCCAATTTCCAACTTCGCTCCAATTCAACAATTCGGCCTTCAAACGTTGTGGGTAACTAGAAATCAATAGCTAATATTAATGGGTACTCTTTTAACACAATTAAATCATTCAAAACTTAACTTAGTTCACTTACCCAAAGTCCGAAACTCACCTAAAACAGAAACACTACTTGCTGTCCAACTTCCAAGTTTCGCTCCGATTCGACAACTCGGCCCCCAAACGCTACGGGCACCTTAGATTAAGATCCAACGTTAATGGGTATTTCACTAAGGCATAAAAAAAAATCCAATAACTATGACTTACAACTCCCTTACCTCAAATAGTTCTTTAGAAACAAAGCTGAAGCTTCAAATGGCGGCGGCGAACAGATCTGAAAAAACGAACGAGCCCGAAGACGCTAGTGGCGGCGGCGGCTCGCGGCGGTGGAGTGCGGCGGCGTGGCGTCGGCTTGACGTGCAGACGGAGAGAGAGAGGCTGCGAGAGAGAGAGAGCCGAGAGACGGGTTAGAGGAGAGAGAGAGAGAGAGAGAAACGCAAGAGAGAGCGAGAGAGAGAGAGATTGCCGAGAGAGGGAGAGAGAGAGTTCCTATTTTTCTTTTTCTTTTTTTTTTTTTTTTTTTAAAACCCACTTTGACCGAAAATTGGGGGGAAAAGTTCCCCCCTTTTTTCCCCCCTTTGACCGGCAGGTTGCCCACTTCCCCCATTTCTTTTTTTTTCTTTTTTTTTTTTTTTTTTTTTACAGGTTGTTACATCAGGGACCGAAAAGAAGTCATCGGACTCGGCCCGCGCAACCGGGCCGAATGGTCGGCCTCGGCCTTTTGCCGAGGCCGACCATATGGGTCGGGCCATGTTGGCCCGACCCTTTGGCCCGGTCTTCCTCTGGGTCGGTCTTTTGGTCCTACCTCTGCCCGTTTGTCCTCGTCAGCTCCTTGTGTGGTCCAAAATCACCTATAACATTACTATTATCATTATTATTATTATTATTTATTTATTATTATTTTTTGTTATTTTTCCTCTTCTTCTGTACCGATGTCATTTGATGAATAATGCCGACTTTTATTTAAACATTTTCCAACAATTTTGGCTTCTTTTTTTTCCTGAGAAATATAGGGAAAAAATAACTAAGTGAAATAGAGGTTGCTTAAACATCCATGGGAGGCATCTCATGGGTGAGGATACGGAGAGTTCATGGAGGACAGTGTTCTAACCAAACTAAGGTTATGTTTGGGATTGATGATTGAATTATTGATTTTGAAAAAAGAGATTTTGTAAAATTGATTTTCATACAACCATGTTTATGTTTGGTTCCAAATTTTTAAAAGTGATTTTCATGTATTTAAAAGTGATTTTGAAATCTTATGTTTGGTTTCAAAAGTGATTTTAGAATTACTAAACTATTAAAAATGACATTTTACATTCAATAAATTATTTAACTAAATATTTATGATAAATATCAATTTTTATTAATTATTTTTTCATTTCTTTTATTGTTAAACTTTTATAAACTATGTTAGATAAGAAAAACATATAATACATATCAAAATAAAAATTCAAAAGTCATGTCTCATCTAATCTTGAAATGTTCTATAGTAGAAAAATCCCTATACGTCTTGTTATGCAGTCGAGTATTGTTCTATTATGTCAAAGTGAGCTTAGTTCAATGGTAATTGACATGTACTTTCGACCACGAAGTTAGAGATTCGAATGATATATACTTTTGACTAAGAGGTCAAAATTGGATGTTAAGTGAACATAATAACACTAATAATTCAACGATAATTGATATATATTTCAACTAAGAAGCTAGACGTTTGAATCTTTTTGTCTTCCAATGTTATCCAACTATAATGTTTCAAGTATAGAAAAATTAATAAGAAAAATAAGAATCCCAAAAGGAAAAATAAAATAAAATAATAGTTTGCGGAAGTAAAAAAAAAATAATAAGAAAAATAAGAATCTCAAAAGAAAAAAAATTAAAATAATAGATTGTAGTTTTTGGGACATGAGAAAGAGAGTTTGACATGGCAATTAGTGAAGTTAATTCAATGGGTTGATGGCGCCACCCGGCTTCTTACCATTATGACGCCCAAATAAATTGTAAAATTTGGGAGGTGATTCGCGGTCCAACACAAAATCCAAAATCACCTCCCAACTAATTCTTTAAAAATCAATTTAAATTGATTCCAAATTTTTTCAAAATCAATTTATCTTTTTGCCAAACATCTTTATTTTAGATGAAATTGATTTTGACATTGATAAAATTGATTTTGGCTATGCAAAAATCACTCCCAAACATAGCCTAGTGTCTCATAGTTTGATTGGCGACAAATTTACATGACCTGATACTTAGTGAGTTGGTACATTTTAAAATAGAAAATTAGATCATTTAAAAGTAGAAAGTATATGTCAATGCGGGCATAGCTTCATGGAACCCATTACTATCCTAAAGATTCATGATTCAATGTTTTGTTATGGGTAATTTTGGCTTAGCAGGTACTCCAAAAGAAAATGACTCCAAGCCCATCCAGACCGGCCCATGAAGAAAGGATCCACCCCAGGAGGAGGAGTCTCCTCCTCGGCCTCGGCTTTGGGCCGAGGCCAACCAGGCTGTTGGGCTCGCGGGCCGCCTAGGTCGCTGGGAGGAGCCTTCTTGGGTCCAAGGATAGTAGGGTTCGAGGGAGGAGCAGAGTGAGGAAGAAAAAACCCTAACGGCAGAAGAGATATAAAAGACTTGGGGATGACCCAGGGGAAGGTATCGCAAATCTGAACTCACAACCCTATTCTTATACAGTTCTACTATTGTTCTTACTGGAGGTTCTCCGATCACTGACTTAGGCATCGGAGCGTGTGTGGCAAGCACCACACCGGTGTGCACTGCTCACTTTCCTTCTTTACAAGTCATGTCTTCCCCGTATCCAAACAAATTCATTGTTGGTGTCACGCGAAGGTCAGGTGAGCGCTTGGCCTGATTTTGGCATCAACAGTTGGCGCCGTCTGTGGGGAAGAGTGTTGGCTTGAGAGCATTGCGAGCCGGTGTGAAAACTGAGTGACAGGAGAATCGAGCAGGAAAACCCAGTGGGCGAAGGAGGTCGACAGCCTAAGGCAAACACCTCAGACACTGAGATGGAAGTCCTTAGAGGAAGAATAAACGAGATGGGGTAGAGTTTGGTTGAGATTTTGGGTATCTTGAAACAACCGAATCCCAGCACGAAGTACCAGAAGAGTTTCATGCAATATCGCGAGAAGGGAAAAGGGGTTTTCGACGAGGAAGAAGAGGAAACAGATAGTGCAACCAGCAAGCTGCGCAAGCTGTGAGCTGGCAAAGAACTTGCCTTAAAAGAGCCAGGGCCAAGCAGAAGGGTAGAGTGCAAAGGCGCACTGGATGTCCCAGATGAGGTCAGTACAGTGGGTTCGCACAGGTCAGTAAAGGGGTTTTCGACGAGGAAGAAGAGGAAACAGATAGTGCAACCAGCAAGCTGCGCAAGCCGTGAGCTGGCAAAGAACTTGCCTTAAAGGAGCCAAGGCCAAGTAGAAGGGTAGAGTGCAAAGGCGCACTGGATGTCCCAGATAAGGTCAGTACAGTGGGTTCGCACAAGAGGATCGGAGTCGAGGCCGAGGCCAAGATGCGGGAAAAGGTTGAGCTTGAAACAAAGATCCGGGTCGAGATTGAAGGTAAGCTGAGAGTCGAAGCCGAAGCTACGGCCAAAGCAAAGGCTGAGGTCGAGGCCGAGGCTAAAGTCAAGGTTTGTACCCAGGGAAACACACAACCCAGGGATGTGGATAAATAAAACTTAGAAAGCCTAATAGGACAGGCCGATCCACCCTTTGTCGATGAGATTATGCAAACAGAAGTTCTGCATAAGTTTAAATTACCAACTTTTCCACAGTATGATGGGAGGAAAGACCCGGTTCAACATCTAGATACCTACCGATCCTGGATGGGGTTTCATGGGGCTACCGAGGCAACAAAGTGTCGTGCATTCTCTTTGACCTTAATCGAGATAGCACAACAGTGGTACAGCAAGTTGCCACCTAAGTCCATCGGTTCATTCAAAGAGTTGTCAAGCCTTTTTGCCACGCAGTTTTTGGGTGCGAGGGGCCGAAGAAAGCCACAGTTCAATTTGTTGACTATCAAGTAGAAGCCGGGGGAAAGCCTGAATGGGTATATCACACGTTTCAGCAATGAAGTTGTGCAAGTAGAGGGATATGATGATGGAGTGGCACTAACCACAGTTATCTCAGGGCTACAGGATGAAAAACTGTTGAATTCCATAGGGGAGGATCAACCGCGAACGTACGCTGAGTTCGTTTCCAAGGCGCAAAAGTATATAAAGGCGGAGGAGCTGATGAAATCCAAGCGGGCTGAAAGAGAAGCGCAGAGGGTAACCACCATCGACAAGGGTAGAAGAAAAGAGGAGAGGGGTAAGAGGCCGCGGGAAGAGGACGAAGACCGGGGCCGCCTTAGGTATTCCTCTAGTCGGAACCGGCCTGACCAGAGGGAAGGTCGAGGCTGACCAGAACTCAGGGGTAAATTTGAGAAGTACACTCCACTCTCTGTCCCACTCGACCAGGTTCTGGCTGCGATTCACCATACAGATTTGTTAAAGCGTCCGGATAGGCTGAAAACGGATCTCGATAGAAGGGATAAGAACAAATATTGTTACTTCCATCGGGATGATGGTCATACAACACACAATTGCATACAGCTTCGAGACGAAATAGAGAGCTTGATCAAGGAGGGGTATCTGAAGGAATTTGTGAAGGGTGAGAAGAGCAAGAAGCCGAGGCCGACCAGGGGGGACCGCAATGAGGGAGGTAATGACCCGCCGTTGGAAATTAAAACAATTTTGGGAGGACCAGAAGGAGGAGAATCGAATCGGATAAGGAAAGCGGTAGCCCGAGGGGCAAGGTTTGAGCTTGAAGAGCAAGGGGTATACTCAGTACAGGTTTCAAATGGGTTGCCATCAGTAGAGTTCACTGAGCTAGAAGCTTCCGACATACACCAGCCTCACAACGATGCACTGGTGGTAAGTCTGACAATTTCCAACACACGGGTCCGTCGGGTTTTGATTGATGGCGGAAGTTCAGCAGACGTCCTATCCACAAAAGTGTTTGAGGCCATGAAATTGGGGAAGGGGCAGAGGAGAAAGGGTGATGCCAGAGGGTAGCATAGAGTTGCCAGTGACCTATGGGGAAGGACAGAATGTGGTGACAAAGATGGTTTACTTTCTGGTAGTAGACTGTGTATCTACCTACAATGCCATTCTCGGAAGGCCAGCGCTGCATGAATTGATGGTTGTTGCGTCAACTTACCACCAAATGATGAAGTTCCCGACTGACGATGGAGTAGGGGTCGTGCAGGGAGAACAACAAGCTTCACGCGAGTGCTACTTCACTGCACCCAGAGGAACGAGCAAGCGAACAGAGCAGCATGGTTTGCGGGCAAGCGAAGGCCGAGGTCGACCAGGGCAAAGCCGAGCAGAGGAATGCTCTTCGCCAATGGAATTCTGATTGTAACTTTTTCATTTTCTTTTATTGCTTTTTGCATAGGATAGTTTTGTTTCCCATTATGTCCTTGAACTTCATTGGATAGTGGTTGTGGCAAGAATTGAACTTCAGTGTTTTTACTAATAAAGTCCTTTAGTTGATTTCGTCATAACAGGCATTTTGTCAAACAAAAAGAAAATTCCTTGTCAGGAGTGGCAACGCCTATACTCCCAAGGTACTCGGTGGAGTGGCAACGCCTATACTCTCCGAGGTGATGACATGATGAAAAGTCCTTGTAGGAGTGGCAATGCCTATACTCCTAGGGCAGACGACATGATGAAAAGTCCTTGTAAGAGTGGCAATGCCTATACTCCTAGGGCAGACGACATGATGAAAAGTTCTTGTAGGAGTGGCAATGCCTATACGCCTAGGGCAGACGACGTGATGAAAAGTCCTTGTAGGAGTGGCAACGCCTATACTCCTAGGGCGCCCGGTGGAGTGGCAATGCCTATACTCCCAAGGTACTCGCGGAAGTGGCAACGCCTATACTCCCCAGGGTAATCAGTCTATAAAAAGTCCTTGTATGAGTGGCAACGCCTATACTAGCGGGCCCTTGGGAATGGAGCTGTAACAACAGTGGAAGGAGCGGGGGTTGTAAGGTTTCGCGGTGAGGTAAGTAATATCCAAAGTATCTTTTACTCAAGTATAATTCTTTGAATTTAAATAACACTTGAGTAGGGGGTTGGGGATAGGAAGATTGTCGAGTAATTTTTAATTGAAGTTCTGCCTATGAAAAATGTCTGAGCAGGCCGAGGTCGACCATGTTGAGGTCGAGCTTGTCGGGATCGACCTGGTTTGTCGCACGAGTTTTATTTATGTTTAATAAGTTTTTTTATTACATATGGCTAGCTAGCCTCTGTGTTGGTTTCATTGCAGATATAGAAACTTGTTCATGGGCAATTATCCTAGGTGGAATGTTGGCTCTGTTCTAATTCATTGACTTTTGGTCGACCTCGGCATTTTCCCAGGGCCGACCGTGTTTGTTCTAGCTTAGTCCCATTTTTAGTCATTTGTCAGCGGTAAAGAACCAAAGCGAAGTGATAAAGAAAAGTTAAAGCGTTTTCATTAAGATTCGGTAAAGGAAAAAAAGACATCAAGCAAACATTACACAGAGACTAATCATAGCAGGGGTGGCCTGGGGAGCTAGAATCCAAGGTCTTCAGAGATACATGTTGTCTCTGCCACCAGAAGACTCGTCAGATGAAACGAAGACGTCAGGATTAGCAGCAACGGTAGCAAGATCCTCTTGTATGAACGTGCCATCTATAGTTGGATGGCGCTTGCTGAATCTTTTCTTGCATGGAATAAAATTCGTTTGTCTTCTTGAACTCGTCAGCCAGGAAATCAGCGCTGGCCAGGTGCGCCTTGGCCTCCATCAGTTGGGCCTGGGTGGACTCCAATTCAGCATCCCTCGATTTAAGTTTGGCCCGCACTTTCTCCAGCAGGCGGTTTGCCACGTTGAGTCTTTCCTGGGCTTGGATGAGCTCACTCCGGGGGACGCTGTTCATTTTGAGTTCGTTGATTTTACTTGCCAGGCTAATCAAAGAAGTCGTGACCTTAGTAAAAGCCTGCACCAAAGAAAGGAACTGAGTAAGAGGGGAAAGCAGCCAAGGCACGAGGAAGGAGGAGTCAAAGGAGCTTACATCCCAGAGATGCCTCTGGAATTCACGCATGCCCTGGGCAGGATCCTCGATACCCAACTCGCCTTCAGGCCTGCGAGATTGCAGACCCTGCTAGCACATGAAGTTCTAGGTCAGGATTTCTGCCTCATTACCCCCGCTCCCATAGTCTTCGGGGAGAGCAAAAACCGAGATGCTCGATTGAAGGTCCGTATCAGTGACCGTAGAACGCGTCTGATAACGAGTCCTACGGTGGAGGCAGAAGGAGCTGGGCGGCGAGAGGTCTCAGCAGCAACCTGCGGAGCCTCATCCTCGGTCAAATCCACGAAAGCCGCCCAGGAAGTTCCGGCTCTATTGTGTGATTCGCGCCTTTTTCGCTGTGAATCATACATTCCACGGAAAACCATTTCTGTAAAAATGGAGGGAGCAAAGTTATTTCTTTTTTAAAAGAAAAATGATTGGGTCGAGGCCGACCGTGGCAGGGCCGACCAGGATGAGGCCGACCAGAGAAAAAGGGTGTCAGGAGTTTACCTTCTGAACTGATGGTACGTCGCCTTGCTAACCCGGATGACTCAAGGACACTCTGATCAACCAGTAAAGGGCCGTGACGATCGATCTTTTTGAGGGTCAAGACGTATTTGGCAAACTTCTTAACCATTGGGGAGCGACGAATGTTGCGAGGTACTGAAAAACAAGGGGGAAAGTTAGAAAAGAAGGGAAACAATAATGAGAATTGGATTCCAATGGGGAGGAGAATAGAGAGCTCACCGTATTCTCCAAACCTCATTGGAACCCCAAAAAAGCAACCTTCTTCGTTTTTTTCCAGCCAGTTGCCACTAACAAAGAACCAACCGTTTTTCCACTTTTTAACGGAAGTGGGTCTGCTGATTAAAGTGCCTTTTTTAGCACTTATGTAATAAAAAAGATCACCAAAAGCAGGATTGCGATTGATGGTGTGCAAAGATAAGAAATCGTCAACAGTCATAAGGGACCCCCCACCATGCATTGCCCAAAGAGTGAAGCAGCCAATAAGGTGGCACCACCCATTCGGGGCAATCTGTGCGGGGGCTAAACCTGTACAAACTAAGAAATCTTTCAAGAATAATGGTAAAGGCAAGCGAACTCCAAATTTAAACATGGCATGGTAAAATGCAACCTCTCCATCAAGGGGGTTCTTGAGAAATCTTTCGCCAGCTTTGGGAAGCCGAAGATGCACATCGTCGGGAATATCATACTTGTGCCGCAAAAATTCTAGGTGATCTGCGGTCAGCAAGGATGATAAATCCGAGGAGTGTGCAAGAGGCTCCCCATCGTTGCTGTCAAAAAGTTCCGAATCCAGAAAGCAGCTAGAACTCGAAGGACCATCGTCGGAGTAAGATTTCCCCGCATCAGGAGAAGTAATAGAATCTTCACTAGCCATATGAGTAACAAAAGAGAGTAGGGAGAAAAGCTCTTGCTGGAAGCCTACCTTTGTCAAGATGGAATCAAGAAGAAAGCAAGCAGGGAGTGAAGGAGTTGGTGGCGAAAAATGGAGGATGAGAGGCAGATTTTATAGGCGAAAATTGGGAGAAATGGCGGGGAAATTTGAATTCTGGAGGTATAGAGATGAAGGATTGATGTGACGGGACTGAAAAGTCCCGTCAAGTCGCGTCGGCCTCGGCTTTTTGCCGAGGCCGAGGCGTGCCTGCCGCCCCAGGCATGTCAGGCACGCCGCCTGACATGCCTGCCTCGATCCCCCCCTGTTTGTCTCCTTCCTCTTTCTTAATTTTCTTTGACCTAGAAAACTTGTCCAACCGAAACCCAATTTCTCTGGTTAGGTTCCAACTAGAGGGGTTTCACAAAACCCCTCGCGTGGAAAAACTTTGAGAATGGATTAATATTTGTTGCACTTTCTCTAATCAAGTTACCAAAATTGAGCGTTGTGCTCTCTAATCAGGTTTGCAAGCTACTTGGATTGAGGCAAATTACTTGTCAACCAGGATAAGAGAGCGGGGGCTTAATGTTATGAGTAATTTTGGCTTAGCAGGTACTCCGGAAGACAAGGACTCTAAGCCAAATCCAGACCGGCCCATGAAGAAAGGATCCACCCAAGGAGGAGAAGTCTCCTCCTCGCCCAAAGTCGAGGCCGACTAGGCTGTTGGGCTCGCGGGCCGCCTAGGTCCCTGGGGGGAGCCTTCTTGGGTCCAAGGATAGCAGGGTTCGAGGGAGGAGCAGCGCGAGAAAGAAAAAAAACCTAACGGTAGAGGAGATATAAATGGCTTGGGGATGACCCAGGGGAAGGTATTGCAAATCTGAACTCACAGCCCTATTCTTATACAGTTCTACTATTGTTCTTATTGGAGGTTCTCCGATCACTGACTTAGGCATTGGAGCGTGTGTGGCAAGCACCACACCGGTGTGCAGTGCTCACTTTCCTTCTTTGCAGGTCACGTCTTCCCCGTATCCAAACAAATTCATTGTTGGTGTCACGCGAAGGTCAGGTGAGCGCTTGGTCGGATTTTGGCATCAACATGTTTCATCCCAAAATATTATATTGTTAAACTAAAAAGATTATAATATCTTTACCAAATGCATAAGAAATGAACGTAAGTTTTGATTTTTCCTCTCTTAGTTCAGTATATTTTTCATCTAATTTTTTGTCAACTAACTAAATATCATGGGTAAACTTATCATTAACTAACTTTCTTGGAACATTTATCAGAGAAATATAAATATAATTGAAAAAGGAATTAAATTTAAAAAACTCACAAACATTAAAAATTATTCAATTTATTTAACTTAATCTCTACTATATCTCTATCTTTACTATATTAAATATTAAAAGGGGTTAAGAGGGGAGAATTTTTACATTCCCTTATTGCCCTTAAAAAATGACTATTTTGTTCTTCTACCCTGATAAATTATATTTATATTTAATTAGCAACTACTCCCACTAGATCTTGGTAATGGATGAATGTTTTGGTTCGTGAAGCAAGGGTCACCAATCAAATGAGATTTGTCAATCAGGTTTGGGGCTAAGAGGGGTGAATCTTTTGTTTCCTCTTTTGTCCTTACTTTTAAAGTAAATTCCTATTTTACCCTTTTGTTGATGGGACACGACTCTTCCAGTTTAAGTTTTCCATTGAGTCCAATAGATGTAATTGATGTCAACGAGATGCAACTGCTCATGTAAAGATGATTATACATTGAATTGGTGCATCCATTCGTGTATTGGTGTGATCCATGTATAAGAAAAAAATATATAATATATAATTGTCAAAATGTCAAACTATATGAAAATTTGTCCAGTAGGTGCAATTGATGTATGCAACTGTTCATATGAAGATGATTACACATTGAATTGGTGCGTCCATTCGTGTATATAGGTGCGATCCATGTATAAAAAGAAAATATATAATTGAGAAAATGTCAATTATATACAAATTAATACATTTTAGGTAAAGAAATGCACTTCATGAATGACATAGTCACTGTCTAATAAGTTCTTGATCTAGTGGACATTTTTTATAATGTACAACCCTATTAGATACAATATTGGAAGTTTGGAATCCTAATAGACATAAAATTCAATTTTATAAGTTAATTTAAAGAAATCTTGAATATGTCATAAATCTATTAGACACAAAATTGAAAGTTAATAGGCTTATTAAACATTTTTAAACTTTAGGAACAGAGACCTATTAAAACACTTTTAAGTTTAATTTAACCTAATCAATACTCAGTTAAGGTTTGCATAGTTTACTTAAACTAATTTGAGAAGAAATGGTAACTAATCCAAGTAATGTTTCGATTTGTTTTGATTTAATAGACTGCAAGCACAAATTTATGTATAGTTCCAATGATTTGAGTTAGTGGATTGACAGGTTTGTGTTTCCAAATTATTGGATTATAGGAAAGCGAAAGCGAGGGGAGGAAAATAGAAGAGAGGATTTCAAGTAAAACAAAATAGAACACCGGAGGCTACTTGTTCCATTACTAAACATAAATACAAAAAGACTCCTTACAAGAGAGGTTCAAAATTGGAGTCCTTTCTACTTAATTTCACAAACATACCCTTTACTGGACGCATTCTAAACCAAAAGCATTAGCTTAATTAATTGAAAAAGAAAAAAAAAAAAAAAAAAAAAAAACAAACAAACAAACTATTTAAACAGAAATAACAAAACTATATTAATAATAAAATTAGACTTTCCTACTTGGAACTTGAAAAGCCAATTAGGCAACAAACCACGGAGAAAAGAGAAAACGAAAAAATAAGAAAGAGGAGAAAACTAAAGTCCACGTCTTTGCACTGCGACTGCACGTAGAGGATTCTTCATCTCGCAGGAGAGCTTGAGGAGTTCGGTGAGGTCCACAGGGTGGGCCGGGTCGGGGGCCCATTTGAAGTGATGGACCAGCTTAGCGACCCAAAGCGTGACAGTGACAAGGCCGAGGTTCTTTCCCGGGCAGACCCTCCGTCCAGCCCCAAAGGGCGCCAGGCGGAGGTCGCTGCCCCTCACGTCCACGTCGGCGCCCATGAACCTGCCCGGGTTGAACACGTGTGGATCCTCCCATACGTGCGGATCGTGTGTGATGGCCCACATATTGACCATGGCGGTTGTGTTCTCAGGGATAAGCATGCCGTTGCTGAGCTGGACGTCCGACGAAGAGAGGCGGGCCCACGAGAGAAGTGGACCCGGTGGGTGCAGCCGCAGTGTCTCCTTCACCACCGCCTGTAAGTAAGGCAGGTTAGCCACGTCGGCGTCTGTGAGGGTTCTTCCGTCACCGCCCACAGCCCTCTCGATTTCCCTCCCAACTTCTTCCTGTACCTCACGCTGCAAAACTAACTCCGCCATCACCCACTCTGTAAGCAGCGCTGTCGTATCCGTCCCTCTGAAAATCATTTCCTGCAAAATTTATTTATCAAAATAAAACTAAGTCAAATTCATTTACATTAATTAATTAAAAATAAATAAATAAATAAGCCCTTTACGTACCCATAAAACAGCGACCATGTCATCATCGTTGAGCTTTTCGTCGCCATCGAGAGAGAGCAAAACGTCAACAAAATCGGAATCATCCGACAGGGTTTTAGGCCGACGGTGCTCATTAATTACGTCTCCGACGAATTTGGTAACTTTGGGGACGAGTTTGGCGCAGCGCTGGTTAATACGACATGGGTCGTAGAACCAACTAAGCCATGGAAGATGATCGGACCAGTTGAAGGCACCCAAAAGCTCGAACCCTTCTCGGACCAAATCTCGAAGCGCTTCTAACTTGGAGTCGTCCGGGTCGAAGCGCTTCCCGAAGACGCTCCACATGATGTTGTTCAAGGCGGCTGCTTGAAGGTGCTTCCTCAGAGAAACGGTTCCGTGGAGGGTTTGGTCGTTGTGAATGCTTTGTAGCATAGCGGCACATTCGAGCTGGCGGGCGCCTTCGTGGGCTGCAATACGCCTTGGAGAGAAGAGGTGTGAAGAGGCGATTCTTCTGAGGAGGCGCCAGTAGGTGCCGTTTGGTGCGAACCCTATGGCTCGACCGAACATCAGGCTTTTGGCTGACTGCTTTAAAGGGCGGTCGGCGAAGTGGGGCGAGGTTAAAATTTCCTTGGCCGTATTAGGGTCGGAAGCCACGACAACAGGGGTGGAGCCGAGACTGAAGGCCATTAGCTTAGAGTTACCTCGGGCAGCTGCCATGGCAGCGAGAGTCCGGTGGGGTAAGCCACGACTGAGAGTGAACAAACTGCCGAGAATTGGAAGGGCGCGAGGGCCGGGAATGGGAACTCGACCTCTTTCATTCCTTCCATTGGTCCAAGCAGTGCCACCGACGGCAAAAGCCCAAGAAAGAAGGGCAAGAGAAAGAAAACCCAAGAGAAGAATGAGACAAGAATCAAGGTTTTCCGAACCAAGAAGATAAGGAAGTGTAAAGACCCACCAGGTGTTGTCTTTTGACGTAACCAAACCCAGGTCCATGTTTGTTTGAAAGTTTTTGGAATTCTAACTCCAATTGAGAAGCAGAGAGAAGAGAAAAAACAGAGGGTGGGTATTGTTTAGTTTTGTGTGTGGTTTTATAGGAGAGTGGAAGGAGAGAGAGAGAGAGAAGATGATTTCACGTGGAAAGAGGAAGAGAGAGATTATGATTTGCAATTTTGCATGAGAGAGAGAGAGGTTATGATAAGGGCGTTATGGAGTTAAAGAGGGCATGTTAATATTGCAGAGTGCACATTGAATGAGAGAGAATGTAGATATTGAGGATGATATATCGTGGGATGGGAGTCGTTACACTTTGGTTTCAAATAAACGCATTGAGAGATGTGAAGATGGTTTTCAATTAAATTCACCCACATTGAGATAGGGAGTTAGAGTTGAGTTGAGTTGAGAGGGACTTGGACACACACAGACAATACAAACACACATCCAACCACTGATTAATTTTATTTATTTCCCCAAAAAAATATATATATATATATCAAAATAAATTAAAGGCTATGTTACAAGTTTAGTCCCTCTTGTATCAATTTGGTTCTAAATTTTAAAAAGTTTGTTTCTCAAACTTTCAATTGTATGTCCCTAAAACGTCAAAGTCAGCTTAGCCCATCGGTGATTGACATATATATCCTCGACCAAGAGGTTTTTAAACTTTCACGGTTGTGTCTAATAGGTCACTTAATTTAAAATTTTATGCAAGTTTTTGACCTATTCAACATTTTTTTAATAAGCATCAAATTGGAAGTGGGTCTCAATAAGCATAAAATTCAATTTTATATTTGGTGGACTAGTTAATTTTTAAAAATCTTGAATATATCTAGGATATATTAGACATTTTTAAATTATAGGAACCTTTTAGACCCTTACTTACATTTCAAGGATCAAATTGACACAACTCTTAAAGTTTTTGGACTAAACCTGTAATTTAACCTAAATTCAATCTTTCCATTTACTACTCTAGTTTATTATTATTTTGACAACATGTGGGATAGGGGGATTCGAACCTCTTGGTCATTAATTCAAGTTTTATGCCAGTAGAGTCGTATTCTCATGTTGGCAATATACTCTAGTCTTATCAGTACAACTTTATGTCAGTTGAGTTATGCTCTTGTTGACATCATTTTCCTTTTCCTTTGGACAATTTATTAATATTAATATATTCAAATACAACTTGGTTAAAATCCTTGACCCCTCGTGAAATTGTAACTTTTTTTTTTTTTAATTGAGGTTCATAGTATTTGAGAGGGAGGAACTGAAACTCTAATATCTCTTAGTCAAAGGTACATGTCACAATTAGATATACTCAGTTAAGTAATAATTAATATTTCATATTCATAATTATTAATGAAAAACCACGATAGTGTGTTACCATCATGTTACCTACTTAACGTCTTGTCTACATACATAAAAGGGTCTCGGAGTCCTAATTCAAATAATGTCTCACCATATTATAAAATAAATTATTTGTGGAATTTCGATTTCCATTTGTTTGGAAACTCAAAAGTTTTAGTGCTCGCATAATGGATTATAATAATTGGATTTTTATAACCAATAAAAGAAGTAATTAATATGAATTGAACAAGTTTTGAATACCTATGTATGTCCATGGTGGGAAAGTTCCAATGGAGCTGTCATGTCAACATGTTTGATACGAATAATGGAGGGAGAAGACAAATCTCTCGTACAAAATTTGTGTGTTTATATGAGGGCATCAATTGGCTTGCTTTTGAAATGAATGGTTTTTGTTCAATCCCATTTGGAATTGGATTTTTGTTCTTTACTTCATTAGAAGAGATAAATATAGAGTGGAACAATAAGATGGATTATAAAATAAATAAAATTGTGAGATTCAATTAAAAAAGAACTAAGGTTAAATACAAATTTAATGGAGGATCTAATTTTGATGCTTATGTCAACAAGTTTCAATTCCATTCCTAAATTGTATGTCTCAAATCGCAATATTCTAAGGGTCTCTTTGATAACTATTTCCTTCTTGTTTGATAACTATTTGGTTTTTTATTTCTGTTTTTTGAAAATTAAACTTAAAAACATTACTCTTGTCTATAAGTTTCTTTGTTTTGATACCTACCTCATTTCTATGTTTTCAAAAACCAAGTCAATTTTTGAAAACTAGAAAAAATAGGTTTTCATAAACTTTTTTTTTTTTGTTTTAAAATTTGGCTAGAAACTCTAGTGTGCCCTTAACAAAGATAGAAACTATTTTAAGGAAATTGTATGAAAACAAGCATAATTTTCAAAAACCAAAAACCAAAAACCAAATGGTTGTCAAACGGGACCTTTGTTTTTGGTTTTTGATTTTCAAAATTAAGCTTATAAACACTCATTCCACCTATCCATTTTTTTTGGTTTGAACCTACATCCTTCTATATATTTTCAAAAACCAAGTCAAATTTTGAAAACAGAAAGGAGTAGTTTTGAACAACTTGTTTTTGTTTTTGGAATTTGGCTAAGAACTCTAATGTCTCCTTAACCAAGATTAAAACCAAGGTAAGGAAATTGTGAGAGAAAACAAGTATAATTTTGAAAAACTAAAAACTAAAATTAAGATGGTTATCAAATGGGACCTAAATTTTGGATTTTGATTCTAAATAATTTTTTGTTGTATTTTTTTTTTACAAGAAATTTTTGTTGTGTTAACCATAGTTTTTGATATTTACTTTGAAATTGAGGTATTAAATAGTAGTTTAGAAATTTATTAAAAGTACGCATGTATTTATATTTTGAAAAATGTTTATACATTATCTACACTTTTATATATACCATAGGTTTAGTTACTTTTTCACTTTTTTTATTCTTATAAAATTTAGTGTGAGATAGAGTTTTTAACAATATAAATTAAAGAGGTATAAAAAGAGTTCGTCAAATGGTAGGGACTATCTAATGGGTTTTATCTAGCTAGTCATAGTGACTTCAAATAGTAGGAATAATTAAGGACGAAGAAGTATATATCAAGATATACTCGTTTTGACAAATTTATAGTACATTTTATTAAGGGAGATTACTTGAAAGAGTTTGAATATTAGTAGTTATTTAAATAACATTGGTAACCTAGTTATTTATTTATTTATTTTAGTTCAACAACATTTGGAGTGGGAGGATTCAAACTTTTGTCTTATTGGTCGACGATATATATCAATTACTGTGCTACACTCACTTTGGCTAATTATTGAAATCGAGCCAATATTTTTTATGACGACATGTTGAGATAGATCTAAAAACCCTTAATATTTTATATACATGGCATGTATGGGTCCCATTACTGATGTCATTACTTGGGATCATGTTACTAATGCATTTATTCCACCTCTCACATAAATAAACTTACATGAATATAAATCTATATCTATACTATATTTTTCGACATCTTTGTACTTCCTTTGATTTACTAAATTACATAATATGCCATTAACGATTAATTATAAATTATATATTAATTAATAAATAAATAATTATCAATAATAAATTTATAGTATCTTAAAGTTGGAATGTTAAAGGTTTTTCCTACCACTTAAATGAGTTTTAATTTAGAATTCAAACGGTTGGGATGCTAAAGGTTTTTCCTACCACTTAAATGAGTTTTAGAATCCAAAAGGTTTTATAACCCGCAAATTCTACTACTATAAAAATGAGTTTTCTTCACCATTCTTTCATCACATACCTACAACTTTATTCTTTCTTTATTTTTTTTCCCTCTCATTGTCTTTCTCTCAAAAGCTCTCTAAGCTTCATAACATCTCAAGATATTGGTGTTAGACCCCAAGATGCAAATGATGCATGTGTCGTTATGTATATCTCATACCATTGGAGTTGCAACATTAGAACTCAAGTTTGATGAACTTAAATAATAGTGTATTTGTCTATCCATTGTCATCAAGTTAGCAAATCTATTTGAAGAAATGAATGTATAGCTAAGATCTTGATTTTTTTTTTATTGTTTATTTTGTTATTTCTCTCTTATAATCTATGTACTTTTTTTTTTCATTTGAAATGTTTTGCTGTAAAAATAAGAACTTGATTGATTCAATTACAAAGTATGTTTCTTTTGTTGAGAAAATAGTAATGTACCTAATGTCACACAAATTTTCTAATTAATTATAAAAAATACATTAATTAATTATCAATAACAAATTAAAAATTATTTATCCACAATAATTTATATGGAATATGAAGGATCGGAATACAAAAAGTGTCCATTCTCAAAGAAATTATATAATTTTTCTTTAATTATAATTATAATGAACTCAAATTAGTAAATTAATTTTTATCTTTATTAAGGTTGAAAAAAAAAAAAAAAACAGTACATAACAAAAAGTTAACATTGAAATATTTAGATTTTTAATTAAAAAAAAAGGTAATTAAAAAAACAGTCCAAATTAGGTAAAAAAAAAATTTCAAAAAAAAAAAAAAAATAAATAAAAATACCTATATATTTTTAATTCATATATTAAAAACAATAAAATGTAACCTAAAGTTGACTAACATTGTTGTATATAAGATAATAATGCAATTTAAATATACTCATAGAAATTAAATACACATAGAAGTTTTAAAAAAAATACATATATGGAATGTGAAAAGGTAGAATGTAAAAAGTTTCCTCTATAATTAAATATAATTAGATAAAAATATTAATTTTAGAATATAATTTATCTAAAAAAAGTTTCCTCCAAAAGTTCAAAACATCTTTAATAATAATTGTAAAAAAATAATAATAATTAAGAATATGATTAATGTTTTGATGGAGTGAATATTAAAATATTGACGAATAAGAAATATATAAGTTAATTTTCATATCATTTTATCATTTTTACAATTATACTTGTCGCAACGTCATCGCGACGCGGAGCGACCGACATCCTTTCTTGGGTTTTTTAGAAGAAAATTGGAGTCGCCACCAATCATTGAGAGTGTGATTGGTCACCTTTAGAATAAAAAACAAAACTAGACTTAGAAAACCAAAAATTAGGTTCGGGAGTCGTTTGAGTGTAGGGAAGGTATTAGCACCCTACAACACCCGTTTAAGAAAACGATTACCACAGTATCTTAAATTGTCCAATTAAATGAATAAAAACAGTCCTTTATTTTATTTTTCTTAAAAAAATGATAAATATGAAAATAAAACTCAAAATGCAATACTGAACACAAGATGTCTCATTCGTTTTTACCTTAACTTTAGAAATAAAGCAAGGATTAAACATTATGAGTTGGATATCCAATTTAATATAAATCATGTCTAATCTCCCAAAAGGATGTAAAAGAAGAAAAATTATTCAAAGAGTAAATTCTTTTAAAAGGGAAAATGAGAATTTTCATACGCCTACACGGGAGTTGGACTCCACGAAGGCACATTACTCAGTTCCCATAATCCCTTTCAAAAGAAAATCAAAACAATAACAATAATTGAAATTGACAAAGCAGAATTAAAGATTAGATTAAAGCAATTTGGAGAATGAAAGGAAAAAACAAATAAATTAGAAAGTATAAAAAAATGAAGTTGGAAAAGTGCAAAAAGTGAACTAAAATGAGAGAGAAATTAAAAATGATAATCATAATGATGACGATAATAATAATAATAATAATAATAATAATAATAATAATAATAATAATAATAATAATAATAATAATAATAATAATAATAATAATAATAATAACAACAACAACAACAACAATAATAACAAAACAAAAAACAAAGGAAATAGAAAAACAAAACCCCACCTTTTTTACTTCTCTCTTCCTTCTTTTTTCCTTCTTTCTTACCCAATGTTTTCTCTCCCCGTATACTCCTTCCTCCCCCTCTTTTTTCCTCTTTTCCTCTTCCACTTTCTTTTCTCTCTTTTTCTATCACTCTCTAAGCTAAACTCTTATTCAAATGCCTAAACTCTCTCAAGCTCACTTTTACTCTAAACTTCCTCTCCTTCTTCTTGTTTTCCGTCTCTTTCATCCTTCATCTCCCCCCTTTTTATACTTGAAGGGTTACTAAATTAGGGGGATGATGGATGAGAAAATTGTGGAAAAAAGAAAAAAAATAAAAAAAAATAAAAAAATGAGAGCCATGCAAATTCTTTTGAATAGGTAAGCTTCCCCTTGAATAGAAATGGGGAAGACCAAAAAAAAAAAAAAAAAATAAATAAATAAATAAAAATTAAAAAAAAAAACGAATTTTTGATAAAAACATATGAGAAGAGGGGTTTGAACCACAGACCTCGTGGTTATCAATGCGACTTTATGCCAGTTGAGCTATACTCTTGTTGACATATAAGAAAAAACAAATTGACCACCAAATATTGGAAACCTTCAAACATTATTACTGAAAATCAAGCCGGACCAAATACGGTGTCTACAGTTTGCCCCCCTTTGTGTATCATTGAAGGATTGAAAGGGTAGACAAAGGAAAGAGACTAAGTACTGGGGAGGCAAAGATTTGTTTGGTAAGAATTTGAATCAGGTATCGACCACAATTCAATAGTCAGGTTTGGTTCAACCGAGAGAAAAATTTAAAACAGACCTGGATTGACACAGGCTTCGACCTCGAATGAATAGTCGGGTTCGACTTAACCGAGATAAAAATTGAAAACGGACCTGGATTGACACAGGCTTCGACCTCACTGAATAGTCGGGTTCGATTTAACCAAAAGAAAAAATTAAAATGGACCTGGATTGACACAGGCTTCGACCTCGACTAAATAGTCGGGTTTGATTTAACCGAAAGAAAAAATGAAAATGGACCTGGATTGACACAGGCTTCGACCTCGACTGAATAGTCGGGTTCGATTTAACAGAGAGAAAAACTGAAAACGGGTCTGGATTGACACAGGCTTCGACCTCGACTGAATAGTCGGGTTTGATTTAACCGAAAGAAAAAATGAAAATGGACCTGAATTGACACAGGCTTCGACCTCGACTGAATAGTCGGGTTTGATTTAATCGAAAGAAAGAAGAAAAAAAAAACTGGAAATGGACATGGATTGACACAGGCTTCGACCTCGACTGAATTGTCAGGTTCGATTTAACCGAAAATAAATTTTCTTTGCAATGCACGCTAAACTTGAATTCTTGAATGCATGGGATGAAGATTTAACACTATTCGAAAACTATGATACAGATTTCTTTAAAAGATATTTGATAGCTCGGGCACCCCATTCACATCACCCTTGGTAATAGACCTTAATTGGATCATGAACTCACTAAACAACTTGCTCTTTGTTTGATGACCAAAAATGTATCCAGAACAACTTTGCTCCTGTGATAATAATGGTTTTGCCCCAGTTTGAGAAGACGAAAAATAATGGTTTTGCCCCAGTTTAAGACTTTGTCATGTTGAAATGACGGTTTTGTCCTCCATGATGACATTCCATCAACCTTCATGATCACGGTGCTCTTTGAAAAATATTGCCTTTGGATTCTTTGTTTGGACATATGTATTTCACATCGAATCGTTTAAGTTACCACCATTGATTTGAAATATCGCGTTTATGTAACTTTTTGTTTATTCAATTGTAATGATAATAAAGGTAAACATGCCAAACATTCATAGTTGAGGAGATATTATGGAGAGTGGGGGAGAAAAATGGACAAGATATGCCATGCTTCGAGAAAGGGAGCTTTGATTTATGACTAAAATTCAATAGATATATGTGTCAATGTTATGGTTCTAGAACTTGAGACAAAAGTAACCTCTTAAACATGATATAGAAATTGAAGCGTAATTCTCCTAGACACTTGTTGAATTCCCGCAACTTTGCCGAATCCTTTGATACACAAGTAGCCTATGCATAATATCTTCGAACTTGATCTGAATTAACTGGACTTGGCAGCTCATTACCATCCATGTTAGTCAAGACTAAAGCTCCTCCAGAGAAAGCTTTCTTCACCACGAATGGTCCTTCATAGTTTGGGGTCCACTTGCCTTGGTGATCTTTTAGAAAAGGAAGAATTCGTTTTAAGACTAAATCCCCTTCTCTGAATACTCTAGGACGCACTTTCTTATCATAGGCTTTCATCATTCGTCTTTGGTAAAGTTGACCTCTGCACAATGCTGTCAATCTCTTTTCTTCAACAAAGTTGAGTTGCTCATAGCGGTTTTGGATCCATTCAGCCTCTTCTAAATTAGTCTCCATGAGGACCCTTAATGATGGAATTTCCACTTCAATGGGAAGAACAGCTTCCATACCATAAACTAATGAAAATGGTGTTGCCCCAGTTGAAGTGCGAACCGATGTGCAATATCCATGTAATGCAAAAGGAAGCATTTCATGCCAATCTTTATATGTCACCGTCATTTTTTGCACAATCCTTTTTATGTTTTTATTGGCAGCTTCCACTGCTCCATTCATCTTTGGTCTATACGGAGTTGAGTTGACATGTTTGATCTTGAATTGCTCACATAACTCAGTCATCAATTTATTGTTCAAATTTCGTGCATTATCAGATACTATGGTCTCAGGAAGACCATAACGACATATAATCTCCTTCTTGATGAATTTGATCACAACTCCTTTCGTCACCTCTCGATAGGACATTGCTTCTACCCATTTGGTAAAATAATCTATTGCCACCAAGATGAATCGATGTCCGTTTGAGGCTTTTGGGTCAATAGGGCCTATAACGTCCATTCCCCACATGGAAAATGACCATGGTGTCGTCATAACGTGCAACTGAGATGCTGGAGCATGAGCTTTATCTGCGTAAATCTGACATTTGTGGCATTTTCGGGCATATTTGATACAGTCAGCTTCCATGGTTAACCAGTAATAGCCAGCCCTTAATGCCTGTCTGGCCATCATGTGTCCATTTGCATGGGTGCCGCAAATTCCCCCATGAATTTCTTTCATAATCGTGTTGGCTTCATTTGTATCTACACACCTTAGAAGTACCATATCATGATCTCTTTTGTAAAGTATTTCTCCATTTAGGAAGAACTTCATTGCTAACTTTCTAAGTGTGCGCTTGTCATTTTCTGAGGCATTCAGAGGATAGGTTCCGCATTTCAAATAATGTTTGATGTCTTGAAACCACGGCTTGTCATCAAACTCTTCTTCTATATTCATGCAGGAGGCTGAAACATCTACTCTTCCCATCTTAATAGGTTGTACCTCATGATTGGGGTCTATGTTGAACATGACTGCAAGCGTAGCCAAGGCGTCTGCTATCTGATTACTCTCCCTTGGTAAATAGTCAAAAGTGATTTCTTCAAATTTATGAGACAAATCTAATATAAGCTTTTTATAAGGCAGTAGCTTAGTGTCTCTTGTTTCCCATTCTCCTCTCAATTGGTGAATCACCAACATAGAATCTCCCAAGACTTGAAGTTTCTTTATCTTCATATCCAATGCAGTTTGGATACCCATAGAACAAGCTTCATATTCAGCCATATTATGAGTACAATCAAAACTTAGTTTGGCGGTGAGAGGGAACAACTTTCCTTCAGGTGATATTAATACAACACCTATCCCATGACCTAACTCATTGGAGGCCCCATCAAACAACATGGTCCATGTTTCCAAGTCTGATATTTCTTTTTCCACCATTATAGTGGAGACAAATTCATCAGGGAAATCAAATTTCATTGGTTCATAATCGTCTATAGGTTGCTCGGCCAAATGATCAGCTAGTGCACTTCCTTTTATTGACTTTCGAGTAACATAGACAATATCATACTCGGATAAAAGAACCTGCCATCTAGCAATTCTACCAGACAAAGACGACTTTTCAAAGATGTATTTGATAGGATCCATATTTGAGATAAGCCATGTTGTGTAGTACAACATATATGGTCTCAAACGACGAGCGGCCCAAGCTAAAAGAGAATATCTGGTTTCGCAATCAGTGAACTTTTTGCTTAAATAATATATGGCTTGCTCTTTTCTGCCTGAACTGTCATGCTGTCCCAGTACACACCCCATTGAATTTTCCGTCACTGTAAGATATAGGATAAGTGGACGATTTGGAGTTGGAGGTACAAAAACATGAGGGTTTTGTAGGTATTGCTTGATCTTTTCAAATGTTTTTTGACAGTCGTCATTCCATATGCATGTATTGTTCTTACGAAGTAGCTTGAAGATTGGTTCACATGTTGCTGTAAGATGTGGTATGAATCTTGCAATATAATTCAATCTTCCCAAGAAACCTCTGACTTCTTTTTGAGTACGTGGTGGTGGCATTTCTAGAATGGCTTTGACTTTGTCTGGGTCAACTCTAATTCCCTCATGGCTTACGACGAAACCCAACAACTTGCCAGAAGTGACCCCAAATGTGCATTTACTCGGATTCAGTTTCAACTTGAATTTTCTCAATCGCTCGAATAACTTTCGGAGAATGGTTGCATGCTCTTCCCCTGGTTTGACTTAGCAATCATGTCATCAACATACACTTCGATCTCCTTATGCATTAGGTCATGGAAGAGAGTAACCATGGCCCGTTGGTAGGTTGCCCCAGCATTTTTCAATCCGAACGGCATGACCTTATAACAAAAGGTTCCCCATAATGTGATGAATGTAGTTTTCTCTTGATCTTCAGGTGCCATTTTGATTTGATTGTAACCTGAGAATCCATCCATAAAGGAAAAAGTTGAGAATCCAGCTGTATTATCTACCAGTACATCAATATGAGGAAGTGGGAAGTTATCCTTTGGGCTTGCTCGATTCAAATCTCTATAATCAACACACATTTGGACCTGTCCATTTTTTTTAGGTACTGGCACAATGTTAGCTACCCATTCTGGATAATTAGCAACTGTTAAGAATCCTGCATCAATTTGTTTCATGACTTCCTCTTTTATTTTGATTAACATGTCTGGCTTCATCTTGCGTAACTTCTGTCTCACTGGCTTGCATTCAGGCTTAAGTGGCAAATGATGCACCACAATACTTGTGTCTAAACCAGGCATATCTTGATAAGACCAGGCAAAAACATCAATGTATTCATGAAGCAATGTTATTAACCCTTGACGGCTTTCAGCAGACATGTTGGTCCCGATTTTAACTTCTTTAATCTCTACTTGAGATCCCAAGTTAATCGTCTCTATCAACTCTTCATGTGGTCCCAATATCCTCTCTTCTTCTTCAATCATTCTCAACAATTCAGGAGTAAGTTCTAGATCTTCCTCATTACCACTTGTTCTCTCATCGGACTCAACATCGTATGTAGGAGAATCAAGTTCGTATTTAAGATCATTAACGCTTCCAATCCCAATTTCGCTGTTTAAGAGAGGGATTATTCAGTGTGATGAAAGAAGATAAATGAAGGAATGAAATAAATGAAATCAATGCTAAAAGAAGTAGACACAAGAGAGATTCATTGGATGATAGGAAAGGAAGGAAAAAAAATGCTTCTTCATTAACAAATGAAATATTGACATAGAACACATAAATCATCAAAACAAAAAAAAAAAACAAAAAGTTTAAAAATTACTTTGATATCTCATTAACAAATGATGGTAGCTCCATTACAGTCCAATTATTGAGTTCAAAGTCTTCTGGGCACAGATAAACTAAGGGACCGGCTTCTTTGTTCTGTTCGATTATAGCCATGACTGCAGGGTCTTGAGATTCCGAATGAATTATTCCAGCAAAGATGAAGGTATCATGAAGATGAGGAATGATATTCATTTGATACTTCGGCTCACGGTTCTCCAATCTAGCCAGTCGTTTTTTTTCTCCTGCCTGTGTGCTTTAATCATATCTTTTTTGCTTGGTTTATACCCCAAACCAAACCTCTTCATATTTTTCGACATATTCAACAAATTTTCGAGGCTTTTGTTGCTTCCTGTTAAGGAGAGTTTTGAAAGTTGCAGCTCCATTTTCCCTATCTCTCCGTATAAAGTTGTGGCATTTGCAATCTCCAAAGCTTGAAATGATGACTCAAAAACCTCTTCTGCTGCTTCTATGTAGGGCATTGAAGAGGGTCTTGACACTAAGATATCCTCTTGTCCAAATATGATTACTAGTTTGCAGTCGACCACAAATTTAAGTTTTTGGTGTAATGATGATGGGACCACTCCAGCTGAGTGAATCCAGGGATGCCCTAACAAGAAGCTGTAGGCCGAATTAATGTTCATGACCTGAAAGGTTATATCGAAGGTGCATGGACCTATCTGGATGGGCACTTCTATGTCTCCAACAACTTCACTACGTGCCCCATCAAAAGCTCGTACGATCATAGTGCTGGGCCTTATATGAGACATATCAACAGGCAATTTCTCCAACGTGGATTTAGGCATTATGTTCAAGGAGGAACCATTATCAACTAGAACTTTTGCCACAGCAAAATTTTTGCACTTAACTGTAATGTGCAAGGCTTTAGTGTGTCCGGTGCCTTCTGGTGGTAACTCATCATCTGTGAAGGTTACTGAACTGGATGCAGTTATGTTTCCAACAATGTTATCCAAGTTGTCCACCGTAATATCCTGCGGAACATAAGTTTGATTCAAAATGTCCAACAAAGTCTTACGATGCGTATCTGAAGCCAGTAACAAAGCCAGTATGGAAATCTTTGCAGGGGTTCGACCTAACTGTTCAACCACTTTATAATCACTTTGCTTAACCAACTTAAAATATTCTTGGATGTCCTCTTCAGATGCTGGCTGTTTAACATCTAGGCTCTTCGCTACAATGGGCTCTTCTATTTTCTCCTTGATATCTTCAGTGATCTTGGCTTTTCCTTTTTCTTTACCCTTGGGTTTCAATAGGTCTTCTGGTGTATAGCACTTCCCGCTTCGTGTTAGACCTCCCATCCCACTGATATTATGGATTGGAAGGGGTTCAGAATCAACAGTTACCTTATATTCATAGTTCCAAGGTACTGCTATTGAACTTTTATATTCAAAGGGAGTCAGAATCTGGATGGTAATCGGTCTTGGCTTGGAATTTGGGGTACTGGGCTTCTCGCGATAAGAAATTGTTAACGGTTTTGGCTTGCGAGACAACCTTGAGCATTCTTCTATAATATCAACTTCCCCATACTGAGGGAGCTGAGTCATCTTTTGAGAAACTGTTAAAAAATGTGAATCTAACAACTCCTGGACCTTCAGACGAAAATGAGAACATTGGTCGATAGAATGCCCTTTTGCCCCAGTGTGATAAGAACACATCAAACTGTCATCGTATGTTCTGACACCCAAATCTGATTGGAAGCGCTCTACTCCAATGTATCCATTACTGAATAATATTTCGAATAGTTCTCCCATGGGAGTCACTACGCTCTCAACATTCTTTTTCAAATCAGCTTCATGAACCTCTATCGCATTTACTTGTGCATTCTGATGGTTTGGCAGAGGATTGTTGTTGACATCTGACCCATCTTCTTTCTTAAAGTTCAACCATCCTGCCTTGATCAATGCTTGCACCCTATGCTTGAGTGCAGTACAGTTTTCAGTGGAATATCCAATTGCTCCTGCATGGTAGTCGCAACGGGAATTTGGGTCATACCACTTTGGGTAAGGTGGTTTTACTGGGTCTATTGGCACGGGTGCCAGCTGATTATTATGGAAGAGTTGGGGAAGAAGTTCAGTATATGTCATAGGAATCAGATCAAAATGAGTCTATCTACGGACGCCTTTATTGTTTTGGTGTCCTAGGACAAAAGGAGTGTTCTGTTGATTCCGAGACTGGTAGCCTTGAGTAGGACGAGGATTTTGGACGTAAGGTGATGAGTATTGGGCTGACGTATTATTGATATAGGGTTAAGGGTAAACATATGGAGGTGGATAGTGATATTGTGGCACTCCGGCATTAGGGTATGGTTGTCTTGAATTGAAACCAATCATCTGAACTTCTCCCTCTTTTTTCTTCGATGGAACCCCCTTTTTCGTTGTTGATGATCCAGCCGTATCAGTTATCTTTCCATGCTTAATTCCGTACTCGATTCTCTCTCCGATTGTCATTATGTCAGAGAAATTGGTAGATGCACTCTCAATCATCTTATCATAGAAAGGAGATTTGAGAGTATTAATAAACATGGTTGACAGCTCCTTATCTGCTAAAGGTGGTTGCACCTGAGCAGCAGTATCCTTCCACCTTTGGGCATACTCCTTAAAGCTTTCTGTGCTCTTCTTTTCCATCCTCTGGAGGTCTAGGCGGTCAGGAGCCGTATCTATGTTGTGCTTATATTGCTTTAAAAATGAATCGGCTAGATTCTTCCATGAACATATATGAGTGCTGTCTAATTTCATATACCATCGAGAAATAAGACTGTCCTGGAAGCAGTGAATTAACAGTTTGTCATTTTGGACGTATGCTGCCATCTTCCTACAATACATGATGAGATGGTTCTTAGGACAGGATGCTCCATCATACTTTTCAAACTCGGGCACCTTGAATTTTGGAGGGAGGATTACATCTGGTACCAAGCATAGCTTGGTCGCATCTATATTTCCGAAGACGTCTGTTCCTTCTACTGCCCTTAATCTTTCCTCCAGGACTTCAAGCTTTTCACTAGAAGAAACTTTCTCTCCTCCCGTTAGCTCTTTTCTGATTTCAGGATCATCTAAATTGGGAACTGTAATGGTCACCTTGGGAGGTACCTCTGTGAGTAGTGAAAATCCAGCTTGATTGTGTACAGGCACTTGCTCATTCTTGAAAAATGGAAACGGGTGGTGCTCTACTGGAATATTGTACAATGGATGATATTTTGGAGTAGTACCCTCTGTTGATTGCCGGATTGGAGGGTCGTTCATTGTATTGCTGGACTGAGCAATATCAGGTATTATTTTGCCTCTTTCTAGGGCGACAAGAATGACATCCATTTTTTCTCGTAACTCCTCAATATCTTTCCTTGTTTTCTCCATCTCAGTACTCTGCTCTTCCATGATCCTTGTCCTGTATCTTGTGACGTAGGTGCGGTGGATTCGAGGTGACCGAGCTATCTTATGATTCTGTTTATATTTTTAATGAAAAGAGATTTTAGTGTAAGAAAAGAGAAAGACAAAATGAAAAAAAAAAGTGATAGAAGAGAAGGAAAAAAATGGCTTTGATATTAAATTGGAAAATGATAAAACAATGTTGCAGCAAAATTTGTGCAAAATTGAATTACAAGATATTTCAACTATCTAAATAAAACATAAACTAAAGTAAAGAGTTAATAAAATTGCCCCAAATACTCTAAACTTATACGAAGTTTTCCCAGAAACTTGAGCACATTCTTGCTATTCGGCTGTGTAGGTGCTATGACTTTAGAGAGAGTACGTGCTGTTGGGTTTTATGCCCTAAAACTCGTAGATAGTAAATGTACATTTGACCGAACATTAATAAAGTGCTGTATTATTCAATGTTTGTATTATATCTTGTCTTGTTAACCCTAATCCAATAAACTAAACATCCATGGCTAATAGAATGAGGCTTGAACTAGTATGTAGGGACATACAGGGATTAATGTTCAAGTTTTAGCCTAAAGGGTCTGTAGTATAGGGATAAGGCTGGGTACCTTATCCTGGTGACACTATGGATACGACCCGCTTTGTATATTGATACAAACGTAATGATCCAACGCGTTCATGTGGTTGACATGCGAGTGGGGGTATCCTGTGCAATGAGTTTGCACAAAGACCGGACCGCGAAATAGTTAACCACTAACTCTAACACCGTTAGTTAGCTCGGTTTCTATTTCACTAGGATGACCTAGGCAACTTGGCCTTAATCCTGAGTGGATTATGGACTCCTGTCCATGAGGGATTGTCCTTTGATTTGTACGGGTGAGAGTGGCCAGTTCGCCGACTCAATAAGCCTACCATTTTGGGGACAAGACCGAGTGGGGAGCTGGGAACGTAGTCTTACAAGATGGAATTCACTCCTTCCTGATATGAGGGTAAGTAGAGGTGTGTTCCCTTAAGTGGTGTCTCCGGGTCTTGAACAATGGGCCCTACCCTCTTTATGGCACGAGAGGGTTTTCTGTTTGATGGTTGGACCACAAACAGGTTGTTCATTAGAGGAGCACTGGTACTTAAGGACCAAGAGGTAGCCCAGGGGTAAAACGGTAATTTGACCTAGCTGGGGTACGAATACACGTGAAGGGCTAACTTGCTGTTGACGGTCAATATCCGTGGACACAGAAATATATCTGCAGTGAGAAGAGTGCAGCTGTGGTTCTTTAGTGGAGTGAACCACAGTTAACGAATATTGATTAACTTGGTTAATGAGTTTAACCAACGAATCTCATATCGTTGGAGCTTCTGATCTGTAGGTCCATTAGGTCCCACCGGTAGCTCATTTAGGGCGTTGAGGTAAAATTCTAAGGATGGATTGAATATTCAAAGGTGTTCGAATATTATACTAAAATATGAATTTGGTTCATATTAAAACTATAGGTTATAATTAATATGCATTGGATGTATATTAATACTATAGTTTTGAGAGAGAAAATAGTAATTGAATATGTGATGTTCAATTTTATTTTATTAATTAATTAATTTCGAATTAATTAATTGATTTAGTTTAATTAAATTTGATTTAATTAAACTATAAGATAAGAGGGATATTAATTTAAATTGGATTTAAATTAATGTTATTTTAATTAATTTAGATTAATTAAAATATAATTAATTGTAATTTAAAATTATGTTTTTCAAATTATAATTAATTAAAATATCAGATAACTGATATTTCAGTTATCTGAAATTATGGTTTTTTAAATAAAGAGACGTGGTCAGTGTGCAGTTGCAGTTTTTACTCTCAATCTCACGTCTCTCTCCCTCTATCTCGCTCTCTCTGTTTTTGGTTTTCTCTGAGAAATCAGAGTGTGGCTTCCCAGAAGAAATCCTTAGAATTTTTGAGTTTCCACAAGCTCTCAGCGTGTATCCCTTTGAGAATACTGGTGAAACCTTGTGGTGGTGTTCGTGGTATTTTTTCCAGCGAAAACAAGGATTCCAAGTTGCTGTTTTTGGGAGCAATTCAGAGAAATTTTGGTGAAACGATCAAGAATTTCTACAAAGGTAACTGTATCTCGGCCTTAGATCAATAAGATCTTTTTATGTAAATTAGATCTATGTGATAAGGGCTGTTTTAGCATGTTTTATAAACTATTTCCAGCATGTTTAAACTTGTTAAATTGCTGAATTTTGCCCAACGTATTGGTATTTTGTTCTTAAATTAATCCGGGGTTAAAGGTTCTGTTTTGTTTTTCCGCTGCGCGAGGGCTTTCATCCCTTCAATTGGTATCAGAGCCAACTCTGGGTTTTAATTTAGGAATTAAAATTTAGGTTTAATTGGCCTTAGAATTTATGATTTTTGATGCGATCAATTGTAAAGGCCCCTGCGTTTTTGGGCATTAAATCATAAATATCGAGTCTGTACAGTCCGGGTCTAGTTTAGGCTTGAAAATCGATGAAGATCGTGGAAGAAATCGATGAAAATCGTGAAGAACAGTCGAGTTTCTGCCCAGGGAACAGCTCTAGACGCAACAGCGTCGGGACGCTAGGTGTTGTGCGTCTCGACGCTGTCGCGATTCCACGCTCCAGACGGTTGAAATCGCGCCAGCGTCGGGACGCTTTCTTCACAGCGTCTCGACGCTGTCACGATTTCGTGCGGCGCCAGGATTTTCGCGAGAACGTGAGTGGTGCCCTAATTTGGCCGGTTTGGTTCGGGCGGTTTGGGTCAGCTGGGACCGGTTCGGTCCGGTTTGACCCGTTTTGGGCGCGGTTCGAGTTTTTCAAGTTCGGTTCGAAGTGGTTCGGGTCGGTTCAAGGCTTGTAGACCGGATTTGGAGCTGCAGAATTTTGTAATAGGATAGATTTATTGCTTTATTAATGTAATTTTGCTTTAATTTATCCTAGGGGCCAATTAAATCGGTTTATTCGCTATTTAAATGCTTTATGGATGTCATTTAAATTTTAATCCCACCTTAGGATATAAAGCATGCTCATGCATTTATGTATGTTATAATTAGATTATAATATATGTTTGAAATGCATGGTTTGATTTTCATGATTTATTTAATATATAGTAGAGTTATATTAAAGTCATGAAAATGGAAAAGTATGATGCATGCAACTACATAGTTTTAATATAAGAGTTATATTAAAAATTATTTGTTTGCAGCATGCTAAGTTGATTTTCCATTATTGGCTATAATAAAGTTGTTTATTATTTAAATGGAAATCAAATTGCATTGAGCATGATACATCCATAGATTAATATAAGGGTTATATTAATTATCATGCAATGCATAGTACTATAGTTTAAAATTTCATTAACTTGAATATGATTGTTAATTGTTTTAAAAACTATAGTATGCATGATTATAGGGCTAATCATTATAAAATTTTGAAATAGTTTAAAATTTTATGATTAGAAACCGTCAATCTATAATCAATATATGCATGTTCACATAGGATCTTAGGTTAAAATAAAATTAATTTTAATGGGTTAAAATTAATTAGACCTAAGATCATTTTCTAATAGGATTAGAAGATCTTACTTAGTTTTAAAATAGTTTTAATAAACTAAGTAGGACGAACATTCCTAAGATTATAAGGGAACTCTACCAGTGAAGTTCTGTCTAAGGATTGGAGGTATTTAAGTTGACGGTAAACGGAACACCTCCTACCTGGGAACTGATCTGGAATACCGGAGTTGAATTAATCTCAGGTTAATGTTAGAATAATGTCGCTAGGTTAATTAAATTGGTTTAATACACCTAGACATTAGGTCTTATTATAATAGTTATAATAGGACTAGACTTAGATAAATGACTTAGCCGGATTTATCTAGGTTTATTCAAACCCTAAAATTAATAAACAGTTACTTTAGTGGGAGGAAAATTACAAAACTTAATTTAAATTGAGTTTTGCTCCTACGTCCCCGTGACGTTCACACCGTGAGATCCATGCTCGGCTTCGTGTCGTCGTAGAGCGGCCTCCCTTCGGAGAGTGTTTGCATGGGTCAATACCAAGGTGAATGGGGAAAGTGATTATAGTAAGTGGGAGCGGGATGCGTGTCAACGTATCCTTCGGTCTCCACCCCTAGGTCACAACGTGAGATTCCTATGATCCGCCTGCGTGTTGCCCTGGAGCAACCACCCCTTCGGAGGGCCTGATCATAGGATTCGGAACACCGTGAACTCCTGAATAGGATAGGATCACTTAGGCTAATTACCAACAGTTGTCTTTCCTAACGGTAGCCTGTTGGTGCGTGCCTCTGGGATCTAAAAGTGGGGGGGTTACACTTACGGGGAGGAGTTAATTTGTTAACAAATCCTTGACCGAACAACGGTGGTTAATATCTAATGGAATATGAGTTATTCTGGTATTAGAAATTGACTGAGAAGAGTCTCATTTTAGAGGAGGAACAACTGATCACCCTTCGGTGGCTGTTCTTCTAAACCTCTAAAGCATCGTTGCGAAACAAAATCATAGTTTTATTAGGGTTCTTTGATTGTTTGTTTGCAAAATTGATTGGATGTATGCAATTGTTTGTATTGCTTGTGTGATGGGTTAAGGCAAAGATAACTAATACGGTCACTTGTTTGTTTTTTCAGCAATGTCTTCCTCTATAATATCCCTGCTTAAAAATGAACAACTTACCGGCGAGAATTTTCCACAATGGAAATCAAACCTAAATACAATACTCGTGGTTGAGGACTTAAGATTCGTCTTAACGGAGGAATGTCCTCCCGTTCCCCCTCGCACTGCCTCTCAGGCAGTTAAAGACGCCTACGAACGCTGGACCAAGGCCAATGAAAAGGTCAAGGTCTATATTTTGGTCAGCTTGTCTGAAGTGTTGGCCAAGCGTTACGAGAACGTGGCAACTGCCAGGGAAATTATGAATTCCCTGCAGGAGATGTTTGGACTTCCGTCCTACCAGCTCCACCACGACGCCTTGAAGAACGTCTTCAATGCCAAGATGCTGGAAGGTCAATCTGTTCGGGAACATGTCCTGGACATGATTAACCAGTTCAACATAGCTGAGGCAAATGGCGGGGTTGTCTGCGAGCGCAGTCAGGTAGCGTTCATCCTTCACTCGCTCCCGGCGAGCTATCTGTCTTTCAGGACGAACGCGAGCATGAATAAGATTCAGTTCAACCTGACTACCCTCCTCTCGGAGTTACAGATTTACGAGTCCCTGCAAAAGAGCAAGGGAAAGAATGTGGTTAAAGGAGAGGCCAATGTGGCCCATTCCAAGAAGAAGTTCCTGAAGGGTTCATCCTCAGGGACTAAATCTGTACCCCAGGCTTCTTCATCGAAGCAGATCCAAAAGAGGAAGGGAGACAAGGGGAAGGCTCCTGCACAGGCTGTGCAAGGGAAGGGGAAGGCCAAAGTCGTGGCCGACAAAGGCAGATGCTTCCACTGTAATGCAGATGGTCACTGGAAGCGCAACTGTCCCCGTTACCTTGCTGAGAAGAGAAGAGAAAAAGAAGGTAAATTCGATTTACTTATGTTAGAGACTTGTCTCGTTGAACATGATGAGTTTGCCTGGATACTGGATTCGGGAGCCACTAATCATGTTTGTTCTTCTTTTCAGGGAAATAATTTCCAGCAGCTGGCAGAGGGTGAAATGACGCTCAAGGTCGGAACAGGAGACGTCGTTTCAGCTCGTGCAGTGGGAGCTGCAAAATTATTCTTTAGAAATAGGTTTTTAATTTTAGAGGACTTGTATTTGGTTCCTAGAATTAAAAGGAACCTAATTTCTGTTTCAGCTTTATTAGAATAATGTTATACTGTTTCCTTCTTGCTTAATGAAGCTTTAATTTCAAAGAATGGAGTTTACATTTGTTCAGCTAAGCGTGAGAATAATTTGTTTGTGTTAAGACCAAATGATGCTAAGGCCATTTTAAGTCATGAAATGTTGAAAACGGCCGAAACGCAAAACAAAAGGCAAAAAGTTTCTCATTTAAGTAACAACACGTATCTTTGGCATCTTCGTCTTGGTCATATTAACATCGATCGGATCGATCGTTTGGTTAAAAATGGGCTTCTAAGTGACATAGAAGATACATCTTTACCACCCTGTGAATCGTGTCTCGAGGGTAAAATGACCAAGAGGCCTTTTACTGGAAAAGGTTATAGGGCCAAAGAACCACTTGAACTAATACATTCGGATCTTTGTGGTCCAATGAATGTAAAGGCTCGAGGTGGTTATGAATATTTCATCTCTTTCATAGATGATTATTCACGATACGGTTACTTGTACCTGATGGACCATAAGTCTGAAGCTCTTGAAAAGTTCAAAGAGTTTAAGGCTGAGGTAGAAAACCTGTTAGGTAAAACAATTAAGACACTTCGATCAGATCGAGGTGGAGAGTATTTAGATCAGCGATTCCAAGACTATATGATAGAACATGGAATCCAATCACAACTCTCAGCACCTGGTACACCTCAGCAGAATGGTGTATCAGAAAGGAGAAACAGAACCTTGTTAGACATGGTTCGATCTATGATGAGCTATGCTCAATTGCCTAGCTCGTTTTGGGGGTATTCAGTAGCGACTGCAGTACATATTCTTAACAATGTTCCCTCAAAAAGTGTTTCTGAAACTCCTTTTGAGCTATGGAAGGGACGTAAACCTAGTTTGTGTTACTTCCGTATCTGGGGTTGTCCTGCACATGTGTTAGTGACAAATCCTAAGAAATTGGAACCACGTACGAGATTATGCCAATTTGTTGGGTACCCGAAAGAAACGAGAGGTGGTCTTTTCTATGACCCTCAAGATAATAAAGTATTTGTATCGACAAATGCAACTTTCTTGGAGGAAGACCACATACGAAATCATCAACCACGAAGTAAATTAGTGTTAGGAGAAGCTACAGAAGGGTCAACAAGGGTTGTTGATGAACCTGGTCCTTCAACAAGAGTTGTTGGAGAATGCAGTTCTTCTCGTCCATCTTGTCCTCCTCAAGTAGTGGGAGAGCTTCGACGCAGTGGGAGGGTTGTGACACAACCTAACCGCTACTTGGGTTTAACAGAAACACAAGTAGTCATACCTGATGACGGCGTAGAAGATCCATTGTCTTATCGTCAGGCAATGAATGATGTAGATAAGGACGAGTGGGCCAAAGCCATGGACCTTGAGATGGAGTCCATGTACTTCAATCAAGTTTGGGAACTTGTAGATCTACCTGAAGGGGTCAAACCCATTGGGTGTAAATGGATCTATAAGAGAAAAAGAGATGCTGCTGGGAAAGTACAGACTTTCAAAGCAAGACTTGTAGCAAAGGGTTATACCCAACGAGAAGGAGTGGACTATGAAGAAACTTTTTCTCCAGTTGCTATGCTAAAGTCCATAAGAATCCTCTTATCCATTGCCACATTTTATGATTATGAAATTTGGCAAATGGATGTCAAGACAGCTTTTCTGAATGGCAATCTTGACGAGAGTATTTTTTATGTCTCAACCCGAAGGGTTCATATCCCAAGGTCATGAGCAAAAGGTTTGCAAACTGAATCGATCCATTTATGGGTTGAAACAGGCTTCTAGATCTTGGAATATTAGATTTGATACTGCGATCAAATCTTTTGGTTTTGACCAGGATGTTGATGAGCCTTGTGTATACAAGAAGATCAACAAGAATAAAGTAGCTTTCCTCGTACTCTATGTAGACGACATCCTACTCATTGGGAATGATGTAGGGTATCTGTCTGACGTAAAAGAATGGCTAGCAGCTCAATTCCAAATGAAAGATTTGGGTGAGGCCTAGTATGTTCTTGGGATCCAGATTATTCGGGATAGAAAGAACAAATCGCTAGCTCTGTCTCAGGCAACGTATATCGACAAGATGTTGGCTCGATATTCGATGCAGAACTCCAAGAAGGGCTTGTTGCCTTTCAGGCATGGGGTTCACTTGTCTAAGGAACAGTCTCCTAAGACACCTCAAGAGGTTGAGGATATGAGACGGATTCCCTACGCCTCTGCCGTGGGTAGCCTAATGTATGCCATGCTATGCACGAGGCCTGACATTTGTTATGCTGTAGGGATTGTCAGCAGATATCAGTCAAATCCAGGGTTAGACCATTGGACCGCCGTTAAAGGAATCCTCAAGTATCTTAGGAGAACGAGAGATTACATGTTGGTGTTTGGGGCTAAGGAGTTAGTTCTCACGGGTTACACCGACTCTGACTTCCAAACTGACAAGGATTCTAGGAAATCTACGTCAGGGTCAGTTTTCACCCTTAACGGGGGAGTTGTAGTTTGGAGGAGCATAAAGCAGGGATGTATAGCAGACTCCACGATGGAGGCTGAATATGTGTTGGTGTGTATCCGCAAGCGCACGGGCCACAAGTAATATAAAACGGAAAGTATTCCGAGTATCGAATCCTCAGGGAGGCGAAGCGAAACTTAAGCAAATAATTAAAATTCTCTTGAGCACTGAAAATACTTAGGTGAAATAATATTTCGGAACTACGCTCATGTGATAAAAAGAATTTGAATTTAAAAAGACTTAATGAAAACAAATTTGATCAATCAGAAATAAAATGTGGAGAAAGAGTTTTCTTGAAATGGGAAGAGGGGTCTTGAAAATCAATGATTAGCTAAATAATTGCTATAATTATCCTATCTCATTGCCCAACTAATTATAAACCTAGAATCTCCGTTAATCACATAGGTTCTCCTGTCGGTTTCCCCTAATTGTAATTAATTCATTTTAACAACCTAAGTGTCCTTAGCGCTATTAAAGATCATTAATTATTACGCTCTGATTCATTTTAGGAATCTATGTTTAATCAACTAATCCCGGTGTCACAACGGGCAATTAAACTAGTTGCATGGATTATGATCTATCCTAATTTCTCTCCGTCGAGTTTCCATTAAGAATCGAATCATTACACAATTGGCCAGATTGAGTAAAGCATTAAGCACATCCATACAAATAATTAGGACATGGGCAAGAGACAAGAAATTATAACAATATTGCAACTATCATTTCATTTCAAGACCCCAAATTGGGGTTTAGCTACACATAATATCTACAATAATTACAAGGGAAAGCATATTAAAAGGCATAAAGGAAAAGGAATTGACCGTCGAAAAACCCCTTGCTGACGCTTGGAGCCCCCGCTGACTACTCCTCGAGCCTCTAGAATTGCTCCCCAACATTCCCCAAAAATTCCCACTAGAAGAACCCTCTCAAAAAGGCTCAAAAGCCTTGAGAGGGGCTCCAAAAAAGGAGTCTTAAGAAAGGAAAGAAAGGAATGAGTGAGTGATGATTTGATTGATGATCCAAATGAGGCACCAAGGGCTCCTATTTATAGGCCTGGAAAAGGGGTAGCGTCGCGACGCTGCCTTGCCAAGCGTCGCGACGCTGCTGCGCACGCGACTTGGGCAACAAGAAAGAGCAGCGTCGCGACGCTGCCTTGCTAAGCGTCTCGACGCTGTCCAGATTTTCCAGAAAATCAGCTTCCTTTTGGGCTGATTTTTGGGCCTTCTTCTTCATTTCTCTTGGACTTTTCCTCATGGATGTCTTCTTTGGGCTTCATACTTTGATTTGGGCTATAATTCCATCAATTTTGGCTCTTTTTCTCCCAAAATCATCATTTATGCTCCTAAAGACAAAATAACAAAATTCAATAAATATATTCATTAAAAACACGATTAAAGCACCAAAAAGCTTAATAATTTGAGACTAAAATAGCGACATTTTTGCTCGCTATCACACCCCCAAACTTAAGCTTTTGCTAGTCCCGAGCAAAATAAATTCTAAAGATGCATGAAATAGAATCGCTCAACCCTCAATGATTTTGGAATTCTTAGGATCGAATGGAAAACATGCAAGTGGAATAAGCAAGCACCGCATACTTTTGAAGAAATCTTAAACTAGTTTGAACTTAAGATTAATAAATAGCATGCTCAAGACTTATCTATTGATTCTTTTACTAACCTAGATTAGTCTTATGGCTTTCTCCATTTGTTTTCCCCCTACACTGGCTAAGAGCCCCTAATACTTCGGAGTCCTTCTATCATGCAAAAAAAAGTAACTAGGGTGCCTGTCATCCTTTTCTTTTTTTATGGGGGAGCAGAATTCTCACATGATTTTTCTTTTTCTCCTCTTTTTCTTTTCTTTTTCTTTTGCTCCTCCCCCAAACTTGCATTTTGATATCTATTGGTACTAGCTTTCACACTACGGTGCAGGGACCCTTAACCCGAATTTTATTCTTGGTTGGCCTAACTGATCACACCGCAGGTAGCTCTTTTTACCCCTAGGCTTTTTTCTTTTGAGCAAGCAAAAATTCTTTTTCAACAGATTTTCTTTTTCTCACATTTTCTTTTGTTGCTTTTGCTTTTCTCTCAGCAGGCATAAAATTTTTTCCTACCTAGTTCTTTAGAGCAATCAAGCATGAACTTCCTGATATTAGAAACTAAGCCTATCGGGGTGACAACAACTTTGAAAACCATAATAAGAATCTAGATTTTCAAAGACGTCATTAGATAAGACTATTGCATGCTTTAGACATCAAAACTAAGTATCAAAAGATTTTAAAATTTCACAATTTCTGCCGTGCTCCCAGATTCCACAATCATATAAACCATTTTCTCCCAAAATTTCAAAAATCACATCCTTGGCTATCATGGCTATCTATTCATGCATCCAACAGAATTTAAATATGCTCAACACAGCGGAAGCCTCCCCCCCAAACTTAAACTAAACATTGTCCCCAATGTTTTAAAACAGAAAAGCATAAAGAGAGATACTGAGACTTCCCTGAGCTAGGAGCGCTTCATCCTCTTCCTTTGGATCCATGAAAAATGGGAAATGTGGAATTTCGGGATTTGCTAAGGTGATCCTGCAAAACAAAATTGGATCACGGAGCAAAGAAAATTATTTACCGCAAAAACAACTAACTACTTTAATCCTTGGGTTGCCTCCCAAGCAGCGCTTTCTTTAACGTCTTTAGCTAGACTAGGCTCGGCACGCTTACGGAGGCTCAAAATAAAAATTTTCATCATCCTCCGGGCCCTGCAAGAAATCACGCACCGAATTGCATACTACAAACAGGGGAGAAAAAAAACTTTCCCCTGGCCCATCTTCACTAAAGAGATTCTCATAATAACATTTTAGAAAATAATTGGCCGCATCAAATCTCTTTTCTAAATCTCTATTTTCAAAACAATTGTTAACAGAGTCATCAAGCGTTATAATATCTACTGGTCTAGGATCTATAGATGGCCTATCTATCATGCCAGTCCATTCATCAGAAAAAATATCTACATGCTCATTAGATCCTTCAGACTCAGAATTAAAAAATGATTCAACTAAGCTATCATATGACTCATCATCAGAAGAATTAAAGAATTCAAGAATTTCAGGATCAGATTCTATACTATGCACATATTCAAGTTCTTCTGGGTCAGATTCTATTCTATACACATCATCAGGACATGAAAAGAAAGTATTCACATTGTCAGGATTCATGCATTCAGGAATGTCAAGATCAGACTCAATAGATTCACTGTAATCACGATCAGACTCAGAGCAATCTTTTTTATGCCTTTTACGTTCATGCTCAATGTCAGGTAATTCAATATCATCATCAAAATTATTCATTTCAGGCAATTCCAATTCATTTTCAAAGGAAGGTAAATCATCAACAGCGGATCTTTCATTTTCATAAACAGGCAAGTCTAATTCATTTTCAAAGTCAGGCAGATCCAAATCATTTTCAAACAGAGGATTATCCATATATGCATCATGATCAAAATCCATATTATCGACAAGCATTTCTCCTAAGCCTAGGCCAAGATTATAGTCTACCTCTTCATCGTCATCAGTCAAGTATTCAGGCCCAACAGAAAAACATGTATGCAAGCTACAAACAGATTCATCTTGGCCAAAAATACTAAACACGACTTTTTCATCATCAATGTTCAAGGTAAGCTTACCTGTATGCACGCTAATCTCAGCCTTACCAGTGGCTAGGAAAGGTCTGCCTAAGATAATTGGCACTTCTTTATCCTCCTTCATGTCCAGTACCACGAAATCTACAGGAAAGATGAATTTGTTGACTTTCACCAACACGTCCTCCACAACACCCATCGGGTGGGTAATCGATCTGTCAGCAAGCTGGAGAGTGACGTCAGTGTCTGTCATACCTGATAAACCAATCTTCCTGTACACAGAGTAGGGCATCAAATTTATACTTGCTCCTAAATCACACAAAGCCCTATCAAAGGATACTTCTCCTATGGTGCAGGGAACAGTAAAACTCCCTGGGTCTTTCTGCTTAGAGGGTATCCTACCAGAAATGATGGTACTGCTACTCTCAGATAAATTAAAAACTTCTTTTTTCAGACTTTTCTTTTTAGAAAGCATTTCTTTCATGAATTTTCCATAATTCGGCATATTATACAAAGCTTCTACCAATGGAATATTCACAGTCAACTTTTTAAACATTTCTAAAAATTTTTGAAATTGTTCATCTAATTTAACATTTTTAAATCTCTGAGGAAAAGGTAACTCCCTGTAATCAAAGGTTGGACATTCGCCCCTCCGCTTGGGCGGGCTAATATGCGAACCTCTGTCATGGTGGTTGCATGGAACCACTTCTTCCTCAGTCATCTTTTTATTGTCATTCTGCTTCTCTTCTTTTTTACCTGCACAGCTGTTAGAAAAATCACATTTTAATTCAATAGAGTTGGGAGGATGTTGGAACCTTTCAGAGGAGGCTTTTTGTGCCTCAGCCCCTTCATCTTCATCCCTTCTCTTTTCTTCTTCCTTTTTCTTCTCTGAGCTGTCCTCCAGTCTTCTTCCACTTCTCAAAACCACCATCTTACACTGCTCTTTCGGGTTAGGCTCAGTATCACTTGGAAATTTTCCCTTCTGCAGGGCATTTACTGCTGAAGCAATCTGACCTATCTGTACATCCATATTCTTTAGAGCTGCGTTGTGGTTGTTCACTGATGTCTGGAGATTTACATTCAATATCCTTTGTTCCTTGATGAATAAAGCCACCATCTCCTCCAGATTATTTTTCTTCTCAGGAGTACTCGTTGATGCAAAACCTGGGGGTGGCTGCAAAACATTCTTTGTATTCGCATATGAGAAGTTCTCGTGATTGCGCAGACTGGGGTGGTAGAAGTTCGGTACTCCTTGAGTATATGATCTATTTCCTATGTATTGAACTTCTTCCACATCTTGACCTTCTTTCTTCGAATGTCCTTCAGCTAAGGTGGAAATGGACTTGATCACCTCAGATGACGTCAATTTGTTTAGTGTATTGGTCAGAGATGCCAGTTGCGCTTTCAGTGAACTTGACTCATCTAATTCGTACAATCCAGCCTTCTTTGTAACTGTTCCTCTCTCCGTCGGCCATTGATAACTTGTTGCCGCCATTTCCTCAAGCAGGTCCTTGGCTTCTGTTACCGTTTTTGAAAGAAAACTCCCTCCTGCTGATGTGTCAAGGACTGTCTTCGTGGAGGGGTTTAATCCATTATAGAATAACTGTACCTGAAGCCAATCAGGATATCCATGTTGGGGGCATCGCCTAAGCATTTCCTTATATCTTTCCCACGCTTCGTACAACTGTTCTTCGTCAAGCTGTCTGAATGTTCCAATTTCAGTTCGCAGCTTGGTAGTCTTAGCTGGTGGAAAAAATTTTGTCAGAAAAGCCTGGGCAAGCTCGTCCCAAGTACTGATGCTGCCCGTCTCGACTGATTCGAGCCAATCTTTTGCTTTATCCTGTAGGGAAAATGGAAACAGCCTCAATCTGATTGCGTCGGCCGGAACTCCGTTCATCTTTACCGTCCCGCATATTTCTAGGAATGATCGCAGATGAGAGTGGGGGTCCTCGGAAGGATGTCCCTTGAACGAGTTATCGCGCGCCATCTGAATCAACCCTGTTTTTAGCTCAAAATTTGTAGCTTGGATGGGGGCGTAAACAATTCCAGAATTTTCGGTAGGAAGAACTGGCTGCAGAAAATCTCTAATTGCCTTGGGAGCTTCTTCTTGGTGGGCCATCGTTTCTGTTAATCTTTTTTCTCTTCTAATGAATTTAAGAGTCCTGTTAATCTCAAGATCTAACGGAAACAGATCAACCACCTTGTTTCTTCGCATACAATGCTCCCAGATAACAAAAAGAATCAAACAAAAATGAAAATAAAAAAAAATATTCACAAAAAGATGAAAAAAAAATATTTACACCTAAATTACCATTTATCCTTTTCTTTTCGATGTCAAGAAAAATTAATTTTTTGCTTAAAAATCAAGCCTCCCCGGCAACGGCGCCAAAAACTTGTTGGTGTGTATCCGCAAGCGCACGGGCCACAAGTAATATAAAACGGAAAGTATTCCGAGTATCGAATCCTCAGGGAGGCGAAGCGAAACTTAAGCAAATAATTAAAATTCTCTTGAGCACTGAAAATACTTAGGTGAAATAATATTTCGGAACTACGCTCATGTGATAAAAAGAATTTGAATTTAAAAAGACTTAATGAAAACAAATTTGATCAATCAGAAATAAAATGTGGAGAAAGAGTTTTCTTGAAATGGGAAGAGGGGTCTTGAAAATCAATGATTAGCTAAATAATTGCTATAATTATCCTATCTCATTGCCCAACTAATTATAAACCTAGAATCTCCGTTAATCACATAGGTTCTCCTGTCGGTTTCCCCTAATTGTAATTAATTCATTTTAACAACCTAAGTGTCCTTAGCGCTATTAAAGATCATTAATTATTACGCTCTGATTCATTTTAGGAATCTATGTTTAATCAACTAATCCCGGTGTCACAACGGGCAATTAAACTAGTTGCATGGATTATGATCTATCCTAATTTCTCTCCGTCGAGTTTCCATTAAGAATCGAATCATTACACAATTGGCCAGATTGAGTAAAGCATTAAGCACATCCATACAAATAATTAGGACATGGGCAAGAGACAAGAAATTATAACAATATTGCAACTATCATTTCATTTCAAGACCCCAAATTGGGGTTTAGCTACACATAATATCTACAATAATTACAAGGGAAAGCATATTAAAAGGCATAAAGGAAAAGGAATTGACCGTCGAAAAACCCCTTGCTGACGCTTGGAGCCCCCGCTGACTACTCCTCGAGCCTCTAGAATTGCTCCCCAACATTCCCCAAAAATTCCCACTAGAAGAACCCTCTCAAAAAGGCTCAAAAGCCTTGAGAGGGGCTCCAAAAAAGGAGTCTTAAGAAAGGAAAGAAAGGAATGAGTGAGTGATGATTTGATTGATGATCCAAATGAGGCACCAAGGGCTCCTATTTATAGGCCTGGAAAAGGGGTAGCGTCGCGACGCTGCCTTGCCAAGCGTCGCGACGCTGCTGCGCATGCGGCTTGGGCAACAAGAAAGGGCAGCGTCGCGACGCTGCCTTGCTAAGCGTCTCGACGCTGTCCAGATTTTCCAGAAAATCAGCTTCCTTTTGGGCTGATTTTTGGGCCTTCTTCTTCATTTCTCTTGGACTTTTCCTCATGGATGTCTTCTTTGGGCTTCATACTTTGATTTGGGCTATAATTCCATCAATTTTGGCTCTTTTTCTCCCAAAATCATCATTTATGCTCCTAAAGACAAAATAACAAAATTCAATAAATATATTCATTAAAAACACGATTAAAGCACCAAAAAGCTTAATAATTTGAGACTAAAATAGCGACATTTTTGCTCGCTATCAATATGTAGCTGCTTGTGAAGCAGCTAATGAAGCTGTTTGGCTAAGGAAGTTCTTGACAGATTTGGAAGTTGTTCCAAATATGAACTTGCCCATTACGTTATACTGTGACAACAGTGGGGCAGTAGCCAATTCAAAGGAACCTCGCAGCCACAAAAGAGGTAAACACATAGAGAGGAAGTACCATCTAATTCGAGAGATTGTGCAAAGAGGAGATGTGGTCGTGACCAAGATCGCTTCCGAGCATAACATTGCTGATCCGTTTACGAAGGCCCTCTCGGCTAAAGTGTTCGAGGGTCATCTAGACAGTCTAGGTCTGCGAGATATATATATAGCGTAATCTAGGGCAAGTGGGAGATGTGTAATGGGTGTGATGCCCTAGTTTATTGTATTTTGTATATTTACCTATTATGTAATGTACAAACATACATATACCGTTTCCAGCTTTGGATTATTTTGTATATACTTTCCCTGTAACTTGAGTTTTAGTTCAAGTGGGAGTTTGTTGGGTTTTATGCCCTAAAACTCGTAGATAGTAAATGTACATTTGACCGAACATTAATAAAGTGCTGTATTATTCAATGTTTGTATTATATCTTGTCTTGTTAACCCTAATCCAATAAACTAAACATCCATGGCTAATAGAATGAGGCTTGAACTAGTATGTAGGGACATACGGGGATTAATGTTCAAGTTTTAGCCTAAAGGGTCTGTAGTATAGGGATAAGGCTGGGTACCTTATCCTGGTGACACTATGGATACGGCCCGCTATTGATACAAACGTAATGATCCAACGCGTTCATGTGGTTGACATGCGAGTGGGGGTATCCTGTGCAATGAGTTTGCACAAAGACCGGACCGCGAAATAGTTAACCACTAACTCTAACACCGTTAGTTAGCTCGGTTTCTATTTCACTAGGATGACCTAGGCAACTTGGCCTTAATCCTGAGTGGATTATGGACTCCTGTCCATGAGGGATGGTCCTTTGATTTGTACGGGTGAGAGTGGCCAGTTCGCCGACTCAATAAGCCTACCATTTTGGGGACAAGACCGAGTGGGGAGCTGGGAACGTAGTCTTACAAGATGGAATTCACTCCTTCCTGATATGAGGGTAAGTAGAGGTGTGTTCCCTTAAGTGGTGTCTCCGGGTCTTGAACAATGGGCCCTACCCTCTTTATGGCACGAGAGGGTTTTCTGTTTGATGGTTGGACCACAAACAGGTTGTTCATTAGAGGAGCACTGGTACTTAAGGACCAAGAGGTAGCCCAGGGGTAAAACGGTAATTTGACCTAGCTGGGGTACGAATACACGTGAAGGCCTAACTTGCTGTTGACGGTCAATATCCGTGGACACATAAATATATCTGCAGTGAGAAGAGTGCAGCTGTGGTTCTTTAGTGGAGTGAACCACAGTTAACGAATATTGATTAACTTGGTTAATGAGTTTAACCAACTAATCTCATATCGTTGGAGCTTCTGATCTGTAGGTCCATTAGGTCCCACCGGTAGCTCATTTAGGGCGTTGAGGTAAAATTCTAAGGATGGATTGAATATTCGAAGGTGTTCGAATATTATACTAAAATATGAATTTGGTTCATATTAAAACTATAGGTTATAATTAATATGCATTGGATGTATATTAATACTATAGTTTTGAGAGAGAAAATAGTAATTGAATATGTGATGTTCAATTTTATTTTATTAATTAATTAATTTCGAATTAATTAATTGATTTAGTTTAATTAAATTTGATTTAATTAAACTATAAGATAAGAGGGATATTAATTTAAATTGGACTTAAATTAATGTTATTTTAATTAATTTAGATTAATTAAAATATAATTAATTGTAATTTAAAATTATGTTTTTCAAATTATAATTAATTAAAATATCAGATAACTGATATTTCAGTTATCTGAAATTATGGTTTTTTAAATAAAGAGACGTAGTCAGTGTGCAGTTGCAGTTTTTACTCTCAATCTCACGTCTCTCTCCCTCTATCTCGCTCTCTCTGTTTTTGGTTTTCTCTGAGAAATCAGAGTGTGGCTTCCCAGAAGAAATCCTTAGAATTTTTGAGTTTCCACAAGCTCTCAGCGTGTATCCCTTTGAGAATACTGGTGAAACCTTGTGGTGGTGTTCGTGGTATTTTTTCCAGCGAAAACAAGGATTCCAAGTTGCTGTTTTTGGGAGCAATTCAGAGAAATTTTGGTGAAACGATCAAGAATTTCTACAAAGGTAACTGTATCTCGGTCTTAGATCAATAGGATCTTTTTATGTAAATTAGATCTATGTGATAAGGGCTGTTTTAGCATGTTTTATAAACTATTTCCAGCATGTTTAAACTTGTTAAATTGCTGAATTTTGCCCAACGTATTGGTATTTTGTTCTTAAATTAATCCGGGGTTAAAGGTTCTGTTTTGTTTTTCCGCTGCTCGAGGGCTTTCATCCCTTCACGTGCATCTTCTGCTAGTTCATCTGCCCTTCGAGTTACTCTCCTAATCTGAGTGAGCATATGTTCCGCTTTACTTCGTAGTGTCGCGTGGTTCTGTCTCGCAAACCCAAAATCATCGCTTAATCTGTCGTACTGCTCCTTTAAATAGGTATCGTCTTTCATTAATCTATCAGTGGCATCCTGATACTTACCGAGGCAAACATTAAGTGACTGAACGGACTCTCTTAGACCCTTGTTGTCGTTGATGAGGTCCCCTAGTTGATCTTCTCTAATCTTGAGCGTTAATTGTAGGTCGTCAATTGTTCGACATAGCGTTCCATTTTTTTTCTTCTACCTCAGTAATCGTTTGGTTCCTCAAACTAATGCAATCTTCGAGCTCTTTCATCAACTCATGAAGTGAGGCAATCTCAGATTGTTGCTTCAAAACTTGGTCATTCCTTGACTTGAGAGTTGCTTGGGAGACTTCATTATCCCTTCTTAATCGATGCATTCTTCTGTTCAGGTCGCGGGCCTCTGTGTCTAATGCTGAAATTTCTTTTTCTAACTGTTCTTGTTTGCTAACACTGCCCTTTAATCGATTCAACTCTTTTTCTAGTTCAACATTGCGCAACAAACCTTGCTTTACCTCCAATTGCAACCTTTCATTTTCTTGAACCAATGATGAATTCGCTTTTCTCAATTCATCACATTCCTTTTCGCGTGCTGCTTGTTCTGTCTGTTGATCAGGTATCACCTTTGCATTAAGTTTTATCTTGATTTTCATTTTTGGTGACACAAGCACGGTTTTAGCTCTGTTCGCATGCCATGTTTTGTACGCCTCTGTGGTATCATCATGAAACTGACCACTCTGGATTTTAGTGATCATTTTCCATGCTTTCACAATTTTCTGAATTCTATCTTTACAGAAGCCTTTATCATAAGCAAATTCGAAATCCTTCAACTCATGCGTAGCAGGGATGAATTGTCGGACCCAAATTTGGCGTACTACCAATAAAGGAGCATAGGCTATATCCCCAAGGACCCAAAAGAGGTAAACTTTGAAATTTACCACATTTATAGATCATTGGCCTAGTTGACATCCAAGGGGCTCTCCACATTACATCTTCTACCTTTAGTTCGGAGAAAAAGGATTCCCAAGCGTTCCTTTCAGGGGAGGATGAACTCCAACCTGATTGCACGAACTCTGAAATGGGATTTCGCAGCTTATTCCAGGAACTTGAAAATTTGATCTCTGGACATTTGAATTCGGGTGGACACTTCACATGACTAAGGACCCAAATGTACAATAATGGTGCACACCCTATAAATCTTCCTGTTCCTTTTGTTCTGCAATAATTTAATGAACGAAAAGTTTCTGCCAATACAGGAATAATGGGATCAACTCCTATTTCTATGTTAGCAAACAACTTGACCACGCGTTCCTCAACATATCCACATACTTTAGGAAACAAAACAACATTAAAGATACACAATGTCAGTAAAGTTAATTCCTTGTCTTCATTTGCAAATTTTTGTTGAAGAGTAAAGATGTAGTCCAGGGGTAGGCATGTGTTCTCTCCCTTTATCTTTACTTGTTTCTCAATGTCGCTTGTACGAATCTTGCCCAAAAGAGTAGATAATGCTCTTTTCATTGTAAGCTCTTGATCGTAAGAATAAGCTTCAACCTCCGTTCGTACTGGCATATGCAGAAGGGATTGATATTCCTCTATTGTAGGAGTCATGTCAATTGAGCCAAATGTGAAACATCTGTAGGCTGGATCCCAATGTCGAATCAAAGCTTTTAATACAGAATAATTAACTTGTACATACATGAGCTGAGCTAGATAGCCATATTTGCTTGTAAATTTAGCCTTCCTATCTACAGTTAATTTTTCCCAAGCCTGTTTCACTGCTTCTAATTGACTTTCTGGAAAACTGACATCCTTAAATTGAGAAACAACATTTTCTACTAAAGAATCTCCGTGGATTTGTTGTACATTTTCTGACCATTGACGTACTGTTGCTTGATCTTCTATACCCATTTCTTGTATTGGAGGGGGTGATTTTATTTTACTCATACTTTAGTTTCTGCCAATGCAAATAATCGAAAAATCTTGTTAATTTAATTTGCACAATTTTCTTAACTACATTAAAAGAGATTTCAAAGGATACTTTCAATGAGCGAAAATTGAAAATTGATGTAAGATACAAGGGAAAGAAGAAAAATAAATAAATAAATAAACTTTGACAATAATGCATGTAATAAGTCAAATCCTAGAACTATATGAGTGGAGTTTAACTCTAAGGCATCCTAGAAAAGGTCCCCAAGCTTACCCACCGATTTGACGATGCAGTAGGCTTGAGTGGAGAATTTCATGCGCCTGCACGGGAATCGAAATTCCAGAAGGTCACACTACTCAGTCTCCGAGTCTAGTCCTAAGGTAGAGCCCGGGTACAAGGCTAGTGAAAGTGTGTGAAATGCATGATTAATAAGATGACATACAAATGAATGACATAACAATTACAACATAAAAAAAAAAAATGGTAACAATAAGATGACATGCAAATGAATGACATAACTAAGATAAAGTAATTACAACATAAAAAAAAAATGGTAATAGACAAGTGAATAACAATATGCCAAACAAATCATATTATAAAGGAAAACAAAATAAATAAATAACAAAACAATAACAAAAGGACCCGAAGAAAAATTCAATTCAAAGGACAATAAAGATATTCATGGCTTGACCCTCAAAATCCCCAGTGGAGTCGCCAAGCTGTCGCAACGTCATCGCGACGCGGAGCGGCCGACATCCTTTCTTGGGTTTTTTAGAAGAAAATTGGAGTCGCCACCAATCATTGAGGGTGTGATTGGTCACCTTTAAAATAAAAAACAAAACTAGTCTTAGAAAACCAGAAATTAGGTTCGGGAGTCGTTTGAGTGTAGGGAAGGTATTAGCACCCTACAACACCCGTTTAAGAAAACAATTACCACAGTATCTTAAATTGTCCAATTAAATGAATAAAAACAGTCCTTTATTTTATTTTTCTTAAAAAAATGATAAATATGAAAATAAAACTCAAAATGCAATACTGAACACAAGATGTCTCATTCGTTTTTACCTTAACTTTAGAAATAAAGCAAGGATTAAACATTATGAGTTGGATATCCAATTTAATATAAATCATGCCTAATCTCCCTTTTAATTAAAGGAACATGGGTGTACATGATTATGTTTACTAAAAATATTTTTTTAAAATAAAAAGGATGTAAAATAAGAAAAATTATTCAAAGAGTAAATTCTTTTAAAAGGGAAAATGAGAATTTTCATACGCCTACACGGGAGTTGGACTCCACGAAGGCACATTACTCAGTTCCCATAATCCCTTTCAAAAGAAAATCAAAACAATAACAATAATTGAAATTGACAAAGCAGAATTAAAGATTAGATTAAAGCAATTTGGAGAATGAAAGGAAAAAACAAATAAATTAGAAAGTATAAAAAAATGAAGTTGGAAAAGTGCAAAAAGTGAACTAAAATGAGAGAGAAATTAAAAATGATAATCATAATGATGACGATAATAATAATAATAATAATAATAATAATAATAATAATAATAACAACAACAACAACAACAACAACAATAATAACAAAACAAAAAACAAAGGAAATAGAAAAACAAAACCCCACATTTTTTACTTCTCTATTCCTTCTTTTTTCCTTCTTTCTTACCCAATGTTTTCTCTCCCCGTATACTCCTTCCTCCCCCTCTTTTTTCCTCTTTTCCTCTTCCACTTTCTTTTCTCTCTTTTTCTATCACTCTCTAAGCTAAACTCTTATTCAAATGCCTAAACTCTCTCAAGCTCACTTTTACTCTAAACTTCTTCTCTTTTTTTCTCCCCTTTTCTATCACTCTCTAAGCTAAACTCTTATTCAAATGCCTAAACTCTCTCAAATGCCTAAACTCTCTCAAGCTCACTTTTACTCTAAACTTCCTCTCCTTCTTCTTGTTTTCCGTCTCTTTCATCCTCCATCTCCCCCCTTTTTATACTTGAAGGGTTACTAAATTAGGGGGAGGATGGATGAGAAAATGTTGGAAAAAAGAAAAGAAATAAAAAAAATAAAAAAATGAGAGCCATGCAAATTCTCTTGAATAGGTAAGCTTCCCCTTGAATAGGAATGGGGAAGACCTAAAAAAAAATAAATAAATAAATAAATAAAAATTAATAAAAAAAAACGAATTTTTGATAAAAACATATGAGAATGGGGGTTTGAACCACAGACCTCATGGTTATCAATGCGACTTTATGCCAGTTGAGCTATGCTCTTGTTGACATACAAGAAAAAACAAATTGACCACCAAATATTGGAAACCTTCAAACATTATTACTGAAAATCAAGCCGGACCAAATACGGTGTCTACAATACTAACATTCAATAATGAAAAAAAATTATCTATTTGTAAAATAGAAGGAACTTATGACAAATTTTTAACAATTTAAAATTAAAACACATGCTAATTTTGTTAGATATTTTTTTACTCCATATAATTATTATTATTTTTATATATAAAATGAATGATGTTAAAAAAAAAACATTTTTGGATTAATTTGTTCCTACCTTTATTTCTTACTTTACAACCATGACATCAACATAAACCATAAACCCTAAACCTTAAACATTAATTAATGAAAATATGTGAATTTTTATGATTGCAATTTTTCTTTAACAATTGAATTTAGTACAAATATTTTTTTTACAATATTAACTTTGCTTTTTTAGTGCAATACTTAAACTATAAACTATCCTTAAAGTAAAATTTTAAAATTAAAAAGAAAAATTGACTCCCATGAGTTCGAGGAGTACTAGAGTCCACAAATTTGTGGATTGAAATACTATTATTTAACTTTAATTTTCTTTCACTATCTTCGCTAAAAAATTGGTTCTCATAAATTGTTTTTCCTTGGAAAAAAAAAATAAAGAAAAGAAAGAACGGTAACAACAAAAACATTAAAGTCGTTCTAATAAATTTTCTACTCTCATTCTCACCACCTCCCTAAAATCTCTCCTCCTCGATTAAATATAAATTGTTAATTATTTAAATAATGATAAGGAAATTATTATCAATCATAATAAATAAATAATGGCTAAAAGCACCCATAATAAATATAAGAATTTAAAAAGTTAGAATATAAAAAAGTGGTATTATTTATTTTTCAAATAATAAATAAAAAGGTGGTATTATTTGTTTCTAAAAAATTAAAGGATTTTCACTAGAAATAATAAATAATAGAATTAAGTTTGTAAAGAGTTGCATAGATCAAATCTACATCGCAATTTGTAAGTTTGGAAGTTTATAATTTTAATTTGATGAAGTTGAATAATCAAATTTTGTATTAGAAACTAACATGCAATTTTAAGGATACATATATAGTGTTTTGATTTTTCTTAACTATTGTTTTTTAATGTTATTTTGTACCTACTACAGTGTTTTATAATTTTTTTTTTTATATTTTTTGTTTAATGTGAAAGTGGAAGTTCAAACCTCTAACCTTTAATTCAACGATATATATCATACAAAATGCCTTGACACCTTTGGTTTGAATGATTTTTTTTTTTAAAAAATTGTTTCTAATTCTAAATAAAACTTATTATACAAATAAATAAAAAAATTATAAAATATACATGTTATTGTTAAATAAAAATGTGATAGGTATTAACAAGTTTATGAAACTAAAATTACATAAATTAATTTAAAGCATTTATAAAATTATAAATTATATCATATTATATTAGTAATTGATCTATCAATCTTATTTTCCATCGAATTATTTGGTTGTTATAAGAAAAAATAAGAATAATTTGATATACAAACATACATCAAACGTGCATCGCACGTGCTAAAAAACTAGTTACATGAATATGACGTCTAAAAACAAAAACAAAGGAAGGATTAATAAGGGTGAGGTTGACTTTAATTTTGAGAATGTGAATTGGTTGGGAGTTAATAATGGAGATAAAGAATCCTTAAATTCGTTTGGGGGAGGAAGACCAGTTGATTTGTCAAAACGAAATCTTGAAGAAGATGAAAGGCAAAATATGGATGGAACACTAGTGAATAGTGTTTCTTGTGGAACAAAGGATGTATATTCTAAAGGGGGTTTTGAGGTCTCAGCTAGAAAGAAGATGAACTGGAAAGGGAGGGCTAGATTAGGCCAAAATCATAAAGATAATATGTAACGACAAGCTTTAAAAAAAAAACAAAAAAAGAAAAGAGGGAAATGGACTAAATGCCTGGTCAAAGGGGGAGTGGGGGGAAATTTTCCCCCCACATTTTCTGTCAAAAGGGGGTCTTAAAAAAAAAAAAAAGATCTCAGCTCTCTCTCCCTCGCAACCCCCTCTCTCTCACGCTCTCTCCCTCTCCTCGACTACTCTCCCTCTCTCTCACTCGGCTCCCTCTCTTTCCCCTCTCAGCCCTCTGCCGCACGCCACCCGCCGCCACCGTCGTTCGCCGCTCGCCGTCGTCGGTAAGTACTCTCCCTCTCTCTCTTTTTCGGATCTCTCTCACTCTCTCTCTCTCTCTCTCTCACTCTCTCTCACTCTCTCGTTTCGGTCTCTCTCTAACCCGACTCTCTCTCTCTCTCTCTGTCTGCACCTCCGCCGTCGCCCTCAGCTGTCTCTCGCCGTCGTGAACCGCCGCCATCCGCCGCGATCGTCTGCCGCACGCAACACGTCGAGCTGCGCCGCTGTTCGTTCCCTCTCTCTCGTTTTCGTGTCTTTCTCCCTCTCGGCCTCACTACTGTGACTGTGTACAGATCCGCTGATAGCGAGCAGAAATGTCGCTATTTTAGTCTCAATTTATTAAGCTTTTTGGTGCTTTAATCGTATTTTTAATGAATATATTTAATGAATTCTGTTATTTGGTCCTTAGGAGCTAAGTTGGTGATTTTGGGAGAAAAAGAGCCAAAATTGAAGTAATTATAGCCCAAATCCTAGCTTGATGCAATTGGAGGCCCAAAGAAGTCATCTATAAAGAAAAGACCAAGAGGAATGAAGAAGAAGGCCCAAAAATCAGCCCAAAAAGGAAGCTGAAAAATCTGGAAATCTGGTCAGCATCGAGACGCTAAGTAAGGCAGCGTCGCGACGCTGCCCTTTCTTGTTGCCCAAGCCGCGTGCGCAGCAGCGTCGCGACGCTTAGCAAGGCAGCGTCGCGACGCTACCCCTATTCCAGGCCTATAAAAGGCGCCCCAAGGTGCCTCATTCCTCATCAATCATCATTCCAACAAAGGAATTTCTTCCTTTCTCTCTTCCTTAGGCTCCTTTTGGAGCCCCTCTCAAGGCTTTTGAGCCTTTTTGAGAGGATTCTTCTAGTGGGAAAATTTTGGGAATTTTGGGGGAGCAATCTTAGAGGCTCAAGGAGTAGTCATTTCCTTTTATGCTCTTTAATATGCTTTCCCTTGTAATTATTGTGGATATTATGTGTAGCTAAACCCCAATTTGGGGTCTTGAAATGAAATGATAGTCCAAATATTGTTATAATTTCTTGTCTCTTGCCCATGTCCTAATTATTTGTATGGATGTGCTTAATGCTTTACTCAATCTGGCCAATTGTGTAATGATTCGATTCTTAATGGAAACTCGACGGAGAGAAATTAGGATAGATCATAATCCATGCAACTAGTTTAATTGCCCGTTGTGACACCGGGATTAGTTGATTAAACTTAGATTCCTAAAATGAATCAGAGCGTAATAATTAATGATTTTTAATAGCGCTAAGGACACTTAGGTTGTTAAAATGAATTAATTACAATTAGGGGAAACTGACAGGAGAACCTATGTGATTAACGGAGATTCTAGGATTATGATTAGTTGGGCAATGAGATAGGATAATTATAGCAATTATTTAGCTAATAATTGATTTTCAAGACCCCTCTTCCCATTTAAAGAAAACTCTTTCTCCACATTTTATTTTTGATTGATCAATTTGTTTTCATTAATCATCTTGAATTTAAATCTTTTTATTGCATGAAGTGGTCCCTAAATATTATTTCGCCTAAGTATTTTCAGTGCTCAAGAAAATTTTAATTATTTGCTTAAGTTTCGCTTCGCCTCCCTGAGGATTCGATACTCGGAATACTTTCCGTTTTATATTACTTGCGGCCCGTGCGCTTTGCGGTCCATCAAGTTTTTGGCGCCGTTGTCGGGGAGGCTTGATTTTTAAGCAAAAAAAAAATTAATTTTTCTTGACATCGAAAAGAAAAGGATAAATGGTAATTTAGGTGTAAATATTTTTCTTTCATCATTTTGTGAATATTATTTTATTTTCATTTTTGTTTGGTTCTTTTTGTCGTCTGGGAGCATTGTATGCGAAGAAACAAGGTGGTTGATTTGTTTCTACTAGATCTTGAGATTAACAGGACTCTTAAATTCATTAGAAGAGAAAAAAAGATTAGCAGAAGCGATGGCCCACCAAGAAGAAGCTCCCAAGGCAATTAGAGATTTTCTGCAGCCAGTTCTTCCTACCGAGAATTCTGGAATTGTCTACGCCCCTATCCAAGCTACAAATTTTGAGCTAAAAACAGGGTTGATTCAGATGGCACGCGATAACTCGTTCAAGGGACATCCTTCCGAGGACCCTCACTCTCATCTGCGATCATTCCTAGAAATATGCGGGACGGTAAAGATGAACGGAGTTCCGACCGACGCGATCAGATTGAGGCTGTTCCCATTTTCTCTACAGGATAAAGCAAAAGATTGGCTCGAATCAGTCGAGACGGGCATCATCAGTACTTGGGACGAGCTTGCCCAGGCTTTTCTGACAAAATTTTTTCCACCGGCTAAGACTACCAAGCTCCGGACTGAAATTGGAACATTCAGGCAGCTTGACGAGGAGCAGTTATATGAAGCGTGGGAAAGGTATAAGGAAATGCTTAGGTGATGCCCCCAACACGGATATCCTGATTGGCTTCAGGTACAGTTATTTTATAATGGATTAAACCCGTCCACAAAGACAGTCCTAGACACATCTGCAGGAAGGAGTTTTCTTTCAAAAACAATGACAGAAGCCAAAGATCTGCTTGAGGAAATGGCGACAACAAGTTATCAATGGCCGACGGAGAGAGGAACAATTACAAAGAAGGCTGGATTATATGAATTGGATGAGTCAAGTTCACTGAAAGCGCAACTGGCATCTCTAACCAATGCACTAAACAAATTGACGTCATCTGAGGTGGTTAAGTCCATTTCCACCTTAGCTGAAGGTCATTCAAAGAAGGAAGGTCAAGATGTGGAAGAAGTTCAATACATAGGAAATAGATCATATACTCAAGGAGTACCAAACTTCTACCACCTCAGTCTGTGCAATCACGAGAACTTCTCATATACGAATACGAAGAATGTTTTGCAGCCACCCCCAGGTTTTGCATCAACGAGTGCTCCTGAAAAGAAAAATAATCTGGAGGAGATGGTGGCTTTATTCATCAAGGAACAAAGAATATTGAATGTGAATCTCCAGACATCAGTAAACAACCACGACGCGGCTCTAAAGAATATGGAAGTACAGATAGGTCAGATTGCTTCAACAGTAAATGCCCTTCAAAAGGGAAAATTTCCAAGTGATACTGAGCCTAACCCGAAAGAGCAGTGTAAGATGGTGGTTCTGAGAAGTGGAAGAAGACTGGAGGACAGTTCAGAGAAGAAAAAGGAAGAAGAAAAGAGAAGGGATGAAGATGAAGGGACTGAGGCACAAAAAGCCTCCTCTGAAAGGTTCCAACATCCTCCCAACTCTATTGGATTAAAATGTGATTTTTCTAACAGCTTTGCAGGTAGAAAAGAAGATGAGAGGCAGAATGACAATAAGAAACTGACTGAGGAAGAAGTGGTTTCATGCAACCACCATGACAAAAGGTTTGCATATTAGCCCGCCCAAGCGGAGGGGCGAATGTCCAACCTTTGATTTCAGGGAGTTACCTTTTCCTCAAAGATTTAAAAATGTCAAATTAGATGAACAATTTCAAAAATTTCTAGAAATGTTTAAAAAGTTGTCTGTGAATATTCCATTGGTAGAAGCTTTGCATAATATGCCAAATTATGGAAAATTCATGAAGGAAATGCTTTCTAAAAAGAAAAGTCTGAAAAAAGAAGTTTTTAATTTATCTGAGAGTAGCAGTACCATTATTTCTGGTAGGATACCCTCTAAGCAGAAAGATCCAGGGAGTTTTACTGTTCCCTCCACCATAGGAGAAGTATCCTTTGATAGGGCCTTATGTGATTTAGGAGCAAGTATAAATTTGATGCCCTACTCTGTGTACAGGAAGATTGGTTTATCAGGTATGACAGACACTGACGTCACTCTTCAGCTTGCTGACAGATCGATTACCCACCCGATGGGTGTTGTGGAGGACGTGTTGGTGAAAGTCAACAAATTCATCTTCCCTGTAGATTTCGTGGTACTGGACATGAAGGAGGACAAAGAAGTGCCAATTATCTTAGGCAGACCTTTCCTAGCCACTGGTAAGGCTGAGATTAGCGTGCATACAGGTAAACTTACCTTGAACATTAATGATGAAAAAGTCGTGTTTAGTATTTTTGGCCAAGATGAATCTGTTTGTAGTTTGCATACATGTTTTTCTGTTGGGCCTGAATACTTGACTGATGACGATGAAGAGGTAGACTATAATCTTGGCCTAGGCTTAGGAGAAATGCTTATTGATAATGTGAATTTTGATCATGATGCATATATGCATACATGATCAAGTTTTTGGCGCCGTTGCCGGGGATCGAACCCGGGTCGCTGCGCCGCCGTTCGTTCCCTCTCTCTCGTTTTCGTGTCTTTCTCCCTCTCGGCCTCAGTACTGTGACTGTGTACAGATCCGCGCACCGTCATTTTTCTCTGATTTCAAGATCTGCACGTTGCTGTCTCCCAAACCGCCACCGCAACCACGAGCAGCCACTGCTACCCTCGGTTTCGTCCTTCGTTTCAAATCTGTTCGACGCCTTTTCAGATCTATTCGCCGCCGCCACTGGAAGTTTCAGCTTTGCTTCTAAAGAATTAGTTGGGTAAGAAACTTGGTTGGTTTAAGCTTTGGTGTTCTCGTGTTGATTGTGTTGTGTTCGGGCCTAATGTTGTTATTAAATTATTAGGAATTGAGAAGTTGCTAGAAAGATCTGTGGGCCGAGTCGTTGTTTTGGTACTGAGTTGTTAAGGTAAGTAACTTGCTGAATTAAACTCTATTAAGCATTGAAATGACTGATGTGTTCCTGGCATGAGGCTGTGTATATGTTGTTTGGATTGAGACTGAGATGATATGATGCTTTTATTTCGAGAATATGGCCACTGCATATCTGTGTTGTGTGATAGAAGCGAGTGCATGTCTGATGTATATTTTATAGTTGTCTGGCATTTTTTGTGGACAACGAGAAGTTTGTGGTTTTTCTCTGTTTTCTTGTTGCCTTCGTGCCTTGATCTTGAGACTGATTGGGTTGGGATGGTGCATATCGGTTTAGCCTGTCAGTATTCTCCGTAAAAGAAAAAAAATTGGTTAACTGGGTCGTAGTAAAAAAAAAAAATTAGTAAGTGTTAAGGGGACCTAAAGGGTAAAGGATTAAGAAAGGGAAAAGAATAGGGTAGTTGCCTTGGTTGAGGGTCGTGTCAATTAAACACCTTGGACTGAGATGTATTAGACTGAAATGAGGGGCTTAATGGGCGGGACTTGGCTTCGCAGACTAGGTGCCATTTACTAACCGTAGAAGTTAATTTCGGACTTAAACCCATGAACGCCCCACCAGTGAAATGGTAGTTTAGAGCGCTATGCGCACATTAGTGCCTTGAGGGATGAGACTCAGCTCCACTGACTGGGTGCCTTCTACCATCAGTAGGAGTAGAGTTCTCCCAAAATACCCACCTGTGCACTACCAGTGAGTTGACAAACTTATATATATAGGTGAGTTAATTGATCATGATACCTGAACTATGGATAAATGAAATGAAATGAATGAGAATGAGATGACCTAACCCTTAGGCCCTTAGCTCGAATAAAATGTTAAAACCTTGGTTGTTGCAAATGACTAGCAGTATTGTTACTTACTGAGTATTTTCTTAAATACTCATTCTTTCCCCTAACATACAACTGCAGGTAGAGGTAAAGGTGTACAGAACGCGTGATGAAGTGCTGCTGAGCGAGCCATGGATTTCCTTAGGATAGTCTTCCACATTTTATGTTTTTTTTTAAAATTCTTCTTTTCGAACTTGTATTGCAATTGTTTTAAGGTTATTTCCGCGTTAAGTTTTGTTTGAATAACTAAAGGTTTCTTTTGTTCTGTTTTAACTGGGATCCCAGGTTGAAAAGTTTCGCAAAATTTCTAAGTATGTTTTACTTTAAATGTCATTTCATCGCTGTTCTTAAAAGTAGAATGATATGTATGTGGTAATGGCCCTAGGATCTAGTCATGAAAAGTTGGGTCGTTACAGTTGGTATCAGAGCTCTAAGTTATAGGTTCTGTGGACCGGTTTACATCGTAATGAAGGGAATAAAAGTCCCCACGCAGCGGAAGCGCATCGATTGGACCTTACGCCGTATATTAATTAACATTAAAATACTGTTACGATAACTCAAACAAAACTTTAAACAACCTTTAAAGCCGCTGTAAAATTGGTTTAAACATGCTAAAATAAATCTAAATTTATTTTTAATACTTTTCTAAAGAAAAGAGGAAGAACCGTTACAAACCTTCATTGAAGACTTGACCGTTCTTCGCCAACGACGCTCCACGAACGAAAACGCAACAGCCGCCTTTGTTTTTCTTCACTGGAAATTTCTTCTTTGATTGACACAATCACCACAGAGGTTACACCGGTATGTCTCTAAGTCTAGGAGGCAAAAGACTTATGGGAGTCTTTTTCTAAGAGGGAGGCTAGAGAGAATTCTAGGTCTTGTCTTTCAAGAGTGACAAGTGTCATGACCAATTAGGTCTAGTGTTCTATTTATAGAAGAGAGACCATGAATAAAATATTCAATTAAATCAATATTTTCCATAATTGATTCAATCTTATTCCTTAATTAATCAATCATGATCAATCAATTTCATAATTGATTAATCTTTTCCACAAATGACTAATTACTTCCATAAGTGATTAGATCATTTCCATAAATGATTAATCACTTCCTTAAGTGATTAATTATTTCCATAATTGATTAATTCTTGGTTAATGAATTCTTTAATTAATTAACCACCAATTAAATATCACATATTTAATTCCCGGCCTAGAATTAATTAATTTGCCCAAACACATTTTAGGCCTTAAATTAATTCATTATTTTGAACTCTTTCAAACTTCCATAAATTTATATTTGAACTTTTCAAATATTAATTTCTCTCATAATAATATATCAATATATATTATATTTGTTTCCCTTAATAAATTGAACATTTTCAATTTACTTTTATTACTTAGTTGCCTCAAATTACTTTACGAGCTACCAGTGGGACCTAATGGACCTGCAGATCAGAAGCTCCAACGATGTGAGATTAATTGGTCAAACTCATTAACCACATTAATCAATATTCGTTAACTGTGTGTACATTCCACTATAGACTCACAGTTGCACTCTTCTCACTGCATACATATTTTCTGTGTCCACGGATCTAGACCAATATCGACTAGTTAGTCCTTCACGAGTGTCCGTAACACTAGCTGGGTCAAATTACCGTTTTACCCCTGGGTTACCTCTATTTCCTTAAGTACCAATTCTCCTCTAATGAACAACCTGTTTGTGGTCCAACCATCAAACAGAAAACCCTCTCGTGCCATTGAGAGGGTAGGGCCATTTGTTCAAGACTCGGAGTAACCACTTAAGGGAACACTCATCTGCTTCCCTAAAGTCGGGAAGGAGTGAATTCCATCTTGTACGATTATGTTCCCAGCTCCCCATTCGGTCTTGTCCCCAAAGTGGTAGGCTTATTGAGTCGGCGTATTGGCCACTCTCACCCATACAAATCAAAGGACAATCTCTCATGAGCAGGAGTCCATAATCAACTCAGGATTAAGACTAAGTTGTCTAGGTGTCCTAGTGAAATAGAAAACCAACTAGTTAACGGTGTTATAACCAGTGGTTACTATTTCGCGGTCCGGTCTTATGCAAACTCATTGCATAGGATACCCCCACTCGCATGTCTCCTACACGAACGTGTTGGATCGCAACGTTTGTATCAAATACAAAGTGGGTCGTATCCATAGTGTCACCAGGATAAGGCACCCAGTCATATCCCTATACTATAGACCCTTTAGGCTGTTTCTTGAACAATGATCCCATATGTCACTACATATAGTTCAAGACTCATATTACAACCTTGGATGTCTAGTTTATTGGATTAGGGTTATTATTAGGCAAAGACAAATATAAAATAACTAATAACAATTAATGGAAAAATATATCAATATTATTTCATTAATATCCGGTCAACGGTTACATTCACTATCTACGAGTTTTAGGGCACGAAACCCAACACGTAAACCTTAGTTATGTCCACGGCTTATCAGCAAGCATTCGGTCACGCCAGGTACATGTTTGTTTACTTTGTAGCCTGCAAATGTTATATGTATTAGAAAAGTTTCATGTTGTGAAAAAAAAAATATGAATGATGTTTGGTATCGATGAATGGTTTAAAGGAATCATGCTCGTTTAGTAAGGTGATTAAAAACTTTTGTGTAATAGATCATGCCTCCCTGAGCACGAGGTAGTGGAAGAGGTCGAGGAAGAGTTCGTTGTAGGGGTTGTACAACCCCTGAACAAGTTGTGCCACCTATGGGGCATGGACAAAATCTACTAGAAAACCCACAAGTGGAACAACCGGGGCCTGCGGCAGGACCTGTCCCAGTGGATATCCAGGCAATAGTTCAGACTGCAGTTCAGGCTGTAGTTACGGGCGTGCTTGCAGGGCGACAGGCCCAAGCGCCTCAGAACAACGAAACCCTATCGCGGGAGGCTAGGTGCTTAAGAGATTTTAGGAAGTGGGACCCCTGTCTGTTCGATGGAGCCTCAAGGGACCCCATGGTGGCAGAGTTGTGGCTGACCTCCATCGAGATTGTCTTTCGCCACATGAACTTCCTGGAGGACTAGAAAGTGTACTGTGGCGTGTTCCTATTACGGGATAACGCCTTGATTTGGTGGCAATCGATCGAAAGGACTATAGACGTCAGAAACGGACCTGTCACATGGACTCAGTTCAGGGGGGAGTTCTTTAGGGAATATTACCCTGCAGCCTCCCGATTCAAGAAGCAAGCAGAGTTTGTGGCTCTTATGCAGGAAAACCGAACCGTAGAGGAATTCAAGACAGAGTTCGCCAGACTTTCTCGGTTTGCTCCTGCCCTGGTAGCTGTAGAGGTTGATAAGGTAGAACGTTTCATCACAGGCTTAAAGGAAGAGATTCAAGGCAGTGTGGTAGCCCATGAACCCCAAGACTATGCCACAACAATCAGGGTGGCAGAGCTGATTGATCGACGACCGTCAGTTATCTCTTCGGAACCTTCCTCAGGTCATAAGCGAAGGTATGATCAGATGAGCTCCCTAGACGAGGTCCGCCCCAGGACCGTCGACAGAAAGCACCGAATCAGCCAGGGCCTAATCAGGATAGGCCGTTACGTCAGACTTGTTGGAAGTACCACTGGGGTCGTTGCTTGGCAGGGACCTGTGTTTGTTTCAAGTGTGGCCGGGAAGGGCATATTGCTCCGAATTGTAATAAGAAGAAAACTAATTATGCCGACCAGCCGTCCAGTTCAAATCAGGCATCCGGGGTAAGACCAACACAACATCAGGGCAAGATATTTGCCACCACCCGACAAGAGGCAGAGAACCTTAACGTAGTAGTGACAGGTACCATCCCTATTCTCGGCCATTATGCTTTTGTGTTGTTTGATTCGGGTTCAACGCATTCTTTTATTTCTGCATCGTTTGTAAGTCAAGCCAACCTAGAACTAGAGCCGTTAGGCTATGATTTGTCAGTCTCAACCCCTGCGGGGGTAACGTTACTAGCTAGCGAAGCAGTGAAAGATTGCCAAATGTTAGTGTCCGATCGATCAATGGATGTGACATTGATCGCCCTTGATATGAGTGATTTTGATGTTATCTTGGGAATGGAATGGTTGGCTTCTAATTATGCCAACATAGATTGTTATCGTAAGGAGGTTATCTTTAACCCTCCGTCGGAGGCAAGTTTCAAGTTTAAAGGATCGATGATCAAAGGTGCTCCTAAAGTAGTCTCTGCAATGAAAGCGAGAAAGTTGATTAACAAAGGAGCTTAGGGCTTACTGGCTAGCGTGGTTGACATAAGGAAAACTGAGGCATCGATGACCTCAATATCGATAGTGAGGGAATTCACAGATGTATTTCCTGAGGATCTGACAGGACTACCGCCAGCACGAGAGGTTAACTTTTGCATTGAGCTTGAGCCAGGGACTAACCCGATTTCTAAAGCTCCATATAGGATGGCTCCAGCGGAGTTGAAAGAACTTAAGGTGCAGATTCAGGAGCTGTTGGACAAAGGTTATATACGCCCCAGCGTCTCGTCGTGGGGTGCTCTAGTTTTATTTGTGAAAAAGAAGGATGAGACCATGCGTTTGTGCATCGACTATCGGGATCTGAACAAAGTGACAATAAAGAACAGATACCCTCTGCCCAGGATTGATGACCTCTTTGATCAGCTTCAAGGTGCAACAGTATTTTCTAAAATAGATCTACGGTCAGGTTATCATCAGTTGAGGATTAGAGGAGAAGATATACCTAAGACAGCTTTCCGGACTAGGTATGGGCATTACGAATTTACCGTGATGTCCTTTGGGCTTACTAATGCTCCTGCAGTTTTCATGGATTTGATGAACAGAGTATTTAAGGAATTCCTTGATTCGTTCGTGATTGTTTTTATCGACGACATTCTTATCTACTCCAAGACAGAAGAGGAACACGAGGATCATCTCAAAAGAGTTCTAATCACCTTAAGAACGAACAAGTTGTACGCCAAATTCTCTAAATGTGAGTTTTGGCTACAACGAGTTTCCTTTTTGGGACACGTGGTGTCGAAGGAAGGTGTCACAGTTGATCCAGCAAAAATAGAGGCAGTGACCAATTGGTCTCGACCCACTTCAGTCAGCGAGATTCGGAGTTTCTTGGGGTTGGCAGGATATTACCATCGTTTTGTGCAAGGCTTTTCCAGTATTGCCGCACCCCTAACTCAGTTGACTCGAAAAGGTACTCCATTTGTGTGGAATGAAGCATGTGAGGCAAGCTTCCAAGACCTTAAGGCTAGTTTCAGCACCAGTACTCACAGTACCTGTTGTTGGTTCAGGAGAATTTGTTATATACAGCGATGCTTCAAAGAAAAGACTGAGTTGTGTGTTAATGCAGCGTGGTAAGGTCATTGCTTATGCGTCTCGTCAGCTGAAAGATTATGAGAAGAACTACCCGACCCATGACTTGGAGTTAGCAGTAGTAGTCTTCACCTTGAAGATTTGGAGACACTATCTGTACGGTGAGAAGATCCAAATCTTCACGGACCACAAAAGCTTGAAATATCTCTTCACCCAGAAGGAGTTAAATATGAGGCAGCGAAGATGGTTAGAGTTAGTGAAAGATTATGATTGTGACATCCAGTACCACCCAGGCAAGGCAAATGTGGTCGCAGATGTCCTCAGTAGGAAGACTGCTCATATGTCTGCTTTGGTTACTACTCAGGCTCATATATTGGATGACTTGGAACGTCCAGAGATTATGGTTGCAGTGGGCGAAGTTACGACACACCTAGCTCAGTTGACAGTTAAGTCGAGCTTGAGACAGAGGATTATAGATGCCCAACCAAGTGACCCTGACCTTGTTGTTAAACGCAGTCAAGTAGAGGTGGGGCAGGTGAACGAGTTCTCCTTATCTTCAGACCTCGACTTGTGTTACCAGGGTCGCTTATGCGTACCTGGGAGTGCCGATCTCAAACAGGAGTTATTAGCAGAGGCACATAGTTCACCTTTTTCCATCCATCCAGGAAGTACGAAGATGTACCATGATTTAAAACAGTATTACTGGTGGCAGGGCATGAAAAGGGAGATAACAGATTTTGTTAGTAAGTGTTTTGTTTGTCAGCAAATAAAAGCCCCGAGACAGAAATCAACAGGCTTGTTGCAGCCGCTGAGTGTCCCAGAATGGAAGTGGGAGCATATATCCATGGACTTCATCACAGGTTTGCCTAGAACGGCCAAGGGTTACACTCGTGATTTGGGCCATTATCGACAGACTCACCAAGTCAGCGCATTTTCTCCCTGGGAAGCCTACTTACACTGTTGAAAAGTGGGCACAATTGTATATGACAGAGATAGTCAAGCTTCATGGGGTGCCGGTATCAATCGTGTCAGATAGAGACCCTCGGTTCACGTCTAACTTCTAGAGGAGTCTGCAAAGAGCCTTGGGTACTCAGTTGCGTTTCAGTACAGCTTTTCACCCTCAGACAGATGGTCAAACTGAGCGATTAAACCAAACTCTAGAGGATATGTTGCGAGCATGTGTTTTGGATTTCTAAGGTAGTTGGGATGCCCACCTGCACTTAATGGAATTTGCTTATAATAATAGTTATCAAGCAACCATCGGTATGTCACCGTTTGAGGCCATCTATGGGAAAAGATGCAGGTCCCTTGTTTATTGGGACGAGGTCGGAGAACGTCAGTTGTTGGGACCTGAATTGATTCAAGCATCCAGCGAGGCTATTTGCACAATCAGATCGAGGATGTTAACGGCTCAAAGCCGACAGAAGAGTTATGCAGATACAACGAGAAAGGATTTAGAGTTTTACGTGGGTGACCATGTTTTCTTGAAGGTAGCCCCAATGAAAGGAGTTTTTAGGTTTGGAAGGAAAGGTAAGCTCAGTCCACGTTTCATTGGTCCGTTTGAGATTTTAGAAAGGATCGGTCCGGTAGCCTACCGTTTAGCCTTACCGCCTTCTCTTTTAGCGGTTCACAACGTTTCCCATGTCTCTATGTTATGAAGGTATTTGACAAATCCAACCCACAGAGTGAACTTCGAACCCTTGCAACTGAGCGAGAACTTGACTTATGAGGAGAGGCCTGTGCTAATTCTTGATAGAGAGGTGAAGGTCCTTTGTAATCGCGAGATAACACTCGTAAAGGTCCTTTGGCGAAACCATTTGTCTGAAGAGGCAACGTGGGAGAGAGAAGATGAAATGATGGCCAAGTATCCAGAGTTGTTCCAGTACTAGCAACTTTCGAGGACGAAAGTTATTTTAAGGTTAGTATGATGTAACGACAAGCTTTTTAAAAAAAAAAAAAAGAAAAGAGGGAAATGGGCTAAATGCCCGGTCAAAGGGGGAGTGGGGGGAAATTTTCCCCCCACATTTTCGGTCAAAAGGGGGTTTAAAAAAAAAAAGATCTCAGCTCTCTCTCCCTCGCAGTCCCCTCTCTCTCACGCTCTCTCCCTCTCCTCGATTACTCTCCCTCTCTCTCACTCGGCTCCCTCTATTTCCCCTCTCAACCCTGTGCCGCACGCCACCCGCCACCACCGTCGCTCGCCGCTCGTCGTCGCGCCGCTGCCGGTAAGTACTCTCCTCTCTCTCGTTTTCGTCTCTCTCTATCACTCTCTCTCTCACTCTCTCACTCTCTCACTCTCTCGTTTCGGTCTCTCTCTAACTCGGCTCCCTCTCTCTCCGTCCGCACCTCCGCCGTCGCCCTCAGCTGTCTCTCGCCACCGTGAACCGCTGCCATCCGTCGCGCTCGTCTGCCGCACGCCACACGTCGAGCCGCGCCGCCGTTCGCTGCCCCTCGTCGTTACTGGTAACCTTCGTTCCCTCTCTCTCGTTTTCGTGTCTTTATCCCTCTCGGCATCACTACTGTGACTGTGTACAGATCCGTGCACCGTCATTTTTTTACTGATTTCAAGATCTGCACGTCGTCGTCTCCCGAACCGCCGCCGCAGCCACGAGCAGGCACTGCCACCCTCGGTTTCGTCCTTCGTTTCAAATCTGTTCGACGCCTTTTCAGATCTGTTCGTCGCCGCCACTGGAAGTTTCAGCTTTGCTTCTAAAGAATTAGTTGGGTAAGAAACTTGGTTTGTTTAAGCTTCGGTTTTCTCGTATTGATTGTGTTGTGTTGGGGCCTAATGTTGTTATTAAATTATTAGGAATTGAGAAGTTGCTAGAAAGATCTGTGGGCCGAGTCGTTGTTTTGGTACTGAGTTGTTAAGGTAAGTAACTTGCTGAATTAAACTCTATTAAGCATTGAAATGACTGATGTGTTCCTGACATGAGGCTGTGTATATGTTGTTTGGATTGAGAATGAGATGATATGATGCTTTTATTTCGAGAATATGGCCATTGCATATCTGTGTTGTGTGATAGAAGCGAGTGCATGTCTGATGTATATTTTATAGTTGTCTGGCATTGTTTGTGGACAACGGGAAGTTTGTGGTTTTTCTCTGTTTTCTTGTCGCCTTCGTGCCTTGATCTTTAGACTGATTGGGTTGGGATGGTGCATATCGGTTTAGCCTGTCAGTATTCCCCGTAAAAGAAAAAAAAATTGGTTAACTGGGCTGTAGTAAAAAAAAAAAATTTAGTAAGTGTTAAGGGGCCCTAAAGGGTAAAGGATTAAGAAAGGGAAAAGAATAGGGTAGTTGCCTTGGTTGAGGGTCGTGTCAATTAAACACCTTGGACTGAGATGTATTAGACTGAAATGAGGGGCTTAATGGGCGGGACTTGGCTTCGCAGACTAGGTGCCATTTACTAATTGTTGAAGTTAATTTCAGACTTAAACCCATGAACACCCCACCAGTGAAATGGTAGTTTAGAGCGCTATGCGCACATTAGTGCCTTGAGGGATGAGACTCAGCTCCACTGACTGGGTGCCTTCTATCATCAGTAGGAGTAGAGTTCTCCCAAAATACCCACCTGTGCACTACCAGTGAGTTGGCAAACTTATATATATAGGCGAGTTAATTGATCACGAGACCCGAACTACCGATAAATGAAATGAAATGAATGAGAATGAGATGACCTAACCCTTAGGACCTTAGCTCGAATAAAATGTTGAAACCTTGGTTGTTGCAAATGACTAGCAGTATTGTTACTTACTGAGTATTTTCTTAAATACTCATTCTTTCCCCTAACATATAACTGCAGGTAGAGGTAAAGGTGTACAGAACGCGTGACGTAGTGCTGCTGAGCGAGCCATGGATTTCCTTAGGATAGTCTTCCACATTTTATGTTTTTTTTTTAAAAGTTCTTCTTTTCGAACTTGTATTCCGATTGTTTTAAGGTTATTTCCGCGTTAAGTTTTGTTTGAATAACTAAAGGTTTCTTTTGTTCTGTTTTAATTGGGATCCCAGGTTGAAAAGTTTCGCAAAATTTCTAAGTATGTTTTACTTTAAATGTCATTTCATCACTGTTCTTAGAAGTAGAATGATATGTATGTGGTAATGGCCCTAGGATCTAGTCATGAAAAGCTGGGTCGTTACATAATAATCTGTCTACTGAATCTAGGAAGAGAAAGGCTTCAGAGGAAGTGATAACAGAGGGTAAAAAGGAAAGATTTGGTGATACATAAGAAATGGACGAAAGTTTCTCCCCGATTAATTTGGCAGAGGCTGATATTCAGTCTTGTCTCGAATTATGAAAACCATTTGTTGGAATGCTCGGGGTTTGGCCCGAGAGCATTCCAAGTCATTAAAGACCTCATATCGTGTAGAAAACCTTAGATTTTGTTCATCTTAGAAATCAAGTGTGGAGAAGGGGTTATTAATAGGATAAAAGTTAGCTGTAAGTTTGAGGGATGTTTTTCTGTTAAAAGCATTGGAGCCAAGGGCAGGATATGTCTATTATGGAAAGAGAAAGATATGATAGATATTCAATCCTTCTTTGATAATCATATAGATGCTTGTGTCAATTGGATGGGAAAATCATGGAAGTTTACTGGAATATATGCTAAAAAATATCATGTATTCGAGCAAGTTCTGTTGGCAACTCAAGTCTATAGGTTGCTGGCCCAACTCGTTCTGTTATCTGGTAAGGACCAATATATCTAGGGCTCAACCTACCTTTCCTCCCAAAGCTAAGAACACCTCTCCACGGAGATAACTTTAAGAAAACTTGATCTCCAACCTGGAATTCTAAGTCTCTTCGTCGCTCATCTGCATAGCTCTTTTGTTGATCTTGAGCTATTTTCAAGTTCTCTCTAATCAGCTTGATACTGTCTGTTGTAACTTGTACCAACTCAGGACCAACTAGCTTTCGCTCCCCCACTCCGTTCCAACACACAGGAGTTCTGCATGGTCTTCCATAAAAAGCCTCGAATGGTGCCATGCCGATACTAGACCGATAGCTGTTATTATAAGAAAACTCCATAAGTGATAAGTGGGTATCCCAACTTCCCTTAAACTGAAGGACACATGCTCTCAACATGTCTTCTAAATTGAAGAGATAAGAGCTCCACTGAAGTATTTGCCTCTTAGGACATGGGCTACAAGACTCCCAGGAGCTTTAAGAATTCTCTAAGTGAGCTTGGCCAGCATCGCTTTGTTAAAAAGGCCTAAATCTCTAAACCCCAAACCTCTATTGCTTTTCTTCGTACACAACTTCTTCCAACTTGCCTAGTGAGCTTTTCTTTTCCCTTTGCTCGCTCCCCACCAAAATCTAGAACAGATTTTGTTAATTTCCTCGCAAATTTTTTTAGGGAGCCTAAAAACTCATGGTATAAATTGGAATAGCTTGGGCAATGACTTTAATAAGGATCTTCTTCCCTCCCGCCGAAAATAGCTTCCCTTTTCCAGGATTGAAGGACCTTCCAAATCCTATCTTTGAGCTTTCTAAACATAATCCCCTTATTCCTCCCCGATTGAGCTGGGAGGCCAAGGTACTACCCTATAGTATTAGATTAAGGAACCTCCAAAACTTTACTGATCTCAACCGCCTTTGCTCTGCTAATATTTCTGCTAATCATACATATTGACTTTTCCCGATTAATCTTTTGACTTGAAGCCTCCTCATATATCTTTAGGACCTCCTTGATGCATTCACCTTCCTCCTTAGACGCCTTGAAAAACACCAAGTTGTCATCTGCGAAAAAAAGTGAGTTATGGAGGGACAAAACTTGTTAATTCTAATACCAGAAATTTTAGTAGACTATTCTTCCCTTTTGAAAAGAGCCGAGAGCCCCTCGACGCAAATAATAAATAGATAAGGAGATAAAGGATCTCCTTGGCGAATCCCCCTTTTTGGTCTGAACTCTTCCTGCTGCTCCCCGTTGATGAGGACATGGAAATTGACAGACTCCATGCATCTCATGATGAGGTTAACCCAGTTTGGGGGAAAATCCATTTTGATAAGCACCTGTCTGATATAGTCCCATTCCACACGATCGTATGCCTTGCTCATGACGAGCTTGGCCGCTGCCAACACTAGAAACCGACCACAACGTTATCTGTGATCAACCTGCCAGGGACAAAAGCGGATTGAGTTTGGGAAATGATTTGATCAAGCACTTTCTTAAGCCTGTGAGCTATCACTTTTGCTACCACTTTATACACCACGTTGCACTGACTAATGGGTATGTACTCCTCCATCCTCTTGGGATTCCGAGTTTTAGGAATAAGCGCGATGAAAGAATTATTTATAGGACCCATGTCTTTGCCTTCATTAAGGATCTCCATACAAATACTCATGAACTCATCCTTTAGACCCTCCCAATAATGCTGAAAGAAGAGCGTGTGAGCCCCATCGGGACTTGGGGCCTTTGTAGGATTCATCCTTTTTAAAGCTGAGACAATTTCCTCTACTGTGAATTGCTTGTTCATCTCGAATTTCAGATCATCCAGGACTTTACTCTAGAGGCAGCTTAAAATCTCATTAATAGCTTCTTGGTTTGGGTTTGAAGTAGAGAATAACTCCTTGAAATACGAAGCAACCGTCTCCCCCACCTTCTTACTTTCCCTCACCCAAACACCTTCCTTGTTCGTGATCCCTTCCATTTTATTTCTTTTTTTTTTTCGAAAATTGGCTTTAGAATGGAACCATTTCGTGTTTTGGTCGCCCCATTTGAGCCAATCCTCTCTAGAACGAATTCTCCAATATTTCTCCTCTTCCTCTAACAAATTTTCGAGCTCCCTTTCAGCTTTCCTAATCTCTTCCCCTTTGGCTCTGCTGCTGTGGCTCGACAGGACTTGAATCTCTCTTTCTTTCCAAGATATAGTCGAAGCTATCGAGCCTTCAGCCTCTCTTGATTCCATTTTTTGAGCTTACTGAAACAGGCCACCACTTTACCTTGAAAGGAAGGGACCAAGGACCTCCTCGAGAATTTCTAGTGGTCGAAAACAATTTTCTTGCACCCATCAAATTCCACCCAGCCCACTTCGAATCTGATTGGTCTCCTCACAGGACCATCTCCCCTTGACTCCTGATGCATCCTAAAAGTGGCTACAATTGCTCTGTGATCCAAACTATGCTTGGAAAGGTGCTAAATCTTAATATCCTTAAAGGAGTCTGTGAAGCTTTTGTTGGCTAAAAAATGGTCCAGCCTCTCCTTAATCTCATTTGGCCCCACTTCTCCTCTAGCCCAAGTAAATTTACCACCACTATATCCCAGGTCGACCAAGCTGCAGGCATCGATAACATCTATGAATCTATTGATTTGGGATTGCCCTCTATTGTTGCCACCCACTTTCTCATCATCAGAGACGATCTCATTGAAATCTCCTCCAATGATCCAGGGGAGATTCGAACATTGAGATAGTCTCTCCAATAAACTCCAAGAATCCTTTCTCTTGTGCATGATCGGGTTCCCATAAAACCCCGAGAACCTTCACCAACCCATATCATCTTTGCACAAAACATCAATGTGCCCCTCGGAAGCCGAAATAATGCTCACATCCTACAAATCCTTCCACATGAGCATCAAACCCCCGCTTGACCCTTTGCTAGGGACAACGAACATATCATCATATTTCATCTCCAACTTAATCTTCTCACATTTACTAGAATCACTCCATGTCTCCGACAAAAAAATAATCTGGGGGTTTTGGCCCTTGATCAGGTGTCTCAGAGCACGGATTGCTTGAGGGTTCCCCATCCCTTGAGCGTTCCAACATAGGATCCTCATGGCGTTCGGTGGGGCTGGTACCCAGCCTCCGTCGATATCCCCTCCGTGCAACTCGAAGTAAGCAGGTCCTCGGTTCACTTTCTTAGAATCACTAGAAATATTGTTGTCCCTTTCTTCATATTCCCTTCTCTTGCCACAATCCATGTTACTATCAGTAACTATGTTTTGTTTTGGTTTTTTGCCTTCCAACTCCCTTCTACAAAAGCAAACCAGGGGTAAGTTGTTGAAATGGACCTAAAATAGCGCGTACCTGAACTCCAAGGCGCTAATGTTGCAGCTTCCATTTGGCTCTTCAAACAAGAGTAAAACATCATCGAAGAGCCAAGGACTTCCTCTTATTATTCTGAATTTGTCTTTTTTTAGTATGAATTTACACAAAAAAACATTTCTCCCCGACTTTTCTATGGAAACTCTCCCTTCAACCCCCCAAATTCTTGGTATTGTGTTTGAGAAAACCTCCCAGAGGATGAGTTTTTGGGTGAGAATTTTGTAGGCCACAGAGTCTCACTTAAGTCTTTTGTTGTATCTTCTATGTCATCATCTTCTATAGCCATAATTCTTATGCCTTTTTGTTCAGCAAGGCTTAGCCTATTGATCTGGTTGTTTATGGCTTCAGCAAGATCTTCTTCTTCTTCTTCTAATACCCCTTTCGAACTGATCTCTAGGTTTTCCTCCTCAGCAACTTCCATGGTCATGGACGTGCCTCCCTCCCAATACTGATAGGACTCTGCTCTTTCGACCCCAACTTGATCACTATCGGATCCCCTTAGGCCGCTTCGCAGCTGCCTCTCCTCGTCCATGGTTCTTTCTCTGCGATTGAGAAACCATGACCCCCCTTTCTTCTACCTTGTATCATTGTACATTATATTAATTGTATCTCATACAATTAAATTGATTCCCATATTGAATTTTAACTATTCAAATTCTCTCAAGATATAATTGTTCCTAATTACTCTTTACGAGCTAGTAGGGGACCTAATGAACATACAGATCAGAAGCTCCAATGATGTGAGGTTAACTAACTAAACTCATTAATCGAGTTAACCAATATCATTAACTGAGGGTCACTCCACTAAAGACCCACAACTGAACTCTTCTCACTGTAGAACATTTTCGTGTCCATGGATATAGACCTATACCGACAAGTCAATCCTTCACGAGTGTTCTTAACTACAGTTGGGTCAACTTACCATTTTACCCTGTGTTATCTCTGTCTCCTTAAGTATTAGTGCTCCTCTAATGAACAACCTGTTCATGGTCCAACCATTAAACAAAAAGTCCCTCTTGGGCCAATGAGAGAGCAGGATCCCTTTGTTCAAGACCCATAGTCACCACTTAAGGGAACACTCATCTACTTCTCCTAGAAGTGGGAATGAGTGAATTTCATCTTATGTTTGTTGGGTTTTATGCCCTAAAACTCGTGGATAGTAAATGTAAATATTTGACCGAACATTAATAAAATGATATTTCATGTACTATTCATTTATTACTGTTTGTATTGCGTATATCTTGCCTAAATAACCCTAATCCATTAAACTAAACGTCTTAGGCTGTTAGTATGAGACTTGAACTAGTATGTGGGGACATACGGGGACCACTGTTCAAGTTACAACCTAAAGGGTCTAAAGTATAGGGATAAGGCTGGGTACCTTATCCTGGTGACACTATGGATACGACCCGCTATGTATTATGATGCAAACACAATGATCCAATGCGTTCGTGTAGGGGACATGCGAGTGGGGGTATCCTATGCAATGAGCTTGCATAAGACCGGACTGTGAAATAGTTAACCATTAGCTGTAACACCGTTGACTAGGTTAGGTATCTATTTCACTAGGATGACCTAGGAAACTTAGTTTTAATCCTGAGTGGGTTATGGACTCCTGTTCACGAGGGATTGTCGTTTGATTTGTATGGGTGAGAGTGGCCTGCACGACGACTTAATAAGCCTACCATTTTAGGGACAAGACCAAATGGGGAGCTGGGAACATAATCACATAAGATGGAATTCACGCCTTCCCGATATTAGGGTAAGTAGAGGTGTGTTCCCTTAAGTGGTGTCTCTTGTGTGGAACAAAGGGTCTTGCCCTTTCTATGGCACGACAGAGACTTCTGTTAGTTGGTTGGACCTCAAATAGGTTGTTTATTAGAGGAGCACTGGGGACTTAAGGATATAGATGTAACCCAGGGGTAAAACGGTAATTTGACCTAGCTTGGGTGACCCCTGGGTTATGAACACACGTGAAGGACTAACTTGCTGTTATTGGTCAATTTCCATGGACACAGAAATATATCTTCAGTCAGAAGAGCGCAACTGTGGTTCTTTAGGGGAGTAAACCATAGTTAACGAATATTGGTTAATTGATTAATGAGTTTAGTAAATTAATCTTATATCATTGGAGCTTCTGAGCTGTAGGTCCATAAGGTCCCACCGGTAGCTCATTTAGGATGTTGAGGTAAATTTACTAAAGGGGAATTGAATATTCGAGGTTGTTCGAATATTAAATTTAAAATATGAATTAGATTCATATTAAAACTATAGGTTAAATATAATGCGCATTAGACGCACATTAATACTATAGTTTATGTGAGAGAAATAGAATTGAATATGTGATATTCAATTGAACAATTAATTAAGTAAAGAATTGATTAATTGTAAGTTTTAATTTATTTTAATTAAATTTGATTTAATTAAGGAAAATTAAAACTATAGAAAAAATAGGGATTATTCATTTAATTAGATATGATTTAATTAAATGTTATTAATTTAATTAATATTGACTAATTAAATTAAAGTAATTTTTAATTTTTTTTGAAATAAAAAAAATAATAATTATAACTAACTAGGTCAGTTGGACCTAATCTTGTGTTGCAACACGATTACGTCTTCCCTTATTTTCCTCATGTATAATAGAGAGAGGTTTAAGAGGTTATCTTCATCTTTAAAGCCCTCACTCTCTCACTCTCACTATTTTACAGAGAAAGAAAACACTCTCTCCCAAAAATTTCCTTTAGTGAATATTTTTGCTCCCACAAGCTTTTCAACGAAGAAGCCTTAGTAGTCATAACGGTGGTTCAATTGTGGTGGTGTTCGTGATATTTCCAGCGAAGAAAAGGATCTTTGGGCTGCTGTTATTTCAGATCGAGAGGCTCGCATTTGGTGAAAACGGTCAAGACTTCGAACGGTAATACCTATTATCCCTTTGATCATTATGATCAATCTTTAGATTAGTGTTGTACTATTTCCGCAAGCGTATGGTTGCCCAAGTAATATTAAAACGTAAAGTATTCCAAGTATCGAATCCACAGGGAGGAAGTACGATAGTTAAGCAAAGCAATTAATTTTGATCACCAAAAATACTAGTGCCGAATATTATTTAGGGACCTATTCATGATGCTAAAACAAATTAAAAATTAAAGCAATTAAAGAAATTTAAACGATCAATCAAAACTAAAAATATGGAGAAAGAATCGAGTGAGAAACAGGGTCTTGAAATTCCGAATATAGCTAATTAATAATTATAATTATCCTATCTCATTGCCCGACTAATTATAATTCTAGAATCTCTGTCTATCACATAGGTTCTCCTTCCGGTCTCCCCTAATTATAATTAACTCATATTAATAACCTAAGTGAACTTAGCGCTATTAAAATTGTTAATTAATTCGCTCTGATTCATTATCGCAATCTAAGTCTAACCAACTAATCTCGCTATCACTACAAGCAATTAAACTTAGTTGCATGGATTATGATCTATCCTCATTTCTCTCTGTTGAGTTTCCATTAGGAATCAATTCAATATATAATTTGTCAGATCATATAAAGCATTACGATCATCCATACAAATAACTAGTAAATGGACAAGAGATAGGCAATCATAATAACAATTAACTATGAACTTTCATTTCAAGACCCCAATATGGGTTTAACTATATACATGGTAAAAAATTCCAACATGTACATAATATAAAGCATAAATTGGAGCAAAATAAGAGTAAGGAAAGTGACCGTCGAGAACCCCGTCGATTGCGCTTGGAGTCCCTTTGAACCACGCTCCGAGCCTCCTAAGTTGCTCGCTACAAAGCTTCCCACAAAATTCTCACTCTCGACCCTCAAAAGACTAAAAAGCCTTGAAAGAATGCTAAAAGAGAGGAAAGGAAAGGAATGGAAGAATGATGGATGATTGATTGATTCTAAAATGGGGAGCCAAGGGGCGCCTTTTATAGTCTTTGAAATGGGACAGTGTCGCGATGCTATAGACACAACGTCGCGATGCTGTGACATTACTCGACTTGCTTGGCAAGAAATGGGACAGCGTCGCAACGCTGTCCTCCAAGCGACATGACGCTATGATGATTCCAGAAGCTTCACTCCAGCTGGCACTTTCTCTTGGGCTTTCTCCACACCTTTTGGGCCTACTATTTTCATGATGACTTTTGGGCTTCCTCTTTGACCCAACCTTGGAAATATGGCTTGATTTACTCAATTTTTGCCATTTTTGTCCATAATTCCATAAATTGTTCCTAGGGACAAAATGATGAATTTAATTAAATTTTCTATATAAAAACACAATAAAAGCATACAAAGCCTATTAATTTAGGACTAAAATATCGGCATTTCTGCCCGCTATCACACCCCCAAACTTAAGCTTTTGCTATTCCCGAGCAAAATAAATTCTAAGGATGCCTGAAATAGAATCACTCAAGCCTCAATGATTTTAGAACTCTTAAGAAAATATGGAAAACATGCAAGTGAAATTAGCGAGCACTGTATACTCATGAAGAAATCTTAAAGAATTTGAACTTGAATTTCAACGAATAGCATGCTCAAGACTTATCTAATGATTCTTCTACTAATCTAGATTAGTCTTAGGGCTTTCTCCATTTGTTTCCCCCCTACATTTGCTAAGAGTCCCTAATAGGTCGGAGTTCTACTATCATGCAAACAAAGAAACTAGGACGCCTGATATTTTTCTTTTTCAGGGGGAAGCCAAACTCACAAATATTTTTCTCTTTTTCTTTTTCTTTTGATCCCCCCTCCCCCCAAACTTGCATTTTTATAAATCTAATGGTACTAGCTTTCACACTACACTACAGGGACCCATAACACGAATTTTATTCTTGGTTGGCCTAACTAATCACATCGTAGGTAGCTCTTTTTACCTCTAGTCTTTTTTTTTTCTTTTGCAAGCAAAAATATATATTTTTTTCAACATATATTTCATTTTTTTTCCCTTTTGTTGCTTTTCCTCTCAGCAGGCATAGTATTTTTTTCACCTAGTTCTTAAAACAGTCAAGCATGAACTCCTAGTATTAGAAACTAAGCCTATTGAAGTGACACCAAACTTATAAAAACCATAATAAAAATCTAGATTTTCAAAGATTTTCATGAGATAAGTCTATTGCATGCTTTAGACATTAAAACTAAGTATCAAACTTTTCAAAATTTCACATTTTTTGCTATGCTCCCAGATTTCACAACATATAAACCATATCCCCCAAAACTTCTAAAATCAAATCCTCGGCTATCATTGCTATCTACTCATGCATCCAAAAAAATTTAATCATGCTCAACACAGCGAAAGCCTCCCCCCAAACTTAAACTAAACATTATCCCTAATGTTTAAAAACAATAAAACATAAAGAGGGATACTGAGACTTCCCTGAGTCAGAAGCAAATCATCCTCATCCTTTGGGTCGAGAAAATTGGATTTTTGGAGCTTTGGGACTTGCTAAGCGGATCTTGCAAAACAAAATTGGATCACGAAGCAAGAAATTTATTTACCGCAAAAGTAAATAAATTTAAATTCTAGGGTTGCCTCCCAAGCAGCGCTTTCTTTAACGTCTTTAGCTAGACGAGGCTCAACACGCTCATGGAGGCTCAAAATAAAAATTCTCGTCATCCTCCGAGTTTTGAAGAAAATCTCGTACCGAATTACATACTGCAAACTGGGAGAAAAAAAAACTTTCCCCTGGCCCGTCATCACTAAACAGATTATCATAGTAACAAGTCAGGAAATATGTGACAACATCAAATCTTTTCTCTAAATCTCTATTTTCGAAGCAATTTTTACAGAGTCATCTAGCGTCATTATATCAACTGGTCTCGGATTTAAAGATGGCCTATCCACTAAGCCTATCCATTCATCAGATGCTATCTCTATATGCTCATGCTCCTGAGACTCAATATTCATAAAAGATTCAACAAGACTATCATGTGACTCATCATCATCAGAATCAAAGAATTCAACAATATCAAGGTCAGATTCTATACTATCAACACTGTCAGGATCTGAACCAAAACTATCAACAATTTCAGGATCCGATTCAATATTTTCAACCATGTCAAGATCAAACTCAATGTTTTCATCTATCAAATAATCCTCTAAATTCAATGCATGTAAGTCATGTATTGCAGGCATTTCAATATCATTCATTAACTCATTCTCAAATAAAGGATCATCAAAGAATGCATTAAGATTTAAATCCACATCATCCACAAGTGCTTCCCCTAGCCCTAAGCCTAGATTAAAGTCTTCCTCTTCATCATCATTAGTCAATAATTCTGGACCAATCAAAAAACAGGTATGCAAACTACACACAAACTCATCATGTCCAAAAATACGGAAAACAACTTTTTATCATCAACATTCAAGGTTAACTTAATAGTGTGAACACTGATCTCGGCTTTATCTATGGCTAGGAAAGTTCTACCCAAGATAATGGGCACTTTCTTATCCTCTTGCATGTCTAGCACCACGAAGTCCACTAGGAAGATGAACTTATTGACCTTCACCAATACATCCTCCACAACACCCATTGGTTGGGTGATTGATCTATCAGCAAGTTGGAGGGTGATATCGGTGTCTTTAGAACCTGAAAGTTCGATCTTCCTATACAAAGAGTAGGGCATTAATTTATATTTGCTCTTAAATCACACAAAGCCCTATCAAAAGACACCTTCCCTATAACACAAGGAATAGTAAAACTCCCTGGGTCCTTTTGTTTCAATGGTATCTTTCCTGTAACAATGGTGCTACTATTCTCTAATAACCTAAAGACTTCTTTTTTAGACAAACTTTTCTTCCTAGACATCATATCTTTCATGAATTTTCCATAATTAGGCATGTTATAAAGAGCATCAACTAAAGGAACATTCACAAAGCTTTTTAAACATTTCTAAAAAATTTTTTAATTGCTCATCTAACTTAACATCCTTAAATCTTTGAGGAAAGGGTAACTCCCTGTAATCGAGGTTGGACATTCGCCCCTCCTTTTGGGCGGGATGATGTGCGACCGTCTGCCGTGGTGGTTGCACGAGACGACTTCCTCCTCATTCATCTTCAGCTGTTCATCCTGCCTTTTCTTTTCTTTTCTTGAATAATTGTTAGGATAATCAAAATTTAAATCACAAGAGCTAGGAGGACTTTGGGACATTTCTGTGAAGGCTTTTTGTTCCTCAGCCCATTCATCTTCATCCTTGCTCGATTTTTCTTCTTTCTTTAGCTTCTTCTCTTCATCTGAGCGGTCTTCCAGTTTTCTAACACTTCGTAATGTCACCATTTTGCACTGCTCTCTAGGATTTGTCTCAGTATCTCTTGGGAACTTGCCCTTCTGAAGAGCGTTTACTACAAAAGCGATCTGTCCTATTTGCACCTCCATGTTATTAAGAGTCGTATCGTGGTTATTTACTGCCGACTGGAGACTTACGTTAAGTACTTTTAGCTCTTTGATAAAGAGGGTCACCATTTCTTCCAAGTTGTTTTTCTTTTATGGAACACTTGATGAAGCAAATTCTGGTGGTGGTTGTAACACATTCTTGGTATTGGAATATGAGAAGTTCTCGTGGTTGTGCAGATTTGGATGATAGAAGTTCGACAATCCTTGGGTAAATTTTTGATTTCCAACATATTGAACTTCTTCGATGTCCTGACTTTCCTTCTTCGAATATCCTTCTGCCAAGGTGGAGATAGACTTGACCACCTCGAAAGAAGTCAGCTTATTCAACGCGTTAGTTAGCGATGCCATCTGTACTTTTAAAGAACTTGACTCGTCGATCTCGTATATGCCAACCTTCTTTGATATTGTCCCCCTCTCTGTAGGCCATTGGTAACTGGTTGCCACCATCTCCTCCAAAAGATCCTTTGCCTCAGTCACCGTCTTGGATAGAAAACTTCCCCCAACTGATGTATCAAGAACCGTCTTGGTAGAAGAATTCAACCCATTGTAGAACAATTGCACTTGAAGCCAATCGGGATAACCATGCTGTGGGCATCTCCTTAACATCTCTTTGTATCTCTCTCATGCCTCATATAACTGCTCCTTATCCAACTGTCTGAATGTTCCAATCTCTGTACGGAGCTTTGTGGTCTTCGAAGGTAGGATAAATTTGGTAAGAAACGCCTAAGCAAGCTCGTCCCAGGTACTAATGCTTCCTGGTTCAACTAACTCTAGCCAATCTTTCCCTTTGTCTTGGAGAGAAAATAGAAATAACCTCAATCTGATTGCATCGGTCGGAACTCCGTTCATTTTTACTGTCCCGCAAATCTCTAGGAATGATCGGAGATGGGAATGTGGGTCCTCAGAAGGATGTCCCTTCAAATAATTATCCCTCGCCATCTGGATCAATCTCGTCTTTAATTCGAAGTTGTTCGCTTAAATTGGGGCATATACAATACTGGAATTCTCTGTTAGGAGAACTGGCTGCAGAAAATCTCTGATTGCTTTGGGAGCGTCGTCTTGTTGTTGGGCCATTGTTTCCGTCAATCTTCTTTCCCTACGAATTGCTCTAATTGTCCTGTCAATTTCAAGATCTAGCGGAAACAAATTAACCACCTTATCTCTTCGCATACACTAACTCCCAAGTTAATCAGAATTAAAAAAAAACAAAAATAAAAATATTCACAAATTGAATAAAAAAAATATTTACAACCTAAATTAATATTTAGCCCGTTCTTTTTAATGCAAAAAAAATATTTTGCTTAAAAAAAATCTATCCTCCCCAACAACGGCGCCAAAAACTTGTTGCACTATTTCCGCTAGCGTACGGTTTCCCAAGTAATATTAAAACGAAAAGTATTCCGAGTATCAAATTCACAGGGAGGAAGTACAATAATTAAGCAAAGCAATTAATTCTGATCACCAAAAATACTAGTGCCAAATATTATTTAGGGACCTATTCATGATGCTAAAACAAATTAAAAATTAAAGCAATTAAAGAACTTTAAACGATAAATAAAAAATAAAAATATGGAGAAAGAATCGAGTGAGAAACGAGGTCTTGAAATTCAGAATATAGCTAATTAATAATTATAATTATCCTATCTCATTGCCCGACTAATTATAATCCTAGAATCTCCGTCTATCACATAGGTTCTCCTTTTGGTCTCCCCTAATTACAATTAACTCATATTAATAACCTAAGTGTCCTTAGCGCTATTAAAATCGTTAATTAATACGCTCTGATTCATTATTGCAATCTAAGTCAAACCAACTAATCTCGCTGTCACTACGAGCACTTAAACTTAGTTGCATGGATTATGATCTATCCTAATTTCTCTCCGTCGAGTTTCCATTAGGAATCAATTCAATATATAATTGGACAGATCATCTAAAGCACTACGAACATCCATAAAAATAAATAGTAAATGGATAAGAGATAGGCAATCATAATAACAATTAACTGTGAACTTTTATTTCAAGACCCAATATGGATTTAGCTATACATGGTCAAAAATTCCAACATGTACATAATATAAAGCATAAATTGGAGCAAAATAAGAGTAAGGAAAGTGATCGTCAAGAACCCTGTCGCTTGCGCTTGGAGTCCCTTTGAACCACGCTCCAAGCCTCCTAAGTTGCTCGCTACAAAGCTTCCCACAAAATTCTCACTCTCGACCCTTAAAAGGCTAAAAAGCCTTGAAAGAATGTTAAAAGAGAGGAAAGGAAAGGAATGGAAGAATGATGGATGATTGATTGATGCTAAAATGGGGAGCCAAGGGGTGCCTGTTATAGGCTTGAAAATGGGACAGCGTCGCGACGCTATCGGCACAACGTCGCGATGCTGTGACGTCACTCGACTTGCTCGGCAAGAAATGGGACAGCTTCGTGACGCTGCGACGGTTCTAGAAGCTTCACTTTGCGGGCTGGCACTTTCTCTTGGGCTTTCTACACACCTTTTGGGACAACTATTTTCATGATGACTTTTGGGCTTCATCTTTGACCCAACCTTGGAAATATGGCTTGATTTACTCATTTTTAGGCCCTTTTTCTCCATAATTCCATACATTGCTCCTAGGGACAAAATAATGAATTTAATTAAATTTTCTATATAAAAACACAATAAAAGGATATAAAAGCCTATTAATTTACGACTAAAATAGCGAAATTTTTGCCCGCTATCAATTAGATCTAAGTTTTTTTTTTTTTTTTTTTTTTATAGAAAAACCAGCGTGTTTAATATCCTATTTACGACGTTTAATCTGAATGTGGTTGCTGTATTTTTATTGTCGTCGTATCGGTATTCCAATCGTAATTTAATTTTAGATTAGTCCTCTGATTGTTTCTGCTGTGTAAGGGTTTTAATCCCTACAATTCGTATAAGAGATAGGTTAAATTTTAAATTTCGATTTGGAATTTGCGATTGGCTTGATCGGTCGGATTTAAATTACATTATGAATGTATGGTTTGCGTATAAATGTGTTCGATTTATTGGCCTTAGATTTACTATTTTTTTAATTGTTCAATGTAAAGGCCCCTACGTTTTTGGGCATTAAATGTAAATCGATTGTCCTCTATAAGTCCTGGTCTAGAATAGGATTTTTGGTGATGAAGATCGATCAAAATCACTACTGTTCGAGGCAAAATTGCAGATCAAACAGTGTTGGAATTTGCCCAGAATTGTGCGCAGATGCATCAGCATCTCGACACTTCCTTTGTAGCGTCTCGATGCTAACGCGATCTCACGCGGCGTGCGTTAGGGTTCTAGATGCGCGTGGTTCAAGCTGGAAACATGGTCTGGTTCGACGATTTGGTTGGTCTGGTGTCGGTTTGGCTCGGTCCAACCAATTTTTGGTTTGGTTGACTCATTGGAGACAACCAGTTCGAAGCGGTTCAGGTTGGTTGGTGAAGTCTGGTCCAGTTTTGAAGTTTCAGAAGGATAATTTAGGATAAAATAGCTTGAATTAATGTAATTTAAATTCCTTATTTTATCATAGGGGCCAATTAATCGGTTTATACGCTATTTAATATGCTTTATGGATGTCATATTAGAAATCCCATCTTAGGTTATAAAGCATGCTCATGCATTTTATGTATGTTATAATTAGATTATAATGTATGGATGAAAATGCATTGATTATTTTCATGAATGATTTAATGTATGTGAGTTATATGAAAAACATGAAAATAATTAAGCATGATGCATGCAATTACTTAGTTAAATATAAAGAGTTATATTTAAATTTTTTTTTGCAGCATGCTTGTATGATTTTCTTGATTGACAATAATATAATTGTTATAATTATTAACAAGAAAATCAAAGTTGCATTGAGCATGACACATCCATAGGTGAATATAATTCTTATATTAATTTCATGCAATGAAAACCAATATAGTTTAACTAATTAACCTGAATATGATTTTTATATTATAGGACTAATCATTAAAATTTGAATAGTTTAAAATTAATGATTATAAATCGTCAATCTATAATCAAGTGATGCATGCACACTTAGGACCATAGGTTAAAATTGATTAATTTTAATGAGTTAAAATTAATTAGACCTAAGGTCATATTCTAATAGGATTAGAATAATTTCTTGCTTAGTTTAAAATAGTTTTAATCAACTAAGTAGGACAAACATTACTATGATTATAAGGGAACTCTACCGGTGATGTTCTGTCTAAGATTGGAGGTATTTAAGTTGACGGTTTACGGAACACCTCCTACCTGAGAACTGACCTAGAACACAAGAGTTGAATTAATCATAGTTTAATGTTAGATAATAGTCACTAGGTTAATTAAATGTGTTTAATTCACCTAGATTCTAGTTTAAAGATCTTATTATAATAGTTATAATAGGATTAGACTTAGATAGATTGACTTAGCTGGATTTATCTAAGTTAATAAACCCTAAAATGTACGGTAGGTCACTTTAGTGGGAGGAAAATTACAAAACTTGATTTAAATCAAGTTTTGCTCTTACGTCCCTAAATTCACAACGTGAGATCCATGCTCGGCTTCGTGTCGCGTTATGCGCGACCTCCCTTCGAAAATATGTTTGCATGGGTCAATAACAAGGTGAATGAGGAAAGTGCCCATAGTAAGTGGGAGCGGGACACGTGTCAACGTATCCCTTAGTCCCCACCCCTAGGTCACAACATGAGAGTTCTATGATCCACTTGCGTGTTACCCTCGAGCAATCACCCCTTTCGGAGGGCCTGATCATAGGATTCAGAACACCGTGAACTCTTGAAAAGGATAGGGTCACTTAGGCTAATTACCAATAGTTGTCTTTCCTCACGGTAGCCTGTTGGTACATGCCTTTGGGATCTGAAAGTGGGAGGGTAACACTTACGGGGATAAGTTAAATGTGTTAACAAGTCCTTGACCGAACAACGGTGGTTAATGTCTATAGGAATATGAGTTGTTTTAGAATTAGAGTTGACTGAGATGAGCCTTATTTTAGAGGAGGAGTAGCTGATCACCCTTCGGTGGTTGTTCCTCTAAACCTCTAAAGCATTGTTGCAAAACACAATCAATAGTTTGTTAGGGTTCTTTGATTACTTGTTTGCAAAATTGATTGGATGCATGCAATTGTTTGTATTGCTTGTGTGATAGGTTAAGGCAAAGATAACTAATACGATAAATGTTTGTTTTTCAACAATGTCTTCCTCTATAATCACTCTGCTTAAAAACGATAAGTTTACGAGAGAAAACTACTCATCGTGGTTGTCAACGTTAAATATGATTCTAATGGTTGACGATTTGAGGTTTGTCTTAACGAATGAATGTCCTCCAGTTCGCGTTCGCAACGCATCTCAAGCAACTAGAGATGCGTATGACTGTTGGGTTAAGACCAACGATAAGGCCCGAGCATATATCATGGCGAGTCTGTCTGACGTACTTTCAAGGAAATGTGAACCCTTTGATACTACCAGAGATATAATGGGATCACTCAGGGAGATGTTTGGACAACTGTCCTAACAGCTCCAACATGAGGCTCTCAAGTATGTCTATAACTGCCGCATGGAAGAGGGCTCTTCTATTCAAGATCATGTCCTGGATATGATGGTCTAATTCAATGTGGCAGAGGCAAATGGGGCAGTCATCTGCGAGACTATTCAGGTTACGTTCATTCTGGAATCTCTTCCGAAAAGTTTCTTGCAATTCAGAACAAATGCCATGTTGAACAAGATGAATTCGACCTGACTACCCTTCTTAACGAGCTACAGGCTTATCAATCTCTTATGAAGAATAAGGGATTGATCGAAGGAGTGGTGAATGTCACCCATTCCAAGAAAAGGTTCCTCAAGGGTTCACCCTTGGGGACTAAGCCTGTATCTCAAGCTTCTTCATCCAAAAAGATTGAAAAGAAGAAGAAGAGAAATAAGGGAAAGGCACCTGCTGCTTCTCAAGGCAAGAGCAAGGCCAAGGTGGCTGATAAGGACAAATTCTTCTATTGCAACATCGATGGGCATTGGAAAAGAAACTGCCCCAAATACCTAGCTGAGAAGAAGAAAGAAAAGGAAGGTAAATTTGATTTACTTGTTTTAGAAACTTGCCTTGTAGAGCATGATCAGTATGCCTGGATATTAGATCCAGGAACAACTAATCATGTTTGCTCTTCTTTTTAGGGAAATGGTTCTTTCCAGCAGCTTGAGGAAGGTGAGATGACACTCAGGGTCGGAACAAGAGGCGTCATTTCAGCCAGTGCAGTGGGAGCGACCAAATTGTTTTTCAAAAATAAATGTTTGTTTTTAGAAAACTTGTATATAGTACCTAAGATAAAAAGGAACCTTATTTATGTTTCTAGTTTGTTAGAACATTCTTATTCTATTTCTTTTGAACTTAATGAAGCGTTCATTTTTCGAAATGGAGTATTTATTTGTTATGCTAAATTAGAAAACAACTTGTATGTCTTAAGACCAACTGACATTAAAGCACTTTTAAGTCATGAGATGTTTAAAACTGCTGAAACTCAAAATAAAAGGCAAAGAATTTCTCCAAAAAGTAACAACATACCTTTGGTATTTACGTCTTGGTCATATTGATCGGATCGGTCGTTTGGTAAAGAATGGACTTCTAATTGAGTTGGAAGATGATTCATTGCCACCCTGTGAATCGTGTCTCGAGGGTAAAATGACTAAGAGACCTTTTACTATAAAAGGTTATCGAGCCAAAGAACTTTTAGAGTTGATACATTTGGATCTTTGTGGTCCAATGAATGTAAAAGCTCGAGGAGGTTATGAATACTTCATCTCTTTCATAGATGATTATTCCAGATTTGGTTACTTATATCTAATGGGTCAAAAGTCTGAAGCTCTTGAAAAGTTTAAAGAGTTTAAGGCTGAAGTTGAAAACCTATTAGGTAAAACAACCAAAACACTTCGTTCAGACCGAGGTGGAAAGTATATGGATATGAGATTCCAAAATTATTTGATAGAACATGGAATCCAATCCCAACTCTCAGCACCTAGTACACCTCAACAAAATGGTGTATCTGAAAGGAGGAATAGAACGTTGTTAGACATGGTTCATTCTATGATGAGCTATGCTTAATTGGCTAGCTTGTTTTGGGGGTATGCAGTAGAGACTGCAGTACATATTTTAAACAACGTCCCCTCGAAAAGCGTTTCTGAAACACCTTTCAAGTTATGGAGGGGGCATAAACCTAGTTTGCGTTACTTCCGTATCTGGGGTTGTAAACCTGAGACTTTCCTTGGATAATTTTCTCTTGTCACACATTGTAGGAAATTTGATTTAAGTTATTGTGGTTTCATTGTTGGATTAAGTTGTTGGACATTGTTAACTTAAGAAGAAAGGAAAATAAATGAACCAAAGGAAATGAAAGAAAAGAAAAGAAAAAAAAAAGAAATCAGTAAAAAGGAAAAATTAAAAAAAAGTAAAGTAAAGAAAATGAAAGGAAATTCGGTGCTAGTGCTTTTAAGGAGAATCCCACCACCGACAAGATGCATTTCAACCATTTTCAGTCCATTTTCCCATCATTTTGCATCCAAAAGTCAGAGAATTCGAGGGAGAGCGTGAAGGAAGAAGAAGAAGAAGATTTTCAGGGTTTAGAGGTTGAAGAAGATAGGAAATAGCTCAAGCAAAGGCAGCCATGGCAGAATCTGGGTTCAACCTGCGTATCTCTGGTTTTTGATTTGGTTTGAGCTACACAGAAAGAACTAAGAGGTGAGGTTTGGTTTTATTTAAAGTTAATCCATTTTCTAACAAATTTTATGAAGGAAGCGTGAGCTAAATCTGATGATAAGTTAATGGTTTTTGAAATGGAAAACAGAGCACAAAATTTTTCGTGCAAACCAGGAGGATCTTTGGTTTTCTCTGAGTTTTCGAGCATTTTTGGGTGTACAAGTTGAATCAGAAGCTCTATTTCGTATGGTTGGAAAGCGGATTCAATTTTCTATAACTTTCATGAAGAATCCGTGAGCAAAAAATGACTTGAAGTAGGTTTAATTTCAGGAGAAAGATAGAGGGTAGTAGAGAAGCTCGAATATGTGTTTTCTGTGTCCAGGGCATTTCTGGACAAATTGGTTGGTAAGCTCGTTTTCATTTCTTCAGGTAAGTTGTAGAATGTTTGAAAATGGAGAGTTTGGTGTATAGTACATTAATATTGGTTAAGTATTGATGAAGTTATGAGTGTTGGAAGTTATGGTATTGAATCTGGAAAATCTTGAAAAGTAGAATGTGAAGTGTGATTTTTTATTCAAGTGTTTAGAATTCATGAGCATGGAAAAACAAAACTACTTATGGTTCTAATGCTCGGTTTTGGGTGTTTGACAGGCCAAGAGGAAATAGGTCGAGTCTACAGACCAGGAAACTAGCTAAGACTGTGAGTGACAAAACAAATTTCGAAAATTGTTTCTAAGTGGTTGTTCATGATTAGATGTTCTACATGTTTTCTTCTATGAATAATACATGATTTCTATGAATGGTTTCAAACATAAGTTTTGAGCTTAGATTCTATAATGAGGTTTATATACGAGCACGTGATTATTGAACTTATGAAAAGTAGTTGAAACGATATCATTTAAAGTAAAGTATGTATTAGCAAGTACTTTTTAAAGATTTTCAGTTTTTCACGAGTAAGCTGAGTAAGCTTAAGTTTTACGAAAGATAACGATAAGCAGGTATGTTTTAATGTTTTCATGTGAGTTTCTGAGATTTCTATTGACGACATGACTGAGATATTGAGCCCGAGGCTATATGGTACCGTATGCACACAAGTTATATTCCGTTGTTGACGTTGAGTGTACTCCGTGACAACGATGCTGTCGTGAGTGCTGGGCGGGCCCCACTACGACAAAGAGGATGGGAGTGCTGGGCGGGCCCCACTACATCGTAGAGCTAGTAAACGTTGGTTGTACTGGGTGTGCCCTACACAACGTTGATTTGTCATGTTAGTTAAGATGTTTTATATAATCGATATGTCTTGCAAGATTTTAATAACGTACTTGCGGGTTATTTGAGAAAGCTTTTATCGTTACACATTTATGTTAAACGCTTTGATTGAACATGTTTATACGTCTAAAGGTTTATCACGTGTTCTCACTTGCGGTTTTACAGTTTTTAAATTTAGTCAGTCACTAGGCTTCGTAGCTCACTCTTTCGAAATGTTTTCTCACTTTTTAGGTAGAGATCGAGCTCTCGGTGCCTGATACACTTCCAACGTCTGCTGAAAGTTCCAGATCAAGCTCCAGTACGTGGTGGAGTTGTACATTGAGTCTTTCTATATTGTAAATGTTTTTGTAAGGATTGAATAATTAACGGTTTGTATAAGTTCTAGAGGTCGTGGTTGTATAAACCCCAGTTGAATATGTTTTCGGTTCTGATATCTATATCAGGTTATTTTCCAAACCGAGTTATGTCAGGGCTGCACCTCATGTATGTTAAAAGGTTTTCAGGCATTCCACTGTGTTGTGTTTCATGTAGAATATTCTATATCTAAGATTAGCATGTTTATCAGGTTCAACGTTTCAGGAGGGTCAACGGGTATCGGTAGAGGAGGACGATGTCTGTTGGCTTCACGCCATCTTTCGGACTATGCTAGCAGGTGGTCCAGGAGGGGGTGTGACAGGGGTTGTCCAGCATATGTGCTTGTGACAAATCCTAAGAAACTGGAACCTCGTTCGAAATTATGACAATTTGTTGGTTACCCCAAAGAAACGAGAGGTGGTCTTTTCTACGACCCACAAGAAAATAAGGTCTTTGTATCAGCAAATGCCACTTTCTTGGAGGAAGATCACATGAGGAATCACAAACCACGTAATAAGTTAGTATTAGGATAAGCTATAGAAGAGTTAACAACAGTTGTTGATGAAGCAGGTCCTTCCACAAGACTTAATGAAGGAGTCAGCTCTTCTGGTCAATCTCGTCTTCCTCACATAGTGAGAGAGCCTCGACATAGTGGGAGGGTTGTATTACAACCTGACTATTACTTGGGTTTAACTGAAATTGAGGTCGTCATACCTGATAATGATGGTGTTGAGGATCCATTCTCTTATCGTCAGACAATGAATGATGTGGATAAAGACCAATGGGCAAAGCAGTGGACCTTGAGATGAAGTCTATGTACTTCAATCAAGTTTGGGAACTTGTAGATCTTCCTGAAGGGGTAAAACCCATAGGGTGCAAATGGATCAATAAGAGAAAGAGAGATGCAGTTTGGAAAGTACAGACTTTCAAAGCTAGACTTGTAGCAAAGGGTTACACCCAAAGAGAAAGGGTTGACTATGAGGAGACCTTTTCTCCTGTTGTTATGTTAAAGTCTATAAGAATTCTCTTATCCATAGCCACATATTATGACTATGAAATATGGCAAATGGATGTCAAGACTGCCTTTTTGAATGGTAATCTTGAAAAGAATATCTTTATGTCTCAGTCCGAAGGGTTCATAACCCAAGGTCATGGAGCAAAGAGTTTGTAAACATAATCAATCCATTTATTGGTTGAAACAGGCCTCCGGATCTTGGAACATTAGATTTGACATTGCGATCAAATCTTTTGGCTTTGACTAGAATGTTGATGAACCTTGTGTTTACAAGAAGATCAACAAAAATAAGGTAGCTTTTCAAGTACTATATGTTGATGACATCGTACTCATAGACAATGATGCAGGGTATCTGTCTGACGTTAAAGAATGGCTAGCGGGCCAATTCCAAATGAAAGATTTAGGAGAGACCCAATATGTTCTTGGAATCAAAATTATTCACGATCGAAAGAACAAAATGCTAGCTCTGTCTCAAGCAATGTATATCGACAATGTAAACCCGAGACTTTCCTTGGATCATTTACTCTTGTCATCTATTGTGGTTTCATGGTTGAACTTAAGTTGTTGGGATTTACCAAGTTAAAAGAAGAAAGAAAAGAAAAGAAAAGAAAAGGAAAAAGTAAAAAGAACAAAAGTGAAAAAAATAAAAGGAAAATGGGAATGGAGAGCAAGACACCACCACCGACAACCTTCTTTACCAGCCCATTACCATCCATTTTTCCATCCTTTTCCATCCAAATTTTTAGAGCAATTGAGGGAAAGAGTGAAGGAAGAAGAATAAGAAGAATTTCGTGGTTTTGAGGTTGAAGAAGATATGATAAGCCCATGCAAAGCCAGCCGTAGCAGAATCTGAGTTCAACCTGTCAACCTCTGGTTTTATATTCGGTTTGAGCTACACAGAAGGAACTAAGAGGTGAGGTTTGATTTTCTTGAAAGTTAGTTCCTTTTCTAAAAACTTTCATGAAGGAATCTTGACCTAAATCGTATGAGAAGTTAATGGTTTTTGGAATGGAAAACAGAGCACAGGATTTTCGAGCAAAGCAGGAGGATCTCTGGTTTTCTCTGGTATTTTGAGCATTCTGTGGTGTACAAGTTGAATCAGAAGCTCTATTTGGTATGGCTGGAAACCTTATTCAATATCCTACAACATTCATGAAGATTTCCTGAGCCACAAATGACTTTAAGTAGGGTTAATTTCAGGAGATAAATAAAGGGTAGCAGAGAACCTCGAATCTGTGTTGTCTGTGTTCGGGGCAATTCTGGACATATTGGTTGGGAATCTCGTTTTCATTTCTTCAGGCATGTTGTATAGTGTTCGAAAATGAAGAGTTTGATGTGTATTACATTAATTTTTGTTAAGTATTGAGGAAGATATGGCTGTTGGAAGTTAGGGTATAGAATCTGGAAAATCTGGAAAGTAGAATGTGAATGTGATTCTTAATCCAATAGTTTAAAAATTCATGAGTGATGTGGACTTTTCCTACCGCAAGCGCACGGGTCAAGTAATAATATAGTGAATAGTAAATTCGAATGTCGTCCTCTGGATTGGATTTTTAAGCAAATCAAGTATTGTGAATTATCTTGCCCAATTTTATTTAGGGATCAAAAAGTGATGAAAAGATGATGATAAAACCAAATCAAAGCAAATAAAAAGAATGGAAATTCAATTGGGAAAACTACTTAGGGAATTGATTTCGCCGATTTCGTTTAGGATTGATTTTAAAGAATAAGTTATTATGCACAATGAAATTATGAGCCAAAGACCCTTTAATCACAACTACCTCTCCCGAGTATAATTGATTCTCATGCAAATTAACCAACTTGATATCCCTATCTAAGTTTATTAATATGCAAGGCAATGAGATCTTTTAACCAATTCTAAAGTTAATCTAAAACCGTCAAGAATTAGAAATTAAACTTTATTCATGCAATCTTGAGTAAGTCTAAATCAAATCCCCTCTCCCGAGCTAGATTCGAAACTTAAATCATCCAACTAATGGCCAATTAATTGAAAGCATTAAATCAAGATTACAAACACAATAACATTGCACAACTTAAACCATAAATCAATCCATAAACTTAATCAACTACATCAATCCCTAAGCTACAAGTTTAGCTACTCATGAATGTAAATACAATCTCAACTAAACATGTGTAAGCCATAAATCTAACTAAAGAAAGAAAAGGGAAAAGAAAACTCAATGTAGGCCGAGTCCCGACGTCCCCGTCACGATCCCCACGAACAATGGGTTGATTTCCAAGTTCCTCCTTTGTTTTCAGCTCCAAAAGCCCTCTATTCTGTCCTCTTTACGGCTCCAAAAGGTCCCAACTTGATCCCCTAAAAACCTAGCCGAAAGGAAGCTTTTATTCTGATTTTTCGTCGAAGCGTCGAGACGCTGTCAAGACAGCGTCGCGACGCTGCCTCTTAAACGCGCGTTCTGAATAAGGAAAAACAATAGCGTCGGGACGCTTCCTATCGTAGCGTCTCGACGCTGTAAGCTTTACGCGCCTAATCTGATATGGAATGTGAGCGTCGAGACGCTCAAGAGCTAGCGTCTCGACGCTAGCCTGCTGTTGACCGAGATTTGACTTTTCTCCACTTTTACTCTTTTCATTCCGATGCATCTTTTCACGCCCCGAGCACCCGATTAACTCTGATATTGCATTATAGCTCCAATCAACCATTTCCTACAGAATAAACATTAAAGTGCAATAAAATGGCCCAAACATCATAAAAGACTAGCTAAATTAAATAAGTAAAGATAGCTAGCTATGCTCGCTATCAAATACCCCCAAACTTAAGCTTTTGCTAGTCCTCGAGCAAACTCTAAATCAGACATACAATGGAAGAATGGATGCAACAATAATAACTCAATCCTCAAGGCTCAAAAGTCAATAACCAAGCAAGCAAGAGATATGCACATAAGGACCAATGAGGGAGACAAATTAAAATTTTTCCAAAATTAACTTGCACAAGCGAGATCTACTCAACAAGATCAGACTCTACTAACCTGGGATTGGATTATTAAACTCTCAGCTCATCTTCCCTCTACACTGGCACTAAGGTTTCACTAATGAGTTAATGCAACAAATTAGTTTGTTTATCTCCATACTTAGGTGCTTTTAATTAACAATTGAATTAAGCATGTAAATGTGGCACTAGCTTTCACACACCCATTGCAGGGACCCTTAACCTGAGTTTTCTCTGGTTGGCCTAACTGATCACAACAGGGGTAGCTCTTTTTGCCTTAATCTTTATTAACCATTGCATATTGTGCACAAGCCATGGCATAATTATCTTATTTCAACAGTAACAACAAGAATGATTTTTCTTTATGAGCATAAATAGCAGATATTCTTTTCTTTTCTCCTAAGCAAGATCAAACATGCTAATTTGCAAAAAATTAACTCTTTAGCTCTACCCTACACCTATCGAGGTGACAACAAGCATATGAACTCAATAATTCGCTCCTAAGCATTCAAATCCAAATCTAGCCAAGACAGATATTCTACTCATGCAAGCCATCTCCTAGAAAAATTTTAAAAAGTCTCCCTTTTTGGGCACTTATGCTTACATCTCATCACAAGCTTGAAAATTGACAAGAAAGCCTATCCTAGGACATCATAATCATGCAAAAGTAGCATCCAGAAAACAACCATATGCATCATTCAAAGAAAGCTCAAAACTATAGCCCGAACTCAGATGCTCAAGGGCTCCACAAACATGCTAATCCACCCCCAAACTTAAAATATGCATTATCCTCAATGTATAACGAAAATAAAGCATAAACAAGCAGGAGAACAATAAACGAATGAAAGGAGTGAACAATACTGGCCTGGAATGATGATGACTTCTTGCTTGAGAGCTTGGACTCTTGAAAGCTTGAAAGCAAAGGGGAGAAAGAAAACAAGACCTACAAAACAAAAACAAACAATAAATCAAAAACAAAAAGAAAACACACTAAACTTACTTGGGTTGCCTCCCATAAGCGCTTGTTTAACGTCATTAGCTCGACGTGTTGCACGTGCTTCAAGGAGGCTTTTGTTCTGTGAATCCAACAGAGGTGCTCTTTCTTGCACCTTTCCTGTAGCCCATGTAAAGCACTTCATCTTTAGAGTCTTCAACTGCTTTAAAGATTTCTTTTTCGTTCTTGACTCTAATAGTGAGCTCCCTGCGCTCAATATCTATAATCGCTCGCCCAGTAGCGAGGAATGGTCGTCCTAATATGACAGGCATTGAAGGATTTTCTATCATGTCCATAACATACAAGTCAATAGGGAGGAAAAATCTACCTACTCTGATTAACACATTTTCTACAATACCAACTGGTCTCACCACAGATTGATCAGCCAATTGGAGCTTTACAGGAGTAGACTTAATCTCACCTATATCTAACTTTTTACACAAAGATAGAGGAATGATATTAATGCTAGCACCTAAATCACATAATGCTCTAAAAGAATAAGTACCAAAACTACAAGGAACAGAAAAACTCCCTGGATCTGCTACTTTTTCAGGTACTTTCTGTTGTACTCTAGTGCTGCATGTGGAAGCAAGATAAACAGTGTCAACCTTCTTTTCTTTTCGCTTCTTTGCTAACCACTCCTTCATGAACCTGTTGTATTGGGGCATCTCTAATGCCTCTGCAAATGGAATATTAATATTCAGATTCATAAAAGCATTCATAAATTTATCAAATTGAACCTGATTGTTCTTTTTCTTCTTTTTCTTTTTCTTTTCCTTGGGAACCATCAGTGTGGGAGAAGGAATAAGAGGCTCAAGGTTAGGTTGTTCAGCCTCATCAGATGATGTGTCCTCCTCAGCTTCCCCTGTAGGCGTTTCATAGTCCTCAGATTCAGGTTCCTCTTCAGATTCTTCCTGGTGCACAGTGATTGCCTTACAATACTCCATCTGGGGTTTCTCTTGTTCAGCTGGGGCCTTACCTTTATTCATGGTGCTTACAACATTCACCAACTGTCCCAGCTGAGTCTCAATGTTCTTTATGGCTGCACTGTGGCCATTCACTGTTGAATTGATGGCAATGACTGCCTCCTCTAACTTGGTTGTCCTGTTACTAGACTCTACAATGAAAGCTCCAACAAGATCTTCTAACTTTTTATTATCTTGAGTTTGAGGGGCAAAACCAGGAGGATTAAGAACATTCTTAGTATTAGCATAAGAGAAATTTTCATGGTTCCTATTGTTAGGGTGATAATGTGTAGGTGTAGAACTATTATTATATCCCCTAGAATTAAAATTTGACACATACTGAACCTGCTCGATGGTCTCCTCCTGAGGTCTAGATGCTAAAGCAGCAGCTGATTCAATTGACTGTGCACTCCCTGTACCTGAAAATTTCATAAAAGCATTGGCAAGGGAAGTCATCTGGGCCTGGAGTGCACTTACTTTATCAACCTCAAACACTCCAGCAGCAATCTTTTTAGGTGTAGACCGCTCGGATGGCCACTGATAGCTGTTGGTGGCCATATCCTCTAAAAGTGTGCGAGCGTTTTCCACGGTCTTGGACAACAGAGTCCCACCTGCAGCTGCATCAACAATCGTTTTTGTACTAGGAGTTAAACCATTATAAAACAACTGTACCTGAAGCCAATCGGGGTAACCATGTTGAGGACACTTCCTCAGTAGCTCTTTGAATCGTTCCCAAGCTTCGAACAGCTGCTCATCATATTGTTGTTGGAATGTCCCAATCTCGGTCCTCAGCTTGACCGTCTTTGCAGGAGGGAAAAATTTCTTTAAAAAGGCCTGGACCAAAGCATCCCAGGTGGTGATGCTCCCAGGAGTAATAGACTGCAACCAATCTCGTGCTTTATCCTGCAAAGAAAAGGGAAATAAACGTAAGCGAATAGCATCCTCAGAGACTCCATTAATCTTTACCGTCCCACAAATATCCAAAAATGATTTAAGATGAGAATTTGGATCCTCAGTGGGCGATCCTCTATATGCACAGTCTCGAGCCATCTGAATGAGGCCGGTTTTCAGCTCAAAGTTGTTGGCATTAATCGGTGCATAGACAATCCCCGACTGTTGCCCCTGAAACACAGGCTGAAAATAATCTCTAATAGGCCTAGGCTCCTCAGGTGGATTTTGGTCAGCCATTTGAATAATTTCTCTATTTTCCCTTCGAAGCCTAAGAATTGTTCTTTCTATCTCGGGATCAAATGGTATCACTTCTCTACTACTACGCATGCAAAATTAAAAATACCTTAAAAAGAAAAGAAAAAAAAAACAAATATGGAAATAAATAAAGAAAAGGAAACAACAAATCTAAATATGGAAAATATAATCAAGAAAAATGAAACAAACTAACCTAATATGGAATGCAAAAATAAATATGACAAAATGCAAATAAGGAAACTAACCTAGAAAAGGAAAAACAAGAACAAATAAGGAAAAGAATACACAACTAAAAGGAAACTAACCTAGAAAATCAAATATGGAAAGAAAAACAAATAAGGAAAAAAAATGCAACAAACCTAAAAAAGTAACAATACACCCTAAATTAAGATCAAGCAATTTTTCCACAATATCAATCTAGCTAAATGTGCCAATCCCCGGCAACGGCGCCAAAAACTTGATGTGGACTTTTCCTACCGCAAGCGCACGGGTCAAGTAATAATATAGTGAATAGTAAATTCGAATGTCGTCCTCTGGATTGGATTTTTAAGCAAATCAAGTATTGTGAATTATCTTGCCCAATTTTATTTAGGGATCAAAAAGTGATGAAAAGATGATGATAAAACCAAATCAAAGCAAATAAAAAGAATGGAAATTCAATTGGGAAAACTACTTAGGGAATTGATTTCGCCGATTTCGTTTAGGATTGATTTTAAAGAATAAGTTATTATGCACAATGAAATTATGAGCCAAAGACCCTTTAATCACAACTACCTCTCCCGAGTATAATTGATTCTCATGCAAATTAACCAACTTGATATCCCTATCTAAGTTTATTAATATGCAAGGCAATGAGATCTTTTAACCAATTCTAAAGTTAATCTAAAACCGTCAAGAATTAGAAATTAAACTTTATTCATGCAATCTTGAGTAAGTCTAAATCAAATCCCCTCTCCCGAGCTAGATTCGAAACTTAAATCATCCAACTAATGGCCAATTAATTGAAAGCATTAAATCAAGATTACAAACACAATAACATTGCACAACTTAAACCATAAATCAATCCATAAACTTAATCAACTACATCAATCCCTAAGCTACAAGTTTAGCTACTCATGAATGTAAATACAATCTCAACTAAACATGTGTAAGCCATAAATCTAACTAAAGAAAGAAAAGGGAAAAGAAAACTCAATGTAGGCCGAGTCCCGACGTCCCCGTCACGATCCCCATGAACAATGGATTGATTTCCAAGTTCCTCCTTTGTTTTCAGCTCCAAAAGCCCTCTATTCTGTCCTCTTTACGGCTCCAAAAGGTCCCAACTTGATCCCCTAAAAACCTAGCCGAAAGGAAGCTTTTATTCTGATTTTTCGTCGAAGCGTCGAGACGCTGTCAAGACAGCGTCGCGACGCTGCCTCTTAAACGCGCGTTCTGAATAAGGAAAAACAATAGCGTCGGGACGCTTCCTATCGTAGCGTCTCGACGCTGTAAGCTTTACGCGCCTAATCTGATATGGAATGTGAGCGTCGAGACGCTCAAGAGCTAGCGTCTCGACGCTAGCCTGCTGTTGACCGAGATTTGACTTTTCTCCACTTTTACTCTTTTCATTCCGATGCATCTTTTCACGCCCCGAGCACCCGATTAACTCTGATATTGCATTATAGCTCCAATCAACCATTTCCTACAGAATAAACATTAAAGTGCAATAAAATGGCCCAAACATCATAAAAGACTAGCTAAATTAAATAAGTAAAGATAGCTAGCTATGCTCGCTATCAATGAGCATGGAAAGACAAAACTATCTATGGTTCTAATGCTCGGTTTTGGTTATTTGACAAGCCAAGAGGAAATAGGTCGAGTCTACAAACCGGGGAACTAGATAAGACAGTGAGTGACAAAATGAATTTCGAAAATTGTTTCCAATGGTTGTTCATGTCTAGACGTTTTATACGATTTTCTATGAATGATACATGGTTTTTATGAATTGTTTCAAGCTCAAGTTATGAGCTTAGATTTTCTAATCAAGATTATAAATGAGCATGTGATTATTGAGTTTCTGAAAAATAGTGGAAACGACATCCTTTTAAGCCAAGCATGTATCAGCAAGAATTAATTAAAGAGTTTTTATTTTTCCACGAGCAAGCTGAGTAAGCTTGAGTTTTACGAAAGATAACGATAAGCAGGCATGTTCTAATGTATTCATGTGATTTTTTGATATTTCTATTGACTACATGACTGAGATATTGAGCCCGAGGCTATATGGTACCGTGTGCACACAAGTTATATTCCGTTGTTGACGATACTATCGTGAGTGTTGGGCGGGCCCCACTACATCATATGACTAGTAAACGTTGGTTGTACTGGGCGTGCCCTACACAACGTAGATCATTAGTTTAAACGTTTGATGTACTTGATATGCCTTGCTAGATTTTTAACGACGAACCTGCGATGTCTTAAGAAAGCTTTTGTCGTTGCACGATTATGTTTAACGCCTTGGTTGAGCTGCTTTATTCATTTAAAGTTTTATCACGTGTTCTGATTTTCGAATGTACAGTTTTAAATTTAGTCACTCACTGGGCTTCATAGCTCATTCTTTCAAAATTTTTTTCCACTTTTCAGGTAGAGATCGAGCTCCCAGTGCCTGATACACTGCCAGCATCTGCAGAAAGTTCCAGAACAAGCTTCAGTACGTGGGTGGAGTTGTATATTGAGTCTGTTCAAATTGTATATGTTTTGTAAGGATTGGATAATATAGTCCTAGAGGTCGTGGTTGTATAAACCCTAGTTGTATATGTTTTTGGTTGTGATACCTATATCAGGTTATTATCCAATTCAAGTTATGTCAGGGCGACACCTCGTGTTTGTTGAAAGTTTTTTTAGGGATTCCACTGTGTTCTCTTTCATGTAGAATGTTTTATATCTATGATTAGTATGTTTATCAGGTTCAACTTTCAGGAGGGTCAGCGGGTATCGTTAGAGGAGGACGATGTCCATTGGCTTCACGCCATCTTTCGGGCTAAGCTAGCAAGTGGTCTGGGAGGGGGTGTGACAACTTGGTATCAGAGCAGTTAGCTCCATGGGAAATGAAACATGGCAATTAGTGCTAAGAAAATCTAGGAAGTAAATAGTTAGACGTTGGGTCAGTTTAGTTAGAACTATCGGAGTATGGTCTGAGTATTGTTGAGAGTGAGTCTAGTCAGGACTAGAATGTGGGTATAAGTTTAGTATCATGCATCTGAGTTAAGTATCTATAACATGTCTGGTGTGTTGATATGTTATAGGAGTTATGCCACCACGTACCAACAGAAGACGCAGGCAGAATCAGGACAGGACGCAGGATCCTACCCAAAGTCAATCGGAAAGGGGATCCAGTACCCCGAGAGGTCAGAATGAGGCAGGGAGTGAGCGATTTGCTAGATCTGCACAGGAGGTCGGTAGGCCAGAGAGAGCAGGGCCTAGTGATCCGGAAAAGACGTATGGGATTGAACGGTTGAAGAAATTAGAAGCCACAGTGTTTGAGGGTTCCACGGATCCAGCTGACGCCGAGGTCTGGTTGAATATGTTGGAGAAATGCTTTGACGTGATGAGTTGTCCTGAGGAGCAAAAAGTCAAATTAGCCACATTCATTTTGTAGAAGGAGGCAGAGGGATGGTGGACATCCATTATAGCCAGGCGCAGTGATGCACGTACGTTAGATTGGCAGACATTCAAAGGCATATTCGAGGAAAAGTACTATCCCACCACATATTGTGATGCAAAGAGAGATGAGTTTCTGGAGCTGAAACAAGGGTCACTTTCAGTGGCTGAGTACAAGAGAAAGTATACCGAGCTTTCACGGTATGCTGAAGTGATTGTGGCATCTGAGAGTGACAGGTGTCGCAGGTTTGAGAGAGGGCTACATTTTGAGATACGTGCCCCAATTACCGCTATTGCCAATTGGACGGATTTTTCCCAGCTAGTAGAGACTGCTTTACGTGTGGAGCAGAGTATTATAGAGGAAAAGTCGGCTGTGGAGCCTAGTCGTGGAGCTCCAACAGCTAGTGCTTTCCGAGGTCGTGAGCAACGGAGGTTCACACCTGGAGTGAATGTTTCAGGTCGTCAAGACTTCAAGCGTCGATCTGGTGGTTAGTTATCGAGGCAGATGAGTTCGGGTAGTGCCTATCAGAGGCAGAGTCAGAGAGCCCCCAGTCAGTCTACGAGTTCAGTAGCAAGACCACGGACGGGTCAGGAGTCCGTTGCTAGTGAATCCAGGAGAACCTCATGTGTAAGTTGTGGCAAGAATCATCGGGGTCAGTGTCTTGTTGGCGCCGGTGTGTGTTACCAGTGTGGACAACCAGGCCATTTCAAGAGGGATTGTCCACAGTTGAGGGTAGCAGTTCAGAGGGACCAGGGAGTTGAGTCTCACACAGTTGAGCAGCTGAGAATCTCAGCAGCCGCAGGAGAGGGAACGAGTGGTGCAAGGCAAAAGGGAGTTGTGGGGAGACCTAGGCAGCAGGGAAAAGTCTAAGCCATGACTCAACAGGAAGCAGAGGATGCACCAGACGTGATGACTGGTACGATTTCGATTTGTAATGTACCTGCACGTGTTTTATTAGATCCAGGTGCTACGCATTCCTTTGTTTCTAGTATGTTTTTAACTAAGCTGAATAGGATGCTAGAGCCTTTATCTGAGGAGTTAGTCATATACACACCAGTTGGTGACGTTTTATTAGTCGGTGAAGTGTTACGTGATTGTGAGGTTGTAGTAGAAGGTCTCTGTATGTTAGTGGATCTTCTTCCCCTTGAGTTGTAGGCGTTGGATGTGATTTTGGGAATGAATTTCTTATTCACTCATTATGCTTCTATGTATTGCCATAGGAAGGAAGTGACTTTTAAGAAACCAGGTTTGACTGAAGTAGTTTTCAGAGGTGAGAGGAAGATTATTCATACGAGTTTGATTTCAGTTCTGAAAGCTGAGAAGTTGTTGAGGAAAGGTTGCACAACGTTTCTTGCGCACGTGGTTGAGGTGCAAGAAGAAAAGCTGAAACCAGAAGATGTTCCTATGGTGAATGAATATCTTGATGTTTTTCCAGCTGATCTATTGGGTTTGCCGCCTGATAGAGAGGTGGAGTTCACTATTGAATTGTTACCAGGAACAACACCTATTTCACAGGCACCAAACAGAATGGCTCCGAGCGAGCTTAAGGAGCTGAAGGTGCAGTTGCAAGAACTAGTCGACAAGGGATACATCAGGCCTAGTGTATCACCTTGGGGAGCTCGAGTGTTATTCGTGAAGAAGAAAGATGGTACCCTGAGATTATGCATTGATTACAGGCAGTTAAACAAAGTCACGATACGTAACAAGTATCCTCTACCACACATTGATGACTTGTTTGACCAGTTAAGGGGAGCAGTAGTGTTCTCTAAGATTGATCTGAGGTCAGGATACCACCAGTTGAAGGTTAGGGAATCAGATATTCCTAAGACATCATTCATGACGAGGTATGGGCTCTATGAGTTTTTAGTAATGCCATTCGGTTTAACGAATGCCCAACAGTTTTTATGGACCTCATGAACAGGATCTTCCATCAGTATTTAGATCAGTTTGTGATAGTATTCATCGATGACATACTAGTTTACTCAATTGACAGGAAAGCCCATGAGAAACATCTGAGGATTGTCCTACAGACACTACGTGATAAACAACTATACGCTAAGTTCAGCAAATGTGAGTTCTGGTTGAAACAAGTAGTGTTCTTAGGACATGTAGTTTCAGCGGACGGAGTTAGTGTTGACTCGCAGAAAGTGGAAGTTGTTGTCAACTGGGAGAGACCAGCTAGTGCAACAGAGGTACGTAGTTCCCTCGGCTTGGCCGGATACTACAGACGTTTTGTTGAGGATTTTTCACGATTAGCATTACCCTTGACAGCTTTGACAAGGAAGAACGCTAAGTTTGAGTGGTCGGATAAATGCGAACAGAGTTTCCAGGAGCTGAAGAAGTGATTGGTGACAACGCCTATTCTGACACTTCCTGTAACAGGGAAGGAGTATGTGATCTATTGTGATGCTTCGAGGCAAGGATTAGGTTGTGTGCTGATGCAGGAAGGAAAGGTAATAGCTTATGCTTCAAGGCAGTTGAAGAAGCATGAGTGTAATTACCCTACCCATGATCTTGAGCTAGTAGTGGTTGTTTTAACGCTGAAGATCTGGAGACATTATTTATTCGGTGAGAAGTGCCACATTTTCACAGATCATAAGAGTCTGAAGTATATCTTTGATCAGAAAGAGCTGAATCTAAGGCAGAGGCGATGGCTAGAACTAATTAAAGACTATGACTGTACCATAGAATATCATCCAGGTAAGGCTAACGTGGTAGCAGATGCGTTAAGTAGGAAGTCAAGACTTCCGCATGCTTGCTAAGTGAGTTAAGAGGTTTCAAGGCAGTTATGACTGCATAAAGCTCAGGGAGTCTTTTAGCTCAATGTCAAGTTAGGTCTTCTCTAGTAGCAGAGATTGTGAGAAGACAACTAGAGGATAGTAACTTACAGAAGATGCTTGCAAAGTCTAGGCAAGGCCAAAGGCAGAATTTGAGCTGAGAGCAGACGGAGCCATAGTTAAGCAGGGAAGACTATGCATTCCGAGTATTAGTGAGCTTAAGAGTGCTATATTAGAGGAAGCTCACAGTTCAACTTACTCTATGCATCCAGGAAGCACCAAGATGTATAGAACTCTGAAGAAAACTTATTGTTGGCCTGGTATGAAGCAGGAGATAGCTGAATATGTCGATAGATGTTTGATCTGCCAACAGGTTAAACCAGTGAGACAGAGGCCAGGAGGACTCTTTAATCCACTGCCTGTGCCGGAGTGGAAGTGAGAGCATATTACCATGGATTTTCTGTTTGGATTACCTCGTACTTCTAGTGGACATGATGGTATATGGGTAATAGTGGACAGACTCACCAAGACAGCACGGTTTATACTGATTGAAGCGACGTCTACACTAGATCACCTAGCTAAGTTATACGTCGACAGGATTGTGAGTCAACATGGAGTTCCAGTGCCCATAGTTTCAGATAGGGATCCGAGGTTTACTTCTAAGTTTTGGCCTAGTGTGCAGAAAGTAATGGGAACAAAGTTGAAGTTCAGTACAGCGTTCCATCCCTAGACAGATGGTCAGTCTAAGAGGACCATCCAGACCTTAGAGGACATGTTGAGAGCACGTGTTCTTCAATTTAAGGGAAGTTGGGATACCCACTTATCAGTTATGGAGTTCGCTTATAATAACAGCTATCAGTTTAGTATCGGCATGGCACCATTCGAGGCTTTGTATGGCAGACCATGTAGGACTCCTGTGTGCTGGAACGAAGTGGGAGAGCGAAAGCTAGTTGGTCCTGAGTTGGTACAAGTTATGTCAGACAATATTGAGCTGATTAGGGAGAATCTGAAAATAGCTTAGGATCGACAGAAGAGCTATGCATATAAGCGACAAAGAGACTTAGAATTCCAGGTTGGAGATCAAGTTTTCTTGAAGTTATCTCCGTGGAGAGGTGTTCTTCGCTTTGGGAGGAAAGGTAAGCTGAGTCCTAGATATATTGGTCCTTACCAGATAATAGAACGAGTTGGACCAGCAGCCTATAGACTTGAATTGCCAGCGGAACTCGCTCGAATACATGATGTTTTTCATGTGTCCATGTTGAGGAAATATATTCCAGATCCATCCCATGTGTTGCAAGTACAACCGATTGAGCTGAAAGAAGCCTTGAGTTATAAAGAGAAAGCGGTTAAGATCCTCGACAGAAAGGAGCAAGTTTTGAGGAACAAATCGATCCCACTCGTGAAAGTTCTTTGGAGATATCATGGAATAGAGGAGGCAACCTGGGAGTCAGAAGATGAAATGAGGAGGAGTTACCCGACACTCTTCACCTAAGAACTTTTAAATTTCGAGGACGAAATTTCATAAGGGGGAGGTAAGTTGTAAACCCGAGACTTTCCTTGGATCATTTACTCTTGTCATCTATAGTGGTTTCATGGTTGAACTTAAGTTGTTGGGATTTACCAAGTTAAAAGAAGAAAGAAAAGAAAAGGAAAAGTAAAAAGAACAAAAGTGAAAAAAAAAAAGGAAAATGGGAATGGACAGCAAGACACCACCACCGACAACCTTCTTTACTAGCCAATTACCATACATTTTGTCATCATTTTCCATCCCAATTCTCAGACCAATTGAGGGAGAGAGTGAAGGAAGAAGAAGAAGAAGAATTTCGTGGTTTTGAGGTTGAAGAAGATAGGAAAAGCTCATGCAAAGCCAGCCATAGCAGAATCTGAGTTCAACCTGTCAACCTTTGGGTTTTTATTCGGTTTGAGCTACACAAAAGGAACTAAGAGGTGAGGTTTGATTTTCTTGAAAGTTAGTGCATTTGCTAACAAATTTCATGAAGGAAGCTTGAGCTAAATCGTATGAGAAGTTAATGGTTTTTGGAATGGAAAACAGAGCACAGGATTTTCGAGTAAAGCATGAGGATCTCTGGTCTTCTCTGGTGTTTTGAGCATTTTGGGGTTTACAAGTTGAACCGGAAGCTCTATTTGGTATGGTTGGAAAGCTTATTCAATTTCCTACAATGTTCATGCAGATTTCGGGAGCCAAAAATGACTTTAAGTAGGGTTAATTTCAGGAGATAAATAAAGGGTAGCAGAGAACCTCGAATCTTTGTTGTCTGTGTTCGGGGAAATTCTGGACACATCGGTTGGGAATCTCGTTTTCATTTCTTCAGTTAAGTTGTAGAGGGTCGAAAAGGAAGAGTTTGATGTGTAGTACATTAATTTTGGTTAACTATTGAGGATGTTATGGGTGTTGGAAGTTGTGGTATAGAATCTGGAAAATCTGGAAAGTAGAATGTGAATGTGATTCTTAATCCAATAGTTTAAAAATTCATGAGCATGGAAAGAAAAAACTATCTATGGTTCTAATGCTCGGTTTTGGTTATTTGACAGGCCAAGAGGAAATAGGTCGAGTCTACAAACCGGGGAACTAGATAAGACAATGAGGGACAAAACGAATTTCGAAAATCGTTTCCAACGATTGTTCATTTTTAGATTTTTTTCATGCTTTTCTATGAATGATACATGGTTTTTATGAATGGTTTCAAGCTTAAGTTATGAGCTTAGATTTTCTAATGAGGATTATAAATGAGCATGTGATTATTGAGTTTCTGAAAAATAGTTGAAACGACATCCTTTTAAGCCAAGCATGTATCAGCAAGAATTAATTAAAGATTTTTTATTTTTCCACGAGCAAGCTGAGTAAGCTTGAGTTTTACGAAAGATAACGATAAACAGGCATGTTCTAATGTATTCATGTGATTTTCTGATATTTCTATTGACTACATGACTGAGATATTGAGCCCGAGGCTATATGGTACCGTGTGCACACAGGTTATATTCCGTTGTTGACGTTGAGTGTACTTCGTGACAACGATGCTGTCGTGAGTGCTGAGCGGGCCCCACGACGACTAAGACGATGGGAGTGCTGGGCGGGCCCCACTACATCGTATGACTAGTAAACGTTGGTTGTACTGGGCGTGCCCTACACAACGTAGATCGGTCATGTTAGTTAAAACGTTTGATGTACTTGATATGCCTTGCTAGATTTTTAACGACGAACCTGCGATGTCTTAAGAAAGCTTTTGTCGTTGCACGTTTACGTTTAACGCCTTGGTTGATTTGCTTTATGCATTTAAAGTTTTATCACGTGTTCTGATTTTCAAATGTACAGTTTTAAATTCAGTCACTCACTGGGCTTCATAGCTCATTCTTTCAAAATGTTTTTCCACTTTTCAGGTAGAGATCGAGCTCCCGGTGCCTGATACACTACCAGCGTCTCCTGAAAGTTCCAGAACAAGCTTCAGTACGTGGGTGGAGTTGTATATTGAGTTTGTTCATATTGTAAATGTTTTGTAAGGATTGGATAATATATTCCTAGAGGTCGTGGTTGCATAAACTCTAGTTGTATATGTTTTTGGTTGTGATACCTATATCAGATTATTATCCGAACCAAGTTATGTCAGGGCGACACCTCGTTTGTTCAAAGTTTTTTTTAGGGATTCCGCTGTGTTCTGTTTCGTGTAGAATGTTTTATATCTATGATTAGTATGTTTATCAGGTTCAACATTCTGGAGGGTCAGCGGGTATCGTTAGAGGAGGACGATGTCCGTTGGCTTCACGCCATCTTTAGGGCTAAGTTGGCAGGTGGTCCGGGAGGGGGTGTGACAGACAAAATGTTGTCTCAGTATTCGATGTGGAACTCCAAGAAAGGTTTATTGCCTTTCTGGTATGAGTTTCACTTGTCTAAGGAACAGTGTCCTAAGACACCTCAAGAAATTGAGAACATGAGACACATTCCCTACACCTTAGTTATGGGCAGCTAAATGTATGCTATGCTCTGCACTAGGCCTGACATTTGTTATGAAGTAGGGATAGTCAGCAGATATCAGTCAAATCTAGGGTTAGACCACTGGACTGCCGTAAAAGGAATCCTCAAGTATCTTCGGAGAACGATGGACTACATGCTGGTGTTTGGGGCTAAGGAGTTGGTCCTTATAGGATACACCGATTCTGACTTCCAGTCTGACAAGGATTCTAGGAAATCCACGTCAAGGTCAATATTCACCCTGAACGGGGTAGTTGTAGTCTGGAGAAGCATTAAGCAAGGATGCATAGTAGACTCCACTATGGAGGTTGAGTATGTAGCTGCTTGTGAAGCAACTAAGGAAGCAGTTTGGCTCAAGAAGTTCTTGACAAATTTGGAAGTTGTTCCAAATATGAACTTGCCCATTACAATATACTGTGATAATAGTGGGGTTGTAGCCAATTCTAAAGAACCTCGTAGTCACAAACGAGGAAAGCACATCGAGAGGAAGTATCACCTCATACGAAAGATTGTGCAAAGAGGAGATGTGATCGTTACCAAGATCACTTCGGAGCACAACATTGCTAATCCATTTACGAAAACTCTCTCGGCTAAAGTGTTCGAGGGTCATCTAGAGAGTCTAGGTATGCGAGACATGTATATTGTATAATCTAGGGCAAGTGGGAGATGTGTAATGGGTATGAAGGATGCCCTAGTTTATTGTATTTTGTATATTTACTTTGCATGTAGTGTACAGTATACATTTAAATTCTCGCAGGATATATTGTTCCTAATTACTCTTTACGAGCTAGTAGGGGACCTAATGGACATACAGATCAAAAGCTCCAATGATATGAGGATAACTGACTAAACTCATTAATTGAGTTAACCAATATTCATTAACTGAGGGTCACTCCACTAAAGACCCACAATTGAACTCTTCTCACTGTAAAACATTTATGTGTCCATGAATATATACCTATACCGGCAAGTCAATCCTTCACGAGTGTTTGTAACTACAACTGGGTCAAATTACCGTTTTACCCATGTGTTACCTCAGTCTACTTAAGTACTGATAGGACCTAAATAGTCATATTTTATCACCTCTAATATAAGCTTGTTAGAGCTATTTTATACTTGTATTATTTACAGGATCTTTGAGGTTAGGCGATGTCGGGAGCCGATCACGCTAATTTGGTGTTACTTTGAGCCAATTACGGAGTTTTGGAGCCATCTCAGTGTCTTGGATGGCGAGGAGGTGAAAAGACCCAATTGTGCTGAAGCGGGCCTGAAGAACGACACCAAAAGTCGAAGATTGAAGCCTCGTGTCGAGAAAAAACGAGACAAGACCGAGAAATAAAACAACAAGGGGCTGATAAAAAATGGCGTCGCAGACGCTGCCCCTGGCGTCTCGACGTGGTCGCGAAAATCAAGGCAGAGCATAAAGTTTGTAGTGTTTTGACGCTGCCCTTGGCATCTCGAGGCCACTGAGTTTTCTATAAATATGTAGTCTCGGTTTAGTCCGCTGTGAGGTTAGAAATTTGGTCTTTTTCGAGTCCTTTCGCCTCTTTTACTTTTCAGTAGTGTTGTAGACCTTTTTAGGTCATATTTCATGTATTCTTTCATGTCTATTCGTGCTTTTACTTTGTTTATGAGTAGCTAAACGTTTCTATATTGTTGGATTGGGATTATGCTTTGATTTCTATCTAGTTTGGCTGGTTTTTCTAGAGTTTTATGCACCGTTCTTGCTGAATTTTAATTAAGTTTTGCATGTTATCCCGTTTAAACAATTACATGAGGCTAGTCTATTAGGATTGACGACCCTATGTGATTACTGCTTGTGTATTCAATCAGTTATTTTTAGATAGCCAATAGGTTGAGGGAAACCACTCTCTACGTGAGACGGTCCCTGATAGGCCTAGGATGCATGTTAAAGGTTGTATGAATTAGATTTAAATTGTATTTGAATTTAGTTAATACAATTCCGGACCCACGATCTCATAGCGGCTAGTTTAAGTAGGTGATTGTACAATTGCTTATTCATATTAGTTAGATATAATTTAATGACCGTTGCGAGGTCTCGGATGGTTACTACTTTATGTATGAGAGGTGGCGAACGATAAAGAATTATATTAATTAATCTTGTTAATTGCAGAATTCACGATTAGAAAGTTAATTAGCACAGGTTAGTTTAGGGGGGGTCCTCCAAGTAACAAAGAAGCCGACCAAACTAATGAAATCAGCATAGAATAATTATTAGAGAAAACTAGGAAACCAAACGAAATAGAGTCAAGCATAAGAAATCTCAATCCAGCCATCCCTTTTATGTTATTGATTTCCGTCTTATTTTTCATCTGCATGCTTTATTTTGTCTCCCTTAAATTCTGCATTTATTTTCTTTGCTTTGCTCTGCTTTCCAAAATCCCCCTTGTTTTCATAAGCACAAAATTCTACATCTGCTAGGTCCCCTTCCTTGTGTTCGACCCCGACCACTATTTCTACAAAAATAGTTATAGTGCCGTGGATTATAAATTTTATTTGACCAACACGACCTTCAACAAGTCGGACCCGTCAAGTACCAGTGCTCCTCTAATGAACAACTTGTTTATGGTCCAACCATTAAACAGAAAGTCCCTCTTGGGCCAGTGAGAGGGCGGGAATCCTTTCTTCAAGACCCAGAGTCACCACTTAAGGGAACATTCATCTACTTCTCCTAGAAGTGGGAATGAGTGAGTTCCATCTTATGTTTGGTGGGTAGTTATAGTGCCGTGGATTATAAATTTTATTTGACCAACACGACCTTCAACAAGTCGAACCTGTCAAGTATCAGTGCTCCTCTAATGAACAACTTATTTATGGTCCAACCATTAAATAGAAAGTCCCTCTTGGGAAAGTGAGAGGGCGGGATCCCTTTCTTCAAGACCCAGAGTCACTAGTTAAGGGAACACTCATCTACTTCTCCTAGAAGTGGGAAGAAGTGAGTTCCATCTTATGTTTGTTGGGTAGTTATAGTGTCGTGGATTATAAATTTTATTTGACCAACACGACCTTCAACAAGTCGGACTCGTCAAGTACCAGTGCTCTTCTAATGAACAACTTGTTTATGGTCCAACCATTAAACAGAAAGTCCCTCTTGGGCCAGTGAGAGGGCGGGATCCCTTTCTTCAAGACCCAGAGTCACCACTTAAGGGAACACTCATCTACTTCTCCTAGAAGTGGGAAGGAGTGAGTTCCATCTTATGTTTGTTGGGTTTTATGCCTTAAAACCTGTGGATAGTAAATGTAAACATTTGACCGAACATTAATAAAATGATATTTCATGTATTATTCATTTATTATTGTTTGTATTGCGTATATTTTGCCTAAATAACCTTAATTCAATAAACTAAACATCCTAGGTTGTTAGTATGAGACTTGAACTAGTTGTGGGGACATACGAGGATCGCTGTTCAAGTTACAGCCTAAAGGGTCTATACTATAAGGATAAGGCTGGGTACCTTATCCTGGTGACACTATGGATACAACTCGCTTTCTATTATGATACAAACACAATGATCCAACGCGTTTGTGTAGGGGACATGTGAGTGGGGGTATCCTATACAATGAGTTTGCATAAGACCGGACCGTGAAATAGTGAACCACTAACTGTAACACCGTTGACTAGGTTATGTTCCTATTTCACTAGGATGACATAGGCAACTTAGTCTTAATCCTGAGTGGGTTATGGACTTCTGTTCACAAGGGATTGTCGTTTGATTTGAATGGGTCAGGGAGGCCTGCAAACCGACTCAATAAGCCTACCATTTTGGGGACGAGATTGAGTGGGGAGCTAGGAACATAATCACACAAGATGGAATTCACTCCTTCCCGATATTAGGGTAAGTAGAGGTGTGTTACCTTGAGTTGTCACACCCCCTCTCAGACCACCTGCTAGCTTAGTCCGGAAGATGGCGTGAAGCCAACGGACATCGTCCTCCTCTAACGATACCCGTTGACCCTCTTGAAACGTTCAACCTGATAAACATACTAATCTTAGATACAAAATATTCCATATGAACCACAACAAGTCATAGTCTTTAATCAGTTCTAACCATCGCCTCTGCCTTAGATTCAGCTCTTTTTGATCAAAGATATACTTCAGACTCTTATGATCTGTGAAAATGTGGCACTTCTCACCGAATAAATAATGTCGCCAGATCTTCACTGCTAAAACAACTGCTGCTAGCTCAAGATCATGGGTAGGGTAATTACACTCATGCTTCTTCAACTGCCTTGAAGCATAAGCTATTACCTTTCCTTCCTGCATCAGCACACAACCTAATCCTTGTCTCGAAGAATCACAATAGATCACATACCCCTTCCTTGTTACAGGAAGTGTCAGAATAGGCGCTGTCACCAATCTCTTCTTCAGCTCCTGGAAACTCTGTTCGCATTTATTCGACCACTAAAACTTAGCGTTCTTCCTTTTCAAAGCTGTCAAGGGTAATGCTAATCATGAAAAATCCTCAACAAAACGTCTGTAGTATTCGACCAGGCCGAGGAAACTACGCACCTCTGTTGCACTAGCTGGTCTCTCCCAGTTGACAACAGCTTCCACTTTCTGCGGATCAACACTAACTCCGTCTGCGAAACTACATGTCCTAAGAACACCACTTGATTAAACCAGAACTCACATTTGTTGAACTTAGCGTATAGTTGTTTATCACGTATTGTCTGTAGGACAATCCTTAGATGTTCCTCATGGCCTTTCCTATCAATTGAATAAACTAGAATGTCATCGATGAACACTATCACAAACTGATCTAAATACTGATGGAAGATCCTTTTCATGAGGTCCATGAAAACTGCTGGTGCATTCGTTAAACCGAATGGCATTACTAAAAACTCATAATGCCCATACCTCGTCTTAAATGTTGTCTTAGGAATATCTGATTCCCTAACCTTCAACTGGTGGTATCCTGACCTCAGATCAATCTTAGAGAACACTGTTGCTCCCCTTAACTGGTCAAACAAGTCATCAATGCGTGGTAGAGGATACTTGTTACGTATCGTGACCTTGTTTAACTGCCTGTAATCAATGCATAATCTCAGGGTAACATCTTTCTTCTTCACAAATAACACTGGAGCTCCCCAAGGTGATACACTAGGCCTGATGTATCCCTTGTCAACTAGTTCTTGCAACTGCACCTTCAACTCCTTAAGCTCGCTCGGAGCCATTCTGTATGGTGCCTGTGAAATAAGTGTTGTTCTTGGTAACAATTCAATAGTGAACTCCACCTCTCTATCACGTGGCAAACCCGATAGATCAGCTGGAAAAACATCAAGATATTCATTCACCACAGGAACTGAAGGATTGGAATTCCCAATTCCGTTACAGCGGAAGCAATTGGACCGTTCGTAAATTAATTTTGTTCTACAAAAATACCAATACATTGGCAAAAGGTTAAGCGATGAGAAACATACCTTCGTTGACGACTCTGAATTCTTCAAGAACGCCTTTCTTGATTGCTCTGCAACAACGAAGAACACCACCATTTGATCTTCCCCGCTATAACTCTGAGATTAGGAACGTAGTTGTGGGACTACCTAATCTTGAATGGGAAAAACTCTCAGAGAGAAAATTTTGTTCTCCCTAGAGTTCTTGAGTTGAGAGAATATGAGAGGGCCTTATGGTGGCCATATGTCGTGGTACCTAAACCCTAGGGTTAGTGTTCTATTTATAGGAGAAAGGCCATGAATAAAATATTCATTTAAAATCAATTATTTCCATAACTGATTTAATCTTTTCTATTAATCAATTTCATGACCAATCAATTCCATAATTGATTAATCTTTTCCATAAATGATTGATCACTTCCATAAGTGATTAATCATTTCCATAATTGATTAATTTCCAATTAATTAATTCTTTAATTAATTAATCACCAATTAAATATCATATATTTAATTTCAGACCTTCTATTAGTTAATTAATTAATTACCCAATTAAATATCATATATTTAATTTCAGGCCTTCAATTAATTAATTCTATAATATGAATCAAATTCATATTAAAATTTGAACTCCTTCAAATTCTCTTATATCCTATAAATTTAATATGAATCAAATTCATATTAATATTTGAACTTCTTCAAATATTTATTTCTCTCATAGACTATAGTTTAATTAAATCTCATTTAATTTAAACTAAATTGAATAATTAATTAATTCATAATTAATTAATTCATCTTCTAATTAAATACCCTATATTTAATTAGACATATATTTGAACTCTTTCAAATATATCAATCTCTCAATTTAATAAAGTTTAATCTCAAATTAGACTTTATATTTTAATGCATCATTATACATTATATTAATTTGTATCTCATACAATTAACTTAATTCCCAATATGAATTTGAACTATTCAAATTCTCTCAAGATATATTTGTTCCTAATTACTCTTTACGAGCTAGCAGGGGGACCTAATGGACCTACAGATCAGAAGCTCCAATGATATGAGGTTAATAGATTAAACTCATTAATCAGGTTAACCAATATTCATTAACTGTGGGTCATTCCACTAAAGACCCACAGCTGAACTCTTCTCACTGTAGAACATTTTTGTGTCCATGGATGTAGACCTATACCGGTAAGTCAATCCTTCACGAGTGTTCGTAATCACGGCTGGGTCAAATTACCGTTTTACCCATGTATTACATCTGTCTCCTTAAGTACCAGCGCTCCTCTAATGAACAACCTGTTTATGGTCCAACCATTAAACAGAAAGTTCCTCTCGGGCCAGTGAGAGGACGGGATCCCTTTGTTCAAGTCCCGGAATCACCTCTTAAGGGAACACTCATCTACTTCTCCTAGAAGTGGGAAGGAGTGAATTCCTTCTTGTGTTGTCATGTCCCCAGCCTCCCACTCGGTCTTGTCCCCAAAAAGGAAGGCATATTGAGTCGGCGTATTGGCCACTCTCACCCATGCTAATCAAAGGACAATCCCTCATGACAAGGAGTTCATGACACACTCAGGATTAAGACTGAGTTACCTAGGTCATCGTATTGAAACAGTAACCTAACTAGTTAACGGTGTTACATCTAGTGGTTTACTATTTCGTGGTCCGGTCTTATGCAAACTCATTGCATAGGATACCCCCGCTTGCATGTCTCCTACATGGACGCCTTGGATTAATACGTCTGTATCGAATACAAAGCGGGCCGTATCACATAGTGTTACCAGGATAAGGTACCCAGCCTTATCCTTGTACTATAGACCTTTTAGGTTGTTACTTGAACACCAATCCCCGTATGTCCCCACATACTAGTTCAAGTCACATGTAAACAACCTTGGATCTTAGTTTATTGGATTTGGGTCAAATTGTGCAATATTTAACAACAACACTTTATTGTAGAAACTCAATTACACTTTATTGAAACAAGTATACAATTTGTTTACATTCACTATCTACGAGTTTTAGGGCATAAAACCCAACAGGAACATCTTTTGGTTTCAGCTATTCTTTCTACATCTCTACCACGTGTGCAAGAAACGATGTGCAACCCTTCCTCAACAACTTCTCAGCTTTCATAGTTGAAATCAAACTCGTAGGAATAATCTTCCTCTCACCCCTAAAAACAACTTCAGTCAAACCTGGTTTCCTAAAAGTCACTTTTTTCCTATGGCAATCCATAGAAGCATAGTGAGTGAATAAGAAATCCATTCCCAAAATCACATCCAACGCCTGCAACTCTAGGGGAAGAAGATCCACTAACATACAAAGACCTTCCACTACAACCTCACCATCACGCAACACTTCATTGATTAATAAAACGTCACCAACTAGAGTGTATATGACTAACTCCTCAGATAAAGGCTCTAGCACCCTATTCAGCTTAGTTAGAAACATACTAGAAATAAAGGAATGCTTAGCGCCTGGATCTGATAAAACACGTGCAGGTACATTACAAATCAAAATCGTACCAGTGATCACGTCTGGTGCATCCTCTGCTTCCTGTTGAGTCATGGCGTAGACTTTTCTCTGCTGCCTAGGTCTCCCCACAACTCCCTTTTGCCTTGCACCACTGGTGTCTTCTCCTGCGCCAGGTAAGACTCTCGGTTGCTCAACTGTGTGGGACTCAACTCCCTGGTCCCTCTGAACGGTTGCCCTCAGCTGTGGACAATCCCTCTTTAAATGCCCTGGTTGTCCACACTGGTAACACACACCGATGCCAACAAGACACTGACCCCGATGATTCTTGCCACAACTTGCACATGGGGTTCTCCTAGATTCACTCGCAACGAACTCCTGACCCGTTCGCGGTCTTGCTACTGAACTTGCAGACTGACTGGGGGCTCTTTGACTCTGCCTCTGATAGGCACTACCCGCACTCATTTGCCTCAATGACTAGCCACCAGATCGACGTTTGAAGTCTTGACGACCTGAAACATTCACTCCAGGTGTGAACCTTCATTGCTCACGACCTCGAAAACCACTAGCTGTTGGAGCTCCACGACTAGGCTCCATTACCGACTTTTCCTCTATAATACACTGCTCCACTCGTAAGGCAGTCTCTACTAGGCTGGGAAAAATCCGTCCACTTGGCAATAGCGGTAACCGGGGTACGTATCTCAAAACGCAACCCTCTCTCAAACCTGCGACACCTGTCACTCTCAGATGCCACAATCACTTCAGCATACTGTGAAAGCTCGGTATACTTTCTCTCGTACTCGGCCACTGAAAATGACCCTTACTTCAGCCCCAAAAACTCATCTCTCTTAGCCTCACAATATGTGGTGGGATAGTATTTTTCCTCGAATATGCCTCTGAATGTCTGCCAGTCTAATGTACGTGCATCACTGCGCCTGCCTAAAATGGATTTCCACCATCCCTCCGCTTCCTTCTGCAAAAGAAATGTGGCTAATCTGACTTTCCGCTCTCCGGGACAACTCATCACGACGAAGTATTTCTGCAGCAAATTTAACAAGACCTCGACGTGAGCTGGATCTGTGGAACCCTCAAACACTGTGGCTCTTAATTTCTTCAACCGTTCAATCCCATACATATTTTTCGGATCACTAGGCCCCGCTCTCTCTGGCCTACCGATCTCCTGGGCAGATCTAGCAAATCGCTCACTCACTGCCTCATTCTGACCTCTCGGGGTATTGGATCCCCTTTCAGATTGACTTTGGGTAGGATCCTGTGTCCCGTCCTGATTCTGCCTGCGTCGTCTGCTGGTACATGGTGGCATGACTCCTATAACATATCAACACATCAGAAATGCTATAAATACTTAACTTAGATGCATGATACCAAACTTATACACACATTCTAGTCCTGACTGGACTCACTCTCAACAATACTCGGACCATACTCCGCTAGTTCTATCTAAACTGACCCAACGTCTAACTGTTTACTTCCTGGATTTTTCTCAGCACTAACTACCATGTCTCATTTCCCATGGAGCTAACTGCTCTGATACCAAGTTGTCACACTCCCTCCTAGACCACCTGCTAGCTTAGTCCGGAAGATGGTGTGAAGCCAACGAACATCGTCCTCCTCTAACGATACCCGTTGACCCTCCTGAAACGTTCAACCTGATAAACATACTAATATTAGATACAAAATATTCCATATGAACCACAACACAACGGAATCCCTGAAAACATTTCAGCATACACGAGGTGCCGCCCTGACATATCTCGGTTTGGAAATAACCTGATATAGATATCACAACCAAATGCATACAGAACCGGGGTTTATACAACCACGACCCCTAGGACTAAATTATCCAGTCCTTACAAAACCTTTACAATATGGACAGACTCAACATACAACTCCACCCACATACTGGAGCTTGATCTGGAACTTCCAGCAGACGTTGGCAGTGTATCAGGCACCGAGAGCTCAATCTCTACCTGAAAGTGGAAAAACATTTTGAAAGAATGAGCTATGAAGCCCAGTGAGTGACTAACTTTAAAACGCTAAATCCAGAAGTCAAAACACGTGATAAACCTTTAAACATATAAATATGCTCAATCAAAGCGTTTAACATAAACGTGTAAGGATAAAGGCTTTCTAAAACATCTCACAAGTTCTCATTAAAAATCTAGCAAGGCATATTAAGTACATCAAACGTTTTAACTAACATTACCGATCTACGTTGTGTAGGACACGCCCAGTACAACCAACGTTTACTAGTCCTACGATGTAGTGGGGCCTGCCCAACACTCCCATCGTCTTTGTCGTAGTGGGGCCCGCCCAACACTCACGACAGCATCGTTGTCACGGAGTACATTCAATGTCAACAACATAATATAACCTATGTGCACACGGTACCATATAGCCTCGGGCTCAATATCTCAGTCATGTAGTCAATAGAAATCTCAGAAAATCACATGAAAACATTAAAACATTCCTACTTATCGTTATCTTTTGTAAAACTTATAAACTTACTCAGCTTGCTCGTAAAAAACTGAAAATCGTTTAAAAGTACTTGCCAATCCATACTTTACTTTAAAAGATATCGTTTCAGCTACTTTTCATAAAATCATTAGCCACGTGGTTGTATATAAACCGCGTTAGAAAATCTAAACTCAAAACTTATTCTTGAAACCATTCATTGAAATCATATATCATTCTTGGAAAAGCATATCAAGCGTCTAAACATGAACAACTGTTGGAAACAATTTTCGAAATTCATTTTGTCACTCACTGTCTTATCTAGTTCCCTGGTTTGTAGACTCAACCTATTTTCTCTTGGCCTGTCAAATAACAAAAACCGAGCATTAGAACCATAGATACCTTTGTCTTTCCATGCTCAGGTTTTTTAAACAATTGGATTAAGAATCACATTCACATTCTACTTTCCAGATTTTCCAGATTCTATACCCCAACTTCCAACACCCATAACTTCCTACATACTTAACCAATATTATTGTTCTATACATCAAACTCTTCATTTTCGAACACTCTACAACTTACCTGAAGCTAGGAAAACACGATTCCCAACCAATTGGCCCAGAAACGCCCCGAACACAGACAACACAGATTCAAGCTTCTCTGCTACTCTTTATCTTTCTCATGAAATTAAACCTACTTCAAGTCATTGTTGGCTCACACATTCTTCATTAACATTGTGGGTAATTGAATAAGCTTTCCAACCATACAAAATAGAGCTTCCGATTCGACTTGTACACCCCAGAATGCTCAAAACACCAGAGAACACCAGAGATCCTCCTGGTTTGCTCAAAAATCCCGTGCTCTGTTTTCCATTAAAAAACCATTAACTTCTCATACGCTTTAGCTCAAGTTTTCTTCATGAAATTTGTTAGAAAATGAACTAACTTTCAAGAAAATCAAACCTCACCTCTTCGTTCCTTCTGTGTAGCTCAAACCAAATAAACAACCAGAGGTTGACAGGTTGAACACAGATTCTGCCATGGCTGGCTTTGCATGAGCTTTTCCTATCTTCTTCAACCTAAAAACCCCGAAATTCTTCTTCTTCTTCTTCCTTCACTCTCTCCCTCAAGTGCTCTGAAACCTTGGATGGAAAATGATGAGAAGTGATGGGAAAATGGGCTGAAAATAAGTTAGGCGGTGGTGGGTTTGTTTGCTTAAGTTTTTGTTCCATGCATGTCATTCTTTATTGATTATCACTATAATCTTGTTCAGTTTAACATGATCACTTAGACTTTGCATGCTATGTGAGTTTGATCTCGAAAGGGACAAACGATATCGGTTGTCATAAAGGTGATATAGGAGAAAAAGCTCGAAAGAGATTGTTCGACAGTATTAGGCAAGCTGCCTTCTAATGGTTCTTGGGAGCAAGACCAAATAGAAGTTAAATCTGACCCAATGCATTGAATAGGCTTAAGTTAAATATTGCATGACTATGGTTATTGCCTTATGGATGAATCCATGTTGAATACCTCATTTATTTCTTATGGTTATTCTTTTATCTACTTGCTTGTTTTATTTATCTTTTCAAAAATCCAATCAATCAACTTATTTTCTTTGGTTACCTAATCTTAAGCAATCAAGTTGAGCAGTTTCTTCTTCAAAACTGAACTTCCAGTTTAGTCCTCGTGGGATCGATACCCTTGGAATACTTCTAAGGTTTTTTTATTACTACGTGCGACAATGTATACTTGCACTAGGGTTAGCTGAATTTATCTTTATTATTACTTATCATCTTATCTCACATCCATCCATTCAGTTGACGGCCAGACCACAGGCTCGACAAGGACTCTCTCCCTTCAGTCTGCGTGGTGTTGCTCTGTCTCCATGTCTGGCCAGCAAGCCCACGACTTGGTAAGGTATTCTTCCTCTCATTTTTTTCATTCAATCGCGCGCAAGCAACGGTCTCAATCTCTCTTTCTCTCGTTCTCGGCCAGGAACCACAAAGAACCGATTTCTTCTTCTTCTCCCTCGTTCTCCTTCTCTCGCACGTCGTCTAGTGCTTGGCTTGGGTTTTCTCCTTCGCTTGCGTGGTGGTAAGCCTCATCCTCCACCCGTTTTCATTTGGTTTTGGCAGCATCGATCTCAATATCTTTTTCCCACGTTCCACGTCCTTTCCAGCGTGCCAAACACGTTCGGTAAGCTTTAGGCTTATTACCCATGCTCTTTTGAACTCGAAATTGGATTACCGACTCTCTGTAGGTGTTGGTTTCGTGTTATCCAATCCTTATCGATTCTGAATTTGCAGGTTTAAGCTTCTTTGAATGCATAATAACAACTTTTTGGGCTTAAACTTGGCTCTCGATGAATACCAACCCATAACCTGAACCACCTTAAATCGGGACCTCAGTTGTTGGGTTAAATCAAACACCAACCAGCAAGCAGTAAAACTCGTTTGGTGGATTCCGGTAAGTTTCCATGACCTTAAACCTTTGTAGTTCAATTATGTTGGCTTTTGAATAGTCTATGACCCATGGGTGTTCTCTTCAGTTGCAGTTGGACCCAATTCGGACCTCGGACAACACGTATTCTAGGAGCTCTAGTGTTGTTTGTCAAATTTCAGCAAGTGTTTGGGTGCTTTTGGTAAAACAAGTAAGTTTAAATGCTCTTTACGCCTTTTGGATCCTGATTGAAGTGTTTTAGAATAGTTGTTAATCCTTAGAAACTCCTTGAAATTTTAGGCTGAAATAGGGAGTTTAGGCTAACTTCTAAGGTTGTGTTTGGATAAGAACACTTCTTTTAAGCATCTCTTTAACGTTGGTTCGGGTTTGGAGTTGAGTTAGCCTTGAAACTTTATCTTTCTATTTCAGAATCTCGTTAGTTTCTCTTAAGAGCATTTTTCGATCAATAGGTAAGTGGAATCCTACCTGTTGGGTCTGCTTGCCTGTGTGCTAGCATGTTGTGTGCTTTACTTGTTTGGTTTTATCATATACTATATAGATATGTATGTGTTATGTGTTCGTGACGAGTTTTGAATACGTTGAGTTTCTGTGTTAAGCTTAGATGTTGAAACTTTTGTGCTAAGAATGTTGTTTCGTTGTGATTGATTGAAAAGTTTGAAGGTACTGTTCATTTGATGTGTTTTATGACTTAATGCATGGTTTAGAAAGCATGTTTGGGAATGTGCATTCTGGATTGTGAGCATATCATTATCATGAATCATGAACTAGAAGGCAGGATGAGTAGGATTCATGCATTCTAGTGAGATTGTGAGGTGATAGAGCCCCGTATGTTAAAAAGGAAAGTTCGGTGAATACCAGATGCCTCGGGTAAAAATGGTCGAGGGGTGGTATGTCACCAATGGATTAAGAGGAGCATCGAGTGCCTTGGGTAATATGGCCAAGGGGCGATATGATGAGTCTATACGTTGTGAAAGTCATCGGGTGCCTTGGGTAATATGGCCAAGGGGCGTTGTAAAGTTTGATTGTGAAGTCATCGGGTGCCTTGAGTAATATGGCCAAGGGGCGATGCATAATTCGAGGCCTTAGGTAATATTGTCATGGGTCGAACGCTGAACGCCGTAGGGAAACGTCGAGGCCCTGGGTAATATGGTCAGGGGTTGGCGAGACTCGAAGGAGTCAGTCTCAGAGAGCTTTTTGAGGGTTTTGAGTGTTGAGCGAGCTCGTGGATCTTTAGAGAAAATCGAGTATGCATGGCATGATGCAGAATTCATGTGTTTTGAATATGCATGGCTTGGTGTAGAATTCATGTGTTTTCATGTGCATGGCATGGTGCGAAAATTCATGTGGTAGGTGCATGGTTGTTGCACGATTGCAATAATTGAGTATGCCTTTTATGTGTTGATTGGTTGTCTTGGTTATGAGGCATAATAATGTAGTTGAAAAGCATGATACTTGTCTGGTATATGTATGTTGTTTGATGGCTCTGCAGGTGTGAGCCACTTATTCAGTACCGTGGTTTTGTACTGACCCACCACCAAGTTTTGCAGGGTATGAGACTGAAGGAATGAAAATCCTTTGCAGCGGAAGCGTGTATCAGATCGTTTCGTTCTTAATTGGGTTTCATAGAAATACCGATACATTGGCCAATAATTTCAGAACAATTCTAAAATTAAACCTAGATTAAACATGCAATTACTAATTCTAAACAATTTAGAATTTGAGGAACTTGTTGTAGAACGATTCCACAACACTATGCTCCGAAAAACACGAACAATTCGTCCAACAAACACCACCATCAAAGAACACCCACTATCATCTGGATTACTAAAGTAGAGATTGTGGGATCTCGTTTGTCTTGGAAAATGGAAGGAAATTTCAGCATCAACATTGTTGTAATTTCTAGAGATAAATTGAGAGAGGTCTTGAGAGCCAATTTTTCAAGAGTTTCCAAGAAAGACCAAATTGGTGAGATTGCAGAACTCCCTTTTGTAATGCCCACCATACCCGTTGGTTGAAGGAGGGTGGGGAGTTACAATCGTGTAACTCCCCAATGAGGTGTCAAAACTTCATTCCTCAAATTATTAATTTAACACATTATTAATTTAACACATTAAATTAATAATTAGATAAACTATACATTATGCATCAATTTAATCAATTCAAAAATCAATTAAATCAATTTTAACATATAGTTTCAAATTCAATTAAACCATATTTTATTGAATTAATTCAACCCACTAGTTGAATATCATATATTTAATTAATATTATATTTGAATCAAATTCAAATATGTCTCTCTCACCTAACCTATACTTTTAATGTGCATCCAATGTACATTAATTATGAACTATAGAATTAATTTAATTAAATCAAATTAAATTAAATTACATTCATTAATTCATTAATTAAATATCTTATATTTAATTAATTTACTATTTGAATCATATTCAAATAATTCTCTCATAAACTATAGTTCTAATATGAATCTTATTCACATTAAATATAACCTATAGTTCGAATACAAATCTAATTCATATTTAATATTTGAACCCCTTCAAATATTTAATTCTCTCATTAATTAATTTTGAATCACATCCAAAATTAATTTTATATTATAAAGTTTAATTCACCAATTAAACTTATATTATAATGTATCTTCAAACATTATTTTAATTGTATCAAATACAATATAATTCCCTTAATGAATTTGAACACACTTCAAATTCTATTCAAGACTATTTAACCTCAGAATCCTTTACGAGCTCGTAGGTGGACCTAATGGACCTGCAGATCAGAAGCTCCAACGATACGAGACTAATTGGCTAAACTCATTAACCAAGTTATTAAACATTCGTTAACTGTGGGTCACTCCACTAAAGACCAACAGCTGCACTCTTCTCACTGTAGAATATTTTTGTGTCCACGAATATTGACCAATAACGATAAGTCAATCCTTCACGAGTGTTCGTAATGCCAGTTGGGTCAAATTACCATTTTACCCCTGGGTTGCCTCTGGATCCTTAAGTACCATTGATCCCTCTAATGAACAAGTTGTTTAGGGTCCAACCACTAAACAGGAGTTCCTCTCGAGCTAGGAGAGGATGACGCACCTTTTTTCAAGACCTAGAATCAGCCTGTAAGGGAACACACATCTACTTGCCTCAATAGGAGAATGAGTGAATTCCATCTTGTATTGTCATGTCCCCAGCCCCCCACTCGGTCTTGTCCCCAAGAAGGTAGGCTTATTGAGTCGGCGTGCAGGCCACTCTCACCCGTACTAATCAAAGGACAATCTCTCATGAGAAGGAGTTCATGACACACTCAGGATTAAGATTGAGTTACCTAGGTCATCCTATTGAAACAGTAACCTATCTAGTTAACGGTGTTACATCTAGTAGTTTACTATTTCGTGGTCCGGTCTTATGCAAACTCATTGCATAGGATACCCCTGCTCGCATGTCTCCTACATGGACGCGTTGGATCAATACGTCTGTATCGAATTCAAAGCGGGCCGTATCACATAGTGTTACCAGGATAAGGTACCCAGTCTTATCCCTGTACTATAAACCTTTTAGGTTGTTACCTGAACACTAATCCCCGTATGTCCCCACATACTAGTTCAGGTTACATGTAAACAACCTTGGATCTTAGTTTATTGGATTTGGGTCATACTGTTGATAGCGAGCAGAAATGTCGCTATTTTAGTCTCAAATTATTATGCTTTTTGGTGCTTTAATTGTGTTTTTTATGAATATATTTAATGAATTTTGTTACTTTGTCTTTAGGAGCATAAATGATGATTTTGGGAGAAAAAGAGCCAAAATTGATGGAATTATAGCCCAAATCAAAGTATGAAGCCCAAAGAAGACATCCATGAAGAAAAGTCCAAGAGAAATGAAGAAGAAGACCCAAAAATCAGCCCAAAAAGAAGCTGATTTTTCTGGAAAATCTGGACAGCGTCGAGACGCTTAGCAAGGCAGCGTCGCGACGCTGCCCTTTCTTGTTGCCCAAGCCGCGTGCGCAGCAGCGTCGCGACGCTTGGCAAGGCAGCGTCGCGACGCTACCCCTTTTCCAGGCCTATAAATAGGAGCCCTTGGTGCCTCATTTGGGATCATCAATCAATCATCACTCACTCAATCATCCTTCCAATTCCTTTCTTTCCTTTCTTAAGACTCCTTTTTTGGAGCCCCTCTCAAGGCTTTTGAGCCTTTTTGAGAGGGTTCTTCTAGTGGGAATTTTTGGGGAATTTTGGGAAGCAATTCTAGAGGCTCGAGGAGTAGTCAGCGGGGGCTCCAAGCAACAGCAAGGGGTTTTTCGACGGTCAATTCCTTTTCCTTTATGCCTTTTAATATGCTTTCCCTTGTAATTATTGTGGATATTATGTGTAGCTAAACCCCAATTTGGGGTCTTGAAATGAAATGTTAGTGGAAATATTGTTATAATTTCTTGTCTCTTGCCCATGTCCTAATTATTTGTATGGATGTGCTTAATGCTTCACTCAATCTGGCCAATTGTGTAATGATTCGATTCTTAATGGAAACTCGACGGAGAGAAATTAGGATAGATCATAATCCATGCAACTAGTTTAATTGCCCGTTGTGACACCGGGATTAGTTGATTAAACTTAGATTCCTAAAATGGATCAGAGCGTAATAATTAATGATTTTTAATAGCGCTAAGGACACTTAGGTTGTTAAAATGAATTAATTACAATTAGGGGAAACCGACAGGAGAACCTATGTGATTAACGGAGATTCTAGGTTTATAATTAGTTGGGCAATGAGATAGGATAATTATAGCAATTATTTAGCTAATCATTGATTTTCAAGACCCCTCTTCCCATTTCAAGAAAACTCTTTCTCCACATTTGACTTTTTGATTGATCAAATTTGTTTTCTTTAGTCGTTTTAAATTCAAATTCTTTTTATTACATGAATGTGGTCCCTAAATATTATTTCACCTAAGTATTTTCAGTGCTCAAGAGAATTTTAATTAATTGCTTAAGTTTCGCTTCGCCTCCCTGAGGATTCGATACTCGGAATACTTTCCGTTTTATATTACTTGTGGCCCGTGCACTTGCGGAAACCAACAACAACTGTGTAATTTTTGACTTAATAGGACAATAACACTTTATTGCATAAACCTCAATAACACTTTATTGATACAAGTGTATAATTCGTTAATCATTCACTATCTACGAGTTTTAGGACATAAAACCCAACAAACTCCCACTTGGACTAAAATTCTAGTTTAGTGGGAATGTACAATAATCTATCCCATCAGTGGGTGTATAAATACATCTATAATACATAAAACGTATTTACAATGTACAAATACAATAAACTAGGGCATCACTATACCCATTACATAATGGTGTCCTTATACCCATTACACTTCTCCCACTTGCCCTAGACTACATCTTTGTACATAACTCGTAGACCTAGACCATCTAGATGACCCTCATACACTTTAGCCGAGAGAGCCTTCGTGAATTAATCAGCAATATATTCTTTAGATTCGATGTGCTTGTTTGTCTTGCAATAGGCTAGTTCATATTTGGAACACCTTCCAAATTAGGCTTGAACTTCCTAAGTCATACGGTCTCTATCGGTGCTTCATAAGCAACTACTTATTGGCCTGTATGGTCGAGACTGCAGATAAGTTGTACTATAGCTCCTCCATTAAGAGTGAAGACAAACACTGATGTAGATTTCATTAAATCTCTATCAGTTAAAACATATGAGTCAGTGTATCCTGTAAGGATCAAATCCTTAGCGCCATACACGAGCATATAGAACCTCATTCTCCTAAGATACTAAAGGATGTACGTGACGACACTCCAGAGATCAAATCCTGGATTTGATTGATACTTACTGACAACCCTACTACATAGGGCATATGTCTCATGTCCTCAACTTCTTGAGGTGTCTCAGGACACAGTTCCTTAGACAAAAGAATTTCATTCCTGAAAAGGTAGTATACCCTTATTGGAATTCTGCATCTTATATCTAACTAACATCTTGTAGACTGAAGACACTTGAGACAAGGCTAGTTCAGCTTCTCCTTGATTTTCATTTGGAAATGAGTTGCTAGCCTCTTTTAATGTCAGTAAGACAACCTACATCATTCCCAATGATTAGGATATCAATCATATACAACACTAAGTAAGCTACTGAATTATTGATGATTACTTGTAGACATAAGACTCATCAATATCCTGACTAAAGCCAAAAGACTTGATCACCGTATCAAATCTTACATTCCAAGATTGAAATGCTTAGGTCAATCCATGAATGAACCACTTAAGCTTGCAAACCCTTTTGGTTTAGATCTTGCTCAATAGAACCTTCTGGTTGAGACCTTAAATGTCTCGTTTCCTCTTGTGAATCCACTTGTAACCTATAGGTATTACCCCATCAAGCAAATTTACAAGATCCCAGATGGAATTGAAATGCAAAGACTTCAGTTCCAGGTCCATGGCTTTAAACCATTGGTCCTTGTCAACATCATTCATTTTCTTTCTAAAAGATAATGAATCCTCTATGTCATCATCAAGAATGACGACTTGAGCTTCAAATAAGCCCATGTAATAATCAGGTTACAAAACAACCCTCCCACTACATCAAGGCATTATCAACTCTTGAGATGGATGTGGCTGACCAAAAGCACTGGCCTTATCAACAACTCTTGTTGAATAACTAGACTTATCAACAACTTTTGTTGATTCACCAACAACTCTTGTTAATGCTTTCGTAGCTTTATTAGTTAATTCACTTAAATCGACCTTACTTTATGGCTTATGATTTCTGATATGTTCTTCAACTAAGAATGAAGCATTTGTCATTAAAAATTATTTATTCTCTTATGGAGTGAAGAAGTATATTCTCCTCGTTTTCTTTGGGAATGCCTACAGTTAGGCCTAATTTTGAACGATATTCCAATTTGTTTTCGGTTAGTCACAAGCACAAGTGCTGGACACCCCAAAATTTAAAGGAACGTAAACAATCTTTACGTCCTATCTACAACACAAAAGGTATTTCAGAAACACTTTTGATGGAACGTTGTTCAAAATACATGCTGCAGTCACACTGCATGACCCCAAAACGAGTCAGGCAATTGAGCATAGCTCAACTTGGATTGAACCATATCCAAGAGGGTTATATTACTCCTAACTGAGTTTTAGGATGTGATCCCGTGAACCATCAAATAGTCCTAAAATCTCAAGTCCCTATACTCAACACATTGATCAGATCAAAGTGTTTTTATTATCTCACCTAACAAGTTTTCAACTTCAATCTTAAGCCCCTTCGAATATCTCAAGAGCTTCAGACTTAAATTGCATTAGGTAGAGATACTTATACCTTTGAATAATTATCTATAAAGGAGATGATTTATTCATGTCCTCCCACTGCTTTAACATACTAGACCACAAGGATCCAAATGTACAAGCTCTAAGGGCTCTTTGGTTCTTTAGTTCTTTTCCAATAAAAGATCCATCAGTCATATTGCCCATAAGGCATGACTTAATTGGTATTAATGAGTTTTCTTCTAACTAACTTAGAAGTATACTCATAGACTAAGGTCCCAATCATATTGAGATAAAAAATAGTCTAACCTTAAGAACCAAAGAAATGTATTTTCTTTAGGAGATATCCTTTGCCTTTATTTCTCTGAGTATAAGCAATCTTAAACAACTCAGTGCTCATGACTTGCTTTACTATGGATTAGTCTTAAAACACAAAAGTTATTTTTCAGTAATGTTGAACAAATGTTAACTCCCTTTCTTAAAATAAAACTGCGTTAGTAGAGAAAGGTATAGAGTAACATTGTTCCAACATATACGATACAAATATCAAATTTATGTTAATCTTTAGGAAACTCATACACATTATCTAATAATGTGTATTTTCTCCCATTGGATAAAATAACTTAATGTTTCCTCTGCCGAAGCTGAGAAATACTCTCCATATCAAAATCTCAGAGTCATCTCACCTAATTCCAACTGTTTCCATGAGCTTATTCCTTAAAAGAAAAAGCAAACGTGACAAGTGGCACCTGAATTTAAAATTCAGGTTGTATCCTCATTTTCCACTATGCACATTTCAATGACTAATAAATCACATTTATTGTCATTGGTTTTGGCTAGGCAGTTAATCTCATAATCATCATGAACGATAACAAGATGAATTAGACATTTGGGCCCGAGGACATTCTTCACTCAAGACTAAAAATCACTTACCACAAGTTTGTTGTTTAAGCTAGTTGTATCTTAAACCATTATTAATAAAATGACGTAAGACAATGGGCATAAAAAATGTATATGATTGCTGAAGTAACAAATTACTTGTATTATTAATCGCACTAACCCATTACAAATAATCCAATCAAATTCTGCAAAAACAAACAAGCAATCAAAGAAACCCTATAAAACTATTGATTTAGTTTTTGCAACGATACTTTAGAGGTTTAGAACAACAGCCACCGAAGGGTGGTCAACTTCTCCTCCTCTGAATTGAGACAATCTCAACCAAACCCTAACACCAGAATAACTCATATTCAGTTAGTGTTTAGTTACCGTTGTTTGGTCAAGAATTAGTTAACACATTTAACTGATCCCCGTAAGTGTAACCCTCCCAGTTTCAGATCCCAGAGGTACGAACTAACAGGCTACCAAAAGGAAAGACAATTGTTGGTAATTAACCTAAGTGACCCTATCCATTTCTCAAGTTCGCGGTGTTCCGAAACCTATGATCAGGCCCTCCAAAGGGATGGTCGCTTCAGGACGACACGCAGGAGGATCATAAGAATCTCACGGTGCGACCTACGGGTGGAGACCGTAGGATACGTTGACACGTGTCCTGCTCCCACTTACTATAGACATTCTCCCCATCCACCTTGTTATTGACCCATGCAATCACTTTCCGAAGGGAGGCCGCGCCCAGGGCGACACAAAGCCGAGCATGGATCTCACGGTGTGAACACAGGGGGACGTGAGAGTAAAAACTCGATATGAAAATCTTGTTTTTATATTTTTCCTCCCACTAAAATGTCCTACTGTATTTTAGGGTTATTTAACTTAGATAAACCCGACTAAGTCAATCTATCTAAGTCTATGCCTATTATAACTCTTATAAATAGGTCTTTAATCTAATGTCTAGGTGAATTAAACTCATTTAATTACCTAGTAACATTGCATGCTAACGTTAAACTATGATTAATTCAACTCAGGTTCCGGATCTAAGTACCCGTTAACTTAAGTACCCCCAGCCTAGACAGAACTTCACCGGGAGAGTTCCCTTATAACCATAGTAATGTTTTTCCCACTTAGTACATTAAAACTATTTTAATCCTAAGTAAGAATATAATTCTAATCCTATTAGAATTAAAATGAGCTTAGGTCTAATTAATTTTAAACATTTTAAAATCAATTCAATTTAACCTAAGGTCCTATGTTTGCATACAACTCTTTGTTATAGGTTGACGGTTTCTAATCAATTTTATAACTATTATAAAATTTTCATAATTAGCCCTATAACATGCTTCTATGGTGTTTCCTAATAACAATCAAATTATTAAACACCATAACTCTCATGACGCCGATAATATAACAATTATATTAATCTAAGGTGGTGTCATGCTTCATGCAATTTCAATTTCATTTAATTAATATTGATTATATTAATTAATCATCCACGAAATTAAATTACATGAAATTTGACATTAATATAATATAACATTTATATTAATCTAATTAATGTCATGCTCAATGCTATTCCATTTGCATTTAATTAATATAACAATATATAACAATTTATATCAAATCATACATGAAAACAAGCATTGATATTTTATTTCCATCCATAATATAACTGATTGTATTAATACTCATGAAAATAAACCTAAGCATGCATGCTACATTAATTAAATATAACAATTATATTAAATTAATTAATGTCATGCATCATGCTTCACCAATTTCATATATTTAATATAATGATTATACTAAATAACTCATGAAATTAAAATTCATGCATAATTACCATACATTATAACAATTATAACATAAATATGCATGAAAACATGTTTAACTTATGGTGGGATTTTAATTTATATGACATTCATAAAGCATTAAACAGCTAAATAGACCGGTATTTTTGGCATCCTAAGGCAAAAAAATGAAAAGTTACATTAATTTTAACATAATTTAGCCCAAAACCGCCATGTATAAGTCTGAACCGCCTCAAACCACTCAGAACCTGCCCGAACCGTGTCAAATTCGCCCGAACCGGACCAAATTCTCCATGAAACGGACTAACCAGCCTTGAACCGGACCAAAACCAACTTCGAACCGCCCATAACTGCTCACGCGCGCACACAAAAAATATAATTGTCGCATTTACACACGCTAAGGCTCGAACTCACAACCTCCCACGTGCTACCCACAAACTACAGCCAATTGCTCCAGCCACCAACAACAAAACAATAATGGACGCATAAATTGTTATTTTGTTCCTGTTTTTTTTCCCGCTGCGCGTCTCCGTGAATTTTCCTCGGTTCCCGATCTTGATCCCGGTCGGGAATTTCTCGGTCGTGATCCTGACTGGGAAAATTTCCAGACACCTCCGAAAACTTCCGATTCCTTTGTTTTCTGGGTTTTTTACGCCGTTGCAGTGTCGTAAACACCAAATTCGACCCCGATTGAAGCAGATTTCATCAAATGGAATCCTAATTCACTAGACACGGACTTACATGACTCGATTTACAACTTTTGCTCAAAAAAGACAGGTCTTTACATGATCAAATCATAAAAATTGTAAATTTAGGGCCAAAAATACCTAAACAGTCTAAAAGCAAACCGTTTACATCCATTATGCAAAATTACCCACCAAAAACCATTGCAAATTTCTTAGAAACGAAATTAAAGAATGATCGGGCTTTGATACCAATTAAAGGAATGAAAATCCTTTGCAGCGAAAGCGTGTATGAGATCCTTTCATTCTTAATTGGCTTTCATAGAAATACCGATACATTGGCAAATAATTTCAGAACAATTCTAAAATTAAACCTAGATTAAGCATGCAATTACTAATTCTAAACAATTTCGAATTTGAGGAACTTACTTTTTGTAGAACGATTCAACAGCACTATGCTCCGAAAAACACGAACAATTCGTCCAACGAACACCACCATCAAAGAGCACCCACTATCCTCTGGATTACTGAAGTAGAGATTGTGGGATCTCGTTTGTCTTGGAAAAGGGAAGGAAATTTCAGCATCAACATTGTTGTAATTTCTTGAGAGAGATCTTGAGAGCCAATTTTTCAAGAGTTTCCAAGAGAGACCAAATTGGTGAGATTGCAGAACTCCCTTCTGTAATCCCCACCATACCCGTTGGTTGAAGGAGAGTGGGGAGTTACAATCGTGTAACTCCCCAATGAGGTGTCAAAACTTCATTCCTCAAATTATTAATTTAACACATTAAATTAATAATTAGATAAACTATACATTATGCTTCAATTTAATCAATTCAAAAATCAATTAAATCAATTTTAACATATAGTTTCAAATTCAATTAAACCACATTTAATTGAAATAATTCAACCCACTAATTAGATATCATATATTTAATTAATATTATATTTGAATCAAATTTAAATATGTCTCTCTCACTTAACCTATAGTTTTAATGTTCATCCAATGTACATTAATTATGAACTATAGAATTAATTTAATTAAATCAAATCAAATCAAATTTAATTAATTAATTCATTAATTAAATATCTTATATTTAATTAATTTACTATTTGAATCATATTCAAATAATTCTCTCATAATTCTTTCAAAAAAAAAAAAAAAAATTCTCTCATAAACTATAGTTCTAATATGAATCTTATTCACATTAAATATAACCTATAGTTTGAATACGAATCTAATTCATATTTAATATTTGAACCCCTTCAAATATTTAATTCTCTCATTAATTAATTTTGAATCACATCCAAAATTAATTTTATATTATAAAGTTTAATTCGCCAATTAAACTTATATTATAATGTATCTTCATACATTATTTTAATTGTATCAAATACAATATAATTCCCTTAATGAATTTGAACACACTTCAAATTCTATTCAAGACTATTTAACCTCAGAGTCCTTTACAAGCTCGTAGGTGGACCTAATGGACCTACAGATCAGAAGCTCCAACGATACGAGACTAATTGGCTAAACTCATTAACCTAGTTAGTCAACATTCGTTAACTATGGGTCACTCCACTAAAGACCCACAGCTGCACTCTTCTCACTGTAGAATATTTCTATGCCTGCGGATATTGACCAATAACGGTAAGTCAATCCTTCACGAGTGTTCGTAACGCCAGCTGGATCAAATTATCGTTTTACCCCTGGCTGTATCACATACTGTTACCAGGATAAGGTACCCAGTCTTATCCCTGTACTATAGACCTTTTAGGTTGTTACTTGAACATCAATCCCCATATGTCCTCACATACTAGTTCAAGTACATGTAAACAACCTTGGATCTTAGTTTATTGGATTTGGGTCATATTGTGCAATTCTAGACTTAATATGACAATAAGACTTTATTGCATAAACTTCAATAACACTTTATTGATACAAGTGTATAATTCATTAATCATTCACTATCTACGAGTTTTAGGACATAAAACCCAACAGAGACCATATCTGGACTTGGTGATGAGGAGGAGGCTAGGAAGAGGAGACCATTAGATAGTAGTTGTTTCTATTTACTATTGTGTTTAGATTTTTATTGGAGCTAGTTAAATTTATTTAGTTGTTGGTTACTTAGTTTAGCGGTTGTGGTTAATTTGTTCAATATGTAACAGACTTAAACTTGTAGTCTCTTTTGTCAAGGATGTATTAGTTTTATTAATTGGTACTCTTCACGAGATCTGACTTGCATTATATCTGCTTGAGATTTGAAGTTAGTTCTTAATTCAGTGAGTGTGTCGAGATGTTGTCAAATGAAGTAGAGTTGTGATCTGGATTAGAAGTGTGTATCCTTGTTTTCCAATTGTCTAAAATTTCTGGTTAGCTATAGTTGTGCTGTTATGCTGTCGGAATTTTCGGGGCATTAAGTTGGCATTAGGTTAAAGTTTAGTAATGTTCCCTAGTTTAAGTCAAATTTTGGGGGGCGTTATATAGACTAAGTAACTTGTTACTATATAAATTAGATTTAGATTTAATAATTTTGTATGTTTAGCCTGAACAGAAATCAAGAATAGTTCTAAGTTTATTGCAAATGTATTGGTATTTTAGATTAAACTAAATTAACTATGAATCGGTCCCTATCACGCTTCCGCTTTACGGAATTATGAAATTCTAATCCCTTCACTTAATGGGCTAGCTGATTAGTATAGACCACAGTTTCTCCAAGCACGTTTTAATATACCTTTTAGAGAACCATGTATTAATGATAATAGACTTAGAATAGGGACCTTAGTCATGTTTTAGGGCCTCAAGTAGACATAAAGGATCCTTAAGTCTTATGTTAGCTAGGGTTATTTCTTTCCCCATCTCAGGACTAATGGAACTTAGTTTTCAAGCACGAGATCATGCATTCTATCATTGACTGGTAGATTCCAATTTTCAGGCACAAGTGATAAGGGTAAAAAATATACCTATTTTACCCTTATATTTAGCTCATTTCTTGGTCAAATATTGAGTGTTTTGGTCAATTTGTTATTCCCGGCCTCAAAATATGCTTCATTTGATAAGTTAGGGTGTTGAGAATTACTTTTGTCGAATTTAACTCATTTATGCTTAAAAAGACTTGATTTTAAGAGAATTTGACTTGATTTGCTGTTGTGCAGAAAAACAGAGTAGATCCTGGAATTCCCCAGAAATGCGACCGACATTTCTGGAAAAGCAGAGGTCGTTCGAGTAGCACGCGGGTCGTTGTTGACGAGTCTTCTTCTCACCTAACTATTTGTTTTGACCCCGAAACTGACTAGGCAACCTTCCAACACCTACTTCGCAGCTCCTCAACCACTTTCTACACTACATAAACTCAAGATTCGAAGTCAAATTCAAGTAGAACTCATTTGGAAGAGGAGGGTGGTGACAGAACCCTAGTTGACGCCTATGAGTAGGGATGCCCGAGGTCCTTTTTAGATGACAAATTCTAACCCAAGAGAGAGTTAGACATCAAACCTTGTGGTTTGTAGAGAGTTTCACCCATTCCCATCTTGTAAAAGTGAGAGAGTGGAGTGTCTTAGCGAACTCTAGAAGGATTGTGAAAACAAAAAAAACCCATAATATTTAGCTATCTCCCTTAGTTCCAACTTGTGATTACTTTTCATTATCTTGTATTCTTTACATTATTCTTTCAATGAAAATGTGTTCATTTGCTTTTTATCCAGTCATGAGTAGCTAAATCCCGTTGAGAGGTTCAATGTGATGAATTCCCTTAGGGTTTAATGGCTTGAAAGTGTTTTATTTGCTTAAAGTAGGGTTTAATGCATGTCATTCTTTATTGAATATCATTTTGATCTTGCTAAGTTTAATTTGATCACTTAGACTTTGCATGCTATGTGAGTTTGATCTCGAAAGGGACAAACAATATCGGTTCTCATAAAGGTGATATAGGAGAAAAAACTTGAAAGAGATTGTTTGGCGGTATAGGGCAAGCTGCCTAAGGCACCCTATATCGACTATAGGGTTATAGGTTGTAATCGTGAACTATCTATGTCGGAGTTGAGTCCCAAAAATGGGCATAACGGTACTCGCTTAACCTTCTTACGGTTTTTGGAAACAAGGGCCAAAAGGAAGTTAAATCTGACCCAATGCATTAAGCACTCTTAAGTTAGATCTTGCATAAGTATGGTTGTTACCCTAGGGATGAATCCATGTTGAATACCTCGTTTCATCTTATTGTTATTCTTTATTTGTCATTTGCATGTTTTGTTTATCTTATCAAAAACCCAATCAATCAACTTATTTTCTTTGGTTACATTTTTCAAAAGCAATCATTTGAGCAGTTTCTTATTCAAATCTTAATTTCCAATTTAGTCCTCGTGGGATCGATACACTTGGAATACTTTCTAAGGTTTTTTTATTACTACGTGTGACAGTGTATACTTGCACTTAAGTGTTGGTTGAATTATTCTTTATTATTTCACTTATCTTCTTGTCTCACATCCATCCATTCAGCTAGCCTAGCACCAACAAGATCGTGCATTCCATCAGTCAACTGTTAGATCTCAGTTTACCACACGGGATCGTGCGCCTCAGGACAACCTCTGTTCTTCCTTTCTAGCAGCCATAAATCATGAAATTTGACCTCAATTTGAGCACTGATTCCATGATTGAATTCCTATCTTCTATACACGGACTTATATGACATGATTTACAATAATTTGTCCCAAAAATATGGCCCCTTACATGATCAAATGAAAGAAAACTGTAAATCTATGGCCAAAATACCTAAACAGTCTTTAAGTAAACAAATTATATCTAATATGCCAAATTTATCCCACCAACATCCTCGGTGCAAATTCTAAGATAGAAATTACATTCGCAAAATGACAACTGATACCATTTGAAAAGATTGAACCCCGCATAAGCGAGTTTCATCATTTTGTGAATGCAATTCAATCAATTAGAGACCCAATGCATTGGGCAAAAGTTTATAGAAACAATTTCTGTATAATACAGATTAAGCATGTATATAATATGATCAAAACCTTTTAAATTCGAAGACTTACATGGATGAAGACCGAATCTGCACAATGCTCCCAATCGATCAAATTCCACATAGTGTGTTCAAGAACACAACTAATCGCGATCACCCACTATTCTATTGGGCTATGAGATTAGGATTGTGCGATCTTAAGTGTCTTGCAAAGGGAGAAATTACAGCAAGGTTGATGTGAGATTTTGGGAGAGTATATGTGAGATTGAGAGAATTCCTCTTAGTAAAAATCATCCGTTTATGCGAGAGAGAGAAGTTGTAATTAACTTCCATGATTAATCATAGCCTCTCATCATAATCATAAAAGATCTGGACCATTAATCATTATCATATAATAATTAATAATCCAGTTAACTATATATTATGTAAATTAATTTAATTAAACCAACTTTTAATTAAATTAATTATAATATATAGTTTTAATTTAATCAAATCATACTTAATTGAATTAATTAGGCCAACCAATTAATTATTAATTAATAGTTTCCCACATTTATTAAATATCATATACTTAATTCTTTTCAAAAAAAAAAAAAAAAAAATATCATATACTTAATTAATTTTACAATTGAATCATATTCAAATGCACATCTCTCTTTTAACCTATAGAATTAATTTCAGTAAATCACATTTGACCAAATTAAATTAAATTAACTAATTCTCCAATTAATTAATTTATGAATTAATCAAATATCACATATTTAATTAAATTCATATTTGAATCACATTCAAATGCATACTCTCACATACAATATTTTTAATATGAATTCCCATTCATATTAATTTTAACATGTAGTTCAATATGAATCTAATTCATATTTAATATTTGAACTCCTTCAAATATATAATTCTCTCATTAATTAATTTTGAATCATGTCCAAAATTCATTTTATTATAAAGTTTAATTCACTAATTAACCTTATACTATAATATATCTCCATACATTATATTAATTGTATCAAATACAATTAACTAAAATTTCCTTAATATCCAAGACTAATTAATCTCACAACCCTTTACGAGCTAGCAGGTGGACCTAATGGACCAACAGATGAGAAGCTCCAACGATACAAGATTAATTAGCTAAACTCATTAACCAAGTTAATCAACATTCGCTAACTATGGGTAACTCCACTAAAGACCCACGACTGCACTTTTCTCATTGTAGAATATTTTTGTGTCCCCGGATATAAACCATACCGGTAAGTCAATCCTTCACGAGTGTTCGTAACGCCAGATGAGCCAGATTACCGTTTTACCCCTGTGTTACCTCTTGATCCTTAAGTACCATTGATCCCTCTAATGAACCACCTGTTTTAGGGTTCAACCACTAAACATAAACTCCTCTCAGGCCAGAAGATGACATCACACTTTTGTTCAAGACCCGAAATCAGCCTTTAAGGGAATGTACATCTAGTTACAACAACAGGGGAATGAGTGAATTCCACCTTGTACTGTTATGTTCCCAACCTCCACTCGATCTTGCCCCTGAAATGATAGGAATATTGAGTCAACGAACTGGCCACCCTGACACATACAAATCTAAGGACAATCCCTCCTGAAAGGGGGTTCATAATAGGCTCAAGATTCAAATCGAGTTCCTAGGTCATCCTATTGAAATATAAACCTAAACAAGCCAACAACTTTACATCTAGTGGTTACTATTTCGCGGTCTGGTCTTATGCAAACTCATTGCATATGATACCCCCACTCGCATGTGATAAGGGTAAAAAATATACTTATTTTACCCTTATATTTAGCTCATTTATTTGTCAAAAGTTGCATGCTTAGATCAATTTTACTATTTCTGAGCTAAAAATATGTTAAAGTTGATAAATTAGGGAGTTAAGAGTCACATTTGTCAAATTATGCTTATTTGCGCTAAAAAAGACTCAATTTGATATGAATTTTGACCCAATTTGGTGTTGTGCAGGAAAACAGAGGAAGTTGGAATTTACCTAGAAATGCGACCCCATTTCTGGGAAGGCTAAAATCAAATGCGACCGCATTTCTGAAAAAACAGAGGCCGTTACGAGTCCGTCGCGGGTCGTTTTGAACGAGACTTTTGTGCACCTAACCGACCGTTTTGACCCCGAAATCAACTGTTCTACCTACCAGCACCATTTTCGCAGCTTCTCAACCGCTTCCCACACTATATAAGCTTGTGATTCAAAGATGAATTCAAGTAGAACTCACTGGGAAGAAGAGGGTGGTGACAGAACCCTAGTAGACGCCCATGAGTAGGGATGTCGAGCGAACTCTGGAAGGATTGGATAAAAGAAAAAAACCCTAGTATTTAGCTACTGCCATTATTTCCAACACTTGTCACTTTTCATTTATTTGTATTCTTTATATTTTATTCTCAATGGAAAGTTGTTCATTTGCACTTTATTCCACCATGCTTAGCTAAATTTCGTTGAGGGGTTCAATATGGTGAATTCCCTTATGGTTCAATAGCTTGAAAGTGTTTATTTGTTTAAGTTTCAGTTCAATGCATGTCATTCTTTATTGATTATCATTCTGATCTTGCTGAGTTTAAATTAATCACTTAGACTTTGCATGCTATGTGAGTTTGATCTCAAAAGGGACAAACGATATCAGTTTTCATAAAGGTGATATAGGAGAAAAAGCTTGAAATAGATTGTTCGGTGGTATAGGGAAAGCTGCCTAAGCCACCCTATATCAACTATAGGGTTATAGATTGCATTCATGAATCATCTATGTCGGAGTCGAGTCACAAAAATGTGCATAATGGTACTCGCTAAGCCTTCTAACGGTTCTTGGGAGCAAGGCCAAATAGAAGTAAAATCTAACCCAACGCATTGAATAGGCTTAAGTTGAATAATCTATGATTAAAGTTATTTGCCTTTGGAATGAAACTATATTGAATACCTCATTTGTTTATTATTGTTATTTCTTTATTTTATTGTTTTGGTTATCTTCCAAAAATCAATCATCAACTATTTCTTTGGTTACCTATTTTAAGCAATCATTTGAGCAGATTCTTATTGAAATCTGAATTTCCAATTTAGTCCTCGTGGGATCAATACCCTTGGAATACTTCTATGGTTTTTATTACTATGTGCGATAGTGTATACTTGCACTAAGGTTGGCTGAATTTATCATCTTATCTCATATCCATCATTCAGCCTCTGCCGCACCAGCATGTTATGGAGTTTTTTCATTGATCGACCATGCTACAGATGCGTGGCCCTATTTCCTGTAACGTGTACAAGTGAATCCCATGTGAAGCTTTGCAGGGAACTAGAGATCGTACAACCCATACGATAATACCCACAACCCGGGGTGCCGAGATCACCCAAATTTTAGCTATGGTAACCAGCATAGGGCGCCTGTGTTCTAGCAAAACCAGGTGCTGAGCTCTTCATCTTCAGGTATGTCTCTTGAAGATACTTTAAAGAAACTTGCTGAAAGTTTCTTACAACTCCAGCAGGAGTCGAGGAATGCAATTCAAAATCGGCAGAACCAGGTGACCCAGCTGGAGACGTAGGTTAGCAAGATGAAGAGGCATAGGCAAGCTCCCCGCCCAGCCAAAAGTGAACCCTAAGGCGAACGTCAGTGCCATATGGAGTGGAGTCGTCATGCCAAACTTTCTTCCCGAATCTTTTTCTTCCTTCGATACTGATTTTCTTCAAAAATTGATAAGGTAGATTTTTTCTTTTTCTCTTGTGATTTATTGATTGACACTGTCTTTTTTTTATTCTACTAGGATCGCATTCCCATCTATGTCAAGAGCCATAGGAGAGCAGGACGATTGAGAGGAATTCAGGAAATTGAAAGCCAACATCCCTATCATCGAGGTTGTTTCTCAAATTCCATCATACACCGAATTCCTGAAAGCCTGGTGTGCGAATAAGGTAGAATCCTTAGGATAAGAAGAGGTTAGTGAGAACATTTCCATGTTATTATTTGATGAATTGCCTGATAAATGTGTAGATCCTGAAATGTGTAGCCTTTCGTGTATGATCGATTCTAAAAGAATAAAGCATTTTATGCTAGATCTAGGTGACTCAATTAATGTTATGCTTGTTTCCCTTTAAAGAGAATTACGTTTAACTAATTTGCTTAAGTCAGTCAGAGTGATTCAGTTGCCTTATCGTTCTTGCATTAAACCTCTAGAGATAGTTGAGAATGTCTTTATTACAGTTGAGGATCTGGTCTTTCCTGGTGACTTTTATGTATTAGATATGCCTACTTATGGATCCAGTAACTCTTTTGCCTCTTTTTTGCTTGGTCGTTCGTTCATGAAAACAACTAAAACAGTTATTGATGTACATGAGGGATTGGTCTCAGTAACTTTTTAGGATAGGACCTTGACTTTTAATGTTTTTGATGATGTAGATCCCCCTCATGTTTCATTTGTTGAGTAGTACATGATAGACTATGACCCCGTGTATGAACATGCTGATAATGATAAGTCTTTCATCTTTCGTGACAATGAGTTGCATGTTTCTTCTACTAGATGCCCCGATATTGAGGGGGTGAAAGGATAAAAGCCTTATGCAGCGAAAAGAATTACCGAACCTACTTAGAGTATCTTAGATTCTAATTGAAATACCAATACAATTTGCAAAATATTACAACAATAAATCTATATTTAATGGGTTGTATGTAGGCTATAAACATGTTAAATGATTAACTAGATTAATCCTAGTGATCAAGGATTTCATAGAAAACTTACTTTTGTAGGAAACCTTGATCAATTCGCCTTTTCTTGCTAATAAGATTGAAAACACAGCAACCTTCTTGTGTGAACACCACCAAGCGGCTACACCAGTATATCTCTAAGACTTCTTGAAGCAGGAGACTTGTGGGAGTCTTTTGGGAGAGATCTCTAAGAGAATGGGAGACAATGGGATGCCTTTCACCCCACCCCAGGGGTCCTATATATAGGTAAATGTCAATTAATAAGTTCAAATCTATTATCTGAACAATATCTAATTTTAGTAAATAATTAATTAATTTCATAATTAATTAATTACCCAATTAAAAATCATATATTTAATCTTAGGGATTTTATTAAAATTAAAATTAATATGAATCAAATTCATATTAAAATTTATTTGAACTCTTTCAAATATTTTCTCTTAAGAATTAATTTTTGAAATTAATTCAAAAATTATATTATAAAGTTTCATAAACTTTATATTATAATGCATCAACATACATTATTCGATTCCGCAGATAAATTGAACATTTTCAATTTATATTTACTTGGTTCAAGTCTTTTTACGAGCTACCAGTGGGACCTAATGGACCTACAGATCAGAAGCTCGAACGATACGAGACTAATCAGCTTAAACTCATTAACCAAGTTAGTCTCAATTCATTAACTGTGGGTCACTCCACTAAAGACCCAAAGCTGCACGTCTTCTCACTTCAGAATATTTTTGTGTCAACGGATATCGACGAATAACGACAAGTTAGTCCTTCACGAGTGTTCGTAACTCTAGTTGGGTCAAATTACCGTTTTACCCTTGAGTTACCTCTACCTCCTTAAGTACCAGTGCTCCTCTAATGAACAACTTGTTTGTGGTTCAACCATCAAACAGAAACCCCTCTCGGGCCAGTGGGAGGGTAGGGCTCTTTATTCAAGACCCGGAGACACCACTTAAGCGACCAGTCATCTACTTCCTCAAAAATCAAGAAGGAGTGAATTCCATCTTTTGTGATTATGTTCCCAGCTCCCCACTCGGTCTTGTCCCCAAAATGGTAGGCTTATTGAGTCGGCGTACTGGCCACTCTCACCCATACAATTCAAAGGACAATCTCTCGTGAACAGGAGTCCATAATCCACTAAGGATTCAGACTAAGTTGCCTAGGTCATCCTAGTGAAATAGAAACCTACCTAGTTAACGGTGCAGCTAGCGGTTACTATTTCGCGGTCCAGTCTTATGCAAACGCATTGCATAGGATACCCCCACTCGCATGTCTACTACATGGACACTTTGGATCAATACATCTGTATGAAATACAAAGCGATAAGGTACCCAGTCATATCCTTGTACTATAGACCTTTTAGGTTGTTACTTGGAACATCGATCCCTATATGTCCCCACATACTAGTTCAAGTTACATACAAAGAACCTTGGATCTTAGTTTATTGGATTTTGGTCAAATAGTGCAATATTTAACAATAACATTTTATTCCAAACACAAGTATAAAATTTGTTTACATTCACTATCTACGAGTTTTAGGACATAAAACCCAACAGGGGGATGGTTTGACATAGTCGATTAGCACTGTATGACATTTACCGAGAAATCGGGTGGTGTCACACTTTACTCATCCTCTAACAGTAGAGCTAAGTGAGTCTTTGGCCTGCCTACTTCTACTTCTTGTGATCTTTCTTTGCAGGTCCCAAAAATATTGAAACAACATTTTTCGAAGAATGACGTGGTCTGGACTAGAGGAGAGGTACCACCATGAAAAGAGAAATCAGGGAAAATCACGTCAAGCAAGAAAACATTAAATATTTGCACTTCAGGGAGCTCGCCTAGTGAATACAAATTTATTGCTTTCTTTCTTTTTCAGTGTTCCATTTTCGTGGTTTCAGTTTTTTCACCTAGGTTGTTTCTCGATTCCTTTATTTGTTTTTGTTTCTTTTTAGGATGGTGGCATTGAAACAGACCTATATTTGTAGAACGGTCTATGCCCTTTCACCCATTTGCTTAAATTCAGGGGAGTCTTTCTATTTCTCGTTTATTACATTTCTCGTACATATTTGCATTATTTTTATACATCGAGGACAATTGGTTAGACGAGTTTGTCGAGTCCTCGTGCCCAAATAAATTTATTAACTTCAGCTCTATGCTACTTTGCAGTGTAGTGGTCGAGTCCTCCATAAGGAAATGGCGCTTCTAATCAATTTTTGGATTATTGCTAAAAACCAAAAGGGGGTGAGAAATTAGGGGGATGGTTTTTCACGAACCACGAAAATTAAATGAAGAAAACATAATTGAACATTCGAAAAGAATGAAAAGGAAGCTGAAAATCAAATAGCGGAAACAAGTAGGAAAAATAATAGAAAGATGGGACAGTCAGATTGGGCTATTATAGGATTGTTCATTAATTGGCATCATCGTTAGCTCTAAAAGTTACCAAAGAATTATTTTTATTGCCCAGAATACTTCTTCGCTTTTCAGCTAATCCACCTACCAAGCTTAGGCCTAATTGATCATATCACCTGATACTCCACGAATTCATTAACCAATTAGGTATCTAATTTACGTCCGCTTCGTCTGATACTTAGGTCGATAAATACTCAATCAAAATCTAATTAATTAGATTCGCAACCCGATAAATCCTCAATCAAAATCTAATTAATTAGATTAGCAACCCGATAAATCCTCAAAGTTACCAATTAATTAACCGCATTATCATGTAAGGCCCGTAATTAACCAATTAAATAAGCTTAATTTATCCTAGGATCTTGGGCCTAACGAAGGTTTACGCTAGCCTGCAATCGAGCTAATCATGGATTCCCCTCAACTTAGTGGCTATCTAAAAATAACAAAGAAATCACAATTTTCATGCAACACAAGCGAGTTAAAAGGAAACACAAAAATCATAATGATTTCATAAAAATGTTAGGATGCAATAATAATAGTCCAAAAGTCTCATAAAATTCCAGCTAACTCAACCCAACATCTCGAACAATCCTAAAACAATTCTCAATCCAACAGTCACTAACTTAGTCTAGCCTACTAAGGAATTTCAATAAGAATACCAAAAAATACTGAAAAGATCAATGAATTAGAGAGGGAAATCTTTCGGCTAAAAAATGAAAGATTTGTGTTAGCCCTAAACTATTAGACTATATTAAAGGCAAATAAATAGCATGAATTAGGTTCTATCAAATACCTCCAACTTGAAACTTACTAATCCTCAAGCAATGCCAATCGACAAGAATATGGATGTGAATAGTTATAATTTCATGACTCAATCCTCATAGCTAAAATATCAAAGAGCATGCAATCAAGAGACATGCACATGAGACCCAACTGAGAGACTAATGAATTTTTTTTTTTTCACATATTATCTTGCATTAGAGACATCTAACACACCTAGAACGGACTCTACTAACCCGAGATTAGTGTATCAAGCTCTCACTCTATCTTCTCCCTACACTGTCACTAAGGACTCGCTAAAGAGAGAAAATGGAACAAATTAGATTGCTACTTTCTATCCAGGCACCTGAAAAATTTAAATTTAGAGCTCCTCACTTTTCCTCGATTACAAGGGAGAGTGGGAGTAGGAGAGCGTGGAAATGTTTAAAACTTCAAATGAAAGCTCGAACATTTATGATGCCCTTTGATTACAATATTGAAGCCTTTTATAGACTCCGGATTTGAAACTACAGTTGAATGAAAAATATTAAAAGATAAGAATCAATCCGACAGGACAGAACCCCTTGACTGGATTGATATGACAAAAGATATAATAATTTCATATAATAATAAGAAAAAGACAAAAGTACGAAAAGTAAAAGATTCTACAATAATTTAACACACTATTCTTGCACACTCAATAATTTCACAAAAGGTACGATAATACTATTACACTCTATTTATGCACACACCTCCACCATCTTTTGTCCTATTGCTTTATTAAAATAGTTTTAATAGAGTTGATAATTGTTTTCCTTGTCTGATCGGCTTGGAATATTATGTCTTCTCACTTTATCAGGCGTCAAGGCAAGGTATGCTGACCAACAGATTTACTACTCATCGCGAGATTCAGTACCGGGACCACACACCGCAACAGTCCTTCGCAATAGTCCTTTACTGCAAGTTGTCATAATGTTCTTCGTCTAGGAGAGTCAGACATTGTCTTTTAGTATTGATGTGAAGTTGCTAATGATTTATAATTTACAATAGGCTTGATTTACATAAGATGATTAATTTACACACTTTTTTTTTTTAATTATAGATTCACGTTGGCTGTGAATCTAAGAAAGGATCATTGAGATCATATTCTTCATCATCTTTTTCATTTTCAATTTCAGAGTTATGGTGAGAAGATTATGATGCAATTGAAGTAGCTTGATTCAAGTTTTTTTGAAAGTCTGCTTTAGTCGTTGTTTGCGCCAGAGCAGCTATCAACTTTGATTTTGAATTTAGAAATTCAACATTCTTCTTCTTGGAAAGGTCTTAAAGGTAGCCGTTGTCGGCGAACCATTGTTTGACGTCTTTGATTTTTGCGTGTGAGAACTTATACTTGTCCCACCATTTGATTTGAAGAATTTTAACAATTTGTTTGAAATAAGGATAGGTAGTTGTCTGGAAATTCGAACAAAAAATCCAGGGGATTTGAAAGTATAAACAAAAACGCATATTAAGAGGGAATGCATTTTTGTAAATGGTTTGAGAAAAATAATGAAAAGATTCTTGAATAGGAACTGGAAACATTTCTTCGAAAGATCCGAAGGTCTTCCACCATTTGATAAACCAAAAGGGAAATTGAACCTTATAAGCATTTTGGCAAAATTGAATAAACCAAGAATGCTCATAGTTTTTGAACCACATGACATTATACCAGGCTTCAATATAATCCCGGTATGAGCAGATTTGAGGATTGAAGGACTTTGAAAGAGTCCTTTCAGTAAGGATACTTTGATTCCAATGGGTCAGATTGATGACCTTTTTGATTTTTAGCTTAGAATAAGCTATCTTTGAAGGATAATTTTTGTCAGGAATATGAGTTATCTCGACAGATTTTGAATCAACGAGAATCAATTCGTAATATTTTCTTGTTTTGATTAAGGATTCTGGGATGAAATAGAATCCTTGAGGATAAATATTTTGAATAATTTCAATAATCGAACTTCCATTGAATTCTTGTTCGACTATTGGTTCAGATAATTGAAGAGATTTTTCGAAGTAGTTTTTTATCTCAGGTTTTGGAATAAATCTTTTGGGTGGCTGAACGACTTCAGCAAAAGTTGTAGGGATTGATGATCCCTGATGAGATGAAGATGGAGTAGAAGGTGAGACAGTAGGTCTCATTGGAGTAACGACAGTAGGCCGAATGAGAGAGGCGGATGGCCTCGGAGGTGGAGTTAAAGACTCCATTGATTCTCTAATTTGAATCAAAGCACTTCTGGTCCTTGGACAATTCACTGGAGTGAAACCCAAGTCCATTGCATATTCGTCCGCGCTCATAGGAGCTGGGGACTTTGGAGATGAAGTTGGGATTTTGCTCTTTGAAGAAGAGGTTTTGCCTCGCTAATCACTCATTTTTTGAGAGAGAGAGAGAAGAAGTTTTCTTTGTAAGAAATTCCCTTGAGAGATAATCAACAAGGGGGTTTTTAACTCCTTTTATAGGCAAAATTTGAAAATCAAAGCATGACAAGATAGCTTGCCACCTTGCAAAGATCTGTTTTGAAACAAGATTCTTTACCTCTTTTTCTAAAACAAATTTAAAGGCTCTTGAATCCGTTTTAATTGTAAAACTCTTATTAATTAAATCTCCTTGAAACTTTTGAACACATAAAACTATGACTAAGATTTCCTTTTTGACTGTTGAATAGTTTTTCTGGGTACTATTCCAAACTCCATAATGAAATCTGATAATTGATCCTTTGTTATCAACACACTGTTTCAGGATTCCAACATATCCGATATTGGATGTGTCGGATTTCACTATGAGGTATGCTTTTGGATTGATAAGGCTTAAACATGGAATTGATTTGACTAAAGTTTTGATAGACTTGACAACCTCTGTGTGCTTATCGGACCAGGGCTCAAGATTCTTTTTTAATCGCTCATAAAGAGGTTTGCAAATGTTTCTCAGATTTTGAATAAAGTCAGATACATAATTGAGGCGACCTAGAAATCGTTGCAATTGGGTTTTATCGGGAATTTGATCAGGAAATTTTGATGCAAACTGAATTGACCTTTGAATATGTTTTATTATATCTATATTTTGAGGAAATATTAATACATCATCAAATAAACAATTGAAAATTCCTGAAAAGGATTGAAAATATCAGTCATGATTTTTTGAAATTCTGATGGAGCATTTTTTAAACCAAACGATATAACATTCCATTCATATTGTCGACAATGAACATTAAAAGCAGTTTTGTAACAGTCTTTTTCCAAAATATGGATTTGCCAGAATCCCGACTTCATATCAAATTTTGAAAATTCTTTTGAATTGGAAATTCTTTCGAGTAAATCTTGTTTATTAGGAATTGGATATCTAATCCATTCCAAAACTTTGTTTAAAGGTTTGTAGTTTATGACTAACCTTGGAACTCCTCGTTCTTTCTCTGCTTGATTGTTGACATAAAAAGCTGTGCAAGACCATGGGCTTTTAGATGGGCGAATGAGACCTTTCTGCAGAAGATCATCAATTTCTTTTTTGTAATGGGTTAATAAATCAGAATTCATTTGAATTGACCTAGCCTTTGTTGGTGTTGATATGCCTTGAATCTGATATGAAGCGCTCCGAACGACCAACTATGGGGGTTCGGGAGAAAATGAGAATACCAAAAAATACTGAAAAGATCAATGAATTACAGAGGGAAATCGAGGGAAAATGAGAAAATTCTAACCTATTCGGCTAAAAAATGAAAAATTTGTGTTAGCCCTAAACTATTAGACTATATTAAAGGTAAATAAATAGCATGAATTAGGTGCTATCAAATACCTCCAACTTGAAACTTACTAGTCCTCGAGCAATGCCAATCAACAAGAATATGGATGCGAATAGTTATAATTTCATGACTCAATCCTCATAGTTAAATATCAAAGAGCATGCAATCAAAAGACATGCACATGTGACCCAATGGAGAGACTAATCAAATTATTTTCACAGATTATCTTGCATTAGAGACATCTAACACACATGGAACAGACTCTACTAACCCAGGATTAGTGTATCAAGCTCTCACTCTATCTTCTCCTTCCACTGTCACTAAGGACTCGCTAAAGAGAGAAAATGGAACCATCTAGATTGCTACTTTCTACCCAGGCGCCTGAAAATTTTAAATTTAGAGCTCCTCACTTTTGCATTCTTTTGAAGCGGGGCACTAGTTGTCACACGTACGGTGCAGGGACCCATAACCCGAGTTTAACCCTTGTTGGCCTAACTGGACATACCAAAGGTAGCTCTACCCCTTATCACTCGTGAACATTGCAAGCATGCTTTTTATTATAAAAACAAAACAAAGAAAATGATCCAATATAATTTTTCCTTTACCTGAAGCTCACTCATTCATTTTACCACACATTTTCTTTCAATAGGTACATATACTTTTATTTCTCCGAGGCAAGGTTCACAAATTAATTTGCGAAAAAAAATTATACTCCTTAACTCATCCCTACATCTATCCACGTGACAACCGAAATATGAGCCTAATGCCTCCTAAGCATTCGACTTCTATTTTATAAGAAGAAAGAAACTATACCAATGCAAGACATTTCCACAATAAGTTTTAAAAAGGCTCCATTTTTGGGCACTCACGATTACACCTCATAAAAAACAAACATATTGATACATAAGGCAATCCTAGGAAATCAATATCATGCTAAAAATATTCAAAAACATCCCCTAGTCAAGTCAAGCAATGAAAGCACATAAATGACTCGATGCTCAGGTGCTCAGGGCCCAATAGACAAGAAGAAAAGCGAACCACACCCCACCCTCAACCTAATTTGGTATTGCTCACGTGAATAGGGATTCGTGTTCGAAAGTTTTATTTTTGAGAGATTGGAATTCGGTACAAAAGAATTGATTTAATATTGGATACTCAATTAATATGATTAATTAAATTGTTTAATTAATTATTTTTAATTAATTATAATCAAAATTAATTTATTTCAAATAGGTTTTTGAAATTCGTTATAAATTATTGATTATTAGAATTCATCACGAAATTAATTATTTATTTAATTATTATTATTATTATTATTTTGCTTTGTTTAAACCAAGAGGCAAATAACAAGATTTTGCAACCAAATTCCATTGAGTCGTCTTCATTTGGATGAAGAATGGTTGCATGTATCTCTTGTTTAAAAGAAAGAAAATGTGCTAAAGTTTGGAGAGCTTTCTGGATGGATGAACTCACTCTCAAAACCATTTTTCTCTCCCAAACATGTTGCTTCAATGGTTAAGCTACAATCTTAAAATTCATCATAAGTTTGGATCTCACAATCCGTTCTAAGGCCAGAGAATAGCAAGGAAGGCTTCGATGGTTGTCCTCGAGCTGACCGTGATCCAGAAACATCAACGGAGTAGCTCGAATTTGCATCCAAAGCTTTGTATTTAATCTGCTTTGTTTTTCGGTACACAAAATACATGATTTTAACTAGTAAAATAAATGAAATTGAGTGTTCTTCGATCCAAATCTCATACGCACGAGTGATTGTCATTCGTTCAGACCAGATCACGAAATAGTGACCACTAGATATAACACCGTTGACTAGCTAGGTTTCTATTTACATTAGATGACATAGGTAACTCAATCTTAATCCCAAGTGTGTTATGAACTTCTTTTCATGAGGGATTGACCTGAGATTTGTATGGGTGAGAGTGGTGGGATTCGTCGACTCAATAAGCCTATCATTTCAAGGATAAAACCGAGTGGGGGCTGGGAACAAACAACACAAGATAGAATTCACTCTTTCCCGTCTTTAGGCCAAGGAGATGAGTGTTCCCTTAAGGGCTTATTCCAGGTCTTTAACAAGGGCGTCCATTCTCTTCTGGTTTGAGAGGAATTTTCGTTTATTAATTGGACCATAAACAGGTTGTTAATTAGAGGAATCAATGGTACTTAAGGAGATAAAGATAACCTAGGGGTAAACCGGTAATTTGACCCAACTAACGTTACAAACACTCGTGAAGGATCGACTTATCCTTATTAGTCGATATCCGTTGACACTGAAATATATCTGCAGTGTGAAAAGTGCAACTGTGGGACTTTGGTGGAGTGTACCCACAGTTAACGAATATTGATTAATTGGTTTAATGAGTTTAGCTAATTAATCTCAAATCGTTAGAGCTTCTGACCAGTAGGTTTATTAGGTCACACTCGTAGCTCGTAAAGGGTATTGAGGCAATTAAGTCGTGGTTGTAAATTGAAACGTTCAAATTTACCAAGGGAACTAATATAATATATGGTGATACATTATATGTTAATTAGACTTTATAACATAAATTTAATTTTGGATATGATTGAAAATTAATTTGTGTGAGAATTCAATATTTGAAGGAGTTCAAATAAAAATTTCTAATATGAATTGGATTCATATTAAAACTATAGGTTATGAGAGAAATACAATTAAATATGATTTAATTGTAGGCTTAAATTAAATATATTATATTTAAAAAAAAAATTAAATATGTGATATTTAATTTAATAATTAATTGATTAAATAATTAACTAACTATATAGATATAAACCATCTTTAATTTTGATTTAAAGATAACTAATTAATTATTTAAATATGAATTATCTTTAATTTTGAATTAAAGATAATCAATTAATTTTTGAAGTATGAATTATCTTTAATTTTCAATTAAAGATAATTAATAATTTATTTAAGTATGAATTATCTTTATTTTGAATTAAAGGTAATTCACCCCCTCATTTCTATAAATAGGCCTACACGCCTAGGCCATTGATAGACTCAAGAGTTCAAACCCAGTCTCCTAAAAATCAAGCAAAAGATTACCACTACCTTGGCTTCATCCTCCGTAGAGAATAACAGTGTTTTTCGGTGGTGGTGTTCTGATGTGGACTTTTCCTACCGCAAGCGCATGGGTCAAGTAATAATATAGTGAATAGTAAATTCGAATGTCGTCCTCTGGATTGGCTTTTTAAGCAAATCAAGTATTGTGAATTATCTTGCCCAATTTTATTTAGGGATCAAAAAGTGATGAATATGTGATGATAAAAACAAATCAAAGCAAGTAAAAAGTATGGAATTTCAATTGGGAAAACTACTTAGGGAATTGATTTCGCCGATTTCGTTTAGGATTGATTTTAAAGAATAAGTTATTATGCACAATGAAATTATGAGCCAAAGACCCTTTAATCACAACTACCTCTCCCGAGTATAATTGATTCTCATGCAAATTAACCAACTTGATATCCCTATCTAAGTTTATTAACAAGCAAGGCAATGGGATCTTTTAACTAATTCTAAAGATAATCTAAAACCGTCAAGAATTAGAAAGTAAACTTTATTCATGCAATCTTGAGTAAGTCTAGATCAAATCCCCTCTCCCGAGCTAGATTCGAAACATAAATCATCCAACTAATGGCCAATTAATTGAAAGCATTAAATCAAGATTACAAACACAATAACATTGCACAACTTAAACCATAAATCAATCCATAAACTTAATCAACTACATCAATCCCTAAGCTACAAATTTAGCTACTCATGAATGTAAATACAAGCTCAACTAAACATATGAAAGCCATAAATCTAACTAAAGGAAGAAAAGGGAAAAGAAAACTCAATGTAGGCTCAGTCCCGACGTCCCCGTCACGATCCCCACGAACGATGGGTTGATTTCCAAGTTCCTCCCTTTGTTTCAGCCTCAAAAGTGCTCTATTCTGTCATCTTTACGGCTCTCCAAGGTCCCCAAATCGAACTCCCTTAAAACCTAGCCGAAGTGAAGCTTATATTGCAGATTTTTCGTCTTAGCGTCGAGACGCTGTCAAGACAGCGTCGCGACGCTGCCTCTTATACGCGCGTTCTGAATAAGGAAAAATTGTAGCGTCGGGACGCTTCCTATCATAGCGTCTCGACGCTGTAAGCTTTACGCGCCTAATCTGATATGGAATGTGAGCGTCGAGACACTCAAGAGCTAGCGTCTCGACGCTAACTTGCTGTTGACCGAGATTTGACTTTTTTCCACTTTTACTCTTTTCATTCCTTTGCATCTTTTCACGCCCCGAGCACCCAATTAACTCTAATATGGCATTATAGCTCCAATCAACCATTTCCTACAAAATAAACATTAAAGCACAATAAAATGGCCCAAAAATCATAAAAGACTAGCTAAATTAAATAAGTAAAGATAGCTAGCTATGCTCGCTATCATGTTCTAATAATAAAGAGTTGTTGTGATCGTGATCCTTCCAAGGATTTGGTGGAAACTATCCAGAGTCAAAACGAGAGTAAGTACATTGTTTCTCCTTGTGAAGATTTAGATCTCTATATATTTGTTAGTGTACCAGTATTTCTAAATTTTAAATTAATTGTGAAATTGTTCCTGATCGCTTCCATTGCACTAAGGTGTAGCAACCGGTGTTTTTTTTTTTTTAAAAAATGAAATGGAGAAAAAGGGGAGTGGGCAGCCGGTCAAAGGGGGGAAAGGAAAAAAGGGGGGAAACTTTCCCCCCAATTTTCGGTCAAAGTGACCGTTTGTAAAAAAAAAAAAAAAAAAAAAAAAGAATCAGTTTTTTTTCCCTCTCTCCCCGACTCTCTTTCTCTCCCTCGAGTTCTCTCTCTCTCTCTCGTTCGGTCTCTCCCTCGCACGCCCTCAGTTTCACGCCGCCGCCGCCGCAGCGCCTCCGCCACTCTCAGCCGCCGCTCGTCCGTCGACGCCGCCGCCATACTTCCGTCGCCGGTACTCTCTCTCTCTCTCTCTCTCTCTCTCTCTCTCTCTTGCGTTTCTCTCTCTCTCTAACCCGTCTTTCGGTCTCTCCCTCGCACGCCCTCAGTCCCACGCCGCCGCACTCCACCGCCGCGAGCCGCCGCCGCCACTAGCGTCTTCGGGCTCGTTCGTTTTTCAGATTTGTTTGCCGCCGCCATTCGAAGCTTCAGCTTTGTTTCTAAAGAACTATTTGAGGTAAGGGAGTTGTAAGTCATAGTTATTGGATTTTTTTTATGCCTTAGTGAAATACCCATTAACGTTGGATCTTAATCTAAGGTGCCCGTAGCGTTTGGGGGCCGAGTTGTCGAATCGGAGCGAAACTTGGAAGTTGGACAGCAAGTAGTGTTTCTGTTTTAGGTGAGTTTCCGACTTTGGGTAAGTGAACTAAGTTAAGTTTTGAATGATTTAATTGTGTTAAAAGAGTACCCATTAATATTAGCTATTGATTTCTAGTTACCCACAACGTTTGAAGGCCGAATTGTTGAATTGGAGCAAAGTTGGAAATTGGACAGCAAGCAGTAGCTTCATTTGGGTGAGTTTTCGGCCCTCTCAAGTCTAGTGCTTTAGGAAATTTGTTAAGTTTGGTGTGCCAATGGTGTGTGAATATATATTTATGTATGTTTTATGTGTTAATAGACGAGTATTTCGCATCACGTGGTTGGTGTTGTATCGAGTCGTTGGGGGATTTTCGATCAAGCGTAGTATCTCAAGTAAGTAGCCGTTGGAATAGATTCTCTGCTTTAAACTCATTTAAATTGAGTATGGTTGCTATAGCGTGAGTTGAATTTAAACCTTAAGTTGTCCCTTGGAATGTAAGTAGCCATTTGGATTTAAGCTCTAAGTGTCGTTGTTGGGTTAAACCAAGCATGGTTGGTCCTTTATTTCTTGAAAGCATGGAACTAGTTAAGAATGTCTGAGTTAATGGTCGCATATTAACTGTTGTCGTTGTGTAAGTAGCTATTTGGGAATAAGGATTTTGATTATGTTATGTGGCGTGTTAGTGGATTGAGTGAGTAGCTTTTTGGGCATGAAGTTGTTGTTTTGGAATCATTGTATGCTTGTTGGTAGCGAATAGAAGTTTTGGTTAAGTTTCATGCTTTGGTCAAATATCCCTTGGAACGTTGTATGCTTGTTTGAATATTGTTTAAGTGTCGTTTACTTGGACATGCATTAAGTGTTGCTATGCTTGTAGGACTAAGTAAGTATGTTTGGAATGTTTGATTTATGATTGTTCTGGATTGTGTTCATGTTATGGAGGATGGGTTAAATGTTCGTTGGAGTTGTGATTGGAGTTGGATTGTGATTCTGACTTGATTGTGTGCATAGAAGCGTATATTCTTACTTTCAGGTGCAAGGAAAAATTTTGGGTTCCCTCTGCGTACGTTGTTATGCTGCCGAATTTTCGGTAGCCTCATGACGACTTAGGAATTATATTTATCTTGAGGGAAAGGATTAGGAAAGTGAAGGGAATAGGCTAGTGCCTTAGACGAGGGACGTGTCAATTAAACACCTAGGATTGAGATGTAATAGACTGAAATGAGGGGCTTAATGGGCGGGACTTGGCTTCGCAGTCTAGGTTCCATTTACTAACTGTGGAAGTAAATTCCTGACTTAAACCCATGAACGCTCCACCAGTGAAATGGTAGCTTAGAGCGCTACGCGCCTATTAGTGCCTTGAGGGATGAGACTTAGCTCCACTGACTGGGTGCCATCTACCATCAGTAGGAGTAGAGACCTCCCAAAACTCCCACTTGTGCACTATCAGTGAGTTGGCAAACTTATATATTTATAGGTGTACTAATTGAACACGAGACCCGAACTGCAAATGAAATGAAATGAAATGAAGTGAAATGAAATGAAATGAAATGAAATTATATGAAATGAGATGACCTAACCCTGAGGCCTTTAACTCGAATAAGATGTTAAAACTTTTATTGCTACTTACTGAGTATTTTCTTAAATACTCATTCTTTTCCCCTACACACAACTGCAGGTAGAGGCAAAGGTGTACGGAACGCGTGACGGAGAGCTGCTGAGCCATGGATCTCCTTTAGTTTAAGTCTTCCGCATTTTTTTTTCGTTTTGGAATTTCCCTTTGAACTTGTATTGAATGATTTACGTTTTATTCCGTTTTTAGTTTGTTTGATTTACTAAAGGTTTTGTTGTTCTGTTTTAAACTGGGATCCCAGATTTAAATGTTTCGCAAATTTCTAAGTACGATTTCTTTATATGGAAATTTTCCGCCGTTCTTAGAAGTAGAATGAAATGCATGTAGTAACGGCCTTAGGATCTAGGCATGAAAAGTAGGGTCGTTACAGTAGGTCTATTGTCCATTAAAATTTATTGAACACATTTTGAACAAGATGAGGAGATTTGGAGAGTAAGACTATGACTCTTACTGAGGAATGTAGTGCTATTCTTAAGAATGTGTTACCTCCCAAGGCTAAGGATCCAGGATCATTCACTCTTCCTGTCTCTTTAGGTGGAAAGAAGTTGGAGAGAGAAATTTATGATTTTGACACAAGCATAAACCTTATACCTCTTTCGGTGTACCAAAAGTGAGGTCAAATGAATGTTAAAGCAAGAGGATGGTTTGAACATTTCATCTTTTTTTTTTTATAGATGATTATTCAAGGCATGGCTATTACTACCTAATGCAACGTAAGTCTAAAGCCCTTGAAAAGTTTAAGGAGTACAAGACTGAAGTTTAGAACCTATTAGGTAAGACGATAAAGACATTTCGATCTGATCGTGGTGGAGAGTATATGGACTTAAGATTCCAAGACCATTTGATTGAACATGGAATCAAGTCTCAACTCTCAACACTTGGTACACTGTAGGAGAATAGTGTATCAGAAAGGAGAAATAGAAACTGATTGGACATGGTTTGATCTATGATGAGTTATGCTCATTTGCCTGACTCGTTTTAGGGTTAAGCAGTGGAGACTGCAGTTCATATCTTGAAAATTGTTCCTTCAAAGAGTGTTTTCTGAGACTCTTTATGAGTTGTGGAGAGGGCATAAAACTAGTTTACATCACTGTAGGATTTGGGAATGTCCTACACACGTGCTATTAACAAACACAGAGGAACTCGGACCTCGTTAAAAAATATTCCTATTTGTAGGCTATCCCAAGGAAATGAGAGGTGGATACTTCTTCGATCTACAAGAAAATAAAGTGTTTGTATCGACAAACGCTTCTTTCTTGGAAGAAGACCACGTAAGAAATCATAAGCCACGTAATAAGATTGTGTTAAGTGAACTTTTTGGTGAAACTATAGAAACATGAAGAGTTGTCGGTGAGGTTGACACTTCAACAAGAGTTGTTGATGATGCTAGGACATCGAGTTAGTCACATCAATCTCAAGAGTTGAGAGTGGCTCGACGTAGTGGGAGGGTTGTATTATTGCTTGACCATTAAATGGATTTAACTGAAGCCCAAGTCGTCGTACCTAATGATGGAATTGAGGATCCATTGACCTATAGATAGGCAATGAATGATGTTGATAAGGAAAATTGATCAAAGCCATGGACCTGGAAATGAAGTCTATGTTACTTTGCAGTAGGTAGTGGTCGGGTCATGCGAAAAGGGAGATCTTTAATAATGTTTTGCGATTTCGCTAAGCAAGGGGGTTTGGGTATAAAAAGGGGGGTTTTTGGTCTGTCACTGACGGAACTAATTTAAAATGCAAAGGAAAAAAGGAAAATTGCAGGAGTGAATCAAATAGCATGCAAACAAATGAAAGCGAAGTAGAAATTGATGAAAATCAGACAAAAGACGGGATCGTCGGATTGGTTACTCTTTAGATCACTTTGTTCAATTTCGTTTCATCCTTCGCACTAAAAATAATTTGTGAATTAATTTAAATTGTCTGGAATGCTTCTTGACTTTTCGGATAAACCCCACCTACTCAACATGTGTTTAATTAATTAAATTACCTGATAACCCCACGAAATAGTCTAATTAATTAATTATTGTTAATGGCGTCTGCCGCCTCTCACACTTAGATTGATAAATCATAAGCCTAAATCTAATTAGCCAAATTAACAACAACAGGAAAAATCTTCTAAATTGCTAATTGGTTAATGGCATGATCGTACAAGACCCAAAATTTGTTAATTTATTTAGGATTTAGATTTCTCCAATTAAATTAACCTAACTTCTCTTAGTTTCTTAGGCCTATCGAAAGTCTACGCTAGGCTACCGTAAAACTATCGATGGATCCACCTCAACGTAGTGGCTATCTAAAAATAACTAATAGACCACAATCATATTCAACTTAAGGGACGTCACGACTCAAATCGATATACAAACGTGATGATTTAAACGAGAAACTAAGATGCAATTCATACAAATCCACAAAAAAGAAAGTAAGGTTCAACAAACTCAACTAAACTAAGCAAAACGTGTAAAGACTACACTAATCCAACAATCATAAGGGGTTTAGCCCCTCTTGCTACAAGCAACAAATCCAACAATCCTAAGAGGTTTAGCCCCTCATTCTACAAGCAAATTCAATGAAGAAACAAGAAAACATAGCAAAATAATAAAAAACCTGAAGAAGTGTAAGAGATACTAGCGGAAGCGATTTGGATTGTGAGCCTTTCAATTTCATTAATTTTGCAAACTAAAAGCATGTATTTATGAACCAAAAAACAAAGTTTTTTTTCACCAACCTCCTTTGATGAAATTCAACTACGCCGTGGATGATTTCTACTCACGAACTCAATGTGGACGACCACTGTGATATTCCCCGCTATTCTCCGACCTTAGAACGAGTTGTGGGACTCGATTGTGATGAAAATTGGGAGAAAAAACTTCATGTTCCAAGCCATGGTTTTAAGAGAAAATTAAAAATGAGTTTTGAGAGAATGTGAAATTTTCTTTTTGGTGAATTATTCCAGCAACTGACCTTCTCTCTTTTACTCTTAGATTTCAAGGCTCTTAAATCATGAATCAATACACTTCATTTCACCTCATGAAGACATCAAGGAGACTAAAAGCACAATCACATGGGTAGGTGTCTTCTCAAGGGAATTAACCACCTAAATTTCTTTTCAAAAAGAAATTCACAAAGTAAATTAATTCCATTTAAAATTAATGAATTAATCTTAAATGAAATCAATTTATATAATTAATTCGAATTATTAATTCAACCAATCAATAATTATGATCGAAGAGTGCACTTAGTACATCTCCAGTTATGATTGAACTGGATTGGACTTAGCCGTTCGAATTGATGTGCGATGCTAGTGACTTTGCATTAGGACCTGGGTTATGCTAGAAACGAGGGAAGATTGTGCAAACAATCTATTTTGCAAGCAAGACACTTAGCGAAGAACAACTCAACTATATAGTACCAGAAAAAGAACTACTTGCAGTAGTTTTTGCGTTTGATAAGTTTAGATCCTACTTAGTAGGAACTAAAGTCATAGTTCATACTGATCAATCAGCCCTTAAACACTTGTTATCGAAGAAAGATGCTAAACCCCAACTAATCTGCTGGATTTTACTCTTGTAGGAATTTGATATTGAAAACCAGGACAAGAAACGAACCGAAAATCAAGTGGCATATCATCTGTCAAGGCTTGGGGAAGAGGCGCAGGTGGAGAGAGGTTGGACATTCGAGAGTCCTTTGTAGATGAACAAATATTGGCAGTACGGGCAATTGAAATTCCATGGTTTGCAGACTACGTGAACTACTTAGTTTGTGGACTAAAGCCTCCGGAAGCCACAACTCAACAACTAAAGAAGTTTCTGAAAGATGTAAAGGATTATTACTGAGATGAGTCGTATCTATACAAGCTAGGTCCCGATAAAATACTCAGACGATGTGTAACAGAAGAGGAATTACCATTCATTTTGGAAGCCTATCACTCGGCTCCATAAGGAGGGCACTTTGTAGGACTAAAAACTGCAGCCAAAGTTCTTCAATTAGGGTACTTTTGGCTGAGTCTTTTCAAGGATGCACATCTCTTTACTAAGAACTTCGATCAATGCCAGAGAGCTGGAAATTTAATAGTTAAGAGTGAAATGCCACTAAACTTCATACTTGAAATGGAAATCTTTGATGTATGGGGAATAGATTTCATGGGCCCATTCCCTTCGTCCTTTAGAAATTTCTATATTCTGCTTGCAATTGATTATGTATCAAAGTGGATCGAGACCATAGCCACATCAACCAATGATGCAAAAGTAGTAAAGAAATTTTGAAGAACATTTTCACAACATACGGGGCTCCTCAATTTATCTTAAGCGATGAAGGTACACACTTTTGAAATAAGATGATAGAAAATATGTTTTCCAAATATAACATCCAGCATAGGGTTGCAACTGCTTACCATCCTTGGACGAATGGACAAGCAGAGCTCTCTAACCGAGAGATAAATTCAATTTTGGAGAAAACCGTAAACGATGAGGCACTATGGGAACATATAACAACATATAAATCACCCTTGGGAATGTCTCCGTATCTGATTATATTTGCAAAAGCTTGCCATCTACCTCTAGAACTACAACACAAGGCATATTGGGCGTCGAAGAAATTCAACTTCAATATAGACAAAGTTGGAGTTAAGAGAAAGTTGCAGTTGAATGAATTGGAAGAGCTCTGTCACTTCTCCTACGAGAATGCAAAATTATATAAGGAGAAGGTCGAAATGTGGCATGATCGAAGGATAAATCCAAAGGAATTCCATAAGGGCCAGCAATTGCTGCTCTTTAATTCAAGACTGAAGTTGTTTCCAGGGAAGCTGAAATCAAGATGGTCAGGACCATTCAAGATTGTGAGAATTTTTTATTATGGGACTGTAAAATTGATGGATCACAACGGTACATATTTCAAGGTAAATGAACAAAGAATTAAGCCATATTGGGGAAAGACTCTTGGCGATGAAGAAGCCCTAGTGTCTGTGATAGATCTGGTATGATTTCTATTTCTAAGAACTTTTTGTACACTATGTGGATTAATAAGAAAAAAAATAGAATAACGAAATATATGTGCAAGAGTAAACTTTTTCTAGGAAAAGCAAGTTTAGGAAAGGGTATTTAAGCTGACCGTAGGGAACACATTTCCTGGAGAATTACCTGGGAGTTGAAATACCCAAGTTATTTTGTATTTATTTGAGAAAAAAGGGAAAAATGGATAATCATGTTTTAAGTGTGTGAATATTCTAATAAGTGTGTTATTGTTTCATCCGATTAAAAGGAGAAAAGAAACCAAGAAAAACAAAAGAAGTGAAAGAAAAAAAAATAATAAGGAAGGTAGTAAAATGGGAAAATGTGACCGCATTTCTCCCCAATTCATTTGAAAATGCGACCACATTTTCCAAATGGCAGAGGGCAGTGACGTCATTTAGTGACAGTCACGTGACCTAATTTTTGGAACCTATAAATAGCTGACTTATGTTTTTCTTCTTCATAACTCTCTTAGATCTCCTTGGATTCAAGTCAAACCTACCAACTCTCCATATTCTCTCTTGAAACCACAAGATCCACGCAAAGAACCATGAAGAACACTCCTAAATCTTCAATCTGTCGCAAGATTACTCGAAACCGTTTGTGACTTATAGTGCAGGGACAAACCGTTTGTGACTTATAGTGCCAAGAAGAAAAGTACCAAACACACCAAAACTGAGAAGCCCCTGAACATTGAGCCTTTTAAGACAATGAAGATGGCAGCAAACGTGTTTGAAAACATGATTCGACAAGCTATTGTACAGGCCCTGTCAATTGATGAAGGATATCGAGCTGAGCAAGATGAACTAAATGAGATAAGGGTTGAAAAAGAAAGAGAGTTACTGAGCATGAGGGCTGAGGATGAATTGGCAAGAAAATGAGATTTGGAGGATGAGAAGAAAAATGAAGAAGCTGAGAAAAAAAGAGAGAAGAAGAAAGGCAAAAGATCGAGAGGGCCATTCATGCTGAAAAGGCGAGAAAAGAGGATGAGGAATTAAGGAGGTTGGCTGTTGAACTCCAACTTCTTGAATAAGAGAGGGCAAGAAGAAAAATCCTTCGAGAAGAAGAAAACCGAATGAAAGAAGCGGAGGAATTTCTTGTAGCCTTTAAGCCTTTGCATAATGCTCAAAGGGAAGCTGAACAACTGGAAGAAGAAGAAGAAAAGGCCCCTAAAGGGCCAAGTATTGAAAAATCAGAAAAAGAAGAAAAAGAAGACAATGAAGGACATAATGCAACTGCAATTGGGCAGCATTCTTAGGAAGGCCAAGCTGAGGCCATGGATGAGCAGAAAACTGATGAGCCCCTCCATCCATTGTTCGAGTATGACATTAGGGGACCCTCACCAGCTACTGAAAGTTCTTCTTCGGAAGAGAAAAAGGATGAAGAGGAAATTGAAGAAAAAGAGGTCGAGACCTCTAGTGATAGTGAGACAAAAATCGATTAAGAGGTGAAGGTGTTGGGTTTTATGCCCTAAAACCCGTAGATAGTAAATGTAACAATTGACCGAACATAAATAAAGTATTGTTTGATTTTTTCAATAAAGATTTATTGTTTATATTATGTACATCTTTCCTAAATAACCCTAATCCAATAAACTAAACATCCAAGGCTGAGGGATGAGTCTTGAACTATATGTGGAGACGTACGGGGATCAATGTTCAAGAAACAGCCTATAGGGTCTATAGTACAGGGATAAGGTTGGGTACCTTATCCTGGCGACACTATGGATACAACTTACTTTCTATTTGAAACAAACGCAATGATCAAACGTGTTCATGTAGGGGACATGCGAGTGGGGGTATCCTATGCAATGAGTTTGCATAAGACCGGACTGCGAAATAGTAACTGTCAGTTGTAACACCGTTAACTAGTTAGGTTTTTATTTCACTAGGATGACCTAGATAATTTAGTCTGAATCCTGAGTGGATTATGGACTCCTGTTCATGAGGGATTGTCCTTCGATTTGTATAGGTGAGAGTGGCCAGTACGCCAACTGAATAAGCCTACAATTTTGGGGATAAGATCGAGTGGAGAGCTGGGAACATAATAACACAAGATGGAATTCACTCTTTCCCTACTTTTGAGGAAGTAGATGAGTGTTCCCTTAAGTGGTGTCTTCGGGTCTTGAACAAAGGGCCCTACCCTTCCACTGGCTCGAAAGGGGTTTTTTTTTGGTTGTTTGACCACAAACAGGTTGTTCATTAGATGAGCATTGGTACTTAAGGAGATAGAGGTAACTCAGGGGTAAAATGGTAATTTGACCCAGCTGGAGTTACGAATACTCGTAAAGGACTAACTATCTATTATTGGTCTATATCCATGGACACAAAATTATGTTTGCAGTGAGAAGAGTGTAACTGGGGTCTTTAGTGGAGTGAACCCACAGTTAACGAAAATTGATTAATTGGTTAATGAGTTTAGCTAATTAAATCTCATATCGTTTGAGCTTCTGATCTGCAGGTCGATTAGGTCCCACTGGTAGCTTGTAAAAAGACTTGAGGCGATTAAGTATAAATTGCAAATTGAAAGTGTTCAATTTATTTTTGGGTATCATATAATGTATATTGATACATTATAATATAAGGTTTATGAAACTTTATAATATAATTTTGAATTAATTTCCAAATTAATTCTTGAGAGAAAATATTTGAAATAGTTCAAATAATTAATATGAATTGGATTCATATTAATAATTTAATAAAATCCCTAAGATTAAATATATGATATTTAATTGGGTTTTTAATTAATTATGGAATTAATTAATTATTTATTAAAATTAGATATGAATAAAATAATAGATTGGATCTTATTCATGACCTTTTCCTATAAATAGGACCCTTGGGGTGGGGTGAAAGACATCCCATTCATTTTCCTACTCTTAGAGAATTCTCTTGAAGGCTCCCACCAGTCTTCTGGCTCTAGTAGTCTCAGAGTCATACCGGTGTAGCCATAGTGGTAGTGTTCATGATAGTTTGTGATTATTTCACAAGCAATTAGTGAATTTAATTTGAGTCGTCAACGAGAGTAAGTAACTTGTTACTATATAAAGTAGAATTAGATCTAATGTTTTTGTTTGCTTAGCCTTAATATAAATCTAGAATAGTTCTAAGTTTATTGTCAATGTATTGGTATTTTACATTAAACAAAATTAACTATGAATTGGAATTGGTTGATGATCAAATTCCAATTTCTTCAGCATTGAAGAAGAAAGGGAGAAGGGAAATAAGAGCTGGGAGGAGGATTATGAATAAGAATGGCCCCATATTTGCGAAGAGGTCGAGGACTAGGTCCATGGACGCCTCTTCTTTACCTCCTACCACCACACCAACTAAAAAGAAGGTTGCATCGCCAAAGAATCCATTCCCTGAGGTCTTTAAAGATGGAAACGTCCAGGAACGAATGGATATCATGAGAAAGAGGGACTTCTTGAATGAGAAGGGATTCTCAAGCTGAGCAAGGACTTTGCCTGACTTCGTGACTAATGTCATTACTCTATACAAATGACAAGAGTTTTGTTGTAACCCTCAAGAGGTCGTGGTGCCTCTAGTCCGAGAGTTTTATGCAGGGTTGAGGGAAGTAAGTTTGAGCTTCGCAGTTGTACGTGGGAAGATGGTGTGCTTATCCTCAATTGATATAAACAGGATATATCGGATAAAAGCTCCTTTGCATCCAAGAGAGAGCGATGCAATTAAAAACCCTTCGGCCAAACAATTAAAAGAAGCATTAAAAATGGTGGCCAGGAAGGGAGTCCAATGGAAGGAGTCTCAGACGAAAGTGAAGACCCTTGTGCCAAGTGACTTAAAGTTAGAACCGACAGTATGGCTTCACTTGATCAAAAACACATTGATGCCCGTGTTGGGTTCCAAGAGTGAGTAAAAATATGATATAAAAGACTCTAGAACTCTGTGCAAGTATACACAGTCCGCAACAAGTAATAAGTATTATCAATCCAAGGCCTGAACTAGCTTCCACTCTATCTATTTTGTATAAATCTTTTAATGGTTTCAAGGTAGTAAAAATGATTGGGTTTTATAAGAATAATGTTGAAGCAAAAGAAATGACAGAACAACAAGTAAACAAATAGGCAGACAGATTACAAACAAGCGCTGGTTAGGTTTTAGTAATTGTTTTAAAAGATGCTCTAGCAATATTATTGATCATGCAAACACTCGCAGTATTATTAGCGGATTCCTCCCGGAACTTCGGATTTTTTGGAATGTGTTTCAACCCCAATGAAGTACGACCGATGAAGCACTAGGCAACTAGCTATCCCTAGCTCAGTCATTGGCGTTCACCAATACACAATGATCGTAGTGTGATTAATCGCCACACACTCTCTAAATCATCCCTGAAACTAGATAGAGGTATTCATACCGGCTGGCCAGACGGGCATAAAATGGAAACAAGCACAACAATTAACCAAGATGCAATAATCAATATATATTACTAAAGTTAAGCACGACAATCACATTGTTCCTAACCAACGCCTAAGGTACTTAGTTCATAATAGGCATGGAGACACGAATTACAATGTGAGTAGGCATGTCCATAATCACAAGATAATAAAAGAAGATACGAATCTCCTCGATCAGCTTGCAATGACGGTCTTCTAGGTGGTTGATAGCGAGCATAGCTAGCTATTTTTCTCTGATTAATTAAGCTAGTCTTTTTCAATTATTTGCCCAATTTTATGCATTTTTATGCTTTATTTGTAGGAAGTATGTGCTTGAAGCTTAATTCAACAATTGGAGTCAAATGGAGCTTCCAAACTTAAAAAAAAAAAAAAATTCATAGCGTCGCGACGCTATAGAAAATTTTCCAAATTTGCGGATCGCGACAGCGTCGCGACGCTGTCTCGACGCTACAACGAAATTTTGCTATTTAAGCATCTTTTCGACTAGGTTTTTTGGGGACTTCGAATTGGGGACTTTTGGAGCCGACTTTAGAGCAGAAAGAGGACAGAATTGAGCTGAAGCAAAGGAGACTAGTTGGAAATCAACCCATTGTTCGTGGGGATCGTGACGGGGACGTTCGGTCTCGGCCTACAACGAGTCTATTTCTCTTTTCCCTTACTTTAGACACTTTTTATGGCTTATTTAGACTTAGTTTATATTGTAACGAGGATTATGTGTAGCTAAGTTTAATTCTTAGGGATTGATGTAGCCGTTGGGCAAGTTTTGGATTGATTTACGGTATTTATGCTATTGATGTCATTTATGCATATGTTGTATGCTTAATGCTTTCGATTTACTGGCCATAAATTGATCGATGTTTATATTTGAATCTAACTCGGGATAGAGGATTTAAATTAGTAATCAATATGCATAACTAGAATTTAGCTAAAAATCGGGAGATTAAGGTTAATTCTAGAAATTGTCATAAAGGTTAGCCTTATTGTCTTGTATGTTTATTGGATTTAGATAGGGATATCGGGTTCAATTGCATATGGGAGAATCATGTATGCTCGGGAGAGATATGTGTGATTTTAATTGCCAAGACTTATGAATCATAGCATGTGTTAATCCGTTTATTAATCCATAACTCCAATTGGTGAAATCAAATCCCTAAGACCAATTTTTCCCATTAGATTGTCGCTTTTAATTTTAGTTTTGTGTTTGACTAATTCATATTCTCATTCTATTTGATTTCCTAAATAAAATTGGTCAAAAGTATCTTTGATAATTAAAATTTGGCTAGACACCAATCCAGAGGACGACATTCGATTGCAAAATCACTATATTATTACTTGACCCGTACACTTGCGGTAAGCAAATTGCACATCAAGTTTTTGGCGCCGTTGCCGGGGATTGGCATATTTAGTCAATTTTAATATCGAAGAAAAATTGTCCGGTCTTAGTTTAGGGTGTATTTTATTTTTTGTTATTTTTGTTAATTTTGTTTTTAGGTAGATTGCATTTTTCCTTTATTGTTTTTCTTTTCCATTCTTAAATTTTTCCATATTCAGATTTTTCCATATTTGTTTGAATTTTCCATTGATAGATTTTTAGTTTTTCCTTTTTAGATTAGTTTTTTCCTTATTTGTTAGTTTCTTTATTGGTTTTTGTCTTATCTATTTTTGTATTCCATATTAGTTTATTTTCTTCCTTTTATAGATTATATTTCCCTTATTTAGATTTAGTTATTTTCATTTTCTTGTTTCTTTCCTAATTTGTTTTATTTCCTTTTCTTTACCTTTTTAGGTTAGTGTAGTCGGTGTATGCAAAAGGTTAGGGAATTGGCCTTAGTTCCCTTAGATCCAGAGATTGAAAGAACTTTCAATAGACTTCGAAGGGAAAATCAAGAAAACATCCAAATGGCCAATCCTAATCCTGAAGAACCTAAGCCCATCAGGGACTATTTTCAGCCGGTCTTTCACGAGCAACAGTCGGGGATTGTCTATGCCCCAATTAATGCTAATAATTTTGAGTTGAAAACAGGTCTCATTCAGATGGCTCGAGACTGTGCTTACAGAGGATCACCCATGGAGGATCCAAATTCTCATCTGAAATCCTTCCTAGACATCTGTGGGACGGTAAAGTTAAATGGTGTTTCTGAAGATGTCATTCGCTTACGTTTGTTTCCTTTTTCGTTGCAGGACAAAGCGAGGGACTGGTTACAATCTATTCCACCTGGGAGCATTACCACTTGGGATGCTTTGGTCCAGGCATTCTTAAAGAAGTTCTTTCCTCTTGCCAAGACGGTCAAGCTGAGGACCGAAATTGGGACATTCCAGCAACAATTCGATGAGCAGCTATTCGAGGCTTGGGAGAGATTTAAAGAGCTGCTAAGGAAGTGCCCTCAGCACGGATACCCTGACTGGCTCCAGGTTCAGTTATTTTATAATGGTTTAACTCCTAGCACGAAAACTATTGTTGATGCAGCTGCAGGTGGGACTCTGTTGTCCAAGACTGTTGAGAGTGCTAGGACTTTGTTAGAGGATATGGCCACCAACAGCTATCAGTGGCCATCTGAGCGGTCAGGACCCAAAAAGATTGCTGCTGGAGTGTTCGAGGTTGACAATGTAAGTGCACTTCAGGCTCAGATGTCTTCCTTGGCTAATGCATTTTTAAAGTTTTCAGGTTCAGGGAATGCTCAATCAATTGAGTCTGCAGCTGCCCTTGCATCCCAGACTCAGGGGGAAAATCTCGAGCAGGTTCAGTATGTTTCGAATTTTAACTCTAGGGGGTATAATAATAATTCCACACCTACACATTATCACCCTAGCAATAGAAATCATGAGAATTTTTCCTATGCTAATAATAAGAATGTTTTGAATCCTCCTGGCTTCACTCCTCAAAGTCAAGAAAATAAGAAATCTCTAGAAGACCTTGTTGGAGCTTTTATTGCAGAATCAAGTAACAGGTCAAATAAGCTTAAGGAGGCCGTGATTGCAATAAACACTACTGTCAATGGTCATTCTGCAGCAATCAAGAATATAGAGACTCAACTGGGACAACTGGTAAGTGTTGTCAACTCTATGAATAAAGGTAAAGCCCCAGTTGAACAGGAGAAATCTTCTTTGGAGTTCTGCAAGGCCGTATCTGTGCATTATGAGGAGGAGATTAAATTAGCTGAAGAGGAAAAAACAACTGAACCAGAGGAACTCACAGGAGGAGTTGAAGAAGGCACCACCTCAAACGAAGCTGAAAAGCTTAATCCTGAGCCTTCTATCCCTTCTCCTACTGTTTTAGTTCCTAAATCAAAGAAAAAGAAAAATTCTAAGGTTAAGTTTGATAAATTTTTAGATGCTTTTATGGGTTTGCATGTTAATATTCCTTTTTCAGATGCCTTGGAGCAGATGCCTCACTACAGAAAATTTATGAAGGAATGGCTCAACAAGAAGAAAAAGGAAAAGCAGTTGGAGACTGTATATCTTGCATCGACGTGCAGTGCTCGTGTCCAACAGGGAGTACCAGAGAAATTGTCTGACCCAGGGAGTTTTACTATTCCTTGTAATTTTGGTACTTATTCTTGTAAAGCACTATGTGATCTAGGGGCTAGCATAAATATTATTCCATTATCTCTATGCAAAAAGCTTAATACAGGAGAAATAAAATCTACCTCTGTTAGACTTCAGTTGGCTGACCAGTCTCTGGTCAGTCCATATGGGATTGTTGAGAATATTCTGATTAAAGTAGGTAGATTTTTCCTTCCTGTTGATTTCTTTGTGCTAGATATTAAAGAGAATCCTGTTATGCCTATCATATTAGGGAGACCTTTCCTTGCTACAGGGAGGGTTATAATTGATATTGAACGTAGGGAGCTAATCATAAGAGTCCAACAGGAGAAGGAAGTTTTAAAAGCTTTTGAAGACCCCAAGAACACATCAGATACAATGATGGTGGGCTACAGGAGAGGTGCTAGGAAGAGCACCAGTGATGGAAAATCTGACAGGAGACCACCCTGATGCATAGTTGGTCAACACGTCGAGCTAATGACGTTAAACAAGCGCTTATGGGAGGCAACCCAAGTGAGTTAGTTATTTCTTTATTTTGAGTTTTATTTATTTTTTGTGTCTGTTTTGTAGGTCTGGTTTTCTTTCTCTCCTTTGCTTTCAAGCTATTAAGATTCAAAGCATTCAGTCAAGAAGTCATCATCATTCCAGGGCAGTATTGTTCACTCCTTTCATTCGTTTATTGTTCTCATGTTTGTTTATGCTTTATTTTCGTTATACATTGAGGACAATGCATATTTTAAGTTTGGGGGTGGATTAGCATGTTTGTGGAGCCCTTGAGCATCTGAGTTCGGGCTATAGTTTTGAGCTTTCTTTGAATTATGCATATGGTTGTTTTCTGGATGCTACTTTTGCATGATTATGATGTCCTAGGATAGGCTTTCTTGTTAATTTTCAAGCTTGTGATGAGTTGTAAGCATGAGTGCCCAAAAAGGGAGACTTTTTAAAATTTTTCTAGGAGATGGTTTGCATGAGTAAAGTAATTGTCTTGGCTAGATTTGGATTTGAATGCTTAGGAGCGAATTATTGGGTTCATATGCTTGTTGTCACCTCGATAGGTGTAGGGCAGAGCTAAAGAGTTAATTTTTTGAAAATTAGCATGTCTGATCTTGCTTAGGAGAAAAGAAAAGAATATCTGCTATTTATGTTCATAAAGAAAAATCATTCTTGTTGTTACTGTTGAAATAAGATAATAATGCCATGGCTTGTGCACAATATGCAATGGTTAATAAAGATTAAGGCAAAAAGAGCTACCCCTGTTGTGATCAGTTAGGCCAACCAGAGAAAACTCAGGTTAAGGGTCCCTGCAATGGGTGTGTGAAAGCTAGTGCCACATATACATGCTTAATTTAATTGTTAATTATAAGCACCTAAGTATGGAGATAAAAAAACTAATTTGTTCCATTAACTCATTAGTGAAACCTTAGTGCCAGTGTAGAGGGAAGATGAGTTGAGAGTTTAATAATCCAATCCTGGGCTAGTAGAGTCTGATCTTGTTGAGTTAGATCTCGCTTGTGCAAGTTAATTTTGGAAAAATTTTAATTTGTCTCCCTCATTGGTCCTTATGTGCATGTCTCTTGCTTGCTTGACTATTGACCTTTGAGCCTTGAGGATTGAGTTATGATTATTGCATCCATTCTTCTACTGTATGCTTGATTTTTAGTTTGCTCGAGGACTAGCAAAAGCTTAAGTTTGGGGGTATTTGATAGCGAGCATAGCTAGCTATTTTTCTCTGATTAATTAAGCTAGTCTTTTTCAATTATTTGCCCAAATTTATGCATTTTTATGTTTTATTTGTAGGAAGTATGTGCTTGTAGCTTAATTCAACAATTGGAGTCAAATGGAGCTTCCAATCTTTAAAAAAAAAAAAAAAAAAAAAAAAAAAAAAAAAAAAAAAATTCATAGAGTCGCGACGCTATAGAAAATTTTCCAAATTTTCGGATCACGACAGCGTCTCGACGCTACAACGAAATTTTGCTATTTAAGCATCTTTTCGACTAGGTTTTTTGGGGACTTCGAATTGGGGACTTTTGGAGCCGACTTTAGAGCAGAAAGATGACAGAATTGAGCTGAAGCAAAGGGGACTAGTTGGAAATCAACCCATTGTTCGTGGGGATCGTGACGGGGACGTTCGGTCTCAGCCTACAACGAGTCTATTTCTCTTTTCCCTTACTTTAGACACTTTTTATGGCTTATTTAGACTTAGTTTATATTGTAACGAGGATTATGTGTAGCTAAGTTTAATTCTTAGGGATTGATGTAGCCGTTGGGCAAGTTTTGGATTGATTTACGGTATTTATGCTATTGATGTCATTTATGCATATTTTGTATGCTTAATGCTTTCGATTTACTGGCCATAAATTGATCGATGTTTATATTTGAATCTAACTCGGGAGAGAGGATTTAAATTAGTAATCAATATGCATAACTAGAATTTAGCTAAAAATCGGGAGATTAAGATTAATTCTAGAAATTGTCATAAAGGTTAGCCTTATTGTCTTGTATGTTTATTGGATTTAGATAGGGATATCGGGTTCAATTGCATATGGGAGAATCATGTATGCTCGGGAGAGATATGTGTGATTTTAGTTGCCAAGATTGATGAATCATAGCATGTGTTAATCCGTTTATTAATCCATAACTCCAATTGGTGAAATCAAATCCCTAAGACAAATTTTTCCCATTAGATTGTCGCTTTTAATTTTAGTTTTGTGTTTGACTAATTCATATTCTCATTCTATTTGATTTCCTAAATAAAATTGGTCAAAAGTATCTTTGATAATTAAAATTTGGCTAGACACCAATCCAGAGGACGACATTCGATTGCAAAATCACTATATTATTACTTGACCCGTACACTTGCGGTAAGCAAATTGCACATCAAGTTTTTGGCGTCGTTGCCGGGGATTGGCATATTTAGTCAATTTTAATATCGAAGAAAAATTGTCCGGTCTTAGTTTAGGGTGTATTTTATTTTTTGTTATTTTTGTTAATTTTGTTTTTAGGTAGATTGCATTTTTCCTTTATTGTTTTTCTTTTCCATTCTTAAATTTTTCCATATTTAGATTTTTCCATATTTGTTTGAATTTTCCATTGATAGATTTTTAGTTTTTCCTTTTTAGATTTGTTTTTTCCTTATTTGTTAGTTTCTTTATTGGTTTTTGTCTTATCTATTTTTGTATTCCATATTAGTTTATTTTCTTCCTTTTATAGATTATATTTCCCTTATTTAGATTTAGTTATTTTCCTTTTCTTGTTTCTTTCCTAATTTGTTTTATTTCCTTTTCTTTACCTTTTTAGGTTAGTGTAGTCGGTGTATGCAAAAGGTTAGGGAATTGGCCTTAGTTCCCTTAGATCCAGAGATCGAAAGAACTTTCAATAGACTTCGAAGGGAAAATCAAGAAAACATCCAAATGGTCAATCCTAATCCTGAAGAACCTAAGCCCATCAGGGACTATTTTCAGCCGGTCTTTCACGAGCAACAGTCGGGGATTGTCTATGCCCCAATTAATGCTAATAATTTTGAGTTGAAAACAGGTCTCATTCAGATGGCTCGAGACTGTGCTTACAGAGGATCACCCATGGAGGATTCAAATTCTCATCTGAAATCCTTCCTAGACATCTGTGGGACGGTAAAGTTAAATGGTGTTTCTGAAGATGCCATTCGCTTGCGTTTGTTTCCTTTTTCGTTGCAGGACAAAGCGAGGGACTGGTTACAATCTATTCCACCTGGGAGCATTACCACTTGGGATGCTTTGGTCCAGGCATTCTTAAAGAAGTTCTTTCCTCCTGCCAAGACGGTCAAGCTGAGGACCGAAATTGGGACATTCCAGCAACAATTCGATGAGCAGCTATTCGAGGCTTGGGAGAGATTTAAAGAGCTGCTAAGGAAGTGCCCTCAGCACGGATACCCTGACTGGCCCCGCTTGGTACCCCTGTAGCCTTTAGCCGCCCCGGATCTGCCTGGTTTGTCCCGAAACGCCTCTGAACTCCTAAAAAACCCTAGGATGAGCAGGTATTTATACCCCTCTTCGCCACTGAAGAGGGGGACCCAAACTGAATTATCGATTCTCTTCTCTTACTTTCTGGCTCTCCTCCCGTTTTCTGACTTAAGCATCGGAGGCGGAGTGGCCTACACCACGCCGGTGTGCAGCGGTTTTTGCTGGTCTTGCAGGTCACGTCTTCCCCAATTTCTACAAATTCACCGTTGATGTTACGTGAAGGTCAGGTGAGTCCCTTGGCCAAATTTTGGCATCAATATTATCAATCCAAGGCCTGAACTAGCTTCCACACTATCTATTTTGTATAAATCTTTTATTGGTTTCAAGGTAGTAAAAATGATTGGGTTTTATAAGAATAATGCTGAAGCAAAAGAAATGACAGAACAACAAGTAAACAAATAGGCATACAGATTACAAACAGGTGCTGGTTAGGTTTTAGTAATTGTTTTAAAAGATGCTCTAGCAATATTATTGATCATGCAAACTCTCGTAGTATTATTAGCGGATTCCTCTCGGAACTTCAGATTTTTTGGAATGTGTTTCAACCCCAATGAAGTACGACCGATCAAGCATTAGGAAACTGGTTATCCCTAGCTCAGTCACTGGCGTTCACCAATACACAATGATCGTAGTGTTATTAATCGCCACACATTCTCTAAATCATCCCTGAAACTAGAGAGAGGTATTCATACCGGCTGGCCAGGCGGGCATAAAATGGAAACAAGCACAACAATTAACCAAGATGCAATAATCAATATATATTACTAAAGTTAAGCACGAAAATCATATTGTTCCTAACCAACGCCTAAGCTACTTAGTTCATAATAAACATGGAGACACGAATTACAATCTGAGTAGGCATGTCCATAATCACAAGATAATAAAAGAATATACTAATCTCCTCGATCAACTTGCAATGACGGTCTTCTAGGTGGTCTCCAATCTTTCCTCTATTCGGCTCCCAAAAGTGGAAGGAACTTTCCAAGAATGGAAGGTCTTCTCCCAAAAGTGGAATGAATTTAGCTTACGCGGCTACTACCTTTTATAGAAGGATAGGAGGCTTGACTTAGGTCAACCTGGACACGTGTAGGGCTCTCCTTGATCCTTTATCACGAGAATAACTCAACAGAATTCAGTTGTTCAACTTGGCTAACGAGTTGTGACGTGGCAGTTTTGCTCCCAGTTTTGCTGCAGCACATAATTTGCTCCCTCCAGTCGCCCAACAGCATAATCTGCACAAAATAATTTCCAAGGCTTCCATTCTTCCAAATGGGTTAAAACATATAATATCTACCTAAAACCAACCCTATTAAGCACAAAAGACACACAAATCCCTATATAAATGAGGCCTAAATAACTACCTTTTGGGCAGTTATCAGCCCGCCACCCATGATAGTACTATTTCAGTAGAGAGGGTCATGCTATCAAAAGTCCATGTTTGCAACGAAGGAATTTTCTTCGTTAATTTTTTTTTCTTAGTCAAAGACTTGGGACAAGAATTGATCCTAGGTACACCATTCCTCATTCAATTATATCCAATAAAAATTTCAGAAGAAGGCATAATCTCCGACGTTTTAGGACAAGAGATAATATTTAAATTTACAAGTCCAATATGAAGGATTGTACAACACACTAGCAGAAGCGATTACAGATCTTGGGCGTTTAATTTCTTTAAATTCTCAATAGAAAACATGTTGATAGAACGTCTGAAAAACAAAGCTTGTGATAAAAACCTCTTGGAGCTCGATTCAATCCATTCCTTTGGTTGTTTCTTAACACGAACCCTTCATTGACTTCCATCATGATCTTCCCCACAATTCTCCAACCTTAGAACAAGCTTGTGGGAGCTGTATTGTGGTGAATTTGACGGAAAAAGGAGAAAAGAGTTCTTGAGAGAATGCAAAAGATCAACAACCTTCTTCTCTCTACTACTCAGCCTATTCTCCTTTTATTTGAAGAGAACATGCACAACTCCTTTTGAGATGAAGATAGCAAAGAGAGTGGCTGGATTATGTGTCCAATTTTGCGTCAAAAGCAAAGAATTTGCCTCTTGGAAAAAATAAAAGGAATAAGAGAAATGAAAAACATTTTTTATACAAATTTCCTTTAAATCTAATTTTAAATAAAACTAATTCATAATTAATTTCATGTAAAATTAATTTTATTTAAAATTCATTCATATAATTAATTTTAAACTATATAATTAATTAAACAATTTAATTAACCATATTAATTTAATATCAAATATCAAATTAATCAATTATAGTAATCCCGACCTTTCTTTACATTGAACTCTCGAATATGAATCCTTATTCACGTGTATAATATCTAAATCATATTTAAACATTTCTATTTCTCTCAAAATATAGTCTAATCCATAATTAAACTATAACGTCAATAATATCGTATATTATTAACGTGCATTCCCTAATTGAATTTGAACGAGTCGAATTCTTTCATCACTCTATTCTAAGGTTAAGTCTGTTTGAGCTAACAAGAGGACCTAATGAACTTACAGATCATGGACTCCAACCATCAAAGATTAACCGGCGAAACTCTTTTAATCTTAGTTAATCAACATTCGTTAACTAATGGGACACTCCACTATAGCACGTAGTTGCACTCCTCGTACTGTAGATATATTTTTGTCCACCTGATATAACCATGATCAGTAAGTCGATCTCTCACAAGTGGTTTGGAACTATAGCTAGGTAAAAAGTCCGTTTTACCCCTATAACACTTCTTGTTCCTTAAGTCTCCACTGAGTCCCTAATGAACAATTTGTTTGTGGTCCGACCACTAGACCTAAAACTTCTCGGGCCAATGAGAGGGCGACGTAGTCTTGGAGTTAGCACTTAAGGGAACAACCTCTCTATTATCCCTAAAGTCGGGTAGGAGTGAATTCCATCTTGCAGGACTATGTCCCTAGCTATCTACTCGATCTTATCCCTAAAATGTTATGAACTTATTGAGTCAGCGATGTCGAGTCACTCTCACCCATGCAGATCAAAGAATAATCCCTAATAAACAGGAGTTCATAGTTAGCTCAGGATTAAGATCGAGTTACCTAGGTAATCGCTTGAAAAAGTCAGTTTCACAGTAAACATCGTTATAAAGTGAAAGTGACTTATTTCGTTGTCCGATCTTATGCAAACTTCTTTTGCATAGGACGCCCCCACTCATATGTCTCTACATGAACGATTCAGGATCACATCGTTTGTACTAAAACAAAGTGGGCCGCTTCACATAATTTTTCCTAGGATAAGATACCCAGTCTTATCCCTATGCTATAGACCGTTTAGGCTATTACTTGAACTTGATCCACTTTTATGTCTCTACATAAAGTTCAAGTGTTCATATCATAACCAAGGATTCTAGTTTATTGGATTTGAAATAATTAATAGATAATTAAAACAACTATTCGACAACTAAAAATTGAATAACCTCGATAACGTTTTATCGATTATAATTGACTTTGTTACATTTAGTATCCACGAGTTTTAGGACATAAAACCCAACACAATAACCCGTCATGAAATCCATAATCTACAAAAAGTAACAGTCAAAAATTCAATAAATGTCATAGAAAGTAAAGAAAAACAAATACAATTCTTAAAAGATGAATTCTCTTATAAATAGATAGAAGAAGAATTAAAAAGAAAATCAATAAAAGAAAAAATAAATTACTTTAAATAAAAACTAGAAAACGAAGTTTGCTCAAATCTCCCAAATTCTTTTTGGAAACGAAAACAACATATTGTCAATCTTTCCTATATTAAAAACTTTGATGAAGATAGGATACTAACAAAAAGCTAGACCAATACAAATGAATTCTGATTTACTAACTCATTGAAAAAAAGAAATAGATGATCTTTTTCAGAAAGGACTCGTCAGATCTTCCAAAAGTCATTTGGTCCTGTGCAACATTCTATGTCAATAATCAAGCAGAAAAGGAGTGAGGTGTTCCAAGGTTAGTCATTAATTACAAACCTCTTAACAAAGTTTTGGAATGGATTAGATATCCAATCCCGAACAAACAAGATTTGCTAAAAATAATTTCAAATTCAAAGATTTTCTCAAAATTTGATATGAAGTCAAGATTTTGACAAATTCTAAATTCTAAAAAAGATCGTTACAAAATCGCTTTCAATGTCCCTTTTGGTCAGTATGAATGGAATGTTATGCCATTCGGATTAAAAAATGCTCCATCAGAATTTTAAAAAAATTATGAATGATATATTTAATCCTTTTCAAGAATTTTCAATTGTCTATATTGATGACGTATTAATATTTTCTCAAGACATAGATCAACACTTTAAACATCTCAATATATTTTTAGATATTGTTAAACGAAATGGTTTAGTAGTATATCTTCCAAAAATCAAATTATTTCAAGCTCAAATCAGATTTCTAATATTTGATATCCATATAGGTTTAATAAAACCTATTCAGATATCAATTGAATTTGCTTCAAATTTTCCTGATCAAATTTTAGTTAAAACTCAATTACAACGATTTTTAGGTTGCCTCAATTATGTTTCGGACTTTATTCAAAACCTAAGGCCTATATGTAAGCCACCTTTTCAAATATTAAAAAAGAATCCAGAACGATGGACCGATAAACATACAAATGTCGTCAAATCTATGAAAACTTTAGTCAAGTCAATTAACTGTTTAAGTCTAATAAATCCAAAAGTCGATCTTATAGTGGAATCTGACGATCCGATATAGGATATCGAGGAATCTTAAACCAATGTATAGATAAGAATGAATCAATTATTCGATTTCATTATGGAGTTTGGAATAGTACCCAGAAAAACTATTGAACAGTCAAAACAGAAATTCTGGTCATAGTTTTATGTGTTCAAAAGTTCGAAGGAGACTTAATCAATAAAAGTTTTTTAATTAAAACTGATTCAAGAGCCTGTAAATTTATTTTAGAAAAAGACGTAAGGAATATTGTTTCAAAACAAATCTTTACAAGGTGGAAAGTTATCTTGTCATGCTTTGATTTTCAAATTTTGTCTATAAAAGGTATTCAAAACCCCCTTGATGATTATCTCTCAAGGGAGTTCCTTACAAGAAAAACTCCTTCTCTTTCTCTTTTAAAAAATGAGTGATCATCGAGGCAAAGCCTCTTCTTCTTCAAAGGGCAAAAGCCCAGCTTCTTCATCAAAATTCTCTGCTCCTATGAGCGTCGATCAATATGCTATGGAGTTGGGTTTCACTTCGGTGAATCGCCCAAGAACCAGAAGCACATCAATTCAAATAAGAGATTCACTGGAGTCATTAACTCCACCTCCAAGGCCATCAGCTTCTCTCGTACGGCCTACTGTCGTCACCTAAATGATACCTTTAGTGTCTCTTTCTACACCCTCTTCATCTCAACAGGGATCTTCAATCCCCTCAACCTTTGTTGATCTAGTCAATCCACCAAAAAGATTCACTCCAAAACCCGAGATACAAACTTATTTCGAAAAGACCCTTCAAATTTCAGAACAAAGAGTCTAACCCGAATTTCACTGAAGTTTCATTGTCGAAATTATTCAAAAAAATATACCCTCAAGATTTTTACTTCATCCCTGAATCATTAATCAGAACGAGAAAATACTATGAATTTATTCGCGTAGATTCCAAATCTATCGAGATAACTCATATTCCCGACCAAAATGATCCTTCCAAAATAGCTTATTCAAAGCTAAAGATTTTCAAAGTCATCAATCCTACACATTGGAATCAAAATATTCTTACAGAAAGAACACTCTCCAAGCCATTCAATCCACAAATATACTCATACCGAGACTACATCGAAGCTTGGTATAATGTAATGTGGTACAAAAATTATGAGAATTCATGGTTTATTCAATTCTGCCAGAATTCTTATAAAGTTAATTTCTCTTTCTGGTTCATCAAATGGTGGAAAACCTTCGGCTCCTCTTAAGAGATTTTGCCAGTACCCATTCAAGAATCATTTCATTACTTCTCACAAACAATCTACAAAAATTCATTTCCACTTACAATATATGATGAACTATGCTCAATTGACTAATTCTTTTCGGGGATATGTAGCAGAGACTGCAAGAGATGAAATGTTCATACCCTCCTCGAGCCCTAATAGTTATTGGACCACAAAGATTCATATGTACGAGCTCTAAGGGCTCCTTGGCACAATAACCTTTTCCAATAAAAGGTTGTTTGGTCATTTTACCTTTGAGACATGACTCACGTGGAGGGAGAGAACCACCTTCTAACTCGCTTAGAAGTCTGTTCTTATCCAATATCCCAATCCTATTGAGATTAATGTGGCTAAGTCTCAAGTGCTAAAGATAGGTAGTTTGAGAAACCTTTTGCCTCTTTGGTTGAGTCTCTGTTGTTCTAAACATCTCATTGTTTAAAATATTCCTAGACTCTATTGGTCTTAAAAGATATAAGTTGTTCTCCATTTTTGCAGAACATAGATCAACACCCCTTTTAGTAACGAAAGCTTCATTTAAAGGACACCGAATATCCTTGTTCAAGAAAACAAGAAATATGAATCAAATTTCTTTTAATCTTGGGAGCTATATATATGATAAGGGTAAAAAGTATACCTATTTTACCCTTATATTTAGCTCATTTCTTTGTCAAATGTTGTATGTTTAGATCAATTTACTGTTCCCGAGCTCAAAATATGCTAAAGTTTTTAAGTTAGGTTGTTAAGAATCACTTTTGTCAAATTATGCTCATGTGTGCTTAGAAAGACTTAATTTTAAGAGAATTTGACTAAGTTTGTTGTTGTGCAGGAAAACAGAGGAAATGCCGGAATCTGCCCAGAAATGCGTGGGAAGGCAAAATGAAATGTGACCGCATTTTTGGAAAAATTGAGACAATTTCGAGTCATCCGCGGGTGGTTGTTGACGAGTCTTCTTCGCACCTAACCGGTCGTTTTAACCCCGAAACCGACTGGGCTACCTACTAGCACCTATTCCGTAGCTTTTCAACCATTTCCCATACTATATAAGCTCGAGATTCAAAGTCAAATTCAAGTAGAACTCATTTGGAAGAAGATGGTGGTGACAGAATCCTAGTTGACGACTATGAGCAGGGATGCCCGAGGTCGTTCTTAGATGACTAAATTCTAACCTTAGTTAGACATCAAACCTTAGGGTTTGTAGGGATTTTCACCCATTCACACTTGTAAAAGCGAGAAAGTGGAGTGTCTAAGCAAACTCTAGAAGAATTGAGTAAATAAAAAACCCATAATATTTGGCTATCTCCATTATTCCCAGCTCTTGATACTTTTCATTATTTTGTATTATTTACATTCTTATTTCAATGAAAATGTATTCATTTGCTCTTTATCTCACCATGAGTAGCTAAATTTCGTTGAGGGGTTCAATATGGTGAATTCCGTTATGGTTCAATAGCTTGAAAGTGTTTTATTTGCTTAAGTTTTGTTCAATGCATGTCATTCTTTATTGAATATCATTCTGATCTTGCTGAATTTAACTTGATCACTTAGACTTTGCATGCTATATGAGTTTGATCTCAAAAGGGACAAACAATATCGGTTCTCATAAAGGTGATATAGGAGAAAAAGCTCGAAAGAGATTGTTCGACGGTATAGGGCAAACTGCCTAAGACACCCTATATCGACTATAGGGTAATAGGTTGCATTCGTGAATTATCTATGTCGGAGTCGAGTCACATAAATGTGCATAACGGTACTCGCTTAGCCTTCTGACGGTTCTTGGGAGCAAGGCCAAATAGAAGTTAAATCTGACCCAATGCATTGAATAGGCTTAAGATTAATATCGCATGATTAAAGTTATTGCCTTAGGGATGAATCCATTTTGAATACATCGTTTATTTTTTATTGTTATTCTTTTGTTTGTTTGCTTGTTTTATTTATTTCTTTAAAAACCAATCATCAAACTTATTTATTTTTGGTTACCTATTTTTAAGCAATCAAGTTTGAGCAGTTTCTTCTTCAAATCTGGATTTCCAGTTTAGTCCTCGTGGGATCGATACCCTTGGAATACTTCTAAGGTTTTTTATTACTACGTGCGACAGTGTATACGTGCACTAGGGTTAGCTGAATTATCTTTATCATTACTTATCATCTTATCTCACATCCATCCATTCAGCTGACGACGCACCAATATACATTATCTAATAACATGTAACGTTTCTTCGAGAAGAACAACTTAATATCTCCCACTACTATAGCTTAAATGAACTCCGAAGACCCAACTCTGATAGTCATTTCCCCAGCATCTAATTGTTGTCAGGAGCTCATTCTCTCAAAGGAAGAGCATACGTGATGAGTGACACCTGAATCAAGGATCGAGGTTGTATCATCATTTTCCACTATACATGTTTCAATGACCAATAAATCACATACAAATTGCTCCTCGGTATCAGAGGTTTTTTCAAAGTAAATTGAGGGTATTAATCCTTCTTGAATACAATTTTGACCAGCACCTGAATCGATTAAAACATGTAATTTAATTTTGAAATCATGAATCTTGAGGGTTACTAAAGAATACCATTTTTGGAATCGTATACTTGAAATGGCTCCAACAAAAGATTTTTCTTCTTCATGAGGAGCTGCTTCAGCTTCTGTTTTGATTTGAAACATTTCTAGATGGAGATGAAATATCTCTCGATCAGTGTTACTTTTGAGTTTAGCAGCTTCTCTTTTTACGTCGTTGATCTCAGCTTGAAGATCTTGAATAGTAATTGGTTTCGGTTCTTCGAATTTTTTATAACGTTTTCCATTCATAAGGTTTGAAGTTACTGGGTTCTTCTTGATCTTTCTTTTCAAGAATTGAATTTTTGAGGCTATGAAGAATTGATTTTTTGAGCTTTACGTTGTCTATCTTGTCAACAACGTTGAGTAGGGTTTCTTGATCTTTTGTTAGGACACATATGCATCCTGAACAAACTCTTTTGCCTGCGTTTTCTTCTTCGTCATATTCACTGTCGGAATATGAATCGGTTTCCTCTTGTAATTCAAGAATTTGACCTTCATCGGAACTATAGACAATTGATTCTTCGGAATCAAATTGGATAATGTTTAGAAGGTGTTGCTTTACATCATCATCAATTTCCAATTCATTAAATATTTTGATGCTTTTGATTTTGTACCAATTTTTAAAACTTCGTATGGAGGCTCAATTCTTTCTTCATTTAGAGAAAGATTTCTGGTTTTTTGGATAATTTGGTCAATAATAGAATCATTAATGACGTTGATTGTAGCAGTTGCCTTTGAAGTTGATGGTTTTGAAATATGAAGACGGTTTAGCTTTTCTTCGATTAAAGCTAAGATTGCTTACTCTTTGGTCATTATTTTGATCTTGCTGTCAATGATCGTATGTTTGAATAATGGAATAGACTCATCTATGGGAGGTATAAAGATTCTTCTGTTGGAGATGAAGCAATAAAAGGTTTTGATATTTTTCCTTCAATCTTTTCTACCTGATTGGCTATTGTAGAAATGATTTTATTGGAAAAATTATTTTGAAGCTGAATATTTTTATATATCTTTAAGGGTAGGAATGTTCTTTTCCTCCTTTTCGCTAATATTTTTTAATAGACTAGCTTTGACCTTTTCTCCATAGATTGTTTCGAATTCTATTTCCTCTACAGGAGGATGGGTAGAATGAATGTTTCCTCTTTGACTAGTTTTCCAGGATTCTTGTAGCATGTTGATTTCGCTGTCGGATTCTTTCATCCAAGTAAAGAATGGAGTATTTTCGTCCAACTTCTTCCATGAATTAATACCATTTTGATTTTATTTCAGACCTCTCGTTTTCATCATAATTTTGGAAAAAATATTTTCTCTTTGTTTTGTATTTTAGGGAAAGAAGTATTTTTTCAAGGCTTCTTTATCGATTGAAAATCCTTCAATAAGGACATTTAATTGACTGGCAAACACAGATCGACTATCCATGTATGTTTGCATCGGTGATTGTGGTTGTTCGTCATATCGAACATTTGCCACATTATGTTCTATTTTAACTGACTTTAATCTTAGCGAGTTAGATCTATCAATATAGAATTTGGATTCAATTTCTGAAGAAGTTCCAGATGTGTTTGGTCTTGAGGACATGAATTCCTTGACCTTCGAAGTCTCCAGTTCTTCAGAAAATTGGACTTCTACCTTTCCATCGGTATACTCAACAATTTGATCTAGATTTGAATTTCTTTTTGTTGGTGTGAAAGCTTCCGTAAGCTTTCATGTCTGATTTCTGGTGATTTGTTCCCAAGATAAACTTTTAGGAACAGTGATTGAGGATTTATCTAGGTTTGCTTCCAAGAGGACTGTGAAACCCTTTGGTGAGGATCTTAAAGCTCTTGGAGAGATGTTTGTATTCATGAACTTGTAATAAATTCTAAAAATCATTACAGCAGAGTGAGATTCTTCTTGAATATAAAATTTTTTTGAATAAACACATCTGCTATCAGGGAAGATAGGATGTTTGGATCTTTTAATGAAAGTGTAAAATTTGGATAACAATTGAAGAAGATAGGTCGCTTTTTGACCTTTCTTTGGAAGTTTGAAACATTTTCACACTCTCTTACTCACACTCTTGTAAATGATCCTAATTCTATTCGCGGTTTATCGAGGAGCAATTGGTATCAGAGCCAATATTTAATAAAATTACCTTCTTTTCTATATATCTCTTATTAGAAAAGGAAGAATTTTCAATCTATTTTCCAAACGTTGGAAACTCATCAATTATATCATGCATCCGCTAGTTGTCCACTGGGTAAAGGTAGTGTTCCCGGTAGTAACTGTAAGTTCGTTGGTAAGGTCTTGTTCCACAGTAACTAGTACTCATAATTGCTGCATTTTTAAAGTTTTGAAGAAAGAAAGGAAATTATTTTTATTCTATTTTGAAATATGAACAAAAGAAGATAATCACGTCTAAGCTCTTAAAGAAGATTATCAGCTCTGAAGTCAAAGGGAAAGTTGTTTCAATTTTCGTTGATCATGAGGATCACAAAGGTGATTTAGAGTCAAAACTCTCAAACACCACCAATCAAGAATTGTCAATAACCAACATAGAAGACAAACTCCATCAATGGAGCATTCCAAAGGTGGATCAAAAAACAGTCTATTACCATAGTACATTCAATTTCTCTCATAGAAACTGTATTAAGATCTCTTAGAAAAACATTCCCATCAATAACGATCATGAATCAACAAATCTTTCTTCAAAAATAACTTATTCAAAATTAAAAATTTTCAAAGTTATCAATCCCACTCACTGTAATTAAAATATCCTTACTGAAAGGACACTCTCCAAACCCTTCAATCCACAAACTAGGCAACATAGTCGAATGAGACTATTATCCTCGCCAATTTCCATTCTTTCTTTCCATCACTTTTATTTTCAAAATTTGATACATAAGTCATAACACACATCGAAGGACAACGCATTGAATATACTAAACGGGTCTCCAAATTAATTGGGCATTGTATACTTGTTGGCTCTTGCATGCCTCTCGTAGAAGGCTTTCATCCTTGCCACACCATCCTCCGTAGAACCACGCTCCATGCCAAAGCTCATTCGCAGCCAATTCTTCATCCCAACCACAATACCTATGCCCATTATTTCATTCATTTTCATCTCTGTAATTACCTTAACTCCATTTAAATTAAAGTTCAATTATTAGTGATGTGATTTTTTTTTGTTGATCACCAGGGAGAATGAGCATAAATTCTTCCTTAGCCAACTTGCTCCAGAAGTCCACACCATCACTTATGCCTTCAAGTTGTTCGAAATTCAGTTTCACCCGTTTTAAATAAAAAATAATTGACCATAAAAAAATAGTGTCCCCTGAAAAGAAAGAACCTTGTTCTTGTATGTTCTTAAAATGTTGGTGTCGTACCATTACAAGCACGGCTCCTTCTGGTCTGTTTGCGCAAGTAAAGCAAGGTATCTCATTGATCTTCTCATACAAAATGTTTGCATTTTCTCTCAGTAAATGTCACACCCCGCTCCAGATTACCTTATATTGAACATAGGATGGCTATGAAACCCATTGTCAAACTTAGTAAAACAAAACTCTTTTTTCTTTAAAAACCATAGGGTGGCTAGCAAAACTTTACTAAATAAAACATAAAAATTTCAGTAGGGTTTCCCCTGAAATTTGGATAAAACACACCTGCAATTTCAAATACACTCCCAAATGATTTATTTACAATCCAACACTACTACCAATACTTCATAATCACAAATCAGTTCAGAAACCCATAACCATAACACAACCACAAACCAAGGCCACAATGGGAAACATAAGTTCCCAATTAAAAACACAATATAAATTTAAATGGTACAACTTCCAAAATGATGCTAGCCACTCTAGTTGTAAAAACAAAACATCAACATTATATTTACATGCAAAATGATGTATAATCTAAATGAGACTAGTGGCAGATCTCGACCTCGATAGGCTCGTTGGAAACTCAAATGCTACCTGGTAAAAAAAATTAGGAAAAGAGTGAACTAAAAAACCCAATGGGTGGTAGAAGTTTATAATAAAATAACTTTAAGGAGACTAATAACATAAACAATCATAAAAAGGTAATTAAAAAGAATTTAGAATAAGCTTTTGAAAGAAACCGTGAAAACACTTGTAACCTCTATTGCAAGTACACAAAGTTAAAGTATTTTATACCATGAGAATATTTTAAACTTAAATTTTAACACATATTTGCGTGGCTAGAAAATCCATCACTAAATATGTACCCGAAAACTGGTCATACTAGCGTAGAGTAGTCTCAATACGCATAGCAGAGCAAAACTAGTCATACTATGCATAAGCCGAGTCCCCGTGCATAGCAGAGCAACTGGTCATACTATGGATCGAGTAATCTCAAGATACATAGCAGAGCAAATCTTGGTCATACTATGTACCGAGTAATCTCAAGGTACATAGCAGAGCAAATCCTTGTCATACTATGTACCGAGTAATCTCAAGGTACATAGCAGAGCAACTAGTCATACGCGCGCAGAGGAGCCCAAAAAATGGCAAAGCACCCCGACACACAACCCAAAGCCTATGTGTGTGCCGAAGTGGGTCCCAAAGACCTCATATATCATAACTACACTACGAAAACACATTAACGTAAGTGTGTCAGGAAATAACTGTGGGTACATCATCCAGTGGTTTGAAAAACATTTGTATCTCGTAAACTTAGTTCACAAAGCACGCAAAAGCCATAACATTTCAAATCAAGTTCTCATTACTAAAAATCATAACTCAATGATCATTTTTTATAATTGAATTTACCATATGCAATGTTTGACTTACATAAATTCAAAAATCCATGTACTCAACTAACATCGTGATCCGAACATCGTGAAGTCACTTTAAAAACTCCCAATATTTGAATTTATCTCAGACAATTTGAATTTATGTCATTTGTCTAAAATCGAGAGATTACTAGAAATTCTCCTTTGATTATGCCATTTGTCTAAAATCGAGAGATTACTAGAAATTCTCCTTTGATAAATCAAATAGTAACGAAGTAAATCAATATAGCTAAAATCGTGTGTAAGTACAAATCCTTTGTAATTCCATGGTACTAAATTACATTTTCAATTGAAAAACATAAACCATTTCTCACAATTTCAATTCATTGCTCTAAATATTAAATGAACTCATAGAGTAAACATAATTCCTTTGAAACATCCATAATTGTTAATTATCAAAAATTTTCATAGGAACTAACACAAATCACTATTCATTTCAAATTTCACTAATGAGTAAAATAGTAGAAAATTCGGTAAAGTAACCACTCACAAACAGTATTGGTGAGGCTTCCATCTCGTAATTAGCCAACCCGATCTCTACTTGTCCTGAAATTAATTTGAACATAATATGAGTAGTTTCTTAATTACACCTTGAAAACATCATACTCATTAATTCCAATGATCCAAGCCAAATTCAATACCCAATAGGATTTTCTCTCCCCTCCTTAACTCTTATGTACCCCCATTGTACTTTTCAACAATAAAATATTCCAACTTTTCCAATTCTTTACTATTCATCTTCTTCTTCATTTCATTTTCCCAATTATTGCTCTTTTTCCCCTTTTTCATCCTTTCCATTCTAACACTTTCATTCTTTATAGTTTTCCCCACATCAACATATAATCACAATTGTTAAGGTAAACTACTTCATTCATGTAATTGAAAGATGATGTAAGAATCCACAAAGCTCATTCTCTTTATTTCCACAAAGACATACTTTCCCTATTGTTAATTGAAGTTTAAAGGAACAAGAACAACCAATTTGTGTCACCAATTCCAATTCCTTGTTGAAAAATAAACTTGATTTTGGATAATTAGTATTTGGGCCTAGCCCAAATAAAAGCCCAAATTCTAGAGATGTCTTGAGAAGAGAAAAAAATCTAGATAAATCCCTTAGAAGATTTTTAGAGTATGATGTAGAATTCTCTAGAATATTAGAGAAAATTGTATATTCTAGAGAATAATTTGTAGCCACAAGATTATAGTTGTGTGTTGGCAAAATCCTAACCACAAATTGAGGAGGTGGAAACTTGTATAAATAGGAGTGGTCGTCTTAAAGTTTTTGAATCAAGTCAATCAAGCCAAAAAGCTAGAATTGAGTAATAACACAAGTAGTCTCTTTCTCATAACCTCTTTCACAAAAATCCATCTTTTAAGTTTACCCTCCAATCTCCAAAAAGTTTCTTTCCAACAAAGTGGTATCAGAGCTTGAAGATCCTTGCTAAGAAGATGGCTAGCAATGGCATGGTCCCATTCCAAGTTCTGATGCTCAACAAGAGCAACTATGATAATTGGAGCATCAAGATGAAGGCTCTCCTTGGCTCGGAAGACGTATGGGAGATAGTGGAGAAAGGATACACCGAGTTGGAGAATGATAGTCTTTCTCAAGCACAAAGGGATGGTTTGAGAGACTCAAGAAAGAGAGACAAGAAGGCTCTCTATCTAATTTATCAAGGATTAGATGACGATGCTTTTGAGAAGATTTCAGAAGCAAAGACAGCGAAAGAAGCATGGGAGAAGCTTCAAACATCATACAAGGGAGCGGATCCCGTCAAGAAGGTACGTCTTCAAACTTTAAGAGCTGAGTTTGAAACTTTGAATATGAAAGAAGAGGAAGCCATCTCCGACTATTTTTCTAGAGTTTTAACGATCACCAATCAACTTAAGAGGAATGGTGAAAAGCTTGATGATGTAAAAATCATGGAGAAAATATTAAGATCTTTAGATCCAAAGTTTGAACATTTTGTTGCCATAATCGAAGAAACAAAAGACTTGAATGCTATGACCATTGAGCAACTCTTGGGATCGTTTCAAGCATATGAAGAAAAGAAAAAGAAAAAGGAAGGAATCGTGGACCAATTACTCAAGCTACAAGTTGACTTACCTACTGGAGGAGTTAGTCAGAGTGATAGAGGCCAACGAGGACGAGGTCATGGTGGACATCGAGGACGAGGAAGAGGTCATGGACAAGGACGAGGACGATGTTGGAGGCCCTATGAAGACAACAACAATTTCCAAAGAGGAGAAAACTCAACAAGAGGTCCTGGGTCAGGCAACTCAAGATCAAGGTATGATAAATCAAATATTAAATGCTACAATTGTCAGAAGTTTGGTCATTATGCCTCTGAATGTAGAGCTCATAGCAACAAAAAAGTTGAAGAGAAGGCAAACTTCATTGAAAAGAGTCAAGAATGTGACACCTTATTGATGGCTTGCACGAACAATGAATGGAACAAAGATAATAAATGGTATCTAGACACTGGAGCAAGCAACCATATGTGAGGGAAAAGGAGCATGTTCGTGGAACTTGATGAATCAGTGAGCGGCAATGTAGCCTTCGGAGATGAATCCAAGGTGGAAGTAAAAGGAAAAGGTAACATTCTTATCCGGTTGAAGAATGGTGAGCATCAGTTTATTTCCAATGTTTATTACGTGCCAAGTGTGAAGAGTAATATCTTGAGTTTGGGCCAACTCTTAGAGAAAGGTTATGACATTCAATTAAAAGATAATAACCTTTCTATAAGAGACAATGCAAATAATTTGATTGCTAAGGTGCCAATGACAAAAAATAGAATGTTTATACTCAACATTCAAAACGACGTAGCAAAATGTCTAAAGATGTGTTATAAGGATGCATCTTGGCTTTGGCATCTTCGATTTGGGCATCTCAATTTTGGAGGATTGGAATCGCTCTCCAAGAAGAACATGGTGAGAGGATTACCTTCCATCAACCATCCTGATCAAGTGTGCGAAGGATGCCTACTTGGAAAGCAATTCAAGAAAAGCTTCCCGAAAGAGTCCAACTCAAGAGCTCAAAGGCCTTTGGAACTCATTCATACGGATGTGTGCGGTCCAATCAAGCCAAGCTCACTCGGTAAGAGTAACTATTTTCTTCTCTTTATTGATGATTTTTCCAGAAAAACATGGGTGTATTTCTTGAAGCATAAGTCAGAGGTGTTCGAGAATTTCAAAAGGTTCAAAGTCCTTGTTGAGAAAGAAAGTGGCTTAGTCATCAAGGCCATAAGATCTGATCGTGGAGGAGAGTTCACATCAAATGAATTCCAAAAATATTGTGAAGACCATGGAATTCGACGACCCTTAACAGTGCCAAGATCTCCCCAACAAAATGGAGTGGCAGAAAGAAAGAACAGAACAATTCTCAACATGGCAAGAAGTATGCTCAAAAGCAAGAAGCTACCAAAAGAGTTATGGGCAGAAGCGGTGGCATGTGCAGTCTACCTATCCAACCGATCTCCAACAAGAAGCGTACATGGAAAAACACCACAAGAAGCCTGGAGCGGAAGGAAGCCTGGGATTTCTCATCTCAGAGTCTTTGGAAGTATTGCTCATGTGCACATTCCAGATGAAAAGAGAAGTAAGCTGGATGATAAAAGTGAGAAGTACATATTCATCGGCTATGATTCCAACACTAAAGGCTACAAGCTCTACAATCCTAATACGGGAAAAACAATAATTAGTCGAGATGTAATATTCGATGAAGAAGGAGCATGGGATTGGGGACAACGTGATGAAGACTACAACTTCCTTCCATACTTCGAAGAAGATGACATGGAGCAAACAATGATGGAGCAAACAAGAGAGGAGTCTTCTACTCCAACATCTTCACCAACGACTACAAGTTCTCAAGAAGATGAGAACTCAAGTGAAAGGATTCCACGTTTCAGAAGATTACAAGAACTCTATGAGGTAACTGAAAATCATGATAATCTTGCTCTCTTTTGTCTTTTTGCCGACTGTGAGCCAATGAACTTCCAAGAAGCAATGAAAAACAAAATTTGGACAAGAGCTATGGATGAGGAGATCAAGGCGATCAAGAAGAATGACACGTGGGAGCTAGTCTCACTTCCTAAAGGGCACAAGGCGATCGGAATGAAGTGGTTTTACAACCAAAAGGAAACCGAAAAGACGACTTCATAAGATTGAGCGATTGGATGGGAGTAACAAAATCAAGTTTAAGAGGGGGTGTTGAAAAATAAACTTGATTTTGGATAATTAGTATTTGGGCCTAGCCCAAATAAAAGCCCAAATTCTAGAAATGTCTTGAGAAGAGAAAAAAATCTAGATAAATCCCTAAGAAGATTTTTAGAGTATGATGTAGAATTCTCTAGAATATTAGAGAAAATTGTATATTCTAGAGAATAATTTGTAGCCACAAGATTATAGTTGTGTGTTGGCAAAATCCTAACCACAAATTGAGGAGGTGGAAACTTGTATAAATAGGAGTGGTGTCTTAAAGTTTTTTAATCAAGCCAATCAAGCCAAAGAGCTAGAATTGAGTAATAACACAAGTAGCCTCTTTCTCATAACCTCTTTCTCAAAAACCCATCTTTTAAGTTTACCCTTCAATCTCCAAAAAGTTTCTTTCCAACATTCCTTAGTTTGCTCTATTTTTCCATTTCCTTATTTTTCATTCTCACCAACAAATTTGGGTTTTCTAGTTCCTTTTCCTTCTTTTGCATGAATCATCCCCAAACAAAGAATACCCATAAAGATCAATGCAATTTCTTCAACCATAAATAGAACTCATAAGATTTTTTAACATAAAGAGAAAAACCCATGAACTATCATCTAATTTTTCTATTTTTCCAAGCTTAACTCAAGAGAAAGATGACTTACCAAGTTGAACTCTTGCTCAAGAGCTTCTTTGAACCATTTCCAGTGTTAACTCAAGCTTTTCCAGCGAGATTCCAACGAAGTTCCAACGACTTCCCATTCTCTCCTTTCTCCTTCCCTCTTTCTTTCTTTCTTCCTTTCCTCTCTTTTCCTTTCTCTCTCCTTCTCCCTTCTCTTGGCCAATTTCCCTTTTCTTTCTTTTTTTTTTTTTGTTTTTTGTTTTTGTTTTTTTTTAATCTTTTGTGTGGTTACCATGAAGCCACATCTTTCCTGTATTTCTCCTTTTCTTTATTTTATAAGGTAAGTTTTCCATTTCTATTTTCTTTTATTATTTTTTCACTTCAAGCCAAATAACTCATATACCATATTTATATCCAAATGCTAGGTGGGTCTTACAAGTTATTACCTCCTTTTGAGAATTTCGTCCTCGAAATTTAATTAGATGCGTTTGAATATCACTTTTCTTTGTTGTCCTCTACACAGTATGGTTTTTGTTTCCAAGTGCTAAAAGACAGAAAAGGGTGTTACAGTAAATCAAGAAGACCTGAGAAGAATCCATCGCTGGTTTTTCCAAGAATTTGTGGGACTACACCCTGAATAATAATGTTGGGATTGTTAATTATAATCTCAAGGTTTTCAAACACTTATTATAAGAAAGTCTCATTTAAGCACCTGAATGCAAGTTACCGGGTAGGGGGTAATGTTCATACAGTTCCTAATGCTCTCCACAATCTGTTAAGAATAAGACACATCGTGATATTATTTCAACCAATGAAAACAGAGTATAATAGTCAAATTGAGTACAACTCAACGTAATTGGCATGAATCCTCGACCAAAAGATCAGAACTTGGGAGCTTTTCGTATCTGGAAGTACTTTAGAAGACAGGAATTTGAACAAACCCCATGGTTTTCCAAGATGCAATTAGGATCAGTGATCACAATCCAACCCAATCTCCAACCAGGAACAGATCATCTCTTTGATCAGCACATTGGAACAAAGGGTTTCTTTCCAAAAGCCATATGAGCATAAACTTCATCAGAGATGACAAAAATCCCAAGTCTCCCAGCAGTTTCTGCAATCTAAAGTTACCCCACATGAAAAAGCATGAAATATCAGTAGAGAAATTTGAAGGAACTACCAAAATAATCAAGAGAAATCTAATTACCTCTTTCAAATTCTGGTACGTGTAAACGCTCCCACAGGGATTGTTGGGATTGATAACAAGAATGGCAACAGTATTGTGATCGGCAAAAACCTTGAAGAACCCAATAACTCACTAACCTAAAAATATAGTGGAAGTGAAGAAAATATTGATAAGCGTAGCTCATGGAGGCAAATGAATGACCTAACAGATACATACGTACCAAAATATCAGCCATCTCTGAACCTTCCCAGTAACGCATGTCGCAAGAAATTTTGGTAACAATTTTTTCCCAACCCTCCATTTTAACCAAACTCTGAAAATGAAGGCAATACATGTGATGTAACTTTCCTAGGAAATATTATTCGTTTAAAGAAAACCAAGCACCAGAATAAAGATAATCAGAAATCAGAGTATAGTTAATCAAATGGAAGCAAATTGATGATGGAAAATACTGAATTTTACAGCATCTTTAGGAGTGATATTCGATGCTTCTAGAGGTATCCACCTATGGGAACCAATTTGATCATCTAGTAGTGATCTTACATGAGCAAGACCTTGATATGGAAATTTATTAGACACTGGCCTCGATCGACTCTAGGGGTTAATTCTTTAAATCTAATTAGAACTTGCCAAAGAATATGCGGACAACTGTGAAGGTAAGTTATGTCTCATTCTTAAGAAAAAGAGAAATTGCAATGGGTAGCAAAAAATATTAGGATATTTGCAAATCTAGCTATGATTTTTTAGGTTTGCAAACATAGCAAAATTTTAAAAATCTGATTTCCGTTTTTTTTTATTATTCCAGTTTTACCCTTGTTGGTATATCAACAGGTATATTAGTAGTATATCTGATATACTTTATATTTACTGATATACGAAATATAATGTATATCAGTTAACTAATATACCAAATTTGATATACTTGAATGAATACAATGATATACCTAATATATACTTGATAGGATAAGCATAACATTTGATATACTTATTAAATGTTGATATATCAATGATATACTTAATATGTTACTTTCTTTACTTATATTTGTTATGATTTCTTTTTTCTTTATTGAATTATGTTGTGTTATTTACGTCTTTTAAAATGAAATGTCATGTTATGCATGTTGATATACCATTGATATACCTCATTCGCTTTTTTTTTTTTAACTTACCTCATTTTTTATACTAAAATAATTAATAACATTGATATACCTGATTAGGAGTAGCTAAATACATCAATGATAGACTTGTTATTAAGAAAAAAACCACTGATATATATTTTTTAATTTTTGGTGTATTATGAAGGTCATGGAATGCAAAATTTGTTATAAGTATATCAATAAGATGCAATTTTAAATATATCATTAGTGTATTAGTAGTCACTAAAAATGTAATTTAAAGTATATCATTAGTGTATCGGTAGTATATTATTAAGATGATGTATAATATATTGATGACATATTTGCCAAACATGAGCATAACTCAACTAGCATAAGATATACACATTCAACCAAGACGTTAGAGGTTTAAATCCCCTACCACACATATTGTGTCCAAATAAAACTAATATTTCTAATTCTTTATTGATGAAGTATATCAAAGATATTTAAAAAAAGCTCATGTGTATACTTCATAAATGAAGTATATTATATTCACAAAATATACATCTGATATACTTTATATTTAGTATATCAGTTGATTGATATACTCAATATCTAGTATATCAGAACACTAAATAAATGAATGATGTACCTGATATACAGTATATCAATAACACCATTGATATACTTTTTAAAATTCCAGCGTGTTTTAGGGGTTTTTTTGACTTTTTCAACTTTAATGCTTAGGCGGGCCCACGTTTTTTTGCTATATTTGCAACATTAAAAAACTGATGACATGGTTGCAAATTCCATATTATTTTTTGCTATTCTTGCAACTGCCCCTAAGAAAAAGCTAAGCTCTATCCAACAAGGATTTTACTTTAGGCCAATTTTCTATAAATAGATATTTGCAAGATCGGAGGAATGTAACTAAAAGTTCCATTCAACAAAAACCTTGTCTGGAATGAGATCAAAATAGCGAACTTCAAGGCGGTTGAACGGGTGGCTGAACGACGGCTGAACGGTGCTGCGAAGACCAAGAAGAACACGGTAGGGTGCGGGGTGTGCGAAGATGAAAACGGCGTTGGAGGGAGAGGGAGAAAGAGAGAATGAACATATGCTTAAGGTTTTTTTTTGGGAAAAATACACTTTTCGTCCCTGAGGTTTGGGTTAAGTGACACTTGGGTCCCTGAGTTTTCAAACTCAACAAAAATACCCCTGAGGTTTGAGATAAGGAGCACTTTGGTCCCTGTCGTCAAATTTTCTGTTAACTTTTAACGGTTGGTGACGTGGCACTATTATTTTAATATAAAAAATTATTTTTGTTTTATTTTTTAAATAAAAAATATTAAAAAAATTAAAAAATTAATATTTAATTATTTTTTTATTCTTTCTCTCTTTCTTCTCATCTTCTTCTTCTCCATCTTCCTTCTTCTCCATCTTCTCCCTCCTCCTTCTTCTTCTTCCTAAGTCCGGCGACCGGCGGCCACCACACGCCGCCGCCGCCGCCGGCGACTGAATTTTTTTTTTTCTTCTTTCTCCTTTCTTCTTCTTCCCTTCTTTCTCCTTCTTCCCTTCTTTCTTCTTCTCTAAAAAATTCAGTCGCCGGCGGCCGGCGGCCGCCGGCGGCGGCGGCGTGTGGTGGCCGCCGGTCGCTGGACTTAGGAAGAAGAAGAAGGAGGAGGGAGAAGAAGAAGGAGGAGGGAGAAGAAGAAGGAGGAGGGAGAAGATGGAGAAGAAGGAAGATGGAGAAGAAGAAGATGAGAAGAAAGAGAGAAAGAATAAAAAAAATAATTAAATATTAATTTTTTAATTTTTTTAATATTTTTTATTTAAAAAATAAAACAAAAATAATTTTTTATATTAAAATAATAGTGCCACGTCAGCAACCGTTAAAAGTTAACAGAAAATTTGACGGCAGGGACCAAAGTGCTCCTTATCTCAAACCTCAGGGGTATTTTTGTTGAGTTTGAAAACTCAGGGACCCAAGTGTCACTTAACCCAAACCTCAGGGACCAAAAGTGTATTTTTCCTTTTTTTTTTCTTTTCTTTTTTTCTTATTTCTTTCCTTTTTCGTTTATTTTTCTTAATCCATCCAAATAAACAAAATAAAAAAGTTTTGGGTTCCTTTTTTTTCCAAATCTCTTTTCTAATTAAAAACCAAATTTAAACTCTTAAAATCACTTCAAATTTGGGAGCAATATAAACTTAAATCCAAAATCCCAAAAAAAGATAAATTTTTTGACATTTAATACCCGTCAAGAAACCCTCATTAATATTGACGTTTATTGAGCGTCAATATAGTAATGTTTATTGACGCTTATTAGTCATCGATGAATGCGATTTTTATTGACGGCTAATGAGCGTCAATAAAAACCGTCAACAAAACTCTTTTCATTAATGTGCCTTTTGTCCGTCAACTATGTGAAAAGGCAGAGTTGAACGAAAATCTACGTAAAGTACGCTTTTAATCACATTTATATTGGCGCTTTTTGTTTGTCAACATAAACCATATAATTTCTTGATACCATAAATCCGTCAATATATCTATTTAATTGTTAATAATTTATTTGAAAGTACAAAAATTATGTTTATTGACACTTTTTTGACACAAGCGTCAATAAACGTAAAAAGTCAAGCGTCAATAAAGGTCTAATTTTTTAGTAGTGCTTACATTATTGTGAGCTTTGATTTGTGTATCCACTCTTTGAGAGAGTTTCTTCTTCTTGTTTCACATCTTCTAAATCTATTATAAGGGTTTCTCTTGATCCCGAAAAAGAGAGGTTGTAACGGTTTGATCATGAACCGTGGAAAGGATCGGGTTTGTTCTTGCTTCCGGAAAAGGAACGTCGTAGCGGTTGGACTTTGATCGTGGAAAGAGTCAGTTTTTCTAGTGGAATACCCAAGAGGAGCATGGGGAGTGGAGTAGGTCGTGTTGTGCCGAGCCACTATAAATTCTCGGTGTCTATTTCTCTATCCTTATCTTATTTTAATTTTTGCAATTAATTTGTTATTATATTTTATTCTCTAAAATTAATTGTAATAATTTATTCTTGTTGTTAATTGTGCCTATTTGATTAATTATGTTGATAGAATTCTATTTTCCATATTCCTTATCAACTTTTCATATTTAAATTAAATATGATACTAGAATTTGCTAGCTTTAATTTTCTTGATTAAATTGAGTTGTAATTATTTTCATGAAATTTGTATGAATTTCTTGTTTAACTTACTTGCATGAAAAAGTTTGTAAATTTGTTTCATTGGGCCCACTTTAGCAAAAAGTTTTATTAAATTAAAAAAAAAAACCCTATTCACCCCCCTCTAGGGTTGTCATATTGATCCTACAATTTATATCAGAGCGGGTTGCTTTTGTTTTTAATTAAAATTATTTTTCAAAAACTCATTTGTATTTAACATTCATTGTTTGAGTTCTTTACTCCAATAATTTGTATTTGAGTGTGATTTTTCTTTATGAAAAATTATTTGAAAAGCTTAATTGCAAAGAGCTATGGCAACTGTAGATTTTCTTGAAGGTCATTGTATTGATAAACCTCCATTATTTGATGGTAGAAATTTTGATGTTTGGAGCCATTGAATGAAAACTTTCATTTTATCTATAGATTTTGATATTTTGTATGTAGGTGAAAATAATTTTTCTAAATTAAATTTGAATGATGAAATGCTTTGTTTTAATGACCAAGCAAAAAATATCATATGCTGTGCTTTAGATAAAAATATATATGATAAAATTTCACATTTTACATATGCATATGATATTGGGAATTTTCTTGATAATATTTATAATGTTGAAAATTCTCCTTGTACTACTAATGATCTATTTGATGTGAAGGAGAATTATAATTCTCAAAATCAAGAAAAGTTCCATGGAGTACAAAAAGAAAAATGTGATGGATCCTCCTTAAGCTTGATGGTTCATTTGGATAATGATTCTGGTGATGGTAGTGATGAAAATGAGGTAAATAACAAATCTCTTACTTGTGATGAACTTTATGATGCTTTTGAAACTATGCATCAAGATTTAGAAAAACATGGTTCAAAATATGTAAAATTATCAAAGAAATATAAGACATTGTCTATTGAGAATAAATCTTTGATAAATGAAAATGCATATTTGAAAAATGGAACTAATAATGTTTTGTTGCATAATGAGGTTGATAGTGATTGTGATGAGAAAAAATCTAAGGTTAGTAGAATTAAATTTCTTGTGAAAGAGAATGAGGATATCAAATCTTTATCTTGTGAATTGAAACTTGAATTGAATGATTTGAGAAACAAGAATCAGAAAATTGAATCTTTTTCATTAGAATTGAAAGGTGAAATTGCTAGCTTGAAAAATAAAATTATTGATTTGGAAACTAGCAATACTTTTTTTTTTGACGCAAAAATCGAATCATTATTCATTACCTCACACAATTACACGAAACATTACATTTGCAATGAGTATAACTACTCATTGAGGTAAGCTCCTATGGAAAGTTTTCCAACCAAAGCATGGAGCTACAATGAGAAAGAGCATGTTTCGCTAAGTAGTCTGCCTTCCTATTACATAGTCTGGATACATACTTGAAAGATAAATAATCGAAAGATTTACATAACTCTGTGATTTGTAAAATCCAATGATAAACCTCGGATGTAATAGGAATTTTACCTCTAATCATCTTAATCGCATTAGAAGAATCCAAACAAACACGCGCACGATTAATTTGCAAACGTTGCAAAAGTCGAACTCCATGCATCAAATCATTCACCTCTATCGCAAATGGAGTATGACGAGTCAGATCGAAGAACTCCATTACACCACTCAGCCTATCATTAGCCTCTATAATTACCGCCCTATATCCAGAACCATCGTTTGAAGGAGAGCACGCTGCATTCGTGAACAACACAACACACCTCCAGACGATGTTGGTCGCAACTCCCTTTCGATGGAAGGAGTGTGGGTGGGTTTGATTTGTAAAGAGGTCCTTGTTTCCTCCCAATAGTCATGAACCCACTCACATCGTTTCTCCCAAACCATAGTAGGCATCCCGTTGTTGGAGCTATTCTTGTCATTCCACAAGGACCAAAAAGTAATACATGCTTTTTCAAATGATTCACCATCAAGGTTTTTTGCTAGCCATACCACACGATCCGCAAAATTATTTAGGATTGGAATTGCAAAATCCACGCGATGGATAATCGCATTACATATTTTCTTAGCCCTCTTGCATTTGCATAAAGCGTGATCAATTGTTTCCCACTTTGATTTACAAAGAGGCCACATAGGGGACAAATCTCTACCTTGCTCCCAAAGACGAAAAAAGGTTGGTAAACACCCATGGTAAGCCTTCCAAACAAAAAGTTTTATCTTCTGTGGCATTTTTGAATTCCAAAGTGTGTTCGACCATAATCGCTGGTCATTATAACTAGTAGATTCCTGATCAACCAAAATCAATATGGCTAGTTTATAACCACTCCGAACGGTGTAATTCCCATGAGAACAATAATGCCAAATCCACTGGTCTTCTTTATGAGATAAACTTTTTGGAATGGCTGCTAAAATATCCATATCCTCCTGATTCACCACCTCCTTTAGTTTATTTAAATCCCACACCATCGAAGGGCTTATAAATTCAGAAACTAAAGCACCGTCTTGATCAGCTCGTCCCATAATTGGCATGAGCTTAAAAGAAGTCTCCTTAGGAATCCAAGGATCCTTAAAAAAGAGAGTTGATTGGCCATTCCCAATCCTTTTCCGCATTCCACTTACCACCAACTCCCAAGCCCACACAAAGCCCCGCCAAAAAATGAAGCAATTACTTTTAGTTGGAGCTGATAAAAGGGAATCATGATGTGCATACCATCCCTTTAGCACCTTGGGAGCTAGTAAAGATGGATTCATAGACAACCGCCACACCTGTGTTATGCCAGTAAAGCTCTATTTAAAAGCTCCATATCTCTGAAATTCAAACCACATAGTTCCTTAGGCAGACACAGCTGAGATCATTTCTTCCAGTGAATCTTCTTTCTTGTATCAGTGGATCCCCACCAAAATCTAGCCATCATAGCATGTAAACCATCACATAGCGTTTTCGGAATACGAAAACAGCTCATCATATATGTGGGAATAGATTGAGCTATGCTTTTAAGCAAGACTTCCTTTCCTCCAATGGAGAAAATTTTCCCTTTCCATCCCTGGAGTGTCTGCCAAACACGTTGTCTTATTTCTTTAAAATCATCCCTTTGTCTCCTGTTAAATGTTGAAGGCACACCCAAATATTTCCCAAGGTTATCTACCATTGGCATACTCATCAAACTTGATATAACTGATATGAACTCCATTTTTACATTTGGGGGAAAATATAATGTTGATGTCCCAACATTAATCTTCTGTCCTGACGCCTGTTCATACTGCACCAAAATGTTCCTCATAACCCACACCTGTTCAATTGAGGCTTGACAAAAGATAAGACTGTCATCTGCAAAAAATAGGTGAGAGATCGCTGGACAAAATTTCCCTGGTTTAAATCCCAAAATATTTCCCCTTGATACCGCTCCTATAATCAGTGAAGATAAAACTTCCGATACAAGCAGACACAAATAAGAAGATAAAGGGTCTCCCTGACGTAATCCCCGCGTAGGCATGATCCTACCTGTTGGTACGCCATTTAGCAAAGTGGAGAAACAAGGAGTTTGAACACATTCCATTTGTCGGGAGTGCGACCAAAGTCCCACATCGGCTAGATAAGGGGATGACCATGGGTTTATAAGGGAGGACAACTATCTCCACTAGTATGAGGCCTTTTGGAGTGAACCAAAAGCAAAGCCATAAGAGTTATGCCCAAAGTGGACAATATCATACGATTGTGGAGATATGTGTAGTGTCCCGTAATCCCTTATCATCTGGTATTAGAGCCATACCCCAAACATAGTCGTGTCGGATAAAATCATCAGGTACCGAACAAAGAAGTTGTGAGCCTAAGTAGTCATGGGGAAATCCGTTGTTGAGGTCTGGGCAGGCAGTATACTTCGGAGAAAAGGAGTTGTGTCCAGAATATTGACGAACTTTGAAGAGTTCGACGGATAGATGACTAGTTGAGGGGAGGCTCGGGTGGTACTTTGTTCGAGGGGAGGATTGTTGGGAGTGCGACCAAAGTCCCACATCGGCTAGAAAATGCCTCAAACTAGTGGAGATAACTGTCCTCCCTGGTATCAGAGCGGAATACAAATAATAATAATATTATGACGACAATCAATAATATTATAACTATCTCCCCTTCCACAGGTTAAGCCAAAAATAATAGTCATGAAAATAATAAAAGAGATAGGGAAAAGAAACGACACCGAAAAATATACTGGTTCGCCCCAAGCTCGGGACTACGTCCAGTCTTCTGCAACTGTAGGTTCTACTAGAATTTGAGAAATTACAGGAAGCCTTCAATAACACTACAAACTAACCCTCGATAGTCCAACAAAAGCTATTGACTTCCAAGTATCACAACCCGATAGCTTGGGATCAACAAAGAAACAAAAACACCCTCAATCCCAATCAAGAGAATAAATCTTTTCTCTCCTTATTCCTCACTGCTGCACCAAAATACTATCAATAAAGGAATAAGACTACACTGCCGTAAGAGGAAAAATCCAGCCGCAAAGGTCACTCACACTTCTGTGTTTTTCCCCCACGACCACAACACTTAAACACACATATATAGTGTAACCTAATGGGCCTTGACCCATTAACTTTTCTTTTGTATTTCCCGCACGGCAATCGAGACGGTGATTTGTATCCACCTCCAACACCATTATCAACTTCACCCAACCAGCATTGAACCCAAGTTTCAGCAACAATCACTCCAAGAAACACCACTCAACACGGTCGTAGGTTTTACTCATGTCTAACTTTAAAGCTAACCATCCCATCTGACCACGTTTTTTATTCTTAATACAATGCAAACACTCATGACCCAAAATAACATTATAAAAAATAAATCAACCTAGCACAAAAGCAGGGTGATTTTCAGAAACAATTTCTTGCAGGATCCACTTCATCCGATTAGCTAATACCTTCGAAATTATTTTATACGACACATTACACAAACTAATCGGCCTAAAATCAGAAATCAAGTTTGGGTTCCTCACTTTAGGGATCAAAGCAATATGAGTGTCATTCCATTCCCTAACCAATCTTTTCAGATTAAGAATATCCAGATAGTTTAAAGAAGTAATATTACCAACCTCATTCCGTAATTCTGGTAGAACAAAGCTGGAAAACCATCTGGACCAGGAGCTTTAGATGGAGACATTTGATTAATCGCTCGCTCGATCTTGCATTTTGTAAATGGCGCCATTAGTTTCTCATTCATGCTTGGAGGCACCATCGCCTTAATATCCTGTAACGCCATATCAATATGGTCCAGGGTTAGATGTTGAAAATAAGTCAGAGAAATATGAAATAAAAGCCCCTTCCAATTGAACTTTCTCCTTAATCAGAGCACCATCAACATCTTGGATCTCCCGAATTTCATTTCGTTTCTTCCTGTATGTTGCTTGCTTATGGAACCATCGTGTATTTTTTTCCCTCCACTTCAACCAGTTTTCTCTTGAGCGTTGTTTCCAGTAAATCTCTTCATCTTCTAATGCTTTATCCAATATATTCTCCACTCTTTTTATTTCAGCGAAATCCTACGGTGGTGGCTTGCTATACAAATCTTGAAGAGTACGTTGGTGAGTTGTCATATTTTGCCGAATAGAGATACCCGTATCTTTCCCCCACTGTTGGAAGCGAACCTTGCAAAATTGGAGACATCTTTCAAGTCGTGGTGGATCACTTCCACGATTATTCCAACAATCCAAACCTGATATAATTCGTCTGCAATCCGGATGTTGAGTCCATACTTCCTCAAAGTGAAACTTCCTTGGTCGCTTGGACTTGATGTAACTTTTATCGACCCTGTATCCATTCATCAAAATCGGTCGGTGAACATATAGCCCATTGCAAATGTTCAACAGAAGTATTAGGGAACAATTGAAGATAATCCTCGTTTGCAATGAATCTATCAAGGCGTTCGTTGATCTGATTCTCTCGTTCTTGTCGATTGGACCATGTGAACATATCTCCTGTGAACTCCAAATCTTGCAACCCACAATCATCCATAGCATCTCGAAAGGACTGAAGTTATGAGTCACGAACTACATTCCCACCTTCCTTTTCTTCGAATAGAAGAGTTGCATTGAAATCTCCACCTACCACTCAAGTAGAATCATCGTGATTGTATAAACGTCAAAGTAAATTCCATGTATGAATCCTGTTACTTGCTTTGGGATTTCCGTATAGGCCCGAAAAATGTCACCTCTTGGACTCCCAAGTTATCGAAGCATCAATATGAAATTGAGAGTACGACCTAATTGAAACATCAACTTCATCTTTCCAAAACAAGCAAAGACCCCCACTGCGCTCCACACAATCCATAGTAAAACAACAGGAATAATTTAACGACATCTTTATTTTATTCAGATTACGAGCTTTCGAGCTACATTTTGTTTCTAACAAAAAGATTCAAAGAGGATCATGATGTCGTAAACCATCACGAACAGCTCTGAATGTCCGTGGATTCTGCAGACCACGGATATTCCAACAGATCGCCTTCATGGCTCTCAGCGGGACTGTTCAATAGCCTCCACCGTTGGTTCATTGGAAATTGGAGTGTCATCATCCTCCATTCTAGGCCTTTTCAAAGTCCCTCTAGCCGGACCTTTACCCCAACGTTTCTTCTGAGCATCAACACTATTGTTCAAGCTTGACCCCAACTGCTGTTGACGAGCACGTCTCTTCCATGATTTCATAATTGGTCCAATTTTGGAAAGGTATGTAGTTGTCACCAAATTATCTTCCATTTCCGCCGCTGGTTTGACAAGGATTGTACTCTAATTCTCCGGCTTCGTTACGTCTTCGGCGTGTTGTTCAAACCCATACACTTAGTTCGACTTTACATCTTTGTTGGACAGAGAGTAAAACCCAACCGACGATTCTTGTGCACGAGCTTCATTGAACGCTGTAGACTCACGGTTTGAAGGAGGCGACTGGGCAATTGTGAGCGGTTTCGCATATCCATTAATGGAATTAAAAGAAAATCATTTTCCATCATTAATCACCGGTGTCTTTCCTTTCCTTGCGGCATTAATTTAAGATGATTGCTCAAAATCTAGCTTTTTCTTAACTGATGAAAATTCAAAGCCATTAATGCCATTATCAGGAGCAATTAATGTGTTACCTTGGTTCAACGCTGGAGGATGAGCTGGGTTTTCCACCGCTAAAGTGATATCCATCGGCCGGCTGCCAGAACCTTACAAAGGAGATGACCGCTGCTCTATTCCCGCTGACAAACCGTGGGCTTCCGTGACGCCATGAATTTGAGCATGTTGGTCATGTTGAATCGGTGATACCTCTATAAGCATGCGATTAGTACCCACCGGGCTAGTAGATGGTGAACGATACACATTCGAAGAACGACCCGAAAAGGCCATCCACATCCCGTACTCTTGGCACCGAGCAGAACCATCATCATTGAAAGCAAAGTTACAATCCTTTGTAACATGACTGATCCTTCCGCAATATGAACATATCTCTGGCATTTTTTCGTATTTGATGAGAGTCCAAATGCTCCCCAATGGATCATTAAGGCGGACCTTGATGCCTCGTCGAAAAGGAAACGAAATGTCAAGAATAATTCGCACTCGTAAACTTTCCTTCCAGCCATAACCGCGCCCGCCGTTACCATACTCCTGGAAACGACCAATTGCGTTACCCAATCTTTCCGCCATTGATTGGTTGTAGAGGTCCATCGGTAAATCACAAAAGTGAATCCAAAACGTCACATATTTAAATTTCATCACTGTAGGTCTCACCATGGGAATTGGCTTCGATAGAACGAGGAGAAATTTATCTAAAAGCCATGGCTCCTGGCGAAGTACCCGATTCTGATAAGCTTCCGATCGCAATGAAAAAAGGAACAAATTAGGACCCATCTTCTCCACCATAAGGTCAGTTGGAATGTTCCAAGCGGACTTAAAAGTGCACCTCATTACATCACCAGAGATGAAACGATGAGCTAAAAGTTTCTCGATGAGGCTGAATCCAAGTGAAGATTAGTAACTCTGGCCGCTTGCCGATCAACATCAACTTCAGTAGTTTCTTCTTCCGTTGTGAGACTGAACCTCTCCCAGTTTTCAAGCATATTTTCAAAAGCCATGATAGGACTTATGTGTTTGCAAGGAAATAAGTAAAGAGTTGAAATCCCTTTGGCTGCAGAAGAAAACAAGACCATTCTCGTATTAATTTCAATTATAGGAAAAACTGGTACGTTGACAACAAAATTCAGAAACAATTTCTAAATTAAACTAGATTAAGCATGCTGATATTTTATTCAAGATCAAGAACACTTACCGGATTCCGAAGAACACAACACAATGCTCCAAGGATCTCGTTCTTGGGACTTCCAACGGACACCACCACTCAAATCACCCGTTATTCTCTTGGGTCGCTGAGATATGGCTTGTGGGAAACCAAATTCAGTCTTGGAAGGGAATTTTCAGCAAGGTTCTTGCTGATTTTTTTTTTAGAGAGGAAGAGAGAAAAGAAAAAACTTTCTTTCTCTGTGTAAAAACGTGAAAATGAGAGAAATGAGAGATCCCTTGGGAACTCCCTCTCCCCTGTACGATAAGTGGGGAGGGAGTTATCTCCCTACTGGATCTAGACCGTTAGATCTTAATCAAAACGATCTCGGCCATTAACTAATTAAATAACACATATTTATTTAATTAATTAATTATAATTAATTTAATCAAATTAAATGAATTATAATATATAGTTTTTAATTCAATTTGAATCATATTCAATTAAATTAAATTGGCCATTGAATTAATTCTAAATTAATCGATCCCACATTAATTAAATATCAAATATTTAATTAATATTATAATTGAATCATATTCAATTTAATCTCTCTCATTTAACCTATAGTTTTAATGTGCAACAATATGTACATCAATATAAACTATAGTTTTAATTTGATTAAATCACATTTAATAAAATTAAAATTAAATTAATTAATTCCCCAATTAATTAATTCATGAATTAATCAAATATCACATATTTAATTAAATTCATAATTCTCTCATTAATTAATTTTGAATCATATCCAAAATTAATTTTATTATAAAGTTTAATTCATTAATTAAACTTATACTATAATGTATCTCCATACATTATACTAATTGTACCAAAATACAATTAACTTATATTCCCTTTAATAATCAAGACTATATTATCTCAGAACCCGTTATGAGCTAGCAGGTGGACCTAATGGACCTACAAATCAGAAGCTCCAACGATACGAGATTGATCAGCTAAACTCATTAACCGAGTCAAACAACATTCGTTAACTGTGGGTCACTCCACTAAAGACTCACAGCTGCACTCTTCTCACTGTAGAATATTTCTGTGTCCACGGATATCGACCAATGGAGTAAGTCAATCATTCACGTGTGTTCGTAACACCAGCTGGGTCAAATTACCATTTTACCCCTGGGTTACCTCTGGATCCTTAAGTACCACTGATCCCTCTAATGAACAATTTGTTTAGGGTCCAACCTCTAAACAAGAGTTCCTCTCGGGCCAAGAGAGGACGGCGCGCCTTTGTTCAAGCCCCGGAATCAGCCCTTAAGGGAACACATATCTACTTGCCCCAATAGGGGAAGGAGTGAATTCCATCTTGTATTGTCATGTCCCCAGCCCCCCACTCAGTCTTGTCCCCAAGAAGGTAGGCTTATTGAGTCGGCGTACTGGTCACTCTCACCCGTACTAATCAAAGGACAATCCCTCGTGAGAAGGAGTTCATGACACACTCAGGATTAAGATCGAGTTACCTAGGTCATCCTATTGAAACAGTAACCTAACTAGTTAACGGTGTTACATCTAGTGGTTTACTATTTCGTGGTCCGTTCTTATGCAAACTCATTGCTTAGGATACCCCCGCTCGCATGTCTCCTACATGGACGCCTTGGATCAATACGTCTGTATCGAATACAAAGTGGGTCGTATCACATAGTGTTACCAGGATAAGGTACCTAGCCTTATCCCTATACTATAGACCTTTTAGGTTGTTACTTGAACACTGATCCCCGTACGTCCCCACATACTAGTCCAAGACTCATGTAAACAACCTTGGATCTTAGTTTATTGGATTTGGGTCATATTGTGCAATTCTGGACTTAATATGACAATAACACTTTATTGCATAAACCTCAATAACACTTTATTGATACAAGTGTATAATACGATCAGGTTATAAAACAACTCTCCCACTACATCAAGGCATTCTCAACTCTTGAGATGGATGTGACTGACCAAAAGCACTGGCCTTATCAACAACTCTTGTTGAATAACCAGTCTTATCAACAACTTTTGTTGATTCATCAACAACTCTTGTCAATGTTTCCGTAGCTTTATTACTTAACTCACTTAAACCGACCTTACTTTATGGCTTATGATTTCTCATATGTTCTTCTTCTGAGAATGAAGGATTTGTCGACACAAATTCTTTATTATCTTATGGATTGAAGAAGTATATTCTCCTCGTTTCCTTTGGGATTGCCTACAATTATTTTGAACGATATTCCAATTTATTTTGGGTTAGTCACAAGCACAAGTCCTGGACACCCCAAAATTTAAAGGAACGTAAACAATCTTTACGTCCTATCCACAACATAAAAGGTGTTTTAGAAACACGTTTGATGGAACGTTATTCAAAATACACACTGCAGTCACACTGCATGACCCCAAAACGAGTCAGGCAATTGAGCATAGCTCAACATGGATTGAACCATATCCAATAGGGTTCTGTTACTCCTAACTGAGATTTAGGATGTGATTCCATGAACCATCAAATAGCCCTAGAATCTCAAGTCCCTATACTCAACACATTGATCAGATCAAAGTGGTTTTATTATCTCACCTAACAAGTTTTCAACTTCAGTCTTAAGCCCCTTCGAATATCTCAAGAGATTCAGACTTAAGTTGCATTAGGTTGAGATGTTCATACCTATGAATAATTATCGTTAACAAAGATTAATTATTCATACCCTCCCACTGCTTTAATATACTAGACCACAAGGATCCAAATGTATAAGCTTCAAGGGTTCTTTGGCTCTTTTAGCTTTTTTCCAGTAAAAGATCTATCAGTCATATCGCCCATAAGGCATGACTTAATTGGTATTAAAGAGTTTTCTTCTAACTAGCTTAGAAGTATACTCATAGACTAAGCTCCCAATCATATTGAGATCAAAATTAGCCTAACCTTAAGAACCAAAGAAAGGTATTTCCTTTAGGAGATATCCTTTGCCTTTATTTCTTCGAGTATAAGCAATCTTAAACAACTCAGTGCTCATGACTTGCTTTACTCTCGATTAGTCTTGAACACATAAGTTATTTTCAGTAATGCTGAACAAATGTCAACTCCCTTTCTTAAAATAAAACTGCGTTAGCAGAGAAAGGTATAGACTAACATTGTTCCAGCATATACGATACAAAAATCAAATTTCTGTTAATCTTCAGGAAATTCATACACATTATCTAATAATGTGTATTATATTCCACTGGATAAAATAACTTAATGTTCCCTCTGCCAAAACCGAGATATACTCTCCAGATCAAAATCTGAGAGTCATCTTACCTATTTGCAACAGTTGCCATGAGCTTATTCCTTAAAAGGAAAAGAAAACGTGATAAATGGCACCTGAATTAAAAATTCAGGCTGTATCCTCATTTTCCACTATGCACGTTTCAATGACCAATAAATCATATTAATTGTCATTGGTATTGGCTAGGCAGATAATGTAATAGTCATCATGAACAATTCAAGATGAACTAGACATTTGAGCCTGAGGACATTCCTCACTAAAGACTAATCTAAAATCATTTACCACAAGTTTCGCTTAAGCTAGTTGTATCTTAAACCGTTATAAATAAAATAGTGTAAGACAATGCACATAAAGTTTTATATAATTGCTGAAGTAACAAATTACTTGTATTATTAATCGCACTAACCCATTACAAATAATCCAATCAAATTCTGCAAAAACAAACAAGCAATCAAAGAAACCCTATAAAACTATTGATTTATTTTTTGCAACGATACTTCAGAGGTTTAGAGCAACAACCACCGAAGGGTGGTCAGCTACTCCTCCTCTGAATTGAGAAAATCTCAACCAAATTCTAACACCAGAATAACTCATATTCCGTTAGTATTTAGTTACCGTTGTTCGGTCAAGGATTGGTTAACACATTTAACTCATCCCCGTAAGTGTAACCCTCCCACTTTTAGATCTCAGAGGCACGGACCAACATGCTACCGTTAGGAAAGACAACTGTTGGTAATTAGCCTAAGCGATCCTATCCTATTCAGGAGTTCACGGTGTTCCGAATCCCATGATCAGGCCCTCCGAAGGGATGGTTGCGCCGAGACAACACGCAGGCGGATCATAGGAATCTCACGTTGTGACCTAGGGGTGGAGATCGAAGGATACGTTGACACGCGTCCACTCCCACTTACTATAGACATTTTCCCCATTCACCTTGGTATTGACCCATGCAAACACTTTCCGAAGGGAGGTCGCACTATAACGACACGAAGCCGAGTAGGGATCTCACGGTGTGAACACAGGGGGACGTGAGAGTAAAAACTCGATATGAAAATCTTGTTTTTATATTTTTCCTCCCACTGAAATGTCCTACTGTATTTTAGGGTTATTAAACTTAGATAAATCCGGCTAAGTCAATCTATCTAAGACTATGCCTATTATAACTCTTATATATAGGACTTTATTCTAATGTCTAGGTGAATTAAACCCATTTAAATACCTAGTGACATTGCATGGTAACATTAAACTATGATTAATTCAACTCAGGTTCCGGGTCAGTTCCCAGGTAGGAGGTGTTCCGTAACCGTCAACTTAAGTACCCCCAGCCTAGACAGAACTTCACCGGGAGAGTTCCCTTATAACCATATTAATGTTTTTCCTACTTAGTGCATTAAAACTATTTTAATCCTAAGTAAGAAAATAATTCTAATCCTATTAGAATTAAAATTGAGCTTATGTCTAATTAATTTTAAACAATTTAAAATTAATTCATTTTAATCTAAGGTCCTATGTTTGCATGCAACTCTTTGTTATAGGTTGACGGTTTCTAATCAATTTTATAACTATTATAAAATTTTAATAATTAGCCCTATAACATGCTTCTATGTTGTTGGAAAAAATAACAATCAAATTCAAGTTATTAAACACCATAACGCTCATGACGCCGATAAAATCAATATAACGATTATATTAACCTAAGGTGGTGTCATGCTTCATGCAATTTCAATTTCATTTAATTAATATCGATTATATTAATTAATCATCAACGAAATTAAATTACATGAAATTTTGACATTAATATAATATAACATTTATATTAATCTAATTAATGTCATGCTCAATGCTATTCCATTTTCATTAAATTAATATAACACTTTATATTAAAAATATATATGAAAATCAAGCATTAATATTCGTTATTTTCATTCATAATATAACAAATTATATTAATTCCAACGAAAATAATCCTAAGCATGCATGTTACATTAATCAAATATAACAATTATATTTATCTAATTAATGTCATGCATCATGCTTTTCCAATTTCATATATTTAATATAACAATTATACTAAATAACTCATGAAATTTAAATTCATGCATAATTATCATATATTATAACATTTAACATAAAAATGCATGAAAAACATGCTTAACCTATGGTGGGATCTAGCTAAATGACATTCATAAAGCAATAAATAGCTGAAAAACCGGTATATTGGCCCCTAGGATAATTAAAATAAACAAAAATTACAATAATTTCAATTTAATTATCCTTCTGAGTCTTGAACCGCTCCAGAACCAACCCGAACCAGCTTGAACCGCTTCAAACCAGGCCCAAATCACTCGAATCGGACCAATACTCCAGCGAACCGGACCAGATAGCATCAAACCAGACCAAACCAACTCAAACCGGACCGCCCACGAAGTAACCGCATGGAAAAATAAATTGAAATTAATATAACTCTACCCACGTTGAGGTTCGAACACAGGACCTCACAAACTCCAAGCAAGCACACAAACCAAATCATCCAACACCCAAGTTCAAGACATAATGAACGCAAATATTAATTATTTCGTAACTGTCAAATGACCACCATAATTCACGTTCCGCACGACGCGTTCAACCGTCCGGAAATCCGGAAATCAAATTAAATGAATTATAATATATAGTTTTTAATTCAATTTGAATCATATTCAATTAAATTAAATTGGCCATTAAATTAATTCTAAATTAATTGATCCCACATTAATTAAATACCAAATATTTAATTAATATTATAATTGAATCATATTTCAATTTAATCTCTCTGCCAAAAAAAAAAAAATTAATCTCTCTCATTTAACCTATAGTTTTAATGTGCATCAAAATGTACATCAATATAAACTATAGTTTTAATTTGATTAAATCACATTTAACCAAATTAAAATTAAATTAATTAATTCCCCAATTACTTAATTCATGAATTAATCAAATATCACATATTTAATTAAATTCATAATTCTCTCATTAATTAATTTTGAATCATATCCAAAATTAATTTTATTATAAAGTTTAATTCATTAATTAAACTTATACTATAATGTATCTCCATACATTATATTAATTGTATCAAAATACAATTAACTTATATTCCCTTTAATAATCAAGACTATATTATCTCAGAACCCGTTATGAGCTAGCAGGTGGACCTAATGGACCTACAGATTAGAAGCTCCAACGATACGACATTTATCAGCTAAACTCATTAACCGAGTCAATCAACATTCGTTAACTGTGGGTCACTCCACTAAAGACTCATAGCTGCACTCTTCTCACTGTAGAATATTTCTGTGTCCACGGATATCGACAAATGCAGTAAGTCAATCCTTCACGTGTGTTCGTAACACCAGCTGGGTCAAATTACCGTTTTACCCCTGGGTTACCTCTGGATCCTTAAGTACCACTGATCCCTCTAATGAACAATTTGTTTAGGGTCCAACCTCTAAACAAGAGTTCCTCTCGGGCCAAGAGAGGACAGCGCGCCTTTGTTCAAGCCCCGGAATCAGCCCTTAAGGGAACACATATCTACTTGCCCCAATAGGGGAAGGAGTGAATTCCATCTTGTATTGTCATGTCCCCAGCCCCCCACTCAGTCTTGTCCCCAAGAAGGTAGGCTTATTGAGTCGGCGTACTGGCCACTCTCACCCTTACTAATCAAAAGACAATCCCTCGTGAGAAGGAGTTCATGACACACTCAGGATTAAGATCGAGTTACTTAGGTCATCCTATTGAAACAGTAACCTAACTAGTTAACAGTGTTACATCTAGTGGTTTACTATTTCTTGGTCCGGTCTTATGCAAACTCATTGCATAGGATACCCCCGCTCGCATGTCTCCTACATGGACGCCTTGGATCAATACGTGTGTATCGAATACAAAGCGGGTCGTATCACATAGTGTTACCAGGATAAGGTACCCAACCTTATCCCTATACTATAGACCTTTTATGTTGTTACTTGAACACTGATCCCCGTATGACCCCACATACTAGTCCAAGTCTCATGTAAACAACCTTGGATCTTAGTTTATTGGATTTGGGTCATATTGTGCAATTCTAGACTTAATATGACAATAACACTTTATTGCATAAACCTCAATAACACTTTATTGATACAAGTGTATAATTCGTTAATCATTCACTATCTACGAGTTTTAGGACATAAAACCCAACAAAAAGAAGGTGGATGATCCTTTGATGATGAGCAATATTGCGACCATCGCCAATTTAAACTGTTTCTGGACTTAAAACAAGAGATTCGGGAAATCACTTGAAATCTTCTAAATTTTATCTTGGGATATTCACAATCGGACCGGACAAAGATGCCAATAATTGTTGAGGAATGATGGGAGAATCAAAAAACTGATTTTCAGAATGAAGAGAATGAAAACGGAAGCAAGATCCCTAGATAAACAAGGACGAAGAAAGAAATCGCATATCATGCTCATGAAATTTGTGCTTAGACATAAAAAGGCTAAAGATATGCATGTGAATTGAAATTTGTGACTACATGTCATTTTTGTGGAGTTAAAGGTCATATTAGACCTAATTTGTTTTAAATTGAAAAATGATCTTAAAAATAATTTCTTGAATATAAGTAATGTGAAAAATCAATTTATTAAAAAGAAATTCTTACCAAATGTTACTTGTTATTCATGTGGCAAAATTGATCATAAATTCAATAATTGTTATTTGCCAAAATTGAATGCTAGTAATGTTGGAACTAATTTGAAATGGGTTCCAAAAATGTTTCTCACTAATAATGAATGACCAAAGAAATGGGTATCAAAGTCCTTTGATTGAGCTCTCTTTGTAGGTGCGATTTCAAGAAGCAAATGGTTGTTGGAGTTCAAATGAGAAATTAAATCAAATTGAACAACTATTCAGACTTACTTGAATTCAAGAAAAGAAAACTACATAGTTTGTAACTTTATATTTTTTATTATTGTAAAAAATTATTCTTTTGGTATCTATATGGAAAGTATATCTCATTTGAAATGTTTGAAATGATTTTTTAAAAATTTATTGGTTATTAGATTAATGAGTAAATTGAGATTTTTTTTTTTTTTTTTGCATTTATATCTATGATTGATCATCTTGTGAATTATGAGATTTTTCCATTTAAATCTTGTGGTCAATTATTTTTTAAATTCATTCATAATCTTTATTATTCATTTATTTGAATTATAGATACCATGAGAAAATATTGAATATTTATCTATAAATCTTATTATTAAGAATTTGATTTATCCATGTTTTATTGAGTTTTAAATGATTTATATACAGTAATTTTTTTTAATGAAATTGATTACAATTTTATGAGATGCTTTTTGACATGAGCTATATGTATCTTTCTTGAAGTTAAATTTATGTTTTGATGATATTTTTGCTATTTAAAATATTGTGTCTTGAATAAAAATATTTGATATTTTTTTGTCATTAATTTGAGCTTATTGATTGTCCTTAAAAAAAAAAAGGTGTTTTGTAATAGCTTTTGGAAGAGTTGTTAAATTATTTTTCTTAACGGGAGTAATTTTATGAAAGTTAATTTATATTATTGACTTCTCTTAGCTATTTACTCTAATTGGTAAAATTGCTTATTTGTGATATTATCACCATTCTCTTGATTCATAATATATCTAATCTTTTATAGAAATAGAAAACTTTTGTGCCTAATCATGAGAATTAAATTGCTCTATTGAAAATTTTCATGTCTTATGCATACTCTTCTAGTCTTCTTGAATCAATTTCTTTTATGAAAAATATTTATGATTTGCTTAAGATATATTGAATTATCATGATTGTTTTTTTTATTTGGCTATCTTGTGCAAATTATTATTCTTGGACAGGGGCAGATCTGTGAAGGGGCAAGGGGGGCAGGTGCCCCCTCAATATAAAATGCTTTATATATATATATATATATAATTTTCCGATTTGAAAATAAAAAGTATCTCTGGCCTGTTGTTTCTTGCTCTTTCTATGTATAGGTGCCCCATCTCCTGATCCTTGGTTGCGTATTTTCAGTTTTTTCTTTTTTAATAGTTCTTGTGTCTGGTCCTTAATCCAACGCAGTTTATATTTGATGTTTTCTGTTATTTCTTTTTATTTTTTCAATTTTTTTGAATAGTTCAATTTTTTTAGGCAGTTGTGATCTTCATTTTTTATTTACGTTAATAACATACATTGATTTTTCAAAATGAATAATTTAAACTTTTTAAAAATATATTTTTATGTTTTTGTTTAAGCTTTTTTTTTTTTTAAACAGTTTTTGTTTAAGCTTTTTATCACTATATCCAATAAACAAAATTTTCATTTTCTTTAATGAATTTAAATCCACCTATATAATAGAAAGAATGTTAAAATAGTATTGTTGAACTTTGTACTTTGTGTCTCATTCTAATTTAATTCATATACTTTCATATATTCAAATTTAGTCTATGTAATTTCATAATTGAATTTTATGTCTAATGAAACTATAAACTTTCAATTTTGTGTTTAGTAAGCTTGTGAATTTTGAAAAATGTCAAATCACACCTATCAGACACAAAATTGAAAATTCAAGAACTTACTGGACACAAAATTGAAAGTTTAGGATTCTATTAGACACATTTTTAAGTTTAGGGACCATAGACACAAACCCGAAAGTTCAGGGACTAAACTTGTAATTTAACCTAATCGGTATTAGGTAATTTAAATATTGTATCAATGTTTCTAAAGTTGCATTTATATGAACTAGAGCCCCCCCTGATATAAAATCCTGGATCTGCCACTGTTCTTGGATGTTTTTTTTTTATGATTTTATCTCGGTGATATGTATTGGTTTTCTTATTAAAAGAATGCATATTTTTAGAAGGAGCTGTATCATTTTATATGTGAATTTTGATTTAATTTGACTTTAAATTAAATTAGTTTGCTTGCAATAATTATTGAGGGTGTTTCATTAATTCATATCTTATTTACTTCAAGTTTAGGAAGAAAAATGTACTGATTTATCTTTTTCTTTCTCTCTCACATTGATGTCCTTTTAATTTTTTGATATAATATTCTTATGCATAAAATTAATATTATTTTTTAATGAATTAAATTTGAAATCTTGCCTGAATTCCACGAATTTGGGCAAGATTTCAAATTTAATTCATTCAAAAGTAATATCAATTTTATATAAAAAATTAAAATTGTGTGCCTAAGTATTTTGAATTGAATTCTATAATTGTAGACTAATTATGAATTATCCTTTTGTAATATTTATTTAGTATAAGAAATTCATGTATTTATTAAATTGATTAATGTTTGGTTGTACTAACTTCCTTCAAGTTCCATCACTATCTATGTTGCCATCATCAGGAAGGGGATCTACGAGATCTCTCAGATCACAGAGGAGACACTTCACGAGTACTGGGAGAGATTCAGGAGCCTTTGTGCAAGCTTCATGAGTACTGGGAGAGATTCCAGAGACTTGTGACACACTGATTGAGTGCAAGTATACACTATCAAGTCATAAAGTGGAAAGTATTTCGGATATCGTACCCAAGGGAGATAGTGACTAGTTAAGTTAACACACAATTTTGTAAATATGAACTTCCTCTAAATTTGCAACTAAGATTGGTAACCAAATACAAATAGATAATTGGGGTTTTTATTTTAAAACAAAAGCGAAAAGATAACAAGGAAAATAAGAGAAAAATCAATGAGATAAGTAGGAAATTCAAACAGCTTCAACCTTGAGCGTTAGATCGCCTCCACGTAAGCGCCCACAATTTGCTAAGGTCTTGCAACCGGCTGAGCCACATTATCTATGTTGCCCACATAGACATGGTGCAGATAATATAACTCAGGTTGCAGTCGGAATCCCCTGACAACAAGATTGTGAGTTAAGTCCTACTCCTATTCAGCTCCGCTGCAGGTGCCTTTAAGAGACTGAGCTAGCTAGAGGTCTATTTCTAGGTCTAGCCGAAACTTAGTTGAATACTACTCACGACTCTTCAAACTCTAGTGGTTCCAGTCCCACTTATAGGATGCAATAAGTCAAAGTCCTATTTCTATGATCTTTTCCACTATTGCTTTGCGAACCTACACCTTTAACTCCAACCTTTCGGCCATCAGTTAAATGCAAACTATGCTAACCTAAGTGATCAATTTAAGCTAACTTTCAAACCTTAATTTCAACAAAGACAAACAATGCTAGAGGAAGAAAGGTTGCTTTGACATAGGTATTGGGTTTTATGCCCTAAAACTCGTAGATAGTGAATGTAAACAAATTTTATACTTGTGTTCAATAAAATGTTATTTAGTTTCTGCAATAAAATGTTATTGTTTAATATTGCACTCTTTGACCCAAATCCAATAAACTAAGATCCAAGGTTGTTTGTATGTAACTTGAACTAGTATGTAGGGACATACGGGGATCGATGTTCAAGTAACAACCTAAAGGGTCTATAGTATAGGGATAAGGTTGGATACCTTATCCTGGTGACACTATGGATACGACCCACTTTGTATTATGATACAAACGCTATGATCCAACGCGTTCATGTAGTTGACATGCGAGTGGGGGTATCCTATTCAATGAGTTTGCATAAGACCGGACCGCGAAATAGTTAACCACTAACTGTAACACCGTTAGTTGGCTTGGTTTCTATTTCACTAGGATGACCTAGACAACTTAGTCTCAATCCTGAGTGGATTATGGACTCCTGTTCACGAGGAGTTGTCCTTTGATTTGTATGGGTGAGAGTGGCCATCACGCCGACTCAATAAGCCTACCATTTTGGGGACAATACCGAGTAGGGAGCTGGGAACATAATCACACAAGATGGAATTCACTCCTTCCCGACTTTAGGGTAAGTAGAGGTGTGCTCCCTTAAGTGGTGTCTCCGAAACTTGAACAATGGGCCCAACCCTCTCTATGGCACGAGAGGGATTTCTGTTTGTTGGTTGGACCTCAAACAGGTTGTTCATTAGAGCAGTACTGGGAACTTAAGGACAAAGGTGTAAACCAGGGGTAAAACGGTAATTTGACCCAACTGGGATACGAACACACGTGAAGGACTGACTTGTAGTATTGGTCGATATCCGTGGACACAAAAATATTCTGCAGTGAGAAGAGTACAGCTGAGGGTCTTTAGTGGAATGACCCACAGTTAACGAATGGAGACTAACTTGGTTAATGAGTTTAAGCCGATTAGTCTCGTATCGTTGGAGCTTCTGATCTGTAGGTCCATTAGGTCCCACTGGTAGCTCGTAAAAAGACTTGACGCAAACAAATATAAATTGTAAATTGAAAGTGTTCAATTTATCCTGGGAATCGTATAATGTATATTGATGCATTATAATATAAAATTTATGAAACTTTATAATATAATTTTTGAATTAATTTCAAAAATTAATTATTGAGAGAAAATATTTGAAAGAGTCCAAATAAATTTAATATGAATTGGATTCATATTAATTTTAATAAAATTCCTAAGATTAAATATATGATATTTAATTGGGTAATTAATTAATTATGGAATTAATGAATTATTTATTAATTAGAGACATTTTCCTATTAGGAAAGAAAATATTTGAAAGAGTTCAAATAAATTTAATATGAATTGGATTCATATTAATTTTAATAAAATCCCTAAGATTAAATATGTGATATTTAATTGGATAATTAATTAATTATGGAATTAATTAATTATTAAAATTAGATATTGTTCAGATAATAGATTTCAACTTATTCTTAGACCTTTTCCTATTAGGAAAATAGGAAAAGGTCTTGGCCTTTACCTATATATAGGACCCCTGGGGTGGGGTGAAAGGGATCCCATTGTCTCTAATTCTCTCAGAGATCTCTCCCAAAAGACACCCACAAGTCTCCTGCTTCAAGAAGTCTTAGAGATATACCGGTGTAGCCGATTGGTGGTGTTCGCACAAGAGGGTTGCTGCGTTTTCATTCTTATTGGCAAGAAAAGGCGAATTGATCAAGGCATTCTACAAAAGTAAGTTTTCTATGAAATCCTTGATCACTAGGATCAATCTAGTTTATTTTTTAGCATGTTTATAGCCTATGTACAACCCATTAAATATAGATTTACTACTGTAATATTTTGCAGATTGTATTGGTATTTCAATTAGAATCTAAGACTCTGAGTAGGTGGGGCTTTTATCCCTTCAATAGGCGGGGATTACTTCTATTAGAGGAACCCACATATTTGAAACCCTAAATAGAAGCTCATGATAGAAAATAGATTGCAAAACATAATGATAGACAAACTTGACATGGAGAAAAATGATGAAATATTATTAAAGACTGAACTGAATACAAAAGTTAACTTACAACCGAAAGTAAATGATAAATGAAAAAAACTTGCTGAAAACAAAAGAATACAAAGCTTAAACCAAACACAATACTCAACTAAGGATCTCTCTCTCTCTATCTAGGTAGCTCTTGCCCTTTTTCAAGGAGAAACAAGCCTTTCTCTTCTTCTTCTTTCGAATAAAAGAGCCAACAGAGGTTGAGGAATCTGAAACTCAGAGTGGTGATGGGACCTAATTGTCCATGATTATTTGTTCTTAATCTTGTTAGTTTTACCATAATTATTTGGTTTAAAGTTATGTTTTGTAGCGATTTGGTATCAAATGCTTCAGCGGAGTCCATTTCCAATTTTTGTGTTAATTCGAGGATTTTAGCGCGGTCTTGATCCATCTTGAAGTCCATGGGATGACGAGACGGTGAAAAGACCTTGTGGAGCACTCGGAACTCGGAAACGACACCAAATGGATCAAGTTTTGAAACAGCCAAATCAGAAGAACCTGAGAGATGGCGTCTCGACACCATCCTCAAGCGTCTCGACGCCTCGGATTTGAAGGCGCAAAAATTTCACCGTCGGCGTCTCGATGACGTCGCATTTATTTAAACACCTGCTGTTGTTTTAGGGCAGCAGCGTGGAGGGGTGTTGGGCTCCTAGAGTGAGTAAAAATATGGTATAAAAGACTCTAGAATTCCTGTGCAAGTATACACAGTCTGCAGCAAGTAATATTATCAATCCGAGTCCTGAATTAGCTTCCACTTTATCTATTTTGTGTAACTTTCTAATGGTTTCAAAGATGGTAACAATAATTTGGTTTTATAAGAATTATGCTGAAACAAAGTAAATGGCAGAACAACAAATAAACGAATAGGCAGGCAGATTAAAGACAGGCGCTGGTCAACTTTAGTAATTTTTTTAAAAGATGCTCTAGCAATATTATTGATCATGCAAACTCTCGCAGTATTATTAACGGATTCCTCCCGGAACTCCGGATCTTTTGGAATGTGTTTCAACCCCAATGAAGAGCGACCGATCAAGCACTAGGCAACTGGCTATCCCTAGCTCAGTCACTGGCGTTCACCAATACACAATGATCGTAGTGTGATTAATTGCCACACACTCTCTAAATCATCCCTGAAACTAGAGAGAGGTATTCACATCGGCTGGCCAGGCGGGCATAAAATAAGAATAAGCACAACAATTAAGCAAGTTGCAATAATCAATATATTATTAGAGATGAAGCACGACAACTACATATTACTTAACCAACGCCTAAAGCTACTTAGTTCATAATAAGCATGGAAAAATGAATTACAATATGAGTAGGCATGTCCATAATCACAAGATAATAAAGAAAATAAAAATCTCCTTAATCAGCTTGCAGATGATGGTGTTCTTGGTAATCTCCAATCTCTCTATACTACTCGGCTTCCAATGGAAAATTGGAATTACTTTGGCTTAGGCGGCTACTCCCTTTTATAGAGTTGAGGAAAGCTTGAACTAGGTCAACCTGGACACGTATAGGGCTCTCCTTGCTCCTTTATCACGAAAACAACTCAACAGAAGTCGGTTCATGAAGTTGGCTAACTAGCTGTGATGTGGCAGTTCTGCTCCCAGTTTTGCTGCAACACAAAATTTGCTCCCTCAAGTCGCCCAGCAGCATAATCTGCACAAAATAATTTCCAACGCTTCCATTCTTCCAAATGGGTTAAAACATATAATATCTACCTAAAACCAACCCTCTTAAGCACAAAAGACACACAAATCCTTATAGAAATGAGGCCTAAATAACTACCTTTTGGGCAGTTATCAAGGGGAGAAAACGACGATTAAAGTGTTTAGCAGTCTCTCTCTCTCGGTTTAGGATCGAATCTCTTCACTTTTCTCTAGTATTTTACATTTTTCTAGGTAGATTAAGTTGGTTTCTTGAGCCTTGGGTTTATATTAGACTTGTCTATGACCGTTTAAGCACTATTCGTTGTAGTTGGGACCTTGGGATTGTAAGTACATTTGTATTTTTATGAGATTTATGAGCATTCTAAGTTGATTCATTGTTTATCTTGAGATTGTTGAACTTTATGCATGATTTATTGGTTGTTTGGGATTTTAGATTCCCGCTTTTATAATTAGCATGCGCAGTAGGTTAGATTGACGCCCTAACTCGTAGCTCGTATGTTAATAATCCGCTAAAGAATTGATTTCCACTTAGATAATGGATAGTTAATTGAATAGTTAGCGTTAGATTGATTCATGAGCATGGGTCCCAAGAGCAGACTCTGACTTTGTTGCTGACACGATAAATCTAGGAGTCTAAATCGATACTTGTGATTAATTAGATGTTTCTCTATTTGATTGTGAGTGTTCTAGTCTAGAGCAATGATTGATTGATTTATCGACTGTGGTCAGGTTAGTTTATTGATTAATTGCATGTTAACTCAACGGGTCCGATGGGTTAACGCTCTAGAGGTATCTAGTTCTTAATGTAGTTGCTTAATTAATTAACTTGAAGGGTTGTGAGGTTAGTTGATTAGTAGCTAGTAGTTGAATCGATGGACGTTGGGATCGAGTTCATTGATTTAGAGTACCTATAGACAGCACGCATATAAATCATTATCTGTTAATCAATGAGTAAAAAAATAAATGTACTAATCCCGAGCGTCTTCAACTTCAACGGGCGACAAGGTGAGATTAACCAACCTCCCCATTTATTTTCCTGTTATTTAATTTTTTGTCAGTTTACTTTCTTATGAACTGACTTTCTGTCAGTTTACTTACATTTTTCCTTCACCCACAATTTTCTCCATCTGTCTCAAACCCCTTTTTATTTGCCACCGCACAACACAAAAGAGATTAGGAGTAAACCAGTTGTTCCTTGAGATCGACCCCGACCACTACTACTGCAAAGTAGCTTGGTGTCCGTGGATTATAAATTTGTTTTGATACGAGCCCCACGACACCGATGCGCCCATGCTGGTGAATGTAAATTTGCCTTGATGTGTGGAGCCCAACAAAGAAGCTCGGTCAAGTGGTTACAAGGTGAGAAGAGAGAAAAACTTAAAATAAATCCAAAGGACGAAAACTCCCAAGCACCGAGCTCTTCATGCTTTTTGCACCTTGGTCCCCTTTTATAGACCATGGAAGGTAAGGTTGGCTGTCGAGATCAGTGTGAGAAAGCTTGGAAGGAAAGAATCCACGATCCTTGGAGATTTGATACCAAATTGAGGGATATTCAGATGATTCTGTGCAAATCCCGTGAATCTCAAAATTCTGTCGAAAAGCCTAGTTGCGACATTGCAGAAGGATTTGAAAACTCTTTCAACTGCTCAGAAGAAGAAACCCTTGAAGATTTTCATTGAGGGCTTTGCTTCTTCGATCGAGGAGCCGATGAAGGGATCATCTTTTCAGTTATTTCTTTGACGGGTCAAAAAACAGAAAGTTCCGACGGGAGTTTCTGAGTTAAATGGTTGTGATGTTTGGCGGTTTAATCGGTCAGAATGGATGATTGGAGTCGTCGGGATTTGGTGGGATCCTTAGGATCGAGAGAGAGACGCTAGAAGTTCAAAATAAATATCTGACTAGCGTCAAATTTCCCGTTATTTATACGTTTTGAAACTTCCTTAAATGAACTGTCGATTTTAATTGACGTCACTTTGCCCTTCCAGATTTTACCAAAATTGTGCCTGCAAACGCATCACAATGCCTTCCTAAAACAATTTTCCTTATATAGCCCAGGTTTGCTTTTGCGATCATATTTACGTTGCAAATTCTGCCCTTCTCCAATTGCCTATTTCCTGATCTAACTTATTTACTGCACCCTTGTTCAAAAATGGCTAGAACGTTCATAGAAAATTTCGAAGAAGAATTACATGATTTTAAATGAGGATTTTGCTATGTCTATTGAAAATCTAGAAAACGCAAGTCTTGGTTCACAAGACTTGATTTTCTTTTTTATTATTATTTTTTTTTAGAAGAAAAAGAAAAAGAAAACAGAGCACACAAAAATTCCACTCCTAAATTATTTTTGATCAATAGAGGTCTTATCCATACCTAGACCTTATATCTTAGGATTTTTTGTATTGCTTGGTAGGGTTCTCAATGGTTTGTTCCTAATTTCTTTAGCTAGTTGCCCAATATGAGATTGAAGACTCCTTAAGGAAGTTGTTTGACTTTGTTCTGCTGCATCATTCTTTGTTATTAACTCCCTCATTAGATTCTCTAAGTTAATTGAGGATTGGGGTTGCACTTGCATTGGTTGCTGTATTTGCGGTTGCAAAGCCTGTGCAATCTTCATCTTTGCTAGACCACTAAATCCGGTTGGTCCTCCCTGTTTGACAAATGGGGTTGCATTTGATGTACTAGCATTTTGTCCTCCCAAAGACAAATTAGAGTGTTGTCTCCATCAAGGATTATATGTATTAGAATAAGGATTTATTCTATTTTACACTCCTACAAAACAAAGTAAAGCTGGATTATGCGGACGACTTGTCGAGGGTCGTGTCAAATAAATTTATAATCCACAAGGTTACTTGTAGCAGTAGTGGTTGGGGTTGAACACAGGAGCACGATTATAACTTGTTTATCTTAGATTTATTTTGATGACCGGACTAATGGGGGAGTTTTATATTTGGAAAAGAAATAATAATGAAAAGTAAGTTAATTATGGAAAATAACAAAAAAAAGAAAGTAGAAGCAAGAAATAGAAAAAATGAAACCATTACCTTCAAGATCATGTAACCGGGATTGTCATGGTAAGTTCAATTTAATTAAATCATTAATCTCACTAATTAGTCAAAACAAGTTTAAGTCCGGCGTATTCCGACAACAAACCGAGAACCATGATCCAACTATCACAAACATGCAAATGCAAAGTTTGATTCTAGTATAAATTAATTAATTGCCGATTAACTAATCTAAACTGCATTGGGATCTAGCCGAATTAATTAACATGCAACAAACAACAAAGAACAATTACAATTGATTAAATAATTTAATTGTAGGGACGCATGCGTATTATCATAACGTTAACCTATTTGCTACTTAGATTTAGCAAGTAAATTTAGAGAGGGCGCGATCAAGGTTATTAATCTTTCCTACCACAATCTAAACTTATATAAAAAAAAGAACTAAAATCACATAAACATGCTTTGAGAATTCAAACAATAGATTTCATTGAAAGAAATTGAACTTACACGTTGACGCTCCGATTACATGAATGAAGAGTCTAGCCTCTCATGGAGCAAGAGCAAGCTTGATTCTTCATGGAATACATCATGGAAAGCAAGAAAGACTAAACACTTAGAAGAATGGTGGAGAAATGGGACAGAGATGGACTACAATGTTGTAGTGAATTGTGTATTGAGGGATGATTCTAAAGCTAGGCCTCTATTTATAGGAGTTCTTGGCCTTCAATTCGTGGTATTTTGGTGCTGAATGGAGCCTCTAGATATGGGAAAATTGCCAACCAAATTAGGAAAATTTCAATTATAGAAAGTCGATAGAGTCGCGACGCTGCCCTGCATTTCAGGAAAACATCTTGCGGATCTACACACCGTCCGACACTATGTTTGCAGCGTCTCGACGCTATTACTTCAGCTTGACTCCAACGTTCTTTCCTTATTTGCACGACGACCCGACGCTGGAAAGGGAGGGTCTTGATGCTGAGAGGGCTCCGAGGGCAGAATGGTCATTTTACGCTTCGGTTTCGCTCGTTTAAGCCCCGAATTGCTTCCAAAGCTCTGATGAGAACCTATAGACATATTGTACTCATTTTAAAGCATTTTTCGCAAGGATTTTAACTAAGATAAACAGATTGGGAGATTATAAGTATATAAGAAATTAAACCGATCAAAATACCCCCAACCTAATCCTTGGTAGTCCTCGAGCAAGCATACAATAAGATCAAGAATAATTGAGATTTATTTAGTTGCAATTCTTATAACTCCAACAACATTCAAATGAATCATTCCACTTATTCTAAGCATGCTAACACATTATAGCAATAATTAAACAACTCAAAATTTTGCATGAATTTCTCTTGCGTGTGTGTGGATCTTTCCTAAGGTGCTTTTACTAACACAGGATAATCATATGAGAACCTCAACCCATTTTCTCCTACACTGGCCAAGGTCCAAACGATTAAGTAATTCAAATAGTCAATCGAGTAATACATTACTAGGTGTCTGAAAATATAAACAAATTATATTTTGCATTTATAAGATGACACTAGCTTTCACACACCTATTGCAGGGACCCATAACCCGAGTTGAACCATTGGTTGACCTAACTGATCACAACAGGGGTAGCTCTTTTTACCTTAACATTTTTAAACATTGCAGAGTGCTCATAAGACATTTTTTCTTTCTTTCATTTTTTTTATATAAGAATGATTTTACTTTTAAGCACACGCCAGACATATTTTTTTTTTTTATCATTCCTAAGCAAGGCATTACAAGCAATCATTTTCGAAATTACCATCTAGTTAGATCTTAGCCTATCGAGGTGACAACGAACTTATGAAGCCCATAAGATGGTTCTAAGCTTTCAAAACTACCTAAGGAAAAGCTAAGTGCTGAACATGTGCAAGAAAAATCTAGAAATATTTTAAAAATTGGTCAATTTTTGGTAAATGTTTCACAATGCTAAAAACAAATAGAATAGTTCAAAAGAATGTTTCATTGATCTTCATACTATACTTCAAGCAACCTAATAAACTCAATCATTTATCTCATGCAAAAAATAAATTGTCTTATTGGTTTTAAAATTGCTCAAACTCGGATTTCGGGCCAGTTCTCAGGTAGGAGGTGTTCCGTAAACCGTCAACTTAAATACCTCCAGCCTTAGATAGAACTTCATCGAAAGAGTTTGGTTTTTTAAAAAATTGCTCAAAATAATAGGAAAAATAAAACATAAAGCAATCATAAAACATGCATATGATCCCACCCCCAACCTAAACATTACGTTGTACTCAATGTGAGCTATGCATGCAACCTATAGGACAAAAAGTAAAAGGGAACAAAAAATCTCCCATGTTTAAGCATTGGTTGAAAAAGATGGAAACTTCCACGATTGGCAAAAATTGTAGAGCCTTGGTTTAGGGATCCTATAAAAAAATAAAGGAAAACAACTAAGAAAACAACAAAGAAATAAACTACAAATTTGAAAATAAAGGGATAGAACTAATTGGGTTGCCTCCCATAAGCGCAATTTTTTAGCGTCGTTATGCTCGATGAGATTCTCATCTATTTGTTATGACACATAAAAATTCTCATATTTCTTTGGGCCCTTCTTTCTTGAATCCATGAAACCTGAAAACCGAAGCAGGCTTGCCCATTTTTCATGGGACCCAGAGGATGCATTGTATTTTTTTTAATTTTTGAATATATGAAAATAGGAAAAACTAAAAGAATAAGACTCAAAGGATAAAATTTTGTGAGACAACTTAGAAGATAAATCAGATGAAGGGGAATCAAGGGGAAGAACAAATTCAGGCTCACCAGCCTGAAACTCTATCACCTGAATTTCCTTGCAATCTGGTTTAAACTCTTCTGTAACCTCACATGACCGATCATGAGATGACAGTGGAAACTGAACTTCTTTATCATCAACCTTTGCAACAAAGGGAACTTTTGTTGTAAGGATTATCTCTTGGGTTAGTTGCATTTATTGCTCCACATGCTTCCCTAGATTTGGCACACATGTTTCTGTTGGGTTTTATGTCCTCAAACTCGTAGATAGTAAATGTACATTTGACCGAACATTAATAAAAGTGATGTATTATTCATGTTTGTATTATATCTTGTCTTATTAACCCTAATCCAATACACTAAACATCCAAGGCTGATAGAATGAGGCTTGAACTAGTATGTAGAGACATACGGGGATCAATATTCAAGTTTTAGCCTAAAGGGTCTGTAGTATAGGGATAAGGCTGGGTACCTTATCCTGGTGACACTATGGATACGACCCGCTTTGTATATTGATACAAACGTAATGATCCAACGCATTCATGTAGTTGACATGCGAGTGGGGGTATCCTGTGCAATGAGTTTGCACAAAGACCGGACCGCATAATAGGTAACCACTAATTGTAACACCGTTAGTTAGCTCGGTTTCTATTTCACTAGGATGACCTAGGCAACTTGGCCTTAATCTTGAGTGGATTATGGACTCCTGTCCATGAGGGACTGTCCTTTGATTTGTACGGGTGAGAGTGTCCTGCACGTCACTCAATAAGCCTACCATTTTGGGGACTAGACCGAGTGGGGAGTTGGGAACATAGTCTTGCAAGATGGAATTCACTCCTTCCCAACTTTAGGGTAAGTAGAGGTGTGTTCCCTTAAGTGGTGTCTCTGGGTCTTGAACAGTGGGCCCTACCCTCTTTATGGCATGAGAGAGACTTGTGTTTGTTGGTCGGACCTCAAACAGGTTGTTCATTAGAGAGGAGCACTGGTACTTAAGGATGAAGAGGTAGCCCAGGGGTAAAATGGTAATTTGACCTAGCTAGGGTACGAACACACGTGAAGAGCTAACTTGCTGCTGATGGTCGATATCCGTGGACAAAGAAATATATTTGCAGTGAGAAGAGTGCAGTTGTGGTTCTATAGTGGAGTGAACCACAGTTAACGAATATTGATTAACTTGGTTAATGAGTTTAGCCAATTAATCTCATCTCGTTGGAGCTTCTGATCAGTAGGTCCATTAGGTCCCACCGGTAGCTCATTTAGGACGTTGAGAAAAATTTCTAAGGGGAGTTGTATGTTCGAAAATATTCGAATATTAAGTTTAAAAAATATGAATTGGATTCATATTAAAACTATAGGTTATGATTAATTTCCATTGGATGCACATTAATACTATAGTTTAGATGAGATGAATATAATTAATTATATGATATTTAATTGTAATATTAATTAATTAGTGAATTAATTATTTTTTTTGTTTTAATTTAATTAAGTTATATTAAAACTTTGGGTTAAGTGGAATATGTACATGAAAGTGTTTTATGTAATGGTAATTAAATTAAATGTTGATTTAATTTTAATTAACTATTATTAAGTAACTGATCAGTTGAGAAACTGAGCAATCAACCACTCCCTTGACCCTACACGCGTGAAGAGGAGAGTTTTAAGGGAGTGGGGCAGTTTTTGATTGTTGGTTTTATTTTTCATCCCTTAAATTCATTCAGTGGAAGTTATCAGAATCATTTTCACTCTCACTCACGCAATCCCTCTCTCTCTCTTTGGAGTTCTCTGAGTTCCCAAGAATACACAGAGGCCAAAGTTTCTCCCTACCATCTTAGAATTTTTAGTTGGTTCCCACAAGCCACTCAACTCCAAATCCTAGGAGAATACCGGTGATACTACGTGGTGGTGTTCGTGAGTGATTTGCAACATCGAAAGAAAAGTTCTCGCTGCTGGAATTTTCTTTCAAATCGAGTTTTTTGGCGAAACGTATCAAGAACGACCTCAATAGTAAGTGGTTCTTGACTTTGGATCAATAGGATCCCCTCTAGATTAGATCTAAAATTTTAATTCATGTTTAAGCATGTTTTATAACTATATTACAACATGTTTTATTTATTTTTCTGCTATAAGTTTGTTTGTCATCGTATTGGTATCCCAATCGACATTTTAATTCGAAAAGGTCTCTGACGTCTTCCGCTGCCTAGGGTTGTTATCCCTACAGTTTCTATTTTATCAATATTATCAGACGTGCTTTTCAACTCAGCTCTAGTACTTTCCTGAAACTGAAGAGTATTTTTAGTAAGCTCATAAATTTGATCCTCAATAGATTTACCTGAATTGGAAGGTCGATAGTGCTGATGTAACTGTTTGATTTGATATCCCTGCACTAATTGCTTGCATAAAGAAGTTAGAATTGATAGTTTAACATTGAGCAATCCTACCTCCTCACTAATTGAACTTTTTTTTTTCCATCAATGAATGGTATGCCATAAAAAATCGATTCAAATAAAAAAAATAATTAAAAAAAATTAAAAGAAGATATCACAATAAATCTATGATAAACAACTTAAACTTGACTCCCCGGCAATGACGCCAATTTGACGGGACGACTTGTCGACGGTCATGTCCAATAAATTTATAATCAACAACCTCTACAGCTAACTTGTAGAAGTAGTGGTTGGGATCGAACACAAGAAGCACAATTATAACTTGTTTATCTTAGATTTATTTGTTGGGTTTAATGTCCTATAAACTCGTAGTTTTGTAAATCATTAAACATATTCTATTTTCAATAAAAATGTTATTGAGGTTATTCAGTAAAAGATATTATTGAATATGTAAATTGCAAATGATTAACCTAAATCCAATAAACTAAGATCCTTGGCTATAAAATGAATGCTCGAACTATATGTAGGGACATATCGTAGGATCAAGTTCAAGTTTATAGTCAAAATAGTCTATAGTATAAGGATACGATTGGGTGCCTTATCCTGGGGATGCTATGGACGCCGCCCACTTTGTATTAAGTACAAACGATGAGATCCTAAATCGTTCATGTGGAGACATACGAGTGGGGGCGTCCTATGCAATGAGTTTGCATAAGACTGGACCACGAAATAAGTCACTTTCTCTTTATAATGCCGTTTACTGAAGAAACTAACTATTTCTCATAAATGACCTAGATAACTCGTTCTTAATCATGAGTTAACTATGAACTCCTGTTTATACGAGATTATCCTTTGATCTGCATGGGTGAGAGTGGCCAGCATCACCGACTCAACAAGCCTACCATTTTGGGGATAAGATCGAATAGATAGCTGGGGACATAGTTTTGCAAGACGAAATTCACTCCTACCCATTTGAAGGATAGCAGAGAGGTTGTTCCCTTAAGTACTAACTCCAGGACTTGAACAAGGGGTCCCACCCTCTCGTTGGATCGAGAGGGACTTAGGTTTGATGGTTGGACCGCAAACCGATTGTTCATTAGAGGATTAGTGGAACTTAAGGAACAAGAAGTACAATAGGGGTAAAACGATTATTTGACCTAGCTATAGCTACGAACAACCTGTGAAGGAACGACTTACTGAACATGGTTAAATCAAGTGGACGGAAATATATCTATAGTGAGGGGAGTGCAACTATCGGGCTATAGTGGAGTGTCCCGGTAGTTAACGAATGTTGGCTACCTTAGATAATGAGATTAGTCGGTTAGTCTCGAATCGTTGGAGCCCATGATCTATAGGTCCATTAGGTCCCTCTACTAGCTCATAAGCATAATCTGCACAAAATAATTTCCAATGCTTCCATTCTTCCAAATGGGTTAAAACATGTAATATATATCCAAAAACCAACCCTAATAAGCATAAAGGACACATAAATCCTTATATATATGAGGCCTAAATAACTACCTTTTGGGCAGTTATCAACGGTTCTTCCTCTTTTCTTTAGAAAAGTATTAAAAATAAATTTAGATTTATTTTAGCATGTTTAAACCAATTTTACAGCGGCTTTAAAGGTTGTTTAAAGTTTTGTTTGAGTTATCGTAACGGTATTTTAATGTTAATTAATATACGGCGTAAGGTCCAATCGATGCGCTTCCGCTGAGTGGGGACTTTTATTCCCTTCAATCGGCATCAGAGCCATCGTTGTCCCTATTAATTAATATTAAAAGTTGCGATAGGCTCAAATAGGTGGGATTTATGCATAATGTATGTTCGGTTTGCGTTGAACTGTTTGGGTTAATTTTATGGCCATAGATTTTTTTTATGTGATTTTGATCATGTAAGGCCCGGTGTTTCGGGTAATTTTTATGTAAATCGAGTCCTTGTAAGTCCGTGTCTAGATTTAGGGCTGTTATCGATGGAGATCGAGATGATTTTGGGCGAAAATCATGAAGAACGACGCTGGAAATCGGAAAAACAGAGTGCAGAACAGAGGAATCGATGATTTTAGGGTTGCTGGAAAATTTCAAGGTCGGGATCCCGGCCGGAATCCCGACCGAGATCGTGACCGAGATTCTGACCGGGATCCCGACCGAGATCGTGACCGGGATCCTGACCGGGATCCCGACCGGGATCCTGACCGGGAAATCGGTCTGGTTCGGTTTTTTTTTATCAGCCCGATTTTCTGTGTTATTGGCTCGGTTCAGCCAATTTTTGGCATGGTTCGTGATTTTGGAGGCCGGTTCGAGGTGGTTCGGGGCGGTTCGTGATGTCTAGACAAAATTCCGGAGCTGTACAAGGATTTTTAGGATAGAATTTAGCTAAATTAATGTAATTTAATGCTTTATTTTATCCTAGGGGCCAAAATTAACCGGTTCAATTGCTATTTATATGCTTTATGGATGTCATATAGAATTTTTTAATCTCACCTTAGGTTATAAACATGCTCATGCATTTTTTATATATTATAAATTGTTATAATGTATGTTTAAATGCATGGATTTGTTTTCATATTTTTTAATATAAGTGTATATTAATTATATGAAAAATTGGAAAGCATGAAGCATGTCATTACTTAAATTAAATATAAATAGTTATGTTTAATGTGATGAATAAAGCATGCTTGATTAATTTTCTTGATTGGCTTATAATTGTTATAATAAAAGAAAATAAAAAATTGCATGAAGCATGAAACATCCATAGTTAATAATATAATTGTTATATTATTCATGCAATTAGTGTGGTTTAATTATTTAATTTGAATGAGGTTGTTGAATGAATTAAACCCTAGATTCTTGATTATAGGATCAGAGGCGGAGGCAGCTTGGGCCCAGGGGGGGCTCGAGCCCCCCCTCAACTTCTACATATATTATATTTATATTATAAAGCGGAATAGATAACTATGTTATTGATGGCTGTTGTGGCTTAAGCCCCTCCTGGTTATACTTCATTCCCATGTTCGAACCCCCACGCCTGTGTTTATGGTATATTTTTTCCCCTTTTTTTTTTCTTCTTTTCGCATTCCCGTGTTTTTTTCCCGTGTTGTTGTGGCTTAAGCCCCTTCTTTTTTTTTTCCGTTGTCTTTGTTTTTTGTTTTTCTTTTTCGTTTTATCTTTTTTTCTGTTTCTTTTTAGTTTTTTTTTTCTTGCTTTGTTTTTTCTTTTTTTTTTCTGTATCCTTTTTCATTTTTTCTCTTCGTATTTTTGTTTTTTCGTTTTGCCTTTTTCTCAGTTTTTTCAATTTTTATATTTACAAATATAAAATAATAACAAACATATGTCATTATATTTCTTTTTTCAACTTCATTTTTAAATTTTCTTTATCATTTTTGAGTCAAATAAGGATGGAATAATAAAAATATTTTTAAATTTTAGTAATAAGCTTTTGATTTTTTTTAAGTGCAGTTGATTTTTAAACTTTCAATTTATATCTAGTAGGCTTCCAAGTTTCCAATTTAATGTCTTATAGATCTGTGATCTAATAAACTAATAATCCATGTGTTTTTTTAGTTCAAAATTCTGTTAGATACAAAATTAAAAATTCAAAAGCCTATTAGATAGAAAAGTGAAAGGTTAGGGATTTAGTAGAAACTTTTTAAAGTCAGTAATTTATTGAGCATAATCATGAAAACTTAATAACTAGATTTATAATTTAACAAATTTAATATCAAAATATACGAATTGATATTAACATATATCAATGTGTTCAAAATATCATTTTGGTTATTGTACTTTGAGTTTTGTTTCATTTTAGTCATTATACTTTGAAATGTCCAATTTTAGTCTATACTTTCAATAAAGTTTAAAATTGATCTCTATAGTGAGTTTATTGTTATTTTTTTTTTTAAAAAAAATTGTTCTCTATTAGTATGTTTTTTATAAAGTTTAGAAATATGTTCACATCGTATCTCTTATTGTATGAAAATTATTGTTTAACAATTTTTGATGAAAATTAACTTAAATTTACGGTAGGGACCAATTTTAAGCACAAACTAACATTATTTCTATATAGCCCCCCCTCACATAAAGTCCTGGATCCGCCACTGTATAGGATTAATCATTAAAATTTGAAATAGTTCTTTAATATTAATGATTAGAAACCGTCAATCTATAATCAAGATTTGCATGCAAACATAAGATCATAGGATGAATTGGATTAATTTTAAATTGTTTAAAATTAATTAGACCTAGATCAGTTTCTAATAGGATTAGAATCTTTTCTTACTTAGTATTTAAAAATAGTTTTAATTGACTAAGTAGGAAAAACATTGCTATGATTATAAGGGAACTTCACCGGTAATGTTCTGTCTAAGGCTGGGGGTATTTAAGTTGACGGTTTACGGAACACCTCCTACCTGGGAACTGACCTGGAATACCGGAGTTGAATTAATCATAGTTAAATGTTAGCATGCAATGTCACTAGGTTTATTAAAAGTGTTTAATGCACCTAGATCTTTAGAGTAAAGACCTTACATTACTGAGGTTATAAGGGAACTCTCTCGGTAAAGTTCTGTCTAAGGCTGGGGGTATTTAAGTTGACGGTTTAGGAACATCTCCTACCTGGGAACTGACCTGAACATTGAGTTGAATTAACCATAGTAATGTTGACTTGCAATGTTGGGTTTATTAAAAGAAGTTTAATTCACCCAAAAGATTGCAGTTGAATCCTTTCCATAATTGTTATAATAGGATCAGACTTAGATAGATTGACTTAGCCGAATACTATCTAAGTTAAATAACCCTATATTAACCTTAGGACATTTTCAGTGGGAGGAAAATTACAAAACAAGATTTAAATCAAGTTTTGCTCCTATGTCCCTATATTCACAACGTGAGATTCATGCTCGGCTTCGAGTCGCCTTAGGAGTGGCCTCCCTTCGGAAAGTGTTTGCATGGATCAATATCAAGGTGAATGGGAAAAATGTCTAGAGTAAGTGAGAGCGGGACACGTGTCAACGTATCCCTCGGTCTCCGCCCATAGTTCACACCGTGAGAGTCCTATGATCCGCCTGCAGGTTGTCCTGGCGCGACCATCCCTTCGGAGGGCCTGGTCATAGGATTCGGAACATCGTGAACTCCTGAAAAGGTTAGGAGCTCTTAGGCTAATCACCAACAGTTGTCTTTCCCTTCGGTAGCCTGTTGGTGCGTGCCTCTAAGATCTGAAAGTGGGAGGGTTACACTTACGAGGATGAGTTAAAAGTGTTAACAAATCCTTGACCGAACAACGGTGGCTAATGTCTATAGGAATATGAGTTATTCTGAAATTAGAATTAGCTGAGAGGTGTCTCATTTCAAAGGAGGAGTGCCTGATCACCCTTTGGTGGCTGACATTCTAAACCTCTGAAACGTCGTTGCAAAACTAAATCGATAGTTTTAGGGTTCTGTGATTGTCTGTTTTGCTAAATTGATTGGATTGTGTGCAATTGTTTGCTTGTATGATGGGTTAAGGCAAAGATAACTAATACGGTCATTGTTTGTTTAAATTTCAGCAATGTCTTCCTCAATTGTCTCTCTGCTTAAAAATGAGAAATTAACCGACGAAAATTATGCTACGTGGAAGTCGAACCTGAATACGATTCTTGTTGTCGATGATCTGCGGTTCGTCTTAACGGAGGATTGTCCTCCAGCCCCTGCTCGTAATGCATCCCAAGCAGTTAAGGATGCTTATGACCGCTGGACAAAGGCCAATGATAAGACTCGCGTCTATATCTTAGCCAGCTTATCTAAAGTTTTGGCTAAAAGGCATGAGAGCATGGTAACAGCGAGGGAGATTATAAACTCTCTCCAGGAGATGTTTGGACAACCGTCCTACCAACTCCACCATGACGCTCTCAAATACGTTTATAGCTGTCGCATGAAAGAGGGCACGTCTGCTCGGGAGCATGTCCTGGATATGATGGTCCAATTCAACGTGACAGAGGCAAACGGGGCGGTCATAGATGAGCGTAGTCAGGTAGCATTCATCTTAGAATCTCTTCCGAAGAGTTTTCTACAGTTTCGAAGCAATGCAATGATGAATAAAATAACATTCAACCTGACTAGCCTCCTGAATGAGCTACAACTCTATCAGTCTCTTCTTAAGAACAAGGGACAGATAGAAGGAGAGGCAAACGTTGTCCACTCTAAAAGAAAGTTCGAGAAGGGTTCATCCTCTAGAACTAAATCTGTAGCCACTTCTTCAAAGAAAACTCAGAAGAAGAAAGGAAACAAGGGGAAAGCTCCCAGCACTGCTGCTAAAAGCAAGGGAAAAGCCAAAGCTATGGCAGACAAGGGCAAGTGTTTCCACTGCAATGTAGATGGACATTGGAAGAGAAACTGCCCAAAGTACTTTGCTGAGAAAAAGAAGGAAAAGGAAGGTAAATTTGATTTACTTGTTTTAGAAACATGCCTGGTAGAACATGATGAGTTTACCTGGATACTTGATTCAGGAGCAACTAATCATGTTTGCTCTTCTTTTCAGGAAAATAGTTCCTTTCGGCAGTTGAACGATGGGGAAATGACACTCAGGGTCGAAACTGGAGAAGTCATTTCAGCTAAAGCAGTGGGAGCTGCGAAGTTATTTTTTAGAAATAGATTCTACTTTTGGAAAGTTTGTTAATCGTTCCCAAGATTAAGAGGAACTTAATTTCTATATCATGTTTGATTGAACAATCGTACACAGTTACTTTTGATATGAATGAAGCGCTCATTTATAAAAATGGTGTACTTATTTGTTCAGCCAAATTGGAAAATAACTTGTACGTTTTAAGACCAACCGAAAACAAAGCACTTTTAAATCACGAATTATTTAAAACTGCTGAAACTCAAAGAAAAAGGCAAAAGATTTCTCCATCAAGTAACAATACTCATCTTTGGCATCTTAGACTTGGTCATATAAACATCGATAGGATCGGTCATTTGGTAAAGAATGGACTTCTAAGCAAGTTAGAAGATGATTCACTACCACCTTGTGAATCTTGTCTCGAGGGAAAAATGACCAAGAGACCCTTTACTGGAAAAGGTTACAGAGCCAAAGAACCCTTAGAGTTAATACATTCGGATCTGTGTGGTCCAATGAATGTAAAAGCTCGAGGAGGGTACAAATATTTCATCTCATTTATAGATGATTATTCAAGATATGGTTACTTGTACCTAATGGGACATAAGTCTGAAGCCCTTGAAAAGTTTAAGGAGTTTAAGGCTGAAGTTGAAAACCTATTAGGTAAATCTATTAAAGTACTTCGATTTGATCGAGGAGGGGAGTATATGGATCAAAGATTCCAGGATTATATGATAGAACATGGAATCCAATCTCAACTCTCAGCCCCTGGTACACCTCAGCAGAATGGTGTGTCAGAAAGGAGAAATAGAACCTTGTTAGACATGGTTCGATCAATGATGAGCTATGCTCAATTGCCTAGCTCGTTTTGGGGGTATGCAGTAGAGACTGCAGTATACATCTTGAACAATGTTCCCTCGAAAAGTGTTTCTGAAACACCTTTCGAATTATGGAAAGGGCGTAAACCTAGTTTGCATCACTTTCGCATCTGGGGTTGTCCAACACACGTGCTTGTGACAAATCCTAAGAAACTGGAACCTCGTTCAAAACTGTGCCAATTTGTTGGTTACCCTAAAGAAACGAGAGGTGGTTATTTCTACGACCCACAAGAAAATAAAGTGATTGTATCGACAAACGCCACTTTCTTAGAAGAAGACCACATGAGAGATCATAAACCACGCAGCAAAATAATATTAGGAGAAGCTACTGAAGAATCATCAAGAGTTGTTGATGAAGTTGGACCTTCAACAAGGGTTGATGAAGGAACTAGTTCTTCAGATCCATCCCGTCCATCTCAAACGTTGGGAATGCCTCGACGCAGTGGGAGGGTTGTATTACAACCTGACCGCTACTTGAGTTTAACTGAAACTCAGGTTGTCATACCTAATGATGGCATTGAGGATCCATTGTCCTATCGACAGGCAATGAATGACGAAGATAAGGATGTATGGGTCAAAGCCATGAACCTGGAAATGGAGTCAATGTACTCCAATTCTGTATGAGAACTTACAGATCTACCAAATGGGGTAAAACCCATAGGGTGCAAATGGATCTATAAGAGAAAAAGAGATGCAGCTGGAAAGGTACAAACCTTCAAAGCTAGACTAGTGGCAAAGGGTTATACCCAAAAGGAAGGGGTTGACTATGAGGAAACCTTTTCTCCTGTAGCCATGTTAAAGTCCATAAGAATTCTCTTATCCATAGCCATATATTATGACTATGAAATATGGCAAATGGACGTCAAGACTGCCTTTCTGAATGGTAATCTTGAAGAGAATATTTTCATGTCTCAACCCGAAGGGTTCATAGGCCAAGGTCAGGAACAAAAGGTTTGTAAGCTCAATCGATCCATTTATGGATTGAAACAAACATCCAGATCATGGAACATTAGATTTGATACTGCAATCAAATCTTTTGGCTTTGACCAAAACGTTGATGAGCCTTGTGTGTACAAGAAAATCAACAAAAGGAAAGTAGCTTTTCTAATACTTTATGTAGACGATATCCTACTCATTGGGAATGATGTAGGATACCTCACTGACATTAAGAAATGGCTAGCAGCCCAATTCCAAATGAAAGATCTGGGAGAGGCTCAATATGTTCTGGGAATCCAAATCATTAGGGATCGTAAGAACAAAACGCTAGCTCTGTCTCAAGCAACGTATATTGACAAGATGTTGTCTCGATATTCGATGCAAAACTCCAAGAAGGGACTACTACCCTTCAGACATGGGGTACACCTGTCTAAGGAACAGTCTCCTAAGACACCTCGAGAAATTGAGAACATGAGACACATTCCCTACGCCTCAGCTGTGGGCAGCTTAATGTATGCTATACTCTACACTAGGCCTGACATATGTTATGCAGTGGGAGTAGTCAGTAGGTATCAGTCTAATCCAGGGTTGGACCACTGGGGAGCGGTTAAGAATATCCTCAAGTATCTTCGGAGAACGAGGGACTACATGCTTGTGTATGGAGCTAAGGATTTGATTCTTACTGGATACACTGACTCTGACTTTCAAGCTGATAAGGATTCAAGGAAATCCACATGAGGGTCAGTATTCACCCTCAATGGAGGAGCAGTAGTGTGGAGAAGCATCAAACAAGGATGCATAGCAGACTCAACCATGGAGGCTGAGTATGTAGCAGCTTGCGAAGCAGCTAAGGAGGCAGTATGGCTTAGAAAGTTCTTGACTGATTTGGAAGTGGTTCCGAATATGAACGTGCCCATAACACTATACTGTGACAACAGTGGGGCTGTAGCCAACTCAAAAGAACCTCGAAGCCACAAACGGGGTAAACACATCGAGAGGAAGTATCACCTGATACGGGAGATTGTGCAACGAGGAGATGTGATCGTCACTAAGATCGCCTCGGAGCACAACATCGCTGATCTATTTACGAAGGCTCTCACGGCTAAAGTGTTTGAGGGTCATCTAGAGGGTCTAGGTCTACGAGATATGTATGCCATCTAATCTAGGGCAAGTGGGAGAAATGTATAATGGGTATAAGGATGCCCTAGTTCATTGTATTAATATACATGACATTTTCAGCTTTAGATTATTGCATTTACATCCCACTAACTAGTGTTTTAGTTCAAGTGGGAGTTTGTTGGGTTTTATGCCCTAAAACTCGTAGATAGTGAATGTAACCGTTGACCGGATATTAATGAAATAATATTGATATATTTTTCCATTAATTGTTATTAGTTATTTTATATTTGTCTAAATAATAACCCTAATCCAATAAACTAGACATCCAAGGCTGTAATATGAGTCTTGAACTATATGTAGTGACATATGGGATCATTGTTCAAGAAACAGCCTAAAGGGTCTATAGTATAGGGATAAGACTGGGTGCCTTATCCTGGTGACACTATGGATACGACCCACTTTGTACTTGATACAAACGTCGCGATCCAACGCGTTCGTGTAGGAGACATGCGAGTGGGGGTATCCTATGCAATGAGTTTGCATAAGACTGGACTGCGAAATAGTAACCACTGGTTATAACACCGTTAACTAGTTGGTTTTCTATTTCACTAGGACGACCTAGACAACTTAGTCTTAATCCTGAGTTGATTATGGACTCCTGCTCATGAGAGATTGTCCTTTGATTTGTATGGGTGAGAATGGCCAATACGCCGACTCAATAAGCCTACCACTTTGGGGATAAGACCGAATGGGGAGCTGGAAACATAATCGTACAAGATGGAATTCACTCCTTCCCGACTTTAGGGAAGCAGATGAGTGTTCCCTTAAGTGGTTACTCCGAATCTTGAACAAAGGGCCCTACCCTCTCAATGGCACGAGAGGGTTTTCTGTTTGATGGTTGGACCACAAACAGGTTGTTCATTAGAGGAGAATTGGTACTTAAGGAAATAGAGGTAACCCAGGGGTAAAACGGTAATTTGACCTAGCTGGTGTTATGGACACTCGTGAAGGACTAACTAGTCGATATTGGTCTAGATCCGTGGACACAGAAAATATGTCTGCAGTGAGAAGAGTGCAACTGTGAGTCTATAGTGGAATGTACACACAGTTAACGAATATTGATTAATGTGGTTAATGAGTTTGACCAATTAATCTCACATCGTTGGAGCTTCTGATCTGCAGGTCCATTAGGTCCCACTGGTAGCTCGTAAAGTAATTTGAGGCAACTAAGTAATAAAAGTAAATTGAAAATGTTCAATTTATTAAGGGAAACAAATATAATATATATTGATATATTATTATGAGAGAAATCAATATTTGAAAAGTTCAAATATAAATTTATGGAAGTTTGAAAGAGTTCAAAATAATGAATTAATTAATTTAAGGCCTAAAATGTGTTTGGGCAAATTAATTAATTCTAGGCCGGGAATTAAATATGTGATATTTAATTGGTGGTTAATTAATTAAAGAATTCATTAACCGGGAATTAATCAATTATGGAAATAATTAATCACTTAAGGAAGTGATTAATCATTTATGGGAAATGATCTAATCACTTATGGAAGTAATTAGTCATTTGTGGAAAAGATTAATCAATTATGGAATTGATTGATCATGATTGATTAATTAAGGAATAAGATTGAATCAATTATGGAAAAGATTGATTTAATTGAATATTTTATTCATGGTCTCTCTTCTATAAATAGAACACTAGACCTAATTGGTCATGACACTTGACACTCTTGAATTCAACGAGTTTTTTGCGACTAATTATTTTTCGACGCTGACGATTGTTTGCGTCAAATTTGTACTTTTAGCGACGAAATTTTTTCGACGCTAAATGTCTGATTTCTTGTAGTGGAAAGACAAGACCTAGAATTCTCTCTAGCCTTCCTCTTAGAGAAAGACTCCCACAAGTCTTTTGCCTCCTAGACTTAGAGACATACCGGTTTAACCTCTGTGGTGATTGTATCAATCAAAGAAGAAATTTCCAGCGAAGAAAAACAAAGGCGGCTGCTGCGTTTTCGTTCGTGGAGCGTCGTTGGCGAAGAACGGTCAAGTCTTCAACGAAGGTTTGTAACGGTTCTTCCTCTTTTCTTTAGAAAAGTATTAAAAATAAATTTAGATTTATTTTAGCATGTTTAAACCAATTTTACAGCGGCTTTAAAGGTTGTTTAAAATTTTGTTTGAGTTATCGTAACGTTATTTTAATGTTAATTAATATACGGCGTAAGGTCCAATCGATGCGCTTCCGCTGCGTGGGGACTTTTATTCCCTTCATAACAGTCACTAAGTTTTCAAAATGAACCTTTTTAATCCTTGAGTTTTGAGAAATAGGCTTAAAAGGTCCCTCATATTATTTTTTTTCAAAAATTTCAAATTAATACTTTCTAACTTGTTTTAATTTAAAAATCATTCAATAGTAAGTAATAATAAAAAATATTAATTTTAAAAAGTTGAAAAATTAACACGAGGGATCTTTTAAACCTATTTCTCAAAACTCAAAGATTAAAAATGTCCATTTTGAAAACTTAGAGATCATTTAAACTTATTTCTCAAAACTTAGGGACTAAAAAGGTCTATTTTGAAAACTCAGGGATCAAAAAGGTATTTTTCCTTAGATTTGGGCTAGGCTAAAATACTAATTATCCAAAATCAAGTTTATATTTCAACTGAGTTGAGCTCTCAACTAAGTGAGGAGTTTGGGGGTAAACAATAACGTAATGCACAGTTAATTGAAAATATGTTGTAGCTTTTCATATAAATTATTAGCTACCAATCCAGTAATCGTAGGGGGAATTTGAGAACTCAATGTGTGTCTCAAAAGAGAATTAACTTTGCAAAAACATCCTTGCAATAGAACAGTACAAACATTCCTAATCCAAGCCTTTTTTCTCACCCAGTTTCAGTTGTATTTGGCATTTCTTCTCCTGTTGTTTTCAGTTATGCCTTTACGACTGTAGTCATTATACGACAACTTGTTTTGGTTACCAAACTTTCTACTAAATTGAGCTTAATGTTGCAAAAATTTCACATTAATCTCTAAGAGACGTTCTATACTTATTGCTTATTGCATTGATTTACACTTGTATATATCTCATTTGTTAAGTTTATTTGAGTGAAGTAAGCATACACAAGTTAATGGGAAACACCCTATTGTCATGAACTTAATTAAGATGTCACATGGAGTATTATATATTCGACTAGTTTTGGGTTGTTGCGCATAAGAAGATTGCCTTCTTTTACAGTCCACCACGTTCCACAAACTTCTGAATGACGAGGTATGATGTCCTGATTCTTATTTATTGTTTAATTTAGAAAAGAAAATTTCCATTATAAATCATTCGTTCTTATTTATGTTACATTCTATATGTGCAACATTTTTAAGCCAGCTTAGGGACTGTTTCACACTAACTGGCAGAGGGAAGAGAGAATCCAATTTATTGACTGATTATGTATATTTGGTATTCTTTGGTGTATATGCCAGTGTTGTGTTCAATGCTCTATCTTGTTTTGAGTGTTCTGTCTTGTTTATCATAAACTTCTTTTCTAATGGGTATCCTAAGATCTATATCTTTTCAAATTTTCTCCCAAATGTTAGATATTTATGTTCTCTTGCTTGTACATTGTCTAATAGTTGTTTGGTTTTAGTGCATTCTCATTTTTATTAATAGTGATTTATCATGACTTTGTTCGTTCGTCACAGAGCTATTTCACACGAGAATCGAATACCATGAGGCGATTCTTTTTGGAGTCCCCCCAATGAAACTTTCTGCTCCAGAGGTTTCCTTCTTCATCTATTGAATCCATTTGGTTTTGATTTGTTATACGATTGTATATGTATTTCTCAATTGAAAATGCTCCTCATGGGTCTATTTTGTTAGAGTTTGAATTTCCAACCATCTTTTGATTTTATTTTTGTCAAAAACAAATGAAATTTCTTAAGATGTTCTTATTTTACATTAATTTTGTGTTCTTTGGTTGTAAATTTGGTGTTTCCATAATGAGTAATCTACGATCATATATGATTTTAGATGGATGGTAATTTATTGCAATCTTCGTCTGTCTAATCTACCCTATTCATGGGTGTTTCTTTATTCGCTATCAATGATTTTGTTGCATTGAAGATTTTCAATTGTGATGTTGTTAAAATGTTTTTGGTCATTCATATTAGCTCTTAGACAGTAGTTCAGGTGTTTTTCTCCTCATTTGTAGCCGACCAACAACTGTTAATCTTAGAAATGCTACTAAAAAACTTTAGAGTGTCGTCCAGGTATGAGTACTTTGGAGTTTCATTTGATTGTTCAGTTTGAGTTGTCAATCTTTAGTTCACTTGTAATTCAGCATAATTACTGTTATATTTCTTATAAGCATTGTTATAAACACTTCAATTCTTTCGTTTATTTATCAAATCCCTTTGAGGTGATGCTGAAATATGAAGGCAGGGTTTGTACAACATAATTGTTTTGTGAATTAGATATCATTTTAAGGATGATTTTCACACACCATTTCTATGTGCTAAAAATAAAATTGCAGGAATACATGGACTTTGAATGCTTATGATTAGGAATTAATTATACATCTGCAACTTTGGATGTTGCAGTTTTTAACTTTGTTCCTGTAATAACATTTCTCTGTGCTCTTTCCTAAGGTTCTAATACTCAATCTTCTCCAATCCTATGTCATAAAATTGAAGAAATGGTTGGATTTCACCTCTCGATATGATTGTTTTTAATTGAAAGAATAATCCAAACGCTTATAATTAAGCTTGATCAACCCACATTATATATACTTGGCATGCTAGGTTCAAGTATAGTTCCTCTAAAATCAAATTGAAATTAATTATACCCACGTTTATTTATGAATTCCAAAAGGCCATTCCTTTTAATTTGGATCATATTATGGTTAAATGAAAAAAAAAAAAAAGGTCACTATGAACTAGGTGTAGTTTTGATTTGATCCAGTTTCAATTTTATTTGTTCATAGTTTTGAACTTTATTTCAATTTGATTCTTATAGTTTTACAAGTTTTAATTTGATTTGTAAATTTAGGCTTAGTTTGTGTTGTTTTGGTCTCTATAGATTGGTTAACTCAATTGTAAACCCTTTTGAGTATTTATTACTAGTTGAATAATGGATAGGCATACATAGAAACTGTGATATTGCTTCAAATAAAGCCATTGGATCCTATGGAGCAACTTATATTGGTGATCAACAAAAATCCTTGGGATAATTTATGTATTTACTTTTTTCTTTGTAGTTTATTGACAAAGAGACACTTTTTTTTTTACAACGTGTGGGCATAGGGAGATTTGAACTATAGATCTCTTGATCATTAGTACAAACTTTAAGTCAGTCGTGAAAGTGTTAATATTAAACATGCGAAAGCAATTTAGGATCTTAGGCACTTAATTTCATCAATTTAATCCAAGAAAACATGTTGTTCATAAACTGAAAACAGAGTTATGTTGCACATACCTCTTGTAGCTCCTAAGTCACGCAATCCTTGAGTTGTTTCTTCACACCAATAGATCTAGGACCACCACTTGGATCTTCTCTACTAATCTCAGGCTTTGGAACGAATTGTGGGATCCTCAAGTGATATGACTTAGAGTGAAAAACTTGTTCGTTCAAGTAAGTTTGAGAGTATGAACCAGGAGGTTCTAGATAGAATTTAGCAGCATTTCATGTTGTAATTTTTCATAATTTTTCATAAGCTCATCCTCGATATATAGAGGAAAAACATGCATTCAAAATGTACAATAAAAAAGAAATAAAAAAACAGTTAGCAAATTGGGAGTAATTTGAGTCATACACTAGGTGGAACAAGAAGGATTAAGCTTAGTAATTAGTCACTAAACACCACCTCCTAAAATTGTGAAAATTTTAATTTCTTTAAATTCAAAAATTCAAATTTTATTTTATATTTTATAAATTTCAAAAATTCAGATTTTAATTTTATTTTCTTATTTTAATTAAATATAATTCTTAATTATATTGAAATTAAAATCAAATTATTATTATATTATATTAATTTAATATCTAATATTAAAATAATATTTTTTCACCCAATCCCGACTTTTCTCCAAATGAAATTTCTCGAACGTGAATCCCTATTCACGTATTTAATATCTAAATCTTATTTAAATACAACAAACTCTCAATTTTAGTTTAATTCGAAATTAAACCCATATGTCGTTATAACCGATATTTATACCCTATTCCGAATTTGAATGTTTCAAACATTCCAATCATATTGTTCCAAGTTTTATTCTCATATGATCTAGTAGAGGGTACTAATGAACCTACAGATCATGGGCTCCAACAATCCGAGATTAATCGGCTAAACTCATTAACTAGTTATTCAACATTCGTTAACTATCGGGACACTCCACTATAGCCCGTAGCTGCACTCCCCTCACTGTAGATATATTCTTGTCCACTTGATATAACCATGATTATTAAGTCGACCCTTCACAGGTTGTTCGTAACAATAGCTGGGTCAAATTTATGTTTTATCCCTAGAGTTACATTTTATTCCTTAAGTCCCACTGATCCTCTAATGAACAATTGGTTCATGGTACAACCACTGAACCGAGTCCCTCTCGGACAAATGAGAGGGTGGGGCCCCTTGTTCAAGACCTGGAGTCTGTACTTGAGAGAACAACCTCTCTACTATCCCTAATACGGGTACACTACAACAAATTATAGCTTTAATGTCGGACAAAAAAAATGGGCGCGGGGCTTTTAATGTCGGACAAAAAAACACGCGGGCCTTTTAATGTCGGACGCGCGCATTTTGAAATTTTCGGACATTTAATGTCGGGCAATGCCCGACATTAAAAGCACTACAACAATTAATACATTTGATGTCGGACAGAAAAAAATGCGGAGGACTTTTAATGTCGGACGAAAAAACACGCTGAATTTTTAATGTCGGACGCACATTTTAAAAAATTTTGGGCTTTTAATGTCGGGCATAAAGGTTGCCTTTATTGTTGGTTTCTAGGGTTTTTTTTAAAGAACTATTTATGCTCTCTCTCCCTGAAAAACTTGAAAACCCTCACGATCTCCCCCTCTCTCAATACCCTCTCTTCTTCTCCATAACCTTGAGGCCCCGATTGACTACACAGCGGCAATGGCGTGTTCTCGCGAACGGCTCGACAGCGGCAACAGGTATCTCTCTCTCGATTTCCTTTCCCTCTCTCTATCTCCGGCTAGCTCTCTCCTTCACTACAGCTCCCTCTGGTCGCCAGCCACCCTCCAACGAACGTTAAGGCCACAGTCGTGTGGCGGCAATGATGATTTTGGAGATGATCCATGATTTTGGTTGTAAGTTTTGAAAATTTCTGGATTATTAGCTTTTGTATAGTGTGATGACATGCATCCAAATACTCTTTTCATTTATTGTTCATGAGATATTAGTAATAATGGATTGTGAACTTTTTTTCTCGTTATTTTGACAACATATGTCATGTTTGTTGATTTTGGCATTCTCGGTGCTACATAAAAACTAAACCTTGCACTTTTAGTGAACCAAACCTTTGATTTGAAATGCAGAAAAATGTTGATTCCTATGCCTGCACCTCTTGGCAAGTCCGTTTTGCTCATTCTGCTTTTAATGTTTTTCAAAGATGTTTATAATTTGAAGTATTGAAAAAGTTGACTTGGTGATATATTTATTAAAACTTTGGGTGTGGGCCTAAAGTTTCTCAACTGTTTTTGATTTTTTATTTTTATTTTGGCATTTTAGTGAAGAGTACAACTCGGCATTTGCCTAGCAATCAAAGAGGCTAGCTACTGATCTAGATGGCATTGAGTTCATAGATTCAAGCTATTGGTCGCCACATACTTGGGCAGTGAATTTCCTGTTGTCATAAGTTGTAGAGTAAAAAGAAATCGTCGCATAGGGTTAGTTGTGGTGTGTGTAAATTGGCTTATAGCTACTTTTACAATTTTTTTTTTTTTTTTTTGTATAAGAACTCCTTCATGGTTAACTTCTTTAATCTGAGAATATTTAGAATTTTAGAGATTATTTTGTAGGATGTAAAATCTATCTTGAAGATGTACAAGGAAGTTGGTGAGTTACCAATAGAATTTGAGGTGATGGATATGGGAGCCAATATCATATATCGGATAAATTTTGTTTTTGTGATACCACCTTCAGTTTCCTCAGTATCAAAACACAGATTTCACACCCAAAAAAAGGAAAAAAAAATCTGATAATTTATCCTTTGGCTTTGCCCCCATAATATCATCTATCATCAGTTCTTCGTGTACTGTATTGATAGTATGATTGTTCTTTTAATGTTTAGTGGATATCCAATGCTTGATTATTATTTGTCAACATTAAACTACTCTGCATATGCTGGTCTGAGGGTTGGAATTGTTTTTCTTTTAATTTTTAAAATTTTTAATAATAGGAACTTAGAAATTAGTGCCAATATTTGTAATAGGTGTCAGTTCCCCTTCCCTTTTAAAACTTTAATGTCTTATTTGATCTTTATGTGTGCTATTTGCAGAGGTATTTGAAGAAGTCTTGGAAATTGTTTCATTTATGACATTCTTCTCCCCTACCATATCCATGGATATGTGGAGTCTTTGGCCACTGATGATGGAAGCATTGGCAGAATGGGCTATTGACTTTTTTCCAAGTATGTTAACTTTGTAGCAAGCAATTTTCTATTTATTCTTTGTTGACAGTGATATGTACTCTCTGTGCATACCAAAGAGCTTCTAAAACACAATAATTTTTTATTTTCTGCTTTGAGCATAGGACTCAATTCTTTCCCGATCTAGTCTAATTGTCTAATTCCATTTCCAAATAAATTCTGGAAAATTGCGTGCAAAAGTGCAATGACTTTTGATACATGGCAAAACTGTAGGCAACGGTCATAAGAGTTGTAACTACTTTCCAGATGCATGTGTAATGTAAAACAGACTTATGCTAGTGAATCCCCTCTCTAGTGGTTTGGTAGCCTTTGCTCTACCTAATCGGTTAAATGTTGTAGATGGAGATAATGGAGAAAAATAGCTGGCTAGAGGAAACGTGTAGCTCATTGTAACAACATAGCACAATAGCTTCATACCTAGTCAAACTAGCATCAGTTACACCAAGTCTAATTTAAATGATTTTATTTTTGATACATGAAGTCTAGTTTAGTTGTAATGCTCATGATGTTGCTTTTTATAACTTTTAAGGGTTATAAATTATTTTTAGTTGGTCAGAGTTTGTATAATGTCATGCATGTCCATATTTATTTGACACAATTATTTCTGGCGGTAGTATGACTGTTTGCATTTAGGTATATTAACCATGGATCTAAGGGGGTTGATTCCGATGTCTTTTTGGTTCACAGATATTCTTGTTCCATTGGACAATTACGTATCCAGGGGGACTGCACATTTCCTCACCTCCAAAGCTCCTGATTACCAACAAAGTCTTTGGAACATGATTTCATCAGTGAATTGCTTTACTCTTGAAGGAGTTACATCTCCCATTATTAGATAACATTCATTTTTTGGTTTTTTAATGGGTGAGGTGTTGATAATTTAGTGGTACTACTAACTTAGCTTCTGAAACAATGTTTGTTGACTTGCCCCTCCTGTGATATGCTTGTACCATTTTGCTTTAGATAATGGCTGACAAGAATTTGGAAGATGGTGATATTGAGCCTGCTCCAAAGCTTATTCAAGTTGTCTTTCAAAACTGCAAAGGTCAAGTGGATCAATGGATTGAACCGTATCTCAGAATCACAATTGAACGCCTGCAACGAACTGAGAAGTCATACTTGAAGTGTCTTCTAATGCAAGTGGTAAGGGTTGAGGAGTTAGGTCAATATACTGTAGTGACGAAGCTTTTTTTTTAAATGCTCATATATGTCAGGCTTGCTCCTTGGTTATTCATATTCAAGTGTTGCTTTCTAGCTGGCTTACTATTTAAGATTATTGAATTTAACTCATTTAAAAAAAAAGATTATTAAATTTAACTATGAACGGTGGGGTTAGATATCTCATATTGCTATCTTGTTTGGAACTTGGAATCTTATGAGATTCCTTTCTATTCTGAGATGTTCAATGGTATAATGGTTTAAAATCTATGTACATACTTAGTGGAGGTCACTTAAGCATAAAGATTCGATCTTTTCAGTAATCAATCTAATAATAAAAGACATTTTCTTGTTGATCTGCTTTTGATTGTATTTTGCTTTATTCTTATCAGTTTTCTTATAAAATATAAATAATATTTACTTGAAGGTCTTAGCTTATTGGTACCGAGCATTTGAATCTATGACTGTGTAAATAATCCTGCTTGTTTTATTGATTTCTTTTACTGCTCACTGGGTACTTCTCCTGAGATTAGTTGTTGGGTTTGGTACATTGAGCTGAAGGTTTTGTTATTATTATTATTATTTTTTGCAGATTGCTGATGCCCTTTACTACAATGCATCATTATCACTCAGCATATTGCACAAGCTAGGTGTTGCAACAAATGTATTCAATCTTTGGTTTCAGATGCTGCAACAGGTTAAAAAGAGTGGAGTACGAGCTAATTTTAGAAGGTAGAGTATGGTTCTCTCTTCTTGGTGTTTACTTACTGTCGATGTCCTGCGGATGGTTTTAGGGCCACCCTTGATCTTCTTATTGCATACAAGGATCAAGTTGCAGGTCTCTCTTTCACTCTCTCCCTCTCCCTCTTTTTTATTTATATCTATAATTTATGGCCAAATTCCCATAAATATTCTAGCTGGCTTACTATTATTTAAGATTTTTCTGAATTGTTAGTTGCTTTAATAGAGTTTGCTGAATTTACAGGTTGCTACAAAATTGTTAGTTGCTTTAATAGAGTTTGCTGAATTGGGACTAATTTTTTACCTTACTTTAGTAGCATATATGTGATTCAAGAAGTCAGATTGGTGGGGTGACTTATTTCTACACTTGATCTTTTTATCTAGTCTGTTCTTTTTTTTTTTTTGTTAATAAGTTTACCCTGTCATATTCTTGTCATTTCACGATTGTGTTTTACTCACGTTTTTGCTTTGTATAAGGTTTGGAATTCATCTTGTTAAGCGAGAACTGTTGCAGATGATGAAATGGATATTCTCGAAAAGGAGCTCGAAGAGGAACTTGGTCGGAAGAGTGTAGAAGGAGTTGTGTACTTATTTTACTTTTTCTTTGTAAATTAGTTCATGGATGTGATTTGTGGATAGACGGAAAGTTTCATGTATTATATACACTATTATATTTTATTAATTAAATCCATGTTCGTTGAGTTGTTGTGTAAAAATACTTTCGAGATTTTATTTTGTGTGTATGTTGAAATTTTATTTTGTTTACAGGTTTTTACAAAAGGAAGAAATAGTATTGTTGGTTAGCAACGTGTGTGCAACCAACAATTTTTTTTAATTTAATATCGCACATTTAATGTCGGGCGCTTTTAATGTCGGACACTTTTAATGTCGCACATCTAATGTCGGACATTTTTAATGTCACAACTTTTAATGTCAGGCATGACCGACATAAAAAACTGACCGACATTAAAAGTGACTTTTAATGTCGGTCAAAGCTTGTTGAATGACATTAAAAGGGCCCTTTTAATGTCGGGCAATGACCGACATTAAAAGGGTACTATTAATGTCGGACAGAGCTTTTGATGTCGGGCATTGACCGACATTAAAATCGACCGACATTAAAAGAGACTTTTAATGTCGGGCATTGCCCGACATTAAAAGCGACCGACATTAAAACTTTTAATGTCGGTCAGTGACCGACATTAAAGACTTTTAATGTCGGGCATTGCCCGACATTAAAAGCCAAATTTGTTGTAGTGGTAGGAGTGAACTCTGTCTTGTGAGACTGTCCCTAGCTATCTATTCAGTCTCATCCCCAAAATGGTAGACTTATTAAGTCAGCGAACTCGGACCACTCTCACCGATGAAAATCAAAGGACAATCATGAATAAACAGGTGTTCATAGTTAGCTCAGGATTAAGATCGCGTTACCTAGGTCATCGTATGAGATAGTCAGTTTCATCAGTAAATAACGTTATAAAGTGAAAGTGACTTATCTCGTGGTCTGTTTTCTATGCAAACTCATTGCATAGGACGCCCTCACTTACATGTCATTACACGAACGATTTAGGATTACATCGTTTGTCTTAAATACAAAGTTGAAGGTGTTAATATTTAACATGCGGAAGCAATTTTGGATCTTAGATACACAATAACATCAATTTGATCAATGAAAGCATGTTGTCCAAAACTACAAACACTACTACAAAAAACACTTTTAATGACAGCAATGTCCATCATTAAAGACTTTTAATGTCGGATAGTGTACGTCATCTATGCGAGTGACATCGTATCTTTTAATGTCGGGCGACTTTTAATGACGATCATTGCCAGTCATTAAAATTCTTCTGTCATCAAATCATTTTGTTTATAATTTAATAAAAAAAAATTGTTGGTTGCCCGGTGGTATACCAACAATATTTTCTTCATTTGTTAACCTGTAAAGAATGTAATCTTAATTGTGTTATATGAAAAGTCTTCAAATCACCCAAATATGCTTCAAATCATACTTTGAACACACAATTGACTTCGAATCACAATATAAGAACATGCATTAGGCTCAAAAGCACATTTTCACGAAACAAACTCCAAATCAAAGTTTAACTACATAAAAAAACCTTAAAATCATCTAAATATGCTTGGAATGCACGTTTTGAACGCACACGTAATAGAATTGGAATCACACTTTGAAAATTTTGACATGACCTCTACTAAACAATCCAAAACTAACCTGAAATAATGCAACATATAATCACTTCTATATCATATACATCATGCATATGGGACCAACCGTCCCTCCACAAACAATATCCAGCAGGAAGTTTACACAACATACAATGGGACCACCCGTCCCTCCACAAACTAGATTGTAAGCCTTTGAATTATAGAAAGCGTCAATGGATAGAAGTATTCTTATTGATTTTAACATAACTACTAGTGAGAAGGTCTCTTCATAATCCATCCCTTCTCTTTGGGTATAACATTTTCCCACTAATCGGGCTTTGAAGGTTTGTACCTTACCAATTTGGTCTCGTTTTTTCTTGTAGATCTACTTGCAACTGATAGGTTTTATATCACTCGCTTGACCTACAAGTTCCCAGATCGAGTTAAAATACATCGATTCCATCTCAAGGTTCATGGCTTTAAGCCACTAGTCCTTATCCTTGTCATCCATGGCTTGCTTATAAGTCAATGCATCCTCATTCTCATCATCAGGTATGATGAGTTGAGTTTCAGTTAAACCCATGTGATGTGGACTTTTCCTACCGCAAGCGCACGGGTCAAGTAATAATATAGTGAAAGTAAATTCGAATGTCGTCCTCTGGATTGGATTTTTAAGCAAATCAAGTATTGTGAATTATCTTGCTCAATTTTATTTAGGGATTAAAAAGTGATGAATTAATGAAGATAAAACCAAATCAAACCAAGTAAAAAGAATGGAAATTCAATTGGGAAAACTACTTAGGGAATTGATTTCGCCGATTTAGTTTAGGATTGATTTTAAGGAATAAGTTATTATGCACAATGAAATTATGAGCCAATGACCCTTTAATCACAACTACCTCTCCCGAGTATAATTGATTCTCATGCAAATTAACCAACTTGATATCCCTATCTAAGTTTATTAACATGCAAGCAATGAGATCTTTTAACCAATTCTAAAGTTAATCTAAAACCGTCATGAATTAGAAAATAAACTTTATTCATGCAATCTTGAGTAAGTCTAAATCAAATCCCCTCTCCCGAGCTAGATTCGAAACTTAAATCATTCAACTAATGGCTAATTAATTGAAAGCATTAAATCAAGATTACAAACACAATAACATTGCACAACTTAAACCATAAATCAATCCATAAACTTAATCAACTACATCAATCCCTAAGCTACAAGTTTAGCTACTCATGAATGTAAATACAAGCTCAACTAAACATGTGAAAGCCATAAATCTAACTAAAGAAAGGAAAGGGAAAGGAAAACTCAATGTAGGCCGAGTCCGACATCCCCGTCACGATCCCCACGAACAATGGGTTGATTTCCAAATCTCTCCCTTTGTTTTCAGCCTCCAAGTGCTCTGTTCTGCCCTGTTTACGGCTCCCAAAGGTCCCCAAATCCAACTCTTTAAAAACCTAGCCGAAAATAAGCCTTTATTCTGTTTTTTCGTCGTAGCGTCGAGACGCCTAAGGGCTAGCGTCTCGACGGTAGTCACCTTTTGACCGAATTTTGACTTTTCTCCATTTTGATTCTTTTCTTTCCTTCTCATCTTTTCGCGTCCCGAGCACCCGATTAACTCCACTATTGCATTTTGGCTTCAATCAACATTTTCCTATAAAATAAACAATAAAGAACAATAAAATGGCTCAAACATCATAAAAGACTAGCTAAATTAAATAAGTAAAAGTAGCTAGCTATGCTCGCTATCAGGACGCTACTCTTGGACGTCTCGACACTGCCTTTCCTTTTCTAATTTGGGTGACAGAAGTCACAGCATCTCGACGTTGTGACAAAAGCGTCTCGACGCTATCGGTTTTTCCTTACACAGAAAGCGCGGCAGGTGACAGCGTCGAGACGCTGTCTCCATAACGTCTTGACGCTATCAGTAGAATTTCATATTTATAGTTCTTTTCATGCTACAGATTGGAGGGAAGCCAAATTCAGAGATTTCAGCCCTAATTTCGACTAGAGACTTTCTGTGGGAGCTTAAGCAAGGACGAGGACCGGGAATCTCATTTGGGGGCGTGGAGATCATGACGGGGACGTGCCGGTTTCGACGACATTGAGTGTTTCCTTTCCTTTTCCTTTTCTCTTGTTAGATTTAATGGCTTTTTCATGGTTAGTTGATCTTGTAACGCCATGTATGAGTAGCTAAACTTGTTACTTAGGGATTGATGTAGTCTTTTTAGTTTACGGATTGATTTATGGTATGAGTTGTGCAATGGTTATTATGTTTGCAATCTTAATTTAATGCTTTCAATTAATTGGTCATTAGTTGAATGATCTAAGTGTTGAGTCTTGCTCGGGAGAGGTGATTTACGTAGACTTTATTAAGATTGCATGACTAAAAGTTTATTTTCTAAGCGCGTGACAGATTTTAGAATAACTTTAAAATTGGTCAAAAAGAACTAAATGCCTTGCATATTAATAAACTTAGATAGGGATATCAAGTTGGTTAATTTGCATGAGAATCAATTATACTCGGGAGAAGTAGTTGTGATTAAAGGTTCTTAGGCTCATAATTCCATTGTGCATGATAACTCATTCCCTAAAACCAATCATAGACTAAATTGGCGAAATCAATTCCCTAAGTGTTCTTTCAATTGAATCTCCTTTGTTTATTTGCTTTGATTTAGTTTTCTATCTATCACTCACTACTTTTCGTTCCCTAAATAAAATTGAGCAAGATTATTCATGATACTTGATTTAACTTAAAAATCCAATCCAGAGGACGCCACTCGTTTTTACGATCACTTTATTATTACTTGACCCCTGCGCTTGTGGTAGGAAAATTCCACATTAGAGGGATGAAGCAATCAACTTATTATTTTCTTTGGTTACCTTTTTCAAAAGCAATCATTTGAGCAGTTTCTTTATCAAATCTGAATTTCCAATTTAGTCCTCGTGGAATCGATACCCTTGGAATACTTTCTGAGGTTTTTTTTATTACTACGTGCGACAGTGTATACTTGCACTTAAGTGTTAGGCTGAATATTTCTTTCTTATTATTATCCATCTTATCTCACATTCCATCCATTCAGTTCACACACGCACCAGTGCCCTGCTGAATGACAGTGATATGTGTTTGAGTGCAAGTATACATTGCCAACTAATAAGTGGAGAGTACTCAAAGTATCGAATCCTAAGGGAAAAATTGGCTCAATACACTTATTCAATTTAAAAAAAAAAAAGAACCTCCTCTAAATTTGCAACCGAGAGATAGTAACTAGAAAAAAATTAATATATTGAGGATGTTTTGGGTTTGTAAAAAGCAAGTAAAATAATGCAAATAAAGATATATGAGATAAGATGGAAAATTCAAGTAAATGTCAACCAAAGTAGAATATGGGCCCACATTTGTGACCGCAATTTACTCAGCAAATGCAAGGAAAAAGGAGAATGTTGCCTATAGGTGCCCCCATTTCTATGGCGTAGGAATATTGCTACCAAATTGTGCCTGCAAATGCCCTGTCAACTTAGTTGTGAGTTAAGTTCAACGTCTATTCAGCTCCACTTTTGGTACCTTTAGAATACTGACGGGACAAGTTTGTCGAGTCCTCATGTCAAATAAATTTATAGTTCACTGACACCTAAAGCTAACTTGTAGCAGTAGTGGCAGGGTCGAACACAGGGAGCACAATTGTTAATTTGCCTAAATTAGATTTATTGCAAAGACCAGACAAATGGGGGGTTTGGATTTGGATAGATTAAAAGTGAGGGAAGATAAAGTGATGGAAAATTAAATTGCAGGAATGTAAAAACGAGAAAATAAAAGCAGGAATTAAAAGGTAGTTAGGCTAACCGTACGTTGGTGATCACTGCAATCGAAAATACTCGGTGTTCAATGTATTCAATTTCATTCATCGATTATTTAAAGATTTATTTTAATGAATTATTATGAGCTTGGAATAATGCTTCTTGGTTGTTTAGACACTCCACCTACTAAAGTTGTTGTCTAATTGATTAATTTACCCGATACTCTATGAATTCATTAACCAATTAGTTATTTTATTTGCGCCTGCTACCCTCACGCTTAGCCCAATGACTCATCAGCCTAAATCTAATTGATTAGATTAATAACAAGATGAGTCCTGAAAATTATTAACTAACCAATTGATTTACGAACAAGGCCGCAGAATAAATCAATTTAATTATGAATTTTAGTTCTCTAATTAAACCAATTTAATTTCTCGTATATTCTTAGGCCTATCAAGAGTCTACACATATCCTAAATTGAATAAGTGATGGACTTGCTAGTGACTATATAAAATAACGGATGAATTATGATTGAATCAATCCTAAGAGACGTCCATTTGTAGAAAATTCATGCAATCACAATTGTTTAAACAATAATACTAGGATGCATCATAAAACATTCATTAAAATCTACTGCATAATAAAAATCTCATGAAAAACATAATATACATACAAACCGTGGTTTTGATTAAAAATAATTCATGCTTAGATGACCATAGACGAGCCAAATATAAGCCCCAAGGCTCGATTAACCGACCTAAAACTAATCTAAACTAAGATTAATATTAATATCAATTTTATTTTAATTAATTAATTCATAATTCATAATTCATAATTCATAATTAATTAATTATTAATTAAGTCATATTTAATTAATCATTTCATTTTTTTTAACAATAATTAATCATTTCATTTTTTTTTTGAAAAATAATTAATCATTTCATTTAAATCATATTTAAATGAATATCTCTCACATAACCTATAGTTTTAATTTAATTAATTTAATTAAATCTAATTTAACTAAATTTAATTAAATCAAATAATAATTAATTAATTCACCAATTTATTAATTACCAAATTAAATATCTCATATTTAATTTAAATTTACATTTGAATCATATTCAATTGTATATTTCTCTCATAACCTATAGTTTTAACGTGCATCTAATGTACATTAAATTTAACCTATAATTTTAATATGAATCCCATTCATATTACTTAAAAAAAAAAAAAAAAAGAATCCAATTCATATTAAATTAATATTTGAACTCCTTCAAATATTTAAATCTCCTAAATTAATTTTGAATCATATTCAAAACTACATTTATTGAAGGAGTGTACGACACTTGAGCGAAAGTGATTTCAGATCCTAGGTGCTTAATTACATTAATTTCTCAAATGAAAAGCATGATATATTTGAGGGGGATGAAAGCTCCTATGCAGCGGAAGCGCATCAAATGGACCTTAAGCCGTATATTAATTAACATTAAAATACCGTTACGAAAAGACAAAATAAACTTTAAACATGCTTTTAAAGTTGCTGGAAATTGCTGTAAACATGCTGGAAAATTAAATCTAAATTTATTTTCATGCTTTTCTAAAGAAAAGGGAAAGAGCAATTACAAACCTTCGTTGTAGACTTGACCGTTCTTCGCCAACGATGCTCCAACGAACGAAAACGCAGCGATTCCTTCTTGATTTCTTCGCTGGAAATTTCTTCTTCAAAGACACAATAATCACAGAGGTTACACCGGTATGTCTCTAAATCTAGGAGGCAAAAGACTTGTGGGAGTCTTTCTCCAAGAGGGAGGCTAGAGAGAATTCTAGGGTCTTGTCTTGTGAGTCTAAGAGCAAGAGGGCTACTTAACCAATTAGGTCTAGTGTTCTATTTATAGAAGAGTGACCATGAATAAAATATTCAATTAAATCAATCTTTTCCAAAATTGATTCAATCTTATTCCTTATTTAATCAATTCAAGATGAATCAATTCCATAATTGATTAATCTTTTCCACAAATGATTAATTACTTCCATAAGTGATTAGATCATTTCCATAAATGATTAATCACTTACATAAGTGATTAATTATTTCCATAATTGATTAATTTTCAATTAATTAATTCTTTAATTAATTAACCACCAATTAAATATCACATATTTAATTTCCGGCCTTGAATTAATTAATTTTTCCAAATAGATTTTAGGCCTTAAAATTAATTAATTCAGATCTGAACTCTTTCAAACTTCCATAAATTTAATTTGACACAAATTTATATTAATATTTGAATTTCTTCAAATATTAATAATAATATATCAATATATATTATATTGTTTCCCTTAGTAAAGTGAACATTTTCAATTTATATTTATTACTTAGTTGCCTCAAATTACTTTATGAGCTACTAGTGGGACCTAATGGACCTGCAGATCAGAAGCTCCAATGATGTGAGATTAATTGGTCAAACTCATTAACCAAATTAATAAATATTCATTAACTGTGTGTATATTCCACTATAGACTCACAGTTGCACTCTTCTCACTGTAGACATATTTTCTGCCTCCACGGATATAGACCAATATCGACTAGTTAGTCCTTCACGAGTGTCCGTAACACCAGCTGGGTCAAATTACCGTTTTACCCCTGGGTTACTTTTATTTCCTTAAGTACCAGTTCTCCTCTAATGAACAACCTGTTTGTGGTCCAACCATCAAACAAAAAACCCTCTCGTACCATTGAGAGGGTATAGCCCTTTGTTGAAGACTCGAAGTCACCACTTAAGGGAACACTCATCTGCTTCCCTAAAGTCGGGAAGAAGTGAATTCCATCTTGTACGATTATGTTTCCAGCTCCCCACTCGGTCTTGTCCCCAAAATGGTAGGCTTATTGAGTCGGCGTATTGGCCACTCTCACCCATACAAATCAAAGGACAATCCCTCATGAGCAGGAGTCCCTAATCAACTAAGGATTAAAACCAAGTTGTATAGGTCGTCCTAGTGAAATAGAAAACGAACTAGTTAACGATGATGTTATAACTAGTGGTTACTATTCCGCGGTCCGGTCTTATGCAAACTCATTGCATAGGATATCCCCACTTGCATGCCTCCTACACGAACACGTTGGATCATAGCGTTTGTATCAAATACAAAGTGGGTCGTATCCATAGTGTCACCAGGATAAGGCACCCAGTCTTATCCCTATACTATAGACCCTTTAGGCTGTTTCTTGAACAGTGATCCCCATATGTCGCCACATATAGTTCAAGACTCATATTACAGCCTAGGATGTCTAGTTTATTGGATTATGGTTACTTTAGGCAAAGAAAAATATAAAATAACTAATAATATTTAATGGAAAAATATATCAATATTATTTCATTAATATCCGGTCAATGGTTACATTCACTATTTACGAGTTTTAGGGCATAAAACTCAACACTTCTGTTCTTTGATAAACATGGCCACCATCTCCTCCAGGTTGCTCTTCTTTTCTGGCAAACTGGTTGAAGCAAATACTGGCGGTGGTTGTAATGCGTTCTTGGTGTTGGAGTACGAAAAGTTCTCATGATTGCGTAGACTGGGATGGTAGAAGTTCGGTACTCCTTGAGTGAATGCTTTGTTCCCCACATACTGAACTTCTTCACCATCTTGATTTTCCTTCTTAGAATATCCTTCAGCTAAGGTGCAAATGGACTTGACCACCTCAGATGAAGTCAACTTGTTCAGGGCATTTGTCAAAGATGTCATTTTTGCCTTCAACGAACTTGACTCATCTAATTCATAAATGTCAGTCTTCTTAGAAATTGTCCCCCTTTCAGTCGGCCACTGGTAGCTAGTCGCTGCCATTTCCTCTAGAAGATCCTTGGCTTCTGTCACTATCTTGGAAAGAAAACTTCCACCTGCTGATGTGTCTAGAACTGTCTCGATGGAGGGATTCAGTCCATTGTAAAATAACTGCACCTGGAGCCAATCTGGGTAGCCATGCTGCAGGCATCTCCTAAGCATTTCCTTATACCTCTCTCATGCCTCGTACAGTTGCTCCTCATCCAATTTCCTAAATGCTCTGATCTCAGTACGGAGCTTTGTAGTCTTGGCAGGCGGGAAAAATTTCGTCAGGAATGTTTGGGCAAGCTCGTCCCATGTGCTGATATTGCCCGTCTCGACTGATTCGAGCCAATCTTTTACCTTATCTTGTATAGAAAATGGGAATAACCTCAATCTTTTTGCGTCGGCCGGAACTCCATTCATCTTTATCGTCCCACATATCTCCAAGAATGATCACAGATGCGAATGTGGATCCTCCGAAGGGTGTCCCTTAAACGAATTGTCTCGCGCCATCTGAATCAGTCTTGTCTTTAACTCGAAATTCTTAGCTTGGATCGGGGCGTAAACGATGCCTGAATTCTCGGTTGGGAGAACTGGCTGTAAAAAGTCTCTGATTGCCTTGGGAGCTTCATCCTTATGGGCCATTGTTTCCGTTAGTCTTTTCTCTGTACGAATAGATCTGAGTGTCCTGGTAATTTCAAGATGTAAAGGAAACAATTCACTACTACAAAAACGGTATAACTTGACGCTTTTGGAATGTCAAATTTTTATACTCTTGACGCTTTTAAAAGCGTAGAGAGAACCACTGTCAAGAATAAGGTATCGACGAGAAACGTCAAGATATTATTTTCTTGATATTTTTTAAACGTCAAGAATATTAACAACATTGACATTTCTGAAGCGTCATGTGTATAGATTTCTTGACATTTATTAAATATCACTTTTGTTAAAACTTGACAGGTCTAACGTGTCAACTGGTACTTTATCTTGACTTTTAAAAAATATCAATTTAATAAATTATTGACACATTTTACATGTCATGTTTGTTTGTGATTTTTTTTCCAATTATAATAGTTGTTCCCTATTATCTTGAGTCTCCTACATTGCATTCCAACAATTTGATATATTGATCAAACAAATAAACAAATACATATTCAAGATCCATCAACCAAATTTCTTCCAATAACTTCAATAAAAGTCATATCTTCAACATTACAAAAGTATCCAACCTCCATATGAGCAATTCCAAAATTACAACTATCAACTCATATGGACAATTCCAAAAATTACAAGACCTATCAACTCACATGAACAATTACAAAATTACAAGACCTATCAACTCCATTTGGACAATTCCAAAATGAAGAACTTTACACTCATTTCCACCATACATTCAAAATTACATAATACCTATCTCCACTATATATTCAAAATCACAAACTACCTATTAAATAATTCATGTGCGTTTGTGCCTTAAAATACTTACTACTTCCAAACAGGGGGAAGCTTCTTTGTCTTCTTGTAATACCGGGTCAGGCAATGGATCCTGCTTTCCACCAAAATCAACCTAAACTTGGAATCCTTGTCTTTCCTGTTTCTCTCCAAATGTTTTTTGATTGAAACAACTTTCTTGATGAGATGGTAAAGATCCTTCGAGATTTCAGGAGTTAGCCCTGGGCCAAAAAAGAAAACATGTTAAAAAGAATAACATAATAATTCTGATTGATGTATAAAATAGAAGTTCAGTGGAGGAAGGGTAGATGGGGCTCACCATGAGCCTTCAATATACGCAAGATCTTGCTCCCAGTTACACTTTTCACCTAAGCAATCCCGTGAGAATCACAGAGAATAACACCAATTTGAGATGGTGTCAAACCCTTCTTGGCAAATTTGCAAATGTTCTCGGCAACCTGAATGGTCAAAGGAAAGCCATCAAGTTGGTGTTTCAAAGTTGGTGTTTGCTGCACAAATTACCAAGAACAAGATATACATGCTAAACCTACTCTCCCCAACCCCCAAGGCCCAAGGCCTAGAAAGATGGAAAATGAAACGAAATTCTAAAATTTTAAGCCTATGTTCTGAAAAAAGCAGAATGCATATTGAGAAATGTACACAACTCCATGCATCACTCCAGTATTAACAAGAGGACTACTTGTGGAGACCCTTCTTTAACTAAAGGTGAGTTTTCATTTCTAAATCTCAACAAAGGACCAATTTGAGAGGAAATAATGCTTGCATGAGGCATGTGTTAATTCTAATTAGTATAAGTAGTACCTGAATTTCTTATATGAGCCAAGAAGAGTAGAGAACTTAATAAAGAATTACAATGAGGCATTACCAATATTAAAAACATGACTTAAAGTATTAAAAAATTAACCAAAGTATAAAAAATTCATGAACATAACAACTAAACTAAACTTAGCAAAAACTTAAGAACATATACGCTCCCACCAAACATTAAAAAATCATCCAAGAAAAGAGAGTTCTCACAACAAATCAACCGAACACTCATTAGAAAACTAAAAGGAGAAACGATTTTTCACCTTACATTGACACCCCTTGGTTCCTTTCCTTTTGGCATCATGGATTCCCAATTTTGTAGTAGTGCTAAGAGAGGCAAAGTGAATGTATAAGGCAGGGATACTACAATTCTCAACATAGAAAAAGGACAAGAGATACTATAATACGATAAATTACAATTAATCCTCTTAAACATTGAAAACATTGATTCAAGATAGTTGTGATCAAGAAACCATGTGCTTGGATCTTTCTCATCTTCTTCAAAGTGAACTGAAATAAAGAGAGTATACCATGTAGTTGAAATACACAATAACTCAATCGAAAAGTCCAAATAATCCCAAATCAAATGGATTAAATTAACCTAATAACCAAATATATAACTATATGGAAAGCAAAATTTTGAAGTTTTGCCCAAAGAACAAAAGAGATTGCTCCAACCCCTTTCCACGCTTTTGAACACCAAGATGAGCATTGAAATGAATCACCTATTCATGCAGTAAGATCTTTAATGATATCTAAAAAATCATTTAGAGCATGCTTGATGGTGGAATGATGCCTTGGAGAGATGGAAGAAGGCAACTACCCTATATCACTTAGAATTTTGGGAAAAGATCATCAAATTAAATTCAACTCCAAATTAGAGTCAATGCCAATTAAGACTTATTAACACACATCAACAAGAAAATTTCACCACAACAGTAGAAAAATTGTTGACTTAACTCATCTACATTCATGAGAGAAGTCTTTCTTAATTAGAGTTGGCTTTCCATGTCAAGTTTTATCATCATTAGGCTGTGAACGAAGCAACCAAATTCTTTAAAAAAATCCTTCTTAAGAAACAAACTACACAAAAACCTATAAATAATAGAAAAATATGGAAATGAAGGAAGGTAACAATTACTTTTGGACATGAAAATAAGCTTCAAACCAACAGTACTAGATTAAGTTATAATAACTCATTCAAACACAACAACAAAGGAACCAATACTAATAGCAGGTCTAATTTTGCTATAAAAAGCTCTGTTCCCATTCCAAATAGATTTGTTTATCAATAAAAATATCAAATGAAACTTTTGAAAAAGCAATCCAATATTCTCCAACTTCCATTCCAATGAAAGGCAACAACAAGTCTAGTGCTCCCATTTCAAGATTAAATCATCCACAAAATAAGATACAGAAACTTAAAATCAAATTCTACACACATATACACTATAACGAATTGTTGCCTTTCATTGGAATGGAAGTTGGAGAATATTGGAGAAATAAGATACGGAAACTTAAAATCAAATTCTACACACATATACACTATAACGAATTACAAAATTGTAGCCTACAACTAGCGGGTTTGCAAGTGAAATCGATTGAATCAGCTACGACATAAGCTTAACCGAAAAATAACACGTTATGTGGAGCTAAGTAGAAGAGAAGCTATTGAACTTACATGAAAGCGAAGAGCAGAGATTGGTCGTTGATGAAAAGTTGAGCAAATTTATGAAGAAAGGTTAAGAATATGCACAATCGGAAACAAAAAAGATTATCTTTTATGTAGACATATGGAAAAATCTTATGAAAAAAAAAAGAGAAGTCTCTAAGCACATCAATCAACAAAGTACCCAACCTTTTCTTCTTCTTTCCATGTTAGAGGATACGAAACAACAAAAATAAGATAATTCGAGTCAAATATCTAAGATTGAAGACTCAACGAATTATGCAAGATGAACAAAGAAAAGCAAACAACTAGACAATAATAAGAGAGGAACAAAAGAAATAAAGAAACAAAATTCAAGAAATAAACCAACTAAAAAAATCCAGATACTTCAATTCCTTCCCACCATACTTCATGCTTCAGGTGTTTTAACAATCTAACAACAATGTTAAACAGAAAAAATGGTGAAACCGAGCATTGAACAATAATGTAAGCAACTAAAACCCACAAAACTTACCTATAATTGAAAGCCCACACAACCACAGCAAGAACCCTAGCACAAATCAACAAAATTTAAGAGAAATGGCAACTATATCAGCGTTGGAGAGGAAAAAATAGCAGATAAACGATTTTAAACACAAAAAATGACTAATCCAGCATAAAAAAGAATTTTCAATTTTCTTCAAGTCCTCTTTTGGATATGCAAAGTGTTAAAAACAAAGTCAAAAATTTTACAACCACCGAGAAAACTAAGACCATAGAGAGAACATATCAAGGTTAGATAAGTGAGTACACATGAAAAAAGAAAAAAAAAAAACAGTAGTTTCAATAGGGACACACCAGTTGTATGAACCATATAGGAAAAAGTGCATAATAAGATAATAGGCACGTCTTTTTAAGGCTAGGCAGCAAACTTCTTCACACTAACAAATGATCAAAATTAAAGTTCAAATTATTTGAGGATATAAAAAATCATCCATAATACAAAACTTGAAACCTATAAGCATAAAGCCCATGACAATAAAGGTATTCATCACTCTTAATCTTTTAATATATGAAAGGCATTAACTAAAAGGGACCCTGGAATTAGATATGAATCTGTTCGGTAATTTTGCAAATAATTAAAATATTAAATTTAAAAAGAAAAAACAAAAGTTACCTCATTAGTTAGCAAAATCCTTTAGCTGACAATGCTAAACCAGAAGTTCGCACGTTAGTTGTGTAACTGAACTCTCATGAGAAAATAGACTCAACTCCAAAATTTCTGCAGCCATAAACTTCCAAGAAAGAAAGGATAGCTACAACCTATAAATATCACAAGATAAAAGGATTTGTTTTGCATCCTCATATAAACAACCATCGTAAATTTTCATCCCTAAAAGTTTGTTCATCACTTAAAACTCTTCAACTTAACACCAATCCCATTTTCTAACCTTAAAACATAAAAAGTGTGTGGAAACATGAGAAGGGAGAAAGTGCTTGAATTTTCTTTCTAACAAGAATAAGAACAATCCCTAAGAGTTCATTCATTTTCACCATATCTTCGAATCTAACAGTTCAATGACAAATCATAAGAACAATTCCAGAGTAACCCATGTTCTAAAAATTTCAATTTCACTGCATAAATGAGTATAAACTCCCTGTATTCCATCCATTGCTTCACCTACACATGAATCACAGAAAAAAAAAATTACCAAATCAAACCCTCATCCCAAATCTTAGATACCCATTTGATCCAAACCCCCAAATCCTTCCCCCACCCCACAAAAATCAACCATCAAAACCCAAAAGTAAGTCGGGATTTTGGGTTCATTTGGCTTTTCTGAAACACACACATATACGCACACAAACTCACAGTTTAGAGATCGAGAGAAGAGAGAAGAGACTGTAAAAGAGGAGAAGACTCGCTGGAACCTGGAAACGACGCCGTATGAAACCCGCTGCAATCGACGACGGAACCTACTGAGGACTCGCCGGAAGGGAAGAAGATCACAACTGCTGGACTCGTCGGACGATGGTCAGAATGAGAGATCGCAGAGGGGAGGGAAGCCGACGGGTAATCGAGAGAGGAAGAGGGATTTGAGGGAGATGGGAAATTTTTGGGGGATTTGAGAGAGTTGGACGCGTGAGATCGCGAGATGTTTCTTTTTTTTAAAAAAATGCCCTACTTGTAAACCAATATTACTTAATTACCCCTCTCAAAATTATAAAGAAAGGTATTCTTGACATTTATAATATGACAAGTGAATTATCAATAAACTTGACATTTTTGAAATGTCAAGTTTTATGTTGGCGTGAAAATTTCCGAAAAATTCCGTCAAGCTCCGTGTTTTTTTTTCCTTCAGTTTTCTTGACATTTTTCATTAAAAATTGCATTTTTCTTGACATTTTTCTTAAAAAAAACATGTTACTTGAGATTTTTTCATAAAAACGTCAAGTATTTCAAATTTACAAATGTCAAGTAATATGGATTTTGTAGTAGTGATTCAACCATCTTATGTCTTCGCAAGCAACACTCCCAAACAATCAAAAGAACCAAACAAAAACAAAAATAAAATAATAATCACAAGAGAAAAATATCTACAACCTAAATTACTATTTATCCCGTTCTTTTTAATGTCAAGAAAAAAAATATTTTGCTTAAAAATCAAATCTCCCCAACAACGACGCCAAAAAACTTGTTAGGGCGTCACTGCTACTAATACCACAAGTGCACGGGCCGCAAGTAATATAAAACAGAAATATTCCGAGTATCGAATCCATAGGGAGGTGAAACAAAAATTAATCAAAGCAATAAATTCCTTGAACACTAAAGATACTTGAGAGAAATAATATTTAAGGACCAAAGCATGAAATTAAAATGAATTTAAATATTAAAGCGATTAAGGAAATCAAATTGATCAATCAAGAAATAAAAATATGGAGAAAGAGTTTTTAAATGGGAAGTGGGGTCTTGAAAATCAATTAATAGCTAAATAATTATTACAATGATCCTATCTCGTTGCCCAACTAATTATAATCCTAGAATCTCCGTTAATCACATAGGTTCCCCTGTCGGTCTCCCCTGATTATAATTAATCCATTTTAACAACCTAAGTGTCCTTAGCGCCATTAAAATACGTTAATTATTACGCTCTGATTCATTTTAGGAATCTAAGTTTAATCAACTAATCTCGTTGTCACGACGAGCAATTAAACTAGTTGCATGGATTATGATCTATCCTAATTTCTCTCCGTCGAGTCTCCATTAAGAATCGGATCAATAAACAATTGGTCAGATTGCATACAACATTACGAGCATCCATACAAATAATTAGTAAACAAGACAAGAGATAGGCAATCATAACAAAATTTAACTATAATTTCATTTCAAGACCCCAAATTGGGGTTTAACTATACATAGCTAAAATATTCACAACATATACAATGGAAAGCATGACCTAAGAGCAAAATAAAAGGAAATGAAATGACCGTCGAAGATCCCATCATTGGCGCTTGGAGTCCCTCCGAGCACACACCTTGAGCCTCCGAGAGTGCTCCCCAAAACTCCCCAAAATTTTCCCACTAAACAACTCTAAAAAATGCTAAAAAGCTTTGGGAGAAGGCTCCAAAGGAGCCAAGAAGAGAAAGGAATGAAAGAATCGAATGATGATTTATGCATAAAATGGGCACCAAGGGGTGCTATTTATAGGCTCGGAAATAGGACAGCGTCGCGATGCTGTGACGTCACTCAACTTGCTGGCCAAGAAATGGGACAGCGCCACGACGCTGTACCAATAGTGTCGTGACGCTATGCAGATTTCAGACCAGGCTGCCGCGGATTGGGCTTCAATTTGGGCCTTTCTTAATTTCTTTTTGGATCTTCTTAATATGGTTGACTTATTGGGCTTCCCCTTGACCCATTCATGGAAATTTGGGCTTGGATGGCTCATTTTAGGGCATTTTCCACCAAAAATCCATAATTTGCTCATAAAGACCAAATAACAAAATATTTTAGATTTCTTCAATAAAAAATAATTAAAGTGCCCAAAAACTTAATAAATTAGGACTAAAATAGCGACCTTTCTGCCCGCTATCACACATGTAATGCAAGCACACAACAAACAGACTCAACAGGTAAAAATCCACTTACCGGAAGCTCTAAATGCTCCTAAACTAGATCAAGAGCTTCTAAACTAATCTAGGCAAGCTCCAAACAAACTCAATGCAAGCTTGAAGGCTAGCTGAACGACTTGGAACAAGTCTTATTTACACCTAGCTTTTCCAACACGAACATGATCATTCCTTGGAAGTACCTGAAAGTGTTCGAGTGTGATCAAACTTCAAAGAAAGCACACCCAATAGTTAGAGGCAACTCTAAAGCACCCTAAATAAAATTCAAAGAATCTAAAAGGGACTTACCACCTTAAACTTCCCAAAGGAAACTTGGGTCTTTGCTAAAAAACGTCTGACAGAGTTCGAATCTATAAAACAGAGAGTTTCTAAGGATGAGAGACCAATCTAACATACTTTAAAACACTCTAAATGAAACTAGAATGCGTTAAGTATGCTAAGAGTCGCTGAACCATATCAAAAAAGGGTCTGAATCCTTGCTGAAACGTGTCTATAAAATTTGAATCCATAAAGCCAAACTCCTTGGGCTATGGGTAACTTGAGTTGAGACCTTTCGAGCTATGGGTATTCGTCAAACACCTATTTCAACCCAAGACGCCACTGGACAACAAAGGAACACACCCAATCCTGCAATTCTAGAGTTGATAATGAATGGGTCATGTTCTAAACACAATCCAAGCTCTTGATCTGAATGGGAATGCTTGAAAATCGAAGAAAATTGAGTGGGACATAAGCCAAACTTACCGGAACGTCGAACACACGACTTAGAAGGGTCAAAAACCGTGTGAGACTCGCTGGATCAAGAGAGATGGAGGCTAAATAGCGTGAAAACGCCTGGGCTTCGTAGATCGGGCACTAAAACCCCACAACCTCGTGGATCTCTTGTTGCTCATGCTAAAAAGAGAGGAAAAACGAGGGAGAAGGAGAGATTTGCGTGGGTATGTTCGTTACTGGCCGAAACATGAGAGAAAGAGAGAGAGAGAAGACTTATGTTGCAGTTTTGTTGAACGGAAGAGAGAAAACGAGAGAGAGAGAAAGACTTACTGAGTCATGGGTTTTGTCGTTCACGCTCGTGGATGCTCACCGGAGAGGTAAAAGTGTTGCGCCCGCTCGTCGGAGAGGATGGAACCAAGGAAGTCTTTGCGTGGGTGTTGGCCGGCGAGAAGTAAAACACAAAGGGGGAGGCTGCTGGCGGCTAAGTCACGAAAAAAGGGGGAAGAGATGAAGAGTTTAGGGCTTCTTTTCTTTTAATTCTAAATAACCAAGCCCTTTATATTTAAAAACGGGCCGGTTGCAAGGATAGCAATATGGGCCAAAATAATTTCAAATCTAGCAACCCACAAAAAAAATTGCAAAAATGGCAAAATCTAATAGTTTGTGTGTTGCATTTACTAAAATACCCCTCCAGATTTTCTTTCACTGATAGAAAGTTTTTCTATACTGATATATTTTATCAGTGATAGAAAGATTTTCTATCAGTGATAGAAATTTTCTATCACTGATAGAAAGATTTTCTATCACTGATTCTATCAGTGATAGAAATTTTCTTTCACTGATAGATTCTATCGGCGATAGATATTTTTCTATCACTTGTTCGGTGTTCTATCAGTGTTTGGTTGTTGTTATTTGGTTTTCTATCAGTGTTTGGTTTTTGCTTTTCAGTGTTTGATTTCTATAATCGTTCGTTTTTGCTTTATTTTTCAATGCTCGATTTCACCATGTATCACCATCGCTGATAGAAACAAAAGATCTTCTATCACTGATAGAAAAGTATCAGTGATAGAAAGATTTTCTATAACTCACGAAAATTTTTTCTATCAATCTCAGTGATAGAGATAGAAAGTTTTTCTATCACTCATAGAAAGATTTTCTATGAATGATAGAAATTTTTTCTATCACTCATAGAAAAAATTTCTATAAGTGATAAAAGATTTCTATCACTGATAGGTTATATCAGGGATTGAAAGATTTTCTATCAAGAGTTTTCTATCATTGATAGAATATCTTTCTATCACTGATAGAATAGTAAAAATTTCTATCAGTGATAGAAATCTTTTATCACTCATAGAAAGCTTTTCTATCGGTGATAGAAAGTTTTTCTATCACTTATAGATTATATCGGTGATAGAAAGATTTCTATCGGAGATAGAAAGATAGATTTTTATGGGTGATCAGAGATTGAAAGATTTTTTATCAAAAGTTTTTCTATGATTTTCTATAAAAAGTTTTTTTTATCACTGATAGAACCTATCTCAGTGATAGAAATCTTTTATCACTGATAGAAAAAGTTTCTATTAGTGATAGAAATCTTCTATTCTATCAGTGATAGAAACTTTCTATCACTGATAGAAAATTTTTCTACCACTGATAGAATCTATTAGTCATAGAAATATTAGTGATAGAAACTTTCTATCGCCGATAGAAAATTTTTCTACCACTGATAGAATCTATCAGTGATAGAAATATCACTGATAGAAACTTTATTCTATCAGTGATAGAAACTTTCTATCACTGATAGAAAATTTTTCTACCACTGATAGAAAATTTTTCTACCACTGATAGAATCTATCAATAATAAAAAGACTTTCTATCAGTAAAAAAAAAAAAAAAAAAACTGACGAGGAAGAAGAAGATGGGCACACAGGGGCAATTTAGGAATATAAAAAATTAATTAAAAAATTTTGCCATATTTGCAAATATTTTTAAAAATTGCTATATTTGTAATTATTTACCTTCATGTTGCCACCCATTACAATTATCCTTTAAAAACCCAAATAAGGACCCTTAAACCGAATCAAATCTTTACGAATCTTCGAGGATTTAAGCTAAATTTTAAATCCAAACTTAACTCCTAAAGGATTTGGGAAAAGAAGAATATCGTAATTAATTTGGGAATTGGGTCTTTTGAGATTTAAAATAGATTTCAAATATTAAACTTCCAAACTTTAGAAAATTAAAGATTTAATTAAAAACCTCTTTCACTAAATTATAGAAATTTAATTTAACGACCCATGACTAAACTCAAATTCTAATTTTCTAAATTAGAATAAGAACCCTCAACAATTCTCAAAATGGTTTGATTTCGAAACGCTGAGCGTTACAGAGTATGATAAGAGTTGGGGGAGAATAAATTTTGAGTAGGGGGAAAAGCTAGTGGTGCTGTGAATTGGTTTTGGGCAAGGTATTAATTTGCTGGAAAAAGGAGATGGAGGTAAAATTGTTGTCGTTGAAACGATGACGGAAATTGTTGTGGAGTTTGGGGGTAGGGTTGATTGAAGATACCAGGTCGAGGAAAAGCATTTGGATTGAAGGCAAGTCGAGTTGCTCTTATTGAAGGGGGATTCGAGGAGCGAGCAGCCATTTTGATTCTGGATAGGCATAATCACTAGAGTAGTTATTGGAGTACTTGGAGTAGACACCATAGTATTCATCGAAGCTGAGGGAGGAGGAGAAGAACCTTCCTCAAACATCATTTTATTACCGTTCTGATATCATGAACAATTGCAATAGAGAGAGAAAGGGAATTGGTACTATTTTGTTATCGAAGAAAAAGCTCAGCACAATACAAAATATAAAACCACATTGAAAGACAGGCGTAGAACTCCTAGAGGAAGAGGAAATAACAAATTTTACACCAATAAATTAGACAAATAGACCTGGAAAAAATATAGAGAAATGACTTTCTATCCGTTATTGATAGTTGGAAAATGTTAACAAATACTGTAAAATTAACAATTTTTTTATACAGTTAACGGCTAAAAAACATCAATATTAACATTATTTTTTACCAAAAAAAGGAAAAAAAAATATATATATATATAAGCTGATGTTTATTAGTCATCAACTATAATGAAAATGTTGACGTTTTTAGATAGTTGATACTAACATTTTTTATGTCAAAAAAATCGTCAACTATATACATTGATGATGTTTTTTAGTGGCTAATAAAGCTGAAATTTGTAGTATATTTTAGAGATTGGATTCTGTAATTTGACATAGATATTTTCTCATGTAAATATTCCACGTTTATTTTTTGTTTTCGAGTGGCACTCTCTTGTCCCCAAAGTTTTTCTTTTGTTCACAATATATATGGTAAAGACCCATACCCCGTTACTCTTAAAAATATCTCAATAAGATAAAACGAAAGGGTATTGAAAAATAATTCAATTAAAAAGAAGTATTGATTTTGACAAGTCACAACAAGATAAGAAGTACGAATATAGACTTTTCAAAAAAAAAAAAAAAAAATGGAAGTACGAATATAGACAATTAAAATGACAGATAAAACACGATCAATATTATATTTATGTAAATGATAATATACTGTTAAAGCAAGAACATTTTTTTTTAACAAGAAAAAGATGATTAAACTAGGAAGCTTAAAATTATAATTTTGTCCATTGCAAACTTTTCAACTTTATTGAAATTATTGGGACAGATTACTGATGAAAAAAACAAACGGTAGGTTTAAATACTATTTTGATCTCTATACTTTTTTACCTTATCTTGGTCCATGTACATTCAAAACGTTCATTTTGGACTTTGTACTTTTGATTTTTGTTCATTTTGGTTCCTCTATGTTTAAAAGTGACTAATTTGGTTCTTCATTTTCAGTTTTTTCTCATGGTTTTCAATCATAATCTTAGCACAACATTCATTTACTAAATTTCTTAAAATGTAATCATAAATTTGTATCAAAGAGTTTCGATTGTATATAAAATTTATTCTTAAATTTTGCAAACATAAACTAAATTGAAAACTTTTTAAAGTAAGTGTTAGACTATTATAATTGGGAGGAAATTCGGAAACTAGCGATGAGATATGATTTTAAAGATGATGAGTTTGACAGATGGAATCCACTTGCAGTACTAATTTTAGTTATTGCGAATATGACATCCAACAAGAGACCGCCCATTCTACTACTACCATTCATGAGTCATATAATACGACAAAAGGACCGAAGAAAAATAAGACCAGTAAAATTCACGTGCCACATTTTTTTCACAATAAATTCATATAAACACGCATTTTCAAAAAAAAAATAAAAAATCATATAAACACGCAACTTACATAAAGGTGTACTAATTAATGACTAAGAAATGGTCACCCTACACAGTTTTTTACAGACCCATGGATTCCAAAAGGAAGTACTTTTAAACCAATTTCGATTCCTGGCGCCTTGCAACACGGGTCTACTTTAGTCTCTGATTTCTTTACTCCTTCGATGGGATGAGATATATGTAAATTACGATATGTGGCGATTCAGGAAGATGTGGATGTTATAGAGGCAATTCCAATTAGCACAACAAATGAAGAAGATAAATGGATCTGACACTTCTGTTCGATTGTTATGTATAGTGTAAAGAGTGGATATAAACTTGCTAGAAGATTGTCAGTTGATCTTGAATCATCTAGTACTGATGATCAGAGATTGTGGTGGAAGGTTTTATGGAAAGCAAAAATTCCACAAAAAAACAAAATATTTATTTGGAAAGCTTTCCATGGTTGTTTACCTACTAGGGTATGATCTATGGAAGCGTGACATTGACATCTATCCTGTATGTCAAAGTTGTAAAGCCAAATGGGAGACTGTTGACCATGCTTTGTGTGGATGCAGGAGGTCCAAACAGATATGTGATAACATGTTTCCTCGGCTGGACGCCCATATTCCAGTTGGTAATAATTTTGCGGATCGTATCATTTGTCTTGCTAAGGGCCTTCAGATGGAATCTTTTGAACGAGCATGTATTACTTTTTGGACCTTATGGAATGATAGAAATAATTTTGTTCATAATGTTCCTATTATGGATTGGTCAAAAAGGTGTGAGTGGATATATGACTATTGGTCGGAATACAAACCAAAGCAGGTGGGGCAGCAGGTGGAGACCAATCATTCGCCGGTGGGCGATGGGGCATCCTTCGGGGAGCAGGTTGCGATGGTTTCATTGTTTACAGTTGCTGCGATTCGGCCATCGTTGAAAGGTGCAGGTATGGGAGCTGCTGTCCTTGATAATTGTGGGCAAACTATAGCAGCAATGGAATTCTTTGAGGAAGCTTCACTCTCGGTCCTGGCAGCTGAAGTTAAGGCAATCGTTGAGGGCTTGAGGTTGTTACAACGCATGGAAATTACACATGCTAATGTCCACTCCGATTCATCAAACGCAATAAAGATGATTCGTGGAGATATTCCTATTATGTCTGAGGTTTATCATTGGGTTCAACAAATTCGGACAATGGGTACAACGTTTCAAGAGTTATCTTTCATTCATGTATCTAGAGAATGCAACAGACGTGCTGGTCTACTGGCCAAGCATGCTCTGGATCACCGAAATTCTATGTTATGGATTGGAAATGTTCCTCAAAAAAAATTTCTTCAATGAGTGGTTCTACTCTTTGCACTTGTAATGTTGTTTCTTCTATGACTTAATGAAATGAAATTCCTTCTAAAAAAAAAAATTATAATTAATGACCAAGAGATCTAAGGTTCGAAATATTTTTTTATGTCATTCCTTCATACAAAAATGATTATTAAGTATACATTTGAATAGCTTAAATCAAGGCAAAAAAATATAAGCTGAAGTAAATGTACAATATTTACAATTATGAATCTACAATTAAGGCAAAATAGATGGAGATAATTTTTCTCTAATATGCCCCCTCAAACTGAAGACTGATATGATGTCAGAAGTTTGCGTCTGAGAGATAAGAATGTCTGAGAAGAGACTGGTTTGCTAAGTAAATCAACAAATTGATCTTTGGAAGAAATAAAACGTATTGGTATATCTTTCCGAACCACTTTCTCACGAAGAAAATGATAGTTAATTTCGATGTGCTTCGTTCGAGCATGGAAAACAGGATTATTAGCCAAAGAAATTGCTGATACATTGTCACACCATAACGTTGGAGCAATAGTCAATGGTATACGAAGATCATGGAGGAGTTGGCGTAGCCAATACAAATTTGTTGTCGTTGCTTCTAGTGATCAGTATTCAGCCTCTGTTGAAGACCGAGAAACTGTTGGTTGCATTTTAGCAGACCAAGAAATAAGACTAAAGCCAAGAAAAGCAATGAATCAAGATGTAGATTTACAGTCCGCCGTATCACCTGCATAATCAGAGTCACAGTATGCAGTGAGTGACATATCGCCTTTGCGAAATAAAGTCCCAAGTTCCTTTGTCCCAGAGAGATATCGTAATATACGCTTGACGGTAGTAAAATGAATAGTTGTAGGGCGATGCATGAATTGACTTACTCGGTTTACTGCAAACGTGATGTTAGGTCTCGTGAATGTGAGATACTGAAGTGAACCAACTAACTGGCAATAAAGAGTGACATCATTGAATAAAGGGGCGGAAGCATATAGATCAATATAGGTAGACATAGGAGTCAAACAAGATTTAGTAGATGTCATGCCAGATGTGTGAAGGAGATCATTGAAGTACTTGGCCTGATTAACAAAAATACCATCTGCAGAGGAGTGCACTTCTAACCCAAGAAAGTAATTCAACGCACCAAAATCAGAAATTTGAAATTCAATGGCCAATTACTTCTTTAAGATAGAAATATAAGTAGAGTCAGATCTAGTGATGATAATATCATCCACATATAGCAACAAATTGTTGGGTTTTATGTCCTAAAACTCGTAGATAGTAAGGGCGTGTTTGGGTCTCGCCTATTCCTGAAGCCAGAGTTGTTAACTACCCCGAAGTTGGTGTTTGGGCCTACGATTTTGGAACCCTGGATTTTCTATCTTCAAACTAGGGACTTCAACAGTAATCACAATTGAAGTCCCTCTTTGTTCACACGTTTTCTTCCGCTGGTTTCTCTCTCATACCTCTCGTTTCCTCTGTCAATCTTCACACATTTTCTTTGATCTCCTCAGCCAACTGGAAGCCATGCGTCTCTTCTTTCTCTCAGATCTATCCTCTCGTCTCTCCATCTTCACGTTGATCTCAGATCAGGTATGTTTTCTTCTCTCTTTCCCTCGTCGTTTCTCACATGGATCTATGTTCCCTTCTCTTTTTTTTCCCCACATCTCTCTTTCTCTCTTTGTTTTTTCCCTCTCAGGTCTCTATTTCCCTCAACTTTTTTGTTTCCCTCTCGGATCGCTCTTTCCCTCTCAAATCTCTAGTTTCATCTTCTTCGTGATTTTCCTCTTGAATCTCTTTTTCCCTCTTTTTTTTTTTTTTTTTTTCAAATAGCATTTGTTTCGTAAACCCTAACTTCTTTTTTTTACCTAGATCTACCCGCCCTGTGCCGCTTCAACCATTTTTCCGCATCCATGGTTGTTCACTTGACAGAGAGAATGGCGGATCCCCTTGGTAGGAATGTTGGAGCTTGGTGGGGGGTGGGTATCACAGTTTGTTTTCTTTTCCCTTTTAGTCGGTCGATAAGGAGTACTTTGCATGCAAGCAATCCATAGTTCCATCCTTTTTTTTGTTTTTTGTTACCGTTTCTTTGTTCTGTGTTATATTTCCATCTTTTTTCTATTTTTTTAAATTTTTCTGCTAGGGATTCTTGGTTTTGTTTACTGTATTGTATCACATTTTTCTCTATTTTCATTTGTTGGTTCTGTGTAGTTGTTGTGTAGTCTTTTAAAATTATATTGTATGGAGATTTCTTCCCTCTTTTTTTTGGTTTGTTGGTTATGTGTAATTTGTCGTACTAGGGATTCTCGTTGATTGCGGAATCTGGAATTCATTCTTGCAGTGCTTTAATTGTATGATGTTGGATTGAGGTAATTTGGGTTGTGTTAATGTAAACTTGTTTTCCATGTACACTATACAATTTTTTTTTTTTTGTAGAATTTTGTTCCATGTATATTGTTTCTTCAAATCTGGGGTTCTTTTTTTAATGTACATTGTCTCTTCCATTGTGATTTGTGTATTATTCTTTCCTTTTTCCTTACTTTGCTTTGATGATCTATGGTATTTAATGCTTGAAACTCATGTACCTGAGGCCAGTTAGATTGTAACTTTTTGTCCCTAAACTTTTTTAATCCCCTGTTACTTTCTGACTATTCACATTTTAACTGTTTGCATTGGGTTAAGTTGTGTTAAATGAACTATGTGGTAGGTTAAGTATTTGGTGCAGAAGATGATGGTGGAGAAGAAGAGAATGATGTAGATGATTGACGAGTTTCTTTTTTTTTTTAAAGTATGCGATGCAAACACGGATACTATGCTTGTTGTCCCATACATTTGTATACGAGAGATTAAGAAGAAAGAAGAAGAGGAATACCAAAACAAAGAAATGTGACACTATATTTTATAAAAGCAATTCTACAAAAGTGATTGTATCCGTGTAATTGATTTTGTGCACATGAAAGAAATTCTATAAAAGTGACTATGTTATGAGATACAAATGAAGTTAGTCTATGTTATGATAAAGAGAACTTTAAATTTATTCTAATATGTTTGGCTAGACTGAACTGTTTGTATTGAGAACTTTATGAATATGATCTTTCACTTTTGGAGGGAATGTGGAATGACATATATAGATGAGTATCTCAAAATTTAAAAAAATTTTATTCTTTGAAATCTCCATTATCAAGTAGCCCAAAGGGCAATTTTTAATTTTCTGATAACATTAAAATTAATAAGGATTACTTGGCTTGTTGTGTATTTGAATTTGATCTGGCCTTTAGAGCAAATTCAAATATTTTAGAAATTAAGATCAAGTAAACGCAATGCATGGGAAAAATGGTGGAAAATAACGTCTCTACCTTGATAATGTCAGCCAAAGTATCTTATGTGCATTTAACAAATGTAAAACATATTCGTTCAAAGTAGCTTCATAGAAAAACAACATTATAGTTTAATTTTTTTTAGTTTATTCAATTGTTGATTTTGTAATTTTGTGCAATACTTGGAACTAATAGGTTCATAAAAATGTTTACTTTAACTTTTATTAAAATTAATTGGTGAATTGAGCAAAAATTGGTTATTGGATAAAAATTACATCACATGTATCAAGCTTAAGCTTGAATTTGATGAATTGAAAGTAGTGAAAATTGATACAATTTGACAAATTCAAGAATAAAAATTGAATTTTTTTTTTCCACAAACATCTCTATTAATTGTAGTTGGAAAAATTATTTTAAAAAATTTGAAATGGTTGGAAAAATTAAATTTAAAAAATTGAAAAAATAAATGAGAAGAAAAAAAATTGCTAAAATTACATCAGACTTCATAACTCTACTCTCCAAACACAGACTTTCTAACTCCAAATTTAATAACTCTGCACTCCAAACATAGACTTCATACCTCCCCAGACTTCACAACTCCACCTCATTGCCCTAAACACCCCCTAAATGTTAACGAATTATATACTTGCGTCAATAAAATGTTATTGAAATCTTATACAATAAAGTGTTATTGTTAATTTAAGTTTAGAATTTCACAATATGACCCAAATCCAATAAACTAAGATCCAAGGTTGTTTACATGTAACTTGAACTAGTATGTGGGGACATACGGGGATCGATGTTCAAGATACAACCTAAAAGGTCTATAGTACAGGGATAAAGCTGGGTACCTTATCCTGGTTACACTATGTGATACGGTCCATGATAGCATGCATAAATGCTATCATTTTATCCTTAGAATTAAGAGTTTTTGTTGGGTTTATTGTGGATTTAATGATTTAATATGTTAAATTCTGAATTTTTGTCCCTAGAAGCTTTTTGATCAATTTTTGGAGAAAAATGAGAAGCATTGACCCAATCTATAAAGATGCAATCATGGAAGATCAAGAATGGGTCAAGTTGAGAAGTCCAAGGCCTTGAGAATGAAAGAATTGGGCCAAGAACCAAATAATTCAACCCAAATCAGCTCAAAATCGAGTCTAGAAAGTTCCAGCCAAAGGACAGCGTCGAGACGCTAGTCATCAGTGTCGTGATACTGTCGTGCCTGGAGCTCTATTTAAGACGTGTTTGGCCTCAGGATTTCTGCATCAAGCAACATTCTCCAACAACATTTAAAGGCTCTTTGAGCCATTTTGGTGGTTGGGATGAGAGTGAGTGAGAGTAGGTCTTAAAGAGTGTTTTTGGGTATGTTTGTGGCGGATCAAAGGCGTAAGCAAGGGATTCATCGTCGGTTGAGTTCCTATTCCCTACTCTTGTCCATTTACTGTTTTTACAATGTATAAGCTGGAAATTTTGGTGTTCATAGTGACAATGTATAGCTAAACTCCCGGCATATGGGTCTTGAATGAAGAAATAGAGTTATAATGTTATTCTGAGTACCTCATATTGTGTCCAATTTCACTAGTTATTTGTTTGGGTGTTCTTAATGCTCTATGAATTCTGGCCAAATTTATAGTGAATCGATACTTAGTGGAAACTCGATGGAGAGAAACTAAGTCAGATCATAACCCACATCCAACTAAGCTTAATTGCTCGTAGTGAAAGCGAGATTAGTTGATTAGGCTTATAGATCGATAATGAATCAAGACTTATTAATTAACCCATTTAATAGCGCTAAGGACACTTAGGTTGTTAAAATGAGTTAATTAGAATTAGGGGAAACCGACAGGAGAATCTATGTTAACATGGAGATTCTAGATCTATAATTAGTTGGACATGGTATTTAGTAATCAAAATAATTATTTAACGATATTTTGGAATTCAAGACTCCGCCTCTCACTTGACTTGATCTCCCTTGTTTGTGACTAATTTGCTTGATCAAAGATTGTTTTATTGCCTTGTTGATTTTTATTTTACATCTCTCATTGCATTAGATTCCCTAGATAATGAGCAACCTCATTATTTTTAGAGTTTAGATTATTGCTTTGTCTGAATCATGCTACTCCCTGTGGAATACGATATTTGGTTTACTTATCGTCTCTTTATTACTTGCGACCCATGCACCTGCGGTACACATCAAGTTTTTGGTGTCGTTGCCGAGTAGTAATTAATTTAGGTAGATTAATTTTCTAACATTGAGAAGAAATGGATGAATGTTAATCTAGGTTGTATATAGTTGAGTTTTTAATTTTTGTGAATAGTTTAATTTCTTGTTTGGTAATCTTCGGGCAATGCATGCGAAGGTATAAGGAGGTAGATCTTGAGATTAATAGGACTCTTAGAGTTATTCGAAGAAGAAGAAAACAAATTAAAGAGATGACCCAGCAAGAGGAAGCACCCAAGGCTATTCGAGACTTTTTACAGCCTATTCTCCCTACTGAAAATTCAGGAATTGTCTACGCTTCCATCCAAGACAATAATTTCAAACTGAAGACGAGATTGATACAAATGGCGAGCGATTGCTCGTTCAAAGGGCATCTGATAGGACCCTATTTTATCACCTCTAATCTAAGTTTTTAGAGGAATTTTATGTTTCACTTGTCTTACTTATAGGATCTTTGAGCTTAGGCAATCTCGGGAGCCAATCACGCTAAATTGGTGTTAATTCGGGCCAATTATGGAGTTTTGGAGCCATCTCAGTGTCTTGGACAACGAGGAGGTGAAGAGACCCAAGTGTATTGAAGCAGACCTGAAGAACGACACCAAGAACCGAAGATTGAAGCTCTGTACCGAGATTTAACGAGACAAAACCGAGAAAAGAGACAGCATGCTCGGATTAGGATCTACGACGAGACGCTGCCCCTAGCGTCTCGACGCCGACGCGATTACGATATGGAGATCAAAGTCTGTGGCGTCGAGATGTCGAGCCTAGCATCTCGACGCCACGAGGTTTTCTATAAATATAAGGCTTCGGTTTAGTCCGTCGTTAGGTTAAAATTTTGGCCCTTTTTCGATTCCTTTCGTTTCTTTTACTTTCCAGCTTCTGTATAGACTTTATTTAGTCATTATTTATGCAATCTTTTGTATTAGTTTATTCTTTTACTTTGTTTATGAGTAACTAAATGCTTTTATATCGTTGGATTGGAACTATGTTCTGAATGTTATTGAATCTTGGCTGAGTTTTCTAGTATTTTAATTATGTTCTTGCTGTATTTTTATTGAGTTTTGCATGTAATCCTGTTTAAACCAATACATGAGATTAGTTTCTTAGGCTTGACGACCCTAGGAAATTTCTACTTGTGTAGTCTATTAGTTATTTTTAGATAGCCACTAGGCTGAGGCAAGACAATCTCTACGGAGTGACGATCCTTGATAGGCCTAGGATGCATGCTAAAGGTTGTATGAATTAAATTTGAATTGAATTTAATTTTAGTTAATACGATTCCGGGCCCATGAACCTAAAGCGGCTAATTTAAGTAGGTAATTGCGAGGTTTCGGATTACTTGTTTTAGATTAGTTAGACATAATTTAGTAGACATTGTGAGGTTTCGGATGGATGCTACTTTATGCATGAGGGGCGGCGGTTGTTGACGTTAATTTAATTAATCATGTTAATTGCAGGGTTTTGGGTTAACAAGTTAATTAAACACAGGTTAGTGTAGGGGGTCCTCCGAGTAACCAAGTGAAATAGCATAGAATGATTTTTAGAGAAAAATAGGAAGCCAAGTGAAATAGCATTCAAACATAAGAAATTCCAATAAAGCGGTCCCTTTTATGATATTGATTTTCACTTTATTTATCTGCTTCGCATGCTTATTTCTATTTTCTTTCAATTCCGTATTTTATCTTATTCAGTCGTTTTTCCAAAACCCCCCTGTTACATAAACATGAAATTCTGCATCTGCTAGATCCTCTTCCCTGTGTTCGACCTCAACCACTATTTCTGCAAAAATAGTTATAGTGTCGTGGATTATAAATTTATATGGCATGAGCCCCACGACAAGCTCCGTCAAATTAGCGCCTTTGTCGGGGAAGGGTGTTTTCTATTGTTTTCAGGTTTTTGTGTTTTTGTGTCTTTTTGGTTTTCGTGCTTTTTTCCTTTTTCCTTGCAGAGCTTAACGATGAAATCAACATAGTCTTGGCATGCTAACCCCATTGTCGAGCGAATGATGCAAGACCTTGCAGCTCCTGATCCGAGTCATCTCCCATCTCTTGGAGACCTCGAGGTCACAAGAGAAATCATATACATCACCCAAGCACCTGAGGAATACTTTCACAATTACTGGGACCGCTTCAATGGGTTATGTGCACTTCCTTATGACCCATTATCTGAGGAGTCCTTGTTGTTGCACTTCATTGAAGAATTATCACCCAATGGCAGAAGGATGTTGGATATATCAAGTGGCGGGGATGCACTAGACAAAACACCCAGTGAGGCTAGAGAGATAATTTTGAACTTGGCAACGTATGTTGGACTCATCATATTTCAAGCACGAAAGGTAAATTCTTTCGATTCTTCGAAAAGCCAAGATTCTGAGCAACAACAAGAAGGTAAGTGTAATGAGGTTAGTGAGCCTGAGATTGAACCTTCTTTAGATTCCAAGTCTAATTCATGTGATATGTCATGCATGATAGGAAAAATGGAAATAGATGATGAGTTAGCTTTGGTCGATCCTATGCAAATTTCTATTTCCCCTAAGCTTATTAATTTTGATTTGCATGAGCTAGACTTAATGATTCTGATTGTTGACCAGTTTGTTGCTAAATATAAAGGTGTTTTGATTGGTATATGTGGGATGACAATGGATTATTTGTTTAAATTTTCTCATGCCTTGCACTCTGTGTGCAAGTTTAATTTATCTATGCAGGAGCAAATCAAAAAGAAGAAAAATAAAAATGATGTAATGAAAATCAAAGAGGTTGATTTCAGATGAGAAGCGAGGAGAATGCGGTCGGGCAAATGACCTTAAACATTTGCATTGAATAATTTTACTATTTTCTTTTATTTCAATTCTTAGATAGGTTTATTTTTGTTAGTTGCTTTTATGTTTGTTTTCTTGTTTTGTCTTTTAGGATTGGGGGTACCAAAGGCAAGCCCCTATGTTTGTAAGCAAACGCGACCCACCACCTATGAAATCAAATTCAGGGAAGTCACTATCCTTTCCTTGTACATTGTCTAGTTTTTACATGATTGATTACACTGAGGGCAACGTAAACTTTAGGTTGGGGGTGGGAGATTTACTTTGTATTTCTGTTGGGCCTTGAGCAGCTGAGCGTCAGGCCAACGTTTGTGATTAATGAATGTCTTGCATGCCTGTTGTGTATATACCTGTTTAAGTGGTAATGATTGTTCGCACGATTTTAAATTCCGCAAGCGTACGGGTCGTGACAAGTAATATAGTGATTTTGAGTATAGAGTATCGTCTCCACAGGGATTGGATTTATTCAATTAAGTACCACGAATAATCTTGCTTAGCTTTATTTAGAGAACAAAATCTAATGCCGGAAAGAATAACAAAAAGCTAATCTAGAAAGCAAAAGATAAATGGTGACACAATTTGATGGGATAATTCTAGAGTTGTTGATTTCAACAATTGGACCTTTAATGCGCAATCAATTAACTAATATGGATTAACAAATCATTTGATTCATAAGCCTAGAAGCCTAATTTAAAGGACTCTCCTGTCGGTCTCCTCCTATCTCATACCTTTCAATAAAGAATCTCCTTTCAGTCTCATCTTTATTTACTTAGCATGGCATTACGACCCTTCAATACAACCTCTAACGTTATTTATTTTGTCCCGTGTCACCCGGGTAAATAACCGTTAGTCATGCATTCAGTTCTAGTCTAAGCTTCTCTCCGTCGAGTTTCCACTTAGTAACGATTCATTTAATCAGTGATCAGTTGATTAAAAGCATTACGGACAAAATGCACAAATGAACAATAATGACAATTAAACCACATCAATTCATTAATTCGACAGAGGTTCAACATCTAAATCAATCTCATAGAATTTAGGAATTTACTACTCATAATCACTAAAATCCAATAATTCCTAATCACAACAATTCTAGAAACTAAAACATAAAGGAAAAGGGAAGAGAAATGCTCATAAAAGTGTCGATCTCCTCGATCCCGCGCCGACCTCCTTCGATCCCGAGCCCCAAAGATCTTCAACAAAGCTCCAAAACTCTCCCAAAAATCCCAAATTTTAGAGTAAACTCTAGAATGGGGTGAAAACCCACCAATTGGCACACAATCTTCATTGCAAAAGGCTCCTTTTATAGGCTCCCAGCAGGCACAACGTCGAGACGCTACAAGGACAGCGTCGAGACGCTCTAACGTCATCTTTTCTTGGGCTCCAAGACGTCGCAGCGTCGAGACGCTACTTGGACAGCGTCGAGACGCTCTCGCGATTCTGGATCTTTCCACGCAGCTGCCTAGCGTCGAGATGCTCCAGGCTTAGCGTCGAGACGCTAGGCCCTGAATCTTCAATAAAGGCCCGATTTTGACTCCATTTTTGGGCCTCCAACTTTCTTTTGGCCCAAATACTTCTTGTAATGGATTTTTGGGCACTCTTCTTGACCCAAATTGATAATTTTAAGGCTTGGACTTCATGAATTTGGGCTTCTAATTCATTCTTCTTGGCTTTTTGGACTCGGATCTTCAATGTAATTCTCCAAATTGCTCAAAAAGTCTCCAAAATCATCTAAAATCTCTCAAAATTCTGGTTTTGCTTCCTTGACTCGGTTTTCTGAAATTTAAACAGAAAATAGCATTAAAGCGCACAATTCAAGCATAAAACTAGCTTAAATTAATAGGAAAATGATGACATTTTTGCATGTCATCACACCCCCAAACTTAAATCTTTGCTAGTGAGGGGAGTTCAACTATCGAACTATAGTGGAGTGTCTCGGTAGTTAACGAATGTTGGTTAACTGAGTTAAAAGAGTTTAACTAGTTAATCTCGGATCGTTGGAGCCCATGATTTGTAGGTCCATTAGGTTCCCCTGCTAGCTCATACAGAATAAACCTTAGAACATATGTGATGAGAAAGTTTGAAACGTTCAAACTAATACTAGGAAAGTTGTTAAATTATGTTCAATATATTAAACGCTAAAGTTTAATTTGTGAATTAAACTACTAGTAGAGAGAGTCGAGAATATTTAAATAAGATTTAAATATTAGAATTATGTATTTGATGCATTTATCGGTTTGGACATGAATAGAGATTCATATTAGAAACCAGAATTGAGAGATATCGGGATTGTTGCATTTATTTAATTTAGTAATTTGATATTAAATTAAATAAAAATAATTAATTAAAATAGTTTAATTAATTATAAATTAATTTTATTTGGAAAATTTATTTTAAAAGGATTACATGAATCACATGATGCAAGACTCCAAGCTTGGCCACCTAATGTGGTGGCTTACCCATCTTCACGTGAGGTGTAATTCACACATTAAAAGCCATGAACTTCTTCATTTTAAATGTATGAAAAGGCTGAGATAGGAGAGAAAACACTGAAGCAAAAGTTCTCTCTCAAAATCCAAGTTTTCTCTCAAGAACTTTTTTTGAAAAGTTCAAGCTTACTTTTTTTGAAAAGTTCAAGCTTTCTTCAACAAAATTCATCACCAATTTGTGTCCCACAACACGTTCTAAGGCCGGAGAATAGCGGAGAAGATCACGGTGGTTGTCCACAACAAGATTGTGCAAAGAATTCATCCACGAACTAGAAGAATTTGGCTTCCAAAGTTGGTAAACTCGAAACTCTGTTTTCGGTTCAAACTTGTGCATGTTTTCATAACTAAAATTAAAAGAAATTAGAGTGTTTCGATCCGAATCGCTTCTTCTTGTGTATCGTGAAGGAGTGTACGAACACACATGGAAGCGATTCAGATTGAAACGCTCTAATTCCTTTTAATTTTAGTTATGAAAACATGCACAAGTTTGAACAGAAAATAGAGTTTCGAGTTTACCAACCTTTGAAAGCCAAATTCTTCAAGTCTGTGGATGAATTCTTTGCACAATCTTGTTGTGGACAACCACCGTGATCTTCCCCGCTATCCTCCAGCCTTAGAACGAGTTGTGGGACTCAAATTGTGATGAACTTTTGAGAGGGAGAGATGGGTTTGAGAGAGTTTTTTCTTAAGGGAAAATTTCCAGCAACCAAGAAGAAGTCCATCAGCTTGATCCTTCCCTTTTAGAGATGGTCTTCATGCACACCAATCTTTGGAGAAGAAGACAGCAAATAGGGAGTGGAATTTGTCATCCTTCCAAGGTGTCAAACACCTAAACTTTAGGCAAATTTTGAGTTTACAAAACTCAATTAATTGAATTTCATTTAACTAATTTTAATAAAACCAATTCAACAATTAGTTTTGTATTTAAATTAAACACTTTGATTTAATTAAATAATTATTTAATCAATATTAAATAATTATACAAATCCCATTGTCTTTTTAAAACCAAGCATTCAAATACGAATCCCTATTCATATCCAAATTAAAATATGTATCGAATACATAATATACCGACAATATTTAAATCATAATTAAATATTACCAACTCTCTCTCTAAGTCTAATTTGAAATTAAACTTTAAATTTAACGATAATTCCCGATAATGAATTTGAATGTTTCAAATTCTTTCATCACATTTGTACTAAGGTTTGTTCCATATGAGCTAGCAGGGGGACCTAATGGACCTACATATCATGGGCTCCAACGATCCGAGACTAATTAGTTAAACTCTTTTAATCTAGTTAACCAACATTCGTTAACTACCGGGACACTCCACTATAGCTCGATAATTGAACTCTCCTCACTGTAGGTATATTTTTGTCCACCCGATATAACCATGATTAGTAAGTCCACCCTTCACAGGTTGTTTGTAACTAGAGCTAGGTCAAATGTCTGTTTTACCCCTGAAGTTATATATTGTTCCTTAAGTCTCCACTGAGTCATTAATGAACAATTGGTTTGTGGTCCCACCACGAAAGCTAAAACCTCTCGGGCCATTGAGAGGGCGGGATACCTTTGTTCACGTCCTGGAGTCAGCACTTAAGGGAACGACCTCTCTACTATCCCTAAATTGGGTTGGACTGAATTTCGTCTTGTAGGACTATGTCCCCAACTATTTACCTGTTCCTATCCCTAAAATGGGGGGTTTATTGAGTCGGCGATGATGAGCCACTCTCACCCATGCAGATCTAAGGATAAGCCCGAATAAACAGGAGTTCATAGCAAGCTCAGGATTAATATCGAGTTACCTAGGTCATCGCATTGAAATAGTCAGTCTTGTCAGTAAACAGAGTAATAAAGCAAGAGTGACTTATTTCTTGGTCCTGGTCTTGTGAAAACTCATTTGCATAGGACGCCCCCACTCGCATGTCTCTATATCAACGATCCAGGATCACGTCGTTTGTACTCAAACAAAGTGAGTTGCATCACATAGTTTTCCTAGGATTAAGGTACCCAGCCTTATCCCTATACTATAGACCATTTAGGCTATTACTTGAACTTGATCCATATTTATGTCACTACATATAGTTCAAGTATTCATATCATAGCCAAGGATACTAGTTTATTGGATTTGGGTCATTTAATGTGCAATTCACTCATTTAATAACTTGAGTGAACAAAAAATTCATAACGACTTTACCGAACAAGTATATAACTATTTGTTTAATTCACTATCTACGCGTTTTAGGGCACCAACCCCAACATATCATACACTCCTTCAAGTTGGTTGTCTTTCTTGCTTTAAAGTAGACTTGAATGCTTAGGAGCGAGTTACTTAGCTCATATTCCTGTTGTCACCTCAATAGGTGTAAGGTTTAGCGAGAGAGTCTAAATTTTTTGCAAAATAGTGTGTGGAGTCTTGCCTAAATTTTATTTTGGGAAAAAAGCATGCTTGCATTGTATTGAGTGCTTAGGGGTAAAAAGAGCTACCTACAATGTGATCAGTTAGGCCAACCAAGGGTTAAACTCGGGTTATGGGTCCCTGCATTGTAGTGTGAAAGCTAGTGCCTCGTCCTAAAAGAAATGCAAAAACAAAAAGAAAAAGAAAAAGAAAAGAAAAAGCAAAAGAAAAAGAAAAAGGAATTCCTTATTCAGGCACTTAGGCAAAGAGGAAGCAACCTAGGTTGTTCCATTTAGGCCTTTAAGCAAGACCTTAGTGAAAGTGTAGGAGAAAGATAGGATGAGAGTTGAGTAAACCAATCCCGGGCTAGTAAAGTCCTCTTTGGGCGGGATGGAGCTCTCTTGTGCAAGATTATCTTTGAAAAAATTTGATTTGTCCCCTCATTTGCCTCTCCTACGAATATCTCTTGATTTCTTTTGTTTTTGGGATATTTGAGTCTTGTGGATTAAATCACTTTTTAATTATATGCACAACATCGTTTTCTTTGGTTTGTGTGTGCCTTGCTCGAGGACTAGCAAGATTTAGGTTGGGGGTATTTGATAGGACCAAAATAGTCCTATTTTATCACGTAAAATCTAAGCTTGTTAATGGAATTTTATGCTTTACTTGTCTTACTTACAGGATCTTTGAGCTTAGGCAATAACGGGAGCCAATCACGCTAAATTGGTGTTAATTCGGACCAATTATGGATTTTTGGAGCCATCTCAGTGTCTTGGACGGCGAGGAGGTGAAGAGACCCAAGTGTATTGAAGCGGGCCTAAAGAACGACATAAAGAACCAAAGATTGAAGCCTGGTACTGAGATTTAACGAGACAAAACTGAGAAAAGAGACAACATTCTCGGATTAGGGACGACGTCGAGACACTGCCCCTAGCGTCTCGACGCCGATGCGATTACGACACGGAGATCAAAGTTCGTGGCGTCGAGACGTCGAGCCTAGCGTCTCGACGCCACGACGTTTTCTATAAATATAGGGCTTCGGTTTAGTCCGCCATTAGGTTAGAATTTTGGCCTTTTTTCGATTCCTTTCGTCTCTTTTACTTTCTAGCTTCTGTATAGACATTATTTGGTCATTATTTATGCAATCTTTTGTATTAGTTTATGCTTTTACTTTGTTTATGAGTAGCTGAATGCTTTTAAATCATTGGATTGGGACTATGTTCTAAATGTTATTGAATCTTGGCTGAGTTTTCTGGTATTTTAATTATGTTCTTTCTGTATTTTTATTGAGTTTTGCATGTAATCCTGTTTAAACCAATACATGAGATTAGTTTCTTAGGCTTGACGACCCTAGGAAATTTCTACTTGTGTATTCAGTTATTTTTAGATAGCCACTAGGCTGAGGCAAGACAATCTCTATGGAGTGACGACCTTTGATAGGCCTAGGATGCATGCTAAAGGTTAAATGAATTAAATTTGAATTGAATTTAAGTTTAGTTAATACGATTTTGGGCCCATGAACCAAAAGCGGCTAGTTTAAGTAGGTAATTGCAAGGTTTCAGATTACTTATTTTAGATTAGTTAGACATAATTTAGTAGACATTGCGAGGTGGATGGACGCTATGTTATGCATGAGGGGCGGTGGTCTTTAGCGTTAATTTAATTAATCACGTTAATTTCAGGGTTTTGGGTTAACGGGTTAATTAAACACAGGTTAGTGTAGGGGGTCCTCCGATTAACCAAAAAGCCAACCGGACTAGTAAAAATCGGCATAGAATGATTTTTAGAGAAAACTAGGAAGCCAAGTGAAATAGCATTCAGACATAAGAAATTCCAATCCAGCGGTCCCTTTCATGATATTTATTTTCGCTTTATTTATCTACTTCGCAAGCTAATTTCTATTTTCTTTTAATTCCGTATTTTATCTTATTCAGTCCTTTTTCCAAAACCCCCATGTTACATAAACACGAAATTTTGCATCTGCTAGATCCTCTTCCCTGTGTTCGACCACAGCCACTATTTCTACAAAAATTGTTATAGTTTCGTGGATTATAAATTTATTTGGCACGAACCCCACAACACGCTCCGTCAACATCCTTTTGAGGATCCACATTCCCACCTTCGGTCAATTTTGGAGATATGTGGGACAATAAAGATGACTGGAGTGACGACAGATGCCATCAGACTAAGACTCTTTCCTTTCTCCCTGCAAGACAAAGCAAAAGACTGGCTAGAATCTTTGGAGCCTGTAAGCACCAGTACCTGGGATGAGCTAGCCCAGGCCTTCCTTACAAAATTTTTCCCACCTGCTAAAACCACCAAGCTCTGCATGGAGATTGGGACGTTCAAGCAGAACGACGACGAGCAACATTACGAGGCTTGGGAGCTATATAAAGACTGGCTCCAGGTATAGTTATTTTATAATGGGCTTAATAGTTCCACTAAAACTGTTTTAGATATGTCTGCAGGTAGAACTTTCCTTTCCAAGACGGTTAACGATGCAAAGGAACTATTGGAAGAGATGGCGTCAACAAGCTACCAGTGGCCCACAGAGAGGACCCCGATGAAAAAGGCTGGAATTTATGAGTTGGACGAATCAAGGTCATTGAAAGCGCAAATGGCTTCCCTGACCAGTGTCCTGAACAAGCTTTCAGCTTCAGAAGTGCTTAAGTCAATTGCCAATTTAGCTTAAAGCCACTCAAAGAAGGAAAACCAAGAGGTGGAGCAAGTTCAATTCATTGGCAATAGAGGATTCAATCAAAACCAGAACCTGCTGAACTTTTACCACCTAGGTTTGCGGAAGTGTACGGGTCAAGTAATAATATAGTGTTTTCGTGTAAAACGAGTGTCGTCCTCTAGATTGGTTTTTAAGTTAAATTAAGAACTGTGAATACTTTTTTTTCAATTTTATTTAGGGAGCAAAACTTAATGAAAAAGATAAATTTAAAGACAAAAAAAACATAAAATAAAGGTGGAGACTCAAATGGAAAGACGCTTAGGGAATTGATTTTATTGATTAAGATTGAGGATTAATTAGTGGAATGAATTTAGTGTGCAATTATTTTACAAGCAAAGGAAACTTTTATCACAATTATCTCTCCCGAGCATAATTGATTCTCATACATACAATAAACTCAATATCCCTATCTAAGTTTATTAGCATGCAAGGCATTATTTGGTCTAGTCCTAGTTACACTTCTAAAGTAAGTCTAAATCCCGTCACAAACATAGAAATTCTACTTTAGTCATACAATTAGTAAAGTAAGTCTTAGGTTGAATCCTCTCTCCTGAGTTAGATTCAACACTTAAATCATTCAATTAGTGATTAAGTAATTGAAAGCATTTAATCATAATTGCATAAATAAAATAAAAGCACATTCATATCGAAAATCAATCCAACAAACTAAAACAACTACATAAATCCCTAAGACAAACAACTAGCAATTCACAGCATTGAAACTACAAACACTAATTGAAAGAAAACCATAAACACAACAAGAGGTAAGGGAAAGAGAAAGGAAAACTCGAATGTGTCAACACCGCACTTCCCCGTCACGATCTCCACGTCTTCTCGCTTGATTCCCGCTCCTTGACCTTGTTTCTGCTCCCACCAAAGGTCTCTAGTCAAAATTAGGACTAAAATCTAACCAATTGGACTGCCTTAATCCGTAGCACAAAAGATTGTATATATAGGAAAATTGTCGGTAGTGTAGCAACGCTGTGCATAGTGTCGCAACGCTGTCCCTACCACCGTCAAAAACAAAAATGGAAAACCAGCATTGAGACGCCCAAAAAGCAGCATTGAGACACTAGCTTTTGGGTTTGCCTCAAACGTAGGCCTCCGACTTTGATTTTTTTTGCTTCTTTTCCTGTTCTTTTGGTCTCGAGGACCCGATCAACTTTCTAATTCAACATTTCTTCCAAGAATTCATTTCCTACAAAATACAAATTAAAGTGCATAAAACGATCAAATAATACTCAAAGAATAACTAAAATAAACCATGAAAAATAGCTCACTATGCACGCTATCACAGATCCATATGGAGGACAGTTCGCAGGGTTGAAAACTGCAACTAGATGCATTTAAAGAAAAACCACGTTGAACGGCTGACCAATCTGCTAGAACTGTTGACCAACAGCACGAAGAGATCGAAAAATCAAGTGAACTGCGAGCGCTTTTTTCATCCGGTCTTTGTCGGTTCGGTCTCGTTCGCTTGCGCCCGTCATCTTTTCTGAATTTCCAGAAACTGCTTGTTCTTCATGCTCTGTTCTTCGACCTTGCAGACTCCGTCTTAATTTCGATTGATTGAAGGCTTAACGTACTCTAAACACTCTCAAATTTTACAGACTCATCCTCCACACATTAAAGCCCATAAACAACTGGAAAATTAAAATTAATTCAACAAATCTGAACATAAAATGATGCCAAAATCGTAATATATCCACTTTGGTACCCACAAACATTCATCACGAGAATTATCACCCACCAAGCTAAAATTAATCAAAATTGAAGGCCCAAATTTGCTCTGATACCAATTGTAGGAGTGTCAAACACTCGAGCGGAAGCAATTTGGATCGATTTGTTGGGTTTTATGCCCTAAAACTCGTAGATAGTGAATGTAACCGTTGACCGGATATTAATGAAATAATATTGATATATTTTTTCCATTAATTGTTATTAGTTATTTTATATATGTCTTTGCCTAATAATAACCCTAATCCAATAAACTAGACATCCAAGGCTGTAATATGAGTCTTGAACTATATGTAGCGACATATGGGATCATTGTTCAAGAAACAGCCTAAAGGGTCTATAGTATAGGGATAAGACTGGGTGCCTTATCCTGGTGACACTATGGATACGGCCCAATTTGTATTTGATACAAACGCTGCGATCCAACGCGTTCGTGTAGGAGACATGCGAGTGGGGGTATCCTATGCAATGAGTTTGCATAAGACCGGACCGCGAAATAGTAACCACTAGTCATAACACCGTTAACTAGTTGGTTTTCTATTTTCACTAGGACAGCCTAGACAACTTAGTCTTAATCCTGAGTTGATTATGGACTCCTGCTCATGAGAGATTGTCCTTTGATTTGTATGGGTGAGAGTGGCCAATACGCCGACTCAATAAGCCTACCACTTTGGGGACAAGATCGAATGGGGAGCTGGGAACATAATCGTACAAGATGGAATTCACTCCTTCCCGACTTTAGGAAAGCAGATGAGTGTTCCCTTAAATGGTTACTCCGAGTCTTGAACAAAGGGCCCTACCCTCTCAATGGCACGAGAGGGTTTTTTCTGTTTGATGGTTGTACCATAAACAGATTGTTCATTAGAGGAGAATTGGTACTTAAGGATATAGAGGTGACCCAGGGGTAAAACGGTAATTTGACCCAGCTGGTGTTACGGACACTCGTGAAGGACTAACTAGTCGATATTGGTCTAAGTTCCGTGGACACAGAAAATATGTCTGCAGTGAGAAGAGTGCAACTGTGAGTCTATAGTGGAATGTACACACAGTTAACGAATATTGATTATTGTGGTTAATGAGTTTAACCAATTAATCTCACATCGTTGGAGCTTCTGATCTGCAGGTCCATAAGGTCCCACTGGTAGCTCGTAAAGTAATTTGAGGCAACTAAGTAATTAAATGTAAATTGAAAATGTTCAATTTACTAAGGGAAATAAATATAATATATATTGATATATTATTATGAGAGAAATTAATATTTGAAGAAGTTCAAATATAAATTTATGGAAGATTGAAAGAATTAATTAATTTAAGTCCTAAAAGTGTTTGGGCAAAATTAATTAATTCAAGGCCGGAAATTAAATATGTGATATTTAATTGGTGGTTAATTAATTAAAGAATTCATTAACCATGAATTAATCAATTATGTAAATAATTAATCACTTAAGGAAGTGATTAATCATTTATGGGAATGATCTAATTACTTATGGAAGAAATTAGACATTTATGGAAAAGATTAATCAATTGGGGAATTGATTGATCATGATTGATTAATTAAGGAATAAGATTGAATCAATTTTGGAAAAGATTGATTTAATTGAATATTTTATTCATGGCCTCTCTTCTATAAATAGAACACTAGACCTAATTGGTCATGACCCTTGACACTCTTGAAAGACAAGACCTAGAATTCTCTCTAGCCTCCCTCTTAGAGAAAGACTCCCACAAGTCTTTGGCCTCCTAGACTTAGAGACATACCGGTGTAACCTCTGTGGTTATTGTGTCATTCAAAGAAGAAAATCCAGCGATCAAGAGGCGAGAAGGCTGCTGCGTTTTCGTTCGTTGGAGCGTCGTTGGCGAAGAACGGTCAAGTCTACAACGGAGGTTTGTAACGGTTCTTCCTCTTTTCGTTAGAAAAGTTTTTTAAAATAAATTTAGATTTATTCTAGCATGTTTAAACCGTTTTTACAGCGACTTTAAAGTTAGTTTAAAGTTTTGTTTGAGTTATCGTAACGGTATTTTAATGTTAATTAATATACGGCGTAAGGTCCAATCGATGCGCTTCCGCTGCGTGGGGACTTTTATTCCCTTCAATCGGCATCAGAGCCATCGCTGTCCCTATTAATTAATTTTAAAAGTTGCGATAGGCTCTAATGGGTGGGATTTATGCATATTGTATGTTCGGTTTGCATTAAACTGTTTGGGTTAATTTTATGGCCATAGATTTTATTTTATGTGATTTTGATCATGTAAGGCCCGGTGTTTCGGGTATATTATGTAAAATCGAGTCCTATGTAAGTCCGGGTCTAGAATAGATTTTTATGAGATGAAAATCGGAGCAATCGTCGCTGAAATCGGGGCCGAAATCGAAGAAATCGTTGTTGTTTTGCCCAGATTCTGCCTCCAGACGCAACAGCGTCGGGACGCTCCTTCAACAGCGTCTCGACGCTGTCTCGATACCGAAGGCGCTCGGTAAGGAAAGCACACAGCGTCGGGACGCTACCTCAACAGCGTCTCGATGCTGTCTCGATTACGCAAGCGCCAGATATGGAAAACGCAGCGTCTCGACGCTGTCACGATGGAGGCGCGACCTAGGGTTTCAAAAGGCGCGGTTCAAGGTGTAACCGGTCCGGTTCGGACCGGTTCGGCTGGGCTGGGACCTATTTGGTCCGGTTCAGCCAATTTTTGGCATGGTTCGTGATTTTGGAGGCCGGTTCGAGGTGGTTCGGGGCGGTTCGTGCTGTCTAGGCCAATTCCGGAGCTGTACATGGATTTTTTAGGATAGAATTTAGCTAAATTAATGTAATTTAATGCTTTATTTTATCCTAGGGGCCAAAATTAACCGGTTCAATTGCTATTTATATGCTTTATGGATGTCATATAGATTATTTAATCCCACCTTAGGTTATAAACATGCTCATGCATTTTTTTATATATTATAAATTGTTATAATGTATGTTTAAATGCATGGATTTGTTTTCATATTTTTTAATATAATTGTATATTAATTTATATGAAAAAAAATTGGAAAGCATGAAGCATGTCATTACTTAAATTAAATATAAATAGTTATGTTTAATGTGATGAATGAAGCATGCTTGATTGATTTTCTTGATTGGCTTATAATTGTTATAATAAAAGAAAATCAAAATTGCATGAAGCATGAAACATTCATAGTTAATAATATAATTGTTATATTATTCATGCAATTAGTGTGGTTTAATTATTTAATTTGAATGAGATTGTTGAATGAATTAAACCCTAGATTCTTGATTATAGGATTAATCATTAAAATTTGAAATAGTTCTTCAATATTAATGATTAGAAACCGTCAATCTATAATCAAGATATGCATGCAAACATAAGATCATAGGATAAATTGGATTAATTTTAAATTGTTTAAAATTAATTAGACCTAGATCGATTTCTAATAGGATTAGAATCTTTTCTTACTTAGAATTAAAAATAGTTTTAATTTACTAAGTAGGAAAAACATTGCTATGATTATAAGGGAACTCCACCGGTAATGTTCTGTCTAAGGCTGGGGGTATTTAAGTTGACGGTTTACGGAACACCTCCTACCTGGGAACTGACCTGGAATACCGGAGTTGAATTAATCATAGTTAAATGTTAGCATGCAATGTCACTAGGTTTATTAAAAGTGTTTAATGCACCTAGATCTTTAGAGTAAAGACCTTACATTACTGAGGTTATAAGGCAACTCTCACGGTAAAGTTCTGTCTAAGGTTGGGGGTATTTAAGTTGACGGTTTACGGAACACCTCCTACCTGGGAACTAACCGGATTGAGTTGAATTAACCATAGTAATGTTGACTTGCAATGTTGGGTTTATTAAAAGAAGTTTAATTCACCCAAAAGATTGCAGTTGAATCCTTTCCATAATTGTTATAATAGGATCAGACTTAGATAGATTGACTTAGCCGAATTCTATCTAAGTTAAACAACCCTATATTAACCTTAGGACATTTTCAGTGGGAGGAAAATTACAAAACGAGATTTAAATCAAGTTTTGCTCCTACGTCCCTATATTCACAACGTGAGATTCATGCTCGGCTTCGAGTCGCCCTAGGAGCGGCCTCCCTTCGGAAAGTGTTTGCATGGATCAATATCAAGGTGAATGGGAAAAATGTCTAGAGTAAGTGGGAGCGGGACACGTGTCAACGTATCCCTCGGTCTCCGCCCATAGTTCACACCGTGAGAGTCCTATGATCCGCCTGCAGGTTGCCCTGGCGCATGCATCCCTTCGGAGGGCCTGGTCATAGGATTCGGAACATCGTGAACTCCTGAAAAGGATAGGAGCTCTTAGGCTAATCACCAACAGTTGTCTTTCCCTTCGGTAGCCTGTTGGTGCGTGCCTCTGAGATCTGAAAGTGGGAGGGTTACACTTACGAGGATGAGTTAAAAGTGTTAACAAATCCTTGACCGAACAACGGTGGCTAATGTCTATAGGAATATGAGTTATTCTGGAATTAGAATTAGCTGAGAGGTGTCTCATTTCAAAGGAGGAGTACCTGATCACCCTTCGGTGGCTGATATTCTAAACCTCTGAAACGTCGTTGCAAAACTAAATCAATAGTTTTAGGGTTCTGTGATTGTCTGTTTTGCTAAATTGATTGGAGTGTATGCAATTGTTTGCTTGTATGATGGGTTAAGGCAAAGATAACTAATACGGTCATTGTTTGTTTAAATTTCAGCAATGTCTTCCTCAATTGTCTCTCTGCTTAAAAATGAGAAATTAACCGGCGAAAATTATGCTACGTGGAAGTCAAACTTGAATACGATTCTTGTTGTCGATGATCTGCGGTTCGTCTTAACGGAGGATTGTCCTCCAACCCCTGCTCGTAATGCATCCCAGGCAGTTAAGGATGCTTATGACCGCTGGACAAAGGCCAATGATAAGACTCGCGTCTATATCTTAGCCAGCTTATCTGAAGTTTTGGCTAAAAGGCATGAGGGCATGGTAACAGCGAGGGAGATTATGAACTCTCTCCGGGAGATGTTTGGACAACCGTCCTACCAACTCCACCATGACGCTCTCAAATACGTTTATAGCTGTCGCATGAAAGAGGGCACGTCTGTTCGGGAGCATGTCCTGGATATGATGGTCCAATTCAACGTGGCAGAGGCAAACGGGGCGGTCATAGATGAGCGTAGTCAGGTTGCATTCATCTTAGAATCTCTTCCGAAGAGTTTTCTGCAGTTTCGAAGCAATGCAAGGATGAATAAAATAACATTCAACCTGACTAGCCTCCTTAATGAGCTACAACTCTATCAGTCTCTTCTTAAGAACAAGGGACAGATAGAAGGAGAGGCAAACGTTGTTCACTCCAAAAGAAAGTTCGAGAAGGGTTCATCCTCTGGAACTAAATCTGTAGCCACTTCTTCAAAGAAAACTCAGAAGAAGAAAGGAAACAAGGGGAAAGCTCCCAGTACTGCTGCTAAAAGCAAGGGAAAAGCCAAAGCTATGGCAGACAAGGGCAAGTTTTTTCACTGCAATGTAGATGGACATTGGAAGAGAAACTGCCCAAAGTACCTTGCTGAGAAAAAGAAGGAAAAGGAAGGTAAATTTGATTTACTGGTTTTAGAAACATGCCTGGTAGAACATGATGAGTTTACCTGGATACTTGATTCAGGAGCAACGAATCATGTTTGCTCTTCTTTTCAGGAAAATAGTTCCTTTCGGCAGTTGAACGATGGAGAAATGACACTCAGGGTCGGAACTGGAGAAGTCATTTCAGCTAAAGCAGTGGGAGCTGTGAAGTTATTTTTTAGAAATAGATTCTTACTTTTAGAAAGTTTGTTAATCGTTCCCAAGATTAAGAGGAACTTGATTTCTATTTCATGTTTGATTGAACAATCGTATACAGTTACTTTTGATATGAATGAAGCGTTCATTTATAAAAATGGTGTACTTATTTGTTCAGCCAAATTGGAAAATAACTTGTATGTTTTAAGACCAACCGAAAACAAAACACTTTTAAATCACGAATTATTTAAAACTGCTGAAACTCAAAGTAAAAGGCAAAAGATTTCTCCATCAAGTAACAATACTCATCTTTGGCATCTTAGACTTGGTCATATAAACATCGATAGGATCGTTCGTTTGGTAAAGAATGGACTTCTAAGCAAGTTAGAAGATGATTCACTACCACCTTGTGAATCTTGTCTCGAGGGAAAAATGACCAAAAGACCCTTTACTGGAAAAGGTTACAGAGCCAAAGAACCCTTAGAGTTAATACATTCGGATCTATGTGGTCCAATGAATGTAAAAGCTCGAGGAGGGTACGAATATTTCATCTCATTTATAGATGATTATTCAAGATATGGTTACTTATACCTAATGGGACATAAGTCTGAAGCCCTTGAAAAGTTTAAGGAGTTTAAGGCTGAAGTTGAAAACCTATTAGGTAAATCTATTAAAGTACTTCGATCTGATCGAGGAGGGGAGTATATGGATCAAAGATTCCAGGATTATATGATAGAACATGGAATCCAATCTCAACTCTCAGCCTCTGGTACACCTCAGCAGAATGGTGTGTCAGAAAGGAGAAATAGAACCTTGTTAGACATGGTTCGATCAATGATGAGCTATGCTCAATTGCCTAGCTCGTTTTGGGGATATGCAGTAGAGACTGCAGTATACATCTTGAACAATGTTCCCTCGAAAAGTGTTTCTGAAACACCTTTCGAGTTATGGAAGGGGCGTAAACCTAGTTTGCATCACTTTCGCATCTGGGGTTGTCCAGCACACGTGCTTGTGACGAATTCTAAGAAACTGGAACCTCGTTCAAAACTGTGCCAATTTGTTGGTTACCCTAAAGAAACGAGAGGTGGTTATTTCTACGACCCACAAGAAAATAAGGTGATTGTATCGACAAACGCCACTTTCTTAGAGGAAGACCACATGAGAGATCATAAACCACGAAGCAAAATAATATTAGGAGAAGCTACTGAAGAATCATCAAGAGTTGTTGATGAAGTTGGACCTTAAACAAGGGTTGATGAAGGAACTAGTTCTTCAGATCCATCCCGTCCATCTCAAACGTTGGGAATGCCTCGACGCAGTGGGAGGGTTGTGTTACAACCTGATCGCTACTTGGGTTTAACTGAAACTCAGGTTGTCATACCTAATGATGGAATTGAGGATCCATTGTCCTATCGACAGGCAATGAATGACGAAGATAAGGATGAATGGGTCAAAGCCATGAACCTGGAAATGGAGTCAATGTACTCCAATTCTGTATGGGAACTTGCAGATCTACCATATGGGGTAAAACCCATAGGGTGCAAATGGATCTATAAGAGAAAAAGAGATGCAGCTGGAAAGGTACAGACCTTCAAAGCTAGACTAGTGGCAAAGGGTTATACCCAAAAGGAGGGGGTTGACTATGAGGAAACCTTTTCTCCTGTAGCCATGTTAAAGTCCATAAGAATTCTTTTATCCATTGCCACATATTATGACTATGAAATATGGCAAATGGACGTCAAGACTGCCTTTCTGAATGGTAATCTTGAGGAGAATATCTTTATGTCTCAACCCGAAGGGTTCATAGCCCAAGGCCAGGAACAAAAGGTTTGTAAGCTAAATCGATCCATTTATGGATTGAAACAAGCATCCAGATCATGGAACATTAGATTTGATACTGCAATCAAATCTTTTGGCTTTGACCAAAACGTTGATGAGCCTTGTGTATACAAGAAAGTCAACAAAAGGAAAGTGGCTTTTCTAATACTTTATGTAGACGATATCCTACTCATTGGGAATGATGTAGGATACCTCACTGACATTAAGAAATGGCTAGCAGCCCAATTCCAAATGAAAGATCTGGGAGAGGCTCAATATGTTCTGGGAATCCAAATCATTAGGGATCGTAAGAACAAAACGCTAGCTCTGTCTCAAGCAACGTATATTGACAAGATGTTGTCTCGATATTCGATGCAAAACTCCAAGAAGGGACTCCTACCCTTCAGACATGGGGTACACCTGTCTAAGGAACAATCTCCTAAGACACCTCAAGAAGTTGAGAACATGAGACACATCCCCTACGCCTCAGCTGTGGGCAGCTTAATGTATGCCATGCTCTGCACTAGGCCTGACATATGTTATGCAGTGGGAGTAGTCAGTAGGTATCAGTCTAATCCAGGGTTGGACCACTGGGGAGCGGTTAAGAATATCCTCAAGTATCTTCGGAGAACGAGGGACTACATGCTTGTGTATGGAGCTAAGGATTTGATTCTTACTGGATACACTGACTCTGACTTTCAAGCTGATAAGGATTCTAGGAAATCCACATCAGGATCAGTATTCACCCTCAATGGAGGAGCAGTAGTGTGGAGAAGCATCAAACAAGGATGCATAGCAGACTCAACCATGGAGGCTGAGTATGTAGCAGCTTGCGAAGCAGCTAAGGAGGCAGTATGGCTCAGAAAGTTCTTGACTGATTTGGAAGTAGTTCCGAATATGAACGTGCCCATAACACTATACTGTGACAACAGTGGGGCTGTAGCCAACTCAAAAGAACCTCGTAGCCACAAACGGGGTAAACACATCGAGAGGAAGTATCACCTGATACGGGAGATTGTGCAAAGAGGAGATGTGATCGTCACTAAGATCGCCTCGGAGCACAACATCGCTGATCTATTTACAAAGGCTCTCACGGCTAAAGTGTTTGAGGGTCATCAAGAAGGTCTAGGTCTACGAGATATGTATGCCATCTAGGGCAAGTGGGAGAAATGTATAATGGGTATAAGGATGCCCTAGTTCATTGTATTTCCAGCTTTAGATTATTGCATTTACATCCCACTAACTAGTGTTTTAGTTCAAGTGGGAGTTTGTTGGGTTTTATGCCCTAAAACTCGTAGATAGTGAATGTAACCGTTGACCGGATATTAATGAAATAATATTGATATATTTTTTCCATTAATTGTTATTAGTTATTTTATATATGTCTTTGCCTAATAATAACCCTAATCCAATAAACTAGACATCCAAGGCTGTAATATGAGTCTTGAACTATATGTAGCGACATATGGGATCATTGTTCAAAAAACAGCCTAAAGGGTCTATAGTATAGGGATAAGACTGGGTGCCTTATCCTGGTAACACTATGGATACGGCCCACTTTGTATTTGATACAAACGCTGCGATCCAACGCGTTCGTGTAGGAGACATGCGAGTGGGGGTATCCTATGCAATGAGTTTGCATAAGACCGGACCGCGAAATAGTAACCACTAGTCATAACACCGTTAACTAGTTGGTTTTCTATTTTCACTAGGACGGCCTAGACAACTTAGTCTTAATCCTGAGTTGATTATGGACTCCTGCTCATGAGAGATTGTCCTTTGATTTGTATGGGTGAGAGTGGCCAATACGCCAACTCAATAAGCCTACCACTTTGGGGACAAGATCGAATGGGGAGCTGGGAACATAATCGTACAAGATGGAATTCACTCCTTCCCGACTTAGGAAAGCAGATGAGTGTTCCCTTAAGTGGTTACTCCGAGTCTTGAACAAAGGGCCCTACCCTCACAATGGCACGAGAGGGTTTTTTCTATTTGATGGTTGGACCATAAATAGATCGTTCATTAGAGGAGAATTGGTACTTAAGGATATAGAGGTGACCCAGGGGTAAAACGGTAATTTGACCCAGCTGGTGTTATGGACACTCGGGAAGGACTAACTAGTCGATATTGGTCTAAGTTCCGTGGACACAGAAAATATGTCTGCAGTGAGAAGAGTGCAACTGTGAGTCTATAGTGGAATGTACACACAGTTAACGAATATTGATTATTGTGGTTAATGAGTTTAACCAATTAATCTCACATCGTTGGAGCTTCTGATCTGCAGGTCCATAAGGTCCCACTGGTAGCTCGTAAAGTAATTTGAGGCAACTAAGTAATTAAATGTAAATTGAAAATGTTCAATTTACTAAGGGAAATAAATATAATATATATTGATATATTATTATGAGAGAAATTAATATTTGAAGAAGTTCAAATATAAATTTATGGAAGATTGAAAGAATTAATTAATTTAAGTCCTAAAAGTGTTTGGGCAAAATTAATTAATTCAAGGCCGGAAATTAAATATGTGATATTTAATTGGTGGTTAATTAATTAAAGAATTCATTAACCATGAATTAATCAATTATGTAAATAATTAATCACTTAAGGAAGTGATTAATCATTTATGGGAATGATCTAATTACTTATGGAAGAAATTAGTCATTTATGGAAAAGATTAATCAATTGGGGAATTGATTGATCATGATTGATTAATTAAGGAATAAGATTGAATCAATTTTGGAAAATATTGATTTAATTGAATATTTTATTCATGGCCTCTCTTCTATAAATAGAACACTAGACCTAATTGGTCATGACACTTGACACTCTTGAAAGACAAGACCTAGAATTCTCTCTAGCCTCCCTCTTAGAGAAAGACTCCCACAAGTCTTTGGCCTCCTAGACTTAGAGACATACCGGTGTAACCTCTGTGGTTATTGTGTCATTCAAAGAAGAAAATCCAGCGATCAAGAGGCGAGAAGGCTGCTGCGTTTTCGTTCGTTGGAGCGTCGTTGGCGAAGAACGGTCAAGTCTACAACGGAGGTTTGTAACGGTTCTTCCTCTTTTCGTTAGAAAAGTTTTTTAAAATAAATTTAGATTTATTCTAGCATGTTTAAACCGTTTTTACAGCGACTTTAAAGTTAGTTTAAAGTTTTGTTTGAGTTATCGTAACAGTATTTTAATGTTAATTAATATACGGCGTAAGGTCCAATCGATGCGCTTCCGCTGCGTGGGGACTTTTATTCCCTTCACGATTGACTCTCAATTTCAAATAATTTTAGAATTAAAAGCATGTACTTCGAACAAAAAAAATAGAGCACAAAAAAACCAACCTTTTGGTGAACGAAATTATCGAGCTCCGTGGATGAATTCTCTTCACGATCAGTTTGTAGACGACCACGAGTGTCATCCCCGCTTTCCTCTGGCCTTAGAATGACTTGTGGGAGCCTCATCGGTGATGAATTGAAGGAGAAAAAGGGATAGTTTTAGAGAGCGATATCCTATTTTAGAGAAATTTCCAGCTGCTGTAAAAATGAAGGATCCACACGTTCAACACCTCTTCATACACGAATTTTTTCTCCTTTTAAATGAAAACTAATGCAGCTAGGAATCCCAAATTAAGACAACAAATTTGTCTTTGTTAAGGTGATCTTGAGGTGTCATAGATCAAAGAAGAGAAATGGGGTTGGTGTCAAGCTTGTTGATTTTGCCTCTTGGATTAATAATTTCAAAAATGAAATTAAAACCAACATTTAAATGAATTTCTCAAATTCATTTTTTTTCTTTTTTAATTAATTTTAAAATAATTCAAATAATTAAAGTAAAATTAATTAAACATTTTAATCACTTAACTATATTAATTTAATATTAAATATTAAATGAATATTTAACACCAAACTCGATCTCTCTCAAAGTTGTTTTCTCAAGCATGAATCCCTATTCATGTGTGCTTTATTTAAAGCACATTTAAATACATTAACTCTCTCAATGTATAGTTTAATTCACAATTAAACTAAAATACATTTAATTACGTCGCATATAATTAACACAAAACTCCCTAAACGAATTTGAACGATTCAAATTCTTTCATCACTTTGTTCTAAGGTTTAGTCCATATGAGCTAGCAGGGGAACCTAATATACCTACAGATCATGGGCTCCAGTGATCCGAGATTAACCGGTTAAATTCTTTTAACCTAGTTAACCAACATTCGTTAACCACGGGACACTCCACTGTAGCCTGATAGTTGAACTCCCCTCACTGTAGATATATTTATGTTCACCCGATATAACCATGATTAGTAAGTCAACCCTTCACAGGTTGTTCGTAACTACAGCTGGGTCAAATGTTTGAAGGAATTGAATCCTCTAGCGGAAGCGGTTTTCACCGATCGTGATTTTAATTTCAATTAAAGAAAACCGGTACGTTGGGCAAAATAAGAAATAATTTCTACACTAGATTAAGCATGCATTTACTAATTCTAAACGATTTAGAATTTTAGAAACTTACTTGTTGAAGACCGTTCTTCACAGCACTATGCTCCTCAACGAACACTTCGTCACGATCTCTTGAACACAACCATCAAAGAGCACCTGCTATCCTCTGAATTCATGAGGCTTGGATTGTGGGATCCAATCTTGAAATTGGGAATGGAAAAATCACAGCCAACCTTGCTGTGTTTTTCTTTTTGGGATGAGAGAGTTTTTGAGAGAGAGAGAGTTCTTCATCTCTCTGTCATTCTGCGTGAGAATGAGAAAAAATGAGCCATCAATCGGGCAACTCCCTCTCCCCTGTACGATAAGTGGGGAGGGAGTTATTACCCTACTAGATCTTGATCGTTGGATCTAATCCAAACGATCTTGGCCGTCTATTAATTAAATAATAATAATCATTTAATTAATTAATTAATTACAATTAATTTAATTAAAACAATATTAATTAAATCAATTATAATATAAGATATTTAATTCAATTTGAGTCATATTCAATTGAATTAAACTGGCCATTCAATTAATCCTATTAATTGAATCCACTTTAATTAAATATCAAATATTTAATTAATTTTTGTAATTGAATCATATTCAATTATATCTCTCTCATTTAACCTATAGTCTTAATGTGCATCAAATGTACATTAATATTAACTATAGAATTAATTTAATCAAATCACATTTAATTAAATTAAATTAATTAATTCTCCAATTAATTAATTCATTAATTAAATATCATATATTTAATTAATTAACTATTTGAATCATTATTCAAATAATTCTCTCATATACAATAGTTTTAATATAAATCTCATTCACATTAAATTTAACCTATAGTTTCAATATGAATCTAATTCATATTTAATATTTGAACTCCTTCAAATATTTAATTTTTCCGTTAATTAATTTTGAATCATATCCAAAATTAAATTATAATATAAAGTTCAATTCACCAATTAAACTTATATTATAATGTATCTTTATACATTATTTTAATTGTATCAAATACAATAAAATCCCCTTAACGAATTTGAACACACTTCAAATTCTAGTCAAGACTATTTAACCTCAGAACCCTTTACGAGCTAGCAGGTGGACCTAATGGACCTACAGATCAGAAGCTCCAACGATACGAGACTAATTGGCTAAACTCATTAACCAAGTTAGTCAACATTCGTTAACTGTGAGTCACTCCACTAAAGACCCACAGCTGCACTCTTCTCACTGTAGAATATTTCTGTGTCCACGGATATCGACCAATAACAGTAAGTCAATCCTTCACGAGTGTTCGTAACGCCAGCTGGGTCAAATTACCGTTTTACCCCTGGGTTACCTCTGGATCCTTAAGTACCACTGATTCCTCTAATGAACAATCTGTTTATGATCCAATCAATAAACAGCAGTTCCTCTCGGGCCAGGAGAGGATGGGCGCCCTTGTTCAAGACCCGGAATCAGCCCTTAAGGGAACACACATCTACTTGCCCCAATAGGGGAAGGAGTGAATTCCATCTTGTACTGTTATGTTCCCAGCCCCCATTCGGTCTTGCCCCTGAAATGGTAGGATTATTGAGTCGGCGAACTGGCCCTCCTGAAAAGGAGTTCATAACAGACTCAGGATTGAGATTGAGTTACCTAGGTCATCCTATTGAAATAGAAACCTAAACTAGTCAACGATGTTACATCTAGTGGTTACTATTTCGCGGTCCGGTCTTATGCAAACTCATTGCACAGGATACCCCCACTCGCATGTCTCCTACATGGATGCTTTGGATCATTGCATCTGTATCGAATACAAAGTGGGCCGTATCACATAGTGTTACCAGGATAAGGTACCCAGCCTTATCCCTATACTATAGACCATTTAAGTTGTTACTTGAACACTGATCCCCGTATGTCCCCACATACTAGTTCAAGTTTCATCTAAACAACCTAGGATCTTAGTTTATTGGATTTGGGTCAAATTGTGCAATTTTAGTAACAATAACTCTTTATTGTACAAACCTCAATAACGACGTATTGATACAAGTGAACAATTTGTCACCATTCACTACCTACGAGTTTTAGGGCATAAAACCCAACAATGTTTGTTTTACCCCTGAAGTCACATCTTGTTCCTTAAGTCCCTACTGAGTCCCTAATGAACAATTGGTTTGTCGTCCGACCACTATACCTAATACCTCTCGGGCCAATGAGAGGGCAGGATCCCTTTTTTCACGTCCTGGAGTCAGCACTTAAGTGAACAACCTCTCTACTATCCCTAAATCGGGTAGGAGCGAATTCAATCTTGCAGGATCATATCCCCAGCAATCTACCTGTTCCTACACCTGAAATGGGGGGTCCATTGAGTCGGCGATGATGAGTCACTCTCACCCATGCAGATTTAAGGATAAGCTCGAATAAATAGGATTTCATAGTTAGCTCAGGATTAAGATCAAGTTACCTAGGTCATCGAACTAAAATAAGTCAGTTTCAATAGTAAACGATGTTATAAAGGAAACTGATTTATTTCTTTGTCCTGGTCTTATGCAAACTCATTTGCATAGGATGCACCCACTCGCATGTCTCTACATGAACGATTCAGGATCACATCCTTTGCACTATATACACAGTGGGCCGCACCACATAGTGTTCCACGAATAACGTACCCAGCCTTATCCGTATACTATAGACCGTTTACGCTATTACTTGAACTTGATCCACTTTTATGTCACTACATAAAGTTCAAGCATTCATATCATATAGCCAAGGATGTCAGTTTATTGGATTTGAGTTATTTAACGTGCAATTCACTTATTTAATAACTTAAGTGAACAAAAACTCGACAACGACTTTATCGAACAAGTATACTACTATTTGTTTCATTCACAATCTACGAATTTTAGGACACCAGCCCCAACAATATCCCACTTGCACTAAAACTCTAGTTGAGTGGGGTGTACAATAATTCATAACAGCAGTGAGTGAATAAATACTTGTATTAATAAAAATTTACAAATACAATAAACTAGGGCATCACATACCCAATACATCATGGTATTGAATACCGGTTACAATCCTCCCACTTCAACTAGATTATTTCCTGTACATATCTCGCAGAAGTAGACCCTCTAGATGACTCTCGAACACTTTAGGCGTGAGAGCTTTCATGAATGGATTAGCAATGTTGTGCTCTTAATGCTATCTTTGTGACGATCATGTCTCCTCGGTGCACTATCTCCCTGATGAGATGATATTTTCTTTCGATGTGCTTGCCTCATTTATTGCTTTGAGGTTCTTTTGAATTAGCAACTGCACCGCTATTATCATAGTAGAGAGTGATGGGCAGATGCATATTTGGAACGACTTCCAAATCAGTCAAGAGCTTCCTAAGCCATACCACCTCTTTCACTGCTTCGTAGGAAACTACATATTCAGCCTCCATGGTCGAGTCTGCTATGCATCCCTGTTTGATGCTACACCACACTGTCACTCCTCCATTTAGAGTGAATACTGAATCTGGCATGGATTTCCTTAAATCCTTATCGGTTTGGAAGTCACAATCAATGTATCTTGTAAGGATCAAATTTTTATCGCCATACACAAGAATATAGTCCCTCGTTCTTCTAAGATACTTGAGGATATTCTTAATAGCAGTCTAGTGATGGAATCCTGAATTGGACTGATACCTTCTGACAATCCCTACTGCATAATAAATGTCAGGCCTTGTACACAACCTAACATACATTAGGTTGCCTACTAAAGAGGCATAGGGAATTCGTCTCATGTCCTCAACTTCTTGAGGCGTCTTAGGACATTGTTCCTTACACAAAATAATTTCATGCCTGAAAGGTAACAAACCTTTCTTTGAATTTTGAGACAGGGCTAACGTTTTGTTCCTTCGGTCCCGAATAATTTGGATCCCTAGAACATATTGTGCCTCGCCCAAATCTTTCATTTGGAACTGAGTTGCTAGCCATTGTTTAATGTCAGTAAGATAACCTACATCATTTCCGATGAGTAGGATATCATCTACATACAGTACTAAGAAAGCTACTGAAATTTTGATAATCCCTTTATTAACACAAGGCTCATCAACATTTTTTTCAAAGCCATAAGACTTGATCTAGATGCTTGTTTCAACCCATAAATGGATCGTTTAAGCTTGCAATCTTTTTGCTCTTTAACCTTGAGCAATGAACCCTTCTGGCGGCTGAGACATAAAAATACTTTCTTCAAGATTGTCGTTCAGAAAGGCAGTCTTGACATCCATTTTCAATATCTCATAATCATAGAATGTGGCAATGGATAGAAGTATCCTTATCGACTTCAACATGGCAACAGGGGAGAAGGTTTCCTCATAGTCACTCTCCTCTCACTGGGTAAAACCTTTTGCCACAAGTTGTGCCTTAAAGGTCTGTACCTTTCCAACAACGTCTCGTTTTCTCTTGTAGATCCATTTACAACCTATGGGACTTACCCCTTCAAGTTGATCTACAAGATCCCAGACTGAATTAAAGTACATGGATTCCATTTCGAGGTCCATGACTTTAATCCACTCGTCCTTGTCTACGTCATTCATTGCCTATCTATAGGTCAATGGATCCTCGACTCCGTCATCAGGTATAACGACTGGAGTTTCAGCTAAACCCAGATAGCGGTCAGGTTGAGTAATAACCCTCCCGCTACGTCGAGGCACTCTTATTTATTGAGAAGGACGTGACTGACTGGAGGTAACAGCTTGATCGACGACTTTGGTTCATGTTTTCGTAGCTTCGTTAGATAATTCACTTAAAAACTCTTTACTCTATGGCTTGTGGTTCCGAACGTGGTCTTCTTCTATGAATGTAGCATTTGTCGATACAAGTACTTTGTTTTCCTCAGGATCGAAGAAGTATCCACCTCTCCTCCCTTTGGGATAGCCTACAAATAGGCAAAATCTTGAATGAGGTTCTAATTTCTTCGGGTTTGCCTCTAGCAAGTATGTCGAGCATCCCCAAATTTTCAAATGATGTAAACTTGCTTTACGCTCTTTCCAGAGCTCAAACGGTGTTTCTGAGACACTATTTGAGGGAACCACGTTAAGAATGTAAACTGTAGTCTCTACTGCATAACCCCAAAACAAGTTAGCTAATTGAGCATAGATCATCATCGAGAAAACCATGTCTAACAGGGTTCTGTTTCTCCTTTTCGATATATCGTTCTGTTGAGGTGTACTAAGGGCTAAGAGTTGGGACGTGATTCCATGTTCTATCAAATAGTCTTGGAATCTCGAGTCCATATACTCTCCACCTTGATCGGATCAAAGTGTTTTTAACGTCTTACCTAACAAGTTCTCAACCTCGGCCTTATACTCCTTGAATTTTTCAAGGGCATCGGACTTATGATGCATTAGGTAGAGATAGTCATACCTGGAATAATCATCAATAAAAATGATGAAATATTCTTACCCTCCTCGAGCTCTAACGTTCCTTGGTCCACAGAGATCCGAATGTATGAGCTCTAGGGCTCTGCGACATGATAACCTTTTCCGGTAAAAGTTCATTTAGTCATCTTGCCTCGAAGGCATGACTCACAGGGAGGTAAAGGGTTATCTTCTAACTTGTTTAGAAGTCTATTTTTAACCAATCTCTCAATCCTATTGAGATTAATATGGCCTAACCTCAAGTGCCAAAGATAAGTATCTTGAGAAACTTTCTGCCTTTTAGGTTTAGTCTTAGCGGTTTTAAACATCTTATGACTCAATTGGTCTTAAAACATATAAATTATTCTCCATGTTTGCAGAGCAAACGTCAATACCTCTTTTAGTTATGAATGCTTCATTAACATAAAAGGATATTGAATAACCTTGTTCAATTAACCAAGATAGAGAAATCAAATTTCTTTTAATTCTCGAAACTATGTACACATTATCTAATATCATGTAACGTTCCTCCGAGAAGAATAATTTTATGTCTCCCACTACAGTAGCCGAGATGACTTCTCCTGTTCCGACTTTAAGGGTCATCTCACTAGCTTGTAACTGTGTCCAGGAACTCATTCCTTGAAATGAAGAACATACGTGATTAGTGGCACCTGAATCGAGTATCCAGACTAAACTATCATTTTCCACTAAACACGATTCCAAGACTAATAAATCAGATTTACGGTCGTGGATTATGTTCCTCTTGGCTAAGTATTTTGCCTGAGGACATTCCTCGGTTAAAACCATACTAAATAATTTGTCAAGAGTTTAGCATTTAAGTTTTCTTAGTCGTATGTTCTAAATCGTTTAATTTGGCGTTCCGACAAAGCACATATAGATTTCGACATTATTGCTAAAAAATAAAAAATTAACTTGAATTAGAAACTTGCACTAAACCCATTATTCATATTATCCAATCAAATTTAGCAAAAGTAATCATCGACCCAAGTATATATTTGATTCATTTTGCAACAATACTTCAGGGATTTAGAATAACCGCTATCGTAGGGCAATCAACTACTCCTCCTCTGAATTGAGACAATCTCAATCAATTACTATTGCAAGAATAACACTTTACTCTAATAGTTATTAGCTACCATTAGTTCGATCAAGACAATCTCATAAGTGTGACCTGCCATTTTCAGATCCTAGAGGACGACCCTAACATTGCCACCGTAGGGAAGAGCTAATGTTAGGAATGACCCTAAGAAACCCTATCCATTTCTGGAGTTTGTGTTGTTTTGAATCCCATGCACAAGCCCTCCGTAGGGTGATCGCTCCTAGGGTGACTCGAAAGCAGCGCATGGGAATATCACGGTGCAACCTAATGGAAGAGACCGTAGAATATGTTGACACGTTTTCTTCACCCACTTACTATGAACACTTTCCCCATTCACCTTGATATTGACCCATGCAAAAACCATCTGTAGGGGGACGCTCCTAGGGAACCTCGAGGCCAAGCATGGATCTCACGGTGTGAACACAGGGGGACGTGAGAGTAAAAACTTGATATAAATATTTTGTTTTTATACTTTTCCTCCCACTAAAGTATCCTAAATTTTTCGGGTCTTTTATTACTAAGGTAAATTTCGGTTATACGAATCTATGTAAGTCCATGCCTTTTATAACTCTTATAAAGGTCTTTACTCTAATATCTAGGTGAATTAAACACTTTTAATTACCTAGTGACATTACATGCTAATAAAACCGTGGTTAATTCAACTTAGGTTCGGGACCAGGTGCCGGGAGAGTTCCCTTATAACCGAAGTCTTGTACCCTACTTAATCATATTTCAAATCTATTAAAATACTAAGTAGGAAATTCTAATCCTATTAGAAACGTGATCTTAGGTCTATTAAAATTTTTAAACCGTTTAAATTTAACTCAATCCCTAAGATCCTATGTTAGCATGCAACTCTTTGTTATAGGTTTGACGGTTTCTATTCATTAACTTTTATAATTATTATAACTTTTAATGAATTAGCCCTATAACATGCTGCTAATGGTGACAAAAGCGTATAACAATCGAGTATTCAAGTTATATAAAGCACCATTATAAATATACCTATGTTTAGGTGTGTATAACGATTTATACTTACGATGTCTAGGTGATAAACTCTTTTAAACCTTATATCTCTCACACTTGCTCATAAAACTTGGGTTAACTTAACTCAAGTACCGTCTCGATACGCAGGTAGGAGGTGTTTCGTAAATCGTCAACTTAAATACCTCCAACCTTAGACAGCATCTTACCAAGTGAGTTTTCTTGTAACCGTAGCTTTACAAGATATCGACATATTCTATGCGAATTGTTCGAGTTTGAGGTTCGTTAACCCTAAGTCAGCATGCTTTTATCTTTGTTATAGATTTTAACGTTTATCTCGATTTATAACAATTTATAAATAATGATAAATCTATAACATTCATCTATGCCAAGGTGGTTTCATGTTGCATGCTTGTTCGTTTTTGTTTATTAATATAACATTTATACTAATCAAGCTAAACGAATTTAAAACATACAAGCATCTAAACATGAAATCCTAACTCATGCATTTCTTTTTATTATAACACTTATAATAATTAACTAATGCATGAAGCATGTTTTCCTATGGTGGGATTTTAAATCTATATGACATACATTATGCATATGTGGTTCTAATTTAATTATAACATGCATTCCTAATGCATAACAAATTAAACATAACCAAAGTGGACCGGTTTTCGCATCTTAAATCAAGCTAACAGCCTAAATTTTTGATAATAATAGTTGGAAAAATGCTCGAACCACTCGTGTGGAAAGCCGACCAAAGCCTCCAAATATCAAACCAGACCAAAACTGCGTGGAAAGCTGTTGAACCAAGCCAAAATTGAAGAAAAGTTGAAGAACCGACCAAATTTGGAAGAACCAGACCGCTGGAAGGAGAAAACAAGGCGTAATTGGAAAAAACAGACATGAACCGGACCCATTTGAAGAAGAACCACGTTGAATTGCTGACCAATTTGTTAGAACCGTTGACCAACAACATGAACCGATCGAAAAATAAAGTGAACCGTGAGTGTTTTCTTCATCTGGTCTTATTCGGTTTGGTCTGGTTCGCCTCCGTCCGTCATCTTTTCCGAATTTCCAGAAATTGCTTATTCTTCATGCTCTATTCTTCGGCCATGTGAAATTCGTCTTAATTTTGAACGATTTAAGGCCTAAACGTACTCTAAAGACCCTAAATTTTACAGACTCATCCTCCACACATTAAAGCCCATAAACATCCGAGCAATTACAATTAATTCAACAAATTTGAACATAAAATGATGCCAAAATCGTAATATATCAACTTCAGTACCCACAAACATTCATCACGAGAATTATCACCCACCAAGCTAAAATTAATCAAAATTGAGGGCCCTAATCTTCTCTGATACCAATTGTAGGGGTGTCAAACTCCTGAGTGGAAGAGATTTGGATCGATTGACTCTCAATTTCAAATAATTTTATAATTAAAAGCATGTTTTTCAAACTGAAAAAAAAAAAAACAAAACATAGAAAACCCAACCTTTTGGTGAACGAAATTATCGAGCTCCGTGGATGAATTCTCAACACGATCGGTTTGTAGATGACCATGAGTGTCTTCCCCACTATCCTCCAACCTTAGAATGGGTTTGTACATGACCACAAATTTGTCTTTGTTAAGGTGGTCTTGAGGTGTCATAGATCAAAGAAGAGAAAATGGGTTTGGTTTCAAACTTTGTGATTTTGCCTCTTGGATTAATAATTTCAAAAATGAAATTAAAACCAACCTTTAAATGAATTTCTCAAATTCATTTTCCTTTTTCTTTAAAATTAATTTTATAATAATTCAAACAGTTAAAGTAAAATTAATTAAACATTTTAATCAATTAACTATATTAATTTAATATTAAATATTAAATTAATATTTAACACCAAACCTCATCAATCTCAAAGTCGTTTTCTCGAAAATGAATCCCTATTCATGTGTGTCGTATTTAAATCATATTTAAATACATTAACTTTCTCAATGTATAGTTTAATTCATAATTAAACAAAAATACATTTTATTACATCGCATATAATTAACGTTCAACTCCCTAAGCGAATTTGGACGATTCAAATTCTTTCATCACTTTATTCTAAGGTTTAGTCCATATGAGCTAGCAGGGGGACCTAATGCACCTACAGATCATGGGCTCCAACGATATGAGATTAACCGATTAAACTCTTTTAACCTAGTTAACCAACATTTGTTAACTACCGGGACACTCCACTATAGTCCGATAGTTGAACTCCCCTCACTGTAGATATATTTCTATCCACCTGATATAACCATGACAAATAAGTCAACCCTTCACAGGTTGTTCGTAACTACAGCTGCATCAAATGTCCGTTTTATCCCTGAAGTTACATCGTGTTCCTTAAGTCCCCACTAAGTCCCTAATGAACAATTGGTTTGTGGTCCGACCACTAAACCTAATACCTCTCGGGCCATTGAGAGGACGGGATCCCTTTGTTCACGTCCTAGAGTCAACATTTAAGGGAACAACCTCTCTACAATCCCTAAATCTGGTAGGAGTGAGTTCCATCTTGCAGGACTATGTCTCTAGCTACCTACCCGTTCCTATCCCTAAAATTGGGGGTCTATTGAGTCGACGATGATGAGCCACTCTCACCCATGTAGATCTAAGTATAAGCTCGAATAAATAAGAGTTCATAGTTCGCTCAGGATTAAGATCGAGTTACCTAGGTCATCGCACTAAATTAAGTCAGTTTCAACAGTAAACAACGTTATAAAAGAAATTGACTTATTTCTTGGTCTTGGTCTTATGCAAACTTATTTGCATAGGACGCCCCCACTCGCATGTCTCTAAATGAACAATTCAGGATCACATCATTTGCACTATATACAAAGTGGGTCGCGTCACATAGTGTTCCCAGGATAATGTACCTAGCCTTATCCTTATACTATAGACCGTTTAGGCTATTATATGTACTTGATCCACTTTTATGTCACGACATAAAGTTCAAGTATTCATATCATATGGCCATGGATTTTAGTTTATTGGATTTTGGTTATTTAACGTGAAATTCACTTATTTAATAACTTAAGTAAACAAAAACTCAACAACGACTTATCAAACAAGTATACTTCTATTTGTTTCATTCACTATCTACGAGTTTTAGGGCACCAGCCCCAACAATCTCCCACTTGCACTCATAGCTGAGTGGGGTGTACCATAATCCATCATAGCGGTGAGTGAATAAATACTTGTATTAATAACAATTTACAAATACAATAAACTAGATCATCACAATACCCAGTCCATCATGGTATTGAATACCGATTACAATCCTCCCACTTGCCCTAGATTATTTTATGTACATATGTCGCAGACCTAGACCCTCTAGATGACTCTCGACAAAGTGGAAATCTTCGACGTATGGGGCATAGACTTCATGGGCCTGTTTCCTCCGTCCTTTGGGAATATCTACATTTTACTTGCAATTGACTACGTATCTAAATGGATTGAGGCTGTAGCTACATCATCCAGTGATGCAAAAGTAGTGAAGAAGTTTTTCATGAAGAAGTTTTTCATGAATAATATTTTTACAAGATTTGGGACCCCCGATTTATTATAAGTGATGAAGGTACGCATTTCTTGAACAATATGATAGCTAATCTGTTTTCTAAATATAATATCAGGCACAGAGTTGCAAGTTCTTACTATCCCCAAACAAATGGGCAAGAAGAGCTTTCTAATCGGGAGATTAAGGCTATATTAGAGAAAACATGGATGCTTCTTGATGAAGCATTATGGACGCACATGATAGCGTACAAAGCACCTTTGGGGATGTCTCCATGTAGAATTGTCTTTGGAAAGGCTTGTCATTTGACATTGGAACTTGAGCACAAATCAAGGTCGAAATTAAAAGGAAGTTGCAGTTGAATGAGTTGGAAGAACTCTGACACTTCTCTTATGAAAATCCAAAGCTATATGAAGAGAAAGTTAAGAGATGGCACGACCGGAGGATACACCAAAAAGAATTTCACAAAGGTCAACAAGTGCTACTTTTCAACTTGACATTGAAAATATTTCCAGGAAAGTTGAAGTCAAGATGGTCAAGACCCTTTAAAATTACGAAATTTTTTTATTATGGAACTGTGGAGCTAGTAGATCACCAAGGTACGTATTTTAAGGTTAATGGGCAAAGAATTAAACCTTATTGGGGAAAGACTTTCAAGGCTGAGAAAGCCTATGTGTCGGTGATAGATTTGGTATGATCTCTATTCTATAAACTTTTGTATATGATGTGGATTGATATGTTTTAAAAATAAAATAATAAGAAATTTTTAAAGTTAAAAAGCAAAAACAAAATAACATGGGCAAGAGGGAACTCTGTCTAAGGAAAATTCTGTCTAGGAAAAGGTATTTAAGATAGGGGAACACCTTTTCCTAAGGATTTACCTGGGAGTTGAATTGGTCGAGCTATTTTGAATTTTACTTTTTACTTGGAAATTTCCACCCAAAAATAATCATGTTTAAGTGTATGAACGCTTTAATAAGTTGTTATTGTTTCAGTGTTTTAAGGAATGAAGAAATCAGGAAAAAAGCAAGGGAAATGAAAAAAATAAAAAGGCAGAGAAGCTGGGAAAATGTGATCGCATTTTTCCCAGTTCATTTGGAAATGCGACCGCATTTTCCTTATGCCCAAGGGCAGTGACGTCATTTAAATGACGATCACGTGACCTAAAACTGGAAAACCTATAAATAATGTGACTTATGTTTTTCTTCTCCACGATCATTTGAGTTCTCTTTGCATTTAAGTCAACTCACCAACCCTCCATACTCTCTCTTGAAGCCGAGAAGACCCACGAAGAAAACACCATGAAAAATACTCCAAGCCACTCGATTCCTCGCAAGATTACTCGTTCTCTGAGTAATTGAAGCAACCGATCAACATCGTGAGGAAGGCCCCAATCAACGCATGCACGAAGGAGAAGTTGAAAGACCCACGAGTTCTTCAAGAACCGTCGGGGAACGAAGACCCACGCCTCAAACTCCTTCATCAGCCAGAATGCCGTCCTCCACGAGCAGAAATTCGAGTGTTTCAAGGCAAAAGAAGACCAACCCATCCGATAGCCTCCACCACATGCAACAACATGTGGAGAAACCCTAAAGAAAAGATCCAAGGAGTGGTTCACAATGATTTAGAAATTCAGAGAAGACGCCTAACAAATTTGAAACTGAGAAGTCACTAGAAATTCAGCCACTCATGAAGGCAAGAATACTGTCAGATATTTTTGAAAACATGATTCGGCTGGTCGTAGCACAACCTCTTGTTATTGTTGAAGGATACAGAGTAGAGCAAGTTGCTTTGAATGAATTTAGGGCTAAAAGAGAAGAGAAACTAAGGGAAATTTGATGCATGAAGACCGAGGAAGAATTGAGTAAAAAGAGAGATGAAAAGGAATAAAAGAGAAAGAATGAAGATGAGAAGAAAAAGGAGGAGGAAAGGCAAGAGGCCGAGAGGGCCATGAGAGGAGAAGATGAAAGAATGAAGAAAGAAGAGGTCGAGAGGGCCAAAAAAGAAGATGAGGAAATAAGGAGATTGGTTGCTGAACTCCAACTCCTAGAAGAAGAAACAAGACGAGAAGCCCTTCGGAAGGAAGAAAACCGAAGGAGAGAGGTTGAAGACTTTCTTTCAACCTTTGAGCCCCTGCACAACGTTCAAAGGGAAGGGGAAGAGTTGCAAGTAGAGGAGGAAAAGCCACCTGAAGGGCCAATATAAGAGAAAACCTAAAAAGTAGAAGGGGACAACATAGTGCAGAATACCGCATCTGGGCAACATTCTGAGAAAGGCAAGGTTGTTGCCTTAGATGACCAGCAGGGTTATGTTGCCCTTGATCCACTATTTGAATATGATACCAGGGGAACTTCACCTGTTGCAGGTAGTTCTTCTTCAGAAGGAAAAGAAAATGATAAGAATGATGAAGAAAATGAGGCCAATACCTCCAGTGACAGTGATAGTGATTCAGATTCAAAGGTGAAGGAGTTGGATGATGACCACATCCCAATTTCTTCAGCTTTAAGGAAAAAGAGGAAAAGAGAGATAAAGGCAGAGTGGATGACAAAGAAGAAAAATGACCCAATCTTTGCAAAGAGGTTGAGGGCTAGGTCTATGGACGCCTCTCTCGCTCCCACCACCACCACACCTACTAAGCCAAAATTAACACCACCGAAGAACTCATTCCCAAAAGCCTTCAAAGATGTGGACTTCCAAGCAAGGATGGAAGTCATGAAAAAGAGAGACTTCATAAATGAGAAGGGATTCTCTGACCGAGCTGGTGCCCTACCTGAATTTGTAACGTAGGTCATCTCTCAGTACAAGTGGTAGGAATTCAGTGCTCATCCTCAAGAGGTCGTGGTGCCTTTAGTGCGAGAGTTTTATGCAGGTTTGAGAGAGGAGAGCTTGATTCTGGAAGTGATGCGCGGGAAGATGGTGAGTTCTCTTCAGTGGACATAAATAGGATTTATCGGGTCAAAGCACCTTTGCACCGAAGAGGAAATGATGCTATAAATAATCCCACCGCCAAGAAGTTAAAGGAAGCACTCAGATTAGTGGCCAGAAATGAAGCACAGTGGAAGGAGTCCCAAACTAAAGTGAAGTCTTAAGTGCCAAGCGACTTGAAGTCTAAACCGGCGGTTTTGCTTCACTTTATCAAAAATCGTTTGATGCCCACCACCCACAATAGCAATATCTCTGTAGAGAAGGTCATGCTTCTTTACAGTATAATGAAAGGGTTTGAGATCAACATTGGGAGTATCATTCGTGAAGAGATTCTCTCTTGTGGGAGAAAACGAGCTGGGAAGCTGTTATTTGGGTCACTCATAACCCAATTATGCTAGAGGGTCAAGATCGTTCTAGGGAAGGATGAGGAACGACAACTTTACAAGCCTACTTTCGAGCTACCTTTGATAGGGAAGTTGCAATAGTATAATGAGCAATGGAAAGACAAAGCTTTCGCTTCCCAGGCTACTTCACCGAGGCCGACACCTGCTCCACCACCGCCATCCACTCCTATACCGGGGCCCACTTCATCATCCAAGGCTCTTGGATCTGCTTTCCACTAGCTAGACTGCATTAAAGATCGTTTGAGAACTTACTGGGCCTATGCCAAAGAGCGGGATGAAGCAATTAGAGATTTTTATCTCTCTATCGCCCCTGGCATCACTCCTGTTTTTCTCGAATTTCCACGAAGCCTACTACCTCAAGATCCAGAAGATGAAGAAGATGATGAAGAAGAAGAGAATGAAGATGGTTCCTCAGAGGAGGAATATGAGAGTTTTCTGATCCCCTTACACTTTTAAATGCTTTGTTTAGATTTTAGTAATAGTGGTAGTTGTTGTTTTTTTTTTATTTCTAGCATGTTAGTTACTGTTTTATTGCTTTGAATGAATAGTTAGTAGCTTAGTTTACATTTTGAGAATAGTTTAGTCGTTTTCTGATAGATTAGGTTTAAAATAACCTGGGTTTTTTAGTTTTCTGAAAAAAAAATCTGTTGTTGTCGATTTTGCTAAAACTTGTGAAAATGTTTAATAAACCAACTTTTTGAATCTTTATGGCTTAGAAAAATGTTTTGGATGAATATTCTTTCATGTGAGTTTTCTTTTAAGTCCTTCATGATGATAACTAGAGCATATTTCTATCTCTAAAGTGTCGTCGTCACATCCGATTTGTTTTCTAGTCATAGGCTTTTCGTTAGTCTTTTTCTTTACAAAATTTTATTAAGTCTAAACTCACTCATGTTTAACCTATTTAGCACACAATGAGAGTCTACCCTTGATGTTTTGAGGAACAAAATGCCTCATGTTAAGCCCATGTCTCAAAAACAACATTGCGTATCTTAAGTTTAGGGCGGTGCTTGAAGGGATAAAAGCCCTACGCAGCGAAAAGAATTACCGAACCTACTCAGAGTCTTAGATTCTAATTGAAATATCAATACAATTTGCAAAAATATTACAACAATAAATCTATATTTAATGGGTTGTACAACGACTATAAACATACTAAAAATTAACTAGATCTAATCTAGACGATCCTATTGATCAAGGATTTCATTGAAAACTTACTTTTGTAGAAAGCCTTGATCAATCTGCCTTTTCTTGCTAATAAGATCGAAAACGCAGCAACCTTATTTTGCGAACACCACCAATTGGTTACACCGGTATATCTCTAAGACTACTTGAAGCAGGAGACTGGTGGGAGTCTTTTGGGAGAGATCTTTGAGAGAAGAAGAGTCAATGGGATGCCTTTCACCCCACCCCAGGGGTCCTATATATAGGTAAAGGCCAAGACCTTTTCCTTATAGGAAAAGGTCTATAAATAAGTTCAAATATATTATTTGAACAATCTCTAATTTTAATAAATAATTAATTAATTTCATAATTAATTAATTACCCAATTAATTATCATTTATTTAATCTTAGGGATTTTATTAAAATTAAAATTAATATGAATCCAATTCATATTAAAATTTATTTGAACTCTTTCAAATATTTTCTCTCCATAATTAATTTTTGAAAATTAATTCAAAAATTATATTATAAAGTTTCATAAACTTTATATTATAATGTATTGACATACATTATATGTTTCCCCAAATAAATTGAACACTTTCAATTTACAATTTATATTTAATTACTTCAAGTCTCTTTACGAGCTACTAGTGAGACCTAATGGACCTTGATGTCCAAATTGCTTACCGCAAGTGTACGGGTCAAGTAATAATATAGTGATTTTGCAATCGAATGTCGTCCTCTGGATTGGTGTCTAGCCAAATTTTAATTATCGAAGATACTTTTGACCAATTTTATTTAGGGAATCAAATAGAATGAGAATATGATTTAATCAAACACAAAACTAAAGCAAAAAGTGACAATCTAATGGGAAGAATTGGTCTTAGGGATTTGACTTCACCAATTGGAGTTATGGATTAATAAACGAATTAACAAATACTATGATTCATAAATCTTGGCAACTAAAATCACACATATCTCTCCCGAGCATACATGATTCTCTCATATGCAATTGAACCCGATACCCCTATCTAAATCCAATAAACATACAAGGCAATAAGGCTAACCTTTATAACAATTTCTAGAATTAACCTTAATCTCTCGATTTCTAGCTAAATTCTAGTTATGCATACAGAATACTAATTTAAATCCTCTCTCCCGAGTTAGATTCAAATATAAACATCAATCAATTTATGGCCGGTAAATCGAAAGCATTAAGGATACAACATATGCATAAATGAAATCAATAGCATAAAAACAGTAAATCAATCCATAACGTGCCCAATGGCTACATCAATCCCTAAGAATTAAAGCCTAGCTACTCATACACAACGTTACAAAATAACGAGAGTCTAAAACAACCATCAAACTATCTAAAGTAAGGGAAAAGAGAATTAAACTCGTTGTAGGTCGAGACCGAACGTCCCCGTCACGATCCCCACGAACAATGGGTTGATTTCCAACTTTCCCCCTTTGCTTCAGCTCAAGAATGCCCAATTTCTGCTCTATTGTTGGCTCCAAAAAGTCCCAAATCGAAGTCCCCAAAAACCTAGCCGAAAAGAAGCTTATATTCTGTTTTTTTTTTCGTCATAGCGTCGAGACGCTATTAAGACAGCATCTCGACGCTGCCTCTTGTATGCGCGTGTCTGGAAAAGGAAATGAGGTAGCGTCGGGACGCTACTTATTACAGCGTCGAGACACTGTGAGTTTGCCGCGTATTCTAATTAAGGAAACGTAGCGTCGAGACGCTCCAAGAGTGGCGTCGAGACGCTAATGGGCAGAATGCCCTCTCTTGGCTCCTTGTTACTTGAATCTTTTCAGTTCTTTGGCATCTTTTCACGTCCCGAACACCCGATTAACTCTTATTCAACGTTTTAACTCTAATCAACGCTTTCCTACAAAATAAACAATTAAGTGTAATAAAATGGCCAATAATCATCAAAGACTAGCTAAATTTAATAAGTAAAGATAGCTAGCTATGCTCGCTATCAAATACCCCCAAACTTAAGCTTTTGCTAGTCCTCGAGCAAACTACAAATCAAACATACAATGGAAGAATGGATGCAACAATCATAACTCAATCCTCAAGGCTCAAAAGTCAATAACCAAGCAAGCAAGAGACATGCACACAAGGACCAATGAGGGAGACAAATTAAAATTTTTCCAAAATTAACTTGCACAAGCGAGATCTAACTCAACAAGATCAGACTCTACTAGCCCGGGATTGGATTATTAAACTCTCAGCTCATCTTCCCTCTACACTGGCACTAAGGTTTCACTAATGAGTTAATGAAACAAATTAGTTTGTTTTCCTCCATACTTAGGTGCTTATAAAATACAATTAACTTTAGCATTTATATGTGGCACTAGCTTTCACACACCTATTGCAGGGACCCTTAACCTGAGTTTTCTCTGGCTGGCCTAACTGATCACAACAGGGGTAGCTCTTTTTGCCTTAATCTTTATTAACCATTGCATATTGTGCACAAGCCATGGCATTATTATCTTTTTTTTAACAGTAACAACAAGAATGATTTTTCTTTATGAGCATAAATAGCATATATTCTTTTCTTTCCTCGTAAGCAAGATCAAACATGCTAATTTGCAAAAAAAATTAACTCTTTAGCTCTACCTTACACCTATCGAGGTGACAACAAGCATATGAACCCAATAATTCGCTCCTAAGCATTCAAATCCAAATCTAGCCAAGACAAATACTCTACTCATGCAAGCCATCTCCTAGCTAAATTTTAAAAAGTCTCCCTTTTTGGGCACTCATGCTTACAACTCATCACACGCTTGAAAATTGACAAGAAAGCCTATCCTAGGACATCATAATCATGCAAAAGTAGCATCCAGAAAACAACCATATGCTTAATTCAAAGAAAGCTCAAAACTATAGCCCGAACTCAGATGCTCAAGGGCTCCACAAACATGCTAATCCACCCCCAAACTTAAAATATGCATTGTCCTCAATGTATAACGAAAATATAGCATAAACAAGCATGAGAACAATAAACGAATGAAAGGAGTGAACAATACTGGCCTGGAATGATGATGACTTCTTGACTGAATGCTTGGAATCTTGACAACTTGAAAGCAAAGGAGAGAAAGAAAACAAGACCTACAAAATAGACATAAACAATAAATAAAACTCAAAAGAAATAAATAACTAACTCACTTGGGTTGCCTCCCATAAGCGCTTGTTTAACGTCATTAGCTCGACGTGTTGACAAAATATGTATCAGGGTGGTCTCCTGTCAGATTTTCCATCACTGGTGCTCTTCCTAGCACCTCTCTGTAGCCCACCATCATTGTATGTGATGTGTTCTTGGGGTTCTCAAAAGCTTTTAAAATTTCCTTCTCCTGTTGGACTCTTATGATTAGCTCCCTGCGTTCAATATCAATTATAACCCTCCCTGTAGAAAGGAATGGTCTCCCTAATATGATAGGCATAGCAGGATTCTCTTTAATATCTAGCACAAAGAAATCAACAGGAAGGAAAAATCTACCTACTTTAATCAGAATATTCTCTACAATCCCATATGGACTAACCACAGTCTGGTCAGCAACCTGAAGTCTAACAGTACTAGATTTCATGTCTCCTATGCTAAGCTTTTTACATAATGATAGAGGAATTATATTTATGCTAGCCCCCAGATCACATAGTGCTCTACATGAAAAAGTACCAAAATTACAAGAAATGGTAAAACTCCCTGGGTCAGACAATTTCTCTGGTACTCCCTGTTGGACACGAGCACTGCACGTCGATGCAAAATATACAGTCTCCAACTGCTTTTCCTTTTTCTTCTTGTTGAGCCATTCCTTCATGAATTTTATGTAATGAGGCATCTGCTCCAGAGCATCTGAAAAAGGAATATTAACATGCAAACCCATAAAAGCATCTAAAAATTTGTCAAACTTAACCTTAGAATTTTTCTTTTTCTTTGATTTAGGAACTAAAACAGTAGGAGAAGGGATAAAAGACTCAGGATTAAGCTTTTCAGCTTCGTTTGAGGTGGTGTCTTCTTCAACTCTTCCTGTGAGTTCCTCTGGTTCAGTAGTTTTCTCCTCTTCAGCTAATTTAGTCTCCTCCTCATAATGCACAGATACGGCCTTGCAGTATTCCAAAGAAGATTTCTCCTGTTCAATTGGGGCTTTACCTTTATTCATAGAGTCGACAACACTCACCAGTTGTCCCAGCTGAGTCTCTATATTCTTGATTGCTGCAGAATGACCATTGACAGTAGTGTTTATTGCAATATCACTGCCTCCTCAAGCTTATTTGACCTATTACTTGATTCTGCAATAAAAGCTCCAACAAGGTCTTCTAAAGATTTCTTATTTTATTGACTTTGAGGAGTGAAGCCAGGAGGATTCAAAACATTCTTATTATTAGCATAGGAAAAATTCTCATGATTTCTATTGCTAGGGTGATAATGTGTAGGTGTGGAATTATTATTATACCCCCTAGAATTATAATTCGAAACATACTGAACCTGCTCGAGATTTTCTCCCTGAGTCTGGGATGCAAGGGCAGCTGCAGACTCAATTGATTGAGCATTCCCTGAACCTGAAAACTTTAAAAATGCATTAGCCAAGGAAGACATCTGAGCCTGAAGTGCACTTACGTTGTCAACCTCGAACACTCCAGCAGCAATCTTTTTGGGTCTCGACCGCTCAGATGGCCACTGATAGCTGTTGGTGGCCATATCCTCTAACAAAGTCCTAGCACTCTCAACAGTCTTGGACAACAAAGTCCCACCTGCAGCTGCATCAACAATAGTTTTCGTGCTAGGAGTTAAACCATTATAAAATAACTGAACCTGGAGCCAGTCAGGGTATCCGTGCTGAGGGCACTTCCTTAGCAGCTCTTTAAATCTCTCCCAAGCCTCGAACAGCTGCTCATCGAATTGTTGCTGGAATGTCCCAATTTCGGTCCTCAGCTTGACCGTCTTGGCAGGAGGAAATAACTTCTTTAAAAATGCCTGGACGAAAGCATCCCAAGTGGTAATGCTCCCAGGTGGAATAGATTGTAACCAGTCCCTCGCTTTGTCCTGCAAAGAAAAAGGAAATAAACGTAAGCGAATGGCATCTTCAGAAACACCATTTAATTTTACCGTCCCAGAGATGTCTAGGAAGGATTTCAGACGAGAATTTGGATCCTCCATGGGTGATCCTCTGTAATCGCAATCTCGAGCCATCTGAATGAGACCTGTTTTCAGCTCAAAATTGTTAGCATTAATCGGGGCATAGACGATCCCTGATTGTTGCTCCTGAAAGATCGGCTGAAAGTAGTCCCTGATGGGCTTAGGCTCTTCAGGATTAGGATTGGCCATTTGGATATTTTCTTGATTTTCCCTTCGAAGTCTATTGAATGTTCTTTCTATTTCTGGATCCAAGGGAACTAAGGCCAATTCCCTAACTTTTCGCATACACCGACTACACTAACCTAAAAAGGCAAAGAAAAGGAAATAAAATAAATTAGGAAAGAAACAAGAAAAGGAAAATAACTAAATCAAAATAAGGAAAAACTAATCTAAAAAGGAAAAACTAAAAATCTAACAATGGGAAATTCAAACAAATAAGGAAAACTCTGAATATGGAAAAATTTAAAAATGGAAAAGAAAACAATAAAGGAAAAAAAGAATACAATTTACCTAAAACAAAAATAACAAAAAATAGAATACACCCTCAACTAAGACAGGACAATTTTTCTTCGATATTAAAATTGACTAAATATGCCAATCCCCGGCAACGACGCCAAAAACTTGATGTGCAAATTGCTTACCGCAAGTGTACGGGTCAAGTAATAATATAGTGATTTTGCAATCGAATGTCGTCCTCTGGATTGGTGTCTAGCCAAATTTTAATTATCGAAGATACTTTTGACCAATTTTATTTAGGGAATCAAATAGAATGAGAATATGATTTAATCAACCACAAAACTAAAGCAAAAAGTGACAATCTAATGGGAAGAATTGGTCTTAGGGATTTGACTTCACCAATTGGAGTTATGGATTAATAAACGAATTAACAAATACTATGATTCATAAATCTTGGCAACTAAAATCACACATATCTCTCCCGAGCATAAATGATTCTCTCATATGCAATTGAACCCGATATCCCTATCTAAATCCAATAAACATACAAGGCAATAAGGCTAACCTTTATAACAATTTCTAGAATTAACCTTAATCTCCCGATTTCTAGCTAAATTCTAGTTATGCATACAGAATACTAATTTAAATCCTCTCTCCCGAGTTAGATTCAAATATAAACATCAATCAATTTATGGCCGGTAAATCGAAAGCATTAAGGATACAACATATGCATAAATGAAATCAATAGCATAAAAACAGTAAATCAATCCATAACGTGCCCAATGGCTACATCAATCCCTAAGAATTAAAGCCTAGCTACTCATACACAACGTTACAAAATAGCGAGAGTCTAAAACAACCATCAAACTATCTAAAGTAAGGGAAAAGAGAATTAAACTCGTTGTAGGTCGAGACTGAACGTCCCCGTCACGATCCCCACGAACAATGGGTTGATTTCCAACTTTCCCCCTTTGCTTCAGCTCAAGAATGCCCAATTTCTGCTCTATTGTCGGCTCCAAAAAGTCCCAAATAGAAGTCCCCAAAAACCTAGCTGAAAAGAAGCTTATATTCTGTTTTTTTTTTCGTCATAGCGTCGAGACGCTATTAAGACAGCATCTCGACGCTGCCTCTTGTATGCGCGTGTCTAGAAAAGGAAATGCGGTAGCGTCGGGACGCTACTTATTACAGCGTCGAGACGCTGTGAGTCTGCCGCGTATTCTAATTAAGGAAACGTAGTGTCGAGACGCTCCAAGAGTGGCATCTTGACGCTAATGGGCAGAATGCCCTCTCTTGGCTCCTTGTTACTTGAATCTTTTCGGTTCTTTGGCATCTTTTCACGTCCTGAACACCCGATTAACTCTTATTCCACGTTTTAACTCTAATCAACGCTTTTCTACAAAATAAACAATTAAGTGCAATAAAATGGCCAATAATCATCAAAGACTAGCTAAATTTAATAAGTAAAGATAGCTAGCTATGCTCGCTATTAGACCTACAGATCAGAAGCTCTAATGATACGAGACTAATTGGCTAAACTCATTAACCAAATTTAGTCAACATTCGTTAACTGTGGGACACTCCACTAAAGACCCACAACTACACTCTTCTCACTGCAGAATATTTCTATGTCCTCGGATATCGACCAATAACGACAAGTTAGTCCTTCGTAACTCCAGTTGGGTCAAATTACCGTTTTACCCTTAAGTTACATCTACCTTCTTAAGTACCAGTGCTCCTCAAATGAACAACCTGTTTGTGGTCCAACCATCAAACAGAAACCCCTCTCGGGCCAGTGAGAGGGTAGGGCCCTTTGTTCAAGACCTGGAGACACCACTTAAGGGAAACTCATCTACTTCCTCAAAAGTCGGGAAGGAGTGAATTCCATCTTGTGTGATTATGTTCCCAGCTCCCCACTTGGTATTGTCCCAAAAATGGTAGGCTTATTGAGTCGACGTGTAGGCCACTCTCACCCATGCAAATCAAAGGACAATCCCTCATGAACAAAAGTCCATAATCCACTCAGGATTGAGACCAAGTTGCCTAGGTCATCCTAGTGAAATAGGAACGTAACTAGCTAACGGTGTTACAACTAGTGGTTAACTATTTTGCGGTCCAGTCTTGTGCAAACCCATTACAAAGGATACACCCATTCGCATGTCCACTACACGAACGCGTTGGATCATTGCGTTTGTATCATAATACAAAACAGGTAATATCCATAGTGTCACCAGGATAAGGTACCCAGCCTTATCCCTATACTATAGACCCTTTAGGCTGTATCTTGAACATTGATTCCCGTATGTCCCTACATACTAGTTAAAGCCTCATACTAACAACCTAGGATGTTTAGTTTATTGGATTTGGGTCAAATTGTGCAGTATTTAACAATAACATTTTATTGTAGAAAATAAATAACACTTTATTAAAACAAGTATATAATTTGTTTACATTCACTATCTACGAGTTTTTGGGCATAAAACCCAACGGTGCTTACTTTATAAATATGTATTTTGTTGTAAGTTTGTACTGCTGAAAATATATGTGCTCAGGGGTATCATTACCCATATAAAAAAAATCAGAAAACCTAGAGTTACTCTTCCTTTCTAGAGTTTACTGAGTAACCAGGGGCATTCATGACACCCATGGTTTGCCACTCCATGAAGGGATGGCTTAGGGAAGTAAGTATCAATCTGAGTTTGTGATCTTTGCTCGTAGTTAGATATCTTCACCACACAAAGTGTCGATAAGCTGGAACGAAGGTAGAGGTGACAACTGCAGGGATAATAGCCCTTGCGCAACGAAAAAACGTACAGAACCTTTAACCCCAAATTAATTTAAGAACCAAAATACCAATACATTGGAACAAAATTGCAGCAGTAAAAACCATAAGGAAACTACTGAAATTTTACACATATAGCATGCTAAATCACCTCTAAACGCTATAGATCTCATCTATAAAGGACCCTATCGATCCGAGATGAAGAAAACTTACTTAAGAAGTTGTTCTCGATCGATTCGCCAACAAAATCACCTTGAATCCGAAAATTCCAGCAGCCTTAAAACCCTTTCTTTGCTGCAAATCTACCACGAACACCACCAAGAGAGTTGCACCGATATCCTCCTAAGATTTGGAGTTGAGTGGCTTGTGGGAACCAAAAATCTCTAAGGATCAAGGAGAGAATTTTGTCTCTATATTCTCTTGGGAAAGTTACAGAGAGTTCTTGAGAGAGAGGTTATGCGTGAGGCTCTGTAGAGAGTGATCCTTGGGGCTCCCAAAAAGAAGTTACGGTAAATTAAAAAACCTTCCACAAGAAAACGTCCCACTCCCCTCAAAAATAGGTAGTTCACGCGTGTAGGGTTAATGGGTGAGTTTGACTGATCAGTTTTCAACTGATTAATTAACAAATTAAATTAAATTAATATCTAATTTAATTATATACACATAAAACACTTTTATGTGTATTTTCCACTTGACCCAAAGTTTTTAATTTATCTTAATCAAATCATAATTTAATTAAAATCAAATTAAAACATCTATATTAATTAATTCACCAATTAATTAATATCTTTAAATAAATATCATATATTTAATTATGATTCTCTCAACTAAACTATAGTATTAATATTCATCCTATGAACATTAATTATAACCTATAGTTTTAAATATGAATCAAATTCATGTTTAATTTTAATATTCGAACACCTTCGAATATTCAATTCTTCCTTAGAATTTTACCTCAACACCCCAATGGAGCTACCGGTGGGACCTAATGGACCTAAAGATCAGAAGCTCCAACGATATGAGATTAGTTGGCTAAAGTCATTAACCAAGTTAATCAATATTCGTCAACTGTGGTTCACTCCACTAAAGAACCACTGCTGCACGCTTCTCACTGTAGATATATTTCTGTGTCCACGGATATCGACCGTCAACAGCAAGTTAGCCCTTCACGTGTGTTCGTACCCCAGCTAGGTCAAATTACTGTTTTACCCCTGGGCTACCTCTTGGTCCTTAAGTATCAGTGCTCCTCTAATGAACAACCTGTTTGTGGTCCAACCAGCAAACAGAAATCCCTCTCGTGCCATAAAGAGGGTAGGGCCCATTATTCAAAACCTAGAGACACCACTTAAGGGAACACACCTCTACTTACCCTAATATCGGGAAGGAGTGAATTCCATCTTGTAAGACTACGTTCCCAGCTCCCCACTCGGTCTTGTCCCCAAAATGGTAGGCTTATTGAGTCGGCGAACAGGCCACTCTCACCCGTAAAAATCAAAGGACAATCTCTCATGGACAGGAGTCCATATTCTACTCAGGATTAAGGCCAAGTTGCCTAGGTCATCCTAGTGAAATAGAAATCGAGCTAACTAACGGTGTTACAGTTAGTGGTAAACTATTTCGCGATCCGGTCTTTTGTGCAAAATCATTGCACAGGATACCCCCACTCGCATGTCAACTACATGAACGCGTTGGATCACTACGTTTGTATCAATATACAAAGCGGGTCGTATCAATAGTGTCACCAGGACAAGGTACCTAGCCTTATCCCTATACTACAGACCCTTTAGACTAAAACTTGAACATTGATCCCCGTATGTCCCTACATACTCGTTCAAGCGTCATTCTATTAGCCTTGGATGTTTAGTTTATTGGATTAGGGTTATTAAGACAAGATATAATACAAACATTGAATAATACATCACTTTTATTAATGTTCGGTCAAATGTACATTTACTATCTACGAGTTTTAGGGCATAAAACCCAACAACAACGAGGGTTCTCTTGAAAAACAAAAACAAAAGAAAAGAATGTTGAATAAAAAAAAACACTAGCAGTCAAAGAAGTTTGGGGGAGATAGAAAAGAAAAAGGAAACTCATGTATGCTCATTACCTCAAGATTAGTTTTCTTAACTAAAAGAACTACACTAGGCTCTATGAATAGGAGTTAGGTAGTTTAAGCATATTGGTTAAGGTGGACTAGGGAGAGTTTTGCTTTGAAAAACAAAAGTAGAAATCCTCATGCCTAGGGAACTTAGAAGTTGTGACTGGCACTAGAGTATGCACCTCTCTTGAAAGGCAACTTGTTGTTAAAATGCACAAATGCTAACATTTTATCCCTAGATTTAAGTGTTTTTGCTTGGTTTTATTGTGGTTTTAATGTCTAATTATGTTAATTTAAGCAATTATGTCCCAAAGGAGCTTTGTCATGAATTTTGGAGAAAACGATGGAGTTTTGGCCCAAATAATGAATATGTGGGTCAAAGGAAGAATTCAAGAACTTTAAAGTGAAGACCAAAGGCCAAAATTCCGGTGAGAAAAGCCCAATACCAGCCCAAAGCAGAGAAGATGGATGTCCAAATCGAAGGGCAGTGTCGAGACGCCACCCTCGGTGTCTCGACGCTGAGACGACTTGGAGAGCAAGACAGTGACATCACGGCATCGAGACGCTGTGACTTCAGTGTCTTGACGCTAGGCATGGCTGGAGCACTACTTAAACGAATCCTTAGCCTCGGTTTTCAATCATCAAGCAATCATTTGGAGCACTTTACAAAGGCTCCTAGAGCTTCTTAGAGGGAAGGATTGAGAGAAATGTTTTAGAGAGTTTTGTGAGCATTTTTGGGTTGATTCGGGCTTATGACGGGGCTCCAATCGAGGATTTCCTTTGGCAGATCAAGGCGTAAGCAAGCGTTCGACGTCGGGATAAGTTTTATACCCTTTATCTTATTCATATTACTGTTTATACATGTATATGCTGGAAATTTTGATTGTTCATATCAAGATGTATAGCTAATTGATTGAGTGGTCATAATGCTTTATAAATTCTGGCCAAATTTATATTGATTTGTTACTTAGTGGAAACTCAACGGAGAGAAACTAAGTTAAGACATAACTCAATTGACTAGACTTAACTGCTCGTAGTGACAACGAGAGTAGTTGGTTAGAACTAGAGATCTAAAATGAATCAGGACTTACGACTTAACCCAATTAATAGTGCTAAGGACACTTAGGTTATTAATATGAGTTAACAATAATTAGGGGAAACCGACAAGAGATCCTTATTCTTCCCAAGTCCTTAATTGAGAGGAGCCACCCATATTCTCCACTTGGTTGAGATGAGATTAATTCTTGCAAAGTTTGAGCCACCCATATTCTCAACCTTCCCAAGTCCTTAATTGAGTGGAGCCACTCATATTCTCCACTTGGTTGATATGAGATTAATTCTTGCGAAGGTTGAGCCACCCATATTCTCAACCTTCCCAAGTCTTTAATTGAGTGGAGCCACCCATATTCTCCACTTGGTTGAGATGAGATTAATTTTTGGAAGGTTGAGCCACCCATATTCTCCACTTGGTTGAGATGAGATTAATTCTTGCGAAAGTTGAGCCACCCATATTCTCAACCTTCCCAAGTCCTTAATTGAGTGAAGTCATCCATATTCTCCACTTGGTTGAGATGAGATTAATTCTTGCAAAGGTTGAGCCACCCATATTCTCAACCTTCCCAAGTCCTTAATTGAGTGGAGCCACCCAGATTCTCCATTTAGTTGAGATGAGATTAATTCTTGCGATGGTTAAACCACCCATATTCTCAACCTTCCCAAGTCCTTAATTGAGTGGAGCCACCCATATTCTCCACTTAGTTAAGATGAGATTAATGCTTGCAAATGGAGCCACTCTTGCTCTCCCCAAAATTGCAGTAAAAGCAGAGGAAGGGACCCTTTAGAGGGAGCTGACCACAAAATCTAGAGAAATTTTTCTAATAACACTACAAGAAAATGTATTTTCAGTGACAAGTTCATAAGTCCAGTTTATTATACACTTAGAATCTCTCAATTTTCTTATCTTAGTTTAATTCCTTGCGAAAAATGCTTTAAAATGAGTATAGTTTGGAAGGAATTCGGGGCTTAAACGAGCGAAATCGAAGCATAAAATGACAATTCTGCCACTGAAGCCTCATCAGCGTCGAGACGCTTGCTCAACAGCGTCGCGACGCTAGGGCAATCCGAGAAATATTTTCCAAAATTGAAGGGTGCTGCACAACATCACGATGCTAGGCAATTTTCCAGAATTTAAATTTTCCAAATTTAGATGAAAATTTCCATGTTTGAAGATCCAATTCAGCACCAATTTACCACGAATTGAAGGCCAAGAATCCCTATAAATAGAGGCCTTTGGTGTAGGTTTAATATCATCCCTCAATACATAATTCACTACAACATTGTAGTCCATCTCTCTCCCCCTTTCCACCATTCTTCTTAGTTTTTCTTGCTTTCCTTTATGTATCAAGCTTGTTCTTGCTCAATAAGAGGCTAGATTCTTCATTCATGTAACCGGGAAGTCAAGAGTAAGTTCATATTCTATTAATGAAATTTCCTATTTGAATTATCAAAGCATGTTTATGTGATTTTAGTTCTTTTTCTATAAATTTAGTTTGTGGTAGGAAAGATTGACAACCTTGACCGCGCCCTCTCTAAATTTACTTGCTAATTCTTAGTAGCATATAGGTTAACGTTATGTCCATACGCATGCGTCCCTAGAACTAAATGATTTAATCAATTGTAATTGTGGTTTGTTGCCCGTTGCATGTGAATTAATTCGGCTAGATCCCATTGTGGTTTAGATTAGTTAATTGGATAATTAATTAGTTTAAATTAGAATCAAACTTAGCATTTGCATGTTTGTGATAGTGGATCATGATTCTTGGTTTGTTGCCGGAATATGCCGGGCTTAAACTAGTTTTGACTTATTAGTGAAATTGATGATTTAATTGAATTGAACTTACCATGACTATCCCGGTTGCATGACTTTTGAGGTATTGTTATTTCTTCTTTCTTTAATTCTCTTACTTTCCTTTTACAACATTTTCCATAATTAGTTTTCTTTCCTTGTTTACTTTCTTTTCCAAATATAAAACCCCCCATTAGTCTGGTCATCACAATAAATCTAAGATAAACAAGTTATAATCGTGCTCCATGTGTTCAACCCCGACCACTACTGCTACAAGTTAGCTTTAAGGGTTGTGGATTATAAATTTATTTGAGAAGAGACCTCGACAATCTCTTCCGTCAGAAGTTTTTAGTGGCACAGCTATAATAAGTCGCAAAATGTGACCTTCAGCGACATCGTAAAATAGATGTCACAGTTACATATTTTTAGTGATGCAAGAAAATTAGACGTTGCTAATAGTTTCTGTGACACGTAAACTCACGCCACTGAAGGTCTTATTTTTAACAACATATTCATGATGTCACTGAAAGATTTTTTTGCATCACTCAAGGTTAAGGCATTTTTAGTAATTCAGGGCTCACGTTTTGCCCCTTTTCCATTTCCTAAAGCATCTCCCTCTTTTCTCTTTCTTCCTCTCCACGCTGCTAACCCTCTTCCCCTGTGTTTTTTGCCTACGCCACCAACCATCTTCTCCAGCGAGCTCTCCTTCCTGCGGCGCCATCTTCTCCATCTGCGGCTTTCCTTCTCTCTTTTTTTCCCTCTCCTACGCGTCGTCTCCGCTTCAAGTCGCCGACTCCCTTGTAATGTCGGCAATTGAGGTAAAACTCGATTCCTTATTCTAATTTGTGCATTTTGGGTTTAAGTTGAGGGTTTGGTGAATGTATGTTTCCAATTGATGGGTTTTTTTTAATTAGGTTAACTTGAAGGGCATTGTTGTAATTAACCTTAAATTTAAGTTAGCCCTAAACCCATCTCCTCCCTCCTTCATGCATGAAATAGCCCCCAGCCCCTGCGTTTTTCTCCTTCATTCGACAGCCTCCAACCCTTCCTTTTTCTTCTTCGATTTTTCTTTAGTCCCATCATCGCAGCAACTTTTTTTGTTTCTTCCTCCTTGTTCGGCAGCCATTCAGTCCCTCCAACGTCTAGCAAGCGTCCCCTGCAGTCAGCGTCTCCGTCATCTCAATTCCTCTCTGTCCGTCGTCCTCTCTGGCAACGTGGGTGGTGTTGGAGCGCGACGTTCGTTCTTTTGGCCACATCAGGTGTGTAATCCTTCTCTTCTTGTTGTGTCACGCTAGTCCCACCCCTCTCATTCACTCGCCCTCTGTTTTAGGCATGTTTCTGGCACCTCTCCGGTAGGTCAGCATCCCTTAGGCGAGTTCTTTAGTGGGCGTGTTGGCGTGGGCGTGAGTGGAGCATTGTTGTGGCTGTCTTTGGCGTTTTTCATCATCCTTGGCTTTGGGTACGTGTTTTTTAGCTAGTTTTGGGTTGGTTTTATAGCTTAATCCATTGCCCATTGAAGTTAGCTATCTTTTTCAAGGTACCCACCACGTTTGAAAGTCTAATTGTCGTTTGGAATGGATTTGGAAGCTTGGACAGCAAGCTTGTTGGCTGATTTAGGTGAGTTTTTGGGAGTTAAACCTCTCCCCGAAAGTTAATTATCTCCTCGTGCCTTTTTATTCAAAGAGGTTTATGAGTTGTAGTATGTTTTCCTCTCTTGTGAAGATGGTTAGGAGCTTGGAAGCTAAAGAGTGTATTCGTTTTGCCAAGCAACTTAATAGCTAAAGTAAGTAGTTATTGGATTTCAGTTTCAAGCTTAGCCCCATAGCATGTTTGTTGGAATTGATAAATGACGAGTTTGAAGCTTGAATTAGTTTCTTTTGAGAATTGGCATGCTAGCATGAGTTAGTTGTGTGCCTTTTAATTGTCCTTGGATTTCGATGAGCATGATAGTTCGCTTAAGCATGTTGTCGGAAGCTGTGTTCTTTCTAGGAGTGTTAAATGATAATTTAGTACACCATCGTTTTCTAGATGGATATTTTTCCACTGTGATCTTTATGTTGTGTTCAATGTCTAAGCTAAAATATTTGAGCAGGTCTTGCATTTGTATAAATCGTGGAAGATTTTTGTATGATAGTATAAAAAATGTCATTTATGTTACTCTTATTGCCTCCTATAGGTTTCTGGTTCTTGTGTGTAGTTCTTGGTTATGTTCTCACATTTAGTTATTTTGAGCATGAGATTATTTAAGATGACTGATTAGATCATGTAAAGTAGTTTAGTTTCACTTGCTTTCCATTGAGTTTAGTTTCACTTGCTAAGATGAATGATTAGATCACGTAAGCACTTAGTTATTTTAAGGAGTTTAGTTGTTTTGGTTGATAAGCTGAGTTTAGTTCTTTTAATAAGTCCGGTTGGTTTGTGTTGATAAATTTTTTGTTACGCTTGTATGCATTTTAATCTGTCGTGCCATTATTTTTGTTCATTATTTTTCTTAAGTGCAATTCCTCATGTTCATTGTTTTTTTATTAGTTGCTTCATTCAAAAGTTTGCATGATTTGAGATAAGTTCATAATTTTTGGTTGTTATAAGTTTAGTTTCATAAGTTTTGATGAGTTGTAGAATAATGGGAGCTTCATTTGGTTAGTACAATAATGGGAGTCAAAAGGAAAGGAAGATCATTAATTGTAGAGTAAAAGACACTGTGTTCTTATTAGGTCCGATCTATTGAGCATGGTAAGCATAAATGCTTTCTCACACTAAAATGGGAGCTTCATTTTGATGATTTGAGATAAGTTCAAAAGCTTTGAGTTGTGATTAACTTGAGTTTCATTTTTTTCCACTAAGTTATTGTGTTTAGGAGGGTCGATACCTTGTTGCACTTATTTGTTTTAACTAGTCTAGTTGTTGATGTTGATAAGTTTAGTTGTTTCATAACAAAACTTTTGATAATATAATTTGAGATAAGTGAAAAAGTTTTGAGTTGTTATGATAACTTAAGTGTCACTTGTTTTCCATTAAGTTATTGTACTTAGGAGGGTCAATATGTTGCTGCACTTGGTTGAATTTTCTTTTATGATAACTTATGTGTCACTTGTTTGGATAATAAACAATGCACTAATGGAATTGGAAAGAAATCTAAAAAGTATTTTGAATTTTCTTTTCCCCTTGTTTCTCTCTTCTTAGACATTGTTGAAATGCTTAGATTATATATTAAAGATACATTGAGATAGCTCTCAATTCTCCACTTTATTTGCCTACATAATAGTGAAGAATCTACTTAGTTTGCATCTTAATTATGCCTTCGATGAAGATTATTGAATGGTTATTAATGTTACATGTTTTACTATTTCAATATATATTGTAGTTCTGAGTGCAAACATAAGAGTTTGTATTAATTTGAGGTCAAGAAGTTTAAATTTGTATAACATGAGTTTGAATTGGAGCCATTTCAAAATTTTGAGTACTCAGATGTATGAACTCATTCTATGAAGCAAATGAGTTCATACGACGAGACTTGGGTTTTATACCTGTATTGGTAGGAACGAATCTCCAATTGTTAGAGCCATGTTCCTGGATGTAGGAGACAAGAATGATATCTTCTTAGGGTTAACCCAAATTTAACAAGTTTGGAGGATGTATAGCTAGTTTGTGATGCTCACAAACTTCATGCCTAACTATTTGGGTCTATTTTGAGTGTTGGTATATGAGTTGTCTAGTCTCACTAAGTTTAGTCTGCAATCCACTCTAGTGACTTTTTGTCTCACCTGATTAGACTGACTTACTTGGTAACTTTGGTACTCTTTGGCCCAACCTAAACTAATCTAACCTAACTAGCTCATCTCACTTCTCTAGATGGTTGGTAGGTTTAATTTTGATCTATCATTTCGCCTTTGATCTATCCAATAACACCTAGTCTAGGTAGTTATACTTCATTGAGTTAGGACTCATTTGACATGATCAAGTTTCAATCCATATTTCAAGTTAGACTTCACTTCCTAGTTCTAGATGTATGAACTCATTCCATGAAGCAAATCCTCCCTAATTTACACTAAACTGCCATGTCGAGCATAGTCTTCACTTCGTAGTTCTATTTAATGTTTATGTCTACATTCAAAAAAAAAATTTACTCATCAAACCTTTAAGGGCCCTTGAAGAGGTGTAACCCTCTTATTATTGAGAAAAAAGCCTAAGTCTCTCAAGGCTAAAAGTTAGAGGCTAGCCTCAAAGCAAGCCTCAAAATTCTTTTATAGTTCCTATTCTAAGTCATCATGGACAAGAATAGGAATGAACTCACAATCAATAGAATATTGAAGTTAACAATATTTCGACCTATATGATCAACTCACAATCAATTACATATCGAAGAACAAGAATGAACTCAAAAGGCAAGGTCAGGGAGATCAGATAAATATGCATGACTAATAGTTATGCATAAGGACGACTCTCAAGAATGGAGGCCAAAGTTGAAGTTTTATTCCTCAAAAGTAATGGGTGCTATGAGATAATTCCTCCAAACTAAGTACTCTATTTTGCTCCCTTTGGCACCTTGCAAGGAATGTCATACATTCCTTTTTAACTTTACTTTGATCTAATTTGGATTTTCCTATCAGTGGAAGAGGAGAGGGGAAGGACAATGACAAAGGAAACTCGTGCCTAAATATTGTTAATGCAATATATCCTTTATAGGAACTCTAAGAGGGAAATGGAATCATGAGCATATTTATGGCATAATGGAAGTATTTCCACTTTGATGTGGCATTGGCACCAATAAGATATCAAACTTTGATATCTACTTTGATTGCCTATTTGGCTATTTACATAAGACTTAGACATCTGACCCTTCAATTTTCAATTTAGGTACTTACTCCACTTGCAATGGATCGAAGTTGGATAAATCTAAAAGATCGAGGGTGCAGTCAATTTTCAAACGGCGTTGATAACTTTATTCAAGTTGCTAAGGGGCATTTAGATGAAGAAGGAAGAACAAGATGTCCTTGTTCAAACTGTTTCAATATGAATTGGAATAAACTAGATGACATAGAATGTCACTTATTTAAATATGGCATGTCTACGACTTATAGTCGATGGATATTCCATGGAGATGAGGTGGACCTTTCTCCCTTTTTAAGACCCAATTCAAGGTTTCTCGGTGCTACATTTTCAGATTCAGTTGATTGGAATCTAAGAGCAAACATTAGAGTTAGAAATATTTTGGACGATGAGATGCTCGAAATGATGGATGATTTGCGTGGGCCAATGTTTGAAGATAGTACTAAAGAATCAGATGTGTAAGATGAGACTAATGGATTTAGTGGAATGTTTCATGAAGTAGAAGAAGAGTTATACCCAGGATGTCTAAAGTATACTTCATTTAATTTTTTAGTCAAACTTATGCACATTAAGGTGATTAATCGTTGTAGCGATAAATGCTTCGATATGTTGCTCGAATTATTAAATGATGCCTTTCCAAATGGTGTAAGGTTACCAACTTCATACTATGAGGCAAAGAAAAAATTGCGAGACCTTGGGATGGGATATGAATCAATTCATGCGTGAAAGTTTGATTGTGCTTTATTTTGGAAAGAATATGCATCACTTGACCATTGTCCGCATTGTGGAGAGTCGAGATACAAATTGAGTAATGAAAAGGGAAAAAATATTTTGCACGAAGTGTTGAGATATTTTCCATTGAGGACGGGGTTGGAAAGATTGTTTATTTCAAAACATACTGTTGAGGATATGAGACCGTACAAGGATAAAAGATGTGAAACTGAAGGAATACTTCAACATTTTGTTGTTGCTAAAGGTTGGAAGCATTTTGATAGTCAATATCCTTGTTTTGTTGCAGATGCTCGTAATGTCAGATTGGCACTTTCTTCTGACGGTTTTAATCCATTTGGAAACATGAGTACATCATATAACATGTGGCCAGTTATGCTGAAGGAACAATTTATTTTTCTATCACTACTCATCCCTGGTCCAAGGTCTCTTGGTAAGGAGATTGATATTTACCTACAACCACTGGTGGACGAGTTAAATGAGTTGTGGGTTAATGGAATACGAACTTTTGATAGTTTCAGTGCTTCTTTCTTCCAGCTTCATGTTGCACTATTATGGACAATCAATGATTTTCCAGCTTATGGAGATTTATCTGGTTGGAGGACAAAAGGTTATAAAGCATGTCCAGTTTGCAATGTCGATATAAGCTCAATGGCATTAAAGAGCAAAATTTGTTATATGGGACATCGTAGATATCTACCTCCAACACATGCATGGCGCAGAAGTAGGCAACATGATGGAAAACAAGAAATGCGAGCAGCTCCGAATGTATTATATAGACAAGATATTATAATGTACTGAATTCGTTATGTTTTCCTATGTTGAGCAAGAATCCTACCAATCCTGATAACAAACGGAAAAGAATGGTTAATGAGCAGAACTGGACCAAAAGAAGCATTTTTTTTAATCTTCCATGTTGGGAAAACCTTAAACTATGTCATAAACTTGAGGTGATACATATTGAGAAGAACATATGTGATAATTTGGTGGGCACTATATTGAATATTGATGGGAAGACTAAAGATACCATTAAAGCTCGTGAGGATCTAGCTAAGTTGAAAATAAGAAAGGAACTTCACATACAGGAGGTTGGAAATAGGCTTGTGAAGCCTCATGCATCCTACAAATTAACTGCTGAAGAAAAGGTGAGCTTTTGCACCTTCTCGAAATCTGTGAAGTTTCCAGATGAATTTGCTTCCAACATATCTCGTTGTGTTCATGTAAAAGAGGGCAAAATCTCTGGTTTGAAAAGTCATGACCGCCATGTTTTATTGCAAAGACTTCTTCCAATTGGCATTCGACCATTTATACGTAAGGATATTGCTACAACTGTATCAGAATTGTCAATTTTCTTCCATGATCTATGTGCAAAAACTTTAAGCATAGCAGATTTAGATAGAATGCAAGCTGATATAGTGTTAATCTTGTGTAAGTTGGAAAAAAAATTTCCACCGGCATTTTTTGATGTCATGGTCCATTTAGCTATTCATTTGTCGTGGGAAGCGAAAATTGTTGGAACTGTTAGACATAGTTGGATGTATCCTATTGAAAGGTATCACACTTACTTTTGAAGTTTCGTTAATTCATATTTCTATGATATAGGCTTTAAGATATTTGGTTCGGATGATTTGTATCAGGAGTTTGCGATATTTAAAGCAATATGTTAGGAACAAAGCTCGACCAGAAGGTTCAATTACAGAAGCTTACATCATAAATGAATCTTTGACCTTTTGTTCTATGTATTTACATGGAATTGAAACAAGGTTTAATAGAAGTGAGCGTAACAATGATAACATTGAGGATGAGGATAACAATAACGAGCTATCCATTTTTTTGGACGTATACGATAGTTGGGTGGTGGCCAGTTTTGAAAATTAACTCCTGATGATTTAGAAAAATCACATTGGTACACACTAAACAATTGTGATGAAGTGGAACCTTATCTTCAGTGAGTACATCTTCTTATATACATTTTTTTATGAGATTAATTTAGAAAATTAAACTATGCTTCCATGTTTAGGGAGCATATGGGGGTACTCCAAACAAATGGACCTAATGATTTGTGTAAGAGGCAACAATTAGAATTCCCTTCGTGGTTCAAAACAAAGGTAAGTGTTTAGGGAGTTCATTTTTGTTGAGTCGTTGTTTGATTTGTTAAGTTAATGTGTTTTGGGGGGGGGGGTCAATACCCTGTTGCACTTACAAGTTTACTTGTTTTCATTGATATGTTTAGTTGTCATAGTGTTGTTGAGTTGTGTTTGATCACAAATGACTTTCATGATATTTGGTATAAGTGTTTAGGGAGTTGGACACCTTGTTGAGTTGTTCCATTTGCAAAATTGAGTTTCTAAGTTGGAGTTGTTGAGTTATTCTATTTAGGGGAGTCAATACCTTGTTGCACGTAGTTCTTTTAACGAGTTATTGTGTTTTTGAAAGTTTAGTTTTACTTATTTTCCATTTAGTTGTTGTGTTTAGAAAGGTCGACACCTATTTGAACTTAAGTATTTTAACTAGTGCAGTTGTTGTGATGTTGATAAGTTTTGCTTCATTAAGTTCTTATCAATTTAGTTTCAGTTGTTTCAAGTTTTTGTTGTTGTAGGTTTAGTTTCATAGCTTTTGATGAGTTGTTTATCTCAATTTGAGTTATATCTTTTCTAATTCAACTATTGAAGTTCATTTATTTGTTTCTAATGACTTGGTATTACTTGATTCCTATGACTATCCTGCAGTCATGGTAGTCATTGCTTGAAATTAGTTCATTTATTTGTTTCTAATGACTTGGAATTATTTGGGATGTTTAGTTGTCTTTTAGTTGTTATGTTGTTGTTGAGTTGAGTTTGATTGCAAATGACTTTCATGATATTTTGGGATAAGTGTTTAAGGAGTTGGACCTTGTTGAGTTGTTCCATTTGCAAAGGTGAGTTTCGTTGTTTGATTTGTTAAGTTAATGTGTTTGGGGGGGGGGGGGGGAATACCCTCTTGCACTTACGAGTTTACTTGTTTTCATTGATATGTTTAGTTGTCTTAGTGTTGTTGAGTTGTGTTTGATTGCAAATGACTTTCATGATATTTGGGATAAGTGTTTAGGGAGTTGGACACCTTGTTGAGTTGTTCCATTTGCAAAGTTGAGTTTCTAAGTTGGAGTTGTTGAGTTATTCTATTTAGGGGAGTCAATACCTTGTTGCACTTAGTTCTTTTAACGAGTTATTGTGTTTTTTAAAGTTTAGTTTCACTTACTTTCCATTTAGTTGTTGTGTTTAGGAAGGTCGATACCTATTTGCACTTGAGTATTTTAACTAGTGTAGTTGTCGGGATGTTGATAAGTTTGATGATATAAAATAAGTTTTCAAGTTTTTTTTTGTAGTAAGTTTAGTTTCATAATTTTTAATGAGTTGTTTATCAATTATTTAATCTCAAGCTTACATATTTTATTTCCTTTTATTTTTCAGCTTGGATGCATGAATCGTTTCAACAAGGCTCCCCCTTTTTTGTATGGAAATGTGAAGAATGTACGTTGGTTTTTTTGTTTATGATCTCTTGTTAGTGAATCATTTTGTATGTAAATGTGAAGAATGTAGGTTGTGATCTTTTGTGTTGTGAATAATTTTGTTAAGCAAACTTATTCACTTAGACACTTGAGATCATTTTAGAAAATGATCAATTTGTATTACATTCTAGACATGTTTCTTGATTATGGTTAATATGAAGTAGTGCATTTTCACTTTAAATTGGTATATTACATTTTCTATTTGATTAATTGTAGAATTGTTAATTAGTTCGAAGATGGTAATATTATTTTATTTACAGGTTTACTAATTCAATTAACTATTTATTTTTTAAATCATAAACAATTTTTAGCGACGTTTTATATAATGCCGGTAAACCATCATGGTACGGTGCGCTTCCAAAACCACATCGAAAGCATACCAAAAAAAAACTAGCATTCAGTTTTTAGTGACGGATAAGCTTCCTTTTACCAACATACATAGATGTCGCAAAATATCTTATTTTTTAAAAGTTTGAGGGCTTTAGCAGCGTTGTCCACGTCACTAAAACTTATTTTCTGTGACATGTGTCTTTTGTCACTGAATATGCGATTTTAGTGACGTGCTGACCATGTCACTGAATATCTCTTTCAACGACAACGGTTCGGATGTTACTGAAAGTATCTGTTTTAGTGACGTGCTATCAGTGTCACTGAATATCTTTTTCAGCGACAACGGGTCGAACGTTGCTGAAAATGGTTTTCAGTGACGTGTCCCCACGTCTCTACCTATCGCTTACACCGGCGTGTAGACGTCACTGAAGATTACTTTCAGCAACGTCTACAGTAGATGTCGCAAATCCTTATGACTACGTAGAAACAGCGATGGATGCAGCGACAAAGTTGTGTGCGCCGCTGAAAGTTTTACCGACGCATATTTCATTTCATCAGCTACATGTTTTATACGCCACTGTGATAAGTCCAATTTATTATACACTTAGAATCTCCCAAATTTCTTATCTTAGTTGAATTCCTTGCGAAAAATGCTTTAAAATGAGTATAATATGTCTATAGGTCCTCACCGGAGCTTTGGAAGCAATTCAGGGCTTAAACGAGCAAAACCAGAGCGTAAAATGACAATTCTACCCCTGGAGCTTCATCAGCGTCGAGACGCTCGTCATCAGTGTCGAGACGCTTGCCCCACAGCATCGCGATGCTAGGGCAATCCGAGAAATATTTTCCAAAATTGAAGCGAAAGCATCGAGACGCTTGCCACACAGCGTCGCGACGCTAAGCAATTTCCAGAATTGATTTTTTCCAAATTTGGCTGGGATTTTTTCCATGTTTGAAGACCCAATTCAGCACCATTCTACCACGAATTGAAGACCAAGAATCCCTATAAATAGAGGCCTTTCGTGTAGGTTTAGAATCATCCCTAAATACACAATTCACTACAACATTGTCCATCTCTCTCCCCCTTTCCACCATTCTTCTTAGTTTTTCTTGCTTTTCTTTATGTATCAAGCTTGTTCTTGCTCCATAAAAGGCTAGATTCTTCATTCATGTAACCGGGGTGTCAAGAGTAAGTTCATATTCTATTAATGAAATTTCTTGTTTGAATTATCAAGGCATGTTTATGTGATTTTAGTTCTTTTTCTATAAGTTTAGATTGTGGTAGGAAAGATTGACAACCTTGACCGCGCCCTCTCTAAATTTACTTGCTAAATCTTAGTAGCATATAGGTTAACGTTATGTCTTTATGCATGCATCCCTAGAACTAAATGATTTAATTAATTGTAATTGTGGTTTGTTGCCCGTTGCATGTGAGTTAATTTGGCTAGATCCCAATGCGGTTTAGATTAGTTAATTGGATAATTAATTAGTTTAAATTAGAATCAAACTTAACGTTTGCATGTTTGTGATAGTGGATCATGATTCTCGGTTTGTTGTCGGAATACACCGGGCTTAAACTTGTTTTGACTTATTAGTGAAATTGATGATTTAATTGAATTGAACTTACCATGACTATCCCGATTGCATGATCTTTGAGGTATTGATTTCTTTCTTTAATTCTCTTACTTTCCTTTTACAACATTTTCCATAATTAGTTTTCTTTCCTTGTTTACTTTCTTTTTCAAATATAAAAACCCTCCATTAGTCCGGTCATCACAATAAATCTTAGATAAACAAGTTATAATTAGTCGTGCTCCCTATCTTCGACCCCGACCACTACTACTACAAGTTAGTTTTAGAGGTTGTGGATTATAAATTTATTTTATAAGAGACCTCGACAATCTCTTCCATCACACTGAAAGTGTTTTTTCTTGTACTGTAATAGGGGAGCAACACGACAATAATTGGAGAAAATTTTCTCCTCGTCCTCAGCCCGAGGTCGAGGACCATGCCTAAAGGAAGCCGCATGAGGTACTTAAACCAAGTCATAGTCAAATGTGCATTTATCTTTACAGTTATAAAATAAATGTCCAATTTGAGTACGGGGATATATGGGATATGTCATTACGATGATTGTGCTAATGTCGCTGTTGTTACTGTCTTACCTTGCATATTACTACTGCATTTGTTATACCATTTTGTTTGAATTGTTTTGCTTGTTGTTGTAATGTGGTTGGCATGGAAATGATTGGAGAAGGCATAAGAAATATATTTTCATTCATTTAAAAGTAAAAAAGGATGATACATGAGAAGTACATAATAAAAAAAAGAGAGAAGAGAAAGGAGCAAACGCAATCAGAGATTAATGGAGGCCATTCAATTGTGGTCATCTCCAGAAGGGATCTCCATGTCTTCCCTTCCACTAGAAGAGCCGTTAGAGACTAGATAAGCGTCGGGATCGTCTCGCATAGCAGAAATTTCCCCGCGAACGACAGAAGGGTTGAAAGTGGAGTCGTGCCTCCAAACACGCTTGAAAGCCCATTTTTCTCCATTGCTCTATATCTCGTTTTGCATGAGGATGAACTCATCCATCTTCTTGTATGCCTCAACAAGGTGATTAGCGTCGGCTAGGTGAGCCTTCGCTTCAGCCAATTGGACCTTGGTCTTGCTGAGTTCGGTTTTATTGAGCTCCAGATAACCTCTAACCTCTTCCAGCAGGCGGTTGGTGCGATCAAGGTTGTTTTGAGCTTGGACGAGCTCATGTTGGGGTACGCTATTCCTTTGAAGTTCGTTGATTTTTTTGGCCAGGCTAATGGAAGAGACTGTCATCCTAGTGAAAGCCTGCACCAAAGAATAAAGAAGCAATTCAGTCATGGCTTTAAAAGAAAAGTAGGAGGAAAGAATGCTTATCATTAAGCAAAACTAGTCACTAACCTCACAAAGCTACCAGTGAGTAATGAGGATGCCTCGAGCAGGGTCATCGTACCCCCCTCGCCTTTGGGTCTATGGGACTGTAACCCCTACCAACAGATGAGATCTTGTGTGAGCATTTCTACCTCGCTCCTTATGCCATAATAAACCTCTGAAAGGGCAAAAGCAGGGACTTCCCTCTTTCTTTCCTCAAAAAAAGTAGGACAGTGGGGAGCCGGTTGCGCGAGGACCTTCGGAGTCCCATCATGGAAGACTGTGCAGTGATGAAAGGAGCGTCTAATTCCTCGTCCTCCGTGTCGACCGTCACGTCAGCTTGGGACGTCTCCGCCTCGCCATGGGTCTTCCTTGCCTTCCGACATTCAGCAAAAATTGAGCTGGGCAGCATAGCTACAATGGGAAGGAAGAAAATTCAGAAATAAGACACAATGAAACCCCAAGGCCGACCATATAAGAGGGAAGGGTAGAGGCCAACCTATGTGGGGTCAGGCAAGTCCCAACAACACCAAAACTTCCTACTTTACGAGGTCAGGACCGAAGCGGTGACAAATGTCGATTTATTGGGTAAGAATAGAACATTCTCAGGCCTCCGAAGAGCATCGAACCTTCCTAGAAACTACACAAAATTAAATGAAAAGTTAAGTTAGAAGAGTCCTGGAGATCCTAAATACAAAATTTTACTCACCATATTCTCCAAAATTTGTAGAAACCCCGAAAAAGTTGTTTTCGTGGTTGGGCTCTAAACAATTCCCACTGACAAAAAACCACCATCTTCTCCAATTTTTGACAGAAGTAGGATCATTTACTAAAACCCCATTCTTCGCGCTAATGTAATAAAATAAATTACCTAAATTTGGACTGCGACTGAGTGTGTGTAAAGAGAAAAAAAAAACATCTGGAGGCATAGGAGAATAAAGATAACACCACACTAATAAAACTAAACAACCGATGAAATGACTCCACCCATTTGAAACTATTTGGGCAGGGGATAAATCAGTGAGTACAAGAAAATGTTGAAGAATTAATGGAAGAGCAAGAAAACACCAAATTTAAACATAGCTAAATAAAAAGCCACCTTCCCCTCAGGAGGATGGGAAAAGCTCTCGTCGGGACCGGGGACCCTTAAATGCACATCCTTGGGGATGTCATACTCATACCACAAACGCTCGAGTTGAGCCTCGATCACCGAGGATGACAAAGTCGTGGGATGAGAAGGAGGCCCATGGTCGCTATCTTCCCAAAGAGAAGGATCATCATAGAAACTGGAAGTATGAGACCCTTCATCGGAATAAAATTCTTCCAGAGAAGTAACCAAATCTTCACTAGCCATACCAGAAAAATAAGAAAGAAAACTCGTGTAAAAACCAGAAACTACCTTAGAATAAAGAGAGCGAAAGAGGAATAACAAGACAAGTGTAGGTGTTAATATCACACATACAGAAGCAATTTAAGATCTTAGGCACACAATTTCATCAATTTGATCCTTGAAGTCATGTTGTTCATAAGAACAAAAAACAGAGTAATAAGGTACCTACCTCTTGAAGCTTCCAATTCGTATAATCCGATGCTTTATAATTCACACCAACGGCTTTTGGAGAACCACTTGGATCTTCTCTACTATCCTCAGGCCTTGGAACGGATTGTGGGATCCTCAATTGATAGGAATTGGAAAGGAAAGCTTATGGGTATAAGCAAGTTTGAGAGTTTGAGCTATGGAGGTTTTGGGAGAATTTTGGCCACATTTTAGGTTGAATAATTCCACTTATTTTCACCAACTGATCCTCTATATATAGAGGGAAATCATGCACAAAAATTGCACAAAAAAATTGACAACAATTTGAGATCATTTTGAGTCATAAGGTTAGGTGGTGCAATAAGGTTAATTACAAGTGATTAGTCACTATGCACCACCTCCAAAATTTGCTAATTTTTTAATTTCTTTTAAATTCAAAATTTACAAATAAAATTCTGAATAATCCCACTTTCTTTCATTTTTATTTTAATTTAAATAACATTTATTTAATTCAAATAAAATTATTTAATTTAATATCTCATATTAAAGTAATACCATTTGTGCAATCTTGGTTTTTCTCCCAACGAAATTTCTTGAACATGAATCCCCATTCACGTGTTTAATATTTAAATCATATTTAAATATATCTAACTCTCATTTTAAGTTTAATTCGTAATTAAACTAATATGTCGTTAAATATCATATATAACCAACTTTTGTATCCTTTTCCGATTTTTAACGTTTTAAATATTAACCTATAATATTGTTCCAAGTTTTATTCCTATTGAGCTAGTAGAGGGACCTAATGGACCTACAGATCATGGGCTCCAACAAAATGATGATAACCAGATAATCTCATTAACCTAGTCATTCATCGTTTGTTAGCTTCCAGGACACTCCACTATAGCCCGTAGCTGCACTCCCCTCACTGTAGATATATTTCTTGTCTACTTTAGATAACCATGATTAGTAAGTCGACCCTTCACTGGTTGTTCGTAACTAGAGCTAGGCAAAATGTCCGTTGTACCCGTATAGTTACACCTCGTTCCTTAAGTTTCACTGATCCTCTAATGAACAATTAGTTTGTGATACAATCACTGAACCAGGTCCCTCTCAAGGTTATGAGAGGTAGGGCCCCTTGTTCAAGACTCGAAGTCAGTACTTAAGGGAACAACCTCTTTACTAACCCTAAAACGGGTAGTAGTGAATTCTGTCTTGCAAAGTTATGTCCCCAGCTATCTATTTAGTCTTATCTCCAAATGGTAGGCTTATTGAGTCACCGATGTTTGGTCACTCTCACCCATGCAAATCAAAGGACAATCCTAAATAAACAGGAGTTCATAGTTAGCTCAGGATTAAGATCGAGTTACCTAGGTTATATGTATGAGATGTTCAGTTTCAACAGTAAACGGTGTTGTAAAGTGAAAGTGACTTATCTCCTGGTCCGATCTCTATGCAAACTCTTTGCATAGGACGCCCTCGCTCACATGTCTTATACATGAACGATTAGGATCACATCGTCTGTCTTTAAAGAACAAAACGAGTCGCGCAAATAGTGTCCCCAGGATTAAGGTACCCAACCTTGTCCATATACTATAGATCGTTTATACTATTTACTTGAACTTGATCCATACTTATGTCACACATAAACTTCAAGTATACATAATATAGCCATGGGTTCCTAGTTTATTGGATTTGTGGTTATATTTAGGCAAAACAAATATATAGAAATAATACTTCATTGAAGCAAGTCAAATGTTACATTTACTATCTACAAGTTTTGGGACATAAAGCCCAACAACAAGGTGAGAGGACATGAGGATATGAAAGGAGATGGAGAAGAATGAGGGCTATTTATAGAAGAAAAATGGGGGGGGGGGAATCTGGAGAGAATTTGAAATTTGAATTTGAAAAAAAAAGGAAAATAGGATGGCTAGCCTGCTCGCCCTCGGCCAATGGTCGAGGGTGAGCGTGCCTGCTACAGGTGCAGCAGATACGCGGCCATGTCAAGTCGTGCGCCTAGCATGGCAGGCCGTGGCAGCTCACCTTGGCCCCCACTCCTTCTTGTCCTGTTCTGTTTTATCCTCTTCTACTAACCGGATTCTAACTTTCCATTTACCTATTCTGGTTCGAAATCAACCATATCATTTCCTTCGGAACTTCAAACTAACAAAATTTTCTATCATTCAAAAAGAAGTGAAACGCCTTTCTTTGATATGGGTAAAACCACTTCGCCATCCAAAACTAAAGCAACAAAGGAAGGAGAAGATCTCTTACATCCTAGACAGACTTCGTGTAGTATATTAGCTCTCTAATGGAGAGCAAAACAAGCTCATGTTCTCCACTAAAGAGTGGGGACTTAATGTTATGGGTAAAAAAATCACGAATGATAATTTGATTCGAGAGACCTGGAGTTATCGAGCCCGGGTATCAAAAATCGGCCCAGCACAACCAAAAGAGGGTTGAGGCCCATCTCTCACCCCCTCCCATCCTTCTCCTCGCCCTTGACCCATTCATGAGGCCGAGGAAATGGTCGGCCTCGGCCCAATGCTAAGTCCGACCAGGGGAATGGACCCAAGCCCATTCAAGGCATCCACTGGAAGAATCACCCGGAGCTCCGGGAGAAACCCTAGGAGGAAAAAGGTATAAACACGCCTCGAAGCAACTTGAGGAGGGGATTGGAATCCATAATACTCACACACATAGGTATAACCTTAAAATCTCCGATTACATACTGTCTATTCTCATCCAGGACTAACTTAAGCATTGGACTGTGTGTGGTTTACACCACATCTATGTGCAGCATTTGCTTGTCTTGCATGTCATATTTTCCCCCTCTCTTCAAAAAATTCACTGTTGGTGTCACGTGGAGGTTAGGTGACGGAACGACTTGTCGAGGGTCGTGTCAAACAAATTTATAATCCACGATTCCTAAAGCTAACTTGTAGCAGTAGTGGTCAGGGTCGATCACAGGGAACAATCGATTTATTTATAAATTCTTTTTTATTTTTGAGGTAACCAAAAGGGGGGTTTATGGATAAAAAGATTAAGACATAAAGTAAAGGCGATAAAATAAATAAGGAAAATTAAATGCAAGGAAAGTAAAAGTGGAGTTAGTTGATCTTACCACGAGGATCACTGTAATCGGGATTGAACTCAATGTTAAGTTTGATTAATTTCATTTATCGATTATTAATTGATATTTAATCAACTATCTAAGTCTAGCATACTCCTGCAACAAACTGAGATCGTTGATCCCTACTATCACAAACATTCAAACTCTAAGTTTGATTCTAGTTTAAATTAATTAATTGGCCTATTAACTAATCTAAACCGCATTGGGATCTAGCCGAATTAATTCACATGCAACGGGCAACAAACCACGATTACAATTGATTAAATCATTTAGTTCAAGGGACACATGAGGAATATCATAACGTTAGCCTATTTGGTACTTAGATTTAACAACTAAATTTGGATAGGGCACGATCAAGGTTGTTGATCTTTCCTACCACAATCTAAACTTATATGCAAAGTACTAAAATCACAAAGACAATTAACTAAGCAATTAAGAATAGAAATCTCATAAAATTGAATCAAACTTACAAATCGAGGTCCCGATTACAACAATCCGAGCTTAGTTGGCCATAGACAAGCACCTCTAAGCTCGAGGCTTGATCAACCTGTTGAGTTTTATGCCCTAAAACTCGTAGATAGTGAATGTAACCGTTGATCGGATATTAATGAAATAATATTGATATATTTTTCCATTAATTGTTATTAGTTATTTTATATTTGTCTTTGCCTAATAATAACCATAATCCAATAAACTAGACATCCAAGGCTGTAATATGAGTCTTGAACTATATGTAGTGACATATGGGATCATTGTTCAAGAAACAGCCTAAAGGGTCTATAGTATAGGGATAAGACTGGGTGCCTTATCCTGGTGACACTATGGATACGACCCACTTTGTATTTGATACAAACGTTGCGATCCAACGCGTTCGTGTAGGAGACATGTGAGTGGGGTATCCTATGCAATGAGTTTGCATAAGACCAGACCGCGAAATAGTAACCACTGGTTATAACACCGTTAACTAGTTGGTTTTCTATTTCACTAGGACGACCTAGACAACTTAGTCTTAATCCTGAGTTAATTATGGACTCCTGCTCATGAGAGATTGTCCTTTGATTCGTATGGGTGAGAGTGGCCAATACACCGACTCAATAAGCCTACCACTTTGGGGACAAGACCGAATGGGGAGCTGGGAACATAATCGTACAAGATGGAATTCACTCCTTCCCGACTTTAGGGAAGCAGATGAGTGTTCCCTTAAGTGGTTACTCCGAGTCTTGAACAAAGGGCCCTACCCTCTCAATGGCACGAGAGGGTTTTCTGTTTGATGGTTGGACCACAAACAGGTTGTTCATTAGAGGAGAATTGGTACTTAAGGAAATAGAGGTAACCCAGGGGTAAAACGGTAATTTGACCCAGCTGGTGTGACGGACACTCGTGAAGGACTAACTAGTCGATATTGGTCTAGATCCGTGGACACAGAAAATATGTCTGTAGTGAGAAGAGTGCAACTGTGAGTCTATAGTGGAATGTACACACAGTTAACGAATATTGATTAATGTGGTTAATGAGTTTGACCAATTAATCTCACATCGTTGGAGCTTCTGATCTGCAGGTCCATTAGGTCCCACTGGTAGCTCGTAAAGTAATTTGAGGCAACTAAGTAATAAAAGTAAATTGAAAATGTTCAATTTATTAAGGGAAACAAATATGATATATATTGATATATTATTATGAGAGAAATTAATATTTGAAAAGTTCAAATATAAATTTATGGAAGTTTGAAAGAGTTCAAAATAATGAATTAATTAATTTAAGGTCTAAAATGTGTTTGGGCAAATTAATTAATTCTAGGTCGGGAATTAAATATGTGATATTTAATTGATGGTTAATTAATTAAAGAATTCATTAACCGGGAATTAATCAATTATGGAAATAATTAATCACTTAAGGAAGTGATTAATCATTTATGGAAATGATCTAATCACTTATGGAAGTAATTAGTCATTTGTGGAAAAGATTAATCAATTATGGAATTGATTGATCATGATTGATTAATTAAGGAATAAGATTGAATCAATTATGGAAAAGATTGATTTAATTGAATATTTTATTCATGGCCTCTCTTCTATAAATAGAACACTAGACCTAATTGGTCATGACACTTGACACTCTTGAAAGACAAGACCTAGAATTCTCTCTAGCCTCCCTCTTAAAGAAAGACTCCCACAAGCCTTTTGCCTCCTAGACTTAGAGACATACCGGTGTAACCTCTGTGGTGATTGTGTCAATCAAAGAAGAAATTTCCAGCGAAGAAAAACGAAGGCGGCTGCTGCGTTTTCGTTCGTGAAGCGTCGTTGGCGAAGAACGGTCAAGTCTTCAACGAAGGTTTGTAACGGTTCTTCCTCTTTTCTTTAGAAAAGTATTAAAAATAAATTTAGATTTATTTTAGCATTTTTAAACCAATTTTACAGCGGCTTTAAAGGTTGTTTAAAGTATTGTTTGAGTTATCGTAACGGTATTTTAATGTTAATTAATATACGGTGTAAGGTCCAATCGATACGCTTCCGCTGCGTGGGGACTTTTATTCCCTTCACAACCGACCCTTGGACTAAGAAAATTTAAAGAAGACTTGAAGACTAAAGAGAAATGTGGCTACAAAATTGTATTGAGGGATGATTCTAAACCTACACCATGGCACTCTATTTATAGGACTTCTTGGCCTTCAATTGGTGGAAACTTGATGCCTAAGGGATCCTCCAAATATGGGAAATTCGTAGAGCAAATAAGAAAAATTTCAATTCTGGAAAACTGGCTATAACACAGCGTCGCGACGCTGCTTCTTCAATTTAGGAAAGTTGCTCTCGGGTTGCCCTAACGTCGAGACGCTTGGATCGCAGCGTCTCGACGTTGTGCTCCAGCTTGATCTCCAAGTTCTTTCCTTATTTGTGCAGCGTCTCAACGCTGATGATGGGGGTCTCGATGATGATGAGGCTCCAAGGATAGAATGGTCATTTTAAGCTCCAGTTTCACCCGTTTAAGTTCCAAATTGCTTCCAAAGCTCCGATGAGGACCTATACACATATTATACTCATTTTAAAGCATTTTTTGCAAGGAATTCAACTAAGATAAGCAAATTAGGAGATTCTAAATTGATAACAAATTAGACCGATCATTAGGTAGTTTGTCTAGGTGAAATTTGACCATGAACGTATGTCATCCTAAAAAATATATATATTTACGTCCAATTTCATTGACTTTAAGAATATGATAGGTTATTTAGATGAAAAAATACAATAGATATGTTTTTTTTTATTTTATTTAAAATATAATGAGATTTTTTAAGATTTAAAATAAAGCTAACAAAAGTTTTGCTCAACTGGCATAAAGTTATACTAATAACAAAAGTTCCAAATAGATATGTTTTTCCGTTTGAAATAAGTTAAAAACATTCTTGACAGTATGAGAATTTAGTATATATGTGTATGTTTAAATTTGTAACAATAAATTTTATTGGGTAATAATTCAGTCATCGTAATTTAAATTTATCCATATTAAAGTTTATGGATCAAAATTTTCACTCTAAAGATTAAATCGTTAAAAATTTTACGTTAAATTATAGAAAACACCCCTAAACTTTAGTTTGTATCTCACTTCAATATTACCCTTTAACTCTAAAAAGTTTAAGAAATACACTTGACCTTTCAAAAACGTTAAAAAATACCATTTTTGTTATGTTTTAGATGGAAAATGTTATTTTACTCATTAGGACTAAATCACAACAATTTAGTATTAATTTATCAAACACCATAATATGTTTTTGGGAAAAATACACATTTGGTTCCTGAGGTTTGGGTTAGGTTTCATTTTAGTCCGTGAGTTTTTAAACTCAACAATTTAGTCCCTGAGGAGAGAAAGAAGGAATGGGGAGAGCCAAAGAGGAGAGAAAGAAGGGGAAGAAGAGAAGAAAATGGTGGAGAGTAGAAGAAGAGAAGCAATCGGATGGGAGGATGGAGAAAATAGAGAGAAAGGAGAATAATGGTGGAGAGAGAATAAGAAAGAGAAGATTGAAGGGAGGGAGGGAAATAAAAGTGAAAAGACGTGGAAGGGAGGGAAAAGAAAATGAGAGGACATGGAGAGAGAGAGGGAAATAATTAAATAATATATTGTTTAAAAATGTAATCATGACATGTGCTTTGAAAATGACAACACACATGTCCATTATCTAATGCCCTGTCAAATCCATCTGCATATTGTCCTTCCACTCGATTACTTCTTCTTTTTTTTACTATTATTTTTAATTTGACTTTGGTATATAATGTCGGTCGGTCGGCCGAAAAATGCTTTACTAACCACCCCGACCGACCGACCGGTCGATTTTGCATATTGCAAAACCGACACCGACCGATATCAGTTCGGTCGGTTTCGGTCGGTCGGATCGATTTTCAGCCTTTTGTTGAACACCCCTAGCCAACGACAACCTTTTCTCTCTCTTTTTTTCCCCTATTTTCTTCTTCTTCCCCTTCCTCCCTTTTTTTCGCTTCTCCTTCTCTTCCATTTCGTGTTTCACTGTTTAAAGAAAAAAAACACGCACACACACAGAACGCCATCGTCGCTCGCCCAGTCGTAGATCCGCGCTCCCTCAGACACAGATCGTCATCATCGCTCGCCCAGGTCGTCGTCGAGAAGGTTCCAGTTTGTTCGCCGCCCAGATTCGCCCAGATCCATGTTTAAAAAAAAAACAGTCCAAATCTGCAGCTCGTCGTCGCTTGCACAGATCTTCCCAGCGCCGTCGTCGCCCACCCATATCCGCCCAACATTGTAGTTCGAGCGCTCGTTCCAAATCTGCCCAACGCCTTCGTCGCCCGCCCAGATCCGCCCAACGTCGTCGTCGCCCGCCCAAATCCTCCCAACGTCGTCGTCGCTTGCCTAGATCCGCCCAACGTCGTAGCTCGAGCACTCGTTCTAGCTGCCGTCAAAGGTGGGGTTTCTCCTTCATATTTTATTTTTAAAAAAAAAAACCAGTGAAAGAGTAGGAAAGGGAGGAAGAAGGAAAGAAAAAGAAGAAGTAAAAGAGATGAGAGGAAAGAGGAGACGGCGGACGACGGACAGGCGACTGCGACTCCGACGAGGTGTGGTGGTTTGAAGAATAAGAGGTTAGAGAAGAGGAAGATTGAAGAAGAAGGAAGAAGAAAAATGAAAAATGAAAAATGAAAAATGAAAAAGAAAAATAAAAAAAGTATTTAATGTCTTGTTTTATTTTAAGAAATTAATAAAAATATATTTTTTATTATAAACTAAATGCCACATCAGCAATCTGTTAATGTTTAACAGAAAAATTAACGGAGGGATCAATATTGTAACGAAATCAAAACCTTAGGGACTAAATTGTTGAGTTTGAAAACTTTGGGACTAAAATGACACCTAACTCAAACCTCAGGGACCAAAAGTGTATTTTCCCCTATGTTTTTTCAGGGTTAAAATTGAAATTTATCTTACACTATTTTTACTTCATGTCATAGATGATTTTTCTAAAAGAATAGATGCCAACCATTATTTTAAAAACTACAAAAAATCCTAAACTAAGCCTAAAAGGGTTATCAACAAAATCAAGTCAATTAAGAACATGAAAAATTCAAGAATAAAGAAAAAATCATCTTGAAGCTTCAAAGCTAACTTTTGGGATACTATGTGGAAGGAGAATAAAAACTTATAGTCTATGAATACGACAAATAAGAAAAACTTCTCATTAATTTTCATGAAGAAAGAATTTGTAGAAAGAGTTAGAAGAAGAAACTTTTTCTCTAGTGTTGATGGTCAAATTTTGTCAGAGGAAACTCACCTGACCTTCACGTGCCACCAACGGTAAATTTGTAGATGAGAGGGAAGACGTGGCCTGCAAAAGAGTAAACCTGCACACCGGTGTGGTGCTAGCCACACCGCCTCCGATGCTTAAGTCAGAAAACGGAGGGAAGAGCTAGAGAACAAAAGGAGGGAGTCGAGAATTGAGTTCGGGTCCCTTTCTTCAGTGGCAAAGAGGGGGTATAAATACCTGCTCATGCTCTTAGGGTTTTTAGGAATTCGGAGGCGTTTCGGGACAAACTAGGCGAAATCGGGGCGCCAGAGGCAGTAAGCACCAAACGAAGTCGGCCGGGCTCGGCCCGCATAGGCCGAGCAGGGGGTCGGGCCAAAAGCCCGACCTCTTTGGTCTTGGCCTGACCCACTGGCACGTTTCGCCCCCGGGGTCCATCCTCTAGTCCAATTTCTGCCCGGTTGTCCTCGCCAGCTCCTTGTACATCGAGGTGGTCCAAAATTACCCATAAAAGTAAGCCCCCACTCTTGAATTGGGATTCAGGTGCGACTTACTGCTATTGGTCGAGCTTCTTAAGTCCGATTTAAGAGTATGAATGAATTCCTTGTTATCCTGAAAGATAGGGCAAACTAAACAAAGTAGAAACTCCCTGAATAGAAGTTAGGTGAAATGGAAATGAGAAAGGTGAGGAATTACAAAAGTGGCTTTGGTCGGTCGAGCAGCTACCTAATTTTTCTTAGGGGGCGTTACCCCCGAACCCGCACCAGGCGTTTCACCCCAAGACCCCGTTCTTGGTCATTCGGAGTGCTTCATTCCAGATCTAGGGCTTATCCACAAGTAAAATGTAGGAAAAATAGAAGATCTCACGATCCTGCATCGAAAAGTTAATTTTTGCAAGCGTGTGCTATAGGTCCGCATGTGAAGCGTGGGCAATAAACTGAAAAGCTTAAGCTCGCATGTAAGCGTTGGCTCTATAGGCTCGCATGTAAGCGTGGGCTCTATAGGCTCGCATGTAAGCGCGAGCTATATAGGCTCGCATGTGTAGCGTGGGCACTAAGCTGAAAAGCTTAGGCTCGCATGTTTGTGCGTGGGCACTAAGCTGAAAAGCCTAGGCTCACATGTTTAGCGTGGGCACTAAGCTGAAAAGCCTAGGCTCGCATGCTGAGCGTGGGCACTGAGCAGTAAACTTAGTCTCGCATGTTGTCTTGATCCATTCCCTGAAACACACTCTAAGCCTTGACAAGGGAACATCTAGGTCCTAACATTAATGATAATGTTTACATTTAACGGTAAAGTAAAAGGGAAAGGTCTACTCCTACCTACCAAAAGTAAAATGAGCGACAATGCTCTGATTACACGATAAACGTGCAACAAACAAAAGAAAACTAGAATTCCCTAAACTAAGGCGTAGTGTGTTCTCCAGAATGCTGTCCTTGACCCTGTCATGAAGTTTGGTAGGACTCAGCCTCGGCCTCGGCCATAGGATAGCCTGTCCTGGTCCTCAATGGATTACCAGATGAGGTCCAACATCATCTTTGTCTGGCCATCTCTGGTCAGCCTCGGCCATCTCTAGTCTGCCTCGGCCTTTGTGGTGAACTCCTTTAGATATCCGTTCCGAATCAGTGTTTCAATTTCGTCTTTAAGCTGAATGTAGTTCCTGGTTGAATGTCTGTGATCTCGATGGAAGAGACAATACTGGCTTTTGTCTCTGTTGTCAGGATTTTACTTCAGCTTCTTGGGCTCGTTGAGCAGGTTTGTATTCTATATCTCCATCAAGATCTGCTCCTGTGGGACTGAAGTAGGGGTGAACTTTTCAAACTTATTCAAGTAGTCTCCTTGGTCTGGTCGGCCTCAACCATGGTCTGGTCGCCCTCGACCTCTTTTGTTTGTTCGCTACCTCTTGTCCTTTTTACTGTCGTGGTCGGATGAAGAATGTCTTTTGTGCTCTCGTTCTGACCTCTTTGATTTTAGTAACTCCTCTACGCTCATGTATTTCTGTGCCCAGGAGATAAACTCTGCATAGGTTCGAGGTTGGCTCTAACCTATTGAATTGAGCAATCTTTCGTCTTCCAGTCCGGCTGTTATGGCTACTAGGGCTGCTCCCTAGCTGTACCCTTCAACCTATAGTGCTTCGTCATTAAAACGTTTTATATAGTCACGCAAGATCTCACTTGGCTGTTGTTTGACTGTTAAGAGGTTGATGTGAGGCTTGCGCTGTTCTTTGGCTCCCATGAACTGTGCAAGGAATGTTCGGGCTAATTCCTTGAAAGAGCTTATGGATCTTCTTTTTAACCTTTCAAACCAATGCTTGGCTGATCCTGTTAGAGTAAAAAAGAATGTGCGGCACCTGATTGCATCTGAGACGCTGCGGAAGTCCATCCAACTTTTGTAGGCGTTTAAATGCTGCACAGGGTCTATCTTGCCATCGTACGGTGTGAATGTAATTCCGATAAAGCGGAAGCGAATTGGGACCGATTCGTAGTTAATTTTGTTTATCCAAAAATACCATTACATTGGCAAAAAACACAGAACAAATTCTATACAAACTTAAGGCTAAGCATACAAAAAATATTAGATCTACATCTAAAGGGGAGAAGCAAACATACTGTCGTTGACGACTCTGAATACTTCAACGGACACCTTTCTTGATTTTGGACCAAGCATCAACAATTGGGACACCACCAATTGATCTTCACCACTATGACTCTGAGATTAGGAACGTAGTTGTGGGACTACCTAATCTTGAATGGGAAAAACTCTAGAGAGAAAATTCTCCCTAGAGTTCTTGGGTTGAGAGAATATGAGAGGGAGGCTAGAGAGAATGCAAGAGTGCATTCTTGTGGCCTTATGTTGTAGTACCAAAACCCTAGGTTTTAGTGTTCTATTTATAGGAGAAAGGTCATGAATAAAATATTCATTTAAAATCAATTATTTCCATAACTGATTTAATCTTTTCCATAATTAATCAATTTCATGACCAATCAATTCCATAATTGATTAATCTTTTCCATAAATGATTGATCACTTCCATAAGTGATTAAATCATTTCCATAAATGATTAATTACTTCCATAAGTGATTAATCATTTCCATAATTGATTAATTTCCAATTAATTAATTCTTTAATTAATTAATCACCAATTAAATATCATATATTTAATTTCAAACTTTCTATTATTTAATTAATTAATTACCCAATTAAATATCATATATTTAATTTTAGGCATTCAATTAATTAATTCTATAATATGAATGAAATTCATATTAAAATTTGAACTCCTTCAAATTCTCTTATATCCTATAAATTTAATATGAATCAAATTCATATTAATATTTGAACATCTTCAAATATTTATTTCTCTCATAGACTATAGTTTAATTAAATCTCATTTAATCTAAACTAAATTGAATAAATAATTAATTCATCTTCTAATTAATTACCATATATTTAATTAGACATATATTTGAACTCTTTCAAATATATCAATCTCTCAATATAATGAAGTTTAATCTCAAATTAGACTTTATATTTTAATGCATCACTATACATTATATTAATTTGTATCTCATACAATTAACTTAATTCCCAATATGAATTTGAACTATTCAAATTCTCTCAAGATATATTTGTTCCTAATTACTCTTTACGAGCTAGCAAGGGGACCTAATGGACCTACAGATCAGAAGCTCCAATGATATGAGGTTAATAGGTTAAACTCATTAATCAGGTTAACCAATATTCATTAACTGTGGGTCATTCCACTAAAGACCCACAGCTGAACTCTTCTCACTGTAGAACATTTCTGTGTCCACGGATATAGACTTATACCGGTAAGTCAATCTTTCACGAGTGTTCGTAATCACGACTAGGTCAAATTACCATTTTACCCTTGTGTTACATTTGTCTCCTTAAGTACCAATGCTCCTCTAATGAAAAACCTGTTTATGGTCCAACCATTAAACATAAAGTCCCTCTCGGGCCAGTGAGAGGAAGGGATCCCTTTGTTCAAGTCCTGGAGTCACCACTTAAGGGAACACTCATCTACTTCTCTTAGAAGTGGGAAGGAGTGAATTCCATCTTGTGTTGTCATGTCCCCAACCCCCCACTCGGTCTCATCCCCAAGAAGGTAAGCTCTTATTGAGTCGGCGTGCAGGCCACTCTCACCCATACTAATCAAAGGACAATCCCTCGTGAGAAGGAGTTCATGACACACTCAGGATTAAGATTGAGTTACCTAGGTCATCCTATTGAAACAGTAACATTACTAGTTAACGATGTTACATCTAGTGGTTTACTATTTCGTGGTCCGGTTCTTATGTAAACTCATTGCATAGGATACCCCACTCGCATGTCTCCTACATGGACGCCTTGGAACATTACGTTTGTATTGAATACAAAGCGAGTCGTATCACATAGTGTTACAAGGATAAGGTACCCAACCTTATCCCTGTACTATAGACCTTTTAGGTTGTATCTTGAACACCGATCCCCGTATGTCCCCACATACTAGTTCAAGTCACATGTAAACAACCTTGGATCTTAGTTTATTGGATTTGGGTCAAATTGTGCAATATTTAACAATAACACTTTATTGTAGAAACTCAATAACACTATTGAAACAAGTATACAATTTGTTTACATTCACTATCTATGAGTTTTAGGGCATAAAACCCAACACCTTGAACTTTTGAGGCACCTCAGCTATCATGACTTCTTTCGTGAAGGGTGGGTCAACTTGGTCGATCAATTCCTCCAAATTTTGTGTTTCAGGGTCCTTTGACTTCTGCAGGTTTCCCTGAGGATTTCCGAGTTCTTTTTGCGTGACCAGAAGCTCGGTCTTCCAAGGGAGACTGTCCTTCTTGGCCTCGGCCTCGGCAGCCATGGCTTCAGCTTTGGCAGCTTTGACCTCAGCCTCGACAGCCTTGGCACTTCTGCGCTTTCCTTCGATCAGATTCCTCAGGTCTGTCCTGATATGGCTGCAACTTGGTGTTGAAACTACGTGGTCACGTTGATCGGTAAAATTGGTAATACACTTAGAACCTTCCAATTTGCTTATCTTAGTTGAATTTCTTGCGAAAAATGCTTTAAAATGAGTATAATATGTCTATAGGTCCTCACCGGAGCTTTGGAAGTAATTCGGGGCTTAAACGAGCGAAACCAAAGCGTAAAGTGACCATTCTGCCCCTGGAGCCTCATCAGCGTCGAGACGCTCGTCATCTGAGTCGAGACACTACAGCATCGAGATGCTTGCCCACAATGTCGCGACGCTAGGGCAATCCGAGAGATATTTTCCAAAATTGAAGGGACAATGTCGCGACGCTCTCCACAGCGTTGCGACGGTAGGCAGTTTTCCAGTATCGAATTTTTCCTATTTTGGCTAGAATTTTTTCTTGTTTGAAGACCCAATTCAGCACCATTCTACCACGAATTGAAGGCCAAGAAACTCTATAAATAGAGGCCTTCGGTGTAGGTTTAGAATCATCCCTCACTACAATTTTGTAGCCACTTTTCTCTCTAGTTTCAAAAGTTCTTTTAAGTTTTCTTAGTCCATGGGTCGGTTGATCGAGCCTCAAGCTTGGAGGTGCTTGTCTATGGCCAACTAAGCTCGGATCGTTGTAATTGGGACCACAGTTTGTAAGTTTGATTCAATTTTATGAGTTTTCCATTTTTAACTACTTAGTTAATTGTCTTTGTGATTTTAGTTCTTTGCATACAAGTTTAGATTGTGGTAGGAAAGATTGACAACCTTGATCGCGCCCTGTCTAAATTTACTCGCTAAATCTAAGTAGCAAATAGGCTAACGTTATGATATTACGCATGCGTCCCTAGAACTAAATGATTTGATCAATTGTAATTATGGTTTGTTGCCCATTGCATGTGTCTGGTTTTATGCCCTAAAACTCGTATTTGTCTTAAATGTTATTAGTTATTTTATATTTGTCTTTGCCTAAAAATAACCTTGATCCAATAAACTAGACATCCTAGGCTGTAAAATGAGTCTTGAACTATATGTACCGACATATGGGATCATTGTTCAAGAAACAGCCTAAAGGGTCTATAGTATAGGGATAAGACTGGGTGCCTTATCCTGGCAACACTATGGATACGACCCACTTTGTATTTGATACAAACGCTATGATCCAACGCGTTCGTGTTGGAGACATGCGAGTGGGGGTATCCTATGCAATGAGTTTGCATAAGACCGGACCGCGAAATAGTAACCACTGGTTATAACACCGTTAACTAGTTGGTTTTCTATTTCACTAGGACGACCTAGACAACTTAGTCTTAATCCTGAGTTGATTATGGACTCATGCTCATGAGAGATTGTCCTTTGATTTGCATGGGTGAGAGTGGCCAATACGCAGACTCAATAAGCCTACCATTTTGGGGACAAGACCGAATGGGGAGCTGGGAACATAATCGTACAAGATGGAATTCACTCCTTCCCGACTTTAGGGAAGCAGATGAGTGTTCCCTTAAGTGGTTACTCTGAGTCTTGAACAAAGGGTCCTACCCTCTCAATGGCACGAGAGGGTTTTCTGTTTGATGGTTGGACCACAAACAGGTTGTTCATTAGAGGAGAACTGGTACTTAAGGAAATAGAAGTAACCCAGGGGTAAAACGGTAATTTGACCCAACTGGTGTTACGGACACTCGTGAAGGACTAACTAGTCTATATTGGTCTATATACATGGACACAGAAAATATGTCTGCAGTAAGAAGAGTGCAACTATGAGTCTATAGTGGAATGTACACACAGTTAACGAATATTGATTAATTTGGTTAATGAGTTTGACCAATTAATCTCACATCGTTGGAGCTTCCGATCTGCAGGTCCATTAGGTCTCACTGGTAGCTCATAAAGTAATTTGAGGCAACTAAGTAATAAATGTAAATTGAAAATGTTCAATTTACTAAGGGAAACAATATAATATATATTGATATATTATTATGAGAGAAATTAATATTTGAAGAAATTCAAATATTAATATAAATTTGAGTCACAATAAATTTATGGAAGTTTGAAAGAGTTCAAATAATGAATTAATTAATTTTAAGGCCTAAAATCTATTTGGGCAAATTAATTAATTCAAGGCCGGAAATTAAATATGTGATATTAAATTGGTGGTTAATTAATTAAAGAATTCATTAACCGGGAATTAATCAATTATGGAAATAAGGAAGTGATTAATCACTTATGGAAGTAATTAGTCATTGGTGGAAAAGATTAATCAATTATGGAATTGATTGATCATGGATTGATTAGATAAGGAATAAGATTGAATCAATTTTGGAAAAGATTGATTTAATTGAATATTTTATTCATGGCCTCTCTTCTATAAATAGAACACTAGACCTAATTGGTTCAGTACTCTCTTCTTGCTCTTAGACTCACAAGACAAGACCTAGAATTTTCTTTAGCCTCCCTCTTAGAGAAAGACTCCCACAAGTCTTTTGCGTCCTAGACTTAGAGACATACTGGTGTAACCTTTGTGGTTATTGTGTCTTTGAAGAAGAAATTTCCAGCGAAGAAATCAAGAAGGAATCGTTGTGTTTTCGTTCGTTGAAGCGTCGTTGGCGAAGAACGGTCAAGTCTACAACGAAGGTTTGTAACGGTTCTTTCCCTTTTCTTTAGAAAAGCATGAAAATAAATTTAGATTTATTTTTCAGCATGTTTATACCAATTTTCCAGCAACTTTAAAGTATGTTTAAAGTTTATTTGAGTTTTTCGTAACGGTATTTTAATGTTAATTAATATACGGCGTAAGGTCCAATCGATGCGCTTCAACTGCGTGGGGGTTTTTATCCCCTTCAACATGTGAATTAAATCTACTAGATCCCAATGCGGTTTAGATTAGTTAATAGACCAATTAATTAATTTAAACTAGAATCAAACTTAGCATTTGCATGTTTGTGATAGTTGGATCATGGCTCTCGATTTTTTGCTGGAGTACGCCGGACTTAGATAGTTAATTAAAAATCAATTGATAATCGATGAATGAAATTAATCAAGCTTAACATAGAGTTCAACCCCGATTACAGTGATCCTCATCGTAAGATCAACTAAACCGGCCTTTACTTTCCTTGCATTTAATTTTCCTTATTTATTTTCCCGTCTTTACTTTATGTCTTAATCTTTATCGATAAAACCCCTCTTTTTTGTTACCTCAAAAACACAAAAGAATTTGGAAATAAATCGATCGTTCCCAGTGATCGACCCCGACCACTATTGCTACAAGTTAGCTTTAGGAATCGTGGATTATAAATTTATTTGACAATAGACCGCGACAATATCTTCCGTCAAATTAAATACCCTCAACCTAAACCTTGCTAGTCCTCGAGCAAGCTAAGATTAATATGAGAGAGATTATTATGCAATGCAATATTCATGACTCAATTTCTCAAATACAAGCACGATCAACATTTTACTTAAGACAATTAAATGCAAGACTAACATAGTTAGAGACAAATTAAAATTAGCCAAATTCTTTCTTATGCAAAATGCGAGCTAAGTCTTCCCTAAAGATGTTTTGAGAAGTTCGAGAAGGACTTATAAAATTCCCTATTCCATCTTCCCTCTACACTGGACAAAGGGATAATGCATTAAAAGAAATGAACAAACTAACTTGTTTAACGATGCAAAATGGGGCCTTAATCTTTGTCTTTCTTTTCTTTCAACTAAAGGGCCCTAAGCTTGCATATATATATGATTTTTAAAGGGTACTAGCTTTCACACAACTAATGCAGGACCACTTTTTCCGAGTTTTGAAGGTGTACATATTACACATGTGGAAGCAATTGAAGATCGAAAGCACTTAAGACATTCAATTTTACTCCTAAAGCATGCATGTACTAGAAAAGACAGAATAGAGAGTTTAGAAAACACCAACCTTTGTAGCTCACTTATGTTGAACTCCTTGTGGTGTTTGCCTCTCCTATGATCCTTGGACAACCTCTAGAGTCTTCCCTACTATACTTCGGGCCAAGAACGACTTGTGGGAGTCTATATAAGATAGGGAATGGGAAGGGAATGCTTGAAGCATCAAGCAATGGAGAAGAATGAGAGATGAGAGAACTTTGAGTCCAAATTCCAGCAGCATAACATTAAGGAAATGGCTCTCTCATATTTGAATCTTATTCAAAACTCCTTTTAAAGACATTCTCCATGCAAAGCAAGGGCTCAAGACACAAGACACATGGTGTATTTGCAAGCTCAAGTGGATTCTAGGTGTACATTACACAAGACATGCAACAATGCATGAATGAGTTGTCTTTCCACTTTGAATGATCATGAATTAAATGGATTTCCAACTAAATCCACTAAATTCAAATTGAAATAAAATTTCAAGCTTGCAAATTATCCCCAATTTCAATTCTAAATTGAAATTGATTGCTTGGTAATTAATTTGAAAATTTTCAAATTAATTTTGATATGATTAATCTAATTAATCTTTGTTATCTTGTGCAATTCCATATATATGATTCCTAATACATTTATATAGTATTCAAAACACTTTTAAATACTTCATCTCTCATTTTCTAATTTAATTCATAATTAAATTATTGTGTCAAACACAATTTACGATAATACCCTTTTCCCGATTTTGAACGATTCAAATCTTCCTAACTTTTGTTATAGGCTTAATTCCGATATGAGCTAGTAGGGGGACCCAATGGACCTATAGATCATGGGCTCCAACGATTCGAGGCTAACTGACTAATCTCATTGTCCAAGCTAGCCAACATTCGTTAACTATCGGGACACTCCACTATAGCCCGATAGTTGCACTCCCCTCACTATAGATATATTTCCGTCCACTTGATTTAACCATGATTAGTAAGTCGATCATTCACAGGTTGTTCGTAGCTATAGCTAGGTCAATAAGCCGTTTTACCCTTATAGTACTTCTAGTTCCTTAAGTCCCACTGATCCTCTAATGAACAATTGGTTTATGGTCCAACCAATAAACCGAGTCCCTCTCAGGCCAATGAGAGGGTGGGATCCCTTTGTTCAAGCCCCGGAGTCAGCACTTAAGGGAACAACCTCTCTACTATCCCTAATTCGGGTAGGAGTGAATTCCTTATTGCACGACTATGTCCCCAACTATCTACCCGTTCCTATCCCTGAAACGGGAGGCTTATTGAGTCGGCGATACTGAGCCACTCTCACCTATGTAGATCTAAGGATAAGCCCGAATAAACAGGAGTTCATAGTTAGCTTAGGATTAAGATCGAGTTACCTAGGTCATCACATGAAATAGTCAGTCTCGTCAGTAAACGGTGTTATAAAGCGAGAGCGACTTATTTCTCGGTCCTGATCTTATGCAAACTCATTGCATAGGACGCCCCCACTCGCATGTCTCTACATGGACGATTTAGGATCACATCGTCTATACGATCTATAATGTGGGCTACGTCTCATAGTGTCTCCAGAATAAGGTACCCAACCCTATTCCTATGCTATAGATCGTTTTGGCTATTACTCAAGCGTGATCCACTTTTATGTCTCTACATAAAGCTCAAGTGTTCATCCTATAGCCATGGATCTTAGTTTATTGGATTTGGGTTATTATAAGTGCAATTTACTTTATTCAGTAATGACTTTTACTGAATCAATCTTGATAACACCTTTATCGAATAAGTATATAATTCGTTTGACATTCACTATCTACGAGTTTTAGGACACCAATCCCAACAATCTCCCACTTGAACTAAAACTCTAGTTTAGTGGGATGTACTATAATCTATAACAGCAGTGGATGAATAAATACTTGTATTAATAACAGAGTAAAAATACAATAAACTAGGGCATCTAAATACCCAGTATACTGAGGTATCGATATACCGGTTACAATTCTTCCACTTGACCTAGATTATTTCTCGTACATATGTCGCAGACCTAGACCTTCTAGATGACTCTCGAACACTTTAGCAGTGAGAGCCTTCGTGAATGGATCAGCAATGTTGTGCTCCGACGCTATCTTCGTGACGATCACGTCTCCTCGGTGCACAATCTCCCTAATGAGATGGTATTTCCTTTCAATATGCTTGCCTCTCTTATGGCTACGAGGTTCCTTTGAGTTTGCAACTGCGCCGCTATTATCACAATACAAGGTGATAGGCAGATGCATATTTGGAACGACTTCCAAGTCAGTTAGGAACTTCCTGAGCCATATTGCCTCTTTTGCTGCTTCGCAAGCGGCTACATATTCGGCCTCCATGGTCGAGTCTGCAATGCATCCTTGCTTGATGCTGCGCCATACTATTGCTCCTCCATTTAGAGTGAATACTGACCCCGATGTAGATTTCCTCGAATCTTTATCGGTTTGAAAGTCAGAATCAGTGTATCCTGTAAGGATCAAATCCTTCGAACCATAAACGAGCATATAGTCCCTCGTTCTCCTTAGATATTTGAGGATACTTTTAACGGCTGTCCAGTGATCAAATCCTGGATTGAATTGATATCTACTGACAATCCCTACTGCATAACAAATGTCAGGCCTTGTACACAACATGGCATACATTAGGCTACCTACTACAAAGGCATAGGGAAAACGTCTCATGTCCTCAACTTCTGGAGGTGTCTGAGGACACTGTTCCTTAGACAAGTTAATTCCGTGCCTGAAAGGTAATAGACCTTTCTTGGAATTTTGCATTTTATATCTAACCAACAATTTGTCGATATAAGACGCTTGAGACAAGGCTAGCGTTTTGTTCTTTCGGTTTCGAACAATTTGGATTCCTAGAACAAATTGTGCCTGACCCAAATCTTTCATTTGGAATTTAGTTGCTAGCCATAGTTTAATGTCAGTTAGATAACCTACAACATTCCCGATGAGTAGGATATCATGGATATAATCCACATACAGTACTAAGAAAGCTATAGAGCTGTTGATGATCCTTTTGTAAACACAAGGCTCATCAATGTTTTGTTCAAAGCCATAAGATTTGATCGCAGTATCAAATCTCATATTTCAGGATCTAGACGCTTGTTTTAATCCATAAATGGATCATTTAAGCTTGCAAACTTTTTGCTCTTGATCCTGAGCTATGAACCCCTCTGGCTGAGACATGTAGATACTTTTTTGAAGATTACCGTTCAGAAAGGCAGTCTTGACATCCATTTGCCATATTTCATAATCGTAAAACGTGGCAATGGATAAAAGTATCCGGATCGACTTTAACATGGCAACAGGGGAGAAGGTTTCTTCATAGTCAATCCCCTCCCGCTGGGAAAAACCCTTTGCCACAAGTCGTGCCTTAAAGGTCTGTACCTTTCCAGTAGCGTCTCGTTTTCTCTTGTAGATCCATTTGCACCCTATGGGTCTAACCCCTTCAGGTTGATCTACAAGATCCCATACTGAATTAAAATGCATGGACTTGATCTCTAAGTCCATGGCTTTAATCCACTCGTTCTTGTCAACGTCATCCATTGCCTGTTTAAAGGTTAACGGATCCTCGATCCCGTCATCAGGTATGACGACTGGAGTTTCAGTTAAACTCAAATAGCGATCAGGCTGTCTAACAACCCTCCCACTACGTCGAGGTTCTCTTATTTCTTGAGAAGGACACGATTGACTCGAGGTGCCAACATCATCAACAACTCTTGTTGATGTTTCTGTAGCTTCGTTAGATAGTTCACTTAAAACGACTTTACTTCGTGGCTTGTGATCTCTGAGGTGGTCTTCTTCTAGGAATGTAGCATTTGTCGATACAAGTACTTTATTTTCCTCTGGATCGAAGAAGTATCCACCTTTCGTTTCTTTGGGATAGCCTACAAATAGGCAAAATCTAGAACGAGGCTCCAATTTCTTTGGGTTTGCTTCTAGCACGTATGCAGGGCATCCCCAAATTTTGAAATGTCGTAAACTAGCTTTACGACCTTTCCAGAGCTCAAATGGTGTTTTAGAAACACTCTTTGAGGGAACTACGTTCAAGATATAAACTGCAGTCTCTACTGCATAACCCCAAAATGAGTTAGGCAACTGAGCATAACTCATCATCGAACGAACCATGTCCAACAAGGTTCTGTTTCTCCTTTCTGATACACCGTTTTGCTGAGGTGTACCAGGGGCTGAGAGTTGGGACGTAATTCCATGCTCTATCAAATAGTCTGGAAAACTTAAGTCCATATACTCTCCACCTCGATCGGATCGAAGTGTTTTTATCGTCTTACCTAATAGGTTCTCAACCCCAGCCTTATACTCCTTGAACTTTTCAAAAGCTTCGGACTTATGATACATCAGGTAGAGATAACCATACCTCGAATAATCATCAATGAAACTGATGAAATATTCGTACCCTCCTCGAGCTCTAATGTTCATTGGTCCACAGAGGTCCTAATGAATGAGCTCTAAGGGCTCTTTGGCACGATAACCTTTTCCGGTAAAAGGTCGTTCTGTCATCTTGCCCTCAAGGCATGACTCACAAGGAGGCAACGAGTCGTCTTCTAACTTGTTTAGAAGTCCGTTCTTGACCAATCTCCCAATCCTATTGAGGTTGATATGGCCTAACCTCAAGTGCCAGAGATAGGTATCTTGAGAAACTCTTCGCTTTTTAGGTTGAGCCTCAGCGGTTTTAAACATCTCGTGATTTAAAATAACTCTAGACTCAATTGGTCTCAAAACATACAATTTATTCTTCAAGTTTGCAGAGCAAACATCAATACCTCTTTTAGTTATGAACGCTTCATTAACAGAAAAAGAAATTGAGTAACCTTGTTCTAATAAACAAGATAAAGAAATCAAATTTCTTTTAATTTTTGGAACTATGTACACATTATCTAATATCATGTAACGTTCCTTGGTGAAGAATAATTTTATGTCTCCCACTGCAATAGCCGAGATGACTTCTCCTGTTCCAACTTTAAGAGTCATCTCTCCAGCTTTTAGTTGTTCCCAGGAACTCATTCCTAGAAATGAAGAACATACGTGATTAGTGGCACCTGAATCGAGTATCCAGGCAGAATCGTCGTTTTCCACTAAACACGTTTCCAAGACTAATAAATCGCATTTAGAGTCGTGGATTATGTTTTTCTTGGCTATGCAGTTAGTTTGAGGACATTCCTCAGTTGAGACCAAAACTAAATTCTTTGCCACGTGTTTTAGCGTTTAAGCAAGTATTCTTAGTTGTATGTACTAAACCGTTTAATTTGGCATTTGACAAAGCACATAAGTTTTTCGACATATTGCTGAAACAAACAAATTAATCTCTATTAGAAACATGCACTAAACCCATTAATCAAATTTATCCAATCAAATTTAGCAAAAGCAATCATCGACCCATATATACAATTGATTTATTTTGCAACGATACTTCAGGGGTTTAGAATAATCGCTACCGTAGGGCAGTCAACTACTCCTCCTCTGAATCGAGACAATATCGGCCAAATACTATTCCCAGAATAACTCTTATTCCAATAGTTATTAGCTAACGTTAATTTGGTCAAGACCATCTTGTAAGTGTTACCCATCATTTTCAGATTGCAGAGTGCGGCCCCAACAATGCCACCATAGGGAAGAGCTAATGTTGGGAATGACCCTAGGAAACCCTATCCATTTCTAGAGTTTGCGTTGTTCCGAATCCCATGTGCAAGCCCTCCGTAGGGTGATCGCTCCCAGGGCGACTCGCAGGCAGCGCATAGGAATCTCACGGTGCAAGCTAATGATGGAGACCGCAGGATACGTTTGACACGTTTCCTTCTCCCACTTACTATGAACACTTTCCCCATTCACCTTGATATTAACCCATGCAAACACCATCCGTAGGGGGACGCTCCCAGGGCGCCTCGAGGCCAAGCATGGATCTCACAGTGTGAACTCAGGGGGACGTGAGAGTAGAAACTTAATATGAATATTTCGTTTCTATACTTTTCCTCCCACTAAAGTGTCGTAAAGTTTTAGGGTTTATTAATTAGGTAAATTCCGGCTAAATGAATTTATCTAAGTCTATGCCTTATTAAACAAGGTCTTTACACTAAATGTCTAGGTGAATTAAACTCTTTTAATAACCTAGTGACATTGCATGCTAGTAAGACTTTGGTTAATTCAACTCAGGTTCCGAACCATTTGCCGGGAGAGTTCCCTTATAACCAAGGTCTTATGTCCTACTTACTCAAATTTTAAAACTATTTTAAAAAAACTAAGTAAGTCATATTTCTAATCCTAATAGAAAAGGCGATCTTAGATCTATTTCATTTTAAACCATTTAAAGAATGATAAGATCCTAAGATCCTATGTTAGCATGCAACTCTTTGTTATAGGTTTTATGGATTCTATTCATTAACTATTATAACTCTTATAACTTTTAATGAATTAACCCTATAACATGCTTTCTAATAGTGTTTAAAAGCATATAACAATCAATCATTCAAGTTATAAGAAAAGCACCATTTAGAAACAACCTATGTCTAGGTTTGTATAACGCTTTATACTACGATGTCTAGGTGATAACATATTAAAACCTCACACCGCTCACGCATGCTCATAAAACTCGAGTTAACTTAACTCAAGAACCGACTCGATGCCCAGGTAGGAGGTGTTCCGTAAACCGTCAACTTAAATACCTCCAGCCTTAGACAGCATCTTGTCGGGCGAGTTCTCTCGTAACCATTGTTTTACAAGATATCTACCTAAGCTATGCAAGTTGATCGAATCGTTGAAGGTTCATTAACCTAAGTGAGCATGCACTTAATGTTGTTATAGATTTTAGATTTATATCTCTTTTTATAACAATTATAAAAACAATCCATAACAAGCCTAATTTGAGAATAACACTTATAATCAAACTAATGAGATTTCATGCTTCATGCTTCGTTAATTTTATCAATTAATAATTATAACTATTATAAGAATAATCAATTTTAATTAACCATTCAAGCATGAATCTCCCTAAATTAATACAACACTTATATTAATTAAACACGAAACTTCCCTCATGCATTTGAATTAATCAATAACACTTATTCAAATTAAACAAATGCATGAACATGCTTTCCTATGGTGGGATTTTAATCTATATGGCATTCTCATAATGCACATACATCCATTTAATGAAATCATACATTCACAATGCATAAAGTAATTAAATCAAGCTAAAATGGAATGGTTTGGCAATTTAAAAAAAAAACACAAACAATTTCACTAATTATTACAATAATAATTAATAAATAAACTTGCAACACGCCCGAGCTTCACGAACCGACTCGAACCAACCCTTCATGGAGTGAACCGGCCTTCAAAACTGTGTATAGGGGCTGAACCGGCTGCAAACAAACCGAACCGGACTGGAAAAGAAGAAGAAAAAAAAAATCTGCTACTAGAATTAAAAAACAGCTTGCTGGAATTTTCATTTTCTGCTGCGTCTTCTCCGATTTTTCTTCGATTTTACAGCCTATATGGAGTCTAATGACTCTATAAAAATTACAGACTATAGTACACACATTAACGCTCTTACATATCTGAGCAATTCCAATTTCATAAAGGTTTGAATGCTAAAAAAATTGCCAAACCAGAACATTTCCATTTTAGCACACAGAAAATTCAATTTCAAAATGGTACCCACCAAAGCAAAATTAAAACGAATTAAGTGCTCTAATCATGCTCTGATACCAATTGAAGGTGTACATATTACACATGCGGAAGCAATTGAAGATCGAAAGCACTTAAGACATTCAATTTTACTCCTAAAGCATGCATGTACTAGAAAAGACAGAATAGAGAGTTTAGAAAACACCAACCTTTGTAGCTCACTTATGTTGAACTCCTTGTGGTGTTTGCCTCTCCTATGATCCTTGGACAACCTCTAGAGTCTTCCCTACTATACTCCGGGCCAAGAACGACTTGTGGGAGTCTAAATAAGATAGGGAATGGGAAGGGAATGCTTGAAGCATCAAGCAATGGAGAAGAATGAGAGATGAGAGAACTTTGAGTCCAAATTCCAGCAGCATAACATTAAGGAAATGGCTCTCTCATATTTGAATCTTATTCAAAACTCCTTTTAAAGACATTCTCCAAGCAAATCCAAGCCCCAAGACACAAGACACATGGTGTATTTGCAAGCTCAAGTTGATTCTAGGTGTACATTACACAAGACATGCTACAATGCATGAATGAGTTGTCTTTCCACTTTGAATGATCATGCAATAAATGGATTTCCAACTAAATCCACTAAATTCAAATTGAAATCAAATTTCAAGCTTGCAAATTTTCCCCAAATTGAAATTGATTGCTTGGTAATTAATTTGAAAATTTTCAAATTAATTTTGATATGATTAATCTAATTAATCTTTGTTATCTTGTGCAATTCCATATATATGATTCCTAATACATTTATATAGTATTCAAAACACTTTTAAATACTTCATCTCTCATTTTCTAATTTAATTCATAATTAAATTATTGTGTCAAACACAATTTACGATAATACCCTTTTTCCCGATTTTGAACGATTCAAAGCTCCCTATCTTTTGTTCTAGGGTTAATTCCGATATGAGCTAGTAGGGGGACCAAATGGACCTATAGATCATGGGCTCCAACGATTCGAGGCTAACCGACTAATCTCATTGTCCAAGCTAGCCAACATTCGTTAACTATCGGGACACTCCACTATAGCCCGATAGTTGCACTCCCCTCACTATAGATATATTTCCGACCACTTGATTTAACCATGATTAGTAAGTCGATCCTTCACAGGTTGTTCGTAGCTATAGCTAGGTCAATAAGCCGTTTTACCCCTATTGTACTTCTAGTTCCTTAAGTCCCACTGATCCTCTAATGAACAATTGGTTTATGGTCCAACCAATAAATCGAGTCCCTCTCAGGCCAATGAGAGGGCGGGATCCCTTTGTTCAAGTCCCGGAGTCAGCACTTAAGGGAACAACCTCTCTACTATCCCTAATTCGGGTAGGAGTGAATTCCTTCTTGCACGACTATGTCCCCAGCTATCTACCCGTTCCTATCCCTGGGAGGCTTATTGAGTCGGCGATACTGAGCCACTCTCACCTATGCAGTTCTAAGAATAAGCCCGAATAAACAGGAGTTCATAGTTAGCTTAGGATTAAGATCGAGTTACCTAGGTCATCACATGAAATAGTCAGTCTCGTCAGTAAACGGTGTTATAATGCGAGAGCGACTTATTTCTCGGTCCTGATCTTATGCAAACTCTTTGCATAGAACGCCCCCACTCGCATGTCTCTACATGGACGATTTAGGATCACATCGTCTATACCATCAATAAACTGGGTCGCGTCTCATAGTGTCTCCAGAATAAGGTACCCAACCCTATTCCTATACTATAGATCGTTTTGGCTATTACTCATGCTTGATCCACTTTTATGTCTCTACATAAAGCTCAAGTGTTCATCCTATAGCCATGGATCTTAGTTTATTGGATTTGAGTTATTATAAGTGCAATTTACTTTATTCAATAATGACTTTTACTGAATCAATCTCGATAACACCTTTATCGAATAAGTATATAATTCGTTTAACATTCACTATCTACGAGTTTTAGGACACCAATCCCAACAAGTTTTACTCTGGACGGCCTAACTGATCACACTAGAGGTAGCTCTTTTTACCCCGGCAAGCTAAACAAAAATATTTTCTTTTTTTTCTCGCATTTTTTTCTTGATAAAGGAAATGATTTTTCTTTTGAAGCTCACAAGGTAAATATTCTTTTTTTCTCACTCCCCAAGCATTAAACAAGTTATTTTGCGAAAATTTCCTCTAAACATGCTACCTATCCTATCGAGGTGACAACGAAGGCATGAATCCTAAAAAGCCATCTAAAACCAACAAAACTACGCTAGGAAGGACTCATGCTCAATTTAGTTAAGGAAGATTTCAAAAAATTTTAATGAAGTCTCTAAAGATGCTAGAATGCATGCAATTCAACTATAGGAAAAATATATACTCATGCTTTTCTTATCCTAAAAATCTTATAATCAATTTTAAAGCAAAGCATAAAATCTCAAATTTTTAAAGTTTGCTCAATTTTAAAAATAAATTTGAACAACGATTCAGATCAGTTCCTAGGTAGGAGGTGTTCCATAAACCGTCAACTTAAATACCTCCAGCCTTAAACAAAACTTCACTGGTTCGAGTCAGTTCCCAAGTAGGAGGTGTTCCGTAAACCGTCAAGTTAAATACCTCCAACCTTAGACAGAACTTCGTCGATTCAGGTTCTCATTTTTTTTTTAAGAATTGCTTAAAACATCAATCCAATTAAACACAAAGCAATAAATCAAGCATCCATATAAAATAAAGTCTGCGCGCAAAGACTTGATGAAAATCTAACATGCAAGATATTTCTTCCACCCCCAACCTAAACGTTACATTGTCCCTAATGTAAATTAAATATGGAAAGTAAGGGACAAAAAGTAAAAGGGAACAGAAAACCTCCCCTGTTTAAGCATTAGGTTGGCAAATATGGAAACTCCCACGATTGACAAAAGTTGTAGAGATTTGGTGTAGGGATCCTACAAAAAATAAAACAAAAAAAAAATTAGGAAAACAACTAAATAAGGAAAGAAAACAAAAAAGGAAGGGATAAAATTTTGGTTTTTCTCTCAAAAGCTAGATCTCCATGAAGCTCAATTCCTTTTCCTTTCTTCTTGGTATGCAAACAAGCTTGATCTTGCAAAAGGAATGTCACAAAGGCCTGCAAGAAACAAACTACAAAAAAACAAGAAAAATGTGAAAAACACAAAAGGAGATAGAAATAAGACATCGTGTTCCCCGACAACGACGCCAATTTGACGGAAGAGATTGTCGCGGTCTCTTGTCAAATAAATTTATAATCCACGATTCCTAAGCTAACTTGTAGCAGTAGTGGTCGGGGTCGATAATTGGAAACAATCGGTTTATTTCTAAATTCTTTTGTGTTTTTGAGGTAACCTAAAAGGGGGGGTTTTATAGATAAAGATTAAGACATAAAGTAAAGGCGGGAAAATAAATAAGGAAAATTAAATTCAAGGAAAGTAAAGGCGGGGTAAGTTGATCTTACCACGAGGATCACTGTAATCGGGGTTGAACTCGATGTTAAGCTTGATTAATTTCATTCATCGATTATCAATTGATTTTTAATTAACTATCTAAGTCTGGCGTACTTCGGCAACAAACCGAGAGCCATGATCCAACTATCACAAACATGCAAACGCTAAGTTTGATTCTAGTTTAAATTAATTAATTGGCCTATTAACTAATCTAAACCGCATTGGGATCTAGTCGAATTAATTCACATGCAACGGGCAACAAACCACAATTACAATTGATCAAATCATTTAGTTCTAGGGGCGCATGCGCAATATCATAACATTAGCCTATTTGCTACTTAGATTTAGCAAGTAAATTTAGACAAGGCGGGGTCAAGGTTGTCAATCTTTCCTACCACAATCTAAACTTGTATGCAAAGGACTAAAATCACAAAGACAATTAGCTAAGTAATTAAGAATGGAAATCTCATAAAATTGAATCAAACTTAAAAACCGAGGTCCCGATTACAACGATCCGAGCTTAGTTGGCCATAGACAAGCACCTCCAAGCTCGAGGCTCGATTAACCGATCCATGGACTAAGAAAACTTAAAAGAAATTTTGAAACTAGAGAGAAAAGTGGCTACAAAATTATAGTGAGGGATGATTCTAAACCTACACCAAAGGCCTCTATTTATAGAGTTTCTTGGCCTTCAATTCGTGGTAGAATGGTGCTGAATTGAGTCTTCAAACAAGAAAAAATTTCAGCCAAAATAGGAAAAATTCGATTATGGAAAACTGCCTAGCTTTGCGACGTTGTGGGCAAGCGTCTCGACTCTGATGACGAGCGTGGGGCATAATGGTCATTTTACCCTCTGGTTTCGCTTGTTTAAGCCCCGAATTGCTTCCAAAGCTCCAGTGAGGACCTATAGACATATTATACTCATTTTAAAGCATTTTTCGCAAGGAATTCAACTAAGATAAGAAAATTGGGAGATTCTAAGTGTATAACAAATTTGACCAATCACACGTACCTTCAGTGTGCTTGGTTCCGAGCTCCTAATTAGCATTGTACGATCTGTAGGTCTGATCCCCCTGACCTTGCTGGTCATGTTGTCAGTCTTTTTTCCCTTCGACCTCGCCCCTAACTCTGCACTGTGCTCCATGGGCTCCTTCCCCTTCCTCGGATCCCTAACCAACCTCTCATCATGGGTTTTAGTGTTAGGACCGGGTTTATCCAAGATATGAAGTATCCTGGACAAATTATGATCCATTGCACTTACTTTATTTTCGAGAGCAGCAATTTTGAGATCAGCTTGCTTCTCTCGGGATGAGGGCAGTGGAGACCGAGGACGAGGACATTCAGTCCGAGGTCGATCTCGGCCTTCTTCTCGCGACCTCCGCTGGTGGCGGTCACCATCCGAATTCTCTGTGTTTATGTCTTCATTTCTCTTCTCCATCCCCTTACTCATGGAATGACTGATGTGCAGATTTAGCAAGCTTTCTTCCCCACAGACGGCGCCAACTATTGATGGTAAAATTTGGTCAGAGGAAACTCACATGACCTTCACGTGCCACCAACCGTAAATTTGTAGATGAGGGGGAAGACATGACCTGCAAAAGAGTAAACCTGCACACCGGTGTGGTGCTAGCCACACCACCTCCGATGCTTAAGTCAGAAAACGGAGGGAAGAGCTAGAGAGCAAAAGGAGAGAGTCGAGAATTGAGTTCGGGTCCCCTTCTTCAGTGGCAAATAGGGGGTATAAATACTTGTTCATGGTCCTAGGATTTTTAGGAATTCGGAGGCATTTCGGGACAAACCAGGCGGAATCGGGGCGCCCAGAGGCAGTAGGGACCAAACGGAGCTGGACGGGCTCGGCCCGACCCCTTTGGTCTTGGCCTGACCCACTGGACCGTTTCGCCCTTGGGGTCCATCCTCCAGTCCGATTTCTGCCCGGTTGTCCTCGTCTGCTCCTTGTACATCGGGGTGGTCCAAAATTACCCATAACATCTAGGAAGATTATTTTTGAAATTTTTTGAAAGGTCAATGGTGTTAATGCAACTGAAAAAGGTATTGGCTAACTGTCTTTTCCATTAATGAAATTTCCTTTTTTTAAAAAAAATAGTTAATTAAAAAGAAATATTGATTTTGGCATGTCACGAATTAATTGTCTGACGATGGGCCTACAAAGTACTGATGATATAGACCAATAAAATTTAGTTAATGGATAGAGATTTGAAGATTTAAAAAATAAGAAATAAAAAAAAACGAAAGAAAGAAAAAAAATGGATAGAGATTAGGAGATAAAAACCAAAAAGATAGAGATTAGGATGGGCCGTTAATTTAATAAGGTTTTGACGAAAGCAAATTTGAATCGATCTCCCTATTATTTTATTTCTGATAAAGGTGGTTTAAATTCAAAAAGTGACATAAACATAAAATAACTTCTTTTTTTTTCAAAGGAACTCAAAAGAAATTTAAAACTGATAATATCCTTTGAAGGAGAAAATTTGACCAATCACAAATTGCCACGTCATTATTTAAAATTAATGACGAAATTACAAATAATTAAATTTGGGAGCAATTATAAATTGACATGTGTCCAAAATTTAATTTGAAAACAAAGTTGGTCAATTATAAGTTTATAGAGCCAAATTTCTATTTGATCAATTAATAAAAAATTAAATTATTTTGATCAAATTAATTAATTTGACCAAATAATTAAAAAACAATAATTATTTTGATCAAATTTGGGTCTTTTAAATATTTGGGTCATATGGTATTGAGTCAAATATGAACCAGACCCAAGACTAAGTAGTTGAGCCCAAGACCAATAAAGCCCAAGCCCAAGTTGTTGGCCCAAAAGTCACCAAGGCCCGTCCAGCGAGAGCTCTATAAATAGAGAGGTTCTCTTCCATTTTGGGGGAGCAGAAAGAAGAGGAAGAAGAGAAAGCTCTCATAAGAAACCGAAGATTGAAGCTCATTCAACAAAATCGAAGATCGAATCTCATATCCTCATCAAATCCAGTGGTAGAATTGAAGAACAAGGTTCTTATCATCTTCGAATCCCGACGCAGAACTGAAGAACGAAGTTCAGATCCTCTTCAAAACCCACTGCAGAATCGAAGATCGAAGCTCAGATCCTCGTCAGATTCAGCTACAGAACTGAAGAACAAGGCTCCGATCATCCTTAAATCCTGCTATAGAACTGAAAAGCGAAGCTACTCTTCAAATCCCGCTGTAGAATTGAAGATCAAAGCTCAGATCCTCTCCAAATCCTGTTGCAGAATTGAAGAACAAGGCTCCGATCATCTTCCAATCTCACTGAGAACTGAAGATCGAAGTTAAAATCCTCTTCAAGTCCTCATGCCAAATCGAAGGCTGAAGCTCAGAACCTCTTGCAGACCTGAAGACTGAAGTCTACTTCAATCCATCCAGAAGAATCCAAATCCTTCCGAAGAACAAACCTCCAAGACTAAAGCTTCTTGAAGACTTCTGGAAGATCAACAAACTCCTTGAAGATCACGAAGTCCTTGATACAACTTCAATCTCAAGAACAAGTTGCAAAGCCCTTGAGACAACTTCAATCTTAAGAACAAGCTGCAATTCCCTTGAGACGACTTCAAATTCGAGAACAAGCGCTCCAACCCTCGAGTGAAACACATTCACACACAAGAGAGAGAATCAGAGGATTATGTATTATAGATTGTACACTCACACGCATACAACATCAATACAAATCAAAGTTTATTCCACGTGTCTCCATATCCGAAGTTACGTCTGAACAATATCAGTAGAAGAATTCCACCAAAAGATTAAATTTAAATGATAGTGAAGACATGAAAAACGATGTCCTTGCACCGAGTTTCTTTATATTCACAAATCGCAAATTTTGACCAAAATGACAAAGGTTAAAAATAAATATGAATCAGGGACGGATGGAGAAAATATAGTTTCGGATCAAATTTTGATAAAGTATTAGAAGCTGACTGTTCACACGTAACTTCGAAGATGGAGACACGTGGAATAAACGTATATTTGTATTGATGTAATATGCGTGTGAGTGTACAATCTCTAACTTTAATCTTCTGGTTCTCTCTTGTGTTAATGTGTTTCACTCGAGGGTTGTAGCGCATGTTCTCGAGTCTAAAACTTCAATTGATTCTTGGAGTTTTTGAAGTCTTGGAGTCTTGAAGAGCCTTTGGTCTTCAAGGATTGTTGAAATATTATATCTTCAGTCTTCAAAAAGTCTTGGGGTCTTGAAGTCTTGAAGAGTTTTTTTTATCTTCAAGGATTGTTGGAGTCTTCTAGTCTTGAAGGATCTTCAGTCTTCAAGAAGTTTTGGGGTCTTGAAGTCTTGAAGCCTTGGAGTCTTGAAATCTTGAAGAGTCTTTGGTCTTCAAGAATTGTTGAAGTCTTCTAGTCTTGAAGGGTCTCAGTCTTCAACAAGTCTTGGGGTCTTGAAGTCTTGAAGTCTTGAAGAGCCTTTGGTTTTCAAGAAGTGTTTAGATCTTGAAGAGTGTTTGGTCTTCAAAGAGTGTTGAAGTCTTGAAGAGTGTTTAGGGCCTGTTTGGTAGGCAATCCGGATTCTGTTTTATGTTTTCATATTCATGAATTCAGTGAATATGTGTTTGGCAGATGTGTTTTTGAAAACTGTTTTCAGATTCTGTGATCCAAATAATATAAATTCTGAAAACAACTTTTTTATGTTTTCATTGTATCCAGATTTTGAATTTGAAAATTTTAAATGCAAAATTAAATTAGAAAAGATAAAAATTTAATAAATATAATATTTCATGTTATAAACTCAATTTATTGTTGTGAAATGAAAATTTATATGATATAATATATTATAAACTATATGATATCATAAAATAATAATTATAAAAAATTTATAACACATAATATGTTTATAAATTAATTAATAATAGTTTATATTCAACTTAGTATTTAGTTGATAACTACAAATCATTTATGGTTTATAAATATATTATCAAACACACTTTAAACCATTGTTTAAATTGTGATCCAATTTTTTAATTTCTTACCAAACACATATTTGAAAACATGAAATACAACTCTGTTTTCATTGAATCTCTTGTTTTCAAATTTATGTTTTCAGATCACCAACCAAAGGCACCCAGTCTTCGAGGGGCCTTCAATACTTGGGAACTTATGAATTTTAGAGAGTCTTCAGTCTTCAGCCTTGGTGGAGTCTCTCTGGATTCTCTGGTTCTGGTTGAGAGCTTCCAAATTCTCTTCTTCCTTTCTTTCTGCTCCCCTATCAAATAAGCCAAGGTCTCCTATTTATTAAGTTTTCCAAAGGCCTTTGCGGGCTTGGGCTCAAATTGGGCTTGGACCTAACTATTTGGTTTTGGGTTTGATTTATATTTGACCCCAAAACCACATGACCCAAATATTTAAAAGATCAAATTTGATCCAATTAATTATTATTATTTTAATTTATTGGTCAAATTAATTAATTTGATCAAAATAATTTATTTTTAATTAATTGATCAAATGGACATTCGACTCTAAAAATTTATAATTGGTAAACTTTGTGTTCAAATTAAATTTGGCACACATGTCCATTTACAATTGGTCCCAAAATTAATTATCTGTAATTTTGTCATGAATTTTAAATAATGACGTGACAATTTGTGATTGGTCAAAATTTCTCCTTCAACACTGAGATTACCAATGATCAATTCTACAAATAACTTATTAAAATTCATTTTTCAACCTAAGAGACCAGTTGAAAATCAAATTCAAATTTAGTAACTAAACATATCAATTATGAAACTTCATAAACCAAATATAAACTAAGTTAAGGACAAAAAAATGTTAGTTTCTAAAATCTAGGAACCAAATAGAATATAATTTAAATCTGAGAAATCAAATATAGCTTGAGCGTGTATTAATTTCGTTAAAATATCATTTTGGTCATTGTAATTTGAGTTTCATTCTATTTAAATGAAGGATTACATGTCAATACTAAATATATATATATTATTTTCATATTTGTAAGTATATTACAATTAGATTTAAATTAATATGTATAAAATAAAAATATATATAAATTTTAAGGGGTTGTTTGGGACGTTGGGTGGAGTTCTGAAGTCTGGAGTTGTTTAGTCTTTGGTTAGGAGGTCTGTGTTTGAGGAGCAGAGTTCTGAAGTCTGAGTTTATGTTAGCTGTTTTTTTTTAAAGAAAAAATTATACAATTTTTTCAAACTGTATTAATAAAAAAAAATTTCCATCAATTGTAAAATTGAGATTTTAAGTATGTTTTACCATTTTACTTTTAAGTCACAAATTTGATTAAATGAACAAAAAAAAATTAAATTCATAACATTTAAACATTGTAGGAAAATAATTGTAGGAAAATGAAACCATACAAAAAAGAAACCCACTTTTTTTTAAAAAAAAAAAAAAAAAAAAATCCTTTTTAACACAAATTTATAAATGTTGCAATGTGACAAAATCACAACCACACATTTCATCAAACATGTTCAAGAATACGTTTAGAAGTGCTTAGCTCATAATTGCAACAATTTAGAGAACTTTCTACTAATTAACATTTTCACAATACATACATACATACATATACATCTACATACATACATATTCATATACATATATATACATACATAATTCCTTTCATGTACACCATTACAAGCAAGAAGTCAACTTCAATAATTGACCCATTTTCAAAAACAAAAAATTGACAAACCCATTTTATAACTAAGAAAAATAAAACTTTAAACATAAAATAATAATCAAAATAATAAAAAAAAAATCTCTCTCTCTTCTCTCTCCCCCATTTCACGAAAAAAAACTCTCTCTCCTCTGGTTTTCTTCCCACCTCGATCCCTCTCTCTCTCCTCTTCTCGTCGGTTGCTGCTGCCGCCACCGTCGCTTTCTTCTTCATCGTCGACAACAACCACCACCCTTCGTATTTTCTTCTTCCTCAACAAACTCTCCCCCACCCCCATTTCTACCATCCCCTTTTCTTTCTTTCGTCATCGTCGCCCCCATTTCTGTCGTCGACTAGAAAAATCATTCCCCTTCTCTTCTTCAAAATTGAATCTGAAAAAAAAAAAACACTCCACCCCAAATCTGAAGACGCTGACGGGAGGATGGAAACAGAGAATGAGAGAAACAAAGAGGGAGAGAGAAGCGTGAAACCAGACGAGAGAGAAGCGTAAAAATGAGAGTTACTGTTCGACTTCAATAATGTTTACTATTGAAGTCGGGTGCTTAGAACGAAGAAATCCAGACTTTGGAAATTGGTAGCCCAAAAGGGGACTTGAGGGGATTTAAGAAGTCCAGACTTTGGAAATTGACGGCCCAAACATACCCTAAATGGTTGTGTGGCCCACTTGCCAACAACTAGTCTACTTAGTCTACCAATATAAGAGAGAGAATAGCAAACCAATAGGTCAAATGGTATTTTATAGGAAAAAAAAGGAATATTTTAAGTATAATATCCAGAAATTCATATATATTAGAAAAAAAATTAGGGCCTCGAGTCCCCCAATCCGCCCTTGATACGAATCCAATGAAATTCACATGCCATAAATTTTCACATTTATGCCTATAAAAGGCAACCAATTTTTTCAAAGTATTGTGACTTTACCACGTGGAAGCCTCAAAACACAACACTTCACCACACACTGTAGCAGTCGATTTTATTAGGGATTTTCACCAAGGAGATTACAAATCAGATATGTTTTCTTCTCTCCATCTCTCACATATATATACTGATATTTTACAGAGTATATTTGGTTAAGGAGATGGTTGTAACTGATTTATTTCACCAATTACTGTGGTAACTGATTTCATCCTTCAATTCTCCACCTTGAAATCAATCAGGGCAAAAATGTCGACTGCCTTTTAATTCCTCTTTCATCCTTTTTCAGGTAAGTCAAATCCGATCAGCTCAAGACAATATTCAAATTTCTTGCGAGCGACCGATTTAGTGAGCATATCAGCTGCATTCTGAGAGGTATGTACCTTTATTACTTCGATATTTCCTTTTTCAATTTGCTCTCGGATAAAGTGATACTTTATATCGATATGTTTGGTTCTACTGTGGAATTGCTGATTTTTTGATAAGTGGATGGCACCCTGATTATCACAGTAGATTTTCACACATGATTGTGTTATACCGAAGTCATTTAGTAAGCCTTTTAGCCATAGGCCCTCTTTTATTGCCTCTGATAGAGCAATGAATTCAGCTTCTGTAGAGGATAGGGCTACTACAGTTTGTAGAGTTGCTTTCCAGCTAAGTAGGTTACTTCCACATAGGAATAAGTAGCTAGATAATGACCTTCGTTTAGTTAGATCACCAGCGTAGTCCGAATCAACATATCCATATATCTCAACGGGATGATTATTGCTCAGTTTGAACAATAACTTTGCATTTTGGGTACCCTTTAGGTACCTTAGGATCCACTTTGTAGCCTCCCAGTGTCTTTTGCCAGGATTAGCCATGTAACGACTAACATACTAGTTGCATAGGATATGTCTGGTCTAGTTGAGATCATTAGGTACATAAGACTTCCCACTGCTTGAGAGTATGGGATAGTAGACATTTGCTTCAGATGTTCTTCTTCATCTGTTTTAGGTGAGAATGCAGCGGATAATTTGAAGTGTTGAGCTAATGGAATAGTCACTGACTTGACTTCTTCCATTTTAAACTTCTTCAAAATCTTGTTACAGTAGTTGTGTTGACTGATACACAAGATTCCTTTGCTTCTTTTTCTAGTAATTTCAATTCCCAAAATCCTTCTGGACTCTCCCAAATCCTTCATATCAAACTCCTTTTTAAGAGAACTTTTAACAACTTTCAGAACATCCTTAGATTTGCTAGCTAATAACATGTCGTCGACATATAATAGTAGAAATACAGAGCTAGCATAGGATTTGGAATTTATGTATACACAACTATCATAAGAGCTTTTAGTAAAGCCTAACCTTGAGATGTACTTGTTGAATCTTTGATACCAGCATCTAGGGGACTGCTTCAACCCATAGATTGACTTGTTTAACAGACAGTATAGATCCTCTTTCCCCTTCTCCAAGTATCCCAGGGGTTGTTTCATATAAATGGTTTCAGATAATAGTCCATTTAGAAACGCTGTCTTTACATCTAGTTGATCTAGTTCAAGATCAAACTGGACAACCATAGATAGAAGCATTCGGATTGATGTATGTTTGACTACAGGGGAAAATATTTCTATGTAGTCTATTCCTTCCTTTTGAGTGAAGCCCTTTGCCACTAGTCTTGCCTTATATCTAGGTTGTTGTACTCCTGGAATACCTTCTTTATATTTATAAACCCATTTACAAGCTATAGATTTATACCCATTAGGCAAAGGTTTAAGACTCCAAGTTTCATTATATTTCAGAGAGTCCATTTCTTTATTCATTACTTCTATCCATTTTGGTGCATTAGGACCGATGACTGCACTTTCAAAGGTAGTTTGCTCTTGTTCATTTAGAACTTCAGCAACATTTAGAGCCATGTTTACATAATCTGTCTCAACATATCTCAAGGGTGGCACAATAGTTCTCCTCTGTCTGCCTCTTGCCAAGGAGTAATCTTGTAAGTTTTCATGTTCATATGAGGTTTCCCCTTCTTCTTCTTCAACCTCTACTGATCTGTTTTCTTCCTCTTCAGTTTCTGTTTGGACTAGATTTCTCATACTTGATGGTTGCTCCACCTCAATTGTTGCACTATGAGGTTGAGAAATTATTCCTGACTGTACTTCCTTTAGCATGAACATTTCATCTTCTCTAAAGATCACATCACGACTGTTTACACATTTTCTTTCAATTGGATGCCATAATCTGTATCCTTTAACTCCTTATGTGAAGCCAACAAACATACATTTAGCTGCTCTTGATTTTAGTTTGCCTTGGCTTTGATGTACATATCCCACACACCCAAACACCTTAAGGTTGTCAAGTTTAGGTGAGTGTTTTGTCCACTTTTCTTCTGGAGTGAGCAAATCAATAGAAGTGTGTGGACATCTATTAAGTGTGTAAACAGTATATGAGGCTTCTTCAACCCAAAATCTCTCTGGAAGTAAGACAGTTGAGAGTAAGCATCTCACTCTTTCCATGATAGTTCGGTTTAACCTCTCAGCCACTCCATTTTGTTGAGGAGTGTATCTCACCGTTCTGTGTCTAGCTATTCCATGCTGTCTACAAAAGCTATTAAATTCTTCTCCACAAAATTCTAGTCCATTGTCAGTTCTGAGATATTTAATTTGTTTAGAGGTTTGTTTCTCTATTAGTACTTTCCATTCCTTAAACTTTTCTAGTGCTTGGTCTTTAGATTTAAGGAAAAATATCCAACTTTTCCTAGAAAAGTCATCAGTTAAGGAAAGAAAGTACCTTGATCCACTTAATGAGGGTGTTGGAGATGGCCCCCAAAGTTCTGAGTGAATGTAGTCCAAAATCTCCTTGGTATTATTTTGAGCTTTGGTGAAGCTATGTCTTGTTGCTTTACCATATACACAGTGTTCACAAAAATTGAGCTTACTGCTCAATCCATGAGGTAGGATACCTTGTTCAGACAGTGCTTCAATCCCTTTGCAGCTTATGTGTGAAAGCCTTTTGTGCCAAAGATCTCCCTCAGACAAAACATTACTGGAGATCACTAAAGCTTCTTGAGCTATTTGCACATCTTTAATGACATACAAGCCATTTGTCTTCACACCAACCAACACTGTTTTAGAATCCTTTAGGACTTCAAAGGTTCCTCCTCTACCTTTGTATTCATAGCCGATTGAGTCTAGCATACCAAGGGAGATCAAGTTCCTCTTTAAATTAGGAACATGTCTAACATTTCTCAAAAGTTTGACTGATCCATCTTGCATCTTTAGTGAGACTGATCCAATCCCAACAATCTTGCAAGCATTATTGTTTCCCATGTATACCATTCCTCCATCCCATTCTTTGTATGTACTAAACCATGGTTTTAATGGTGTCATGTGAAATGAACAGCCGGAATCAAGAACCCAGTCCTGTTTTTCAACTGATTTTACTGTGTTTGAACACTGATCAGAAGTAGCTAGCGCATCTGAAAAGGTAAACGAATTTTCTCCAACTGATGCCTCTGGCCCCTTAGTTTTCTTATTTTTCTAGTTGTTCTTCTTTTTAAGAAAGAAACAATCTTTCTTTAAATGGCCTTCTCTGTGACAGTAATTGCATTTAATTTTGTTTTTCCCTTTATCTTCTCCTTGATGTCTGCTTTCTTTCCAATTGTTCTTTGACTTCCCTTTAGAGAAAAGTCCTTCTGAATTAGGCTGTTCCTTTTTTTGTGATTGGAGTTCTAATTCCTTGGATCTTACAGCAGATATGATTGCATCTGTTGTAATCTTTTCTCTACCATATTTCATTGCAACTTTGACTTCACTATATGTATCTGGCAATGAATTTAATAGGATGAAGGCTTCATTTTCTTCTCCAATTTTATCACCCATGTACTTGAACTCTAATGAAAATCTTATAAAGTCATTCAGATTGTCCATCATCGGTTTGATTGCATCCATTTTAAACGTAAAGAATCTTTCCCTTAAGTATGTCTTGTTGGGTAATTCTTTGATAGATACAAGCTTTCAAGTTTCTTCCACATACCATAGGTTGTTTCTTGATCGATTACTTGTCTTAAGACACAATCACTTAGGTTCAACACTATAGTCCCATATGCTGTTGTTTCAATTGCTTCTTTTTCAACTTCAGTCAGGCTGGCAAGACGTTTCTCAGGGTCCTGAATTGCTTTCAAGGCCTTTTGCTGTCCAAGAACAACTTTGATCTTAGCCTTCCATAGTTCAAAGTCTCCCTTGCCGTCAAACTTGTCAATCTCATATCTTGTGACTGACATTTTCTGAATTCTTGAATTCAAGAACACCTTTCTTTCGTCTTCTTTGTGTGATGCTAGCTCTGATACCAATTTGTTGTGACTTAACCACGTGGAAGCCTCAAAACACAACACTTCACCACACACGTTGCACTCAATTATTTCTCTCTACATGCAATTAGTTGGTGATTTCAGGGATCTCACAATCTCACACTCTCAGGGTAAAGATGAAAGAAAAATCAGAAGGGAAAGCAAAGGAGAAACTCCATGGAAGCAAGCTTGAAGAAGAAGACAGCAAGAGGAAAAAGCACACAGCAGTTTATAGTGGTTCAGCTAAATTTCTTAGCCTACATCCACTGTAGCAGTCGATTTTATTAGGGATTTTCACCAAGGAGATTACAAATCAGATATGTTTTCTTCTCTCCATCTCTCACATATATATACTGATATTTTACAGAGTATATTTGGTTAAGGAGATGGTTGTAACTGATTTATTTCACCAATTACTGTGGTAACTGATTTCATCATTCACAAAGGAAATGCATTAAGAACCTTGCAAAGAAAAAAAGAAACACAATATTCCTTCAATGAGTCTTTTTCAGATCCCTCTTTCTTTCAAGTTGTTTGTTTCCTATCCTATGACTAATGGAGCTACCATCAGAAATGTCGCAAATCACCGAGTTGTTCAACAATTTGCAAACAATCAATCTTCTTCTATAACGGTAATATAATTAAGATGTTTTTAGGAGTATTGTTCTTTATAATGAGTTTAGAATAAAGTAATTTTTTTTTTTTGTGTTAAACACACTTCAATAAAATGTGATATTTAGTATTGTTCACACGTAACTTCAGAGATGGAGACACGTGGAGTAAACTTTGATTTGTATTAATGTTGTATGCGCGTGAGTATACAATCTCTAGTACATGATCCTCTGATTCTCTCTCTTGTGTGTGGATCTGTTTCACTCGAGGGTTGTGATGCTTGATCTCGAGTTTGCAGCTTCGATGGATTCTTGGAGCTTGAAGTCCTTTGAGTTTGAAAGAGTCTTCAGTCTTCAAGAAGTGTTCAGTACTTGGAAACTTGTAGATTCAGAGAGTCTTCAGTCTTCCGTTTTGGGGGAAATTTCTCTGAATTCTCTAAGTCTGGTTGAGAGCTCCAAAATTCTGAACCCTAGTCTTTGTGAGAGTGTAGAATTTCTGAACCCTTGAAATGGTGGAGGACTCCTCTATTTATAGAGTTCTCCTGGATGGGCCCTAGAGACTTTTGGGCCTAACAACTTGGGCTTGGGCTTGGGCTTTATTGGTCTTGGGCCCAACAATTTAGTCTTGGGTTTGATTCATATTTGACCCAAAACCATATGATCCAAACATTTAAAAGACCCAAATTTGATCCAAATAATAATTATTTTTTAATTAATTGGTCAAATTAATTAATTTGATCAAAATAATTTAATTTTAATTAATTGATCAAATAGAAATTTGGCTCTATAAATTTATAATTGGCCAACTTTGTCTTTAAATTAAAATTTGGGACATATGTCAATTTATAATTGGTCCCAAATTTAATTAATTTTAGTTTCGTCATTAATTTTATGTAACGACGTGGCAATTCGTGATTGGTCAAAATTTCTCCATCAACAAATGCCCCTTTTCGAGATTTGGGCACAAATTATGTGTGGATGAATCTCGAAAAGAAATTATCTGGAATCAAAACTTATATTTTTTTCAAATTTTAACTCTGATCAACCAAAATATGAAATAGGGTCAAAATTTCGATTGATTTTTTTCACACGTCTTTTATGCCAATTTAATCAAAATTCGATTTGTCTTTTTTTTTCAGCGAAATTTTGATCTTGCTTGGCGACGAGTTGTAACTTGAATCTCAATGGAATTTTTAATTTGAGTAATATTCAAATTCCATTCAATTGTGATATGAATTTGAAGCATAACCTTTTTTTTTTAATTTTTAATTTCACTCAAGTTTAATTTGAGATTGAGCCATGATTACACCCAAATTATCTCAAGATAAACTTAAATTCAAGGAGAGAATTTGGAATAAAGCTTGATTGAAATAAATATTAAGTTCTATCCCAAAATTTGATTAGATGAATGAAATTTTAATATACCCCTTTCAAATCTAATTTGGATAAGGATTTGAACAAAATTTGAAACCTATCCAAATTAATTTTTGATTTAAAATTGGTCTAATTTAAATTTATCTTTCAAATTGATTTGAATCAAATTTCACACTTGGATTAGGATTTGAATTGGAATTCCTAATTTGATAAGGTTCAAAAGATATGATTTGGTTAAGATCCCAAGTCAAATTAGGATTACAGTAAAGTTCAATGCTATAAATTAACACATTCCACAAACAAATCCTTATACTCCAGCCCACTCGTGTATAGGTTTTTTTTTACCCCTTTTTTTTGAATTCCCTCTCCACTTGTGACAATTGAATGCAGTATTTTTTTTTTTTTTTATGCTACGATGGCTGTATACCCCTTTTTTTCTTTTTTTCCTTTTCCCTCTTAATGAATGTTCTTGCTTTCTTCTTTCCACTTCTTCTATTTTCTTGGGTACTCTATTTTTTTTTTAAATCTCATGAACTATATGGACATAAACCCAACCTCTTAACTGGCAGTAGGAGTCTTTTTTTTTTAACATTTTTTTCTTGCTGTTGCGTTGGACTATTAAACGAAAAGATACACTGAGGTAGTGATGCTAGGATTATTCACGACGCAGGTGATTGACGGCGGTCGGAGCGAAGGAGGGGGACGACTAGCGTTTAACTGAGACTGAAGAGAGTGAGGGAGAGAGATCCAGTTTTTTTTTTAAAAAAAAAAAAAAAAAACTGGTCGCTGCTTGTAGAAACGTGGGGCCGTTCTTCTTCGCGGCGGCAACGGCGAGGGAGGAAGAGAGTTAGAGAGAGAGGTAATAAAGAGGTCTGTGCGGCGTTCTAAAACGAGAATGAGAGAGAGAGAATGGGAGAGAGGAGGGAGCTCGTGACCCTTTTTTTTCCTTTTTTTATTTTTTTATTTTTTATTCTTTTAGCTTTAACTTTCCAGACTCTTTTCCATTCTTTTTTTCCTTTTGTTTTCTCTTTTTGTTTTCTTTTTTTTTTCTCTCTTTTTTTCTTGCTTTTTTTTTTTTTTTGCAATTTTCATCTTTCCCTTTTTTTTAAAACTCTTTTTTTATTTCCACATTACTCCATACTTCTTTTTTTATTTTTTATTTTATATATATATTTTTTACTTTTCTTTAAATTGGCGATTTTTATATATGTACATATGCAAACTTAACTTATGCTTTGCACATATGTATATAATCTCAATATTTCTCCCTCTTTTTTGTAGGAACGATTTTCATAATCCTTGCTTATAGTCCACAAAGGTAAATTTTCAAAATAACCCGATATTGACTATTTTCAACTTTCCATAGGCTTCCAACATCCTTTATTTAATTTGTCTTAACGCCTTTTTTTTCTTTGGCCTTTTTTTCTCTGAAGGAAAGAAGCTTGACTTGTAGACTTGGAGAAGAAAATGTTCCTTGGACTTGTGTCGTCGCCACGCCTTTCAGCATGAGTACAGGGACATGTTCCTCACTTTAGGACATGTTCCTTGGACTTGTGTCGCCACCACGTCTATCAGCATGAGTACAGGGACATGTTCCTCACTTTGGGACATGTTCTTTGGACTTGTGTCGCCGCCACGCCGTTCAGCATGAATACAGGGACATGTTCCTCACTTTGGGACATGTTCCTTTGACTTGTGTCGCCGCCACGCCTTTCAGTATGAGTACAGGGACATGTTCCTCACTTTGGGACATGTTCCTTGGACTTGTGTCACCGCCACGCCTTTCAGCATGAGTACATGGACATGTTCCTCACATTGGGACATGTTCTTGGACTTGTGTCGCCGCCACGCCTTTCAACATGAGTACAGGGACATGTTCCTCACTTTGGGACATGTTCCTTGGACTTGTGTCGCCGCCACGCCATTCAGCATGAATACAGGGACATGTTCCTCACTTTGGGACACATTCCTTAGACTTGTGTCGCCGCCACGCCCTTCAGCATGAGTACAGGGACATGTTCCTCACTTTGGGACATGTTCCTTGGACTTGTGTCGCCGCCACGTCTTTCAGCATGAGTATATGGACATGTTCCCCACTTTGGGACATGTTCCTTGGACTTGTGTCGTCGCCACGCCTTTCAGCATGAATACAGGGACATGTTCCTCACTTTGGGACATGTTCCTTGGACTTGTGTCGCCGCCACGCCTTTCAGCATGAGTACAGGGACATGTTCCTCACTTTGGGACATGTTCCTTGGACTTGTGTCGCCGTCACGTCTTTCAGCATGAGTACAGGGACATGTTCCTTAGACTTGTGTCGCCGCCACGCCTTTGAGCATGAGTACAGGGACATGTTCCTCACTTTGGGAGTGTTCCTTGGACTTGTGTCGCTGCCACGCCGTTCAGCATGAATAGAGGGACATGTTTCTCACTTTGGGACATGTTCCTTGGACTTGTGTCGCCGCCACGCCTTTCAGCATGAGTACAGGGACATGTTCCTCACTTTGGGACATGTTCCTTGGACTTGTGTCGCCGTCACGCCTTTCAGCATGAGTACAGGGAACTGTTCCTCACTTTGGGACATGTTCCTTGGACTTGTGTCGCCGCCACGCCTTTCAGCATGAGTACAGGGACATCTTCCTCACTTTGGGACATGTTCCTTGGACTTGTGTCGCTGCCACGCCTTTCCGCATGAGTACAGGGACATGTTCCTCACTTTGGTACACGTTCCTTGGACTTGTGTCGCCGCCACGCCGTTCAGCATGAATACAGGGTCATGTTTCTCACTTTGGGACACGTTCCTTGGACTTGTGTCGCCGCCATGCCCTTCAGCATGAGTACAGGGACATGTTCCTCACTTTGGGACATGTTCCTTCGACTTGTGTCGTCGCCATGCCTTTCAGCATGAATACAGGCACATGTTCCTCACTTTGGGACATGTTCCTTGGACTTGTGTCGCCGCCACGCCTTTCAGCATGAGTACAGGGACATGTTCCTCACTTTGGGACATGTTCCTTGGACTTGTGTCGCCGCAACGTCTTTCAGCATGAGTATAGGGACATGTTCCTTGGACTTGTGTCGCCGCCACGCCTTTCAGCATGAGTACAAGGACATGTTCCTCACTTTGGGACATGTTCCTTGGACTTGTGTCACCGCCACGTCTATCAGCATGAGTACAGGGACATGTTTCTTGGACTTGTGTCGCCGCCACGCCTTTCATCATGAGTACAGGGACATGTTCCTCACTTTGGGACATGTTCCTTGCATTTGTGTCGCCGCCACGCCTTTCAGCATGAGTACAGGGACATGTTCCTCACTTTGGGACATGTTCCTTGGACTTGTGTCGCCGCCACGCCGTTCAGCATGAATACAGGGACATGTTCCTCACTTTGGGACATGTTCCTTGGACTTGTGTCGCCGCCACGCCTTTCAGCATGAGTACAGGGACATGTTCCTCACTTTGGGACATGTTCCTTGGACTTGTGTCGCCGCCACGCCTTTCAGCATGAGTACAGGGATATGTTCCTCACTTTGGGACATGTTCCTTGGACTTGTGTCGCCGTCACGCCGTTCAGCATGAATACTGGGACATGTTCCTCACTTTGGGACATGTTCCTTGGACTTGTGTCGCCTCCACGCCTTTCAACATGAGTACAGGGACATGTTCCTCACTTTGGGACATGTTCCTTGGATTTGTGTCGCCGCCACGCCTTTCAGCATGAGTACAGGGACATGTTCCTCACTTTCGGACATGTTCTTTGGACTTGTGTCGCCGCCACGCCTTTCAACATGAGTACAGGGACATGTAACTCACTTTGGGACATGATCCTTGGACTTGTGTCGCCGCCACGTCTTTCAGCATGAGTACATGGACATGTTCCTCACTTTGGGACATGTTCTTTGGACTTGTGTCGCCGTCACGCCTTTCAGCATGAGTACAGGGACATGTTCCTCACTTTGGGACATGTTCCTTAGACTTGTGTCGCTGCCACGTCTTTCAGCATGAGTATAGGGACGTGTTCCTTTGACTTGTGTCGCCGCCACGCCTTTCAGCATGAGTACAGGGACATGTTCCTCACTTTGGGACATGTTCCTTGGACTTGTGTCGCCGCCACGTCTATCAGCATGAGTACAGGGACATGTTCCTTGGACTTTTGTCGCCGCCACGCCTTTCAGCATGAGTACAGGGACATGTTCCTCACTTTGGGAAATGTTCCTTGGACTTGTGTCGCCGCCACGCATTTCAGCATGAGTACAGGGACATGTTCCTCACTTTGGGACATGTTCCTTGGACTTGTGTCGTCGCCACGTCTTTCAGCATGAATACAGGCACATGTTCCTCACTTTGGGACATGTTCCTTAAACTTGTGTCGCCGCCACGCCTTTCAGCATGAGTACAGGGACATGTTCCTCACTTTGGGACATGTTCTTTGGACTTGTGTCGCCGCCACATCTTTCAACATGAGTACAGGGACATGTTTCTCACTTTGGGACATGTTCCTTGAACTTGTGTCGCCGCCACGTCGTTCAGCATGAATACAGGGACATGTTCCTCACTTTGGGACACGTTCCGTGGACTTGTCGCCGCCACGCCCTTCAGCATGAGTACAGGGACGTGTTCCTCACTTTGGGACATGTTCCTTGGACTTGTGTCGCTGCCACATCTTTCAGCATGAGTACATGGACATGTTTCTCACTTTGGGACATGTTCCTTGGACTTGTGTCGTCGCCACGCCTTTCAGCATGAATACAGGGACATGTTCGTCACTTTGGGACATGTTCCTTGGACTTGTGTCGCCGCCACGCCGTTCAGCATGAATACAGGGACATGTTCCTCACTTTGGGATATGTTCCTTTGACTTGTGTCGCCGCCACGCCTTTCAGCATGAGTACAGGGACATCTTCCTCACTTTGGGACATGTTCCTTGGACTTGTGTCGCTGCCACGCCTTTCCGCATGAGTACAGGGACATGTTCCTCACTTTGGTACACGTTCCTTGGACTTGTGTCGCCGCCACGCCGTTCAGCATGAATACAGGGTCATGTTTCTCACTTTGGGACACGTTCCTTGGACTTGTGTCGCTGCCATGCCCTTCAGCATGAGTACAGGGACATGTTCCTCACTTTGGGACATGTTCCTTCGACTTGTGTCGTCGCCATGCCTTTCAGCATGAATACAGGCACATGTTCCTCACTTTGGGACATGTTCCTTGGACTTGTGTCGCCGCCACGCCTTTCAGCATGAGTACAGGGACATGTTCCTCACTTTGGGACATGTTCCTTGGACTTGTGTCGCCGCAACGTCATTCAGCATGAGTATAGGGACATGTTCCTTGGACTTGTGTCACCGCCACGCCTTTCAGCATGAGTACAAGGACATGTTCCTCACTTTGGGACATGTTCCTTGGACTTGTGTCGCCGCCACGTCTATCAGCATGAGTACAGGGACATGTTTCTTGGACTTGTGTCGCCGCCACGCCTTTCATCATGAGTACAGGGACATGTTCCTCACTTTGGGACATGTTCCTTGCATTTGTGTCGCCGCCACGCCTTTCAGCATGAGTACAGGGACATGTTCCTCACTTTGGGACATGTTCCTTGGACTTGTGTCGCCGCCACGCCGTTCAGCATGAATACAGGGACATGTTCCTCACTTTGGGACATGTTCCTTGGACTTGTGTCGCCGCCACGCCTTTCAGCATGAGTACAGGGACATGTTCCTCACTTTGGGACATGTTCCTTGGACTTGTGTCGCCGCCACGCCTTTCAGCATGAGTACAGGGATCTGTTCCTCACTTTGGGACATGTTCCTTGGACATGTTCTTTGGACTTGTGTCGCCGCCACGCCTTTCAACATGAGTACAGGGACATGTAACTCACTTTGGGACATGATCCTTGGACTTGTGTCGCCGCCATGTCTTTCAGCATGAGTACATGGACATGTTCCTCACTTTGGGACATGTTCCTTGGACTTGTGTCGTCGCCACGCCTTTCAACATGAATACAGGCACATGTTCCTCACTTTGGGACGTGTTCCTTAAACTTGTGTCGCCGCCACGCCTTTCAGCATGAGTACAGGGACATGTTCCTCACTTTGGGACATGTTCCTTAGACTTGTGTTGCCGCCACGTCTTTCAGCATGAGTATAGGGACATGTTCCTTTGACTTGTGTCGCCGCCACGCCTTTCAGCATGAGTATAGGGTCATGTTCCTCACTTTGGGACATGTTCCTTGGACTTGTGTCGCCGCCACGTTTATCAGCATGAGACAGGGACATGTTCCTTGGACTTTTGTCGCCGCCACGCCTTTCAGCATGAGTACAGGGACATGTTCCTCACTTTGGGACATGTTCCTTGGACTTGTGTCGCCGCCACGCCTTTCAGCATGAGTACAAGGACATGTTCCTCACTTTGGGACATGTTCCTTGGACTTGTGTCGCCGCCACGCCTTACAACATGAGTACAGGGACATGTAACTCACTTTGGGAAATGATCCTTGGACTTGTGTCGCCGCCACGTCTTTCAGCATGAGTACATGGACATGTTCCTCACTTTGGGACATGTTCCTTGGACTTGTGTCGTCGCCACGCCTTTCAACATGAATACAGGCACATGTTCCTCACTTTGGGACGTGTTCCTTAAACTTGTGTCGCCGCCACGCCTTTCAGCATGAGTACAGGGACATGTTCCTCACTTTGGGACATGTTCCTTAGACTTGTGTTGCCGCCACGTCTTTCAGCATGAGTATAGGGACATGTTCCTTTGACTTGTGTCGCCGCCACGCCTTTCAGCATGAGTATAGGGTCATGTTCCTCACTTTGGGACATGTTCCTTGGACTTGTGTCGCCGCCACGTTTATCAGCATGAGACAGGGACATGTTCCTTGGACTTTTGTCGCCGCCACGCCTTTCAGCATGAGTACAGGGACATGTTCCTCACTTTGGGACATGTTCCTTGGACTTGTGTCGCCGCCACGCCTTTCAGCATGAGTACAGGGACATGTTCCTCACTTTCGGACATGTTCTTTGGACATGTTCTTTGGACTTGTGTCGCCGCCACGCCTTTCAACATGAGTACAGGGACATGTAACTCACTTTGGGACATGATCCTTGGACTTGTGTCGCCGCCATGTCTTTCAGCATGAGTACATGGACATGTTCCTCACTTTGGGACATGTTCCTTGGACTTGTGTCGTCGCCACGCCTTTCAGCATGAATACAGGCACATGTTCCTCACTTTGGGACATGTTCCTTAAACTTGTGTCGCCGCCACGCCTTTCAGCATGAGTACAGGGACATGTTCCTCACTATGGGACGTGTTCCTTAGACTTGTTTCGCCGCCACGTCTTTCAGCATGAGTATAGGGACATGTTCCTTTGACTTGTGTCACCGCCACGCCTTTCAGCATGAGTACAGGGACATGTTCCTCACTTTGGGACATGTTCCTTGGACTTGTGTCGCCGCCACGCCTTTCAGCATGAGTACAGGGACATGTTCCTCACTTTCAGACATGTTCTTTGGAATTGTGTCGCCGCCACGCCTTTCAACATGAGTACAGGGACATGTAACTCACTTTGGGACATGATCCTTGGACTTGTGTCGCCGCCACGTCTTTCAGCATGAGTACATGGACATGTTCCTCACTTTAGGACATGTTCCTTGGACTTGTGTCGCCGCCACGCCTTTCAGCATGAGTACAGGGACATCTTCCTCACTTTGGGAATGTTCCGTGGACTTGTGTCGCCGCGACGCCGTTCAGCATGAATACAGGGACATGTTCCTTGGACTTGTGTCGCCGCCACGCCTTTCAGCATGAGTACAGGGACATGTTCCTCACTTTGGAACATGTTCCTTGGACTTGTGTCGCCGACAAGCCTTTCAGCATGAGTATAGGGACATGTTCCTCACTTTGGGTCATGTTCCTTGGACTTGTGTCGCCGCCACGTCTTTCAGCATGAGTATAGGGACATGTTCCTTGGACTTGTGTCGCCGCCACGCCTTTCAGCATGAGTACAGGGACATGTTCCTCACTTTGGGACATGTTCCTTGGACTTGTGTCGCCGCCACGCCTTTCATCATGAGTACAGGGACATGTTCCTCACTTTGGGACATGTTCCTTGGACTTCTGTCGCCGCCACGCCTTTCAGCATGAGTACAGGGACATGTTCCTCACTTTGGGACAGGTTCCTTGGACTTGTGTCGCCGCCACGCCGTTCAGCATGAATACAGGGACATGTTCCTCACTTTGGGACACGTTCCTTGGACTTGTGTCGCCGCCACGCCCTTCAGCATGAGTACAGGGACATGTTCCTCACTTTGGGACATGTTCCTTGGACTTGTGTCGCCGCCACGTCTTTCAGCATGAGGATGTCCCTTGGACTTTTGTCGCCGCCACGCCTTTCAGCATGAGTACAGGGACATGTTCCTCACTTTGGGAATGTTCCTTGGACTTGTGTCGCCGCCACGCCGTTCTGCATGAATTTATGGACATGTTCCTCACTTTGGGACATGTTCCTTGGATTTGTGTCGCCGCCACGCCTTTCAGCATGAGTACAGGGACATGTTCCTCACTTTGGGACATGTTCCTTGGACTTATGTCGCCGCCACGCCTTTCATCATGAGTACAGGGACATGTTCCTCACTTTGGGACATGTTCTTTGGACTTGTGTCGCCGCCAAGCCTTTCAGCATGAGTACAGGGACATGTTCCTCACTTTGGGTCATGTTCCTTGGACTTGTGTCGCCGCCACGTCTTTCAGCATGAGTATAGGGACATGTTCCTTGGACTTGTGTCGCCACCACGCCTTTCAGCATGAGTACAGGGACATGTTCCTCACTTTAGGACATGTTCCTTGGACTTGTGTCGCCGCCACGCCGTTCAGTATGAATACAGGGACATGTTCCTCACTTTGGGACATGTTCCTTGACTTGTGTCGCCGCCACGCCGTTCAGCATGAATACAGGGACATGTTCCTCACTTTGGGACACGTTCCTTGGACTTGTGTCGCAACCACGCCCTTCAGCATGAGTACAGGGACATGTTCCTCACTTTGGGACATGTTCCTTGGACTTGTGTCGCCGCCACGTCTTTCAGCATGAGTATGTCCCTTGGACTTTTGTCGCCGCCACGCCTTTCAGCATGAGTACAGGGACATGTTCCTCACTTTCGGACATGTTCTTTGGACTTGTGTCGCCGCCACGCCTTTCAACATGAGTACAGGGACATGTAACTCACTTTGGGACATGATCCTTGGACTTGTGTCGCCGCCACGTCTTTCAGCATGAGTACATGGACATGTTCCTCACTTTGGGACATGTTCCTTGGACTTGTGTCGCCGCCACGCCTTTCAGCATGAGTACAGGGACATCTTCCTCACTTTGGGAATGTTCCATGGACTTGTGTCGCCGCGACGCCGTTCAGCATGAATACAGGGACATGTTCCTCACTTTGGGACATGTTCCTTGGACTTGTGTCGCCGCCACGCCTTTCAGCATGAGTACAGGGACATGTTCCTCACTTTGGAACATGTTCCTTGGACTTGTGTCGCCGACAAGCCTTTCAGCATGAGTATAGGGACATGTTCCTCACTTTGGGTCATGTTCCTTGGACTTGTGTCGCCGCCACGTCTTTCAGCATGAGTATAGGGACATGTTCCTTGGACTTGTGTCGCCGCCACGCCTTTCAGCATGAGTACAGGGACATGTTCCTCACTTTGGGACATGTTCCTTGGACTTGTGTCGCCGCCACGCCTTTCATCATGAGTACAGGGACATGTTCCTCACTTTGGGACATGTTCCTTGGTCTTCTGTCGCCGCCACGCCTTTCAGCATGAGTACAGGGACATGTTCCTCACTTTGGGACATGTTCCTTGGACTTGTGTCGCCGCCACGCCGTTCAGCATGAATACAGGGACATTTTCCTCACTTTGGGACACGTTCCTTGGACTTGTGTCGCCGCCACGCCCTTCAGCATGAGTACAGGGACATGTTCCTCACTTTGGGACATGTTCCTTGGACTTGTGTCGCCGCCACGTCTTTCAGCATGAGTATGTCCCTTGGACTTTTGTCGCCGCCACGCCTTTTAGCATGAGTACAGGGACATGTTCCTCACTTTGGGAATGTTCCTTGGACTTGTGTCGCCGCCACGCCGTTCTGCATGAATTCAGGGACATGTTCCTCACTTTGGGACATGTTCCTTGGACTTGTGTCGCCGCCACGCCTTTTAGCATGAGTACAGGGACATGTTCCTCACTTTGGGACATGTTCCTTGGACTTATGTCGCCGCCACGCCTTTCATCATGAGTACAGGGACATGTTCCTCACTTTGGGACATGTTTTTTGGACTTGTGTCGCCGCCAAGCCTTTGAGCATGAGTACAGGGACATGTTCCTCACTTTGGGTCATGTTCCTTGGACTTGTGTCGCCGCCACGTCTTTCAGCATGAGTATAGGGACATGTTCCTTGGACTTGTGTCGCCGCCACGCCTTTCAGCATGAGTATAGGGACATGTTCCTCACTTTGGGACATGTTCCTTGGACTTGTGTCGCCGCCACGTCTTTCAGCATGAGTATGTCCCTTGGACTTTTGTCGCCGCCACGCCTTTTAGCATGAGTACAGGGACATGTTCCTCACTTTGGGAATGTTCCTTGGACTTGTGTCGCCGCCACGCCGTTCTGCATGAATTCAGGGACATGTTCCTCACTTTGGGACATGTTCCTTGGACTTGTGTCGCCGCCACGCCTTTTAGCATGAGTACAGGGACATGTTCCTCACTTTGGGACATGTTCCTTGGACTTATGTCGCCGCCACGCCTTTCATCATGAGTACAGGGACATGTTCCTCACTTTGGGACATGTTTTTTGGACTTGTGTCGCCGCCAAGCCTTTGAGCATGAGTACAGGGACATGTTCCTCACTTTGGGTCATGTTCCTTGGACTTGTGTCGCCGCCACGTCTTTCAGCATGAGTATAGGGACATGTTCCTTGGACTTGTGTCGCCGCCACGCCTTTCAGCATGAGTATAGGGACATGTTCCTCACTTTGGGACATGTTCCTTGGACTTGTGTCGCCGCCACGCCGTTCAGCATGAATACAGGGACATGTTCCTCACTTTGGGACATGTTCCTTGGACTTGTGTCGCCGCCACGCCGTTCAGCATGAATACAGGGACATGTTCCTCACTTTGGGACACGTTCCTTGGACTTGTGTCGCCGCCACGCCCTTCAGCATGGGTACAGGGACATGTTCCTCACTTTGGGACATGTTCCTTGGACTTGTGTCGCCGCCACGTCTTTCAGCATGAGTATGTCCCTTGGACTTTTGTCGCCGCCACGCCTTTCAGCATGAGTACAGGGACATGTTCCTCACTTTGGGAATGTTCCTTGGACTTGTGTCGCCGTCACGCCGTTCTGCATGAATACAGGGACATGTTCCTAACTTTGGGACATGTTCCTTGGACTTGTGTCGCCGCCATGCCTTTCAGCATGAGTACAGGGACATGTTCCTCACTTTGGGACATGTTCCTTGGACTTATGTCGCCGCCACACCTTTCATCATGAGTACAGGGACATGTTCCTCACTTTGGGACATGTTCTTTGGACTTGTGTCGCCGCCAAGCCTTTCAGCATGAGTATAGGGACATGTTCCTCACTTTGGGTCATGTTCCTTGGACTTGTGTCGCCGCCACGTCTTTCAGCATTAGTATAGGGACATGTTCCTTGGACTTGTGTCGCCGCCACGCCTTTCAGCATGAGTACAGGGACATGTTCCTCACTTTGGGACATGTTCCTTGGACTTGTGTCGCCGCCACGTCTTTCAACATGAGTACAGGGACATGTTCCTCACTTTGGGACATGTTCCTTGGACTTGTGTCGCCGCCACGCCTTTCATCATGAGTACAGGGACATGTTCCTCACTTTGGGACATGTTCCTTGGACTTGTAAATAAAGAAAAAAAAATCAAGAAAAAAACACAAAAAACAAATAAGGAAAAGATTACACAACTAAAAGAAAAACTAAATTAGAAAAGCAAATATGGAAAGAAAAACAAATTATAAGGAAAACACTAAAATAGGAATGCAACAAATATGGAAAATAAAAACAAATAAGGAAAAAAATGCAATCTATTTACAAAATAAAAATTAAAAAAAATAAAGTACACCCTAAATTAAGACCGAACAATTTTTCCACGATATTAATTTAACTAAATATGCCAATCCCCGGCAACGGCGCCAAAAACTTGATGTGCAATTTGCTAACCGCAAGTGTACGGGTCAAGTAATAATATAGTGTTTTCGTGATTAAACGAGTGTCGTCCTCTGGATTGATTTTCTAGCAAATTAAGTATCGTGAATACTTTTGTTCAATTTTATTTAGGGAGCAAAACTTGATGAGAAAGATAAATCTAAAGACAAAAGGCATAAAATAAAGTTGGAGACTCAAATGGAAAGACTCTTAGAGAATTGATTTCATTATTGAGATTGAGGATAAATTAATGGGATGAATTTAACATGCAATTATTCTACCAAGTCTGGGAACCTTTTGTCACAACTATCTCTCTCGAGCATAATTGATTCTCATGCATGCAATCAACTTGATATCCCTATCTAAGTTCATTAACATGCAAGGCTTTGAGTTTAGTTCTTCAAGCAACTTCTAAAGTTATTCCAAATCCCATCACAAACTTAGAATTTCTACTTTAGTCATGCAATTAAATAAAGTAAGTCTTAGGCCAAATCCCCTCTTCCGAGCAAGATTCAACACTCAAATCATTCAACTAGTGATCAAGTAATTGAAAGCATTTAACCATAATTGCATAGGTAAAATAAATGCATATTCATACCACAAATCAATCCCTAAGACAAACAACTAGCAATTCATAGTCTTTAAACTACAAACACTAATTGAAAGAAAAGCCATAAAAACTACAAAAGGTAAGGGAAAGAGAAAGGAAAACTCGAATATGTTGAAACCGGCACATCCCCGTCACGATCTCCACGTCTTCTCGCTTGATTCCCACTCCTTGGCCTTGCTTTAGCTCCCACCAAAGGTCTCTAGTCGAAATTAGGGCTAAAATCTAACCAATTGGGCTCCCCTAGGCCGTAGCATGAAAAGAAGATTATTTAGAAAATCTGCCGATAGCATCGAGACGCTATAGACAGCGTCGCGACGCTGTCGCGATCCGCAAATTTGGAAAATTTGTCGATAGCGTGGCGACGCTGATCCTATCGTCGCGACGCTATGATTTTTTTTTTTTTTTTAGATTGAAGACTCCATTTGACTCCAATTGCTGAATTACGCTTCAAACACATACTTCCTACAAAGAAAATATAAAAATGCATAAATTTGGGCAAATAATTGTAAAAGACTAGCTTAATTAAACAGAGAAAAATAGCTAGCTATGCTCGCTATCACTCATAAGTGTCATTCCCCACTTTCGTTTGGTTTCGATTTTAAGGTTGGAAGCTAGGCAGAGAATAAACACTGAGGGTCATAACCCTACCTCATAAGTGTCATTCCTTACTTTCGCTTAGTTTAGAGTACAATGTTGGAAGCTAAGTAGAGAATGAACACTGTGGGACATAGCCCTACCTCATAAGTGTCATTCCCCACTTTTGCTTGGTTTTGATTGTAAGGTTGTAAGCTAAGCAAAGAATGAACACTGAGGGTCGTAGCCCTACCTCAGAAGTGTCATTCCCCACTTTCGCTTGGTTTTGATTTTAAGGTTGGAAGCTAAGCAGAGAATGAACACTGAAGGTCATAGCCCTACCTCATAAGTGCCATTCCCCACTTTCGCTTGGTTTCGATTGTAAGGTTGGAAGCTAAGTTGAGAATGAACATTGAGGGTCATAGCCCTACCTCATAAGCGTCACTCCCCACTTTCGCTTGGTTTTGGTTTTAAGGTTGGAAGCTAAGCAGAAAATGAACACTGAGGGTCATAGCCCTACCTCATAAGTGTCACTCCCCTCTTTCGCTTGGTTTCGATTTTAAGGTTGGAAGCTAAGTAGAGAATGAACACTGAGGGTCATGGCCCTACCTCATAAGTTTCATTCCCCACTTTTGCTTGGTTTCGATTGTAAGGTTGGAAGCTAAGCAGAGAATGAACACTGAGGGTCATAGCCCTACCTCATAAGTGCCATTCCCCACTTTCGCTTGGTTTCGATTGTAAGGTTGGAAGCTAAGCAGAGAATGAACATTGAGGGTCATAGCCCTACCTCATAAGCGTCACTCCCCACTTTCGCTTGGTTTTTGTTTTAAGGTAGGAAGCTAAGCAGATAATGAACACTGAGGGTCATAGCCCTACCTCATAAGTGTCAATCCCCACTTTCGTTTGGTTTCGATTTTAAGGTGGAAAGCTAAGCAAAGAATGAACACTGAGGGTCATAGCCCTACCTCATAAGTGTCATTCCCCACTTTTCCTTGGTTTCGATTGTAAGGTTGTAAGCTAAGCAAAGAATGAACACTGAGGGTCATATTCCTACCTCAGAAGTGTCATTCCCCACTTTCGCTTGATTTCGATTTTAAGGTTGGAAGCTAAGCAGAGAATGAACACTGAGGGTCATAGCCCTACCTCATAAGTGTCATTCCCCACTTTTGCTTAGTTTAGAGAACAAGGTTGGAACCTAAGCAGAGAATGAACACTAAGGGTCATAGCCCTACCTCATAAGTGACATTCCCCACTTTCGCTTGGTTTCGATTTTAAGGTTGGAAGCTGAGCAATGAACACTGAGGGTCATAGCCCTACCTCATAAGTTTCATTCCCCACTTTTGCTTGGTTTCGATTGTAAGGTTGGAAGCTAAGCAGAGAATGAACACTGACCCAAATATTTAAAAGACCAAATTTGATCCAATTAATTATTATTATATTAATTAATTGGTCAAATTAATTAATTTGATCAAAATAATTTATTTTTAATTAATTGATCAAATGGACATTTGACTCTAAAAATTTATAATTGGTAAACTTTGTGTTCAAATTAAATTTGGCACACATGTCCATTTACAATTGGTCCCAAAATTAATTATCTGTAATTTTGTCATTAATTTTAAATAATGACGTGACAATTTGTGATTGGTCAAAATTTCTCCTTCAACACTGACATTACCAATGATCAATTCTACAAATAACTTATTAAAATTCATTTTTCAACCTAAGAGACCAGTTGAAAATCAAATTCAAATTTAGTAACTAAACATATCAATTATGAAACTTCATAAACCAAATATAAACAAAGTTAAGGACAAAAAAATGTTAGTTTCTAAAATCTAGGAACCAAATAGAATATAATTTAAATCTGAGAGATCAAATTTAGCTTGATCGTGTATTAATTTGGTTAAAAATATCATTTTGGTCATTGTAATTTGAGTCTCATTCTATTTAAATGAAGGATTACATGTCAATACTATATATATATATATATATATATATATATATATATTATTTTCATATTTGTAAGTATATTACAATTAGATTTAAACTAATATGTATAAAATAAAAATATATATAAATTTTAAGGGGTTGTTTGGGATGTTGGGTGGAGTTCTGAAGTCTGGAGTTGTTTAGTCTTTGGTCAGGAGGTCTGTGTTTGAGGAGCAGAGTTCTGAAGTCTGAGTTTATGTTAGCTTTTTTTTTTTTTAAGAAAAAATTATACAATTTTTTCAAACTGAATTTATAAAAATATTTTTCCATCAATTGTAAAATTGAGATTTTAAGTATGTTTTACCATTTTACTTTTAAGTCACAAATTTGATTAACCGAACAAAAAAAAATTAAATTCATAACATTTAAACATTGTAGGAAAATAATTGTAGGAAAATGAAACCATACAAAAAAGAAACCCACTTTAAAAAAAAATCCTTTTTAACACAAATTTATAAATGTTGCAATGTGACAAAATCACAACCACACATTTCATCAAACATAGAATACGTTTAGAAGTGCTTAGCTCATAATTGCAACAATTTAGAGAACTTTCTACTAATTAACATTTTCACAATACATACATACATACATATACATATACATGTATATGCATACATACATATACATATACATATATATACCTACATAATTTCATGTACACCATTACAAGCAAGAAGTCAACTTCAATAATTGACCTATTTTCAAAAACCAAAAATTGACAAACCCATTTTATAATTAAGAAAAATAAAACTTTAAACATAAAATAATAATCAAAATAATAAAATAATAAAAAAATAAAAAAAATCTCTCTCTCTTCTCTCTCCCCCATTTCACGAAAAAAAAACTCTCTCTCTCTCCTCTGGTTTTCTTCCCACCTCGATCCCTCTCTCTCTCCTCTTCTCGTCGGTTGTTGCTGCCGCCACCGTCGCTTTCTTCTTCATCGTCGACAACAACCACCACCCTTCTTATTTTCTTCTTCCTCAACAAACTCTCCCCCACCCCCATTTCTGTCATCCCCTTTTCTTTCTTTCGTCATTGTTGCCCCAATTTCTGCCGTCGACTAGAAAAATCATTCTCCTTATCTTCTTCAAAATCGAATCTCAAAAAAAAAAGAAACCACTCCACCCCAAATTTGAAGACGCTGACGGGAGGATGGAAACAGAGAATGAGAGAAACAAAGAGGGAGAGAGAAGCGTGAAACCAGACGAGAGAGAAGCGTAAAAATGAGGGTTACTGTTCGACTTCAACAATGTTTACTATTGAAGTCAGGTGCTTAGAAAGAAGAAATCTAGACATTGGAAATTGGCAGCCCAAACGGGGACTTGAGGGGATTTAAGAAGTCCGGACTTTGGAAATTGACGGCCCAAACATACCCTAAATGGTTGTGTGGCCCACTTGCCAACAACTAGTCTACTTAGTCTACCAATATAAGAGAGAGAATAGCAAACCAATAGGTCAAATGGTATTTTATAGGAAAAAAAAGGAATATTTTAAGTATAATATCCAGAAGTTCATATATATTAAAAAAAAAAAATTAGGGCCCCGAGTCCCCCAATCCGCCCTTGATACAAATCCAATGAAATTCACATGCCATAAATTTTCCAAGGCAACCAATTTTTTCAAAGGAAATACATTAAGAACCTTGCAGAGAAAAAACGAAACACAATATTCCTTCAATGAGTCTTTTTCAGTTCCCTCTTTCTTTCAAGTTGTTTGTTTCCTTTCCTACGACTAATGGAGCTACCATTGTCAGAAATGTTGCAAATCACCGAGTTGTTCAACAATTTGCAAACAATCAATCTTCTTCTATTATTATTTTTTAAATAACCTTTCTCTCCTAGTATAAAAGCCATTATACCTTCGGGTATATTCTCTCTCTATCATTCATCACCCCACTTAAACTAGTAATTAAACCTATTTAATTAAGTAATATTAAATATCAAACTATATAAAAAAAATTAGTTTGAAAAATAGAAAATATACTGAATATATTTATATAAATATATCGAAAATGAAATTAAAATTGAAATATTTAGTATTTTTTTAGTGTAAAATGATGCTTCTTTCATTAATTGGATTATAATCTTTATGTAATTAAAAAAAAACTATTAAATTAAAAAACTGAATTAAACTTTTGGAATAAAAGCAAATATATCAACATTATTAAAAAAAAGGAAACAAATATATCAAACATAATTGTTGGCATAGAAATTTTTCAACCAATTAGAAATTGTCACGTCATTATTTAATTTTGGGTGTCACAAATTAATACATATCTCAAAATTAATTATGTCAAAATAAGAAAGGTCACGTGCCCTTTTTGTGGTCATCTAATTGTGTTAATGGTCTTGATCGAATCCAACGATGATTATTAAACTCAAGATCGAATGATTATTTAGCCTAAAAATTCAATTTAGCCTAAAGTTCATGAAATTAAATTAAAGTATGATTAAGTTCATAAGGTTGGGTTAAATTGGGTTGAATTTAAACCCAAGGTTATTAAGATAATTGGGCCTGAAGCCCAAAATTCATCCAAGTCCATGGATGGGCTCAAGCCCAATTTAAGCCCAAGCCCATGAAGGCCTTTGGAAACTCTATAAATCGAGGTCTTGGCTCATTTGAAGGGAGGGGGTAGCAGAAAGATTGAAGCTCTCAGAAGACTCTGAAGACTGAAGCTCTAATCCTCCTACAAGACTTGAAGATTGAAGGTCCATTCCTTCTACAAGACTTGAAGATTGAAGCTCCATTCCTCCTGCAAGAGACTTGAAGATTGGAGCTCCATTCCTTCTACAAGACTTTAAGATTGAAGCTTCATTCCTCCTGCAAGAATCTTGAAGATTGAAGTCCAAATCCTGCTGCAAGACTCTGAAGATCGAAGCTTCTGCAAAATTCAAAAGCTTGAAGTTTCCTCCAAGACTCTGAAGACTGAAGCCTTTACAAGATTCAGAAGATCAAAACTCTCTGCAAGACTCTGAAGATTTAGAAGATTGAAGCTCTCTGCAAGATCCTGAAGATTGAAGCTCCAATCTTCCCACAAGACTTTGAAAACCAAAATCTAGATTTTCCTGCAAGTTTGAAGATTGAAGTGAAGTCATCTAAAGACTGAAGACTTGAAGCCTGAAGTCTACTTCAATCATCCAGGGGAATCCTTCAAAGGTGAACAAACCTTCAAGACTCTGAAGATTAAAGTTTCTTGAAGACCTTGTAGATCAAAGCTACCTTGAGAGAAAGCATCAAAGGATTGTAACTAGAGATTGTATTCCACAATTACTTACATAGAAATCAATATATACAAGAAGTCGTTTCACGAAATAAACTTTCTCTTCGAAAATCTCGTGTGAACAATAATTATAGTTAGAATTAAAGAAAAAATAGCTTACTAAATATAACCATTAAATTAAAAAAACTAAAATAAAATTTGGAGAAAAAACGATAAATAAAAAAAATATAATTAAATAATAAAATTAATGAAAAACCTTTTTTTTTAAGGAAAAATAGTTTACAACTGTTAAATTTATTAACTAAATTAAAATTCAGAGAAAAAACGATAAATCAAAACAATTATAATTAAATATTAAAATTAATGAAAACCAAGACATGTGAATGGAAAGGCGAACTAACACCAACGAAGCAAGGGGACACCTTGACACTAAAATGGTATATTTAATACTAATTATTAAACAACAATTTCTATTGTGTACCAAAGTAGAAAAACTCGATAAGTTTAGGGGGCACGTGCCCTCCTGGCTCCTTAATAGATCTGCCCCTGACAACCCTTGGCATGTTTTTAATTCCTTTTTAGTCGGATCATTACAATACTTTAATCCTTCAACTATATTTTTACAGTGATGGCAATTGGTGGAAGTTATCCAACCTATCGATCAATATCCAACATTAGGTACATCGTTATTATTACTATTTATTTATTTTGAGTTCATTATTTTTATTAAAACTTTTGATAACGGATCAATATTGAAAAATAATCATGTGTCAAAAAAAATATTGAAAAATAATTCATAAAAAGAAATATTTATTTTGACATGTCACAAATTAATTGTCTGGCGTTGGGTCTATGAAGTAGTAATGATATATTTCAAAAAAAAAAAAAGTAGTGATGATATTGACCAATAAAACTCTATAGGATAGAGATTAGGAGATTTTTTTTTTTGTTTTTTTTTTTCGGGATAACAACAATAATGACCATTTTTTAAATAGTATTTTGATTAATGGCAACTCTCCTTATTTTTTTTAGATAAGTAGCCAAACTAATTTTGTGATTTAATAAATACTAATAATTAAGTTACAAAAATACCGTTCAAATCAAATAAAACAAATTCGTTTTCAAATCCCTTAAAAAGAGACGTCATTATCTATCAAAACAATTTGGAAATTAAATACAAAATAATTATAAAAAAAATCTAATGGTCATGTGTGTTTCCAAATCCTAACTTTAAAAAATATCTAATTTTCATATGGGTTTTCAAAATCCATAAATAAAAGGTTATCATATCTATCAAAAAGTTTGAAAATACAAATAATTTTTTTAAAAAAGAATATCTAATTTCCACATGCATATTCATGATCCTAGAATTATAACGAGTTAAATCAAACCTATGATTCAAATAAAAAAAAAAAAAAAATCATTTTCAAGTCCCTTAAATAGAGGGGTCATTATCTATCAAAAAAAAAAAAATCGAAAAATACAAAATATTTTTTTAAAAAAAACTAATTTTCATATGTGTTTTCAAATCCTTAAATAAGGATCATTATCTACCCAAAAATTTTAGAGCAAAAGTAACTTTAAAAAATATCTAATTTTCATATGTATTTTCAAATTTCATAAAAAAAGGGTCATTAACTATCAAAAAATTCAAAAATAAAAACAATTTTTTTAAAAAAAATATCTAATTTTCATAAGCATGCTCATGATCCTAAAATTATAAATAATGGAGTAAATAGTTTTAATTACAGTATGTAAATGTGAACTTGACTACAAATACCTGGTATTCATATAAAGTTTCATAAGGGATTTAAAAATTAATAGCAAATCAAGACTTGCAAGAGTCAAATTGAAATTAAAATCCCAACATTACAACAATGTACTCAATTGATAAGGAGAATGATAGAGAAAATGTCTATTTTTTATAAATACAAAAATTTAATATATATCAATATACACAAAAACCTTGTACAATAAAAAAATTTAATATCAATATACAAAAATACCTTGTACTCAACCTGTATTTCTATTTCTCTTTTAGATTCTACAGCTCTACTAAGAATATTATGTGCATGTAGTTTCAAAAAAGAATATAATGTGCATGTTTGAGAGTGGTTTTGAAAGGGTTTAAATCACTTTTGTCATATTCAAAATCACCCCGAAACATACATTTAATTACTCAAAATCAATTTCAAGTTTGATTTTACACTTTTAAACGTGATTTTCATATCATCAAAATTTATTTTGAATGATTAAAGACATGTTTTGGAGTGATTTTGAATATGAAAAAAGTGATTTTCACTCTTTCAAAATCACTCTCATACATGGGCTATGTGTACTAAAATAAAGTACGTGTAACCTATATTATTATACCTACTAAAATAAAGTGTAACCTATTAACCTCAAAAATATTTTGATATACACATCCGTTGTGATAAAAATAACAAGAATAGAAGCTTAGAGTCCTCTATGAGTTCTGCCCTAGTGTGTTCCATACAAATGATTTGATAATTTTCTATATTTGTAGCTAAATCTAGGGGTGAAAAAAATCGAACCGAACCACCAAACCGAACCGGTTCGGTTTGGTTCGGTTCGGTTCGGTTTTCAAGTTTATTTGTGACCAACCCGAACCGAACCGAAAGGTTCGGTTCGGTCCTTGCATATTAATGGCCCGAACCGACTTACGCACGCACATAGTTAGGTCGCAGAGTTAGGGTTCCAATTTGCCACACCTTCTTCTTACGCACGCACAGTCTCGCAGAGTTAGGTCGCAAAGTTAGGGTTCCAATTTGCCGCATCTTCTTCTTCTTTGCTCGTAGTCGCAACCGCATCTTCTTTGCTCGTAGTTGCAAAGTTAAGGTTCAGCTTCTTTGCTCGTAGTCGCAGCCGCATCTTCTTCTTTGCTCGTAGCTCTCTAGGGAGAGAGAGAGAGATTGGGAGAGCGGAGAGTGCGAGGCTCTCTGAAACTTCGTTCCTCTTCTTCGCTTTTAGGTATCGTCACCATCAGCATTCTGTTTGTTTTCATTTCTGTTTTTTTTTTTTTTTGCGTTTTTGGTTGAATCTGTAAGCTGCTTGGACAAGGCTGCCTCATTTATTCAGGCTCGTGTTGACACTTTTTGTTAGAATCATTCTAGTTCATGTTCGACCCATACTGATTACTGACCCATTTTTTGACCCATTGAGTAACCATTGAGTAAAATGGTATGTATGACCCATTTTTTGTTCTTTCATTTTATTCCTCGATGTTAAGAAGGCTCACTAGAGGTTGTACCTTGATAGTTATTTAGTTTCATGAAATACAACTGTATTAGTTAAAATCTGTTATGTTTTCAGTTGTAAAGATTGTTTATTATATTCACAGTCTTTCTATATAAAGAGGACTGTTTTGATCACATGATCTATGGAATAAAAGTGACTTCTTTCTTGTGATCATATCTGGCATATTTCTTTGCTATTCTATTTTTTAAGTTGGTATCAGAGCACAAAATCTCACGATTTTTTTTCCTGGGCACCTATGGATCTTTCTTCTCCTGAAGAGAGTAGCTCAGATATTCTAAATTCTTCCCAAGCGTTGAAAGTGGTGAATCTTGGAAACAAGATTAGCACAGTAAAGCTCGATGAAGGAAATTTTTTGTTATGGAAGCTTCAAGTTCTTACGGTACTACGCGGTCATGGTTTGAAGAAATATATTGAGGAAGATTCTGAAGTTCCTCCGAAATTCATGGCATCAGGTGAGTCATCATCGTCTACAAAGATTCCGAATCCGGCGTATGATCACTGGGTTCGTCAAGACAACTTGATTACAGCATGGTTGCTGGGTTCCATGACAAATTCACTACTTTCTGAAATGTTAGAATGTGATACTGCGCAAGAAGTCTGGAAGATTCTTAATGGTCGTTTTTCTTCGAGAAATTTGACTAGATTAATGGATTTGAAATCCAAATTGGAGTCACTCAAGAAAGGTAACCTCAAACTAGAGGAATATTTCTTGAAAGTCAAGAACCTGGTGGATTCTTTGGCAGCAGCTGGGAAAAAGATCTCCCACACCGATCATGTTCTTCATATTCTAGCAGGATTAGGGCCAGAATATGACCCTACGGTCTCAGTCATCACTGAGAAGGATGAAACTCCACCATTGCAGAAGGTATATTCTCTGCTTTTCACACAAGAAAATCGAATTGCTCACAACCTCGCGATTAACCCTGATGGAACTCTACCTTCGGTTAATTTGACGACAAATACTGTTGCGAAACCGGTTGCATCTACTCCAAACAGTGATGTGAATCGAAAGAATAATAATGGTCGATCGAATCGAAGGACCTGGAATAATTCTAACAAGCCGCAATGTCAATTGTGTCGGCGCTTTGGGCATACTGTACAGAGGTGTTATTACCGTTTTGAGAGGTGGTTTCAGGGTCCAAATACAAATTCCAGTGGTCAATCCTCTTCACAATTTGTTCCTAATCAACAATTTCACTCTGCTGGACAACAGAATCATCAATCCCCGGCAAGTGCCTTCATGTTGCAGCACGATCTGAACAAGGATAATCAGTGGTATCCTAACTCAGGCGCATCGAATCATGTTACCAATGATCTTGCAAATTTATCCTTCGGCTCAGAATATCAAGGAGGAAATAAAGTTCACATTGGTAATGGTGCAGGTTTGGAAGTCTCACACATTGGATTCTCTTCTTTTAAACCTACTTCTTCTTCCTTTCAGCATATTTTTCATTTAAAGAATCTGCTCCATGTACCTAAAATAACTAAAAACCTAATCAGTGTCAGTCAGTTTGCCCGTGATAACCACTGTTTCTTTGAATTTCATCCTTCTGTTTGCTTTGTGAAGGATCAAACCAGTGGCCAAACTCTTCTCCAAGGGAAGTTAGCTGATGGACTGTACTCATTTGAAATGGAAAAAGCTCATCCCAATACTGCCGAGACCTCTGCATCTGTTGAGCATAATTCACAGGTGTTTAGCACTGCTCTTTCTTCTTCAAATTCATGTAACTCTTCTCTGTTTGAATTGTGGCATAATAGGTTAGGCCATCCAACTGTCAAAACCATATGTTCAATATTAGAGTCATGTAAAATCTCTTATAATTCAAATAAAACATCAACTTTGTGTCATGCCTGTGCTATTGGAAAGTCTCATAGTCTTCCATTCCCTAATTCTACTACTGTGTATAAAGCTCCACTTGAACTAATTGTTGCTGACTTGTGGGGTCCTTCTTTCAAAACTTCTAGAAATGGCTTCACTTATATCTTAGTTTTGTGGATGCTTATTCTCGTTTTACCTGGATCTACTTTCTTAACTCTAAATCTGAGGCTTTCCAAACATTTCAGCTTTTCAAAATCTATGTTGAAAAACTTCTTGGTCGTTCTATTCTTCGGTTTCAAAGTGATAATGGTGGTGAATTTCGTTCCTTCACACCTTTTCTTAAAGCTAATTGTATTGAACAAAGACTTACATGTCCCTATACTTCTAAACAAAATGGTATAGTGGAAAGAAGACATAGACAAATTGTTGATACGGGCCTAACCCTCCTATCTCATTCTTCCTTATCTCTTGAGTTTTGGGATGATGCTTTTTCTACTTCTGTATACTTGATTAACAGATTACCAACTACAGTTCATCAAATAACTCCCTTAGAGAAACTTCTCAACACCAAACCAGATTATAAGTCCTTCAAGACCTTTGGTTGCCTTTGTTACCCATTGCTTAGACCCTATAACCATCATAAAATCGAGCCACGTTCTGTACCCTGTATTTTCTTGGGATACAGCTCCCTACACAAGGGATATAAATGTTTGACTACAGCTGGCAAATTGTACATCTCACGCAGTGTACTTTTTGATGAAAGTAAGTTTCCAACAGCTTCTTTTTTACTCTCTATCAATTCTTCTGAATTACCTTTGGTTTCAAATCCTTTACCAATAGTTCACATGCCATCAAGTACAACTATTGTACCTACTGTGTCAAAATCAGCTTTGCAGCAGTCTATACCTACTGATCAGCCTATAAATCAGACTGCAAATTCATCTTCACGTGATTCTGACCAACCCATGTCATTACCTCAGCTTAATCCTTCTCCTTCATATACTATCAACTCACGTGAAGTAACCTTACCTTCAGAAAACCATCATGTTTCTTCCTTGGCTCAACCTTCTTTTTCCTCTGCCAATGATCAGTGTGCCTCTCTATCTGCACCATCTCCATTACCAATTGTGAAAGTTGCAAATAACCATTCCATGGTTACTAGAGGAAAGGCAGGGATTTTTAAACCAAAGGTGTTGTTGGTTGAGTATATTGAATGTGAACCACCGAATGTCAAAGAAGCCATGAAGTGTGAGCATTGGTTGAAAGCAATGCAAGAGGAGTACAATGCTCTCATAGCTAATAATACATGGTCATTAGTTCCTTTGCCTGCAGATAAGAAGATTATAGGATGCAAATGGGTGTTTAAAGTCAAGAGGAACTCAGATGGAACGATAGCTAGATATAAAGCCCGGCTTGTGGCCCAAGGCTTCCATCAAGAGGCTGATATAGACTACACAGAAACTTTTAGTCCTGTTGTCAAGCCTACCACGATTAGGGTTCTTTTTATGCTAGCCCTAGCTTATGGATGGTCACTCAGGCAGGTTGACATCAACAATGCCTTCTTACATGGCCTTCTTACCGAAGAGGTGTTTATGGCACAACCACCGGGTATGAATTCTTCCACCTCTTCTCATATGGTCTGTAAACTAAATAAGGCATTATATGGTTTAAAACAAGCACCTAGAGCTTGGTTTGAAAGACTCAGTGTTTTTCTACATTCTTTGGGCTTTGTTAACTCAAAAGCAGACTCATCTTTGCTAGTTTGTCACAAAAATGGACATCATTGTTATATTCTAGTGTATGTTGATGATATAATAATCACTGGAAGTTCGTGTATTGTTGTTGATCATCTTGTGAAGAAGCTGAATGCTCAATTTTCTTTAAAAGACCTTGGTACTCTGAGTTTCTTTTTGGGAGTGGAAGTGTCTTATCCCTCAACTTGTGGTTTATTTCTATCACAGTCCAAGTATGTCTCTGATCTACTGTTCAAAGCTAAGATGCATCAAGCTAACTCTATTTCTACTCCAATGGTCAGTGGGTCGGTTTTGTCTGCTTTTAATGGTGATAATTTGTCTGATATTCGCTTGTATCGAAGTATAGTAGGTGCTTTACATTACGTGACTATTACAAGACCTGAAATTGCCTATAGTGTAAACAAAGTGTGTCAATTCATGCATAAACCAACCACTGTGCATTGGCAAGCAGTTAAGAGAATTTTACTGTATTTGAGTGGCACATTGACTCATGGTTTGATGTTTAAGAAGCCCAATGACTTGTTTTTACAAGGCTTTGCTGATGCTGACTGGGCAAGTGATCCTGATGATAGAAAGTCCACGTCTGGCTATTGTGTTTATTTAGGTGGCAATTTGATTCAGTGGGCTTCCAAGAAACAGAACATCATTTCAAGGTCAAGTACTGAGGCTGAATATAGAAGCCTTGCTCATGTCTCAGCTGAATTAATCTGGTTACATTCTTTGTTTACTGATCTAGATGTTCTGTTATCTCAACCACCAGTTCTGTGGTGTGATAATTTGAGTGCTGTCCACCTAAGTGCCAATCCGGTTTTACACTCAAGGACTAAACATGTTGAAATAGACATCTATTTTGTAAGAGACTTAGTCCTTCAAAAGAAGATCAAGGTTTGTCATTTACCATCCTCTGCTCAAATAGCTGATATTCTTACAAAACCTTTGTCAGTTTCAAGGTTTCTGCCGCTGAAAGACAAACTCAATGTCATTGAAGCTTCTGCCATTGGCTTGAGGGGGGTGTTAAGAAGGCTCACTAGAGGTTATACCTTGATAGTTATTTAGTTTCATGAAATACAACTGTATTAGTTAAAATCTGTTATGTTTTCAGTTGTAAAGATTGTTTATTATATTCACAGTCTTTCTATATAAAGAGGACTGTTTTGATCACATGATCTATGGAATAAAAGTGACTTCTTTCTTGTGATCATATCTGGCATATTTCTCTGCTATTTTATTTTTTAAGTCTCGATAAATGTGGTTTTTGTATTGAGTATAAAAAAGTTGCGTTCTTGGTCAAAAGCATAAGGCGCTGACAAAAGGGGTAATTTCTGCTATGATTTTTTCTTACTTTTAGCCTTTTATATTGAAAAAATGTGTTTATTTTGTCACCATCAGCTTACAATTTTTTTCAACATTTCAATTGAAAAAATGTGTTTATTTTGCCTGTTTTCTTTTTGCCTAAATCCAGTAAAAGGAGGCTGAATAAATGGCTAAATATGTCAAAAACAAAATATGGAAAATCATCTCAATTTCTTCAACGGGAAATCACAAAAGAGAATGCATTAGTAGCATACCGTCCTCAAGGTAACAGTAAACAAAGAAAGATAGAAAATCTAAAGAAAGAAAAATATATGTTAGGGAGTATGCCAAAAAAAAAAAGCAACTCATTGTTTCTCTGTCTAAAATTGAGAGAAAGGAAGTCACCCCCACTATTGGACTTCCATTAAACGAATTCAAATAAGTGATTCTGTTTATGTAGGCTCCGTTTGATAACCCTTTGCTTTTTTGTTTTTGGTTTTTAAGCTTATAAACACCACCTCCAACTTTAAGTTTCTTTGGCTTTTCACCTACCTTCTTCCCGTGTTTTCAAAAATCAAGCCAATTTTTTAAAACAAAAAAAAAAAAAAATAGTTTTCAAAATCTTGTTTTTGTTTTTAGAATTTAGTTAGGAATTCAAGTGTGTCTTTAACAAAAATGAAAACCATAGTGAGAAAATTTATAGAAAACAAGTCTAATTTTCAAAAACAAAAAACCAAAAACCAAAAACCAAAGGGTTATCAAACGGGCCGTAAGTTTTTACTTTTTTTCTACGGTTTGAAATTTGATTTTTAAAGTTCATATCTAACAATATTTGGAGTCTTTGAAAAAAAAAAGATTTGGAGAGAGATAGATGTTGATACACCATCCATGTGTACGTGATTTTGGTAGGAGGGGTAAAATAATAGTAAAATTGAGGAGAAACTTGAAGCATGTGAACATCGTGTGCGGTTATTTTTCTCCTGATTTTTTTTTTCTATCTTTCTAATTCAACTTATTTTGTTTTCCATTTACCAGGATTATCCTTTTTTGTCATAAAAGAAAAAAGAAGATAGAGATTGGGAGTCTTTAAAAAAAAAAAAAAAGAAAGAAAGAAAAAAAAAAAGAAAAAGAAGATAAAGATTAGGAAGTGCCGTCAATTTATTAAAGTTTTGCTGAAAGCTAAGCAAATTTGAATTAATCTACATATTAATTTAATTATTTCAAATAAAGGTAGTTTAAAATTGACCATAAACTTAAAATAAACATAAATAAATTAAAAAATGACAATACATATAATACCAATAGAAGAATTCCAGCAAAGAAAAAAAAACCTAAATGATAGTGAAAATGACATATGAAAGGATATGGTTCTTGTACATATCCCTATGTTCGCAAGTTGCAAAATATGATAAAAAAAACACTAAGTTTTGAAAATCAATGAATCCAATTGAAACAATGAAATTCACATGCCATAAATTTCTGCCATTTATCAATATAAAAGGCAACCAATATCTTCACAAGAATATGCATTATTAAGAGTCTTGTAGAAAAAAAGAAAAAGAAAAAGAAATCCAGTATCCTTTAATGGCTCTTCTCCAGCTCCCTCTTCCTTCTAAGCGGTGTCTTTTCTCTCTTATGGCCAATGGAGCTACTTTTGTTGCAAAAATCAACGACAACAGTGTTGTTCGACGATCTGCAAACTATCAACCTTCTTCTATAATGGTAACATTCTTAATTAACGCATATGTGAAAGAACTATTGTTTAGAATGAGTTTAGTTTAAAGATTTATTTTTCGTTGGTACCATACATACTTTAGTAAAGTGTAATGTTACGGCGTTTGATAATCATTTGGATTTTGGTCTTTAATTTTTTAAAATAAAATTTGTAAATACCACTACAAAATTGTAATATTTTTGTTTTGTTATTACATTATTCTCCCCATGTTTCCAAATTTTAGTTCAAGTCTTAAAAACTAAAAAAAAAAAAGTAGATTTCAAAAACTTATTTTTATTTTTGATAGTTGCCTAGCTTAAATCTATGACGCCCGAGGTTAGGAAGGGTACATGAATGAACCGAAATCACATTCGAATGAGAGGGATCTTGAGGACATGAAAATATGATTAAGATAAGCTTAAAAGAATTGATAGATACTATCTATACCAACAAGGTGCACCTTCGTTTTCGGTGACTCAATCATAGAAACTTTGAAGTTAAGTGTGCTTAGCTTGAAGAAGTTCTATGTTGAGTGATATCCTGAGAATTTTCCTAGGAAGCATGTGAGTGAGGACAAAACATGCTATAAAGGACTTCGTGTTGGTTTGTGGGGATAGTCTTCACTCTTAGAAGCAGGCTGAATCCGGATTTCGAATCCCGGGCCTGGGGCATTACAAAATCCGTCTTTAACAAAGTTGAAAATTATTTAAGAAAATTGAGATAAAACAAACATAATTTCCAACAACCAAATAGTTATTAAACGAGACATTAGTTTTATACCGATAGTTTTCTTTTAAAGTGTTTTATAGAGAAATATTTAGGCAGAAGTACTTATTAGTATCTTCGGAATTAAGAACTTCCAAATTAATTGAAAATACAATAATTTTGAGTGAGATATGTGTAAATTTGGCCACTAGAAAAAGGTTTTTTAACCAGGACTTAAACCACTCATATTCTCTTTTTTTATTATCCATTAGTCTATGAAGAGGACATTGTAAAACCAATCCCCCAAACTAAAAAACCACCATTCTAGTCTCTTACAACCTTTGTCCCGAACTTCAAATTGTTCTAGTCTAGCCTTTACGGTCCTAGTCCCAAACAGACATTTTCGGAGGTGAAGACTTTCATCGAGCAGATGCAAGCTCATTCGACATGAAATTTTGGTATTGTTGTCGTTTTTTGAACACAGACGTGCACTATGTTGCGAGAGAAGCCACGAATCTCTCCCTTGTCGCATGCGATTCAGATGGTGTTTGTCGCAGGAAGAGGGGCGTTTTTTTTTCTCCCAATCCCCCTTTTGGATTTTCCCTCTCTTAAATGATGGTAGGTGTAAAAACCGTTGATTTCTTTTAATACATTATCCTTTATTTCAAAAAAAAAAACATCTTCTCTCTCCTCCTAAGAGATTACTTTATGCTCCCGTTTACTTTTTAGGAAAAGAAATGAGTTAGAATCCAAATAAAAATTAATTAGAATAAAATCAATCAGAGTGAGATGATGCTTCTGTATTGTTGTTTAATAATAGTTGTCTAGAATCAATGTTCGGGATCCATTGATATTGTTTTTTTTTTTTAGAAAGATATTGTGTTTGTATAGATGGTTGGGAATTGAAATATGAATCATATATGTTATAATTACTAAGATACTTTTTCATATTTTTAATTCATTAAAATGCATTACTAAATAAATATGTTAATATAATTTTTAATAATTAAAATAATAAAAACCAGTAATAAATTTTATTTTTTTTACTAAAAAATATTTATTTGTATATGTTATCGAATAAAAATTATTTAACTTTAACAAAATAATTAATAATTAAACCTTTAACAAATTATATTGATTTTTTTTTTATTTTATGAAAAGATTAAAATTAATAAAAGGTAAGAAGAAAACGAAAATGGATTTGTAAAATAATTAATAATAAGCTTGTGGATCTTAATTTACTTATGAGAGAGAAAAATTTTCGTTTCTTTTTCTTTTTATACATCAAAATCGGTGGAGAGATTCGAACCTCTAAATGTGTAATGTTTTTGTTCTCTTCTAGGTGTAGACATCTCTCTTTAATGTGCCACCATCCAAACCACGCTCATTGATTTTTATTTTTCTACAATTTTATGCCAGTTGAGCTCTTGTTGACATTTCTATTTTTCTCTCATTTCTTCGTGTCTCTTGCCAAAATAAGTATCTTAGACAAATTGGGCAACCAATTAGTGATCGGTCTCTGTCTCTTTCCTTAGAAAGGGACATTTATATAAAATATATAATTGATTATCGGTGTTTTTTTTTAAAAAAATAATTGACCGTCGGTGTCGTTTGAGGTTCGTTCGACCTTTACTGTGGTGGACCCTACCTGATTTTCATCCACATGCCTGAGCAGTAGGGTCGCATTTTCTTTTTCAAATTTAAGTCAGGTCTCCTAGTATTTATTTAATTAGGTTTTTTTTTTTTTTTTTTTTTTTTTTTTTTTTTTTTTTTTAAATAAAAGTTATTTTGAAATAACCTGTTAAGTTTTAATTTTGTATATTTAAAAAGAACGTGTTCAAAATTGGGAGTAAATATTTTTGCTCACTCTTAATTATTTCTAACATATTGGCAACTTGTGATATACAAAAAAATTCAGTTTAAACCTCTCGGACTTGAAGGTCGGATGTGCATAAAAGCATCGGCACAAACAGATGATGTTTTTGTGAGGCAATGTGCAAACTATCAACCTCCTATGTGGAAGGATGAATTTATTCAGTCATTAGATAACCAGTTTAAGGTATTATATTATATATACATGTTTTTTAAAATTATGATAGTTTTTTTTTTCTCAATTTTCTTATCAAATTCTAAGAACGAGAAAAGTTTTTCAAAACTACCTTTCTTTTTGTTTTTAAAACTTGACTTGGTTTTTGAAAACATGAAAAAATGGTAGATGACAAAACAAATAAAGTTATGGATGGTAGTAGTATCTATAGCCTTAATTTTCAAAAACCAAAAACTAAGGCCCCGTTTGATAATCATTTGGTTTTTTTGTTTTTGGTTTTTGAAAATTAGGCTTGTTTTCTTCTAATTTCCCTACCATGGTTTTCATATTTGTCAATGACACATATGAATTCTTAGCCAAATTCTAAAAACAAAAATAAGTTTTTGAAAACTATTTTTTTTAGTTTTCAAAATTTGCATGGTTTTTAAAAACAAGGAAAGAAAGGTATTAGCAAAACCAAGAAACTTGTAGATGGAAGTAGGATTTATAAGCTTAATTTTCAAAAACCAAAAACCAAAAACCAAATGGTTATCAAACGAGGCCTAAATGTTTTTCAAACGAAGTCTTAGTTACTTTTATTTTAATTTTTTTAAAAAACTTATGTATTTATTAACTAAATAGTAATCATTAAGAAACACTTAAATGTTTTATTATGGATTAAAAAAATATACATAAAACAAGACACTATGGACTCGTTGATAACGTTCTCGTTTCTTGTTTCTTGTTTCTAATTTTATTAAGAAATCTAAGCATTTAATAACTATGTATATATGTTTCTTGTTTCTCATTTTTTAGAAACACTCCCAAAATTTGTATAGAACTCTTAGGAACAACTAAAACTAGTTTCTCCTTTTTTTTGTTTTTGTTTCCAATTTTTTCCAAACATAAATAAGAATATAGGTTTATTATTATTGAATGTATAGGTGTTAGAGCCATGAAATTCTATTTTTCTTTATTAAAAACGAAGAAACGAAAACAAGAAACGAGAACGTTACCAAACGGGCCATATATAGTTGCTCTTTCATTTATACACTCTAAAATACTTTTTAAGTAATGTCTTTAAAATTTTCAAAAAAAAAAAAAAATTGATCTAACGTTGAGATTAAAATTTTAAAGCGATTCAAATGTGTTACAATTCACTTTAAACTATTTTTTTTAATAAATAAATTCACTTTAAACTATTATAAAAGCAACGTCAATCATATTAATAATAAAATAACCTTATATAGAAGATTCCAAGGATGAATGGACTAAGCTTCTTGATGTGAATGAGCAGGGAGAAACATATCAAAGACGGTTCAATGAACTCAAAGGACAAGTTAAGACATTTCTTGAAGAAAGAAGAGACTCTTTGGAGCAACTTGAGCTAATTGATATTTTACAAAGACTTGGAATATCATACCATTTTGAGACTGAAATTAAAGATATATTAGAAAGAATATACAGCAAATTTTATGAGGATGACTGGAAGAAGAATAATCTCTATGCAACATCTCTTGAATTCAGACTCCTAAGACAACATCACTTTGATATTTCTGAAGGTATAAGAGAATTTTTTTTTATATACAAGCTTGAATAATTGACATTGAATAATTTTAACATTTTTTTTTTTTGAAATGCAGAGGTTTTCAATACCTTTAGGGATGAGATGGGAAATTTCAAAACAAGCATTAAGGAAGATACAAATGGAATGTTGTGTTTATATGAAGCTTCATTCTTATCAATTGAAGGTGAAAATATTTTAGAGATGGCGAAATGCTTTGCAGGTGATTATCTAAATAAATACATCAAATCAAGCAAAGATGAACTCAAAGTAGACATTGTAAAGCATGCCTTGGAGCTTCCCTTACATTGGAGAATACCAAGATTAGAGGCAAGGTGGTTTATTGATATGTACGAGAAAGAAGAAACCATAAATCCTATTCTTCTTGAAATGGCTAAGTTGGATTTCAACATAGTTCAATCTATCTACCAGGAAGATCTTAAATATGCATCAAGGTATAAGCCCTTTTTCCTTCCATGTTCATAAAATTAGGGTTAAATTATTACAAAGTTCGTTTCGGAGAAAGTTAGAATTGAGTTCCTATAGTTTTAAAATTAGAATTTTGTCCTTATGATTTGATAAAATGTCACTAAATAGTTCCTATTGTGTACACAATCCATTAGAATGTTGTCCCTATATTGCCGCGTTGTCAATTAGTTAGTGAATTCTAACGGCCACGTACTCAAATAGTCTGTCATTTCAAGTGGTCACATACGCAATTAGTTAATGACATCTAATAGAGACTATTTAATGACGTTTTATCAAACTACACGGATGAAATTCTAATTTTATAATCATAGGGACTAAATTCTAACTATCTCTACTAATAGTAGGAATCAAATTTGTAATTTAACCTTCAATTAATTTTAGTCCATTATTTTAATGACCTCCATATATCGTTTTGGTGCAAATGAAAAAGTTGGTGGAGAAAGACAGAACTGGGAGAAAAGTTGAGCTTTGCAAGAGACCAGTTGATGGAAAACTTCTTTTGGACAATAGGCATTGGATCTGAACCCGAGCTTGAATACTTTAGAAGAATGGGCACAAAGCTTGTGGCATTGATAACAATGATAGATGATGTTTATGATGTTTATGGCACTTTGGATGAACTTCAACTCTTTACCAACGCTATAGAGAGGTAAGTAATAATCATTCATTAATTAAAAAAAAACATTGAAAGATTTATTATTATTATTTTGAGTTCACGAAAGATTATAAATCTAATCTTCTTAAATTTCCTATAGACTCTCGAGTAAACCATTGGTAGTAGAAGCAACAAAACCTTCACTCTTCATTTTCCATTCTATTGACCTTTCTTCTTCAAATCCTTATCGTTCAAAAATGTTTTATGCTTTATAATGTTATTAATTTCCATGCTGAAAGACAATTGATTCTTAACTCTCTTCTTAATGGTAATTTTTAGATGGGATATAGCTGCAATGGATCAACTTCCAGAGTACTTGAAAGGATGCTTTTTAACACTCTACAATTCAATAAATGAGATAGCTTCTGAAGCACTCAACAGCCATGGAGTTGATGTCATGCAATATCTTAAAAAAGTGGTATGGTCTTATAATGAAAATTTTAAAAATTTTCAAATGAGCTGAAATTGGTTGTGTTATTGTCTAACCCTACTTTGTCAAAATTTGATGGTTTAGTGGGTAGATCTGTGCAAATCTTACCTATTGGAGACAAATTGGTATCATAGTGGATATAAACCAACACTGCAAGAATATATGAACAATGCATGGATTTCAGTGGCAGGACCAATTATGTTGGTCCATTCATACGTTTTTGTGTCATCTCAAATAAGAAAGGAGGAATTAGAGAGATTAACAGAATATGCTGATATAATTCGTTGGTCGTCAACAATTATGCGACTTGCAAATGATCTACTGACACCATTGGTATGTGATAACAACATTTCACTTTGGTTAGGTCTTACTAGTTTTAAAATCTAAAAGGAGAAATAAATTAAATATAGATTATTATAATATTTGATGGATATTTCTTTCTTATATTTTGGCAACTATAATAAAGTTGACGCTTTGTTATGATATTTTATCTTTTAGGATGAACAATGTATAGGTGATGTTCCAAAATCAATTCAATGTTTCGTGAATGAGACGGGTGCCTCAGAGAATATTGCTCGTGAATATATGAGACATTTGATAGATGGGTTATGGAAGAGGTTAAATGAATTTGAAGATGAAAAAACTGTATCCTCTCAAGCATTCACCAAGATGTCCAAGAATCTTGCTCGAATAGCACAATGCATGTATCAATACGGAGACAAGGGAAATACTATAGATCAAAACAAAACAAAAGAACAAGTAGTGTCACTTCTTGTTCGGCCCGTTGTCCTTCATTAATATAAGAAATAAAAAGTTTATTAGAATAAGATATTGTTGGAAACGTAGTAGAGCCGCCTCACAATACAACTCAAGAGAGATAAAAGAAGAAAATTGTTCTCTCACTCACACAAGATTGGAGGAACACGAATTTTTAATTTTAGTTAATGACTTTGATTTTCTTTGCTTGCTTACAAATGAAAAATCCTACACATATTTATACTAGTCGGAAAATACATCAAAAGACATCAATGATAAAATGCCAATATATATGACCTTTCACTAATACATGAACATTCATCGATGTACTTAGTGATTCATGTATCCAACTATTCATGTATGTAATTATTTGAAATTCATGTACTTGAAATACGTCTAGATTACTTTTAACATCCTCCCTTAATCTAGACTTGAGAAACTCCGAGCTTTTCTCTGAACTTAACAAATGAGTCAAACTTCAATGCCTTCATAAAAATATCCACACTTGATCTTGAATCTTGCAGTGCTTCACCACCACTTCTCCATCTTTAACCAAGTCTTTGATAAAATGATACTTGATTCTAATATGCTAGCTTTTCCATGGACGACTGAATTTTTTGATAATACAATGGTAGAATCATTATCACAATATAAAATAGTCTGGCTTCTTTGAGTGCGCTTCAATTCTTTTAACATCCACCTTAGCCACAAAGCTTCACATCCAGCTGCAAATAAAGTGATGTACTCTACTTCGGTGGTAGATAGAGCAACAACAGGTTGTTTCTTTGAAGTCCATGAAAAAACACATGAACAAATGCTAAAAACATAACCAGACAACACTGATTCTGGAACTTTCTTGTAATGAATTCTAAGATTTTTGGTGCCAATAATGTAATGTAGCACTCACTCATGTTGAGGATCCCACACTGAAAGGATCAGTGAAGACCTCCCAATTCATAAGATAGATGGGCTACTCCACTCATTGCCAATTGGTTTTGAGATGGAAGCCCATGTTATTTAATATGGTATCAGAGCTATACACGAAGGTACCCATTGAACTCTTATTGATCCGTAGAATACTAACTCATGGCCAAACCAGAAACCACACTCACTATTAAATCATTCCACCAATGCTCTAGCTTAATTTCATTGAAATTGAGCTCCTCAAATTATCTATTGTGGAAATCCCAAGTTTTACCTTCAGTAAGAAGCCTTGGGATAGAGAATCACTTGACAGAAAGTAAACCTCGAGAGAAAGAAATCAAAGACAAAGATGGTGAAGAAACTCTCAGTCCTTCATATGTCACTTGGATCAATAATGATGGCCTTCTAACCTCATGGTTATTAGGAATCATTAGTAAATGACCCAGGTATGACACTTTCCAGAGTCAACACTTTCCGTTCCTTCAACCATAGCAAATGACCCAGGTATGACACTTTCCAGAGTAGCTCCAGAGTCAGCATGCTGACTCTGGAGCTACTGCTCACATAGTAAATGACCCAGGTATGACACTTTCCACACGTCAATACTTAGGTAATGAGCAAATGTATGTTGGTAATGGTGAAGGCTTGGTTATAACTAAGATTGGAATTGGAAAAATCTCAACTAAAAATGGCTCCCTACTTCTTGAAAAAGTTTTGGTAGTTCCTAATATGAAGAAAAATCTCTTATCTGTGAGCAAACTAACCACTGATAATGATTGTTTAATAACTTTTTCTACTGACGATTTTATTATAAAGAAAAAACAGGGGGAAATCATAGCAACAGGGGTTAAGAAAGGAGGTCTTTATGCTCTTGAGGACGCTACTCAACTTACCGCTGCGACATATTTTACTCATGTTATCACTACATCTCAAAATAAAGCTGATTACTCCATATGGCATAAAAGGATGGGTCATATTGATGAAGCTTCTCTTAAAACTCTTTGTAATAAACACATGATTTATGTGTCAAATTGGAAAAAGGAAGGATCTATTTGCACTAGCTGTCAAATGAGCAAAAGTTGCAAGCTACCTTTCTCTTTGAATAATGAACTTAGTTTATTTCCTCTTAATAAAATTCATTGTGACTTGTGGGGTCCCGCTCCTATTGTTTCATGTCAATGTTTTAAATATTATGCGAGTTTTGTGGATGATCATTCTAGATTCACATGGATATACCCTTTGAAGAAGAAATCCGACTTACACTTGTGCTTCTCCAAATTTCAAAGATTAGTTGAAAACCAATTTGAACGAAAGATAAAGGTACTACAAACAGATGGTGGAGGTGAGTTCATATCTTTTAATTTCAAACATATTTTAGAACAAAGTGGCATTAAGCATCAAATGTCATGGCCTCACACACCACAACAAAACAGAGTGGTTGAGAGGAAGCATAGGCATATAGTTGAAACAGGTTTAACAATTTTTTTTCATTCTAATGTTCCTATGAGATATTGGGTGGATGCATTCATTACTGCTACTTTTTTAATAAATAGAATGCTCTCACATGTGCTCGAGTTAAATACTCCCTTTGAAAAATGGTATAAAAAGATACCCAACTATAATGGTATTAAGACCTTTGGTTGTAGATGCAATCCTTACCTAAGAAATTGAACCAAAGATAAATTCTCTAAAAGAACATATCCTTGTGTATTCATAGGTTACAATCCTATTAAAAAAGGTTATCGATGCATTGATCCAAAAACAAATAGAATTTATGTATCTAGGCATGTGATCTTTGATGAACAAGTGTTTCTTTTTAGCCCAAATGATCAAAATCTTACTAACAATTCTCAAAGTTTAGCTGTGACAGTCTATGCAGATGAAGAGGCTTGGAATTTCCCTGAATGTCATACCAATGACAACTTATGTGAACTAGCTGCAGAAAAACCAAGTGTTGCAAAGGACACTATTGAACCTTCTACTCAATTCAAGTTTGATGAATGTTGAGATGAACTAAACAATAAAATTCCTTCAAGAGGAGATGATGTACATAGTTGTACTGATGTTGTTAATGATCCAAAAGATGATCATTTATTAATTGGTAATGAAATTTCTACAGGAAGAAATCATATACAAAGTAACCATGAGGACACCAAAGCTCCAGAAATTGCTTCCTCATCAATTAGCCGTCAAAGCCAAGTGACACCTGATTTAATTAGTATTGATGAATTATATGTTGAGTTACTTTTTGATATAACTACTAATGAAAATGTTAATGTGCAGGATACCATACTAACAAAACAACAAATACTTCAATCACCAAGTGCAACCTCAATTGGAACAAAGGCTACTAGCCATCACCAAATGATTACCAGAAGCAAATCCAAGGAAAGCTCTCAACTTGATAAAGACATCCACAACAAGTCAAATTTAATCAGTCTTCTAATGACTTTGGAAGAACCAAGAGGATACAAAACAACCCTTAAACTCCCACAATGGTAGCAAGCTATGGATGAAGAGATTCAAGCACTTCATTAAAATCACACATTGGAACTCACACCAAGACCACCCAACAAAAATATAGTAGGCTGCTAGTGGATTTTCAAGACAAAACTAAAAGAATATGGATCGGTAGATAGATATAAGGCAAGGCTAGTCGCTCAAGGATACTCATAGGTGGAAGGTATAGATTACAATGGAACTTTCAGTCCTGTGATCAAACATACCACTATAAGATTGATCCTAGCTTTAGCCGTATCACATCAATGGACATTAAGACAACTAGACATAAAAAATGCATTCCTTCATGGATTTGTAAAGGAAGAAATCTATATGGCTCAACCACAAGGGTATAGTCATCCTAACCTCTCTAATCATGTGTAAGCTAAAAAGGTCACTATATGGTCTCAAACAAGCACCACGAGCTTGGTTTGATCGCCTATCAAATTACCTCATCGCATACGGGTTCATGTGTAGTAAGTATGATCCTTCAATGTTCATTTACAAACAAGGAAATAGTCACCTTTATGCTTATATATGTTGATGACATTATACTTACTGGTACTAGCCCTGAGTTTCTAACTGAGTTGATTGTGACCTTAAGCACAGAGTTTGTATTGAAGGATCTAGGAGACCTGAAGTTCTTTCTAGGAATTCAATTACAATCCACATCATAAGGAATTCATGTCACTCAAGCCAAATACACTAAAGAGGTGTTGCAAAAGGCAAATATGCTTGAGGCAGCACATATTTCCACTCTTATGGCACTACAACAATTTTGGGCATAGATGTCAGTTCTGCACCGTTATTAAACCCTTATGATCACGGATTTGAATCCGTTGTTGTTCTGGGTGTGATCTAACCCCTACGATCACGGATTACAACAATAACGGTTCAAAACCGTCATGAAACGCCTCCGTGATCTTTCATGTATAATCACAGATTACAACAATAACAGTTTAAAACCGTGGTTGTTTTGGGTGTGATTGAACACGTACGATGACAGATTACTACAATGACAGTTTAAAACCGTGGTTGTTTTGGGTGTGATTGAACCCGTACGATGATGGATTACGACGATGAAAGTTTAAAACCGACATCTTTGTCGACCCCTATGATAACGGTTTACAACTGACATATATGACTACATTAATGACAGTTTTAAAATGACATCTTTCCCTAAATACATTCGATTACGGTATGTTACGATGACGTTTTATAACTGTTATTATAGTGTCATAAGATGACAATTATAAAATATTTATTGCCATAATTCAAATTCACATCTTGAATACCTATTATTGCAATACAAAATATTTTAATTGATCCAATAATCTACAAATATTTAAAACGAACATTTGAGAATAATATTCAATCCAAACACAACAATTGAGAAAACATCAAATACTTTATTTCATTCGATCCAAAAAACTCCAAACGTCACAATACAATATCCAAACCCACTAAATTATTCTAAACTATATAGTAAACTGAAAGATTTACAAAAAGAATAAAATGTAAGCACAATCATTTTTTTGTCCATTCAAACTACCACATATATATGTCATGAAAACCCTACCCATATCCTATATCGTCTAAAAGGAAACAGCTAGCTACCCCAAGACATGAAGTTTGACACATGTGTCACCCCCATTCAACTCGCACCTCGTTCAGCTGTTCTTGTGTGAAAGGATTCTTAGTATTAAACTGCAAAAAAAAAAAGGAATAGATATTACTATTATATTTAAGGAAAAGTACATATATATACACAAGCAGATATCAGTTCTTCCATTGCTCAACTTCCACCAAATGGCATGAGTAGAAAAATGAAAATTCTAGAAGAAGGGGGAAATAGTAGAAGACACTTGGCACTCAATCTCAGACTTACATGTTTAGCCATTCCAAAGTCAGCAAGCTTGACAACCCCACAAGAGTCCACAAGAAAATTAGCACCTTTAATGTCCCTGTACAAATGAAAAGTTAAGTCTCCAAACAGATATAATCATATAGACATAAAATAAGCCTATAGACCATTGTTTGTAATTATTTCTACCAAGATTAAACTAAAAACAACTTTGAAATGTCGTAACATGCAAGACAATTACTCACAATGTCACTGCCATAGTACTGGACAATGTTTGGATGTTTTAGCTGGCTCAGAATTTAAAATAGCATAACATTAACTCCATTTGGATGAAGAATGCTGATGGCAGCATTTAAGATCCAATAACATGAGCCAATTTAAAGGCTGCCTCAATAAAGAATAAAGCATAAGTTATAGAAAACTTTTTTTTTTATCATTTTCAAAAACAGGTTTTAGCAAGTAGGACGTCAGATGGGGACACCTTCAATTTTCCAAAGAGAGTTGTGATTAGCTAATGCCAAATAATACGAAGAAAGAGATGAACAAATCATACACCTAGAACTTATTATCTTCATATCTTTTAATGAGACTAGTCCATAAAGTTTGAAATTAGCAGCAAAATCTCGTAGGAAAGATCATTTTCTAAGGCACTGCTAGTATACATAACAAGGATACAAGTCATATAACACCAAGTATTGTGCTTAGATTCACTCAACTATAAATCACACCACACGTGTCACTGGCTATGAATAAACAAATTATAACAAAATTATTGGGAATGTGTAGTTTAATTTATCATCTTATATTTAGGAAATCAAAATTAAAAATACAAAAACTGTCATTTGATGAGAATCAAGATGTTTAAAGCAAATGAATCCACATCTAAAAATTCACTATGATGCCAACTTTTACACTCTCGGTGCCAAATGACTGTTTGACAAACAAAACCAGAAAGATATTGAACTTAGTGCAAGGACATTTTCACTTATTCCTTGCATACATAATCAATATAATTAATTTATATTCCTGAACCTTTAAGAGGTAATTGCAAAATTTTAAGTTTGTCATGTGGATCAAAAAATTGAACACAATAATGAAAGATCAAATTCAATTCGCTAGTGAATTGAATTTGAAGAACAAAATAAGGTGAGATATTTGACAAAAAAAACAAAGTTTCTGAAGCAGCTAAATTTACATGCGTGGAAGAAATCTGGAAATTGTAATTTAAAAAAAAAAAAAAAGAGAAATCAAAGAGATTTTCAAAAAATTAGCACAGCAAGGTGATATTAGAATTGATTTTTTGTTTGTATTGGGTGGATTCATTTTTGAAAATTTCTTTTAAACAAAGCTTCAGTCATTTGACCTCAAAATCAATTATTGAAGAGAAAGTATACGAGCACAGAAGAAATCTCATCAAGTGTATGCCTATTTTTTAAAACATCTTGAAACTCATTATTGGCTATGTAAATTACATGGAGATGATAAAAGGATAAAACTTACAGAACGACAAAAAAAAAATGTTGACCGAACTTACATGGAGATGATAAAAGAATCTGAACACCACCATCAACTCTCCATCGATCGTCGTTAGCCGAACAATACAGTTGCAACGTCTTCAATCGATTGCCGTCGTTAGCCAAAATCACTACATCCGCTATTAGCCGAAAACATCACAGCCGCCATTAGTCGAAATCTTCGTCAACACCTCCGATTGTCGTAGTGTCTTCAATCGCCGCCGCCAGTCGCAACGTCATCAATCGCAGCCGCCAACAACAACATCTTCAATCGTGGTTTAGGTTTTTGCGAGGGAGACGGTAAGAATGATTAACTTATAAGCGTTGGGTGTTAACCAAAACAACGTGTTGAATTAAATTTAGGGTTTAAAACCGTTGTCTTTTTTAGAATTTCCGAAAATTAAACTAATATAACAACCAAAACGCGTTTAAGAGGATGAAAACCGTTATTAAAGCCCAGCATACAATAACGAGCATAACTGTTATTAAAGTCCATGTTAGATGATGGGCCAAAACTGTCATTGAAGTCATCGTTTAATCACGATTTAAATCTGTCATCTATAGATTGGCCCAATACTTTAATGAAATAGGACCAAAACCGACATAGAAGTCCATCATACGATAACGGGCCTAAACCGTTATTGAAGCCCACCATGGACGTTAGATGACTGGCGAAAACCGACATTGAAGGTCTACCTTTGATAACGGTTTTAAACCGACATCGTTGAAAAATTTTTACGAAAATTTCTGGCGCCTTTTTTATACACATCTTTAATGACGGGCGATAACTGACATCGAAGGTGTCCCTTTGATGACGGTTTCAAACCGACATCGTTGAGAAATTTTTACGAAAATTTCCGTCTTTCTCCGAAAAACACGGCGCCTTTATTATACAAATCTTTAATGACGGGCGATAACTGACATCGAAAGTCTCCCTTTGATGACGGTTTTAAACCGACATTGATGAGCAATCTTTTCGCACCCTTTTTAAATTACTTATAATAATGGTTTAAAACCGTCATCGTAGGTTTCCAATTTTTTACAAATGTTAGATGACGGGTAAGAACCGTCGTGGAAGGGTCTTCTTTAATTACGGTTAGAAACCATCATTGTACCCCAAATTTTCAAAAGTTGACATTTTTTTATGGAAAAAGTGGTGTTTTTTTCACAATCCGTCATCTTAGAGTCAATCCGTCATTGTTGTAAAAATACAATCCGACATCGTAGCCCCAATTTGTTGTAGTGTGGCTACCTCCATCTCAAAATCATCCAACGATGAAGAACTAGTTGATCCCACAACCTATAGAAGCCTCGTTGGCTCACTTCAATACCTCACTTTAAACAGGCCAGACATAGTTCAAGCAGTCAACAAAGTCTGTCAACACTTACAACAACTACAACTCCAACATTGGCGAGCAGTTAAGAGAATACTTCGATATCTAAAAGGAACAATGACATATGGTATTTCATTTTTAAAACACAGTTCTAATAATCTATATGCCTTTTGTGATGCAGATTGGGGAGGATGTCCAATTACAAGAAGAAACACCACAGGCTTCTGTGTGTTCCTTGGGTCCAACCTAATCTCCTGGTTCTCCAAGAAACAACCTACCGTGTCAAGATCTAGTTCAGAAGCGGAATATCGAGCTATGGCAAATACTACAACAAAATTGACTTGGATATCCTTTTTATTGAAAGATATGCATATACCTTTATTTACAACAGCTCAATTATTTTTTGATAACATGAGTGCATTACACATGTCCATTAATCCTGTTTTTCATGCAAGATCCAAACACATTGAGTTATATTATCACTTTGGAAGGGAAAAAGTAGCCCTCGGCTCACTTATTACTAGATATGTTCCATCACACGAGCAACTTGTAGACATATTCACGAAACCATTAGCTAAAGTCAATTTTCGTAGCATGAGGAACAAACTTGGCGTTCGGTTCATCCCTACCTCCAATTTGAAGAAGAATGAAGAAAATGAGCAATCACCACAACCTTCAACGACTGTTATGCATCAACCAAGCTTTCATTTACCAATATGTAAAATATCAACCACAAAACTCGTAAATAAAGGAAAGGAATAATCACATCATTATGATAATTGATTCATGGACCAAATCATCACAAAGGACATTTCCTTATTCATCAGAATCGTGGACATATTTCCTTATCCAACAATCCCCAATGCTCCATTTCCTGGTTGTTCTACCAATCAATGTGATTTTTATGGAATCCTCTGTATGTAATTTGTATTTACCCTTAGTTCCTTCCTTATTTTTCGTTTCTCAAGTTTGGCAAGATTGCTTTGTCTTGCAATCACAACCCCATTCTTTTTCTTTCACTCTGTACAAGGAATTAGGCCATATTTATGCCTTTTCCTTTTTTATCTCTAAGCCTTCGTGTATGTTACTAGTTATATTGAGGATGAATCCTCCATGAGAAATGCATTGGAATGAGTTAATTTTCAGCAACCTAATGGATTCATCAATTGTTTTATGGTATTAGAGCCCATTAAACCCAAACGGGTATTTGGTCCAAGAAAAAAAATATTGGGATCTGATCCAAGAATGTTGAACCCAAAGAGGCACCATCTTGAGGGGGCATGTTGAGGATCCAACATGGAAAAGATTAGTGGAGACCTCCCAATTCATAAGATAGATGAGCTACTCCACTCATTGCCAATTGGTTTTGAGATGGAAGCCCATGTTATTTAATAACTCACCTGCTTCCCAATGAATTCTTTTCAGGTTTGTCATGAATCTGTTTAGCATACTTACAACAAATAGAATATCAGGTCTTGTTGTGGTCAAGTACATCAAGCTTCCAACTAAGCTTCGATATAAGCTTGGATCAACATCTTCTCCGATATCATATTACTCAATTTCAAAATCGCGTTCATGGGCATGTTACAAGGAAAAACATTTTTCATCCGAAATTTTTTCAGCAAATCATGAGCAAACTTTTGTTGCGAGATGACAATCTCTCCATATTTTTGATTGATTTCAATTCCCAAAAAATAATGGATGTGACCCATATCATTCATTTCAAATTCCCTTTTCATGGAATTCTTAAAGTCATCACACATCAATTTATCATTTCCAGTAAAAAAACAAATCATCAACGTAGAATGAAACAATAAGAAATTTTTCATACTTATCTTCTTTGACATAGAGTGCATGCTCATATGGACACCTTTGAAATCCTGTTTTTATAAAGAAACGGTCAATGTGACTATACCAAGCTCGTGGAGCTTTCTTCAATCCATACAAGACATTTTTCAACTTGTACACCTTCTGATGTGCAAATTGCTTACCGCAAGTGTACGAGTCAAGTAATGACATAGTGAATGTGATATTCGAATGTCGTCCTCTGGATTGGTTTCTAATCAATCTTAATTACCGAAAATAGTCTTGCCCAATTTTATTTAGGGAACCAAATAAAGTGAGAATGAAAGTAGAGCAAACACAAAACAATGCAAAAATTGACAATTCAATGGAAACAATGGTTTTAGGGATGTGATTTCACCAATTGGGATTATGGATTAATTAATGGATTAACAACATGCCATGATTCATAAATCTTGGTAAACTAAAATCAAACATATCTCTCCCGAACATACATGATTCTCCCACATGCAATTGAACCCGATATCCCTATCTAAATTCAATAAACATACAAGGCAATAACGATAACCTTTTTAACGATTTCCAGAATTAACTATAATTTCCCGATTTCTAGCTAAATCCTAGTTATGCATAATGATTTCTATGCTAAATCCTCTCTCCCGAGTGAGATTCAAGCATCAACATCAATCAATTTATGGCCGGTAAATTGAAAGCACTAAGGACCCAAATATGCATAAATGAAATCAATAGCATAAAACCATAAAATCAATTCATAACGTGCCCAACGGATACATCAATCCCTAAGAGTAAAGACCTAGCTAATCATACAACACGTTACAATATAGCTACGATCTAAAACAACCATAAACACTAACTAAAGTAAGGGAAAGAAGAATTAAACTCTATGTAGGGCGAGACCGAACGTCCCCGTCACGATCCCCACGAACAATGGGTTGATTTCCACTTTGCTCCCCTTTATTCAGCTCCAAAGACTCTGTTTTTGCTTTGTTTTACGAGCCCATGATTTCCAAAAGAAGTCCTCCAATCTACCCTAATCGAAAATTATAAATACGCGGATTTTTTGTCATAGCGTCTCGACGCTGAGGAGACAACATCTCAACGCTGTCGCCTTATCGCAGAATCTGGAATGGAAAAATACATAGGGTCGAGAAGCTAGGGTCACAGTTACAATAATGATGTGATTGATATGAATCAACTCAAGAGGTTTGGAGGTTCTCCAAGCTTTACCAGTTGGAAACGAATCTCGGTGGTGTTTTGCAAGTATACACACTTCACAAAAATCTGTCATGTGGTTGATATTTTGAATGCCTCTTACCATATGATTTTTGCACAATTACAATAGTGATCCTAAATTCAAGTGACCATATCGAAAATGCCATAGCCAGGATAAATCCTTTAATATGCTTTGCTAAAACAAGAGATTTGACCATATGTAAATTTAACAGGAAACATCTTATTAGCAGTCATTTTTACCTTGGCAATAAGAACACCAGTCTGATTTTTGATTGCACACACACCACCTTCAAATGAAACCTTTATACCTCGTTGAAGTAGTTGGCCAATACTCAAAAGATTATGCGTCAAACTTGGAACATAGAACACATCCACAACTCGTTTTGTGCCTTTCTTCATCTTAACGAAAATATCACCTCTGCCTTTGACTTGTAATCTTGTATTATCACCAACTTTCACTTCACTCTGGAGAGATTCATCCAAAGTAACAAATATACTTCTATTTCCTGTCATGTGGTTACTACAACCACTATCAAGATATCATGTAAACTCTACAACATCGTCTTGAACACTACATGCAAGAAATATAAAACCTTCATCATTTTTCTCCTCTTTATGCATCATGGTGGAATTTCCATCTCCATTTTTCGTTGCCCAATAATCTGCTTGAAAATGACCATACTTTTTTCAATTAGAACATTAAATGTGAGAAAACTTACCACGACCACTTCCTTGGTTTCTGCCAAAGGATTTTCCTTTTCCGCCTCCTCTTCCTCGAGATAAATAAGAGTTTTCTTGTTGATTTTCAGAATTCATACCATTTCTATTATCATAGTTTCTTCCACCTCCTCATTTTCCACGACCACCACGTCTTCCACGAGAACCATCTCTAAATGAAGTTTGCATCTATAATACTTCATCGGGATTAACATCAAATTGTTTCAATATAAGCTCGTGGGATTGAAGAGAACCCATCAAACTATTTACTGATAGTGTAGATATGGCTTTGATTCTTCAATTCCAACGATAATATGCTCAAACTTTCTTGGCATACTTCTAAGAATCTTTTCAACAACTCTTTGATCACCCAATTTTTCTCCATTTGTTCTTGTTGGAAATGGTTTAACTGTTTGGGTTGAAACAAACAAGCTAAGATCAGTTACTTTACTACTCTCTGAAGCTATAAATACAACTTCATTTGTAAGAAATAAAATCAGATTGAGAGTTAGAGAGATATTTGATAACATGCAAAACAATGTTATCACTTTCCTATTATTTTTAGCTAGTTCTGTGCTTAAATTGTGAGCTTTAATGTCTTTTTATGTCGATTTTGTAGAAAACCGAGTTTGAGAAGCAAAACCAAGAATTTTACCAAATTTGGGTTTAAAAAGAAAACTTTTTGGCCCATATTAGAAGACTTGGTGAGAAAACATTTGAAAGGGAGGCCCTAAAAGCCCAAAAGAAATGAAGAATGATGCAAAAATCCGCACATGGGGCTTCTAGAAGGCCTAGCGACGAGACGCTAAGGCTAGAGCATCGAGACGTTTGGCAGTCAGTGAAAAAAAATCTAAAATCGCAACAGTGTCGCGACGCTGCGCCAACTTCTGCGCCAAGAAAAGTATGACGTCAGAGCGTCGCGACGCTATCGACTTGTTCAGTAAAAAAGCCTCCGTCCAGCACCTATAAATAGCCCCCTCTCCCAAGGTTCAAATAATCCCATTTTTGGGGAGCTTTCCCCTAGCTCAATAGAGAGAAAAAGTGAGAAGAATTGTGGAGAAAAGGGTTGGAATTGAAGAGATTCCAAGGATCAAGATTCGAGATGTCGTAGCGGGAGCTTGGGATCATCTTATCGGTTATTTCTTCCTTACTTCTTTATAATTGCTTATTATAATTTGAGTTAAGCCTATGGATCAAGATCACTTGGGCAAAATTATTCCAATTTGTGAGTAGATCTTGAGACCTAGGGTCGTTATTCTAGCTAATTGGATATTGTAGCTTAATTCATTAGATAATTGTAACGAAGTTCTTCATATTTCATCTTTGCAATTTATTCTTAATGCTTTTAATCTCTTGATCACAGATTAATTGATGTGTTGGTCTAAATTGATACTCAACAGAGAGAAATTAGATTAGATCCTAATTGCATGGCTAACGATTGCTTGGAGCACGAGAGTGAAAGAGAATTGTTAGAAATTGATTATGAATTTGCTTAATGCCATACTATGATTAACTAAGGAGATGGACACATGAATTAGTTATGTTAGTATGAGATGTGGAGGAGCTTGAAAGAGAAATCCGCTTAAAATTCCTTCTAGATTTATGGAATTGAAGATTAGTAAGTACATTTGTCTAATTAATTGAGCTACATATCCAAAACACTAGATAACGTCCTAGGTCAAGTCCCCTTAATAGGAAATTCTCTTTAATTGCATGATTTCTTTAGTTTCTTGTTAATTCTTAGTTCTTGAGAGTTGATCTTCTAAATAAAATTAAAACATGATGATTCTAGGTAATTAATGGAATTAATTCAATTTCCCTGAGGATTCGATACTCGAAGTACTTGTTGTTTTAATATTACTTGGGCAAACGTACGCTTGCGGAAAATTGCATAACAATATTGTACCTTCATTCTTGTAATTCCTCTGAAATTGTTAAATAAAAATCCAGTGAGCTCCCTCTTCTACAGTGGACGTAGGCCTTGTTGCCGAACAACTTAAATCTTTGTGTTATCTTGTCATTTCTTTCTTCTTCTTCATCTCCATTTTTGCTCTACATCAGCGTTCTTCTTTCTTTCATCACTGTTTTGTGTTTCTTGGAGGTTTGAGAAATCATTTGAGTTGATTTGCATGTTAACATAACCTACAAAACAAGTGACGTGTTCAATTTGTGGCCTTTTGTTGAGTTTTGTGTGTGTTTGAAGTGTGGCGGAAATAACAGTCCTCAAACTGTTGACAATCGCAAGAATACGATTGGAAAACTCTTCAACAGTTTCAGTCTCTTTCATCTTAATGCAATCAAATTCAGATCAAAGAGCTTGTAGTCTTACCATCTATACCTTATCTTCTCCTTGGTAGGTGGATTGTAAAATATCCCAAGTCGCCTTTGCAGAAGTAGCTATTGAATTTCTTTCAAGACATGTTCATCAACAACTTGATAAATGAAGAACGAAGTCTTCTTGTCTTTCTTACGAATTTCTCTCAACTCGGCAAGTTGTTGATTAGTGAGCTCATTCTGATTCTCAACTTCAGTGTATCCTGTTCCAACAATATCTCACAATTCTTGTGAGCCACATATAGCACTTTCATTTGCATACTCCAGTAACTAAAATTCTTCCCACTGAATCTTGGGAGTTGGGGTTGCAACATGTTACCACTTGAAGCCATCTTTGATCTTAGCTCTGATACCACTTGTTGGAAACTCCTTCAAAATACAACTCAAGAGATAAGAGAAGAAAATTGTGCTCCCACTCACACAAGATTGGAGGAACAAGAATTTGTAATTTTAGTAAATGACTTTGCTTTTCTTTGCTTGCTTACAAAGGACAAATCCTACACATATTTATACTAGGAGGAAAATACATCAAAAGATATCAATGACAAAGGGCAATACATATTACCTTTCATTAATACATAAACATTCATCAATGTACTTAGTGATTCATGTATCCAACTATTCATGTATGTAATTAATTGAAATTCATGTACTTGAAATATGTCTAGATTAATTTTAACATATATATGTTACTAGATGTTAGTCATGTGTATTTTTTATTGTTTATTTAAAAATATGGCTCTTGTAAGCTTTATATTTTTCCCTACTATATCTTGTTGATGGGAAAAATTGACTTAGGATAATATGAGATAACATAAGATTCAATCTCAAAACAAATTGGCAATGAGTGGAGTAACCCATGCATCTTATAAATTATGAAGTCTCCACATGTCCCCTCAAGATAATATGAGATAACATAAGATTCAATCTCCTAAGTACTCTTTATTTTGCTCTTTTATGCTTATCAATATGTACTCTTGGGAAGTTTTGACCATTATGTATAGCTAAATCCCAATTGTGGGTCTTGAAATGAAAGATTATAGTTGGTTATTATCTTAATTGCCTATCTTGTGTCCATATGCTAATTATTTGTGTGGATGGTCTTAATGCTCTATATAATCTGGCCAATTGTATGGTGATTAGATTCTTAATGGAAACTCGACGGAGAAAAGTTAAGATAGATCATAATCCACTCAACTAAGCTTAATTGCTCGAAGTGACAGCGAGAGTAGTTGCTTAGGCTTAGAGACCAAAAATGAATCAGGGCTAATTAATTAACGAATTTAATAGCGCTAACGACACTTAGGTTATTAATATGAGCTAATTATAATTAGGGGAATCCAAAAGGAGAACCTATGTGCTAAATAGAGATTCTAGATTTATAATTAGTCAGCACGAGATAGGATAATTAGGATAATAAATTAGCTATAATCCGATTTTCAAGACCCTGCCTCACAATAGATTCTTTCTGTACCTTTTACATTTGATTGATCACTTGAATTTTTTTATTGCTTTTATCATCATGTTTAGGTCCCTAGATAATATCCTGTCCTAGTAATTTTAGTGCTCGGATCATTTTCTTGCTTAATCACCATCCTCCCTATGGAAATCGATACTCGGTATTACTGTACCGTTTTATATTACTTGGGCAACCGTACGCTTGCAGATAGCCATAAGACGTTTTTGGCACTGTTGCCGGGGAGGTGTTGGGTTCCTAGAGTGAGTAAAAATATAGTATAAAATACTCTAGAATTCCTGTGCAAGTATACACAGTCTGCAGCAAGTAATATTATCAATCTGAGCCCTGAATGAGTTTCCACTCTACCTATTTTTGTGTAACTTTTTAATGGCTTCAAGAATAATAAAATGATTGGGTTTATCGGAATTATGCTGAAGCAAAATAAATGAAAGAACAATAAGTAAACAAATAGATAAACAGATTAAAGGCAGGCGCTGGTTAGGTTTTAGTGATTGTTCTAAAATATGCTCTAGCAATATTATTGATCATGCATTTCCTGCAGTATTATTAGCGGATTCCTCCCAGAATTCCGAATCTTTTGGGATGTGTTTCAACCCCAATGAAGTGCGACCGATCAGGCACTAGGCAACTGGCTATCCCTAGCTCAGTCACTGGCGTTCACCAATACACAACGATCGTAGTGTGGATAATTGCCACACACTCTCTAAATCATCCCTGAAACTAGAGAGAGCTATCCATACCGGCTGGCCAGGCGGGCATAAAATGAGAATAATCACAACAATTAACCAAAATGCGATAGTCAATATATTACTAGAGATGAAGCACAGTAATCACATTATTCCTAACCAACACCTTGAGCTACTTAGTTCATAATAGGCATAGGAATACGAATTAGAATCTGAGTATGCATGTCCATAACCACAAGTTAATAAAGAAAATAAACTCCCTAATCAGCTTGCGGATGATGGTGTTCTTGAAGATCTTCAATCTCCCTATATTATTCGTGTTCCAAGGGAAAACATGGAATGAGTTTGACTTGGACGGCTACTTCCTTTTATAGAAGGAGAAGAGACTTGAATTAGGTCAACTTGGACACGTGTAGGGCTCTCCTTGCTTCTTTATCACGAAAATTACTCAACAGAAGTCGGTTCATGAAGTTGGCTAACGAGCTGATGTGGTAGTTTCTGCTCCCAGTTTTGCTACAGCATAGAATTTGCTCCCTCCAGTCGCTTAGCAGCATAATCTGCACAAAATAATTTCCAATGCTTCCATTCTTCCAAATGGGTTAAAACATGTAATATCTATCCAAAACCAACCCTAATAAGCATAAAGGACACACAAATCCATTGAGGCCTAAATAACTACCTTTTGGGCAGTTATCAGGAGGCTAGATTTGTTTTAGGCAAAATAATATTTTGACATTGAAAAGAACGGACTGAGTATTAATTTAGGGTGTAAATATTGTCTTTTATTCTTTTTGTGCATAGTTTTATTTTTTTTTAGTTTGATTAGCGTGGGAGCTTTTGTATGCGAAGTGATAAGGAGGCTAATTTGTTTCCTCTAGATGTTGAGATTGACAGGACAATTAAAGCGATTCGCAGAGGCAAAAGATTAACGGAAACAGTGGCTGATAACTCTCCAAAAGGGAGTTATTTAGGCCTTCGTTTTATAGTGTTTTGTGTGTCATTTGTGCTAAGTAGGGTTGCTTTTAGATGTATATTATATGTGTTTAACCCATTTGGAAGAATGGATGTTTTGGAAGTTATTTTGTGCAGAATATATTGCTGAGCGACTTGAGGGAGCAAAATCTGCGATCCAACAAAGCAAGGAGCAAATCTGCCACTTCACAGCTTGTTATCCATTTTAATGAGCCAAAGTATGTTGAGCTATTTTCAGATTTAAGAAGCTTGGAAAGCCTGCCACGTGTCCAAATTGTCTTAATTAGGGCTTGCTATCACTCTATAAAAGGAGGAGCCGTCTCAAGTCAAATGCATTCCATTCTTGGAAAATGAAGTCCTATTCCATTCGTGGAGGCCTACTTCCCATCTTTGGGAGCCGAATAGAGGAGGAAAGATTGGAGACTTCAAGAAGACCATCAATTACGGATTTGACCAAGGGAATTAATCTTTTCTTGTAATTTCTTGTAATTATGGATTCACATACTAAGATTGTGGAGGGAATTAATCTTTTCTTGTAATTTCATGTAATTATGGATGCACATACTCAGATTGTAGCGTGTGTTATCATGAGCTTTATGAATTAAATTTGCTTAGGTGTTGGTTAGGAGTCATGTAATTGTTGTGCTTTATTCTCTATGCAATATATGTTGATTTGAGCGTCTTGATTAATTGTTGTGCATATTTATATTTTGTGCCCGCCTGGCCAGCCGGTATGAATACCAGTTCTTAGTTTCAGGGATGATTTGAGAAGTGTGTGACATTTAATCACACTAGATCATTGTGTATTAGTGAACGCCAGTGACTGAGTTAGGGATAGCCAGTTTCCTAGTGCTTGATCGGTACAGCGTCATTGGAGTTGAAACACATTCCAAAAAATCCAGAGTTCCGGGAGGATCCTACTAATAAGACTGCAAGAGTTTTGCCTAATCAATAATATTGCTAGAGCATCTTTTAAAACAATTACTAAACCCTGACCAATGTTTGTTTCTAATTTGTCTGTTTTATTTGTTTACTTTCTGTTCTGTCATTTCTTTTGCTTCAGCATTATATCAAAATCAATCATTTTAACTACTTTTGAAACCATTAAGAAGTTATACAAAATAGATAAAGTGAGAGCTATTCAGCCCCGTGGATTCGATAAATACTTATTACTTTTTGTGGATTGTGTATGCTTGCACAGTGTTCTAGAGTTTATTTTTACTATATTTTTACCCACTCTAGAAACCCAACAATGGCGCAGGAAGAGAACGCTCCGTAGGCGATCAAAGATTTTCTTCAGCAAATTCACCCGATCGAAAATTCTGGTATTGTCTACGGTCCGATCCAAGCAAATAACTTCGAATTGAAGACGCGGTTAATTTAGATGGCAAGAGACAATTCCTTTAAAGGACACCCTTCGGAAGACCCACATTCCCATCTTTGATCATTTCTCGAGATTTGCGAAACGGTGAAAATGAACAGTGTTTCGACAGACGCTATACGATTAAGGTTGTTCCCTTTCTCTCTTCAAGATAAAGCCAAGGACGGGCTAGAGTCGTTGGAACCGAGTAGCATAAGTACCTGGGATGAGCTAGTGATAACTCTCCAAAGAGGGAGTTATTTTGGTCTTATTTCTATAGTGTTTTGTGTGTCTTTTGAGCCAAATAGGTTTATTATTAGATGAATATTATATGTTTTAACCTATTTAGAAGAATGGATGCTTTGGAAGTTATTTTGTGCAGAAAATAATGTTGAGCGACTTAAGGAAGCAAAATTCGTGATCTAGCAAAGCAAGGAGCAAAACTGCCACGTGAGCCGCACGTTATTCATTAATGAGGTGGCGTTAGTTGAACCAATCTCGAATTTAGGATGCTTGGAGAGTCTTCCACGTGTAATCTTTGACCTAATTAGGGTTGACTCCACTTTATAAAAGGAAGTAGTCACCCCTAGTCAAATCATTCGAGAGAGGAAAGTCTAATTCCATCTTTGGAGGCTTACTATCCTTCTTTGGAAGCCGAATAGAGGAGGAACGACTGGAGACATCAAGAAGACCACTAGTGTTGGGTTTTATGCCCTAAAACTCGTAGATAGTAAATGAAACACATTAATCGATCTCAATAAAGTGTTATTTGAGTAATTCAGTAATTTGGTTATTGAATAATCGAGTTTGCATTAATAAACCCTAAATCCAATAAACTAAGATCCAAGGTTGTTTAAATGAAACTTGGACTAGTATGTGGGGACATACGGGGATCAGTGTCCAAGTAACAACCTAAAAGGTCTATAGTATAGGGATAAGGCTGGGTACCTTATCCTGGTGACACTATGTGATACGGCCCACCTTGTATTCGATACAGATGCAATGATCCTAAGCATCCATGTAGGAGACATGCGGGTGGGGGTATCCTATGCAATGAGTTTGCATAAGACAGGACCGCGAAATAGTAACCTCTAGATGTAACGCCGTTAACTAGTTTAGGTTTCTATTTCAATAGGATGACCTAGGTAACTCAATCTCAATCCTGAGTCTGTTATGAACCCCTTTCAGGAGGGATTGTCCTTAGATTTTTATGGGTGAGAGTGGCCAGTTCGCCGACTCAATAATCCTACCATTTCAGGGGCAAGACCGAATAGGGGCTGGGAACATAACAGTACAAGATGGAATTCACTCCTTCCCCTATTGGGGTAAGTAGATGTGTGTTCCCTTAAGGGCTGATTTCAGGGCTTGAACAAAGGCGCGCCGTCTTCTCCTAGCCCGAGAGGAACTCCTGTTTAGTGGTTGGACCCTAAACAACTTGTTCATTAGAGGAATCAGTAGTACTTAAGGAACCAGAGGTAACCTAGGGGTAAAACGGTAATTTGACCCAGCTGGTGTTACGAACACACGTGAAGGATTGACTCACTGCTTGGTCGATATCCATGGACACAGAAATATTCTAGAGTGAGAAGAGTGCAGCTGTGGGTCCTTAGTGGAGTGACCCACAGTTAACGAATGTTGACTAAACTTGGTCAATGAGTTTGGCCAATTAGTCTCGTATCGTTGGAGCTTCTGATCTGTAGGTCCATTAGGTCCCACTGGTAGCTCGTAAAGAGACTTGAGGCAATTAAGTATAAATTGTAAATTGAGAGTGTTCAATTTATTTGAGGAATCGTATAATGTATATTGATGCATTATAATATAAAGTTTATGAAACTTTATAATATAATTTTTGAATTAATTTCAAAAATTAACTCTTGGGAGAAAATATTTGAAAAAGTTCAAATAAATTTAATATGAATTGGATTCATATTAATTTTAATTTTAATAAAATCCCTAATATTAAATATATGATATTTAATTAAGGAAATTAATTAATTATGGAATTAATTAATTATTTATTAAAATTAGAGACATTTTCCTATTAGGAAAGAAAATATTTGAAAGAGTTCAAATAAATTTAATATGAATTGGATTCATATTAATTTTAATTTTAATAAAATCCCTAATATTAAATATATGATATTTAATTAGGGAAATTAATTAATTATTTATTAAAATTAGAGACCTTTTCCTATTAGAAAAAGGTCTTCATTTTCCTATTAGGAAAAAAGTCTTGACCTTTACCTATAAATAGGACCCCTGAGGTGGGGTGAAAAGCATCCCATTCATTCTCCTACTCTCAGAGAATTCTCCCAAAGGCTCCCACATGTCTTCTGCCTCTAGAAGTCTCAGAGTCATACCGGTGTAGCCATAGTGGTGGTGTTCGCACTAGTTCGTGATTAATTCACAAGCAGTTGGTGAATTTAATATGAGTCGTCAACGAGAGTAAGTAATTTGTTACTTTATAAATTAGATTTAGGTCTAATATTATTGTATGCTTAGCCTTAATATATGTTTAGAATAGTTCTAATATTATTGCCAATGTATTGGTATTTTAGATTAAACAAAATTAATTACGAATCGGTCCCAATCACGCTTCTGCTTTACGGAATTACGAAATTTCAATCCTTCAATTGGTATCAGAGCCGATCGTAGATCTAATTTTGTTTCTCTAAAATTTGCATTGGCTATTGGTGGGATTGATTAATGCATAATGTATGTATGATTTGCATTGAACTGTTTAGGTTAATTTTATGGCCATAGATTTTACTATTTTTTATGTTATTTGATCATGTAAGGGCCCGATGTTTCAGGTATTTTATGTAAAATTGAGTCCTATGTAAGTTCGAGTCTAGAATAGGTTTTTATGAGATAAAAATCGGAGAAATTGCGACACTAACACGATTACAGCACGCGTTAGAAATTCGCAAACAGGATGGTTCAAGGCTGTTGGGCTGTCCGGTTCACGCGATCTGGCTGGTCTGGGACTGATTTGGTCCGATTCAGCTGGAATTTGGCTCGGTTCGTGGTTTTCGTAGCTGGTTAGAAGTGGTTCGGATCGGTTCAGGCGGTCTAGACCAGTATTTGGAGCTGCAGAAGGACTTTTAGGATAGAATTTAGCTATAATTATTGTAATTTATGCTTTATTTTATCCTAGGGGCCAAAATTAACCGGTTCAATTGCTATTTATTTGCTTTATGGATGTCATATAGCTTAAATTCCCAACATAGGTTAAGCAAGTTTTCATGCATATTTATGTTATAATTGTTATAATGTATGGTAATTATGCATGAATTTAATTTAATGAGTTATTTAATATAATCGTTATATTAGATATTTGAAATTGGTGAAGCATGATGCATGGCATTAATTTAGCTAAAGATAATTGTTATATTCTATTAATGTAGCATGCATGCTTAGGATTATTTTCATGAGAATTAATATAATTAGTTATATTATGAATGAAAATAATCAATATATATCAATGCTTGTTTTCATGTATGATTTAATATAAAATGTTATATTAAATTAAATGAAAATGGAATAGCATTGAGCATGTCATTAATTAGATTAATATAAGAGTTATATTATATTAATGTCAAATTTCATGTAATTTAATTTCATAGATGTTTAATTAATATAATTGATATTAATTAAATGAAATTGAAATTGCATGAGGGATGACACCACCTTAGATTAATATAATCGTTATATTATTGTTATCGGTGTCATAATAATATGGTGTTTAATAATTAGAATATGATTGTTATTTTTTCAACACCATAGAAGCATGTTATAGGGCTAATCATTAAAATTTTATAATAAGTTATAAAATTGATTAGAAATCGTCAACCTATAACAAAGAGTTGCATGCAAACATAGGACCTTAGGTTAAATTGAATTAATTTTAAAATGTTTAAAATTAATTAGACCTAAGCTCATTATAATTCTAATAGGATTAGAATTATTTTCTTACTTAGAATTAAAAATAGTTTTAATTGACTAAGTAGGAAAAACATTACTATGATTATAAGGGAACTCCACCGGTAAAGTTCTGTCTAAGGTTGGGAGTACTTAAGATGACGGTTTACGGAACACCTCCTACCTAGGAACTAACCCAGAATACCGGAGTTGAATTAATCATATTTAAATGTTAGCATGCAATGTCAGTAGGTTTATTAAAAGAGTTTAATTCACCTAGATCTTTAGAGTAAAGATTTATCATAACTATTGGTTATAAGGGAACTCTACCGGTAAAGTTCTGTCTAAGGCTGAAGGTACTTAAGATGACGGTTTACGGAACGCCTACTACCTGGAAACTGAGCCGGAACTTGAGTTAAATTAACCATAGTTATATTAGCATGCAATGTCTCTAGGTTATTAAAAGTGTTTAATTCACCTAGACACATCAGAGAAAAGACCTATATATATAAAAGTTATATGCAGGCATAGACTTAGATAGATTCACTTAGCCGGAATTTACTTAAGTAATAGACCCTATAATTATAAAATTACTTAGTGGGAGGAAATATATCAAAACAAGATTTTCATAAATCAAGTTTTGCTCTCACGTCCTCAAAAGTTCACAACGTGAGGTTCATGCTTGGCCTCGAGTCACCCCTCGAATCACCCTGGGAGTGACCCCCTACGGATGGTGTTTTCATGGATTAATATCAAGGTGAATGAGGGAGTATTTTATAGTAAGTGGGAGCAGGACACGTGTCAACGTATCCTACGGTCTCCTCCATTAGGTTGCACCGTGAGATGCCCATGATCTGCTTGCGAGTCGCCCTGGGAGCGATCACCCTACGGAGGGCTTGATCATGGGAGTCGGAACAATGCAAACTCCAGAAATGGATAGGGTTTCTTAGGTCCATTTCCAACTTTGACTTTCCCTACGGTAGCATTGTTGGGACCGACCTCTGAAATCTGAAAAATGGAGGGTCACACTTACGGAAAATTGTTAAGGTGTTAATAATTTCCTGACCGAAAAAATGGTAGCTAAGAACTATTGGAATATGAGTTATTCCGGGAATAGGGATTGGCTGAGATTGTCTCAATTCAGAGGAGGAGTAGCTGACTACCCTACGATAGCTTTTGTTCTAAACCTTTGAAGTATTGTTGCAAAATGAATGTTTATTCTATGGGTTGATCATTACTTTTGCTAAATTGATTGGATTAAAATAATAATATTATTTTTGGTAATGGGTTAATGCAACAATACTTATTAAGTTAATTTGTTTGTTCTATCAGCAATGAAACGTTCTTTGTATGCCACTAATAACGCCAATTACAAAACTGGTATTTCTAATACAACTAAGAAAATGAACTTAAACACTAAATGCGTGGAATTGGTCTTAACTGAGGACGGTCCTCAAGCCCATATGTCTAATTTATCAGAAATTGTTCATGATGAATATGACATAGACAGCTTAGCACATCTCAATGAAAATAAATTTGATTTATTGATCATTGAAACGTGTATAGTGGAAAATGATGATTCAGCCTGGATCCTTGATTCAGGTACTACTCATCACGTATGCTCTTCCTTTGAGGGAATGAGCTTCTAGCAACAGTTAGATGCTGGGGAAATGACTCTCAGAGTTGGGACTGGAGAGCTCATTTCAGCTAAAGTAGTGGGAGATATTAAAATGTTCTTCTCCAGGGAACGCTATATGTTATTAGATAACGTATATATAGTTCCCAGAATAAAAAGAAATTTAATTTCTATTTCTTGTTTGCTAGAACAAGGGTATTCAGTGTCCTTTTCTGTGAATGAAGCTTTCATTACTAAAAGGGGTGCTGATATATGTTCTGCAAAAATGGAGAACAATTTGTGTGTCTTAAGACCAATAGAGTCTAGGGCTATTTTGAACAATGAAATGTTTAAAACAGCTGAGACTCAACCAAAAAGTCAAAAAGTTTCTCAAAGTACCTATCTTTGACACTTGAGACTTGGCCACATAAATCTCAATAGGATTGGGAGATTCGTTAAGAACGAACTTCTAAGCCAGTTAGAAGATGGTACTTTACCTCCATGTGAGTCATGTCTCGAAGGTAAGATGACCAAACGACCTTTTACTGGAAAAGGTTATCGTGCCAAGGAGCCCTTAGAACTCGTACATACGGATCTCTGTGGTCCTATGAATGTAAGAGCTCGAGGAAGGTATGAATATTTAATCTCTTTTATAGATGATTATTCAAGGTATGATTATTTATAGCTAATGAGTCATAAGTCTGAAGCCCTTGAAAAGTTCAAGGAGTACAGGACTGAAGTTGAGAACTTGTTAGGTAAGACCATTAAAACACTTTGATCTGATTGAGGTGGAGAGTATTTGGACTTAAAATTCCAAAACTATTTGATAGAACATGGAATATCGTCTCAACTCTCAGCACCAGGTACACCTCAGTAGAATGGTGTATCTGAAAGGAGAGACAGAACCTTGTTAGACATGGTTCGATCTATGATGAGCTATGCTCAGTTGCCTAGTTCTTTTTGGGGTTATGCAGTAGAGACTATAGTTTATATTTTGAATGTTGTTCCCTCAAAGAGTGTTTCTGAAACACCATTTGAGCTTTGGAAAGGTCGTAAAGCTAGTTTACGTCATTTCAGAATTTGGGGATGCCCTGCACATGTGTTAGTAGCAAACCCACAGAAATTGGATTCACGTTCAAAATTATGCCTATTCGTAGGCTACCCAAAAGAAACAAGAGGTGGATACTTCTTTGATCCAAAAGAAAATAAAGTGTTTGTATCGACAAATGCTACTTTCTTGGAAGAAGACCAGGTTAAAGAACACATACCAAGCAGTAAAATTGTGTTAAGTGAATTTTTTGGTAAAGCTACAAATGAATCAACAAGAGTTGTTGATGAGGCTGGACCTTCAACAAGAGTTGTTGATGAGCCCAGTTCAGAGGCTGGACCATCAACAAGAGTTATTGATGAGCCCAGTACATCTGGTCAAGCCCATCCTTCTCAAGAGTTGAGAATGTCTCGACGTAGTGGGAGGGTTGTTATTCAACCTGAACGCTATCTGGGTTTAGCAGAAACTCCAACTGTCATACCTGATAATGGGGTTGAGGATCCATTGACCTTTAGACAGGCAATGAATGATGTGGACCATGACTAGTGGGTCAAAGCTATAGACCTAGAGATGGAGTCTATGTACTTCAATCAAGTCTGGGATCTTGTAGACCTACCCGAAGGGGTCAAACCCATAGGGTGCAAATGGATCTACAAGAGAAAACGAGACGCAGCTGGGAAAGTACAGACTTTCAAAGCTCGACTTGTGGCAAAGGGTTATACCCAAAAGGAGGGGGTGGACTATGAGGAAACCTTCTCCCAAGTTGCCATGTTAAAGTCGATAAGAATTCTCTTTTCCATTGCCACTTTTTATGATTATGAGATTTGGAAAATGGACGTCAAGACTGCCTTTCTGAATGGAAATCTTGATCAGAACATCTTTATGTCTCAACCAGAGGGGTTCGTTGCTCAAGGTCAGGAGCAAAAGGTTTGCAAGCTTAAACGATCCATTTATGGGTTGAAGCAAGCTTCCAGATCTTGGAATATAAAGTTTGACACTGCTGTCAAATCTTATGGCTTTGACCAGAACATTGGTGAGCCTTGTGTTTACAAAAGGATTGTCAACAGTTCAGTAGCTTTTCTGGTGTTGTATGTAGATGATATTCTTCTCATTGGGAATGATGTAGAATATTTAGTTGACATTAAAAAATGGCTATCGACTGAGTTTCAAATGAAATATTTGGGTGAAGCTCAGTATGTTCTAGGGATTCAAATTATTAGGAATCGTAAGAACAGAACGTTAGCCCTGTCTCAAACATCATATATAGACAAGATGTTGTCTAGATATAAGATGCAGAATTCCAAGAGGAGTTTAGTACCCTTCAGACATGGAGTTCATTTGTCTAAGGAACAGTGTCCTAAGACACCTCAAGAAATTGAGGATATGAGACGCATCCCTTATGCTTCAGTTGTGGCCAGTCTTATGTACGCCATGTTGTGTACTAGGCCTGACATTTGCTATGCAGTTGGGATAGTAAGCAGGTACCAGTCCAATCTAAGGTTAGACCACTAGACTGCAGTTAAAAACATCCTCAAGTATCTTCGGAGAACGAGGGACTATCAGCTTGTGTATGGCTCTAAGGATTTGATCCTTACAGGATACACAGACTCTGACTTTCAGACTAATAAGGATTCTAGGAAATCCACATCAGAGTCAGTATTTACCCTTAACAGGGGAGCTGTAGTCTGGCGTAGCATCAAGCAAGGATGCATTGCAGACTCCACCATGGAGGCCGAATATGTCGCTGCTTGTGAAGCAGCTAAGGAGGTTGTATGGCTACGGAAGTTCTTGATGGATTTGGAAGTTGTTCCAAATATGAACTTGCCAATCACCCTTTACTGTGATAATAGTGGTGCAGTGGCAAATTCTAAAGAACCTCGCAGTCATAAAAGAGGCAAGCACATAGAGCGCAAATATCATCTCATCAGAGAGATCGTGCAACGAGGGGACGCGATCGTCACGAAGGTAGCCTCTGAGCACAATATTGTTCATTCATTTACGAAGGCTCTCACGGCTAAAGTGTTTGAGGGTCATCTAGAGGGTCTAGGTCTGCGAGATATGTACATAGAATAATCTAGGGCAAGTGGGAGAAGTGTAATGGGTATTGTGAATGCCCTAGTTTATTGTATTTATCTGTATTTTCATGTATTATACAATATTAATACAAACTACTATTCCTACTTCAATGATTATTCATTCAATTTTGATTGTTGATGTACATTGCCCACTAGAGTTTTAGTTCAAGTGGGAGTTGTTGGGTTTTATGCCCTAAAACTCGTAGATAGTAAATGAAACAAATTAATCGATCTCAATAAAGTGTTATTTGAGTAATTCAATAATTTGGTTATTGAATAATCGAGTTTGCATTAATAAACCCTAAATCCAATAAACTAAGATCCAAGGTTGTTTAAATGAAACTTGGACTAGTATGTGGGGACATGCGGGGATCAGTGTCCAAGTAACAACCTAAAAGGTCTATAGTATAGGGATAAGGCTGGGTACCTTATCTTGGTAACACTATGTGATACGGTCCACCTTGTATTCGATACAGATGCAATGATCCAAAGCATCCATGTAGGAGACATGCGGGTGGGGGTATCCTATGCAATGAGTTTGCATAAGACAGGACCGCGAAATAGTAACCTCTAGATGTAACGCCGTTAACTAGTTTAGGTTTCTATTTCAATAGGATGACCTAGGTAACTCAATCTCAATCCCGAGTCTGTTATGAACCCCTTTCAGGAGGGATTATCCTTAGATTTGTATGGGTGAGAGTGGCCAGTTCGCCGACTCAATAATCCTACCATTTCAGGGGCAAGACCGAATGGGGGCTGGGAACATAACAGTACAAGATGAAATTCACTCCTTCCCCTATTGGGGTAAGTAGATGTGTGTTCCCTTAAGGGCTAATTTCAGGGATTGAACAAAGGCGCGTCGTCTTCTCCTAGCCCGAGAGGAACTCTTGTTTAGTGGTTGGACCCTAAACAACTTGTTCATTAGAGGAATCAGTAGTACTTAAGGAACCAGAGGTAACCTAGGGGTAAAACGGTAATTTGGCCCAGCTCGTGTTACGAACACACGTGAAGGATTGACTCACTGCTTGGTCATTATCCATGGACACAGAAATATTCTAAAGTGAGAAGAGTGCAGCTGTGGGTCTTTAGTGGAGTGACCCACAGTTAACGAATGTTGACTAAACTTGGTCAATGAGTTTGGCCAATTAGTCTCGTATCGTTGGAGCTTCTGATCTGTAGGTCCATTAGGTCCCACTGGTAGCTCGTAAAGAGACTTGAGGCAATTAAGTATAAATTGTAACTTGAAAGTGTTCAATTTATTTGAGGAATCGTATAATGTATATTGATGCATTATAATCTAAAGTTTATGAAACTTTATAATATAATTTTTTAATTAATTTCAAAAATTAATTCTTGGGAGAAAATATTTGAAAGAGTTCAAATAAATTTAATATGAATTGGATTCATATTAAATTTAATTTTAATAAAATCCCTAATATTAAATATATGATATTTAATTAGAGAAATTAATTAATTATGGAATTAATTAATTATTTATTAAAATTAGAGACCTTTTCCTATTAGGAAAGAAAATATTTGAAAGAGTTCAAATAAATTTAATATGAATTGGATTCATATTAATTTTAATTTTAATAAAATCCCTAATATTAAATATATGATATTTAATTAGGGAAATTAATTAATTATGGAATTAATTAATTAAAATTAATTAATTATTTATTAAAATTAGAGACCTTTTCCTATTAGAAAAAGGTCTTCCTTTTCCTATTAGGAAAAAGGTCTTGGCCTTTACCTATAAATAGGACCCCTAAGGTGGGGTGAAAGGCATCCCATTCATTCTCCTACTCTCAGAGAATTCTCCCAAAGGCTCCCACAAGTCTCCTGCCTCTAGAAGTCTCAGAGTCATACCGGTGTAGCCATAGTGGTGGTTATCGCACTAGTTCGTGATTAATTCACAAGCAGTTGGTGAATTTAATCTGAGTCGTCAACGAGAGTAAGTAATTTGTTACTTTATAAATTAGATTTAGATCTAATATTATTGTATGCTTAGCCTTAATATATATTTAGAATAGTTCTAATATTATTGCCAATGTATTGGTATTTTAGATTAAACAAATTTAATTACGAATCGGTCCCAATCACGCTTCCGCTTTACGGAATTACGGAATTCCAATCCTTCAACTAGCTACATATTTCTTCAAGGGAATTAATCTTTTTCTTGTAAAATTCTTGTAGTTATGGATGCACATACTCAGATTGTAGCGTGTGTTAACTTGTACTCCATGAACTAAATTTACTTAGGTGTTGGTTAGGATCAATGTAGTTGTCGTGCTTTATACTCTATGCAATTTATATAGATTTGAGCATCTTGATTATTTGTTGTGTCTATTTCTATTTTGTGCCCGCCTGGCCAGTGAGTATGAATATCACCTCTTAGTTTCAGGGATGATTTGAGAGGTGTGTGGCAATTAATCACCCTAGACCATTATGTGTTGGTGGACGCAGTAACTGAGTTAGGGGCAACAAGTCACCTAGTGCTTGATCGGTAGCATGTTATTCAAAACCTTTTAACAACCTTGAAACCATTGAAAAGTTACATAAAATAGGTAGAGTGAGAGCTATTCAAAACCTCGTGGATACGATAAATTACTTATCACTTGCTGCACATTATGTGCATTTGCATAGAATTCTAAGGATCAATTTTATCATATTTTTAACCCACTCTTGAAGGCAACAGCTCGGGCATTTCTTACAAAATTCTTCCCGCCTGCCAAGACAACCAAGTTCCGTACGGAGATTGGTACTTTCATACAGCTGGACAATGAACAAATGTATGAGGCATGGGAAAGATACAAGGAGATGCTAAGAAGATGTTTGCAACACGGCTACCCAAACTAGCTACAGGAACAACTATTCTATAATGGTTTGAATTCTTCTACGAAAACTGTTCTCAATACTTCTGCTGGTGGGAGTTTTCTATCCAAAACCGTTGTGGACGCAAAAGAACTCTTGGAGGAGATGGCTTCAACTAGTTGCCAATGGCCCACGAAGAGGGCAACATCATCAAAGAAGGCTGAAATTTATGAAATTGATGAGTCAAGCTCGTTGAAGGCACAAATGGCTTCTCTGACAAATGCATTGAACAAATTGACTTCTTCTAAGGTGGTTAAATCCATTTCCACCTTAGCAAAGAGATATTCAAAGAAGAAGAGCCAAGAAGTGGAAAAAGTTCAGTACGTAGGCAATCGTGCATTCACTCAACCCCAAGGCCTACCGAATTTGCGCAATCATGAGAACTTTTCGTATTCGAATAATAAGAATGTTTTGCAACCACCACCGAGGTTTGCTTCTACAAGTAAGCCAGAAAAGAAGAGCAACCTTGAAGAGATGGTAGCACTTTTCATAAAAGAACAGAAGGTACTAAATGTGATCTTCCAGACGTTAGTGAACACCTTGGTAACATCTGTAAACAACCATGACATAGCTTTAAAAAATATGGAAGTTCGGATGGGGCAGATAACATTAGCAATAAACACCCTTCAAAAGGGTAAGTTTCCTAGTGATACTGAAGTGAACCCTAGAGAGCAATACAAGGTGACTACCCTTCGAAGTGGGAGACGACTGGAGAATTGCTCAAATGAAGAGAAGAAATAGAAGGAAGAAAAAATGAGGCTGGATGAAGATGGAAGGACTGAGGCACAAAAAACCTCCATAGACAGTTCCCAAAGTCCTCCTTGCTCAATTGATTTAAATTTTGATTCTACTAACAGTTTTGTAGGTGAAAAGAAAAAGTTGGAAGAAAAAGAGAAGTTGAAGATGAAAGAAAAAGAAGAAGAGGTGGTCCCATGCAGACATCATGACCGAGGGTCACACATCAGCCCACCCAAGAGGAGGGACGAATGTCCAACCTTTGATTACAGGGAGTTACCTTTTCCCCATAGGTTTAACAACGTTAAAATAGATGAGCAGTTTGCTAGGTTCTTAGAAATGTTCAAGAAATTATCTGTTAATATACCATTAGTAGATGCTCTATCTAATATGCCTACGTATGGGAAATTTATGAAAGAGATGTTAGCAAAGAAGAAGAATTTGAATAAAAAAGAAGTTTTTAGGTTGTTAGAAAATAGCAGCACAATAGTCTCAGGGAAGATACCTTTAAAACAAAACGACCCAGGGTGTTTTACTGTTCCCTGCATAATAGGAGAGGTATCTTTTGATAGGGCTTTATGTGATCTTGGAGCGAGTATTAATCTTATGCCCTATTCCCTATACAGGAAGATCGAACTCATAGGACTTAAAGATACCGACATCACCCTCTAGCTAGCGGATCGATCAGTCACCCACCGGATGGGGATAGTGGAGGATGTGTTGGTGAAGGTAAACAAGTTCATCTTCCCGGTAGACTTTGTTGTGTTGGATATGCAGGAAGATAGAGAAGTGTCCATCATTCTTGGTGGACCTTTTCTAGCTACTGGTAAGGTTGAAATCAGTGTGCACACAAGTAAATTAACTCTTAGCGCTGATGATGAGGAGGTAGTCTTCAATATCTTTGGTCAGGATGAGTCAGTTTGTAGCATACTATTGCCTTCTATAGTGAGTTAAAAATATGCTAAAAATAAGCTCTAGAATACTGTGCAAGCATACACATTCCGCAACAAGTGATAAGTAATTTATCGTATCCACGAGGTTTTGAATAACTTCCACTCTACCTATTTTATGTAACTCTTTAATGGTTTCAAGATTGTTAAAATGATTGATTTTGATAAGATGCTGAAGCACAAGAAATAACAGAGCAGAATGTAAATGGATAAAGCAGACAGATTGGAAACAGGCGTTGGTTAGGATTTCTGTAATTGTTTAAAAAGATGCTCTAGCAATAAGGTTGATTAGGCAATTCTCTTGCAGTCTTATCAGTAGGATCCTCCCAAAACTCTAGATTTTTTGGAATGTGTTTCAACTCCAATGACGTGCTACCGATCAAGCACCAGGTGACTGGTTATCCCTAAAGGGGATGAAAGCCCCTACGCAGCGGAAGCACATTGAAAGGACCTTACGCCGTATATTAATTAACATTAAAATATCATTACAAAAAGGCAAAATAAACTTTAAACATGCTTTAAAGTTGTTGGAAATTGCTATAAACATGTTGGAAAATTAAATCTAAATTTTTTTTCATGCTTTTCTAAAGAAACAGGAAAGAACCGTTACAAACCTTCGTTGTAGACTTGACCGTTCTTCACTAACGATGCTCCAATGAACGGAAACACAACAACTCCTTGATTACTTTCCTGGAAATTTTTCTTCAAAGACACAATAACCACAAATGTTACACTAGTATGTCTCTAAGTCTAGGAAGCAAAAGATTTGTGGGAGTCTTTCTCAAAGAGGGAGACGAGAGAGAATTCTAGGGTCTAGTCTTGTGAGTCTAAGAGCAAGAGGGCTACTAAACCAATTAGGTCTAGTGTTCTATTTATAGAAGAGTGGCTATGAATAAAATATTCAATTAAATCAATCTTTTCCAAAATTGATTCAACCTTATTCCTTATTTAATCAATCCAAGATCAATCAATTCCATAATTGATTAATCTTTTCCACAAATTACTAATTACTTCCATAAGTGATTATATCATTTCCATAAATGATTAATCACTTCCTTAAGTAATTAATTATTTCCATAATTGGTTAATTCCTGATTAATTAATTCTTTATTTAATTAACCACCAATTAAATATCACATATTTAATTTTCGACCTTGAATTAATTAATTTGCCCAAATAGATTTTAGGTCAATAACGACTAGTTAGTCCTTCACGAGTGTCCGTAACACCAGTTGGGTCAAATTACCATTTTACCCCTGGGTTACTTCTATTTCCTTAAGTATCAATTCTCCTCTAATGAACAACCTGTTTGTGGTCCAACCATCAAACAGAAAACTCTCTCGTGCCATTGAGAGGGTAGGACCCTTTGTTCAAGACTCGGAGTCACCACTTAAGGGAACACTCATCTACTTCCCTAAAGTCGGGAAGGAGTGAATTTCATCTTGTACGATTATGTTCCCAGCTCCCCACTCGGTCTTGTCCCCAAAATGGTAGGCTTATTGAGTCGGCATATTGGCCACTCTCACCCATACAAATCAAAGGACAATCATGAGCAGGAGTCCATAATCAACTCAGGATTAAGACCAAGTTGTCTAGGTCGTCCTAGTGAAATAGATAACCAACTAGTTAACGGTGTTATAACCAGTGGTTACTATTTCTCGGTCCGGTCTTATGCAAACTCATTGCATAGGATGCCCAGACTCGCATGTCTCCTACACGAACGCGTTGGATCATAGCGTTTGTATCAAATACAAAGTGAGTCGTATCCATAGTGTTACCAGGATAAGGCACCTAGTCTTATCCCCACATGTCGCTACATATAGTTCAAGACTCATATTACAACCTAGGATGTCTAGTTTATTGGATTAGGGTTATTTTAGGCAAAGACAAATATAAAATAACTAATAACATTTAATGGAAAAAATATATCAATAATATTTCATTAATATTCGGTAAATGGTTACATTCACTATCTACGAGTTTTAGGGCATAAAACCCAACAATACCTAAATCAGTTATTGGTGTCCACCAACACATAATGGTCTAATGTGATTAATTGCCACACACCTCTCAAATCATCCCTGAAACTAATTGGTGATATTCATACCGACTCGCCAGACGGACACAAAATGGAAATAGACACAACAAATAATCAAGATGCTCAAATCAATATAAACTGCATAGAGTATAAAGCACCGCAACTACATTGATCCTAACCAACACCTAAGTAAATTTATTTCATGGAGTACAAGGTAACACATGCTACAATCTTATTATGTGCACCCATAACTACAAGAAATTACAAGGAAAGATTAGTTCCCTTGAATAGATCCGTAGCTAATGATCTTCTTGAGGTCTCCAATCGTTCTTCCTTTATTCGGCTCCCAAAATTTGAAAGTAAGCCTCCACGAATGGAATACGACTTTCCTCTCTCGAATTTGGAATATTTTTGACTTGAGACGGCTACTTCCTATTATAGAGTGGAGTCAACCCTAATTAGGTCAAACTTTACACGTGGAGGGCTCTCCAAGCTTCCTAGATCCGAGATTAATTCAGCTAACGCCACCTCATTTAATGAATCACGTGCGGCTCACGTGGCAGTTTTGCTCCCTGATTTACTGGATCACGGATTTTGCTCCCTCAAGTCGCTCAGTATTATTTTTTGCACAAAATAACTTCCATAGCATCCATTCTTCTAAATTGGTTAAAACATATAATATTCATCTAAAAACAACCCTATTTAACACAAATGACACACAAATCACTATAGAAATAAGGTCTAAATAACTCCCTTTCAGAGAGTTATCACATACATAATTGATTTTCTATTGGCTTAGATTTACTACATGATGAGGATTTAGAAGAAGAGTTAAACTTAGGCCTAGAGTTAAAAGATTTTCCCATGATTGATGATGTTAATTTTGATGTTGATGAATTTTTTGACGATGGTATGTTTGAAAATGAATTTTTGAGTGTTGAGATGCCTGCTGTAAATATTTATGAGTATAATTTGCCTGCGTTGAATTTAGAGGAGCACGTGATACATGACATTTTTGAGTCTGACATTGAGGAGTTAAATGATAACTTGGTACAATTTGATTTGATTGTTGAGTCTCATGAACATGTAGAGATCATGCCTGTTGAATGGTTAGTATTAGTTGATAGACCACCCAAATACACGAGACCAGTAGACATATTGATGCTTGATTACTCTGTAAATAACTGCTTTGTGAATAGAGACCTAGATAAAAGTTTTGATACTGTAAAATTTTTTATGACTAGTTATTTTGATAATCTGCTAGCAAAGACGAGCCAGGGGAAATGTTTTTTACTCCCTTGTTTGCGATGTGTGCTTCAGCACATGATTTTATCCAAGGCCCAGAGGAGGACAAAAACTTTTACTTCAAATCTCCATGAGCATGTCGAGTCTCGTCTAGCCAAAGACGTTAAAGAAAACGTTGTTTGGGAGGCAACCCAAGGATTAATTTTTTTTGTTAGTTAGCTTTTCTTTAATCCCCCTTGCTTCATGATCGAATTTTGTTTTGCAGGATCCACGCAGTAAGCCCCGAGAATCCAAAAGATGCGTTTTCTCGATCCTGAAGGATGATGACGTTTTCTCCTAAGCTCAGGGAAGTCTCAGTATCCCCTTTTATGCTTTATTTTCAAACATTGAGGACAATGTTTAGTTTAAGTTTGGGGGGAGGCTTTCGCTGTGTTTGAGCATGTTTGAATTCTTTTGGCTGCATGTTAGGATAGCGATGATAGTCGAGGATTTGGTTTTTGAATTTTTGGGGGATACGGTTTATATGATGTGGAATTTGGGAGCATAGCAGAAAATAAGAAATTTTTAAAAATGTTTTGCTTAGTTTTAATGTCTAAAGCATACAATAAACTTATCTTTTGAGATCTTTGAAAATTTAGATTCTTATGATGATTTTTATAAGTTTGTTGTCACTCCGATGGGCTTAGTCTCTAACATTAGGAGTTATGCTTCATTTTTTTAAGAACTAGGTGAAAAAGAAAAGAAAAATATGTTATGCCTGCAAAAAGAAAAAACAACATTGAAAAAGAATTATTTGTTGAGAAAAAAAAAGAGAACGTTTTTTTTTTTGCTTGCAAGAGAAAAAAAGTTAACTAGGGGTAAAAAGTGTTGTTTGCGGTGTGATCACTTAGACCAACCAAGAATAAAATTCGGGTTATGGGTCCTTGCATCGAAGTGTGAAAGCTATTGCCATTAGAATCATAAAAAGCAAGTTTGGGAGAATCCTCTTAAGAAAACGAAAAGAATCAGGTGCCCTAGTTTCTTTGTTTGCATGATAGCTAAATTCCGACCTGTTAGGACTCTTAGCCAGTGTAGGGGAAAACAAATGGAGAAAGCTGTAAAACTAATCTAGGCCAGTAAAAGAGCGATTAGATAAGTTTTGAGCATGTTATTCGTTAACTCTAAGTTTCATTTTTGAAATTTCTTCATGAGTATGCTATGCTTGCTTTGTCCACTTGCATAATTTCTGTATTCCCTTCAGAATTTTAAAATCATTGAGGCTAGAGCGATTCTTTTCATGCATCCTTAGAATTTATTTTGCTTGGGACTAGCAAAAGCTTAAGTTTGGGGATGTGATAGCAAACATAAATGTTGCTATTTTGTCCTTAAATTTACTAGCTTTTGTTGTATTTTTATCATACATATCCATTTAATTTTATAATTTTGTCCCTAGGAGAATTAAATGGATAATTGGAGAAAAAGAGCCCAAGTTCATGGATTTCAAGCCTTAAATATCAAGTTGGGTCAAGAGAGAGAGTCTAAGATCCATCATATAAAGTGTTTGGGCAAAAGAAATAATGGAAAGCCCGAAATTCTGCCCAAACCTGTAGCTGAAACATTCTGGAAATGGGACAGCATCGCGACGCTGTCCCCTAGCGTCTCCACGCTGTCCTGGCTTATCGCCCAAGACAAAGTGACGTCAGCGACGCGACGCTGTCCCTGCTGAAGGCCTATCTAAAGCGCGTTTTGCTTCCCATTTTCATCATCAATCATCATTCCAATCCTTTCTTTAGTCCCTTCTAAGGCTCGCAAAGCCTACCTTGAGGGTCGTGTTATGAGGAAAGTGTGCAATCTTGTAACGAGCATTTTTGGAGGGCTCGGGAGCTTGTAAAGGAGAGGATCCAAAGCGCAAGCAAGGGGTTCTCTACGGTTCATTCTCCTAACTCTTTATTTTGTTCTTTTATGCTTATCAATATGTACTCTTGGGAAGTTTTGACCATTATGTATTGCTAAATCCCAATTGTGGGTCTTGAAATTAAAGATTATAGTTGATTATTGTCTTAATTGTCTATCTTGTGTCCATATGCTGATTATTTGTGTGGATGGTCTTAATGCTCTATATAATCTGGTAAATTGTATGGTGATTAGATTCTTAATGGAAACTCGACAGAGAGAAGTTAAGATAGATCATAATCCACTCAACTAAGCTTAATTGCTCGTAGTGACAGCAAGAGTAGTTGGTTAGGCTGAGAGACCAAAAATGAATCAGGGCTAATTAATTAATGAATTTAATAGCGCAAAGGACACTTAGGTTATTAATATGAGTTAGTTATAATTAGGGGAAACCGAAAGGAGAATCTATGTGCTAAATGGAGATTCTAGGTTTATAATTAGTCGGACACGAGATAGGATAATTAGGATAATCAATTAGCTATAATCCGATTTTCAAGACCCCACCTCACAATAGATTCTTTCTCCACCCTTTACATTTGATTGATCACTTGAATTCTTTGATTGCTTAATTTCTTGATTGCTTTTATCATGATGTTTAGGTCCCTAGATAATATCCTGTCCTAGTAATTTTAGTGTTTAGATCATTATCTTGCTTAATCACCATCCTCCTTGTGGAAATCGATACTTGATATTACTGTACCGTTTTAAATTACTTGGGCAACCGTACGCTTGCGGATAGCCATAACAATGACTCCTCAAAATTATTAGCTAACCAATTGTAAACAAACAAGGCCCAAAATTAATCAGTTAAACCAGAAATTAACTATGTAATTTAACTAATCTAATTTCTCTATGATTCTTAGTCTTATCAAGAGTCTACGCTGATCTTAAAACGAAAAAGCGATGAACTTGCCTCATGCTAGTGACTATCTAAAAATAACAGATAAATTGTACTCACATGAATCCTAACAGTCGTCATTTCAAAGGAATTTTGTACGGTCACAATTTCTTAAGCAAGAACTCATGGATGCATCATAAACATTCATAAAAATACAATGCATAATAGAAATCTCATGAAAAATTTAACATACTTACAAACCGAGGTTTCAATTACAACAATCCACGCTTAAACCACCATAGACGAGCCAAATCTAAGCTCCAAGGCTTTATTAACCAACCTAAAACTAACCTAATTAAAGTACAAGGTCTTGTCCTAAAAGCGTACTGATATAACTCCCTCGTCTACGACAATGATTGTCTTGGAAGTCTTCATAAAAGGACGATTGAGAAGTATTGTTGTAGAGGAAAAAGAGTAATCAGGATTAGGGGTATCTAAAACATAGAAATCAGTAGGAAAGACTAAATCCTCTACCCTAACCAATACATTTTCAACAATCCCAAGAGGCTTTATGCATGACTTGTCTGCTAATTGTATGACTATGCTGTTGGGTTTTATGCCCTAAAACTCGTAGATAGTAAATCTAACATTTCACGACTGTTTATTAATAAAGAGTTATTTCCTTTCAATAATGTGTTATTGATTATATAATGATTAATCTTGCCTAAATAACCTCAAATCCAATAAACTAAGAATCTCGGGCTATGTAATGAAAACTTGAACTTTATGCAGTGACATAAAAGAGGATCAAGTTCAAGTAATAACCTAAATGGTCTATAGTACATGGATAGAGCTAGGTACCTTATTCTTGAAGGTGTTAATATCTAACATGCGGAAATAGTTTTGGATCTTAGGCACATAATTACATCAATTTTATCATACAAAGCATGTTGTGCAAAAGGAGAAAAACAGAGACAGTGGGTACCAACCTCTTGTAGCTTGAAATTGAACAAATTGGTTGGTCATTTTTCCTCACCAACTTGTCAATAACCACCATTTGATCTTCCTTGTTATTCTCAGGCCTTTGGAACGGATTGTGAGATCCTCTAGTGATGGAATATGAGAGGGAAAGAGCTTGAAACACAAGCTTAAAAGAGTTTTGAGTTAATGAGCTTGAGATGGAAATTTGGCAGCATAACAGATGGTTTTTCTCTCTTGATTCTTCAGCAATCCATCCTTTAGTTAAAGAGGAAGATTAACTGAGTTGAAGCACCAACATTTGACACCAATTCATTCCACAATTAAGTGAGATTTGTTGGCTTAATGAGGAGGAGTGCATGGATTTAGTCACAATGCAATCCACCTTCTAAAATTCAATTTCTTTTTTATTTAATTAATCTAATTGAAATTGAATTTTAGTTATTTTAATTTCTTTAATTAATAATCTGAAAAATCCAATTCTAAACTTTCAATTAATTTAAGTCATAATTAATTTAAAAGAATTATTAACGAAATAATCATTTATATAATTAATTTAATATCTAATATTAAATTAATACTTTGCTACGAATCCCGATCATTTTCGAAATGTAATTTTCGAACCATGAATCCCTATTTACATGCTCGATATCTAAATCATATTTAAATATATTGAACTCTCAAAGTTAGGTTTAACCAAAAACCTGACATGTCGGTAATATCCAATATGACCGATGTTTTTCCTAAACTGAATTTGAACTTATTCAAATTCTTTCCATCATATTGTTCCAAAGTTTATTCCTTAAGCTAGCAAGGGAACCTAATGGACCTACAGATCATGGGCTCCAACAGTTCGAGGTTTAACCGGTTAAACTCTTTTATCCTAGTTAACCAACATCCGTTAACTATCGGGCCACTCCACTATAGCCTAGTAGTTGATCTCCCCTCATTGTAGATATATTTTCGTCCACTCGAAATTACCACGATTAGTAACTCAATCCTTCACATGTCGTTCATAACTATAGCTAGGTCAAAAGTCCACTGGTCCTCTAATGAACAATTTGTTTATGGTCCTACCACTAAGTAGAGTCCCTCTCGGGCCAATGAGAGGGTCGGGCCCCTCATTCAAGGCTCAAAGTAAGCACTTAAGGGAACAATCTTTCTACTATCGCTGATTCGGGTAGGACTGAATTTCATCTTGCAATACTATGTCCCCAGCTATTCATCCAGTCTTGTCCCCAAAATGATAGGCTTATTGAGCGGCGTTGTTTGGCCACTCTTACCCATGCAGATCAAAGGATAATCCCAAACAAACAGGAGTTCATAGTAAGCTCAGGATTAATATCGAGTTACCTAGGTCATTGCATGAAATAATCAATCTTAACAGTAAACGACGTTATAACGTAAGAGTAACTCATTTTTGGTCCGTTCTTGTGTAAACTTCTTTTATACAGGATGCCCCTGATAGCGGACATAAATGTCATTATTTTAGTCCTAAAATATTAAGCTTTTTAGTGCTTTAATTGTGTTTTTATTGAGAAATCCTAATTTAATTTATTATTTTGTCCCAAGGAGCACTTTATGGATTTTTGGAGGAAAATGCCCTAAAATGAGCCATCCAAGCCCAAATTTCCATGCATGGGTCAAGGAGAAGCCCAAGAAAGCCAACCACGAAGAAGAGGTCCAAAAAGAATAGAAGTTGGCCCAATTTCAAGCCCAATTCGCGCCTGCCCAGTTCTGGAATCTACCCAGCGTCGCGACACTGTCCCATTTCTTGGCGAACGAGTTGGCTGACGTCACAGCATCGCGACGCTGTCCTATTTCCGGGCCCATAAAAGGCACCCCTTGGTGCCATTTTATTACAATCAATCATCATTCCATTCCTTCATTCCTTTCTCTCTTTGGCTCCTTTGGAGCCTTCTCTCAAGGCTTTTTAGACTTTTTGAGAGTTCTTTAGTGGGAAATTTTGGGGAGTTTTTGGGGAGCACTCTATGAGGCTCAAGGTGTGCTCGGAGGGACTCCGAGCGCCACCGACGGGGTCTTCGACAGTCAATTCCTTCCCTCTTATGTTGCTCATATTTATGCTTTCCATTGTAAATTTTGTGAATATTTTAGCTATGTATAGCTAAACCCCAATTTGGGGTCTTGAAATGAAATGATATATTTAAATGTTGTTATAATTGTCTATCTCCTGCCCTGTTTACTAATTATTTGTATGGATGCTCGTAATGCTGTATGCAATCTGGCCAGTTGTATAATCCATGCACCTAGTTTAATTGTCCGTCGTGACAACGAGATTAGTTGATTAAACTTAGATTCCTAAAATGAATCATAGCGTAATAATTAACGAATTTTAATGGCACGAAGGACACTTAGGTTGTTAAAATGGATTAATTATAATTAGGGGAGACCGACATGAGAACCTATGTGATTAACGGAGATTCTAGGATTATAATTAGTTGGGCAATGGGATAGGTTAATTGTAATAATTATTTAGCTATTAATTGAGTTTCAAGACCCCACTTCCCATTTAAAAACTCTTTCTCCATATATTTATTTCTCGATTGATCAATTTGATTTCCTTAATCGCTTTAATTTTTAAATTCATTTTAATTGCATGTTTTGGTCCCTAGATATTATTTCTCCCAAGTATTTTTAGTGTTCAAGGAATTTATTGCTTTGCTTAATTTTCGCTTCACCTCCCTGTGGATTCGATACTCTGAATATTTTTGTTTTATATTACTTGCGGACCGTGCACTTGCGGTATTAGTAGCGGTGTGAACGCGACCAGCAACCCCTACTTGTATATCTCTACATGAACGATCTAGGATCACGTCGTTTGCCTTTTTCACAAAGTAGGCTGCATACATAGTGTCACCAGGATAAGGTACACAACTTTATCCCTATACTATAGACCATTTAGGTTATATACTAGAACTTGATCCCTGTCCATATTCATAATATAGTTTGAGTATTTCATATTATAACTAAGGATGTTTATCTATTGGATTTAGATTATATATAAACAAACAATTCACTGAATAACATCTTTATTGCAAGAGGATTACAAAGTTTGAGTTTTGGGACATAAAACCCAACAAACTTCCATTGGACTAAAACTCAAGTGAGGTTACAAAATGTCAGGTAATTAGCAATTACATCAAATGCTAAAAACTCGTAGTCCTAAATTTTGGAGATGTCCCTCAAACACTTTAGTCATGAGGGCTTTTGTAAATGGATCAACCATGTTATGCTCCAAGGCTATCTGTGTGACAATCACATGTCCTCGTTGTACAATCTTCTGCATAAAATATCGAACTAAAATATTGTCGATATAGGATGCTTGAGACAGTGCCAGTAATCTGTTCTTCTAATCCCGTATTATCTGGATCCCTAGAACAAATTGAACTTCACCCAAATCTTTCATTTGGAATTGAGTTGCTAACCACTGCTTATTGTCAGCCAATACTCCCACTTCATTCCCAATGAGTAGGATATCACCTACATATAAAATATTAATTCAAGAAGATATAGTGAATCAAATTTCCATAAAATGAAATGAAAAACAACTACATTCGTCTCGATCCATGCCAAAAAGCGATTAGTTTATAGATTGACACATAATTACTAAAGCAAAGTACAAGACAATCTCATGAAACACATCCATAATACAAATTTACACAAAAGATATTAATCCTTCTAGTAGATGAGGTTGAAACAGCTGCTCCAAACCACAATGAATATGGAAGAACTTCGTCTCCTTGAAAGAATCCGCTGAAGGTCTTCTAAATTCTTCAATTTGCTATCTTTCACATTTCAATGTCACAGCCGAACCCAATTGCATCCTCTGTCATCAATCACAGTAATAATTATTGACTGTTTTGGGTGCTAAAATTGTTGAGAAAAAATATTTGATATAAAAACCATTGATTAAAAAATAGATTGCATGACTGAGAATTTAAAGAATTTTTTGCAATGCTCAAGTCCATTGTAACTAGTTTTATTAAATCAAATGATTGAACAAATATTGAAATTATCGCCAAACGTCATGAATTTCATTTGCGTTGATTTCTCATTCAAACTTTGTGTTATCTTCTCCGTAAACCAACTCGACAAAATATTTTGTTGGGCTAATAATATGGTGACTGTGCTTTGATTGGTGATTGGGTTGCTACTGTGGGTGTGCTCCCACTAGCTTCTGGACTGTGTCAATAATGGCGACTGAGTACTATTATGACTGGACTGCGCTGGGACAACGTCTGAAATATGATTGCAGAAGGTTGGAATCATTTTAATTTGATCATATATTCCTACATTAGGAGTTTTTCTTCTCATTCAACACATCTTCCCAAGAGCTTGATTAGATTTTCGACAAGAGTATTTTTTAATATTTTAACGGTTTTGCATCAAAAAATTTGTTGGATTTTGGTGTAAATGTGTGAAAGAAAGTGATGGTTAGTTGATCAAAAGTTTTAAAACGGTTGCTTAAATTATGAATTTAATGTCCGAAATTAAATTCATAACTTGTGTGAACATGAACGGTTGGTGTCTTTTCGTGTTCTACAGCTGCTGTAAGTGCTCATAATTATAGAGTAATCGTTTGACCTTCTGTATTCTGCAGCTATTGTAAATACACTGTAATTAAATGTAATTACAAAGTATTTATTGTTGCCTTTTCGTTTTTTCAGGAAGTTAGTATTTGTATAACTATAAATAGTAGTTGATTTCTTCATTTTCAGATGATCTCATTTTCGAGTTTTCTCACCTTTTTCCTTTATTTTCATTTTGATTTTGTTGAGAGCAAGTATCTAAGAGTTCTGCCAGATCCGTGTAGTTCGAGGTTGCTGTACTATCGGAATTAGTCGTTGTATTCTACTGAGACAATCGTTGTAGTCTGCTAGCAACCCGTGCAGAGCGAATAATTGTCTTCAGCAAAGCGCTTTGAAAGCGTGCCTCGACTACCTTTCATCACATTCTTTTGTTTTACAGGTTCTATTCGTTTGATGTTGCTGTTGTTGTCAATCAGATCATATACAACCTTTGGAGTGCTATTGAGATTCTTATACAGTGTCTGTAGATAATTATGGTTTCTGTAATTTCTGTTATATACAGTGTTTGTAGATATATTTACACTGTAGTTGTTTGTGGCCAGTTACTTTGTAATCTGTTTGTTAGTGTGAAACAGTTTCTATATACAACTTATTTCCAACAATCTGAAGACAATTTAGCGGTTAATGGTTGTCTGTACCACCACTAATGTTGTTGCTCCTACCATGATGAGATCAACCATTACCAAAGCTCATGTTGAAAATGAATGACGATCTTCTACCTCACTATGTTGGACCTTGCTCACATATTGAATGAAGAATGTCAATTTGCTCACAAAAAGCCTGAAGCAAAAGCTGTTAAGTAAGTAAAAGTGGATGCATTGGACATCCTATGTTGGAATTACACTATAAGTGGTCGTGAGGACACTTGTGGTAATGTCTATTGCAATGCCTAGAAAACTTTTAAGGTTTTTGTGGGGGGCATTGGCAAGATGTACAAGCTGAAAGATGTTGTACAAAGAATTTCCTCTTTGGAAAATTCTTGAGTTGATACCAATTTGGTAGTCAATCTAATGAAAGAACTACAAATTATCATTGTAGCTTGCAATGTGAGGAATTGGCCATGAACCATTCTAAGATGTTGTCGTGATTGAGAAGTTGCCTCCTTTATGGAAGAACTCTTAAAACTTTCTCAAACACAAGAAAAAACAATTGTCTATGTGGATCTTACAGTAAGACTCCATATTGAAAATGACAATAGAAAGGGAGACAAAGATCCACTAGGTATTGAAGTCAAAGCTCATATTGTTGAAGCTTCAAGGAATGACAATGTAATTGTTGTCATTGATAGGGTATTTATGTCCCTGAGACCAAAGATTGGTGGACTAAAACTAGTGCTTCTAGGCACGTTTGTGGGGGTAAATCATTGTTTATCACATATGATAAGTTAGATGACAGCAAAATGCTTCAACTATCTTTATAAAAGGCAAAGAGAAAGTCCTACTGAAATGGACTTTTAGAAATATAATTACCCCAATGATGTGTGATACATGCTAGAGGTTCGAAATAATCTAGTGTCATGAATTCTACTTAACAAAATAGTTTCAAACTTGTATTTGAGTCAGATAAATCTATTTTTAGAGGGGGTATTTATGTGGAAAAATGTTATCTGAATGATGATATGTTTGAATTGAATGTATTGACACAAGTGTCAAAGAATGATAATAATGACAACTCATCTATTATATTGTTGAGTTGTGTGATGTATGACCTTTTAGGTTGAGACATGTTAATTATCATTCTTATGGAATGGTAAGTTTAAGACTGGTGCCTAACTTTTAACATTGATAATAGATACAAATGCAAAGTTTTGTGTTAAATCAATGTTTAATAGAATGTCGTTTTATCTGTGGAAAGAAGTAATTAATGAGTTTTAATCCACAGTGATATATGTGACATGGCTAGTACCCCAACAAGAGATAAGAAATATTTTGTCACATTTATTGATGATTGTAGTAAATATTGCTATGTATACTTGTTACATAGTAAAAGATGGAACCTTAGATGTTTTTAAAGCATATAAGGTACAGAAGTTGAAAATCTGACTTGAGAAGAAAGTGAAGATGTTTAAATCATACAGAGGTGATGATTTTTTAAACATTATTGCTTTATCAATTTTGTGAAGTCAATGGTGTAATCCATTAATCTAAAACATCTTATACACCACAATAAAATGGTGTAGTTGAAAGAAAGAACCGAACTTTGAAGGACATGGTTAATTGCATGTTGAATAGTTCAGGTTTACCTCATAATTTGTGGGGGGAGGCATTGCTTACAACATATTTATACTAAACAGAATTCCACATAAGAAGAGTGATAAGTCACCTTATGAGGTGTGGAATAGAAGGTTACCCTCAAATAAAATGTTGAAAGTGTGGGGGTGTTTGGCAAAGGTACAAGTTCCTTTACCAAAAAGGATCAAACTTGGGCCTATGACAGTTGATTGTGTATAGGATATGCAATGCATAGTGCTGCTTATAGATTTCTGGTGGTTAAATTAAAAATACCTGATATTAATGGAATCTATTGAAGCTGAAACCTTTGAGGATATATTTCCTTTTAAAGAAAAAAGACACAAAAGTAATGGTGTCAAAAGGAATTATGAGGCTAGCTCTCCGAAAGGTCAAGATGATCAGGAAACTTAGTTTGAACCGAGGAGAAGCAAAAGAGCTAAAAAAGTTATTTCTTCTGAACATGATTTCAATGAGCCTGAAACTTTATAAGAAGTTGTGTCAAGATGAAGAAATCTATTTGGAACATAACCTAAAGGGTTTGTTGTAAAAGGGCTTGAAGATAAAGTTTGTAAACTTGTCAAGTCTCTTTATGGGCATTGAAACAAGCACCCATATAATGACATGAAAAGATTGATCACATTATGTTATCAAATTTATATACAGATAAATGATTGTGATAAATGTTTCTATGTTAAAACCATAGATCAATTGATTATGTCATTGTATGCTTGTATGTGTTGTTAATTGACACAAATCGAAGTGTCATTGATTTCGTTAAGGATATGTTGAAATTCAACTCTAATGTGAAAGACAATGGTCGTGTAGATGTTATCCATGGAATTAGAACTCAAGTGGATACAAAATTTCTCAATCTCATTATAAAGAGAAAGTGTAGAAAAAATTGATCACTTTGAGAGTAAGTTGGTGTTACTCCATTTGATCAAAATTGTATGTTGATGAAGAATAATGATGAAAGTGTATCTCCTCTAGAATACTCTAGAGTTGTTGATGACTTAATGTACATGATGAATTGTACTAAGTCTTGATGTGCCTATTTAGTAGGAAGGTCACAAAGATACACTGGCAATCCTAGGCATGACCATTGGAATGCTCAGTTAGAGTTCTAAGGTACTTGATGTACACTCTAGACTATGGATTGCATTGTATGAGGTATCCAAGTGTATTGGGAAGGATTTAGTGATGCTAATTAGATTTCTGATAGCATGGGAACTAAATCACCCAGTGGGTATTTCCCTTAGGTGGACTAGTTGTATTATGGAAATCTTCAAAACCGACGTGTATAGCACGTTATGCTATGGAGTCAGAGTTTATAGCTCTTGACAAAGCTGGAGAAGAAGTTGAATGACTTCAAAATTTCCTTGAAGATATTCCATTGTGGCTAAAGTCTATGAGTGTGATATGTGTCTATTATGATAGTTTAACAGCCTCAATGAGAACTAAAAATAACATATATAATAGAAAGTTATGACATATAAGACATGCATAATTCAGTAAGACAACTGCTCTCTGATGGAATCGTTTCCATTGATTATGTTAATTCGAAATACAATATTGTTGATCCTTTGACGAAAGGATTGTCAAGAGCGCAAGTGACGTATACATTGAGGGAAATGGGGCTAAAGCCTATGAAATGAATTATTTGGTGGTAACCTAACCTAGTTGACTGGAGATCCCAAGATCTAGGTTCAATAGGCAAACTGGCTAAATGATTCATAATTGACACACTAAGAAACTTATAGTTTCTTCCCATTTCTATGATGTTTAAAGAGTGTGTGATCTGTCGAAGCTAAGGTCATATTGATATTTTGTAAACAAAAGGAGTAATGATAGAATACTCTTAATCAATATCACCTATTTGAGAGTAGAAGTGGGTCGCTTCTGTGAGAACTTTTCAAATGGCTTATGTTCTCTGAAGCTCTCATGAAATCAGAATTTTATCCAGGACCAAAATGGACACAAACGTATAGAACTCAAAGATATAGAATGAGTTATGTGTGATGTTCGTTGTCTCAATTTACCATGAGAAGGATAGTTACAGAGCTAGTCTCACTATTTCTTCGGTAGGTTCGATGGATATTCACTAAGGAAGGTTCAAGTCCAGAAGACACCTCTTCTGATGTATAACTTGTTTGTTTGCTCTCAACGATTTTATTTTATTTATCCTTACTTTCTTTCATGTGGGGGATTATTGGATTTTTGTGTAAATGTGTGAAAGAAAGTGATGGTTAGTTGATCAAAAGTTTTTAAACGATTGCTTAAATTATGAATTTAATGTCCGGAATTAAATTCATAACTTGTGTGAAGATGAACGGTTGGTGTCTTTTCGTGTTCTACAACTGTTGTAAGTGCTCATAATTACAGAGTAATCGTTTGACCTTCTGTATTCTGCAGCTGTTGTAAATACACTGTAATTAAATGTAATTATAGAGTATTTATTGTTGCCTTTTCGTTTTTTCAGGAAGTTACTATTTGTATAACTATAAATAGTAGCTGATTTCTTCATTTTCAGATGATCTCATTTTCGAGTTTTCTCACCTTTTTCCTTTATTTTCCTTTTGATTTTGTTGAGAGCAAGTATCCAAGAGTTCTGCCAGATCCGTGTAGTTCAAGGTTGCTGTTCTACCGGAATTAGTCGTTGTATCCTGCTGAGACAATCGTTGTAGTCTGCTAGCAACCCGTGGTTGTTGTTGTCAATCAGATCATCTACAACCTTTGGAGTGCTATTGAGATCCTTATACAGTGTCTGTAGATAATTATGGTTTCTGTAATTTCTGTTATATACAATGTCTGTAGATATATTTACACTGTATTTGTTTGTAGCCAGTTACTTTGTAATATGTTTGTTAGTGTGAAACAGTTTCTATATACAGCGTATTTCCAACAAAGTTAACCACAATGGTATTTTTGAAACATTTTTTAAAGTTCACAGTTATTTTTTAAACGGGCATTTTTTAAACAAGTTCCATAGTTCACGGGTATTTTTTTTTTTATAATTTAGCCTAAATATTTTCCGAGCAATCAAATAATAACATGTCGTCTAATTTTGTTAGCAATCAACAGTGAAATCACTATTCTATTAAGTTAGAATTTAGTTAGGGGTCATTTAGAATTATTTTACAAACTCGAGGGACTAAGTATCTCTTTTAAAACTTCAGAAATCAAATAGACACCAGTCACAAACTTCGGAGACTAAAAGTCCAAATATTTATAAACATCTATTTTTCAAATGTTATTGATACATTATAAATTTATAAATTGATGATTAATTTAAGTTTTGATTGACTTAATGATAAAATTACTGATGATCAAGACAAATATTGATTAATTGTAATAACTAATTTATATATTTTAATTTTCTTCTACCGTATTTGAAAGAAGTTTTTAGTTGGATGCAATATTTTATCTAAACTTCGTATGAGTTCCATCATACTAAATTTGCAACTATCAATATATCATTAAAATAAATCACTAATTATAGACTACAAAGCTAACAATAAAATATATGTCAAGTTTCTTTTAGCAGGTGATTATACACACTAATCAGTTTGATTCCTAATACCAATAGCTAACATTTTTGTATTATATTATTATGACATAATTGGTTGATTGTAAAAATATATTATGGGCAGGCCTCTGTTTAAGTTACACTTCAAAATCATAATCAACCTAATTTATTAAACACACCTAAATTGTTAAAAACACACGTGCCAACATGATCCTAGTTTATTTGTAATTGACATGTACTTCATCTCTTGTGATCGAAGAGTCAAATCCTCATGTCTCATCTTTGTTGTACTTATCAATAAAAGAAAAAAAAAGGAAAAAAATGTTAAGACATCACCTCTTTGTCTTGAAGTTAAAGGTTAAAATTCTTACTACCACTGAAGGTGTTCATATAACACATGCTGAAGCAATTGAAGATCGGAAGCACCTAACTACATCAATTTTACTCCTAAAGCATGCTTGTTCTAAAGAATCCATAACAGAGAGCTAAGAAGAACCAACATTTTTGCAGCTCAATTGGTGGACCTCCTTGGATTCTTTTCTTCTCCAATTTTCTTAGGACAACCCTTAGAGTCTTCCCTACTATTCTCCGGGCCAAGAGCACTTGTGGGAGTCTATAAAGATAGGGAATGGGAAGGGAATGCCTTAAGGATCAAGCTATAGAGAAGTATGTGAAAATAAGAGAGTTTGAGTCCAAATTCCAACATCATAACAGTAAGAAAAATGGCTCTCTTCGCTTTGAATCTGATTCATACTCCTTATACAGACATCTTCCATTCAAAGAGAAGCCTCATTGTAGACACCGTATTTGGTCCGGCTTGATTTTAAGAAATAATGTTTGAAGTTTTCCAATATTTGGTGGTCAATTTGTTTTTATGATATGCCAACAAGAGCATAGCTCAATTGGCATGAAGTCGTATTGATAATCACGAGGTCTGTGTTTCAAATCCCCTTCCCCACACATTATCATTTTTTTTTTCCCCACCATTTTCTCATCCATCTCCCCCCTAAATTAGTAACCCTTCAAGTATAAAAAGGGGGGAGATGGAGGATGGAAGCACAAGAAGAATGAGTGGAATTTAGTAAAAGTGAGCTTGAGAGAGTTTAGGCATTTGAGCAAGAGTTTAGCTTAGAGAGAGTGATAGAAAAGGAGAGAAAAAAAGAGAAGTTTAGAGTAAAAGTGAGCTTGAGAGAGTTTAGGCATTTGAGCAAGAGTTTAGCTTAGAGAGTGATAGAAAAAGAGAGAAAAGAAAGTGGAAGAGGAAAAGAGGAAAAAAGAGGGGGAGGAAGGAGTATACGGGGAGAGGAAACATTGGGTAAGAAAAAAGGAAAAAAGAAGAAAGAGAGAAGTAAAAAATGTGGGGTTTTGTTTTTCTATTTCCTTTGTTTTTTTTTTTTGTTTTTTTTGTTTTTTTTGTTTTGTTATTATTGTTATTATTATTATTATGATTATTATTATCATCATTATCATTATCATTTTTAATTTCTCTCTCGTTTTAGTTCACTTTTGCACTTTGCCAACTTCATTTTTTTAAACTTTCTAATTCATTTGTTTTTTCCTTTCATTCTCCAAATTGCTTTAATCTAATCTTTAATTCCGCTTGGTCAATTTCAATTATTGTTACTGTTTTGATTTTCTTTTGAAAGGGATTATGGGAACTGAGTAATGTGTCTTCGTGGAGTTCAACTCCCGTGTAGGCGTATGAAAATTCTCATTTTCCCTAAAAAGAATTCACTCTTTGAATGATTTTCTTCTTTCACATCTATTTGTTTTTTTTTTATTTTTATTTTTAATAAACACAATCATGTATCGCCCATATTTCCTTTAATTAAAAGAGAAATTAGGCATGATTTATATTAAATTGGTTATCCAACTCATAATGTTTAATCCTTACTTTATTTCTAAAGTTAAGGTAAAAACAAATGAGACATCTTGTGTTTATTATTGCATTTTGGGTTTATATCTTCATATTTATCATTCTTTTTAAGAAAAATAAAAATAAAGGACTGTTTTTATTCATTTAATTGGACAATTTAAGATACTGTGGTAATCGTTTTCTTAAACGGGTGTTGTAGGGTGCTAATACCTTCCCTACACTCAAACGACTCCCGAACCTAATTTCTGGTTTTCTAAGACTGGTTTTTTGTTTTAAAGGTGACCAATCACACCTTCAATGATTGGTGGCGACTCCAACTTTCTTCTTAAAAACCCAAGAAAGGATGTCGGCCGCTCCGCGTCGCGATGACGTTGCGACAGCTTGGCGACTCCACTGGGGACTTTTGAGGGTCAAGCCATGAATATTTTTATTGTCCTTTGAATTGAATTTTTCTTTAGGTCCTTTTGTTATTGTTTTGTTATTTATTTATTTTTTTTCCATACTTTATAATATTATTTGTTTGGCATATTGTTATTCACTTGTCTATTACCATTTTTTTAATGTTGTAATTACTTTATCTTAGTTATGTCATTCATTTGCATGTCATCGTATTGTTACCATTTTTTTTTATGTTGTAATTGTTATGTCATTCATTTGTATGTCATCTTATTAATCATGCATTTCACACACTTTCACTAGCCTTCTACCTGGGCTCTACCTTAGGACTAGACTCGGAGACTGAGTAGTGTGACCTTCGTGGAATTTCGATTCCCGTGCAGGCACATGAAATTCTCCACTCAAGCCTACTACATCGTTAAATCGGTGGGTAAGCTTGGGGACCCTTTCTAGGATGCCTTAGAGTTAAACTCCACTCATATAGTTCTAGGATTTGACTTATTACATGCATTATTGTCAAATTTTATTTATTTATTTTCCCTCTTTCCCTTGTATCTTATATCAATTTTCAATTTTCACTCATTGAAAATATCCTTTAAAATCTCGTTTAATGTAGTTAAGAAAATTGTGCAAATTAAATTAACAAGATTTTTCGATTATTTACATTAGCAGAAACTAAAGTATGAGTAAAATAAAATCACCCCCTCCAATACAAGAAATGAGTATAGAAGATCAAGCAACAGTACGTCAATGGTCAGAAAATGTACAACAAATCCACGGAGATTCTTTAGTAGAAGATGCTATGTCTCAATTTAAGGATGTAAGTTTTCCAGAAAGTCAATTAGAAACAGTGAAATAGGCTTGGGAAAAATTAACTGTAGATAGAAAGGCTAAATTTACAAGCAAATATGGCCATCTAGCTCAGCTCATGTATGTACAAGTTAATTATTCTGTATTAAAAGCTTTGATTCGACATTGGGATCCAGCCTATAGATGTTTCACATTTGGCTCAATTGACATGACTCCTACAATAGAGGAATATCAATCCCTTCTGCATATGCCAACACGAACAGAGGTTGAAGCTTATTCTTATGATCAAGAGCTTACAATGAAAAGAGCATTATCTACTCTTTTGGGCAAGATTCGTACGAGCGACATTGAGAAACAAGTAAAGATAAAAGGAGAGAACACATGCCTACCCCTGGACTACATCCTTACTCTTCAACAAAAATTTGCAAATGAAGACAAGGAGTTAACTTTACTGGCATTGTGTATCTTTAATGTTGTTTTGTTTCCTAAAGTATGTGGATATGTTGAGGAACGTGTGGTCAAGTTGTTTGTTAAGATAGAAATAGGAGTTGATTCCATTATTCCTGTATTGGCAGAAACTTTTCGTTCATTGAATTATTGCAGAACAAAAGGAACAGGAAGATTTATAGGGTGTGCACCATTATTGTACATTTGGGTCCTTATTCATGTGAAGTGTCCACCTGAATTCAAATGTCCAGAGATCAAATTTTCAAGTTCCTGGAATAAGCTGCGAAATCCCATTTCAGAGTTCGTGCAATCAGGTTGGAGTTCATCCTCCCCTGAAAGGAGCGCTTGGGAAGCCTTTTTCTCTGAACTAAAGGTAGAAGATGTAATGTGGAAAGCCCCTTGGATGTCAACTAGGCCAATGATCTATAAATGTGGTAAATTTCAAAGTTTACCTCTTTTTGGTCCTTGGGGATGTATAGCCTATGCTCCTTTATTGGTAGTACGCCAAATTTGGGTCCGACAATTCATCCCTGCTACGCATGAGTTGAAGGATTTCGAATTTGCTTATGATAAAGGCTTCTGTAAAGATAGAATTCAGAAAATTGTGAAAGCATGGAAAATGATCACTAAAATCCAGAGTGGTCAGTTTCATGATGATACCACGGAGGCGTACAAAACATGGCATGCAAACAGAGCTAAAACCGTGCTTGTGTCACAAAACATGAAAACCAAGATAAAACTTAATGCAAAGGTGATAGCAGATCAACAGACAGAACAAGCAGCACGCGAAAAAGAATGTGATGAATTGAGAAAAGCGAATTCATCATTGGTTCAAGAAAATGAAAGGCTGCAATTGGAGGTAAAGCAAGGTTTGTTGCGCAATGTTGAACTAGAAAAAGAGTTAAACCGATTAAATGGCAGTGTCAGCAAACAAGAACAGTTAGAAAAAGAAATTTCAGCATTAGACACAGAGGCCCGCGACCTGAACAGAAGAATGCATTGATTAAGAAGGGATAAGGAAGTCTCCCAAGCAACTCTCAAGTCAAGGAATGACCAAGTTTTGAAGCAACAATTTGAGATTGCATCACTTCATGAGTTGATGAAAGAGCTCGAAGATTGCATTAGTTTGAGGAACCAAACGATTACTGAGGTAGAAGAAAAGAATGGAACGCTATGTCGAACAATTGATGACCTACAATTAACGCTCAAGATTAGAGAAGATCAACTAGGAGAGCTCATCAACGACAACAAGGGTCTAAGAGAGTCCGTTCAGTCACTTAATGTTCGCCTCGGTAAGAATCAGGATGCCACTGATAGATTAATGAAAGACTATACCTATTTAAAGGAGCAGTACGACAGATTAAGCGATGGTTTTGGGTTTGCGAGACAGAACCACGCGACACTACGAAGTAAAGCGGAACATATGCTCACTCAGATTAGGAGAGTCACTCGAAGGGTAGATGAACTAGCAGAAGATGCACGTACTCTCTCTAAAGTCATAGCACCTACACAGCCGAATAGCAAGAATGTGCTCAAGTTTCTGGGAAAACTTCGTATATGTTTAGAATATTGGGGGCAATTTTATTAACTCTTTACTTTAGTTTATGTTTTATTTAGATAGTTGAAATATCTTGTAATTCAATTTTGCACAAATTTTGCTGCTACATTGTTTTATCATTTTCCAATTTAATATCAAAGCCATTTTTTTTTCTTCTCTTCTATCACCTTTTTTTTTGTTGTTTCGTTTTGTCTTTCTCTTTTCTTACACTAAAATCTCTTTTCATTAAAAATATAAACAGAATCATAAGATAACTCGGTCACCTCGAATCCACCGCACCTACGTCACAAGATATAGGACAAGGATCATGGAAGAACAGAGTACTGAGATGGAGAAAATAAGGAAATATATTGAGGAGTTACGAGAAAAAATGATGCCATTCTTGTCGCCCTGGAAAGAGGCAAAATAATACCTGATATTGCTCAGACCAACAATACAATGAACGACCCTCCAATCCGGCAATCAACAGAGGGTACTACTCCAAAATATCATCCATTGTACAATATTCCAATAGAGCAGCACCCATTTCCATTTTTCAAGAATGAGCAAGTGCCTGTACACAATCAACCTGGATTTTCACTACCCATAGAGGTACCTCCCAAGGTGACCATTACAGTTTCCAATTTAGATGATCTTGAAATCAGAAAAGAGCTAACGGGAGGTGAGAAAGTCTCTTCTAGTGAAAAGCTTGAAGTCCTGGAGGAAAGATTAAGGGCAGTAGAAGGAACAGATGTCTTCGGAAATATAGATGCGACCAAGCTATGCTTGGTACCAGATGTAATCCTCCCTTCAAAATTCAAGGTGCCCGAGTTTGAAAAGTATGATGGAGCATCCTGTCCTAAAAACCATCTCATCATGTATTGCAGGAAGATGGCAGCATACGTTCAAAATGACAAGCTGTTAATTCACTACTTCCAGGACAGTCTTACTGGTCCAGCATCTCGATGGTATATGCAGTTAGACAGCACTCATATATGTTCATGGAAGAATTTAGCCGATTCATTTTTAAAGCAATATAAGCACAACATAGATATGGCTTCTGACCGCCTAGACCTCCAGAGGATGGAAAAGAATAGCACAGAAATCTTTAAAGAGTATGCCCAAAGGTGGAGGGATACTGTTGCTCAGGTGCAACCACCTTTAGCCGATAAGGAGCTGTCGACCATGTTTATTAATACTCTCAAATCTCCTTTCTATGATAAGATGATTGGGAGTGCCTCTACCAATTTCTCTGACATAATGACAATTGGAGAGAGAATCGAGTACAGAATTAAGCATGGAAAGATAACTGATACGGCTGGATCATCAACAACGAAAAAGGGGGTTCCATCGAAGAAAAAAGAGGGAGAAGTTCAGATGATTGGTTTCAATTCAAGACAACCATACCCTAATGCCGGAGTGCCACAATATCACTATCCACCTCCATATGTTTACCCTCAACCCTATATCAATAATACGTCAGCCCAATACTCATCACCTTACGTCCAAAATCCTCGTCCTACTCAAGGCTACCAGCCTCGGAATCAACAGAACACTCCTTATGTCCAAGGACTCCAAAACAATAAAGGCGTCCGTAGACAGACTCATTTTGATCCGATTCCGATGACATGTACCGAACTTCTACCCCAACGCTTCCAGAATAATCAGCTGTCACCTATGCCAATGGACCCAATAAAGCCACCTTACCCAAAGTGGTATGACCCAAATGTCCGTTGCGACTACCATGCAGGAGCAATTGGACATTCCACTGAAAACTGTACTGCACTCAAGCATAGGGTGCAAGCATTGATCAAGGCAGGATGGTTGAACTTTAAGAAAGAAAATGGTCCAGATGTCAACAAAAATCCTCTGCCAAACCATCAGAATGCACAAGTAAATGCGATAGAGGTTCATGGAGCTGATTTGAGAAAGAATGCTGAGAGCATAGTGACTCCCATGGGAGAACTATTCGAAATATTATTGAGTAATGGATACATTGGAGTAGAACGCCTCCAATTAGATTTGGGTGTCAGAGCATACGATGACAGTTTGATGTGTTCTTATCACACTGGGGCAAAAGGGCATTCTATCGACCAATATCCTCATTTTCGTCTGAAAGTCCAGGAGTTGTTAGATTCACATTTTTTAACAGTTTCTCAAAAGATGGTTCAGCTCCCTCAGTATGGGGAAGTTGATAATAGAAGAATGCTCAAGGTTGTCTCTCAAGCCAAAACCGTTAACAATTTCTTATCGCGAGAAGCCCAGTACCCCAAATTCCAAGCCAAGACCGATTACCATCCAGATTTCGACTCCCTTTGAATATAAAAGTTCAAAAGCAGTACCTTGGAACTATGAATATAAGGTAACTGTTGATTCTGAACCCCTCCCAATCCATAATATTAGTGGGATAGGAGGTCTAACACGAAGCGGGAAGTGCTATACACCAGAAGACCTATTGAAACCCAAGGGTAAAGAAAAAGGAAAAGCCAAGATCACTGAAGATATCAAGGAAAAAACAGAAGAGTCCATTGCAGTGAAAAACCTGGATGTTAAACAGCCAGCATCTGAAGATGACTTCCAAGAATTTTTGAAGTTGGTTAAACAAAGTGATTATAAAGTGGTTGAACAGTTAGGTCGAACCCCTGCAAAGATTTCCATACTGGCTTTGTTATTGGCTTCAGATATGCATCGTAAGACTTTGTTGGACATATTGAATCAAACTTATGTTCCGCAGGATATTACGGTAACATCGTTGGAAACATAACTGCATCCAGTTCAGTAACTTTCACAGATGATGAGTTACCCCCAGAAGGCATCGGACACACTAAAGCCTTGCACATTACAGTTAAGTGCAAAAATTTTGCTGTGGCAAAAGTTCTAGTTGATAATGGTTCGTCCTTGAACATAATGCCTAAATCCACGTTGGAGAAATTGCCTGTTGATATGTCTCATGTAAGGCCCAGCACTATGATCGTACGGGCTTTTGATGGGGCACGTAGTGAAGTTGTTGGAGACATAGAAGTGCCCATCCAGATAGGTCCATGCACCTTCGATATAACCTTTCAGGTGATGAACATTAATTCGGCCTACAGCTTCTTGTTAGGGCGTCCCTGGATTCACTCAGCTGGAGTGGTCCCATCATCATTACACCAAAAACTTAAATTTGTGGTCGACCGCAAACTAGTAATCATATCTGGGCAAGAGGATATCTTAGTGTCAAGACCCTCTTCAATGCCCTACATAGAAGCAACAGAAGAGGTTTTTGAGTCATCATTTCAAGCTTTTGAGATTACAAATGCCACAACTTTATACGGAGAGATAGGGAAAATGAAGCTACAACTCTCAAAACTCTCCTTAACAGGAAGCAACCAAAGCCTCAAAAATTTGTTGAATATGTCGAAAAATATGAAGAGGTTTGGTTTGGGATATAAACCAAGCAAAAAAGATATGATTAAAGCACACAGGCAGGAGAAAGAAAAACGACTGGCTAGATTGGAGAACCGTGAGCCGAAGTATCAAATGAATATCATTCCTCATCTTCATGATACCTTCATCTTTGCTGGAATAATTCATCCGGAATCTCAAGACCGTGCAGTCATGGCTATAATCGAACAGAAAAAAGAAGCTGGTCCCTTGGTTTATCTGTGCCCAGAAGACTTTGAACTCAATAATTGGATTGTAATGGAGCTACCATCATTTGTTAATGAGATATCAAAGTAATTTTTAAATTTTTTGTTTGTTTTTTGTTTTGATGATTTATGTGTTCTATGTCAATATTTCATTTGTTAATGAAGAAACATTTTTTTTTCTTTCTTTCCTATCATCCAATGAATCTCTCTTGTGTCCACTTCTTTTAGCATTGATTCCATTCCTTCATTTATCTTCTTTCATCACACTGAATAATCCCTCTCTTAAACAGTGAAATTGGGATTGAAAGCGTTAATGATCTTAAATACGAACTTGATTCTCCTACATACGATGTTGAGTCCGATGAGAGAACAAGTGGTAATGAGGAAGATCTAGAACTTACTCCTGAATTGTTGAGAATGATTGAAGAAGAAGAGAGGATATTGGGACCACATGAAGAGTTGATAGAGACGATTAACTTGGGATCTCAAGTAGAGGTTAAAGAAGTTAAAATCGGGACCAACATGTCTGCTGAAAGCCGTCAAGGGTTAATAACATTGCTTCATGAATACATTGATGTTTTTTCCTGGTCTTATCAAGATATGTCTGGTTTAGACACAAGTATTGTGGTGCATCATTTGCCACTTAAGCCTGAATGCAAGCCAGTGAGACGGAAGTTACGCAAGATGAAGTCAGACATGTTAATCAAAATAAAAGAGGAAGTCATGAAACAAATTGATGCAGGATTCTTAACAGTTGCTAATTATCCAGAATGGGTAGCTAACATTGTGCCAGTATCTAAAAAAAATGGACAGGTCCGAATGTGTGTTGATTATAGAGATTTGAATCGAGCAAGCCCAAAGGATAACTTCCCACTTCCTCATATTGATGTAGTGGTAGATAATACAGCTGGATTCTCAACTTTTTTCTTTATGGATGGATTCTCAGGTTACAATCAAATCAAAATGGCACCTGAAGATCAAGAGAAAACTACATTCATCACATTATGGGGAACCTTTTGTTATAAGGTCATGCCGTTTGGATTGAAAAATGCTGGGGCAACCTACCAACGGGCCATGGTTACTCTCTTCCATGACCTAATGCATAAGGAGATCGAAGTGTATGTTGATGACATGATTGCTAAGTCAAAACCAGGGGAAGAACATGCAACCATTCTCCGAAAGTTATTCGAGCGATTGAGGAAATTCAAGTTGAAACTGAATCCGAGTAAATGCACATTTGGGGTCACTTCTGGCAAGTTGTTGGGTTTCGTCGTAAGCCATGAGGGAATTAGAGTTGACCCAGACAAAGTCAAAGCTATTCTAGAAATGCCACCACCACGTACTCAAAAAGAAGTCAGAGGTTTCTTGGGAAGATTGAATTATATTGCAAGATTCATATCACATCTTACAGCAACATGTGAACCAATCTTCAAGCTACTTCGTAAGAACAATACATGCATATGGAATGACGACTGTCAAAAAGCATTTGAAAAGATCAAGCAATACCTACAAAACCCTCCTGTTCTTGTACCTCCAACTCCAAATCGTCCACTTATCCTATATCTTACAGTGACGGAAAATTCAATGGGGTGTGTACTGGGACAGCATGACAGTTCAGGCAGAAAAGAGCAAGCCATATATTATTTAAGCAAAAAGTTCACTGATTGTGAAACCAGATATTCTCTTTTAGAAAGAACTTGTTGTGCTCTAGCTTGGGCCGCTCGTCGTTTGAGACCATATATGTTGTACTACACAACATGGCTTATCTCAAAGATGGATCCTATCAAATACATCTTTGAAAAGCCGTCTTTGTCTGGTAGAATTGCTAGATGGCAGGTTCTTTTATCCGAGTATGATATTGTTTATGTTACTCGAAAGTCAATAAAAGGAAGTGCGCTAGCTGATCATTTGGCCGAGCAACCTATAGACGATTATGAACCAATGAAATTTGATTTCCCTGATGAATTTGTCTCCACTATAATGGTGGAAAAAGAAATATCAGACTTGGAAACATGGACCATGTTGTTTGATGGGGCCTCCAATGAATTAGGTCATGGGATAGGTGTTGTATTAATATCACCTGAAGGAAAGTTGTTCCCTCTCACCGCCAAATTAAGTTTTGATTGTACTCATAATATGGCTGAATATGAAGCTTGTTCTATGGGTATCCAAACTGCATTGGATATGAAGATAAAGAAACTTCGAGTCTTGGGAGATTCTATGTTGGTGATTCACCAATTGAGAGGAGAATGGGAAACAAGAGACACTAAGCTACTGCCTTATAAAAAGCTTATATTAGATTTGTCTCATAAATTTGAAGAAATCACTTTTGACTATTTACCAAGGGAGAGTAATCAAATAGCAGACGCCTTGGCTACGCTTGCAGTCATGTTCAACATAGACCCCAATCATGAGGTACAACCTATTAAGATGGGAAGGGTAGATGTTTCAGCCTCCTGCATGAATATAGAAGAAGAGTTTGATGACAAGCCGTGGTTTCAAGACATCAAACATTATTTGAAATGTGGAACCTATCCTCTGAATGCCTCAGAAAATGACAAGCGCACACTTAGAAAGTTAGCAATGAAGTTCTTCCTAAATGGAGAAATACTTTACAAAAGAAATCATGATATGGTACTTCTAAGGTGTGTAGATACAAATGAAGCCAACACGATTATGAAAGAAATTCATGAGGGAATTTGCGGCACCCATGCAAATGGACACATGATGGCCAGAAAGGCATTAAGGGCTGGCTATTACTGGTTAACCATGGAAGTTGACTGTATCAAATATGCCCGAAAATGCCACAAATGTAAGATTTACGCAGATAAAGCTCATGCTCCAGCATCTCAGTTGCACGTTATGACGACACCATGGCCATTTTCCATGTGGGGAATGGACGTTATAGGCCCTATTGACCCAAAAGCCTCAAACGGACATCGATTCATCTTGGTGGCAATAGATTATTTTACCAAATGGGTAGAAGCAATGTCCTATCGAGAGGTGACGAAAGGAGTTGTGATCAAATTCATCAAGAAGGAGATTATATGTCGCTATGGTCTTCCTGAGACCATAGTATCTGATAATGCACGAAATCTGAACAATAAATTGATGACTGAGTTATGTGAGCAATTCAAGATCAAGCATGTCAACTCAACTCCGTATAGACCAAAGATGAATGGAGCAGTGGAAGCTGCCAATAAAAACATAAAAAGGATTGTGCAAAAAATGACGGTGACGTATAAAGATTGGCATGAAATGCTTCCTTTTGCATTACATGGATATCGCACATCGGTTCGCACTTCAACTGGGGCAACACCATTTTCATTAGTTTATGGTATAGAAGCTGTTCTTCCCATTGAAGTGGAAATTCCATCATTAAGGGTCCTCATGGAGACTAATTTAGAAGAGGCTGAATGGATCCAAAACCGCTATGAGCAGCTCAACTTTGTTGAAGAAAAGAGATTGACAGCATTGTGCAGAGGTCAACTTTACCAAAGACGAATGATGAAAGCCTATGATAAGAAAGTGCGTCCTAGAGTATTCAGAGAAGGGGATTTAGTCTTAAAACGAATTCTTCCTTTTCTAAAAGATCACCGAGGCAAGTGGACCCCAAACTATGAAGGACCATTCGTGGTGAAGAAAGCTTTCTCTGGAGGAGCTTTAGTCTTGACTAACATGGATGGTAATGAGCTGCCAAGTCCAGTTAATTCAGATCAAGTTCGAAGATATTACGCATAGACTACTTGTGTATCAAAGGATTCGGCAAAGTTGCGGGAATTCAACAAGTGTCTAGGAGAATTACGCTTCAATTTCTATATCATGTTTAAGAGGTTACTTTTGTCTCAAGTTCTAGAACCTTAACATTGACACATATGTCTATTGAATTTTAGTCATAAATCAAAGCTCCCTTCTCGAAGCATGGCATATCTTGTCCATTTTTCTCCCCCACTCTCCATAGTATTTCCTCAACTATGAATGTTGGCATGTTTACCTGTATTATCATTACAATTGAATAAACAAAAAGTTACATAAACGCGATATTTCAAATCAATGGTGGTAACTTAAACGATTCGATGTGAAATACATATGTCCAAACAAAGAATCCAAAGACAATATTTTTCCAAGAGCACCGTGATCATGAAGGTTGATGGAATGTCATCATGGAGGACAAAACCGTCATTTCAACATGACAAAGTCTTGAACTGGGGCAAAACGATTATTTTGGTCTTCACAAACTGGGGCAAAACCATTATTATTACAGGAGCAAAGTCGTTATGGATACATTTTTTGTCATCAAACAAAGAACAAGTTGTTTAGCGAGTTCATGATCCAATTAAGGTCTATTACCAAGGGTGATGCGAATGGGGTGCCCGAGCTATCAAATATCTTTTAAAGAAATTTGTATCATAGTTTTCGGATAGTGCTAAATCCGCACCCCATGTATTCAAGCATTCAAGTTTAGCGTGCATTGCAAAGAAAATTTATTTTCGGTTAAATCGAACCCGACTATTCAGTCGAGGTCGAAGCTTGTGTCAATCCAGATCCATTTCCAGTTTTTTCGGTTAAATCGAACCCGACTATTCAGCCGAGGTCGAAGCCTGTGTCAATCCAGGTCTGTTTTAAGTTTTTTTTTTTCGGTTAAATCGAACCCGACTATTCAGTCGAGGTCGAAGCCTGTGTCAATCCAGGTCCGTTTTCAGTTTTTCTCTCGGTTAAATCGAACCCGACTATTCAGTCGAGGTCGAAGCCTGTGTCAATCCAGGTCCGTTTTATGTTTTTTCTCTCGGTTAAATCGAACCCGACTATTCAGCCGAGGTCGAAGCCTGTGTCAATCCAGGTCCATTTCTAGTTTTTTCTTTCGGTTAAATCGAACCCGACTATTCAGTCGAGGTCAAAGCCTGTGTCAATCCAGGTCCGTTTTAAGTTTTTCTCTTAGTTAAATCAAACCCGACTATTCAGTCGAGGTCAAAGCCTGTGTCAATCCAGGTCCATTTCAAGTTTTTTCTTTCGGTTAAATCGAACCCGACTATTCAGTCGAGGTCAAAGCCTGTGTCAATCCAGGTCCGTTTTAAGTTTTTCTCTTAGTTAAATCGAACCCGACTATTCAGTCGAGGTCGAAGCCTGTGTCAATCCAGGTCCGTTTTCAATTTTTCTCTCGGTTAAATCAAACCCGACTATTCAGTCGAGGTCGAAGCCTGTGTCAATCCAGGTCCGTTTTCAATTTTTCTCTCGGTTAAATCAAACCCGACTATTCAGTCGAGGTCGAAGCCTGTGTCAATCCGTGTTCGTTTTCAATTTTTCTCACGGTTAAACCAAACCTGACTATTAAATTGTGGTTGAGACGTGATTAAGTCAAGCGCATTTTCCTTTCTAAATTCAAATTTTTACCGAACAAATCTTCGCCTCCCTAGTACTTAGTCCCTTTCCTTTGTCTACCCTTTCAATCCTTCAAGGATACACAAAGGGGGGCAAACTGTAGACACCGTATTTGGTCCGGCTTGATTTTAAGTAATAATGTTTGAAGTTTTCCAATATTTGGTGGTCAATTTGTTTTTATGATATGCCAACAAGAGCATAGCTCAATTGGCATGAAGTCGTATTGATAATCACGAGGTCTGTGTTTCAAATCCCCTTCCCCACACATTATCTTTTTTTTTTTTTTTTTTTTTTTTTTTTTTTTTTTTGGTCTTCCCTATTCCTATTCAATGGGAAGTTTTCATGAAAAAACTCCCCCATTACCTATTCTAAAGCTTTTTCCATGGTTAGTATTTTTTTTTATTTTTTTTATTTTTTATTTTCCCCACCATTTTCTCATCCATCTCCCCCCTAAATTAGTAACCCTTCAAGTATAAAAAGGGGGGAGATGGAGGATGGAAACACAAGAAGAATGAGTGGAATTTTAGAGTAAAAGTGAGCTTGAGAGAGTTTAGGCATTTGAGAGAGTTTAGGCATTTGAGCAAGAGTTTAGCTTAGAGAGTGATAGAAAATGAGAGAAAAAAAGAGAAGAAGTTTAGAGTAAAAGTGAGCTTGAGAGAGTTTAGGCATTTGAGCAAGAGTTTAGCTTAGAGAGTGATAGAAAAAGAGAGAAAAGAAAGTGGAAGAGGAAAAGAGGAAAAAAGAGGGGGAGGAAGGAGTATACGGGGAGAGGAAACATTGGGTAAGAAAAAAGGAAAAAAGAAGAAAGAGAGAAGTAAAAAAGGTGGGGTTTTGTTTTTCTATTTCCTTTGTTTTTTTTTTTTTTTTTTGTTATTATTGTTATTATTATTATTATGATTATTATTATCATCATTATCATTATCATTTTTAATTTCTCTCTCGTTTTAGTTCACTTTTGCACTTTGCCAACTTCATTTTTTTAAACTTTCTAATTCATTTGTTTTTTCCTTTCATTCTCCAAATTGCTTTAATCTAATCTTTAATTCCGCTTGGTCAATTTCAATTATTGTTATTGTTTTGATTTTCTTTTGAAAGGGATTATGGGAACTGAGTAATGTGTCTTCGTGGAGTTCAACTCCCGTGTAGGCGTATGAAAATTCTCATTTTCCCTAAAAAGAATTCACTCTTTGAATGATTTTCTTCTTTCACATCTATTTGTTTTTTTTTTTTTTTAATAAACACAATCATGTATCGCCCATATTTCCTTTAATTAAAAGAGAAATTAGGCATGATTTATATTAAATTGGTTATCCAACTCATAATGTTTAATCCTTACTTTATTTCTAAAGTTAAGGTAAAAACAAATGAGACATCTTGTGTTTATTATTGCATTTTGGGTTTATATCTTCATATTTATCATTCTTTTTAAGAAAAATAAAAATAAAGGACTGTTTTTATTAATTTAATTGGACAATTTAAGATACTGTGGTAATCGTTTTCTTAAACGGGTGTTGTAGGGTGCTAATACCTTCCATACACTCAAACGACTCCCGAACCTAATTTCTGGTTTTCTAAGACTGGTTTTTTGTTTTAAAGGTGACCAATCACACCTTCAATGATTGGTGGCGACTCCAACTTTCTTCTTAAAAACCCAAGAAAGGATGTCGGCCGCTCCGCGTCGCGATGACGTTGCGACACTCATGACACTAGACACATGGTGAAATTGCAACTCAAAGTGGATTCTAGGTGTTTAATTCATAACACATGCAACTAGTGCATGGTTGTGTTGTTTTCCACTATGAATCCCACTAAATCCACAAAATTGAATCTATATTCTGAATTTTCAGCTTGCAATTCATTCTTATTTCAATTCTAAAATGAAATTGATTTCTAGGCAATTAATTTGGGACATTTCCAAGTAATTTGATATGATTAATCCAATTAACCATTGTCATCTTGTGCCATTCATTATATATGATTCTTAATCCATATATATTGTATTTAAAACACTTTTAAATTCTTTATCTATCATTTTCTAATTTAATTGATAATTAAATTATTGTGTCAAACACAATTTTACGATAATACCCTTTTTCCCGATTTTGAACGATTCAAAGAATCCTATCAATATGTTCTAGGCTTTAATCCGATATGAGCTAGTAGGGGGACCTAATGGACCTATAGATCATGGGCTCCAACGATTCAAGGCTAATCGACTAATCTCATTATCTAAGCTAGCCAACATTCGTTAACTACCAGGACACTCCACTATAGCCTGATAGTTGCACTCCCCTCACTATAGATATATTTTCGTCCACTTGATTTAACCGTGTTCAGTAAGTCGATCCTTCACCGGTTGTTCATAACTATAGCTGGGTCAAAAGTCCGTTTTACCCGTATAGTAGTACTTGTTCCTTAAGTCCCACTGATCCTTTAATGAATAATTACTTTATGGTCCAACCAATAAACCGAGTCCCTCTCCGGCCAATGAGAGGGCGGGATCCCTTTGTTCAAGCTCTGAAGTCAGCACTTAAGGTAACAACCTCTCTACTATCCCTAATTTGGTTAGGAGTGAATTCCTTCTCTCACGACTATGTCCCCTGCTATCTACCCGTTCCTATCCCTGAAATGAGAGATTAATTGAGTCGGCGATACTGAGCCACTCTCACCTATGAAAATCTAAGGATAAGCCCGAATAAATAGGAGTTCATAGTTAGCTCAGGATTAAGATTGAGTTACCTAGGTCACGACATGAAATAGTCAGTGTCGTCAGTAAACAGTGTTATAAACCAAGAGCGACTTATTTCTCGGTCCTGGTCTTATGCAAACTCATTGCATAGGACGCCCCCACTCGCATGTCTCTACATGGACGATTTAGGACCATCTATAAAGTGGGTCGCGTCTTATAGTGTCCCCAGAATAAGGTACCTAGCCCTAGCCCTATACTATAGACTGTTTTGGCTATTACTTGAGCTTGATCCACTTTTATGTCTCTACATAAAGCTCAAGTGTTCATCCTATAGCTATGGATCTTAGTTTATTAGTTTTGGGTTATTAAATGTGCAACTTACTTTATTCAGTAATGACTTTACTGAATTAATCTCGATAACACTTTTATCGAATAAGTATATAATTTTGTTTAACATTCACTATCTATGAGTTTTAGGGCACCAATCCCAACAATCTCCCACTTGAACTAAAACTCTAGTTCTGTGGGACGTACTATAATCCATAACCGCAGTGGGTGTATAAAATACATGTATATTACATAAAACGTATTACAATGTATAAATACAATAAACCACGGCATCAGATACCGGTTACAATTCTCCCACTTTCCCTAGATTATTTTCCATACATGATCTCGCAGACCTAGACCTTCTAGATGACTCTCAAACACTTTAGTCGTGAGAGCCTTCATGAACGGATCAACTATGTTTTGCTCCGATGCTATCTTTGTGACGATCATGTCTCCTCGGTGCACAATCTCCCTGATGAGATGATATTTCTTTTCGATGTGCTTGCCTCTCTTATGGCTGCGAGGTTCCTTTGAGTTTGCAACTGCACCGCTATTATCACAATACAAGGTGATAGACAGATGCATATTCGGAATTACTTCCAAGTCAGTTAGGAACTTCCTTAGCCATACTGCCTCTTTTGCTGCTTCGCAAGCGGCCACATATTCGGCCTTCATGGTCGAGTCTGTAATGCATCCTTGCTTGATGCTACGCCATACTATTGCTTCTCCATTTAGAGTGAATAATGATCCTGATGTAGATTTCCTTGAATCTTTATCGGTTTGAAAGTCAGAATCAGTGTATCCTATAAGGATCAAATCCTTGGAACCATACACGAGCACATAGTCCCTCGTTCTCCTTAGATACTTGAGGAGATTTTTAACGGTTGTCCAGTGATCGAATCCTGGATTGGATTGTTATCTACTGACAATCCCTACTGCATAAAAAATGTCAGGCCTTGTACTCAACATGACATACATTAGGCTGCCTACTGTAGAGACATTGTCCTTAGACAAATTAATTCCGTGCCTGAAAGGTAATAGTCCCTTCTTGGAATTTTTCATTTTATATATAACCTACAATTTATCGATATAAGACGCTCGAGTCAGGGCTAGCGTTTTGTTCTTTCGGTCTCGAACAATTTGGATCCCTAGAACATATTGTGTCTCACCAAAATCTTTCATTTGGAATTGAGTTGCTAGCCATAGTTTAATGTCAGTGAGATAACCTACATCATTCCCGATGAGTAGGATATCATCCACATACAGCACTAAGAAAGCTACGGACTTGTTGATGATCCTTTTGTAAACACAAGGCTCATCAACATTTTGTTCAAAGCCATAAGATTTGATTGCAGTATCAAATCTCATGCTCCAGGATCTAGACGCTTGTTTTAACCCATAAATGGATCGTTTAAGCTTGCAAACATTTTGCTCTTGATCCTGAGCAATGAACCACTTTGGCTGAGACATGTAGATACTTTCTTCAAGATTGTCATTCAGAAAGGCAGTCTTAACATCCATTTGCCATATTTCAGAATCGTAAAATGAGGCAATGGATAAAAGTATCCGGATCGACTTCAACATGGCAACAGGGGAGAAGGTTTCTTCATAGTCAATCCCCTCCCGCTAGGTAAAACCCTTTGCCACAAGTCGTGCCTTAAAGGTCTGTACCTTTCCAGCAGCGTCTTGTTTTCTCTTGTAGATCCATTTGCACCCTATGGGTCTAACCCCTTCAGGTTGATCTACAAGATCCCATACTGAATTAAAATGCATGGACTCGATTTCCATGTCTATGGCTTTAATCCACTCGTTCTTGTCAACGACATCCATTGCCTGTTTAAAGGTTAATGGATCCTCGATCCCTTCATCAGGTATGACGACTGAAGTTTCAGTTAAACCCAAATAGCGATCAAGCTATCTAACAACCCTCCCACTATGTCGAGGCTCTCTTATTTCTTTAGAAGGACGCGATTGACTCGAGGTGCCAGCATCATTAACAACTCTTGTTGATGTTTTCGTAGCTTCGTTAGATAGTTCACTTAAAACGACTTTACTTCGTGGCTTGTGGTCTCTGAGGTGGTCTTCTTCTAGGAATGTAGCATTTGTCGATACAAATACTTTATTTTCCTCTAGATCGAAGAAGTATCCACCTCTCGTTTCTTTGGGATAGCCTACAAATAGGCAAAATCTAGAACGAGGCTCCAATTTCTTTGGGTTTGTCTCTAGCACGTATGCAGGACATCCACAAATTCTTAAATGTCTTAAACTAGCTTTACGTCCTTTCTAAAGCTCAAACGGTGTTTCAAAAACACCATTTTAGGGAACTACGTTCAAAATATAAACTTCAGTCTCTACTGCATAACCCCAAAATGAGTTAGGTAACTGAGCATGACTCATCATCGAACGAACCATGTCCAACAAGGTTCTGTTTCTCCTTTCCGATACACCGTTTTGTTGAGGTGTACCAAGGGCTGAGAGTTGAGACGTAATTCCATGCTCTATCAAATAGTCTTGAAAAGTCGAGTCCATATACTCTCCACCTCGATCGGATCGAAGTGTTTTTATCGTCTTACCTAATAGGTTCTCAACCTCGGCCTTGTACTCCTTGAACTTTTCAAAAGCTTCGGACTTATGATGCATCAGGTAGAGATAACCATACCTCAAATAATCATTAATGAAACTGATGAAATATTCATACCCTCCTCGAGCTCTAATGTTCATTGGTCCACAGAGGTCTGAATGAATGAGCTCTAGGGGCTCTTTGGCACAATAACCTTTTCCGGTAAAAGGTCGTTTTTTCATCTTGCTCACAAGGCATGACACACAAGGAGGCAACGAGTCGACTTCTAACTTGTTTAGAAGTCCACTTCTGACCAATCTCCCAATCCTATTGACCAATCTCTCAATCCTATTGAGGTTGATATGGCCTAACCTCAAGTGCCAGAGATAGGTATCTTGAGAAACTCTTCGTTTTTAGGTTGAGTATCAGCAGTTTTAAACATCTCGTGATTTAAAATAGCTTTAGACTCAATTGGCCTCAAAACATACAATTTATTCTTCATGTTTGCAAAGCAAACGTCAATACCTCTTTTAGTTATGAACGCTTCATTAACAGAAAAAAAATTGAATAACCTTGTTCCAATAAACAAGATAAAGAAATCAAATTTCTTTTAATTTTCGGAACTATGTACACATTATCTAATATCATGTAACGTTCCTTGGTGAAGAATAATTTTATGTCTCCCACTGCAATAGCCGAGATGATTTCTTCTGTTCCAACTTTAAGAGTCATCTCTCCAGCTCTTAGCTGTTGCTAGGAACTCATTCCTTGAATTGAAGAACATTCGTGATTAGTGGCACCTGAATCGAGTATCCAGGCAGAATCATCGTTTTCCACTAAACACGTTTCCAAGACTAACAAATCGCATATAGAGTCGTGGATCATGTTTTTTCTTGGCTAAGCAGTTAGTTTGAAGACATTCCTCAGTTGAGACCAAACCTAAATTGTTTGCCACGTGTTTAGCGTTTAACTAAGTATTCTTAGTCGTATTTACTAAACCGTTTAATTTTGCATTTGACAAAGCACATACGTTTTTTGACATATTGTTGAAGCAAACAAATTAATCTCTATTAGAAACTTGCACTAAACCCATTAATCATATTATCCAATCAGATTTTAGCTAAAGCAATCATCGACCCATATATCTAATTGATTTATTTGCAACGGTACTTCAGGGGTTTAGAATAACTGCTACCGTAGGGCAGTCAGCTACTCCTCCTCTAAATCGAGACAATCTCGGCCAAATACTATGACCAGAATAACTCTTACTCCAATAGTTATTAGCTAACGTTAATTTGGTCAAGACCATCTTGTAAGTGTTACCCATCATTTTCAGATCGCAGAGGGCGGCCCCAACAATGTCACCGTAGGGAAGAGCTAATGTTGGGAATGGCCCTAGGAAACCCTATCCATTTATGGAGTTTGCGTTGTTCCGAATCCCATGCGCAAGCCCTCCGTAGGGTGATCGCTCCCAGGGCGACTCGTAGGCAGCGCATGGGAATCTCATGGTGCAACCTAACGATGGAGAGCGCAGGATACGTTTGACATGTTTCCTTCTCCCACTTACTATGAACACTTTCCCCATTCACCTTGATATTAACCCATGCAAACACCATCCATAGGGGGATGCTCCCAGGCCGCCTCGAGGCCAAGCATGGATCTCACGGTGTGAACACAGGGGGACGTGAGAGTAGAAACTTAATATGAATATTTTGTTTCTATACTTTTCCTCCAACTAAAGTGTCGTAAGGTTTTAAGGGTCTATTACTTAGGTAAATTCCGGCTAAATGAATCTATCTAAGTCTATGCCTTATTAAACAAGGTCTTTACACTAAATGTCTAGGTGAATTAAACGCTTTTAATAACCATGTGACATTGCATGTTAGTAAGACTATGGTTAATTCAACTCAGGTTCCGGACCATTTTCCGGGAGAGTTCCCTTATAACCAAGGTCTTATGTCCTACTTACTCGAATTTTAAAACTATTTAAAAAATCTAAGTAAGACATATTTCTAATCCTATTAGAAAAGGTGATCTTAGGCCTATTTCATTTTAAACCATTTAAAGAATGATAAGATCCTATGTTAGCATGCAGCTCTTTGTTATAGGTTTTACGGTTTCTATTCATTAAGATTTATAACTCTTATAACTTTTAATGAATTAACCCTATAACATGCTTTCTCATGGTGATTTAAAAGCATATAACAATCAACCATTCAAGTTATAAACAAAGCACCGTTTAGAAACAACCTATGTCTAGGTGTGTATAACCTTTTATACTACGATGTCTAGGTGAAAACACTTTAAAACCTCACATCGCTCACGCATGCTCATAAAACTCGAGTTAAATTAACTCAAGAACCGACTCGATGCCCAGGTAGGAGGTGTTCCGTAAACCGTCAACTTAAATACCTCCAGCCTTAAACAGCATCTTGTCGGGTGAGTGCTCCTGTAACCGTTGTTTTACAAGATATCAACCTAAACTATGCAAGTGGATCAATTTGGAGGTTCATTAACCTAAGTGAGCATGCACTTAATCTTGTTATAGGTTCTAGATTTCTATCTCTTTTATAACAATTATAAAATCAATCCATAAAAAGCCTAATTTGAATATAACACTTATAATCAAACTAAAGAAATTTCATGTTTCTTGCTTGGTTAATTTTATCTTTTAATATATCTTTTATATAAGATTAATCAATTAGAAATTAACCATTCAAACATGAATCTCCCTAATTAATACAACACTTATATTAATAAAACATGAAATTTCCATCATGCATATGGAAAAATTAATAACACTTATTAAAATTTAGAAAATGCATGATCATGCTTTCCTATGGTGGGATTTTAAAACTATATGGCATACTCATAATACACATACAATTAATTCAATTTAATCATACATTCACAATGCATAAATAAATTAAAAACAACCTAGAGTGGATTTGTTTGGCAATTTTAAACAAGCAATTAACTAATTATTACAATAATAATTATTAACAAATGCTTGTAATGATCCCGAGCAACTCGAACTACCCCGAACCGACCCTCCAAGGATTGGAAATAGGTGAAAAGAGGCTAAACCGGCTTGCTCCAGACCGAACCAGACCCAAAAACAAGTTGTTGGTCCGAACCGAATTCTTGGAATTTCAGCGCACCTAGGTGATTTGTTCTACAGCGTCGGGACGCTACTTGAACAGCGTCCCGACGCTCTCGCGACCAGCAGTTGCTGGTTGCTGTTTCTGCTTGCGTCTTCTCTAGTTTTCTTCGATTTTACAGCCTATATGGACTCTATTGACTCTATAAAAATTACAAACCCTAGAATACACATTAATGCTCTTACATTTCCGAGCAATTACCATTTCATAAAGAAATGAAAGCTGGAAAAATTGCCAAACCAGAAAACTCCACTTTAGCACCCAGAAAAATTCATTTTCAGAATGGTACCCACCACAACAAAATTAATGCAAGTTAAGTGCTCTAATCATGCTCTGATACCAATTGAAGGTGTTCATATAACACATGCGGAAGCAATTGAAGATCGGAAGCACCTAACTACATCAATTTTACTCCTAAAGCATGTTTGTTCTAAAGAATCCATAACAGAGAGTTAAGAAGAACCAACCTTTTTGCAGCTCAATTGGTGGACCTCCTTGGATTCTTTTCTTCTCCAATCTTCATAGGACAACCCTTAGAGTCTTCCCTACTATTCTTCGAGACAAGAACGACTTGTGGGAGTCCATAAAGATAGGGAATGGGAAGGGAATGCTTGAAGGATCAAGCTATAAAGAAGTATGTGAAAATGAGAGAGTTTGAGTCCAAATTCCAGTAGCATAACAGTAAGAAAAATGGCTCTCTTCGCTTTGAATCTGATTCATACTCCTTATATAGACATCTTCCATGCAAAGAGAAGCCTCATGACACTAGACACATGGTGAAATTGCAACTCAAAGTGGATTCCAGGTGTTTAATTCATAATACATGCAACTAGTGCATGGTTGTGTTGTTTTCCACTATGCATCAACATGCAAGATTGGGAATCCCACTAAATCCACTAAATTGAATCTATATTCTGAATTTTCAGCTTGCAATTCATTCTTATTTCAATTCTAAATTGAAATTGATTTCTAGACAATTAATTTGGGACATTTCCAAGTAATTTGATATGATTAATCCAATTAATCATTGTCACCTTGTGTCATTCATTATATATGATTCTTAATCCATATATATTGTATTTAAAACACTTTTAAATTCTTTATCTATCATTTTCTAATTTAATTGATAATTAAATTATTGTGTCAAACACAATTTTACGATAATACCCTTTTTCCCGATTTTGAACGATTCAAAGAATTCTATCAATATGTTATAGGCTTTAATCCAATATGAGCTAGTAGGGGGACCTAATGGTCCTATAGATCATGGGCTCCAACGATTCGAGGCTGACCGACTAATCTCATTATCTAAGCTAGCCAACATTCGTTAACTATCGGAACACTCCATTATAACCCAATTATTGCACTCCCCTCACTATAGATATATTTTTGTCCACACTATTTAACCGTGTTCAGTTAGTCGATCCTTCACAGGTTGTTCCTAACTATAGCTGGGTCAAAAGTCTGTTTTACCCCTCTAGTACTTCTTGTTCCTTAAGTCCCACTGATCCTCTAATGAACAATTGGTTTATGGCGGTCCAACCAATAAACCGAGTTCCTCTTCGGCCAATGAGAGGGCGGGATCCCGTTGTTCAAGCCTCGGAGTCAGCACTTGAGGGAACAACCTCTCCACTATCCCTAATTTGAGTAGGAGTGAATTTCTTCTCGCACAACTATGTCCCCAGCTATCTACCCGTTCCTATCCCTGAAATGGGAGGCTTATTGAGTCGGCGATACTGAGCCACTCTAACTTGTGCAGATCTAAGGATAAGCCCGAATAAACAGGAGTTCATAGTTAGCTCAGGATTAAGATTGAGTTACCTAGGTCACCACATGAAATAGTCAGTCTCGTCAGTAAACGATGTTATAAAGCGAGAGCGACTTATTTCCTTGTCCTTGTCTTATGCAAACTCATTGCATAGGACGCCTCCACACACATGTCTCTACATGGACGATTTAGGATCACATCATCTATACAATCTATAAAGTGGGTCGCGTCTTATAGTCTCCCCAGAATAAGGTACCTACCCCTATCCCTATACTATAGACCGTTTTGGCTATTACACGAGCTTGATCCACTTTTATGTCTCTACATAAAGCTCAAGTGTTCATCCTATAGTCATAGATCTTAGTTTATTGGATTTGGTTTATTGAATGTGCAACTTACTTTATTCAGTAATGACTTTACTGAATTAATCTCGATAACGCCTTTATCGAATAAGTATATAATTTTGTTTAACATTCACTATCTACAAGTTTTAGGGCACCAATCTCAACAACCACATATATTGTAATTACAAATTAAAGGGAAAAAAAAGAACCAATTTATGATTTGATCAAGACAACTGAAAACAGCACAACTCAACCTGAAATAAGTGGAAAAGTAGCATGGGTCAAATGTAATAATTGCAAGTCACTAATCACTATCTGACTATTTTTTTGTAAAACAATCAATTTATCCTCTAGGTTGCATCACTTAAAATATTCCAAACCAGTAATTTTATCAATTAAAACCGTAAACTTTCAAAAGTAAATCAATTTACACCCTCCTTTTAACATTCCGTTTTAAAATGGTTGATACATAATTTTCACAAATATATTAGATTTCCTTAAATGCATGGATTAACATAGTATTAGAATTATAAATGTTGGAATCAAATAGATGGTAGTGACTTTTTATGAATATGAGTATTTTTTTATTTTCTTGTTTTCCTCTATTTTTCTCTACTTATTTAGGAAGAATTATGTGAAAAATTTTCTTTATGCTTAGAGAGGAATTTGGAATAAGAATAATTATATTTAGGTGATTTTGAGTTGATTTTAAATGAAATCAAGTGAAAATAGTCCTAAATCAATAATGATGGGTCTAAATTACATCTACTTGTTTATGGTTTAAATTGATACAACTATATTAGTTTGAGATTTTAATTGATATAACCCCTAAAATTTATGGACTTGAATTGATTATTTTTTTCTCGTTTATCTTTTAATTAACTTTAATTGTAATGTCAAAGTGAGCATAACTCAGTGACAATTGACATGTATTCTTGATCAAGAGGTCAGAGGTTTGAATCTCTCACCAAATATTAATGAACTAAAAGAATAATAATTATTATTATAATAACAACTCAAAAAATTTAGACCCTGTTTGATAACAATTTCGTTTTTTGTTTTAGGTTTTTTAAAATTGTTCTTGTTTTCTCTGAATCTTCTTACAATGATTTTCATTTTTTGCTAATGAGACAATTGAGTTCCTAGTCAAATTCCAAAAACAAAATCAAGTTTTTGAAAACTACGTTTTTTTTTTTCAAAATTTGGCTTGATTTTTTAAACAATAGAAAATGATGTAGATAACAAACAAACTTGTGGATAAAAATAGTGTTTATAAGCATAATTTTCAAAAACAAAAAACCAAAAACGAAATGGTTATTAAACGAACCAAAATTAATTTTTATTTCCACATGGTTAGATGATACGTTTTTATGTTTTACACCACACATGAGCACATAATTCCCCCACCCCACTGATTTCTTTTCTTTTGTTTTATGAGACCCACCTCATTGATTTCAAGGTATCATAAATAGAAATATGTGGTCCTTGTGAAAAACATGGACAACACACCAAAAATCAAAACGCAAGATGTCATATTCCACTCACATGGTGTTGTCCCAAATTAGGCCTGGCCTAGACAATGGAAAGATTCTATGGCCAAATAAGGCCACCAACAGTACTTTTTTACATCCATAAAAAGCCCAAGTCTACCTTGAGTAGAGATATGAACATTTAATTTTTTGTTATCAACCTTTATATAAATTCAAATTCCTTAAAGTCTTAATTTAAAATGACTTTGACAACACTTGTGAATGGAATTTGTAACTATTTAACCATAACAAAAGTACTTCTAAAAGGTTAAAGACTTGAAAGTATTTATACTTCAAATTGTCACAGTTGACAACAATTTAAAAGTACTTCTAAAAATATCAAAAGCACTGGGTAAGTGTTTCAATTGGTAGATGTAGATGTGATTGTTCCTTACCGTTAATGTAGGGGTGAAAGAAAACCGAACCGAACCGGACCGAGTCGGTTTGGTTTGGATTTTAGATTTATCCAGCCCGAACCGAACCGAAACGGTTCGGTTCTTCGATTTGGGTATAAATACATTTTTACTTTTTAGGGTTTCAGTTTCACCGTACGTTTCTTTTCTTTCTCATCTCTCTCTCTCTCTCTCAAGCACGAATTTCACGGTCCCGTCTTCGTCTTCGCCGCTTCAAGAGCCTCGTCTTTGTCTTCGCTACCTCAACCTCATTGTCGCCGCCTCAACCTCGTCGTCGTCGCACGTCTCTGGGTTTTCGCTGCCGTCGGTCCTCGCCGCCTCAACCATGGCTTTCTCCTCCTCTTCTTCTTCATCCTCCTCCAATGGAGATCGTGACCTCGCTCTTCATCCCCCCTCTCGAGAGGTATGCTCTCCATCGCCATCGATTTTGAATGTTTTGTTTCCGATTTCGAGGAATTTGGTTGACCTAACCCCCTTTTGATTTCACCTTTCGTTTCCGTTTCCGTTTTCGTTTTCGCCTTCGATTTTTAGGGCTTCGTTTCGAAATCTGGTGCGAACAGAGGTTCGTTTAGGGCTTCGTTTCGCCTTCGATTTTTTAGGGCTTCGATCTGTTTGTCAAAGCTTAACAATCAAAGCTTGTTTGTAAGGGTTATTAACGATATGTCTGTGTGAGAAATGGAAGAATATTTCTCTTTTTTTTTAGTTAATTATTGAATCAAAGCTTGGTTTTTTTTGGAGTTAATTATTGTTAACGATCTTGTTGTTTGGTTTTTTTTCCTCTCTCTCTTGCTTGATCATCTGGGCAAAAAAAAAAACTCGACCCGACCCGACACTGATCCGGGTAGGATCGGGTCGGTTTGTCCATACAACCGACCCGACCCGAAAAATTTACACCCCTACGTTAATGTCGATCAGTATTTTATTGATACATTAAAAGTTATAAAGGTTTGACAAGCATAATAGGAGAGAACGTCGCACTTCTCCCGTATCACTTATGTATTGGAAAAGTTCGAAAACTATGGCTGATAGCAATAAATTACCGATTTTTCAACAATATGTTCGCCGAAAGAAGATGACAATAAGGTATGAAATGGCCTGCCAAAGGTTTTTTTCTTTTTTCTCTTTCTACACAAATACCCAATTTAGAGCTGTCTTTTTTTTATTTTAGAAATTAGAGCTGTCTTGTTTCGTGAAAACTAGATTTAGTAAACTTTATTAAACTTCAAAAATGCCACATTCCCGTCTAACTTTTAATAACTAGAACGCTGTAGTGGGTTGCATGTGTGAAGCTTTTCTTTTAAAATTTGTATATATATTTATTAAAAAATGATTAAGCAATAAAATATTAAATTAAGGAATATCATTTTTGATGAAAATAAAATAGAAATGTTAAATAAAATGCAAGTCTCTCATCTAACATTTATACAATTTAGGAAAAAATACACTTTTAAGCCATGAGATTTGGGTTATGTTACACTTTGGTCCCTCAGTTTTCAAACTCAACAACACTACCCATGAGGTTTGAGATAAGGAGCAATTTGGTCCCTACCATCCATTTTGTCGTTAAATCCTAACGGCAACTGATGTGAAACTATTATTTTAATTAAAAAATAAATTTTAAATATTTTAAATAAAAATATATTAAAATAATAAAAATCTTATTATTTTATTATTATTTTTTTAAATTCTTTCTGTCTCTTTCTTTCTTCTCCATCTTCTTTCTCCATCTTCTTTCTCCCCTCCATCTTCTTCCCTTTCCATTTTCTTCCCTCTTTATCTCTTTCTTCTTCAGCTCCGGTGGCCGGAATTTTTTTTTCTTTTCTTCTTTTTTCTTCTTCCCTTCTTTCCTTCTTCTCCTTTCTTTTCTTTCTTCTATTTTTTTTTTAGAAAAAACATAGTTTAGGGGAGGAAGAGCTCCTTCTCCCCCCCCCCTCTCGTTTCATATTTGAAATGGGAGGGGGCTCCCCAAATCTCCCTTTTTTTTTAAAAAAAAAAAAAAACATAAGGAAGAAAAGAAAGGAGAAGAATAGAAGAAGGGAAAAAGAAGAAAGAAGGGAAAAAAAAAAATTCTGCCGTCGTTCGCCGGCGGCAACCGACCATTGGAGCTGAAGAAGAAGTAGATGGGGAAGGAAGAAGATGAAGAGGAGAAAGAAGATGAGAAAGAAAGAAAGAGGGGGAAAGAATTAAAAAAAATTAAAATAATAATATTTATATTATTTTAATATATTTTTATTTAGAAAATTTAAAAAATATTTTTTTTATTAAAATAATGATTCCACGTCAGCAAACTGTTAGGTTTTAATAGAAAACAGGGACCAAATTGTTCCTTATCTCAAACCTCAGAGGTATTTTTGTTGAGTTTGAAAACTCAGGGACCAAAGTGTAACTTAACCCAAACCTCAGGGACCAAAAGTGTATTTTTCCCTATAATTTATATAAGATATATTTAAAATGAAATATATCTAAAGGCAGATATATATCACTACAAGAAAAAATGGTTCTCCCGACGAACTCTTTCTCGACGCCGAAAAAATCACGTCGGGAGAAACATTGTGGGATGACTCTCTCTCGACGCCGTCAAGATGGCGTCGGGAGAGATGGATCTCTCCCGACGCCATCTTGACGGCGTGGAGAGAGACGACATTTCTCTCGACGCCGTCAAGACGGCGTCGAAAGAGATACCGTTTCTGCCGACGCCATCTTGACGGCGTCGAGAGAAACCTGGACGAAAAAATCCTAAAATAAAAACACTTATTTCAATCTTCACTCTTTGCCGACGCCGTTAGTGACGGCGTCGGCAGAAATAGTCTCTCTCGACGCACTGAAAAATGGCGTCGAGAGAAACTGCCTCTCTCTCGACGCCGTCTGGCGGCGTCGAGAGAGATGCCGTTTTTGGCGACGCCGTTACTAACGGCGTCGGCAAAAAAACTGGGCGAAAAAGCCCTAACTTTTTCCCTCTTCTCATTTCGCCTCTTTCTCTTGATTTCGACAACCCCCTCTCGAGCTCTCTGTTCTCTCTCCGTCGTCTTGCCCTCCGCCACCGTTCGTCGCCGTCCGTCGTCGTCGCATCTTGTAGTCCGTCGCCCTCCGTCGCCTCACTCTCTTTGTTAAAGCACTTCATTTGGGTTAGTTTTTTTATTGATTTCTTTGCTATTTTAGTTCTAAGATTCATGTTCTTATCTCAAGCTATTAGTTTAGTGGTTAACTTTATAAGGTTGGATATGTTCAGTTAAGCTTATTGTAGTTGTTTTTGGAAATTGAGATTGTTTGTTGGAAGTTTGGAGTTTAAAGTTTGAGATTGAGTTGTGTAGTTTGTGGTTGTGAGAATGTTGAGAAAAATTAACTTAGTTGGAGATATGTTTATGGTTTGAGTAGATGTTATGGGGTTCTATTGAATTGGATTGAGTTGGTGCCCTCAATGTGTTTGATGTAATGCTTGAATGAAACCTTTTTTACTAACTTTTAATGATCTTTGTTGGGAATTTGGGTTTTGAAGCTTATTTGTGTGATTAATTAGAAGTGTGCTTTGGATGTTATTTATATCATTAAAGTTCATTTTTTAGTTTTTTTTTATTAAAATGTGATTTATAGGTCGTTTATGTGATTAAATTTCGATTTTGAGTTTCTTGTATGATTTAAGTATGATTTTAAATTTACTTGTGCTGATAAATTGTGTTCAAAGTGTGATGTGAAACATGTTTGTGTAATTAAAACATGAATAAAATGTGGGGGGGGGGGTCTTTGTTGTTTTCACTTTACTTATGTTTTAATAAGGGAGATGTTTGTTTCATTCATCTTTTAAGTAGAGTTAGTAGTGAGATTTGTATATGTGGTTTTAGTGGAAGGATTGATAGTTTTTACGTCCATTAGAATTTAGTGAATGTAGTTGAGAATTAGGGAGGGAGGTTAATGTGTTCGTTATTGTGATCTTACTTATGCAAAGGTGATTGACTTGAGAGTTCTAGTTATAGGATTGGCTTAAGTCGAGTTAGGGGCCAGTTGTGTTCTTATAATTATGTTCTTCGAGAGGTTTGTTCGTTTCTTATTTAGGATTCATCATTCAATGTCCATTGGAAGTTTTGATGTGAAGTGTACACAAAATGCTTGAATGTGTTTGATGTATAAAAGGATATGTTTTTGTTTACGTTTATTTATGTTTATGATAGTTCGTTGATGTTATGTTTATTATTTTTTAAAGGTTTGAAATTTTTGGTTGTTTTTGTATATATGTTTTGATCTTAGACTTATAAAATTTTGATTGTTCATTATAGTTGGTGAAATTGCTTTGAGTGTAGGGTGGGTTGTTGCTTAGAGAGATTGTTTATAAGTTTAAGTTTTTACTGTAATGTTCATTGAGATGGATTAGTTGTAGGTATGTATATAAATGGATTCATAGGATGAAAATTATTGTATGGTCTAGATTTTTTCATTGGGCTCATAGATGTTTTTTTATGTGTGTTTAAAGCAGAGAAGAAAATATGTGTTTGCTTGGTGAGACGTTCGAACTAAGTTGAACAGAGATTTTTGGTAAGATTATGCTTTTCGAATGCTCTTTTGGTTTCAGTTTATATTGTTGCTATCCTGCAGCTATGGTAGCAAATGATATTGTAGTTAGTTTTTAAGCTAGAATTGTTTGTTCAATTTCTTATCTTTAGTTAGATTGTTCTTAAATGACTTTGAGTTGGGGGCGAGGGTGTCATAAGTTTGACATTTGTAGGACTATGTTCTTATGTTTAGATTGATATGTTTTATGAGAGTTTGATTGCTTGTTAGGAGTAATTTGTTGGTTCTTAAGTTATTTGTTGGTTATATTATGGTGATAAGTTTTTAAATTGTTTGCTGGTTATATTATGGTTCAATCTTGAGGTTGAAAGTTTATAGTTATTGTGTTTTATTAGTTGGTGGTAAGAGAGATAAGCATGACTAATTTATAAGTTCGTTGTTGGTTATAATTATTGTGTTTCATTTAGTGGTAAGTTATTATGTTTCTTTTGTTGGTTATAGCTATTGTGTTTTAGTTTATGAGATTGTTAAGTTTTAGTTTATGAGATAAGTTGAAGGTTGTAATATTTTTTTGTGGGCTTTGAGTGAATTTTGCTATGTGTTTTTCTCACTTTTGTTTGGTTTATGTTATTATGTTATTAAGTTTCAATATTGAGATTGACATACTTTTTTAAGAAGTTAGGTTCATTATTGTGTTTAAATTGTTTGACTATTTATATTAACATAATTAACATCTTTTTTTTCTTTTATATAGGTGATTAGAGTGGATGGTTGGACACGTGTGTATCTTTTGGAGTCCACAAAGAGCTCGTTAAGTGACAAAGGCTTTTATTTTTCATTTAATAACTCTTTAATTTTATGTACCAATTTTTGTATTTATGTATTTAATTTATGTGCTCATTAGGAATCATGTATGAACATATGTATTTCATTTGTGGAAGTAAATAAAATGAAATTGTGTTAATTGTGTTTTTTAATTAAATTAATTTTAAAATATATATATATATATATATTTTGGTTTTTTTTAAAAAAAAATCACTTTCTGCCGACGCCATGTCGACGGCGTCGGCAGAGACTATTTCTGCCGACGCCATGCACTAGGCGTCGGCAGAAAGTAATCCGGATGACTGCCTTTTTTCGACAACCTTCCCGACACCGTAAAATGCGTCGGGAGAACCTTTGCCGACGCGAAAACTAACTTTTGCTGACGCTTTTGCGCGTCGGGAAAAGGTGAATTTCTTGTAGTGTATGTAGATAATAATATATATTTTTTCCCATAAGAAAATAATTGTATTACAATAAAAGTACTAATACCTTCGTAATAGGTGACTTAACATTAGAGACAACAATTATTTGACATTCTTTGTTGTTTTCTTTTCTAAAATTCCTCCTTCATGTTCTGCTAAATCCGCCCACATTGTTAGTTTTATGGCATTTGAACTATGCACGTTACAAAACATTATACGATATATGAATAAGATAATTTTATTTGATTAACTTTTAAAGAAAAAAAATATCTCTTATCAATAAGAAATATATGTCATGTTTCTTGGTAAAATGTTCTTTAAAAAATTTCAAGATTTGATAAGAGTAGTTGGTTTTACACTTATTACAATTCCAACAATATCTACAAACAATTGAAAGTTACAGAAATGATATCTAAGAATGAATCTATTTTTTTTTTTTTTTTTTTTTTTGTAATATGAAGAAAAAATGCTTACCAAAGACTTTAGGTCAAAATTGTTCTTGATGGAAGTACTCTTTTTATAACCCAAAGACATATTCTCGATCTCTTCAATTTTACTATTACTTGTGAAAGTAATCTCAAACTCATCATGGATGTTCAGATATCTACGATTCATTGTACTAACTTTTCCATTACGAATGATATATAAACTTTGCCCTTCCTTGCAATGTCATTGAAATTTTTAGGGCAAATTGCAAAAACCACCCCTAAAGTATGGTAGTTATTGCAATTGCACCCTCAAACATTGTATTGTAAAAACTAAACCCTTAAACTTACACATTTGTAAAAATTGGATCCTCAAACTTTTAATTGTAAAAATTAAACCCCCAAATGGCCCTAAAACTATTAATTTTAAAAATTAAACCCTTTAGCTAACCTAATTGAAAAAATTGGATGCTTTTGTTATTGTAAAAATCAAAACCCCCCAAAAAGTAAAACCCCCAGTTGCACGACCACAAAACATTAGGTTTCTTATCTGTAATCAAAACTCTAAATTGAAACAAAAAAATCAGTTTTTAGATTCTGATGGCAACCACCAAGTCGATCGACTTGCAGAAACCGCAATCGCAATTGTGTAGCTGCCGAAGGTTGCTACTATAACTCCCAGTGAGAAGAAAGTTGGTGAAGACAATAATGTACCACTCATCTCTTTCTTCATCTGCAACTCCCAGTCTTATCGAAGGGCAATTGATAGATGCTGCTCATTCACACACAACTGTCGTCGACGGGACTCGGTTACTCAACTCAGAGATGCTAGCAATGACGGAAAACTATAGAGCCGGCGTCAAAAAATTGAGATTCACGATTCCGGTGAACTAAACTAGCGGAAAAAAAATAAAAATTTTAAACCAAAAAAAGAAAGCCAAAAAAAAAAAAAAAAACCCGAATTTTTCTAATTAGGTCAGTGAAAAGGGTTTAATTTTTAAAATTAAAAGTTTCAACGCCATTTTTTATCATTATGGTGTAAGTTAAGGGGTTTAATTTTTACAATTAAAAGTTTGTGTATCCAATTTTTACAAATTTGTAAGTTTAAGGGTTTAGTTTTTACAATTCAAAGTCTGAGGGTGCAATTGCAACAACTACCATACTTTAGGGGTGGTTTTTGCAAGTTGTCCAAATTTTTAATTAAATCATTGTAGAGGGTAATTTGAATCTTTGTTCCTTAAAAAAAAAAATAAATAATTTAATCTAATATTATTATTTCTATATTTTTCAAATTTTCTAATTATTTTCCCATTAAAAACCAAGAGAGATAATATTTAAAGAAATTTTTCATATATAAAAAAAAATATTAGTATATATTCATGAAAGTGAAAATGAATATTTGTATATACATAAAATATATAGTATAAAAATATTATTGTGATAAACATTTAAAATTACTTTAAAAAAAAATTAGAACATTTACATTAAATTAAATTTAAAATAAGAAATATATAGTTACCTCTTCATCCATGACAATGAGTTTCAATACCTCTAAAATTTCTTCCCTCCTAGTTTGATATTTCTCAATAATACCTTTACAAATAACACTTGCTTTCAAACTTCAATTTGTTTGGAAATATTTCAGATCTCGTAATAGCATATTATCCATGACACCTGCAATTTTTAAATATCTAAGATTAAAATTGTGATATAACAACTGTAATTGAATGAGAGTTAAAAAAAATTGCAACAATTTAAACTAAATTAAAATCTTCAAGTATACATACCTCTCAAATCAATCAATTCTCAATTTGATACAGCGACGCCCGAAGTTAGGAGGGGTACATGAATGAACCGAGACCACATCCGAATGAATGAACCGAGACCACATCCGAATGAGAGAGATCCTGAGGAGATGAATACATGGTCAAGATAAGCTTAAAAGAATTGATAGATACTACCTATACCAACAAGGTGCACCTTCCTTTTCGGTGGCTCAATCATAGGAACTTTGAAGTTAAGCGTGCTTGGCTTGGAGAAGTTCTATGTTGGGTGACCTCCTGGGAATTTTCCTAGGAAGCATGTAAGTGAGGACAAAACATGCTAAAAAAACCTCGTGGGGACAATCTTCAGACAAAGCATGCTAGAAGGACCCCGTGTTGGTTTGTGGGGACAGTCTTCAATCTTAGAAGTAAGTATGGTGGCGTGGCCAGGTCGCAGGGGAATGTCGGGGTCGTTGAGGGCCGAAGCCGGATTCCGAATTCTAAGCCTAATGATGCAACTATTTATGGGGAATGAAGATGTATATTACAATGGATAAATTACCTTTTGGTTATGGAATTTGAAAAGTTTAATTTAATAAAATTTTTTATTATAATTTACTATTTATAATTTACTTTTTGTTAACTCTTCACATCCTTCTTTAATTTTCATATATATTAGTATTATCATGGAAAAAATAATGAAGATAAAATTTGAATAGGAAATAAAGAGAGATGAAACCAAATTTAAGAAATAGAGGAAGGTACAATTAAAATATAAGAAATGAAAATAAAATTTGGATATAGGACACAAAGAGAGGGATGAAACCAAAATTAAGAAATGGAGGAAGATAAAGAGATAGATGAAACATTTAAAAGAAAGAGAGAGATGAAAGCACATAAAGGGAGAGAGAGAAGGAGTGGGGAGAAAAAAGGAATATGGAGGGGTGAAGAGAGAGATATAATCGTGGGAGAAGAGAGAGATATAACCGTGGGAGAAGAGAGGACAAATTAATGTTAGGGACAAACTGGAAATTATAGAATAAATGACTGGACAAAATTGTCCAAAATTGATTTTTTTTTCTAAGCCACTTTTAAAATAGTAAGATATACAAAAAAATATCAGTTTAGTTTAAATTATCAAATCCAAATATTCAATTAGTAATTAACTTTTAAAAAGTATTTACTATGAATGAGGGATATTTCTCTCTCTCTCTCATCCTTGCAATCGAGGAGAAAGAGCATCAACTACAAAATAGAAAAAGAAGTGTTAGTGCTGGACACGTGCTAAACACTCAACCACACACGAATTACTCCACTAACACCCTGTTTGTACGCATGGAAGGAACACACAGTTCCGACTCATTCAACCAAAGAAACGTTCATCAACAATCAGAAAACTCTCGAGGAAGAAGACAAAAACCATAGAAGAAGAGAAAATCAAAAGGAATCAAGGAACAAGAAGGAAAGACACAGAATTATAGTGGTTCAACAACGAATGAGGCCTACATCCACTGTTGAAGGGAGCCAATTTCTTATTCAGACACAAAGATTACAAGGTGAAATTTATCTCTCTCTGACTTCTCTCTTAATTGAATAGAGTGTTAAGTTCTCTATTTATAAGTATGGCTGATCATACTTCTTCCTTGCTAGGAGACTTGGTCAAGGCTTGTTGGTTACAACACTCAAGTGTAAAAAGGTGAAGGGGATGAAAGCCCCGGAGCAGCGGAAACACATCGATAGGACCTTATGTCATATATTAATTAATATCAAAATAACGTTACGGAAAGGCAAAACAAAACTTTAAACATGCTTTAAAGTCGTTGTTAAACGCTATAAACATGTTGAAAACAACTAGAAAATAAAACTACTTTATTTTAATGTTTTTCTAAAGAAACGGGGAAGAACCGTTACAAACCTTCGTTGTAGACTTGACCGTTCTTCGCCAACGACGCTTCAATGAACAAAAATGCAACAGCCTTCTTGTAGTTTCTTCGCTGGAAATTTCTTCTTCAAAGACACAATAACAGAGGTTACACCGGTATGTCTCTAAGTCTAGGAGACAAAAGACTTGTGGGAGTCCTTCTCTAAGAGGGAGGCTATAGAGAGTTCTAGCACTACAGGAATAAAAGTCTTCGATAGCTTCGAAAAAATGCTATGATAGACCTTTTATAGCGTTTTCGCAGAGTCATGACAGCCCATGCTATAAAAAAGTTTGGACTTTTTATAGCGCTTTTATAAAAGCTATAAAAAGTTGGACTTTTTATAGCGTTCTACTAACGTCATCAAAATGCTATAATAGAAGTCTTTCCATAACATAATTTCTTCTTCTTAAAACATACGATAGCGTTTTTTAAAAGCTATAAAAATCTTTCTATACCAAAAATAAAAAGTTATTGTTTGTCAATGATAGCATTTATTTACAGCTATAAATATTTATTTATAACTTTAAATTAAAGCTATAATAAGCTTTTAAATGGTCAAACTTTTTTCTATTTATGACGTGAATGAATGCTATTATTGTATCTTTTGTCACTTTCAGGATATGTTCATAATAATACTATTCATGTTTCATACCTTATGTCAAATTAGAAGTAAAATAATAAATAAAAGATCACCACAAATGGATACAATTAAAATGTGTCTTTATTTCAGCAAACATTCATACAAGATTCACATTAATCTACTATTCATTCATTACAAAACGTGTTCCTATCCAAAATCAAAATAACTCAAGCTAGTGTTTGTGGCCAAGAAATTCTATTGATATCTTTGATCTATCACTCCATTCACCTACATAAAGAAGTACAAAAAATCAAACATTGTAATGATTCAAGTTCTATTATTTGAAAATATGGAAAGAAGATAGATAACACAAAGTAAGTTGTGATTCAAGTTCTGTAATTTGAAAATATGGAAAGAAGATAGATAACACAAAGTAAGTTATGATTCAAGTTCTGTAATTTGAAAATATGGAAAGAAGATAGATAACACAAAGTAATACAGATTCACGAGAACTAAAGTGTTCAATAGATCCCTTAAAAGAGGTGCTCAACAACAAAAAGACAAGTTGCATACTTATATAGTCTTTTATAGGAAACTAACTTCAAAGGAAGATGAAACAGAGGGAGATAAAAAATCAAGTCAAAAGAGCCAAGGGATTACAAAAAATTCCTCCAAATCACATTAAGCAATAAAAAAAAGTTCTAATCACAAAAGAGTTTTGAGAGAGAGATCCATAATGAAACTTGGAAATGAATAGGATACCATACCAAAAGAGTCTTTTTTTTTTCTTTTATAAGAAACAATTTCATTGATAAAATGATATTTACTCTCATAAAACTCATAGGATATAAAGTCTTAGATAGTTGAACCCATGGCCTTAAGGACATATGGTTTTGAGAAGCTTGTCCCCTTTGACCATCCAACCAACGGAAAATTTTGTAATTTGTAGTACCTTGACTTCAAGCAAATCAAGATTGACAAACTGCAGTAATCTGTCATTAAGCATATGCTCCACCTGACAAATAGAAAAAGAAGAAAAATATAAAATGCATTCTAACGGAATATTCAACTTCCAAAAAATGTTTTAGTGGTCTCTATCGAAAGACTGTAAATTTGAATTTATAGAGAACATCGTACAAAGGAAAATTTAACCATTATACACCTGCTCCCTTATACTGGATGTAAGGCTTTAAGTGTTGAACATCTCAACTTTGTTGTCTTTCTTCCTCTATTTGTGTTTTTCCTACGACCATCTTCTTCTTGCTTTTCTCCTGAAGTTTTGCCAAATAGATTTTTTTTCCCATGTTTGTGTTTTGAGGATAACTCTCCAAACCTTTTTCCACCCTTCCCTCCCCCAAACAAAGCAAAATATGTCATTTCAACAAGATTTTACATATTTTATAAGGAAAAGATCATAACAAAGTCACTCCTCCCAAAACATTTTCAATTCCCTCCCCTAAAGGCCTAAACATAGCAAAATCCATGGATATAACAAAGAGGCAATAGATAGGAAGCCAAATAGAAGTACGTACGTATTGGGATTGGTGCCCTAAAACTCGTAGATAGTGAATGTTAAACGAATTATATACTTATTCGATAAAGGTGTTATCGAGATTGATTCAGTAAAAGTCATTACTGAATAAAGTAAATTGCACATATAATAACCCAAATCCAATAAACTAAGATCCATGGCTATAGGATGAACACTTGAGCTTTATGTAAAGACATAAAAGTGGATCAAGCTTGAGTAATAGCCAAAACGGTCTATAGTATACGAATAGGGTTGGGTACCTTATTCTGGAGACACTATGAGACGCGGCCCACTTTATAGATGGTATAGACGATGTGATCCTAAATCGTCCATGTAGAGACATGCGAGTGGGGGAGTCCTATGCAATGAGTTTGCATAAGACCAGGACCGAGAAATAAGTAACTCTCGCTTTATAACACCGTTTACTGACGAGACTGACTATTTCATGTGATGACCTAGGTAACTCGATCTTAATCCTGAGCTAACTATGAACTCCTGTTTATTCGGGCTTATCCTTAGATCTGCATAGGTGAGAGCGGCTCAGTATCGCCGACTCAATAAGCCTCCCATTTCAGGGATAGGAACGGGTAGATAGCTAGGGACATAGTCGTGCAAGAAGAAATTCACTCCTACCCGAATTAGGGATAATAGAGAGGTTGTTCCCTTAAGTGCTAACTCCGAGGCTTGAACAAAGGGATCCCGCCCTCTCATTGGCCCGAGAGGGACTCGGTTTATTGGTTGGACCATAAACCAATTGTTCATTACAGGATCAGTGGGACTTAAGGAACTAGAAGTACTATAGGGGTAAAACGGCTTATTGACCTAGCTATAGCTACGAACAACCTGTGAAGGATCGACTTACTAATTATGGTTAAATCAAGTGGACGGAAATATATCTATAGTGAGGGGAGTGCAACTATCGGGCTATAGTGGAGTGTCCCGATAGTTAACGAATGTTGGCTAGCTTGGACAATGAGATTAGTCGGTTAGCCTCGAATCGTTGGAGCCCATGATCTATAGGTCCATTAGGTCCCCCTACTAGCTCATATCGGAATTAAGCCTAGAACAAAAGATATGAAGCTTTGAATCATTCAAAATCGGAAAAAATGGTATTATCGTAAATTGTGTTTGACACAATAAATTAATTATGAATTAAATTAGAAAATGAGAGATGGAGTATTTAAAAGTGTTTTGAATACTATATATATGTATTAGGAATCATATATATGGAATTGCACAAGATATCAAAGATTAATTAGATTAATCATATCAAAATTAATTTGAAAATTTTCAAATTAATTACCAAGCAATCAATTTCAATTTAGAATTTAAATTGGGGATAATTTGCAAACTTGAAATTTGATTTCAATTTGAATTTAGTGGATTTAGTTGGAAATCCACTTAATGCATGATCATTCAAAGTGGAAAGACAACTCACTCATGCATTGTTGCATGTCTTGTGTAATGTACACCTAGAATCCACTTGAGCTTGCAAATACACCATGTGTCTTGTGTCTTGAGGCTTGGCTTTTCATGGAGAATGTCTTTAAAAGGAGTTTGAATCATATTCAAACATAATAGAGGCATTTCCTTAATGTTATGCTGCTGGAATTTGGACTCAAAGTTCTCTCATCTCTCATTCTTCTCCATTGCTTGATGCTTCAAGCATTCCCTTCCCATTCTCTATCTTATATAGACTCCCACAAGTCGTTCTTGGCCCGAAGTATAGTAGGGAAGACTCTAGAGGTTGTCCAAGGAGCATAGGAGAGGCAAAAACCACAAGGAGTTCAAGATAAGTGAGCTACAAAGGTTGGTGTTTTCTAAATTCTCTATTCTGTCTTTTCTAGAACATGCATGCTTTAGGAGTAAAATTGAATGTCTTAAGTGCTTTCAATCTTCAATTGCTTCCGCATGTGTAATATGTACACCTTCAATTGGTATCAGAGCATGATTAGAGCACTTAATTCGTTTTAATTTTGCTTTGGTGGGTACCATTTTGAAATTGATTTTTCAGTGTGCTAAAATTGAAGTGTTCGGGTTTGGCAATTTTTTGAGCATTCAAACCTTCATGAAATTGTAATTGCTCGGATATGTAAGAGCGTTAATGTGTGTACTATAGTCTGTAATTTTTATAGAGTCATTAGAGTCCATATAGGCTGTAAAATCGAAGAAAAACCGGAGAAGACGCAGCAGAAAATGAAAATTCCAGCAAGCTGTTTTTTTAATTACAGCAGCAGTTTTTTTTTCCTTCTTCTATTCCAGAATTTTGGTCCGGCTCGGTCTGTTGCAGCCTCATTTCACTCATTGCATGACTAGTTCATTGCTTGGATGAGCGGTTCGGGATGGTTCGTGAAGCTCGGGCGTGTTGCAAGTTTATTTATTAATTATTATTGTAATAATTAGTGACATTGCTTGTGTTTTTTTTTTAAATTGTCAAACCATTCCATTTTAGCTTGATTTAATTACTTTATGCATTGTGAATGTATGATTTAATTAAATGGATGTATGTGCATTATTAGCATGCCATATAGATTAAAATCCCACCATAGGAAAGCATGTTCATGCATTTGTTTAATTTGTATAAGTGTTATTGATTAATTCAAATGCATGAGGGAAATTTTATGTTTAATTAATATAAGTGTTGTATTAATTTAGGGAGATTCATGCTTGAATGGTTAATTAAAATTGATTATTCTTATAATAGTTATAATTATTAATTTATAAAATTAACCAAGCATGAAGCATGAAATTTCATTAGTTTGATTATAAGTGTTATTCTCAAATTAGGCTTGTTATGGATTGTTTTTATAATTGTTATAAAAAGAGATAGAAATCTAAAATCTATAACAAGATTAAGTGCATGCTCACTTAGGTTAATGAACCTTCAACGATTCGATCAACTTGAATAGTTTAGGTCGATATCTTGCTGTCTAAGGCTGGAGGTATTTAAGTTGACGGTTTACAGAACACCTCCTACCTGGGCATCGAGTCGGTTCTTGAGTTAAGTTAACTCGAGTTTTATGAGCATGCGTGAGCGGTGTGAGGTTTTAAAGTGTTATCACCTAGACATCGTAGTATAAAGCGTTATACAAACCTAGACATAGGTTGTTTCTAAATGGTGCTTTTCTTATAACTTGAATGATTGATTGTTATATGCTTTTAAACACCATTAGAAAACATGTTATAGGGTTAATTCATTAAAAGTTATAAGAGTTATAATAGTTAATGAATAGAAGCCGTAAAACCTATAACAAAGAGTTGCATGCTAACATAGGATCTTAGGATCTTATCATTCTTTAAATGGTTTAAAATGAAATAGATCTAAGATCGCCTTTTCTAATAGGATTAGAAATATGTCTTACTTAGTTTTTAAAAATAGTTTTAAAATTTGAGTAAGTAGGACATAAGACCTTGGCTATAAGGAAACTCTCCCGGCAAATGGTTCGGAACCTGAGTTGAATTAACCAAAGTCTTACTAGCATGCAATGTCACTAGGTTATTAAAAGAGTTTAGTTCACCTAGACATTTAGTGTAAAGACCTTGTTTAATAAGGCATAGACTTAGATAGATTCATTTAGCCGGAATTTACCAAAGTAATAGACCCTAAAACTTTACGACACTTTAGTGGGAGGAAAAGTATATAAACGAAATATTCATATTAAGTTTATCCCTGGGTTATTTCTATTTCCTTAAGTACCAGTTCTCCTCTAATGAACAACCTGTTTGTGGTCCAACCATCAAACAGGAAACCATCTTGTGCCATTGAGAGGGTATGACCCTTTGCTCAAGACTCGGAGTCACCACTTAAGGTAACACTCATCTGCTTCCCTAAAGTCGAGAATGAGTGAATTTCATCTTGTATGATTATGTTCCCAGCTACTCACTCGATCTTGTCCCCAAAGTGGTAGGCTTATTGTGTCGGCGTATTGGCCACTCACACCCATACAAATCAAAGGACAATCCCTCATGAGCAGGAGTCCATACACGATTAAGACTAAGTTGTCTAGATCGTCCTAGTGAAATAGAAATCCAACTAGTTAACGGTGTTATAACCAGTGGTTATTATTTCGCGGTCCGGTCTTATGCAAACTCATTGCATAGGATACCCCCACTCGCATGTCTCCAACACAAACGCATTGGATCACAGTGTTTGTATCAAATACAAAGTGGGTCGTATCCATAGTGGGTGTTTTATTCCTATATTATAGACCCTTTAGGTTGTTTCTTGAACAGTGATCCCCGTATGTCACTACATATAGTTCAAGACTCATATTACAGCCTAGGATGTCTAGTTTATTTGATTAGGGTTATTTTAGGCAAAGACAAACATAAAATAACTAATAACATTTAATGGAAAATATATCAATATTATTTCATTAATATTCGGTCAACGGTTACATTCACTATCTACGAGTTTTAGGGCATAAAACCCAACAAAAGGTACCCGTCTTTCTGATAGGACCTACATAGTCCTATTTTATCGCCTCTAATCTAAGTTTGTTAGAGTAATTTTATGCTTTACTTATCCTATTTATAGGTTAAGTGAGCTTAGGCTACGTCGGGAGCCAATCACGCCAATTGGTGTTAATTCAGCCCTATTACGAAGTTTTTGGAGCTATCTCGATGTCTTGGACGGCGAGGAGGTGAAGAGACCCAATTGTGCTGAAGCGGGCCTGAATTATGTAACCAAAAAGCCAAAGATTGAAGCCCCAAACCGAGAAGCAACGAGACAAAGTCGAGACATAAAGCAGCCTTGGCGTCTCGACGCCGACGCGATTCTTTTCGGAATGCATAGTTCGGAACGTCTCAACGCTGCCTTATTTTCTATATATATGTAGCCTCAGTTTAGTCCGCCGTTAGGTTAGAATTTTGATCCCTTTTACAATTTTTTTGTCTCTTTTACTTTCCAGCACTGTTGTAGACGATTCTTGGTCAAATTCTATGGGTTCTTTTGTGTTATTTGTTGCTTTTACTTCACCTATGCGTAGCTAAACCCGTTTAGATCGTTGGATTGGGTTTATGTCTTCATTCTAAATAATATTGGCTGAGTTTTCTGGTTTATACTTTATGTTCTTGCTGTATTTTCATTGAGTTTTGCATGTAATCTCGTTTAAACCAATACATGAGGCTAGTCAATTAGGATTGACACCCTATGCTATTACAGCTTGTGTTTTCTATCAGTTATTTTTAGATAGCCACTAGGTTGAGGTAAGCCACTCTCTACGCGAGACGACCCTTGATAGGCCTTGGATGCATGCTAAAGGTTGTAGGAATTGGATTTAATTTTTTTTTTTTTGAATTCGGTTCTTACGATTCAGGACCCACGATCCCAAAGTGGCTACTTTTAATAGGTGGTTGCAAAATTGCTTGTTAATAAACTAGATAGATATAAGTAGTAACCATTGCAAAGGTCTCGGATGGTTGCTACATTATGCATAAGGGGTTGCGAGCGATAGAGTCCATATTAATTAATCTTGTTAATTGTTGAATTCATGATTAGCGAGTTAATTAGCACAGGTTAGTGTAGGGGGGGTCCTCCGAGTAACCCAGAAGCCAGCCAAACTAATGAAATCAGTTTAGAATGATTATTAGAGAAAACTAGGAAGCCAAAGAATTAGAATCAAGCATAATAAATCTCAATCCAACGATCCCTTTTTATGTTATTAATCCTGTCTAATTTCTTTTTTCCATATTTATTTCCCGTCTTTTAAAATTTAGCATTCAATTATTTTATTTTACTTTTGCTTGTCCTTCATCATAAAAAAATCCCCCTCTGTTTTCATAAGCACGAAATTCTACACTTACTAGTTCCCCCTTCCCTATGTTCGACCCCGGCCGCTATCGCTACAAAGATAGTAGTAGTTCCGTGGATTATAAATTTTTTCTGACAACTTAAGGAGTATTCGACACCGTCCTGCGGGTCACATCAAGTTGGCGTCGTTGCCGGGAAAGGGCATTTTTCTAGTATTTTTAGGACTTTGTGTTTTTAATTCTTGTTTGCATGGTTTATGATCACGCGTTCTTCACAGGGAAACAATCTTAGATTTGAAACCAAAATTTCTAGAGCAGAGTCGAGATTTAGAAGGCAAGCAAGGAGGATAAGAGTTAATAATCTCGGTGAGGTTGAAGCACCAGCCATGGCTGAGATAACATTAAGGCAACTGGTAGCGCCAGATCTGAACCAGCAGCCACTCTATATTACCTACCCGAGACGGCAGGTAATTTTGAATTAAAGTCAGGTTTAATACACTTACTTCCTATCTTTCATGGTAGTGCAGGAGAGGACCCGCACAAACATTTGTAGGAATTTCACATAGTATGTTCTGGTATGAGACCTCATGGAGTGACAAAGGAAGCACTGAACCTGAGGGCATTCCCCTTTTCGCTAAAGGATTCAGCAAAAGATTGATTGTATTACCTTCCCTCCAGCTTTACCAGTACATGGAACGAGATGAAAAAGCAATTCCTGGAGAAATTCTTTCTTGCTAGTAAAACTGCAAACATCATAAAGGAGATTTATGGAATTTCGCAGATCACTGGGGAGACACTCCACGAATATTGGGAAAGATTCAAACGTCTGTGCGCCAGTTTCCCACATCACCAGATCTCGGATCAGTTGTTGATCCAGTATTTTTACGAAGGGCTACTTCCGATGGATCGTAGTATGGTGGATGCAGCTAGTGGAGGAGCACTAGTCAACAAGATCCATGTTAAGGCTAAACAACTAATTTCATGTATGGCTGAAAACTCTCAGCAATTCGGCACTAGAGGACCACCTGCAGTTGTGCAAGTCACCACAAAAAGTGAGGTAAGAGAAATGCGCTCTGAAATGAGTGAATTAACTAAACTTGTTCGTTCTTTGTGTTCAGGACAGGTGCAGGAGAAAGCATGTGGACTTTGCTCAATGACTACCCATACCACCGATGCCTGCCTTGAAATACAAGACAATAGAGAGGTGAATGCCATTGGTGGATTCAACGAAAATCAAAGGCAGTACAACCCATACAACAACACTTACAATCCAGGATGGAGATGTTGGGTTTTATGCCCTAAAACTCGTAGATAGTGAATGTAACCGTTGACCGGATATTAATGAAATAATATTGATATATTTTTCCATTAATTTAGTTATTTTATATTTGTCTTTGCCTAATAATAACCCTAATCCAATAAACTAGACATCCAAGGCTGTAATATGAGTCTTGAACTATATGTAGCGACATATGGGATCATTGTTCAAGAAACAGCCTAAAGGGTCTATAGTATAGGGATAAGACTGGGTGCCTTATCCTGGTAACACTATGGATACGGCCCACTTTGTATTTGATACAAACGTTGCGATCCAACGCGTTCGTGTAGGAGACATGCGAGTGGGGGTATCCTATGCAATGAGTTTGCATAAGACCGAACCGCGAAATAGTAACCACTGGTTATAACACCGTTAACTAGTTGGTTTTCTATTTCACTAGGACCACCTAGACAACTTAGTCTTAATCCTGAGTTGATTATGAACTCCTGCTCATGAGAGATTGTCCTTTGATTTGTATGGGTGAGAGTGGCCAATACGCCGACTCAATAAGCCTACCACTTTGGGGACAAGACCACATGGGGAGCTGGGAACATAATCATACAAGATGGAATTCACTCCTTCCCGACTTTAGGGAAGCAGATGAGTGTTCCCTTAAGTGGTTACTCCGAGTCTTGAACAAAGGGCCCTACCCTCTCAATGGCCCGAGAGGGTTTTCTGTTTGATGGTTGGACCACAAACAGGTTGTTCATTAGAGGAGAATTGGTACTTAAGGAAATAGAGGTAACCCAAGGGTAAAACGATAATTTGACCCAACTGGTGTTACGGAAACTCGTGAAGGACTAACTAGTCGATATTGGTCTAGATCCGTGGACACAGAAAATATATCTGCAATGAGAAGAGTGCAACTGTGAGTCTATAGTGGAATGTACACACAGTTAACGAATATTGATTAATGTGGTTAATGAGTTTGACCAATTAATCTCACATCGTTGGAGCTTCTGATCTGCAGGTCCATTAGGTCCCACTGGTAGCTCGTAAAGTAATTTGAGGCAACTAAGTAATAAAAGTAAATTGAAAATGTTCAATTTATTAAGGGAAACAAATATATATTGATACATTATTATGAGAGAAATTAATATTTGAAAAGTTCAAATATAAATTTATGGAAGTTTTGAAAGAGTTCAAATAATGAATTAATTAATTTAAGGCCTAAAATGTGTTTGGGCAAATTAATTAATTCTAGGCTGGGAATTAAATATGTGATATTTAATTGGTGGTTAATTAATTAAAGAATTCATTAACCGGGAATTAATCAATTATGGAAATAATTAATCACTTAAGGAAGTGATTAATCATTTATAGAAATGATCTAATCACTTATGGAAGTAATTAGTCATTTGTGGAAAAGATTAATCAATTATGGAATTGATTGATCATGATTGATTAATTAAGGAATAAGATTGAATCAATTTTGGAAAAGATTGATTTAATTGAATATTTTATTCATGACCTCTCTTCTATAAATAGAACACTAGACCTAATTGGTCATGACACTTGACACTCTTGAAAGACAAGACCTAGAATTCTCTTTAGCCTCCCTCTTAGAGAAAGAATCCCACAAGTGTTTTGCCTCCTAGACTTAGAGACATACCGGTGTAACCTCTGTGGTTATTGTGTCATTCAAAGAAGGAATTTCCAGCGAAGAAAAACAAAGGCGGCTGCTACGTTTTCGTTCGTGGAGCGTCGTTGGCGAAGAACGGTCAAGTCTTCAACGAAGGTATGTGACGGTTCTTTCCCTTTTCTTTAGAAAAGCATGAAAATAAATTTAGATTTATTTTTAAGCATGTTTAAACCAAATTTTCAGCAGCTTTAAAAGGGTTTTAAAGTTTAATTGAGTTTTCGTAACGGTATTTTAATGTTAATTAATATACAACGTAAGGTCCAATCGATGCGCTTCCGCTGCGTGGGGACTTTTATTCCTTACAGGAGAGACCATCCAAATTTCAGTTATGGGAACCAACAGAAGCCACTGATGTTCAAGCAAAATGAGGCTTCCACCTCAATTTCAGGGACATCCTTAAGAAACTTACTGACAGCTCTTTACAGTTCCAGCAAGAGACCAGGAACGCCATTCAAAATTTGGGAAACCAAATCACTCAGCTAGCAACCCAATTCAGTAAGATGAGGAATAAAAGCTCTGGTAAACTGCTTGCCCAACCTGAGGTAAATTCTAAGGCGAATGAGAATACAATATGGAGTGGAGTGGCCACACCTGACTGTCCCCTTGGATTCCCCGCTGTCTCTGATAAGTTTTCTATTTCTTCTGGCAAATTTTCTTCTTTAAATTTAAATGATAAAGATTCTTTTCTTACTTCACCTCTCAACTGCATTGACCCTGCTACCCTAAACCCTAAACCCTAAACCTCTAGGAATAGTTGAAAACGTTTTAGTTAGGGTCAAGGATTTGGTTTTTCCTGCTGATTTCTATGTTCTAGATACTCCTATCCCTGATTACAATTCATCTTCTGCTACGATACTTCTTGGCCTTCCCTTTATGAAGACTGCCAAGACTGTTATTGATGTAGATGAGGGTGTTGTATCAGTAGGATTTCAGGATAAAACCTTATACTTTAAAATTTTTTATGACATCGAAAATCCTCATGCATCTTCTGTTGAGTACTATATGCTTGAATCTGACCCAGTGAATGACCGCACTTTAAATTCTGAATCATGCATGGTCACCAATAATGAGATGCATTCTTCTGTTGTTAGATGCCCTGACTTAGATGGAGAATTGATTGATGTAGTTGATGAACACCAGATAACCCTTACTAATAAATCTGGTGGAGTCACCAAGTGTTTGTCTTCTAGGATTAGGGCTGAGCGCATTTTCTGTCAGCCCACCTCTGCTTCCGATATTTTTTTGCTTCTACTGATTCTTCCCTGTAGGCCCTGAAATTACTAAAACAAGAAATTTATAAAAACAATGTATTATGGACCTGTGGAGAGAAGCCTCCCTAAGAAGAAATAGAAAAGAGCGTGGTCGAGCAAACGACCTTAAACAATTGCACCCTATAATTTTACTGTTGTCTGTTAATTCAAATTTTTAGATAGGTTTATTTTTTATCAGTTGCTTTTATGTCTATTTTCCTTGTTTTTGTTTTTTCTTTAGGATTGGCGGTACCAAAGCGATGCTTCGATGTTTATAGAGAAGCGGGATTCACCACCCATGAACATAATATTTAGGGAAGTTCTACTCTTTCCCTATGCATTGTCTTATTCTTCATGATTTATTACATTGAGGGCAATGTAAATTTTAGGTTGGGGGTGGGTGATGACATGCAAAAATGTCATCATTTTCCTATTAATTTTAGCTAGTTTTGTGCATAAATTGTGAGCTTTAATGTATTTTTATGTTGATTTTGTAGAAAACCGAGTTCGAGAAGCAAAACAAAAAATTTTACCAATTTTGGTTGTAAAAAGAAGACTTTGGGCCATAAAAGAAGAAAAGAAAAGAGAACATTTGAAGTGGAGGCCCAAAAAGCCCAAAAGAAAGAAGAAATGAGGCAAAAAATCTGTGTTTAAGGCTTCTAGAAGGCCTAGCGTCTCGACGCTAGGTGATCAGCGAAGAAAATTCCAGAATCGCGATAGCATCGCGACGCTACGATAACTTCTGCTCCAAGAAAACCTGACGTCACAGTGTCTCGACGTTGTGACGTAGCGTCTCGACACTGTGCGTCTTGGGCAGCAAGAAAGAGAGAAAAAGCACCTATAAATAGCCCCCTCTCCCAAGGTTCAAATCATCCCATTTTTGGGGAGCTCTCCCCTAGCTCAATAGAGAGAAAAAGTAAGAAGATTTGTGAGGAAAAAGGTGGAATTAAGCGAGATTCCAAGGCTCGAGATTCGAGATGATCGTGACAGGAGCTTGGGATCTTCTTATCGGTTATTTCTTCCTTATTTCTTTGTAATTTCTTATTTTAGATTGAGTTAGAACCATGGATCAAGATCATTTTGGCAAAATTATTTCCATTTGTGAGTAGATCTTGAGACCTAGGGTCGTTATTCTAGTTAATTGGATATTGTAGCACTATTACTTGGATTATGTAATGAATTTCTTCATATTTCATCTATCCAATTTTTGCTTAATGCCTTTAATTTCTTGATCACGGATTAATTGTTATGTTGGTGTAAATTGATACTCGACAGAGAGAAATTAGATTAGATCCTAATTGCATGGCTAACGATTGTTCGGAGCACAAGAGTGAAAGAGAATTGTTAGAAATTGATTATGAAGTTGCTTAATTCCATACTATGATTAACTAAGGAGATGGACACATAAATTAGTTATGTTATTATGAGATGTGGAGGAGCTTGAAAGAGAAATCCGCTTAAAATTACTTCTAGATTTATGAAATTGAAGATTATTAGTTATATGCATCCATGTATTTGAGCTACAAATCCAAGAAAGCTAGATAACACCCTAGGTCAAGCCCCCTTAATTGGATATTCTCATTTTGTTATTGCATGTTTATTTTTATTAGTTTCTTTAATTTTTTCTTATCATTCGAGTTGGAATTCTAAATAAAATTGAACATGATGGTTTTTGATACTTAATGGATATAATTCAAATTCCCTGAGGATTCGATACTCGGAATACTTTCCGTTTTAATATTACTTGGGCAACCATACACTTGCGGAAAATTGCACAACAATGGGGAATTTACTTTACATTCATCTTGTGCCTTGAGCTTCTGAGCATCAGGCCAACGTTTGTGCTTAATGAAATGTCTTGCATGCTTGTTGTGTATATACTTGTTTAAGTGATGATGATTTCCTAGGATTGACTCAAATTTTTTTCAAAAATTTATTGCTTTTGATGAGTTGTGACCGAGAGTGTTCAAAAAATGAGCCTTTTTAAAACTTTTCTTGGATACGTCTTGCACTTGTTCGGTATCTATTTTGTTTTAAAGTAGGACTTGAATGCTTAGGAGCGAGTTACTTAGCTCATATTTCTGTTGTCACCCCGATAGGTGTAAGGTTAAGCGAGAAAGTCTATTTTTTTTTGCGAAATAGTATGTGGAGTCTTGCCTAGGAGAGAAAAAGAAAATATGCCTGCAATAAAAAAATAGTGCAAAAATAAGTCAATGATGGCGAGGCAAAAGAAAAGAAAAACCATATGCTCCCTATCTTCACTTTGAGAGAAGAAGAAAAAAAGAGGGAGCATGCTTGCATTGAGCTTAAACGCTTAGGGGTAAAAAGAGCTACCTCAGTGTGATTAGTTAGGCCAACCGAAGAGTAAAACTCGGGTTATGGGTCCCTGCACTGTAGTTTGAAAGCTAGTGCTAGTGCCCCATCCAAAAGAAATGCAAAAAGAAAAGAAAAAAAAGGAGAGAAAGCAAAAGAAAAAGAAAAAAAAGGAAAAAAAAAGAGAAAAAAAAAACAAAAAAGAATTCCTTAATCAGGCACCTAAGCAAGAGGAAGCAACCTAGTTTGTTCCATTTGGGCCTTTTAGCAAGACCTTAGTGTCGTCTAGAGGGAAGATGGGATGAGAGTTGAGTAAACCAATCCCGGGTTGGTAAAGTCTTCTTTAGGTAGGATGGAGCTCTCTTGTGCAAGATAATCTTTGAAAAATTTTGATTTGTCTCCTCATTTGTCTCTCTTGCGAAGGTCTCTTGATTGCTTTAGTTTTTGGAATATTTGAGTCTTGAGGATTAAATCACTTTTCGATTATATGCACAACGTCTTTCTCTTTGGTTTGTGTGTGCCTTGCTCGAGGACTAGCAAGATTTAGGTTGGGGGTATTTGATAGGACCAAAATAGTCTTATTTTATCGCATCTAATCTAAGCTTGTTAGAGTCATTTTATGCTTTACTTGTCCTATTTACAGGTTAATTGAGCTTAGGCTATGTCGGGAGTCGATCACGCTAATTGGTGTTAATTAAAGCCAATTACGGAGGAGCCATCTCGATGTCTTGGACGACGAGGAGGTGAAGAGACCCAATTGTGCTGAAGCGAGCCTGAATCATGACACCAAAAAACCAAAGACTGTAGTCCTGAACCGAGAAGAAGCGAGACAAAGCCGAGACATAAAGCAAGAAGTCGAGATGTGAGACTGCGTCGAGACGCTAGCCTTGGCGTCTCGACGCCGACGTGATTCTTTTCAGAATGCATTGTTCGCAACGTCGAGACGTTGCACCTTGGCGTCTCGACGCTACCTTATTTTCTATATATATGTAGCCTCGGCTTAGTTCGCCGTTAGGTTAGAATTTTGGTCCCTTTTACGATTTATTTGCCTCTTTTACTTTCCAGCACTGTTGTAGACCATTCTTGGTCAAATTCCATGGATTCTTTTATGTTATTTGTTGCTTTTACTTCATCTATGCGTAGCTAAACTCGTTTAGAACGTTGGATTGGGTTTATGTCTTGATTCTAACTAATATTGGCTAAGTTTTCTGGTTTATACTTTATGTTCTTGCTGTATTTTCACTGAGTTTTGCATGTAATCCCGATTAAACCAATACCTGAGCTAGTCAATTAGGATTGACGCCCTATGTGATTACCGCTTGTGTATTCTATCAATTATTTTTAGATAGCCACTAGGTTGAGGCAAGCCACTCTCTATGCGAGATGAACCTTGATAGGCCTAGGATGCATGTTAAAGGCTATAGGAATTAGATTTAAATTGTATTTGAATTTGGTTCTTACGATTTTGGACCCACGACCCCAAAGCGGCTAGTTTTAATAGGTGGTTGCAAAATTGCTTGTTAATAAACTAGTTAGATATAAGTAGTAACCGTTGCAAAGGTCTCGGATGGTTGCTACATCATGCATAAGGGGTGACGAGCGATAGAGTTCATATTAATTAATCTTGTTAATTGTCGAATTCGAGATTAGGGAGCTAATTAGCACAAGTTAGTGTAGGGGGGTCCTCCGAGTAACCCAAAAGTCAGTCGGACTAATGAAATCAGTTTAGAACGATTATTAAAAAAAACTAGGAAGCCAAAGAATTAGAATCAAGCATAATAAATCCCAATCCAACGATCCCTTTTTATGTTATTAATCCTGTCTAATTTCTCTTTTGCATATTTATTTCCCGTCTTTTCAAATTCAGCATTCAATTATTTTATTTTACTTTTGCTTGTCCTTCATCATAAAAAAAAATCCATCATGTTTTCATAAGCACGAAATTCTACACTTAATAGTTCCCCTTTCCCTGTGTTCGACCCCGACCGCTATTGTTACAAAAATAGTAGTAGTGTCGTGGATTATAAATTTTATTTGACGACTTAAGGAGAATTCGACACCCTCCTGCGGGTCACGTCACTTTCACCAGAAGAATTACACAAAATAATATTTCTCTCCCGCAAATTCCTTATTTTTGTAACAATAAAATAATAGTGGAATAAATTAAGATTATTCTATATCACACTTCTGAATTTCGGAATATTTGATACAACAAGTTATGAACTCTTAAGTAAAAAATTGACAAGGGTGAAAAACAATAATGTATTTAATGGTTATATCTGTTTATATACGATTCATTGTAGCTTGTAAAATATCTATCTAGTTTGTAAAATATATAAAATCATTTCAAATACATCATTCACAACTTGTTTTGTTTGACAGATAAATTCAAGTAGATATTTTATTTTATTTTATTATTATTATTTTTTTGGTACAACAAATTTGAAGAAATGTAGATTCCAACCTCTGACTTCAAGGACATTAGTATATGTCAATTACCATTAAGTTATACTTACTTTGGTAGTAGAGATTGTTTCTTACATATGGATGATTAAGGGCCCGTTTGATAAACATTTGGTTTTTCGTTTTTCGTTTTTGAAAATTACACACATACTTCTACCTATAAATTTCTTGGTTTTAAGTATCAATCTTCTACCTTTGTTTCCAAAAACCAAGTCCAATTTTGGAAACAAAAAAAACGTAGTTTTCAAAAACTTGTTTTTGTTTTTAAAATTTGGCTAGGAATTCCAATGCAACTTTAACTATGATGAAAGTCATGATAGAAAATCTAGGAGAAAACAAGCATAATTTTCAAAAACCAAATGGTTATCAAACGGGGCCAAAATGTTTTTAATACATACATCTATTCACACATTATATACTAGTGTATTACCACGTGCATTTGCACGTGATTTTTTATTTTTAAAATAACTTAATTTTTAGATTATTTGAACAAAATGCATTATTTTCAATAAGTAGATCATTTTTAAAATTCATTGAAATTAAACATATTCTAATTTTTATTATTTTTTTTGGCAGTTGAATGTTTTAATGTATAATTAATTATATTAATATCAATTAAATCACCTTAATCAAATATTTTTTTTTAATTTTATATTAAAAAAATTACATTTTAAAATATTTAAAAACTTAGCTAGGATTGACGATAAATTCAAAGAAGTAATAATGGTATCTTTAGACACCAAACTATGTGTCAGATTAGTAAGTTTAAAAAAATGTTAAGAGATGAATATCAAATTTTAAAACATTAAAAAAGAGTAGTTGATTTTTTATTAAATATGTAACGCCCCGGGATTTTAAAAGCTAACCCAGCGACATTACTAACTCCTAGACCAAAACAAACCGTGCGCACCAAAAATTTCGGCACCATAACGGCGCACATATGGCTATCCCAAATTTTTTACTTTAACCTGCTATGCATAAAACACTTCTAAACAACATTATTCAACAACTCCATCAACCTCAACACAGCAGAGCTTCACATAAACTAACAGCCAGACAGGCCTCGCATCGACAACTACTAACTAACCAGAAACATAACTTTAACGGAGCTTATGACATTAATCACTTGAATTCAACTTATTGATCAATAACTGAATGAAATAATAGGGTTCATTAAAACAATGCAACTAGTCCTAGAGACTAACAAAAGTAAATCAGAATTAACCAAATCCAGCATCTTTCAATAGCGACAAGCACATCTGCCCTAACTAAGACCAAAGAAAAATAAATGGGCAAGAACAAGCTACAAGCTATGGTTCCTCCTCATAAGCCTCCTCCGCATCACCATGGTCCACGCAGTCATCATAACCTGCAAAATCTGGTAGTTGGGGGGAGAGAGGAGGGGGTCAGTACACTAAGGTACTGGTAAGCAGCCCCTACCTGAGAAGTCATCAAACAACAAACAACAAACAACATGCTTTTCATGCGCAAACAACATGCTTTTCAAAGCGGTAAACATAATATCATGCTCAACAGCTAATAAACAAATGACTCTTCTAAGCCATAACCCATGCATCTTTCTATATGCAACTTGCTAACCACTCAAGCTCCACGAGCTCACTCAACGCTCATATTTAGCCCTCACATGGCTCTCCAAGACTGATCCTTCGAGTCGCACTGTCCCTTGACCATTTGTACCCAGGGCCACAATACTCTCTACGGAGCTCGGCGTTTGACCCTTGACCATTTGTACCCAAGGCCTCAAAATGTGCATCGCCCCTTGACCATTTGTACCCAAGGCGCAGCGATGATTTAGCAAAGTATTGGCCCTTTCCCAGGCACCCAACACTTGCTTTCTAGACTCATCACACCGACCCTTGACCATTTGTACCCAAGGCCTCGATGCTCCTCTTAAAACCAGTGGTGACGTGTCACCCCTCGACCATTTGTACCCGAGGTGCACTGACATTCACCCAACTTTCCTTTCTTTCACACTTTAGGTCCCTGACCTCTATCTCACATCTGACTAGAATGCATATGCCCTGCAACATGCTTCTAGACTCATGGATCATGCCCACTAAGCATTACACATGTGACCACATCTCTTAACTCATGCTTGACTCTCGAATGCAAAACCGAACCAAGACGCTTTACATCAAGCCAACATGCAACAACAATTCATGCTTTACAACCAGTCATAAGCAACAAAAGTCATGTTTTTCAACGATAACATATATATTTGCATATACTCAGAGAAACAAGAAACATGAGGGTAATTATAAAGCGAGTAACACTTAGCATGCATCACACAGTCAAACAGACAACATCAGGTAAGAACTACTTACAGGAAGCTCTAACGCTCCTAAACGATCCTAAAGGACTAATGGAAACAACTGGAAGAGCCTAAAGAGCTCCAACTACAAGCAACAATTACCAAGGGTTAGAAAACAACTTAGATCACCTAATAAACTTGAAGAAAGGGTCTAGGGATGCTGGAATTTACCGCTTAGTGCTCAAACAACCTTGAGAACAAGCTGACATTTGTTCGAAACGACCCAACAACCAAGATCCCAAGTCACCGGGTTATGGGTAACCAAAATCAAGGCCTTTCGGGTTGTGGGTACTCACTGAACACGACCTTTGAGATCAAATTCTCGATGAACAGCAACCGAACACACTTAAATTTTGCAATTATAAGGTCGATAACGAATGGGTATCGATTAAAACATGGTTTAAGGCTTGGATAACTATTGGGCAGCAACTCTTGACGCTAAAAGCAAAGGGACAGCAAGGAAACTTCCCAAACGGACCCGCTTCTGCGCTAGACGGGTTACACCAACCACAACCAATGAGCTAGAACGCTCTTTGAGCAGTGGATATCCAAGTTGAAGTGTTTTGAACTTAATCGAACACCTAGACGACGCTGCAGATCAGAATATTGAACACAATTTAGCTTTCAGCACCTAAAATGAATGGGCATTCTACCAAAGGCTCCAAACAAGAATGGGTAAAGGCCAAAACTTACCGGACACGCTAACTGACGCCGGAAACGCCCAATGACACTATTGGACAGCGACGAAAACGCGAGGAAAGGAGACTCCGAGCTGCTGACCGCGCAAGATCTAACAAATACGGGCAAGAAGGAGTTAGATCGGGCCTTAAAGAATACACATGAGTGAGTTTTAGACTTACCCACGAGGTTTCTTGCTGAAAAACGACGCGGAAAAAAGGACTCACGCGATGATAGAGCTGCACAAGCTCCGGTAGCGGTGGGCTTGGGCGTCAGCGGCTTCCACGCGAGAGATTCACGAAAAGGGAGACGCGCGACGGCTGTTGCGTGACTCAGACGGCGGCGACGCTACACTACGACCAGGACAGCGCGACGAGCATGACGACGTCGGCGACAGGGACTCGGGCGGCGGCGCGACGGTTGGGAAGCTGCGCAGGGGAGAAGGACACGAGATTTTTCTGAGGGGGGCGGCGGCTACACGAGGAAGGAGAAGGAGAGGATGAGATGACCTCTTTTCTTTTGCTTTAGGGTTTCTTTTTCCCTTATTTCCTTATTCCTTACTTTTAAAAGAACCTAAGAGAAGAAATCCCAATTTAATTAGGAATAAGGTCTTATCTAGGATTTTATTTAAAAACCCTAACTTAATCCCTACAAGACTTGGGAGGGAAAATAACCCGATTGATAAAGGGTTTGGGTCTTTTGATATTTAAAATAAATATCAAATATTAAACCTCTAACTTTAGGAAACTAGTTTAAAATTACGTGCGTTGCACGTGTTATAATACCTTAAAGTATAAGTAGTTAATTAGAAAATTTGAAATATCACTTGATAATGTACCAAAAAAATATAAAAATGAATAAATACACATGAATTTATAATTTTTGCAAAAATTGATATGTATGTGACCAAATTGAACCATTCTAATAAAAATAGTTTATAACCAATATCATGGATATAAATCAAATATAAAAAATCTCACCCGCTTAAACATTTTTTTAAGTTTGAAGATAACGAAAAGTCTTTTAAATTACCTAGGTAAGAATTTATATTTTCCAAAATCTTAATTTTGTAATCAATTAATAATTAATAATTCAATTAAAGTTATGTTTAACCCAATCGTTAAATGAGCACTAATTAAATAAAAATATCATTTTCTTCCTATCATCTTGTCTAAAAAAATCTAAAAAATATATGCAAAATTTTGAAGGTCGGGGAAAAGCATAATGGAGAGAGATCGATTTTAAAAAAGAAGATAATAGTGATTGATCTTCTTTCCCATTTCAGAAACAATAAGAAAGACAATACTAATGAACTCACACAATATGTACTCGCTTCTATTAAAGAAATAAACAAAAAATATTTCTTATTCATATGAAAGTCAGGGGTGACAAAAATATAATATAACATAATAAAATCTCAGAAAACTAACAAAATCTCCAAAGGATACATTATTCTACTTGAAAAAAAAAAAAGAAAAAATTATATATATTTACACTAAATGAAAAGGCTATACTCACATTAGTGAGTAGGAATGGGTCTCCTCCCACTTGGTTTATGTTTGCTGCAATTTTTTTAATTCTTCATCCACCACAAACCTCCCCCCATCTGACCACTATTTATAGGGTTCAAGTGAATCGAGTGGATCTTTTCAAATTAGAAATTTTGAAAATTAAAAACAATTAATTTGAATTTTAGTTTTTTAAATTTAATTTTAAAACTTGATTTGATTTAATAAAAAATTAAACTCTATCTTTTTATTTTTGAAAAATCAAAACAATTGATATAAATTTAGACTTCACAAAATTTAATTTTAAAAATTCTATTTATTATAACCACGAAAACCAAAAATAATTAATAATTAAATAAACATTTCTTCTAATTTTCACAACCGAAAATCAATTCGAATTAATAATTAAATAAAAAACCCTTTAATTTTAACAACTGAAAATCATATTAAAAACTATTATCTTTTTTATTTATTTGAAATTTACTTTGAAGAACTTAAGAGATAAGATTTTTTTTTAAAGCAATACAAACGTGGAAAAGGAAAATTAGTTTCATAATAAATAAATTATAATTACACTCCAATAGATTCAATTTTAAAAACGTGATTAAAAAATAGAAAACTAATAATTAAATTAGTTATTAAAAATCAATTCTTAATCTTATGAAAGATGATTCTTTAAAAAAAAAAAACACACAACCTGATAATGAATCTTAATCTTAATCTTATGAAAGATTTGTTTTCCAGGTCACCCAGGGAGATTTTTTTAAAAAAAATCAATTCATAATCTTATGAAAGATTTGTTTTTTAAAACCAATTCTTAACCTAAATGTGATAATGAAGATTTGTTTTTTAAAACCAATTCTTAACTTAAACGTGATAATGAATGATCTATCCGAGAATTTGAATAATTAAATATTGAATAATTAAATAGGAAGGACAAATAAGAAATATGAAGATTAAAAAGGGGCAAAAAAGGAAATCAAAAGTTTCTCCCCTTAAGCGCCTTTTAATATAGTATAGATTTAAAGATTTAATCAAAAATCTATTTCCCCTAAATTTTAGAAATTTAGTTTAACGACCCGAAGCCAAAGTTAAATTCTAATTTTCCCAAATTAGAATAAGAACGCCCAATAAATTCCAAAACGGCTCGATTTCGAAACGCGGGGTGTTACAAAATAAGTTTTTAAATTTGTACACTTTTCACTTTTAATTTATATTGCTATTAATGATGTATGAAACTATATCAAATTGATAAATTATTTGTTTTATTTTTTATATAAAATTTATTATTTTAATCATGTAGAATATAAATAAATAAAATTCATTTTTTAGCTGTTATTTAGTATTCATCCTATCAAAAAAAAAAAAAATTATTTAGTATTCTAAATGTGATAATATATATATATATATATATATATATATAAGAATTTCATATTTATGTTGTTCAAAAAAAAAAAAAGAAATTCATATTTATGAAATAATAGATAATGGTGTATGTTATCAACACCATTATATATATAAGAAATTATATAAGAAATTCATATTTAAGAAATTATTTAGTATTCTAAATGTGATAATATATATATATATATATATATATATATAAGAATTTCATATTTATGTTGTTCAAAAAAAAAAAGAAATTCATATTTATGAAATAATAGATAATGGTGTATGTTATCAACACCCTAATAACTTTTTTTTTTCTCAAATTTCTTTCTCTATTGCCGCCAACAAATGCACTCCCTCTTAAGTCACTCTCCCTATCTAACTTTTGTTCGTCACTGTTATTAATTTATTGGATTTCTATTTTTTTTTTCGTACTATTGGATTTATATTTAATCACTTTGATATTGAATAATTAACTTTAAGACTTTATAAAAAAAAATTAAACTCTTAAACTTTAAAAATTAGTACAAAATTGGATTTGAATATTTGAAATTAATGTAAATAATGAATATAATTTCTTACATCTTCATTCTTTAATAACCAAATTAATAATTAATAAATTTTACATTAATTTCAAATAAATTTGTAATTTTATTTACTAAAAAACATGGACCTTAATTGTAAAATAACTCATTAGTTTGATAGAAATAATTTAATTGTTTTAATTTAATTAAAACGTTAGAATGGAGTCTTTTCAACTTGAAATCTAAACTATTATATTAAATAGGATATTATCTATCTATTTGTATGTGTATCTGTGTGTCTATATATATATATATATATATATATTAATAAAAAAATTATAATTTTAATTAATTTAGTACCCTTCTTTCAAACTTCAAATGTAAAATATTAAATTAAATCGAACCTCTTGAATTTTATTTTATTTTTTAAATGAAATTTAGAGTTTTTAATCTTAATTTTTTTGTCGTAGGATAATATTTTAGTTTTGTATTATAGTTGAAATTAATGAATACTAAATTAACAAAAAAATAAGAGAAAGTGTATAATTCATATAACATGCTAAATTTATTACGAAATATTACATGAAATTGAATTAACAAATTTAAAGTATACGATGTACCTATCAAATATCTTTAAAAAAAAATGCACCTACCAAATAACAATAAAATTAAAATTAAAAATGAACTAGAAAAACAATAAAAAAAAAATCCAATACCATATCTATACATACATTCGTTAAAATAAATTGACTCACCTGATAATTGTTAGACAAACACCTTTATTTGACTTCATTAAAGTGGAATTTTAACGTCTCGGATCTAATTAGGATTTGATATACATATTCATCACATGCACATCTCTTGCAACTCAAATGTACCAAGTAAAATATTAAGTTGCTTGGATGGTTTGAAAAAACTTTGAGAATAGTGAATTGAGAGAACCTTGGATCTGAGTTTATTAGATTTAGGGTTTATTAATGCAAACTCGATTATTCAATTACTAAATAACTGAATCGCTCAAATATCGCTTTATTGAGATCGATTAATTTGTTTCATTTACTATCTACAAGTTTTTGGGCATAAAACCCAACACTTCCATCGCGCTGCCCCCAAATTGCCCTGCTACAATTAGCATCTGCCCCCAAATTGCCTTGCTACAATTAGCATTTGGAATATAATTGCTACAGTTGTCATCTAGATTGGATTTGGGGATGCTTTTCTAATGCATTTCCAACAACGGGTGGGTTTGGTGCATCCATGTTATGATTTCTATTAGGATTTCTCTCTTCACTTATAATCCACTCTTGTTCCATGCACTCTGCTCTCCTTCTCTGATGGAAGGTTCTTTCTATCTTAGGATCGAAGATTAGATTATCGTGGCAATTTTCTCGAATGCACTAAGGAACCTGAAATGACCCAATGTATATCAGGCTTATACTCATAACGAAAATGAATGCATACATAGATAAAGATGAAATGATTCAAATACGGAAGAATAATATTAATACCTTCCTAACGATGGTGCCAAAAACTTGGTATCTGATAGGTCTAATTTGTTATACATTTACAATCTTCCAATTTTCTTATCTTTATTGAATTTCTTGCGAAAAATACTTTAAAACGAGTATAATATGTGTATAGGTCCTTAATGAAGCTTTGGAAGCAATTCGAGACTAAAAAGAGCAAAACTAGAGTGTAAAATGATCAAAATGCCCTTGGATTCAAAGCCAGCGGCTAGATGCTGATTGGTAGCATCTCAACGCTCTGCAGCACCAAATTCAAGCCAAAAAGTCGCGACTTTAGCGTCGAGACGCTACTCGACGTTGCACTCAACGCCGCAAGTCAGAAGCCCAGAGTCGAGACGTTGTGGCCTAGCATCGAGACACTGGGCAATTTTCATAAGGAAAGTTTTCCTTATTTGCACCACGAATATTCCTTGTTTGAGACCTCGTTTCAGCGCCAAATTCACACAACTTAGAGGCCAAGAAGTCCTATAAATATATAGCTTAGGTTTAGGGTTGTATAATTCTTGTACAACTTCAATTTCTCTCAATTGTTGCCAATTTTTGTTGAGTTTTATAGCCTAAAACTCGTAGGTAGTAAATGTAACACGTGACTTGCATTAATAAAGCATTATTGATTCTATATATTTATTTTGCCGAAAAATAACCGCAAACCCAATAAACTAAGAATCTTTGGCTATATTATGTATACTTGAACACTTTGTGTGGGAACATAAATATTGATCGAGTTCAAGTAACTAGCCTAAATGGTCTATATAGTATAAGGATAATGCTAGGTACCTTATCTTGGGGACACTGTTGGCACGACTCACTTTGTAACTAAGACAAACAATGTGATCCTGAATCGTTCACGTATTGACATGCAAGTGAGGGTCCTATGCAATGAGTTTGCATAGAGACCAGAGCACGAGATAAATCACTTTTGCTTTATAACGTCGTTTACGGTTGAAACTGAATATCTCATGCGATGACCTAGGTAACTCGATCTTAATCCTGAGTAACTATGAACCCCTGTTTATTCAGAATTGTAATTTGTTTTGCATGGGTGAGAGTGGCCCGAGTTTGCCGGCTCAATAAGCCTACCATTTTGGGGATGAACTGAATAGATAGCTGGGGACATAGTCTTGCAAGACGAAATTCACTGCTACCCGATTAGGGTTAGTAAGAAGGTTGTTCCCTTAAGTACCGACTCCAAATCTTGAAAAATGGTCCCCACCTTCTCATTGTCTTGAGAGAGACTTGGATCAGTGATTGTATCACGAACCAATTGTTCATTAGAGGATTAGTAGAACTTAAGGAAGAAGATGTAACTATAGGGGTAAAAACGACATTTGACCCAGCTCTAGTTACGAACAACTTGTGAAGGGTCAACTTACTAATCATGTTTATATCGAATGGAAACAAATATATCTACAGTGAGGGGAGTGCAGCTACGCGATATAGTGGAGTGCCCCGGTAGTTAACGAATGTTGAATAACTAGGTCAATGAGTTTAGTCGGTTATTCTCGAATCGTTGGAGCCCATGATCTGTAGGTCCATTAGGTCCCTCTACTAGCTCAATATGAATAAAACTTGGAACAATATGATAAGAGTATTTGAAACGTTCAAATTCGGAATAGGGTACAAAAGTCGGTTATATACGATATTAATGACATAGTTTTTTAATTTCGAATTAAACCAAAATTTGAGAGTTGGATATGTTTAAATATGATTTAAATATTAAACACGTGAATAGAAATTCACATTTGAGAAATTTCGTTTAGAGAAAAATCGGGATTGAGTGAATAATATTAATTTAATATTAGAGATGAAATTAATTATTATATTATAATTTGATTTTAATTAAATATAATTAAGAATTTTATTTTATTAAAATAAGAAAATTAAAATTAAAACTGAATTTTTGAAATTCAGAAAATTCAAAATTAAAATTGGAATTTTTGAATCTGAGAAATTAAAAAACTCTCAATTTTAAGAGGTGGTGGGTTTTGTCTAAACTTTATGCTTAAGTCCGTTATGACACCTAATTGACCACCTAATTAAACTCTAATTTGGGGTCAATCTTGGCTGAATCCATTTTGCATGTTTTTCTCCATATATACAAGCTTAAAAGGTGGAGATTTTCATGTTTGAATATACTGAAATGCTGTTGAATTCTCACCAAAAAGCGAAAGCTCTCAAACCCATTGTTAAAGCTTGAACTCCAAACATTCCCATTTAATTCCTATCAATTAAGGATCCCACAATCCATTCCAATGCCTGAGGATAGTAGAGAAGATCCAAGTGGTGGTCCAATATCCATTGGTGTGAAGAAACAACTCACAGATTGCACAAATTGAGAGCTACAAGAGGTAGGTGCATCAAAACTTTGTTTTCAGTTTATGAACAACATGTCTTCTTGAGTCAAATTGATGAAATTAAGTGCCTAAGATCCTAAATAGCTTCTGCATGTTTAATATTAACATTTACACTTTTCTCTCTAGTTTCAAGCTTTCCTTTAAGTTTTCGTAGTCTAAGGGTCAGTTGGTCAAACTTCGAGCTTGGGATGTGCTTGTCTATGGCCAACGAAGCTCGTTGCTGTAATCGGGACTCGATCGGTGTGTAAGTTCATTGGCTTTTAATGAAGTTTCTCGTGCTTTAATATTCAATTGCATGCTTTAGTGATTCTATCTTCACTTTTACAAATTTAAGTTATGCTAGGAAAAGATTGAACACCTTTGACTGCGGTTCATTTGAATTTACTTGCTCATGAAAGTAATAATAGGGATGGATCGTTGATGACATGCAAAAATGTCATCATTTTCCTATTAATTTTTAGCTAGTTTTGTTCATGAATTGTGAGCTTTAATGTATTTTTATGTTGATTTTGTAGAAAACCGAGTTCGAGAAGCAAAACCAAGAATTTAACCAATTTTGGGTAGAAAAAGAAGACTTTGGGCCATAAAAGAAGAAAAGGAAAGAGAACATTTTAAGTGGAAGCCCAAAAGTCCAAAAGAAATGAAGAAAAAGAGACCAAAATTCGTGAAGAAGGCTTCTAGAAGGCCTTGCGTCTCGACGCTAGGACCAAAGCGTCTCGACGCTACCAGAGCGTCTCGACGCTAGGTGGTCAGCGAATAAAGCTCCAAAATCGTGGTAGCGTCGAGACACTGTGACGTAGCGTCTCGACGTTGTCGGCTTGTTCAGCAAGAAACCCCTCCTTCCAGCACCTATAAAAAGCTCCCTCTCCCAAGGTGAAAATCATCCCATTTTGGGGAGCTCTCCCCTAGCTCAATAGAGAGAAAAAGTGAGAAGAATTGTGAGGGAAAAGGCGGAATTGATTGAGATTCCAAGGCTCGAGATTCGAGATGATCATGAGGGGAGCTTGGGATCAACTTATCGGTTATTTCTTCCTTACTTCTTTGTAATTTCTTATTTTAATTTGAGTTAAGGCCTATGGATCAAGATCACTTGGGAAAAATTATTTCCATTTGTGAGTAGATCTTTAGACCTAGGGTCGTTATTCTAGTTAATTAGATATTGTAGCACAATTACTTGGATTATGTAATGAATTTCTTCATATTTCATCTATGCAATTCTTGCTTAATGCTTTTAATCTCTTGATCACGGATTAATTGTTATGTTGGTCTAAATTGATGCTCGATAGAGAGAATTTAGATTAGATCCAATTTGCATGGCTAATAATTGCTTGGAGCAGAGAGTGAAAAAGAATTGTTAGAAATTGATAATGAAGTTGCTTAATGCCATACTTTGATTAACTAAGGAGATGGACACATAAATTAGTTATGTTAGTATGAGATGTGGAGGAGCTTGAAAAAGAAATCCGCTTATAATTACTTCTAGATTTATGAAATTGAAGATTATTAGTTACATGCATCCATGTAATTGAGCTACAAATCCAAGAAAGCTAGATAACACGCTAGGTCAAGTTCCCTTAATAGGATATTTCTTTTTAATTTCCTTTAATTTTCGCTTTAACATTCGTGATTGGACTTCTAAATAAAATTAAAACATCATGGTTCTTGGTACTTAATGGAATTAAATCAATTTCCCTGAGGATTCGATACTCGGAATACTTTCTGTTTTATATTACTTGCGGCCCGTGCACTTTGCGGTCATCAATCATTTAGTTATTGTAATAAAGGTATTAATTCTCCCTAATTGCATGCATGGCTAATCTGGCTAGTTCTCAGTGCGGTTTAGATTTAATTAATCACGCAGTTAATTAGTTTATTGGATATGGGTTATTTAACGTGCATTTCATTCAATTACAACTGTACTGAATAGACCTTAATAACAAATTTATTGAAAAAATATATAATTAGCTTACGTTTACTATCTACGAGTTTTAAGACATAAAACCCAACAGGATGTTAGAAAAGGGGCCTATACGATGTCGTTGGACTAATTTCTTGATTGTGTAAAACGATGTCGTTGTATTTTGTCCATTCTGTAAGCATATTTGCATGTGGTGCCTTCTACATTAAAGCCGAATGTGAAAGGTTGGGAATCTTCTGTAATGTTCTCACCCAACCTATTTATTGATTCTTTGGGGTCTTGTAATAATAATTTCAATACAGTAAATAAATCTCCAACATATTAAGAGCAATCTTTCCTCTTTCTTGTTTCTTTATCTGGCTTAATTAGTTTAGGGTTTTCTTTAGTTACTTTTAGTTCGTTTAGTTGGTCAAGCACATTAGGATATTTAAAGCATTCATTGTAATTTTGAGCGGTTAGGATATTTTGGTGAAGTGAAAAATGGGGAGAGTTTCTCTTGTTGCTTTAAATCGAGATCATGTTGCATCCTAACTTAGAGTTACATTTTCCTCATAAGCATTGAAGTTTTATTGGTCATCAAACTTGTGGAGTGTTTTGACTTTGGATTGAGAACGTGTTTCCCTTTCCAAAGCTTGACCATCACGATTAGTTATTTCTTCTTCCCCTTTTAAGTGATTTCTTTGTGTGATTTGATCCATTTGGAATACATTTTGATTTAAATGTTTTTCAAGAATGCATTTTTTAAGAAACATTTTTATAAAATTTGTTTAGAATTTAAACTCACATATGTTTGGTTGTATTTCCTCATGGGTGTTTTTATACCCAGGTTATTTTATACTTACTGTTTTTAAAAAAGTTGGTTTCAAGTGTTTCTCTCAAAATAGTTTATTTATTGTTGATGGTCAAATTTGGTCAGAGGAACTCACCCGACCTTCACGTGCTACCAACGGTAAATTTGTAGATGAGGGGGAAAACGTGACCTGCAAAATGGTAAACCTGCACACCGGTGTGGTGCTAGCCACACCGCCTTCGATGCTTAAGTCAGAAAGCAAGAAGAGGAGAGAAAGAGGGAGAGAGTAGAGAATAGAGTTCGGGTCCCCTTCTTTAGTGGCGAAGAGGGGTATAAATACATGCTCATGCTCCTAAAGTTTTTAGGAATTAGGAGGCGTTTCGGGACAAACCAGGGAACCGGGACCTCGGCTGCTCTGGCCTCGGCCTCAACAACCCTGGCTTCAGCTTTGGCAGCTCTGGCCTCAGCAACCTTGGCACTTCTGAGCTTTCCATCGATCAGATTCCTCATTTCTGTCCCGGTACGGCTGCAACTTGGTGTTGAAACTGCATGGTCACGTACCTTCAGTGTGCTTGGTTCTGGGTTCCTCAGCATTGTACGATCTGTAGGTCTGAGCCCCCTGACCTTGCTGGTCATGCTGTCAATCTTCTTTCCCTTCGACCTCACCCCTGACTCTGCACTGTGCTCCATGGGCTCTTTCCCATTCCTCGGATCCCTAACCAACCTTTCATCATGGGTTTTAGTGCTTGATAGCGAGCATAAATGTCGTTATTTTAGTCCCAATTTATTGAGCTTTTAAGTGCTTTAATTGTGTTTTTATTGAAAATATTTTACATATTTTTTTATTTGCTCTCTAGGAGGAAAGTTGTGGATTTTGGAGAAAAAGTGCCCAAAAAGAAGTCATTTAAGCCCAATTTCAATGATTGGGTCAAAGGGGAGTCAAAAGAGGTCAACCATGAAGATGGGGCCCAAAAGAAATGAGGAGAGACCAAAATTCAAGCCCAAAAACGCGGCTGGAAGTTCTGGAAATCGCCTAGCGTCGAGACGCTGTAAGGACAGCGTCGCATTTCTTGGCCAGCAAGTCGATGACGTCACAGCGTATAAAAGGCGCCCCTTGGTGCCTTGTTTTATCATCAATCATCATTTCTTCAATTCTTTCCTTTTGGCTCCTTTGGAGCCTCTCTCAAGCTCTCTCAGGGCTTTCTAGCCTTTTTGTGAGTTTCTTTAGTGGGAAAATTTTGGGGAATTTTGGGAGCATTCTAGGAGGCTCAAGGAGTGTTCGTAGGGACTCGAAGCGCCAGCGAAGGGGTCTTCAACGGTCAATTCCTTCCCTTTTATTATGCTTTTAATTATGCTTTCCGTTGTAAATTTTGTGGATATTTTAGGTATGTATAGCTAAGCCCCAATTTGGGGTCTTGAAATGAAATTATAGTTTAAATGTTGTTATAATTGTCTATCGCTTGCCCTATTTACTAATTATTTGTATGGATGTGCTTAATGCTTTATGCAATCTGGCCAATTGTGTATTGATCTGATTCTTAATGGAGACTCGACGGAGAGAAGTTAGGATAGGTCATAATCCATGCAACTAGTTTAATTGCTCGTCGTGACAATGTGATTAGTTGATTAAACTTAGATTCCTAAATTGAATCAGAGCGTAATAATTAACGAATTTTAATGGCGCTAAGGACACTTAGGTTGTTAAAATGGATTAATTACAATTAGGGGAGACCGACATGAGAACCTATACCATTAACGGAGATTCTAGGATTATAATTAGTTAGGCATAGAGATAGGATAATTATAATAATTTTTTAGCTAATAATTGATTTTCAAGACCCCACTTCCCAAAAAAAAAAAAAACTCTTTCTCCATATTGTTTCCTTTAATTGCTTTGATTTTTTTTATTCTCTTTAATTGCATGTTCTAGTCCCTAGATATTATTTCTCCCAATTATTTTTAGTGCTCAAAGAATCTTTGCTTGCTTAAATTTCTCTTCACCTCCCTGTGGATTCGATACTCGAAATTCTTCCATTTTACTATTACTTGTGACGACTCGTGCGCTTGCGAAAAATTGTAACCAACAACAGTACTAGGACCAGGTTTATCCAAGATACGAAGTATCTTGGACAAATTATGATCCATTGCACTTACTTTGTTTTTTAGAGCAACAATTTTGAGATTAACTTGCTTCTCTCGGGATGAGGGCAGTGGAGACCGAGGACGAGGAGATTCAGTCCGAGGTCCATCTCGACCTTCTTCTTGTGACCTCCGCTGGTGGCGATCACCATCCAAATTTTCTGTGTTCATGTCTTGGTTTCTCTTCTCCATCCCCTTACTCATGGAATGACCGATATGCAGATTTGTGATGACAGGCAAAAATGTCATCATTTTCCTATTAATTTAAGCTAGTTTTGTGCTTGAATTGTGTGCTTTAATGCTATTTTCTGTTTAAATTTCAGAAAACCGAGTCAACGAAGAAAAATAAGAATTTTGAGAGAATTTAGATGATTTTGGAGGCTTTTGGAGCAATTTGAAGAATTACATTGAAGATCCGAGTCCAAAAAGGCCAAGAAGAATGAATTAGAAGCCCAAATTCATGAATTTCAAATCTTAAAGTATCAAGTTGGGTCAAGAAAAGTGCCCAAAATCCATTACAAGAAGTATTTGGGCCAAAACCTGCACATCGGTGTGGTGCTAGCCACACCGCCTTCGATGCTTAAGTCAGAAAGCAGGAATAGGAGAGCAAGAGGGAGAGAGTAGAGAATAGAGTTTGGGTCCCCTTCTTTAGTGGCAAAGAGGGGTATAAATACCTACTCATGCTCATAGAGTTTTTAGGAATTCGGAGGCGTTTCGGGACAAACCAAGCGGAACTGGGGCGGCTAGAGGCTACAGGGACCGAACGGAGTCGGAGGGACTCGGCCCGCGTGAGCATGGGGTCGGGCCAAAAGCCCGACCCCTTCGGTCTTGGCCTGATCCACTGGCCCGTTTCGCCCCCGGGGTCCATCCTCCAGTCCGATTTCTGTCCGGTTGTCCTCGTCAGCTCCTTGTACATCAGGGTGGTCCAAAATTACCCATAACATTTATCAATCTCATTTTCTAACAAGTCATTTTTAGTTGTTGACGAACAGTAGAAATTTTTTCAAAATATTTTTTTTTCAAAATTAAACACTTGAAAAGTTAAACCAGATACACCCTTAGTCACACTCTTAAACTAAATTCTCTCATTTGTATATACTACATACTTAGTTTAAGATTAGATCATATTCAACGTAAATTAATATTAATTAAAGATAATATTCACACACTAAAAAGAAGTAATTTTTGTATTTATACTTCAATAATTATAACAATATTACAGTTCTTTAAGGCTTAAACCTATACATAACTTTTAAGCATTTGTTTTATATTTAAAAGAAAGATGATAGCGAGCATAACTAGCTAGTTTTTCCTAATTAATTTAGCTAGTCTTTTATGATTTATTGGTCATTTTATTGCACTTAAATGATTATTTTTTAGGAAATTGTTGATTTGAGCCAAAGCGTGAAATTGGAGTTAATCGGGTGTTCGGGACGTGAAAATATGCAAAAGAACCGAAGAGAATCAAAGAAGAAAAAGTCAAATTAGAGTCAACCGCAGACCAGCGTCTCGACGCTGCTCCTTGAGCGTCTCGACGCTGCCTTTCCTTTTCTGATTAGGCGCGAACAAGTCACAGCGTCTCGACGCTGTGACCTTAGCGTCTCGACGCTGTGTGTTTTTCCATTCCAGACTCGGTGATAAGGCGACAACGTCGAGACGCTACGACAGAAATTCAGCCCTATTTATAATTTTCGGTTAGGGCTCATTGGGGATTCTCTTTTGGATATCTTGGGGCCGTAAAACAGAGCAAAAACAGAGTATTTGGAGCTGAACAAAGTGGAGTAAAGTGAAAATCAACCCATTGTTCGTGGGGATTGTGACTGGGACGTTCGGTCTCGGCCTACATAGAGTTTAATTCTTTTTCCCCTTACTTTAGTTAGTGTTTATGGTTGTTTTAGATCATAGCTACATTGTAACGCGTTGTATGATTGGCTAGGTCTTTACTCTTAGGGCCCGTTTGGTACAAGGTTTTTGGAGATGGGAATGGGCAAGGGTTTCTAATACCCTTGTTTGTTTCAAGATTTCTGTGGTGGGCCCAGGAAATAACGCATTCCTAGACATCACTTATGCCCATAAACAAAGGTTTTCTATGCCCTTGCAAAAGCATGGGTTTTCTGTTTTCCCATCTATTCTTTTTTATTTTTATATGTAATTTTATTTTGAATATAGTTAATTAATTAACTAATGGATACTAAATTAAAAATAATATAATAAATTATTTAATTAGATTAAATAATAATTTGTCAAGAATTTCATTTTTTTAAACAAATATTTTTTTTAGGATTTTTAAACAAATACTTAGTCCAAGTTTATTAGAGGGATGTAATTACATATTTACTAAAATTATAATTAATTATTTAATATTATCGAAAATATATTTAATTATTGAATTAAAATCATTTAAATGAATTTAGTATAAAAATTCATTTTTCAATAATTATAATTAATTACTTATCGATTATGTATAATCAATTAATTACTTTTTTGGATTTCCTTATAATAAATAAATAATCATATTATTATTAAATATTTATCTAATTAATTTTTATGGATACAATATATTAAATTATTGTAGTTAAAGATATTTATTAAAAATTAATTAAATAATTTAAATTTGTTAAATTAACATAGTTTATCCCATTAAAATTATTTATTATTTCATTAATTTTTATTAATATAGTTTTGATTAATTTTGGTTATTTTATTGATTAATGTATTAAAATTACATAAAGTTTACCTGATTAAATTATAAAAAAAAATACAGACATAATTTGTTCTCATAAAATCCTGATAACATTCCGATGCACAACCAAACACAGTTATCTTTGATTCCCAGCAATCTTATTCCCAGGAATAGTATTCCCAGGCATCATGTATTTCCAGGCATCTATAAAACCTTAAACCAAACGGGCCCTTAGGGATTGATGTAGCCGTTGGGGAAATTATGGATTGATGTTATGGATTTATGTTATTGATTCATTTATGCATATTTGTGTCCTTAATGCTTTCAATTTACCGGCCATAAATTGATTGATGTTTGTGCTTGAATCTAACCCGGGAGAGAGGATTTAGCTTAGAAATCATTATGCATAACTAGGATTTAGCTAGAAATCGGGAGATTATAGTTAATTCTAGAAATCGTTAAAAAGGTTATCCTTATTGGCCTTGTATGTTTATTGAATTTAGATAGGGATATCGAGTTCAATTGCATGTGGGAGAATAATGTATGCTAGGGAGAGATATGTGTGATTTTAGTTTACCAAGATTTATGAATCATAACATGTTATTAATCCATTAATTAATCCATAATCCAATTGGTGAAATCACATCCCTAAGACCGTTGTCCATTAGATTGTCATATTTTTGCATTGTTATGTGTTTGCTTTACTTTCATTCTCACTTCATGCGGTTCCCTAAATAAAATTGGTCAAGAGTATTTCCGGGAATTAAAATTGACTAGACACCAATCTAGAGGACGACATTCGAATTTCACATTCACTATATTATAACTTTACTCGTACACTTGCGGTAAGCAATTTGCACATCAAGTTTTTGGCGCCGTTGTCGGGGATTGGCATATTTAATCAATTTTGAAATCGTAGAAAAATTGTCCGGTCTTAGTTTAGGGTGTATTTTATTTTTTGTGTGATTTTTGTTATTTTTGTTATATTTGTTTTTGGGTAGATTGCATTTTTCCTTTATTGTTTTTCATTGCCATATTTAGATTTTTTTTCCATATTTTTTTGGATTTTCCATATTTAGATTTTGTTTTCTCTTTTTAGATTAGTTTTCCTTATTTGCTAGTTTCCTTATTTGTTTTTTTTTTGTCATATTTGTTTTTGCATTCCTTATTTGTTTATCTTTTCCTTTTATAGAATTATAGTTTCCCATTTTAGATTTGTTTACTTCCTTTTCTAGTTTCTTTCCTAATTTGTTTTATTTCATTTTCTTTTATTTTCCTTTTTAGGTTAGTTTTGTTGGTGTATGCGAAAGGTTAGGGAGTTGACCTTATTCCGATAATTAAAATTGACTAGACACCAATCCAGAGGACGACATTCGAATTTCACATTCACTATATTATAATTTTACCTGTACACTTGCGGTAAGCAATTTGCACATCAAGTTTTTGGCGCCGTTTCCGGGGATTGGCATATTTAATCAATTTTGAAATCGTAGAAAAATTGTCCGGTCTTAGTTTAGGGTGTATTTTATTTTTTGTGTGATTTTTGTTATATTTTTTTTTTGGGTAGATTGCATTTTTCCTTTATTGTTTTTCTTTGCCATATTTAGATTTTTTCCATATTTTTTTGAATTTTCCATATTTAGATTTTTTTTCTCTTTTTAGATTAGTTTTCCTTATTTGCTAGTTTCCTTATTTGTTTTTTTTGTCATATTTGTTTTTGCATTCCTTATTTGTTTATCTTTTCCTTTTATAGATTATAGTTTCCCATTTTAGATTTGTTTACTTCCTTTTCTAGTTTCTTTCCTAATTTGTTTTATTTCATTTTCTTTTATTTCCCTTTTTAGGTTAGTTTTGTTGGTGTATGCGAAAGGTTAGGGAGTTGGCCTTAGTTCCCTTTGACCCGGAGATTGAGAGAACTTTAAGTAGAATTCAAAAGGAAAGTAAAGAAAATCATATCCAAATGGCCAATCCTAACCCTGAGGAGCCTAAGCCTATTAGGGACTACTTTTAGCTGGTCTTTCAGGAGCAACAATCGGGGATTGTCTATAACCCCATTAATGCTAACAATTTTGAGCTGAAAACGGGTCTCATTCAGATGGCTCGAGATTGTGCTTACAGAGGATCACCCATGGAGGATCCAAATTCTCACCTGAAATCCTTCCTAGACATCCGTGGGACGGTAAAAATAAATGGTGTTTCTGAAGATGCCATTCGCTTACGTTTGTTTCCATTTTCCTTCCAGGATAAAGCTCGTGACTGGGTGCAATCAATTTCACCTGAGAGCATTACTACTTGGGATGCTTTATGATAGCGAGCTTAGCTAGCTAGTTTTCCCTAATTAATTTAGCTAGTCTTTTATGATTTATTGGCCAAATTTTATGCATTTTCATGTTGTATTTGTAGGAAATTAATACTGGAGCCAATTGGATGTTCGGGGGCGAAAAGAGGTCAAAGAATGAAAAATAATCAAAGAAGAAAAAGTCAAAATAGGGTCAGGTGCAGACCAGCGTCTCGACGCTGATCCTTGAGCGTCTCGACGCTACCTTTCCTTATCTGAATTAGGCGACAAAAGCTCACAGCGTCTCGACGCTGCGACCTTAGCGTCTCGACGCTCTCGGAATTCCCTTAAACATAATGTGCGGCAAGCGATAGCGTCGCGACACTATCCCTATAGCGTCGCGACGCTACGGCAAAATTTCAGATTATAAATTAGTTGCGATTAGGGATGAAAAGGGACTTCGTTTGGACACTTTGGAGCCGTAAAACAGAGGAAAAACAGAGCATTTGGAGCTGAAGCAAGGGGAGCAAAGTGGAAATCAACCCATTGTTCGTGGGGATCGTGACGGGGACGTTCGACCTCGGCCTACATAGAGTTTACTTCTTCTTTCCCTCACTTTAGTTAGTGTTTATGGTTATTTTAGATCGTAGCTATATTGTTAAGCGTTGTATGATTAGCTAGATTTTTACTCTTAGGGATTGATGTAGTCGTTGGGCACGTTATGGATTGATTTTACTGTTTCATGCTATTGAATTTCATTTATGCATATTTGTGTCCTTAATGCTTTCAATTTACCGACAATGAATTGATCGATGTTTATGCTTGAATCTAACTTGGGAGAGAGGATTTAGCTTAGAAATCATATTGCGTAACTAGGATTTAGCTAGAAATCGGGAGTTTATAGTTAATTCTAGAAATCGTCAAAAAGGGTAATCCTTATTGCCTTGTATGTTTATTGAATTCAGATAGGGATATCGGGTTCAATTGCATGTGGGAGAATCATGTATGCTCAGGAGAGATATGTGTGATCTTAGTTTACCAAGATTTATGAATCATGGCATGTGTTAATCCGTTAATTAATCCATAATCTTAATTGGTGAAATCACATCCCTAAGACCATTGTTTCCATTGGATTGTCATATTTTTGCATTGTTTTGTGTTTGATTTAATTTCATTCTCACTCAACTCGGTTCCCTAAATAAAATTGGTCAAGAGTATTTCCGGTAATTAAAATTGATTAGAAACCAATTCAGAGGACGACATTCGAATTTCACATTCACTATATTATAACTTGACCCGTACACTTGCGGTAAGCAATTTGCACATTAAGTTTTTGGCGCCGTTGCCGGGGATTAGTATATTTAGTCAATTTTAATATCGTAGAAAAATTGTGTGGACTTAGTTTAGGGTGTATTTTATTTTTTTTGTTATTTTTGTTATTTTTGTTTTTAGGTAGATTGCATTTTTTTTTCCTTTGTTGATTGATTTCCATATTTAGATTTTTCCATATTTGTTTGAATTTTCCATAGATAGATAGATATTTTTCCTTTTTAGTGGTTTCTTTCCTTTTTAGATTAGCTTTCCTTATTTGTTTTTGTCATATTTGTTTTTGCATTCCATATTTGTTTATCTTTTTCCTTTTGTAGATTATAGTTTCCTTTTTTAGATTCATTTATTTCCTTTTCTAGTTTCTTTCCTAATTTGTTTTATTTCATTTTCTTTTATTTTTCTTTTCAGGTTATTTTTGTTGGTGTATGCGAAAGGTTAGGGAGTTGGCCTTAGTTCCCTTTGACACAGAGATCGAGAGAACTTTAAGTAGAATTCGAAGGGAAACGAAAGAAAATCATATCCAAATGACCAATCCTAATCATGAGGAGCCTAAGCCTATTAGGGACTACTTTCAGCCGGTCTTTCAGGAGAAACAGTCGGGGATTGTCTATGCCCCGATCAATGCTAATAATTTCGAGCTGAAAATGGGTCTCATTCAAATGACTCGAGATTGTGCTTACAGAGGATCACCCATGGAGGATCCAAATTCTCACCTGAAATCCTTCCTACACATCTGTGGGACGGTAAAATTAAATGGTGTTTCTGAAGATGCCATTCGCTTACATTTGTTTCCTTTTTCCTTGCAAGATAAAGCTCGGGACTGGTTGCAATCAATTCCACCTGGGAGCATTACAACCTGGGATGCTTTACTCCAGGCATTTTTAAAGAAATTCTTCCCTCCTGCCAAGACGGTCAAGCTGAGGATCGAGATTGGGATGTTCCAGCAGCAGTTTGATGAGCAGTTGTTCGAAGCTTGGGAGCGATTTAAAGAGTTGCTGAGGAAGTTCCATCAACATGGCTATCCCAATTGGCTTCAGGTGCAATTATTTTATAATGGCTTAACAAAAACCATCGTTCATGGGACTCTGTTGTCCAAAACTGTTGAAAATGCTAGGACTTTGCTAGAGGATATGGCCACCAACAGCTATCAGTGGCCATCTGAGCGGTCGGGACCGAAAGAGATTGCTGCTGGAGTGTTTGAGATTGACAACGTAAGTGCCCTTCAGGCCCAAATGTATTCCCTGGCTAATGCGTTTTTAAAATTCTCAGGAACATGGAGTGCTCAATCGATTGAGTCTGTAGCTGCCCTTGCATCCCAGACTTAGGAGGAAAATCTCGAGCAGGTTCAGTATGTCTCTAATTTTAATTCTATGGGGTACAATAATAATTCTACACCTACACATTATTACCCTTCTAGTAATAGAAATCATGAGAATTTTTCGTATGCAAATACCAAGAATGTTTTGAATCCTCCTGGCTTCACCCCTCAAAGTCAAGAAAATAAGAAATCTCTAGAGGATCTCGTTGGAGCTTTTATTACAGAATCCAGTAACAGATCAAATAAGCTTGAGGAGGTCGTGATTGCCATAAACAACACTGTCAATGGTCATTCTACAACCATCAAGAACATAGAGACTCAGGTGGGACAACTGGTAAGTGTTGTCAACACCATGAATAAAGGTAAAGCCTCAGCTGAACAAGAGAAATCTTCATTGGAGTACTGCAAGGTCGTCTCTGTGCATCACAAGGAGGAGACTCAAGTAGCTGAGGAGGAGGAGACTACTGAAACTGAGGAACTCACTGGAGAAGTTGAGGAGGGCACCACCTCAAATGAAGCTGAAAAGCCTATACCTAAGCCCTCTATCCCTTCTCCTACTGTTTTAGTTCCTAAGTCAAAGAATAGAAAAAAGAAAAATTCTAAGGCTCAGTTTAATAAGTTTCTCGATGCTTTTACAGGTTTGACTGTTAATATTCCATTTGTAGATGCACTGGAACAAATACCTCACTACAGGAAAATCATGAAGGAATGGCTCATCAAAAAGCAAAAGGAGAAGCAGATGGAGACTGTTTACTTAGCATCGGCATGTAGTGCTCGTGTTCAGCAGACAGTGTCAGAAAAATTGACTGATCCAGGGAGTTTTACTATTCCTTGTAATTTTGGTACTTATTCATGTAGAGCATTATGTGATCTAGGGGCTAGCATAAATATCATTCCATTATCATTGTGCAAAAAGCTAAATATAGGAGAGATAAAATCTACTACTGTTAGGCTCCAGTTAGCTGATCAGTCTGTGGTTAGTCCTTATGGAATTGTGGAGAATGTTCTGATCAAAGTAGGTAGATTTGTCTTTCCGGTTGACTTCTTTGCTTTGGACATTAAAGAGAATCCTGCCATGCCTATTATATTAGGGAGACCATTCCTCGCTACAGGGAGGGTTATAATTGATATTGAACGCAGGGAGCTAATCATCAGAGTCCAACAGGAGAAAGAGATCTTCAAAGCTTTTGAGGACCCTAAGAACACATCAAGGACCATGTTAATAGGCTACAGGAAGGGTGCTAGGAAGAGCACTACTGATGGAACACCTGACATTAGACCACCTTGATGCCTATTCGGTCAACACGTCGAGCTAATGACGTTAAACAAGCGCTTATGGGAGGCAACCCAAGGAAGTTTAGTTGTGCTTTTCTTTTTGATTTTGATTTATTGTTTGTTTTTGTTTTGTAGGTCTTGGTTTCAGTCTCTCCTTTACTTTCAAGCCTCCAAAAAAGAAGTCATCATCATCCCAGGGCAGTATTGTTCACTCCTTCCATTCTTTCATTGTTCTCATGCTTGATTATGCCTTATTTTCTTTATACATTGAGGACAATGCATGTTTTAAGTTTGGGGGTAGAATAGCATGTTTGTGGAGCCCTTGAGCATCTGAGTTCGGGCTATAATTTTGAGCTTTCTTTCAATTAAGCATATGGTTGTTTTCTGGATGCTATTTTTGCATGACTATGATGTCCTAGGATAGGCTTTCTTGTCAATTTTCAAGCTTGCGATGAGTTGTAAGCATGAGTGCCCAAAAAGGGAGACTTTTTAAACTTTTTCTAGGAGATGGCTTGCATGAGTAGAGTATTTATCTTGGCTAGATTTGGATTTGAATGCTTAGGAGCGAATTATTGGGTTCATATGCTTGTTGTCACCTCGATAGGTGGAGGGCAGAGCTAAAGAGTTAATTTTTTTTGCAAATTAGCATGTTTGATCTTGCTTAGGAGGAAAGAAAAGAATATATGCTTATCATGATCATGAAAGAAAAATTTGTCTTGTTGTTACTATTGAAAGAAAAGAAATTATTATGCCATGGCCTGTGCACATTATGCAATGAGTAATAAAGTTTTAGGCAAAAAGAGCTGTCCCTGTTGTGATCAGTTAGGCAAACCAGAGAAACCTCAGGTTAAGGGTCCCTACAATGGGTGTGTGAAAGCTAGTTCCACATATAAATGCTTAATTTAATTGTCAATTATAAGCACCTAAGTATGGAGGCAAACAAACTAATTTGTTCCATTAACTCGTTAGTGAAACCTTAGTGCCAGTGTAGAGGGAAGATGAGCTGAGAGTTTAATAATCCAATCCCGGGTTAGTAGAGTCTGATCTCGTTAAGTTAGATCTCGCTTGTGCAAGTTAATTTTGGAAAAATTTTAATTTGTCTCCCTCATTTGTCCTTATGTGCATGTCTCTTGCTTGCTTGACTATTGACCTTTGAGCCTTGAGGATTGAGTCATGTTTGTTGCATCCATTCTTCTACTGTATGCTTGACTTTTAGTTTGCTCGAGGACTAGAAAAAGCTTAAGTTTGAGGGTACTTGATAGCGCATAGCTAGCTAGTTTTCACTAATTAATTTAGCTAGTCTTTTATGATTTATTGGCCAAATTTTATGCATTTTCATGTTGTATTTGTAGGAAATTAATACTGGAGCGAATTGGATGTTCGGGGGCGAAAAGAGGTCAAAGAAAGAAAAAGAATCAAAGAAGAAAAAGTCAAAATAGGGTCAGCCGCAGACCAGCGTCTGGACGCTGCTCCTTGAGCGTCTCGACGCTGCCTTTCCTTATCTGAATTAGGTGGCAACAGCTCACAGCGTCGAGACGCTGCGACTTAGCGTCTCGACGCTCTCGAAATTCCCTTAAACAGAATGTGCGGCAGGCGATAGCGTCACGACGCTATCCCTATAGCGTCCCGACGTTACGGAAAAATTTCAGATTATAAATTAGTTGCTATTAGGGATGAAAAGGGACTTCTTTTGTACACTTTGGAGCCGTAAAACAGAGGAAAAACAGAGCATTTGGAGCTGAAGCAAGGGGAGCAAAGTGGAAATCAACCCATTGTTCGTGGGGATCGTGACGGGGACATTCGGCCTCGGCCTACATAGAGTTTACTTCTTCTTTCCCTCACTTTAGTTAGTGTTTATGGCTGTTTTAGATCGTAGCTATATTGTTACGCGTTGTATGATTAGCTAGGTTTTTACTCTTAAGGATTGATGTAGTCGTTGGTCACGTTATGGATTGATTTTACGGTTTTATGCTATTGAATTTCATTTATGCATATTTGTGTCCTTAATGCTTTCAATTTACCGGCCATGAATTGATCGATGTTTATGCTTGAATCTAAGTCGGGAGAGAGGATTTAGCTTAGAAATCATATTGCGTAACTAGGATTTAGCTAGAAATCGGGAGGTTATAGTTAATTCTAGAAATCGTTAAAAAGGGTTATCCTTATTGCCTTGTATGTTTATTGAATTCAAATAGGGATATCGGGTTCAATTGCATGTGGGAGAATCATGTATGCTCGGGAGAGATATGTGTGATCTTAGTTTACCAAGATTTATGAATCATGACATGTGTTAATCCGTTAATTAATCCATAATCTTAATTGATGAAATCACATCCCTAAGACCATTGTTTCCATTGGATTGTCATATTTTTTCATTGTTTTGTGTTTGATTTAATTTCATTCTCACTCAATTCGGTTCCCTAAATAAAATTGGTCCAGAGTATTTTCGGTAATTAAAATTGATTAGAAACAAATTCAGAGGACGACATTCGAATTTCACATTCACTATATTATAACTTGACTCGTTCACTTGCGGTAAGCAATTTGCAGATTACTTTAGTCCAGGCATTTTTAAAGAAATTCTTCCCTCCTGCCAAAACAGTTAAGCTGAGGACTGAGATTGGGACGTTCCAGCAGCAGTTCGATGAGGAGCTGTTCGAGGCTTGGGAGCGATTTAAAGAGTTGCTGAGGAAGTGCCCTCAGCCTGGCTATCCCGACTGGCTTCAGGTTCAATTATTTTATAATGGCTTAACTCCTAGTACAAAATCTATCGTTGATGCAGCTGCAGGTGGGACTTTGTTGTCCAAGACTGTTGAGAATGCTAAGACTTTGCTAGAGGAAATGGCCACCAATAGCTATCAGTGGCCATCTGAGCGATCTGGACCGAAAAAGATTCCTGTTGGAGTGTTCGAGATTGACAACGTAAGTGCACTTCAGGCCCAGATGTCTTCCCTTGTTAATGCATTTTTAATGTTTTCAAGTACAGGGAATGCTCAATTGATTGAGTCTGCAGCTGCCCTTGCATCCCAGACTCAGGAGGAAAATCTCGAATAGGTTCAGTATGTTTCAAATTATAACTCTAGGGGGTACAATAATAATTCTGCATCTACACATTATCACCCTAGTAATAGAAATCATGAGAATTTTTCGTATGCAAATAATAAGAATGTTCTGAATCCTCCTGGCTTTACCCCTCAAAGTCAAAAAAGTAAAAAATCTCTAGAGGATCTCGTTGGAGCTTTTATTGCAGAATCAAGTAACAGATCAAATAAGCTCGAGGAGGTCGTGATTGCCATAAACACCACTGTTAATGGTCACTCTGCAGCCATCAAGAACATAGAGACTCAGCTGGGACAACTGGTAAGTGTTGTCAACACCATGAATAAAGGTAAAGCCCCAGTTGAACAGGAGAAATCTTCATTGGAGTACTGCAAGGCCGTCACTGTGCATCATGAGGAGGAGACTCAAGTAGCTGAGGAGGATGAAAATACTGAAACTGAGGAACTCACTGGAGAACTTCAGGAGGGCACCACCTCAAACGAAGGTGAAAAGCTTATATCTGAGCCCTCTATTCCTTCTCCTACTGTTTTAGTTCCTAAGTCAAAGAATAGAAAAAAGAAAAATTCTAAGCCTCAGTTTAATAAGTTTCTTGATGCTTTTACAGGGTTGACTGATAACATTCCTTTTGCAGATGCATTGGAGCAGATGCCTCATTATAAGAAGTTCATGAAGGAATGGCTAAACAAAAAGAAGAAGGAAAAGCAGATGGAGACTGTATACCTCGCATCGACATGCAGTGCTCGTGTCCAACAGAAAGTGCCAGAGAAATTGTCTGATCCAGGGAGTTTTACTATTCCTTGTAATTTTGGTACTTATTCATGTAGAGCACTATATGATCTAGAGGCTAGCATAAACATCATTCCATTATCTCTGTGCAAAAAGCTGAATATAGGAGAAATAAAATATACTTCTGTTAGACTCCAGTTGGCTGACCAGTCTGTGGTTAGTCCATATGGGATTGTTGAGAATGTGCTTATCAGAGTAGGTATATTTTTCCTTCTTGTTGATTTCTTTGTGTTAGATATTATAGAGAATCCTACCATGCCTGTCATATTAGGTAGACCATTCCTTGCTACAGGGAGAGTCATGATTGATATTGAGCGCAAGGAGCTAATCATCAGAGTCCAACAGGAGAAGGAGATTTTAAAAGCTTTTGAGGACCCTAAGAACACATCAGAGGCCATGGTGGTTGGGAATAGGAAGGGTGCTAGCAAGAGCACTGTTGATGGAACACATGACATTAGACCACCTTGATGCCTATTCGTTCAACACGTCGAGCTAATGACGTTAAACAAGCGCTTATGGGAGGCAACCCAAATAAGTTTAGTTGTGATTTTCTTTTTTAGTTGATTTGTTGTTTTTGTTTTGTAGGTCGTGGTTCCAGTCTCTCCTTTGCTTTCAAGCCTCCATAAAAGAATTCATCGTCCTACCAGGCCAGTATTGTTCACTCCTCCTATTCTTTTATTGTTCTCATGCTTGATGTATTATTTTCTTTATACATTGAGGACAATGCATGTTTTAAGTTTGGGGGTGGAATAGCATGTTTGTGGAGCCCTTGAGCATCTGAGTTCGGACTATAGTTTTGAGCTTTCTTTGAATTAAGCATATGGTTGTTTTCTGGATGCTATTTTTGCATGACTATGACTTCCTAGGATAGGCATTCTTGTCAATTTTCAAGCTTGCGATGAGTTGTAAGCATGAGTGCCCAAAAAGGAAGACTTTTTAAACTTTTTCTAGGAGATGACTTGCATGAGTAGAGTATTTGTCTTGGCTAGATTTGGATTTGAATGCTTAGGAACGAATTATTGGGTTCATATGCTTGTTGTCACCTCGATAGGTGTAGGGAATAGCTAAAGAGTTAATTTGATCTTGCTTAGGAGGAAAGAAAAGAATATATGCTTATCATGCTCATGAAAGAAAAATCATTATTGTTGTTATAATTTTTTTTTTTTTTAAAAAAAAAGAGAAAGTCATGACTTATGCGCGCAATGCAATGAGTAATACAGATTTAGGCAAAAAGAGCTACCCCTGTTGTGATCAGTTAGGCCAACCAAAGAAAACTCAAGTTAAGGGTCCCTGTAATAGGTGTGTGAAAGCTAGTGCCACATATAAATGCTTAATTTAATTGTCAATTTTAAGCACCTAAGTATGGAGGAAAACAAACTAATTTGTTCTATTAACTCGTTAGTGAAACCTTAGTGCCAGTGTAGAGGGAAGATGAGCTGAGAGTTTAATAATCCAATCTCGAGCTAGTAGAGTCTCATCTCGTTGAGTTAGATCTCGCTTGTGCAAGTTAATTTTGGAAAAAATTTAATTTGTCTCCCTCATTGGTCCTTATGTGCATGTCTCTTGCTTGCTTGACTATTGACCTTTGAGCCTTGAGGATTGAGTCATGTTTGTTGCATCCATTCTTCTACTGTATGCTTGATTTTTAGTTTGCTCGAGGACTAGCAAAAGCTTAAGTTTGGGGGTGTTTGATAGCGAGCATAGCTAGCTAGTTTTTCCTAATTAATTTAGCTAATCTTTTATGATTTATTGGCCATTTTATTGCACTTAAATGTTTATTTTGTAGGAAATTGTTGGTTTGAGCCAAAGCGTGAAATTGGAGTTAATCGGGTGTTCGGGACGTGAAAAGATGCAAAAGAACCGAAGAGAATCAAAGAAGAAAAAGTCAAATTAGAGTCAATCGCAGACCAGCGTCGAGACGCTGCCTTTCCTTTTCTGATTAGGCGCGAATAAGTCACAGTGTATCGACGCTGTGACCTTACCGTTTTGACGCTGTGTGTTTTTCCATTCCAGACTCGGTGATAAGGCGATAGCGTCGAGACGCTGACTTCTCAGCGTCTTGACGCTACGATCGAAATTCAGTCCTATTTATAATTTTCGGTTAGGGCTGATTGGGGATTCTCTTTTGGACATCTTGGGGCCGTAAAACAGAGCAAAAACAGAGTATTTGGAGCTGAACAAAGTGGAGTAAAGTGGAAATCAACCCATTGTTCGTGGGGATCGTGACGAGGACGTTCGGTCTCGACCTAAATAGAGTTTAATTCTTCTTCCCCTTACTTTAGTTAGTGTTTATGGTTGTTTTAGATCAATGCTATTTGTAACGCATTGTATGATTGGCTAGGTCTTTACTCTTAGGGATTGATGTAGCCGTTGGGGCAATTATGGATTTATGTTATTGATTCATTTATGCATATTTGTGTCCTTAATGCTTTCAATTTACCGGCCATAAATTGATTGATGTTTGTGCTTGAATCTAACTCGGGAGAGAGGATTTAGCATAGAAATCATTATGCATAACTAGGATTTAGCTAGAAATCGGGAGATTATAGTTAATTCTATAAATCGTTAAAAAGGTTTTCCTTATTGCCTTGTATGTTTATTGAATTTAGATAGGGATATCGGGTTCAATTGCATGTGGGAGAATCATGTATGCTCGGGAGAGATATGTGTGATTTTAGTTTACCAAGATTTATGAATCATAGCATGTTATTAATCCATTAATTAATCCATAATTCCAATTGGTGAAATCACATCCCTAAGACCGTTGTCCATTAGATTGTCATATTTTTGCATTGTTTTGTGTTTGCTTTAATTTCATTCTCACTTCATTCGGTTCCCTAGATAAAATTGGTCAAGAGTATTTCCGGTAATTAAAATTGACTAGACACCAATCCAGAGGACGACATTCGAATTTCACATTCACTATATTATAACTTGACCCGTACACTTGCGGTAAGCAATTTGCACATCAAAAGACTAGATCATTGATTTACAACAAGCTCTTTTGTAATTAAGAGCTTTTAGCTTTTACAACAAGCTCATTGGTTTCAAACTATTTACGACCCATGTAGAATACCTTTTAGTTTAAGTGTTTTTCAAGAATACATTTTTTTTAAAACACAATTTATATAAAAATAATTGTTTAGAATTTAAACACTCATGTTTGGTTAATCATCATTAGTGTTTTTGTCCACAAGTTATTATATACTTAAAAACTCTTTTAAAAAAATCGTTTTTAAGTGTTTCTCTCAAGATGATTTACTTCTCAATCTCATTTTTTAATAAGTCAGTTTTAGCGTGATTGCCAAACATCAGAATTTTTTTCAAAACTAAACACTTCAAAAGTTAAACCAAACAATGCGTTACAATCTCATTTTTTAATAAGTCAGTTTTAGATGTTGGAGGGCTAAGTGTCTCGCTTCATCCAAAAAACTTTCACCTTCTACTGCTAAGAAGGGAGCTTCATACAAGGATAACATTACATTAGCTTTCTCTTTGCAAACATCACTGAAACTTTTGAGCTCATCTTTAAAATTGTTGAAGACCTCTGCATATAATCAAGGAATGAAAAATACTTAGAGTGTGTTTGGTTTAACTTTTCAAGTGTTTAATTTTGAAAAAAAAAATGATTTTGAAAAAATTTCTAGTGTTTGACAACCACTAAAAATGACTTATTAGAAAATGAGATTGAAAAATAAACCATTTTGAGAGAAACATTTGAAACCAACTTGTTTAAAAAGAGTTTTAAGTATACAATAACTTGTGTATAAAAACACTTGTGAGAAAATGTAACCAAACATATGAGTGTTTAAATTCTAAACAATTTTTACACAAAATGTTTTTTTATGAATTCTTGAAAAACATTTAAATTGAAATGTATTCTAAATGAACCTTAATAATTTTATTTTCCAAAATTAGACCAGTTTTATAAAGAATTTTGTGTTAAATTTTTTCACTATATATAGAAACATATGGAAATCAACCTTTTTTGGATTTTAGAATTTGGATACGATTGTTTAAAATGTCTGTCAAAGTACTTTGAAAAAAATCCTAGTAAACCAATATAATTTATAAATTTTAGGTTCCTTTAGGTAACTATTTGGTTTTTTGTTTTTAGCTTTGGTTTTTAAAAATTATGTTTATTTTGTGTCAATTTTCTTTACCATAGTTTTCATCTTTGTTAATCACACATTTGAATTCTTAATCCAATTTTAAAATATAAAAACAAAATTTTGCAAACTACTTTTCTTAGTTTCTAAGACTTGACTTGGTTTTTGAAAATATGGGAAGAGTGTAGATGACATAATGTTATAGGTAATTTTGGACCACTCCGATGTACAAAAAGCTGACAAGGACAATCAGATAGAAATAGGGCAGGAAGATGGACCCCAGAGGCGAAACGAACCAATGGGTCAAGCCAAGACCGAAGGGGTCGGGCGTCGGCCTCAGCCGAGCTCGTCTGTTTCCGTTTGGTTCCTGCTGCCTCTAGCCGCTCCGGTTCTGCCTGGTTCGTCCCGAAACGCCTCTGAATTCCTAAAAACCCTAGGAGCATGAAGAAATATTTAAACCCTTCTTTGCCACTAAAGAAGGGGACCCGAACTCTATTCTCGACTCTCTCTCTCTTGCTCTCTAGCCTTTCCTTCCGTTTTCTGACTTAAGCATCGTAGGCGGTGTGGCTAGCACCACACCGTGTGCAGGTTTACTGTCTTGCAGGCCTCGTCTTCCCCCTTCTCAAATAAATTTACCGTTGGTGGCACGTGAAGGTCAGGTGAGTTCCTCTGACCAAATTTGACCATCAACAGTTGGCACCGTCTGTGGGGAAGAAAGCTTGCTAAATCTGCACATTGGTCACCTAATGAGCAAGAGGATGGAGAAGAAAAACTAGAATCCAGATACAATACCTTCATAAAATAACCATCAACCGTAGAAATCGAAAGAAGAGTGATGCACAAAGGGCTCCAAGACGAACAACGACTACCAGACGAACAGGGCGAGGCTGAGGCCGAGACCTAGCAGGCAGAGGCTGACCAGAGATATTCATCCAGACCGATTAGGAGGAAACCCCATAGGAGATCAGAACCATCTTTGGAGGAAGAGGTCATTCCATTGACACCAAGACCGGGGTTAACCCTGGGCCGAAGCTACTGGGGGCTAAGAGGAAGAAGCTACAGGGCTGAAGCCAACCCTAAGCGGAGGTCATCCTTTGGTCAAGACCGAGGTCGACCCTGGGCCGCAGCCGAGGCCGACCTTCCAAGGCCTCAAAAGTGTCCCCAGGATCAAATTATCAATGCCAATTTGATTGCAAATGGAGTTGAATAAAAGACGAGATCAAGATTGAAGCAATTGAGCCGGATACAAAAGACGACAGACTGTTCGAGGCCAAGACCGAAGCCGACCCCAGATATGGCTGAGGTCGAGGCCGACCCCAGATATGATCGAGGCTGGGGCTGAAGCCGACCTGAGTTATGTCCCAGGTCAAGGCCGACCATAGCCATGGTTGTGACCAAGGCCAGTCCTGTTATTGAAAGCGAGATCGAACACCTGTGAGCCTAAGTCTTCAGCTTAGTGCCCACGCTAACATGCGAGCTTAGGCTTTTCTGCTTAGTGCCCACACTTCACATGCAAGCCTAAGCTTCTCTATTTAGTGCCCACGCCTACATGCGAGCCTATAGAGTCCACGCTTACAAGCGAGCCTATAGAGCCCAGGTCTACATGCGAGCCTAAGCTTCTCAGTTTAGTGCCCACGCCTACATGCGAGCCTATAGAGCTCACGTTTCACATACGAGCGTAAGCTTTTCAGGTTAATGTCCACGCTTCACATGCGAGCCTAAGCTTTTCAACTTAGTGCCCACGTTCAACATGCGAGCCTAAGCTTACTACTTAGTGCCCATGCCTACATGCGAGCCTAGGGCTTCCACGGTCAGAGCCCACGCTACTGCTCACGAGCCTGGACTACCGAGTCTACCTTGCCTCATCCAGACTTGAGACTACGTGAGCCTGGACCACCGAGTCTACCTCACCTCATCTGGCTTGAGCATCTTCACTTCATGCGAGCCTGGACTACCAAGTCTACCTCACCTCAGAGCTCAAACACTTCATATAAGTCAAGCTCACCTTGCGGAGGCAGCGACCGAGCACCTCTTGTCGACTTAAGCATTAGAGGCGGTGTGTCTAGCACCACACCGGTGCGTAGGTTTACTGTCTTGAAGGCCACGTCTTCCCCATTCTCAAACAAATTTACCGTTGGTGGCACGTGAAGGTCAGGTGAGTTCCTCTGACCAAATTTGACCATCAACATATAACAAATTGTAAGGGACCACCGGACACACACATATCTCCACAATGGTATGATATTGTCCACTTTGGGCATAAGCCATCATGGTTTTGCTTTTGGTTCACTCCAAAAGGCCTCATATACCAATGGAGATATTGTCCTCCCTTATATACCCATGATCCTCCCCTCGAACAAAGTACCACTGAGCCTCCCCTCAACTAGTCATCTATCCGTCCAACTCTCTAGGCTTCACCGCTTTACCAAGAGTTTACTCTTATCCACGATGACTCCTCTTCTCTGGAGTATACCCGCCTGCCCAACAGAGCTCAACCACATATCTCCCATGACTACTTCAAGGCTCACAACTTCTTTGTTCGGCACCCGAGGATTCTACCCGACATGGCTACTCTAGGGGCATGGCTCTGATACCACTTGTAAGGGACTACCGGACACACACATATCTCCACAATGGTATGATATTGTCCACTTTGGGCATAAGCCCTCATGGCTTTGCTTTTGGATCACCCCAAAAGGCCTCATACCAATGAAGATACTTGTCCTCCCTTATATACCCATGATCATCCCCTTATCTAGCCAATGTGGGACTTTGGTCGCACTCCCAACACAAATAAACTTATGAGTGATAGAAGTGTGTATAGGTTTAATTTTCAAAATGATAATGAAATTGGACCTTACAATTTAGCTTTCTTTTTTCAGATTTTTATTTTTTCTTTTGTTGTTTCCTCTGTGTAGTTTACTTAAAAAAAATGCTAAAATTTTGATTCGCTCGTGATTTTGTATACAAAGTTAAAATATTAAAGAATACATAGCAAGAGGTATAGTCAACATGAGTCTAATTTAGTAATCGACACATATTTCTTAATTTCCCGAGATAAGAGGTTCAAATTTCAATACCCAAAATTTCATGTACTAAAAAATACCATAAATTGTTAAGAAGAGAGAAAAATAGAATTTAAGAGAAAAAAAGATGAGAGAGAATTAAAAGTTAGATACACTAAGAGATGTACTAAATAAAGAATTATAAGATAGTGAGGGAGAAAAAGAAGTTATAAAAGAGAGAAACATTAGAATAAGAAAAGTCACAGAGAATGAAACTTTTTTAGAGAAATATATGTATGTTAGAGAAAGAAATGTAAGTTGGAGAAAAAGAAATCCAAACTAGAGATGAAAAGTCTTAGAGAGAAAGGGAATTTTTATAGAGAGTAAAAAAATTGAAGGTAAAAAAAGCTATAGAAAAAGAGATGTATTAGAGAGAGATGTCTAAAGTGGAAAAGATAGTGTTAAAAGAAAAAACAATTGTGATAAACAAATCATTTATGTTTAGAAACTACTCTTTAAAAGAAATTTACCTACCATTTAAAATTTTGTACACTGAAACTTGAATTTGTAATCAAATAACATTAATTTTCAATTGTAACAACCGAGTCCCTTGTGATGAGGGATTTTTAGGTCTTGGCTGCGGCGAGTCCGGCAGATCTAGTGGAAGTTGGGAATCGGTCTGCTAGCTTGATTGGAGGGTGCTGAGGCTTGAGGTTTGGAGGTAATCGGAGGGAGTGCTTGGAGTTTTTGGGTTTTTTTGGGGGTTGTCTGACGCAGTTGACGGCGACGGCGAAAGGGTTTTCTTTTGTCTCGCCGGAGTTTTTGGGTTTGCGGGGGTTGTCTGTTGCGGCTGACGGCGACGACGCAAGGATTCTAATGGGTTTCTTCTTTGTCTCGCCGGAGTGAAGGGGATCGGTGGGAGTTTGTTCTAGGTTGTGGGTTTTGCAGATCGTGGCTTTGCTGGGCTCAGCGACGGTGGTGAGGGCTGAGGCGGTCGAGGAGGTGCGATGGGCTGGCGCTGCCTGAGCGACTACCAGATTTCTGTTATGAGTGTGGCTGCCTGGGGCACTCGAGAAGAGAGTGCGGGGCTGTTGGTGAAGGCGGTCCGGATCAGCAGGGTGAGTAGTATGGTGATTGGATGAGAGCGGGGGCGGGGTTTGGGGAGCCTGGGAGGCGGACTCAGGAGGGAGGGGTGGATAATGCAGTGAGCCGGAAACCTGAAAGCCCAAAGCCTTCTACTGACGGGCAGGTGATTCATGAGTCTGGGAAGGAGACTGCTAGTGCTTCAGGGGAGGCAATGGGAATCCAGGCTAGTTCGTAGGGAGATCAGGGGAAGGGGGGTAGTACAGAGGGGGGCAGTGGGGGTGCGGGAACGAGTGGGGAGGGGGTGACTGATAGGGAAAAGGGGAAGCAGAAAGTGGGGTGTGCCACGGATGAAAGTGGGGTAAGTGAGGGAGGGGATGATGGGATGCTGGTTGACTCTATGGGGCAGGGGAAAGGGGGGGAAGTGTTGGGGAAAAGGGGTTAATAGTAGGAGCTGGAAGAGAAGGGCGAGGGATGTCTTGTCTGATGTTACTAATCGGGATGTTTCCTCAGGGTCCGTTAATGGTAAAAGGAAGGCAGGAAGTGTGGAGGGTGTGGAGCTAGGGGGAAAGAAATTAAAAGGGGGGGGGGGAATAGAGAGAGATGTGTCAGCTATATCTGATCCGACTGTGTTGGCGGTGGCTGGTTCCCAGCCCCGCCGGGGATTATGAGTTTGATTTTCTGGAATGTTCGGGGTTCGGGGTCACCCCGAACATTCAGGCGCCTGACCAAGCTGGTGTAGGAGAAACGACCCCAGGTGCTCTTCTTATCTGAAACGAAGGTGTCTGCTAGTAGGATCTCTTCTGAGAAGCGTTTGTTGGGCTTTGATAACTGTTTTTGTGTTGATTGTCACGGGCGAAGTGGTGGGTTGGCACTCATGTGGGTTTCTTCGATATCTTTCAGTCTTCTCTCTTTCTCCAAGAACCACATTGATGGATGGATCTCATGGGATGGTCGTAGGTGACGGCTCACCGGTTTCTATGGTTTCCCTTCAGTGGTCTGCATTCCCAGTCTTGGTCTCTCCTATCTAGGCTGAGGGGCTGTGCTGATACACCGTGGCTGATTGGCGGGGATTTTAACGCCATCTTATGTCAGGATGAGAAGGATGGGGGTAGGGATAAGCCGTTGTCTGTGCTGGCTGCTTTTCAGAGTGTGGTTGACTTGTGTGGGCTGCTGGACTTGGGCTTTGTTGGGGATCGCTTTACTTGGTGCAACAGGCGACCGAGAGGTGAGACGATTTATGAGCGGTTGGATCGTGCTTTTGGTAACACCGCTTGGACGGACCTTTATCCGGACTATGTGGTTAACCATCTTAACTACAGCCGGTCTGATCATAGGCCGGTAGAGCTAATTCTCACCCCCCTACCCAGTGTTGGTCTTAGAAAGGTCAGCGGATTGCTCGGTTTGAGGAAACTTGGCTTAGACAACCAGATTTGCGGCAGTTGGTTGGTAGTTTGTGGGGCGCAGGGTCTGAGGAGTCTAGTGATATAACGCCTTTGGCTATTGCTAATAAGGCTAAGGGATGTGTGCTTTCGATGGTTGGCTGGGGTCGATCGAAGTCTGGGAATTTCCCGAGGCGTATCAGTAGTGCGAATCAGAAGGTTCAGTTGGTCATCGCTAATCTTAGTACATCGGACTCTCGTGACTTGCTTGTCCAGGCTGAGGCTCAGTTGGAGGAGGTGTTGCAAGAGGAGGAGGTATACTGGAAACAGAGGTCCAGGGAGTTGTGGCTTCGAGAAGGGGACCGCAATACTCGGTGGTTCCATCGTCGGGCCTCTTACTGCCAGAAGCTCAACCGCATTCGAAGGTTGGAGGATAGTCAGGGAGTATGGCACAAGGAGAAGACGGTAGTTATTCAGGTGATGTCTGATTACTTCCAATAGTTGTTTTCTTCGTCGGGGCCGAGTATGCAGGATTTTGAGGAGGCGATGTAAGATCTGAGTCCGTCTATGGATGATGAGATGAATCAGGCACTACTACGACCATTTACCAAAGAGGAGATTCTGCTGGCTTTGAAGCAGACGCATCTTCATAAAGGCCCATGGTTCAGATGGGTTGTCGGGAAGTTTTTACAAGAATCATTGGGACATTGTTGGGCAAGATATCATCCAGAGTTGTTTGGCAGTTCTGAATCACGGATGTTCTCTAGGTGCCGTTAATGACACTATGATTGTGCTCATCCCGAAAGTTAAAGCGGCCCGACGGGTGGTCGACTTTCGGCCTATCTCCCTTTGTAACGTGAGTTACAAGCTGATCTCGAAGGCATTGGTTAATCGCATGAAGCATATACTGCCTTAGTTGATTTCGCAGAACCAAAGTGCCTTTATTCCAGGTAGGTGTGTTGTGGACAATGCCGTCCTGGGGTTTGAGTGCATCCACGAGCTACGGAGGAGAGTTAGGGGGAGGACCAAATGGGCTGCGCTAAAACTAGACATGAGCAAAGCCTATGACAGGGTGGAATGGTCTTTTCTTCGTGAGATCATGTTACGTCTGGGTTTTGCTCAGCAGTGGGTTGATCTGGTCCTTCGGTGTGTCAGCTCGGTATCCTTTTCTTTCAATCTGAATGGGGAGAAGGTGGGGCAGGTGTTTCTGTCTAGGGGTCTCCGGCAGGGGGATCCTCTCTCCCCATATTTGTTCCTGTTATGTGCGGAGGGATTGTCCAGCCTGTTGTGTGGAGCTGAGCGGAGATCTCAGATTTCTGGCTTCCGGGTTGGGCGCTCCAGCCCATCGATTTCACACCTCTTTTTTGCGGATGATAGCCTTCTCATTTTCAGGGCCATTGGGAGTGAAGCGTTGGTCATTCGGGATCTGTTGGCACGGTATGAGAGGGCATCAGGGCAGACTATCAATTATGAGAAGTCTGTTGTTGCATTCAGCCCGAACACGGGGGAGGAGGCTCAGCAGTATATCAGTCAGGTTCTTTCCGTGTCCCGCTGCCCATGTCACCAGCAGTATCTGGGTCTACCTTCCTTTATGCCTCGTAATCGGTCGGGGGCTTTGAAGTTTGTGAAGGTTCGTATTTGGCGTCAGATTCAGGGATGGAAGGGTAAATTCTTCTCGGTAGCGGGGAAGGAAGTCCTCCTCAAGTCCATAGTTCAGGTGATTCCTTGTTATACAATGAACTGTTTCCGGTTGCCTAGGTGTTTGATCAAGGAGATCCACAAGACTATGGCTAGATTTTGGTGGAATGGATCTGAGGAGATAAGGCGGATACATTGGCTGAGTTGGGAGTCTTTGTGCCGTCCCAAGTGCATGGGTGGGCTGGGGTTCCGTGATATGGAACTTTTTAACCAAGCCCTGCTGGCTAAACAGTGGTTGCGTGTTCTCCAAGACCCTTCTTCTCTTCTGTGCTCTGTGCTTAAAGGTCGCTATTTTCCCCAGTCAGGTTTCTTGGAGGCAGGTCTTGGGTCACGCCCGTCTTTTGTCTGGCGCAGCTTGTTATGGGGGCGGGAGCTCTTAGTTCGGGGATGTCGCTGGAGGGTTGGTAACGGTCGTGCCACGCCCATCTATGGCTCGAATTGGCTACCGAATGAGCTCTCCCTCCAAATACAGTCGGCTCCACTGCTTTCTCCTGCTAGTACGGTGAGTGAGTTATTTTCTGTGTCTGGTGGATGGGATTTGACTAAGCTCAGAGCCCTTTTCAATGAGTCTGATTGTGAGGCCATCTTGAGAATTCCTCTACGGCAGGGTTTGGGGGAGGACCGCTTGATTTGGCACTTTGAGAAGCATGGGAACTATTTTGTGAAGAGTGGGTATCGACTTGCTCATATACTGGCTAACCAGGACCGACCTGGTCCCTCGAACTCCGATAGAATGCGCGCGTGGTGGTCCGCCCTTTGGAAGTTGAATGTGCCTAATAAACATAAGTTCTTCCTCTGGCGACTTTTCCATGACCGTCTTCCTACTAAGGTGAACCTTATCAAACGTGGACTCAATGTGTCTAGTCTGTGTGTTTTGTGCGGGGATGATGCAGAAGACTGTCTACATCTGTTCTGGAACTGCCCTGTGGTTAAGTGTATGTGGTTGGGTTCCAAATTTGCTCCCCTACATCATCCCTTTTCTCATCTCATGTTCGAGGAGATCATTGGGGGATGAAGGACAAACTTGCGGGGCCAGATTTTGAGCTGGTGGTCATTTTTTGGTGGGCCGTGTGGAACCTTCGAAACACCATGAGTTGGGGTGGTCAGTTAGCCGGTCGAGATCTCTGGGCATATTCGAGTGATTACCTTAATGCCTTCCATGTTGGTGGGGGGCGTCGTCTAGCAGAGGACTACTTACGAGGCCAGATGAGTGACCATGAGAAACGCTGTGTATGGAGACCGCCTCCTGTTAGTAAGCTTAAACTTAATATCGATGCTTCTGTCAGGCCTGACACAGGAGAAGTTGGAGGTGGTTGTGTGCTGCGTAGGGCTGTTGGGGAGGTCTTTATGGCGGCCTGTTTGAGCTTGCAGAGGTGTTGGAGTGTGGATTTGGCTGAGGGCTGGGTGGTGTATAAAGGGGTCCAACTCGCTCGGCAGCTGGGGTTTGCAGATTTTGTGGTAGAGACTGATTCTCTGAGGTTGGTCAAAATCCTGCATGGTGAGTTGCATGATGTGTCGGAAGTGGGACTGCTGATAGATGAAGTCCGAGGAATCCTCCATCCTTGGGACAACGGTAAGGTTTTGTTTACACCACGACAGGGGAACAAGGCGGCGCATGTCTTGGCGAGCTTGGCCTTTTCATATGTTGAGCGTGTTTGGCTGGAAGAATGGCCGAGCGAGATCTCTGATGTCCTAAGGTGTGATGTTGTTTCATCTCTTTGAAGCATTTCCCCAATACGATAAAGGTGTACCATCTAAGTTTTTTCAGGTTCTCCCATCCGCTGTGCCTAATCAGGGAAGGTTTCTGTTTCTCTTTTACTTTGTTGTCTCTGTACTTGGTCCTGTGGATGTATGTTAGATGATGTTAGGGCCATTGTATGGAGTGGGTTGGGGGTGGTAACATGTGCATGCTAGTAGAGGCTAGGCCTCAAGTTTTGGATGTGTTTGAGTGTCAGATTATTTCTTCTCGCATGTTACGTTTCAGTGGTTTCTCTTTGTTGATTCTAGTTTGTTGAGGTCATGTGTCTGTGCACTGGTTTTGTCCTTTGAGCTTGCTCTGGTTGTTTGATTCCTTGTTATTGAGGCTGGATGTTGGAGCTCTGTGATAATCTCTGAATGTTCTGTTATGCTCTTTGCTTGGGATTGAGGTGATGGCTGGTAACATGATCTGAGCATGGTCTTAAGGGTTGTCTTGATTGTTCTTGCATACTTGTGCACTTTGGCCTTTCTTCTAGCTAGCTTCGAAAGCATAGGTTTGCTTTATGAGCTCCTTAAGCCTGTTGTCACCTCGATAGGATAGAGGGTTGAGCTGGAAGCCTAATTGTGTTGCAGATTAGAGTTGTTTTCACGAGGCACAAAATAGGGGGTCCAAAGAGCTGCCTGTAGGGTGTTCAGTCAGGCCAGCCAAGAGTTAAACTCGGGTTAGGGGTCCCTACTCTGCAGTGCGAAAGCTAGTTCCCCGCCTCATGAGTGTGAATAAAAGAGAGTTTGAGTTGTTTTGATGGAAAAGAAAGTTTGGAAAAGAAAAAGTGAGTTTGGCCAAAATGGCCCAAAAAAAAAAAAGGAAAAGGGAAAAGGAGAAGGAAATGGATGAGAAAGGAGAGTCTGAGTAGAAAAGAAAATTGTTTGTTCAGGTTTTAGGTAGTGTGTTAGTAGCCTAGTTTGTTTTCCTTTTAGCTTCTAGCAAGGCCTTTGTTCCAGTGTAGGGGGAAGATGGGTGGAGGGGGTCTATAAATCTTGCCAGGGCAAGTAGGGCGGCTCTAGGAAGGGCTTTACCACACACACACGTGAGAATCTTTCGGGATATCCTTGGCTTGCTTTGCTTATGTTATCTTGCATGTTTGCCTCTCCTGAGCGGATGGTTAGCTTTCGTTGTTCAGGGCTTATCCATGATTAGTTTCCGACCTCTGATCTTTCTCATGGAATTTTATTGCTTAGGCTTGCTCGGGGGCTTGCATGTCTTAGGTGGGGTGTGGAAAGATGGGCTTAAGCTGTCTCTGTATATCTTTTCCTGAAATGTCTATTGGATTCGAGCTATGATTTATATGTGTGAATTGCTTCATGTTGGGGGTAATGTTTTTTTGTAGGCTTGCAACTATGAGTTTCGGGGCCGACCAATGGGTGGTAGTGAGCTAATCTGAGGCGACCTTGGAGTGTACAATTTGTTGCCTGCTTTATAAATGGATTAGATGTGTAAGAGATCATACGAATTGCTGGTTATTGTAGCTTCAATGTTTGTGCTCCAAAGCTGAATGCAGCATGACAATGCCTGTGCCATATCTTGCCAAAGTATTTGAGGAGTCTGTGCTTATGAGCGTGTGGCCGTCTTGATGTTGTGCACAAGCCAATTTCGTGACGAATCTAGTGGCTAGTGTGTGGAAGGAGTTTGATCGCAGCGGTAGATAGTTACATTGGGAGAAGCCATTGGTGTGTTTGCTTAGTTTGGTTCTTTTCTTTGGGTGGTTTATGCCAATTCTTTGTGTAAAAAAAAAAAACATTAATTTTCAAAAGATTATTTGATAAAATAAAAACTATAAGGAAAATAAATTGTAATCAAATAGTAATTTATACTGAGTTTGGGACCAAAGTTTCATGTGGGGTTGATTTTGCCCGTGTTAACAGTGATTATTGAACAATCTTAACAACTTTCTAGGTTTGGTAGAGTTTGGGACCAAAGTTTCATTTGGGGTTGATTTTAATCACTTTAACGCGTTTTTCAAATTTAAATCTTAAATTTATCAAACATTAATTTAATTTATATTATTATAGCTGATTTTTTCTAAAAGCACAGTTATGAGTAATTGTTATTTTAAAAGCTACTGTTATTCCAAACTAAGTCCGAATCTCGTACCTTGAGGGATGTGATATAGGTGTTGCCTTAAAATTCGAAAATGAAGAGCCGTGGCATATAAGTTGTTGTTCCACTCCATATTCTCACCTCTGTGGAACCTCTCATTAATAATGTGTAATATTTGGTTTATTTCATTTTGAAAGTGATATGACAGTCCAAGCCTTTGCAGTTCGTCTACAAGCTCCAATTGTCTCAAAGTATCCCCAACCAATGGTTCTCTGCTGAGCATCATTTTAATTACTTCTTTTAGCAAGTCTCTTCGATTCAAATAGGTCTTTTCCTGAAAAGTTTTTTCAATTTGATTTCGTTTGACGGACATCCATAAACAAGAACGTCAAATCTAATTCAAAACACTATAAACCATAAATTTTAGATTTCCTTACTTTGTTCTTCGAATTTTTTTGTTTATGGGATATGTATTCAAGTCACATAGGTTGGTGGTTACCATTTGGTAAATGGAAATTAAAAAAAGAAAATATGACAAATTAAGTTCAGGGACTAACGTATACGTCAAAATCATAATAATTATTTTTAGAAGTTTTAAACACTTAAATAATCATTTTGAAAGTTTAGAATTTGAACTTCAATTTTAGGGGAAAAAATCGATTTATGCCCCAAAATTTTGGACGTTGTACCAATAAAAATCCTAAACTAATAATTGTATCAATTTAAACTCCAAATTTTTATAAGTGAATCAATTTAAACTATCTATTAGTAATTTATCTCTATTTTCACTTGATTCCTTTTTAAATCAACTCAAAATTACCTAATGAATGGTCTAATGAATTCACTCAAGCAAATTTAGAGTTTTAATAAATTATTTTTCTCTACATTTTAATAGAACAATAAATGTGTACCAAATTATATCAATATGCTAAAAAAGTCCATTCACTACAATTGTCACATTGTGGCCTATCTTTCTCTAAACTCTTTAGTGTATAATTAAAGTATATCTTTTCGTTTTTCTCTCCAATATCCACTTATATAAAAGTGTAAGCTACACTATATCAACCTTCTCAAATAATTTCTCATTATTGACACTCAGTTACATCATCGTGCAATTATATATTAATTTTAAAAAAAGGATGAAGTGGCTAAAATTATGAGAGTAAAAAAAAACATGTAAAGAGAATCCATGATAAGTAAAATTATTGTATCAAAGTGTTACCTTGAATTCACCCGTCAACGATTGAACAAACTCGTGCTTCCAAATAGATGGTTGGTAATTTGCAGATCGTCGAACAACAGAATCATCATAAACTTTTCTCACGACAGTAGGTCGCTTATCCATTTGAGAAAAAACATAAAACTTAGCATAAGAAGGAAGATATTGTTGGGAGGTAAAACGAGAGATGGAAGAAGAAAGAGGAAGGTGGAGAATACCCATATCCAAACTCTCCCAATGCCTGTACGGCTGAATTTATATTATTGTTGAGGAGCAAAGATCCATTGCTTTTATATATGAAATTTCTCATATCATATGCAATAATTATTTGCGTGGCCACGCAAATTGCTTTCGTTTATTTTTTTTCTCTGAGAAGGAAAAAACGTGGTCTAGTTTTGCGTGGTATATATTATGTTCAAATATTTAGAAATATGTTGGTGGTCCTACACATGTGAGATGGAATTTGAATAATCAATGTATTAACTAATTACACTACATTTGAATGACCACAATTAAGTTTAATTTAGCTATAGCATATGTAGAGAAGATTTCAAATGGTTATTGATTAATATGGTTATAGATTTGTATTGGGAAAAAAGTTCAAATGTTCTTGTTGTTTTTGGATATTTCTAAGTAAAATGATATTGGTTTAGCGAATCATCATCAAAGGTCTGGCTTAAAATGTCATTTTGATGTTAATTTGGTTAATTTTCTTTTGGTTACATGTTATGAGGTTCTAATAAGTTTCTGTTTACTAGATCACACACGTTGATTTTAGTTGTTGCTACCATTATCGTTATTAAATAATAAGTCAATTTTGAATGTACTTATATACATGTAAATTTAAGTAATTAAGCGTGAAAAAAAACTAAAAGTATCTTTAAAAAATAAAAACTAAATGCTTTTCTATTTTCATTGAATACATACTATGTATGTAATTCGTCATATTAATCTATAATACATAAAAAGTACGACTTCTCAAAAAAAAAAAAGTACGAATGTGGAAAAAACTTTTTTTGGACAATATTAACCTCAACCCTTTAGAGAATATCTAAATTGTCCTTTTTCTTTATTAAAAAAAATACTAATTAAATTAATTTTTGAAACCATTCACTACCCACCTACAAACTCACGTTGTCATTCCTATTTTGAAAAGTTATTAAATATTAATGGTTCTTTTTCATTTATTATTATTATTTATAATTATTTTATCATTTATTAGTATTTAATTAAAAAATAAAATCCAATGAACATTAATTGTTGTAGTCCCTTATTAAATTGTGTTTAAATTAATAAAAGAATTTTTAAAGAATTTTTTATTACCACACATCTAACTATATTGTCTTTTTATTTATTATTTAATATTTAATATTTATTTTTTAAGTTGTTTTATTATTAATTATCATTTAATTAACACATAATATTTGAGATGCAAGAGTTAGAATATGAAAAGTTTTGTCCTCTAATATTTAATGATGAAATTCAAGAGTTTTGTAACTATTTATGATTTATAACTATATAAAGGTCACTATTCAACATTTTTTTCACAAACATTTGAGTTTCTCTTCTTCTTCGGTTTGCTTTCTTCTTCTTTTTCGGAATATTTGTTTTTCTTCATTTATTCATTGTTTTGCTATATATATTGATTTTCCTTATATATATATTCGATTTTGCTTAATCTAACATGCATCTTTAGTTTGTCTTTTGATATAATATTGATAATTTTCAATTAAAAAAATGCTCGAAGTTATGTAAATAAGAGAGTTATAGATGATATACTTCCAATTGAACTCAAATGCAATTTTTTTTTTACAAGAAATGCAAATATGTTTTAGCTTCATAGGTATATTCTCTCCTTCCATATGTATTTTAGCTTTAGTGCTTATTTTATAATAATAATAATTATTATGAAACTTTATATAGAATATGAATCTATTTAAATTTAATTTGTAGCTCAACGGTAATTGGCATATACTTTCGACCAAGAGATCAGAGGTTCGAACCCCCACCCCCAAATGTTGTTGTAGTAAAAAAAAAATTGTAGTATATGATTATATTAATCGATTTTCTCCTTCAAACCACAAAAATAAGAAACCATAGGATTACATTTATATATTATTTTTAAAATGAACATTACATTTTATGTAGTAAGTATTAAAAAAAATTATCTCTCATAGTTGTCAACATTTTAGTTATAGTATGCAACAAGTTTTTTTCCTAATTTGTGGGTTGAATGTTACTATTTTTAATTTTTTTTATCTTCCTAGAAAAAGGAAGTAACTTCACTCCCTTGTTATTTCTCTCCCCCTCCCTCCTATAAATCTTCATCTTCTTGGGTTACCATATACTACTCATCTCTCTTGCTTTTTATGTGTTCGTAAATAAATAGATAAAACTAAATCAACTCCAAAACTAAAACCTAAACCTAAAGGGCAAGCATACAAAGTCATTTCTTCATCAATTTTCTTTCTTGTTGCATCTACTTTTTTATATAGGTATTTTTGTGTGTGTGTTGTCTTTATTTCTTTTTTTATTATTTTAAATATAGTAATAGAAGATTGGAACCACCACAAATATTTGAGGTGATTTCTTAATTCATTTTCTTCTTCTCTTTTATTGTCGTACCTAATTTTTTATGGATGTGTTTGTTTGTGTTTTATCCTTTCATTTTTTTTATATAGAGAAATGCAAGATTTTTTGTAACGACTCTACTTTTCATGCCTAGATCCTAAGGCCGTTACTACATGCATTTCATTCTACTTCTAAGAACAGCGGGAAACTTTCATTTAAAGAAACCATACTTAGAAATTTGCGAAACTTTTCAATCTGGGATCCCAGTTTAAAACAGAACAAACGAAACCTTTAGTAAATCAAACCAACTTAAAGCGGAATAAATCATAAATCATTCAATACAAGTTTAAAGGAGAATTTCAAAACGTAAAAAAATGCGAAAGACTATCCTAAAGGAGATCCATGGCTCAGCAGCTCCCCGTCACGCGTACTGCACACCTTTACCTCTACCTGCAGTTGTATGTAAGGGAAAAGAATGAGTATTTAAGAAAATACTCAATAAGTAGCAATCAAGGCTTTAACGTTTTATTCAAGTTAAGGGCCTTAGGTTAGGTCATCTCTTTTCATTTCATTTCATCTCATTTCATTTCATTTCATTTATCTGTAGTTCGGGTCTCGTGTTCAATTAGAACACCTTTATATAAATATAAGTTTGCCAACTCACTGATGGTGCACAAGTGGGAGTTTTGGGAGGTCTCTACTCCTACTGATGGTAGATGGCACCCAATCAGTGGAGCTAAGTCTCATCCCTCAAGGCACTAATAGGCGCGTAGCGCTCTAAGCTACCATTTCACTGGTGGAGCGTTCATGGGTTTAAGTCAGGAATTTACTTCCACAGTTAGTAAATGGCACCTAGACTGCGAAGCCAAGTCCCGCCCATTAAGCCCCTCATTTCAGTCTATTACATCTCAGTCCTAGGTGTTTAATTGACACGACCCTTGTCTAAGGCACTAGCCTATTCCCTTCTCTTTCCTAATCCTTTCCCTCAAGGTAAATATGATTCCTAAGCCGTCATGAGGCTACCGAAAATTCGGCAGCATAACGACGTACGCAGAGGGAACCCAAAATTTTTCCTTGCGCCTGAAAATAAGAATATACACTCCTAGCCAGAGATAAGACACAACTCCCCGTCGTTCACTAACAATACCAGACAACACATAATGTACAACAGTCCAACACCTTCCACCCATTACATAGCACAAGCACACAACATCCATATTCCCGAAGGCAACCGTATACATAACATCTTAACCTCAATCCAAATATTTAATATACATGCTAGGAGCAAACAGTCATCTCAATGCATAACATTTCAGGCTAAGGCAACTCAGGGATTAAAACCAACGCATGCTATTATAAGTCATACCCAGCTTAAATGAGTTTTCAAACACAGAATTTATTCCAAAGGGGCTACTTACATGCAGGCGAACTTTATAAACAACAACTAACCAGAACATGCTTAACCATTTTCATGCTTCCAAGAAAAGAAGAACAAACCATGCTTGGTTAAATCCATGACAACACTTAGAACTTTAATCCAATTGGCTACTTACCTTAGTGAAGAAGATATTGGATCAACCTTTAACAAATTTCTTAACTCCAAGGCTCTTTAGCAAACCAAAACAGAAGCACTGATTGCTGTCCAAGCTCTCAAATCCACCTAAATCCAACAATTTAATCACCAAACGCAATGGGCATATTAAATTCAATAGCCAAAATCAATGGGTACTCCTTTAACACAATTAAATCATTCAAAACTTAACTTAGTTCACTTACCCAAAGCCGGAATTGCTCAAACACGCTGAAACTTGAAGACCCACTGCTTGAATCGCCGGAATTGAATGGGTACGCTTGCTGAACGGGAGAAAAAGCGAATGGGTAATCGTTTAAATGCAAGAACTAACCCACATAAGCCTCAAACCAACTTACCCAATGCGGAAACTCCCCTAAAACAGCCGAAAACGCAGAAAAAAGGTCCCTCCTCGTTGCTGTCCGCGCCTACAGTGGCGACGGCGACTTGCAGATCGACGGCAGCTCGTGAGTGGGTTGCAGGCGGCGGCGCGTCGGCTCTGCTACACAGAGAGAGAGTGGCTGAGAGAGAGAGAGAGAAAAAGACGAGAGAAACAAAATCGAGAGAGAGAGAAGAGAAACGGGTTAGAGAGAGAGAATCGTTACCGGCGGCGGTTGCTTACGGCAGCGGTAACGACGGTTGAGTGGCGGCGGCGTCGACGGATGGGCGGCGGCGTGCGGCACTGAGGCGGCGTCGGCGGTGAGCGTGCGGATGAGAGAGAGGGAGAGAGATTGCCGAGCGAGGGAGAGAATGGAGCAGAGAGAGAGAGAGAGAGAGAGAGAACATTCGTGGGAGGGAGAGAGAGTTAAGATTTTCTTTTCTTTTCTTTTGTTTTTTTTTTATTTGGTCAATTGACCGAAAATGTGGGGGGAAATTTTCCCCCCATTTCCCCTTTGACCGGGCTGCCCACTCCCCTTTTTCTCCTCTTTTTTTTTTTTTAAATAGAAAAAGCTGGCTACTACATCATACTAACCTTAAAAGGACTTTCGTCCTCGAAAGTTGCTAGTACTGGAACAACTCTGGATACTTGGTCATCATCTCGTCTTCTCTCTCCCACGTTGCCTCTTCAGACAAATGGTTTCGCCAAAGGACCTTCACGAGAGCTATCTTTTCAAGCAGTGGGTCTTCAAGTTTCAGCGTGTTTGAGCAATTCCGGCTTTGGGTAAGTGAACTAAGTTAAGTTTTGAATGATTTAATTGTGTTAAAGGAGTACCCATTGATTTTGGCTATTGAATTTAATATGCCCATTGCGTTTGGTGATTAAATTGTTGGATTTAGGTGGATTTGAGAGCTTGGACAGCAAGCGGTGCTTCTGTTTTGGTTTGCTAAAGAGCCTTGGAGTTAAGAAATTTGTTAAAGGTTGATCCAATATCTTCTTCACTAAGGTAAGTAGCCAATTGGATTAAAGTTCTAAGTGTTGTCATGGATTTAACCAAGCATGGTTGGTTCTTCTTTTCTTGGAAGCATGAAAATGGTTAAGCATGTTCTGGTTAGTTGTTGTTTATAAAGTTCGCCTGCATGTAAGTAACCCCTTTGGAATAAATTTTGTGTTTGAAAACTCATTTAAGCTGGGTATGACTTATAATAGCATGAATTGGTTTTAATCCCTAAGTTGCCTTAGCTTGAAATGTTATGCATTGAGATGACTGTTTGCTCCTAGCATGTATATTAAATATTTGGATTGAGGTTAAGATGTTATGTATACAGTTGCCTTCGGGAATATGGATGTTGTGTGCTTGTGCTATGTAATGGGTGGAAGGTGTTGGACTGTTGTACATTATGTGTTGTCTGGTATTGTTAGTGAACGACGGGGAGTTGTGTCTTATCTCTGGCTAGGAGTGTATATTCTTATTTTCAGGCGCAAGGAAAAATTTTGGGTTCCCTCTGCGTACGTCGTTATGCTGCCGAATTTTCGGTAGCCTCATGACGGCTTAGGAATCATATTTACCTTGAGGGAAAGGATTAGGAAAGAGAAGGGAATAGGCTAGTGCCTTAGACAAGGGTCGTGTCAATTAAACACCTAGGACTGAGATGTAATAGACTGAAATGAGGGGCTTAATGGGCGGGACTTGGCTTCGCAGTCTAGGTGTCATTTACTAACTGTGGAAGTAAATTCCTGACTTAAACCCATGAACGCTCCACCAGTGAAATGGTAGCTTAGAGCGCTACGCGCCTATTAGTGCCTTGAGGGATGAGACTTAGCTCCACTGACTGGGTGCCATCTACCATCAGTAGGAGTAGAGACCTCCCAAAACTCCCACTTGTGCACCATCAGTGAGTTGGCAAACTTATATTTATATAAAGGTGTTCTAATTGAACACGAGACCCGAACTACAGATAAATGAAATGAAATGAAATGAAATGAGATGAAATGAAATGAAAAGAGATGACCTAACCTAAGGCCCTTAACTCGAATAAAACGTTAAAGCCTAGATTGCTACTTACTGAGTATTTTCTTAAATACTCATTCTTTTCCCTTACATACAACTGCAGGTAGAGGTAAAGGTGTGCAGTACGCGTGACGGGGAGCTGCTGAGCCATGGATCTCCTTTAGGATAGTCTTCCGCATTTTTTTACGTTTTGAAATTCTCCTTTGAACTTGTATTGAATGATTTACGATTTATTCCGCTTTAAGTTGGTTTGATTTACTAAAGGTTTCGTTTGTTCTGTTTTAAACTGGGATCCCAGATTGAAAAGTTTTGCAAATTTCTAAGTATGGTTTCTTTAAATGAAAATTTCCCGCTGTTCTTAGAAGTAGAATGAAATGCATGTAGTAACGGCCTTAGGATCTAGGCATGAAAAGTAGGGTCGTTACATTTTTGTAACCACCAAACATATTTTTAGTTCTTATAATTATTAGAAAAAAATTGATATGTGTAAGTCTCTTATTGAATTATTTGATGAGTTTTTTTTTTTTTTTTTTTTTTTTTGAGTTCAACAACATTTGGGGTGGGAGATTCGAACATCTACCTCTTGGTCAAGAGTGAATGCCAATGATACTTTCAAAATTGTAATTCATAATTAACAAATGATATAATTATTATTTGTAAATACTTTCAAATTGTATTATTAAAATAGGAAAAAGTATGAATGTGGAAGAAACTTATTTTTGACAATATTAACCTTAATTTTTTATATAATGTCTACTTTACCCTTTATTTGATTTTTTTTTCCATGATTTCTCTTCCTCATCTTCCCATTATCTCTCTATATTCCACGTCTCCCTCTCATTCTCTCTCTCAATTATTTATCTCTCCTATTAATTCTCAATTTTCTCTCTCCATTCATCCAAATTCCTCCATCTCACCTCTCTCCCTTTATCCTTTATATTTTCTTTTTTATATATAACGTATTTTTTTTTTCTTTTTGAAACATATAACCTATATAGCTTCAATCTTTCATCTTCCTCTCTTTAATTATATGATGACATTAATTTTGTTAAATCTCATTTAAAATATTGAAATATGAAAAAAAAAAAAATCTCTTTACCATTTTATGATCTTTAATTATTGAATATCAAAAGTCCTAGAATCTCAAAGGTTTTTGAACGTCTTCATATTCTACCCCTATAAAAAGTCTATCTTCTCCTCATTCTCAACAATAATGTGAGGTTCACAATCAACTTCTTCTTCTTTTTATTTATATTTTTCTCTCTCACTTTTTTATTTCCTACAACTATAAAAACTATCTTCTACTCATTTTCAATAAAGTTCTTATATTCTTCTTCTCTTTTATACTTTTCTCTCCAAGAGAAATGACATCATCTCCCCTAAAATCTCTCTCACCCTCCTATGGTTCTCAATTGTTGCCATATACGTATTACCACTCCTTCCATTTTCGTTTTTGTTTTCATATTTCTATATATATGAAACGTAAGCATAGCACAAAAACCATTATTTATAAATGCATTTCTTAATTCATTCTCTATGTTTTTTTACTCTCTATTATTGTGCCTAATTTTTCTTTTTTGGATAGGTATGTAAGTATTTTTTTTCTAATTATTTTTTCCTTTCTTTTTTCAGAAAAATGCAAGATTCCTACAATCTTAATTGAACAATGTGATACTTTCCTTCCAACCACAATGACAAGAAGTCTACAACTAGAACGCATATCAAGCACTCCGTAATAGTCTTTGCTTGGATGACCACCAATCATGATAACATTGTTTTTTTTAGTAAGAAATGATAACATTGTTTATATCAAACGTTGTTATACAAGAAAGAATGAGGAAATATTCATTCTATTTATTTTTTCATGTTTATGATTATTTTATAAAGTTCTATTTTTCAAAATTTTAATTTATTTTATTTTGTTTCATTTTATGTTATTACGTTTGTTTTTTTCTGTTTATGAAAAGTTTGATTTTTTTTTTTTGTTAGCTTCTTTTTAAAGATTAATAATACAATTTCAAAAAAAAATTAAATTACAAAAGTTAAATACTCTTTTAGAATGAAAGTATAAATACATTGAAACTAATAATTTAAATGCATTTATATAATTAACAAATGAAAAGAATGTGAGAAGTTAAAATATGAAAAAAAGAAAATATATTTTGTATAGATTTTGAAACATATTCATATTACCTATATGTAATATAATTAATAGAAACAACGATATCAACAAATAATTTTTTATACAAAATTTAGAGAAGTAAATCTAATATTTTAGACCCAAGATAAGATATAAATACCATTATAAAATTGACAAATAAGAAATTAGAGTATGAAAAACTTTAAAAGATTGATCAATTTATTTTTAAAAATATACTACAATTAAAAGTTATGTCTTTACCTTTAATTACAATTAATCATGGAATCCTAAAAGTTCTAGAAATTAAATGAATTAAGAATTCCCGTTAGAATATGAAAAGTTTGAATATAAAAAAAATAATAATTTCTTTATGAAATTTAATAATGAATTTTATGATTATATATTTAACTATGATCAATTATAAAATTTTAATAATATTTAATTTCTTTTCATCTGTGAAACAATCACACCATTATTCAACTTTTAAAACAAATTCATTATAATATATAATAGCACAAAAAGATATATCACGTGCAACGCACGTAGTTGTACGTATTAAAGACTAGTAGGTTCAAAAGTAGTATGGTTATCGAACTTTCTTGTAAACAATATTAATCTTGTTTTGTTTAATATATTTCAAATTAACCTTTAATCATTTTTACCTTTTTGTTGCATTTATAATGACATTATTGTTTTTCAACCATTTTAGTAGGGGGGAGAGGAAAATATGTCTATCATACATATTTTGTAATTAAATAATTAATTTTTATTAAAAACTTGGTCATTTTGTGTGATTGACTGATTGAGTATGAAAATTTTATAAACCCCTTAACATTCTCACCTCCTACCTACATATGCGCATCTCTATTTGAACCATTTGGTTGGATAACTATTTAGGCCCCGTTTGATAATCATTTGGTTTTTGGTTTTTTGTTTTTCAAAATTAGGTTTGTTTTTTTCCAATTTCCTTACCATGGTTTTCATATTTGTCCATGACACATTTGAATTCCTAGTCAAATTCTAAAAACAAAAACAAGTTTTTTTGAAAATTAAGGTCCCGTTTGATAACCATTTTGTTTTTTGTTGTTGGTTTTTGAAAATTAAGCCTATAAACACTACTTCCATTAATAAGTTTCTTTGTTTTGTTCTCTACCCTTTTCCCATGTTTTCAAAAACCAACTCAAATTTTGAAAACAAAAAAAAAAAATAGTTTCCAAAAAACTTGTTTTTGTTTTTGGAATTTGGCTAGGAATTCAAATGTGTCATTGACAAGGATGAACCAATTGTAAGAAATTTGGGAGAAACCAAGTTTAATTTTCAAAAACCAAAAACCAAAAACAAAATTGTTATCAAACGGGGCCTAATTTTTTTTAGTTTTCAAAATTTTCTTAGTTTTTAAAAACAAGGAAAGAAAGGTATTAGAAAAACAAAGAAGCTTGGAGGTGGAAGCAGGATTTATAAGCTTAATTTTCAAAAACCAAAAACCAAATGGTTATCAAACGGGACATTAGTTTTTGGTTTTTGAAAGTTAAGCTTATAAACACTACTTCCACCTATAAGTTTCTTTATTTCTTGATCTACCTTCTTTCCGTGTTTTCAAAAACCAGACCAATTATTGAAAACTAAAAAAAAAATGGTTTTCAATTTTTTTTTTTTTAAATTTGGTTAAGAATTCGAATGTGTCTTTAATAAAGATAAAATCATGGTTGTCACACACTCTACATCTATATGTGTTTATTTATTGAGTAATGGAGCAATAACACACAATATGTATATATTTATTGAGTAATGGAGCAATAAAAGAAAGTAATGGTGCAATAAAGCAAACACCAATACCTTTCCCACTTAAAACATGTTTTTTAAGATTTGTGACTTCTCACGCACACCATTGTGTATAGGGGGATTTGCACAAATAGCAAAAACCAGTAAAAATATTGCAAAACTAGCCAAAAAAATAAAATTATTTGCGAAAATAGAAAAAAAATAAGTTAAATTACGAAAATACCCTTAGTATCTCCAATAGTCTATCAGTCCCTATTAATGATAGTCACTGATAAACTTCGATTAATTGGAGTCTATCAGTGATAGACACTGATAGACTTTAATGATAAGCTACAATTAATCGAAGTCTATTAGTGATAGACACTGATAGACTTTGATGATAAGCTTCAATTAATCGGAGTCTATTAGTGATAGACATTGATAGACTTTGATTAATCAAAGTCTATCAATGTGTATCACTGATAGACTCTGATAATCATAATCTATAAGTTTTGATTGTGTTTAATTCAAGCCTATCAGTGATAGCCACTAATAGAAAACAATTTAATTCAAGGCTATTAGTTCAGTTTAATTCAAGGCTATCAGTTTCTATCCATCGGTTTAATTTAAGTCTATCAGTGATAATCACTAATAGAAAACCATTTAATTCAAGGTTATCAGTTTCTATCACTGATAGAAATCAATTTAATTCAAGACTATTAGTTTCTATCACTGATAGAAACCAATTTAATTGAAGTTTATCAGTTTCTATCATAAATAAATTTAATTGAAGTCTATTAACTTGTATCACAGATAGAAATTAGTTTAATTCAAATCTATCATTTTCTATCGAGGATAGAAACCAGTTAATTGAAGTCTACCAATGGTTGTTACTGATAGAAATCAATTTAATTAAAATCTATTAGTAAAGTATTTTCCATTGCAATCATCTCGATAATTAGAAACTCATCAAAAATTATTATACTACAATCATAAATTGAACAAAAGATTTAAGTCTCTTGTGGTAATTAGAACATAAAATTAAAAAATAACCATTACGAACAAGTGACTCTCAAACAACAATATAATTTTTAAAGCCTAGCACACAAGCTGATTCGTGACCACCACCATAAAATTGCTATTTTTGTATTCTTTGTACTTCATTATCTATCAATTATAGTTCGTGATAGACTTCGATCAGTGATAGTCAGTGATAGACTACAATTAACCAGAGTATATCAGTGATATACTTTGATATACCTATACAAACACTCACCCATTCTTGAATTAAAAAGAAGGCCAAAAAGAGCTCAGCTCAATTGGCATAAAAGCTCATAACTATAAATTGCATAGAAGAGGAAAAAAAGCATATTAATCACACAAAAACTCCACCCTCATAAATGCACAAAAAATTAAAAAAAAATAAAACAAAGTAGAAATCGTAATAGCTCATTATAAAAAAAGAAAAGAAAAGAAAAAGAAATCATAAAAGCTTATAAATGCACAAACAAAAAAAAAAGAAGAAGAAAGCAAACAAAAAAAAAAAAGAAGAGGAAGAAATCGTGTACACAAGAAATGAGGGAAGAAAGGCTCATAAATGCAAAAAAAAAAAAAAATGGTATACACTAGAAATGAGGGAAGAAAAGGTAAATGGGAAGGGAGAGAAAGAGAAGGGTAAAATGGGAATATTCTAATTTTTTTGCCATATTTAAAATTCTTTTTACTTGATGCTAAATTTGCTATTATAGATAATTAATTTGCCACGCATTGCAATTACTCTTGTGTATATGTTTATTGGGTAATGGAGCAATAAAGCATACATTCATGCCTTTAATTCCCACTTAAAACATGACTTTTAAGGGTGTGTTTGTTCAACTTTTTAAGAGTTTAATTTTGCAAAAAAAAAAAATCATTTTGTAAAAATTTCTAATGATTGTCAACCACTAAAACAGACTTATTAGAAAATGAGATTGAAAAATAAACCATTTTAAGAGAAACACTTGAAACCAACTTTTCTAAAAAGAGTTTTTAAGTATACACTAAATTTGTGTACAAAAACACTCATGAGGAAATGTAACCAAACATATGAGTATTTAATTAAATTCTAAACAATTTCTATACAAAATGTTTTTTAAAAAATGCATTCTTGAAAAACATTTAAATTAAAATGTATTCCAAACGGACCCTAAATTTTGTGACTTCTCATTTTCACACACACACACATATATATATATTAAACTATTCATTTCTTAGACTCCGTACGAAAAACTAAAAACCAAAGGTCCCGTTTGATAACCATTTGGTTTTTGGTTTTTGGTTTTTGAAAATTAGACTTGTTTTCTCCCAATTTCCCTATCATGACTTTCATCCTTGTCAACAACACATTTGAATTTCTAGCGAAATTTTAAAAACAAAAACAAGTTTTTGAAAACTACTTTTTTTTTTCGTTTTCAAAATTTGCTTGTGTTATAGGTAATTTTGGACCACCCCGAGGTATAAGAAGCTGAAGAGGACAACTGGGCAGAAAAAGAGCTGAGGAATTGATCCAAGGGGAAAAACCGCCAAGTGGGACGGGCCAAGACCGAATGGTCGGGCTTTTGGCCCAACCCCGTGCTCGGCCAAAGGCCAAAGGCCGAGGCCGAGGCCATGGTCGGCCTTGGCCATGGGCCGAGGCCGACCCTCGGCCCGCTTGCGCGGGCCGTGCTTGTCCGGCTCCGCTTGGTCCTCACCGCTTCTGGTCGCCTCGGTTCAGCCTGGTTTGTCCCGAAACGCCTCCGAATCTCTAAAAACCCTAGGAGGATGAGCAGGTATTTATATCCCTCTTCGCCACTGCAGAAGGAGACTCAAACTCTAATCCCGAAACTCATTCTATATTCTCTACTCTCTCCTCTTTCTCTTACTTTTCCACTCCCCACCGTTCTGCTTGCTGACTTAAGCATCGGAGCCGGTGTGGCGAGCACCACACCGGTGTGTAGGTTTACTGTCTTGCAGGCCACGTCTTCCCCCTCTTCTAAAAATTTTACCGTTGGTAGCACATGAGGGTCAGGTGAGTTCCTCTGACTAAATTTGACCATCAACAGCTTGGTTTTTAAAAACACAAGGAAAGAAAAGTATTAGAAAAATAAAGACGCTTGTTGGTGGAATTATAATTATAAACTTAATTTTAAAAAACAAAAAACCAAATGGTTATCAAACGGGCTCATAACTTATATTTTGCGTGGTATACATTATTTGTAAACATTTTGAAATATGTTGGTGGTCCTACAAATGTGAGATGGAATTTGAATAACCAATGTATTAACTAAGTACACTATATTTGAATGACCACAATTAAGTTTAATTTAGCTATAGCATATGTAGAGAAGATTTTAAATGGTCCAATTTAAATTACAGATTAATATGGTTATATAGATTTGTATTCTTTTTTATTGTTTTTTTTTTTTTTTGTTCAATGTAGATCAATTTTGACTTAGTTAATGATTAGATAGATTGCAATTTTTTAATTTTTTTTTTTTTTAATGTTTTGTAATCTGATAGGGCACCTACCTCCCTACTTTTGTGGCTGTCAAATTCTGCGCTTTGCTGGATTCAAGGAGCAGCTAATGGGGTCTTCTCCCAGGTGAATGTATACAGGCAAAATTCAATCACATACATAGTTTTCTTCGTTGATTGCTTTTGCTCATACTTATTAATTTTTTTTTTTTTTCTAGAAAAAGATGATTCTTTTCAAATTGAGTAATAATGAATTTCATAATTTATTGTCAATGTGTGTATTCCTAGATGGAAGCAAAATCACATTCACTAAATGAAAATGAAATTGAAGAGTCACTTTCTCTCCCTTCCCAATAAAGAATAATAAGTTCAACCCATAATGTTTGTGTGGCGACTACAAATATCTCAATATGGTTTCACGACTTATTTTACTAAATTGACGATGATTTACGTTGTTTTATGGAATAATAAGTGTAACGCTTTGACTTTTTATAGCTTATAGACTGACTAGTGACGTTACTAAATGCATGCTATGGACTTGAAAAACTCAATGAACTATGCAATTAAAATTTTCTAGGCGTCCAAAATATGCGGATAAATAATTTCAGTAAACGTTTATTTGGGATCCCAAGAAAACTTTATAAAAACATTAAAATATTTGGAAACCTCAAAATCAATAAGTTAAATAAATCCCTGAATAATTACATAGAAAAAAAAAACAAATAAAGGACACTAATATGCGAAAGTAAAAATATGTTGACATCGACCACCATGACACCACCAGGAAGTGCCCTTGATTAATCGCCTAACACATTCTTATCCTTGCCTAAAAAATTAAAATAAACAAAGAATGAGTATTAAAAATACCCAATAAGCATTCTAAAAAAAAAAAAAAAACCCAGTAAGTAACCCTTCTACCAAGATTGGTTATGCAAGCACAAACATTTATGAGGGAACCTAAACTTTGCTTTATAATTGTTGGGTTTTATGTCCTAAAACTCATAGATAGTGAATGTAAACAAATTGTATACTTGTTTCAATAAAGTGTTATTGAGTTTCTACAATAAAATGTTACTGTTAAGTATTGCACAATATGACCCAAATCCAATAACCAAAGATTCAAGGTTGTTTGTATGTAACTTGAACTAGTATGTGGGGATATACGAGGATCGATGTTCAAGTAACAACCTAAAAGGTCTATAGTACAGGAATAAGGTTGGATGCCTTATCTTGGTAACACTATGTGATACGATTCACTTTGTATTTGATACAGACGTATTGATCAAAAACTGACTATGTAGTAGACATGCAAGCGGGGGTATCCTATGCAATGAGTTTGCATAAGACTGAACCACGAAATAGTCAACCACTAGTTGTAACACCATTAACTAGGTTGGGTTACTGTTTCAATAGGATGATTTAGGTAACTCAGTCTTAACCCTGAGTGTGTCATGAACTCTTTCTCACGAGGGATTGTCCTTTGATTAGCATGGGTGAGAGTGGCCTGTACGCCAACTTAATAAGCCTTCCTTTTTGGGGACAAGACTGAGTGGGAGGCTGGAGACATGACAACACAAGAAGGAATTCACTCCTTCTCACTTCTAGGAGAAGTAGATGAGTGTTCCCTTAAGTGGTGACTTCGGGACTTGAACAAGGGGATCCTGCCCTCTCAGTGGTCCAAAAGGGACTTCTTGTCTAATGGTTGGACCATAAACAAGTTGTTCATTAGAGGACCGCTGGTACTTAAGGAGACAGATGTAACACAGGGGTAAAATGGTAATTTGACCCAACTGTGGTTATGAACACTCGTGAAGGATTAAATTACCGGTATATGTCTATATCCGTGGACACGAAAATGTTCTACAGTGAGAAGAGTTCAGTTGTGGGTCTTTAGTGGAATGACCCGCAGTTAATGAATATTGGTTAGCCTGATTAATGAATTCAGTCAGTTAACTTCATATCATTGGAGCTTCTGATCTGTAGGTCCATTAGGTCTCCCTGCTTGCTCGTAAAGAGTAATTAGAAACAATTTTTCTTGAAAAGAATTTGAATTCTTCAAATTCGTTATGGGAATCAAATTAATAGTATGATATATAATTTTTTTTTTTGAGATCAGTATGAGATATAATTAATATAATGTATGGTGATCATTATAATATAAAGTTTAATATGTGATTAAACTTTATTAATTCAGAGAATTATATATTTGAAGGAGTTCAAATATATGACTAATTAAGTATATGATATTTAATTAGCAAATTAATTAATTAATTATTCAATTTAGTCTAATTAAATATGATTTAACTAAACTATAAATTATGAGAGGAATAAATATTTGGAGAAGTTCAAATATTAATATGAATTTGATTCATATTAAATTTATAGGATATAAGCGAATTTAAAGAAGTTCAAATTTTAATATGAACTTGATTCATATTATAGAATTAATTAATTGAAAGCTTGAAATTAAATATATGATATTTAATTGGGTATTTAATTAATTAATTAATAGAAGACCTTAAATTAAATATATGATATTTAATTGGATAATTAATTAGTTATATAATTAATTTATTGGGTAATTAATCAATTAAGAAAATGATTAATCACTTATGGAAGTGATTAATCAATTGTGGAAATGATTAATCATTTATGGAAATAATTGATTATTTGTGAATATTTTTATTTATGACCTTTTTCCTACAAATAGAACATTGAACCTAGAGTTTAGGGTACACAACATAAGGCCAATGGTCTCATTGTAGCCTCCCTCTCATATTCTCTCAACTCAAGAACACAAAGAGAGAATTATTTTCTCTCTAGAGTTTTCCCATTCAAAAGTAGTCCCACAACAACGTTCCTAATCTCAGAGTCATAGCGGGGAAAATCAATTGGTGGTGTCCCAATTGTTGATGTTTGGTCCCTATGAAATCAAGAAAGGTGTTGATCTTGATATTTGAGAGACGACAACGACGGTATGTATGCTTCTTCCCTTTAGATTAGTTCTAAGGTTGTATGCTAAGCCTTAATAAATTGATTTAAAATAGTTTTCTAAATTTTTGTCAATGTATTGGTATCTTGGTAGAAATAAAATTAACTACGAATCGGTCCCAATTCGCTTCCGCTAACAGAGTTAGGGAATTCTAATCCTACAATTGGTATCAGAGCCGATCGTAATTTCAATTTTGTTTTACAAATTTGCATCGGTTGAATGGTGGGATTAATTAGTGCATTGTATGTATGAAATTTTGCTAGTAGATGTATAAGGTTTTGGCATTAGTTTTGCAATTTTTACATTTATTTGATCAATGTAAGGGCCCTTTGTTTTAGGGCATGTTTAGATTAATTAGTCTAATTTTTCTATTTTCATTTTGTCATAGGATGCCAAAACTCGTCTACTTAGCTATTTATTCTGCTTTATGGATGTCATATAGCTTAAAATTCCACCATAGGTTAAGCATATTCATGCATATTTCATTATAATTGTTATAGCATAAGTATTATGCATGAATTTAAATTTCATGAGTATTGAATATAAATTTTTATGATTAAATTGATGAACATGGAGAAGCATTGACCATGAAATTACTTTAGTAAAAATATAAGAGTTATATTTATGAAAGTAATTTGTATGTTATATTTAATTTTCATGAGCAATTAATATAAATGTTATGTTAATGTATGAAAATGGAAATACTTATTTTTATTTTCTTGTATAATTAATTTAAAAGTTAGATTAATTAAAGGAAATAAATTTGCATTGAGCAAGAAATTACTTTAGTTTAAAAGTATAAGAGTTATATTTATATAAGTGCTTTTCTAGCTTAATTATTTTTTCATGAGCTATTAATATAAAAAGTCATATTAAAGTATGAAAATGACAATGCGGATTTTCTTGGGTAATTAATTTAAGAGTTAGGTTAATTAAAAGGAAATTAAATTGCATTGAACATGACATTATCTTAGTTTAATATAATTGTTATATTATTGTATGTCATGTATGCTAGTGTATGGTTTATAAATTAATTAGAATTCGATTGTTAATTTATGTCACCATAGTAACACGATTATAGGTTTAATCATTAAAATTTGAAATTGTTTTAAAATTAATGATTAGAAACCGTCAATCTATAATCAAGAATTGCATGCAAACATAGAATCATAGGATAAATAAATTAATTTTAAATTGTTTAAAATTAATTAGACCTAGATCACTTTAATTCTAATAAGATTAAAATTTTCTCTTACTTAGTGTTAAAATAGTTTTAATAAACTAAGTGGGAGAACATCACTATGGTTATAAGAGAACTCTCTTGGTAAAGTTCTGTCTAAGGCTGAAGGTATTTAAGCTGACGCTTTACGGAACACCTCTTACTTGGGAACTAACCCGAAACCTGAGTTGAATTAACCATAGTTATGTTAGCATGCAATGTCACTAGATTTGTTAAAAGAGTTTAATACACCTAGTGTTAGCTTTATGAGCTTCAATCATACTATATGTTTTGATGATAACAAACTTTAATTTACTAATGATTTTAGTGTTTCAAAGTGTTCATCTTGTAGAGCTTGGAAAGACGATTCCAACACATTTTGAATCACTGAAATCGGAGATCAAACGAAAAAGTTACAAGCAAAAGAAGATTGGAAGAAAAGGCCTACATGGCAGTGACGTGGCGCTTACATAGCCTCCGATGTGGCAGCTGACGTGGACCTCATTTTGAATGATTGGCTGAATCAATTCCTACCATTTGACTCCTACTTTTAATCCTTTTCAAATCTCATATTTTACTCCAAAATTCCATTAATTACACCTCATTCAAATTTGAATTCTTTCAAAATCTCATTTCCTTCAAATCCTCATTCTAATTTGAAATTCTCCTAATTTCAATATATTCTCAATCTCATTTTTAAATTCAAATTCTTTCCTAAATTTTCATCATTCAAATCCTTGATTTATTCTCATATCTCAAAAATTCCAATCCTTCAAAATTCTCTCTTAATTTTGAAATCCCTTCCATTTCTATTTAAATTCAATTTCCACCCTTCATTTTTAATTTGATCTAACGGCCAATATTTATCTCCCTCTCCTATAAATTGGACTTGATTTTACTCTTTATACACACACCAAAAAGACATCAAAGTCTTAAGCTCTCAAGTCTCCCTACTCTTCAGTTCTTGTTTAAAAATCCTCCCTTGCTCCTAAATTGGCCTAGTGTTATTGTGAGGTTTTATTATTGTGAGTGCACAACATTGTGTAATTAGCCTTCAAGAGGTATTCTATTTTGTGAGCTTCTTTTCTTCTTCTACTCATTGTTGGGAACTTGTAATAAGGTGTGGGTGCACCTTGGGAATTGAGTGAGTGGTTTGATCCTGAACCCGAAAAAGGATTTGTAGTGGTTTGATCCTGAACCCGGTTAAAAGGATCACAGTGGTTTGATCTTGAACCCGTTTAAAAAGATCGGTATAGGTTGGGTCCTGAACCTGTAAAAGGATCGGTAAAGGTTTACTCTTGAACCTGGAAAAAGAGTCGGTTTGGTTCTCACCCGTAAGAGAGTCGTTGCAGTAAAATACCCAAGAAGGAGTCTTGGGGAGTGGAGTAGGGATTTCCGAACCACTATAAAATTTCCTGGTGTTATCTCTTTCTCTCTACTCTTTTAATTTCCGCTATTTCATTTTTATGAGTAGATTGCTTGCCTAGAAAAATTGTCAAATAGTTCTAGCATACTTTATGCTTTATAGTGCTTATTAAATTTATTTAGTTTAAATTAAATCAATTCATTTTAATTCAGCAAAAAGTTTTAAATTTTATTAAGCAACTCTATTCACCCCCCTCTAGTGTTGCCATACGATCCTACAATTGGTATCAGAGAGGGTTACTCTTGTTTTTAATTAAAAATATTTTTCAAGAACTCATTGTATTAACATTCATTGTTTGAGTTCTTTCAATAATTGGTATTTGAAAGTAATTTCTCTTTTTCAAAAATTATTTGAAAAGCTTAATTGCTAAGAGCTATGGCAACTATGGATTTTCTTGAAGGTCAATGTATTGATAAACCTCCATTCTTTAATGGTAGAAATTATGATGTTTGGAGAAAAAGAATGAAAACTTTTTTGCTTGCTATTGATTTTAATATTTTGTATGCTTGTGAGCATGATTTATCTAAATTGAAATTGAATGATAATTTTTTCTCTTTTAATGCCCAAGCCATTAATATTATATGTTGTGCTTTGGATAGTAAAATATGTGATAAAATTTCACATTTTAATTATGCATATGATGTTTGGAATTTTCTTGATAATATGTATAATGTTGAAAATTCTCTTTGTACTACTAATGACTTCTTTGATGTGAAGGAGAATTATAATTCTCAAAATCAAGAAAAGTTCTATGGAGTAGAAAAAGAAAAATGTGATGGATCCTCCGTATGCTTGATGGCTCATTCGGATAATGATTCCAGTGATGATAGTGACGAAAATGAGGTAAATCACAAATCTCTTACTTATGATGAACTTTATGATGCTTTTGAAAGTATGCATCAAGATTTGGAAAAACTTGGTTCAAAATATGTGAAATTATCAAAGAAATATAAGACATTGTCTATTGAGAATAAATCTTTGATAAATGAAAATGCATGTTTGAAAAATGGAACTAATAATGTTTTGTTGCATAATGAGGTTGATAGTGATTGTGATGAGAAAAATGCTAAGGTTAATAGAATTAAATTTCTTGAGAAAGAGAATGAGGATCTCAAATCTTTATCTTGTGAATTGAAACTTGAATTTAATGATTTGAGAAACAAGAATGAGAAAATTGAATCTTTTTCATTAGAATTGAAAGATGAAATTGCTAGCTTGAAAAATAAAATTATTGATTTAGAAACTAGCAATACTTCTTTAGAGAATGATAAACTTGCCTTGATTGACAAGATTAAATTCATTGAATGTGATAGTCATGAGAAAAATAATCTTTTGCATGTGCTTAAAGAAAAAGAATTGTTAGCTAATAAAGAGCTTGGAATTGCAAAAGAGTCCATTAAGAAATTGACTATAGGTGCACAAAATTTGGATAAAATTATTGACATGGGTAAACCGTTAAATGACAAAAGAGGTCTTGGTTATGTTGATGAGAATGTTACTCCATCAAGTTCCAAAACTATTTTTGTTAAAACATCTTCTATTATGCCTAGTGACGCTTTGCCAAATGTTTTGCTAAAAGGTAATGTGCATAAGCATGATGTACCAAATTTTGTTCATAAGCATGATGTAGCAAAATGTGTGTCAAATCATTCTTATTCTAAGTCTAATTTAGTTCATAATGCTAGATTTGTGCATAATGCAAAATTTGTACCTATATGTCATTATTGTGGTATTAAAGGTCATATTAGACCAAATTGCTATAAATTGAAAAATGATCTTGATCATTATGGAAAGAAAAATGTTCCTTATAAAGAAAAATTTCAAAATACTTACAAAAGGAACACTTATGTGAAAAATAACATGCATAAACATTATATGAATGAAAAGTTTATGCATAATGTTACTTGTTATTCATGTGGCAAAATTGGTCATAAATTTAATAGTTGTTATTTGCCAAAAATGAATGCTAGTAATGTTGGAACTAAAAAGAAATGGGTTCCAAAAATTGAGACTAACCTACATGGACCCAAACAAGTATGGGTACCAAAAACTACTTGCTAAATTGTTTTGTAGGTGTGCTCCAATATTCAAATTTGAAGATTGAATGAACTTCAAAAGGAAATTATTCAAATTTCAAATCCAAGCTTATAATTCTCTTGGTGCTTTAAAAGGAAAAATCCTTCTTTGGTAACTTTATTTCTTAAATGAATTGTGAGATATAATGTGCTATGATATCTTCTTTTGAATTTGAATTTGAAAATCTTGAATTGTTTGAATTGATGTTTTTATATATTTTGAAACATATTTATGATTTTTCTATTAATGCTCTTTTGAGATAATTAGAGATATTTTATGATATTACATTTGAATTTGAATATTGGTTTTTTGAATTGTTTGAATGGAAATATTTTTATTGTGATCTTATTGTTTGGAATTGAAATTATGATTTGCTTATCAATATATTTATTGATGGTTAAATATATTCCTTGAGATATGCATATTGAGTTTGAATTTTATATTCTTGAATTATTAGTAAGGTAAACTATTATTTTTGTTGAATGATTGAAATGTTGATTTATTTTTTTAATTTGTTGTTGTTGAATTGTGAATTACCTACTATATATTGGTATAAAGAATTGTTTTTAGATTGATTATTGAATTTTGTTGATTATTATATTAAATGTTCATGAGATAATTAAGAATGTTCCTTGATGACATTTACCTTGATTGATTGTTTATTTATGGATCACATGATTATATGCTCCTTAAATTAAAATGGATTAATTTCAAATTGCTTGTTTATTTTATATTCTTCTTTGCTGTATGTTTAAATTTATAGAATTAATTACATGTCATAAGAAATTGTTGAAAATCTATTTTGACATACTATTGATTCTTTTGAAATATACTTGATATTTTGATTCTTTATATTTTCTTAAAGTTAATATCATTTTTGGTTTATCTTGGATGATTCAATCTTTTATGTTTAAAATTGTGGACCATTGACACATCTCAATCATTTGATTTTTTTATTATTTATTGCTTGATAAATGATTATTAAAATTTGATTAGAATTAATTCCTGTTATAAATTTGTCAAAGAAGTTTAGAAAGATTTTTGTTACTAGCTCACTTTATACTTTATTGTTTGAGTTCCACTCTTACAATTAGTATTAAGGCTTGTTAGTTTAAAAATATTTTGAATTATTTAAATGCTTTATGAGCTTGAATGTATATTCTTAATTAAAGCATTATGTTTTGATGATCTAGTTCCTAAAAGTTATTATGTGTTATGAAAAAGAGATGTTAAATTCCTTTTAATAAGGGGGAGTACTTGAAAAAAAAATGTTCCTTATTAGTTGTATATTCAAATTTATTTTATTCCTAAATGAAATGTGCTTTGATTGTAACAATTGTTTACATATTTCATTTATTGATAATTTTCCCTTGTATGAACTAAATTACTTTGAGATTATGGTTGTTATTGATGTATCTTTTTGTCTTTCATATTAGTATCTTGTTAATTTTTGGCATATTGTATAAAATTAATATATTTTTGCTAAAATAAATTTGATCTTTTGGTATCTCAATTGTTTGAATTGTAATTGAAGTTTAATGAATTGATTGTCTAGAGATTAATTTGCTTTGTAAAGATAGAATTCTTTTTGTGTCTAATCATGAGGATTAAATTGCTCTATTGAAAATTTTAATGTCTTATGCATATTTTCTTGAATGAAATTCTTTTATGAAAAATATTTATGATTTGTTTAAGATAGATTTATGAAATTCTTTTATGAAAATTTTAATGTCTTATGCATATTTTCTTGAATGAAATTCTTTTATGAAAAATATTTATGATTTGTTTAAGATAGATTGAATTATCGTGATTTTTTTTTAATTGACTATCTTGTGCAAATTATTATTCTTGAATGATTTTTTTTATCTCCTTGATATATATTGGCTTTCTTATTAGGAGAATGCATATCTTTAAGGGGTTGTATCATTTTATATGTGAATTTTAATTTGATCTTAAATGAAGTTGGTTTGCTTGCAATAATTATTGAGGGTGTTTCATTAATTCATATCTTTTTTAGTTCAAGTTTAGGAAGAAAAATGTATTGATTTATCTTTTTCTTTGTCTCTCATATAGATGCCTTTTTATTTTTTGATATAAAATTGATATTATATTTGTATGAATTAAATTTGGTATCTTGCCTAAATTCCATGAATTTGATTTTTTTTTATATATTGCCTTAATTCTATGAATTAGATCCTATCAATTGGTATATGATGTGAAATTTTTGAATGTTTAAATATTTTATATATCTTGTTTTTTTTAATTGGTATCTCATATTGCCTAAATGCTTGATTTCTATGAGATGATGTGTTTAAGTACTTTGAATTGAATTCCATATTTGGTATGACTCTAAAGTGATTTACTGTATTTGGAATATTTTTATTAATGCCATTTTCATTATGGTTAATTGAGCCTTTGAAAAGGTGATTAAAACCTAGATTATTCTTTTATGTTGATTTATGAAACTCCATGAAATCCTCTTAATATCTTTATTGGAGTTTGCTTATTTTTAGGGAGAGCAAATGCCTTTTAAAAATGAGATATTTTTTATGGGTTTAATTGTGGACTAATTATTTGTGATATTTTTGAGTAATTATGAATTTTTTTTGTAACATTTATTTAGTATGAGAAATTCAAGTATTGATTAAATTGATTAATGTTTGGTTGTTTCTCATTTGCAATATTTACTATGTCTCATATATTTAGGGGAGTTCTTATTCATTTGTTCAAATATTTATATGATTCACTTGTTTAGAGGGAGCTTCATATGTTTTGTGAAAATATTATGATCGTGTATCTTTGTCATAGAGATGTTCGTTGATTTATTGAGATAAATTCTTGTCTCTGTGAAATTGAGATTGTGTGCTTTGATGTATTGTTGAATATGTAATATGTCTTTGATCATTTTTGTTCAAATTGATTGACTTCATTTACTAGGGGTGCTTAAATGAACTTATTGTTATTACTTGTTTGATTATTGTTTTGAGGGGGAGCTTTAACTTTCAATTATTATTTTGAGGGGAAGCCTTATCTTTAATTATTCCAATGATTATTCTTTTTAGGGGAAGCTTATATACTTTAAATTGTTATCTTTTGATGATAACAAAAGGGGGAGAATTTAGAAAAATATATTTGTTAAATGAATAAATGCAATGTTTACTGATTGAATTCTTTTGATATCATTATTAACATTCTACTTTGAGAATATTTTTCTTAAGTAGTTTGTCATCATCAAAAAGGGGGAGATTGTTAGCTTTATGAGCTTCAATCATACTATATGTTTTGATGATAACAAACTTTAATTTACTAATGATTTTAGTGTTTCAAAGTGTTCATCTTGTAGAGCTTGGAAAGACGATTCCAACACATTTTGAATCACTGAAATCGGAGATCAAACGAAAAAGTTACAAGCAAAAGAAGATTGGAAGAAAAGGCCTACATGGCAGTGACGTGGCGCTTACATAGCCTCCGATGTGGCAGCTGACGTGGACCTCATTTTGAATGATTGGCTGAATCAATTCCTACCATTTGACTCCTACTTTTAATCCTTTTCAAATCTCATATTTTACTCCAAAATTCCATTAATTACACCTCATTCAAATTTGAATTCTTTCAAAATCTCATTTCCTTCAAATCCTCATTCTAATTTGAAATTCTCCTAATTTCAATATATTCTCAATCTCATTTTTAAATTCAAATTCTTTCCTAAATTTTCATCATTCAAATCCTTGATTTATTCTCATATCTCAAAAATTCCAATCCTTCAAAATTCTCTCTTAATTTTGAAATCCCTTCCATTTCTATTTAAATTCAATTTCCACCCTTCATTTTTAATTTGATCTAACGGCCAATATTTATCTCCCTCTCCTATAAATTGGACTTGATTTTACTCTTTATACACACACCAAAAAGACATCAAAGTCTTAAGCTCTCAAGTCTCCCTACTCTTCAGTTCTTGTTTAAAAATCCTCCCTTGCTCCTAAATTGGCCTAGTGTTATTGTGAGGTTTTATTATTGTGAGTGCACAACATTGTGTAATTAGCCTTCAAGAGGTATTCTATTTTGTGAGCTTCTTTTCTTCTTCTACTCATTGTTGGGAACTTGTAATAAGGTGTGGGTGCACCTTGGGAATTGAGTGAGTGGTTTGATCCTGAACCCGAAAAAGGATTTGTAGTGGTTTGATCCTGAACCCGGTTAAAAGGATCACAGTGGTTTGATCTTGAACCCGTTTAAAAAGATCGGTATAGGTTGGGTCCTGAACCTGTAAAAGGATCGGTAAAGGTTTACTCTTGAACCTGGAAAAAGAGTCGGTTTGGTTCTCACCCGTAAGAGAGTCGTTGCAGTAAAATACCCAAGAAGGAGTCTTGGGGAGTGGAGTAGGGATTTCCGAACCACTATAAAATTTCCTGGTGTTATCTCTTTCTCTCTACTCTTTTAATTTCCGCTATTTCATTTTTATGAGTAGATTGCTTGCCTAGAAAAATTGTCAAATAGTTCTAGCATACTTTATGCTTTATAGTGCTTATTAAATTTATTTAGTTTAAATTAAATCAATTCATTTTAATTCAGCAAAAAGTTTTAAATTTTATTAAGCAACTCTATTCACCCCCCTCTAGTGTTGCCATACGATCCTACACCTAGATCTTTAGAGTAAAGACTTTACATTACTATGGTTATAAGGGAACTCTCCCAGTGAAGTTCTGTCTAAGGCTGGAGGTATTTAAGCTAACGGTTTACGGAACACCTCCTATACCTGGGAACTAACCCGAAACCTGAGTTGAATTAACACTAGTGATGTTAGCATGCAATGTTGCTAGGTTTATTAAAAGAGTTGAATTCACCTGGAACATTGCAATAAAATCCTCATCATAAGAGTTATAACAGGATTAGACTTAGATAGATTGACTTTGTCGAATTTATCTGAGATAAATAACCCTAAAAATATACGGTAGAACATATTAATGGGAGAAAAATTACAAAACAAGATTTAAAAATAAAGTTTTTCTCCTACGTCCCTATATTCACAACGTGAGATCCATTCTCGGCTTCGTGTCGCCGTAGGCACGACCTCCCTTCGAAAAGTGTTTGCGAGGGTTAATAACAAGGTGAATGGAGAAAATATCGATAGTAAGTGTTGGGTTTTATATCCTAAAACTCGAAGTTTGTATTCCTTTTGCAATAAAGATGTTATTTTTGTGAATTGTTTGTTTAGATACTCTAAATCCAATAGAAACATCCACGGTTATAATATGAAATACTCGAACTATATTGTGGATATGGATAGGGATCAAGTTCTAGTATATAACCTAAATGGCCTATAGTATAGGGATAAGGCTGGTACCTTATCCTGGTAACATTATGGATGCGACCTACATTGCGAACGAGGCAAATGACGTGATCCTGGATCGTTCATATAGAGACATGCGAGTAGGGGCATCCTGTGTAAAAGATGTTTACACTGAAGGATTTGGAATTCCCTAATTTCGATAAAGCGGAAGCGTAATTGGGACCGATTCATAGTTAATTTTGTTTATCCAAAAAAATATCATTACATTGAGAAAAATCATAGAACGAATTCTATAGAAACTTAAGGCTAAGCATACAAAATTTAGATCTAAATCTATAATAAAGAAAAGAGAAACAAACCTCCGTTGACGTCTCTGAAAATCAAGAATGATTCTTGATTGCTCTGTAACAACAAAGAACACCACCATTCGATCTTCCCTGCTATAACTCTGAGATTAGGAACGTAGTTGTGGGACTACCTAATCTTGAATGGGAAAAACTCTAGAGAGAAAATTCTCCCTAGATTTCTTGAGTTGAGAGAATATGAGAGGGAGACTAGAGAGAATGCAAGAGTGCATTCTTGTGGCCTTATGTTGTAGTACCTAAACCCTAGGTTTAGTGTTCTATTTATAGGAGAAAGACCATGAATAAAATATTCATTTAAAATCAATTATTTCCATAACTGATTTAATCTTTTCCATAATTAATCAATTCCATGACCAATCAATTCCATAATTGATTAATCTTTTCCATAAATGATTGATCACTTCTATAAGTGATTAAATCATTTCCATAAATGATTAATTACTTCCATAAGTGATTAATCATTTCCATAATTGATTAATTTCCAATTAATTAATTCTTTAATTAATTAATCACCAATTGAATATCATATATTTAATTTCAGACATTCTATTAGTTAATTAATTAATTACCCAATTAAATATCATATATTTAATTTCAGGCATTCAATTAATTAATTCTATAATATGAATCAAATTCATATTAAAATTCATATTAAAATTCATATTAAAATTTGAACTCCTTCAAATTCTCTTATATCCTATAAATTTAATACGAATCAAATTCATATTAATATTTGAACTTCTTCAAATATTTATTTCTCTCATAGACTATAGTTTATTTAAATTTCATTTAATTTAAACTAAATTGAATAATTAATTAATTCATCTTCTAATTAAATACCATATATTTAATTAGACATATATTTGAACTCTTTCAAATATATCAATCTCTCAATATAATAAAGTTTAATCTCAAATTAGACTTTATATTTTAATGCATCACTATACATTATATTAATTTGTATCTCATACAATTAACTTAATTCCCAATATGAATTTGAACTATTCAAATTCTCTCAAGATATATTTGTTCATAATTACTCTTTACGAGCTAGCAGGGGACCTAATGGACCTACAGATCAGAAGCTCCAATGATATGAGGTTAATAGATTAAACTCATTAAATAGGTTAATGATGTGGACTTTTCCTAACCGCAAGCGCACGGGTCAAGTAATAATATAGTGAACAGTAAATTCGAATGTCGTCCTCTGGATTGGATTTTTAAGCAAATCAAGTATTGTGAATAATCTCGCTCAAATTTATTTAGGGATTAAAAAGTGATGAATAGGTGATGATAAAAACAAATCAAAGCAAGTAAAAATAATGGAAATTCAATTGGGAAAACTACTTAGGGAATTAATTTCGCCGATTTCGTTTAGGATTGATTTTAAGGAATAAGTTATTATGCACAATGAAATTATGAGCCAAAGACCCTTTAATCACAACTACCTCTCCCGAGTATAATTGATTCTCATGCAAATTAACCAACTTGATATCCCTATCTAAGTTTATTAACAAGCAAGGCAATGAGATCTTTTAACAAATTCTAAAGATAATCTAAAACCGTCAAGAATTAGAAAGCAAACTTTATTCATGCAATCTTGAGCAAGTCTAGATCAAATCCTCTCTCCCGAGTTAGATTCGAAACTTAAATCATCCAACTAATGACCAATTAATTGAAAGCATTAAATCAAGATTACAAACACAATAACATTGCACAACTTAAACCATAAAGCAATCCATAAACTTAATCAACTACATCAATCCCTAACCTACAAGTTTAGCTACTCATGAATGTAAATACAAGCTCAACTAAACATGGGAAAACCATAAATCTAACTAAAGAAAGAAAAGGGAAAAGAAAACTCAATGTAGGCCGAGTCCCGACGTCCCCGTCATGATCCCCACGAACAATGGGTTGATTTCCAAGTTCCTCCTTTGTTTGTAGCTCCAAAAGTCCTCTATTCTGTCCTCTTTACGGCTCCAAAAGGTCCCAAATTGATCTCCCCTAAAACCTAGCCGAAGTGAAGCTTTTATTCTGATTTTTCGTCTTAGCGTCGAGACGCTGCCTCTTATACGCGCGTTCTGAATAAGGAAAAACGGTAGCGTCGGGACGCTTCCTATCATAGCGTCTCGACGCTGTAAGCTTTACGCGCCTAATCTGATATGGAATGTGAGCGTCGAGACGCTCAAGAGCTAGCGTCTCGACGGTAGCCTGCTGTTGACCGAGATTTGACTTCTCTCCACTTTTACTCTTTTCATTCCTTTGCATTTTTTCACGCCCCGAGCACCCGATTAACTCTGATATTGCATTATAGCTCCAATCAACCATTTCCTACAAAATAAACAATAAAGCACAATAAAATGGCCCAAACACCATAAAAGACTAGCTAAATTAAATCAGTCAAGATAGCTAGCTATGCTCGCTATCAGTTAACTAATATTCATTAACTGTGGGTCATTCCACTAAAGACTCACAGCTGAACTCTTCTCACTGTAGAACATTTTTGTGTCAAAGGATATAGACCTATACTGGTAAGTCAATCCTTCATGAGTGTTCGTAACTACAGCTGGGTCAAATTATCGTTTTACCCATGTGTTACATCTGTCTCCTTAAGTACGAGTGGTCCTCTAATGAACAACCTGTTTATGGTCCAACCAATAAATAGAAAGTTCCTCTCAGGCCAATGAAAGGGCGAGATCCCTTTGTTCAAGTCCCGGAGTCACCACTTAAGGGAACACTCATCTACTTCTCCTAGAAAGTGGGAAGGAGTGAATTCCTTCTTGTGTTGTCATGTCCCCAGCCTCCCACTCGGTCTTGTCTCCAAAAAGGAAGCCATATTGAGTCGGCGTATTGGCCACTCTCACCCAAGCTAATCAAAGGACAATCCCTCATGAGAAGGAGTTCACGACACACTCAGGATTAAGACTGAGTTACCTAGGCCATCCTATTGAAATAGTAACCTAACTAGTTAACAGTGTTATATCTAGTGGTTTACTATTTCATGGTCTGGTCTTATGCAAACTCATTGCATATGATACCCCCGTTTGCATGTCTATTACATGGACGCTTTGGATCAATACGTCTGTATCAAATACAAAGCGGGTCGTATCTCATAGTGTTACCAGGATAAGGTACCCAACCTTATCCTTGTACTATAGACCTTTTAGGTTGTTACTCGAACATCGATCCTCGTATGTCCCCACATACTAGTTCAAGTTACATACAAACAACCTTGGATCTTAGTTTATTGGATTTGGGTCAAATTGTGCAATATTTAACAATAACACTTTATCGTAGAAACTCAATAACATTTTACTGAAACAAATATACAATTTGTTTACATTCACTATCTACGAGTTTTAGGGCATAAAACCCAACAAACTCCCACTTGAACTACAACTCTAGTTTAGTCGGATGTACAATAATCTATACAACAGTGGGTGTATAAATACATGTATAAAACAGATACAATGTACAAATACAATAAACTAGGGCATCACTATACCCATTACATAATGGTATCACTATACCCATTACATTTCTCCCACTTGCCCTAGATAACACCTTTGTACATATCTCGTAGATCTAGACCATCTAGATGACCCTCAAACACTTTAACCGAGAGAGTCTTTGTAAGTGAATCAACAATATTTCATTCAATTTAATGTGTGCTTGTCTTAGGCTGCGCTGTTCTTTTGAATTTGCACAACACCACTATATCACTATAAAGTGTGATGGGCAAGTTCACATTTGGAACACATTCTAAATCAATAAAGAACTTTCTAAGCCATACAGTCTTTATCGCTGCTTCACGAGCAGCTATGTTTTCGGCCTTTACGGTCAAGACTGTAACTATGTCATACCATAGCTCCTTCGTAAAGATTGACCATGGATACTGATGTAGATTCCTAAAATCCTTATCAGTCTTAAAATCAGTGTCAGTGTATCATGTAAGGATCAAATCCTTACTCCCATACACGAGCATATAGTTCCTCTTTCTCCTCAGATACTTGAGGATATTCTTAACGGTTTTCCAGTGATCAAATCTTGGATTAGATTGATACTGACAATCCCTATTGCATTGGGCATTCGTCTCATGTCCTCAATCTCTTGAGGTGTCTTAGGAAACAGTTTCTTAGGCAAAATATTTCCATGTCTAAAAGGTAGTGAACCCTTATTGGAATTTTGAATCTTATATCTAACTAACATTTTTTAGATATAAGACACTTGAGACAAGACTAGCTTTTTTTTTTCTTACGGTTCCTAACAATTTGGATCCCAAGAACAAACTCAGCTTCTCCTAGATTTTCATTGGGAAATGAGCTACTAGCCTCTTTTAATGTCAGCAAGATAACCTACATCATTCCCAATGATTAGGATATCAATCATATACAACACTAAGTAAGCTACTGAACTATTGATGATTACTTGTAAACACAAGACTCATCAATGTTCTGATTAAAGCCAAAAGATTTGGTCACTATACCAAATCTTATATTTCAAGATTGAAATGCTTAGGTCAATCCATGAATGGATCACTTAAGCTTGCTAACCCTTTTGCTTTTGATCTTGTTGTATGAACCCTTCTCGTTAAGACATGAATGTCTCGTTTCTTCTTGTAAATCCACTTGTAACTAATAGGTGTTACCCATCAAGCAGTTCTACAAGATCCCAGATGGAAGTGAAATACAAAAGACTTCATTTCTAGGTCCATGGCTTTAATCCTCTGATCGTTGTCTACATCATTCATTTTCTTTCTAAAAGATAATGAATCCTCTATGCCATCATCAAGTATGATGACCTAGGCTTCAATCAAGCCCATGTAACGTTTAGGTTATAAAATAACCCTCCCACTACATCGAGGCACTCTCAACTATTGAGATGGATGTGTTTGACTAGATGCACTGGTCCATCAACAACTTTTGTTGAACAACCAACCTCATCAACAACTCTTGTGGATGTTACTATAGCTTCATTAGTTAACTTACTTAAATCGACTTTACTCTGTGGTTTATGATTTTTTATGTGGACTTCTTCTGAGAATTTAGCATTTGTCAGTACAAATTCTTTATTCTCTTGTGAATTGAAGAAGTATCCACTTCTCGTTTCCTTTGGGGTTGCCTACTGCAGTATGCAATGCAATCAACACTGCATGACCCCAAAACGAGCCAAACAATTGAGCATAGCTCAACATGGAATGAACCATATCCAATAGGGTTCTATTTCTCCTAAATGAGATTTAGGGTGTGATCCCATGTAATATCAAATAGTCCTGGAATCTCAAATCCCTATACTCACCACTTTGATCAGATCGAAGTTTTTTTATCATCTCACCTAACAAGTTTTCAACTTCAGTCCTAAGCCCCTTCGAATATCTCAAGAGCTTCAGACTTAAGTTGCATTAGGTAAAGATACTCGTACCTTTGAATAATCATCCAAAAGAGATGAATTATTCATGCCCTCCCACTGTTTTAACATAATGAACCACAAGGATCCAAATGTACAAGCTCCAAGGGATCTTTGGCTCTTAGATCTTTTCTAGTAAAAGATTTATCAGTCACATTGCCCACAAGGCATGACTTACAAGGTAGTAGAGAGTCACCTTCTAACTCGCTTAGAAGTTTACTCTTGACCAATCTCCCAATCAAATTGAGATTAATATGGTCTACCTTAGAACCAAAGAAATGTATTTTCCTTTAGGAGAAATCCTTTGCCTCTTTTCACATTGAGTAGTAGCAGTCTTAAACAACCCAGTGTTCATGACTGCTTTACTCTTGATTAGTCTTAAAACATTTAGGTTACTTTCTAGTAAAGCTAAACAAATGTCAACTCCCTTTCTTGAAACAAAATTGCGTTAGCAGAGAAAGGTAAAGAGTAACATTGTTCCAGCAAATAAGACACAGAAATCAAATTTATTTTGATCTTAGGAATTACATACACATTATCTAATAGTATGTATTTTCTCCCACTGAGAAAAATAATTTAATGTTCCCCACTGCTATAGCCAAAATAACCTCTCTAATTCCAACTTTGAGAGTTATTACACAAGCAGCAAGCTGTTGTCAGGAACTTATTCCTTTAAAAGAATAACACACGTGATTTGTGGCCCCTGAATCAAGTATTCAGGGAGAATCATTATTCTTCACTATCACGTTTTCAAGACAAGCTCTCTTTTTGCTAAGCAGGGTTCGATGTCCTATTCACCAAGAAAAATTCTTAATGAATTAAACATATGGGGCTTGAGGACATTCCTCAGTTAAGAATAATCCTAGACTTATTTACCACAATTTGTCGTTTAAGCTTGTTGTATTACCTTTATTTATAAAATGACGTAAGACAATACACATAAAATTATTATATAATTGTTGAAGTAACAAATTACTTGTATTATTAATTGCACTAACCCATTACAAATAATCCAATCAAATTCTGCAAAAACAAATAAGCAATCAAAGAAACCCTATAAAACTATTGATTTAGTTTTTGCAACGATACTTCAAAGGTTTAGAACAACAGCCACCGAAGGTTGGTCAACTACTCCTCCTCTGAATTGAGACAATCTCAACCAAACTCTAACACCAGAATAACTCATATTTCGTTAGCGTTTAGTTACCGTTGTTCGGTCAAGGGTTAGTTAATACATTTAACTCATCCCCGTAAGTGTAACCCTCACACTTTCAGATCTCAGAGGCACGCACCAACAGGCTACCGAAGGGAAAGACAACTGTTGGTGATTAGCCTAAGTGACCCTTTCCTATTTAGGAGTTCACGGTGTTCCGAATCCTATGATCAGGCCCTCCGAAGGGATGGTTGTGCCAGGACAACCTGCAGGTGGATCATAGGACTCTCACGGTGCGAACTAGGGGCGGAGACCGATGGATACGTTGACACGTGTCCCGCTCCCACTTACTCTAGACATTTTTCCCATTCACCTTGTTATTGATTCATGCAAACACTTTCTGAAGGGAGGCCGCTCCTAAGGCGACTCGTAGTCGAGCATGAACCTCACGTTGTGAATATAGGGACGTAGGAGCAAAACTTGATTTAAATCTTGTTTTGTAATTTTCCTCCCACTGAAAATGTCCCAAGGTTAATTTAGGGTTGTTTAACTTAGATAAAATTCGGCTAAGTCAATCTATCTAAGTTTGATCCTATTATAACAATTATGGAAAGGATTCAACCGCAATGTTTTAGGTGAATTAAACTTCTTTTAATAAACCCAACATTTCAAGTCAACATTACTATGGTTAATTCAACTCAAGGTTCAGGTCAGTTCCCAGGTAGGAGGTGTTCCGTAAACCGTCATCTTAAGTACCCCCAGCCTTAGACAGAATTTTACCGAGAGAGTTCCCTTATAACCACAGTAATGTAAGGTCTTTACTCTAAAGATCTAGGTGTATTAAATACTTTTAACAAACCTAGTGACATTGCATGCTAACATTTAACTATGATTAATTCAACTCCGTATTCCGGGTCAGTTCCCAGGTAGGAGGTGTTCCGTAAACCGTCAACTTAAGTACCCCCAGCCTTAGACAGAACTTTACCGGTGGAGTTCCCTTATAATCATAGTAATGTTTTTGCTACTAAGTCAATTAAAACTAATTTTAATTCTAAGTAAGAATAATTCTAATCCTATTAGAAATGTGATCTTAGGTCTAATTAATTTTAAACATTTTAAAATTAATTCATTTATCCTAAGATCCTATGTTTTCATGCAATTCTTTGTTATAGGTTAATGGTTTCTACTCATTAATTTTATAACTATTATAAATTTTAATGAATTAATCCTATAACAAGCTACTATGGTGAATAAATTAACAATCAAATTCTAATTAATTTATAAAACCATACATTAGAATACATGACATACCATAAATATAACAATTATATTAATCTAAGGTAATGTCATGCTCAATGCAATTTAATTTCCTTTTAATTAACCTAACTCTTAAATTAATTATACAAGAAAATTAAAATTATGCATTACCATTTTCATACATTAACATAATATTTATAATAATATATTATGAAAATTAATTAAGCATGTTAATTACTTATATAAATATAACTCTTATATTGTAACGCCCCATGTTTTAATATAATCTAACCTAGTGACATTACTAAGCTCCTATTCAAACCAACCGAGAGCTCCGAAAATTTCGGCAGCATAACGGCGTACATAGGACAAACCCAAAATCTTAGAACACCTGTTAAACTCAACAACACTTCTAAATTGATTCGTTCAACTCCACAACTCCATAGAACAACTACAAACAGGATACGAGTTAGATCTCGCATCTCCAACCAACAACAGAACCTAACTCTACCAGATCAAGCATAACCTTAACTTCCTAAAACAGATCAACTTTATTAGGCTACAACATATTTACAAACTAACAAGAAACATGAAATCTATCCCTGCTCAATAACAAGAAACAAAAATTACACCAACCTAGCTACAAAGCACTACAACAAATTTGGCTGTTAATGTCGGGCATTGCCCGACATTAAAAGCCTTTAATGTCGGTCACTGACCGACATTAAAAACACCGACATTAAAAGTTTTAATGTCGGTCGCTTTTAATGTCGGGCATTGCCCGACATTAAAAGTGACTTTTAATGTCAGACACTTTTAATGTCGGTGTTTTTAATGTCGGTCAGTGACCGACATTAAAGGCTTTTAATGTCGGGCAATGCCCTTTTAATGTCAGTCAATGCCCGACATTAAAAGTACTCTTTTAATGTCAGTCAACCAGTTTTTGATCGACATTAAAAGTCACTTTTAATGTCGGTCAGTTTTTTATGCCAGTCATTGCCCGACATTAAAAGCTGTGACATTAAAAGTGTCTAACATTAAATGTGCGACATTAAAAGTGTCTGACATTAAATGTGCTATATTAAATTTAAAAAAAAATTGTCGGTTGCACAAGTAGCTAACCAACAATACCTATTTCTTCCTTTTGTAAAAACCTGTAAACATTAAACAAAATAAAATTTCAACCTATACACAAAATAAAATCCTGAAAATATTTTTACACAACAACTAACTCAACGAACATGGATTTAATTAATAAAATATAATAGTGTATATAATACATGAAACTTTTCGTCCATCCACAAATCACGTCCATGAACTAATTTACAAAGAAAAGGTAAAATTACTACAAAATAAGTACACAACTCCTTAAACGCTCTTTCGCAAGTTCCTCTTCGAGCTCCTTTTCGAGAATATATCCATTTCATCATCTGCAACAATTCTTGCTTAGCAAGATGAATTCCAAACCTTATACAAAGCAAAAACGTAAGTTAAATACAATCGACACACATCTCCAATCAAATCCTTAAACTAAAAGTAAAGCTCAAGACATACGAGTAAAGTAGAGCTAATAACCAACAACATCTAGAGGATTATCAAACAAATCACAACAAAAACGACCCGTATGAAAGTTATAAATCTAGCAACACCACCCTACTAAAGTTCATTACATCCAAGTATTGCCATGATATTAATGGGGTGAAAAACATGGAACATGTTAAATTCACCTCACAAAGATTAAAAACCTACAAGAATGGAAGTAAAGATTAGCCAAACTGATGCAGAAATTGATAAATGGAAGTTTAAAAGATACACCATGATACAAATAAACACATTCCCAACGAGTAATATGCATTAGTGTAAAAGTAAAGAAACATTACCTTCATGTTGCCATTGAAAGAACTAGCAGCTTGGCTTGCCATTTCTCAATTGTCTAGTTTTCCACTATTCCACATCACACATGTAGATATTTATCAGTTCAGTAAATTCTTAACAATTACAAAATAATTCACAAGACTTCGAAGCAAAAATGACAAAAATCCATATTAACTAATATAAACCTATACTATTAACATCGTACAATGAGCTATTAACTTGATTGATTCAAATTGAAGAATTGATAGGTAATTTTTATGTCACAATCTGCTTGTCTAAATCAATAAACAAACAACACATTGAAACCTCTGCATTTCCTTTGTCCATAAACAATAACTACTTTACTTAAAGAGTTAAGAAGAGAAACTTTCTTTACTTAGAACATAGGAAAAAAACTTAGAACTATGAAGAACATAATTGAAAAAATCATTAAGCAGAACCAAATCTCAAGGTTTCTTGACATTTTTCTCTCACTCTTTGACCCATTTGCACTTTTTACTTTTTCTAACATCACAACAAGAAAAAGCAGCAGACATGTAAAGCAGACACCAAAAGCGACTTGGTTATTCCAAAGCTAGTAATCTTCTTGCGTAACCCCCCCCCCCCAAAAAAAAAAGAAAACATTCATGAAAAATTTCCTACAACAATATAAATCTTCAATAAAAACAAAACAAATAAATCAAAATCTTGTTTCTTCGTTCAACAATATCCCAACACCTTACAAAAACCACATTCCTAAAACTTCAACAGATAGCAATCAAAAAATGCACAACAAGAAATAAACAAGTTGTGTGAAACTTACCCTGTGGAGGCTCTTGCACAACAACCTAAAAGCAAACACATATAATATTTAGCCTTAGAAAGATTAGCAGTAAATTCATAAAGAATTATGATAGCATACCTGACCCAGCAAGGTTCAAGTCATTCTTTAACAAATTCTAAGATTACCTTCGGTCCATTATTCATCCTTCACATGGAAATTTGATCCAAAGATTGGGTCAAAGCAATTAATTATGTTGATATATTGTAGAGTCTCTACACGGTTAGAAAGAAATAATATACTTTCCAATGCATGGTAAAGCTACAAATTGGAGGGAGTAGGACAAGTACCACCACTAAATTGTACTGGTTTAAACTTAGCAATGTCAACAACTAAACTTACCGACAAAGTAAAGAAAATCCAAGATTTTCCTAATAAGTTGCACACTTGCATGATAAGTTATAGTGGTTTAATGGGGTTACAATAAGTTTTGGTGCAATATGAGAGAAGTGACATAATAAGCAAAGGAAATGCTTGTGTTTGAATCGCGAAGCCATAAGCATTAGCTCTACAAAATCAAAGAAGGAACCAACAAACAGGTCAATGGGAATCAGTATAAACTCTTTGTTATTCATTACAACCCTGGATAAAAATGATAGCGAGGAAACACTTTCTAAAGAAACCTAAACTCAAACACAAGTATAGTTCAAAATAAGAAAAAATATATTCCTCCTAAAAGAGTCGCACTAGATTCTAAATATTTGACCAAACCAAACCAATTTTTAATTACAGTGTTTAAAATAATAAGAATCATGAGTACACATTCATTCATTAACTTTACCAAATTGGTTTTGATAACGTTGCTTCTTAGATGTGTTACCTGAAGGCCATTGCAATATCATTGTCAAATTTCTCAAGTCCATAATTTCAAGGGGGAAGCATTTTCAAGGTCTTTAGCTAATGCCTCATAGTCCTCAACCTCCACTTCCTCAACAACCCCTGCAACGAATGTATAAAGACATCAATTTTATCACCAAAACCATATTCCTTCTCAAAAGCCCTCGTAAAACCATCAAGAACGTGTAATATGAATTCAGAGAATGAAAACCCATCAGGGACAATGGAGGTTGCAGCTAAAGGAGCAACAAAATCATTCTGTTTTGGTTCGACATGTAGAGGCCGCTCTAGAGAGCATCGTCTCTGGGAATAATTCACAGATGAAGCTGGGACATTAGGCCAACTCGACAACCTAAAAGAACCAATTTGCAGAGCTGTAAAGTCAAACAAACACATCAGTCTTGAGTAAAGAAAATATTAATTGACAATCATTAAGAGTAACATTTAGAGGAGTACAAAAATTCAAAGCAAAAATTATAACATGGCAACGTAAATCTAGCCTTCATAATAGGAAGAACAACTAGTCGAATAGTACATACAGATGAGTAGTCCTCTCACAAAAGTAGGAAATAAAAATTACGGAAACTCTGCCCTCCTATGGTATGTTGAAGCAAAAGTAAGATCAACCTCTAAAGATTTTATGTTATTTTACTAACAGTGAGTACTAAAAAAAGCTCTATAGCAAAGAAACCTCCATTGAAGAAAAAGAAGCTCTATAAGTTTCCGACCATCTGGGCTTGAGTGAGACATTTTAATTACTTGCACCCCTAAAGCTAGATGATGAGTTCCAAAGGAGAGCCAAAGGGGTGTCTATTCCTGTAGCATATACTTTTGCAGTATCATTACAAAGACTAATGGTAGACTAATGAGTTTAAATTTTGATAGTCTCGTAGCACAAATGGAATTTAGGTATTAGCCTTCTCATTAATCTCTGTCTAATAGGTGATACTCGTTTTCCCTTCTAATTTCAATTTTCAGGAAACCTGATCTTCGAGCAAAGGAAAAAACTTCAAAATTTCACAGAGACATATCATCAAACACCTTACCAGCATAAACCAAATACCCATGCATATTACTAGTTCTCACATCTTCACACAACAACATAGCAATACCAGAAATTCAAAGAAATTTAGAAACGCAAGCAACACAAGAGAGAGGAAAAAAAAAATTAATCCGTACCCAAGAACAGAGACAAACCCGAACGAAGTTAGATCTGGAACCACGACCACCACGAAAACCCACTTGCTGTAGATTAGAAGAGAAATGTCGTCGTCGCCGTCGGTGAGAAGAGAAAACTGGTCTTAAATCTAGCCGTGGAGTCGGCGTCGGTGAGACCCAGTCGCCATTGATTAGATCCCTAGTCGTCGTTGATGGTTGAAGGGAAAGAGATATCAAGGGTTGAAGAAGATGTGCGCCGTTGTCCGAAGGTTGAAGAAGATGTGTGCCGTCGTCCGAAGGTTGAAGAAGATGTGCGAGAAGCACGAGGGTTTCAGCTGGGTTTTTTGAGGAGGCTATCTGTCGCGTGTTGGGGAGAGAGAAAAACTTTTCTTTTAACCTTTTTTCTTTTTACCATTTAAAAAAATAGTAATAATAACTTTTAATGTCGGGCATTGCCCGACATTAAAAGAAACCTTTAATGTCGGGCAATGCCCGACATTAAAAGCCTGAAAATTTTAAAATGCGCGCGTCCGACATTAAACGACCCGCGCGTTTTTTTGTCCGACATTAAAGCCTCCGCGCCCATTTTTCTGTCCGACATTAAAGCTATAATTTGTTGTAGTGAAGCTAAACAAACCTACCTATCAACAATTAATTGAAAACTGTCCTTTCTAACAGAGAAAGAAAAAAACATATAAACAAACTATAGAACCCTGTGGTCACCCCTCGTGGACCTCCTCGTCTACATCACCGGGCACATACAGCTCATCACCTACATAATCTGAAATTGTTGGGGGAAAGAAAGGGGAGGGGTATCAGTATGACCATAGTACTGGTAAGTAGCTCACACCCGGTGAACCACCAAACAACACACAATCACAATAACATGCTAACCACACACGCCATGCTTGAAAAGCGATAAACAACTCAACATGCTCTTAAACACGAAAACAATTATGTGAACACGTGCTCATGCAGAAATGGGACGACAACATGAATCCACGCATCATGCTATGCACCCCCACATGGTTTCCGCGCCTTGCACGCACACTCACACGTGATTTCCGCGTCACGCTCCGCAAACCCACCCAACACATGTATTATCACGCGCCATGCGCAACGCCACTCACACGTGATTTCCGCGTCACACTCCGCAGTCACACCCACACATGATTTCTGCGTCACGCTCCGCACACACACCCAACACATGATTTAAGCGTCATGCTCCGTCTCTCCCCAATGACCACACACTTATGCAGACCCGACTCTTATGCAGCATAGATATCAACCACAGTATCTCTTGCTCATGAATTAAACAAACGACATGCTTATGCATCGTCAAAGCAACATGCTTAGGAATTTAACAAAACATCATGTTTCTTCACAAAGCGAGTTACAATCATATAAACACATTATGCAGTAGCAAAGCAAGAAAAGCAATAGCAAGCTCAAACAACAAACAAGCACAACATATAGTAACAAAGCAGGTAAAACGATAGCATGCTCAAACACTCACACAAGCCCGTCCAAGTAGAAACTACTTACCTACAACGCTTCCAAAGCAACCTTAGAGATCCAAAGCAGTCTAATAAGATCCTAAACAACAAGGATAAATCCTACTGAATTAGAATCAACTCATAGCTCCTCTAAACATTCTTTTAATGATCAAAACCTTCTGAAGAGAACTAATTCCCTGCTGGACAGCCACTCAAAGTTCCCCAAATTAACAACCCAAAACCTTCCAACCATGGGAAACCACGTCGAAGCCACAACGGGCAATGGGTATCCACCGAATGGCTATATTCGAGGCTTTTCAGCCATTGGACAACAAGTAATTAACACGAAAATAAAACTCTAATTAGGACTCCTAGCGATTGGGCAACTCTTCCAAGGTGTAGATAATAAATGGGTATCAATTAGCATGCTCTTTAATCCTTAACCAGCTAGCAAACCCATTTATTTAACATTTTAAGGACCTATAAAGGTTGGGCAATGCTTAAAAGCCTAAACAACTAATGGGTAACGATCTCTTAAGCTAATAAACTAAAGACAACAATGATTCTTACCCAAACAGACCCGATTCCACGCTTGACGGGTTATATTAACCTCGAACAGTGTGTTAGAATACTCCTTGGCTAGTGGGTATTCGAGTTTTAAGTGTATCGAACCCAATCGAACACAGCGCTGCAGAACAGAAAAGCAACACAATCTTAAATTTCCACCACCTAAAACGAATGGGTATTTAAATTTAGGCTTTAACCAAGAATGGATAAGGCTTAAACTTACATGACAAGGAGATTCGAGGCCAAATCACTTGCTGGACAGAAGCAAAATCGCACAAAAGCGAGGATCGGACTGCTGGACGCGCGCGAATCTTGCATAACAAAACGGAGGGAGTTAGATCGACCTTATCTCATCTAAGAATGAGAGGAACAAAAGCTTACCCACGATTTTAAGGCTGAAAAATGTGGAGAAAGAGAGACCCTTGAGATTTACCTTGTTGAAATGCAAGGAAAATAGGGGAAAAAGAGCAGCGGTGAGCGCGAGACGAGACCAGCTGCAAGCGAAAACCACGGCGCGAGGAGGAAGACGACGGTGGCACGAGGAGGCTGGGCGGCAGACTACCGCGACTTTATGCGTGGAGGGGCGGCGACGGCGCGGTGACGCAAGGCGGCAGTGGCTTCCATGCGGCTGGAGAAGAAGACGGCGACGAGGCAAGGAAGGAGAGGCGGCGGTGGAGAGAAAAAACGCAAAGAGGAGGGGGCACACGCGGGGGAAGGAGAAGGAGAGAGACTGATGGGTTTTCTTTTTTCCTTAACTCATTTCTTTTTTCTTTTTAAGAAACCATAGCCAACTCTAAAACTACCCACTTACCAGGAGAAAAAAACGCTGACCAACTCCCCCACTCAGCCTGCACGATAAACTAAAAAAAAATCTTAATAACCAAGGAGAAAAATATCTGAATCGGCCCAACATAACGATTAATTAAAAACAACTTGGGTTACCTGGGATGCGGGGCGTTACAATCTCCCCACCTTAAGAACTTTCGTCCTCGAAAGTTTGTTGTTCGAAGAGCTCCGGATACTTGGCTTTAATCTCAGCTTCCCTTTCCCAGGTTTCCTCTTCCATTTTGTGATTCCTCCACAAAACCTTTACTAAATCAATGGCTCTGCTTCTCAAGACTTTCGACTCCTTAGCCGAGATCTTTATCGGCCTCTCTTCATAGGACAAGTCCTCATTCAGCATCAAAGGTTCTGGACTCAGCACATGCGAAGGGTCATGGACATATTTCCTCAACATTGACACGTGAAACACATTGTGCACTGTAGACATAGCTGGCAGCAACGCTAACCTATACGCGACAGGACCAATGCACTCTAGGATCTCATAAGGTCCGATGAACCTGGGGCTAAGCTTGCCCTTCTTACCGAAACGCAAAACTCCTTTCATTCGAGCTTGACATAACCACAACCCACCTTCAATGAACTCAATAATTCTCATCCCGGTCCCACGGAAGGCTTCATCAACACTTCACCAACTTAAACTCACTTAGTTGGTAAGTTCAACTAGGCATCGCCAAAGAACCGCCGAAACAGCTTCCGCTGCCAACTCTCCTTATCAAACCAACCACCCTTCCTAAAATGGCTACGGGATGACCAAAAACGCCACCTTTGGTGCTAACTAACACCTACCAAGGTAACCTTGTCGCGACGACAACTAAAGCTGTAGTCTGACTTGATACTGATTCTCAATATCTCCTTGGCTTTGGATTGAGGTCTCACTGCGTGAGGGAAATGCTTTAACTCTTGGTTTGAGAACCAACACCATTGATCATCGCCACGAGCAAGTCCAAAAACCTCGGGACTTGATTCACGAAACCCAAGCAGCGGCAAGGCTACTTATGAGTCCGAAGACATAACATAAGCTTGCCAAGTTCAACTTGGGATTCTTAGGCATCCTTGGAAAGCTAACTCCTTGACCTTCACCAGAGAGATTGAATACCAACTATCCAAAGGGAACCTCCTGCTTGACTCAAAGGAAATCCTCAACTCCTTAGAAACCAGGCGACACCAATCGAGCCTTGAAACGAACTGAGGAACAGAGGATCTAAGCACCACGAAGCACCCACAAGAGTTGCAAAGCTGATTTAAGGAAGATCCTATTCCCTTGAAGCTAGCCTATAAAAGGAGGTTTAAAAACAAGGCACCAAGGAAAAGGATACCCTAGCAATTCAAGCTTTAAGATTTGCTTGACAAACAATGCCACAAAAACGAAGGAATGATCCATGCATACTCACAACAACGAACAGTTATGCGCAAGACAAGCACAAATCATAAGAACAAGATTTCAGAACCAAAAGATATAGACTTAAGAAGAGAAGGGATTACTAACCTTGAGCGAGGGGTACGCTGACTCCCCACCTTAAGAGCTATCTTCATCATCAGAATCATCGACATCGTAAAGCTCTGGGTATTCTGCCTTGAGCTCCTCATCGGTGACACAGGGCAAGAACTCCTCACTGCACGCACTAGATCCTGACGAAGAACTTCTAACCTTCTGACTAGCTGCAAGCACTTCCACTTCGTGCTTCTTCTTGGCACAAGATGACGTGCCAACCTCTTGGGACTGATCCGTCCTGGGGATGTCCCTATCCAACATTCGAGCGCTCTTTAGGGCTGCTACAAAGGTGGTTGGTCGACCAAGCCTGACCAAACCTCGAATTTATGCGCGGAGCCCATTAACGAATCGGTTGGTCCTAATCTCTTCGGTGGCAACAAACCCTGAAACTCGGCAGGACAACTCTTCGAACCTTCTGACGTACTGCTCCACAGACAAGGTCTCTTGAATAAGAGAGACAAACTCCGCTTCTTGCTCAACATTAGCAAAACGACAACCAAAATGGTCTCGCACAAGATCTTTGAACCCTGACCACGAAATGGGATTCTCTGGGCGGTTCTCGGTTTGACACACAACCTTCCACCAAGTGCGAGCGTGGCCTTTGAGCATAAAGGTAGCTCCTTGGACTCGTTGTTGAGCATTAGCTCCAAGAAATTGAAATATTGCTTCCAATGCGGCGGTCCATTCTACCAGTGCTTCATAACTATCCGAGTGCCCATCGAATGAAGGAGGCTTCGCCTTCATGAAGCTCTTGAAAAATTGCATATCTTCACCACGAGCAGGGGCTCCATATGCACCAACGTGCTGCAGGTTGTTCAGGAATGCATTACCAAGCATCACCTGCAATGCCTCTGCTACCAGCACAGGAGGCGCTGGGGGCGGAATGGGAGGATTCGCCTCAGGATGCGAATTAACCTCGGGTACGTCTGGAGGGCCAGAACGTCCACTACCTTGACTGCTACCGGAACTCATCGCTGAAAGGAAACGATGAACTCACCTAAGGAACAGGGATAGAAGGGACTAACCTCAGACTATGGCAACAACCTAGGCTTTAAAGGAAACAACCTATGCCCACGAACAAACAACATCGCACAAAACAATCACAAGGATACCAAGAGCTATCTAGCAACTATGGGAGCATCCTACTCCTACTACCAAACAAGAGTCACACAAATCCAGGCAAGCTATCTATCCGCCTACAGGGAGAATCCTAAACCTAGCCACTATGTTATAAAGCAACTTAGGAAAACAACATGCTCACACAAAGCAACCAAGCACATAATAGGAAATCAAACAAGCCACAATAATTATGCAACAATCAAGTACATAAGAGATAACCAAGCCAACAGATAATCCAATCATACGACAACATAAGAATATCTTAACCGGACCAACGTACCTGGTGATGGAGAGGAGAACGAGGAAGACAACAAATCCTACACTATTAACAACCTAGATTCTAGGTCAGTCTACAGGAACAACTCCTCTCTGATACCAACTGTAACGCCCCAGGTTTTAATATAATCTAACCTAGTGACATTACTAAGCTCCTATTCAAACCAACCGAGAGCTCCCAAAATTTCGGCAGCATAACGGCGTACATAGGACAAACCCAAAATCTTAGAACACCTGTTAAACTCAACAACACTTCTAAATTGATTCGTTCAACTGCACAACTCCACAGAAAAACTACAAACAGGATACGAGTTAGATCTCGCATCTCCAACCAACAATAGAACCTAACTCTACCAGATCAAGCATAGCCTGAACTTCCTAAAACAGATCAACTTTATTAGGCTACAACATATTTAAAACCTAACAAGAAACATGAAATCTATACCTGCTCAATAACAAGAAACAAAAATTACACCAACCTAGCTACAAAGCTAAACAGACCTACCTATCAATAATTAATTGAAAACTGTCCTTTCTAACAGAGAAAGAAAAAACATATAAACAAACTATGGAACCCTGTGGTCACCCCTCGTGGACCTCCTCGTCTACATCACCGGGCACATACAGCTCATCACCTGCATAATCTGAAATTGTTGGGGGAAAGAAAGGGGAGGGGTATCAGTACGACCACAGTACTGGTAAGTAGCTCACACCCGGTGAGCCACCAAACAACACACAATCACAATACCATGCTAACCACACACGCCATGCTTGAAAAGCGATAAACAACTCAACATGCTCTTAAACACGAAAACAATTATGTGAACACGTGCTCATGCAAAAATGGGACGACAACATGAATCCACGCATCATGCTATGCACCCCCACATGGTTTCCGCGCCATGCCCGCACACTCACATGTGATTTCCGCATCATGCTCCGCACTCACAACCCACACGTGATTTCCGCGTCACGCTCCGCAAACCCACCCAACACATGTATTATCACGCGCCATGCGCAGCGCCACTCACACGTGATTTCCGCATCACGCTACGCACTCACACCCACACGTGATTTCCGCGTCACGCTCCGCACACACACCCAACACATGATTTACGCGTCATGCTCCGCCTCTCCCCAATGACCACACACTTATGCAGACCCGACTCTTATGCAGCATAGATATCAACCACAGCATCTCTTGCTCATGAATTAAACAAACGACATGCTTATGCATCGTCAAAGCAACATGCTTAGGAATTTAACAAAACATCATGTTTCTTCACAAAGCGAGCTACAATCATATAAACACATTATGCAGTAGCAAAGCAAGAAAAGCAATAGCAAGCTCAAACAACAAACAAGCACAACATATAGTAACAAAGCAGGTAAAACGATAGCATGCCAAACACTCACACAAGCCCGTCCAAGTAGAAACTACTTACCTATAACGCTTCCAAAGCAACCTTAGAGATCCAAAACAGTCTAATAAGATCCTAAACAACAAGGATAAATCCTACTGAATTAGAATCAACTCATAGCTCCTCTAAACAGGCTTTTAATGATCAAAACCTATCGAAAGAGAACTAATTCCCTGCTGGACAACCACTCAAAGTTCCCCAAATTAACAACCCAAAACCTTCCAACCATGGGCAACCACGTCGAAGGCACAACGGGCAATGGGTATCCACTAAATGGCTATATTCGAGGCTTTTCAGCCATTGGACAACAAGTAATTAACACGAAAATAAAACTCTAATTAGGACTCCTAGCGATTGGGCAACTCTTCCAAGGTGTAGATAATAAATGGGTATCAATTAGCATGCTCTTTAATCCTTAACAAGCTAGAAAACCCATTTATTTAACATTTTAAGGACATATAAAGGTTGGGCAATGCTTAAAAGCCTAAACAACTAATGGGTAACGATCTCTTAAGCTAATAAACTAAAGACAACAATGATTCTTACCCAAACAGACTCGATTCCACGCTAGACGGGTTATATTAACCTCGAACCAACTCTCAAACTACCCACTTACCAGGAGAAAAAAACGCTGACCAACTCCCCCACTCAGCCTGCACGATAAACAAAAAAAAATCTTAATAACCAAGGAGAAAAATATCTGAATCGGCCCAACATAACGATTAATTAAAAACAACTTGGGTTACCTGGGATGCGGGGCGTTACATATATATTATTAAACTAAAGTAATTTCATGCTCAATTGAAATTAATTTTCTTCAATTAATCTAACTCTTAAATTAATTACCCAAGAAAATTAAAATAAGCATTCACATTTTCATACATTAACATAACACTCTATATTAATTGCTCATGAAAATAAATAAGCATATAAATTACTTTCATAAATATAACTTTTTTATATTTTTTACAAAAGTAATTTCATGCTCAATGCTTCTCAATTTTCATCCATTTAATCATAACAATTTATATTAAATACTCATGAAAATAAAATTCATACATGTTTCATACATTATAACATTTATAATAATAAATATGCATGAATATGCTTAACCTATGGTGGGATTTTAAGCTAAATGACATACTTTATGCAACAATCAATTAATTTAATTCATACATCACATGCATAATTAAATTAAAACTACCAAAATTGACCGACATATTTGGCATATCGTAAGAAATTAAAAGCAATTTAAATTACAATAATTTAAATCCAAGGACATATCTTGGTCTTCAAATCTTTTCCTTTTTGGCATTTACAATTGATCCAATCAAAAGTATAAATCTAATCCCAACAAATATGCCTAAATAATCAATTTTGTAAATTAAACCACATATAACATATATAAAATTAAAATACCCACCATTGAACCAATGCTAATTTTAGAGAAATGAAATTAAATCTACGATCGACTCTGATACCAATTAAAGGATTTGGAATTCCTTAATTCGGATAAAGCGGAAGCGTAATTGGGACCGATTCGTAATTAATTTTGTTTATCCAAAAAGATATCATTACATTGGCAAAAATCATAGAACAAGTTCTATAGAAACTTCAGGCTAAGCATACAAAATTTAGATCTAAATCTATAATAAAGAAAAGAGAAGCAAACCTCCGTTGACGTCTCTGAAAATCAAGAAGGATTCTTGATTGCTCTACAACAACGAAGAACACCACCATTTGATCTTCCCTGCTATAACTATGAGATTAGGAACGTAGTTGTGGGACTACCTAATCTTGAATGGGAAAAACTCTAGAGAGAAAATTCTCCCTAGAGTTCTTGAGTTGAGAGAATATGAAAGGGAGGCTAGAGAGAATGCAAGAGTGCATTCTTGTGGCCTTATGTTGTAGTACCTAAACCCTAGGTTTACTGTTCTATTTATAGGAGAAAGACCATGAATAAAATATTCATTTAAAATCAATTATTTCTATAACTGATTTAATCGTTTCCATAATTAATCAATTCCATGCCCAATCAATTCCATAATTGATTAATCTTTTCCACAAATGATTGATCATTTCCATTAGTGATTAAATAATTTCTATAAATGATTAATTACTTCCATAAGTGATTAATCATTTCCATAATTGATTAATTTCCAATTAATTAATTCTTTAAGTAATTAATCACAAATTAAATATCATATATTTAATTTCAGACCTTCTATTAGTTAATTAATTAATTACCCAATTAAATATCATATATTTTATTTCAGGTCTTCAATTAATTAATTCTATAAATTGAATCAAATTCATATTAAAATTTGAACTCCAAATTCTCTTATATCCTATAAATTTAATATGAATCAAATTCATATTAATATTTGAACTTCTTCAAATATTTATTTCTCTCATAGACTATAGTTTAATTAAATCTCATTTAATTTAAACTAAATTGAATAATTAATTAATTCATCATCTAATTAAATACCATATATTTAATTAGACATATATTTGAACTCTTTCAAATATATCAATCTCTCAATATAATAAAGTTTAATCTCAAATTAGACTTTATATTTTATTGCATCACTATACATTATATTAATTTGTATCTCATACAATTAACTTAATTCCCAATATGAATTTGAACTATTCAAATTCTCTAAAGATATATTTGTTCCTAATTACTCTCTACGAGCTAGCAGGGGACCTAATGGACCTACAAATCAGAAGCTCCCATGATATGAGGTTAATAGATTAAACTCATTAATCAGGTTAACCAATATTCATTAACTGTGGGTCATTCCACTAAAGACTCACTGCTGAACTCTTCTCACTGTAGAACATTTTTGTGTCCACGGATATAGACCTATACTGGTAAGTCAATCCTTCATGAGTGTCCGTAACTACAATTGGGTCAAATTACCATTTTACCCATGTGTTACATCTGTCTCCTTAAGTACCAGTGCTCCTCTAATGAACAACATGTTTATGGTCCAACCAATAAACAGACAGTCCCTCTCAGGCCAGTGAGAGGGCGGGATCCCTTTGTTCAAGTCCCGGAGTCACCACTTAAGGGAACACTCATCTACTTCTCCTAGAAAGTGGGGAGGAGTGAATTCCTTCTTGTGTTGTCATGTCCCCAGCCTCCCACTCGGTCTTGTCCCCAAAAAGGAAGCCATATTGAGTCGGCGTATTGGCCACTCTCACCCATGCTAATCAAAGGACAATCCCCCATGAGAAGGAGTTCATGACACACTCAGGATTAAGACTGAGTTACCTTGTCCATCCTATTGAAATAGTAACCTAACTAGTTAACGATGTTATATCTAGTGGTTTAGTATTTCATGGTCCGATCTTATGCAAACTCATTGCATAGGATACCCCCGTTTGCATGTCTACTACATGGACGCTTTGGATCAATACGTCTGTATCAAATACAAAGCGGGTCGTATCTTATAGTGTTACTAGGATAAGGTACCCAACCTTATCCTTGTACTATAGACCTTTTAGGTTGTTACTCGAACATCGATCCACGTATGTCCCCACATACTAGTTCAAGTTACATACAAACAACATTGGATCTTAGTTTATTGGATTTGGGTCAAATTGTGCAATATTTAACAATAACACTTTATTGTAGAAACTCAAGAACATTTTATTGAAACAAATATACAATTTGTTTACATTCACTATCTATGAGTTTTAGGGCATAAAAACCAACATACACAAGACCGGACCGAGAAATACATCGCTTTTACTTTATAACGCCGTTTACTATTAAGACTGACTATTTCATGCGATGACCTAGGTAACTGATAACTGCCCAATTGGTAGTTATTTATGCATCATTTATATAGGAATTTGTGTGTCTTTTGTGCTTAATAGGGTTGGTCTTAGATAGATATTATATGTTTTAACCCATTTGGAAGAATGGAAGCCTTGGAAATTATTTTGTGCAGATTATGCTGCTGGGCGACTTGAGGGAGCAAATTCTGTGCTGCAGCAAAACTGGGAGCAAAAACTGCCACGTCACAGCTCGTTAGCCAAATTGTCAAACCAAATTCTGTTGAGTTATTCTCGTGATAAAGGAGAAAGGAGAGCCCTACACGTGTCCAGGTTGACCTAAGTCAAGCCTTTTATCCTTCTATAAAAGGAAGTAGTCGCCCAAGTCAAATTCATTCCACTTCTGGGAGAAGACCTTCCATTCTTGGAAAGTTCCTTCCACCTTTGGGAGCCGAATAGAAAAGAGAGATTGGAGACCACCTAGAAGACCATCATTGCAAGCTGATCGAGGAGATTAGTATCTTCTTTTATTATCATGTAATTATGGGCATGCCTACTCGGATTGTAATTCGCATTTCCTTGCATATTATGAACTAAGTCGCTTAGGCGTTGGTTAGGAACAAAGTGATTGTCATGCTTAACTTTAGTAATATATATTAATTATTGCATCTTGGTTAATTGTTGTGCTAGTTTCTATTTTATGCCCGCCTGGCCAGCGACTCGAGGACAAAGGACTAATTAGATCTGAAACTTACACTCTCCTTACCCTCTGTTTGAGTAATCGAATCGTCGAACGCTCAAAATCTAAAGCGACTCGAGGCGGCGTACAACTGTTCGGCTGAAGTCGGCAGCGGCGTGCGGTTGTGTGGTTGTAAAAGAACTCACGGTGGCGACAATGTGAGGTGAGTGGCAACGACGGCGTGGCGATCTGCAATAGAGGACAGCGGCGTGTGGAGGCTACGATGAGCGCGGACGACGGGGTGGCGCAACCTGTTACAGATTAGAGAGGGAGAGCTGAGAGGGAGCAATTGAGGGAGAAAGAGATGAGAGAGAGAGAGAGCTAAGACTTACTAAAGACCCAACGGCGACGTGCGGCGGTCTAAAATGAAGAAGGCGGCGGTGTCAATGGCGGCAGAGAGAGACGATGGCGGCGCGACGAGACGGCGAGGGATGGCTGCATGCGGCAGAGAGGAAGCTGAGAAGGAGTGAGGGCCGAGAGGGTGAGAGAGCGTGAGAGGGAGAGAGAAGAGAGGGATAAAAAAATCTGCAGTTTTTTTTTAAATTGGTCAGTTGACCGAATTTGGGAAGTTTCCCCCCCTTTTCCCTCCTTTTTGACCGACTGAAAAGCCACTTCCTTTTTTTTTTAGGGTTGTTACATCATACTAACCTTAAAAGAACTTTCGTCCTCGAAAGTTGCTAGTACTGGAACAACTCTGGATACTTGGCCATCATTTCGTATTCTCTCTCCCACGTTGCTTCTTCAGACAGATGGTTTCGCAAAGGACTTTTACGAGAGCTATCTCGCGATTACGAAGGACCTTCACCTCTCTATCAAGAATTAGCATAGGTCTCTCCTCATAAGTCAAGTTCTCGCTAAGTTGCAAGGGTTCAAAGTCCACTCTGTGGGTTGGATGTGTCAAATACTTTCGCAGCATGGAGACATGGAAAACGTTGTGAACCGCTGAAAGAGAAGGTGGCAAGGCTAAACAGTAGGCTACCAGACCAATCCATTCTAAAATCTCAAACGAACCGATGAAACGTGGACTGAGCTTGCCTTTTCTTCCAAACCTCAAAACTCCCTTCATTGGTGCTACCTTCAAGAAAACATGATCACCCACATCAAACTCTAAATCCCTTCTCCTTGTATATGCATAGCTTTTCTGTCAGCTTTGAGCCGTTAACATCCTCGATCTGATTGTGCGAATAGCCTCGCTGGAGGCTTGAATCAATTCAGGTCCCAACAACTGACGTTCTTCGACCTCATCCTAATAAATAGGGGACCTGCATCTCTTTCCATAGAGGGCCTCAAACGGTGACATATCGATGGTTGCTTGATAACTATTGTTATAAGCAAATTCCATTAAATGCAGGTGTGCATCCCAACTACCTGAGAAATCCAAAACACAAGCTCGCAACATATCCTCTAGAGTTTTGTTCAATCACTCAGTTTGACCATCTGTTTGAGGGTGAAATGCAGTACTGAGATGCAACTGAGTACCTAAGGCTCTTTGCAAACTCCTCCAGAAATTAGATGTGAACCGAGGATCTCTATCTGACACGATTGATACCGACACCCCATGAAGCTTGACTATCTCTGCCATATATAACTGTGCCCACTTTTCAACAGTGCAAGTAGGCTTCCCAGGAAGACAATGTGCTGACTTGGTGAGTCTGTCGATAATGACCCAAATCACGGTGTAACCCTTGGTCGTTCTAGGCAATCCTGAGATGAAGTCCATGGATATATGCTTCCACTTCCACTCTGGGACACTCAACGGCTGTAACAAACCCGTTGGTTTCTGTCTCGGGGCTTTCACTTGTTGGCAAATGTTGGGCTCCTAGAGTGAGTAAAAATATGGTATAAAAGTACTCTAGAACTCTGTGCAAGTATACACCGTCCGCAACAAGTAATAAGTATTATCAATCCAAGGCATGAACTAGCTTCCACTTTATCTATTTTGTATAATTCTTTAATGGTTTCAAAGATAGTAAAAATGATTGGGTTTTATAGGAATAATGCTGAAGCAAAGTAAATGACAGAACATAAAATAATAAAATAGGCAGACAGATTAGAAACGGGCGCTGGTTAAGTTTTAGTAATTGTTTTAAAGGATGCTCTAGCAATATTATTGATCATGCAAACTCTCGCAGTATTATTAGCGGATTCCACCCGGAACTCCAGATTTTTTGGAATGTGTTTCAACCCCAATGAAGTACGACCGATCAAGCACTAGGCAACTGGCTATCCCTAGCTCAGTCACTGGCGTTCACCAATACACAATGATCGTGGTGTGATTAATCGCCACACACTCTCTAAATCATCCCTGAAACTAGAGAGAGGTATTCATACCGGCTGGCCAGGAGGGCATAAAATAGAAACAAGTACAACAATTAACCAAGATGCAATAATCAATATATATTACTAAAGTTAAGCACGACAATCACATTGTTCCTAACCAATGCCTAAGCTACTTAGTTCATAATATGCATGGAAACACAAATTAAAATCCGAGTAGGCATGCCCATAATTACAAGATAATAAATGAAGATACTAATCTCCTCGATCAGCTTGCAATGATGGTCTTCTAGGTGGACTCCAATCTCTTTTTTCTATTCGGCTCCCAAAGGTGGAAGGAACTTTCCAAGAATGGAAGGCCTTCTCCCAGAAGTCGAATGAATTTGACTTGGGCGGCTACTTCCTTTTATAGAAGGATAAGAAGTTTGACTTAGGTCAACCTGGACACGTGTAGGGCTCTCCTTGCTCCTTTATCACGAGAATAACTCAACAGAATCCGGTTTGACAATTTGGCTAACGAGCTGTGACATGGCAATTTTTGCTCCCAGTTTTGCTGCAGCACAAAATTTGCTCCCTCCAGTCGCCCAGCAGCATAATCTGCACAAAATAATTTCCAAGGCTTCCATTCTTCCAAATGGGTTAAAACATATAATATCTATCTAAAACCAACCCTATTAAGCACAAAAGACACACAAATCCCTATATAAATGAGGCCTAAATAACTACCTTTTGGGCAGTTATCACACCCCCAAACTTGAACTATTGTGTGTCCCGAGCAATACTAACCAACCTTCCCTTAAGAATTCAAAACATTAGACAAAGAATAGCTTAATCAAACCAGACGGTCCAACACTACCTTCAACCTTTACCTGAGCACTCTACAAAACCAAGCTCTGCTACAGCAAAATAATTCCTCGGGCATGGACAAATAATCATCACTTTTTAACTCAATTCTAAGAACTTACCACAGCCTAGCTCTATCATCAGACATTCAAAACACATTTTCAAGGGGTTTATATTCTCGTTTTTTCGACTTAAAGCAACCCTACAGTCATAAGCTCTTAAGCATGGGATGACCCACTTTATGGTGCAGTATACCATTGCCTCAAACTCATCACCAACTAGGCTCAATACTCTTTATAAAGCTCAAAAATCCTTAGTCATTCCATCTCTTGCCCCTCAGAATGACAACATTTTATGATGAAGCTCACCTAAGTTCTAGGAGACAGAAAAACTGCTGGATCATCATTCATCCTTCAAAAACTTTTGCTCCATGATTTTTCTCAGCAAAATTTTCAACAAATTTTTTTTTCAGCAAATAATTTTTCTCATTTTTCAATTTCCTAGGTCATCTTTTGTCGCGAAGACAAACTGTGAATATCACAAATGTCCCCAGTTACTCAATAACCTTACAAAATTTTAAATGAAGGAGAGGAATGCTCGAGCAAAACAATTGGAGTAGCAAAAAGTCCCCCAAACTTGAATTATTCATTGTCCCCCAATGAATCATCAATTTTGCAATTATACCCCCAAACTTAAGTTTTTCTATCTGAATTTTAAACTGAGTGAGGGACTAGAACTAAGCTTAAAGTGGATCATAAAAGTCAACACTACCTCCAAAATCTTCTTTGCCGCAACAACAGACTAGGCTAGAAGAAATGCTCAAGCAAAAGGTTTCTGGAGATCAGAATACCTTGATCTAATTAAGCTTAACCAGTCCAAGCTTCAAAAATTCATAATAAATTAGTTAAGTTAGAGAAACTCAGTGCTCATAGAACAAAAATACTATTGGAAATTTCATTAAAAACATGAAAAAGAAATTACAAAGTAGATATATTTTTTTAGCAGCAGAAAAATTAAGAAGAAGCAAACATATCATCAACAGAAAAGGAGATTAGAAAATGCGCGAGCAAACAAAAATGTAAGAACAAAAATTATGCTCGCTCAAGGCCACTTCATCCTTCAGTCCTCTTGGCCCGACTCATTTTCATCATCATATTCTCCTCTTTCAACCGGTGGGGGTGGAATCCAGGGGTTCAACAGATCCTCGGGGAATGCAGGAAGGGCTGGATACGAATTTGAAAAATTCTCTTGCAGCGCCTTCTTTAAATTGACATCACGAGTCTTAACATAGTTCCAGAAGGTTAAAGCTTGCCTCTCGGCAAACTCCTGCCTGCTGGCCGAAAGTGCCAGTTGTTCTAAAATCGTTTTGATGTCGTAGACAAGTCCACCTTGACGCACCTCCTGCATACGCTGGAGTCGTGCCAAGTTAGGCGTGTCGATAATTCCCTTGTCAAGAAAAATTATATCCTCTGGGACCCTGGGCACTTCTTCCCTGCTACATAGCATCGTGATCGTGTTCGGAAAAAACAGTTTCCCCACTTTCGTTTTCCAACATTCAGAAATTTCACTAGCAATGATCTTCCCTACGTCAACACTGAGAGACCACAAGATTGCAAAAGCTAGAAGAACCCGTTCCCTAGAGATTGTCGAGTCATGTGTCGTTGGAAGCATCCTCTGTTTGATAAATCCCATCCACGTGTTCGCTTCCCTTTTCAAATAAGCCGACTGGAACGTCCTCTTCTCAGTCTTGGACAGCTGCCATTGTGCCCCTTCAATACCCACCTCCCGCACAGCATCACTTAACTGCTTATTAGATGGCGCTACAACCATCTCATTATAAGTCGCTTGGGGGAAATTCTGAAGGTTATATAGTGCATTGATATCACTAGGACTCCAGTCTACCTCGACTCCTTGAACAATCACCTGGAAACCATCTTCTTTGTACATGTTAGCATAAAATTCGCGCACCACCTGCGCGTTTACAGACTCAGGCTTCGCACAAAACAACTCCCAGCCGTGGTCTGCAATACCAATCCTTAGAAAATGCAGAAGATCACCGCTAAATCCTCTCTCAAACAGGAAGTCTCTTTTCAGAAGCTCGACGTATTTTGCTCTGGAAAAATTGTTGACGAAGCGATCATACCGCAACTGTGGTTCTTCTATTTCATCGTGTTCCGCCGATGCTTCAGCAACGCTTTTTCCCTTTTCTGCCCGTCGCTTGAGCAACCGCTCTTCCTCAACCTTCTTCTCTGCTTCTTCTCGCACTTTTTCCTCAGCTTCTTTTTTCTCTCGTTCCTCTCGTTCTGCCTACTCTTTCTCATATTCTGAAGACGGTGGTGATGGGGTATCAGTCCTAATCACCTGAACGCGCCCAGCCTTCCGCTTAATGCGGCGACGTCTTGGAGGTTCGGGCATGATGACCTCAACACGAGCCTCCTGAACTGTCTCTTTTTCAGTCGCAACCCCTGCCTGCACATCCTCATTTTGTTTCTATTGAATTTCCTCTCGAAGTTCTTTTGTATCCGCAACCCTCTGCTCAGTATGCTCTGGGTTCTGTTCTTCTGGTTCTTTCGAGTCTTCTTCAACCCCTGTGGCAGCAACATCATCCGTCGCTTCCAGAATAGCTTCTTGATCCTCAAACCTCTGCTGTCTTTTCCTTTTCTTGGCTTCTTTCTCATCTGGCGTTCTTTTGTTCTTCGGTTTTACCTTCTGTACTTCGGGGGTAACGGGTACCTCTTCTTCCTCGTTATCTCTCTCTTTACTCGCTCTTGTTTTCGCCATTGGAGACGTAAAGGAAGCTTGTCGTACACAAGGAAAGAAGAAGAAATACGACAGTAAAGGAATGAAACGCAAAAGTAGAGTGAAAAGAAACTTACCGAAGTCTGTTAATAAATAAGGCTTCAGCAAAATTAAATCATAACCGAAAGGATTTGCTCACATTAATAGATTTTACCGTTCAAACCACATGCAATCTTGAATTTTAAATCCATCAATGGTAAATTTCTGAATTTCAATCGCCCATGGTAATTAATCATGCTCTCTCAACTGGCTAAACCATTGGATCACCTCTACTCGACACGTGGCAGCATCCATGCCCTTACCTGCCCACAGAAAATTCAAAAATCACAACGGTAAAAAGTAATTAATTCTCAACAAAACCCTTCCTATTCGGACGATTTGCTTCAGCCATAAAGTTGTTGTAACCAACTTCTGAGCAAAACAAATCTTGGATACAGAATTCAAATTGAATTTACAAAATTTAACCGACCCAATCAAACCTTTATCTTTTATTTTAAGCCGAATAAATCAAGAAAATCTTTATTAAATCTAAACTAATCAGAATTAAAATAACTGAAAATAAAATCTAAACCTTCAAAATCCAATAAAATTTAACTAATTAAAAGATAATTCAAAGATAATTTAAATAAATAAACTGAAAATAACATCCAACAAAATCAAATAAAATTCAAATCGACATAGATAAAATCTAAAATAAATTCTACAGAATTAAAAATAACAAAATACTGAAAATATATCATGCAAAATTTAAACAAACTAAATCTAAAATACATGAAATTAAAAATAAATCAACGAAAAATCAAAACACACACTGGGAGCTCAAAATTTTGCTCTGTAAAATGCTCCCGCAAACATCTTGCTCTCTAAATCATCAATCAACCTTAGGGAAGGATATTTTGTCTGAAACTCCTCTTCCCAATAATGCTTCACACGCTGTCCATTCACTTTGAACACTCTCCCATCTTTTTCATCCTGCAAAGTAATTGCTCCATGGGGGAAAACCTCAATCACAATAAATGGCCCTGACCATTTAGATTTTAATTTCCCAGGAAATAATTTTAATCTAGAATTATAAAGCAAGACTTTCTGACCCTTGACTAACTCTTTAGATTTTATTTTCTTGTCATGCCACAGTTTAGTCTCTTCTTTATACATTTTCGCATTTTCATAAGAAAATTGGCGAAATTCCTCTAACTCATTAAGCTGCAGCATTCTTATTGCTCCTGCACGACTCAGGTCAAAATTTAATTTTTTCAAAGCCCAAAACGTTGTATGCTCTAGCTCTAATGGTAAATGACAACCTTTCCCATATACTAACCTATAGGGAGACATACCTAGAGGAGTCTTATAGGCTGTCCTTGTTGTTCGACTGTGTATACGATTATCCGCAAGCGCACGGGTCGTGACAAGTAATATAAAACGGTAGTAATACCGAGTATCGAATCCACAGGGAGGCGAAGCGAAACTTAAGCAAATAATTAAAATCTCTTGAGCACTAAAAGTACTTAGGCGAAATAATATTTAGGGACCACTTCATGCAATAATAAGGATTTAAATTCAAGACAATAAACAAAAATAAATTGATCAATCGAAAATAAAATGTGGAGAAAGAGTTTTCTTTAAATGGGAAGAGGGGTCTTGAAAATCAATGACTAGCTAAATAGTTGTTATAATTATCCTATCTCATTGCCCAACTAATTATAATCCTAGAATCTCCGTTAATCACATAGGTTCTCCTGTCGGTTTCCCCTAATTGTAATTAATTCATTTTAACAACCTAAGTGTCCTTAGCGCCATTAAAACTCATTAATTATTACGCTCTGATTCATTTTAAGAATCTAAGTTTAATCAACTAATCCCAGTGTCACAACGAGCAATTAAACTAGTTGCATGGATTATGATCTATCCTAATTTCTCTCCGTCGAGTTTCCATTAAGAATCGAATCATTACACAACTGGCCAGATTGAGTAAAGCATTAAGCACATCCATACAAATAATTAGGACATGGGCTAGAGACAAGAAATTATAACAATATTTGAACTATCATTTCATTTCAAGACTCCAAATTGGGGTTTTAGCTACACATAATATCCACAATAATTACAAGGGAAAGCATAATAAAAAGCATAAAAGGAAAGGAATTGACCGTCGAAAAACCCCTCGCTGACGCTTGGAGCCCCGCTGACTACTCCTTGAGCCTTTTAGATGCTCCCCAAAATTTCCCAAAATATTTTCCACTAAAGAATTCTCTCAAAAAGGCTAGAAAGCCTTGAGAGAGACTCCAAAGGAGCCAAGGGAAGGAAAGAAAGGATTGAAGAATGATTTGATTGATGAATAATAAGGCACCCAAGGGTGCCCTTTTATAGGCGTGGAATAGGGGTAGCGTCGTGACGCTACCTTGCTCAGCGTCGCGACGCTGCTGCGCACGCGGCTTGGGCAACACGAAAGGGTAGCGTCGCGACGCTGCCTTACTTAGCGTCTCGACGCTGCCCCAAATTTCCAGATTTTTCAGCTTCCTTTTGGGCTGATTTTTGGGCCTTCTTCTTCATTTCTTTTTGTCATTTCTTCATGGTTGACTTCTTTGGGCCTCCAATTGCTTCAACCTTTGATTTGGGCTATAATTACTTCAATTTTGGCACTTTTTCTCCCAAAATCACCATCTTTGCTCCTAAGGACCAAATAACAAAATTCATTAAATATATTCATTAAAAACACGATTAAAGCACCAAAAAGCTTAATAAATTGAGACTAAAATAGCGACATTTCTGCTCGCTATCACACCCCCAAACTTAAGCTTTTGCTAGTCCCGAGCAAAATAAATTCTAAAGATGCATGAAATAGAATCACTCAACCCTCAATGATTTTGGAATTCTTAGGATCGAATGGAAAACATGCAAGTGGAATAAGCAAGCACCGCATACTCTTGAAGAAATCTTAAACTAGTTTGAACTTAAGATTAATGAATAGCATGCTCAAGACTTATCTATTGATTCTTTTACTAACCTAGATTAGTCTTATGGCTTTCTCCATTTGTTTTCCCCCTACACTGGCTAAGAGCCCCTAATACGTCGGAGTCCTTCTATCATGCAAAAAAAAGAAACTAGGGTGCCTGTCATCTTTTCTTTCTTTTTCATGTGGGAGCAAAACTCACAAATGATTTTTCTTTTTCTTTTCTTTTTCTTTTGCTACTCCCCCAAACTTGCATTTTGATATCTAATGGTACTAGCTTTCACACTACGGTGCAGGGACCCTTAACCTGAATTTTATTCTCTGGTTGGCCTAACTGATCACACCGCAGGTAGCTCTTTTTACCCCTAGGCTTTTTCTTTTGAGCAAGCAAAATAATAAATTATTTTTCAACATATTTTCTTTTCTCTCATTTTCTTTTGTTGCTTTTGCTTTTCTCTCAGCAGACATAGCATTTTTTTCTACCTAGTTCTTTAGAGCATTCAAGCATGAACTTCCTAATATGAGAAACTAAGCCTATCGAGGTGACAATAACTTTGAAAACCATAATAAGAATCTATATTTTCAAAGACGTCATTAGATAAGACTATTGCATGCTTTAGACATCAAAACTAAGTATCAAAAAATTTTAAAATTTCACAATTTCTACCGTGCTCCCAGATTCCACAACATATAAACCATTCTCTCCAAAAATTTCTAAAATCACATCCTTGGCTATCATGGCTAGCTATTCATGCATCCAACAAAATTTAAATATGCTCAACACAGCGGAAGCCTCCCCCCCAAACTTAAACTAAACATTGTCCCCAATGTTTTAAAACAGAAAAGCATAAAGAGGGATACTAAGACTTCCCTCAGCTCGGAGCGCTTCATCTTCTTCCTTTGGATCCATGAAAAATGGGAAATTTGGAATTTTGGGACTTGCTAAGGTGATCCTGCAAAACAAAATTGGATCACGGAGCAAAGAAAATTATTTACCGCAAAAACAACTAACTAAACTTTAATCCTTGGGTTGCCTCCCAAGCAGCGCTTTCTTTAACGTCTTTAGCTAGACTAGGCTCGGCACGCTTACGGAGGCTCAAAATAAAAATTTTCATCATCCTCTGGGCCCTGCAAGAAATCACGCACCGAATTGCAAACTACAAACAGGGGAGAAAAAACACTTTCCCCTGGCCCATCTTCACTAAAGAGATTCTCATAATAACATTTCAGAAAATAATCAGCCGCATCAAATCTCTTTTCTAAATCTCTATTCTCAAAACAGTTGTTAACAGAGTCATCAAGCGTTATAATATCTACTGGTCTAGGATCTAGAGGTGGCCTATCAATCATGCCAGTCCATTCATCAGAAAAAATGTCTACATGCTCAGCAGATCCCTCAGACTTAGAATTAAAAAATGATTCAACTAAGCTATCACATGACTCCTCATCAGAAGAATTAAAGAATTCAAGAATTTTAGGATCAGATTCTATACTATGCACAGATTCGAGTTCTTCTCGGTCAGATTCTATGTTATATACATCATCAGGACATGAAAAGAAAGTATTCACATTGCAAGGATTCATGCATTCAGGAATGTCAAGCTCAGACTCAATAGATTCACTGTAATCATGATCAAACTCAAAATTATCTATCAAGCAATCTTTCTTATGTATTTCATTTTTATGGTCAATGTCAGGCAATTCAATATCATCATCAAAATTATTCATTTCAGGCAAATCTAATTCATTTTCAAAGGAAGGTAAATCATCAACTGCAGATCTTTCATTTTCACAAGCAGGCAAGTCCAATTCATTTTCAAAGTCAGGCAGATCCAAATCATTTTCAAACAGAGGATTATCCAAATATGCATCATGATCAAAATCCTCATTATCCATAAGCATTTCTCCTAAGCCTAGGCCAAGATTATAGTCTACCTCTTCATCGTCATCAGTCAAGTATTCAGGCCCAACAGAAAAACATGTGTGCAAACTACAAACAGATTCATCTTGGCCAAAAATACTAAACACAACTTTTTCATCATCAATGTTCAAGGTAAGTTTACCTGTATGCACGCAAATCTCAGCCTTACCAGTGGCTATGAAAGGTCTGCCTAAGATAATTGGCACCTCTTTGTCCTCCTTCATGTCCAGTACCACGAAATCTACGGGGAAGATGAATTTGTTGACTTTTACCAATACGTCCTCCACAACACCCATCGGGTGGGTAATCGATCTGTCAGCAAGCTGAAGAGTGACGTTGGGGTCTGTCATACCTGATAAACCAATCTTCCTGTAAACAGAGTATGACATCAAATTTATACTTGCTCCTAAATCACATAAAACCCTATTAAAGGATACTTCTCCTATGGTGCAGGGAATAGTAAAACTCCCTGGATCTTTCTTCTTAGAGGGTATCCTACCAGAAATAATGGTACTGCTACTCTTAGATAAATTAAAAACTTCTTTTTTCAGACTTTTCTTTTTAGAAAGCATTTCCTTCATGAATTTTCCATAATTTGGCATATTATACAAGGGTTCTACTAATGGAATATTCACAGACAACTTTTTAAACATTTCTAGAAATTTTTGAAACTGTTCATCTAATTTGACATTTTTAAATCTTTGAGGAAAAGGTAACTCCCTGAAATCAAAGGTTGGACATTCGCCCCTCCGCTTGGGCGGGCTAATATGCGAACCTCTGTCATGGTGGTTGCATGGAGCCACTTCTTCCTCAGTTAGCTTCTTTTTGTCATCCTGCCTCTCATCTTCTTTTCTACCTGCAAGTTTGTTAGAAAAATCACATTTTAATTCAATAGAGTTGGAAGGATGTTGGAACCTTTCAGAGGAGGCTTTTTGTGCCTCAGTTCTTTCATCTTCATCCCTTCTCTTTTCTTCTTCCTTTTTCTTCTCTGAACTGTCCTCCAGTCTTCTGCCACTTCTTAGAACCACCATCTTACACTGCTCTTTCGGGTTAGGCTCAATATCACTTGGAAATTTTCCCTTTTGAAGGGCATTTACCGCTGAAGCGATCTGTCCTATCTGCACTTCCATGTTCTTTAGAGCTGCGTCGTGGTTGTTTACTGATGTCTGGAGACTTACATTCAATGTTCTTTGTTCTTTGATGAATAAAGCCACCATCTCCTCCAGATTATTTTTCTTTTCAGGAGCACTAGATGATGCAAAACCTGGGGGTGGCTGCAAAACATTCTTCGTATTCGCATAGGAGAAGTTCTCGTGATTGCGCAGACTAGGGTGGTAGAAGTTTGGTACTCCTTGGGCATATGGCCTATTTCCTATGTATTGAACTTCTTCCACATCTTGACCTTCCTTCTTTGAATGACCTTCAGCTAAGGTGGAAATGGACTTAACCACCTCAGATGAAGTCAATTTTTTTAGTGCATTGGTCAGAGATGCCAGTTGCGCTTTCAGTGAACTTGACTCATCCAATTCATATAATCCAGCCTTCTTTGAAATTTTTCCTCTCTCCGTCGGCCATTGATAACTGGTTGCCGCCATTTCCTCAAGCAGATCTTTGGCTTCTGTCACTGTTTTTGAAAGAAAACTCCCTCCTGCTGATGTGTCTAAGACTGTCTTTGTGGAGGGGTTTAATCCATTATAAAATAATTGTACCTGAAGCCAATCAGGATATTCGTGTTGGGGGCATCGCCTAAGCATTTCCTTATATCTTTCCCACGCTTCGTACAACTGCTCCTCGATAAGCTGCCTGAATGTTCCAATTTCAGTCCGGAGCTTGGTAGTCTTAGCCGGTGGAAAAAAATTCGTCAGAAAAGCTTGGGCAAGCTCGTCCCAAGTACTGATGCTGCCCGTCTTGACTGATTCGAGCCAATCTTTTGCTTTATCCTGTAGAGAAAATGGAAACAGCCTCAATCTTATCGCGTCTGCCGAAACTCCGTTCATCTTTACCGTCCCACATATTTCTAGGAATGATCGCAGATGTGAGTGGGGATCCTCGGAAGGATGTCCCTTGAACGAGTTATCGCGCGCCATCTGAATCAACCCTGTTTTTAGCTCAAAATTTGTAGCTTGGATTGGGGCGTAGACAATTCCAGAATTCTCGGTGGGAAGAACTGGCTGCAGAAAATCTCTAATTGCCTTGGGAGCTTCCTCTTGGTGGGCCATCGCTTCTGCTAATCTTTTCTCTCTTCGAATGGATCTAAGAGTCCTGTTAATCTCAAGATCTAGCGGAAACAAATCAACCACCTTGTTTCTTCGCATACAATGCTCCCAGACAACCAAAAAGAACCAAACAAAAATGAAAATAAAATAATATTGATAAAATAATGAAAGAAAAATATTTACACCTAAATTACTATTTATCCTTTTTTTTTCGATGTCAAGAAAAATTAATTTTTTTGCTTAAAAATCAAGCCTCCCCGGCAACGGCGCCAAAAACTTGTTGTTCGACTGTGTATACGATTATCCGCAAGCGCACGGGTCGTGACAAGTAATATAAAACGGTAGTAATACCGAGTATCGAATCCACAGGGAGGCGAAGCGAAACTTAAGCAAATAATTAAAATCTCTTGAGCACTAAAAGTACTTAGGCGAAATAATATTTAGGGACCACTTCATGCAATAATAAGGATTTAAATTCAAGACAATAAACAAAAATAAATTGATCAATCGAAAATAAAATGTGGAGAAAGAGTTTTCTTTAAATGGGAAGAGGGGTCTTGAAAATCAATGACTAGCTAAATAGTTGTTATAATTATCCTATCTCATTGCCCAACTAATTATAATCCTAGAATCTCCGTTAATCACATAGGTTCTCCTGTCGGTTTCCCCTAATTGTAATTAATTCATTTTAACAACCTAAGTGTCCTTAGCGCCATTAAAACTCATTAATTATTACGCTCTGATTCATTTTAGGAATCTAACTTTAATCAACTAATCCCGGTGTCACAACGGGCAATTAAACTAGTTGCATGGATTATGATCTATCCTAATTTCTCTCCGTCGAGTTTCCATTAAGAATCAAATCATTACACAACTGGCCAGATTGAGTAAAGCATTAAGCACATCCATACAAATAATTAGGACATGGGCTAGAAACAAGAAATTATATCAATATTTGAACTATCATTTCATTTCAAGACCCCAAATTGGGGTTTTAGCTACACATAATATCCACAATAATTACAAGGGAAAGCATAATAAAAAGCATAAAAGGAAAGGAATTGACCGTCGAAAAACCCCTCGCTGACGCTTGGAGCCCCGCTGACTACTCCTTGAGCCTTTTAGATGCTCCCCAAAATTCCCCAAAATATTTCCCACTAAAGAATTCTCTCAAAAAGGCTAGAAAGCCTTGAGAGAGACTCCAAAGGAGCCAAGGGAAGGAAAGAAAGGATTGAAGAATGATTTGATTGATGAATAATAAGGCACCCAAGGGTGCCCTTTTATAGGCCTGGAATAGGGGTAGCGTCGCGACGCTACCTTGCTCAGCGTCGTGACGCTGCTGCGCACATGGCTTGGACAACACGAAAGGGTAGCGTCGCGACGCTGCCTTACTTAGCGTCTCGACGCTGCCCCAAATTTCCAGATTTTTCAGCTTCCTTTTGGGCTGATTTTTGGGCCTTCTTCTTCATTTCTTTTGGTCATTTCATCATGGTTGACTTCTTTGGGCCTCCAATTGCTTCAACCTTTGATTTGGGCTATAATTACTTCAATTTTGGCACTTTTTCTCCCAAAATCACCATCTTTGCTCCTAAGGACCAAATAACAAAATTCATTAAATATATTCATTAAAAACACGATTAAGGTACCAAAAAGCTTAATAAATTGAGACTAAAATAGCGACATTTCTGCTCGCTATCAGTCCTATAAGCCCAAAGAGCCTCATCCAACCTAAAACACCAATCCTTTCTAGATGGATGGACTACTTTTTCTAGAATAGCTTTAATTTCCCTATTACTAATTTCAGCTTGACCATTCGCTTGTTGGTGATAAGGGGTAGCTATCCTATGCTTAATCCCATACTTAGCTAAAAGCTTAGTTAAGATATTATTAACAAAATGCGTACCTTCATCACTCACTAGAGCTCTAGGTGTCCCAAACATCGCAAATATGTGCGATTGAAGAAACCTTGCTACTGTATTGGCATCACTCTAATGGCATGCAATGGCCTCAACCCACTTGGACACATAATCAACTGCCAATAAGATAAAAACATTGCCATTAGAAGGGGAAATGGCCCCATAAAATCAATACCCCATACATCGAATAATTCAACTTCTAAAATGTAAGTAAGAGGCATTTCATCTCTTGGCCCTAAGTTTCCTCTCCTTTGGCAAGCATCACATTGCTTGTAAAACCAATGAGCATCCTTGAATAAGGTATGCCAGAAGAATCCACAGTGCAAAATCCTCATAGCTATCCTCTGACCGCTCAAATGACCTCCATACGACGAAGATTGACATTGCTCCAAGATTTCCTTTGCTTCATCACCTGAAACACATCTGTGAATAATACCGTCAAAGCATTGTTTATACATAAATGGCTCATCCCAATAGAAAAATTTTGCATCATGCTTAAACTTTTTCTTCTGCCTTCAATCCATGTCAATAGGAGTGACTCCCTTTACCAAGAAGTTGGCAATATCAGCATACCAAAAGACATCCTTGACTACCTTTACCTCAACAGCAAAAAGCTGTTCATCTGGAAAAACATCTGAAATGGCAGTTTGCTTCAGCAAAGATGATGATGGATCAAGACGAGACAAATGATCTGCAATGACATTCTTTGATCCCTTCTTATCCTTCATCTCCAAGTCGAACTCCTGCAATAATAAAACCCAACGAATTAGTCTAGGCTTTGCATCTTTCTTAGACATTAAATACCTTATTGTTGCATGATCCGTGAACACTGTGACTTTGGATCGAACCAAATATGGCCGGAATTTCTCAGAAGCAAACACAACAGCTAACAACTCCTTTTCAGTAGTTGTATAGTTGACTTGTGCCTCATTTAAAACCTTGCTTGCATAATATATAGGATAGATAAATTTGCCCTGCTTTTGCCCCAGCATAGCACCTACTGCAACATCACTCGCATCACACATTACCTCAAATGGTAAATTCCAATTAGGTGCACAAAGAATGGGTGCTGAGATTAAAGCAGCCTTTAAAGTCTCAAAAGCCTTCCTACAATCTGCATTAAAGTAAAAAACATGATCAGTACACAATAAGTTAGAAAGAGGTTTACTGATTTTGGAAAAATCCTTTATGAACCTCCTATAAAATCCAGCATGAACTAAAAAACTCCGAATTCCATTCACTGAACTCGATGGTTCTAGTCTCTCAATAACCTCAATTTTTGCTCTATCAACTTCTAGACCATTCTTAGAAATCCTATGACCTAACACTATGCCCTCTTTCACCATGAAGTGACATTTTTCCCAATTGAGAATTAGATGGGTATCCTCACATCTTTTTAACACCTGACCTAAGTTATCTAAAAAATTTTGAAAAGATCCTCCAAACACTGAAAAATCGTCCATAAATACCTCAACAGTGGACTCAATCATATCAGAAAAAATTTCCAACAAACACCGATGAAATGTTGCTGGAGCATTACAAAGGCCAAAAGGCATTCGCCTAAAAGCAAACGTCCCATAAGGACAGGTGAAAGTGGTTTTTTCCTAGTCCTTAGGAGCAATAGTAATCTGGTTATACCCAGAATAACCATCTAAGAAACAGTAGTGGGATTGACCAGCCAATCTATCCAACATCTGGTCAATAAATGGTAGGGGAAAATGGTCCTTACGGGTGGCTTTATTAAGCCTCCTGTAATCCATGCAAACCCTCCAGCCAGTTACTGTCCTGGTTGGGATCAACTCATTGTCTTTATTGCTCACCACAGTGACACCTCCTTTCTTTGGAACACATTGGACAGGGCTTACCCAATTGCTATCTGCAATTGGATAAATGATCCCAACATCCAACCATTTAATCACCTCTTTTTTAACAACCTCTTTCATTGCAGGGTTAAGCCATCTTTGTTGCTCAATACTCCTAAAGGATCCCTCCTCTAGAGTGATTTTGTGCATACAAAAAGATGGGCTAATTCCCTGAATGTCAACCAATGTCCAACCTATAGCCTTGCGGTATTGCTGCAACAATTTTATTAAGGCCTCTTCATGCTCTGACATTAAATCTGATGTAACAATAATGGGCAATGTCTCACCTTCCCCAAGATACACATACTTTAGATGATCCGACAAGGGCTTCAAATCTAAAGTAGGTGCCTCAATCAGGGATGACTTAATAGGAGGAGCCTTCCTTTGATCTAAATCTAAAGACTCAAAAACATCCTCACACCTAAACAATTCTTTTTCATTTTTTCTTTCTAACAAACAAACTTGTAAATCCTCTACACTAACCTCTCCATGCTCTTCTGAATGCTTACTAGCCGAATCCTGTATTGCTGTCTCAATAACTGTGCTCTCCAGAATCCTAATGAAGAAGCAATCCTTCATTTCGTCTGGATATTTCATGGCTTTAAACACATTAAATTTCACTTCCTCATTACATACTCTCATTGTTAATTCCCATTTTTGAACATCTATTAACGCCCTACCAGTAGCCAAAAATGGACGACCTATAATAATTGAGACATCTTTATCAGCCTCATAGTTTAAAATAATGAAATCAACAGGAAATATGAATTTATCCTCTTTCACTAAGACATCCTCAATTTTACCCTCTGGATACGTGATAGACCTATCAGCTAGTTGGAGTGTGACTGTGGTAGGCCTAGTTTCACCAATACCTAGCTTCCGATAGACCGAAAGAGGCATAAGGTTAATGCTTGCACCTAAATCACAGAGAGTTCTACCTAACTCTTTTCCACCTATAGACACAGGTATGGTAAATGATCCTGGATCCTTAGCCTTGGGTGGTAGCCCATTCTTAAGAATGACACTACATTCCTCAGTAAGAGATACAATTTCAAACTCACCTAACCTCTTCTTATTAGTTAAAATATCCTTAAGAAATTTAGCATAATTAGGCATTTGCTCTATAACTTCTACTAAAGGGATATTTATGTGCAATTGCTTAAGAATCTCTAAAAACATTTTAAATTGACCATCCTGATTCTTGGGCTTTTGCCTTTGCAGAAAAGGTAGAGGTGGTACATAAGGTGGGGGCGGCACATAAGGTGGTTCCACATCTGGAACAGAACCAGATGCTCCAGCATCTTTATTGCTGCCTCCAGCACCCTGACCAATCTCCAACTCCTTCTCAACAACATCATTTTTATCACCATTATTATTTATATCCTGGGTCTTACTAAGCTCTTTTCTTACCTCTAATGGGTTACCACTCCTAAGAGTCACTGCCTTTACCTGCTCCTACCTTCCCTTCTAGGGTGTTCAGTATCTGAGGGAAGTTTGCCTTGAGGTCTTGCCTTCAGCTCATTAGCTAGCTGACCCAGTTGCAATTCAAGGGCTCTCATCGAAGTTTGATTACTTCGAATTGCGGCATCTGTACGAGCCATAAATTCTTTTATCATCGCCTCGAGAGAACTCCCCGAATTTTGCTGCGGCAATACCTGCGCTTTAGCAAATCCCGACTGGTTCACCTTTTGTTGCGTTTCCATATTGCTTCCTTGACCTCCCCATGAGAAGTTGGGGTGGTTGCGCCAACCTGGATTATAAAAGTTAGAATAAGGGTTATTCCTCTGATTACCTACAAAAAACACAGAAGTTGGATTGCTGGGGCAAAACTCGTAGTTGTGATCTTCACCACAATAGACACATGCTTCCTCTGCGACTTGGTTCACCACTGCAGCAGGCTCCATTGCTGGTGGCTGCTGATGACTAATCACTGTCACATTCTTAAGAGTGTTAGCAATCATTGCAAGATCAGCCCTAATGGTGGACACACCATCAACCTCTAACACACTCTTAACCTTTTTATTTGTGCCTCTAACATTCGACCACCGACAACTATTAATAGATATTCTTTCTAAAATTTCATAGGCTTCATTAAAAGTTTTTGCCAAAAGGGCCCCTCCAGTCGAAGCATCAACCATACCCTAGGTTACTCCGTTTAACCCATTGTAAAATGTTTCCATTTGAACACAATGTGGTAAACCATGGTGGGGACACTTTCGCAAAAGCTCCTTAAACCTTTCCCAAGCCTCACTAAAAGTCTCATCCTCAAGTTGCCTAAACCCTACTATTTCACTCCTTAATTTAACATTTCTATTTGGTGGGAAATATTTACTAAAAAATTTTTCAGCTAACTCATTCCATGTCCTAATTGATTCTGGAGCAAAAGAATTTAACCATGCCTTTGCTCCATCCCTAAGAGAATATGAGAACAAAGTTAATCTAAGAATATCTCTAGGCACTCCTTGAATTACAAAAGAATCACTAACTCTTAGAAAAGACTTAAGATGCAAATTAGGATCTTCAGATGACAAACCATGGAACTGTCCCACGATTTGCAACATCTAAAACATTACCGGTTTCATTTCAAAATTTGCCGCTTGGATTTGAGGACGTGCAATCCCTGGATTCAACTCATCATACATTGGGACAGCATACGCTCGAATGGCTCTTGTTCTATCGTTCGCTACCAAGATAGGATTCTCAGCCTGATTATTTTGTTGCTCATTTTGCTCCAGCGGTGGATTTTGCTGCAACAAGCGATTCTGGGGGTCTGCTGGATCTTCAGGACCCTGCGGAAGACGTGACACGTTATCCATTTGGTTCTGGTTCCTGCATTGCTCTCTCCTTCATCTCCTAAATGTCCGCTCGATTTCTGGATCAAGCTCAAACCTCACCCCAAGCGGATCGCTCATGCATCAAACTTACACCTGCAAAAACAAAAGAAACAACCAAAAAGTTCTAGCACCAAACCACTAAAACACATATATTAAACAGATCAGATAAAAACTTATTCAAGTCCCCGGCAACGGCGCCAAAAACTTGTTGGGCTCCTAGAGTGAGTAAAAATATGGTATAAAAGTACTCTAGAACTCTGTGCAAGTATACACAGTCCGCAACAAGTAATAAGTATTATCAATCCAAGGCCTGAACTAGCTTCCACTTTATCTATTTTGTATAATTCTTTAATGGTTTCAAAGATAGTAAAAATGATTGGGTTTTATAGGAATAATGTTGAAGCAAAGTAAATGACAGAACATAAAATAATCAAATAGGAAGACAGATTAGAAAATGGCGCTGGTTAGGTTTTACTAATTGTTTTAAAGGATGCTCTAGCAATATTATTGATCATGCAAACTCTCGCAGTATTATTAGCGGATTCCTCCCGGAACTCCAGATTTTTTGGAATGTGTTTCAACCCCAATGAAGTACGATCGATCAAGCACTAGGCAACTGGCTATCCCTAGCTAGTCACTAGCATTCACCAATACAAAATGATCGTAGTGTGATTAATCGCCACACACTCTCTAAATCATCCCTGAAACTAGAGAGAGGTATTCATACCGGCTGTCTAGGAGGGCATAAAATAGAAACAAGCACAACAATTAACCAAGATGCAATAATCAATATATATTACAGAAGTTAAGCACGGCAAACACATTGTTTCTAACCAACGCCTAAGCTACTTAGTTCATAATATGCATGGAAACACAAATTACAATCCGAGTAGGCATGCCCATAATTACAAGATAATAAAAGAAGATACTAATTTCCTCGATCAGCTTGCAATGATGGTCTTCTAGGTGGTCTCCAATCTCTCTTTTCTATTCGACTCCCAAAGGTGGAAGGAACTTTCCAAGAATGGAAGGTCTTCTCCCAGAAGTCGAATGAATTTGACTTGGGCGGCTACTTCCTTTTATAGAAGGATAAAAGGCTTGACTTAGGTCAACCTGGACACGTGTAGGGCTCTCCTTGCTTCTTTATCACGAGAATAACTCAACAGAATTCGGTTTGACAATTTGGCTAACGAGCTGTGACGTGGCAATTTTTGCTCTCAGTTTTGCTGCAACACAGAATTTTCTCCCTCCAGTCGCCCAGCAGCATAATATGCACAAAATAATTTCCAAGGCTTCCATTCTTCCAAATGGGTTAAAATATATAATATCTATCTAAAACCAACCCTATTAAGCACAAAAGACACCCAAATCCCTATATAAATGAGACCTAAATAACTACCTTTTGGGCAGTTATCAGTTAGTAATTTATAAAAACCTGGGGTGTTACATATTAGTTCTTCTAGCTTGCAAACTTGTTCTGCTATTGAGGTTAACATTCTGTTTGAATAGTTATTTTGAACTTGTAAACTTTTAATTTCTTTAGTTGTAGGAGACTTATTTTCTTCTAACTCCTTTATTAATTGAAAGGGTTTTGCAACTATTTTCTCATTATAGAAACTGTTAAATTCAATATCTTCCATTGGAGGGAAATTTCCTTGGATTTCTCCTCTTCTCATTGTTTTCCATTTCTCCCTTTCTTTAATGTTGCATATATGAGAATATTCTTATCTTTGATTAAACCATCTAAAAAAGGATATGTTGTCTTGTAGTTTTTCTAAAATCTTAAAATATTTTTCCTTAAAGGCTTTTCTTTGTGTTTCTGTATATGTTTTAAAGAAGAGCTTCCTATTTTCTTTATTTTCTTGAGCCATGAACTCCTTTTGAAGGGCTTGTTTATCTATTTTAAATTCATTTTCTGATATTATGACATTCAATTGGCTTTTGAATATTGACTCTGTCTCCATATCTATTTGAGTTGGAGACGGTGGTTTTTCTTCTTCATATTGGAGATTTTGGAACTCCTTGTTCCAATCTTACAGATCTTATTCTTAAGGAGTTAGTTCCAATAAGGTTAGAATGAGATTCTGGTCTAGAACTCATGAATTCTTTTCTATTTATATTTTCTTTAATCAATGGGAATTGAGGAATTTCATCTTCAAATTTAATATCTACTTTCCCATCTGGGTGTTCAACTATATGGGATAGTTCCTTGTCTTTTTTTCTGGGGAGTAAAGGCATTGTTAACTGTCCATTTTGGATTTCTCGTTATGTCGTCCCATGAGAGCATCTTAGGGATACTAACAGATGATTTATTAATATTGGTCTCAATAAGCATTGTTTTCCCTTTTGGGGATTGAACTTATGTTTTTGGTTCCATTGAAGATGTTAAAGTTTTATAAGTGATTTTGTAAATAAGTGTCATCTTTTTAACACCTTCTTATAGATTTAATACTTGACCTGTAATATCAAGGCTTAAAGATTTGAGAATATGGGGATCGTCAAGAGCTACCTAAAATTGGGATAACAAGTAAAATAGACTGGTCCTTTTGCTAAGTTTGACTCAATAATTCCTAATAGGGAATTTGTATAGTCTTTATGACGTTTATCTCTAAGGATAGCTAAAACTGGTGTGTTGTAACGACCTAACATTTCAAGCCTATATCCTCGGGTCATTACCACATGCATTTCCTTTAACTTTCAACTATTGAAGATGAAACCACATTTAGAGTCAAAACATTCTTTAAAAAAAACGACGATACTTTTCAGCCTGGGATCCCAGTTAAAACAAAAACAACTAAAATCCTTCAACATTTCAATTAAACATCTTGAAAACGGAAACAACATCAAAACACAACATAAAAAAATGCAAATCAACACGAGTTTCAAACACGTAAAAGCGGAAGTCTATCATAGGAAATTCCATGGCTCATCCAACAACGTTCCGTCACGCATTCTGAACACCCTTGCCTCTACCTGCATTTACATGTTAGGGAAAAGCATGAGTATTTAAGAAAAATACTCAGTAAGTAACAATACTGCTAAACATGCAACGACCAATGCTTGAAAAGGTTAAATGTGCTAAGGGCCCAAAGGTAATGTCATCTCATTCTAGTTCATTTCATTTCATTCATTCTATAGCAGGGGGTCCGTGATCCATTCAAATAACCTACATAATTTGCCAACTCACTAAGGGTGCACATGTGGGCATTTTGGGAGATCTCTACTCCTTCTGATAGTAGAAGGCACCTAGTCAGTGGAGCCAAGTCTCACCCATCAAGAGACTAATGTGCTCATAGCGCTTTAACTGCCATTTCACTGGTGGGGCGTCCATGGGTTTTAGATCGGAATTTAACTTCCACAGTTAGTAAATGGCACCTAGTCTGCGAAGCCGAGTTCCGCCCATTTAGCTCCTCATTTCAGTCTAATACATCTCAGTTCTAGGTGACTATTTGACACGGCCCCCTACTAGAGTAGGCAGTCCATTCTTTTCCCTTTTTAAGGCCTCTTAGTACTCATTCTAACTTAACTACAACTTAACTAATGAAATCAGTCCCTCCCAGATTACTGACAAGCTAAGCCGACAAGTACCATCCCAACTCAGTCAATCACAAACAACCCATCGAACATTCAACACTTCATAACTAAGAAACCACCTCTTCTTGCTCTCTACGTACATTGCCAACCAACTTAAATACACCACAGTCACGCACTCCCACCTATCTCATAGCACAAATACACAGCAGCAAAACTCTTGAAACCAAATGCATTCATATCATCTCATAACACAAGGACACAACATCCATATTTATGAAATCACAACATACACATCAGCTCAGCCTCCCCTCATACATAAAGCAACATCTCATTCCAGAAATACAACCACCACGTCAACACATAATTACAGTTTAATTTCAGTAAGTTTACTTACCTTGAAGTATCTAAGGATCGAAAACACCCAAACGACTTGATATAACACCAACCACGTTATGCGAGACCATAGTCTATTAACACATAAATATATATATATATATATATGTATATATTCTCAAATCAGAGGCACGCCAATCTAAACAAATTTCCTAAAACACAAGACTTGAGAGGGCCAAAAACTCACCCAAATGAAACTATTGCTCGCTGTCCAATTTCCAAATTTGCTCCGCCTTTACGAATTCGACCACCACTCACTACTAACTATTGGGTTTTATGCCCTAAAACTTGTAGATAGTGAATGTAAACAAATTTTATACTTGTGTTTAATAAAGTGTTATTTAGTTTCTGCAATAAAATGTTATTGTTAAATATTGCACTATTTGACCCAAATCCAATAAACTAAGATCCAAGGTTGTTTGTATGTAACTTGAACTAGTATGTGGGTGTTGGGTTTTATGCCCTAAAACTCGTAGATAGTAAATGTAAACAAATTGTATACTTGTTTCAATAAAATGTTATTGAGTTTCTACAATAAAGTGTTATTGTTAAATATTGCACAATTTGACCCAAATCCAATAAACTAAGATCCAAGGTTGTTTGTATGTAACTTGAACTAGTATGTGGGGACATACGAGGATCAATGTTCAAGTAACAACCTAAAAGGTCTATAGTACAAGGATAAGGTTGGGTGCCTTATCCTGGTAACACTATGAGATACGGCCCGCTTTGTATTTGATACAGACGTATTGATCCAAAACGTCCATGTAGTAGACATGCAAGTAGGGGTATCCTATGCAATGAGTTTGCATAAGACCGGACCACGAAATAGTCAACCATTAGTTATAACACCGTTAACTAATTAGGTTACTGTTTCAATAGGATGACCTATGTAACTCAGTCTTAATCCTGAGTGTGTCATGAACTCCTTCTCATGAGGGATTGTCCTTTGATTAGCATGGGTGAGAGTGGCCAATACGTCGACTCAATATGCCTTCCTTTTTGGGGACAAGACCGAGTGGGAGGCTGGGGACATGACAACACAAGAAGGAATTCACTCATTCCCGCTTCTAGGAGAAGTAGATGAGTGTTCCCTTAAGTGGTGACTCCGGGACTTGAACAAAGGGATCTCGCCCTCTCACTGGCCCGAGAGGGACTTTCTGTTTAATGGTTGAACCATAAACAGGTTGTTCATTAGAGGAGCGCTGGTACTTAAGGAGACAGATGTAACACAGGGGTAAAACGGTAATTTGACCCAGCTGTGATTACGGACACTCGTGAAGGATTGACTTACCGGCATAGGTCTACATCAATGGACACATAAATGTTCTACAGTGAGAAGAGTTCAGCTGTGGGTCTTTAGTGGAATGATCCACAATTAATGAATATTGGTTAACCTTATTAATGAGTTTAATCTATTAACCTCATATTATTGGAGCTTCTGATCTGTAGGTCCATTAGGTCCCCCTGCTAGCTCGTAAAGAGTATTTAGGAACAAATATATCTTGAGAGAATTTGAATAGTTCAAATTCATATTGGGAATTAAGTTAATTGTACGAGATACAAATTAATATAATGTATAGTGATGCATTAAAATATAAAGTCTAATTTGAGATTAAACTTTATAATATTGAGAGATTGATATATTTGAAAGAGTTCAAATATATGTCTAATTAAATATATGGTATTTAATTAGAAGATGAATTAATTAATTATGAATTAATTAACTATTCAATTTAGTTTAAATTAACTGAGATTTAATTAAACTATAGTCTATGAGAGAAATAAATATTTGAAGAAGTTCAAATATTAATATGAATTTGATTCATATTAAATTTATAGGATATAAGAAAATTTGAAGGAGTTCAAATTTTAATATGAATTTGATTCATATTATAGAATTAATTAATTGAAGGTCTCAAATTAAATATATGATATTTAATTGGATAATTAATTAATTAACTAATAGAAGGTCTGAAATTAAATATATGATATTTAATTGGTGATTAATTAATTAAAGAATTAATTAATTTGAAATTAATCAATTATGAAAATGATTAAGGAATTAATCATTTATGGAAATGATTTAATCACTTATGGAAGTGATCAATCATTTATGGAAAAGATTAATCAATTATGGAATTGATTGGTCATGGAATTGGTTGGTCATGGAATTGATTAATTATGGAAAAGATTAAATCAGTTATGGAAATAATTGATTTTAAATGAATATTTTATTCATGGCCTTGCTCCTATAAATAGAACACTAAACCTAGGGTTTAGGTACAACAACATATGGTCACAAGAATGCACTCTTGCATTCTCTCTAGCCTCCCTCTCATATTCTCTCAACCCAAGAACTCTAGGGAGAATTTTCTCTCTAGAGTTTTTCTCATTCAAGATTAGGTAGTCCCATAACTACATTCCTAATCTCAGAGTCATAGCGGGGAAGATCAAATGGTGGTGTTCTTCGTTGTTGCAGAGCAATCAAGAATCATTCTTGAAGTATTCAGAGTCGTCAACGACGGTATGTTTGCTTCTCCCCTTTAGATTTAGATCTAATAAATTTTGTATGCTTAGCCTTAAGTTTGTATAGAATTTGTTCTATGTTTTAACCAATGCAATAGTATTTTTGGATAAACAAAATTAACTACGAATCGGTCCCAATTATGCTTCCGCTATAACGGAATTGGGGAATTCCAAATCCTTACAGTGGGGACATACAGGGATCGATATTCAAGTAACAACCTAAAAGGTCTATAGTACAAGGATAAGGCTTGGTACCTTATCCTGTTGACACTATGGATACGACCCACTTTGTATTATGATACAAACGCTATGATCCAACGCGTTCATGTAGTTGACATGCGAGTGGGGGTATCCTATGCAATGAGTTTGCATAAGACCGGACCGCGAAATAGTTAACCACTAACTGTTACACCGTTAGTTGGCTTGGTCTCTATTTCACTAGGATGACCTAGACAACTCAGTTTCAATCCTGAGTGGATTATGGACTCCTGTTCACGAGGAGTTGTCCTTTGATTTGTATGGGTGAGAGTGGCCAGCACGCCGACTCAATAAGCCTACCATTTTGGGGACAATACCAAGTGGGGAGCTGGGAACATAATCACACAAGATGAAATTCACTTCTTCCCGACTCTAGGGTAAGTAGAGGTGTGTTCCCTTAAGTGGTGTCTCCGGGACTTGAACAATGGGCCCAACCCTCTCTATGGCACGAAAGGGACTTCTGTTTGTTGGTTGGACCTCAAACAGGTTGTTCATTAGAGGAGCACTAGGGACTTAAGGACAAAGATGTAAACCAGGGGTAAAACGGTAATTTGACCCAGCTGGGATACGAACAAAAGTGAAGGACTGACTTGTAGTATTGGTCGATATCCGTGGACACATAAATATTCTGCAGTGAGAAGAGTGCAGTTGAGGGTCTTTAGTGGAGTGACCCACAGTTAACGAATGGAGACTAACTTGGTTAATGAGTTTAAGCCAATTAGTCTCGTATCGTTGGAGCTTCTGATCTGTAGGTCCATTAGGTCCCACTGGTAGCTCGTAAAAAGACTTGAAGCAAACAAATATAAATTGTAAATTAAAAGTGTTCAATTTATCTGGGGAATCGTATAATGTATATTGATGCATTATAATATAAAGTTTATGAAACTTTATAATATAATTTTTTAAATTAATTTCAAAAATTAATTCTTGAGAGAAAATATTTGAAAGAGTTCAAAAAAATTTAATATGAATTGGATTCATATTAATTTTAATAAAATCCCTAAGATTAAATATGTGATATTTAATTGGGTAATTAATTAATTATGGAATTAATTATTTATTTATTAATTAGAGACCTTTTCCTATTAGGAAAGAAAATATTTGAAAGAGATCAAATAAATTTAATATGAATTGGATTCATATTAATTTTAATAAAATCCCTAAGATTAAATATGTGATATTTAATTGGGTAATTAATTAATTATGGAATTAATTATTTATTTATTAAAATTAGATATTGTTCAGATAATAGATTTGATCTTATTCCTAGACCTTTTCCTATTAGGAAAAGATCTTGGCCTTTACCTATATATAGGACCCTTGGGGTGGGGTGAAAGGCATCCCATTATCTCTCCTTCTCTCAGAGATTTCTCCCAAAAGACTCCCACAAGTCTCCTGCTTCAAGAAGTCTTAGAGATATACCGGTGTAGCCGATTGGTGGTGTTCGCACAAGAGGGTTGCTGCGTTTTCATTCTTATTGGTAAGAAAAGGCGAATTGATCAAGGCTTTCTACAAAAGTAAGTTTTCTATGAAATCCTTGATCACTAGAATCAATCTAGTTGATTTTTTAGCATGTTTATAGCCTATGTACAACCCATTAAATATAGATTTACTACTGTAATATTTTGCAAATTGTATTGGTATTTCAATTAGAATCTAAGACTCTGAGTAGGTTCGATAATACTTTCCGCTGCATGGGGCTTTTATCCCTTCACGAACACCTTGGATTAAGACTCAACATTATTGGGTATTCCATTAGAGGACAAAGGACTAATCAGATCTGAAACTTACACCCTCCTTACCCACTGTTTGATTAATCGAATCGTCGAACTCTCAAGATCTAAAGCGACTCGAGACGGCATACAACTGTTCGGCTGAAGAAGGCAGCGGCGTGTGGCTGTGTGGTTGTAAAAGAACTCACGGCGGCGACAACGTGAGGTGAGCGGCGACGACCGCCTGGAGATCTACAACAGAGGACAGCGGCGCGTGGAGGCTACGACGAGCGCGGACGACGGGGCGGCACAACCTGTTACAGAATAGAGAGGGAGAGCTGAGAGAGAGCGATTGTGGGAGAAAGAGATGAGAGAGAGAGAGCTAAGACTTACTAAAGACACGACGGCGACGTGCGACGGTCTAAAATGAAGAAGACGGCAGTGGAGAGAGATGATGGCGGCGAGACGACGAGCTGTTACCGGCGACAGACGAGACGGCGAGGGAGGGCGGCGTGTAGTGGAGAGGAATTTGAGAGGGAGTGATGGCCGAGAGGGTGAGAGAGCGTGAGAGGGAGAGAGACGAGAGGGATAAAAAAAATCTGCATTTTTTTAAATTGGTCAGTTGACCGAATTTGGGGGGGGGGGAAACGTGAAAGTTCCCCCCCCCCTTTTCACTCCTTTTTGACCGGCTGAAAAGCCACTTCCCTTTTTTTTTTTTTGAGGGTTGTTACATGTGTCTAGTCCTATTCGGAACATAGGTCTAAGTGCAACTTGAACTGCTCCTATATGGAGAAATTGAAATTCTTTTCGATGTTTAATTATATCGTCTTTTGGAAATAATTGAATTGAATCTATATCGCCATATACAAGAATTTTTCTTTCAACAATTTTGATACATTGGTGTTCTCTGAAATTAAAGTTATTATGAAGATAAATAGTTTTGTTATCAAGTTTGGGTAGACCCCATTTTTTAAGATTATTTTCAGTTTTTGCTATGTGCAAAGTTTCATTTGAGATTTCTCCAGAATTCGAAGTGGCTATATGTTCGTCCTCTACTTCATTTTGGGTAAGTTCTTTTGAGAGAAACTTTATAAACAAAATCTTTCTTAAAATAGACATTGATTTAGTTAGAGATTATCATTTAACTAAGGTGTCAATCCAAATAATTATCAACCTAATAATGTTAAACTTCTAAAGATAGATTATCAGGAGAGTATTACCCCTAATCACTTTTTTTGGGCAAGAAGGCAAGGTAGGCTTACCAACGGCTTTACTGCGCTTCAACGCGTCTTACGACCTGGAACATCCGACCGCAACAGTCCTTCGTAACAGTCATTCCAAGTGATTGACCGAAATATTTCGCCAACGATCGTCTCTCTCGAAGAATGACTTTAAGTGGATTAAGTAATATTTGAATATTACAGGAATTGAATGATAATCAAACGAACTAATCTCTTCCCCAGAGAAGAAAGTTTGAAATCAATAATTGAAAAGAAGACGATTTTATTGAGTAGTGACTCTAATACCAATCGCTCTATGCTAACCGCAAAGAGAACTAGAATCAGGATCGATAGTACAAGAGAGGATGGCAAGAAGTTCGAATGTTCAAGCATTACAAAAGAGTTGAAAACACGTATGAAAATTAGATTTTTTTTAAAAAACATTATTTTGTATTTTTTGATTTTTTTTTTTATAGATAATGACGTCCCCTCTGTTTAGAGTTTTGAAAACGAATTTCTTTTATTTGATTTGAATCATAGATTTGATTTTGTTGTGGGTGTCCAGCCCACTTGTTGCACAAAAGAGTTTTTTTAAAAACTTGGGTTTATGAGCCCAATATGTCGGGTTATGTGTTTAGCCCAATTAGGGTTAAATGCGTGGGCTTGTCTTGTAAGCCTAGGGTTTATTTTTCCTTTGATATGGGATGACCTAAGGAAGAGGACAGCAAGAAAAATACAGAAAATTACACAGAAAAACGGAGAGAAGCAGGGAGAGCCGTGCAGTTCGGATTTTCAGCGACAGCGTTCACAAAGTTGTCGATTGCCAGAGTTTTAACCGTTGGATTTTGCTGAAATTTGGTCAGCCTGTTGGGGACACATAGGGCCGAGTTTGGAACGGTGGGATCGTCGTTTTGAGCTCTGGTTTGTTCGTACTCGCTGCTGGACAGAACCTGTGAAACTAGAGATTTTTATCTTCTTTATCTCTTTTTGTGTAGGTCTCTTATGTATGAAAGTATTGGTGGGTTGTGAGTCTTTGTATGACTGATTCGGATTCTTTTTCCCTCAATTTTATCATAATAAGAGAAGGTGACAAGGGTGGACTCCTCACAAGTCCCGTGGTTTTTACTCTTCACATCGAAGGGGTTTCCACGTATAAATTGTGCGTGTTTTTGTGTTTTTGGTATTCTGAATTTTATGGTTGGTTGCTGTCCGTGATTGGTTGTGTTCTTGGTGATAAATTGGTGATTTATTTGTTGTGTTTTTGGACTATTAATTGGTTGATTGTCTTGGAGGTGATCCTAGTGGGTAGTTTAATATACTACTTGGGTCCTATAAGTTGGTATCAGAGCAAGGTTTTAATTTAATCATTGTCATGGAGTCTACTAGTAGTAGTGGAGGTAGTTCAATGATTAAATTGACATCAACCAATTATTCCATTTGGAGACCGATGATGGAGGATCTGTTATATTGTAAAGATCTGTTTGATCCAATTGAAGCAACCATAGGAGCTGATGGCACCATTGTTAATCCTGCAAAACCAGATAAAATGGAAGAGAGAGATTGGGGAAAGTTAAAGAGAAAAACTTTGGGGACTATTAGGCAGTGGGTTGATATTAGCATTTTTAACCATGTGTCTCAGGAGTCCGACCCATATGCGTTGTGGAAGAAATTGGAAGGTCTTTATGAAAGGAAGACCGCACATAACAAAGCTGCATTAATCAAGAGGCTTGTTAATTTGAAATTGAAGGGTGGGAAGTCTGTTTCTGAGCATTTGAGTGACTTCCAAGATATTATTAACAAGTTGACTACTATGAAAATTGTTCTTGATGATGAATTGCAGGCTTTGTTCTTGTTGAGTTCTTTGCCGGATAGTTGGGAAACTTTAGTTGTGACTATTAGTAACTCTGCTCCAGAAGGTGTTTTGTCTTTGAATGTTATTCAAGAAAGCATGTTCAATGAAGAGATAAGAAGAAAGGAGATGGGAGTTGATAATTCACAAGCTCTTGTTGTTGAGAATCGTTGAAGAAACAAGAGTAGGGGACCCAAAGGTCGTGGTAACTCAAAAGGGAGGTCCAAGTCTAGAGACAAAGAGACTAGGACTTGTCATTACTGCAACAAGCCTGGCCATATCAAAAGGTTTTTGCTACCGTTGGAAGAAAGAACAAGGTAAGAAGCAAGACTCACAAAAAGAGGGAGATGATAGAAATACTGCAGCAATCACTTCTAAGAGTGATGATGATGTCACCTTGATTTGTGCAACTAGTGAGTGTCATCATGTAGAGAGTTCAGATACAGAGTGGCTGGTAGATTCAGGTGCTTCATACCATTGTGTTCCCAAAAGGGAGTATTTCATGAACTATCAATCTGGTGATTTTGGTAGTGTGAAGATGGGAAACCAAAGCTCAGCTAGCATTGTTGGGTTAGGTGATATTCGTGTGAAGACAAGTGTTGGTTGCATACTTACATTAAAGAATGTGCGCCATATTCCTGATCTACGCCTTAACCTGTTGTCAGCAAATGTTCTTGATCAAGAAGGATTTCGACATACCTTTGTAGATGGTAAATGGAAATTGTCTAAGGGTTCAATAACAGTTGCTCGTGGTGAGTTGTGTTGCTCTTTGTATAAAACATACTTAAGTGTATGTTCTTCTGAGTTGAATGCAGTTGAAGAAAAGAATTCTCCTAACTTGTGGCATCGAAGGTTAGGGCATATGAGTGACAAAGGGATTAAACTGTTGGCAGGTAAATCTCTTATCCATGTTGATAAAACAGTTCCTCTTGACCCTTGTGATCATTGTTTGGCAGGCAAGCAGCATAGAGTTTCTTTTTCTGGGAAGTCCATCAAAAGGCAAGGGAAGTTGGAGTTAGTTTGCTCCGATGTTTGTGGTCCTATTGAGGTTGAGTCTCTTGGTGGCAATAGATATTTTGTCACTTTCATTGATGATGCTACTCGGAGAACTTGGGTGTTTATGTTGAAGACAAAAAGCCAAGTGTTCATGATTTTTAAAAAGTTTCATGCCATGGTAGAAAGGGAGACCGAAAGAAAGTTGAAGCGTCTTCGATCTGACAATGGTGGTGAGTATACTTCGAATGAGTTCAGGTATTATTGTTCACAACATGGCATTAGACATGAGAAAACAGAGCCCGGCACACCTCAACACAATGGAGTTGCTGAGAGGATGAACAGAACCATTGTAGAGAAGGTGAGATGCATGCTTAGAATGTCTAATCTTCCTAAGACATTTTGGGTTGAAGCAGTGCAATGTGCCATGTATTTGATTAATAGATCTCCATCGGTTCCTCTTGGTCTAGACATTCCAGAGAGAGCATGGAAGGGACGTGATCCTACTTATTCACATCTGAGAGTTTTTGGCAGCAAGGCATACATGCATGTGCCGAAAGAACAGAGGTCAAAGCTTGATTCGAAGACCAATTCGTGTGTATTTGTTGGGTATGTGGATGAAGAGTATGGTTACAGGCTCTACGATCCAGAAAAGAAGAAGGTAGTGAGAAGTAGAGATGTAGTATTCTTTGACCATGAGAAAGGTGCAGATCTTCCGAGTACAAGGTACTTGTTGGATTCCTAGAGTGAGTAAAAATATAGTATAAAATACTCTAGAATTCCTGTGCAAGTATACATAGTCTGCAGCAAGTAATATTATCAATCCAAGGTCTGAATGAGTTTCCACTCTACCTATCTTTGTGTAACTTTTTAATGGTTTCAAGAATAAATAAATGATTGGGTTTTATCGGGATTATGCTGAAGCAAAATAAATGACAGAACAACGAGTAAACAAATAGATAGACAGACTAAAGACAGGCGCTGGTTAGGTTTTAGTGATTGTTATAAAATATGCTCTAGTAATATTATTGATCATGCATTTCTCGCAGTATTATTAGCGGATTCCTCCCGGAACTCCGGATCTTTTGGGATGTGTTTCAACCCCAATGAAGAGCGACCGATCAAGCACTAGGCAACTGGCTATCCCTAGCTCAGTCACTGGCGTTCACCAATACACAATGATCGTAGTGTGGATAATTGCCACACACTCTCTAAATCATCCCTGAAACTAGAGAGAGCTATCCATACTGGCTGGCCAGGCGGGCATAAAATAAGAATAAGCACAACAATTAACTAAAATGCGATAGTCAATTTATTACTAGAGATGAAGCACAATAATCAAATTATTCCTAACCAACACCCTAAGCTACTTAGTTCATAATAGGCATAGGAATACGAATTACAATCTGAGTATGCATGTCCATAACCACAAGTTAATAAAGAAAGTAAACTCCCTAATCAGCTTGCGGAAGATGGTGTTCTTGATGGTCTTCAATCTCCCTATACTATTCGGCTTCCAAGGGAAAACATGGAATGAATTTGACTTTGACGGCTACTTCCTTTTATAGAAGGATGGGAGGCTTGAATTAGGTTAACTAGGACACGTGTAAGGCTCTCCTTGATCCTTTATTACGAAAATAACTCAACAGAAGTCGGTTCATGAAGTTGGCTAACGAGCTATGATGTGCCAGTTTCTGTTCCCAGTTTTGCTGCGGCATAGAATTTTCTCCCTCCAGTCGCTCAGCAGCATAATCTGCACAAAATAATTTCCACTGCTTCCATTCTTCCAAATGGGTTAAAACATGTAATATCTATCCAAAACCAACCCTAATAAGCATAAAGGACACACAAAACCCTATATAATTGAGGCCTAAATAACTACCTTTTGGGCAGTTATCATACCCCCAAACTTGAACTATTGCGCGTCCCGAGCAATACTAACCAACCTTCCTTCAAGAATTTAAAAACATTAGACAAAGAATTAGCTTAATCAAACTAGACAGTCCAACACTACCTTTAACCTTTACCTGAGCACTCTGCAAAACCAAGCTTTGCTGCAGCAAAATGATTCCTCCGGCATGGACAAATAATCACCACTTTTCAACTTAATTCTAAGAACTCACCACAGCCTAGCTCTATTATCAGACATTTCAAAACATATTTTTAAAGGGGTTTATATCATTATTTATCAGACTTAGAGCAGCCTTACAGTCATAAGCTCTTAAGCACGGGATGACCCACTTTATGGTGCAGTATACCCTTGCCTCAAGCTAAAAAATCCTTAGTTATTCCATCTCTTACCCCTCAGAATGGTGACATTTTATGATGAAGCTCACCTAAGTTCTGGGAGACAGAAAAACTGCTGGATCATCATTCATCCTTCAAAACTTTTGCTCCGTCAAATTTTCAGCAAAATTTTCAACAAATAATTTTTCAGCAAATAATTTTTTCTCATATTTCTCATTTTTCCATATTTCCTAGGTCATCTTTTGACGCGAAGACAAACTGTGGGTATCACAAATGTCCCCGGTTACTCAATAACCTAGCAAATTTTAATTTTGAAGGAGAGGAATGCTCGAGCAAAACAATTGGAGTAGCAAAAAGTCCCCCAAACTTGAATTATTCATTGTCCCCAATGAATCATTAATTAAGTAATTATACCCCCAAACTTAATTTTTTTTATCTGAATTTTTAAACTAAACATGGGACTAGGATTAAGCTTAAAGTGGACCATATAAGTCAATACTACCGTCAAAATCTTCTTGCCGCAGCAACAGTCCAGGCTAGAAGAAATGCTCAAGCAAAAGGTTTGTGGAGATCATAATACCTTGATCTAATTAAGTGTAATCAGTCCAATCTTCAAAAATTCAAAAGAAAAATAGTTAAGTTAGTCATTACTTAGTGCTAATGGAACATCGAAAAATTTCATTCAAAAAACATAAGAACAGAAATTACATAGCAGAGATATATTCTTAAAGCGGAAAAATTAAAAAGAAACAAGCAAACATATTTATCAAATGGGGTCAGATATGCGCGAGCAAACAAAATGATAAGAACCAAAATAAAGCTCGCTGAAAATCATTTCATCCATCAATCTTCCTGACCCTGCTCTTCATCATCATTCTCTTCTTCTCTTTCAACAGATGGTGGCGGAATCCAGGGGTTCAACAGATCTTCAGGGAATGTAGGAAGGGCTAGATACGGGTTTGAAAAATTTTCTTGCAGCGCCCTTCTTAAGCTGGCATCCCGATTCTTAACATAGTTCCAGAAGGTTAAAGTTTGCCTCTCAGCAAACTCTTGCCGACTGGCCGAAAGTGCCAGCTTTTCTAGAATCGAGTGGATGCCATGGATAAGCCCACCTTGACGTACCCCCTGCACACGCTGGAGCCGTGCCAAATTGGGCGTGTCTATGATCCCCTTATCAAACATTATCACATCTCCCTCATCCACCGGAACCCCTGCTCTTCTGCACAGCATCGTGATTGTGTTTAGAAAGAATAGTTTCCCCACCTTCTTTTTCCAACATCCAGAAATCTCATTCGCAATGATCCTCCCTACATTAATACTGAGAGACCGTAAGATGGCAAAAGCTAGGAGAACCCGTTCCCTGGAGATTGTCGAGTCATGTGTTGTTCGAAGCATCTTCTGTCTAATAAATCCCATCCATGTGTTCGCTTCCTTTTTCAAATAAGCCGACTGGAATGTCCTCTTCTGAGTCTTGGATAACTGCCACTGTGCCCCTTCAATTCCTACCTCCCTTACAGCCTCACTTAGTTGCTCATCAGATGGCGCCCCAGCCATCTCATTATATGCCGCCCCAGCCATCTCATTATATGCCGCATGGCGGAAGTTTTGAAGGTTGTACACTGCATTGATAGCACTTGGACTCCAATCCACCTCGACTCTTCGGAAAATTACCTGGAAACCATCCTCCTTGACAATGTTAGCATAAAATTCACGCACCACCTGTGCATTTACAGATTCCGGCTTCGCACAAAACAGCTCCCAACCGTGTTCTGCAATACCGGTCCTCAGAAACTGTGGAAGATCACCACTGAAACCGCGCTCGAACAAGAAATCCCTTTTCAGAAGCTCAGCGTATTTTTCTCTGGCAAAATTGTTGACGAAGCGATCAAATGGAACCTGCTGTTCTTCTATCGCCTCGTGTTCTTCCGATGCGTCAGCAACATTTTTGCCCTTCTCTGCCCTGCGCTTGAGCAACTGCTCTTCCTCAGTCTTCTTATCTGTTTCTTCTCTTTCTTTGTCCTCAGCTTCTTTCTTCTCTCTTTCCCCTCGCTCTGCCTTTTCTCTCTCAGAATCTGATGGTGGTGGTGATGGGGTATCAGTCCGAATCACCTGAATACGACCGACCTTTCTTTTTATTCGACGGCGTTTCGGCGGTTCGGGCATGATTACCTCAACACGAGCTTCTTGGTCCTGCTCGTTTCCTCTTTCAGACACTATGTTTACCTGCTCGTCTCTCACCATCTCAGCCTGCTGTTCTTGATTCTCCTCAACATTTTCCTCTCGAGCCGTATCTGTATCCGCAAGTCTTTGATCAGCCTTTCCTGGGGTATGTTCTTGCGGTTCTTCCAGGTTTTCTTCAACCACTGCAGCAACCTCATCCTCTGTCACTTTTTCCTGTTCTTCCGCCCTCTGTTGTCGCCTTCTTCTTTTAGCTTCTTTCTCCTCCGGTGTTCTTTTCTTCTTAGTTTTCACTTTCGGAACTTCGGGGGTAATGGGTATTTCCTCTTCACTCTCTCTCTCTCTCTTTCTTTCCTCGCTCTTGTTTTGGCCATGGATAACTCAAAGGGTTTTGCAAAGAATGAAAAGGAGAAAGAAAGAATGTAGATGGCAAGATAGAATCAAGAAGACGAAGTAGAACGAAGACTTACCAATATCTGCAAATAAATAAGGCTCCAGCAATTTGAAATCCTAACCGAAAGGATTTGCTCCGTAATAAATGGTTTTACCGTTCACAATTAAGTTGCAATTCAAATCCCTAACGGTAAAATTGTGGAAAATAATGGCATGCTGTCAACGGCTAAACCGTTGGATTGTCCCTACACGACATGTGGCAGCATCCCTGCAATTCACCTGCCCATAGAAATTCAAAAATCCCAACGGTAAAAATAATTACTCACACTCAAAATCCTTCCTATGCATACGAGAAATTTGTTCCAGCATTATCTTTGCTGCAACAATCTTCTGAACCTGCCGAATCTTAGATACGGAATTTAAATTTCAAAATAGGAAAATCAAATCTTTTAAATTCAAATTGAACTTCACCGATCAAATCAAACTTAATTAATTTTTTTTTATTCTTAAAGCTGAATCAATTAGAGAAAAACTTTATTAACTAACAGAATTAAAATAACTGAAAATAAAATCTAATAAAATCAAACCAATAAAAAGATAATTCAAAGATAATCTAAATAAATAACCTGAAAATAAAATAAAATCAAATCAAAAATAGATCAAATCTAACTTACCAAAAATAATAAAAATACTTAAAAGATAAAATCTAATAAATCATGCAAAAATCAAACCTAACCTAAACGGAATTAAAAACAAATCAGAAAAACTTAAAATCAGTACAAAGTCTGGGAGCTCAAAATTTTGCTCTGTGAAATGCTCCCGCAAAAATCCTGCTCTCTCAAACATCGACCAACCTTAGGGAAGGAAATTTCGACTGAAACTCCTCTCCCCAATAATTTTTCACACGTTGTCCATTCACCTTGAACACTCTCCCATCTTTTTCATCCTGCAAAGTAATTGCTCCATTGGAAAAAACTTCAACCACAATAAATGGTCCTGACCATTTAGATTTCAATTTTCCAGGAAATAGTTTTAATCTAGAATTATAAAGCAAAACTTTTTGACCCTTAGCAAACTCCTTAGATTTAATTTTTTTGTCATGCCACATCTTAGTCTTTTCCTTATACATTTTCGCATTTTCGTAAGAAAATTGACGAAATTCTTCTAACTCATTAAGCTGCAGCATTCTTATTGCTCCTGCACGACTCAGATCAAAATTTAACTTTTTTCAAAGCCCAAAATGTTTTATGCTCAAGCTCTAATGGTAAATGGCAAGCTTTCCCATATACTAACCTATAGGGAGAGATACCTAGAGGAGTCTTATAAGCTGTCCTATAATCCCAAAGAGCCTCATCCAACCTAAAGGACCAATCTTTTCGAGATGGATGGACTACTTTCTCTAAAATAGCTTTAATTTCCCTATTACTAATTTCAGCTTGACCATTCGCTTGTGGGTGATAAGGGGTAGCTATCCTATGCTTAATCTCATACTTAGCTAAAAGCTTAGTTAAGATATTATTAACAAAATGTGTACCCTCATCACTCACTAGAGCTCTAGGTGTCCCAAACCGCGCAAAGATGTGCGATTGGAGAAACCTTGCTACTGTCTTGGCATCGCTCTGATGGCATGCAATGGCCTCCACCCACTTGGACACATAATCAACTGCCAATAAGATAAAAACATTGCCATTAGAAGGGGGAAATGGCCCCATAAAATCAATACCCCATACATCGAATAGTTCAACTTCTAAAATGTAAGTAAGAGGCATTTCATCTCTAGGCCCCAAATTTCCTCTCCTTTGGCAAGCATCACATTGCTTGTAGAACCAGTGGGCATCCTTGAATAACGTAGGCCAGAAAAATCCGCAATGCAAAATCCTCATAGCTGTCCTCTGACCCCTGAAATGACCTCCATACGGCGAAGAGTGACATTGCTCCAGGATTTCCTTTGCTTCAGCACCTGAAACACACCTACGAATAATACCGCCAGAGCATTGCTTATACATAAACGACTCATCCCAATAGAAAAATTTTGCATCATGCTTAAACTTTTTCTTCTGCCTCCAATCCATATCAATAGGGGTGACTCCCTTCACTAAAAAGTTGGCAATATCAGCATACCAAGGGGCATCCCTAACTACCTTTACTTCAACAGCAAAAAGCTGCTCATCTGGAAAAGAATCGGAAATGGCAGATTGCTCCAGCAAAGATGATGATGGATCAAGACGAGACAAATGATCCGCAATGACATTCTCTGATCCCTTCTTGTCCTTTATCTCCAAGTCGAATTCCTGCAGTAATAAAACCCAACGAATTAGTCTAGGCTTTGCATCCTTCTTAGACATTAAATACCTTATTGCTGCATGATCCGTGAACACCGTGACTTTGGATCCAACCAAATATGGCTGGAATTTCTCGAAAGCAAACACAACAGCTAACAACTCCTTTTCAGTAGTTGTGTAGTTTACCTGTGCCTCATTTAAAACATTGCTTGCATAATATATAGGATGAATAAATTTGCCCTGCTTTTGCCCCAGCATCGCACCTACTGCAGCATCACTCGCATCACACATTACCTCGAATGGTAAATTCCAATTAGGGGTGCAGAGAATGGGTGCTGAGATTAAAGCAGCCTTCAATGTTTCAAAAGCCTTCCTACAATCTGCATTAAAGTAAAAAACATGATCAGTGCACAATAAGTTACAAAGAGGTTTACTGATTTTGGAAAAATCCTTTATGAACCTCCTATAAAATCCAGCATGTCCTAAAAAACTCTGAATTCCCTTCACTGAACTCGGTGGCTCTAGTCTTTCAATAACCTCAACTTTTGCTCTATCAACTTCTAGACCATTCTTAGAAATCCTATGATCTAACACTATGCCCTCCTTCACCATGAAGTGGCACTTCTCCCAATTAAGAACTAGATGGGTATCCTCACATCTTTTTAACACCTTACCTAAATTATCTAAACAACTCTGAAAAGACCCTCCAAAAACTGAAAAATCGTCCATAAATACTTCAACAGTGGACTCAATCATATCAGAAAAAATTGCTAACATACAGTGCTGAAATGTTGCTGGAGCATTGCAGAGGCCGAAAGGCATCCTCCTGAAAGCAAACGTCCCATAAGGGCAGGTGAAAGTGGTTTTCTCCTGATCTTCAGGAGCAATAGTAATCTTGTTATACCCAGAATAACCATCCAAGAAACAGTAATAGGCCTGACCAGCCAATCGATCCAACATCTGGTCGATAAATGGTAGAGGGAAATGATCCTTTCGGGTGGCTTTATTAAGCCTTCTGTAATCCATGCAAACCCTCCAGCCAGTTACTGTTCTTGTGGGGATCAACTCATTATCTTTATTGCTCACCACAGTGACACCTCCTTTCTTAGGAACACATTGGACAGGGCTTACCCAATCGCTATCGGCAATTGGATAAATGATCCCAGCATCCAACCATTTAATTACCTCCTTTTTAACAACCTCTTTCATTGCAAGGTTAAGCCTTCTTTGCTGCTCAATACTCCTAAAGGATCCCTCCTCTAGAGTGATTTTGTGCATACAAAAAGATGGGCTAATTCCCTGAATATCAGCCAACGTCCAACCTATAGCTTTGCGGTATTGCTGCAGCAATTTTATTAAGGCCTCCTCATGCTCTGGCATTAAATCTGATGCAACAATAATGGGCAACGTCTCACTTTCCCCAAGATACACATACTTTAGATGATCCGGTAAAGGTTTCAAATCTAAAGTGGGTTCCTCAATTAGGGATGGCTTAATTGGGGGAGCCTTTCTTTGATCTAAATCTAAAGACTCAAAAACATCCTTACACCTAAACAATTCTTTTTCATTTTTTCTATCTAAAGAACAAAATTCAAAATCTCCTATACTAACCTCTCCATGCTTCCCCGAATGCTCATCAGCCGAATCCTGTATTGCTGTCTCAATAACTGTGCTCTCTAGAATCCTGATGAAGGAGCAATCCTCCATTTCGTCTGGATATTTCATGGCTTTAAACACATTAAATTTCACTTCCTCATTACAGACTCTCATTGTTAATTCTCTTTTTTGAACATCTATTAACGCCCTACCAGTAGCCAAAAATGGACGACCTAGAATAATTGGGACATCTCTATCAGCCTCATAGTCTAAAATAATGAAATCAACAGGAAATATGAACTTATCAACTTTTACTAAGACATCCTCAATTTTACCCTCTGGATATGTGATAGACCTATCAGCTAATTGGAGTGTAACTGTGGTAGGTCTGGCTTCACCAATACCTAACTTTCGATAGACCGAAAGAGGCATAAGGTTAATGCTTTCACCTAAATCACAGAGTGCTCTACCTAACTCCTTTCCACCTATAGACACAGGTATAGTAAATGACCCTGAATCCTTAGCCTTGGGGGGTAGCCCATTCTTGAGAATAGCACTACACTTCTCAGTAAGAGATACAGTTTCAAACTCACCTAACCTTTTCTTTTTAGTCAAAATATCCTTAAGAAATTTAGCATAATTAGGCATTTGCTCAATAGCTTCTACTAAAGGGATATTTATATGCAGCTGCTTAAGAATCTCTAAAAACTTTTTAAATTGACCATCCTGATTCTTAGGCTTTTGCCTTTGTGGAAAAGGTAGAGGTGGTACATAAGGTGGGGGCGGCACATATGGTGGTTCTACATCTGGCACAGAACCAGATGCTCCAGCATTCTCGTTGCTGCCTCCAGCACCCTGACCAGACTCCAACTCTTTCTCGACAACAATGTTATTATCACTATCACCATTTTTATCTATAACCTGGGTTTTACTAGATTCTTCTAGTGGCTTACCACTCCTAAGAGTAACTGCCTTTACCTGCTCCTTACCTTCCCTCCGAGGGTGTTCAGTATCTGATGGAAGTTTCCCTTGAGGTCTTGCATTCAGCTCATTAGCTAGCTGACCCACTTGCAATTCCAGGGCCCTCATTGAAGCTTGATTACTTTGAATTGCGGCATCTGTGCGAGCCATAAATTCTTTCATCATCGCCTCGAGAGAGTTTCCCGAATTTTGCTGGGGCAAAGCCTGCTTATTTTGCTGGGGCATTACCTGCGCTTTAGCAAATCCCGGCTGGTTCATCTTCTGTTGCGCTTGTACGTTATTTCCTTGACCTCCCCATGAGAAGTTGGGGTGGTTGCGCCAACCTGGATTATAGAAGTTAGAATACGGGTTGTTCCTCTGATTACCAACAAAAAACACAGACGTTGGATTGCTGGGGCAAAACTCGTAGTTGTGGTCTTCACCGCAATAGACACATGCTTCGTCCGTGACTTGGTTCACCACTGCTGTAGGCTCCATAGCTGGTGGCTGCTGATGACTAATCACTGTCACATTCTTAAGAGCGTTAGCAATCATAGCAAGATCAGCCCTAATGGTGGACACACCATCAACCTCTAATACACTTTTAACCTTTTTATTTGTGCCTCTAACATCCGACCACTGACAACTATTGATAGATATTCTCTCTAAAATTTCATAGGCTTCATCAAAAGTTTTTGCCAAAAGGGTCCCTCCAGCCGAAGCATCGACCATACCTTGGGTTACTCCATTTAAACCATTGTAAAATGTTTCCATTTGAATACAATGAGGTAACCCATGGTGGGGACACTTTCGTAAAAGCTCCTCAAACCTCTCCCAAGCCTCACTAAAAGTCTCATCCTCAAGTTCCCTAAACCCTACTATTTCACTCCTTAATTTAGCATTTCTATTAGGTGGGAAATATTTACTCAAAAAATTTTCAGCTAACTCATCCCACGTCCTAATTGATCTTGGAGCAAAAGAGTTTAACCATGACTTTGCTCCATCTCTAAGAGAATACGGGAACAAAGTTAATCTAAGAGCATCTCTAGGCACTCCTTGAATTACAAAAGAATCACTAACTCCTAGAAAAGACTTAAGATGTAAATGAGGGTCTTCAGATGACAAACCATGGAATTGCCCCACGGTTTGCAACATCTGAAACATTACCGGTTTCATTTCAAAATTTGCCGCTTGGATTTGGGGACGTGCAATCCCTGGATTCAACTCATTAAACATCGGGACAGTATATGCTCGAATGGCTCTGGTCCTATCGTTCGCTATCAAGATAGGATTCTCAGCCAGATTATTTTGCTGCTCATTTTGCTCAAACAGCGGGTTTTGCTGCAGCAACGGATTCTGCTGGGGATTTGCTGCTACTGGACCTTCAGGAACCTGCGGAAGTTGCGGGGCGTTCTCCATCTGGTTTCTGCGCTGCTCCCTCCTTCTGTTCCTAAATGTCCTTTCAATTTCTAGATCAAGCTCAAACCGTACCCCAGGCGGATCGCTCATGCACCAAAATCACACCTGCAAAAACAAAAGAAACAATCAAAAAGTTCTAGCACCAAACCACTAAAACACATACAAAAAACAGATCAGATAAAAACTTATTCAAGTCCCCGGCAACGGCGCCAAAAACTTGTTGGATTCCTAGAGTGAGTAAAAATATAGTATAAAATACTCTAGAATTCCTGTGCAAGTATACACAGTCTGCAGCAAGTAATATTATCAATCCAAGGTCTGAATGAGTTTCCACTCTACCTATTTTGTGTAACTTTTTAATGGTTTCAAGAATAATAAAATGATTGGGTTTTATCGGGATTATGCTGAAGCAAAATAAATGACAGAACAACGAGTAAACAAATAGATAGACAGACTAAAGACAGGCGCTGGTTAGGTTTTAGTGATTGTTATAAAATATGCTCTAGCAATATTATTGATCATGCATTTCTCGCAGTATTATTAGCGGATTCCTCCCGGAACTCCGGATCTTTTGGAATGTGTTTCAACCCCAATGAAGAGCGACCGATTAAGTACTAGGCAACTGGCTATCCCTAGCTCAGTCATTGGCGTTCACCAATACACAATGATCGTAGTGTGGATAATTGCCACACACTCTATAAATCATCCCTGAAACTAGAGAGAGCTATCCATACCGGCTGGCCAGGCGGGCATAAAATAAGAATAAGCACAACAATTAACCAAAATGCGATAGTCAATTTATTACTAGAGATGAAGCACAGTAATCACATTATTCCTAACCAACACCCTAAGCTACTTAGTTCATAATAGGCATAGGAATACGAATTACAATCTGAGTATGCATGTCCATAACCACAAGTTAATAAAGAAAGTAAACTCCCTAATCAGCTTGCGGAAGATGGTGTTCTTGATGATCTTCAATCTCCCTATACTATTCGGCTTCCAAGGGAAAACATGGAATGAATTTGACTTTGACGGCTGCTTCCTTTTATAGAAGGATGGGAGGCTTGAATTAGGTCAACTAGGACACGTGTAAGGCTCTCCTTGATCCTTTATCACGAAAATAACTCAACAGAAGTCGGTTCATGAAGTTGGCTAACGAGCTGTGATGTGGCAGTTTCTGTTCCCAGTTTTGCTGCGGTATAGAATTTGCTCCCTCCAGTCGCTCAGCAGCATAATCTGCACAAAATAATTTCCAATGCTTCCATTCTTCCAAATGGGTTAAAACATGTAATATCTATCCAAAACCAACCCTAATAAGCATAAAGGACACACAAAACCCTATATAATTGAGGCCTAAATAACTACCTTTTGGGCAGTTATCAGTACTCTTCTACTTCAGACTTGTTTCTTGATACTACTAATGATTCTACCTTTATTCCCTCTGTTATTCAGCCAACAATAATGTGAATGTTGAAGATGTACTTGATGATGTACACGATGATGTTGGTGAGATACAACCTGATGGTAATGTACCAGATCACGTTGATGATGACAATATTGACGAGTCTTCGTCTGATGAAGAAATCCACGAAGAAGATGTACATGAGGAAGTGATTCATGAAGAAGTTCATGAGCAGGGGGAGCAACCTACCCCTCAAGTGGAGGATACACAGGTTCGAAGGTCCACCAGAGAGCGTAAACCTTCAACAAGATATCCAAGCTCAGAGTTCATTCTAGTTAGTGAAGATGGAGAACCAGAGAACTATCAAGAGGTCTCGTCTCATGATGAAAAAGACCAGTGGCTCGATGCAATGAAGGAGGAGATGAATTTTCTGAAAAAGAATGAAACCTATGAGCTAGTGAAACCTCCAAAGGGCAAAAAAGTCTTAAGAAATAGATGGGTTTTCAAGTACAAGAAGAATGGTGAGAAGATAGTGAAACTCAAAGCCAGATTAGTGGTAAAGGGATGTAACCAAAAAAAAGGTATTGACTTTGATAAGATCTTCTCTCCAGTGGTCAAAATGACATCTATCAGAACAGTGTTGGGTTTAGCAGCAAGTCTTGATCTTGAGTTGGGGCAACTTGATGTAAAAACTGCATTTTTACATGGTGACTTCCATGAAGAGATCTACATGGAGCAACCTGAAGGATTTGAAGATAAAGGGAAAGATAAACTTGTTTGCAAGTTGAAGAAGAGTCTTTATGGGCTTAGACAGGCACCAAGACAGTGGTACAAGAAATTTGATTCGTTTATGATAAGCAATGATTATAAACGAACCACAGCTGATCCTTGTGTGTATTTTAAAAGGTTCCCTGAAGGTAACTTCATCATTCTTCTTTTATATGTAGATGATATGTTGATTGTTGGACAGGATGCAAATATGATTCAAAGTTTGAAGAAAGACTTGTCCAAGTCATTTGACATGAAAGATTTAGGTCCTACAAAGCAAATTTTAGGCATGGAGATTGCTCGTGACAGGAAAGTTGGGAAATTATGGTTATCCCAGGAGAAGTATATTGAACGGGTGCTTGAAAAGTTCAATATGAAGCATGCTAAGCCTGTGAGTACACCGCTAGAAACTCATTTCAAGCTAAGTAAGACAGCTTGTCCTACAATAGAGAAGGAGAAAGAAGTTATGTCATCTATTCCTTATTCTTCTGCTGTTGGTTCTTTGATGTATGCTATGGTGTGTACTATACCTGATATTACACATGCAGTTGGTTTAGTGAGTCGTTTCTTATCCAATCCAGGTAAGACTCATTGGGAAGCAGTGAAGTGGATTTTCAGATACTTGTGGGGCACCTCCAAATTGAGTTTGTGTTATGGAGGTGGCAAACCTATACTTGAAGGCTATACTGATGCAGACATGGCAGGTGATTTTGATAATAGAAAGTCTACCTCAGGTTATGTATTTACATTTTCAGGGGGAGCCATCTCATGGCAATCCAAGCTACAAAAATGTGTAGCATTGTCCACAACTGAGGCAGAGTATATTGTAGCAGTAGAAGCAAGCAAGGAAATGTTATGGCTTAAAAGGTTTCTTCAAGAGTTGGGTTTGAAGCAACATGAGTATGTAGTATTCTGTGATAGTCAGAGTGCTATGGATTTGAGCAAGAATTCAATGTATCATGCTCGCACCAAACACATTGACATTAGATATCATTGGTTGCGATGTGTGATTGAAGAGAAGAGAATGAAATTGAAGAAAGTCCATACTGACAAGAATAGTGAAGATATGTTAACGAAAGTAGTTCCCGGAAGCAAGATTGAGCTTTGTAGTAAGCTTGTCGGGATGAGGTTCAAGTAATCATGGATGTGATTGTATCTTCCCCGTGATGGGCTAGAGGGGGAGATTGTTGCGGGTGTCCAGCCCACTTGTTGCACAAAAGAGTTTTTTTAAAACTTGTGTTTATGAGCCCAATATGTCGGGTTATGTGTTTAGCCCAATTAGGGTTAAATGCGTGGGCTTGTCTTGTAAGCCTAGGGTTTTTTTTTTCCTTTGATATGGGATGACCTAAGGAAGAGGACGGCAAGAAAAATACAGAAAATTACACAGAAAAACGGAGAGAAGCAAGGAGAGTCGTGCAGTTCGGATTTTCAGCGACAGCGTTCACAAAGTTGTCGATTGCCGGAGTTTTAACCGTTGGATTTTGCTGAAATATGGTCAGCCTGTTGGGGACACATAGGGCATCGTTTTGAACGGTGGGATCCTCGTTTTGAGCTCTGGTTTGTTCGTACTCGCTGCTGGACAGAACCTGTGAAACTAGAGATTTTTATCTTCTTTATCTCTTTTTGTGTAGGTCTCTTATGTATGAAAGTATTGGTAGGTTGTGAGTCTTTGTATGAATGATTTGGATTCTTTTTCCCTCAATTTTATCATAATAAGAGAAGGTGACAAGGGTGGACTCCTCACAAGTCCCGTGGTTTTTACTCTTCACATCGAAGGGGTTTTCCACGTATAAATTGTGCGTGTTTTTGTGTTTTTGGTATTCTGAATTTTATGGTTGGTTGCTGTCCGTGATTGGTTGTGTTCTTGGTGATAAATTGGTGATTTATCTGTTGTGTTTTTGGACTATTAATTGGTTGATTGTCTTGGAGGTGATCCTAGTGGGTAGTTTAATATACTACTTGGGTCCTATCAGATTTAACTACCTATAATTTTAAATTTTCAATTATAGTTTCTTGACAAGGGTATTTTTGTAACTTAATAATTCATATTTATTAGTTCACAAAATTAGTTTGCCAATTTATAAAAAATAAGGAACATTGCCATTTACCAAAACTTTTTAGAAAATGGTCAGTATTATTGTTCTCCCTACAATAAATCCAAGAAATCAACTTGATTTCTCCAAATTTTTATAATTTTTTTCAAGCATCTCCTTTTTTTTTCTAATTTATTTTTCTAATGACAAGAACCATGTAAATTTACCCCAAATAGGAGTTTTCTTCTCTCATTTGTCACTAAGAGCTTTTGTTATTTGTTCTATACGAACAATAGGTTTCTAACCATTTGTCTCCCCCACATAAATGTGCCAAATGAACATTTATTCAACAATATACAATATTTAAAACCCATATATATGAATCTAAGAAGGATTGATGAATAAAGATAATACGCGATCTTTGGTCTGATGATCTTGAGTATGTTGAGAAAATGAAAAGTTTTCATTATTAAACTTTATTTGTGGCATTTAGTGTGACTTTTGGGTTTTGTGACTTTTGGCTTTTGGTTTCTTGTAACCAATGGTGACTTTTGAGTTTTGGGAGTTAAGTGAGTTATGAACATTTTATCACATTTAAAGTTTTGAACCATTGGTATTTTATGGTTACTTTTGTAAGCCTATATAAAGGCATGCTTAGTTGAATGAAAAATGATCTCCATTCATATTTATCCTCCACGTTTTTCTAACAAAGTGGTATTAGAGCGAGTAGCAAAAAATTGAGAGAAATGGCCAACGGTGGGATGAGTTCGCTTCAACTACCGATGCTTTCCAAGCTCAACTATGACAGTTGGAGAATCAAGATAAAAGAGTTACTAGGAGCACAAGATGTGTGGGAGATCGTAGAGAACGGTTTCCAAGAGGCGGAAGCTGGAGCCGATCAAGCGCAAAGAGATGCGTTAAAGGAGACAAGAAAGAAGGACAAGATGGCCCTCTATATCTTGTACCAATCGGTGGACGAAGACACGTTTGAGACATTCGCCAATGCCGAGACGTCAAAGGCGACATGGGACAAGATCCAATCTACTCATGGAGGAGCCGATCGTGTGAAAAAGGTACGGTTGCAAACTTTACGTGGTGAGTTTGAATCTTTACAAATGAAGGAGACAGAGGTGATAGCGGAATATCACACTAGAGTAATGACCGTCGTCAACCAATTGAGATGGAACGGTGAAGAAATTGCCGATGTTCGTGTCATGGAAAAGGTTCTACGGAGCCTAAATACAAAGTTTGAGATTATTGCCACGACAATCGAGGAGACACAGGATCTCGAGATTATGACGATTGAACAATTTATAGGCTCATTGCAAGCCTATGAGGAGAAAAAGAAAAGGAGGATGGAGCAATCAAAGATTGTTGAACAACTTCTCCAACTCAAACTCAAGGAGGAGAATAGTCGTGGACGTGGAAGAGGTCGCGGTGGTCGAGGCTGTGGTAGTAGAGGTGAAACCAACACCGATGTTTCTCAAAATTCGAGTGATTCCTCAAGAGGAAGAGGAGGCCGAGGTCGTGGAAGACTTGGTGGAAGATCTGGGAGAGATAAATCTCAGGTAAAATGTTGTAATTGTAATAAGTATGGATATTATGAAATGAGTGTTACTCATCTCAATCAGAATCAAGTGATCGGAAGCATCAAGACCAGTCAACCACCAACACATCAAAAGCCCATCGAGGGCAATCCAATTATGCAGGGGAGAATGGAACCTTATTTATGGTTTCAAAGGGAGAATAAGAGAGTCAAGATAGTATGTGGTATCTTGACACCGGAGCTTCAAACCACATGTTTGGAAAATGCAAGATGTTTGTGGAGTTGAACGAGATGGAGAAAGGTAATATTACCTTTGGAGACAATTCTTTGGCCGCCATAAAGGAATAGGTAAAATTCTCATTCGGTTAAAAAATGGAAAAAATCAATATATTACAAATGTTCATTACATTCCCAATATAAAAAATAACATATTGAGTGTAGGACAATTGTTAGAGAAAGGTTTTGAAGTTCAAATGAAAAACAATTGTTTGTATTTGAGGGATCATCATGAGAGACTTATTGCTAAAGTTTCCATGACAAAAAATTGAATGTTTCCTTTGAATATATGTAATGATGTTCCAAAATGCTTGAAGACGTCTTATGAGGATCTCTCCTGGTTATGGCATCTACGGTTTGGACACCTCAATTTTGGAAGTCTAGAAGACTTGTCGAAGAAGCAGATGGTGCGGGGTTTACCGCACATTCACAAGCCGAACCAAGTGTGTGAAGGATGTCTACTTGGCAAACATCATCGAAGTAGTTTTCCGAAGGAGTCTATGACAAGAGCCAAGAAGCCTCTATAACTCATCCATGCTGATGTGTGTGGAATGATCAAACCGGAGTCTCATGGTAAAAGTAAATACTTCCTTCTGTTTATTGATGATTTTTCTAGAAAAACATGGGTGTACTTTTTTAAGGAAAAATCAGAAGTATTTGAAATCTTCAAGAGATTTAAGGCACGTGTGGAGAATGAAAGCAATCTTACAATCAAGGTAATGAGAACTGATCGAGGTGGTGAATTCACATCAAATGAGTTCAAACAGTTTTGTGATGAAAAATGCATCCGACGTCCGTTAACAGTGCCAAGGACACCACAACAAAATGGCGTGGTGGAGAGGAAGAATCAAACAATCTTGAATATGGCAAGAAGCATGCTAAAGACAAAGAAAATACCAAGGGAATTTTGGGCGGAGGTCGTAGCTTGTGCGGTCTATTTGACAAATCGAGCACCAACCAAAAGTGTGCTTGACAAGATGCCTCAAGAAGCATTGAATGGAAGAAAACCCAGAATTGGTCACTTCAAGGTATTTGGGAGTATTGCATATGTTCATGTGTCAAAGGAAAAAAAAGGACCAAGCTCGACAATCGAAGTGAGAAACTCATATTCATCGGTTATGATGCAAGTTCAAAGGGTTATCGCCTTTACAATCCTTTGAATGGGAAGGTAATTATTAGTTGCGATGTTGTTTTTTTATGAACAAGCATCTTGGGATTGGAATATATAGGAGGAGGAGTACCTTCCATATTTTGAAGAAGACGATGAAAATGAGCCAACCAGAGATGAAATGGGTGAAGTTTTGCCTAGTCCACTGCCATCCCATTCGACCGATCGATTGCCATCTGAAGGTTCATCTTCTGAGAATGAAATTGGTCGAAGAGGAACCCGAAGTCTACAGGAACTTAATGAGGTAAATGAAAATCAAAATGACATAACTCTCTATTGTCTTTTTGGTGATTGTGAGCCTATTAGTTTCCAAGAAGCCATTGCAAGTAAGAAATGGAAGGATGCAATGGATGAAGAAATTCGAGCAATAGAGAAAAATGACACATGGGAGTTGATCAAGCTTCCAAAAGGGCACAGGCCGATCAGAGTGAAGTGGTTATACAAGACAAAGAGAAAGGTCAATGGCGATGTTGAAAGGCACAAGGCAAGACTAGTGGTGAGAGGATATAGTCAACGACATGGCATCGACTATGATGAGGTATTTGCCCCCGTTGTTCGCCTTGAAACTATTCGTTTGATTATTTCTTTGGCAACTCATAATCATTGGAAAATACATCAAATGGATGTCAAATCGGCATTCTTGAATGGAATTCTTGAGGAAGAAGTCTATGTGGAGTAACCATTGGGTTTGAAGTAAGCACCGAGAGCATGGAATTCGAAAATTGACAAGTATTTTCAAGAGAAGAAGTATATGAAGTTTCCTTATGAGCATGCCCTTTACATCAAAATGCAAGGTGAAAGCATACTAATCATTTGTTTATATGTTGATGATTTAGTATTTACCAGAAACAATCCTAGCATGTTTGATGAGTTCAAAAGAGAGATGGCAAAGGAGTTTGAAATGACGGACATTGGTCTCATGAGTTACTATCTTGGGATCGAGGTCAAACAAAGCGAAGATGGGATTTTTATATTCCAAGAGGGGTATGCTAAAGAAATGCTCAAAAAGTTCATCATGGATGATGCTAATCCAGTTGGAACACCAATAGAATGTGGAGTCAAAATCACCAATCAAGATGAAGGAGATAAGTTGGAATTATTAGTCGATTTATGGAGGAGCTGACAACTACACATTGCAAAATTGCAAAAAGGATACTTTGCTACATCAAAGGAACGATTGGGTATGGTCTTTCCTATGTCTCTTTTGGCAATTTTGATATTGTTTGATATTGTGATAGTGATTGGAGTAGTGACTTGGATGATCGAAAGAGTACTACAGGGTTTGTGTTTTTTATTGGTGAAACTACGTTCACATGGATGTCAAAAAAGCAACCCATAATAACATTATCAACATGCGAGGCGTAGTACGTCGCGACAACTTCATGTGTATGTCATGCAATTTGGCTAAGAAACTTAGGGAAGGAGTTGAAGTTTCAAATGGAAGGTCCAATGGAGATTTTTGTTGACAACAAATCGGCCATTGCCTTAACCAAAAATCCGGTATTTCATGGGAGGAGCAAACACATTGATACTCGATTTCACTACATTCGGGATTGTGTTGTGAATAAAGAAGTGGAACTCAAATATATCAAGTCACATGACCAAGCAACAGACGTTTTCACAAAGCCCCTCAAGTTGGAGACTTTTATCAGAATGAGGAGTTTACTTGGTGTAACAAATCAAGTTTAAGGGGGGTGTTGAGAAAATGAAAAGTTTTCATTATTAAACTTTAGGGGACTTTGCACAGATAGCAAAACCTGGCAAAAATATTGCAAAAATAGCAAAAAAAAGATAAAATTATTTGCGGAAAAAAGCAAAAAATACGTTAAATTACAAAAATACCCTTAGTATCTCCAATAGTCTATCAGTCCGTATTATTGATAGCCACTGATAGACTACGATTAATCGGAGTCTATCAATGATAAATACTGATAGACTTTGATGATAAGCTTCAATTAATCGGAGTCTATTAGTGATAGACACTGATAGACTTTGATTAATCGAAGTCTAGTAGTTACACTGATAGACTCTGATAATCATAATCTATAAGTTTTTATCGTGTTTAATTCAAAGCTATCAGTGATAGCCACTAATTGAAAACAATTTAATTCAAGGCTATTAGTTCAGTTTAATTCAAGGCTATCAGTTTATATCCATCGGTTTAATTTAAGTCTATCAGTGATAATCACTAATAGAAAATCGTTTAATTCAAGGTTATCAGTTTTTTTTACTGATAGAAATCAATTTAATTCAAGACTATTAGTTTCTGATAGAAACCAATTTAATTGAAGTTTATCAGTTTCTATCAGAAATCAATTTAATTAAAGTCTATTGACTTGTATCACTGATAGAAATTAGTTTAATTCAAATCTATCATTTTCTATAGAGGATTAGAAATCAATTAATTGAAGTCTATTAGTTTCTATCTCGGATAGAAATCAATTAATTATCAATTAATTGAAGTCTACCAATGATTGTTACTGATAGAAATCAATTTAATTGAAATCTATCAGTAAAGTACTTTCCATTGCAATCATCTCGGTAATTAGAAACTCATCCAAAATTATTATACTACAACCATAAATTGAACAAAAAATTTAAGTCTCTTGTGGTAATTAGAACATAAAATCCAAAAATAACCATTACGAACAAGCGACTTTCAATGAACAATATAATTTTTAAAGCCTAGCACACAAGCTCCGTGACCACCACCATAAAATTGCTATTCTTGTATTCTTTGTATTTCATTATCTATCAATTATAGTTCGTGATAGACTTCGACGAGTGATAGTCAGTGATAAACTACGATTAACCGGAGTATATCAAGTGATATACTTTGATATACCTATACAAACACTCACCAAAATTGCTATTTTTGTACTTTTGACATTCTTGAATTAAAAAGAAGGCCAACAAGCGCTTAGCTCAATTGACATAGAGTTGTACTGATAACCCCAAGTTCTGTGGTTCGAATCCCCCTCCCCACATATTATCAAGATATATATTTATATATATATATACATATATATATAATAAAAAGAAGAAGAAACAATCATAACAATACCTAAACATCATAAAAAGCAACAAAGAAGAAATCGAGAAGAAGAAATCGTAACAGATTTTAAAATACACAAGAAATGAGGGAAGAAAGGCAAAACGAAAAGTGAATGCACAAAAAATAAAATAAAAAATAAAAAAAAAAAGAAGAAGAAATAGTCACAGATTTCAAAATACACACAATAAATGATGGAAGAAACGAAAAACCATTGTAGAAATAATATTTCAAAAAACAATATGGGTAAAATGGAAATTATCAAAATGTATTCTAATTTTTTGCCATATTTGCAATTCTTTTTACCTTCTGCTAAACTTACTATTACATATAATTAATTTGTCACCCACTGCAATTACTCTAAACTTTATTTGTGACATTTAGTGTGACTTTTGGTTTTTGTGACTTTTGAGTTCTGGGAGTTAGGTGAGTTATGAGCATTTCATCACATTTAAAGTTTTGAACCATTGGTATTTGTGAAAGTCAGTTACCTGTTTCAGATTGATAGTTGTAACCAACAAGCCTTGACTGAGTCTCCTCACAAAGAAGAATTATGCATATAAATAGAAGGCTGAGGGAAGAAAGGCAAAACGAAAAGTGAATGCACAAAAAATAAAAAATAATAAAAAAAAGAAGAAGAAATAGTCACAGATTTCAAAATACACACAATAAATGATGGAAGAAACGAAAAACCATTGTAGAAATAATATTTCAAAAAACAATATGGGTAAAATGGAAATTATCAAAATGTATTCTAATTTTTTACCATATTTGCAATTCTTTTTACCTTGTGCTAAATTTACTATTACATATAATTAATTTGTCACCCACTGCAATTACTCTAAACTTTATTTGTGACATTTAGTGTGACTTTTGGTTTTTGTGACTTTTGAGTTCTGGGAGTTAGGTGAGTTATGAGCATTTCATCACATTTAAAGTTTTGAACCATTGGTATTTGTGAAAGTCAGTTACCTGTTTCAGATTGATAGTTGTAACCAACAAGCCTTGACTGAGTCTCCTAACAAAGAAGAATTATGCATATAAATAGAAGGCTGATCATCAATTGAATACAGAGTGAAGTTAGAGAGAGATATCTGTACCTTGTAATCTTTGTGTTGAATAAAGAATTTAGCGCCCTTCAACAGTGGATGTAGGACTCTGTTTCGAACCACTATAAACCTGTGTTTTCTCTTCCCGTTCCTTGATACCTTCTGATTGCATCTCTGTTCTGGTTATCGTCTTCTTCTTCGTGAGTGAGAGCTTCCTAATTGTTTTTCCTTTTGGTTGTGTGTGTAATTACATTTGCAAGTGTGGGTGTTTCTTGCATGCCAAAACAGAGGGTTAGTGGGAATAATTCATGTGTGACTTGACTGCAAAGCATGTGTCCAACACTAACAAGTGGTATCAGAGCCCAAGACCAACCAAGAAACTAAGTTCTTGAATCAAGGATGGCAGTGGCAAGGTACGATATCGAGAAGTTTGATGGGAAAGGAGATTTTGACCTATGGAAGGCCAAAATCAGAGCAGTTCTTCGACAACAAAAGGCAATTCATGCCCTTACCGAATCATCAAACTTACCTACCACCTTATCTGAAGACGACAAAGAGACAATAAACCAGATAGTCTAGGGAGCATTGATCCTGAACCTAAGCAACAATGTCCTACGACAAGTAATTGATGAAGATACTCCCTTGAAAATCTGGCAAAAATTGAATAGCTTATACGAGACCAAAGATGTTCACAATAAGATGTTTCTAAGGGGAAAATTCTTCACTTTTAAGATGGATGCAACCAAGACATTATCCAAGAATCTTGATGACTTCAAGAAGATGACCTTAGAGTTTAAGAACCTTGGAGAGAAAATAGGGGATGATAATGAAGCCTTTGTGCTTCTAAACTCGCTTCCAGAGGCCTATAAGGAAGTAAAGACAACATTGAAATATGGCAAGGTCTCAATTACCACAGATGCCATAATTTCAGCCATCAGAACAAAGGAATTGGAACTACAATCACAGAAAAAGGAGACTTCCAAAGGTCTTTATGCCAAGGGGAAATCCAAACATAAAGAAAATAAGAATCAGTCTGAAGACAAAGGGAATGGCAAAGTTAAGTGTAACTATTGCCACAAAGAAGGCCATATTAAAAGAGACTGCTACTCTTTGAAAAGAAAGAACCAATACCATAGAAACAAGAAAAATAAACAGCCAGAAGCCTCGGTTGGAGAGAATACAATCACTTACTCGGATGCTCTTGCAACTACAGGAGAGTGCAATAATCAATCAGCTTGTATGGAGAGGTTCGATTGGGTTATTGACTCAGGTTGTTCTTTTCACATGACCTCATCCAAAGGTTGGTTCAGCACCTACAAAGAATGGGATGGAGGAATGGTGTATATGGGGAACAACCATACTTGCAAGGTAATTGGTATTGGATCAGTTTCTTTGAAATTAAGTGATGGTTCAATCAAGCTTCTAAGGAATGTTTGACACGTTCCTAACCTAAAGAGAAACTTGATCTCTTTAGGGATGCTAGACTCCATTGGATGTAATTATGAAGGAAGTGGTGGAACCATTGAAGTGAAGAAAGACTCAAGAACAATCCTTATTGGCATAAAAATAAATGGATTGTACGTGGTCAAGGATGTTGAAATGGTACAATTAGCACTTCTAGTCACAGATCAAGGCCAAATAGAGACTGATTTGGGGCACATGAGGTTGTCCCATATCAGCTCGAAGGGGCTCCAAATGTTGTCCAAACAAGGAATACTTCTTCATGGTACTGGAGACAATATGAACTTTTGTGAACATTGTGTAGTTGGCGAGGCAAAAAGACAAAGTTTCACAAAGTCACAACACTCAGCAAAGGGTATTCTGGAATATATACATTCTGACCTCTGGGGACCAACATCTACAAATTCACTAAGTGGTTCAAGGTATTTTCTATCCTTGATTGATGACTACTCAAGGAAAAGTTGGATTTTCTTCCTAAAATCTAAAGATCAAGCCTTTGAAATATTTAAAGAATGGAAGAATATGATTGAGAAACAAACAATAAATAAAGTCATTAAATGCCTCCGAACTGATAATGGACTTGAATTTTGTAATGAACCTTTTTACTCTTTTTGTAAGTCTCATGGCATTGTAAGGCATAGGACATAAGGCACACTCCACAACAAAATGGTGTAGCTGAGAGGCTTAACAGGACCATAATGGAGCGTGTAAGATGCCAATTATCTAATGCCATGTTACCCGATAAGTACTGGGCAGAGGCAGCTTCCTACACGGTATACACCTTAAATAGGTGTCCTCATACATCTATTGAATTCCTAACCCCTGAAGAAAGATGGTCTGGCAAGCCGCCAAAGCTACAACATCTCAAGATATCCAGATGTCTTGGGTTTGTGCATCAAAATCATGGAAAGCTCAAGCCGAGAGCTGAAAAGTGTATGTTCTTCGGCTTTACAGAAGGGGTGAAAGGGTACAGACTATGGCATCCAACAGAGAGGTGATGCATTAACAGTAGGGATGTCAATTTCAGGGAGCAAGAGATGTTTAAAGAGGAAGATTCAAAAGCTGTATCAGCACCATTGGCACACCACTTTAAACTATCAGCAGCAAATTCTCCTAAAGAGGAAGACATAGAGCACCAAGCTTTCATGTAAAATGTTCCATATTCTCAAGTCGTAGACAACCTCATGTATCTGTTGGTTTCAACTAGACTTGACCTATCCTATGCAACTAGTATATCAGTAGATACATGTCCAAACCTAGAAAGAGGCATTGGGAGGCAGTAAAGTGGATCCTAAGGTACCTCAAAGGTACAAATAACTTAGTCCTATGCTACCAAAGGAATGACATAACTAATAATGAATTATTTGGGTATGTCGACTCAGATTTCGCAAGGGATTTAGATAAAAGAAGATCATTGTCTGGATACTTCTTTTTACTTGGTCAGAATTTATTAAGTTTGAAAGCTACTTTGCAATCAGTAGTAGCTTTATCAACTATAGAGGTAGAATTTATAGCCTTATCCGAGGCAATTAAAGAAGGCATTTGGCTAAAAGGCTTGTTAGAAGACTATGGAGTTACATAAGCTACAGTGAAAATCTATTGTGACAATCCGTTTTACCCCTGTGTTACATATGTCTCCTTAAGTACCAGCGCTCCTCTAATGAACAACCTGTTTATGGTCCAACCAATAAACAGAAAGTCCCTCTCGGGCCAGTGAGAGGGAGAGATCCCTTTGTTCAAGTCTCGGAGTCACCACTTAAGGGAACACTCATCTACTTCTCCTAGAAGTGGGAAGGAGTGAATTCCATCTTGTGTTGTCATGTCCCCAGCCCCCCACTCGATCTCGTCCCCAAGAAGATAGGCTTATTGAGTCGGCGTGCAAGCCACTCTCACCCATACTAATCAAAGGACAATCCCTCATGAGAAGGAGTTCATTACACATTCAGGATTAAGACTGAGTTACCTAGGTCATCCTATTGAAACATTAACCTAACTAGTTAAAGGTGTTACATCTAGTGGTTTACTATTTCGTGGTCCGGTCTTATGCAAACTCATTGCGTAGGATACCCCTGCTCGAATGTCTGCTACATGGATGTTTTGGATCAATACATCTGTATCAAATACAAAGCGGGTCGTATCTCATGGTGTTACCAGGATAAGGTATCAAGTCTTATCCTTGTACTATTGACCTTTTCGGTTGTTACTTGAACATCGACCCCAGTATGTCCCCACACACTAGTTCAAGTTACATACAAACAACCTTGGATCTTAGTTTATTGGATTTGGGTCAAATTGTGCAATATTTAACAATAATACTTTATTGTAGAAACTCAATAACACTTTATTGAAACAAGTATACAATTTGTTTACATTCATTATCTACGAGTTTTAGGGCATAAAACCCAAAAGTTTCAACTCCAATGACGTGCTAACAATCAAGCACTAGGCAACTGTTTATCCCTAACTAAGTCATTGTCGTTCACCAATACACAATGATCTAGTGTGATTAAATGCCACATATTTCTTAAATCATCCCAGAAACTAAGAAGTGGTATTCATACTGGCTAGCCCGGCGGGCACAAAGTATAAGTATGCACAACAATTAATCAAGATGATCAAATCAACATATATTGCATAGAGAATAAAACACGACAATTACATAACTCCTAAACAACACCTAAGTAAATTTAGCTCCTAAGGTTCATGGTAACACACATTACAATCTTAGTATGTGCATCCATAACTACAAGAAATTACAAGAAAATACTAATTCCCTGATCAATTTCTTAGTTGATGGTCTTCTTGAAGTCTCCAATCTCTCCCCCTTTATTCGGCTTCCAAAGATGGGAAGTAAGCCTCCACGAATGGAATAGGACTTCCTTCTCCAAAAATTGAATGTTTTTGACTTGAGTCGGCTCTCCCTTTTGTAGAGTGATAGAAAGCTCTAATTAGGTCAAATTGTACACGTGGAATGCTCTCCAAGCTTCTTAGTTCCGAAAATAACTCAACTAACTTCGGTTCATTAAAATGGATTACGAGCTGTGACGTGGCGCTTTTGCTTCCTGCTTTGCTGGATCACAGATTTTGCTCCCTCAAGTTGCTCAACAATATATTCTGCACAAAATAACTTCCAAAAAACATTCATTCTTCCAAATGGGTTAAAACATATAATATTCATCTAAAAGCAACCTTATTTAGCACAAATGACACACAAAATACTATAGAACTAAGGCCTAAATAACTCCCTCTTGGAGAATTATCACTGGACAATGTCCCTTATGGTCTATTTTTTATTTCTTGAGCGATCTGTCCAATCTGTACTTACAAATTCTTGATAGCGATATCATTTCTTGCCATGTACTCTTTCATCAGAGCCTCTAGATTTGACTATTGATTATGAACTTGGACTGGTTGAAAGTTCTTCTGCAACTGCTGCTATGTAGGATGGGAATTGATTGCTGTTGAGGATTTCCAAAATTGATTTGTATTGGAATTGCTTGTTCTGGCTTAACATCCCCAAGAGAAGTTTGGATGTTGTCTCCAACTTAGGTTGTATGTAGTCGAGTATGGATTCCATCGGGTCTGGTTCTAGTTCCCTTGTTGTCCTACATAGTAAACAGATGTAGGATTTATTGGATAGTTATCAGTAACATGCTCCTCATTACAAATATCATAGTAGGGAGAAGAGATAGCATTAGAGGGGGCTATGTTAGCTTGGTTGGCCATAGTCATGCCCATCGTCATTTTGTCGATGGCACTGATATGGGCTTGCATGGTCGAATTCGCCTCCATCTCTACTGCTTTAACTGGATTCATCAAGACTGTTGGCTCTGTCTCTCTCTAGTGTTTGTTGTTTGTGGCAATTGTGTCGAATATGGCATGTGCTTCATTTGCAGATTTCTTTAAGAATGATCCATTTAAAGATGCACTGACTAGAGCTTTTGAAGCTTGATCCAATTCACTGTAAAAATGTTGTATGATGATACATACAGGCAATCCATGATGAGGATACTTCCTGACCAGCCTCTGGAATCTCTCCCAAGCTGCATCTAAAGGTTCATTATAAGATTTTCTAAAAGAAATAATCTCAGCTCTATACTTAGCATTTTTATTAGAAGGAAAAAACTTCTCTAAAAACTTTTCAGCCAAGTCGTTCAAGGATATAATGGAGTTTAGAGGGAATGAGTCCAGCCAAGCTTCAGCATCTCCCTGTAATGAAAAAGGAAAAAGCTTTTGTTTCAATGTATCTTCAGGCACTCCTGTAACTTTAAAAGAACTACAAGTTCTCACAAGAACTGCTTGATATGTTTGTGTGGATCTTCACTCAATGAGAATCAGCTTACAAACAATGCCCTCTTCAGGATCGACTAGCTGACTATAAGGCAAGATGAGATTCAAGCTTTACAAGAGTAGAATAGCTTGAGATATCTCAGATGATGCCCTTGAAATACAACTTGGAAGTCTTTTATAGACTCCGGACTTCAAACGATAGTTGAATGCGAAAAATTAAAAGATAAGATCGAATTATCAGGACAAGACCCCTAAAAGATTCGTCTTTTTGAAAAGTAAAAACGACAAAATTGAAAAGGTAACAATAATTATTATTCCGACAGGACACGACCCCTGACCGGATATATATGACTAAAGTAAAATTATTAAAGACAATAATTACAAAGGACAAAATATGAAAAGCAAAAAGAAAAGCTGGTTATCTGCTTTTTTACAGTTCAAAAGATGCTTCGGCTTTATCTCTTTTCGGAAGATAAGATTCTTTATCTTGTCGGCTGAATAATTGGCTTTTCTCCTAATCTTCGATCACCCTAGGCGGATTACAGGCTTACCAACGGACTTACTACCCTTAAACTCTGTGAGACTTGCTACCGGGAACACCAAACTAGGTCCTCACGATTCTTAGGAAAACTGCCAAGTATCTTCGTCTTCAAAATATAGGATCTTTGATCTTGATCGTACGGCTGCTTCATCTTCTAAAGCTTTGTTTTATAAGAAATTTATTTACAGTGCAAACTAGACTACTTACAGAGTTTACACCTTTTAAGACTAGAGAAGAGAATTTACAAAACTTTTTTTTTTTAACAATTATGATGGAAATACTTCTTTATGAACTATCCCTTATGAACACCATTTGTTTCTTTGTGAAACAGGAAATTTTAATTGATTCGGAGCTCACATGGGTTGTGAGTCGAGGTACGGGTCGTCTAGATCGTAGTCCGGCTCGCTTTCTTCTCCTTCATGTGCTGAAGAAGCTGGTGATTCACTTCTGTCTGAAGCTGCTGCTTGAAGGATTCTCTGGAAGTCTGCATCAGATGTCGTTTGTGCGAGAGCTGCCAGAAGTTTGGATTTGTCATTGAGAAACTCTGCGTTTCTCTTGATGTCTATGTCTTAAAGGCCGTTAGCGGCAAACCATTCTTTCACATTTTTTAGAGTGGCGTTCTGAAAATTGAACTTATCCCACCACTTGATCTTTAGGATTTTTGTGATGGTTTTGTATTGAGGTTGATTGATGGTTGAGAAGTTCCAGCAGAATATCCATGGAATTTGAAAATATAGACAGAATCTCATTGAATTGTGAAACGCTGTCTTTTGAATATTCCTTGCAAAATGATAACATGATTCTTGCAAGGGTGTGGGTAAAATATCATCCGTCAGAACGAATGTATTCCACCATTGAATGAACCATAAAGGAAAAGTAATTTTATAAGAATTTTGGCAGAAACAAATAAACCAAGAATGCTTGTAAGTTGAATACCACATAACGTTATACCAGGCTCTTACGTAGTCCCGATATGAATACGTTTGTGGAACAAAAGGTTTTGAAAAAGATTTGTCTGTATACAGGCCTTGATTCTAGTGAGTTGGATTCAGGGCTTTGAATATCTTGAATTTTGAATAGGCGATCTTTGAAGGATCGTTTTTATCAGGAATATGAGTGATTGCTTTAGACTTTGTGTCTACTAGGATGAACTCATAAAAAGTTCTGGTTTTGTTGAGATCCTCAGGCATGAAATTAAAGCATGTAGGATACATATTTGAGATGGTCTCTTCTAAGGTAAGACCTTGAAATTCAGGCTCTATGATTGGTTCATAGATGACCTGGGACTTTTAAAAGTAACATTTGATCTCAAGTTGAGGTACAAACCTCTTTTCTGGTACTACTGCCTGAGAATAGGAAGAAGGTGAAGGGGTTGATGACCCAATCCTTGAATCTGGTGAGACCGGAGGTCTCAATTGAACAACTCCGCCAGAAGGACGAACAAGGTTGGCCGAAGGCCTTGGAGGTGGAGTGGATGACTCCATTGGAGGCATTGGGCGTATACTGCCTTGCCTGGACCTGGATCGGGTTACCGGAGTAAACCCTAAATCCATCGCATATTGATCAGCACTCATGGGTGGACGTGCTGAGGAATAGGAAGATGGGCGACTGCCCCTTGAAGAGGAGGCTCTGTCCCTATTTCCGCTCATTTACTCCTTTTCTTTCCTTTAGAGAGAGGGAGAGAGAGAAGAGAAAGTTTTTGAGTTAGAAACTCCCTTGAGAGATAATCTGCAAGAGGGTTTTGAATGCCTTTTATAGGCAAAATATCAAAATCAAAACATGATAAAATTGCTTGCCACCTGGCAAAAATTTGCTTTGAAACTAAATTTTTTACATCTTTTTCTAAAACAAATTTTGAAGCTTGAGAATCGGTTTTGATGGTGAATTTTTTGTTTATTAAATCACCTTGGAATTTTTGAACACAGAGAACTATAGCAAGTAACTCCTTTTTTACTGTGGAGTAATTCTTTTGAGTATCATTCCATATTCCTGAATGAAATCGGACAATTGATTCTTCCTTATCCAAACACTGTTTAAGGATTCCCCCATATCCAATATCTTACGCATCTGTTTCCACTATCAGATTGGCTTTTGGGTTGATAAGACTCCAACAGGGTATTGATTTGACTAAAGCTTTTATCCTTTGAACAGCTTTAGTATGCTCAACGCTCCATGGTTTTGGATTTTTCTTGAGCCTTTGAAATAGTGGTTTGCAAGTGGGTCTGAGGTTTTGGACAAAGTCAGACACATAATTGAGACAACCCAAAAACCTTTGAAGTTGGGTTTTATCAGTCATTTGACCTGGCAAATTTGATGCAAAATTTATGGAACTCTGAATTGGTTTTATCAGGCCCATATGGATATTAAAGCCCAAAAATTTTATTTGGGTTTGAAATAATTTGACTTTTGATAGCGAGACTGCCAAACCATTTTGTTTGATGATATTAATAAACATATTTAAATGTTTGAAATGTTGATCGATGTTTGAAGAAAAAACCAAAACATCGTCAATGTAAACAATTGTAAAATCTTTAAAATCATTGAAAATATCATTCATGATTTTTAGAAATTCAGAAGGGGCGTTTTTAAGCCCGAAAGGCATAACATTCCATTCGTATTGGCCAAATGGTACATTAAAAGCAGTCTTGTATTTGTCTTTCTCGAATATTTGGATTTGCCAAAATCCGGATTTCATATCAAATTTTGAAAATACTTTTGAATTTGAAATTCTTTTTAACAAATCTTGTTTGTTAGGAATTGGATATCTTATCCATTCCAAAACTTTTTTTAATGGTTTGTAATTTAATACTAACCTTGGCACACCACGCTCCTGTTCGGCTCCGTTGTTGATGTAGAATGCTGCACATGACCATGGACTCTTGGATGGTCTGATCAGCTTCTTATTGAGCAAATCCTGTATTTCTTTTTTGCAAAATGTCAGTAGATCTGCATTCATTTGAATTGGTCTTGCTTTTGTAGGGATATTGGATTCATTGAAGTTTCTTTCATAAGGAAGATTAACAATATGTTTCTTCCTATCCCAAAAAGTATTAGGGAGATTTGAACAAATTTCCTTTTCAATTGTGTTCTCTAAGTCTTTTATCGTAATTTTTATTGAAGGGCTTTTGAGATTTTCCTCTATTTTTTTTATAATTAATCTCTTCTTTTAAGAACGAGATTTGCTTTTGTTTTTTATTGATTTCTTCAAGTTTTAATTCACTTACTTCCATAATATCATAGGGAAGGATTGGGGAGATGAACTCGAAAATTATCTCGGTTCCGTAAAATTGACTAACCAAACCTTGTTTGGTTATCTTAATCGGATAGAGTTGGGTTAGGAATGGAGTTCCTAGGATCAACTCTTGTTTTAAATCTTTTACTAGGAGGAAAGAACTTATGATGCAAATGTCGTTATTACAAATATGGACATTTGGTAATTTGTATTGAATATTGAGAATTTGTCCGTTAGCACTACTTAATTATTCAGTAGTTTTTTCGAAATATTTTGTAGGAATTAGTCATTGCTGTATGCAATTTTGGTCGGCTCCTGAGTCTATTAATGCCTTTAGGGTAATTTGAAAATCTTTGATTTTTAGGGTTATCAAAGAATACCATTTTTTAAATTGTGACTTTGTAACTTGATTAAGATGGAAATCTTCTCCGTCATTATCGGAATTACTAGTTTTGAGTTGAAAATTATTAATCTCTCCTTTTATATGCTCTTGGACTTTCTCTACAGTTGTACATATAGCTTCCTTTAGATGGTTCAATCAGAGAAAAAAGTATTCTCATATTTGCACCATCAAAGAAAAAGAAAGATGGAAAACCATGAGAAGAGGAGAAGTTCAAGGTAACTATCCTCCAATGGAAGATGTCAAATTCGACAGCTTCTATCACGAAAAAATTATCGCAAAACCATTCCAACTCATCAGAGAAGCTGATGAAAGCTAACCACCTACGAACAAGGAAATCAAAAGCATTCAGGTTCAAAACAACTTTGCAAATCGAATGCTAACATCCATAGCTGAACAAGTGTACAAACTAGAAGAATTAATCGACCCTCCTCCAGCAGCTGTCAAACCTTTATACAGCCCTCTCGAAAGAGTCAACCTCAAAACCCCTAAGACCAAACTCTTAGAAGAAATCGACAGAAAATTGTTAGCTATCTCAAAAGGAGAAAGCTCAAACCAGATTAATGTCCTAAACGATAGTGACATTGAAGATGTCGATTCTCTTATAGAACAATTCTCATCCCTCCAAATGGAAGATCCTCAATTTATCAACAAGATAGGATATTCAAATCCTGCCGATGGTATAAACTGGTATCATCGTCAAAGCATGCCAGACCTCAATTTCCAGCAGAACAACAAGTTCTTTAGAAATAAGCAGTATGACGGTTCCTCGATATATGTTTGGAACCTTGATGGCATGTTAGAAAGACAAATCATGAATATGCTCTCTGTAATGCTTATAGCTTCTGCCGCATACCAAGAAAATAGTAATTCTTACCATGCTGTCGCAGGCATAATCATCAATGGCTTTTCAGGCACCCTTAAGGCCTGGTGGGAATGCCTTGCTCCCAGCCTTAGAAACGAAATCAAAACTCACAAAACCAAGGTCAAAAGAAAAAAGGAGATAGAAATCGATGAGGTCAAAAGCCCAGAACCAGGTGTCAAAATCAGCGAACCCTCAGGTTCAGGAGCAACACCTGTAAAAACAGAAACTCCAAAAACAATCACTACCGAAGAAGAAGTAGAAATGGAAGACGCAGTAGAAACCCTCGTCTATGCCATATCCTGGAATTTTTCTGCCGCCCACAGCTCGAAGTACAAGGATACCCAAAGATCAATTCTAAAAAACCTAAAATGTACCAACCTTGCAAATATCAACTTGTATAAGGATATGTTTCTTGCCAGAGTATGGTACATGCCCGATGTACATCAATGGAAAGAAAGGTTCATTGATGGTCTTCCAAGCTATGTTGCTGAAAGAGTATACATGGCCCTCCGTGAAAGATTTGATGGAGAAATCAAATGGCTAGATTTAACATTCGGAGACTTAATGTCTTACGTGATTAATTACGGATTACAAATCTGCAATGAGATCAAAATTCAGAGAAAAGTTCAAAAGGGTGATAAGAACAGAATAAGAGAAATGAAAGCTTTCTGTTCTCAATATGGTTGTGAGCGAATAGAAGAACCAGCTCACACATCAAAGAAAATCGTCCGAAGAAACAATAGCCGAAGGTATTACAAAGATTACAATCGACAATATGTTCAAAAGAGACCACAAAAGGTTTACTCAAGGCCTCAAAGGGAATACATTCCTAAAAAATATCATAAAAAAAGAAAAGGACATAGACGAAATCCCCGCCATAATCAATCCAACACTCGCAAGGACAAAAGAAAGGTCTCTTGCTTCAAATGCCAAAAGGAAGGAAATTATGCTAACAACTGTCCTAATAGAAAGATCAACGAGCTAGACTTTGATGAAGAATATTCATCGTGCCTCTCAAATAGTTCGTCTGAAGATTTGAATCAAATCCAATTTGAGGATACTGATTCTGAGATCTCCAGTCAAAGCGAAAGCAATCATTCTGAATGCATCAAAGCATGCAAAAAAGATCGAGAAGGAGTGGTATAAATGTTCTTACAAACGAACAGGAAGTTCTTTTCAACTCTATAAACTATATAGAGGATAAGGAAATGAAAAAGAATATTCTAAAGACGTTAAGACAGTCTTTAGGATCATCAACTGTCCAAGAGCCACAAATGGAGAAGAAAGAAATTCGGCAGCTCAGTTTGTCCGAAATTCATCCAAACAAACCAGATTTTATGAGAACAAAATTAGATTTCCAACCTTCCTCTATTCAAGACTTACAATTTGAAATCAACAATCTCAAAAAGGAGATTAGAAATAATAAAACAGAAATTGATGCAATAAAAGTAGAGATTAATAATTTTAAACTCAAAACTAGTAATTCCGATAATGAAGGAGAAGATTTCCTTCTTAATCAAGTTACAAAGTCACAATTTCAAAAATGGTATTCTTTGATAACCCTAAAAATCGAAGATTTTCAAATTATCCTAAAGGCATTAATAGACTCAGGAGCCGACCAAAATTTCATACAACAAGGACTAATTCCTACAAAATATTTCGAAAAAACTACTGAAAAATTAAGTAGTGCTAACGGACAAAGTCTCAATATTCAATAAAAATTACCAAATGTCCATATTTGTAATAACGACATTTGCATCATAAGTTCTTTCCTCCTAGTAAAAGATTTAAAACAAGAGTTGATCCTAGGAACTCCATTCCTAACCCAACTCTATCCGATTAAGATAACCGAACAAGGTTTGGTTAGCCAATTTGACGGAACCGAGACAATTTTCGAGTTCATCTCCCCAATCCTTCCCTATTATATTATGGAAGTAAGTGAATTAAAACTTGAAGAAATCAAGAAAAAACAAAAGCAAATCTCGTTCTTAAAAGAAGAGATTAGTTATAAAAAAATAGAGGAAAATCTCAAAAGCCCTTCAATAAAAATTAAGATAAAAGACTTAGAGAACAAAATTGAAAAGGAAATTTGTTCAAATCTCCCTAATGCTTTTTGGGATAGGAAGAAACATATTGTTAATCTTCCTTATGAAAGAAATTTCAATGAATCCAATATCCCTACAAAAGCAAGACCAATTCAAATGAATGCAGATCTACTGACATTTTGCAAAAAAGAAATACAGGATTTGCTCAATAAGAAGCTGATCAGACCATCCAAGAGTCCATGGTCATGTGAAGCATTCTACGTCAACAACGCAGCCGAACAGGAGCCTGGTGTGCCAAGGTTAGTAATAAATTATAAACCATTAAACAAAGTTTTGGAATGGATAAGATATCCAATTCCTAACAAACAATATTTGTGAAAAAGAATTTTAAATGCAAAAGTATTTTCAAAATTTGTTATGAAATCCGGATTTTGGCAAATCCAAATATCCGAGAAAGACAAATACATGACTGCCTTTAATGTACCATTTGGCCAATACGAATGGAATGTTATGCCTTTCGGGCTTAAAAACGCCCCTTCTGAATTTCTAAAAATCATGAATGATATTTTCAATGATTTTCAAGATTTTACAATTGTTTACATTGACTATGTTTTGGTTTTTTCTTCAAACATCGATCAACATTTCAAACATTTAAATATGTTTATTAATATTATCAAACAAAATGGTTTGGCAGTCTCGCTATCAAAAGTCAAATTATTTCAAACCTAAATAAAATTTTTGAGCTTTAATATCCATATCGGCCTGATAAAACCAATTCAGAGGTCCATAAATTTTGCATCAAATTTCCTAGATCAAATACCGATAAAACCCAAGTTCAAAGGTTTTTGGGCTGTCTCAATTATGTGTCTGACTTTATCCAAAACCTCAGACCCACTTGCAAACCACTATTTCAAAGGCTCAAGAAAAATCCAAAACCATGGAGCGTTGAGCATACTAAAGTTGTTCAAAGGATAAAAGCTTTAGTCAAATCAATACCCTGTTGGAGTCTTATCAACCCAAAAGCCAATCTGATAGTGGAAACAGATGCGTCAGATATTGGATATGGGGGAATCCTTAAACAGTGTTTGGATAAGGAAGAATCAATTGTCCGATTTCATTCAGGAATATGGAATGATACTCAAAAGAATTACTCCACAGTCAAAAAGGAGTTACTTGCTATAGTTCTTTATGTTCAAAAATTCCAAGGTGATCTAATAAACAAAAAATTCACCATCAAAACCGATTCTCAAGCTTCAAATTTTGTTTTAGAAAAAGATGTAAAAAATTTAGTTTCAAAGCAAATTTTTTCCAGGTGGCAAGCAATTTTATCATGTTTTGATTTTGATAGTTTGCCTATAAAAGGCGTTCAAAACCCTCTTGCAGATTATCTCTCAAGGGAGTTTCTAACTCAAAAACTCTCTCCTCTCTCTCTCCCTCTCTCTAAAGAAAAGAAAAAGAGTAAATGAGCGGAAATAGGGACAAAGCCTCCTCTTCAAGGGGCAGTCGCCCATCTTCCTCTTCCTCAGCACCTCCACCCATGAGTGTTGATCAATATGCGATGGATTTAGGGTTTACTCCGGTAACCCGATCAAGGTCCAGGCAAGGCGGTATACGCCCAATGCCTCCAATGGAGTCATCCACTCCACCTCCAAGGCCTTCGGCCAACCTTGTCCGTCCTTCTGGCGGAGTTGTTCAATTGAGACCTCCGGTCTCACCAGATTCAAGGATAGGGTCATCAACCTCTTCACCTTCTTCCTACTCTCAGGCGGTAGTACCAGAAAAGAGGTTTGTACCTTGACCTAAGATCAAATGTTACTTTCAAAAGTCCCAGGTCATCTATGAACCAATCATAGAGCCTGAATTTCAAGGTCTTACCTTCGAAGAGACCATCTCAAATATGTATCCCACAGGCTTTAATTTCATGCCTGAGGATCTCAACAAAATCAGAAATTTTTATGAGTTCATCCTAGTAGACACAAAGTCTGCAGAAATCACTCATATTCCTGATAAAAACGATCCTTCAAAGATCGCCTATTCAAAATTCAAGATATTCAAAGCCCTGAATCCAACTCACTGGAATCAAGGTCTGTATACAGACAAATCTTTTTCAAAACCTTTTGTTCCACAAACGTATTCATATCGGGACTACGTAAGAGCCTGGTATAACGTTATGTGGTATTCAACTTACAAGCATTCTTGGTTTATTTGTTTTTGCCAAAATGCTTATAAAATTACTTTTCCTTTATGGTTCATTCAATGGTGGAATACATTCGGTCTGATGGATGATATTTTACCCACACCCTTGCAAGAATCATATTATCATTTTGCAAGGAATATTCAAAAGACAGCGTTTCACAATTCAATGAGATTCTGTCTATATTTTCAAATTCCATGGATATTCTGTTGGAACCTCTCAACCAGCAATCAACCTCAATACAAAACCATCACAAAAATACTAAAGATCATGTGGTGGGATAAGTTCAATTTTCAGAACGCCACTCTAAAAAATGTGAAAGAATAGTTTGTCGCTAACGACTACCTTCAAGACATAGACATCAAGAGAAACACAGAGTTTCTCAATGACAAATCCAAACTTCTGGCAGCTCTCGCACAAATGACATCTGATGCAAACTTCTAGAGAATCCTTCAAGCAGCAGCTTCAGACAGAAGTGAATCACCATTTTCTTCAGCACACGAATGAGAAGAAAGCGAGCCGGACTACGATCTAGACGACCCGTACCTCGACTCACAACCCATGTGAGCTCCGAATCAATTAAAATTTCCTGTTTCACAAAGAAACAAATGGTGTTCATAAGGGATGCTTCATAAAGAAGTATTTCCATCATAATTGTTAAAAAAAAATGTTTTGTAAATTCTCTTCTCTAGTCTTAAAAGGTGTAAACTCTGTAAGTAGTCTAGTTTGCACTGTAAATACATTTCTTCTAAAACACAGCTTTAGAAGATGAAGCAGTCGTACGATCAAGATCAAAGATCCTATATTTTGAAGACGAAGATACTTGGCAGTTTTCCTAAGAATCGTGAGGACGTAGTTTGGTGTTCCCGGCAGCAAGTCTCGCAGAGTTTAAGAGCAGTAAGTCCGTTGGTAAGCCTGTAATCTGCCTAGGGTGATCAAAGATTAGGAGAAAAGCCAATTATTCAGCCGACAAGATAAAGAATCTTATCTTCCGAAAAGAGATAAAGCTTAACCAACTTTTCTTTTTGCTTTTCATATTTTGTCCTTTGTAATTGTTGTCCTTAATAATTTTACTTTAGTCATATATATCCGGTCAGGGGTCCTGTCCTGTCGGAATAATAATTTAGTGTTATGCTTGAATTTCTCCTCGAATCACGAGCTTATATAGTGTAGGGAGTAGTTGAGGAGCCACAAAATAGGTGCTAGTAGGTAGCCCAGTCAGTTTCGGGGTCAAAACAACCGGTTAGGTGCGTGAAACTCTCATTCAAAACGACCCACGATGGACTCGGAACTGACCCTGTTTGCCCAGAAATGCGGTCACATTTCAATTTTGCCTTCCCAAAAATGCAATCGCATTTTTGGGTTTTTCCAGATTTATTTTGTTTTTCTTCACAACTCCAAATTAAGTTAAATTCATATAAAAATATATCTTTTTAAGCACTTTTAAGCATAATTACACATATGTGACTCTCAACTCCCTAATTCATCAACTTTAACACTTTTGGAGCTCGGGAATAGTAAATTTGACTTAAAACATGCAACTTTGACAAATAAATGAGCTAAATATAATGGTAAAATAGGTATATTTTTTACCCTTATCACTTAGGGGCAAGTATTAATTTGATGCCTTTCAGTATCTACAAGAAACTTGGTTTGGGAGAATTGAAGTTCACCATTGTCCTAAAGTTAGCAGATCGTTCAATGACGTATCCAAAAGGTATATTAGAGGATGTTTTGGTTAATGTTGACAAATTTATCTTCCCTTAGACTTTGTAGTACTAGACATGGAGGAGGACCCTGAGGTCCCTATCATTCTCGAGGGACCATTTCTGGCAACCGCTTGTGCACTGATAGAGGTACAAAAAGGAACCCTAGCTCTCATAGTAGAAGACAACAAGGTAGTGTTCCATATCTTTAATGCATAAAAACACCCAAAGGAGGTTAGTTATTGCTTTACGATCGATTCAGTTGACACTATTATCAATGCATGTGTAGAGTCAGAGTCTTCTGTTGATGATTATGAAATATGCATGCCTGATATGTTTGGAAATGAATTAATACATGTTAATCAGGATAATGCTTTAATGTGCGATGAATTTGATATGTCTCTAGAAATGGAGGAAAAAATGATTTTAGATCTTTGTGCTCAACTTGATACCCCTTCCCCTGAATTAAAACAATTGCATCCTCATCTACGTTATGTTTTCTTAGGAGAATCTTCTACTTTCCCTGTTATCATATCTGCTGATTTAAATAAAGTAGAAAAGGAAAAGTTGTTGGATGTTTTGAAGAAACATAAATATGCCTCTGTTAACGCTATCGATGAACGATTTTTCCGCAAGCGCACGGGTCGTCACGAGTAATATAAAACGGTAGTAATACCGAGTATCGAATCCACAGGGAGGCGAAGCGAAACTTAAGCAAAAAATTAAAATCTCTTGAGCATTAAAAATACTTAGGCGAAATAATATTTAGGGACCACTTCATGCAATAAAAAGGATTCAAATTCAAGACAATTAACGAAAATAAATTGATCAATCGAAAATAAAATATGGAGAAAGAGTTTTCTTTAAATGGGAAGAGGGGTCTTGAAAATTAATGATTAGCTAATAGTTGTTATAATTATCCTATCTCATTGCCCAACTAATTATAATCCTAGAATCTCTGTTAATCACATAGGTTCTCCTGTCGGTTTCCCCTAATTGTAATTAATTCATTTTAACAACCTAAGTGTCCTTAGTGCTATTAAAAATCATTAATTATTACGCTCTGATTCATTTTAGGAATCTAAGTTTAATCAACTAATCATGGTGTCACAACGGGCAATTAAACTAGTTGCATGGATTATGATCTATCCTAATTTCTCTCCGTCGAGTTTCCATTAAGAATCGAATCATTACACAATTGGCCAGATTGAGTAAAGCATTAAGCACATCCATACAAATAATTAGGACATGGGCAAGAGACAAGAAATTATAACAATATTTGAATTATCATTTCATTTCAAGACCCCAATTTGGGGTTTTAGCTACACATGGCTAAAATATCCATAATAATTACAAAGGAAAGCATAATAAAGAGCATAAAAGGAAAGGAATTGACCGTCGAAAAAACCCCTTGCTGACGCTTGGAGCCCCGCTGACTACTCCTTGAGCCTCTAAGATGCTCCCCAAAATTCCCAAAATTTTTCCCACTAAAAGAATCCTCTCAAAAAGGCTTGAAAGCCTTGAGAGGGGCTCCAAAGGAGCCTAAGGAAGAGAGAAAGGAAGAAATTCCTTGTTGGAATGGTGACTCATGCAAAATGAGGCATCTTGGGGCGCCTTTTATAGGCCTGGAATAGGGGTAGCGTCGCGACGCTACCTTGCTCAGCGTCGCGACTCTACTGCGCACGCGGCTTGGGCAACACGAAAGGGTAGCGTCGCGACGCTGTCTACATAGCGTCTCGACGCTGCCCCAAAATTCCAGATTTTCAGCTTCCTTTTGGGCTTATTTTTGGGCCTTCTTCTTCATTTCTTTTGGTCATTTCTTCATGGTTGTCTTCTTTGGGCCTCCAATTGCTTCGAGCTTGGATTTGGGCTTCAATTGCTTCAATTTTGGCACTTTTTCTCCCAAAATCACCACTTTTGCTGCTAAAGACCAAATAACAAAATTTTTTAAAAATTTTCATTAAAAACACGATTAAAGCACCAAAAAGCTTAATAAATTGAGACTAAAATAACGACATTTCTGCTCGCTATCACACCCCCAAACTTAAGCTTTTGCTAGTCCCGAGCAAAATAAATTCTAAAGATGCATGAAATAGAATCGCTCAACCCTCAATGATTTTGGAATTCTTAGGATCGAATGGAAAACATGCAAGTGGAATAAGCAAGCACCGCATACTCTTGAAGAAATCTTAAACTAGTTTGAACTTAAGATTAATGAATAGCATGCTCAAGACTTATCTATTGATTCTTTTACTAACCTAGATTAGTCTTATGACTTTCTCCATTTGTTTTCCCCCTACACTGGCTAAGAGCCCCTAATAAGTCGAAGTCCTTCTATCATGCAAAAAAAAGAAACTAGGGTGCATGTCATCATTTTTTTTTTCTTTTTCATGGGGGAGCAAAACTCACAAATGATTTTTCTTTTTCTTTTCTTTTCTTCTGCTACTCCCTCAAACTTGCATTTTGATATCTAATGGTACTAGCTTTCACACTACGGTGCAGGGACCCTTAGGCCGAATTTTATTCTCTGGCTGGCCTAACTGATCACACCGCAGGTAGCTCTTTTTACCCCTGGGCTTTTTCTTTTGTGCAAGCAAAAAAAAAAAAAAAAATCTTTTTCAACAGATTTTTCTTTTGTCTCATTTTCTTTTATTGCTTTTGCTTTTCTCTCAGCAGGCATAGCATTTTTTTTTCTACCTAACTCTTTAGAGCAATCAAACATGAACTTCCTAATATTAGAAACTAAGCCTATCGGGGTGACAACAACTTTGAAACCCATAATAAGAATCTAGATTTTCAAAGACGTCATTAGATAAGACTATTGCATGCTTTAGACATCAAAACTGAGTATCAAAAGATTTTAAAATTTCACAATTTCTGCCGTGCTCCCAGATTCCACAACATATAAACCATTTTCTCCTAAAATTTCTAAAATCACATCCTTGGCTACAATGGCTATCTATTCATGCATCCAACAGAATTTAAATATGCTCAACACAGCGAAAGCCTTCCCCCCAAACTTAAATTTAACATTGTCCCCAATGTTTTAAAATAGTAAAGCATAAAGAGGGATACTGAGACTTCCCTGAGCTAGGAGCGCTTCATCCTCTTCCTTTGGATCCATAAAAAATGGGAAATTTGGAATTTCGGGATTTGCTAAGGTGATCCTGCAAAACAAAATTGGATCACGGAGCAAAGAAAATTATTTACCGCAAAAACAACTAACTAAACTTTAATCCTTGGGTTGCCTCCCAAGCAGCGCTTTCTTTAACGTCTTTAACTAGACTAGGCTCGGCACGCTAACAGAGGCTCAAAATAAAAATTTTCATCATCCTCCGGGCCCTGCAAGAAATCATGCACCGAATTGCAAACTACAAACAGGGGAGAAAAAAAACTTTCCCCTGGCCCATCTTCACTAAAGAGATTATCATAATAACATTTCAGAAAATAATCAGCTGCATCAAATTTCTTTTCTAAATCTCTATTCTCAAAACAATTGTTAACAGAGTCATCAAGCGTTATAATATCTACTTGTCTAGGATCTAGAGGTGGCCTATCAATCATGCCAGTCTATTCATCAGAAAAAATGTCTACATGCTCAGCAGATCCCTCAGACTCAGAATTAAAAAATGATTCAACTAAGCTATCACATGACTCATCATCAGAAGAATTCAAGAATTCAAGAATTTCAGGATCAGATTCTATACTATGTACAGATTCGAGTTCTTCTGGGTCAGATTCTATGCTATATACATCATCAGGACATGAAAAAAAAGTATTCACATTGTCAGGATTCATGCATTCATGAATGTCAAGATCAGACTCAATAGATTCAGTGTAATCATGATCAGACTCATAATTATCTATTAAGCAATCTTTTTTATGCATTTCATGTTCATCCTCAATGTCAGGCAATTCAATATCATCATCAAAATTATCCATTTCAGGCAAATCTAATTCATTTTCCAAGGAAGGTAAATCATCAACTGAAGATTTTTTATTTTCACAAGCAGGCAAGTCTAATTCATTTTCAAAGTCAGGCAAATCCAAATCATTTTCAAACAAAGGATTATCCAAATATGCATCATGATCAAAATCCCCATTATCCATAAGCACTTCTCCTAAGCCTAGGCCAAGATTATAGTCTACCTCTTCATCGTCATCAGTCAAGTATTCAGGACCAACAGAAAAACATGTGTGCAAACTACAAACAAATTCATCATGGCCAAAAATACTAAACACAACTTTTTCATCATCAATGTTCAAGGTAAGTTTACCTGTATGCACGCTAATCTCAACCTTACCAGTGGCTAGGAAAGGTCTGCCTAAGATAATTGGTACCTCTTTGTCCTCTTTCATGTCCAGTACCACGAAATCAACGGGGAAGATGAATTTGTTGACTTTCACCAACACGTCCTCCACAACACCCATCGGGTGAGTAATCGATCTGTCAGCAAGCTGGAGAGTGACGTCGGTGTTTGTAATACCTGATAAACCAATCTTCCTGAAAATAGAGTAGGAAATCAAATTTATACTTGCTCCTAAATCACATAAAGCCCTATCGAAGGATACTTCTCCTATGGTGCAGGGAACAGTAAAACTCCCTGGATCTTTCTGCTTAGAAGGTATCCTACCAGAAACAATGGTACTGCTACTTTCAAATAAATTAAAAACTTCTTTTTTCAAACGTTTCTTTCTAGAAAGCATTTCCTTCATGAATTTCCCATAATTTGGCATATTATACAAGTCTTCTACCAATGGAATATTCACAAACAACTTTTTAAACATTTCTAGAAACTTTTGAAACTGTTCATCTAATTTGAGATTTTTAAATCTTTGAGGAAAAGGTAACTCCTTGAAATCAAAGGTTGGACATTCGCCCCTCCGCTTGGGCGGGCTAATATGCGAACCTCTGTCATGGTGGTTGCATGGAACCACTTCTTCCTCAGTCAGCTTCTTTTTGTCATCCTGCCTCTCATCTTCTTTTCTACCTGCAAGTTTGTTAGAAAAATCACATTTTAATTCAATAGAGTTGGGAGGATGTTGGAACCTTTTAGAGGAGGCTTTTTGTGCCTCAGTCCTTTCATCTTCATCTTTTCTCTTCTCTTCTTCCTTTGAACTGTTCTCCAGTCTTCTGCCACTTCTCAGAACCACCATCTTAAATTACTCTTTCGGGTTAGGCTCAGTATCACTTGGAAATTTTCCCTTCTGAAGGGCATTTACTACTGAAGTGATCTGTCCTATCTGCACTTCCATGTTCTTTAGAGCTGCGTCGTGGTTGTTTACTGATGTCTGGAGACTCACATTCAATATTCTTTGTTCTTTGATGAATAAAGCCACCATCTCCTCCAGTTTATTTTTCTTTTCAGGAGCACTAGATGATGCAAAACCTGGGGGTGGCTGCAAAACATTCTTCGTATTCGAATATGAGAAGTCCTCGTGATTGCGCAGACTGGGGTGGTAGAAGTTTGGTACTCCTTGAGCATATGGTCTAATTCCTATGTATTGAACTTCTTCCACGTCTTGACCTTCCTTCTTTGAATGACCTTCAACTAAGGTGGAAATGGACTTAACCACCTCAGATGAAGTCAATTTGTTCAGTGCATTGGTCAGAGATGCCAGTTGTGCTTTCAGTGAACTTGACTCATCCAATTCATATAATCCAGCCTTCTTTGTAATTGTTCCTCTCTCCGTCGGCCATTGATAACTGGTTGCCGTCATTTCCTCAAGCAGATCTTTGGCTTTTGTCACTATTTTTGAAAGAAAACTCCCTCCTGCTGATGTGTCTAGGACTGTCTTTGTGGAGGGGTTTAATCCATTGTAAAATAACTGTACCTAAAGCCAATCAAGATATCCGTGTTGGGGGCACCGCCTAAGCATTTCTTTGTATCTTTCCCACGCTTCGTACAACTGCTCCTCGTCAAGCTGCCTAAACGTTCCGATTTCAGTCCGGAGCTTAGTAGTCTTAGTAGGTGGGAAAAATTTCGTCAGAAAAGCTTGGGCAAGCTCGTCCCAAGTACTGATGCTGCCCGTCTCGACTGATTCGAGCCAATCTTTTGCTTTATCCTGTAGAGAAAATGGAAACGGCCTCAATCTTATCGCGTCTGCTGGAACTCCGTTCATCTTCACCGTCCCGCATATTTCTAGGAATGATCGCATATGTGAGTGGGGGTCCTCGGAAGGATGTCCCTTGAACGAGTTATCGCGCGCCATCTGAATCAACCCTGTCTTTAGCTCAAAATTTGTAGCTTGGTTTGGGGCGTAGACAATTCCAGAATTCTTGATGGGAAGAACTTGCTGTAAGAAATCTCTAATTGCCTTGGGAGCTTCCTCTCGGTGGGCCATCGCTTATGCTAATCTTTTCTCTCTTCGAATGGATCTAAGAGTTCTGTTAATTTCAAGATCTAGCGGAAACAAATCAACCACCTTGTTCCTTCGCATACAATGCTCCCAGACATCCAAAAGATCCAAACAAAAACGAAAATAAAATAATATTCACAAAATGATGAAAGAAAAATATTTACACCTAAATTACTATTTATCCCTTTCTTTTCGATGTCAAGAAAAATTAATTTTTGCTTAAAAATCAAGCCTCCCCGACAACGGCGCCAAAAACTTGTTAACGCTATCGATGAACGATTTTTCCGCAAGCGCACGGGTCGTCAAAAGTAATATAAAACGGTAGTAATACCGAGTATCGAATCCACAGAGAGGCGAAGCGAAACTTAAGCAAAAAATTAAAATCTCTTGAGCACTAAAAATACTTAGGCGAAATAATATTTAGGGACCACTTCATGCAATAAAAAGGATTCAAATTCTAGACAATTAACGAAAATAAATTGATCAATCGAAAATAAAATATGGAGAAAGAGTTTTCTTTAAATGGGAAGAGGGGTCTTGAAAATTAATGATTAGCTAAATAATTGTTATAATTATCCTATCTCATTGCCAAACTAATTATAATCCTAGAATCTCCGTTAATCACATAGGTTCTCCTGTCGGTTTCCCCTAATTGTAATTAATTCATTTTAACAACCTAAGTGTCCTTAGTGCTATTAAAAATCATTAATTATTACGCTCTGATTCATTTTAGGAACCTAAGTTTAATCAACTAATTACGGTGTCACAACGGGCAATTAAACTAGTTGCATGGATTATGATCTATCCTAATTTCTCTCTGTCGAGTTTCCATTAAGAATCAAATCATTACACAATTGGCCAGATTGAGTAAAGCATTAAGCACATCCATACAAATAATTAGGACATGGGCAAGAGACAAGAAATTATAACAATATTTGAACTATCATTTCATTTCAAGACCCCAATTTGGGGTTCTAGCTACACATGGCTAAAATATCCATAATAATTACAAAGGAAAGCATAATAAAGAGCATAAAAGGAAAGGAATTGACCGTCGAAAAAACCCCTTGCTGACGCTTGGAGCCCCGCTGACTACTCCTTGAGCCTCTAAGATGCTCCCCAAAATTCCCAAAATTTTTCCCACTAAAAGAATCCTCTCAAAAAGGCTTGAAAGCCTTGAGAGGGGCTCCAAGGGAGCCTAAGGAAGAGAGAAAGGAAGAAATTCCTTGTTGGAATGGTGATTCATGCAAAATGAGGCATCTTGGGGCGCCTTTTATAGGCCTGGAATAGGGGTAGCATTGCGACGCTACCTTGCTCAGCGTCGCGACGCTGCTGCGCACGCGGCTTGGGCAACACGAAAGGGTAGCGTCGCGACGCTGTCTACATAGCGTCTCGACGCTGCCCCAAAATTCCAGATTTTCAGCTTCCTTTTGGGCTTATTTTTGGGCCTTCTTCTTCATTTCTTTTGGTCATTTCTTCATGGTTGTTTCTTTGGGCCTCCAATTGCTTCGAGCTTGGATTTGGGCTTCAATTGCTTCAATTTTGGCACTTTTTCTCCCAAAATCACCACTTTTGCTCCTAAAGACCAAATAACAAAATTATTTAAATATTTTCATTAAAAATACGATTAAAGCACCAAAAAGCTTAATAAATTGAGACTAAAATAGCGACATTTGTGCTCGCTATCAGCCTCAGGCTGGTCTTTTAGTGATGTTAAAGGTATTAGCCCTTCAATTGTAATGCACAAAATTTTAATGGAAGATACCTTTAATCCCACCATAGAACACCAAAGAAGATTAAATCCAGCAATGAAGGAAGTGGTAAAAGCCGAGGTGTTAAAATTATTAAACGCAGGAATAATATATGCCATATCTAACAGCCACTGGGTGAGTCTTGTTCAAGTAATACCTAAGAAAGGGGGGATGACTATTATAAAAAATGAAAAAAAATGAATCAATATCTACTAGGACAGTCACTGGTTGGCGTGTGTGTATTGACTATAGGAAATGAAATAAAACCACCAGAAAAGATCTATTCCCTCTCCCTTTTATTGACCAAATGCTTGATAGGCTAGTCAGGTATCCGTTTTATTGTTTTCTAGATGGTTATTCGGGCTATAATCAAATTGCGATTGTGCCTGAGGACCAAGAGAAAACAATATTCACGTGTCTTTATGGTACTTATGCATTTCGGCTATACCATTTGGACTGCGTAATGCTCCGACTACCTTTTAGCTTTGTATGATGACCATATTTTCAGACCTTGTAGAGGAAATTATGGAGGTTTTTATTGATGATTTTTCTGTTTTCGGTTCATCATTTGATAATTGTTTGCATAATCTATCTCGTGTTTTACAAAGATGCCAGGAAACTAACCTTGTTTTGAACTTGGAAAAATGTCATTTTATAGTAAAAGAAGGTATAGTTCTAGGCCATAAAGTGTCTGAAAAGGGTTTGGAGGTAGATAGGGCAAAGATTTCTGCTATAGAGCAACTGCCTCTGCCCATCAAAGTTAAGGGAGTTCGTAGATTCTTAGGCCACACAAGGTTTTATAGGCGTTATATAAAAGATTTTTCAAAAATTGCTAAACCCTTGTGCAATTTGCTTGAAAAAGATGCCCCATTTGTGTTTTCCCAAGATTGTTTGCTAGCATTTAATTTACTTAAAGAAAAGTTGATTTCCGCACCCATCATTATTGTGCCCGATTGGAGTCAACCATTCTAAATCATGTGTGATGCTAGTGACTATGCTTTAGGAGCTGTCTTAGAGCAACGTCGTGATAAGTTCTTTAGGGCTATATATTATGCAAGTAGAACTCTAGATAGTGCTCAGCAAAATTACACCACTACTGAAATAGAGATGCTTGCTGTTGTGTTTGCATTTGATAAATTTAGGCCCTATTTGCTTGGTACGAAAGTAATAGTGCACACTGAGTAGGCTGCTATTCGATATTTTAGTACTAAGAAGAATTCAAAACCTCGACTGATAAGATGAATTCTTTTGTTGCAAGAATTTTTTTATGAGATCAATGATAGAAAAGGTTGTGAGAATGTGGTCGCAGACTATTTTTCTAGTATAGAACATGAAAGAAATGTCACGACCTTTGCTATTAAATAAGCTTTTCCAGATGAAAGATTATATTCAGTTAAAACTTTTTTTCCTTGGTATGCTGATTTTGTAAATTTTCTTGCATGAAGAGAAATGCCACCTAACTTAAATGCCCAAAAAAGAAAGAAGTTTTTACAAGATGCGAAGTCTTACCTGTGGATTGAACCTTTTCTTTTCAAGTTATCTTTTGATCAAATCATTCAAAGGTGCATTCACGCAGAAGAAGCAGGTAAGATTATACATGATTGTCATGCCTCTCCTTATGGTGGTCACTTTGGTCTAACCCGTAAAGCAGCAAAGGTACTTCAATTTGGTTTTTATTGGCCAACTTTGTTTAAAGATTGCTATACCTTTGTAGACACATGTGATAGATGCTAGAGGACAGGTAATATCTCTAGACGACATGAAATGCCCATAACCCCTATTCTTGAAGTAGAACTTTTTGATGTGTGGGGTATAGATTTTATGGGCCCTTTTCCCTCTTCCAATTGATATTCGTACATCTTAGTTGTTGGTGATTGTGTATCTAAATGGGTAGAGGCGATAGCCACTAAGACTAATGATGCACGACTTGTGTTGCGTTTTTTGCATAAGAACATTTTCACTAGATTCGGCACTCCACGGGCTATAATTGTTTGAGGCATTGGTTAGAAAATATGGTGTCAAGCATAAAACTTCTTTACCTTATCATCCCTAAACTAACGGTCAAGCAGAGATTGTTGTGACGTCATCATCGCGACGCTGTGCGTCTTGGGCAGCAAGTTAGTTTCGGATCTTCACCTATAAATAGGCTACTTCTGAATTGTTCAAATCATCCAATTTTGGATGGTTCTCCCCAAGCTCAATAGAGAGAAAAAGTGTGGAATTAATCGAGATTCCAAGGCTCGGGAATCGAGATGATCGTGACGGGAGCTTTGGATCAACACAACGGTTATTTCTTCCTTATGTTTTTGTAATTTCTCTTTGTTATTGAGTTAGGACCATGGATAAGAATTATTAGGTCGAAATTATTTCCATTTGTGAGTAGATCTTGAGACCTAGGGTCGTTAACATAGCTAATTGGATATTGTAGCTTAATTACTTGGATATTGTAATGAATTTCCTAATATTTCATATGTGTAATTCATGCTTAATGCTTTTAATTCCTTGATCACGGATTGATTGATCTGTTGGTCTAAATTGATACTCGACATAGAGAAGTTAGATTAGATCCAAATTGCATGGCTAATGATTGCTTGGAAAACGAAAGTGAAAGAGAATTGTTAGAAATCTATGATGAAGTTGCTTAATGCCCATACTATAATTAACTAAGGAAATGGACACATAAATTAGTTATGTTAGTATGAGATGTGGAGGAACTTGAAAGAGAAGTCCACATAAAATTCACTTCTAGATTTATCAAATTGAAGATTAATAATTACATTCATCCAATTAATTGAGCTACAAATCCAAAAAGCTAGTTAACACCCTAGGTCAAGTCCCCTTAATAGGATATTTCCATTCAATTGCATGATTTCTTTAGTTATTGTTAATTTTTTCATCTATAGAGTTAATCTTCTAAATAAAATTAAACATGATGGTTCTTGGTAATCAATGGACTTAATTCAAATTTCCTGAGGATTCGATATTCAGTACGTTGTCATTTTATATTACTTGTGGCAACCGTACGCTTGCGGATACGCACAACAGCCTCGCCATTTCCACTGTCTCAATCCCTTTGGCCAAGATTTCAGACAAGCTGGCCAAAATGTAGACTCGAGTCTTTTCATTGGCTTTTGTCCACCAGTCGTGAGCATCCCTTGTTGCTTAGGATGCATTGCGAGCAGGGGCCAAAGGACATTCCTCCGTTAAGACAAACTGAAGATCATCCACAACTAAAATCGTATTTAAGTTGGATTTCCACGTTGGATAATTTTTGTCGGTAAGTTTCTCATTTTTTAAGAGTAAAATTATTGGCAAAGACATTTGTAAAATAAACAAAACAGCGATCGTATTAGTTATATTTGCCTTAACCCATCACACAAGCAATACAAACAATTGCAAACAATCCAAACAATTTGGCCAAACAAACAACCTATATCCCTAATAAACTATTAATTTAGTTTTGCAACGATACTTTAGAGGTTTAGAGGAACAGCCACTGAAGGGTGATCAACTACTCCTCCTATAAAATGAGACATTTCTTAGCTAACTCTAATTGTAGAATAACTCATATTCCTATAGACGTTAGCCCCCGTTGTTCGATCAAGGATTTGTTAACACATTTAACTCATCCCCATAAGTGAAACCCTCCCACTTTTAGATCCTAGAGGTAAGCATCAACAGGTTACCGTTAGGAAAGACAACTGTTGGGAATTAACCTAAGAGACCCTATCCGTTTCAGGAGCCCACGATGTTCTAAATCCTATGATCAGGCCCTGATGACATGCAAAAATGTCATCATTTTCCTATTAATTTTAGCTAGTTTTATGCTTGAATTGTGTTCTTTAATGCTATTTTCTGTTTAGATTTCAGAAAGCTGAGTCAAGGAAGCAAAACCAGAATTTTGAGAGATTTTGGATGATTTTGGAGGCTTTTTGGAGCAATTTGAAGAATTACATTAAAAGATCCAAGACCATAAGCCCAAGAAGAATGAATTAGAAGCCCAAATTCATGAATTTCAAGTCTTAAATTATCAATGTGGGTCAAGAAAAGAGTCCAAAATCCATTACATAAAGCATTTGGGCCAAAAGAAAGTTGGAGGCCCAAAAATGGAGTCAAAATCGGGCCATTATTGAAGATTCAGGGCCTAGCGTCGAGACGCTAAGCCTGGAGCGTCCCGACGCTAGGCAGCTACGTGGTGAGTTCTAGAATTGCGACAGCGTCTCGACGCTGTCCAAATAGCGTCTCGACGCTGTGACGTCTTGGAGCCAAAGAAAAGATGACGTCAGAGCGTCGCGACGCTGTCTACGTAGCATCGCGACGCTACGCCTGCTGGGAGCCTATAAAAGGAGCCTTTTGCATCCATATTTTGTGTGCCAATTTGTGGGTTTTCACCCCATTCTAGAATCCACACTAAAATTGGGGATTTTTGGGAGAGTTTTGGAGCTTTATTGAAGATCTTTGCAGCTTGGGATCGATGGAGGTCGGCGCAGGATCGAGGAGATCGACACTTTTATGAGCATTTCTCTTCCCTTTTCCATTATGTTTTAGTTGCTAGAATTGTTGTGATTAGGAATTATTGAATTTTAGTGATTATGAGTAGTAAATTCCTAAATTCTATGAGATTTATTTAGATGTTGAACCTCTGCTGAATTAATGAATTGATGTGGTTTAATTGTCATTATTGTTCATTTCTGCATTTTGTCTGTAATGCTTTTAATCAACTGATCACTGATTAAATGAATCGTTACTAAGCGGAGACTCGACGGAGAGAAGCTTAGACTAGAACTGAATGCATGACTAACTGTTATTTACCCGGGTGACACGGGACAAAATAAATAACGTTAGAGGTTGTACTGAAGGGTCGTAATGCCATACTAAGTAAATAAAGATGAGACTGAAAGGAGATTCTTTATTGAACGGTATGAGATAGGAGGAGACCGACAGGAGAATCCTTGAAATTAGGCTTCTAGACTTATGAATCAAATGATTAGTTAATCCATATTAGTTAATTGATTAAGCATTAAAGGTCCAATTGATGAAATCAACCACTCTAGAATTATCCCATCAAATTGTGTCTCCATTTATCTTTTGCTTTCTAGATTAGCTTTTTATTTTATCTTTTTGGCATTAGATTTTGTTTTCTAAATAACGCTAAGCAAGATTATTCGCGGTAATTAATTGAATAAATCCAATCCCTGTGGAGACGATACTCTATACTCAAAATCACTATATTACTTGTGACGACCCATACGCTTGCGGTGATCGGAAAATCGTGCAACAGGCCCTTTGAAAGGGTGGTTGCTCCAGGGCAACACGCAAGCAGATCATAAGACTATCACGACTTGACCTAGAGGTGGAGACTGAGGGATACATTGACACGTGTCCCGCTCCCACTTACTATGAACACTTTTTCCCATTCACCTTGTTATTGACCCATGCAAACACTTTTCGAAGGGAGGTTGCACCCAAGGCGACACGAAGCCGAGCATGGATCTCACGTTGTGAATATAGAGACGTATAAGCAAAACTCAATTTAAATCTCGTTTTGAAATTTTCCTCCCACTAAAGTGACCTACGATATTATTTAGGGTTATTTAAATTAGATATATTTGGCCAAGTCTAATCCTATTACAACTATTATAATAAGATTTTTACTCTATCTTCTAGATGAATTAAACTCATTTAATTAACCTAGTTACAATGCAGGCTAACATTAAACTATGATTAATTCAACTCAGGTATTTCGGTTCAGTTCCCAACTAGGAGGTGTTACGTAAACCGTCAACTTGAATACACCTAGCCTTAGACAAAACTTAACCGGTAGAGTTCCCTTATAATCATAGTAAGTTTTTTCCTACTTAGTTATTTAAAACTATTTTAATACTATGTAAGATATATTCTAATCCTATTAGAATATGATCTTAGATCTAATTAATTTTAACCAACTAAAATTAATTAATGTAAACCTATGATCTTATGTTTGCATGCAATTCTTGATTATAGATTGACCGTTTCTAATCATTCATTTTTTAACTTGTTTTCAAATTTTAATGATTAGCCCTATAATCATGCATTCTAAAGTTTAATTCAATTAACAATCATATTCTAGTTAACTAATTAAACTTTATTAATTGCATTGCATGAATATAATATAACGATTATATAAAATTTATGGATGTTTCATGCTCAATACAATGTTGATTTTCTTATTATTAATATAAAAATTATATTTATTTACCAATTAAAAAAATCAACGAAGCATGCTGCAATCATCTTTATATTTAACTAAGTAATTACATATTTCATGTTGTATTAATTTCATCAATTTAACATAACAATTATATTAAATAATTAATTAAATTAAATAATCATGAATTAATACATAAATTCATACATTATATCTCTTATAATATAAATTATGCATGAACATGCTTAACCTAAGGTGGGATTATATCTAAATGACATCCATAGAGCAATTAAACTAGCATATGAACCGATTAATTGGCCTTCAGGATAAAATAAATAATAAAATTACATTAATGTCATTAAATTCTATCTTATTATAAATCCTTCAGCCGCTCCAGAACCGGACAAAAACCCTCGAACCGACTGAAAACCGCTCAAAATGTGCCAAAACCGCTTGGACCAGTTCAAAACTGCGTAAATCAGACTAGAAAACCACTGAACCAACAAGAACAAGTCAACTAAAATTGAACAAGTCAACGAACTGGCCAGAAAACACTTGACTGTGCATGCTTGCTGGTGGACTGGACTGAACGCTCGAACTGGAAAGTCTGGATCGCTCCTATGTTGGACCGCTCGTAGAGCTGATGTCACGCTTGCATCAACCCTCGCGTATTGCTGACGTCATCTGCCGTTTTTCTTTTTTCTTTTTTTTTTTCGATTTGCAGCATTGTGTTCTTTGATTGCAGACTCTGTTTTTTGCCCTTTTTGGCCAAATTTGGTCTCGATCTTCATCGTTCTTCAATCCTATTTCTAGACACAGACTTACAGACTCAATTTACTGATAAATGCCCAAAACGCATGGAACCTTAGACTTTTGATCGAATAAAAAACAGTAAATTCTAAGGCCAATTAACCAAATTATTTCACAACAAACCATACATTCATAATGCAGTAATCCCACCTAAGAACCAATGCAAATTTTAATTCCATAATCAAAATACAGACTTGGCTCTGATACCAATTGCAGGGAATAAAGCCCTTGCACAAGGAAAATATACTAGACCTTTACTCAGATTTTAATTATGAATTAAAATACCAATACGTGACAAAATTTACCTTAAACGATCTTAAATTAATTTACTCCAATAAACTAAGAACCCATGGCTATAATATCTATACTTGAAGTTTATGTGTGACATAAGTATGGATCAAGTTCAAGTAAACAATCTAAATGATCTATAGTATATGGATAAGGTTGGGTACCTTAATCCTGGGGACACTATTGGCACGACTCGCTTTGTTCTTTAAAGACAAACGATTTGATCTTAATCGTTCATGTGTAAGACATGTTAGTGAGGGCGTCCTATGCAAAGAGTTTGCATAGAGATCGGACCAGAAGATAAGTCACTTTCACTTTACAACACCGTTTATTGTTGAAACTGAACATCTCATACATATAATCTAGGTAACTCGATCTTAATCATGAGCTAACTATGAACTAATGTTTATTTAGGATTATCCTTTGATTTGCATGGGTGAGAGTGGCCAAACATCGCTGACTCAATAAGCCTACCATTTTGGGGATAAGACTAAATGGATAGCTGGGGACATAGCTTTGCAATACTGGATTCACTACTACCCGTTTTAGGGTTAGTAAAAAAGTTGTTCCCTTAAGTACTGACATCGAGTCTTGAACAAGGGGCCCCGCCCTCTCATAACCTTGAGAGGGATTTAGTTCAGTGATTGTATCACAAACTAATTTGTTCATTAGAGGACCAGTGGAACTTAAGGAACAAAATGTAACTATCGGGGTAAAACAGACATTTGAACTAGCTCTAGTTACGAACAACCGGTGAAGGGTCGACTTACTAATCATGGTTATCTAAAGTGGACAATAAATATATCTACAGTGAGGGGAGTGCACCTACAGGCTATAGTTGAGTGTTCCAAAAGCTAACGAACGATGAAAGACTAGGTTAATGAGATTAACCGGTTATCATCATTTTGTTGGAGCCCATGATCTATGGGTCCATTAGGTCCCTCTACTAGCTCAATATGAATAAAACTTGGAACAATATGATAGGTTAACATTTTAAACGTTCAAATTCAGAAAAGGATACAAAAGCCGGTTATATGCGATGCTTAACGACTTATTAGTTTAATTGTGAATTAAACTTAAATGAGAGTTATATCTATATATATATATATATATATATATATATATATATATATATATATATATATAAATATGATTTAAATATTAAACACGTGAATGGTGATTCATGTTCGAGAATTTTCGTTAGGAGAAAAATAGGGATTGGACAAGTGATATTGATTTAATATAAGATATTAAATTAATTAATTTGATTATCATTTTAATTAAATAAAAGAATTTTATTTAAATTAAAATGAAAATAAAAGTGAGTGGGATTATTCAGATTTTTCATTAAAAAATTAAAAAATTTTGGATTTAAAAGAATTTCAAATAATTGGTAATTTTGAAGAAGTGCTTAATGACTAAACACATCAAATTAGCCTTCTTGCAACACCTAATCCATGACTCAAATCACTCCCTATTTGTTGTCAATTTTTTGTGAATTTTTCATGCATGATTTTCCTCTATATATAGAGGATTAGCTGATGAAAATTAGTGGAATTCTTCAACCTATAATGCTTCCAACATTCTCCCAAGAACTTCCATGTTCATACTCTAAAGCTTGCATGAACCCATAAGTTTTCCTTTCCAATTCCTATCAATTGAGGATCCCACAATCCGTTCCAAGGCCTGAGGATAGTATAGAAGATCCAAGTGGTTGTCCAAAAGTCGTTCGTGTGAATTATAAAACATCAGATTATACGAATTGGGAGCTCCAAGAAGTAGGTACCTTATTACTCTATTTTTTGTTCTTATGGACAACAGGACTTCAAGGATCAAATTGATGAAATTGTGTGCCTAAGATCCAAAATGGCTTCCGCATGTGTGATATTAACACCTACACTCTGCAAATCTCCCCAAAAACCATAGCAACTAGATCAATGGAACACCGCCGCTAGGAATACATCGATATGTCTCCAAGACTAATAAAGGAGGAGCTTGTGGAACCCTTTAGGATATGAGAAATTTCTTTCGGGAGAGAGAGCCTTTTTTTTTTCTTCAGAGAGATCTCTGTTCGGAATCACTTGCACATTCACGAATTAGAGAATGGGAGTTCACATGCCTATTCGGAAGGAAGCTCCAACTGCAGGCGCACGTCTCATTCGGTTAGGAGAGTAAAAGAAACGTGAAGATTACACGTATCATATCAGTTATTTATTAACTGATATATAAATTAATTTAATGTTTATTTAAATAATTAAAAAACTAATTAATTAAATAATTAATTAACTACATATTTAATTAAACAATATCATTTAAGTCATATTTAAAAGAATATTACCCACATAGCCTATATTTTTAATCTAATTTATTAAATAAAATTAAATTAAACTAAATTAAAAAATTAATTAATTCAATAATTAATTAATTACTAAATTAAATATCATATATTTAATTTATTTTATAATTAAATCATATTTAATTATCTTTCTCTCATATAACCTATAGTTCTAATGTGCATCTAATGCGCATTAATTTTAACTCATAGTTTTAATGTGAATCCAATTCATATTAAATTTAATATTTGAACATCTTCAAATATTTAATTCTCCCATAAATTAATTTTGAATCAATATTCAAAATAAATTTATATTATAAAGTTTAATAAAAATATAAACTTTATATTATAATGTATCTCCATACATTATATTATTTCCCTTAGTCAATTTACCTCAATACCTTTTATGAGCTACCAGTGGGACCTAATGGACCTACAGATCATAAGCTCCAACGATATGAGATTAACTAGCTAAACTCATTAACCAAGTTAATCAATGTTCATTAATTGTGGGTTCACTCCACTGTAGAACCAAACTTGCACTATTCTCACTGCAGATATATTTCTACGTCCACGGATATTGACCAATAACAACAAGTTAGTCCTTCACAAGTGTTCATAATGCCAGCTAGAATAAATTACCGTTTTACCCCTGGGTTACCTCTACATCATTAAGTACCAGTGTTGCTCTAATGAACAACTTGTTTAAGGTCCAACCAACAAACAGAAATCCCTCTCGTGCCATTGAGAGGGCAAGGCCCTTTGTTCAAGACTCGGAGACACCACTTAAGAGAAAACTCATTTACTTACCCTAAAGTCGGAAATGAGTGAATTCCATCTTGTGTGATTATGTTCCCAGCTCCCCACTCAGTCTTGTCCCCAAAATGGTAGGCTTATTGAGTCGGCGTACAAGCCACTCTCACCCATACAAATTAAAGGACAATCCCTCGTGAACAGGAATCCATAACCCACTCAAGATTGAGAGTAAGTTTCCTAGGTCATCCTAGTGAAATAGAAACGTAACTAGTCAACGGTGTTACAGCTAGTGGTTACTATTTCGCGGTCTGGTCTTATGCAAACTCATTGCATAGGATACCCCCACTCACTTGCATGTCCCCTACACGAATGCGTTGAATCATTGCGTTTGTATCAAATATAAAGCGGGTGTAACGTCGGAAAATTAAGGTGAAACTCTATTTCTCTAATTTTGAGTATAATTGGGTTTAATTTGAGGGTTTTTAGTGGAGGTTGTGCTTTATTTTTTTGGATTTTTGTTAAATGGTGTAGCCGAGTGGCAATTTTGTAATTAAGGCAATGTTGGAGCAAACCCTAAGCCTTCCCCCTTTTCGTAAGTTTCAGATTTCGTGTCGTTTAGGCGAGCTAATAGCAGGGTTTGGGGTCGATTTCTCTGTTTTTCTGGCTTTTCTTGCAGTGGGTAACTGTGTAGGAGTTGTTTCTTTGTTGTTAATCGAATATCCACTCGTTTTTACTTTCGTTCAGTAAGCGTTTCTCATCAATTTTGGCGATTCGAGCAGTAGATCTTCTAGTTTCAGCATCTTTGAGCGTTTTCTTCATTGGGTAAGTGAGTTTAGTCAAGTTTTTGATGATTTGTTTGTGTTAGAAGGATACCCATTGATATTGATTATTGTTTTCAAGGTGCCCATAGCGTTTGGTGATTGAATTGTCTATTTTAGGTGGATTTCGGAGCTTTGACAACAAGCATTGTTGTTGTTTTAGGTGAGTTTTTGGGAGTTAAATCATTCCCAAATTTAAGCGACTCCATTTGGCCACTTGATTTAATCAAGTCTATGAGTTGTGAGTATGTTTTTCCTTTTGTGTAGTTGGATAGAGGCATGAAAGCTAAGGAGTTATATAGTTTTGTCGAGCAATTTTCTTAGCTAAGGTAAGTAGCTATTGGACTCATTTTTTAGCTTTAGACTCAGTGAATGAATGTTGGATTCGATAAAGTCAAGTTTTATGTTTTAAACTAACTTCTTCTGAGAATTTAGCAAGCTAGCATGAGTTAGTCTAAAACCTTGTGTTTTGCTTTTGGATTTAAATAGGCATGACGAGTTTCACTGTGAAGCATAGTGACGACATGAGAGGTTGTTTATTAATTAATGCATGTTGAGACTGCTTTTGATTGGGTTAGCATCTTTTCGTTTATTGAAAGTATGTTGGATTGGATAACTTGATTCACTCTGAGTATTTGTTGAGTTGTGGTTGAGTTGTGGATGCGATGTTTGTATTGCTTTGGTTGTAGTAGTTTGGAGTACCTTGATGTTTGTAGTTGGGTAGTGTTGATTATAGAAGTGTTCTATCCTATTTTCAGGTGATAAGAAAATTTGGGATTTGCCTTATGTATGTCGTTATGCTGCCGAATTTTTTGTAGCACTACGGTGATTGTGAGGCTAAGCTTAGCAATATCTCTCGGTTACGTTGTGTTCGAGAGTCGGACGTATGGATGAGACTAGTCTTATAATAGAAACCTTAGTCATGATTCAGGGCCTCAGATCATTAAGTTTTATGTTAAGCTAGGGTAGTTTCCTTCCCCATCTTAGGATTGATGGAACCTAGTTTGCAGGCACGAGATCGTGCATTCTATCAACAACTGGTGGAGCTTAGTTTTTAGGCATGGGATGGTGCATTCCATCAGGATGGTGTTGAGCTAGGCAAAGGATTGTGCATGTAACGCCCAAGGTTCTCCAACCTCTAGCCTAGCAGCGTTACTACTCACTCTAGACTTTTAAGTAACTAGGACAACTCTCTTTAAACCAAATGTACCAAAAATTTCGGCAGCATAACGACGTAAAACTGGTTATCCCAAAATTTTACATCACCTGATAAAAGACATTAAGCTCTTCTAAATATGCAAAAAGCCAAACTCCACCAAACTACAACCAGATTTCACAAACGTATCTCCTCTAGGTGAGATAGACCTTATGGCAACATACAATAAACTAAAACCATGCAGCGGAACATAAAAACAACTTATTAACAAGAATAGCTAATCCACTAGCTAAAACATATTCTTAAACTTAACCAAAACTAACAAGTCAAGTTTTAAACTCAAAAACAAAACCTTTATTATTACCAAACCAAACGACACCAGTCTACGTTCATAATCGTAACCATTCTCAGGTGATTCCCTCACCATCACAGAACTACAAAATAAAAAAAATCAAGCTAACTATTAAAGCAACTAACAAAAACATAAAAACGAGAGGACTCAACGCCTAGGAATTTTCCTCATTGTCCTCCTCCTCCCCACCAAGGTCCGGATCATCCTCGATACCTGCAACATCTAAAATGTTGGGGGGAATGTGGGGAAGGGGGTATCAGTACAACCACGGTACTGTTGCCAACACCGCAAGTGCACGAGCCACAAGTAATATAGAACATAAATATTCTGAGTATCAAATCCATAGGGAGGTGAAGCAATAATTCCTCGAACACTAAAAATACTTGGGGGAAATAATATTTTGGAACCAAATCATGAAAGAAGTTGAATTTAAAATTAAAGCAATTAAAGATTAAAAAATGATCAATCAAGGGAATAAAAAAATGGAGAAAGAGTTTTGAGTGAGAAGTGGGGTCTTGAAAATCAATTAATAGCTAAATAATTATCAGAATTATCCTGTCTCGTTGCCCAACTAATTATACTCCTAGAATCTCCGTTAGTCACATAGGTTCTCCTGTTGGTTTCCCCTAATTCTAATTAATCAATTTTAACAACATAAGTGTCCTTAGCGCCATTAAAATTCATTAGTTATTACGCTCTGATTCATTTTAGGAATCTAAGTTTATTCAACTAATCTCGTTGTCACGATGGACAATTAAACTAGTTGCATGGATTATGATCTATCCTAATTTCTCTCCATCGAGTTTCCATTAAGAATCGAATCAATATACAATTGGCCAAATCGCATATAGCATTACGAGCATCCATACAAATAATTAGTAAAAGAGGGCAAGAGATAGGAAATTATAATAACATTTAACAATATATTTTCATTTCAAGACCCCAAATTGGGGTTTAGCTATACATGACTATAATATCCACAAGATATACAAAGGAAAGCATAAATTTGAGCAAAATAAGAGAAAAGGAAATGACCGTCGAAGACCCCATTGCTAGCGCTTGGAGTCCCTCCGAGCACGCGTTGAGCCTCCTAGATTGGTCCCAAAAGCTCCCCAAAATTTTCCCACTACTAACTCTCAAAAGGCTAGAAAGCCTTGAGAGAATGCTCCAAAAGGAGCAAAGGAAGGAAGGAAAGGAATGGTTGATGAACTGATTGATGAGAAAAATGGGACAACGTCGCGACGCTGTGCGGTTTTCAGACCAGTGGGCGCGGATTTGGGCTTCAATCTTGGGCCATCTTTAATTCTTTTTGGACCTCTTCTTAATGGTTGACTTCTTGGTCTCCCCCTTGACCCATGGATGGATAATTGGTCTTGGATTGCTCATTTTGGGGCATTTTTCCACCAAAAATCCATAAAATGCTCCTAAAGACAAAATAGTAAATTATGTTAGATTTATTCAATAAAAACACAATTAAAGCGCTGAAAAGCTTAATAATTTAGGACAAAAATAGTGACATTTCTGCTTGCTATCACATCCCCAAACTTAAGCTTTTGCTAGTCCCGAGCAAAATAAATTCGAAAGATGCATGAATTAGAATCACTATGATTTTTGAACTTTAAACCTAAAATGGAAAACATGCAAGTGGAATAAGCAAGCACCGCATACTCATGAAGAAATCTTAAAAGCGTTTGAACTTAAGATTAATGAATAGCATGCTCAAGGCTTATCGAATGATTCTTTTACTAACCTAGATTAGTCTGATGGCTTTCTCCATTTGTTTTCCCCCTACACTGGCTAAGAGTCCCTAATAGGTTGGAGTTATACTATCATGCAAAAAAAAGAAACTAGGGCACCTGACATTTTTCTTTTTCATGGCGGAGCTAAACTCACAAATATTTTTTTTTTTTACTTTCTTTTTCTTTTGCTACTCCCACAAACTTGCATTTTGATATCTAATGGTACTAGCTTTCACACTACGGTTCAGGGACCCTTATCCCGAATTTTATTCTCTGGTTGGCCTAACTGATCACACCGCATGTAGCTCTTTTTACCCCTAGGCTTTTCTTTTGTGCAACCAAAAAATTTCTTTTTCAACATATTTGTTTTTTCTCTCTTTTGTTGCTTTTCTTTCAGCAGGCATAACATTTTTTTTTCCTACCTAGTTCTTAAAACAATCAAACATGAACTCCTAGTGTTAGAAACTAAGCCTATCGGGGTGACAACAAACTTCAAAAATCATAAGAAAAATCTAGATTTTCAAAGATGTCATAAGATAAGTCTATCGCATGCTTTAGACATTAAAACTATGTATAAAAAAATTTTAAAATTTCACAATTTCTGTTATGCTCCCAAATTCCACAACATATATATCATTTTCTCCCAAAACTTCTAAAATCACATCCTTGGCTATCATGGCTATCTATTCATGAATCCAATGAAAATTAAACATGCTCAACACAACGAAAGCCTCCCCCCCAAACTTAAACTAAACATTGTCCTCAATGTTTAAAAACAATAAAGCATAAAGTGGGATACTGAGACTTCCCTGAATTAGGAGCAATTCATCCTTTTCCTTTGGATCCAGAAAATGGGATTCTTGGAGCTTTGGGACTTTGCTAAGGTGATCCTGCAAAACAAAATTGGATTACGAAGCAAAGAAAACTATTTACTGCAAAATTTACCTAAACTTCTAATCCTTGGGTTGCCTCCTGATGTGGACTTTTCCTAACCGCAAGCGCACGGGTCAAGTAATAATATAGTGAAAGTAAATTCGAATGTCGTCCTCTGGATTGGATTTTTAAGCAAATCAAGTATTGTGAATTATCTTGCTCAATTTTATTTAGGGATTAAAAAGTGATGAATGAATGATAATAAAACCGAATCAAAGCAAGTAAAAAGAATGGAAATTCAATTGGGAAAACTACTTAGGGAATTGATTTCGCCAATTTAGTTTAGGATTGATTTTAAGGAGTAAGTCATTATGCACAATGGAATTATGAGCCAAAGACCCTTTAATCACAACTACCTCTCCCGAGTATAATTGATTCTCATGCAAATTAACCAACTTGATATCCCTATCTAAGTCTATTAACATGCAAGGCAATGAGATCTTTTAACCAATTTTAAAGTTAGTCTAAAACCGTCAGGAATTAGAAAATAAACTTTAGTCATGCAATCTTGAGTAAGTCTAAATCAAATCCCCTCTCCCGAGCTAGATTCGAAACTTGAATCATTCAACTAATGGCCAATTAATTGAAAGCATTAAATCAAGATTACAAACACAATAACATTGCACAACTTAAACCATAAATCAATCCATAAACTTAATCAACTACATCAATCCCTAAGCTACAAGTTTAGCTACTCATGAATGTAAATACAAGCTCAACTAAACATGTGAAAGCCATAAATCTAACTAAAGAAAGGAAAGGGAAAAGAAAACTCAATGTAGGCCGAATCCGACGTCCCCGTCACGATCCCCACGAACAATGGGTTGATTTCCAAATCTCTCCCTTTGTTTTCAGCCTCCAAGTGCTCTGTTCTGCCCCGTTTACGGCTCCCAAAGGTCCCAAATCGAACTCCCAAAAACCTAGCCGAAAATAAGCCTTTATTCTGTTTTTTCGTCGTAGCGTCGAGACGCTGCCTTCAAAACGCGCGTTTCAGGAAAGGAAATTATACAGCATCGAGACGCTAAGGTCGCAGCGTCTCGACGCTGCGACGATTTCGCGCCTGTTCTGATATGGAATGCTAGCGTCGAGACGCCTAAGGGCTAGCGTCTCGACGCTAGTCACCTTTTGACCGAATTTTGACTTTTTTCCATTTTGATTCTTTTCCTTCCTTCGCATCTTTTCGCGTCCCGAACACCCGATTAGCTCCACTATTGCATTTTGGCTTCAATCAACATTTTCCTATAAAATAAACAATAATGAACAATAAAATGGCCCAAACATCATAAAAGACTAGCTAAATTAAATAAGTAAAAGTAGCTAGCTATACTCGCTATCACCTCCCAAGCAGCACTTTCTTTAACGTCTTTAGCTAGACGAGGCTCGGCACGCTCATAGAGGCTCGAAATAAAAATTTTCATCGTCTTCCGGGCCTTGAAGAAAATTGCACACCGACTTACAAACTACAAACAGGGGAGAAAAAAACTAGGACCGATAAAGATTAGGCAACTTCTACGAGCCTAGATATGCAATGGGTAACGACTAACACATGCTTCTAAGGCCAGAATAACTATTGGGCAGCAAACTACAATGTTATAAACAAAGGGACAACAAGCATTTGACCCTTTTTTTATCACATTCTAAGGACCTTTAAGAGGTTGGGGAACATTCTAAGACCTAAACAACTAATGGGCAAAGGTAATTTCATGATTCTAAAGCTAAAACACTTAACGACCCATTAACATCAATACTAATAAACTGAAGACAACAACAAATCTTTTCCAAACGGTCCTGTTTCAACGCTAGACGGGTTATACAAACCACAACCAGTGAGTCAGAACGCTCCTTGGGCAGTGAGTATTCGAGTTGAAGTGATTCGAACTTAATCGAACACTTAGACGGCGCTGTAGATCAGAAAATCAAACACCAACTTAACTTTTCAACACCTAAAATGAATGGGCAAATTGCTTTATGCTCTAAACATGAATGGGTAAGGGCTAAACTTACCGGAAATGCTAAATGACGCCAAAACACTCACGAACTGAGCACAGACGACGCTGTAGATCAGAATTTCAACATCAAAGCTTAAACTCCAACACTCAACTGAATGGGTATTTAATCCTAAGGACCAACTGAACATGGGTAAGCGTTTAAACTTACTGGGATAGTCAAGCGGTGCCGAAAACACTCGAAAACGCTGTTGGACAGAGGCGGAATCGACTGAAACGAGGTGACGGGGCTCCGAACGGTTAGACACGCGAGATCTAACGAAACTGAACCTAGAGAAACTTCGATCAGGCCTTAAACCACATGGAAAGGAAAGGAAAAAGGTTTACCCATGATTTCTAAGGCTCATACGCGGAGGAAACAAGGCTCCTAGTTATTGTCTGTTCAAGATCTAACCATTAAAACACGAGGGAGTTAGATCGGGCCTTAACGACTACAAATGAGGGAGTATGAGACTTACCCATGAGTTCATTTGGCCAAAAACGCAAGGAAAAGAGAGCTTGAACCACGAAACCCACAAATAGAGAGGGTACGCGACGGTGGCTGAACGGGGAAGGCAACAGCGCTACTCTCACGGGGAATGGGCTTCACGGTAGAACGAGAGGGAGAGAGATCCGCAAAGAAAAGGAGAGATCACGGAGAGGGGGAGAGAGAGGAATCATGCGAAGGGGCAGTGCAACGAGGCTGGCTCACGGTGGCGGCGCGATTCGACGGTGGCAACGGTTGCAACTCCGGCAACAGCAACCCACGGCTGGGGGGGTGGGGGGGCTTTCATGCGAGAAGAGAAAGAAAAGAGATGGGGAAAGGGAACTTTTTGGCTTCTCTTAATTTTCTTTTCTCTAGAATTTCTTCTTTTTTCCTTAATAACCATAAGCCCAAAAATAGGAATTCACTCAACCAACACCCAATATTCAACATATAACTTTGAATTAAACTACTGAATTTTCTCAACCAATACTGACAAAACAAACGAGACTTAGATGGAGATTTTATTTAGAATAACGCTTAACTCTCAAACACTTTGGTTTAAAATTAAACCCCTAAGTTCAAGCCAAAATAGAAATTATATTTCTTTCAACTCGAAACATGGAATTTAAATACACCCAAAAGTGCACGGGGCGTCACATGCTAGATTGCACTCGGGCATGTTTCATGCCCAAATTGCTCCACCGTACTTTGAGTTCATGATTCATGAGTGTTGTGTTGGGATGGGTATAGTTCTGCTAGAGGTTTCCAACTAGTCCCTAATATACTTGCCTTACTCGACTAACCTACACAACACTCTAGTTGGCACAGGTTGGGGATAGGAAGGCACCCTAGGGAGAATATTACAGGAACCCGATTATGGCCCTAGGGTTAGAATCCCAAATTTATGTTTCCAGCCAGGTTCCTATGATGTTATGACCTAGAGACTAGGTTTCATGTTACTGGATTTCATGATTATTAGATTCAGCTCTAAAGTGGGCTACTTACTAAGTATATTCTTATATACTCACCCATGCTGCATGACTTTCCTTTTCAGGTGGTACTTGACGATGTCTGGCGCTTGGCGAGAGGGCTGTGACTTTGTTGGCTATGGGATTATAGTTGCAGTTTATGTCTCATTTTCTTTTATTACTTCCAGTCTCCGTTGTCGTAAGATCGAACTCTTGTTTTAGATAGGATGTTTTAAAACTATGAGTTTTTCGGAGTTATGTTTCTGATGTTTCATTTTATGATTTATGAATATAAATTATGTTTTGGGCCCTTTTAGTAAATGAAAGTTATTTATCTCTCCCGCTTTGTGTTTGTTTAAAAAGAACAAAAAAAAAAAATCTATGTCCTATGATTTAGTAGCGACCTTCAACATGTTTTTAGCTTCCTTCTAGTCGGGTCGTTACAGTTGGTATCAGAGCCCAGTTTTAGGTTCTATAGACTCACTTACATTATAAGCATCAGATTTCCCCATAGGCAAGCGCAAGTAATAACGCCTCATTATCGCCAGGTATGTTAGTACCAATTAGGAAAGAGTATTATGAATGATGATCTATGTTATGCATGAAACATGACTTAGATCAATCTAGCTAGCCGGGATAGAATGAGCTTATTCTTGTTCTCAGAATGGAAGATGCTAGCTTGACCATTTGATACCTTTTTCCTTTTAGACTGCCTCCACGCGGTCGAGGGCGAGGACATGGTCGTGGTAGGGGTCATGTACCTCCAAGTCAAGTAGTTACTCCTTTGTTTGTTTTTTTTTTAAAAAAATCTATGTCCTATGATTTAGTAGCGACCTTCTGCAAGTTTTTAGCTTCCTTCTAGTCGGGTCGTTACAGTGGGCCATAACCATAGTGTCACCAGGATAAGGTACTCAACCTTATCTCTACACTATAGACCCTTTAGGCTGTATCTTGAACAATGATCCCCGTATGTTCCCACATACAGTTCAAGACTCATGACAACCTAGGATGTTAGTTTATTGGATTAGGTTATTTAGGCAAGACAAACATTATATAGAGAGTAATATATTATTGAATAATACATCATTAACGTTTTATTAACGTTTTGTCAAATGTTACATTTACTATCTACGAGTTTTAGGGCATAAAACCCGGGCATAAAACCCAACACTCAGCTCATTCAAGCACAAATATCACAATTAACATCCAGAACACTAAATAGAAAATGTCACATCCTTCCAACAATTAAAATTCCATGTCAAGAATCCGTAAAATATAGTAACTATGCATTTACATATGCTTGTCCCAACTATATCACAAATCATTTATTTCTTACAAGCATATTCCTAATTCTAGAGTATATTGAGAATAATCTAAGAATTTAACACTTTTAAACCAACAATATTCAGAGTATACCAAACAGACAAAAAACATATAATCAGGATGTTCAGCAGCACCAGAACTCATATAATCAAACATCTCATAACTTAAACCATGCATAAACAAAAATTCATTATAAGTACTCCCGATCTAGTCAAGGCTATCCAAGCAGTAAGGTTACTTACTTTGATGTAATTGATTATTGATTTATGCAAATCCAATTAGCTCGATGTGGCGCCACTCATTGATAGCGAGCAAAAATGTTGCTATTTTAGTCCCAATTTATTAGGCTTTTCCGTGCTTTAATCGTGTTTTTATTGAAAATATTTAATGTATTTTGTTATTTGGTCTTTAGGAGAAAAGTTGTGGATTTTGGGGAAAAAATGCCCAAAATGAAGCCAATCTAGCCCAAATTCAAGCTTGGACCAAAAGGGGAGCCAAAGAGGCCGATGATGAAGAAAAAGCCCAAAAAGAAATGAAGAAAAGGCCCAAAAAGAAGTCCAAACCGAAGCTGGAAATTCCGAAAAATGGCACAGCGTCGAGACGCGGTGAAGACAGCGTTGCGACGCTGTCCATTTCTTGGGCAACAAGCCGCGTGCATCACAGCGTCGCGACGCTGTGCCATGTAGCGTCACAACGCTACCCCCAATCCGAGCCTATAAAAGGCACCCCTTGGTGCCTCATTTTACCATCAATCAATCCATTCTTTCCTTCCTTTCTTGCTTCCTTTGGCTCCTTTGGAGCCTCTCTCAAGACTTTCTAGCCTTTTTGAGAGATTTCTTAGTGGGAAATATTTTGGGGAATTCTGGGGAGCATCCTAGGAGGCTCAAGGAGTGTTCGACGGGACTCCGAGCGTCAGCGAAGGGGTTTTTCGACGGTCAATTCCTTTCCTTTTATGCTCTTAATTATGCTTTTCATTGTAAATTTTTTTGGATATTTTAGCCATGTGTAGCTAAATCCCAATTTGGGGTCTTGAAATGAAATTATAGTTTAAATGTTGTTATAATTTCATGTCTCTTGCCCTTTGTCCTAATTATTTGTATGAATGTGCTTAATGCTTTATTCAATCTGGCCAATTGTGTAATGATCTGATTCTTAATTGAAACTAGACAGAGAAATTATGATAGATCGTAATCCATGCAACTAGTTTAATTGTCCGTCGTGACAACGAGATTAGTTGATTGAACTTAGATTCCTAAAATGAATCAGAGCGTAATAATTAATGATTTTTAATGGCGCTAAGGACACTTAGGTTGTTAAAATGAATTAATTACAATTAGGGGAAACCGATAGGAGAACCTATGTGATTAACGGAGATTCTAGGATTATAATTAGTTGGGCAATGAGATAGGATAATTATAACAATTGTTTGGCTAATAATTGATTTTCAAGACCCATCTTCCCATTTAAAGAAAACTCTTTCTCCATATTTTATTTTTCTCGATTGGTCAAATTATTTTCTTTAATTGCTTTGATTTTTTAATCCTTTTTATTGCATGAGTTGTTCCATAAATATTATTTCACCCAAGTATTTTTAGTGCTTAAGAGATTTTATTTTTGCTTAATTTTCGCTTCGCCTCCCTGTGGATTCGATACTCGGTATTACCTACCATGTTATAGTACTTTTGACGACCCGTGCGCTTGCGGTAATCGCCCAACACTCACGACCACAGACAAGCCAATCTAAATTCACACTCAAGGTTCCAACAATTAGGAGAATCCAATTTCCACAATTGCGCTAAAAGCCAACTTGATTTAAATAGATAGAAACTGACCAAAACGAAGTCAACTTGCAATCTAAGTTCTAATATTGCACCAATTTTAAGATTCGACCTCCAAAGGCTACGAGTACCTTAGATTAGGAATCAAACGTTAATGGGCATTCAAATGAACATTTATAAACCACCCAAAAAATATCATGAAACTTCGCTTACCTTGTTGTAATAACCTAAAACTCACCGGAACTCAAAGACTCATTGCCCAATCGCAAAAAATTGAAGCCTAAGGTTGTTGGATCGTTGAAATTTAACGAAGAAAGTTGTGGTTTGTCATGCCAGTCACTGAAAAACTCAAAGGAGAAACTGTTACCCGACAACCCACGTGGACTCGATGAACGCTGCTATCGAAGAGGTGTTGCTGCTACATGCACCAAGGACTGGTGAAGGCTAGTGAAAGATAAAAACGGGAGAGAGACAGAGAGAGAGAAATCGAACCAAGGGAGAGAAGAGAAGAAGACCCCCGCAAACGACGCTGGAACGTACCGTCGGGGTTCATGTTTGGCGCTTCTGGACTCGTCGAAGGTTGGACGGGGATCGAAGAAAGAGAGGAGTTGATAATGGCAAAAAATATACCTATTTTTCCATTATATTTAGCACATTTCCTTTTCAAACTTGTATGTTTTAGATAAAAAACACTATTCCCGAGCCTAAAAAGTGCTAAAGTTTATAAGTTAGGATGTTGAGAGTCATGTATGTTATATTATGCATATTTGTGCTTAAAAGAACTCATTTTGGTAAGAATTTGACTTGGTTTTGGTTTTTTGCAGAAAACAGAGGAATCTAGAAAAAAATCCTAAAAATGAGACCGCATTTCTAGCAAGGCTAAATGGAAATGCGACCGCAGTTCTAGGCAGAGGCAGACATTTCCGAGTCCATCACGGGTCGTTTTGAACAAGTGTTTAGTGCACCTAACCGACTATTTTGACTCCGAAACTGACTGGGCCACCTTCTAGCACCATTTTCGTGACACCTCAACCACTCCTCACGCTATAAAAGGTCACGATTCGAAGGGAAATTCAAGCAGAACTCACTAGGAAGAAAATGGTGGTGACAGAACCCTAGTAGACACCCATGAGTAGGGATGCCCGAGGTCCTTGCTAGAAGACTAAATTCTAACCCTTAGTTAGACATCAAACCCAAGTGTTTGTAGAGATTTCACCCTATTCCCACCTTGTAAAAGGAGAGTAGAGTGTCGTGAGAACTCTAGAAGGATTGGATAAAGTGAAAAAAAAAACCCTAGTTTTATCTACTGCATAATATTTTTTCCACCACCTGTTTCTTTACATTATTTTGTATTCTTTATTCGTTATTTCAATGAAAAGTTGTTCATTTGCATTATGTTCCATCATGCGTAGCTAAATTCCATTGAGGGGTTCGGTATAGTGAATTCCCTTATGGTTTAAATAGCTTTGAAGTGCTTATTTGCCTAAGTTCTATTTATTGCATGTCATCCTTTATTGATTATCATTCTAATCTTGCTGAGTTTAACTTCGTCACTTAGACTTTGCATGCAATGTGATTTTCAGTCTGAAATGACCAAACAATATCAGTTCTGATAAAGATGATATAGAAGAAAAGGCTCGAGAGAGTGTATTCGATGTTATAACACCTATAGTGTTATAGGTTGCATGCATGAACAATCTATGTTGGAGTCGAGTCACAAAAATGTGCATAACGGTACTCGCTTAGCCTTCTAACGGTTCTTGGGAAGAAGGCTAAAAAGGAGTTAAACTTGATCCAATGCATAAGTAGACTTAGGTTAAATATGCCATTATTAGAGTTATTTGCCTTAGGGTTGAAGCTATATTGAATACCTCGCTTTATTATTATTGTTTTTTCTTTACTTGTTGTTTTATTTCCTTTACAAAACCCAACATCAATCATTTTCTTCGGTTACCTTTTTAAGCAATCTTAGAGTAGTTTCTTCTTCAAATTTCTCCTCCCACTTTCAAATCCCAGAGGCACGCACGAACAGGCTACCGAAGGGAAAGACAACTGTTGGTAATTAGCCTAAGTGTCTATCCTTTCTAGGAGTTCACGGTGTTATGAATCTTATGATCAGACCCTCCGAAGGGATGGTTGCTCCAGGACAACACACAGGCAGATCATAAGACTCTCACGATGTGACCTATAGGAAGAGACCGAGGGATACGTTGACACGTGTCCCGCTCCCACTTACTATGGGCATTTTCCCCATTCACCTTGTTATTGACACATGCAAACACTTTTCGAAGAGAGGTCGCGCTAAAACGACACGAAGCCGAGCATGGATCTCACGTTGCGAATATAGGGACGTAGGAGTAAAAACTAGATTTCGATCAAGTTTTGATTTTACCTCCCACTAAAGTAACCTACCGTTATTTTAGGGTTTATTAACCTAGATAAATCCGACTAATTCAATTTATCTAAGTCTAATCCTATTATAACTATTATAATGAGAATTGTAATGTTCTAGGTGAATTAAACCCTTTTAACAAACCTAGCAACAACGTATGCTAACATGACTATGGTTATTTCAACTTAGGTTCCGGGTTTGTTCCCAGGTAGTAGGTGTTCCGTAAACCGTCAACTTAAATACCTCCAGCCTTAGACAGAACGTAACCGGGAGAGTTCCCTTTTAACCATAATAATGTAAAGTCTTTACTCTAAGGATCTAGGTGTATTAAACTCTTTTAATAAACCTAGTGACATTGCATGCTAACATTTAACCATGATTAATTCAACTCCGGTATTCCGAGTCAGTTCTCAGGTAGGAGGTATTCCGTAAACCGTCAACTTAAGTACCCCCAACCTTAGACAGAACTTTACCGGTAGAGTTCTCATATAATCATAGTAATGTTTGTCCTACTTAGTAGGTTAAAACTATTTTTAAAAAACTAAGCAAGACTTAATTATAATCCTATTAGAATTAACGAGATCTTAGGTCCAATTAATTTTAAAAATTTTAAAATCAATTCATTTACCTATGATCCTATGTTTGCATGCAATCTTTATTATAGGTTGACGGTTTCTAATCATCAATTTTAAGCTATTCAAAATTTTAATGATTAGCCCTATAATCATGCATATTATAGTTTTAAAATAATTAACAATCATATTGAATATAATAAAAATATATATAAATTGTCTTGCATTGCATGAAATTAATATAACAATTATATTAAACTATGGATGTTTCATGCTCAATGCAACTTTGATTTCCATTATTAATAAATTAACAATTAAAAATAATGGTAAATCAAAGTAGCATGTTGCAAACAATTTTATTAAATATAACTATTTATATTTAACTAGGTAATTGTATGAAACATGCTTATCATTTTTCATGATATTAATATAACTCAACTATATATTAAAAACTCATGAAAATAAACCATGCATTTCAATCCATACATTATAACTAATTATAATATATATAAAATGCATGAGCATGCTTTATAACCTAAGGTGGGATTTTAAATCTAAATGACATCCATAGAGCATTTAAAGCGTATAAACCGATTAATTGGCCCCTAGGATAAAATAAAGCACATAAATTACAATAATTTAAGCTATTTTATCCTATTACAACCTTCTACAGCTACGAACCGGACCAAAACCGCTCCAAACGTGCCAAAATCGTCCAAACCCGGTCAAAACCACACAACAATGGGTCAAAACCGCTACAACCAGCTAGAAAACCACTACCCAGTCAACGAACCGGTCAATTCTCGCTTGAACCGCGCTGAACCGATTAAAGACCGGTCAAAATCCCAACAAATCGCGCGCGTGAAAAAAAATAAAAAAAACTTCGTTCACATCTGTACAATCAAGATTCGAACCCGTGCCCTCGAGGAAAATAACCAAATGACAAAACCAACAAGACATATTCATTTCAAATCATTAATTACGCGGTTTTTATGTATCTTATTTTGTTTATTCAATAATTCGAATTTCTGCACTGTTCCAGCCGCTGTTCTTCGCCATTTTTGGCCAAATTTGGTCCCGATCTTCATCGTTCTTCAATCTAAACAAGACCCGGACTTACAGAGACTCGATTTACATATTATGCCGAAAAAACGCAGGGGCCTTTACATTGAACCATTCAAGAAAACGTAAATCTTTGGTCAAATTAATCGAAATCATTTATACACAAACCATAACATTCATAATGCATAAATCCCACCAAGAACAAATTGCAAATTTCAATTTAAAAATCAAGAAAACATGAGTTGACTCTAATACCGATTGAAGGGATAAAAACCCCACGCAGCGGAAAGAATTACCGAACCTATGCAGAGTCTTAGAATCTAATTAAAATACCAATACAATTTGCAAAATATTACAGCAATAAATCTATATTTAATGGGTTGTACATAGGCTATAAACATGATAAAAGATCAACTAGATTGATCCTAGTGATCAAGGATTTCATAGAAAACTTACTTTTGTAGAAAGCCTTTATCAATTTGCCTTTTCTTGCCAATAAGATTGAAAATGCAGCAACCCTCTTGTGCGAACACCACCAATTAGCTACACCAGCATATCTCTAAGACTTCTTGAAGCAGGAGACTTGTGGGAGTCTTTTGGGAGAGATCTCTCAGAGAAGGAGAGACAATGGGAAGTCTTTCACCCCACCCCAGGGGTCCTATATATAGGTAAAGGAAAAGGTCTAGGAATAAGTTCAAATCTATTATCTAAACAATATCTAATTTTAATAAATAATTAATTAATTTCATAATTAATTAATTATCCAATTAAATATCACATATTTAATCTTAGGTATTTTATTAAAATTAAAATTAATATGAATCCAATTCATATTAAATTTATTTGAACTTTTCAAATATTTTCTCTCATGAATTAATTTTTTAAATTAATTCAAAAAATTATATTATAAAGTTTCATAAACTTTATATTACAATGCATCAATATACATTATATGATTCCCCAAATAAATTGAACACTTTCAATTTACAATTTATATTTATTTGCTTTAGGTCTTTTTACGAGCTACTAGTGGGACCTAATGGACTTACAGATCAAAAGCTCCAACGATACGAGACTAATCGACTTAAACTCATTAACCAAGTTTGTCTCCATTCGTTAACTGTGGGTCACTCCACTAAAGACCCACAACTGCACTCTTCTCACTGCATAATATTTTTGTGTCCACGGATATCGACCAATACTACAAGTCAATCCTTCACGTGTGTTTGTATCCCAGGTGGGTCAAATTACCGTTTTACCCCTAATTTACATCTTTGTCCTTAAGTTCCCAGTGCTCCTCTAATGAACAACCTGTTTGAGGTCCAACCAATAAACAGAAGTCCCTCTCGTGCAATAGAGAGGATTGGGCCCATTGTTCAAGTCCAGAGACACCACTTAAGGGAACGCACCTCTACTTGCCCTAAAGTCGGGAAGGAGTGAATTCCATCTTCTGTGATTATATTCCCAGCTCCCCACTAACTGTAACGGTGTTACAGTTAGTGGTTAACTATTTCACGGTCCGGTCTTATGCAAACTCATTGCATAGGATACCCCCATTCACATGTCAACTACATGAATGCGTTGGATCATTGCGTTTGTATTATAATACGAAGAGGGTCGTATCCATAGTGTCACCAGGATAAGGTACCCATTCTTATCCCTATATTATAGACCCTTTAGGCTAAATCTTGAACATTGATCCCCGTATGTCCCTACATACTAGTTCAAGTCTCACACTATCAGCCTAGGATGTTTAGTTTATTGGGTTAGGGTTAATAAGACAAGATCTACTAAATACAAATAAAATAAACTATTTTATTAATGTTCGGTAAAATGTTACATTTACTATTTACGAGTTTTAGGGCATAAAACCCAACAAACTCCCACTTGAACTAAAACTCAAGATAATGGGAAAGAACATGTACAAATAATCTAAAGTTGGAAATGGTAAATACAATAAACTAGGGCATCCTCATACCCTATTACACATATCCCACTTGCCCTAGATTACATAATGTACATATCTCGTAGACCTAGACACTCTAGATGACCCTCAAACACTTTAGTCGGGAGAGCCTTCGTAAAAGGATCAGCAATGTTGTGCTCCGAAGCGATCTTGGTGACGATCACATCTCCTCGTTGCACAATCTCCTGTATCAGGTGATACTTCCTTTCTATGTGTTTTCCTCGTTTGTGGCTTTGAGGTTATCTAGAATTGGATACAGCCCCACTATTGTCACAGTATAATGTAATGGGCAAGTCGATATTTGGAACTACTTCCAAATCTGTCAGGCAAATAACTAATAATAAAAAGGTAACCAAAGAAAATAATAAGTTGATTGGTTGGGTTTTCGAAAAGACAAATAAAACAAGCAAATAACTAATAAAGAATAACAATAAGATAAAACGAGGTATTCAACATGGATTCATCCCTAAGGTAACAAACATACTTATGCAATATCTAACTTAAGAGTGTTTAATGCATTGGGTCAGATTTAACTTCCTTTTGTCCCTTGTTTCCCAAAACCGTAAGACGGCTAAGCGAGTACCGTTATGCCCATTTCTGGGACTCGACTCCGACATAGATAATTCACGAATGCAACCTATAACCCTATAGTCAATATAGGGTGCCTTAGGCAGCTTGCCCTATACCGCCGAACAATCTCTTTCGAGCTTTTTCTCCTATATCACCTTTATGAGAACCGATATCGTTTGTCTCTTTCGAGATCAAACTCACGTAGAATGCAAAGTCTAAGTGATCAAATTAAACTTAGCAAGATTAGAATGATATGCAATAAAGAATGACATGCATTAAACCCTACTTAAACAAATAAAACACTTTCAAGCCATTAAACCCTAAGGGAATTCACCACATTGAACCCCTCAACGGAATTTAGCTACTCATGATGGGATAAAAAGAAAATGAACACATTTTCATTGAAATAATGATGAAAAGGATACAAGATAATGAACAGATTCAAGAGCTGGAATTAAAAGAGATAGCTAAATATTATGGGTTTTTTGTTTACACAATCCTTATAGAGTTCGCTAAGACACTCCACTCTCTCACTTTTACAAGATGGGAATGGGTAAAACTCTCTACAAACCACAAGGTTTGATGTCTAACTCTCTCTCTCGGGTTAGAATTTGGTCATCTAAGAAGGACCTCGGGCATCCCTACTAATTGGTGTCGAGCCAGGATTCTGTTACCACCCTTTTCTTCCAAGTGATTGCTTGAATTTGACTTCGAATCCTGAGCGTATATAGTGTAGAAATTGGTTGAGGAGCTACGAAATAGGTGCTGGAAGGTTGCCCTGTCAGTTCCGGGGTTAAACCAAAGGTTAGGTGTGAAGAAGGCTCATCAACAACGACCTGTGTGAGACTCGAAACGACCTCTGTTTTTCCAGAAATGCGATCGCATTTCCATTTTACCTTCCCAGAAATGCAGTTGCATTTCTGGGGAATTCCAGCTTCAACTCTGTTTGTCTACACAACAACAAACTAAGTCAAATTTGCTTCAAATCAAGTCTTTTTAAGCATAATTAAGCATAATTCAACAAAAGTGACTCTCAACACCCTAACTTATCAAATTACCATATTTTGAGCTCGGAAATAGTAAAATTGACATAAACACTCAATATTTGACCACGAAATGAGCTAAGAATAAGGGTAAAATATTTTTTACCCCTATCAGAGATGCTGAAGCTTGGTTGGATTCAATTCCACAAAACTCCATCACATCTTGGAATGACTTGACAGAAAAGTTTCTAGAGAGGTTTTTTTTGTCCGACAATAATGCTAAGTACAGAGCAGAAATCATTTCTTTCAGACAATCATACAATGAGCCTTTAGATGCAACTTGGGATAGATTCCAAAGGCTGGTCCGAAAGTGCCCTCATCATGGATTGCCTGCTTGTATAATTCTCGAGCATTTCTACAGTGGGTTCGATCAAGCTTCAAAATTCTTAGTCAATGCGTTTGCAAATGGATCTTTCTTGAAGAAATCCACAAACAAAGCACATGCCATACTATATACAATAGCCACGAATAACCGACATTGGGGGGAGACTGAACCTACAATTTTGAAGAATCCAGTAAAAGCTATAGAGACGGAAGGGAATTCAGCTATGCAAGCTCAAATTAAAGCTATTCACAGCGAATTCAACTATCTCTTCTCCTTGTTGTGATATTTGTAGTGAAGAGCATATCGCCGATAATTGTCCACTAAACCCTACATCTGTTTTTTATGTAGGACAACATGGAAATTAAAACCATTGGAATCCGTATGCAGCTACGTACAACCCATGGTGGAGACAACATCCTAACTTCTCTTGGGGAGGACAAACTAGTACCAATAATGTCGGAACAAATCAATTCGAAAAAGCTTCAACAGGGTTTTAATACCCAACCTACACAACAACAACAACAAAAAAAATTTCAACTAGTACAAGTTTAGAATGCTAGCCAAGAGTTGAATCTAGAGGCTCTAATCAAAGAATACATGGCGAGGAATGATGCCACTGTATGGAACTTGGAAGTGCAGATAAGACAAATAGCTTAAGAGATCAAGAACAAACCCCAACAAACAGTGCAAAGCAAATTTATAATCCACGATCTGTAAACTACTTGCAGTAGTAGTGGTCGAGGTCGATCACAGGGAGTGACAGTTAGTTATTTATTTCCTATTTACCTTGAATTATTAAAGCATTAAAAGGGGGGATTGAAATGTTAGGGGAAAACCATTTCAGGAATTAAAATGCAGGAATGTAAATGACAGGAAATTAAATTGCAAGAAACATAAAAAAGCAAGAAATTAATTAAATCAGGCGACGGCGATTGGAGAGATTCTTGGGGTTAAATGATTTACTTTGATCATTTTCTTCCTACCTATTTAAGGCTAACTTGAATTGCTTAATTGCGCAATCGATCTAATCTGAACCAAGAAAAGACCGAAAGCCCACTTAAGCCATCTAACCCGATCATACACCGTCCATCGAATTAGACTCTAATTTATTAACCAATTAATCTGATTGAACCATCAAATCAAACAATCAACCAATTGCCTTAAGTTTAGTGGATTGATTAAGACATTAGAAATAATTAGGCCTATATTACTTCTAGTGCTATTTTGAATCCTAGACCTATCGTGCCAAACAACGAAGTCATAGTCTACTCTTGGGACCCGTGCCCACGAATCAGTCTATGTGCTAACTATTGAACCAATTATCCATTAGCTACTTGGAAACTAATTCTTTAGCATATTATTAACATACGAGCTTCGAGTTAGGGCGTCGATCTAACCTACTGCGCATGCTAATTATATATACTGAATCCAAAATACAATAGCAATATGAAATTAAGGAAACAATCAGAACATGAAACTCACAAATAAATACATTTTATAACCCAATAATCATCCAATCGACGTCAACGGGTTTAGACGGCGATAAGCAGGCTAAAACCCGCGACTCTATGCTACAATTGTTGGGTTTTATGCCCTAAAACTCGTAGATAGTGAATGTAACCGTTGACCAGATATTAATGAAATAATATTGATATATTTTTCCATTAATTGTTATTAGTTATTTTATATTTGTCTTTGCCTAATAATAACCCTAATCCAATAAACTAGACATCCAAGACTGTAATATGAGTCTTGAACTATATGTAGCGACATATGGGATCATTGTTCAAGAACCAGCCTAAAGGGTCTATAGTATAGGGATAAGACTGGGTGTCTTATCCTGGTGACACTATGGATACGACACACTTTGTATTTGATACAAACGCTGCGATCCAACGCGTTCGTGTAGGAGAAATGCGAGTGGGGGTATCCTATGCAATGAGTTTGCATAAGACCGGACCGCGAAATAGTAACCACTGGTTATAACATCGTTAACTAGTTGGTTTTCTATTTCACTAGGACGACCTAGACGACTTAGTCTTAATCCTGAGTTGATTATGGACTCCTGCTCATGAGAGATTGTCCTTTGATTTGTATGGGTGAGAGTGGCCAGTACGCCGACTCAATAATTTGACCCAGCTGGTGTTACAGACACTCGTGAAGGACTAACTAGTGGATATTGGTCTATATCCGTGGACACAGAAAATATGTCTGCAGTGAGAAGAGTGCAACTGTGAGTCTATAGTGGAATGAACGCACAGTTAACGAATATTTATTAATGTGGTTAATGAGTTTGACCAATTAATCTCACATCGTTGGAGCTTCTGATCTGCAGGTCCATTAGGTCCCACTGGTAGCTCATAAAGTAATTTGAGGCAACTAAGTAATAAATGTAAATTGAAAATGTTCAATTTACTAAGGGAAACAAATATAATATATATTGATATATTATTATGAGAGAAATTAATATTTGAAGAAATTCAAATATAAATTTATGGAAGTTTGAAAGAGTTCAAATAATGAATTAATTAATTTAAGGCCTTAAATCTATTTGGGCAAATTAATTAATTCAAGGCCGGAAATTAAATATGTGATATTTAATTGGTGGTTAATTAATTAAAGAATTCATTAACCGGAAATTAATCAATTATGAAAATAATTAATCACTTAAGGAAGTGATTAATCATTTATGGAAATGATCTAATCACTTATGGAAGTAATTAGTCATTTGTGGAAAAGATTAATCAATTATGGAATTGATTGATCATGATTGATTAAATAAGGAATAAGATTGAATCAATTTTTGAAAAGATTGATTTAATTGAATATTTTATTCATGGCATCTCTTCTATAAATAGAACACTAGACCTAATTGGTTTAGGAGACTTGACACTTTTTTCTTGCTCTTAGACTCTCAAGACAAGACCTAGAATTCTCTCTAGTCTCCCTCTTAGAGAAAGACTCCCACAAGTCTTTTGCCTCCTAGACTCAGAGTCATACCAGTATAACCTCTGTGGTTATTGTGTCAATCAAGAAATTTCCTGCGACTAAAAGGCAAGGAGGTTGCTGCGTTTTCGTTCGTTGGAATATCGTTGGCGAAGAACGGTCAAGTCTACAACGAAGGTATGTGACGGTTCTTCCTCTTTTCTTTAGAAAAACATGAAAATAAATTTAGATTTATTTTTAAGCATGTTTAAACTGAATTTCCAGCAACTTTAAAGAGAGTTTAAAGTTTGTTTGAGTTTTCGTAACGGTATTTTAATGTTAATTAATATACGGCGTAAGGTCCAATCGATGCGCTCCCGCTGCGTGGGGACTTTTATTCCCTTCAATCGGCATCAGAGCCATCGATGTCCCTATTAATTAATATTAAACGTTGCGATAGGCTCTAATAGGTGGGATTTATGCATAATGTATATTCGGTTTGCGTTGAACTGTTTGGGTTAATTTTATGGCCATAGATTTTATTTTTATGTGATTTTGATCATGTAAGGCCCGGTTTTTTGGGTATTTTATGCAAAATTGAGTCCTATGTAAGTCCGGGTCTAGAATAGGTTTTTATGAGATGAAAATCGAAGCAATCGCCGCTGAAATCGAGGCCAAAATCGAAGAAATCGCTGTTGTTTTGCCCAGATTCTGCCTCCAGACGCAACAGCGTCGGGACGCTACCTCAACAGCATCTCGACGCTGTCTCGATACCGCAGGCGCCAAATATGGAAAGCGCGCAGCGTCGGGACGCTATCAACACAGCATCTCGACGCTGTCACGATGGAGGCGCGATTCAAGAGAAGGTCGGTCGTGTTCGGCTGGGTTGGGATCTATTTGGTCTGGTTTAGCCAATTTTTGGCATGGTTCGTGATTTTGGAGGCCGGTTCGAGGTGGTTCGGGGCGGTTGGTGATGTCTAGACAAAATTCTGGAGTTGTACAAGGATGTTTAGGATAGAATTTAGCTAAATTAATGTAATTTAATGCTTTATTTTATCTTAGGGGCCAAAATTAACCGGTTCAATTGCTATTTATATGCTTTATGGATGTCATATAGAATATTTAATCCCACCTTAGGTTATAAACATGCTCATGCATTTTTTTATATATTATAAATTGTTATAATGTATGTTTAAATGCATGGAATTGTTTTCATATTTTAATATAAGTATATATTAATTATATGAAAAATTGGAAAGCATGAAACATGTCATTACTTAAATTAAATATAAATAGTTATGTTTAATGTGATGAATGAAGCATGCTTGATTGATTTTCTTGATTGGCTTATAATTGTTATATTAAAAGAAAATCAAAATTGCATGAAGCATGAAACATCCATAGTTAATAATATAATTGTTATATTATTCATGCAATTAGTGTTGTTTAATTATTTAATTTGAATGAGATTGTTAAATGAATTAAACTCTAGATTCTTGATTAAAGGATTAATCATTAAAATTTGAAATAGTTCTTTAATATTAATGATTAGAAACCGTCAATCTATAATCAAGATTTGCATGCAAACATAAGATCATAGGATAAAATTGGATTAATTTTAAATTGTTTAAAATTAATTAGACCTATATCAGTTTCTAATAAGATTAGAATCTTTTCTTACTTAGTATTAAAAATAGTTTTAATCGACTAAGTAGGAAAAACATTGCTATGATTATAAGGGAACTCCACCGGTAATGTTCTGTCTAAGGCTTGGGGTATTTAAGTTGACGGTTTACGGAACACCTCCTACCTGGGAACTGACCTGGAATACCGGAGTTGAATTAATCATAGTTAAATGTTAGCATGCAATGTCACTAGGTTTATTGAAAGTGTTTAATGCACCTAGATCTTTAGAGTAAAGACCTTACATTACTAAGGTTATAAGGGAACTCTCTCGGTAAAGTTCTGTCTAAGGCTGGGGGTATTTAAGTTGATGGTTTACGGAACACCTTCTACCTGGGAACTGACCCGAACATTGAGTTGAATTAACAATAGTAATGTTGACTTGCAATGTTGGGTTTATTAAAAGAAGTTTAATTCACCCAAAAGATTGCAGTTGAATCCTTTCCATAATTGTTATAATAGGATCAGACTTAGATAGATTGACTTAGCCGAATACTATCTAAGTTAAACAACCCTATATTAACCTTAGGACATTTTCAGTGGGAGGAAAGTTACAAAACGAGATTTAAATCAAGTTTTGCTCCTATGTCCCTATATTCACAACGTGAGATTCATGCTCGGCTTCGAGTCGCCTTAGGAGCGGTCTCCCTTCGAAAAGTGTTTGCATGAATCAATATCAAGGTGAATGGGAAAAATGTCTAGAGTAAGTGGGAGCGGGACACGTGTCAACGTATCCCTCGGTCTCCGTCCATAGCTCGCACTGTGAGAGTCATATGATCCGCCTGCAGGTTGTCCTGGCGCAACCATCCCTTCGGAGGGCCTGGTCATAGGATTCGGAACATCGTGAACTCCTGAAAAGGATAAGAGCTCTTAGGCTAATCACCAACAGTTGTCTTTCCCTTCGGTAGCCTGTTGGTGTGTGCCTTTGAGATCTGAAAGTGGGAGGGTTACACTTACAAGGATGAGTTAAAAGTGTTAACAAATCCTTGACCGAACAACGGTGGCTAATGTCTATAGGAATATGAGTTATTCTAGAATTAGAATTAGCTGAGAGGTGTCTCATTTCAAAGGAGGAGTACCAAATCACCCTTCGGTGGCTAATATTCTAAACCTCTGAAACATCGTTGCAAAACTAAATCGATAGTTTTAGGGTTCTGTGATTGTTTGTTTTTCTAAATTGATTGGATTGTGTGCAATTGTTTGCTTGTATGATGGGTTAAGGCAAAGATAACTAATACGGTCATTGTTTGTTTAAATTTCAGCAATGTCTTCCTCAATTGTCTCTCTGCTTAAAAATGAGAAATTAACCGGCGAAAATTATGCTACGTGGAAGTCAAACCTGAATACGATTCTTGTTGTCGATGATCTGCGGTTCGTCTTAACAGAGGATTGTCCTCCAGCCCCTGCTCGTAATGCATCCCAAGCAGTTAAGGATGCTTATGACCGCTGGACAAAGGCCAATGATAAGACTCGCGTCTATATCTTAGCCAGCTTATCTGAAGTTTTGGCTAAAAGACATGAGGGAGATTATGAACTCTCTCCAGGAGATGTTTGGACAATCGTCCTACCAACTCCACCATGACGCTCTAAAATACGTTTATAGTTGTCGCATGAAAGAGGGCACGTCTGTTCGGGAGCATGTCCTGGATATGATGGTCCAATTCAACGTGGCAGAGGCAAACGAGGCGGTCATAGATGAGCGTAGTCAGGTTGCATTCATCTTAGAATCTCTTCCGAAGAGTTTTCTGCAGTTTCGAAGCAATGCAATGATGAATAAAATAACATTCAACCTAACTAGCCTCCTAAATGAGCTACAACTCTATCAGTCTCTTCTTAAGAACAAGGGATAGATAGAAGGAGAGGCAAACGTTGTTCACTCTAAAAGAAAGTTTGAGAAGGGTTCATCCTCTGGAACTAAATCTGTAGCCACTTCTTCAAAGAAAACTCAGAAGAAAAAAGGAAACAAGGGGAAAGCTCCCAGTACTGCTGCTAAAAGCAAGGGAAAAGCCAAAGCTATGGCAGACAAGGGCAAGTGTTTCCACTGCAATGTAGATGGACATTGGAAGAGAAACTGCCCAAAGTACCTTGCTGAGAAAAAGAAGGAAAAGGAAGGTAAATTTGATTTACTGGTTTTAGAAACATGTCTGGTAGAACATGATGAGTTTACCTGGATACTTGATTCAGGAGCAACTAATCATGTTTGCTCTTCTTTTCAGGAAAATAGTTCTTTTCGGCAGTTGAACGATGGGGAAATGACACTCAGGGTCGGAACTGGAGAAGTCATTTCAGCTAAAGCAGTGGGAGTTGCGAAGTTATTTTTTAGAAATAGATTCTTACTTTTAGAAAGTTTGTTAATCATTCCCAAGATTAAGAGGAACTTAATTTCTATTTCATGTTTGATTGAACAATCGTATACAATTACTTTTGATATGAATGAAGCGTTCATTTATAAGAATGGTGTACTTATTTGTTAAGCCAAATTGGAAAACAACTTGTATGTTTTAAGACCAACCGAAAACAAAGCACTTTTAAATCACGAATTATTTAAAACTGCTAAAACTCAAAGTAAAAGGCAAAAGATTTCCCCATCAAGTAACAATACTCATCTTTGGCATCTCAGACTTGGTCATATAAACATCGATAGGATCGGTCGTTTGGTAAAGAATGGACTTCTAAGCAAGTTAGAAGATGATTCACTACCACCTTGTGAATCTTGTCTCGAGGGAAAAATGACCAAGAGACCCTTTACTGGAAAAGGTTACAGAGCCAAAGAACCCTTAGAGTTAATACATTCGGATCTATGTGGTCCAATGAATGTAAAAGCTCGAGGAGGGTACGAATATTTCATCTCATTTATAGATGATTATTCAAGATATGGTTACTTGTACCTAATGGGACATAAGTCTGAAGCCCTTGAAAAGTTTACGGAGTTTAAGGCTGAAGTTGAAAACCTAGTAGGTAAATCTATTAAAGTACTTTGATCTGATCGAGCAGGGGAGTATATGGATCAAAGATTCCAGGATTATATGATAGAACATGGAATCCAATCTCAACTCTCAGCCCCTGGTACACCTCAGCAGAATGGTGTGTCATAAAGGAGAAATAGAACCTTGTTAGACATGGTTCGATCAATGATGAGTTATGCTCAATTGTCTAGCTCGTTTTGGGGGTATGCAGTAGAGACTGCAGTATACATCTTGAACAATGTTCCCTCGAAAAGTGTTTCTGAAACACCTTTCGAATTATGGAAGGGGCGTAAACCTAGTTTGCATCATTTTCGCAACTGGGGTTGTCCAACACACGTGCTTGTGAAAAAGCCTAAGAAACTAGAACCTCGTTCAAAACTGTGTCAATTTGTTGCTTACTCGAAAGAAACGAGAGGTGGTTATTTCTACGATCCACAAGAAAATAAGGTGATTGTATCGACAAACACCACTTTCTTAGAGGAAGACCACATGAGAGATCATAAACCACGCAGCAAAATAATATTAGAAGAAGCTACTGAAGAATCATCAAGAGTTGTTGATGAAGTTGGACCTTCAACAAGGGTTGATGAAGGAACTAGTTCTTCAGATCCATCCCGTCCATCTCAAACGTTGGGAATGCCTCGACGCAGTGGGAGGGTTGTATTACAACCTGACCGCTACTTGGGTTTAACTGAAACTCAGGTTGTCATACCTAATGATGGCATTGAGGATCCATTGTCTTATCGACAGACAATGAATGACGAAGATAAGGATGAATGGGTCAAAGCCATGATCCTGGAAATGGAGTCAATGCACTCCAATTCTGTATGGGAACTTACAGATCTACCAAATGGGGTAAAACCCATAGGGTGCAAATGGATCTATAAGAGAAAAAAAGATGCAGCTGGAAAGGTACAGATCTTCAAAGCTAGACTAGTGGCAAAGGGTTATACCCAAAAGGAAGGGGTTGACTATGAGGAAACCTTTTCTCCTGTAGCCATGTTAAAGTCCATAAGAATTCTCTTATCCATAGCCACATATTATGACTATGAAATATGGCAAATGGACGTCAAGACTGCCTTTCTGAATGGTAATCTTGAAGAGAATATCTTCATGTCTCAACCCGAAGGGTTCATAGCCCAAGGTCAGGAACAAAAGGTTTGTAAGCTCAATCGATCCATTTATGGATTGAAACAAGCGTCCAAATCATGGAACATTAGATTTGATAATGCAATCAAATCTTTTGGCTTTGACCAAAATGTTGATGAGCCTTGTGTGTACAAGAAAGTCAACAAAAGGAAAGTAGCTTTTCTAATACTTTATGTAGACGATATCCTACTCATTGGAAATGATGTAGGATACCTCACTGACATTAAGAAATAGCTAGCAGCCCAATTCCAAATGAAAGATCTGGGAGAGGCTCAATATGTTCTGGGAATCCAAATCATTAGGGATCGTAAGAACAAAACGCTAGCTCTGTCTCAAGCAACGTACATTGACAAGATGTTGTCTCGATATTCGATGCAAAACTCCAAGAAGGGACTACTACCCTTCAGACATGGGGTACACCTGTCTAAGGAACAATCTCCTAAGACACCTCAAGAAGTTGAGAACATGAGACACATTCCCTACGCCTCAGCTGTGGGCAGCTTAATGTATGTTATGCTCTGCACTAGGCCTGACATATGTTATGCAATGGGAGTAGTCAGTAGGTATCAGTCTAATCCAGGGTTGGACCACTAGGGAGTGGTTAAGAATATCCTCAAGTATCTTCGGAGAACGAGGGACTACATGCTTGTGTATGGAGCTAAGGATTTGATTCTTACTGGATACACTGACTCTGACTTTCAAGCTGATAAGGATTCAAGGAAATCCACATCAGGGTCAGTATTCACCCTCAATGGAGAAGTAGTAGTGTGGAGAAGCATCAAACAAGGGTGCATAGCAGACTCAACCATGGAGGCTGAGTATGTAGCAGCTTGCGAAGCAACTAAGGAGGCAGTATGGCTTAGAAAGTTCTTGACTGATTTGGAAGTGGTTCCAAATATGAACATTCCCATAACACTATACTGTGACAACAGTGGGGCTGTAGCCAACTCAAAAGAACCTCGAAGCCACAAACGGGGTAAACACATCGAGAGGAAGTATCATCTGATACGGGAGATTGTGCAAAGAGGAGATGTGATCGTCACTAAGATCGCCTCTGAGCACAACATCGCTGATCCATTTACGAAGGCTCTCACGGCTAAAGTGTTTGAGGGTCATCTAGAGGGTCTAGGTCTACGAGATATATATGCCATCTAATCTAGGGCAAGTGGCAGAAATGTATAATGGGTATAAGGATGCCCTAGTTCATTGTATTTCCAGCTTTAGATTATCGCATTTACATCCCACTAACTAGTGTTTTAGTTCAAGTGGGAGTTTGTTGGGTTTTATGCCCTAAAACTCGTAGATAGTGAATGTAACCGTTGACCGGATATTAATGAAATAATATTGATATATTTTTCCATTAATTTTCATTACTTATTTTATATTTGTCTTTGCCTAATAATAACCCTAATCCAATAAACTAGACATCCAAGGCTGTAATATGAGTCTTGAACTATATGTAGTGACATATGGGATCATTGTTCAATAAACAACCTAAAGAGTCTATAGTATAGGGATAAGACTGGGTGCCTTATCCTGGTGACACTATGGATACGACCCACTTTGTATTTGATACAAACGCTGCGATCCAACGCGTTCGTGTAGGAGACATGCGAGTGGGGGTATCCTATGCAATGAGTTTACATAAGACCGGACCGCGAAATAGTAACCACTGGTTATAACACCGTTAACTAGTTGGTTTTCTATTTCACTAGGACGACATAGACGACTTAGCCTTAATCCTGAGTTGATTATGGACTCCTGCTCATGAGAGATTGTCCTTTGATTTGTATGGGTGAGAGTGGCCAGTACGCCGACTCAATAAGCCGACCATTTTGGGGACAAGACCGAATGGGGAGATGGGAACATAATCGTGCAAGATGGAATTCACTCCTTCCCGACTTTAGGGAAGCAGATGAGTGTTGCCTTAAGTGGTTACTCCGAGTCTTGAACAAAGGGCCCTACCCTCTCAATGGCACGAGAGGGTTTTCTATTTGATGGTTGGACCACAAACAGGTTGTTCATTAGAGGAGAACTGGTACTTAAGGAAATAGAGGTAACCCAGGGGTAAAACGGTAATTTGACCCAGCTGGTGTTACGGACACTTGTGAAGGACTAACTAGTGGATATTGGTCTATATCCGTGGACACAGAAAATATGTCTGCAGTGAGAAGAGTGCAACTGTGAGTCTATAGTGGAATGAACGCACAGTTAACGAATATTGATTAATGTGGTTAATGAGTTTGACCAATTAATCTCACATCGTTGGAGCTTTTGATCTGCAGGTCCATTAGGTCCCACTAGTAGCTCATAAAGTAATTTGAGGCAACTAAGTAATAAATGTAAATTGAAAATTTTCAATTTACTAAGGGAAACAAATATAATATATATTGATATATTATTATGAGAGAAATTAATATTTGAAGAAATTCAAATATAAATTTATGGAAGTTTGAAAGAGTTCAAATAATGAATTAATTAATTTAAGGCCTTAAATCTATTTGGGCAAATTAATTAATTCAAGGCCGGAAATTAAATATGTGATATTTAATTGGTGGTTAATTAATTGAAGAATTCATTAACCGGGAATTAATCAATTATGGAAATAATTAATCAGTTAAGGAAGTGATTAATCATTTATGGAAATGATCTAATCACTTATGGAAGTAATTAGTCATTTGTGGAAAAGATTAATCAATTATGGAATTGATTGATCATGATTGATTAAATAAGGAATAAGATTGAATCAATTTTTGAAAAGATTGATTTAATTGAATATTTTATTCATGGCATCTCTTCTATAAATAGAACACTAGACCTAATTGGTTTAGGAGACTTGACACTTTGTTCTTGCTCTTAGACTCTCAAGACAAGACCTAGAATTCTCTCTAGTCTCCCTCTTAGAGAAAGACTCCCACAAGTCTTTTGCCTCCTAGACTCAGAGTCATACCGGTATAACCTCTGTGGTTATTGTGTCAATCAAGAAGAAATTTCCTGTGACTAAAAGGCAAGGAGGTTGCTGCGTTTTCGTTCGTTGGAGTATCGTTGGCGAAGAACGGTCAAGTCTACAACGAAGGTATGTGACGATTTTTCCTCTTTTCTTTAGAAAAACATGAAAATAAATTTAGATTTATTTTTAAGCATGTTTAAACTGAATTTCCAGCAACTTTAAAGAGAGTTTAAAGTTTGTTTGAGTTTTCGTAACGGTATTTTAATGTTAATTAATATACGACGTAAGGTCCAATCGATGCGCTTCCGCTGCGTGGGGACTTTTATTCCCTTCAACAATAATAAAGAAATACAAGAGAAATCAATAAGAAAACATACACCTCTGAGTTCTGGACATGCAAGACAGAACCGAGAGAAAAAACAAAAATTACAACCTAAAGATCTCTCATGAAGGCGAAATAAAACGAGGTTTTATATAGAGATTTAATCGTGGCGTCTCGACGCCATGTCATCCGGGCGAGCGTCGAGACGCTGGCCACGACGTCTTGACACCTGGCCTTCTTCCAGCGTGCTTCGTTCTTTAATTCTTCTTTGTTGCTCGCTCGGCTTCAAACTCGAACCTTTGACTCCTTGGAACCATTCTACGGACTCGTCACGATCCTCACGGTCTTCTCACCTCCTCGAGATCCGTGGCCCTCAAGTTAGCTTAAAAACTCTCTAAATTGCTCGAATTAGCTCCAATTTGTGCAGTTCATCCATGATGCCTTGAATGCAAAAATAATCTAAAAAATATACAAATAAAGCGTAAAGTGTACTTTAACAGGGTTACATTAACAACAAATAAATAGGACTAATTTGGTCCTATCAAATACCCCCAACCTAAACCTTGCTTGTCCTCGAGCAAGCACATAAAAAAAAAGTATAGGATTCAAAAGTTACAGTCCTTTAACTCAAACCTCACTGCTAAAAATGATAAAATCATTGCAATCAAGAATCATGCACATATTGCCCGATAAAGAGACAAATTAAAATTTTTCATGAAGTTTTTTGCTAAAGCTCACACTTAGTCTACTTCGGACCAATTTTACTGGCCCTGGATTGGATTATATAACCCTCAACCTATCTTCCCTCTACACTGGCACCAGGAACTAACCAAGGAGCAAACAAAAAAAAATTAGACTGCTTTTCTCTGCACCCAAGTGCCTGAAAAATAAAAGACATTTTCTAATTTCACACTATGATGCAAAGACCCTTAACCTGAGTTTAACCCTTGGTTGGCCTAACTGATCACACCGCATGCAACTCCTTTTATCCCTTATCACTCATGATCATTGCATATCATGCTTTTTCTCAAAAATAAAAATAATAATCGAGCATATGATTTTCTTTTAAGCTCGCGCTCATTTTTTTCTTTCTTTTTCTTCCTTTCTTTTTTCTCTTTTTCTTTTTCTTATGCATATTTTCTTCTTTTCTCATAGAAAAGATATTACATGCTAATTTGCAGGCATTTGATTCTCTAACTCATCCCTACACCTATCGAGGTGACAAAAAGCAAATGGATTCTATAATTTGCTCGTAGCCTTTCAAACTAATCCTAGGCATGCTAAGGTTCACTCTTGCAAGAAAAGTAATAGAAAAATTTTAAAAAGACTCATTTTTTGGGCATCATGCTTATAATTCAATAAAAGCAATGAAATAAACATAAATGGCATGTCATGGATTTTCATAGTTTCAGAAAAGTAACAGTGTCATCCACACAGAAGCAATCAAATTTTAAAAACTTGCATAAAAATTAGGTCCAATGCTCAGGTGCATGGCCTCAATCTAATCAAAGCAAAGCAATAAAACAATGCATGCATAATAAAGAATGTTGATGCTCAGATGCATGAAAACTCAAACAAAGCATATGCAAGCAAAGTAAAGCACCCCACCCCCAACCTAAATTCTACATTGTCCTCAATGTATATCAAGTAGAAAGAATAAGGGACAATTAGAATAGGGAACAGAAAACCTCCCTGAGTATATGGTCAGGATTTGTCTGGATCAAGAATTGAATGCCCTCATTTAAATTTCGCCAAAACCTACAAAAAAGAAAAAAAAAATAACTGGGAAAAATAAAAGCAGAACAAACTAAGAAATAAAATAAAGAAAAATAAGGAAGAGGATAGAAAAAATTGAAAATGAGCTTCATATGAAAGCACATCACTCCTCATCCTCATGAGACTCATAAGGCGACAGTGGCAGTGGAAGAGGCTGCCCAGACGTCGAGGCAACTATGTACTGCTAAATGTAGGCGAGTTGAGCCGCAGATCGCCTGAAATGTCGAGCCTCCCTATGCTGTTGGCTCTCGTACTGGCGTAGCTGCGCGAGTCTCATCTGATTCATCCTCTCCTCCAATGCTTCAAGCGTTAGAGGTGGATGCTTGTCGTGAGGTTGCTCTTCTTGCTCCAGGGGCTCATATGTTGGCTTTTCACCATGTTAGCGTAAAATTCCCTTACTATTGGGACTATGGAGGCCTCGGGGTACCTAGTGAACCTACCCCAACCCCTCTCAACTATACTATGGATGAGGTCAGGCTTGTTTTGGGCACTTGGAACTAGCCCTCTTTCAGGAATGACTCCCCTACTTACCACATACGTATTGAACACAGCTTCCGCATCCTTGCTTACAAATTTGAGCCTATGAAAGGATGCAGAGGATGAGGAAGCTGCAGATCTTCTAGACCTCTTGGCACTCATTGTGAAATAAATAGGAAGGGTACTACAAATCTAAAGGTATAAGGAAAAAGGGGTTCCCTAAAGAAAAATCTAAAACTAGTTGGAAGCTAGGAGGACTAAAAGGGTTTTAAAATAATAACTGCAAAACTCCAACACTTTACAAGCCCTTCCTCCTTATTATGAACGAAATATAAGCAGCCAAAAAAAAAAAAAAAACCCAACAAGATTTAGCCAAAAAATTAAACAAAGAATAGAAAAACAGCAGCTGCAACGATCTTTACAATGATTTTCAGCAAGAAATTACAATAAATCATGCTCTAAACAAGTTCATTCAACTTCTAATCTTAAACAAACAAATCTAAACATGAAAAACTAAATAAAGATAAGAAGAAGAAGTTGAAAATCAATTTACCCACAAAACTATGGGACTCTTGCCACATCTACCATCAGTCTACATCGCATCAAGAGTCGACGATGAGAGGAGGATCGAAGGAAAGGCATCGGTGCAAGGGGTGACAACGCTGGAGAGGGAACACAAGAGAGAAGAGACTGAGGGTTTTAAAAAAAGAAAAACTAATTTCACGTTTTCTTTTCTTTTCTTTTCTTTTTAATAAGGGTTGTTACATATATTGTAAGCAGGAAGCCACTTCAACCCTTGTAAAAAGTGGATAATCAAAGTTGCCTTTAGCGAAGAAACCCCAAAAATCCTCATAGAGATTGAAGAAAAACCAGAAGCAGAGCCCATCCATTTCAGCATCTACATCAAACCCAGAACCATGGGACTCTTGGGGTTTTCCCCAACAATTTCTCCCATGAGAGTGTTGCACATAGAAGCAAAGGTGTAACGACCCTACTTTTCATGCCTAGATCCTAAGGCCGTTACTACATGCATTTCATTCTACTTCTAAGAACAGCGGAAAATTTCCATAAAAAGAACCCGTACTTAAAAATTTGCGAAACATTTCAATCTGGGATCCCAGTTTAAAACAGAACAAACAAAACCTTAGTAAATCAAACAAACTTAAAGCGGAATAAAACATAAATCATTCAATACAAGTTCAAAGAGAATTTCAAAACGTAAAAAATGCGGAAGACTATCCTAAAGGAGATCCATGGCTCAGCAGCTCTCCGTCACGCGTGCTGTACACTTTTACCTCTACCTGCAGTTGCATGTAAGGGAAAAGAATGAGTATTTAAGAAAATACTCAGTAAGTAGCAAACAAGGCTTTAACATTTTATTCGAGTTAAGGGCCTTAGGGTTAGGTCATCTCATTTCATTTCATTTCATTACATCTCATTCATTTCATTTCATCTCATTCATTGGTAGTTCGGGTCTCGTGTTCAATTAGTACACCTTTATATAAATATAAGTTTGCCAACTCACTGATGGTGCACAAGTGGGAGTTTTGGGAGGTCTCTACTCCTACTGATGGTAGATGGCACCCAGTCAGTGGAGCTAAGTCTCATCCCTCAAGGCACTAATAGGCGCGTAGCGCTCTAAGCTACCATTTCACTGGTGGAGCGTTCATGGGTTCAAGTCAGGAATTTACTTCCACAGTTAGTAAATGGCACCTAGACTGCGAAGCCGAGTCCCGCCCATTAAGCCCCTCATTTCAGTCTATTACATCTCAGTCCTAGGTGTTTAATTGACACGACCCTTGTCTAAGGCACTAGCCTATCCCCTTCTCTTTCCTAATCCTTTCCCTCAAAGTATATATGATTCCTAAGCCGTCATGAGGCTACCGAAAATTCGGCAGCATAACGACGTACGCAGAGGGAACCCAAAATTTTTCCTTGCACCTGAACATAAGAATAAACACTCCTATAACCATAACGAGCTAGACCTCACATGCACAAACCCTTCACAACTCCAACAACCTCAAGAACAAGAAACGAAGGCAGCAACAACACTCCCAGCAGAGATAAAACACAACTCCTCGTCGTTCACTAACAATACCAGACAACACACAATGTACAACAGTCCAACACTTTCCACCCATTACATAGCCTAAGCACACAACATCCATATTCCCGAAGGCAACCGTATACATAACACTTTAACCTCAATCCAAATATTTAATATACATGCTAGGAGCAATCAGTCATCTCAATGCATAAACTTTTCAGGCTAAAGCAACTCAGGTATTAAAACCAACTCATGCTATTATAAGTCAAACCCAGCTTAAATGAGTTTTCGAACACATAATTTATTCCAAAGGGGCTACTTTCATGCAAGCGAACTTTATGAACTACAACTAACCAAAACATGCTTAACTATTTTCATGCTTCCAAGAAAAAGAACCAACCATGTTTGGTTAAATCCATGACAACACTTAGAACTTTAATCCAATTGGCTACTTACTTTAGTGAAAAAGGTATTGGATCAACCTTCAACAAATTTCTTAACTCCAAAGCTCTTTAGCAAACCAAAACAGAAGCACCGCTTGCTGTCCAAGCTCTCACATCCACCTAAATCCAACAATTTAATTCAACAAACGCAATGGGCATATTAAATTCAATAGCCAAAATCAATAGGTACTCCTTAACACAATTAAATCATTCAAAACTTAACTTAGTTTACTTACCCAAAGTCGGAAACTCACCTAAAACAGAAACACTACTTGCTGTCCAACTTCCAAGTTTCGCTCCGATTCGACAACTCGGCCTCCAAACGCTACGGCACCTTAGATTAAGATCCAACGTTAATGGGTATTTCACTAAGGCATAAAAATCCAATAAACTATGACTTACAACTCCCTTACCTCAAATAGTTCTTTAGAACAAAGCTGAAACTTTGAATGGCGGCGGCGAACAGATCTGAAAAACGAACAAGCCCGAAGACGCTAGTGGCGGCGGCGGCTCGCGGCGGTGGAGTGCGGCGGCGTGGGTGTCGGCTTGACGTGCAGATGGAGAGAGAGAGACTGCGAGGGAGAGAGAGAGCCGAGCGAGACGGGTTAGAGAGAGAGAGAGAGAAACGCAAGAGAGAGAGAGAGAAAGAAAGAGAGAGTACCGGCGACGGCGGCACGGAGGCGCGACGGCGCGAGCTGCGGTGGAGGCGGCGGACGAGCGGCGGCGTGCGGCACTGCGGCTGAGAGGGAGCGAGGGCGTGCGCGAGAGAGAGACCAAACGAGAGAGAGAGAGGGAGTATCGGGCAGAGAGAGAGAGATTCGAATTTTTTTTTTTTTTTTTTTTTTTTTTTTTAAAAAACCGGTCAGTTGACCGAATTTGGGGGGAAGTTTCCCCCCATTTTCTCTTTTCCTTTCTTGACCGCCTGCCCACATCTTCCCCTTTTTTTTTTTTTTCTTTTTTTTTTTTTTTTTAAACACCGGTTGCTACATCATACTAACCTTAAAAGAACTTTCGTCCTCGAAAGTTGCTAGTACTGGAACAACTCTGGATACTTGGTCATCATCTCGTCTTCTCTCTCCCACGTTGCCTCTTCACACAAATGGTTTCGCCAAAGGACCTTCACGAGAGCTATCTCGCGATTGCGAAGGACCTTCACCTCTCTGTCAAGGATTAGCACAGGTTCCTCCTCATAAGACAAGTTCTCGCTCAAATGTAAAGGTTCGAAGTCCACTCTGTGGGTTGGATTTGTCAAATACTTTCGCAGCATGGAGACATGGAAAACGTTGTGTACCGCCGAAAGAGAAGGCGGCAAGGCTAAACGGTAGGCTATCGGACCAATCCGTTCTAAAATCTCAAACGGACCAATGAAACGCGGGCTGAGCTTGCCCTTCCTTCCAAACCTCAATACTCCTTTCATCGGAGCTACCTTCAGGAAAACATGATCACCCACGTCAAACTCTAAATCTCTTCTCCTTGTATCAGCATAGCTCTTCTGTCGGCTTTGAGCTATTAACATCCTCGACCTGATTGTGCGAATAGCCTCGCTGGAGGCTTGGATCAATTCAGGTCTCAACAACTGACGTTCTCCGACCTCATCCCAATAAACAGGGGACCTGCATCTCTTCCCATAAAGGGCCTCAAACGGTGACATACCGATGGTTGCTTGATAACAATTGTTATAAGCAAATTCCATTAAGTGCAGGTGCGCATCCCAACTACCTGAGAAATCCAAGACACATGCTCGCAACATATCCTCTAGAGTTTGGTTCAATCGCTCAGTTTGACCATCTGTCTGAGGGTGGAAAGCTGTACTGAAACGTAACTGAGTACCCAAGGCTCTTTGCAGACTCCTCCAGAAGTTAGACGTGAACCGAGGGTCTCTATCTGACACGATTGATACCGGCACACCATGAAGCTTGACTATCTCTGTCATATATAACTGTGCCCACTTTTCAACAGTGTAAGTGGGCTTCCCAGGGAGAAAATGTGCTGACTTAGTGAGTCTGTCGATAATGACCCAAATCACGGTGTAACCCTTGGCCGTTCTAGGCAATCCTGTGATGAAGTCCATAGATATATGCTCCCACTTCCATTCTGGAACACTCAGCGGCTGCAACAAGCCTGCTGGTTTCTGTCTCGGGGCTTTCACCTGTTGGCAAACAAGGCATTTACTGACAAAATCCGCTATCTCTCTTTTCATGCCCTGCCACCAGTAATACTGTTTCAAATCATGGTACATCTTCGTACTTCCTGGATGGATTGCAAAAGGTGAACTATGTGCCTCAGCTAATAATTCTTGTTTGAGTTCGGCATTCTCAGGTACGCATAAGCGACCCTGGTAACACAAGCCGAGGTCTGAAGATAAGGAGAACTCGCTCACCTGCCCCGCCTCTACTTGACTGCGTTTAACAACAAGATCAGGGTCATTTGGTTGTTCATCTATGATCCTCTGTCTCAAGCTCGACTTAACTGTCAACTGAGCTAGGCGTGCTGTAACTTCGCCCATTGCAATCATAATCTCTGCACGTTCCAAGTCATCCAATATATGAGCCTGAGTAGTAATCAAAGCAGACGCATGAGCGGTCTTCCTGCTGAGGGCATCTGCAACCACATTTGCCTTGCCCGGGTGGTACTGGATGTCACAATCATAATCTTTTACCAACTCTAACCATCTCTGCTGCCTCATATTCAACTCTTTCTGGGTGAAGAGATATTTCAGACTTTTGTGGTCCGTGAAGATTTGGATTTTCTCTCCATATAAATAGTGCCTCCAAATCTTCAAAGCAAAGACCACTGCCGCCAATTCCAAGTCATGGGTCGGGTAGTTCTTCTCATAATCTTTCAGCTGACGAGACGCATAAGCAATGACCTTACCATGCTGCATTAACACACAACCCAATCCCTTCTTTGAAGCATCACTGTAAATAACAAATTCTCCTGAACCATCAGGTACTGTAAGTACTGGTGCTGAAACTAGTCTCTGCTTAAGCTCTTGGAAGCTTGCCTCACAAGCTTCATTCCACACGAATGGAGTACTCTTTCGAGTCAACTGAGTTAGAGGTGCGGCTATACTGGAAAAACCTTGCACGAAGCGGCGGTAATAGCCTGCTAACCCCAAGAAACTCCGAATCTCGCTGACTGAAGTGGGTCGAGACCAATTGGTCACTGCCTCTATTTTGGCTGGATCTACTGTAACACCTTCCTTCGAAACCACGTGCCCTAAGAAGGAAACCCGTTGTAGCCAGAACTCACATTTAGAGAATTTGGCATACAACTTGTTCGTTCTTAAGGTAATTAGAACTCTCCTGAGATGATCCTCATGTTCCTCTTCTGTCTTGGAGTAGATAAGAATGTCGTCGATAAAAACAATCACAAATGAATCCAAGAATTCCTTGAATACCCTGTTCATCAGGTCCATGAAAACTGCGGGAGCATTAGTAAGCCTAAAGGACATCACGGTAAATTTGTAATGCCCATACCTGGTCCGGAAAGCTGTCTTGGGTATATCGTCCTCTCTAATTCTCAGCTGATGATAACCTGACCGTAGATCTATTTTGGAAAACACTGCTGCCCCTTGAAGCTGATCAAAGAGGTCATCAATCCTGGGCAGAGGGTATTTGTTCTTTATTGTCACCTTGTTCAACTCTCGGTAGTCGATGCACAACCGCATTGTCCCATCCTTCTTTTTCACAAATAAAACTGGAGCACCCCACGGCGAAACGCTGGGGCGTATATAACCTTTGTCCAACAGCTCCTGAACCTGCACCTTAAGCTCTTTCAATTCCACTGGAGCCATCCTATATGGAGCTTTAGAAATCGGGTTAGTCCCTGGTTCAAGCTCGATGCAGAAGTCGACCTTTCGAGCTGGCGGTAGTCCAGTCAGATCCTCAGGAAATACATCTGTGAATTCCCTCACTACCGGTATCGAGGTCATTGATGTCTCGGTTTTCCTCGTGTCAACCACGCTAGCCAATAAGCCCCAGGCTCCTTGGCTAATCAATTTTCTTGCCTTTATTGCAGAAACCACTTTAGGAGCACCTTTGATCATCGACCCCTTAAACTTGAAGCTTGCCTCTGACGGAGGGTTAAAGATCACCTCCTTACGATGGCAGTCTATGTTGGCATAATTAGTAGCCAACCATTCCATTCCCAAAATAACGTCAAAGTCACTCATATCCAGGGCGATCAACGTCACATCCATCGATCGATCAGACACTAACATTTGGCAGGCTTTCACCGCTTCACTAGCTAGTAGTGTTACCCCGCAGGGGTTGAGACTGACAAAACATAGCCTAGCGGCTCTAGTTCTAGGTTGGCTTGACTTACAAATGATGCAGAAATAAAAGAATGCGTAGAACCCGAATCAAACAACACAAAAGCATAGTGGCCGAGGATAGGGATGGTACCTGTCACTACTGCGTTAAGGTCCTCGGCCTCTTGTCGGGTGGTGGCAAATATCTTGCCCTGATGTTGTGCTGGTCTCATCCCAGATGCCTGATTCGAACTGGACGGCTGGTCGGCATAATTAGTTCTCTTCTGATTACAATTCGGAGCAATATGCCCCTCCCGACCACACTTGAAACAAACACGGGTCCCTGCCAAACAACGACCCCAGTGGTACTTCCTACAGGTCTGACATAATGGCCTATCTTGATTAGGCCCTGACTGATTCTGTGCTCTCTGTCGACGGTCATGGGGCGGACCTCGCCTAGGGTAACGGTGACCCCTCTGTGTGTTCGAGCTCATCTGATCGTACCTCCGCTTATGACCTGAGGAAGGTTCTGAAGAGACAGCTGACGGTCGTCGATCAACCAGCTGTGCCACCCTAACTGCCGTGGCATAGTCTTGGGGTTCATGGGCTGCCACATTGCCCTGAATCTCTTCCCTTAAGCCTGTGATGAAGCGTTCCACCTTATCAGCCTCTACAGCTACCAGGGCAGGGGCAAACCGTGACAGTCTGGCAAATTCAGTCTCGTACTCTTCTACCGTTCGGTTTCCCTGCGTAAAAGCCATGAACTCTGATTGCTTCTTGAATCGGGAGGCGGCAGGGTAATACTTCCTGAAAAACTCCCCCCTGAACTGAGTCCATGTGACAGGTCCGTTGCTGACGTCTAAGGTCCTTTCGATCGATTGCCACCAAATCAGGGCGTTATCTCGTAACAAGAACACGGCGCAGTACACTTTCTGGTCCTCCGGGCAGTTCATGTGGCGAAAAACAGTCTCGATGGAGGACAGCCACAACTCTGCTACCGTGGGGTCCCTTGAGGCTCCGTCGAACGGACATGGGTCCCACTTCCTGAAATCTCTTAAGCACCTAGCCTCCCGTGATAAGGCGGCTTCGTTGTTCTGAGGCGCTTGGGCCTGTCGCCCTGCAAGCACGCCTGCAACTGCAGCCTGCACTGCGGTCTGAACTATTGCCTGAATGTCCACCGGGACAGGTCCTACCGCAGGCCCCGGCTGTTCCACTTGTGGGTTTTCTGGTAGGTTTCCTTCCTGCTCTACTGGTGGCACGACTTGCTCAGGGGCTGTACGACCCCTGCCACGTCCTCTTCCTCGACCTCTTCCACGTCCTTGTGCTCGGGGAGGCATGATCTATTTCACAAAAATTTTATCATCTTACTAACAGGCTTGAATCCTTTAAACAAATCATAGGTACTAAACCCTATGCATATCTTTCCCACAACATGGATCTTTAAGAACATGTATAACATATAACATTTACAACTACAAAGTAATCAAACGTGTACCTGGCGTGACCGGATGCTTGCTGATAAGCCATGGACATACCTAAGGTTTACGATGTAAACCAGTCTACAGAACCTATAACCTAGAGCTCTGATACCAACTGTAACGACCCTACTTTTCATGCCTAGATCCTAAGGCCGTTACTACATGCATTTCATTCTACTTCTAAGAACAGCGGAAAATTTCCATAAAAAGAACCCGTACTTAAAAATTTGCGAAACATTTCAATCTGGGATCCCAGTTTAAAACAGAACAAACAAAACCTTAGTAAATCAAACAAACTTAAAGCGGAATAAAACATAAATCATTCAATACAAGTTCAAAGAGAATTTCAAAACGTAAAAAATGCGGAAGACTATCCTAAAGGAGATCCATGGCTCAGCAGCTCTCCGTCACGCGTGCTGTACACCTTTACCTCTACCTGCAGTTGCATGTAAGGGAAAAGAATGAGTATTTAAGAAAATACTCAGTAAGTAGCAAACAAGGCTTTAACATTTTATTCGAGTTAAGGGCCTTAGGGTTAGGTCATCTCATTTCATTTCATTTCATTACATCTCATTCATTTCATTTCATCTCATTCATTGGTAGTTCGGGTCTCGTGTTCAATTAGTACACCTTTATATAAATATAAGTTTGCCAACTCACTGATGGTGCACAAGTGGGAGTTTTGGGAGGTCTCTACTCCTACTGATGGTAGATGGCACCCAGTCAGTGGAGCTAAGTCTCATCCCTCAAGGCACTAATAGGCGCGTAGCGCTCTAAGCTACCATTTCACTGGTGGAGCGTTCATGGGTTCAAGTCAGGAATTTACTTCCACAGTTAGTAAATGGCACCTAGACTGCGAAGCCGAGTCCCGCCCATTAAGCCCCTCATTTCAGTCTATTACATCTCAGTCCTAGGTGTTTAATTGACACGACCCTTGTCTAAGGCACTAGCCTATCCCCTTCTCTTTCCTAATCCTTTCCCTCAAAGTATATATGATTCCTAAGCCGTCATGAGGCTACCGAAAATTCGGCAGCATAACGACGTACGCAGAGGGAACCCAAAATTTTTCCTTGCACCTGAACATAAGAATAAACACTCCTATAACCATAACGAGCTAGACCTCACATGCACAAACCCTTCACAACTCCAACAACCTCAAGAACAAGAAACGAAGGCAGCAACAACACTCCCAGCAGAGATAAAACACAACTCCTCGTCGTTCACTAACAATACCAGACAACACACAATGTACAACAGTCCAACACTTTCCACCCATTACATAGCCTAAGCACACAACATCCATATTCCCGAAGGCAACCGTATACATAACACTTTAACCTCAATCCAAATATTTAATATACATGCTAGGAGCAATCAGTCATCTCAATGCATAAACTTTTCAGGCTAAAGCAACTCAGGTATTAAAACCAACTCATGCTATTATAAGTCAAACCCAGCTTAAATGAGTTTTCGAACACATAATTTATTCCAAAGGGGCTACTTTCATGCAAGCGAACTTTATGAACTACAACTAACCAAAACATGCTTAACTATTTTCATGCTTCCAAGAAAAAGAACCAACCATGTTTGGTTAAATCCATGACAACACTTAGAACATTAATCCAATTGGCTACTTACTTTAGTGAAAAAGGTATTGGATCAACCTTCAACAAATTTCTTAACTCCAAAGCTCTTTAGCAAACCAAAACAGAAGCACCGCTTGCTGTCCAAGCTCTCACATCCACCTAAATCCAACAATTTAATTCAACAAACGCAATGGGCATATTAAATTCAATAGCCAAAATCAATAGGTACTCCTTAACACAATTAAATCATTCAAAACTTAACTTAGTTTACTTACCCAAAGTCGGAAACTCACCTAAAACAGAAACACTACTTGCTGTCCAACTTCCAAGTTTCGCTCCGATTCGACAACTCGGCCTCCAAACGCTACGGCACCTTAGATTAAGATCCAACGTTAATGGGTATTTCACTAAGGCATAAAAATCCAATAAACTATGACTTACAACTCCCTTACCTCAAATAGTTCTTTAGAACAAAGCTGAAACTTTGAATGGCGGCGGCGAACAGATCTGAAAAACGAACAAGCCCGAAGACGCTAGTGGCGGCGGCGGCTCGCGGCGGTGGAGTGCGGCGGCGTGGGTGTCGGCTTGACGTGCAGATGGAGAGAGAGAGACTGCGAGGGAGAGAGAGAGCCGAGCGAGACGGGTTAGAGAGAGAGAGAGAGAAACGCAAGAGAGAGAGAGAGAGAAAGAGAGAGTACCGGCGACGGCGGCACGGAGGCGCGACGGCGCGAGCTGCGGTGGAGGCGGCGGACGAGCGGCGGCGTGCGGCACTGCGGCTGAGAGGGAGCGAGGGCGTGCGCGAGAGAGAGACCAAACGAGAGAGAGAGAGGGAGTATCGGGCAGAGAGAGAGAGATTCGAAATTTTTTTTTTTTTTTTTTTTTTTTTTTTTAAAACGGGTCAGTTGACCGAATTTGGGGGGAAGTTTCCCCCCATTTTCTCTTTTCCTTTCTTGACCGCCTGCCCACATCTTTTTTTTTTTTTTTTTTTTTTTTTTTTTTTTTTTTTTTTTTTTTTTTTAAACACCGGTTGCTACAAAAGGCCATCAGTTTGTACAATCGTCCTTGGCATGAATAAATTTGGTGATATGGTATCTAGATGTAGTAATTTGGATGACATCGAATCGGTGGAGTTTATTGACAATTAAAATTTTGGGAAAAATGCTCAAATTATTTGAAAATACAAAGAAAATATATATTTTTTTAAAAGGAATAAAAAGAAAATCTTATATTTAGTAATCAGGTGGTTTAAATCTATTAAATTTCACATTTCAAAAGATATTGAATTCGAAAATGGTAAAGTTGAGATATTATTTGGAGAGAGATTGTTACTAAAATATATTATCATTGCAAGAAATAAGGGGATGCTACTGATTGCGTTTGAAGGGTAATTTCGACAATGTAGAGTAAAAAAAATCAAGACGTGAGGAGCACAAATGACCATTTTTCTCCTAGTTTTTTTTTTTTTTTTTTTCTAAACTGGCTTTTTTTATGACCATTTACAAGGATTATCCTAAGTGATATTGCAATTAAATATCGAATCAAGATTTCAAGAAACTCATTTATTGTACTCTTACTTACCAACTGTGATTTAAACAAAAATATTGGAAGTAAAATTACTGCAATAGAATTCTGAAAGGAATAGAGATCTAAAACCAAGATGCTCCTGCAGAGAAAAATTTTAGAAAGAAATGGAGGTTTGAAAAATTCTAGGACAAGTTTTGAAAGAAATGCAACAAATTCTTGTAATATGGGGAGAAGATTTTCATGATATGGCATTTTAGGAAGAATCAAATACGAGTCGTTATGATATTATTTTTAAAATTCAAGTCTCCTACACTTTTTCCATATTGGTTATTTTTTCACATGCATACAAATAAGAGTATATTGGTAATTTGGTTTCAAATTTTGAGCTTCTGTATGCAACTCCTAGACATAAATGTAAAATTTGATAGTTTTGGACAAAAGTGAATATAGGTCCCTAATAAGACACACTTATGTAGTTATCCCTATTGGGTTTTGTGTCCTAAAAATCATAGTTTGTAATATTTATGTATATCTTTTATTTGCAATAAAGATGCTATCGTATTATTTAGTGAATTACTTGTTTATATAACCTTAATCCAATAGGTTAAAAGATCCTTGGTTGTAATATGAATACTCGAACTATATGTACAAACATAAACATGGATCAAGTTCTAGTATATAGTCAAAAAGTCTATAGTATATGGATAAGGCTAGGTACCTTATCTTGGAGGCACTATGGATGCGGCCTAGTTTGCATTTAAGGCAAACGATGTGATCCCGATGAAAGATTGGAATTCTGAATTCCGTTAAGTGGAAGCGCAATTTGACCGATTTGAAATTGATTTTGTTCATACAAAATACCCATACATTGGCAACCAAAACAAAATTCACAATTCTAAAGGCTAAGCATTTAATTTAGATCTCATCTAAAAGGGAAAGAGGAGAAGCACAAACCTTCGCTGGCGACTCTGAATTCAAGAACGCCTTCTTGTACGTGCAAGGACCAAATGTGTGAATCTACCAGTTGGACACCACCAGAAGGGCTTCCTCGCTATCCTTTGAGTTTGGGAACTCAATTGTGGGACTGTTTTCTTGGTTAGGAATTTTCTATAGAGGAAACTGTTCTCTCTGGATTCTTGAGGTTGAAAGAGAGTATGAGAGAGTTAGAGATTGCAGTTCAGCAAACCTGCACAAAAATGAGAAGATCATCGATTAACCCCTCCTCTGGCGTGTTGACTGATATCACATGAGGGTTGATCTAATTTAATAATCAATTAAAGTAATTTGAATTAATTATATATATTAATTAATTAACTATTTAATCAATTAATGATATAATTAAATATATAAGATTTAATTACATGTGCATTAGATCACATTAAATGCACATCACTCACATATACCATAGATTAAATTGAAATTAATTCAGTCACATTTAATTAAATTAATTTAACTACACAATTAATTAATTCTTAGATCAATTAAATATCACATATTTAATTAATCAATCACTTGAATCATATTCAAATGTGCATCTCTCTTATAACCTATAGTTTTAATATGAATCATATGCACATTAAAATTAATCTATAGATATTAATTTAATTAAATCACATTTAATTAAATTAATTAATTTTACAATTATTTAAATATCATACATATTTAATCAATTACACACGAGAATCATATTCCAATATATCTCTCATATATTATAGTTCAATTACACATTTAATTCAACTAAATTGAATAATTAATTTATTTACTAATTAATTATCACATATTTAATTAGTCATATATTTGAACTTCTTCAAATATATTATTCTCTCAACTAATAAAGTTTAACCTCATATTAAACTTTATATTATAATGTATCAATATACATTATCTTAATTGTATCTCGTAAAATAAACTTAATTCCCGAGATGAATTTTGAACTATTCAATTTTTTTCAAGATAAATTGTTCACAAGTACTCTTTACGAGCTAATAGAGGGACCTAGTGGACCTACAGATCAGAAGCTTGAATGATATGAGGTTAACTAACTAAACTCATTAATCGAGTTAACCAATACATTTATTAACTGTGGGTCACTCCACTAAAGACCCACAATTGAACTTTTCTCACTGTAGAATATTTATGTGTCCACGGATATCGACCAGTACCAGTAAGTCAATCTTTCACGAGTGTTCGTAACTACAGCTGGGTTGAATTATCGTTTTACCCACTGTCTCCTTAAGTACCAGTGCTCTTTTAATGAACAACCTGTTTATGGTCAAACCAGTAAACAGAAAGTCCCTCTCGGGCCAATGAGAGGGCGGGATCCTTTTTTTCAAGACCCGGAGTCACCACTTAAGGGAACACTCATCTACTTCTCCTAGAAGCAAAAAGGAATTCCATCTTGTGTTGTCATGGCCTCAACCCCCTACTCGGTCTCGTCCCCAGTAAGGTAAGCTTATTGAGTCGGCATGCAGGCCACTCTCACCCATACTAATCAAAGGACAATCCCTCGTGAGAACTAGTTAATGACACACTCACGATTAAGACTCAGTTACCTAGGTCATCTTATTGAAACAGTAACCTAACTAGTTAACGGTGTTACATATAGTGGTTTATTATTTTGTGGTCCGGTCTTCTGAAAACTCATTGCATAGGATACCCCCACTCGCATGTCTCCTACATGGACGCCTTGGATCAATATGTTTGTATTCAATACAAAGCGTGTATCACATAGTGTTACCAGGATAAGGTACTGAACCTTATCCCTATACTATAGACCTTTTAGGTTGTTACTTAAACACTGATCCCCGTATGTCCCCACATAGTAGTTCAAGTTACACGCAAACAACCTTGGATCCTAGTTTATTGGATTTGGGTCTTATTGTGCAATTATAGACTGAATATGACAATAACACTTTATCGCATATGAAGGTGTTAATATCTAACATGCGAAAGCAATTTTGGATCTTAGGCACATAATTACTTCAATTTGATCATACAAAGCATGTTGTCCAAAAGGGGAAAAATAGAGACAGTGGGTACCAACCTCTTTTAGCTCGAAATTGAACGAATTGGCTGGGTGTTTTTCCTCACCAACTTGTCACGGACCACCACTTGATCTTCCTTGTTATTATGAGGCCTTTGGAACGGATTGTGGGGATCCTCTAGTGATGGAATTTGAGAGGGAAAGTGCTTGAAACACAAGCTTGAGAGAGCTTTGCGTAAATGGGTTTTAGGTGAGAATTTGACAGCAGAATAGATGGTTTTTCTTATTGCATTCTTCAGCAATTCATCCTCTATTTAAAGAGGAAGCTTGGCTAAGAAGAAGCACCAACACTTGACTCCAATTGATCCCACAATTAAGTGGGATTTGTTGGCTTAATGAGGAGGAGTGCATGGGTTTAGTCACCATGCACTTCACCTCCTAAAATTCAATTTCTCTTGGATTTAATTAATCCAATTGAAATTGAATTTTAGTTATTTTAATATTCATAATTAATAATCTGAAAATTAAATTATAAAATTTGAATTTTCAATTTTAAATTAATTCATAATTAATTTAAATAATTATTACTTAAAAAATCAAGTATATAATTAATTTAATATATGATACCAATCCTGATCATTTACAAAATGAAATTTTCAAACCATGAATCCCTATTCACGTGCTCGATATTTAAATCATATTTAAATATATTAAACTCTCAAAATAAGGTTTAACCGACAACCCGACGTTTCAGTAATATCCAATATGACCGATGTTTTCCCTAAACCAAATTTGAACTTTTTCGAATTCTTTCCATCACATTTTTCCAAAGTTTATTCCTTAAACTAGCAAGGAGGCCTAATCAACCTATAGATCGTGGGCTCCAACGGTTCGAGGTTTAACCAGTTAAACTCTTTTCACCCACTTAACCAACATCCATTAACTACCAAGTCACTCCACTATAGCCTAGTAGTTGAACTCCCCTCACTGTAGATATATTTTCTTTCACTCGATTTGACCATGATTAGTAAATCGATCCTTCACAGGTCATTCGTAACTATAGCTAGGTCAAAATGTTTGTTTTACCCCTATAACACTTCTTAATTCCCAAAGTCCACTGGTCCTCTAATGAACAATTTGTTTATGGTCCTACCACAAAACAGGGTCCCTCTAGGTCGCATCCATAGTGTCACCAGGATAAGGTACCCAACCTTATCCCTATACTATAGACCACTGAGGTTATATACTAGAACTTGATCCTTGACCATATTTATAATATAGTTCGAGTATCTCATATTATAACCAATGATGCTTCTATTGGATTTAAAGTATATAAACAAACAATTCATTGAATAACATTTTTATTACAAAAAGGATTACAAACTTTGAGTTTTAGGACATAAAACCCAACAAACTCCCACTTGGACTAAAACTCAAGTGAGGTTACAAAATGTCAGGTAACATAGAAATTATATCAAATGCTAAAAACTCATAGTCCTAAATTCTGGAGATGTTCCTAATGTTGGGTTTTATGCCCTAAAACTCGTAGATAGTAAATGAAACAAATTAATCGATCTCAATAAAGCGTTATTTGAGTAATTCAGTAATTTGGTTATTGAATAATTGAGTTTGCATTAATAAACCCTAAGTCCAATAAACTAAAATCCAATGTTGTTTAAATGAAACTTGGACTAGTATGTGGGGACATACGGAGATCGGTGTCCAAGTAACAACCTAAAAGGTCTATAGTATAGAGATAAGGCTAGGTATCTTATCCTGGCGACACTATGTGATACGACCCACCTTGTATTCGATACAGATGCAATGATCCAAAGCATCCATGTAGGAGACATGCGGGTGGGGGTATCCTATGCAATGAGTTTGTATAAGATCAGACCGCAAAATAGTAACCACTAGATGTAACGTCGTTAACTAGTCTAGGTTTCTATTTCAATAGGATGACCTAGGTAACTCAATCTCAATCCTGAGTCTGTTATGGACCCCTTTCAGGAGGGATTGTCCTTAGATTTGTATGGGTGAGAGTGGCCAAATCGCCGACTCAATAAGCCTACCATTTCAGGGGCAAGACCGAATGAGGGCTGGGAACATAACAGTACAAGATGAAATTCACTCCTTTCCCTATTGGGGTAAGTAGATGTGTGTTGCCTTCAGGGCTGATTTTGGGGCATGAACAAAGGCGCGCCGTCCTCTCCTAGCCCGAGAGGAACTCCTGTTTAGTGGTTGGACCCTAAACAACTTGTTCATTAGAGGAATCAGTGGTACTTAAGGAACCAAAGGTAACCCAGGGGTAAAACGGTAATTTGACCCAGCTGGTGTTACGAACACACGTGAAGGATTGACTTACTGCTTGGTCGATATCCGTGGACACAGAAATATTCTACAGTGAAAAGAGTGCAGCTGTGGGTCTTTAGTGGAGTGACCCACAGTTAACGAATGTTGACTAAACTTGGTCAATGAGTTTGACCAATTAGTCTCGTATCGTTGGAGCTTTTGATCTGTAGGTCCATTAGGTCCCACTGGTAGCTCGTACAGAGACTTGAGGCAATTAAGTATAAATTGTAAATTGAAAGTGTTCAATTTATTTGGGGAATCATATAATGTATATTGATGCATTATAATATAAAGTTTATGAAACTTTATAATATAATTTTTGAATTAATTTCAAAAATTAATTTCTAAGAGAAAATATTTGAAAGAATTCAAAAAAATTTAATATGAATTGGATTCATATTAATTTTAATTTTAATAAAATCCCTAAGATTAAATACATGATATCTAATTGGATAAATTAATTAATAATGGAATTAATTAATTATTTATTAAAATTAGAGACATTTTCCTATTAGGAAAGAAAATATTTGAAAGAGTTCAAATAAATTTAATATGAATTGGATTCATATTAACTTTAATTTTAATAAAATCCCTAAGATTAAATATATGATATTTAATTAGGGAAATTAATTAATTATGAAATTAATTAACTATTTATTAAAATTAGAGACCTTTTCCTAAGGAAAAAAGGTTTTGGTCTTTACCTATAAATAGGACTCCTGGGGTGGGGTGAAAGGCATCCCATTCATTCTCCTACTCTCAGAGAATTCCCCTCAAGGCTTCCTCTAGACTCCCTCCAGTCTTCTGCCTCTAGAAGTCTTAGAGTCATACAGGTGTAGCAATAGTGGTGGTGTTCGCACTAGTTCGTGATTAATTCACAAGCAGTTGGTGAATTTAATCTAAGTCGTCAACGAGAGTAAGTAATTTGTTAATTTATAAATTAGATTTAGATATAATATTTTTGTATGCTTAGCCTTAATATATATTTAAAATAGTTCTAATATTTTTGCCAATGTATTGGTATTTTAGATTAAACAAAATTAATTACAAATCGGTCCCAATCACGTTTCTGATTTACGGAATTATGGAATTCCAATCCTACACCTAAAACACTTTAGCCGTGAGGGCTTTTGTAAATGGATCAACCATGTTCTGCTCTGAGACTATCTTTATGACGATCACGTCTCCTCGTTGTACAATCTCTCGGATGAGATAATATTTGCGTTCAATGTGCTTTCCTCGTTTATGGGTTTGAGGTTTCTTCAAATTTGCAACTGCTCCACTATTATCACAATAGAGAGTGATAGGCAGATGCATGTTAGGAACTACTTCTAACTCAGTTAGCAATTTCCTAAACAAAACTACTTCTTTTGACGTTTCACATGCTGCAACATATTCAGCTTCCATCGTGGAGTCAGCAAATCTGAGTCAGTGTATCTAGTAAGGATCAAATCCTTAGAACCATACACCAGCGAATAGTCTCTTATTCTCCTCAGATATTTGAGGATATTCTTAACGGCAGTCTAATGAACTTGTATTGGATTTGTCTGATATCTGCTATCCCTACAACATAGCATAGGTCGGGTCGTGTGCATAACATTGCATACATCAGGCTACTGACTGCTGATGCATAAGGAACTCGCTTCATATCTTCAACTTCTTGATGTGTTTTTGGACTTTGTTCCTTTGATAGGTGAATTCTATGTTTGAAGGGTAATAAACCTTTTTTGGAATTGTGCATCGAATATCAAACTATAATATTGTCGATATGGGACGCTTGAGACAGTGCTAGTAATTTGTTTTTCTGATCCCTTATTATCTGGATCCCTAAAACAAATTGAACTTCAACCAATTCTTTCATTTGGAATTGAGCTTTTAACCACTGTTTAATGTCAGTCAGTACTCCCACTTCATTCCCAATGAGTAGGATATCATCTACATATAAAATCAAGAAAGCTACAATAGAATTGACGATCCTTTTGTATACACAAGGTTCCTTAGTATTCTGCTCAAAACCATAGATTGATCTTTTAAGGTTGCAAACTTTTTGCTATTCTCCCTTGACTACAAACCCTTCTGGTTGGACCATATAAATACACTTATCAAGATTATTGTTCAAAAACGTTGTCCTGATGATAACTTGAAAATATCAAGTTATTAAGCATCTAATATAAGCTTATTGTGAGCCTCAAGAGAGTGAAAATACCCAAGTTTTAACTAATTTATATGCTAGATGCAGTAATATTGATTTATTTGTATTAATGTGCTCATATTGATTATTATCTTTGAAATTCGTATAAAACTGCACTAATTCTAATTTATTGCTGCATCAAGAAAGCTTGTAGCATGACATGTTTGTTGTTGTAGCATGGAAGCTTGTTGCTATAGCATGGAAAGCTTGTAGCATGGAAAGCCTATAGCATGGAAAGCTTGTAGCATGGAAAGCCTGTACCATGAAAAGCTGTAGCATGGAAGCTTGTTGCATATAGCATGGAAAACTTGTAGCATGACATGATTGTTGCTGTAGCATGGAAGCTTGTTGCTATAGCATGGAAAACTTGTAGCATGGAAAGCCTATTGCATGGAAAGCTTGTAGCATGGAAAGCCTGTAGCATGGAAAGCTGTAGCATGGAAGCTTGTTCCTATAGCATGGAAAACTTGTAGCATGACATGATTGTTGCTGTAGCATGGAAGCTTGTTGCTATAGCATGGAAAGCTTGTAGCATGGAAAGCCTATAGCATGGAAAGCTTGTAGCATGGAAAGCCTGTAGCATGGAAAGCTGTAGCATGGAAGCTTGTTGCTATAGCATGGAAAACTTGTAGCATGACATGATTGTTGCTGTAGCATGGAAGCTTGTAGCATGAAAGCCTGTAGCATGGAAAGTACACAGGCACACATCCCAAGATGATAAAGAGAAGCAACTTGCTTTGACTCAAAGCAAGAGATGCTTTGACTCAAAGCAATACATGCTTTGGCTCCAAGCAAAGATAAGTCTATAAATAGAGGAGAGAGGAAGAATCAAAGGCATCATGGAATCCAAGGATCCATAAGTCTTTCTTAGAGTGTTTTGTGTTTTATTGCATGCTGTAGCATGAACTTATTTAGAGTTTTATGTTTTATTTTATGTTGTAGCATGAGTTAATTTCTTTTTATCAAGGCTTAGCCTAGGTGCCCATGAGGTATTAAGATTATTTTTGTATGCAATGCAATGAATCAGTGATATTGATGTTTTCTACTTAGATGTGATAATTCTTTCATTACTAATATCCGTCTGATCAACCGATAGAGGTAGTAGCATGATAAATCCCTGACAGGTAATGCATGTGGAAATATCTAAGTAGATCAAGATAGTACATTACATGTAGTCTGGTTGTGTTAGGAATAACTCAACCGCTTAGGATATTTCATGAATGTATTTGGGTTGCTTTAGGAATAATTCAAGCACTTGCAAGCATATAGAGAACTGATTAAACGCATGAATTAAGCAATAGGAATATTCTTAGTTCATCGCATGTGTAATACCGGAAGGGAATCACATGTTTATTTCTCGCTTAGGCATCAATATCTTGTCGATTCATTGTTATGCGCTACATTAATATCTTATCTATCGCATGTGGTTGCTGCGGCGAAAGTCTTGATAGCTCATCATCCATCGTATCTTTCTATCGCATTATCATTGCTTTTCTTTATCGCATATTCAACCTGTCGCATCCATATTTTATTACCCCAGCACAACATCATTAGAATAGGATTTAACTTGAGATATTTTCTCTACTCGCCCTTCCCTGTGGATTCGACCCTGGAATACTCCAGGTATTACTTGGTAGTGCATAATTTATACTTGGATTAATGCACAACAACGACATATTCTTTAGTTAATTCAATATAAATTAGAAGAGATTAAAACTACCCTATCAAGTTTTTGGTGTCGTTGCCGAGGAAGGCAACAGTAGTTTAGAACGTCTTTTATTATTTCTTATTCTTTATATTATGCTATTACAATCATCTGATTTGAGTGGGTATTTTTCAGGTGTGTTAGGTGTTCACTCAAGAAATGGCTGCACTAAACCCACAAAATCCTCCCGTAAATCCAATACAATTGGCTGATGATAGAGAACGAGGCATTAGAGACTATGCAGCTCCAAGGATGTGCAACTTCAACCCTGGAATTGTACGTCCCAAGCTTGACACTGAAAGGTTTGAACTTAAGCCTGTTATGTTTCAAATGCTTACTGCAACAGGACAGTTTGGAGGAAGTGCATCAGAAGATCCTCACTCTCATCTAAAATCATTCCTCGATATTTGCAACAAGTTCATTATTGCAGGAGTTACCCCAGAACAACTTCAAGTCATATTATTTCCTTACTCGCTACGAGATGCTGCTAAGGTATGGTTAAATCAACAACCTGCGAATTCTATTGCTACATGGAACAACCTGGCAGAAAAAATTTTGGAGAAATATTTTCCACCAACAACAAATTCTAGGTTGCGCAAGGAGATTATAACTTTCTCACAACAAGAGGATGAGTCACTGAGCGATGCGTGGGAACGGTTCAAAAATTTATTGCAAAGATGCCCCCATCATGCCTCACTGTATCCAATTGGAGACATTTTATGTGGGGCTGAACAAGAACTCTCAAGTGTTGGTTGACTCTTCAGCCAATGGCGCATTATTAAGGAAAACATATGTTGAAGCGCATGAAATCCTTGATCGCATTGCGAGGAACAATTATGAATGGGGATCAGCTGAGGACAAAAGGAAGCACCCAATGAAGACAAGTTATGAAAGTTCTGAAGTGGACCCCATGACAACAGTTAATGCAAAGATCGATGCACTGACCACACGAATGGAAGAATTAGCTGCAAATCAAGCTCCCATTGTAGCGCATCTTGCTGCGTTAGGATGTTCCATCTGTGGCGGTAGCCACACGAATGATCAGTGCCCATCAAATCCAGAATCATTTTTCTATGTGGGACCCCAAGGTAACGCACGAAATAATCCCTTTCCAAACGCCTACAATTCTAGTTGGGGAAATCATCCTAGTTTCTGGAGTAGTAATGTTGGCGCATCAAAGCTACCGCAGCAACAAGGGAGTAACAATTCTGGCCCTCAACTCTTTAACGCAAACAATGATCAAGTTTTGCAGGGACCATTTCAGGAAAACTTCCAGCATCGAAATTTCCATCGCATCAACAATACAGCTGGTGGTGAATCTAACGCATCGTCCTCAAACTCATTGGAAACCATGCTGAAGGATTTTATGACAAGTCAACAGGAGTATATGGAAAAGAATGATGCGTTAGTGCGAAGCCAGGCCGCATCACTCAGAAACCTTGAAGTTCAATTGGGGCAATTAACATCAGAACTGAAGAACAGGTCAATAGGAACTCTTCCAAACAACATTGAAGCTCCAAGAGGAAAAGAGCAGTGTCATGCGTTAACCTTGTGCGATGGTAAACAAGTTCAAAGCAATACAGCTACTCATGCGCCAAAAGATCCGGTAGTAAATTCAGAAGATCCAAAGAAGTGTCTGGAAGAACCCAACGCGGTTAAATCAAGCAAAGAAGTCATTGTGAAGGAAAAAGAAGAAGAAAAGACAAAAGAGCCTAACGCATACAAGCCACCTATTCCCTTTCCGCAGCGCCTACAAAAAAAGAATGATGACACGAACTTCAAGAAATTTCTGAATGTGTTGAAGCAGTTGCATATCAACATTCCGCTAGTTGAGGTGCTTGAGAAAATGCCAAGCTACGCAAAGTTCTTAAAGGACATCCTTTCGAACAAGCGCCAGTGGAGAGAATTCGAGATCGTTGCGCTAACAAATGAGTGTAGTGCAATCCTCAGTAGCAAAATTCCCCCAAAATTGAAGGACCCAGGAAGCTTCACTATTCCATGTTCCATTGGAGGAATTGATGTGGGGAGAGCCATATGCGACCTTGGCGCAAGCATTAACTTAATGCCTTTGTCAGTATTCAAGCGCCTTGGTATTGGAAAAGCACGTCCAACAACAGTCACTCTCCAGCTTGCAGATAGGTCGGTGGTGCATCCGGAAGGAAAAATTGAAGATGTACTGGTAAAAGTGGATAAATTTATTTTTCCAGCTGACTTTATCATTCTTGATTATGAAGCAGATAGAGAAGTCTCAATCATTTTGGGAAGACCTTTCTTGGCTACCGGACAAACTTCGATTGATGTGTAGAAAGGCGAGCTAACCATGCGGTTCAATGATGAACAAGTAAATTTTAATGCTTTCAGCTCATTAAAATTCCCTGATAAAGTAGAAGAGTGCAATGCGTTAGAAGAAAAAGTTGGGCATCCTGAAGAAGAAGTTGCGCTCAAACAGAAGGCGAAAAAAGGAAAAAGAGTTAAGTTGGGGAGTAGCGCATCAAAGAAAAAAATCTCATCGCGTCAAAACACAACTACGAATGGCGCTATTGCAGTAAAGGAAAAGCACAAAAACTGTCAACCTTTGTCTTGGATAGAATGCAAACTTTGAGGGAAAACCCAACATTGCAAGGTGTGGCAGAAAATCCGACAGCGCAAATCAAGAATAAAATCTCATGAAGGGAAAAAGATGCAGTGGGACAATGAGCCCATCATCTTTTTGGACAACAAATGAAGGAAGAGCATGTGGACGCCTCGGACCATTGAAGTCGCATCATTTTGAGGCAATTAAATCAGGGACGTTTTCTATCTCTTTACTTTATGTTTGTTAGGAAGTTTTCTTGCAATTATTTATTTTCCAAAAGTAGAAGAAAGTCTTAGGTTTTGGTCTATGCGCTAGCTTTGAGTCATAAGTAGAAAGCCTGCGTTACTGTTACATTTTCCATATTTGATATGGTTTCTCAATGCGCTTGCTTTTAGTTCAGTATGTCTCTTTAGTGCTTAAATCTCCCATGAGTTGATTTGCATGCGTTTAATATTTTAATGCGTTAAAATTTTTGGGTTTTTTTTTTTTTTTTGCTGCAATAACGTTATCACATTAAATTGTTATTGCCCTGCCTCGCTTGCGTTTCCCCTGTGTTGCTTTACATAAACCTATGATGATAATATGCGCTAGAACTAACAACCAATTTTTTTTGCTTAAGTTCTTCCTTGCCTTAGCTATTGATAAATGTCATTTTCTCCTTATTTAGATTTGTCTCAGAGTATCTTATGCTGCATTACTTCTTCTCTACTAGCCAATGCGCCAAATGTACTGGTGTAATAACGCATTCTTAGAAACTCTTCCCCTACCACATAGTGCAAAACAAGTTTGGGGGTCCAATGAGGACATTGTCCATTTTAAGTTTGGGGGGTGCATAGCGCATGTTTCTATATTCCACAGTTGTTCAGCAAAGCAAGTTAAAAAAAAAAAAAAAAAGAATGTTCCACTTTCTTGAAGGCGTTAGTAACTAGGGGCATTCATGACACCCATCGTTTGTCTTTGCATGAAAGCGCTGAAAAGAAATGAGCATGCTTCGGCAACCTGAAAGATGAGGTGCTCGTAGTTGGACGCTTTCATCAAAGATGTTGGCAAGCCAGAACGAAGGTGCTACATCTAAAAGGATTCTCATATGAAAAAAAAATAATAAATAAAAAAAATAAATAAAAAAATAAAAATTGCTGGCAACGTGTGCGCTATGAGTAAACATTCTTAAAAAGCGTTAGTGCATCCAAGTTTTGATTTAAAAGTAAGCTAGTAAAGAGGAAGAAGTGTAGGAAGGAGAAATGAGAGAAATCCATTTAAGTGAGAAGAAGGCACTTTGAGGTAGTAAAAGCAAAGTTGACCTTAGGTTTAGAAAGTTGGATGTTGGTATTTCGCGTTGCTGAGGTAAATTTTTGTAGAGTGCGCTAAGGAATTGTAGTGAGGCATGAGGCATTGTGACAATCTGAGAAACAAAAAGTGTTGCATTGCTTGAAGACAAGCAATAATTTAAGTTTGGGGGTTTGATAACTTGAAAATATCAAGTTATTAAGCATCTAATATAAGCTTATTGTGAGCCTCAAGAGAGTGAAAATACCCAAGTTTTAACTAATTTATATGCTAGATGAAGTAATATTGATTTATTTGTATTAATGTGCTCATATTGATTATTATCTTTGAAATTCGTATAAAACTGCACTAATTCTAATTTATTGCTGCATCAGGAAAGCTTGTAGCATGACATGTTTGTTGTTGTAGCATGGAAGCTTGTTGCTATAGCATGGAAAGCTTGTAGCATGGAAAGCCTATAGCATGGAAAGCTTGAAGCATGGAAAGCCTGTAGCATGGAAAGCTGTAGCATGGAAGCTTATTGCATATAGCATGGAAAACTTGTAGCATGACATGATTGTTGCTGTAGCATGGAAGCTTGTTGCTATAGCATGGAAAGCTTGTAGCATGGAAAACCTATAGCATGGAAAGCTTGTAGCATGGAAAGCCTATAGCACATGGAAGCTTGTTGCTATAGCATGGAAAACTTGTAGCATGACATGATTGTTGTTGTAGCATGGAAGCTTGTAGCATGAAAGCCTGTAGCATGGAAAGTACACAGGCACACATCCCAAGATGATAAAGAGAAGCAACTTGCTTTGGCTCAAAGCAAGACATGCTTTGACTCAAAGCAATACATGCTTTGGCTCCAAGCAACATGCTTTGGCTCCAAGCAAAGAAAAGTCTATAAATAGAGGGGAGATGTAGAATCAAAGGCATCCTAGAATCCAAGGATCCACAAGTCTTTCTTAGAGTGTTTTGTGTTTTATTGCATGTTGTAGCATGAACTTATTTAGAGTTTTATGTTTTATTTTATGTTGTAGCATGAGTTAATTTCTTTTTATCAAGGCTTAGCCTAGGTGCCCATGAGGTATTAAGATTATTTTTGTATGCAATGCAATGAATCAGTGATATTGATGTTTTCTACTTAGATGTGATAATTCTTTCATTACTAATATCCGTCTGATCAACCGATAGAGGTAGTAGCATGATAAATCCCTGACAGGTAATGCATGTGGAAATATCTAAGTAGATCAAGATAATACATTACATGTAGTCTGGTTGTGTTAGGAATAACTCAACCGCTTAGGATATATTTCATGAATGTATTTGGGTTGCTTTAGGAATAATTCAAGCACTTGCAAGCATATAGAGAACTGATTAAACGCATGAATTAAGCAATAGGAATATTCTTAGTTCATCGCATGTGTAATACCGGAAGGGAATCACATGTTTATTTCTCGCTTAGGCATCAATATCCTGTCGATTCATTGTTATGTGCTACATTAATATCTTATCTATCGCATGTGGTTGCTGTGACGAAAGTCTTGATAGCTCATCATCCATCATATCTTTCTATCGCATTATCATTGCTTTTCTTTATCGCATATTCAACCTGTCGCATCCATATTTTATTACCCCAGCACAACTCGCCCTTCCCTGTGGATTCGACCCTGGAATACTCCAGGTATTACTTGGTAGTGCATAATTTATACTTGGATTAATGCACAACAACGACATATTCTTTAGTTAATTCAATATAAATTAGAAGAGATTAAAACTACCCTATCAGCTGACATCCATTTGCCAAATTTCATAGTTATAGAAAGCGATAAATGAATTGAGTATTCTTATTGATTTTAACATAACAACTGGTGGGAAAGTTTCTTCATAGTCAATCCCTTCTCTTTGGGTATAACCTTTAGCCACCAATTGGGCTTTGAAGGCTTGTACCTTACCAGTTTGGTCTTGTTTTCTCCTGTAAATCCACTTGCAACAGATAGGTTTTTCATTATTTGGTTGATCTACAAGTTCCCAGACTGAGTTGAAATAGAAATTTTATATTATTTCCCTTAGTCAATTTACCTCAATACCCTTTATGAGCTACAATTGGGATCTAATTGACCGAACGGTAGCTCAATACCCTTTATGAGCTACCGTTCGTTAACTGTGGGTTCACTCCACTATAGAAGCACAGTTGCACTCTTCTCACTGCAGATATATTTTTGCGTCCACGGATATTGACCAATAACAACAAGTTAGTCCTTCACAAGTGTTCATAATGTTAGCTGGGTCAAATTACCGTTTTACCCCTGGGTTACCTCTACATCGTTAAGTGCCAATGCTGCTCCAATGACAAACTTGTTTAAGGTCCAACCAACAAACAGAAATCCCTCTCGTGCCATTGAGAGGGCAGGGCCCTTTGTTCAAGACCTGGAGACACCACTTAAGAGAACACTCATCTACTTAATCTAAAGTGGAGAATGAGTGAATTCCATCTTGTGTGATTATGTTCTCAGCTCCCCACTCGGTCTTGTCTCCAAAATTGTAGGCTTGTTGAGTCAACGTACAAGCCACTCTCACCCATACAAATCAAAGGACAATCCCTCGTGAACAGGAGTTGTTGGACTACTCCGTTCACCGCAAGCGCAGGGGTCGTCACAAGTAATATAAAATGGTAAGTAATACCGAGTATCAAATCTAGAGGGAGGCGAAGCGAAAATTAAGCAAAAATAAAAATCTCTTGAACACTAAAAATAATTGGGTGAGATAATATTTAGGGAACAACTCATGATATAAAGAGGAATTTAAAATTCAAAGCAATTGAAGAAAATAAGTTGATAAAAAAAATAAAATATGGAGAAAGAGTTTTCTTTTAATTGGAAGAGGGGTCTTGAAAATCAATTATTAGCTAAACAATTGTTATAATTATCTTATCTCATTGCCCAACTAATTATAATCCTAGAATTTCCGTTAATCACATAGGTTCTCATGTCGGTTTCCCCTAGTTGTAATTAATTCATTTTAACAACCTAAGTGTCCTTAGCGCCATTAAAAATCATTAATTATTACGCTCTTATTCATTTTAGGAATCTAAGTTTAATCAACTAATCCCGGTGTCACGACGGGCAATTAAACTAGTTGCATGGATTACGATCTATCCTAATTTCTCTCCGTCGAGTTTCCATTAAGAATCGAATCATTACACAATTGGCCAGATTGAGTAAAGCACTAAGCACATCCATACAAATAATTAGGACATGGGCAAGAGACAAGAAATTATATCAATATTTGGACTATCATTTCATTTCAAGACCCCAAATTGGGGTTTAGCTACACATAATATCCACAATAATTACAAGGGAAAGCATATTAAAGAGCATAAAAGGAAAGGAATTGACCGTCGAAAAACCCCTCGCTGACGCTCGGAGCCTCGCCGACTACTCCTTGAGCCTCCTAAGATGCTTCCCAAAAACTCCTCAAAATATTTTCCACAAAAGAATTCTCTCAAAAAGGCTAGAAAGCCTTGAGAGGGGCTCCAAAGGAGCCTAAGGAAGAAAGGAAAGAAATTATTCCTTGGTGGATTGTTGGATGCTAAAATGAGGCACCTTGGGGCGCCTTTTATAGGCCTAGAATGGGGGTAGCATCGCGACGCTACATTTCACAACGTCGCGACGCTACCATGCACGCGTCTTGTTGCCCAAGAAATGGGTAGCGTCGCGACGCTATCTACACAGCGTCTCGACGCTGACCCAATTTCCAGATTTTTTCAGCTTTGATTTGGGCTGATTTTTGGGCCTTCTCTTCACTTCTTTTTGGGCATTTTCATCATGATTGTCCTCTTTAGATCCCCTTTTCATCCAAGCTTGGATTTGGGCTTCATTTGCTTCATTTTTGGCCCTTTTTCTCCCAAAATCACCAACTTTGCTCCTAAGGACCAAATAACGGAATTCAATAAATATTTTCATTAAAAACACGATTAAAGCACAGAAAAGCCTAATAAACTGGGACTAAAATCGCGACATTTCTGCTCGCTATCATACCCCCAAACTTAAGCTTTTGCTAGTCCCGAGCAAAATAAATTCTAAAGATGCATGAAATAGAATCGCTCAAGCCTCAATGATTTTGGAATTCTTAGGATAGAATGGAAAACATGCAAGTGGAATAAGCAAGCACCGCATACTCTTGAAGAAATCTTAAACTAGATTGAACTTATGATTAATGAATAGCATACTCAAGACTTATCTATTGATTCTTTTACTTAACCTAGATTAGTCTTATGGCTTTCTCCATTTGTTTTCCCCCTACACTGGCTAAGAGCCCCTAATAGGTCGGAGTCCTTCTATCATGCAAAAAAAAAAGAAACTAGGGTGCCTGTCATTTTTTTCTATTTAATGGGGGAGCAAAACTCACAAATGATTTTTCTCTTTTATTTTTCTTTTGCTACTCCCCAAAACTTGCATTTTGATTTCTAATTGCACTAGCTTTCACACTACGGTGCAGGGACCCTTAACCCGAATTTTATTCTTTGGTTGGCCTAACTGATCATACCGTAGGTAGCTCTTTTTCCCCTAGGCTTTTTCTTTTGTGCAAGCAAAATTTTCTTTTTCAACAGATTTTCTTTTCTCTATTTTTCTTTTGTTGCTTTTGCTTTTCTCTCAGCAGGCATATCATTTTTTTTCTACCTAGCTCTTTAGAACAATCAAGCATGAACTTCCTAATATTAGAAACTAAGCCTATCGGGGTGACAAAAAACTTTAAAAACAATAATAAGAATCTAGATTTTCAAAGACGTCATTAGATAAGGCTATTGTATGGTTTAGACATCAAAACTAAGTATCAAAAAATTTTAAAATTTCACAATTTCTGCCGTGCTCCTAGATTCCACAACATATAAACAATTTTCTCCCAAAATTTCTAAAATCACATCCTTGGCTATCATAGCTATCTAATCATGCATCCAACAGAATTTATTTATGCTCAACACAACGAAAGCCTCCCCCCCAAACTTAAACTAAACATTGTCCCCAATCTTTTAAAAACATTAAAGCATAAAGTGGGATACTGAGACTTCCCTGAGCTAGGAGCGCTTCATATTCTTCCTTTGGATCCAGAAAAATGAGATTTTTGGAATTTTGGGATATGCTAAGGTGATCTTGCAAAACAAAATTGGATCACGGAGCAAAGAAAATTATTTACTACAAAAACAACTACCTAAACTTTAATCCTTGGGTTGCCTCCCAAGCAGGGCTTTCTTTAACGTCTTTAGCTAGACGAGGCTCGGCACGCATACGGAGGCTCGAAATAATAATTTTCATCATCCTCCGGGCCCTGCAAGAAATCACGCACCGAATTGCATACTACAAACAGGGGAGGAAAAAAACTTTCCCCTGGCCCATTTTCACTAAAGAGATTATCATAATAACATTTCAGAAAATAATCAGCTGCATCAAATCTCTTTTCCAAATCTCTATTTAGAAAGCAATTATTAACAGAGTCATCAAGCGTTATGATATCAACTGGTCTAGGATCTAAAGATGGTCTATCAATCATGCCAGTCCATTCATCAGAAAAGATATCTACATGCTCCGCAGATTCCTCAGACTCAGCATTAAAAAATGATTCAACTAAGCTATCATATGACTCATCATCAGAAGAATTAAAGAATTCAAGAATTTTAGGATCAGATTCTATACTATGCATAGATTCGAGCTCCTCTGGGTCAGATTCTATGCCATATACATCATCAGGACACGAATCAAAAGTATTAACATTATCAGGGTTCATGCATTCAAGAATGTCAAGATTAGACTCAATAGATTCAGTGTAATCATGATCAGACTCAAAATTATCTATCAGGTAATCTTTTTTATGCATTTCATGCTTATCCTCAATGTCAGGCAATTCAATATCATCATCAAAATTATCCATTTCAGGCAAATCTAATTCATTTTAAAAGGAAGGTAAATCATCAGCTGCAGATCTTTCATTCTCACAAGAAGGAAAGTCTAAATCATTTTCAAAGTCAGGCAGATCTAAATCATTCTCAAACAGAGGATAATCTAAATATGCATCATGATCAAACTCCCCATCATTCATAAGCATTTCTCCTAAGCCTAGGCCAAGATTATAGTCTACCTCTTCATCATCATCAGTCAAGTATTCAGGACCAACAGAAAAATATGTATGCAAACTACAAACAGATTCATCCTGGCCAAAAATACTAAACACGACTTTTTCATCCTCAATTTTCAAGGTAAGCTTACCTGTATGCACACTAATCTCAGCCTTACCAGTTGCTAAGAAAGGTCTGCCTAGAATAATGGGCACCTCTTTGTCCTCCTTCATGTCCAGTACCACAAAGTCTATAGGGAAGTGATAGCGAGCATAGCTAGCTATCTTTACTTATTTAATTTAGCTAGTCTTTTATGATTTTTGGATCATTTTATTGTGCTTTAATGTTTATGTTGTAGGAAATGGTTGATTGGAGCTAAAACGCAATAGTGGAGTCAATCGGGTGCTCGGGACTCGAAAAGATGCAAAGTAGTGAAAAAAGAGTCAAAGAGGAAAAAAGTCAATATTCGGCCAAATGCAGACTAGCGTCTCTACGCTAGCCCTTGAACGTCTCGACGCTAGCATTCCTTATCTGAATAGGCGCGAAATGGTCACAGCGTCGAGACACTGCGACCTTAGTGTTTCGACGCTGTGTAATTCCCTTTCCAGAACACGCGTGTTTAGAGGCAGCGTCTCGACGCTACGACGAAAAATCAGAATAAATGGTTCTTTTCGGCTAGGTTTTTGGGGGGAGCCCAATTGGTGAGATTTTAGCCCTAATTTTGACTAGAGACCTTTTGTGGGAGCTAAAGGCAAGGCCAAGGAGCGAGAATCAAGCGAGAAGACGTGGAGATCGTGATGGGGACGTGCGGTGTCGGCAGATTCGAGTTTTCCTTTCTCTTTCCCTTAACTCTTGTAGTTTTTATGGCTTTTCTTTCAATTAGTGTTTGTAGTTTAAAGACTATGAATTGCTAGTTGTTTGTCTTAGGGATTGATGTAGTTGTTTTAGTTTTTTGGATTGATTTGTGGTATGAATATGCATTTATTTTATCTATGCAATTATGGTTAAATGCTTTCAATTACTTGATCACTAGTTGAATGATTTGAATGTTGAATCTTGCTCGGGAGAGGGGATTTGGCCTAAGACTTACTTTATTTAATTGCATGACTAAAGTAGAAATTCTAAGTTTGTGACGGGATTTGGAATAACTTTAGAAGTTGCTTGAAGAACTAAACTCAAAGCCTTGCGTGTTAATGAACTTAGATAGGGATATCAAGTTGGTTGCATGCACGAGAATCAATTATGCTCGGGAGAGATAGTTGTGATAAAAGGTTCCTAGACTTGGTAGAATAATTGCATGCTAAATTCATCCCATTAATTAATCCTCATTCTTAATCAATGAAATCAATTCCCTAAGAATCTTTCCATTTGAGTCTCCACTTTTATTTTATGTTTTTTTTTTGTCTTAGATTTTATCTTTATCATTGAGTTTTGCTCCCTAGAAAAAATTGAACAAAAGTATTCGCGATACTTAATTTGCTAGAAAACCAATACAGAGGACGACACTCGTTTTACACGAAAACACTATATTATTACTTGACTCGTACACTTGCGGTAAGCACATTTGCGCATCAAGTTTTTGGCGTCGTTGCCAGGGATTGGCACATTTAGCTAGATTGATATTGTGAAAAAATTGTTTGATCTTAATTTAGGGTGTATTTTTACTTTGTTAGGTTGATTGCATTTTTTTTCCTTATTTGTTTTTCTTTCCATATTTGTTTTTTTTGGCTTAGCTTTTCTTTTAGTTGTGTAATCTTTTTCTTATTTGTTTCTTGTTATTCCTTTTTAGATTAGTTTTTCCTTATTTGTTAGTTTCCTTATTTGTGTTTTGCCATATTTATTTTTGCATTCCATATTAGGTTATTTTGTTTCCTTTTCTTGATTATATTTTCCATATTTAGATTAGTTGTTTTTCTTTTCTTTATTTCTTTCCATGATTGTTTTTTTTCCTTTTTAGGGTAGCTTTGCTTTTGTATGCGTAGTAGTAGAGAATTGATATCGTTGGATCCCGAGATCGAAAGAACAATTCATAGGATTCGAAGAGAAAACAGAGAAATGATTCAAATGGCTGACCAAAATCCACCTGAGGAGCCTAGGCCTATTAGAGACTACTTTCAACCCGTGTTTCAGGGGCAACAGTCGGGGATTGTCTATGCCCCGATCAATGCCAACAACTTTGAGCTGAAGATCGGTCTCATTCAGATGGCCCGAGACTGTGCATACAGAGGATCGCCCACCGAGGATCCGAATTCTCATCTAAAATCATTTTTGGATATTTGTGGGACGGTAAAAATTAATGGAGTTTCTGAGGATGCTATTCGCTTACGTTTATTTCCTTTTTCTTTGCAGGATAAAGCACGAGATTGGTTGCAATCTATTCCCCCTGGGAGCATCACCACTTGGGATGCTTTGGTCCAGGCCTTTTTGAAGAAATTTTTCCCTCCTGCAAAGACGGTCAAGCTGAGGACCGAGATTGGGACATTCCAACAACAATATGATGAGCAGCTTTTTGAGGCCTGGGAGCGATTCAAAGAGTTTTTTTTTTTTTTTTTGAGACTTGCGATTCAAAGAGTTGTTGAGGAAGTGTCCTCAGCATGGATACCCCAACTGGCTATAGGTTCAATTGTTTTATAATGGTTTAACTCCTAGCACAAAAACGATTGTTGATGCAGCTGCAGGTGGGACTCTGTTGTCCAAGACCGTGGAAAATGCTCACATACTTCTAGAGGATATGGCCACCAACAGCTATCAGTGGCCACCTGAGCGATCTGCACCTAAAAAGATTGCTGCTGGAGTGTTTGAGGTTGACAAGGTAAGTGCACTCCAGGCCCAGATGACCTCCCTAGCTAATGCTTTTATGAAATTTTCAGGTACAGGGAGTGCACAGTCAATTGAATCAGCTGCTGCATTAGCATCTAAACCTCAGGAGGAGACCATTGAACAGGTTCAGTATGTATCAAATTCTAATTTTAGGGGTTATAATAATAATGCTACACCTACACATTATCACCCTAACAATAGGAACCATGAAAATTTCTCTTATGCCAATACTATGAGTGTTCTTAATCCTCCTGGTTTTGGCCCTCAACCTCAAGAAATAAAAAGTTAGAAGATCTTGTTGGAGCTTTCATTGCAGAGTCTAGTAACAGGACAACCAAATTGGAGGAGGCAGTCATTGCCATCAACTCAACAGTGAATGGCCATAGTGCTGCCATCAAGAACATTGAGACTCAGCTGGGACAGTTGGTAAGTGTTGTAAGCACCATGAATAAAGGTAAGGCCCCAACTGAGCAGGAGAAAGCCCAGATGGAGTACTGTAAAGCAATCACTGTGCACCATGAGGAAGCTGAAGAGGAGCCTGAGTCTGAGGATTATGACACGCCTACAGGGGAAGCTGAGGAGGACACATCATCAGATGAGGCTGAAAAACCTGAACCTGAGCCTCCTATTCCTTCTCCCACTCTGATGGTTCCCAAAGAAAAGAAAAAGAAAAAGAAGAAAAAGAACAATCAGGTTCAGTTTGATAAATTTATGAATGCTTTTATGAGTCTGAACATTAACATTCCTTTTGCAGAAGCATTAGAGATGCCCCGGTACAACAGGTTCATGAAGGAATGGTTAGCAAAGAAGCGAAAGGAAAAGAAGGTTGACACCGTATATCTCGCTTCCACATGCAGCACCAGAGTACAACAGAAGGTACCTGAAAAAGTAGCAGACCTAGGGAGTTTTTCTGTTCCTTGCAGTTTTGGTACTTATTCATTTAGAGCTTTATGTGATTTAGGTGCTAGCATTAATATTATTCCTCTATCTCTGTGCAAAAAGTTAGATATAGGTGAGATTAAATCTACTCCTGTAAAGCTCCAATTTGTTGATCAGTCTGTGGTTAGACCAGTTGGCATAATAGAAAATGTTTTAATCAGAGTAGGTAGACTTTTCCTCCCTATTGATTTGTATGTTATGGATATGATGGAAAATCCTACAATGCCTATTATATTAGGAAGACCATTCCTCGTTACTGGGCGAGTGATTATTGATATTAAGCGCAGGGAGCTCACTATTAGAGTCAGGAATGACAAAGAAATATTTAAAGCAGTTGAAGACTCTAATGGACATTCTGAAGTGCTTTTCATGGGCTACAAGAAAGGTGCAAGAAAGAGCACCTCTATTGGATTAAAAAAAAAAAAAGCCTCCTTGAAGCACGGTCAACACGTCGAGCTAATGACGTTAAACAAGCGCTTATGGGAGGCAACCCAAGTAAGTTAGTTGTGTATTTCTTTTGAGTTTTATTTATTGTTTGTGTCTGTTTTGTAGGTCTTGTTTTCTGTCTCTCCTTTGCTTTCAAGCTTTCAAGATCTCAATCAAGAAGTCAGCATCATTCCAGGCCAATATTGTTCACTCCTTCCATTCTTTCTTTGTTCTCATGCTTGATTATGCCTTATTTTTTGTATACATTGAGGACAATGCATGTTTTAAGTTTGGGGGTGGATTAGCATGTTTGTGGAGCCCTTGAGCATCTGAGTTCGGGCTATAGTTTTGAGCTTTCTTTGAATTGAGCGTATGGTTGTTTTCTGGATGCTATTTTTGCATGACTATGATATCCTAGGATAGGCGTTCTTGTCAATTATTAAGCTTGCGATGAGTTGTAAGCATGAGTGCCCAAAAAGGGAGACTTTTTAAACTTTTTCTAGGAGATGGCTTGCATGAGTAGAGTATTTGTCTTGGCTAGATTTGTATTTGAATGCTTAGGCGAATTATTGGGTTCATATGCCTGTTGTCACCTCCATAGGTGTAGGGAAGAGCTAAAGAGTTAATTGTCTGCAAATTAGCATGTTTGATCTTGCTTAGGAGGAACGAAAAGAATATATGCTATGTATGCTCATAAAGAAAAATCATTCTTGTTGTTACTACTGAGAAAAAAAAATTATTATGCCATGGCCTGTGCACAGTTTGCAATGTTTAATAAAGTTTAGGCAAAAAGAGCAACCCCTGTTGTGATCAGTTAGGCCAAGCAGAGAAATCTCAGGTTAATGGTCCCTATAATAGGTGAGTGAAAGCTAGTGCCACATATAAATGCTGAATTTAATTGTTAATTATAAACACCTAAGTATGGAGGAAAACAAACTAATTTCTTCCATTAACTCATTAGTGAAACCTTAGCAGTGTAGAGGGAAGATGAGTTGAGAGTTAATAATCCAATCCCGGGCTAGTAGAGTCTGATCTTGTTGAGTTAGATCTCGCTTCTACAAGTTAATTTTGGAAAAATTTTAATTTGCCTCCCTCATTGGTCCTTGTGCGCATGTCTCTTGCTTGCTTGACTATTGACTTTTGAGCCTTGAGGATTGAGTGATGATTATTGCATCCATTCTTCTACTGTATGTTTGATTTGTAGTTTGCTCGAAGACTAGCAAAAGCTTAAGTTTGGGGGTATTTGATACCGAGCATAGCTAGCTATCTTTACTTATTTAATTTAGCTAGTCTTTTATGATTTTTGGGTCATTTTATTGTGCTTTAATGTTTATGTTGTAGGAAATGGTTGATTGGAGCTAAAACGCAATAGTGGAGTCAATCGGGTGCTCGGGACGCGAAAAGATGCAAAGGAATGAAAAAAGAGTCAAAGAGGAAAAAAGTCAACATTCGGTCAAATGCAGACTAGCGTCAAGACGCTAGCCCTTGAGCGTCTCGACGCTAGCATTCCTTATCTGAATAGGCGCGAAACGGTCACAGCGTCTCGATGCTGCGACCTTAGCGTCTCGACGCTGTGTAATTTCCTTTCCAGAATACGCGTGTTTAGAGGCAGCGTCTCGACGCTACGACGAAAAATCAGAATAAATGGTTCTTTTCGACTAGGTTTTTGGGGGGAGCCCAATTGGTGTGATTTTAGCCCTAATTTCGACTAGAGACCTTTTGTGGGAGCTAAAGGCAAGGCCAAGGAGCGGGAATCAAGCGAGAAGACGTGGAGATCGTGACGGGGACGTGCGGTGTCGGGGGATTCGAGTTTGCCTTTCTCTTTCCCTTAACTCTTGTAGTTTTTATGGCTTTTCTTTCAATTAGTGTTTGTAGTTTAAAGACTATGAATTGCTAGTTGTTTGTCTTAGGGATTGATGTAGTTGTTTTAGTTTGTTGGATTGATTTGTGGTATGAATATGCATTTATTTTACCTATGCAATTATGGTTAAATGCTTTCAATTACTTGATCACTAGTTGAATGATTTGAGTGTTGAATCTTGCTCGGGAGAGGGGATTTGGCCTAAGACTTACTTTATTTAATTGCATGACTAAAGTAGAAATTCTAAGTTTGTGACGGGATTTGGAATAACTTTAGAAGTTGCTTGAAGAACTAAACTCAAAGCCTTGCATGTTAATGAACTTAGATAGGGATATCAAGTTGGTTGCATGCATGAGAATCAATTATGCTCGGGAGAGATAGTTGTGATAAAAGGTTCCTAGACTTGGTAGAATAATTGCATCCTAAATTCATCCCATTAATTAATCCTCATTCTTAATCAATGAAATCAATTCCCTAAGAATCTTTCCATTTGAGTCTCCACTTTTATTTTATGTTTTTTTTTGTCTTAGATTTTATCTTTATCATTGAGTTTTGCTCCCTAAATAAAATTGAACAAAAGTATTCGCGATACTTAATTTGCTAGAAAACCAATCCAGAGGACGACACTCGTTTTACACGAAAACACTATATTATTACTTGACCCGTACACTTGCGGTAAGCAAATTTGCGCATCAGGAAGATAAATTTATTGACTTTTACCAGCACGTCCTCCAAACCACCCATCGGGTGGGTAATCGATCTGTCAGCAAGCTGGAGAGTGACGTCGGTGTCATTCATACCTGTTAAACCAATCTTCCTATAAACAGAAAAGGGCGTCAAGTTTATACTTGCTCCTAAATCACATAAGGCCCTATCGAAAGATACTTCTCCTATGGTGCAGGGAACTGTAAAACTCCCTGGATCTTTCTGCTTAGAAGGTATTCTTCCAGAAACAATGGTACTGCTACTCTCAGATAATTTAAAATTTTCTTTTTTCAGACTTGTCTTTCTAGAAAGCATTTCCTTCATGAATTTCCCATAATTAGGCATGTTATACAAGGCTTCTACCAAGGGAATATTCACTGACAACTTCTTGAACATTTCTAGAAACTTTTGAAACTGTTCATCTAATTTGACATTTTTAAAGCGTTGAGGAAAAGGTAACTCCCTGTAATCAATGGTTGGACATTCGCCTCTCCGCTTGGGCAGGCTAATGTGCGAGCCTCTGTCATGGTGGTTGCATGGAACCACTTCTTCCTCATTCATTTTCTCTTTGTGCCTGCCATCCTGCTTTTCATCTTCTTTTCTACCTGCAAAAGTGTTAGAGAAATCACAATTTAAATCAATAGAGTTGGGAGGATGTTGGAACCTTTCAGAGGAGGCTTTTTGTGCCTCAGCCCTTTCATCTTCATCCCTTCTCTTTTCTTCTTCCTTTTTCTTCTCTGAATTATTCTCCAGTTATCTACCACTTCTCAGTGTCACCATCTTCCACTGCTCTCTCGGGTTAGGTTCAATGTCACTTGGAAATTTTCCCTTCTGAAGGGCATTCACTGCTGAAGCGATCTGCCCTATTTGCACTTCCATGTTTTTCAGAGCTGTGTCGTGGTTATTTACTGCTGTCTGGAGATTCACGTTCAATACTCTTTGTTCTTTAATAAACAGAGCCACCATCTCCTCTAGGTTATTCTTCTTTTCAGGCGCACTAGATGATGCAAAACCTGGGGGTGGTTGCAAAACATCATTCGTGTTTGAATATGAGAAGTTCTCGTGATTGCGCAGACTGGGGTGGTAGAAGTTTGGTACTCCTTGAGCAAATGGTATATTTCCTACGTACTGAACTTCTTCCACATCTTGACCTTCCTTCTTTGAATTTCCTTCAACTAAGGTGGAAATGGATTTGACCACCTCAGATGAAGTCAGCTTGTTCAGCGCATTGGTCAGAGATGCCATCTATGCCTTCAATGAACTTGACTCATCCAATTCATATAATCCAGCCTTCTTTGAAATTGCTCCCCTCTCGGTCGGCCACTGATAACTGGTTGCCGCCATTTCCTCAAGCAAATCTTTGGCTTCTGCCACTGTTTTGGAAAGAAAACTTCCTCCTGCTGATGTGTCTAGGACTGTCTTTGTGGAGGGATTCAATCCATTGTAAAACAACTGTACTTGAAGCCAATCAGGATATCCATGTTGGGGGCATCGCCTAAGCATTTCTTTGTATCTCTCCCACGGCTCGTACAACTACTCCACGCCAAGCTGCCTAAATGTTTTGATTTCAGTCCGGAGCTTGGTAGTCTTTGCAGGAGGGAAAAATTCCGTCAGAAAAGCCTGGGCAAGCTCGTCCCATGTACTAATGTTGCCCGTCTCGACTGATTCGAGCCAATCCTTTGCTTTATCTTGTAGAGAAAATGGAAACAACCTCAATATTATCGGGTCTGCCGGAACTCCGTTCATCTTCACCGTCCCACAAATTTCTAGGAATGATCGCAGATGTGAGTGGGGGTCCTCAGAAGGATGTCCCTTAAACGAGTTATCGTGCGCCATCTGAATCCATCTTGTCTTTAACTCAAAATTTGTAGCTTGGATTGGGGCGTAGACGATTCCAGAATTCTCGGTGGGAAGAACTGGCTGTAACAAATCTCTAATTGCCTTGGGAGCTTCCTCTTGATGGGCCATTGCTTCTGGTAATCTTTTCTCTTTACGAATGGTTCTAAGAGTCCTGTCAATTTAAAGATTTAGCGGAAAAAAATTAACCACCTTGTTCCTTCACATACAATGTTCCCAGTAAATTAAAAGAACCAAACAAAAATAAGAATAAAATAATATTCACAAATGAAAAATAATATTTACACCTAAATTAATATTTATCCCTTTCTTTTCGATGTCAAAAAAAATTAATTTGCTTAAAAATCAAGCTTCCCCGGCAACGACGGCAAAAACTTGTTTGACTACTCCGCTCACCGCAAGTGCACGGGTCGTCACAAGTAATATAAAACGATAATTAATACCGAGTATCGAATCCACAGGGAGGCGAAGCGAAAATTAAGCAAAAATAAAAATTTCTTGAGCACTAAAAATAATTGGGAGAAATAATATTTAGGGAATAGCTCATGCAACAAAGAGGAATTTAAAATTCAAAGCAATTGAAGAAAATAAGTTGATAAAAAAAAATGGAGAAAGAGTTTTCTTTTAATGGGAAGAGGGGTCTTGAAAATCAATTATTAGCTAAACAATTGTTATAATTATCTTATCTCATTGCCCAACTAATTATAATCCTAGAATCTCCGTTAATCACATAGGTTCTCTTGTCGGTTTCCCCTAATTGTAATTAATTCATTTTAACAACCTAAGTGTCCTTAGCGCCATTAAAAATCATTAATTATTACGCTCTGATTCATTTTAGGAATCTAAGTTTAATCAACGAACCCCAATGTCATGACGAGCAATTAAACTAGTTGCATGAATTACGATCTATCCTAATTTCTCTTCGTTGAGTTTCCATTAAGAATCAGATCATTACACAATTGGCCAGATTGAATAAAGCATTAAGCACATCCATACAAATAATTAGGACAAAGGGGCAAGAGACAAGAAATTATAACAATATTTGAACTATAATTTAATTTCAAGACCCCAAATTGGGGTTTAGCTACACATGGCTAAAATATCCACAACATTTACAATAGACAACATAATTAAGAGCATAAAAGGAAAGGAATTGACCGTTGAAAAACCCCTTCGCTGACGCTCGGAGCCCCGCCGACTACTCTTTGAGCCTCCTAAGATGCTCCCCAAAAACTCCCCAAAATATTTCCCACTAAAGAATCCTCTCAAAAAGGCTAGAAAGCCTTGAGAGGGGCTCCAAAGGAGCCTAAGGAAGAAAGGAAAGAAATTATTCCTTGGTGGATTGTTGGATGCTAAAATGAGGCACCTTGGGGCACCTTTTATAGGCCTGGAATGGGGGTAGCGTCGCGACGCTACATTGCACAGCGGCGCGACGCTGCCATGCACGCGTCTTGTTGCCCAAGAAATGGGTAGCGTCGAGACGCTATCTTCACAGCGTCGAGACGCTAACCCAATTTCCAGATTTTTTCCAGCTTTGATTTAGGCTTATTTTTGGGCATTCTCTTCACTTCTTTTTGGGCATTTTCATCATGATTGTACGACATTTCTGCTCGCTATCAGGAGTCCATAACCCACTCAGGATTGAGACAAAGTTGTCTAGGTCCTCCTAAGGAAATAGAAACGTAACTAGTCAACGGTGTTACAGCTAGTGGTTACTATTTCTCAGTCCGGTCTTATCCAAACTCATTGCATATGATACCCCCACTTGCATGTCCCCTACACGAGCTCGTTGAATCATTGTGTTTGTATCAAATACAAAGCAAGCCCTAACCATAGTGTCACCAGGATAAGGTACCCAACTTTATCCCTATACTATAGACCTTTTACGCGGTTTCTTAAACAATGATCCTCGTATGCTCCCACATACAGTTCAAGACTCATACAACAACCTAGGATGTGAGTTTATTAGATTACGATTGTTTAGGCAAGACAAACATAATACAAACAGTAATACTTTATTGAATAATACATCAATAATATTTTATTAACGTTTGACCAAATGCTACATTTACTATCTACGAGTTTTAGGGCATAAAACCCAACAAACTCCCACTTGAACTAGAACTCTAGTTAGTGGGACATACAATAAATGACCCAAAGCTGGAAATGTTAAATGTATATTGTACATTACATAAAAAGGTAATATACATATGAATACAATAAACTAGGACATTCTTATACAAATTACACATCTTCCACTTGCCCTAGATTGTACAATATACATGTCTCACAGAACTAGACTTTCTAGATGAACCTCAAACACTTTAGCCGAGAGAGCCTTCATAAACAGATCAACGATGTTGTCCTTCGAAGCGATCTTGGTGACGATCACATCTCCTCATTTCACAATCTCCCGTATCAGGTGATACTTCCTCTCTATGCGCTTTCCTCATTTGTGGCTGTGAGGTTCTTTGGAGTTGGCTACAACCCTACTATTATCACAATATAATGTTATGAGCAAGTCCATATTTGGAAAAACTACCAAATTTGTCAGGAACTTCTTGAGCCAAATTGCTTCCTGAAGTAGCTACATACTCAGCCTCCATAGTGGAGTTTGGTATGCACCCTTGTTTGATGATTCTCCAGACTACAACTCCTCCATTTAAGGTGAATACTGACCCTGATGTGGATTTCCTAGAATCCTTGTGAGTCTGGAAGTCAAAGTCGGTGTATCCTGTACGGATCAAATCCTTAGCCCCAACACCAACATGTAGTCCCCCATTCTCCGAAGATACTTGAGGATATTCTTAACAACGATCAAGTGGTCTTACCCTGGATTAAACTAATACCTGTTGACTATCCCTACTGCATAACAAATGTAAGGCCTAGTGCAGGGCATAACATATGTTAAGCTACTCACAACTAAGGCGTAGGGAAACTCTTCAAAATGCCACCCAGGAATCCCCTGAATGAAATACTCTGTCATACCATTCATCAGCTCACAACTGTTGCAATTCTGGAGTGGTTAAAAATATGAGATAAATTGACTCCAAAATATTGTGCAAGTATACACAATCTAGCAACAAGTGATAAGTATTTATCGTATCCACAAGGTCTTGAAATTGCCTACCTCTATTGATTTAATTTGCCTTTTTAGTGATTTCAAATGGTTGGTTAAATTGATTGGGTTTTTAAAATGCTGAAACAAAAGAAATACGAAAACAGTAAATGATTATGACTAGAGAAAACATAATGGAAACAGACACAGGTTAAGACTTCTGTAATTGTTATAAAAATGCTCCAGCAATTCTTTTGATCCATCAATCTCATTCAGTATTATCAGCGGGATCCTCCTGGAACTCCGGATTTTTTTGGAATATGTTTCAACTCCAATGACGTACTACAGATCAAGCACAAGGCAACTTGCTATCCCTAACTAAGTCACTGGCATTCACCAATACACAATGATCTAGCGTTAATTATCGCCACACAACTCCTAAATCATCCCTGAAACTAGGAGAAGCTATACATACCGGCTAGCTAGGCAGGCACATAATGAAATTAAAGATCAACAATAATTCAAGATGATCATGATCAAATAGAATTTCCAGATTTTATAAATATAACAATCACATAATTCTTAACCTGTGCCTACAAAGCAATTAGTTCATGATTGAAAACATAAAATATGTTACAATCTCGATAAGCACATCCATAATGAAAAATACAGAAGAAATACTAATCCTTTTAGCAATTGGGGAGATGAAACGGCTGCTCCAAACCACCAGGAACATAGAAGGACTTCGTCTCCTTGAGTTGAATCGCAAATGGTTTTCTTAGATCTCCATTCTGCTGTCAATTCGGCCTCCGACCGATTGATTTAGTCTCCAAGTCATGAATGAGTTTATCTCTAACGACTCCCTCCTTTTATAAGATGAGATTTAACCTAATTAGGTTAATCTAGACACGTGTATGACTCTCCTTGCTCCTTTATCCTGAGAATAGCTTAACAAAATTCAGTTCATTAAATTGGCTAACGAGCTGTGACGGGGCAGTTTTTGCTCCCAGCTTTGCTGCAGCACAGAATTTGCTCCCTCAAGTCGCTCAACAATATATTCTGCACAAACTAACTTTTAAAGCATCCATTCTTTGAAATGGGTTAAAACATGTAATATATATCTAAAAGCAACCATATTTAGCACAAAAGACACACAAATCAATATAGAAATAAGGTCTAAATAACTCCTTTTTGGAGAGTTATCATACCCCCAAACTTGAACTATTGCGCGTCTCAAGCAATACTAACCAACCTTCCCTGAAGAATTCAAAACGTTAGACAAAGCATAGCTTAATGAAATCAGATAATCCAACACTACCTTCAACCTCTACCTGAGCATTCTGCAAAATCAAGGACTGCTGCAGCAAAATAATTCTTCCGGCATGGACCAATAATCACCACTTTTAACTCAATTCTAAGAACTTGCCACAACCTAGCTCTATTATCAGACATATTAAAACACATTTTTAAGGGGTTTATATTTTTATTTCTCAGACTTAATGTAGCCCTATAGTCATAAGTTCTTACGCATGGGATGACCCACTTTATGGTGCAGTATACCCTTGCCTCAAACTCATCACCAACTAGGCTAAATACTCATTGTAAAGCTAAAAAATCCTTAGTTATTCTATCTCTTGCAACTCAGAATGGCGACATTTTATGATGAAGCTCACCTACGTTTTAGGAGATAGAAAAACTGTTGGATTATCATTCATCCTTTAAAACTTTTGCTCCATGAATTTTCTCAGCAAAATTTTCAACAATCGATTTTTTTCAGCAAATAGTTTTTCATTTTTTTATATTTCCTAGGTCATCTTTTGACGCAAAGACAAACTGTGGATATCACAAATGTCCCTGGTTACTCAACAACCTAGCAAATTATTCAATGAAGAAGAGAAATGCTCGAGCAAAACAATTGGAGTAGCAAAAAGTCCCCCAAACTTAAATTATTCATTGTCCTCAATGAATTAGCAACATGATAAGTATGCCCCCAAACTTAATTTTTTTTCTATCTAAATTTTAAACTAGGTGTGGGACTAGAAGTAAGCTTAAAGTGGATCAAATAAGACAACACTACCTCAGAATCTTCTTGTCGCAGCGATGACCAGTCTAGAAGGAATGCTCAAGCAAAAGGTTTCTGGAGATCCGAACACCTTGATCTAATTAAGCTAACTATTCAAAGCTTAAAAAATTCAGAAGAAAATTAAGTTAGATACTCAAATGTGCCAAACAAAACAATATTTGATTTCATTAAAGATCAAGATCACAGATTTAACATAATCATGACAGAGAGATTTCAAAGTAGCAGATAAAAAAACAAAGAAGCATAACATAACATAAGTAGAAAGAACCAAACACATGGAAGGCGAGCACAAAAAATAATTCATCAAAATATTTGCTCGAAGAAACTGAAACTTCCCTTTAATTCTTCTTCATGTTCAGGCTCTAGGTTTTCTTATTTCTCTCAAATGATGGACAGGGTGAAATGCTGAGGTTCATAAGATCGTTAATTAAAATTAGGAAGGCTTGATATGGCTTAGAAAAATTCACTTGCATAGCCCTTCTTAGTGTGGTTTCCCTTCAACGATAATAGCTCTAGTAGGATTGAAGTTGTCTCTCAGTGAATTCTAGCCTACTGAGAACCATCTCAAGTTGCTCCAACACTCTATGGACACCTCACAGCAATCCCCTTGTCAAACAACTTTATTTCACTGGAACTCTCTGGGACTCTGAACCTTCAAGTGCACTCGATCACAGGAGACAATGGAGTTGTGCGTTGTAGGCAATAATTTCTGCTTGATAAAGCTGAGCCAAGTGTTAGCCTCACACTTCAAGTATGTTGACTGGAATGTTCTTGCCTTCGTCCTAGACAACCTCCACTGGGCATTCAGTTGCTCGTTTGATGAAACAACTAATATTTCGTTGAAAATAGCGTGGGGGAAGTCTTGCAAATTAAATAGAGAATTAATCACTACATGGCTCCAGTCGAATAATAACCAGGAATCCTTCATTTTCATCGATGTTGGCGTAGAACTCCCATTCTAGTTGATCATCAGTGGGATCCGTCTTTGCGCACAATCGTTCCCAAACGTTATTAGTGATGTCCGCTCAAGGAAAATGTGGACTCTCTTTGCCATCATCGACGTCGCGCTCCATTAGAACATTTCACTTCAGAACTTCTTGATATTTTTGTCTTGCCTCTTCATGAATAAATCTCCCATACCGAAATCTTTCATCAAGCTCAACATTTTCACTCAGTTCCATCTCATTCTCAACAGTCTCAACTGAAGGATTGGAATTCCGTAATTCCGTTAAGCGGAAGCGTGATTGGGATCGATTCGTAATTAATTTTGTTTAATCTAAAATACCAATACATTGGCAATAATATTAGAACTATTCTAAATATATATTAAGGTTAAGCATACAAAAATATTAGATCTAAATCTAATTTATAAAGTAACAAATTACTTACTCTCGTTGACGACTCAGATTAAATTCACCAACTGCTTGTGAATTAATCACGAACTAGTGCGAACACCACCACTATGGCTACACCGGTATGACTCTGAGACTTCTAGAGGTAGGAGACTCGTGGGAGCCTTTGGGAGAATTCTCTGAGAGTAGGAGAATGAATGAGATGCCTTTCACCCCACCTCAGGGGTCCTATTTATAGGTAAAGGCCAAGACTTTTTTCCTAATAGGAAAAGGTCTCTAATTTTAATAAATAATTAATTAATTCGATAATTAATTAATTTCCCTAATTAAATATCATATATTTAATATTAGGGATTTTATTAAAATTAAAATTAATATGAATCCAATTCATATTAAATTTATTTGAACTCTTTCAAATATTTTCTTTCCTTAGGAAAATGTCTCTAATTTTAATAAATAAATAATTAATTCCATAATTAATTAATTTCCCTAATTAAATATCATATATTTAATATTAGAGATTTTATTAAAATTAAAATTAATATGAATCCAATTCAAATTAAATTTATTTGAACTCTTTCAAATATTTTATTTCCTAATAGGAAAAGGTCTATAATTTTAATAAATAATTAATTAATTCCATAATTAATTAATTTACCCAATTAAATATCATATATTTAATCTTCGGGGTTTTATTAAAATTAAAATTAATATGAATCCAATTCATATTAAATTTATTTGAATTCTTTCAAATATTTTCTCCCAAGAATTAAATTTTGAAATTAATTCAAAAATTATATTATAAAGTTTCATAAACTTTATATTATAATGCATCAATATACATTATACGATTCCTCAAATAAATTGAACACTTTCAATTTACAATTTATACTTAATTGCCTCAAGTCTCTTTACGAGCTACCAGTGGGACCTAATGGACCTACAGATCAGAAGCTCCAACAATACGAGACTAATTGACCAAACTCATTGACCAAGTTTAGTCAACATTCGTTAACTGTGGGTCACTCCACTAAAGACCCACAGCTGCACTCTTCTCACTGTAGAATATTTCTGTGTCCATGGATATCGACCAAGCAGTAAGTCAATCCTTCACGTGTGTTCGTAACACCAGATGGGTAAAATTACCGTTTTACCCCTGGGTTACCTCTGGTTCCTTAAGTACTACTAATTCCTCTAATGAACAAGTTGTTTAGGGTTCAACCACTAAACAGGAGTTCCTCTCGGGCTAGGAGAAGACGGCACGCCTTTGTTCAAGCCCTGAAATCGGCCCTTAAGGGAACACACATCTACTTACCCCAATAGGGGAATGAGTGAATTCCATCTTGTACTGTTATGTTCCCAGCCCCCATTCGGTCTTGCCCCTGAAATGGTAGGATTATTGAGTCGGCGAACTGGCCACTCTCACCCATACAAATCTAAGGACAATCCCTCCTGAAAGGGGTTCATAACAGACTCAGGATTGAGATTGAGTTACCTAGGTCATCCTATTGAAATAGAAACCTAAACTAGTTAACGGCGTTACAACTAGTGGTTACTATTTTGCGGTACGGTCTTATGCAAACTCATTGCATAGGATACCCCCACCCGCATGTCTCCTACATGGATGCTTTGGATCATTGCATCTGTATCGAATACAAGATGGGCCGTATCACATAGTGTCACCATGATAAGGTACCCAGCCTTATCCCTATACTATAGACCTTTTAGGTTGTTACTTGGACACTGATCCCCGTATGTCCCCACATACTAGTCCAAGTTTCATTTAAACAACCTTGGATCTTAGTTTATTGGATATAGGGTTTATTAATGCAAACTCGATTATTCAATAACCAAATTACAGAATTACTCAAATAACACTTTATTGAGATCGATTAATTTGTTTCATTTACTATCTACGAGTTTTAGGGCATAAAACCCAACATCAACATTTTTTCCTTGCTCGTGTTTTTTCCTAACAATAATAATACACACGGAGAAAAAAATCACATCAGTAGTAATAAAAGAAAAGAGTGAAAAACGTACCTGATGGGAGCTCGTATAAATAGGGCACTAACTCAAAGATCTAAAAAAAATAAATAAATAATTAGCCCCTAATTATCTCCTAATTAATTTAAGTTACCGTTTTAACTTCATGGTTTCATGGAAAATTTTTATTATCTGTCAAACGGTAAGATCTTCCATTTACTGTGCTCCCTCTATATGTAACAACCATAACGCCAGCTGCCCTCTGCTCAACACACGATATCTTTGGTAATTAATTGCATGCCCACTTAATTATCCTGCTAACAAAAATAAAATCTCAACGGTAAAATTTTAATCTTATCTAAAAAAAAAGCTTAACCGAATAAAATCTCTGGTCTTCTCAACAAAACGATGAAATCAAATCTTTTTTTTTTTTTTTTTTGATAACATCCACAAGATATATTATTTTAAATTTTGAAAAATCGTTCGAAAATAAAATTCTTCAAAATCAAATCTAAACTAACCTACAAAATAAAAATAAAAATAAATAATAAAATGCAAATCTAACCGAATAAAAATCATATCAAATCAAAATAATATCAAAACAGAAAATAAATCAAAATTAACATAAAAAAAAAAGATCAAATAATGGGAGCTTCTGATTAGAATGCTGAAATTTTTCTCCCTCAAAACCTATGATCCCTAAATCTGCCAGCAACTTCAAAGAATAATATTACAGAATTAAATTAGGAAGATATATTATTAAAAATCTAATCTAAACAGAAATTAAAAATTCAAACTGAAATAAAATCTAAACATAACTAATCCAAATAAATTAAGAACTAACTCGACCAAAATAAAAATAAATAAATAAATCGAACATAAAATCTATGAAAATACCAACGAATTAAAATAAATCAGATAAAATTGAAATCAATAAAATCTAATTCAAATTAATTCAAACTAGAATAAAATCCACGAGATAAAATAAAATCGCAACAACACTAGGAGATAAAAATATTGCAATATGAAATGCTCCCGCAAAACTCTTGCTTTCTCATTCATCGACCAATTTTAGGGTAGGACATTTCGAACGAAACTTCTTTCCCCATAATGCTTTATTCGTTGCCCTTTTACTTTAAACTCACAGTCATCATCAAAACATTGTCTAACCACAGATTCATCATTTGATAAAAAAAATTTCACCTCATGGAAAAATTCTTTCATTTGTCCTTTTGATAAACCAGGAGGCAAATTTCCAAAATCAAGGTAATTGGAAAAGTCATCATACCAAGGTGTTTTCACTGCCTTAATATGAGCTACAGTAAATAATCGTTCATCAAAGAAGGATTTCCTAATCTCAGGTTGTTGGAGCAATGTCAATGAATTATAAGGTTCAATATGCTTGGATTTCTTATCTATTGGCTCTAAGGATTCAAAATTCCTCTCAAAACTAGAAATCTCACTTACAACTTTATGTTTATACTCCAATACACCTATTTCCAAATCCTTAATTTGGATTTCTCCAAATTTTTGGGTATGGTACTCCATCAGTTCCTTCTCAAAGTGGTCCTCAACAAACTCATCCAACACCTGAATGCACGAGCAATCCACAAGATCATTAGGATATTTCATTACATCAAACATATTGAACTTCACCTTTTGGTCATGCACCTTCATTGTAAGCTCCCCTTGTTGGACATCCATCAATGAACTACCAGTTGCCAAAAATGGACGGCCAAGAATAATTGGGACATTCTTATCTACCTCATAATCTAGAATAATGAAATCGACAGGAAAAATAAATTTATCTACCTGGACCAGAACATCCTCAATTTTACCTACAGGATATGTGATAGATCTATTTGCTAATTGGAGTGTGACTGTGGTAGGCGTAGCATCACCTATTCCTAGCTTTCGATAAACCGAAAGAGGCATAAGGTTTATGTTTCCACCTAAATCACAAAGTGCTCTCCCCAACTCCTTTCCACTTATGGAGACACGAATAGTGGATGATTCCAGATCCTTAACCTTGGAAGGTAGCTCATTCTTAAGAATAGCACTACATTCCTCAGTAAGAGCCACCGTCTCAAACTCTCCTAATCTCTTCTTTTTAGTCAAAATGTCCTTAAGAAATTTTGCATAGTTTGGCATTTGTTCTAAAACCTCTACTAGGGGTATGTTTATATGAAGCTGCTTTAGAATATCCAAAAACTTCTTAAATTGAACATCTTGGTTCTTAGGTTTTTTTCCTTTGTGGACAAGGTAAGGGTGGGTTATAGGGTGGGGGCGGTACATAAGGTGGGGGTTCTACATCTGGAACAGAACTAGTTGCTCCAGCATCTTTGTTGCTGCCTCCCTCATTTTTACTAGACTCAAACTCTTTTTCGAAAACATTACTATCACTACTCTTTTCTACTTCCTAGGGTTTACTAGGCTCTTTCCTCTCTTCTAGTGGCTAACCACTCCTTAAAGTTACTGCCTGCACCTGCTTCTTACCTTCCCTTATAGGGTGTTCAATATCTGAAGGAATGTTCCCATGAGGTCGTGCCTTCAGCTCATTAGCTAGCTGGCCCACTTGAAACTCTAGGACTCTCAATGAAGCCTACTAACTTTGGATTAAGACATCATTATGAGCCATATAATCCTTCATCATTAACTCCAGAGAATTACCCGAGTTTGGATGGGTAACCTGCTTATTTTGTTGGGGCAATGCCTGTGATTTAGCAAATCCGGACTGGTTCACCACCTTTTGTTGTTCTTGGGGGGCTTGCAAATTTCTTCTTTGCCCTCCCCATGCAAAGTTTGGGTGGTTATACCAACCTGGATTATAAAAATTAGAATATGGGTTATTCCTCTGATTACCTGCAAAAAACACAGAAGTTGGATTGTTAGGACAAAACTTATAATTATGCTCTTCACCACAATAGACACAAGATTTGGCTGCCACTTGGTTTACAACTGCAGCAGACTCCACCACTGGCGACTGCTGAACATTGCTTACCACAATTATGTTTGTAAGAGCATTAGTTAGTGCTGCAATATCGGCCCTAATGGTAGACACACCATCAACTTCTATCACACTCTTAACTTTCTTACTAGAGCCTCTAACACCTGACCATTGACAACTATAAGCTGATATTCTCTCTAAAGTCTCACAAGCCTCATTAAAGGTTTTTGCCAAAAGAGCCCCTCCCGCAGAAGCATCAACCATACACTGGGTTGCTATGTTTAACCCATTGTAAAATGTTTCCATTTTAGTACAATATGGTAAACAGTGGTGGTGACACTTTCGCAAAAGCTCCTTAAACCTTTCCCAAGCCTCACTAAAAGTTTCTTCCTCATTCTGCCTAAATCCCACTATCTCACTCCTCAACTTGGCACTCCTAGTTGGTGGAAAATACTTATTAAGAAATTTCTCTACTAGCTCATTCCAACTACTTATTGATCCTGGAGCAAGAGAATTCAACCACACCTTTGCTCCATCTCTAAGAGAATAAGGGAATAAGGTTAATCTAAGGGCATCTCTCGACACTCCCTAAATAAAAAATGAATCACTAACTCCTAGAAAAGACTTAAGATGTAAATGAGAATCCTCAGATGATAAACCATGGAATTGGCCAACCATCTCTAACATGTGAAACATGAGTGGTTCGATTTCAAAGTTTGTTGCCTCAATAACTGGAAGCACTATCACTGGATTTAACTCGTCAAAAATTTAAAAAACATACTCTTTGATGGCTCTGTCCCTATCATTCGCTATAAGGATAGGATTCTTAGCTTGACTATTTTGCTGTCCATTTTGCTCCAGCGGCGGATTTTGCTGCATCGTACAATTCCTCTTCGAGATTCACATGAATTTTTTTTTTTTTGAAAATCTAATCCCAAGGGGATTGCTCATACACCAAAGTCACACCTACGAAACAAAAAGAAACAATCAAAAAGTTCACGCACCAAATCACCAAAAATACATAAAAAAAAAATCAATCAAATAAAACAATTTCAAGTCCCCGACAACGACGCCAAAATTTTTTTGCAATTCTGGAGTGGTCACAATCTAGCAGCAAGTGATAATTATTTATCGTATCCACAGGGTCTTGAAATGGCCTACCTCTATTGATTTAATTTTCCTTTTTAATGATTTCAAATGGTTGGTTAAATTGTTTGGGTTTTTAAAATGCTGAAACAAAAGAAATACGAAAGTAGTAAATGATTACGACTAGAGAAAACATAATGGAAACAAACACAGGTTAAGACTTCTGTAATTGTTATAAAAATGCTCCAACAATTCTTTTGATCCTTCAATCTCATGCAGTATTATCAGCGGGATCCTCTCGGAACTCCGGATTTTTTGGAATATGTTTCAACTCCAATGACGTACTACCGATCAAGCACTAGGCAACTGGCTATCCCTAACTTAGTCACTGGCGTTCACCAATACACAATGATCTAGCGTGAATTATCGCCACACAACTTCTAAGTCATCCCTGAAACTAGGAGAAGTTATACATACCGGCTAGCTAGGCGGGCACATAATGAAACTAAAGATCAACAATAATTCAAGATGATCATGATCATATAGAATTTCCATATTTTATAAATATAACAATCACATAATTCTTAACCTATGCCTACAAAGCAATTAGTTCATGATTGAAAACATAAAATACGTTACAATCTCGATAAGCACATCCATAATGCAAAATACACAAGAAATATTAATCCTTTTAGCAATTGGGGAGATGAAACGACTGCTCCAAACCAACAAGAACATAGAAGGACTTCGTCTCCTTGAATGGAATCGCAAATGGTTTTCTTAGATCTCCATTCTACCTTCAATTTGGCCTCCGACCGATTGATTCGGTCTCCAAGTCGTGAATGAGTTTATCTCTGACGGCTCCCTCCTTTTATAAGATGAGATTTAACTTAATTAGGTTAATCTAGACATGTGGATGACTCTCTTTGCTCCTTTATCTCGAGAATAGCTTCACAGAATTAAGTTCATTAAATTGGCTAACGAGCTGTGACGTGGTAGTTTTTGCTCCCAACTTTGCTGCAACACAGAATTTGCTCCTTCAAGTCGCTTAGCAATATATTCTGCACAAAATAACTTTCAAAGCATCCATTCTTCCAAATGGGTTAAAACATGTAATATATATCTAAAAGCAACCTTATTTAGCACAAAAGACACACAAATCAATATAGAAATAAGGTCTAAATAACTCCCTTTTGGAGAGTTATCAACAACCATCGATAGAAGTAGCCGCCATCGGCGCATTTGAAGTCGAACTCTCAGCCACATAAGGCGAATGCGAGACAGGGGCAGAAGAAGCATTGTCAGCCTTCTCAAACTGAGGTTGTGAATTAAGTTCAAACTTAAATGCGAAGCTGCCTTCAAAGGGAGACGAGGAGGTAAAGGCAAACACGAGCACAAGAGGAGAGGTGAGGAAGGCAAACACGTCATGCGAACCTATAGAGCCCACGCTTCATGCAAGCCTATAGTGCCCACGCCTGCTCGACCTCGACCCATGGTCGGCCCGCTTGCACGGGTCGAGTCCCTCCGACTCGGTTCGGTCCCTGCAACCTTTAGTCGCCCCAGTTCCGCCTGGTCCGTCCCGAAACGCCTCCGAATTCCTAAAAACCCTAGGAGCATGAGCAGGTATTTATACCTCTCTTCACCACTGAAGAAGGGGACCCGAAATCTCTACTCTCTTCTCTTATTCTCTAGCCCTCCTACTTCCATTTTATGACTTAGGCATTGGAGTCGGTGTGGCTAGCACCACACTGGTGTGTAGATTTTCCGTTTTGCAGGCCACGTCTTCCCATCCTCATCTACAAATTTACTGTTGGTGGCACGTGAAGGTCAGGTGAGTTTCCTCTGACGAAATTTAACCATCAACAACAGGTAAAAAAGAAATAGGTGAAAATAAAATTGGTGGACTATGCTTATAATACATCTATAAATAAATTAAAACAATGTTATATCGATGTCATTGGCCTATTTGGGGATAGAAACATTTCATAATTTGGGACAACATCAGGTGGGTAGAGTATTGCTTTCTGGCTTTTGTTTCATTGTGTGTTGTCAATGTTTTTCACAAGGACCACATATTCATATATATGATATCTTGAAGTAAGTGAGGTTGTGAGTTATGTGTATATGTGTGCGCTCTAAAACGTGCCAATTTCTTTTTTCTATGTGGTGGGAGATGACATATTATCCAACCCTGTGGAAGTCATAATTCAGCAAAATTATATTTAAAAATCTTTTTAAAGAAAAAAAAACCGATGGAGACAGAACAAATACCTTTGTCCTAGATCAGGTTCCATTTATATCGGCTTATGTCACCTTCCACTTATGTCTGGTTGAGTTGTACTGCTTTAAGTTGTTTTAAACATTCATAAATTAAGGTTTTTTTTTTTAAATAACAAATTAAAGTTTTTTTTAATACCACAAATGATTAGAAATTTGGACATTTGACAACCAAGGAGCCATGTTATATTGGAAAATTTTTGATGAGACAGTTTTAAGAATAATAAAAATGAAAATGAAATTTGCAATCATGCATCTTCAAATATAGAATAAAAAAAAAAAGTGGATCCAACCTAAACATTAAAGTTGAAAAGAAAAAAAAAAACCCTTAATAATACGTTAGAAGTGAGAAGTTTAAAAAATATATCAATGGTGTCATTGATATATGATATATTAGGTATATCATACATTTATTTAGTGTGACTGATATATTGGATATTTGATATGTCAATCAACTGATATACTAAATATATAGTATATTAGTTGTACTTTATATTTGGTATATCAATGAACTGATATACTAATTAATAGTAATAATGCATGTATATTTTGTGAATACAATATATTTCATTTAAGAAGAATATACATGAGCATTCATTAGTTTAGATATCTTCAACATGCTTCATTGATAAAGAATTAGATATATTAGCTTTAATTTTGGACAATATATGCGGTAAGGGATTTAAACCTCTATCCTCTTGATTGAATGTGTATGTTTTATGCTAGTTAAACTATGCTCATGTTGGCAAATATATCATCAATATACTATATATCATCTAAATAATATACTACTGATACACACCAATGATATACTTGAAATTACATTCTTAGTGAATACTGATATATTACTAATACACCAATGATATAAATAAAATTGCATCTTATTGATATACTTATAACAATTTTTGCATTCAATAATGACCTCCATAATATACCAACAATTAAAAATATATATCAATGATTTTCTTTTAAAAAAAATAACAAGTCTATAATCATTTATGTATTTAGCTAATCATAATAAGGTATATCAATGTTATTAACTATTTGAATAATTTAACAAATGATATATCAACATTCATAACAGGTATAGAAGACAAACATTTATGTTGTAAAAGAGTTCGTTTAGCATATGTAACTAACACAATACAATTCAATAAAGAGAAAAGAAAACATGAAAAATTTAAGTAAAGAAAGGTAACATATCAAGTATATCAACGTTCATATACTAGCATGTCATTCATATATCAATACACATAACCACAGATATATCCAAGGTTATAGTTATCAAACCAAATATATATTAGGTATATCATTAGTATGTTAAGTATATCATTGTATTCATTCGAGTATATCAAATTTGATATATCTGTTAACTGATACACTTTAAAGTTTGTATATCGGTAAATATAAAGTATATTAGATATACTACTAATATATTATACCCATAAAATTTATTTTGGATGTTAAACAAGTATACTAAATTTTAATAATAAAAAATTATGTCATATTGATATAATAAATTTCTTTAACTAAAACCATTGGTAATTCGAATGGACTAATTAGTTAAGACTAGGTTTGCATAATCACCTGGTATAAAAAGTTTTTGTCATATATATTAAAGTTAGATTTGCCCTTAATAGTCAAATCAAGCTTAGTTTAGTGGTAATTGACATGTACTTTTGATCTAAATATTAGAGGTTCGTATACCCCCACCCCAAATATTGATATACTCAAAAAAAAAAAAAAAAAGATTGCCCTTAATAATAACCTGTTATTTTATAAGCTCATGAATGATTATTATTATTATTATTATTTTGAGTACATCAACATTTGGAGATGGTGAATTCGAATCTCTGACCTCCTAGTCGAGAGTACATGTCAATTACCGTTGAGTTAGGTTCGCTTTGACAACTTATGAGTAATTGTAAAATTAGTATAAAAATTTACAGAAATAACAACTAAACATTTATTGTTCAACTGAATAAGAAATCTAAAATATATAAATTAGTAATTACAATTACGCCCTGTTTGGAATTGATTTTGAATACCTAAAAGTGATTGGAGAGAACTGTTAACCGTATTTTTAAGTCAGTTAATAATTTAAAGAAAACTACCTGCTCTATTAAAGGGTAGCTTTGAGATTTCACTCTCACAAAGACCTAGTGTAACTAACAAATATATATATATATTTTTTTTTAAAATTTCCTATCTTATCTACAATAAAAGGTGTTAAAATATTAATATTTACAATTTATCTCATTCCATTTCATCTTATCATTTTTATTTTTGAATTTAATTTCTTCTCATTTATTTTCTTACTTTTTTGTGTTTAAACTAAAATTAAATTCTGTTTGATAGAATTTCAGTTTTCAACAATAGTTTCTCCTGATATTTTTATTAATTTCTTTAGAGTAAACAAATTATAATCTGTAATATAAATGATATAAACTTTACCATATATCTTAGGAAATTTTTGAAGTTGAATATCAAACCAATATCATGTTGAATTGAAATATATGTAATTTTATGTTGGTTATTATAGCTATTTCATAACATTTTAATGTTAATTTACCAAATACAATTACTTGACTTTCCATGTTCAAATTTCAAATTTATTAAATACTAAGGCCCCGCTTGATAATCGTTTGGTTTTTTGTTTTTGGTTTTTGAAAATTATGCATGTTTTATCTTAAATTCCCTACCATGACTTTCATCCTTGTTAAAGATCCATTTGAATTCCTAGTCAAATTCTAAAAAAAAAAAAAAAAACAAGTTTTTGAAACCTATTTTTTTTTTTCAAAATTGGACTTGGTTTTTGAAAACAAGAAAGAATGTTGACACTAAAAATAAAGAAACCTACAAGTGAAAGTAGGTGTGTATAAGCTTAGTTTTCAAAAACCAAAAACAAAAAACGAAGGGGCCGTTTGATAACCATTTCGTTTTCTGTTTTCTGTTTTTGTTTTTCATTTTTAAAAAACAGAGTTGTTTGATAACCATTTATGTTTTTGGTTTTTTTTTTTAAAAAAAACATTTTTGAAATTATAAGCAAATTTCAAAAACAAAAAAAAAATAGTTTTTAAAAACAGATTTCTGTTTTTCAAAAACTCACTTTTCTTTTAATGCTTATTATTTTTTCCTCTTTTACCTATTTTTTTCCGAAAAAATCTTTTTTATATTTTTTTCTCTCTCTAAAATATTTTTCTCTCAACAAAATTTCTTTTTCTCTCTCTAAAATTTTTTCTCTCAAAACTTTTTTTCCTCTATAACTCATCTATTTCTAGAAAATTATTCATATATAACTTTTCTATTCTTAATAAACATATTCTACATTTTCTTTAAAAAAAAAAAACTCCCAAAATTTTCTCTCACTACCCATTTTCTTTATTTTTCTAATTTATCGTTATTTTTTCTAGCATATCTTTTACTCTTAACCTTGCTATCTCTCTAAAATTTCTCTTTTTTTATTTAATTTTTCTATCTAAAATTTATCTCTTCTACCCTAACTTTTTTTCTTTTTTCTAAAACTAATATTTTTTATAGAGTCTAACTAATATTCTCTCTCTAAACATTATCTTTCACTTCTCTAACTTTTCTATGTTTAACTTTTCTTTCGAAAATATTTATATTTGTGTCTCTAAATTTTTGTTTCAATGTCTCTACACATCTTTCCCTTTCTAAAAACATCTTTTCATCTCTCTAATTTTTTAAAAACTGAAAACAAAAAACAGTTATCAAACAAGTATGATTTTATGTTTTTAAAAAATAGAAAACAAAAAACGGTTATCAAACATATATGGTTTTTGTTTTTGTTTTTTTTTTTTTAAATAAGAAAACCAAAAACAAAAAACAAAAAACTGAAAAACCAAAAACCAAAAACTGAAATGGTTATCAAACGAGACCGAAATGGTTAACAAATGGAGCCTAAATTATCTGGCAGGTAAGCTGACATAAATTCCAAAAAAAGATTCCAGAAACTTGCATTTGTACTTGAACAAAAGCCCTTTGGGTTTTTCCAAAGCAACAAGCAGGTATATATAAATATGAACATAGAAAACATTTGAGAGGCTGTGAGTATCTATAAAATCTTTTTATAAAATTCGGGGGTCCCTCCTTCCATAAAATCAATCACAAATTGATGTGGATCGTGTCGGGTGAGCATGAATTACCCTTGTCCAACTGAATGAAGGGGAAAATTCCTAAATGGAGGGGGTTTCCCCTGTGATTCGAACTAGATCTAGAATCAATTCTAGATCTATATATATTTTTTTTTTTAACGTAAAAGAAGTGTAGAGAAGAAGAAGAAAATAAAGGAAAAGAGGAAGAAAAGGAAGGAAAAGAGGAAGAAAAGAAGGAGAAGAAGGAAGAATGAACAAAAACGGAAAAAAATTATAACGTCGGCACTAGCGAGTGGTGGAAGAAGAAGATGAAGAAGGGTATGGAGAAGTAAAAATATATATATTTTTATTTTATATAAGGATAGTTGCATAGATGGCAAATTGAACCAAATTAATAGCAAATATAGCACAGTTGCAAACTAATTGCAAATACAGCAAAATTAATTGTACAAGACCAAAAAGCTGTTGTCAGATTCTATCCGTGTCTATCACTGATAGACTCTGTTTGTTCAAAGTATATTAGTGTCTATCGCTAAACTTTGATTAATCAAAGTCTATTAGTGATAGCCACCGATAGATTTTGATTAACTAGAGTTTATCAGCGATAATTCTGATAATCGAAGTCTATCACTGATAAACTCTGATAATCGAAGTCTATCAGATAGATTCTAATTAACAAGAGTCTATCAATGTCTATCAGTAATATACTCTGATAGATTTTGCTATATATGTAATTTTTTTTACATTGTGCTATATTTGTTATTAATTTGGTCAAATTTGCCAGCCACTGCAATTTCTCTTTTATTTAATATATTTTTATTATAAGAAAGCGTCACATCAACATCACGTCACAATTTACAAGAAAATTGGATAGGACTAAATTTGAACCAAATCCAAAACTCATAGGTAAAATGGTTAAGTTTGAAAACTCGGGCACCTAAATTTAACGTAACTAAAACCTCAGGGGTGAAAAAAAATAATTTTCCCAACACTATATCATTGAGCAAGAAGTTAAAAGGTCCAATCTGCACTCCCATATGTTGAACTTAATAAGAAAAAAAATCTTGAATTCATGAGTTATGAAAATTGCATCAAAAGTGGTGGTGGGATCCAAGGGTTCAGCAAATCAACTGGGAATACAGGAAGGGCTGGGTAGGACTTGGAAAAGTTAGCTTGAAGTGTCTTCCTTAATGCAGCATCGCATCTTTTAACATAAGTTGAGGAGGTTTGAGCTTGCTTTTCGGCGAACTCTTGCTTGCTGGATGAAAGTGTGAGTTGTTCTAAGATCTGGTGAATGCCACAAATTAGCCCTCCTTGACATGCTTCCTGTGTCCGTTGAAGCCGTGTGTCAATTATTCCATTGTCCAGTAGAATAACATCTTCTGCGCTTTCTGGAACCCCCGCTCTCTTACAAAGCATTGAAATTGTATTCGGGAAGAATAATTTTCCAACATTCTTACGCCAACAACAAAAATTTCACCAGCGATAATTTTACCCACATCAATGGTAAGAGACCTTAGTATTGCAAAAGCCAGAAGAACTCTTTCCCGAGAGACTGTGGAGTCGTGAGTTGTTGGAAGCGACCTCTGCCTGATAAATCTCATCCAAGTATTGGCTTTCTTCTTCAGATAAGCAGCCTGGAAAGTCCTCTTCTCAGTTTTCGAAAGCTGCCACTATGTTCCTTTTATTCCTACCTCCCGAACAACAGCGTTCAACTGCTCGTTAGATGGCACTGCAGCCTTCTCATTATAACCAACGTGCGCAAAGTCATGAAGGTTGTACAGTGAATTAATTGCTCCAGGACTCCAATTAACCACTACCCCACGAACAATCACTTGGAATCCCTCTTACTCGTTGATGTTCGCGTAGAACTCACGCACCACCTGCGAGTTCACGAGTTCTGGCTTAGAATAGAATAACTCTCAGCCATGGTTCGTGATGCCTGCTGTTAAAAAGTGCGGAAGATCACCACAGAACCCTTGCTTGCTGGATGAAAGTGTGAGTTGTTCTAAGATCTGGTGAATGCTACAAACTAGCCCTCCTTAACATGCTTCCCGTGTCCGTTGAAGCCGTGCTAAGTTGGGTGTCAATTATTCCCTTGTCCAGTAGAATCACATCTTCTGCGCTTTCTGGAACCCCCGCTCTCTTACAAAGTATTGAAATTGTATTCGGGAAGAATAATTTTCCAACATTCTTACGCCAACAACAAAAAATTTCACCGGCGATAATTTTACCCACATCAATGGTAAGAGACCTTAGTATTGCAAACGGCAGAAGAACTCTTTCCCGAGAGACTGTGAAGTCGTGAGTTGTTGGAAGCAACCTCTGCCTGACAAATCCCATCCAAGTATTGGCTTTCTTCTTCAGATAAGTAGCTCGGAAAGTCCTCTTCTCAGTTTTCGAAAGCCGCCACTATGCTCCTTCTATTCCTACCTCCCGAACAACAGCATTCAACTGCTCGTAAGATGGCGTTGCAGCCATCTCATTATAACCTGCGTGCAGAAAGTCATGAAGGTTGCACAGTGAATTAATTGCTCCAGGACTCCAATCAACCGCTACCCCACGAACAATCACTTGGAAACCTTCTCACTTGTCGATGTTCGCATAGAACTCACGCACCACCTGCGAGTTCACGAGTTCTTGCTTAGAATAGAATAACTCTCAGCCATGGTTTGTGATGCCTGCTCTTAAAAAGTGCGGAAGATCACCACAAAACCCCCTCTCGAACAAAAAATCTCTCTTCAACATGTCAATGTATTTTGCCCTAGCAAAATGATTGACAAAGCGCTCATACAGTAATCTCTGTTTCTCTGGCTCTGCCACTTTTGTCAGCTTCTGCCCCTGGAATACCTTTGTCCTTGTCTTCACGATTCCTCTTCTCAGTTTCATCTTCTACAGTTTTTTTCTTGACTTCTTCTTTCTCTTGATTTTTTGGTTCTTCATTTTCCGATTCAGTTGAACGTGGAGATGGAGTGTCTGTCTGAATCCTTTTAATTTATCCTGCCTTCTGCTTGTGGTAGCGACGGCGCGGTGGATCCTGTACTATTTCTTCCAGAACCTCTTGAACCTCTGTTTCATTATTACCTTGCTCTTGCAAGTCTGTTGCTGCCTTTTCTTGAATCTCTTACTCGGTTTCATCAATCTTTTCAGGATCTTTTTCTTTTTCGGGATCTTTTGGTTCTTCCTCAGCGACTACTTCGTCAGCAACATCCTCAATGACCTTTTGCAGAACTTCAGAAACTTCAGCCTCTTGTAGTCTTTTAAGCCACTTGGCTTCCCTTTTGGCATGCGTTCTTTTCTTCTTTGCCTTCTTCTTAGGGGCTTCGGGGGTCATAGCTACATCATCCTCCACTTCTTTCTCTTTTCTTCGTCTCGTCTTTTGCCATTTAGAATAGAAAATTTTATTACACTCAAAGAGACAGAGAGGAAATAGGAAGACAAACACGATTTCAAGAACAAAATGAATGAGAAAATGCACCAGGGTTTGATTTAAATGGAGCTCCAACATTTGAAATACTAACCGAAAAAAATTCCTCAATTAATCGAAAGATTTTTGTTTAGCTCTGCATGTAATCATGGTAAATTAATTCCCATTGTTGGCTTTTTGGCCCTTAATCTCAAATTAATTAATTTTAATTAATTAATTAATCAATGTTTTGATGATAACAAACCCAATCTTTAATTACTGAAAATTTTAGTATTTTAATGTGCCCATAGCGTAGAGCTCGGAACAACGATTCCAACGCCTCTCGAATCACTCAAATCGGAGCTAAAACGAAGAAGTTATAGCCGAAACAAGCCTTAACGAAAAATACCCGTGCTGATGACGTGGCGGCTGAATCAGCTTCGTGGACCAATCCGACGGCGACACATGGAAGGCTTGAGAGTGTGACACATGGAGCAATTTGGTTTATATATATATATATATATATTATTTTATTTAAAAACCATGTGTCAAACGGTTAGTTTAAAAAAAAAAAATCAAAATCATATTTTGTTTAAAAAAAAAAAAAAGTTACCGTTTACTCTCTTTTATTTATATATATATATATATATATATATATATTTATTTATTTATTTATTTATTATTATTATTATTATTATTATTATTATTATAATATGTTTTAAAAATTTTACCGTTGGAATGTGTTTCAAGATTAAAAAGTTTTGTTTTAATTATTATTTTATTTATTTTATATTTATTCTTTTTCTTTTAAGTTTCTTTTAATCTCCACCCTTTATTTTTCTTTATCTTCAAATCCAACGGTCCAAATTTAAATTTACTTTTTACCCCATTTCCCTCTCTTTTTAAACTCATCTTCCTCCCCAAATTTTTACCAACAATTTTACAATTTTACAATCCTCCAAAACTCAAAAGTTTCCATTGTTGCTCTCTCCAAGCTCCCAAAATTTTTCTTTTCATCTTATTCTTGAGAGAGTGTTATTGTATTGTGAGGATACATTTATTGAGTGCTCAAATTTGTAAATCTACTCTATTGAGAGTTGTATTGTGTTGTCCAAAAATTTCATCACTTGTAACGGTTTGATCCTAACCCGTGGAAAGGATCGGGTTTGCTCTTGAACCCGTAAAAGGAGCGGTGGTGTAACGGTTGGGCTCTAATCCGTGGAAAGAGTCGAAAGGTTTTTATTCAAATTCCCAAGAGGCGCTTGGGGAGTGGAGTAGGTCGAGTTTGACCGAACCACTATAAAAATTACGGTGTCTTCTTCTCTAACTCTTTCCTTTTTATTTTTGCAATTAATTTAAGAATCTATTGCATGCTTTAGTTTGTTCTTATTTGTTGCATATATTGAAATTTCTCTTATTGCTTATAAAAAGTGTGTTAATTAGTTTAATTGAGTCTTTTTAAGAAAAAGTTTTATTAAACCCTATTCACCCCCCTCTAGGGTTGCCATACCGATCCAACAATTGGTATCAGAGCGGGTTGCTCATCTTGAAATATTTATTTCTTGATAAACTTAATTGTTTTTGAGCTATGGCAACTTTAGGTTTTATCCCTTTTACCGATAGTCAATCTATTACAAATCCTCCTTTCTTTAATGGTACTAATTATAGTTATTGGAAAAATAGAATGAGATTTTTCTTGCTTTCTATTGATTATGATTTATGGGATATTGTTGAAGAAGGTTTTAAAATTCCAACAAAAGATGTTGATGGTGTTAGCTCTATAAAACCTAAGGAAGAATGGTCAATAAATGAAAAGAAAGCATGCTCTTTAAATGCCAAAGCTATTAATTGCTTATTTTGTGCTTTGAATGAAATTGAGTATAATAGAGTGTCTATTTGCAAAACCGCTAAAGAGATATGGGATAAATTAGAAATTACTCATGAAGGAACTAGTCAAGTAAAAGAAACAAAGATTGATATGTTAGTTCATCAATATGAAATGTTTAAAATTGATGAAAATGAAGCTCTTTCCGATATGTTTATTAGGTTTACTAACATTGTCAATGCTTTAGAAGGACTTGGGAAAAAGTACTCAAATCTTGAGAAGGTAAAGAAGCTATTGTGGTCTTTGCCTAAACAATGGGAGCCTAAAGTCACCGTCATTCAAGAGGCAAAAGATCTCAAATCTCTCTCCATTGATGAACTCATGGGTTCGTTGTTGACACATGAGATGAAGATCAAGAAAAACATGGAGGATGAGAAGAAAAAGAAAGAGAAGAGTATAGCCTTAAAGACCATCTCCTTGGAAGTTGACTCCGAAGATGAGGATGTTCTTGATGAAGAAGACGTTGCCTATCTTTCACGTAAGTATAAGAACTTCATCAAGAGAAAGAAACAATTCAAGAAGCATTTCTCCAACCAAAAAGAGTCAAAAGGTGAAAAGAGCAAAAAGGATGAGGTAATATGCTATGAATGCAAGAAACCGGGTCATATTAGAACGGATTGTCCTCTTCTCAAATCATCCAAGAAATCCAAAAAAAAAGCAATGAAGGCTACTTGGGATGATAGCGATGAAAGCGAAAGTGGGAGTGATAATGAAGAAGTGGCAAACTTTTGCTTCATGGCTCATAGTGACAAAGAGGATGAACAAGATGGACAAGGTCGAGCGGGACAGACTCCTGAACCCCTTTCTTATGATGAGTTATTTGAAGCTTTTGAAAATATGCAAAATGATTTAGAAAAACTTAGTTCTAAGTATGTTGTGCTTAAAAAGAAATACGATGTTTTATCTAGTAAAAATAAGTCTTTACTTGAAGAAATTGCTTGCTTAAAAGAGAATGAGCATGATGTTATGCAAATTGATGAAATGAATATCTCTTGTGACAAGCATGCTTTTGATTGTGATGAGAAAAATGCCTTGCTTGACAAAGTTAAATTTCTTGAGCATGATAGTTGTGAAAAAGATAATTTGATTAAATTACTCAAAGAAAAGGAATTTAGTGCGTTGCAAGAGCTTGATAAGGCTAAAGAATCTATTAAAAAGTTGACAATAGGTGCTCAAAGATTAGATAAGATAATTGAAATAGGCAAGCCTTTTGGTGATAAAAGAGGTTTAGGCTATATTGATGAATGTTCTACTCCTTCAAGTTCTAAAACTATCTTTGTTAAAGCATCTCATAATATGCCTAAGCTTAATATGCCTAAGGTTGTGTCCAAGCATGTTAAATCTAACTTTGTGCCTATATGCCATTATTGTGGTGTTGAAGGTCATATTAGACCTAAGTGCTTTAAATTGAAATATGCTCATACTACTTCTCCAAGAAGAAATTTTCCTCAAAGAGCAAAGTTTCACAATGCTCCAAGGAATAATTTCTCCAAGAAAAGTAGAGTGCATAAATTTGTTGTGAGAGATAAATCTTTGCATAATGTTGTTTGTTTCCCATGTGGCAAGTTTGGACATACAAATTATTCTTGTTACTTGTCTAAATCCAATGCCTTAAATGTTTATGCAAAAATGAAATGGATTCCCAAGTTTGTCTATGCTAACCATCTAGGACCCAAACAAGTGTGGGTACCAAAGAATCAAACTTGAACATTTGTGTTTGTAGGTATGTTTGAAAGCCTCCAAGAAAAACAAGTGGTACTTGGATAGTGGTTGCTCGAGGCACATGACGGGAGACCCATCCAAGTTTGTTTCTCTCTCCAAAAAGGATGGAGGTTTTGTAACTTTTGGTGACAACAAGAAAGGTAAAATAATTGGTAAGGGTAGTATAGGTAATGAATCTTCTATTTTAATTGAAAATGTACTTTTAGTTGATGGTTTGAAGCATGATTTACTTAGTATTAGTCAATTGTGTGATAAAGGATTTAGAGTTGTGTTTGATAAAAAGAATTGCATCATTGAAAATGCTAGTGATAGAAAAGTTATATTTGTTGGAAATAGAGATGAAAATGTTTATACTATTGATTTGAATGATTGTCCTATTAGTGATAAATGTTTATCGGCTTTGCATGATGATTCTTGGTTATGGCATAGAAGACTAGGACATGCTAGCATGCACTTAATTTCAAATATTTCCAAGAATTCTTTGGTTAGAGGTCTTCCTAAATTTAAATTTGAAAAAGACAAAGTTTGTGATGCTTGCCAAATGGGTAAGCAAACTAAGTCCTCTTTCAAATCTAAAAATGTGATCTCTACAACTAGACCCCTTCAACTATTACACATGGATTTATTTGGCCCTTCTAGAATTGCTAGTTTTGGAGGGAACTATTATGCCTTTGTGATAGTTGATGATTTTTCAAGATTTACTTGGGTTTTGATGCTAAAACATAAGGATGATGCTTTAAAAAGTTTTGCTAGTTTTGCAAAAAGAGTTCAAAATGAAAAAGGATTTTTGATTTCTAAAATTAGGAGTGATCATGGAGGAGAATTTGATAGCAATGCTTTTGAATCTTTTTGTGAAGAAAACGGTTTTTCTCATAATTTTTCCGCTCCAAGAACTCCTCAACAAAACGGTGTAGTTGAAAGGAAAAATCGTACTCGGCAAGAATTTGCTAGATCAATGTTGCATGAGTATGGTTTACCTACATACTTTTGGGCGGAAGCCGTTAACACTGCTTGTTATGTTTTAAATAGAGTTTTAATTAGACCTTCTTTGGATAAAACTCCTTATGAACTTTGGCATAACAAAATTCCAAATATTGGGTATTTCAAAGTTTTTGGTTGCAAATGTTTTATTTTGAATAACAAAGAAAAACTTGGAAAATTTGATTCTAAGACGGATGTTGGTATTTTCCTTGGTTATTCCTCTACTAGTAAAGCTTATAGAATTTTCAATAAAAGAACTTTAGTAGTTGAGGAATCTATGCATGTAGTATTTGATGAATCTTGCAATGTTATTTCTAATGAGCCTATTTGTAGTGATGTTTTAGAAGGAAATTTTGGAGATTTACTTGTTAGTGACAAAGGCAAAGAAATTGTTTCTAGTAAGCAAGAGGTGAGCTTAATCGAAAAGAACGAAGTTGGTTCTTCATCCATGCCTAAAGAGTGGAGGTATGCTCCTTCCCATCCCAAAGAATTAATTCTTGGTGATCCCGAACAAGGTGTGAAAACTCGTTCTTCTCTTAATATGTTTAATAATCTTGCTTTTGTTTCTCAAATTGAACCAAAAAGTTTTAAAGATGCCGAAAATGATGAATTTTGGATTTTGGCTATGCAAGAAGAATTAAATCAATTTGAAAGGAATAAAGTTTGGGAATTAGTCTCAAGGCCCTCTAATGCTTCTATAATTGGTACTAAATGGGTCTTTAGAAATAAAATGGATGAAAATGGAAATATTATTAGAAATAAAGCTAGACTTGTAGCTCAAGGTTATTGTCAAGAGGAAGGAATAGATTATGAAGAAACTTTTGCACCCGTTGCTAGATTAGAAGCTATTAGAATGTTGCTTGCTTTTGCTTCTTATAAGAATTTCATTTTGTATCAAATGGATGTGAAAAATGCCTTTTTAAATGGTTATATCATGGAGGAAGTTTATGTAGAACAACCTCCGGGCTTTGAAAGTTTTGATTTTCCTAATCATGTCTATAAGTTGAATAAGGCTCTTTATGGCTTAAAACAAGCTCCAAGAGCTTGGTATGATAGACTTAGTAATTTCTTGCTTGAGAATGGATTTAAAATGGGTAAAATTGATACTACTCTTTTTATTAAGACTAAAGAAAATGATATGCTTTTAGTACAAATATATGTGGATGATATTATTTTTGGTTCTACTAATCCATCTTTGTGTGAAGAATTTTCTAAGTTTATGCATAGTGAATTTGAGATGAGTATGATGGGAGAACTTAGCTTCTTCCTTGGACTTCAAATCAAACAACTCAAGGATGGTATCTTTATAAGTCAAGAGAAATACACAAGGGATTTGCTCAAAAGATTCAAGTTCAATGAAGGTAAAATTGCAAAAACTCCTATGAGCACATCCACTAAGCTTGACAAGGATGAAAAAGGTAAGTGTGTGGATATAAAATCTTATAGAGGTATGATTGGATCTTTACTTTATTTAACTGCTAGTAGACCCGATATCATGTTTAGTGTATGTCTTTGTGCTAGATTTCAATCTTGTCCTAAGGAATCACATTTGCATGCCGTTAAAAGAATTTTTAAATATTTGCTTGGTACTATTGATTTAGGCTTGGGGTATCCTAAAAATGTTGAATTTAATTTGGTAGGATATTCCGATGCGGATTTTGCGGGTAGTTTACTTGATCGTAAGAGTACTAGTGGGACTTGTCAATTCCTTGGTAGTTCCTTAGTTTCTTGGTTTAGTAAAAAGCAAAATTCGGTTGCATTATCCACTACGGAAGCGGAATATATTGCGGTTGCTAGTTGTTGTGCTCAAATTCTTTGGATGAAACAAACTCTTTGTGATTTTGGATTAAAATTTGATAATGTGCCTATATTTTGTGATAATACTAGTGCTATAAATTTGACTAAAAATCCTATACATCATTCTAGGACTAAGCATATTGATATTAGGCATCACTTTATTAGAGAGCATGTGCAAAATGGTAATATTACTCTTGAATTTGTAGGCTCTAATAATCAATTAGCGGATATTTTTACCAAGCCTTTGAATGAAGAAAGCTTTTGCAAAAATAGGCTTGAGCTCGGTATTATTCGTTGTGATGCCTCTTGATTTTATAATTTTTCTTGTTAAATCTTTTAGAAGGCATTTTGATAGGGGGAGATATGAAAAGCATGTGTTAATTTTCTAAGGGGGAGTTGTGCTAAATTTATGTTGATGTTTTTAAGGGAATCTTTTATCTAGTTCTAAATTTTTCTTAATCTTTTTGATGATTCCAAAGGGGGAGAAGTTTAAGAAAAATAAGTTATAAATTTGTTATGATTGTATTAGTTAGGGGGAGAATTTATTTTTGAGTGAATTTCAAGAATGATCTTTATGGTGATATGTTGATTTTTTTTATGTGCTACATATGGTTACATGTATGGTTACATGTATTTTAAGTTATTTTTCTTGAATGGTTTGTCATCATCAAAAAGGGGGAGATTGTTGGCTTTTTGGCCCTTAATCTCAAATTAATTAATTTTAATTAATTAATTAATCAATGTTTTGATGATAACAAACCCAATCTTTAATTACTAAAAATTTTAGTATTTTAATGTGCCCATAGCGTAGAGCTCGGAACAACGATTCCAACGCCTCTCGAATCACTCAAATCGGAGCTAAAACGAAGAAGTTATAGCCGAAACAAGCCTTAACGAAAAATACCCGTGCTGATGACGTGGCGGCTGAATCAGCTTCGTGGACCAATCCGACGGCGACACATGGAAGGCTTGAGAGTGTGACACATGGAGCAATTTGGTTTATATATATATATATATATTATTTTATTTAAAAACCATGTGTCAAACGGTTAGTTTAAAAAAAAAAAATCAAAATCATATTTTGTTTTAAAAAAAAAAAGTTACCGTTTACTCTCTTTTATTTATATATATATATATATATATATATATATATATATATATTTATTTATTTATTTATTTATTTATTTATTTATTATTATTATTATTATTATTATTATTATTATAATATGTTTTAAAAATTTTACCGTTGGAATGTGTTTCAAGATTAAAAAGTTTTGTTTTAATTATTATTTTATTTATTTTATATTTATTCTTTTTCTTTTAAGTTTCTTTTAATCTCCACCCTTTATTTTTCTTTATCTTCAAATCCAACGGTCCAAATTTAAATTTACTTTTTACCCCATTTCCCTCTCTTTTTAAACTCATCTTCCTCCCCAAATTTTTACCAACAATTTTACAATTTTACAATCCTCCAAAACTCAAAAGTTTCCATTGTTGCTCTCTCCAAGCTCCCAAAATTTTTCTTTTCATCTTATTCTTGAGAGAGTGTTATTGTATTGTGAGGATACATTTATTGAGTGCTCAAATTTGTAAATCTACTCTATTGAGAGTTGTATTGTGTTGTCCAAAAATTTCATCACTTGTAACGGTTTGATCCTAACCCGTGGAAATGATCGGGTTTGCTCTTGAACCCGTAAAAGGAGCGGTGGTGTAACGGTTGGGCTCTAATCCGTGGAAAGAGTCGAAAGGTTTTTATTTAAATTCCCAAGAGGCGCTTGGGGAGTGGAGTAGGTCGAGTTTGACCGAACCACTATAAAAATTACGGTGTCTTCTTCTCTAACTCTTTCCTTTTTATTTTTGCAATTAATTTAAGAATCTATTGCATGCTTTAGTTTGTTCTTATTTGTTGCATATATTGAAATTTCTCTTATTGCTTATAAAAAGTGTGTTAATTAGTTTAATTGAGTCTTTTTAAGAAAAAGTTTTATTAAACCCTATTCACCCCCCTCTAGGGTTGCCATACCGATCCAACACAACAAACAGTAAAATCCGGCCCATTGTAAATGTTGATGTGTCGTCCAACGGCTAGGCCATTGGATCTTCCCTGAGAGACACGTGGAAGCAACAGATGCTCCACGCGTTTTACCTGCCCACAGAAAATTAAATAACAAACGGTAAAATATTTGATTCTTTAACCAAATTCGTAATATTCTGATGATACATTTGATCCAACCAAAAGATTGTGAAAACAAACTAAGTAACAAAGATTTTCTTCTAGACGAATCATTTTACACGGGAAAATTCAATTTAAATTCAAACCGCAAAAATCAAATCAAATCATATTTTTAGCCAAATAAGGAAATATCTTATTAAAAACCTAATCAAAAACAGAAATTAAAAATACAAACTGAAATTAAATCTAAACAAAACTAATCCGATTAAATTAAGAATTAAATCGACCAAAATAAAAATAAATAAATAAAATGAACATAAAATCTACGAAAATTAAAGACCAACGAATTAAAATAAATCGGATAAAATTGAAATCAATAAAATCTTATTCAAATTAATTCAAACCAGAATAAAATAAAATCCAAGAAATAAATTCGCAACAACACTGGGAGCTAAAAATATTGCAATATGAAATGCTCCCTCAAAACTCTCGCTCGCTCATTCATCAACAAATTTTAGGGAAGGATATTTCGAACAGAATTCCTCTCCCCAATAATGCTTCACTCGCTTGTCCATTAACCTTGAACACTAGTCCATCTTTTTCATCTCTCAAAGTAATTGCTCCATGAGGAAAAGCTTCAATCACAACAAACGATCAAGGCCATTTAAATTTCAATTTTCCAAGAAACAATTTTAACCTAGAGTTGTATAGCAGGACTCTCTAACCCTTAACAAATTCTTTGGGGGCCACCGCTTTGTCTTCTCTTTATACATTTTCGCATTTTCATAAGAAAACTGGTGAAACTCCTTTAACTCATTAAGCTACAACATTCTTATTGCCCCTGCACGACTTAAATCGAAATTCAATTTCTTTAAAGCCCAAAACGTTTTATGCTCAAGCTCTAACGGTAAGTGGCAAGCCTTTCCATACACTGACCTATAGGGAGACATACCTAGAGGAGTCTTACAGGCTATCCTATAAGCCCAAAGAGCCTCATCTAACCGAAAAGACCAATCTTTCCTAGATGGATGGGCCACTTTCTCTAAAATAGATTTAATTTCCCTATTACTAACTTCAGTTTGACCATTTTGTTGTGGGTGATAAGGGGTAGCAATCCTATGCTTAATTCCATTATTAGCTAAAAGCTTAGCTAAGACATATTTCACAAAGTGTGTGCCCTTATCACTCACAAGAGCTCTAGGTGTCCCAAACCGCGCAAAAATGTGCGATTGAAGAAACCTTAATACCGTCTTAGCATCATTCTGATGGCATGCAATGACCTCTACCCATTTGGACTCGTAGTCAACTGCCAATAAGATAAAAACATTACCATTAGAAGAGGGAAATGACCCCATAAAATCCATACCCCATAGGTTGAATAATCTAATTCTAAAATATAAGTAAGAGGCATTTCATCTCTAGGCCCCAAATTTACTCTCCTTTGGCAAGCATCACATTGCTTGTAGAACCAATGGGCATCCTTATATAAGGAAGGCCAGAAAAATCCACATTGCAAAATCCTCATAGTTGTCCTCTAACCGCTGAAATGACCTCCATACGGGGAAGAGTGACATTGCTCCAGGATTTCCTTTGCTTCATCAGCTAAAACACATCTCCGAATAATACCATCAGAACATTGTTTATACATAAATGACTCATCCCAATAAAAGAATTTTGCATCATGTTTAAACCTTTTCACATGCCTCCAATCCATATCAATAAGAGTTACTCCTTTTACCAAAAAGTTGGTTATATTAGCATACCAAGAAGTATTATTCACTACCTTTACCTTAACAGATTGCTCTAGGAAAGATGATGTTGGATCGAGACGAGACAAATGGTCTGCAATAACATTTTCTGATCCCTTCTTGTCCTTTATCTCTAAGTCGAACTCCTGCAATAACAAAACTGGACGAATTAATCTAGGCTTTACATCTTTTTTAGACATTAAGTACCTTAGTGTTGCATGATCTGTGAAAACCGTGACTTTGGAACCAACTCAATATGGACAGAATTTCTCAAAGGCAAACACAATTGCCAACAACTCCTTTTCAGTAGTGTTGTATAGTTGATTTGTGCCTCATTCAAAACCCTGCTTGCATAATAAATAGGATGGATAACTTTGCCTTGCTTTGCCCCAGCATTGCACGTACTGCAATATCACTGACATCACACATCATCTCGAATGGCAAACTCCAGTTGGGTGCACAAAGAATGGGCGTTGAGATTAAAGCAGCTTTTAAAGTCTCAAAAGCCTTCCTACAATCTTCATTAAAGTCAAAAAGATTATCAGCACACAACAAGTTACAAAGAGCTTTACTAATTTTGGAAAAATCCTTTATTAACCGTCTATAAAATCCAGCATGACCTAAAAATCTCTGAATCCCTTTAACTGAATTCGGTGGTTCTAACTTCTCAATGACCTATATTTTTGCTCGATCAACTTCTAGACCTTTCTTTGAGATTTTATGACCTCATACTATGCCCTCATTCACAATGAAGTGGCATTTCTCCCAATTAAGAAGTAGATGGGTATCTTCACATCTCTTTAATACCTTACCTAAATTATTTAAACAATGCTCAAAAGACCATCCAAAAACTGAAAAATTGTCTATAAAAACCTCAACAGTAGACTCAATCATATCAGAAAAAATTGCTAACATACACCGTTGATATGTTGTCGGAGCATTGCAAAGGCCAAAAGACATTCGCCTGAAAGCAAACGTCCCATAAGGGCTGGTGAAAGTGGTTTTTTCCTGATCCTCAGGAGCAATGGTAATCTGGTTATACCAAGAATAACCATCCAAGAAACAGTAGTAAGCCTGACTAGTCAACCTATCCAACATCTGGTCAATAAATGGTAGAGGGAAATGGTCCTTACGGGTGGCTTTATTAAGCGTCCTATAATCCATGCAAATCCTCCAGCCATTTACTGTCCTGGTGGGATCAACTCATTGTCCTCATTAGACACTACCGTAACACCTCCTTTCTTTGGAACACATTGGACAGGGCTTACCCAATTGCTATCTGCAATTGGATAGATAATCCCAACATCCAACCATTTGATCACTTCCTTCTTAACAACTTCTTTCATTGCAGGGTTAAACCTTCTCTATTGCTCAATACTCCTAAAGGATCCCTCCTCTAGAGTGATTTTATGCATACAGAAAGATGGGCTAATTCCCTGAATGTCAGCCAGTGTCCAACCTATTGCTTTGTGATATTGCTGCAGCAACTTTATTAAGGCATCTTCATCCTCCGACCTTAAATCTAATGCAACTTTAATGGGCAACGTTTCACCCTCCCCAAGATACACATACTTTAGATGATCCGTCAAGGGCTTCAAATCTAAAGTGGGTGCCTCAATCCGAGATGGCTTAATAGGAGGAGTCTTTCTTTCATCCAAATCTAAAGATTCAAAAACATCCTCGCACCTAGAAACTTCTTTTTCATTTTTTCTTTCTAAAGTACAAACTTCTAAATCTTCCTTACTAATCTCTCCATGATCTTCCAAATGTTTATTTGTCAAATCCTTCATTGTTGTCTTAACAATTGTGCTCTTCAGAATCCTAATGAAGGAACAATCCTCCACTTCTTCTGGATACTTCATGGCCTTAAAAACATTAAATTTCACTTCCTCATTATAAACTTGCATTGTTAATTCCCCTTTCTGAAGATCTATCAACGCCCTGCCAGTAGCCAAAAATGGACGACCAAGAATAATTGGGACATCTTTATCTGCCTCATAATCCAATATAATAAAATCAACAGGAAATATGAATTTATCTACTTTCACAAAGATATCCTCAATTTCACCCTCTGGATATGTGATAGACCTATCAGCTAATTGGAGTGTGTCTGTGGTAGGCCTAGCTTCACCAATACCTAGCTTCTGATAGATCAAAAGAGGTAAAAGGTTAATGCTCTCGCCTAAATCACAAATTGTTCTACCCAACTCTTTTCCACCTATTGAGACAAGAATAGTGAATAATCCTGGATCCTTAGCCTTGGTTGGTACCCATTCTTAAGAATGACACTACATTCCTCAGTAAGAGGTACAGTTTCAAATTCATCTAACCTCTTCTTTTTAGTTAATATATCATTTAGAAATTTAGCATAATTTGGCATTTGCTCTATAACTTCTACTAAAGGAATATTTATATGCAATTGCTTAAGAATCTCTAAAAACTTCTTAAATTGACCATCCTGATTTTTAGGCTTGTGCCTTTGTGGAAACGGTAGAGGTGGTACATAAGGTGATTCTACATCTGGAACAAAACCAGATGCTCCAGCATTATTATTGTTGCCTCCATTACTTTTACCAAACTCCAACTCTTTCTCAAAAACAACATATTTATCACCATTCTTCTCTACATCCTAGGTTTTATTAGGCTTTTTTTCTCTCTTCTAGTGGCTTACCACTCCTTAGAGTTACTGCTTGTACCTGCTCCTTACCTTCCCTTCTAGGGTGTTTAGTATCCACAAGAAGTATCCCTTGAGGTCTTACCTTCAGCTCATTAGCTAGGTGACCCATTTGCAATTCCAGGGCTCTCATTGAAGCTTGATTACTTTGAATAGCGGCATCTGTACGAGCCATATATTCTTTCATCATTGCCTAAAGAGAACTCTCTGAATTTTGCTAGGGCAAAACCTACTTATTTTGTTGGGGCAAAACCTACTTATTTTGCTGGGGCATTGCCCACGATTTAGCAAATCCTGACTGGTTCACCTTTTGTTGTGCTTGGAGGACTTGTGAATTGCTTCCTTGCCCCCCCCCCCCGCAAAGTTGGGGTGGCTGCTCCAACCTTGATTATAAAAGTTAGAATAAGGGTTATTCTTTTGATTACCTACAAAAAACACAGAAGCTGGATTGCTGGTGTGGCAGAGTCAGAAATGAATAAGTTAGTACTAATGGAATGAAAATAATTCAGCCAACCTTAGTGCAAGTATACACTATCACACGTAGTAATGAAAACCTTAGAAGTATTTCAAGGGTATCGATCCCATGAGAACTAAATTGGAAACTCAGATTTGAAGAAGAAACTGCTCAAATGATTGCTTAAAATAGGTAACCAAAGAAATAATTGATTATTGATTTTTGGAAGATAAAATAACACAATTAAATAAATAAATAACAATAATAAATAAAACGAGGTATTCAATATAGTTTCATCCCAAAGGCAAATAACTCTAATCATAGATTATTCAACATAAGCCTAATCAATGCATTGGGTCGAATTTAACTTCTATTTGGCCTTGCTCCCAAGAACCGTTAGAAGGCTAAGCGAGTATCGTTATGCACATTTATGTGACTCGACTCCGACATAGATAATTCACGAATGCAATCTATAACCCTATAGTTGTTATAGGGTGCCTTAGGCAGCTTGCTCTATAACACCGAACAATCTCTTTCGAGTCTTTTCTCCTATATCACCTTTATGAGAACCGATATCTTATGTCCCTTTCGAGATCAAACTCACATAGCATGCAAAGTCTTAGTGATCAATTTAAACTCAACAAGATCAGAATGATAATGAATAAAGAATGACATGCATTGAATAGAAACTTAAGCAAATAAACACTTTCAAGCTATTGAACCATAAGGGAATTCACCATATTGGACCTCTCAACGAAATTTAGCTAAGCATGGTGGGATAAAGTGCAAATGAACAACTTTCCATTGAAAATAAAATGTAAAGAATACAAATGAATGAAAAGTGACAACTGTTGGAAATAATGAGAGTAGCTAAATACTAGGGTTTTTCTTTTATCCAATCTTTCTAGGGTTTTTTCTTTTCTTTTATCAAAATTTTCTTTTATACAAGAGGGAATGGGTGAAAATCCCAACAAACACTAAGGTTTGATGTCTAACTAAGGTTAGAATTAAGTCTTCTAAGAAGGACCTCTGTCATCCCCACTCATGGGCATCTACTAAGGTTCTGTCATCACTCTCTTCTTCCCAGTGAGTTCTGCTTGAATTTCTCTTCGAATAACGAGCTTATATAGTGTGAGCAGTGGTTGAGGAGCCATAAAATAGGTGCTCGTAGGTAGCCCAGTCATTTTCGGGGTCAAAACGGTCGATTAGGTGCGCAAAAATCTCGTTCAAAATGACCCACGACGGACTCAGAACGACCTCTGTTTTTCCAGAAATGTGGTTGCATTTGATCTTAGCCTTCCCAAAAATGCGGCCGCAATTCTGGGTAAATACCAGCCTTCCTCTGGTTTCCTGCACAACATCAAATTGGGTAAAATTCATATCAAAATGAGTCTTTTTAAGCACAAATAAGCATAATTTGACAAATGTGACTCTCAACTCTCTAATTCATCAACTTTAGCATATTTTGAGCTCGAAAATATTAGAGATCAATTTTTTAATTGCCAATCAGAATGTGAGAGCTCAATACTAGTTGCAAACAAAAATGTTATGGATCATATGTAATTGTCAATCATGGTACTAGCATCAACTTTTAATTACAAATCAAGTGACATGGAGTCAAGTAAACATGTTTTTCAAGATCGTTTTCTAAAAAGTTTGCCTTTCAAAAGAGGGTTCTACTCTAGTGCCAGTAACAATGTCTAAGTTTCCTAGGCATGAAGATTTCTATTGTTCTTTTTCAAAGCAAAACTCTCCCTAGTCCATCCTAACCAATGTGTTTAAACTACCTAACTTCTACTCATTGAGCCTAGTGTAGTCCTTTTAGTTAAGAAAAACTTAGGTTCCTTGAGCATACATGAGTTACTAAACCTTTTCCTATCTCCCCTAAACTTATTTGACTGTTGGTGCTCTTTTTATTCAACTTTTTTTCTCTCGAGAGTATTCTTGTTGTCATCTTTACCTTCGTTCTAGCTTATCGACACTTTGTGGTGAAGATATCTAGCTACGAGCAAAGTTCACAAGCTTGGAGTAATACTCACTTCCCTAAGTAAACCTTTCATGGAGTGGCAAACAATGGGTGTCATGAATGCCACTGGTTACTCAGTAAACTCTAGGAAGAAGGAGTAACTCTCAATTTTTCTTTATTTTTTTTTTTTTGATAATATAAGCTGAGCACATATTTCTTTTCTAGTAGTTCAAACTTACATAGAGCATACATAAAGCATAAATATTTACAAAGTAAAGCACCCCCCCAAACTTAAGATTAGACAATGTCCTCATTGGCTTTGTTTTTTAGGCAAGACTTTGCATAAGGCTTTTTTTTTTTTTTTTTATCAAAATTTTATGGCTAAACTCTCTTAGTGTGTTAAAAAGGTTAAACACGAGGAAGTTTAGACCTAAGAAAATTTTGTAAAGAAAAAGACTAATGGAAAGTCTATGACTAGAAAACAATTCGGTTGTGACAGTGGCACTTTTGGGATAGAACAAAGCTCTAGTTATCATCATCAAGGGCTTAAAAGAAAACTCAAATGAAAACATGTTTTTCCAAACAAAATTTTCAAGCAAACATTTTTCTTAAAAGTTGATTTTTTCGAAGAGATTTCATAGGTTTAATACAAAAACAGCAACCAGATTTTCTTAGACAAGATTAAAAAACCCAAGTTTATTTAAACTAATCTATCAACCAGCTAACTAAAAACTACCATATGAATATAACTATCAACAAAGTTCCTTCCATCTTTGGGAGCCGAATAGTAAAGAGAGATTGGAGACCACCTAGAAGACCATCATTGCAAGCTGATCGAGGAGACTGACATTTCCTTTTATTATCTTGTAATTATGGACAAGCTTACTCAGATTGTAGCGTGCGTTTCCATGCATATTATGAACTAAGTAACTTAGGCGTTGGTTAGGAACATGTAGTTGCTGTGCTTAAACTTTAGTAATATATTGATTATTGCATATTGGTTAATTGTTGTGCTTATTTCTATTTTATGCCTGTCTGGCCAGCCGGTATGAATATCTCTCTCTAGTTTCAGGGATGATTTAGAGAGTGTGTGGCGATTAATCACACTATGATCATTGTGTATTAGTGAACGCCAGTGACTGAGCTAGGGATAGCCAGTTGCCTAGTGCTTGATCAGTCGTACTTCATTGGGGTTGAAACACATTCCAAAAGATCCAGAGTTCCGAGAGGAATCCTCTAATAATACTGCGAGAGTTTTCATAATCAATAATATTGCTAGAGCATCTTTTAAAACAATTATTGAATCATAACCAGCGCTTGTCTCTAATCTGTCTGCCTATTTGTTTACTTGTTGTTCTTTCATTTACTTTGCTTCAGCATAATTCTTATAAAACCCAATCAGTTTTATTACCTTGAAACCATTAAAAGATTTATACAAAATAGATAGAGTGGAAGCAAGTTCAGGCCTTGGATTGACAAATACTTATTACTTGCTGCGACTGTGTATACTTGCATAGGAATTCTAGAGTCTTTTTAGACCATAATTTTACTCACTCTAGGAACCCAACAAGTTTTTGGCGCCGTTGGCGGGGACTTGAATAAGTTTTTATCTCATCTGTTCTGTGTATGTGTTTTAGTGCTTTGGTGCTAGAACTTTTTGATATGTTCTTTTGTTTTTGCAGGTGTGAGTTTGGTGCATGAGCGATCCGCTTGGGGTAAGGTTCGAGCTTGATCCAAAAATTGAAAGGACATTTAGGATCATAAGGAGAGAGCAGTGCAGAAACCAGATGGAGAACGTGCTGCGTCTTCCGTAGGTTCCTGAGGATCCAGCAGACCCCCAAAACCGCTTGCTGCAGCAAAATCTGTCGCTGGAGCAAAATAAGCAGCAAAATAATCAGGCTGAGAATCTTATCTTGGTAGCAAACGATAGGACTGAAGGTGTACATATTACACATGTGGAAGCAATTGAAGATCGAAAGCACTTAAGACATTCAATTTTACTCCTAAAGCATGCATGTTCTAGAAAAGACATAATAGAGAGTTTAGAAAACACCAACCTTTGTAGCTCACTTATGTTGAACTCCTTGTGGTGTTTGCCTCTCCTATGCTCCTTGGACAACCTCAGTCTTCCCTACTATACTCCAGGCAAAGAACGACTTGTGGGAGTCTATATAAGATAGAGAATGGGAAGGGAATGCTTGAAGCATCAAGCAATGGAGAAGAATGAGAGACGAGAGAACTTTGAGTCCAAATTCCAGCAGCATAACATTAAGGAAATGACTCTCATCACTTTGAATATGATTCAAGCTCCTTTTAAAGACATTCTCCATTCAAAGCCAAGCCTCAAGAAACAAGACACATGGTGTATTTGCAAGTTCAAGTGGATTCTAGGTGTACATCTCACAAGACATGCAACAATGCATGAGTGAGTTGTCTTTCCAGTTTGAATGTTCATGCATAAGTGGATTTCCAACTAAATCCACCAAATACAAATTGAAATCTAATTTCAAGCTTGCAAATTATCCCCAATTTCAATTCTAAATTGAAATTGATTGCTTGGTAATTAATTTGAAAATTTTCAAATTAATTTTGATATGATTAATCTAATTGATCTTTGTTATCTTGTGCAATTCCATATATATGATTCCTAATACATTTATATAGTATTCAAAACATTTTTAAATACTTCATCTCTCATTTTCTAATTTAATTCATAATTAAATTATTGTGTCAAACACAATTTACGATAATACCCTTTTTCCCGATTTTGAACGATTCAAAGCTTCCTATCTTTTGTTCTAGGCTTAATTCTGATATGAGTTAGTAGGGGGACCTAATGGACCTATAGATCATGGGCTCCAACGATTCGAGGCTAACCGACTAATCTCATTATCTAAGCTAGCCAACATTCGTTAACTATCGGGACACTCCACTATAGCCCGATAGTTGCACTCCCCTCACTATAGATATATTTTCGTCCACTTGATTTTACCATGATTAGTAAGTCAATCCTTCACAGGTTGTTCATAGCTATAGCTAGGTCAAAAAGCCGTTTCACCCCTATAGTACTTCTAGTTCCTTAAGTCCCACTGATCCTCTAATGAACAATTGGTTTATGGTCCAACCAATAAACCGAGTCCCTATCGGGCCAATGAGAGTGTGGGATCCCTTTGTTCAAGCCCCGGAGTCAGCACCTAAGGGAACAACCTCTCTACTATCCCTAATTCGGGTAGGAGTGAATTCCTTCTCGCACGACTATGTCCCCAGCTATCTACCCGTTCCTATCCCTGAAATGGGAGGCTTATTGAGTCGGTGATAGTGAGCCACTCTCACCCATGCAGATCTAAGGATAAGCCCGAATAAACAGGAGTTCATAGTTAGCTCAGGATTAAGATCGAGTTACCTAGGTCATCATATGAAATAGTCAGTCTCGTCAGTAAACGGTGTTATAAAGCGAGAGTGACTTATTTCTTGGTCCTGGTCTTATGCAAACTCATTGCATAGGACGCCCCCACTCGCATGTCTCTACATGGACGATTTAGGATCACATCGTCTATACCATCTATATGAAGGGATAATAGCCCTTTTTGCAGCGGAAAACAACAAAGACCTTTTCGAATAAAACGCCGATTGGGATACCAATACGACGACAAAAGAAAATAAATTTTTACAGCGAACATTATGGACAAATTAAGTGCTGTAAACAGATATAAGCATGCTAAATAACAAGGGAAAAATTCTAGATCCTAATCTAGAATTGGATCCTAATGATCCTAGAATTCAAAAACAACTTACCCTTGAAGATTTCTTGAATTGCTTCCCCAAAAACCCTTTGATGTAGATGAAAAACAGCAGCAAAATCACCTTGTCTTTGCTGGAAATTGAGACTCGAACACCACCAAAAGAATTTCACCGGTATTCTCAAAGCGAGTATTCATTGGGAGCTTGTGGGAACCCAAAAAATTCTAAGGATTGGGAGAGGAAAAAGATAGAGATTACTAGAGAGTAGTATTTTTTAGAGAACAAGCGTGATAATCTTTTTCTGCAGAGAACCACCAAATGCCAAAAAACTCACAATGAATGGTGAAAGAGAGCACTCACTTAATCGAGAAACTCCCTCCTAAAAAGCCTCATTATCACGCAATTCTCTAGGTTAGTGGGCTGACCATCTCTTATCAGTTATACTGATAAGTTAATCAAATTATTAATTAATTAAATTAACAATTAATTTAATCAATATTCATATAAATCACAATTTATACAAATATTACCACTTAACCTATAGTTTTAATAAAATTCAATTAAATCAAATTTAATTAAAGTTATTAAAACTATTTATCAATTAATATAATAACAAATTAATATATTAAATAATATTATAATTAAATATCTCATATTTAATTATAATTCTCTCCAAATAAACTATAGTATTAATGTACATCTAATGTGCATTAATTATAACCTATAGTTTTAAAATTGAATCACATTCATATTTAAATTTAATATTCGAACACCTTCAAATATTCAATTCTCCCTTAGAATTTTACCTCAACGCCCCTAGTGAGCTACCGGTGGGACCTAATGGACCTACAAATCAGAAGCTCCAACGATATGAGATTAGTTGGTTAAACTCATTAACCAAGTTAACCAATATTCGTTAACTGTGGTTCACTCCACTAAAGAACCACAACTGCACTCTTCTCACTGCAGATATATTTCTGTATCCACGGATATCGACCGTCAACAGCGAGTTAGCCCTTCACGTGTGTTCGTACCCCAGCTAGGTCAAATTACCGTTTTACCCCTGGGCTACCTCTTGATCCTTAAGTACTAGTGCTCCTCTAATGAACAATCTGTTTGTGGTCCAACCAACAAACAGAAATCCCTCTCGTGCCATAAAGAGGGTAGGGCCCATTGTTCAAGACCCGGAGACACCACTTAAGGGAACACACCTCTACTTACCCTCATATCAGGAAGGAGTGAATTCCATCTTGTAAGACTACGTTCCCAGCTCCCCACTCGGTCTTGTCCCCAAAATGGTAGGCTTATTGAGTCGGCAAACAGGCCACTCTCACCCGTACAAATCAAAGGACAATCCCTCATGGACAGGAGTCCATAATCCACTCAGGATTAAGGCCAAGTTGCCTAGGTCATCCTAGTGAAATAGAAACCAAACTAACTAACGGTGTTATAGTTAGTGGTTAACTATTTCGCGATCCGGTCTTTGTGCAAACTCATTGCACAGGATACCCCCACTCGCATGTCAACCACATGAACGCGTTGGATCACTACGTTTGTATCAATATACAAAGCGGGCCGTATCCATAGTGTCACCAGGATAAGGTACCCAGCCTTATCCCTATACTACAGACCCTTTAGGCTAAATCTTGAACATTGATCCCCGTATGTCCCTACATACTAGTTCAAGCCTCATTCTATTAGCCATGGATGTTTAGTTTATTGGATTAGGGTTAACAAAACAAGATATAATACAAACATTGAATAATACATCACTTTATTAATGTTCGGTCAAATGTACATTTACTATCTACGAGTTTTAGGGCATAAAACCCAACACTATAAAGTGGGTCGCATCTCATAGTGTCACCAGAATAAGGTACCCAACCCTATTCCTATACTATAGACCGTTTTGGCTATTACTCAAGCTTGATCTACTTTTATGTCTCTACATAAAGCTCAAGTGTTCATCCTATAGCCATGGATCTTAGTTTATTGGATTTGGGTTATTATATGTGCAATTTACTTTATTCAGTATTGACTTTTACTGAATCAATCTCGATAATGTATTTATCGAATAAGTATATAATTCGTTTAACATTCACTATCTACGAGTTTTAGGGCACCAATCCCAACAAGGACCAGAGCCATTCGAGCGTATGTTGTCCCAATGTTTGATGAGTTGAATCTAGGGATTGCACGTCCCCAAATCCAAGCGGCAAATTTTGAAATGAAACCGGTAATGTTTCAGATGTTGCAAACCCTGGGGCAATTCCATGGTTTGTCATCTGAAGACCCTCATTTACATCTTAAGTCTTTTCTAGGAGTTAGTGATTCTTTTGTAATTCAAGGAGTGCCTACAGATGCCTGGAGATTAACTTTGTTCCCGTATTCTCTTAGAGATGGAGCAAAGGCGTGGTTAAATTCTTTTGCTCCATGATTAATTAGGACATGGAATGAGTTAGCTGAAAAAATTTTGAATAAATATTTTCCACCAAATTGAAATGCTAAATTAAGGAGTGAAATAATAGGGTTTAGGCAATTTGAGGAGGAGACTTTTAGTGAGGCTTGGGAGAGGTTTAAGGAGCTTTTGTGAAAGTGTCCCCACCATGGTTTACCACATTGTGTTCAAATGGAAACATTTTACAATGGGTTGAATGGAGTAACCCAGGGCATGGTTGATGCTTCGGCTGGAGGGGCCCTTTTGGCAAAAACTTTTAATGAAGCCTATGAAATTTTAGAACGAATATCTACTAATAGTTGTCAGTGGTCGGATGTTAGAGGAACAAATAAGAAGGTTAAGAGTGTGTTAGAGGTTGATGGTGTGTCCACCATTAGGGCTGATCTTGCAATGATTGCTAACGCTCTTAAGAATGTGACAGTGATTAGTCATTAGCAGCCACCAGCAATGGAGCCTGCTGCAGTGGTGAACCAAGTTGCAGAAGAAGCATGTGTCTATTGTGGTGAAGTTCACAACTACGAGTTTTGCCCTAGCAATCCAGCTTCTGTGTTTTTTATAGGTAATCAGAGGAATAACCCTTATTCTAACTTTTATATTCCAGGATGGCGCAACCACCTCAACTTCTCATGGGGAGGACAAGGAAGCAATACGCAAGCACAACAAAAGGTGAACCAGTCGGGATTTGCTAAAGCGCAGGTATTGCCCCAGCAAAATAAGCAGGCTTTGCCCTAGCAAAATTCAGGAAGTTCTCTCAAGGCGATGATGAAAGAATTTATGGCTCGCACAATTACCGCAATTCAAAGTAATCAAGCTTCGATGAGAGCCCTTGAATTGCAAGTGGGACAGCTAGCTAACGAGCTGAAGGCGAGGCCTCAAGGGAAACTTCCATCAGATACTGAACACCTTCGAAGGGAAGGTAAGGAGCAGGTAAAGACAGTAACTCTTAGGAGTGGTAAGCCATTAGAAGAAAGAACAGAGCCTAGTAAGACCCATGATATAACTAAAAATTGTGATAAAAATATTGTTGAGAAAGAGTTGGAGATTGGTCAGGGTGCTGGAGGCAGCAATAAAGATGTTGGAGCATCTGGTTCTGTTCCAAATGTGGAACCACCTTATGTGCCGCCCCCACCTTATGTACCACCTCTACCTTTTCCTCAAAGGCAAAGGCCCAAGAATCAGGATGGTCAATTTAAAAAGTTTTTAGAGATTCTTAAGCAATTGCACATAAATATCCCTTTAGTAGAAGCTATTGAGCAAATGCCTAATTATGCTAAATTTCTTAAGGATATTTTAACTAAAAAGAAGAGGTTAGGTGAGTTTGAAACTGTATCTCTTACTGAAGAGTGGAGTGCTATTCTTAAGAATGGGCTACCACCCAAGGCTAAGGATCCAGGATCATTTACCATACCTGTGTCTATAGGTGGAAAAGAGTTAGGTAGAGCACTCTGTGAGTTAGGTAGACCTACCACAGTCACACTCCAACTAGCTGATAGGTCTTTCACATATCCAAAGGGTAAAATTGAGGATGTCTTAGTGAAAGTGGATAAATTCATATTTCCAGTTGATTTTATTATTTTGAACTATGAGGCTGATAAAGATGTCCCAATTATTCTAGGTCGTCCATTTTTTGCTCCTGGTAGGGCGTTAATAGATGTTCAAAAAGGGGAATTAACAATGAGAGTCTGTAATGAGGAAGTGAAATTTAATGTGTTTAAAGCCATGAAGTATCCAGACGAAATGGAGGATTGCTCATTCATTAGGATTCTGGAGAGCACATTTGTTGAGACAGCAATGCAGGATTCGACTAGTAAGCATTCGGAAGAGCATGGAGAGGTTAATGTAGAGGATTTACAAGTTTGTTTGTTAGAAAGAAGAAATGAAAAAGAATTGTTTAGGTGTGAGGATGTTTTTGAGTCTTTAGATTTAGATCAAAGGAAGGCTCCTCCTATGAAGCCATCCCTGATTGAGGCACCTATTCCAGATTTGAAGCCCTTGCCGGATCATCTAAAGTATGTGTATCTTGGGGAAGGTGAGACGTTGTCCATTATTGTTGCATCAGATTTAATGCCGGAGCATGAGGAGGCCTTAATAAAATTGCTGCAGCAATACCGCAAGGCTATACGTTGGACATTGGCTGACATTCAGGGAATTAGCCCATCTTTTTGTATGCACAAAATCACTCTAGAGGAGGGATCCTTTAGGAGTATTGAGCAACAAAGAAGGCTTAACCCTGCGATGAAGGAGGTTGTTAAAAAGGAGGTGATTAAATGGTTGGATGCTGGGATCATTTATCCAATTGTAGACAACAATTGGGTGAGCCCTGTCCAATGTGTTCCTAAGAAAGGATATGTCACTGTGGTGAGAAATAAAGACAATGAGTTTATCCCAACCAGGACAGTAACTGGCTAGAGGGTTTGCATGGACTATAGGAGGCTTAATAAAGCCACCCGTAAGGACCATTTCCCTCTACCATTTATTGACCAGATGTTGGATAGGTTGGCTGGTCAGGCCTACTACTGTTTCTTAGACGGTTATTCTGAGTATAACCAGATTACTATTGCTCCTGATGATCAGGAAAAAACCACTTTCACCTGCCCTTATGGGACGTTTGCTTTTAGAAGAATGCCTTTTGGCCTTTGCAATGCTCCAACAACATTTCAGCGGTGCATGTTGGCAATTTTTTCTGATATGATTGAGTCCACTGTTGAGGTATTTATGGACTATTTTTTAGTATTTGGGGGGTCTTTTCAGAGTTGTTTAGATAATTTAGGTAAGGTATTAAAAAGATGTGAGGATACCCATCTAGTTCTTAATTGGGAGAAATGCCACTTCATGGTGAAGGAGGGCATAGTGTTAGGTCATAGGATTTCTAAGAATGGTCTAGAAGTTGATAGAGCAAAAATAGAGGTTATTTAGAGATTGGAACCACCGAATTCAGTGAAGGGAATTTGGAGTTTTTTAGGACATGCTGGATTTTATAGGAGGTTCATAAAAGATTTTTCCAAAATCAGTAAACCTCTTTGTAACTTATTGTGTACTGATCATGTTTTTTACTTTAATGCAGATTGTAGGAAGGCTTTTGAAACTTTAAAGGTTGCTTTAATCTCAACACTCATTCTTTGTGCACCTAATTGAAATTTACCATTTGAGGTAATGTGTGATGCGAGTGATGCTGCGGTAGGTGCTATGCTGGGGCAAAAGTTGGGAATATTTATCCATCCTATATATTATGCAAGCAAGGTTTTAAATGAGGCACAAGTCAACTATACAACTACTGAAAAGGAGTTGTTAGCTGTTGTGTTTGCTTTTGAGAAATTTCTGCCATATCTGGTTGGATCCAAAGTCACGGTGTTCACGGATCATGCAGCAATAAGGTATTTAATGACTAAGAAGGATGCAAAGCCTAGACTAATTTGTTGGGTTTTATTATTGCAGGAGTTCGACTTGGAGATAAAGGATAAGAAGGGATCTGAAAATGTCATTGCAGATCATTTATCTCGTCTTGATCCATCATCATCTTTGATGGAGCAATCTACCATTTCAAATTCTTTTCCAGATGAACAGCTTTTTGCTGTTGAGGTAAAGGTAGTCAGGGATGTCCCTTGGTATGCTGATATTGCCAACTTTTTGGTAAAGGGAGTCACTCCTATTGACATGGACTGGAGGCAGAAGAAAAAGTTTAAGCACGATGCAAACTTTTTCTATTGGGATGAGCCATTTATGTATAAGCAATGCTCTGACGGTATTATTCACAGGTGTGTTTTAGGGGATGAAGCAAAGGAAATCCTGGAGCAATGTCACTCTTCACCGTATGGAGGTCATTTCAGCGGTCAGAGGACAACTATGAGGATTTTTCACTGTGGATTCTTCTGGCCTACCTTATTTAAGGATGCCCATTGGTTCTACAAGCAATGTGATGCTTGCCAAAGGAGAGGAAACTTGGGGCCTAGAGATGAAATGCCTCTTACTTACATTTTAGAAGTCGAATTATTCGATGTATGGGGTATTGACTTTATGGGGCCATTTCCCCCTTCTAATGACAATGTTTTTATCTTATTAGCAGTTGATTATGTGTCCAAGTGGGTGGAGGCCATCACATGCCATCAGAGTGATGCCAAGACAATAGCAAGGTTTCTTCAATCGCACATTTTTGCGCGGTTTGGGACACCTAGGGGTCTAGTGAGTTATGAAGGTACACACTTTGTTAATAATGTCTTAACTAAGCTTTTAGCTAAGTATGGGATTAAGCATAGGATCGCTACCCCTTATCACCCACAAGCAAATGGTCAAGCTGAAATTAGTAATAGGGAAATTAAATCTATTATAGAGAAAGTAGTCCATCCATCTAGAAGGGATTGGTCTTTTAGGTTGGATGAGGCTCTTTGGGCTTATAGGACAGCCTATAAGACTCCTCTAGGTATGTCTCCCTATAGGTTAGTATATGGGAAAGCTTGTCATTTACCATTAGAGCTAGAGCATAAAACGTTTTGGGCTTTGAAAAAATTGAATTTTGATCTGAGTCGTGCAGGAGCAAAAAGAATGCTGCAACTTAATGAACTGGAGGAATTTCGCCAATTTTCTTATGAAAATGCGAAAATGTATAAAGAAAAGACTAAGTTGTGGCATGACAAGAAAATAAAATCTAAAGAGTTTGTCAAGGGTCAAAAAGTCTTGCTTTATAATTCTAGATTAAAATTATTTCCTGGGAAGCTAAAATCTAAATGGTCAGGACCATTTATTGTGATTGAGGTTTTCCCCCATGGAGCAATGACTTTGCAGGATGGAAAAGATGGGAGAGTGTTCAAAGTAAATGGACAACGTGTGAAGCATTATTGGGGAGAGGAGTTTCAGACGAAATATCCTTCCCTGAGATTGATTGATGATTGAGAGAGCACGATGTTTGCGGGAGCATTTTACAGAGCAAAATTTTCAGCTCCCAGTGTTTGTATTGATTTTATTTTTCGCTTATTTGTTTTTAATTTCGATTAGGTTAGATTTGATTTTGCATCTTTAAGTATTTTTTATTATTTTTGGTAGTTTAGATTTTATCTATTTCGTTTTGAATTTGATTTTATTTTATTTTCGGGTTATTTATTTGAATTATCTTTGAATTATCTTTGAATTATCTTTTAATTAGTTTAAATTAGATTTTATTAGATTTGAGTTATTTAAATTCTATTTAGCTTTAGATTTAATAAATATTTTCTTGATTAATTCGGTTTAAAACAAAAGATAAAGATGTGATTGGGTCGGTTACATTTAAATTTAAATTCGATTTGAATTTCGTATCCAAGATTCGTGTTGCTCAGGAGTTTGTTACGGCAACTTTATAGCTGAAGCAAAACCATCCGGATAGGAGGGATTTCGTTGTAAATTGATTATTTTTACCGTTGGGATTTTATTTGATTTTTTTTTTGCAGGTAAAATTTGCATGAGTCATTTGATGAGGCCACGTGTCACAAAGAGATGATCCAATGGTCTCATTAGTTGACAGCGTATAATTAATTACTGCCGGCGATTTGAAATCAGGAATTTACCGTTGACAGATTTAGAAGATTGCAGGTGGTTTTGAACGGTAATTTTATTTAATGGGAGCGAATCTTTTCGGTTAAGAATTTAATTTGCTGGAGCTGTATTTATTTGCAGACCCTGGTAAGTTTTTTCTTTCACTCCAACTTCTTGTTTCAATCTTGCTATTTGCATTCCTCTGTTTTCGTTGCTATTATCCTTTCTCCTTGCAACCACCCCCCTTGAATCCTTAAATTGCAAAAACAAGAACGAGGAAAGAAAGAGAGAGTGAGGAGAAGGAGGTACCAGTTAGTCCGGAAGTGAAAAAAGGGAAAACCAAGAAGAAGAGAACACCAGAAGAGAAAGAAGCTAAACAAAGAAGAAGGCAGCAGAGGGCTGCGGAGCAAGGAGCTATCCAAGAAGAAGTAGTGAATGACCTAGATATGGAAGGAGTTCAAAATCCTGAGGAAGAATCGATAGTCCCATATACGGTTCAAGAAGAAAATGTTGAGGAAAATCAAGAAACACAGGCTGACGAGGTTCAAGAGGAAGAGGCAGCGGCAGTGCCTGCGAAAGAAACTGAAAGTGAGCCAGTTTAGGAGGTTCGAGTGGAGGTGATCATGCCAGAGGTACCTACGCGTCGCCGCATTAAGCGAAAAGTCGGCCGTATTCAGGTAATCCGAACTGATACCCCCTCACCTCCAACTACTGACTCTGAAAGGGACAATGTAGAGCGAGAGGAACGAGAGAAAAAAGAGGCTGAGAAAAAAGAGAGAGAAGAAACAGAAAAGAGAGCTGAGGAAGAACGGTTGCTCAAGCGAAGGGCGGAAAAAGGCAAAAATATTGCTGAAGCCTCGGAGTAACACGATGAAATAGAAGAACAACAGTTACCATTTGATCGCTTCGTCAACAATTTTGCCAGAGCAAAATACGTTGAGCTTCTGAAAAGGGATTTCTTATTTGAGCGAGGATTCAGCGGTGATCTTCCGCAGCTTCTGAGGACCGATATTGTAGACCACGGCTGGGAATTGTTTTGTGCGAAGCCTGAGTCTGTAAACGCACAGATGGTGCGTGAATTTTATGCTAACATTGACAAAGAATATGGTTTCCAGGTAATTGTCCGAGGAGTCGAGGTAGATTGGAGTCCTTGTGCTATAAATGCACTGTACAATCTTCAGAACTTCCCCCATGCGGCATATAATGAGATGGTTGTAGCGCCATCTAATGAGCAGTTAAGTGATGCTGTGAGGGAGGTAGGTATTGAAGGAGCACAGTGGCAGCTATCCAAGACTCAGAAGAGGACATTCCAGTCGGCTTATTTGAAAAGGGAAGCAAACACGTGGATGGGGTTTATCAGACAGATGATGCTTCCAACAACACACGACTCGACAATCTCTAGGGAACGAGTTCTTCTAGCTTTTGCAATTTTGCGGTCGCTCAGCATTAACGTAGGGAGGATCATTGCTACTGAAATTTCTGGATGTTGGAAAAAGAAAGTGGGGAAACTGTTCTTTCCGAACACAATCACAATGCTGTGCAGAAGAGTAGGGGTTCCAGTGGATGAGGGAGATGTTATCCTGTTTGACAAGGGAATCATAGACACGTCCAATTTTGCACGGCTCTAGTGCATGCAAGAGGTACGACAAGGTGGGCTTATCTACGACATCAACTCGATTCTAGAACAACTGGCACTTTCGGCCAGCAGGCAGGAGTTTGCTGAGAGGCAAACTTTAACCTTTTGAAACTATGTTAAGAATCGTGATGCCGGCTTAAAGAAGGCGCTGCAAGAGAATTTTTCAAAACCATATCCAGCCCTTCCAGCATTCCCTGGGGATCTGTTGAACCCCTTGATTCTGCCCCCACCTGTTGAAAGAGGAGAAGAGAATGATGATGAAGAGCAGGGTCAGGAAGATTGATGGATGAGATGATCTTCAACGAGCATTATTTTTGCTCCTATAATTTTGATTGCTCGCGCATATCTGACCTTGCTTGCTAATATGTTTTCTTGTTTCTTTTTAATTTTTTCTACTGCTGAAAAATATATCTGCTTTGTAATTTTTTCTTTATGTTTTTAATGAAATTTCTAGATGTTTCCGTTCTATGAGCACTGAGTAACTCTAACTTAACTAATTTTCTTCTGAATTTTTGAAGCTTGGACTAGTTAAGCTTAACTAGATCAAGGTATTTTGATCTCCAGAAACCTTTTGCTTGAGCATTTCTTCTAGCCTCGACTGTTGCTGCGGCAAAAAAGATTTTGGAGGTAGTGTTGACTTATATGATCCACTTTACGCTTAGTTCTAGTCCCATGCTCAGTTAAAATTCAGATAGAAAAATTTAAGTTTGGGGGTATAATTGCTAAAATTGTTGATTCATTGGGGACAATGAATAATTCAAGTTTGGGGGACTTTTTGCTACTCCAATTGTTTTGCTCGAGCATTCCTGATGTGGACTTTTCCTAACCGCAAGCGCACGGGTCAAGTAATAATAAAGAGTTCGTATAAACGAGTGTCGTCCTCTGGATTGGATTTTTAAGCAAATCAAGTATTGTGAATTATCTTGCCCAATTTTATTTAGGGATCAAAAGGTGATGATTGAATGATAAGAAAACCAAATCAAAGCAAGTAAAAAGAATGGAAATTCAATTGGGAAAATTACTTAGGGAATTGATTTCGCCGATTTAGTTTAGGATTGATTTTAAGGAATAAGTTATTATGCACAATGAAATTATGAGCCAAAGACCCTTTAATCACAACTACCTCTCCCGAGTATAATTGATTCTCATGCAAATTAACCAACTTGATATCCCTATCTAAGTTTATTAATCATGCAAGCCAATGAGATCTTTTAACCAATTCTAAAGTTAATCTAAAACCGTCATGAATTAGAAAGTAAACTTTAGTCATGCAATCTTGAGTAAGTCGATATTAAATCCCCTCTCCCGAGCTAGATTCAAAACTTAAATCATTCAACTAATGGCCAATTAATAGATAGCATTAAATCAAGATTACAAACATAATAAACATTGCATAACTTAAACCATAAATCAATCCATAAACACAACCAACTACATCAATCCCTAAGCTTTGAGTTTAGCTACTCATGAATGTAAATACAAGCTCAACTAAACATGTGAAAGCCATAAATCTAGATAAAGAAAGGAAAGGGAAAAGAAAACTCAATGTAGGCCGAGTCTGACGTCCCCGTCACGATCCCCACGAACAATGGGTTGATTTCCAACTTCCTCCCTTTGTTTTCAGCCTCCAAGTGCTCTGTTCTGCTCTGTTTACGGCTCCCAAAGGTCCCAAATCGAAGTCCCCCAAAACCTAGCCGAAAATAAGCCTTTATTCTGTTTTTTTCGTCGTAGCGTCGAGACGTTGCCTTCAAAACGTGCATTTCAGTAAGCGAAATAACATAGCGTCGAGATGCTAAGGTCGCAGCGTCGAGACACTGTGACCTTTACGCGCCTAATCAGATATGGAATGTGAGCGTCGAGACGCTCAAGAGCTAGCGTCTCGATGCTATCCTGCTGTTGACTGAAATTTGACTTTTTTCCTCTTTTACTCTTTTCATTCCTTTGCATCTTTTCACGTCTCGAGCACCCGATTAACTCTAATATTGCATTATAGCTCCAATCAACCATTTCCTACAAAATAAACAATAAAGCACAATAAAATGGCCCAAACATCATAAAAGACTAGCTATATTTAATAAGTAACGATAGCTAGCTATGCTCACTATCAAATACCCCCAAACTTAAGCTTTTGCTAGTCCTCGAGCAAACTACAAATCAAACATACAATAGAAGAATGGATGCAACAATCATAACTCAATCCTCAAGGCTCAAAAGTCAATAACCAAGCAAGCAAGAGACATGCACACAAGGACCAATGAGGGAGACAAATTAAAATTTTTCCAAAATTAACTTGCACAAGCGAGATCTAACTCAACAAGATCAGACTCTACTAGCCCGAGATTGGATTATTAAACTCTCAGCTCATCTTCCCTCTACACTGGCACTAAGGTTTCACTAATGAGTTAATGGAACAAATTAGTTTGTTTTCCTCCAAACTTAGGTGCTTATAATTAACAATTAACTTTAGCATTTATATGTGGCACTAGCTTTCACACACACATTGCAGGGACCCTTAACCTGAGTTTTCTCTGGTTGGCCTAACTGATCACAACAGGGGTAGCTCTTTTTGCCTTAATCTTTATTAAACATTGCAAATTGTGCACAGGCCATGGCATAATAATTTTCTTTTCAACAGTAACAACAAGAATGATTTTTCTTTATGAGCATAAATAGCATATATTCTTTTGTTTCCTCCTAAGCAAGATCAAACATGCTAATTTGCAAAAAAAAAAATAACTCTTTAGCTCTACCCTAAACCTATCGAGGTGACAACAAGCATATGAACCCAATAATTCGCTCCTAAGCATTCAAATCCAAATCTAGCCAAGATCAATACTCTACTCATGCAAGCCATCTCCTAGAAAAATTTTAAAAAGTCTCCCCTTTTTGGGCACTTATGCTTACAACTCATCACAAGCTTGAAAATTGACAAGAAAGCCTATCCTAGGACATCATAATCATGCAAAAGTAGCCTCCAGAAAACAACCATATGCATAATTCAAAGAAAGCTCAAAACTATAGCTCGAACTCAAATGCTCAAGGGCTCCACAAACATGCTAATCAACCCCCAAACTTAAAACATGCATTGTCCTCAATGTATACAGAAAATAAGGCATAAACAAGCATGAGAACAATAAAAGAATGACAGGAGTGAACAATACTGGCCTGGAATGATGATGACTTCTTGCTTGAGATCTTGGAATCTTGAAAGCTTGAAAGCAAAGGAGAGAAAGAAAACAAGACCTACAAAACAAAAACAAACAATAGATCAAAAACAAAAAGAAAGCACACTAAACTTACTTGGGTTGCCTCCCATAAGCGCTTGTTTAACGTCATTAGCTCGACGTGTTGATCGTGCTTCAAGGAGGCTTTTGTTCTGTGAATCCAACAGAGGTGCTCTTTCTTGCACCTTTCCTATATCCCATGAAAAGCACTTCATCTTTAGAGTCTTCAACTGCTTTAAAGAATTCTTTTTCGTTCTTGACTCTAATAGTGAGCTCCCTACGCTCAATATCTATAATCACTCGCCCAGTAGCGAGGAATGGTCTTCCTAATATGACAGGCATCGAAGGATTTTCTATCATGTCCATAACATACAAGTCAATAAGGAGGAAAAATCTACCTACTCTGATTAACACATTTTCTACAATACCAACTGGTCTCACCACAGATTGATCAACCAATTGGAGATTTACAGGAGTAGACTTAATCTCACCTATATCTAACTTTTTACACAACGATAGAGGAATGATATTAATGCTAGCACCTAAATCACATAATGCTCTGAAAGAATAAGTATCGAAACTACAAGGAACAGAGAAACTCCTTGGGTCTGCTACTTTTTCAGGTACCTTTTGTTGTACTCTGGTGCTGCATGTGGAAGCAAGATAAACAGTGTCAACCTTCTTTTCCTTTCGCTTCTTTGCTAACCACTCCTTCATGAACCTGTTGTATTGGGGCATCTCTAATGCCTCTGCAAAAGGAATATTAATATTCAGATTCATAAAAGCATTCATAAATTTATCAAACTGAACCTGGTTATTCTTTTTCTTCTTTTTCTTTTTCTTTTCCTTGGGAACCGTCAATGTGGGAGAAAGAATAGGAGGCTCAGGTTTAGGCTTTTCAGCCTCATCAGATGATGTGTCCTCCTCAGCTTCCCCTGTAGGCGTTTCATAGTCCTCAGATTCAGGTTCCTCTTCAGATTCCTCCTGGTGCACAGTGATTGCCTTACAATACTCCATCTGGGGTTTCTCTTGTTCAGCTGGGGCCTTACCTTTATTCGTGGTGCTTACAACATTCACCAACTGTCCCAGCTGAGTCTCAATGTTCTTGATGGCAGCACTGTGGCCATTCACTGTGGTGTTGATGGCAATGACTGCCTCCTCTAACTTGGTTGTCCTGTTACTTGACTCTGCAATGAAAGCTCCAACAAGATCTTCTAACTTTTTATTTTCTTGAGTTTGAGGGGCAAAACCAGGGGGGTTAAGAACATTCTTAGTGTTTGCATAAGAGAAATTTTCATGGTTCCTATTGCTAGGGTGATAATGTGTAGGTGTAGAACTATTATTATATCCCCTAGAATTAAAATTTGATACATACTGAACCTGCTCGATGGTCTCCTCCTGAGGTCTAGATGCTAAAGCAGCAGCTGATTCAATTGACTGTGCACTCCCTGTACCTGAAAATTTCATAAAAGCATTAGCGAGGGAAGTCATCTGGGCCTGGAGTGCACTTACTTTATCAACCTCAAACACTCCAGCAGCAATCTTTTTAGGTGTAGACCGCTCAGATGGCCACTGATAGCTGTTGGTGGCCATATCCTCTAGAAGTGTGCGAGCGTTTTCCACGGTCTTGGGCAACAGAGTCCCACCTGAAGCTGCATCAACAATCGTTTTTGTACTAGGAGTTAAACCATTATAAAACAACTGTACCTGAAGCCAATCAGGGTAACCATGCTGAGGACACTTCCTCAGTAGCTCTTTGAATCGCTCCCAAGCTTCGAACAGCTGCTCATCATATTGTTGTTGGAATGTCCCAATCTTCGTCCTCAGCTTGACCGTCTTTGCCGGAGGGAAAATTTTCTTTAAAAAGGCCTGGACCAAAGCATCCCAGGTGGTGATGCTCCTAGGAGTAATAGACTGCAACTAATCTCGTGCTTTATCCTGCAAAGAAAAGGGAAATAAACAAAAGCGAATAGCATCCTCAGAGACTCCATTAATTTTTACCATCCCACAAATATCCAAGAATGATTTAAGATGAGAATTTGGATCCTCGGTGGGCGATCCTCTATATGCACAGTCTCGAGCCATCTGAATGAGACCGGTTTTCAACTCAAAGTTGTTGGCATTAATCGGTGCATAGACAATCCTCGACTGTTGCCCCTGAAACACGGGCTGAAAGTAGTCTCTAATAGGCCTAGGCTCCTCAGGTTGATTTTGGTCCGCCATTTGAAAATTTTCTCTAGTTTCCCTTCGAAGCCTATGGATGGTTCTTTCTATCTCGGGATCCAAAGGTGCTAAAATAAAATCTTTATTCCTACGCATAAAAAAACAAAACTACCCTAAAAAGGAAAGAAAATAATTATGGAAAGCAACAAAGAAAAGAAAACAACTAATCTAAATATGGAAAATATAATCTAGAAAAGGAAACAAAATAGCCTAATATGGAATGCAAAAATAAATATGGCAAAACAAATAAGGAAACTAACCAACAAGGAAAACTAAACAAAAAAGACTAACAAGAAACAAATATGGTAAAGATTACACAACTAAAAGAAAAACTAACCTAGAAAATCAAATATCGAAAGAAAAACAAATAAGGAAAAAAAATGCAATCAACTAAAAAGGTAAAAATACACCCTAAATTAAGATCAAACAATTTTTTCACAATATCAATCTAGCTAAATGTGCCAATCCCTGGCAACGGCGCCAAAAACTTGATGTTGACTTTTCCTAACCGCAAGCGCACGGGTCAAGTAATAATAAAGAGTTCATAAAAACGAGTGTCGTCCTCTGGATTGGATTTTTAAGCAAATCAAGTATTGTGAATTATCTTGCCCAATTTTATTTAGGGATCAAAAGGTGATGATTGAATGATAAGAAAACCAAATCAAAGCAAGTAAAAAGAATGGAAATTCAATTGGGAAAACTACTTAGGGAATTGATTTCGCTGATTTAGTTTAGGATTGATTTTAAGGAATAAGTTATTATGCACAATGAAATTATGAGCCAAAGACCCTTTAATCACAACTACCTCTCCCGAGTATAATTGATTCTCATGCAAATTAACCAACTTGATATCCCTATCTAAGTTTATTAATCATGCAAGCCAATGAGATCTTTTAACCAATCCTAAAGTTAATCTAAAACCGTCATGAATTAGAAAGTAAACTTTAGTCATGCAATCTTGAGTAAGTCGATATTAAATCCCCTCTCCCGAGCTAGATTCAAAACTTAAATCATTCAACTAATGGCCAATTAATTGAAAGCATTAAATCAAGATTACAAACATAATAAACATTGCATAACTTAAACCATAAATCAATCCATAAACACAACCAACTACATCAATCCCTAAGCTTTGAGTTTAGCTACTCATGAATGTAAATACAAGCTCAACTAAACATGTGAAAGCCATAAATCTAGCTAAAGAAAGGAAAGGGAAAAGAAAACTCAATGTAGGCCGAGTCCGACGTCCCCGTCACGATCCCCACGAACAATGGGTTGATTTCCAACTTCCTCCCTTTGTTTTCAGCCTCCAAGTGCTCTGTTTTGCTCTGTTTACGTCTCCCAAAGGTCCCAAATCGAGGTCCCCCAAAACCTAGCCGAAAATAAGCCTTTATTCTGTTTTTTTCGTCGTAGCGTCGAGACGCTGCCTTCAAAACGCGCGTTTCAGTAAGCGAAATAACACAATGTCGAGACGCTAAGGTCGCAGCGTCTCGACGCTGTGACCTTTACGCGCCTAATCAGATATGGAATGTGAGCGTCGAGACGCTCAAGAGCTAGCGTCTCGACGCTAGCCTGCTGTTGACTGAAATTTGACTTTTTCCTCTTTTACTCTTTTCATTCCTTTGCATCTTTTCACGTCCCGAGCACCCGATTAACTCTAATATTGCATTATAGCTCCAATCAACCATTTCCTACAAAATAAACAATAAAGCACAATAAAATGGCCCAAACATCGTAAAAGACTAGCTATATTTAATAAGTAATGATAGCTAGCTATGCTCGCTATCAATTCCTCTCCTTCATTTAAAATTTGTTAGGTTATTGAGTAACCGGGGACATTTGTGATACCCACAGTTTGTCTTCGCGTCAAAAGATGACCCAGGAATTGTTGAAAAAAATGAGAAAAATTATTTGCTGAAAAAATTATTTGTTGAAAATTTTGCTGAGAAAATTCATGGAGCAAAAGTTTTGAAGGATGAATGATGATCCAGTAGTTTTTCTTTCACCCAGAACTTAGGTGAGCTTCATCATAAAATGTTTTCATTCTGAGGGGCAAGAGATAGAATAACTAAGGATTTTTGGGCTTTATAATGAGTATTGAGCCTAGTTGGTGATGAGTTTAAGGCAAGGGTATACTGCACCATAAAGTGGGTCATCCCATGCTTACGAGCTTATGACTATAAGGCTGCTTAAAGTCTGAAAAACAAAAATTTAAACCCCTTGAGAATATATTTTAAGATGTTTGATAATAGAGCTAGGTTGTGGTAAGTTCTTACAATTAAGTTAAAAGTGGTGATTATTTGTCCATGCCGGAGGAATCATTTTGCTGCAGCAGAGCTTGGTTTTGCAGAGTGCTCAGGTAAAGGTTAAAGGTAGTGTTGGACTGTCTGGTTGGATTAAGCTATTATTTGTCTAATGTTTTGAATTCTTGAAGGAAGGTTGGTTAGTATTGCTCGGGATGCGCAATAGTTCAAGTTTGGGGGTGTGATAACTTCCCAAAAAGTAGTTATTTAGGCCTCATTTATATAGGGATTTGTGTGTCTTTTATGCTTAATAGGGTTTGTTTTAGATAAATATTATCAGTTTTAACCCATTTGGAAGAATGGAAGCCTTGGAAATTATTTTGTGCAGATTATGTTGCTGGGCGACTGGAGGGAGCAAATTCTGTGCTGCAGCAAAAATGGGAGCAAAAACTGCCACGTCACAGCTCGTTAGCCAAGTTGACAAACCGACTTATGTTGAGTTATTTTCGTGATAAAGGAGCAAGGAGAGCCCTACACGTGTCTAGGTTGACCTAATTCAAGCTTGCTTCAACTCTATAAAAGGAGGTAGCTGCCCAAGTCAAATGCATTCCACTTTTGGGAGAAAACATTCCATTCTTGGAAAGTTCCTTCCATCTTTGGGAGCCGAATAGTAAAGAGAGATTGGAGACCACCTAGAAGACCATCATTGCAAGCTGATCGAGGAGAATGACATTTCCTTTTATTATCTTGTAATTATGGACAAGCTTACTCAGATTGTAGCGTGCATTTTCATGCATATTATGAACTAAGTAGCTTAGGCGTTGGTTAGAAACATGTAGTTGTTGTGCTTAAACTTTGGTAATATATTGATTATTGAATCTTGGTTAATTGTTGTGCTTATTTCTATTTTATGCCCGCCTGGCCTGCTGGTATGAATATCTCTCTCTAGTTTCAGGGATGATTTAGAGAGTGTGTGACGATTAATCACACTACGATCATTGTGTATTGGTGAACGCCAGTGACTAAGCTAGGGATAGCCAGTTGCCTAGTGCTTGATCGGTCGTACTTCATTGGGGTTGAAACACATTCCAAAAGATCCGGAGTTTCGGGAGGAATCCGCTAATAATACTGCGAGAGTTTGCATGATCAATAATATTGCGAGAGCATCTTTTAAAACAATTACTGAATCCTAACTAGCGCCTGTCTCTAATCTGTCTGCCTATTTGTTTACTTGTTGTTCTGTCATTTACTTTGCTTCAGCATAATTCTTATAAAACCCAATCATTTTTATTACCTTGAAACCATTACAAGATTTATACAAAATAGATAGAGTGGAAGCTAGTTCAGGCCTTGGATTGACAAATACTTATTACTTGCTGCGGACTGTGTATACTTGCACAGGAATTCTAGAGTCTTTTTAGACCATAATTTTACTCACTCTAGGAACCCAACAACGGCCCGAAGAAAAGCTTCCCTGATAATGCTCCCAATGTTTATCTCCAATCACTTCATAATACTGTAGAGGAGCATAACTCTCTCTACTGAGATAGTGTTGTCATGGGTCGTTGGCATCGACCTGTTCTTCAGAGAGTGAAGCCACACTGATGATTCTGACTTGAGATCGCTTAGCACTAATGTCTTCATCTTCGTTTGGGACTCTTTCCACTGAACTCCCTTGTTGGCCACCAATTTCAGAGCTTCTTTTATTTGTTTGACCGAGGCGTTCTTAATGGCATCGTTCCCTCTTGGATGCAAGGGTGCTTTGATTCTGTACACCTGGTTGATTTCAACATAAGAGAAGCTGACCATCTTGCCTCTCACCACTGCCATACTCATGCTTTCTTCCCTAAGTCTAACGTAAAATTCTCGAACTAAAGGCACCACAGACTCCTGAGGGTGAGCACAGAACTCTTGCCACTTGTACTGTGAGATAACTCTGGTTACGAACTCTAGCAGTGTCCCCGCTCTGTTAGAGAATCCCTTCTCGTTGAGGAAATCTCTTTTTTCTCATGATCTCCATCCGTTCCTGAAAATTGACATCTTTAAAAACTTATGGGAATGGATTTTTAGGAGATGGAGCCTTAGGCGATTTTGCTTTCAGCTTGGCAGGTGAGACGGTTGAAAGAGCTGCAAAAGAGGCGTCCATGGACCTTGTCCTCGACCTCTTGGCAAATATCGGGTCATTCTTGTTTTTGGTCCTCCTCTCGGCCATAATCTTTATTTTTCTCTTTTTCCTCAATGCTGCATAGATAAGAACTTGGTCGTCATCCAATTCCTTAATCTCTAAATCAGATTTTGTTTCAAAGTCACTGGAGGTCTCGGCCTCCTTATTTTCAAGCTCTTCTTCATCCCTCTTCTCTCCCGAAGAGGTGCTCTCAGCTGTTGGTGGAGGTCCTCTCACATCATACTCAAACAGAGGATCCAAAGTCTCGTCAGCTGGTTGTGCTACATTGGTCGTTTCTTGGCCTTCTTCAGAATGCGACCCAAATGCGGTTGCATCCTGGCCTTCATTCACTTCTTCTTTTTCTTGATTTTCATCACTTGGCCCCTCAAGGGCCACTTCTCCTCTTCCTTGCAGCAATTCAGCCTCACTTTGAGCCTTGTGTAGTGGCTCATAGGCTGCAACGAAATCTTTAGCCTCTTTTCTTCTTTTCTCATCTTCATTCAAAATTTCTCTTCTTTATTTCTCTTCCTCAAGGAGCAGCAATTCAGCGGCTGCTCTTCTGAGTTCTTCATCCTGTTTTCTTTATTTTTCAGCTTCTAAGGCCCTCTCGGCCTCTTGCCTTTCCACTTCCTTCTTTTTTTTAGCTTCTTTTTCTTCATCACAGTTCATTTTTCTTACAAAATCATCTTCCTCCCTCATACTCTGGTTTTCCATCTCTCTTTCAGCCCGAATATCCCACAAGGCATCTTGCTCAGCCCTATAACCTTCAGCAATAAGGAGGTCTTATGCCACGGCTTGGTGGATCATGTCCTCGAATACATCTGGAGGCATTCTAGCTGTTGGGTTTAATGGCCTATAAACTCGTAGTTTGTAAATAATTAAACATATTCTATTTCCAATAAAGACGTTATTGAAGTTATTCAGTAAAAGATGTTATTGAATATGTAAATTGTGAATGATTAACCTAAATCCAATATACTAAAGATCCTTGGCTATAAAATGAATACTCGAACTATATGTAGGGACCTATCGTAGGATCAAGTTCAAGTTTATAGTCAAAATAGTCTATAGTATAAGGATACGGTTGGGTGCCTTATCCTAGGGACATTATGGACGCGACCCACTTTGTATTAAGTACAAACGATGAGATCCTAAATTGTTCATGTGGAGACATGCGAGTGGGGGCGTCCTATGCAATGAGTTTGCATAAGACTGGACCACAAAATTAGTCACTTTCTCTTTATAACGTCGTTTACTGAAGAAACTGACTATTTCTCATAGATGACCTAGGTAACTCGTTCTTAATCCTGAGCTAACTATGAACTCCTGTTTATAAGAGATTATCCTTTGATCTGCATGGGTGAGAGCGGCCAATATTGCTGACTCAACAAGCCTACCATTTTGGGGATAAGATCGAATAGATAGCTGGGGACATAGTCTCGCAAGACGGAATTCACTCCTACCCATTTCAGAGATACTAGAGAGGTTGTTCCCTTAAGTACTAACTCCAGGACTTGAACAAGGGGCCCCACCCTCTCGTTGGATCGAGAGGGACTTAGGTTTGATGGTTGGACCACAAGCCGATTGTTCATTAGAGGATTAGTGGAACTTAAGGAACAAGAAGTACTGTAGGGGTAAAACGGTCATTTGACCTTGCTATAGCTACGAACAACCTGTGAAGGATCGACTTACTAAACATGGTTAAATCAAGTGGACGGAAATATATTTGTAGTGAGGGGAGTGCAACTATCGGGCTATAGTGGAGTGTCCCGGTAGTTAACGAATGTTGGTTGGCTTGGATAATGAGATTAGTCGGTTAACCTCAAATCGTTGGAGCCCATGATTTATAGGTCCATTAGGTCCCCCTACTAGCTCATATCGGATTAAAGCCTAGAACATATTGATAGGATTCTTTGAATTGTTCAAAATTGGGAAAAAGAGTATTATCGTAAAATTGTGTTTGACACAATAATTTAATTATGAATTAAATTAGAAAATGAGAGATAACGTATTTAAAAGGGTTTTAAATACTATAAACATGAATTAAGATTCATATATAAATAATGCACAACATTAAGATGATTAATTTGATTAATCATACATAATTAGTGGGGCAAGCTTCAAGATTGATTGTTATAATTTATTTCAATTTAGAATTGAAATTAAAATAAAAAAATGCAATATTAGAAAGCTGATTTTGAATCACAAGTTAGTGGAAAAAGTTGGAAATCCACTCTTGCATGAAGACTCAAAGTGGAATTACACCACATTCATGCAATGGTGCATGTAGTGTTGTTAGAACACCTAGCTTCCACTTTCCCCATCAAGACCACCATGTGTCTTTCACCTTGAAGCCCCTTCTTGCATGGATTCTCTCTATAAGTAGAGGAAGAATCAGATTGTGGGAAGATACAACAATTACCTTAGTGTTATGCTGCTGAATTTCTTTCTCAATCACTCTCTCATCTCTTGTCTTCATAAAGCTTGAACCTACAAGTATTCCCTTCTCATTCCCTATCACTATAGACTCCCACAAGTCGTTCTTGGCCCAAAGAATAGTAGGGAAGACTCTAGAGGTTCTCCAAGAGAGATTGGAGAAGAAATCATTACAAGGAGGATCACACAAGTGAGCTACAAAGAGCTTGGTACTCCTAACTTTCTATTCTGTTTTTCTTAGAACTTGCATGCTTTAGGAGTAAAATTAATTGAGTTAAGTACCTTCGATCTTCAATTGCTTTCGCATGTGTTATATGAACACCTTCACTAGGCACTTTGAGGGGCTCGATGACAAGCGGCTGTTTAGGTGCAACCTTCTTCGGACTCTTCTTTCTTGCATTGTTAGTAACAAATGGTTTGTCCCTGCAAGACGAGGAAGGGTTAGTTGAAGGTTCAAAGATTTTACCCACTGGATTCCCTTCTTGCCGAGAGCTCTCTCCAGCTTGGACGACTTCTTCTTCATCACACCTTCTTGCTTCTTCTTCAACAGTCACACGCCTTTGGGCTCCCATCTCCTGGATCATCTTAAACCATTCCCTCGACCGTTTCCTTAATGGTTGGCTCGTGGGTCTTTGGGTTTTATGGAGGGATTCGACGCATATGGATGTTCTTGGTTGTGATGAACTCTGATCCATAATCGCCAGTGAGAAACCTGAAGATCTCGTCCTTCTCGTGTTGTGCATGGTGGCGTCGGGTTTCTCTTCTTGCCGTCGAACGCTTGCTTCAGCTCCCTGGGCAGGTAGATTACTCTGAGATCAAGTAATCTTGTGGGATGAAGATGATTTTGGCGTGTTCTTCATTGTTCTTGCTCGTGGGTTTCAGTTTCAAGAGAGTGAATATGGAGAGTTTGGTGTTTGACTTGAATATCGAAAGTCTATTTGTTGGTGAAGAAGAAAAGAACTTAAAGTCAGCTATTTATAGTTTTCTAAATTAGGTCATGTGATGGCCATTTTAATTGACGTCACTGCCCTCTGGCTTTTGGAAAATGCGGTCGCATTTCCAAATGTAGTGGGGGAAAATGCGGTTGCATTTCTCCCAGTACTCTACCTTCTTTTATTATTATTTTTTTTCTTTTCCTTTGCCTTTCTTGCTTTCTTTTATTAGCTGAAAAATCACAAACATGTTAGAAAGTTCACATGCTTAATCATAAAAATATTTTTTCTTTTTCTTTTAAAATAAGTTGGACTTTTCAAACCCCCAGGTAAATCCCCAGGAAAATAGATATTTCATTGCATTCATCACATTAAAAGTGACTTGTTGGTCATTGACCCTCATGGTCAACTCTCCTTTTTGAACATCAATTAAGGTCCTGCCACTTGCTAAGAATGGTCGTCCCAAAATGATTGGCACTTCCCTATCAGCTTCACAATCCAGAATGATGAAATCTGCTGGGCATATGAATTTATCAACCTTGACTAACACATCTTCAATTTTGCCAATGGGTTGTGTTAGTGACCTATCAGCTAACTGTAAGGTTACAGTTGTTGGTCTTGCCTCTCCTATCCCCAACTGTTGAAAAACTGAGTATGGGATCAGGTTTATACTCGCTCGTAGATCGCATAAAGCCCTGCCTACATTCATTCCTCCAATGGAGCATGGAATGGTGAAACTTCTTGGGTCTTTGAGTTTGGGAGGGATTTCATTTTTGACCAGTGCACTAGAACATTCAGTAAGTGCAACTGTTTCGTATTCTCCCAATCTTCTTTCTCGGATAGAATTTTCTGCCATTTTCTAGAGCTTCTTTTGGGATCTTCCTTACTTATTGATTCACGGGGTATTTTGGGCCATCATAGTCTAGTCCACTTCTCAAGGTGATTGCCTTACACGACTCTTTTCCTTCTCGATGAGGGATTTCAGTCTTGCTGGGCAACATCCCTTGTGGTCTATTTTTTATTTCATGAGCAATCTGTCCAATCTAAACTTCTAAATTTCTAACAGCGGCATCATTTCTTGCCATGTATTCTTTCATAAGAGCCTCTAGATTTGACTCTTGACTCTGCACTTGAACTGGTTGGAAGTTCTTTTGCGGCGACTATTGTGTAGGAGGTTTCCTAAACTGATTTGTATTGGAGTTACTTGAGTCGGCTTATCCTCCCCAAGAGAAGTTTAGATGTTGTCTCCAACCTGGGTTGTATGTAGCCGAGTATGGATTCCATCTGTTCTGGTTCTGGTTCCCTTGTTGACCTACATAAAAGATAGACGCGGGATTTAGTGGACAATTGTCAACAGTGCGTTCCTCACTACAAATTTCACAGCAGGGAGAAGAAATAGCATTGGCAAGGGCTATGTTCACTTGGTTGCTCATGGTCATGCCCATCATCATGTTGTGGATAGCCTTGATTTGGGCTTGCATGGTAGAGTTAGCCTCTGTCTCTACTGCTTTAGTTGGGTTCTTCAAAATTGTTGTTGGCTCAGTTTCTCCCCAATGTCTATTGTTTGTGGCTATGGTGTCCAAGATAGCATGTGCCTCATTTGCAGACTTCTTTAAGAAGGATCCGTTTGCAGATGCATTGACTAGTGCCTTCGAAGCTTGATCTAATCCACTATAAAAATGCTCTAAGATGATGCAAACAGGCAATCCGTGGTGTGGACACTTTCGAACCAGCCTTTGAAATCTTTCCCAGGCTACATCGAGAGGTTCATTATAAGATTGTCTAAATGCAATAATTTCAGCTCTATATTTGGCATTTTTATTAGAAGGAAAAAACATCTCTAAAAAATTCTCAGCCAAGTCATTCCAAGAAGTGATGGAGTTTGGAGGGAATGAGTCCAACCAAGCTTCAGCAACTCCCTGCAAAAAAAAAAAAAGAACGGAAAAAACTTTAGCTTCAAAGTATATTCAAGCACTCCTGTAACTTTAAAAGAATTACAAACTCTAAAAAATAGCTTGATGTGTTTATGTGGATCTTCATTTCGAAGTCCAGAGAACTGGCCCATGGTATTCAACATTTGGAACATCACTGGTTTGAGTTCAAACTGTGGAACATCTATAGGTGGCTCTAAAATTCTTGGATTTAAAGTCTGAAAAACAGGTAAAGCATAGTCCCCTATTACTCTATTGTAGTCTTCAGCAATATAAATTGGATTTTCTTGTTGTGGCACTAGTGGAACTAGAGGTACTGGTGGAATTCTCCCACCATTTTGCTTCCTTCCATGGTTCTGTGGGTTAACTTCAGAATCGACTCCAGGTTGTTCCATCAGAAACTCTTGTATGTAAGAAGCTTCTTCTAGAGGTTCCTGTGCGCTCAACTCCAATTGTTCCCTTCTTTTTCGCCTTTGCTCCTTCCTACGACGACGAAAGGTTCTTTCTATCTCAAGACCAATATCAAGGAGTGGATACCCCTTGTTCATACACTAACCTCAACCTGCAAGAGAAAAAACATTGCAAATTAAAGTCAAATTCCCTTTGAGACAGAAATGCGGTTGCAATCGAATCACAATCTCAAATAACAAAACTGGTTTCACTTTTGGTTCCCGACAACAGCGCCAAAAACTTGATGCAATAGAGGCTGAAATGAATAAGTTAGTAAAGTGATAGATAATGGAATGAAAGTAATTCAACCAACCTTAGTGCAAGTATATACTATCGCACGTAGTAATAAAAAACTTAGAAGTATTCCAAGGGTATCGATCCCACGAGGACTAAATTGAAAACTCAGATTTGAAGAAGAAAATGCTCGAATGATTGCTTAAAATAGGTAACCAATGAAATAATTGATTATTGATTTTTGGAAGATAAAATAACACAATTAAATAAAGAAATAACAATAATAAATAAAACGAGGTATTCAATATAGTTTCATCCCAAAGGCAAATAACTTTAATCATAGATTATTCAACTTAAGTCTAATCAATGCATTGGGTCAGATTTAACTTCTATTTGGCCTTGCTCCCAAGAACGGTTAGAAGGCTAAGTGAGTACCGTTATGCACATTTCGAGTGCCTTAGGCAGCTTGCTCTATAACATCGAACAATCTCTTTCGAGCCTTTTCTCTTATATCACCTTTATGAGAACCGATATCTTCTATCCCTTTCGATATCAAACTCACATGGCATGAAAAGTCTTAGTGATCAATTTAAACTCAGCAAGATCAGAATGATAATCAATAAAGAATGACATGCATTGAATAGAAACTTAAGCAAATAAACACTTTCAAGCTATTGAACCATAAGGGAACTCACCATATTGAACCCCTCAACGGAATTTAGCTAAGCATGGTGGGATAAAGTGCAAATGAACAACTTTCCATTGAATATAAAATGTAAAGAATACAAATGAATGAAAAGTGACAAGTGCTGGAAATAGTGGCAGCAACTAAATACTAGGGTTTTTTCTTTTATCAAATCCTTCTAGAGTTCGCTCGACACTCCCCTTTCTAGCATTTACAAGTGGGAATAGGTGAAAATCCCAACAAACACTAAGGTTTTTTGTCTAACTAATGTTAGAATTCAATCTTCTAAGGACATTGGGTATCCCTACTCATAGGCGTCTACTAGGGTTCTGTCACCACCCTCTTCTTCCCAGTGTGTTCTGCTTGAATTTCTCTTCGAATCACGAGGTTATATAGTGAGGGTAGTGGTTGAGGAGCCATGAAATAGGTGTTAGGGGTCAAAACGGTAGGTTAGGTGTGCAAAAGTCTCGTTTAAAACGACTCGCAACAGACTTCAAACGACCTCTGTTTTTCCAGAAATGCGGTCGCATTTGATTTTAGCCTTCCCAAAAATGCGGTCGCATTTCTGGATAAATTCCAGTCTTCCTTTGTTTTCCTGCACAACACCAAGTTGGGTCAAATACATATCAAATTGAGTCTTTTTAAGCACAAATAAGCATAATTTGACAAATGTGACTCTCAACTCCCTAATGCATCAACTTTAGCATATTTTGAGCTCGAGAATAGTAAAATTGATCTAAACATGCAACTTTTGACAAGAAAATGAGCTAAATATAAGGGTAAAATAGGTATATTTTTTACCCTTATCAATTGTTGGGGCAAAACTCATAGTTGTGTTCTTCGCTACAATAGACACATGATGCCTCTATAACTTGATTCACCATTGCAGCAGGCTCTACCACTGGCGGCTGCTGATAACTAACCACTGTTACATTTTTAACTAAGGAAATGGACACATAAATTTTTTATGTTAGTATGAGATGTGGAGGAACTCGAGAGAGAAATCAACTTAAATTACTTCTAGATGTTTGTTGTCACTTTGATAGACGTAAGATCTGATTTGAAAGTTGAACTGCAAGAGCGTTTGTAATGTTTTGCTTGGGAGAAATTGCATGATTATTAGCCTCCAAAGAAAACAAAAGAGGAAATAAATGTAAAAAAAAAAAGAGAATAAAAAAATGGATAATTGTAATTGGTGGCAAAATTAGGCTATTTAATGGCAGATTTAGCAAAGTTTTAAAATAATTGCAAAAATGGCAAAATTTTTAAATGAACTTTTAATATTTCGAATTTGCCCCTGAAATTGGTGCGTATCTTCTCCTTCCTTTCCCTGCGTATCTTCTCCTTCTTTCCTCTGTTTTTTTTTTCTTTCCGATTGATTTCGAATTGATTTTGTTTTCTTTATTTTCGATCAGCATCTTCTCCTTTCTTTCCGATCGCTTATTCTTCATCGGTTTGGATCTTCTCGTTCATTTTCTGTTTCGATCGCGTGGATTTCAACAAGGTACCGATTAATTTCAAGTTTCTTCCATCCCACGTTATTCTCTTTTCCTTTTTTTTTTCGATTTGGTCTCTTCGAATTGTTTCAGCATCATTATTTTCTTCGGATTGTTTTCCATCGCATCTTCTCTTGAGTTTTCTTCTTCTTAATTCCAGTTTTTTTCTCTTCGGATTGATTCCAGTTTTCGTTTTCCAGAATTCTATCCGATAGAATTTTGTTACTCTAGTGATAGAATCTATCTATTAGCGATAGAGTTCTATCCGATAGAATTCTATTACTCTAGTGATAGAATCTATCTATCAGTGATAGAGTTCTATCCGATAGAATTTGTTACTCAAGTGATATATTCTATCGATCATCGATAGAATTCTATGATAGAATTCTGTTACTCTAGTGATAGAATCTATCTATCAACGATAGAATTCTATCCGATAGAATTTTGTTACTCTAGTGATAGAATCTATTTATCAACGATAGAATTCTATCTGATAGAATTTTGTTACTCCAGTGATAGAATCTATCTATCAGTGATAAAGTTCTATTAGCGATAAAAATGATAAAATTCTATCACCGATAGAAATGATAGAATTTTATCAGTGATAGACCTGATAGAATCTATCGGTGATAGAATTCTATCACTGATAGATTCTATCACCGATAGATTCTATCAGTTCTATCACTGATAGAATTCTATCAGTTAAAAAGGGTGTTTTAGTAAATGCACGTTCCAGACCTTGAAATTTTTCCATTTTTGCAAAATGTTTCGCGGGCCGCTAAATCTGCAATTATTTTGGGTCGGTTTGCTATATTTACAACTGACCCTAAAAAAATTTGTTGTGGTTAAAATGATCAAGGTTAAAACGAGCTACCTATGTTGTGATCAGTTAGGCCATCCAAGGATTAAATTCAGGATATGGGTCCCTACAACAATTGTGTGAAAGCTAGTGCCCTTGAATTAAACAAAAATGCAAGTTGGGGGAGACATACCTTGTTGCTTTTAGGCACCTTAGTGGGATATTGCTTTCTTTATTGTTGGGAAGCTGGATAATTGGAGCTTAGGGCCAATGTAAGGGGAAGACGAACTGAGGATTTTATAAACCTTTTCTAGGTTACTAAAGACCTAATAAGGAGGCTCGCACACACACACGCAAGGGATGAAGAGTTTAAATTTAAATTTCGTGATGAATGAATATGTTTTAAAATTTCCTTGAAGTTAGAGTCATGCATTTGTAATTTTTTATTCATATTTGTGGTTTTAGCTTTGCTCGGGACTAGCAAAGGTTTAAGTTTGGGGGTGTGATAACATGCATAAATGTTATCTATTTCATATTAATTTTAGCTAGTTTTGTGCTTAAATTGTGTTCTTTGAGATGTTTTTATTGTTAAATTTTAGAAACCGAGGCAAAAAAGCAAAATCGGAGTTTTGAGAGATTTTGGATGAATTTGGTGACTTTTGGAGCATTTTGAGAAGATCATTGAAGATCCAAGCTCAAAAGCCAAGAAAAAGAGAGTTGGAAGCCCAAAAGGAAGACCAAAGGGCCATCTTTCAAGAGGAGTCCGAGGGCTAGCGTCTCGATGCTACCCTCAACATCTCGACGCTGAGACGACTTGGGCACCAAGCATATGACGTAACAGCGCCGCGACGCTGTGATGTCAGCGTCATGAGGCTATCTCTACTGGACATCTATAAATTGATCATTTTTCAGCCGGATTTGAGGAGCCAATTTGAGGGTTTTCACCTTATTCTCAATTCAATATTGAAATTGGGGGTTTTGGGAGAGTTTTGGTAGTCGTGTTGAAGATCTTGGGAGCACTGGATCGATGAAGGTCGCCATGGGATCGAGGAGATCGACACTTTATTGAGCATTTCTCTTCCCTTTCCTTTACTTTTAGTTTCTAGAATAGTTGTGATTAGGTATTATTGGATGTTTAGTGATTATGAGTAGTTAATTCCTAAATTCTATGAGTTTTGATTTAGTTGTTGAACCTTTGTTTAATTAATGAATTGATTCGGTTTGATTGTCATTATCATTAATTTGTGCATTTTGTCCTTAATACTTTTAATCACCTGATCACTGATTAAATGAATTGTTTTCTAAGTTTATTTACCCGAGTGACACGAGATAAGTTAAATAGTGTTAGATGTTGTTAATGAAGGGTCGTAATGCCATGCTTAGTAAATAAAGAGGAAACCGAAGGAGATTCTTTATTAAAACGCAAAAGAATAGGAGGAGACCAATAGGAGAGTCCTTGGTATTAGACTTCTAGACTTATGAATCGAATGATTAATTAATCCTGAATAGTTAATTGATTAAGCAATTAAAGGTCTAATTAATAAAATCAACACTCTAGAATTATCCCTCCAAATTGTGTCTCCATTTATCTTTTGCTTTCTAGATTAGCTTTTTGGTTTATATTTTCAACATTAGATTTTGTTCTCTAAATAAAGCAAAGCAAGATTATTCGCGGTAATTAAGTGAAATTCAATGCTTGTGGAGACGATACTCACATACTCACAATCACTATATTACTTGACGACCCATGCACTTTGCGGTCAAAAATTTATTTATTTTATTAAATCATTTTCTTTTATTAATTTATTAATTATAATTTTAATAAAAAAATGGGAATTAATCTAATGGTGGTTCCTCCTTTTAAGGAGAGAAGTTAGCACGTAATGTTGATCTGGCCAACTATCTTCTTCGATAAGGATCTCTGAATTTTTTACCCAGATCAATCCAGAACATCAGCCATACGTTTTTTTTTCCGACACAAACAGATAAGAAATACTTTTCATTTTTCTGAGCATACAAGTCAACGGGATTCGTAAGAAGGCTTAGATGCACACAAGCTTTCTTGAAGGGAGTTGTATCCTAAGAGTGGAGTGTCAAATAACTCAGTGCAAGTGGGGGCACGTCTTCTCTAAAGACAGCGTTCTCTAACGTGTCTCGACCCAAAACAACAGGCTTTCTTCAACTCTATTATCTCTTATTAATATCTTTATTTTTTTGGTTGTTATTATTTGTTCAGTATTCCTGTCCAACCATTTTGGTTAGTATATTATTTCTCCAATAGTAATTACCCTAGATAAAGGTCTTGGGGAGTTGCATCATTAAATTAAGTCTGGTTCTTTAGTTCTTTAGACGATTTAGATGACCTTCACAGTCTTCCCATAACTTTGAAGTAATTTTTATGTTTAAGAAAACGATTCATATAAAAGGAGCCCTTTCATAATGTGTTCAAGCTAGTAGGAGTTTTCTTCTCTCATTTTTCACTAAGAGATTTTAGTACTTGTCCTATACGAACAATAGGTTTCTAACGATTAGTTTCCCCACATATTTATTGAGCAATATACAATACTTAAAGCTCATATACATGAATCTAAGTAGGATTGATGAATAAAGATACTATGCGATCTTGGGTCTCACGATCTTGAGTAGTATGCCCATCTCCATGTTGGTAGACTGTGTGAGAAATTCTAGCGAGATTTAAAGAAATTTCTCTCAAAGTCCGAGAGAAGAACGATGAAGAATTCAAATTTTGAACTCCATTCATTTTCTTCCATGAATCGATAATCAAATCCCTTACATATCTTCGTGCTTCATGTTCAGACGCACCCATGTCATTCATGTAACATTGGAGTGAATTAGCAACTTCGCCCCTCTCTGCTTCCTCCTATGATATAGAAAATTCCATTGTTAGTATTATTAATTTTTTGTATGCTAGCTAGAAAATTAGGAAACTAATAGTATACAAAAATATTAGTATAGAATAAATACCGATGATGAAGCTAATATTAAGGAAACAAGTCCAGCAGAGCATGATTATTCACATGGAAAACCCAACAAATTACCTTCACAATTATAGCCCACAATCATGAAGATTCATCAAATCAATTGGCCAGCATCAAGCATAAATAAGGAAGCTGCAGGCTGGCATATTCTCAAAATTAAAAGCCCAACGTTCACCAAAGAATAATTTCATCTTTCCTTTTACAATTGAGTCATTTACTTTCCTTTATTTTCATGCCTTGTATATTATATTTTCCTTGTATAGAGGTCTATGTGCAAATGTGCTATTTATATGTTTTGCTCAATCAAAAGAATACAATTAGCTTCAGCAAAACTTTCATGGTATCAGAGCTTTGCACATAGACCTTTAGCCAAAGATTACCAACCAAGATTCAACATCCTTTCAGGAACTTCTGATGGCTAAGACAGAAACGGCACTGACGATTCAAGCTTTCCATCAGTGCTCTAGTTTGATTTCAATTAAACTAAGCACAACAAATTATCTGCTGTGGAGGTCACAAGTACTTCCCCTGGTACGAAGCTTAGGAATTGATCACCATTTACTTGTTGATAATGCTCCAGAGGATGAAATTACCAACAAAGATGGGACAACTACAAGCAATCCAATTTATCAAATATGGTGGAATAATGATGGCCTACTAACCTCATGGTTATTAGGAATCATTAGTGAAGAGGTTCTTGTGATGATAGAAGGACTGGACACAGCCTACCAAGTCTGGAAATCATTGGAAGAAACTCTCTTGGCAATCACAAAAGAAAATGAAATACACATCAGTGAGACACTTCATTGTCTCAAGAAAGGAGATCTATCTTTAGAAGAATATATCAGAAGATTCAAAATATTGTGCGACAAATTGGCAGCCATGAAGAAACCTCTAGATGACCAGAGCAAGGTATTTACACTAGCTCGAGGATTGGGAAATAAATACAAGGAGTTCCGAACGGCCATGCTATCCAAGGCGCCATATCCCACGTTTAATCAATTTGTTCTCTCCCTAAAGGCACATGAACAACTGAATATGCTTGAAGAAGAAGAGGTAAAATCACTCATCCCAAATTTCAACCAAGCTTTCTATACTCACAAGGGAAGGGGGAGAGGACGAGGACGTCAATTCACCTCAAGAGGTCGTGGTTTTCAACCAAGCAGAGGCAACTCCACGCCAAATATTGCACAGCAAGCAGTTTTTCAACAAAAATCCTTCTCTGATGCTAATTTCACAAGTCCAAAACAATTCCAAGGTAATAAAGTAACTTGTCAAATTTGTGGGAAACCTAATCATATTGCTTTAGAGTGCTGGAACAGATTTGATCATTCATATCAGTCTGAAAACATACCAACGGCATTGGCTGCAATGACCTTGAATGAAGAGATTGATCCAGCCTTATATGCTGACTCTGGGGCTTCTTCGCATGTGATCAATGATCCTGGTATGGCTACTAACCTTCAAAAATATAAAGGAAATGAATACTTATATGTAGGAAATGGTGAAGGGCTAAAAATTTCTCACATAGGACAAGCTAAAATCAACACAGGCATGAGTAATCTCACTCTTAAAAATGTACTGGTTGTGCCTAAAATAAAAAAGAACTTGTTATCAATAGGTAAACTTACTAAAGATAATGATTGTGTTATAACCTTCTCTGCCTCTGATTTTGTAATAAAGAACAAGCAGGGTCATCTCATAGCAAAGGGACATAAGAAGAATGGATTGTATGCACTAGAGGAAGGAATCTACACTGCACTAATGGCAGCAACATCACCAACTTCATCCCCTTCGGCACCTTTTTCTATATGGCATAAAAGACTAGGCCATTTGAATGATGTTTTTCTTATGCATTTAGATAAAAATAAGTCAATTTCTGTGTCCAATTGGCAGAAAACAGAAACCATATGTGGTCACTGCCAAATGAGCAAAAGTTGCAAACTTCCATTTTCTTTGAGTAATGAATCTAGCTTATTTCCTCTTGCTAAAATACATTGTGATTTGTGGGGACCTGCACCAGTTTTATCTTGTCAAATGTTTAAATACTATGCTAGCTTTATTGATGATTATTCTCGATTTACATGGCTTTATCCATTAAAAAGGAAATCAGATTTTATAAACTGTTTTGTGAAGTTTCAGAAGTTGGTTGAAAATCAATTTGATAGGAAAATCAAAGTGCTTCAGACCGATGGAGGAGGTGAGTTTACTTCTACTTGCTTAAGACAAATCCTAGATCAAAGTGGAATACATCATCAAATGTCTTGTCCACACACCCCTCAGCAAAACGGAATAGCCGAAAGAAAACATAGACACATTGTGGAGACTGGTTTAGCTATTTTGTTTCAATCACATGTTCCTCATAAATATTGGGTTGATGCTTTCTTAACTGCCACTTTCTTGATTAATAGAATGCCATCAAAATCAATAAACATGAAAACTCCGTTTGAAAGACTCTTTTTAAAGAAACCAAGCTATACTAGTTTACGAATCTTTGGGTGTAGATGCTACCCTTACCTCAGGAATTATAGCAAGGACAAATTCTCAAAAAGAACTTATCCATGTGTATTCATAGGTTATAGTTCTGCACACAAAGGTTATCGATGTTTAGACCCTCACTCAAACAAGATATACATATCAAGACATGTTATTTTTGATGAACATTGTTTTCCTTTTGCTTCTAATCCAACACACACCACACAAGATAGCCACCTTGTTGTAACTTCTTTTGCAGATACTGAAAATTGGTTTTGGCCTGATAAGAAAGTAGCCAAGCAGCAGGAACATTCTCCACCATTCAATATCACAGTAGCTCCCAAACAACAAAGTTTGGTTGAATCTGAAAATCTAGCAATTTATGGTAAGGAGGATGCTCCAAAATTGGTCACCAATGACCAAGGGGCACTTATACATGAAGACATAAGTGAGGAAGATGCTCCAAAATTAGTCACCAACGACCAAGGGGCACTTATACATGAAGACATAAGTGAGAAAGATCCTCCAACCTTAAGGCAACTCACAGACCAAGCATATAGTGAGGAACAGAACCATGAAATCAACCAAGATCCCCATACAACCTCAATGTCTCCTGTTATTTGCAAACAAAATGACAAATCTGTCACTAATACTACTTTATCCTTTAGCTCTTTACCTGATATAAGTAGGAATTTGGTAATTGAACTTCCTTTTGACAATCTAACAAATCCCTTACATGATGCAGGAAACACAACACACCATGTGGAAGCACAATGTCTAGACTCCACCATCAACAACCACCCTATGATCACCAGATCCAAAGGGAAATTGAAATCAACTATCTCTCCACACCATCAATCCCTCATAGCCACAAGCTCTATGATACAATCCCATTCTGCACTTGATCTTACAGAGCCAAAAGGTTTCAAATCAGCCTTGAAAATTCCTCATTGGAAGACTGCTATGGAAGAAGAAATTCATGCCTTGCACCAGAATAACACATGGGATCTAGTTCCAGAACCTCCCAATACTAATATCGTTGGCTGCAAATGGATCTTCAAAACCAAGACTAAAGAAGATGGCTCTATCGAACGATACAAGGCTAGATTGGTCGCTCAAGGCTTCTCTCAAATTGAAGGTTTGGACTATGCAGAGACCTTCAGCCCTGTGATCAAACCTACAACCATTAGATTAGTCCTTGCTCTTGCCACATCACACAGCTGGACGCTAAGGCAACTAGACATAAAAAATGCCTTTCTTCATGGGCACCTTAAAGAAACAGTATATATGAAGCAACCACCAGGATTCCATCATCCAGATCTACCTACACATGTTTGCAAACTTCACAAATCGATTTACGGTCTAAAGCAAGCTCCACGTGCCTGGTTTGATCGTTTATCTCACTTTCTTTTGCATATAGGATTCATGTGTAGTAACTCTGATTCGTCCTTGTTTATTCTAAAGCATGATAACACTATTACACTTATGTTAATATATGTGGATGATATTATACTCACGGGTAATGACTCTCAGATCATTAATTCTCTAATAACTAAATTGAGCTCTGAGTTTGCAGTCAAAGATCTTGGGTTGCTACATTTTTTCTTAGGCATTGAGGTGCATCATTCAGATGAGGGACTGCACATATCACAAGAAAAATATATCAAGGATATACTAACTAAGGCAGCTATGTTGCAAGCTTCACATATCTCCACTCCAATGGCTCTTGGCACAAGTCCAACCTCAACCAATGATGATCACTTAGTTGACCCCACTGCCTATCGTAGCCTTGTGGGGTCATTGCAATATCTCACTTTTACACGACCAGATATAGTCCATGCAGTCAACAAAGTTTGTCAATTCATGCAGAAACCTACAGGGAAGAACATCAAGGAAGTTAAACGCATATTGCGTTATCTCAAAGGCACCCCTAACTATGGCATTTCCTTTTTTAAGCATAGTTCTAACTCACTTTATGCTTTCTGTGACGCAGATTGGGGTGGATGTCCAATCACTCGTCGAAGTACAACTGGCCTGTGTGTTTTTTTAGGATCCAACATCATCTCATGGTGCTCAAAGAAACAACCAACGGTGTCAAGGTCAAGTTCCGAGGCTGAATATCGAGCCATGGCAAGTACCACAGCTGAACTCATGTGGATTACCTTTCTTCTTCGTGACATAGGCATACCATTACTCAAACCTCCAGAACTCTATAGTGACAATATGAGTGCATTGCACATGTCAATCAGCCCAGTGTTTCATGCTAGGACGAAGCACATTGAGCTCGACTATCACTTCGTTCGTGAAAAGGTGGCACTTGGAACTTTGGTTACTAAATATGTCCCTTCACACTCTCAACTCGCAGACATATTCACAAAGCCTTTGCCCAAGACTCCCTTTCGTACAATGGTAAGCAAACTTGGAGTCCGCCCTCCGCCTACCTCTAGTTTGAGGAAGATTATTAAGGAAACAAGTCCAGCAGAGCATGATTATTCACATGGAAAACCCAACAAATTACCTTCACAATTATAGCCCACAATCATGAAGATTCATCAAATCAATTGGCCAGCATCAAGCATAAATAAGGAAGCTGCAGGCTGGCATATTCTCAAAATTAAAAGCCCAACGTTCACCAAAGAATAATTTCATCTTTCCTTTTACAATTGAGTCATTTACTTTCCTTTATTTTCATGCCTTGTATATTATATTTTCCTTGTATAGAGGTCTATGTGCAAATGTGCTATTTATATGTTTTGCTCAATCAAAAGAATACAATTAGCTTCAGCAAAACTTTCAGCTAAGTCATTGGCAAGACGAAATATCATGGATGAATTCCGAACAATATCAGGATAGTCTTTCAAGCATTCCAAAGCTTCTTTTGTTATCGAGTCTGAAGCAAAGACATACGTATGAACAAGAAGAAGAGGTCCCGACGATGAAATCCAAGCATTGTCTAAATACTCTCGGAATGTTGGTTTATAATCAGTGTAGTACCACTTTGCCTCTGTTAAGAATGCTTTGCATAAATCTACCCACTGCAACAATTAAATGTACATGGAGTAATGATTTGATATGATATCTTTGTATAATATAAAAATTAAACTCAATAAAAGAAACATCTACCACTTTTCTTAAATATTGAATGACATTGACTCCATGATCTTTAAAAGCATCGAAAGTGATGTCGTTGATGGTGTTGTGGAGAGCAATAAAATATATTTTCATGTAGTCAGGTAATGAATCAATTGCAGAAATATCCCATCTGAAATTACAAAATACAATAGTAGTTTCTTTAAAAACGAAAAACAAAAAAAGAAAAAAGAAAAAGAAAAGCAAACAATATTTTACTTGGTCGAAAATTTACCTTTCAACGGCATCAGTAAAGAGTTGCAGTTCGTCCAGAGTTCCATAAATATCATAAACATCATCAAGTATTGTTATTAAGGAAACAATTTTTGTAGACATTGTTCTGAGATATCCAAGATGAGGTTCGTGTTGGAAACGAAGTAGGCCCTCACAATACAACTCAAGAGATAAGAGAAGAAGATTGTTCTCTCACTCACACAAGATTGGAGAAACTAGAACTTGAATATAACTTTTGTTTCTTATTTGCTTTGGCTTGCTTGCTTACAAATGACAAATCCTACACATATATATACTAGTAGGAAACTACATCAAAAGACATCAACAATAAATGGAAATACATGTGACCTTTCACCAATACATGAACATTCATCATGTATCTTGTAATTCATGTATTCAACTATTCTTTGAATCTCAACTATTCATGTATGTAACTAAATGTGATTCATGTACCTTGAATTATGTCTAGATTAATTTTAACATCCCCCCTTAATCTAGACTTGAGCAACTCCAAGTTTTTCTCTAAACTTGACAAATAAGTCAAACTTCAGCGCCTTCGTAAAAATATCAGCCACCTGATCTTGAGTCTTGCAATGCTTCACCATCACTTCTCCATCTTTAACCAAGTCTCTAATAAAATGATACTTGATTCTAATATGCTTGCTTCTTCCATGGAAGACTGGATTTTTTGATAATGCTATAGCAGAACCATTATCGCAAAATAAAACAGTCTCACTTCTTTGAGCACACTTCAATTCTTTCAACATCCATCTAAGCCATAAAGCTTGACATCCAGCTGCAGATAAAGAGATATATTCTGCTTCGGTGGTAGAAAGAGCAACAACAGGTTGTTTTTTTGAAATCCATGAAAAAACACCTGAGCCAATGCTAAAAACATAACCAGATGTACTTTTATGATCATCAACATTACCACCCCAATCACTATCACAAAAACCAACTAACACTGATTCTGGAACTTTCTTATAATGAATTCCAAGATTTCTGGTGCCAAGAATGTAACGAAGTACTCGCTTACCTGCTTCCCAATGACTTCTTTTCGGGCTTGTCATGAATCTGCTTAACATACTTACAGCAAATAGAATATCAGGTCTTGTTGCAGTCAAGTACATCAAGCTTCCAACTAAGCTTCGATATAAGCTTGGATCAACATCTTCTCCGATATCATTCTTGCTCAACTTCAAATTTGCGTCCATGGGAGTGTTACAAGGAAAAACATTTTCCATCCTGAATTTTTTTAACAAATCACCAGCATACTTTTGTTGTGAGATGACAATCTCTCCATCTTTTTGATTGACTTCAATTCCCAAAAAATAATGGATGAGACCCATATCACTCATCTCAAATTCCCTTTTCATGGAATTCTTAAAATCATCACACAACAGATTATCATTTCCAGTAAAAAGCAAATCATCAACATAGAGTGAAACAATAAGAAATTTGCCATACTTATCTTCTTTGACATAGAGTGCATGCTCATATGGACACCTTCGAAATCCTGTCTTTATAAAGAAACTGTCAATGCAACTGTACCAAGCTCGCGGAGCTTGCTTCAATCCATACAAGGCCTTTTTCAACTTGTACACTTTGTCTTCTTCTCCTTTTTTCACATAACCCAAAGGTTGTTCAACGAATATCTCTTCCTTCAAGTGTCCATTCAAAAAAGCGGATTTTACATCCATTTGATAAACTTTCCACTCATTTTGAGCAGCCAATGACAAAATCAATCGAACTGTCTCAATTCTTGTCACAGGAGCAAAGATCTCTTCATAGTTCACACCATATTCCTGCTTGTAGCCTTTTACAACAAGTCTTGCCTTGTATTTTTCAACTTCACCATTTGACTTCAGCTTTGTTCTGTATACCCATTTTACTCCAAGAACTTGTTTGTTTACTGGAAGATCCATCAACTCCCATGTTTCATTTCTTTTTATTGCATCAATTTCTTGATCCATTGCAATCTTCCATTTTTCATCTTGGATCGCCTCATCAAAATTTATAGGATCAACATCGGAAAATAATGCAAAATCAGCAACATCTTCGTCAATTCTGTTAGTAGCATTATAAATTTCTTGAATATTTCTCATTCTCCTTGGTGACATATCATCATCACTTGTGGAAGATGGCGATGCAGATGAAGATGATGCCACTGCCTGAACATCTACTTGCTCTGAGTCGTGAGCATCTCCATTCCCGTCCATGCTAACATGAAATGGACTTTCAGCTTCTCTAACGACATCCCAGTTCCAAGATTCATCTTCATTGAAAATAACATCTCGACTGATAATAATCTTTTTCGACAAAGGATTATACAACCGATAAGCTTTAGAATTTTCACTATAGCCTACCATAATGCATTTTTCTGATTTATCATCTAACTTGCCCCTTAGCTTATCTGGTATATGAGAATAAGCTATACTCCCAAAAACTCTCAAGTGACTAACACATGGTTTCTCACCACACCATGCTTCATAAGGAGTCATACCTGGAACACTTTTTGTTGGAGCTCGATTCAAAATGTAAGCAGTACATGCAACAGCATCTCCCCAAAACTCATCTGGCATCTTTTTTGCTTTTAGCATACTTCTCGCCATCTCCATGATTGTTCTATTCTTTCTCTCTGCAACTCCATTCTGCTGTGGAGTCATTCGAGCTGTCTGTTGATGATGAATACCTTGTTCCTTGAAAAATTTATCAAAAGCTATATATTCTCCACCACGGTCAGATCTCAAAGATTTTATCTTATGGCCACTTTGATTCTCAGCTAAAGCTTTGAAAGATTTAAAACATTCAAATGCTTCACTCTTTTCTTTCAAAAGAAAAATCCACAACTTTCTGCTGAAATCATCTATGAAGGTTATAAAATATCGATTACCTCCATTTGATATTGTACGCATGGGACCGCACAAATCTGTATGAATCAACTCAAGAGGTTTGGAGGCTCTCCAAGTTTTACCAGTTGGAAACGGATCTCGGTGATGTTTTGCAAGTATACACACTTCACAAATATCTGTCTCATGGTTGATATTTTGAATGCCTCTCACCATATGATTTTTGCACAAATACGATAGTGATCCAAAATTCAAGTGACCATATCGAAAATGCCAAAGCCAGGATGGATCCTTCAATATGCTGCTAAAACAGGAGATTTGACCATATGTGAATTTAAGAGGAAACATCTTATTAGCAGTCATTTTTACCTTGGCAATAAGAACACCAGTCTGGTGTTTGATTGTACACACACCACCTTCAAATGAAACTTTTAGACCTCGTTGAAGTAGTTGACCAATACTCAAAAGATTATGCTTCAAACCTGGAACATAAAACACATCCACAACTCGTTTTGTGCCTTTCTTCGTCTTAACGAGAATATCACCTCGACCTTTGACTTGCAATCTTGTATTATCACCAGTTTTCACTTCACTTTGGAGAGATTCATCCAAAGTAACAAATACACTTCTGTTTCCTGTCATGTGGTTACTACAACCACTATCAAGATACCATGTAGACTCCACAACATCATCTTGAGCACTACATGCAAGAAATAGAACACCTTCATCACTTTTCTCCTCTTTATGGATCATGGTAGAATTTCCATCTCCATTTCTCGGTGCCCAACAATCTGCTTGAAAATGACCATACTTTTTGCAATTAAAACATTGAATGTGAGAAAAATTACCACGACCACTTCCTTGATTTCTGCCAAAGCCTTTTCCTCTTCTGCCTCCTCTTCCTCGAGATGAAGAAGAACTTTCTTGTTGATTTTCAGAATTCATACCATTTCTATTATCGTAACTTCTTCCACCTCCTCGTCTGCCACGACCACCACGTCTTCCACGAGAATCGCCTCTGAATGAAGTTTGCATTTGAAATGCTTCCTCGGGATTAACATCAAATTGCTTCAATCTAAGCTCATGGGATTGAAGAGAACCCATCAAGCTATTTACTGATAGTGTAGATAAATCTTTTGATTCTTCAATTGCAACGACAATATGCTCAAACTTTCTTGGCATACTTCTAAGAATCTTTTCAACAACTCTTTGATCACCCAATTCTTCTCCATTTGTTCTCAAACTATTGACAATCGCAAGAATACGATTGAAAAACTCTTCAACAGTTTCAGTCTCTTTCATCTTAATGCAATCAAATTCAGATCTGAGAGCTTGTAGTCTTACCATCTTTACCTTATCTTCTCCTTGATAGGTGGATTGTAAAATATCCCAAGCCGCCTTTGCAGAAGTAGCTGTTGAAATTCTTTCGAAGACATGTTCATCAACAGCTTGATAAATGAAGAACAAAGCCTTCTTGTCTTTCTTACGATTTTCTCTCAACTCGGCAAGTTGTTGATTAGTGAGCTCGTTCTGATTCTCAACTTCGGTGTATCCTCTTTCAACAATATCCCACAATTCTTGTGAGCCATATAGCACTCTCATTTGAATACTCCACTGATTAAAATTCTTCCCACTGAATCTTGGAAGTTGGGGTTGCAACATGTTACCACTGGAAGCCATCTATGATCTTAGCTCTGATACCACTTGTTGGAAACGAAGTAGGCCCTCACAATACAACTCAAGAGATAAGAGAAGAAGATTGTTCTCTCACTCACACAAGATTGGAGAAACTAGAACTTGAATATAACTTTTGTTTCTTATTTGCTTTGGCTTGCTTGCTTACAAATGACAAATCCTACACATATATATACTAGTAGGAAACTACATCAAAAGACATCAACAATAAATGGAAATACATGTGACCTTTCACCAATACATGAACATTCATCATGTATCTTGTAATTCATGTATTCAACTATTCTTTGAATCTCAACTATTCATGTATGTAACTAAATGTGATTCATGTACCTTGAATTATGTCTAGATTAATTTTAACAGTTCGCATCCCATTCCCACCGACCAGAAGAAACTAGCCATAAGTCTATCCCTTGCAAACTCAAGTTTTTCTCCGAGGCTTTTCCTTTTCCACCACCTTCATATACCACCAAAAGTCACTACAATATATCAGATGAATTCCTAATAAACATTTTTCTGCTTCTGTTTTTAGGTAAAAAGTAATAACAAACACATTGCATGTAGTCCATCACTCATAGAATAGTCTCCCAACAATAATCATAGTTGTGATTAAATTTTATCGTTCATAGACTTGTAACACTAATAATAATAGACTTTAATTTTGTTATATTTGCAAATAGTTTTGACAAATCTATCAGTGTTAGACATCTATCACTAATAGACTTAAATTTGACAATATTTGCAAATAGTTTTAGATCATGCTATATATATTTGCAATTATTTTAGTCTATTTTGACAAACAACCCTTACCTAGAGACATATTTCAACTCGTCTTGATGTGTAGATTGGACAATGTTGAAGTCTAACTTGGCTAATTCGAACAACACAAGATTTGCGTTCGGTTTTCTTCTATATACATCGATAAACCATCTAGCCTCCAATCTTGGCATCCTCCAATGAAGTGGAAGTTCGAGAACATGGCTTATCATAGTAGAAGTCATTTCATCACTACTAAACAATTTAAGGTATTTCGAAAGATGTTGGAAGGCAGAGTGCCTTGCTTCATCCAAAAAGCTTTCACCTTCGATTGCTAAGAAGGAAGCTTCATACAAAGATAACATTGCATTCGCTTTCTCCTCACAAATAATACTGAAATTTTCGAGCTCATCCTCAAACTCATAAAAAACGCCTGCATGTAATGAATGAAAAATACTTAATAATGTTGTTTTTTAAAATTAAAACACCAGTTTTATCAATAATTTTGTGTTAGACGTTTTTGAGAAATGATAATGGATGAGTTGTTTTACTAGCTAATTTTCACAAACGTCCATTTTTATTAAATTTCTAATCTTTAGCTATTTTTTCATTTATTAGATTTGTTTTCTTACAAAAATGTCCTTTCCTAAGTGGTGTAAATTCACATTTAATTTATTATTTTATTTACATAAACGTTTTCTAATCTTTAGCTATCTAAATTTTTAGCTCTCTTAATTCATTACTCCCAAAGTCTTTTTAAATCTTGAAAAGTAATTCATGATATGTTACTTGTTACTTTCAAATTGTAAGGAGCGCATGTAACAAATATATTAGACTTCACTTAGGATGTTAAAATAAAAAATAAAAAAATAGGTGTATTGAAAAACTAATTTAGATAAGCGAAATTGCAATACGCTGTACAAAAATATGAAAAATTATGTCTTGGATATTATTAATTAATTATAAAATTAAACTTCTTAACTACCGAATTTTTGCATACTACTGCCTTTACTTTTTATAGTATTAAGTTTAATTAAAATTAACAAATCAAATTAAAAAAAAATGTTCGAATGTTGGGTTTGAGAAAATGAAAATTAAATTCTTGATAAATGAAGGGAATATAAAATGATAGAATATGAAAAGTTTTGTCTTTATTCACAAAAAAAATTAACACTAATTAATTTTAATTATAGAGTATCAAAACTCTTGCAACTACTCCATCTCTATAATTATAAAATTATATCTTCCACTCATACGATCTAAACAATTTGAGTTGTATTTTCTTTCTTTTTACTTCTCTCTCTTTACATTTTAGTTTTGGTGCAATTTCTAAAGTTTATCTACTAGAATATTAGCATTTGTAGTTCTTAGTAATAGGTATATCTATTTGTCCTTCCCTATAGTTATTATTTGGATTATTTTGTTATTAATTTGTAGATTGCTATTTTTTGTAATTCAAATGTTTGTGCATGCTAATAAAAAATTTTATATTTTACTTTCAAAGTTTCTTAATTCAACTTTTATTTTTTGGTTAGATCATGTCTTTTTTTTTTTAATCTACAAGGATTATACATGCTTAATTTTTCATAAAACAACAACATTTTATTTCAAAACAGAAATACATCAATTAATATTTATTTTAATAAAATATAAATGGTAAAATAGTTTTTGGTCATTCATGTTTCGGGTTAGTTTTCAATAGGTCTCTAGGTTTCAAACTTGAACAATCAAGTCTCTACTGTTTCAGAAATGTTTCTATTGAGTCCCTCCACCATTAACACTAATTAATTTTGGTTTTCTTTTTTTTAAATAAGTTAGAGAGATAAGGAGAACTCAAAAAAAAAAAAAGTTAGAGAGATAAGGAACTTATATTATTAGAGGGAGAAAAACATATGTGTGGAAATAGGAAAAAGAGACTTGCATAAATAACTAATGTTTTTGAGGGAAAAAATAGTTTGAGAATTTTAGGGAGGCAATTATTTATTTATCAAATGGTAAGTTAGATTAGATTTTAGAAAGAAACATCATACCTTGAGGGATGTGATATCCATGTTGCCTTAAAATTCTAAAATGAAGAGCTGTGGCATATAAATTGTTGTTGTTCCATTTCATATCCTCACCACTATGGAATCTCTCATTAATATTTTGTAATATTTGGTTTATTTCATTTTGAAAGTGATATGACAATCCCAGCCTTTGCAGTTCATCCACTACCTCTAGTTGTCTCAAAGTATCCCCAACCAATGATTCTCTGCTGAGCATCATTTTCACTGCTTCTTTCAGCATATCCCTTCGATTTAAACACGTCTCTTCCTGAGAATTCAAAAGTATTTTCAATTTGTTTTTGTTGGTCGGACATCCATTCATTTTTATCAAACGAAAGCAAATCTAATTCAAAACATTAAAAATCATCAATTTTATATATCCTTATTTCTATTTTCTTTTTAACAAACTAATGATCGTGATTCAAATATGTATATTAACATATTAATGTAGACATAATTTCAAGTCGCATAGGTTAGAGTTGAGGAATGGACCAATGGACATGGGAAAATAGATAATATAACAATTTTGTTAATTTAAGGACTAAAATAGACATTATTAAAGTTTAGGATAAGAAATAAAAATAATTATTTTTTCAAAGTTTAAAGAGTGAAAATCATCATTTTGAAAGTTTAGGTACCAAAATAGAACAATGTTGAAAGTGGAAAGATGGAAATATGATTTAAACATAAAATTTAATATAATAATAATGAACACACTAAATTATATCAAAAGGGGAATTCATAATAAATAATTTTTTTTCTTGAAGCATTACCATGAATTCGCTTGTCAGCGATTGAACAAATTCATGCTTCCAGATAGGAGGTTGATAATTTGCAGATCGTCGAACAACAACTTCATTAGAAACTTTTCGAACAACATTCAGTCGCTTAACCATTTGAGAAGAAACATAAAAGTTAGAATTAGAAGGAAGATTTTGTGTGAAGGTAAAACGAGAAATGGGGGAAGAAAGAGGAAGATGAAGATGACCTATCGTCATATTGAGGAAACAAATCTATGACGAAACAAATCTCTCTCATATGTTTGTTGTTGAGCAAAGGAAAACAAGTGTAGTGCTTTTATATATGAAATTTCTCACATGGAACTGTGTCATCATATTCAATCATTCTCATCGAGGCAGTGGCTACTATTAAATCACTAATGAATTAAAAAATTGGCAAATATAAATCTCTCAACATCCCTTACTTGTGGACTTAGACAAAAGACGAAGTAGAAATCAATATTAATTGCAAAGAAAATTAAAGGGCAAATTGCAAAAACCACCCCTGAAGTATGGTGGTTGTAACAATTACACCCCTAAACTTTCAATTGTAAATAATAAACCCTCAAACTTTCAAAAGTGCAAAAATTAGGTCCCTAAACTTTTAATGTTAAAATTAAACCCTGAAACTATCATAATTGTGAAAATTAGATCCATTTTATTCCATTTATCTCTAATATTTCCTCTTCTCTCTCCTCACATTCCTATCTCTCTACCTTCTTCCTCTCCATTTCCATCTTCCTCCCTTCAAATGGACCACCCTATCTCTCTTGCACATTGTCTTTGTTCAGAAAGATAAATGGCCTGCCCTGTCTATTTTGTATTCTTATGGAATTCTGCCAAGTTCCAATGAACGAATTTAAATATAAGAATCAAGAAATCTAAGCTATTCATTTCAAAGATATCCCACAAGAAATTGGGGCTGAAAAATTGTTGAAACTTAACTCCAAACAAGCATTTCATTGCAGCTTAAGAAACCCATAAGAATAATTCCCTCCAGTGTACAAGAGTAAACATTCCCACGAAGAATAAAAAATCTCACCTGCGTAAAAACCTCCCAAAAATTTATTTAATGTCTCCTCTGAAGTTGTTCTTGATCAAATCAAGATTCAAGGAACACCAAATTTCTCAAATTCAAGGGTGATTCTATAATTTCCCAGTAAAAATCGTTATTTCCGACATATAAGTTTTGGTTTGGAGACTCGAAATGCTTCCTATTTCTGCTAGAATTTTCTCGAAAAATTGTCCCGCGGAATCCAAAATTAGGAAATCTCGCTGAAAAACCCATTCTCCGATGGTCTAACATCTCCAAATTACCAACCCCTGCAAATATCGCCTGCGACACCTCGTCAAAAAAACCCTAGTCCTTGTCAATTTAATTATCATTGTCTTTTAAATTATTGTTAGACATTTATAAATTGACCCTCACATTAGCTATTTATCTTCCTGAATAAAGATTGAGAGCAAGAGAGGAACATAGTGAAATGAGGACAGAAAGAAATAATACAGACAGAGTGGGTGATTGAATTGAACGGAGGGAGAAAGTAGAAGAGAGTGGGATGAGGAAAGAGAAGGAAATATTAGAGATAAATGGAATAAAATAGATCTAATTTTCACAATTATGATACTTTTAGGGTTTAATTTTAACATTAAAAGTTTAGGGACCTAATTTTTGCACTTTTCAAAGTTTGAGGGTTTATTATTTACAATTGAAAGTTTAGAGGTGTAATTGTTACAACCGCCATACTTTAGGGGTGGTTTTTGCAATTTGCCCAAAATTAAATTATAGGAGTTTGAACACAACAACTCCTATTCTTATACTATATATGTTAAATCACCAATAAATTTGATAAATTTAATCTTATAATTTGTTGGGAGTGCGACTAAAGTCCGACATTGGTTATGTTGAGGATCCCACATTGAAAAGATATAAGTGGAGACCTTACAATTTATAAGATAGATTGGTTACTCCACTCATTGCCCATTGGTTTTGAGTTGGAACCACATGTAATCTAATAGACTAAACAAGGAGAAGATCGGAAATATTGAAAACACATCTTTGCTGAAAAATTTCCTTTCTCTTTAAAAAGGCAAGGATCCGACAATCCCAATCTCGATTCCAGAGAATAGCCGAGAAGATCCATTTGTGGTGTCCAGTGAATTAGTGTTCTACATGTTCTTGGAGTTTGGTGTACTTTGCTCGTTGACGGGAATTGGTTGATCGCTACTTCCGCTGTGGGGGATTCGATCCCTTCAAACAAGTGGTATCAGAGTCATGTCTCATACATAGCCGTGTTGGGAGGAATCCTCATGTGTTGGAACAAAGAAGTTGTGAGCATTAATTGTCATGGTGAAGTTCTGTGGTTGAGCTTTAGGCATGCGGTATACTCTGGTGATGAGAGGTTGTCCTAGATAAGAGAAAATCCTCGGTATAGCAAGGTTTGATGCTACTAATTTGTTCAAGGGGAGGATTGTGGAGAGTGCGATAAAAGTCTCACATTTGATAAACAAAGAGATTATCATGGGTATATAAGGGAGGACAAGTATCTTCATTGGCATGAGGCCTTTTGGGTGGAACCAAAAGCAAAACCACAAGGATTTATGTCGTGTGTCCTCATCCACAACATATATCAATACCTCAATAGGCCACAACATTGTTTCCCCCCAATTAGGAAAACATTGTTTTCACTCTTTTTTTTTTTTGCTTTTTAGAGAGAAAGTTGTGCTCTACTTTATTTGATGCATAGATTAGTTTAAAACTTTCTCATATTCTATTTATATGGATGTTTCAATGTGAGATGAAATTTAACACTAATATATTGACTTGTTACAATGTATTTAAGTTGACCACAAATAAGTTCCATTCATTTAGAATCCATTTGGAATATCTTTTAGTTTAAATGTTTTTCTTTTTTTTTTTTTTTTGATAACAAATTCGAAATCATTTCATTCCATCACACACTTACACAAAACATTACAATTGCAATGAGTAAAATTACTCATCGATACAAGCTCTTGTGGATAGCTTCCTACCCAAAGCATAGAGCTACCTTGAGAAAGAGCATGCTTTGCTAAATAGTCTGCCTTCCTATTACACTGTCGAGACACATAATGGAAAGATACGGACTCAAATCGTGCACACATATCTTGGATTTTTAGGATCCAATGATACACATCAGAGGTGATAGAAATATCATTCCGAATAATCTTGATCGCAATGGAAGAATCTGAGAAAACACGAGCACGATGAACCTGCATTGTGTTTAACAAACGAAGACCATGTATTAGTGCATTCACTTCCGCCGCTAGGGGCTTATGACGTGTGGGTTCGAAAACTTCCATTGCACCACAAAGTTGATTATTTGCCTGACAAACAATAATCCCATATCCCGATCCCAGGACCAATGGAGAGCATGCGGCATCAGAAAACATCAAGACTTCATTTTCCATCAACGTATTAGCCGTGCTTAATTGAACTTGTTGGGTAGAATCTGACATCACCTGTTGGCCAGAAGTCGCTGTAGCGTGACTGTTCTTCTCTGCCGTTGTTGTTTCTAACCAATAGTCTTGCACCTATTCACATCTCTGTCCCCACTCCATAACTGGAGAATTATGAGTAAAGTTGTTCCTATCATTCCAAAGAGACCAAAAAGTAATACAAGCTCTTTCAAAGGACTCAGTGTCTAGATGCTTTGCGAGACATACTAAACGATCAGAAAAATTGTTGAGGATTGGTATTTCAAAGTCCACTCGTTGAAACATAACATCACATATTTTCCTTGCTCTATGACATCCACATAGCGCATGGTCAATTGTCTCCCACTTTGATTTACAAATAGGGCACAAAGGAGAAATACTAATACCTCGTTTCGCAAGAGAAAAAGATGTTGGAAGGCATCCATGGTATGCTTTCCAAATTAACAGTTTTATTTTTTGTGGTATTTTGGACTTCCATAACACGTTCCACCAGGATTTTTGAGCATTCGAACTCCCAGATGCCTGATCAATCAACAGAGATCAAGCAAATTTGTACCCACTTCGAACAGTGTAAACCCCATGTGAACAATAATGCCATATCCACTGATCTTCTTCTTGGTTAAGACTAATTGGAATTGTCGCAATTAGCTCCATATCATCCTGATGCACCACATCTTTTAATTTATGGAGATTCCACGTCATTGATGGCGTTATAAACTCAGAAACTAAAACATTTTCTTGACTTGAAGCTCCTAAAGCTGGGATTGGTTTGAAAGTAGTCTCCTTCGGAATCCAAGGATCCTTGAAGAAAAAAGTACTATGACCATTTCCAATCCTTTTCCGAATACCATTTTGAACTAGGTCCTTTGCCCAAACAAAACCTCTCCAAATGACAGAGCAATTACTTTTGATTGGAGCAGAGAGCAAAGATTCATGTGTGGCATATCTCCCTTTTATGACTCTGGATACTAACAACGATGGATTTGTAAACAAACGCCACACCTGTTTGGCCAATAGCGCTTTATTAAAGAGTTCCATATCCCGAAAGTTCAACCCACCTAATTCCTTTGGCAAACAAACATGGGACCATTTCTTCCAATGAATCTTCCTGCTTTTGTCAGTAGAACCCCACCAAAAGCGAGCCCTCATAGAATGAATATCGTCACATGATGTTTTCGGAAGGCGAAAACAGCTCATCATATAAGAGGGAATTGATTGAGCTATACTCTTGATCAAAACCTCCTTTCCTCCAACGGAGAAAAATTGCGCCTTCCATCCCTGAAGAGTCTGCCAAATTCTTTGCCTGATTTCTTTAAAATCATCTTTCCTTCTCCTGCTAAACGATGACGGCACTCCTAGATATCTACCAAGATTATCTACCACAGGCATACTCAATAAGCCAGAAAGTACCGATCTAAGCTCAGAATGCACATTTGGCGAGAAATATAACATTGATTTATCCACATTGATCTTCTGACCCAACGCATGTTCATACTGAGCCAGAATGTTCCTCATAGTCCAAACTTGTTCAGTAGAAGCTTTACAGAATATGAGACTATCATCTGCAAAGAAAAGGTGAGATATCGTGGGGCAAAATTTTCCTGGTTTGGATCTTGAAATGTTTTGTCGGGATACTGCCCCAGAATTAAAGAGGATAAGACTTCCGAGACAAGAAGAAACAAATATGGAGATAACGGATCACCTTGGCGGAGACCCCTCGTAGGTGTGATTCTACCCGTGGGAACACCATTTAATAAGCTAGAAAAACGAGCAGTTTGCACACACTCCATAATCAACTTCACCCATTTAGCATGGAAACCAAGCTTTAGCATCAGACGTTCCAAAAAACACCATTCGACACGGTCATATGCTTTACTCATATCCAGTTTGAGTGCCAGCCAACCCAACCGGCCTTGCTTTTTATTCTTAATCGAGTGCAAGCATTCATGACCCAAAATAACATTATCAAAAATAGATCGACCAGGCACAAAAGCAGATTGATTTTTAGAGACTATTTCTTGCATTATCCACTTCATTCGATTAGCTAATACCTTCGAAATGATTTTATAAGATACGTTGCACAAGCTAATCGGCCTAAAATCCGAAGTCAATTTTGGATATTTTACTTTCGGGATCAAAACAATGTGAGTGTCATTCCACTCCCCAATCGATCGATCCAAGGTAAGTAAATCCAAGCAATTTAGAGTAGTAATATTACCAACCTCTTTCCAGTATTTTTGGTAAAATAAAGCAGGAAATCCATCTGGACCAGGAGCCTTGGTTGGGTGCATCTGATTAATAGCTCTTTCAATCTCGCTTTTTGTGAATGGCAGCAGTAGTTTCACATTCATTTCTGGCGTCACCTTCGTTCGTATATCCTGCAAAGATTGATCAATGTGATCCATAGATGGGTTAGAGGATGAAAATAACTCAGTGAAATAGGAAATGAAAGCCCTATCCAACTGCACTTTGCTCGTGACCGTCGTGCCATTCGCATCTTGGATCTCACGAATTTCATTTCGTTTCCTCCTGTGAGACGCTTGCTTATGAAACCATCTCGTGTTCCTATCTCCCCACTTCAACCAACATTCCCTTGAGTGTTGTTTCCAATAAATTTCTTCTTTTGTCAACGCTTTATCTAAATATTCCTCAATTTGTTTTATAGCAACAAAATCCCATGGCGGTGGCTTGGAGTATAATGCTTGGAGTATGCGTTGATTAGGCAAAATATCATGTCGAATAGATGATATCGTACCCTTCCCCATTTTGTAAAACGATCCTTGCTATGTTGTAAGCACAATTCAAGTTTTGGATGATCACTCCCACAACTTTTCCAGCAGTCCAAGTTAGTGATGATTTGTTTGCAATCCGGATGTTGTGTCCATACCTCCTCAAAGTGAAACTTACGTGGATGTTTAACTTGGCACTGCTCACGCTCATTGACGTAAACATTTAGAAGAATCGGGCGATGGTCAGATTGAGCCCACTTCAAATGTGTCACTAAGGCGTTTGGGAATAACTGTAAGAAAACCTCATTGGCAAGGAATCTATCCAAGCGTTCATTAATCTGGTTATCCTCTTGTTGGCGATTCGACCATGTGAATATATCGCCTATAAATTCCAAATCTTGCAGTCCACAATCATCCAAAGCATCACGAAAACCCTGTAAATGGGAATCACGAACTTCATTGCCACCTTCCTTTTCTTCAACAAGAAGGGTTGCATTGAGGTCTCCCCCCACGACCCATGCAGAATCATCATAATTATGCATTCGCCGAAGTAAGTTCCAAGTAAGAAGCCGATTATTTCCATTCGGGTTGCCGTATATTCTAGAAAATCGCCAAATTTTTGAATTCCAATTGATCGAGGCATCAATATGATAGTGGGAATAAGATCGAATTGAAACTCCAACCTCCTCTTTCCAGAGCAAACAGAGACCCCCACTACGGCCCACACAATCTACTACAAAACATCCAGAGTAATTCAAAGACAATTTAATTTTATTCAAATTTCGAGCTTTGGAAGTACATTTAGTTTCCATCAAAAAAAGCAACTGAGGATCATACTGTCGTAATCCATCCCGAACAGCTCTGAACGTTCGTGGATTCCCCAGACCACGGACGTTCCAACATATCGTTTTCATGGCTCCCGGCGGGGCTGCTCTACAGCCTCCACCGATAGTTCATTTGCAAGTGTGGGGTCCTCTTCAGCAGCTCTAGGCCGTTTTAGCGTGCCTCCATTCTGTCCTTCACCCGATCGTTTCTTCTGAGTTTCATCAAGACAGCTACTGCCCAGATCCAAATGTTGTTTGCGTGCCTTCCGTTTCCATCCTTTCAAATTGGGCCCTAACTTGGATAAATATCTTGTTGTGGCTGAATTTGAAGATACTCCCAACTCAGTATTGGGCTTTACGGAATTTGAGGCCCAGTTCTGCATTATCTTTCCGTTTGATGCTTGCTGGGGCGCACAGAACGGCTGTACCGGTGGCCCTTCATGTTGGGAAAGGGAATAGTGACCGACCGACGGTCCATTTGCATCATTTGCAGGAATCAAAACGGATACTTTGCGTGAGGAAGGTGGTTGCTTAAATTCCGGCGATTTCTCCTCATTGGTAACAGAATGGAATGAAAAACCATTGAAATCATTACTCCCATTAAATACCAAGCCCTTACCTTTATTGTCAGCAATAATTTCTAATTCCTTCCCAAAAACGAGCTTCTTCTTAACTGCAGAATCATGAAAATGAATGCCATTAATGGGGGCATTTAATTCACGATTTTGGTCCCCTGCCGGAATCAAAGCATGTTCCTCCACCACCGGCGAAATGTCCATCGGACGGCTACCGGAGCAAGATCTTGGTGTTGGCCGTTGATAGCGAGCATAGCTAGCTACTTTTACTTATTTAAATTAGCTAGTCTTTTATGATGTTTGGGCCGTTTTATTGTGCTTTATTGTTTATTTTGTAGGAAATGGTTGATTGGAGCTATAATGCCATATTTGAGTTAATCGGGTGCTCGGGGCGTGAAAAGATGCAAAGGAATGAAAAGAGTAAAAGTGGAAAAAGTCAAATCTCAGTCAACAGCAGGCTAGCGTCGAGACGCTAGCTCTTGAGCGTCTCGACGCTCACATTCCATATCAGATTAGGCGCGTAAAGCTCACAGCGTCGAGACGCTGTGATAGGAAGCGTCCCGACGCTACCGTTTTTCCTTATTCAGAACGCGCGTATAAGAGGCAGCGTCTCGACGCTAAGACGAAAAAACAGAATAAAAGCTTATTTTCGGCTAGGTTTTTGGGGGAGTTCGATTTGGGACCTTTTGGAGCTGTAAAGAGGACAGAATAGAGCATTTTGGAGGCTGAAAACAAAGGGAGAGGCTTGGAAATCAACCCATTGTTCGTGGAGATCGTGACGGGGACGTCGGGACTCGGCCTACATTGAGTTTTCTTTTCCCTTTTCTTCCTTTAGTTAGATTTATGGCTTTCACATGTTTAGTTAAGCTTGTATTTACATTCATGAGTAGCTAAACTTGTAGCTTAGGGATTGATGTAGTTGATTAAGTTTATGGATTGATTTATGGTTTAAGTTGTGCAATGTTATTGTGTTTGTAATCTTGATTTAATGCTTTTAATTAATTGGCCCATAGTTGAATGATTTAAGTTTCGAATCTAGCTCGGGAGAGGGGATTTGATCTAGACTTACTCAAGATTGCATGACTAAAGTTTATTTTCTAATTCATGACGGTTTTAGATTAACTTTAGAATTGGTTAAAAGATCTCATTGCCTTGCATGATTAATAAACTTAGATAGGGATATCAAGTTGGTTAATTTGCATGAGAATCAATTATACTCGGGAGAGGTAGTTGTGATTAAAGGGTCTTTGGCTCATAATTTCATTGTGCATAATAACTTATTCCTTAAAATCAATCCTAAACTAAATCGGCGAAATCAATTCCCTAAGTAGTTTTCCCAATTGAATTTCCATTCTTTTTACTTGCTTTGATTTGGTTTTCTTATCATTCATTCATCACTTTTTGATCCCTAAATAAAATTGGGCAAGATAATTCACAATACTTGATTTGCTTAAAAATCCAATCCAGAGGACGACACTCGTTTACACGAAAACACTATATTATTACTTGACCCGTACACTTGCGGTAAGCAAATTGCACATCAACCGTTGTTGGTATTCCATTGCTGGATCTTGGCCGCCTCCGATCGCCTGGATCTGAGAAGAAATATTGTTACGATTTGGCGATACTTCCATCATTATACGGTTGCTACCCATTGGAGTGGTAGAAGGGGATCGGTAAATATTAGAGGATCTTCCATTAAACGCCATCCACATGCCATATTCTTGACGTCGAACAGAGCCATCATCGCTGAGGGTAAAGCTACAATCTTTCGTGACATGGTTAATCCGACCGTAATAAGAGCATATCTCCGGTAGTTTCTCATACTTGATAAGTGTCCAGATGCTTCCTAAAGGATCATCAAGACGAACTTTGATACCTCGCCGGAAAGGACATGTAATATCAAGAACGACTCGCACACGGAGACTTTCTTTCCAACCATTCCCTCGGCTGCCATTGTCATATTCCTGAAAGCTGCCGATAGCATTGCCCAGACGTTCTGCCATAGATAAATTGTATAGATCCATTGGCAAATCATAGAAGTGGACCCAAAAAATCGCAAGCTTGAACTCCATCATCGTGGGTTTTACCATTGGAATTGGCTTAGACAAAACCAAAAGGAATTTATCGAAAAGCCAAGGTCCCTGGCGTAGAATACGATTCTGTTCTGCTACTGATCGCAAAGAGAAAAGGAACAAATTAGGTCCCATCTTCTCTACCATCAGTCTGTTGGGTATGTTCCAAGCAGACTTAAACGTGCGCCGCATAACGTCGCCCGAAATAAATCGTGGGGCCAAAAGCTTTCCAATTAGGCTGAAGTCTAATGACTGGCGAGTGATCAGGGCAGCTTGTCGGTCCACATCAACCTCGGTAGTTTCCTCCTCAGCCGTAAGACTGAATCGCTCAAAATTTTCAAGCATATTTTCGAAAGCCATAGCACAAATCGAGGGTTGTCTGTACTGATAAAGGGAATCGAATTTCCGATGATTCTCAAACATACCACCATCACCAATTAAATACCAGTGGAAGTAGATCGGAGATGTTGGAAATCCCTGAAATTAACTCAGACTTTAATTTGTACAGCTACACTAGAAAACGATGATTAGCACGATCGCTGAATTGAAGCCAAATATGTACGCCGATTCTCGAAAATCAGAGATAAACGTGCGCGTGATCCACGATCCGAAAAGAAAACGACCGAAAGAAACTACAATTGTGGACCTGAATCAGAGAAAAAACGAAGCAAAAACGCGGAGCCGCATAGCCAGAAACTGGATACGAAAACCGGTGATTGAAATCACCGGAGTTGACGCCGATAGAATTCGAGAGAATTCCGGCGAAATTTTTCCTAAAAAAAGCCTTAGTTTAAATGTTTTTCAAATATGCATTCTTTTAAGAACATTTTGTATAAAAAGTGTTTAGAATTTAAACACTCATGTTTGGTTACATTTCCTCATAAGTATTTTTATACCCAAGTTATTGCATACTTAAAAAGTCTTTTTAAAAAATTTGCTTTCAATTGTTTCTCTCAAAATGGTTTATTTTTCAATCTCATTTTTTAATAAGTCATTATTAGTGATTGTCAAACACTATAATTTTTTTTTTCAAAATTAAACGCTTGAAAAGTTAAACCAAACATACCCTTATGTGGTATGTAGAGAAGATTTTAAAGTTCAAATTGGAGTTCATATATTTAAAAAAAAAATGGAGTTCATATGGTTGTTTTAGTTCAATAATATTTAGGAGTGAGAATTTGAATCTCTAAATTTTTTCTTGATATCAGAATATTTAAACCAATTGAACTAGGTTTTAGTTGACATTAATATCATTATAATTAATGTATAATGGAACTATAGATTATCATGCAAAATAAAAGCACTCGAACTGTATTGCTTTCTCAGAGAATCAATGATTGACAAACTTTTTATATATATTTATAATAACATTTTAGGGGGAAAAACAATTTTGTTTCTTTTGATAAATAAATTTTAAAAAAATAAATAAATACAAAAATAAAAATGTTTCACAAAGAATTCCCCTTTTCGAGTATTTTTCTGATATATCCTTTCGAATCACTTTCTCACGAACAAAATGGTAGTCAATCTCAATGTGCTTCGTTCGAGCATGAAAAACGAGATTGTTTGCCAGAGATATTGCTGATACATTGTCACACCATAACGTTGGTGGAACGGTCAATGGTATATGAAGATCACAAAGGAGTTGTCGTAACCAGTATAGATCAGCTGTTGTGGTTGCTAGCGAGCGATATTCAGCCTCTGTTGAAGAACAAGAGACTGTTGGTTGCTTTTTAGCAGACCAAGAAATCGGACTAGACCCAAGAAAGGCGATGAATCCAGATGTAGATCGACGATCAGAGGTATCACCCACCCAATTTGAGTCACAGTATGCAGTGAGGGGCATATCACCTTGGCGAAAGAAAATGCCAAGTTCTTTTGACCCAACAAGATAACGTAATATACGTTTGATAGTAGAGAAATGAATGATTGTAGGGTGATGCATGAATTGACTTACACGATTTGCTGCAAAGGTGATGTCTGGTATCGTGAATGTGAGAGACTGGAGGGAACCAACCAGTCGTCTATAAAGAGTGGCATCATTAAATAAAGGCGCGGAAGCATATAGATCGACAGGTGTTGACATAGGAGTCAGACAAGACTTGGCAGATGTCATGCCGGATGTGTGAAGAAGATCATTAAGATACTTGGTCTGATTAACGAAGATACCATTGACAGATGAGTGTACTTCTTGAAGGGATGAAACCCCTTGCGCAGCGGAAAATATACAGAACCTTTAAAAAACCCCGATTAATTTAAGAATAAAAATACCAATACGTTGGGATAAAATAAATGAAATTTACAGCAACAATGATAGGAAAAGCTTGCTGTAAAACCAGATACAAGCATGCAAAAACAGAGAATTAATCCTAGATCTAATCTAGAATTGGGTCCTATTGACCCTAGTTCAAGTAAAACATACCCTTGATGAAATCCTTGAAGTTTTCGCCGAATTCTCTGAATTTTCCTCAAAAATACAGCAGCAACACGAACACCACCACAAGGGTACACCGGTATTCTCTGATAGGGATCCTACGTTGAGTGCTGGTGGGAGCGAAAAATTCTAAGGAAATTTCTCTGGATTCTTTTGTTTGAATTCTCTGGATCTGTTCTCTGAGAGAGATCTCTCGAAGAGAATGAATGAAACTGAGAGAGCTAATTGGGAGAGCTACAGACGTGAGACCAGGAGGCAGTTTTTTTAACCACTCCCCTGACCACGTCTGATGATTTAAAATATCAGATAACTGATATTTCAGTTATCTGATATTTTAATTAATTAATTATAATTTGAAAAACCTAAATTCAAATTATAATTAATTATCTTTTAATTATCTTTTAATTAATCTAAATTAATTAAAATAACTTTAATTTAAATCCAATTTAAATTAATATCCCTCTTATCTTATAGTTTAATTAAATCAAATTTAATTAAACTAAATCAATTAATTAATAAGAAATTAATTAATTAATAAAATAAAATTGAACATCACATATTCAATTACTATTTTCTCTCTCATAACTATAGTATTAATATACATCCAATGCATATTAATTTTAACCTATAGTTTTTAATATGAACCAAATTCATATTTTAGTATAATATTCGAACACCTTCGAATATTCAATCCATCCTTAGAATTTTACCTCAACGCCCCAAATGAGCTACCGGTGGGACCTAATGGACCTACAGATCAGAAGCTCCAACGATGTGAGATTAGTTGGTTAAACTCATTAACCAAGTTAATCAATATTCGTTAACTGTGGTTCACTCCACTAAAGAACCACAGCTGCACTCTTCTCACTGCAGATATATTTCTGTGTCCACGGATATTGACCGTCAGCAGCAAGTTAGCCCTTCACGTGTATTCGTACCCCAGCTAGGTCAAATTACCGTTTTACCCCTGGGCTACCTCTTGGTCCTTAAGTACCAGTGCTCCTCTAATGAACAACCTGTTTGTGGTCCAACCATCAAACAGAAAACCCTCTCGTGCCATAAAGAGGGTAGGGCCCTTTGTTCAAGACCCGGAGACACCACTTAAGGGAACACACCTCTACTTACCCTCATATCAGGAAGGAGTGAATTCCATCTTGTAAGACTACGTTCCCAGCTCCCCATTCGGTCTTGTCCCCAAAATGGTAGGCTTATTGAGTCGGCGAACTGGCCACTCTCACCCGTACAAATCAAAGGACAATCCCTCATGGACAGGAGTCCATAATCTACTCAGGATTAAGGCTAAGTTGCCTAGGTCATCCTAGTGAAATAGAAACCGAGCTAACCAACGGTGTTATAGTTAGTGGTTAACTATTTCGCGGTCCGGTCTTTGTGCAAACTCATTGCACAGGATACCCCCACTCGCATGTCAACCACATGAACGTGTTGGATCACTACGTTTGTATCAATATACAAAGCGGGCCGTATCCATAGTGTCACCAGGATAAGGTACCCAGCCTTATCCCTATACTACAGACCCTTTAGGCTAAAACTTGAACATTGATCCCCGCATGTCCCTACATACTAGTTCAAGTCTCATTCTATTAGCCATGGATGTTTAGTTTATTGGATTAGGGTTAGCAAGACAAGATATAATACAAACATTGAATAATACATCACTTTATTAATGTTCGGTCAGATGTACATTTACTATCTACGAGTTTTAGGGCATAAAACCCAACAAACTCCCACTTGAACTAAAACTCAAGTTACAGGGAAAGTATATACAAAATAATCCAAAGCTGGAAACGGTACATGTATATTTGTACATTACATAAAAGGTAAATATACAAAATACAATAAACTAGGGCATCCTTACACCCATTACACATCTCCCACTTGCCCTAGATTACGCTATATACATATCTCGCAGACCTAGACTGTCTAGATGACCCTCGAACACTTTAGCCGAGAGGGCCTTCGTAAACGGATCAGCAATGTTATGCTCAGAAGCGATCTGGGTCACGACCACATCTCCTCTTTGCACAATCTCTCGAATTAGATGGTACTTCCTCTCTATGTGTTTACCTCTTTTATGGCTGCGAGGTTCCTTTGAATTGGCTACCGCCCCACTGTTGTCACAGTATAACGTAATGGGCAAGTTCATATTTGGAACAACTTCCAAATCTGTCAAGAACTTCCTTAGCCAAACAGCTTCCTTAGCTGCTTCACAAGCAGCTACATACTCAGCCTCCATCGTGGAGTCTGCTATACATCCCTGCTTTATGCTCCTCCAAACTACAGCTCCCCCGTTAAGGGTGAAGACTGACCCTGACGTAGATTTCCTAGAATCCTTGTCAGTTTGGAAATCAGAGTCGGTGTATCCAGTGAGCACTAACTCCTTAGCCCCAAACACCAACATGTAATCTCTCGTTCTCCTAAGATACTTGAGGATTCCTTTAACGGCGGTCCAATGGTCTAACCCTGGATTTGACTGATATCTGCTGACAATCCCTACAGCATAACAAATGTCAGGCCTCGTGCATAGCATGGCATACATTAAGCTACCCACGGCTGAGGCGTAGGGAATCCGTCTCATATCCTCAACCTCTTGAGGTGTCTTAGGAGACTGTTCCTTAGACAAGTGAACCCCATGCCTGAAAGGCAACAAGCCCTTCTTGGAGTTCTGCATCGAATATCGAGCCAACATCTTGTCGATATACGTTGCCTGAGACAGAGCTAGCGATTTGTTCTTCCTATCCCGAATAATCTGGATCCCAAGAACATACTGAGCCTCACCCAAATCTTTCATTTGGAATTGAGCTGCTAGCCATTCTTTTACGTCAGACAGATACCCTACATCATTCCCAATGAGTAGAATGTCGTCTACATAAAGTACGAGGAAAGCTACTTTATTCTTGTTGATCTTCTTGTATACACAAGGCTCATCAACATTCTGGTCAAAACCAAAAGATTTGATCGCAGTATCAAACCTAATATTCCAAGATCTAGAAGCCTGTTTCAACCCATAAATGGATCGATTCAGTTTGCAAACCTTGTGCTCATCACCTTGGGATATGAACCCTTCGGGTTGAGACATAAAAATACTCTCGTCAAGATTGCCATTCAGAAAAGCTGTCTTGACATCCATTTGCCAAATTTCATAATCATAAAATGTGGCAATGGATAAGAGGATTCTTATGGACTTTAGCATAGCAACTGGAGAAAAAGTTTCTTCATAGTCCACTCCTTCTCGTTGGGTATAACCCTTTGCTACAAGTCTTGCTTTGAAAGTCTGTACTTTCCCAGCAGCATCTCTTTTTCTCTTATAGATCCATTTACACCCAATGGGTCTGACCCCTTCAGGTAGATCTACAAGTTCCCAAACTTGATTGAAGTACATCGACTCCATCTCAAGGTCCATGGCTTTGGCCCACTCGTCCTTATCTACATCATTCATTGCCTGACGATAAGACAATGGATCTTCTACGCCGTCATCAGGTATGACTACTTGTGTTTCTGTTAAACCCAAGTAGCGGTTAGGTTGTATCACAACCCTCCCACTGCGTCGAAGCTCTCCCACTACGTGAGGAGGACTAGATTGACGAGAAGAACTGCATTCTCCAACAACTCTTGTTGAAGGACCAGGTTCATCAACAACCCTTGTTGATCCTTCTGTAGCTTCTCCTAATACTAACTTACTTCGTGGTTGATGATTTCGTATGTGGTCTTCCTCCAAGAAAGTTGCATTTGTTGATACAAATACTTTATTATCTTGAGGGTCATAGAAAAGACCACCTCTCGTTTCTTTCGGGTACCCAACAAATTGGCATATTCTCGTACGTGATTCCAATTTCTTAGGATTTGTCACTAACACATGTGCAGGACAACCCCAGATTCGAAAGTAACGCAAACTAGGTTTACGCCCCCTCCATAACTCAAAAGGAGTTTCAGAAACACTTTTTGAGGGAACACTGTTAAGAATATGTACTGCAGTCTCTACTGCATACCCCCAAAACGAGCTAGGCAACTGAGCATAGCTCATCATAGATCGAACCATGTCTAACAAGGTTCTGTTTCTCCTTTCTGATACACCATTTTGCTGAGGTGTACCAGGTGCTGAGAGTTGTGATTGGATTCCATGTTCTATCATATAGTCCTGGAATCGCTGATCTAAATACTCTCCACCTCGATCTGATCGAAGTGTTTTAATTGTTTTACCCAATAAGTTTTCTACCTCAGCCTTAAACTCCTTGAACTTTTCAAGAGCCTCAGATTTATGGCCCATTAGGTACAAGTAACCGTATCGTGAATAATCATCTATGAAAGAGATGAAATATTCAAAACCACCTCGAGCCTTTACATTCATAGGACCACAAAGATCTGAATGTATTAGTTCAAGTGGTTCTTTGGCCCTGTAACCTTTTCCAGTAAAAGGCCTCTTGGTCATTTTACCCTCGAGACACGATTCACAGGGTGGTAAAGATGTATCTTCTATGTCACTTAGAAGCCCATTTTTAACCAAACGATCGATCCGATCGATGTTAATATGACCAAGACGAAGTTGCCAAAGATACGTGTTGTTACTTGAAGGAGAAACTTTTTGCCTTTTGTTTTGCGTTTCGGCCGTTTTAAACATTTCATGACTTAAAATGGCCTTAGCATCATTTGGTCTTAACACAAACAAATTATTCTCACGCTTAGCTGAACAAATGTAAATTCCATTCTTTAAAATTAAAGCTTCATTAAGCAAGAAGGAAATAGTATAACATTGTTCTAACAAAGCTGAAACAGAAATTAGGTTCCTTTTAATTCTAGGAACCAAATACAAGTCCTCTAAAATTAAAAACCTATTTCTAAAGAATAATTTTGCAGCTCCCACTGCACGAGCTGAAACAACGTCTCCCGTTCCGACCTTGAGCGTCATTTCACCCTCTGCCAGCTGCTGGAAATTATTTCCCTGAAAAGAAGAACAAACATGATTAGTGGCTCCCGAATCCAGTATCCAGGCAAACTCATCATGTTCAACGAGACAAGTCTCTAACACAAGTAAATCAAATTTACCTTCTTTTTCTCTTCTCTTCTCAGCAAGGTAGCGGGGACAGTTGCGCTTCCAGTGACCATCTGCATTGCAGTGGAAGCATCTACCTTTATCGGCCACGACCTTGGCCTTCCCCTTCCCTTGCACAGCCTGTGCAGGAGCCTTCCCCTTGTCTCCCTTCCTCTTCTGGATCTGCTTCGATGAAGAAGCCTGGGGTACAGATTTAGTTCCTGAGGATGAACCCTTCAGGAACTTTTTCTTGGAATGGGCCACATTGGCCTCTCCTTTCACCACATTCTTTCCCTTGCTCTTTTGCAGGGATTCGTAAATCTGTAACTCCGAGAGGAGGGTAGTCAGGTTGAACTGAATCTTATTCATGCTCGCGTTCGTCCTAAAAGACAGATAGCTCGCTGGGAGCGAGTGAAGGATGAACGCAACCTGACTGCGCTCGCAGACAACCCCGCCATTTGCCTCAGCTATGTTGAACTGGTTAACCATGTCCAGGACATGTTCCCGAACAGATTGACCTTCCAGCATCTTGGCATTGAAGACGTTCTTCAAGGCGTCGTGGTGGAGCTGGTAGGACGGGAGTCCAAACATCTCCTGCAGGGAATTCATAATTTCCCTGGCAGTTTCCACGTTCTCATAACGCTTGGCCAAAACTTCAGACAAGCTGACCAATATATAGACCTTGACCTTTTCATTGGCCTTGGTCCAGCGTTCATAGGCGTCTTTAACTGCCTGAGAGGCAGTGCGAGGGGGAACGGGAGGACATTCCTCCGTTAAGACGAATCTTAAATCCTCAACCACGAGAATTGTATTAAGGTTTGATTTCCATTGGGGAAAATTCTCGCCGGTTAATTGTTCATTTTTAAGCAGAGATATGATAGAGGAAGACATTGCTGAAAAAACAAACAAGTGACCGTATTAGTTATCTTTGCCTTAACCCATCACACAAGCAATACAAACAATTGCATACATCCAATCAATTTTGCAAACAAACAATCAAAGAACCCTAATAAAACTTATGATTGTGTTTCGCAACGATGCTTTAGAGGTTTAGAAGAACAGCCACCGAAGGGTGATCAGTTGTTCCTCCTCTAAAATGAGACTCTTCTCAGTCAATTTCTAATACCAGAATAACTCATATTCCATTAGAGATTAACCACCGTTGTTCGGTCAAGGATTTGTTAACAAATTAACTCCTCCCCGTAAGTGTAACCCTCCCACTTTCAGATCCCAGAGGCACGCACCAACAGGCTACCGTTAGGAAAGACAACTGTTGGTAATTAGCCTAAGTGATCCTATCCTTTTCAGGAGTTCACGGTGTTCCGAATCCTATGATCAGGCCCTCCGAAGGGATGGTTGCGCCGAGACAACACGCAGGCGGATCATAGGAATCTCACGTTGTGACCTAGGGGTGGAGACCGAAGGATACGTTGACACGTGTCCCGCTCCCACTTACTATAGTCACTTTCCCCATTCACCTTGGTATTGACCCATGCAAACACTCTCCGAAGGGAGGCCGCGCTAAAACGACACAAAGCCGAGCATGGATCTCACGGTGTGAACGTCACGGGGACGTAGGAGCAAAACTCAATTTAAATTAAGTTTTGTAATTTTCCTCCCACTAAAGTAACTGATTAATTTTAGGGTTTGATTAAACCTAGATAAATCCGGCTAAGTCATTTATCTAAGTCTAGTCCTATTATAACTATTATAATAAGACCTAATGTCTAGGTGTATTAAACCAATTTAATTAACCTAGTGACATTATTCTAACATTAACCTGAGATTAATTCAACTCCGGTATTCCAGATCAGTTCCCAGGTAGGAGGTGTTCCGTTTACCGTCAACTTAAATACCTCCAATCCTTAGACAGAACTTCACTGGTAGAGTTCCCTTATAATCTTAGGAATGTTCGTCCTACTTAGTTCATTAAAACTATTTTAAAACTAAGTAAGATTTTCTAATCCTATTAGAAAATGATCTTAGGTCTAATTAATTTTAACCCATTAAAATTAATTTAATTTTAACCTAAGATCCTATGTGAACATGCACATCTTGATTATAGATTGACGGTTTCTAATCATAAAATTTTAAACTATTTCAAAATTTTATAATGATTAGCCCTATAATCATGCATACTATAGTTTTTAAAACAATTAACAATCATATTCAAGTTAATGAAATTTTAAACTATAGTACTATGCATAGCATGATAATTAATATAACCCTTATATTAATCTATGGATGTATCATGCTCAATGCAACTTGATTTCCATTTAAATAATAAACAACTTTATTATAGCCAATAATGGAAAATCAACTTAGCATGCTGCAAACAAATAATTTTTAATATAACACTTATATTAAAACTATGTAGTTGCATGCAACATACTATTCCATTTTCATGAATTTAATATAACTCTACTATATATTAAATAAATCATGAAAATCAAATCATGCATTTCATACATATATTATAATCTAATTATAACATTCATAAATGCATGAGCATGCTTTATATCCTAAGGTGGGATTAAATTTAAATGACATCCATAAAGCATTTAAATAGCGAATAAACCGATTTAATTGGCCCCTAGGATAGATTAAAGCAAAATTACATTAATAAAGCAATAAATCTATCCTATTACATAATTCTGCAGCTCCAAAACCGGTCTACTAGCCTTGAACCGACCCGAACCACTTCGAACCGGACTTGAAAAACTCGAACCGCACCCAAAACGGGTCAAACCGGACCAAACCGGTCCCAGCTGACCCAAAACGCTCGAACCGAACCGGCCAAATTAGGGCACCACGTCTGATTTCGCGAAAATCCTGGCGCCGCACGAAATCGTGACAGCGTCGAGACGCTGCGAAGAAAGCGTCCCGACGCTGGCGCGATTTCAACCGTCTGGAGCGTGGAATCGCGACAGCGTCGAGACGCACTAGGCTAAGCGTCCCGACGCTGTTGCGTCTGGAGCTGATTCCTGGGCAGAACAGCGGCTGTTCTTCATGAAATTCACCAATTTCTTCTGCGATCTTCATCGATTTTCAATCCTAACTGAGACCCGGACTGTACAGACTCGATTTACACAATTTTGCCCAAAAACACAGGGGCCTTACATGATCAAATCAAGTAAAAAAGCGGTAAATCTATGGCCAAATTAAACCTAAACAGTTTATCGCAAAATTGAACATTCATAATGCAAATCCCACCTAAAACCAACGCAAATTTTAATTCTTAAATTAAAATCCAGAGTTGGCTCTGATACCAATTGAAAGGATGAAACCCCTTGCGCAGCGGAAAATATACAGAACCTTTAAAAAACCCCGATTAATTTAAGAATAAAAATACCAATACGTTGGGATAAAATAAATGAAATTTACAGCAACAATGATAGGAAAAGCTTGCTGTAAAACCAGATACAAGCATGCAAAAACAGAGAATTAATCCTAGATCTAATCTAGAATTGGGTCCTATTGACCCTAGTTCAAGTAAAACATACCCTTGATGAAATCCTTGAAGTTTTCGCCGAATTCTCTGAATTTTCCTCAAAAATACAGCAGCAACACGAACACCACCACAAGGGTACACCGGTATTCTCTGATAGGGATCCTACGTTGAGTGCTGGTGGGAGCGAAAAATTCTAAGGAAATTTCTCTGGATTCTTTTGTTTGAATTCTCTGGATCTGTTCTCTGAGAGAGATCTCTCGAAGAGAATGAATGAAACTGAGAGAGCTAATTGGGAGAGCTACAGACGTGAGACCAGGAGGCAGTTTTTTTAACCACTCCCCTGACCACGTCTGATGATTTAAAATATCAGATAACTGATATTTCAGTTATCTGATATTTTAATTAATTAATTATAATTTGAAAAACCTAAATTCAAATTATAATTAATTATCTTTTAATTATCTTTTAATTAATCTAAATTAATTAAAATAACTTTAATTTAAATCCAATTTAAATTAATATCCCTCTTATCTTATAGTTTAATTAAATCAAATTTAATTAAACTAAATCAATTAATTAATAAGAAATTAATTAATTAATAAAATAAAATTGAACATCACATATTCAATTACTATTTTCTCTCTCATAACTATAGTATTAATATACATCCAATGCATATTAATTTTAACCTATAGTTTTTAATATGAACCAAATTCATATTTTAGTATAATATTCGAACACCTTCGAATATTCAATCCATCCTTAGAATTTTACCTCAACGCCCCAAATGAGCTACCGGTGGGACCTAATGGACCTACAGATCAGAAGCTCCAACGATGTGAGATTAGTTGGTTAAACTCATTAACCAAGTTAATCAATATTCGTTAACTGTGGTTCACTCCACTAAAGAACCACAGCTGCACTCTTCTCACTGCAGATATATTTCTGTGTCCACGGATATTGACCGTCAGCAGCAAGTTAGCCCTTCACGTGTATTCGTACCCCAGCTAGGTCAAATTACCGTTTTACCCCTGGGCTACCTCTTGGTCCTTAAGTACCAGTGCTCCTCTAATGAACAACCTGTTTGTGGTCCAACCATCAAACAGAAAACCCTCTCGTGCCATAAAGAGGGTAGGGCCCTTTGTTCAAGACCCGGAGACACCACTTAAGGGAACACACCTCTACTTACCCTCATATCAGGAAGGAGTGAATTCCATCTTGTAAGACTACGTTCCCAGCTCCCCATTCGGTCTTGTCCCCAAAATGGTAGGCTTATTGAGTCGGCGAACTGGCCACTCTCACCCGTACAAATCAAAGGACAATCCCTCATGGACAGGAGTCCATAATCTACTCAGGATTAAGGCTAAGTTGCCTAGGTCATCCTAGTGAAATAGAAACCGAGCTAACCAACGGTGTTATAGTTAGTGGTTAACTATTTCGCGGTCCGGTCTTTGTGCAAACTCATTGCACAGGATACCCCCACTCGCATGTCAACCACATGAACGTGTTGGATCACTACGTTTGTATCAATATACAAAGCGGGCCGTATCCATAGTGTCACCAGGATAAGGTACCCAGCCTTATCCCTATACTACAGACCCTTTAGGCTAAAACTTGAACATTGATCCCCGCATGTCCCTACATACTAGTTCAAGTCTCATTCTATTAGCCATGGATGTTTAGTTTATTGGATTAGGGTTAGCAAGACAAGATATAATACAAACATTGAATAATACATCACTTTATTAATGTTCGGTCAGATGTACATTTACTATCTACGAGTTTTAGGGCATAAAACCCAACACTTCTAACCCAAGGAAGTAATTCAATGCTCCAAGATCTGAAATCTGAAATTCAATGGCCAACTGATTCTTTAAGACAGAAATGTGGTTTGTTTCAGATCCAGTAACAATAATGTCATCCACATAGAGTAGCAAATATGTCAATGATTTTCCAACTGAACATATAAACAAGGATGGATCAACAACAGAAGCAATAAAGCCCAAAGTTAATAAGTGTGATGTGAAACAATCAAACAAAGCCAGAGGTGCCTGTTTAAGACCATAAAGACTCTTATGAAGTAAGCAAACATTAGTTGGACATAATTTATCTAGAAAGCTAGAAGGTTGAGACATGTAGACTTATTCCTTTAGATGACCATGAAGAAAAACATGTTTTACATCCAATTGATTTAAGGGTCACCGATACTGAGCAGCTAGAGCAAGAATTACTCTGATTGTGGGCTTTTTAACAACTGGACTGAAAGTTTCCTCAAAATCAAAACCTTCAACTTGGTGATAACCTTTTGCTATCAAACGAGCCTTATATCGAGCAATAGAACAATCAGGGTGATATTTGGTTCGATAAACCCACTTGCAACCTACAACATTCATAGAAGGTAATCAATGGGTAGTCCACGTACCTTGTTCCTGAAGAGCATTAAATTCCTCACACATGGCAGTTCTCCATTCTAGATATTTTGAAGCTTCAGAGTAAGAAAGATGATCAGTTGGAACATGAGGAATCATGGTTGATAAAAATTCCTTTGGCTTGAAAATTCCAGATTTTTTTCGAGTTTGCATTGAGTGAGTATTAATAGACAGTTGAGAAGTACCAGTAGGTGATGAAGTCTCATGAGCAGGTGCATGTTGATTGACAGTATCTGCAGTCTGACAAATAGAATCAGTACAAGTAATATTATCGTGTAAGTCAACTATGGATGGACCAGAATCGTCAACAGTGGGTAAGTGACTATGGGTAGTGGAAGTGGTTGTGCTTGGATTTTGAGGAGTAGGTGTGGTGAGATTGAGAATAGTGAGTAGTTTGGGTAAATAATATTAGAAGGGGACGATGAGATAGGTGTGGATGAGGATTTGGCAAATGGGAAAACAGTTTCATGAAAAATGACATGGCGAGAAACTATAGATTTTTTTGTTTGAGGGTTATAGCAAATGTAACCTTTAAAATCAAGGGGGTAGCCAAGGAAAATGTCTTGAGAGGTTTTGGGTTCAAGCTTATATTTGGTGATTGGTTTTAACAGAGGATAGCATGCACACCCAAAAACTTTTAAATGATGCAGATCAGGAGTGTAACCAAAAAGTGTTTCAAACGGTGAGGACATATTGAGAGATGAGGAAGGCATTCGATTGATAAGGAAAACAGTAGTAGAGAAAGCATAAGGCCAAAATTCAAGAGGAACAGAAGAGTGAAAAAGTAATGACATTGCAGTTTCAACAATATGATGATGTTTACGTTATGCAACACCATTTTGTTCAGGAGTATATGGGCAATATTTTTTTATGTAAAATTCCTTTGGATTCAAAAAAGGCACGAACAGAATTATTTGTAAATTCGCCACCACCATCAGATCGAAAAACTTTTAACTGTTTGGATAAAATATTTTCAACAAATGGTACAAATTTATAAAGAATAGCAGACATATCAGATTTGTAAGCTAAGGGAAAAAGCCAAATGAATTTACTAAAATTATCAATAAAATTGATATAATAGCGATATCCATTACAGGAGGTGATTGGAGAAGGACCCCATACATCACTGTGAATAAGTTGAAGAGGTGCAAAAGAAGTTGACAATGTCATAAGAAATGAAAGTTTAGACATTTTTGCTTTTAAGCAACTAGGACATTCATCGTAGAAATAGATGAAGACAAAGACAAACCAAGACGAGAAAGACTAGAATGTAAAATTTTGGGAGCAGGATGTCCAAACCGGTGATGCCATAGAGAACACTCCTGTTTTGCATGAAAGTTAAAAATTTTGAGGTGCATACTTGAGTTGGTTAGAGTAGATGGACTTGGAATTGGGTAGAGGCCATTGATGCTAGCTCCAGTATATAGAATTTTGCCGGATACTTTATCCTAGATGAGGAACTAGTCAGTTTCAAAGATAAAAATGCAGTTATTGTCATGGCAAAGTTTATGGACAGATACAAGATTAGCAGCAAGTTGAGGGGCATGGAGAATTTTAGAAAGAGTAAATGTATGAGATGGAGTAGAAATAATACCACTACCAGTGTGACTGATATTTAGAGATTGACCATTACCCACTCTGACTGATTCTTCGCCATTATAGTTGTTCGATAAATTGAGATTGGCCAACTCATTTGTCATGTGAACATTGCACCCACTGTCAGACAACCAAAAATTATTAGAATTATCAGAAGAATGCTCTGGGTTTATTGAATTTACCGCCGTTGCTGCTAGTTGGGCTGGAGGATGACGACCCTAGTAAGAAAAATTCATTCGATTGTAACAATCAAGTGCAGTATGTCAAATTTGGCAAGAAATTCGGTTGTTATTCTGTCCAGACCCGTGATTTTGTTGCTGACTCGGAAAAGAACCCGCTCCAAGAATACCACGTGATGGTGAAAATCCATTTGGTAGCCCATAAAAACCACGTGAATCAGAAGGATGTTGCAGCCCATTAAATCCACGCATATTGGGCCCATTAGAGATGGTATTTTGGGGCCCAAAACCAGTTTGCTGATGATGGAAATTAGGGCTGGAGTATTGCACCGCTCGTCCCTTGTTATTCAGTCGTCTTCCTCGCCCTCGGTGACCAGGTGAATTCACGGAAGAGTGGTGGAATGCAGCCATGGTCGTCAGTCTGATTTCAGGTTTTTGCTGCTGATTGATGGTCTTTTTTTCAGCAATGAGAAGAGCATGAAGCTCTTCAAGGGACAGAGAACCACTCCGAGTTCGAATAGAGGTTCGAAAGGCGCTGAATTCGTCTGGTATGTCGTTCAATGTATACACCAATATCTCTTCATCTTCAATAGAGACTGAAGCAGCAGCAAGTTTATCAACAAGTTTTTTGATTCTGCAGATATACTTTTCAATAATTTCAGAAGAGAGTTTCTTGATAGTGTAAAGTGTTGAACGTAATTCAAGGATGTTGGAGCGGGTTTTGGATGAATAGCGTTTCTCCAATGAACACTAGAGATCTTTCGCAGAAGTGGATCCAACAACATGAGTAGGTGCCGACGGTGATAAGGTAGCGTTGATTAAAGTAATTAGGCTTGATCCCTAGAGATCCATTGAAGGTAATCGTTACTAACCTCTGTTGTGTCTGTGCCTGCTGATGAACGAACAAATTGATGAGGTTGAGGAAGAGAGTCATCAATATGCCCAAATAAGGAGTGTGCTTTCAGGATTGAAGAAACTTGATACTTCCATAGTACATAATTGGTGGAGTCTTGGCGGAGAGGAACTAAGTTGCATATGTTGGATAAGAGAAAAAGGGGAGAAGACATGGAAGAATTTGCTGCTGAATTGGATGAAGAAGCCATGAAAAATGAGAGAAAAAAATAGGTATGGTCTGATACCAAGAAACAACCTTTAGAATTCTGGAAATATCCTCTCTTACTTTATTCATACAATTGTATACATTTAAATATACATTGGGATGGCCTAAATAAGGCAAGAATAATGAAACATAAATGTACAAATTCTACAATTAAGGAGCTGTAATTTAGGCTGGAATAATGGATAATAATGTGCTGTAATACTTGACACATTCAAGATTTTCAAAAAATTAACCTATCTATTGGATATAAAATTGATTTTTATTCCTATTGAGATCCTAAAAACTTCCAATTTTGTATCTAGTACACTTATGAATTTTAAAAAATGTAAAATAGGTTAATGACTTTATAGAAACAAAATTAAAAGTTGAGAGACATATTGTATACAAAAGTGAAAGTTTAGGACCTATTTGATACTTTTTGAACTTTAGGGACTTATTGGCCACAAAATTCAAAGTTCAAGAACCTATTCGACACTTTTTAGAACTCATGGACCAAATTGACACAGCTTTAAAAATTCAGGGACTAAACTTATAATTGAAGGAAAAAAAAAACTCACCTCTAGTTTTTTTAGCTATAAAAAGACGATGGATTGAAATTACTGTAATTAATATTTTTTTTTTTTTTTTTTTTTTTTTTTGTGTTTAAAAGAAGCAAAATACAATCCACTAACAAAATAGACACTTAACTTGAGTTTGTTAAATGACGTAGAGAATAAGAAGAAAGTATCAATATGACGAATTGGCGTATGGATATGGAAGAAACTAAAGTAGGTAGGCATAAATCTATATGGGGTAAAATATGAAACAACATTTTTTCTTTTTTACGTTTAATATCTTGTCAAAAACAATCTATTTGGAACATATTAAAAAAAAAAAAAAAAAGAAAAAAAAAGATTTGTAACAACAACTAATTTCAAATTGGTGGATTTTATTTTTCATCCGAAGACAATGAAATGATTTCAAATCTTTCGAATCCTGTAGTTCCAACCAGAGAGAAGACTTATAAAATTAATAATGATAAATAATAATTGAAATAAGAAGGGACGAAAAAAAAGAGAAGAAAACGAAAGAGAGAAGAGAAGGCTCGGGAAAGAAGGAGATGTGTGTGAGAAGAAGATAAGGTTCGTGTGGTCGAAGGTGTGGACTGTGGCCTTAAGTGTTTGTGGTGTTTGTATTTAGTACCTGTCATCACCACTGTACCATGTTGTAATTACCATTTAGTACAACTATTACAAAAATACTTGAAAAAGGGATTTTTTTTTGGTTTTGGAAACGTGTTTTTTTTTTCTTTAATTAAAAGAAACAAAATCGTTTTTTTTTTTCCTAAAACGTTATTATAAATATGTATAAAAAGTCTGTCAATCATGGATTTTCTGAGAAAGCAATACGTACACTTCGAGTGTTTTTATTTTGCATGGTAATTTTATAATCATATTAATGTCCACTTGAACATAGTTCAGTTGTATCATAATATCAATGATAGTTCACGTTTCAAGCTATTATTTCCGGTCTTTTTTTTTAGATTATTTCTAGTCTTTTATTATTAGGCTTAGAGATTAATTTGGTCATTTTCATACTCTTTTGTGTTTATTTTGTAGAAATCAAGTCTTGGAATGAATTAGAGCGTTTGGAAGTTGATCGAGTGTTCGAGACACAAAAAGAGGCAAAAGAATTGAAGAAGAATTGAAACAGGAGTTGTAGCAGCCTTTATTCCTGATAGCATAGCGTCGAGACGCTAGCTTGTGGCATCGAGACACTGTTGCAGCCACTTCCCCGGCCTAAAGACCCGAGGACATAGCGTCGAGATGCTGTGTGTGAGAGTGTCTCGAAGCTTGACAATTTTCCTTTTTTGTTTGAGCTGTTAGGTTTAGGGCTTCAATCAAACCAAGTATTTTGATGATAACAAACTCTGATTTTTTATACTAACATTTTTTATACACAATTAACTTGATTCCCAAATTGAATTTGAACAATTCAAATTCTTTTCAAGATAAATTGTTCTCAATTACTCTTTACGAGCTAGCAGGGGGACCTAATGGACCTACAGATCAGAAGCTCCAATGATATGAGGTTAACTGACTAAACTCATTAATCGAGTTAACTAATATTCATTAACTGTGGGTCACTCCACTAAAGACCCACAGCTGCACTCTTCTCACTATAGAATATTTCTGTGTCCACGGATATTGACCAATAACGGTAAGTCAATCCTTCACGAGCGTTTGTAACTACAATTGGGTCAAATTACCGTTTTACCCCTGAGTTACCTCTACTCCTTAAGTACCAGTGCTGCTCTAATGAACAACCTGTTTATGGTCCAACCAGTAAACAGAAAGTCCCTCTCGGGCCAGTGAGAGGGCGGGATCCCTTTGTTCAAGACCCAAAGTCACCACTTAAGGGAACACTCATCTACTTCTCCTAGAAGTGGGCAGGAGTGAATTCCATCTTGTGTTGTCATGTCCCCAGCCCCCCACTCGGTCTTGTCCCCAAGAAGGTAGACATATTGAGTCGGTGTGCAGGCAACCCTCACTCGTACTAATCAAATGACAATCCCTTGAGGTGAGGAGTTCATGACACACTCAGGATTAAGACTTAGTTACCTAGGTCATCCTATTGAAACAGTAACCTAACTAGTTAACGGTGTTACATCTAGTGGTTTACTATTTTATGCTCTGGTCTTATGCAAACTCATTGCATAGGATACATTCGTTCACATGTCTCCTACATGGACGCCTTGGATCAATACGTCTGTATCGAATACAAAGCGGGTTGTATCACTTAGTGTTACCAGGATAAGGTACCCAACCTTATCCCTGTAATATAGACGTTTTAGGTTGTTCCTTGAACACTGATCCCTGTATGTCCCCACATACTAGTTCAAGTTATATGTAAACAACCTTGGATCTTAGTTTATTGGATTTGGGTCATATTGTGCAATTTTAGACTTTAATATGACAATAAGACTTTATTTCATAAACCTTAATAACGATTTATTGATACAAGTATATAATTCGTTAACATTCAATATCTACGAGTTTTAGGACATAAAACCCAACATGATCATGTTTGATTACAAACATAGGGGCTTGCTTTGGTACCGCCAATCCTAAGAGAAACAAAACAAGAAAACAAACATCAAAGCAACCAATAGAAATAGACATGTCTAAGAATTGAAAAGACAGGAAGGAGAAAAATTATTCATTGCAAATGTTTATGGTCTTTTACTCGACCACGCTCTCTTCTCCTCCTTCTTTAATGGTGGTTTCTCTCCACAGGTCCAGACCACATTGCTTTTGGAAAATTCTTGTTTGATTAACTTCGAAGCCTGTAGAGAAGAATTAGTAGAGGAAGAAAAAATATTGGAAGTAGAAGCGGGCTGACTGATACGCAAATTGCTAACCGCAAGTGTACAGGCCCAAGTTATAATATAGTGATTGAAAATCGAATGTCGTCCTCTGGATTGGTTTTCTAGTTCCCCTAATTATTAAAGGTATATTCGCCCAATTTTATTTAGAGAAAATAATCGAGAAATATGCAAATCAATGACAAACTAATCAAAGCAATAAAATATGGAAACTCAATGGAGAAAGACCTTAGGGAATTGATTGCACCTATTAGATGCATGAATTAATTCAAAGAATAATTATGAACGAGTACGTAACAAATTCATAAACCAAGAATTATCGATAATTAAAAGCCTTTCCCGAGTACAATTAATCCTTTATGCAAATTAAGAAATTGATATCCCTATCTAATCTCAACAACAAGCATAAGCAATAAGAACAATCCTTATAACAGTTTCTCAAGCAATCCCAAATCTCCTGATTAAAGAATTACCAAAGCAATGCAATTGATGGTCTAATCTAAACTACCCTCTCCCGAGCAATTAGTTCAGAAACGAAAATCATACAATCCATGATCAAGGGATTATAAGCACTAAGCATACAATTGCATAAATAAACCACGTTACGAAACGTCCTAAAAATCCGTAAATTAATCCATAAAAGCTAATGGCAACATCAAGTCCCTAAGAAACGAAATTTAGCTACACATGATCTCTAAAATACAAGCGAAATCAGTCCCAAACATCATATAAATCAGTACAAGAAATAATGGAGAAAGATTAAAACTCGCTAGCCGTGATTCCCGTGCGTTCCCGTCACGATCCTCCCAATCTAAGCTCCATAATTAAGCTCCTCTATGTTTCAGCCCTCTTCTATCTAGATTGTGCTCTCAAAAGTCGTATTTTCTGTCCAAAACCGCTCCCCAAATCAGATGGCATCGCAAACTATAAATACTGGCCAATCTGTGTGACAGCGTCGAGACGCTAAGGACATAGCGTCGAGACACTATGTCAATGAGCGCCCAAATTATTTTCGGAAAGCCTGCAGCGTCGAGACGCTGTGGAGGTAGCATCTCGACGGTGCCTCGAATTCGCGTGCCTCCTGAATGTGCGCCCAGCATTGAGACGCTCCAAGGGATAGTGTCTCAACGCTCGGCCTATAATTTTGCTTCCTTCGCTTCTTTTCTTGGCTCGAACTCATTCTTCAGCTCTTAAATCAACGGTAATTTTAAAAAACGTCGATTTCCATTGAAATGCTTGATTCCTATAAAACAAAACCAAATAGACATAAAATTGGCCAAAAAGTACCCAAGACTAACGATAAAATCATATAAAATTATAGCACAATAAATTGCGCTATCATTGATAGAAGACTCGCTCAGCCCTGAGTTTAGAGAACGAGCACTTGGTGATTCCACCAGATTTATCAGTAAAAGTTACCTGGTGCTCGTCAACTACATCATACAATTCTTCTTTTATGTCGGGGCATCTAATGACAGATGGATGCATCTCATTATCAGTAACCATGCAGGAGTTAGAATTTAACACACGATCATTCACTGGGTCGAGCTCAAGCATGTAGTACTCAATAGAAGATGCATGAGGATTTTCAATATCATCAAAAATTTTGAAGTACAAGGTCTTATCCTGGAATCCTACCGATACAATACCCTACGTCAATAACTGTCTTGGCAGTCTTCAGAAAGGGATGACCAATAAGTATCGTCGCAAAAGATGGATGGTGATCAGGATTAAGGGTGTCTAAAACATCAAAATCAATAGGAAAGACCAAAACCTCTACCCTAACTAAAACATTTTCAATTATCCCAAGAGGTTTTATGCATGACTTATATGCTAACTGTCTAACTATGCCAGATGTCTTTATATCAGTCAAGTTTAATCTCCTATAAACAGACACATGCATAACTTTTACTGATACTCCTAGATATAACATGGCATATTTTATCTTGCAATTTCCAATCATACACGGTAAAGTAAACATGTCAGGATCAAAACATTTAATAGGTAAGTCTTCAGACAGTAATGCACTTACGTTTTCACTAACCTCTTCCTTACCTGAGGATTTCTCTTTACATTCATACCAAGTTTTGAGGAACTCGGTGTAGGCTGGGATTTTTAAGATTGCCTCAAGTAGTGGGATATTCACCTTAACTTTCCTAAAGACATCTAAATCATCTTGCACACTTGGAGTAGCAGGTTCAGTAAAGTTTACAAGTGAAACAAGAAAAGAATTCATATTATGTGAAGAAAATTTATCATAAATAATAGAAAGTTTTTCAGAAACAGTAGAAAATCTTGGGGGACAGTCAGGTGTGGCTACGCTTCATATTGCGCTCACATTCGCCTTTGGATTTACTTCAAGTTGGCCAGCCAGCTTACAAGAACTTTTGTTGTCCATCTTTCTGACTTGGGTTGCCAACTGAGTTATTTGGTTTCCCAAATTTTGGATGGCATTCCTGGTCTCCTATTGGAACTGCAGGGAACTATCAGTAAGTTTCTTTAAAGCCCCATCAAAAGACATACCTGAAGTAGATGAAGTTGAAGCTTGATTTTGCTTGAACATGAGTGGCCTTTATTGGTTCCCATAGCTAAAATTTGGATGGTCTCTCCATCCTGGGTTGTATGTGTTGTTGTACAGGTTGTATGACCTTTGGTTTCCACTAAATCCACCAATAACAATCACTTCTCCACCTTCTTGGATCTCATGGCAGGCATCGGTAGTATGACTAGTCATGGAGCAAAGCCCACAAGCTTCTGCCTGCCCTTTTCCTGAATATAAGAAGCGAACAAGCTTAGTTAACTCACTCACCTCAGAATGCATATCGCTTACCTCGCTTTTTGTAGTGGCTTTGACAATTGCAGTAGGTCCTCTAGTCCCAAACTGTCGAGAGTTCTTAGCAATACTTGAAATCAGCTGTCTTGCCTCATCTGGCATTTTGTTCACGAATGCTCCTCCACTGGCAGCATCTACCATACTCCGATCCATAGGTAGCAGTCCCTCATAAAAATTTTGGATCAACAGCTGATCCGAAATCTGATGATGTGGGAAACTGGCACATAAGCACTTGAATCTCTCCCATTACTCATGGAGTGTTTCCCCAGTGATATGCGAAATGCCATAAATCTCATTTCTAATGTTGGCAACTCTACTTGCTGGGAAGAACTTCTCTAGGAATTGCTTCTTCATCTTGTTCCAGGTACTGATAGAACTAGAGGGAAGGTAATATAGCAAATCTTTTACTGAATCCTTTAGCGAAAAGGGGAATGCCCTAAGGTTCAACACCACCTCTATCACTCCATGTGGTCTCATACGGAAGCAGACAATGTGGAATTCCTACAAATGTTTGTGCGGGTCCTCTCCTGCACTACCACGAAAAATATGGAGTAAGTGAATTAAACCTGACTTTAACTCAAAGTTACCTGCTGATAACTACCCAAAAGGTAGTTATTTAGGCCTCATTTCTATATTGATTTGTGTGTCTTTTGTGCCTAATAGTGTTGATTTTAGATATATATTATATGTTTTAACCCATTTGGAAGAATGGAAGCTTTGGAAATTATTTTATGCAGAATCTGTTGCTGGGCGACTGGAGGGAGCAAATTCTGTGCTGCAGTAAAACTGGGAGCAAAAACGGCCACGTCCCAGCTCGTTAGCCAACTTCATGAACCGACTTCTGTTGAGTTATTTTTGGGATAAAGAAGAAAGGACAACCCTACACGTGTCGAGGTTGACCTAATTCAAGCCTCCTATCCTTCTGTAAAAGGAAGTAGCCGCCCACGTCAAATTCATTCCATTTTCCTTGGAAGCCGAATAGTATAGAGAGATTGGAGACCACTTAGAAGACCATTATTGCAAGTTGACCGAGGAGTTAAATATTTCCTTTTATTATCTTGCAGTCATGGACATGCCTACTCAGATTGTAATTCGTGTTTCTATGATTATTATGAACTAAGTAGCTCTAGGCGTTTGTTAAGGAAAATGTAATTGTCGTGCTTCATCTCTAATAATATTTATTGATTATTGCATCTTGGTTAATTGTTGTGTTTGTTTCTATTTTATGCCCGCCTGGCCAGCCGATGTGAATACCTCTCTCTAGTTTCAGGGATGATTTAGAGAGTGTGTGGCGATTTACCACACTACGATCAATGTGTATTGGTGAACGCCAGTGACTGAGCTAGGGATAGCCAGTTGCCTAGTGCTCGATCAGTCGTACTTCATTGGGGTTGAAACACATTCCAAAAGATCCGGAGTTCCGGGAGGAATCCGCTAATAATACTGCGAGAGTTTGCATGATCAATAATATTGCTAGAGCATCGTTTTTAAACAATTACTAAAACCTGACCAACACCTGTTTCTAATCTGTCTGCCTATTTGTTTATTCTTTGTTCTGTCATTTACTTTGCCTCAGCATTATTCCTATAAAAACCAATCATATTTTTACCTTCTTTGAAACCATTAGAGAGTTACACAAAATAGATAAAGTGGAAGCTAATTCAGGCCTTGGATTGATAATACTTATTACTTGCTGCGGACTGTGTATACTTGCACAGAGTTCTTGGGTACTTTTAGATCATAATTTTACTCACTCTAGGAGCCCAAAAAGTTTTTGGCGCCGTTGCCGGGGACTGAATAAGTTTTTATCTGATCTGTTTTGTGTATGTGTTTTAGTGGTTTGGTGCTAGAACTTTTTGAAGGATTGGAATTCCGTAATTCTGTAAAGCGGAAGCGTGATTGGGACCGAATCGTAATTAATTTTGTTTAATCTAAAATACCAATACATTGGCAATAATATTAGAACTATTCTAAATATATATTAAGGCTAAGCATACAAAAATATTAGATCTAAATCTAATTTATAAAGTAACAAATTACTTACTCTCGTTGACGACTCAGATTAAATTCACCAACTGCTTGTGAATTAATCACGAACTAGTGTGAACACCACCACTATGGCTACACCGGTATGACTCTGAGACTTCTAGAGGCAGGAGACTGGTGGGAGCCTTTGGGAGAATTCTCTGAGAGTAGGAGAATGAATGGGATGCCTTTCACCCCACCCCAGGGGTCCTATTTATACGTAAAGGCCAAGACCTTCTTCCTAATAGGAAAATGAAGACATTCTCCTAATAGGAAAAGGTCTCTAATTTTAATAAATAATTAATTAATTTCCCTAATTAAATATCATATATTTAATCTTAGGGATTTTATTAAAATTAAAATTAATATGAATCCAATTCATATTAAATTTATTTGAACTCTTTCAAATATTTTCTTTCCTAATAGGAAAAAGTCTCTAATTTTAATAAATAATTAATTAATTCCATAATTAATTAATTTTCCCAATTAAATATCATATATTTAATCTTAGGGATTTTATTAAAATTAAAATTAATATGAATCCAATTCATATTAAATTTATTTGAACTCTTTCAAGTATTTTCTCTCAAGAATTAATTTTTGAAATTAATTCAAAAATTATATTATAAAGTTTCATAAACATTATATTATAATGCATCAATATACATTATATGATTCCCAAATAAATTGAACACTTTCAATTTACAATTTATACTTAATTGCCTCAAGTCTCTTTACGAGCTACCAGTGGGACCTAATGGACCTACAAATCAGAAGCTCCAACGATACGAAACTAATTGGCCAAACTCATTGACCAAGTTTAGTCAACATTCGTTAACTGTGGGTCACTCCACTAAAGACCCACAACTGCACTGTTCTCACTGTAGAATATTTCTGTGTCCATGGATATCGACCAAGCAGTAAGTCAATCCTTCACGTGTGTTCGTAACACCACCTGGGTCAAATTATCGTTTTACCCCTGGGTTACCTCTAGTTCCTTAAGTACCACTGATTCCTCTAATGAACAAGTTGTTTAGGGTCCAACCACTAAACAGGAGTTCCTCTTAGGCTAGGAGAAGATGGCGCGCCTTTGTTCAAGCCCTGAAATCAGCTCTTAAGGGAACACACATCTACTTACCCCAGTAGGGGAAGAAGTGAATTCCATCTTGTACTGTTATGTTCCCAGCACCCATTCGGTCTTGCCCTTGAAATGGTAGGCTTATTGAGTCGGCAAACTGGCCACTCTCACCCATACAAATCTAAGGACAATCCCTCCTGAAAGGGGTTCATAACATACTCAGGATTGAGATTGAGTTACCTAGGTCATCCTATTGAAATAGAAACCTAAACTAGTTAACGGCGTTACAACTAGTGGTTACTATTTCGCGGTCTGGTCTTATGCAAACTCATTGCATAGGATACCCCCACCCGCATGTCTCCTACATGGATGCTTTGGATCATTGCACCTGTATCGAATACAAGGTGGGCCGTATCACATAGTGTCACCAGGATAAGGTACCCAGCCTTATCCCTATACTATAGACCTTTTAGGTTATTACTTGGACACTGATCCCCGTATGTCCCCACATACTAGTCCAAGTTTCATATAAACAACCTTGGATCTTAGTTTATTGGATTTAGGGTTTATTAATGCAAACTCGATTATTCAATAACCAAATTACTGAATTACTCAAATAACACTTTATTGAGATCGATTAATTTGTTTCATTTACTATCTACGAGGTTTAGGGCATAAAACCCAACACTTTTTGATTGTTTCTTTTGTTTTTGCAGGTGTGAGTTTGGTGCATGAGCGATCCGCCTAGGGTAAGGTTCGAGCTTGATAAAAAAATTGAGAGGACATTCAGGATCAGAAGGAGAGAGCAGCGTAGAAACCAGAACCAGATGGAGAACGTGTCGCGTCTCCCGCAGGGTCCTGAAGATCCAGCGAACCCCCAGCAGAATCCGCTGATGCAGCAAAACCCGCCGCTGGAGCAAAATGAGCAGCAAAATAATCAGGCTGAGAATCCTATCTTGGTAGCGAACGATAGGACCAGAGCCATCCTGCCTTATGTTGTCCCAATGTTTGATGAGTTGAATCCAGGGATTGCACGTCCCCAAATCTAAGCGGCAAATTTTGAAATGAAACCAGTAATATTTCAGTTGTTGCAAACCGTGGGGCAATTCCATGGTTTGTCATCTGAAGATCCTCATTTACATCTTAAGTCGTTTCTAGGAGTTAGTGATTCTTTTGTAATTCATTCAGTGCCTAGAGATGCCCTTAGATTAACTTTGTTCCCGTATTCTCTTAGAGATGGAGCAAATGTGTGGTTAAATTCTTTTGCTCCAGGATCAATTAGGACATGGAATGATTTAGCTGAAATTTTGAGTAAATATTTTCCACGAAATAGAAATGCTAAATTAAGAAGTGAAATAGTAGGGTTTTGGCAACTTGAGGATGAAACTTTTAGTGAGGCTTGGGAAAGGTTTAAGAAGCTTTTGCGAAAGTGTCCCCACCATGGTTTACCACATTGTGTTCAAATGGAAACATTTTACAATGGGTTAAGCGGAGGAACCTAGGGTATGGTTGATGCTTCAGCTGGAGGGGCCCTTTTGGCAAAAACTTTTAATGAAGCCTATGAAATTTTAGAAAGAATATCTACTCATAGTTGTCGGTGGTCGGATGTTAGAGGCATGATGACATGCAAAAATGTCATCATTTTCCTATTAATTTAAGCTAGTTTTGTGCTTGAATTGTGTGCTTTAATGCTATTTTCTGTTTAAATTTCAGACAAACCGAGTCAAGGAAGCAAAACAGGAATTTTGAGAGAATTTAGATGATTTTGGAGGCTTTTTGAGCAACTTAGAGAATTCCATTGAAGATTCGAGTCCAAAAAGCAAAGAAGAATGAATTATAAGCCCAAATTCATGAATTTCAAGCCTTAAAATTATCAATTTGGGTCAAGAAAAGTGCCCAAAATCCATTACAAGAAGTATTTGGGCCAAAAGAAAGTTGGAGGCCCAAAAATGGAGTCAAAATCGGGCCTTTATTGAAGATTCAGGGCCTAGCGTCTCGACGCTAAGCCTGGAGCGTCTCGACGCTAGGCAGCTACGTGGAAAGATCCAGAATCGCGAGAGCGTCGCGACGCTGTCCAAGTAGCGTCTCGACGCTGCGACGTCTTGGAGCCCAAGAAAAGATGACGTCAGAGCGTCTCGACGCTGTCCTTGTAGCGTCTCGACGCTGAGCCTGCTGGGAGCCTATAAAAGGAGCCTTTTGCATCCATATTTGGTGTGCCAATTTGTGGGTTTTCACCCCATTCTAGAATCCACACTAAAATTGGGGATTTTTGGGAGAGTTTTGGAGCTTTGTTGAAGATCTTTGGAGCTCGAGATCGAAGGAGGTCGGCGCGGGATCGAGGAGATCGACACTTTTATGAGCATTTCTCTTTCCTTTTCCTTTATGTTTTAGTTTCTAGAATTGTTGTGATTAGGAATTATTGGATTTTAGTGATTATGAGTAGTAAATTCCTAAATTCTATGAGATTGATTTAGATGTTGAACCTCTGTTGAATTAATGAATTGATGTGGTTTAATTGTCATTATTGTTCATTTGTGCATTTTGTCCGTAATGCTTTTAATCAACTGATCACTGATTAAATGAATTGTTACTAAGTGGAAACTCGACGGAGAGAAGCTTAGACTAGAACTGAATGCATGACTAACGGTTATTTACCCGGGTGACACGGGATAAAATAAATAACGTTAGAGGTTGTACTGAAGGGTCGTAATGCCATACTAAGTAAATAAAGATGAGACTGAAAGGAGATTCTTTATTGAAAGGTATGAGATAGGAGGAGACCGACAGGAGAATCCTTGAAATTAGGCTTCTAGACTTATGAATCAAATGATTAGTTAATCCATATTAGTTAATTGATTAAGTGATTAAAGGTCCAATTGATAAAATCAACAACTCTAGAATTATCCCATCAAATTGTGTCGCCATTTATCTTTTGCTTTCTAGATTAGCTTTTTGTTATTCTTTCCGGCATTAGATTTTGTTCTCTAAATAAAGCTAAGCAAGATTATTCGCGGTACTTAATTGAATAAATCCAATCCCTGTGGAGACGATACTCTATACTCAAAATCACTATATTACTTGTGACGACCCGTGCGCTTGCGGATTAAAATCGTCCTCAACAAGTTTTTGGCGCCGTTGCCGGGGATTGGCTAATTTCATTCAATTAATATTGTGAAGAAATTGCTTGCTTTAGATTAGAGGTTTTATTTTGCTTTCTTTGTTTTATTTTTATCCTGGTCCATTGTTCTTGTTGTGCATTTAATTGGTGTTTGCATCTGACTGAAAGCCTGATTATTGTTGATTTAATTATTCTAAATGGCTTTTAATAGTTTTGGGTGGCCCTTTAGGGAATCTGAGCCCGAAGAACCAACACCATCATCCAATTTTTTCTATTCAAATTATCCCCCTTTAGAAGAAAAATCTCCCCTAGAAAGTTTGTTGCAAGATTATATTGAGGATACTAGAGCCATTAAATTAGCTCTAGAAAAATCCCTAGGGAGATTGCATCCCCAAGAGGATGAGAGTGAAGTGCAATCCGCTTCCATAGAAGAAAAATCTTCCTTAGAGAGCTTGCTTGAAAATTTTATCCAAGAGTCGAGAGCCATGAATTTAGAATTAGAAAAATCTATGGAGAGACTCAATACCCAAAAGGAAGATAGGGAAATAGGATCCACTTCCATAGAGTGTCTAGTGAGTCATGTGGCCACTGATTCATTAGCGCCCATTCAAGAGCCAAATTCTTTCAATTTTGCTGAGTTTGAGCATACAGGGGTGAGCTGTATAGAAAAAGAGGAAGAATTGGATAGCTCTAGCACCCATCAAGAACAAGTTTGTGAGGAAGAAAAAGAAAATGAGCCTATAGTGTTTGAGGAGTTTCTAGAGGTAGAGTTTAAGGTTGAAAGGCCTTTGTCTGTTCTATCCTTCACATCCTCTCTTGATAATGAGTGTTCTTTTTCTTGTTCTCACGAGTCAGAGTCCATTTATTTTGATCTTTCTCCTTTTATGCTTTTATTAAAAGAAAATCCCAAAAATATTTCTGCTTCAGGGGCCCATGAAAAGCTAGTAACTCTGCTAGTGATAGTCTGCTTCATTGATTCAAGGAAGAAGGGCCCGAAGAAATATGAGAATTTTTATGTGCCTTGAAAGTCTGCAAAAACTCGTCTAGCTAAGAGACGTTAAACAAGCGCTTCTTGGGAGGCAACCCAAATTTATTTTTCCGTTAATTTTCTTTTCTTTGTTTTTCAGTTTTTTTTTGTAGTTAGAGCATGTTGATCTTTCGTTCCGGTTGATCAATTTTTGAAGGAGCTCGAGACCACATTTTCTTCCAAAAACAACCCCAATGAATGTTGAAGGCTGACATCCATGGTTTCTCTCACACTTCAGGGCAGTTCCGTTCTCCCTTTATCTTTTTAATTGTCCTTAAGCATGCTTAATTAGTCTGAATAATTAATACATTGAGGGCAATGTATGATTTAAGTTTGGGGGGGAGGCTTTGCTGTTCTGATCTGAGCGAAAATTTTTTATGATGATTCTATTGCATCTGTTTTGATGAGGAAGGTCTATGATATGATCTAGATAATGAATTTTATTCAATTTTTGTGAAATATCAAAGCATGTTCAAGATTCATGTAAATTTTTGCTTTGATTTCCTTGCACATGTTGAGCACTTAGCCTGCTTATATGGTTTTGAATGCGTAGAACTGGATTATATTATCTAGATGTTTGTTGTCACTCCGATAGGCTTAAGATCTAATTTGAAAGATGAACGGCATGAGAGTCTGTAATGTTTTACTTGGGAGAAAAATCATGTTTATTAGCCTGCAAAGAAAAGAAAAGTGTAAAAAAATAAAAAATAAAAAAATAAAAATAAAAGAGAAGGCTCCACTTCCTTGAGAGTGTTAGTAACCAGGGGCATTCATGAAATCCATCGTTTGCCTTTGCATGAAAGCGCTGGAAAGAAATGAGCATGCTTCGGCAACCTGAAAGATGAGGCGCTCGTAGTTGGATGCTTTCATCACCAATGTTGGCAAGCCAGAACGAAGGCGCTACATCTAAAAGGATTCTCATGAAATAAAAAAAAAATGCAAGTTTCGGGGTGGCATACCCCGTTGTTTCAGGCACCTTAGTGGGATATTGCTTTCTTGATTGTTGGGAAGCTGGATAATTAGAGATTAAGGCCAGTGTAGGGGGAAGATGAACTGAGGATTCTATAAACCTTTTCTAGGCTAGTAAAGACCAAATAAGGAGGCTCGCACACACACACGCAAGGGATGAAGAGTTTAAATTTAAATTTCATGATGAATGAATACGTTTTAATATTTCCTTTAATTGTTAGAGTTCATTATTTTGATCATTGAGCTTAGAGTCATGCATTTGCAATAGTTGATGCATATATAAGGTTTTAGCTTTGCTCGGGACTAGCAAAGATTTAAGTTTGGGGGTGTGATGACATGCAAAAATGTCATCATTTTCCTATTAATTTAAGCTAGTTTTGTGCTTGAATTGTGTGCTTTAATGCTATTTTCTGTTTAAATTTCAGACAAACCGAGTCAAGGAAGCAAAACCGGAATTTTAAGAGAATTTAGATGATTTTGGAGGCTTTTTTAGCAACTTAGAGAATTCCATTGAAGATTCGAGTCCAAAAAGCAAAGAAGAATGAATTATAAGCCCAAATTCATGAATTTCAAGCCTTAAAATTATCAATTTGGGTCAAGAAAAGTGCCCAAAATCCATTACAAGAAGTATTTGGGCCAAAAGAAAGTTGGAGGCCCAAAAATGGAGTCAAAATCGGGCCTTTATTGAAGATTCAGGGCCTAGCGTCTCGACGCTAAGCCTGGAGCGTCTCGACGCTAGGCAACTGCGTGGAAAGATCCAGAATCGCGAGAGCGTCGCGACGCTGTCCAAGTAGCGTCTCGACGCTGCGACGTCTTGGAGCCCAAGAAAAGATGACGTCAGAGCGTCTCGACGCTGTCCTTGTAGCATCTCGACGTTGAGCCTGCTGGGAGCCTTTAAAAGGAGCCTTTTGCATCCATATTTGGTGTGCCAATTTGTGGGTTTTCACCCCATTCTAGAATCCACACTAAAATTGGGGATTTTTGGGAGAGTTTTGGAGCTTTGTTGAAGATCTTTGGAGCTCGAGATCGAAGGAGGTTGGCGCGGGATCGAGGAGATCGACACTTTTATGAGCATTTCTCTTCCCTTTTCCTTTATGTTTTAGTTTCTAGAATTGTTGTGATTAGGAATTATTGGATTTTAGTGATTATGAGTAGTAAATTCCTAAATTCTATGAGATTGATTTAGATGTTGAACCTCTGTTGAATTAATGAATTGATGTGGTTTAATTGTCATTATTGTTCATTTGTGCATTTTGTCCGTAATGCTTTTAATCAACTGATCACTGATTAAATGAATTGTTACTAAGTGGAAACTCGACGGAGAGAAGCTTAGACTAGAACTGAATGCATGACTAACGGTTATTTACCCGGGTGACACGGGATAAAATAAATAACGTTAGAGGTTGTACTGAAGGGTCGTAATGCCATACTAAGTAAATAAAGATGAGACTGAAAGGAGATTCTTTATTGAAAGGTATGAGATAGGAGGAGACCGACAGGAGAATCCTTGAAATTAGGCTTCTAGACTTATGAATCAAATGATTAGTTAATCCATATTAGTTAATTGATTAAGTGATTAAAGGTCCAATTGATAAAATCAACAACTCTAGAATTATCCCATCAAATTGTGTCGCCATTTATCTTTTGCTTTCTAGATTAGCTTTTTGTTATTCTTTCCGGCATTAGATTTTGTTCTCTAAATAAAGCTAAGCAAGATTATTCGCGGTACTTAATTGAATAAATCCAATCCCTGTGGAGACGATACTCTATACTCAAAATCACTATATTACTTGTGACGACCCGTGCGCTTGCGGATTAAAATCGTCCTCAACAAGGCACAAATAAAAAGGTTAAGAGTGTGTTAGAGGTTGATGGTGTGTCCACCATTAGGGCTGATCTTGCAATGATTGCTAACGCTCTTAAGAATGTGACAGTGATTAGTCATCAGCAGCCACCAGGAATGGAGCCTACTGCACTGGTGAACCAAGTCACAGAGGAAGCATGTGTCTATTGTGGTGAAGATCAAAATTACGAGTTTTGCCCCCAACAATCCAGCTTCTGTGTTTTTTGTAGGTAATCAGAGGAATAACCCTAATTCTAACTTTTATAATCCAGGTTGGCGCAACCACCCCAACTTTGCATGGGGAGGACAAGGAAGTAATGTGCAAGCACAACAAAAGGTGAATCAGTCGGGATTTGCTAAAGCACATGTATTACCCCAGCAAAATAAGAAGACTTTGCCCCAACAAAAGTCGGGAAGTTCTCTCGAGGAGATGATGAAAGAATTTATGGCTCGTACAGATGCCGCAATTCAAAGTAATCAAGCTTCGATGAGAGCCCTTGAATTGCAAGTGGGTCAGCTAGCTAATGAGCTGAAGGCAAGGCCTCAAGGGAAACTTCCCTCAGATACTGAACACCCTCGAAGGGAAGGTAAGGAGCAGGTAAAGGCAGTGACTCTTAGGAGTGGTAAGCCATTAGAGGAAAGAAAGGAGCCTAGTAAGACCCAGGATATAGATAAGAATGGTGATAACAATATTGTTGTTGAGAAAGAGTTGGAGATTGGTCAGGGTGCTGGAGGCAGCAATAAAGATGCTGGAGCATCTGGTTCTGTTCCAGATGTGGAACCACCTTATGTGTCGCCCCCACCTTATGTACCACCTCTACCTTTTCCACAAAGACAAAAGCCTAGGAATCAAGATGGTCAATTTAAAAAGTTTTTAGAGATTCTCAAGCAATTGCACATAAATATCCCTTTAGTAGAAGCTATAGAGCAAATGCCTAATTATGCTAAATTTCTTAAAGATATTTAACTAAAAAGAAGAGGTTAGGTGAGTTTGAAACTGTATCTCTTACTGAGGAGTGTAGTGCTATTCTTAAGAATGGGCTACCACCCAAGGCTAAGGATCCAGGATCATTTACTATACTTGTATCTATAGGGGAAAAGAATTGGGTAGAGCACTCTGTGATTTAGGTGCAAGCATTAACCTTATGCCCCTTTCGGTTTATCGGAAGCTAGGTATTGGTGAAGCTAGGCCTACCACAGTCACACTCCAACTAGTTGATAGGTCTATCACATATCCAGAGGGTAAAATTGAGGATGTCTTAGTGAAAGTGGATAAATTCATATTCCCAGTTGATTTTATTATTTTGGACTATGAGGCTGATAAAGATGTCCCAATTCTTCTAGGTCGTCCATTTTTGGCTACTGGTAGGGCGTTAATAGATGTTCAAAAAGGGGAATTAACAATGAGAGTCTGTAACGAGGAAGTGAAATTTAATGTGTTTAAAGCCATGAAGTATCCAAACGAAATGGTGGATTGCTCCTTCATTAGGATTCTGGAGAGCATAGTTATTGAGACAACAATATAGGATTTGGCTAGTAAGCATTCGGAAGAGCATGGAGAGGTTAGTCTAGAGGATTTAGAAGTCTGTTTGTTAGAAAGAAAAAAATGAAAAAGAATTGTTTAGATGTGAGGATGTTTTTTAGTCTTTAGATTTAGTTCAAAGAAAGGCTCCACCTATTAAGCCATCCCTGATTGAGGCACCTACTTTAGACTTGAAGCCCTTGTCGGATCATATAAAGTATGTGTATCTTGGGGAAGGTGAGACGTTGCCCATTATTGTTGCATCAGATTTAATATCGAAGCATGAGGAGGCCTTAATAAAATTGCTGCAACAATACTGCAAGGCTATAGGTTGGACATTGGCTGATATTCAGGGAATTAGCCCATCTTTTTGTATGCACAAAATCACTCTAGAGGAGGGATCCTTTAGGAGTATTGAGAAACAAAGAAGGCTTAACCTTGCGATGAAAGAGGTTGTGAAAAAGGAGGTGATTTAATGGTTGGATGCTGGGATCATTTATCCAATTGCCGACAGCAATTGGGTGAGCCCGATCCAATGTGTTCCTAAGAAAGGAGGTGTCACTGTGGTAAACAATAAAGACAATGAGTTGATCCGAACTAGGACAGTAACTGGCTGGAGGGTTTTCATGGATTACAGGAGGCTTAATAACGCCACCCGTAAGGACCATTTCCCTCTACCATTTATTGACTAGATGTTGGATAGGTTGGCTGGTCAGGCCTACTACTGTTTCTTAGATGGTTATTCTGGGTATAACCAGATTACTATTGCTCCTGAGGATCAGGAGAAAACCACTTTCACCTGCCCTTATGGGACGTTTGCTTTCAGGCGAATGCCTTTTGGCCTTTGCAATGCTCCAGCAACTTTCAGCAGTGTATGTTAGCAATTTTTTCTGATATGATTGAGTCTACTGTTGAGGTATTTATGGATGATTTTTCAGTGTTTGGACGGTCTTTTCAGAATTGTTTAGATAATTTAGGTAAGGTGTTAAAGAGATGTGAGGATACCCATCTAGTTCTTAATTAGGGGAAATGCCACTTCATGGTGAAGAAGGGCATAATGTTAGGTCATAGGATTTCTAAGAATCGTCTAGAAGTTGATAGAGCAAAAACAGAGGTTATTGAGAGACTAGAACCACCGAATGCAGTGAAGGGAATTCAGAGTTTTTTAGGACATGCTGGATTTTATAGGAGGTTCATAAAAGATTTTTCAAAAATCAGTAAACCTCTTTGTAACTTATTGTGTACTGATCATGTTTTTTACTTTAATGCAGATTGTAGGAAGGATTTTGAAACTTTAAAGGCTGCTTTAATCTCAGCACCTATTCTTTGTGCACCTAATTGGAATTTACCATTTGAGGTAATGTGTGATGCAAGTGATGTCGCGGTAGGTGTTATGCTGGGGCAAACGCAGGGCAAATTCATCCATCCTATATATTATGCAAGCAAGGTTTTAAATGAAGCACAAATCAACTATACAACTACTGAAAATGAGTTGTTAGCTGTTGTGTTTGCTTTTAAGAAATTCCGGCCATATTTGGTTGGATCCAAAGTCATGGTGTTCACGGATCATGCAGCAATAAGGTATTTAATCACTAAGAAAGATGCAAAGCCTAGAATAATTCGTTGGGTTTTATTATTGCAGGAGTTTGACTTGGAGATAAAGGATAAGAAGGGGTCAGAAAATGTCATTGCAGATCACTTGTCTCGTCTTGATCCATCATCATCTTTGCTGAAGCAATCTGCCATTTCAGATGCTTTTCCAGATGAACAGCTTTTTGCTGTTGAGGTAAAGGTAGTCAGGGATGTCCCTTGGTATGCTGATATTGCCAACTTTTTGGTAAAGGGAGTCACTCCTATTGACATGGACTGGAGGCAGAAGAAAAAGTTTAAGCATGATGCAAAATTTTTCTATTGGGATGAGCCATTTATGTATAAGCAATGCTCCGACAATATTATTCGTAGGTGTGTTTCAGGTGATGAAGCAAAGGAAATCCAGGAGCAATGTCACTCTTCACCGTATGGAGGTGATTTCAGCGGTCAGAGGACAGCTATGAGGATTTAGCATTGTGGATTTTTCTGGCCTACCTTATTTAAGGACGCCCATTGGTTTTACAAGCAATGTGATGCTTGCCAAAGGAGAGGAAACTTAGGGCCTAGAGATGAAATGCCTCTTACTTACATTTTAGAAGTTGAATTATTCGATGTATGAGGTATTTACTTTATGGGGCCATTTCCCCCTTCTAATGGCAATGTTTTTATCTTATTGGCAGTGGATTATGTGTCCAAATGGGTGGAGGCCATCGCATGCCATCAGAATGATGCCAAGACAAAAGCATGGTTTCTTCAATCGCACATCTTTGCGCGGTTTGGGACACCTAGAGCTCTAGTGAGTGATGAGGGTACACACTTTGTTAATATTATCTTAACTAAGCTTTTAGCTAAGTATGAGATTAAGCATAGGATAGTTACTCCTTATCACCCACAAGCAAATGGTCAAGCTGAAATTAGTAATAGGGAAATTAAATCGATTCTAGAGAAAGTAGTCCACCCAACTAGAAAGGATTGGTCTTTTAGGTTGGATGAGGCTCTTTGGGCTTATAGGACAGCCTATAAGACGCTTCTAGGTATGTCTCCCTATAGGTTAGTATATGGGAAAGCTTGCCATTTACCACTAGATTAGAGCATAAAACGTTTTGGGCTTTGAAAAAGTTAAATTTTGATCTGAGTCGGGCAGGAGCAATAAGAATGCTGCAGCTTAATGAATTAGAGGAATTTCACCAATTTTCTTATGAGAATGCGAAAATGTATAAGGAAAAGACTAAGCTGTGGCATGACAAGAAAATTAAATCTAAAGAGTTTTTCAAGGGTCAGAAAGTCTTGCTTTATAATTCTAGATTGAAATTATTTCTTGTGAAACTAAAATCTAAATGGTCAGGACCGTTTATTGTGATTGAGGTTTTCCCCCATGGATCAATTACTTTGCAGGATGAAAAAGATGGGAGAGTGTTCAAGGTAAATGGACAACATGTGAAACATTATTTGGGTGAGGAGTTTCAGTCGAAATATCCTTCCCTAAGGTTGGTTGATGATTGAGAGACCAGGATTTTTGCGAGAGCATTTCACAGAGCAACATTTTGAGCTCCCAGTGTTTGTATTGATTTTATGTTGCGCTGATTTTTTTTTAAATTTCGATTAGGTTAGATTTGATTTTGCATGGTTTATTAGAGTTTATCTTTAAGTTTTTTTTATTATTTTTGGTAGTTTAGATTTTATCTATTTTGTTTTGAATTTGATTTTATTTTATTTTTGGGTTATTTATTTAGATTATCTTTGAATTATCATTCAATTAATTAGATTTTATTAGATTTTATCTAAATTTTATATTCAGCTATTTGAATTCTGTTTAGTTTAGATTAATACAGGTTTCCTCTAATTAATTCGGCTTCAAGAATAAAGAGGATAAGATTTGATTTGATCGGTTTATTTAAATTTGAATTTAATGTTGTGATCTTTGATTTTGAATTTAAAATCCGTATCCACGATTCTTCAGGTAAATCTTTTGTTCGAAAGGTTGTTGTGGCAAAATTATGGTTGAAGCAAAATCATCCGAATTAGGAGGGATGTTGTTGAAAATTTATTATTTTTACCGTTGGGATTTTTTTTGAATATTTGCAGGTAATTTGCATGAGTCATCTGATGAGGCCACATGTGACAAAGAGATCATCCAAGGGCTTTGATAGTGGACAGCGCATAGTAATTTACCATGGGCGATTGAGATTCATAAATTTACCGTTGATGGTTTTGAAATTCCAATCTGCATGCATTTAAAATTAAACGGTAATATAATTTAATATGGGGCAAATCTTTTCAGTTGGGATTTGATTTTCCTGAGGCTTATTTATTAGAGAACGGTGGTAAGTTCTTTTCACTTCATTCCTTTACTGTTTGTTTTCTTCCTCTTCTTCTTTTGTTGCTCATCACTGTAAAATCTTTGAGTTCGCAATGGCAAGAACAAGGGGAAATAAGGAGCGAGAGAATAAGGAAGAAGAGATACAAGTTAATCCTGAGATATCAAAAGCAAAAGCAAAGAAGAAAAGAACACTGGAAGAGAGGGAAGCCAAGAGGCGAAGGAAACAACAGCGGATTGAAAATCATGAAATTATCCAAGAAGAACCAGTAAATGTCCTAGATACGGAGGGAGTTCAAAATCCTGAAGTAGAACCGATAGTCCCAGATACGGTTCAAGAAGAGAATGTTGAGAAGAATAAGGAAACAGAGACTAACGAAGGTCGAGACGAACAGATCGCGATGGTGCCTGAAGAAGGGAACGAACAAGAACCGGTGCAGGAGGCTCGGGTAGAGGTAATCATGCTTGAACCACCAAAGCGACGCCGCATTAAGCAGAAGGCAGGCCGCCTCAGGGTGATTCGAAATACCCCATCGCCTCCATCATCGGATTCTGAGGAAGAGAGAAGGGAACAAGAAAAGAAGGAGGCTGAAGACAAAGTAAGAGAAGAAGAAGCAAAGAAGGCTGAGGAAGAGATTTTGCCCAAGCAAAGAGAAGACAAGGGCAAAAGTATTGTTGAGGCATCGGGTGAGGCTGACGAGATTGAGGAACCAAGATTACCTTTTATTCGCATCATCAACAACCTTGCTCGAGCAAAATACCAGGAGATGCTGAAACGAGACTTCTTGTTCGAACGAGGATTTGGCGATGATGTGCCACGGTTCTTGCGGACTGGAATAGCGAACCTCGGCTGGAGCCAATTTTGTGCGAAACCAGAGCCTGTTAATTCCAACATTGTTCGAGAATTTTACGCAAATCTTGACGATCAGGAAGAATTTCAGGTTATAGTTCGAGGAATGCCCGTGGACTGGAGCCTAGAAGCCATTAATGATTTGTTCAATCTCCAGGATTTTCCGCATGCGACCTTTAATGAGATGATGGTTGCAACATCTAGCGACCAACTAAATGCGGCTGTCCGAGAGGTTGGCATTGAGGGGGCCCAGTGGAGGTTGTCGAAGACGGAAAAACGCATGTGGATGGGTTTCATTAGGCTGTGCTTACTATCGACAACTCATGACTCAACAGTGTCTCGGGACCGGGTATTGCTTGCCTTTGCTATTCTTCGCTCGATGAGTATTGACGTAGGAAAAATAATTTCTTTTGAGATTCTTGACTGCTGGCGGAAAAAGGTGGGGAAGCTGTTTTCCCCCAACACTATCACGATGCTATGCCGAAGGGCAGGGGTGCAGAGAGTGAGGATGATGTGATTTTACCAGATAAGGGAATAATAGACACACCAAATCTGGCAAGGCTTCAGAGAACGCAGGAAGCACGCCAAGGAGGTTTGGTGTGCGACATCCAACAAATATAGGAGCAGTTGCAAATGCATTCCAGTAGGATGGAATTCGCTGAAAGGGAATTTCAGACTTTCTGGAATTATGTAAAAAGGAGGGATGTCGCATTAAGGGTAGCCTTGTAATCGAATTTTTCCAAACCATATCCGGGTTTACCCATATTCCCTGAGGACCTACTGAACCCCTGGACTCCACCGCCGCCTATTGAGAAGGAAGATGAAGAAGAAGACCCGGGTCAGGAAGACTGAAGGAGGAGAATTTGAGGACGCAGTATTTTTGTTGAAATATTTTGTTTGCTTGCGCATTCCTGACCGCATCTTCTTCTATTTTTGCTTGTGTTGTCTGTTGCTTTTTAATTTTTCTGCTTAAAAAATATATATCTGTTATGTAATTTCTTTTCTTATGTTTAATGAAATTTCTAGATGTTTCCATTCTATGAGCACTGACTAACTCTAACTTAACTAATTTCCTTCTGAATTTTTGAAGCTTGGACTGGTTACGCTTAATTAGATCAAGGTATTCTGATCTCCAGAAACCTTTTGCTTGAGCATTTCTTCTAGCCTGGACTGTTGCTGCGGCAAAGAAAATTCTGGAGGTAGTGTTGACTTATATGATCCACTTTAAGCTTTGTTCTAGTCCCACGTTTAGTTTAAAAATTCAGATAGAAATATTTAAGTTTGGGGTGTAATTGCTAAATTAATGATTCATTGGGGACAATGAATAATTTAAGTTTGGGGGACTTTTTGCTACTCCAATTGTTTTGCTTGAGCATTCCTCTCCTTCATTCAAAATTTGTTAGGTTGTTGAGTAACCGGGGACATTTGTGATACCCACAGTTTGTCTTCGCGTCAAAAGATGACCTAGGAAATAGGGAAAATGAGAAAAATTATTTGTTGAAAATTTTGCTGAGAAAATTCATGGAGCAAAAGTTTTGAAGGATGAATGATGATCCATCAGTTTTTTCTGTCTTTCAGAACTTAGGTGAGTTTCATCATAAAATGTTGCCAGTCTGAGGGGCAAGAGATAGAATAACTAAGGATTTTTTAGCTTTTCAAATAGTATTGAGCCTAGTTGGTCACAAGTTTGAGGCAAGGGTATACTGCACCATAAAGTGGGTCATCCCATGCTTAAGAGCTTATGACTGTAGGGCTGCTTAAAGTCTGAAAAATAAGAATATAAACCCCTTAAAAAAATGTGTTTTAAAATGTCTGATAATAGAGCTAGGCTGTGGTAAGTTCTTAGGATTGAGTTAAATGTGATTATTTGTCCATGCCGGAGGAATTGTTTTGCCGAAGCAAAGTTGGTTTTGCAGAGTGCTCAGGTAAAGGTCTAAGGTAGTGTTGGACTGTCTGGTTTGATTAAGCTATTCTTTGTCTAATGTTTTGAATTCTTAAGGGAAGGTTGGTTAGTATTGCTCGGGACGTGCAATAGTTCAAGTTTGGGGGTGTGATAACTGCCCAAAAGGTAGTTATTTAGGCCTCATTTCTATATTGATTTGTGTGTCTTTTGTGTCTAATAGGGTTGGTTTTAGATATATATTATATGTTTTAACCCATTTGGAAGAATGGAAGCTTTGGAAATTATTTTATGCAGAATCTGTTTCTGGGCGACTGGAGAGAGCAAATTCTGTGCTGCAGCAAAACTGGGAGCAAAAACTGCCACGTCACAACTCGTTAGCCAACTTCATGAACCGACTTCTATTGAGTTATTTTCAGGATAAAGGAGCAAGGAGAGCCCTACACGTGTCGAGGTTGAACTAATTCAAGCCTCCTATCCTTCTATAAAAGGATGTAGCCGCCCACGTCAAATTCATTCCATTTTCCTTGGAAGCCGAATAATATAGAGAGATTGGAGACCACTTAGAAGACCATTATTGCAAGCTGACCGAGGAGTTTAATATTTCCTTTTATTATCTTGCAATTATGGACATGTCTACTCAGATTGTAATTCGTGTTTCCATGCTTATTATGAACTAAGTAGCTCTAGGCGTTGGTTAAGTAAAATGTAGTTGACGTGCTTCATCTCTAATAATATTTATTGATTATTGCATCTTGGTTAATTGTTGTGCTTGTTTCTATTTTATGCCCGCCTGGCCAGCCGGTGTGAATACCTCTTTCTAGTTTCAGGGATGATTTAGAGAGTGTGTGGCGATTAACCACACTACGATTAATGTGTATTGGTGAACGCCACTGACTGAGCTAGGGATAGCCAGTTGTCTAGTGCTTGATCGGCCGTACTTCATTGGGGTTGAAAGACATTCCAAAAGATCCGGAGTTCCAGGAGGAATCCGCTAATAATACTGCGAGAGTTTGCATGATCAATAATATTGCTAGAACAGCTTTTTAAACAATTACTAAAACCTGACCAACGCATGTTTCTAATCTGTCTGCCTATTTGTTTATTCTTTGTTCTGTCATTTACTTTGCCTCAGCATTATTCCTATAAAAAACAATCATATTTTTACCTTCTTTGAAACCATTAGAGAGTTACACAAAATAGATAAAGTGGAAGCTAATTTAGGCCTTGGATTGATAATACTTATTATTTGCTGCGGACTGTGTATACTTGCACAGAGTTCTAGGGTACTTTTAGACCATAATTTTACCTATTTTACCTGTCGTCTTGGGGTTGGTAATACAAAGCGGTTGCTGGTTCAGATCTGGCGTTGTCAGCTGCCTCAACGTTTTCTTAACCATGGCTGGGGCTTCAACCTCACCGAGATTATTTACTCTTATCCTTCTTAGGTTTGAACCAAAGATCTCCTTCCATAAGTGATTAAATCATTTCCATAAATGATTAATTACTTCCATAAGTGATTAATCATTTTCATAATTGATTAATTTCCAATTAATTAGTTCTTTAATTAATTAATCACCAATTAAATATCATATATTTAATTTCTAGTCTTGAATTAATTAATTGCCCAATTTAATTGTATGCCTTAAATTAATTCATATTTGAACTCTTTCAAATTCTCTTATATCCTATAAATTTAATATGAATCAATTCAAATATTTATTTCTCTCATAATAATGTATCAACATACATTATATTGTTTCCCTTAGTAAATTGAACACTTTCAATTTACATTCATTACTTAGTTGCCTCAATATACTTTACGAGCTACCACTGAGACGTAATGGACCTGCAGATCAGAAGCTCCAACAATATGAGATTAATTGGTTAAACTCACTCACCAGATTAATCATTATTTGTTAACTGTGTGTACATTCCACTATAGACTCACAATTGCACTATTCTCACTGCAGACATATTTCTGTGTCCACGGATATAGACCAATAACAACAACTTAGTCCTTCACGAGTGTCTGTAACACCAGCAAGGTCAAATTATTGTTTTACCCCTAGGTTACTTCTATGTGCTTAAGTACCAGTTCTCCTCTAATGAACAACCTGTTTGTGGTCCAACCATCAAACAGAAAACCCTCTCTTGTCATTGAGAGGGTAGGGCCCTTTGTTCAACACTCGGAGACACCACTTAAGGGAACACTCATCTACATCCTTAAAGTCGAGAAGGAGTGAATTCCATCTTCTGTGATTATGTTCCCAGCTCCCCACTTGGCTTTGTCCCCAAAATGATAGGCTTATTGAGTCGACGTATTGGCCACTCTCACCCCTACAAATCAAAGGACAATCCCTCATGAGCAGGAGTCCATAATCAACCCAAGATTAAGACTAAGTTGTCTAGGTCGTCCTAGTGAAATAGAAACTTCATTTATTAACGGTGTTATAACTAGTGCTTATGATAGGACCTAAATAGACCTATTTTATTGCCTCTAATCTAAGCTTGTTAGAGTCATTTTATGCTTTCATTTTCATATTTAAAGGTTAATTGAGCTTAGGTCGTATCGGGAGTCAATCACGCTAATTGGTGTTAATTCGGGCCAATTACGGAGTTTTTGGAGCCATCTCGATGTCTTGGACGAAGAGAAGGTGAAGAGACCCAATTGTGCTGAAGCAGGCCTGGATTATGACACTTAAAGCCAAAGATTGAAGCCCCGAACCGAGAAGAAGCGAGACAAGATCGAGAAAAAGAGCAGAAAGTCGAGATTAAAGCCGGGCGTCGAGGCCGGTTTTGGCGTCGAGATGCCGACGTGATTTTGGGCCGGAAACAAAAGTACGCAGTGTCGAGACGTTGTGCTCTGGTGTCTCGATGCCGACATGTTTTCTATATATATTAGGTCTCGGTTTAGTCCGCCGTTAGGCTAGATTTTGGGTCCCTTTTACAATTTTTTTGCCTCTTTTACTTTCCAACATCTTTGTAGACCATTGTTGGTCATTTACTATGGATTCTTTCATGTTATTTATCGTTTTTACTTCATCTACGCGAAGCTAAACTTCTTTAGATCGTTGGATTGGATTTATATCTTGATTTCTAATGATATTGGCTGAGTTCTCTAGTTCATATCTTCTTTTCTTGCTGTATTTTAATTAAGTTTTGCATGCAATCCCGTTTAAAACCAATACATGACCGTTAGTCAATTAGGATTGACGCTCTATATGATTATAGCTTGTGTATTCTATCAGTTATTTGAGATAGCCACTAGGTTGAAGCAAGTCACTCTTTACGCGAGACGACCCTTGATAGGTCTAGGATGCATGTTAAAGGTTGTAGGAATTTAGATTTAAATTGCATTTGAATTTAGTTCCTATAATTTCGGACCCACGATCCCAAAGCGGCTAGTTTTAATAGATAGTTGTAAAATTGTTTGTTAATAATCTAGTTAGATATAGGTAGTAACCGTTGCAGAGGTCTCGGATTGTTACTACATTATGCATAAGGGGTGGTGAGCGATAGAGTCTATATTAATTAATCTTGTTAATTGTTGAATTCATGATTAGCGAGTTAATTAGCACAGGTTAGTGTAGGGGGTCCTCCGAGTAACCTAGAAGCCAACCGGACTAATGAAATCAGTTTAGAGCAACCATTAGAGAAAACTAGGAGCCAATGAATTAGAATCAAGCATAATAAATCTCAATCCAACGATCTCCTTTTTATGTATTTGATCCCGTCTTATATCTCCTTTACATATTTAGATTTTGTGCCATTTAAAATTCAGCATTTAATTATTTTAATTTTTATTGCTTGTCATTCATCTAAAAAATCCCCCATGTTTTCATAAGCATAAAATCCTACAGATCCCCCTTCATTATGTTCGACCCCAGACGCTATTGCTACAAAATTCGTAGTAGTGTCGTGGATTATAAATTTTATTTGACGTCTTAGGGAGAATTCGACACCCTCCTAGCGGTCCCGTCAAAGTTGGCGTCGTTGTCAGGGAATGGCGTTTTTCTAGTATTTTTAGGATTTTGTGTTTTTAATTCTTGTTTGCATGGTTTATGATCACATGTTCTTTGTAGGGAAACGATCTTAGATTTGAACCTGAAATTTCTAGAGTGGAGACGAGATTTAGAAGGCAATCAAGAAGGAGAAGAGTAAATAATCGCAGTGAGCTTGAAGCACCAACCATGGCTGAAAGGACTTTAAGGCAGCTGGCAGTGCCAGATCTAAACCAGCAGCCACTCTGTATTACCTACCCCGAGACGACAGATACTTTTGAATTAAAGTCAGGTTTGATACACTTACTTCCTATTTTTCGTGGTAGTGTAGGAGAGGACTCACACAAACGTTTGCAGGAATTTCATATAGTATGTTCTGGTATGAGACCCCATGGAGTGACAGAGGAAGTGTTGAATCTGAGGGCATTCCCCTTTTGCTAAAGGATTCAGCGAAAGATTGGCTTTATTACCTTCCCTCGGGCTTTATTAGTACATGGAACGAGATGAAAAGGAAATTCCTGGAGAATTTTTTTCCCGTCAATAGAGTTGCAAACATCATAAAGGATGTCTATGGAATTTCGCAGATCATTGGGGAGACACTCCACGAGTATTGGGAAAGATTCAAGCTCCTGTGCACCAGATTTCCACATCATCAGATCTCAGATCAGTTGTTGATCCAATACTTTGACGAACGACTACTCCCTATGGACCGTAGTATGGTAGATGCAGCTAGTGGAGAAGCACTAGTCAAGAAGACCCATCTCGAGGCTAGACAACGAAAACTCTCAGTAATTCGGGACTAGAGGACCACCTGCAGTTGTACAAGCCGCCACAAAAAGTGAGGTAAGCGAAATGCGTTCTGAAATGAGTGAATTAACTAAACTTGTTTGCTCTTTGTGTTCAGGACAGGTACAGGGCGAAGGCATGTGGACTTTGCTCGATGACTACCCACACTATTGATGCATGCCCTAAGATACAAGACAATCGAGAGGTGAATGCCATTGGTGGATTCAATGGAAATCAAAGCTCGTATAACCCATGTAGCAACACTTACAATCTAGGATGGAGAGACCATCCAAATTTCAGTTATGGGAACCAACAGAAGCCATTGATGTTCAAGCAAAATCAGGCTACCACCAAAACTTTTGGCACATCCTTCGATGAGGCACTTAGGAAGCTTACTGACAGCTCTTTACAGTTCCAGCAAGAGACAAGGAACGCCATTCAGAATTTGGGAAACCAAATCACTCAGCTGGCAACCCAAGTCAGTAATATGAACAACAAAAGCTCTGGTAAACTGCTTGCCCAACCTGAGGTAAATCCTAAGCCAAATGTGAATGTAGTGTGGAGTGAAGTGACTACACCTGACTGCACTCCTGGATTCCCCGTTGTCTCTGAGAAGTTTTCTATATCTTCTGGCAAATTTTCTTCTTTAAATTTAAATGATAAAAAATCTTTTTCACCTGTGAACTTCATTGACCCTGCTACTCCAAGTGTGCATGATGATTTAGATGTTTTTAGAAAAGTTAAGGTGAATATTCTATTGCTTGAGGCAATCCAGAAAATCCCAGCCTATGCTGAGTTCGTAAAGACTTGGTAAAGAAGAGGTTAGTGAAAATGTTAGTGCATTAGTTTTTGAGAACTTGCCTGTTAAATGTTCTGATCCTGGCATGTTTAATTTACCGTGTATTGGTGCGTGGCTAGATGAATGGATGGAATGTGAGATAAGATGGATAATAATAAGAAAGAAATATTCAACCAACACTTAAGTGCAAGTATACACTGTCGCACGTAGTAATAAAAAAACCTCAGAAAGTATTCCAAGGGTATCGATCCCACGAGGACTAAATTGGAAATTCAGATTTGATGAAGAATCTTCTCAAATTATTGCTTTTGAAAAAGCTAACCAAAGAAAATAATAAATTTATTGATTGGGTTTTTGAAAAGATAAATAAAACATGCAAATAACTAATAAAGAATAACAATAAGATAAAACGAGGTATTCAACATGGATTCATCCCTAGGGTAACAACCATACTTATGCAATATCTAACTTAATAGTGTTTAATGCATTGGGTCAGATTTAACTTCCTTTTGGCCATTGTTTCCAAAAACTGTAAGAAGGCTAAGGGAGTACCGTTATGCACATTTCTATGACTCGACTTCGACATAGATAATTCACGAATGCAACCTATAACCCTATAGTCGATATAGGGTGCCTTAGGCAACTTGCCATATACCGCCGAACAATCTTTTTCTAGCTTTTTGTCCTATATCACCTTTATGAGAACCGATATCGTTTGTCCCTTTCGAGATCAAACTCACATAGCATGCAAAGTCTAAATGATAAAATTAAACTCAGAAAGATCAGAATGATATTCAATAAAGAATGACATGTATTAAACCCTACTTAAGAAAATAAAACACTTTCAAGTCATTGAACCTTATAGGAATTCACCACACTAAACCCCTTAGCGGGATTTAGCTACTCATGATGGGATAAAAAGCAAATGAACACATTTTCATTGAAATAATGATGTAAATAATACAAAGTAATGAAACAAGTCTTGAATTAAACCTCTAGGAATAGTTGAAAACGTTTTAGTTAAGGTGGAGGATTTCTTATTTCTATGTTTTAGATACTCTTAACCCTGATTACAATCCGTCTTCTGCTAGGATACTTCTTAGTCGTCCATTTTTGAAGACTGCCAAGACTGTTATTTATGTAGATTAAGGTGTTGTATCAGTAGGATTTCAGGATAAAACCTTATACTTTAAAATTTTTTGGGGTTAAAACAACCCCAAAAAATAGGTGCTGGAAGGTTGACCAGTCAGTTTTGGGGTTAAAACAACCGGTTAGGTGCGAAGAAGACTCGTCAACAACGACCCGCGTGCGACTCCGAACGACCTCTGTTTTTCCAGAAATGCGAGGGAACGCAAAATTGAAATGCTACCACATTTCTTGAGAATTCCAGCTTCTCCTCTGTTTTTCTACACAACAGCAAGCTAAGTCAAATTTGCTTCAAATCAAGTCTTTTTAAGCACAAATAAGCATAATTCAACAAAAGTGACTCTCAACACCCTAACTTATCAAATTAACATGTTTTGAGTTCGGAAATAGTAAAATGGGCCTAAACACTCAATATTTGACCAAGAAATGAGCTAAATATAAGGGTAAAATAGATATATTTTTTACCCTTATCATGTATGATCGGAGATTGCAAGATAAAATATGCCATATTAGATCTAGGAGCATCGATTAATGTTATGTCTGTGTCTGTTTATAAAAGGTTGAATTTTAATTGATATTAAAACATCTGGCATAGCCATTCAGGTAGAAGACAAGTCTTGAATTAAACCTCTAGGAATAGTTGAAAACGTTTTAGTTAAGGTGGAGGATTTCTTATTTCTATGTTTTAGATACTCTTAACCCTGATTACAATCCGTCTTCTGCTAGGATACTTCTTAGTCGTCCATTTTTGAAGACTGCCAAGACTGTTATTTATGTAGATTAAGGTGTTGTATCAGTAGGATTTCAGGATAAAACCTTATACTTTAAAATTTTTTGGGGTTAAAACACCCCCAAAAAATAGGTGCTGGAAGGTTGACCAGTCAGTTTTGGGGTTAAAACAACCGGTTAGGTGCGAAGAAGACTCGTCAACAACGACCCGCGTGCGACTCCGAACGACCTCTGTTTTTCCAGAAATGCAAGGGAACGCAAAATTGAAATGCGACCACATTTCTTGAGAATTCCAGCTTCTCCTCTGTTTTTCTACACAACAGCAAGCTAAGTCAAATTTGCTTCAAATCAAGTCTTTTTAAGCACAAATAAGCATAATTCAACAAAAGTTACTCTCAACACCCTAACTTATCAAATTAACATGTTTTGAGTTCGGAAATAGTAAAATTGGCCTAAACACTCAATATTTGACCAAGAAATGAGCTAAATATAAGGGTAAAATAGATATATTTTTTACCCTTATCATGTATGATCGGAGATTGCAAGATAAAATATGCCATATTAGATCTAGGAGCATCGATTAATGTTATGTCTGTGTCTGTTTATAAAAGGTTGAATTTTAATTGATATTAAAACATCTGGCATAGCCATTCAGGTAGAAGACAAGTCTTGAATTAAACCTCTAGGAATAGTTGAAAACGTTTTAGTTAAGGTGGAGGATTTCTTATTTCTATGTTTTAGATACTCTTAACCCTGATTACAATCCGTCTTCTGCTAGGATACTTCTTAGTCGTCCATTTTTGAAGACTGCCAAGACTGTTATTTATGTAGATTAAGGTGTTGTATCAGTAGGATTTCAGGATAAAACCTTATACTTTAAAATTTTTTGGGGTTAAAACACCCCCAAAAAATAGGTGCTGGAAGGTTGACCAGTCAGTTTTGGGGTTAAAACAACCGGTTAGGTGCGAAGAAGACTCGTCAACAACGACCCGCGTGCGACTCCGAACGACCTCTGTTTTTCCAGAAATGCGAGGGAACGCAAAATTGAAATGCGACCACATTTCTTGAGAATTCCAGCTTCTCCTCTGTTTTTCTACACAACAGCAAGCTAAGTCAAATTTGCTTCAAATCAAGTCTTTTTAAGCACAAATAAGCATAATTCAACAAAAGTTACTCTCAACACCCTAACTTATCAAATTAACATGTTTTGAGTTCGGAAATAGTAAAATTGGCCTAAACACTCAATATTTGACCAAGAAATGAGCTAAATATAAGGGTAAAATAGATATATTTTTTACCCTTATCATGTATGATCGGAGATTGCAAGATAAAATATGCCATATTAGATCTAGGAGCATCGATTAATGTTATGTCTGTGTCTGTTTATAAAAGGTTGAATTTTAATTGATATTAAAACATCTGGCATAGCCATTCAGCTAGAAGACAAGTCTTGAATTAAACCTCTAGGAATAGTTGAAAACGTTTTAATTAAGGTGGAGGATTTCTTATTTCTATGTTTTAGATACTCTTAACCCTGATTACAATCCGTCTTCTGCTAGGATACTTCTTAGTCGTCCATTTTTGAAGACTGCCAAGACTGTTATTTATGTAGATTAAGGTGTTGTATCAGTAGGATTTCAGGATAAAACCTTATACTTTAAAATTTTTTATGACATTGAAAATCCTCATGCATCTTCTATTGAATATTATATGATTGAACCTGACCCAGTGAATGATTGCACTTTAAATTTTAAATCATGCATGGTCACCAATAATGAGATGCATTCTTCTGTTGTTAGATGCCCTAACTTAGACGGAGAGTTAATTGATGTAGTTGATGAACACCATATAACCCTTACTGATAAATCTGGTGGAGTCACCAAGTGTTCATATTCTAGGATTAGGGTTGAGCGCATTTTCTGTCAGCCCACCTCTGCTTCCGATATTTTTTCTGCTTTTAATGATTCTCCTCCACAGTCCCTGAGATTACTGAAACAAGAAATCTCTAAACACAATGTATTCTTGACCTGTGGAAAGAAGCCTCCATAAAAAATAGATGAAAGTGTGGTCGAGCAAACGACCTAAAACATTTGCACCTTGTAACTTTATTGTTTTCTATTATTTCAATTCTTAGATAGGTTTATTTTTATTAGTTGCTTTTATGGTCGTTTCCTTGTTTTTGTTTGTTCTTTAGGATTGGTGGTACCAAAACGAATTTCTACATTTATAGAAAGCACGATTCGCCACCCATGAGCACAACATTCAGGGAAGTTCTATTCTTTCCCTATGCATTGTCTGTTTCTTCATGTTTTATTACATTGAGGGCAATGTAAATTTTAGGTTGGGGGTGGGAAATTTACTTTACATTTTTGTTGGGCCTTGAGCATCTGAGCGTCAGGCCAACATTTGTGCTTAATGAAATGTCTCGCATGCTTGTTGTGTATATGCTTGTTTAAGTGATAATGATTTCCTAGGATTTACTCAATTTTTTTTCGAAAATTTATTGCTTTCGATGAGTTGTGACCGAAAGTATTCAAGAAATGAGCCTTTTTAAAACTTTTCTTGGATATTTCTTGCACTTGTTGAGTGTCTATTCTGATTTAAAGTATGACTTGAATGCTTAGGAGCAAATTACTTCATTCATATTTTTGTTGTCACCCCGATAGGTGTAAGGTTAAGCAAGAACGTCTAAATTTTTTGCAAAATAGCGTATGGAGTCTTGCCTAGGAGAGAAAAAGAAAAAAATACGCCTGCAATAAATAAATAAATAAATAAAGAGAGAGAGCATGCTTGCATTGAGCTTAAACGCTTAGGGGTAAAAAGAGCTACCTGTAGTGTGATCAGTAAGGCCAACCAAGAGTAAAACTCAGGTTATGGGTCCCTGCACTGTAGTTTGAAAGTTAGTGCCCTGTCTAAAAGAAATGCAAAAGAAAAAAACAAAAAAACAGAGAGAGCAAAAGCAAAAGCAAAAAGAAAGAAAAGTGCAAAAGAAAAAGAAGAGCGAAAGAGAAAAAAAAAATAGAGAGAAGAAAAAGGAATTCCTTGATCAGGCACCTAAGCAAGAGAAAGCAACCTAGTTTGTTCCATTTGGGCCTTTTAGCAAGACCTTAGTGTCAGTGTAGAGGGAAGATAGGATGAGAGTCGAGTAATCCAATCTCGGGCTAGTAAAGTCTTCTTTAGGTGGGATGGAGCTCTGTTGTGCAAGATAATCTTTGAAATTTTTTTATTTGTGTCCTCATTTGTCTCTCTTGCGAATGTCTCTTGATTGCTTTAGTTTTTGGAATGTTTGAGTTTTGGGGATTAAATCACTTATCAATTATATGCACAACGCCTTTCTCCTTATTTTGTGTGTGCCTTGCTCGAGGACTAGCAAGATTTAGGTTGAGGGTATTTGATAGGACCTAAATAGTCTTATTTTATCGCCTATAATCTAAGCTTGTTAGAGTCAATTTATGCTTCACTTGTCATATTTACAGGTTAATTGAGCTTAGGCCGTGTCGAGAGTCAATCACGTTAATTGGTGTTAATTCGGGCCAATTACAGAGTTTTTTGAGCCATCTCGATGTCTTAGACGGAGAGGAAGTGAAGAGACCCAATTGTGCTGAAGCGGGCCTGAATTATGACACCAAAAGACAAAGATTGAAGCCTAAACCGAGAAGAAGCGAGACAAGACCGAGAAAAAGAGCCGAAAGTCGAGATTAGAGGCTGGCGTCGAGACACCGGTCTTGGCGTCTCGACGCCGACGTAATTTCGGGCGAAAGACAAAGTACGCAGCGTCGAGACACTATGCCCTGGTGTCTCGACGCCGGCGTGTTTTCTATATATATTAGGTCTCGGTTTAGTCCGCCGTTAGGTTAGATTTTGGGTCCCTTTTATGATTTCTTTGCCTCTTTTACTTTTTCAGCATCTTTGTAGACCATTGTTGGTCATTTACTATGGATTCTTTCATGTTATTTATCGTTTTTACTTCATCTACATATAGTTAAACTTCTTTAGATCGTTGGATTGGATTTATGTCTTGATTTCTAATGACATTGGCTGAGTTTTCTGGTTCATATCTTCTGTTCTTGTTGTATTTTAATTCAGTTTTGCATGCAATCCCATTTAAACCAATACATGACCGTTAGTCAATTAGGATTGATGCCCTATGCAATTATAGCTTGTGTATTCTATCATTTATTTGAGATAGCCACTAGGTTGAGGCAACCCATTCTCTACGCGAGACGACCCTTGATAGGCCAAGGATGCATGTTAAAGGTTGTAGGAATTTAGATTTAAATTGTATTTGAATTTAGTTCCTATAATTTCGGACCCATGATCCCACAGAGGCTAGTTTTAATAGGTAGTTGTAAAATTCACCCTCAACAAATATCACATACAATAGCGTTAAAAAAACGCTATCGTAGGCTTTCTGTAGCGTTTTTCAAATGTCGTCGTAGCCGATGTTATTAAAAGTCCCTGACTTTTTATAGTGTTTTTTCAACGCTATAAAAAATGCTATAAAACATTCATTATCGATGAAGGTGTTCATATAAGACATGCGGAAGCAATTGAAGATCGAAAGCACTTAAGACATTCAATTTTACTCCTAAAGCATGCATGTTCTAGAAAGGGTAGAAAAGAGAGTAAATGAGTACCAACCACTTTGATGCTCACTTGTAAGGAACTCCTTGTGATATTATCTTTCTCCAACTTCTCTTGGACAACCTTTAGTGTCTTCCCTACTACTCTCTTGAGCCTAGAAAGACTTGTGAGAGTCTATAGAAGAAAGAAATAGGAAGGGAATGCTTGATGGTACAAGCTTTTGGAAGGAGATGAAATGAGAGAGAACTTGAGGGAGAAAATTTTGCAGCATAACACTAAATGAAAGCTTTCTCCTCTTGAATCTAATTCAAGCCCCTTTTATAGACCTCTCCCATGAAAAGACAAGCTTCATGACACTTAGCCACATGGTCAAGATGCAACTCAAAGTGGATTCTAGGTGTCTACTTCACAACACTTGCATCTAATGCATGTTTGTGTGGTTTTCCACTATGTATCATTATGCAAGAGTGGAAAAACCACTAAATCCACTATGAATTGAATCCTAATTGTGAATTTTCAGCTTTCAATTCATTTCAAATTCAATTCAAAATTGAAATTGATTTCTAGGCAATTAATTGGGACATTTCCAAGTAATTTTGATATGATTGATCCAATCAATCTTTATCACCTAATGCCATGAATTATATATGATTCCTAATACATATATATGGTATTTAAAACACTTTTTAATACCTCATCTCTCAATTCCTAATTTAATTCATAATTAAATCATTGTATCGAACACGTTTTACGATAAAACCCTATTTCCCGTTTTGAACGATTCAAAGTTTCCTATCAAAATATTCTAAGCTTTATTCCGATATGAGCTAGTAGGGGGACCTAATGGACCTATAGATCATGGGCTCCAACGATTCGAGGATAACCGACTAATCTCATTATCAAAGTTATCCAACATTCATTAACTACCGGGACACTCCACTATAGCCCGATAGTTGCACTCCCCTCACTATAGATATATTTTCGTCCACTTGATTTAACCATGTTTAGTAAGTCGTTCCTTCACAGGTTGTTCGTAGCTATAGCAATGTCAAATAACCGTTTCACCCTTATAGTACTTCTTGTTCCTTAAGTTCCACTAGTCCTCTAATGAACAATCGGTTTGTGGTCTAACCATCAAACCTAAGTCCCTCTCGATCCAACAAGAGGTTGGGGCCCCTTGTTCAAGTCCTGGAGTTAGTACTTAAGAGAACAACCTCTCTGCTATCCCTGAAAAGGGTAGGAGTGAATTCCGTCTTGCGAAACTATGTCCCCAGCTATCTATTCGATCTTATCCCCAAAATGGTAGGCATGTTGAGTAAGCGATGCTGGCCACTCTCACCCATGCAGATCAAAGGATAATCTCGTATAAACAGGAGTTCATATCTCGCCCAGGATTAAGAACGAGTTACCTAGGTCATCTATTGATGTGGAATTTTCCCTGCCGCAAGCGCACGGGTCAAGTAATAATAAAGAGTTCGTATAAACGAGTGTCGTTCTCTGGATTGGATTTTTAAGCAAATCAAGTATTGTGAATTATCTTGCTCAATTTTATTTAGAGAACAAAAAGTGATGATTGATTGAAAGAAAACTAAATCAAACAAGTAAAAAGAATGGAGATGCAATTGAGAAAACACTTAGGGAATTGATTTCGCCAATTTTAGTCTAGGATTGATTATAGGAAATAAGGTATCATGCACAATGGAATTATGAGCCTAAGACCCTTTAATCACAACTACCTCTCCCAAGTATAATTGATTCTCATGCAAATTAACCAATTTGATATCCCTATCTAAATTTATTAACATGCAAGGCAATGAGATCTTTTGACCAATTCTAAAGTTAATCTAAAAACCGTCACGAAATTAGAAAGTAAACTTTAGTCATGCAATCTTGAGTAAGTCTAAATCAAATCCCCTCTCCCGAGCTAGATTTGAAACTTAAATCATTCAACTAATGGCCAATTAATTGAAAGCATTAAATCAAGATTACAAACATAATAACCATTGCACAACTTAAACCATAAATCAATCCATAAATTCAATTCACTAAATCAATCCCTAAGCTACAAGTTTAGCTACTCATGATTTGTATTACAAGGTCAACTAAACATGAAAAAGCCATAAAAATCTAACTAAAGTGAGGGAAAGAAGAATTAAACTCGTTGTAGGCCGAGACCGAACGTCCCCGTCACGATCCCCACGAACAATGGGTTGATTTCCAACTTGCTCCCTTTGCTTCAGCCTCAATATCCTCTGTTTTTGCTCTGTGTACAGCTCCAAAAAGTCCCAAAATTGAATCCCCCAAAAACCTAGCCGAAAGAAAGCTTATATTCTGTTTTTTCGTCGTAGCGTCTCGACGCTGCCTCTAAACACGCGTGTTCTGGAAAGGAAATTACACAGCGTCGAGACGCTAAGGTCGCAGCGTCGAGACGTTGTGACCGTTTCGCGCCTATTCAGATAAGGAATCCTAGTGTCCAGACGCTCAAGGGCTAGCGTCTCGACGCTAGTTTGCATTCGACCGAATTTTGACTTTTTTCCTCTTTGACTCTTCTTCATTCCTTTGCATCTTTTCGCGTCCGGAGCACCCAATTGACTCCACTATTGCGTTTTAGCTCCAATCAACCATTTCCTACAACATAAACATTAAAGCACAATAAAATGGCCCAAAAATCATAAAAGACTAGCTAAATTAAATAAGTAAAGATAACTAGCTATGCTCGCTAATATCTATGTGAAATAGTCAGTTTCTACGGTAAACAACGTTATAAAGAGAAAGTGACTTATTTTGTGGTCCTGTCTTATGCAAACTCATTGCATAGGACGCCCCCACTCGCATGTCACCACATGAACGATTTAGGATATCATCATTTGTACTTAATACAAAGTGGGCCGCATCCATAGTGTCTCCATGATAAGGCACCCAACCGTATCCTTATACTATAGACTATTTTGACTATAAACTTGAACTTGATCCTACGATATGTCCCTACATATAGTTCGAGTATTCATTTTATAGCCAAGGATCTTAGTTTATTGGATTTAGGTTAATCATTCGCAATTTACATATTCAATAACATCTTTTACTGAATAACCTCAATAACGTCTTTATTGGAAATAGAATATGTTTAATGATTTACAAACTACAAGTTTATAGGACATTAAACCCAAAAAACTCCCACTTGGACTAGAAACTCTAGTGGGGTACATGAAGTTAGGTGTGAGAGAAGTATAAAGACAATAAACTAGGGCATCAACCATACCCTTACATTTCTCCCACTTGCCCTAGTCTAATAAAGCTCGTAATCCTAGATTAACTAGGTGACCCTCAAAAACTTTAGTCGTGAGGGGTTTTGTAAATGGGTCAGCCATGTTGTGCTCCGAAGCTATCTGTGTGGCGATCACATCTCCCCGTTGCACGATCTCCCTGATGAGATGGTATTTGCTCTCAATATGCTTTCCTCGCTTGTGACTTCGAGGTTCCTTAGAGTTTGCAACTGCACCACTGTTATCACAATAGAGGGTGACAGGCAGTTGCATATTTGGAACAATTTCCAACTCTGTTAGGAATTTTCTTAGCCATACTGCCTCTTTTGCTGCTTCACAGGCGGCTACGCACTCTGCTTCCATGGTGGAGTCAGCAATGCAACCTTGCTTAATTCTCCTCCATACTATTGCTCCTCCATTTAGAGTAAACACAGATCCCGTTGTTTTCTTGAATCTATATCGGTCTGAAAATCTGAGTCAGTGTATCCTATAAGGATCAGATCCTTAGCTCCATACACGAGCGTATAATCCCTAGTTCTCCTTAGATACTTAAGGATGTTTTTAACGGTAGTCCAATGCGTATGTCCAGGATTAGACTGGTATCTGTTGACTATTCCTACGACATAGCATATGCAGGGTCTGGTACACAACATTGCATACATCAAACTACCAACCGCTGATGCATAGGGAATATGTCTCATTTCCTCAACTTCTTGAGGTGTCTTAGGACTTTGTTCCTTAGACAGGTGAACCCCGTGCCTAAAAGGTAATAACCCTTTCTTGGAGTTCTGCATCGAATATCGTACCAACATTTTGTCGATATATGATGCTTGCGACGGTGCTAGCGTTTTGTTCTTTCTATTTCTAATGATTTGAATGCCCATAACAAATTGAGCCTCACCCAAATCTTTCATTTGGAATTGAGTCGCTAGCCATTGTTTTACGTCAGTCAGGAATCCTACATTATTCCGAATAAGTAGGATATCATCTACATATAGAACTAGAAAAGCTACAGTGGATTTAACGATCTTTTTGTAAACACAAGGTTCGTCAACATTCTGCTCAAAGCCATACGTTTTAATCGCAGTGTCAAAACATATATTCCAGGATCTTGATGCTTGTTTTAATCCATAAATGGATCGTTAAGTTTACAAACCTTTTGCTCATCACCCTGGACTATGAATCCCTCTGGTTGAGCCATATAGATAGTCTCTTCAAGATTGTCGTTCAAAAAGGCTGTCTTGACATTCATTTGCCATATTTCATAATCCTAATATGTTGCAATGGATAAGAGTATTCTAATCGACTTAAGCATGGCAACAGGGGAAAAAGTTTCTTCATAATCCACTCCTTCCCTCTGGGTAAAACCCTTTTCCACAAGTCGAGCCTTAAAGGTTTGAACCTTACCAGCATGGTCTCGTTTTCTTTTGTAGATCCATTTACAACCAATAGGTTTTACCCCATCCGGTTGTTCTACAAGTTCCCAGCCCGAATTGAAGTACATTGACTCCATTTCGAGATCCATGGCTTTGACCCGCTGGTCCTTATCAACATCATTCATTGCCTGATTAAAGGACAATGGATCCTCTACACCATCATCAAATATGATGGTTTGAGTTTCTGTTAAACCCATGTAGCGGTCGGGTTGAATTATAACCCTCCCACTACGTCGAGGCTCTCTCACTACTTGAGATGGATGTGTTTGATCAACAACTTTTGATGGACCAGCTTGATCTACAACTTTTGTAGATTCTTTTGTAGTTTTTCTTGAAATCTCATCTAATACTAGCTTACTGCGAGGTCGATGATCTTTTATGTGATCTTCCTCAAGGAACGTAGCGTTTGTCGATACAATCACTTTATTATCATGAGGATCGTAAAATAGACCACCTTTCGTTTCTTTAGGATATCCTACAAATAGACACAGTTTTGAACGTCGTTCCAACTTCTTTGGATTTTGCACCAACACGTGTGTCGGGCATCCCCAAATTCTGAAGTGACGTAAACTACCTTTACGCCCTCTCCATAGCTCATAAGGTGTTGCAGAAACACTTTTAGAGGGAACCATGTTCAAAATGTATACGACAGTCTCAACTGCATATCCCCAGAACGAATCAGGCAACTGAGCATAGCTCATCATTGATCAAACCATGTCTAACAGAGCTCGGTTTCTCCTCTCTGATACACCATTTTGTTGTGGTGTAGCAGGGGCTGAGAGTTGAGACGTAATTCCATGTTCTATCAAATAGTCTTGAAATTGTAAGTCCATATATTCTCCACTTCGATCTGATCGTAGTGTTTTAATCGATTTACCTAATTGGTTCTCAACCTCGGTCTTGTACTCCTTGAACTTTTCAAGGGCTTCAGACTTATGATGCTTTAGGTAAAGGTAGCCATACCTTGAATAATCATCAATGAAGCTGACGAAATATGTGTACCCTCCTCGTGCTTTGACATTCATAGGACCACAGAGATCCGAATGCACGAGTTCAAAGGGTTCTTTGGCCCTATACCCTTTTTCCGAAAAAGGTCGTTTGGTCATTTTTCCCTCGAGGCAAGACTCACATGGTGGTAACGAGTCATCTTCTAACTGATTTAGTAGTCCACTCTTTACCAATCTTTCAATCCTATTGCGATTTATGTGACCTAACCTCAAGTGCCAAAGATAGGTATTCGGAGAAACTTTTCGCCTTTTGTTTTGAGTTTCCGCTACTTTAAACATTTCCGTATTAAAAATAGCTTTAACTTGAATTGGCCTTAACACGCATAAGTTGTTTTCAAGTTTTGCAGAACATATATGCATACCTCTGTTGTTAACAAATACTTTATTAAAATCAAAAGATACTTGGTATTCATGTTCAATCAAACAAGAGATAGAGATTAAGTTCCTTTTTATATCGGGAACGTACAAGACATTTTCTAGTAGTAAAAATCTATCTCCGAAAGACAACTAGAGAGTTCCTGAAGCTCTGGCTGTGACGACCTCTCCAGTTCCAATTTTGAGAGTTACTTCGTCGTCTTCCAACATATGCCAGGAACTAATTTCCTGTAAAGAAGAGCATACATGGTTAGTCGCTCCTGAATCTAATATCCAGGCAGAACTATCTTGCTCAACTAAACATGTTTCGATAACGAGCAAAACATATTTACCTTGTTTTTCTTTTTCAGCCTTCTTTTCCGCAAGGTACTTGGGACAGTTGCGTTTCTAATGTCCGTCTACATTACAATGGAAACACTTTCCTTTATCTGCAGCTTTAGTTTTTGCCTTGCTTCCCACTGGAGCTTTTCCTTTCCCTTTATCCTTCTTTTTCTTCATTTGAATACTCTTATTCTTTGAAGTGGAAGGACCAGACTTGGTTCCCGAGGATGATCCCTTTTGGAACCTCATGGTTGTGGCAACACTTGCCTCCCCTTCATGTCCTCTTTTAGTGACACTTTGGTAGGTCTGGAGCTCGTTTAGCAAAGTGGTCAAGTTAAAGTCTATTTTGTTCATGACAGCGTTTGTCCTGAACTGAATGAAGCTCTTCGGATGAGACTCCATTATGAAACTTACTTGACTACCCTCGTCAATTGTAGCACCGTTTACTTCAGCAATGTTAAACTGAACCATCATGTTCAAAACATGTTCCCTAACAGAAGCACCTTCCTTCATTCGGGAATTGTAAACATTCTTGAGAGCTTCGTGTCGGATTTGTGAGGACGGTTGTCCAAACATACCCTGTAACGAAGTCATGATCTCCCTTGCGGTGACCATCCTCTCGTGCTTTTTCGACAAGACATCCGAAATGCTTGCTAAAATATAGACTCTTGCTTTATCATTAGCTCGAGTCCATTTCTCGTATGTTTCCCGAACAATTCGGTTTGTTGACGAGTCAAGGTTAGGTGGACACTCTTCGGTAAGGACAAATCTAAGATCCTCGATTACTAGTATTGTGTTCAGATTAGACTTCCAAGTTCCATAGTTATCCCTGTTAAGCTTATCCGAAGCGAGTAATTGTACTAGTGAGCTAGACATGCTGAAAAATTCAACAAAACTATTAGAAATTCCTTATTAACTATTTTTAGACAAAAAATCCAATCAGATTTTAGCAAAAGTAATAATGTACCCAAGATTATTATTTTGCAACGACACTTTAGTGAGTTAGAGCAACCACTACCGAGGGGCAGTCAATTACTCCTTCACTAAACCAAGACGTTATTGACTAAATACTAATCCCAGAATAACTCTTATTCCTATAGTTATTTAGTTATCATTACGTTTGGTCAGGAATATACTAACACTTAGTAATCCTTGTAAGTGTGACCCTCTGTTTTAAGATTATAGAGAACAGCCCCAACAATGCTACCGAATGGAAAAGCTAATGTTGGAAATGGTCCTAAGTAATCCTATCCATCTCTGGAGTTTGCGTTGTTCCGATCTCCATGTTACAACCCTCCGAATGGTTAGTAGCTCCAGGGCATACAAGCAGGCGCAACATGGAAATCTCACGGTGCAACGTAACGGAGGAGACTGCAGGATGTGTTGATACACTTCCTTCACTCACTTACTATAAATACTTTCTCCATTCACCTTGTTATTGATTTATGCAAACACCTTCCGAATGGAGCAGTTGAGGTATAATCAACACGAGGCCAAGCATAAATCTCACCTTGTGAACAAAAGGGAGAACGTGAAAAGGAAATGGATTTGATATATCTCTCCCCTCCCACTAAGTATTTTAAATGGTTTTGGGTATACTTATACTTAGGAGAATTCCGGCTAATTGAATAACCCTAAGTCTAAGTTCTTTTAATCCTACGATGTTTAGGTGATAACGATTAAAACCTCACATCACACACGTGCATGCTCATAAAACTGGGTTAACTTTAACTTAAGAACCGACTTGATGCCCAGGTAGGAGGTGTTCCGTAGACCGTTAACTTAAATACCTCCAGCCTTAGACAGCATCTCGTCGGGTGAGTTCTCTAGTAACCTATGTTTTACAAGATTATCGACCTATTTGAATCTAATTGAAATCGATCGAGAGTTGGATCTGTTGGGTTTTATGCCCTAAAACTCGTAGATAGTGAATGTAACTGTTGACCGGATATTAATGAAATAATATTGATATATTTTTCCATTAATTGTTATTAGTTATTTGTCTTTGCCTAATAATAACCCTAATCCAATAAACTAGACATCCAAGGTTGTAATATGAGTCTTGAACTATATGTGGCGACATATGGGATCATTGTTCAAGAAATAGCCTAAAGGGTCTATAGTATAGGGATAAAACTGGGTGCCTTATCCTAGTGACACTATGGATACGACCCACTTTGTATTTGATACAAATGCTGCGATCCAACGCGTTCGTGTAGGAGACATGCGAGTGAGGGTATCCTATGAGTTTGCATAAGACCGGACCGCGAAATAGTAACCACTAGTTATAACACCGTTAACTAGTTGGTTTTCTATTTCACTAGGACGACCTAGACAACTTAGTCTTAATCCTGAGTTGATTATGGACTCCTGCTCATGAGAGATTGTCCTTCGATTTGTATGGGTGAGAGTGGCCAATACGCCGACTCAATAAGCATACCACTTTGGGGACAAGACCGAATGGGGAGCTGGGAACATAATCGTACAAGATGGAATTCACTCCTTCCCGACTTTAGGGAAGCAGATGAGTGTTCCCTTAAGTGGTTACTCCGAGTCTTGAATAAAGGGCCCTACCCTCTCAATGGCACGAGAGGGTTTTCTGTTTGATGGTTGGACCACAAACAGGTTGTTCATTAGAGGAGAACTGGTACTTAAGGAAATAGAGGTAACTTAGGGGTAAAACGGTAATTTGACCCAGCTGGTGTTACGGACACTCGTGAAGGACTAACTAGTCGATATTGGTCTATATCCGTGGACACAGAAAATATGTCTACAGTGAGAAGAGTGCAACTGTGAGTCTATAGTGGAATGAACACACAGTTAACGAATATTGATTAATGTGGTTAATGAGTTTGACCAATTAATCTCACATCGTTGGAGCTTCTGATCTGCAGGTCCATTAGGTCCCACTGGTAGCTCGTAAAGTAATTTGAGGCAACTAAATAATAAATTGAAAAAGTTCAATTTACTAAGGGAAATAAATATAATATATATTGATATATTATTATGAGAGAAATTAATATTTGAAGAAGTTCAAATATAAATTTATGGAAGTTTGAAAGAGTTCAAATAATAAATTAATTACTTTAAGGCCTAAAATGTGTTTGGGCAAAATTAATTAATTCTAGGCCGGGAATTAAATATGTGATATTTAATTGGTGGTTAATTAATTAGAGAATTAATTAACCTGGAATTAATCAATTATGGAAATAATTAATCACTTAAGGAAGTGATTAATCATTTATGGAAATGATCTAATCACTTATGGAAGTAATTAGTCATTTGTGGAAAAGATTAATCAATTATGGAATTGATTGATCATGATTGATTAATTAAGGAATAAGATTGAATCAATTTTGGAAAAGATTGATTTAATTGAATATTTTATTCATGGCCTCTCTTCTATAAATAGAACACTAGACCTAATTGGTCATGACACTTGACACTCTTGCTCTTTCTCTTAGACTCTCAAAGACAAGACCTAGAATTATCTCTAGCCTCCCTCTTAGAGAAAGACTCCCACAAGTCTTTTGCCTCCTAGACTTAGAGACATACCTGTGTAACCTTTGTGGTTAGTGTGTCAATCAAGAAGAAAATTCCAGCGATTAAGAGGCGAGGAGGCTGCTGCGTTTTCGCTCGTTGGAGGGTTGTTGGCGAAGAACGGTCAAGACTACAACGAAGGTATGTGACGGTTCTTCCCCTTTTCTTTAGAAAAGCATAAAAATAAATATAGATTTATTTTTAAGCATGTTTAAACTGAATTTCCAGCAACTTTAAAAGGAGTTTAAAGTTTTATTGAGTTTTCGTCACGGTATTTTAATGTTAATTAATATACGGCGTAAGGCCCAATCGATGCGCTTCCACTGCGTGGGGACTTTTATTCCCTTTAATCGGCATCAGAGCCATCGCTGTCCCTATTAATTAATATTAAAAGTTGGGATAGGCTCTAATAGGTGGGATTTATGCATAATGTATGTTCGGTTTGCGTTGAACTGTTTAGGTTAATTTTATGGCCATAGATTTTATTTTTATGTGATTTTGATCATGTAAGGCCCGGTGTTTCGGGTATATTATGTAAAATCGAGTCCTATGTAAGTCCGGGTCTAGAATAGGTTTTATTGCAGAATCAAGTAACAGGTCAAATAAGCTTGAGGAAGTCGTGATTGCCATAAACAACACTGTCAATGGCCATTCTGCAGCCATTAAGAACATAGAGACTTAGCTGGGACAACTGGTAAGTGTTGTCAACACCATGAATAAAGGTAAAGCCCTAGCTGAGCAAGATAAACCATCATTGGAGTACTCCAAGGCCGTCTCTGTGCATCACGAGGAGGAAATTCAATTACCTGAGGAGGATGAGACTACTAAACCAGAGGAACTCACAGGAGGAACTGAAGAAGGAACCACCTCAAACGAAGCTGAAAAGCTTAATCCTGAGCCTTCTATCCCTTCTCCTACTGTTTTAGTTCCTAAATCAAAGAAAAAGAAAAATTTTAAGGCTAAGTTTGACAAGTTTTTAGATGCTTTTATGGGATTGCATGTTAATATTCCTTTTTCAGATGCCTTGGAGCAGATGCCTCACTACAGAAAATTCATGAAGGAATGGCTCAACAAGAAGAAAAAGGAAAAGCAGTTGGAGACTATATATCTTGCATCGACGTGCAGTGCTCGTGTCCAGCAGAGAGTACCAGAAAAATTGTCTGACCTAGAGAGTTTTACTATTCCTTGTAACTTTGGTACTTTTTCATGTAGAGCACTATGTGATCTAGGGGCTAGCATAAATATAATTCCTCTATCATTGTGTAAAAAGCTTAACATAGGAGAAATAAAATCTACTGATGTTAGACTCCAATTGGCTGACAAGTCTATGGTTAGTCCTTATGGAATTGTGGAAAATGTGCTGATCAAAGTAGGTAGATTTTTTCTTCTTGTTTATTTCTTTGTGCTAGATATTAAAGAGAACCCTGCCATGCATGTCATATTAGGGAGACCTTTCCTTGCTACAGGGAGAGTTATAATTGATATTGAGCGTAGGGAGCTGATCATCATAGTTCAACAGGAGAAAGAGACTCTGAAAGCTTTTGAGGACCCCAAGAACACATCAGATACCATGTTGGTGGGCTATAGGAGAGGTGCTAGGAAGAGTACCAGTGATGGAACATCTGACAGGAGACCACCTTGATGCCTATTCGGTCAACATGTCGAGCTAATGACGTTAAACAAGCGCTTATGGGAGGCAACCCAAGTAAGTTTAGTTGTGTCTTTCTTTTGAGTTTTATTTATTGTTTGTCTGTTTTGTAGGTCTTGTTTTCAGTCTCTCCTTTGCTTTCAAGCCTCCAGTCAAGATGTCATCATCATTCCAGGGCAGTATTGTTCACTCCTCCTTTTCTTTATGTTGTTCTCAGGCTTGATTATGCCTTATTTTCTTTATACATTGAGGACAATGTATGATTTAAGTTTGGGGGTGGATTAGCATGATTGGGGAGCCCTTGAGCATCTGAGTTCGGGCTATAGTTTTGAGCTTTCTTTGAATTAAGCATATGGTTGTTTTCTGGATGTATTTTTGCATGACTATAATGTCCTAGGATAGGCTTTCTTGTCAATTTTCAAGCTTGCGATGAGTTGTAACCATGAGTGCCCAAAAAGGGAGACTTTTTAAACTTTTTCTAGGAGATGGCTTGCATGAGTAAAGTATTTATCTTGGCTAGATTTGGATTTGAATGCTTAGGAGCGAATTATTGGGTGAATATGCTTGTTATCACCTCGATAGGTGTAGGGTAGAGCTAAAGAGTTAATTTTTTGCAAATTAGCATGTTTGATCTTGCTTAGGAGAAAAGAAAAGAATATGTGTTTATCATGTTCATCAAGAAAAAACATTATTGTTGTTACTGTTGAGAAAAGAAAAATTATGCCATGGCTTGTGCACATTATGCAATGGTTAATAAAGATTTAGGCAAAAAGAGCTACCCCTTTTGTGATCAGTTAGGCCAACCAGAGAAAACTCAGGTTAAGAGTCCCTGCAATGGGTGTGTGAAAGCTAGTGCCACATATACATGCTTAATTTAACTGTTAATTTTAAGCACCTAAGTATGGAGGAAAACAAACTAATTTGTTCCATTAACTCATTAGTGAAACCTTAGTGCCAGTGTAGAGGGAAGATGAGCTGAGAGTTTATTAATCCAATCCCAGGCTAGTAGAGTCTGATCTAGTTGAGTTAGATCTCGCTTGTGCAAGTTAATTTTGGAAAAATTTTAATTTGTCTCCCTCATTGGTCCTTGTGTGCATGTCTCTTGCTTGCTTGACTATTGACTTTTGAGACTTGAGGATTGAGTCATGTTTGTGGCATCCATTCTTCTACTGTATGCTTGAGTTTTAGTTTGCTCGAGGACTAGCAAAAGCTTAAGTTTGGGGGTGTTTGATAGCGAGCAGAGCTAGCTAGTTTCCCCTAATTAATTTAGCTAGTCTTTGATGATTTATTGGCCGATTTATTGCACTTAATTGTTTATTTTGTAGGAAAGTGTTGATTAGAGCTTAAGCATGGAATTTGAGTCAATCGGGTGCTCGGGACGTGAAAAGATGAAAAAGAACTGAAAAGAATCAAAAGAAGAAAAAGTCAACATATGGTCAACTGCAGGCTAACGTTGAGACGCCAGCCCTTGAGCGTCTCGACGCTGGCATTCCATATCTGATCAGGCGCTGAAAGGTCACAGCGTCGAGACGCTACGACCTTAGCGTCGAGACGCTGTGTAATTTCCATTCCAGAAAAGCGTATTTTAAAGGCAGCGTCGAGACGCTATGACGAAAAAACAGAATATAAGTTAATTTGCGGCTAGGTTTTGGGGGATTCTCTTTTGGGACATTTTGGGAGCCGTAAACAGAGGAGAAACAGAGCATTGTGGGGCTGAAGCAAAGGGAGCAAGTTAGAAATCAACCCATTGTTCGTGGGGATCGTGACGGGGACGCTCGGTCTCGGCCTACATTGAGTTTACTTCTTCTTTCCCTCAACTTAGTTAGTGTTTATGGCTCTTTTAGACTATTGCTATATCGTAACGTGTTGTATGAGTAGCTAGGTTTTAATTCTTAGGGATTGATGTAGTCGTTGGGCACGTTATGGATTGATTTACGGTTTTTATGCTATTGATGTCATTTATGCATATTTTGTGTCCTTAATGCTTTCAATTTACCGGCCATAAGTTGATTGATGTTTATGCTTGAATCTAACTCGGGAGAGAGGATTTAAATTAGAAATCAATATGCATAACTAGAATTTAGCTAAAAATCGGGAGATTAAGGTTAATTCTAGAAATTGTTAAAAAGGTTACCCTTATTGCCTTGTATGTTTATTGGATTTAGATAGGGATATCGGGTTCAATTGCATATGGGAGAATCATGTATTCTCGGGAGAGATATGTGTGATTTTAGTTTACCAAGATTTATGAATCATAGCATGTGTTAATCCGTTAATTAATCCATAATCCCAATTGGTGAAATCAAATCCCTAAGACCATTACTTCCCATTAGATTGTCACTTTTTGCATTATTTTTGTGTTTGATTTAATCTCATTCTCACTCAATTTAGTTCCCTAAATAAAATCGGTCAAAAGTATTTTCGGTAATTAAAATTGATTAGAAACCAATCCAGAGGACGACATTCAAATTTCACATACACTATATTATTACTTGACCCGTACACTTGCGGTTAGCAAATCGTGCATCACCCCCCCCCCCCCTCACCGCCCAAGTTTGAGCCCAATATTGGGTGCTTTTGAAATTTTTTTCTTTTTCCCATTTCACTTCCCCCAAAGGAGCGTGCAATGTGTTGTTTCACTTCCCTTTCAACATGTTTCCAAACACGCTTGGCTTTAACAAAAAATGAAAAAAAAATTACATTCTTAATTATAAACTTCTTTAAATATAATATATTCATTTTTTTTCCTTTTATGTTGGAATCATATCCTAATTTTCAATTTGAACCCTAATTTTCTATACACTCATTGTTCTTCAGTAATCAAGTAGTGTAGCCACCACATATTGTTTTGAACCTAAAAGAAACTCATTTCAAGTCAAATTGTTGCCAGCAATTTCAAGAAGTCAAGAATTTTGAGATTAATTTTGTAAGGTGCGTTTACTTTTCGTATTTCAATTACTTGTATGCATTTAATTTTCATGTTTAAATTACTTTTAAACATTTAGTTGTCATGTTTCTATTATTTTTATACATTTAGTTTTTATCATTCTTATTTTAAGGTTTTAGTTTCTTTATTTTATTTATTTTTATTAATGTATTGTAGATCTAATTTGAAATCTAGTGGAAAGGATTGGGTCATCATCTCTATTGAAGAAAAGTAATATTGGCTCGAATGGAAATTTCACAGATGTAAATGTTTAGGGTTTACCCGCAGATCCTGGTTTAAGAATTAGAATTCTTGATTACAATTGTAATATTCGAGTGAAGGAGTGTATATCACTCTAGCGGAATGAAAGTGTTAATATCATAAAAGCGGAAGCAATTTTGGATCTAAATCACTGAAGTCATGTTGTTCATAAGAAGAAAAATAGAGACAACTTGCCTACCTTGTTTCAATGGAGAAATTGGTTGGATTGGGTGCTGGTTTTTCTTCACCAAAGAGTCACGAACCACCAAAGGATCTTCCTTGCTATCCTCAAGCCTTTGGAACGAATTGTGGGATCCTCAAGTGATGTAATTTTAGAGAGAAAGCTTGAAAAACGAGCTAATGGAGATGGGTTTGGTGAGTTATCATTTTTGCAGCAATTCACTAAATCAAGAGCTCTAATCTTTCAGCCTTCTTCTTCAAATATATAGAGGGATAACGGAAGAAGAAATCTATTAGCATTTGACACCAAACCAAGCTGAAGATGGTGGGAATTTGGGTGGCTAGGGGAGTGCATGAGTTTAGTCACCATGCACTCCACCTCCAAAAATTCAAAATTTTGAATTTAATTAATTCAATAATTATCCAAATTAATTTGGATAATTATCTAATTTTCAATAATCTGAAAAATTCAAAATTCAAATTTAATTTTTTCAATTTTAATTTAATTCAAAATTAATTTGAAATAATTATTAAATTATTAATTAATTATTAATTTAATATTAAATATTAAATTAATATTTTGCCACCAATCCCGAACATTTCCAAAATGTTATTTTTAATCATGAACCCCTATTCATGTTTTCGGTATTTAAATCATATTTAAATATTAAGCACTCACCAATTCGGTTTTTACAAAAACCCGATGTACTAACAACGCCTTTCACCTCTTCTCATTTTTCTCAATATGAACTTAAAGTAATTCATATTTTATCCATCATATTGTTCCAAAGGTTAATCTCGAGCTAGAAAGGGGACCTGATGGACCTACAGATCATGGGCTCCAACGGTGCGAGGTTAGACTAGTCAAATCCTTTTAAGCTAGTTAACCAACTTCCGTTAACTACCGGGACACTCCACTATAGCCTAGTAGTTGAACTCCCCTCACTGCAGATTTATATTTTCGTCCACTCGATATAACCATGATTAGTAAGTCAATCATTCACAGGTCGTTCGTTACTATAGAAAGGTCAAATGTTCATTTTACCCCTATAGTAGATCTTAGTTCCTTAAGTCCACTGGTCCTCTATTGAACAATTTGTTTATGGTCCAAACATGAAACAAGATCCCTCTCGAGCCAGTGAGAGGGTGGGACCCCTTGTTCAAGTCTCGAACTCAGAACTTAAGAGAACAACCTATCTACTATCCTTGTTTCGGATAGGAGTATTCTTTCATTTTTTTCTGAATGAAAGCATGGTTTTTCATCACAAAAAAAAAAAAAAAGTATGACCTAGACTGATTATCTTCTTTGTGTATTTAGTTTCTTGTTCATTTTTATTGAATTGAATAAGAATTGCAATAGGAAAAGGGGATTTTTGGAGTTTTCTTATAAGAAATATGAAATAACCATTTTTGTCCAGTATTAGATTATGTTATACATTTATGTCTCAAGTATATACATTTGTCTTGCATCATATTTGCACACTGAAAATAAGGTATTTTTTAGAACTACTCCGTATGGTTTCAAGTGTGTATGTTTTACTTACATCTGTGCTAGTTGTCTATTATCCATCAAGTTCATGAGCTTTGATTAGGTGTAAGCTTAAGCTCTAATGCATGGGTTTAGGTGGACGACCACCTCTTAAAATTAGAATTTTTTAATTTCTTAAAATTCAAAAATTATAACTTTAATTCTGAATTTTATTATTTAAATGTACTTCTCAATTATATTTAAATAAAATTCAATTTTAATTACATAATAATAATTTATTTATTTATTTTTATATTAATTTAATATCAAATATCGAATTATTATTTTACACCTAATCTCGACTCTTCGTTAAATGAAATTTCTCGAACATGAATCCTTATTCATGTGTTCAATATTTAAATCATATTTAAATATGTCCAACTCTCAAATTTTAGTTTAATTCAAAATTAAACCAATATGTCGATAATATCAAATACGATCAACATTAATTCCCTAAATTGAATTTGGGCGATTCAAACTCTTCCATCATATTGTTCCAAAGTTTATTCCTATACGAGCTAGCAAGGGGGCCTAATAGACCAACAAATCATGGGCTACAACGATCCGAGGTTAATCAACTAAACTCATTAACCTAGTTAACCAACATTCGTTAGTGTTAAAATTGCCTTTGGATATTATCACATGAAGTAAGTCTACTGCAGTAAAAGCTCTCAATTACAGCTAAGGTAAATAGCCTCTTGATGCAAGGCATTTACATTCTGTTATGACCGTTGACAAGGGGAATCTTGTGGAAGCCATGTGCCATGTGTTGAGATGGGGCTGAGCAGGTTTCCAGGTAACTTTCAACCGGCTACAACAGGTTATCTTCTTCACATAGGGTTAGCTCGAAATTACTCTGTATTCATTCCATTCTTGTATCACTGTGAGTGAGCGAGAGAGTGGTGTGAGGTAGTGAGTGCAGAAAACAGAGTGAGTGACGGTGAGTTGGGTGTGTGTGATCTTGTAATTGGGTTTGTGAGCTGCTGGTGATTTCTTAATAAAGCTTGGGTGATCTCTTCAACAGTGGATGTACACCATCTAGGGTGGAACCACTATAATTGTTGTGTTCTTTATTCTTCTTTGCTCTCTTCTTTAAGTTGTTGTTTTAGGTTTGTGGTCACTGGAGTATTTGATTTGCTAATCAAATTATAACAAGTGGTATCAGAGCCACAAGTTGATCGAATCTTCTCTCGGAAACAAGGTTGGTGCACTTTCGATTTAGTTGATCTTTGTTTACTAATTCATCTGTTTCCTGAAGCTATGGGTACCAGGTTTGAGGTAGACAAATTTTCTTGTAAGGGTGATTTTGGGTTGTGGCGCTAGAAGATCAAAGCCTTGTTGGTTCAACAAAAGGTGGCTAAGATCTTAGATGATCCAACTACACTACCCGATACTCTCACACAAGAAAAACGAGATGAGATGGTCAAGATTGCTTTCAGCACAATGATTTTGTACCTATCGGACAATGTTCTCAGGCAAGTCGATGAGGTAACATCTGCTGCTGGTCTGTGGAAACGACTATAAGAGTTGTATCTGACTAAATCTCTGCCTAATAAAATTTTCTTGAAGGAGAGGTTGTTTAGCTTTAGGATGAATCCTACTAAAGGGAGAGAAGCAAACCTAGATGAATTTAAGAAGATAACTATAGATTTGGCCAATATAGGAGAAAAGATAAGTGACGAAAACCAAGCTATCATACTTTTAAATTCTTTCCCTGAATCTTATAAAGAGGTGAAGAATGCGATTAAGTATGGTAGGGATTCTTTGACTCTTACTGTTGTGTTAGAAGCTTCAAGGTCAAAGCAGCTTGAACTCATAAGGGAAAAAAGAGATGGTGAAATTCTTCTGGCTAGAGGAAGATCAGAAAAGAAGAATTGGAAGGGAAGAAAGGAGCAAAGGAAAAGATCCAAGTCTAAGGCAAAACATAAGAGATGTTACACATGTAACAAAGAAGGCCATTACAGGAAAGATTGCCCTCAGAATAAGAACAAGGATAAAACTGAAATCAAGAAGGATGAGGCTAAATCTGCAAACTGTATGGAAGGTTATGACTCAGCAGAGGTCCTTATGGTATCAGATTTTGAGGTTCAAAATGAGTGGATTCTTGATTCCGGGTGTTCATTTCATATGACACCATCAAGAGAGTATTTGTTTGATTTCAAAGACATCACTGGAGCAAAGGTCCTTTTAGGAAACAATGAAGCTTGTATGGTGCAAGGAATTGGTTCGGTGAGGATCAAGGCTCATGATGGTCAAGAGAAAATTCTAAGTGAGGTGAGATATGTACCTCAACTGAGAAGGAACCTAATTTCTCTTGGTGAACTTGATAGGTCAGGTTACTCATATAAATCAGAAAAAGGTACTCTAAAAATTTACAAGAGCTCATTGCTAAAACTGAAGGGAATTCTAAAGAATGGCCTATATGTTTTGGATGGAACAACAGTTGTGGGAGAAACATCTGTGGTTACTGAAGCAGCTACGAAACACACCGAATTGTGGCATAAGAGGCTAGGACATGTGAGTGAAGGAGGCTTGCAAGCACTCTTCAAACAAGGTCTAATTGGAGACAAGAAACTAGCAGACTTGCCACAGTGTGAACACTGTGTAATGAGTAAATCAACAAGGGTAAAATTTAGCAAAGGTAAGCACTCTACAGGGGCTATTATGGATTATGTGCATTCTGACCTGTGGGGTCCGACAAGGGTATCCACGCTAGGAGGTGCCAAATACTTTATGACCATAATAGATGATTACTCAAGGAAGGTCTGGATCTATTTGTTAAAGAACAAAAATGAGGCTTTTCAAGGTTCAAGGAATGGAAGATGTTGAATGAAAACAAGACTGGTAGGAAGCTGAAATGTTTAAGAACAGATAATGGGTTAGAGTTTCTAAGCAACGAGTTCAAGGATTTTGCAAACAAGATGGAGTTAAGAGGCACTTAACAGTGAGAATGACTCCACAACAAAATGGTTTGGCAAAACGTTATAATAGAACTATCCTTGAAAGGGTTAGATGCTTACTCTCTAATGTCAAACTCCCAAAGATATTTTGGGGAGAAGCTGAGCCACTGCTTGTTACCTAATCAACAGATGTCCTTCAACAGCTATTGGGTTGAAGACATCCCAAGAACTTTGACAGGTAAGCCACCAGATCTTAGTAATCTTAGAGTTTTCGGATGCACTACATTTGCTCACGTGAAAGATGGGAAGTTGGAGCCACGAGCTGTGAAGTGTATATTCCTAGGATATCCTCAAGGGATTAAGGGATATAAGATGTGGTCTTTGGAAGAAGAAAAGGGGAAATGTATTATCAGCAAGGATGTAGTTTTTAATGAGGAAGAAATGCCATACTCATTAAGGAATGGTGCTGATTCAAATGAAGAGCAAGATAGTTCTAGCAGTTATGAGATAGTAACTGAGGATGTTCAAGCTGAAATTGAGCCCCCTTCGATCCAAGTCACAGATAGTACTGCGGGTGTTAATTCGGGTAGCAGAATCAATACAGATAGTACTGATGCTACAACAACTTCAAGCTTGATAGCGAGCAGAAATGTGGCTATTTTAGTCTCAATTTATTAAGCTTTTCTGTGCTTTAATCGTGTATTTAATGAAATATTTAATGAATTCTGTTATTTGGTCCCTAGGAGCAAAGTTGGTGATTTTGGGAGAAAAAGTGCCAAAAATGAAGCAAATGAAGCCCAAATCCAAGCTTGGATCAAAAGGGGATCCAAGAAGGTCAATCATGATGAAAATTCCCAAAAGAAATGAAGAGAAGGGCCAAAAATCAGCCCAAAACCGAAGTTGGAAATTCTGGGAATTAGGTCACGTCGAGACGCTGTGTAGATAGCATCGCAACGCTACCCATTTCTTGGGCAACAAGACGCGAGCGTCGCAGCGTCGCGACGCTGTGCAATGTAGCGTCGCGACGCTGCCCCCTTTCCAGGCCTATAAAAGGCACCCCATGGTGCCTCATTTGATCATCCAACAATTTCTCAAGGAATCCATTCCTTTCCTTCTTTCTTAGGCTCCTTTGGGGCCCCTCTCAAGGCTTTCTAGCCTTTTTTAGAGAATTCTTTAGTGGGAAATATTTTGGGAGTTTTGGGGAGCATCTTAGGAAGCTCAAGGAGTAGTCGGCGGGGCTCCAAGCGTCAGCGAAGGGGTTTTTCGACGGTCAATTCCTTTCCTTTTATGCTCTTAATTATGTTTTCTATTGTAATTACTGTGGATATTTTAGCCATGTGTTGCTAACCCAAATTGGGGTCTTGAAATGAAATTATAGTTCAAATGTTGTTGTAATTTCATGTCTCTTGCCCATGTCCTAATTATTTGTATGGATGCGCTAAATGTTTTATTCAATCTGGCCAATTGTATAATGATCTGATTCTTAATGGAAACTCGACGGAGAGAAATTAGGATAGATCGTAATCCATGCAACTAGTTTAATTGCTCGTTGTGACACCGGGATTAGTTGATTAAACTTAGATTCCTAAAATGAATCAGAGCGTAATAATTAATGATTTTTAATTGCGCTAAGGACACTTAGGTTGTTAAAATGAATTAATTACAATTAGGGAAAACCGACAGGAGAACCTATGTGATTAACGAAGATTCTAGGATTATAATTAGTAGGGCAATAAGATAAGATAATTATAACAATTGTTTAGCTAATAATTGATTTTCAAGACCCCTCTTCCCATTAAAAGAAAACTCTTTCTCCATCTTTTATTTTTTTATTATTTATCAGCTTATTTTTGCTTGAATTTTAAATTCCTTATTATCGCATGAGTTGTTCCCTAAATATTATTTCGCCCAAGTACTTTTAGTGCTCAAGAGGTTTTATTTTTGCTTAATTTTCGCTTCGCCTCCCTGTGGATTCGATACTCGGTATTACTACCGTTTTATATTACTTGTGACGACCCGTGCGCTTGCGATGATCGGTTAGTCGTATCAACAAAGCTCTGACTCAACCCCCAGTCCTCCACAGCAACGAATTTTAGTTGAAGAGGGAGAATTTACTGCTCCATCAAGTACTATTCAGCAAGGAACAGTGGAGTCTAATCTCCAAAACTACTAGTTGGCTTGTGATAGAGGAAAAAGGAGCAGTAAACCACCAACAATGTATTGTTATTCTGACCTAGTGGCATTTGCTTTGAATTGTGCAGGTGAAATTGATGAAGAAGAGCCACTTTCTTACAAGGAGGCAGTGGAGTCATCAAATGCAATTCAATGGAAGCAAGCAATGGATGATGAGATAGCATCATTGCATAAGAATAACACATGGATCCTGGTTGAAAGACAAACAACTCAGAAAGTTGTCTAGTGTAAGTGGATATACAAAGTAAAACCTGGGATAGATGCAAAAACGCAACCTAGATATATGGCTAGGTTAGTTGCAAAAGGGTACACACAGCAAGAGGGAGTTGGCTTTAATGAAGTTTTTTCTCCAATAGTTAGACATTCTTCAATAAGGATCATATTATCTTTAGCTACATATTTTAATATGGTTGAGCAAATGGATGTGACTATGGCCTTTCTCCACGGTGAGTTAGATGAGAAAATCTATATGAGTCAACCACAAGGCTATAAGGTGCCAGGTAAAGAGAATCATGTATGTTTGCTTAATAAGTCTTTGTATGGCTTAAAGCAGTCCCCTAGGCAGTGGTATATAAGGTTTGATACATTCATTTTGTCTCAAGGTTTTCTTAGAAGTTCATATGATGCATTTGTCTATAGAAAACAAGTTGAGAATGATGAATACATATACCTACTGTTGTATGTTGATGACATGATTCTAGAATCAAAAGATCCTAATTAGGTTTGTAAACTTAAAAGGAAGCTAGGTTCTGAATTTGAATTGAAAGACCTAGGATCTCTAAAGAAAATTCTTGGAATGGAGATCAAAAGAGATAGGTTAAAAGGTACAATGTCTATAACACAAGGAACCTATGTTCAAAAGTTGCTTAATAGGTTCAATATGGTTAATAGCAAGATTGTTAAAACACCTTTCTCACCACATTTCAAATTATCAGCAGAACAGTCACCTAAAACAGTAGAGGAAGAGTCTGAAATGGATAATATTCCATATGCTAATGTTGTAGGCTGTATAATGTATCTGATGGTATGCTCTCGGCCAGATTTGTCACATCCAATGAGTGTAGTGAGCCGGTTTATGGCAAAACCAGGTAGACCCCATTGGGAGGCAGTAAAATGGATATTTAGGTATCTTAAAGGAACTCCAAATCATGGTTTACAGTATGGTAGAAGTAAGACTATTGTGTTGTCTTTGGTTGGCTATACAGATGCTGACTATGCACAACAGATCATGATAGGAGGAGATCCATATCAGGTTACATTTATACGTTATGTGGAAACATCATTAGCTGGAAATCATCTTTGCAGCATGTGGTTGCCCTCTCAACAACAGAATCCGAGTATATAGCAGTTGGAGAAGCTGTCAAGGAAGGATTACGGTTAAGGGGCATGGTTAGTGAGCTGATTGATGAAGACAAGGTTCCCATTATGTACTGTGATAGCCAAAGTGTCGTACACTTGGCTAAGAACCCAACACATCATGAAAGATTAAAACACATTGATGTGAAGCATCATTTTGTCAGAGATGTGTTAGCAAAAGGACACTTGAAGCTGAATAAGGTGAGCACATCAGAAAATCCAGCTGACATGCTCACGAAAGCTTTACCTACAGCAAAGTTCAATTATTTTGTGAACTTGTTGAATCTTGAACCTGGCTAAAGAAGTTGAAGGAAGAGATCACACATGAGCTGTGATGAATATCAAGGCAATAGTGAGATTTGTTAAAATTGCCTTTGAATATTTTCACATGAAGTAAGTCTACTGTAGTAAAAGCTCTCAATTACAGCTAAGGTAAATGGCCTCTTGATGCAAGGCATTTACATTCTTTTATGACCGTTGACAAGGGGAATCTTGTTGAAGCCATGTGCCATGTGCTGAGATGGGGCTGAGCAGGTTTCCATGTAACTTTCAACCGGCTACAACAGGTTATCTTCTTCACATAGGGTTAGTTTGAAATTACTCTGTATTCATTCCATTCTTGTACCACTGTGAGTGAGCGAGAGAGTGGTGTGAGGTAGTGAGTGCAGAAAACGGAGTGAGTGACAGTGAGCTGGGTGTGTGTGATCTTGTAATTGGGTTTGTGAGCTGCAGGTGATTTCTTAATAAAGCTTGGGTGATCTCTTCAACAGTAGATGTACACCATCTAGGGTGGATCCACTATAATTGTTGTGTTCTTCATTCTTCTTTACTCTCTTCTCTAAGTTGTTGTTTTGGGTTTGTGGTCACTTGAGTATTTGATTTGCTAATCAAATTATAACAGTTAGCTATTAGGACACTCCACTACAACCCAGTAGTTGCACTTCCCTCACTGTAGATATATTTTTGTCCACTCGATATAGCCATGATTAGTAAGTCGACCATTCACCGATTGTTCGTAACTATAGCTAGGTCAAATGTCTGTTTTACCCCTGTAACACTTCTAGGTCCGTAAGTCTATTGATCCTCTAAGGAACAATTAGTTTGTGATCTAACCAACAAACCGAGTCCTTCTTGGGCCAATGAGAGGGTGGGGCTCCTTGTTCAAGTTCCAAAATCATTACTTAAGGGAACAACCTCTCTTTATCCCTATAACCAATAGGAGTGAATTCCGTCTTGCAAGACTATGTCCCCAGCTATCTACTCGATCTTATCCCAAAAATGGTAGGTTTATTGAGTCGGTGAATACAAGTCACTCTCACCCATGCAGATCAAAGGATAATCACAAATAAACAGGATTTCATAGTTAGCTCATGATTAAGATCGAGTTACCTAGGTCATCGTATGAAATAGTCAGTCTCATCAGTAAACGGCGTCATAAAGTGAGAATGACATATTTCTTGGTCCAGTCTTATGCAAACTCATTGCATAAGATGCCCCTACTCACATGTCTCTACATGAACGATCTAGGATCACATCGTTTTCCCTAAATGCAAAGTAGGCTGCATTCATAGTGTCCCCAGAATAAGGTATCCAGTCTTATTTATATACTATAAATCATTTTGGCTATATACTTGAACTTGATCATTCTTTCATGTCTCTACATAAAGTTCGAGTATTCATACTCTAGTCAAGGATCTTAGTTCATGTAACATTCTGTGCGCTTCGAGTGTATTTAAATCCCGAGTTTAGAGTTGGAAGATATACAAATTATGTTTTGACTTGAACTTAGGGGTTTAATTTTTAAACCAAAGTCTTTGGGAATTAAACGTGATTAAATAAAATCTCCCTCTAAATCTCGTTGGCTTGGTTTGTTTTCAGTTGAGGAAATTCAGCATTTTAAATCAAAGTATTTCACGCTGAATATTGGGTGTCGGTTGTGAGAATCCTATTTTTGGGCTTAAGGTTATTTGGAAAAAGAAAATAAATTTTAAAGAAAAGGAGGAAAGAAAAACCCTAAGGCTCTCATCTCCCTCATCTCTTTCTCTTCACGCGTGGAGCAGCCCCCTTTGTCGTTTGCTTCAGCAGCCACGTGTCCCCTCCAGCCAAAGTCTCGCGCCGTCGCCGCCCAATCCCTTGCCATCGAGGAACGCCTCCGTGGGTTGCCACCGCTCGAGCTCCAGTGCCACCGTCGTCGTGCTCATCGCGCTGCCCCTTTCGTCGCACGGATCTCCCTCTCTCAACGTCGTCTCTCTCTTTTCCGTCGGTCTCTCTCTCTAGTGCTGTCGTGAGCCGTGAAGCTCGTGCGCCGCCGTTCTAATCGCGTCGCTGCCTTCCTCTCTGTTTCGTGGGTTTCAAGATTCAGATCCCACTCTTCTCCTTCCATTTTCAGCAAGAAAAGTCGTGGGTAAGTCTCTTCTCCCTCGATCTAGTTGTTTTAAGGCCCGATCTAACTCCTTCATGTCTGTATGGTTAGATCTTGTGCGGACAGAAGCTCGAAGCACCGTCTCTTCCGCGTTTCAGCCTTCAAAATCATGGGTAAGCTCTTGTTCGTCTCATTCATAGATGAGATAAGGCCGATCTAACTCTGTTTGCTCGTTTCAGCCGATTCCGCCTCTGTCCAGCAGCATTCTTGGTTGTTGTTGGCATCATTTGGCGTTTCTGGTAAGTCTAATCCCTTACCCATGCTTGTATGGTGTTAGGATTAGAATGCCCATTCTTTTAGGTGCTGAAAAGTTAAGTTGGTGTTTAATTTTCTGATCTGCAGCGCCGTCTAAGTGTTCGATTGTGTTTGAAACGCTTCGAATCGAATACCCACTGCCCAAAGAGCGTTCTGACTCACTGGTTGTGGTTTGTATAGCCCGTCTAGTGTTGAAACGGGACCGTTTGGGTAAGATTTTCTGTTGTATTCAGTTTTTAGTTTTGAGGTGCATTGGTAGTAAAGTGTTTCAGCTTTAAAATCATGAATTTACCTTTTCTCGTTAGTTGTTTAGGTCCTTAGAATGTGTTTAAAATGGGTCGAATGCATGTTGTCCCTTCATTGGTAGCATTGAAGTTTGTTGTCATTAATTATTCTAGCCTTAGAAGCATGTGTTAGCCGATACCCATTGCATATCTAGGCACGTAGGAGTTGCCTAACCTTTATAGGACATAGTTTATGCGTTTAAATGGTTTATCGTGGCTATTGTAGTTCAAAATCATGTAGTTCTTCAAATGCCCATTAAGTCTCGTTGCCTCAATCGTCTTACCCGACCTTTGTAGGTTAGGTATGAGCTTTAGGTTGTTGTCCATAGCTTAAAAAGCTTGCTAAATAGGTTTCCAATGTTTATCTAGGCCTTATTTGCGTTGCCTAAGCTTTAGGAGCTCTTAGTATCTTGTTCATGCATTTTGGGTGGTTGATGCTTGTTGTCCAGTGGTCGTGTATCTTTAATATCGTCAACTAACAAATACCCACCACCCGTAACGCTTTAAACATGGTTGCCCATGGTTTAATGGCGTTGGGTTTTCAATTCGGGTTATGTTTAGATGCTATCCAGCAAGGAAATAAACCGTTATTGGTTCAATTTTGTCCTTAGCATCATGTTTTAGGGTGATTTTCTTTAGTATAGACTTCATTTAATGGTTGGTAGTTTATTTGTAGCTAGAAGCTTGTTTTGGAGCGTGTTTGTGCAGTTCTAGCGTTGGTTTGTAAAAGTGATATGTTAGTAGTTTCTACTTGCTGGGCTGTGTTTGATTGCATGAAGCATGTTTTGTTGTTTTCTTTCTTTATCTTTATACTTGTGAAATGCTTAAGATGAGCTTATTTTGTTAAGTGCTTGGGATAAGCATGTGTGTTATTGTGATAAGCATGATTTGCTGAGTTGTGGTTGTAGTTTAAGCATGTTGTATTTGTTGTTAAGCATGATGAAGTGTTGCATTCTAGCATGATGGGATGTCGTGTTATGTATACGGGGTTAGGCTAGCATGTGTCATGGAAAGTGTAGCATGAGTCTAGCGGTATCGTTGCATGACGCGTAATTCATGTGTAGGTGCACATCATGGTGGGTAATTCACGTGTTTAGTTTTGCGTAATATGGCACGTAATGCATGCGAGTGGTTTTGCGCAGCATGGCGCGTAATGAATGCGATTGGTGCGCAGCGTGGCGCGTAATTCACGTGTTGGTTTGCGCAGCATGGCGCGTAACTCATGCGTTAGGTGCAGAGCATGACGCGTAAATCATGTGTGGTCTTGTAGAGTGTGGATGCATAGTGTGGGAAACATATGCAAGATGGTGATTCGTTGTCTGTGAGCATGGTGTGGATTTTATTGCTTTGTGAGCATGTTTGTTTTACTGCTTTTGGAAGCATGTTGTATGCATGTGAGAAACATGTTGTTTGTAATTGTTTGATGCCTGTGATCTGGCTTGTGTGAGCTACTTACCAGTACCGCGGTTGTACTGATCATATCCCCTTCCCACCTTCCCCCCAACATTTTAGATGTTGCAGGTATCGAGGATGATATGGACCTTGGTGGCAAGGAGGAGAACTACGAGGAAAAGTTCATAGGGTCTTGTTTTTCCTGTTGCTATGTTTTTAAATGGCTTTAGTTGGATAGTATGAGTTGTTTTGTAATTAGTAGTTCTGTGACGGTGAGTGATTCACCTGAGAGAGGTTTTGTTTTCAAGTTATGAAGTAGACTTGTTTATTTGATTAAGTTTAATAAATGTTTTAGCTAGAGGTCTAGCTTTCCTGTTAATAATGTCTTAATGTTTCGCTGCATGATTTTAGTTTCTGAATGTTGCCTTGAGGTTTGTCTTGTTTAAAGGAGATAGGTTTGTGAAATCTGACTGTAGTTTGGTGGAGCTTGGTTGGTTGCCTATTTAGAAGTGTTAATGTCTTTTATCAAGTGAAGTAAAATTTTGGGATAACCAGTTTTGTGTCGTTATGCTGCCGAAATTTTCGGTACATTCGGTTTAAAGAGAGTTGTCCTAAATACTTAACAGTCTAGAGTAAGTAGTAGCGCCGCTAGGCTAGAGGTTGGAGAACCTGGAGCGTTACAGTTTATTGGATTTCGGTTAAATAACACGCAATTCACTTAATAATCTCAATAACAACTTTATTGCAAAATATGAATATGTTTCAAGTTTACAAACCACGAGTTTTTTAGGACATAAAACCCAACAATGAGATGCTCGAAATGATGGATGATTTGCATGGTCCAATGTTTGAAGACATTACTAAAGAATTAGATGTGCAAGATGAGACCAATAGATATAGTGGAATGTTTCATGAAGTAGAAGAAGATTTAGTGGAATGTTTCAAAACTTTATATGACCAATACAACGATTTGGGAACCTTATTGATATTTGAGTTCACATTTACATACTGTAATTGAAACTTTTTACTCCATTATTTACAATTCTAGGATCATGATTATTCATATGAAAATTATATATTCTTGTAATTTTAGATTTGAATCATAAATTTTATTTAACTACCCTGTAATTTTAGATTTTCGATTATAGTTTCTAACAAGGGTAATTTTGTAACTTAATAATTCGTATTTATTAATTCACAAAATCAGTTTGGCTATTTATCTAAAAAAATAAGGACCGTTGTCATTTATCAAAATACAGTTTAAAAAATTGTCATTCTTGTTGTTATACCTACAATAAATCCATGATTAAAACTTTAAAATTTTTTCAAGCATCTCCTTTTTTTTTTAAATTTTCTAATGACAAGAACCATGTAATTTACCCCAAATAGGAGTTTTCTTCTCTCATTTGTCACTAAGAGCTTTTAGTATTTGTTCTATACGAACAATAGGATTCAAACCATTTGTTTCCCTACATAAATGTGCCAAATGAACATTCATTCAACAATATACAATATTTAAAACCTATATATATGAATCTAAGTAGGATTGATGAATAAAGACAATACGCGATCTTTGGTCTCATGATCTTGAGTAGTATGCCCATCTCCATGTTGGTAGACTGTGTGAGAAATTCTAGCGAGGTTTAAGGCAATTTCTCTGAAAGGGGGAGAGAAGAACAATGAAGAATTCAAATTTTGAACTTCATTCATTTTCTTCCATGAATCGATTATCAAATCCTTTACATATCTTCGTGCTTCATGTTCAGAGGCACCCGTGTCATTCATGTAACATTGGACTGATTTTGCAACTTCACCTCTCTCTGCTTCCTCCTATGATTTAGAAAATTCCATTATTAGTGTTATTTTTCTGCATGCTAGAAAATTATGAAATCAATGGTATACAAAAATGCTATTTTAAAATAAATACTGAGGATGAAGCTAAGTCATTGGTAAGGCGAAAGATCATGGATGAATGTCGAACGATATCAGGATAATCTTCCAAGCATTCCAAAGCCTCTTTTGTTATTGAGTCGGAGGCAAAGACGTAAGCATGAATGAGAATAACAGGTCCTGATACTGAAATCCAAGCATTGTTTAAATACTCTTGGAATGTTGGTTTATAATTGGTGTAGTACCATTGTGCCTCTATAAAAAATGCTTTGCATAAATCTGTCCACTGCAGCATTTAAATGTACAGGAAGTTGGGATTTGATAAGAATATGTGTAACGAAAAAATAGAAGTTTCAAATTTGCATTAAACGAAAAACAGTTACCATTTTTCTTAAATATTGAATGACATTGACTCTATGTTCCTTAAAAGCATCGAAAGTGATGTCGTTGATGGTGTTGTGGAGAGCAATAAAACATATTTTCATGTAGTCAGGTAATGAATCAATTGCAGCAATATCCCATCTGAAGATACAAAATGCCAACAGTATTATATTTTCTTTAAAAAAGGAGAAAGAAAAAGCGAACAATCTCTTACTTGATCAAAAGTTTACCTTTCAATGGCATCAGTAAAGAGTTTGAGTTCGTCCAGAGTTCCATAGACATCATAAACATCATCAATTAGTGTTATTAAGGAACCAATTTTTGTAGACATTGTTCTGAGATATCCAAGATGAGGTTCACATCCAAGTCCCACCGACCAGAAGAAATTAGCCATCAATCTATCCCTTGCAAACTCAAGTTTTTCTCCAAGGCCTGTGCTCTTCCACCACCTTCATATACCCACCAAAAACCACTACAATATATCAGATCAATTCCTAATAAACATTTTTCTGCTTCTGTTTTTAGGTAAAAAGTAATAACAAATTAAGAAATATGACAATAATCGGTTATTATAATGGATAGTAATTAAGGTTTGCTTTTTAAAAAAATTGCAAATATGGCAAGTCTATCAATGATAAATTTCAATCACAATCCATGTAACTGATAGAATAGTTTCCCATCAATAACCATAATTATGATTAAATTCTATCGTTTGATAGACTTCTATCACTAATAATAGACTTTAATTTTGTTATATTTCACAAATCTATTAGTGTTAGACATCTATCAATTATGATTCAAGTTTTTCGCTGACGAACTTCTAACACTAATAGACTTAAATTTGACAATATTAGCAAATAGTTCTAGATTTGGTTATATTTGCAATTATTTTAGTCTATTTTGGCAAAAAAAAAAACCCTTACCTAGAGGCATATTTCAACTCGTCTTGATGTGTAGATTGGACAATGTTGAAGTCTAACTTGGCTAATTCGAACAACACAAGATTTGCGTTCGGTTTTCTTCTATATACATCGATGAACCATCTAGCCTCCAATCTTGGCATCCTCCAATGAAGTGGAAGTTGGAGAGCATGACTTATGATAGTAGAAGTCATTTCATCACTACTAAACAATTTAAGGTATTTGGAAAGATGTTGGAGGGCAGAGTGTCTGGCTTCATCCAAAAAGCTTTCACCTTCAATTGCTAAGAAGGAAGCTTCATACAATGATAACATTGCAATGCCTTTCTCCTCACAGATGCTACCGAAATTTTCGAGCTCATCCTTAAACTCATAGAAAACGCCTGCAGGTAATAATTCAATAATACTTAATATAATTTTGTTTTTGAAAATTAATAATCCACCAGTTTTATCAATAATTTGTGTTAAACCTTTTTTTTAATTTGAAAATTACTTCTTCTAAATTTTAGAATTTTTTTTTTTTTTAATTTAAATGACTTTCAAAGTACATTTAAAAAATAATATAACTAAAAATAAGTACTTTTTAATTTTTAAAAAAGTATATTTATAATCTATAGTATATTTGGAAAATTGTTTCTGGACTATTATGCCTCTATTCAATTTCTAAATTTAGAAACATGCCATTTTTTTTTTATCGATTACTAATAATCGATGGATTGTTCCTAAAATTGTTATTCCTACAATTATATTTAAATGTTATAATTGATAGGATGAATTTAATTATAATATTATTTACAAACAAATTAGATTTTATTTCTCTACCGAGAAATCAAATTAAAGTTAAAGTAGATTAAGGGTGTGTTTGGTTTAGCTTGAATTCAAGTGTTTAATTTTGAAAAAAAAAATCATTTTTAAAAAATTTCTAGTGTTTGGCAACCACTAAAAATGACTTATTAAAAAATGAGATTAAGAAATAAATTATTTTGAGAGAAACACTCCAAACCAACTTTTCTAAAAAGAGTTTTTAAGTATACAAGAACTTGAGCATAAAAACACTTATGAGGGAGTGTAACCAAACATAGGAGTATTTAAATTATAAACAATTTTTATACAAAATGTTTTTTAAAAAATGCATTCTTGAAAAACATTTAAATTAAAATGTATTCCAAACGGACCCTAATTTATTTTTTTGTTAATTTTTTATTATTAAGTTAATAGTATAGTGTATTATAATTATTGTTTAATTTCATTAAAAAAAATCACTTGATAATTTGAAATGTTTAATTAAAACCTAAAGATGATGTCCCTACTTTAATTTCTTAATTAAAAAATATGTGGTCATGGATTATAAATAGTAAATTATTTTTTTAATCAAAATAAATAATAAATTAATTAAGTACTTAGTTATTGAGAATAGATTATTAAATAATTATCAATAATAATGGTTATGGAATATGAGAAGTTATAATACTCTTCTCAAAAAAAAAAAAATTATAATCCAAAAAGTTTTTTCATTAATTACAATTTTTTTATTTAATTTAATTGTAATTAATAATGGAATTTTAAATGGTTTAGAATTTTAATAGTTTGGTAATTCTTAATACTCTATCACTATATCACTATATAAATTGTAATTAATAATAGAATTTTAAGTGGTTTGGAATTCTATGTTTTGTAAGTTTTAATTCTCTATCAGGTTTTCCTCGTCCATTTTTCATGAACAAGCTTTCAAAAAGATTTTCTGAAATTTAGTTTATCAAAAGAAAATGGAAACCAAATTGCTCATTTGTTAGCTAAAATTGCACTGACCTTGGCGAAAGAAGTTGTTTGAATCGAAGAATAGCATGATGAAATCGGTTGTACAATATTTAGAGAGTTGGTTTAACAATTTAACACACTTGAAGCATCTACTTCTTTCTTTCTTTTATGTTTTCTAATTTATCTTTTTCATGCTTCTTTGTTTTGCTCATGAAGGTAATAAAAAAAAATAAAAATAAAAAAAACTTCATTTTTTCTAAATTTTCAACTCTCTTAATTCATTACTCCTAGTTATTTCAAATCTTGAAAGCAACTCATGATATGTTACTTGGTACATTCAAATTGTAAGAAGCGCATACAACAAAATATACTAGACTTCATTGATGTTAAAATTATAAAAAAAATAAAAAATTAGACGTATTGAAAAATCAATTTAGCTAAACGAAATTTCAATATACCATACCCAAAAAAGTTGATAAATAAAGGAAATATAAAAAATTATGTCTTCAATATTATAAATTAATTATAAAATTAAGGTTCTTAATTACTAAAGTTTGGCATACTACAACATTTGCATTTTATAGTTTTAATTTTTACTAAAGTTAACAAATCAAAAAAATTTTTTAAAAAAATTGTTAGAATGTTGGATTAGAGAGAATAAAAATTAAATGCCCTCGTATAGTTGATAAATGAAGGGAGTATAAAAGGATAGAATATGAAAAGTTTTTCCATTATTTAGAAAAAAAATTAACACAAGCACTATTACACTAATTATTTTTAATTATGGAGTTTCCAAACTCTCGCAATTCTTGCAACTCCTTCATCCCTCTAATTATGAAATTATATCTTCCATTTACATGATCTAGACAATTTGAGTTGTATTTTTTTTTTTTTTTTTTTTTTTTTTTACTTCTCTCTATGTTTACATTTTAGCTTTAGTAGAGTTTCTAAAGTTTATATACTAGAATACTAGCATTTGGAGTTCTGAGGAAGAGGTATATCTACTTTTCCTTCACTATAACTATTATTTGGATTATTTTGTTATTAATTTTTAGATTGCTATTTTTTGTAATTATAATTGTTTATGCATGCTAATTAAAATTTTTATATTTTATATATATATATTTTTTGTTAGATCATGTTTTTTCTTAATCTAGAAGAATTATATACACACTTAATTTTTTTACAAAGCATCAATATTTTATTTCAAAACAAAGAAAATTTTAGTTCTTTCTTTTTGTTGTCCTCTGTATACTTTACTGAAAAATGTTTTATATATTAAATTTCTGATTTGCTCCTGACGTTGTGTAAAAAATTAAAATATTAATGATCGCATAAAAATTTTGCACTCTTAATTTAGCTTGAACATGTTCATTTCTAAGTGAAAGTGTAATTGAAAAAAAAAAAAATTAAACTTTAAGCCAGCCTTGATTAAGCATCTTGATTTTTTGGTTTTTCTAATTTTTTTTGTTTTTTTTTTTTTTTTAATTTAAAAGTCATACAAAGTTTAGTAAATGGCTATGTTTTCTATTTTTAAAGAACAAAAATCCAAACATGTGTTGATAAATGTGTTTTCGTTTTCTTTGTTAAATAATTTAGAGAGATTAGGAAACTTAGGACCCCTTTGATAACATTCTCGTTTCATGTTTCTCGTTTCTCGTTTTTTGTTTCATGTTTCTTGTTTCTTGTGTTTTAAGAATTAGAAACAGAAACATGTTTGATAACTATTTCTGTTCCTTGTTTCTCTGAAAAAAGAAACAGAAACACAAATGTGTTTGATAACTGATTCTTGTTTCTTGTTTTTTTAGTTAAAATAAAATTTAGTACATCTAATAAAAAAATATATTAATTTTCAACGATTATTTTTTTTATTTATCCTTCTTCTTCCTCATTACTACCACCATTGTTACCGATCACCCGTCGTCATTGATCATCGACCATCGATACCGACCTCCGACCACTAGGCGAATGCTGACAGTTAGCGACAAATGCTGGAAAAGTCGTCGGCGTGTGGCGGCGGTCGTCGAAAACAAGAAAAAAGGAAAAAGTTTCAGTCGACGACGATAGTGGCGGTCGGTTGTAGCAGCTGGTCGACGGAGGTCGGTGGCGATCAGTCGGCGAAGGCCGATCAGCGGAGGTCGACGGAGATCGACGACGCCCAGTAGTCGGAGATCGACGGTGGCGGTCGGTCAGCAAAGGTCGACAGCGCCCGGTAGTCAGAGGTCGACGGTAGCGGCTGGTCGTCGGCGCCCGATCGACAGAGGTTAACAGTAGTCCGAGGTCGACGGTGGCAGATGGGTGGCGAAGGCTGGTAGTCAAAGGTCAACGGTGAGGGTTGGTCGGTGGCGATCGGTAGTCGAAGGTCGACGGTGGCAATCGGTAGACATATGTCGGTCAGCGAAGGTCGGTGACACCCAATAGTCAGAAGTCGACGGTGGCGGTCGTTTGTTGGAGGTTGGTGGTTGTCGGTATTTAGAGGTCGACGGTAGTGGCTGGTAGTCGGAGGTCTAGGGTAGTGGTAGGTCAGTAGAGGCTGGTTAGCGGGGGTCGGCGGAGGTCGGTTATCTAGGTCGACGATGGCGATCAATTGGAAGAGGTCAGCATTGACTGATAGTCGGCAGTCGACGACGGCGGCCGGTCGGACGTGGTTGGTCGACGGTAATCAGAGGTCGGCGGCGCCCGATAGTTAGAGGTCAGCGGCTACCGGTAGTCAGAGGTCGATGGTAGTGGCTGGTCGGTGGCGCCTAGTAGTCTGAGGTCAACGGTAGCGGTTAATCGGTGGAGGCTAGTCAGCAGGGGATCGACGGCTACCGGTAGTCGGAGGTTGACGATGACGGTCGTTCGGTGGAGGTCGACGGCTGTCGGTAGTCAGAGGTCGACAGTAGTGGCTGGTCGGTGGCTGGTCAGTGGCGCCTGGTAGTCTGAGGTCGAAAGTAGCGGTCAGTCAGTGGAGGCTGGTCAGTAGGGGTCGACGGCGCCCAATAGTCAGAGGTCGACGATGGTGGTTGGTCGACGGTGACGCACGTTCGACTGTGGTCGGAGGCTGTCGGTAGTTAGAGGTCGACGGTAGTTGCTGGTCGGCGGCGCTCGGTAGTCTGAGGTCGACGGTAGCGGTCAGTCGGTGGAGGCTGGTCAGCGGGGGTCGACGACGGTTGATAGTCGGAGGTTGACGGTGTCAGGTAGTCAGAGGTGTATGGTAGCGATCGGTCGGTGGAGGCTGCTCATCGGGGGTCGGCGGAGGCCGGTAATCGTAGGTGGATGGTGGCGGTCGGTCAGTGGAGGTAACCGGTAGTCGGAGGTCGACGGTGGCGGTCGATCGACGAAGGTCGGCAGTTGGAGGTTGGCGGCGTCGGCTGGTTGGTGGAGGTTGGCGATAGCTGGTAGTCGGAGGTATAAAAGTTTTTTTTCTAAGAGAGAGAAAGAAAGGTTAGAGGGCAAAAGACGTGGGAATGAGATCAATATTAGATATGAAAAAGGACAAATCTTTGGGACATTAGTTTTGTCATTTTCAAAATCACACTAAAACATACCTTTAATAATTCAAAATTAATTTTGATGATATGAAAATCACGTTTAAACCTATAAATTCAAACATGAAATTGAGTTTAAATAATTAAAGGTATGTTTTGGGGTAATTTCAAATTAAACATGACAAAAATGAATCTAGTCATTTCAAAATCACTCACAAATATGCACTAAAGAACGAAGTATATGGGAATAGGAGAAAGCGAATCTAGAATGAGAACAATTAGAGAGAAAAGTAAATAAAAGAGTGAAAGAAAATTCATAGAGAGTATGGGTGATCATCGGTCGGTCGGTGGTAGTTTGTCTTGGGGATGAACATAAAACCGACCGATCGACCATACCTAAACATCTGTCGGTTTCGGTCGATTTTTGAAGTTAACCGGGAGCTTATGAGAAGAAAATAGAATGAGAGAAGGCGTTGCGAGAGAAAGATAAAAAGGTGTGTTAGAAACCAAAAAAGAGATGAAAATAAGGTGAAGAGAGACATAAGGTTTCGGTGAAAGAGGAAGAAACAACCTTCGTGGTGGCGACGAACTCCGACAAAGAGGTGGTTCTGACGAAGAGATCAAAGAAGAAAAAGAAAAAGACAGAGTGTAACAACCAGACCCAGGATTCGAAATCCGGATTCGACACTTAAGGCCTCGACATTCCCCTACGATCTGGTCACGTTACAATACTCGTCTTAAACTGCTTTCAAGAGTGAAGACTATCCCCACAAACCAACACGGGGTCCTTTTAGCATGCTTTGTCCTCACTCACATGATTTCTAGGAAAACTCCCAGGAGGTCACCCAACATAGAACTTCTCCAAGCCAAGCACCCTTAACTTCAAAGTTCCTATGATTGAGCCACCGAAAAGGAAGGTGCACCTTGTTGGTATAGGGAGTATCTATCAATTCTTTTAAGCTTATCTTGACCATATTTTCATGTCCTCAGGATCCCTCTCATTCGAATGTGGCCTCGGTTCATTCATGTACCCCTCCTAACTCGAGTGTTACGCAGAGGAAAGGAGATGAGAGTGGGAAGAAGAGAAAGAAAGAGGAAAAGAAAAAGAGAGGAAATGAGATGAGAGTGAGAAAAAGAGAAAGAAAGGAAAGTTGGGTAAAGAGAAGGGGAAGAAAAAGTGAGAAGAGATATGATGAAGAAAGACAAAATAAATAAAAAAATTTTTATCAAAAAAGTAATGATGACCTATAAAATAGGTAATTATTACCTATATAAAAGGTGACAAAATTGATGCAAGTGGGCCTTTCCTCCTTTCAAAATTAAGCTGTCAACGTCTGCAGGCTTTTTTTTTAATAAATAAATACGAAATCGGTCGGTTCGGTTGGTTTGAGCCTTTTTTGGCTCACAGACCGACCGAATGGTCGGTTTTTCCTATGAAAAAACCGACTCCAACCGACACAGTTAGAAAAATCGACAGACCGACATCAGTTCTATCAGTTTCATTCGATCGGTTCAGTTTTCGGTTTGTGATGCTCACCCCAATAGAGAGAAACTTTAGAGAGATTATATATATTAGGGAAAGAAAAATAAGTTGAAGAAAAAGAAATGTAAATTAAAGATGAAAATTTTGGTAAGAAAATGAGAGCTTTTAGAGAGATAAGAAAATTAAAGACGGCAAAAAAGTTATAGAAAAACAGATGTATGGTTAGACGGAGATGCATGTCTACTAACAAGGAAAATATAGTGTTAAAAGAAAAAAGAACCGACTTTTAAAAACAAATAACTATTTATAAACGTTATACCTTTGTATATATGAAAAACAAAATTGTTATCAAACGGTAATGACATGTTTGGAAGTAATTTAGAAATGATTAAGATCACTTTTATGACGTTCGAAACCACTTCAAAATATGTCATTAATCATTCAAAATCAATCTGATGTTTGAATTTATGCTTTTAAATGCAACTTTCATATCATCAAAATTGATTTTGAATTACTAAAAATAGATTAAAATCATTCTCATGTCAGAAGTTAGGTTAGAATAGAATTTGGGAGGAAACATCATACCTTGAGGGATGTGATATCCATGTTGCCTTAAAATTCTAAAATGAAGAGCTGTGGCATATAAATTGTTGTTGTTCCATTCCATATCCTCACCACTATGGAATCTCTCATTAATTTTTTGTAATATTTGGTTTATTTCATTTTGAAAGTGATATGACAATCCCAGCCTTTGCAGTTCATCCACTACCTCTAGTTGTTTCAAAGTATCCCCAACCAATGATTCTCTGTTGAGCATCATTTTCACTGCTTCTTTAAGCATATTCCTTCGATTTATACACGTCTCTTCCTGAAAAGTATTATCAATTTGTTTATCAAAACAAAAACAATTCTAATTCAAAACACTAAAAACCATCCATTTTAAGGTTCAATTCTTGGTTTTTTGAGTAACTTAAAAAAAAAAAAAAAAAAATCCTTAGTCCTCAAAAATAACTATTTTTTCCATACTTCAATTTTCTTTTAATAGAACAATTTTTTTTTTAATTGAAAGACTCAAATAGACGTTACAAAAGGTATCAGGATTAAAATCATTATTTTTTTGAAAATTTAAAGACTGAAAATTTGACATTTTGAAAGTTAGATGTCAAAATAGAACCATCTTGAGAGTGGAGATATTAAAATCTGATTAAATCAAATTTTAACATGAATATACTAGATTTAATCAAAAGGGAATTCATAATAAATAGTTTTTTCTCAAAAGTGTTACCACAAATTCGCTCGTCAGTGATTGAATAAATTCATACTTCCAGATAGGAGGTTGATAATTTGCAGATCGTCGAACAACAGAATCATTAGAAACTTTTTGTTTTTGAATGACGCTCGGTCGCTTAATCATTTGGGAAGAAACATAAAACTTAGGATTAGAAGGAAGATTTTGTGTGGAGGTGAAACAATAAATGGGAGAAGAAAGAGGAAGATGAAGAAGACCTATGGTCATATTGAGGAGACAAGCTAAGTTTCTCCCAATGCCTGATTGAATTTATATTTGTTCTTGAGTAAAGGAAATAAGTATTTTTTTTTTTTTGAAATGTGGAAATAAGTATATTGCCACATCATATTCAATCATTCTCATTGGATACGGTAAATTTAATCTTATATCAATATTTAAACATCCCCTAATCACACTAGTGGGTCTGGAAATAAGTGCAAATCAATATTTAATTGTAAAGAAAATGAAGTTATTGGAGTTTGAACACAATAACTCCTATTCTAATACTATGTTAAATCACCAATAAACTCATTAGCTCAAGCTCATGGTTATGATAAATTTATCTCATAACAATACTTCAATATAGTCACAACGTTTTTTCATTTCCAACAAAGAAAACATTGTTTTTACTCTTTTTTTTTTCTTTTAGTGGAGAAAAAAGTTGTTATCTACTTTATTTGAGTGGTAGATGATTAGTTTTAAAAATTTTGGAAATTCTAGTTATCTGTAAATTTAAATGTGATATGGAAATTTCAACACAACAGTAATATGTTAACTAGTTACATTGTATTTAAGTTGACCACAAATAAATTCAAATTCATTTATATGATATGCAGGGAAGATTTTAAAGTTCTAATTTGAGTTCATATGTCTTTTTTAGTTCAATAATATGTAAAGTTAGAGTTTGAATCTCTAATTTTTCGGTCGATTCCGGGTCAAGTTTTAATATAGTGTTTTCATAAATACGAATGTCGTCCTCCAGATTGGGTTTCTAGCCATTTTAATTACCATGAATACTATTGTTCAATTTTATTTAGAGATCCAAACTTAATGAGAAAAATTAATTAAATAACGAAAGCTAAAAAAGGTGGAAATTCAATGAGAAAACTCTTAGGAATTGATTTCACCTATTGGGATATTATAGATCTATTTCTTGAATGTAATTAGCATGCAACGTTCCATAGGTCAAGGATAAACTAAAATCACAATTTTCTCTCTCGAGCATAAATTACTTCTCATGCATACAATGGATTCAAGTAAATTAAAAGGATTAAGAGCACAATGTGCATAAATGGAACCAAAGCAATAAACCATTCAAGAATTAATCCATAAAAACCCAAAGGAACAACAACAATCCCTAAGATACAGGCCTAGCTACTTATAATCTCTACATTACGATCTAAGCTTGAAAAGAAAGTCATCAAAACAACAAAAGAAAATGGAAAGAAAGGTAAAAACTCGAGTCTTGTCGATGTCGCACGTCCCCGTCACGATCTCCACAAGCTCCCGTCTTCAATCCTGCTCCATACTCTTCCTCTAGCTTCCACAAAAGGTCTTGAGTCGTAATTAGGGCTAAAAAAAATCATCAAACGAACTCCCCTTGGACGATGGGAATCACATTCTTTTTATAGGAATCTAGTCGCAGTGTCGAGATGCATGCTAGGGATAGCGTTGAGACGCTATGCCTTTGCCGCTCAAACAGAAAAGGAAAATCGCCAAGCGTCGAGATGCTCTCAACACAGCGTCTCGATGTTGTGTGTCCTTGGGTTTTCATGCTGAGGAAGTGGCTACAGTAGCATTGAGAGACGCCACAAGCTAGCGTCTCGACGCTATGCTCTAGGGTCTAAAGTTTGCTGCAACTCCTATTTGAATTCTTCTTCAATTCCATTGTCTTTTTTGTATCCTGAACACTTGATCAACTTCCAAACGTTCTAATTCATTCCCATATTATGATACCATTCAACTATGTTTTTTTTTTTTATTTTTTTTGAAAAATCATTCAACTATGTTCAAGTTACAATAATATGATTATAAAATTATCATGCAAAATAAAAACGCTGGAAGTGTATTCCTTTCTCAGGGAATCAATCATTGACAAACTTTTTATATATATTTATAATAACGTTTTAGGGGAAAAAAACGTTTTCAAAAGAATACCCTTTTTCAAGTATTTTTGTAATAGTTGTACTAAATGGTGATGACAGGTACTAAAAATACAAACACCACATCAACCACACGAACCTTATCTTCTTCTCACACATCCCAAACCTATCCCAGACACATCTCCTTCTTTCCCGCCTTCTCTTCTCTCTTTTCGTTTTCTTCTCTTTTTTTTCCGTCCCTTCTTATTTCAATTATTATTTAACATTATTAATTTTGAAAATGTTCTCTCTAGTTGGAAATGGAGGATTCCAAAGATTTCAAATTAGTTATGATTTCATATAATTTCACTGTCTTTTAGATGAAAATTAAAACCAATATCAAATATTATCAAAAAAAAAAAAAAAAAAAACCAATATCAAATAATGAAATGGGAGAAAGTTTTGTTTGCTTCATTCATTCCTCCCTGAGTATTTATACACACCAAACATAACAAAAACTATTATATAGTAACAAAAATCTAACTAAATAACAAATTACTAACCAAAAGATACACCTAACAACATTTGTTACATAATAACAAAAATTCTAACATAAACCAGCTAATACTCCCCTTCAAGGTAGACTGTATATGTCAAAGACCCATCTTTGACATTAAAGAAAATAAATTGATAGCTGGTAAAGATTTCGTAAAAATATCAGCCAACTGTAGTCGGGAGCGAATGGGCAGCAGCTTAACAACTCCAGCAGCAAAACTTTCTCCGATTTTATTATTTGATATGGTATCAGAGCAAAACTTATTTTTTTCTCTCCCACTTGTTTTATTTATTTATTTATTTATTATTATTTTTTTGCTTCTTCCTGCAATCATGTCAGTGAATCCAACTGATTCTTCCACTGAGGCTAATGTTAGTCCTTATTACTTGCATCATAGTGACACTCAGAATCTTGTACTCGTCTCAAATCTCCTCATTGATTCCAATTATGTTACTTGGAGTCGTTCTATGTTGTTGGCCTTATCAATCCGGAACAAGTTAGGTTTTATTGATTGAAGTATTCCAAAACCTACTGGCAATCTTCTTCAGTTGTGGACCCAGAACAATTATATGGTAATAGCTTGGATCCTCAATTCAGTTTCCAAAGGTATTTCATCCACCATTTTGTTTACTAATTCTGCACAAGCGATTTGGACAGATCTAAAACATCAATTCCAAAAACTCAATGGTCCTCGAATTTTTCATCTGAAGAGAGAATTGGCCACAATTAAGCAAGAACAGGATTCTGTGATGATGTATTTTGCCAAATTTAAAAGTGTTTGGGATGAGTATGTTACTTATAGGCCTGATTTCACTTATGGAGGATGGAAATGTGGCGGATACAAACAAATGGAAGAATTTCTACAATTTGAATACTTGATGAGTTTCCTTATGGGGTTGAATGATTGTTTCGGTCATGCTCGCTCGCAAATTCTTCTTATGGATCCTCCACCGCCTAAAAGCAAAGCCTTCTCGTTGATTGCACAAGAAGAATGACAATGTATTGTTTTGCCTTCTCCACCAGTGACTACCTTAGCAATTGGGAGTTCGAACAATTCCCTTCAAGGATCCAGACAAAATTCATCCAATAACTCTCAGAACAACTCATTTCGACAGTGTCCTCATAACAATTCTCAAAATAATTGTCTAATTTGCACTCATTGTGGAATACAAGGACATACTATTTACAGGTGCTACAAATTGCACATATATCCTCCAGGGTATCGTCAAAGAAGCAATAACCGTAATTCAAATACCAATCAGAAAGGAAATCATAGTGCTCATGTTGTTCCAAATTCATCTAGTGGGTCCAACACCAACAATAATTCTTCTCTGGCGGATGATACTTTCACTCAATGCCAAAATATTTTGAATATGCTTCAATCGAAGCTTACAAGTGTTAAGACTGAAGCCGAAAACATTACTCAACACATGGCAGGTACTTATTCTCATTCTATGCCTTTAGATGTTAAATGGATTATAGATTCGGGTGGTTCAGCACACATTTCTTATATGAAAGAAAGCTCAGATACCATATCAAATAATGAAATGGGAGAAAGTTTTGCTTGCTTCATTCATTCCTCCACTGAGTATTTATACACAGCAAACATAACAAAACTGTTATACAGTAACAAAAATCTAACTAAATAACAAATTACGAACTAAAAGATACACCTAATAACATTTATTATATAATAAAAAAAATTCTAACAGAAACCAGCTAATAACCAACAAATTCGAAATTAGCAATTATTACAATTTTTTTTATTTTTTTAATGTGTTTCAAATAGATTGTATTTGACAGGATATTAAACATAAAAAAGAAAAAAAGTTGTGCCTCTCTACGTCAGTTTCTTCCATATCCATACACCAATTCATCCAGGTTACCCTGAACTTTACTGTATATTATAGTAATATTAAACAGTTCACTCATTTTACCAAAATTTTTGTTTGCCTCATTGGTACTAACACTTGAAGCCTCTCCTGCCGTGTGCTCAGTCCGAGTTTGAGGCAATTGGAACGTGGCTTCTCTTGTCGTGTGCCTAGCGTCCGAAAATTTCGATAGCATAACGGCATATAACAGACTAACCCAAAATTTTCAAACACCTGCTAGAACAAGAAGAACACTTCTAAAACAATTCCAACTACACCAACATACTACAACACAATAAAACTTCACAGAAACTAGCGAGTCAGGTCTCGCAACATTATAAATCAAATAAGTAGAAACATCCACCACTAAAACTCAACTAAGTACAACTAACTACACTTTAAATTAATAGAAACAAACTTAATAATTAATAATTGAATGAATAAATAGAGTTCTTTAAGCAAAGACAACTAGGTCCTGGAGTTCAACAATAACCATTCCAGAACTAACCTAACGGGACAACAACTATCTAGCAACAACAAGTAACAACTACCCTAACCATAACCAAAGAAAATAAAGGGCAAGAACAATGCTACTAGCTAAGGTCCTTCCTCATATGCCTCATCTGCATCACCATGGTCCACGCAGTCCTCATAACCTGCAAAATCTGGTTGCTGGGGGGAGAGAGAGGGGAGGGGGTCAGTACAACCATGGTACTGGTAAGTAGCCCCTCTGTTGGGTTCCTAGAGTGAGTAAAAATATGATATGAAAGTAGACTCTAGACTCTGTGCAAGTATACACAGTCCGCAGCAAGTAATAAGTATTATCAATCCAAGGCCTGAACTAGCTTCCACTTTATCTATTTTATATAACTCCTTAATGGTTTCAAAGATGGTAAAAATAATTGGTTTTTATAAGAATAATGCTGAAGCAAAAGAAATGACAAAACAACAAGTAAACAAATAGGCAGACAGATTAGAAACAGGTGCTGGTCAGGATTTAGTAATTGTTTTAAAAGATGCTCTAGCAATATTATTGATCATGCAAAACTCTCACAGTCTTATTAGCAGATTCCTCCCGAAACTCCAGATCTTTTGGAATGTGTTTCAACCCCAATGAAGTACTACCGATCAAGCACTAGGCAACTGGCTTTCCCTAGCTCAGTCACTGGCGTTCACCAATACACAATGATCTAGTGTGATTAATCGCCACACACTCCCTAAATCATCCCTGAAACTAGAGAGAGGTATTCATACCGGCTGGCCAGGCGGGTACAAAATAGAAATAAGCACAACAATTAACCAAGATGCATAGAATCAATATTTATTGATAGAAATGAAGCACGACAATCACATTGTTTCCTAACCAACGCCTAAAGCTACTTAGTACATAAGATGCATGGAAACGCACGTTACAATCTGAGTGAGCATATCCATAATCACAAGATAATAAAAGAAATATAAATATCCTTGATCAACTTGCAATGGTGGTCTTCTAATTGGTCTCCAATCTCTCTCCTCTATTCGACTCCCCCAAGGTGGAATGAATTTGACTTGGGTGGCTACCTCCTTTTATAGAGTTGAGGAAAGCTTGAATTAGGTTGACCTAGGCACGTGGATGGCTCTCCTTGCTCCTCTATCCCGAGAATAACTCAACAGAATTCGGTTTGTTAATTTGGCTAACGAGCTGTGACGTGGCAGTTTTGCTCCCAGCTTTGCTGCAGCACAGAATTTGCTCCCTCCAGTCGCCCAAAAACATATTCTGCACAAAATAATTTCCAAAGCTTCCATTCTTCCAAATGGGTTAAAACATGTAATATATTTCTAAAACCAAACCTATTAAGCACAAAAGACACACAAATCCCTATAAAAATGAGGCCTAAACAACTACCTTTTGGACAGTTATCACACCCCCAAACTTGAACTATTGCGCGTCCCGAGCAATACTAACCAACCTTCCCTTAAGAATTCAAAACGCTAGACAAAGAATAGCTTAATCAAACCAGACAGTCCAACACTACCTTCAACCTTTACCTGAGCACTCTGCAAAACCAAGCTCTGCTGCAACAAAACAATTCTTCCGGCATGGACAAATAATCACCACTTTTAACCCAATTCTAAGAACTTGCCACAGCCTAGCCCTATTATCAGACATTTAAAACACATTGTTAAGGGGTTTATATTTTAGTTTTTCAGACTTTGAGCAGCCCTACAGTCATAAGCTCTTAAGCATGGGATGACCCACTTTATGGTGCAGTACCCTTGCCTCAAACTCATCACCAACTAGGCTAAATACTCTTTGTAAAGCTAAAAAATCCTTAGTCATTCCATCTCTTGCCCCCTAGAATGGCAACATTTTATGATGAAGCTCACCTAAGTTCTAGGAGACGGAAAAACTGATGGATTAACATTCATCCTTCAAAACTTTTGCTCCTTGAATTTTCTCAGCAAAATTTTCAACAATCAATTTCTTTCAGGAAATGATATTTTCATTTTCTATATTTCCTAGGTCATCTTTTGACGTGAAGATAAACTGTGGGTATCACAAATGTCCCCGGTTACTCAATAACCTAACAAATTTTTAACCGAAGGAGAGGAATGCTCGAGCAAAAAAATTGGAGTAGCAAAAAGTCCCCCAAACTTAAATTATTCATTATCCCCAATGAATCATTCATTTTCAAAATTATACCCCCAAACTTAAATTTTTCTATCTGAATTTTAAACTGAGTGTGGGACTAGAACTAAGCTTAAAGTGGATCATATAAATCAACACTACCTCAGAATTTTCTTTGCCGTAGCAACAGACCATACTAGAAGAAATGCTCAAGCAAAAGGTTTCTAGAGATCAGAATACCTTGATTTAAGCTTAACCAGTCCAAGCTTCAAAAATTCAGAAGAAAATTAGTTAAGTTAGAGTTACTCAGTGCTCATAGAACAAAAACAACTAGGAAATTTCATTAACACATGAAAAGAAATTACAAAAGCAGATATATTTTTTAGAAGCAGAGAAATTAAAAAGAAACAAGCAAACATAACAGGAAGCGGGGTCAGATATGCACGAGCAAACAAAAATATAGGAACAAAAGAATCGCTCGCTGAAGATCATCTCATCCATCAATCTTCCTGACGTTGCTCTTCATCATCATCTTCTTCTCGTTCAACAGGTGGGGGCGGAATCCAGGGGTTAAATAAATCATCGGGAAACACCGGGAAGGCCTGATATGGTTTGGAGAAATTGGATTGCAAGGCCCTCCTGAGCGTGTCATCTCTCTTTTTAGCATAGGTCCAATAGGTTTGAGCTTGCCTTTCAGCAAACTCTTGCCTACTGGCCGACAATGCCAGTTGCTCTAGGATCGAATGAATACCACACACTAACCCACCCTGGCGAGCCTCTTGCGTACGCTGAAGCCGAGCAAGATTAGGCGTATCGATGATTCCCTTGTCAAGCAGAATCACATCCTCTGGAATCGTGGACACTCCTGCCCTGCTGCATAACATAGTGATTGTGTTCGGGAAAAACAGCTTCCCCAACTTCTTGTGCCAGCAACTTAGAATCTCATTTGAAATAATTTTTCCAACATCAATACTCAGGGATCGAAGAATAGCGAATATCAGAATCACACGGTCACGAGACACTGTTGAATCATGCGTAGTCGGAAGCAAACGCAGCTTGATGAAGCCCAACCAAGTATTGGCTTCACTCTTTAGATAGGCAGCTTGAAACGTGCATTTCTCCGTCTTCGATAGGCTCCATTAAGCCCCTTCAATTCCAACCTCTCGGATCGCCGCATTTAACTGATCACTGGACGGTGCCACGACCATCTCATTAAAGCCCGCGTGTGGGAAGTCCTGAAGGTTGAATAACGAGTTGATAGCCCCTGGGCTCCAGTCAACAGATACTCCTCGAACTATGGCCTGAAATTCCTCTGCATTATCAATATCGCCTAGAATTCTCGAACAATATTCGAATTCACTGGGTCCGGTTTTGCACAGAACTGACTCCACCCAAGATTTGCGATTCATGCTCTTAAGAAATGGGGGAGATCGTCACCAAACTCTCTTTCGAATAAGAAATCTCTTCGTAGCATCTCTTGGTATTTTGCACGAGCAATCTCATTGATGAATCGGATGAAAGGTCCTTCTCTTGCTTCCTCTACAGGTTCATCCGATGCTTCAGCAATTCCTTTGCCTCTGTCTTCTCTAAGCTTCCTCAAAGTTTCTTCTACTGCTCATTCTCTCTCTCTGTCCTCAACTTCCTTTTTCTCTCGTTCTTCCTTCTCTTTCTCAGAATCCGACGATGGTGGTGATGGGGTATCAGTTCGAATCACCTGGACACGCCCAGCCTTTCGCTTTATGCGGCGTCATTTCGGTGCTTCTGGCATGATGACCTCAACATGAGCCTCTTGCTCCAGTTCATTACCCTCCTCAGGCGCAACCTCCGTTTGTCCTTCTTGCACCTCGCCAACCTGATTTTCTTTATTCTCCTCAGTATTTTCTTCACGCATTCTTTCTGTATCCGCTACTATCGGTCTAACCGCCACTGGGTTTTGCACTTCAGGTTCTTTTGGATTTCCTTCCTCCATTGTAGTGGCAACATCCTCTGCCACCTCCTGAACCTCTTCTTGTTTCGCAACCCTCTGTTGTCTCCTTCTTCTTTTGGCTTCTTTCTCCTCCGGTGTCTTTTTCTTCTTTGCCTTTACTTTCTGTACTTTAGGGGTAATCGGTACCTCTTCCTCCTCATTCTCTCTTTCTTTCCTCGCTCTTGTTTTCGCCATGGAAGACTCAAGGGTTTTACAAAGAGGAGCAACAAAGGAAAAAGAAGAAGAAATACGAACAGTAAAGGAATTAAATGCGAAGGTGAAGTGAAAAGAAACTTACCACCGTCTTCAAATAAATAAGGCTTCAGCAAAAATAAAATCTCAACTGAAAGGATTTGCGCTACATTAAATTATATTATCGTTTAATCGCATGCAACCTGAAAAATCGAAATCCATCAAACTGTAAAATCGTGAATTCAAATCGCCCACAATATATAATTATGCGTTGTGCACCGGCAAAACCCTTAGATCTTCTTTGCATGACACGTGGCCCCATCAGACAACACATGCAATTTTACCTGCCCACAAAATCCAAACGATAAAAGTATTTATGTCACCAGAAATCCCTTCCCATTCAGACGAGAGATTTGTTTTAGCCATAAAGTTGTCGTAACAACCGACTGAGCAAAACAAATCCTGAAGAATCTTGGGTACGAACTTAAAATGTTAAATTAAATTCAAATTTAAATTTAACCGATCAAATCAAATCTAATCCTTCCTTTTTATTTTCGAAGTCGAATTAATTAGGAAAATCTTTATTAAACCGACTCTAAACAGAATTTAAATCACCAAAATAAATCTAAACTAAAATCTAATAAAATCTAACTAATTAAAAGATAATTCAATTAAATAAACCGAAAATAAAATCGAACAAAATCAAATAAAATTCAAAGCGAAATAGATAAAATCTAAACAATAAATAAATTCCACTGAATTAAAAATAACAACGGACTTAAAATAAATCATGCAAAATTTAAACAACCTAAATCTACAAGAATTCAAATTAAAATCAAATTAAATTAGCGAAAAAACAAAATCACAACAAATACTGGGAGCTCAAAATAATGCTTTGCGAAATGCTCCCGCAAAAATCCTGCTCTCTCAATCATCAACCAACTTTAGGGAAGGATATTTTGACTGAAACTCCTCTCCCCAATAATGTTTCACACGCTGTCCATTTTCTTTGAATACTCCCCCATCTTTTTCATCCTGCAAAGTAATTGCTCAATGGGGGAAAACCTCAATCACAATAAATGGCCCTGACCATTTAGATTTTAGCTTCTCAGGAAATAATTTTAATCTAGAATCATAAAGCAAAACTTTCTGACCTTTGACAAACTCTTTAGATTTAATTTTCTTGTCATGCCACAACTTAGTCTTTTCTTTATACATTTTCGAATTCTCATACGAAAATTGGTGAAATTCCTCCAATTCATTAAGCTGCAGCATTCTTATTGCTCCTGCACGACTCAAATCAAAATTTAAATTTTTCAAAGCCCAAAACGTTTTATGCTCAAGCTCTAATGGTAAATGACAAGTTTTCGCATATACTAACCTATAGGGAGACATACCTAGAGGAGTCTTATAGGCAACTATAAGCCCAAAGTGCCTCATCCAACTTAACGGACCAATCCTTCCTAGATGGATGGACTACTTTTTCTAGAATAGATTTAATTTTTCTATTGCTTATCTCAGCTTGACCATTTGCTTGTGGGTGATAAGGGGTAGCTATCCTATGCTTAATCCCATACTTAGCTAACAACTTAGTTAAGATATTATTAACAAAATGTGTACCCTCATCACTCATTAGAGCTCTAGGTGTCCTAAACTGCGCAAAGATGTGTGATTGAAGAAACCTTGCTATTGTCTTGGCATCACTCTGATGGCATGCGATGGCTTCCACCCATTTGGATATGTGATAGACCTATCGGCTAGTTGAAGTGTGACTGTGGTAGGCCTAGCTTCACCAATACCTAACTTTCGATAGACCGAAAGAGACATAAGGTTAATGCTTGCACCTAAATCACAGAGTGCTCTACCTAATTCTTTCCACCTATAGATACAGGCATAGTAAATGACCCTGGATCCTTAGCCTTGGTTGGTAGCCCATTCTTAAGAATAGCATTACATTCCTCAGTAACCTCTTCTAACCTCTTCTTTTTAGTTAAAATATCCTTAAGAAATTTAGCATAATTAGGCATTTGCTCAATAGCTTCTACTAAAGGGATATTTATGTGCAATTGCTTAAGAATCTCTAAAAACTTTTTAAATTGACCATCCTGATTCTTAAGCCTTTGCCTTGTGGAAAAGGTAGAGGTGGTACATAAGGTGGGGGCGACACATAAGGTGGTTCCACATCTGGAACAGAACCAGATGCTCCAGCATGTTTATTGCTCCCTCCAGCACCCTGACCAGTCTCCAACTCTTTCTCAACAACATTTTTATCACCATTTTTTTCTACAGCTTGGGTTTTACTAGGCTCTATTCTTTCTTCTAGTGGCTTACCACTCCTAAGAGTCACTGCCTTTACCTGCTCATTACCTTCCCTTCTAGGGTGTTCAGTATCTGATGGAAGTTTCCCTTAAGGCCTTGCCTTCAGCTCATTAGCTAGCTGACCCACTTGCAATTCCAGAGCTCTCATTGAAGCTTGATTACTTTGAATGGTGGCATCTGTACGAGCCATATATTCTTTCATCATTGCCTCAAGAGAACCCCCGAATTTTGTTGGGGCAAATCCTGCTTATTTTGCTGGGGAAATACCAGCGCTTTAGCAAATCCCGACTGGTTCACCTTTTGTTGTGCTTGTACATTACCTCCTTGTCCTCCCCATGAGAAGTTGGGGTGGTTGCACCAACCTGGATTATAAAAGTTACAATAAGGGTTGTTCCTCTGATTACCTACAAAAAACATAGAAGCTGGATTAATGGGGCAAAACTCGTAGTTGTGATCTTCACCACAATAGACACATGCTTCCTTTGCGACTTGGTTCACCAAAGTAGTCGACTCCACAACTGGTGGCTGTTGATGACTAATCACTGTCACATTCTTAAGAGCGTTAACAATCATTGCAAGATCAGCCCTAATGGTGGACACACCATCAACCTCTAACACACTCTTAACCTTTTTATTTGTGCCTCTAAAATCTGACCACTGACAACTATTAGTAGATATTCTTTCTAAAATTTCATGGGCTTCATTAAAAAAATTTGCCAAAAGGGCCCCTCCAACTGAAGCATCAACCATACCCTAGGTTGCTCCGTTTAACCCATTATAAAATGTTTCCATTTGGATACAATGAGGTAAACCATGGTGGGGACACTTTCGCAAAAGCTCCTTAAACCTCTCCCAAGCCTCACTAAAAGTCTCATCTTCGAGTTGCCTAAACCCTACTATTCCACTCCTCAATATAGCATTTCTATTTGGTGGAAAATATTTACTAAAAAATGTTTCAGCTAACTCATTTCATGTCCTAATTGATCCTGGAGCAAAAGAATTTAACCACGTCTTTGCTCCATCTCTAAGAGAATACGGGAACAAAGTTAATCTAAGGGCATCCCTAGGCACTCCTTGAATTACAAAAGAATTACTAACTCCTAAAAAAGACTTAAGATGCAAATGAGGATCTTCAGATGACAAACCATGGAATTGCCCCATGATTTGCAACATCTGATACATTACCGGTTTCATCTCAAAATTTGCTGCTTGAATTTGAGGACGTGCAATCCCTGGATTTAGCTCATCTAACATTGGGAAAGCATACGCTCGAATAGCTCTGGACCTATCATTCGCTACCAAGATAGGGTTCTCAACCTGATTATTTTGCTGCTTATTTTGCTGCTCATTTTGCTCCAGCGGCTGGTTTTGCTGCAGCAAACGATTCTGCTGGGGGTTCGCTGGATCTTAAGGACCCTGCGGAAGACGCGACACGTTATCCATTTGATTTTGGTTTCTGCGTTGCTCTCTCCTTCTTCTCCTGAATGTCCTCTCGATTTCTGGATCAAGCTTGAACCTTACCCCAGGCGGATCGCTCATGCACCAAACTCACGCCTGCAAAAACAAAAAAAAAAAACAATAAAAAAGTTCTAGCACCAAACCACTAAACACACATACACAAAACAGATCAGATAAAAACTTATTCAAGTCCCCAGCAACGGCGCCAAAAACTTGTTGGGTTCCTAGAGTGAGTAAAAATATGATATGAAAGTAGACTCTAGACTCTGTGCAAGTATACACAGTCCGCAGCAAGTAATAAGTATTATCAATCCAAGGCCTGAACTAGCTTCCACTTTATCTATTTTATATAAATCCTTAATGGTTTCAAAGATGGTAAAAATGATTGGTTTTTATAAGAATAATGTTGAAGCAAAAGAAATGACAGAACAACAAGTAAACAAATAGGCAGACAGATTAGAAATAGGCGCTGGTCAGGATTTAGTAATTGTTTTAAAAGCTGCTCTAGCAATATTATTGATCATGCAAAACTCTCGCAGTCTTATTAGCAGATTCCTCCTGAAACTCCGGATCTTTTGGAATGTGTTTCAACCCCAATGAAGTACTATCGATCAAGCACTAGGCAATTGGCTACCCCTAGCTCAGTCACTGGCGTTCACCAATACACAATGATCTAGTGTGATTAATCGCCACACACTCCCTAAATCATCCCTGAAACTAGAGAGAGGTATTCATATCGGCTGGCCAGGCGGGCACAAAATAGAAACAAGCACAGAAATTAACCAAGATGCATAGAATCAATATTTATTGCTAGAAATGAAGCACGACAATCACATTGTTTCCTAACCAACGCCTAAAGCTACTTAGTTCATAAGATGCATGGAAACACACGTTACAATCTGAGTGAGCATATCCATAATCACAAGATAATAAAAGAAATATAAATCTCCTTGACCAACTTGCAATGATGGTCTTCTAATTGGTCTCCAATCTCTCTCCTCTATTCGGCTCCCCCAAGGTGGAATGAATTTGACTTGGGCGGCTACCTCCTTTTATAGAGTTGAGGAAAGTTTGAATTAGGTTGACTTAGGCACGTGAATGGCTCTCCTTGCTCCTTTATCCCGAGAATAACTCAATAGATTCGGTTTGTTAATTTGGCTAACGAATTGTGACGTGGTAGTTTTGCTTCCAGCTTTGCCGCAGCACAGAATTTGCTCCCTCCAGTCGCTCAACAACATATTCTGCACAAAATAATTTCCAAAGCTTCCATTCTTCCAAATGGGTTAAAACATGTAATATATTTCTAAAACCGAACCTATTAAGCACAAAAGACACACAAATCCCTATAGAAATGAGGCATAAATAACTACCTTTTGGACAGTTATCACCCTCCTACCTTAGAAGCCATCAACAACAACAAAGCAACCAACATGCTTTTCATGCGCAAACAACATATTTCTCAAAGCTATAAACACAACAACATGCTTAAAAGCAAGTAAAGTGAATGACTCTCCTAAGCCAAACCTCATGCATCTCTCTATGCAACTCACTAACCACTCATGCATCACGAGCTCACTCAACAAACTTATTTAGCCCTCACTTGGCTCTCCAAGACTGATCCTTCGAGTCGCACTATCCCCTGACCATTTGTACCCTGGGCCACAATGCTCTCTATGGAGCTCGACGTTCGACCCTTGACCATTTGTATCCAAGGCCTCAAATTGTGCATCGCCCCTTGACCATTTGTACCCAAGGTGCACCGATGCTTGCTAGACTCATCACACCGATCCCTGACCATTTCTACCCAAGACCTCGATGCTCCTCTTAAACCATTGGTGATATGCCACCCCTCGACCATTTGTACCCGAGGTGCACTGAGATTCACCCATCTAGCCTTTCTTTCATATTCAGGTCCTGGCCTCTTTATTACAACTATCTAGAGTGCATATGCCTTGCAACATGCTTCTAAACTCATGTACTATGCCCACCAAGAATATACATACCTCACCAAACTATCTAGAATGCATATGTCGTGCATCATGCTTCTAGACTCATGTACTATGCCCACCAAGCATATGCATACAACAACAACATACTCTCGAGTATCGACTCATGCTTAACTCATAAAAGCATAACAACTAGAATGCTTAACAACCAAGCATCACACAATAACAGTTCATGCTATTCGAATATCTCATATATATATCTCACACATAAGCGAGAAGCACAACACACACACACACACACATATATATAAGCAAAGCAAGAAACAAGAGAATAATTATAAAGCAAGTAACAAGCAGCGTGTATCATGCAATCAAACAGACTTTATTAGGTAAGAACTACTTACAAATTAGCGCTCCTAAGCAACCTAAAAACCAACAGGACGATCCGGAAGAGCCTAAGGAGCCAGAACTACAACCAACAACTTCTAAGGGTTAGAAAATAATTTAGAGCACCTAAACGACTTAATAAAGAACTTAATAAGTGCTGGAATTTACCGCTCAACCACGAATCATCCCCGAACACGTGTTGTCCAGCAAACAAAGAGGTTTAAAACCACTCTCTTAGAGTTTGTAGACAGTGGGTGTTCGAGTTTAAGGCCAACCAAAGAGTGGGTCACAATAATAGAGTGTTATCGAGCCCAAAACGATACTGCACGACGATGAAAAGGCAAGAAATCCACCACGAGTCCTAGTATAAACATCGAACAAGAATAGTAAACTTAATTTGAGTTTGAACAACATGAGTACAAAATAAATTTTACCAAAACGCCGAAGGATAGAGTTAGAGAACTGGAAACCACGAAAGAGAGGCAGAGAACAACTACCTCACAGGTTGAGGAAATCTTGTGTCGTGAGGTTTTCGTTGGCTGGTTGACGAGCACATGAGAGAAAGACTACAACACAAGACGGAGACGACACGCCGAGGTGGTTACTACAACTACGGACACCTGCTGCACGCGCGTGAAGAGAACGAGAGGTAGACGAATGCCAAAATGCGCGACGACAACACGATGCTCAGGCAGTGAGGTTGGCGAACAAGAACCACATGGAGGCTGGCGACGCACGCGAACAGGGAAGGAAGGAGAGGGACGGCTGGCTCGTGGATTCTTCACGCCGGCGGGAAGAGGAAACGAGAGAGAGAGGACGAATCGCGGCTGCTCACGCGAGAAGGAACTTGTTGCTCGACCCGAGCAACACGTGAGGGATGCAGGAGATGATGTCGGTGAGGGTGAAGGTCGGCGGCCTGCAGGTTTCAACACTGACGACATGGAAGAAGAACAAACGGGAGATGGGTTCCTTTTGGGGGGGCTGGTTCACGAAAGAAGGAGGAGGGAAGGACACTAGGGTTTTCTTTTCTTTTCCTTGATTTAAAACTTGAATTAAAACAAATATAACCTAACCTCACATTTAAGACTCAATTAAGGCCCTTCGAGCCCAAAATCAACTCTTAGAACGTCTATAAGGATTAGGCCAAATTTTAAATTCTAAATCTCGAAGAAAAAGGAAATTCTTGACTTAGAGAAACTTAACCCACTCCAAGCAACTGCTAAAAAAAATAAATAGAATGGCTTGATAGGTGATAGCGAGCATAGCTAGCTAGTTTTCCCTAATTAATTTAGCTAGTCTTTTATGATTTATTGGCCAGTTGATTGCACTTAAATGTTTATTTTGTAAAAAATATTGATTAGAGCTAAAACGTGAAAATGGAGCTAAATATGTGTTCGAGACATGAAAATTGGCTAAAGAACGAAAAAGATTCAAGTTAGAAGAAGCCAAAAGAGAGCCATCCGCAGACCAGCATCGGGACGCTGCTTTTGGAGCGTCGAGACGCTGCCTTTCCTTTTCTGAACCAGAAGGCAACAAGTCTCAGCGTCGAAACGCTGTGACAAGAGCGTCTCGACGCTCTTGGACTTCCCTTATACAGAATGTGCGACAGGCGATAGCGTCACGACGCTATCTCCTTAGCGTCTCGACGCTATCGACAAATTTGGTATTTAATGTTCTTTTCATGGTACGGATTGGGGGAGTCCAATTTGAGAGATTTTAGCCCTAATTTCGACTAGAAACCTTTTGTGGGAGCTGAAGCAAGGACAAGGAGCAGGAATCTCACTTGGAGGCATGGAGATAATGACGGGGACGTGCCAGTTTCGACGACTTTGAGTGCTTTCTTCCCTTTTCCCTTTCTTTAGTTAGATTTTATGGCTTCTTCATGCTTAGTTGATATTGTAACGCTATGTATGAGTAGCTAAGCTTGTTGCTTAGGGATTAATGTAGTCTTTTTAGTTTATGGATTGATTTATGGGATGATTTGTGCAATGGTTATTATGTTTTCAATTTTAATTTAATGATTTCAATTAATTGGCTATTAGTTGAATGATCTAAGTGTTGAGTCTTGCTCGGGAGAGGGGATTTAGCGTTGACTTTATTAGGATTGCATGACTAAAGTTTATGTTCTAAGCTCGTGACGGATTTTAGAGTAACTTTAGAATTGGTCAAAAAGAACTGAATGCCTTGCATGTTAATAAACTTAGATAGGGATATCAAGTTGGTTAATTTGCATAAAAATCAATTATACTCGGGAGAGGTAATTGTGATTAAAGGTTCTTAGGCTCATAATTCCATTGTGCGTGATAATTCATCCTAGACTAAATTGGCGAAATCAATTCCCTAAGTGTTCTTTCTATTGAATCTCCATTGTTTGTTTGCATTGATCTAATTTTCTATCATTCACTACTTTTTGGTCCCTAAATAAAATTGAGCAAGATTATTCGTAGTAATTGATTTAGCTTAAAAATCCAATCCAGAGGGCAACACTCGATTTTACGATCACTTTATTATTACTTGACTCGTGCGCTTGCAGTAGGAAAATTCCACATCAGATACGACTCGCTTTGTATTATGATACAAACATAATGATCCAACACGTTCATGTAAATAACATGTGATTGGGGGTATCCTGTGCAATGAGTTTGCACAAGAGCGGACCGCGAAATAGTTAACCACTAACTATAACACCGTTAGTTAGCCTTGTTTCTATTTCACTCGGATGACCTAGGCAACTTGGTCTCAATCTTGAATGGATTATGGACTCCTGTCCGTGAGGGATTGTACTTTGATTTGTACGGGTGGGAGTGACTTGCACGCCAACTCAATATGCCTACCATTTTGGGGACAAGACCGAGTGGGGAGCTGGGAACATAGTCACACAAGATGGAATTCACTCATTCCCGACTCTAGGGTAAGTAGAGGTGTGTTCCCTTAAGTGGTGTCTCCAGGTCTTGAACAATGGGCCCTAGCCTCTGTATGGCACGAGAGTGACTTCTGTTTGTAGGTTGGACCTCAAACAGGTTGTTCATTAGAGGAGCACTGGTACTTAAGGATAAAGAGGTAGCCCAGGGGTAAAACGGTAATTTGACCTAGCCGGGGTACGAACATACGTGAAGGACTGACTTGTTGTTGATGGTCGTTATCCGTGGACACAAAAATATATCTGCAGTGAGAAGAGTGCAGTTGTGGTTCTATAGTGGAGTGAACCTAACTTGGTTAATGAGTTTAGTCATTTAATCTCATGTCGTTGGAGCTTCTGATCTGTAGGTCCATTAGGTCCCACGGGTAGCTCACTAACGGCGTTGAGGTAAATTTCTAAGGGAGAATTGAATATTTGAAGGGGTTCGAATATTAAATTAAAATATGAATTGGATTCATATTACAACTATAGGTTATAATTAATGCGCATTAGATGTACATTAATACTATAGTTTATTTGAGAAAAATATAATTAAATATATGATATTTAGTTATAATATTAATTAATTGATGAATTAATTAATTATCTGTTTTAATTTAATTAAATATTGATTTGATTGAATTACATTTAAACTATAGGTTATGTGGAGTTCTTAAATAAAAATGTATTATATAATTGTTATTAAATTAAGTTTTAATTTAATTTAATTGAATTAGTTAATAATTTGATTATTAATTAATTTATTTATTTTTGTAATCAGTTAAGTTAACTGAATGAAATTATGGTCCTCCACTAACCTATTGGTTTACGTGATTGGGAGTTTTTTTTAAGGGAAAGTAGTTTTTAATCATCTGTTGGCTCTCTTCTCCTAGACTAACGTAGACAACGAAAAAAATATCTCTTTGATCTCTTGCTCTCTTTCTCACTCGTTTTCTAGAGAAAGAACACAGAGAAACTAAAAATCTGTTAGATCTAATCTTGCTCCCACAAGCATCCTCTACATTGTTCCCAACGAGAATACCGGTTTTAAGCATTTTGGTGGTGTTTGTGGATCAATTTCCAACAAAGAAGATCTTACGTTGTTGCTGTAACTTTTCTGTTTTCGGCAAACAAGTTGGTGATTCAAACAAGAAGTTTAATTAAAGCAAGGTTTTTTTGATCTTCGATCATTAGGATCGTTTTCTTAGATTAAATCTAAGTTATTTGTATGTATTAAGCATGTTTTATAATGGTTTTTCCAGCACTTATAATAGTTATTTTCTGCTGTGAATATTTTTGCCAACGTATTGGTATTCCGATCGTTGTTTCGTTTGAGTTAGGTCTTTGAGATCTTTCGCTACCTACGGCTTTTATCCCTACAATTGGTATTAGAGCCATCTCAAATTTTAACTTCGATTAGGAATTTGCGTTTGGCTTGATAGGTGGGATTAATTTGAATAATGTATGGTTATGGGTTTGCGATAAACTGTTTAGGTTTAATTTGGTCATAGATTTACAGTATTTCATTGATTTGATCATGTAAGGGCCCCTGCGTTTTGGACAATATTCTGAAAATCGAGTCTGTAAAGTCCGGGTCTATAATAGGCTTGAAGATCAGTGAAAATGGGGGGGGGGGGAATCAAACAATTTCATGATGTACAATCGCGGTTCTCCGTAGAAAATAGCTCCACATGCAACAGCGTCGGGACGCTTGGCCTTGCGCGTCTCGACGCTGTCGTGATTTCACGCTTCGGATGGTTAAAATCGCTCCAGCGTCAGGACACTGTGCCTTAAGCGTCTCGACGCTGTCGCGATTTCGTGCGACAATAGGTTTTTTCGTGGAGACATGGGATGTAACCCTAGCTACCGATTCGGTTTGTGTGTTTTGGTTGAGTTGGGACTAGTTTGGTCCGGTTCAACCCAGTTTTGGTGTGGTTCGAGGTTTACAAGTCTAGTACGAAGTGGTTCCGATCGGTTCATGGATTCTGATTCGGTTTTGGAGATGCAAATTTATGTAATAGGATAGATTATAAGCTTTATTATTGTAATTTTGCTTTAATTTATCCTAGGGGCCAATTAAATCGGTTTATTCGTTGTTTAAATGCTTTATGGATGTCATTTAAATTCTTAATCCCACCTTAGGTTATAAAGCATGCTCATGAATTATGTATGTTATAGTTAGATTATAATGTATGGTTTATAATGCATGGTTTATTTTTCATGGATAATTAATATATGGTTGAGTTATATTAATATCATGAAAATGGAATAGCATGATGCATGCAATTACATAGTTAAATATAATATTTATATTCAATAAAATTGTTTGCAGCATGCTACTTTGATTTACCATTTTTTGCAATAATTTAATTGTTAATTTATTCATAATGGAAATCAAAGTTGCATTGAGCATGAAACATATATAGTTTAATATAATTGTTATATTAAAATTCATGCATTGCGAAGTTGTATAGTTTTATTTTAATTAACTTGAATATGATTGTTAATTGCTTTAAAACTATAGTATGCATAATTACAGGGCTAATCATTAAAATTTGAATAGTTTAAAATTAATGATTAGAAACCATCAATCTTTTAGCAAGATATGCATGCTCACATAGGACCATAGGTTAATATTAATTAATTTTAAATGAGTTACAATTAATTAGACCTAAGGTCACGTTCTAATAGGATTAGAATAATTCTTACTTAGTTTAAAATAGTTTTAATGAACTAAGTAGGACAAACATTCCTGTGATTATAAGGGAACTCTACCAATGATGTTCTGTCTATGGATTGGGGGTATTTAAGTTGACGGTATACAGAACACCGCCTACCTGGGAACTGATCTGGATCACCGGAGTTGAATTAATCATAGGTTAATGTTAGAATAATGTCGCTAGGTTTATTACATATGTTTAATGTACCTAGACATTAGATCTTATCATAATAGTTATAATAGGACTAGACTTAGATAAATGACTTAGCGAGATTTGTTTAGGTTTAATCAAACCCTAAAATATACGATAGGTTACTTTAGTGGGAGGAAAATTACAAAACTTGATTTAAATTGAGTTTTGCTCCTACGTCCCTATATTCACAACGTGCGATCCATGCTCGACTTCGTGTCGTTTTAGCGCGGCCTCCCTTCAGAAAGTGTTTGCATGGATCAATAATAAGGTGAATGGGAAAAGTGACCATAGTAAGTGGGAGCAGAACGCGTGTCAACGTATCCCTCAGTCTCCACCCCTAGGTCACAACGTGAGTTTCCTATCATCTGCCTGTGTGTTGCCCTGGAGCAACCATCCCTTCGGAGGGCCTGATCATAGGATTCGGAACACCGTGAACTCCTGAAAAGGATAGGATTGCTTAGGCTAATTACCAGAAGCGGTCTTTCCTAACGATAGTATGTTGGTCCGTGCCTTTGAGATCTGAAAGTGGGAGGGTTACACTTACGAGGATGAGTTAATTTGTTAACAAATCCTTGACCGAACAACGGTGATTAACATCTAATGGAATATGAGTTATTCTGGAATTAGAGTTAACTGATAAGTGTCTCATTTTAGAGGAGGAACTGATCACCCTTCTGTGATTGTTCTTCTAAACCTCTAAAACATCGTTGCTAAACACAATCAATAGTTTTATTAGAGTTATTTGATTGATTGTTTGCAAAATTGATTGGATTTGTGCAATTGTTTGTATTGCTTGTGTGATGGGTTAAGGCAAAGATAACTAATGCGATCAATTGTTTGTTTTTTCAGCAATGTCTTCCTCAGTAATCGCTTTGCTTAAAAACGAAAAATTAACTGGCGAAAATTTCCCTACGTGGAAATCGAACCTGAATACGATTTTGGTTGTCGAGGATCTCAGGTTTTTCTTGACGAAGGAGTGTCCTCCAGTTCCTCCTCGCACTGCTGCTCAGGCAGTAAAAGACACCCATGAACGCTGGATCAAGGCTAATGATAAGGCCTAAGTATATATCCTGGCAGCTTGAACGAAGTTTTGGCCAAACATTATGAAACCGTGGAAACAGCCAGGGAAATTATGAATTCCCTGCAGGAGATGTTTGGACTCCTGTCCTATCAAATCCACCACGAAACCTTGAAGAATGTCTTCAACGACCGAATGCAAGAGGGGCAACCTATTCGGGAACATGTTCTCGACATGATGAACCAGTTTAATATTGTTGAGGCGAATGACGGGGTTGTCTGTGAGCGCAGTCAGGTTGGGTTCATCCTGCATTCTCTTCCTCCTAGCTTCATGCAGCACAGGACGAATGCCAGCATGAACAAAATTCAGTTCAACCTAACCACCCTCCTCAACGAGCTACAGATTTACGAGTCCATGCTGGAAAGCAAGGGCGAGAATGTTGTGAAAGGAAAGGCCAACGTGGCCCATTCCAAGAAAAAGTTCCTTAAGGGTTCATCCTCAGGAACGAAATCTATACCTCAGGCTTCTTCATCGAAGCAAATTCAAAAGAGGAAGGGTGATAAGGGGAAGGCTCCTGCGCAGGCTGTTCAGGGTAAGGGAAAGGCCAAGGTCGTGGCCAACAAGGACAGATGCTTCCACTGCAATGTGGATGGTTAATGGAAGAGGAATTGCCCTCGTTACCTTGCTGAAAAGAGAAAAGAAAAGGAAGGTAAATACGATTTACTTGTTTTAGAAACTTGCCTTATTGAACATGATGAGTTTGCCTTGATATTAGATTCTATTGCAACTAATCATGTTTGTTCATCTTTTCAGGGAAATGAATTCCAGCAGCTGAAACGTGGAGAAATGACTCTCAAGGTTGGAATGGGAGAGATCATTTTAGCAACAGCAGTGGGAGCTGCTAAATTGTTTTTTAGGAATAAGTTTTTAGTTTTAGAGGACTTGTATTTGGTTCCTAAAATTAAAAGGAATCTTATTTCTATTTCTGTTTTGTTCGAACAACATTACTCTTTTTCATTTTTGGTTAATGAAGCCATTATTTCTCGAAATGGAGTCATTATATGTTCTGTTAGGCGTGAAAACAATTTATATGTGTTAAGACCTACCGATACTAAATCTATTTTAAATCATGAGATGTTTAAAACGATTGAAACTCAGAATAAAAGGCAAAAGATTTCTCCTTTAAGTAACAATACATATCTTTGGCACCTACGTCTTGGTCATATTAACATCGATCAGATCGGTCGTTTGGTGAAGAATGGACTTCTAACCGCTTTAGAAGATGATTCTTTACCATCGTGTCTCGAGGGTAAAATGACCAAGAGGCCTTTTACTGGAAAAGGTTATAGGACCAAAGAACCACTTGAACTGATACATTCAGATCTTTGTGATCTAATGAATGTAAAGGCTCGAGGAGGTTATGAATATTTCATCTCTTTCATAGATGATTATTCACGATATGGTTACTTATACCTAATGGGCCATAAGTCTGAAGCTCTTGAAAAGTTTAAAGAGTTTAAGACTGAAGTAGAAAACCTATTGGGTAAAATAATTAAAAAACTTCGATCCGATCGAGGTGAAGAATATATGGACCAAAGATTCCAGGACTATATGATAGAACATGGAATCCAATCCCAACTCTCAGCACCTGGTACACCTCAGCAGAATGGTGTATCAGAAAGGAGAAATAGAACCTTGTTATACATGGTTCGTTCTATAATGAGCTATGCTCAATTGCCTAGCTCGTTTTGGGGGTATGCAATAGAGACTGCAATACATATTCTAAACAACGTTCCCTCAAAAAGTGTTTCTAAAACACCTTTTGAGCTATGGAAGGGTCGTAAACCTACTTTGCATTACTTTTGTATCTGGGGTTGTCCTGCACACGTGCTAGTGACAAATCCTAAGAAACTGGAACCCCATTCTAGAGTATGCCAATTTGTTGGATACCCTAAAGTAACGAGAGGTGGTCTTTTCTACGATCCTCAATAAAACAAAGTGTTTGTATCGACACACGCTACTTTCTTGGAGGAAGACCACATTCGAGATCACAAACCACGTAGTAAACTAGTATTAGGAGAAGCTACAGAATAGTCAACAAGGGTTGTTGATGAAACTGGTCCTTCAACAAAAGTTGATGTAGGAGCCAGTTCTTCAAGTCAATCTCGTCCTCCTGACGTAGTGGGAGAGTCTCGACGCAGTGGGAGGGTTGTAAATCAACCTGACCGTTACTTGGGTTTAACTGAAACACAAGTAGTTATACCTGATGACGGCGTTGAAGATCCATTGTCTTATCGTCAGACAATGAATGATGTAGATAAAGACGAATGGGCCAAAGCCATGGACCTTGAGTTGGAGTCTATGTACTTCAATCAAGTTTGTGAACTTGTAGATCCACCTGAAGGGATCAAACCCATAGGGTGTAAATGGATCTATAAGAGCAAAAGAGATGCAGCTGGGAAAGTACACACTTTCAAAGCAAGACTTGTAGCAAAAGGTTATACCCAAAGAGAATGGGTAGACTATGAAGAAACCTTTTCTCCTGTTGCTATGCTAAAGACCGTAAAAAGTCTCTTATCCATTGCCACATATTATGACTAAGAGATATGGCAAATGGATGTGAAGACTACCTTTCTGAATGGTAATCTTGAAGAGAGTATCTTCATGTCTCAGCCCGAAGGGTTCATAACCCAAGGTCAGGAGCAAAAGGTTCGGAAACTGAATCGATCCATTTATGGGTTGAAGCAGGCTTCCAGATCTTGGAATATTAGATTTGATACTGCGATCAAATCTTTTGGCTTTGACCAAAATGTTGATGAGCATTGTGTATACAAGAAGACCAAAAAAAATAAAGTAGCTTTCCTCGTACTTTATGTTGATGACATCCTACTCATTGGGAATGATGTAGGATATCTGTCTAACGTAAAAGAATGGCTAGCGGCCCAATTCCAAATGATAGATTAGGAGAGGCCCAATATGTTCTTGGAATCCAGATTATTCGGGATCGAAAGAACAAAATGCTAGCCTTGTCTCAAGCAACGTATATTGACAAAATATTGTCTCGATATTCGATGTAGAACTCCAAGAATGGTTTATTGCCTTTCAGGCATGGGGTTCACTTGTTTAAGGAACAGTGTCCTAAGACACCTCAAGAAGTTGAGGATATGAGACGGATTCCCTACGCCTCAACAGTGGGCAGCTTAATGGATGCGATGCTCTACATGAGGCCTGACATCTGTTATACTGTAGAGATTGTCAACAGATATCAGTCAAATCCAGGGTTAGACCACTGGACCGCCGTTAAATGAATCCTCAAGTATCTTAGGAGAACGAGGGACTACATGCTGGTGTTTAAGGCTAAAGAGTTTGTTCTCACTGGATACACCGACTCTGACTTCCAATTTTACAAGGATTCTAGGAAATCCACGTCAGGGTCAGTGTTCACCCTTAACGGGGGAGCTGTAGTTTGAAGAAGCATCAAGCAAGTATGCATAGCGGACTCAACCATGGAGGCTGAGTATGATGCTGCTTGTGAAGTAGCTAAGGAAACAGTTTGGCTAAGGAAATTCTTGACTGATTTGGAAGTTGTTCTAAATATGAACTTGCCCATAACTTTATACTGTGACAACAATGGGGCTATAGCCAATTCAAAGGAACCTTGCAGCCACAAACGAGGTAAGCACATCGAGAGGAAGAATCACTTGATTCGAGAGATTGTGCAACAAGGAGATGTGGTCGTGACCAAGATTGCTTCGGAGCACAACATTGTTGATCCATTTACGAAGGCCCTCTAAGCTAAAGTGTTCGAGGGTCATCTAGAAAGTCTAGGTCTGCGAGACATGTATATAGTGTAATCTAAGGCAAGTGGGAGATGTGTAATGGGTGTAAGGATGCCCTAGTTTATTGTATTTTGTATATTTACCTTTTATGTAACGTACAACATACATTTACCATTTCCAGCTTTGGATTATTTTGTATATACTTTCCCAGTATCTTGAGTTTTAGTTCAAGTGGGAGTTTGTTGGGTTTTATGCCCTAAAACTAATAGATAGTAAATCTACCTTTTGACCGAACATTAATAAAATGATGTATTATTCATTTCTCTGCGTTTGTATTCAATAATCTTATCTTATTAACCCTAATCCAATAAACTAAACATCCTAGGTTGATAGTATGAAGCTTGAACTAGTATGTAGGGACATACGAGGATCAATGTTCAAGATTCAGCCTAAAGGGTCTATCGTATAGGGATAAGGCTGGATACCTTATCTTGGTGACACTATGGATACGACCCGCTTTGTATTATGATACAAACGTAATGATCCAACACGTTCATGTAGTTCACATGCGAGTGGGGGTATCCTGTGCAATGAGTTTGCACAAGACCGGACCGCAAAATAGTTAACCACTAACTGTAATACCGTTAGTTAGCTTGGTTTCTATTTCACTAGGATGACCTAGGAAACTTGGTCTCAATCCTCAGTGGATTAGTGACTCCTGTCTGTGAGGGATTGTCCTTTGATTTGTACGGGTGAGAGTGGCCTACACGCCGACTCAATATGCCTACCATTTTGGGGACAAGACCGAGTGGGAGCTGGGAACATAGTCACACAAGAGGGAATTCACTCCTTTCCGACTCTAGGGTAACTAGGGGTGTTTTCCTTAAGTGGTGTCTCCGGGTCTTGAATAGTGGGCTTTGCCCTCTCTATGGCACGGGAGGGACTTCTGTTTGTAGGTTGGATCTCAAACAGGTTGTTCATTAGAGGAGCACTGGTACTTAAGGATAAAGAGGTAGCCCAGGGGTAAAACGATAATTTGACCTAGTTGGGGTACGAACACACGTGAAGGACGAACTTTTTGTTGATGGTCGATATCCGTGGACACAGAAATATATTTGCAGTGAGAAGAGTGCAACTATGGTTCTATAGTGGAGTGAACCACAATTAACGAACATTGATTAACTTGGTTAATGAGTTTAGTCATTTAATCTCATATCGTTGGAGCTTCTGATCTTTAGGTCCATTAGGTCCCACTGGTAGCTCACTAAGGGCGTTGAGGTAAATTTCTAAGGGAGAATTGAATATTTGAAGGGGTTCGAATATTAAATTAAAATATGAATTGGATTCATATTAAAACTATAGGTTATAATTAATGCGCTTATATGTACATTAATACTATAGTTTATTTGAGAGAAATATAATTAAATATATGATATTTAGTTATAATATTAATTAATTGATGAATTAATTAATTATCTGTTTTAATTTAATTCAATATTGATTTAATTGAATTACATTGAAACTATAGGTTATGTGGAGTTCTTAAATAAAAATGTTTTATATAATTGTTATTAAATTAAATGTTAATTTAATTTAATTGAATTAGTTAATAATTTGATTATTAATTAATTAATTTATTTATTTTTGTAATCAGTTAAGTTAACTGATTGAAATTATGGTCATCCACTAACCTAGTGGTTTACGTGTTGGTTACCCTAAAGAAACGAGAGGTGGTTATTTTTATGACCCACAAGAAAATAAGGTGATTGTATCGACAAACGCTACCTTCTTGGAGGAAGACCACATGAGGGACCATAAACCACGTAGCAAAATAATATTAGGAGAAACTACTGAAGAATCACCAAGAGTTGTTGACAAAGTTAGACCTTCAACAAGGGTTGATTAAGGAACTAGTTTTTCAAATCCATCATGTCCTTCTCAAACGTTGAGTATGCCTCGACGCAGTGGGAGGGTTGTATTACAACCTGACCGCTACTTGGGTTTAACTGAAACTCAGGTTTTCATACCTAATGATGACATTGAGAATCCATTGTCCTATCGACAGACAATGAATGACGAAGATAAGGATGAATAGGTCAAAGCCATGAACCTAGAAATGGAGTCAATGCACTCCAATTCTGTATGAGAACTCGAAGATCTACCAAATGGGGTAAAACCCATAGGGTGTAAATGAATCAATAAGAGAAAAAGAGATGCAGCTGGGAAGGTAAAGACCTTCAAAGCTAGACTAGTGGCAAAGAGTTATACCCAAAAGGAAGGGGTTGACTATGATGAAACTTTTTCCCTTGTAGCCATGTTAAAGTCCATAAGAATTCTCTTGTCCATAGCCACATATTATGACTATGAAATATGGCAAATGGACGTCAAGACTGCTTTTCTTAATGGTAATCTTGAAGAGAATATCTTCATGTCTCAACCCGAAGGATTCATAGCCCAAAATCAGGAACAAAAGGTTTGTAAGCTCAATTGATCCATTTATGGATTGAAACAAGGGTCCAGATCATGGAAAATTAGATTTTATACTGCGATCAAATCTTTTGGTTTTGACCAAAACGTTGTTGAGCCTTATGTGTACAAGAAAATCAACAAAAAGAAAGTAGCTTTTCTAATACTTTATGTAGACGATATCCTACTAATAACTGCCCAAAAGGTAGTTATTTAGGCCTCATTTATATAGGGATTTGTGTGTCCTTTATGCTTATTAGGGTTTGTTTTGGATAGATATTACATGTTTTAACCCATTTGGAAGAATGGAAGCATTGGAAATTATTTTGTGTAGATTATGCTGTTGGGCGACTGGAGGGAGCAAATTCTGTGCTGCAGCAAAACTGTGAGCAGAAACTGCCACATCACAGCTCGTTAGCCAACTTCATGAACTGACTTTTGTTGAGTTTATTCTCGTGATAAAGGATCAAGGAGAGCCTTACACGTGTCCTAGTTGACCTAATTCAAAGTCTCCCATCCTTCTATAAAAGGAAGTAGCCGTCAAAGTCAAATTCATTCCATGTTTTTCCTTGGAAGCCGAATAGTATAGAGAAATTGAAGATTATCAAGAACACCATCATCCGCAAGCTGATTAAGGAGTTTATTTTCTTTATTAACTTGTGATTATGGATATGCCTACTCAGATTGTGATTTGTATTTTCATGCCTATTATGAACTAAGTAGCTAAGGTGTTGGTAGGAATAATGTGATTGTCGTGCTTCATCTTTAGTAATGTATTGACTATCGCATTTTGGTTAATTGTTGTGCTTATCTCCATTTTATGCCCGTCTGGCCAGCCGGTGTGAATAGCGCTCTCTAGTTTCAGGGATGATTTAGAGAGTGTGTGGCAATTATCCACACTACGATCATTGTGTATTGGTGAACGTCAGTGACTGAGCTAGGGATAGCCAGTTGCCTAGTGCTTGATCGGTCGTACTTCATTGGGGTTGAAACACATCCCAAAATATCCGGAGTTCCGGGAGGAATCCGCTAATAATACTGCGAGAAATGCATGATCAATAATATTGCTAGAGCATCTTTTAGAACAATCACTAAATCCTAACCAGCGCCTGTCTTTAATCTGTCTATCTATTTGTTTACTTGTTGTTCTGTCATTTATTTTGCCTCAGCATAATTCTTATAAAACCAAATCATTTTACCATCTTTGAAACCATTAGAAAGTTACACAAAATAGGTAGAGTGGAAACTAATTCAAGACTCGAATTAATAATATTACTTGCTGCAGACTGTGTATACTTGCACTGGAATTCTAGAGTCTTTTATACCATATTATTACTCACTCTAGGAACCCAACACCTACTCATTGGGAATGATGTAGGATACCTCATTGACATTAAGAAATGGCTAGCAGCCCAATTCCAAATGAAAGATCTGGGAGAGGCTCAAAATGTTCTTGGAATCCAAATCATTAGGGATCGTAAGAACAAAACACTAGCATTGTCTCAAGCAACGTATATTGACAAAATGTCGTCTCGATATTCGATGCAAAACTCCAAGAAGGGATTATTATCCTTCAGACATGAGGTACACTTGTCTAAGGAACAGTCTCCAAAGACACCTCTAGAAATTGAGAACATGAGACACATTCCCTACACCTCAACTGTGGGCAGAATAATGTGTGCTATGCTCTACACTGGGCCTGACATATGTTAGGCAGTGGGAATAGTCAGTAGGTATCAGTCTAATCCAGGGTTGGACCACTGGGGAGCGGTTAAGAATATCCTCAAGTATCTTCGGAGAACGAGGGACTACATGCTTGTGTATGGAGCTAAGGAGTTGATTCTTACTGGATACACTGACTCTGATTTTCTAGCTGATAAGGATTCAAGAAAATCCATAGCAGGGTCAATGTTCACCCTCAATGGAGGAGCAGTAGTTTGGAGAAGCTTCAAACAAGGATGCATAGTAGACTCAACCATGGAGGCTGAGTATGTAGCAGCTTGCAAAGCAACTAAGGAGACAGTCTGGCTTAGAAAGTTCTTGACTGATTTGGAAGTTGTTCCAAATATGAACGTGCCAATAACACTATACTGTGATAACAGTGGGGCTGTAGCCAACTCAAAAGAACCTCGAAGCCATAAACAAGGTAAACACATCGAGAGGAAGTATCACCTGATACGGGAGATTGTGGAACGAGGAGATGTGATCGTCACTAAGATCGCTTCAGAGCACAACATCGTTGGTCCATTTAAGAAGGCTCTCATGGCTAAAGTGTTTGAGGGTCATCTAGAGGGTCTAGGTCTAAGCGATATGTATGCCATCTAATTTAGGGCAAGTGGGAGAAATGTATAATGGCTATAAGGATGCCCTAGTTCATTGTATTATTTTAGTGTACATGACATTTCTAGCTTTAGATTATTGCATTTACATCCCACTAACTAGTGTTTTAGGTCAAGTGGGAGTTTGTTGGGTTTTATGCCCTAAAACTCTAAGATAGTGAATGTAACCGTTGACCAGATATTAATGAAATAATATTGATATATTTTTCCATTAAATGTTATTAGTTATTTTATATTTGTCTTTTCCTAAAATAACCATAATCCAATAAACTAGACATCCTAGGTTGTAATATGAGTCTTGGACTATATGTAGCGACATATGGGGATCATTGTTAAAGAAACAACCTAGAGGGTCTATAGTATAGGGATAAAACTGTGTGCCTTATCCTGGTGACACTATGGATATGACCCACTTTGTATTTGATACAAACGCTATGATCTAACATGTTCGTGTAGGAGACATGCGAGTGGGGGTATCCTATGCAATGAGTTTGCATAAGACCGGACCGCAAAATAGTAACCACTTGTTATAACACCGTTAACTAAGTTGGTTTTCTATTTCACTAGGACAACCTAGACAACTTGGTCTTAATCTTGAGTTGATTATGGACTCCTGCTCATGAGGGATTGTCCTTTGATTTGTATGGGTGAGAGTGGCCAATAGGCCGACTAATTAAGCCTACCATTTTGGGGACAAGACCGAGTGGGGAGCTGGAAACATAATCGTACAAGATGGAATTCACTCCTTCCCAACTTTAGGGAAGCAGATGAGTCTTCCCTTAAGTGGTGACTCTGAGTCTTGAACAAAGGGCCCTACCCTCTCAATGGCACGAGATGGTTTTCTGTTTGATGGTTGGACAACAAACAAGTTGTTCATTAGAGGAGAACTGGTACTTAAGGAAATAGAAATAACTCAGGGGTAAAATGGTAATTTGACCCAGCTGGTGTTACGGACACTCGTGAAGGACTAACTAGTCGATATTGGTCTATATTCGTGGACACAGAAAATATGTCTATAGTGAGAAGAGTGCAATTGTGAGTCTATAGTGGAATGTACACACAGTTAATGAATATTAATTAATTTGGTTAATGAGTTTGACCAATTAATCTCACATCATTGAAGCTTCTGATCTGCAGGTCCATTAGGTCCCACTGGTAACTCATAAAGTAATTTGAGGCAACTAAGTAATAAATGTAAATTGAAAGTATTCAATTTACTAAGGGAAACAATATAATATATATTGATATATTATTATGAGAGAAATTAATATTTGAAGAAATTCAAATATTAATATAAATTTGAGTCACATTAAATTTATGGAAGTTTGAAAGAGTTCAAATATGAATTAATTAATTGTAAGGCCTAAAATATATTTGGGCAAATTAATTAAATTCAAGGCCAGAAATTAAATATGTGATATTTAATTAGTGGTTAATTAATTAAAGAATTAATTAATCGGGAATTAATCAATTATGAAAATAATTAATCACTCATGGTAGTGATTAATCAATTATGGAATTAATTGATCTCGGATTGATTAAATAAGGAATAAGATTGAATCAATTTTGGAAAATTTTGATTTAATTGAATATTTTATTCATGGTCACTCTTCTATAAATAGAACACTAGACCTAATTGGTTTAGTTGCCCTCTTGCTCTTAGACTCACAAGACAAGACCTTAGAATTCTCTCTAGCCTCCCTCTTAGAGAAAGACTCCCACAAGTCTTTTGCCTCCTAGACTTAGAGACATACCGGTGTAACCTCTATGGTTATTGTGTCTTTGAAGAAGAAATTCCCATAGAAGAAATCAAGAAGGAATCGCTGCGTTTTCGTTTGTTGGAGCGTCGTTATCGAAGAACGGTCAAGTCTACAATGAAGGTTTGTAACGGTTCTTTCCCGTTTCTTTAGAAAAGCATGAAAATAAATTTAGATTTAATTTTCTAGCATGTTTATAGCAATTTCTAGCAACTTTAAAACATGTTTAAAGTTTATTTTTCCTTTTCGTAACTGTATTTTAATGTTAATTAATATACGGTGTAAGGTCCATTCGATGCGCTTCCGCTGCGTAGGGGCTTTCATCCCCTTCACTTACGTGGTTGCTGTAACTTTTCTGTTTTTGACAAACAAGTTGGTGATTCGATCAAGAACTTCAATTAAAGTAAGGTTTTCTTGATTTTCGATCATTAGGATTGTTTTCTTAGATTAGATCTAAGTTATTTGTATGTATTAAACATGTTTTATAATGTTTTTTCCAACACTTATAATAGTTATTTACTGCTCTGTGAATATTTTTGCCAACGTATCGGTATTTCGATCGTTGTTTCGTTTAAGTTAGGTCTCTGAGATCTTCCGTTGCCTAGGGCTTTTATCCCTACGGTTCTCTAGTCCCGAATTGCTGAGAGTTTTGGTGCGTCGTCAGTTGAATTAATAGATGTGAGATAATAAAAATAAACTCAGCTAACCCTAGTGCAAGTATACATTGTCACACGTAGTAATAAAAAAAAACCTTAGCAGTATTCCTAGGGTATCAATCCCACGAGGACTAAACTGGAAATTCAGATTTGATGAAGAAGCTGCTCAAATGATTTTTTTTGAAAAAGGTAACCAAGAAAATAAGTTGATTGATTTGGTTTTTGAAAAGATAAATAAAACAAGCAAATAAATAATAAATAATAACAATAAGAAATAAATGAGGTATTCAATATGGATTCATCCATAAGGTAATAACTTTAATCATGCAATATTCAACTTAAGCATATTCAATGCATTGGGTCAGATGTAACTTCTATTTGGCCCTTACTCCCAAGAACCGTTAGAAGGCTAAGCGAGTACCATTACATTTCTGTGACTCGACTCTGACATAGATAATTCACGAATGCAACCTATAACCCTATAGTCGATATAGGGTGCCTTAGGCAGCTTGCCCTATACCGCCAAACAATCTCTTTCGAGCTTTTTCTCCTATATCACTTTTATGAGAACCGATATCATCTGTCCCTTTCGAGATCAAACCCACATAGCAGAAAAATTGAATACCTCAGGCAAATTCTAAGTGATCAAGTTAAACTCAACAAGATTAGAGTGATAATCAATAAAGAATGACATGCATTGAACACAACTTAAGCAAATAAAACACTTTCAAGCCATTAAACCATAAGAGAATTCACCACATTGAACCCCTCAACAGAATTTAGCTACTCATGGTTTGATAAAGAGCAAATGAATACATTTCCATTGAAATAAGAATGTAAATAATACAAAATGATGAAAAGATTCAAGAGCTGGAAATAAAGGAGATAGCTAAATATTATGGGTTTTCTATTTACTTAATCATTCTAGAGTTCGCTAAGACACTCCACTCTCTCCCTTTTACAAGTGGGAATGGGTGAAAATCCCTACAAACCATAAGGTTTGATGTCTAACTTAGCTTAGAATTCAGTCATCTAAGAAGGACCTCAGGCATCCCTACTCATAGGCATCAATTAGGGTTCTGTCACTACCCTCTTCTTCCAAATGAGTTCTGCTTGAATTTGACTTCGAATCTCGAGCTTATATACTGTAGAAAGTGGTTGAGAAGCTGCGAAATAGGTGCTGGAAGGTTGCCCAGTCAGTTTTGGGGTCAAAACAGCCAGTTAGGTGCAAAGAAGACTCGTCAACAACGACTGCAGAACGACTCAGGACGGCTTCAATTTTTCCAGAAATGCGATCACATTTCATTTTGCCTTCCTAGAAATGCGGTCGCATTTCTGGGGAAATTCCAGCTTTTCCTCTATTTTACTGCACAACATCAAACTAAGTCAAATTCTCTTAAAATCAAGTCTTTTTAAGCACAAATGAGTACAATTTGACAAAAGTGATTCTCAACACCCTAACTTATCAATTTAAGCAAATTTTGAGCTCGGGAACACTAAATTGATCACAACATACAATATTTGGTCAAGAAATGAGCTAAATATAAGGGCAAAATAGGTATATTTTTTACCCTTATCAAGTTTTCAGTCATACTAGAAATTAGCTGTCTAGCCTCAACAGGGGTCTTGTTGACTAGTGCTCCTCCACTAGCTGCATCTACCATACTACGGTCCATAGGAAGTAGCCCTTTGTAAAAGTACTGGATCTATAACTTATATGAGATCTGATGATGTGGAAAACTGGCGCACAGGCACTTGAATCTCTCCCAATATTCGTGGAGTGTCTCCCCAGTGGTCTGTGAAATTCCATAGATCTCCTTTCTGATTTTTGCAGCTCTACTGGCGGGAAAGAATTTCTCTAGGAATTGTTTTTTCATCTCGTTCCATGTACTGATAGAGCTAGAGGGAAGTTAATAAAGCCAATCTTTCGCTGAATCCTTTAGCGAAAAGAGGAATGCCCTTAGGTTTAGCGCTTCCTCTATTACTCCATGGGGTCTCATACCAGAACATACTATGTGAAATTCCTGCAAATGTTTGTATGGGTCCTCTCCTGCACTACCACGAAAAATAGGAAGTAAATGTATCAAACCTGACTTTAATTCAAAAGTACCTGCTGTCTCGGGGTAGGAAATACAAAGTGGCTGCTGATTCAGATCTGGCGCTGTCGGCTGCCTTAAAGTCCTTTCAACCTTGGTTGGTGTTTCAACCTCGCTGAAATTATTAACTCTCCTCCTTCTTGCTTGTCTTCTAAATCTCGTCTCCACTATAGAAATTTCAGGTTCAAATCTAAGATCGTTTCCCTGCGAAGAACGTGTGATCATAAACCATGCAAACAATAATTAAAAACACAAAATCTTAACAATACTAGAAAAATGCCCTTCCTCGGCAATGATGCAAATTTGATGGAGCCTGTCGTGGGGCTTGTGCCAAATAAAATTTATAATCCACGACTCTACTACTAATTTTGTAGCAATAGCGGTTGGGGTCGAACACATGGAAGTGGATCTAGTAAGTGTAGAATCTTGTGCTTATGAAACAGGGGTTTTTTTTATGATGAATGACAAGCAAGAAAAATAAAATAGAATGATTGAATGCTGAATTTTAAATGGCACAAAACTAAACAAGCAAAGGAGAAATTAGACGGGATTAATATCATAAAAGGGAGATCGTTGGATTAGGATTTATTGTGCTTGATTCAAAATTCATTGGCTTCCTAGTTTTCTCTAGTGATTGTTCTAAACTAATTTCATTAGTCCGGTTGGCTTCTGGGTTACTCGGAGGACCCCCCTACACTAACCTGTTCTAATTAACTCGCTAATCGTGAATTCGACATTTAACAATATTAATTAATATAGACTCTATCGCACGCCACCCCTTATGCATAATGTAGCAACCATTCGAGACCTTTGCAATGGTTACTACTTATATCTAACTAGTTTATTAACAAGCAATCTTGCAACCACCTATTAAAACTAGCCGCTTTGGGATCGTGGGTCCGGAATCATAAGAAATAAACTTAAATGCAATTTAAATCTAATTCCTACAACCTTTAAGATGTATCCTAGGCCTATCAAGGGTCGTCTCGTGTAGAGAGTGGCTTGCCTTAACCTAGGCTATCTCAAATAACTTATAGAATACACAAGTGGTAATCGCATAGGGTGTCAATCCTAATTGACTAGCCTCATGTATTGGTTTAAACGAGATTACATGCAAAAGTTAATAAAAATTAGCAAGAACAACAAGTATAAACCAGAAAACTCAGCCAATGTCATTAAGAATCAAGACATAAATCCAATACAACTATCTAAAGGGGTTTAGCTACACATGGAAGAAGTAAAAGCAATAATACACATGAAAGAATCCATAGTAAATGACCAACAATGGTCTACAAACGTGCTGGAAAGTAAAAGAGGCAAAGAAATCATATAAGGGACCCAAAATCTAACCTAACGACGAACTAAACCAGACCTAATATATATAGAAAACACGTCGGCGTCGAGACGCCAGGGCACAACGTCGAGACGCTGCAAACATTTGTCTTCGACCCAAAAGCGCGTCGGTGTCGAGACACCAAGACCGGCGTCTTGACGCCAGCCTCTTATCTCGACTTCTTGCTCCTTTTCTCGACTTGGTCTCGCTGCTTCTTGGTTCGAGGCTTCAATCTTTGGCTTTCGATGTGAATCTTCAGGCCCGCTTCAGCACAATCGGGTCTCTCCACCTCCCTTCCGTCAAAGACATCAAGATGGCTCAAAAACTCCTTAATTGGCCCGAATTAACACCAATTAGCGTGATCAGCTCCCGACACGACCTAAGCTCAATTAACCTGTAAATAGGACAAGTAAAGCATAAAATAACTCTAACAAGCTTAGATTAGAGGCGATAAAATAGGACTATTTAGGTCCTATCAGAAATAGCTTAAGAAAACCATCTGTATTGGTGAACGCTAGATCATTGTGTATTGGTGAACGCTAGTGACTGAGCTAGGGATAGCCAGTTGCCTAGTGCTTGATCGGTTGTATTTCATTGGAGTTGAAACACATTCTAAAAAATCCGGAGTTCTGGGAGGAATCTGCTAATAAGATTGCGAGAGTTTGTCTGATCAATTATATTGCTAGAGCCTCTTTTAAAATAATTACTAAATCCTGACCAGCGCCTGTTTCTAATCTGTCTGCCTATTTGTTTACTTTTTGTTCTGTCATTTCTTTTGCTTCAACATTTCTATAAAAACCAATCATTTTAACCACCTTTGAAACCATTGAAAAACTAAACAACATAGATAAAGTGAAAGCTAATTCAGACCTTGGATTCGATAAATACTTATTACTTGTTGCGGACTGTGTATACTTGCACAAAGTTCTAGAGTCTTTTTATATCTCATTTCTACTCAGTCTAGGAGCCCAACATGTCACACCCCCTCCCGGACCACCTGCTAGCTTAGCCCGAAAGACGGCGTGAAGCCAACAAACATCGTCACCTCTAACGATCCCTGTTGACCCTAGTGAAACGTTGAACCTGATAAACATACTAATCATGGATATAAAATATTCCATATGAACCACAACACAACGGAAACCCCGAAAACATATCAACATACACGAGGTGTCGCCATGACATATCTCGGTTTGGAAATAACCTGGTATAGATATCATAACAAAAGACATGTACAACTAGGATTTATACAACCACGACCTCTAGGACTATATTATCCAATCCTTACAAAACATTTACAATATGAACAGACTCAATTTAAAACTCCACCCACGTACTGAAGCTTGATCCGGAACTTTCAGCAGACGTTGGCAGTGTATCAGGCACCGGGAGCTCGATCTCTACCTGAAAAGTGGAAAAACATTTTGAAAGAATGAGCTACGAAGCCCAGTGAGTGACTAACTTTAAAACTCTAAATCTGGAAGTCAAAAACACGTGATAAACCTTTAAACGAATAAATATGTTTGGTCAAAACGTTTAACAAAAACGTGTAAGATTAAGGGCTTTCTAAAACATCTCGCAAGTTCGTCATTAAAAATCTAGCAAGGCATATCAAATACATCAACGTTTTAACTAACATGACCGATCTACGTTGTGTAGGGCACGCCCAGTACAACCAACGTTACTAGTCCTACGATGTAGTGGGGCTCGCCCAGCACTCCCATCGTCTTTGTCGTAGTGGGGCCCGCCCAGCACTCACGACAGTATCGTTGTCACGGAGTACACTCAACGTCGACAACGGAATATAACCTGTGTGCACACAGTACCATATAGCCTCGGGCTCAATATCTCAGTCATGTAGTCAATAGAAATCTCAGAAAATCACATGAAAACATTTAAACATGCCTGTTTATCGTTATCTTTCGTAAAACTCAAGCTTACTCAGCTTGCTCGTGAAAAAACTTTAAATCATTAAACAATATTTGCTAACACATGCTTTACTTTAAAAAAAAATATCGTTTCAACTACTTTTCATAAAGCCATTAGTCACGTGCTCGTATATAAACCTCATTAGAAAATCTGAGCTCAAAACTCATGCTTGAAACCTTTCACAAAAACAATGTATCATTCATAGAAAAGCATGTAAAACATATAATCATGAACAACCGTTTAAGAACATTTTCAAAATTTGTTTTGTCACTCACTGTCTTATCTAGTTCCCCGGTTTGTAGACTCGACCTATTTCCTCCTGGCCTGTCAAACAACCAAAACCGAGCATTAGAACCATAGATAGCTTTGTGTTTCCATGCTCATGAATTTTCTAAACAATTGGATTAAGAATCACATTCACATTCTACTTTCCAGATTTTCCAGATTCTATACCTTAACGTCCAACACCCATAACTTCCTCAATACGTAACCAAAATTAATGAAATATACATCAAACTCTTCATTTTCGAACACTCTACAACTCAACTGAAGAAATGAAAACGAGATTCTCAACCAATTATCCCAGAATTTCCCCGAACACAGACAATACAGAATTCGAGGTTCTCTGCTACCCTTTATCTTCCTCCTGAAATGAAACCTACTTCAAGTCATTTTTGGCTCCCACAATCTTCATGAAAGTTGTAGGATATTAAATAAGCGTTCCAGACATACCAAATAGAGCTTCTGATTCGACTTGTACACCCCAGAATGCTCAAAACATCAGAGAACACCAGAGATCCTCCTGGTTTGCTCGAAAATCCTGTGCTCTGTTTTCCATTCTAAACACCATTAACTTCTCATACGATTTAGCTCAAGATTCCTTCATGAAATTTGTTAGAAAATGAACTAACTTTCAAGAAATTCAAACCTCACCTCTTGATTCCTTCTGTGTAGCCAAAACAGACTAAAACGTCAGAGGTTGACAGGTTGAACACAGATTCTGCAATGGCTGGCTTTGCATGAGCTTTTCCCTATCTTCTTCAACCTCAAACTTCTTCTTCCTTCTCCTTCACTCTCTCCTTAAAGTGCTCTGAAAGTTTCAGTGGAAAAGGATGAGAAATGAGGCTGATAATGGGCTGATAAGAAGGTTGGTCAGTAGTGGGTGTCTTGCTGTCATCTCCCACCTTCTTTTTTTTTTTTTTTTTTCTTTTTCACTTTTGTTTCTTTTTTTTTTTTTTTTTCTTTTCTTTTCCTTCCATTTTCCTTTTCCTTTTCTTTCCTTTCATCTTTTAACTTAGTAATCCCAACAATTTAAACCAACAATAGATGACAAGGGAAAATAATCCTAGAGAAGTCCCGGGTTTAGAACTTACCTCCCCCTTATGAAATTTCGTCCTCGAAATTTAGAAGTTCTTAGGTGAAGAGTGTTGGGTAACTTCTCCTCATTTGATCTTCTGACTCCCAGGTTGCCTCCTCTACTCCATGATGTCTCCAAAGAACTTTCACGAGTGGGATCGTTTTGTTCCTCAGGACTTGCTCTTTTCTGTCGAGGATCTGAACCGCTTCCTCTTTATAACTCAAGTCTTCTTTCAGCTCAATCGGTTGCATTTGCAACACATGGGATGGATCTGGCATATATTTCCTCAACATGGACACATGAAAAACATCATGTATTCGAGCGAGTTCCGCTGGCAACTCAAGTCTATAGGTTGCTGGTCCAACTGGTTCTATTATCTGGTAAGGACCAATATATCTAGGACTCAGCTTACCTTTCCCCCCCAAAGCGAAGAACACCTCTCCATGGAGATGACTTCAAGAAAACTTGATCTCCAACCTGGAACTCTAAGTCTCTCCGTCGCTTATCTGCATAACTCTTCTGTCGATCCTGAGCTATTTTCAGATTCTCCCTAATCAACTTAATATTGTCTGACGTAACTTGTACCAACTCAGGACCAACTAGCTTTCGCTCTCCCACTTCGTTCCAGCACACAGGAGTCCTGCATGGTCTGTCATACAAAGCCTCGAATGGTGCCATGCCGATACTAGACTGATAGCTGTTATTATAAGCGAACTCCATAAGTGATAAGTGGGTATCCCAACTTCCCTTAAACTGAAGGACACATGCTCTCAACATGTCCTCTAAGGTCTGGATGGTCCTCTCAGACTGACCATCTGTCTGGGGATGGAATGCTCTACTGAACTTCAACTTTGTTCCCATTGCTTTCTGCACACTAGGCCAAAACTTAGAAGTAAACCTCGGATCCCTATCTGAAACTATGGACACTGGCACTCCAAGTTGACTTACAATCATGTCGACGTATAGTTTAACTAGCTGATCTACTGTAGACGTCGCTTTAATCGGTATAAACCGTGTTGTCTTGGTGAGTCTATCCACTATTACCCATATACCATCATGTCCACTAGAAGTACGAGGTAATCCAAACAGAAAATCCATGGTAATATGCTCCCACTTCCACTCCGGCACTGGCAGTGGATTAAGGAGTCCTCCTGACCTCTGTCTCACTGGTTTAACCTGTCGACAAATCAAACATTTATCGACATATTCAGCTATCTCCCGCTTCATACCAGGCCACCAATAAGTTTTCTTCAGAGTTCTGTACATCTTGGTGCTTCCTGGATGCATAGCGTAAGCTGAACTGTGAGCTTCCTCTAATATAGCACTCTTAAGCTCACTAATACTCGGAACGCATAGTCTTCCCTGTTTAACTATGGCTCCGTCTGCTCTCAACTCAAATTTTGCCTCTGGGCCTTGCTTGGACTTTGCAAACATCTTCTGTAAGTTACTATCCTCTGGCTGTCTTCTCACAATCTCTGCTACTAGAGAAGACCTAACCTGAAATTGAGCTAAAAGAATCCCTGAGCTTCCTGCAGTCATAACTGCCTTGAAACCTCTTAACTCACTTAGCAAGCTTCCTTGAATACCACACAAGGCACTCTTCGGAAGTCTCGACTTCCTACTTAACGCATCTGCTACCACGTTAGCCTTACCTGGATGATATTCTATGGTACAGTCATAGTCTTTAATCAGTTCTAGCCATCGCCTCTGTCTTAGATTCAGCTCTTTCTAATCAAAGATATACTTCAGACTCTTATGATCTGTGAAAATGTGGCACTTCTCACGGAATAAATAATGTCTCCAGATCTTTAGCGCTAGAACTACCGCTGCTAGCTCAAGATCATGGGTAGGGTAATTACACTCATGCTTCTTCAACTGCCTTGAAGCATAAGCTATTACATTTCCTTCCTGCATCAGCACGCAACCTAATCCTTGCCTCGAAGCATCACAATAGATCACATACTCCTTCCCTGTTACAGGAAGTGCTAGAATAGGCGATGCCACCAATCTCTTCTTCAGCTCCTGGAAACTCTGTTCACATTCGTCTGACCACTCAAACTTAGCATTCTTCCTTGTCAAGGTTTTCAAGGGTAATGCTAACCGTGAGAAATCCTCAACAAAACGTCTGTAGTATCCTGCTAGGCCGAGGAAACTACGTACCTCTGTTGCACTAGCTGGTCTTTCCCAGTTGACAACAGCTTCCACTTTCTGCGGAGCAACACTAACTCCGTCCGCTGAAACTACATGCCCTAAGAACACCACTTGATTCAACCAAAACTCACATTTGCTGAACTTAGCGTATAGCTGTTTATAACGTAGTGTCTGCAGAACAATCCTTAGATGTTCCTCATGGGCTTTCCTGTCAATTGAGTAAACTAGAATGTCATCGATGAACACTATCACAAACTGATCTAAATACTGGTGGAAGATCCTGTTCATGACGTCCAGGAAAACTGCTGGCGCATTCGTTAAACCGAATGGCATCACTAAAAACTCATAGTGCCCATACCTCGTCCTGAATGCTGTCTTAGGAATATCTGATTCACTAACCTTCAACTGGTGGTATCCTGACCTCAGATCAATCTTAGAGAACATTGATGCTCCCCTTAACTGGTCAAACATGTCATCGATGTGTGGTAGAGGATACTTGTTACGTATCGTGACCTTGTTTAACTGCCTGTAATCAATACATAATCTCAGGGTACCATCTTTCTTCTTCACGAATCACACTGGAGCTCCCCACGGTGATACACTTGGCCTGATGTATCCCTTGTCAACTAGTTCTTGCAACTGCACCTTCAGCTCCTTAAGCTCGCTCGGAGCCATTTTGTATGGTGCCTGTGAAATAGGTGTTGTTCCTGGTAACAATTCAATAGTGAACTCCACCTCTCTATCAGGCGGAAAACCCGATAGATCGGCTGGAAAAACATCAAGATATTCATTCACCACAGGAACATCTTCTGGTTTCAGCTTTTCTTCTTGCACCTTTACTACGTTTGCAAGAAACGCTGTGCAACCTTTCCTCAACAACTTCTCAGCTTTCAGAGCTGAAATCAAACACGTAGGAATAATCTTCCTCTCACCCCTGAAAACCACTTCAGTCAAACTTGGTTTCCTAAAAGTCAGTTCCTTCGTATGGCAATCCATAGAAGCATAGTGAGTGAATAAGAAATCCATTCCCAAAATCACATCCAACGCCTGCAACTCTAGGGGAAGAAGATCCACTAGCATACAGAGACCTTCTACTACAACCTCACAATCACGCAACACTTCCTTGACTAACAAAACGTCACCAACTGGAGTGCATATGACTAATTCCTCAGATAAAGGCTCTAGCATCCTATTCAGCTTAGTTAAAAACATGCTAGAAACAAAGGAATGCGTAGCGCCTGGATCTAATAAAACACGTGCAGGTACATTACAAATCAAAATCGTACCGGTGATCACATCTGGTGCATCCTCTGCTTCCTGTTGAGTCATGGCGTAGACTTTTCCCTGCTGCCTAGGTCTCCCCACAACTCCCTTTTGCCTTGCACCACTGGTGCCTTCTCCTGCGCCTGCTAAAACTCTCGGCTGCTCAACTGTGTGGGACTCAACTCCCTGGTCCCTCTGAACTGTTGCCTTCAACTGTGGGCAATCCCTCTTGAAATGCCCTGGTTGTCCACACTGGTAACACACACCAACGCCAACAAGACACTGACCCCGATGATTCTTGCCACAACTTGCACATGATGTTCTCTTGGATTCACTAGCAACGGACTCCGGACCCATTCGCGGTCTTGCTACTGAGCTCGCAGACTGACTGGGGGCTCTCTGACTCTGCCTCCGATAAGCACTACCCGAGCTCACCTGCCTCAATGATTGGCCACCAGATCGACGTTTGAAATCTTGACGGCCTGAAACATTCACTCCAGGTGTGAACTTTCGCTGCTCACGACCTCGAAAACCACTGGCTGTTGGAGCTCCACGACTAGGCTCCGCAACCGACTTTTCCTCTATAATACTCTGCTCCACACATAAGGCAGTCTTTACTAGCTGAGAAAAATCCGTCCACTTTGCAATAGCAGTAACTGGGGTACGTATCTCAAAACGTAGCCCTCTCTCAAACCTGCGACACCTGTCAGTCTCAGATGCCACAATCACTTCAGCATACCGTGAAAGCTCGGTATACTTCCTCTCGTACTCGGCCACTGAAAGTGACCCTTGTTTCAACTCCAGAAACTCATCTCTCTTTGCCTCACAATATGTGGCAGGATAGTACTTTTCCTCAAATATGCCTCTGAATGTCTGCCAATCTAACATACGTGCATCACTGCGCCTGGCTATAATAGACTTCCACCATCCCTCTGCCTCCTTATGCAAAAGGAATGTGGCTAATTTGACTTTTCGCTCCTCAGGACAACTCATCACGTCGAAGCATTTCTCTAACATATTTAACCAGACCTCGGCATCAGCTGGATCTGTGGAAACCTCAAACACTGTGGCTCCTAACTTCTTCAACCGTTCAATCCCATACGTCTTTTCGGATCACTAGGCCCTGCTCTCTCTGGCCTATCGATCTCCTGTGCAGATCTAGCAAATCGCTCACTCCCTGCCTCATTCTGACCTCTCGGGGTACTGGATCCCCTTTCAGATTGACTTTGGGTAGGATCCTGCGTCCCGTCCTGATTCTGCCTACGCCGTCTGCTGGTACGTGGTGGCATGACTCCTATAACATATAAACACATCAAACATGCTATAGATACTTAACTCAGATGCATGATACTAAACTTATACACACATTCTAGTCCTGACTAGACTCACTCTCAACAATACTCGGACCATACTCCGCTAGTTCTATCTGAACTGACCCAACGTGTAACTGTTCACTTCCTGGATTCTTCTTCGCACTAACTACCATGTCTCTTTTCCCATGGAGCTAACTGCTCTGATACCAAGTTGTCACACCCCCTCCCGGACCACCTGCTAGCTTAGCCCGAAAGACGGCGTGAAGCCAACAGACATCGTCACCTCTAACGATCCCTGTTGACCCTAGTGAAACGTTGAACCAGATAAACATACTAATCATGGATATAAAATATTCCATATGAACCACAACACAACAGAAACCTCGAAAACATATCAACATACACGAGGTGTCGCCATGACACATCTCGGTTTGGAAATAACCCGGTATAGATATCATAACCAAAGACATGTACAACTAGGATTTATACAACCACGACCTCTAGGACTATATTATCTAATCCTTACAAAACATTTACAATATGAACAGACTCAATTTACAACTCCACCCACGTACTGAAGCTTGATCCGGAACTTTCAGCAAACGTTGGAAGTGTATCAGGCACCGGGAGCTCAATATCTACCTGAAAAGTGGAAAAACATTTTGAAAGAATGAGCTACGAAGCCCAGTGAGTGACTAACTTTAAAACTCTAAATCCGGAAGTCAAAAACACGTGATAAACCTTTAAACGAATAAATATGCTCGGTCAAAGCGTTTAACAAAAACGTGTAAGATTAAGGGCTTTCTAAAACATCTCGCAAGTTCGTCTTTAAAAATCTAGCAAGGCATATCAAATACATCAACGTTTTAACTAACATGACCGATCTACGTTGTGTAGGGCACGCCCAGTACAACCAACGTTACTAGTCCTACGATGTAGTGGGGCCCGCCCAGCACTCCCATCGTCTTTGTCGTAGTGGGGCCCGCCCACCACTCATGACAGCATCGTTGTCACGGAGTACACTCAACGTCGACAACGAAATATAACCTGTGTGCACACGGTACCATATAGCCTCGGGCTCAATATCTCAGTCATGTAGTCAATAGAAATCTCAGAAAATCACATGAAAACATTTAAACATGCCTGCTTATCGTTATCTTTCGTAAAACTCAAGCTTACTCAGCTTGCTCGTGAAAAAACTTTAAATCATTAAGCAATATTTGCTAACACATGCTTTACTTTAAAAAAAAATATTGTTTCAACTACTTTTCATAAAGCCATTAGCCACGTGCTCGTATATAAACCTCATTAGAAAATCTGAGCTCAAAACTCATGCTTGAAACCTTTCACAAAAACCATGTATCATTCATAGAAAAGCATGTAAAACATATAATCATGAACAACCGTTTAAGAACATTTTCAAAATTTGTTTTGTCACTCACTGTCTTATCTAGTTCCCCGGTTTGTAGACTCGGCCTATTTCCTCTTGGCCTGTCAAACAACCAAAACCGAGCATTAGAACCATAGATAGCTTTGTCTTTCCATGCTCATGAATTTTCTAAACAATTGGATTAAGAATCACATTCACATTCTACTTTCCAGATTTTCCAGATTCTATACCCTAACTTCCAACACCCATAACTTCCTCAATACTTAACCAAAATTAATGAAATATACATCAAACTCTTCATTTTCTAACACTCTACAACTTACGTGAAGAAATGAAAACGAGATTCTCAACTAATTATCCCAGAATTTCCCCGAACACAGACAATACAGAATTCGAGGTTCTCGGCTACCCTTTATCTTCCTCCAGAAATGAAACCTACGTCAAGTCATGTTTGGCTCACAAAATCTTCATGAAAGTTGTAGGATATTGAATAAGCTTTCCAGCCATACCAAATAGAGCTTCGGATTCGACTTGTACACCCCAGAATGCTCAAAACATTAGAGAACACCAGAGATCCTCCTGGTTTGCTCGAAAATCCTGTGCTCTGTTTTCCATTCCAAACACCATTAACTTCCCATACGATTTAGCTCAAGCTTCCTTGATGAAATTTGTTATAAAATGAAATAACTTTCAAGAAAATCAAGCCTCACCTCTTGATTCCTTCTGTGTAGCCCAAACCGACTAAAACATTAAAGGTTGACAGGTTGAACAACGATTCTGCAATGGCTGGCTTTGCATGAGCTTTTCCCTATCGTCTTCAACCTCAAACCACGAAATTCTTCTTCTTCCTCCTCCTTCACTCTCTCCTTAAAGTGCTCTTAAAGTTTCAGTGGAAAAGGATGAGAAATGAGGCTGATAATGGGCTGATAAGAAGGTTAGTCGGTGGTGGGTGTCTTGCTGTCATCTCCCACCTTTTTTTTTTTTCTTGTTCACTTTTGTTTCTTTTTTTTTTCTTTTCTTTTCCTTCCATTTTCCTTTTCCTTTTCTTTCCTTTCATCTTTTAACTTAGTAATCCCAACAATTTAAACCAACAATAGATGACAAGGGAAAATGATCCTAGAGAAGTCTCGGGTTTACACAACAAGTTTTTGGCGCAGTTGCCGGGGACTTGAATAAGTTTTTATCTGATCTGTTTTGTGTATGTGTTTTAGTGGTTTGGTGCGATAACTTTTTTATTGTTTCTATTGTTTTTGCAGGCGTGAGTTTGGTGCATGAGTGATCCGCCTGGGGTAAGGTTCGAGCTTGATCCAGAAATCGAGAGGACATTCAGGAGAAGAATGAGAGAGCAGCGTAGACAGCAAAATCAAATGGATAACGTGTCGCGTCTCCCGCAGGGTCCCGAAGATCCAGTGAACCCCCAGTAGAATCGTTCTCTGCAGCAAAACCAGCCGCTGGAGCAAAATGAACAACAAAATAATGAGGCTGAGAATCCTATCTTGGTTGCAAAAGATAGGGCCAGAGCCATTCGAGCGTATGCTTTTCCAATGTTTGATGAGTTAAATCCAGGGATTGCACCCTCAAATTGAGGCATCAAATTTTGAAATGAAACCGGTAATGTTTCAGATGTTGCAAACCGTGGGTCAATTCCATGGTTTGTCATCTGAAAATCCTCATTTGCATCTTAAGTCTTTTCTAGGAGTTAGTGATTCTTTTGTAATTCAAGGAGTGCCTAGGGATGCCCTTAGATTAACTTTGTTCCCGTATTCTCTTAGAGATGGAGCAAATGCATGGTTAAATTCTTTTGCTCTAGGGTCAATTAGGACATGGAATGAGTTAGCAGAAAAATTCCTTAGTAAATATTTCCCACCAAATAGGAATGCTAAATTGAGGAGTGAAATAGTAGGGTTTAGGCAACTTGAAGATGAAACTTTTAGTGAGGCTTGGGAGAGGTTTAAGGTGCTTTTGCGAAAGTGTCCCCACCATGGTTTACCACATTGTATCCAAATGGAAACATTTTACAATGGGTTAAATGGAGCAACCCAAGGTATGGTTGATGCTTCGGCTGGAGGGGCCCTTTTGGCAAAAACTTTTAATGAAGCCCATGAAATTTTAGAAAGAATATCAACTAATAGTTGTCAATGGTCAGATGTTAGAGGCAAAAATAAAAAGGTTAAGAGTGTGATAGAGGTTTATGGTGTGTCCACCATTAGGGTTGATATTGCAATGCTAGTTAACGTTCTTAAAAATGTGACAGTGTTTAGTCATCATCAGCCGCCAGCTGTGGAGCCTGCTGCAGTGGTGAACCAAGTTGCAGAGGAAGCATGTGTCTATTGTGGTGAAGACCACAATTACGAGTTTTGCCCCAGCAATCCAGCTTCTGTGTTTTTTTGTAGGTAATCATAGGAATAACCCTTATTCTAACTTTTATAAACCAGGTTGGCGCAACCACCCCAACTTCCCATGGGGAGGACAAGGAAGTAATGTGCAAGCACAGTAAAAGGTGAACCAGTCGGGATTTGCTAAAGCACAGGTATTGCCCCAGCAAAATAAGCAGGCTTTTCCCAAGCAAAATTCAGAGAGTTCTCTTGAGACAATATGAAAGAATATATGGCTCGTACAGATGCCGCAATTCAAAGTAATCAAGCTTCAATGAGAGCCCTGGAATTGCAAGTGGGTCAGCTGGCTAATGAGCTAAAGACGAGGCCTCAAGGAAAACTTCCTTCAGATACTGAACACCCTAGAAGGGAAGGTAAGGAGCAGGTAAAGGCAGTGACTTTTAGGAGTGGTAAACCACTAGAGGAAAAGAAAGAGCCTAGAAAACCCCAGGATATAGAAAAGAATTGTGATAAAAATGTTGTTGTTAGGAAAGAGTTGGAGTCTGGTCAAGGTGCTGGAGGCAGTAATAATGATGCTGGAGCATCTGGTTCTGTTCCAGATGTGGAACCACCTTATGTGCCACCCCCACCTTATGTACCACCTCTACCTTTTCCCCAAAGGCAAAGACCTAAGAATTAGGATGGTCAATTTAAGAAGTTTTTAGATTTAGAGATTCTTAAGCAGTTGCATATAAATATCCCTTTAGTACAAGCTATTGAGCAAATGTCCAATTATGCTAAATTTCTTAAGGATATTTTAACTAAAAAGAAGAGGTTAGGTGAGTTTGAAATTGTATCGCTTACTGAGGAATGTAGTGCTATTCTTAAGAATGGGCTACCAACCAAGGCTAAGGATCCAAGATCATTTACTATACCTGTGTCAATAGGTGGAAAAGAGTTAGGTAGAACACTTTGTGATTTAGGTGCAAGCATTAACCTTATGCCTCTTTCGGTCTATTGAAAGCTAGGTATTGGTGAAGCTAGGCCTACCACAGTCACACTCCAACTAGCTGATAGGTCTATCACATATCCAGAGGGTAAAATTGAGGTTGTCTTAGTGAAAGTAGATAAATTCATATTTCCTATTGATTTTATTATTTTAGACTATGAGGCTGATAAAGATGTCCCAATTATTCTTGGTGGTCCATTTTTGGCTACTGGTAGGACATTGATAGATGTTCAAAAAGGGTAATTAACAATGAGAGTTTATAATGAGGAAGTGAAATTTAACGTGTTTAAGGCCATGAAGTATCCAGACGAAATGGAAGATTGCTCTTTCAATAGGATTCTAGAGAACACAATTTTTGAGACAGCAATGCAGGATTCGACAAACAAACATTTGGAAGATCATGGAGAGGTTAGTGTAGAGGACTTAGAAGTTTGTTCTTTAGAAAGAAAAAATGAAAAAAAAAAAGTGTTTAGGTGTGAGGATGTTTTTGAGTCTTTAGATTTGGATCAAAGGAAAGCTCCTCCTATTAAGTCATCCCTGATTGAGGCACCCACATTAGATTTGAAGCCCTTGCCGGATCATCTAAAGTATGTGTATCTTGGGGAAGGTGAGATGTTGTCCATTATTGTTGCATCAGATTTAATGTCGGAGCATGAAGAGGCCTTAATAAAGTTGCTACAGCAATATCGCAAAGCAATAGGTTGGACATTGGCTGACATTCAGGGAATTAGTCCATCTTTCTGTATGCATAAAATCACTCTAGAGGAGGGATCCTTTAGGAGTATTGAGCAACAGAGAAGGCTTAACCCTGCAATGAAAGAGGTTGTTAAAAAGAAGGTGATAAAATGATTGGATGCTGGCATTATTTATCCAATTGCAGACAGCAATTGGGTAAGCCCTGTCCAATATGTTCCTAAGAAAGGAGGTGTCACTGTGGTGAGCAATAAAGACAATGAGTTGATCCCAACCAGGACAGTAACTGGCTGGAGGGTTTGCATGGATTACAAGAGGCTTAATAAAGCTACCCGTAAGGACCATTTCCCTCTACCATTTATTGACCAGATGTTGGATAGATTGGCTGGACAGGCCTACTACTGTCTTTTAGATGGTTATTTTGGGTATAACCAGATCACCATTACTCTTGAGGATCAGGAATAAACCACTTTCACCTGCCCTTACGGGACATTTGCTTTTAGGCGAATGCCTTTTGGCCTTTGCAATGCTCCAGCAACATTTCAGCGGTGTACGTTACCAATTTTTTCTGATATGATTGAGTCCACTGTTGAGGTATTTATGGACGATTTTTTAGTTTTTGGAGTGTCTTTTCAGAGTTGTTTGGATAATTTAGGTCAGGTGTTAAAGAGATGTAAGGATACCCATCTAGTTCTTAATTGGTAGAAATGCCACTTCATGGTGAAGGAGGGCATTGTGTTAGGTCATAGGATTTCTAAGAATGGTCTAGAAGTTGATAGAGCAAAAATTGAGGTTATTGAAAAATTAGAACCACCGAATTTAGTAAAAGGGATTCAGAGTTTTTTAGGTCATGTTGGATTTTATAGAAGGTTCATAAAGGATTTTTCAAAAATCAGTAAACCTCTTTGTAACTTATTGTGCACTGATCATGTTTTTGACTTTAATGCAGATTGTAGGAAGACTTTTGAAACTTTAAAGGCTGCTTTAATTTCAGCACCCATTCTTTGTGCACCTAACTAGAATTTACTATGTGAGGTAATGTGTGATGCGAGTGATGCTGCAGTAGGTGCTATGCTGGGGCAAAAGCAGGGCAAATTTATCCATCGTATATACTATGCAAGCAGGGTTTTAAATGAAGCACAAGTCAACTATACAACTAACGAGAAGGAGTTGTTAGTTGTTGTATTTGCTTTTGAGAAATTCTGGTCATATTTGGTTGGATCCAAAGTCACAGTGTTCACGGATCATGCAACAATAAGGTATTTAATGTCTGAGAAAGATGCAAAGCCTAGACTGATTCGTTGGGTTTTATTATTGCAAGAATTCGACTTGGAGATAAAGGATAAGAAGGGATCAGAGAATGTTATTGCAGATCATTTGTCTCGTCTTGATCCATCATCATCTTTGCTGAAGCAATCCGTCATTTCAGATTCTTTTCCAAATGAACAACTCTTTGCTGTTGAGGTAAAGGTAGTCAAGGATGTCCCTTGGTATGCTGATATTGCCAACTTTTTGGTAAAGGGAGTTACTCCTATTGATATGGATTGGAGGCAGAAGAAAAAGTTTAAGCCTGATGCAAGATTTTTCTATTGGGATTAGCCATTAATGTATAAGCAATGCTCTGATGGTATTACTCGTAGGTGTGTTTCAGGTGATGAAGCAAAGGAAATCCTGGAGCAATGTCACTCTTCACCATATAGAGGCCATTTCAGCGGTCATAGGACAGCTATGAGGATTTTTCATTGTGGATTCTTCTGGCCTTCCTTATTTAAGGATGCTCATTGGTTCTACAAGTTGTGTGATGCTTGCCAAAGGAGAGAAAACTTAGGGCCTAGAGATGAAATGCCTCTTACTTATATTTTGGAAGTGAAATTATTCGATGTGTGGGGCATTGACTTTATGGGGTCATTTCCCCCTTCTAATGGCAATGTTTTTATCTTATTGGCAGTTGATTACATGTCCAAGTGGGTGGAGGCCATCGCATGCCATCAAAATGATGCCAAGACTGTATCAAGGTTTCTTCAATCGCACATCTTTGTGCGGTTTGGGACACCTAGAGCTCTAGTGAGTGATGAGGGTACACATTTTGTTAATAATATCTTAACTAAGCTTCTAGCTAAGTATGGAATCAAGCATAGGATAGCTACCCCTTATCACCCACAAGTAAATGGTCAAGCTGAGATAAGCAATAGGGAAATTAAATCTATTTTAGAAAAAGTAGCTCATCCATCTAGGAATGATTGGTCTTTTAGGTTGGATGAGGCTCTTTGGGCTTATAGGACAGCCTATAAGACTCCTCTAGGCATGTCTCCCTATAGGTTAGTATATGGGAAAGCTTGTCATTTACCATTAGAGCTTTAGCATAAAACGTTTCGGGCTTTGAAGAAATTAAATTTTGATTTGAGTCGTGCAGGGGCAATAAGAATGCTGCAGCTTAATGAATTAGAGGAGTTTCGCCAATTTTCTTATGAGAATTCGAAAATGTATAAAGAAAAGACTAAGTTGTGGCATGACAAGAAAATTAAGAATAAAGAGTTTGTCAAAGGTCAAAGAGTTTTGCTTTACAATTCTAAACTAAAGTTGTTTCCTGGGAAACTAAAATCTAAATGGTCGAGGTCATTTATTGTGATTGAAGTTTTTTCCCCATGGAGCAATTACTTTGCAGGATGAAAAAGATGAGAGAGTGTTCAAGGTGAATGGACAGCGTGTGAAACATTATTGGGGAGAGGAGTTCCAGACGAAATATCCTTCCCTAAAGTTGGTCGATGAATGAGAGAGCGAGATTTTTGCAGGAACATTTAACAGAGCAATATTTTGAGCTCCCAGTGGTTGTTTTGATTTTATTTCTCGCTGATTTGGTTGATTTTAATTTGAATTATTTTAGATTTGGTTTGTTTAAATTTTGCATGATTTTAATCCGTTATTTTTAATTCCATAAATTTTATCGTAATTATTAATATTTTTACTATTTTTGGCAGTTTAGATTTTACCTATTCCGATTAGATTTAGTTTGGATTAGATATTAGGTTTTATTTTCAGTTATTTTAAATTTCTGTTTAGATTAGGTTTAATAAAGAGTTTTTCTAATTTATTCGGCTTCAAATAAAAATAAAAGATAAGATTTGATTTGAGCAGTTAATCTAAATTTAAATTTCCTAATTTGATTTTTCTATTTTGAATTTGAATTTCGTATCCAAGATTCGTCAGGTAATCTTTTGTTCAGAAGGTTGTTGCAGCAAAGTTATGGCTAAAGCAAATCTTACGTCTGAATAGGAAGGGTTTTGATGTGAATTAATTACTTTTACCGTTTGATTTTGAATTTCTGTAGGAAGGTAAATTGCATGGATGCTGCCACGTGTCGCGCAGGGGTAATCCAACGGTTTAGCCGTTTGACAGCACATAATTATTTACCATGGGCGATTGAAATTCAAGATTTTACCGTTGATGGATTTGATTTACAAATTAAATGAGATTTGAACGGTAATTCCATTAAATGAGGGACAAAAACTTTCAGTTACGATTTGTTTTTTTTGTAGCTCTATTTATTCACAAGCCTTCGATAAGTTCTTCTCACTTCATCTTCTTGTTCGTCCTTTGTCATTTGTATTTTTTCTTCTTTTTCGGTGTGCGGTAAAATTCCTTTGAGTCTCCAATGGCAAAAACGAGAGCAAGAAAAGAGAGAGATAATGAGGAAGAGAAGGTACCTGTTACCCCCGAAGCATCGAAAGTTAAGGCAAAGAAAAAGAAAACACCAGAAGAGAAAAAAGCTAAGAGGAGAAGAAGACAACAGAGGATTGAGGATCAAGAAAGTGTGCAGAAGGTAGTGGAAGATGTTGCTTGCTACGGCAGTTGAAGAAGACAACCCGAAGGAACCAAAAGTACAAAACCCAAAGCAGACTGAGCCGAGAGTTGCAGATACAGTTCAAGAGGAAAATACGGAGGAAGTTCGAGAAGGAAATACAGAAGAGGTTCAAGAAAAACAAACTGAGGATGTGCAAGGAGAACAAGCAAAGGTTGCGCCTGAAAAAAGGTAATGAGCAAGAACAGGAGGCTTGAGTGGAGGTGATCATGCCGGAAGTGCCCAAACGTCGCCGCGTAAAGCGAAAAGCAGTTCACGTCAAGGTAGTTCGAACTGATACTCCCTCGCCTCCAACTACTGATTCTGAAAGAGAAAATGCAGAAAGAGAGGAACAGGAGAAAAATGAGGCCGAAGAAAAAGAAAGAGAGGTGGCAGAGAAGAAGGCTGTGTTGGGTTTTATGCCCTAAAACTCGTAAATAGTAAATGTACATTTGACCGAACATTAATAAAGTGATGTATTATTCAATGTTTGTATTATATCTTGTCTTATTAACCCTAATCCAATAAACTAAACATCCAAGGCTAATAGAATGAGGCTTGAACTAGTATGTAGGGACATACGGGGATCAATGTTCAAGTTTTAGCCTAAAGGGTCTGTGGTATAGGGATAAGGCTGGGTACCTTACCCTGGTGACACTATGGATACGGCCCGCTTTGTATATTGATACAAACGTAGTGATCCAACGCGTTCATGTGGTTGACATGCGAGTGGGGGTATCCTGTGCAATGAGTTTGCACAAAGACCGGACCGCGAAATAGTTAACCACTAATTGTAACACCGTTAGTTAGCTCGGTTTCTATTTCACTAGGATGACCTAGGCAACTTGGCCTTAATCCTGAGTGGATTATGGACTTCTGTCTATGAGGGATTGTCCTTTGATTTGTACGGGTGAGAGTGGCCTGTTCGCCGACTCAATAAGCCTACCATTTTGGGGACAAGACCGAATGGGGAGCTGGGAACGTAGTCTTACAAGATGGAATTCACTCATTCCCAATATTAGGGTAAGTAGAGGTGTGTTCCCTTAAGTGGTGTCTCCGGGTCTTGAACAATGGGCCCTACCCTGTTTATGGCACGAGAGGGATTTCTGTTTGCTGGTTGGACCACAAACAGGTTGTTCATTAGAGGAGCACTGGTACTTAAGGACCAAGAGGTAGCCCAAGGGTAAAACGGTAATTTGACCTAGCTGGGGTACGAACACACGTGAAGGGCTAACTTGCTGCTGACGATCGATATCCGTGGACACAGAAATATATCTGCAGTGAGAAGAGTGCAGTTGTGGTTCTTTAGTGGAGTGAACCACAGTTAACGAATATTGATTACTTTGGTTAATGAGTTTAGCCAACTAATCTCATATCGTTGGAGCTTCTGATATGTAGGTCCATTAGGTCCCACTGGTAGCTCACGAGGGGCGTTTAAGTAAAATTCTAAGGGAGAATTGAATATTCGAAGGTGTTCGAATATTAAACTTAAATATGAATTTGATTCATTTTAAAACTATAGGTTATAATTAATGCACATTAGATGTACATTAATACTATAGTTTATTTGGAGAGAGATATAATTAAATATGAGATATTTAATTATAATATTAATTAATATATTAATCAGTTATTATATTAATTGATAATTAGTTTTAATAACTTTAATTAAATTTGATTTAATTGAATTTTATTAAAACTATGGGTTAAGTGATAATATTTGTATAAATATGATTTATATGAATATTAATTAAATTAATTGTTAATTTGATTAATTAATAATTTAATTATCTTATCAGTATAACTGATAAGAAACATTCAGCCCACTAACCCAGGGTTTTGCGTGATGATGAGGTTTTTTAGGAGGGAGTTTCTCCATCAGTTGCATCTCTCCCTCACCGTTCATTCATAGTGTGTTGGTTGTTCTCTGAAAAAAAGATCACGCTCTCTCTCTCAATTTTTCTCTCCAGAACTCTCTGTAGAATACTCCCAAGCCTTAGAATTCTTGGTTCCCACAAGCCGCTCAATACTAGTCCCAAGGAGAATACTGGTGAAACTCTTTTGGTGGTGTTCGTGTCTCTTTTTCCAGCAAAGAGAAGGTGATTTTGTTGCTGTATTTTCAAGTTTATCAAAGGTTTTTGGCGAAGCAGTTCAAGAAATCTTCAAGGGTAAGTCATTCTTGAACCCTAGGATCATTAGGATCCAATTCTAGATTAGGATCTAGAGTTTTTCCTTGTTTATTAGCATGCTTATATCTGTTTTACAGCACTTATTTTGTCTGTAATGCTCGCTGTAAAATTTATTTCTTTTGTCGTCGTATTGGTATCCCAATCGGCGTTTTATTCGAAAAGGTCTCTGTTGTCTTCCGCTGCGAAAAGGGCTTTTATCCCTTCAGGCTGAAGAAGAACGGCTGCTCAAGCAACGGACAGACAGGGACAAGAGTGTTGCTGCCGCATCGGAGGAACCTGACGAGATAGAAGAGCCACAGGTGTCGTATGTTCGCTTCGTCAACAATCTTGCCAGAGCAAAATATGTTAAGCTGCTGAAGAGAGACTTCCTATTTGAGAGAGGATTTAGTGGTGATCTTCCACATTTTCTGAGGGTCGGCATTACGAATCACGGTTGGAAATTATTCTGTTCTATGCTTAAATCTATGAACGCGTAGGTAGTGCGCAAGTTTTATGCAAATATTGACGAGGAAGAAGGTTTCCAAGTAATCGTTCAAGGTGTAGAAGTCGACTGGAGTCCTGCTGCTATTAACGCACTGTATAACCTTCAAGATTTCCCCCACGCAGGATATAATGAGATGGTTGTGGTGCCATCTAATGAGCAGTTGAGTGATGCTGTGAGGAAAGTTGGTGTTGAAGGGGCGCAGTGGAGACTTTCAAAAACAGAGAAAATGACATTTCAGTTAGCCTATCTAAAGAAGGAAGCAAATACATGGATGGAATTTATCAAACAGAGGTTGCTTCCAACGACTCATGACTCGACGGTTTCTAGGGAACGTGTTCTGCTAGCGCTTGCGATTTTACGGTCTCTCAGTATTGATGTAGGGAAGATTATTGCTAGTGAAATATCTGGATGTTGGAAGAAGAAGGTGGGGAAGTTGTTTTTCCCGAATACAATTACAATGCTTTGCAAGCGTGTAGGGGTTCCAGAGAATGAAGGAGATGTTATTTTATTTGACAAAGGGATCATTGATACACTTAACTTGGCACGGCTTCAGCGAACGCAAGAGGCACACCAGGGTGGGCATGTTTATGGCATTCACAAAATTATAAAACAACTTGCACTGTCGGCCAGCAGGCAAGAGTTTGCTGAAAGGCAATCTCAAACCTTCTGGAACTATGTTAAACGTTGTGATGCCAACTTGATGAAGGCGCTGCAGGAAATTTTTTCCAAACCATTTCCAGCCCTTCCAGTGTTCCCTGATGATTTGTTGAACCCCTGGATTCTGCCCCCACCGATGGAAAGAGAAGAAGAGGATGATGAAAATGAGAAGGGTCAGGAGGACTGACAGATGAAGTGACCCTGAGCGAGCATGATTTTTGTTCTAAGATTTTGTTTGCTCGCGCATTTTCTAACCTCATTTTCTTTTAATGTTTTTCTCTATTTTTATGTTATCGTTTTTTTAGGCCATAAAAAATATCTGCTTATGTAATTTCTTTCTTTGTTTTTAATGAAATTCCCAAAGTTGTTTATGTTCTATAAGCACTGAGTAACTCTAACGTAACTAATTTTCTTCTAAATTTTTGAAGCTTAGACTGGTTCAGATTAATTAGATCAAGACATTCTGATCTCCAAAAACCTTTTGCTTGAGCATTTCTTCTAGCCTGGTCGCTGTTGCGGCAAAGAAGGTTCTGAGGTAGTGTTGATTTTTATGATCCACTTTAAGCTTAGTTCTAGTCTCACGCTCAGTTTAAAATTCAAATAGAAAAATTTAAGTTTGGGGGTATACTTCACAAAATTAATGATTCATTGGGGACAATGAATAATTCAATTTTGGGGGACTTTTTGCTACTCCAATGGTTTTGCTCGAGCATTCCTCTCCTTCACGAAATAATTTGCTAGGTTGTTGAGTAACTAAGGACATTTGTGATACCCATAGTTTGTCTTTGCGTCAAAAGATAACCTAGGAAATATGAAAAATGAAAAAATTATTTGCTGAAAAATTGATTGTTGAAAATTTTGCTGAGAAAATTCATGGAGCAAAAGTTTTGAAGGATGAATGATAATCCAGCAGTTTTTCTGTCTCCTAGAACTTAGGTGAGCTTCATCATAAAATTTCGCCATTCTGAGGGGCCAGAGATAGAATAACTAAGGATTTTTTAGCTTTACAAAGAGTATTTAGCCTAGTTGGTGATGAGTTTGAGGCATGGGTATACTGCACCATAAAGTGGGTCATCCCATGCTTAAGAGCTTATGACTATAGGGTTGCTTTAAGTCTCTAAAAAACAAAAATATAAACCCCTTGACATGTATTTTAATATGTCTGATAATAGAGCTAGGCTGTGGCAAGTTCTTAGAATTGAGTTAAAAGTGGTGATTATTTGTCCATGCCAGAAGAATTAATTTGCTGCAACAGAGCTTGGTTTTGCAGAATGCTCAAGTAGAGGTTAAAGGTAGTGTTGGATTGTCTGTTTTGATTAAGCTATTCTTTGTCTAACATTTTGAATTCTTGAGAAAAGGTTGGTTAGTATTGCTCGGTACGCACAATAGATCAAGTTTAGGGGTATGATAACTCTCCAAAAGGGAGTTATTTAGGCCTTATTTCTATAGGGATTTGTGTGTCTTTTGTGCTAACTAGGGTTGCTTTGAATTGTATATTATATGTTTTAACCTATTTGGAAGAATGGATGCTTTGGAAGTTATTTTGTGCAGAATGTATTGATGAGCGACTGGAGGGAGCAAATTCTATGTTGCAACAAAGCTGGGAGCAAAACTGCCACGTCACAGCTCGTTAGCCAACTTAATGAACTGAATTATGTTAAGCTATTTTTGGGATAAAGGAGCAAGGAGAGCCATCCACGTGTCTAGGTCAACCTAATTCAAGCCTCCTATCACTCTATAAAAGGAGATAGTCGCCCAAGTCAAATTCATTCCATCCTTGGGAGGAGCATTCCACTCTTGGAAAGTTTACTTCCACCTTTGGGAGCCGAATAGAGGAGAGAGCTTAGAGACCTTCAAGAAGACCATCAATTGCGAGCTAATCAAGGGAATTAATATTTTCTTGTATTATTTTGTGATTATGGATATGCTTACTCAGATTGTAACGTGTGTCTTTATGCATTTTATGAACTAAGTAACCTTAGGCGTTGGTTAAGGAACATGTGATTGTCGTGCTTAATTTCTAGTAATAAATATTGATTTGATGCATCTTGATTATTTTTTGTGCTCATTTATATTTTGTGTCCACCTGGTCAGCCGGTATGAATACCACTCTCTAGTTTTAGGGATGATTTAGGGAGTGTGTGACATTTAATCACACTAGATCATTGTGTATTGGTGAATGTCAGTGACTGAGCTAGGGATAGCTAATTACCTAGTGCTTGATCGGTAGTACTTCATTGGAGTTGAAACACATTCTAAAAAATTCGGAGTTCTGGGAGGAATCCGCTAATAAGACTGGGAGAGTTTGCCTGATCAATAATATTGCTAGAGCATCTTTTAAAACAATTACTAAATCCTGACCAGTGTCTGTTTCTAATCTGTCTGCCTATTTGTTTACTTTATGTTCTAAAACCAATCATTTTAACCACCTTTGAAACCATTGAAAACCTAAACAAAATAGATAAAGTGAAAGCTAATTCAGACCTTGGATTCGATAAAATACTTATTACTTGTTGCGGACTGTGTATACTTGCACAGAGTTCTGGAGTCTTTTTATATCTCATTTTTACTCACTCTAGGAGCCCAACAGAGACCCAATCGAAATCAGCAAAGCAACGCAATTGAAAAAAAATTCGTTGGATACAAAATAATGCCTTGTCTAGGGGTAGACTTCAGATACCTTAGTAGATGATGTGTAGCTGCAAGATGTGATTTACATGGCTTTGCAACAAATTGACTAAGCTTATTTACCGCAAATGTAATATCAGGTCGTGAGATGGTGAGATAAAGAAGTCTCCCAATGAGACGACGATAAACAGAAGGTTCATCCAAGAGATCTACTTCTGATTGCTGCAATTTTAGGAGAGGGTCCAAAAGAACAGATTTTGTTTTAGCACCTAAGAAACCAGTACCTTCTAATAACTGCAAGGTATAGTGTCTTTGGGACATATAAATCCCCTATTGTGATCGAGTTATCTCAAGCCCAATAAAATACGTAAGTTCTCCAAGATCCTTAAGTTTAAAATGATCATTCAAAAGCTTTTTAAGACTTTCAATGTGAGATAGATTGGCTCCAGTGATGATAATATCATCAACGTACACTAATAATGCAACAAAGTAAGACTCAGCACCTCGAAAAAATAGAGAATAATCGGCTTTAGACTGTTTCAAGCACAAAGAAAGTAACGTATCAGTGAATTTAGCAAACCACTGGCGGGAAGCTTGCTTCAAGCCATAGATTGATTTGTTTAATCAACAAACAATACGCTCCCCCTTAGGTGCAAGTTGGTTGGCTTTATATCCCAATGGTAGATCCGTATAAACTTCTTCAAATAAATCTCCATGAAGAAATGAATTATTCACATCAAGCTATACGAGAGGCCAATTATAAGAAATAGCCATAGTGAGGAAAACTCTAACTGTAACAAGTTTGGCTATAGGTGAAAAAGTTTCAATAAAATCAAGACCCTCTTGTTGAGTATAGCCCTTAGCAACTAAACGAGCCTTATACCTCTCAATTGACCCATCAGCTCGATGTTTGATTTTGTAGATCCACTTACACCCAATACTATGTTTATTTGCTGGCAAAGGAACAAGGTGTCCAAGTATTATTCACCTCCATTGCTTCAAGTTCAAGCCGCATAGCTTCTGTTGATATGCCTTGAATCTGATATGAAGCGCCCGGTGGGGGTTCGGGGGCAACGCCCCCTAAGCTAAATTATGTATAGGGATTAGATATGATATTTCGTTTTGGGCTTTTATCTTGGGCCTATTATGTTAGGGTTAAGAGTGGTGCCATATATAAACCCTCTTAACCTATTTTTTGCCCTAATTTCTCTGTATTCTGAATACTCTTCACATAATAAGATTGTTCTCTCCCTCTGCCCGTGGACGTAGCTAACACACCGTTAGTGAACCACGTATATCTGTGTGTTGTTTCTCTTCACCCTTTCGTTCTTGTTACGTTGTTACTGTTTTCGTCATAACAGCTTCTTTCCATTGTTCAAAAGGCAAAGCTTGATGGTAAAATTGTGGTTAATATTGGGAGGAAATTTGTAGAGAAAAGGTTTTAAAAGCTGGAGAAAGGTGAGTGTAAGATAAATGGTTATGTAAAGGATATCGGGTGGAAAATGTAGGTGGATCTATCTGGTTTATAAGACTGCAATTATAGTCTTGTAGGTAAGTTGGTGGTTTTCTAGATCAAGATGATTTTCGTAGTTGGTTAGGCAAAGGTTGTTGTGAGGGTGCAGAAATTTGTGGTGACAAAGTTTGTGGTTGACTGTTCTGGTCTGGTAAAGGATTAGTAGTAGAAGTAGGTATTGATGAAGAGGTTGGTAAATGAGGTTCTGGTTGTGTTGGAGCATATGGTAAAGGTGAAGACTCTGATGGTCAATATTAAAAGGTTTAGGTAAAACAAGGTCAGAGGGAAAATCAAGTTGGCCAATTGAATCAGTCACTATGTGAAAAGGGAAGATGGATTCATGAAATATAACATCCATTGAAATTATAATACGTCTGGTTTCTATATCGAGAAGCATGTAAGCCTTCATTCCAAGAGGATATCCAAGGAAGACAGCTGCTAAAGCTTGAGGAGAAAACTTATTCCGCTATGATGGCAAAGTAGAAACGTAACATAGGCAACCGAAAACTTTCAGCAATGAATAATTAGCAGAAAAACCATTAAGTAATTCAAAATTATTGGTGGACCACAGTAAACTGGGAGAAGGTGTCCTATTAATAAGGTATATAGAATTTAAGACACATTCATTCAAAAAATGAAGCGGTACCCGAGACTGAAAATATAGAGCTCTTGCCACATTCAGGATATGTTGGTGTTTTCTTTCCACCACTGAATTTTGTTCAGGTCTCCCAACACAAGAAAATTGATGTAAAACACCTTTTGATCTAAAGAAATCATCAAAACACAACTCTGGAGCATTATCTGATTGAAATGCCTTTATGGTTTAATTATATTGTGTTTCCACCAATTTGAAAAACTCAGGTATGATAGACAAAACATTAGACTTCTTCTTTAACAGAAAAACCCAATTGTATCTGTTGTAGTTATCTACTAAAGTAAGAAAATACTTATGACCAGCATGTGAAGCAATACTAAAAGGTCCCCAAACATCAGCATGAATAAGATCAAAAACACAGTCCACACAATGATTATTAGAATTGAAAGACAAACGTTTCTGCTTTGCTAGCAGGCAAACAGTACAAGGCAACTGAGAACGTCAATAAGAATAATCAAGAGATAAACTGTTCTTCAAAGCATGTAATATAGAAACAGAAGGATGACTCAATCTTGAATGCCAGAGAGAAAACAAATCACTTTGGATAGGGACAACATGAGCATAAACTGTACATGAGCATAAACTGTACTTGGTGTTATGGCAACAACATCAAGTGGTTTTTCCAGAATATACAACTTATCGTGTAGTTTACCCCTGTCAATCGTCTTCAAAGTGCACTTTTCCTTAATAATACAAGAATCAGTCGAAAATTCAACAAAAATATTATCTTTGGTGGTTAAAGCACTGATCGACAGCAAATTATATTGGAATTTGGGCACAAACAAGACTCTCTTAAGAACTAACGAACCAGATAATGTCACAGAACCAGCATACTCAACATGAATTCTTGTGTTGTCAGGCAAAACCACAACAGTTTCTATTGGTTCCAAGTAATCAAAAGCATCTTTCATAAAGCAAATGTGTGTGGACGCACCAGAGTCTATTATCCAATCAAAGAGCATGGATGTATTTGAATATTGATGAATGTTAAAGCATGTACCTGCCATATAAGTGTTGGTATTGTCTGATTCATTCTTGACAGCCGCAAGCTTTGATTGAAGAAAATTCAGAATATCATGGCATTGTTTGAATGGATTAGAAGAAGTACATTCAGCTTGAGTCATAGTAGCATTTGCATTCAAGACTCCTTTTGCATTTTGGTTATTTGGTTGTGTCCCATTTGAATTGTTTTGATTATAACTCTAATTATTTAGCTGACCTCCATTGGAGTTACGTTGTATCCCCTTTTGGCGATATCCAGGTGGATATCCGTGTAGTTTATAACACTTGTCAACTGTGTGTCCCTGAGTTCCACAGTGTGTGCAGATCGGACGACCTTGTTGTTTGTATTTCTTACTGATTTTGATTATTCACCGGCGCTCGATTTGCATTATTAGAATTTCCTACTACTAGAGTAACAGTAGTATAGAAGGAGGCTGTTGGTTAGATCTATGTTCTTCCTCTTGTACAATCAAAGAGAAAGCCTTTATTGATGGGTGGTGGAGGATCCATAAGAAGGATTTGTGAGCGAGAATTGCCATAATCATCACTAAGTCCCATGAGAAAACTCATAAGATATTCTATTTGAAAAAAAAAAATCAAGTTTTTGGACTCCACCACAAGTGCAAGATCCACATGAACAACCAGGCTTATAAGTGATGTATTCATCCCAAACACTCTTTATTTTTGCAAAGTACATGGTTACATTTTCTTGATCTTGCTTAATCGTTGCCAACTCTTTTTTTAAATGAAAAATTCTAGGGCCATTTCATTTATGAAATCGATCCTTTAAATCTAACCAAATAGCTTGTGCAAAATCAGAGAAAAAAAACTGGACGAGATTGCTCTTGAAACAGAATTAAGGATCCATGCAATCACGATATTATTATTTCGAGTCCAAAGTTTGAGAAGTTCACCAGTAGCAGGTTTCGGTATCGATCCATGGATGAAACAAAGTTTGTTCTTGATCGAAAGCGCCAACAGTATTGAACGAATCCATTTGACGTAATTATCATATGTCAGTCACTCTATAACGAGAACAAGATTTGAGGTATCGCTATGATGCAAAAAATATGGATTATCTGAAGATTGATCCTCAGAGAATGAATCAACCACGCGCTTCCCTGTACTCATGAGTGTGAATTAGAGAGAAAAAAAACGAAGCGAAAAGAAAGGCCCTCACTTACAACTCTGATACCATATGAAGGTAAAATTGGGAGAATGATTGTGTTCTCTTTATTCAAAAAATCCAAGTATATATATACATCAGAATCTGTTATAATAACAAATATATAAGCAATAGAAATAACAAAGATACATAAATAGAATCTGTTATACTAAGAAACAGAATCAAAACTACAACTTAACTAATCCTTTAATACCTATATATATGAATCTAAGTAGGATTGATGAATAAAGACAATACACGATCCTTGGTCTCATGATCTTGAGTAGTATGTCCATCTCCATGTTGGTAGACTGTGTGAGAAATTCTAGCGAGGTTTAAGGCAATTTCTCTGAAAGCTTGAGAGAAGAACAATGAAGAATTCAAATTTTGAACTTCATTCATTTTCTTCCATGAATCGATAATCAAATCCTTTACATATCTTCGTGCTTCATGTTCAGAGGCACCCGTATCATTCATGTAACATTGGAGTGATTTTGCAACTTCACCTCTCTCTGCTTCCTCCTATGATTTAGAAAATTTCATTATTAGTGTTATTTGTCTACATGCTAGGAAATTAGGAAATCAATGGTATACAAGAATAATATTTTAAAATAAATACCGAGGATGAAGCTAAGTCATTGGTAAGACGAAAGATCATGGATGAATGCCGAATAATATCAGGATATTCTTCCAAGCATTCCAAAGCCTGTTTTGTTATTGAGTCTGAGGCAAAGACATAAGCATGAATGAGAAGAACAGGTCCTGATACAGAAATCCAAGCATTGTCTATATACTCTTGGAATGTTGGTTTATAATTGGTGTAGTACCACTTTGCCTCTATTAAGAATGTTTTGCATAAATCTGTCCACTACAACATTCAAATGTACATGAAATTAGGATTTTCATAAGATATCTCTGTATCATAGGAAATGGAAGTTTCCAATTAGCATAAAAATGAAATTCTCAACAAAACAAACATTTACCACTTTTCTTAAACATTGAATGACATTGACTCCATGTTCATTAAAAGCATCGAAAGTGATGTCGTTGATGGTGTTGTGGAGAGCAATAAAACATATTTTCATGTAGTCAGGTAATGAATCAATTGCAGCAATATCCCATCTGAAGTTAGCAAATGCAAAAGTATTAATTTTTTAACAAAAGAAAGGAAAAGGAAAATACAAACAATCTTTTACTTGATCAAAAATTTACCTTTCAACAGCATCAGTAAAGAGTTGGAGTTCGTCCAGAGTTCCATAGACATCATAAACATCATCGATTATTGTAATTAAGGAAGCAATTTTTGTAGACATTGTTCTAAGATATCCAAGATGAGGTTCGCATCCCATTCCTACCGACCATAAGAAATTAGCCATAAGTCTATCCCTTGCAAACTCTAGTTTTTCTCCAAGTCTTGTGCTCTTCCACCACCTTCATATACCACCAAAACCATATCAGATACAATTCCTAATAAACATTTTTGGTCTTCTAAAAAAAATATGCATGTTCATATTATTAATTCTAAAAAGTAAAATAAAGGTTTATTGCAATCAGTAGCAATTTAAGGTTTACTATTTGTAAATATAACATTTTTAAAAAAATATAATTGCAAATATGACAAGTTTATCAATGATAGACATCTATCACGGATAGATTTTAATCACAATACATGTAGTCTATTAGTGATAGACTATTATAATCACCCAATAGAATAGTCTATCAACAATAATTGCAATTATGATTAAATTCGATCGTTGATAGACTTCTATCACTGATATTCTTCAATTTTGTTATACTTGTAAATAGTTTTAGATTTTGCTATGTTTGCAAATATTTTAGTCTATTTTTCTATTTGTGCAAAAATAACCCAAAATATATAAGAAAGAATCTAATAAATATATATGAGAATGAAGAAATGGAAAATTATCAAATCTGTAAACTTATTCCTTACCCAGAGACATATTTCAACTCGTCTTGATGTGTAGATTGGACAATGTTGAAGTCTAACTTGGCTAATTCGAACAACACAAGATTTGCGTTCGGTTTTCTTCTATACACATCGATAAACCATCTAGCCTCCAATCTTGGCATCCTCCAATGAAGTGGAAGTTGGAGAGCATGACTTATCATAGTAGAAGTCATTTCATCACTACTAAACAATTTAAGGTATTTGGAAAGATGTTGGAAGGCAGAGTGTCTCGCTTCATCCAAAAAGCTTTCACCTTCAATTGCTAAGAAGGAAGCTTCATACAAAGATAACATTGCATTGGCTTTCTCCTCACAAATACTATTGAAATTTTCGAGCTCATCCTTAAACTCATAGAAAACGCCTGCATGTAATAATTCAATAATACTTAATATAATTTTGTTTTTGAAAATTAATAATCCACCAGTTTTATCAATAATTTGTGTTAAACCTTTTTTTTAATATGAAAATTACTTCTTCTAAATTTTAGAATTTTTTATTTTTTTTTTAATTTAAATGACTTTCAAACTACATTTAAAAAATAATATAACTAAAAATAAATACTTTTTTAATTATATATATATATATTAAATTCCTCTTTATAATTTACTGAAAGATGTTTTGTATATTAAATTTCTGATTTGCTCCTGACGTTGTGTATAAAACTAAAATATTGAAGAACACATTAAAGTTTTGCAGTATTTATTTAGCTTGAAAATGTTCATTTTCAAGTGAACGTGTTATTGAAGAAAAAAATCAAACTTTAATTTAAGCCAGCCTTCGATTAACCATGTTGATTTTTTGGTGTTTCTAATTTTTTTTTTTTTGTTTTTTTGTTTAATTAATAAAACATACAAGTTTAGTAAATGGCTTGGTTTTCTATTTTTAAAGAACAAAAATCCAAACATGTGTTAATAAATGTGTTTTGGTTTTCTTCTCTAAATATGTTAGAGAGATAACGAAACTTATATTAGACAAAAAAAAAACATATGTAGAGATTGGAAAAAGAGATTTACATAAATAAATAGATGTTTTTGAGAGAAACATTAGAGAATTTTAGGGAGAGAATATAGAGAGGCCGGCACAGAAAAAGATTTAGAGAAAAAAATGTTATAGACGGCAAGAGACATGATGTGAATGAGACGGAGATTATATAGAAAAAAAAAAATTGGGACATAAATTTTAGAAAGAGAATAATTACAGAAAAAAAAAATTTATGGGAAAAAATAAGAGCAAGTTTTTTTTTTTTTTTTTTTTTTTTTGAGAAAAATGGAAAGAAACAAAAACTAACAAAAGGCAGAGATGCCTAGAGCAACCAGAACTAGGACAGGTACCCCCACTTAGGCAATTATGTCAGCCCCAATATCCACCCTATTCGCATTCAAAAACCAAAAAGGAAAATTTTGAGCCCAACAAATAAGAGCAAGTATAAATTTAGATACAATAAGAAGTATATCGGGTATGTTAAATAAAGAAGGAAGTATATGAGAATAATGAGAGTGTTGAGGATCCCACATCGGAAAGATTGGTGGAGACCCAACAATATATAAGCTACAAGGGTCACTCCACTCATTGCCAATTGGTTTTGAGATGGAAGCCCATATAGTATAATATGGTATCAGAGCCCATTAAACCCAAACGGGTATTCGGTCCAATAAAAGAAATTGAGATCCGATCCAAGAATGGTGAACCCAAAGAGGCACCATCTTGAGGGGGCATGTTCAGGATCCCACATCGGAAAGATTGGTGGAGACCCAACAATATATAAGCTACAAGGGTCACTCCACTCATTGCCAATTGGTTTTGAGATATAGTATAATAGAGAGAAACACATTTAGAACAAGAAAAATTAGAGAGAAAAGTAAATAAGAGAGTCAAATAAAAGTCATAAAAGAAGGAAATTTTAGAGAGAAAAAGAAAGATACGTTGAGCAAAAAGAAGTATAAATTAGAGATGAAAATTTTAGTGAGAAAATGAGAGTTTCCAAAGAGAGATAAGAAAATTGAAGACCACAAAAAGTTATAGATAAACAGATGTATAGTCAAACGGAGATATTTTTCTTAAAACAACAAAAAAAAAAAAAAAATTATCAACAAGAGTTATTTTTTTTATATATATATAAAACAAATTTGTTATCAAAGGATGAGTTAGATTAGATTTTAGAAAGAAACATCATACCTTGAGGGATGTGATATCCATGTTGCCTTAAAATTCTAAAATGAAGAGCTGTGGCATATAAATTGTTGTTGTTCCATTCCATATCCTCACCTCTGTGGAACCTCTCATTTATTTTTTGTAATATTTGGTTTATTTCATTTTGAAAGTGATATGACAATCCCAGCCTTTGCAGTTCATCCACTAGCTCTAATTGTCTCAAAGTATCCCCAACAAATGATTCTCTGTTGAGCATCATTTTCACTGCTTCCTTTAGCATATCCCTTCGATTTAAACACGTCTCTTCCTGAGAATTCAAAAGTATTTTCAATTTGTTTTTGTTGGTCGGACATCCATTCATTTTTATCAAACGAAAGCAAATCTAATTCAAAACATTAAAAATCATCAATTTTAAGGTTAGATCTTATCTGGGTCTTTTTTTCAAATATGTATATTGACATGTTAATGTGGACATATATTCAAGTCGCATAGGTGAAAGGCGAGGAATGGGTTAAGTTTAAGATTAAAATAACTATTTTTTGAAAATGGTCCTTTTGCAAGTTTAGATGTCAAAATAGAACAAAATCTTGAAAGTGGAGAGATGTAAATAGGATTTCAAACATAAAATTAATATAATTAATGTACTGAATTATATCAAAAGAGATATCATAATAACTATTTTGTTTTTTCCCAAAACGTTACCATGAATTCGCTCGTCAGCGATTGAACAAATTCGTACTTCCAGATAGGAGGTTGATAATTTGCAGATCGTCGAACAACAAGATCATTAGAAGTTTTTTGAATGACGGTCGGTTGCTTAACCATTTGAGAGGAAACATAAAACTTAGGATTGGAAGGAGGATTTTGTGTGGAGGTAAAACGGAACATGGGGGAAGAAAGAGGAAGATGAAGAAGACCTATCGTCATATTGAGGAAACAAATCTCTCTCAATGCCTTTGTGATTGAATTTGTATTTGTTGTTGATCAAAATGAAACTAAGTATATTGCTTTTATATATGAAATTTCTCACGTGGAACTGTGGCATCATATTCGAGTTCACATTAACATGCTTATGATTAATCAATAGTCAAGTGAAATTATTGATCACGCAAAATAAAAACACATAAATTTATAATAACGTTTCATAGGAAAAAGAAAAAAACGATTTTGGTTCTTTTAATAAAAAGACACGTTTCCACAATAGGACTCGTAGTACGCTCCAACCGTTGTAATAAATGTGGTAATTAAATCTTTTCAAAAAAAAAAAAAGGCCGGTTGCAAGGATAGCAATATGGGCCAAAATAATTGCAAATCTAGCAACCCATAAAAAAATTGCAAAAATGGCAAAATCTAATAGTTTGTGTGTTGCATTTACTAAAATACCCCTCGATAGAAAGTTTGTCTATCACTGATAGGTTCTATCCGTGATAGAAAGATTTTCTATCAGTGATAGAAAATTTCTATCACTGATAGATTCTATCATATGATAGAAAATTTTTCTACTACTGATAGATTCTATCGGCGATAGATATTTTTCTATCACTTGTTCGGTGTTCTATCAGTGTTTGGTTGTTGTTATTTGGTTTTCTGTTTGGTTTTTGCTTTTCAGTGTTTTATTTCTATAATCGTTCGTTTTTGCTTTATTTTTCAATGCTCGATTTCACCATGTATCACCATCGCTGATAGTAACAAAAGATCTTCTATCACTGATAGAAAAGTATCAGTGATTGAAAGATTTTCTATAACTCACGAAAAGTTTTTCTATCAGTCTCAGTGATAGAGATAGAAAGTTTTTCTATCACTCATAGAATGATTTTCTATGAATGATATAAATTTTTTCTATCACTCATAGAAAAAATTTCGATAAGTGATAAAAGATTTCTATCACTGATAGGTTCTATCAAGGATTGAAAGATTTTCTATCAAGAGTTTTCTATCATTGATAGAAACTTTCTATTAGTGATAGAAATCTTTCTATCATTGATTGAAAAAGTTTCTATTAGTGATAGAAATCTTCTATTCTATCAGTGATAGAAACTTTCTATCACTGATAGAAAATTTTTCTACCACTGATAGAATCTATCAGTCATAGAAATATTAGTGATAGAAACTTTCTATCGCTGATAGAAAATTTTTCTACCACTGATAGAATCTATCGGTGATAGAAACTTTCTATCACTGATAGAAACTTTATTATATCAGTGATGGAAACTGTCTATCACTGATAGAAAATTTTTCTACCACTGATAGAATCTATCAGTAATAAAAAGACTTTCTATCAGTAAAAAAAAAAAAAAAAAAAAAAAAAACTGACGAGGAAGAAGAAGATGGACACACAGGGGCAATTTAGGAATATAAAAAATTAATTAAAAAATTTTTCCATATTTGCAAATATTTTTAAAAATTGCTATATTTGTAATTATTTACCTTCATGTTGCCACCCATTACAATTATCCAAAAAAAAAAAGTGTGGTATTCTTTTTTTTTTTTTTTTTTTTTTGAAACAAAAATAAATGTTGTAATTAAAACATGGTGCCAGTACACCGATGATTACAGGTATGTAATGGCCACAGTCCACATCCACCACATGAACCTTATCTTCTCACATTCCAAGAAGCAACTCATGAAAATTTCTAATACCGGATTTGTATCGAAATTTTTTCATACTACCTTCGTAAACATTTAAGAATGATGTTGGATTCATAGAATAAAATATTATATCATTAAATGACGTGTCAAATAATGAACTATAGTACTAAATATTTTCTTAAAGCAACTCTCACTAATGACGAGAGAAAATTTCTAATACTACCGTGAGGTCTCCACTAATTTTTTCAATGTGGGATCCTCAACATGTCCTCTCAAGATGGTCTAGTGTATGGGTTCTGTTAGAACGTTTGAGTTTAATGAGCTCTGTTACCATATTATATTATATGGGGTTTCATCTCAAAACCAATTGGCTATGAGTGGGATGATCATTGTAGCTTATATATTGTGAGGTCTCCACTAATCTTTTCAATGTGGACCCTCAACAATACTATGAGAAATTTTCTCAAACTACCCAACGTAACCAAAGTTTGGTCTAACCTCACCCCACCCAAAACCTAATCCAAACACCTCTCCTTTTCCTTTTCCTTTTTTTTCCTCTCTTTTTCCCTCCACTTCTTATCTCAATTATTATTTAACATTTTATTAATTTTAAAGATGTTACTTGTTTTTGAAAGCTTGGATTTGGAAAGATTTATGATTTAAAAGCATTTCTCGTGTTTGAATGTAAAATAAAATCAACGAATTTGAAATAAGTTGTGATTTCAAATCTTCTTTTTCTATATTAAAAAAAAGTAGAAAAATATTTTTCTACTTTTTTTAATATAAAAAAACAAGATTTGAAATGTAAAAAAATAAAAAATAAAAAAAAAAAATAGTTTCCAATTTTACGCCAGAGGAATTTTTTTTTCTTTAATATAATTTTCGCTTTCTTATTTCTCCTGTATCCTTGCATCAATTCATTCTTCTTACTATCAACACCATTTAACAGACGCAAGCTTAGGTCTCTATTTTATTTGTAAATTGTATCTTACTTTTTTTTAAAATAATTAAAACATTCATAAGAATAAGTTCATTTCAACTGGTTTTTTATGTTCGGAATGACTTAATCTTGGCCTAGTGTAGTGTTGCATGAAGACTTTTGTCCCACATGAATAATTTTAGAATTGGGAAGAGTGTTTTTTTATACAAACACTCTCCTTTTCTCTAGTATAAGTGGTTAAGAGTGGAACCAAGTCCTCACCTCCTTTTCTCTAGTTTTTTATACATTATCTGGTTCGTTGTTGGATGGGCTGACGGGTTTGTGTAATCACGTTTGTGCGTAATGAATAAAGCTAGTTTTATTTTTTTGACCAAGATAATTTCATCTTCCTTTTGTTCTTATAGCCTCACGTTCGTTGCCACGAGTCACCCATCTGTTCGTTCCACGCCCGTGTAGACCGTTCGTGCAAGTTGTTGCCCGCGCCTTTTCGTCCATGCTAACCGTGCTTCCGAACTGATCACGTGACCGTACTTGACGCACTTTTGGTTCTCCATGGCTGACGGGTTGACATGTGGCGCTCCGTGAGTGTATAACTGTTGGCTGCTTCCTCCCTATAAAGGCCTGCGAGTTTGAGCAAAGAAGCACAACTCATTTTTCCATTGATTTCTCATTTTCTTTCTGAGCAAAGTGACATTTCTTGATTCCAATCCTTCTCTCTCGAGTGCACGAACGAGAAGGGTGTTGTGTTAAACTTGGGGAGCAACCGGCAAAAACGATTTAGCACCGTGGTCGTGCCGAAATTGCTTTCAAGGCAGTGGTTTTCTCCACGACACAACAATTGTTTTCCTTCTTCTTCCAACAAGTTGAAAGCTAAACAAACCATAGTGAGTTGTTTTATCTTTGTTTATGTTCTTAAACTTTTATTTATCTATTTGATAAAAATAATATATTTTCTTTTTGTTCTTTCTCTTTTTCTTCATTCATTTTCTTAAACTTTTGTCATTTTTATTTATTGATTGGATAAGAATAATATTTTTTTATATATATTAATTAATTCAATTTTTTTGTGTTTTCTAATTTGTATGTATACTTTTTTTACTTTTATATTTTCATATATTAATTAAAGAAGTAATCAACAAAACAAATGGATTCATTTGACTTTGGGGTGAAGAAAACAAATTGATTTCAACGAAGGGCATAAGAGTAAAATGTTATACATTCTTTTTATTTATTGCAAACATCCAAACAAGAAATTTTAATTTTAGTGATTTTAGATCAATTTGTTTCAAACGCAAATAAGAATTTCAAATCATTCCCATCTTCTAAAATTATAGAATTTGAAACCATTTCTAACAAATTGTTAGCGGAAATAGAGCATCTACAAAACTATGAAAATTAGGAAAAAAACATTGATAAATAAATAAATGTTTCGCACTTTTTGAACCGGTTAAGAATTCTTATAATTAAGATTATATCTTTAAATTAGTGATAATTTTTATTTATTATTTTATATTTTTGTTGACCTGTTTACAATATAATAAAAGTATCATTTCATCCCTCTTGTAAAAAAAAAATATATATATATCATTTCATCCCTATATTTGAACACGGATATGTGAAAATGTCAATTAAAATTAGGGTGCGTTTGGTGTTGATTTTGGAGGCAGTTGAACTGATTTAAAAAAAATCTTAACCGTTTTTAGCGTTTGGTAAAACAAATTATAAATTAATTTTTATAAAAAAATACTTTTTCAACCACATTCATTTGCAAAATCTAATAATCTAGCTTTTCCGTTTAGCTTCCCTAAAAATCTAATATGTAACTAATTATTTATCTTCTTTTGTACAGTTTTTTAGACTTGATTCATGTGAATCATTTTTGTAATTTAACATATTTTTATTCTATTATTTTATACTCATTTGAAATTATTTGTTTTTATTTTATTTAAATTAAAATAATATTTTTTTTTCCAATACAAGTAGCAAATTATATTTCTTAGCAAAATATAAAAACATCATAGGTTAAACATAAGATTTGTAACGACCCTACTTTTCATAACTAGATCCTAGGGTCATCACTACGTACATATCATTCTACTTCTAAGAACAGCGAGAAAATGACATTGAAAGTAAAATATACTTAGAAATTTTTGCAAAATTTTTCAGCCTGGGATCCCAGTTAAAACAGAACAAAAGAATCTTTAGCCACACAAGCAAAACTTAAAGCAGAATAAACCATAAAACATCGCAATACAAGTTCAAAAGAAGAATTTCGAAACATAAAATGCGGAAGACTATCCTAAGGAAATCCATGACTCAGCAGCACTTTGTCATGCGTTCTATACACCTTTGCCTATACCTGCAATTACATGTTAGGAAAAAAAATGAGTATTTAAGAAAATACTCAGTAAGTAGCAATACTGCTAGACACTTGCAACAACATGGTTTCAACATTTTATTCGAGCTAAGGGCTTAAGGGTTAGGTCATCTCATTCTCATTCATTTCATTTATTTGTAGTTCGGGCCTCGTGATCAATTAACTCACCTATATATAAGTTTGCCAACTCACTGATAGTGCACAGGTGAGTATTTTGGGAGATCTCTACACCTACTAATGGTAGAAGGCACCCAGTCAGTGGAGCCGAGTCTCATCCCTCAAGGCACTAGTGTGCGCGTAGCGCTCTAAACTACCATTTCACTGGTGGGGCGTTCATGGGTTTAAGTCAGAAATTAACTTCCACGGTTAGTAAATGGCACCTAGTCTGCGAAGCCAAGTCCCACCCATTAAGTCCCTCATTTCAGTCTAATACATCTCAGTCCTAGGTGTTTAATTGACACGACCCTCTACCAAGACAACTAGCCTATTCTTTTCCCTTTCTTAATCATTTACCCTTTAGGACCCCTTAACACTTACTAATTTTAACTGCAACCCAGTTAACAAAATTCTTTTCTTTTACGGAGAATATTGACCGGCTAAACCGATAGGCACTATCCCAACTCAATCAAACTCAAGAACAAGAAACGAAGGCGACAACAACACTCCTGAACAGAGAAAAAACCACAAACTTCCCGTTGTCCACAAACAATGCCAGTCAACTTATAATATAAAACGGTCAAGCACTATCACCTATCACATAGCACAAGTACACAACGACCAAATTCTTGAAGACAACCGTATTCTTAACATCTCAATCTCAATCCAAATATTTAATACCAACTCATGCTAGGAGCAACAGTCATTTCAATGCATCAACATTTCATCCCAATGCAGCAGGTTACTTTACCATATTCAGCTACCATACAATGTATCTAAAACATGGAATTTGAATCCAAATAGCTACTTAAATTCAAAGGGGAAACTTAAGGATTAAATCCAACTCATGCTAGTATAAACCTTTCTCAACAAAAATGGGTTTAAAACATAGAATTTATTCCAAATGGCTACTTACATTAGTGAAGGAGATACTTGATTAACCTTCAAGAAATTCCTTAACTCCAAGGTTCTTAAGCAAGCTACAACAAGGAAAGAAACTCTCAAAAAAATAGGGACTCTAATCCAAGCATTCAACTAAGAACCCATTAAATTTGGAGGTAATTTAATACCCAAAACTCACCCAAAACAGAAACACAGCTTGCTGTCCAGCAGCCCAAAATCGCTCAAATTCGACAATTCGACCTCCAAATGCTACGGGCACCTTGAAATTGGAAGCTAAAATCAATGGGTATCCATGACTAAACATTAAATTGACCAAAACACCTTAAATATCACTTACCCACTAACTAAAATCGTCTAACATACAAGTTGCTTGAGGCTGTTTATCTTAAGGCAGTGGCGGCGACGATCGATTCCGAGACAACGTAGGCGGCGACTGAGCTACAAACAGCGACGGCGGACCTGCAAACGGTGACGATATGGAACAGCGACGACGGCGCGGCGACGTGCAGTCGAGCGTGCACAAACGGGCGGCGGTTCACGGCTACGGGAGACGGTGGCGACGTCGACGTCGGCGGGTGGCGTGCGGCGCTTCGGGGAGAGAGAGAGCGCGTAAGAGGGAGAAGAAGAATTCAGATTTTCTTTTTTTTTTTAACCGGTCAAATTGACCGAAAATGTGGGGGGGGAAGTTCCCCCCACTCCCCTCCTTGACCGAGCCACAAAGCCCCTTTTCCCTCTCTTTTTTTTTTTTAACCAACCAACTGCTACAAGATTATATTTTAAATGATACAAAATTTAAAACAATTACCTCATATGTTTAAAAAAAATAATTATTTTAAAATAATTTTGAAATTATCTTTTAAAATTTTGAAATTAAATATCAATATTAAATTTATTTATTGAAAAAAATATAGTTAAGCTGTGATGATTTAGAATATTAATTTACCAAACACCTCAACTTGTTTTTTTGTCTATAAAATTAAAATTTACCAAACACTAATTTACTTCGTAATACAACTGATTTTCTTAAAAGCATAGTTAACAGCCATTATTCTAGAAGCTACAGCACTGCCAAACTAAGCCTTAATATCGTTGCATTGAAAAGCTTGGACATCTTGGAGAACACAAAAGAAAAGCATGGTTCAATAGCACATTGCATATGCACAAACTAACCCACTAATCATGGGAAGTACACTTACTCGATTTTGTCATATTTTAGGCGTTGTTCGATAATCATTTGATTTTCGGCGGATTTTAGGTTTTTGAAAATTAAGTTTATAAACACTATTACACCCTTATTTTTTACTTTTTATTTTTTTTTTCATCTATCTTCTTTCCATGTTTTCAAAAACCAAGCAAATTTTTTAAAACTAAAAAAAGTAGTTTTCAAAAACTTGTTTATTTTTTAGAATTTGGCTAGGAATTCAAATGTATTCTTAACAAAGATGAAAACCATAGTGAGGAAATTGAGAGAAAACACACATAATTGTCAAAAACTAAAAACCAAATGCCAACAAGAGCATAGCTCAACTGGCATAAAGATGTATTGATAACCACGAGGTCTGTGGTTCGAATCCCCCCCACCCCATATTGTCAAAAAAAAAAAAAAAACTAAAAACCAAATGGTTATCTAACGGAGCCTTATAAATAACTCAATTATATTCAATCCATGTGTTTTATAATTTTTTTTAGTTTTACTCACTCGTAATCAAAATGGACTAGAATCATAATGAAAATCAATGGAAAATAAAATCAATGGGAATGAGAGTGAAATTCTTTTGATGTTGTTTACTAAGAGTTAGCTGAAATTATAATCAAAATCTCATTGATATTGTTTACTTACATTTGGAATTCGAATGAAATATGTATTAGGAAAAAAAAATACACTTTTGGTCTCTGAGGTTTAAGTTTGGTTTCATTTTGGTCCCTAAGTTTTCAAACTCGACATTCTTACCCCTGAGGTTTGGATACATTGTTGGTCAATTCGTCCAATTTTTGGTTAAATCCTAACGGATTTTTGACGTGGCACCATTTTTTTTATTAAAAAAAGTTTTTCTTTTTAATTTTTGTAAATAAAATAATAATAAATTAATTAAAATATTTTGTTTTATTATTATTTTATTTCTTCTTCTTCTTCTTCAAGTCTAGCCACCAGTCGTTGTCAGCCGGTGACTGCCACCCTGTTGGGTTTTTATGTCTTAAAACTCGTAGTTTGTAAACTGTAAACAAATTCTATTTTTCAATGAAGTTGTTCTTGAGGTTTATTCAATAAAGTTGTTATTGAATAAATAAGTGAATTGCACATTAGATAACCCAAATTCAATAAACTAAGAACTCATGGCTATAACATGTAGACTTTTTTTAAAAAAAAAAAAATAATGTAGACTTGAACTATATGTGGAGACATAAAAGTGGATCTGTTGGGTTTTATGCCCTAAAACTCGTAGATAGTGAATGTAATCGTTGACCGGATATTAATGAAATAATATTGATATATTTTTCCATTAAATGTTATTAGTTATTTTATATTTGTCTTTGCCTAAAAATAACCCTAATCCAATAAACTAGACATCCTAGGCTGTAATATGAGTCTTGAACTATATGTAGCGACATATGAGATCATTATTCAAGAAATAGACTAAAGGGTCTATAGTATAGGGATAAGACTGAGTGCCTTATCCTGGTGACACTATGAATACGGCCCACTTTGTATTTGATACAAACGCTACAATCCAACGCATTCGTGTAGGAGACATGCGAGTGGGGGTATCCTATGCAATGAGTCTGCATAAGACTGGACCGCGAAATAGTAACCACTGGTTCTAACACCGTTAACTAGTTGGTTTTCTATTTCACTAGGACGACCTAGACAATTTAGTCTTAATCCTGAGTTGATTATGGACTCCTGCTCATGAGAGATTGTCCTTTGATTTGCATGGGTGAGAGTGACCAATACGCCAACTCAATAAGCCTACCATTTTGGGGACAAGACCGAATGGGTAGCTGGACGCGACCCACTTTGTATATGATACAAACGATGTGATTCTAAATCGTTCATGTGGAGACATGCCAGTGGGGGTGTTCTATGCAATGAGTTTGCATAAGACCAGGACTGTCGTGAAATAGTCACTTTTACTTTATAACATCATTTACTGTTAAAACTGACTATTTCATGCAATGACCTTGGTAACTCGATCTTAATCCTGAGCTAACTATGAACTCCTGTTTATTTGAGATTAACCTTTGATTTGTATGGTGACCCGAGTGAAGAAAATGCATGAGAAATGTTTAAAGTGAATTCTATGGTGCGGTAAGGTAGTGCATGGGTTTATTTGTCTAACACATCTTCTGTAGGTATTAAACTTGCCCAAGTTATCTAAGGACAAAGCGCCAGATCAATCACGTGATGAAGGTACAATTGCAAGTTGTCTTAGCCATGCACCAACAAAGGGGTTGTACTATGACAAAGTTTGAAGATAATTGGAGCACACAAGCTAATTTCTTGGGGAAGCCAGTCTCTCTCATTCCTATAAATTGGGAGCCCATTTTCAAAGAAAAGGGGGAAGAGAGACGCAAGTCCAGAGAGCATAGAAGAATCAAGGCGCTACCCTTATGTTTTTATTTTTTATGCGTTATGTATTTATATTGTAGCATGAACTAATTTCTTTTTATCAACGCTTAGCTTAGGCGACCATGTGGCTTTAAGACTATTTTTGTATGTGTTACAACGAATCAGTGATATTGATTTTTTCTACGTAGAGGCGATACTTTTTTCATTACTAATATCCATCTGGTTAACTGATAGAGGTAGTGGCATGCTAAGGCGCTGGAGGGGTAATGCATGTGGAACAATTTAAGTAGAGCAAGATAACGCATGAATGTGTAATACCATGACGGAATCACATGATAATTTCTTGTTTAGGTGTCAATAGTTTGTTGATTCATTAATATGCGTTGCACTAATATCTTATTAGACACATGTGATTGCTGCGGTGAAAGTCTTGATAGCTCGTCTCTCACTATTTTCCCCTTAACGGACCAGCTTCTGTTTTGGTTATATCATCACATGTGTTCTTACCACATCTCAATTTCTTTAAAGACCTTTCTCATTGTCGCACTAGAATAGGAGTTAATAAAGATATTTCTACTACTCGCACCTTCCCTGTGTTCTGACCCTAGAATACTCCAGGTATTACTTTGTATTGTGTAATTATACTTGGACTAGTATACAACAATGACATATTCTTTAAATAATTTACTGCAATAAGAAGTGAATACAACTCACACCGATACTTTGAGTACAAGATTACTCATAACATATATTTTTATATACTTTAAACTATATCTTAAATTGGAATATATGTTTTAATGTGTTGATCTATATTATAATGAATGTACTTTATAAACCAATAAAATAACTAGGATAAAATGACATTCAATTCAAATGTATTTTTTATTCTAAAAAATAATTACACATAACCAACATGGAATCATAAAGCATTAAGGGACTGTTTGGGGCACTAAGTTGGATAAAAATAGTCAGTGGCTATTATAGTCGGGGAGTTATAATAATCTATGGAGTTAAATGGTCTGTGTTTGGGGTGCAGATTGTTTTAGTTTGGGATCAAATAGTCTATGTTTGGGATGCATATTATTTTAGTCTGGGATAAAATAGTCTAGTATGGGTTAAAATAGTCTTTGTTTGGGGTGCTGATCTGTTTAACGTGGGGTTCTGAATCAAATGTTCAAGCCGACTGTTTTTTCTTTCTAGTTTTTTTTTTCAATCTTCCTCATACAACTTTGTATGTCAAATATCTTATTTTTCAATTATCAATAAGAAATGTTTGTTCTATCAATCTTAAGAAATTAGCTGGGGTTTTAAGTTATGTTATTCTTTGACAATCTGGTCTTGTTTGGCTATATGAATATCGTTGAATATGCATAAAATAAGGTTAGGATATATGTTTTTTTTTCCTATCTAGAGAAAACTTTCGTGGTAAGTATTTCTTAAAAAGAAAAAAGCTAAGCTTTCGGTGTAAGGGTTAAATTATGCGATCAATTAAAAATAAAAATAGAAAGATTGTTAGAGTAAGTGTTCGATACTTAAAAAGAAAAAAAAAATTAGGATATACGATTCACTTTGATTTAGGGTTATGTTTTCCTTTTACTAAACAAAAAAGTTTAGGATTTGGTATAGAAAAATCATATTAGTTAACTTTCAGTATTGCCAAAATAAAAATGGTAAGTGCTTAGTTCAAAAATCATATTAGTTTTTTTTATCAATAAAATCATTTGAGATAAACTTGAGTGTGTGGTAAATACAATATCGTTTGAATGTTTTTGTTTTTTTTTTTTTTTAAGTTGTTAATCCTAGTTAACCTTCAATGTTGCCAAAAGTAGGGAAGAAATTTGACCTAAAAAAATTGTAAGTGCTTAGTTCAAAAACCATATTAGTTTTTTTTTTTTTTGGGAAAAATACAATTTTGGTCCTTGAGGTTTGGGTTAGGTTTCATTTTGGTCCCTGAGTTTTCAAACTCGACAATTTAGTGTCTAAGGTTTGGATTTCGTTACATTTAGGTCTCTCCGTCCAAGTTTTCGTTAAACCCTAATAGATTGCTGACGTGGCATGCATTTTTTTTTATAAATTTTTTATTTTTTAAAAAAATATTGTAAATATTATTTTATTATTATTTCTCTTATCTTCTTCTTCGGCTTCTTCCTCCATTTCCATCTTCATCTTCATCATCTTCTTCCTCCATTTCCATTAAATCTTTATCATCTTCATCTTCTTCCTCAACCTCAACCTCCATCTTCATCATGTTCTTCTTCCTTTAACCCCTAACATCGGCGACCACCGACGAATTTTCCAACCACTTTTCCAACGATCGAAAAAATTTTCCCTCTTTTTCCCTTTCTTTTCTTCTACCTCATTTCTTTTGTTTTTTTTCCTTTATTTTCGTTTTTTTTTTATATTTTTCGAAATGAAAATGAGAAGAAAGATGAAAAAAGAAAAAAGAAATCGGTGGCCGGAAAAGTCGCCGACAGTCGTTGAAAAAGTCGCTAGTCGGCAGCGGGCAGTGGTCGTCGGAAGAGTCGAGAAGTCGCATGGAAGAAGAGAGGAGAGCGTTACTGTAGAGAATCAATAGGATAATTGGGTGGGTTGAATGATGGTTACTGTAGCAACATGAGGGTAAAAATAACCCACTTCACCACTTATTTTTGTTGATGCCACAAACATTGAGTGGGGTATAATAGTCCACTCTATTATAACCAACACAAGGGCCCAAACAACCCCTAAATATATATACACATATATACTGTTGGGATTTATGTCTTAAAACTTGTTTGATTATGCATTAATTAACCAAAATCCAATAAACTAGAACGCTTCTCTATGATATGAGAATACTTGAACTTTATGTGAAGACATAAAAGTGGATCAAGTTCGAGTAATAGACAAAATGGTCTATAGTATAGGGATAAGGCTGGATACCTTATCTTGGGGACACTATGTAACGCGGTCCACTTTGTATTTAATACAAACGATGTGATCCTGAATCGTTCATGTAAAGACAGAAGGGACGTCCTATGCAATGAGTTTGCATAAGATCGGACCGTGAAACAAGTCACTTTCATTTTATAATGTCGTTTACTATGAAACTGACTATTTCATGCGATGACCTAGGTAACTCGATCTTAATCCTGAGCTAACTAAGAACTCCTGTTTATTCGAGATTATCCTTTGATTTGTATGGGTGAGAGTGACCCATCATCGTTGACTCAATAAGCCTACCATTTTGGGGATAAGTCCAGGTAGATAGCTAGGGACATAGTCTTGCGAGATGGAATTCACTCCTACCCGCCTGTAGGGATAGTATAGGTTGTTCCCTTAAGTGCTGGCTTCGGGTCTTGAACAAAGGCACGTCGTCCTCTCCTGGCCTGAGAGGAATTTCTATTTAATGGTTGGACCATAAACAAATTGTTCATTAGAGGATTAGTGGAACTTAAGGAACAAGATGTAACTTTAGGGATAGAACGAACTTTTGACCTGTTGCAGTTACGAACAACCTGTGAATGGTCGACTTACTGATTATGGTTATATCGGGTGGACAAAAATATATCTACAGTGAGGGGAGTGCAACTACGGGCCATAGTGGATTGACCCGTTAGTTAACAAATGTTGGTTAACTACGCTAATGAGTTTAGTCGGGTTAATCTCAGATTGTTGGAGTCCATGATCTGTAGGTTCATTAGGTCCCTCTGCTAGCTCATATGAAATTAACCTTAGAACCATGTGATGAAAGAATTTGAAATGTTCAAATTCGATTTTAGGGAATTGACGTTATTTTAACGTATTATAATTTAATTATGAATTAAATTATAACGAGAGTTGAAAATATTTAAATGTGATTTAAATATTATAAATATGTATAGGATACATATTTTGCTTTGAATTTGAATAGGGATTCATGTTCGTTTTCGAGAGAGGTCGGGATTGGTGTAAATAAAGTAATTTAATATTTGATATTAAATTAATTAATTAAAATGTTGTATTAATTATTTAGAATTTAAATATTCGTATGTTTGGTAACATTTCCTTCTAAGTGTTTTTATACACAAGTTATTATATATTTTAATTTTTTTTTAAAAAAAAATTTGCTTTCAAGTGTTTCTCTCAGAATGATTTATTTTTCTATCTCATTTTTTGACAAGTCATTTTTAGTGGTTGTCAAACACTAGAATATTTTCAAAATATTTTTTTTTTCAAAATTAAATACTTGAAAAGTTAAACCAAACACATCGTACTCCACTCAAATAAAGTCAAGTTGTGAAAATGTAAGTATAAAATAATCGAGGAAGAGGGACTAGAGAGAAAATGACTCCATGAGTGGTTTAGAGAGATAGAAAAAAAAAAAGAGATATTTCTCGAGATGACACCAAAGTCCAAAACCATGTTTTTTTGTGATTGTTTTGGATTCACATTAATTCCATGCTCTTTTCCATTCTCATACGGTTGCTTTCTCTCAATTGATTAAAACATATAACCATATTTTCAAGAGAAATTATATACTGAATTTTTATGTAACTTAGACAATTTTATGTCATTTTTATTTTACCCCATTCATCACTTTTTTTTTTCTTAACATATCATTGATATCATTGATGTACATCTCAATGATATACTATTCTTTGTTACTGATACATACATGATTATCAACTGTTTATTTTTATTTGTTATTATTGATACAAGACTATGAACGATTTAATTTTTTTTTAAGTTGTCATATGCTTTGTACTCACAATTGAATCATATTTTTTAAATTTTGGTTGATTAAACACATAGTTCACGTACTTGTTTTAATATTATACGCTAAGGAAGCATATAAATTAGGTTGAAGAAGAAGAAGGGGGAGGAATTAAAAATATTAAAAAATAATATATTTTTATTTACAAAAATCAATAAATAATTTTTTTAAATAAAAAATAGGTATCACGTCAGCATTCTGTGAGAGTTTAACACAAAATTTGATGGAGGGACCAAAAGTGTAACGAAATCCAAACCTTAATGGTTAAATTGTTGGATTTGAAAACTCAGGGACCAAAATGAAACCTAACCCAAACTTCGGGGACCAAAAGTGTATTTTTTCCTAGATCTAATTACACTTATAATTTATGTGTTAAAATAGTTAGATAATACTATTATAATACATATTGTACGAAACAATTGAGGCTTTCGAAAAATTGGAGAATTGAATAAACGCTCTTTACCTTAAGTTAATTACTTTCATAACATTAAGCCAACATAAACATAGCTCAACAAACATAAAGTTATACTAAGGACCAAGAGATCTGTGGTTCGAATCTCCTTCCACATGTTGTCCAAAAAAAAAAAAAAACAAACTTTCTTAACATTAATATCTGTTGTGACTTTACCACGTGGAAGCCTCAAAACACAACACTTCACCACACACGTTGCACTCAATTATTTCTCTCTACATGCAATTAGTTGGTGATTTCAGGGATCTCACAATCTCACACTCTTAGGGTAAAGATGAAAGAAAAATTCAGAAGGGAAAGCAAAGGAGAAACTCCATGGAAGCAAGCTTGAAGAAGAAGACAACAAGAGGAAAAAAAAGCACACAACAGTTTATAGTGGTTCAGCTAAATTTCTTAGCCTACATCCACTGTAGCAGTCGGTTTTATTAGGGATTTTCACCAAGGAGATTACAAATCAGATATGTTTTCTTCTCTCCATCTCTCACATATATATACTGATATTTTACAGAGTATATTTGGTTAAGGAGATGGTTGTAACTGATTTATTTCACCAATTACTGTGGTAACTGATTTCATCCTTCAATTCTCCACCTTGAAATCAATCAAGGCAAAAATGTCGACTGCCTTTTAATTGCTCTTTCATCCTTTTTCAGGTAAGTCAAATCCGATCAGCTCAAGACAATATTCAAATTTCTGGCGAGCGACCGGTTTAGTGAGCATATCAGCTGCATTCTGAGAGGTATGTACCTTTATTACTTCAATATTTCCTTTTTCAATTTGCTCTCGGATAAAGTGATACTTTATATCGATATGTTTGGTTCTACTATGGAATTGCTGATTTTTTGATAAGTGGATGGCACCCTGATTATCACAGTAGATTTTCACACATGATTGTGTTATACCGAAGTCATTTAGTAAGCCTTTTAGCCATAGGCCCTCTTTTATTGCCTCTGATAGAGCAATGAATTCAACTTCTGTAGAGGATAGGGCTACTACAGTTTGTAGAGTTGCTTTCCAGCTAAGTAGGTTACTTCCACATAGGAATAAGTAGCCAGATAATGACCTTCGTTTGTCTAGATCACCAGCGTAGTCTGAATCAACATATCCATATATCTCAACGGGATGATTATTGCTCTGTTTGAACAATAACTTTGCATTTTGGGTACCCTTTAGATACCTTAGGATCCACTTTGTAGCCTCCCAATGTCTTTTGCCAGGATTAGCCATGTAACGACTAACCATACTAGCTGCATAGGATATGTCTGGTCTAGTTGAGATCATTAGGTACATAAGACTTCCCACTGCTTGAGAGTATGGGATAGTAGACATTTGCTTCAGATGTTCTTCTTCATCTGTTTTAGGTGAGAATGCAGCGGATAATTTGAAGTGTTGAGCTAATGGAATAGTCACTGACTTGACTTCTTCCATTTTAAACTTCTTCAAAATCTTGTTACAGTAGTTGTGTTGACTGATACATAAGATTCCTTTGCTTCTTTTTCTAGTAATTTCAATTCCCAAAATCCTTCTGGACTCTCCCAAATCCTTCATATCAAACTCCTTTTTAAGAGAACTTTTAACAACTTTCAGAACATCCTTAGATTTGCTAGCTAATAACATGTCGTCGACATATAATAGTAGAAATACAAAGCTAGCATAGGATTTGGAATTTATGTATACACAACTATCATAAGAGCTTTTAGTAAAGCCTAACCTTGAGATGTACTTGTTGAATCTTTGATACCAGCATCTAGGGGACTGCTTCAACCCATAGATTGACTTGTTTAACAGACAGTATAGATCCTCTTTCCCCTTCTCCAAGTATCCCAGGGGTTGTTTCATATAAATGGTTTCAGATAATAGTCCATTTAGAAACGCTGTCTTTACATCTAGTTGATCTAGTTCAAGATCAAACTGGACAACCATAGATAGAAGCATTCGGATTGATGTATGTTTGACTACAGGGGAAAATATTTCTGTGTAGTCTATTCCTTCCTTTTGAGTGAAGCCCTTTGCCACTAGTCTTGCCTTATATCTAGGTTGTTGTACTCTTGGAATACCTTCTTTATATTTATAAACCCATTTACAAGCTATAGGTTTATACCCATTAGGCAAAGGTTTAAGACTCCAAGTTTCATTATATTTCAAAGAGTCCATTTCTTCATTCATTGCTTCTATCCATTTTGGTGCATTAGGACCGCTGACTGCATTTTCAAAGGTAGTTGGCTCTTGTTCATTTAGAACTTCAGCAACATTTAGAGCCATGTTTACATAATCTGTCTCAGCATATCTCAAGGGTGGCACAATAGTTCTCCTCTGTCTGTCTCTTGCCAAGGAGTAATCTTGTAAGTTTTCATGTTCATATGAGGTTTCCCCTTCTTCTTCTTCAACCTCTACTGATCTGTTTTCTTCCTCTTCAGTTTCTGTTTGGACTAGATTTCTCATACTTGATGGTTGCTCCACCTCAATTGTTGCACTATGAGGTTGAGAAACTATTCCTGACTGTACTTCCTTTAGCATGAACATTTCATCTTCTCTAAAGATCACAACACGACTGTTTACACATTTTCTTTCAATTGGATGCCATAATCTGTATCCTTTAACTCCTTCTGTGAAGCCAACAAACATACATTTAGATGCTCTTGATTTTAGTTTGCCTTGGCTTTGATGTACATATCCCACACACCCAAACACCTTAAGGTTGTCAAGTTTAGGTGGGTGTTTTGTCCACTTTTCTTCTGGAGCGAGCAAATCAATAGAAGTGTGTGGACATCTATTAAGTGTGTAAACAGTATATGAGGCTGCTTCAGCCCTAAATCTCTCTGGAAGTAAGGCATCTGAGAGTAAGCATCTCACTCTTTCCATGATAGTTCGGTTTAACCTCTCAGCCACTCCATTTTGTTGAGGAGTGTATCTCACCGTTCTGTGTCTAGCTATTCCATGCTATCTACAAAAGCTATTAAATTCTTCTCCACAAAATTCTAGTCCATTGTCAGTTCTGAGATATTTAATTTGTTTAGAGGTTTGTTTCTCTATTAGTACTTTCCATTCCTTAAACTTTTCTAGTGCTTGGTCTTTAGATTTAAGGAAAAATATCCAACTTTTCCTAAAAAAGTCATTAGTTAAGGAAAGAAAGTACCTTGATCCACTTAATGAGGGTGTTGGAGATGGCCCCCAAAGATCTGAGTGAATGTAGTCCAAAATCTCCTTGGTATTATTTTGAGCTTTGGTGAAGCTATGTCTTGTTGCTTTACCATATACACAGTGTTCACAAAAATTGAGCTTACTGCTCAATCCATGAGGTAGGATACCTTGTTTAGACAGTGCTTCAATCCCTTTGCAGCTTATGTGTGAAAGCCTTTTGTGCCAAAGATCTCCCTCAGACAAAACATTACTAGAGATCACTAAAGCTTCTTGAGCTATTTGCACATCTTTAATGACATACAAGCCATTTGTCTTCACACCAACCAACACTATTTTAGAATCCTTTAGGACTTCAAAGGTTCCTCCTCTACCTCTGTATTCACAGCCGATTGAGTCTAGCATACCAAGGGAGATCAAGTTCCTCTTTAAATTAGGAACATGTCTAACATTTCTCAAAAGTTTGACTGATCCATCTTGCATCTTTAGTGAGACTGATCCAATCCCAACAATCTTGCAAGCATTATTGTTTCCCATGTATACCATTCCTCCATCCCATTCTTTGTATGTACTAAACCATGATTTTAATGGTGTCATGTGAAATGAACAGCCGGAATCAAGAACCCAGTCCTGTTTTTCAACTGATTTTACTGTGTTTGAACACTGATCAGAAGTAGCTAGCGCATCTGAAAAGGTAAACGAATTTTCTCCAACTGATGCCTCTGGCCCCTTAGTTTTCTTATTTTTCTGGTTGTTTTTCTTTTTAAGAAAGAAACAATCTTTCTTTAAATGGCTTTCTCTGTGACAGTAATTGCATTTAATTTTGTTTTTCCCTTTATCTTCTCCTTGATGTCTGCTTTCTTTCCAGTTGTTCTTTGACTTCCCTTTAGAGAAAAGTCCTTCTGAATTAGGCTGTTCCTTTTTTTGTGATTGGAGTTCTAATTCCTTGGATCTTACAACAGATATAATTGCATCTGTTGTAATCTTTTCTCTACCATATTTCATTGCAACTTTGACTTCTCTATATGTATCTGGCAATGAATTTAATAGGATGAAGGCTTCATTTTCTTCTCCAATTTTATCACCCATGTACTTGAACTCTGATGACAATCTTATAAAGTCATTCAGATTGTCCATCATCGGTTTGCTTGCATCCATTTTAAACGTAAAGAATTTTTCCCTTAAGTATGTCTTGTTGGGTAATTCTTTTGATAGATACAAGCTTTCAAGTTTCTTCCACATACCATAGGCTGTTTCTTGATCGATTACTTGTCTTAAGACACAATCACTTAGGTTCAACACTATAGTCCCATATGCTGCTGTTTCAATTGCTTCTTTTTCAACTTCAGTCAGGCTGGCAGAAAGTTTCTCAGGGTCCTGAATTGCTTTCAAGGCCTTTTGTTGTCCAAGAACAGCTTTGATCTTAGCCTTCCATAGTTCAAAGTCTCCCTTGCCGTCAAACTTGTCAATCTCATATCTTGTGACTGACATTTTCTGAATTCTTGAATTCAAGAACACCTTTCTTTTGTCTTCTTTGTGTGATGCTAGCTCTGATACCAATTTGTTGTGACTTTACCACGTGGAAGCCTCAAAACACAACAATTCACCACACACGTTGCACTCAATTATTTCTCTCTACATGCAATTAGTTGGTGATTTCAGGGATCTCACAATCTCACACTCTTAGGGTAAAGATGAAAGAAAAATTCAGAAGGGAAAGCAAAGGAGAAACTCCATGGAAGCAAGCTTGAAGAAGAAGACAACAAGAGGAAAAAAAAGCACACAGCAGTTTATAGTGGTTCAACTAAATTTCTTAGCCTACATCCACTGTAGCAGTCGATTTTATTAGGGATTTTCACCAAGGAGATTACAAATCAGATATGTTTTCTTCTCTCCATATCTCACATATATATACTGATATTTTACAGAGTATATTTGGTTAAGGAGATGGTTGTAACTGATTTACTTCACCAATTACTGTGGTAACTGATTTCATCCTTCAATATCTTTAGTCGACATCACCCATCATCTTCACCAAAAACACTCAGGACACCTTCAAGACCTGCGGTAAACCGCGACAAACCATGAGCTACACGATTCCGAGATCTAGGACAGTGCTTGAAAGAAAGCAGATTCAGCTTGGGGCCAAATTGAGAATGGCCTCCACAATGTTCTTAATTTCAAACAATCCCATTTAGATTTCTTTTTCAGGGAATTGTAATTAAAAGGTCAGGAAAAATAAACTGTAGTGAAATTTGGCTAAATGGGATTGCAATTTGAATAATGGCTACTAAGCTTGTAGGAGATTAGAGTGAATATTTTTCTTTCCATTTACACCCTAGGTATATATAGATATTTACCATCAGCCCTTCCCAACCGCAAGGAGATTTTTTTATAAAAAAAAAAAAATCTTGAGCAATCTCCCATCAAATTTGACTTACCTCCATAGATTAAAGGATTTTGAAATTGGCTGGATTTTCAATTAGTTGCCTAATCTATTAATTTTCATTTGTTTCATCTTAATTTAGACAAACAAAGACCCTTGAAGATGAAGAAACGGAAGCCTTTCTTGTTAAATGAAAGTGAAAAAAATGTAGAAAACGATAGGGAGGAAAGAGATCTAATGCATTCGATTTTTTGAAGCAAAAATGATGGTTGATGTATGTTGTATATACCCTACGAATGAGATAAGAATTATGACAAAGCATTGACCATTGATCCAATTTGGAGCATTTAGTAGCGTAGGAGGTTGAGAAAGACGAAGATGATATTGGACATTGAAGAGAATCAAATGCAAAGACAGTTTCAAATCAAATGAGTTTTTTGGAAAGGTGGAGAATTTCGTAGTTTTTATTTAAATAGTAGTAGGAAATAATTCAACTAACTTGACCCCTCCCCTTAGTGAATGCAATCTTTATTTAGTGCTTTTCAAATCTTTTAATGTTGAACATAATTTCACACTCATGGGTTAGGATTACTGATTTCATGTTAAATGAGAGTATATATGTACCCATATACTAAAATTTAAACTTACCATTATGTAGTTATATGCTCATATATATGAGCATATAACTACATAATTATTTAATAGGTGTAATTACGAATATATACATGCATATTAGAAATTATCTAGAGCATCGATTTTTACCAGTGTGTAGGCTAGCTAGGGTTAATATTTTCATGTTAAATGAGGGTATATATACTCATCTACTCATTTAAATTCACTTTTATATAGTTATTGGTGTAATTGTTATTTTATCAGTGTGCAGACTATGGTTAATGTTTTCATGTTAAATGAGGGTATGTATGTTTATCTACTCATTTAAATTCACTTTAATATAATTATAAGTGTAATTATGAATATATACCCACACTAAAAGTTATCTAGGACATCGTTTTTATTATTGTGTGAATTAGGATTACTGATTTCATTTTCGATGAAGGTTATATACTAATAATATATAATATACTCATATTTAAATTTATTTTTATGTAGTTCTAAGTTTAAATGTGAATATGTATGCACACTGAAAATTATCTATGTTGAAGAATAATCTTTCATTCTGTTAGTAGTTGGTCAATGTCACGTGTTGACATGTGCTCACTAAACCTCTTAAGCTCCACATGTTATAAAAGGGAAAAGGAGCTTTTGTATACAGTGTACTATCACTGAGAGTTTAGAAAAACAGGGTGAATTTGTGAGCTTGTCTTTGACATCACTTGTACTTGTTCTCTTGGATCTTGAATAAAATCTCTCACTAGCCATTAGAGTGGATGTAGACCTTAGTGTCGAACCACTATAAACATTCTGTCTTTCTTCTCTTTTCCTATCTCTGTATGGTTTTATAATCGTTTGGTACTGTTGTCTGCTAAATCATGATTCTGGTTTGTTGCTCGTGGAAACTTGTTTTTCAACAATTGGTATCAGAGCCGTTAATTAGGATTCGAGGTTTTCCGCCAATCTTTGGAATTCATCGTAGTGCAGAGGTGTTACTTACTTTCTTGGTCCAGGCCGACTGGTGTAAATCTTCTTCTTCTTGATTTCTTGAAGGTTTCTTGAAGGTGTTTGTTGAAATGTCAGCCAAATACGAACTTGAGCGCTTCGATGGCAAGAGTGATTTCAACTTGTGGAGACAGAAAATGAAGGCCTCATTGACCCAACAGAAGGTGCCCAAGGTGCTACTCAATCCAAGTAAGTTACCTGCAAATCTCACTGATGATGAAAAGGAAGAAATGCGAGAAATCGCCCACAGTACAATCATTTTACATCTTTCTGATAACGTGCTTAGGAGAGTAGGAAAGATTGAAAAAGTGACTGAATTGTGGTCTAAACTAGAGGAATTATACATGCTCAAGTCTCTATCTAGCAAGATTTATTTGAAAGAACGTTTCTTTGGTTTTAAAATGGATCTTTCCAAGAATCTTGAAGAGAACTTGGATGACTTTAATGTGGTTTGCACCAAACTTGCAAACTCCGGTGAAGAAGTCAAGAGTGTAGATCAGGCGGTAATCCTATTGAATTCTCTTCAAGAATCATTCAAAGAAATTAAGGCAGTGTTTTGATATGGCAGAGACACATTGACAATCGATGTAGTCCTGGATGCATTGAGAACTAGAGAATTGGAGATGAAGAGTGAAAAGAAGGATCCTAAGGCACTATTTGCAAAGGATAAACAGATGTCAAATTAGTATCAGAAGGGAAAGAATTCAAACAGCAGTCGAAATAGAAATTCACAGCATAAAGGGCAAAACCACCGACAGAAGGATTCTAGACAACATGGAAGGCCTCATCAAAATGGTAAACCTAGTGACAATGGAGAATTGAAGTGTAATTATTGTCACAAGGATGACCATGGTAAATGGGATTGCCCTCAGCTCAAGAGAAAGGCAAATAGACAATCTGGAAGGAAAATAAAAACTCTGCAAACTTGTTAGATGACTATGAATCAGCCGAGGTGTTGATGGTTTCTAATAGAGATTGTCCTGAAGAATGGATATTGGATTCCAGGTGTACATTTCACATGACGCCCCTTAAACACTACTCCTCATAAATAAATGAGTTTGATGTAGGGAAGGTGTTTATGGGCAACAATCAGCAGTGTTTAATAAAATGAATTGGCACTGTGAAATTAAAGTTGATGGATGGATCTACAAAAGTGCTAAGCTCGATGAGGTATGTACCTGATTTAAAAAGGAATTTAATCTCCCTGGGAACACTTGATAGAGTTGGTTATGACTATAAGTCCGGAAATGGTGTGATAAATGTGTATAAGGGAGAGGCCTTGAAGTTAATTGGAAAACTGACAGAAGGTCTGTATGTTTTGCAATCTACAACTGTAACAGGTAAAACAAATGTTGTGGCTTCTGATTCAGCAAAAGATACCCTCCTTTGGCACAAGTGGCTTGCTCACATAAGTGAGAGGGGACTTGACTGCTTGTTTAAACAAGGTAGTGTGAAAGCTAGTGCCCCATCCAAAAGAAATACACAAAGAAAGAAAAAAAAGAGGAGAGAAAAAGAAAAAAGCAAAAAGAAAGAAATATTCTACAGTGAGAAGAGTGCAGCTGTGGGTCTTTAGTGGAGTGACCCACAGTTAACGAATGTTTACAAACTTGGTTAATGAGTTTGGCCAATTAGTCTCGTATCCTTGGAGCGTTCGATCTGTAGGTCCATTAGGTCCCACTGATAGCTCGTAAAGAGACTTGAGGCAATTAAGTATAAATTGTAAATTGAAAGTGTTCAATTTATTTCGGGAATCATATAATGTATATTAATGCAATATAATATAAAGTTTATGAAACTTTATAATATAATTTTTAAATTAATTTCAAAAATTAATTCTTGAGAAAAAATATTTGAAATAGTTCAAATAAATTTAATATGAATTGGATTCATATTAATTTTATTTTTAATAAAATCCCTAAGATTAAATATATGATATTTAATTGGGTAAATTAATTAATTATTTATTAAAATTAGAGACATTTTCCTATTAGGAAAGAAAATATTTGAAAGAGTTCAAATAAATTTAATATGAATTGGATTCATATTAATTTTAATTTTAATAAAATCCCTGAGATTAAATATATGATATTTAATTATGGAATTAATTAATTATTTATTAAAATTAGAGACCTTTTACTATTAGGAAAAAGGTCTTCGTCTTTACTTATAAATAGGACCCCTGGGGTGGGGTGAAAGGTATCCCATTCATTCTCCTACTCTCAGAGAATTCCCCTGAAGGCTCCCTTTAGACTCCCACCAGTCTCCTGCCTCTAGAAGCCTCAGAGTCATACCAGTGTAGCCATATTGGTGGTGTTCGCAGTAGTTTGTGATTATTTCACAAGCAGTTGATGAATTTAATCTGAGTCGTCAACGAGAGTAAGTATTTTGTTACTATATATATTATATTTAGATCTAATATTTTTGTATGCTTAGCCTTAATATAAATCTAGAATAGTTCTAAGTTTATTGTCAATGTATCGGTATTTTAGATTAAACAAAAATTACTTACGAATCGGTCCCAATCATGCTTCCGCTTTATAGAATTATGGAATGTCAATCCTTCAATTGTTATCAGAGCCGATCGTAGATCTAATTTTCTTTCTCTAAAATTTGCATTAGATATTGGTGAGATTGATTAATGCATAATGTATGTATGGTTTGCATTGGACTGTTTAGGTTAATTTTGTGGCCATAGATTTTACTGTTTTTTATGTGATTTGATCATGTAAGGGCCTGGTGTTTCGGGTATTTTATGTAAAATTGAGTTCTATGTAAGTCCGGGTCTAGAATAGGTTTTTATGAGATAAAAATCGGAGAAATCGCGACGCTGTCACAATTACAGCACACGTTAGGGATTTGTAACAGGACGGTTCAAGGCGGTTGGGCGGTCCGGTTCACGCGGCCTGGGTGGGCTAGGATCGATTTGGTTCGGTTCAGCTGGAATTTGGCTCGGTTCGTGGTTTTCGTAGCTGGTTCGAAGTGGTTCAGGTCGGTTCGGGCGGTCTAGACCAGTATTTGGAGTTGCAGAAGGACTTTGAGGATAGAATTTAGCTATAATTATTGTAATTTATGCTTTATTTTATCCTAGGGGCCAAATTGAACCGGTTCAATTGCTTTTTATTTGCTCTATGGATGTCATATAGCTTAAATTCCCACCATAGGTTAAGCATGTTTTCATGCATATTTATGTTATAATTGTTATAATGTATGGGTGACCAATGGTCGGTCAAAGTCGGTTTTGGGCTAAAACCGATGCTGACCACCGACATGTCAGTTTCTGGTGGTCGGTTTTCGTCGGTTTGGAAGACGTCAGTTCTGCCGGTCAGTCGGTGGGTATAGTCGATTTAAAAACTCCAACAAACAAAAAGAAGAAGATGAAGAAAAAAACGTTCAAATCTGCCCAAAAGAACATAAGAAGAAGAAGAAGAAGAAAGAAAAAACGAAGAAAGAATGAAAGAAATGAAACCAAAGAAGAAAAAAAAAACAGAGAAAGAGGGGAAAAGGAAATGAAAACAACGAAGAAGGAAAAAAGAAAGAAAGAAGAAAAAGGAAGATTAGGAAAAAAGGAAGAAAAAAATATTGAAGACGGACAAGAAGAAGATAAAAATGAAAAAAGAAGGAAAAAATGGATAAAAGAAGAAAGCCATAAACAGAAGAAGAAGAAAGCAAGAAACGAAAAAGAAAGAAATGAGAAGAAAAAAAAAAGAAGAAGAAGAAACGAAGTTGGAGAGAAACGAAAAAGAAAAAGAAAAAAAAAAAAGAAGAAGAAACGAAAAAGAAAAAAAAAAAAGAAGAAGAAACCATGTTGCAGAGATGGATGAAAAGAAAGATGATGAAGAGAGAAATGAAAAATTAAGTTTTGAAATTTGAAAAAAAAAATAAAAAAAATATATATATTTTTAATAAAACCTTGGGAAGCCCATCGGTTGATGGTCTTCCCAAAGCACCACCAAAGCTGCAAGCATTAATGCTGGCAGCAGTCTGATATGATGTGTCATCATCATATATATATTTTTTAATAATTTCGGTCGGTTCAGTCGGTTTTTGTCCATTTTGGGTGAACCGACAGACCGACAAGTCGATTTTATCTGGATAAACGGATAAAACCGACTTCGACCGATCCTATAGAAAAATCGATCGATCGACGTCGATTCAGTCGATTTCGGTCAATCGACTCAGTTTTCGGATTCTTTTTGCTCACCCCTATTATAATGTATGGTAATTATGCATGAATTTAATTTCATGTGTTATTTAGTATAATTGTTATATTAAATATATGAAATTGGTGAAACATGATGCATGACATTAATTTAGCTAAATATAATTGTTATATTTAATTAATGTAGCATGCATGGTTAGGATTATTTTCATGAGAATTAATATAATTAGTTATATTATGATTGAAAATATTAAATATAAATCAATGCTTGTTTTCATGTATGATTTAATATAAAATGTTATATTAATTAAAGTAAAATGGAATAACATTGAGCATGACATTAATTAGATTAATATAAGAGTTATATTATATTAATGTCAAATTTCATGTAATTTAATTTCATGGATGTTTAATTAATATAATTGATATTAATTAAATGAAATTGAAATTGTACGAAACATGACATCACTTTAGATTAATATAATCGTTATATTATCGTTATCGGCGTCATAATAATATGGTGTTTAATAATTAGAATATGATTGTTATTTTTTTACAACACCATAGAAGCATGTTATAGGACTAATTATTAAAATTTTATAACAAGTTATAAAATTAATTAGAAATCGTCAACCTATAACAAAGAGTTGCATGCAAACATAGGACCTTAGGTTAAAATGAATTAATTTTAAAATGTTTAAAATTAATTAGACATAAGCTCATTATAATTCTGATAGGATTAATTTTTTTTTCTTACTTAGAATTAAAAATAGTTTTAATTGACTAAGTATGAAAAACATTACTATGATTATAAGGGAACTCCACCGGTTAAGTTCTGTCTAAGGCTGGGGGTACTTAAGATGACGGTTTACGGAACACCTTCTTCCTGGGAACTAACTCGGAATATCGGTGTTGAATTAATCATTGTTAAATGTTAGCATGCAATGTCACTAGGTTTATTAAAAAAGTTTAATTCACCTAGATCTTTAGAGTAAAGAGTTTACATTACTATGGTTATAAGGGAACTCTCCCTATGAAGTTCTGTCTAAGGCTGGAGGTACTTAAGATGACGGTTTACGGAACACCTGCTACTTGAGAACTGACTCGGAACGTGAGTTGAATTAACCATAGTTATGTTAGCATACAATGTCACTAGGTCAATTAAAAGAGTTTAATTCACCTAGATCTTTAGAGTAAAAATTTATCATAACTATTGGTTATAAGGGAACTCTATCGATAAAGTTCTGTCTAAGGCTGGAGGTACTTAAGATGACGGTTTACGGAACACCTGCTACCTGGGAACTGAACCGGAACTTCAGTTGAATTTACCATAATTATATTAGCATGCAATGTCTCTAGGTAATTAAAAGTGTTTAATCCACCTAGACATTAGAGAAAATACCTATATACATATAAAAGCTATATACATGCATAGACTTAGATAGATTCACTTAGCTGGAATTTACCTATGTAATAGACCCTATAATTATAAAAATACTTAGTGGGAGGAAATATACCAAAAAAATATTTTCATAAATCAAGTTTTGCTCTCACGTCCTCAAAAGTTCACAACGTGAGGTTTATGCTTGGCCTCGAGTCACCCTGGGAGTGACCCCATACGGATAGTGTTTGCATGGATCAATATCAAGGTGAATGAGGGAGTATTTTATAGTACGTGGGAGCAGGACATGTGTCAACGTATCATATGGTCTCCTCCATTAGGTTGCACCGTGAGATCCCCAGGATCTGCCTGGGAGTCGTCCTGGGAGCGATCACCTTACGGAGGGCTTGATCATGGGAGTCGGAACAACACAAACTCCAGAAATGGATAGGATTTCTTAGGTCCATTTCCAACTTTACTTTTCCTACGGTAGCATTGTTTGAGCCGACCTCTGAAATCTGAAAAATGGAGGGTCACACTTACGAGAAATTGTTAAGGTGTTAATAATTTACTGACAAAAAAAAAAAAAAGGTAGCTAAGAACTATTGGAATATGAGTTATTTTGGGAATAGGGTTTGGTTGAGATTGTCTCAATTCAGAGGAGGAGCAGCTGACTACCCTACTGTAGCTGTTGGTCTAAAATTCTGAATTATCGTTGCAAAATGAATGTTTACTCTATGGGTCGATCATTACTTTTGCTAAATTGATTGGATTAAAATAATATGATTATTTTGTGTAATGGGTTAATGCAACATCACTTATTAAGTTAATTTGTTTGTTCTCCGCATGAAACGTTCTTTGTATGCCTCGAATAACGACAACAAAACTGGTATTTCTAATACAACCAATAAAATGAACTTAAACATTAATTGCGTGGAATTGGTCTTAACTGAGGACGATCCTCAAGCCCGCATGTCTAATTCATCTGAAATTGTTCATGATGAATATGTCATAGACTGCTTAGCACATCTCAATGAAAATAAATTTGATATATTGGTCATTGAAACGTGTATAGTGGAAAATGATGATACAACCTGGATCCTTGATTCAGGTGCCACTCAGCACGTATGCTCTTCCTTTGAGGGAATGAGCTCCTGGCAACAGTTGGATGCTGGGGAAATGACTCTCAGATTTGGGACTGAGGAGCTTATTTCAACTAAAGCAGTGAGAGATATTAAAATGTTATTCTCTAGGGAACACTATATGTTATTAGATAATGTATATATATAGTTCCCAAAATAAAAAGAAATTTGATTTTTGTTTCTTGTTTGCTAGAAAAAGGATATTCAGTGTCCTTTTCAGTGAATGAAGCTTTCATTGCTAAAAGGGGTACTGATATCTGTTCTGCAAAAATGGAGAACAATTTCTATGTTTTAAGACCAATAGAGTCTAGGGCTATTTTGAATAATGAAATGTTTAAAACAGCCGAGACTCAACCAAAAAGGCATAAAGTTTTTCAAAGTACCTCTCTTTCGCACTTGAGACTTGGCCACATAAATCTCAATAGGATTGGGAGATTGGTTAAGAACGGACTTCTAAGCCAGTTAGAAGATGGTACTTTACCTTCGTGTGAGTCATGTCTCGAAGGTAAGATGACCAAACGACCTTTTACTGGAAAAGGTTATCGCGCCAAGGAGCCCTTCGAACTCGTACATACGGATCTCTGAGGTCCAATGAATGTAAGAGCTCGAGGAGGGTATAAATATTTCATCTCTTTCATAGATGATTTATTCAAGTTATGGTTATTTATACCTAGTGAGTCATAAGTCTGAAGCCCTTGAAAAGTTCAAGTAGTACAGGATTGAAGTTGAGAACTTGTTAGGTAAGACCATTAAAACACTTCGATCTTATCGAGGTGGAGAGTATTTGGACTTAAAATTCCAGAACTATTTTATAGAACATGGAATCTCGTCTCAACTCTCAGCACCAGGACAAAATGGTGTATCTGAAAGGAGAAACAGAACCTTGTTGGACATGGTTCGATCTATGATGAGCTATGCTCAACTGCCTAGTTCTTTTTGGGGTCATGCAGTAGAGACTGCAGTTTATATTTTGAATGTAGTTTCCTCAAAGAGTGTTTCTGAAACACCATTTGAGCTCTGGAGAGGGCGTAAAGCTAGTTTACGTCATTTCAAAATTTGGGGTTGTCCTGCACATGTGCTAGTGGCTGTTGGGTTTTATGCCCTAAAACTCGTAGATAGTGGATGTAACCGTTGACCGGATATTAATGAAATAATATTGATATATTTTTCATCAAATGTTATTAGTTATTTTATATTTGTCTTTGCCTAAAAATAAACCTAATCCAATAATCTAGACATCCTAGGTTGTAATATGAGTCTTGAACTATATGTAGCAACATATGGGATCATTGTTCAAGAAATAGCCTAAAGGGGCTATAGTATAGGGATAAGACTGGGTGCCTTATTGATAGCGAGCATAAATGTCGCTATTTTAGTCCCAATTTATTAAGCTTTTTTGTGCTTTAATAGTGTTTTTAATGAAAATATTTAATGAATTTTGTTATTTGGTCCTTAGGAGCAAAGTTGGTGATTTTGGGAGAAAAAGTGCCAAAAATGAAGCAAATGAAGCCCAAATCTAAGCTTGGATCAAAAAGGGACCCAAAGAAGACAATCATGATGAAAATGCCCAAAAGAAATGAAGAGAAGGCCCAAAGATCAGCCCAAAATCGAAGCTGGAAATTGTAGAAATTGGGTTAGCATCGAGACGTTGTGTAGATAGCGTCGCGACGCTACCCATTTCTTGGGCAACAAGACGCGTGCATGGCAGCGTCGCGACGCTGAGCAATGTAGCGTCGCGACGTGATAGCGAGCATAGCTAGCTATCTTTACTTATTTAATTTAGCTAGTCTTTTATGATTTTTGGGCCATTTTATTGTGCTTTAATGTTTATGTTGTAGGAAATGGTTGATTGGAGCTAAAACGCAATAGTGGAGTCAATCGGGTGCTCGTGACGCGAAAAGATGCAAAGGAATGAAGAAGAGTCAAAGAGGAAAAAGGTCAAAATTCGGTCAAATGCAGACTAGCGTCGAGACGCTAGCCCTTGAGCGTCTCGACGCTAGCATTCCTTATCTGAATAGGCACGAAACGGTCACAGCGTCTTGACGCTGCGACCTTAGCGTCTCGACGCTGTGTAATTTCCTTTCTTGAACACGCGTGTTTAGAGGCAGCGTCGAGACGCTGTCTTGACAGCGTTTCGACGCTACGACGGAAAAACAGAATATAAGCTTTCTTTCGGCTAGGTTTTGGGGGGATTCGATTTGGGGACTTTTTGGAGCCGTAAACAGAGGAAAAACAGAGCATATTGGAGCTGAAGCAATGGGAGCAAGTTGGAAATCAACCCATTGTTCGTGGGGATCGTGACGGGGACGTTCCGTCTCGGCCTACAACGGGTTTAATTCTTCTTTCCCTCACTTTAGTTAGATTTTATGGCTTTTTCATGTTTAGTTGAGCTTGTAATACAAATCATGAGTAGCTAAACTTGTAGCTTAGGGATTGATGTAGTCAATTGAATTTATGGATTGATTTATGGTTTAAGTTGTGCAATGATTATTATGTTTGTAATCTTGATTTAATGCTTTCAATTAATTGGCCATTAGTTGAATGATTTAAGTTTTGAATCTAGCTCGGGAAAGGGGATTTGATTTAGACTTACTCAAGATTGCATGACTAAGGTTTACTTTCTAATTTCGTGACGGTTTTTAGATTAACTTTGGAATTGGTTAAACGATTTCAATGCCTTGCTTGTTAATAAACTTAGATAGGGATTTCAAGTTGGTTAAGTTTCATGAGAATCAATTATACTCGGGAGAGGTAGTTGTGATTAAAGGGTCTTAGGCTCATAATTCCATTGTGCATAATAACTTACTCCTTAAAATCAATCCTAGACTAAATTGGCGAAATCAACTCCCTAAGTCTTCTTCCAATTGAATTTCCACTTTTTACTTGTTTGATTTAGTTTTCATATCATTCACTCACTACATTGTGTTCCCTAAATAAAATTGAGCAAGATAATTCACAATACTTGATTTAGCTTAAAAATCCAATCCAGATGACGACACTTGTTTATACGAACACTTTATTATTACTTGACCCGTACACTTGCGGTAAGGAAAATTCCACATCAAGTTTTTGGCGCCGTTGCCGGGGATTGGCACATTTAGTTAGATTGATATTGTGAAAAAATTGTTTGATCTTAATTTAGGGTGTATTTTTACTTTTCTAGGTTGCTTGCATTTTTTTTCCTTATTTGTTTTTCTTTCCATACTTGTTTTTTCTAGTTTAGTTTTTCTTTTAGTTGTGCAATCTTTTCCTTATTTGTTTCTTGTTTTCCTTTTTAGATTAGTTATTCCTTATTTGTTAGTTTCCTTTTTTTGTGTTTGCCATATTTATTTTTTTTGCATCTCATATTAGGTTATTTTGTTTTCCTTGTCTAGATTATATTTTCCATATTTAGATTAGTTGTTTTCTTTCCTTTTTAGGGTAGTTCTGTTTTTGTATGCGTAGTAGTAGAGAATTGATACCGTTGGATTCCGAGATCGAAAGAACAATTCATAGGATTCGAAGAGAAAATAGAGAAAACATTCAAATGGCTGACCAAAATCCACATGAGGAGCCTAGGCCTATTAGAGACTACTTTCAGCCCGTGTTTCAGGGGCAACAATCGGGGATTGTCTATGCCCCGATTAATGCCAACAACTTTGAGCTGAAGACCGGTCTCATTCAGATGGCTCGAGACTGTGCATATAGAGGATCGCCCACCGAGGATCCAAATTCTCATCTTAAATCATTTTTGGACATTTGTGGGACGGTAAAAATTAATGGAGTTTATGAGGATGCTACTCGCTTACACTTATTTCCTTTTTCTTTGCAGGATAAAGCACGAGATTGGTTGCAGACCATTCTCCCTGGGTGCATTACCACCTGGGATGCTTTGGTCCAGGCCTTTTTAAAGAAATTTTTCCCTCCTGCAAAGACGGTCAAGCTGAGGATCGAGATTGGGACATTCCAACAACAATATGATGAGCAGTTGTTCGAGGCCTGAGAGCGATTTAAAGAGCTACTGAGGAAGTGCCCTCAGCATGGATATCCCGACTGGCTTCAGGTTAAATTGTTTTATAATGGTTTGACTCCTAGTACAAAAACGATTGTTGATGCAGCTGCAGGTGGGACTTTGTTGTCCAAGACCGTGGAAAATGCTCGTACACTTCTAGAGGATATGGCCACCAACAACTATCAGTGGCCATCGGAGCAGTCTGCACCTATGAAGATTGCTGCTGGAGTGTTTGAGGTTTGTAAAGTAAGTGCACTCCAGGCCCAGATGACCTCCCTTGCTAATGCTTTTATGAAATTCTCAAGTACAGGGAGTGCACAGTCAATTGAATCAGCTGCTGCTTTAGCATCTAGACCTCAGGAGGAGACCATCGAGCAGGCTCAGTGTGTATCAAATTTTAATTCTAGGGGATATAATAATAATTCTACACCTACACATTATCACCCTAGCAATAGGAACCATGAAAATTTCTCTTATGCTAATAATAAAAATGTTCTTAATCCTCCTGGGTTTGCCCCTCAAACTCAAGAAAATAAAAAGTTAGAAGATCTTGTTGGAGCTTTCATTGCAGAGTCTAGTAACAAGACAACTAAATTGGAGGAGGCAGTCATTGCCATCAACTCAACAGTGAATGGCTACAGTGCTGCCATCAAGAATATTGAGACTCAGTTGGGACAGTTGGTAAATGTTGTAAGCACCATGAATAAAGGTAAGGCCCCAGCTAAGCAAGAGAAAACACAAATGGAGTATTGTAAGGCAATCACTGTGCACCAGGAAGAAGCTGAAGAGGAACGAACCTGAGTCTGAGGATTATGACACACCTACAGGGGAAGCTGAGGAGGACACATCATCAGATGAGGCTGAAAAGCCTGAACCTGAGCCTCCTATTCCTTCTCCCACACCGATGGTTCCCAAAGAAAAGAAAAAGAAAAAGAAGAAAAAGAACAATCAGGTTCAGTTTGATAAGTTTATGAATGTTTTTATGAATCTGAACATTAATATTCCTTTTGCAGAGGCATTAGAGATGCCACATTATAACAGGTTCATGAAGGAGTGGTTAGCAAAGAATCGAAAGGAAAAGAAAGTTGACACCGTATATCTCGCTTCCACATGCAGCACCAGAGTACAACAGAAGGTACCTGAAAAAGTAGCAGATCCAGGGAGTTTTTCTGTTCCTTGTAGTTTTGGTACTTATTCTTTCAGAGCATTATGTGATTTAGATGCTAGCATCAATATCATTCCTTTATCTCTATGCACAAAGTTAGACATAGGTGAGATTAAATCTACTCCTGTAAAGCTCCAATTGGTTGATCAGTCTGTGGTTAGACAAGTTGGCATCGTACAAAATGTTTTAATCAGAGTAGGTAGATTTTTCCTCCCTATTGATTTATATGTTATGGACATGATAGAAAATTCTTTAATGCCTGTCATATTAGGAAGACCATTCCTCGCTACTGGGCGAGTGATTATTGATATTGAGCGCATGGAGCTCATGATGTGGACTTTTCCTACCGCAAGCGCACGGGTCAAGTAATAATATAGTGAATAGTAAATTCGAATGTCGTCCTCTGGATTGGATTTTTAGCAAATCAAGTATTGTGAATTATCTTGCCCAATTTTATTTAGGGATCAAAAAGTGATGAAAAGATGATGATAAAACCAAATCAAAGCAAATAAAAAGAATGGAAATTCAATTGGGAAAACTACTTAGGGAATTGATTTCGCCGATTTCGTTTAGGATTGATTTTAAAGAATAAGTTATTATGCACAATGAAATTATGAGCCAAAGACCCTTTAATCACAACTACCTCTCCCGAGTATAATTGATTCTCATGCAAATTAACCAACTTGATATCCCTATCTAAGTTTATTAATATGCAAGGCAATGAGATCTTTTAACCAATTCTAAAGTTAATCTAAAACCGTCAAGAATTAGAAATTAAACTTTATTCATGCAATCTTGAGTAAGTCTAAATCAAATCCCCTCTCCCGAGCTAGATTCGAAACTTAAATCATCCAACTAATGGCCAATTAATTGAAAGCATTAAATCAAGATTACAAACACAATAACATTGCACAACTTAAACCATAAATCAATCCATAAACTTAATCAACTACATCAATCCCTAAGCTACAAGTTTAGCTACTCATGAATGTAAATACAATCTCAACTAAACATGTGTAAGCCATAAATCTAACTAAAGAAAGAAAAGGGAAAAGAAAACTCAATGTAGGCCGAGTCCCGACGTCCCCGTCACGATCCCCACGAACAATGGGTTGATTTCCAAGTTCCTCCTTTGTTTTCAGCTCCAAAAGTGCTCTATTTTGTCCTCTTTACGGCTCCAAAAGGTCCCAAATTGATTCCCCCAAAAACCTAGCCGAAAGGATGCTTAAATAGCAAAATTTCGTCGTAGCGTCGAGACGCTGTCAAGGCAGCGTCGCGACGCTATGATTTTTTTTTTTTTTTTTTTTTTTTTTTTTTTTTTTTTTTTTTTTTTAGATTGGAAGCTCCATTTGACTCCAATTGATGAATTAAGCTTCAAGCACATACTTCCTACAAATAAAACATAAAAATGCATAAATTTGGGCAAATAATTGAAAAAGACTAGCTTAATTAATCAGAGAAAAATAGCTAGCTATGCTCGCTATCAGCTCACTGTAAGAGTCAGGAATGACAAAGAAATATTTAAAGCAGTTGAAGACTCTAAGGGACCCTCGGACGTGCTTTTCATGGGCTACAAGAAAGGTGCAAGAAAGAGCACCACTGTTGGATTCACAGAAAAGAAGCCTCCTTGAAACACGGTCAACACGTTGAGCTAATGACGTTAAACTAGCGCTTATGGGAGGCAACCCAAGTAAGTGTAGTTGTGCTTTTCTGTTTGCTTTTGATTTATTGTTTGTTTTTGTGTGGTAGGTCTTGTTTTCTGTCTCTCCTTTACTTTCAAACTTTCAAGATTTCAAGCAAGAAGTCATCATCATTCCAGGCCAGTATTATTCACTCCTCTCATTCTTTTATTGTTCTCATGTTTGCTTATGCCTTATTTTCTTTATACATTGAGGACAATGCATGTTTTAAGTTTGGGGGTGGAGTAGCATGTTTGTGGAGCCCTTGAGCATCTGAGTTCGGGCTATAGTTTTGAGCTTTCTTTGAATTGAGCATATGGTTGTTTTCTGGATGCTATTTATGCATGACTAAGATGTTCTAGGATAAGCTTTCTTGTCAATTTTTAAGCTGGCGATGAGTTGTAAGCATGAGTGCCCAAAAAGGGAGACTTTTTAAACTTTTTCTAAGAGATGGCTTGCATGAGTAGAGTATTTGCCTTGACTAGATTTGGATTTGAATACTTAGGAGTGAATTATTAGGTTCATATGCTTGTTGTCACTTCGATAGGTGTAGGGAAGAGCTAGTGAGTTAATTTTTTTGCAAATTAGCATGTTTGATCTTGCTTAGGAGGAAAGAAAAGAATAATTGCTTATCATACTCATAAAGAAAAATCAATTTTATTATTACAATTTGAAAAAGAGAAAGTCATGACTTGTGCGCACAAAGCAATGAGTAATAAAGATTTAGGCAAAAAGAGCTACCCCTGTTGTGATCAGTTAGGCCAACCAGAGAAATCTCAGGTTAAGGGTCCCTGCAATAGGTGTGTGAAAGCTAGTGCCACATATAAATGCTTAATTTAATTATCCATCATAAGCACCTAAGTTTAAGATTTCTTCAAGAGTATGCGGTGCTTGCTTATTCCACTTGCATGTTTTCCATTCTATCCTAAGAATTCCAAAATCATTGAGGCCTAAGCGATTTTATTTCATGCATCTTTAGAATTTATTTTGCTCGGGACTAGCAAAAGTTTAAGTTTGGGGGTGTGATAGCAAGCATAAATGTCGCTATTTTAGTCCCAATTTATTAAGCTTTTCTGTGTTTTAATCGTGTTTTTAATGAAAATATTTAATGAATTCTGTTATTTGGTCCTTAGGAGAAAAGTTGGTGATTTTGGGAGAAAAAGTGCCAAAAATGAAATGTTTAAAACAACCGAGACTCAACCAAAAAGGCAGAAAGTTTTTCAAAGTACCTATCTTTGGCACTTGAGACTTGGGCACATAAATCTCAATAGGATTGGGAGTTTGGTTAAGAACGGACTTCTAAGCCAGTTAGAAGATGGTACTTTACCTCTGTGTGAGTCATGTCTCGAAGGTAAGATGACCAAACGACCTTTTATTGGAAAAGGTTATCGCGCCAAGGAGCCCTTAAAACTCGCACATACAGATCTCTGAGGTCCAATGAATGTAAGAGCTCGAGGAGGGTATGAATATTTCATCTCTTTCATAGATGATTTATTCAAGTTATGGTTATTTATACCTAGTGAGTCATAAGTCTTAAGCCGTTGAAAAGTTCAAGTAGTACAAGATTGAAGTTGAGAACTTATTAGGTAAGACCATTAAAACACTTCGATCTGATCGAGGTGGAGAGTATTTGGACTTAAAATTCCAGAACTATTTGATAGAACATGGAATCTCGTCTCAACTCTCAGCACCAGGACAAAATGGTGTATCTGAAAGGAGAAGCAGAACCTTGTTGGACATGGTTCGATCTATGATGAGCTATGCTCAACTGCCTAGTTCTTTTTGGGGTCATGCAGTAGAGACTGCAGTTTATATTTTGAATGTAGTTCCCTCGAATAGTGTTTCTGAAACACAATTTGAGCTCTGGAGAGGGCGTAAAGCTAGTTTACGTCATTTAAGAATTTGGGTTGTCCTGTACATGTACTAGTTGGTTTTCTATTTCACTAGGACGACCTAGACAACTTATTCTTAATCCTGAGTTTATTATGGACTCCTGCTCATGAGAGATTGTCCTTTGTTTTGCATGGGTGAGTGTGACCAATACGCCGACTCAATAAGCCTACCATTTTGGGGACAAGACCGAATGGGGAGCTGGGAACATAATTGTACAAGATGGAATTCACTCCTTCCCGACTTTAGGGAAGCAGATGAGTGTTCCCTTAAGTGGTGACTCCGAGTCTTGAACAAAGGGCCCTACCCTCTCAATGGCACGAGAGGGTTTTCTGTTTGATGGTTGGACCACATACAGGTTGTTCATTAGAGGAGAACTGGTACTTAAGGAAATAGAAGTAACCTAGGGGTAAAACGGTAATTTTACCTAGCTGGTGTTACGAACACTCGTGAAGGACTAACTAGTCGATATTGGTCTATATCCGTGCACACAAAAAATATGTCTGCAGTGAGAAGAGTGCAACTGTGAGTCTATAGTGGAATGCACACACAATTAACGAATATTGATTAATTTGGTTAATGAGTTTGACCAATTAATCTCATATTGTTGGAGCTTCTGATCTGCAGGTCCATTAGGTCCCACTGGTAGCTCATAAAGTAATTTGAGGCAACTAAGTAATAAATGTAAATTCAAAATGTTCAATTTACTAAGGGAAACAATATAATATATATTGATATATTATTATGAGAGAAATTAATATTTGGAGAAATTCAAATATTAATATAAGTTTGAGTCACATTAAATTTATGGAAGTTTGAAAGAGTTCAAATAAAGAATTAATTAATTTTAAGGCCTAAAATCTATTTGTGAAAATTAATTAATTCAAGGCCGGAAATTAAATATGTGATATTTAATCGGTGGTTCATTAATTAAAGAATTCATTAACCGGGAATTAATCAATTATGGAAATAATTAATCACTTAAGGAAGTGATTAATCATTTATGGAAATTATCTAATCACTTATTGAAGTAATTAGTCATTTATGGAAAAGATTAATCAATTATGGAATTGATTGATCATGGATTGATTAAATAAGGAATAAGATTGAATAAAATTTGGAAAAGATTGATTTAATTGAATATTTTATTCATGGCCTCTCTTCTATATATAGAACACTAGACCTAATTGGTTCATGACACTCTTCTCTTGCTCTTAGACTCACAAGACAAGACCTAGAATTCTCTCTACCCTCCCTCTTAGAGAAAGACTCCCACAAGTCTTTTGCCTCCTAAACTTAGAGACATACCGGTGTAACCTCTGTGGTTATTGTGTCTTTGAAGAAGAAATTTCTAGCGAAGAAATCAAGGTGGGATCGCTGCGTTTTCGTTCTTTGAAGCGTCGTTGGCGAAGAACGGTCAAGTCTATAACGAAGGTTTGTAATGGTTCTTTCTCTATTCTTTAGAAAAGTCTGAAAATAAATTAGATTTAATTTTCAAGCATGTTTATAACTGTTTTCCAGCAACTTTAAAGTATGTTTAAAATTTATTTGAGTTTTTCGTAACGGTATTTTAATGTTAATTAATATACGGCGTAAGGTCCAATCGATGCGCTTCCACTGTGTAGGGGCTTTCATCCCCTTCAGTCGACATCAGAGGCATCAGTGTCCCTATTAATTAAAATTAAAATTTGCAATAGACTCTAATAGGTGGGATTTATGCATAATGTATGTTCGGTTTGCGTTGAACTGTTTAGGTTAATTTTATGGCCATAGATTTTACTTTTATGTGATTTTGATCATGTAAGGCCCGATGTTTCGGGCATTTTATGTAAAATCAAGTCCTATGTAAGTCCGGGTCTAGAATAGGTTTTTATGAGATGAAAGTCGGAGAAATCGTCGCTGAAATCGAGGCAAAAAACCGAAGAAACGATGCTATTTCTTGCCTAGAAATCGCTTCCAGACTCAACAGCGTCGGGACGCTACTTCAACATCGTCTCGACGCTGTCTCGATACCGCAGGTGCTTAGGTAAGGAAAGTGCACAGCGTCGGGACCCTGTGATGCAAGCGTCTCGACGCTGTCACGATGACGGCGCGACTTAGGGCTTCAACAGGCTCGATTCAGAGGCAAGGGCGGTCCGGTTTGGCTGGGCTAGGACCTATTTGGTCCAGTTTAGCAAATTTTTGGCATGGTTCGTGATTTTGGAGGCCGGTTCAAGGTAGTTCGGGGTGGTTCTTGTTGTTTAGACCAATTTTTGGAGTTGCAGATGGATTTTAGGATAGAATTTAGCTAAAATTAATGTAATTTCATGCTTTATTTTATCCTAGGGGCCAAAATTAACCGGTTCAATTGCTATTTATATGCTTTATGGATGTCATATAGATTTTTAATCCCACCTTAGGTTATAAGCATGCTCATGCATTTATTTATATATTATAAATTGTTACAATGTATGTCTATGGTTGGGGGTATTTAAGTTGACGGTTTACGGAACACCTCCTACCTGGGAACTGACCCGAACCTTGAGTTGAATTAACCATAATAGTGTTGACTTGCAATGTTGGGTTTATTAAAAGAAGTTGAATTCACCTAAAACATTGTGGTTGAATCATTTCCATAATTGTTATAATAGGATAAGACTTAGATAGATTGACTTAGCCGAATTCTATCCAAGTTAAACAACCCTAAATTAACCTTAGGACATTTTCAGTAGGAGGAAAATTACAAAACGAGATTTAAATCAAGTTTTGCTCCTACGTCCCTATATTCACAACGTGAGGTTCATGCTCGACTTCGAGTCTCCTTAGGAGCGGCCTCCCTTCGGAAAGTGTTTGCATGAATCAATAACAAGGTGGATGGGAAAAATGTCTAGAGTAAGTGGGAGCGAGACACATGTCAACGTATCCCTCGGTCTCCGCCCCTAGTTCACACCGTGAGAGTCTTATGATCCGCCTGCAGGTTTTCCTGGCGCAACCATCTCTTCGGAGGGCTTGATCATAGGATTTGGAACATCGTGAACTCCTGAACAGGATAGGAACTCTTAGGCTAATTACCAACAGTTGTCTTTCCCTTCGGTAGCCTGTTGGTGCGTGCCTCTGAGATCTGAAAGTGGGAGGGTTACACTTACGAGGTCGAGTTAAAAGTGTTAAAAAATCCTTGACCGAACAACGGTGGTTAATGTCTATAGGAATATGAGTTATTCTGGAATTAGAATCAGCTGAGAAATGTCTCACTTCAGAGGAGTAGTGCCTGATCACCCTTCGGTGGCTGATATTCTAAACCTCTGAAACATCGTTGCAAAACTAAATCAATAGTTTTAGGGTTCTGTGATTGTCTGTTTTGGTAAATTGATTGGATTGTGTGCAATTGTTTGCTTGTATGATGGGTTAAGGCAAAGAAAACTAATACGGTCATTGTTTGTTTAAATTTCAGCAATGTCTTCCTCAATTGTCTCTCTGCTTAAAAATGAGAAATTAACCGGCGAAAATTACGCTACATGGAAGTCAAACCTGAATACGATTCTTATTGTCGATGATATGTGGTTCGTCTTAACGGAGGACTGTCCTCCAGCCCCTGCAAGTAATGCATCTCAAGCGGTTAAGGATGCTTATGACCGCTGGACAAAGGCCAATTATAAGACTCGTGTCTATATCCTAGCCAGCTTATCTGAAGTTTTGGCTAAAAGCCATTAGGCCATGGTAACAGCGAGGGAGATTATGAACTCTCTCCAGCAAATGTTTGGACAACCGTCCTACCAACTCCACCATGACGCTCTCAAATACGTTTATAGTTGCCGCATGAAAGAGGGCACGTCTCTTCTGGAGCATGTCCTGGATATGATGGTCCAATTCAACGTGGCAGAAGCAAACGGGGCGGTCATTGATGACCGTAGTCAGGTTGCATTCATCTTAGAATCTCTTCCGAAGAGTTTTCTACAGTTTCGAAGCAATGCAATGATGAATAAAATAACATTCAACCTGACTAGCCTCCTAAATGAGCTACAACTCTATCAATCTCTTCTTAAGAACAAGGGACAGATAGAAGGAGAGGCAAACGTTGTTCATTCTAAAAGAAAGTTCATGAAGGGTTCATCCTCGGGAACTAAATCTGTAGCCACTTCTTCAAAGAAAACTCAGAAGAAGAAAGGAAACAAGGGGAAAGCTCCCGGTACTGCTGCTAAAAGTAAGGGATAAACCAAAGCTGTGGTAGATAAGGGCAAGTGTTTCCACTGCAATGTAGATGGACACTGGAAGAGAAACTGTCCAAAGTACCTTGCTGAGAAAAAAAAGGAAAAGGAAGGTAAATTTGATTTACTAGCTTTAGAAACATGCCTAGTAGAACATGATGAGTTTACCTGGATACTTGATACATGAACAACTGATAATGTTTGCTCTTCTTTTCAGGAAAATAATTCCTTTCAACAGTTAAACAATGGGGAAATGACCCTCAGGGTCGGAACTGGAGAAGTCATTTCAGCTAAAGCAGTGGGAGCTGCAAAGTTATTTTTTAGAAATAGATTCTTACTTTTAGAAAGTTTGTTAATTGTTCCCAAGATTAAGAGGAACTTAATTTCTATTTCATGTTTTATTGAACAATCGTATGCAGTTACTTTTGATATGAATGAAGCGTTCATTTATAAGAATGGTGTACTTATTTGTTCAACCAAATTAGAAAATAACTTGTATGTATTAAGACCAACCGAAAACAGAGCACTTTTAAAACACGAATTATTTAAAACTGTTGAAACTCAAAGAAAAAAGGCAAAAGATTTATCCAATAAGTAACAATACTCATCTTTGGCATCTTAGACTTGGTCATATAAATATCGATAGAATCGGTGGTTTGATAAAGAATGGACTTCTAAGAAAGTTAGAAGATGATTCACTACCACCTTGTGAATCTTGTCTCAAGGGAAAAATGACCAAAAGACCATTTACTGGAAAAAGTTACAGAGCAAAAGAACCCTTAGAGTTAATACATTCGGATCTATGTAGTCCAATGAATGTAAAAGCTCGAGGAGGGTATGAATATTTCATCTCATTTATAGATGATTATTCAAGATATGGTTACTTGTACCTAATGGGACATAAGTCTGAAGCCCTTGAAAAGTTTAAGGAGCTTAAGGCTGAAGTTGAAAACCTATTAGGTAAATCTATTAAAGTACTTCGATCTGATCGAGAAGGGGAGTATATGGATCAAAGATTCCAGGATTATATGATAGAACATGGAATCAAATCTCAACTTTCAGCCCCTGGTACACCTCAGCAAAATGGTGTATTAGAAAGGAGAAATAGAACCTTGTTAGACATGGTTCGATCAATAATGAGTTATGCTCAATTGCCTAGCTCGTTTTGGGGGTATGCAGTAGAGACTGCAGTACACATCTGGAACAATGTTCCCTCGAAAAGTGTTTCAGAAACACCTTTCGAATTATGGAAGGGGCGTAAACCTAGTTTGCATCACTTTCGCATCTGGGGTTGTCCAGCACACATGCTTATGACAAATCCTAAGAAACTGGAACCTCGTTCTAAACTATGTGATAACTGCCCAAAAGGTAGTTATTTAGGCCTCAATTATATAGGGATTGGTGTGTCCTTTATGCTTATTAGGGTTGGTTTTGGATAGATATTACATGTTTTAACCCATTTGGAAGAATGGAAGCATTGGAAATTATTTTGTGTAGATTATGCTGCTGGGCGACTGGAGGGAGCAAATTCTGTGCTGCAGCAAAACTGGGAACAGAACTGCCACATCACAGCTCGTTAGCCAACTTCATGAACCGACATCTGTTGAGTTATTTTTGGGATAAAGGAGCAAGGAGAGCCCTACACGTGTCCTAGTTGACCTAATTCAAGCCCCCCATCCTCCTATAAAAGGAAGTAGCCGTCCAAGTCAATGCCATTCCATGTTTTCCCTTGGAAGCCGAATAGTATAGAGAGATTGAAGATCACCAAGAACACCATCATCCGCAAGCTGATTAAGGAGTTTATTTTCTTTATTAACTTGTGGTTATGGACATGCCTACTCAGATTGTGATTTGTATTTCCATGCCTATTATGAACTAAGTAGCCTAGGTGTTGGTTAGGAATAATGTGATTGCCATGCTTCATCTTTAGTAATATATTGACTATCGCATTTTGGTTAATTGTTGTGCTTATTTCCATTTTATGCCCGCCTGGCCAGCCGGTGTGAATAGCTCTCTCTAGTTTCAGGGATTATTTAGAGAGTTTGTGGCAATCATCCACACTACGATCATTGTGTATTGGTGAACGCCAGTGACTGAGCTAGGGATAGTCAGTTGCCTAGTGCTTGATCGGTCGTACTTCATTGGGTTTGAAACACATCCCAAAAGATCCGAAGTTCCGGGAGGAATCCGCTAATAATACTGCGAGAAATTCATGATCAATAATATTGCTTGAGCATCTTTTAGATCAATCACTAAATCCTAACCAGCTCCTGTCTTTAATCTGTCTATGTATTTGTTTACTTGTTGTTCTGTCATTTACTTTGCCTCAACATAATTCTTATAAAACCAAATCATATTTTTACTTTCTTTGAAACCATTAGAAAGTTACACAAAATAGGTAAAGTGGAAACTAATCCAGGACTCGGATTGATAATATTACTTGCTGCAGACTATGTATACTTGCACAGGAATTCTAGAGTCTTTTATACCATATTATTACTCACTCTAGGAACCCAACAAGTTTTTGGCGCCGTTGCCGGGGACTTGAATAAGTTTTTATCTGATCTGTTTTGTGTATGTGTTTTAGTGGTTTGGTGCTAAAACGTTTTTATTGCTTCTTTTGTTTTTGCAGGAGGAGTTTGGTGCATGAGCGATCCGCCTGGGGTAAGGTTTGAGCTTGATCCAGAAATTGAAAGAACATTCAGGAACAGAAGTAGGGAGCAGCGCAAAAACCAGATGGAGAACGTGCCGCATCTTCCGGAGGCTCCTGAAGGTCCAGCGAACCCCCAGTAGAATCCGTTGCTGCAGCAAAATCCGCTGTTTGAACAAAATGAGCAGAAAAATAATCAGGCTGAGGATCCTATCTTGATAGCAAACAATAGGACCAGAGCCATTCGAGCGTATGTTGTCCCAATGTTTAATGAGTTGAATCCAGGGATTGCACGTCCCCAAATCCAAGCGGCAAATTTTGAAATGAAACCGGTAATGTTTCAGATGTTGCAAACCGTTGGGCAATTCCATGGTTTGACATCTGAAGACCCTCATTTACATCTTAAGTCTTTTCTAGGAGTTAGTGATTCTTTTGTAATTCAAGGAGTGCCTAGAGATGCTCTTAGATTAACTTTGTTCCCGTATTCTCTTAGAGATGGAGCAAAGGCATGGTTAAACTCTTTTGCTCTAGGATCAATTAGGACGTGGGATGAGTTAGCTGAAAATTTTTTGAGTAAATATTTCCCACCTAACAGGAATGCTAAACTAAGGAGTGAAATAGTAGGGTTTAGGCAATTTGAGGATGAGACTTTTAGTGAGGCTTGAGAGAGATTCAAGGAGCTTTTACGAAAGTGTCCCCACCATGGTTTACCTCATTGTATTCAAATGGAAACATTTTACAATGGTTTAAATGGAGTAACCCAAGGTATGGTTAATGCTTCGGCTGAAGGGGCCCTTTTGGCAAAAACTTTTGATGAGGCTTATGAAATTTTAGAAAGAATATCTATTAATAGTTGTCAGTGGTCGGATGTTAGAGGCACAAGTAAAAAAGTTAAGAGTGTATTAGAGGTTGATGGTGTGTCCACCATTAGGGTTGATCTTGCTATGATTGCTAATGCTCTTAAGAATGTGACATTGATTAGTCATCAGCAGCCACCAGCTATGGAGCCTACTGCAGTGGTGAACCAAGTGGCGGAGGAAACATGTGCCTATTGTGGTGAAAACCACAATTACGAGTTTTGCCCCCATAATCCAGCCTCTGTGTTTTATGTAGGTAATCAGAGAACAACCCTTATTCTAACTTCTATAATCCAGGTTGGCGCAACCACCCCAACATCTCATGGGGAGGTCAAGGAAATAACATGCAAGCACAACAAAAGATGAACCAGCCGGGATTTGCTAAAGCGCCGGTATTGCCCCAGCAAAATTCGGGGAGTTCTCTCGAGACAATGATGAAAGAATTTATGGCTTGCACAGATGCCGCAATTCAAAGTAATCAAGCTTCGATGAGAGCCTTGGAATTGCAAGTGGGTCAGCTAGCTAATGAGCTGAAGGCAATGCCTCAAGGGAAACTTCCATCAGATACTGAACACCCTAGAAGGGAAGGTAAGGAGCAGGTAAAGGTAGTAACTCTTAGGAGTGGTAAGCCATTAGAAGAAAAAATTGAGCCTAGTAAAACCCAGGAGGTAAATAGAAATAGTGATAAAAATGTTGTTGTCGAAAAAGAGTCGGAGTTTGGTCAGGGTGCTGGAGGCAACAATAAAGATGCTTGAGCATCTGGTTCTGTTCCAGATGTGGAACCACCTTATGTGCCGCCCCCACCTTATGTACCACCTCTACCTTTTCCACAAAGGCAAAAGCCTAAGAATCAGGATGGTCAATTTAAAAAGTTTTTAGAGATTCTTAAGCAATTGCATATAAATATCCCTTTAGTAGAAGCTATTGAGCAAATGCCTAATTATGCTAAATTTATTAAGGATATTTTGACTAAAAAGAAGAGATTAGGTGAGTTTGAAACTGTATCTCTGACTGAGGAGTGTAGTGCTATTCTTAAGAATGGGCTACCCCCCAAGGCTAAGGATCCAGGGTCATTTACCATACCAGTGTCTATAAGTGGAAAAGAGTTAGGTAGAGCACTCTGTGATTTAGGCGCAATCATTAACCTTATGCCTCTTTCAGTCTATCGGAAGCTAGGTATTGGTGAAGCTAGACCTACCATAGTCACACTCCAATTAGCTGACAGGTCTATCACATATATCCAGAGGGTAAAATTGAGGATGTCTTAGTAAGAGTGGATAAATTCATATTTCCTGTTGATTTTATTATTTTAGACTATGAGGCTGATAAAGATGTCCCAATTGTTCTAGGTCGTCCATTTTTGGCTACTGATAGGGCGTTAATAGATGTTCAAAAAGGGGAATTAACAATGAGAGTCTGTAATGAGGAAGTAAAATTTAATGTCTTTAAAGCCATGAAATATCCAGACGAAATGGAGGATTGCTCCTTCATCAGGATTCTGGAGAGCACAGTTATTGAGACAACAATATAGGATTTGGCTAGGAAGCATTCGGAAAAGCATGGAGAGGTTAGTGTAGAGGATTTTGAAATTTGTTCTTTAGATAGAAAAAAATGAAAAAGAACTGTTTAGGTGTGAGGATGTTTTTGAGTAGTTAGAGTTAGATCAAAGGAAAGCTCCTCCCATAAAGCCATCCCTGATTGAGGCACCTACTTTAGATTTGAAGCCTTTGCCGAAGCATCTAAAGTATGTGTATCTTGGGGTAAGTGAGACGTTGCCCATTATTGTTGCATCGGATTTAATGCCAGAGCATGAGGAGGCCTTAATAAAATTGTTGCGGCAATATCGCAAGGCTATAGGTTGGTCGCTGGCTGACATTCAGGGAATTGGCCCATCTTTTTGTATGCAACAGAGAAGGCTTAACCCTGCAATGAAAGAGGTTGTTAAAAAGGAGGTAATTAAATGGTTGGATGCTGGGATCATTTATCCAATTGCCGATAGCCATTAGGTGAGCCTTGTCCAATGTGTTCCTAAGAAAGGAGGTGTCACTGTGGTGAGCAATAAAGACAATGAATTGATCCCAACCAGGACAGTAACTGGCTGGCGGGTTTGCATGGATTACAGGAGGCTTAATAAAGCTACCCGTAAGGACCACTTCCCTCTATCGTTTATTGACCAGATGTTGGATCGATTGGCTGGTCAGGCCTACTACTGTTTCTTAGATGGTTATTCTGGGTATAACCAGATTACTATTGCTCCTGAGGATAAGGAGAAAACCACTTTCACCTGTCCTTATGGGACATTCGCTTTTAGGAGAATGCCTTTCGGTCTCTGTAATGTTCCAACAACATTTCAGCGGTGTATGCTAGCAATTTTTTCTGATATGATTGAGTCCACTGTTGAGGTATTCATGGACGATTTTTCAGTGTTTGGAGGGTCTTTTCAGAGTTGTTTAGAAAATTTAGGAAAGGTGTTAAAAAGATGTGAGGATACCCATCTATTTCTTAATTGGGAGAAATGCCACTTCATGGTGAAGGAGGGTATAGTGCTAGGACATAAAATTTCTAAAAATGGTCTAGAAGTTGATAGAGCAAAAGTTGAGGTTATTGAAAGGTTAGAGCCACCAAATTCAGTGAAGGGAATTCAGAGTTTTTTAGGACATGCTGGATTTTATAGGAGGTTCATAAAGGATTTTTCCTTACTTATTGTGCACTGATCATGTTTTTGACTTTAATGCAGATTGTAGGAAGGCTTTTGAGACTTTAAAGGTTGCTTTAGTCTCAGCACCCATTCTTTGCGCACCTAATTGGAATTTACCATTCGAGGTAATGTGTGATGCGAGCGATGCTGGGGCAAAAGCAGGGCAAATTTATCCATCCTATATACTATGCAAGCAAAGTTTTAAATGAAGCACAAGTCAACTATACAACTACTGAAAAGGAGTTGTTAGCTGTGGTGTTCGCTTTTGAGAAGTTTCGGCCATATTTGGTTGGATCCAAAGTCACGGTTTTTACGGATCATGCAACAATAAGGTATTTAATGTCTAAGAAAGATGCAAAGCCTAGACTAATTCGTTGGATTTTATTATTGCAGGAGTTTGACTTGGAGATAAAGGACAAAAAGGGATCAGAAAACGTCATTGCAGATCATTTATCTCGTCTTGATCCGACATTATCTCTGCTGGAGCAATCTGCCATTTCCGATTCTTTTCCAGATGAACAACTCTTTGCTGTTGAGGTAAAGGTAGTCAGGGATGTCCCTTGGTATGCTGATATTGCAAACTTCTTGGTAAAGGGAGTCACCCCTATTGACATGGATTGGAGGCAGAAGAAAAAGTTTAAGCATGATGCAAAATTTTTCTATTGGGATGAGCCATTTATGTATAAGCAATGCTCTGACGGTATTATTCGTAGGTGTGTTTCAGGTGTTGAAGCAAAGGAAATCCTGGAGCAATGTCACTCTTCGCCGTATGGAGGTCATTTCAGCGGTCAGAGGACAGCTATGAGGATTTTGCATTGCGGATTCTTTTGGCCTACGTTATTTAAGGATGCCCATTGGTTCTACAAGCAATGTGATGCTTGCCAAAGGAGAGGAAATTTGGGACCTAGAGATGAAATGCCTCTTACTTACATTTTAGAAGTTGAATTATTCGATGTATGGGGTATTGACTTTATGGGGCCATTTCCCCCTTCTAATGGCAATGTTTTTATCTTATTAGCAGTTGATTATGTGTCCAAGTGGGTGGAGGCCATTGCATGCCATCAGAGTGATGCCAAGACAGTTGCAAGGTTTCTTCAATCGCACATCTTTGCGCGGTTTGGGACACCTAGGGCTCTAGTGAGTGATGAGGGTACACATTTTGTTAATAATATCTTAACTAAGCTTTTAGCTAAGTATGAGATTTAGCATAGGATAGCTACCCCTTATCACCCACAAGCAAATGGTCAAGCTGAAATTAGTAATAGGGAAATTAAAGCTATTTTAGAGAAAGTAGTCCATCCATCTCGAAAGGATTGGTCTTTTAGGTTGGACAAGGCTCTTTGGGCTTATAGGACAGCTTATAAGACTCCTTTAGGTATGTCTCCCTATAGGTTAGTATATGGGAAAGCTTGCCCTCTACCATTGGAGCTAGAGCATAAAACGTTTTGGATTTTAAAAAAGTTAAATTTTGATTTGAGTCGTGCAGGAGCAATAAGAATGCTGCAGCTTAATGAGTTAGAAGAATTTCGTCAATTTTCTTATGAAAATGCGAAAATGTATAAAGAAAAGACAAAGTTGTGGCATGACAAGAAAATTAAATCTAAAGAGTTTGTCAAGGGTAAAAAAGTCTTGCTTTATAATTTAGATTAAAACTATTTCCTGGAAAATTAAAATCTAAATGGTCAGGACCATTTACTGGGGTTGAGGTTTTCCCCCATGGAGCAATTACTTTGCAGGATGACAAAGATGGGAGAGTGTTCAAGGTGAATGGACAGCGTGTGAAGCATTATTGGGGTGAGGAGTTTCAGTCGAAATATCCTTCCCTAAGGTTGGTCGATGTTTGAGAGAGCAGGATTTTTGCGGGAGCATTTCACAGAGCAAAATTTTGAGCTCTCAGAGTTTGTATTAACTTTATTTTTCGTTGATTTGATTTTAATTTCGGTTAGGTTAGATTTGATTTTGCATGATTTATTTGATTTTATCTGTTAAGTATTTTTATTATTTTTGGTAATTTAGATTTTAACTATTTTTTATTTGATTTGATTTTATTTTCGGGTCATTTATTTAACTTATCTTTGAAATTATCTTCTCATTAATTAGATTTTATATAGATTTTATTTTCAGTTATTTGAGTTTTGTTTAGTTCAAATTAATAAAGATTTTCTCTAATTTATTCGGCTTCAAGAAATTGATTTGATTGGTTATTTGGTTTTCTATTTTGAAATTTAATTTTCGTATCAAAGATTTGACAGGGTCAGAAGATTGTTACAACAAGATTATGGCTGGAGCAAAATAATCCGTATTAAAAGGGTTTCCGTTGGAATTTATTATTTTTACCGTTGGATTTTGGCTTTGAATTTTCGCAGGTAAATTTGCATGCATCATCTGATGAAGCCACGTGTCGCAGAGCAATCATCCGAAGGCTTCAATGATGGACAGCACATCAATTTTACCATGGGCGTTTGGAATCCACGATTTTACCGTTGCTAGATTAAAATTTTCAGGTTACATTAAACGGTAATATTATTTAATGCAGAGCAAATCTTTTCGGTTAGGATTGCATTTTGCTGAAGCCCTGTTTATTAGCAACCTCTGGTAAGCACGTTTCACTTCATCTTCTTGATCAAATCTTTGTTGCATGCATTTTTCTTTCTTTCTTTCTTTGTATTCTCTGTCAAAACCCCTCTTACACTTTCAATGGCAAAGACAAGAGCTAGAAAAGAGAGGGAGAGTGAAGAGGAAGAGATACCTGTAACCCCCGAAGTTCAGAAAGTGAAAACCAAGAAGAAAAGAACACCGAAGGAGAAAGAATCTAAAAGAAGAAGACGACAACAGAGAGCTGAAGAACAAGAAAAGGTAAGAGAGGATGAGGTTGATGCAGTAGAAGAGGGAGTCCCAAAAGAATCTGATAAACAAAATCCAGAGGAGGATGAGCAGAGAATGACGATTACCGAAGAAACTCGAGAGGAAATTCAGAAGCAACAGAGTGAGAATGTGCAGACAACGGCCGTAGAGGAAGCAAGCAGAGAGCCAGTTCAGGAGGCTCGTGTTGAGGTTATCTTGCCTGAACCTCCGAGACGGCGCCGCATTAAGCGGAAAGCTGGGCGCGTTCAGGTGATCAGGACTGATACCCCATCGCCTCCATCATCGGATTCCGAGAAAGAAAAGGCAGAGCGAGAGGAACGAGAGAAAAAAGAGGAAGCTGAAAATAAGGCAAAGGAAGAAGAGGCAAGGAAGGCAGAAGAAGAGCGTTTGCGCGAACAAAGAGAAAGCAAGGGCAAAAGAATTGCCGAAGCATCAGGTGAGATTGAGGAGCCGAGGGTACCGTTCATTCGCTTCGTCAACGAACTTGCCAGAGCAAAATATCAAGAGGTACTAAAGCGTGATTTCTTGTTTGAGCGAGGGTTTGGCAGTGATTTGCCCAGGTTCTTGGAGTCTGGAATAGCGAGCCTTGGGTGGAGGCAGTTTTGTGCGAAGCCTGATCCTTTCAATGCCAACATCGTTTGGGAATTCTACGCCAATCTTGATGTCAAGGATGATTTTGAAGTTATAGTGCGAGGAGTGCCTGTCCAATGGAGCCCAGAGGCCATTAATAATTTTTTTTGATCTCCAGGACTTTCCACATGCAGTTTTTAATGAGATGATGGTTGCCCCATTGAGTGACCAATTAAGTGCGACGGTCCGAGAGGTAGGTGTTGAGGGGGCTCAATGGAGGGTGTCGTAGACGCGGAAGCACACGTTTCAAGTTGCCTATTTAGAGAGTGAAGCCACGCTTGGATGGGCTTCATTAGGCTCCGTTTGCTGTCGACAACGCACGACTCCACTATATCTCGGGACAAAGTGTTGCTTGCTTTTGCCATCCTTCGCTCAATGAGTATAGATGTTGGAAAAATAATTTCTACTGAGATTGCTGAATGCTGGCGTAAGAAGGTGGGGAAGCTGTTCTTTCCAAACACGATTACAATGTTATGCAGCAGGGCAGGAGTGCCCACGATTCCAGAGGATATGATTATGGTTGATAAGGGAATCATTGACACACCTAATCTGGCGCAACTTCAGCGTACGCAGGAGGCTCGCCAGGGTGGGCTTGTGTATGGAGTTCATCAGATCCTAGAGCAACTGACACTGTTGGCCAGTAGGTTAGAATTTGCTGAAAGGCAAGCTCAGACCTATTGGATTTATGCTAAAAGGAGAGATGATGCGCTCAAGAGGGCCTTGCAAACCAATTTCGCAAAACCATATCAGGTCTTCCCAGTGTTTCCTGATGACTTATTTAATCTTTGGATACCACCTCCACCTGTCGAACGAGAAGAGGATGTTGATGAGGAGCAGGGTCAGGAAGACTGACTGATGGGATGACCTAGAGCGAGCATTACTTTTGTTTCTCCATTTTTGTTTGCTCGCGCATAGTGACCCTGCTCGCTGTTATAACTGCTTGTCTTTCTTTTTAATTTTTATGCTTGACAAAAATATATCTGCTATGTAATTCCTTTTGCTATATTTTTAATGAAATTTCTAAATGTTTCCGTTCTATGAGCACTAAGTAACTCTAACTTAACTAATTTTCTTCTGAATTTTTGAAGCTTGGATTGATTACGCTTAATTAGATCAAGGTATTCTGATCTCCAGAAACCTTTTGCATGAGCATTTCTTCTAGCCTGGACTGTTGCTGCGGCAAGGAAGATTTTGAAGGTAGTATTGACTTATATGATCCACTTTAAGCTTCATCTGAGTCCCATGTTTAGTTTAAAAATTCAGATAACAAAATTTAAGTTTGGGGGTATAATTACTTAATTAATGATTAATTGAGGACAATGAATAATTCAAGTTTGGGGGACTTTTTGCTACTCCAATTATTTTGCTCGAGCATTCCTCTCCTTCAATTTAAAATTTGTTAGGTTACTGAGTAACCGAGGACATTTGTGATACCCACAGTTTGTCTTCGCGTCAAAAGATGACCTAGGAAATATGAAAAAAAATGATGAGAAAAATTATTTGCTGAAAAAAATTATTTGTTGAAAATTTTTCTGAGAAAATTCATGGAGCAAAAGTTTTGAGGGATGAATGATGATCCAGTAGTTTTTCTGTCTTCCAGAACTTAGGTGAGCTTCAGCATAAAATGTCGCCATTCTGAGGGGCAAGAGATAGAATAACTAAAGATTTTTTAGTTTTATAATGAGTATTGAGCCTAGTTGGTGATGAGCTTGAGGCAAGGGTATACTGCACCATAAAGTGGGTCAGCCCAAGCTTAAGAGCTTATGACTGTAAGGCTGCTTTAAGTCTGAAAAACAATGATAAAAATCCCTTTAAAAAAATAGAGCTAGGCTGTGGTGAGTCCTTAGATTTAAGTTGAAAAGTGGTGATTATTTGTCCATGTCGGAGGAAATCACTTTGCTGCAGCAGAGCTTGTTTTGCAGAGTGCTCAGGTAAAGGTTAAAGGTAGTGTTGGACTGTCTGGTTTGATTAAGATATTCTTTGTCTAATGTTCTGAATTCTTGAAGGAAGGTTGGTTAGTATTGCTCGGGACGCGCAATAGTTCAAGTTTGGGGGTATGATAACTGCCCAAAAGGTAGTTATTTAGGCCTCAATTATATAGGGATTGGTGTGTCCTTTATGTTTATTAGGGTTCGTTTTGGATAGATATTACATGTTTTAACCCATTCGGAAGAATGGAAGCATTGGAAATTATTTTGTGCAGATTATGCTGCTGGGCGACTGGAGGGAGCAAATTCTATGCTGCAGCAAAACTGGGAACAGAACTGCCACATCACAGCTCGTTAGCCAACTTCATGAACCGACCTCTGTTGAGTTATTTTCGGGATAAAGGAGCAAGGAGAGCCCTACACATGTCCTAGTTGACCTAATTCAAGCCCCCCATCCTCCTATAAAAGGAAGTAGCCGTCCAAGTCAATGTCATTCCATGTTTTCCCTTGAACACCATCATCCGCAAGCTGATTAAGGAGTTTATTTTCTTTATTAACTTGTGGTTATGGACATGCCTACTCAGATTGTGATTTGTATTTCCATGCCTATTATGAACTAAGTAACCTAGGTGTTGGTTAAGAATAATGTGATTGTCATGCTTCATCTTTAGTAATATATTGACTATCGCATTTTGGTTAATTGTTGTGCTTATTTCCATTTTATGCCCGCCTGGCCAGCCTGTGTGAATAGCTCTCTCTAGTTCCAGGGATGATTTAGAGAGTGTGTGGCAATCATCCACACTACGATCATTGTGTATTGGTGAACGCCAGTGACTGAGCTAGGGATAGTCAGTTGCCTAGTGCTTGATCGGTCGTACTTCATTGTGTTTGAAACACATCCCAAAAGATCCGGAGTTCCGGGAGGAATCCGCTAATAATACTGCGAGAAATGCATGATCAATAATATTGCTAGAGCATCTTTTAGATCAATCACTAAATCCTAACCAGCGCCTGTCTTTAATCTGTCTATCTATTTGTTTACTTGTTGTTCTGTCATTTACTTTGCCTCAACATAATTCTTATAAAACCAAATCATATTTTTACTGTCTTTGAAACCATTAGAAAGTTACACAAAATAGGTAGAGTGGAAACTAATCCAGGACTCGGATTGATAATATTACTTGCTGCAGACTGTGTATACTTGCACATGAATTCTAGAGTCTTTTATACCATATTATTACTCACTCTAGGAACCCAACACTATGCCAATTTGTTGGTTACCCTAAAGAAACGAGAGGTGATTATTTTTTACGACCCACAAGAAAATTAGGTGATTGTATCGACAAACGCCTCCTTGGCGGAAGACCACATGAGAGATCATAAGCCACACAACAAAATAATATTAGGAGAAGCTATTGAAGACTCACAAAGAGTTGTTGTCGAAGTTTGACCTTCAACAAGGGTTGATGAAGGAACTAATTCTTCTTATTCATCCCGTCCATCTCAAATGTTGAGAATGCCTCGACGCAGTGGGAGGGTTGTATTACAACCTGATCGCTACTTGGGTTTAACTGAAACTCAAGTTTTCATACCTAATAATGGCATTGAGGATCCATTGTCCTATCGACAGACAATGAATGGCGAAGATAAGGATGAATGGGTCAAAGCCATGAACCTAGAAATGGAGTCAATGCACTCCAATTGTGTATGGGAACTCGCAGATCTACCAAATGGGGTAAAACCCATAGGGTTCAAATGGATCTATAATAGAAAAAGAGATGCAGCTGGATAGGTACAAATCTTAAAAGCTAGACTAGTGGCAAAGGGTTATACCCAAAAGGAAGGTGTTGACTATGAGGAAACCTTTTCTCCTGTAGCCATGTTAAAGTCCATAAGAATTCTCTTATCCGTAGCCACATATTATGACTATGAAATATTTCAAATGGACGTCAAGATTGCCTTTCTGAATGGTAATCTTGAAGAGAATATCTTCATGTCTCAACCCGAAGGGTTCATAGCCCAAGGTCAGGAACAAAAGGTTTGTAAGCTCAATCGATCCATTTATGGATTGAAACAAGCGTCCAGATCATGGATCATTAGATTTGATATTGCAATCAAATCTTTTGGTTTTGACCAAAACGTTGATGAGACTTGTTTGTACAAGAAAGTCAACAAAAGGAAAGTAGTTTTCTAATACTTTATGTAGACGAAATTCTACTCATTGGGAATGATGTAGGATACCTTACTGACATTAAGAAATGGCTAGTAGCCCAATTCCAAATGAAAGATCTGGGAGAGGCTCAATATGTTCTGGGAATCCAAATCATTAGGGATCGTAAGAACAAAATGCTAGCACTGTCTCAAGAAACGTATATTGACAAAATGTTGTCTTGATATTCCATGCAAAACTCCAAGAAGGGATTACTACCCTTCAGACATGGGGTACACCTTTCTAAGGAACAGTCTCCTAAGACACCTTAAGAAATTGAGAACATGAGACACATTCCCTACGGCTCAGCTGTGGGCAGCTTAATGTATGCTATGCTTTGCACTAGGCCTGATATATGTTATTGATAACTGCCAAAAAGGTAGTTATTTAGGCCTCATTTCTATATTGGTTTATGTGTCTTTTGTGCTTAATAGGGTTGGTTTTAGATAGATATTATGTGTTTTAACCCATTTGGAAGAATGGAAGCTTTGGAAATCATTTTGTGCAGAATCTGTTGCTGGGCGACTTGAGGGAGCAAATTCTATGCTGCAGCAAAACTGAGAGCAGAACTGCCACATACCAGCTCGTTAGCCAACTTCATGAACCGACTTCTGTTGAGTTATTTTCGGGATAAAGGAGCAAGGAGAGCCCTACACGTGTCCAAGTTGACCTAATTCAAGCCTCCTATCCTTCTATAAAAGGAAGTAGTCGTCCAAGTCAAAACGATTAAATTGTTCCTTGGAAGCCGAATCGTATAGAGAGATTGGAGATTACCAAGAACACCATCATCTGCAAGCTGATTAAGGAGATTATTATTTTCTTTATTATCTTGTGATTATGGACATGCCTACTCAGATTGTAATTCATGTCTCCATGCTACTTATGAACTAAGTAGCTTTAGGAGTTGGTTAAGGACTATGTAGTTGTCGTGCTTCATCTCTAATAATATTTGTTGATTATTGCACCTTGGTTAATTGTTGTGCCTATTTCCATTTTATGCCCGCCTGGCCAGCCGATATGACTACCTCTCTCTAGTTTTAGGGATGATTTAGAGAGTGTGTGACAATTATCCACACTACGATCATTGTGTATTGGTGAACACCAGTGACCGAGCTAGGGATAGCCAGTTGCTTAGTGCTTGATCGATCGCGCTTCATTGGGGTTGAAACACATTCCAAAAGATTCGGAGTTTCGAGAGGAATCTGCTAATAATACTGCGAGAGTTTGCACGATCAATAATATTGCTAGAGCATCTTTTAAAACAACTACTGAATCCTGACCAGCGCTTGTCTTTAATCTGTCTGCCAATTTGTTTACTTGTTGTTCTGTCATTTATTTTGCTTCAGCATAATTCTTATAAAACCCAATCATTTTTATTACCTTGAAACCATTAAAAGATTTATACAAAATAGATGGAGTGGAAGCTAGTTCTGACCTTGGATTGACAAATATTTATTACTTGTTGCAGACTGTGTATACTTGCACAAGAATTCTAGAGTCTTTTCAGATCGTAATTTTACTCACTCTAGGAACCCAACAGTTATGCAATGGGAGTAGTCAGTAGGTATCAGCTAATCCAGGGTTGGACCACTAGGGAGCGGTTAAGAATATCCTCAAGTATCTTCAGAGAACGACAGACTACATGCTTGTGTATGGAGCTAAGGATTTGATTCTTACTGGATACACTGACTCTGACTTTCAAGCTGATAAGGATTCAAGGAAATCCACATCAGGGTTAGTATTCACCCTCAATGGAGGAGCAGTATTTTGGAGAAGCATCAAACAAGGATGCATAGCAGACTCAACCATGAAGGATGAGTAAGTAGCAGCTTGCGAAGCAGCTAAGGAGACAGTATGGCTAAGAAAGTTCTTGACTGATTTGGAAGTGGTTCCGAATATGAACGTGCCCATAACACTATACTGTGACAACAGTGGGGCTGTAGCCAACTCAAAAGAACCTTGAAGCCACAAACGAGGTAAACACATCGAGAGGAAGTATCACCTGATACGGGAGATTGTACAACGAGGAGATGTGATCGTCACTAAGATCGCTTCAGAGCACAACATCGCTGATCCATTTACGAAGGCTCTCACAGCTAAAGTGTTTGAGGTTCATCTAGAGGGTCTAGGTCTACGAGATATGTATGCCATCTAATCTAGGGCAAGTGGGAGAAATGTATAATGGGTATAAGGATGTCCTAGTTCATTGTATTATTTTAATATACATGACATTTCCAGCTTTAGATTATTGCATTTACATCCCACTAACTAGTGTTTTAGTTCAAGTGGGAGTTTGTTGGGTTTTATGCCCTAAAACTCGTAGATAGTGGATGTAACTGTTGACCGGATATTAATGAACTAATGTTGATATATTTTTCATTAAATGTTACTAGTTATTTTATATTTGTCTTTGCCTAAAAATAACTCTAATCCAATAAACTAGACATCCTAGGCTGTAATATGAGTCATGAACTATATGTAGCGACATATGGGATCATTGTTCAAGAAACAGCCTAAAGGGTCTATAGTATAGGGATAAGGTTGGGTGCCTTATCCTGGTGACACTATGGATACGACCCACTTTGTATTTGATACAAATGCTATGATCCAACGCGTTCGTGTAGGAGACATGCGAGTGAGGGTATTGTTGGGTTTTATGCCCTAAAACTCGTAGATAGTGAATGTAACCGTTGACCGGATATTAATGAAATAAAATTGGTATATTTTTCCATTAAATGTTATTAGTTATTTTATATTTGTCTTTGCCTAAAAATAACCCTAATCCAATAAACTAGACATCCTAGGCTATAATATGAGTCTTGAACTATATGTAGCGACATATGAGATCTGTTGGGTTTTATGCCCTATAACTCGTAGACAGTGAATGTAACTGTTGACCGAATATTAATGAAATAATATTGATACATTTTTCCATTAATTGTTATTAGTTATTTTATATTTTTCTTTGCTTAAAACTAACCCTAATCCAAGAAACTAGACATCCAAGGCTGTAATGAGTCTTGAACTATATGTAGCGACATATGGGATAATTGTTCAAGAAACAGCCTAAAGGGTCTATAGTATCGGGATAAGACTGGGTGCCTTATCCTGGCGACACTATGGATACGCCCACTTTGTATTTGATACAAACGCTATGATCCAACGCGTTCGTGTAGGAGACAAGCGAGTTGGGGTATCCTATTTAATGAGTTTGCATACGACCGGACCGCGAAATAGAAACCACTGGTTATTACACCAATAACTAGTTGGTTTTCTATTTCACTAGGAAGACCTAGACAACTTAGTCTTAATTCTAAGTTGATTATGGACTCCTTGCTCATGAGGGACTGTCCTTTGATTTGTATGGGTGAGAGTTGTCAATACGCTGACTCAATAAGCCTCCCATTTTGGGGACAAGACCGAATGGGGAGCTGGGAACATAATCGTACAAGATGGAATTCACTCCTTTCCGACTTTAGGGAAGCAGATGAGTGTTCCTTTAGGTGGTGACTCCGAGTCTTGAACAAAGGGCCCTACCCTCTTAATGGCACGAGAGGGTTTTCTATTTGATGGTTGGACCACAAACAGGTTGTTCATTAGAGGAGAACTGGTACTTAAGGAAATAGAAGTAACCCAGGGGTAAAAGGGTAATTTGACCCAGCTGGTGTTACGGACACTCGTGAAGGACTAACTAGTCGATATTGGTCTATATCCGTGGACACAGAAAATATGTCTGCAGTGAGAAGAGTGCAACTGGAAGTCTATAGTGGAATTTACACACAGTTAACGAATATTGATTAATTTGGTTAATGAGTTTGACCAATTAATCTCACATCGTTGGAGCTTCTGATCTGTAGGTCCATTAGGTCCCACTGGTAGCTCATAAAGTAATTTGAGACAACTAAGTAATAAATGTAAATTGAAAATGTTCAATTTACTAAGGGAAACAATATAATATATATTGATATATTATTAAGAGAAATTAATATTTGAAGAAATTCAAATATTCACATTAAACTTATGGAAGTTTGAAAGAGTTCAAATAATGAATTAATTAATTTTAAGGCCTAAAATGTATTTGGGCAAATTAATTAATTCAAGGTCGGGAATTAAATATGTGATATTTAATTGATGGTTAATTAATTTGAGAATTCATTAATCGGGAATTAATAAATTATGGAAATAATTAATCACTTAAGGAAGTGATTAATCATTTATGAAAATGATGTAATCACTTATGGAAGCAATTAGTCATTTGTGGAAAAGATTAATCAATTATGGAATTGATTGATCATGGATTGATTAATTAAGGAATAAGATTGAATCAATTTTGGAAAAGATTGATTTAATTGAATATTTTATTCATGGCCTCGCTTCTATAAATAGAACACTAGACCTAATTGGTCCATGACACTCTACTCTTGCTCTTAGACTCTCAAGACAAGACCTAGAATTCTCTCTAGCCTCCCTCTTAGAGAAAAACTCCCACAAGTCTTTTGCCTCCTAGACTTAGAGACATACCAGTGTAACCTCTGTGGTCATTGTGTCTTTAAAGAAGAATTTTCCAGCGAAGAAACTTTAAGGAGGCTGCTGTGTTTTGTTCGTAGGAGCGTCGTTGGCGAAGAACGATCAAGTCTACAACGAAGGTTTGTAACGGTTCTTCCCCTTTTCTTTAGAAAAGCATGAAAATAAATTTAGATTTATTTTTCAGCATGTTTAAACTAATTTTCCAGCAACTTTAAAGTATGTTTAAAGTTTGTTTGAGTTTTTCGTAACAGTATTTTAATGTTGATTAATATACGGCGTAAGGTCCAATCGATGCGCTTCCGCTGCGTGGGGACTTTTATTCCCTTCAGGATCATTGTTCAAGAAACAACCTAAAGGGTCTAGAGTATAGGGATAAGACTGGGTGCCTTATCCTGGCGACACTATGGATACGACCCACTTTGTATTTCATACAAACGCTATGATCCAACGCGTTCGTATAGGAGACATGCGAGTGTGGGTATCCTATGCAATGAGTTTGCATAAGACCGGACCGCAAAATAGTAACCACGGGTTATAACACCGTTAACTAGTTGGTTTTCTATTTCACTAGGACGACCTAGACAACTTAGTCTTAATCCTGAGTTGATTATGGACTCCTGCTCATGAGAGATTGTCCTTTGATTTGCATGGGTGAGAGTGGCCAATACGCCGACTCAATAAGCCTACCATTTTGGGGAGAAGACCGAATGGGGAGCTGGGAACATAATCGTACAAGATGGAATTCACTCCTTCCCGACTTTAGGGAAGCAGATGAGTGTTCCCTTAAGTGGTGACTCCGAGTCTTGAACAAAGGGCCCTACCCTCTCAATGGCACGAGAGGGTTTTCAGTTTGATGGTTGGACCACATACAGGTTTTTCATTAGAGGAGAACTGGTACTTAAGGTGGGAACATAAGCCTTTTGTAAACACAATCAAGGTGGGATCGCTGCGTTTTCGTTCGTTGAAGCGTCGTTGGTGAAGAACGGTCAAGTCTACAACGAAGGTTTGTAACGGTTCTTTCTCTATTCTTTAGAAAAGCATGAAAATAAATTAGATTTAATTTTCAAGCATGTTTATAACTATTTTCCAAAAAATTTAAAGTATGTTTAAAGTTTATTTGAGTTTTTCATAACGGTATTTTAATGTTAATTAATATACGGCATAAGGTTCAATCGATGCGCTTCCGCTGTGTAGGGCTTTCATCCCCTTCAGTGGCAAACCCAAATAAATTAGATTCACGTTCAAAACTATGCCTATTCGTAGGCTACCCAAAAGAAACAAGGGGTAGATACTTCTTCGATCCACAAGAAAGTAAAGTGTTTGTTTCGACAAATGCTACTTTCTTAGAAGAAGACCACGTTCGAGAACACAAGCCATGCAGTAAAATGGTTTTAAGTGAACTTTTTGGGGAAGCTACGAATGAATCAATAAGAGTTGTTGATGAGGTTGGACCTTCACCAAGGGTTGTTGATGAGCCTGAAGGGAATAAAAGTCCCCACACAGCGGAAGCGCATCGATTGGATCTTACGCCGTATATTAATTAACATTAAAATACCGTTACGAAAACTCAATCAAACTTTAATCATACTTTAAAGCTGCTGGAAAATTGGTTTAAACATGCTGAAAAATAAATCTAAATTTATTTTCATGCTTTTCTAAAGAAAAGAGGAAGAACCGTTACGAACCTCCGTTGTAGACTTGACCGTTCTTCGCCAACGATACTCCAACGATCAAAACGCAGCAGCCGCCTTTGATTTTCTTCGTTGGAAATTCCTTCTTTGAATGACACAATAATCACAGAGGTTACACCGGTATGTCTCTAAGTCTAGGAGGCAAAAGACTTGTGGGAGTCTTTCTCTAAGAGGGAGGCTAGAGAGAATTCTAAGTCTTATCTTTGAGAGTCTAAGAGCAAGAGCAAGAGTGTCAAGTGTCATGACCAATTAGGTTTAGTGTTCTATTTATAGAAGAGAGGCCATGAATAAAATATTCAATTAAATCAATCTTTTCCAAAATTGATTCAATCTTATTCCTTAATTAATCAATCATGATCAATCAATTCCATAATTGATTAATCTTTTCCACAAATGACTAATTACTGCCATAAGTGATTAGATAATTTCCATAAGTGATTAATCACTTCCTTAAGTGATTAATTATTTCCATAATTGATTAATTCCCAGTTAATGAATTCTTTAATTAACTAACCACCAATTAAATATCACATATTTAATTTCCAGCCCAGAATTAATTAATTTGTCGAAACACATTTTAGGCCTTAAATTAATTAATTCATTATTTGAACTCTTTCAAACTTCCATAAATTTATATTTGAACTTCTTCAAATATTAATTTCTCTCATAATAATATATCAATATGTATTATATTTGTTTCCCTTAGTAAATTGAACATTTTCAATTTACATTTATTACTTAGTTGCCTCAAATTACTTTATATGCTACCAGTGGGACCTAATGGACCTGCAGATCAGAAGCTCCAACGATGTGAGATTAATTGGTCAAACTCATTAACCACATTAATCAATATTCGTTAACTGTGTGTTCATTCCACTATAGAATTACAGTTGCACTCTTCTCACTGCAGACATATTTTCTGTGTCCATGGATATAGACCAATATCGACTAGTTAGTCCTTCACGAGTGTCCGTAACACCAGCTGGGTCAAATTACCGTTTTACCCATGGGTTACCTATATTTCCTTAAGTACCAATTCTCCTCTAATGAACGACATGTTTGTGGTCCAACCATCAAATAGAAAACCCTCTCGTGTCATTGAGAGGGTAGGGCCCTTTGTTCAAGACTCGGAGTAACCACTTAAGGGAACACTCATCTGCTTCCCTAAAGTCGGGAAGGAGTGAATTCCATCTTGTACGATTATGTTCCCAGCTCCCCATTCGGTCTTGTCCCCAAAGTTGCAGGCTTATTGAGTCGGCGTATTGGCCACTCTCACCCATACAAATCAAAGGACAATCTCTTATGAACAGGAGTCCATAATCAACTCAGGATTAAGACTAAGTTGTCTAGGTCGTCCTAGTGAAATAGAAAACCAACTAGCTAACGGTGTTATAACCAGTGGTTACTATTTTGCGGTCCGGTCTTATGCAAACTCATTGCATAGGATACCCCCACTTGCATGTCTCCTACACGAACGCGTTGGATCGCAGCGTTTGTATCAAATACAAAGTGGGTCGTATCCATAGTGTCACCAGGATAAGGCACCCAGTCTTATCCCTATACTATAGACCCTTTAGGTTGTTTCTTGAACAATGATCCCATATGTCGCTACATATAGTTCAAGACTCATATTACAACCTTGGATGTCTAGTTTATTGGATTAGGGTTATTATTAGGCAAAGACAAATATAAAATAACTAATAACAATTAATGGAAAAAATATATCAATATTATTTCATTAATATTCGGTCAACAGTTACATTCACTAAAAACGAGTTTTAGGGCATAAAACCCAACAGAGCCCAGTACACAGACTGGACCTTCAACAAGATTTGTAAATGAGCCCAGTACATCTTGTCAAGCCCATCCTTCTTAACAATTACTCAACCTGAACGCTATCTGGGTTTAGCAGAAACTCCAGCTGTCATATCTGATGATGGAATCGAGGATTCATTGACCTTTAGACAGGCAATAAATGATGTGGACCATGACCAGTGGGTCAAAGCTATGGACCTAGAGATGGAGTCTATAACTTTAATCAAGTCTGGGTTCTTGTAGACCTACCTGAAGGGGTTAAACCCATAGGGTGCAAATTGATCTACAAGAGAAAACGAGATGCAACTGGGAAAGTGCAGACTTTCAAAGCTCGACTGGTGGCAAAGGGTTATACCCAAATAGAGGGGGTGGACTATGAAGAAACCTTCTCCTCAGTTGCCATGTTAAAGTCAACAAGGATTCTCTTGTCCATTGCCACGTTTTATGATTATGATATTTGGCAAATGGACGTCAAGACTGCTGTTATGAATGGCAATCTTGATGAGAACATCTTTATGTCTGAACCAGAGGGGTTCATTGCTCAAAGATCAGGAGCAAAAAGTTTGCAAGCTTAGACGATCCATTTATGGGTTGAAGCAAGCTTCCAGATCTTGGAATATAAGGTTTGACACTGCTATCAAATCTTATGGCTTTGACCAGAACGTTGATAAACCTTGTGTTTACAAAAGGATTATCAACAGTTTAGTAGGTTTTCTGGTGTTGTATGTAGATGATATTTTACTCATTGGGAATAATGTAGAATATCTAGCTGACATTAAAAAATGGCTATCGACTAAGTTCCAAATGAAAGATTTGGTTGAAGCTCAGTATGTTATAGGGATTCAAATAATCAGGAATCGTAAGAACAGAACGTTAGCTTTGTCTCAAAAGTCGTATATAGACAAGATGTTGTCTAGATATAAGATGCAAAATTCCAAGAGGGGTTTACTACCCTTCAGGCATGGAGTTCATTTGTCTAAGGAATAGTGTCCTAAGACACCTCAAGAAATTGAGGATATGAGACGGATCCCTTATGCTTCAGCTGTGGGCAATCTTATGTACACCATGTTGTGTACTAGGCCTGACATTTGCTATGCAGTTGGGATAGCCAGCAGGTACCAGTCCAATCCAGGGTTAGACCACTGGACTGCAGTTAAAAACATCCTCAAGTATCTTCGGAGAACGAGGGACTATCAACTTGTGTATGGCTCTAAGGATTTGATCCTTACAGGATACACAGACTCTGACTTTCAGACTGATAAGGATTCTAGGAAATCCACATCAGGGTCAGTATTTACCCTCAACAGGAGAGTTGTAGTCTGGTGTAGCATCAAGAAAGGATGCATTGCAGACTCCACCATGGAGGTCGAATATGTTGTTGCTTGTGAAGCAGCTAAGGAGGTTGTATGGCTACGAAAGTTCTTGATGGATTTGGAAGTTGTTCCAAATATGAACTTGCCAAACACCTTTTACTGTGATAATAGTGGTGCGGTGGAAAATTCTAAAGAACCTCGCAGTCACAGGGAGATCGTGCAACGAGGGGACGTGATCGTCATGAAGGTAGCCTCTGCGCACAATATTGTTGATCCATTTACGAAGGCTCTCATGGCTAAAGTGTTCGAGGGTCATCTAGAGGGTCTAGGTTTGCGAGATATGTACATAAAATAATCTAGGACAAGTGGGAGAAGTGTAATGGGTATTGTGAATGCTCTAGTTTATTGTATTTATCTGTATTCTTACTTTTCATGTATTAAACAGTATTAATACAAACTACTATTCCTACTTCAATGATCATTCATTCAATTTTGATTGTTCGTTTACATTACCCACTAGAGTTTTAGTTCAAGTGGGAGTTGTTGGGTTTTATGCCCTAAAACTCGTAGATAGTAAATGAAACAAATTAATCGATCTCAATAAAGCCTTATTTGAGTAATTCAGTAATTTGGTTATTGAATAATCGAGTTTGCATTAATAAACCCTAAATCCAATAAATTAAGATCCAAGGTTGTTTAAATGAAACTTGAACTAGTATGTGTGGACATACGGGGATCAGTGTCCAAGTAACAACCTAAAAGGTCTATAGTATAGGGATAAGACTGGATACCTTATCCTGGTGACACTATGTGATACGACCCACCTTGTATTCGATACAAATGCCATGATCCAAAGCATTCATGTAGGAGACATGCAGGTGGGGGGTATCCTATGCAATGAGTTTGCATAAGACCTGACCGCGAAATAGTAACCACTAGATGTAACGTCGTTAACTAGTTTAGGTTTCTATTTCAATAGGATGGCCTAGGTAACTCAATCTCAATCCTGAGTCTGTTATGAACCCATTTCAGGAGGGATTGCCCTTAGATTTGTATGGGTGAGAGCGGCTAGTTCGCCGACTCAATAATCCTACCATTTTAGGGGCAAGACCAAATGGGAGCTGGGAACATAAAAGTACAAGATGAAATTCACTCATTCCCCTATTGGGGTAAGTAGATGTGTGTTCCCTTACGGGCTGATTCCGGGGCTTGAACAAAGGCGCACCGTCCTCTCCTGGCCTGAGAAGAACTCTTGTTTAGTGGTTGGACCCTAAACAACTTGTTCATTAGAGGGATCAACGGTACTTAAGGAACCAGAGGTAACCTAGGGGTAAAACGATAATTTGACCCAGCTGGTGTTATGAATACACGTGAAGGATTGACTTACTGCATTGGTCGATATCCGTGGACACATAAATATTCTACAGTGAGAAGAGTGCAGTTGTGGGTCTTTAGTGGAGTGACCCACAGTTAACGAATGTTGACTAACTTGGTTAATGAGTTTGGCCAATTAGTCTCGTATCGCTGGAGCTTCTGATCTGTAGGTCCATTCGGTCCCACTGGTAGCTCGTAAAGAGACTTGAGGCAATTAAGTATAAATTGTAAATTGAAAGTGTTCAATTTATTTGGGGAATCGTATAATGTATATTAATGCATTATAACATAAAGTTTATGAAACTTTATAATATAATTTTTGAATTAATTTCAAAAATTAATTCCTGAGAGAAAATATTTGAAATAGTTAAAAAAAATTAATATGAATTGGATTCATATTAATTATAATTTTAATAAAATCCCTAAGATTAAATATATGATATTTAATTGGGTAAATTAATTAATTATTTATTAAAATTAGAGACCTTTTCCTATTAGGAAAGAAAATATTTGAAAGAGTTCAAATAAATTTAATATGAATTGGATTCATATTAATTTTAATTTTAATAAAATCTCTAAGATTAAATATATGATATTTGATTAGGGAAATTAATTAATTATGGAATTAATTAATTATTTATTAAAATTAGAGACATTTTCCTATTAGGAAAATGGTCTTGGAATTTATATATATAGGACCACTGGGGTGGGGTGAAAGACATCTCATTCATTCTCCTACGCTCAGAAAATTTCCCTGAAGGCTCCCTTTAGACTCCCACCAGTCTCCTGCCTCTAGAAGTCTCAAAGTCATACCGGTGTAGCCATAGTGTTGGTGTTCGCAGTAGTTCGTGATTATTTCACAAGCAGCTGGTGAATTTAATTTGAGTCGTCAAAGAGAGTTAAGTAGTTTGTTACTATATATATTAGATTTAGATCTAATATTTTTGTATGCTTAGCCTTAATATAAATTTAGAATAGTTCTAAGTTTATTGCCAATGTATCGGTATTTTAGATTAAACAAAAATTAATTATGAATTGGTCCCAATCACGCTTCCTCTTTCCGATGACGGTGAGGGCCCTGTGAAAGGAGTGTGTTGGGATGGAGAAGCTACATTCGGCCTCGGTGGAGGAGTGGCCTGAGATGTGGAGGCTTTGTCTTTCCTTTGGATACTATATTGCTGGAGCTTCCCGATCAAGGACAGGTCAATGGTTGGCTTGAAGAAATGACGCTCCTCGTCCTTGCCCGAAACGATCGTAACCCTTTTGGCAAAGCTGGGTGATGAGTGATCCAAAGAAAAACTTGCCTGCTCTTTTTCTCCCACAGGCTAAAATCTTATCCCTGATAATGCTTCCTACGTTGATCTCCAATCCCTTCATGATGTAATAGAGTAACATCACTCTATCCACTAAGATCGTGTTGTCGTGGGTGGTTGGCATCAAACGGTTTTTGATGAAGTGAAGCCAAACTGCTGATTCTGGCTTTAGGTTGCTTGGCCCCATCAAGGATAACATGGGCTTGAACCAACTCATGTCGAGGTACGTTGTTTGACAGCAGCTCATTTATCTTGTTTGTTAAGCTCATAGCCGAAACAGTGACCTTGATAAAAATCTGCAAAAGAAAGAAGTTTTTTCAGGAACTTTTCTAAAAAAACAGAACAAGAAGAATAACCAAAGATAACCAAACTCGAGAAGTTGTCTGTGGGCAACTTGGAAACTCTCAACCAGGTTGTCATAGCCAAGCTCGCCTTTAGACTTATGGGACTGCAGCCCCTGTCAGCAACGGAGGTCATGGGCGAGCATGTCCACTTGACTCCCAGTGCCAGAATAGCCTTCTGAAAGGACGCAGACAGGGAGGGCAGTTTCCCTCTCACATGAGGGAGTAGGGACAACAGGAGGTCAGTTTCGAGATGATCTCCTCAAATCGATAGTAGAGGACCGAGCAACAACGAATGGCACGCCAGAATCCTCCTCAGTGAGATCAATTACATTTTCTTGAGAGGTTCCTGCTCCGCTTTGAGTCTTCCTAGCCTTACGTTGCTCAACATAGATCAAACATGGAGGCATCGCTAAAAAAACAAACAAACAAAGTCAGTGCATACTAACCTCAAACGATATAAAATGCAAAGATAAAAAAATATGAAAACTCACTTGAGCGAGAAAGAGCGACATTTAGGGACACGAGATTCTCTTGTTTGACCAAGTTAGGACCGAAGCGGTGACAGAGTGGAATTTGGTGAATAACTTTAGCGAATTCACGAGCCTCCGCAGAGCGACAAACTTCCCTAGGGATTGCATGTAAAACAAATACAAAAGTGAGTTAGAGAAATCGATGTAAATAATAAAATACAAATATACTCACCATACTCTCCAAAATTAGTCGTGACACCGAAATGGCTATCGTCCGAATTACGTTCTAACCAATTTCTGCTAACAAAAAACCATCATTTCCTCCAATTTTTTTACAGAAGTAGGATTATGAACAATAATCCTCCTTTTAGCACTTATATAATAAAACAAATTCCCCAAGTTGGGACTTCGACTAATAGAATGCAAAGAAAAGAAAATATCTTGATTCATAGCCACATCTAGGTTGCCATATCCCCATAGCAGAATGCAACCAATCAGGTGGCTCCACCCGTTGGGTACAATATGGGCAGAAGCTAAACCAATGAGCACAAGAAAGTGTTGAAGAAGCAGGGGGAGAGGAAGACGAAACCAAATTTAAACATTGCCATATAAAAAGAAACTTCACCCTTGGAGAGATGAGAGAAGCTCTCATTAGGATCTGGAACTCTCATATGCACATCCTCAGGAATGTCATACTCGTAACGAAGACGCTCAAGTTGAGCTTCAATTACTGAGGATGATATAACTGTTGAATATGCAGAAGGCTCAACATCCTCAACATCCTCAACACCACCCTCCTTCGAGAAGGAAGAATAGTCGTAAAAACCAGAACCACCATCCGAATAAAACTCAGAACTCACCGACTCTTCGCTAGCCATGATACAAAAGAAACAACTAAAAGCAAACAAAAAAAAACTCACACAGGTACCTACTGCTACGACAGTAGGTACGCTGCACATAGGTACCTATTGCAGGCCGAGGCTATGTGCCTCGACCCATTCCCCTTTTTTTTCATCTTCCCCTTTTGTCTTTTGTGCCAACCAGATTCCCACCTTTCCAGTTCCAAGGCTAGTTCCCAATCAACTAGATAGTCTTTTTCATGAAATGTGTAACTAGAACTTTTGTCTTTTGTGGCCCACTAGATCCCAACTACCTTGTTGTATCATTGGTTCCAAACCAACTAAATAGTTGTTTGGTAGAATAATGAAACAAAGATTTTTCGTTTTCTTGTAGATCATTTATTTTTGGCAAATTTTTTAAGTGAAGAAACGAAAAAATTGTTACTCTCTATTGAAAACCAAGGCAAGCCCATGAACTCCACTAAAGAGTAGGAGCTTAATGTTATGGTAAAAATTAGCCAATGACCTTTAAATTCATAAAGGCTCGAGATTCATCAGGCCCAAACGCAGAAGAGACGGCCTGAGAACAACAAGAAAAGGGTTGCAACTCATTTCGAACCAAAACCATTTCCCTCGGACTCGACCCAAGGGAGAGGCTGAGGGAGATGCACGGCCTCAGACCAAAAGCCTGAGAGTTGATAACCGGCAGATGGTGGTAGAAACCCTATGGGGAAAAATCTATAAAAGGACCGAGACAACAACACACACAGATATGGAAAAACATATCCCTAAAAACATTCTGCGATTTTTCTCTTCAGTACTAACTTAAGCATCGGAGTGTGTGTGGTCTGCACCACACCGGTGTGTAGCATGAACAGGTCCTATCAAATACCCCCAACCCAAAAATTTCTAGTCCTCGAGCATGCATATAAAAGAAAAGAGTAGGATTCAACAGTTCCAATTCTATAGACTTCAATCTCAATGCCTAAAATGCCTAAAATATTGCAATCAAGAGACATGCACGCATAGCCTAATAAAGAGACATAGAAAACTTTTCATGAAATTTCTTCCTGAAGATCACACTTAGCGTACCTAGAAATGATTTTACACGACCGGGATTGGATTATATAACCCTCAACCTATCTTCCCTCTACACTGGCACTATGAACTAACGAAGGAGCAAACAAAACAAATTAGACTATTTTTCTCAATACCTAGGTGCCTGAAAAATAAACAACTTTTTCTTCTTGCATTCTTTTTAGGCAGGACACTAGTTTTTGCACTACAATGTAGGGACCCAAAATCCGAGTTTAACCCTTGGTTGGCCTTACTGAGCACACTATGAACTAACGAAGGAGCACTCATGAACATTGCAAAACATGCTTTTTCTGAAAAATAAAACAAGGAAGACGAGCATTTAATTTTTCTTTTAAGCTCGCGCTAACTTACTTATTTTACCACTCATTTTCTTTCAATGGGCATATTTTCTTTCTTTACTCCTAGGAAAGATATAACATGCTAGCAGACATTTGACAATCTAGCTCATCCCTTCACCAATCGAGGTGACAACAAGCGTATGGATTCTATAATTCGCTCCTATGCCTTCAAAATAATCCTAAGCATGCTGAGGTTCAGTCTTGCAATAAAAATGGCAGAATGGCACACCGTTCATTCTCATGATCATGGAGAAAGCAACTAGATCATCCTTACAATCATGCTAAAAAATATTAAAAAATTTCTCATAAAATAGGTCCAATGCTCAGATGCATGGTCGTAATCAATTAATCGTCAAGCAATGAAATATAACATACAAAATAAGAATAGTCTGATGCTCAACAGAATACATGCATCAAGGCACTCCACCTCAATTTGACAGGACGACTTGTCGAGGGTCGCGTCAAATAAAATTTGTAAGTTCATCGATCACTAAACTACTTTGCAATAGTGGTGGTCGGGGTCGATCACAGGGAACAATTGATCTATCTCTACTTTCTTTTATGTTTGATGGTAAAAGAATGGGGGTTGAAGAAGAGAATAAACTGTAGGGAATATAACATGCGAGAAAGTAAATGATAGAAAATTAAATAATAGAGAATAAAAGGCAGTTGGTTAATCTCACCTCGGCGATCACTGTAGCTGGAGACACTCGGATTTCAGTACATTCGTTTTTACTCATTTGTTAACAAATTAATGCTTTGATTGCATTATGCCTAATTGGTACTCTAAATCAATAGACTTGATCCCATCGTACATTGATTCAATTACTAATTACTAACTAATTAACCCCTACTAACCCATCGAGATTAACTAATTAAGCAATTGCATTAAGACCGAGATATCCCTAAAGCGCTAACTTGGCTAACCCATCGAACCAACATACAATGGATTAATTAATTAACCCGATCATGATTAACAAATTAAGTAATTGTTGCTCTAGACTAGAATGCTCTAATTAACTAGGAAAAACCTACATTAATTATGAACATCGATTTAGACCCTAGACATATCATTCAAACTACGATGTCAGAAAAATGCTCTTAGAACCCGTGCCCATGAATCATTCTATTTGGTAACCATGAATTAAGATTTCATTAGGTACGTGAAAGTTAATTTCTTAGAAGGTTATAAACATTCAAGCTGTGAGTTAGGACGTCAATCTAACATACTGTGCATGCTAATCATATGAACGAGAATCTAAAATCACACACAACAGATAAATCATACATTACAACATAGTAAACTAAAAAAAATCATAAAAATCAAACTGTACATACACATCCGAAGTTCCAACTACAGCGCACGATGCTTAGACGAGCATAGACATGCCTAATCTATGCCCCAAGACTTGAAAAACCAACCTAAAACTAACCTAAACAAATAAACTGATGAAAATAGAGAGAATTGGAGAGAAAATCGAAAGGAAAAAGAAAAAATGGTTGAGATATGACCTAAATATAAAAAGGACAGTATTTATATTATCTCAACAGCGTCGAGACGCTGAGGCCAGCATCGAGACGGTGACGGTACGTTGCTTCGCCTTTTGAAGTTCGTAGTGTCGAGACACTGACGCTACCCTCTCGGGTCTCCTATTTTGGCTAGTTCAATTTTACTCCATTTGACATTGTTCTCGAGGTTTGAGTGTTGCGCTTTGGTCATTTCACCTACTCAACATCTCGTGGACTTCAAGTTGGATAAAAACGTTGTTAATTTCCCCGAATTAACTTTAATTTCGAATATTGGCTCCCGAGAAGCTTTAACTCCAAATACCTATAAAATAATACAATCAAGCATAAGATTGCACAAAACTAGCAAGATTAAGACGAAATAAATTGGGTCAAATTGTTCCTATCAAATACCCCCAACCTTCTTGTTAGTCCTCGAGCAAGCATATAAAAAAAAAGAGTAGGATTCAACAGTTACAATTCTATAGAGTCCAATATCAATGTCCAAAATGCCAAATATATTGCAATCAAGAGACATGCACACATAGCCCAATAAAGAGATAAATAAAAAATTTTCATGAAATTTCTTCCTCAAGATCACACTTAGCCAACCTAGAACTGATTTTACAGTGTGGGATTAGATTATATAACCCTTAACCTATCTTCACTCTACATTGGCACTCAAACTAACGAATTTGCAAACAAAAAAAAAATTAGACTGTTTTTCTCAATACCTAGGTGCTTGAAAAATAAACAACTTTTTATTTTTGCATTCTTTTTAAGGGGGCACTGGCTTTCACACTACGATGCAGGGACCCATAACCCGAGTTTAACCCTTGGTTGGCCTAACTGAGCACACCGTAGGTAGATCTTTTTACCCCTTATCACTCACGAACATTGCAAAGCATGCTTTTTCTGAAAAATAAAACAAGGAAGACGAACATATAATTTTACTTTTAAGTCCGCGTTCACTTACAAATTTTACCACTCTCATTTTCTTTCAATAGGCAATATTTTCTTTCTTTTCTCCTAGGAAAGATATAACATGTTAATTTGTAGACATTTGACTCTCTAGCTCATCCCTACACCTATCAAGGTGACAACAAGCATATGGATTCTATAATTCGCTCCTAAGCTTTCAAACTAATTATAGGCATGTTGAGGCTCACTCTTGCAAGAAAAATCTTATAAAAAGTTTTAAAATGCTCAATTTTGGGCAACATGGTTACAACTCATGAAAAACAATAGAATTGACAGAATGGCACATCGTTGATTCTCATGATCATGGAAAAAGCAACTAGATCATCCTAACAATCATGCTCAAACATTTTTTAAAAAATGCTCATAAAATAGGTCTAATGTTGAGATGCATGGCCTCAATCAATTAAACACAGAGCAATAAAATAGAACATGCAAAATAAGAATAGTTTGATGCTCAGCTGCATCAAAACTCAACAAAACACATGCTCGCAAGGCACTTCACCGCCAACCTAAAATCCTACATTGTCCTCAATGTAGGAAAACCTGAAAAAACTAGAGGACAATCTAAAAGGGAACAGAAAACCTCATTGAATTTAAGCACAATGGTTGGAACGAAAAGATCCATGATGCCTCAAAAGGGATGTTTTTTCCTCAAGAGTAGGTCATAGACTCCTATAAAACAAAAGAATGAAAACAAACATAAATAAAAACTAAAAAGGCAAACAACTAATGTAAACCCCAGACTTCCCTAGGATTATTTTCTCTTGTCATATATTGTAGGAAGTTGGATTTGAGTTATTGTGGTCTCATTGGTTGGATTAAAGTTGTTGTTTCCTTGTTGAAAAATGGCAAAACTTTGTGGTTTCATTGTTGGTTGAAGTTGTTGGAACTTATTAATTTAAAAGAAGAAAGAAAAGAAAGGAAAAGAAAGGAAATGAAAAAGGAAAAAAAAAAATGAAATAGGAAAATGAAAAACAAAAAATTAAGAAAAGAAAGAAAATGAATGGGAAAGGACCGCAAGAAACTCCACCACCGATAACATTCAATATCAGCTCATTCCAGCCACATTCCTCGACATTTTCCATCCAAAATTTCAGAGCACTTGAGGGAGAGAGTGAATGAAGAAGAAGAAGAAGAATTTCGAGGTTTTGAGGTTGAAGAAGATGGGAAATAGCTCAAGCAAAGGCAGCCATAGCAGAATCTGAGTTCAACATGCCAACCTCTGATTGTTTATTCGGTTTGAGCTACACAGAAGGAACTAAGAGGTGAGGTTTGATTTTCTTGAAAGTTGGTCCATTTTCTAACAAATTGCATGAAGGAAGCTTGAGCTAAATCTGATGAGAAGTTAATGATTTTTGAAATTGAAAACAAAGCACAGGATTTTCGAGCAAAACAGGAGGATCTCTGGTTTTCTTTGGTTTTTCGAGCATTTTGGGGTTTCCAAGTTCAAATAGAAACTCTATTTGCTATGGTTGGAAAGCTTATTCAATTTCCTACAACTTTAATGAAGAATTGTGAGCCAACAATGACTTGAAGTAGGTTTAATTTTAGGAGACAGATAAAGGGCAACAGAGAACCTCGAATCTGTGTTGTCTGTGTTTGGGGCGTTTCGGGGCAAATTGGTTGGGAATCTTGTTTTCATTTCTTCAGGTAAGTTGTAGAGTGTTCGAAAATGAAGAGTTTGATGTATAGTACATTAATTTTGGTTAAAAATATTGACGAAGTTATGGGTGTTGGAAGTTAGGGTATATAATCTGGAAAATTTGGAAAAGTAGAATGTGAAGTGTGATTTTTGATTCAAGTGTTTATAATTCATGAGCATGGATATACAAAGCTATCTATGGTTCTAATGCTCGGTTTTGGTTGTTTGATTGGCCAAGAGGAAATAGGTCAAGTCTACAGACCAGGGAACTAGCTAAGACAGTGAGTGACAAACCAAATTTCGACAATTGTTTCTAAACGGTTGTTCATGATTAGATGTCTTATATGTTTTTTTCCTATGAATGATACATGATTTCTATTAACGGTTTCAAGCATGATTTTTTAGCTTAGATTTTCTAATGAGGTGTATATACGAGCACGTGGTTAATGACCTAATGAAAAGTAGTTGAAACGATATCTTTTAAAGTAAAGTATGTATTAGCAAGTACTTTTTAAAGATTTTAAGTTTTTTACGAGCAAGCTAAGTAAGCTTAAGTTTTACGAAAGATAACGATAACCAAGCATGTCTTAATGTTTTCATGTGATTTTCTGAGATTTCTATTGACTACATGACTGAGATATTGAGCCCGAGGCTATATGGTACCGTGTGCACACAGGTTATATTCCGTTGTTGACGTTGAGTGTACTCCGTGACAACGATGCTGTCGTGAGTGCTGGGTAGGCCCCACTACGACAAAGACGATGGGAGCGCTGGGCGGGCCCCACTACATCGTAGAGCTACGAAACGTTGGTTGTACGAGGCGTGCCCTACACAACGTGGATCGGTCATGTTAGTTAAGATATTTGATATACTTGAAATGCCTTGCTAGATTTTCTAACGACGTACTTGAGGAGTATTCGTGAAAGCTTTTATTATTACACGTTTATGTTTTACGCTTTGATTGAGCAACCTTATACGTTTAAAGTTTTATCACGTGTTCTAATTTCTGGAATTGCAGTTCTAAATGTAGTCACTCACTGGACTTCGTAGCCCACCTTATACGTTTAGCATGTTTACCAGGTTCAACGTTACAGGAGGATCAACGGGTATCGTTAGAGGAGGACGATGTTCGGTTGCTTCACGCCATCTTATGGACTGAGCTAGCAGGTGTTCCGAGAAGGGATGTCACAACTAAAAATAAAGAGAAGGGATAAAAATTATTTTTATTGTTGGGTTGCCTCCCAAAAGTGCAAATCTTTAACGTCGATTCCTTGACGGGATTTGCAGTCTTCAACCGAAATCTACTTCTTTGATCCTTAGAGGATTTTCTTTTATTTCTTTATCAACTCCTGCACATAAAGACTCAACTTGCACACATAGTGCAAAACATAAGAAATTTTAGCCAAATATTCTTCAACCATCCCAAACATGCTAATCCCAAGCCACATAAGCCTAAATGAAGAATGATCAGTTACTGGAATTACTAAGCCTAAATCATTCATTTCAGAACTATAAACCTTAGGACAAAAAGAAATAGCCATGGAATAATTTGAAATTCTGCTCAATATCACTAATCTCTATTTCTCTTAATATGCATGAAGTACAACATAGATTAGGCTCAGAATTAAAGGAAGAATTAAGTTCAAGCTCACTGACCTCGATGAAATTTTCTTCTAACTTACCTTCCTGTTGTTGCTCTGAAATTTGGCATTCTAGCTCATCATGGGAGGTGGCACGGAATCAAGTAATTTCTGCCAGCTTTGCAATGATCTCTCATGCCTCACTAGGTGTCGTACAAAGCAGACCACCACCATTAGCTGAGTCAAGCATCCTTCTATCGTTAGGTGTCAACCATTTGTAGAAGCTTTCTATCAAGTTCTCATTGGATAGTGGGGTGTGAGAAAGCATGCAGTATCCAGTGAAGTGGTCCATGAACTCATGGAACATCTCCTCAGGTGCTTGTGTGGCATTGACAATTCTCCCAGTGGCTTCAATCAAGAGAGAGGCTGTAGGGAATATAAAATGCGAGAAAGTAAATGACAGAAAATTGAATAACAAAAAATAAAAGGTGATTGGTCAATCTTACCCTGACGATCACTGTAGCTGGAGACACTCGGATTTTAGTACATTTGTTTTTACTCATTTGATTAACAAATTAATGATTTAATTGCATGTTTGCCTAATTGGTACTCTAAATCAATTTACTTGATCCCACCGTACATCGATTCAATTACTAATTACTAATTACTAATTAATTAACCCCTACTAACCCGTCGAGATTAACTAATTAAGCAACTACATTAAGACCAAGATACCCCTAGAGCGTTAACTCGACTAACCCGTCGAACTAACATACAATTGATTAATTAACTAACCTGGCCGTGATTAACAAATTAACTAATTGTTGCTCTAGGCTGGAATGCTCTAATATACTTGGAAAAGCCTAAATTAATTATGAAAAGCCTAAATTAATTATGAACAAAAATCCAGACCCTAGACTTATCATGCAAACTACGATGTCAGAGAACTGCTCTTGGGACCCGTGCCCATGAATTAGTCTATTTGCTAACCATGAATTAAAATTTGATTAGGTACGTGAAACTTAATTTCTTAGAAGGTTATTAACATGCAATTTGCGAGTTAGGGAGTCAATCTAACCTACTGTGCATGCTAATTATATGAGCATAAATCTAAAATCACAAACAGAAGATAAATCATACATTACAACACAGTAAACTGAAAGAAATCATATATTCAACACAGTAAACTAAAAAACTCATAAAAATCAAAGTGTACTTACAAATCCGAGGTTCCAACTACAACGAACGACGCTTAGACGATCATAGACAAGCCTAATCCAAGCACAAAGGCTTGAAAAACCAACCTAAAACTAACCTAAACTAAAGAAACCGATGAAAATAGAGAGAATCAGAGAGAAAACGAGAGGAAAAAGGAAAAACGGCTGAGATATGACCTAAATCGAAAAAGGATAGTATTTATATTTTCGCAACAGTGTCAAGAGGCTGAGAGGGTAGCTTCTCGACGTTGCCCTATTGGGTCTCCTATTTTGACTGCTTCAATTTTTCGTCATTTGACATTATTCTCGAGGTTTAAGTGCTCCACTTTGGTCTTTTCACTTCCTCAACATCTTGTGGACTTCAAGTTGGATCGAAACCTTGTTAATTTCCTCGAATTAACTATAATTTGGAATATCGGCTCCCGAGAAGCTTTAACTTCAAATACCTATAAAATAATACAAACAAGCAAACAATTAAACACAAAACTAGCAAGATTAAGACTAAATAGATAGGGTCACATTGGTCCTATCAGTTGGATTATTTATTTTCAAATCACAGACCAAATAGGGCGTCAGGAAACTTAAACCTTTATACCAAACATTTGTTGGGTTCAGGAAGCCTAACCCACTTTAAACCAAACCAATGAAACACGCACCACCTTAAAGCTCCTGCCCATTTAAAAATATTTTTTCTGTAATTAAAATGGGACTGTATATACACACTTTAGAATCTCAAAACCACTTTTAACTGTGAAAGATTTAAAATATTATAAAGAAATAATAAATATAGGGCCCGTTTGGTAACTATGTATGTTTCTTGTTTCTCATTTTTTTTAGAAACACTCCCAAAATTTGTATAGAACTTTTGGGAATAACTAAAACTAGTTTCTCATTTTTTATTCTTGTTTCCAATTTTTTCCAAACATAAATAAGAATATAGGTTTATTATTATTGAATGTATAGGTGTTAGGGTCATGGAATTCTATTTTTCTTTATTAAAAATGAAGAAATGGAAACAAGAAACGAGAACGTTACCAAACGGGCCTATAATATTTGTAAATAGCTACATCAAACATTTGTAAGTTTTCCTTGATTACTAATTAATAGTGTGTTTGACAAAGTTTAAATTTACATAACGTTCAAAATAAAACTGTTAACATATAAACATAGTTTCGTGGATTGTGATTGGGATATTTATAAATTTCCTTCTAGTTTAAGGTTTAAATCTCTGCTGAGAGCTGTAAAAAAAGAAATAAAATTGGTGGAGTAGGCTTAAAATACATCTATTAAAAAATTAAAACAATGTCATATCATTGTCATTGGCCTATCTGTGGACAGAAACATTTCATACATTGGGACAACATCATGCGAGTAGAATATTGCTTTCTGGCTTTTGTTTCTTTGTGTGTTGTCAATGTTTTTCCCAAGGACCTTATATTCATATATATGATATCTTGAAATCAGTGGGATTGTCAGTTATGTGTATATGTATGTTCTCTAAAACGTTTAAATTTTTTTTTTTTTTTTTTAATATGGGGTGGGAGACGACATATATCCTCCAACCCTGTGGAAGTCATAATTTCCCAAAAGTATATTTGATTTTTTTTTAATAAGATAAAAAAAACCGATGGAGACAGAGCAAATACCTTTGTCCTATGTCACGTTCCATTTATAGGGTTATGTCACTTTTCCCTTATGTCTGGTTGAGTTGTACTGTTTTAAGTTGTTTTAAACATTCATAAATTTAGGTTTTTTTTTTTTTTTTTTATATAACAAATTAAAGTTTTTTTTAATACCACAAATGATTAGAAATTTGGCCATTTGACAACCAAGGAGCCATGTTATATTGGAAAATTTTTGATGAGACAGTTTTAAGAATAACAAAAATGAAAATGAAATTTGCAATCATGTCATTTTCAAAAATAGCAAAAGAAAAAAAAAACCCTTAAAAATACGCTAGAAGTTGAAAGTTTAAAAAATATATCAATGATGTTACTAATATACCGTATGTCAAGTATAACATTCATTTATTTAGTATGACTCATATTCTGGATATTTGGTATATCAATCAATTGATATACTAAATATATAGTATATTAGATGTACTGGATATTTGCCAACAAGAGCATAGCTCAACTAGCGTAAAGTTGTACTGATTACCACGAGGTTTGTGGTTCAAATTCCTCACCCCCATATCGTCCAAAAGAACAAAAAAGATGTACTGGATATTTGGTATATCAATCAACTGATATACTAATTAATAATATGAATACATGTATATTATGGGAATATAATATATTTCATTTATGAATTATACACATGAGCGTTCATTAGTTTAGATATCTTTGACATGATTTATTAATAAAGAAATAGATATATTAGCTTTATTTTTGGATAATATGTGCAGTAAGGGAATTAAACATATATCCTCTAGGTTGAATGTGTATGTCTTATGCTAATATTTGTTTTTTTTTTTTTTTATAACATGAACCTTTCATGCAAACAAGGAAAATCTCTTTAAAGCAAAACATTACAGAAGATGGGAACAGGGAACCAAAATCTCTACACACTGAGAGGCGTCCTCCCTCCAAGCCAAACACGCCAACTAGATAAAGCACTATCCCCTCTCAGAAGAGTGTGTAGTGAGCGCTAAACAGACAGTCAGTGGAAATCATCTAGATTTCAGCTAGCCTTCCAAGCCTCCGTCATCTTCACTCCAATATAATTGCTAGTTTGTTCCATGCAGGCTTGTAGCCTTAGGCTTGCCGCTTGCATTAAGATACCACCCAAATAGAGCATTTTAAGACATCAATAAGGTAAGCAGTTTAGTAGGAGATGCGCTACCAAATCACCCCCAAACTAAACCCATCAATCCTCATGTAAACCCAAATCCATTGAATGAGATATCGATAGCAGAGATTCAGGGGGTAATTAATCATGCTCACGATCCTACACTACATCTACGTAGCCTTTAGTCTAAGAAATTTTCACAAGCTAGGAAAATATGAAACAAATCAAACTTTCCAAGAAAACTCGCGTGTGTGTGCGCTTAGTCTTCCTAAAGAAGCCTCTAATGGACCAGGTGCAGATTTATGGGATCTTCCACCTATCTTCCCTCTACACTGGAAACTAAGGTTTCGCTTGAAAGACCAACAAGAGCAAAATTAGAATGCTATCTTAATGCCTAGGAGCCAAAAAAGAATTCACTTTCTGTTTCCTTTTCCTTGTGCACACTAATGCTAATACTATGAGGTACTAGCTTTCACACTACAATGTAGGGACCGCTAACCCAAGTTTAACCCTTGGTTGACCTAACTGAACACACTGTAGGCAGCTCTTTTTACCCCATATCGCTCATATTCTTGGACGCAAATAAGATTTTTTTGGTATCACAAATAGTGTGCATTAACTTTCCCAAGTTAGATTCTCTTGCCCAAATGGCACTCATACTTTTCTTTTCTTTTTCCTTTTTTATTTTTTTTTTATTTTGTTTTTTTGGGCATAAACTCTCTACTTCCCAAAGACAAGACTCACATACTTACTTGCAGGAAATCAAACTCTCTAGCTTAACCTTACCCCTATCGGAGTGACAACAGGTTTATGGACCCCCTAAAGCAAATCTAGTCCTTCAAGTCTAACTAAAGGACAAGTCATGTGCTCAAATATGCAAGAAATTCAAGAAAGCTTTAAACAGATCTCAAATTTATGCTAGCAAGCAAAACTTCACCAAAAACCAAAGAGAGTATAAGAGTACTAGAAGGCATTATTATGACTAAAATCCCAAACACCTAAAACTCAACTATTAAAACTCAAAACAATTTTTTGTTGTTTCCAAAAGGAAAATAGGTCCACTGCTCATGTGCATGGCCTAAAACCAAACCTGATAGAAGCAAAGAAATAACATAAACATGAATAAATAGTGATCTGGTGCTCAGTTGCAACCAGCTTCAGCCTAGGATCCACTAGCATGCAAGTCTACCAACACCAACATAATCATACAATCTCCCCAATGTAATCTAAAACATGCACACATAAATATCAAAAGAAAGGGGAACAGAAAACCTCCCCTGGTTGAAGATCCGTCGGTTGGAGTGGAAGCTGAAGACTGCTTAGCCTGGTCCCCCAACTCATGCCTCCATGTAAGCTGAATCATTCAAGATTACACCCTCCAGACACAAAGGTGTTGGGATTGGTGTCCTAAAACTCGTAGATAGTGAATGTTAAACGAATTATATACTTATTCGATAAAGGTATTATCGAGATTGATTCAATAAAAGTCATTACTGAATAAAGTAAATTGCACTTATAATAACCCAAATCCAATAAACTAAGATCCATGGCTATAGGATGAACACTTGAGCTTTATGTAGAGACATAAAAGTGGATCAAGCTTGAGTAATAGCCAAAACGGTCTATAGTATAGGAATAGGGTTGGGTACCTTATTCTGGAGACACTATGAGACGCGACCCACTTTATAGATGGTATAGACGATGTGATCCTAAATCGTCCATGTAGAGACATGTGAGTGGGGGCGTCCTATGCAATGAGTTTGCATAAGATCAGGACCGAGAAATAAGTCGCTCTCGCTTTATAACACCGTTTACTGACGAGACTGACTATTTCATGTGATGACCTAGGTAACTCGATCTTAATCCTGAGCTAACTATGAACTCCTATTTATTCGGGCTTATCCTTAGATCTGCATAGGTTAAAGTGGCTCAGTATCGCTGACTCAATAAGCCTCCCATTTCAGGGATAGGAATGGGTAGATAGCTGGGGACATAGTCGTGCAAGAAGGAATTCATTCCTACCCGAATTAGGGATAGTATAGAGGTTGTTCCCTTAAGTGCTGACTACGGGGCTTGAACAAAGGGATCCCGCCCTCTCATTGGTCCGAGAGGGACTCGGTTTATTGGTTGGACTATAAACCAATTGTTCATTAGAGGATCAGTGGGACTTAAGGAACTAGAAGTACTATAGGGGTAAAACGGCTTATTGACCTAGCTATAGCTACGAACAACCTGTGAAGGATCGACTTACTAATCATGGTTAAATCAAGCGGACGGAAATATATCTATAGTGAGGGGAGTGCAACTATCGGGCTATAGTGGAGTGTCCCGATAGTTAACGAATGTTGGCTAGCTTGGACAATGAGATTAGTCTGTTAGCCTCGAATCGTTGGAGCCCATGATCTATAGGTCCATTAGGTCCCCCTACTAGCTCATATCGGAATTAAGCGTAGAACAAAAGATAGGAAGCATAGCTAGCTACTTTTATTAATACAAACTAATGATATAATTAAAATTACATTTTTATCGAATACTGATATATTACTAATACACTAATGATATATGTTGGGTTCCTAGAGTGAATAAAAATATAGTGTAAAAAGACTCCAGAATTCCTGTGCAAGTATACACAGTCTGCAGCAAGTAATATTATCAATCAAAGGTCTGAATGAGCTTCCACTTTATCTATTTTGTGTAACTTTCTAATGGTTTCAAAGATAATAAAAATGTTCGAGTTTTATAAGAATTATGCTGAAGGAAAATAAATGACAGAACAACAAGTAAACAAATAGGCACACAGATTAAAGACAGGCGCTGGTTAGGCTTAGTAGTTGTTTAAAAAGATACTCTAGCAATATTATTGATCATGCAACTCTCGCAGTATTATTAGCGGATTCCTCCCAAAACTCCTGATCTTTTGGAATGTGTTTCAACCCCAATGAAGTGCGACCGATCAAGCACTAGGCAACTGGCTATCCCTAGCTTAGTCACTGGCGTTCACCAATACACAATGATCGTAGTGTGGATAATTGCCACACACTCTCTAAATCATCCCTGAAACTAGAGAGAGGTATTCACACCGGCTGGCCAGACGACCATAAAATGGAAATAGGAATAACAATCAACCAAGATGCAATAATCAATATATTACTAAAGTTTAAGCACAACAACTACATGATCCTAACCAACACCTAAAACTACTTAGTTCATAATAAACATGGAAACATGAATTACAATCTGTGTAGGCATATTCATAATCACAAGATAATTAAAGAAAAAAAATCTTTGTAATCAACTTGCGAATGATGGTGTTCTTGGTAATCTCTAATCTCTCTATACTACTCGGCTTCCAAGGAAAGTTGGAATGAAATTGACTTGGACGGCTACTTCCTTTTATAAAAGGATAGGAGGCTTAAATTAGGTCAACTTGGACACGTGTAGGGCTCTCCTTGCTCCTTTATCCCGAAAATAACTCAACATAAGTCAGTTCATGAAGTTGGCTGACGAGTTGTGACGTGGCAGTGTTTCTCCCAGTTTTGCTGCAGCATAGAATTTGCTCCCTCAAGTCGCCCAGCAACAGATTCTACACAAAATGATTTCCAAAGCTTCCATTCATCCAAATGGGTTAAAACATGTAATATCTCTCTAAAACCAACCCTAGTAAGCATTAAAGACACACAAATCCTTATGTAAATGAGGCCTAAATAACTACCTTTTGGGCAGTTATCACACCCCCAAACTTGAACTATTGTGCGTCCCGTGCAATACTAACTCACCTTCCCTTAAGAATTTAAAACATTAGACAAAGAATTAACTTAATTAAATCAGACAATCCAATACTGCCTTTAACCTTTACCTGAGCACTCTGCAAAACCGAGCTTTGCTGCAGCAAAATGATTTCTTCAGCATGGACAAATAATCACCACTTTTAACTTAATTCTAAGAACTTACCACAGCTTAGCTCTATTATCAGACACATTAGATCACACATTTTCAATGGGTTTATATTCTTGTTTTTCAAACTTTAAGCAGCCCTGATAGCAAGCATAGCTAGCTACTTTTACTCATTTAATTTAGCTAGTCTTTTATGGTGTTTGGGCCATTTTATTGTGCTTTATTGTTTATTTTGTAGGAAATGGTTGATTGGAGTTATAATGCAATATCAGAGTTAATCGGGTGCTCGGGGCGTGAAAAGATGCAAAGGAATGAAAAGAGTAAAAGTGGAGAAAAGTCAAATCTCGGTCAACAGCAGGCTAGCGTCGAGACGCTAGCTCTTGAGCGTCTCGACGCTCACATTCCATATCAGATTAGGCGCGTAAAGCTTACAGCGTCGAGACGCTATGATAGGAAGCGTCCCGACGCTACCGTTTTTCCTTATTCAGAACGCGCGTATAAGAGGCAGCGTCGCGACGCTGTCTTGACAGCGTCTCGACGCTAAGACGAAAAATCTGCAATATAAGCTTCACTTCGGCTAGGTTTTAAGGGAGATCAATTTGGGACCTTTTGCAGCCGTAAAGAGGACAGAATAGAGGATTTTTGAGGCTGCAACACAAAGGAGGAACTTGGAAATCAACCCATTATTCGTGGGGATCGTGACGGGGACGTCGGGACTCGGCCTACATTGAGTTTTCTTTTCCCTTTTCTTTCTTTAGTTAGATTTATGGCTTTCACTTGGTTAGTTGAGCTTGTATTTGCATTCATGAGTAGCTAAACTTGTAGCTTAGGGATTGATGTAGTTGATTAAGTTTATGGATTGATTTATGGTTTAAGTTGTGCAATGTTATTGTGTTTGTAATCTTGATTTAATGCTTTCAATTAATTGGCCATTAGTTGGATGATTTAAGTTTCGAATCTAGCTCGGGAGAGGGGATTTGATCTAGACTTACTCAAGATTGCATGAATAAAGTTTACTTTCTAATTCTTGACGGTTTTAGATTAACTTTAGAATTGGTTAAAAGATCTCATTGCCTTGCTTATTAATAAACTTAGATAGGGATATCAAGTTGGTTAATTTGCATGAGAATCAATTATACTCGGGAGAGGTAGTTGTGATTAAAGGGTCTTTGGCTCATAATTTCATTGTGCATAATAACTTATTCTTTAAAATCAATCCTAAACGACATCGGCGAAATCAATTCCCTAAGTAGTTTTCCCAATTGAATTTTCATTCTTTTTACTTGCTTTGATTTGTTTTTATCATCACCTATTCATCACTTTTTGATCCCTAAAAAAAATTGGGCAAGATAATTCACAATACTCGATTTGCTTAAAAATCCAATCCAGAGGACGACATTCGAATTTACTATTCACTATATTATTACTTGACCCGTGCGCTTGCGATAGGAAAAGTCCACATCAAGTTTTTCGCGCCGTTGGCGGGGATTGGCACATTTAGCTAGATTGATATTGTGGAAAAATTGCTTGATCTTAATTTAGGGTGTATTGTTACTTTTTTAGGTTTGTTGCATTTTTTTCCTTATTTGTTTTTCTTTCCATATTTGATTTTCTAGGTTAGTTTTCTTTTAGTTGTGTAATCTTTTCCTTATTTGTTCTTGTTTTTCCTTTTCTAGGTTAGTTTCCTTATTTGCATTTTATCATATTTATTTTTGCATTCCATATTAGGTTAGTTTGTTTCCTTTTTCTTGATTATATTTTCCATATTTAGATTAGTTGTTTCCTTTTCTTTATTTATTTCCATATTTGTTTTTTCTTTTCTTTTTAAGGTATTTTTAATTTTGCATGCGTAGTAGTAGAGAAGTGATACCATTTGATCCCGAGATAGAAAGAACAATTCTTAGGCTTCGAAGGGAAAATGGAGAAATTATTCAAATGGCAGATCAAAATCCACCTGAGGAGCCTAGGCCTATTAGAGATTATTTTCAGCCTGTGTTTCAGGGACAGCAATCGGGAATTTTCTATGCACCGATTAATGCCAACAACTTTGAGCTGAAGACCGGTCTCATTCAGATGGCTCGAGACTGTGCATACAGAGGATCGCCCACCGAGGATCCAAATTCTCATCTTAAATCATTCTTGGATATTTGTGGGACGGTAAAGATTAATGGAGTGTCTGAGGATGCTATTCGCTTACGTTTATTTCCCTTTTCTTTGCAGGATAAAGCACGAGATTGGTTGCAGTCTATTACTCCTGGGAGCATCACCACCTGGGATGCTTTGGTCCAGGCCTTTTTAAAGAAATTTTTCCCTCCTGCAAAGACGGTCAAGCTGAGGACCGAGATTGGGACATTCCAACAACAATATGATGAGCAGTTGTTCGAAGCTTGGGAGCGATTCAAAGAGCTACTGAGGAAGTGTCCTCAGCATGGTTACCCCAATTGGCTTCAGGTATAGTTGTTTTATAATGGTTTAACTCCTAGTACAAAAACGATTGTTGATGCAGCTGCAGGTGGGACTCTGTTGTCCAAGACCGTGGAAAACGCTCGCACACTTTTAGAGGATATGGCCACCAACAGCTATCAGTGGCCATCTGAGCGGTCTACACCTAAAAAGATTGCTGCTGGAGTGTTTGAGGTTGATAAAGTAAGTGCACTCCAGGCCCAGATGACCTCCCTTGCTAATGCTTTTATGAAATTTTCAGGTACAGGGAGTGCTCAATCAATTGAATCAGCTGCCGCTTTAGCATCGAGACCTCAGGAGGAGACCATCGAGCAGGTTCAGTATGTATCAAATTTTAATTCTAGGGGATATAATAATAGTTCTACACCTACACATTATCACCCTAACAATAGGAACCATGAAAATTTCTCTTATGCTAATACTAAGAATGTTCTTAATCCTCCTGGTTTTGCCCCTCAAACTCAAGATAATAAAAAGTTAGAAGATCTTGTTGGAGCTTTCATTGCAGAGTCTAGTAACAGGACAACCAAATTAGAGGAGGCAGTCATTGCCATCAACTCAACAGTGAATGGCCACAGTGCAGCTATAAAGTGAAGGGAATAAAAGTCCCAACGCAGCGGAAGCGCATCGATTGGACCTTACGCCGTATATTAATTAACTTTAAAAAACCGTTACGAAAACTCAAACAAAACTTTAAACTAACTTTAAAGCCGCTGTAAAATCGGTTTAAACATGCTAAAATAAATCTAAATTTATTTTTAAAACTTTTCTAAAGAAAAGAGGAAGAACCGTTACAAACCTCCGTTGTAGACTTGACCGTTCTTCGCCAACGAAGCTCCACGAACGAAAACGCAGCAGCCGCTTCAAGGTATTCTTCGCTGGAAATTCTTCTTTGATTGACACAATAACCACAGAGGTTACACCGGTATGTCTCTAAGTCTAGGAGGCCAAAGACTTGTGGGAGTCTTTCTCTAAGAGGGAGGCTAGAGAGAATTCTAGGTCTTGTCTTTCAAGAGTGTCAAGTGTCATGACCAATTAGGTCTAGTGTTCTATTTATAGAAGAGAGGCCATGAATAAAATATTCAATTAAATCAATCTTTTCCAAAATTGATTCAATCTTTATTCCTTAATTAATCAATCATGATCAATCAATTCCCAATTGATTAATCTTTTCCATAAATGACTAATTTCTTCCATAAGTAATTAGATCATTCCCATAAATGATTAATCACTTCCTTAAGTGATTAATTATTTACATAATTGATTAATTCATGGTTAATGAATTCTTTAATTAATTAACCACCAAATTAAATATCACATATTTAATTTTCGGCCTTGAATTAATTAATTTTGCCCAAACACTTTTAGGACTTAAATTAATTAATTCTTTCAATCTTCCATAAATTTATATTTGAACTTCTTCAAATATTAATTTCTCTCATAATAATATATCAATATATATTATATTTATTTCCCTCAGTAAATTGAACATTTTCAATTTAATTACTTAGTTGCCTCAAATTACTTTACGAGCTACCAGTGGGACCTTATGGACCTGCAGATCAGAAGCTCCAACGATGTGAGATTAATTGGTTAAACTCATTAACCACAATAATCAATATTCGTTAACTGTGTGTACATTCCACTATAGACTCACAGTTGCACTCTTCTCACTGCAGACATATTTTCTGTGTCCACGGAACTTAGACCAATATCGACTAGTTAGTCCTTCACGAGTGTCCGTAACACCAGCTGGGTCAAATTACCGTTTTACCCCTGGGTCACCTCTATTTCCTTAAGTACCAATTCTCCTCTAATGAACAATCTGTTTATGGTCCAACCATTAAACAGAAAACCCTCTCGTGCCATTGAGAGGGTAGGGCCCTTTGTTCAAGACTCGGAGTAACCACTTAAGGGAACACTCATCTGCTTCCCTAAAGTCGGGAAGGAGTGAATTCCATCTTGTACGATTATGTTCCCAGCTCCCCATTCGATCTTGTCCCCAAAGTGGTAGGCTTATTGAGTCGGCGTATTGGCCACTCTCACCCATGCAAATCAAAGGACAGTCTCTCATGAGCAGGAGTCCATAATCAACTCAGGATTAAGACTAAGTTGTCTCGGTCGTCCTAGTGAAATAGAAAACCAACTAGTTAACGGTGTTATAACTAGTGGTTACTATTTCGCGGTCCGGTCTTATGCAAACTCATTGCATAGGATACCCCCACTCGCATGTCTCCTACACGAACGCGTTGGATCGCAGCGTTTGTATCAAATACAAAGTGGGCCGTATCCATAGTGTCACCAGGATAAGGCACCCAGTCTTATCCCTATACTATAGACCCTTTAGGCTGTTTCTTGAACAATGATCCCATATGTCGCTACATATAGTTCAAGACTCATATTACAGCCTTGGATGTCTAGTTTATTGGATTGGGGTCAAATAGTGCACTATTTAACAATAACATTTTATTGTAGAAACTAAATAACACTTTATTAAATACAAGTATATAATTTGTTTACATTCACTATCTACGAGTTTTAGGGCATAAAACCCAACAAACTCCCACTTGAACTAAAACTCTAGTTTAGTGGGATGTACAGCAATCTATTCAATAGTGGGTGTACAAATACATGTATAAAACATGTACAATGTACAAATACAATAAACTAGGGCATCACTATACCCATTGGTATCACTATACCCATTGTATGATGGTATCACTATACCCATTAATGGTATCATTATACCCATTACATTTCTCCCACTTGCCCTAGATTTCATCTTTGTACATAACTCGTAGACCTAGACCTTCTAGATGACCCTCATACCCTTTAGCCGAGAGAGTCTTCGTGAATATTTCAATTTAATTCAATGTGTGTGTGCTTGTCTTGGGTTGGAAAGTTCTTATGAATTTGCCATAACACCACTGTATTACTATAAAGTCTGATGGGCAAGTTCACATTTGGAACACATTCCAAATCAGTCAAGAACTTTCTAAGTCTTACAATCTCTATCGCTGCTTCACAAGCAACTATATTTTTTGGCTTATATGGTCAAGACTGTAATTATGCCACATTATAGCTCCTTTGTAAAGTTTGACCATGGATACTGATTGATATGTGCTGACTATCCCTACATCATCACAGATGTCAGGCCTTGTGCAGAGCATTGCATACATTATGCTGCTCACAGCGGAGGTCTAGGAAATCTGTCTCATATTCTTAATCTCTTGAGGTGTCTTAGGACACTATCCCTTAGACAAGTGAACCCCATGCTTGAAATACAATAAGTCATTCTTGGAGTTCTGCATCGAATATTGGGACAACATGTTGTCAATATACGTTGCTTGAGACAGGGCTAGCGTTTTGTTCTTCCGATCCCAGACTATTAGGATTCCAAGAATATATTCGACCTTTCCAAAATCTTTCATTTGGAATTGGTCCGCTAGCCATCCTTTATGTCAGACATATATCCTTATCAGTCTTAAAATCCATGTCAGTGTATCCTGTAAGGATCAAATCCTTAGTCCTATACACGAGCATATAGTTCATCTTTCTCCTCAGATACTTGAGGATATTCATAACGGTTTTCCAATGATCAAATCTTGGATTAGATTGGTGCTTACTGACAATCCCTATTGCATAGGTCATTCGTCTCATGTCCTCAACTTCTTGAGGTGTCTCAGGAAACCGTTTCTTAGACAAAATGAATTCCACGCCTGAAAGGTAGAGAACCCTTCTTGGAATTCTGCATCTAACATCTCGTAGATATAAGACACTTGAGACAATGCTAGCTTTTTGTTCTTACCGTTCCTAACGATTTTGATCCGAAGAACAAACTTAGCTTCTCCCAAATTTTCATTTGGAATTGAGCTACTAGCTTATTTTACTAGTCAATAATAAGATAACCTACATCATTCCCAATGATTAGGATATCAATTACATACAACACCAATAAAGTTACTGAACCATTGACGATCTTCTTGTAAAGACAAGTTTCATCAATATTCTTGATTAAAGCCAAAAGATTTGATCACAGTATCAAATCTTATATTCCAAGATCGAATTGCTTAGGTCAACCCATGAATGGATCACTTAAGCTTGCAAACCCCTTTTTGCTTCTGATCTTGCTAAATGAATCATTCTGCTTGAGACATGTAGATACTCTTCTCAAGATTACCATTCAAAAGTGTAGTCTTGACATCCATTCTAAATGGACAAAAGTTCTAATAGACTTCAACATGACGACAGGAGATAAGACTTTCTTACAGTCCCCTGTCTCTAGGTATAACCCTTTTGCCATAAGTCTAACCATAAGATTATGTCTCGTTTCTTCTTGTAGATTCATTTGTAATCCATTGGTGTTACCCCATTAGATAGATCTACAAGATTCTAGATGGAATTGAAATCACATATTTCAATTCCGGATCCATCGCTTTAATCCAATTGGTTCTTGTTAACATCATTTATTGCCTTGCTCTAAGACAATGAATCCTCTAAATCATCATCAGGTTTGACGATCTGGGCTTCAATTAAGCCCATGTAATGGTCAGATTGTAGGACAATCCTCCCACTATATTGAGGCACTCTCAACTCTTTGAGATAGATGTAACTAACCAGTTGTATTGGCCTTATCAACAACTCTTGTTAAAGGTCCAACATCATCAACAACCCTTGTTCCCTTATCAACAACTCTTGTTGATATTTTGTAACTTCATCAGTTAATTTACTTAAAACGATCTTATTTTGTGGCTTATTATTTCTTATGTGGTCTTCTTCTGAGAATGTAGCATTTGTCGATACAAATTCTTTATTCTCTTGCGGATTGAAGAAGAATTCACATCTCTCGTTTTCATGGGGTAGCCTACGAGTAGGTATATTATTTGAACAATGTTCCAATTTCTTTTGGGTTTGACACAATCACATGTGTTGGACTCCCCCGTAAACTACTTTTACGTCTTATCCACATTTCAAAAGATGTTTCACAAACACTTTTGATGGAACGTTGTTCGAAATATGTGCTGCAGTCAACACTGCATGACCCCAAAAAACGAGTCAGGCAAATGAGCATAGCTCATAATGAATTGAATCGTATCCAATAGGATTCTATTTCTCCTATCTAATACACCGTTTCCTTAAGGTGTTTCGGGTTTAGTTGAGATGTAATTCCATGTTCTATCAAATAGTCTTGGAATCTCAAGTCTCATCTACTCTACACCTCGATCAGATCGAAGTGTTTTTAACAACTCACCTAACAAGTTTCCAACTTCTGTCTCAAACCATTTTGAATTTCTCAAGTGCTTTAGACTCAAGTTGCATTAGGTTGAGATACCCATACCTTGCATAATTATCTATAATATAGATAAATTATTCATGCCCTCCCACTGCTTTAACATATTAGACCTCAAAGATCCAAATGTACTAGCTCTAAGGGCTCTTTGGCTCTCTTATCTCTTTTCCAGTAAAAGATCTATTAGTCATATCGTCCATAAGACATGACTTTATTGGTATTAGAGAGTGTTCTTCTAACTATCTTAGAAGTATACTCAAGACTAAGCTCTCAATCATATTGAGATCATAACTAGCCTAACACCTTAAGAACCAAAGAAAGGTATTTCCTTTAGGAGAAATCTTTTGCCTTTCATTTCTTTGATTGGTAGCATCCACAAGCAACACAGTGTTCATGACTACCTTAATCTTGATTAGTCTTTAAAAACGTTTATGTTATTTTCCCAGTTCAGCTGAACAAAAGTTAACTCCCTTTCTTGAAATGAACTGCATTAGCAGAGAAAGGTAAAGAGTAACATTGTTCCAGCCAATACGATACAGAAATCAAATTTCTAGGAATTATATACACATTATCTAATAATATGTATTTGCTCCCACTGGAAAAAAATAACTTGACGTTCCCCATTGCTACAGTCAAGATAACCTCTCTAATTCAAAATTTTGAGAGTTATCTCAATAGCATGAAGCTATTGCCAGGAATTCATTCCTTTTAATAAGAAGAACAACCGTAATTTGTGACTATGAATCAAGTATTCGGGTAGAATCATCATTCTTCACAAATTGCGCTTCCAAGACTAGTAAATCGAATTTACTGTCTTTGGACAGGTCTTCCCTGACTGAGTAAGGCTCAATGTCACATTCATTAATAACACTTCTTAATGAATTAAACATTTTTGGGCATGAGAACATTTCTCTATCAAGACTAATCTTACAATATTGGCCACAAATTAGTCGTTTAAATTTGTTGTGTAATCACCGTTATTAATAAAATGAGCGTAAGACTATGCACATATGAAAACATTGAATTGTTGAAATAACAAATCACTTGATTATTTATCGCACTAACCCTTTACAAGAGCAATACAAACAATTGCATACAATCCAATCAATTTAGCAAAACAGACAATCACAGAACCCTAAAACTATCGATTTAGTTTTGCAACGACGTTTCAGAGGTTTAGAATACCAGCCACCGAAGGGTGATCAGGTACTCCTCCTTTGAAATGAGACACCTCTCAGCTAATTCTAATTCCAGAATAACTCATATTCCTATAGACATTAGCCACCGTTGTTCGGTCAAGGATTTGTTAACAATTTTAACTCATCCTCGTAAGTGTAACCCTCCCACTTTCAGATCTCAGAGGCACGCACCAACAGGCTACCGAAGGGAAAGACAACTGTTGGTGATTAGCCTAAGAGCTCCTATCCTTTTCAGGAGTTCACGATGTTCCGAATCCTATGATCAGGCCCTCCGAAGGGATGGATGCGCCAGGGCAACCTGCAGGCGGATCATAGACTCTCACGGTGTGAACTATGGGCGGAGACCGAGGGATACGTTGACACGTGTCCCGCTCCCACTTACTCTGGACATTTTTCCCATTCACCTTGATATTGACCCATGCAAACACTTTCCGAAGGGAGGCCGCTCCTAGGGCGACTCGAAGCCGAGCATGAATCTCACGTTGTGAATATAGGGACGTAGGAGCAAAACTTGATTTAAATCTCGTTTTGTAATTTTCCTCCCACTGAAAATGTCCTAAGGTTAATATAGGGTTGTTTAACTTAGAAAGTATTCGGCTAAGTCAATCTATCTAAGTCTGATCCTATTATAACAATTATGGAAAGGATTCAACTGCAATCTTTTGGGTGAATTAAACTTCTTTTAATAAACCCAACATTGCAAGTCAACATTACTATGGTTAATTCAACTCAATCCGGTTAGTTCCCAGGTAGGAGGTGTTCCGTAAACCGTCAACTTAAATACCCCCAGCCTTAGACAGAACTTTACCGAGAGAGTTCCCTTATAACCTCAGTAATGTAAGGTCTTTACTCTAAAGATCTAGGTGCATTAAACACTTTTAATAAACCTAGTGACATTGCATGCTAACATTTAACTATGATTAATTCAACTCCGGTATTCCAGGTCAGTTCCCAGGTAGGAGGTGTTCCGTAAACCGTCAACTTAAATACCTCCAGCCTTAGACAGAACATTACCGGTGGAGTTCCCTTATAATCATAGCAATGTTTTTCCTACTTAGTAAATTAAAACTATTTTTAATTCTAAGTAAGAAAAGATTCTAATCCTATTAGAAATCGATCTAGGTCTAATTAATTTTAAACAATTTAAAATTAATTCAATTTATCCTATGATCTTATGTTTGCATGCAAATCTTGATTATAGATTGACGGTTTCTAACCATTAATATTAAAGAACTATTTCAAATTTTAATGATTAATCCTATAATCAAGAATCTAGGGTTTAATTCATTCAACAATCTCATTCAAATTGAATAATTAAGCCTCATCAATTGCATGAATAATATAACAATTATATTAATAACTATGGATGTTTCATGCTTCATGCAATTTTGATTTTCTTTTATTATAAAAATTATAAGCCAATCAAGAAAATCAACCAAGCATGCTTCATTCATCACATTAAACATAACTATTTATATTTAATTTAAGTAATGACATGCTTCATGCTTTCCAATTTTTCATATAAATTAATATACACTTATATCAAGAAATATGAAAACCAATCCATGCATTTAAACATACATTATAACAATTTATAATATATAAAAAATGCATGAGCATGTTTATAACCTAAGGTGGGATCAAATAATCTATATGACATCCATAAAGCATATAAATAGCAATTGAACCGGTTAATTTTGGCCCCTAGGATAAAATAAAGCATTAAATTACAATAATTTAGCTAAATTCTATCCTAAAAATCCATGTACAGCTCCGGAATTGGTCTAGACAGCTCGAACCGCCCCGAACCACCTCGAACCGGCCTCCAAAATCACGAACCATGCCAAAAATTGGCTGAACCGGACCAAATAGGTCCCAACCCAGCCGAACCGGTCCGAACCGGACCGTCCTTGCTTGAACCGCGCCTGTTGAAACCCTAGTGCGCGCCTCCATCGTGACAGCGTCGAGACGCTGTGTAGATTAGCGTCCCGACGCTGTGCGTTTTCCATATCTGGCGCCTGCGTAATCGAGACAGCGTCGAGACGCTGTTGAGGTAGCGTCCCGACGCTGTGTGCTTTCCTTACCGAGCGCCTTCGGTATCGAGACAGCGTCGAGACGCTGTTGAAGGAGCGTCCCGACGCTGTTGCGTCTGGAGGCAGAATCTGGGCAAAACAGCAACGATTTTTCCGATTTTGGCTTCGATTTCAGCGGCGATTCCTTCGATTTTCATCTCATAAAAACCTATTCTAGACCCGGACTTACATAGGACTCGATTTTACAAAAAATACCCGAAACACCGGGCCTTACATGATCAAAATCACATAAAAATAAAATCTATGGCCATAAAATTAACCCAAACAGTTCAATGCAAACCGAACATACAATATGCATAAATCCCACCTATTAGAGCCTATCGCAACTTTTTAAAATTAATTAATAGGGACAGCGATGGCTCTGATGCCGATTGAAGGGAATAAAAGTCCCCACGCAGCGGAAGCGCATCGATTGGACCTTACGCCGTATATTAATTAACTTTAAAAAACAGTTACGAAAACTCAAACAAAACTTTAAACTAACTTTAAAGCCGCTGTAAAATCGGTTTAAACATGCTAAAATAAATCTAAATTTATTTTTAAAACTTTTCTAAAGAAAAGAGGAAGAACCGTTACAAACCTCCGTTGTAGACTTGACCGTTCTTCGCCAACGAAGCTCCACGAACGAAAACGCAGCAGCCGCTTCAAGGTATTCTTCGCTGGAAATTCTTCTTTGATTGACACAATAACCACAGAGGTTACACCGGTATGTCTCTAAGTCTAGGAGGCCAAAGACTTGTGGGAGTCTTTCTCTAAGAGGGAGGCTAGAGAGAATTCTAGGTCTTGTCTTTCAAGAGTGTCAAGTGTCATGACCAATTAGGTCTAGTGTTCTATTTATAGAAGAGAGGCCATGAATAAAATATTCAATTAAATCAATCTTTTCCAAAATTGATTCAATCTTTATTCCTTAATTAATCAATCATGATCAATCAATTCCCAATTGATTAATCTTTTCCATAAATGACTAATTTCTTCCATAAGTAATTAGATCATTCCCATAAATGATTAATCACTTCCTTAAGTGATTAATTATTTACATAATTGATTAATTCATGGTTAATGAATTCTTTAATTAATTAACCACCAAATTAAATATCACATATTTAATTTCCGGCCTTGAATTAATTAATTTTGCCCAAACACTTTTAGGACTTAAATTAATTAATTCTTTCAATCTTCCATAAATTTATATTTGAACTTCTTCAAATATTAATTTCTCTCATAATAATATATCAATATATATTATATTTATTTCCCTCAGTAAATTGAACATTTTCAATTTAATTACTTAGTTGCCTCGAATTACTTTACGAGCTACCAGTGGGACCTTATGGACCTGCAGATCAGAAGCTCCAACGATGTGAGATTAATTGGTTAAACTCATTAACCACAATAATCAATATTCGTTAACTGTGTGTACATTCCACTATAGACTCACAGTTGCACTCTTCTCACTGCAGACATATTTTCTGTGTCCACGGAACTTAGACCAATATCGACTAGTTAGTCCTTCACGAGTGTCCGTAACACCAGCTGGGTCAAATTACCGTTTTACCCCTGGGTCACCTCTATTTCCTTAATTACCAATTCTCCTCTAATGAACAATCTGTTTATGGTCCAACCATTAAACAGAAAACCCTCTCGTGCCATTGAGAGGGTAGGGCCCTTTGTTCAAGACTCGGAGTAACCACTTAAGGGAACACTCATCTGCTTCCCTAAAGTCGGGAAGGAGTGAATTCCATCTTGTACGATTATGTTCCCAGCTCCCCATTCGATCTTGTCCCCAAAGTGGTAGGCTTATTGAGTCGGCGTATTGGCCACTCTCACCCATGCAAATCAAAGGACAGTCTCTCATGAGCAGGAGTCCATAATCAACTCAGGATTAAGACTAAGTTGTCTCGGTCGTCCTAGTGAAATAGAAAACCAACTAGTTAACGGTGTTATACCTAGTGGTTACTATTTCGCGGTCCGGTCTTATGCAAACTCATTGCATAGGATACCCCCACTCGCATGTCTCCTACACGAACGCGTTGGATCGCAGCGTTTGTATCAAATACAAAGTGGGCCGTATCCATAGTGTCACCAGGATAAGGCACCCAGTCTTATCCCTATACTATAGACCCTTTAGGCTGTTTCTTGAACAATGATCCCATATGTCGCTACATATAGTTCAAGACTCATATTACAGCCTTGGATGTCTAGTTTATTGGATTGGGGTCAAATAGTGCACTATTTAACAATAACATTTTATTGTAGAAACTAAATAACACTTTATTAAATACAAATATATAATTTGTTTACATTCACTATCTACGAGTTTTAGGGCATAAAACCCAACATAAAGAACATTGAGACTCAGCTGGGACAGTTGGTGAATGTTGTAAGCACCATGAATAAAGGTAAGGCCCCAGCTGAGCAAGAGAAACCCCAGATGGAGTATTGTAAGGCAATCACTGTGCACCAGGAGGAATTTGAAGAGGAACCTTAATCTGAGGACTATGAAACGCCTACAGGGGAAGCTGAGGAGGACACATCAGCAGGTGAGGCTGAACAGCCTAACCTTGAGCCTCCTATTCCTTCTCCCACACTGATGGTTCCCAAGGAAAAGAAAAAGAAAAAGAAGAAAAAGAATAATCAGGTTCAGTTTGATAAATTTATGAATGCTTTTATGAATCTGAATATTAATATTCCTTTTGCAGAGGCATTAGAGATGCCCCAATACAACAGGTTTATGAAGGAGTGGTTAGCAAAGAAGTGAAAAGAAAAGAAGGTTGACACTGTTTATCTTGCTTCCACATGCAGCACCAGAGTACAACAGAAAGTACCTGAAAAAGTAGCAGATCCAGGGAGTTTTTCTGTTCCTTGTAGTTTTGGTACTTATTCTTTCAGAGCATTATGTGATTTAGGTGCTAGCATTAATATTATCCCATTGTCCTTGTGTAAAAAGTTAGATATAGGTGAGATTAAGTCTACTCCTGTAAAGCTCCAATTGGCTGATCAATCTGTGGTGAGACCAGTTGGTATTGTAGAAAATGTGTTAATAAGAGTAGGTAGATTTTTCCTCCCTATTGACTTATATGTTATGGACATGATAGAAAATCCTTCAATGCCTGTCATATTAGGACGACCATTCCTCGCTACTAGGCGAGCGATTATAGATATTGAGCGCAGGGAGCTCACTATTAGAGTCAAGAACGAAAAAGAAATCTTTAAAGCAGTTGAAGACTCTAAAGATGAAGTGCTTTACATGGGCTACAGGAAAGGTGCAAGAAAGAGCACCTCTGTTGGATTCACAGAACAAAAGCCTCCTTGAAGCACGTGCAACACGTCGAGCTAATGACGTTAAACAAGCGCTTATGGGAGGCAACCCAAGTAAGTTTAGTGTGTTTTCTTTTGGTTTTTGATTTATTGTTTGTTTTTGTTTTGTAGGTCTTGTTTTCTTCCTCTCCTTTACTTTCAAGCTTTCAAGATTCCAAGCTTTCAAGCAAGAAGTCATCATCATTCCAGGCCAGTATTATTCACTCCTGTTATTCTTTCATTGTTCTCATGCTTGTTTATACCCTATTTTCTTTATACATTGAGGACAATGCATGTTTTAAGTTTGGGGGTGGATTATCATGTTTGTGGAGCCCTTGAGCATCTGAGTTCGGGCTATAGTTTTGAGCTTTCTTTGAATTTTGCATATGATTGTTTTCTGGATGCTACTTTTGCATGATTATGATGTCCTAGGATAGGCTTTCTTGTCAATTTTCAAGCTTGTGATGAGATGTAAGCATAAGTGCCCAAAAAGGGAGAATTTTTAAAATTTTTCTAGGAGATGGCTTGCATGAGTAGAGTATCTGTCTTGGCTAGATTTGGATTTGAATGCTTAGGAGCGAATTATTGGGTTCATTTGCTTGTTGTCACCTCGATAGGAGTAGGGTAGAGCTAAAGAGTTAATTTTTTGCAAATTAGCATGTTTGATCTTGCTTAGGAGAAAAGAAAAGAATATCTGCTATTATGGTCATAACGAAAAATCATTCTTGTTGTTACTGTTGAAAAGAAAATTAATAATGCCATGGCTTGTGCACAATATGCAATGGTTAATAAAGATTAAGGCAAAAAGAGCTACCCCTGTTGTGATCAGTTAGGCCAACCAGAGAAAACTCAGGTTAAGGGTCCCTGCAATGGGTGTGTGAAAGCTAGTGCCACATATAAATGCTTAATTCAATTGTTTATTATAAGCACCTAAGTATGGAGATAAACAAACTAATTTGTTCCATTAACTCATTAGTGAAGCCTTAGTGCCAGTGTAGAGGGAAGATGAGCTGAGAGTTCAATAATCCAATCCCGGGCTAGTAGAGTCTGATCTTGCTGAGTTAGATCTCGCTTGTGCAAGTTAATTTTGGAAAAATTTTAATTTGTCTCCCTCATTGGTCCTTGTGTGCATATCTCTTGCTTGCTTGGTTATTGACTTTTGAGCCTTGAGGATTGAGTTATGACTGTTGCATCCATTCTTCCATTGTATGCCTGATTTAGAGTTTGCTCGAGGACTAGCAAAAGCTTAAGTTTGGGGGTATTTGATAGCAAGCATAGCTACCTACTTTTACTCATTTAATTTAGCTAGTCTTTTATGGTGTTTGGGCCATTTTATTGTGCTATATTGTTTATTTTGTAGGAAATGGTTGATTGGAGCTATAATGCAATATCAGAGTTAATCGGGTGCTCGGGGCATGAAAAGATGCAAAGGAATAAAAAGAGTAAAAGTGGAGAAAAGTCAAATCTCGGTCAACAGCAGGCTAGCGTTGAGACGCTAGCTCTTGAGCGTCTCGACGCTCACATTCCATATCAGATTAGGCGCGTAAAGCTTACAGCGTCGAGACGCTATGATAGGAAGCGTCCCGACGCTACCGTTTTTCCTTATTCAGAACGCGCGTATAAGAGGCAGCGTCTCGACGCTAAGACGAAAAATCTGCAATATAAGCTTCACTTCGGCTAGGTTTTAAGGGAGATCAATTTGGGACCTTTTGGAGCCGTAAAGAGGACAGAATAGAGGATTTTTTAGGCTGCAAACAAAGGAGGAACTTGGAAATCAACCCATTGTTCGTGGGGATCGTGACGGGGACGTCGGGACTCGGCCTACATTGAGTTTTCTTTTCCCTTTTCTTTCTTTAGTTAGATTTATGGCTTTCACTTGGTTAGTTGAGCTTGTATTTGCATTCATGAGTAGCTAAACTTGTAGCTTAGGGATTGATGTAGTTGATTAAGTTTATGGATTGATTTATGGTTTAAGTTGTGCAATGTTATTGTGTTTGTAATCTTGATTTAATGCTTTCAATTAATTGGCCATTAGTTGGATGATTTAAGTTTCGAATCTAGCTCGGGAGAGGGGATTTGATCTAGACTTACTCAAGATTGCATGAATAAAGTTTACTTTCTAATTCTTGACGGTTTTAGATTAACTTTAGAATTGGTTAAAAGATCTCATTGCCTTGCTTATTAATAAACTTAGATAGGGATATCAAGTTGGTTAATTTGCATGAGAATCAATTATACTCGGGAGAGGTAGTTGTGATTAAAGGGTCTTTGGCTCATAATTTCATTGTGCATAATAACTTATTCTTTAAAATCAATCCTAAACGACATCGGCGAAATCAATTCCCTAAGTAGTTTTCCCAATTGAATTTTCATTCTTTTTACTTGCTTTGATTTGTTTTTATCATCACCTATTCATCACTTTTTGATCCCTAAATAAAATTGGGCAAGATAATTCACAATACTCGATTTGCTTAAAAATCCAATCCAGAGGACGACATTCGAATTTACTATTCACTATATTATTACTTGACCCGTGCGCTTGCGGTAGGAAAAGTCCACATCAAGTATTTGGCGCCGTTGGCGGGGATTGGCACATTTAGCTAGATTGATATTGTGGAAAAATTGCTTGATCTTAATTTAGGGTGTATTGTTACTTTTTTAGGTTTGTTGCATTTTTTTCCTTATTTGTTTTTCTTTCCATATTTGATTTTCTAGGTTAGTTTTCTTTTAGTTGTGTAATCTTTTCCTTGTTTGTTCTTGTTTTTCCTTTTCTAGGTTAGTTTCCTTATTTGCATTTTATCATATTTATTTTTGCATTCCATATTAGGTTAGTTTGTTTCCTTTTTCTTGATTATATTTTCCATATTTAGATTAGTTGTTTCCTTTTCTTTATTTATTTCCATATTTGTTTTTTCTTTTCTTTTTAAGGTATTTTTAATTTTGCATGCGTAGTAGTAGAGAAGTGATACCATTTGATCCCGAGATAGAAAGAACAATTCTTAGGCTTCGAAGGGAAAATGGAGAAATTATTCAAATGGCAGATCAAAATCCACCTGAGGAGCCTAGGCCTATTAGAGATTATTTTCAGCCTGTGTTTCAGGGACAGCAATCGGGAATTTTCTATGCACCGATTAATGCCAACAACTTTGAGCTGAAGACCGGTCTCATTCAGATGGCTCGAGACTGTGCATACAGAGGATCGCCCACCGAGGATCCAAATTCTCATCTTAAATCATTCTTGGATATTTGTGGGACGGTAAAGATTAATGGAGTGTCTGAGGATGCTATTCGCTTACGTTTATTTCCCTTTTCTTTGCAGGATAAAGCACGAGATTGGTTGCAGTCTATTACTCCTGGGAGCATCACCACCTGGGATGCTTTGGTCCAGGCCTTTTTAAAGAAATTTTTCCCTCCTGCAAAGACGGTCAAGCTGAGGACCGAGATTGGGACATTCCAACAACAATATGATGAGCAGTTGTTCGAAGCTTGGGAGCGATTCAAAGAGCTACTGAGGAAGTGTCCTCAGCATGGTTACCCCAATTGGCTTCAGGTATAGTTGTTTTATAATGGTTTAACTCCTAGTACAAAAACGATTGTTGATGCAGCTGCAGGTGGGACTCTGTTGTCCAAGACCGTGGAAAACGCTCGCACACTTTTAGAGGATATGGCCACCAACAGCTATCAGTGGCCATCTGAGCGGTCTACACCTAAAAAGATTGCTGCTGGAGTGTTTGAGGTTGATAAAGTAAGTGCACTCCAGGCCCAGATGACCTCCCTTGCTAATGCTTTTATGAAATTTTCAGGTACAGGGAGTGCTCAATCAATTGAATCAGCTGCCGCTTTAGCATCGAGACCTCAGGAGGAGACCATCGAGCAGGTTCAGTATGTATCAAATTTTAATTCTAGGGGATATAATAATAGTTCTACACCTACACATTATCACCCTAACAATAGGAACCATGAAAATTTCTCTTATGCTAATACTAAGAATGTTCTTAATCCTCCTGGTTTTGCCCCTCAAACTCAAGATAATAAAAAGTTAGAAGATCTTGTTGGAGCTTTCATTGCAGAGTCTAGTAACAGGACAACCAAATTAGAGGAGGCAGTCATTGCCATCAACTCAACAGTGAATGGCCACAGTGCAGCTATAAAGAACATTGAGACTCAGCTGGGACAGTTGGTGAATGTTGTAAGCACCATGAATAAAGGTAAGGCCCCAGCTGAGCAAGAGAAACCCCAGATGGAGTATTGTAAGGCAATCACTGTGCACCAGGAGGAATTTGAAGAGGAACCTTAATCTGAGGACTATGAAACGCCTACAGGGGAAGCTGAGGAGGACACATCAGCAGGTGAGGCTGAACAGCCTAACCTTGAGCCTCCTATTCCTTCTCCCACACTGATGGTTCCCAAGGAAAAGAAAAAGAAAAAGAAGAAAAAGAATAATCAGGTTCAGTTTGATAAATTTATGAATGCTTTTATGAATCTGAATATTAATATTCCTTTTGCAGAGGCATTAGAGATGCCCCAATACAACAGGTTTATGAAGGAGTGGTTAGCAAAGAAGTGAAAAGAAAAGAAGGTTGACACTGTTTATCTTGCTTCCACATGCAGCACCAGAGTACAACAGAAAGTACCTGAAAAAGTAGCAGATCCAGGGAGTTTTTCTGTTCCTTGTAGTTTTGGTACTTATTCTTTCAGAGCATTATGTGATTTAGGTGCTAGCATTAATATTATCCCATTGTCCTTGTGTAAAAAGTTAGATATAGGTGAGATTAAGTCTACTCCTGTAAAGCTCCAATTGGCTGATCAATCTGTGGTGAGACCAGTTGGTATTGTAGAAAATGTGTTAATAAGAGTAGGTAGATTTTTCCTCCCTATTGACTTATATGTTATGGACATGATAGAAAATCCTTCAATGCCTGTCATATTAGGACGACCATTCCTCGCTACTGGGCGAGCGATTATAGATATTGAGCGCAGGGAGCTCACTATTAGAGTCAAGAACGAAAAAGAAATCTTTAAAGCAGTTGAAGACTCTAAAGATGAAGTGCTTTACATGGGCTACAGGAAAGGTGCAAGAAAAAGCACCTCTGTTGGATTCACAGAACAAAAGCCTCCTTGAAGCACGTGCAACACGTCGAGCTAATGACGTTAAACAAGCGCTTATGGGAGGCAACCCAAGTAAGTTTAGTGTGTTTTCTTTTGGTTTTTGATTTATTGTTTGTTTTTGTTTTGTAGGTCTTGTTTTCTTCCTCTCCTTTGCTTTCAAGCTTTCAAGATTCCAAGCTTTCAAGCAAGAAGTCATCATCATTCCAGGCCAGTATTATTCACTCCTGTTATTCTTTCATTGTTCTCATGCTTGTTTATACCCTATTTTCTTTATACATTGAGGACAATGCATGTTTTAAGTTTGGGGGTGGATTAGCATGTTTGTGGAGCCCTTGAGCATCTGAGTTCGGGCTATAGTTTTGAGCTTTCTTTGAATTTTGCATATGATTGTTTTCTGGATGCTACTTTTGCATGATTATGATGTCCTAGGATAGGCTTTCTTGTCAATTTTCAAGCTTGTGATGAGATGTAAGCATAAGTGCCCAAAAAGGGAGAATTTTTAAAATTTTTCTAGGAGATGGCTTGCATGAGTAGAGTATCTGTCTTGGCTAGATTTGGATTTGAATGCTTAGAAGCGAATTATTGGATTCATTTGCTTGTTGTCACCTCGATAGGTGTAGGGTAGAGCTAAAGAGTTAATTTTTTGCAAATTAGCATGTTTGATCTTGCTTAGGAGAAAAGAAAAGAATATCTGCTATTATGGTCATAAAGAAAAATCATTCTTGTTGTTACTGTTGAAAAGAAAATTAATAATGCCATGGCTTGTGCACAATATGCAATGGTTAATAAAGATTAAGGCAAAAAGAGCTACCCCTGTTGTGATCAGTTAGGCCAACCAGAGAAAACTCAGGTTAAGGGTCCCTGCAATGGGTGTGTGAAAGCTAGTGCCACATATAAATGCTTAATTCAATTGTTTATTATAAGCACCTAAGTATGGAGATAAACAAACTAATTTGTTCCATTAACTCATTAGTGAAGCCTTAGTGCCAGTGTAGAGGGAAGATGAGCTGAGAGTTCAATAATCCAATCCCGGGCTAGTAGAGTCTGATCTTGCTGAGTTAGATCTCGCTTGTGCAAGTTAATTTTGGAAAAATTTTAATTTGTCTCCCTCATTGGTCCTTGTGTGCATATCTCTTGCTTGCTTGGTTATTGACTTTTGAGCCTTGAGGATTGAGTTATGACTGTTGCATCCATTCTTCCATTGTATGCCTGATTTAGAGTTTGCTCGAGGACTAGCAAAAGCTTAAGTTTGGGGGTATTTGATAGCAAGCATAGCTAGCTACTTTTACTCATTTAATTTAGCTAGTCTTTTATGGTGTTTGGGCCATTTTATTGTGCTTTATTGTTTATTTTGTAGGAAATGGTTGATTGGAGCTATAATGCAATATCAGAGTTAATCGGGTGCTCGGGGCGTGAAAAGATGCAAAGGAATGAAAAGAGTAAAAGTGGAGAAAAGTCAAATCTCGGTCAACAGCAGGCTAGCGTCGAGACGCTAGCTCTTGAGCGTCTCGACGCTCACATTCCATATCAGATTAGGCGCGTAAATCTTACAGCGTCGAGACGCTATGATAGGAAGCGTCCCGACGCTACCGTTTTTCCTTATTCAGAACGCGTGTATAAGAGGCAGCGTCGCGACGCTGTCTTGACAGCGTCTCGACGCTAAGACGAAAAATCTGCAATATAAGCTTCACTTCGGCTAGGTTTTAAGGGAGATCCATTTGGGACCTTTTGGAGCCGTAAAGAGGACAGAATAGAGGATTTTTGAGGCTGCAAACAAAGGAGGAACTTGGAAATCAACCCATTGTTCGTGGGGATCGTGACGGGGACGTCGGGACTCGGCCTACATTGAGTTTTCTTTTCCCTTTTCTTTCTTTAGTTAGATTTATGGCTTTCACTTGGTTAGTTGAGCTTGTATTTGCATTCATGAGTAGCTAAACTTGTAGCTTAGGGATTGATGTAGGTGATTAAGTTTATGGATTGATTTATGGTTTAAGTTGTGCAATGTTATTGTGTTTGTAATCTTGATTTAATGCTTTCAATTAATTGGCCATTAGTTGGATGATTTAAGTTTCGAATCTAGCTCGGGAGAGGGGATTTGATCTAGACTTACTCAAGATTGCATGAATAAAGTTTACTTTCTAATTCTTGACGGTTTTAGATTAACTTTAGAATTGGTTAAAAGATCTCATTGCCTTGCTTATTAATAAACTTAGATAGGGATATCAAGTTGGTTAATTTGCATGAGAATCAATTATACTCGGGAGAGGTAGTTGTGATTAAAGGGTCTTTGGCTCATAATTTCATTGTGCATAATAACTTATTCTTTAAAATCAATCCTAAACGACATCGGCGAAATCAATTCCCTAAGTAGTTTTCCCAATTGAATTTTCATTCTTTTTACTTGCTTTGATTTGTTTTTATCATCACCTATTCATCACTTTTTGATCCCTAAATAAAATTGGGCAAGATAATTCACAATACTCAATTTGCTTAAAAAACCAATCCAGAGGACGACATTCGAATTTACTATTCACTATATTATTACTTGACCCGTGCGCTTGCGGTAGGAAAAGTCCACATCAAGCCCTACAGTCATAAGCTCTTAAGCATGGGATGATCCACTTTATGGTGCAGTATACCCTTGCCTCAAGCTCATCTCCTGATATTTTGCTCGAGCAAGGTTGTTGACGAAGCGAATAACAGGTATTCTTGGTTCCTCAATCTCAGCAGCCTCACCTGATGCCTCAGCAATCCCTTTGCCCTTGTCTTCTCTTCGCTTGGGCAGACTCTCTTCCTCAGCCTTTTTTGCTTCTTCTTCTCTCGTCTTGTCTTCAGCCTCCTTCTTCTCTTGTTCCTCTCTCTCTATATTGTCTTTTTCAAAGTCAGTAGTTGGAGGCAAGGGGGTATCAGTTCATACTACCTGAATACGACCGACTTTTCGCTTAATCCGGCGACGCTTAGGTACCTCCGGCATGATCACCTCCACTCGAGCCTCCTGAACTGGCTCATTCTTAGTCGCAACCTCTGTCTGCACATCCTCATTGTGTTTTTCTTGAATCTCCTCTCGAACTTCCTCTGTACCCGCAACTCTCTACTCAGAATGTTTTGGGTTCTGTTCTTCTGGTTCTTTCGGGTCTTCTTCAACTACTGTGGTAGCAACCTCATCTGCTGCCTCCTAGACCACTTCTTGTTCCGCAACCCTTTTCTGCCTCCTCCTTCTCTTTGCTTCTTTTTCCTCCAGCGTCCTCTTCTTTTTCCTCCAGCGTCCTCTTCTTTTTCGTTTTTGCTTTCTGAACCTCGGGGGTAATGGGTACCTCTTCTTCCTCGTTATCTCTCTCTTTTCTCGCTCTCGTCTTAGCCATCGAAGAGTTTCAGAAGGAATTCTATAGCGCCCACAGAGAACGAAAGAAAAATGAAAATGGCAAGGGATGAATCAAGAAGATGAAATGGGAAGAACTTACCGAAGGTTCTTGAATAAATAGCTGCAGCAAATCAAATCATAACTAAAAGATTTTGCTCCGTATTAAATAGGTTTACCATTCACATTTAATTTTCAAATCATACCGCGCACGCTGTCAACGGCTAAACCGTTGAATAATCCCTGCGTGACATGTGCCAGCATCCCGGAAATTTACCTGCTCACAGAAATTCAAAAATCCCAATGGTAAAAACAATTAACTCACAATAAAATCCTTTTTCCCTCGGACGAAATGCTCCAGCCGGAATTAATTTAAAAATAGAAAACCAAATCTTCTAAATTTAAAAATAACCAATCAAATCAAATTTAATCTTTCTTGATAATCCAAATAAAATCTTTATTAATTTAAACTAAACAAAATTAGAGAAAATCTTCTTAATTTAGAGAAAATCTTTATTAATTTAAACTAAACAAAATTAAAATAATTGAAAAATAAAATCTAGATCTAATCTAATGAAATCTAATTAATTCAAAGATAATCCAAATAAATAATCCTAAAATCAAATCAAATTCAAAATGAAATAGATAAAATCTAAACAAATATTTAAAGATAAAATCTAATAAACCACACAAAATCAAATCTAACCTATCTGAAATTAAAAACAAATCAGAAAAATAAAATTGATACAAACACTGGGAGCTCAAAATTTCGCTCTGTGAAATGCTCTCGCAAAAATCCTGCTCTCTCAATCATCAACCAACTTTAGGGAAGGATATTTCGACTGAAACTCCTCACCCCAATAATGCTTCACACGTTGTCCATTCACCTTGAACACTCTCCCATCTTTTTCATCCTGCAAAGTAATTGCTCCATGGGGGAAAACCTCAATCACAGTGAACGGTCCTGACCATTTAGATTTTAGCTTCCCAGGAAATAATTTTAATCTAGAATTATAAAGCAAGACTTTCTGACCCTTGACAAACTCTTTAGATTTTATTTTCTTGTCATGCCACAACTTAGTCTTTTCTTTATACATTTTCGCATTCTCATAAGAAAATTGGCGAAATTCCTCCAATTCATTAAGCTGCAACATTCTTAATGCTCCTGCACGACTCAGATCAAAATTTAACTTTTTCAAAGCCCAAAACGTTTTATGTTCTAGCTCCAATGGTAGATGGCAAGCTTTCCCATATACTAACCTATAGGGAGACATACCTAGAGGAGTCTTATAGGCTGTCCTATAAGCCCAGAGAGCCTCATCCAACCTAAAAGACCAATCCTTCCTAGATGGATGAACTACTTTCTCTAGAATTGAATTAATTTCCCTATTACTAATTTCAGCTTGACCATTTGCTTGTGGGTGATAAGGGGTAGCTATCCTATGATTAATCCCATACTTAGCTAACAGCTTAGTTAAGATATTATTAACAAAATCTGTACCCTCATAACTCACTAGAGCTCTAGGTGTCCCAAACCGCGCCAAGATGTGCGATTGAAGAAACCTTGCAACTGTCTTGGCATCACTCTGATGGCATGCAATGTCCTCCACCCATTTGGACACATAATCAACTGCCAATAAGATAAAAACATTGCCATTAGAAGGGGAAATGACCCCATAAAATCAATACCCCATACATCAAATAATTCAACTTCTAAAATATAAGTAAGAGGCATTTCATCTCTAGGCCCTAAGTTTCCTCTCCTTTGGCAAGCATCTCATTGCTTGTAGAACCAATGGACATCCTTGAATAAGGTGGGCCAGAAGAATCCACAATGCAAAATCCTCATAGTTGTCTTATGACCACTGAAATGGCCTCCATACGGCGAAGAGTGACATTGCTCTAGGATTTCCTTTGCTTCAGCACCTGAAACCCACCTACGAATAATACGGTCAGAGCATTGCTTATACATAAATGGCTCATCCCAATAGAAAAAATTTGCATCATGCTTAAACTTTTTCTTCTGCCTCCAATCTATGTCAATAGGAGTGACTCCCTTTACCAAAAAGTTGGCAAAATCAGCATACCAAGGGACATCCCTGACTACTTTTACCTCAACAGCAAAAAGCTGTTCATTTGGAAAAGAATCTGAAATTGCAGATTGCTCCAGCAAAGATGATGATGGATCAAGACGAGATAAATGATCTGCAATGACATTTTCTGATCCCTTCGTATCTTTTATCTCCAAGTCGAATTCCTGCAATAATAAAACCCAACGAATTAGTCTAGGCTTTGCATCTTTCTTAGACATTAAATACCTTATTGATGCATGATCCGTGAACACCGTGACTTTGGATCCAACTAAACATGGCCGGAATTTCTCAAAAGCAAACACTACAGCTAACAACTCCTTTTCAGTAGTTGTGTAGTTGACTTGTGCCTCATTTAAAACCCTGCTTGCATAATATATAGGATGGATAAATTTGCCCTGCTTTTGCCCCAACATAGCACCTACCGCAGCATCACTCGCATCACACATTACCTCAAATGGTAAATTCTAATTAGGTGCACACAGAATGGGTGCTGAGATTAAAGCAGCCTTTAAAGTCTCAAAAGCCTTCCTACAATCTGCATTAAAGTCAAAAATATGATCAGTACACAATAAGTTACAAAGAGGTTTACTGATTTTGGAAAAATCCTTTATGAACCTTCTATAAAATCCAGCATGCCCTAAAAAACTCTAAATTCCCTTCACTGAATTCGGTGGTTCTAATCTTCCAATCACCTCTATTTTTGCCCTATCAACCTCTAGACCATTCTTAGAAATCCTATGACCTAGCACTATGCCTTCCTTCACCATGAAGTGGCATTTTTCCCAATTAAGAACTAGATGGGTATCCTCACACCTCTTTAACACCCGACCTAAATTATCTAAACAACTCTGAAAAGACCCTCCAAACACTGAAAAATCATCCATGAATACCTCAACAGTGGACTCAATCATATCAGAAAAAATTGCTAGCATACTTTAGATGATTCGGCAAGGGCTTCAAATCTAAAGTAGGTGCCTCAATCAGGGATGGCTTAATAGGAGGAACTTTCCTTTGATTCAAATCTAAAGACTCAAAAACATCCTCACACCTAAACAATTCTTTTTCATTTTTCCTTTCTAATAAACAAACCTGCAAATCCTCTACACTAACCTCTCCATGCTTTTTCGAATGCTGACTAGTCGAATCCTGTATTGCTGTCTCAATATCTGTGCTCTCCAGAATCCGAATGAAGGAGCAATCCTCCATATCATCTGGATATTTCATGGCTTTAAACACTTTAAATTTCACTTCCTCATTACAGACTCTCATTGTTAATTCCCCTTTTTGAACATCTATTAACGCCCTACCAGTAGCCAAGAATGGACGACCTAGAATTATTGGGACATCTTTATCAGCCTCATAGTCTAAAATAATAAAATCAACAGGAAATATGAATTTATCTACTTTTACTAAGACATCCTCAATTTTACCCTCTGGATATGTGATAGACCTATCAGCTAGTTGGAGTGTGACTGTGGTAGGCCTAGCTTCACCTATACCTAGCTTTCGATAGACCGAAAGAGGCATAAGGTTAATGCTTGCACCTAAATCACAGAGTGCTCTACCTAATTGTTTTCAACCTATAGACACAGGTATAGTAAATGATCCTGGATCCTTAGGCTTGGGTGGTAGCCCATTCTTAAGAATAGCACTACAGTCCTCAGTAAGAGATACCGTTTCAAACTCACCTACCCTCTTCTTTTTAGTTAAAATGTCCTTAAGAAATTTAGAATAATTAGTCATTTTCTCTATAGCTTCTACTAAAGGGATATTTATATGCAATTGCTTAAGAATCTCTAAAAACTTTTTGAATTGACCATCCTGACTCTTAGGCTTTTGCCTTTGTGGAAAAGGTAGAGGTGGTACATAAGGTGGGGGCGGCACATAAGGTGGTTCCACATTTGGAACAGAACCAGATGCTCCAGCATCTTTATTGCTGCCGCCAGCACCCTGACCAATCTCCAACTCTTTCTCAGCAATATTTTTATCACTATTTTTATTTATATCCTGGGTCTTACTAGGCTCATTTTTTTCTTCTAATGGCTTACCACTCCTAAGAGTTACTGCCTTTACCTGCTCCTTACCTTCCCTTCGAGGGTGTTCAATATCCGAGGGAAGTTTCCCTTGAGGCCTTGCCTTCAGCTCATTAGCTAGCTGACCCACTTGCAACTCTAGAGCCCTCATCGAAGCTTGATTACTTTGAATTGCTGCATCTGTACGAGTCATAAATTCTTTCATCATCGCCTCGAGAGAACTTCCCGAATTTTGTTGGGGCAAAGCCTGCTTATTTTGTTGGGGCAATACCTGCGCTTTAGCAAATCCTGGTTGGTTCACCTTTTGTTGTGCTTGCACATTACTTCCTTGTCCTCCCCATGAGAAGTTGGGGTGGTTGCACCAACCTGGATTATAAAAGTTAGAGTAAGGGTTATTCCTCTAATTACCTACAAAAAACACAAAAGCTGGATTGTTGGGGCAAAACTCGTAGTTGTTTAAAAAGATGATCTATCAATATTATTGATCATGCAACTCTCGCAGTATTATTAGCGGATTCCTCCCGAAACTCTGGATCTTTTGGAATGTGTTTCAACCCCAATTAAGTGTGACCGATCAAGCACTAGGAAACTGGCTATCCCTAGCTCAATCACTGGCGTTCACCAATACACAATGATCGTAGTGTGGATAATTGCCACACACTCTCTAAATCATCCCTGAAACTAGAGAGAGGTATTCACACCGGCTGGCCAGACGAGCATAAAATGGAAATAGGCACAACAATTAACCAAGATGCAATAATCAATATATTACTAAAGTTTAAGCACAACAACTACATGATCCTAACCAACACCTAAAACTACTTAGTTCATAATAAACATGGAAACATGAATTACAATCTGAGTAGGCATATTCATAATCACAAGATAATTAAAGAAAATAACAATCTCTGTAATCAACTTGCGAATGATGGTGTTCTTGGTAATCTCTAATCTCTCTATACTACTCGGCTTCCAAGAAAAGTTGGAATAAAATTCACTTGGACGGCTACTTCCTTTTATAGAAGGATAGGAGGCTTGAATTAGGTCAACTCACGTGTAGGGCTCTCCTTGCTCCTTTATCCCGAAAATAACTCAACATAAGTCAGTTCATGAAGTTGGCTAACGAGTTGTGACGTGGCAGTGTTTCTCCAAGTTTTGCTGCAGCATAGAATTTGCTCCCTCAAGTCGCCCAGCAACAGATTCTGCACAAAATGATTTCCAAAGCTTCCATTCTTCCAAATGGGTTAAAACATGTAATATCTCTCTAAAACCAACCCTATTAAGCATTAAAGACACACAAATCTTTATGTAAATGAGGCCTAAATAACTACCTTTTGGGTAGTTATCAATATACATAAAATTGCATCTTATTGATATACTTATAACAAATTTTGCATTCAATGACCTTCATAATATACCAACAATTAAAAATATATATCAATGATGTTTTTTAAAAAAAAAATAACAAGTCGATATTCATTATGTATTTAGCTACTTATAATCAAGTATATCAATGTTATTAATTATTTGAGTAATTTAAAAAATGAGGTATATCAATGGTATATCAACATTCATACAGGTATAGAAGACAAATATTTATGTTATAAAAGTCAAAATGTTCGTTTAAAATATGTAAATAACACAATACAATTCAATAAAGAGAAAAGGAAACATAACAAATTTAAGTAAGGAAAAGTAACATATCAAGTATATCAACGTTCATATACTAGTATGTCACTCCTATATTGATACTCATAATCAGATGTATCCAAGGTTACAGTAACCAAATCAAGTATGTATTAGGTATATCATTAGAATATTAGGTATATCATTAGAATATTAGGTATATCATTGTATTCATTCGAGTATATCAAATTTGGTATATCTGTCAACTTATATACTTTATAGTTCGTATATCTGTAAATATAAAGTATATCAGATATACATATATACTACTAATATACCACAAGGATAAAATACCTAATATGTTCACGAGTTTTCTTGCGTTGAGCAATTTTTGAAGGTGTTTGGGCGATTTTTCACGATTCAAGTCGTGGGTAAAGCGTTTTTCAGCTTCTTCTTCTGTCTCTTACTTAGTTATTCAAGTTTAGGATTATTTGTTTAAGGTTAGAAGTCGTATGAGTTTATTTGGAGAATCTTTTTGTGAATTTCTAGCTGAAAAATTGTTGTAAAAAAAACATTGTGGCTGATTACTTTTGTCTATTGTTTCAATTTTCTACTTAATTTTGTTGGGTTTTCTGCTTGGTTGTTAACATTTTGATTGATAAGGCGGAGGGGCTAAAAAGAGTTGGAGTTTTGGAACTTTGGTGCTTAGATTCTTAGTTTTCGTTGCTTTCAACTAGTTTTTAGATCTTTTTAGGTAACACCCTTTTTCCTTTTAAACCTCTAAATTTTTAGTACCTAACCTTTTTATCCCACCACCATGAGTGCCAAAAGGTCAAGAAAATCCTTGGCTTTTTCATCCTCTACACCTTTCGATAGGCTTAAATTTGTCAGTAGGGATGTTGAAATTGTCTTCAACACCTACATGGTGAATAGAGGGGCCATTCCTGGGAGAGGTTTAGTTCCAAGTGCCCGATCCCAGCCTGACCTCACCCATAGCATAACTGAGAGGGGCTGGCGTAGATTTACTAGGCACCCGGAGGCTGCCATAGTCCCAATAGTGAGGGAATTTTAGGGCAACACAGTGGAAGGATCCACAACTTCCTTTGTTAGGGGTAAAATTATTACCTTTTATTCGACCTCCATTAACCAGTTCTATGGCCTTCCTGATATAGATCGAAATTAGTACAACGATTACTCGAGTAACTATTTTGATGTCCATCAGATCATTGAGCATTTATGCAGGCCTGAGGCAGAATGGTTAATGAGGAGGGGTGAGGTCATTAACTTTAAATCATCTGATTTAACAGTGGATAACAGAGCTTGGCATAGTTTTCTGTGTGCCAAACTTATGTATGTATTCCATCTGAGTGATGTAAATAAGGACAGGGCAGCTCTGTTATCAGCTATAGCGGTCGGTCGCTCGGTAGACGTAGGGAAAGTGATTCATACTTCCATGTGTCGGATTCGCAGAGGAGCCACCACCGTAGGGCTATGACACCCTTCCCTTATCACAACACTCTACTGGAATGTTGGGGTCGACTCGGGACCCCACGAGGAGATTAGTCTTCCTGCAGTTGTGATTGATGGGAACTTCATCTTGACCAGACTTAGGCAGCATAGACCTAGGGTAGCCCACTGATAACTCTCCAAAAGGTAGTTATTTATGCCTCATTTCTATAGAGATTTGTGTGTCTTTTGTGCTTAATAGGGTTGGTTTTAGATATATATTATATATTTTAACCCATTTGGAAGAATGGAAGCTTTGGAAGATATTTTATGCATAATGTATTGTTGAGCGACTGGTGGGAGCAAATTCTGTGCTGGAGCAAAGCGAGGAGCAAAACTGCCACGTCACAGCTCGTTAGCCAATGTAACAAACTGAATTCTGTTATGATATTCTCTTCTATAAAAGGAGATGGCCGCCCAAGTCAAAAAAAATTCATCCTTTGGAGAAACATTCCATTCTTGGAGAGTTACTTCCACCTTTGGGAGCCGAATGGAGGAGAGAGATTGGAGACCATCAAAAAGACCATCATTTGCAAGCTGATCAAGGGAACTAATATTTTCTTGCATTATTTTTTAAATATGGATATGCTTACTCAGATTGTAACGTGTGTCTCTATGCATCTTATGAACTAAGTATCTTTAGGCGTTGGTTAGGGAACATGTGATTGTTGTGCTTAATTTCTAGTAATAAATATTGATTTAATGCATCTTGGTTAATTGTTGTGCTCATTTATATTTTTTGCCCACCTGGCCAGCTGGTATGAATATCACTCTCTAGTTTCAGGGATGATTTAGGGAGTGTGTGGCGATTAATCACACTAGATCATTTTGTATTGGTGAACGCCAGTGACTGAGCTAGGGATAGCCAGTTTCCTAGCGCTTGATCGGTAGTACTTCATTGGAGTTGAAACACATTCCAAAAGATCCGGAGTTCTGGGAGGAATCTGCTAATAAGACTGTGAGAGTTTTGCATGATCAATAATATTGCTAGAGCATCTTTTAAAACAATTACTAAATCCTGACCAGCGCCTGTTTTTAATCTGTCTGCCAATTTGTTTACTTTTTGTTCTGTCATTTCTTTTGCTTCAACATTCCTATAAAAACCAATCATTTTTACCACTTTTGAAACCATTGAAAAACTAAACAAAATAGATAAAGTGAAAGCTAGTCCAGACCTTGGATTCGATAAATACTTATTTCTTGTTGCGCTCGTGTATACTTGCACAGAGTCTACAGCCTTTTTATATCTTATTTTTACTCACTCTAGGAACCCAACAAGTTTTTGGCACCATTGCCGGGGACTTGAATAAGTTTTTATCTGATCTATTTTGTGTATGTGTTTTAGTGGTTTGGTGCTAGAACTTTTTGATTGTTTCTTTTGTTTTTGCAGGTGTGAGTTTGGTGCATGAGCGATCCGCTTGGGGTAAGGTTCGAGCTTGATCCAGAAATCGAAAGGACATTCAGGAGAAGAAGGAGATAGCAGCGCAGAAACCAGAATCAAATGGATAACGTGTCGCGTCTTCCGCAAGGTCCTGAAGATCCAGCGAACCCCCAGCAGAATCGTTTGTTGCAGCAAAACCAACCGCTGGAGAAAAAAGAGCAGCAAAATAATCAGGTTGAGAACCCTATCTTGGTAGCGAATGATAGGGCCAGAGCCATTCGAGCGTATGCTTTTCCAATGCTTGATGAGTTAAATCCAGGGATTGCATGTCCTCAAATTCAAGCAGCAAATTTTGAAATGAAACCTGTAATGTTTCAGGTGTTGCGAACCGTGGGGCAATTCCATGGTTTGTCATCTGAAGACCCTCATTTGCATCTTAAGTATTTTCTAGAAGTTAGTGATTCTTTTTTAATTCAAGGAGTGCCTAGGGATGCCCTTAGATTAACTTGGTTCCCGTATTCTCTTAGAGATGGAGCAAAGGCATGGTTAAATTCTTTCGCTCCAGGATCAATTAGGACATGGAATGAGTTAGCTGAAAATTTTTTGAGTAAATATTTCCCACCAAATAGAAATGCTAAATTAAGGAGTGTAATAGTAGTGTTTAGGCAACTTGAAGACGAGGCTTTTAGTGAGTCTTGGGAGAGGTTTAAGGAGCTTTTGCGAAAGTGTCCCCACCATGGTTTACCTCATTGTATTCAAATGGAAACATTTTACAAAGGGTTAAACGAAGCAACCCAGGATATGGTTGATGCTTCGGCTAGAGGGGCCCTTTTGGCAAAAAAATTTAATGAAGCCCATGAAATTTAAGAAAGAATATCTACTAATAGTTGTCAGTGGTCGGATGTGAGAGGCACAAATAAAAAGGTTAAGAGTGTGTTAGAGGTTGATGGTGTGTCCACCATTAGGGCTGATCTTGCAATGTTTGCTAACGCTCTTAAGAATGTGACAGTGATTAGTCATCAGCAGCCACCAGCTGTGGAGCCTGCTGCCTTGGTGAACCAAGTCGCAGAGGAAGCATGTGTCTATTGTGGTGAAGATCACAAATACAAGTTTTGCCCCAGCAATCCAGCTTCTGTGTTTTTTGTAGGTAATCTGAGGAACAACCCTCATTCTAACTTTTATAATCCAGGTTGGTGCAACCACCCCAACTTTGCATGGGGAGGACAAGGAAGTAATGTGCAACCACAACAAAATGTGAACCAATCGAGATTTGCTAAAGCACATGTATTGCCCCAGCAAAATAAGCAGGCTTTGCCCCAACAAAATTCGGGGAGTTCTCTTGAGGCAATGATGAAATAATATATGGTTCGTACAGATGCCGCAATTCAAAGTAATCAAGCTTCAATGAGAGCCCTGGAATTGCAAGTGGGTCAGCTAGCTAATGAGCTGAAGGCAAGGCATCAAGGGAAACTTCCCTCGGATACTGAACACCCTAGAAGAGAAGGTAAGGAGCAGGTAAAGGCACTGACTCTTAGGAGTGGTAAGCTATTAGAGGAAAGAAAAGAGCCTAGTAAAACCCAATTTGTAGAAAAGAATGGTGATAAAAATGTTGTTGTTGTGAAAGAGATGGAGACCGGTCAGGGTGCTGGAGGCAGCAATAAAGATGTCGGAGCATCAGTTCTGTTCCAGATGTGGAACCACCTTATGTGCCACCCCCACCTTATGTACCACCTCTACCTTTTCCACAAAGGCAAAGGGCTAAGAATCAGGATGGTCAATTTAAGAAGTTTTTAGAGATTATTAAGCAATTGCATATAAATATCCCTTTAGTAGAAGTTATTGAGCAAATGCCTAATTATGCTAAATTTCTTAAGGATATTTGAACTAAAAAGAAAAGGTTAGGTGAGTCTGAAATTGTGTCTCTTACTGAGGAATGTAGTGCTATTCTTAAGAATGGGCTACTAACCAAGGCTAAGGACCCAGGGTCATTTACTATACCTGTGTCTATAGGTGAAAAAGAGTTAGGGAGAGCACTCTGTGATTTAGGTGCAAGCATTAACCTTATGCCTCTTTCGGTCTATCGAAAGCTCGGTATTGGTGAAGCTAGACCTACCATAGTCACACTCCAACTAGCTGATAGGTCTATCACATATCTAGAGGGTAAAATTGAGGATGTCTTAGTGAAAGTAGATAAATTCATTTTTCCTGTTGACTTCATTATTTTAGACTATGAGGCTGATAAAGATGTCCCAATTATTCTAGGTCGTCCATTTTTTGCTACTGGTAGGACATTGATAGATGTTCAAAAAGGGGAATTAACAATGAGAGTCTGTAATGAGGAAGTAAAATTTAATGTGTTTAAGGCCATGAAAAATCCAAACGAGATGAAAGATTGCTCTTTCATTAGGATTCTGGAGAACACCATTGTTGAGACAACAATACAGGATTCGACTAGCAAGCATTTGAAAGATCATAGAGAGGTTAGTGTAGAAGACTTAGAAGTTTGTTCTTTAGAAAGAAAAAATGAAAAAGAATTGTTTAGGTGTGAGGATGTTTTTGAGTCTTTAGATTTAGATCAAAGGAAAGCTCCTCCTATTAAGCCATCCCTGATTGAGGCGCCCACTTTAGATTGGAAGCCCTTGTTGGATCATCTAAAGTATGTGTATCTTGGGGAAGGTGAGACGTTGCCCATTATTGTTGCATCAGATTTAATGTCGGAGAATGAAGAGGCCTTAATTCAGTTGCTTCAGCAATACCGCAAGGCAATTGGTTGGACATTGGCTGACATTCAGGGACTTAGCCCATCTTTTTGTATGCACAAAATTACTCTAGAGGAGGGATCCTTTAGGAGTATTGAGCAACAAAGAAGGCTTAACCCTACAATGAAAGAGGTTGTTAAAAAGGAGGTGATTGAATGGTTGGATGCTGACATTATTTATCCAATTGTAGATAGCAATTGGGTATGCCCTGTCCAATGTGTTCCTAAGAAAGGAGGTGTCACTGTGGTGAGCAATAAAGATAATGAACTGATCCCAACCAGGACAGTAACTGGCTGGAGGGTTTGCATGGATTACAGGAGGCTCAATAAAGCCACCCGTAGGGACCATTTCCCTCTACCATTTATTGATCAGATGTTGGACAGATTGGCTGGTAAGGCCTACTACTGTTTCTTAGATGGTTATTCTGGGTATAACCAAATTACTATTGCTCCTGAGGATCAGGAAAAAACCACGTTCACCTGCCCTTACGGGACGTTTACTTTTAGGTGAATGCCTTTTGGCCTTTGCAATGCTCCAGCAACATTTCAACGGTGTATGTTAGCAATTTTTTCAGATATGATTGAGTCCACTGTTGAGGTATGATAGCGAGCATAACTAACTATTTTTCCCTAATTAATTAAGCTAGTCTTTTATATTTAATTGGCCAAAATTATGCACTTTTGTGTTATATTTGTAGGAATCATGTTTCGGAGTTAAATCGAGAAATTGAAGCTAAATATGTGTTCGGGACATGAAAATTGGCTAAAGAACGAACAAGATTCAAGTTAGAAGAAGTTAAAAGAGAGCCATCCGCAGACCAGCGTCGGGACACTGCTCTTGGAGCGTCTCAACGCTGCCTTTCCTTTTTTGATTCAGGCGGCAAAAGGTCACAGCACCGCGACGCTGTGACCATAGCGTCTCGATGCTATTGACAGATTTCCTATTTAATCTTCTTTCCATGCTACGACCAAGGGGGGTCCAATTGGTGAGATTTTAGCCCTAATTTCGACTAGAGACCTTTTGTGGGAGCTAAAGGCAAGGCCAAGGAGTGGGAATCAAGCGAGAAGACGTGGAGATCGTGACGGGGACGTGTCGGTTTCGACGAATTCGAGTTTTCCTTTCTCTTTCCCTTAACTCTTGTAATTTTTATGGCTTTTCTTGCAATTAGTGTTTGTGGTTCAAAGACTATGAATTGCTAGTTGTTTGTCTTAGGGTTTGACGTAGTTGTTTTTAGTTTGTTGGATTGATTTTAGGTATGAATGTATTTTAATTTTATTCATGCAATTTTGTTTAATGCTTTCAATTACTTGATCACTAATTGAATGATTTAAGTGTTGAATCTAACTCGGGAGAGAGAATTTGACCTAAGACTTACCTTGTTTAATTGCATGACTAGAGTAGAAATTCTAAGTTTGTGATGGGATTTGGAATTTTTCTAGAAGTATAACATGGACTAAACCGAATAATTCCTTGCATGTTAATGAACTTAGATAGGGATATCAAGTTAGCTATATGCATGAGAATCAATTATACTCGGGAGAGGTAATCGTGATAAAAGTTTCCTTGGCTTGTAGAATAATTGCACGATCAATTCATTCCTATTAATCAATCTGCAATCTTAAATAATGAAATTAATTCCCTAAGAGTCTTTCCATTTGAGTCTCCACCCTTTTATTTTTATGTTTTTTGTCTTTACTTTTATCTTTATCATTGAGTTTTGCTCCCTAAATAAAATTTGACAAAAGTATTCACGGTACTTAATTTGCTAGAAAACCAATCCAGAGGACGACACTCGTTTAATCACGAAAACACTATATTATTACTTGACCCGTACACTTGCGATAAGCTAATTGTGCATCAAGGTATTTATGGACAATTTTTCAGTTTTTGGAGGGTCCTTTGTGAATTGTTTGGATAATTTAGGTAAGGTGTTAAAAAGATGTGAGGATACCCATCTAGTTCTCAATTGGGAGAAAAGCAACTTCATGGTAAAGGAGGGCATGGTGCTAGGTCATAGGATTTCTAAGAATGGTCTAGAAGTTGATAGAGCAAAAATTGAGGTTATTGAAAGATGAGAACCACCGACTTCAGTGAGAGGGATTCGGAGCTTTTTAAGTCATGCTGGATTTTATAGAAGGTTCATAAAGGATTTTTCCAAAATTAGTAAACCTCTTTGTGTTGGGTTTTATGCCCTAAAACTCGTAGATAGTGAATGTAACCGTTGACCGGATATTAATGAAATAATATTGATATATTTTTCCATTAATTGTTATTAGTTATTTTATATTTGTCTTTGCCTAATAATAACCCTAATCCAATAAACTAGACATCCAAGGCTGTAATATGAGTCTTGAACTATATGTAGCGACATATGAGATCATTGTTCAAGAAACAACCTAAAGGGTCTATAGTATTGGGATAAAGACTGGGTGTCTTATCCTGGTGAGACTATGGATACGACCCACTTTGTATTTGATACAAACGCTGCGATCCAACGCGTTCGTGTAGGAGAAATGCTAGTGGGGGTATCCTATGCAATGAGTTTGCATAAGACCGGACCGCGAAATATTAACCACTGGTTATAACACCATTAACTAGTTGATTTTCTATTTCACTAGGACGACCTAGACAACTTAGTCTTAATCCTGAGTTGATTATGGACTCCTGCTCATGAGAGATTGTCCTTTGATTTGTATGGGTGAGAGTGGCCAATACGCCGACTCAATAAGCCTACCACTTTGGGGACAAGACCGAATGGGGAGCTGGGAACATAATCGTACAAGATGGAATTCACTCCTTCCCGACTTTAGGGAAGCAGATGAGTGTTCCCTTAAGTGGTTACTCCGACTCTTGAACAAAGGGCCCTGCCCTCTCAATGGCACGAGAGGGTTTTCTGTTTGATGGTTGGACCACAAAGAGGTTGTTCATTAGAGGAGAATTGGTACTTAAGGAAATAGAGGTAACCCAGGGGTAAAACGGTAATTTGACCCAGCTGGTGTTACGGATACTCGTGAAGGACTAACTAGTCGATATTGGTCTAGATTCGTGGACACAGAAAATATGTCTGCATTGAGAAGAGTGCAACTGTGAGTCTATAGTGGAATGTACACACAGTTAACGAATATTGATTAATGTGGTTAATGAGTTTGACCAATTAATCTCACATCGTTGGAGCTACTGATCTGCAGGTCCATTAGGTCCTACTGGTAGCTCGTAAAGTAATTTGAGCAAATTAATTAATTCTAGGTCGGGAATTAAATATGTGATATTTAATTGGTGGTTAATTAATTAAAGAATTCATTAACCGGGAATTAATCAATTATGGAAATAATTAATCACTTAAGGAAGTGATTAATCATTTATGAAAATGATCTAATTACTTATGGAAGTAATTAGTCATTTGTGGAAAAGATTAATCAATTATGGAATTGATTCATCATGATTGATTAATTAAAGAATAAGATTGAATTAATTTTGGAAAAGATTGATTTAGTTGAATATTTTATTCATGGCCTCTCTTCTATAAATAGAACACTAGACCTAATTGGTCATGACACTTGACATTCTTGTTATTGCTCTTAGACTCTCAAAGACAAGACCTAGAATTCTCTCTAGCCTCCCTCTTAGAGAAAGACTCCCACAAGTCTTTTGCCTCCTAGACTTAGAGACATACCGGTGTAACCTCTGTGGTGATTGTGTCATTCAAAGAAGAAATTTCCAGCGAAGAAAAACTAAAGGCGGCTGCTGCGTTTTGATCGTTGGAGCATCGTTGGCGAAGAACGGTCAAGTCTACAACGGAGGTTTGTAACGGTTCTTCATCTTTTCTTTAGAAAAGCATGAAAATAAATTTAGATTTATTTTTCAACATGTTTAAACCAATTTTACAACAGCTTTAAAGTTTGTTTAAAGTTTGTTTGAGTTTTCGTAACGGTATTTTAATGTTAATTAATATACGGCGTAAGGTCCAATCGATGCGCTTCCGCTGCGTGGGGACTTTTATTCCTTACACTTTGATGTTTTGTTTCTTTATTTTTTTTATATTTTTTCAAAATGAAAATGAGAAGAAATATGAAAAAAAAACCAGTGGCCGGAAAAGTGATCGGCGATCGCCGGAAAAGTCGTCGGAAACTTCGCCGGCCGACGGCAGTCGGCGGTTGTCAGAAAAGTCAATGAGTCGCATGGAAGAAGAGAGGAGAGAGTTACTGTAGAAAATGGATAGAATAATCGAGTGGGTTGAATGATGGTTACTGTAGAGAATGGATAAAATAATCGGAGGTAAAAATTAACCCACCTCACCATTTATTTTTGTTGGTGCCCCAAACATTGAATAGGTTATAATAAGGGGAGTTCTTATAACCTATTCAGTGCCCCAAACACCCCCTAAATGGTCATGGCCATTTTTTGTGATTGAGGTTTTCCCCATGGAACAATTACGTTGCAGGATGAAACAATGGGAGAGTGTTTAAGGTGAATGGACAGCGGGTCAAACATTATTGGGGAGAGAAGTTCCAGTCGAAATATCCTTCCCTAAGGTTGGTTGATGATTGAGAGAGCAAGATTTTTGCGGGAGCATTTCACAGAGCAATATTTTGAGCTCCCAGTGGTTGTTTTTATTTTATTTTTTTTCTTGTTATGATTTTGTTGATTTTAGTTTGAATTATTTTAGATTTACTTAGATTTTGTATGATTGTTTTTAATTCTTTATTATTTTCAGTAGATTTTATTTTTTCTATTATTTTTGGTAGTTTAGCTTTTGTCTATTCTGATTAGATTTAATTGGAATTTTAATTAGGTTTTATTTTCGGTTCATTTAAATATTTTTTCGAGTTTATTATTTAATCTTTTAGTTTAGAATTTAATTCAGTTTTTATTTGGTTATTTAAATTCTGTTTAGATTAGGTTTAATAAGATTTCTTTTCTAATTTATTCGGCTTCAAAATAAAAGATAAGATTTGATTTGAGCGGTTAATTTTCGGATTTGATTATTCTATTTTAATTTTGAATTCTGTATCCAAGATTCTTCAGGTAATCTTTTGTTCAGAAGGTTGTTGCGGCAATTTTGTGGCCGAAGCAAATCCCTCGTCTGAATAGGAAGGGATTTATTGTGAATTAATTACTGTTACCGTTTGGATTTTGAATTTCCTGTTAGCTTTACGAGCTTCAATCATACTATATGTTTTGATGATAACAAACTTTAATTTACTAATGATTTTAGTTTTCTAAAGTAATCATAATGTAGAGCTTGGAAGGACGATTCCAACGCATTTTGAATCGCTCAAATCGGAGTTCAAACAAGAAAGTTACAAGCAAAAGAAGATTGGAATAAAAAGCCTACGTGACAGTGACGTGGCGCTTACGTGGCATCCAACGTGGCATCCAACGTGGCAGCTTATGTGAATGATCAATTTCCTCCATTTTTCTCTTAATTTTCTGACCCAATTTTCATCCCATTTTCTCCAAATCTTCACCAAAATTCCTCCCAATTCAAATTTTATTCTTTCCAAAACTATCCATATAATCCTTGATTTTATTCTCAAATTTCAATATTTCCATGTCTTCAAAATTCTCTCTTAAATTTGAAATTCTTTCCTACATTTCCTGTGGGCAGGTTAATTCTTTAAGCCATCTGATGGATCCACGTGTCGCACAGGGAAGATCAAAGAGCTTAGCCGTTGGACAGCGCATTATTGTTTATCATGGGCGTTTAAAATTCGGATTTTACCATTTGATGGTTTTAATTTTGCAGATTAAACGACAATTTTAATTAATGAAGCAAAATCTTTTCGATTGAGATTTTCCTTGCTGAAGCCCTATTTATTAAACATTCTTCAGTAAGTTTTCTTCATCTTCTCGTTTTAACCTTTGCCGATTTTATTTTTCTTTTTTTGTGTGTTGTAGACAATCCTTTAAAGTCTCCAATGGTGAAAACAAGAGCAAGAAGGTGCGAGACAACGAGGAAGAAGAGGTACCTGTTACCCCCGAGGCACAGAAAGTGAAAACGAAGAAAAAGAAAACGCCTGAGGAAAAAGAAGCCAAGCGAAGGAGAAGGCAACAGAGGGCTGAGGACCAAGAAGCTGTCCAGAAGGCGGCGAAAGATGTTGTTGCTTCGATAGTTAAAGAAGGAAATCAGAAAGAACTAGAGGGACATAACATTGAGCTAAGTGACCCAGTCGTTGCAGATACGGAGGAAGTTCAAAAAGAACAAACAGAGGAAGTTCAAGAAAAACAAGTCGAAGATACGCAAGAAGGTAGGACAGAGGATGTTCAGGAAACAGGTAATGAGCAAGTGGAGCAAGAGCAAGAGGCTCGTGTTGAGGTCATCATGCCAGAAGTTCTGAAACGACGTCGTGTGAAGCGAAAGGCTGGGCGCGTCCAGGTAATTCGAACGGATACCCCATCACCACTGCCATCGGAATCTGAGAAAGAGAAGGCAGCACGAGAGGAACGAGAGAAGAAGGAAGCTGGGGACAGAGAGAGAATAAGCAGCAGAAGAAACTTTGAGAAAGCTTAGAGAAGATAGAGGCAAAGGAATTGTGGAAGCATCGGATGAACCTGTAGAGGAAGCAAGAGAAGGACCTTTCATCTGCTTCATCAATGAGCTTGCTCGAGCAAAATACCGAGAGTTGCTACGAAGAGATTTCTTATTCGAAAGAGGGTTTGGTGACGGTCTACCACATTTCTTGAGAGCAGGAATCACAAATCTTGGGTGCAGTCAGTTCTGTGCGAAATCGGACCTAGTGAATTTGAATATTGTTCGAGAATTTTATGCGAATATTGATAATGCAGAGGAATTTCAGGCCATAGTTCGAGGAGTATCTGTTGACTGGAGCCCAGGGGCTATCAACTCGTTATTCAATCTCCAAGACTTCCCACACGTGGGCTTTAATGAGATGGTCGTGGCACCATCAAGTGATCAGTTTGATGTGGCGGTCCGGGAGGTGGGAATTGAAGGGGCTTAATGGAGGTTATCAAAGACGGAGAAACACACGTTTCAAGCGGCTTATCTAGAGAGTGAAGCCAATACTTGGTTGGGCTTCATCACGCTGCGTTTGCTGCCAACTACGCATGATTCGACAGTTTTTTATGTCTCCCTGAGCTTAAGTGAGTTTCATCATAAAATGTCGCCATGCTGAGGGTCAAGAGATAGAATAACTAAGGATTTTTTTGCTTTACAAAGAGTATTTAACCTAGTTGGTGATGAGTTTGAGGCAAGGGTTTACTGCACCATAAAGTGGGTCATCTCATGCTTAAGAGCTTATGGCTATATGGCTGGTTTAAGTCTGAAAAAAAAAAATTATAAACCCCTTGAAAATCTGTTTTGAATGTCTGATAATAGAGCTAGGCTGTGGTAAGTTCTTAGAATTGGGTTAAAAGTGCTGATTATTTGTCTATGCCGGAAGAATTAGTTTGCTGCAGCAGAGCTTTGTTTTGCAGAATGCTCAGGTAAAGGTTGAAGGTAGTGATGGATTGTCTGGTTTGATTAAGCTAGTCTTTGTCTAACGTTTTGAATTCTTAAGGAAAGGTTGGTTAGTATTGCTCGGGACGCACAGTAGTTCAAGTTTGGGGGTGTGATAACTCTCCAAAAGGTAGTTATTTAGGCCTCATTTCTATAGGGATTTGTGTGTCTTTTGTGCTTAATAGGGTTGGTTTTAGATATATATTATATGTTTTAACCCATTTGTAAGAATGAAAGCTTTGGAAGATATTTTATGTAGAATGTATTGTTGAGCGACTAGAGGGAGCAAATTCTGTGTTGGAGCAAAGCAATGAGCAAAACTGCCATGTCACAACTCATTAGCCAATGTAACAAACTGAATTCTATTGAGCTATTCTCGGGATAAAGGAGCAAGGAGAGTCATCCACGTGTCTAGGTCAACCTAATTCAAGCCTCCTATCCTTCTATAAAAGGAAATGGCCGCCCAAGTCAAAAACATTCCATCCTTGGGAGAAACATTCCATTCTTGGAGAGTTACTTCATCCTTTGGGAGCCGAATAGAGGAGAGAGATTGGAGACCATCAAGAAGACCATCATTTGCAAGCTAATCAAGGAAACTAATATTTTCTTGCATTATTTTGTATATATGGATATGCTTACTCAAATTGTAACGTGTGTCTCTATGCATCTTATGAACTAAGTATCTTTAAGCGTTGGTTAGGGAACATGTGATTGTTGTGCTTAATTTCTAGTAATAAATATTGATTTAATGCATCTTGGTTAATTGTTGTGGTCATTTATATTTTATGCCCGCCTGGCCAGCCGGTATTAATATCACTCTCTAGTTTCAGGGATGATTTAGGGAGTGTGTGGCGATTAATCACACTAGATCATTTTGTATTGGTGAACGTAGTGACTGAGCTAGGGATAGTCAGTTGCCTTGTGCTTGATCGGTAGTATTTCATTGGAGTTGAAACACATTCCAAAAGATCCGGAGTTCCGGGAGGAATCTGCTAATAAGACTGCGAGAGTTTTGCATGATCAATAATATTGCTAGAGCATCTTTTAAAACAATTACTAAATCCTGACCAGCGCCTGTTTCTAATATGTCTGCCTATTTGTTTACTTTCTGTTCTGTCATTTCTTTTGCTTCAACATTCCTATAAAAACCAATTATTTTTACCACTTTTGAAACCATTGAAAAACTAAACAAAATAGATAAAGTGAAAGCTAGTTCAGAACTTGGATTCAATAAATACTTATTACTTGTTGCGGACTGTGTATACTTGCACAGAGTCTAGAGTCTTTTTATATCTTATTTTTACTCACTCTAGGAACCCAACACCCACCCACCCACCACCGCTACAACAGGAAGAACCAGTAGATGAGCCCCTAGAGCAGGAAGAGCAGCCTCACATCGAGCATCCACCTCTGACGCTTGAGGCGTTAGAGGAGAGGATGGAGCATATGAGACTCACGCAGTTGTGCCAGTATGAGAGCCATTAGTGTATGGAGGCTAGACACTTCAGACGATCTGAGGCACAGTTCGCTTATTTTTAGTAGTACATGATTACCTCAGCGTCTGGACAACCTCTTCCACCGCCGCTGTCGCCTTATGAGTCTCCTGAGGATGAGGAGTGATACGCTTTCATATGAGCTCATTCACGGTTTTTCTATCCTTTTCTTTATTTTTCTTTAATTTTTTCTTAGCTTGTTATGGTTTTCTTTTTTTTTTTTCCTGTTTTATTTGTTTTCTTTTTTGTAGGTTTCAGCGAAATATAAATGTGGGCATTCATTTTTTATCCAGTTAGCTCCTGACCATATACTCTGACATGTTTTCTATTCTCTATTCTAATTGTCCCTTATTCTTTCTACTTCATATACATTGAGGACAATGTATAATTTAGGTTGGGGGTGGGGTGCTTTGTTTGCATGTGTTTTGTATGAGTTTTGATGCATCTGAGCGTCAGACTTCTTTTATCATGCATGTGTTATTTTATTGATTAGTTTTGATTGGATTGAGGCCATGCATCTGAGCATTGAATTATAAGCATGTTGCCCAGAAATTGAGCCTTTCTAAAACTTTTCTAGTACTTTTCTTGCCAAAGTAAACCTTAGACTGCCTAGGATTAGTTTGAAGGCTTAGGAGCGGATTATAGTGTTGGGTTTTATGCCCTAAAACTCTTAGATAGTGAATGTAAACAAATTGTATACTTGTTTCAATAAAGTGTTATTGAGTTTCTACAATAAAGTGTTATTGTTAAATATTGCACAATTTGACCCAAATCCAATAAACTAAGATCCAAGGTTGGTTGTATGTAACTTGAACTAGTATGTGGGGACATACGTGGATAGATGATCAAGTAACAACCTAAAAGGTCTATAGTACAAGGATAAGGTTGGGTACCTTATCCTGGTAACACTATGTGATACGGCTTGTTTTGTATTTGATACAGACATATTGATCCAAAGCGTCCGTGTAGTAGACATGCGAGCAGGGGTATCCTATGCAATGAGTTTGCATAAGACCGGACCATGAAATAGTAAACCACTAGATATAACACCGTTAACTAGTTAGGTTATTGTTTCAATAGGATGACCTAGGTAACTCAGTCTTAATCCTGAGTGTGTCATGAACTCCTTCTCATGAGGGATTGCCCTTTGATTAGCATGGGTGAAAGTGGCCAATACGCCGACTCAATATACCTTCCTTTTTGGGGACAAGACCGAGTGGGAGGCTAGGGACATGAGAACACAAGAAGGAATTCACTCATTCCCACTTCTAGGAGAAGTAGATGAGTGTTCCCTTAAGTGGTGACTCTGGGACTTGAACAAAGGGATTCCTCCCTCTCACTGGCCCGAGAAGGACTTTATGTTTATTGGTTGGACCACAAACAGGTTGTTCATTAGAGGAGCACTGGTACCTATGGAGACAGATGTAACACAGGGGTAAAGCGGTAATTTGACCTAGATAATGAATATTGGTTAACCTGATTAATGAGTTTAATAAGTTAACCTCATGTCATTGGAGCTTCTGATCAGTAGGTCCATTAGGTCCCCCTGCTAGCTCGTAAAGAGTAATTAAGAACAATTATATCTTGAGAGAATTTGAATAGTTCAAATTCATATTGGGAAGTAAGTTAATTGTATAAGATACAAATTAATATAATGTATAGTGATACATTAAAATATAAAGTCTAATTTGAGATTAAACTTTATTATTATGAGAGAAATAAATATTTGAAGAAGTTCAAATATTAATATGAGAATTTGATTCATATTAAATTTATAGGATATAAAAGAATTTGAAAGGAGTTCAAATTTTTATATGAATTTGATTCATATTAAAGAATTAGTTAATTGAAGGTCTGGAATTAAATATATGATATTTAATTGAGTAATTAATTAACTAATAGAAGGTCTGAAATTAAATATATGATATTTAATTAGTGATTAATCAATTAAAGAATTAATTAATTGGAAATTAATCAATTATGGAAGTAATTAATCGTTTATGCAAATGATTTAATCACTTATGGAAGTGATCAATCATTTATGGAAAAGATTAATCAATTATGGAATTGATTGGTTGTGGAATTGGTTAATTATAGAAAAGATTAAATCAGTTATGGAAATAATTCATTTTAAATGAATATTTTATTCATGGTCTTTCTCCTATAAATAGAACACTAAACCTAGGGTTTAGGTACTACAACACATGGCCACCCTAAGGTCTCATTCTAGCCTCCATCTCATTCTCTCAACTCAAGAACTCTAGAAAGAACTTTTTTCTCTCTAAGAGTTTTTCTTATTCAAGATTAGATAGTCCCACAACTACATTCCTAATCTTAGAGTTATAGTGGGGAAGATCAACCGGTGGTGTTCTTCTTCGTTGTAGAGCAATCAAGAATCATTATTGATTTTCAGAGACGTCAACGGAGGTTTGCTTTTCTTTCTCTTTTAGATTATTGTATGCTTAGCCTGAATAGATTTTATAGAATGTGTTCTGTAATTTTTGCCAATGTATTGGTATTTTGGTAGAAACAAAGTTAACTACGAAACGGTCCAATTGCGCTTCCGCGAACGAAATTGGGGAATTTTAATCCTTCATATACATCCATATGCTTGTTGTCACCTCGATAGGTGTAGGAATGAGCTAAAGAGTCAAATGCCTACAAATTAGCATGTAATATCTTGCCTAGGAGAAAAGAAAGAAAATATGCCTAAGAAAAAGAAAAGAAAAAGAAAGAAAAAGAAAAGAAAAATGAGCGCGAGCTTAAAAGAAAATCATGTGCTCGTCTACTTTGATTTTCAAGAAAAAGCATGTTATGCAATGTTCAAGAGCGATAAGGGGTAAAAAGAGCTCCCTACGGTATGATCAGTTAGGCCAACCAAGGGTTAAACTCGAGTTATGGGTCCCTGCATCGTAGTGTGAAAGCTAATGCCCTGCCTAAAAATAATGCATAAAGAAAATGTCTTTTATTTTTCAGGCAGCTAGGTAATGAGAAAAGCAGTCTAATTTGTTTGGTTTGCTCCTTGGTTAGTTCCTAGTGCCAGTGTAGAGGGAAGATAGGTTGAGGGTTATATAATCCAATCCAGGGTGATTAAAATTGATCCTAAGTAGACTAAGTGTGAGCTTTAGAGAGAAGCTTCATGAAAAATTTTAACCTGTGTCTTTAACGGGCAATGTGTGCATGATTCTTAATTTTAATGATTTTAGCATTTTTAGCATTGAGATTTGAGTTTTAGAACTGCAACTGTTGAATCCTGTATTTAGGTTTGTTTGTCTTGCTCGAGGACTAGCAAGGTTTAGGTTGCGGGTATTTGATAGGACCAAATTAGTCTTATTTATTTGTTATTAATCTAAACTTGTTAGAGTGCTCTTTACGCTTTATTTGTCTATTTTGTAGATTATTTGTGCAATGAGGGCATCAGAGACGAATCACACAAATTGGAGCTAATTTGGGCGACTTAGAGAGTTTTCGAACTAACTTGAAGTCTATGGATCTTGAGGAGGTGAGAAGACCGTGAAGATCGTGACGAGCCCGAGGAAGAGTTCCAAGGAGTCAAAAGTTCGAGTCCCAAATCGAGCAAGCAACAAGGAAGACTAATAAAAGATTGAGGGCACGCTGGACAAAGGCCAGGCGTCGAGACGTCGTGGCCAACGTCTCGACGCTGGCCTGTTCCCACCCTAGGCCCATACGACATGGCGTCTCGACGTCACGATAATTTTTCTATATAAACCCTCGTTTTATTCCACCATTTAGGAGATGTTGGTTGTAATTTTTGGTCCCTTTTGCGGTTCCTCTCTGTCTTGCACGGCCAGACCTCTATAGTGTATGATTTCTTGCTTAATTCTCTTGTATTTCTTGATTATTATAGCATAGGGTCGTGGGTTTTAGTCGGTTTCACCGTCGTCTAAACCCGTTGACGCCTATTGGATGATTCTTGGGATATAGAATGTGTCTCTTTGTGAGTTTCATCTTCTGATTCCTTCTTTAATTTTATCTTGCTATTGTATTTTGGATTTAGTATGTAGAATTAGCATGCACAGTATGTTAGATTGACGCCCTAACTTGCAGCTCATATGTTAATAATATGCTAAAGAATTAATTTCCAAGTAGCTAATGGATAGTTAGTTCAATAGTTAGCACATAGACCGATTTGTGGGCACGGGTCCTAAGAGCAATTTTCTAACATTGTTGCTTGACATGATAGGTCTAGAATCCAAAATAGCGTTAGAAGTAATCTAGGCCTAATTATTTCTAATGTCCTAATCAATCCACTAGACTTAAGGCAATTGGTTAATTGTATGATTTGATGGCTAAATCGAATTAATTAGTTAATCAATTAGGGTCTAATTCGATGGACGGTGTATTATCGAATTAGATGGCTTAGGTGGGCTTAGGGTCTTTTTTGGGTTCAGATTAGATCCATTGGGCGATTTCTTGGGTTTCATGCCCTAAAACTCGTAGATAGTGAATGTAAACAAATTGTATACTTGTTTCAATAAAGTGTTATTGAGTTTCTACAATAAAGTGTTATTGTTAAATATTGCACAATTTGACCCAAATCCAATAAACTAAGATCCAAGGTTATTTGTATGTAACTTGAACTAGTATGTGGGGACATACGAGGATCGATGTTCAAGTAACAACCTAAAAGGTCTATAGTACAAGGATAAAGTTGGGTACCTTATCCTGGTAACACTATGAGATACAGTCCGCTTTGTATTTGATACAGACGTATTGATCCAAAACGTCCATGTAGTAGACATGCAAGTGGGGGTATCCTATGCAATGAGTTTGCATAAGACCAGGCCACGAAATAGTCAACCATTAGTTATAACACCGTTAACTAATTAGGTTACTGTTTCAATAGGATGACCAAGGTAACTCAGTCTTAATCCTGAGTGTGTCATGAACTCCTTCTCATGAGGGATTGTCCTTTGATTAGCATGGGTGAGAGTAGCCAATACGCCGACTCAATATGCCTTCCTTTTTGGGACAAGATCGAGTGGGAGGCTGGGGACATGACAACACAAGAAGAAATTCAGTCCTTCCCGTTTCTAGGTGAAGTAGATGAATGTTCCCTTAAGTGGTGACTCCGGGACTTGAACAAAGGGATCACGCCCTCTCACTGGCCTGAGAGGGACTTTCTGTTTAATGGTTGAACCATAAACAGGTTGTTCATTAGAGGAGTGCTGGTACTTAAGGAGACATATGTAACACAGGGGTAAAATGGTAATTTGACCCAACTGTGATTACGAACACTCGTGAAGGATTGACTTACCGGCATAGGTCTACATCCATGGACACATAAATGTTCTACAGTGAGAAGAGTTCAACTGTGGGTCTTTAGTGGAATGACACACAGTTAATGAATATTGGTTAACCTGATTAATGAGTTTAATCTATTAACCTCATATGATTGGAGCTTCTGATCTGTAGGTCCATTAGGTCCCCCTGCTAGCTCGTAAAGAGTAATTGGGAACAAATATATCTTGAGAGAATTTGAATAGTTCAAATTCATATTGGGAATTAAGTTAATTGTACGAGATACAAATTAATATAATGTATAGTGATGCATTAAAATATAAAGTCTAATTTTAGATTAAACTTTATTATATTGAGAGATTGATATATTTGAAAGAGTTCAAATATATGTCTAATTAAATATATGGTATTTAATTAGAAGATAAAATAATTAATTATGAATTAATTAATTATTCAATTTAGTTTAAATTAGATGAGATTTAATTAAACTATAGTCTATGAGAGAAATAAATATTTGAAGAAGTTCAAATATTAATATGAATTTGATTCATATTAAATTTATAGGATATAAGAGAATTTGAAGGAGTTCAAATTTTAATATGAATTTGATTCATATAATAGAATTAATTAATTGAAGGTCTCAAATTAAATATATGATATTTAATTGGGTAATTAATTAATTAACTAATAGAAAGTCTGAAATTAAATATATGATATTTAATTGGTGATTAATTAATTAAAGAATTAATTAATTGAAAATTAATCAATTATGAAAATGATTAATCACTTATGGAAGTAATTAATCATTTATGGAAATTATTTAATCACTTATGGAAGTGATCAATCATTTATGGAAAAGATTAATCAATTATGGAATTGATGTGTCATGGAATTGGTTGGTCATGGAATTGATTAATTATGGAAAAGATTAAATCAGTTATGGAAATAATTGATTTTAAATGAATATTTTATTCATGACTTTTCTCCTATAAATAGAACACTAAACCTAGGGTTTAGGTACTACAACATAAGGCCACAAGAATGCACTCTTACATTCTCTCTAGCCTCCCTCTCATATTCTCTCAACCCAAGAACTCTAGGGAAAATTTTCTCTCTAGAGTTTTTCTCATTCAAGATTAGGTAGTCCCACAACTACGTTCCTAATCTCAGAGTCATAGCGGGGAAGATCAATTGGTGGTGTCCCAATTGTTGACGCTTGGTCCAAAATCAAGGAAGGTGTCCGTTGAAGTATTCAGAGTCGTCAACGACGGTATGTTTGCTTCTCCCCTTTAGATTTAGATCTAATAAATTTTGTATGTTTAGCCTTAAGTTTGTATAGAATTTGTTCTATGTTTTAACCAATGCAATAGTATTTTTGGATAAACAAAATTAACTACGAATCGGTCCCAATTACGCTTCCGCTTTAACGGAATTGGGGAATTCCAAATCCTTACACGATTAAGCAAAGCTAAGTTAGCCTTAAAATAGGTGGGAAGACAATGATCAAAGTAAATCATTCAGCCCCAAGAATCTCCCTAATCGGTGTCGTCAGTTTAATTTATTTTTTTCTAATTTATGTTTCTTGCAATTTAGTTTCTTGTCTTTTAATTTCCCGTCATTTAAATTCCTGCCTCTAGATTCCTTGTATGTTAAATTCACTTTTATGCAATCCCCCCTTTTACCGCTTTTAAACTCAAAGTAAATAGAAAACAAATAACCAACCATCACTCCCTATGATCTACTATTGCAAGTAGTTTAGTGATCGGTGATTATAATTTTTTTTTATCCAAGCTTCGGTAACTTGTCCGGTCAGGACCAAAAGTGTATTTTTCCCAAAAAAACTAATATGGTTTTTGAACTAAACACTTACAATTTTTTCAGGTCCAATTTCTTCCCTACTTTTGGCATCATTGAAGGTTAACCAGGGTTAACAACTTAGGAAAAAAAAATCATTCAAACGAAATTGTATTTACCACACTGAAGTTTATTTCAAATGATTTTATTGATAAAAAGGAAAAAAAAAACTAATATGATTTTTGAACTAAGCACTTACCATTTTTATTTTGGCAATACTGAAAGTTAACTAATATGATTTTTCTATACCAAATCCTAAACTTTTTTGTTTTGTAAAAAAAAAACATAACCCAAAATCAAAGTGAATTGTATATCCGAAACTTTTTTTTCTTTTAAAGTATCAAACACTTACTCTAATGGTCTTTTTGTTTTTATTTTTAATTAATCACATCATTTAACTCCACCGAAAAGTTATCTTTTTTCTTTTTAAGAAATACTTACCACGAAAGTTTTATTTAGACAAGAAAAAAAACATATATCCTAACCATATTTTGTGCATATTCAATGATATTCATAGAACCAAACCAGACTAGATTGTCAAAGAATAACATAACTTAAAACCCTCAACTAATTTCTTAATATTGATGGAACAAACATTTCTTACTGATATTTGCAAAATATGATATTTGACGTACAAAGTTGTATGAGGAAGATAAAAAAAAAAAAAAAAAAAAAAAAAGCTAGAAAAAAAAAATCCAGCTTGAACATTTGATTTAGAACCCCGTATTAAACAGATCAACACTCCAAACACATACTATTTTATCCCATACTAAAATAATCTACAAACCAAACACATACTATTTAACTCCACAGATTATTATAACCCTCAGACTATAATAACCACAAACTATTATAACCAACTCAACACCCCAAACATTCCCTTAGTGAAATGTTTATTTAAATAATAGTTATGAGCATTTAATTTGCTACACCAATGAATGTGGAATAGGTTGAATGAACAGAGATACCACACGATTCTTTGATTCTTGATTCTCTATGCCATGTCCATCTCCATATTGATACATACATTGAGCCATTCGAGCAAGATTCTTAGCTACCTTAATGAACGCTTGCGAGTGGATAGAATTCCCAACTTCAATTTTATTTAACTTCTTCCATGCCTCACTAATCAAATACCTAATATGTTCTCGAGCGTTGTTCTCTGACATTCCAAAGTCATTCATGTAACATTGTATTGATTTCGGAATATCACCTCTTTTTAGTTCATCCTGAATGAATTTATCCATCCAATGAACATATTAGCTTATCAAGTTTGTAATAAAATAAAGCATGTGATTATATTCCAATAAGCTGAAGCTTCTGGTTACTTTTTGGACGTTCTCTTTTTAAAATTATTTAAGGTCTCGTTTGATAACCATTCGGTTTTTGGTTTTTGGTTTTTGGTTTTTGGTTTTTCAAAATTAAGCCTACAAACACTACTACCACTCATAAGTTTAGTTGTTTTGTTAACTACCCTCTTTCCATGTTTTCAAAAACCACAATGTTTTAAAAACTAAAAAAATGGACCCGTTTGATAACGTTTCTCGTTTCTCGTTTCTCGTTTCTTGTTTCCTGTTTTCTATTTCTTGTTTCTTGTTTTTTCATAACTAAAAATAGCAAAACATGTTTAATAACTATTTCTATTTTTTGTTTTTTAATAAAAAGAAACGGAAACAAAAATGTGTTTCATTAAGTATTGTTTCTTGTTTCTTATTTTTTAGTTGAAATAAAATTTAGTACATATAATATAAAAAAAAGTATATATATATAGCATACATTAATAAATAAATATATAACTATTATATAGAGCTTATAGTATATATATAGAGTCTCAACCCAAAATAAAGTAATAATAATAATAAAATTTATCCTTCAAATGTTGTTCAAATTTAATTTGCAATGCCATATCTCATTCCAACCAATTTATCTTTAACAATGTTGGCTTACACATGTTAGTTCAATTAAACCAATTTGTTATTTACAAACTTTGTAAATTTTCAACGATCATTAATTTATTGCACAAAATGCTATTGATATATACATACATATATTTAAGGTTAGATAATTGAGCTTATATACTTACATTTCTTGAATTGAATAATTAAATTTATTTTTATTTTTTCCCTTTAAAAATGCATGTATTTTTAATTAGCCAACGATCCCAACACATAAGATCAAAAAGGGACAAAAATGTTTTTCTAACAATTAATGACAAATGTGAAATATCTTATTAATTATTTTCTTTCATACATAAATTAAAAACCTACCAAAATTAATGAAAAATAATAGATATTTAAATATAAAATAATAACTAAAAGCCCATTAATAAAAAGAAAAAAAATAAAAAAAGGAAAAAGAAAGAAATAACGGAAAAGAGAAAAAAAATTATAAAATGAAAGAAAAAGAAATAACGGAAAAGAGATTTTTTTTTTTAAAAAAAAAATATGGAAGTGGTAAAAAAAAAAAAGTAGAAAGAGAAATGAGAGAGAGGAATAGAGTAGATGAGTGTAGAAATGAGAGAGATGCGTACATGTATGAAAGATGGAAAAAAAAACAGAAACAAATTTTGAAAAACTACTTCTCAAATGTTATGACTTTTCTTGAAACGTAAACAAGAAACATGATGAGTTACCAAACATGTATCTCTCTTAAAAAATGAGAAGCATGAATAAAAAACAGGAAATGAGAACGTTATCAAATAAGCTTGTAGTTTTCAAAAATTTGTTTTTGTTTAATGTGTGTTTAATAAGGATGAAAACTATGGTAAGAAAATTAGGACAAAACAAACATAATTTTCCAAAACTAAAAATAAAAAACCAAATGGTTGTCAAACGGGCCAATTTTTTTTTAATTATTATTATTTATAAAGTTAAATTACAAATTTAATGTCTTTGGTTTGGAGAAAGTTAGAATTTATTCCCTATTATTTTAAAATTAGAATTTTGTCCCTATGATTTGATAATACTTCATAATACTTCATCAAATAGTTTCTGCACTAACAGATTGATTACGTGAATAACGAAAATCATGGGAGCCTGAATGGAAGCTAACGGAAAAGAATAAGGCTGGCGAAAATTATGGGTGTGAGATTGATGAAATTTTAAATGGAAAGTTAAAAAGGGTTGCTGCGAAAATCTGTAATAATGGCAACAAATCAAACAGCACATACATAGAGGTGGAGACAACCGTCGGTGTGGGTGGGAATAATTTGGGCAATTCAAGTGGTAAGGCTTATACAGAAAAGGAGGATATTAATAATGGGCCTGATAATATGGGGATTGTTAAGACTAAAGGTTGGAAAAGACTTCCTAAAGAATATAGGGCAGCAAGTATGGAGACCAAAAACTTCACGAATGCTCCATCTCTAGCTGGGGCAAAATATAAACTAGAGTCTGACTTGGGTCCTAATAAGAAAGAAAAGAGGTGTGGTGCTGGAATATGATTTAATTGTGCAATCAGTAGAGGCTGTTGGACAGCTCTGCCAGGCACAATGAAAATCTTAAGCTGGAATGTCCAGGGTCTAGAGAACCCTAGGACATTGAGAGTGCTTCGGCACATTATAAGTACTCATAGACCCCAATTGGTTTTCTTAATGGAAACCAAATTAAAAGACAGTAGAGGAGAGAGTATTCGAATTCAGTTGCAATTTGATTGTGGTTTAACAGTTCCTAGTACGGGCCAGAGTGGCGGCCTTTTGCTTCTATGGATGAAGGATACAGATGTGTTGATACACTCCTACTCAAAAGGGCATATTGACGCGGTCATTCGTGAGAAGGAGGGGGACTGGAGGTTCACGAGTTTCTATGGAAATCCCAACAGAAGTCTTCACCACGAACCTTGGACTCTGATGAAGCATTTGGGTGACCAAGTGGATATGTCGTGGATCATGGGAGGTGATTTTAATGAGATTATTGAGAGTAGTGAAAAAAAAGGTGGAGCTGATAGGCTAGAGTCAGAGATGAGTGCTTTCAGGGAGGCTATTGATTATTGTGAGGTTCTTGATCCTGGTTTCTTGGGACCTATGTTTGCCTGATGTAATAACCATGTAAATAATGGTGTCATCTGGGAAAGGCAAGATAGATTTCTCATTAATGTGAAGATGCAGAGTCGTTGCAATGCGTTTAAGATTCAGCAATTGGCTCGAGTAGTATCGGATCATAGGCCTATATTAGAAAACTGGAAGGAAGAACCCCCGGACCAGAAAGGAGGTGGTCGTAAACGAACTAAGAGATTTGAGAAGTGTTGGACCAAATATGAGGAGTGTAGGGCGATTGTGGCCCCGATTTTGGGAGGTATGGAAGGGAGCAATGAGAGGACACTCATTCTTAAAATGGGAGAGTGTTTACGACAACTTGATAAGTGGAGTAGGGCTCATTACAACGGATCCATCAGGGGGGCTATTGCGAAAAAAGAAAAGGAAATCCAGCATTTGTTTCTTCAAGGTGACCTTTATAATGAAAGGGAAATGAGAATAAAAGAAAAAGAGCTTGATAATTTATTAGAAGATGATGAGATTTACTGGAAACAACGAGCCAGGGAAGATTGGCTAAATTGAGGAGAAAGAAATACTAAGTGGTTTCATCTGAAGGCGAGCAATATAAAGAAGGTGAATAAAGTTCGGGGTCTTTTTAATGAGAGTGGGGTTTGGGAGGAGGAGGATAAGGATATGGAGGAAGTGGCAACTAACTATTTCCAAGAGCTCTTTCAATCCTCTATGCCACAGATAGATGCCATTGAAGAAATTTTGAAGGCAACTCCCAAATGTCTGACTGAAGAGCAAAATGTAAAGCTTACTTCCAATTTTAGGAGAGAGTAGATTCATGGGGTTATAAAAGGTATGCATCCTACCAAAGCCCCAGGACCGAATGGAATTCAAGCCATTTTCTATCAGAAATATTGGGAAGTGGTGGGGAGGGATGTAACTGATTTTTGCCTCATGTATTTGAACGGGAATGGGAGTTTAGAAAGAATCAACAAGACGTTTATTGCCCTGATCCCTAAGACAAATGAGCCTCAAACTACGAAAGATTTTCGACCTATTAGCCTATGTTCAGTGCTTTATAAGATCATATCCAAAGTTCTAGCTAACAGGCTGAAAATGGTTCTGAACTCCATAATTTCTCACGGTCAATCAGCTTTTGTTCCAAGAAGACTCATAACTGATAATGCTATTCTGGGATTTGAATGCATTCATGTTGTTCGTAGCAAAAGAAAAGGAAAAGAAGGGGTAGTAGCTCTTAAACTCGATATGAGTAAAGCATATGATTGAGTGGAATGGATTTACATCCGAAAGATTATGGAAAAGATGGGGTTTAGTAGCCAGTGGATCGAGCTTATCATGGGTTGTATTGAGTATGTGTCCTTCCAGGTTCTTTTGAATGGGGATCCTAGAGTTGAATTCTCCCCGAAGAGAGGACTTAGACAAGGGGATCCGTTATCCCCGTAGTTGTTCCTTATATGTGCTGAAGGTCTCCCAAGGCTTCTCAATAAAGCTACAGATAATAAAGAGCTGACAGGTTTGCGTATTAATAGATATTGTCGTGTGATATCTCATATATTCTATACTGATGATAGTTTTTTGTTCTTTAAAGCTTCTAATAAGGATTGCAGGGTTATTAAGAAAATCTTGAGATTTATGAAAAAGCATCAGGTCAAGTTATTAATTTTGATAAATCTAATTTTATGACGAGCCCTAATACTAACGTTGATCTTGCCAAAGAAGTTAGGGATATTTTGCAGGTGAAGCAGACCGAGAGTGTGGGACAATATCTCGGACTTCCATCCCAAAATGCTCGTAGCAAGAAAGAGATTTTCAACCACATCAAAAAGCGAGTCTAGAATGTGCTTCAAGGATGGAAAGGGAGATTTTTTTTTTCAACTGCTGGAAGAGAGATCCTCATCAAAGAAGTGGCCCAAGCAATACCAAACTGTGCTATGAGCTGCTTTAAATTTCCTAAGTCTTTGTGTAACGAGCTAAATTCTATGCGTGCTAGGTTCTGGTGGGGTGCGGGTTCGTCAGGAAACAAGATCCATTGGATAAGTTGGAAGAAATTGAGCATCAGCACAAATCATGGAGGAATTAATGGGATTTAGGGACCTATCGGTGTTTAATCAGGCCATGTTGGCTAATCAGAGATGGAGAATTATTCGCTTTCCAAATAACCTTCTTGTTAAAGTCCTTCGTGGTCGGTATTTTGAAACAAGTCACTTTCTAAAAGCCACGTTGGGAAGTAATCCATCCTACACATGGAGAAGCATAGTGTGGGGCAGGGATCTTTTCAGGAAAGGGTATAGATGGCGTATTGGAAATGGCCTCATGCTGGATATTGAATCAGACCCGTGGATTCCTAGAGTCGATTCCAGCATTCCACTGATCACGAATGGAAGGGCTCATAACCTTACGGTGGCTTACCTAGTTCACCCGGATGGAGGATGGAATGAGTCGGTGGTTAAAGATTTGTTTTCTGAGAAGGATGCAAGTGATATCTTTGACATCCCAATTAACCCAAAGAACAGGGTAGATGAGATTATATGGAAGTTTGACCCAAGAGGATTCTTTTCAATTCGAAGTGCTTATCGATTGGGTATCCAGTTACAAGATTCATTAGAGGCTTCGAGTTCGTGCTTACTGCAAAAGGAACATTTGTGGAAAAAATTTTGGAAAACCAACATCCCCCCTAAAATCAAAGTTTGTGGATGGAAAATCTATAATGATATCCTTCCAACTTGCACTAATTTGATTAATAGGGGAGTGGAAGTTAATCCATTTTGTCTTCTTTGCAGGGCCAAACCTGAGACAATCAATCATCTTATGTGGGAATGCAAGGTAACTAGGGGTATTTGGTCTAAATTCTTCCAACTTCCTAACGAATTTTATGGTTTTGACAGGAGTATTTGGACGTCAGCGGACTACTATGAGATCATGTGGAAAGGAATCAACTAAGGAGTGATGGAGGAGAGTAGAATCGCAGAAAGCTTGACCATATGTTGGCAAGTGTGGAAATACAGGAATGATTTGCTATACAACAACCAAATCCCTAGCCAAGAATCAATTCATTCTCAGATTCAAAGAGTGCTCTCAACATACCTTATTCCAGAGGAGATGGATCGGCGGGAGCAAAATCAGATCAATCAGGCGGCTGAAGTCCCTAAAGCGAAAGTTTCGTGCAAGCATACCTTTGAGGATGAGAATCGGAGAACGTCGATTTCATGGTTGAGGCCTCCTATGGGTCATGTGAAGCTGAACTGTGATGGCTCGTGGAATGAAGAAAAGAAGATCGGTGGATTAATTGGTTGGATTTTGCGTCGATGGGATGGGTCTCCAATCTCGACTGGGTTTCGAGTCATTCACAAAGGTTGGAAGATCAGTTGGTTGGAAGCTCTAGCAGTGGTAGAAGGAGTGAAATCGATCCCTCAAGAATCCCCAAGAGTTTTTATCGAGCTTGACTCAGTGCAGGTGGTAAATTTACTTTTGGAAAGAAGGGAGGATTTTACTGAACTCTCCCTCTTCATTGATGAAGCAAGAGGACATCTATCAGGGTTCCCAACCCATTCGATCAATCATATCTCCAGGCGACAAAACCACATGGCCCACTAATTAGCTCGACGGGCCTAGGCTTTAAATTCTTCTGAGTGTTGGTGTGAGTCCTTCCCCAATTGGTTTTTAAAACAGAATATTTTAGATATTGGAATTGATTCGAGCAATCTTGGGGGCGCCTGTCCCAGGACTGAAATGTGTTTTGGGAGCTGATGCTCCATGATTTATGAAAGTTTGTTGGTTTAAAAAAAAAAAAAACAGATTGAGTACGTGGCTATTAAAAGCCACTAATGAATCGAGTATAGGATAGGAACGAAATCCTAACGAATTGAGTCTGTGTAGGACTATTTAACGATTTTTTTTAATCAAATCAAACAAAATTCAAATTCTAAAACCATAGGGATTAAATTATAACTTTCTCCAAACCTAAAAAAATAAAATTTGTAATAACTTACCCTATTTCTAACAACTATATGATCTCATTTGTAGTTGTGATAATATACAGTCATAAAATTAAGTAGGTTTTTTTTTTTTTTTTTTTGGGTATGTAACAAAAAAAAAACATTTCAAGAAGAACATCCATCAAACTTATAATAATCATTATTTTATGTTATCTCTTTACGTTTCAATCCTTCGATTATTCTTTTTTTGTTTTTTTAAGTTTTGCAATACTTAATCATGATGAAAGGGTCGTTATTCACATACCAGTGATGTTGCTAGATCATCAAAGAGTCGCAAAACTGTTGATGACAAACGAACTAAATCACCATATTCCATCAAGGTCTCCAAATCCTCCTTTAATATTGGAGATGTCACAAAAACATATGCATGAACTAACATGACTGGTCCTGATATCGAAATCCATCCATGGTCTAGAAATTCTTCAAATGTTGGTTTATAACCGCTATGGTACCACTTTGCCTCCAGCATATAACATTTGCACAACTCTACCCACTGTATCAACCAAATAAATAATTAAACAGAAAATTATTCCATTGTAATCAAGTTTAGATTTATAAAATTTCATCATAAGTGCATACCGTTTTCTTAAGGTATTGGACGACATTAACTCCTTGGTCTCTTAATATATCAAAAGCCATCTCATTTACAGAATTGTGGAGAGCAAGAAAACATATTTTCATGTAATCTGGAAGTTGATCTATTGCAGTAACATCCCATCTGAAAATACAATTTAAAAGAGAATAAAGCATTAGTTACATTTCCAAAATTAAGATTGATTATTTTGTAAACCATAGAGTGTAAAGCTTTTCAACATTTTAAAATGTATTACATCTTTTAATATATTTTGTTTAAAAACAAATTAGCCAATTTTTGTTAATTTAGATGGTCAGTCTAAAATGGGTAATTTTTTTTGGTTAAAAAAAACACTTTTACTCCCTATATTTTCCTAAAAGTAACAATTTAGTCCCTGAACTTTTGTCTCTAAAGATTTAATCCTTGAACTTTTAATATTGTAATAATTTAAGGGACTTTTGTCTCTAAGGATTTAATCCTTGAACTTTCAATTTTGTAATAATTTAAGTCCCTGGACTTTACAATTTGCAACAACTTAGTCCTTGTTTTGAAATTTTTTTATCAAAATTAAGTGTCGATTTTTATTATGTAAAGACTTAATAATCTTTGTTGTTTACAAATACACATGGTCTTATCAATCATTATATGCAAGAAATTCCATGAATCCTAATAATAATTTTCAGGACAATGATTAAATCGTTACAAATTTTAAAATTCAAGGACTCAATTGTTTATTTCAAAAAAGAAAAACGATTCAATTGTTACCAAATTGAAAGCACATGGATCAATTACTTACAAATTTAAGTGGAACTAAATAAATTGTTGCTTTTATGAAAGTTTAGGACCAAATGTGTTTTTTAACCATTTTTTAACCAAAAACTATCCATTCAATAGATGGTTTACAACCAAAACTTTTTTGTATGTTATAAGATACACGAGTTACTTACCTCTCTACTGCATCAGTAAAGAGCTCAAGTTCATCCAATGTGCCATAAACATCATAAACATCATCGATTATTGTTATAAATGCATAGACCTTTGTAGACATTCTTCTAAAATAACCAAACTCAGGTTCAAATCCAATGCCTACTGTCCATAAGAAACATTGCATCAATCTATCTCTTGCAAAGCTCAACTTTTCTCCAAGTTTAGTGCTCTTCCACCAGCTTTACATGTACAAAATAAAGTAGGGTTTAGGGTTAAAAAGTTAAAGTTATTAAGGCCATGTTTGATAACCATTTGGTTTTTGGTTTTTGGTTTTTGAAAATTAGGCTTATTTTCTTTAAATTTCCTCACCATGGTTTTCATATTTTGTAAAGACACACTTGAATTCCTAACAAAATTCTAAAACACAAAAAAAAAGAAAAAAAAAATTAAAACTATTTGTTTTAGTTTTCAAAAATTGGCTTGGTTTTTGAAAACAGGGGAAGAAGGTAGGGTGAAAAAACAAAGAAACTTGAGTTTAAAGTGGTGTTTATAAGCTTAAAAACCAAAAACCAAAAATAAAAAACCAAATGGTTATCAAACGAGGCCTAAAATATTGAGTTGAAGCATGAATTTCAAAGCTCAAAATTTTGACATTTTTCTCACCTTGACATATATTTAAGATCTTCTTGATGGATCGATTGCACCATGTTGAAATCTAGTTTAGCGATTTCGAGAAGAATAGGATTCATGTCTTCCCTTCTCTCATATATATCGATGAACCACCTTGCTTCCAATCTTGGCATTCTCCAATGTAGGGGAACCTCCAAAGCATGTTTGACAATGGATATGTCGAGTTCATTCATACTTGATTTAATGTATTTTTCTAAGTAGTCGATTGTAAAACATCTTGCTGCCTCTAAAACCTCTTCACCCTCGATAGACAAGAATGAAGCTTCGTATAAAGACAACATTCCATTTAAATCCTTGTAGAGGTTTGTCGAAAAATTTGTTGTCTCGTCCTTAAAGTTATTGAAAACCTCTGGAAAAATAAAATAAAGAGAATTTGTTAGATAGGCAAAGTTCATTTAATACAACTCGAATATTTTTAGTTTGACCATTTTTATGTGGACAACAATTCTTGAATTGATAGTTTCACTAAAGTAGGGTTAGTTACAAATAGTGAGCATAGCTCAGAGGTAATTGACAAACAAAAAAAAAGTTAAATTACCCCATAAATATTGAAAGTAGTATACATTGTTACCTTGCGAAACATTGAATCCATGTTGTCTTAAGAGTCTAAATTCGAGAGCCGTAGCATAGAGATTATTCTTCTTCCAATCATCATCTTCATTGCTCTTGTTGTATATTCTCTTCAACAAATCCTTAATCTCATTCTCAAAATGATACGAGATTCCAAGCCGTTGCAAGGTGTCAATGAACTCGAGTTGTTTTAATGGGTCATCAACCATTTCCCTAAAGATAACTCCAACCTTTTTCTTCAACTCATTGAAGCGTTTTACACACACTTCTCCCTAAAAATGACACAAATTAGTTATTAAATTGATCTAAAAAACTAGACTATCAAATGAAATTAAAAGGTAAGTGAAGGGTACCAATGCACATTTTATGTATTTGTACCGTAAATTCACTTGTTAACGATTGGACAAACTCATATTTCCAAATGGCAGGTTGATAATTTGCAGAACGTCGAACAATGGTTTGAGTAGCATCAGACATCCTTATTGTGGCCTTTACTTTAGGAAGGCGAGGAACAAAAGAAGGCTTGGGATCAAAAGAAACTTGTGGGATGAAAGGGCTGGTGAGGGAGGAAGCAAGAAACTGGCGAAGAGCCATCTGAGAGAAGAATTGTGTGTTGATGTAATAAGTAAACTGAAATTTGATTGATTGATGATTCTGCATTTCTTGGAGTAGCTAAATATATAGATGTGCAACACTGATTCACTTCGGTTTTTAGCATAAGCAGCCTCATGGAATTGTTTTTGTTGTTATTATTATTATTATTATTATCATTATTTTGTTAAATAAATTTAGTTTATGGATCGACGTCACGAGTCTAATTAAGATGCCGTTTGATAACCATTTGGCTTTTAGTTTTTGCTTTTTAAGAATTTATGTTTGTTTTTTTTCAATTTTTTTTTTTTTTACAATGGGTTTTATCTTTGTTAAGGTCACGTTTGAATTATTAGTCAAATTCTAAAATCAAAAACAACTTTTTTAGACCCCATTTGAGATCCAGTTGGTTTTTTTAAAATTGAACTTGTAAACACTACTTCCACCTATAAATTTTTTTATTTTGTTATTTTCCTTCTTTTCATGTTTTTAAAAACAAAGTCAAGTTTTAAAAGCTATAAAGAGTAGTTTTCAAAAACTTGTTTTCTTTTTGGAATTTGGCTAAAAATTATTTAAATATGTCAAAAGTGTTGTAAGGAGATTAAGAGGAAAATCAGAATAATTTCTAAAAATCAAATGGTTATCAAATGGGGTCTTAGGCTTAAAAACTTTACTTATTTTTAAATATGGAAAAAAAGGTAGATAACAAAACAAAGAAACATATAGGTGGTAGTTGATAAACAAGTGACTTGTGTTAGAAAAACGTGTAAGACAAGTATGAATGGAGATGATTTTTCATTCAACTAAGCATGCCTTTATATAGGCTTACAAAAGTAACCATAGAATACCAATGGTTCATAACTTTAAATGTGATAAAATGCTCATAACTCACCTAACTCCCAAAAGCCAAAAGTCACACAAACCAAAAGTCACACTAATTGCTAAATAAAGTTTAATAATGAAAATGGAAAACCTTTCATTTTCTCAACACCCCCTTAAACTTGATTTGTTACACCAAGTAAACTCCTCTCTGATAAAAGTCTCCAACTTGAGGGGCTTTGTGAAAATGTCTGCCACTTGGTCTTGTGACTTGATATATTTGAGTTCCACTTCTTTATTCGCAACGCAATCCCGAATGTAGTGAAATCGGGTATCAATGTGCTTGCTTCAAACCATAAAGAGCCTTCTTCAATCGAAGCACTTTGTTTTCTTCACCCTTGACTTCATAACCCAATGGTTGCTCCACATAGACTTCTTCCTCAAGAATTCCGTTCAAGAATGCCGATTTGACATCCATTTGATGTATTTTCCAATGATTATGAGCTTCCAAAGCAATAATCAAACGAATAGTTTCAAGGCGCACAACGGGGGTAAATACCTCATCATAGTCAATGCCATGTCCTTGACTATACCCTTTCACCACTAGTCTTGCCTTGTGTCTTTCAACATCACCATTGGCCTTTCTCTTTGTCTTGTATAACCACTTCACTCCGATTGGTTTGTGCCCTTTTGGAAGTTTGGTCAACTCTCATGTGTCATTTTTCTCTATCGCCCGAATTTCTTCATCCATTGCATTGGAAACTAATAGGCTCACAATCACCAAAAAGACAATAGAGAGTTATGTCATTTTGATTTTCATTTACCTCATTAAGTTCCTGTAGACTTCGGGTTCCTCTTGGACCAATTTCATTCTCAGAATCGCTGGATGAACCTTCAGATGACGATCGATCGGTCAAATGGGATGGCACTGGACTAGGCAAAACTTCACCCATTTCATCTCTGGTTGGCTCATTTTCATCGTCTTCTTCAAAATATGGAAGGAAATCATACTCCTCCTCATGTATATTCCAATCCCAAGTTGCTTGTTCATCAAAAACAATATCATGACTAATAATTACCTTCCCATTCAAATGATTGTAAAGGCGATAACCCTTTGAACTTGCATCATAACCGATGAATATGAGTTTCTCACTTCGATCGTTGAGCTTGGTCCTCTTTTCCTCTGACACATGAGCTTATGCAATACTCCCAAATACCTTGAAGTGACCAATTTTGGGCTTTCTTCCATTCCATGCTTCTTGAGGCGTCTTGTCAAGCACACTTTTGGTTGGTGCTCGATTTGTCAAATAGACCGCACAAGCTACGACCTCCACCCAAAATTCCCTTGGCATTTTCTTTTTCTTTAGCATGCTTCTTGTCAAATTCAAGATTGTCCGATTCTTCCTCTCTCCACCACGCCATTTTGTTGTGGTGTCCTTGGTACTGTTAACGGACGTCCAATGCCTTTTTCATCACAAAACTGTTTGAACTCATTTGATGTGAATTCACCACCTCGATCAGTTCTCATGGCCTTGATTGTAAGATTGCTTTCATTCTCCACATGTGCCTTAAATCTCTTGAAGATTTCAAATACTTCTGATTTTTCCTTCAAAAAGTACACCCATGTTTTTCTAGAAAAATCATCAATAAACAAAAGGAAGTATTTACTTTTACCATGAGACTCCAGTTTGATCATTCCACACACATCAGCATGGATGAGTTCTAGAGGCTTCTTGGCTCTTGTCATAGACTCCTTCGGAAAACTACTTCGATGATGTTTGCCAAATAGACATCCTTCACAAACTTGGTTCGACTTGTGAATGTGCGGTAAATCCCGCACTATCTGCTTCTTCGACAAGTCTTCTAGACTTCCAAAATTGAGGTGTCTGAACCGTAGATTCCATAACCAGGAGAGATGCTCATAACACGTCTTCAAGCATTTTGGAACATCATTACATATATTCAAAGGAAACATTCGGTTTTTTGTCATGGAAACATTAGCAATAAGTCTCTCATGATTATCCCTCAAATACAAACAATTTTTTTTTCATTTGAACTTCAAAACATTTCTCTAACAATTGTCCTACACTCAATATATTATTTTTTATACTGGGAATGTAATAAACATTTGTAATATATTTATTTTCTCCATTTTTTAATCGAATGAGAATTTTACCTATTCTTTTGATGGCGGCCAAAGAATTGTCTCCAAAGGCATTATTACCTTTCTCCATCTCGTTCAACTCCACAAACATCTTGTGTTTTCCACACATGTGGTTTGAGGCTCCGGTGTCAAGATACCACATTCTATTTTGACTCTCTTATTCTCCCTTTGAAACCATAAATAAGGTTTCATTATAAGGTCGTGCATTTGAATAAACTTAGATAGGAATATTGGATTTTTCATATGTATGAGAATTGTTTATGCTCAGGAGAGATAAATATGAGATTAGTTTATCCTAGATTTATGAGTCCTTGCATGTTCACACATTCAAGTAATTAATTGGGGAATTGCAATGGGTAGCAAAAAATATTAGGATATTTGCAAATCTAGCTATGATTTTTTAGGTTTGCAAACATAGCAAAATTTTAAAAATCTGATTTCCGTTTTTTTTATTATTCCAGTTTTACCCTTGTTGGTATATCAACAGGTATATTAGTAGTATATCTGATATACTTTAGATTTACTGATATACGAAATATAATGTATATCAGTTAACTAATATACCAAATTTGATATACTTGAATGAATACAATGATATACCTAATATATACTTGATAGGATAAGCATGACATTTGATATACTTGATTAAATGTTGATATATCAATGATATACTTAATATGTTACTTTCTTTACTTATATTTGTTATGATTTCTTTTCTCTTTATTGAATTATGTTGTGTTATTTACATCTTTTAAAATGAAATGTCTTGTTATGAATGTTGATATACCATTGATATACCTCATTCGTTTTTTTTTTTTTTTAACTTACCTCATTTTTTTATACTAAAATAATTAATAACATTGATATACCTGATTAGGAGTAGCTAAATACATCAATGATAGACTTGTTATTAAGAAAAAAACCACTGATATATATTTTTAATTTTTGGTGTATTATGAAGGTCATGGAATGCAAAATTTGTTATAAGTATATCAATAAGATGCAATTTTAAGTATATCATTAGTGTATTAGTAGTCACTAAAAATGTAATTTAAAGTATATCATTAGTGTATCGGTAGTATATCATTAAGATGATGTATAATATATTGATGACATATTTGCCAAACATGAGCATAACTCAACTAGCATAAGATATACACATTCAACCAAGACGTTAGAGGTTTAAATCTCCTACCACACATATTGTGTCCAAATAAAACTAATATTTCTAATTCTTTATTGATGAAATATATCAAAGATATCTAAAAAAAGCTCATGTGTATACTTCATAAATAAAGTATATTATATTCACAAAATATACATCTGATATACTTTATATTTAGTATATCAGTTGATTGATATACCCAATATCTAGTATATCAGAACACTAAATAAATGAATGATGTACCTGATATACAGTATATCAATAACACCATTGATATACTTTTTAAAATTCCAGCGTGTTTTAGGGGTTTTTTTGACTTTTCAACTTTAATGCTTAGGCGGGCCCACGTTTTTTTGCTATATTTGCAACATTAAAAAACTGATGACATGGTTGCAAATTCCATATTATTTTTTGCTATTCTTGCAACTGCCCCTAATTAATTCACAAGCCCAATAGGTGAAATCAAATCCCTAAGAGTTTTCTCCATTTGAATTTCCATTTTTTTATAGCATTCTTTATTTTTGTCCATTATTCGCATCATGTTCATTTCTCCAAATAAAATTGAACAAGATTAATCACGATAGTTAATTGGCTAAAACATCAATCCAGAAGACGACACTCGTATTTCACAAAAAACACTATATTAAAACTGGACCCGTACACTTGCAGTAATGATTTTTGCACATGAGGTATTTTTGTTGATATTGCTGTTTTGGTTTCTTTTCTGTTTTTTTTTTTTTTTTTTGTAAAATAAACTTTGAATTAATTTCTATTTATTACATTTGTGTAGTCGTTTTGAAGGATTGTGAAGATGATTATCTTTCCAATCAAATTAGTTGTGTCTCTCACATTGGGAAAGAAAATAATGCTTATTGTGACCAATATTAATAAATCATCTATTAGAACTCAAATGTTTTTCGAATTTGGCTAACAACTCAAATGCCTCCTTAACAAAAATAGAAACCATGGTAAAAATATTAAGAAAAAATAAGTATAATTTTCAAAAACCAAAAACTAGAAACCAAATGGTTTTCAAACGTGACCTTAGTTTTTTATTTTTCAGTTTTGAAAATTAAGTTTATAAAGACTATTTCTACCTATGAATTTATTTGTTTTGCTTTGCTATCTACTTTTTACTAATGTTGTTAAAAATCAAGTTTTGAACACTAACAAAAGTAGTTTTCAAAACATCCAAAAATGAGATAGATTAAAATAAATTTGATATTTTATCAATACTTCAACACATTCCCTCCCTTGTGGGCTTGAACAATTGTAAAAGACCAAACAAGTGGAATTCAATATTAATTGGGTAGTAAATGAGATTACAAGGGTTTGAACACATTACTTGATACTATGTTAAATCACCAATAAACTCAAAAGCTTAAGTTGATGGGACAATAAATTTAATATTTTATATCAATACTTTATCACTCCCCTCACTTGTGGAACCCAATATTAATTCGGGAGAAAATGGCATTACAGAAGTTCAAGATCTCGTGCTCTGAAGCCATGTTAAATCAATTTAATATTTTATCCATACTTCAACACTATGAAATATAAAACAATTTTCTCTCATCCTCTTCGTTTTCCACACGTTCTCGCTGCTTCCTGTCTAAGACATCTATTTTCCTTCTTTTATCACTTTACTTGGGTAAATCTTTTTTTATATTTTTTTTCTCATTTTTATGCTTTCTTTTTTTATTTTGAGAAAAAGTCATTATAGGGTTTAGTGTGTTTTATGGTTTTTAACTATTTCTAAGCTTTGTTTGAGAAAATAATTGGTGGGTTTCCAAGGAACATGTTTCATCTCTCTCATTTTCTCGTTGGTTTTGCTTTTAGGGTTAGGAATTAATTTGGTTGTTTTATCTTATATTTTACTTTAGGTCCCGTTTGATAACCATTTGGTTTTTTATTTTTGGTTTTTGAAAATTAAGCTTATAAACACCACTTTCACCGACAAGTTTCTTTGTTTTTCTAATACCCTTCTTTCCATGTTTTTAAAAATCAAGCCAAGTTTTGAAAACAAAAAAATCTAGGCTCCGTTTGATAACCATTTGGTTTTTGAAAATTAAGTTTATACACACATACTTCCACCTATAAGTTTCTTGATTTTAGTATCAATCTTCTACCTTGTTTTCAAAAACCAAGTCCAATTTTGGAAACAAAAAGAGTAGTTTTCAAAAACTTGTTTTTGTTTTTAAAATTTGACTAGGAATTCAAATGCAACCTTAACTAGGATTAAAATCATGTTAGGCAATTTAGGAGAAAACAAGCATAATTTTCAAAAACAAAAAACAAAAAACCAAATGGTTATTAAACGAGACCGTAGTTTTCAAAAACTTGTTTTTGTTTTTGGAATTTGGCTATGAATTCAAATGTATCCTTGACAAGGATGAAAACAATGGTAGGGAAATTGGAAAAAAATAAGCCTAATTTTCAAAAACCAAATGGTTATCAAACGGGGTCTTAGTTTTGGTTGGAATTTTGTTTAATATCTCATTGCTAGTTGCATTCTTGTTGAACAACTAGACGAAAGGTCGTATGACAAAAGTAGAGGTCTTGTTCTAGTTTATATTAGATAACATGATTTTCAATGTGGAATCTTCAATATGTCCCCTTAAGATCGTGTCTCTTTGAGTTCACCATTCTTGGATCGAATACCTGTTTGGATGCTTTATGGGTTCTGATACCACATATTAGATAACACGAGGTTCAATCTCAAAACCAATTGACAATGAGAAAAGTAATTTAAATAACTTATAAACAATGTGAGATCTCCTCATCTTTTCAATGTAGGATCTTCAATAGTCAAATGGCTAGATCAATTAAGCTTCGGTTTTCATTGTTGTTCTTGAACGATAATAAATGTTGTGCTTTTCATGTCCTTTTGTCCTTAAAAAAAAGTTATAGCTAGAAGAGTTTAGCTTCAACTTTCTTTTCAATTTCTTATTTTTATGGTTTTTTTTGTTGATTTTTTTTTTTTTTTTTTTTTTTTTTTTTTTTTGTGGTAAAACTTTAAACTTTGAAGTAATTTATTTTATTACATTTGTGTAGAGTAAAAAGTGGAACACGTGGAACACGTTTGGAAGAATTGTGAAGATGATCATCTTTCCAATCAAATGAGTTGTTTCTCCCACATTGGGAAAGAGAACAAGATAATTAAGAAAAATGCTAATTGTTATATATTGATAGCTTGAATCCGTTGACCAAAATTTAACGTGTCGCAGTTGCTTTTTAGAGGTTAAATTAAAAGTTTATAATTTTTAGGATTATGTCAATTTGGTATGATCTGAACTTTAAAAAATATTTAATAGATCCTCAAACTTTTAATTTTGTGTCTAATAGTTTTCTGAACTTTTGAAAATATTTAATAGGTCCATGAACTTTCAATTTTGTGTCTAACCGATCTTTAACATATTCTAGAATTTTAAAAATTAATCAATCTACTAGATATAAAATATTTAATAGGTCACTTAACTTTGACCAACAAGAACTTAGCTCAATTGGCAGAAAGTTGTATTGATGACCACGAGGTTGGAGGTTTGGAATCCCCCTCCCCGCATATTATAAAAAAAAAATAATAATAATTTTGCTTTTATATTGAATTATACATACCACTTTATATATCCTCTAGATTAGAAATAAGGAGTGATTTTATTAAGGTTAAATTACAAGTTTAGTCTCAGGATTGTGTCAATTTGGATCCCTGAACTTTAAAAACTGTCTAATAAGCTCTTGAACTTTCAATTTTGTGTCTATAGATCCCTAAACTTTCAATTTCATGTGTAATAGGTCCTTGACATATTCAAGGTTTTTAAAAATTAACAAATCTATTAGGTAAATATTAAACTTTATGCCTATTGCAACCTTAAATTTTCAATTTTGTATCTAGTAAGCTTGTGAATTTTAAAAATCTTGAATAGGACAAGGGCTTAATAGATACAAAATTAAAAGTTGAGGGACTTATTATTGGACACAAAAGTGAAAGTTTAAAGACCCACTACATACCTTTTAAAGTTTAAGGACCTATTGAACACAAAATTGAAAATTCGAGAATCTATTCAAAATTTTATAAAGTTCAGGGACCAAATTGACACAACCTTGAAGTAATTTTAGGAATTAAACTTGTAATGGAACATTTTTTATACAACTTAGTTAACCTCTGCTTGGTGAGGTGATTGACGTGTATTTTGAATATAAATAAGTATGGTGAAGCTGATCAACTAAGTTACGTGAGATGTAGCAGTTAATAAACGCCTTGTTGCTATTGTAAGAGTTAGTGCATCTTGTCACTAGCAGAATCCAGTAGCTATTCAATGCCTTGGAAAATGGGAAGAGAATCAGAGTCTATTATCGTCTTCGTCTTTACTGAGAGGAAAGAATGAGTGAGGTGACTGAGAATTTTCTCCATATTCTGAGGGTGTAACGTTTCAGGTTTTGTTATTATCTAGCCTAACGACATTATACTAACTCCTATTCTCAAATTAAATTAATTGCTTCGAAAATTTTGACAGTATAACTGCATACATAGGATTAAACCAATTTTTTTTTATCACCTATTAAACACCAAACTAAAGGGATTGAATCACTACTACAAAATTGAGTATACACCACACTTTAATTTAGACATAAGACCATAGTTTTTTAAAAACCATGGTATGATGTTGTAGAGATTGAACTAACCGTAGTCTAAAATAAATACACTCATTTAGAGACCATGTTTAATAAAAACCATAGTTTAAAAGTATGTTATAGACTATGAGTTTTTAAAACCGTGGTGTAAATACTATCTTTACATCATGGTCAATTAAAACCATGGTCTAAAAGCATATCATAAACTACAAGTATTAAACACCATGGTTTAAAAGCCAACTATAGACTACATTTAGTAAAAACCATGGTCTAAAGGTATACTATAGATTTATCTTTACATCATGGTCAATAAAAACCATGGTCTAAAAGCATATCATAAACTATACAAGTATAAAAAACCATGGTTTAAAACCCAACTATAGACTACAATGTCAACAACCATAGTCTACAAATTAAAATGACACTATGGCTAATAGTAACCATGGTTTGTAGTCAAATTATTGTTTTACTTTAGGCCATGGTTTCTAAATACATGGTTGAAATTGTATCTTTATACCTACTTTACACCATAGTCAATAAAAACCATCTTCTAAAATCATACTATAGACTATAGGTATATAAAATCATGGTCGAAAGATGGAATTTACACCATAATGAATTAAAACCGTGGTTTTAAAGTCAACTATAGACTACCGTGTCCACCACTGTGGTCTAAAAATTAACTTTACACCATAGTTAACATTAACTATGGTCTATGATATTATTGTTTTACTTTAGACCATGACTTGGTAACACTATGGTTAAAAACATATCTTTATGTCAAGCTTTTAGACTACAAGTTTTTTAAACCATGGCGTAAAATTTTATAGACTACGGTGTCCACAACTGTGGTCTATAAATTAACTTTACACCATAATTAACGTTAATTGTGGTCGCATACTATAGACTATAAAATACATTATTAATATTTAATTTAAGAAATCTTTTAGAATTTTGTATGATTAAGATATAGTTATATTATTATATTATTATCTGTAGAATATATTTTTTAAAATGATAAGATTGTCTAGGAATCTAAAGCAACATACTCAATAGGAGATGTAATTTAAAAAAATAAATTTAGGACACAATAATACTAAAAATAATAATTTTTTTTTAAAACATAAGGGGATGAGAGGATTTGAACCATTAACATCAAGATTATTAATACAAGTTTTATGTCAGTTGAGCTATGGTCATGTTTTCATACTAAATATAAATTTAGTTTGCTTTAAATTATTATTTTAAAAAATGAATATTTTATTTGTAATTAATTTATTTTAATTAATATTTTCTAAAAGAAAAAGAAATTTCATTTAAAACCAACAATAATAATGACGACGACTATGATGATAATCAAATTTCTTGTTATGTTTGGTGTTTTTAAAGTTAAAAAAATCAATGAATAATCATATACTACAAATTTTATGTTAAAAGTTTTAAGTATGTAGAAGCTTACTGTTATAGGCAATTTTGGACCACCCCGATATACAAGGAGCTGACGAGGACAACCGGGGAGGAATCGGGCTGAAAGGTGGACCAAGGGGGCAAAACCGGCAAGTGAGACGGGCCAAGACCGAAGGGGTCAGGTTTTAGGCCCGACCCCCTGCTCGGCCTCGGCCCATGGCCGAGGCCGAGCACATAGGCCGACCCTCGGCCCGCTCGCGCGGGTCGATCCCGTTCGGTCTCGTCTGGTCCCCACCGCCTCAGGATGCCCCGGTTTCGCCCGGTTTGACCTAAAACGCCTCCAAAACCCTAAAAAGGCTAGGAGGAGGAACATGTATTTAGATCCCTCTTCGCCACTGAAGAGGGGATCCCGAATTCTATCCCTAAACTCTACTGTCGAACTCTCTACTCTCTCCTCTTGCTCTTACTTTTCCACGCCCTACCGTTCTGTTTGCTGACTTAAGCATCGGAGCCGGTGTGGCGAGCACCACACCGGTGTGCAGGTTTACTGTCTTGCAGGCCACGTCTTCCCCCCTCAACTACAAATTTACCGTTGGTGGCACGTGAAGGTCAGGTGAGATCCTCTGGCCAAAATCGACCATCAACAGTTGGCGCCGTCTGTGGGGAAGAAAGCTTGCTAAGTCTGCACATCGGTGATTCAATGAGTAAGAGGATGGAAAACGGAAACCGAAATCCAAACCCTTCCGAAAATAACCATCAACCGCAGAAATCGAAAGAAGACTGACAACATGAGCAGCAAGGTCAGGGGGCTCAGACCTACAAGTCGAGCAATTCTGAGGAGCCCAGCACCAAGCTACGGTCATGCCAAGATAGACCAGAGGAATCTGATCGAGGATAAGCGCAGAAGTGCCAAAACTGTCGAAGCGGAAGCCAGGACTGCTAAGCCTGTGGCCAGCGCAGCCGAGGCCGAGGCTAAATTGGCCGAGGCCGAGGCCAGAAAAGATGATCTCCTTATGACGACCGAGCTTCTGGACACCCAAAAAGAACTCGGAAATCATCAAGGAGACTTGCCGAAGCTAAACGACTCCAAGCCAAACAACGACTACCAGACGAACAGTACGGAGGCTGGGCCGAGACCGAGGCCTACCATGCAGAGGTCGACCATGCCGAGGCCGACCATACCGAGGCCAACCGAAGATGTTCATCCAGATCGATTAGGAGGAAATCCCACGAGAGATGTTCATCCAGAACCACCTTTGGGGGACAAATCAACAACAAACAGAGACTTTGACAAGATTGAAGACACCAGGAAAAGAATGTCGTCATCCTGAACCACGGTCATCCTTTGGCCGAGCCCGAAGCCGACCCACAGCTATGGTCATCCCGAGGCCGAGGCTGACCCTAGGCCAAAGCCAACTCTAAGCTACGGTCATCCTTTGGCCGAGCCCGAAGCCGACCCACAGCTATGGTCATCCCGAGGCCGAGGCCGACTCTAGGCCAAAGCCAACTCTAAGCTACGGTCATCCTTTGGCCGAGGCCGACCCACAGCTGTGGTCATCCCGAGGCCGAGGCCGACCCTAGGCAAAAGCCGAAGCCGACTATCCAATACTTCAAAATTGACCCGAAGATCACATAATCCAGACAAATCAGATTGTCAACGCAGTTGAACAGAAGACGAGATCCAGATCGAAGCGAAGGAACCAGGTACGAGAGGCAACAGATTGTTCGAGGCTAAGTCCTAAGCCAACCCTAAATATGGCTGAGGCCGAGGCCAACCCCAGATATGATCGAGGCCAAGACCGAGGCCGACCTGAGGCCGAGGCCGACCATGACCATGGTTGTGACTGAGACCAATCCTGTTATTTCAAGTAAGATCGAACACCAGTGAGCCTAAGACTTCGAGCTTAGCGTTCACGCCTACATGCGAGCCTATAGAGCCCACGCTTCAGCGAGCCTATAGTGCCCACGCTCATACATGCGAGCCTATAGTGCCCACGCTTCAGCGAGCCTATAGTGCCCACGCCGACATGCGAGCCCATAGAGCCCACGCTTCAGCGAGCCTATGGTGCCCACGCCCACATGCGAGCCTATAGTGCCCACGCTTCAGCGAGCCTATAGTGCCCACGCCGACATGCGAGCCCATAGAGCCCACGCTTCAGCGAGCCTATGGTGCCCACGCCCACATGCGAGCCTATAGAGCCCACGCTTCAGCGAGCCTATAGTGCCCACGCCTACATGCGAGCCCATAGAGCCCACGCTTCAGCGAGCCTATGGTGCCCACGCCCACATGCGAGCCTATAGTGCCCACGCTTCAAGCGAGCCTATAGTGCCCACGCTCATACATGCGAGCCTATAGTGCCCACGCTTCAGCGAGCCTATAGTGCCCACGCCTACATGCGAGCCCATAGAGCCCACGCTTCAGCGAGCCTATAGTGCCCACGCCTACATGCGAGCCCATAGAGCCCACGCTTCAGCGAGCCTATGGTGCCCACGCCCACATGCGAGCCTATAGTGCCCACGCTTCAGCGAGCCTATAGTGCCCACGCCTACAGGCGAGCCTGGACTGCCGAAGTCTACCTCGCCTCATCCAGAGTGAGACCATGTGAGCCTGGACCGACGAGTCTACCTCACATCCTCTGGCTTGAGCATCTTTACACCAGGCGAGCCTGGACTGCCGAAGTCTACCTCGCCTCATCCAGAGTGAGACCATGTGAGCCTGGACCGACGAGTCTACCTCACATCCTCTGGCTTGAGCATCTTTACACCAGGCGAGCCTGGACTGCCGATGTAACGACCCTACTTTTCATGCCTAGATCCTAAGGCCGTTACTACATGCATTTCATTCTACTTCTAAGAACGGCGGAAAAATTTCCATATAAAGAAACCATACTTAGAAATTTGCGAAACATTTCAATCTGGGATCCCAGTTTAAAACAGAACCAACAAAAGCTTTAGTAAATCAAACAAACTAAAAGCGGAATAAAACGTAAATCGTTCAATACAAGTTCAAAGGGACATTTCAAAACGTAAAATGCGGAAGACTTAAACTAAAGGAGATCCATGGCTCAGCAGCTCTCCGTCACGCGTTCCGTACACCTTTACCTCTACCTGCAGTTGTGTGTAAGGGAAAAGAATGAGTATTTAAGAAAATACTCAGTAAGTAGCAATAAAAGTTTTAACATCTTATTCGAGTTAAAGGCCTCAGGGTTAGGTCATCTCATTTCATATCATTTCATTTCATTTCATTTCATTTGCAGTTCGGGTCTCGTGTTCAATTAATACACCTATAAATATATAAGTTTGCCAACTCACTGATAGTGCACAAGTGGGAGTTTTGGGAGGTCTCTACTCCTACTGATGGTAGATGGCACCCAGTCAGTGGAGCTAAGTCTCATCCCTCAAGGCACTAATAGGCGCGTAGCGCTCTAAGCTACCATTTCACTGGTGGAGCGTTCATGGGTTTAAGTCAGGAATTTACTTCCACAGTTAGTAAATGGCACCTAGACTGCGAAGCCAAGTCCCGCCCATTAAGCCCCTCATTTCAGTCTATTACATCTCAATCCTAGGTGTTTAATTGACACGTCCCTCGTCTAAGGCACTAGCCTATTCCCTTCACTTTCCTAATCCTTTCCCTCAAGGTAAATATAATTCCTAAGTCGTCATGAGGCTACCGAAAATTCGGCAGCATAACGACGTGCGCAGAGGGAACCCAAAATTTTTCCTTGCACCTGGAAGTAAGAATATACGCTTCTATGAACACAACCAAGTCAGAATCACAATCCAACTCCAATCACAACTCCAACGAAACATTTAACCCATCCTCCATAACATGAACACAATCCAGAACAATCATAAATCAAACATTCCAAACATACTTACTTAGTCCTACAAGCATAGCAACACTTAATGCATGTCCAAGTAAACGACACTTAACCATGTTCAAACAAGCATACAACGTTCCAAGAGATATTTGACCAAAGCATGAAACTTAACCAAAACTTCAATTCGCTACCAACAAGCATACAATGATTCCAAAACAACAACTTCATGCCCAAAAAGCTACTCACTCAATCCACTAACACGCCACATAACATAATCAAAATCCTTATTCCCAAATAGCTACTCACACAACGACAAAAGTTAATATGCGACCATTGACTCAGACATTCTTAACTAGTTCCATGCTTTCAAGAAATAAAGGACCAACCATGCTTGGTTTAACCCAATGGCGACACTTAGAGCTTAAATTCAAAATGGCTACTTACATTCCACGGGACAACTTAAGGTTTAAATTCAACTCATGCTATAGCAAATCATACTCAATTTAAATGAGTTTAAAGCAGAGAATTTATTCCAACGGCTACTTACTTGAGATACTACGCTTGATCGAAAATCCCCCAACGACTCGATACAACACCAACCACGTGATGCGAAATACTCGTCTATTAACACATAAAACATACATAAATATATATTCACCCACCATTGGCACACCAAACTTAACAAATTTCCTAAAGCACTAGACTTGAGAGGGCCGAAAACTCACCCAAATGAAGCTACTGCTTGCTGTCCAATTTCCAACTTCGCTCCAATTCAACAATTCGTCCTTCAAACGTTGTGGGCACCTTAGATTAAGATCCAACGTTAATGGGTATTTCACTAAGGCATAAAAAAAATCCAATAACTATGACTTACAACTCCCTTACCTCAAATAGTTCTTTAGAAACAAAGCTGAAGCTTCAAATGGCGACGGCGAACAGATCTGAAAAACGAACGAGCCCGAAGACGCTAGTGGCGGCGGCGGCTCGCGGCGGTGGAGTGCGGCGGCGTGGCGTCGGCTTGACGTGCAGACGGAGAGAGAGACTGCGAGGGAGAGACGAGTTAGAGAGAGAGAATTCGAGGGAGAAAGAGACGAGAGAGAGAGAGAAAGAGACGTTACCGGCGGCGGCTCACGGCTGAAGACGGTGGAGGCGGCGGCGGCTTGCGGCGGCTGAGAGGGAGCGTGGGATTGCCGAGAGAGAGAGAGATGGAGTAGAGAGAGAGTGATCGTGAGAGGGAGAGAGAGTTAAGATTTTTTAATATTTTTTTTTTAAACGGTCCACTGACCGTATTTGGGGGGAAAGTTTCCCCCCACTTTCTCTCTTTCTTACTCTGATCGAGCCCCACTTTTCCTTTTTTTTTTTTTTTTTTTTTTTTTTTTTATTGGCTGTTACAGCCGAAGTCTACCTCGCCTCATCCAGAGTGAGACCATGTGAGCCTGGACCAACGAGTCTACCTCACCTCACTTGGCATGAGTCCATACACTTCATCTAAGTCAAGCTCACCCTGCAGGAGCCAGGACCGAGCACCTCTTGCCAAGGCCGAGCACAAACTCTAAAGGTATTCTCCTATTTACTCAACTATACTTTGTGTTTTAATAAAGTTTTTCTTGAGATTGGGGGCTACAAAGGGATATGCACTCCCTATTAAACAAAAAGCAAGTAACAGGGGATATGCACTCCCTATTAAACAAAAAGCACCCAGGTTTAGCATGTTCTACTGAAATTTACATGTTCAAACTCATTCTTTCATTATTTTCCTACAAGGACTAACGTATGAATGCAGGGAGCTAGATTTTGAGCTAACAGGGGTCCGAGGCCGAGGCCGACCCTAGCCTTTTCCCTCATTCTTCTTTTGCAGAGATTAACTTTTCAATGCAGGATTGTGAAATCTTTTGCTTCTCCTATTTTTTACTTGTGGATAAGCCCTGGATCTGGAATGAAGCGTTCCGAATGACCAAGTACAGGGGTCTAGCTGCTGTGCTCGGCCTTTTCCCAAGGCCGACCAGATAACCCAAAATGGGAAGCTGCTGTGCTCGGCCTCTTCCCGAGGCCGAGGCCGACCAGATAAGCTAAAGTGGGAGACTGCTGTGCTCGGCCTCTTCCCGAGGCCGAAGCCGACCAGATAAGCTAAAGGGGGAGATTGTTGTGTTCGGCCTCTTCCCGAGGCCGACCAGAGCCATTGTTGTAATCTCTCAACTTTTCTCATTTCCATTTCACCTAACCCCTATTCAGGGAGTGTCTACTTCTATCCTAATTTGCAGGATGACAACAAAGCTACACATAGGTCAACACAAGGCAAAGATCATTACTCTTAAATCGGGCTTAAGGAGCTCAACTTATAGCAATAAGTCACCCCGAATCCCAATTCAAGAGTGGGGGCTTAATGTTATAGGCAATTTTGGACCACCCCGATATACAAGGAGCTGACGAGGACAACCGGGGAGGAATCGGGCTGAAAGGTGGACTAAGGGGGCAAAACCGGCAAGTGAGACGGGCCAAGACCGAAGGGGTCGGGTTTTAGGCCCGACCCCCTGCTCGGCCTCGGCCCATGGCCGAGGCCGAGCACATGGTCGGCCTCGGCCATGGGCCGAGGCCGACCCTCGGCCCGCTCGCGCGGGCCGATCCCGTTCGGTCTCGTCTGGTCCCCACCGCCTCAGGATGCCCCGGTTTCGCCCGGTTTGACCTAAAACGCCTCCAAAACCCTAAAAAGGCTAGGAGGAGGAACATGTATTTAGATCCCTCTTCGCCACTGAAGAGGGGATCCCGAATTCTATCCCTAAACTCTACTCTCGAACTCTCTACTCTCTCCTCTTGCTCTTACTTTTCCACGCCCTACCATTCTGTTTGCTGACTTAAACATCGGAGCCGGTGTGGCGAGCACCACACCGGTGTGCAGGTTTACTGTCTTGCAGGCCACGTCTTCCCCCCTCAACTACAAATTTACCGTTGGTGGCACGTGAAGGTCAGGTGAGATCCTCTGGCCAAAATCGACCATCAACACTTACATTTTATAGTAATTATTATCATTGCTTTCTTTTTTGCAAAAATTATTATCATTATTATTCTCTTTATTCTTATCTTTAATAAATAATCTATAATATATATATATATTAAAAAGCCACAATCTTTGAAAATCTTTTTTGGAATATATTTCCCTTTGACAAATTTTACAATTTTAAATCATACTATACACAATTAGTTACTAATAATTATTGAATAATATATTTAATTTAATTCACATTTATGACATTAAATGGTTGGAATATAACCTTCATTTATGTTTCTTTTATGTTTCCACATTCTTTTTTTCCTTTTAAGTAAAAAGGAAGCCAGAAAAAAACCACACATTCTTTATAACGTTTAGATATTAAAATGAAAAAAAATAAAAAAAGATATCAAAATAAAAAATATCCCACGATGTACTAAAAAAACAAAAACAAAAACAAAAAAACAAACTTCAATCTCATGATTTCAAATTTTTTTTTTCCAAAAAAAGAAAAACTTCAATCTCATGCCTTTATTAAGGATTTTCTTTTTAGTTATATTTAATTATATAATAGTGAGTATCTATTTAGAAAAATACGTGGTTTTTCATTTTTAAATTGAATTGGTTGAATTTGGTTGTCTTTTGAAATTTTATTTTCAATAGCATTAATTTTACTGAATATCATTTAAAACATTGGAATATGAAAGAAAAAAAAAACTCTTGATCTTTTAATTATATTTAATTATTGATTTAAAAAAATTATATTTAATTATTGAACATTAAAGTTTTAGAATCACAAAGATTTTTCAACCTCTTCATTTTCTAAAACTATAAAATGACTCTCTTCTACCCATTAGAACAATTTAAGCTACATGATCAACTTCTTTTTCTTTTTCTTTTTACATTTTCTCACACACTTTTTCATCATTTCCTAAAACTATAAAAGAGTCTCTCATTTTTAACAAGTTCTTATATTTTTCTTCTTTACAAATTTTTCTCCTTCAGAGAAATGACACCACCTCCCCTAAAATCTCTCTTTCTTCGCCCCATGATTGCCACAAACCAATTAGCATTCATTCCAATTTCTTTTTGGTATTTTTATATATGGATCCATAGCACGATACCAAAACCATTTATAAATGTATTTCTTAATTCACTTTTATGTTATTTCCCTTTCTATTTTTGCGACTAATTTTTTATGGATATGCATGTATATTTTTTCTATTTTTTTTTTCTTTTTTTTTAAGACAAATGAAAGGATTTAAAAAATCAAGAAAATATTAAGAGATTTCTTTGTGAATCTTATTATACCATTATAAGACTATTAATTAACTTATTTATATCAAACTACTATTTTTAATTCATATATTATTTTTAGACATATTTTTAGAATAAAACAAAATTTTAAACGATGTAATTAGTTAGCTTCTTAACAAAATAAGTTATTTAAAAATATAATAAAGAATTTTATTATACTATAAATTTTTCTGATGTATTATAAATTATTATTTATTTTTTAAATTAATAATAAAAAAAATATAACAAAAAAAAAAAAAAACAATGGTAGAAAAGAGAAAGATGATATATTTTTATGACACGATTTTTTTTTTTAAAACGTAATTCCTCCTTTACCACTTTATGTCAAATCAAATTTACCACGTTCTACAGAATTATACTTCAAACCTATAAGACTAACAAACTATGAAAAACAAAACTAAAGAAAAAAAATAAAGTTAGCTTACAAAATAATAACATTATATATTATAAAGTTAAGAAAAAAAAAAGATCATGAAGAGTTTCTTTTTTCTTTCTTTCTTTCTTTATTTTTTTTTTAGTAGTAAATTTTACATTCTATTGTTTGACGAAAATAATTACTTTAAGAATAATATTGACAAGTTACTAAAATAGGAAAGGGTAAAATGGGGAGAAAAGGTGTCTCCCCTATAGTGCCTTTTATATATAGTTCTAATATAGATTTGGAGAATGAATTTTTATACAATGCATGTCATTATTCGTATTATCCCTTGATGACTCTACTTTAATTTTATCTATTTTTTAACCTCCAATATGGCAAGCATGACTAGAGTATATTATATTGAATTATGAAAATATAAGATTTATTAAAATATATTTTTTTAATTATATTTGGCAGATTTCACATATTTTCGATATGGTTAAATCTTGGATGAGAACAAATAGATTGTCAAAAGAATACGAGTTGGGTGTGAAAGGATTTGTAGAATTTGCCCTAAGACATGCAGATGATCCATCTAGAATTCGCTGTCCATGCTTAAAACGTGGAAACATTGATATGCATGATGGACAAGAAGTTAGAGACCATTTAATTATAAATGGAATGGATCTAAGTTATACCGTATGGTTTTGGCATGGTGAAAAACTTCTTGAGAAGTCATATGAAAACAACACAAAGACTTTCAACACATTCAAAAATGATGAAAATTTTGATGTTAAGGAGACAATTGAGATGGTGCAAGCAGCACATGGAGATTTTTCTCCATCAGAAGAAAATTTTGAAACTTTACTTAACAATGCTGAAAAGCCTCTATATAAAGGGTGTAAAAAATTTACTAAGCTATCAGCATTGGTGAAGTTGTACAACTTAAAAGTTAAATATGAGTGGAGCAATGTAAGTTTTTCAGATATGTTGAGTCTTGTAAATGAGATGTTACCTGAACAAAATGCTCTCCCTCGATCAATGTATGAAGCAAAAAAGTTATTATGTGCATTGGGGATGGAATATAAGAAGATTCATGCATGTCCTAACGATTGTTGTCTATATAGAAAAGAATATGTGGACATGAATAAATGTCCCGTGTGTGGAGAGTCAAGATGGAAACAACAAAAAAATTCAAATGAAGAGAAAATTGGGGTTCCTGCAAAGGTCATATGGTATTTTCCGCCAATTCCTCGTTTCAAACGAATGTTTAGAAATAATGAATATGCTAAAAGATTAACTTGGCATGCTGATGAGAGAGAAAATGATGGCTTGATACGTCATCCAGCCGATTCACCCTCATGGAAATTAGTTGATTATTTATGGCCTAATTTTGGTAGGGAATCACGAAATCTTCGTCTTGCTTTATCTACAGATGGGATGAATCCACATGGTGACATGAGCAGTAAGTATAGTTGTTGGCCAGTGATAATGGTGATATACAATCTCCCGCCATGGTTATGTATGAGAAGAAAATTTATGATGTTAACTATGTTGATGTTTGGACCAAAACAACCTGGTAAGGACATCGATGTTTTTCTAGCTCCATTAATCGATGATTTGAAATTGCTTTGGGAAAAAGGAGTTGAGTGTTATGATGCGTATCGCAAGGAGCTATTTACCTTAAAGGCAATACTGTTGTGGACCATTAATAATTTTCCTACTTACGGAAAGCTGAGTGGTTGTTGCACAAAAGGTTATTATGCATGCCCTATATGTGCTGAAAATACGTGCTCAGTTTATCTGAAACATGGAAAAAAATGTCTTATCTTGGGCATAGACGATTTCTAGATAGATATCATCCATATAGGAAACAAAAAAAGGCATTTGATGGATATCAAGAATTTGGAGTTGCACCTCAACCAAGTAACGAGGAAGAAATTTTCAACAAAACAAGGGATATTTTATACCAAAAAGGAAAGAAAAATGTCCCACAGAGTTCGATCAAGAAAAACTCCAAACAATGTTGGAATAAAAGGTCAATATTTTTTGAACTCGAATATTGGAAAAAACTCTATGTTAGACATTGTTTAGATGTGATGCATATTGAAAAAAATGTATGTATGAATATTATTGGCACCCTTCTCGATATGCCTGGTAAAACAAGAGATGGGTTAGCAACAAGATGGGATTTGGTTGATTTAAAAATTCGACAAGAGCTAGCGCCTAAAGTTGGACAAAAAGCACTTATATCCCTCCTGCATGTTATACATTATCAAGAGATGAAAAACGTCATGTGTGCAAAATATTAAGTGAAATTAAAGTTCCAGAAGGTTACTCTTCTAATATCAAAAATTTAGTATCTCTTAAAGACTTGAAACTTGTGGGACTTAAAAGTCATGATTGTCATGTACTTATGCAACAATTAATACTCGTTGCTATACGCTCAGTTCTACCAAAACATGTGAGGCATGCAATCACTAGGTTGTGTTTTTTTTTCAACAAAATATGCAACAAAGTCTTCTCAGCACCTCAGTTGGATGCATTACATACTGATATTGTTCATACTTTATGTTTGCTGGAGAAAAATTTTCCTCTGTCATTTTTCACAATAATGGTTCATCTCAGAGTTCATCTTGTTCGAGAGGCTAAATTATGTGGGCCTATGTATTTACGATGGATGTATCCATCTGAACGTTATATGAAAATATTAAAAGGATATGTTAGAAATAGAAATAGACCAGAAGGGTGTATGGCTGAAAGTTATATTGTGGAAGAAGCTCTAGATTTTTGCACAGATTTTTTATCAGGAGTAGAGCCAATGGGTCTTGGAGAATACAGACGAAGTGAAAAGTCAGATATTGGAAAACCAATAGGACGTAAATTCTTTCTTAGTCCTGAAAAAGAATTGTTGGAGTAGGCTCATCGTTATGTATTGGAAAATACATCTGATATTTTGCCTTATATTGAGTAAGTGCATTATACTTTACTTTAAGTCTACTATATTCTTCTGTGATCAATTTATAATTCATGCGAACTTTATTGCAGCCGACATATGTTCACATTGAAGACCAAAAATCCATCAAAGGCTACAAATACTAAATGGCTCCAAGATGAACATCATAAAACGTTCATCACATGGTTGAAAGAAACGGTATTTGCATGATAAATAGTAGTTCATCTGTATTTTTTTAACAATATATCACTTACATATATACACATATATATATATTTTAATGTTTCCGGTTGCTTTTGAATTAGAAAATAATAATAATCACATCTCAAATATTGTGAGGTGGCTTGCGCATGGTCCTCATGTCGAAGTATCTACATGTAAAAGCTATACAATAAATGGAATTCCTTATCAAACAAAGAGTCGAGGAGAAATGTGTTCTGTTCAGAATAGCGGAGTTATGTTGGTGGCTTGCTCTGTAAATTAGTTCTCTTAATACTTACAAAGGACTGAGTTGGTCACAACGCAATCAAAGCTCAAACATGCAATATCTTTTAGCGGTAATAATTTAATGCTACCAAGACTACATGACATGCACTAACTTGTTCTACTTAGAGAGATCCATATGCATTACCTGTCAAGGATTTAGCATACTGTTACCGCATCCAGCTGGCCAAGCAGGAGTTAGCAATGAAAAGATTATCGCAACTAAGCAGAAAGCAATCAATGTTTCATTTAAACCAAAATATGCGCTTACAAGATGTACTTATCACCGCATGAGGTGCTTGTGCTAAGCCTTGAAGAGGAGAATTAGCTCATGTGAGTAAAGCAAGACATTATGAAATAAAATATTAGACACATAAGTTTGCTTCTAATTGCAGATCCCTGCAATTCCTTCGTGATCTCCTCCTCCTTTTTTTCCTTCGCTTTTTTTTTTTTTTTTTTTTATCTAGTATCTCTTCTTTGCATCTATTTATAGGCGAGGAAGATAAATTCTTCAAGTAATAGCAACTTGTGCTGACCACCTTTAGACAACTTGAACCTTTTCAGTCCCCTTTTTCGCCCACTTGTGCTGATTGCTTCGGCGCTGTCTTTTCATCCATCTCTATTTGTCTCTTTGATCATCTTGGTGTTGGGTTTTATGCCCTAAAACTCGTAGATAGTGAATGTAATTGTTGACCGGATATTAATGAAATAATATTGATATATTTTTCCATTAATTGTTATTAGTTATTTTATATTTGTCTTTGCCTAATGATAACCCTAATCCAATAGACTAGACATCCAAGTTTGTAATATGAGTCTTGAACTATATGTAGCGACATATGGGATCATTGTTCAAGAAACATCATAATGGGTCTATAGTATAGGGATAAGACTGGGTGCCTTATCCTGGTGACACTATGGATACGGCCCACTTTGTATTTGATACAAACGCTGCGATCCAACGCGTTCGTGTAGGAGACATGCGAGTGGGGGTATCCTATGCAATGAGTTTGCATAAGACCGGACCGCGAAATAGTAACCACTGGTTATAACACAGTTAACTAAGCCTACCACTTTGGGGACAAGACCGAATGAGGAGCTGGGAACATAATCGTACAAGATGGAATTCACTCCTTCCCGACTTTAGGGAAGCAGAGGAGTGTTCCCTTAAGTGGTTACTCCGAGTCTTGAACAAAGGGCCCTACCCTCTCAATGGCACGAGAGGGTTTTCTGTTTGATGGTTGGACCACAAACAGGTTGTTCATTAGAGGAGAATTGGTACTAAGGAAATAGAGGTAACCCAAGGGTAAAACGATAATTTGACCCAGTTGGTTTTACGGACACTCGTGAAGGACTAACTAGTCGATATTGGTCTATATCCGTGGACACAGAAAATATGTCTGCAGTGAGAAGAGTGCAACTGTGAGTCTATAGTGGAATGAACACACAGTTAACGAATATTGATTAATGTGGTTAATGAGTTTGACCAATTAATCTCACATCGTTGGAGCTTCTGATCTGCAGGTCCATTAGGTCCCACTGGTAGCTCATAAAGTAATTTGAGGCAACTAAGTAATAAATGTAAATTGAAAATGTTCAATTTACTAAGGGAAACAAATATAATATATATTGATATATTATTATGAGAGAAATTAATATTTGAAGAAGTTCAAATATAAATTTATGGAAGTTTGAAAGAGTTCAAATAATGAATTAATTAATTTAAGGCCTAAAATGTGTTTGGGCAAATTAATTAATTCTAGGCCGGAAATTAAATATGTGATATTTAATTGGTGGTTAATTAATTAAAGAATTAATTAACCGGGAATTAATCAATTATGGAAATAATTAATCACTTAAGGAAGTGATTAATCATTTATGGAAATGATCTAATCACTTATGGAAGTAATTAGTCATTTGTGGAAAAGATTAATCAATTATGGAATTGATTGATCATGATTGATTAATTAAGAAATAAGATTGAATCAATTTTGGAAAAGATTGATTTAATTGAATATTTTATTCATGGTCTCTCTTCTATAAATAGAACACTAGACCTAATTGGTCATGACACTTGACACTCTTGCTCTTGCTCTTAGACGCTCAAAGACAAGACCTAGAATTCTCTCTAGCCTCCCTCTTAGAAAAAGACTCCCACAAGTCTTTTGCCTCCTAGACTTAGAGACATACCGGTGTAACCTCTGTGGTTATTGTGTCATTCAAGAAGAATTTTCCAGCGATCACGAGGCAAAGGAGGCCGCTGCGTTTTGTTCGTTGGAGCATCGTTGGTGAAGAACGGTCAAGTCTACAACGGAGGTTAGTAACGGTTCTTCCTCTTTTTCTTTAGAAAAGCATGAAAATAAATTTAGATTTATTTTTCAGCATGTTTAAACCAATTTTCCAGCAGCTTTAAAATATGTTTAAAGTTTGATTGAGTTTTCGTAACGGTATTTTAATATTAATTAATATACGGCGTAAGGTCCAATCGATGCACTTCCGCTGCGTGGGGACTTTTATTCCCTTCAATCGGGATGTGTGCCTGTGCTGAGAAGAAACTTGAAACAACTAGATTAGCTGCGTTAGCGCTCTATATTTTATAATTTCTTACCGCGTAACAAATATAGCTTGCCGCTTATAACAAACACTTTTTCCTTTCTTTATACGCTAAGATAACGCATCTGTGGGTCTTTTAGCCTTCTTTTAGCTTGAGTTTAGAGAATAAATAACTTGCTTTTCGCAAGTTATCATGTTCATACCTATAGTTTACAACTAAATTATAAAAAATTAGAGATGTTTTAGCTTACGTGGGTTTGTTACAATGTTATTCGATCTATGATAGGGTGCTACACTTTCGTAATAACTCAAATGCATTCTTATTTAACAAAGTGAATATTTAAAAATAACAAGTACGTCATCACAATGCTATTCAAATGTGCATTATTAAGCTCCCAAATGGCAATAAACGGTTTTCTAATGTCACAATTTCAATGCCCACTTTCACAATATCTCCTCCAATCGGTGTGCCATGCAATATTTCATTCGGGTCAGTTTTTTCGTATACAAAACCCGATTCTACTATCATCATATCACTATTGACATCAAGTTCACATGGTTTTCTCTATTCATAAACAAAAAATGTATATTAGAATTATACACATAATAAATTAACATAATCATTTATAAACTTACCTTTATCAAATGTCTTTTGTTTGTAATAGCTTCATTCAGAACAGGTTGTGAAGAAAGGTCTTGCTCAAATGTGGGATTTTGTGTTTTAGACTTTTCATCTTCATACTTTTTGAGTTGTTCTGCCATTACCCTAAATTTTTCTTCAAGGACAGACTTCTCTTCTTTTAAATGAAGACATGTTTTATCTGATTCAAGTTTCTAAGCAAGTAGACATTCGTGTGCATCAAAACTTACATTATTATTAGGATTTTGGAAATATGAACTTGGCAAAACATATTCTCCCAAAGCTCTCACACGTCCACTATGTTCATCTGTCCCTAAAGCTTGAGTTAATGCATCATTTGGTGATGGAATTACTTTTATTTTCTCAGATGATTGAGAAAGTGTTTCCTACCAAATATAAAATATATAATCATATTTAATTATAACTTTTAAAATAACACATACAAATATCTGTACTTACTATTTTAGCGGCCATATTTGCAGTTTTCTCATTTAAAAATTCTCCTTTGTTATTTCGTCGAGCAAATATCCATAATTGTGATCTTTCCATACTCTCCATGTTTTTCCCTTCTTCTTTCAACAATAACTAAATAACGATAGTCTTAAATATTGAAATGTTAAGAAAACAAATAATTAAATTACTCTTACCAATTCTTCTACCATGTTTGCATATCATTTACGTGATAATCGATGATGATAAGCATATTTTGGTCTTAATTCACGTTGTTTTTTACGCTCAATCTACAAATTCATGTATAATTTATAATAAATAAAATGGTTAAATTTAAATAATATCAAACTCATATCTGAAACATAAATTCTCAAAACATGTAAAAAAAAAAAGAAAAGAAAAAAAAGAAAAACATACGTGAAACTCTTTACTTAATCTGGTACTAACAAATTTATCCCAATCTTTTTTATGAATAAAGTTGTAAAGTTTAGATGTAATCTCGTGACAATTTATAGTTAAATTGACGCCATTTTTGAGATGTTGAAATCAAATTTTTTTTCCTCGTGGTACCATCCAAAACAAAAGTGGCCTGCAAATATGTGGTAAACAACTTTATTACACAAAACACATTTAATAAATTTACTTATTTATTGTAATTTCAAATTACATTACCTCAATCATCTCATAAACCTTATTCTTTAGAAAAGCATGAAAATAAATTTAGATTTATTTTTCAGCATGTTTAAACCAATTTTCCAGCAGCTTTAAAGTATGTTTAAAGTTTGATTGAGTTTTCGTAACGATATTTTAATATTAATTAATATACGGCGTAAGGTCCAATCGATGCGCTTCCGCTGCGTGGGGACTTTTATTCCCTTCAATCGGGATGTGTGCCTGCGCTGAGAAGAAACTTGAAACAACTAGAGGTGGTCAGCACAAGTTGCTATTACTTGAAGAAGTTATCTTCCTCGCCTATAAATAGATGCAAAGAAGAGATACTAGATAAAAAAAAAAAAAAAAAAAAGAGCGAAGGAAAAAGAGGAGGAGGAGATCACGAAGGAATTGCAGGGATCTGCAATTAGAAGCAAACTTATGTGTGTAATATTTTATTTCATAATGTCTTGCTTTACTCACATGAGCTAATTCTCCTCTTCAAGGCTTAGCGCAAGCACCTCATGCGGTGATAAGTACATCTTGTAAGCGCATATTTTGGTTTAAATGAAACATTGATTGCTTTCTGCTTAGTTGCGATAATCTTTTCATTGCTAACTCCCGCTTGGCCAGCCGGATGCGGTAACAGTATGTTAAATCCTTGACAGGTAATGCATATGGATCTCTCTAAGTAGAACAAGTTAGTGCATGTCATGTAGTCTTGGTAGCATTAAATTATTACCGCTAAAAGATATTGCATGTTTGAGCTTTGATTGCGTTGTGACCAACTCAGTCCTTTGTAAGTATTAAGAGAACTAAACTTCACACATGAACTAGTCAAATAATCAATTGATAGTTTATTGCCAAACGCATAAGGAATACCGGAAGAGAAACTTAGTGATTTTTTCTTACTTAGGCATTAATGGATCAATTAATCAAAGTTAGCGCTACAAGACTCTTATAAACGCATGAGGATGCAACCGCAAAAGCCTTAACATTTTTTTTCGCATTGTGAATTCTCCCTTAACTATTATTACTTGTTTTATTTTATTCAATTAATTACTGTTCAAATTATACCAACTCTTTTTCTTTTATTCCCTTGAAGTAATATTACATGTTTTGAGTTTTAAACCAGTAAACATTATTGATAAACTTTTCTATCCGTTCCCTGTGGATTCGACCCTGGACTTACCAGGTATTACTTGATTTAGTCAGTTTATACTTGGATTGATTAAAATCTACGACTATTAAACCAAAACACTCTGACAACCAACCAGAACATTTTGTTTAGTGAAAATTATGTAGTGTTGAAAAATACAAGGAAAACGGTGTAATATTTTGTTTAATTAAAATGGCTTCTTTTTATTCACTGTAATAATTGTTTGATAACACAATTTCATTCTCTTACCATTAGTTTTTTCCTGCTCCGTTTAAAAAAAAATATATTATTCAGTAACAAAAATTTTAGTTTAAGAAAATATATAAGTTTAGGATTGTTTTAATTGGTTGTATTTCTTTTTTTTTCTTTTTTTATTTTTTTTCTTTAAATGAATTTTAGTTCGTTGTATTTAAATATTTTACTGGTTGTCATTTGAGGTATTTGAACTCTTTTTTTTTACAATATATTTCTTTTTTGTTACATATGATTTTTTCATTCAAAAGATTTTCCACGTCGTAATTTCTTTCACTTCCATTTGATTATGTACAAACTATGAAAAAAAAACTAACGATACTTTCAAGTAGTAATGTTTACAATATAAGTCTTTGTAAATATTAAATCTCAAACCGTCCACCCTTGTTTATTGTTAACCTCAAGTCTCAAGTCCTACTTTTAATTTGTTTCTCAGTATAATACAAATCAAGCCTTTAATTTGTGACAAATTCAGTTTCGATATGCAAATCCTAATCAGTGAGCAAAAATGAAGCCTTCAATGCAATCTAATGTATCAACCATGTTTAAAATATAGTACTTTTTCTCTTCTAAATGACATGTTGGTTTTGAAGAAATTTCTATACAAAATTATGTTGTAGGAGTACGTTGTAGATTAAGTTAATGAAATAGTTAATTAAAACTTGGAATACGATTTTTAACTTCTCTCCATTCATTGCAATATAACCATTTTGCTTTAAAGTCCATCAATTTCGAAATTAACGTAGATCAGTTAAATTTAATAAAATATTGGGGAAATAAATGTAAATTAATGTTTTAGAATGTACCATTTCTATTACTAGATCAATTATAAATTCATTGAATGCACTTTATCATGTACATTACATTCCATAATGTTATGTCTTATGTATTGAGTATTACATTGTTGAATCACAAAAACTGTATACCCTAAATAAAAAGATGTAAAACCCTAAAACCACAAAGCATTGATTACATAAAACTCAAAATTGTAATCCTAGAACCCTAGAACCCTAAACCCTTAAACCCTAAACACTAAAACCATAAACCATAATCCCTAAAACCATAAACCCTAAACACTAAAACCATAAACCATAAACCATAATCCCTAAACCCTAAAACCCTAAACCCTAAACACTAAAACCATAGACCATAAACCATAATCCCTAAACCCTAAAACCCTAAACCATAATCCTAAAACCATAAACCATAAACCATAAACCATAAACCATAAACCATATTCCCTAAAACCATAAACCCTAAACACTAAAACCATAAACCATAAACCATAATCCCTAAAACCCTAAAACCCTAAATCTTAAACACTAAAACCATAAACCATAAACCATAATCCCTAAACCCTAAAACCCGAAACCCTAAACACTAAAACCATATACCATAAACCATAATCCCTAAACCCTAAACTCTAAAACCATAAACCATAAACAATAAACCATAAACCATAAGCCATAATCCCTAAACACTAAAATCGTAAACCATAAACCATAATCCCTAAACCCTAAACCCTTATCACTAAACCCTAAACCCTAAAATCCTAAACCCTAAGCACTAAAACCTGTAACATATGTTTCCACAACTCGTATAAGTTGAACCCGTTAATGCATGGAATGATAAGAAATGAGAACATGTATTCCTTGTAGACGATAGGTGACTGCTTGACTTAGTACATTTTGGAATAATAGGATGATGGGGAGACCGAAATTCTATGTCGTGTTTGTTGGTCGCAACCCAGGAATTTACACTTCGTGGGTTGAGTGCCACAAACAAGTAAACCAGTTGAGGGGAGCTGTACACAAGTCCTATGCAACATGTGCAGAAGCAGAATATGCATTTAGGAAGTTCGTAATGGGGACAAGTGGCGGATCGAACCTCATGGATGAACATGAAGCGTATCGTAACTGTCCCATAAGGGAAAATGGTGGAAATGTATGAAAATGTTATAGTATCAGTAGGATGTTCGTAGTGTTCGTCCTTGGAATTATTGTAACGTACATTGTCCTGCATTATCTTTAGTACGTTAGGATATATCCATGTAAGAATTGGTTAATCTGTTATACTAAATAAAAAGATGTGGTTGCAAATGTTGTCCAAGAACAACTGAATTGCAAATGGATTTCGTAACACCGCACGAGGTTGTTTCCATATTGTCCATAATGGCTGACTCCTAACGACAATTATTCAACCTCATTAGCTTCTTCATGATCGACCGTCCTAGGATAAAAAATCAAACTCCCAAAATCAAACACCAAATAAGGCAATTAGCCTGCTTCCGATTGATTCATGAAAGTGACCTATGTTGTCGGGAGAGCACGAGGATGGATATGAGATGTTTTGTCATCTTATGCAGTATGCTAAGGACGACTTCTGGTTTGGTAGGGAGGGAAAACGTAGATGTTGAAGAGATGGTTGTGATGTTCTTACACATCCTTGCTCACGATGTTAAGAATAGAGTCATAAGAAGACAGTTTGCACGGTCAGGAGAGACGATTTCTCGACACTTCAACGCAACCCTAAGCGTCATACTACAATTGTACGAAGTTATGCTTAAGAAAACGGTACTGATCACAGGTTCATGCCAAGATGGGAGGTGGAAATGGTTCGAGGTATGGATACAAAATGTTAACACACATCGTGAAGATGTTACAATATCTTCCTCACACTTGTAATGCGATGTCAAACAGAATTTTTTAGGTGCATTTGACGGTACGTACATAAAGGTCAATGTCAGTGTCGCTGATCGACCCCGTTATAGGACGTAAAAGGGTGACATTGCTACAAATGTGTTGGGCCTTGTCTCACCGAATGGTGAATCCATTTTCTTCATGCCGAGATGGGAAGGTTCGGCTGCTGATTCGCGAGAACTGAGGGATGCAATATCAGGCCCAAATGGACTAGTTGTACCAAAAGGTATGAAACCCTATCACAGTGTAAAATTTGGAATACTTATGTCAACCTTCAGTACTTACCTCATTTTATGAACACGATACTACTACCTTTGTGATGTCGGGTACCCCAACGCAGACGGTTTCTTGGCACCTTACAAGGGAGAGCGGTACCACTTATCTGAGTGGAGAGGGGGAGGTAATCCACCGACTACACCACGAGAGTTCTTCAACATGAAACATTCCTCCGCCTTAAATGTCATTGAGAGAGCCTTCGGTGCGCTGAAAGAACGGTGGGCGATACTCCGTGGGAGGTCATACTACCCTGTTAGGACTCAGTGTCGGATCATAACGACATGTTGCTTACTCCACAACCTCATCACCCGGGAGATGGGTCTAGACATAGGGTTGGAAGAGGGGGATATTGGTAGATCGGAACACGGTGCTCTTGATGGGGAGAACATTACTATCATTCATGGATCCCCTGAATGGATTCATAAGCTAGATGACCTGGCTAACAGAATGTCCAATGCGTGGCGGCAATCTGAATGACCCATTTTTACATAAAGACTTTTTCATCTTTCGTACTTGAACCAGATGTGGGTTGTTCGAACAATGGGGTTATATTTCTTTTTTTTTCTTTCTGAACCACCTACTTCGTGTTACTGTACCATGACTATCGAATGTTATTAATTACGGTTATTATTACTCTTCTTAACTAACTTGCGAACTCTAATTACATGCTAAATACCGTTTCTCTATTGTCCAACCAAAGCATTTCACCCTTGTATGAATTAATAAAAAGACTTACGAACTGTAGTCACGCACTACTATATGCATGTAGGTGAATGGCAGGAGCAGACAAACAACCTAAACATATATGGACGAGGTTGGAGGAGGCAAAATTGGTTGAAAGCCTCGTGGAGCTTGTACATAAAGGTGGATGGCAAGATGATAATGGAACGTTCAGACCTAGCTACCATGCACGACTGCAACATATGCTAAAACAAAAAATCCCGACATGCATGATCCATTCAACATCTACAATTGACTCTAAGGTACGGTCATTGAAAAGATAGTACACTGCGATTAATGATATGTTGGGTCCCAGATGTAGCGAATTCGGGTGGAACGAAGAGTATAAGTGCATTGTGGTTGATAAAGAAGTATTCGATGAGTGGGTGAAGGTAAGGTCTTTATTCATTAATTGGTTTAATGTCTGTATATTCCAACGTTGATAACATCCACTGTCGTATATGCAGTCCCACTTAGCTGCAAAGGGTCTACTGAACAAGCCATTTCTTCATTACGAGGAACTCACCATCGTGTTCGGCAAAGATCGGGCTAGTGGATCGAGGTGTGATGTCCTAGCGGAACAAGCTGAAGAAAGCCCTCCAGTGGACCTAGAGGGGGATTCCAACTTCCAGGAGACACAAGATTATTATGTCTCTATCCCTCCAGTAGAAAATTTGGCCACGGACGTCGAGTTTGAGGACGTCCCCGTAAGGCCCACGAGCCGATCGAGCACAGCGGGTTCCTCGCAGGGTCGAAAGAGGAGTAGAGCATCATATGAAGCTGAAGCCCTGGAAATAATGAGGCAGGCAGTTAGCATACAGGAGACGCAATTCACAAAAATCACTGGTTGGCCAGACACACAAGACACTAGGGAGTTCAAGAGGCGAGAAACAGTAGGGGAGATGCTCATGGCTCAGCCGGAGCTAACAAATCGCGAGAGAGTCTCCCTTTTGCGTATCCTCTTCGCCGACACAAAGATGACCAATATGATGTTGTCTGTCCCACCAACCCCCAGGCTCGAATTCCTTGGCGATCTTCTTAAAGAACGCCACTGCTGCAAAACACTCTATCCTGTATCATTAATTTTGTCATGTAAATTTTAACGATGTGTACTTTTCCTGACACAGGATAATTTCTTCTTGATTGTCTTTTTGTCAACCCAAATCTAAATTTTATGCAGAGGGTTGATTGTACACTGACTGATATATATGATAAACAAAGTTTGAATTATTTGCAGTAACTTTTCCTCTGTCTTGCGATTGTTTAAATGTTGTCCAACGCATTCTTCTTTTCCAATGTCACTAACAATAGAAGAACGTGACTAAGTCTAACTGTAAGAAAGTACAATTATAATCAGTGTTATTTAATTTCGAACAGACTATTCATTCATGGTTATGCAATTCTTAACGAGTCTAATATAGATGTAATGTTTATAACAATCATTCATATCCATTAGGATAACCGATCAGATTTTGTCAAATGTTACGAACGATTTGGTGGATGATGTGCCTGACACGAGCAGCAGTAATGTGGGGCCAGCTGAGAGGACAACAAGATCAAGTACTACGAGACGAACTTCATATATCAGAGAGATGATGGAGGTCGTGACGGCTGCAATGGATAGCCAAATTACCAGCCGTCAGAAGATCGCATCCTGGCGAGAACAAAAACACAAACGGGAGGTCGCGCGACGGAAGTTGGTGGTCGAGCAGATTCAGGAAAGGGAACAGTTTGAACAAGGAGAGAAAAAACAACTTCTGAATGTCATGCTCGCTGATAGGGTTTTATATGTGTAATGTGTTCCCATGAATGGGGACTACTTTCTGCATGTAATGTTATAATGACTCTGGTTATTTGTCTATTACTCTTTCAAATTCTCATTCACTTGTCGTTTTGAATGCAATCACCATACATTTTCACTAAATACAAAAAATAATTAGGTAACTTTTTTCCAACCGGAGTTTTGACATGTGTCTAAAAAATGAATGTCTCTTGTCACGCCTTACACGCTTTAGATACGAAAATCTTATGCATTAAATATACACTAGTATTATAAATAATTAATATAACAATATATATGTATAGGGCAAATATAGGAAAGGTAACAAGTGTGGCGACAAATTGAAGAATAGAAAATGTTTTTTTTCCTCTTTAAAAGTTGGATTAATCATGAAAATAGTGACATCAAATCCCAATTTTACAACAATTAGATTTCTTAACTTGAGGAGAATCGTCTAACATTGAAAAAAAAATCAGAAACTCGGACTTCCAAACTATGCTTACAACAAAGCTGCAAATGTAACAAGTGTAGGAAAAAAAGTTGAACAGTAGACAATTAATTTTTTTGTTTTTCACAATTTGGATTTCTTTTCAAAATTGTGGGTTAAAATTCACAATAACTAGAGTTAGTGGAAGGGTAATTTTAAATTATTAATTTTAGAAAAAATTATACCATTGATAAAAAAATTAAAAATAAATAAATAAATAAATCAGAAACTCAGATTTCATAAATCAGCACCCCAAACACAGACTTCCAAAATCAGATTTCAGAAATCAGCACCCAAAACACAGATTTCCAAAATCATCCAGATTTCCAAAATCACACTATGTCCAAAACCCATATTTCCAAAAGGGTAATTTACAAAAATAGGACAAAAAAGATAACATTAAAGAGATATAGGACTGGTTTTAAAATGAAAGATTAATAGGATTTTTAGGTAGTGAAATTGCAAAATTACCCTTACTAAAATCTCCAAAAGATTTACCCTAACTTTCACGTTTACATCTCATGCTTCTCACTCTTCTCCCTCCCTTCTGAAGGAACGAAGAAGACGTCAACCAAGGCACGCCGACGACACCCAATAGGCGACGACGAAGACGATGAAGTTGACGGCGACCAAACGACGACGACAACAACCACAATGAAGGAGAAACAGCACATTCATGGCTGGAACGACGAGCTGACGACAACCAAGCGATGGTAATAGCAACTACAACGAAGGAGAAAGCAGTATATTGATCGACTCATTGGATAAGTTTTAAAAACTTTCTTTTGTACTCTTTTTTTTGTTACTAAAATAGTTTTTTTTTTCCATTATATTGTTACTTGAGAAACAAAATATGAATTGTTTGGTGTTTTTTTTTTCTTTCTTTTTTGAGATATGTGACAGAATATTTTTTTAGCCAAGATGAATTTCACACGCAGCATAAAATAAATTTATTGTACTCATTCGGATTAGGATTAGGAAAGACTGGAGTGCCGACATGAATTTCATTCATATTAAAGATTGAAGGGCCAAAATATACACAAGCAACATAAAATAAATTTGGTTGTACTCTTTATTGAGACATGGAAAAAAGAGAAAAATGAAAGTCTAATTAGTGTCAACTAGGATCAATTTGTTCTGATGTTGTTCAACCATAAAGTGTTGTTCGTTACTTTAATTATTTTACTTTTGTATTGTCTAGTTATGATTTATTTGAAGTTAGTACTTTGATTTTGATACTTTATAGGTACGAGAAACTATGAGAAAAAAACATAATGCAAAAGTAGTCTCTTTCTTGGTTGCTCTACTTTTGTTATAGTATTTTTGGAATGTTTAGCTAGCTATTGCCTTCTTTAAATTGCGGTTGTTGTTATAGTATTTTTGTGATGTTTTTTGTTCGATTAAGTTTTGGGTTTGAAGTACTTTTTGTTAGTCCATGGTTGAATTGTTGAAAGGAGCATTTTCAGTAGGATTTTGATTCCATTTCTAATCGTGGAGTCTTGGTCATCTAATTATTGACGACATAGTTTTCCATCCATGGGTTCAGTTAAGTAAAAAATTAAAATTTTTCCTATCTGGTTCAATTGGTTCTTGTTCCAAATTTGTGCTTTGGGGCATTTTAGATTCTTTCTCTTGATTTAAGGATCTGAGCATCGTAATTTTATTCAATTTGTGTTACTTTTGGCCTTGCTATTAATTATGCAATGGGGTGTAGAATTAGAATGGTAGCATTTAGCATAATTGAACTCATTGTTGCTTTGAAGAATGAGATCATTAGTGCCGACTTGAGCATAACTCATTTGGTTAAGACATATACCCTCGTCCAAAAGATCAAAGGTTCGAAACCCCTCACTCCTATATGTTTTTGAACTAAAAAGAACAAGATCATTTGTCTGTCAAATGGTATGCTTGCTTCAATTGAGATTTTGGATATATTGTTTGTGAGTTCAGTTCCACAACAAAATTTTCATGTCCTATGTGATTTATTTTATAATCTAACTCGGTATCCACTAACTTGTGCAACGTCGACTCTCAAATTTTGTTGAAAAAGATTTTGTGGAAGATGTGATAACTACATATCAACACGTGAACTAGAATTCATGATTTTTACTTTGCTTATGTTAATTATTCCATTGGTTATTAGTAAGTGCGAGAAACTACAAGAAAAGAGAGCAATATGAAACTAGTTCACGTGTTACTTTGAATATATTGTAACTAGACCTGATTTAGCTACCTTCTGTCAAAATAACATGTTATTGCGAGAAAAATTCTCACAGTGAGAAATTGCGAGAAAAAAAAAACATCAAGTCATTTTATATATGTTACATTAAATGTCGAGATATTTTTTGTGTCTTGCAACGTGCAATTCCAAGAAACAAGGCAACAAGTCATTTTAAGTCGTGTTTTTTTTTAAGAAATAATTTGAGCTACTGATACTTAATAACTGTCCAAAAGGTAGTTATTTAGGCTTCAGTTATTTAGGGATTTGTGTGTCTTTTGTGCTTAATAGGGTTGGTTTTAGATAAATATTACATGTTTTAACCCATTTGGAAGAATGGAAGCTTTGAAAATTATTTTGTGCAGAATCTGTTGTTGGGCGACTTGAGGGAGCAAATTTTGTGCTGCAGCAAAACTGGGAGAAAAATTGCCACATCACAGCTCGTTAGCCAACTTCATGAAATGACTTCTGTTGAGTTATTTTCGGGATAAAGGAGCAAGGAGAGCCCTACACGTGTCCAGGTTGACCTAATTCAAGCCTCCTATCCTTCTATAAAAGGAAGTAGCCGTCCAAGTCAAACTCATTCCATTTTTGGGAGAAAACATTCCATTTTTGGAAAGTTCCTTCCATCTTTGGGAGCCGAATAGTGAAGAGAGATTGGAGACCACCTAGAAGACCATCATTGCAAGCTGATTGAGGAGATTAACATTTCCTTTTATTGTCTTGTAATTATGGACATGCCTACTCAGATTGTAGCGTGCGCTTCCATGCATATTACGAACTAAGTAGCTTAGGCGTTGGTTAGGAACATGTAGTTGTTGTGCTTAAACTTTAGTAATATATTGATTATTGCATCTTGGTTAATTGTTGTGCTTATTTCTATTTTATGCCCGTCTGGCCAGCCGATATGAATACCTCTCTCTAGTTTCAGGGATGATTTAGAGAGTGTGTGGTGGTTAATCACACTACGATCATTGTGTATTGGTGAACGCGAGTGATTGAGCTAGGGATAGCCAGTTGCCTAGTGCTTGATCTGTTGTGCTTCATTGGGGTTGAAACACATTCCAAAAGATCCGGAGTTCCAGGAGGAATCCGCTAATAATACTGCGAGAGTTTACATGATCAATAATATTGCTAGAACATCTTTTAAAATAATTACTGAATCCTGACCAGTGCCTGTTTCTAATCTGTCTGCCTATTTGTTTATTCTTTGTTCTTTCATTTATTTTACTTCAGCATTATTCTTACAAAAACCAATCATTTTTACCAACTTTGAAACCATTAAAGAGTTATACAAAATAGATAAAGTGGAAGCTAATTCAGGTCTTGGATTGATAATACTTATTACTTGCTGCGGACTCTGTATACTTGCACAGAGTTCTAGAGCCTTTTTATACCATATTTTTACCCACTCTAGGAACCCAACAAGTTTTTGGCGCCATTGCTGGGGAGTTGAATAAGTTTTTATCTGATTTGTTTTGTTTATGTGTTTTAGTGGTTTGGTGCTAGAACTTTTTTATTGTTTCTTTTGTTTTTGCAGGTGTGAGTTTGGTGCATGAGCGATCCGCCTGGGGTAAGGTTCGAGCTTGATCCAGAAATTGAAAGGACATTGAGGATCAGAAGGAGAGAGCAGCGCAGAAACTAGATGGAGAGCGTGTCGCGTCTTCCGCAGGTTCCTAAAGATCCAGCAGACCCCCAGAATCGCTTGCTGCAGCAAAATCCACTGCTGGAGCAAAATGAGCAACAAAATAATCAAGCTGAGAATCCTATCTTGGTAGCGAACGATAGGACCAGAGCTATTCGAGCGTATGTTGTCCCAATGTTTGATGAGTTGAATCCAGCGATTGCACGCCCTCAAATTCAAGCGGCAAATTTTGAAATGAAACCGGTAATGTTTCAGATGTTGCAAACCGTGGGGCAATTCCATGGTTTGTCATCTGAAGATCCTCATTTACATCTTAAGTCTTTTCTAGGAGTTAGTGATTCTTTTGTAATTCAAGGAGTGCCTAGAGATGCTCTTAGATTAGCTTTGTTCCTATATTCTCTTAGAGATGGAGTAAAGGCATGGTTAAATTCTTTTGCTCCAGGATCAATTAGGACATGGAATGAGTTAGCTGAAAATTTTTTGAGTAAATATTTCCCACCAAATAGAAATGCTAAATTGAGGAGTGAAATAGTAGGGTTTAGGCAACTTGAAGATGAGACTTTTAGTGAGGCTTGGGAGAGGTTTAAGGAGCTTTTGCGAAAGTGTCCCCACCATGGTTTACCACATTGTGTTCAAATGGAAACATTTTACAATGGATTAAATGGAGTAATTCAGGGTATGGTTAATGCTTCGGCTGGAGGGGCCCTTTTGGCAAAAAGTTTTAATGAAGCCTATGAAATTTTAGAGAGAATATCTACTAATAGTTGTCAGTGGTCGGATGTTAGAGGCACAAATAAAAAGGTCAAGAGTGTGTTAGAGGTTGATGGTGTGTCCACCATTAGGGCTGATCTTGCAATGATTGCTAATGCTCTTAAGAATGTGATAGTGATTAGTCATCAGCAGCCACCAGCTATGGAGCCTGCTGCAGTGGTGAACCAAGTCACAGAGGAAACATGTGTCTATTGTGGTGAAGATCACAACTACGAGTTTTGCCCTAGCAATCCAGCTTCTGTGTTTTTTGTAGGTAATCAGAGGAATAACCCTTACTCTAAATTTTATAATCCAGGTTGGCGTAACCACCCCAACTTCTCATGGGGAGGACAAGGAAGTAATGTGCAAGCGCAATAGAAGGTGAACCAGTCGGGATTTTCTAAAGCGCAAGTATTGCCCCAGCAAAATAAGCAGGCTATGCCCCAGCAAAATTCAGGGAGTTCTCTTGAGGAAATGATGAAAGAATTTATGGCTCGTATTGATGCTACAATTCAAAGTAATGAAGCTTCGATGAGAGCCCTGCAATTGCAAGTGGGTCAGCTAGCTAATGAGCTGAAGGCAAGGCCTGAGGGGAAACTTCCATCAGATACTGAACACCCTCGAAGGGAAGGTAAGGAGCAGGTAAAGGCAGTGACTCTTAGGAGTGGTAAGCCACTAGAGGAGTCTAGAAAGACCCAGGATATAGATAAAAATGGTGATAAAAATGTTGTTGTTGAGAAAGAGTTGGAGACTGGTTAGGGTGCTGGAGGCAGCAATAAAGATGCTGGAGCATCTGGTTCTGTTCCAGATGTGGAACCACCTTTATAAATTCTTAAGCAATTGCATATAAATATCCTTTTAGTAGAAGCTATAGAGAAAATGCCTAATTATGCTAAATTTCTTAAGGATATTTTAACTAAAAAGAAGAGGTTAGGTGAGTTTGAAACTGTATCTCTTACTGAGGAATGTAGTGTTATTCTTAAGAATGGGCTACCACCCAAGGCTAAGGATTCAGGATCATTTACCATACTTGTGTCTATAGGTGGAAAAGAGTTAGGTAGAGCATTCTGTGATTTAGGTGCAAGCATTAACCTTATGTCTCTTTCGGTCTATCGGAAGCTAGGTATTGGTGAAGATAGGCCTACCACAGTCACGCTCCAACTAGCTGATAGGTCTATCACATATCCAAAGGGTAAAATTGAGGATGTCTTAGTAAAGATAGCTAAATTCATATTTCCAGTTGATTTTATTATTTTAGACTATGAGGCTGATAAAAATGTCCCAATTATTCTAGGTCGTCCATTTTTGGCTACTGGTAGGGCGTTAATAGATGTTCAAAAAGGGGAATTAACAATGAGAGTCTATAATGAGGAAGTGAAATTTAATGTGTTTAAAACCATGAAGTATCCAGACGAAATGGAGGATTGCTCCTTCATTAGGATTCTGACAGTTATTGAGACAACAATACAGGATTCGGCTAGTAAGCATTCGGAAGAGCATGGAGAGGTTAGTGTAGGAGATTTAGAGGTTTGTTCATTAGAAAGAAAAAATGAAAAAGAGTTGTTTAGGTGTGAGGATGTTTTTGAGTCTTTAGATTTAGATCAAAGGAAAGCTCCTCCTATTAAGCCATCCCTGATTGAGGCACCTACTTTAGATTTGAAGCCCTTGCCGGATCATCTAAAGTATGTGTATCTTGGGGAAGGTGAGACGTTGCCCATTATTGTTGCATCAGATTTAATGCCAAAGCATGAAGAGACCTTAATCAAATTGTTGCAGCAATACCGCAAGGCTATTGGTTGGACATTGGCTGACATTCAGGGAATTAGCCCATCTTTTTGTATGCACAAAATCACTCTAGAGGAGGGATCCTTTAGGAGTGTTGAGCAACAAAGAAGGCTTAACCCTGCAATGAAAGAGGTTGTTAAAAGGGAGGTGATCAAATGGTTGGATGTTGGGATCATTTATCCAATTGCCGACAGCAATTGGGTGAGCCCTGTCACATGTGTTCCTAAGAAAGGAGGTGTCACTGTGGTGAGTAATAAAGACAATGAGTTGATTCCAACCAGGACAGTAACTGGCTGGAGGGTTTGCATGGACTATAGGAGGCTTAATAAAGCCACCCGTAAGGACCATTTTCCTCTACCATTTATTGACCAGATGTTGGATAGATTGGCTGGTCAGGCCTACTACTGTTTCTTAGATGGTTATTCTAGGTATAACTAGATTACTATTGCTCCTGAAGATCAGGAAATGACCACTTTCACCTGTCCTTATGGGACGTTTGCTTTTAGGCGATTGCCTTTTGGCCTTTGCAATGCTCCAGCAACATTTCTGCGGTGTATGTTAGCAATTTTTTTCTGATATGATTGAGTCCACTGTTGAGGTATTCATGGACGATTTTTCGGTGTTTGGAGGGTCTTTTCAGAGTTGTTTAGACAATTTAGGTAAGGTGTTAAAGAGATGTGAGGATACCCATCTAGTTCTTAATTGGGAGAAATGTCACTTCATGGTAAAGGAGGGGCATAGTGTTAGGTCATAGGATTTCTAAGAATGGTCTAGAGGTTGATAGAGCAAAAATAGAGGTGATTGAAAGATTAGAACCACTGAATTCAGTGAAGGGAATTCGGAGTTTTTTAGGACATGTTGGATTTTATAGGAGGTTCATAAAGGATTTTTCTAAAATCAGTAAACCTCTTTGTAACTTATTGTGTGCTGATCATGTTTTTGACTTTAATGCAGATTGTAGGAAGGCTTTTGAGACTTTAAAGGCTGCTTTAATCTCAGCACCCATTCTTTGTGCACCTAATTGGAATTTACCATTTGAGGTAATGTGTGATGCGAGTGATGCTGCAGTATGTGCGATGCTGGGGCAAAAGTAGGGCAAATTTATCCATCCTATATATTATGCAAACAGGGTTTTAAATGAGGCACAAGTCAACTATACAACTACTGAAAAGGAGTTGTTAGCTGTTGTGTTCGCTTTTGAGAAATTCCGGCCATATCTAGTTGGATCCAAAGTCACAGTGTTCACGGATCATGCAACAATAAGGTATTTATTGTCTAAAAAAGATGCAAAGCCTAGACTAATTCGTTGGGTTTTATTATTGCAGGAGTTCGACTTAGAGATAAAGGATAAGAAGGGATCAGAAAATGTCATTGCAGACCACTTGTCTCGTCTTCATCCATCATCATCTTTGCTGAAGCAATCTGCCATTTCAGATGCTTTTCCAGATGAACAGCTTTTTGCTGTTGAGGTAAAGGTAGTCAGGGATGTCCCTTGGTATGTTGATATTGCCAACTTTTTGGTAAATGGAGTCCTTCCTATAGACATGGACTGGAGGCAGAAGAAAAAGTTTAAGCATGATGCAAAACTTTTCTTTTGGGATGAGCCATTTATGTATAAGTAATGCTCTGACGTTATTATTCGCAGGTGTGTTTCAGGTGATGAAGCAAAGGAAATCCTGGAGCAATGTCACTCTTCGCCGTATGGAGGTCATTTCAGCGGTCAGAGGACAGCTATGAGGATTTTGCACTGTGGATTCTTCTGGCCTACCTTATTTAAGGATGCCCATTGGTTTTACAAGCAATGTGATGCTTGCCAAAGGAGAGGAAACTTGGGACCTAGAGATGAAATGCCTCTTACTTACATTTTAGAAGTTGAATTATTCGATGTATGGGGTATTGATTTTTTGGGGTCATTTCTCCCTTCTAATGGCAATGTTTTTATCTTATTGGCAGTTGATTATGTGTCCAAGTGGGTGGAGGCCATCGCATGCCATCAGAGTGAGGCCAAGACAGTAGCAAGGTTTATTCAATCGCACATCTTTGTGCGGTTTGGGACACCTAGAGCTCTAGTGAGTGATGAAGGTATGCATTTTGTTAATAATATCTTAACTAAGCTTTTAGCTAAGTATGGGATTAAGCATAGGATAGCTACCCCTTATCACCCACAAGTGAATGGTCAAGCTGAAATTAGTAATAGGGAAATTAAATCGATTCTAGAGAAAGTAGTCCATCCATCTAGAAAGGATTGGTCTTTTAGGTTGGATGAGGCTTTTTGGGCTTATAGGACAACCTTTAAGACTCCTCTAGGTATGTCTCCCTATAGGTTAGTATATGGGAAAACTTGTCATTTACCATTAGAGCTAGAGCATAAAACGTTTTGGGCTTTGAAAAAATTGAATTTTGATCTGAGTTATGAAGGAGCGATAAGGATGCTGCAGCTTAATGAATTAGAGGAATTTCGTCAATTTTCTTATGAAAATTTGAAAATGTATAAAGAAAAGACGAAGTTGTGGCATGACAAGAAAATAAAATCAAAAGAGTTTGTTAAGGGTCAGAAAGTCTTGCTTTATAATTCTAGATTAAAATTATTTCCTGGGAAGCTAAAATCTAAATGGTCAGGGTCATTTCTTGTGATTGAGGTTTTCCCCCATGGAACAATTAATTCGCAGGATGAAAAAGATGGGAGAGTGTTCAAGGTGAATGGACAGCGCGTGAAACGTTATTGAGGAGAGGAGTTTCAGACAAAATATCCTTCCCTAAGGTTGATTGATGATTGAGAAAGCAAGATGTTTGCAGGAGCATTGTACTGAGCAAAATTTTGAGCTCCCAGAGTGTGTTTTGATTTTTCGCTGATTTATTTTTAATTTCGATTAGGTTAGATTTGATTTATTTAAATTTTGCATGATTTATTTTCAGTCCGTTGGTATTTTTAATTTAGTAGGATTTATTTTAGATTTTATTTATGTCGATTTGAATTTGATTTTATTCTGATTTTATTTCCGGTTTATGTAAATTATCTTTGAATTAGTTTAAATTAGATTTTGTTAGATTTTAGTTTAAATTTAGATTTTATTTTCAGTTATTTGTAATTTTGTTTAGTTTAGTTTTAATAAAAGTTTTTCTCTAATTTATTTGGCTTCAATTGAAAATAAAAGATAAGATTTGATTTTAGCGGTTTATTTAAATTCGAATTTAATGATGTGATCTTTGATTTTGAATTGTGAGTCTGGATCCAAGATTCTTCAGGTTCAGAAGGTTGTTGCGGCAAAGTTAAAGCTGAAGCAAATTTTCCGTCCAAATTGGAAGGATTTTATTTTGAGTTAATTATTTTTACCGTTGGGATTTTTGAATTTCTGTGTGCAAGTAAATTTCAGGGATGCTGCCACATGTCACGCAGGGATAATCCAACGGTTTAGTCGTTGACAGCACGCAGTTATTTACCATTGATGATTGAAATTCAAAGATTTTACCGTTAGGGATTTGTTTTGCAAATTAAATGAGAATGGTAAACCCATTTAAAAGGGAGCAAAATCTTTCGGTTACGATTTGATTTGCTACAGCTATTTATTCACAAACCTTCTGTAAGTTCTTCTCACTTCATCTTCTTGATTCATCCCTTGCCATTTGCATTTTTCTTTCTTTCTCTGTGTGCAATATAGAATTCCTTTTGAAACTCTTCAATGGCTAAGACGAGAGCGAGAAAAGAGAGAGATAACGAGGAAGAGGAGGTACCCGTTACTCCCGAAGTTCAGAAGGTAAAAACGAAGAAAAAAATAACGCCAGAGGAGAAAGAAGCCAAGAAAAGGAGAAGGCAACAAAGGGTTGCAGAACAAGAAGAAGTCCAGGAGGCAACAGAGGTTGTTGTTGCCACAGTAGCAAAAGGAGACCAGTAAGAACCTGATGTACAGAACCCAGAGGAGGTTGAGCCGAGAATGGGGGATACAGAGGAAGTTCAAGAAGAAGTTTGGGAAGAAATTCAAGAGAAGCAGAATGAGGATGTGCAGGCAGAGGTTGCGACTGGAGAAGAGCCAGTTCAGGAGGCTCGTGTTGAGGTCATCATGCTCGAACCTCCGAGGCGTCGCCACATTAAGCGGAAGGCTGGGCACATTCAAGTGATTAGGACTGATACCCCGTCGCCGCCATCATCAAATTCTGAGAGAGAGAAGGCAGAGCAAGAGGAACGAGAGAAAAAAGAAGCTGAAGTAAAGGCAAGGGAAGAAGTAGAGAAGAAGGCTGAGGAAGAGCGGTTGCTCAAGCTAAGGGCGGAAAATGGCAAAAATGTTGCTGAAGCATCGGAGGAACGCGATGAAATAGAAGAACAACAATTGTCGTATGATCGCTTCATCAACAATATTGCTAGAGCAAAATACGCTGAGCTTCTGAAAAGGGATTTCTTATTTGAGAGAGGATTCAACGGTGATCTTCCGTAGTTTCTGAGGACCGGAATTGCAGACCACGGCTGGCAGTTGTTTTGTGCGAAGCCTGAGTCTGTAAACGCGCAGGTGGTGCGCGAATTTTATGCTAACATTGACAAAGAGGATTGTTTCAAGGTGATTGTCCGAGGAGTCGAGGTAGATTGGAGTCCTAGTGCTATCAACGCACTGTACAATCTTCAGAACTTCTCCCATGCGGCATATAAGGAGCACACTGGCAGCTATCCAAGACTCAGAAGAGGACATTCCAGTCGACTTATTTGAAAAGGGAAGCGAACACGTGGATGGGATTTATCAGACAAAGGATGCTTCCAACGACACACGATTCGATGATCTCCAAGGAATGAGTTCTTCTAGATTTTGCGATTTTGCGGTCTCTCAGCATCAATGTGGGAAAATTTATTTCAAGTGAAATATCTAGCTGTTGGAAGAAGAAGGTGGGGAAATTTTTTTTCCGAACACGATTACAATGCTTTACAAACGAGTAGGGGTACTGGAGAATGAAGGGGATGTTACACTATTTGACAAGGGATCATCGACACGCCTAACTTGGCACGACTCCAGCGTATGCAGGAGGTACGTCAAGGTGGGCTTGTCTACGGCATTAACACGATTCTAGAACAACTAACACTTTCGGCCAGCAGGCAGGAGTTTGCCGAGAGGCAAACTTTAACCTTCTGGAACTATGTTAAGAATCGTGATGCCAGTTTAAAGAGGGTGCTACAAGAGAATTTTTCAAAGCTGTATCCAGCCCTTCCTGTATTCCCTGAAGATTTGTTGAACCCCTGGATTCCACCCTCACCGGTTGAAAGAGGAGAAGAGGATGATGAGAATGAGCCAGGCCAAGAGGACTGAAGAATGAAGTGGCCTTGAGCGAGCATAATTTTTGTTCTTACATTTTTGTTTGCTCGCGCATTTTCTAATTTCCTTTTCTGTTGATGTGATGTTTGATTCTTTTAATGTTTCTGCTTCTTGAAAAAATATATCTGATTTGTAATTTCTTTTTCATGTTTTTAATGAAATTCCCAGATGTTTCTATTCTATGAGCAATGAGTTTCTCTAACTTAACTAATTTCTTCTGAATTTTTGAAGCTTGGACTGGTTAAGCTTAATTAGATCAAGGTATTCTGATCTCCGAAAACCTTTTGCTTGAGCATTTCTTCTAGCCTGGACTATTGCTGCGGCAAAGAAGATTTTGGAGGTAGTGTTGACTTTTATGATCCACTTTAAGCTTAGTTCTAGTCCCACGCTTATATATAAAATTCAAATAGAAAAATTTAAGTTTGGGGGTATAATTGTAAAATTGATGATTCATTGGGGACAATGAATAATTCAAGTTTGGGGGACTTTTTGCTACTCCAATTGTTTTGCTCGAGCATTTCTCTCCTTCATTTAAAATTTCTGCTAGGTTGTTGAGTAACCGGGGACATTTGTGATACCCACAGTTTGTCTTCGCGTCAAAAGATGACCTAGGAAATGTGGAAAAAATGAGAAACATTATTTGCTGAAAAAATTATTTGTTGAAAATTTTGCTGAGAAAATTCATGGAGCAAAAGTTTTGAAGGATGAATGATGATCCAGCAGTTTTTCTGTCTCTCAGAACTTAGGTGAGCTTCATCATAAAATGTTGCCATTCTGAGGGGCAAGAGATAGAATGACTAAGGATTTTTTAGCTTTATAATGAGTATTGAGCCTAGTTGGTGATGAGTTTGTGGCGAGGGTATACTGCACCATAAAGTGGGCCATCCCATGCTTAAGAGCTTATGACTTTAGGGCTGCTTAAAGTCTTAAGAACAAGAATATAAACCCCTTAGAAATATATTTTAAGATATTTGATAATAGAGCTAAGCTGTGGTAAGTTTTTAGAATTGAGTTAAAGGTGGTGATTATTTGTCCAAGCCGGAGGAATTGTTTTGTCGCAGCAGAGCTTGGTTTTGAAGAGTGCTCAGGTAAAGGTTGAAGGTAGTGTTGGACTGTCTGGTTTGATTAAGCTATTCTTTGTCTAATGTTTTGAATTCTTGAAGGAAGGTTGGTTTGTATTGCTCGGGACGCGCAATAGTTCAAGTTTGGGGGTGCGATAACTGTCCAAAAGGTAGTTATTTAGGCCTCATTTATATAGGGATTTGTGTGTCTTTTGTGCTTAATAGGGTTGGTTTTAGATAGATATTACATGTTTTAACCCATTTGGAAGAATGAAAGCTTTGGAAATTTTTTTTGTGCAGAATCTGTTGCTGGGCGACTTGAGGGAGCAAATTCTGTGCTGCAGCAAAACTGGGAGAAAATCTGCCACATCACAACTCGTTATCCAACTTCATGAACCGACTTCTGTTGAGTTATTTTCGGGATAAAGGAGCAAGGAGAGTCCTACACGTGTCCAGGTTGACCTAATTCAAGCCTCTTATCCTTCTATAAAAGGAAGTAGTCGTCCAAGTCAAATTCATTCCATTTTTGGGAGAAAACATTCCATTCTTGGAAAATTCCATCCATCTTTGGGAGTCGAATAGTGAAGAGAGATTGGAGACCACCTAGAAGACCATCATTGCAAGCTGATCGAGGAGATTAGCATTTCCTTTTATTATCTTGTAATTATGGACATGCCTACTTAGATTGTAGCGTGCGTTTCCATGCATATTACGAACTAAGTAGCTTAGGCGTTGGTTAGGAACATGTAGTTGATGTGCTTAAACTTTAGTAATATATTGATTATTGCATCTTGGTTAATTGTTGTGCTTATTTCTATTTTATGTCTGCATGGCCAGCCGGTATGAATACCTCTCTCTAGTTTCAGGGATGATTTAGAGAGTGTGTGGCGGTTAATCACACTACGATCATTGCGTATTGGTGAACGCCAGTGACTGAGCTAGGGATAGCCAGTTGCCTAGTGCTTGATCGGTCGTACTTCATTGGGGTTGAAACACATTCCAAAAGATCCGGAGTTCCAGGAGGAATCCGCTAATAATACTGCGAGAGTTTGCACGATCAATAATATTGCTAGAGCATCTTTTAAAACAATTACTGAATCCTGACCAGCACCTGTTTCTAATCTGTCTGCCTATTTGTTTATTCTTTGTTCTTTCATTTATTTTGTTTCAGCATTATTCTTACAAAAACCAATTATTTTTACCAACTTTGAAACCATTAAAGAGTTATACAAAATAGATAAAGTGGAAGCTAATTCCGGCCTTGGATTGATAATACTTATTACTTGCTGCGGACTGTGTATACTTGCACAGAGTTCTAGAGTCTTTTTATACCATATTTTTACCCACTCTAGGAATCCAACAATACTCCAAATAACGTGAAACTTAAATATATGTTATGTTAAGTGTCGAGATGTTTGTGGCGATGCTTACTCTACCAGGATTAGTGATGAATAAAATTACACGGGATTATTCCTAAATGTCGAGATGTTTGTGAAACTTAAATAATTCTTATTGTTATATTAAATGGTGAGAAAAAAATCAAAAAAATTCTCCCAGCGAGATTGCGAGAAAAAAAAATTCTCCCAGCGAGTTTGCAAGAAAAAAAAATTTCCCAAATGAGATTGCGAGAAAAAAATTATCGCAGCGAGTTTGCGAGAAAAAAATTCTCGCAGCGAGACTGCGAGAAAAAAAATTCTCGCAAAAATATTGCGAGAAAAAAAACAGCAATCACCAAAACGAACTAAAACACGAACTTAAGTCAAACTTTGTGGAGCTCTGCTATTCAATCACTTGGAGTGGTGGTGGGTGAAGGAGAAATGTGCATGAAAGAAGAGAAAGTTGCTAAAAAAAGGTGAAGTTAGGGATTTTTCTAAGAAGGGCAACATGGTAATTATATACTCTCAAAAGTCCTACTACTCTATAAAAATAAAAAGCATCCTAAATCTCTTTAACCCCCATCATTTTGTCCTATTTTTGACAATTTCCCTTTCCAAAACCCTTACCCCAAACACCCCCTTAAGCACTTAGAAAAAACTACGATATCCGATTCGTCTTGAGAATGAAGAAAAAACATCCTCTGAAAAACCATCTTTTCAGGCCAAAGAGCACCTGAAAGAGATGTCAAAGTTGCTGACTCATGGGCCACTTTATTCTCCTCTCTAGAAATATTATAAAAAAGAATAAAGTCTGTCCTCTTAGCACAACAAAGAATATCCTTTAAAAAAAGAGATTTCAGACGGATTAGAATCATGAAAATTTAACATATTAATGAATTCTCATGTTTGAGTTTGATAAATTCTTAGAATTGAATTCTAAAACCTATTTAATAGGTTTTAAAATTTTTTATTTATTGTCTAACAAGTTCTTGAATTTTAAAAGTGTTTAATATTTTTATGATTTTTTTTTTTAATTTGTTTAAAAGATCAAAAACATGTTAGACACAAAATTGAAAGTTTAAAACCTTAGAACTTATTGTTTTTCAAAAAAATAAAAAAACTTAGGCTTTATTTGGAAATCATTTGGTTTTCGATTTTTGCTTTTGAATATTAGACATATAAAACATTAATACCACCTATATGTTATCTACTTTTTCCATGTTTTAAAAACAAGTATGGTTTTTAAAACTAAGGTTCATTTGATAATCATTTGGTTTTTTGTTTTTGGTTTCTAGAAATTATGCTCATTTTTCTCCTAAATTTCCTTACAAGGACACATTTACATTTTTAGCCAAATTCTAAAAACAAAACAAGTTTTCGAAAACTACTTTTTTTAGCTTTTAAAACCTGACTTTGTTTTTAAAAACATGAGAAGAAGGTAGATAACAAAATAAAGAAACTTATAAGTGGAAGTACTGTTTTACAAGCTTAATTTTAAAAACTAAATCCACATGGATGTCAAATGGGGTCTAAAAAAGTTGTTTTTAATTTTGGAATTTGACTAATAATTCAATGTGACATTAATAAAAGACAAAAACCATTGTAAAATAAATTGAGAGAAAACAAACATAAATTCTTAAAAAGCAAAAACCAAAAGTCAAATGGTTATCAAACGGAATCTTAATTGGACTCCGTGTTGATCCATAAACTAAATTTAATAATTTAACAAAATAATAATAATAATAATAACAAAAATAATTCCATGAGGCTACTTATGCTAAAAACCGAAGTGAATCAGCCTTTGCACATCTATATATTTGGCTGCTCCAAGAATTGCAGAATCATCAATCAATCAAATTTCATTTTAATTATTACACATCAACACACAATTCTTCTCTCAGATGGCTCTTTGCCAGTTTATTAACTGAAAGTAAATTTTTCTTTCATTTCTGGAACTATCAACACATTATTCAAAGCAAGTTGCCCTGTTTTAGTCTTAAGCATAGTGTGACCAATGTGTGTGATGTTTAGTCATTTTCCATTTCCAACAAACATTTTATCTGGACCAAGGTAAGGGTGAATAAAGTGTAATTTACCTGGATCATTGGCAACATGTGATGTCGCTCCAGAATCTACATAAATATTGTTATCATTAATCTCATGTAGTGTGAGGGCAGCGAGTGCTTCAGGAATTTCTTCAAATTGATATGAATGATAGAACCTTTTCCAACATTCCATAGCTGTGTGGTTGTTTTTACCACAAATTTGACATACCACTGCTCTTTCCTCCTTGTGATCCGGCACGTTGTTATTCTGTGAGTTTAGATTCTGTTTATATGAAGCATAAAAATTACCTTGTTTGCAACCCTTTTTGTGCATTGTTTTGCTCTTTTCATTTCAGATTTTGATAAAATCCTCTACCTTTGGAAGAGAAATTTCTTCCTCTTCCCCTAGCTCGTCCTCTGTTTGCATAAAAAGCCTGACTGATATTTATTTGATTGGTCTTTTCTTCCTCCTCCTCTGCTGAAATCAATAGGTCATGAGCTTTCAAAGCGAGAACGAATTGGTTATATGAAGGATATGGAGGTTTGGAGAGCACAGCGGTTCTAAACTCCTTGAATTTTCTCCCTAGAACTCTTGCTATATGAAACACCTTCGATGTGTCATCCAATGGCTTCTTCATTGCTGCAAGCTTGTCACACAAACCCTTGAACTTTCTAATATAGTCATCTAGTGACAATGTACCTTTCTTTAGAGAAACAAGAGCTTCATTGATGTGTATTTCATTCTCTTTTGTAATAGTTAATAAGAGATCTTCAAGAGAATGTCATACCTGTTGAGCAGTTTCAGGACCTTCAATCAACGCCAACACATCTTCAGCAATGATTCCAAGAAGCCACGAAGTGAGGAGGCCATCATTGTTGTTCCATGTGTTTAGTTGATTGTTGATTTCTGTGCCTTCTTTGTCTTTCTCAGCAATGGAAGGATCCTTGGTGAGATGGTGCTCTAATCCAAGAGTTCTGATCAGAGGTAACACTTGGGACTTCCAAAGAAGGTAGTTGGTTGTATTCAACTTTATGGATATCAGCTTCTACATTGGGGAAAAGATTGGATGGTCAAGAGTGTTTCTTGCTTTGCCATAAGGAAAACTTAAAAGATAACGAGGGATAGCAAAAAATAATAATAATAGGAAGAAAACTGCCTTTCAAAAATTGGTGCCTATAGCTCTGATACCATATAGAAAATTTCACTAAAACTAGATCTGAGAATATATCTCGTTTCTCAAGAGATAATATACAAACTGTGCCAAAGGAAATAAATAGGCACTGGAAAGGTTCGAACATAAATGTTCAGTCAATAAAAAAAACGAAAAAAAAGGACCAAATAAGGTATAAAGAAAGGAATGCAATTTGGAAAATTTGCAAAGGCTGCAACGGTCATATTTCAGTGATGGAAAGTTTGTAAATCATATATTCTGCTGTCCTCTTGCTTCAATCAGAACATTACACTAATTAAGTTGTGGCTGATGTGGTGGCATGATTCTCGGCTGCGGTTGTTATGGATGATTTGGTGTAATTGCTTACTGTTCTGGTGAGGTATGGGCAAGTTGTTGAGAAAATGAAAGGTTTTCCATTTTCATTATTAAACTTTATTTGGCAATTAATGTGACTTTTGGTTTGTGTGACTTTTGGCTTTTGGTTTCTTGTAACCAATAGTGACTTTTGTTTTTTGGGAGTTAGGTGAGTTATGAGCATTTTATCACATTTAAAGTTATGAACCATTGGTATTCTATGGTTACTTTTGTAAGCCTATATAAAGGCATGCTTAGTTGAATGAAAATTCATCTCCATTCATACTTGTCTTCCACGTTTTTCTAACAAAGTGGTATCAAAGCGAGTAGCAAAAAAAATTGAGAGAAATGGCCAACGGTGGGATGGGTTCACTTCAATTACCGATGTTTTCCAAGCTCAAGTATGACAATTGGAGCATCAAGATAAAAGGGTTACTTGGAGCACAAGATGTGTGGGAGATCGTAGAGAACGATTTCCAAGAGGCGGAAGCTGGAGCCGATCAAGCGCAAAGAGATGCGTTAAAGGAGACAAGAAAGAAGGACAAAAAGGCCCTCTATATCTTATACCAATCGGTGGATGAAGACACGTTTGAGACCATCGCCAATGCCGAGACGTTAAAGGCGGCATGGGACAAGCTCCAATCGACTCATAGAGGAGCCGATCGTGTGAAAAAGGTACGGTTGCAAACTTTACGTGGTGAGTTTGAATCTTTACAAATGAAGGAGACGGAGGTGATAGTGGAATATCACACAAGAGTAATGACCGTCGTCAACAAATTGAGACGGAATGGTGAAGAAATTGTCGATGTTCGTGTCATGGAAAAGGTTCTACGGAGCCTAAATACAAAGTTTGAGATTATTGTCACGACAATCGAGGAGACACAAGATCTCGAGATTATGATGATTGAATAATTTATAGGCTCGTTGCAAGCCTATGAGGAGAAAAAGAAAAGGAGGATGGAGCAAACAGAGACCATTGAACAACTTCTCCAACTCAAACACAAGGAGGAGAATAGTCGTGGACGTGGAAGAGGACGTGGTGGTCGAGGCCGTGGTGGAAGAGGTGAAACCAACACCGAAGTTTCTCAAAATTCGAGTGATTCCTCAAGAGGAAGAGGAGGTCAAGGTCGTGGAAGACGTGGTGGAAGATCTGGGAGAGATAAATCTCAGGTAAAATGTTATAATTGTAATAAGTATGGACATTATGCAAATGAGTGTTACTCATCTCAATCAGAATCAAGTGATCGAAAGCATCAAGACCAATCAACCGCCAGCACATCCAAAGCCCATCAAGGGCAATCCAATTATGCAGAGGAGAAAGTCTAATCCTTTTAATGAATTCTAAAACTATCCTAAATCTTCAAATCTTAGAACTATTCTAGTTATGCAATTTAAGATCTAAAACTAACTCCCCTCTCCTGAGCAAAAAATAGAGAAACCAACAATTAACTCATGACCAATGAATTAAAGGCATTAAGAACATAATTGCACAAATAAGTTCAAAGATATACAACATCCATGATTGGTCGAGTTTTTCATGTCCTTAGATCAAATAAAATTTATAAACTTCAAACCCTAAACTACTTGCAGTAGTAGTGGTCGAGTCGTCCAGAGAGAGTGGCGGTTGGTAATTATTTCCTATTTATTTCTAGTTGAAAAGCAGTAAAGGGGGGATTATGATGCAAGGGAAAAAAAACTAACATGCAGGAAAACTAAAAATGGGAAATTAAATTGCAGAAAATTAAAAGACAGGGAATTTAAAAAGCAGGAAATATAAAATGGCAGGTAAATTAACTTAATTGCATGACACCGATTAGGGTGATTCTTGGGGTTGAATGGTTTGTTTGATCATTGAATGGCTACCTATTAAAGGCTAAATTTATTTTGCTAAATTGCCCAATCGATCTAACTTGAATCCAGGAAAGACCCTAAACCCATCTAAGCTATCTAACCCGACCATACATCGTCCATCGAATAAGAACCTAATTGATTAATTAATTAATTTGATTAACTATTAAACTAAACAATTAACCAATTTCTCTAAGTCTAGTGGATTGATTAAGACATTAGATATAGTTAGGCCTCAATTAATCCTAACGTTATTTTGGATCCTAGACCTATCATGCAGAGCAACGAATTCAGAGAACTGCTCTTGGGACCCGTGTCCATGGTTCAGTCTATGCACTACAAACAACAACAAATGATAAACATACGAGCTACGAGTTAGGGCGTCAATCTAACCTACTGCGTATGCTTATTCTACAAATTGAGTCCAAAATACAATCTCAATTAAATAAAATAAAACTTTCAGAACAGAAAACTCACAAAAAAAATCCATTCTATTGCTCAAGAATCATCTAATCGACGTCAACGGGTTTAGACGACGGTTAAGCCGACTAAATCCCGTGACCAAATACAATCAAATATGAAATAAACTATCAAAATCAACTCTAAATCATACAAATTGAGTTATGGAAATAAAAATAAAGGAAGCAAAACTAGAGAAAACATAAAACTACATAAAAATCTGACCTACTGACCTAACAACGGATTAAAAACGAGGGTTTATATATAGAATTTAATCGTAGCGTCTCGACGCTACACCTTTGGCTCAAAGGAACCGTAATCGGGCCAGCATCGAGACACATAAACAATAAAATGGACTCTAACAAGCCTAGATTAAGAACAAATAAATAGGACTAATTTGGTTCTATCAAATACCCCCAACCTACACCTTGTTAGTTCTCGAGCAAGACAAACAAACCTAAATGTAGGATTCAAAAGTTGTTGTTTCTTAAACTCAAATCTCAATGCTAAAAATTCTGAAATCATTGTAATCAAGAATTATACACACATAGCCCAATAAAGAGACAAGTTAAAATTTTTCATGAAATTTCTTGCTAAAGCTCACACTTAGCCTACCTAAGACTAATTCTACTGACCCGGGATTGGATTATATAACCTTCAACTTATCTTCCCTCTACACTGGCACTAGGAACTAACCAAGGAGCAAACAAAACAAATTAGACTATTTTTCTCTCTACCTCGGTGCCTGAAAAATAAATGAATTTTTCTTTCTGCATTATTTTTAGGCGAGGCACTAGCTTTCACACTATGATGTAGGTGTGGGGTTTTATGTCCTAACACTCGTAGATATAGTGAATGTAAACAAATTGTATACTTATTTCAATAAAGTGTTATTGAGTTTCTACAATAAAGTGTTATTGTTAAAGATTGCACAATTTGACCCAAATCCAATAAACTAAGATCCAATGTTGTGTATATGTAACTTGAACTAGTATGTGGGGACATATGGGGATCAGTGTTCAAGTAACAACCTAAAAGGTCTATAGTACAGGGATAAGGTTGGGTACCTTATCCTGGTAACACTATGAGATACGACCCACTTTGTATTTGATACAGACGTATTGATCCAAGGTGTCCATGTAGGAGACATACGAGAGGGGGTATCCTATGCAATGAATTTGCATAAGACCGGACCATGAAATAGTAAACCACTAGATGTGACACCGTTAACTAGTTAGGTTACTGTTTCAATAGGATGACCTAGGTAACTCAGTCTTAATCCTGAGTGTGTCATGAACTCCTTCTCACGAGGGATTGTCCTTTGATTAGTATGGGTGTGAGTGGCCTGCACGCCGACTCAATAAGCCTACCTTCTTGGGAACAAGACCGAGTAGGGGGTTGGGGACATGACAACACAAGATGGAATTCACTTCTTCCCACTTCTAGGAGAAGTAGATGAGTGTTCTCTTAAGTGGTGACTTCGGGTCTTAAACAAAGGGATCTCGCCCTCTCACTGGCCCGAGAGGGACTTTCTATTTAATGGTTGGACCATAAATAGGTTGTTCATTAGAGGAGCTGATGACCGCAAAGTGCACGGGCTGCAAGTAATATAAAACGGAAAGTATTCCGAGTATCGAATCCTTAGGGATTGAATTTATTCAATTAAGTACCACGAATAATCTTGCTTAACTTTATTTAGAGAACAAAATCTAATGCTGAAAAGAATAACAAAAAGCTAATCTAGAAAGCAAAAGATAAATGGTGACACAATTTGGAGGGATAATTCTAGAGTTGTTGATTTCAACAATTGGACCTTCAATGCTTAATCAATTAACTAATATGGATTAACTAATCATTTGATTCATAAGTCTAGAAGCCTAATGACAAGGATTCTCCTGTCAGTCTCCTCCTATCTCATACATTTCAATAAAGAATCTCCTTTCAGTCTCATCTTTATTTACTTAGTATGGCATTACGACCCTTCAGTACAACCTCTAACGTTATTTATTTTATCCCGTGTCACCCGGGTAAATAACCGTTAGTCATGCATTCAGTTCTAGTCTAAGCTTCTCTCCGTCGAGTTTCCACATAGTAACAATTCATTTAATCAGTGATCAGTTGATTAAAAGCATTACGGACAAAATGCACAAATGAACAATAATGACAATTAAACCACATCAATTCATTAATTCAGCAGAGGTTCAACATCTAAATCAATCTCATAGAATTTAGGAATTTACTACCCATAATCACTAAAATTCAATAATTCCTAATCACAACAATTCTAGAAACTAAAACATAAAGGAAAAGGGAAGAGAAATGCTCATAAAAGTGTCGATCTCCTCGATCCCGCGCCGACCTCCTTCGATCCCGAGCTCCAAAGATCTTCAACAAAGCTCCAAAACTCTCCCAAAAATCCCAAATTTTAGTGTAGACTCTAGAATGGGGTGAAAACCCACAAATTGGCACCCTATCTTCATTGCAAAAGGCTCCTTTTATAGGCTCCCAACAGGCACAGCGTCGAGACGCTACAAGGACAGCGTCGAGACGCTCTGACGTCATCTTTTCTTGGGCTCCAAGACGTCGCAGCGTCGAGACGCTACTTGGACAGCGTCGCGACGCTCTCGCGATTCTGGATCTTTCCACGCAGCTGCCTAGCGTCGAGACGCTCCAGGCTTACCGTCGAGACGCTAGGCTCTGAATCTTCAATAAAGGCCCGATTTTGACTCCATTTTTGGGCCTCCAACTTTCTTTTGGTCCAAATACTTCTTGTAATGGATTTTGGGCACTCTTCTTGACCCAAATTTATAATTTTAAGGCTTGGACTTCATGAATTTGGGCTTCTAATTCATTCTTCTTGGCTTTTTGGACTCGGATCTTCAATGTAATTCTCCAAATTGCTCAAAAAGTCTCCAAAATCATCCAAAATCTCTCAAAATTCCGGTTTTTCTTCTTTGACTCGGTTTTCTGAAATTTAAACAGAAAATAGCATTAAAGTACACAATTCAAGCATAAAACTAGCTAAAATTAATAGGAAAATGATGACATTTTTGCCTGTCATCAGGAGCACTGGTACTTAAGGAGCCAGAGGTAACACAAGGGTAAAACGGTAATTTGACCCAACTGTAGTTACGAACACTCGTGAAGGATTGACTTACCGTTATTGGTCAATATCCGTGGAAAAAAAAACATTCTAGAGTGAGAAGAGTGCAACTGTGGGTCTTTAGTGGAGTGACTCACAATTAATGAATATTGGTTAACTCGATTAATGAGTTTAGTCAGTTAACCTCATATCATTGGAGTTTCTGATCTGTAGGTCCATTAGGTCCCCCTACTAGCTCGTAAAGAGTAATTAGGAACAATTTATCTTGAAAGAATTTGAATAGTTCAAATTCATCTTAGGAATCAAACTAATTGTATGAGATACAATTAATATAATGTATAGTGATACCGAACCAAGAAATAAGTCACTCTTACTTTCTAACGTCGTTTACTATTAAGACTGACTATTTCATGCGATGACCTAGGTAACTCGATCTTAATCCTGAGCTTACTATGAACTCTTGTTCATTTGGGACTATCCTTTGTCTGCATGGGTGAGAGTGTCCTAACAACGCCGCTCAATAAGCCTACCATTTTGGGGATAAGACTGGATGGATAGTTGGGGACATAGTATTGCAAGATGGAATTCACTCCTACCTAAATCAGGGATAGTAGAGAGGTTGTTCCCTTAAGTGCTAATGTCGAACAAGGGGCCCCACCCTCTCACTAGCCCGAGAGGGACTCTGTTTATTGGTTGGATCATAAACAAAATTGTTCATTAGAGGACCAATGGACTTAAGGAATCAAGATATGTTATAGGGGAGTTCAACTATACGAACGACCTGTGAAGGATTGACTTGCTAATCATGGTTATATCGAATGAACATAAATATATCTACAATCAGGGGAGTTCAACTACTAGACTACAATGGAGTGACCCAATAGTTAACGAATGTTGGTTAACTAGGTTAAAAGGGTTTAGCCAGTTAAACCACGAACCGTTGGAGCCCATGATCTGTAGGTCCATTAGGTCCCCTTGCTAGCTTGAGATCGAATAACCTTTGGAACAATATGATGGAAGGAATTAGAATAAGTTCGAATTTGGTTTAGGGAAATGGTTGGTCATATTAGATATTACCGACACGACGGGTTTTTGGATAAATCGAGCTATAAGAGATTTAATATATTTAAATATGATTTAAATATCAAGCACATTAATAGAGATTCATGGTTGAAAAATAAAATTTTGGAAATGTTCGGGATTGGTAGCAAAATATTAATTTAATATTAGATATTAAATTAATTATATATTTAATTAATTAATAATTATTTTAAATTAATTTTGAATTAATTTAAAATAGAAAATTGAAAATTGGATATTAAAATTTCAGATTATTAATGATTAAATTAAATATACTAAAATCCAATTTAATTTTGAATTATGAAATTCAAAATTAAATTGAATTGTAGGAGGTGGAGTGCATGGTGACTAAACCCATGCACTCCCCCTCATTAAGCCACCAAATTACCCACTAATTCTTAGGTAATTTGGTGTCAATCTTTTGTGTTTCTTCTCAGCTCGAATCCCTCTATAAGTGGGGATGAATTTGCTGAAGAAAGTGTGCTTGAATCCTTAATGAAATGCTGCCAAAATCTTTCCAACACTCAAGAACTCAAATCCTCTATTGAAGCTTGGTTTTCAAGCTCTTTCCCCCTTCCAAATTCCATCACTATAGGATCCCACAATCCGTTCCAAAGGCTTGAGGATAACAAGGAAGATCAAGTGGTGGTTTGTGACAATTTGGAGAAGAAAAACAAGCAACCAATTCAGCCAATTTGAAGATTAAAAAGGTTGGTACTCACTACCCTTGTTTTTCTTCATATGAACAGCATGCTTTGTATGATTAAATTGAAGTTATTAGGTGCCTAAGATCCAAAATTCATCGACATGCGTTAGCGGAGTTCTCTAATTTACTTGCAAGTGGATTGAGTTATTCTTAAAACAATCTAAACACATTCATGAATTATCTCCTGCGGCAGTGTCAATTCTAACACAACATAGACTACATGCAATGCGTTAACTTGCTCTACTAAGATATTTCCACATGCGTTACCCTTTCGGGATTTATCATGCTGCTACCGCAACCGGCTGGCCAGGCGGGAATTAGTAATGAAAATATTCAAACATCTAAGTAGAAAGCATCAATTTCATTCATTCAGACATAACGCATACAAAATAGTTTATCACCGCATGGGTGCCTAAGTTAAGCCTTGATAAAGGAAATTAGCTCATGCTACAAACGGAAAACATAGCGCAATACATTTTACAACAGGATATTATTGCGCTGGACAAGGATTCTTCCTTTCTTCACTGGGCTCTTCTTCCTCTGCTCCATTCTCTCCCTTCGCCTCTCTCTCTCTTCTTTCACAATCAAATGGGTGAATAATAAATAGGCTTGAGGATGCTGACTTCTCCAAGAAATGGACTTGCATGCTCCAATCAGCCATTGCCAGCTTGCAGCTTAGCCACATGTCAAGTCTAGCGTCGAACAAGGTGTCAATATACTTTTCACGTGTCTGGCTCAACGCCTGTGTTATACGATTACTTGGGCAAGGGAAGAAACTACAATAAACATGTGTTAGATAATATAATGTATGTGTTTTCCCACCGTATCACATAATTATACCTTGAAGATTCAATTATTGCAATTCTTATCTTTTATGCGTCCATTCAGCACATCACAACTCTTTTCTAATCGTATGTAATTTAATTTTAGGTGAGAAATAACTTGCTTTTTGCAAGTTATCCCATATTCACAACAATAGGGACAAAATACACATGCTCATCCTCCAAATTTCATATAAAAGTTTTTAAACTCCAAAAACTAGGTGAAAATCAGAAGATGATGTTGAAAATATTTTACCCACGACCTAAAGTTGCTAAGGAACTCACTCAAGTACCAAAAATTCGCTGAAAATTGCTCAAAACACGAATTCTCGCTCTTAACCGCCCAAAAACCCACCAGTAACTTGATGAAAATCTACAAGATGCGAAGAGAAGTAACCAAAATCGTGAGAAATTTGAGAGATTTGAGAGATGTGTACATTAAATCGACCAAGAAAAGGGGAGGAAGAGAGAAATTTGGGGGAAAAGAAGTTAGGGCTTGAAATAATTAATGTCCACAAATCGCAAAATCTGAAATTTTAAATCCAGATTTTCGCACTAGTGTTGAGACACAGAGAGTCCAGCGTCTCGACGTTGGCTCTCGGGTTTTTGCCCTTTTTTGCATTTTTTTTAACCTAACTACTTCTTTCTTCCTTTTAATTAAAACACACCTACAAAGCACATGGAAAGAAAGAATAGGTTAGATTTAAAGAAAAAAAATAAATTTAAACTAAGAAAATAAAATAGAAAAGAAACGAAAAACTCAAAAATTTGGGTTTCCTTCCAAAAGCGCCTTGTTTAACGTCGTGAGCTCAACGGAGTTTTTCTCAAACTCATCCGGGATCTAAATGTTCTCACTCCATAACGTTGATCATCTTGGATTCAAAAGCCTTGTGCCTTTGTACCTATATCTTATGGGAAAAATTAGAACAACCAAGAGAATGGTTAAGTTTTCCTAACATGTGAAAATAAAAGCAACTTCTTCTACCTTTAAACTCAATTGAAATGACTACTTTGCTTATGTTCATTTTAACCTTAGTCGTTTTCCTGAATGGCCTAAAATTATTGATGTGGCATTAGGTGAACTATTTTCTTGCATGTCTGTTATAAAGAAGTCAGCTGGAAATATTAGCTTGTCTACCTTAACCAAGATGTTTTCACAAAGCCCTGAAGGTATAATCATGGATCTATCTGCCAATTGAATTAAATTACTTGTTTTCCTATTATTAGAAAAATTAAGCTCACTAACAAGTGCATGAGAAATAACATTTATAGAGGACCCTAAATCTAGCATGGCATGCTCAATCTCTATATCCTCTAAATTGCATGGCAATGTATAAATTCCATGATCTAGGCACTTATTAGGTAATTTCTTCAAGATAGCATAAATATTTTTTTTTACCTCTTGCTTACCTTTCCGGAACACCATTTTCTTAAGAATTTACCAACCTTTGGAATCTGTTTAACGCCGTCCAAAAGCGGGATGTTGACCTCTTCCTTAGAAGGCTTAGGCTGCAGCACTAACCTGTTAGGAAACGAAGCTTTAGGAACAAAATCATTCAAATTTTTAAAGGAGGATCGAAATGTACCGCTCACTTCTTTGGAAAGTTGGATTTTTCTTTCTTCTCATTTTCAGGCTTCTTCCTTTGTTTATCTTCTTCAACTGCAACAAATGGAGAAGAGGTCTGTGGTTGGGAACTCAGGACTGTCCCACTCCTCAAAGTGTCTGCGCATATATCTTCTCTTCTTGGGATCTCAGGTCGAACAGGTATCTTGTCAACTTTAGCCTCAAACTTACTGACAGAGTCAGCCAGCTGGGCGATTTGGGTCCGCAGTTGCTGCATCCCAACACGAGTTTCCTCTTGGAACTTGAGTTGACCTTCCTGCAAAACTTGAATACTATCAGTTGATTTTTTTCACTAAAATTTCAAAAAAGTTACCTGAACTCAATCCTTGTTGCATATTGAAGCTCTGATCGTTCTGGTAATAGTTGTTTGGGTGGTCTCTCCAACCAAGAATAAACGTGTTCCTAAACTGGTCAATCGTCCGCTGGCTTTGCATTGCTGGAAATCTTCTTATGGAATTCGCTTCGATTGGGGATTCCTGCTCTGCAGCCAACCGATAAATAAGACACTTTAGCTTAGATAATTCAGATTTAAACTTACTTACCTCGTTGTTTGTGCTAATTCTCTCAGTCATAAAAAGAAAAAAAATAAAAACTAAACTAAGACTAAAAACTAAAAACTCAAAATAAAAAGAAAATAATTAACCTTTTGCACTCCCCGACAACGACAACAATTTGATCGGTTGAGTTTGTTGGGTCCTCGGATCAAATAAAATTTATAAACTCTGAACACTAAACTACTTGCAGTAGTAGTGGTCGGATCGTCCACGGGGAGTGGCGATTGGTAGTTATTTCCTATTTATTTTGAGTTGAAAAACAGTAAAGGGGGGATTATGATGCAAAGAAAAAAAACTAACATGCAGGAAAACTAAAGACGGGAAATTAAATTGCAGAAAGTTAAAATGACAGAGAATTTAAAAAGCAGGAAATATAAAATGGCAGGTAAATTAATTTAAGTGCAAGACACCGATTAGGGAGATTCTTGTGGTTGAATGATTTGTTTGGTCATCGAATGACTACCTATTAAAGGCTAAATTTATTTTGTTAAATTACCCAATCAATCTAACCTGAATCCAGTTAAGACCCTAAGCCCACCTAAGCTATCTAACCCGATCATACATCATCCATCGAATTAGAACCTAATTGATTAATTAATTAATTTGATTAACCATCAAACTAAACAATTAGCCAATTTCTCTAAGTCTAGTGGATTGATTAGGACATTAGAAATAATTTGGCCTAAATTATTCCTAAGGCTATTTTGGATCCTAGACCTATCATGCAGAGCAACGAAGTTCGAGAACTGCTCTTGTGACCTGTGCCCATGATTCAGTCTATGCACTACAAACAATAGCAAATGATAAACATACGAGTTGCGAGTTAGGGCGTCAATCTAACCTACTGCACATGCTTATTCTAAAAGTTGAATCTAAAATACAATCGCAATTAAATAAAATAGAACTTTCAGAACAAGAAAACTCACAAATAAATCCATTATAGTGCCCAAGAATCACCTAATTGGAGTCAACCGGTTTAGACAGCGGTTAAGCCAACTAAATCCTATGACCAAATACAATCAAATATGAAATAAACTATCAAAATAAACTCTAAATCATACAAATCGAGGTCTGGAAATAGAAATACAGAGAACAAAACTAAAGACAACAGAAAACTACATAAAAATCTAACCTATAGACCTAATAGTGGACTAAAAACGAGGGTTTATATACAGAATTTAATCGTAGCGTCTTAACGTTGGGTGTAGCGACTCGATGCTGGCCATAGCATCTCGACGCCATGCCCTTTTCCAGTGTGCTTTCACTTCATCTTTTCGTCTTTCTTTTGTGTCTTGCTCGGTTTGGGACTGGAACGTTTGACTTCTTTGGATTATTCTTCGAGCTTGTCACGATCCGCTCGATCTTCTCACCTTGTCGAGATCTGCAGACTTCAAGGTAGCTCAAAAACTCTCTAAATCGCCCAAATTAGCTCCAATTTGTGTGATTCGTCCCTGATTCCTTCAATGCACAGATCATCTACAAAATAGACAAATAAACAGTAAACTGGACTCTAACAAGCCTAGATTAATAACAACTAAATGAGACTAATTTGGTCCTATCAATCCATGAAATTAATTCAACAACGCGGCTACATCAATCCCTAAGAAATATGTCTAGCTACTCATAATCCTCGTTACAATATAAGCTAGAAGAGAAAAAGCCATAAAAACAACCAAAGAATAAGGAAAGAAAAGGAAAAACACTCGATTTGCCAAAACTGCACATCCCCGTCACGAACTCCACAACCTATCATCTTGAATCTCGTTCCTTATCCTTGCTCAAGCTCCCACAAAGGGTCTCCAGTCGAAATTAGGGCTAAAAGTGCAACATTTATTATCGTTGAAGAACAACAATGAAAATTGAAGCTTAATTAGTGTACCCATTCGACTGTTGAGGGTCCTACATTGAAATGGTGAGGAGACCTTCCAATGTTTATAAGATACATGAGCTACTTCTCTCATTGTCAGTTGGTTTTGAGATTGAACCTCGTATTATCTAATATGTGATATCAAAACCCATAAAGCCCAAACAGGTATTCAATCCAAGAAAAGAAAAAAGGATTTGATCAAAGAATGGTGAACCCAAAGAGGAACCATTTTAAGGGGGCATATTGAGGATCCCACATTGAAAAGCATGTTATCTAATATCAATTAGAACAAGACCTCTACTTTGTCATACGACCTTTCGTCTAGTTGCTCAACAAGAATGCAACTAGCGATGAGAGATTAAAACAAATTCAAACCAAAACTAATGAATTCAACAAAATCAAGTAGAATATAAGATAAAACAACCAAATTAATTCCTAACCCTACAAGCAAAACCAACGAGAAAATCAGAGAGATGAAACTTGTTCCTTGGAAACCCACAAGTTATTTTCTCAAACAAAGCTTAGAAAAGGTTAAAAACCATAGAACACACTAAACACTATAATGACTTTTTCTCAAAATCGAAAAAGAAAACATAAAAATGAGAAAAAAAAAATAGAAAAAGAGATTTACCCAAGTAAAGTGATAAAGGGAGGAAAATAGATGTCTTAGACAGGAAGTAGCGAGAACGTGTGAAAAACGAAGAGGATGAGAGAAAATTGTTTTATATTTCATAGTGTTGAAGTATGAATAAAATATTAAATTGATTTAACATGGCTTCAGAGTAGGTCTTGAACTTCTGTAATGTCATTTTCTCTCCAATTAATATTGAGTTCCACAAGTGAGAGGGGTGATAAAGTATTGATATAAAATATTAAATTTATTGTCCATTCACCTACAGCTTTTGGGTTTATTGGTGATTTAACATAGTATCAGAGTAGGAAGTCATGTGTTCAAATCCTTTTAATCAATGACAAAATAAAATAATTGATTTACATAGATAGACAAAAAATAAATGGGTGAAAAATGGCCAAAGGTGTGCCTGTCATGTGACTTTCAATATCTTTTATTTGGGTGTATCTAAGCAACCCCTCTCTCCTAATGCAATCTTAAATTATTATTCTATTTCCCTAAATTACGATTTGAATTAAAAAAGATATGATTTTATCTCACTCTCTCCTAATTTAATCTTCAATATTCCCACTCCCCGAACTCAGTTGGTAGCGTGAGATTTTTTTTAAAAGGCCAAATATGCTTTTTTCTTGAAATTTTTTTCTTTCTTTTCATACGTTTTTTAATACAAGATATATGCGTATCTTAATGCCTACAATGTACATTATATTTTGTTCCTTAAATTTAAATACATGGTATTTCTTAAATTTAAATGCCTACAATGAATTTGCATCTCAAATGAATTTATGACTTGTAGTACTTGTCGAGGGTCCTAGTCAAATAAATTTGTATCCACGACATGAAATTACTTTTGTAGTAATCGTGGTCGGGGTTGAACACAGGGAAGGGAGTTCAAATGGAATCTAGGCTCTTGTGCAAACACGAACAAGGGGGATTTCAGAGATGAAAAACTTGGGAAATAAAAGCGGGAAATATAAAGATGCAAAATTAGTAAAACAAGCAAGGATAGGAAATCGAGATGAAAAATCAATAAGAAAAAGGATTTCTGAATTTGGTGCTTCCTACTGAACTGTTTATGATTTGGCTTCCTAGTTTGATCTAAAATTAATTCTATAAATTTATATCTTAGTCCGACATTGCTTCTTGGCTAATTGGATAACCCTCACAATTAACCTGTGCATAGCTAGTCAATTAACCCGTAACCCCAACAATTAATTGATTAAGCAATTTTAATTACGCCTGCTACCCCTCATACATAACCCGAATCTACGCTCAAGTTATTTCTAATTAATTTAAAACAATCAATTCGATAACCCTCAAAATTGATCATTTAAATTAATTGCATAACGAATAAGGGTCCGAAATTACTACAATTCATTCAAACAAACCTTTCAAATTAAAATCACAATAATTTTCTCATGCTCTTAGGCCTATCAAGAATCTACGCTAAGAATTCAATATAACTTAATGCTTGTCTTGCCTCAACCTAGTGGCTATCTAAAATAACGGATAGAATGCATTCAATCTAATCCTATGAGGTGTCAATTCATAGAAAAAACATAAAATGCATTGGTTTAAACAAGAATCATGAGAAACTGAAATAAAAATTCATAGAAACCATAAAACACCATCAAACTCAGTCAAATCTATAAAAGTTTCAGCAGTTCATCACCAAATCCAACAATACAACGGAATTAGTTGCACATATTGAATGAAAAAATGAAATAAACTCAAAAGAATTCATCCTAAATGAACTAAAAACCTAAACGAACAAAAAGGAACAGAGAAAATTTAGAGAAAATGGAATTAAAAAAAAAATATGACCTAACGGCGGACTAAAATGTAACCTATTATTTATACTAATCGTCGTAGTGTCGAGACACTAGGAAAACAGTGTCTCAACTATAGGAAAACAACGACTCAAAGCTAAGCTACTGTCTTCCGTGCATTTTCGCGACAACGTCTCGACGTTGTCCACTTTTCCAGAATGTTGCCTTCTTTCGTTCGCTTCATTTGAGGCTCGAACCTTTGACCTCTTGGCACTTCTTTTCAGGCCCACCATCGTTCGCTCGGGTCTTTTCACCTCCTTTTCGTCCTTGAACTTCGAGATGGCTAAAAAAAATCTAATTGGCCAGAATTAGCACCAAGACGTGCGGTTGGTTCCCAATGTCACATGTGCTCGAATTACCTGAAAAGAAGATAATTAAACATAAAATTTGTAATGACCCGACTAAAAGGAAGTTAAAACATATTGAGGATTGCTACTACATACATGAACACATAAAACTTTTGAAACTTTAAAGCGGAAGGGACTATAAGTAAAAATCTTTTATTTAACAAACTGGGCCCAAAAGCATAAGTCATTTACATTAAACGAATAATAAAAAACGATGATAGACAATTTTCATAAAATTGAACATTAAAAATATCTAAAAACATGAAACTATGAAACTCGGTCCTAGACTTCTAGAGACATGATTTGTAGCTGCATCCCAAAGCCTAGCCAAGTCACTGCCCTCGCCACTCGCCTGATGTCATCAAGTACCACCTGAAAAGGAAAGTCACGTAGCATGGGTGAGTATATAAGAATATTTAAGTAGCTCACTTAAGGACTGAAACTGATAACATGGAATCTAATAGCATAAAATCTAATAACATGAACTTAAATTTGGGTCTTAACATCATAGAGACCTGACTGGAACAGTCGTTTGCTAACCTTGGGCCATAACTAGGTTCATGAAATGTTCTGTCTAGGGTGATAACCTATCCCCAACCTGTGCCAACTAGAGTGTTGTGTGGGTTAGTCGGGTAAGGTAAGTAAACTTGAGACTAGCTGACAACCTCTAGCAGAACTACACCTATCCTAACACAACACCCCTGAATCATGAAAATACGGTGGAGCAACCTAGTGCATGAAAACATGCCTGAGTGCCATCTGGTGCACGATCCCATGCCTGGACTCAACATTGTCCTAAGACTGATAGCGCATACGATCTCGTGCCTGAAAACTAGGTTCTAACAGTCGACTGATGGAATGCACGATCCCATACCTGAAAACTGGAATCTACCAGTCAATAATAGAATGCACGATCCCGTGCCTGAAAATTGGGTTCCATCAGTCCTAAGATGGAGAGAGAAATAACTCTAGCTAACATAAGACTTAAGGATCTTTTAAGTCTACCTAAGGCCCTAATACATGATCAAGGTCCCTATTCTAAGTTTATTCCCATTCATACATATAGTTCTCTAAATTTCATACTAAAACGTGCTTGGAGAACCCATGGTCTATTCTAATTAGCTAGCTAATTTCTGCACACAACTAGCTAAAGGATAATACTAAGCTTAGCCCCATTAATCATTGTAATGCTAACAAAATTTTGGCAGCATAACAACATAACTAGAACTATCCCAAAAAAAATTGTAGACACATGAAAAGTAGAAAATCGCATTTGGCATTCAAGAACGGAAAATGACACTGACATGCTCAATGAAAATCCACCATAACCATAGCAAACAGCAACCCAACATAAATAGTAGTTCAGACAACTCATTTACTACTAATCATAAATATAAATAAACTTCATGTTTCCCGCTCAACCTTATAAGTAGTTAAACAATAACTAAGCCCAAACTTTAATTAACACATAATCCATGATAGTCCAAAACTAGGCAAACTCAAACTGCTACCAAACCAAATTATTCTCATACTATTTCCATACTTCAAGACAACTGTTGCCTTCTAGAGTGGGGTAAAAATAAGATAAAATCAAGCTCTAGAATGTTGTGCAAGCATACACAATCCACAGCAAGTGATAAGTAATTTATCATATCCACGGGGGTTGAATAGCTCTCACTTTACCTATCTTGTGCAATTCTTTAATCGTTTCGAAAGTAGTTAAATTGATTGATTTTGATAAAATGCTGAAGCAAAAGAAATGACAGAACAAAAAGTAAACGGATAAAGCAAACAGATTGGAAACAGGCGTTGGTCAGGTTTTTAGTAATTGTTTAAAAGATACTCTAGCAATATTATTGATCAGGAAATTCTCTTGCAGTCTTATTAGCAGGATCCTCCCAGAACTCTGGTTTTTTTGGAACGTGTCTCAACTCCAATGACGTACTACCGACCAAGCACTAGGCAACTGGTTATCCCTAACTTAGTCACTGGTGTTCACCAACACATAATGGTCTAGTGTGATTAAACGTCACACACTTCTCAAATCATCCCTGAAACTAACAAGTGATATTCATACAGGTTGGCCAAGTGGGCATAAAATAGAAATAAACACAACAAATAATCAAGATGCTCAAATCAACATATAATGCATAGAGAATGAAGCATGACAATTACATAATCCCTAACCAACACCTAAGTAAATTTAGTTCATAAGGTTCATCATAACACACGCTACAATCTGAGTGTGTGCATCCATAACTACAAGAAATTTCAAGAAAAGATTAATTCCCTTGATCAGATTCGTAGTAAATGGTCTTCTTGAAATCTCCAATCTTTCCTCCTCTATTCGACTTCCAGATATGGAAAAATGGAATGTCTTTGACTTGGGACGGCTCTTCCCTTTTATAGAATGGAGTCAAACCCTAATTAGGTCAAATTGTTCACGTGGAAGGCTCTCCAAGCTTCTTATATCCGAAATTAGTTCAACTAACGTCACTTCATGAAAATGGATTACGAGCTGTCTATGTGGCAGTTTTGCTCCTTGCTTTACTGGATCACAGATTTTGCTCCCTCAAGTCGCTCAGCATTATTTTCTGCACAAAATAACTTCCAAAGCATCCATTCTTTCAAATGGGTTAAAATATATAATATTCATCTAAAAGCAACCCTATTTAACACAAATGACACACAAAACACTATAGAGCTAAGGCCTAAATAACTCCCTTTTGGAGAGTTATCATACCCCCAAACTTGATCTATTGCGCGTCCAGAGCAATACTAACTAACCTTCCGTTGAGAATTCAAAACATTAGACAAAGTATAACTCAATCAAAACAGATAATCCAACACTACCTTCAACCTTTACCTAAGCATTATGCAAAACCAGGCACTGCTACAGCAAAATAATTCTTCAAGCAGGGATAATTAATCACCACCTTTAACTTAATCCTAAGAACTTGCCACAACCTAGCTCTAGTATCAGACATATTTAAACACATTTTTAAGGGGTTTATATTTTTGTTTTTCAGGCTTAAAGCAACCCTACAATCATAAGCTCTTAAGCATGGGATGACCCACTTTATGGTGCAATATATCGTTGCCTCAAACTCATCACCAACTAGGCTAAATACTCATTGCTAGCTCAAAAATCCTTAGTTATTCTATTCCTTGCTTCTAAGAATGGCAACATTTTATGATGAAGCTCACCTAAGCCCTGGGAGACAGAAAAACTGCTAGATTGTCATTCATCGTTCAAAACTTTTGCTCCATGAATTTTCTCAAAAAAAACTTCATACTAAATCTTTTTTCAGCAAGTAATTTTTTTCTCATATTTCAATATTTCCTAGGTCATATTTTGACGCAAAGACAAACTGTGGGTATCACAAATGTCCCTGGTTACTCAACAACCTAGAAAAATAATTATGAAGGAGAGGAATGCTCGAACAAAACAAGCGGAGTAGCAAAAAGTCCCCCAAACTTAAATTATTCATTGTCCCCAATGAATTATTAACATGATAAATTATACCCCCAAACTTAAATTTTTTCCTATCTGAATTTTAAACTAAGCATGGAACTAGAATTAAGCTTAAGGAGGATCAAATAAGTCAACACTACCTCAGAATCTTCTTGCCGCAGCGATGACCAGGCTAGAAGTAATGCTCAAGCAAAAGGTTTCTGGAGATCAAAACACCTTGATCTAATTAAGCTAACTAGTCTAAGCTTCAAAAATTCAAAAGAAAATTAGTTAAGTTAGGAATGCTCAGTGCCATAGAACAGAAAAAACTATGGAAATTTCAATAAAAAAAGAGAAAAAGATTAACATCAGCAGATAGTTTTTGGTGGCCTAAAAGCAAAAAAACAAAAAAATAGAAACATCAAAAGAAAGTGGGGTCAGGAATACGCTAGCAAACAAAAAGATAAGAACAAAAATAATGCTCGCCCAACGTCATCATATCCATCAATCCTCCTGACCCTGCTCATCTTCCTCCTCTTCTTCTCTTTCTACTGGCGGCGGTGGAATCTAGGGATTAAACAGGTCATCGGGGAAAACAGGGAAGGCCTGGTATGGTTTTGAAAAATTGGATTGCAAGGCCCTCCTAAGTGTGGCATCCCTTCTCTTTGCATAGGTCCGGTAGGTTTGAGCTTGCCTTTCAGCATACTCTTGTCTACTGGCCGATAGTGCCAGTTGCTCTAAAATCTGGTGGATGTCGCATACCAGCCCACTTTGGCGTGCCTCCTACATGCACTGAAGCCGAGCCAAATTGGGCGTGTCTATTACCCCCTTGTTAAGTAGAAAAGCATCCTCTGGACTCGTGCGCACTCCTGCCCTGCTGCATAACATTGTAATCGTGTCTGGGAAGAACAACTTTCCCACCTTCTTACGCCAGCAATTATAAATTTCACTTGAAATAATTTTCCCACATCGATACTCAAAGAACATAGAATAGAAAATATCAGAAGCACTATGTCCCGGGATACTATCGAGTCGTGGGTTTTCGGGAGCAAACACAGCTTGATGAAGCCCAACCATGTGTTAGCTTCACTTTTTAAATAAGCCGCTTGGAATATGTGCTTCTCCATCTTCGACAACCTCCATTGGGCCCCTTCAATGCCAACCTCCCAATAGTCGCGTTCAATTGATCGTTAGATGGTGCCACCACCATCTCATTAAACCCATCATGCATAAAATCTAGGAGGTTGAAGAGAGAATTTATTGCTCCTGGGCTCCAATCGACAGCCACCCATCGGACCATGACTTGGAATCCTTCTTGATCATCTATGTTAGCGTAAAATTCACGAACAATATTTGAATTTAGTGGATCTAGCTTCGCACAGAATTGACTCCACCCATGATTTGCTATTCCAACCCTCAAGAAATGCGGTAAATCTTCACCAAAACCTCTCTCAAATAGGAAATCCCTTTTCAGCATCTCCCTGTATTTTGCTCTGGTAAGTTCATTGACGAAGGGAAGAAACGACATTCCTGCTTCTTCCTCTTCTGCTTCATCTGTTGCTTCAGCAACTCCCTTGCCCTTGTCCTCTTGATGCTTAGTCGAAATGTCTTCCTCTACCTTCTTCTCTATCTCCACTTTTTCTTGGTTTTCTTTCTCAGATTCCGCCGTCGACAGCGATGGAGTGTCCGTCCGAATTACCTTGATTCGCCATGCCTTTTGTTTTCGGCTGCGACGATGTGGAATCTCCGGTACAACTTCTTCTGTCTGTACCTGCTGCTCTTGAGCTCCCTGACCGTCCCCTTATTCTTGCACGTCTTCCTCTTGCACTTCTTGCGGATTTTCAACTACCGGTTCATTCTGTTCAGGATCTTTTTCCTCAGGTTCCTTTGGTTGCTCTTTCCCAACCTCTTCCTCAGCAATGTCTTCCACTACTTTCCTTACAACCTCTTCAACCTCTGCTCGTTGTTGTCTTCTTCGTCTTTTAGCCTCTCTTTCTTCTGGCGTTTTCCTTTTCTTCGCCTTTGTCTTCGGTGCCTCAAGCGTAATCGACACTTCTTCTTCCCCAGCATCTCTTTCCTTACGACCTCTTGTTTTCGCAATTTAGGACTTGAAGAATTTTCGCACTCGAAGAACAGAAAGAAAATAGAAGAAGAAAATTTAAAGAAGAACGATATAGTATAAGGAAAATAACATGATTGGGGTTTAAATGGGGCTTCAACAAATAAAATCCTAACCGAATAATCTTCCTCCATTAATGATATTATCGTTTTAATCCTACATGCAATCAGTAAAATTAATCAATTAAAAACGGTAAAATCTGCTTTTAATGGTGTGCTGTCCAACGGCTCTGTCATTCGATTTCCCTGCGCGACACGTGGAAGCACCAGATCCTCCATGCAATTTACCTGCCCACGGGAAATTCAAATCCAAACGGTAAAATTATTTAATTCACAACCAATTCCTCAGGATCTGACAGAATATTTGATCCATCTAACAGAATGCCGAAACAAACCACTCAGCAAAGATTTTCTTCTAGAAGAATCTTTGATACGAAAAACTCCAATTCAAATTTAAACCGCCAAAATCAAATCTCTTCTTTTTTATCTTCAGCCGAATAAATTAGGAAATAAATATTATTAACCTAATCTAAATAGAAATTTAAATAACAAAAATATAAATTAAAATTGAACTTAAACTAACCCAATCAGATTAATTCAAATAAATTAAATTAGTGAAATCAAAAATAAATAAACTGAAAATAAAATCCACGTAAATTAAAAAAAATACCAGCGAATTAAAAAAAATCAGATAAGATCTAAATAAACCAAATCTAATTCAAAATAATTCAAATTAAGAAAATCAAATCAGCCAAAAAATAAAATCGTGTTATATGAAATGCTCCCGCAAAACTCTCGCTCGCTCATTCATCAACCAACTTTAGGGAAGGGTATTTCGAACGAAATTCCTCACCCCAATAATGCTTCACTCGCTGACCATTAACCTTGAACACTCTCCCATCCTTTTCATCTCTCAAAGTAATTGATCCATGAGGAAAAACTTCAATCACAACAAATGGTCCAGACCATTTAGATTTTAATTTTCCAGGAAACAATTTCAATCTAAAGTTGTATAACAAGACTCTTTAACCCTTAACAAATTCTTTAGGTTTTATCTTCTTATCTTGTCACTGCTTAGTCTTCTCTTTGTATATTTTCGCATTTTCATAAGAAAACTGACGAAGCTCCTCTAATTCATTAAGTTGCAGCATTCTTATTGCACCTGCACGACTTAAATCAAAATTCAACTTCTTTAAAGCCCAAAACATTTTATTCTCAAGCTCTAACCGTAAATGGCAAGCTTTTCCATACACTAACCTATTGGGAGACATACCTAGAGGAGTCTTATAGGCTGTCCTATAAGCCCAAAGAGCTTCATTTAACCGAAAAGACCAATCTTTCCTAGATGGATGGACTACTTTCTCTAAGATCAATTTAATTTCCCTATTGCTAATTTCAGCTTGACCATTTGCTTGTGGGTGATAAGGAGTAGCAATCTTATGCTTAATTCCATACTTAGCTAAAAGCTTAGTTAAAACATTATTCACGAAGTGTGTACCCTCATCACTCACTAAAGCTCTAGGTGTCCCAAACCGAGCAAAAATGCGATTGGAGAAACCTTGACACTGTCTTGGCATCATTCTGATGACATGCAATGGCCTCCACCCACTTGGACACATAGTCAACTGCCAATAAGATGAAAACATTACCGTTAGAAGGGGGAATGTCCCCATGAAATCAATACCCCATACATCGAATAATTCCAATTCCAAAATGTAAGTAAAAGGCATTTCATCTCTAGGCCCCAAATTTCCTCTCCTTGGGCAAGCATCACATTTCTTGTAGAACCAATGGTATCCTTAAATAAGGAAGGCCAGAAGAATCCACACTGCAAAATTCTCATAGTTGTCCTATGTCCGCTGAAATGACCTCCATACGGTGAAGAGTGACATTGCTCTAGGATTTCCTTTGCTTCATCACCTGAAACACATCAACGAATAATACCATCAAAACATTGCTTATACATAAATTGCTCATCCCGATAGAAAAATTTTGCATCATGCTTAAACTTTTTCATCTGCCTCCAATCCATATCAATAGGAGTGACTTTTTTTACCAAAAAGTTGGTTATATCAGCATACCAAGGGATATCCTTGACTACCTTTACATTAACAATAAAGAGCTGTTCATCTGGAAAAGAGTCTGAAATGATAGATTGCTCCAGCAAAGATGATGTTAGATCAAGACGAGACAAATGATCTGCAATAACATTCTCTGATCCCTTCTTATCCTTTATCTCCAAGTCGAATTCCAGCAATAATAAAACCCAACAAATCAATCTAGGCTTTGCATCTTTTTTAGCCATTAAGTACCTTATTGCTGCATGATCTGTGAAAACTGTGACTTTGGTTCCAACCAAATATGGGTGGAATTTCTCAAAGGCAAATACAACTGCTAACAACTCCTTTTCAGTAGTTGTGTAGTTGATTTGTGCCTCATTCAAAACCCTGCTTGCATAATAGATAGGATGGATAAATTTTCCCTGCTTTTTCCCCAGCATTGCCCCTACTGCAACATCACTCGCATCACACATTACCTCAAATGGTAAACTTCAGTTAGGCGCACAAAGAATGGGGGCTGAGATTAAAGCAGCATTTAAAGTCTCAAAAGCCTTCCTACAATCTGCATTAAAGTAAAAAACACTATCAGCACACAACAAGTTACAAAGAGGTTTACAAATTTTTGAAAAATCTTTTATGAACCTTCTATAAAATCCAGAATTACCTAAAAAACTCCAAATCCCTTTAACTGAATTCGGTGATTCTAACTTCTCAATAACCTTAATTTTTGCTCGATCAACTTCTAGACCTTTATTTGAGATCTTATGACCTGACACTATGCCCTCCTTCACCATGAAGTGGCATTTCTCCCAATTAAGAACTAGATGGGTATCTTTACATCTCTTTAACACCTTACCTAAATTATCAAAACAATGCTGAAAAGACCCTCCAAAAACTGAAAAATCGTCCATAAATACCTCAACAGTGGACTCAAATTAAAAAAAATTGCTAACAAACACTGCTGAAACTGGAGCATTACAAAGGCCAAAAGGCATTCGCCTAAAAGAAAACGTCTCATAAGGGCAAGTGAGAGTGGTTTTTTCCTGATCCTCGGGAGCAATGGTAATCTAGTTATATCCAGAATAACCATCCAAGAAACAGTAGTAGGTCTGACCAGCCAACCTATCCAACATCTAGTCAATAAATGGTAAAGAGAAGTGGTCCTTACGGGTGGCTTTGTTAAGCCTCCTTGTAATCAATACAAACCCTCCAGCCAGGTACTGTCCTGATTGGGATCAATTCATTGTCCTTATTAGTTACTACCGTCACACCTTCTTTCTTAGGAACACATTCGACAGGGCTTACCCAATCGCTATCTGCAATTGGATAAATAATCCCAACATCCAACCATTTGATCACCTCCTTCTTAACAAATTCTTTCATTGCAGGGTTAAGCCTTCTTTGTTGTTCAATAATCCTAAAGGATCCCTCCCCTAGAGTGATTTTATGCATATAGAAAGACGGGTTAATTCCCTGAATGTCAGCCAATGTCCAACCTATTACTTTGCGATATTGCTGCAGCAACTTTATTAAGACCTCAACATCCTCCGGCATTAAATCTGATGCAACAATAATGGGCAACGTCTCACCCTCCCCAAGATACACATACTTTCGATGATCTAGCAAGGGCTTCAAATCTAAAGTGGGTGCCTCAATCAGGGATGGCTTAATAGGAGGAGCCTTCCTTTCATCTAAATCTAAAGACTCAAAAACATCCTCACACCTAGACACTTATTTTTCACTTTTTCTTTCTAAAGAACAAACTTCTAAATCTTCTACACTAATCTCTCCATGATCTTCCAAATGTTTATTTGTCAAATCCTCCATTGGTGTCTCAACAATTGTGTTCTCCAGAATCCTAATGAAAGAACAATCTTCTAATTCGTCTAGATAGTTCATGGCCTTAAACACATTGAACTTTACTTCCTCATCATAAACTCTCATTGTTAGTTCCCTTTTTTTAACATCTATCAATGCCCTACCAGTAGCCAAAAATGGATGGGCAAGAATAATTGGGACATCTTTATTTGCCTCATAATCCAAAATAATAAAATCGACAGGAAATATGAATTTATCTACTTTTACTAAGACATCCTCAATTTTATGCTCATGGTATGCAATAGACCTATCAGCTAGTTGAAGTGTGACTGTTGTAGACCTAACTTCACCAATACCTAGTTTTTGATAGACCGAAAGAGTCATAAGGTTAATGCTTGCACCTAAATGACAAAGTGCTCTACCTAACCTTTTTCCACCTATTGAAACAAGAATAGTGAATGACCCTGGATCCTTAGCCTAGGTTGGTATTCCATTCTTGAGAATAGCACTACATTCCTCAGTAAGAGACACAATTTCAAACTCACCTAACCTCTTATTTTTAGTCAAAATATCCTTAAGAAATTTAGCATAGTTAGGCCTTTACTCAATAGCTTCTACTAAAGAGATATTTATATGCAATTGCTTAAGAATCTCTAAAAACTTCTTAAGTTGACCATCTTGATTCTTAGGCCTTGGCCTTTGTGGAAAAGGTAGATGTGGTACATAAGGTGGGGGCGGTACATAAGGTGGTTCCACATCTGGAACAAAACCAGATGCTCTAGCATTATTATTGCTACCTCCATCACTTTTACCAGACTCCAACTTTTTCTCAACAACAACATTTTTATCACCATTCTTCTCTACATCCTGTGGTTTACTAGGCTCTTTTCTCACTTCTAGTGGCTTACCACTCCTTAGAGTCACTGTCGGTACCTGCTCCTTACCTTCCTGTTTAGGGTGTTCAATATCCGTAGGAAGTTTCCCTTGAGGCCTTGCCTTTATCTCATTAGCTAGCTGACCCATTTGCAATTCCAGGGCTCTCATTGAAGCTTGATTACTTTGAATTGCGGCGTCTGTACGAGCCATATATTCTTTCATCATTGCCTCAAGAGAACTCTCTGAATTTTGCTGGGGCAAAGCCTGCTTATTTTGCTAGAGCAATACCTGTGATTTAGCAAGTCCTGACTGGCTCACCTTTTGCTGTGCTTGAGAGACTTGTGAATTGCTTTCTTGCCCTCCCCATGCAAAGTTGGGGTGGTTGCGCCAACCTGGATAGTAAAAGGGAGAATAAGGGTTATTCCTCTAATTACCTGCAAAAAACATAGAAGCTAGATTGTTGGAGCAAAACTCGTAGTTGTGCTCTTCACAACAGTAGACACATGACTCCTCTACAACTTGGTTCACCACTGCAGCAGGCTCCACAGCTGGTGGCTGCTAATGACTAACCACTGTCACATTTTTAAGAGCGTTAGCTAACATTGCAATATCAGCCCTAATGGTGGACACACCATCAACTTCTAACACACTCTTAACATTTTTATTTGAGCCACTAACATCTGATCACTGACAACTATTGGTTGATATTCTTTCTAAAATTTCATGGGCTTCATTAAAAGTTTATGCCAAAAGGGCCCCTCCAGCCGAGGCATCAACCATACTTTGGGTTGCCATGTTTATCCCATGGTAAAATGTTTCCATTTGGATACAATGAGGTAAACCATGGTGGGGACACTTTCGAAAACCTCCTTAAACCTCTCCCAAGCCTCGCTAAAAGTTTCATCTTCAAGTTGCCTAAATCCCACTATCTCACTCCTCAACTTGGCATTCCTAGTTGGTGGAAAATATTTACTAAGAAATTTTACCGCTCTCATTCCATGTCCTAATTGATCCGGGAGCAAAAGAATTTAACCATGTCTTTGCTCCATCTCTAAGAGAATACGAGAACAGAGTTAATCTAAGGGCATCTCTAGACACTCCTTGAATTACAAACGAATCGCTTACTCCTAGAAAAGACTTAAGATGTAAATGGGGGTCTTCAAATGACAAACCATGGAACTGACCCACGGTTTGTAACATCTGAAACATTACCAGTTTCATTTAAAAATTTTCTGCCTCAATTTGAGGACGTGCAATTCCTGGATTTAACTCATCAAACATTGGAAAAGCATATGCTCGAACGGCTTTGGCCCTATCATTCGCTACCAAGATAGGGTTCTCAGCCTAATTATTTTGTTGTTCATTTTGCTCCAGCGGTGGATTTTGTTGCAGCACACGATTCTGTTGGGGATTAAGTGGATCTTCTGGAACTTTTGGGAGACGTAACACGTTATCCATTGGATTTTGATTTCTACGCTCTTATCTCCTTCTTCTCCTGAATGTCCTTTCAATTTTTGGATCAAGCTCGAACCTTAACCAAGGCAGATTGCCCATGCACCAAACTCACACCTGCAAAAATAAAAGAAACAATCAAAAAGTTATAACACCAAACCACTAAAACACATACACAAAACAGATAAAATAAAAACTTATTCAGTTCCTCGGCAACGGCGCCAAAAACTTGTTGCCTTCTAGAGTGGGGTAAAAATAAGATAAAATTAAGCTCTAGAATATTGTGCAAGCATACACAATCCGCAGCAAGTGATAAGTAATTTATCGTATCCACGGGGTTGAATAACTCTCACTTTACCTATCTTGTGCAATTCTTTAATGGTTTCGAAAGTAGTTAAATTGATTGATTTTTATAAAATGCTGAAGCAAAAGAAATGAAAGAACATAAAGTAAACGGATAAAGCAAACAAATTAGAAACAGACGTTGGTCAGGTTTTTAGTAATTGTTTAAAAGATGCTCTAGCAATATTATTGATCAGGCAATTCTCTTGCAGTCTTATTAGCAGGATCCTCCCGGAACTCTGGTTTTTTTGGAATGTGTTTAAACTCCAATGACGTACTACCGACCAAGCACTAAGCAACAAGTTATCCCTAACTCAGTCACTGGCGTTCCAACACATAATGGTCTAGTGTGATTAAATTCCACACACTTCTCAAATCATCCCTGAAACTAAGAAGTGATATTCATATCGGTTGGCCAGACGGGCATAAAATAGAAATAAGCACAACAAATAATCAAGATGCTCAAATCAACATATAATGCATAGAGAATGAAGCACGACAATTACATAATCCTTAACCAACACCTAAGTAAATTTAGTTCATAAGGTTCATCATAACACACGCTACAATCTGAGTGTGTGCATCCATAACTACAAGAAAATACAAGAAAAGATTAATTCCCTTGATCATATCCGTAGTTGATGGTCTTCTTGAAGTCTCCAATCTTTCCTCCTCCATTCGGTTTCCAAATATGGAAAAATGGTATGTCTTTGACTTGGGACGACTCTTCCCTTTTATAGAATGGAGAAACCCTAATTAGGTCAAATTGTACACGTGGAAGGCTCTCCAAGCTTCTTAGATCCGAAATTAGTTCAGCTAACGCTACTTCATTAAAATGGATTACAAGCTGCCTCTGTGGCAGTTTTGCTCCTTGCTTTACTGGATAACAGATTTTGCTCCCTCAAGTCGCTCAACATTATTTTCTGCACAAAATAACTTCCAAAGCACTCACTCTTTCAAATGGGTTAAAACATATAATATTCATCTAAAAGCAACCTTTTTTAACACAAATGACACACAAAACACTATAGAACTTTGGCCTAAATAATTCCCTTTTGGAGAGTTATCAACAACCGTTCAATCTTAATTAAATCCAAGGGCGAAAACTTAGACTTAAAACCCAAATCATGCTAACAAAATAGCCTTTCTATTAAATCGGTCCAGTCATAGACTTAATCCAATGGCTACTTACCTTAGCCAAATAGTGTTCGACAAATCCCAAATTAATTCCTTAGCCAAACAATTTCTTAGTTCTAAGGTCTTTCAAGCAACCTACAAAAAAAAGGGGAAAAACATTCTGAGTTTTAATCCAAGCATTCAACTAGGTGCCAATTAGATTTGAGGACAAAAATTAACACCCAAAACTTACCCAGACAGAGATACTGCTTGTTGTTCGGGCTTCCAGTTTCACCTTAATTCAACAATTAAACTCCAAATGCTATGGGTACTTTGAATCCAACAACAAGAATCAATGGGTAATCAACCAAACTACATAAATCAACCAAAATAGATTTTCCTCACTTACACCGTTGTAGGTGCCTAATAAACACCAAAACTTTCTGAAGGAGAAGATCCACAACTCAAATTGCCGGAAATCGCCCAGAGAAGTTGTTGTTCGTGGGTCTACTCATGTGTGGGTGCCGAAAACCCCGTGTCGTCGCGACTAGAAGGGCTGCACACGCTAAAATCGTCGAACCTTGAGCCCATGGCGTTGCAGCTCGCTGAAATACGAAGAAGAGAAAACCCACGCTGCCAAACACGCCAACTAAAGGCTGCTGCAACTCGTTGGAGGAGGATGCGTTGTGGCCTACTGTTGCTTGCTGTAGGAGCGTCACAACACTGTAATTGTTGGCGCCGATGATGGCCAAAGGCACGAGGGAATGGAGTTAATCGGTCGGAGAACCCCATGCCTGAAGAGGAAAAAAAGACAAAAAGATGAAGGATCATGAGAGTGAGGGAGAAAGAAAGAGATGAAGGAGGAAAATGATAACCTCTTGCTGCGTGCTTTGATGGTAAAATAATATTTAGGGTTTTGGTTTTGCTCCAGCTATCATTAATTTACAAAAACGCCATCCAACCTATTAATTCCATACCAAGGTTAATTAAAACTTCAATTAACCCTTCTAATTACAACTTATCTATTCGAAACTCAATCCTTTAAATTTTTAATTTGAGAAAAATGATGATCACTAGGATTTATCTGCGTTACAAAATTCTTCTAACAAGCTTAGATTAGCGGCAATAAGATAACACAAATTAGGTGCTATCACTTTACATGCTCAAAATTGTGTATCGATATTAAAATAGAGATAGTTTTTTAATTATTTTGTATTTTCAATTTTTTGGTTGCTTATGTGGTTCCTTGATTTAAGGGATTTGTAGGTGAATTGATTTGATTTAATTTGAATTTTAGATTTGATTTAACTAATTTAAGATTTTCGGTTATATTTCTAGTTGAGGGTATTTTTGTAACTTAATATTTCATATTTATTAATTCATAAAATTGATTTGATCATTTATCTAAATAATATGGACAGTTGTTATTTTTCAAAATGATTTTTTTTTTTTTTTTTGTCTACTCTTGATAAAATATTAAATTTACTGTAATCCATTAGCTTAAATTTTAGGCATTTGGATGTTTTAAATTTTAGGGTTAGCAGTATTAATTTGCATGGACACAACACAAACAACTAATTAAAAAAGCTAATACGTTGTTTAATAACCATTTGATTTTTAGTTTTTGGTTTCTTAAAATTGTACTTGTTTTCTCACATTTTCTCTATACAACCGTTTTCATCTTTTCCTATGGAAACAATTGAATACTTAGCAAAATTTCAAAAACAAAAACAAAAACAAGTTTTAAAAAACTACTTTTGTTTGTTTTCAGAACTTTACTTGATTTTTAACAACATTAGTAAAAAGTAGATAGCAAAGAAAAAAAAAATCATAGGTAGAAATAGTCTTTATAAACTTCATTTTCAAAACTCAAAAATAAAAAACTAAGGTCACGTTTGAAAACCATTTGGTTTATGGATTCGGGTTTTTGAAATTTATACTTTTTTTCCCTCGATTTTCTTACCATGGTTTTTATTTTTATTAAAGAGACATTTGAGTTATTAGCCAAATTCCAGAAACAAAAACAAATTTTTGAAAACTACTTATTTTTTTTTTCAAATTTTACCTTGTTGTTTAAAACATGGGGAAAATATAGATAACAAAATAAAGAAACTTGTGGATGAAAGTAGTGCTTACAAGCTTAATTTTCAAAAGCGAAAATGCAACGCCCGTAATTTAAGATAAATTTCAAATTTCCTAAGTTGGAGTTAATTTGGAAGTAAGAGGGAAATTTTCAAAATTAAAAAGATTTGAAAATTTGGTGAAATTTTAAAATTTATGTTGGTATGGTATTTTCGTAATTAAGTAGATATTGGAGCCAAACCTTAGCCTTTTTAAGTCAACCTTTAGCCGCACGCAGCCCTAGACCATCAGCCAAGTCACCCAAAATTCCCCATCTTTCTTCCTTCTTCTTCATCCACGATTTGTAGCCGCCTAGGAGGTTCTTGTTTTTTCTCCTTCACTTAACCGTCGGCTGAAGCAACCTCAAGACCCATCTTCTGGCGGCGACTCCTCTTTCGGTGGTGCAGCGACCCACGACGGTGCAGCATGCAGGCGGTCGTTTGCGCTTCTGGTGGCGACTCCTCTTTCGGTGGTGCAGCGACCCACGACGGTGTAGCATGCAGGCGGTCATTTGCGGTGGCTGTTCAACGAAGAAAAAGAAGATTCCGGCCAACAGCGGTTCCTTCAAAGATTCGGGGTGGTTGTAGCGTTTTCCAGCGTGATTTCACGGTTTCCGACGGCGGTAAGGTGTGGGTCTCACGTTTCAGGCAACAGATCATGTTTTGCTTCTCTTCCCCGTCGGTTTCTCACTCGATCTGTCTCTCTAAAGTCTCTCTCTCTCTCTGCTGGTTCGATTTCTAGCGGCGGCGACGATTTCGAGCAAACCCCGATAACGACCAGCGAGCTTCACACGCACGGACAACAGCAACGTTGGGTCTTTTGTGGCAATTTTTCGGCGATTTCTAGAGTGTGTTCCCTTGGCATTTGGAAGTTTAATTGTCACACCCCCTCCCGAACTACCTGCTAGCTTAGTCCGGGACATGGCGTGAAGCCAAGGGACATCGTCCACCTCTTACGATACCTGTTGACCCTGTTGAACCGTTGAACTTGATAAACATACTAATCTTAGATATAAAAAACTTTACATGTAACACAACACAACAGAATCCTTGAAAACCTTTAGACATACATGAAGTGCAACCCTGACATAACTCAATTTGGGAAATAACCTTATGGAGACATCACAACCAAAACGTATCCACTAGGGTTTACACAACCAGAAGATCTAGTGCTTATACCAACCGTAAACTATTCAATTCTACAAAGACATTTACAATACAAACAAACTCGATGTACAACTCCACCCAGCTACTGGAACTCGATCTGGGAGCTTTTAGCAGACTTTGGCAGCACATCGGGAGCTCGATCTCTACCTGGAAAGTGGGAAAACATTTTGAAAGAGTGAGTTATGAAGCCTAGTGAGTGACTAAATTTAAAACTGTAAATTCGCAAATCAAAACATGTGATAAACCTTTAAACATATAAATATGTTTAATCAAAGCGTTAAACATAAATGTGTAATGATAAAAGCTTTCTCAAATACTCTGCAAGTACATCATTAAAATCTAGCAAGGCATATCAAATATATAAATCATTTTAACTAACATGACAGTTCTACGTTGTGTAGGGCACACCTAGTAAAACCAACGTTTACTAGCTCTACGATATAGTGGGGCCCACCCAACACACCCATTGTCTTTGTCGTAGTGGGGCCCGCCCGACACTCACGACAACATCGTTATCACAGAGTACACTCAACGTCAACAATGGAATATAACTTGTGTGCCCACGGTACCATCACTACTACAAATTTTGCCTTTATTGACGTTTGACCTTTTTGTTTAGTTGACGCTTATGACAAAAACAACGTCAATAAATCTTTAATTTTTAAACTTAAAACAATTTTTTTAATTAAAAATACATATATTGACAGCTATAAAACGTCAATTAATGTTTATATTTAAGTTGATGCGATAAACGGCCAAATTTGATAGTTTTGTTGACGCGATTTTCGTAATTTTCTGTTTGTTTTGGTCAAGTTCCGCATTTTCACATCGTTGACGCTTTTTAGCCGTCAGCATTATACATTTTTTTATTGACGACTAAAAAACGTCAAGAAATATGTTATTATTGATGGGCATTAAATGTCAATAATAGATTCTTGTATTGACATATTTTAACTATCAATAAAGAGTGTTTATAGTTGATGGCTAAAAACCGTCAAGAAAATAATTTTATTAAACCATCATGTTATATATTATTTAGGTTGTACATTTTAATTCTTTTTTTTTTTTCTAAATGACGTTAAGTAAAACAATAATATAAAATGCTCTATCTAAAAAACTAAACAGTCAATTATGTAAAAAAAAATCGAGTAAAAATGATAGAGTTTATTGATTTAAAAATTAAAAAAAAAAAAAAAAAAAAAAAAAAAAAAAAAACAATCATGAAACATATCTAAAATCAAAGTCATAACTTAAATGTTCTAAAATTGAATGATTATCCATTAATAAATATTCCAACGCTCCACTCTAAATCCCTAACCAATCAATCGATTAATCCACATTTTTTCTTATAAAGCAATTAATTTGTAACGTCGCTAATTTAAGGTAAGCTCTTATTTCTCAAACTAAAAGGTTAATTGGACATATTTTCGTTTAATTAGTTCAATTAAAAGAATAAATTGTCTTGGAAAGAGAATTAAGAGACTTGATGACAATTTTGTAATTAGTGAGTCTTTCAGCCAAGCTATCAAACCGTGAGCTCATTCTTTTTTTTTCCTCTTCTCTTTTCCATCACCTGATAGCCTCCTTCCCCACCAACACCCTTCTTATCGTGGAAGCAGACCACCAGCGCACCACCTCCGACCGCTCCTCCGATGAGTTGTAGCGGCGACATTCGCGAGAAGTTTGACGGCGTCCTCGGTAGCGTGTAGCAGGTGGGTTCGTTCACTCTTGTTTTTTTTCTTTATTTTATTTCTCTTGGTTGATCCATCTCTTTCAATCTCTCTCTCCCTCTCGTTCTGGTGTGTTTCTATGTGCAGAGGACTCCGACGAAGGCGTTAACGTACAACATTTTCTGGCGTTAACGTGTAGTCCTGGGCATGTAGGTGAGCCTTCGGTTTCCAGCACGTTTTTCCTCAGTTTTTTGGTGATTATAGCTTTGGGAAAGCGAGATTTGGAGTTGTTGAATCGGTTAGAGCGATTAATCGATAGCCAACTAATGCTTAGACGTCTCCTCTATTTTTTGGCAATCAGATCCACAAACAACACTCGTTTTTGTTATCTTCTAGTGGATTTGGGGATTTGCAGTAGCGGATAAGAGCTTTTAAGTTGAGTTTGGGTTGGTTATTAAGTGTAATCAAATAACCATTGATGTTAGTTATTGATTTCAAGGTACCCATAGCAATTGGAGCATGAATGGGTTGTAATCGGACTGAAATTGGGAACTCGAAGAACAAGCATCGATCCTTTTGGGTGAGCTTCGACTTGCTTAAATCAAGTTGGGTCTAAAAAGAGATTATGGATATTTGAGCGTCTCTAATTTTAGAATTTGGTATTTGAACTTAGGTTGGTTTGCCACTACTTTTCTAGGCATAAATCAAATATCAATTATACAAGGTAAGTGGCTATTTGGATTCAAATTCCATGCTTTAGATCCATTGTATGATAATTCGGAATTGAAAGTAGCTCGTTGGATTATGGTTCCATGCTTTAGACCCATTTTATTTGAGTAAGCATGTTGGGTTAATTTTTGAAGCATGATGAGATTGTGAAATTTAATGGTTAATGATAAGCATGTGGAGATTGCCTTTAGTTGGGCATTAAGTGAGTAGCATGGATTATGAGTTAATTGGAGTTTGGGTTGAAGTACGGTTTAATTGTGATCTGAGGATGAATTTCATGTTTATTTGGTTAGTCATGAACTAAAATGCTTGGAATGATTTTATGATGGTGTGATTGTTGTATGTTTATTTTGTGTGTGCACTTCAGCAATTTATACTTTGCTCCCTTCCTTGACTACCAATACTTTTTGCTTCATTATTTATTAATTCATCATAAGCGTATATATCTCCTCTAAAGTTGTGCTTAAATTTGCAAGTTATATAATTTGTATGCAGACATTATAATGGTGCTAAAGAATCTTTCCTATGCTCCTGACTTAGGACTACTTATATCAGTGTGCTTAACATTTCATGTGATAGTGTAATTGCTGCTCGGTTTTAAGTGTATCTTGTATTCATCTCCTACTTTGCTTCCTATTTGATTACTACTCGGTTTTAAGTATATTTACTTTTTTTTTTTTTGTTTGCAGTTGACGAGAGAAACTGCATTTAGCCAATCAGAATTCGATGAAATAAGAGCATGAAATATGTGAATATGTAGCACAATACATGGGATGATTGTTTGTTAATATTATACTTAGTTTTTTTATTCGTTTTTTAGATAACTTGTTAGATCCTGTGATATGTTCTTAGTTTGATAAAATTAATATTATGACTTACTTAAGTTGTGTTCTTAGATAACTTTTTAGTTAATAAAATCTATTATCTCATTATGATTTCACCTTTGGTTGAAATTATGATTCATTTGATTCTATATTTTTATATGAACAATAATGTGTTTGTTACGAGATCTGACTCGTACTATTTATACTTGAGTTTTGGTGTTACTTTCATATAATGTATTGAACATGCCATGTTATTGTCAAGTGAAGTGAAGGTTGTGTTCTGGGTTTAGAAGTGCATAGTTATGTTCTTTCAGGTACCCAAAATTTTTTTGTTAGTTATAATTACGTCGTTATGTTGTCGGATTTTTGGTAAATCAAACTTGGTTATAGGGTAAAATTTAGTAATGTCCTCTATATTATGTTGAATTTTGGAGGCATTACAATTGGTAGCTAGCTACTATTGTGTAAATGCAGGTTGCAATGTAGGGGTAAAAACCAACGTGAGGTTTTTTTTTCCAAATAGGTATTGTTGACAGTTAAAAAACGTCATAACAAACACCATAATTGACATATATTAACCGTCAATGAAAATACACAATTTGACAATTTAATACGGTAACTTGACGGCTAATAAACGTCAATAAAATTATATATTGACAGCTCATAAGCGTCAATGAATATATATATTGACATTTTTTATCCTATAATTGACATTGAAACAACGTCAACATAAATTTATATTGACGGTTTATAAATATCAATAAATATGGCAACATTGACGCTTTATGGATATCATTGACAAATAAAACGTTTCAATAATACGATTTGTTGATGGCTAGTAAACGTCAAAGGTGCCTACATTGACGCTTTATGAATATCATTGACGGATAAAACGTGTCATTAATGTCTTTCTTGATGGCTTATAAACGTCAACAAAGACATCTTCGTTGACGTCCTATAACCGTCAATGAAAACAATAATATTGACGCTTTAGTTTTATTGATACCATTTCAGTTGAGTTTTAAAAAGCGTCAATGAAAGTGATAGTTGATACTTTTTAGCCGTCAACAAATGCCAAATTTGTAGTAGTGCATATAGCCTCGGGCTCAATATCTCAGTCATGTAGTCAATAGAAGTCTCTATTAGTTGTTAATGTAACAGATTGCAGCTATAGGTTTGCTCATTAGTTTCAATTTGTTTATTTTTAGTATTATGCTATTTTGGGTATTATGTTGTTGTAAATTTGTTACTTTCCTCAGCTATATATTCATGAGGGATGATCCATGTATTCATTGAGTTTTTATGACTGAATAATAAAACTCTCTCTTTTCCCTCACTACTTCTGTTATGGTATCAGAGACAAGTTGATATTTGAGGGATTATTTTGTTACACATTTTTTTTCTTCCTCTTTCGTCTCTATTTACACACCATTTCTCTTGAGCCTTGCTATGGAATCTAATACAGTTTCCGCCACGATTTCTTCATCTCGACTCATCTGGAATCATCAAGTCTTGAAGCTCAGTTGAATCCTTATGCCTTGCATCATTCAACTGCTCCGACCACAACTCTAGTTAATCAGCAACTTGTTGGTGCTAGTAATTACATTTCGTGGAGTAAAGCGATGCTTCTTGCTCTCTCTGGAAAGAACAAGATTGGCTTCGTTAATGGAACAATTACGAAACCGGAAGGCTCACTTTCATCGGCTTGGCAGTGTAATAACGATATAGTGACTTCGTGGATAGTCAATTCAATTTCTAAAGAAATTGCCGCAAGCCTTGTTTACACTGGTTGTGCAAAAGATGTGTGGGACGAACTGAAAGATCGTTATCGTCAAGTTAATGGTCCACACATTTATCAAATCCGTAAAGAACTTGCCACTGTTACTCAAGGATTTCTTTCGGTTGAATCTTATTACGTTAAGATTACGACTCTGTGGCAAGAACTTGCCGAATATCGACCTACAGACAAATGCTCTTGTGGAGGTTCGAAATCGCTTTTAGATTTCTTGAATTCTGAATTTGTTACTATTTTTTTAATAGGATTAAATGAATTCTACGCACCTTTGCGAACGCAAATCTTGCTAATGAATCCTCTGCCAGCAATCAACAAAGTGTTTTCTCTTGTTATTCAAGAAGAACATCAAAGATCCACAGGGAACGCTTTACCATCCGTTGAATCTACTGCTCTCTTGGCTACTTCTGATAACAACAAACGAGCAAACAATGATCGTTCCAAGAAGAGAGAAGGACAACGTCCTCCACCTGTATGCTCTCATTGTGGCATCAAAGGACACGTTGTTGATCGCTGCTATAAACTCCATGGTTATCCTCCCGGTTATAGGTTTGGGAATTCTAATCAGAAATCTCAAGCTCCTAGTTCTTCCGCTGCTGCTAAGACTAATCAGTCTGCCTTTCTTGCAAGTCTCAGTACTGATCAGTACACACAACTGATGAATATGCTTCAGTCGCACTTATCAGTCGACAAGTCTATTGAAAATCCCCAAACTGAAGTGAATCATGTTGCAGGTACATGTTTCTCTATTTCCTCTTCTAATCAGAGTCAATTTCTTAAAAAATGGGTGATAGATTCTGGTGCCTCCAGTCATATTTGTTGTAATCAGTCTTTCTTTGTCAATATACGGCCTGCGACTGGTATTTCTGTCACTTTGCCTAATCAGAATCGGTTTTCTATTCAGTATATTGGTGATGTGAGATTGGGAGAAAATCTATTGTTGTCAGATGTCCTGTTTATACCACAGTTCTCGTATAATCTGCTATTAGTCAGTGCTTTGCTAAAGGATTCTCGTTACTCTGTTACATTCTCTGATTCTACTTGTTTTCTTCAGGACAAGTCTCTATTGAAGAGGATTGGCAAGGTTGAGTTGGTTAATGGACTTTACTTGCTTGATTTTCCTGCTATATTACCTACTAATAAGATTGAAGTTTCGGCCCTGGTATGTAGTACTTCATTTGATACCTGGCATCAACGATTAGGACACTTATCTTCTGCAAGATTACATTCTTTGAAGCAGAGTTTGAATTTTTCTCATTCTCATAATAATGTTTGCCATATATGTCCTTTGGCAAAACAACGCCGTTTGTCTTTTCCTGCTAATAATCATGTAGCTGAACAGACTTTTGATTTAGTACATTGTGATATTTGGGGGCCTTTTAGTGCAAAGACTCATGCTGATTATTCATATTTTTTGACTCTAGTTGATGACTGCTCTCGGTTTACTTGGGTGTATTTGCTTAAACACAAGAATGATGTCTTACATGTTATACCTCGCTTCTTTAAACTGATTGAGACTCAATTTTCAAAAGTGATCAAAGTATTTCGATCTGACAATGCCCCAGAATTACAGTTTAAAGATTTTTTTTGCTTCCACTGGAACAATACATCAGTTTTCTTGTGTTGCTACTCCTCAGCAAAATTCTGTTGTCGAAAGGAAACATCAACATCTTCTTAATGTGGCTAGAGCTCTTATGTTTCAGTCCCATGTTCCTCTTGTTTTTTGGGGTGAATGTGTTTTAACTGCCGCGTACCTTATAAACAGGACTCCCATGCCGTTATTATCACATAAGGCTCCTTATAATGTTTTGTTTAACAAAGATGTTGATTATTCTCTCTTGCGAGTTTTTGGGTGCCTGACTTATGCAACTACCTTGTCAGTACATAGAACAAAATTTGATCCGAGAGCTACTCCGTGTGTTTTCATGGGATATCCAACTGGCGTAAAAGGATATAGACTTTATGACATACAAAAGAGACAATTCTTCATTTCTAGGGATGTTCTTTTCTTTGAGCATTTATTTCCCTTTCAGACAAATAAAGGTGATGCTATTTCTACCACACCATCTTTTTTACAGCAATTTGTATTGCCTTGTCCTATTTCAGAAGAGGTTTCTCTTCCCTGTGCCAGTAGTGCGAATCCTTCTTCTTGTAATGGTGCTACTGAGGTTGAAACTCAGAATTTTAATGGGGGCGATTCTAGTCCTGAATTTATAAGGATCAATGCTGATGCTCTTCCTTCTATGGATAATTTTGATAATGATGCTACAGTTGTTCCTAGTACCAATACTAATGTTGTTATTCCAGAAGTTGATGTTCTTGTTTCTAACTCTATTGCTCCAAGGCGTTCTAACAGAAGCAAACATCCTCCTACTTATCTAAAGGACTTTCACTGCAACTTATTAACACAGTCTGTTTCTCCATCAGCAACCCCCTTTCATTTCAGCAAATACATTTCTTATGAAGGTTTTTCTTTGACTCATAAACATTTCTTGTTAAATGTTACTACTGTTTATGAGCCATCATTTTATCACCAGGCTGCAAAGTTTCCTCAGTGGCAACAAGCAATGAAAGATGAACTTGACGCCATGGAACGCACCAAAACTTGGTCCATTGTATCCTTGCCTACGAATCACCATACAATTGGTTGTAAATGGGTATATAGGGTCAAATACAAGCCTGATGGATCTGTAGATAGGTACAAAGCCCGTCTAGTGGCCAAAGGGTATAATCAACAAGAAGGCATAGATTTCTTAGACACATTCTCTCCGGTTGCTAAAATTGTCACAGTTAAAGTTTTTCTTACTTTGGCAACTTCTTTTCATTGGACCATAGCTCAAATGGATATCAACAATGCCTTCCTGAATGGTGATTTGTTCGAAGATGTCTATATGGCTTTACCCCTGGGATACAATGTTTCTAAAATGCCTAAAAAGGGGGAGAAACTTGTTTGTCGTTTGAACAAATCCATTTATGGATTAAAGCAGGCATCTCGTCAGTGGTTTACTAAATTCTCCTCTGTTGTATTAATGCATGGGTTTGTGCAATCAAAATCTGACTATTCTTTGTTTACTCGTGGTACTGGTGCCACGTTTGTAGCCTTATTAGTCTACGTTGACGATATTTTACTGACTGGTCCTTCTACAAAAGAAATTGATTCTGTTAAAAGCATGTTGCGGTCTCATTTTCTTCTTAAAGATTTGGGGTCAGCTAAGTATTTTTTTGGCCTTGAACTTACTCGTTCTCAGCATGGTTTATTCATTTCTCAGAGGAAATATTGTTTACAAATATTGGAAGATACAGGGTTCCTTAATTCGAAGCCTGCTTCTTTACCTATGGATCCCAATCTTCGTTTGTCTAAAAAAGGTGGTACTCCATTATCGTCTGATGACATTACAACCTATAGACGATTGATTGGGCGACTACTGTATTTACAGATTTCTCGTCCAGATATATCATTTCCGGTTCATCGATTAAGTCAGTTTTTACAACAGCCAACATCTCATCATTTGCAAGCTGTTCATCAGCTTCTTCGTTACTTGAAAAAGGCCCCCGGACAAGGCATTTTGTTGAGACCAACATTAAATTTTCAGTTAAAAGCTTATGTTGATGCAGATTGGGGTGCCTGTCTTGATACACGTAGATCAGTAACTGGTTTTTGTGTTTTTATGGGAGACTCTTTAATATCTTGGAAATCCAAAAAACAGGCTACTGTGTCGCGTTCTTCTGCAGAGGCCGAGTATCGGGCTTTAGTTGCTGTCACCAGTGAATTACTTTGGATACATCAGCTGCTTGCTGATCTTCATATTAAACGCTCTCCGCCTGCTCTTGTTTATTGCGATAATCAAGCTGCAATATCAATTGCTTCCAATCCAATCTTCCACGAGCGTACTAAACATATAGAGATTGATTGTCATTTTGTTCGTGACAAGATTAATGATGGCTTTCTTCGCTTACTTCCCATTCGTTCCCACTCACAACTTGTTGATATGTTCACAAAGGCTCTACCTTCCTCCATGTTATGTAATTTGATGGGCAAGTTGGGTGTTTTTGATATTCACACTCCAACTTGAGGGGGAGTATTAGTTGTTAATGTAACAGATTGCAGCTATAGGTTTGCTCATTAGTTTCAATTTGTTTATTTTTAGTATTATGCTATTTTGGGTATTATGTTGTTGTAAATTTGTTACTTTCCTCAGCTATATATTCATGAGGGATGATCCATGTATTCATTGAGTTTTTATGACCGAATAATAAAACTCTCTCTTTTCCCTCACTACTTCTGTTAGTCTCAAAAAATCACATGAAAAAATTTAAAACATTCTTGCTTATCTTTATCTTTTATAAAACTCAAGTTTACTCAACTTGCTCATGATCAAAAACTGAAAATCTTGAAACAATACTCACTAATACATACATTGCTTAAAATGATATCGTTTCAACAACTTTTCAGAAAGTCAATAATCACGTGCTCGTATATAAATCTCATTAGAAAATCTAAGATCAAAACTTATGCTTGAAATCCTTCATAGAAAAGCATGTTGATGTGGACTTTTCCTACTGCAAGCGCACGGGTCAAGTAATAATATAGTGAATAGTAAATTCGAATGTCGTCCTCTGGATTGGATTTTTAAGCAAATCAAGTATTATGAATAATCTTGCCCAATTTTATTTAGGGATCAAAAAGTGATGAAAAGATGATGATAAAACCAAATCAAAGCAAATAAAAAGAATGGAAATTCAATTGGGAAAACTACTTAGGGAATTGATTTCGCCGATTTCGTTTAGGATTGATTTTAAAGGATAAGTTATTATGCACAATGGAATTATGAGCCAAAGACCCTTTAATCACAACTACCTCTCCCGAGTATACTTGATTCTCATGCAAATTAACCAACTTGATATCCCTATCTAAGTTTATTAATATGCAAGGCAATGAGATCTTTTAACCAATTCTAAAGTTAATCTAAAACCGTCAAGAATTAGAAAGTAAACTTTATTCATGCAATCTTGAGTAAGTCTAGATCAAATCCCCTCTCCCGAGCTAGATTCGAAACTTAAATCATCCAACTAATGGCCAATTAATTGAAAGCATTAAATCAAGATTACAAACACAATAACATTGCACAACTTAAACCATAAATCAATCCATAAACTTAATCAACTACATCAATCCCTAAGCTACAAGTTTAGCTACTCATGAATGAAAATACAATCTCAACTAAACATATGGAAGCCATAAATCTAACTAAAGAAAGAAAAGGGAAAAGAAAACTCAATGTAGGTCGAGTCCCGACGTCCCCGTCACGATCCCCACGAACAATGGGTTGATTTCCAAGTTCCTCCTTTGTTTGCAGCCTCAAAATCCTCTATTCTGTCCTCTTTACGGCTCCAAAAGGTCCCAAATTGATCTCCCCCAAAACCTAGCCGAAAATAAGCTTTTATTCTGATTTTTCGTCTTAGCGTCGAGACGCTGTCAAGACAGCGTCGCGACGATGCCTCTTATACGCGCGTTCTGAATAAGGAAAAACGGAAGCGTCGGGACGCTTCCTATCATAACGTCTCGACGCTGTAAGCTTTACGCGCCTAATCTGATATGGAATGTGAGCGTCGAGACGCTCAAGAGCTAGCGTCTCGACGCTAGCCTGCTGTTGACCGAGATTTGACTTTTTTCCTCTTTTACTCTTTTCATTCCGATGCATCTTTTCACGCCCCGAGCACCCGATTAACTCTAATATGGCATTATAGCTCCAATCAACCATTTCCTACAAAATAAACATTAAAGCACAATAAAATGGCCCAAAAATCATAAAAGACTAGCTAAATTAAATAAGTAAAAGTAGCTAGCTATGCTCGCTATCACATGTAAAACATCTAATCATAAACAACAATTTAGAAATCATTTTCAAAATTTGTCTTGTCACCCGTAGTCTTGGCTAGTTTCCTGGTCTGTAGACTTGACCTATTTCCTCTTGGCCTGTCAAACAAACCAAAACCGAGCATCAAAAACATAAATATTCTTGTCTTTTTATGCTCGTGAATTTTAAGCTTTAGAATTAAAATCACATTCCACACTTTTTCCAGACTTTCCAGATTCAATATCCTAACTTCAAACACTGATAACTTCCTCAATACTTGACCAAAATTAATGTAATATATATCAAACTATTCATTTTGGAACTCTCTACAACTTACTTGAAGGAATGAAAATGAGATTTCTAATGGATTTGTCTAGAAATCCCCCGAACACAACAAATCCAGATTCGTGCTTCTCTGCTACCCTCTACTTTTCTCCTAAAATTAATCCTACTTCTAGTCATTTTTCGCTCACAAATTCTTCATGAAAGTCATAGGAAATTAAATAAGCTTTTCAAACATACCAATTTGAGTTTCTAATTCAACCTGTACATCCCAAAATGTTCAAAAACCAAAGAAAACCAAAGAACCTTCAGATTTGCACGAAAATTTTGTGCTCTGTTTTCCTCTTCAAAAACCATTAACTTAACATCAGATTTAGCTCAAGCTTCCTTCATGAAATTTGTTAGTGTTGATCGACAAATTTGGTCAGGAGGAACTCACCTGACCTTCACGTGACACCAACGGTAAATTTGTATGAGAGGGGGAAGACGTGGTCTGCAAAATAGTAAACCTGCACACCGGTGTGGTGCTTGCCACACCGCCTCCGATGCTTAAGTCAGAAAATGAATGGAAGAGCTAAAGAGCAAGAGGAGAAGTCAAGAATAGAGTTTGGGATCCTCTCTTCAGTGATGAAGAGAGGTTTAAATACCTGCTCATGCTCCTAAGATTTTTAGGAATTCAGAGGCGTTTTGGGATGAACCAGGTGGAACCGGGACGACTAGAGGCAGCAGGGACCGAATAGAGGCGAACGAGCTCGACCTGCGCAACCTGGCCGAGCAGGGGGTCGGCCCAAAAGCCCGATCCCTTCGGTCTTGGCCCAACCCATTGGCCCATTCACCTCCAGGGTCCATCCTCCGGTCCTATTTCTGGGCTCGTGTCAGGTTGTCCTCGTCAGCTCCTTGTACATCGGAGTGGTCCAAAATTACCTATATCAGTAACATCAGATTTAGCCCAAGCTTCCTTCATGAAATTTGTTAGAAAATGAATTAACTTTCAAGAAAGTCAGGCCTCACCTCCTAGTTCTTGTGTAGCTCAAACCGAATTAAAAACCAGAGATAGGCAGATTGAACCCAAATTCTCTCATGGTTGCACAGGCATGAAATTTTTCCTCTCTTCTTCAACCTCAAACCTCCAGCAAGCTTTTTCTTCCTCTTCCTTCACCCTCTCTCTCGAAATGCTCTAAAATTTGATGGGAAATGATGGAGAAAATGGTTGAAATGACTTTAAACAGTGGTTCCTTTCCTTTAAAAATCACTAACATCGAATGGGTTTTTCCATTTTCTTTCTTTTCTCTCTTTTTTTTTCTTTTTTTTTTTTACTTTTCCTATTTTCTTTTCTTTCCTTTTCTTTTTCCTTAAATTAATAATTTCCAGCAACTTTAATCCAACAATGAAACCACAAAGCTATGTCATTTTTCTTCAACAATGAACAACAACAACTTTAATCCAACTTCCTACAATATGTATGACAAGAGCAAATAATCCAAGGAATGTCTCAGGTTTACATTAATTATCGAATTGGAGCGATTTTGGGATTCCGATCAGTCGCTAATTGGAGATTTGGGTAAGCTTTGATCTCGTTTTGGCGTTCTTGAAATTTAAGATATATGAAGAAAATTAGTAGGATTATTGGGATGATTTCTGGAATTATTTTGGTATAGGAATCGCTTAGTTCAGTTAAGGGCGAGATCGACTTTGCTAGATTAAATTCTCGAATTAAATTAAGGAGTTAATCGCCAAGGTAAGTGAACTTACTATTGAACTTTTTATTTGGGTGCGCATGTTTGATTTTCCAAAGTTCATGTGTTATTCTATGAATTGTTTGATTATGTTTATGTGTTAAATATATATATATATATATATATATATATATATATATATTGGAAGCATGAAATTTATTATTAATGCTTGCAATTGTTGATATTTTGAAATCTTTGAGGTTGTGGTCTCTCAAAATTTATTATATGTATGAGTTTTAAAGGATTTATGACTTTTCTTAAATTTAAGTGTACATGAAATTGATGTACATAAAGAGATGCCTACACATGACTTAGAGACATGAAATTGATGTACCTAAGTCGAGGTTCGTGAAATTGACGGCCTCGAGGTTCGTGAAATTGACGACCTCCATAGGAGACACATGAAATTGATGTGTCTAGGATTTGCAGGAAATTGATGTATATCCTCTCATAATAAGTTTAAAATAAAGTTTAGAGCCACCAAAAATATATTAGTTGTTGATTTTTAAAAGGTGTTTAAGCGTGACCCAACCTCAACAGTAGGGTCACTTACTGAGTATTTTAAATACTCATTCTTTTCAAAAATATATTTTTTTTCAGATAAAGGCAAGGGCAGATGCAAGGTGACTAATGAGAATCCGTTAGGCAGCCATGAGGGAACCATGGACTTCCTATTTCATTTTTCTTCTGCTTTAAGAACTCTATTTCACTCTACTTGATTTGTAAAATTTGTTTGAGAAACTTTCTAGAGGTCATGTGCATTTATATTTTAGAAATTATTTAAGAATGTTTAAAACTTTTGAAATTAGGGATCCCGAATAAAAGTTTTGTTTGGAGGTTTTTACTTAAATTAGTGTTTATGCTTTAAAATGTTTTTATTTAAAAATGCCTCCAAAACATGCATTTTCGTAACGGTCCTGAAAAGACTATTTAAGAAGTCTGGTCGTTACAGACAAACTAAAAACGAAATGGTTATCGAACGGGACCTAAATGAATATCAAATTAACCTTTTTTTCAAAAGTTAATTCAGTCAATGTATACAATAATTTTTTGTCATTTTGGTAAAAAAAAAAATCCAATCATGGTGTATACTATTTTACTATATTATTTTAAAGGAAAAGATTATTTCATTTAAAGTTCTTGCAAGAACCCTCTTTAAAAAAAATTAACACAACTATCAAGTGAAATGAAATAAACCATGAGAATAGAAGATGCATTACACTTTTTTGTTTTTAACCATACGTGGATAGGAGATTTAAACTCCGATCTTGACTAAGAATACACATTTTATATCAGTTGAGCTATGTTTTTGTTGGTCAGATGCAACACACCATTGACTTTAATTTATTGAAAGCAAATATTTAAATAAAAAACTCAAACAAGCTTTAAATGACATGGCTTAGCTTATGTTTTAAATAAATTTAGATTATCGTTCACTTTGCATTCTAACTCATGGAAGTAGGTTGAATAAGTAAAGCCATGACACGATCCTTTGTTTCTTTATTCTCTTTGCCATGTCCATCTCCGTATTGATATATGCATTGAGCAACTCGAGCAAGATTCTTAGCCATCTCAATAAACACTTGAGAAAAGATAGAATTCTGAACTTCAACTTTATTTAGTTTCTTCCAGGTCTCATCAATTAGATGTTTTATATATTCACGAGCTTTGCTCTCTGAAGCTCCAGTGTCATTCATGTAACATTGAATTGATTTAGGGATGTCACCTCTTCTTATTTCATCCTGAATAGAAAACATATCCCACAAATAAGTTAGTCAATTCATTATTTTTAAACAATCTAAAATTTACTATTGTTTTCTTCTCTATAATTTTTTTTTAGTTTTATGTTTAATCCAAACATCATTATTCACATACCGATGATGTTCCAAGGTCATCAGCGAGTCGTAGAATTGTCGACGACAAACGAACTATATCAACATTTTTCTTCAAGCTCTCCAAATCCTCTTTTATTATTGGAGATGTGACAAAAACATAGCTGTGAACTAATATAACTGGTCCTGATATTGATATCCATGCATTATCCAAATATTCTTGCAATGTTGGTTTGTAACCACTATAGTACCACTTTGCCTCCCGTAGATAACATTTACACAAATCTGCCCACTAGAAATTAAATTTTCATCATATACATTAGATAAAGGAAAATTGCAGTGGATAGTAAATTGGACCAAATTAATAACAAATATAGCACCATGTAAAAAAAAAATTGCAAATATAGAAAAATCTATTCGAATTTATCTAATAGACTTCGATTATCAGAGTTTATCAGCGATAGACTCTGATTAATCATATCTATCAGTCTACTGATAGACTCTGATTATTCAGTCTATCAGTGTCTATCGCTGATAAACTTTTGTTAAACAAAATCTATAAAGACTATCACTGATAGGCTTTGATAGTTTATCAGTGATAGTCACTGATAGATTTTGATTAATCGAAGTCTATCAGTGATAGACACGGATAGAATCTGACAACAACTTTTTGGTCTTGTACAATTAATTTTGCTATATTTGCAATTAGTTTGCAAATGGTTCTATATTTGTTATTAATTTGGTCCAATTTGTCATCTATGCAACTGCCCCTTAGATAAATTATTTTAGCAATATCAATTAATTCGAAAGTTTTTCAATAATAATAATAATAATAATAATTTGAAAGTTAAGATTAACTTTCTTACCACATTTTTAAGTTCTTGTATGACATTCACTCCTTGGTCTCTTAGTACATTAAAAGCCATCTCATTTATAGAATTATGGAGGGTAAAGAAACATAATTTCATGTAGTCTGGAAGTTTGTCCACTGCAGCAACATCCCATCTAGAATAACATAGTTTGGAAGAAAAATTATTACTAATGGAGTTTAAATATAGAATCTCAATAAAAAGCACACATCATCTTAGAATTTATTAAAAGATCATTTTTTTTTTCAAAAAATAAATATATGGTATTTGATATATCACAAGTTTAGTCTATGAACTTTCAGGGTTGTATCAATTAGGTCATTGAACTTTAAATATTGCCTAATAGGTCCCTAAACTTTCAATTTTTATCGAATAAGTCCTTGAGAACTTAAAAAATGTATTATAGGTCCCCTTAACTTTCAATTTTATGTCTAATAGTTCTCTAGCACATTCGAGATTTTTAAAATTAACCGATCTATTAGATATAAAATTGAATTTTAGCATTGAGACTCTAAATATCCAATTTTATTATCTAGTAGGTCAATGCATTTTAAAAAGTATCGAATAGGTCAATGACTTATTAGACACAAAATTTAAAATTGAAGTGCCTAAAGAATCTATTGGACATAAAAGTGAAAGTTATTTAAGGACCTATAAGATACATTTTGAAGTACAGACACCTATTATTAGACAAAAAAAAAAAAACGAAAAATTGAAGAACATTTAACACTTTTTAAAGTTCAGGGACCAAATTGACACAACCCCTGAAAGTTCATGAATTAAATTTATAATTTAAACTGAATGAAACTACATTTTAATTATAATCTAAAGGATGAATTAGTATGTATAAATCAAGTTAAAAAAAACAAATCCATTAAAAATGTGAATATTTTGGGTATACTTACCTCTGAACGGCGTGGGTAAAAAGTTCTAGTTCATCTAATGTGCCATAAACATCATAAACATCATCTATTGTTGTTATTAATGCAACTAACTTTGTGGTCATCCTTCTACAATATCCATATTGAGGTTGAAATTGAATGCCGACTGCCCAGAAGAAATTCTCCATCCATCGATCTCTCGCAAACCCTAACTTTTGTCCAAGTCCAGTGCTCTGCCACCAACTTTTAAGTATACCAAAAAAAAAAAAAAAAAAAAAAAGAAGAAGAAGTATATGTTGAGTAAGTCAATTATTGCTAACATAAAAAAATATTTTCCTCAAAAAAAAAAAAAACAAATGATTTACCTGTTCAATTTTTAGGTTAAATTATTAAAAATACCTCCGAAATTCCAATTATTTACTTTCAAAAGTTTCATTTTAGTTATTTGAAGTTTTTTTTTTGAAAGACTCTTGAAGGCTTTTTTCGTACGTGTTTGCGGATGTATATTGTTGTTTATATGAATAAATTTGAACACATAAATGGAAAAAATAAAAAAATAAAAACACATGCAACAACACATAATTTTTCGTCCATAAAATTAACCAAAAGTGTCTCCAATTGTGGTTTTGAAACAAAAACTTCAAATTTCAAGGACTAAAAATGAAACTTTTGAAAGTTCATGGGTGTATAATTGAAACCAATCCCATAGTTTAGGGGTATTTTTAATAATTTAACCTTATTTTTATAATGTTATCCGTTGATTACTTTATAAAATTCACATCCCTGAAAATATAATACACCATTCTACAATTTCAATGAAATGACTCTACTTACCTCGATGAATATTTAAGATCTTCTTGATGGATTGATTGCACTATATTAAAATCTAGCTTAGCAATTTCAAGAAGAATGGGATTGTTGTCTCTTTTCTTCTGATATGCATCAATAAACCATCTAGCTTCCAATCTTGACATGCTCCAATGTAAGGGAAGCTCCAAAGCATGCTTGACAGTGAGTACACTAAGCTCATCCTTGCTTGAGTTTATATATTTTTCTAGATAATGGATTGTAAAACATTTTGCTGCCTCTAAAGTTGTTTCACCTTCATATGATAAGAATGAAGCTTCATACAACGATAACATTCCATTTGTATTGTCGCAGAGACATGGGTTGAAATTTCCCGACTCGTCTTTAAAGTCATTGAAAACATCTGCAATTAAAATAACCTATGATTAGCTGCAAAAAAAAAATAAATAAATAGGTCAATTCCTCTCCTAGAGGAGGGGTGATGTTTTCCTTTCCCAATTAACGGTTTGGAATACTTTTTAGTTCAAGTGTTTTTCAAGAATGCATTTTGTATAAAAATTGTTTAGAGTTTAAACACTCGTATGTTTGGTTACATTTCCTTACAAGTGTTTTTATACATAAGTTATTATATAGATAAAAACTCTTTTTGAAAAATTTTCTTCCACTATTTCTTTCTAAATACTTTTTCTTTTCAATCTCAATTTTTAACAAGTCATTTTATTCTTTTGTTGTCGAACACTATAAATTTTTTCAAAATGATTTTTTTTTCTTCCAAAATTAAACACTTGAAAGGTAAACCAAACACATTCTAAATCATGCAAGAATACCTTCGCTATGACCTAATTTTTACTTCTTAAAACGAATATCTTCTCCTTTCATCAATTATTGGTACAAAAACACATTTTTAGTAGAATAATTACTAGATTTAACCAAGCTTGGCCACAAGTGCACATTATCATTCAAAAATCAAAAAAGAAAATGCTTCTTCAAATAAAAATAATACCTTGTGAAATATTAAATTGATGTTGTCTCAAGAGTCTAAATTGAAGAGAAGTGGCATAAAGATTGTTCTTTCTCCAAGCATTGCCTTTATATCTCTCGTTGTATATTCTTTCCAATATATCTCTAATCTCATTCTCAAAGTGGTATGAGATTCCAAGCCTTTGCAAGGTGTCGATCAGCTCAAGTTCTTTCAAAGGATCATCAATTATCTGGCTCATGATCATCAATACTTCTTTCTTTAGCACATTAAACTGTCTTCCATACCTTTCCTCCTGCCATTAATATTAAACCAGTTGTAACAATTACTTTTAAGACTAAATTTAAATAAAAAAAAAAGTAAACTAATAATATCTTACCATAAATTCACTCCTTAGTGATTGGACAAATTCATGTTTCCAAATAGGAGGCGGGTAATTAGCAGATCTTCGGACGTTAAATTGATTAGACATTCTCGCAACACACTTTACTTTAATTGTGTGATGAACAAAAGAATGTTTTAGATCGAAAGAAACTCCCTTGATGAAAGGGTTCGTCGGGGACGAAGCAAGAACCAGATGAAGAGCCATAGATGGAAGATTTGAGTTGATATTATAATAACAAACTTTGGTTAATTATAATTTTGTAGTGGTACAATACATGAGCAAATGCAACCTATTATATATAGGTTATTCAAATCTACCCTCGCCCTTGCACATTAATTTGATTCGATCAAACAAAATCATGTAGTTGCATTAACTTAAAAAAATGGGTACTTTTTGTGAGTGCCCTTTGATTGTCTTGTTTCTTATTATTTATTATCAACTTGACCATTAAAAAATTCGTACAAATTTTTTCTTTTATTTGCTTTTGGAATAAAAATACGGACGGTAGGTAATTCGTTGTCTAATTTACTATATTTTATTTCAAGCCAAATCAAAAGAAGAAAAAGGATAAAAAGCATATTTCCACTTTTTATTTTTAATTATAAGTTTACATCCCTAAACTTTTAAAGTTGCGGCAATTTGGTTTCGAAACTTTAAAAAGTGTTAAAGAAGTATTTGAACTTTCAATTTTGTGTCTAATAAATCCTTATACTTTAAAAGATATCGAATAGGTGTTTAAACTTTCAATTTTGTGTCCAACAAGTCCTTCAACTTTCAATAATTTTGTGTTTAATATGTTTCTTGACACATTTGACATTTTAAAAATTAATCAATCTATTAGATATTAATCTCTTTATTCTATCAAAAAAAAAATATATTAATCTCTTTATATATTAACTTAAATATTAATTTGGATTTTTCTTTAGAAGATATTAATTTTGATTTACAAAGCCTAAAAACCAAATAATAATGACGGGAGAATATATAAAAATTTCATTCAAAGATTTCAAACTTAAAATATTCTCCCGTGAACTATCATATTAAACTACTGCGAGACAAAATAACCTAAACTGATAAATTATATTATATAATGTTAATTTTAATTACTCAATGCTTGTCGTATTCAATTTATTAGACTCTAAATGCATCTTACATCAACATTTAACACATCTAAGCAATAAAAGCATAGATCATCTGACATAAAGTAATTTGTACTCTCGATCAAGTGTTATGAGAATGATGAAAGGAAGATCTTAAAACTAAAACAATCGAGGATGGAAATGTAATTTTAATGAGTACATATTCTTTGAAAAATTTCGAAATATTCTACTAAAATTTTTTAATATACATATATTTTGTTAGTGACTACACTACAACTGAGAATTTTAGTTTCTTTTTTATTTTTATTTAAAGGAAAATGATTAAATAGTCACAGAAGAACATCTCATTTTATTATGACCATTTATAATTTTGAATAAAATTTTATGAAGTGAAAATATGATATTCACAAATTGGTTATTATAGTTAACTTAATTTCAATAGTAGGAGTGTTATTAAGATTATTTACTTATTTTTTTTAAAAAAAAAGTTAAATTAGACCACATAAATTCTAATTTGAAACTTTTAATTAGACAACCTTTGAACTATATAGTTTTATAAAAAAAAAATACTAAAATTAAATTGCAAAAAGGAGAAATAAAGAATTAGCTAACTAAAATAGCTTTAAATAATCAATTTAAATGTGTATTTTTAAACATGTTGAAACTTTTAGTTTTTTACAAATATAGTATAAATTTGACATTTCTAATTGGATTTTATATTATACTAGTCAAAAACACGTGCGTTATTGCACGTGAAATTGTGTAGTTTAAATTTGTCGTAAATATTTGCATATATGAATTTGAGTGAAAATGAATTCATATATGCACGTGCGCCTTTTAGCTTTATGTTGCACTATTTAATTGAATATTTAAAATGAAATGGCAAAATTGTCACACAATTTATCATCTATTATTGTCATTTATAAATACAATAAATGTTTTAAGAATTATAATTGGGTTTGGAATTTGAATAGTCACCTTTTCTTTTGGAATTTAATGAATTTTTTTTTTCTTTTTGAAATTAAATCAACTAAGCAAATTATTTTATTTAATTCTATAAAATGTGATTTAATTAGAGCATCATTTATATAATTGAACAAAACAAATTTCTTCTAGTTTAGTATTTAAAACATGTACGAATTTGAATCAACAAAAATTCATTTGAATAATCAAAATTTAATACATTCAATTGTTTAAATATTGTGACAACAAAAAGGAAATTAACACATGATTTAACACATGATTGATAATGTAATGAAATATATCTGACACACAAATTTTCTCCCTTATTGTACTAAAAAAAAATCTCTTTTATCGTGTTGATTGATGTGATTTTTTAAGTTAATCTACAAAATTAAAAACCGATATAAAAAACACACAACAAATTATTAATTAAACATAAAATTATCACTAATTAAACAAAAAAAAAATATCATTCCTTCCTCCTATCACATTCTTTCAAAAACACCCAAAATTATGTTGGGAAATTTGGAGAGTCATGAAGAAATAGCAATGAATTCAAGATTGATTAATTTAATAATAATAATATAAAAAGAGAAAGAAAAGAAACAATGGATTCATCATTCTCTCTCATTTTCAAAAGTTTGAAAAAATAAGGCAATAATATAAAATTTCTATTTTGATTTGACCATCCGACTCTCCTTGACTCTCCTTTCTAAGGGATCTTTGTTGTGCGTTTAGCCATTGGACTTTCCATTGAGGTGATCTATGTCGTGCATTATTGAAGCTAGACGAATAAATCTCTTGCCTCCACTGCTTCTTATCCTTCGCCTGATTGATGCTCGACAACAAGTTTTTGTAGAATAAAATGGAGGCTTGATTCTTGAACCTCTTGATTGTTCTTTGTGACACCTTCCGTATGCTCTAGAATCAACCCACCAACCACATCTAAAGAAGCTATAGCTTATCGTTGTGAGCTTGAAAAAAGAGAATAGATATTTATATATGGAAAAGAGGAATTAGTGTGAATATAATATCTCTGGGAGCCAAATGGTCCTATAATAGATGGTGGGAAGCCAAATGGTCCAAGAAATTAAATAGGCCATTTTATTGATTCAATTCACCTTCAACGTAAAAACTTGGCTTCTCCACATCACCAAACATAATAAAATCTGTCAAATATAATAAAAGCTCTCAAATGTATAGAATTGAAATTGATTTGTAAATTTAAATATTAAATGAGGGTAAAATGGGAACTAAAAGTTTCTCCTTATAGCCCCTTTCATAAATAGTATAGATATTTGAAAATATTTTTTTTGGTGGATATTGATTATGATAATTTGTAAAATATTAAAATTTTGCTATATTTGAAAATAGGTATTTAAATTACTCTTCATCTACATACTTCAAAAAATTAATAACTACAATTAAAAAGATAATGTATTTTTATATATTTTTACGATAAATATCCTAATTTTTTTCGACAACCAAATTTTGAAATTGACTATTCATGAAAATTATTTTTTCGAGAAAAAAATTAGAGGGCGAGAAACGAACCAATAACAAAATGGTTCTTTTGAAAATTTGAAAGGCTAAACTAAGCATTTTAAAATTTTTGGGCAAAAATGAAAACTAAGGGCCCGTTTGGTAATGTTATTGTTTATTGTTTCTGTTGTAGGTAGAAAATGGAAAAACAATTGTTGTGTCGTGGAGATAACCACTGCCTTGAAAGCAATTTCGGCACGACCACGGTGCTAAATCGTTATTGCCGGTTGCTCCCCAAGGTTAACACAACACCCTCCTCGTTCGTGCACTCGAGAGAGAAGGATTGGAATCAGAAGAGAAAATAGGAAGAATGAAAATGAATTTGATGCTTTCCACTATGCTCAGAAGTTTCTTTTATAGGCTTCAAAAATAATCGTCTTCCACAAAACAGGGTCCAACTGCCACGTGTCAGCCATGGAGGAGTCCACGCGTAACAACTCCTTGGTCAAAGGCACGCAAAAAGGCACCAAACTCGGTCAACGAACGAACTGGTCAATTGCTGGAGTGTGTGGACGCCGGATTGACACGTGGACGTAGACGATGCCGACATGTGGGATATCGAGAATGATTAAAAAATATTTTGGCAAAAAGGGGGTATAAAGCCTCTCTCTATATTACGCGTCCGACCGACGGTGGCGTGCGCGTGTGGGAAGAGGTTTAGGCACCACCTTTAACCACTTTTACAAGAGTAAGGAAGAGACCACTTTTACAAGACTAAGGAAGAGTGATTGTATAAAAGCACTCCTCCCAACTCCAAATCTTTCCATGTGGGACAAACATAATGAAAAACATGGAAAAGCCAAAATATACAAGCAAATATGCTAGTCATTCCCAACAATCCCCCACGAATGACGATAAGCAATATTTTTCTGAGCAAAGGAGGATATTAAACTTAAGCATTAATATCTTTCGATTTGAATTAATGCATAGTGAAGTAAGGCAATAACCATCATAGAGAAAGTAAGTTACCTTTTGAACTTTCAATAGTCATGGTTTAGACCCCCACAACACGTTTGAATCCTCAAGTTTCCATTGATTCCACGATACAATAGTAGAACAAGTGCTATTTTTAAGGCCATGCACAAAACACCTTGGGTCATCGTGAAAGCTCTAGAAAGAGATCCATTACACTCTTTCATAGAAGGCGGCCACACCTTAACTATCACGTCATGCTTCATCAAGTCTACCGTAGTAAACCACTCAAAATCTTGAGCTATGAAGACTTTCCAAAATATGTCCATCAAGTCCGTACGTGGACCACCCAAATACTGGGCTATGAACTCATTTCAACAATTTGAGTCCCATACTTGCTGAGGACTCTAGAATTACTCTCCTTCGTAGGCCTTTGGTGAGAGGATCTGTCAAATTCCTCTCAGACCTCACATACTCCAAGGAGATAATTCCACTTTTCAACAACTGTTTCACAACTCCATGTCTCAGGCGTATATGCCTTCTCCTGCCATTATATACACTGCTTTTGGCAATTCTTATGGCTGCTTGTGAATCACAGTGCAAGGAGACTGGAACAGACGCCCCCCACAGTGGTACGTCTTGAAGTAAACTTCTCAACCACTCCGCCTCTTGTCCTGCAAGCTGAAGAGCTATAAACTCTGACTCCATGGTGGATCGCGCAATGCACCTCTGCTTTGCAGATTTCCATGATGTAGCTCCTCCAACGAAGTCACTATTTTTAGTGATGACCACATTGTTAGCTTCAAACACAACTCTAAGCCCTGCTCTGTTCAATAGACTTCCAGACACCAGATTCCTACGCAATGAAGGAACATATAACACATCATTTAAAGATAAAATTTTTCCAGGAGTAAGTTTCAAGAGAACCTTCCCTTTCCCAAGTACTCCAGCAATGGCTGAGTTTCCCATGTATACGCATTTGCCATCGATAGTGTCCTGGAACTCGTGGAACAAACTTCGATTTGAGCAGAAGTTTCTTGAGGCACCAGTGTCAAGAATCCAGTATGATTTATTCTCCACCAAGTTGGCTTCCACCACCACCGCTTCAACAGCGTTGGCTTGTGCACCATCAGGCTTCCCGGATTTGATGGTCATTTATGAATTTGCTTTCAAATTGTAGGTAGAAAATAGAAAAACAATTGTTGTGTCGTGGAGATAACCACTGCCTTGAAAGCAATTTCGGCACGACCACGGTGCTAAATCGTTATTGTCGGTTGCTCCCCAAGGTTAACACAACACCCTCCTCGTTCGTGCACTCGAGAGAGAAGGATTGGAATCAGAAGAGAAAATAGGAAGAATGAAAATGAATTCGATGCTTTCCACTATGCTCAGAAGTTTCTTTTATAGGCTTCAAAAATAACCGTCTTTCACAAAACAGAACAGGGTCCAACTGCCACGTCTGGTCAACTGCTGGAGTGTGTGGACGCCGGATTAACACGTGGACGTAGACGATGCCGACACGTGGGATATTGAGAATGATTAAAATATATTTTGGCAAAAAAGTATAAAGCGCCTCTTTATATTACACGTCCAATTGACAGCAGCATGCACGTGTGGGAAGAGGTTTAAGCACCACCTTTAACCACTTTTACAAGAGTAGGGAAGAGTGATTGTATAAAAACACTCCTCCCAACTCCAAATCTTTCCATGTGGGACAAACATAATGAAAAACATGGAAAAGCCAAAATATACAAGCAAATATGCTAGTCATTCCCAACATCCGTTTCTTCATTTTTAATACAGAAAAATAGAATTTCATGACCCTAATACCTATATATTCAATAATAATAAACCTATATTCTTATTTATGTTTGGAAAAAATTGGAATCAAGAACAAAAAAAAAGAGAAACTAGTTTTAGAGTCCGTTTGGAATACATTTTAACTTAAATGTTAAAGAATGTATTTTTAAATAATTTAAACACTCATATGTTTGGTTGCATTTCCTCACAAATGTTTTTATACACAAGTTATTGTTTCCTAAGAAGTATTCTTTAAAAAGTTGGTTTCAAGTGTTTCTCTTAAAATGGTTTATTTATCAATCTCATTTTCTAACAAGTCATTTTTAGTGGTTGCCAAATACTAGAAATTTTTTCAAAATGATTTATTTCCAAAATTAAACACTTGAAAAGTTAAACCAAACACACCCTTAGTTGTTCCCAAAAGTTCTATACAAATTTTGAAAGTGTTTCTAAAAGATGAGAAACAAGTTGGAAACAAGAAACGAGAATGTTACCAAACAGGCCCTAAATAGCCTAAAGCTCCAAAATTAAAATAAAAACATTTTGAAGCCTCAAACACCAAAGTAAAAAAATCCTACCAGTAGAAAAACTAAAATAGATTTTGAAAACAACAATAATAATATAACAAAATGAGCCTAGATTGACATGTACCCCAACCAAAAGTCTAAATCTGGTTCAATCCATCGTGGTCACCTACCTAGATTTAATATCCTACAAGTTTCCTTGGCAACCAAATGTAGTAGGGTCAGGCGATTGTCCCATGAGATTAGTCGAGGTGTGCGTAAGCTGGCCCGGACACTCACGGATTAAAAAATAAAATAAAATAAAATAAAATAAAAAAGTCTAGATTTGAAACTCCCACCCCATCTTAAAGTTCCCTCAAATCTTACATTTGAGCCACATTTTGCCCTTTTACCGCTTTTTTTTTTTTTCTACATTTCTTTTCGTTGAAATTTCTATTTTTTTTCGTTCTTTTTCCTTTCTCTTTTTTCTTTTCCGTATTTTTTTCGTTTTCTGCATGTCTTTTGTTTTCCTTTTGTTTTTCTTTTTTCGTTATTATTTTCTTCCTCGATTTTGGGTTTTTTTTTTTCGAAGTGATGTTAGTTTTTTCATGGGTTTAAATTAGTTTAAACTTAAATTCGCTCTTTGTATTTATAAATATAAAATAATAACAAACACATGTTTTTTTTCTGATTATTTTAATTTTTTTCAACTTTATTTTTCAATTTGATATTTCTGTTGTCAAAAAAAAAATTATTTTTCTTTTTTTAAGTCAAATAAACCTGGGACAATAAAATATTGTTTAATTTTAATAATAGATCTGTGAATTAAAAAATTACGGAATTGAAATTTAAACTTTCGATTTTGTATCTAGTAGATTTTTTGGATTTTCTATTTAATGTCTAATAAATCCATAACTTAATAGGTTTTTCTTTTTTCTTTTTTTAGTTTGAAGATATATTTCATACAAAATAAAAAATTCAAAAACTTATTAAACAGAAAAATAAAAGTTTAGGGACTGTAGAAACTTTTTAAAGGAGCATAGTTTTTATTTTATTTTATTTTTCTTTATGCAATATGCTCTATTTTATTGAGCATGGTCTTGAAAATCTAATGAATGAATTTTTATTATAACCAATTTAAGATTAAAATAGCCAACAAGAGCATAGCTCAACCGGCATAAAGTTGTATTAATAACTACAAGGTCTGTGGTTCGAACCCCCACCCCCACATATTGTCAAAAAAAAAAAATTTAAGATAAAATATACGAATTGATATCATCATATAGCAATATGTTAAATTATTTCGTTAAAATATCACTTCGGTTCTTATACTTAATTTTGTGTCATTTTAGTACTTTTACTTTCAAATGTCTAGTTTTAGTCATGTACATACAATAGAGCTTAAAATCAGTCCCTGTATTGTTAATTTTTCTTAAAAAAAACATTGATCTCTATAAGTCTCTCTTTAATGAATTTTAGAATCATGTTCACATTGTGACTCTTTCAAAAATTGTTATTATTATTTAACCAATTATCTTTTTTTTTTTTTTTTGACTATATGGGGAGTGGGGGATTTGAACCACAGATCTCGTGGTTATCAATACATCGTTATGCCAGTTGAGCTATGCTCTTATTGGCATTTAACCAATTACCTTTAAACTTACACAGTTACCAACTTTAAGCTTTATTAAAAGTATATGAAATAAAATTGGACGTCTAAAAGTAGACTAAATGGAACAAAGCTCAATATAGGAACCACAAGGATATTAAATGTGGGTTGAGCTTTTACCGACCCACATAAAGTTCTGGATCCATCACGGTTGTTGAATTTAAAAAAGAAAAGAAAAAAAAAAAAGAAAAAACCAGTCCTGAAAAGAAAACACAATGATATTTTCCAAAAAAAAAAAAAATAAATAAAGAAGAAGAAAAGAATGATTAAAGTACGAATCAACAGACAAGGAATATAATTTAGAATAAGGATTTCAAATGTTACAAATCTCAACAAAGTAGTGGACAAATGAGCTGTCAAAGAAGAATCCCTGACATCAGATTTGACAGATCTTATCTAATTAAAGAATATTTGTCTCGTGGAGCTGTGAAATGATCTTGGTATGCAATCTGTACTCTTAGATCCTTTCTCAAATTGGTATGCTTGGTTGAAATGAACATCAAATTGTGCATTAGGATTGACTAGTTAACTTGAATGTAGGTGGAATCTCATAGTTTTAATTTAAAATAAAAGAAAATAGTAGTTTTTCATTTAATAAATAAATATTATATAATTTTTAATTTAATTATGGTTATGGGTAAATTTGGACATAATTTTATTAAAGTTAGAATAATAAGAGCCTAGAATAGAAACAAGACAAGTTGGACCTAGGTCAATCTCTATTTCCATTCTCCTCCCTGAAAGGAAGGTGAAAAACTCTAGATCAACTATAAATAGGAGAGGTTAACCCCAAGGGAGGGTATTCTATCATTTATCTTAATCTTCTTATTTCACTTTCAATTTTACTTGCTACACATATAATCTCCCAACTGACTTAAGCATCAGAGTGTTGGATTGGAATTCCCTAATTCCGTTAGCAGAAGCGAATTGAGACCGTTTCGTAGTTAATTTTATTTCTACCAAAATACCAATACATTGACAAAAATTTAGAAAACTATTCTAAATAAATTATTAAGGCTAAGCATACAACCTTAGAACTGTTGGATTTTATGTTCTAAAACTCAAGTTTTGTAATCCTTTTATAATAAAGATGTTATTTAGTGATTTTTTTTTTAATTTTATTTTATATCTTAAATCCAATAGAAACATCCATGGTTATAATATGAAATACTCGAACTATATCGTGGACATAGACATGGATAAAATTCGAGTATATAACCTAAATGGTCTATAGTATATGGATAAGACTATGTACCTTATCCTGGTAACACTATGGATGCGACCTACTTTGCGAATGAGGAAAACGACATGATCCTGGATCGTTCATGTAGAGACGTGCGAGTAGGGACATCCTGTGTAAAAGATGTTTACACAAGACGGGACCGAGAAATAAGTCACTCTTACTTTATAACGCCGTTTACTGTTAAGACTGACTATTTAATGCAATAACCTAGGTAACTCGATCTTAATCCTGAGCTTACTATGAACTTCTGTTCATTTAGGATTATCAATTGATCTGCATGAGTGAGAGTGGCCCAATAGTGCCGCTCAATAAGCCTACCATTTTGGGGATAAGACTAGATGTATAGCTGGGGACATAGTACTGCAAGACGAAATTCACTCCTACTCGTATCAGGGATAGTAAAAAGGTTGTTCCCTTAACTGCTGACTTCGAGGCTTGAACAACGAGCCCCACCCTCTAATTGGCCCGAGAGGAACTCTGTTTAGTGGTTGGACCATAAACAAAATGTTCATTAGAGGACCAGTGGACTTAAGGAACAAAGATGTACTATAGGGGTAAAACGGACATTTGACCTAGCTATAGTAACGAACGACTTGTGAAGGATTGACTTACTAAATGGTTATATCGAGTGGACATAAATATATCTACAGTGAGGGGAGTTCAACTACGAGGCTATAGTGGAGTGTCCCGGTAGTTAACGGATGTTAGTTAACTAGGTTAAAAGGGTTTAGCCGGTTAAACCTCGTACCGTTGGAGCCCATGATCTGTAGGTCCATTAGGTCCCCTTGCTAGCTTGAGACTAACCTTTGGAACAATATGATGGATAAAATATGAATTAGTTCGAATTCGGTTTAGGGAAATGGTTGGATATGTTTGACGTTACCGATACGTCGGGTTTTGAATAAATCGGGTTGTGAGAGATTTAATATTTAAATATGATTTAAATATCGAACACATGAATATGGATTCATGGTTGGAAAATAAAATTTTGAAAATGTTCGAGATTGATGGCAAAATATTAATTTAATATTAGATATTAAATTAATTAATAATTATTTTAAATTAATTTTCAATTAATTTAAAATTGTAAAATTAAAATTAGATTTTATATTTTTCAGATTATTAAAATTAAATAATTAAAAATTGAAATTCAAGATAATCTTGAGTTTAGAAAAATAAAAAATAAATTGATTTTTTGGAGGTGGAGTGCATGGTGACTAAACCCATGCACTCCCCTCACTTTAGCCATCAGGTGGGGTAATTTGGTGTCAATCCCTAGTGGTTTTCTTCAGCTTTGATCCCTTTATAAAAGGGAAGAAGATGGCTGAAGAAAACATGTTTCATCCTTGGTGAATTGTTGCCAAATTGTCTCCACACCAAAACCCACCTCCATAGCTTGTTTTTCAAGCTTTTCCCTTCAAATTCCATCACTAGAGGATCCCACAATCCGTTCCAAAAGCTTGAGCATATCAAGGAGGAACAAGTGATGGTTCATGATAGCTTGAAGAAGAAAAACAACAAAAGGGTTCAATCAATTTTGAGAATTAAAGAGGTTGGTGTTTATTACCCTGTTTTTCTTCTTTAGAACAACATGCAAAGTTTGATTAAACTGGTCTTATTAAGTGCCTAAGATCCAAAATTGCTTCCATATATTATATATTAACACTTTCAAGAACTAATCTAAAGGGGAGAAGCATACATACCATCGTTGTCGTCTTTGAAATATGAAGAACGTCTTTCTTGATTTCAAAGGGACCAAGCGTCAACAATTGGGACACCACCAATTGATCTTTCCAGTTATAACTCTGAAATTTGGAACGTAGTTGTGGGACTACCTAATCTTTATTGGGAAAACTCTAGAGAGAAAAATTCCTTCTTTGTGTTCTTGAGTTGAGAGAATATGAGAGGGAGGCTAGAATGAGACCATTGGCCTTATGATGGCCCCTTTTTTTTTTTTTTTTTTTTTTTTTTTTTGTCACCTAAACCCTAGGTTTAGTGTTCTATTTATAGGAAAAAAGAGCATAAATAAAATATTCACAAATAATCAATTATTTCCATAAATGATTAATCTTTCCCATAATTGATTAATTACTTCCATAAGTGATTAATCATTTCCAAAATTGATCAATCACCCAATTAATTAATTCTAGAATTAATTAATTACCCAATTAAATATCAAATATTTAATTTTAGGCCTTCAATTAATTAATTCTACAATATGAATCAAATTCATATTAAAATTTGAACTCATTCAAATTCTCTTATAGCCTATAAATTTAATATGAATCAAATTCATATTAATATTTAAAATTCTTCAAACATTTATTTCTCTCATAATTTATAGTTTAATTAAATCACATTTAATTAGACTATAATGAATAATTAATGAATAATTATTTAATTAATTTACTAATTAAATATCATATACTTAATTAGTCATATATTTGAACTCCTTCAAATATATAATTCTCTCAATTAATAAAGTTTAATCACAAATTAAACTTTATATTATAATGTATCAACATACATTATATTAATTGTATCTCATACTATTAATTTGATTCCCATAATGAATTTGAAGAATTCAAATTATTTTCAAGATAAATTGTTCCTAATTACTCTTTCTGAGCTAGCAGGAGGACCTAATGAACCTAAAGATCAGAAGCTCCAATAATATGAGGTTAACTGATTAAACTCATTAATTAGGTTAACCAATATTCATTAACTGTGGGCCATTCCACTAAAAATCCACAACTGAACTCTTCTCACTGTAGAACATTTTTGTGTCCACGGATATAGATCTATACTAGTAGGTCAATCCTTCACGAGTGTCCATAATAACAGTTGGGTAAAATTACCATTTTACCCCTGTGCTACATCTGTCTCCTTAAGTACTAGTGCTCTTCTAATGAACAACATGTTTATGGTCCAATCACTGAACAGAAAGTTCCTCTCGGGCCAGTGAAAGGGCGGGATCCCTTTGTTCAAGTCCCAGAGTCACCACTTAAGGGAACACTCATCTACTTCTCCTAGAAGTGGAAATGAGTGAATTCCTTCTTGTGTTGTCATGTCCCCAACCTCCCACTAGGTCTTGTCCCCAAAAATGAAGACTTATTGAGTCGGCGTACAGGCCACTCTCACCCATGCTAATCAAAGGACAATCTCTCGTGAGAAGGAGTTCATGACACACTCAGGATTAAGACTGAGTTACCAAGGTCATCCTATTGAAACAGTAACCTAACTAGTTAACGGTGTTACAACTAGTGGTTGACTATTTCGTAGGATACTCCCGCTTACATGGCTACTAAATGGACGTTTTGGATCAATGCGTCTGTATCAAATACAAAGCATGTCATATCACATAGTGTTACCAGGATAAGGTACCCAGCTTTATCCTTGTACTATAGACCTTTTAGGTTGTTACTTGAACATCAATCCTTGTATGTCCCCACATACTAGTTCAAGTTACATACAAACAACCTTGGATCTTTGTTTATCGGATTTGGGTCATATTGTACAATATTTAACAATAACACTTTATTGTAGAAACTCAATAACACTTTATTGAAACAAGTATACAATTTGTTTACATTCACTATTGATAGCATGCATAAATGCTGCTATTTTTCCCTTGAATTTAATAGCTTTTGATGTGCTTTAATGTGTTTTTATTATATAAATTCATTTAATTGATTATTTTGGTCCCTAGGAGTTTTGGTGGATATTTGGAGAAAAAGAGAATAAAGAAGCCCAAATTAATGAAGACTATTCTTGGAGAATCATGGTGGGTCAACTGGGAGAAGTCCAAGCGTAATGTCCCACATTCTAGGTAACCCAAGTTTGTTTTAATTAATCAACATGTTAGGTTGATTAAGATATTTTTTTTTAATTTTCCCCATTCATTAAGATCTTTTCAGTTTATCGTGCAGGCTGAGTGGGAAGTTAGTCAGCGTTTCTTTCTCCTGATTAGTGGGTAGTTTTGGTATTCAGTTAGGTTAAAAAAAAAACAAGAAAATAAGGAAAATCTCTCTCTTTCTCTCTTTCTCTCGTCTGCGTGCGTGCCCCCTCCCCCATCTCTTTCGTTTTTCCCTCTTCTCCCAACCGTACAGCCGCCTCGCACAACCACTGTTGCCAAACTCCTCGCGTCGCCCAGCCACCTTGTGACGCCGCCGCCAGCCCCTCCTCGTGACGCCGTTGTCGGTCCCCCATCTCGTTCCTTCGTTTGTTTCTGCCGAAACCCACGTTGCCGCCTTCCTCCTCTGGTTTCTCCCTTCGACGAACAGAACCCACGCCACCCAGCCGTCGTTTTCTTCTTCGTCGTCAATCGCAGGTCTGTCGCTATCCCCTCTCGCGATTCCGACCAACACTCGCAGCGTGTAAGTCTCTTTTTCCTCTCATTCTCAGTTGATTAAGCTCGATCTGACCTTCCTCTCTCTCGTCTTGGTTAGATCCCCTGCAACCAGCATCTCAGATCTCGTTTCTCTCGCGATTTCGTCTTTGTCCAACGTGATTTGGGTGTGGTTTCAACTCTTTTTCAACGTTATTTAGCAATTTCAGTAAGTTCTACCTTGACCCATTCGTTATTGGCTATGAATATGAGTTACCCATGAGCCAAAAAGTGTTATTCTAAGTTACCCATTCTTTATCGCCTCCTAAATTGCAGGTTTTGGCCACTTTCGATCACTGTACAGCACGTAAGCATCTCTGTTTGATGCTGAACGGTAAGTTCCAACACCCTTAGGACTTTAGAATTCTTCTAAATTAGCTTTAGAATAACCTCTAATCATTGGGCATTCGTTAGTTTCAGTTTTTAACTCACTTTGAGCTCGGGACAACACTTACTCAAGGGATTTCAGTGTTGTTTGGTAATTTCAAACAAAGTTCCCACCCCTGTTCGGTAAGTTTCCAGCACCTTAGGTCCCTTTTAATCGATGTTAGGTGTTGGAAAGGTTGTTAGACTATTCCCTAACCTTTAGAAGGTCCCTTTTGTGCTTGTAGGTCCGTTTAGAGCATATTCTAAATTTTTCCAGCAAGCGATAGTTGGGTTTAAGAGCGCTTTTGATCTTGTGTAAGTAGTTTTTATCTGGTTGGGCTTGTTTGCTTGTTTGAGCATGTCGTTTGCTTCACTTGCTTTGTTATTATATGTTGTGTTTGCTATGTATGTAGCTCGCTATGTAATTAAGCATGATGCTTTGTTGGATTCTTAAGCAAATTGATCTGTTGATTCGTTAGCATGTTGCTTGTTTAATTCATAAGCATGAGGTATTAATGATAGTGGGCTATGCTGCATGTGAGTTGTGTCTGCATAGTGTGTGTACATTGGGGAGAGGTGGAGCATAACGCGTAAATCATGTGTTGGGTGTGTGTGTGAAGCGTGATGTGGAAATCACGTGTGGGTGTGAGTGCGAAGCGTGATGCGGAAATCACGTGTGAGTGTGCGGGCATGGTTCGGAAACCATGTGGGGGTGCATAGCATGATGCGTGGATTCATGTTGTCGTCCCATTTTGCATGATGCATGTGTTGGTATTGTTGTTTTCATGTTTAAGAGCATGTTGGATTGTTTATCGCTTTACAAGCATGATGTGTGTGGATAACATGTTGTGGTGGTTGTTTGTTGTTTGGTGGCTCACCGGGTGTGAGCTACTTACCAGTACGGTGGTTGTACTGATACCCTTCCCCTTTCTTCCCCCCCAACATTTTCAGATTATGCAGGTGATGAGCTTTATGTGCCCAGTGATGTAGATGAGGAGGTTCATGAGGGATGACCACAGGGGTCCATTGTTTGTTTATATTCTTTTCTGTTGATAGGTTGAATCTATAATTTGTAGCTAGGTTGGTTTAGTTTTTCTTGTTGTTGAGCATGTTTAGATTTCATGTTTCCTGCTAGGTTGTAAATATGTTTATGATCAATACAGTCGAACTGTTTTTAGAAAGTTAAGAGGATGTTTGCATTAGGAGAATTGGATTTTATTGTTGGTTGAAGATACGAGATCTGACTCGTAATCTATTATGAAGTTGTTTATGTGAAGTTGTGGGGTAGGATGGAATAACTTAGAAGTGTTGTTTTGAGTTTAACAGGTGATTTAAAAATTTTGGTTTCGTCCTATGTATGTCGTTATGCTACCGAAATTTTCGGAGCTCTCGGTTAGTTTGAAGAGGAGTTTAGTAATGTCACTAGGTCAGATTATATTAAAACCTATGGTGTTACACTAAGACCCAACATGGAAGTCAATTGGGCTAAAGAATGGAGAAGAAGCCCAAAATCAGCCTTGGACGCGATCTGGAATGTTCCAGCCAAAGGACAACGTCTCGACGCTGTCCCTTAGCGTCTCGACGCTGGGTTGCCTTGGAGAAGAAGTTGAATACATCATAGCGTCGCGACGTTGTCCATCCTGAAGGTCTATAAAAGGTGTGGTTTTGGCTCATTTTTATCATCAAGCAATCCATTCTCATAGTCTTTTCAAGGCTCTTTGAGCCATCTTTGAGGGTCAGGTTGAGAGGAGAGTAAAATTCTTGTATTGGACATTTTTTGGAGTGTTCGGGAGCTTGTCTCGAGGAGGATCCAAGGCGCAAGCAAGGGGTTCTTCTACGGTTCATCTCATAACTCCTTTATTTTTTCATTTAATGGTTTCCATTATGTATATACGAGAAATTTTGGTATACATGTATAGCTAAATCCCGGTTTGCGGGTCTTGAATGAAAGAATATAGTTAAATGTTATTTTGATTGCCTATCTTTGTGTCCATTTACTGATTATTTGCGTGGGTGCTCGTAATGCTCTATAGATTCTGACAAAATTTATAGTCATTAGATAGTTAGTGAAAACTCGACGAAGAGAAACTAAGTCAGATCATAACCCACTCAACTAGGCTTAACTGCTCGTAGTGACAACGAGAGTAGTTGGTTAGGCTTAGAGACCAATAATGAATCAGAGCTCATTAATTAACTTGTTTAATAGCGCTAAGGACACTTAGGTTATTAAAATGAGTTAGTTATAATTAAGAGAAACCGACAGGAGAACCTATATAGTTAACGGAGATTCTAGGTCTATAATTAGTCGGGCACAAGATTAGGTAATTAGAATAACTAATAAGCTATATTTTGGATTTCAAGACCTTGCCTCTCATTTGACTCTACCATCCTCTTTGTCAATTTTCTTGATCAATTTATTTCATTTTTTTGCATTAATTTTGTTTGCATCTTTCATCATGATTAGGTCCATAAATAATAATCCATCCTAGTATTTTTTAGTGCTTAGTTTATTATCTTGTCTGAATTCACTCCTCCCTGTGGAATCGATACTCGGTACTCTACCATTTTATATTACTTGTGGCAATCGTACGCTTGGGAAACACATTGCATATAACATCAACAAGTTTTTGGCACTGTTGTCGGGGAGAAGTGTTTAATTTAGGCAACATAATTTTCTGACATTAAAAATAAAAGGGTTGAATATTAATTTAGGGTGTATATAGTTGAATTTTTTAATTTTTGTGAATAGTTTTATTTTTTTAGTTTGTTTAGCTTGGGTCTGTGCATGCGAAGATATAAGGAGGCTGATCTATTTCCGTTAGATCTTGAAATTGATAGAAGCATCAGAGCTATTAGAAAAGGAAAAAGACTAATAGAAAAGATGGCCTAACAAGAAGATGCACCCAAAGCTATCTGAGATTTTTTGCAGCTGATTCTCCCCACAGAAAATTCTGGCATCGTTTACGCTCCCATTCAGGCGAATAATTTTGAGCTCAAGATGGATTTGATCCAAATGACGAGGGATTGTTCTTTTAAAGGGCATCCTTCAAAAGATCTTCACTCCCACCTTCAGTCCTTCTTAGAGATATGTGGGACGGTAAAGATGAACAAAGTTTCCACGAATGTCAAAAGATTAAGATTGTTTCCATTCCCCTTACAAGAAAAGGCGAATGATTGGCTTGAATCCTTAGAGCCTGGTAGTATCAACACATTGGACGAGCTGGCTCAGGCATTTCTTACGAAGTTTTTCCCACCCGCCAAGACAACCAAACTCCGTACGGAGATTGGAACATTCAGACAGAATGATGACGAGCAATTATACGAGGCGTGGGAAAGCTAAAAATAGACGCTATAGAGATGCCCACAGTATGGCTACCCCGATTGGCTCCAGGTACAATTGTTTTATAATGGTTTAAATAGTTTCACTAAGACTGTTTTTGATATGTAGACACCGTATTTGGTCTGGCTAGATTTATTTCATTTATATTATGCTTTTTATTATCATGAATATTTTTATTTTTAATATTTGTTATTGCTAGTAAAAAAAAAGAATAAAAATAAAATTAAAAAACAAATTAAAAAATCTTCCAACCACCTTCTTTTTAACATTTTCCCTTATTTTTCTCATAATTTTCACCACTAACGTATCTTTCTCCCTCACCTCTCACCCTCATTTCCATGTTCTCCCCCTTTTCTCTCTACTTACCGTACTGTTTGGAGAGTGATGACACTATAAATGGAAGCTCCATGGAGAAAGCAAGGGGGAGACCAAAACAAGAAAGAAAGAAAGAAGTTTGGAGATAAAAAGATAAGAGGGAAGATTGTAAAGGTTGGAATGGAAGGAATTTTGGGTCAAAATGGCATCTTCAATTTTGAACCCCCACTTTCTCTCTCCAACCCACTCTTTCTCCACTCTTTCTCCTTTCTGATGCGCAATTTACTAACTGCAAGTGTACGGGCCAAGTTATAATATAGTGATTTTTAAATCGAATGTCATCCTCTAGACATATTTTCTCTTCTTTTTCCTAGGCAAGGTTCACATGCTAATTTATAAAAAAAAAAATTCTACTCTTTAAACTCATCCTTACACCTATCGGGGTGACAAAAAAATTATAAGCCTAATAAACCTCTCCTAAGCATTCAACTCCTATTCTTAAGCAAAAAAGAAACTCAAACAATTCAAGATTTTTCATGGAAAAATTTTAAAAAGACTCCCTTTTGGGGCATTCACGATTACAACTCATCGAAAGAATACCTATTGATGCAAAAGCTAATCCTAGGAAATCATTATCATGTTAATGAAAGTGCTAATATCTATATTACGGAAGCAATTTTGGATCTTAGGCACTTAATGAGCTCAATTTGATCAATCTTTGCATGTTGTTCTAAAGAAGAAAAACAGAGTCATGGATACCAACCTCTTTAAATGGAGAAATTGGTTGAATCCTTGTGTAGTTTTTCTTTTCGAATGGATCACGAACCACCACTTGATCTTACTTGCTATCCTCAAGCCTTTGGAACGAATTGTGGGATACTCTAGTGATGGAATTTGAAGGGAAAATCTTGAAGAACAAGCTATGGAGGTGGGTTATGGTGAGAGATGATTTTGGCAGCAATTCCTTAAGGTAGAAGATTAATTTCTTCAGCAATCTTGTTTCCTTTTATAGAGGGATCAAAGATGAAGTGAAAACACCTAAGATTGACACCAATTAATCAAAATTAAGTGGCAAATTGGGTGGCTTAAGTGAGGGGAGTGCATGGGTTTAGTCAACATGCACTCCACCTCCAAAAATTAAATTAATTTGATTTAATTAAATCCAAGATTATCTTGAATTTAATTTCTTAATTATTTAATTTCAATAATCTGAAAAATATAAAATCCAATTTTAATTTTTCAATTTTAAATTAATTCAAAATTAATTTTAAATATTTATTAATTAATTTAATATCCAATATTAAATTAATTTTTTGTCACCAATCCCGAACATTTCTGAAATGTTATTTTCCAATCATGAATCCATATTCATGTTCTCAGTACTTAAATTATATTTAAATATTAAATCTGTCACAACTCAGTTTATACAAAACCCAATGTATCGACAACGTCGAGCCTATCCAACCATTTCCCTAAACTGAATTCGAAGTGATTCATATTCTATCCATCATATTGTTCAAAAGGTTAGTCTCGAGCTAGCAAAGGGACCTAAACGACCTATAGATCATGGCCTCTATAGCACATCTTTATTCCTTAAGTCCACTGGTCATCTAATGAACAATTTGTTTATGATCCCACCACTAAACAAAGTCCCTCTTGGGCCAATGAGAGGGTGGGCCCTTTGTTCAAGTCTTGGAGTCAGCACTTAAGGGAACAACCTCTCTACTATCCCTGGTTTGGGTAGGAGTGATTCCGTCTTGCTATACTATATCCCCAACTATCCATCTAGTCTTATCCCCAAAATGGTAGGTTTATTGAGCGGCACTATTGGACCACTCTCACCTATACGGATCAAAGGATAATTGTTGGGCTCCTAGAGTGAGTAAAAATATGGTATAAAAGACTCTAGAATTCATGTGCAAGTATACACAGTCTGCAGCAAATAATATTATCAATCCGAGTCCAAAATTAGCTTCCACTTTACCTATTTTGTGTAACTTTCTAGTGATTTCAAAGATGGTAAAAATGATTTGGTTTTATAAGAATTATGCTGAAGCAAAATAAATGACAGAACAAAGAATAAACAAATAGATAGACAGATTAAAGATAGGCGCTGGTTAGGCTTAGTAGTTGTTTAAAAAGATGCTCTAGCAATATTATTGATCATGCAACTCTCGCAGTATTATTAGCGGATTCCTCCTGGAACTCCAAATCTTTTGATATGTGTTTCAACCCCAATGAAGTGGGACCGATCAAGCACTAGGCGACTGGCTATCCCTAGCTCAGTCACTGACGTTCACTAATACACAATGATCGTAGTGTGGATAATTGTCACACACTCTGTAAATCATCCCTAGAACTAGAGAGAGGTATTCACACCGGCTGGCCAGGCGGGCATAAAATGCAAATAGGCACAACAATTAACCAAGATGCAATAATCAATATATTACTAAAGTTTAAGCACAACAACTACATGTTCCTAACCAACACCTAAAGCTACTTAGTTCATAATAAACATGAAAACACGAATTACGATCTGAGTAGGCATGTCCATAATCACAAGATAATAAAGAAAATACTAATCTCCTTAAACAGCTTGCGGATGATGGTGTTCTTGGTAATCTCCAATCTCTCTATACTACTCGGCTTCCAAGGAAAGTTGGAATGCTTTTGACTTCGACGGCTACTTCCTTTTATAGAAGGATAGAGGGCTTGAATTAGGTCAACTTGGACACGTGTAGGGCTCTCCTTGCTCCTTTATCCCGAAAATAACTCAACAGAAGTCGGTTCATGAAGTTGGCTAACGAGTTGTGACGTGGCAGTCTTTCTCCCAGTTTTGCTGCAGCACAGAATTTGCTTCCTCAAGTCGCCCAACAACATAATCTGCATAAAGTAATTTCCAAGGCTTCCATTCTTCCAAATGGGTTAAAACATATAATATATATCTAAAACCAACCCTATTAAGCTCAAAATACACACAAATCCCTATATAAATGAGGCCTAAATAACTACCTTTTGGGCAGTTATCACACCCCCAAACTTGAACTATTGCGCGTCCCGAGCAATACTAACTCACCTTCCCTTAAGAATTTAAAACATTAGACAAAGAATTAGCTTAATCAAATCAGACAATCCAATACTGCCTTTAACCTTTACCTGAGCACTCAACAAAACCGATCTCTGCCGCAGCAAAATGATTCCTCCAGCAGGGACAAATAATCACCACTTTCAACTCAATTCTAAGAACTCACCACAGCTTAGCTCTATTATCAGACATTCAAAACATATTTTCGAGGGGTTTATATTTTCATTTTTAAACTTAAAGCTTCCCTACAGTCATAAGTTCTTAAGCATGGGATGACCCACTTTATGGTGCAATATACCCTTGCCTCAAACTTATCACCAACTAGGCTCAATACTCTTTATAAAGCTCAAAAGTCCTTAGTTATTCCATCTCTTGCCCCTCAAAATGGCAACATTTTATGATGAAGCTCACCTAAGTTCTGGGAGACAGAAAAACTGCTGGATCATCATTCATCCTTCAAAACTTTTGCTCCATCAATTTTTTTCAGCAAATAATTTTTCTCATTTTTTCACATTTCCTAGGTCATCTTTTGACGCGAAGACAAACTGTGGGTATCACAAATGTCCCCGGTTACTCAATAACCTAGCAAATTTTTACTTGAAGGAGAGGTATGCTCGAGCAAAACAATTGGAGTAGCAAAAAGTCCCCCAAACTTGAATTATTCATTGTCCCCAATGAATCATTAATTTTGCAAATTATACCCCCAAACTTAAATTTTTCTTTCTGAATTTTTAAACTAAACGTGGGACTAGAACTAAGCTTAAAGTGGATCATAAAAGCCAACACTACCTCCAAAATCTTCTTTGCCGCAACAACAGTCCATGCTAGAAGAAATGCTCAAGCAAAAGGTTTCTGGAGATCAAAATACCTTGACCTAATTAAGCTTCATCAGTCCAAGCTTCAAAAATTCAGAAGAAAATTAGTTAAGTTAGAGTTACTCAGTGCTCATAGAACGGAAACATCTTTGAAATTTCATTAAAAACAACAAGAGTGGAAATTACATAGCAGAGATATATATTTTTTTTGAAGCAGAAAAATTAAACAGACAAAATAAGCAAAGATAGAAAAAGATGCGGTCAGTAATGCGCGAGCAAACAAAATATTTCAACAAAAAGTCTGCGCGCTCAAATTCTCCTCATTCAATCTTCCTGGCCATGCTCTTCTTCTTCATCACCTTCTCTTTCCACAGGCGGCGGTGGAATCCAGGGGTTCAACAGATCTTCAGGGAATGCAGGAAGGACTGGATACGGTTTGGAAACTCTTGTCGATTCTTAACATAGTTCCTGAAGGTTAAAGTTTGCCTCTCAGCAAACTCTTGTCGACTGGCCGAAAGTGCCAGTTGTTCTAGAATCGAGTTGATGCCATGGATAAGCCCACCTTGACGTACCTCCTGCATGTGCTGGAGTCGTGCCAAATTGGGCGTGTCTATGATTCCCTTGTCAAACAGAATCACATCCCCCTCTTCCACTGGAACCCCTGCTCTTCTGCACAACATCGTTATTGTGTTTGGAAAGAACAGTTTGCCTACATTTTTCCGCCAGCAGTCAACAATCTCAGAAGAAATTATTTTTCCTACATCAATACTCATCGAGCGAAGAATGGCAAAGACAAGTAGTACCCTGTCCCGAGATACTGTGGAGTCGTGAGTTTTCGGCAGTAAGCGTAGCCTAATGAAACCCATCCAGGTGTTGGCTTCACTCTTCAAATAAGCAGCTTGAAACGTGTGCTTTCGCGTCTGCGACAACCTCCATTGGGCCCCCTCAATGCCAACCTCTCGGACAGCCGCACTTAATTTGTCGCTAGATGGTGCAACCATCATCTCATTAAAAACTGCATGCGGAAAATCCTGGAGATTGAACAAATCATTAATGGCTTCTGGGCTCCACTGTACGGGCACTCCTCGAACTATAACCTCAAATTCGTCCCGAACGTCAAGATTGGCGTAAAATCCCCGAACAATATTGGAATTAACAGGCTCTAGTTTCGCACAAAACTGCCTCCAACCGAGGTTCGCTATTCCAGACTCCAAGAATCGTGGCACATCATCGCCAAATCCTCGTTCGAACATAAAGTCCCGTTTCAACATCTCCTGATATTTTGCTCGAGCAAGGTTGTTGACGAAGCGAATAAATGGTATTCTTGGTTCCTCAATCTCATCAGCCTCACCCGATGCCTCAGCAATCCCTTTGCCTTGTCTTCTATTCGCTTAGGCAGAATCTCTTCCTCAGCCTTTTTTTACTTCTTCTTCTCTCGTCTTGTCTTCAGCCTCCTTCTTCTCTTGTTCCTCTCTCTCTGTATTGTCTTTTTCAGAGTCAGTAGTTGGAGGCGAGGGGGTATCAGTTACCTGAATACGACCGACTTTTCGCTTAATGCGGCGACGCTTAGGTACCTCTGGCATGATCACCTCCACTCGAGCCTCCTGAACTGGCTCATTCTCAGTCGCAACCTCTGTCTGCACATCCTCATTCTGTTTTTCTTGAATCTCCCCTCGAACTTCATCTGTATCCACAACTCTTTGCTCAGCCTGTTCTGGGTTCTGTTCTTCTGGTTCTTTCGGGTCTTCTTCAACTACTGTGGCAGCAACCTCATCTGCTGTCTCCTGGACCTCTTCTTGTTCCGCAGCCCTTTGCTGCCTTCTCCTTCTCTTCGCTTCTTTTTCCTCCGGCGTCCTCTTCCTTTTCGTTTTCGCTTTCTGAACCTCGGGGGTAACAGGTATCTCTTCTCCCTCATTATCTCTCTCTTTTCTTGCTCTCGTTTTGGCCATTGAAGATTCAAGGGATTGACAGAGAATACCAACAAAGAAAGACGAATGCACACAACAAAGATTCAAATCAAGAAGATGAAGTGAAACTTACCTACCATAGGCTGTTAATAAATAGGGCTCCAGCAAATCGAATCCTAACAGAAAGATCTTGCTCCCACTAAATTCAAATTATCGTTTTAAATCGCATGCAACCTGAAAATTTGAAACCAGCAACGGTAACATTGTGAAGTTCAATCGCCCACAGTAAATCCTCATGTGGTGTCCACTATCCCAGCCCTTGGATGATCTCTGTGTGACACGTGGCTTCACCAGATGACTCCATGCAATTTTCCTGCTCACAGAAAATTAAAAAATCGAACGGTAAAAAGTAATTAATCTTTAACAACCCCTTCCTACTCGGACGATTTGCTTCAGCCAGATTTTTGCCACAACAACCTGAAGAATCTTGGATACGGAATTTGAATTTCAAAATAGGAAAATCAAATCTTTCAAATTTAAATTTAACCGATCAAATCAATCCTAATTCCTTTTTATTCTCGAAGCCAAATAAAGTAGAGAAAAATCTTTATTAATTAAGACTAAACAAAATTCAAATAACTGAAGATAAATCTAATAAAATATAAATAAAAGATAATCCAAAGATAATTGAAATAAATAACCCGAAAATCAAATCAAATTCAAAATGAAATAGATAAAATCTAAAATAACTTCTACGGAATTAAAACCACCACCGGACTGCAAATAAATCATTCAAAATCAAATCTAATCTAATCGAAATTAAAAACAAATCAGCGAAACATAAAATTAATACAAACACTGGGAGCTCAAAATTTTGCTCTGTGAAATGCTCCCGCAAAAATCATGCTCTCTCAATCATCAACCAACCTTAGGGAAGAATATTTCGCCTGAAATTCCTCTCCCCAATAATTTTTCACACTCTGTCCATTCACTTTGAACACTCTCCCATCTTTTTCATCCTGCAAAGTAATTGCTCCATGGGGGAAAACCTCAACCACAGTAAATGGTCTTGACCATTTAGATTTTAGCTTTCCAGGAAATAATTTTAATCTAGAATTATAAAGCAAAACTTTCTGACCTTTGACAAACTCTTTAGATTTAATCTTCTTGTCATGCCACAACTTAGTCTTTTCTTTATACATTTTCGGATTCTCATAAGAAAATTGGCGAAATTCCTCTAATTCATTAAGCTGCAGCATTCTTATTGCTCCTGCACGACTCAGATCAAAATTTAACTTTTTGAAAGCCCAAAACGTTTTATGCTCTAGCTCCAATGGTAAATGGCAAGCTTTCCCATATACTAACCTATAGGGAGACATACCTAGAGGAGTCTTATAGGCTGTCCTATTAGCCCAAAGAGCCTCATCCAACCTAGAAGACCAATCATTCCTAGATGGATGAACTACTTTCTCTAGAATTGATTTAATTTCCCTATTACTAATTTCAGCTTGACCATTTGCTTGTGGGTGATAAGGGGTAGCTATGTTATGCTTAATCCCATACTTAGCTAACAGCTTAGTTAAGATATTATTAACAAAATGCGTACCCTCATGACTCACTAGAGCTCTAGGTGTCCCAAACCGTGCAAAGATGTGCGATTGAAGAAACCGTGCAACTGTCTTGGCATCACTCTGATGGCATGCAATGGCCTCCACCCATTTAGACACGTAATCAACTGCCAATAAGATAAAAACATTGCCATTAGAAGGGAGAAATGACCCCATAAAATCTATACCCCATACATCGAATAATTCAACTTCTAAAATGTAAGTAAGAGGCATTTCATCTCTATGCCCTAAATTTCCTCTCCTTTGGCAAGCATCACATTGCTTGTAGAACCAATGGGCATCCTTGAATAAGGTGGGCCAAAAAAATCCACAATGCAAAATCCTCATAGTTGTCCTCTGACCACTGAAATGATCTCCATACGGCGAAGAGTGACATTGCTCCAGGATTTCCTTTGCTTCATTACCTGAAACACACCTACGAATAATACCGTCAGAGCATTGCTTATACATAAATGGCTCATCCCAATAGAAATTTTTTTCATCATGCTTAAACTTTTTCTTCTGCCTCCAATCCATGTCAATAGGGGTGACTCCCTTTACCAAAAAGTTGGCAATATCAGCATACCAAGGGGCATCCCTGACTACCTTTACCTCAACAGAAAAAAGCTGCTCATCTGGAAAAGCATCTGAAATGGCAGATTGCTCCAACAAAGATGATGATGGATCTAGACGAGACAAGTGATCTGCAATAAAATTTTCTGATCCCTTCTTATCCTTTATCTCCAAGTCGAACTCCTGCAATAATAAAACCCAACGAATTAGTCTAGGCTTTGCATCCTTCTTGGTCATTAAATACCTTATTGCTGCATGATCTGTGAACACTGTGACTTTGGATCCAACCAAATATGGCCGAAATTTCTCAAAAGCAAACACCACAGCTAACAACTCCTTTTCAGTAGTTGTATAGTTGACTTGTGCCTCTTGCATAATATATAGGATGGATGAATTTGCCCTGCTTTTTCCCTAGCATAGCACCTACCGCAACATCACTCGCATCACACATTACCTCAAATGGTAAATTCCAATTAGGTGCACAAAGAATAGGTGCTAAGACTAAAACAACTTTTAATGTCTCAAAAGCCTTCCTACAATCGGCATTAAAGTCAAACATATGATCAGTACACAATAAGTTACAAAGAGGTTTACTGATTTTGGAAAAATCTTTTATGAACCTCCTATAAAATCCAACATGACCTAAAAAACTCCGAATTCCCTTCACTGAATTCAGTGGTTCTAATCTTTCAATCACCTCAATTTTTGATCTATCAACTTCTAGACCATTCTTAGAAATCCTATGACCTAACACTATGCCCTCCTTTACCATGAAGTGACATTTTTCCCAATTAAGAACTAGATGGGTATCCTCACATCTCTTTAATACCCTGCCTAAATTATCTAAACAATTCTGAAAAGACCCTCCAAAAACTGAAAAATCGTCCATAAATACCTCAACAGTGGACTCAATCATATCAAAAAAAATTGCTAACATACACCGCTGAAATGTTGCTGGAACATTGCAAAGGCCAAAAGGCATTCGCCTAAAAGCAAACGTCCCATAAGGACAGGTAAAAGTGGTTTTTTCCTGATCCTCAGGAGCAATAGTAATCTGGTTATACCCAGAATAACCATCTAAGAAACCGTAATAGGCCTGACCAGCCAATCTATCCAACATCTGGTCAATAAATGGTAGAGGGAAATGGTTCTTACGGGTGACCTTATTAAGCCTCCTATAGTCCATACAAACCCTCCAGCCAGTTAATGTCCTGGTTGGAATCAAATCATTGTCTTTATTACTTACCACAGTGACACCTCCTTTTTTAGGAACACATTGGACAAGGCTCACCCAATTGCTATCGGCAATTGGATAAATGATCCCAGTGTAGATACCATATTTGGTCCAGTTCATTTTCTTATTTTTCTTATTATTTTAGTGTTTATGTTTATTTTATTATATAAAATAAGATTTTTGTTATTTTTATTGTTTTTGTTATTATTTATTTATTTATTTTGTTTATTTTTATTATTTATTTATTTATTTATTATTATTATTTTCATAACCACCTTTTTTCCCTAACGTCTTTTATTCCCTTCCTATTCTCTCTCCATATCTTCCATCATCCGTAGTCTTCCTGCTGATTTGGTCTGACCCTTTAGTTTCTCCTTCCCTCAACTTCCTCTCAGTTAAACGCTATCGACATATTGGTGAAGCTCTCTAGCCTATTTAAAATCGATTGATTTTCTGTGAATGGGAGGGTAAGATTTTTGGCTAAATTTATTATTATTTTTCCATCATTCATTTTTTGTGTTCATTTGGTGCAAAGAATCCTTGACAACAGAGTGTTTCAACAACACTACCATTAAAGATTGAGAATTTATTTTCAATTTTGGTTTTGTGATTTTTTTAGCATAATGCAATTCCATTTGCTTGTTTACTGTGAGTTTAGAATAGGTTTGGTTGGTTTGCAATTTTTTTTTTTGTATTCTGTGGATTGGGATGAAGTTGATTCATGGAAATAGGATTTAGAATGGGTTTGGTTAATTTGCAGTTCTGTATTTTGTGAGCATATTGCCTTTTTTATTTTATTTTGTGTTGTCTTTCTTTCTTTTGTATTATGCATAAAATTTCTTGATTAGATTTAGTTAAATTCAATCGCATATTTGAATTTGTGTTTACTGGGACCTTAATTGGAGCTTATTATTATCCTTGATCATTCTTCTGGAGAAAGCTTTAAAAGATCTAACCATAATTTTATTTATTTTGTTTTTTTATATATATTTATCAATCTTTTTTTTATTTTTTTTATTTTTAGATTTGATTGTATGCGGGATGTATATTTAGTTTGAATATAAAGATTGTGTTTTTTTAAAAAAAATTGGTATAGCAGTATGTTTAAAAAGGTATTGTTTAGTTATGATTGGATTTGCCATTTTTTTAGTTCTGTGAAATCCTGCTATGAATATTATTATTAGATTTAGTTAAATTCAATCCCATATTTGAATTTGTGTTCATTGGGACCTTGATTGGAGTTTATTATTATCCAGGATCATTCTTCTACAGAAAGCTTTAAAAGATTTAACCATGATTTTATTTATTTTGTTTTTTAGTTGTTTTTTATATATTTATCAATCTCTTTTTATTTTATTAGATTTATTGCATGCAGGTTGTATATTTAGTTTGAATATTAAGATTGTGTTTTTTTAAAAAAATGGTATAATAGTATGTTTAAAAAGGTATTGTTTAGTCATGATTGGATTTGTCATTTTTTAGTTCTGTGAAATCCTGCAGTATGAATAAATATTTTAATTTTGGCATTAGTTGCATAACAGATTGTTTTATTTAATTGGTTGCTATGAAAGAAGGTTTGTTTTTAATTAAAATAAATTGGCACACATGGTTGTTATTTATAATCTGCATGTGCCTATGAATAAATTAATGTTATTTCAATTTCTTATTATTTTTTATTATTAATTTTTTTCCTTTTCTAAATTTTGTGTTTAATCTTATAGCATTTAATCTAATTTAATTTCATGTGTCCCTACTTTAGAACTTCTAAATTTTTAAATAACCAATGGTTTTTTTCCAATTTTAAAACTTGAAGCTAAGCTTTTACGATTTTCAGAGGTTGAGTAGTGTGTTCTTTATGAGTCTTGGTTAAAATTCCATAAATACATGAAATTCCCAATTGAAAATAATTTCAACTCTTTTTAAAAGGGATTATTAAAGTTTTAAATTTGAGATTGAGTAATGTTTCATTTTTAGAATTTGTTTGAATAAATTCTTTAAATGCATGAAAATTCTCCGCAATTTTTTGAGAAAAAGTAGTGTTCTCTTTATGGACCTTCCAATTCCATAAATACATGAAATTTCTCATTAATTGTGAATTTTCAAATTTGGGGCATTTTTCATAAATTTACCAAAATAGATTTTCATCAACACATGAAAAGTCTCATCCAAATAAAGTCATTTTGAGGGAAAGTAGTGTTCTCTTTATGGATCTTCCAATTCCATAAATACATGAAATTTCTCATTAATTTTGAATTTTCAAAATTGGGGGGTGTTTTTCATAAATTTCCAAAAATTGATTTTTCTTTAATTTATTATGTTTTTCTAAAAACGAGATTGAGTAGTGTTCTCTTTTTGGAATTTATTTGATTAAATTCCTTAAATACATGAAATTTCTCATTCATTTTGAATTTTCAAAATTGGGGGGTGTTTTTCATAAATTTCCAAAAATTGATTTTTCTTTAATTTATTATGTTTTTCTAAAAACGAGATTGAGTAGTGTTATCTTTTTTGAATTTATTTGATTAAATTCCTTAAATACATGAAATTTCTCACCATATCGAATGATGGAGGTTAGAAAATTAAAATTTTGATTTTCTAATGTTCTTGAGGTGAGGAAAGTTATTTTGGGAAACCAAAATAAATTTTCAATATTTTTGATGACTTTTGTGCCACTCATAATGGTTGGTTCATATTTTGTCTCTAAAATATGGATTAATAAATATGGGACATTTAAAAATAAAAGAAACTAAAATTTTGTGGACCAATATTTACTTATTTTTAATTGGATGATAAAAGATAAAATTTGGTAACCGTTTTCACGGGTGTTGTAGGGTGCTAATACCTTCCCTACACACAAATGACTCCCGAACTCAAATTTGATTTACGCAGACCATTTTTTTGTTAAATTGGATGACCAATCACACCGTTAATATGATTGGTGGCGACTCCAAAACTCTTTTCCAAGAGACCCTTAAAAGAGGATGTCGGCCGCTCCGCGTCGCGATCTCGTTGCGACAGCTTGGCGACTCCACTGGGGACCCGCTTCATGAGAGTCTAAACTGAATTTTTATCTTTTCTTTAATATCCAAATACTTTTATTTGATTTTTTTTTTGTTGGTCCATTTTGTTTGTTTGTTTTTAAGTAAATTTCTGTTTGTTATTTATTATTTTATTGTGTTGTTTAGTTTATTGTAAATTATCTTCTTATTACTTTTATTCGTTTTATTATGTAGATCTAAATGACATGTTATCATGCATCTCACACAAATTCACAAGCCTCCTACCTGGACTATACCCTTTAGGATTAGAATTGAGAATGTAGTAGTGTCGACCTTCGAGGGGTTCCGGTTAATCCTTTTATTAATCCTTTTATTATTTTTTATAATATTAGGATTGATTTGAGGGTCTTATCCATTTAGGATTTAGACATGCCAACACTCCATTTTTTCGTATTCGGTAGTTGTTATTTCATGTATTTATATTGATATTTCATTCATTTATTATTCTATCCAATTAATGTCATTTATGTTTTCATTTATTCTATTATTTTATTGATTCGGAAGAGATATTTTGTTATTTTATGAAGATCTAAATGACATGTTATCATGCATCTCACACAAATTCACAAACCTCCTACCCGGGCTATACCCTTTAAGATTAGAATTGAGAATGTAGTAGTGTCGACCTTCGAGGGGTTCCGGCCCCCGTTCAGGCACATGAAAAATTCTCGCTCAGATTAATCCTTTTATAATATCATGATTGATTTGAGGGCCTTATCCAGTTAGGATTTAGACATGCCAACACTTCATCATTTTGTATCCAGTAGTTATTTCATGTATTTATATTGATATTTCATTAATTTATTATTCTATCCAATTGATGTCGTTTATTTATATGTTCATTTTATTGATTCAAAAAAGGCTATTTTATAATTTTATGAAGATTTAAGTTGCATGTCACCATGTATTTCACACACATTCACAAGCCTCCTACCCGGGCTATCACCCTTTAAGATTAGAATTGAGGATGGAGTAGTGTCGACCTTCGAGGGGTTCCGACTCCCGTGCAGGCACATGAAAAATTCTCGCTCAGATTAATCCTTTTGTTATTTTTTTTAAAAATAATATCAGGATTAATTTGAGGGCCTTATCCATTTAGGATTTAGAGATACCCACACTGCATTTTTTATGCGCAAATTATTTCATGTATTTACTATGTCTCATATTTCCATTTTTTTTATCCAATTAAGGTTCTCATGACTCTTTAAGACTGGATTAAGGATTTGGTAGTGCGACCTCTATGAGATACCTTCTCCATTTTTTTTTTCTTCTTCTCTCCATCTTTCCTTCTTTCCTAATTATAAAGCTAATTGAAGAATCTACATTTCTATATTGAAGGTCGTGCCTTGGTTTTTACATTCCTCCCTTATAAATTTTGAGAGCCTAGGTTTCCTATACCCGCAATTTTTTTTCTTTCCTTCTTCTTTTTTTTTTCCTTCCTCCATTTTTTTATTTATTATTATTTTTTTAATATCTTTTTTTATTATGTTCTATTATTATTATTTAATTAAATTATTTTTATTTTTATTCTTATTATTTTATATTTTAGATTTATTTATTATGATTATTATTATTATTATTTGGGAAACGAGCTCCTTCATGTATGTGCATTAACTCCTTAAAATCTAAGGTGAGTAGTGTTTACCTTCGAAGAGCTTCGGCTGTTGTGTAGGCACATGAAAGCCTTATAATATTATTAATAATGCTAATTACAATTCTTAATTTTTTCCCTCTCTATGTGTGCTATTGTGATGAAAGTGAATAACTGAAATTTTTATTGTCATTTTATGCAAAAGGGGAACACAATGAGCGCCAACATGTCCAATGTGTCCATGCATTCATCCTTGGTACATAAGTATGATGAACCAGGTGTTGTTCTCCAATGGGCCGAGAAAATACAGCAAAAATTTGGTGATAGCTTAACTGATTCTTCTCAGATATCCTTACCAACCGGTTGTCAAATCTCTTTCACACAAAATGATTTGACCAAATTGAAGGCAATATGGGAGGGTTTGTCACCAGAGCGTAGATTTATGTTCTCGAAGAAGTATGGTCATATAGCGGATTTGATGTATATTCCAGTGAACCATTTTGCTTTAAGGGCTATAGTTCACTTTTGGGATCCAGCTTACCGTTGTTTCTCATTCGAGTCGTTTGACTTATTACCAACAATCGAGGAATATCAAGCTATGCTCAACATTCCTGAGAAGGAGGACGACATAATTTATTGTTCCAACCCCAAGTTAACAGCAAAAAAGGACTTTATCAAAGTTTTTGACAAACGTCCAAACCCTAAACCCTAAACCCTAAACCCTAAACCATTAACCCTAAACCCTAAACCCTAAACCCTAAACCCTAAACCCATGAGGACTAAAGGGGAAGAAGAAAACATATCGATGGATTATTTAATAGAGATCACTCAATCCCACCTGGATGAGGATAAGGGCCTGACTTTATTTGCATTATGAATTTATGGAGCAGTGTTATTCCCTAAAGCAAAGGGATATGTTGATGGGAAAGTGACGAAACTGTTCTTTGACATAGAACGAGGAGCCAATCCAGTTATACCACTATTAGCAGAAACTTTTCGATCTCTCAACTACTGCAGAATAAGGGGTGAAGGAAAGTTGAATTGTTGTGTTCCATTACTCTACATTTGGATTCATAGCCATATCAAATGTCCGTTAGAGTTTAAATGTCCAAAGATAGATTTTAGTAACTCATGGAATTTGACACGAAATACAATAAGTGAGTTTGGTGTAGCAATTTGGGATCCAACATTCCCAAAGAAGGAAGCATGGATGTCTTTCTTTACAACAATCAAGTCTGAGAATATTATATGGAAAGATCCATGGATGCCCTTAAAGGCCATGACATATAGATGTGGAGATTTCTATAGTGTGCCTTTGTTAGGGCCATGGGGAGGCATTAATTATGCAGCTCTGTTAGTTTTACGACAGATGTGGTTCAAGCAATTTATAACTGTCACTCACAATCTACAAGAATTAGAGTTTTCTTATGATCTCGAGGACTTCAACGAGAAAAAACGCCAGGCGTTCAATGCATGGAAATCTGTGAGGAAGGTGAAAAGTAAAGGGCATTACGAAGGGGTTACTGGTGAATATGAAGCTTGGCAAATGAATAGAAGGAAGAGCATAACAAAGTTCATCCCAAAGGAGAAAAATGAGAAGCCAGATGAGCCAACACAAGATCAGTTGAGTCAATGGAGTGAAGAATGCAGAAGAATGGAAGAAAGAAATCGGTTATTGGAACAAGAGAATGAAAAGATACGTAAAGAGACAACTCAATGGATGAATCATGCAACCCAAATACAAAAAGAACTTGATAAGACTAAAGGGTTATTAGAGAACCATAATGAGCTAGAAAATAGTTACAAAGCTTTAGACTAGGAGATGAGATAGATGAATAAAGAAAATCGAAGTTTGAAAAATGAAAGAGCGGCATTACGAGAAGTGTTGAAATCCCGAGAGGACTACATCAAAGATTTAGAAAAGGGGAAGAGCTTGCTTGTGGAATTTATCAATGAACTGAATACATCGATTAGTAAACAGAACACACAAATAACAGAATTAGAGGCAAATAATCATTCTTTGCGGGAAGCTGTCGACACTTTACGAGCAAGAATGGCAGAGCACTCAGAAGAATATGGAACACTGAGAAATTATGCTGAGTCTTTACACCACCAGCTCACTGTACACCAAAATTCAAGTGAAATGATATTGCATAAGTATCAGCAGCTGGAGGCAAATTACAAAGAAATGAAGATTGATTATGACCTACAAGGAATAAATTTTCATATGATCTTAGGGCGTGTGGATCAAACCATTGAGATTCTTAGATTCGTTGCTAGAAGGGCTAAAGGCTTTGCAGAATGGGCAGCTGAACTAAGAGCCAATATTTCTCCGATGCAACCTAACGCAGATGACTTGGATAGGTTTCTAAGGATGATATGCAAAGAACTTGGGCATCTTGGCTGTTTTCATTAATTGTTCATGTTTGTTGAATTTTGCATTTATGACAATAAAAATAATGTACATTGCACTTTCTCTTTGTAGTGTACCCTTTAGTTAAGAATTAGTTTACTTTTTTTTTTGTTTATTTATATTATTAATTATTACTATTTTTGTTTATTCATTATCTTTTCTCCTCTTTCTCTAAAGGAATAAAAATAACTCACAACATTCCAATTCACCATCCCTACAATACAAGATATAAAAGACGAATCATGGAAGAACAAGGAAAGGATATGGAGAAAATGAAACAAGATATCAATAATCTTAGTGAACAAGTAGCGAAGATTCTAGAATTACTATCAACTGACAAAGGGAAAGGGGTTGTAGAAGTAGCGCATACAAGCAATCCAATCCAGGAAATCGATGATCCTGCTTATCCACCAGGATTTACTCCTCAAGATGTACGACAACGCCTGCATTTTCCACAGCCACAAACCCCCCAACAATATGTTGCTACGAATCCACTCTACACTCCTGTTCCAGATATGGAACAATTGGAAGCTCATACTGGAATTCAAATCAATAATATGACAATGTTTGGTCAACAATCGGAGATGAGGCAACATGAGGGCGTTCAAGCTAAGGAAAAGTTGGAGGTTCTAGAAGAAAGATTACGAGCAATTGAAGGGACAGATGTCTATGGAAATATTGATGCCACGCAATTGTGTTTAGTGCCAGGTTTGACAATTCCAGCAAAATTTAAAGTCCCAGAGTTTGATAAATATGATGGATCATCATGTCCTAGGAGTCATCTCATAATGTATTGCAGAAAAATGGCTGCACACATCAATAATGACAAATTATTGATCCATTGCTTTCAAGATAGTTTAACTGGGCCCGATGGTATATACAGTTAGACAATACTCACATTCATGTTTGGAAGGACCCAGCGGACGCATTTCTAAAGCAGTATAAGCATAATATTGACATGGCCCCAGATCGTCTTGACTTGCAGAGGATGGAGAAAAGAACTTCAGAAAGTTTCAAGGAATACGCCCAGAGGTTGAGGGATATGGCTGCGGAGGTTCAACCACCGCTAACAGATAAAGAAATGACGGCTATGTTTATGTACACTTTGCGATCTCCCTTTTATGAGCACATGATTGGTAATGCAGCAACTAGCTTCTCTGACATCATCGTTATTGGGGAAAGAATTGAATATGGAATTAAGCATGGAATGATAGTTGGCGATACAACTGAATCGATTGTGGGAAAGAAAGGAACAACATCAAAGAAGAAGGAAGGGGAGGTTCAAGCAATTAGCTTTACAAACTCTTGGAAGAATAAACCACAATTTGGTAAAGGAGAATACGAGCAAAAGTACATGAACAATGTCTCTAATGATCCCTACAATAATTACGTGTCAAGTCATACATTTTCTGGAGCTACAAAGCCAACAAATGCACATTTTCCACAACAAAATGCGCATTCAACTAGACCATTTGTGCAGGGTCAAAATAGTAGGGGCAACCAAAACTCATGGCATTATGATCCAATTCCCATGACTTATACAGAGCTTTTACCTCAGCTAATTGAGAATCGACAGTTGGCTCTCATCCCAATGGATCCCGTACAACCTCCTTATCCAAAATGGTATGATCCAAATGCTCGCTGTGACTATCATGCTGGAGGAATTGGACACTCAACAGAGAATTGTTTCGCTTTGAAGAAAAAGGTGCAAACCTTAATCAATGTCGGATGGTTAAACTTTAAGAAAGCTGGGGAAAATCCTGATATCAATAATAACCCCTTACCTAATCATGAGAACCCAAAAGTGAATGCTATAGATTATCTCTATGAAGTGTGTAAAGAGAAAGTTTATGAGATTTCAACGCCTATGGAGGTACTTTTCGAGACTCTTTCTGATGCGGGGTATGTCAAACAAGAGTACTTGGACCCTACAGTAAGATATAAAGGGTATAATGAAGAAAAGCATTGCATATTCCATCTAGGAATAGTTGGACATACTATTCAATATTGTGACAAATTCAGATCTAAAGTACAACAACTTATGGATTCAAAGATACTCATGATATGTAGAAGAGAAAGCGAAATGAGGGAAGATGAAGTCAGCGCATTAACATGAGGATCTTCTTCCCACGAAAGGAAAGTAATTGAGTCTTTCCCTCCAAAGCCTTTGACTATCATATACCATGAGAATCATAATGCTCCATCTCTTCAGAATCCTCAACCTATCACAATTCAAGTGCCTGGTCCTTTCAAGTTTAAGGACACAAAAGCAGTACCATGGAGATATGAGTGTCAAACTCTTACAAGTCCATCAATTGACAGCATTACAGGAGTTAGTGGAATAACTCGGAGTGGTAGGTGTTACACTCCAGAAAATTTATTGAAACCATCTAGTAGTTTGATACTGGGGCAAACAAGGAGAAGTGATAAAAAGATTATGTCTGAGCATGGCAAAGGGCAAAATATAGAAGAGCCTATCATAGCTAAAGATATGGAATACAATAAGCCTGTCACTGAAGAGGAAGCAAAAGAGTTCTTAAAGATAGTAAAGCAAAGTGAATATAAGATCATAGAGCAACTGCATCATACTCCAGCACAAATTTCTCTACTATCTCTATTTTTGAATTCTGAGCCGCATCGCAAAGTGTTGTTGGATATCTTGAACAAGGCGCACGTTGGTCATTATATTTCTGTGGAAAAATTTAGTGGGATTGTTGGGAACATCACATCCTCCAATTCCATAGTTTTTATCGATGATGAAATCCCTCCTGAGGGTTTAGGTCACACAAAAGCACTACATATTCAAGTAAAGTGCAGGAACTATGTCATAGCAAGAGTGCTAGTTGATAATGGATCAACTCTCAATGTGATGCCTAAATCTACATTGTTAAAACTTCCAGTAGACATGTCACACATAAGATCAAGCAGCATGGTTGTAAGAGCATTTGACGGATCGCGTAGAGAGGTTATTGGTGATATTGAATTGCCGGTCAAAATTGGCCCATGTACTTTCAACATAACTTTCCAAGTCATGGAAATTACACCAGCATATAGTTTTCTGCTAGGGCGACCTTGGATCCACTTTGCAGGAGTAGTACCATCCACGTTGCACCAAAAACTAAAATTTGTTGTTGGAAATAAACTAGTTAGTTTATTGGGAGAGGAGGATTTTTTGATAACCAAGCCCGTCTCAACCCCATATGTGGAAGCAGCAGAGGAAGCATTAGGATGTTCTTTTCGTTCTTTTGAAATTGCCCATGCCACTATAGTGGGAGGGTTTGAACTAACAAGATCTCACATGTCTAAGGCAAAAGAAATGACAGCTAAAGTAGTGGTAAATGGAGGATATCGTTTGAATCAAAACTTAGAAAGGTTGCTGAGTATACCAAGCAATGTTGGGACATTTGGGTTGGGCTATAAACCTACCAAATATGATAAAATTAGACTTCAGGAAGAAAAGAAAGAAAAGCGATTGGCCAGGTTAGAAGGAAATGAATTCACTTCAAGTCTCAAACGTTTACCATCATTGTGTGATAACTTTAAAAGTGCTGGCTTGAGTTTCTCAACGTTGGACTCTTACTCAACAGATCACTTATCAATGGAAGTGCGAAACTTGTCGATCGCAGCAGTTGTTAATGAGCTACCACACGAAGAGGACATAATCTACGCATGTTCACCTGATTTCGAGCTTAACAATTGGGATGTTGTAGATCTACCTATATTTTCACAAGATTTGCAAGAGTAATGATTAAACATTTATTTGTTAGTTCCTTTTTATTTTCTAGAGGCTCTACCCAAGGCTGTAGGTTGTTTGTTCTGAACATGGGTGTATTATTCTTGTTATCAATAAAATTTTGAGATTTTCCTTTGACATATTCTAATTTCTCTTTTGCTTTTCTTTCTCCTTTTCATTGGCAAAATAAAACACAAAGTCCAAATGGCTTCATGGACAATGTTCATAAGAATGAAGATGTTAGTCTTACCCTTGAGACTTCGATACACAACATGGAGTCCGATAAGGAAAGTAATATTGAAGAAGAGTTTGAACCATCTTCAGAATTATTAAGGTTGGTGGAGGACGAGGACAAGATTATGGGTCCTCACCAAGAACTAGTTGAAGTAATCAATTTAGGATCTCAAGATGAAGTAAAAGAGATAAAAATTGGCACATCTATGACAAGTGAAGCTCGGAAAAAATTAATCAATCTACTTCATGAGTATCGAGACATATTCGCCTTGAGTTACCAAGATATGCCAAGTTTAGACACCGATATTGTGGTTCACCGTCTTCCGTTGAAACCCGAATGCAACCCAGTTAGACAAAAACTACGTAAGATGAAGCCTGATGTATTGATTAAAGTCAAAGAAGAAGTTAAAAAGTAAATTGAAGCAGGATTTCTTACAGTGTCAAAATATCCTGAATGGGTGGCAAATATCGTTCCAATACCAAAGAAAGATGGGAAAGTAAGGATGTGTGTGGACTATAGAGATCTAAATAGAGCTAGTCCAAAGGATAACTTTCCGTTACCTCATATTGACATGTTAGTGGATAACACAACAGGATACTCTACCTTCTCCTTTATGGATGGCTTCTCAGGATATAATCAAATCAGAATGGCTGAAGAGGATCAAGAGAAAACAACTTTCATCACACTTTGGGGAACATTCTACTACAAGGTAATGCCTTTTGGTTTGAAAAATTCTGGGGCAACATACCAGCGGGCCATGGTCACGCTTTTTCATGACTTGATGCATAAGGAAATAGAAGTATATGTGGATGATATGATTGCAAAATCAAAGATTGGTGAAGACCACACAATCACCCTTCAAAAGTTGTTTGAAAGATTGAGAAAGTATCAATTGAAATTAAATCCATCTAAATGCACATTTGGGGCAACCTCAGGGAAGTTGTTGGGGTTTGTTGTTAGTGAAGAAGGAATCAAAGTAGATCCTGATAAAGTAAAGTCCATTATGGAAATGCCACCCCCTCAAACAGAAAAGGAAGTTAGAGGATTTCTGGGAAGATTGAATTACATATCAAGATTTATCTCACACTTGACGTCTACATGTGAACCAATCTTCAAACTTTTGCGAAAAAATAACACAGGAAAATGGGATGATGATTGCGATGAGGCATTTAGCAAAATCAAACAATACTTGCAAAACTCACCTGTGTTGGTACCTCCAACTCCAGGACGTCCACTCATCTTATATCTAACTGTATTAGAGAATTCCATGGGTGGTGTTCTGAGACAACATGAATTATCTGGAAAGAAAGAGCATGCCATATATTATTTAAGCAAAAAGTTCACCAGTTATGAAGCTAAATATTCAATGTTAGAAAGAACCTGTTGTGCATTGGTGTGGACTGCGCATCGCTTGAGACACTATATGTTGTACCATACCACATGGCTTATTTCAAAAATGGATCCACTAAAATATATTTTTGAAAAGCCTTCCTTATCTGGAAGGATTGCCAAATGGCAGGTGCTGTTGTCAGAATATGATATTGTATATGTCACTAAGAAGGCAATCAAAGGAAGTGCACTTGTTGACTACTTAGCAGCCCAACCAGTCAAAGATTACGAGCCAAAGAGGGTGGATTTTCCAGACGAGAATATATTTCAAATAGAAGAGGATACTCTAGATAATGAAACATGGACTACGCTCTTCGTGTTGGGTTTTATACCCTAAAACTCCTAGATAGTGAATGTTACCGTTGACCGGATATTAATGAAATAATATTGATATATTTTTCCATTAATTGTTATTAGTTATTTTATATTTGTCTTTGCCTAATAATAACCCTAATCCAATAAACTAGACATCCAAGGTTGTAATATGAGTCTTGAACTATATGTAGCGACATATGGGATCATTGTTCAAGAAATAGCCTAAAGGGTCTATAGTATAGGGATAAGACTGGGTGGCTTATCCTGGTGACACTATGGATACGACCCACTTTGTATTTGATACAAACGCTGCGATCCAATGCGTTCTTGTAGGAGACATGCGAGTGGGGGTATCCTATGCAATGAGTATGCATAAGACCGGATCGCGAAATAGTAACCACTGGTTATAACACCGTTAACTAGTTGGTTTTCTATGTCACTAGGACGACCTAGACAACTTAGTCTTAATCCTGAGTTGATTATGGACTCCTGCTCATGAGAGATTGTCCTTTAATTTGTATGGGGGAGAGTGGCCATTACGCCGACTCAATAAGCCTACCATTTTGGGAACAAGACCGAATGGGGAGCTGGGAACATAATCGTACAAGATGGAATTCACTCCTTCTCGACTTTAGGGAAGCAGATGAGTGTTCCCTTAAGTGGTTACTCCGAGTCTTGAACAAAGGGCCCTACCCTCTCAATGGCACGAGAGGGTTTTCTGTTTGATGGTTGGACCACAAACAGGTTGTTCATTAGAGGAGAATTGGTACTTAAGGAAATAGAGGTAACCCATGGGTAAAACGGTAATTTGACCCAGCTGGTGTTACGGACACTCGTGAAGGACTAACTAGTCGATATTGGTATAGATCCGTGGACACAGAAAATATGTCTGCCGTGAGAAGAGTGCAACTGTGAGTCTATAGTGGAATGTACACACAGTTAACAAATATTGATTAATGTGGTTAATGAGTTTGACCAATTAATCTCACATCGTTGGAGCTTCTGATCTGCAGGACCATTAGGTCCCACTGGTAGCTCGTAAAGTAATTTGAGGCAACTAAGTAATAAAAGTAAATTGAAAATGTTCAATTTATTAAGGGAAACAAATATAATATATATTGATATATTATTATGAGAGAAATTAATATTTGAAAAGTTCAAATATAAATTTATGGAAGTTTGAAAGAGTTCAAAATAATGAATTAATTAATTTAAGGCCTAAAATGTGTTTGGGCAAATTAATTAATTCTAGGTCGGAAATTAAATATGTGATATTTAATTGGTGGTTAATTAATTAAAGAATTCATTAACCGGGAATTAATCAATTATGGAAATAATTAATCACTTAAGGAAGTGATTAATCATTTATGGAAATGATCTAATCACTTATGGAAGTAATTAGTCATTTGTGGAAAAAATTAATCAATTATGGAATTTATTGATCATGATTGATTAATTAAGGAATAAGATTGAATCAATTTTGGAAAAGATTGATTTAATTGAATATTTTATTCATGACCTCTCTTCTATAAATAGAACACTAGACCTAATTGGTCATGACACTTGAAATTTTGCTCTTGCTCTTAGACTCTCAAAGACAAGACCTAAAATTCTCTCTAGCCTCCCTCTTAGAGAAAGACTCCCACAAGTCTTTTGCCTCTTAGACCTAGAGTCATACCGGTGTAACCTCTGTGGTTATTGTGTCATTCAAAGAAGGAATTTCCAGCGAAGAAAATCAAAGGCGGCTGCTGCGTTTTCGTTCGTGGATCGTCGTTGGCGAAGAACGGTCAAGTCTACAACGAAGGTTTGTAACGGTTCTTCTTTCTTTCTTTAGAAAAGCATGAAAATAAATTTAGATTTATTTTTAAAGCATGTTTAAACTGAATTTCCAGCAGCTTTAAAGTGAGTTTAAAGTTTGATTGAGTTTTCGTAACGGTATTTTAATGTTAATTAATATACGGCGTAAGGTCCAATCGATGCGCTTCCGCTGCGTGGGGACTTTTATTCTCTTCAATCGGCATCAGAGCCATCGCTGTCCCTATTAATTAATATTAAAAGTTGCGATAGGCTCTAATAGGTGGGTTTATGCATAATGTATGTTCGGTTTGCGTTGAACTGTTTGGGTTAATTTTATGGCCATAGATTTTATTTTTATGTGATTTTGATCATGTAAGTCCCGGTGTTTCGGGTATTTTATGTAAATCGAGTCCTTGTAAGTCCGTGTCTAGATTTAGGGCTGTTATCGATGGAGATCGAGATGATTTTGGGCGAAAATCATGAAAAACGGCGCTGGAAATCGGAAAAACAGAGTACAGAACAAAGGAATCGACGATTTAGGTTTTGCTGGAAAATTTCCCGGCCGGGATCCCGATCGGGATCGAGACCGGGAAATTCTCGGTCGGGATCCTGACTGGGATCCTGACCAAGAAATGGGTCTGGTTCGGTTTATTTTGCCGGATCAGCCCAATTTTCTGTGTTATTGGCTCGGTTCAGCCAGTTTTTGGCATGGTTCGTGATTTTGGAGGCCGGTTCGAGGTGGTTCGAGGCAGTTCGTGATGTCTAGACAAAATTCCGGAGCTGTACAAGGATTTTTTAGGATAGAATTTAGCTAAATTAATGTAATTTAATGCTTTGTTTTTTCCTAGGGGCGAAAATTAACCGGTTCAATTGCTATTTATATGCTTTATGGATGTCATATAGAATATTTAATCCCACCTTAGGTTATAAACATGCTCATGCATTTTTTTATATATTATAAATTGTTATAATGTATGTTTAAATGCATGGATTCGTTTTCATATTTTTTAATATAAGTGTATATTAATTATATGAAAAATTGGAAAGCATGAAGCATGTCATTACTTAAATTAAATATAAGTAGTTATGTTTTATGTGATGAATGAAGCATGCTTGATTGATTTTCTTGATTGGCTTATAATTGTTATATTAAAAGAAAATCAATATTGCATGAAGCATGAAACATCCATAGTTAATAATATAATTGTTATATTATTCATGCAATTAGTGTGGTTTTATTATTCAATTTGAATGAGATTGTTGAATGAATTAAACCCTAGATTCCTTATTATAGGATTAATCATTAAAATTGAAATAGTTCTTTAATATTAATGATTAGAAACCGTCAATCTATAATCAAGATTTGCATGCAAACATAAGATCATAGGATAAATTGGATTAATTTTAAATTGTTAAAAATTAATTAGACCTAGATCAGTTTCTAATAGGATTAGAATCTTTTCTTACTTAGAATTTAAAATAGTTTTAATTGACTAAGTAGGAAAAACATTGCTATGATTATAAGGGAACTCCACCGGTAATGTTCTGTCTAAGGCTGGGGATATTTAAGTTGACGGTTTACGGAACACCTTCTACCTGGGAACTGACCTGGAACACCGGAGTTGAATTAATCATAGTTAAATGTTAGCATGCAATGTCACTAGGTTTATTAAAAGTGTTTAATGCACCTAGATCTTTAGAGTAAAGACCTTACATTACTGAGGTTATAAGGGAACTCTCTCGGTAAAGTTCTGTCTAAGGCTGGGGGTATTTAAGTTGACGGTTTACGGAATACCTCCTACCTGGGAACTGACCCGAACATGGAGTTGAATTAACCATAGTAATGTTGACTTGCAATGTTGGGTTTATTAAAAGAAGTTTAATTCACCCAAAAGATTGCAGTTGAATCCTTTCCATAATTGTTATAATAGGATCAGACTTAGATAGATTGACTTAGCCGAATTCTATCTAAGTTAAACAACCCTATATTAACCTTAGGACATTTTCAGTGGGAGGAAAGTTACAAAACGAGATTTAAATCAAGTTTTGCTCCTATGTCCCTATATTCACAACGTGAGATTCATGTTCGGTTTCGAGTCGTCTTAGGAGCGGCCTCCCTTCGGAAAGTGTTTGCATGAATCAATATCAAGGTGAATGGGAAAAATGTCTAGAGTAAGTGGGAGCGGGACACGTGTCAACGTATCCCTCGGTCTTCGCCCATAGTTCACACCGTGAGAGTCTTATGATCCGCCTGCAAGTTGTCCTGGCGCAACCATCCCTTCGGAAGGCCTGGTCATAGGATTCGGAACATTGTGAACTCCTGAAAAGGATAGGAGCTCTTAGGCTAATCACCAATAGTTGTCTTTCCCTTCGGTAGCCTGTTGGTGCGTGCCTCTGAGATCTGAAAGTGGGAGGGTTACACTTACAAGGATGAGTTAAAAGTGTTAACAAATCCTTGATTGAACAACGGTGGCTAATGTCTATAGGAATATGAGTTATTCTGGAATTAGAATTAGCTGAGAGATGTCTCATTTCAAAGGAGTACCTGATCACCCTTCGGTGGCTGATATTATAAACCTCTGAAACATCGTTGCAAAACTAAATCAATAGTTTTAGGGTTCTGTGATTGTCCGTTTTGCTAAATTGATTGGATTGTGTGCAATTGTTTGCTTGTATGATGGGTTAAGGCAAAGATAACTAATACGGTCATTGTTTGTTTAAATTTCAGCAATGTCTTCCTCAATTGCCTCTCTGCTTAAAAATGAGAAATTAACCGGCGAAAATTATGCTACGTGGAAGTCAAACCTGAATACGATTCTTGTTGTCGATGATCTGCGGTTCGTCTTAACGGAGGATTGTCCTCCAGCCCCTGCTCATAATGCATCCCAAGCAATTAAGGATGCTTATGACCGCTGGACAAAGGCCAATGATAAGACTCGCGTCTATATCTTAGCCAGCTTATCTGAAGTTTTGGCTAAAAGGCATGAGGGCATGGTAACAGCGAGAGAGATTATGAACTCTCTCCAGGAGATGTTTGGACAATCATCCTACCAACTCCACCATGTCGCTCTCAAATACGTTTATAGTTGTCGCATGAAAGAGGGCACGTTTGTTCGGGACCATGTCCTGGATATGATGGTCCAATTCAACGTGGCAGAGGCAAACGGGGCGATCATAGATGAGCGTAGTCAGGTTGCATTCATCTTAGAATCTCTTCTGAAGAGTTTTCTACAGTTTCGAAGCAATGCAATGACGAATAAAATAACATTCAACCTGACTAGCCTCCTGAATGAGCTACAACTCTATCAGTCTCTTCTTAAGAACAAGGGACAGATAGAAGGAGAGGCAAACGTTGTTCACTCTAAAAGAAAGTTCGAGAAGGGTTCATCCTCTGAAACTAAATCTGTAGCCACTTCTTCAAAGAAAACTCAGAAGAAGAAAGGAAACAAGGGGAAAGCTCCCAGTACTGCTGCTAAAAGCAAGGGAAAAGCCAAAGCTATGGCAGATAAGAGCAAGTGTTTCCACTGTAATGTAGATGGACATTGGAAGATAAACTGCCCAAAGTACCTTGTTGAGAAAAAAAAAGGAAAAGGAAGGTATATTTGATTTACTTGTTTTAGAAACATGCCTGGTAGAACATGATGAGTTAACCTGGATACTTGATTCAGGAGCAACTAATCATGTTTGCTCTTCTTTTCAGGAACATAGTTCCGTTCGGCAGTTGAACGATGGGGAAATGACACTCAGGGTCGGAACTGGAGAAGGCCTTTCAGCTAAAGCAGTGGGAGCTGCGAAGTTATTTTTTAGAAATAGATTCTTACTTTTAGAAAGTTTGTTAATCGTTCCCAAGATTAAGAGGAACTTAATTTCTATTTCATGTTTGATTGAACAATCGTATACAGTTACTTTTGATATGAATGAAGCGTTCATTTATAAAAATGGTGTACTTATTTGTTCAGCCAAATTGGAAAATAACTTGTATGTTTTAAGACCAACCGAAAACAAAGCATTTTTAAATCACGAATTATTTAAAACTACTGAAACTCAAAGGAAAAGGAAAAAGATTTCTCCAACAAGTAACAATACTCATCTTTGGCATCTTAGACTTGGTCATATAAACATCGATAGGATCGGTCGTTTGGTAAAGAATGGACTTCTAAGTAAGTTAGAAGATGATTTACTACCACCTTGTGAATCTTGTCTCGAGGGAAAAATGACCAAGAGACCCTTTACTGGGAAAGGTTACAGAGCCAAAGAACCCTTAGAGTTAATACATTCGGATCTATGTGGTCCAATAAATGTAAAAGCTCGAGGAGGGTATGAATATTTCATCTCATTTATAGATGATTATTCAAGATATGGTTACTTGTACCTAATGGGACATAAGTCTGAAGCCCTTGAAAAGTTTAAGGAGTTTAAGGCTGAAGTTGAAAATCTATTAGGTAAATCAATTAAAGTACTTCGATCTGATCGAGGAGGGGAGTATATGGATCAAAGATTCCAGGATTATATGATAGAACATGAAATCCAATCTCAACTCTCAGCCCCTGGTACACCTCAGCAGAATGGTGTGTCAGAAAGAAGAAATAGAACCTTGTTAGACATGGTTCGATCAATGATGAGCTATGCTCAATTGCCTAGCTAGTTTTGGGGGTATGCAGTAGAGACTGCAGTATACATCTTGAACAATGTTCCCTCGAAAAGTGTTTTTGAAACACCTTTCGAATTATGGAAGGGGTGTAAACCTAGTTTGCATCACTTTCGCATCTGGGGTTGTCCAGCACACGTGCTTGTGACAAATCCTAAGAAACTGGGAACCTCGTTCAAAACTGTGCCAATTTGTTGGTTACCCTAAAGAAACGAGAGGTGGTTATTTCTACGACCCATAAGAAAATAAGGTGATTGTATCGACAAACGCCACTTTCTTAGAGGAAGACCACATGAGAGATCATAAACCACGCAACAAAATAATATTAGGAGAAGCTACTGAAGAATCATCAAGAGTTGTTGATGAAGTTGGACCTTCAACCAAGATTGATGAAGGAACTAGTTCTTCAGATCCATCCTGTCCATCTCAAACGTTGGGAATGCCTCGACGCAGTGGGAGGGTTGTATTACAACCTGACCGCTACTTGGGTTTAACTGAAACTCAGGTTGTCATACCTAATGATGGCATTGAGGATCCATTGTCCTATCGACAGGCAATGAATGACGAAGATAAGGATGAATGGGCCAAAGCCATGAACCTGGAAATGGAGTCAATGTACTCCAATTCTGTATGGGAACTTACAGATCTACCAAATGGGGTAAAACCCATAGGGTGCAAATGGATCTATAAGAGAAAAAGGGATGCAGCTGGAAAGGTACAGACTTTCAAAGCTAGACTAGTGGCAAAGGGTTATACCCAAAAGGAAGAGGTTGACTATGAGGAAACCTTTTCTCCTGTAGCCATGTTAAAGTCCATAAGAATTCTCTTATCCATAGCCACATATTATGACTATGAAATATGACAAATGGACGTCAAGACTGCCTTTCTGAATGGTAATCTTGAATAGAATATCTTCATGTCTCAACCCGAAGAGTTCATAGCCCAAGGTCAGGAACAAAAGGTTTGTAAGCTCAATCGATCCATTTATGGATTGAAACAAACATCCAGATCATGGAACATTAGATTTGATACTGCAATCAAATCTTTTGGCTTTGACCAAAACGTTGATGAGCCTTGTGTGTACAAGAAAGTCAACAAAAGGAAAGTAGCTTTTCTAATACTTTATGTAGACGATATCCTACTCATTGGGAATGATGTAGGATACCTCACTGACATTAAGAAATGGCTAGCAACCCAATTCCAAATGAAAGATTTGGGAGAGGCTCAATATGTTCTGGAAGTCCAAATCATAAGGGATCGTAAGAACAAAACGCTAGCACTGTCTCAAGCAACGTATATTGACAAAATGTTGTCAGGCATGGGGTACACCTGTCTAAGGAACAGTCTCCTAAGACACCTCAAGAAGTTGAGAACATGAGACACATTCCCTATGCCTCAGCTGTGGGCAGCTTAATGTATGCTATGCTCTGCACTAGGCCTGACATATGTTATGCAGTGGGAGTAGTCAGTAGGTATCAGTCTAATCCAGGGTTGGACCACTGGGGAGCGGTTAAGAACATCCTCAAGTATCTTCGGAGAACGAGGGACTACATGCTTGTGTATGGAGCTAAGGATTTGATTCTTACTGGATACACTGACTCTGACTTTCAAGCTGATAAGGATTCAAGGAAATCCACATCAGGGTCAGTATTCACCCTCAATGGAGGAGCAGTAGTGTGAAGAAGCATCAAACAAGGATGCATAGCAGACTCAACCATGGAGGCTGAGTATGTAGCAGCTTGCGAAGCAGCTAAGGAGGCAGTATGGCTTAGAAAGTTCTTGACTGATTTGGAAGTGGTTCCGAATATGAACGTGCCCATAACACTATACTGTGACAACAGTGGGGCTGTAGCCAACTCAAAAGAACCTCGAAGCCACAAACGGGGTAAACACATCGAGAGGAAGTATCACCTGATACGGGAGATTGTGCAACGAGGAGATGTGATCGTCACTAAGATCGCCTCGGAGCACAACATCGCTGATCCATTTACGAAGGCTCTTACGGCTAAAGTGTTTGAGGGTCATCCAGAGGGTCTAGGTCTACGAGATATGTATGCCATCTAATCTAGGGCAAGTGGGAGAAATGTATAATGGGTATAAGGATGCCCTAGTTCATTGTATTATATACATGACATTTCCAGCTTTAGATTATTGCATTTACATCCCACTAACTAGTGTTTTAGTTCAAGTGGGAGTTTGTTGGGTTTTATGCCCTAAAACTCGTAGATAGTGAATGTAACCGTTGACCGGATATTAATGAAATAATATTGATATATTTTTCCATTACTTGTTATTAGTTATTTTATATTTGTCTTTGCCTAATAATAACCCTAATCCAATAAACTAGACATCCAAGGTTGTAATATGAGTCTTGAACTATATGTAGCGACATATGGGATCATTGTTCAAGAAACAGCCTAAAGGGTCTATAGTATAGGGATAAGACTGGGTGGCTTATCCTGGTGACACTATGGATACGGCCCACTTTGTATTTGATACAAACGCTGCGATCCAACGCGTTCGTGTAGGAGACATGCGAGTGGGGGTATCCTATGCAATGAGTTTGCATAAGACCGGACCGCGAAATAGTAATCACTGGTTATAACACCGTTAACTAGTTGGGTTTCTATTTCACTAGGACGACCTAGACAACTTAGTCTTAATCCTGAGTTCATTATGGACTCCTGCTCATGAGAGATTCTCCATTGATTTGTATGGGTGAGAGTGGCCAATACGTCGACTCAATAAGCCTACCATTTTGGGGACAAGACCGAATGGGGAGCTGGGAACATAATCGTACAAGATGGAATTCACTCCTTCCCGACTTTAGGAAAGCAGACGAGTGTTCCCTTAAGTGGTTACTCCGAGTCTTGAACAAAGGGCCCTACCCTTGTTGGGTTTTATGCCCTAAAACTTGTGGATAGTAAATGTAAACATTTGACCGAACATTAATAATATAATATTTCCTGTATTATTATTGTTTGTATTGTATCTTGCCTAAATAACCCTAATCCAATAAACAGAACATCCTAGGTTGTTAGTGTGAGACTTGAACTAGTATGTGGAGACATATGGGGATCGTTGTTCAAGTTACAGCCTAAAGGGTCTATAGTATAGGGATAAGGCTGGGTACCTTATTCTGTTGACACTATGGATATGGCCCACTTTGTATTATGATACAAACGCATTGATCTAATGCGTTCGTGTAGAGGACATGTGAGTGGGGGTATCCTGTGCAATGAGTTTGCATAAGACGGGACCACAAAATAGTTAACCACTAGTCGTAACATCGTTGACTAGATAGGTTTCTATTTCGCTAGGATGACCTAGGCAACTTAGTCTCAATCCTGAGTGGATTATGGACTTCTGTTCACGAGGGACTGTCCTTTGATTTGTATGGGTGAGAGTGGCCTTCACACCGACTCAATAAGCCTATCATTTTGGGGACAAGATCGAGTGAGGAGCTGGGAACATAATCACACAAGAAGGAATTCACTCATTCCCGATATTAGCTCGTGTAAGGCATTAAGGTAAATTTACTAAAGGATATTTAAATATGAATTAGATTCATATTAGAACCATAGGTTAAAATTAATGTGCATTGAATGCACATTAAAACTATAGTTTATATGTGAGAGAAAATTGAATATGAGATGTTCAATTTAATAATTAATTAATCAGTTAATTAATTAATTATTCATTTTAATTTAATTAAAATTTTGATTTAATTAAATTATATTAATTCCATTGGTTATGTAGAAAATGTATATTTATATGTGATATGAATGACATAATCAATTAAACCTTGTTTTAATTGATTTTAAATTTAATTAATTATATAATTGTTATTATATTAATTAAATTAAATTAATATCTTTTAATTTAATTATTAATTAAATTATAAGATTTGGTTTTAAACTGATTTGGTCAGTTATACAGAAACGTGGAGGAGTCCACGTTCATGCAATTTTCTATGCTAACCGAAAAATTCTACCTTATCGATAGGAATTAGTTCCTGGCATCGTTGGCTGATTGATTGGGTGTGTATTTTTGGAAGAAAGTTTTTTTTCCAGAGAGAATTCTCTCGATCTCTTTAGTAGATTAGCTCTCCCACCAGAAACCTTAAGAAAAGGCCTTAGTAGATTACTGGTGTTTCCAACTGGGTAGTGTTCGTGGAGAATTGTGAATCAAAGATCAAGGGACTGTTGCAAGTCTAAGAAGAAAACTCAGAGATTTGGTGAATTCGGTCGAGTCTTCAATCGGTAGTAAGTACCTAACGTCTCTTGATCATTAGGATCAATTCTTTAGATTAGATCTAAGTCTTTTTTATTAAAACCAGCATGTTAATAGCCTATTTTACAGTATGTTTTTAATTGCTGTAATTTGCCTCTGTATTGGTTTTAAAACGATTTTAAAAACAGAGTTTGGTTCTGTAAATTCTTCCGCTGCGCAAGGGCTTTTATCCCTTCAATTGGTATCAGAGCCATCTCTGTCCCTTTAAAAATTGTTTTAAATTTGCAGATGGTTTTGATAGGTGGGATTTGCATTATGAATGTTTAATTTGCTATGAACTTGAGATTTTTTTGGCCTTAGATTTACTGTTTTTGATGCGATCAAAAGTGTAAGGGCCCTGTGTTTTTTGGGCATTTTAAGTAAATCGAGTCTCTGTAAGTCCGTGTCTAGCAATAGGATTGAAATCAGTGAAAATCGAGACCAAATTCGGCCAAAAACGGCGAAGAACACAGCTGCTGGAATCGAAAAAGAAAAAAAAAACGGACGGAAAAGCGCGTCAGGGGTAGGGCTGACGTCAGCATGCACCTTGCTGACGTCAGCAGGCGCGGCCCAGCACCATCAGAGGCGCGGTCCAGCTCCAACGGTCCGGTTCGTCGGCGGTTCAAGATTTGCGCGCGGTTCAGTGGCAGTCCAGCATTTCTTTGACCGGTTCGTTGACTTGGTCTGCGGTTCTGATGGGTTCGGCGGTTTTTGGGCTGGTTCAAGCGGTTTGGACCAAATTTTGAACGGTTTTGAGCTGGTTCGAGCGGTTTTAGCATTTTTTGAGCGGTTTTGATCCGGTTCGGAGCTGAAAAAGGTTGTAATAGGATAGAATTTTGCTTTATTATTGTAATTTAGCTTTAATTTTATCCTAGGGGCCAATTAATCTGTTCATATGCTATTTTATATGCTTTATGGATGTCATATAATTATATAATCCCACCTTAGGTTATAAAGCATGCTCATGCATTTATGTATGTTATAATTAGATTATAATATATGATTGAAATGCATGGTTTATTTTCATGAATGTTTTAATATATAGCTGAGTTATATTAAAATCATGAAAATGGAATTGTTCGATGTATGCAATTACTTAGTTTAAGTATAATAGTTATATTTAAATGGAATTGTTTGCTGCATGCTACTATGATTTACCGTTTGTGGCAATAATTAATTGTTAATTTATTAATAAATGGAAATCAAAGTTTCATTGAGCATGAAATATCCATAATTTAATATAAATGTTATATTAATATTCATGCTATGCAAAATAGTATAGTTTAATTTTATTAATTCGAATATGATTGTTAATTAAATTAAACTATAGTATGCATGATTATAGGACTAATCATTAAAATTTTGAAATAGTTTAAAATTTATGATTAGAAACCGTCAATCTATAATCAAGATATGCATGCTCACATAGGGCCATAGGTTAAAAATGAATTGATTTTAAATGAGTTAAAATTAATTAGACCTAAGGTCATTTTCTAATAGGATTAGAAATTCTTACTTAGTTTTTAAAATAGTTTTAATGAACTAAGTAGGACCAACATTCCTGTGATTATAAGGGAACTCTGCCAGTGATGTTCTGTCTAAGGATTGGAGGTATTTAAGTTGACGGTATACGGAACACCTCCTACCTGGGAACTGATCTGGATCACCGGAGTTGAATTAATCACAGGTTAATGCTAGTATAATGTCACTAGGTTTATTAAAATTTGTTTAATTCACCTAGACGTTAGATCTTATTATAATAGTTATAATAGGAATAGACTTAGATAAATGACTTAGCCGGATTTATCTAAGTCAATAAACCCTAAAATGAACCGTAGGTTACTTTAGTGGGAGGAAAATTACAAAACTTGATTTAAATCGAGTTTTGCTCCTACGTCCCTATATTTACAATGTGAGGTTCATGCTCGGCTTCGTGTCGTTTTTAGCGCGGCCTCCCTTCGGAAAAGTATTTGCATGGATCAATAACAAGGTAAATGGGGAAAGTGACCATAGTAAGTGGCAGCGGGACACGTGCTCAATGTATCCCTCGGTCTCCACCCTTAGGTCACAACGTGAGAATACTATGATCTGCCTGCGTGTTGTCGTGGAGCAACCACCCCTTCGGAGGGCAAGATCATAGAATTCAAAACACCGTGAACTCCTAAAAAGGATAGGGTCTCTTAGGCTAATTACCAACAGTTGTCTTTCCTCACGGTAGCCTGTTGGTACGTGTCTTTGGGATTTGAAAGTGGGAGGGTAACACTTACGAGGATAAGTTAAGTGCGTTAACAAGTCCTTGACCGAACAACGGTGGTTAATGTCTATAGGAATATGAGTTATTCTAGAATTAGAGTTGACTGAGATAAGTCTCATTTTAGAGGAGGAGTAGTTGTTCACCCTTCGGTGGCGGTTCCTCTAAACCTCTAAAGCATCGTTGCAAAACTCAATCAATAGTTATTAGGGTTCTTTGATTGCTTATTTGCAAAATTGATTGGATGTTTGCAATTGTTTGTATTGCTTGTGTGATGGGTTAAGGCAAAGATAACTAATACGGTAAATGTTTGTTTTCTTTCAGCAATGTCTTCCTCAATTATAACTCTGCTAAAAAATGACAAATTTACGGGAGAAAATTACTCGTCGTGGTTATCGACTTTAAATATGATTTTAATAGTCGATGATTTGAGGTTTGTCTTATCAGACGAATGTCCTCCAGTTCCCGGTCTCGAAGCGTCTCAGGCTGAAAAAGACGTGCATGATCGTTGGGTCAAGGCCAACGATAAGGCCCGTGCATATATCTTGGCGAGTCTGTCTGACGTGCTAGCCAAGAAATGCGAACCCCTTGAGACTGCCTTTGAGATTATGGAATCTCTTAGGGAGATGTTTGGACAACAGTCCTATCAGCTCCAACATGAGGCTCTCAAGTATGTCTACAACGTCCGCATGGAAGAGGGCGCTTCTGTTCGGGATCATGTCCTGGATATGATGGTCCAATTCAATGTGGCGGAGGCAAACGGGGCGGTCCTTTGCGAGACTAGTAAGATTACGTTCATTATGGAGTCGCTTCCGAAGAGCTTTTTGCAATTCAGAACGAATGCCATGATGAACAAGATTAAATTCACTCTGACTACTCTTCTTAATGAGTTACAGGCTTATCAATCTCTTATGAAGAATAAGGGATTGATTAGTGGAGAGGCGAATCTCGCCCATTCCAACAAAAAGTTCCTCAAGGGTTCATCCTCGGGGACTAAGCCTGTGTCTCAAGCTGCTTCCTCCAAAAGGATTCAGAAGAAGAAGAAGGGTAAGGGAAAGGCACCTGCTGCTCCTCAAGGCAAGGGTAAGGCCAAGGTGGCTGACAAAGGGAAGTGCTTCCATTGCAACGTTGATGGTCATTGGAAGAGGAACTGCCCCAAATACCTTGCAGAGAAGAAGAAAGAAAAGGAAGGTAAATTTGATTTACTTGTTTTAGAAACATGCCTTGTAGAGCATGATCAATATGCTTGGATATTAGATTCAGGAGCAACTAATCATGTTTGTTCTTCTTTTCAGGGAAATGATTCTTTCAAGCTTCTTGAAGAAGGTGAGATGACGCTCAGGGTCGGAACGGGAGATGTCATTTCAGCCTCTGCAGTGGGAGCGGCCAAGTTGTTTTTCGGAAACAGATATTTGTTTTTAGAAAACTTGTACATAGTTCCTAAGATAAAAAGGAACCTTATTTCTGTTTCCAGTTTATTAGAACAATGTTATTCTGTTTCTTTTGAATTCAATGAAGCGTTCATTTTTAGAAATGGAGTATTTATTTGTTCTGCTAAATTAGAAAACAACTTGTATGTCTTAAGACCAACCGAAACTAAAGCACTTTTAAATCATGAAATGTTTAAAACTGCTGAAACTCAAAATAAAAGGCAAAGAATTTCTCCAAAAAGTAACATATATCTTTGGCATTTACGTCTTGGTCATATTAACATCGATCGGATCGGTCGTTTGGTAAAGAATGGACTTCTAACTGAATTAGAAGATGATTCATTACCACCCTGTGAATCGTGTCTCGAGGGTAAAATGACTAAGAGAACTTTTACTGGAAAGGGTTATCGAGCCAAAGAACCTCTAGAGTTGATACATTCGGATCTCTGTGGTCCAATGAATGTAAAAGCTCGAGGAGGTTATGAATATTTTATCTCTTTCATAGATGATTATTCAAGATATGGTTACTTATATCTAATGGGTCATAAGTCTGAAGCTTTTGAAAAGTTTAAAGAGTTTAAGACTGAAGTTGAAAACCTATTAGGTAAAACAATCAAAACACTTCGTTCAGACCGAGGTGGAGAGTATTTAGATTTGAGATTCCAAAATTATTTGATAGAACATGGAATTCAAAGTCAACTCTCAGCACCTGGTACACCTCAGCAAAATGGTGTATCAGAAAGGAGAAATAGAACCTTGCTAGACATGGTTCGTTCTATGATGAGCTACGCTCAATTGCCTAGCTCGTTTTGGGGGTATGCAGTAGAGACTGCAGTTCATATTTTGAACAATGTTCCTTCGAAAAGTGTCCTTTTGAGTTATGGAGAGGGCGTAAATCTACCTTGCGCTATTTCCGTATCTGGGGTTGTCCAGCACATGTACTTGTGACAAACCCTAAGAAATTGGAACCTCGTTCAAAATTATGCCAGTTTGTTGGTTACCCAAAAGAAACGAGAGGTGGTCTTTTCTTCGACCCACAAGAAAACAAGGTCTTTGTATCGACAAATGCCACTTTCTTGGAGGAAGACCACATGAGGAATCATAAACCACGAAGTAAGTTAGTATTAGGAGAAGCTACAGAAGAAATAACAAGAGTTGTTGATGAGGCAGGTCCTTCTACAAGAGTTGATGAAGGAGCCAGCTCTTCTGGTCAATCTCGTCCTCACATAGTGAGTGAGCCTCGACGCAGTGGGAGGGTTGTAAAACAACCCGACCGTTATTTGGGTTTAACTGAAACTCAAGTCGTCATACCTGATGATGGTGTTGAGGATCCATTGTCTTATCGTCAGGCAATGAATGACGTGGATAACGACCAATGGGTAAAAGCAATGGACCTTGAGATGGAGTCTATGTACTTCAATCAAGTTTGGGAGCTTGTAGATCCGCCTGAAGGGGTAAAACCCATAGGGTGCAAATGGATCTATAAAAGAAAGAGAGTTGCAGCTGGGAAAGTACAGACTTTCAAAGCTAGACTTGTAGCAAAGGGTTACACCCAAAGAGAAGGGGTTGATTATGAGGAAACTTTTTCTCCTGTTGCTATGCTAAAGTCTATAAGAATTCTCTTATCCATAGCCACATATTATGACTATGAAATATGGCAAATGGATGTCAAGACTGCTTTTTTGAATGGTAATCTTGAAGAGAATATTTTTATGTCTCAGCCCGAAGGGTTCATAACCCAAGGTCAGGAGCAAAAAGTTTGTAAACTGAATCGATCCATTTATGGGTTGAAACAAGCCTCCAGATCTTGGAACATTAGATTTGACACTGCGATCAAATCTTTTGGCTTTGATCAAAATGTTGATGAACCTTGTGTTTACAAGAAAATCAACAAAAATAAGGTAGCTTTCCTGGTGCTATATGTTGATGACATCCTACTCATTGGGAATGATGTAGGGTATCTGTCTGAAGTCAAAGAATGGCTAGCGGCCCAATTCCAAATGAAGGATTTAGGAGAGGCCCAATATGTTCTTGGGATTCAAATTATTCGGGATCGAAAGAACAAAACGCTAGCCTTGTCTCAAGCAACGTATATCGACAAGATGTTGTCACGATATTCGATGCAGAACTCCAAGAAGGATTTATTGCCTTTCAGACACGGGGTTCATTTGTCTAAGGAGCAATGTCCTAAGACACCTCAAGAAATTGAGGATATGAGACGCATTCCCTACGCCTCAATTGTGGGCAGCTTAATGTATGTTATGCTCTGCACTAGGCCTGCCATTTGTTATGCAGTAGGGATAGTCAGCAGATATCAGTCAAATCCAGGGTTAGACCACTGGACTGCCGTAAAAGGAATCCTCAAGTATCTTCGAAGAACGAGGGACTACATGCTATTGTTTGGGGCTAAGGAGTTAGTTCTTACAGGATACACGGATTCTGACTTCCAGACTGACAAGGATTCGAGGAAATCCACGTCAGGGTCAGTATTTACCCTTAACGGAGGAGCTGTAGTTTGGAGAAGCATCAAACAAGGATGTATAGCAGACTCCACAATGGAGGCAGAATATGTAGCTGCTTGTGAAGCAGCTAAGGAAGCTGTTTGGCTAAGAAAGTTCTTGACAGATTTGGAGGTCGTTCCAAATATGAACTTGCCCGTTACATTATACTGTGACAACAGTGGGGCGGTAGCCAATTCTAAAGAACCTCGCAGCCACAAACGAGGAAAGCACATCGAGAGGAAGTATCATCTGATACGGGAGATTGTGCAACGAGGAGATGTAATCGTTACCAATATCGCTTCGGAGCACAACATTGCTGATCCATTTACGAAGGCTCTCTCGGCTAAAGTGTTCGAGGGTCATCTAGAGAGTGTAGGTCTGCGAGACATGTATATAGTGTAATCTAGGGCAAGTGGGAGATGTGTAATGGGTATGAAAGATGCCCTAGTTTATTGTGTTTTGTATATTTACTTTTCATGTAATGTACAGTATACATGTATCATTTCCAGCTTTGGATTATTTTCTAATATACATCCTATTATCTTGAGTTTTAGTTCAAGTGGGAGTTTGTTGGGTTTTATGCCCTAAAACTTGTGGATAGTAAATGTAAACATTTGACCGAACATTAATAATATAATATTTCCTGTATTATTATTGTTTGTATTGTATCTTGCCTAAATAACCCTAATCCAATAAACAGAACATCCTAGGTTGTTAGTGTGAGACTTGAACTAGTATGTGGAGACATACGGGGATCGATGTTCAAGTTACAGCCTAAAGGGTCTATAGTATAGGGATAAGGCTGGGTACCTTATTCTGTTGACACTATGGATATGGCCCACTTTGTATTATGATACAAACGCATTGATCTAACGCGTTCGTGTAGAGGACATGTGAGTGGGGGTATCCTGTGCAATGAGTTTGCATAAGACCGGACCACGAAATAGTTAACCACTAGCCGTAACACCGTTGACTAGATAGGTTTCTATTTCACTAGGATGACCTAGGCAACTTAGTCTCAATCCTGAGTGGATTATGGACTTCTGTTCACGAGGGATTGTCCTTTGATTTGTATGGGTGAGAGTGGCCTTCACACCGACTCAATAAGCCTATCATTTTGGGGACAAGATCGAGTGAGGAGCTGGGAACATAATCACACAAGAAGGAATTCACTCATTCCCGATATTAGGGTAAGTAGAGGTGTGTTCTCTTAAGTAGTGTCTCCGGGACTTGAACAAAGGGCCCTGCCCTCTCTATGGCACGAGAGGGACTTCTGTTTGTTGGTTGGACCTCAAACAGGTTGTTCATTAGAGGAGCACTGGGACTTAAGGATGTAGAGGTAACCCAGGGGTAAAATGGTAATTTGACCTAGCTGGGGTACGAACACATGTGAAGGACTAACTTGCTGGTATTGGTCAAAATCCGTGGACACAGAAATATATCTACAGTGAGAAGAGTACAACTGTGGTTCTATAGTGGAGTGAACCGCAGTTAACGAATATTGATTAGCTTGGTTAATGAGTTTAGCCAATTAATCTCATATCGTTGAAGCTACTGATCTGTAGGTCCATTAGGTCCCACCGGTAGCTCGTGTAAGGCATTAAGGTAAATTTACTAAAGGATATTTAAATATGAATTAGATTCATATTAGAACTATAGGTTAAAATTAATGTGCATTGAATGCACATTAAAACTATAGTTTATATGTGAGAGAAAATTGAATATGAGATGTTCAATTTAATAATTAATTAATCAGTTAATTAATTAATTATTCATTTTAATTTAATTAAAATTTTGATTTAATTAAATTATATTAATTCCATTGGTTATGTAGAAAATGTATATTTATATGTGATATGAATGACATAATCAATTAAACCTTGTTTTAATTGATTTTAAATTTAATTAATTATATAATTGTTATTATATTAATTAAATTAAATTAATATCTTTTAATTTAATTATTAATTAAATTATAAGATTTGGTTTTAAACTGATTTGGTCAGTTATATAGAAACGTGGAGGAGTCCACGTTCATGCAATTTTCTATGCTAACCGAAAAATTCTACCTTATCGATAGGAATTAGTTCCTGGCATCGTTGGCTGATTGATTGGGTGTGTATTTTTGGAAGAAAGTTTTTTTTCCAGAGAGAATTCTCTCGATCTCTTTAGTAGATTAGCTCTCCCACCAGAAACCTTAAGAAAAGGCCTTAGTAGATTACTGGTGTTTCCAACTGGGTAGTGTTCGTGGAGAATTGTGAATCAAAGATCAAGGGACTGTTGCAAGTCTAAGAAGAAAACTCAGAGATTTGGTGAATTCGGTCGAGTCTTCAATCGGTAGTAAGTACCTAACGTCTCTTGATCATTAGGATCAATTCTTTAGATTAGATCTAAGTCTTTTTTATTAAAACCAGCATGTTAATAGCCTATTTTACAGTATGTTTTTAATTGCTGTAATTTGCCTCTGTATTGGTTTTAAAACGATTTTAAAAACAGAGTTTGGTTCTGTAAATTCTTCCGCTGCGCAAGGGCTTTTATCCCTTCAATTGGTATCAGAGCCATCTCTGTCCCTTTAAAAATTGTTTTAAATTTGCAGATGGTTTTGATAGGTGGGATTTGCATTATGAATGTTTAATTTGCTATGAACTTGAGATTTTTTTGGCCTTAGATTTACTGTTTTTGATGCGATCAAAAGTGTAAGGGCCCTGTGTTTTTTGGGCATTTTAAGTAAATCGAGTCTCTGTAAGTCCGTGTCTAGCAATAGGATTGAAATCAGTGAAAATCGAGACCAAATTCGGCCAAAAACGGCGAAGAACACAGCTGCTGGAATCGAAAAAGAAAAAAAAAAACGGACGGAAAAGCGCGTCAGGGGTAGGGCTGACGTCAGCATGCACCTTGCTGACGTCAGCAGGCGCGGCCCAGCACCATCAGAGGCGCGGTCCAGCTCCAACGGTCCGGTTCGTCGGCGGTTCAAGATTTGCGCGCGGTTCAGTGGCAGTCCAGCTTTTCTTTGACCGGTTCGTTGACTTGGTCTGCGGTTCTGATGGGTTTGGCGGTTTTTGGGCTGGTTCAAGCGGTTTGGACCAAATTTTGAACGGTTTTGAGCTGGTTCGAGCGGTTTTAGCATTTTTTGAGCGGTTTTGATCCGGTTCGGAGCTGAAAAAGGTTGTAATAGGATAGAATTTTGCTTTATTATTGTAATTTAGCTTTAATTTTATCCTAGGGGCCAATTAATCTGTTCATATGCTATTTTATATGCTTTATGGATGTCATATAATTATATAATCCCACCTTAGGTTATAAAGCATGCTCATGCATTTATGTATGTTATAATTAGATTATAATATATGATTGAAATGCATGGTTTATTTTCATGAATGTTTTAATATATAGCTGAGTTATATTAAAATCATGAAAATGGAATTGTTTGATGTATGCAATTACTTAGTTTAAGTATAATAGTTATATTTAAATGGAATTGTTTGCTGCATGCTACTATGATTTACCGTTTGTGGCAATAATTAATTGTTAATTTATTAATAAATGGAAATCAAAGTTTCATTGAGCATGAAATATCCATAATTTAATATAAATGTTATATTAATATTCATGCTATGCAAAATAGTATAGTTTAATTTTATTAATTCGAATATGATTGTTAATCAAATTAAACTATAGTATGCATGATTATAGGACTAATCATTAAAATTTTGAAATAGTTTAAAATTTATGATTAGAAACCGTCAATCTATAATCAAGATATGCATGCTCACATAGGGCCATAGGTTAAAAATGAATTGATTTTAAATGAGTTAAAATTAATTAGACCTAAGGTCATTTTCTAATAGGATTAGAAATTCTTACTTAGTTTTTAAAATAGTTTTAATGAACTAAGTAGGACCAACATTCCTGTGATTATAAGGGAACTCTACCAGTGATGTTCTGTCTAAGGATTGGAGGTATTTAAGTTGACGGTATACGGAACACCTCCTACCTGGGAACTGATCTGGATCACCGGAGTTGAATTAATCACAGGTTAATGCTAGTATAATGTCACTAGGTTTATTAAAATTTGTTTAATTCACCTAGACGTTAGATCTTATTATAATAGTTATAATAGGAATAGACTTAGATAAATGACTTAGCCGGATTTATCTAAGTCAATAAACCCTAAAATGAACCGTAGGTTACTTTAGTGGGAGGAAAATTACAAAACTTGATTTAAATCGAGTTTTGCTCCTACGTCCCTATATTTACAATGTGAGGTTCATGCTCGGCTTCGTGTCGTTTTTAGCGCGGCCTCCCTTCGGAAAAGTATTTGCATGGATCAATAACAAGGTAAATGGGGAAAGTGACCATAGTAAGTGGCAGCGGGACACGTGCTCAATGTATCCCTCGGTCTCCACCCTTAGGTCACAACGTGAGAATACTATGATCTGCCTGCGTGTTGTCGTGGAGCAACCACCCCTTCGGAGGGCAAGATCATAGAATTCAAAACACCGTGAACTCCTAAAAAGGATAGGGTCTCTTAGGCTAATTACCAACAGTTGTCTTTCCTCACGGTAGCCTGTTGGTACGTGTCTTTGGGATTTGAAAGTGGGAGGGTAACACTTACGAGGATAAGTTAAGTGCGTTAACAAGTCCTTGACCGAACAACGGTGGTTAATGTCTATAGGAATATGAGTTATTCTAGAATTAGAGTTGACTGAGATAAGTCTCATTTTAGAGGAGGAGTAGTTGTTCACCCTTCGGTGGCGGTTCCTCTAAACCTCTAAAGCATCGTTGCAAAACTCAATCAATAGTTATTAGGGTTCTTTGATTGCTTATTTGCAAAATTGATTGGATGTTTGCAATTGTTTGTATTGCTTGTGTGATGGGTTAAGGCAAAGATAACTAATACGGTAAATGTTTGTTTTCTTTCAGCAATGTCTTCCTCAATTATAACTCTGCTAAAAAATGACAAATTTACGGGAGAAAATTACTCGTCGTGGTTATCGACTTTAAATATGATTTTAATAGTCGATGATTTGAGGTTTGTCTTATCAGACGAATGTCCTCCAGTTCCCGGTCTCGAAGCGTCTCAGGCTGAAAAAGACGTGCATGATCGTTGGGTCAAGGCCAACGATAAGGCCCGTGCATATATCTTGGCGAGTCTGTCTGACGTGCTAGCCAAGAAATGCGAACCCCTTGAGACTGCCTTTGAGATTATGGAATCTCTTAGGGAGATGTTTGGACAACAGTCCTATCAGCTCCAACATGAGGCTCTCAAGTATGTCTACAACGTCCGCATGGAAGAGGGCGCTTCTGTTCGGGATCATGTCCTGGATATGATGGTCCAATTCAATGTGGCGGAGGCAAACGGGGCGGTCCTTTGCGAGACTAGTAAGATTACGTTCATTATGGAGTCGCTTCCGAAGAGCTTTTTGCAATTCAGAACGAATGCCATGATGAACAAGATTAAATTCACTCTGACTACTCTTCTTAATGAGTTACAGGCTTATCAATCTCTTATGAAGAATAAGGGATTGATTAGTGGAGAGGCGAATCTCGCCCATTCCAACAAAAAGTTCCTCAAGGGTTCATCCTCGGGGACTAAGCCTGTGTCTCAAGCTGCTTCCTCCAAAAGGATTCAGAAGAAGAAGAAGGGTAAGGGAAAGGCACCTGCTGCTCCTCAAGGCAAGGGTAAGGCCAAGGTGGCTGACAAAGGGAAGTGCTTCCATTGCAACGTTGATGGTCATTGGAAGAGGAACTGCCCCAAATACCTTGCAGAGAAGAAGAAAGAAAAGGAAGGTAAATTTGATTTACTTGTTTTAGAAACATGCCTTGTAGAGCATGATCAATATGCTTGGATATTAGATTCAGGAGCAACTAATCATGTTTGTTCTTCTTTTCAGGGAAATGATTCTTTCAAGCTTCTTGAAGAAGGTGAGATGACGCTCAGGGTCGGAACGGGAGATGTCATTTCAGCCTCTGCAGTGGGAGCGGCCAAGTTGTTTTTCGGAAACAGATATTTGTTTTTAGAAAACTTGTACATAGTTCCTAAGATAAAAAGGAACCTTATTTCTGTTTCCAGTTTATTAGAACAATGTTATTCTGTTTCTTTTGAATTCAATGAAGCGTTCATTTTTAGAAATGGAGTATTTATTTGTTCTGCTAAATTAGAAAACAACTTGTATGTCTTAAGACCAACCGAAACTAAAGCACTTTTAAATCATGAAATGTTTAAAACTGCTGAAACTCAAAATAAAAGGCAAAGAATTTCTCCAAAAAGTAACATATATCTTTGGCATTTACGTCTTGGTCATATTAACATCGATCGGATCGGTCGTTTGGTAAAGAATGGACTTCTAACTGAATTAGAAGATGATTCATTACCACCCTGTGAATCGTGTCTCGAGGGTAAAATGACTAAGAGAACTTTTACTGGAAAGGGTTATCGAGCCAAAGAACCTCTAGAGTTGATACATTCGGATCTCTGTGGTCCAATGAATGTAAAAGCTCGAGGAGGTTATGAATATTTTATCTCTTTCATAGATGATTATTCAAGATATGGTTACTTATATCTAATGGGTCATAAGTCTGAAGCTTTTGAAAAGTTTAAAGAGTTTAAGACTGAAGTTGAAAACCTATTAGGTAAAACAATCAAAACACTTCGTTCAGACCGAGGTGGAGAGTATTTAGATTTGAGATTCCAAAATTATTTGATAGAACATGGAATTCAAAGTCAACTCTCAGCACCTGGTACACCTCAGCAAAATGGTGTATCAGAAAGGAGAAATAGAACCTTGCTAGACATGGTTCGTTCTATGATGAGCTACGCTCAATTGCCTAGCTCGTTTTGGGGGTATGCAGTAGAGACTGCAGTTCATATTTTGAACAATGTTCCTTCGAAAAGTGTCCTTTTGAGTTATGGAGAGGGCGTAAATCTACCTTGCGCTATTTCCGTATCTGGGGTTGTCCAGCACATGTACTTGTGACAAACCCTAAGAAATTGGAACCTCGTTCAAAATTATGCCAGTTTGTTGGTTACCCAAAAGAAACGAGAGGTGGTCTTTTCTTCGACCCACAAGAAAACAAGGTCTTTGTATCGACAAATGCCACTTTCTTGGAGGAAGACCACATGAGGAATCATAAACCACGAAGTAAGTTAGTATTAGGAGAAGCTACAGAAGAAATAACAAGAGTTGTTGATGAGGCAGGTCCTTCTACAAGAGTTGATGAAGGAGCCAGCTCTTCTGGTCAATCTCGTCCTCACATAGTGAGTGAGCCTCGACGCAGTGGGAGGGTTGTAAAACAACCCGACCGTTATTTGGGTTTAACTGAAACTCAAGTCGTCATACCTGATGATGGTGTTGAGGATCCATTGTCTTATCGTCAGGCAATGAATGACGTGGATAACGACCAATGGGTAAAAGCAATGGACCTTGAGATGGAGTCTATGTACTTCAATCAAGTTTGGGAGCTTGTAGATCCGCCTGAAGGGGTAAAACCCATAGGGTGCAAATGGATCTATAAAAGAAAGAGAGATGCAGCTGGGAAAGTACAGACTTTCAAAGCTAGACTTGTAGCAAAGGGTTACACCCAAAGAGAAGGGGTTGATTATGAGGAAACTTTTTCTCCTGTTGCTATGCTAAAGTCTATAAGAATTCTCTTATCCATAGCCACATATTATGACTATGAAATATGGCAAATGGATGTCAAGACTGCTTTTTTGAATGGTAATCTTGAAGAGAATATTTTTATGTCTCAGCCCGAAGGGTTCATAACCCAAGGTCAGGAGCAAAAAGTTTGTAAACTGAATCGATCCATTTATGGGTTGAAACAAGCCTCCAGATCTTGGAACATTAGATTTGACACTGCGATCAAATCTTTTGGCTTTGATCAAAATGTTGATGAACCTTGTGTTTACAAGAAAATCAACAAAAATAAGGTAGCTTTCCTGGTGCTATATGTTGATGACATCCTACTCATTGGGAATGATGTAGGGTATCTGTCTGAATTCAAAGAATGGCTAGCGGCCCAATTCCAAATGAAGGATTTAGGAGAGGCCCAATATGTTCTTGGGATTCAAATTATTCGGGATCGAAAGAACAAAACGCTAGCCTTGTCTCAAGCAACGTATATCGACAAGATGTTGTCACGATATTCGATGCAGAACTCCAAGAAGGATTTATTGCCTTTCAGACACGGGGTTCATTTGTCTAAGGAGCAATGTCCTAAGACACCTCAAGAAATTGAGGATATGAGACGCATTCCCTACGCCTCAACTGTGGGCAGCTTAATGTATGTTATGCTCTGCACTAGGCCTGCCATTTGTTATGTAGTAGGGATAGTCAGCAGATATCAGTCAAATCCAGGGTTAGACCACTGGACTGCCGTAAAAGGAATCCTCAAGTATCTTCGAAGAACGAGGGACTACATGCTAGTGTTTGGGGCTAAGGAGTTAGTTCTTACAGGATACACGGATTCTGACTTCCAGACTGACAAGGATTCGAGGAAATCCACGTCAGGGTCAGTATTTACCCTTAACGGAGGAGCTGTAGTTTGGAGAAGCATCAAACAAGGATGTATAGCAGACTCCACAATGGAGGCAGAATATGTAGCTGCTTGTGAAGCAGCTAAGGAAGCTGTTTGGCTAAGAAAGTTCTTGACAGATTTGGAGGTCGTTCCAAATATGAACTTGCCCGTTACATTATACTGTGACAACAGTGGGGCGGTAGCCAATTCTAAAGAACCTCGCAGCCACAAACGAGGAAAGCACATCGAGAGGAAGTATCATCTGATACGGGAGATTGTGCAACGAGGAGATGTAATCGTTACCAATATCGCTTCGGAGCACAACATTGCTGATCCATTTACGAAGGCTCTCTCGGCTAAAGTGTTCGAGGGTCATCTAGAGAGTGTAGGTCTGCGAGACATGTATATAGTGTAATCTAGGGCAAGTGGGAGATGTGTAATGGGTATGAAAGATGCCCTAGTTTATTGTGTTTTGTATATTTACTTTTCATGTAATGTACAGTATACATGTATCATTTCCAGCTTTGGATTATTTTCTAATATACATCCTATTATCTTGAGTTTTAGTTCAAGTGGGAGTTTGTTGGGTTTTATGCCCTAAAACTTGTGGATAGTAAATGTAAACATTTGACCGAACATTAATAATATAATATTTCCTGTATTATTATTGTTTGTATTGTATCTTGCCTAAATAACCCTAATCCAATAAACAGAACATCCTAGGTTGTTAGTGTGAGACTTGAACTAGTATGTGGAGACATACGGGGATCGATGTTCAAGTTACAGCCTAAAGGGTCTATAGTATAGGGATAAGGCTGGGTACCTTATTCTGTTGACACTATGGATATGGCCCACTTTGTATTATGATACAAACGCATTGATCTAACGCGTTCGTGTAGATGACATGTGAGTGGGGGTATCCTGTGCAATGAGTTTGCATAAGACCGGACCACGAAATAGTTAACCACTAGCCGTAACACCGTTGACTAGATAGGTTTCTATTTCACTAGGATGACCTAGGCAACTTAGTCTCAATCCTGAGTGGATTATGGACTTCTGTTCACGAGGGATTGTCCTTTGATTTGTATGGGTGAGAGTGGCCTTCACACCGACTCAATAAGCCTATCATTTTGGGGACAAGATCGAGTGAGGAGCTGGGAACATAATCACACAAGAAGGAATTCACTCATTCCCGATATTAGGGTAAGTAGAGGTGTGTTCTCTTAAGTAGTGTCTCCGGGACTTGAACAAAGGGCCCTGCCCTCTCTATGGCACGAGAGGGACTTCTGTTTGTTGGTTGGACCTCAAACAGGTTGTTCATTAGAGGAGCACTGGGACTTAAGGATGTAGAGGTAACCCAGGGGTAAAATGGTAATTTGACCTAGCTGGGGTACGAACACATGTGAAGGACTAACTTGCTGGTATTGGTCAAAATCCGTGGACACAGAAATATATCTACAGTGAGAAGAGTACAACTGTGGTTCTATAGTGGAGTGAACCGCAGTTAACGAATATTGATTAGCTTGGTTAATGAGTTTAGCCAATTAATCTCATATCGTTGAAGCTACTGATCTGTAGGTCCATTAGGTCCCACCGGTAGCTCGTGTAAGGCATTAAGGTAAATTTACTAAAGGATATTTAAATATGAATTAGATTCATATTAGAACTATAGGTTAAAATTAATGTGCATTGAATGCACATTAAAACTATAGTTTATATGTGAGAGAAAATTGAATATGAGATGTTCAATTTAATAATTAATTAATCAGTTAATTAATTAATTATTCATTTTAATTTAATTAAAATTTTGATTTAATTAAATTATATTAATTCCATTGGTTATGTAGAAAATGTATATTTATATGTGATATGAATGACATAATCAATTAAACCTTGTTTTAATTGATTTTAAATTTAATTAATTATATAATTGTTATTATATTAATTAAATTAAATTAATATCTTTTAATTTAATTATTAACTAAATTATAAGATTTGGTTTTAAACTGATTTGGTCAGTTATACAGAAACGTGGAGGAGTCCACGTTCACGCAATTTTCTATGCTAACCGAAAAATTCTACCTTATCGATAGGAATTAGTTCCTGGCATCGTTGGCTGATTGATTGGGTGTGTATTTTTGGAAGAAAGTTTTTTTTCCAGAGAGAATTCTCTCGATCTCTTTAGTAGATTAGCTCTCCCACCAGAAACCTTAAGAAAAGGCCTTAGTAGATTACTGGTGTTTCCAACTGGGTAGTGTTCGTGGAGAATTGTGAATCAACGATCAAGGGACTGTTGCAAGTCTAAGAAGAAAACTCAGAGATTTGGTGAATTCGGTCGAGTCTTCAATCGGTAGTAAGTACCTAACGTCTCTTGATCATTAGGATCAATTCTTTAGATTAGATCTAAGTCTTTTTTATTAAAACCAGCATGTTAATAGCCTATTTTACAGTATGTTTTTAATTGCTGTAATTTGCCTCTGTATTGGTTTTAAAACGATTTTAAAAACAGAGTTTGGTTCTGTAAATTCTTCCGCTGCGCAAGGGCTTTTATCCCTTCAACCCTCTCAATGGCACGAGAGGGTTTTCTGTTTGATGGTTGGACCACAAACAAGTTGTTCATTAGAGGAGAATTGGTACTTAAGGAAATAGAGGTAACCCAGGGGTAAAACGGTAATTTGACCCAGCTGGTGTTACGGACACTCGTGAAGGACTAACTAGTCGATATTGGTCTAGATCCGTGGACACAGAAAATATGTCTGCAGTGAGAAGAGTGCAACTGTGAGTCTATAGTGGAATGCACACACAATTAACGAATATTGATTAATGTGGTTAATGAGTTTGACCAATTAATCTCACATCGTTGGAGCTTCTGATCTGCAGGTCCATTAGGTCCCACTGGTAGCTCGTAAAATAATTTGACCCAACTAAGTAATAAAAGTAAATATAAAATGTTCAATTTATAAAGGGAAACAAATATAATATATATTGATATATTATTATGAGAGAAATTAATATTTGAAAAGTTCAAATATAAATTTATGGAAGTTTGAAAGAGTTCAAAATAATGAATTAATTAATTTAAGGCCTAAAATGTGTTTGGGCAAATTAATTAATTCTAGGCCAGAAATTAATTAATTAAAGAATTCATTAACCGGGAATTAATCAATTATGGAAATAATTAATCACTTAAGGAAGTGATTAATCATTTATGGAAATGATCTAATCACTTATGGAAGTAATTAGTCATTTGTGGAAAAGATTAATCAATTATGGAATTGATTGATCATGATTGATTAATTAAGGAATAAGATTGAATCAATTTTGGAAAAGATTGATTTAATTGAATATTTTATTCATGGCCTCTCTTCTATAAATAGAACACTAGACCTAATTGGTCATGACACTTGAAATTTTGCTCTTGCTCTTAGACTCTCAAAGACAAGACCTAAAATTCTCTCTAGCCTCCCTCTTAGAGAAAGACTCCTACAAGTCTTTTGCCTCCTAGACCTAGAGTCATACCGGTGTAACCTCTGTGGTTATTGTGTCATTCAAAGAAGGAATTTCCAGCAAAGAAAATCAAAGGCGGCTGCTGCGTTTTCGTTCGTGGAGCGTCGTTGGCGAAGAACGGTCAAGTCTACAACGAAGGTTTGTAACGGTTCTTCTTTCTTTCTTTAGAAAAGCATGAAAATAAATTTAGATTTATTTTTAAAGCATGTTTAAACTGAACTTCCAGCAGCTTTAAAAGTGAGTTTAAAGTTTGATTGAGTTTTCGTAACGGTATTTTAATGTTAATTAATATACGGCGTAAGGTCCAATCGATGAGCTTCCGCTGCGTGGGGACTTTTATTCCCTTCACTTCGATGGTGCATCAAATGAGTTAGGACATGGGATTGGAGTTGTGTTAATTTCTCCTGAAGGGAAAATTTTTCCTCTAACAGCCAAATTGCGCTTTGAATGCACTCACAATACTGCTGAGTATGAGGCATGCATCATGGGGCTCCAAGCGGCATGTGAAATGAATATTAAGAAACTGCGAGTTTTTGGTGATTCAATGTTGGTGATCCATCAAGTTAAGGAAGAATGGGAAACTAAAGACTCCAAATTAGTCCCTTATAGCCAGTACATAACAAAGTTATCCAAAAATTTTGAAGAAATTACATTTGACCATGTGCATAGAGAAGATAATCGAATGGCAGATGCATTAGCAACCTTGGCAGTTATGTTTGATCTTGATCTTATATTTGAAATCTATCCGATCAAGATTACAAAGCGGGATGTACCGGCTTATTGCATGACTATCGAAAAAGAAGTTGATAACAAGCCCTGGTACTTTGACATCCGACAGTACATAAAATCTAGAGAATATCCACTTGGAGCCTCTGAGAATGATAAACGCACACTAAGAAGATTAGCCATGAAATTTTTCTTAAGTGGTGAGGTTCTTTATAAAAGAAACCATGATATGGTACTCCTCAGATGTGTTGATGAGGATGAAGCAAAACAAATCATGACAGAAGTCCATGAAGGAATATGTGGAACGAACGCCAATGGACATTTGATGGCTAGACAAATACTTAGAGCTGGGTATTATTGGACGACAATGGAATCAGATTGCATAAGATATGCAAGAGGATGCCAAAAATGTCAATTTTACATGGACAAGATTCATGCACCATCATCCCCATTGCATGTTTTATCAGCACCTTGGCCTTTCTCTATGTGGGGAATGGATGTTATAGGGCCCATTGATCCTAAAGCTTCAAATGGTCATCGATTTATTCTTGTGGCTATTGATTATTTCACTAAATGGATCGAAGCTATGTCTGATCGCAATGTCACAAAAGGAATAGTACTCAAGTTTATCAAGAAAGAGTTGATTTGTCGTTATGGTCTTCCAGAAAGCATCATTACAGATAATGCAAAGAATCTTAACAATAAGATGATGAGTGAGCTTTGTGAGCAGTTCAAGATAAATCATCGAAATTCAACTCCATATCGTCCAAAAATGAATGGTGCAGTAGAGGCGGCCAACAAGAATATTAAAAAAGTCATTGAAAAAATGACCACAACATATAAAGATTGGCATGAAATATTGCCATTTGCATAACATGGGTATCGCACGTCAATTCGTACCTCAACTGGGGCAACACCATTTTCTTTGGTTTATGGTATGGAAGTTGTCCTTCCTTTGGAGGTGGAGATACCTTCCTTAAGAGTTCTCATGGAAACTAAATTAGAAGAAGCTGAGTGGATTCGAGGTCGGTATGAACAATTGAATCTTATTGAAGAAAAGCGATTAGCGGCATTAAGTCATGGCCAACTTTACCAAAAGAGAATAATGCGTGCATATGATAAGAAAGTGCACCTTCGATGCTTTCAAGAAGGGGACCTAGTATTGAAAATGATGTTCCCTTTCTATCAAAAGGATTATCGAGGAAAATAGACTCCTAACTACGAAGGACCATTCATAGTAAAGAAAGCTTTCTCGGGGGGAGCTTTGCTTCTAACCCACATGGATGGAGACGAGCTAAGGAGCCTTGTGAATGCAGATCATGTTCGAAAATATTATGCATAAAATCATGAACCTCAGAAGACTCCCTGGTGTAAGATGTCTGTGAAGACTAATATTAAATTCTTTGAATGTTATGGCCCCGGTCTCAAGTGTCTCCCTCTACTCATTTGTTTCTTTGACATTTCTTATCAAACATTGTTATTATTTCAATGATGTCCCCAATTGCATTTTCAAATGTATCATCTACTTATACCTCTATCTGTTCTTTCTTTTAAAGCGTTGTTAGCAAACCTTGAATTCATCTTTCTATTCTTATGACTTTGTATTTCTATAACTAGCAAGAATAAAGTAACACTTGTTGAGGTCATAACTCAAATAATGTTATAAATTACTCTTGTAAATCTTGTGAAAATAAGCTTGCATAAAGATCCTTGTGCAAAGACAATGAAAATATCCATGGGTTGAGATAATGAACTAACCACGATGGCAAGACATCAAAATGAAGTTTTGTATTATGAAAAGGGGGACTGTTATGTTCCATCTCCTTGATTAAGGAAGAAAAGGCAAAGGTTAATTAGAGGCAATGCGATCAAGAGAGGTCCTTTCTTAAAATATGGTGTCTTGTTCTATCCTATGATCAATTTAACCAATTACTAGTAGGGATGGTGAAGTGTGATAGTGACCTTCCTTTCAAAAAAGCATATATACGCATAATGCTAAGAAAGAAATTATGGTTAAATCGAACCCAGCCTTGGAACTGAGGTTGAAGCCTGTTTCCATCAGGTCCAATATATTTCAAACCCAGCCCTAGAGCTGAGGTCGAAGTCTTCTCAAATTTTGGTTAAATCGAACCCGGTCCTGGAACTGAGGTCAAAACCTGTACCCATCAGGTCCAATATATTTCGAACCCAGTCCTAGAGCTGAGGTCGAAGTCTTCTCAATTTTTTTTTTAAATCGAACCCAGCCCTGGAACTGAGGTCGAAGCCTATACCCATCAGGTCCAATATATTTCGAACCCAACCCTGGAGCTGAGGTCGAAGTCTTCTCAAATTTTTGTTAAATCGAACCCAGTCCTGGAACTGAGGTCGAAGCCTGTATCCATCAGGTCCAATATATTTCAAACCCAGCCCTAGAGCTGAGGTCGAAGTCTTCTCAAATTTTGGGTTAAATCGAACCCAGTTCTGGAACTGAGGTCGAAGCCGGTGTCCATCAGGTCCAATATATTTCGAACCCAGCCCTAGAGCTGAGGTCGAAATCTTCTCAAATTCTAGTTAATCGAACCCAGTCCTGGAACTGAGGTTGAAACCTGTATCCATCAGGTCCAATATATTTCGAAGCCAGCCCTAGAGTTGAGGTAAAAGCTTTCTCAAATTCTTGGCTAAATTGAACCCAGTCCTTGAACTGAGGTAAATATATTTTGAACTCAACCCTAGAGCTAAGATAGCTATTTTTATAAAAATTTCACCGACCAAATACTTTATCTTTTCCTTTGTCCATCCTTAAGTTTCTTCAGGACGAACAAAGGGGGGCAAACTGTAGATACCATATTTGGTCCGGTTCATTTTCTTATTTTTCTTATTATTTTAGTGTTTATGTTTATTTTATTATATAGAATAAGATTTTTGTTATTTTTATTCTTTTTGTTATTATTTATTTATTTATTTTGTTTATTTTTATTATTCATTTATTTATTCATTATTATTATTTTTATAACCACTTTTTTTCCCTAACGTCTTTTATTCCCTTCCTATTCTCTCTCCATATCTTCCATCATCCGTAGTCTTCCTGCTGATTTGGTCTGACCCTTTAGTTTCTCCTTCCCTCAACTTCCTCTCAGTTAAACGCTATCGACATATTGGTGAAACTCTCTGGCCTATTTAAAATCGATTGATTTCATGTGAAAGGGAGGGTAAGATTTTTGGCTAAATTTATTATTATTTTTCCATCATTCATTTTTTGTGTTCATTTGGTGCAAAGAATCATTGACAACAGAGTGTTTCAACAGCATTACCATTAAAGGTTGAGAATTTATTTTCAATTTTGGTTTTGTGATTTTTTTAGCATAATGCAATTCCATTTGCTTGTTTACTGTGAGTTTAGAATAGGTTTGGTTGGTTTGCAATTTTTTTTTTTTTTTTTTTGTATTCTGTGGATTGGGATGGAGTTGATTCATGGAAATAGGATTTAGAATGGGTTTGGTTAATTTGCAGTTCTGTATTTTGTGAGCATATTGCCTTTTTTATTTTATTTTGTGTTGTCTTTCTTTCTTTTGTATTATGCATAAAATTTCTTGATTAGATTTAGTTAAATTCATTCACATATTTGAATTTGTGTTTACTGGGACCTTGATTGGAGCTTATTATTATCCTGGATCATTCTTCTGGAGAAAGCTTTAAAAGATCTAACAATAATTTTATTTATTTTGTTTTTTATATATATTTATCAATCTTTTTTTATTTAGATTTGATTGTATGCGGGTGATAGCGAGCAGAAATGTCGCTATTTTAGTCTCAATTTATTAAGCTTTTTGGTGCTTTAATCGTGTTTTTAATGAATATATTTAATGAATTTTGTTATTTGGTCCTTAGGAGCTAAGTTGGTGATCTTGGGAGAAAAAGAGCCAAAATTGAAGTAATTCTAGCCCAAATCCTAGCTTGATGCAATTGAAGGCCCAAAGAAGGCATTCATGAAGAAAAGACCAAGAGAAATGAAGAAGAAGGCCCAAAAATCAGCCCAAAAGGAAGCTGATTTTTCTGGAAAATCTGGACAGCGTCGAGACGCTTAGCAAGGCAGCGTCGCGACGCTACCCCTATTCCAGGCCTATAAATAGGTGCCCTTGGTGCCTCATTTCTCATCAATCAATCAATCAATCAATCAATTAACCATCACTCAATCCTTTCTTTCCTTTCTTAAGACTCCTTTTTTGGAGCCCCTCTCAAGGCTTTTGAGCCTTTTTGAGAGGGTTCTTCTAGTGGGGAAATATTGGGGAATTTTGGGAAGCAATCATAGAGGCTCGAGGAGTAGTCAGCGGGGGCTCCAAGCGTCAACAAGGGGTTTTCAACGGTCAATTCCTTTCCTTTTATGCTTTTTAATATGCTTTCCCTTGTAATTATTGTGGATATTATGTGTAGCTAAACCCCAATTTGGGGTCTTGAAATGAAATGATAGTGGAAATATTGTTATAATTTCTTGTCTCTTGCCCATGTCCTAATTATTTGTATGGATGTGCTTAATGCTTTACTCAATCTGGCCAATTGTGTAATGATTCGTTTCTTAATGGAAACTCGACGGAGAGAAATTAGGATAGATCATAATCCATGCAACTAGTTTAATTGCCCGTTGTGACACCGGGATTAGTTGATTAAACTTAGATCCCTAAAATGAATCAGAGTGTAATAATTAATGATTTTTAATAGCGCTAAGGACACTTAGGTTGTTAAAATGAATTAGTTACAATTAGGGGAAACCGACAGGAGAACCTATGTGATTAACGGAGATTCTAGGTTTATAATTAGTTGGGCAATGAGATAGGATAATTATAGCAATTATTTAGCTAATCATTGATTTTCAAGACCCCTCTTCCCATTTCAAGAAAACTCTTTCTCCACATTTTATTTCTGATTGATCAAATTTGTTTTCATTAGTCATTTTGAATTCAAATTCTTTTTATCACATGAGCGTGGTCCCTCAATATTATTTCTCCTAAGTATTTTCAGTGCTCAAGAGAATTTTAATTATTTGCTTAAGTTTCGCTTCGCCTCCCTGAGGATTCGATACTCGGAATACTTTCCGTTTTATATAACTTGTGACGACCCGTGCGCTTGCGAATAATCGTTTAGTACAACCGTACATCACACCACCAAACAGCGGGATGTATATTTAGTTTGAATATTAAGATTGTGTTTTTTTTAAAAAAATTGGTATAGCAGTATGTTTAAAAATGTATTGTTTAGTTATGATTGGATTTGCCATTTTTTTAGTTCTGTGAAATCCTGCTATGAATATTATTATTAGATTTAGTTAAATTCAATCCCATATTTGAATTTGTGTTTATTGGAACCTTGATTGGAGCTTACTATTATCCAGGACCATTCTTCTACATAAAGCTTTAAAAGATCTAACCATGATTTTATTTATTTTGTTTTTTAGTTGTTTTTTATATATTAATCAATCTCTTTTTATTTTATTAGATTTATTGCATGCAAGATATATATTTAGTTTGAATGTTAAGATTGTGTTTTTAAAAAAATGGTATAACAGTATGTTTAAAAAGGTATTGTTTAGTTATGATTGGATTTGCCTGTGAAATCCTGCAGTATGAATAAATATTTTAATTTTGGCATTAGTTGCATAACAGATTGTTTTATTTAATTGGTTGCTATGAAAGAAGGTTTGTTTTTAATTAAAATAAATTGGCACACATGGTTGTTATTTATAATCTGCATGTGTCTATGAATAAATTAATGTGATTTCAATTTCTTATTATTTTTTATTATTAATTTTTTTCCTTTTCTAAATTTTGTGTTTAGTCTTATAGCATTTAATTTAATTTAATTTCATGTGTCCCTACTTTAGAACTTCTAAATTTTTAAATAATCAATGGTTTTTTTCCAATTTAAAAACTTGAAGCTAAGCTTTTACGATTTTCAGAGGTTGAGTAGTGTTTCTTTATGGGTATTGGTTAAAATTCCATAAATACATTGAAATTCCCAATTGAAAATAATTTCAACTCTTTTTAAAAGGGATTATTAAAGTTTTAAATTTGAGATTGAATAATGTTTCATTTTTAGAATTTGTTTGAATAAATTCTTTAAATGCATGAAAATTCTCCGCAATTTTTTGAGAAAAAGTAGTGTTCTCTTTATGGACCTTCCAATTCCATAAATACATGAAATTTCTCATTAATTGTGAATTTTCAAATTTGGGGCATTTTTCATAAATTTACCAAAATAGATTTTCATCAACCCATTTTGAGATTGAGTAGTGTTCTCTTTTTAGAATGTATTGTAATAAATTCTTTAAACACATGAAAAGTCTCATCCAAATAAAGTCATTTTGAGGGAAAGTAGTGTTCTCTTTATGGATCTTCCAATTCCATAAATACATGAAATTTCTCATTAATTTTGAATTTTCAAAATTGGGGGGTGTTTTTCATGAATTTCCAAAAATTGATTTTTCTTTAATTTATTATGTTTTTCTAAAAACGAGATTGAGTAGTGTTCTCTTTTTGGAATTTATTTGATTAAATTCATTAAATACATGAAATTTCTCATTAATTTTTCTTTAATTTATTATGTTTTTCCAAAAACGAGATTGAGTAGTGTTCTCTTTTTGGAATTTATTTGATTAAATTCCTTAAATACATGAAATTTCTCACAATATCCAATGATGGAGGTTAGAAAATTAAAATTTTGATTTTCTAATGTTCTTGAGGTGAGGAAAGTTATTTTGGGAAACCAAAATAAATTTTCAATATTTTTAATGGCTTTTGTGCCACTCATAATGGTTGGTTCATATTTTGTCTCCAAAATATGGATTAATAAATATGGGGCATTAAAAAATAAAAGAAAATAAAATTTTGTGGACCAATATTTACTTATTTTTAATTGGATAATAAAAGATAAAATTTGGTAACCGTTTTCACGGGTGTTGTAGGGTGCTAATACCTTCCCTACACACAAATGACTCCCGAACTCAAATTTGATTTACGCAGACCATTTTTTTTTGTTAAATTGGGTGACCAATCACACCCTTAATATGATTGGTGGCGACTCCAAAACTCTTTTCCAAGAGACCCTTAAAAGAGGATGTCGGTCGCTCCGCGTCGAGATCTCGTTGCGACAGCTGCATCCAACCATTTAATCACCTCTTTTTTAACAACCTTTTTCATTGCAGGGTTAAGCCTTCTTTGTTGCTCCACACTCCTAAAAGATCCCTCCTCTAGAGTAATTTTGTGCATACAAAAAGATGGGCTAATTCCCTGAATGTCAGCCAACGTCCAACCTATAGCCCTGCGGTATTGCTGCAGCAATTTTATTAAGGTCTCCTCATGCTCTGGCATTAAATATTATGCAACAATAATGGGCAACGTCGTACCTTCCTCGAGATACACATACTTTAGATGATCCGGCAAGGGCTTCAAATCTAAAGTAGGTGCCTCAATCAGGGATGGCTTAATAGGAGGATCGGAGCTTTCCTTTGATCTAAATCTAAAGACTCAAAAACATCCTCACACCTAAACAACTCTTTTTCATTTTTTCTTTCTAACAAACAAACTTCTAAATCTTCTAAACTAACCTCTCCATGCTCTTCTGAATGCTTACTAGTCGAATCCTGTATTGCTGTCTCAATAACTGTGCTCTCCAGAATCCTAATGAAAGAGCAATCCTCTATTTCGTCTGGATATTTCATGGCTTTAAACACATTAAATTTCACTTCCTCATTACAGACTCTCATTGTTAATTCCCCTTTTTGAACATCTATTAACGCCCTACCAGTAGCCAAAAATGGACGTCTTAGAATAATTGGAACATCTTTATCAGCCTCATAATCTAAAATAATAAAATCAACAGGAAAGATGAATTTATCTACCTTTACTAAGACATCCTCAATTTTACCCTCTGGATATGTGATAGACCTGTCAGCTAGTTGAAGTGTGACTGTGGTAGTCCTAGCTTCACCAATACCTAACTTTCGATAGACCGAAAGAGGCATAAGGTTAATGTTTGCACCTAAATCACAGATGCTCTACCTAATTCTTTTTACCTATAGACACAGATATAGTAAATGATCTTGGATCCTTAGCCTTGGGTGGTAGCCCATTCTTAAGAATAGCACTACACTCCTCAGTAAGAGATACAGTTTCAAACTCACCTAACCTCTTCTTTTTAGTTAAAATATCCTTAAGAAATTTAGCATAATTAGGCATTTGTTCAATAGCTTCTACTAAAGGGATATTTATGTGCAATTGCTTAAGAATCTCTAAAAACTTTTTAAATTGACCATCCTGATTCTTAGGCTTTTGCCTTTGTGGAAAAGGTAGAGGTGGTACATAAGGTGGTTCCACATCTGGAACAGAACCAGATGCTCCAGCATCTTTATTGCTGCCTCCAGCACCCTGACCAGACTCCAACTCTTTCTCAACAACAACATTATTTTTATCACCATTTTTATCTATAACCTGGGTTTTACTAGGCTCTTCTAGTGGCTTACCACTCCTAAGAGTTACCGCTTTTACCTGCTTCTTCCCTTCCCTTCGAGGGTGTTCAGTATCCGAGGGAAGTTTCCCTTGAGGCCTTGTCTTCAGCTCATTAGCTAGCTGACCCACCTGCAATTCCAGGGCCCTCATCGAAGCTTGATTACTTTGAATTGCGGCATCTGTACGAGCCATAAATTCTTTCATCATCACCTCAAGAGAATTCCCCGAATTTTGCTGGGGCAATGCCTGTGCTTTAGCAAATCCCGGCTGGTTCAACTTTTGTTGCGCCTGCACATTACTTCCTTGTCCTCCCCATGCGAAGTTGGGGTGGTTGCGCCAACCTGGATTGTAAAAGTTAGAATAAGGGTTATTCCTCTGATTACCTACAAAAAACACAGAAGCTGGATTGTTGGGGCAAAACTCGTAGTTGTAATTTTCACCACAATAGACACATGCTTCTTCTGCCACTTGGTTCACCACTGCAGTAGGCTCCATAGCTGGTGGCTGCTGATGACTAATCACGACCACATTCTCAAGAGCATTAGCAATCATAGCAAGAACAGCCCTAATGGTGGACACACCATCAACCTCTAACACACTCTTAACCTTTTTACTTGTGCTTCTAACATCTGACCACTGACAACTATTAATAGATATTCTTTCTAAAATTTCATAGGCTTCAGCAAAAGCTTTGCCAAAAGGGCCCCTCCAGCCGAAGCATCAACCATACCTTGGGTTACTCCATTTAAACCATTGTAAAATGTTTCCTTTTGAATACAATGAGGTAAACCATGGTGGGGACACTTTCGCAAAAGCTCCTTAAACCTTTCCCAAGCCTCACTAAAAGTCTCATCCTCAAGTTGCGTAAACCCTACTATTTCACTCCTTAATTTAGCATTTCTATTAGGTGGGAAATATTTACTAAAAAAAAATTCAGCTAACTCATCCCATGTCCTAATTGATCATGGAGCAAAAGAGTTTAACTATGCCTTTGCTCAATCTCTAAGAGAATACGGGAACAAAGTTAATCTAAGAGCATCTCTAGGCACTCCTTGAATTACAAAAGAATCACTAACTCCCAGAAAAGACTTAAGATGTAAATGAGGGTCTTCAGATGACAAACCATGGAATTGCCCCACGGTTTGCAACATCTGAAACATTACCGGTTTCATTTCAAAATTCGCCGCTTGGATTTGGGGACGTGCAATCCCTGGATTCAACTCATTAAACATTGGGACAGCATACGCTCGAATGGCTCTGGTCCTATTGTTCGCTATCAAGATAGGATTTTCAGCCTGATTATTTTGCTGCTCATTTTGTTCAAACAGCGGGTTTTGCTGCAGCAAACGATTTCGGGGGTCTGCTGGACCTTCAGGACCCTCCGGAGGGCACGACACGTTCTCCATCTGGTTCTGGTTCCTGCGCTGCTCTCTTCTTCTGATCGTGAATGTCCTCTCGATTTCTGGATCAAGCTCGAACCTTACCCCAGGCGAATCGCTCATGCACAAAACTCACACCTGCAAAAACAAAAGAACAAATCAAAAAGTTCTAGCACCAAACCACTAAAACACATACACAAAACAAATCAGATAAAAACTTATTCAGTCTCCCCAGCAACGGCGCCAAAAACTTGTTGGGCTCCTAGAGTGAGTAAAAATATGATATAAAAGACTCTAGAATTCCTGTGCAAGTATACACAGTCTGCAACAAGTAATATTATCAATCCGAGTCCAGAATTAGCTTCCACTTTACCTATTTTGTGTAACTTTCTAATGGTTTCAAAGATAGTAAATTGATTTGGTTTTATAAGAATTATGCTGAAGCAAAATAAATGACAGAACAAAGAATAAGCAAATAGATAGACAGATTAAAGGCAGGCGCTGGTTAGGCTTAGTAGTTTTTTAAAAACATGCTCTAGCAATATTATTGATCATGCAACTCTCGCAGTATTATTAGCGGATTCCTCCCAGAACTCCGAATCTTTTGGAATGTGTTTCAACCCCAATGAAGTGCGACCGATCAAGCACTAGGCGACTGGCTATCCCTAGCTCAGTCACCGGCGTTCACCAATACACATTGATCGTAGTGTGGATAATTGCCACACACTCTCTAAATCATCTCTGAAACTAGAGAGAGGTATTCACACCGGCTGGCCAGGCAGGCATAAAATGTAAATAGGCACAACAATTAACCAAGATGCAATAATCAATATATTACTAAAGTTTAAGCACAGCAACTACATGTTCCTAACCAACACCTATAGCTACTTAGTCCATAATAGACATGAAAACAAGAATTACGATCTGAGTAGGCATGTCCATAATCACAAGATAATAAAGAAAATACTAATCTCCTTAATCAGCTTGTGGATGATGGTGTTCTTGGTAATCTCCAATCTCTCTATACTACTCGACTTCCAAGGAAAGTTGGAATGTTTTTGACTTCGACGACTACTTCCTTTTATAGAAGGATAGGAGGCTTGAATTAGGTCAACTTGGACACATGTAGGGCTCTCCTTACTCCTTTATCTCGAAAATAACTCAACAGAAGTCTTTCTCCCAGTTTTGCTGCAGCACAAAATTTGCTTCCTCAAGTCGCCCAGCAGCATAATCTGCATAAAGTAATTTCCAAGGATACCATTCTTCCAAATGGGTTAAAACATATAATATATATCTAAAACCAACCCTATTAAGCACAAAAGACACACAAATCCCTATATAAATGAGGCCTAAATAACTACCTTTTGGGCAGTTATAAATAATCCTAAATGAACAGGAGTTCATAGTAAGCTCAGGAATAAGATCGAGTTATCTAGGTCATCGCATTGAAATAGTCAGTCTTAACAGTAAACGACGTTATAAAATAAGAGTGACTTATTTCTTGGTCTTGTCTTGTGTAAACATCTTTTACACAGGATCCCCTACTTGCATGTTTCTACATGAACGATCCAGGATCACGTCGTTTCTCTCATTCGCAAAGTAGGCCACACCCATAGTGTTACCAGGATAACGTACCTAGCCTTATCCATTTACTATAGACCATTTAGGTTATATACTCAAACTTGATCCCTGTTTATATCTACGATATAGTTCGAGTATTTCATATTATTAATGCGGCGTTGGACTGAATGTGGATGTTAGAAAAGATGGTAAATAGAGATTAAAAATAATTCAGCCAACCTAGTGCAAGTATACACTATCGCATGTAGTAATAAAAATCTCTGGAAGTATTCCAAAGGTATCGATCCCACAGGGACTAAATTGGAAACACAGATTTGAAGAAGAAACTGTTCAAAGATTGCTTAGATAAGTTAACCAAAGAAATAGTTGGTGATGGTTTTTGGAAAACAAACAAAATAAATAAGTAAAGAATAACAATGATAAATAAGTGAGGTATTCAATATAGCTTCAACCCTAAGGCAAATAACTCTAATCATAGCTTATTTAACCTAAGTTTATTCATGCATTGGGTCAGATTTAACTTCTATTTGGCCTCGCTCCCAAGAACCGTTACAAGGCTAAGCGAGTACCGCTATGCACATTTCTGTGACTCGACTCCGACATAGATAGTTCATGCATGCAATCTATAACCTTATAGTTCTTATAAGGCAACCTTTCCCTATAACACTGAATACACTCTCTCGAGCCATCTCTCCTATATCACATTTATGAAAACCAGTATTTTTTTTCTCTTTCGAGATCAAACTCACATAGCATGCCAAGTCTAAGTGACTAATTTAAACTGAGCAAGATTCAAAATGATATTCAATAAAGAGTGATATGCAATGAATTGAACTCAAGCAAATAAACACTTTCAAGCTATTTAAACTATAAGGGAATTCACTATATTGAATCCCTCAATGGAATTTAGCTACACATGATGGAATATGATGCAAAAGAATAACTTTTCATTGACATAATGAAGTAAAAATACATAAATAATGAAAAGAATAATTGCTAGAAATAAGGTGCAGTAGCTAAAACTAGGGTTTTTTCTTTTATCCAATCCTTCTAGAGTTCGCTCCCAGAAACTTGAGCACATTCTTGCTATTCGGCTGTGTAGGTGCTATGACTTTAGAGAGAGTACGTGCATCTTCTGCTAGTTCATCTGCCCTTCGAGTGACTCTCCTAATCTGAGTGAGCATATGTTCCACTTTACTTCGTAGTGTCGCGTGGTTCTGTCTCGCAAACCCAAAATCATCGCTTAATCTGTCGTACTGCTCCTTTAAATAGGTATAGTCTTTCATTAATCTATCAGTGGCATCCTGATACTTACCGAGGCGAACATTAAGTGACTGAACGGACTCTCTTAGACCCTTGTTGTCGTTGATGAGCTCCCCTAGTTGATCTTCTCTAATCTTGAGCGTTAATTGTAGATCGCCAATTGTTCGACATAGCGTTCCATTCTTTTCTTCTACCTTAGTAATCGTTTGGTTCCTCAAACTATTGCAATCTTCGAGCTCTTTCATCAACTCATGAAGTGACGCAATCTTAGATTGTTGCTTCAAAACTTGGTCATTCCTTGACTTGAGAGTTGCTTGGGAGACTTCCTTATCCCTTCTTAATCGATGCATTCTTCTGTTCAGGTCGCGGGCCTCTGTGTCTAATGCTGAAATTTCTTTTTCTAACTGTTCTTGTTTGCTGACACTGCCCTTTAATCGGTTTAACTCTTTTTCTAGTTCAACATTGCGCAACAAACCTTGCTTTACCTCCAATTGCAGCCTTTCATTTTCTTGAACCAATGATGAATTCGCTTTTCTCAATTCATCACATTCTTTTTCGCGTGCTGCTTGTTCTGTCTGTTGATCTGGTATCACCTTTGCATTAAGTTTTATCTTGGTTTTCATGTTTGGTGACACAAGCACGGTTTTAGCTCTATTTGCATGCCATGTTTTGTACGCCTCCGTGGTATCATCATGAAACTGACCACTCTGGATTTTAGTGATCATTTTCCATGCTTTCACAATTTTCTGAATTCTATCTTTACAGAAGCCTTTATCATAAGCAAATTCGAAATCCTTCAACTCATGCGTAGCAGGGATGAATTGTCGGACCCAAATTTGGCGTACTACCAATAAAGGAGCATAGGCTATACATCCCCAAGGACCCAAAAGAGGTAAACTTTGAAATTTACCACATTTATAGATCATTGGCCTGGTTGACATCCAAGGGGCTCTCCACATTACATCTTCTACCTTTAGTTCGGAGAAAAAGGCTTCCCAAGCGCTCCTTTCAGGGGAGGATGAACTCCAACCTGATTGCACGAACTCTGAAATGGGATTTCGCAGCTTATTCCAGGAACTTGAAAATTTGATCTCTGGACATTTGAATTCGGGTGGACACTTCACATGACTAAGGACCCAAATGTACAATAATGGTGCACACCCTATAAATCTTCCTGTTCCTTTTGTTCTGCAATAATTCAATGAACGAAAAGTTTCTGTCAATACAGGAATAATTGGATCAACTCCTATTTCTATCTTAGCAAACAACTTGACCACACGTTCCTCAACATATCCACATACTTTAGGAAACAAAACAACATTAAAGATACACAATGCCAGTAAAGTTAACTCCTTGTCTTCATTTGCAAATTTTTGTTGAAGAGTAAGGATGTAGTCCAGGGGTAGGCATGTGTTCTCTCCTTTTATCTTTACTTGTTTCTCAATGTCGCTCGTACGAATCTTGCCCAAAAGAGTAGATAATGCTCTTTTCATTGTAAGCTCTTGATCATAAGAATAAGCTTCAACCTCTGTTCGTGTTGGCTTATGCAGAAGGGATTGATATTCCTCTATTGTAGGAGTCATGTCAATTGAGCCAAATGTGAAACATCTATAGGCTGGATCCCAATGTCGAATCAAAGCTTTTAATACAGAATAATTAACTTGTACATACATGAGCTGAGCTAGATGGCCATATTTGCTTGTAAATTTAGCCTTTCTATCTACAGTTAATTTTTCCCAAGCCTGTTTCACTGTTTCTAATTGACTTTCTGGAAAACTGACATCCTTAAATTGAGACATAGCATCTTCTACTAAAGAATCTTCGTGGATTTGTTGTACATTTTCTGACCATTGACGTACTGTTGCTTGATCTTCTATACTCATTTCTTGTATTGGAGGGGGTGATTTTATTTGACTCATACTTTAGTTTCTGCCAATGTAAATAATCGAAAAATCTTGTTAATTTAATTTGCACAATTTTCTTAACTACATTAAACGAGATTTTAAAGGATATTTTCAATGAGTGAAATTTGAAAATTGATATAAGATACAAGGGAAAGAGGAAAAATAAATAAATAAATAAATAAAATTTGACAATAATGCATGTAATAAGTCAAATCCTAGAACTATATGAGTGGAGTTTAACTCTAAGGCATCCTAGAAAAGGTCCCCAAGCTTACCCACCGATTTAACGATGTAGTAGGCTTGAGTGGAGAATTTCATGTGCCTGCACGGGAATCGAAATTCCACGAAGGTCACACTACTCAGTCTCCGAGTCTAGTCCTAAGGTAGAGCCCGGGTAGAAGGCTAGTGAAAGTGTATGAAATGCATGATTAATAAGATGACATACAAATGAATGACATAACAATTACAACATAAAAAAAATGGTAACAATACGATGACATGCAAATGAATGACATAACTAAGATAAAGTAATTACAACATTAAAAAAAATGGTAATAGACAAGTGAATAACAATATGCCAAACAAATAATATTATAAAGTAAGAAAAACAAAATAAATAAATAACAAAACAATAACAAAAGGACCTAAAGAAAAATTCAATTCAAAGGACAATAAAAATATTCATGGCTTGACCCTCAAAAGTCCCCAGTGGAGTCGCCAAGCTGTCGCAACGTCATCGCGACGCGGAGCGGCCGACATCCTTTCTTGGGTTTTTTAGAAGAAAATTGGAGTCGCCACCAATCATTGAGGGTGTGATTGGTCACCTTTAAAATAAAAAACAAAACTAGTCTTAGAAAACCAGAAATTAGGTTCGGGAGTCGTTTGAGTGTAGGGAAGGTATTAGCACCCTACAACACCCGTTTAAGAAAACGATTACCACAGTATCTTAAATTGTCCAATTAAATGAATAAAAAGAGTCCTTTATTTTTATTTTTCTTAAAAAAAACTGATAAATATGAAAATATAAACCCAAAATGCAATAATAAACACAAGATGTCTCATTTGTTTTTACCTTAACTTTAGAAATAAAGTAAGGATTAAACATTATGAGTTGGATAACCAATTTAATATAAATCATGTCTAATTTCTCTTTTAATTAAAGGAAATATGGGCGATACATGATTGTGTTTATTAAAAAAAAAAAAAAAAAAAAAAAAAAAAGATGTAAAAGAAGAAAATCATTCAAAGAGTGAATTCTTTTTAGGGAAAATGAGAATTTTCATACGCCTACACGGGAGTTGAACTCCACGAAGACACATTACTCAGTTCCCATAATCCCTTTCAAAAGAAAATCAAAACAATAACAATAATTGAAATTGACCAAACGGAATTAAGGATTAGATTAAAGCAATTTGGAGAATGAAAGGAAAAAACAAATGAATTAGAAAGTTTAAAAAAATGAAGTTGGCAAAGTGCAAAAGTGAACTAAAACAAGAGAGAAATTAAAAATGATAATGATAATGATGATAATAATAACCATAATAATAATAATAACAATAATAACAAAACAAAAAAAAAAAAAACAAAGGAAATAGAAAAACAAAATCCCACCTTTTTTACTTCTCTCTTTCTTCTTTTTTCCTTCTTTCTTACCCAATGTTTCCTCTCCCCGTATACTCCTTCCTCCCCCTCTTTTTTCCTCTTTTCCTCTTCCACTTTCTTTTCTCTCTTTTTCTATCACTCTCTAAGCTAAACTCTTGCTCAAATGCCTAAACTCTCTCAAGCTCACTTTTACTCTAAACTTCTTCTCTTTTTTTCTCTCATTTTCTATCACTCTCTAAGCTAAACTCTTGCTCAAATGCCTAAACTCTCTCAAATGCCTAAACTCTCTCAAGCTCACTTTTACTCTAAAATTCCTCTCCTTCTTCTTGTGTTCCGTCCCTTTCATCCTCCATCTCCCCCCTTTTTATACTTGAAGGGTTACTAAATTAGGGGGAGGATGGATGAGAAAATGGTGGAAAAAAATAAAAAAAATAAAAAAAATAAAAAAATGAGAGCCATGAAAAGTCTTTTGAATAGGTAAACTTCCCCTTGAATAGGAATGGGGATGAAAAGTCTTTTGAATAGGTAAACTTCCCCTTGAATAGGAATGGGGAAGACCAAAAAAAAAAAAATAATAATAATAATAATAAATAAATAAATAAATAAAAATAAAAAAAAACGAATTTTTGATAAAAACATGTGAGAAGGGGGGTTTGAACCACAGACCTCGTGGTTATCAATGCGACTTCATGCCAGTTGAGCTATGCTCTTGTTGACATACAAGAAAAAACAAATTGACCACCAAATATTGGAAACCTTCAAACATTATTACTGAAAATCAAGCCGGACCAAATACGGTGTCTACAGTTTGCCCCCCTTTGTGTATCCTTGAAGGATTGAAAGGGTAGACAAAGGAAAGAGACTAAGTACTGGGGAGGCAAAGATTTGTTTGGTAAGAATTTGAATCAGGTATCGACCACAATTCAATAGTCAGGTTTGGTTCAACCGAGAGAAAAACTTAAAACAGACCTGGATTGACACAGGCTTCGACCTCGACTGAATAGTCGGGTTCGACTTAACCGAGATAAAAATTGAAAACGGACCTGGATTGACACAGGCTTCGACCTCACTGAATAGTCGGGTTCGATTTAACCAAAAGAAAAAATTAAAATGGACCTGGATTGACACAGGCTTCGACCTCGACTGAATAGTCGGGTTTGATTTAACCGAAAGAAAAAATGAAAATGGACCTGGATTGACACAGGCTTCGACCTCGACTGAATAGTCGGGTTCGATTTAACAGAGAGAAAAACTGAAAACGGGCCTGGATTGACACAGGCTTCGACCTCGACTGAATAGTCGGGTTTGATTTAACCGAAAGAAAAAATTAAAATGGACCTGGATTGACACAGGCTTCGACCTCGACTGAATAGTCGGGTTTGATTTAATCGAAAGAAAGAGAGAAAAAAAAAGACTGGAAATGGACCTGGATTGACACAGGCTTTGATCTCGACTGAATAGTCGGGTTCAATTTAACCGAAAGAAAAAACTGGAAATGGACCTGGATTGACACAGGCTTTGACCTCGGCTGAATATTCGGGTTCGATTTAACCGAGAGAAAAAACATAAAACGGACCTGGATTGACACAGGCTTCGACCTCGACTGAATAGTCGGGTTCGATTTAACCGAGAGAAAAACTGAAAACGGACCGGGATTGACACATGCTTCGACCTCGACTGAATAGTCGGGTTCGATTTAACCGAAGAAAGAAAAAAAAAAAAAAAAAAAAAACTTAAAACGAACCTTGATTGACACAGGCTTCGACCTCGGCTGAATAGTCGGGTTCGGTTTAATCGAAAAACTGGAAATGGACTTGGATTGACACAGGCTTCGACCTCGACTGAATAGTCGGGTTCGATTTAACCGAAAATAAATTTTCTTTGCAATGCATGCTAAACTTGAATACTTGAATACATGGGGTGCGGATTTAGCACTATCCGAAAACTATGATATAAATTTCTTTAAAAGATATTTGATAGCTCGGGCACCCCATTCGCATCACCCATGGTAATAGACCTTAATTGGATCATGAACTCACTAAACAACTTGCTCTTTGTTTGATGACCAAAAATGTATCCAGAACGACTTTGCTCCTGTGATAATAATCCACAGTTTGAGAAGACGAAAAATAATGGTTTTGCCCCAGTTTAAGACTTTGTCATGTTGAAATGACGGTTTTGTCCTCCATGATGACATTCCATCAACCTTCATGATCACGGTGCTCTTGGAAAAATATTGCCTTTGGATTCTTTGTTTGGACATATATATGTATTTCACATCGAATCGTTTAAGTTACCACCATTGATTTGAAATATCGCGTTTATGTCACTTTTTGTTTATTCAATTGTAATGATAATAAAGGTAAACATGCCAAACATTCATATTTGAGGAGATATTATGGAGACTGGGGGAGAAAAATGGACAAGATAGGCCATGCTTCGAGAAGGGAGCTTTGATTTATGACTAAAATTCAATAGACATATGTGTCAATGTTAAGGTTCTAGAACATGAGACAAAAGTAACCTCTTAAACATGATATAGAAATTGAAGCGTAATTCTCCTAGACACTTGTTGAATTCCCGCAACTTTGCCGAATCCTTTGATACACAAGTAGCCTATGCATAATATCTTCGAACTTGATCTGAATTAACTGGACTTGGCAGCTCATTACCATCCATGTTAGTCAAGACTAAAGCTCCTCTAGAGAAAGCTTTCTTCACCACGAATGGTCCTTCATAGTTTGGGGTCCACTTGCCTCGGTGATCTTTTAGAAAAGGAAGAATTCGTTTTAAGACTAAATCCCCTTCTCTGAATACTCTAGGACGCACTTTCTTATCATAGGCTTTCATCATTCGTCTTTGGTAAAGTTGACCTCTGCATAATGCTGTCAATCTCTTTTCTTCAACAAAGTTGAGCTGCTCATAGCGGTTTTGGATCCATTCAGCCTCTTCTAAATTAGTCTCCATGAGGACCCTTATTGATGGAATTTCCACTTCAATGGGAAGAACAGCTTCCATACCATAAACTAATGAAAATGGTGTTGCCCCAGTTGAAGTGCGAACCGATGTGCGATATCCATGTAATGCAAAAGGAAGCATTTCATGCCAATCTTTATACGTCACCGTCATTTTTTGCACAATCCTTTTTATGTTTTTATTGGCAGCTTCCACTGCTCCATTCATCTTTGGTCTATACGGAGTTGAGTTGACATGCTTGATCTTGAATTGCTCACATAACTCAGTCATCAATTTATTGTTCAGATTTCGTGCATTATCAGATACTATGGTCTCAGGAAGACCATAGCGACATATAATCTCCTTCTTGATGAATTTGATCACAACTCCTTTCGTCACCTCTCGATAGGACATTGCTTCTACCCATTTGGTAAAATAATATATTGCCACCAAGATGAATCGATGTCCATTTGAGGCTTTTGGGTCAATAGGGCTTATAACGTCCATTCCCCACATGGAAAATGGCCATGGTGTCGTCATAACGTGCAACTGAGATGCTGGAGCATGAGCTTTATCTGCATAAATCTGACATTTGTGGCATTTTCGGGCATATTTGATACAGTCAGCTTCTATGGTTAACTAGTAATAGCCAGCCCTTAATGCCTGTCTGGCCATCATGTGTCCATTTGCATGGGTGCCGCAAATTCCCTCATGAATTTCTTTCATAATCGCGTTGGCTTCATTTGTATCTACACACCTTAGAAGTACCATATCATGATTTCTTTTGTAAAGTATTTCTCCATTTAGGAAGAACTTCATTGCTAACTTTCTAAGTGTGCGCTTGTCATTTTCTGAGGCATTCAGAGGATAGGTTCCACATTTCAAATAATGTTTGATGTCTTGAAACCACGGCTTGTCATCAAACTCTTCTTCTATATTCATGCAAGAGGCTGAAACATCTACCATTCCCATCTTAATAGGTTGTACCTCATGATTGGGGTCTATGTTGAACATGACTGCAAGCGTAGCCAAGGCGTCTGCTATTTGATTACTCTCCCTTGGTAAATAGTCAAAAGTGATTTCTTCAAATTTATGAGACAAATCTAATATAAACTTTTTATAAGGCAATAGCTTAGTGTCCCTTGTTTCCCATTCTCCTCTCAATTGGTGAATCACCAACATAGAATCTCCCAAGACTCGAAGTTTCTTTATCTTCATATCCAATGAAGTTTGGATACCCATAGAACAAGCTTCATATTCAGCCATATTATGAGTACAATCAAAACTTAATTTGGCGGTGAGAGGGAACAACTTTCCTTCAGGCGATATTAATACAACACCTATCCCATGACCTAACTCATTGGAGGCCCCATCAAACAACATGGTCCATGTTTCCAAGTCTGATATTTCTTTTTCCACCATTATAGTGGAGACAAATTCATCAGGGAAATCAAATTTCATTGGTTCATAATCGTCTATAGGTTGCTCGGCCAAATGATCGGCTAGTGCACTTCCTTTTATTGACTTTCGAGTAACATAGACAATATCATACTCGGATAAAAGAACCTGCCATCTAGCAATTCTACCAGACAAAGACGGCTTTTCAAAGATGTATTTGATAGGATCCATCTTTGAGATAAGCCATGTTGTGTAGTACAACATATATGGTCTCAAACGACGAGCGGCCCAAGCTAGAGCACAACAAGTTCTTTCTAAAAGAGAATATCTGGTTTCGCAATCAATGAACTTTTTGCTTAAATAATATATGGCTTGCTCTTTTCTACCTGAACTGTCATGCTGTCCCAGTACACACCCCATTGAATTTTCTGTCACTGTAAGATATAAGATAAGTGGACGATTTGGAGTTGGAGGTACAAGAACAGGAGGGTTTTGTAGGTATTGTTTGATCTTTTCAAATGCTTTTTGACAGTCATCATTCCATATGCATGTATTGTTCTTACGAAGTAGCTTGAAGATTGGTTCACATGTTGCTGTAAGATGTGATATGAATCTTGCAATATAATTCAATCTTCCCAAGAAACCTCTGACTTCTTTTTGAGTACGTGGTGGTGGCATTTCTAGAATGGCTTTGACTTTGTCTGGGTCAACTTTAATTCCCTTATGGCTTACGACGAAACCCAACAACTTGCCAGAAGTGACCCCAAATGTGCATTTACTCGGATTCAGTTTCAACTTGAATTTCCTCAATCGCTCGAATAACTTTCGGAGAATGGTTGCATGCTCTTCCCCTGGTTTTGACTTAGCAATCATGTCATCAACATACACTTCGATCTCCTTATGCATTAGGTCATGGAAGAGAGTAACCATGGCCCGTTGGTAGGTTGCCCCAGCATTTTTCAATCCGAACGACATGACCTTATAACAAAAGGTTCCCCATAATGTGATGAATGTAGTTTTCTCTTGATCTTCAGGTGCCATTTTGATTTGATTGTAACCTGAGAATCCATCCATAAAGGAAAAAGTTGAGAATCCAGCTGTATTATCTACCAGTACATCAATATGAGGAAGTGGGAAGTTATCCTTTGGGCTTGCTCGATTCAAATCTCTATAATCAACACACATTCGGACCTGTCCATTCTTTTTAGGTACTGGCACAATGTTAGCTACCCATTCTGGATAATTAGCAACTGTTAAGAATCCTGCATCAATTTGTTTCATGACTTCCTCTTTTATTTTGATTAACATGTCTGGCTTCATCTTGCGTAACTTTTGTCTCACTGGCTTGCATTCAGGCTTAAGTGGCAAATGATGCACCACAATACTTGTGTCTAAACCAGGCATATCTTGATAAGACCAGGCAAAAACATCAATGTATTCATGAAGCAATGTTATTAACCCTTGACGGCTTTCAGCAGACATGTTGGTCCCGATTTTAACTTCTTTAATCTCTACTTGAGATCCCAAGTTAATCGTCTCTATCAACTCTTCATGTGGTCCCAATATCCTCTCTTCTTCTTCAATCATTCTCAACAATTCAGGAGTAAGTTCTAGATCTTCCTCATTACCACTTGTTCTCTCATCGGACTCAACATCGTATGTAGGAGAATCAAGTTCGTATTTAAGATCATTAACGCTTTCAATCCCAATTTCGCTGTTTAAGAGAGGGATTATTCAGTATGATGAAAGAAGATAAATGAAGGAATGGAATAAATGAAATCAATGCTAAAAGAAGTAGACACAAGAGAGATTCATTGGATGATAGGAAAGGAAGGAAAAAAAAAATGCTTCTTCATTAACAAATGAAATATTGACATAGAACACATAAATCATCAAAACAAAAGACAAACAAAAAGTTTAAAAATTACTTTGATATCTCATTAACAAATGATGGTAGCTCCATTACAGTCCAATTATTGAGTTCAAAGTCTTCTGGGCACAGATAAACTAAGGGACCGCCTTCTTTGTTCTGTTCGATTATAGCCATGACTGCAGGGTCTTGAGATTCCGAATGAATTATTCCAGCAAAGATGAAGGTATCATGAAGATGAGGAATGATATTCATTTGATACTTCGGCTCACGGTTCTCCAATCTAGCCAGTCGTTTTTCTTTCTCCTGCCTGTGTGCTTTAATCATATCTTTTTTGCTTGGTTTATACCCCAAACCAAACCTCTTCATATTTTTCGACATATTCAACAAATTTTCGAGGCTTTGGTTGCTTCCTGTTAAGGAGAGTTTTGAAAGTTGCTGCTCCATTTTCCCTATCTCTCCGTATAAAGTGGTGGCATTTGCAATCTCAAAAGCTTGAAATGATGACTCAAAAACCTCTTCTGCTGCTTCTATGTAGGGCATTGAAGAGGGTCTTGACACTAAGATATCCTCTTGCCCAGATATGATTACTAGTTTGCGGTCGACCACAAATTTAAGTTTTTGGTGTAATGATGATGGGACCACTCCAGCTGAGTGAATCCAGGGACGCCCTAACAAGAAGCTGTAGGCCGAATTAATGTTCATAACCTGAAAGGTTATATCGAAGGTGCATGGACCTATCTGGATGGGCACTTCTATGTCTCCAACAACTTCACTACGTGCCCCATCAAAAGCTCGTACGATCATAGTGCTGGGCCTTATATGAGACATATCAACAGGCAATTTCTCCAACGTGGATTTAGGCATTATGTTCAAGGAGGAACCATTATCAACTAGAACTTTTGCCACAGCAAAATTTTTGCACTTAACTGTAATGTGCAAGGCTTTAGTGTGTCCGGTGCCTTCTGGTGGTAACTCATCATCTGTGAAGGTTACTGAACTGGATGCAGTTATGTTTCCAACAATGTTATCCAAGTTGTCCACCGTAATATCCTGCGGAACATAAGTTTGATTCAAAATGTCCAACAAAGTCTTACGATGCGTATCTGAAGCCAGTAACAAAGCCAATATGGAAATCTTTGCAGGGGTTCGACCTAACTGTTCAACCACTTTATAATCACTTTGTTTAACCAACTTCAAAAATTCTTGGATGTCATCTTCAGATGCTGGCTGTTTAACATCCAGGTTTTTCACTGCAATGGGCTCTTCTGTTTTTTCCTTGATATTTTCAGTGATCTTGGCTTTTCCTTTTTCTTTACCCTTGGGTTTCAATAGGTCTTCTGGTGTATAACACTTCCCGCTTCGTGTTAAACCTCCTATCCCACTAATATTATGGATTGGGAGGGGTTCAGAACCAACAGTTACCTTATATTCATAGTTCCAAGGTACTGCTTTTGAACTTTTATATTCAAAGGGAGTCGGAATCTGGATGGTAATCGGTCTTGGCTTGGAATTAGGGGTACTGGGCTTCTCGCGATAAGAAATTGTTAACGGTTTTGGCTTGAGAGACAACCTTGAGCATTCTTCTATAATATCAACTTCCCCATACTGAGGGAACTGAGTCATCTTTTGAGAAACTGTTAAAAAATGTGAATCTAACAACTCCTGAACCTTCAAACGAAAATGAGGACATTGGTCGATAGAATGCCCTTTTGCCCCAGTGTGATAAGAACACATCAAACTGTCATCGTATGCTCTGACACCCAGATCCGATTGGAGACGTTCTACTCCAATGTATCCATTACTGAATAATATCTCGAATAGTTCTCCCATGGGAGTAACTATGCTCTCAACATTGTTTTTCAAATCAGCTCCATGAACCTGATCTATCGCATTTACTTGTGCATTCTGATGGTTTGGCAGAGGATTGTTGTTGACATCTGGACCATTTTCTTTCTTAAAGTTCAACCATCCTGCCTTTATCAATGCTTGCACCCTATGCTTGAGTGCAGTACAGTTTTCAGTGGAATGTCCAATTGCTCCTGCATGGTAGTCGCAACGGGCATTTGGGTCATACCACTTTGGGTAAGGTGGCTTTACTGGGTCTATTGGTACGGGTGCCAGCTGATTATTCTGGAAGAGTTGGGGTAGAAGTTCGGTATATGTCATCGGAATCGGATCAAAATGAGTCTGTCTACGGACGCCTTTATTGTTTTGGTGTCCTTGGACATAAGGAGTGTTGTGTTGATTCCGAGGTTGGTAGCCTTGAGTAGGACGAGGATTTTGGACGTAAGGGGATGAATATTGGGCTGACGTATTATTGATATAGGGTTGAGGGTAAACATATGGAGGTGGATAGTGATATTGTGGCACTCCGGCATTAGGGTATGGTTGTCTTGAATTGAAACCAATCATCTGAACTTCTCCCTCTTTTTTCTTCGATGGAACCCCCTTTTTCGTTGTTGATGATCCAGCCGTATCAGTTATCTTTCCATGCTTAATTCCGTACTCGATTCTCTCTCCAATTGTCATTATGTCAGAGAAATTGGTAGAGGCGCTCCCAATCATCTTATCATAGAAAGGAGATTTGAGAGTATTAATAAACATGGTCGACAGCTCCTTATCAGCTAAAGGTGGTTGCACCTGAGCAGCAGTATCCCTCCACCTTTGGGCGTACTCTTTAAAGCTTTCTGTGCTCTTCTTCTCCATCCTCTGGAGGTCTAAGCGGTCAGGAGCCATATCTATGTTGTGCTTATATTGCTTTAAAAATGAATCAACTAGATTCTTCCATGAACATATATGAGTGCTGTCTAACTGCATATACCATCGAGATGCTGGACCAGTAAGACTGTCCTGGAAGCAGTGAATTAACAGCTTGTCATTTTGGACGTATGCTGCCATCTTCCTACAATACATGATGAGATGGTTCTTAGGACAGGATGCTCCATCATACTTTTCAAACTCGGGCACCTTGAATTTTGGAGGGAGGATTACATCTGGTACCAAGCATAGCTTGGTCGCATCTATATTTCCGAAGACGTTTGTTCCTTCTACTGCCCTTAATCTTTCCTCCAAGACTTCAAGCTTTTCACTAGAAGAAACTTTCTCTCCTCCCGTTAACTCTTTTCTGATTTCAGGATCATCTAAATTGGGAACTGTAATGGTCACCTTGGGAGGTACCTCTGTGGGTAGTGAAAATCCAGGTTGATTGTGTACAGGCACTTGCTCATTCTTGAAAAATGGAAATGGGTGCTGCTCTACTGGAATATTGTACAATGGATGATATTTTGGAGTAGTACCCTCTGTTGATTGCCGGATTGGAGGGTCGTTCATTGTATTGCTGGACTGAGCAATATCAGGTATTATTTTGCCTCTTTCCAGGGCGACAAGAATGGCATCCATTTTTTCTCGTAACTCCTCAATATCTTTCTTTGTTTTCTCCATCTCAGTACTCTGCTCTTCCATGATCCTTGTCTTGTATCTTGTGACGTAGGTGCGGTGGATTCGAGGTGACCGAGCTATCTTATGATTCTGTTTATATTTTTAATGAAAAGAGATTTTAGTGTAAGAAAAGAGAAAGACAAAACGAAACAAAAAAAAGTGATAGAAGAGAAGAAGAAAAAAAAAATGGCTTTGATATTAAATTGGAAAATGATAAAACAATGTAGCAGCAAAATTTGTGCAGAATTGAATTACAAGATATTTCAACTATCTAAATAAAACATAAACTAAAGTAAAGAGTTAATAAAATTGCCCCCAATATTCTAAACTTATACGAAGTTTTCCCAGAAACTTGAGCACATTCTTGCTATTCGGCTGTGTAGGTGCTATGACTTTAGAGAGAGTACGTGCATCTTCTGCTAGTTCATCTGCCCTTCGAGTGACTCTCCTAATCTGAGTGAGCATATGTTCCACTTTACTTCGTAGTGTCGCGTGGTTCTGTCTCGCAAACCCAAAATCATCGCTTAATCTGTCGTACTGCTCCTTTAAATAGGTATAGTCTTTCATTAATCTATCAATGGCATCCTGATACTTACCGAGGCGAACATTAAGTGACTGAACGGACTCTCTTAGACCCTTGTTGTCGTTGATGAGCTCCCCTAGTTGATCTTCTCTAATCTTGAGCGTTAATTGTAGATCGCCAATTGTTCGACATAGCGTTCCATTCTTTTCTTCTACCTCAGTAATCGTTTGGTTCCTCAAACTATTGCAATCTTCGAGCTCTTTCATCAACTCATGAAGTGACGCAATCTCAGATTGTTGCTTCAAAACTTGGTCATTCCTTGACTTGAGAGTTGCTTGGGAGACTTCCTTATCCCTTCTTAATCGATGCATTCTTCTGTTCAGGTCGCGGGCCTCTGTGTCTAATGCTGAAATTTCTTTTTCTAACTGTTCTTGTTTGCTGACACTGCCCTTTAATCGGTTTAACTCTTTTTCTAGTTCAACATTGCGCAACAAACCTTGCTTTACCTCCAATTGCGGCCTTTCATTTTCTTGAACCAATGATGAATTCGCTTTTCTCAATTCATCACATTCTTTTTCGCGTGCTGCTTGTTCTGTCTGTTGATCTGGTATCACCTTTGCATTAAGTTTTATCTTGGTTTTCATGTTTGGTGACACAAGCACGGTTTTAGCTCTATTTGCATGCCATGTTTTGTACGCCTCCGTGGTATCATCATGAAACTGACCACTCTGGATTTTAGTGATCATTTTCCATGCTTTCACAATTTTCTGAATTCTATCTTTACAGAAGCCTTTATCATAAGCAAATTCGAAATCCTTCAACTCATGCGTAGCAGGGATGAATTGTCGGACCCAAATTTGGCGTACTACCAATAAAGGAGCATAGGCTATACATCCCCAAGGACCCAAAAGAGGTAAACTTTGAAATTTACCACATTTATAGATCATTGGCCTGGTTGACATCCAAGGGGCTCTCCACATTACATCTTCTACCTTTAGTTCGGAGAAAAAGGCTTCCCAAGCGCTCCTTTCAGGGGAGGATGAACTCCAACCTGATTGCACGAACTCTGAAATGGGATTTCGCAGCTTATTCCAGGAACTTGAAAATTTGATCTCTGGACATTTGAATTCGGGTGGACACTTCACATGACTAAGGACCCAAATGTACAATAATGGTGCACACCCTATAAATCTTCCTGTTCCTTTTGTTCTGCAATAATTCAATGAACGAAGAGTTTCTGCCAATACAGGAATAATTGGATCAACTCCTATTTCTATCTTAGCAAACAACTTGACCACACGTTCCTCAACATATCCACATACTTTAGGAAACAAAACAACATTAAAGATACACAATGCCAGTAAAGTTAACTCCTTGTCTTCATTTGCAAATTTTTGTTGAAGAGTAAGGATGTAGTCCAGGGGTAGGCATGTGTTCTCTCCTTTTATCTTTACTTGTTTCTCAATGTCGCTCGTACGAATCTTGCCCAAAAGAGTAGATAATGCTCTTTTCATTGTAAGCTCTTGATCATAAGAATAAGCTTCAACCTCTGTTCGTGTTGGCATATGCAGAAGGGATTGATATTCCTCTATTGTAGGAGTCATGTCAATTGAGCCAAATGTGAAACATCTATAGGCTGGATCCCAATGTCGAATCAAAGCTTTTAATACAGAATAATTAACTTGTACATACATGAGCTGAGCTAGATGGCCATATTTGCTTGTAAATTTAGCCTTTCTATCTACAGTTAATTTTTCCCAAGCCTGTTTCACTGTTTCTAATTGACTTTCTGGAAAACTGACATCCTTAAATTGAGACATAGCATCTTCTACTAAAGAATCTCCGTGGATTTGTTGTACATTTTCTGACCATTGACGTACTATTGCTTGATCTTCTATACTCATTTCTTGTATTGGAGGGGGTGATTTTATTTGACTCATACTTTAGTTTCTGCCAATGTAAATAATCGAAAAATCTTGTTAATTTAATTTGCACAATTTTCTTAACTACATTAAACGAGATTTTAAAGGATATTTTCAATGAGTGAAATTTGAAAATTGATATAAGATACAAGGGAAAGAGGAAAAATAAATAAATAAATAAATAAAATTTGACAATAATGCATGTAATAAGTCAAATCCTAGAACTATATGAGTGGAGTTTAACTCTAAGGCATCCTAGAAAAGGTCCCCAAGCTTACCAACCGATTTAACGATGTAGTAGGCTTGAGTGGAGAATTTCATGTGCCTGCACGGGAATCGAAATTCCACGAAGGTCACACTACTCAGTCTCCGAGTCTAGTCCTAAGGTAGAGCCCGGGTAGAAGGCTAGTGAAAGTGTGTGAAATGCATGATTAATAAGATGACATACAAATGAATGACATAACAATTACAACATAAAAAAAAATGGTAACAATACGATGACATGCAAATGAATGACATAACTAAGATAAAGTAATTACAACATTAAAAAAAATGGTAATAGACAAGTGAATAACAATATGCCAAACAAATAATATTATAAAGTAAGAAAAACAAAATAAATAAATAACAAAACAATAACAAAAGGACCTAAAGAAAAAATCAATTCAAAGGACAATAAAAATATTCATGGCTTGACCCTCAAAAGTCCCCAGTGGAGTCGCCAAGCTGTCGCAACGTCATCGCGACGCGGAGCGGCCGACATCCTTTCTTGGGTTTTTTAGAAGAAAATTGGAGTCGCCACCAATCATTGAGGGTGTGATTGGTCACCTTTAAAATAAAAAACAAAACTAGTCTTAGAAAACCAGAAATTAGGTTCGGGAGTCGTTTGAGTGTAGGGAAGGTATTAGCACCCTACAACACCCGTTTAAGAAAACGATTACCACAGTATCTTAAATTGTCCAATTAAATGAATAAAAACAGTCCTTTATTTTTATTTTTCTTAAAAAAAACTGATAAATATGAAAATATAAACCCAAAATGCAATAATAAACACAAGATGTCTCATTTGTTTTTACCTTAACTTTAGAAATAAAGTAAGGATTAAACATTATGAGTTGGATAACCAATTTAATATAAATCATGTCTAATTTCTCTTTTAATTAAAGGAAATATGGGCGATACATGATTGTGTTTATTAAAAAAAAAAAAAAAAAAAAAAGATGTAAAAGAAGAAAATCATTCAAAGAGTGAATTCTTTTTAGGGAAAATGAGAATTTTCATACGCCTACACGGGAGTTGAACTCCACGAAGACACATTACTCAGTTCCCATAATCCCTTTCAAAAGAAAATCAAAACAATAACAATAATTGAAATTGACCAAACGGAATTAAGGATTAGATTAAAGCAATTTGGAGAATGAAAGGAAAAAACAAATGAATTAGAAAGTTTAAAAAAATGAAGTTGGCAAAGTGCAAAAGTGAACTAAAACAAGAGAGAAATTAAAAATGATAATGATAATGATGATAATAATAACCATAATAATAATAATAACAATAATAACAAAACAAAAAAAAAAAACAAAGGAAATAGAAAAACAAAATCCCACCTTTTTTACTTCTCTCTTTCTTCTTTTTTCCTTCTTTCTTACCCAATGTTTCCTCTCCCCGTATGCTCCTTCCTCCCCCTCTTTTTTCCTCTTTTCCTCTTCCACTTTCTTTTCTCTCTTTTTCTATCACTCTCTAAGCTAAACTCTTGCTCAAATGCCTAAACTCTCTCAAGCTCACTTTTACTCTAAACTTCTTCTCTTTTTTTCTCTCCTTTTCTATCACTCTCTAAGCTAAACTCTTGCTCAAATGCCTAAACTCTCTCAAATGCCTAAACTCTCTCAAGCTCACTTTTACTCTAAAATTCCTCTCCTTCTTCTTGTGTTCCGTCCCTTTCATCCTCCATCTCCCCCCTTTTTATACTTGAAGGGTTACTAAATTAGGGGGAGGATGGATGAGAAAATGGTGGAAAAAAATAAAAAAAATAAAAAAAATAAAAAAATGAGAGCCATGAAAAGTCTTTTGAATAGGTAAACTTCCCCTTGAATAGGAATGGGGAAGACCAAAAAAAAAAAAATAATAATAATAATAATAATAATAATAATAAAATAAATAAATAAAAAAAAAAATGATTTTTTGATAAAAACATGTGAGAAGGGGGGTTTGAACCACAGACCTCGTGGTTATCAATGCGACTTCATGCCAGTTGAGCTATGCTCTTGTTGACATACAAGAAAAAACAAATTGACCACCAAATATTGGAAACCTTCAAACATTATTACTGAAAATCAAGCCGGACCAAATACGGTGTCTACAATTATTACGCTCTGATTCATTTTAGGAATCTAAGTTTAATCAACTAATCTCGTTGTCACGACGGATAATTAAACTAGTTGCATGGATTATGATCTATCCTAACTTCTCTCTATCGAGTCTCCATTAAGAATCAGATCAATACACAATTGGCCAGATTGCATACAACATTAAGCACATCCATACAAATAATTAGGAAAAGGACAAGAGACAGGTAATTATAACAATATTTTGACTATAATTTCATTTCAAGACCCCAAATTGGGGTTTAGCTATACATAGCTAAAGTATCCACAAAATTTACAATGGAAAGAATGATTAAGAGCATAATAAAAGGAAAGGAATTGACCGTCGAAAACCCCTTCGCTGACGCTTGGAGTCCCTCCGAACACTCCTTGAGCCTCCTAGGATGCTTCCCAAAATTCCCCAAAAATTTTCCACTAAAGAAACTCTAAAAAAGGCTAGAAAGCCTTGAGAGAGGCTCCCAAGGGAGCCAAGAAAGCAAGGAAAGAATGGAAGAAAGTGATGATCGATGCCAAAAATAAGGCACCAAGGGGCGCCTTATATAGGCTCGGAAAGGGGGTAGCATCGCGGCGCTATTTGGCACAGCGTCGCGACGTTGTGACGTCATCGACTTGTCGGCCACGAAATGGACAGCGTCGGAACGCTAGGCAATTTCCAGAACTTTCAGCTGCGATTTTGGGCTTGATTTTGGGCCTCCACTTCATTTCATTTGGGCATTTTTCACATGATTGATCTCTTTTGACTCCCCTTTGTCTTTAGCATGGTAATTGGGCTTGAATGGCTTCATTTTGGGCACTTTTCTCACCAAAATCCATAATTTTCTCCTAGAGACCAAATGACAAAATATATTAAATATTTTCAATAAAAACACAATTAAAGCACTAAAAAGCCTAATAAATTGGGACTAAAATAGCGACATTTCTGCTCGCTATCAGCATCCCTACTCATGGGTGTCTACTAGGGTTATGTCACCACCCTCTTCTTCCCAGTGAGTTCTGCTTGGATTTCTCTTCGAATCAAGGCCTTATATGGTATGGGGAGTAGTTGAGGAACCACGAAAATGATGCTGGTAGTTAGCCCAGTCAGTTTCAGAGTCAAAACAACCGGTTAGGTGCGTAGAACACTTGTTCAAAACGACCCGCGACGGACTCAAAACTGCCTCTGTCTGCCCAGAAATGCGCATTTGGATTTTGTCTTGCCAGAAATGTGGTCACGTTTCTGGGTTTTTCCAGATATCCTTTGTTTTCTGCAAAACACCAAACTAAGTAAAATTCATATCAGAATCGGTCATTTTAAGCACAAATAAGCATAATTTGACATACATGACTCTCAACTTCCTAATTCATCAACTTTAATACTTTTTGAGCTCGGGAATAGTAAATTTGATCTAAAACATACAATTTTGACAAGATAATGAGCTAAATATAAGGGTAAAATAGGTATATTTTTTACCCTTATCATACCCCCAAACTTAACTCATTGCTTGTCCTCAGGCAATAGCAAATCAGAACGTTAGAGATCAATTTTTTAATTGTCAATCCAAATGTGAGAGCTCAATAATAATTCCAAATCAAAATGTTATAGATCACATGCAATTGCCAACCATGGTACTAACATCTAATTTAATTACAAATAAAGATGTCATGAATAAACCATATTGAATCAAGTAAACATGTTTCTCATGATCGTTTTCTAAACAGTTGCATTTCAGGAGAGGTTTCTACTCTAGTGCCAGTCAACTTCTATGTTTCCTAGGCATGAAGATTTCTACTTTTCTTTTTCAAAGCAAAACTCTTCCTAGTCAATCCTAACCAATATGTTTAAACTACCTAACTACTACTTGAGCATACATGAGTTACTTGACCATTTCTAATCTCCCCCAAACTTATTTGACTGCTGGTGCTCTTTTTATTCAACTTCTTTTTCTCCCAAGAGTATCCTTGTTGTCACCTCTATCTTCGTTCTAGCTTATCGACACTTTGTGGTGAAGATATCTAGCTACGAGAAAAGATTACGAACTCGGACTAATACTCACTTCCTTAAGTAAACCTTTCGTGCAGTGGCAAACCATGGGTGTCATGAATGCCCTTGATTACTTAGTAAACTCTAGGAATGAGGTGTAACTCTCGGTTTTTTTTCTTTTTTTCTTTTTTTTAGATGATATATAATTAGCACGTATCTTCTTTTCCAACAGTTCAAACTTACACAAAACATATATTTACAAAGTAAAGCACCCCCCAAACTTAAGATAGGCAATGCCCTCATTGACTTTTGATTTTGAGGCATGGGCTTAACATGAGGCTTTTGTTTTTTCAAAACATCAAGGCTAAACTCACCTAGTGTGTTAGAAAGATTAAACATGAGGAAGTTTAGACTTAAGAAAAATTTGTAAGGAAAAAGACTAATGGAAAGCCTATGACTAGAAAACAAATCGGTTTGTGACGGCGACACTTTATGAGATAGAAATAAGTTCTAGTTATCATCATTAAGGACTTAAAAGAAAACTCAAATGAAAACATATTTTTCTACAACATTTTTGAAGCAAATTTTTTTCGTAAAGTTGATTTTTTCCAAGAGTTTCACATATTTAGCCAAAAAAACAGTAAGCAGATTTTTTTAGAAAAGTTTAAAAACCCAAGTTATCTAAACTATCCTAACAACACGCTATCCTAAAACTAACCTATAAAAATTATTAACAATTAACTAAACATTTAAAGCAATAAAAACAACAACTAACATAAGTAAAAACAGAAACTAAGCATGCTAAAAACTAAAAAACAACAACTAACTATTCACAGAAACAGTTTAAATATTTACAAAACAACAGATAGAGGGGATCAAAAAACTCGCCTATTCCTCATCCGAGGAACTCTCTTCATCTTCTTCATCTTCATCTTTAGATTCTTCTTCTTCTTAAGGCACAATTGGGTTATAAGTGACCCAAAGAACAACTTCCCCGCTCTCTTCCTTCCACATGAAAGGATCTCCTCTCGAATGATGCTCCCTATGTTTATCTCCAACCCCTTCATGATGTTGTAGAGAAGCATAACCCTCTCTACTGGAATGGTTCTATCGTGGGTTGTGGGCATCAATCTATTCTTGATGAACAGCCATACTGATGGTTCTTGCTTTAAGTCGTTTGGCACTAGTGTCTTCACCTTTGTTTGTGACTCCTTCCACTGAACTCCTTTATTGGCCACCATCTTCAATCTTTCCTTTAACTGTTTGGCCGAAGGGTTATTGGTTGCATCATTCCCTCTCGGATGCAAAGGTGTTTTAATCTGATACACCCTGTTGATGTCAACCGAAGAGAAATTGACCATCTTTCCTCTCACCACTGTCATGCCCATGCTCTCCTTCCTCAATCCAGCATAAAATTCTCGAACTAGAGGCACGACGACCTCCTGAGGGTGAGCACAGAGCTCTTGCCATTTGTACTGAGTGATGACCTTGGTTACAAAGTCTGGCGAAGCCTTGCTCTGTTTGAGAATCCCTTATCATTCAGGAAGTCTCTTTTTCTCATACTCTCCATCTTCTCCTTGAAATTAACATCCTTGAAGACTTTAGGGAATGGATTCTTTGGTGATGGAGTTTTAGGCGATTTGATCTTCGGTTTGATAGTGTGGAGGTAAGAGGAGGTGTAGGAGAGGCGTCCATGCACCTTGTCCTCGGCCTCTTGGCAAAAATGGGATCATTTTTATTCTTTTTCCTCCTCTCGGCTCTTAGTTCTCTTATTCTTTTCTTCCTTGAAGTTGCAGAAATAAGAATTTGGTCATCGTCCAATTCCTTGATTTCAGAATCTGATTCGGTTTCGCTATCACTAGAGGTCTCGACCTCTTTTTCTTTAATTTCCTCCTCATCCTTTTTCTCTCTTGAAGATGTGCTATCAGCAGCTGGTGGAGGTCCCTTAATATCATACTCGAACAAAGATCAAGGGCCTCATCAGCTTGTTGCTCTTCAGTGGCATTTTCTTGGCCTTCCTCAGAATGAGGCCTAAATGTGGTCGCATATTGGCCTTCAGTTTCTTCATCTTTTTATTTTTCTATTTTTTCTTCTCTTGGCCCTTCAAGGGCCTCATCTTCAACTTCTTGCAGTTGTTCAGCTTCACTTTGAGCCTTGTATAGTGGCTCAAAGGCTGCAAGAAAATCCTCAGCCTCTTTCCTTCGTTCTTCTTCTTCTCTAAGGATCTCTCGTCTTTCTTATTCTTTCTCAAGGAGTTGGAGTTCAGCAGCCAACCTCCTGAGTTCTTCGTCTATTTTTCTCTCTTTCTCAGCTTGAATGGCCCTCTCGGCCTCTTGTCTTTTTTCTTATCCCTTTTTCTCAGCCTCCTTCTCATCTTCTAAGTCTCTTTTTCGTGCAAACTCATCTTCATCCCTCATACTCTGGAGTTCCATCTCTTTTTTAGCCCTTATTTCCATGAGTGCATCCTGTTCAGCCCGATAACCTTCAGCTATTATGAGGGCTTGTGCAACGGCCTATCGGATCATCTCTTCGAATACATCTGACGCATTCTTGCTACTTTAGGGGCTCAATAATCAGAGGCTTTTTGGGTGCAGGCTTCTTGGAGTCTTTCTTCTTAGCACTATAGGTTACAAATGGCCTGTTCCTGCAAGAAGAAGTTGGGTTAGTAGAAGGGGCAGAAAAGTTAGTCTCTCCTTGTTGAGAGCTCTCTCCCACTCTAGAAGATTTTTCAGCCGCCCTTAACCGCGCCTCTTCTTCAATGGTCGTGCGCCTTTGAGCTCTCATGTCACGGATCATAGCAAACCACTCCTTTGAGTGTTTTCCCAGAGGTTTGGCAACGGGTTTTTTTGTTTGGTGGAGAGAAATAGAGGGTGTGGGTCTTCTTTTTCGAGAACCACTTGGATTCTCTCTTCGTGCAGTCGACGCTGTCGAGGATGAAGGAGTATGAAAAATGGTGCTTCGTTCCACAACAGTTGGCGAAAAACACGTGGGTCTCATGCTTCTTGTTTCATTCATGCTTGCTTTGGGTTGCTCTTCTTGGCATCTAGCACTTTGTTCAGCATTTTGGGCCACTGATTACTCTGAGATCGAGTAATCTTGCGTGGGATTGATGAGTTGGGCGTGTTCTTCATGATTCTTGGTCGTGGGTTTCGGTTTCAAAGAGAGTGAAGGTGGAGAGTTGGTGAAGTTGACTTTAATGCAAAAGGTCTAAGTGTTGGTGAAGAAGGAAAACACTTAAGTCAACTATTTATAGGTTTCTCAGAATTAGGTCACTTGACCGTCATTTAAATGACGTCACTGCCCTTGACCAATTGGGAAATGCGACCGCATTTCCAAATACACTGGGAAGAAATGCGATCGCATTTTCCCCAGTTTTCTGCCTTCTTTATTTTTTTTCTAACTCCTTTTATTTTCCTTAGTTTTTCTTACTCTCTTTTATTGGCTGAAACAATAACAAAGTTATTAGAAAGCTCACATACTTAAACATGATTATTCATCTCCTTTTTCTTAGATAAACACAAAATAACTTGGACTTTTCAACTCCCAAGTAAATCCCCAGGAAAAGGTGTTCCCTATGGTCAGCTTAAATACCTTTTCCTAGACAGAGTTTTACTCTTGTCCATATATTTTGTTATCCTATCTATTTTTTCTTTTATTATTTATTTCAAATCCACATAATGTACAAAAATTCTCAGAAATAGAATTCATACTAGGTCAATTATAGATACAAGGGTTTCTTCTGTCCCAAGATTCTTCCTCCAATAGGGTTTAATTCTTTGTCCATTCACCTTGAAATGCATGTCTTGATGATCCATCAGCTCTTCAATTCCATAATAAAAAACTCTCACGATCTTGAAAGGTCCCGACCATCTTTATTTTAGCTTCCGTGGAAACAACTTAAGTCTGGAATTAAAGAGCAGCACCTGTTGGTCTTTATGGAACTCCTTTGGGTGTATTCTCCTATCATGCCATATTTTGACATTCTCCTTATATAATTTTGCATTCTCATAGGAGAAGTGACAGAGTTCTTCCAGTTCATTCAGCTGTAACTTCCTCTTGATTCCTGCTTTGTCCAGATTGAAATTAAATTTCTTCAATGCCCAGTAAGCTTTGTGTTCCAACTCAAGTGGTATGTGGCAAGCTTTTCCAAATATAGTTTGATAAAGAGACATTCCCAAGGGCACTTTGTATGCAGTTCTGTGTGCCCATAATGCCTTGTCAAGTCGCAACGACCAATCTTTTCTGGAAAGGTCTACTGTTTTCTCCAAAATAGCTTTGATCTCCCGGTTAGAGAGCTCTGCTTGTTCATTCATTTGAGGATGGTACGCAGTGGCTACTCTATGCATGATATTGTATTTGGAAAACAGGTTGGCTATCATCTTGTTTAGGAAATGTGATCCTTCATCGCTTATGATGAAACGAGGAGTTCCATATCTTGTGAAAATGTTCTTCATGAAGAATTTCTTTACCACCTTTGCATCATTGGTTGAAGTAGCTATGGCCTCGATCCACTTAATCAACTGCAAGAAAAATATAAATATTTCCAAAGGACGACATGAATGGGCCCATGAAATCTATTCCCCACACATCGAAGATTTCCACTTCGAGTATGAAGTTTAGAGTCATTTCACTCTTAGCTGTTAGATTCCCAGTTCTTTGACATTGATCGCAATTTTTAGTGCAGAGGTGTGCATCTTTGAAGAGACTCGGCCAAAAGTACCCTAATTAAAGGACTTCGGGTGCAGTTTTTAGCCCGACAAAGTGCCCTCCATATGGAGCCGAGTGACAGGCTTCCAATATGAGTGGTACCTCTTCTTCTATTACGCATCGTCTAAGTATTTGATCAGGACCTAGCTTGTATAGATATGGCTCATCCCAGTAGTAATCTTTGACATCTTTTAGAAACTTTTTCAATTGTTGAGTTGTGGCTTCTGGGGGATTTTGTTCCCTAACTAAGTAATTTACATAGTCTGCGAACCATGGAAGTTCAACTGCCCTTCCTACCAGAATTTGTTCATCTGCAAATGATTCTCAAATATCCAGCCTCTTCTCCACTTGTGCTTCCTCTCCAAGCCTTGACAGGGGGTTTGCCACTTGATTTTCAGTTCCCTTCTTGTCCTAGATTTCAATATCAAATTCCTGCAAGAGTAAAATCCAACGGATTAGTCGGGGCTTAGCATCCTTCTTGGATAGCAAGTGTTTGAGAGCTGAATGATCAGTATCAACTATGACTTTAGTTCCCACTAGGTAAGATCTAAATTTCGCAAAGTAGGCCGCATCCATAGTGTTACCAGAATAAGGTACCATACCTTATCCATTTACTTTAGACAATTTAGGTTATATACTCGAACTTGATCCCTATCTATATTCATGATATAGTTCGAGTATCTCATATTATAACCATGGATGTTTCTATTGGATTCTAAGACATAAATAAACAATTTCACTTAATAACATCTTTATTATATATAAAGGATAACAAAACTTGAGTTCTAGGACATAAACTCCAACAGCTTCAGGATATCTAGAAACTTTTTAAAATGTGCATCTTGTGAGGCATATCTGAATCTCAGAGGATATGGTGGTAGTGGTCTGTATTCCCGATCTATAATAAACTTTTTAGGCTTTGTGGTCGCATTTGAGGTTGCATTTTCTTGCTTTTTCTCTGAACTTGAACTTTCACTTTTTTCTTCCAAGGCTTCTGGCTCCTTGGTCTTTTCTTTATTTTCTTTATTCTAACAAACTTCTGTGGTAACTTCTGACTTCTTTTCTGGAACTTCTTCTGGAGCTTTTTTTGGGATTTTCCTTACTTCTTAATTCACAGGGTATTCTGGTCCATCGTATTCTAATCCACTTCTCAAGGTGACGGCCTTTGCACTATTCCTTACCTTCTTGGTGAGGGTTCTCAGTCTTGCTGGGCAATGTCCCTTGTGGTCTATTTTTTTTATTTATTGAGCAATCAGTCCAATTTGTACTTCCAAATTCCTGACAGTGGCATCATTTCTTATCATGTACTCTTTCATCAGAGCCTCTAGATTTGACTCTTGATTCTAAACTTGGACTGATTGGAAGTTCTTCTGCGGCTGCTACTGTGTAGGTTGGGAATTGAATCCTATTGGAGCTTTTCCAAATTGATTTGTACTAGCACTACTTGTACTGGCTTGTCCTCCCCAGGAGAAATTTGGATGTTGTCTCCAACCTGGGTTGTATGTAGCCGAATATGGATTCCATCGGTTCTGGTTCCCTTGTTGACCTACATAAAAAACAGATGCAGGATTTAGTGGACAATTATCAATGACATGCTCTTCACTACAAATATCACAACAGGGAGAAGTGATAACATTGGCGAGGGATATGTTTGCTTGGTTGCCCATGGTCATGCCCATCATCATGTTGTGGATGGCCTTGATCTGGGCTTGCATGGTTGAATTCGCCTCCGTCTCTACTGTTTAACTATATTCTTTATAATTGTAGGCTCAGTCTCTCCCCAGTGTCTATTATTTGTGGCTATTGTGTCCAATATGGCATGTGTTTCATTTTCAGATTTCTTTAAGAAAGATCTATTGGCATATGCATTGACTAGAGCTTTTGAAGCTTGATCCAATCCACTGTAAAAATGCTCTATGATGATACATGTAGGCAATCCATGATGAGGACACGTCCTGACCGGCCTTTGGAATCTCTCCTAAGCTACATCTAAAGGTTCATTATAAGATTGTCTAAAAGAAATAATTGTTGGGTTTTATGCCCTAAAACTCGTAGATAGTAAATGTAATAATTGACCAAACATGCATAAATAAAGTATTGTTTGATGTTTTTTCAATAAAGAGTTATTGTCTATATTATGTACATCTAGCCTAAATAACCCTAATCCAATAAACTAAACATCCTAGGTTGTGGGATGAGTCTTGAACAGTATGTGGAGACATACGGGGATCATTGTTCAAGAAATAGCCTGAAGGGTCTATAGTATAGGGATAAGGTTGGGTACCTTATCCTGGCGACACTATGGATACGACCCACTTTGTATTTGATACAAACGTAATGATCCAACGCGTTCGTGTAGGGGACATGCGAGTGGAGGTATCCTATGTAATGAGTTTGCATAAGACTAGACCGCAAAATAGTAACCGCTAGTTGTAACACCGTTAACTAGTTAGGTTTCTATTTCACTAGGATGACCTAGGCAAGTTAGTCTGAATCTTGAGTGGATTATGGACTCTTATTCACGAGGGATGGTCCTTTGATTTGTATGGGTGAGAGTGGCCAGTACGCCGACTCACTTAGCCTACCATTTTGGGGACAAGACCGAGTGGGGAGCTGGGAACATAATCACACAAGATGGAATTCACTTCTTCCCGAATTTAGGGAAGCATATGAGTGTTCCCTTAAGTGGTGACTCCGGGTCTTGAACAAAGGGCCCTACCCTCTCACTAGCCCGAGAGGGGTTTCTGTTTAGTGGTTGGACCACAAACAGGTTGTTCATTAGAGGAGCATTGGTACTTAAGGACATAGAAGTAACCCAAGGGTAAAACGGTAGTTTGACCCAGCTGGTGTTACGGACACTCGTGAAGGACTAACTTGTCGTTATTGGTCCATATCCGTGGACACATAAATATTTCTGCAATGAGAAGAGTGCAACTGTGAGTCTATAATGGAATGAACACACAGTTAATGAATATTGATTAATTTGGTTAATGAGTTTGACCAATTAATCTCACATCGTTGGAGTTTCTGATCTGCAGGTCCATTAGGTCCCACTAGTAGCTCGTAAAGAGACTTGAGGCAATTAAGTATAAATTGTAAATTTAAAGTGTTCAATTTATTTAGGTGAATCATATAATGTATATTGATACATTATAATATAAAGTTTATGAAACTTCATAATATAATTTTGAATTAATTTCAAAATTAATTCTTGAGAGAAAATATTTGAAAAAGTTCAAATAATTAATATGAATTAGATTCATATTAGTATAAATAATTTAATAAAATCCCTAAGATTAAATATATGATATTTAATTGGGTCATTAATTAATTATGAAATTAATTAGATATGAATAAGATAATAGATTTGATTAGATCTTAATCATGACATTTTCCTATAATTAGGACCCTTGGGGTGGGGTGAAAGGCATCTCATTCATTCTCCTACTCTCAGAGAATTCTCCTGAAGGCTCCCACCAGCCTCATGCCTCTAGTAGTCTCAGAGTCATACCGGTGTAGTGATAGCGAGCATAGCTAGCTATATTTACTTATTTAATTTAGCTAGTCTTTTACGGTGTTTGGGCCATTTTATTGCACTTCAATGTTTATTTTGTAGGAAATGGTTGATTGGAGCTATAATGCAATATCAGAGTTAATCGGGTGCTCGGGGCGTGAAAAGATGCAAAGGAATGAAAAGAGTAAAAGTGGAGAAAAGTCAAATCTCGGTCAACAGCAGGCTAGCGTCGAGACGCTAGCTCTTGAGCGTCTCGACGCTCACATTCCATATCAGATTAGGCGCGTACAGCTTACAGCGTCGAGACGCTACGATAGGAAGCGTCCCGACGCTACCGTTTTTCCTTATTCAGAACGCGCGTTTAAGAGGCAGCGTCGCGACGCTGTCTTGACAGCGTCTCGACGCTTCGACGAAAAATCAGAATATAAGCTTCACTTCGGCTAGGTTTTAGGGGAGATCAATTTGGGACCTTTTGGAGCCGTAAAGAGGACAGAATAGAGGGCTTTTGGAGCTGAAAACAAAGGAGGAACTTGGAAATCAACCCATTGTTCGTGGGGATCGTGACGGGGACGTCGGGACTCGGCCTACATTGAGTTTTCTTTTCCCTTTTCTTTCTTTAGTTAGATTTATGGCTTTCACTTGTTTAGTTAAGCTTGTATTTCCATTCATGAGTAGCTAAACTTGTAGCTTAGGGATTGATGTAGTTGATTAAGTTTATGGATTGATTTATGGTTTAAGTTGTGCAATGTTATTGTGTTTGTAATCTTGATTTAATGCTTTCAATTAATTGGCCATTAGTTGGATGATTTAAGTTTCGAATCTAGCTCGGGAGAGGGGATTTGATCTAGACTTACTCAAGATTGCATGAATAAAGTTTAATTTCTAATTCGTGACGGTTTTAGATTAACTTTAGAATTGGTTAAAAGATCTCATTGCCTTGCTTGTTAATAAACTTAGATAGGGATATCAAGTTGGTTAATTTGCATGAGAATCAATTATACTCGGGAGAGGTAGTTGTGATTAAAGGGTCTTTGGCTCATAATTCCATTGTGCATAATAACTTATTCCTTAAAATCAATCCTAAACGAAATCGGCGAAATCAATTCCCTAAGTAGTTTTCCCAATTGAATTTCCATTCTTTTTACTTGCTTTGATTTGTTTTTATCATCACCTATTCATCACTTTTTGATCCCTAAATAAAATTGGGCAAGATTATTCACAATACTTGATTTGCTTAAAAAGCCAATCCAGAGGACGACATTCGAATTTACTATTCACTATATTATTACTTGACCCGTGCGCTTGCGGTTAGGAAAAGTCTACATCATGTAGCCATAGTGATAGTGTTCACAGTAGTTCGTGATTATTTCACAAGCAGTTGATGAATATAATTTGAGTCGTCAACGAGAGTAAGTAACTTGTTACTATATAAATTAGATTTAGATCTAATATTTTTGTATGTTTAGCCTCAATAGAAATCTAGAATAGTTCTAAGTTTATTGCCAATGTATTGGTATTTTAGATTAAACAAAATTAATTATGAATCGGTCCCAATCATGCTTCCGCTTTACGGAATTACGGAATTCCATTCCCTTCAGTAATCTCAACTCTATACTTAGCATTTTTATTGGAAGGAAAAAAACTTCTCTATAAACTTTTCAGCTAAGTCATTCCAGGATTTGATGGAGTTTGGAGGAAATGAGTCCAACCAAGCTTCAGCATCTCCCTACAATGAGAATGAAAAAAGCTTTAGCTTCAATGTATCTTCAGGTACTTCTGTGACTTTAAAAGAACTATAAATTCTCAAAAAGAGCTTGATATGCTTATGTGGATCTTCACTCGGAAGTTCGGAAAATTGGCCCATGGTATTGAGCATTTGAAACATCACTGGTTTCAGCTCAAACTGTGGAGCTTCTATTGGTGGCTCTAGAATTCCTGGATTCAGAGTTTGAAATTATCAAGTTGGGTCAAGAAAAGTGCCCAAAATCCATTACAAGAAGCATTTGGGCCAAAAGAAAGTTGGAGGCCCAAAAATTGAGTCAAAATCGGGCCATTCTAGAAGATTCAGGGTCTAGCGTCGAGACCCAACTTGGAGCCCAAGAAAAGATGACGTCAGAGCGTCGCGACGCTGTAACGTAGCATCGCGACACTACGCCTGTTGGGAGCCATAAAAGTTGTCATTTGCATCCAAGTTTTGTGTGCCAATTTGTGGGTTTTCACTCCATTCTAGAATCCACACTAAAATTGGGGATTTTTGGGAGAGTTTTGGAGCTTTGTTGAAGATCTTTGGAGCTCAGGATCGATGGAGGTCGGCGCAGGATCGAGGAGATCGACACTTTTATGATCATTTCTCTTCCCTTTTGCCTTTATGTTTTAGTTTCTATAATTGTTGTTGTCGCAACGTCATCGCGACGTGGAGCGGCCGACGTCCTTTCCTAAGGGTCTCTTTCGAGGTTAGAGGTTTGGAGTCGCCACCAATCATCTTGGAGTGTGATTGGTCACCCGTTTTAAAGAAAAAACCAGTCTTTGAAAACCAAAAATTAGGCTCGGGAGTCGATTGAGTGTAAGGAAGGTGTTAACACCCCTACAACATCCGTTTAAAAACGGTTACCACATTTTATTTTAAAATTATCCTTTTATAACATGAAACGGTTCTTTATTTTGAAGAACAAAAAAAAACAATAACAAATGTCTCACTTGATCTTACCTTAGCTTTACAAATTAAAGTAAGATTTTGATGTAGTGAGTGGGGTTATACCCAATAATTAATTGTCATGTTGGAATTTTCTTTTATTTAAAGAAAATTTGTTACCTCAAGAATTTGAGAAGTTATCTCAACTCCATCATAGGTTGTACATGAGCTAATTTGTCTCACATCTATTATTTCACATTTCAAAAATAAAATGTGAAGTAATAATCATGAGTGGTATGACACCATTCAATGGAAAAAATATTTTTTCATTTTTAAATCAAATTCAATTAGAAATTCATTTGGAATTCCTAAAGTAAAACTATTTTGAAATTCATTTGGAAAATCCAAGTTAGAATCAAATTGAAGTTGATTTGAAAATTTTCTAAATTAAGATCCAATTGAAAAATTGATTGCCAAAATAATTGACTAGTTAAACTTTAGGCTAATTTCCAGGCAGGGTGTTCCCTTTCGGTCAGCTTAAATACCCGTTCTTAGACAAAATTAGCATTAAAGTTTTCATAATCAATCTATTTTAACCATTCAAAATATTAAATAATGTTTTTGAAATTTGATTTAACCTTTCCAAAATTGAAATTGATTTCCAATTTAGTTTAAAATTGAAATTGATTTTCAATATAAGACCAAAAGACATTGACTTGGAAACTTTAATTTAGAACCAAATTGAAATTTATTGAAAAATTCCAAATCACTTTGAAACTCATTGAATTCGAGATTAAAACTAATTGAGGGAAAGTGAAAATTCAAATAAAATTCCAATTGAAATTCATTTGGGCAATTTCAAATTGAAATTCATTTGTAAATGTCAAAATGAAATCAAATTTAAAAAAAAAAAAACAAAAGTTGAAAGCCCAAGTTAAATTTCAAATTAAGACCAAACCGAAATTGATTTCAAAAAAATCTAACTTAAAATCAAAATTGAAATTATTTTGAGATTTTAATATAAAATTCAATTTGAAGAGGAAAATTGAAATGCTAATTCCAAATTAAAATTAATTTCGGAATTTAGGTCAAAACCTATTTTGAAATTTATTTGAAGGGAAAAAAAAAAAGAACTTTCCAATCAAATTGAAATTGATTTTAGAAATCTAAATTAAATTCAAATTGAAATTCATTTGAGAATATCAAATTAGGATCCAATTGACATCTATCCAAGAATTCTCAAACTTAACCAATTTGAAATTTTATTCAAATTAAAATCAACCAAAGGAAATTTGAAATTCTATTTGAAAATTTCAAATCGAAACCAAATTGAAATTGAGCCAATTTAAGACCAAAATGAAATTGATTTGAAAATCCAAGTTTAAGAACAAAATAGAATTAAAACCAATATTTCAAATTAAAATTAATTGGAATTGGCTTGAGATATTCAAATTGAAGTCTAATTTAAAATTGATTTGGAAGTTTCAATTGGAACCAAATAGCTATCAATGTTCCAATTTGAAACAAATTGTCATTGATTTGGCAATTCCAATTTAGAACCAAATGACAATTTTAAAATAAGACTCTAATGAAAAGAGATTTATAAATAAACAAAAATAATAATAATAATAGAAATAGTAATAGAAATAAAAAAAAAATCTTTTGTTTTGAGTTTCATCTGGAAGAAATAAGAAAAGAAAAAAAAAAGCATAGGAATAAAAAATCTGGAGAATTGGAATTTTTAAAAGAGTAATGGGGCCCACCTTCTTTCTTTTACCTTTTTCTCTTTCTCTTTCTCCTTCTCTTCTCCGATCCTTTCTTCTTCCTTTTTTTTCCTTCTTTCTCCCCCCATCATTCTCTCACCTAATGGGCCTTGCTCAACGGAACATCATTGACTGTTGGAGTCGCCGGAGTGCCGTCGTTCACAAGCTGTCGGATTTTTACGTGCACAGTGTTGGAACTTCCGGATGGTTTTGGCCATGGTTATGTGCGGCTGGAAATACAGCGTAATGTCTGAGTTTGGTCGTCAGTGGGTTGTGCTCGAGCGGCGGCATGCAGGCGGTGTTCGGGAGTTACGGGTTCACGGCGGCTGTGACGACACGTTTGGTTGGAGCGGTGACTGATTGGCGGCATTCACGCAGCGACGTTTGTGGGTATTTGAGTTAATGTGTGCTCACCGGAATCGTGGTGGTTAAAGGAAAAATCAATGTGGGTTTTTTGGAGGAAGAAGAAAATGGGTTTGGGTGGATGAAGAATGATACTTTTATGGAGGGAAAGGAGTTTCCATGGAGGAAGAAGAAAATGGGTTTGGGTGGAGGAAGAAGACAATTTCCATGGAAGAAGTGGAAGAGAGGAGAGAGAGGATTGGAGAGAGAAAGTGGGGGTTCAAAATGAAGATATGCCCAAATTTCCTCCCATTCCCACCTTTACAATCTTCCCTTTGATCTTTTATCTCCCCACCTCCCTCCCTTCTTTCTTGTTTTTGGTCTCCTCTTTTATAAGCCACTCACACACTCTAAATAGTAAATTGAAGAATGAAAAATCGTGGAAATGTGGGAGAGAGGATTGAGATTATTGGGGAGAAAGATATGGTAGTGGGGAAGAATGAGAAAAATAAGGGTAGGAAAAAAACGTTTAAGAAAATTGGTTGGGAGATTTCATTTAATTTGCATTATTTTATTTCTATTCTTATATTTTTTAACAAATGACAAATATCAAAAATAAAATTAATCATGATATATATACATAAAAAACCAATGATAAGGTAAAAGCATAGTATAAAAAAAAAAAAAATCAAGTCGGACCAAATACGGTGTCTACAGTTTGCCCCCCTTTATGTATCCTTGAAGGATTGAAAGGATAAACAAAGGAAAAAGACAAAGTATTGGGAAGGCGAAGATTTTAGTGATTATGAGTAGTAAATTCCTAAATTCTATGAGATTGATTTAGATGTTGAATCTTTGCTTGATTAATGAATTTATTTGGTTTAATTGTCATTATTGTTCATTTGTGCATTTTGTCTGTAATGCTTTTAATCAACTGATCACTGATTAAATGAATCGTTACTAAGTGGAAACTCGACGGAGAGAAGCTTAGACTAGAACTGAATGCATGACTAACGGTTATTAACCCGGGTGACACGGGATAGAATAAATACCGTTAGAGGTTGTACTGAAGGGTCGTAATTGTTGGGTTTTATGCCCTAAAACTCGTAGATAGTGAATGTAACCGTTGACCGGATATTAATGAAATAATATTGATATATTTTTCCATTAATTGTTATTAGTTATTTTATATTTGTCTTTGCCTAATAATAACCCTAATCCAATAAACTAGACATCCAAGGCTGTAATATGAGTCTTGAACTATATGTAGCAACATATGGGATCATTGTTCAAGAAACAAGCTAAAGGGTCTATAGTATAGGGATAAGATTGGGTGCCTTATCCTGGTGGCACTATGGATACGGCCCACTTTGTATTTGATACAAACATTGCGATCCAACGCGTTCGTGTAGGAGACATGCGAGTGGGGGTATCCTATGCAATGAGTTTGCATAAGACCAGACCGCGAAATAGTAACCACTGGTTATAACACCGTTAACTAGTTGGTTTTCTATTTCACTAGGACGACCTAGACAACTTAGTCTTAATCCTGAGTTGATTATGGACTCCTGCTCATGAGAGATTGTCCTTTGATTTGTATGGGTGAGAGTGGCCAATACGCCGACTCAATAAGGCTACCACTTTGGGGACAAGACCGAATGGGGAGCTGGGAACATAATCGTACAAGATGGAATTCACTCCTTCCCGACTTTAGGGAAGCAGATGAGTGTTCCCTTAAGTGGTTACTTCGAGTCTTGAACAAAGGACCCTACCCTCTCAATGGCACGAGAGGGTTTTCTGTTTGATGGTTGGACCAAAAACAGGTTGTTCATTAGAGGAGAATTGGTACTTAAGGAAATAGAGGTAACCCAGGAGTAAAATGGTAATTTGACCCAGCTGGTGTTACGGACACTCGTGAAGGACTAACTAGTCGATATTGGTCTAGATCCGTGGACACAGAAAATATGTCTGCAGTGAGAAGAGTGCAATTGTGAGTCTATAGTGGAATGTACACACAGTTAACGAATATTGATTAATGTGGTTAATGAGTTTGACCAATTAATCTCACATCGTTGGAGCTTCTGATCTGCAGGTCCATTAGGTCTCATTGGTAGCTCATAAAGTAATTTGAGGAAACTAAGTAATAAAAGTAAATTGAAAATGTTCAATTTATTAAGGGAAACAAATATAATATATATTGATATATTATTATGAGAGAAATTAATATTTGAAAAGTTCAAATATAAATTTATGGAAGTTTTGAAAGAGTTCAAATAATGAATTAATTTAAGGCCTAAAATGTGTTTGGGCAAAATTAATTAATTCTAGGCCGGGAATTAAATATGTGATATTTAATTGGTGGTTAATTAATTAGAGAATTCACTAACCGGGAATTAATCAATTATGAAAATAATTAATCACTTAAGGAAGTGATTAATCATTTATGGAAATAATCTAATCACTTATGGAAGTAATTAGTCATTTGTGGAAAAGATTAATCAATTATGGAATTGATTGATCATGATTGATTAATTAAGGAATAACATTGAATCAATTTTGGAAAAGATTAATTTAATTGAATATTTTATTCATGGTCTCTCTTCTATAAATAGAACACTAGACCTAATTGGTCATGACACTTGACATTCTTGCTCTTGTTCTTAGACTCTCAAAGACAAGACCTAGAATTCTCTCTAGCCTCCCTCTTAGAGAAAGACTCCCACAAGTCTTTTGCCTCCTAGACTTAGAGACATACCGGTGTAACCTCTGTGGTTATTGTGTCATTCAAAGAAGGAATTTCCAGCGATGAAAATCAAAGGCGGCTGCTACGTTTTCGTTCGTGGAGCGTCGTTGGCGAAGAACGGTCAAGTCTACAACGAAGGTTTGTAACGGTTCTTCTTTCTTTCTTTAGAAAAGCATGAAAATAAATTTAGATTTATTTTTAAAGCATGTTTAAACTGAATTTCCAGCAGCTTTAAAGTGAGTTTAAAGTTTGATTGAGTTTTCGTAACGGTATTTTAATGTTATTTAATATACGGCGTAAGGTCCAATCGATGCGCTTCCGCTGCGTGGGGACTTTTATTCCCTTCAGTAATGCCATGCTAAGTAAATAAAGATGAGACTAAAAGGAGATTTTTTATTGAAAGGTATGAGATAGGAGGAGACCGACAAGAGAGTCCTTGTCATTAGGCTTCTAGACTTATGAATCAAATGATTAGTTAATCCATATTAGTTAATTGATTAAGCCTTAAAGGTCCAATTGTCGAAATCAACAACTCTAGAATTATCCCTCCAAATTGTGTCTCCATTTATCTTTTGCTTTCTAGATTAGCTTTTTATTTTATCTTTTCGGCATTAGATTTTGTTCTCTAAATAAAGCCAAGCAAGATTATTCGCGGTAATTAATTGAATAAATCCAATCCCTGTGGAGACGATACTCTATACTCAAAATCACTATATTACTTGTGACGAACCGTACGCTTGCGGTGTAAAAAAAATCATGCAACAATTCCACGATTCTGTGGGTCAACTTGAGGATCGACATCAGGTTGGTCCATCGGAAATTCTTGTAAAGAAGTTTCTTCAAGAGGTTTCCGTGTGCTCAACTCTTGTTGTTCCCTTCTCTTTCGTCTTTGCTCTTTCCAACGACGACGAAAGGTTCTTTCTATCTCAGGATCTATATCAAAGAGTTGACACCCCTTGTTCATGCACTAACTTTAACCTGTAAAAAGAAATTGCAAATCAAAGTGAGATCTTCTCAAGATAGAAATGCGGTCGCAATCAAATCGCAATCTCAATAAACAAAGCTGGTTTCACTTTTGGTCCCTGACAACAATGCCAAAAACTTGATGTGGCATTGGGCTTAATGTGGATGTTAGAAAAGATGGTAAATAATGATTAAAAATAATTCAACCAACCTAGTGCAAGTATACACAATCACATGTAGTAATAAAAATCTCTGGAAGTATTCCAAAGGTATCGATCCCACAGGGACTAAATTGGAAACACATATTTGAAGAAGAAACTGTTCCAAGATTGCTTAGATAAGATGACCAAAGAAATAGTTGATGATGGTTTTTGGAAAACAAAAAAAATAAATAAGTAAAGAGTAACAATGATAAATAAGCGAGGTATTCAATATCGCTTCAACCTTAAGGCAAATAACTCTAATTATAGCTTATCTAACCTAAGTTTATTCATGCATTGGGTAAGATTTAACTTCTATTTGGCCTCGCTCCCAAGAACCATTAGAAGGCTAAGCGAGTACCGTTATGCACATTTCTGTGACTCGACTCCGACATAGATAGTTCATGCATGCAATCTATAACCCTATAGTTCTTATAAGACAACCTTTCCCTATAACACTGAATACACTCTCTCGAGCCATTTCTCCTATATCACCTTTATGAAAACCGGTATTGTTTGTCTCTTTCGAGATCAAACTCACATAGCATGCAAAGTCTAAGTGATCAATTTAAACTCAGCAAGATTCATAATGATATGCAATAAAGAGTGATATGCAATGATTAGAACTTAAGCAAATAAACAGTTTCAAGCTATTTATACTATAAGGGAATTCACTATATTGAACCCTTCAATGGAATTTAGCTACGCATGATGGAATAAGATGAATAAGAATAACTTTTCATTGAAAAAATGAAGTAAAAATACAGAAATAATGAAAAGAACAATTGCTATAAATAAGGTGCAGTAGTTAAAACAAGGGTTTTTTTCTTTTATCCAATTCTTCTAGAGTTCGCTCAATACTCTACTCTCCTTTATAATGAGAATAGGGAGAAAACCTCTACAAACACTCGGGTTTATGTCTAACTAAAGGTTAGAATTTAGTCTTCTAAGAAGAACCTCGGGCATCCCTACTCATGGGCGTCTACTTGGGTTTTGTCACCACCCTCTTCTTCCCAGTGAGTTCTGCTTGGATTTCTCTTCGAATCAAGGCCTTATATAGTGTGGGGAGTAATTGAGGAGCCACGAAAATGGTGTTGGTAGGTAGCCCAGTCCGTTTCGGAGTCAAAACAGCTGGTTAGGTGCGCAAAACACTTGTTCAAAATGACCCGCGACGGACTCGAAACTACTTCTGTCTGCCCAGAAATGCGGTCGCATTTGGATTTTGCCTTGCCAGAACTGCGGTCGCATTTCTGGGTTTTTCCAAATATCCTCTATTTTCTGCAAAACACCAAACTAAGTCAAATTCATATCGAAATGGGTCATTTTAAGCACAAATAAGCATAATTTGACATACATGACTCTCAACTTCCTAATTCATCAACTTTAACACTTTTTGAGCTCAAGAATAGTAAATTTGATCTAAAACATACAATTTTGACAAGATAATGAGCTAAATATAAGGGTAAAATAGGTATATTTTTTACTCTTATCAGCGGCACATAAGGTGGTTCTACATCTGGAAGAGAATTAGTTGCTCCAACATTTTTATTGCTGCCTCCATTTTTACCGGACTCCAACTCTTTCTCAATAACAATATTTTTATCATTACCCTTCTCTACTTCCTGGGGTTTACTAGGCTCTCTTCTCTCTTCTAGTGGCTTACCACTCCTTAGAGTCACTGACTGCACCTGCTTCTTACCTTTCCTTCTAGTGTGCTCAGTATCTAAAGGGAGTTTCCCTTGAGGTCGTGCCTTCAGCTCATTAGCTAGCTTACCCACTTGCAACTTCAGGGCTTTCAATGAATCTTGATTACTTTGAACTGCGACATCATTACAAGCCATATATTCTTTCATTAATGACTCCAGAGAACTCTCTGAATTTTGTTGGGGCATCACCGACTTATTTTGTTAGGGCATTCCCTGCGATTTAGCAAATCCTGACTTGTTCGCCACCTTTTGTTGTGCTTGGGGGACTTGCGAATTATTTCATTGCCCTCCTCATGCAAAGTTAGGGTGGTTACGCCAACCTCGATTATAAAAATTCGAATATGGGTTATTCCTTTGATTACCTATAAAAAACACAGAAGCTTGATTGCTAAGGCAAAACTCATAATTATGTTCTTCACCACAATAGACACATGACTTGTCTGCCACTTGGTTTACAACTACAGCAAGCTCCACCACTAGCAGCTGCTGAGCATGGCTTACCACAATTGCATTTTTAAGAGTGTTAGCTAACATTGCAATATCGGCCCTAATGGTAGACACACCATCAACTTCTATCACACTCTTAACTTTCTTACTAAAGCCTCTAACATTTGACCACTAACAACTATTGGTTGATATTCTCTCCAAAATTTAATGGGCTTCATTAAAGGATTTTGCCAAAAGGGCCCCTCTCGCAGAAGTATCAACCATACCCTGGGTTGCTACATTTAACCCATTGTAAAATGTTTCCATTTGGATATAATGGGGTAAACCGTGGTGGGGACACTTTCGCAAAAGCTTCTTAAACCTCTCCCAAGCCTCACTAAAAGTTTCATCTTCATTTTTCCTAAATCCCACTATCTCACTCCTCAAATTGGCATTTCTAGTTGGTGGAAAGTACTTACTAAGAAATTTTTCCGCTAACTCATTCCAAGTACTAATTTGTAACAGCTGGCTTTTTTTTAAAAAAAAAGAGAGATTAATTTATTTTTAATTTATATTAAATGTTTTTCAAGAAAATGTTTTATTTGAATTTATTTCCTTTTTGAATTAGGAGGTAAATTTGAGTTATCCTTTTCCTTTTTAAAAAAGGAAATATTCTTTAGGGTTTTAATTAGGGTTCTATTTAAAAGTCCTTTTCTTTAGCCTTAATTATTTTTACGCTCTGAAAAAAAAAAGAACGCATTCTGTACTTTCTTTTCTTGAGAAAAAGTAGTAAGTTTTTCTTCCCTTCTATGTTTTTCTTTTGTTTTCTTCTCTTATTGAAAATTTTTAGTATGAAGTTTTATTTGTTCTATTTGGGATGAAATTTGTTTTCAAACTTTTTGCCCCAAAAAGTTTTAGGTTTTTGTTTTGGTCTATCTTTTTATCAAAGTTTTTCCTCTTAGGGGCTGTTTGGGGCGCTGGGTTGGTTATAATAGCTGGGGGTTATAATAGCTGGGGGATTATAATAGTCTGGGGGTTATAATAGTCTGTGTTTGGGGTGCAGATTATTATAGTCTGGGATAAAATAGTCTGTGTTTGGGGTGCAGATTATTATAGTCTGGGATAAAATAGTCTGTGTTTGGGGTGCAAATTATTATAGTCTGGGATAAAATAGTCTGTGTTCAAGCTGACTGTTTTTTTTTTCTTGATTTTTTTTGTTTATTTTCCTCATACGACTTTGTACTTCAAATATTAATAATAAAAAAAAAAAGTTTAGTTGTAAAAAAAATAAAAGTTTTGGGTACAGGGGTTAAATTATGTGTTTAGCTTAAAATGAAACAAAAATAACCTAAAGTAAAGGTTGATTTTCTTTGTTTTAGAGTCATGGTTTTTTCATAAAATAAGTCATTTTATGATTTCATATAGAAAAACCATATTTGTTTCATTTATGTATTTCCAACATAAAAATGATAAATGTTTATTCAAAACTCATTTTGCCTTTATTATCAAAAGAATCAAATAAAATAGAAATCACATAAAATAAAAACTTGAGTAGTATAATTTGGAACGAAAAATATGGTACGATGAAGGTAAACATTCATATACTTCATTATCAAAAGTAAATTATGTAATAAAACTCCATATTTATATATATGTACAAAGACAACCTAGTATCTAACTCTCACTAGAAATTTTATGATTTTTCCGACGACCAGCAACAAATTTTTCGGCGATCGGAAATTTTTCCTTCATTTTTCCTTTCATTTTCTTCTACTCTTTTTTTCTTTATTTTTCGTTTTTTATATTTTTCGAAATGAAAATGAGAAGAAGATTAAAAAAAAAAAAAAAAAAGAGTCGCCGGAAAAGTCGTCGGTGATTGCCGGAAAAGTGGCCGGAAAGTCGACGGCGGTCGTCGGAAAAGTCGTCGGTGTTTGCCGAAAAAGTGATCGGAAAGTCGACGGAGGTCGTCGGAAAAGTCGTCGGTGATTGCCGGAAAAGTGGTCGGAAAGTCGACGGTGGTCGTCGAAAAAGTTGTCGGTGATCGCCGGAAAAGTCGTCGGTCGGTCGTCCGTAGAAAAGTCAATGAGTCACATGGAGGAAGAGAGAAAAGAGTTACTGTAGAGAATGGATAGAATAATTGGGGTGAGTTGAATAATGGTTACTGTAGCAACACGGAGGGGAAAAATAACCAACTCCGCCCCTTATTTTTGTTGGCGCCCCAAACACTGGGTTGGTTATAATAACGGGGGCTATTATAACCAACACAGTGGGCCAAACGACCCCTTAGAGTTTTTCTTTGAAAATCAAAGATTCAATGAAAATTATTTTTTCCAGAATTTTCCAGCCTTGAATTTCTTTGATTTTGGGGTTGTTTTTGTGTTTAAATTGGAATCTTTTTGTTCAAAAACTTTGTCTATGATTGCTAAATTGAAGTATGATTTTTTACTTTGATTTCTTCAAGAAAAGGGAATGTTTTTATTGATTTTACAGTAGTTTTTATTGAGTTTCTCAAATCTCATTTTTGTATTAAAAAGTATCCATTATTGATTTGTTTTAGTGTGAAAAGCTTGGAAAATCTTTAGTTTGTTTGTAGAAAATTTTCTGGGTTATTTATCTCAATTTTAAGGTAGTTTTGAAGATTTTAAAGATTGAGGAATTGAAATCTTTTTTTTGTATTTAAATGGTATTGAAAGGTATTTTTTTTTACTGATTTTTGGTATGAAAAAGTTTGATTTTAAAGGGAAATTTTCCAGAATTTCAATGCTGTTTTTGGCACCTAATAAGTCTATTTTCCCAACTTTTTATGATAAGAATTTGTTTTAAGTGGAAAAATTTGGAGGTTAAGATTGATTGCCATTTGGATTGGTCGTTAGACCTTTATCATGGATTGGTTGGTTTCTTATTAGAGAAGTATTGGTTATGTAAAGGAAATTGTTGGATTCAAGGAACCAAACTTTGATTTACTTTGGGCTTAAGATTTGTAGGTTCTGATCGAGGTAAGTAATTTCCACATCCCTTCCAAAATAGAAATTTTGGTTAAAATTGTTTGTTTTAAATTGAAATTGATTTGATCGAAATTGATTCTGTTTCAATTGTTTTGTTAAATGAAAACATGTTTACTGTTTTGTATGTTTTGAAAAGTGTTTTGAACTGAATCGATAGTGCTATCCGGATATGCCAATTTTTTTTTTTTTTTTTTTGGGATTGTATGCTTTGTAGGAGCCATATTGGAATTCACGGATATATGTTCTGAATGAAACTTATTTGTGAGAAGGCATTTATGTGGTTTGACGTTCCTTTGGAATGTAGATTTATGTGTGTGTTTCACTCACGTAGCCTCACTCTTAAGTATTTGTATGAAATGTTCTGACTGTAGCTTATTTGTGGGAAGACACTTATGTGGTTTGACGTTCCTTTGGAATGTAGATTCATGTGTGTGTTTCACTCATGTGGCCTCACACTTAAGTATTTGTATGAATTTTTTTGAGACTTATTTGTGGGAAGGCACTTATGTGGTTTGACGTTCCTTTGGAATGTAGATTCATATGTGTGTTTCACTCACATGGCCTCACACTTAAGTATTAGATTTGATATGTTCTGGTCGGTTTTTTTTTTAACTGACAATTATGTATGAATGTTTGATTGGTGTTACCGACAGGTAACTACTTCTGTTTTGGGCTACTCCATTGGTGCATCTTTCCCAATATGTTCTGAAAGTTTTTTTGACGGAAAGAATGATTCGTTTCGAATATTGAAATGTTTTATTACCTGAAATCTTATGTTTTGTTTTGAACGCAAATGAATTGTGAACTTGATTTGGAAGTCACTTATTGAGTATTTTTGTACTCATTTTGTGTTTTTAAAATGTTTTCAGATGATGGAGCAAGTGATAGTTCTGACAGCGATTAGGCTAGCGTTCTGGCATGACAAATGAGGACTTATGATCTGTAAGATTTAGTAGGCTTCTGTAGGTTTTGTTGTTTTTGGTATTGTTTAGTTCTTTAATTGTTTTGAATGTTGGACTTGGCTTTGGTTGTAAGCTTTGTATTTTGAATAATAGGTTGTGTTTTCAGTTTTGTTAAATCGCTTCCGCAATTTTTGAAAGTTTGAACGTATTGAAAAATACGGGTTATTACATAATTGATCCTGGAGCAAAAGAATTAAACAACGCCTATGCTCCATCTCTAAGAGAATACGGGAACAAAGTTAATCTAAGGGCATCTCTCGACACTCCTTGAATAAAAAACGAATCACTAACTCCTAGAAAAAACTTAAGATGTAAATGGGGGTGTCCTCGGATGGGAAACCATGGAATTGACCCACGGTATGTAACATCTGGAACATGACCCGTTTCGTTTCAAAATTTGCTACCTCAATTTGAGGACTGATAAGTCCAATTTATTATACACTTAGAATCTCCCAATTTGCTCATCTTAGTTGAATTCCTTGCGAAAAAGGCTTTAAAATGAGTATAATATGTCTATAGGTTCTCGTCAGAGCTTTGGAAGCGATTCAGGGTTTAAACGAGCGAAATTGGAGCGTAAAATGACCTTTCTGCCCTTGGAGTCATCACAGCGTCAAGACTCTACCACCCAAGCGTCGAGACGGTGCTCAAATAAGGAAAAGTCTTGGGCGTGAAGCTGAAGGAACAGCGTCGGGACGCTGTCACTATAGCGTCTCGACGTTGTGTTGATTTGCAGAATAATTTCCATATCTGAAGGCCTAGCGTCGCGACGCTGTGTCCTAGCGTCTCGACACTAGGTAGTTTTCCAGAATTAAATTTTTCCTATTTTGACTGGAAATTTTCCTTGTTTGGAGTCTCAATTCAGCACCATTCTACCACGAATTGAAGGCCAAGAAACACTATAAATAGAGGGTCTTGGTGTAGGTTTAGAATCGTCCCTCAACACATAATTCACTACAACATTGTAGTCCATCTCTCTCCCCTTTTTCACCATTCTTCTTAGTTGTAGTCTTTCTTGTTTTCATTTATGTATTCCATGAAGAATCAAGCTTGCTCTTGCTCCATGAGAGGCTAAGTTCTTCATTCATGTAACCGGGGTGTCAAGAGTAAGTTCATATTCTTTTAATGAAATTTCTTGTTTGAATTATCAAAGCATGTTTATATGATTTTAGTTCTTTGTCTATAAGTTTAGGTTGTGGTAGAAAAGATTGATAACCTTGATCGTGCCCTCTCTAAATTTACTTGCTAAATCTAAGTAGCATATACGTTAACGTTATGATTATACGCATGCGTCCCTAGAACTAAATGATTTAATTAATTGTAATTGTGGTTTGTTGCCCGTTGCATGCAAATTAATTTGGCTAGATCCCATTGTGGTTTAGATTAATTAATCGACCAATTAATTAGTTTAAACTAGAATCAAACTTAGCGTTTGCATGTTTTTGATAGTTGGATCATGATTCTCGGTTTGTTGTCGGAATACGCTGGACTTAAACTTGTTTTGATTCATTAGTGAAATTAATGATTTAATTGAATTGAACTTACCATGACTAACCTGGTTGGATGATCTTTGTGATAGTTGAATCATGATTCTCGACGCTTGGCAGGTAGTGAAGAAAGATCTGGAATCGCGACAGCGTCGCGACTCTATCCGTATAGCGTCGCGACGCTGCACCAACTTCTGCAGCAAGAAAAGTATGACGTCACAGCGTCGCGACGCTGTCGACTTCTTCAGCAAGAAAAGGCCCGCCCATGCTCCTATAAATAGCCCCCTTTCCAATGGTTCAAATCATCTCATTTTTTAGGGAGTTCTCCCCTAGCTCAAAAGAGAGAAAAAGAGAGAAGAGTTGTGAATAAAAAGGTGGAATTGAGCGAGATTCCAAGGCTCGGGATTCGAGATGATCGTGACGAGAGCATGGGAACAACTTATCGGTTATTTCTTCCTTACTCCTTTGTAATTCTTTATTGTAGTTTGAGTTAGGCCTATGGATCAAGATCTCTTGGGCAAAATTATTTCCATTTGTGAGTAGATCTTGAGACCTAGGGTCGTTACTCTAGCTAATTGGATATTGTAGCTTAATTCCTTGGATATTGTAACAAAGTTCTTCATATTTCATCTATGCAATCCAATCTTAATGCTTTTAATCTCTTGATCACGGATTAATTGATGTGTTGGTCTAAATTGATACTCGACAGAGAGAATTTAGATTAGATCCAAATTGCATGGCTAACGATTGCTTGGAACACGAGAGTGAAAGAGAATTGTTAGAAATTGATAATGAAGTTGCCTAATGCCATACTTTGATTAACTAAGGAAATGAACACATGAATTAGTTATGTTAGTATGAGAGGTGGAGGAACTTGAAAGGGAAATCCGCTTAAAAATTACTTCTAGATTTATGGAATTGAAGATTAGTAAGTACATTCATCCGATTAATTGAGCTACAAATCCAAGAAAGCTAGATAACACCCTAGGTCAAGTCCCCTTAATAGGATATTTCCATTTATTGCATGATTTCTTTAGTTTCTTGTTCGTTCTTTATTTCCTTAAAGTGAGCTTCTAAATAAAATTAAGCATGATGGTTTTTGGTAATTATTGGAATTAATTCAATTTCCCTGAGGACTCGATACTCGGAATACTTTCCGTTTTAATATTACTTGGGCAACCGTACGCTTGCGGAAAAGTGCAAGAACGTTAACCTATTTGCTACTTAGATTTAGCAAGTAAACTTAGAGAGGGCGCGGTCAAGGTTGTCAATCTTTCCTACCACAACCTAAACTTATAGAAAAAGAACTAAAATCACATAAACCTGCTTTGATAATTCAAAAAAGAAATTTCATTAAAAGAACTTGAATTTACTCTTTGACACCCCGATTACATGAATGAAGAATCTAGCTTCTTATGGAGCAAGAGCAAGCTTGATACATAAAAGAAAGCAAGAAAGACTAAAAACTAAGAAGAATGGTGGACAGGGGGAGAGAGATGGACTACAATGTTGTAGTGAATTATGTGTTGAGGGATGATTCTAAACCTACACCAAGGTCCTCTATTTATAGTGTTTCTTGGCCTTCAATTCGTGGTAGAATGGTGCTGATTGGGTTTCCAAACAAGGAAAATTTCCAGCCAAAATAGGAAAATTTTGATTCTAGAAAACTGCCTAGCGTCGAGACACTAGGATACAGCGTTGCGATGTTATGCCTTCAACTATGGAAAAAATTATGCGGATCAACACAGTGTCGAGACGTTATGGTGGCAGCGTCTCGACACTGTTCCTTCAGCTTCATGCCCAAGGCTTTTCCTTATTTGAGCAGTGTCCCGATGCTTGGGAGATAGAGTCTCGACGCTGCGACGACTCCAAGGGTAGAATAGTCATTATATGCTCCAGTTTCGCTCGTTTAAGCCCCGAATCACTTCCAAAGCTCCAGTGAGGACCTATAGACATATTATACTCCTTTAAAAGCATTTTTCGCAAGGAATTCAACTAAGATAAGCGAATTGGGAGATTCTAAGTATATAACAAATTGTACTGCTCAAATACCCCCAACCTAAACCTTGCTAGTCCTCGACTAAGCATAGAATAAGATCAAGAATAATAGAGATTTATTTAGTTGCAATTCATATAGTTCCAACATTAACATTCAAAAGAATCATTCAACTTATTTGAAGCATGCTTACACATTTAAGCAATAATTAAACAACTCAAAACTTTTCATGAATTTCTCTTGCGTGTGTGTGTGGGGAGCTTTCCTAAGGTGCTTTTACTAACCCGGGATAACCATATGAGAACCTCAACTCATTTTCCCCCTACACTGGCCAAGGACCCAACCATTAAGTAATTCAAATAGTCAAACGAGTAATACATTACTAGGTGCCTGAAAATAGAACAAATTATATTTTGCATTTAAAAGATGGCACTAGCTTTCACACACCTATTGCAGGGACCCATAACTCGAGTTTAACCATTTGGTTGGCCTAACTTATCACAACAGGGGTAGATCTTTTTGCCTTAACATTTTTAAACATTGTAGAGTGCTCATAAGACGTCTTTTCTTTTCTTTCATTTTTTTATATAGGAATGATTTTTCTTTGAAGCACACCAGGCATATTTTCTTTTATTATTCCTAAGCAAGGCATTTCTAGTTTGTGGAAAATACTTACTCAGAAAATTTTCAAATTTTTTATACACTCAGAATCTCCAATTTATTATACACTTAGAATCTCCCAATTTGCTTATCTTAGTTGAATTCCTTGCGAAAATGAGTATAATATGTCTATAAGTTCTCGCCGGAGCTTTGGAAGCGATTCAGGGCTTAAACGAGTGAAACCGGAGCATAAAATGACCTTTCTACCCCTGGAGTCGTCGCAGCGTCGAGACTCTACTACCCAAGCGTCGGGACGCTGCTCAAATAAGGAAAAGTCTTGGGCGTGAAGCTGAAGGAACAGCGTGGGACGCTGTCACTATAGCGTCTCAACGTTGTGTTGATTCGCAGAATAATTTCCAGGCCTAGCGTCTCAACGCTAGGCAGTTTTCCAGAATTAAAGTTTTCCTATCTTGGGTGGAAATTTTCCTTCTTTGGAGACCCAATTCAACACCATTCTACCACGAATTGAAGGCCAAGAAACACTATAAATAGAGGGTCTTGGTGTAGGTTTAGAATCATCCCTCAACACATAATTCACTACAACATTATAGTCCATCTCTCTCCCCCTTTTCTACCATTCTTCTTAGTTTTAGTCTTTCTTGCTTTCCTTTATGTATTTGTTGGTGGCACCACACCGCAATACCGCAAGTGCACGAGTCGCAAGTAATATAAAACGGAAATATTTCGAGTATCGAATCCACAGGGAGGTGAAGCGATACTAAGCAAAGTAGTAATTTCTTGAACACTAAAAATAATTAGGCGAAATAATATTTAGGGACCAAATGTGAAGAAAATGAAATTGAAAATTAAAGCAACTAAAGATTGAAAATTTATCAATCAAGGGAATAAAAAAAATATGGAGAAATAGTTTGGAGTGAGAAGCGGGGTCTTGAAAATCAATTAATAGCTAAATAATTATTACAATTATTCTATCTCGTTTCCCAACTAATTATACTCCTAGAATCTTCGTTAATCACATAGGTTCTCCTGTCGGTTTCTCCTAATTATAATTAATCCATTTTAACAACCTAAGTGTCCTTAGCGCCATTAAAATTCATTAATTATTACGCTCTGATTCATTTTAGGAACCTAAGTTTAATCAACTAATCTCGTTGTCACGACGGACAATTAAACTAGTTGCATGGATTATGATCTATCCTAATTTCTCTCTGTCGAGTTTCCATTAAGAATCGAATCAATATACAATTGGTCAGATCGCATACAGCATTACGAGCATCCATACAAATAATTAGTAAAAGAGGGCAAGAGATACGCAATTATAATAACATTTAACTATATATTTTCATTTCAAGACCCCAAACTGGGGTTTAACTAATTATAATAACATGGCTAAAATATCCACAAGATATACAATGGAAAGCATAAATTTGAGAAAAATAAGAGAAAAGGAAATGACCGTCGAAGACCCCGTTGCTAGGGCTTGGAGTCCCTCCGAGCACGCCTTGAGCCTCCTAGAGTGCTCCCAAAAGCTCCCCAAAATTTTCCCACTACTAACTCTCAAAAAGGCTAGAAAGCCTTGAGAGAATGCTCCAAAAGGAGCCAAGGAAGGAAAGGAAGGAACGGATGGAGAATTGATTGATGAGAAAAATGGGCACCAAGGGAGGCTATTTATAGGCCCTTAATAGGGACAGCGTCGCAACGCTATCGGCACAACGTCGCGACACTGTGACGCCACGTGACTTGTCTGCCAAGAAATGGGACAGCGTCGTGTCGCTGTCCCCACAGCGTCTTGACGCTACGCGGATTCCAGAACTTCCCACGTAGATTTGGGCTTGAATCTTGGGCCAACTTCTTTCTTTTTGGAATTTTCTCTTGGATGGTTGACCTTTGGGCTCCCCTTTGACCCATGGATGAAAATTTGGCTTGGAATGCTCATTTTTTGGCCTTTTTCCACCAAAAATCCATAAAATGTTCCTAAAGACAAAATAGTAAATTATTTAAGATTTCTTCAATAAAAACACAATTAAAGCGCTCAAAAGCTTAATAATTTAGGACTAAAATAGCGACATTTCTGCCCGCTATCACACCCTCAAACTTAAGCTTTTGCTAGTCCCGAGCAAAATAAATTCGAAAGATGCATGAAATAGAATCACTCAAGCCTCAATGATTTTGGAATTTTTAAGCTAAAATGGAAAACATGCAAGTGGAATAAGCAAACACCGCATACTCATGAAGAAATCTTAAAAGAGTTTGAACTTAAGATTAATGAATAGCATGCGCAAGACTTTTCTAATGATTATTTTACTAACCTAGATTAGTCTTATGGCTTTCTCCATTTGTTTTCCCCCTACACTGGCTAAGAGTCCCTAATAGGTCGGAGTTCTACTATCATGCAAAAAAAAAAAAAAAAAAAACTATGGCGCCTGACATTTTTCTTTTTTATGGGGAGCTAAACTCACAAATATTTTTCACTTTCTTTTTCTTTTGCTACTCCCCCAAACTTGCATTTTTATATCTAATGGTACTAGCTTTCACACTACGGTGCAGGGACTCTTAACCCGAATTTTATTCTCTGGTTGGCCTAACTTATCACACCGCAGGTAGCTCTTTTTACCCCTAGTCTTTTTCTTTTGTGCAAGCAAAAAATTTTCTTTTTCAACTGATTTCTCTTTTTTTCTCTCTTTTTTTTTTTTGTTGATTTTCTCTCAGCAGGCATAACATTTTTTTCTACCTAGTTCTTAAAACAATCAAGCATGAACTCCTAGTGTTAGAAACTAACCCTATCGGGGTGACAACAAACTTTAAAAATCATAATAAAAATCTAGATTTTCGAAGATGTCATAAGATAAGTCTATTGCATGCTTTAGACATTAAAACTAAGTATAAAAAAAAAAATTAAAATTTCACAATTTCTGCTATGCTCCCAGATTCCACAACATATAAACTATGCTCCCCAAAACTTCTAAAATCATATCCTCGGCTATCATGGCTATCTACTCACGCATCCAACAGAATTTAAATATGTTCAACACAGCGAAAGCCTCCCCCCCCCCCCCCAAACTTAAACTAAACATTGTCCTCAATGATTAAAAACAATAAAGCATAAAGGGGGATACTGAGACTTCCCTGAATTAGGAGCAATTCATCCTCTTCCTTTGGGTCCAGAAAATGGGATTCTTGGAGCTTTGAGACTTGCTAAAGTGATCCTGCAAAACAACATTGGATCATGGAGCAAGGAAATTTATTTACCGCAAAAAATTACCTAAACTTTTAATCCTTGGTTTGCCTCCCAAGCAACGCTTTCTTTAACGTCTTTAGCTAGACGAGGCTCGGCACGCTCACGGAGGCTCGAAATAAAAATTTTCATCGTCCTCCGAGCCTTGAAGAAAATCGCGCACCGACTTACAAACTGCAAACAGGGGAGAAAAAAAATTTCCCCTGGCCCGTCATCACTAAAGAGATTGTCATAATAACATTTCAAAAAATATGTAGCAGCATCAAATCTCTTTTCAAAGTCTCTATTCACAAAACAATTATTCACACAGTCATCCAACGTCATGATATCTATCGGTCTAGGATCTAAGGATGGCCTATCAACTATGCCTATCCACTCATCAAATGCAATATCTAAATGCTCATGAGATCCCTGAGACTCAGTATTCAAAAATGATTCAACCAAGCTATCATATGACTCATCATCAGAATATAAAAATTCAAGAATTTCAGGATCAGATTCTACACTACTATCCACACTGTCGGGACCCGAATCAAAACTATCAACAATCTCAGGATCCGCTCTATATACTCAACAATATCAGGATCAGACTCGATAGATTCAGCATTATCATGATCAGAATCAAAATTTTCATCCATCAAGTAATCCTCTCCATTCAAAGCATCTAACGCAGGCATTTCTAGCTCATTCTCAAATGCAGGCAAATCATCTATTTCAGGCATATATTTCATTCTCAAATGCAGGTAATTCATTCTCGAAAGCTGGCAGGTCAATATCAATTAGCTCATTTTCAAACAGAGGGTCATCAAAAAAATGCATTAAAATTTCCATCATCCATAGGCTCCTCTCCTAATCCTAGGCCCAGATTATATTATACCTCTTCATCATCCTCAGTCAAATATTCTGGACCAATTGAAAAACAGGTATGCAGACTACATACAGACTCATCATGTCCAAAAATACTAAAAACGACTTTTTCATCATCCACATTTAAGGTAAGCTTACCAGTATGCACACTAATCTCGACCTTACCTGTGGCTAAGAAATATCTGCCTAAAATGATGGGTACCTCTTTGTCTTCTTGCATGTCAAGCACCAAAAAATCTACAGGGAAGATGAATTTGTTGACCTTCACCAGCACATCCTCCACAATACCCATCGGTTGGGTGATCGATCTATCAGCAAGCTGGAGGGTGACGTCGGTGTCTTTCAATCCTGTCAAACCAATCTTCCTGTACAATGAATAGGGCATCAAATTTATACTAGCACCTAAATCACACATGGCCCTATCGAAAGATACTTCTCCTATAATACAGGGAACAGTAAAACTCTCGGGGTCTTTTTGTTTCGAAGGCATCTTTCCTGACACTATGGTGCTACTGTTTTCAGACAACCTAAAAACCTCTTTTTTTCAGACTTTTCTTCCTAGATAACATTTCTTTCATGAATTTCCCATAATTAGGCATATCATACAAAGCATCTACTAAGGGAATGTTCACAGATAACTTTCTAAACATTTCTAGGAATTTCTGAAACTGCTCATCTAATTTAACATTTTTAAAACGCTTAGGAAAAGGTAACACCCTGTAGTCAAAGGTAGGACATTCGACCCTTCTCGTGGGCAGACTAATGTGTGACCCTCTATCATGATGGTTGCATGGGACCACTTCTTCTTCATTCAGATATTCTTTCTGCTTTTCATCTTTCCTTAATCCTGCAAAAGAGTTAGTACATTCAATATTCAAATCAATAGAGTTATGAGGATATTGGGACCCTTCAGAGGAGGTTTTTTGTGTCTTAACCCTTCCATATTCATCCTTGCTTTTTTCTTCTTTCCTCTTCTCTGAACTGTCCTCCAGTTGTCTACCACTTCTCAATGTCACCATCTTGCACTGCTCTTTAGGATTGGTTTCAGTGTCGCTTGGAAACTTCCCTTTCTAAAGGGTATTCACTGCTGAAGCGATCTGACCTATCTGCACTTCCATATCCTTAAGAGCCGTGTCGTGGTTATTTACTGCGGTCTGGAGATTCACATTTAAAACCTTCTGTTCGTTGATAAACATGGCCACCATCTCTTCCAGGTTACTTTTCTTTTCAGGAACACTTGATGAAGCAAATCCTGGCGGTGGCTGCAATACGTTCTTGGTGTTCGAGTACGAAAAGTTCTCATGATTGCACAAACAGGGATGGTAGAAGTTCGGTACTCTTTGAGTGAATGCTTTGTTTCCCACATTCTGAACTTCTTCGACATCTTGATTTTCCTTCTTTGAATATCCTTCAGCTAAGATGGAGATAGACTTGACCACCTCAGATGAAGTAAGCTTATTCAGAGCATTTGTCAATGATGCCATCTGTGCTTTCAAAGAGCTTGACTCATCAATTTCATAAATGTTGGCCTTCTTGGAAATTGTCGCCCTTTCAGTCGGCCCACTGGTAGCTGGTTGTTGCCATTTCCTCTAGAAGATCTTTGGCTTCCGTCACTGTCTTGGAAAGAAAACTCCCACCCGCTGATGTATCTAGAACCGTCTTGGTAGAAGGATTCAGTCCAATGTAAAATAACTACACCTGGAGCCAATCTGGGTAACCATGCTGCGGGCATCTCCTAAGCATTTCTTTATATCTCTCCCATGCCTCGTAAAGTTGCTCCTTGTCCGATTTTCGGAATGTTCTGATCTTAGTCTGGAGCTTCATGGTCTTGGCAGGCGGGAAAAATTTCGTCAGGAATGTCTGGGCAAGCTCGTCCCATGTGCTGATACTACCCGTCTCGACTGATTCGAGCCAATCTTTTGCCTTATCTTGAAGAGAAAATGGGAATAACCTTAATCTTATCGCGTCGGCCGGAACTCCATTCATCTTTATCGTCCCGCATATCTCCAAGAATGATCGCAGATGTGAATGTGGATCCTCCGAAAGGTGTCCCTTAAAAGAATTGTCTCATGCCATCTGGATCAGTTCTATCTTTAATTCAAAATTATTTGCTTGAATTGGGGCGTAAACAATGCCTGAATTCTCAGTTTGGAGGACTGGTAGCAAAAAGTCTCTGATTGCTTTGGGTGCTTCTTCTTGTTGGTGGGTCATTGCTTCCGTTAATCTTTTCTCTCTACGAAGGATTCTAAGCATCCTGTCAATTTCAAGATCTAGAGGAAACAATTTAACCACCTTATCTCTTCGCATGCAACACTCCCAAACAATTCAAGAGAAAAAACAAAAATAAACTTTTCACAAAAAGAAAAATATTTACAGCCTAAATTACTATTTATCCCGCTCTTTTTTATGTCAAGAAAAAAATTATTCTGCTTAAAAATCACACCTCCCCAGCAACAGCGCCAAAAACTTGTTGGTGGCACCACACCGCAATACTGCAAGTCCACGGGCCACAAGTAATATAAAACGAAAATATTCCGAGTATCGAATCCACATGGAAGTGAAGCGATATTAAGCAAAGCAGTAATTTCTTGAACACTAAAAATAATTGGGCGAAATAATATTTAGGGACCAAAATGTGAAGAAAATGAAATTGAAAATTAAAGCAATTAAAGATTGAAAATTGATCAATCAAGGGAATAAAAAAAATATGGAGAAAGAGTTTTGAGTGAGAAGCGAGGTCTTGAAAATCAATTAATAGCTAAATAATTATTACAATTATTCTATCTCGTTGCCCAACTAATTATACTCCTAGAATCTCCGTTAATCACATAGGTTCTCCTGTCGATTTCCCCTAATTATAATTAATCTATTTTAACAACCTAAAATATAGTCTATCAAACATGTAAAAATGGTGACTAATAGACATAAAAACAGTCTATTAGTAATAGAAATCTATCATTGATAGACATATTAATGGTCTATCAGCAATAGAAATAAAAAATTATTTATCAGCAATAGAAATAAAATTGATTTTTTAGTAATAGATATCTATTAGCGATAGACGTAGAAATGATCTATTAATGATAGACAGCAAAATAGTATATCAGTGATAGATCCGGCTATCAATGATAAACATTAATGATCTATCAACAATAGTCATAAAAATTGTTATAAAAGACAGACAAAAAAATGGTCTATTAGTAAAAGACCGAACATAGAAATGGTCTATCAATCATAGACATAAAAATGGTCTATCAAAGTTTTATTACTGATAAACTAAAAAAAAAATAGTAAATCAATGATATATTCTATTCATTGATAGATGATGGTAGAAAAATGTTGGGTTTTATGCCCTAAAACTCGTGGATAGTAAAATATAACAAGTTAATTGATAACTTGCAAAAAATAAGTTATTTATCATCTAAATTTAAATTAAAAGAGGCTGGAAAAGATATGAGATGCACCAATTTAGTGCACAAAATAAGAGATTTGCGATAGTTATGCTTTCATTGTGTAGTTCCTTGATGTGGCGAGATAATATTTTATCTAACGCATATACTGTAGATGGTTATCTTGCGCAAGTTATCTTTTATCGCAAACGTTGGAGCTATCACGTGAAGAAGTACAAGTGCAAGTTGTCCGAAGCAGGTGTCGACAAGTGGCAGTGCAATGAGCTAGCGTAAAGAAGATTAAATCACGCAAGCAAGTTGTTTGGTGAAGTCTACCTCCTTGAGCCTATAAATACCAGTCATTTGTTCAAGTAGAGAGAAAGAGAGAGGAGAAGAGATTAGAGAGAGAGATTCATCCTGTTCTCGCTCAAGCATTCATCTTTTATGTTGTATCATTTATGCGCTATGTATTTCCCTTGTAGCATGAGCTAATTTTCTTTTATCAAGGCTTAGCCTAGGTGCCCATGCAGCGATGAATTCTTTTGTACGCGTTACATTTGAATGAATGATATTGATGTTTTCTTCTTAGATGCGTTAAGTTTTTCATTACTGATATCCGCTTGGCCAACCGATAAACGTAGTAGCATGATAAATCCCAGGAGGGTAACGCTTGTGGAAATATCTAAGTAGAGTAAGATAATGCATTACATGTAGTCTGGTTGCTCTAGTTATAGTTTGGCCGCAGAGGATAGTTCATGGATGTTTTTGGGTTGTCTTAGGGATAACTCAGTCGCTTACAAGTAAGTAGAGAATTGCACTAATGTATGAATTAAGTGAATAGAAACGTTCTTAATTCTATGCCCAACGCATGTGTAATACCGGGAGGGAATCACCTGTTTATTTCTCACTTAGGCGTCAGTAATTATTCATTCTTTGTATGAGCTGCAAAAGGTGTCACTAAACGCATGTGGTAGCTACGGTGAACGTTTTGATATCCTTTGAATCTTCATTTTCATCCCATCGCATCTGCTTTTATCTACTTTTATTTATCGCATGATCTACCCCTTATCCTTAATATTCAATCATCAGCCCTATACATTTGATATATTGAGTTAAAAGTGTTCATTTGCTTCATTCCTCGTCCCTGTGTTCTGACCCTAAAATATTCAGGTTCCTTGGTATTGCATGATTTATACTTGGATTAAAGCACAAAAATGACATATTCTTAGATAAATTCATCATAATTTGAAGTGAATATGTTTCTGATAGCAAGCATAGCTACCTATCTTTACTTATTTAATTAAGCTAGTCTTGTATGATTTTTGGGCCATTTTATTGCACTTTAATGTTTATTTTGTAGGAAATGGTTGATTGGAGCTATAATGCAATATCAGAGTTAATCGGGTGCTCGGGGCGTGAAAAGAGGCAAAGGAATGAAAAGAGTAAAAAAGGAAAAAAGTCAAATCTCGGTCAACAGCAGGCTAGCGTCGAGACGCTAGCTCTTGAGCGTCTCGACGCTCACATTCCATATCAGATCAGGCGCGTAAAGCTTACAGCGTCGAGACGCTACGATAGGAAGCGTCCCGACGCTACCGTTTTTCCTTATTCAGAACGCGCGTATAAGAGGCAGCGTCGCGACGCTATCTTGACAGCGTCTCGACGCTAAGACGAAAAATCAGAATAAAAGCTTCACTTCGGCTAGGTTTTAGGGGAGATCAATTTGGGACCTTTTGGAGCCGTAAAGAGGACAAAATAGAGGACTTTTGGAGCTGGAAACAAAGGAGGAACTTGGAAATCAACCCATTGTTCGTGGGGATCGTGACGGGGACGTCGGGACTCGGCCTACATTGAGTTTTCTTTTCCCTTTTCTTCCTTTAGTTAGATTTATGGCTTTCACTTGTTTAGTTGAGATTGTATTTACATTCATGAGTAGCTAAACTTGTAGCTTAGGGATTGATGTAGTTGATTAAGTTTATGGATTGATTTATGGTTTAAGTTGTGCAATGTTATTGTGTTTGTAATCTTGATTTAATGCTTTCAATTAATTGGCCATTAGTTGGATGATTTAAGTTTCGAATCTAGCTCGGGAGAGGGGATTCGATCTAGACTTACTCGAGATTGCATGAATTTAGTTTACTTTCTAATTCTTGACAGTTTTAGATTAACTTTAGAATTGGTTAAAAGATCTCATTGCCTTGCTTGTTAATAAACTTAGATAGGGATATCAAGTTGGTTAATTTGCATGAGAATCAATTATACTCGGGAGAGGTAGTTGTGGTTAAAGGGTCTTTGGCTCATAATTTCATTGTGCATAATAACTTATTCCTTAAAATCAATCCTAAACGAAATCGGCGAAATCAATTCCCTAAGTAGTTTTCCCAATTGAATTTCCATTCTTTTTACTTGCTTTGAGTTGTTTAATTCATCACATATTCATCACTTTTTGATCCCTAAATAAAATTGGGCAAGATAATTCACAATACTCAATTTGCTTAAAAATCCAATCCAGAGGACGACATTCGAATTTACTATTCACTATATTATTACTTGACCCGTGCGCTTGCGGTTAGGAAAAGTCCACATCAAGTTTTTGGCGCCGTTGCCGGGGATTGGCACATTTAGCTAGATTGATATTGTGGAAAAATTGCTTGATCTTAATTTAGGGTGTATTGTTACTTTTTTAGGTTTGTTGCATTTTTTTTCCGTATTTGTCTTTCTTTCCATATTTGATTTTCTAGGTTAGTTTTCTTTTAGTTGAGTAATCTCTTTCTTTATTTGTTCTTGTTTTTCCTTTTTAGATTAGTTTCCTTATTTGCATTTTGCCATATTTATTTTTGCATTCCATATTAGGTTACTTTGTTTCCTTTTCTAGATTATATTTTCCATATTTAGATTAGTTGTTTCTTTTTCTTTATTTCATTCCATAATTGTTTTCTTTCTTTTTTAGGATTGTTTTGTTTGTTTATGCGTAGGGATAAAGATTTAATTTTAGCACCACTTGATCCCGAGATAGAAAGAACAATTCTTAGGCTTCGAAGGGAAAACAGAGAAATTATTCACATGGCAGACCAGAATCCACCTGAGGAGCCTAGGCCTATTAGAGATTATTTTCAGCCTGTGTTTCAGGGGCAACAGTCGGGGATTGTCTATGCACCGATTAATGCCAACAACTTTGAGCTGAAGACCGGTCTCATTCAGATGGCTCGAGACTGTGCATACAGAGGATCACCCACCGAGGATCCAAATTCTCACCTTAAATCATTCTTGGATATTTGTGGGACGGTAAAGATTAATGGTGTCTCTGAGGATGCTATTCGCTTACGTTTATTTCCCTTTTCTTTGCAGGATAAAGCACGAGATTGGTTGCAGTCCATCACCCCTGGGAGCATCACTACCTGGGATGCTTTGGTCCAGGCCTTTTTAAAGAAATTTTTCCCTCCTGCAAAGACGGTCAAGCTGAGGACCGAGATTGGGACATTCCAACAACAATATGATGAGCAGCTGTTCGAAGCTTGGGAGCGATTCAAAGAGCTACTGAGGAAGTGTCCTCAGCATGGTTACCCCGATTGGCTTCAGGTACAGTTGTTTTACAATGGTTTAAATCCTAGTACAAAAACGATTGTTGATGCAGCTGCAGGTGGGACTCTGTTGTCCAAGATCGTGGAAAACGCTCGCACACTTTTAGAGGATATGGCCACCAACAGCTATCAGTGGCCATCTGAGCGGTCTACACCTAAAAAGATTGCTGCTGGAGTGTTTGAGGTTGATAAAGTAAGTGTACTCCAGGCCCAGATGACTTCCCTTGCCAATGCTTTTATGAAATTTTCAGGTACAGGGAGTGCTCAATCAATTGAATCAGCTGCTGCTTTAGCATCTAGACCTCAGGAGGAGACCATCGAGCAGGTTCAGTATGTATCAAATTTTAATTCTAGGGGATATAATAATAGTTCTACACCTACACATTATCACCCTAACAATAGGAACCATGAAAATTTCTCTTATGCTAATACTAAGAATGTTCTTAATCCTCCTGGTTTTGCCCCTCAAACTCAAGATAATAAAAAGTTAGAAGATCTTGTTGGAGCTTTCATTGTAGAGTCTAGCAACAGGACAACCAAATTAGAGGAGGCAGTCATTGCTATCAACACCACGGTGAATGGCCACAGTGCAGCCATAAAGAACATTGAGACTCAGCTGGGACAGTTGGTGAATGTTGTAAGCACCATGAATAAAGGTAAGGCCCCAGCTGAACAAGAGAAACCCCAGATGGAGTATTGTAAGGCAATCACTGTGCACCAGGAAGAATCTGAAGAGGAACCTGAATCTGAGGACTATGAAACGCCTACAGGGGAAGCTGAGGAGGACACATCATCTGATGAGGCTGAACAACCTAACCTTGAGCCTCCTATTCCTTCTCCCACACTGATGGTTCCCAAGGAAAAGAAAAAGAAAAAGAAGAAAAAGAACAATCAGGTTCAATTTGATAAATTTATGAATGCTTTTATGAATCTGAATATTAATATTCCATTTGCAGAGGCATTAGAGATGCCCCAATACAACAGGTTCATGAAGGAGTGGTTAGCAAAGAAGCGAAAAGAAAAGAAGGTTGACACTGTTTATCTTGCTTCCACATGCAGCACCAGAGTACAACAAAAAGTACCTGAAAAAGTAGCAGATCCAGGGAGTTTTTCTGTTCCTTGTAGTTTTGGTACTTATTCTTTCAGAGCATTATGTGATTTAGGTGCTAGCATTAATATCATTCCTCTATCGTTGTGTAAAAAGTTAGATATAGGTGAGATTAAGTCTACTCCTGTAAAGCTCCAATTGGCTGATCAATCTGTGGTGAGACCAGTTGGTATTATAGAAAATGTGTTAATCAGAGTAGGTAGATTTTTCCTCCCTATTGACTTGTATGTTATGGACATGATAGAAAATCCTTCAATGCCTGTCATATTAGGAAGACCATTCCTCGCTACTGGGCGAGCGATTATAGATATTGAGTGCAGGGAGCTCACTATTAGAGTCAAGAACGAAAAAGAGATCTTTAAAGCAGTTGAAGACTCTAAAAATGAAGTGCATTACATGGGCTACAGGAAAGGTGCAAGAAAGAGCACCTCTGTTGGATTCACAGAACAAAAGCCTCCTTGAAGCACGTGCAACACGTCGAGCTAATGACGTTAAACAAGCGCTTATGGGAGGCAACCCAAGTAAGTTAGTGTGTTTTCTTTTTGTTTTTGATTTATTGTTTGTTTTTGTTTTGTAGGTCTTGTTTTCTTCCTCTCCTTTGCTTTCAAGCTTTCAAGAGTCCAAGCATTCAGTCAAAAAGTCATCATCATTCCAGGGCAGTATTGTTCACTCCTGTCATTCTTTTATTGTTCTCATGCTTGTCTATGCTTCATTTTCTTTATACATTGAGGACAATGCATATTTTAAGTTTGGGGGTGGATTAACATGTTTGTGGAGCCCTTGAGCATCTGAGTTCGGGCTATAGTTTTGAGCTTTCTTTGAATGATGCATATGGTTGTTTTCTGGATGCTACTTTTGCATGATTATGATGTCCTAGGATAGGCTTTCTTGTCAATTTTCAAGCTTGTGATGAGATGTAAGCATAAGTGCCCAAAAAGGGAGACTTTTTAAAATTTTTCTAGGAGATGGCTTGCATGAGTAGAGTATCTGTCTTGGCTAGATTTGGATTTAAATGCTTAGGAGCGAATTATTGGGTTCATATGCTTGTTGTCACCTCGATAGGTGTAGGGTAGAGCTAAAGAGTTAATTTTTTGCAAATTAGCATGTTTGATCTTGCTTAGGAGAAAAGAAAAGAATATCTGCTTATTTATGCTCATAAAGAAAAATCATTCTTGTTGTTACTATTGAAAAGAAAATTATTATGCCATGGCTTGTGCACAATATGCAATGATTAATAAAGATTAAGGCAAAAAGAGCTACCCCTGTTGTGATCAGTTAGGCCAACCAGAGAAATCTCAGGTTAAGGGTCCCTGCAATGGGTGTGTGAAAGCTAGCGCCACATTTAAATGCTTAATTCATTTTTTAATTAAAACCACCTAAGTATGGAGATAAACAAACTAATTTGTTGCATTAACTCATTAGTGAAGCCTTAGTGCCAGTGTAGAGGGAAGATGAGCTGAGAGTTTAATAATCCAATCCCGGGCTAGTAGAGTCTGATCTTGTTGAGATAGATCTCGCTTATGCAAGTTAATTTTGGAAAAATTTTAATTTGTCTCCCTCATTGGTCCTTATGTGCATATCTCTTGCTTGCTTGGTTATTGACTTTTGAGCCTTGAGGATTGAGTTATGATTGTTGCATCAATTTTTCCATTATATGTCTGATTTAGAGTTTGCTCGAGGACTAGCAAAAGCTTAAGTTTGGGGGTATTTGATAGCAAGCATAGCTAGCTATCTTTACTTATTTAATTAAGCTAGTCTTGTATGATTTTTGGGCCATTTTATTGCACTTTAATGTTTATTTTGTAGGAAATGGTTGATTGGAGCTATAATGCAATATCAGAGTTAATCGGGTGCTCGGGGCGTGAAAAGAGGCAAAGGAATGAAAAGAGTAAAAAAGGAAAAAAGTCAAATCTCGGTCAACAGCAGGCTAGCGTCGAGACGCTAGCTCTTGAGCGTCTCGACGCTCACATTCCATATCAGATCAGGCGCGTAAAGCTTACAGCGTCGAGACGCTACGATAGGAAGCGTCCCGACACTACCGTTTTTCCTTATTCAGAACGCGCGTATAAGAGGCAGCGTCGCGACGCTGTCTTGACACCGTCTCGACGCTAAGACGAAAAATCAGAATAAAAGCTTCACTTCGGCTAGGTTTTAGGGGAGATCAATTTGGGACCTTTTGGAGCCGTAAAGAGGACAAAATAGAGGACTTTTGGAGCTGGAAACAAAGGAGGAACTTGGAAATCAACCCATTGTTCGTGGGGATCGTGATGGGGACGTCGGGACTCGGCCTACATTGAGTTTTCTTTTCCCTTTTCTTCCTTTAGTTAGATTTATGGCTTTCACTTGTTTAGTTGAGATTGTATTTACATTCATGAGTAGCTAAACTTGTAGCTTAGGGATTGATGTAGTTGATTAAGTTTATGGATTGATTTATGGTTTAAGTTGTGCAATGTTATTGTGTTTGTAATCTTGATTTAATGCTTTCAATTAATTGGTCATTAGTTGGATGATTTAAGTTTCGAATCTAGCTCGGGAGAGGGGATTCGATCTAGACTTACTCGAGATTGCATGAATTTAGTTTACTTTCTAATTCTTGACAGTTTTAGATTAACTTTAGAATTGGTTAAAAGATCTCATTGCCTTGCTTGTTAATAAACTTAGATAGGGATATCAAGTTGGTTAATTTGCATGAGAATCAATTATACTCGGGAGAGGTAGTTGTGGTTAAAGGGTCTTTGGCTCATAATTTCATTGTGCATAATAACTTATTCCTTAAAATCAATCCTAAACGAAATCGGCGAAATCAATTCCCTAAGTAGTTTTCCCAATTGAATTTCCATTCTTTTTACTTGCTTTGAGTTGTTTAATTCATCACATATTCATCACTTTTTGATCCCTAAATAAAATTGGGCAAGATAATTCACAATACTCAATTTGCTTAAAAATCCAATCCAGAGGACGACATTCGAATTTACTATTCACTATATTATTACTTGACCCGTGCGCTTGCGGTTAGGAAAAGTCCACATCAGTTTCCAACCATTAATTAATATCAATAAAATGTTATTGGAGTTATTCAATAAAGTATTATTGAATTATTGTTTTAGTTTTGCATTAACTAACACAAATCCAATAAACTAAGAACCCCTGGCTATAACATGTAGACTTGAACTATATGTGGAGACATAAAAGTGGATCAAGTTCAAGTAATGGCCAAAACGATCTAAAGTATAGGGATAGGGTTAGGTACCTTATCCTGGGGACACTATGGGCGCGACACACTTTGTATATGATATAAACGATGTGATCCTAAATCGTTCATGTGGAGACATGCGAGTGGGGGCATCCTATGCAATGAGTTTGCATAAGACCAGGGTCGCGAAATAGTCACTTTTACTTTATAACATCGTTTACTATTAAAACTAGCTATTTCATGTGATGACCTAGGTAACTCAATCTTAATCTTGAGCTAACTATGAACTCCTATTTATTCGAAATTATCCTTTGATTTGCATGGGTGAGAGTGGCTCGAGTTAGCCGACTCAATAAGCCTACCATTTTGGGGATAAGACGGAGTAGATAGTTGGGGACATAATCCTGCAATAAGAAATTCACTCCTACCCGTTTTCAAGGATAGTAAATAGGTTGTTCCCTTAAGTGCTGACTCCAAGTCTTGAACAAGGGGTCCCACCCTCTCATTGGCCCGAGAGGGACTTGGGTTTGATGGTTGGACTATAAACCAATTTTTCATTAGAGGATCATTTGGACTTAAAGAACAATAGGTAATTACAGAGATAAAATGGTAACTTTGACCCAACTGTAATTATGAACAGCCTGTGAAGGATTGACTGACTAATCATGGTTATATCGAGTGGACAGAAATATATCTACAGTAAGGAGAGTGCAGTTGCGGGTCTATAGTGGAGTCACTCGCCAGTTAACGAATCTTGATTAATTTGGTTAAAGAGTTTAACCAAGTTAAACTCAGATCGTTGGAGCTCATCATTTGTAGGTCCATTAGACCCCCTACTAGCTCATATCGGACTAAACCTTAGAATAGTGTGATCAGAAAATTTGAATTGTCCAAATTCGGTTTAAACTAGAATGTGTGATATGATTGACATATTATATATATTTTAATTGTGAATTGAACTATATTATAGAGAGAGTTGTAAAGTATTTAAATGTGATTTAAATATTGCTAACATGTATATGATACATATTAGAACTTTGGTTTGAAATTTTGCAGATAAATAAGGATTCATATTCAAACTATTTGTTTTGAGAGAGATTGGGATTGGTAAATTAGTTAATTTAATACGAGATATTAAATTAAATAAATAAAATTAATTAAAAGTATTTAATTAATTATTTAAAATTTATTTTGTTTAAAATTAATTATTCAAAATTAATTTACTTTTGTTAAATTAATTATGAAAATTGATTTTATTTGAAAATCAATTATCATGTTGATTTCTTGAAGTGTTCAATTGGTTAAGACACCTAATCTCATGACTAATCCTATCCATGATGTCTTGTCTTCATATCCAAGGGTTGGATTGCATGGTTTGTTTTTTAAAAACAAGAATGAAAAGAGCATGCAAGGTGATGAAGGTTGCTGGATTTTTTTTTCTCGCAAAACATAACACTGTAAGGCCTTTCATTTCTCTCACAATCAGTTCCCACAAACCGTTCTAAGGCCGGAGTATAGTAGGAAAGATGCTAGTGGTGGTCCATGTTGTGTTTGTGATTCATGTGAGCTAAAGGATTGCTTGAATTTCGGGTTTTGCAAGGTATAATAGTCATACTATGTTTTTAGCCTGTTTTTCCTAACTTTGTTCATGAAATTTATGTAAATTAAGAGGCCTAAGATCCAAATTGCTTCCGCTAGAGTGTTAAACACTCTTTCAATAAATGCATTACGTAAAAATATTTAAATAGGCCCGTGAAAGTTTAAGACTAAAATCCATATTTAAAATTATTTATTTGTGTGACATATTTGGAAATATAGCAACCAATTTTGCCACCTATTACAATTTTCCTTTAACATAGTAAATTGATGATAACTTAACGTTAATAACAAAAAAGTTGATAATAAATAATAGTAAATTACTAATAGCGATGTATGTTTAATATGCAATTTTTTTTAATGTCTATCACGGATATATATATATAACTGATAAGCATCTATCATTAAAAAACGTAAAAATAGTTTATCAATGGTAAACATGAAAATGTTTGTTTATGATAGACATAAAAAGTAGTCTTTCAAACACTCAAAAATGGTTGTTAATGTACATAAAAACATTTATTAATAAGAGGAATTTATCACTATAAGATGTATTAATGATATACCAACAATAGCATAAAAAAATGAGTAATTGCAGTGGGTGGCAAATTAACTATCTATAATAGCAAATTTAGCACCAAGTAAAAAGAATTGCAAATATGGCAAAAAAAATTAGAATATTCTTATTTTATCCTTCTCTTCCTCTCCCTTCCCATTTACCCTTTCTTGTGTATACCATTTCTTCTTCTTCTTCTTCTTCTTTTTTTTTTCATTTATGAGTTGTTATGATTTCTTTTTTTTTCCTTTTTTTTTTATAATGAGCTATTACGATTTCTTCTCTTTTTTATTTTTTATTTTTGATTTTTATTTTTTGTGCATTCATGAGGGTGAAGTTCTTGTGTGATTAATATGCTTTTTTTCCCTCTTTTGTGCAGTTTATTAAGTTGTGCATTTTCTTTTTCTTTTTTGATTTGATTTGCTTTTTATTCTTCTTCCCATAAGGTATTGTTATGATTGTTTCTTCTTCTTTTTATTCTTCTTTTTATTTTGAACCACGGACCTTGTGGTTATCGGTACAACTTTATGCCGATTGAGTTAAGCTCTTGTTGGCCTTCTTTTTAATTCAAGAATGCCAAGAATACAAAAATAGAAATTTTGGTGAGTGTTTGTATAGGTATATCAAAGTATATTGATAGCGAGCATAGCTAGATATCTTTACTTAGCAAATTTAGCTAATCTTTGATGATTATTGGTCATTTTATTGCACTTAATTGTTTATTTTGTAGGAAAGCGTTGATTAGAGTTAAAACGTGGAATAAGAATTATTCGGGTGTACGGGACGTGAAAAGATGCCAAAGAACCAAAAAGATTCAAGTAACAAGGAGCTAAGAGAGGGCATTCTGCCCATTAGCGTCGAGACGCCACTCTTGGAGCGTCGAGACGCTACATTTCCTTAATGAGAATACGCGGCAGACTCACAGCGTCTCGACGCTGGGATAGGAAGCGTCCCGACGCTACCGCATTTCTTTTTCAGACATGCGCGTACAAGAGGCAGCGTCGAGACGCTGTCTTAATAGCGTCTCGACGCTACGACGAAAATCTGCTATATAAGTTTATTTTCGGCTAGGTTTTTGGGACTTCGATTTGGGACTTCTTGGAGCCGAAAAACAGGACAGAACAGAGGCTATTGAGGCTGAAACAAAGGGAGCGAGGTGGAAATCAACCCATTGTTCGTGGGGATCGTGACGGGGACGTTCGGTCTCGGCCTACAATGAGTTTGTTTCTCTTTTCCCTTTCTTTAGTTAGTTTTTATGGCGGTTTTAGATCATAGTCATATTGTAACGCAGTGTATGATTGGCTAGATTTTGACTCTTAGGGATTGATGTAGTCGTTGGGCAAGTTATGGATTAATTTGATGATTTATTGTTAATGATTCTTTTATGCATAATCGTATAATTAGTGCTTTCAATTTACTGGCCATGAATTGAATGTTGTGTTTGCTTAAATCTAACTCGGGAGAGAGGATTTAGCTTATAAATCGTTGTGCATAACTAGGATTTAGCTAGAAATCGGGAGATAATAGTTAATTCTAGAAATCGTTAAAAAGGATATCCTTAATGCATTGCATGTTTATTGAATTTAGATAGGGATATCGGGTTCAATTGCATGTGGGAGAATCATGTATGCTCGGGAGAGGTATGTGTGATATTAGGTTTCCAAGATTTATGAATCATTGCATGTTAATAATCCATTAATTATTCCATAATCCCAATTGGTGAAGTCAATTCCCTAAGACAACTTTTCCCATTAGATTGTCACTTTTTGCTTGAGTTTTGTGTTTGATTTAATCATATTCTCATCCAATTTGATTCCCTAAATAAAATTGGCCAAGACTATTTTCGGTAATTAAAATTGGCTAGACACCAATCTAGAGGACAACATTCGAATTTACATTCACTATATTATAACTTGACCCGTACACTTGCGGTAAGCAAATTGCGCATCAAGTTTTTGGTGCCGTTGCCGGGGATTGGCATATTTATTCAATTTTAATATCGTAGAAAAAATTGTCCGGTCTTAGTTTAGGGTGTATTTTATCTTTTTTTTTTTGTTATTTTTGTTATTTTTGTTTTTAGGTAGTTTGCATTTTTTTTTTTTCCTTTTGTTGATTGATTTCCATATTTAGATTTTCTTTTCCATATTTGTTTGATTTTTCCATTGTTAGATTTTCTTAGTTTTTTCCTTTTTAGAGTAGTTTTTCCTTAATTGTTAGTGTCCTTATTTGATTTTTGCCATTTTTGTTTTTGCATTACTTATTTGTTATTTTTCTTCCTTTTATAGATTATATTTTCCTTATTTAGATTCATTACTTTCCTGTTCTTGTTTCTTTCCTAATTTATTTTCTTTCATTTTCCTTTTTAGGTTAGGTTAGATTGTGCATGCGAAAGGTTAGGGAATCGGCCTTAGTTCCCTTAGATCCAGAGATCGAAAGAACTTTCAATAGACTTCGAAGGGAAAATCAAGAAAACATCCAAATGGCCAATCCTAATCCTGAAGAACCTAAGCCCATCAGGGACTATTTTCAGCCGGTCTTTCAAGAGCAACAGTCGGGGATTGTCTATGCCCCAATTAATGCTAATAATTTTGAGTTAAAAACAGGTCTCATTCAGATGGCTCGAGACTGTGCCTACAGGGGATCGCCCATGGAGGATCCAAATTCTCATCTGAAATCCTTCCTAGACATCTGTGGGACGGTAAAGTTAAATGGTGTCTCTGAAGATGCTATTCGCTTACGTTTATTTCCTTTTTCGTTGCAGGACAAAGCGAGGGACTGGTTACAATCTATTCCACCTGGGAGCATTACCACTTGGGATGCTTTGGTCCAGGCATTCTTAAAGAAGTTTTTTCCTCCTGCCAAGAGGGTGAAGCTGAGGACCAAAATTGGGACATTCCAGCAACAATTCGATGAGCAGCTGTTCGAGGCTTGGGAGAGATTTAAAGAGCTGCTAAGGAAGTGCCCTTAGCACGGATACCCTGACTGGTTACAGGTTCAATTATTTTACAATGGATTAACTCCTAGCACGAAAACTATTGTTGATGCAGCTGCAGGTGGGACTCTGTTGTCCAAGACTGTTGAGAGTGCTAGGACTTTGTTAGAGGATATGGCCACCAACAGCTATCAGTGGCCATCTGAGCGGTCGGGACCCAAAAAGATTGCTGCTGGAGTATTTGAGATCGATAACGTAAGTGCACTTCAGGCTCAGATGTCTTCCCTGGCTAATGCATTCTTAAAATTTTCAGGTACAGGGAGCGCTCAAACGATCGAGTCTGCAGCTGCCCTCGCATCCCAGACTCAGGAGGAAAATCTCGAGCAAGTTCAGTATGTTTCGAATTTTAATTCTAGGGGGTATAATAATAATTTCACACCTGCACATTATCACCCTAGCAATAGAAATCATGAGAATTTTTTCTATGCTAATAATAAGAATGTTTTAAATCCTCCTGACTTCACTCCTAAACAAGAAGGTAAACAATCTTTAGAATATCTTGTTGGAGCTTTTATTGCAGAATCAAGTAAAAGGTCAACCAAGCTTGAGGAAGCCGTGATTGCCATAAACAACATTGTCAATGGCCATTCTACAGCCATTAAGAACATAGAGAATCAGCTGGGACAACTGGTAAGTGTTGTCAACACCATGAATAAAGGTAAAGCCCCAGTTGAACAGGAGAAATCTTCTTTGGAGTACTGCAAGGCCGTATCTGTGCATTATGAGGAGGAGACTAAATTAGCTGAAGAGGAGAAAACTACTGAACCAGAGGAACTCACAGGAGGAGTTGAAGAAGGCACCACCTCAAATGAAGCTGAAAAGCTTAATCCTGAGTCTTCTATTCCTTCTCCTACTGTTTTAGTTCCTAAATCAAAGAAAAAGAAAAATTCTAAAGTTAAGTTTGACAAATTTTTAGATTCTTTTATGGGTTTGCATGTTAATATTCCTTTTTCAGATGTCTTGGAGCAGATGCCTCACTACAGAAAATTCATGAAGGAATGGCTCAACAAGAAGAAAAAGGAAAAGCAGTTGGAGACTGTATATCTTGCATCGACGTGCAGTGCTCGTGTCCAACCGGGAGTACCAGAGAAATTGTCTGACCCAGGGAGTTTTACCATTCCTTGTAATTTTGGTACTTTTTCATGTAGAGCACTATGTGATCTGGGGGCTAGCATAAATATAATTCCTCTATCATTATGTAAAAAGCTTAACATAGGAGACATAAAATCTACTTCTGTTAGACTTCAGTTGGTTGACCAGTATGTGGTTAGTCCATATGGGATTGTTGAGAATATTCTGATTAAAGTAGGTAGATTTTTCCTTCCTGTTGATTTCTTTGTGCTAGATATTAAAGAGAATCCTGCTATGCCTATCATATTAGGGAGACCATTCCTTGCTACAGGGAGGGTTATAATTGATATTGAACGCAGGGAGCTAATCATAAGAGTCCAACAGGAGAAGGGAGTTTTAAAAGCTTTTGAGGACCCCAAGAACACATCAGATACAATGATGGTGGGCTACAGGAGAGGTGCTAGGAAGAGCACCAGTGATGGAAAATCTGACAGGAGACCACCCTGATGCATATTTGGTCAACACGTCGAGCTAATGACGTTAAACAAGCGCTTATGGGAGGCAACCCAAGTGAGTTAGTTATTTCTTTCTTTTGAGTTTTATTTATTGTTTATGTCTATTTTGTAGGTCTTGTTTCTTTCTCTCCTTTGCTTTCAAGCTGTCAAGATTCCAAGCATTCAGTCAAGAAGTCATCATCATTCCAGGCCAGTATTGTTCACTCTTTTCATTCGTTTATTGTTTTCATGCTTGTTTATGCTTTATTTTCGTTATACATTGAGGACAATGCATATTTTAAGTTTGGGGGTGGATTAACATGTTTGTGGAGCCCTTGAGCATCTGAGTTCGGGCTATAGTTTTGAGCTTTCTTTGAATTAATCATATGGTTGTTTTTTGGATGCTATTTTTGCATGATTATGATGTCCTAGGATAGGCTTTCTTGTCAATTTCAAGCTTGCGATGAGTTATAAGCATGAGTGCCCAAAAAGGGAGACTTTTTAAACTTTTTCTAGGAGATAGCTTGCATGAGTAGAGTATTTATCTTGGCTAGATTTGGATTTGAATGCTTAGGAGCGAATTGTTGGGTTCATATGCTTGTTGTCACCTCGATAGGTGTAGGGTAGAGCTAAAGAGTTAATTTTTTGCAAATTAGCATGTTTGATCTTGCTTAGGAGAAAAGAAAAGAATATCTGCTTATCATGTTCATAACAAAAAATCATTCTTGTTGTTATTGTTGAGAAAAAAAAATAATAATGCCATGGCTTGTGCACAATATGCATTGGTTAATAAAGATTAAGGCAAAAAGAGCTACCCCTGTTGTGATCAGTTAGGCCAACCAGAGAAAACTCAGGTTAAGGGTCCCTGCAATGGGTGTGTGAAAGTTAGTGCCACATTTACATGCTTAATTTAATCATTAATTATAAGCACCTAAGTATGGAGATAAACAAGCTAATTTGTTCCATTAACTCATTAGTGAAACCTTAGTGCCAGTGTAGAGGGAAGATGAGCTGAGAGTTTAATAATCCAATTCCGGGCTAGTAGAGTCTGATCTTGTTGAGTTAGATCTCGCTTGTGCAAGTTAATTTTGGAAAAATTTTAATTTGTCTCCCTCATTGGTCCTTGTGTGCATGTCTCTTGCTTGCTTGGTTATTGACTTTTGAGCCTTGAGGATTGATTTATGATTGTTGCATCCATTCTTCCATTGTATGTTTGATTTGTAGTTTGCTCGAGGACTAGCAAAAGTTTAAGTTTGGGAGTATTTGATAGCGAGCATAGCTAGATATCTTTACTTATTAAATTTAGCTAGTCTTTGATGATTATTGGCCATTTTATTGCACTTAATTGTTTATTTTGTAGGAAAGCGTTGATTAGAGTTAAAACGTGGAATAAGAATTATTCGGGTGTTCGGGACGTGAAAAGATGCCAAAGAACCAAAAAGATTCAAGTAACAAGGAGCTAAGAGAGGGCATTTTGCCCATTAGCGTCGAGACGCCACTCTTGGAGCGTCGAGACGCTACGTTTCCTTAATGAGAATACGCGGCAGACTCACAGCGTACAAGAGGCGTGCGTACAAGAGGCTACCGCATTTCTTTTTCAGACACGCGCGTACAAGAGGCAGCGTCGAGACGCTGTCTTAATAGCGTCTCGACGCTACGACGAAAATCTGCTATATAAGTTTATTTTCGGCTAGGTTTTTGGGACTTCGATTTGGGACTTCTTGGAGCCGAAAAACAAGACAGAACAGAGGCTATTGAGGCTGAAACAAAGGGAGCGAGGTGGAAATCAACCCATTGTTCGTGGGGATCGTGACGGGGACGTTCGGTCTCGGCCTACAACGAGTTTATTTCTCTTTTCCCTTTCTTTAGTTAGTTTTTATGGCGGTTTTAGATCATAGTCATATTGTAACGTAGTGTATGATTGGCTAGATTTTGACTCTTAGGGATTGATGTAGTCGTTGGGCAAGTTATGGATTAATTTGATGATTTATTGTTAATGATTCTTTTATGCATAATCGTATCCTTAGTGCTTTCAATTTACTGGCCATGAATTGAATGTTGTGTTTGCTTAAATCTAACTCGGGAGAGAGGATTTAGCTTAGAAATCGTTGTGCATAACTAGGATTTAGCTAGAAATCGGGAGATAATAGTTAATTCTAGAAATCGTTAAAAATGTTATCCTTAATGCCTTGCATGTTTATTGAATTTAGATAGGGATATCGGGTTCAATTGCATGTGGGAGAATCATGTATGCTCGGGAGAGGTATGTGTGATATTAGGTTTCCAAGATTTATGAATCATTGCATGTTAATAATCCATTAATTATTCCATAATCCCAATTGGTGAAGTCAATTCCCTAAGACCACTTTTCCCATTAGATTGTCACTTTTTGCTTGAGTTTTGTGTTTGATTTAATCATATTCTCATCCAATTTGATTCCCTAAATAAAATTGGCCAAGAATATTTTCGGTAATTAAAATTGGCTAGACACCAATCCAAAGGACGACATTCGAATTTACATTCACTATATTATAACTTAACCCGTACACTTGCGGTAAGCAAATGGCGCATCATATATCACTGATGTACTCCGGTTAATCGTAGTCTATCACTGACTATCACTGGTCGAAGTCTATCAGAGCTATAATTGATAGATAATGAAATACAAAGAATACAAGAATAGCATTTTTATGGTGGTGGTCAGGGAGCTTGTGTGCTAGGCTTTAAAAATTATATTGTTGATTAAGAGTCGCTTGTTCGTAATGGTTATTTTTGGATTTTATGTTCTAATTACCACAAGAGACTTGAAATTTTTGTTCAATTTATGATTGTAGTATAATAATTTTGGATGGGTTTCTAATTTCCGAGATGAATTGCAATGGAAAGTAATTTACTGATAGATTTCAATTAAATTGATTTCTATCAGTAACAATCATTAGTAGACTTCAATTAATTGATAATTAACTGATTTCTATCAGGGATAGAAACTGATAGACTTCAATTAACTGATTTCTATCCTCAATAGAAAATGATAGATTTGAATTAAACTAATTTCTATTAGTGATACAAGTCAATAAACTTCAATTAAATTGATTTCTAATAGAAACTGATAAACTTCAATTAAATTGGTTTCTATCGGTGATAGAAACTAATAGTCTTGAATTGAATGGATTTCTATCAGTGATAGAAACTGATAACCTCGAATTTAACGGTTTTCTATTAGTGATTATCACTGATAGCTTAAATTAAACTGATGGATAGAAATTGATAGCCTTGAATTAAACTGAACTAATAGCCTTGAATTAAATTGTTTTCTATCAGTGGCTATCACTGATAGGCTTGAATTAAACACGATAAAAACTTATAGATTATAATTATCAGAGTCTATCGGTGATACACACTGATAGACTTCGATTAATCAAAGTCTATCAGTGTCTATCACTAATAGACCCCGATTAATTGAACCTTATCATCAAAGTCTATCAGTATTTGTCACTGATAGACTCCGATTACTCGAAGTCTATCAGTGACTATCAATAATAGGGACTGATAGACTATTGGAGATACTAAGGGTATTTTCGTAATTTAACGTATTTTTTGCTATTTCCCCAAATAATTTTATTTTTTTTGCTAATTTTGCAATATGTTTGCCGGTTTTTGCTATCTGTGCAAAGCCCCCTAAAAAAATTATTGATCCGCAGTAGACATAAAAATGGTCTATTAGTGACAAACACCTACTAGTGATAGACGTAGAAATGGTCTATCAAGGATAGACATCAAAATGACTATCACTAATGGATTATAAAAAATCTAATATTACTAGCGAATCTGACATTAAAAAATCTCACTACACACTTTCTGTATATCTTTCTTCTCCCCTTCTTGGTTCATGATGATATTGCTTTAGGTTTACATACAACTACATTGATCTTAGTAAAAGATGTTTTAGATGCACGTGGTTCCAAATTAATGTCGGATAAAAAGGATTTTGGTTGATACAATCTATTAGCGATACCACAGAGTAAAAAAGTATTACATGAAAATAATTAAACAGACCTGCAAATTTTTTTTTAAAGAATTTCCATATTTACAAATTATTTTTCCTCAAAAAAATATATATGTATTTGCAAATGATTTGAACAATTTCCTAGAAATTTTCGAACTTATTAGGCTATCCTGAAAGCTTGAACTTCTTTGGATAATAGTCTCATTTTTTGTTTTATGCTTTTTAAAAATGGCACTTGTTTTTTCCCAACTTTTTTATTACGGAAGAAATACTTGAATTCTTAGCGAAAAAAAAAAACAAAAACAAAAACAAAAAAACAAAAACAAAAAGATCAAAAATCCAAAACAAAAAGGATGAGAACTATGATTTTTTTTTTTTTTTTTTTTTGAAATATATGGAAGGGTGAATTCAAACCATAGATCTTGTGAAACTATGACTTGATTTTGAAAACATGGTTAGAAAGAGTCTTAACGACCAAACTTGTAATTTAAGATTTACTAAACAATGTTCATCGATCAAATTATTTCCCAATTGAGTTTAACTTGATTTGATTTTTTACAGATTCATAGATCAAATATATTGTTCTTCATTCCGATCAAAAGCTGCAGTGAGATTCCCAGTTCCAAATATCTCCCCGTCTCTCTACTCGTCATACACAGGTTGATATCGAAGAAGCAACTTTTGGTAGGCCAAAATGGAATCTTATTCAAGCTTTGAAACCATCACTCGATGCTGTAATAAGTACACTAAAAATGAAGGTATACTATAAAATTACAATGACGTTGGAATTATGTAACACTTTCAAAAAGATCAGTTTCCGTTCAAAGTATATACTACTATTCAGTGCATACACAAAATCTTAATACCACCCATATCTCAATCTCGATGCTGACTTTTAACCACTAGCATACCTTTACTGGGTGCTACATGAAGTTACTTCTCAGGCTGTGCCTATTGATGAACTCATTATCTGAATCTGCAAGAGAATGGAGAAAGATTAGGAACAATACACCTTTTAGTATTGCAAAGTTGTGCTGGACTAAATACCTTGTTCACAAGCAAGTTTACTTGTTCTCTGTACATCTCCTTCAAGTCAACAATATCTGCACGAAGTTCCTCCAGCTGCACCAGCAATCAATTTCAGTCATTAAAGGATAGTAAATCAAAGGTGAAGTTCTCATTCTGAATCATACAAAGCCCTTTCCAGTTTCCTTATGAATAAATATCATGGAAAAGGGGAAACAAGTGGTATTACAAGTGTTGTATTATGGTTCTACTTAATAGATGTCGGATGAGGGATGATCAAAATGGACCAAAGAAGGCTTTAAGTTCACTCGTTTGATTCAAATCATACCTTTATAGACTCTGGAGATGCCTAAACCACCTTTTAACCATATTGACATTTTGCATCTTTTCATCCAAATTACTTTAAATTGGACGAGTTTGGCCTACTCACCTATTTTTATTATCTAGATACTCCATCATGCTAGTAGACCATAGGTTGTGAAAATAAAATCGATAGGCTGGTGTGATGTAAAATTGGAGAAATTAATTGTACTTAACCGAACAAGGTGTATGTGTATGGAAAACTCAGTCACTAATGATAGATATTCAGTTCATTATGAAAAATATGCACCTCCGAATACAATCTTTAACTAACGATATGGAATTTTGATTCTGTAGAGAACTAACAAAATATAGATACAGAATATCACAAAAACTTAACGAATAAAACTCTGGTCTCAGATTCAGAGATTGAACTAGACAGCCCTTCGTTCCTCAACTCCTAATCGCATATATCTAGCACCAAGTTTTGGCCAACCAGCTCACCCCTAACAAACATAGCCAACTCCAGTTTCAAACCTTACTCAAATACAGTAACCTGCTCCTAAAAGGCAGTAACAAGACAACTCCCTAGAACCAACTGCACGAGTTCTGTCCCTTTTGGGAGCATTACCCATTTACAAATTGGTGCATGGGTTCCTCAACGGCCAAATATTTTAGCCCTGCCTGGTTGATGCAATCGAAGATATATTTCTCTGTACTCCTATAATGTGATATTACGTTCTTTCTAGTGATTGCATGCTCTAGTGGCTTTGATGAAATTAACATGAATTTCCAATAATTTTTTTTAAAAAAATAACAATCACAATCCAACTGAATCTCTATCAACCAAAAGTACTAAAATCTAATATCAATAGAGGAGGGAGCAAGCATCGTGCTTTCCTGCCACACGTCCAATCTATTTAGATTTCCATGCAGTAAAAGATTTGTTATTACCTCTTCATCACGTTCTCCCATAAGCTCTAGTGCAGCAGAGTGCCTTCTCCTCAGTGCTTCCAGTTCTGCTCTTATGCCTGGTAACATACCGGCCTCTGCCCTTAACTTCTCACTCTGTGCATCAAAGGATAATCAATTCACATTTGAAGTCAGCACAAGTAGCGTCAAGTTCAATGGGATAAAAGCATGCAATCAGTCAATACCAACCTGTGAGGTCAATTTCACTAGCTCCTCAGCAAGAGAGTCACGGATAGATTCCATTGATTTCTGGTCAAATATAAACGAAAATAAAGCTAACATTTTGAACTAGAGGGCAGGTATAATTGAAAGTTCACTCTCGAAACCCCTTTCTTAGCATAGCTAAGTGAAAGGAGCATGAAATGCACTACACTCTAATCTTGACAACCACAACTTTACCTAAATTATAGGATAAAGAAACACTGTTGGTCCTTGCAGTTTTATTTTAGGTTCAATTACACATTTAGTCCTTGAACTTTCAAGGATGTGTCAATTTGGTCCCTTACCTTTAAAAAGTTTCAAATAGATCCTCGAACTTTCAATTTTGTATCTAATAGGTCCCTGAACTTTAAAAAGTATCTAGTTGGTCCTTAAACTTTCACTTTTTTGTCCAATAGATCCCTCAACATTCAATTTTATGTCTAATAAGTCCTTGACCTATTACACATTTTTTAAAATTCAAAAGCCTACTAAATACAAAATTGGAAGTTTAGGGTCCCAATAAGCATAAAATTCAATTTTACATCTAGTAGATTGGTTAATTTTTAAAAATCTCTGAGTGTCAGGGATCTATTAGACACAAAATTGAAAGTTCAGGGATTTATTAGATATCTTTAAAGTTCAGGGACCTACTAGACATAAAATTAAGAGTTCAGGGACCTATTAGACTTTTTAAAGTTCAAAGACCAAGTTGACACAACCCTGAAAGTTCAAGACTGAACTTGTAATTTAACCTTTATTTTATTGAAGTAAAAAATCAGTCCCTATAAATTAAAATTTGTAACAATATATTCCCAATCATGTATAATCTTATTAAGATTTAATGAAGTTCCTAACATACTTTAGAGACGAAATGTGTTTGTAAACTACGAAGGCTAAATCATTACATAATAAACTCAATTGTTCACCTTGATGGAATATCTTCAAGGGTCAATAGGGATTCAAACGTTACAACTTTAACTACAAGGACTACATTTACATACTAAATGACTAAATATGAACCAATTTGAAAGTACACGGACCAACTAAAATTTAGGAACTAAGTTGTTACTTCAAGAGACCAAAATTCTTTTTTAACCTAGAATATAATATAAGGAATGCAGACTATGCAGTAAGGTGACATGTTTGAACTGAAGAATTCCCAAGATATTAGAATGACGAACCAATCGAGAGACATATGATGCAAGCTCCCCTTCCTTTTGACGAAGAGCGGCCTCAAAAGAACTGGGTGTCATGCTCTTCATATAGTATTGACTCATGGCTACGTCCCCAGTGATTTTCCTATCAGATAAACTTTCAGATGACCCCAAAGATGCTTGAAGAAAATAGCTTTCCTCCATGCTTCCTAGGCTACTAGAACTTGAGAGCTTACGTGCCAAGTCACCTGCACAAGTAACAGCATAAGACAATACACCTTGACAAATAATGTCATCCAAACTAACGAACCATACCATTCTCAAAAGTTGAATTATGTCTTTTTATGGGACTATGATCAGACGCAGCAGTAGAATGGAGATGAGCTTTCCTCTCCAAATCCAATCTGGCAGTTTTCTCCTTTTCAATCTCCTGTCAAAGATTAATTAAAAGCATGATTTCCAAGCCTTGAATAAAAGAGTTATATGGTGTAACACAATATATAAAGAAACTGAGTGATAAATTAAACTCCCGCGACAGCTGATAAAATCCCCCCCCCCCCAACCTATAGCAAGTAAACAGACTACTCTAATGCAAACTTTTTATGATAAACACCAGAAATTTGGTTTTGTTTGCTAGATGTCTAGAAGGTCAGAGAAAGGACATGATTATATCAGTGAACTAAAGTATTTGATACCCGGATCTGTGACAAGGACTTAAGATCTTCTATAATCAAAATACTTGAACTCCTCTTTGGATTAATGGAAATGATTGTCACAAACATATTCTAATGGACAAAAACTGAAGATAGGTACAGCATCGGTTAAGGATATTTGGAACCCAATAATTTCTGGGATATCAACCCTAGAAGGAACGTGAAAGATGAGGAGGTGACAGAATCGGCTGATCTCAGTCTGGTCCTTGCATCAATAGTTCTCTTAGAAGAGCTCGATTCATGGATATGGCTTCCCAGCACATCTGGGACATGCACCACCAAATCTTTGTTGGTCGATATGGAAGCCTCTTTGAAATTATTGGAGCCATCCTTGGCTAAGGTCATTTGGAAAGGCAATTTCCCAAAGAAAATTAAGTTCTTTCTTTGGGAACTATCTCACAGTGCAATCAGTACAGTTGATATGCTTCAAAGGCGAGTGCCACCCATGGTGTTGTCCCCAAACAGATGCTCTTTATGTAAGGCGGCTGTGGAAACCCAAAACCATATATTTATCCATTGCCCTTTTGCTTGGGATTTTTGGAGCAGAATTTTTAAGGCCTTTGGGTGGAACCAACCTACCCCTAGTGACGTGAAGGACTATCTATAATAATGTCAATGACTGGTCATCCTTTCAAGAAAGCTAAAACTTTGTTATGGTGCATATCACCCACGCATTCTTTTGGATTCTCTAGAAGGAAAGAAATCAGTGAGTTTTTATGGAAAAGAACCCCCCCCCCTCCCCCCTCCCCCCTCCAATAAGTTTTTCGATCTGGTCATTTACTATGCTACTTGGTGTAAAATGTCTAATATATTTGCTTCTTATAGCTATACTACCCTTTTATCAAATTGGGATAGCTTTTTGAAATCATCACGGTTTTTCCATCCCTTTTTGTAAATTTCATTCATCAATGAAATTGTTTCTTATCCCAAAAAGAAGAGAAAAAAAAAAAAAAAAAAAACTGAAGATAGGTAAAACCACTTGAAAACATAGGCAAGACATGGCACAAACACGACAAATAAAAAAAAAAACATTAATTAAAATATATTTTTAGGGAAAATTTGTCCATATAAACATATTTCAACAATTAACTAATGTGAGAGATGTAAAAAGATACAACTGAAATATCATGCCGGAATGGGCCTATGTCAATAAACAGTTTATTCCCAAGGATTGTCCAAGTGTCTTAGTTTATCTAAGGGTCCAAGAGTGTCAATATTACGTATGACATTTTCTTTCAAAAGGACAAGTTATTTTTGTGTGTCCAGAGCAATGGTGCAAGATACAAGTCAGGTCAAACTATGTTCAAGTGTGTTGCATGTTTGATTCATGTCCAAGATGTTTTCACATCCCATAAATGCATCCAACATGGAAACTTTCACTTATAGATAAGTTTGTACTTCCTAGGTTAAAGGGGTTATGAGTTCGTATAAGAACCAAGACCTGCTGCAGCAGCTCCCTATGCCTCAGAGACTCTTGCAACTCTTCCTTGTGTTTCCTTCTAAGATCCCTGATTTCTTCCTCAAGTTGGTTTGCACGACCCTCTTGAGTGTCAGCTTCCTCTTTTGTCGCAAGATACTCTTGCCTGATTTCAGCTGCTCGCTGTCTCTCCTTTTCGAGGGTTTTACTCAATTGAGTCTGTTCTGCTCTAAGGCATGAAACCTGCAATACAATTCTGATGTAAGGTAATATTTGAAAGCCAAGGTGGAAGAAGAAAATCATTAGCAATAAGAACCTGCGCCTCAAGAACATTAATTCTAGATAAGGTCTGGGACAAGCGTTCATTTATAGATCGCTCTCTTTCTTCAGCAGCCGCAGCTTTGGCTTCTGCTTCCTGTGCATTTGTTAAAAATTCAATAAAAACGTGTATATGCTGTGTAAATAGTATATATCCCAGAATAAATCCAAAAGCAACCTGAAGTCTAGAGTTAAGAGATCTTTCAACAGCAGCCCACCCTTCTGCCCTTCTAGCAGTTGTTTCCTGTTATCATGACGAGAGGTTGAGAGATAAGTCCAACAGACTGAACTTGATGTATAAAGATCAACATAAGATTTCCAAATGAATTGTAACAACTACTAACCTGCATTGCTTCAATCTGCCTTAAAAGAGGCCTTGTAGACTCTGGGACTTGAGTGATCAACTCCTCGCAACGTCGCTCACTTGCCTGTAAAACAATGATCACCACGATATAAATAAAGGAAGATCACAAGATTATTTCCAGAGTTTTCACTTTATCTTTTACGGCTCCAGATCCAAAGGTGTCAGAAGAACTAAAAGATGAACTGAAAAAGGAAATGCCACATACTTGGTAACGCTTTTGAAGGTCCTCAATGTCCCTACGAAGCATATCTTCTCTAAAGACAGCCTGCAAAGAAAAATCAATGATAAAGTCATCTCTCTTCATTGCAGGAAAGTGAGCTTAATTAAGACAGTGCAATCTATTAGAGGAACAAAAAAAACCTGCTGCTCCTTTCTACTTAAAGTTTGTCTTAATTCTTCAAGTGTCTGAACTAGCATTGTTTCACGTTCTTCAGCCTCCCTAAGACGACTTTCTAGCTCAGTTCTGGCTTCACTGTTAGCACGTGCCTCTGCTAGCGCTTCGGCCTCCTTCGCAGCAGTTAAGGCAGTGGTATAGTACTCTTTCTGTGCTGCTAGTTCCGTTTGGTGCTTTTCTATTGTTTCTTGCAGCAACTTCTCTGTAGCAGTTTTGTCCCTTTTGATGCTATCTACTTTATTTTCTTCCACCTAGAATCAAAGGATGAGATGCATGAAAAATGACTCCTTGCAAATGATCGGTGCAACAGACCATAATTCTGCAACGATAAAATTCCAAATGGAACCTTTTGTTTTTCCACCATGATACAACAAAAAATATTCTAAAAACATACTACAGAAATCTGATAGTGCAGGACCATCTAGAGAAATCTAATTCAATGTCTATCATACAAGAACTTGACAATTCAGTTACCTGAAGCTTGGTAGTTAATCCCTTCTTCTCTTCTTCAAGCTCTCTGATCTAGCCTCCAGAACCCAATTAAATTAATATTCATTTGAGGAATATAATTTGTTTATAAAAAATCGCAGTGAAAGTGAACCTGAGCATACCTGGGCCCTTAATTTCCTAATTTGAGATTCTTGAGCAGCCTGCTTCTTTGAAAGCTCCTCACCTGGTTGATAGATGAATATCTTCAATGGCTAATCAAATCAGAAAACGTACCTCGTAATAGGACACTCTTACATGCATTATCCTATTAGGTGTAAACATTTCAAAACCGAAAGGACCGAGACAGAGAGAATACAAGATCCAGACAGCAAACAGTTTACCCCCCCCCCCCCCCCCAAAAAAAAAAAAACAAAAAAAGCAACTATAGAGTTGTCGTTTCTGCAGAAATTTTAGGATAAGAAACAATTTCAATTCTGCAGAACTCAGAAGAAATAAAATACCACTAGACATACAAAGGACAAGACTAAGAAGTTCCTCACCTTCTGCCATAACTTGATTAATTATTTCATCTTTTTCCTTCAAAAGAGCAGCCGCATCACTTTTTTTACTTTGCTCCCTCCTAAGTGTATCCCTCTCCTTAGTAAGAGCGTAAACCTGTAATGTTACGATCCAAAAGCATCTAGAAATCACCCAAGAGAAATAAAATAGAAAAATAATTCACACTCACTCACTTCATCTTTCGAAACAGTTGCTGACTTTCAACTAGAAAGCGATTTAAGTAAATCAAAATGTACCAACTACCAAAAGTCAATTGATGCTAGGTAGAACTCTAAACTTATGGTTAATGGCATCAATTGGAGTTGAAACTTCATAAATAAGGCCAATTGGACAGCAATGTGTACGGATAATGCACAAAAGGCTATTAAAAATCTCAACCTGTCTACTTACAAAGAAGAGTAAACTTCATACAGAAGATGTAGGAAGTTGGAAAAGAATATAAGAAAGAAAAGACAAACCTTCCTTTCAAGAGTTGAGACTCTCTGGTGGTATTCCTCTCGTAATGATTCAATTTCTGCATCACTGGATTTTTTCTGTTCCATTAATGAGGAACGTGAGTAATTAACAGATATTTCATCTTCCTCTCTACAGCAGGGGCAGGGGAGGAGGGCAAATTAGTTTGCATGGTGTAAAATATGCTAAACATTTGTACAGTATACTCATTCATCAATGAAAGTGTTGTTCCTTTCAGAAACATATATACAGTATACCTTACAGTTGCTAATTGAACATAACATATTGATTAAATGAATATTCTCATTTGAAAACAAAAATGTCAGAGAAATAGGCCCAACGAAGGTTTCAAAATGGAATTCAGTGAGTTTGTGTTTAAGTGTGAAACTTGAAGTGGCAGGAACAAACATACAAGCAGGCAGGAAAACATGTCAATTACACCCCCCCCTCCCCCCGGGGTAAAAAGCAATTAATAAAGATCCAAGTCAAATGTAATGGCAGGAAGGCAAGTGCAGAAAATAAATCAGAATAAGATTGTGTCAAGTAAAAGGTTACATTGGTCAAATTTCAACTTCATTCATTTGTTTATTTCCTAAGAGTGTCCCTAAGTAGTGGGCTTCCTATCAACCACCACACCTAACTACTCAAAAAAGGATAACAAATTAAGATCTTAATTGATTTACTTGAAAATATAAAAAACCTTTAATTCCTCGATCACAGTATTCAAATGCTCATTTTCATTCATCAATTTCGCAATCTCGTCAGCCTTTGCCTGCAAGAAATCAGATTCATTACTTCACAAGAGAAAGAAAACTACAAGGAACATTTCAAAAGACCGCTTCTCAGGTAAGGTGTCCAGACAATCTAATCTCAATTATCTACTGCTCAGTCAAATCTATTAATTTTTTAATAGTAAGAATAACCATGTCAAAAGCTTTAGGCTCCAAATCTATCTTTACATACAAGGTTGTAGGTAATGTTTTGCCAGGTGAAGTACCTGAGCTTGTCTTGCTGCACCTTGCAATGCTGTTTCCATCATTTTCATCTCAGCCTTCACCTTCTCTAGTTCATGCATAGAATCTAAATGACTAGGTATATTTTCCTCTGAACTTAAACCCCGCTCTTTAGTTTCTTTCTCACTATCTTTGGGTTGCTGATCCGTTTCAATTGCTTTAATTGTTAGATCACTTTCATGAGAATCTGAATTGGAAATTCGCAGAGAAGCCTCATCAAAAAGAGGTGCATTGGATAATTCACTTGCAGAAACTTCACGAGGACCTTCTTTTACCTCAGTGCTACCAGAATGTATGCTAGAAGTTTCACTACTACCTTCACCCCGATTATCATCAAATGACTCAACTTCAATATGTGGAATCATTTTTAAGACCTCCCTTTCCTCTGTTTTTAATTTATCAGCACTCTCTACCTCAACCATTGGTTCAGTTATCCGATCTGCAAGCAACATTTGTTCATTACTTCTGTTATGCACATCAAAAGAACTCTGAGATTCAACCGATAGCTCATTACTTCCTTCATCTTGATATACATCAGTTGCTCCTGACTTGGTATCTAATTCTGGATGTTTGGAAGTTTCCATTTCTGAAAACTCTTTCTGCTGTAAATTGTAAATGGAATCTGAAGTTTCTGCAGTGGGTTCAGGATTTTCAACAGACATTCTTGGTGATTCATGATTGGCTTCATCAAAAGATTCCGAGACCTCATAATTCTGGACAGAAGATCCAAGAACATCAATAGGCATGACTGGCGCTTCAGACTCTGCTTCTCCTTGGCTTTCCTTTTGTACATCTGGCCTTTCATCATCTTTTTCTGTAGGAACTTCAACATCTTTTCCGACAGTTGGTTCCTTTAAAGAAGAAGGAACTGATTTCTCAGTTTCAACATCTTCCTTTTCATTCAGATCATATTGAAGCTGCGAAGAGTCCTGTTTCTCTGATGACTCCCCAACTTCGGTGGGGCTTGGTGAAGATTGTGAATCACTTGATGACTCGTCTACAGCAGTTTCGTCATTTTTAGGTTGCCCAATTAACGCCCTGACCGGATCGAAGAGTGTTTTCCCTTCAGTAGCTGATTGCCAGAATCCAGGTGCTACAGGAATATAAAGAGAAAATGAAAAACAATTTGCTCAAAAACTGGCATTTAATTTTTGTAAAGACATTGACCAATTCCTGAATCTCAAGAATCTCGGATTTATGATGGCAGTGCAAGAAAACTAGGAACACACACCCACAAAAAAATATTAACTTTGCTTTGTGGTAGTTATATTTATCACCTAGTTTATCCATTTTGTGCTCTATTCCAAGAAAAATAGTGGCCTCACTAGCACTAGCAGATGAACTGAAATAAGTACATTGTACACAACTTCACATGAAAAAGAATTTGGAATGATACCATCTTTGATTTCTATTTATATAAAAATTTTAATCACATTAACCATTTCACAATCATCTATCAAAGTAGAAAAACGTTTTTTCTGCAACCTTTGAGCTTTCCTACAGATTATATATCATAGAAAAAATGTCCATCCAAATACCAAATGATAATTGGCAACATAATATAGAGTGTATAATTACCATCACTGCTGGACTCCGACTTCTCTTCAAACCCAAGAGCAGAGTCAAAATTCTTTTCAATATTCTTCACGCTCTCTTGGAGCTTATTTACCGCACCAGCAAGATCCAAGTTACCCAAAGAAACCCTCCCACTGAACCACGCCATTTAAGAACAAACGATAGATTCACAATTCAATCAACTAATGCTAGCACATGAAGTCCCCAGATATTACTGAAAAAGAAATAACAAGATAGAATTCAATTAACTGAGAAAGCCCATTGAGTATTAAAAAATAACAGTAACTGCGAAATCAACCAAATTTAGCGGGCAACAGTATATGGCAAATAGCAATATGATTAGGGGGCCGGTGGTTTCGCCAGTGAGCTTCATTTCCATCGAACACAGCGATTAATCAATCCATTTTCTTCACACCAATCGATAACATAATGCAAGAAACGAAAAATTTATACAAGAAAGGTAAAGGTGCAAGATCCACGTAGAAATGGATCAGAATAGGCACTGGGTATTTAGAGGAGGAGGATGGGAACAATTAAGTTAGCATTCAAAGGCAAAACTTATAAGAAGAACCTCGCCATCCACCGCGGAAGAAGATCCAATTGAGTGTTGATAGGAGTAGTAAATGCCACAGGATCGGAGAATCACATCATGGATTTGCTCTATTGAGCTGCGGAAAATTTCAGTGAAAATTGGCTTTGAATTCGAAATTTAGATTCTACAAAGATCGCGACGGTGCGCAAGATGAAACAGGGAGGAGTTCGGCGTTGGTAGCGTGGCAGTGGGTGGATTCGTCACACCGTGGGTGTCACCAGATACACAGATCTGGTTCAGCGCCGCCGCCGTCGCGCGTTGCTCGCCGGAGAATAGGCTGTCGCCGCCGCGTGGTGGTTGCCGTCGGGTAAGCGTGTGAGAGCTGGGAGAGGAAAAGAAATGGTGAGAGGGTGAAAGAAAGAAAGAACGGAAAGGAAAAGAGAGTAAGAAGAAGGGAATTTGGACCCACTGTTTGATAAAGAAGGGAAAAAATAATAATAATAATAATTTACACACAACGGTAGTTAGATATTTACTAGTTTAAAAGAAAAAACATGCTAGTTCTGATTCAGCAGTTTTTAGAAAAGATTCATGATTTTTAATTTCAAAGTAAATACAAAGATTTTTTTTGTTGTAAAAAAACTAAGAAATTTTTTTTAAAAGAAAAAGTGCAAAGTTGTTATCTTTAAAATATAATTATGAAAATGAAATTATATGTCTTGTGTTAGGTTAGTTTGGAATGAATATTGTTATGAGTAATTTTGGACCACTTTGATGCACAAGGAGCTGACGAGGACAATGGGTAAGACCAGAAAACCGACTCAGAGGAAGACCAGACCAAAGGGTCGGGCCAACCAGCCCACTTGTGCGGGTCGACCTCGTTCGCCTCCGTTCGGTCCCTGCTGCCTCTGGCCACCCCGGTTTCGCCTTCTTCATCCCGAAACGCTTCTGAATTCATAAAAACCCTAGGAGCATGAGCAAATATTTAAACCGCTCTTCGTCACTGAAGAAGGGATCCCGAACTCTATTCTCTACTCTCTCTTCTTGCTCTCTTGTTATCCTCCTTTCGTTTTCTGACTTAAGCATTGGAGGCGGTGTGGCAAGCACCCACACTGGTGTGCACGTTTTCTGTCTTGCAGGTCACATCTTCTCCCCTCACAAACAAATTTATCGTTGGTGGCACGTGAAGGTCGGGTGAGTTCCTCCCGACCAAATTTGACCATCAACACTTCCATAATTGATTAATCTTTTCCATAAATGATTGATCACTTCCATAAGTGATTAATTACTTCCATAAGTGATTAATCATTTTCATAATTGATTAATTTCCAATTAATTAATTCTTTAATTTTTTTAATCACCAATTAAATATCATATATTTAATTTTAGACCTTCTATTAGTTAATTAATTAATTTACCTAATTAAATATCATATATTTAATTTCAGGTCTTCAAATAATTAATTCTATAATATGAATCAAATTCATATTAAAATTTGAACTCTTTCAAATTCTCTTATATCCTATAAATTTAATATGAATCAAATTCATATTAATATTTGAACTTCTTCAAATATTTATTTCTCTCATAATAATAAAGTTTAATTTCAAATTAGACTTTATATTTTCATGTATCACTATACATTATATTAATTTGTATCTCTTACAATTAACTTAATTCCCAATATGAATTTGAACTATTCAAATTCTCTCAAGACATAATTGTTCCTAATTACTCTTTACGAGCTAGCAGGGGACCTAATGAACCTACAGATCAGAAGCTCCAATGATATGAGATTAACTGATTAAACTCATTAATCACGTTAACCAATATTCATTAACTGTGGGTCATTCCACTGAAGACCCACAACTGAACTCTTCTCACTGTAGAACATTTTTGTGTCCACGGATATAGACCTATACTGGTAAGTCAATCCTTCACGAGTGTCCGTAATCACAGTTGGGTCAAATTACCATTTTACCCATGTGTTACATTTGTCTCCTTAAGTATCAGTGCCCCTCTAATGAACAACATGTTTATGTTCCAACCATTAAACAGAAAGTCCCTCTCGGGCCAGTGAGAGGGCGGGATCCCTTTGTTCAAGTCTCGGAGTCACCACTTAAGGGAACACTCATCTACTTCTCCTAGAAGTGGGAAGGAGTGAATTCCTTCTTGTGTTGTCATGTCCCCAAGCCTCCCACTCGGTCTTGTCCCCAAAAAGGAAGGCATATTGAGTCGGCGTATTGGTCACTCTCACCCATGCTAAACAAAGGACAATCTTTCATGAGAAGGAAATCATGACACACTCAGGATTAAGACTGAGTTACCTAGGTCATCGTATTGAAATAGTAACCTAACTAGTTAACAATGTTATATCTAGTGGTTTACCATTTCATGGTTCGGTCTTATGCAAACTCATTGCATAAGATACCCCCGCTCGCATGTCTACTACATGGACGCTTTGGATCAATACATCTATATCAAATACAAAGTGGGTCGTATCACAAAGTGTAACCAGGATAAGGTACCCAACCTTATCCTTGTACTATAGACCTTTTAGGTTGTTACTTGAACATCGGTCCCCGTATGTCCCCACATACTAGTACAAGCTACATACAAACAACATTGGATCTTAGTTTATTGGATTTGGGTCAAATTATGCAATATTTAACATTAACACTTTATCGTAGAAACTCAATAACACTTTATTGAAACAAGTATACAATTTGTTTACATTCACTATCTACGAGTTTTAGGACATAAAACCCAACAGAACCAGGGCGCCCAGAGGCAGCAGGGACCGAACGGAGGTGAACGAGCTCGACCCCGCAAGCTGGCCCGATCCATTGGTCTGGTCTCGCTGACCGGCCTCATCCTAAGGTCGAGGCCGACCATATGGCCCGACCCTTTGGTCTGGTCTTCCTCTAGGTCAGTTTCCTAGTCCTATCTCTGCCTGTTGTCCTCGTCAGCTCCTTGTGTATCAGAGTGGTCCAAAATTACCTATAATAGTAAGCCCCCACTCTTGAATTGAGATTCAGGTGCGACTTACTGCTATAGGTCGAGCTCTTTACGCCCGATCAACACCTTAATGCAAGCGATTAAAGAAAAAGATTCTCAAATTGAGCACTTAAATAGTCAAATTGAGAACCAACATATCGCTGAATCAAGTCAAACCCAAGTCATAAAAAATCACGACAAAGAGAAGACTATAGTGCAAGACGATCAGCCACAATGTTTTGCTTCAGTCGCTTCACTATCCATCCAACAACTCCAAGATATGATCACGAACTGTATTAGGACTCAGTACGGTGGACCTACTCAAGATTCCCTCTTGTATTCCAAACCTTATACTAAGAGGATTGATAACTTGAGAACACAAATCGGGTATCAGCCACCGAAATTTCAGCAGTTTGATGGAAAAGGCAATCCTAAACAACATATCGCCCACTTCGTTGAGACATGCGAGAACGCTAGTACTCGAAGGGACCTACTAGTAAAACAGTTCGTTCGAACACTTAAAGGAAATGCTTTTGACTGGTACACTGATCTAAAACTTGAGTCAATAGACAATTGAGAGGAACTCAAAAGAGAGTTTTTGAATCGCTTCTACAACACTAGACGAACCGTTAGCATGTTCGAGCTCACCAACACTAAACAGCAAAAAGGTGAACTAGTTGTTAACTATATAAATCGTTGGAGAGCCATGAGTCTAGATTGCAAAGATCGCCTCACTGAACTCTCTTCCGTTGAGATGTGCATTCAAGGCATGCATTGGGAACTCCTCTACATCCTTAAAGGTATAAATCCTCGCACCTTTGAAGAACTAGCAACTCGCGCCCACGATATGGAGCTAAGTATTGCTAGTCGAGAAAACCAAGACCTTCTACTCCCTAACATGAGGAAAGAAGGAAGGAACGACGAAGAGACTATATAAGAATCTATGGTTGTAAACACAACCCTTCCCAAATCGTCTTCGAAAGAAAAGCGACAAACAAATGGAATGCATCACTTAACTTTAGAGGAAAGACAGAAGAGAATCTATCTTTTTCCTGATGCTGACATCCCTGATATGTTGGAACAACTACTGGAAGCGCAACTGATAGAGCTTCCTACGTGCAAACGACCAGAAGAGATGGAGAAAGTCGATGATCCCAAGTATTGCAAGTATCATCGAGTTATTGGTCATCCAGTGGAAAGATGTTTCGTCCTAAAGGACTTAATTCTAAAGCTAGCCATGGAAGGAAAAATTGGGCTCGACCTTGATGAAGTAGTCCAATCACATCTTGCTACAATCAAAGGAAAGAGCAAACATCAAAGAAAGAAGAATCCTAAGAAACCTCAACCTAAGAGGAAGAGAAGTAAAGAGTTTTCTCAACCTCGACTGCCGGTGACTTTGAATGAATTCTTCTCCAAAACTTTCCACAAAAAAGGAAAAGGAAAACTTTGCAACTTCCTACTGCATCGACGTAAAAGAAGTTGACAATTCCAAGAAGGGTGAACAAAGGACTACTGTCTTCGATCGCATCAAACCTTCAACTACTCGTCCTTCGGTATTCCAAAGAATGAGTATGGCCACATCAAAAGAAGAAAATCAATCTTCGGCGCCCACCTCCACTCGACCTTCAACTTTCCAAAGGCTAAGTGTCTCCACATTGAGGAAAAGTAAGTCTTCAACATCTGTCTTTGATCGCCTCAAAGTAGCAGACGATCAACCTCAAAGAAAGATGGATAACATAAAGGTGAAATTGTTCGATGAAGTAAGTTGTGACAAGAAGCTCAAAGTATTGTCCCGTCACGTATGAAAAAAAAAAGTTCTCTGTTCTCATAAATACAGAAGTTGGTACCTTGAAGGTGAAGTCAAATCTCATTATCTTGACCAATTCTGCAAATGAAGGATTTGATCAAGACCATGATGAAGATAAGAGCTTTTAAAATGTAAAAGCTCCTTATCGTAAGAGTATGAACTACATGATACTCTTGGTCCGCATTAGTTAAACAGGTGAACGATCCAAAAAAAATTTGTATATTGAACTACGTTATGACTTGATCCCTTCCCACTTGAAGGGTACGTAGGCAGCTTAAGAAAAAAAAAACTTAAGTTCAATCAAAGAAAAAAAAAAAGAATCCATGATGTAAATGAAGTTCTAAATTTTTATTAAGGCATAAATAAAGTAAGAATGTCTAATACAATGAATTTAAAGAATGCCTAATACAACGAATTGAAAAAATGTCTAAAAAAATTTGCTTGCACATGAGAAAAAGCTTAGGATAAACTAAATGGACCATGAATTAAGGATTCCATTGAAGTGCTTTCAGATCGTCACGAGTACTCTCCAAAAGTCCGCGAAGTGTTGCTAGGGTGCGAACATCTGAACCGCTGACGGTGGGGGCACACTCGATGTCACTAGTCTCCTCACGTATTTTCGAAACTACAAGTTTTTCATGAGCTAAGTCCTTTTTCTTTTCAGAGAACGAATTGGAAATGCTTTCTACCTTGGCCTCTGCAGCTGTTAACTTGGCCTCTAGTTCCGCAACCTTGGTCTTTAGATCTGCAACTTCTGAGACAGAGCAAGCAAGTTGTTTTTGAAGTGCATCTTTCTCCTCAACAACACAACTTTCGGTAGACAAAGCCTTCTCTAATTGGAGCTTCTTTTCCTCCAACTAACTATCCCTACCCGATGGGGTGAGGTGAGTAGAAAGCGAAGATTGTAATCCATTGAATTCTCGCACTTTCTTGAAGTAGTCGCCTACAAATTCTTGCAGAGGTTTCAAGTTGTTCATGGTGGCCTCTGCCATTACATCGAAGATCTTGTGAGATTCTTGCTCAAGGTGCTCAAGGCTAGCAACATCTTCAAAAGGGGTGCGTACAATCTTCTGTTGTATGCTTGTCCATATGGATAAAGCAGTTTGTCGTCGAAAGTTGAAAATTACATCATCAACATAGAACTGAGAAACTTCAAAGACTGGGGCAACCACTTTCTCGTGAGTATGTTGAGGGACTTTCTCAGTAGAACGAGAAGACGAATTCACGACTTGTTTGCTCGAAGATGCATGAAAGCTTCCGAAGTTCTTCACGGAAGAAGCAAAAGCATCAGGACTTGTCAAAGATTGCTTGCTCGAACATTCTTCCTCTTCTTGAACACGGTCGTTTAAAGGAAGCTGCAAAAGAAAAATAAAAGAGGGTCTAAGTCAAAAAAACAAAAAACAAAAAAACAAAAAAAAGAGAAAAAATGGGTTGTTCAACCAAAGTCTCAGTGTCGTCAGGAGTCTGTGAAGCATTAGAAGCACTCTTAATGGACTTGTCATCGAGATCAGAAGTTTTCCTGGGTCCCACTGGGCGTGCCAATTTGTTCACACGTAACTTCAGAGATGAAGACACGTGGAATAAACAATATATTTATATTAATGTTGTATGCGTGTGGGTGTACAATCTCTAACTTTAATCCTCTGATTCTCTCTCTTATGTGTGAATGTGTTTCACTCGAGGCTGGAACGCTTGATCTCGAGTCTGAAGCTTCAATGGATTCTTGGAGCTTGAAGTATTCCAGTCTTGAAGAAGTCTTCAGTCTTCAAAAAGTGTTGATGTTCTAAAGAGTCTTTGATCTTCAAGGAGTGTTGATGTCCTGAAGAGTCTTTGATCTTCAAGGAGTGTTGAAGTTTTGAAGAGTGTTTGGTCTTCAAGAAGTGTTGATGTCCTAAAGAGTCTTTGATCTTCAAGGAGTGTTGAAGTCTTGAAGAGTGTTTGGTCTTCAAGAAGTGTTCAACACTTGAACTTATGAATTGCAGAGAGTCTTCGGTCTTCAGACTTGGTGGAGTCTCTCTGAATTCTCTGGTTCTGCTTGTGAGTTTTAAAATTCTGAACTCTAGTCTTTGTGAGAGTGTAGAATTTCTGAACCCCTGAAATGAAGGAGAACCTCTCTATTTATAGAGTTCTCCATGGATGGGCCATGGTGACTTTTGGGCCTAACAAATTGGACTTGGGCTTCATTGGTTCTGGGTTCAATTACTTGGTCTTGGGTTTGGTTTATATTTGACCCAAAATCCATATGACCCAAATATTAAAATACCAAAATTGGATCAAATTAATTTTTTTAATTAATTGATCAAATTGACATTTGACCTTAAAATTTTTGAATGGGCCAACTTTGTATTCAAATTAAATTTGGGACACATGTCAATTTATAATTGGTCCCAAATTTAATTCATTATAATTTTGTCATTAATTTAATGTAATGACGTTGCAATTTGTGATTTGACAAAATTTCTCCTTCAACAGTGGCGTTCTTCGTTGTTGCAGAGCAATCAAGAATCATTTTTGATTTTCAGAGACGTCAACGGAGGTTTGCTTCTCTATTCTTTATTATAGATTTAGATCTAAATTTTGTATGCTTAGCCTTAAGTTTGTATAGAATTTGTTCTATGATTTTTTCCAATGTAATGGTATTTTTGGATAAATAAAATTAACTACGAATCAATCCCACTTAGGCTTCCACTTTATCGGAATTAGGGAATTCCAAATCCTTCAGGTTCCACCTGGTTCATCCCGAAAAGCCTCCGAATTCCTAAAAACCCTAGGAGCATGAGCAGATATTTAAACCTCTCTTCGTCACTGAAGAAGGGATCTCGAACTCTATTCTCTACTCTCTCTTCTTGCTCTCTTGCTCTCCTCCTTCCGTTTTCTGACTTAAGCATCGGAGGTGGTGTGGCAAACACCACACCGGTGTGCAGGTTTTCTGTCTTGTAGGCCACAGCTTCCCCCCTCACAAACAAATTTACCGTTGGTGGCACGTGAAGGTCAGGTGAGTTGCTCCCAACCAAATTTGACCATCAACAAATATAAAATTAACAAATATGTTATGTTACAAAATAAAAAAAGTGTATCGCAATCCGTTTCCAAAAAAAAAAGTGTAATGAAATCAAAAGGAAAAATGTTATATAAAATTAATGAAATTAAATACAATTTTTAATTGGATTCATTATCATCCTAAATAAAACACACAGGTGCGTACTTTTAATTTTATGGAATTAATTTATAGAAGTAATTTAAATCGACAACTTATAATGAAGTTCCTTATTTGAACTTTAAAATCTATGTGCTTGCTTTTGTGTATCATAATATTTGTTTTATGTTTTAATTAGTTATGATAGTGTAATTTCAAAACAACCATTTTAACCTAGTGTATTTTGAAAACAATCCTTCTTAGATATGTCGATTTACATGTAAGCTGGGAAATATGAAATAGTTGTTGTGTCGTGGATAGAAACACTGTCTTGAAAGCAATTTCGACATGAACAAGGTGTTAAATAGTCTTCTACGCCAGTTGCTCCCCAAGGTTAACACAACACCCTTCTCATTCTTGCACTCAAGAGAGAATGATTTGAAAAGGCCATAACAGTTCTGTCGCAACGGAAGAAAGATGCATACCGCATCGACTGCCACATCTCGAATGAAACAAATGAAAAATCACACGAACGCCACGTATCCGAAACGGATGGAGTATGACTTGGTTTGCACCACGTATCCCTAAGACTCGGTTTGTGCGGAATGGTAAAAAAAGAAAAGAATTCAGAAAAATAAGAGAAAAGCTTTTTGGATCTCTCGACTTCAGGATCTAACTCAAACTGGTAAAAACTGATGCTTATGCACTGTCTTGCCTGCAGATAATAGTTACACACAGTTATGTTCTGAAATAGAGAGTATGAAATTGCAACCTGTGTTTGAAATCCTTTAAAATTGATTCTTTGTATTAAACTATCGTTCCCTGATAATGATGCAAAAAATTTGATGGGCGAACACATGCAAGCACAAGTATACGTTGTCTCAAGTAGTATAAAATGGAAATATTCCAAGGGACTTTTGTATGGATGACCCTCTAAAATAGGCGAAAAAGATAAATGTTCCACATTTTCAAAACAAGGATATATGTCATTTTGCTTGCGTCAGTATCATAGTAGAATTATCATTTTACTCTCTACTATAACCTCGCTCTCTCTCGCTACTCTCGCTCTAGTTTCTCGCTCTCTCTCCAATCTCTCACTCTCTCTCCAATTTCTCTGTCCAATCTCGCTCTCGCTTCTCGCTTCTCCTTTCTCGCTCTCGCTCTCACTCTCTCTCTCTCTCCAATTTCTCCCTCCAATCTCTAACTCTCTCTCTAATTTCTCTCTCCAATCTTTGGCTCCATCTCCAATCTCGCTCTCGCTCCAACCTCTTGCTCTTAAATGCCTTAAGTGTGCATTTTCATATAGAGAGTAAAATGGTAATTTTTCTATGATGATGACGTAAACAAAAGGGCATATATCCTTATGCTGAAAGGTAGAACATTTTTCATTTTGGCCTCTCAAAATGGATCATCCACGTAATTATCTCATATTTCAAGTATCGAACCCAAGGGAACGTAGAATACAAGAAAAAGTTAATTGCTAAGGATCAAATAAAAGTTTAATCGAAAGTAATCACAGAAATGAAAGAGAATAATGAAGTGGGTTGAACGTAAAAGAAAATGAGATGAAATACAATTGTAAAAGAGGGATCCAAACATGCTTTTACTCTAGATTCCATGATATTACCATACTATATGGTCGCAAAGACTATTACACAGCATCTTGCATGGTGAACCGAATTCAACTCTTACTTGGCTTTCTATGAAATACCATTAAGTAGGGGTGATCATCAGTCGGTTGACGTCAGTTTTGATCTCACACCGACGCTGACCACCGACAAGTTGATTTTAATCGGTTGGTGGTTGTCGGTTTTTGGGATTATTAAGGAAACGATCGCCTGAATATATCGGTCGATTTTGAGATTCTTGAGATCAGTGTCGTTAGTTTGGAGATTTTGGCTCTGGAGGTGAAAAAAGTTCAAGGAGAAAGAGAGAAGGTGAGAAAGAGAAACAAAAAAAAAGAGGAGGATGAAGGACGAAACAAAAAAAAGGCAGCGATTCTGATTCAAAGAAGAAAAGAAAGGAGAAAAGAGAATAACTTGAATGAAAGAGGTGACAGTTATGATAAAAAGAAGAAAAGAATGGAGAAAATGGAAGAACTCCGACGAAGCAAACGAGCCGTCGATGGTTTTGGGTAAAAAGAAAAAGATGGAGAAAAGAAAAAGATGGGAAGGAGAGAAGAGAAATAATAAGAGAAAGGAAAATGGGAAAATGGAAAAATGGGAAACGGAAGAAAGATATACAAAATTTTAAAAAACTAGGTAATGATTACCTAAACATCAGCTGCTGGTTTTGTCGTCTTTTGAAACTACTGGGAGGGTGGTAAGTTTTCAATTTTTTTTAATTGTGTGCAGTCGGTCGGTTCGGTCGGTTTTAGCCTTCTTGGGCTCGCCGACCGACGTCAGTTTGGTCGGTTTCGGTCAGTCGGATCGATTTTTCAGTGGTTTTTGCTCACTCCTACCATTAAGAGACTAAGCCATTAAACCTATATCTCTATGGCTAATGCGACTTAGATAATTAAATATTCAATTCATGGATTCAATAGGTGTTCGCCTTATCTCTAAGGTCAATTGTGAATTGCTATCTCTTGCCTCTTCTTCCTATATTGCTTTTATGACAACCGTATGTTGCTTAATTCTCTCGACATTAAACTCAACATTGTATATTAATTTAGGTGATTAATCTAAACTAATAATAGGAATTTATTCAATAAAAGAAAACAATGGTAGAAGCGAGCAATGTTGCGATTACATAATAGGCAGTAAGTTTCCTCTAGAGCATTCACATGTTTGAATCCCAAAGGAAATTTAGCTCAGAATGACAGAAAATAACAACACGACAACAATGAAAAAAATAACTCATTTTATTTGAGTGTAAAAGTTCTGAAGTACAAAACATAAACGCCAAATACAACGACACAAATACAAAAACAACTTGCTGACTGACATAAATGAAAATACAAGAATACAAGGAAATGACGTACAACAGCCCATAATGCTATATGCTTTCTGTAGCGAAAATGATGGTTGACTCGCCAATGGTTCATTTAAGCGAGTTTGGAGTAAACAAAAAAATAACTAAATTACAAATCCCCGTTGTCGGGGATCGAACCCGGGTCACCCGTGTGACAGGCGAGAATACTCACCACTATACTACAACGACTTGGTTAAAATATGACTTGAACCAACACAAAGAATTGAGTTCTTTTAATTAAGCATATTGTTTAGAAGATCCCCACAATGACCATAGCCTCATCAATTCTTGCCTATGTCGCGAGAATGATGGGTTACCTGCTAATGGTTAATTTAAGCAAGTTTGGAGTAAGAAAAAAAACTCAATTACAAATCACCGTTGTCGGGGATCGAAACCTAGTCACCTATGTGATAAGCAGGACTACTCACCACTATACTACAACAACTTAGTTGATATTCAATTTGAACAGTACACTTGGATAGAAGAGGAGTAATTAACCAAATTGTAATGGGTAGCAATTTATGGTTTCCTATTTGCAAATATAGCAAAATTGAAAAAAAAATTGTAAATATGGCAAATATGTTAAATGAATTTTGATTATTCTCATTTTGCCTTTTATTCTATCAGTGACGAAGTCTATCAATGATAGTCACTGATAGAAGTCTATCAATGATAGCCACTAATAGAGAAGCTATCTATGACTATCAGTGATGGAATTCTATCTGTGATAGTCATTGATGGAATAATATCATTTATTAGAATTTTGTCTATTTTTTTCATGGCCACCGATAAAAAATGCAAATAGAGGAATCCAAATGAACAGAAATTGAAATGCAAAAATTGAACTAATTTTTCTATATTAAAATCTATCAATGACTATCACATATAGATTTCTACTTGTATTGAAATCTATCGATGACTATCACTGATAGTATTGAAAGTCTATCAATTGAGTTATCACTTATCACTGATAAACTTTAATCATTGATAATTACAATTGTGATTAAAGTCTAACAGCGATAGGTTTTTATCACTGATAGATTTCACTCACAATGATGCTCTATCAGCTAAATATTAGTAATGCTTAAACTGAACTAAAATTTATTTATTGAAGTCTATCAATGACTATCACAAATAGAATTCTATTTACATTAAGTCTATCGTTGATAGTCACTAAAAGATTTTAATACAAATATAATTCTATAAGTGATTGTCATTGATGAAGGCGTGTAAATCACTAAAGTGGAAGCAATTACGACCTTAGGCACTTAATTTTACATTAATTTCTCATACAAAACAGGTTGAAAATGAACCCGAAAACAAAACATTAAGAACTTACCTCTATGATGCTCGAATTCTTGCAATCCGTGGGATGTTTCTTCACACGAACTTGTCGTGGACCACCACCGAGATCTTCCCTGCTATTCTCTAGCCTTAGAACACGCTTGTGGGAATCAAAAGTGATGACAATTGAGAGAAGAAATAATGGAGAGTTCATGGGTTTCTTTGAGAGAATTTTGAGTTTTTGTTTATGGAAATGTCCAGCCACACTTCATCTCTTTGATTTTCATGTTTTTAAAGAGTGTAAGCATGCAATCCAACTCCCATATGAGGACAACAAACAAAATTTGAAGGTGAGTCATTAGCTTGGTGTCAAACTCACTAAATTTGCCTCATGGAATTTTCCTCTTTTAATTTCAAAAAAATAAAAGATTTCTTTAGTGACAATCCTTCACGAGTGTCCATAACCACAGTTGGGTCAAATTTTCATTTTACCCCTGTGTTACATCTGTCTCCTTAAGTACCAATGCACCTCTAATGAACAGCCTGTTTATGGTCCAACCATTAAACAGAAAGTCCCTCTTGGGCCAGTGAGAGAGCGGGATCCCTTTGTTCAAGTCCCGAAGTCACTACTTAAGGGAACACTCATCTACTTCTCTTAGAAGTGGGAAGGAGAGAATTCCTTCTTGTGTTGTCATGTCCCCAGCCTCCCACTCGGTCTTGTCCCCAAAAAGGAAGGCATATTGAGTTGGCGTATAGGCCACTAAAGGACAATCCCTCATGAGAAGGAATTCATGACACACTCAGGATTAAGACTAAGTTACCTAGGTCATCCTATTGAAACAGTAACCTAACTAGTTAACGGTGTAACAACTAGTGGTTGACAATTTCGTGGTCCGGTCTTATGCAAACTCATTGGATAGGAAACCCCTGCTTGCATGTCTACTACATGGACGCTTTGGATCAATACGTCTGTATCCAGTGGCGGATCCAAAACTTTATGTTAGGGGGGGCACGAGTTCATATAAGGTTAGATAAATTTAGTCCGTGAATTATTAAATTTGCTTCTATATGGTCCCTAAAATCTAAAAAGTGTCTAATATGTCTCTAATTTTTTTTTATTTCGTGTCTAATATCCAATAAGTTCTTACGGATTTTAAATTTTTAAAAATTAAATGTTATATTTGTTGGGTTTAATGTCCTATAAACTCGTAGTTTGTAAATCATTAAACATACTCTATTTCCAATAAAGACGTTATTGATGTTATTTAGTAAAAGATGTTATTGAATATGTAAATTGCGAATGATTAACCTAAATCCAATAAACTAAGATCCTTGGCTATAAAATGAATACATGAACTATATGTAGAGACATATCGTAGGATCAAGTTCAAGTTTATAGTCAAAATAGTATGTAGTATAAGGATAGGGTTGGGTGCCTTATCCTGGGGACACTATGGACGCGACCCACTTTGTATTAAGTACAAACAATGAGATCCTAAATCATTCATGTGGAGACATGCGAGTGGGGGCGTCCTATGAATTGAGTTTGCATAAGACTGGACCACAAAATAAGTCACTTTCTCTTTATAACGTCGTTTACTGAAGAAACTGACTATTTCTCAAAGATGACCTAGGTAACTCGTTCTTAATCCTGAGCTAACTATGAGCTCCTGTTTATACGGGATCATCATTTGATCTGCATGGGTGAGAATGGTCAGCATCGTCGACTTAACAAGTCTACCATTTTGGGGATAAGATCGAATAGATAGCTGGGACATAGTCTCGCAAGACGGGATTCGCTCCTACCCTATTTCAGGGATAGTAGTGAGGTTGTTCCCTTAAGTACTAACTCCAGGACTTAAACAAGGGGCCCCACCCTCTCGTTGGATCGAGAGGAACTTAGGTTTGATGTTTGGAACACAAACCGATTGCTCATTAGAGGATTAGTGGAACTTATGGAACAAGAAGTACTATAGGGGTAAAACGGTCATTAGACCTAGCTATAGCTACGAACAACATGTGAAGGACCGACTTACTGAACATGGTTAAATCAATTGGACGAAAATAAATCTATGGTGAATGGAGTGCAACTATCGGGCTATAGTGGAGTGTCCCGGTAGTTAACGAATGTTGGCTAGCTTGGATAATGAGATTAGTCGGTTAGCCTCGAATCATTGGAGCCCATGATCTATAGGTCCATTAGGCCCCCTACTCGCTCATATCGGAATAAAGCCTAGAACAAATTGATAGGAATCTTTGAGTCATTCAAAATCGGGAAATAGGGCATTATCGTAAATTGTGTTTTACACAATAATTTAATTATGAATTAAATTAGAAAATGAGAGATAAAGTATTTAAAAGTGTTTTAAATACAATATATATGTATTAGGAATCATATATAATGGATTGCACAAGGTGACAATGATTAATTAGATTAATCATATCAAATTAATTGGAAATGTCCCAAATTAATTACCATGAAATCAATTTCAATTTAGATTTGAAATTAGGGTTAATTGCAAGCTAAAAATTCAGATCATGAATTCAAGTGAGTGGATTTAGTTGGATTCCCACTCTTGCATGTTGATACAAAGTGGAAAACAACACATTCATGCACTAGTTGCATGTGTTGTGAATTGAACACCTAGAATCCACTTAGAGTTGCAATTCTACCATGTGTCTTGTGTCATGAGGCTTCTCCTTGCATGGAATATCTCTATAAGTAGCTAAAATCAATTTCAAATACAGTAAGCTAAAATCAAGGAATTCGAATTTAATGATAACAAAGAGATTTGAAATTCAAATTTAACTTAAATCTAAGATTAAAAAATTAACAAATTACATCATAATTTTTTCACATACCTTATCAATATGAATACATCAATTCTGGAATAAATTTGACTTTGACTACAAACAAATATTGAATCATTATTCATTATTTTAAAGCCTACAATAAATGAAATGTCAAATCCCATTTAATTGAAATTAGAATTAGAATTACAATTACCCATTTTGCTCACACAAAAAATATTAAAATTACACATACCTGAAAGCACTACATGCCTACTGCCAAGAGATAGAAAAGAGGAAAAATCTTTTAATTTACAACAATCTAAAAACCTTAGAGAGACCCCTTTACGGCAACAAGAAGATTGATTTGCGGCAGGATAAAAAATTTAGGTAGAACCAAAATACCCATCTTCGTGTACCTTAAATTTCACGAACCAAAATACCCTTCAATTACCTAGGATTTTGTGGCAACAGGAGGGTTTTACGGCAACAAGAGAAAATCATCGTCAACCACTTCTTGTGTTGTATATGTGCCTGAAAACATACTGAATGTATAAATACATTGTATATGTTTGAAATTACTATGTAAATGTTGAGTTGAAAACGCACCTGGATTTTTTTTGGATTAATGAACACTAAATACATGGTAGATGTAAGCGTACATATGGAAGGTGAAAGATTCTACTGCTTTCCTTGACTCTCTCCATTTTGGGACCTCTCGTCCTTGATGTGTTGGGTTGCAGTAAACACACGCATGAAATGAAATTGTCAAATTTCGGATTTTCTTGACACAAAAAGTATTGGAGTTAGATGATTAAAAAGAAACCTCTCATTCTATTTCTTATTGGAAAAACATTAAACCTCCTGAAGCAAAATTGTTCATCCACGAACGAAAACAAGATATATTAAAGTAGCTAAAAGCGTGCTTCCTTCTAACCTCCAACAACATAACCAAGCTACCAATCCCTTGGAAATTCCTGGATAAACACCACAACAAATCTTAAACTTGAGAAATCCTTGCATTTTTGGAGTAATTTGATCATTCAAGCATTGGATTTGGAATCTGAAAGCAGTTGAAATCCTTACATTTTTGGAGTAATTTGATCATTCAAGCATTGGATTTGGAATCTGAAAGTAGTTAAGTTGGCATGAATCTTGAATTAGGCTTCTTTAATGGAGGAAAACAAGACAAGATTTGATTGCAACTCGACTGAAACTACGTAAGGAAGACTGAAAAATATTGAATCTTTAGCAAACAAATTAAATTGAAATAAATAAAAGATAATATCATATTTTTAAACCAAATGATAAACAGATTGAGAATAAAATATTATTATTAAAGATGAAATCTAGGGGAAACAAAACCTATATATGATACATTTAAAAATAAATTAATTAAAAGATAGAGAATCGATTATTAAGATATAAATATTCCTTAATTTTATGAATATGCAGAAAACAGTTAATAAAAGAGATAAGAAGAATATTACAAATACAATTTCCTTACTTTTAGGAAGCTGGAAAAATACAGTTATAGAAAGGACAAAACGAGAAGACTAGGATACAAATGCAGTCACGTGGGTCCCACGTTTGGGTCATTTTTCCTCATTTTTTCTTTTGTCTATCTATCTAAACCGTTATTTTCTTTTGGTCATTTCCAAGGATTTCTCAATTGAAAAAAAAACATGAGAGAAGGAACACGCTTGCAAAAAAAAAAACATAAGAAAAAGAACATGCTTATCAAGAATTGAAACCAAGACATGTAGGAGGAATGTACCATAATATTCCTCTCACCAACAAACCAAAGAGTTATTATGGTATATTAAGTGGAAAAACATATACATATATATAAATTCGACCATTTGAGGGGGGGCACGTGCCCCTCCTGGCCCCAATACAAAGTGGGTCGTATCACATAGTGTTACCAAGATAAGGTACCCAACCTTATCCATGTACTATAGACCTTTTAGGTTGTTATTTGAACATCGATCCCCGTATGTTCCCACATACTAGTTCAAGTTACATACAAACAACCTTGGATCTTAGTTTATTGGATTTGGGACATATTGTGTAATACTTAACAATAACACTTTATTGTAGAAACTCAACAACACTTTATTGAAACAAGTATACAATTTGTTTACATTCACTATCTACGAGTTTTAGGGCACAAAACCCAACATGCAGGCGCTGGAGTTACCACGTGAAAACACTAATGCAAGCTGTCTAGTGCTAGTGCTAACAAGTGGTAAAGTTGTGAGTTGGCGTAGCTAGAGTGGAACACTCAAGCTGATTGCTTGGTGAAGTCAACCTCCTCATGCCTATAAATCCCAGCCATTCACTCAAGAAAAGGGAGAGAAGAGACCAGTGAAGGGAGTTTTGTTCGACGCAGTTTTTTATTATATTCATCTTATGTGCTATGTATTTCCTTAACAACATGGGCTAATTTTCTTTTATCAAGGCTTAGCCTAAGCGCCCATGTGGCGATGAACTTTTACTGTATACATTACATTTGAATAAATGATATTGATGCTTTTTGCTTAGATGCGTCAATTCTATCATTACTAGCACCCACTTGCCCAGCCGGTTGCTGTAGCAGCATGATAAATCCCAGAAGAGTAATGCATGTGGAAATATCTACGCAGAGTTAGATAATGCATTGCATGTAGTTTTGTTTGCACTCAGAATAGCACTGCTGTAAGAGATATTTCATGAATGTATTTAGGTTGTCTTAGGGATAATTCAACCACTTGCAAGTAAATAGAGAACTACGCTAACACATGATTTAAGTGAATAGAAACGTTCTTAATTCTATGCCAAACACATGTGTTACCGAAAGGGAATCACATGTTTATTTCTCACTTAGGCATCAATATCAGCTTATTCAGTGTATACGCTGCAGGAGAGGACATCAATGCATGTGGTAGCTGTAGTGAATGCCTTGATATCCTCCTCATCTCTATTTCAGCTTCTATCGCATTTACTCATTTGTTTACCTCCGTTTATCGCATGACCATCATCTCTCCTTTAAATATTCAACCTTTAGTGCCATGCATTTGAGTACAGTTTTATGAAAGTGTTTAGTTTGCTTCATCCCTCTTCCCTGTGTTCTGACCCTGGAGTGCTCCAGGTATTACTTGGTATTGCATGATTATACTTGGATTAATGCGTAACAACATATTCTCAGATAATTTGATAGCACCAAATTGGTGCTAATTATTTTCGTAAATTTTGCTTATCCTAATGTTATTATTCGTGATAATTGACTAATTTTGAGTCTTATTGATGTATACGTCATTTTGGTGTTCTTGGGATCAAGAAGGGTCTAGAGTCTAGAGTCCAATTATATCTCATTTCTTATTGCATTTTCACTCACTCTAGGAACCCAACAAGTTTTTTTGCGCCGTTTCCGGGGACTTGAACAAGTTTTTATCTGATTTATTTTGTGTATGTGTTTTAGTGGTTTGGTGCTTGAACTTTTTGATTGTTTCTTTTGTTTTTGCAGGCGTGAATTTGGTGCAAGAGCGATCCGCCTGGGGTACGGTTCGAGCTTGATCCAGAAATCGAGAGGACATTCAGGAGAAGAAGGAGAGAGCAGCGCAGAAACTAGAACCAAATGGAGAATGTGTCGCGACTTCCGCAGGGTCCTGAAGATCCAACGAACCCCCAACATAATCGTTTGCTGCAGCAAAATGAGCAGCAGAAGCAAAATGAGCAGCAAAATAATCAGGTTGAGAACCCTATCTTGGTAGCGAATGATAGGGCCAGAGCCATTCGAGCGTATGCTTTCCCAATGTTTGATGAGCTAAATCCAGGGATTGCACGTCCTCAAATTCAAGCAGCAAATTTTGAGATGAAACCGGTAATGTTTCAGATGTTGCAAACTGTGGGTCAATTCCATGGTTTGTCATCTGAAGACCCTCATTTATATCTTAAGTCTTTTCTAGGAGTTAGTGATTCTTTTGTAATTCAAGGAGTGCCTAAAGATGCTCTTAGATTAACTTTGTTCTCGTATTCTCTTAGACATGAAGCAAAGGCATGGTTAAATTCTTTTGCTCCAGGATCAATTAGGACATGGAATGAGTTAGCCGAAAATTTTTTGAGTAAATATTTCCCACCAAATAGAAATGCTAAATTAAGGAGTGAAATAGTAGGGTTTAGGCAACTTGAAGATGAGACTTTTAGTGAGGCTTGGGAAAGGTTTAAGGAGGTTTTGCGAAACTGTCCCCACCATGGTTTCATTGTATTCAAATGGAAACATTTTACAATGGGTCAAACGGAGTAACCCAAGGTATGGTTGATGCTTCGGCTGGAGGGGCCCTTTTGGCAAAAACTTTTAATGAAGCCCATGAAATTTTAGAAAGAATATCTACTAATAGTTGTCAATGGTCAGATGTTAGAGGCACAAATAAAAAGGTTAAGAGTGTGTTAGAGGTTGATGGTGTGTCCACCATTAGGGCTGATCTTGCAATGATTGCTAACGCTCTTAAGAATGTGACAGTGATTAGTCATCAGCAGCCACCAGCTGTGGAGCAGGCTGCATTGGTAAACCAAGTCACAGAGGAAGCATGTGTCTATTGTGGTTAAGATCACAACTACGAGTTTTACCCCAACAACCCAGCTTCTGTGTTTTTTGTAGGTAATAAGAGGAATAAACCTTATTCTAACTTTTATAATCCAGGTTGGCGCAACCACCCCAACTTCTCATGGGGAGGACAAGGAAGTAATGTGCAAGCACAACAGAAGGTGAACCAGTCGGGATTTGCTAAAACGCAGGTATTGCCCCAGCAAAATAAGCAGGCTTTGCCCCAGCAAAATTCGGGGAGTTCTCTTGAGGGGATGATGAAGGAATATATGGCTCGTACAGATGCCGCAATTCAAAGTAATCAAGCTTCAATGAGAGTCCTGGAATTGCAAGTGGGTCAGCTAGCTAATGAGCTGAAGGCAAGGCCTCAAGGGAAACTTCCTGCAGATACTGAACACCCTAGAAGGGAAGGTAAGGAGCAGGTAAAGGCAATGACTCTTAAGAGTGGTAAGCCACTAGAAAAAAGAAAATAGCCTAGTAAAAACCAGGATGTAGGAAATAATGGTGATAAAAATGTTGTTGTTGAGAAAGAGTTGGAGTCTGGTCAGGGTGCTGGAGGCAGCAATAAAGATGTTAGAGCATCTGGTTCTGTTCCAGATGTGGAACCACCTTATGTGCCGCCCCCACCTTATGTACCACCTCTACCTTTCCCACAAAGGCAAAGGCCTAAGAATCAAGATGGTCAATTTAAAAAGTTTTTAGAGATTCTTAAGTAGTTGCATATAAATATCCCTCAGCTAGTAGAAGCTATTGAGCAAATGCGGAATTATGCTAAATTTCTTAATGATATTTTTGTTGGGTTTTATATCCTAAAACTCGTAGATAGTGAATGATTAACGAATTATACACTTGTAACAATAAAGTGTTATTGAGGTTTATGTAATAAAGTGTTATTTTAATATTAAGTCTAGAATTGCACAATATGACCCAAATCCAATAAACTAAGATCCAAGGTTGTTTACATGAGACTTGAACTAGTATGTGGGGACATACGGGGATCAGTGTTCAAGTGACAACCTAAAAGGTCTATAGTACAGGGATAAGGTTGGGTACCTTATCCTGGTAACACTATGTGATACGACCCGCTTTGTATTTGATACAGACGTATTGATCTAAGGCGTCCATGTAGGAGACATGCGAGCGGGGGTATCCTATGCAGTGAGTTTGCATAAGACCGGACCACGAAATAGTAAACCACTAGATGTAACACCGTTAACTAGTTAGGTTACTGTTTCAACAGGATGACCTAGGTAACTCGATCTTAATCCTGAGTGTGTCATGAACTCCTTCTCACGAGGGATTGTCCTTTGATTAGTACGGGTGAGAGTGACCAGTACGCCGACTCAATAAGCCTACCTTCTTGGGGACAAGATCGAGTGGAGGGCTGGGGACATGACAATACAAGATGGAATTCACTCCTTCCCCTATTGGGGCAAGTAGATGTGTGTTCCCTTAAGGGCTGATTTCGAGGCTTGAACATGTTGGGTTTCATGCCCTAAAACTCGTAGATAGTGAATGTAACCGTTGACCGGATATTAATGAAATAATATTGATATATTTTTCCATTAATTGTTATTAGTTATTTTATATTTGTATTTGCCTAATAATAACCATAATCCAATAAACTAGACATCCAAGGTTGTAATATGAGTCTTGAACTATATGTAGCGACATATGGGATCATTGTTCAAGAAACAACCTAAAGGGTCTATAGTATAGGGATAAGACTGGGTGCCTTATCCTGGTGACACTATGGATACGACCCACTTTGTATTTGATACAAACGCTGCGATCCAACGCGTTCGTGTAGGAGACATGCGAGTGGGGGTATCTTATGCAATGAGTTTGCATAAGATCGGACCGCGAAATAGTAACCACTGGTTATAACACCGTTAACTAGTTGGTTTTCTATTTCACTAGGACGACCTAGACAACTTAGTCTTAATCCTGAGTTGATTATGGACTCCTGCTCATGAGAGATTGTCCTTTGATTTGTATGGGTGAGAGTGGCCAATACGCCGACTCAATAAGCCTACCACTTTGGGGACAAGACCGAATGGGGAGCTGGGAACATAATCGTATAAGATGGAATTCACTCCTTCCTGACTTTAGGGAAGCAAATGAGTGTTCCCTTAAGTGGTTACTCCGAGTCTTGAACAAAGGGCCCTACCCTCTCAATGACACGAGAGAGTTTTCTGTTTGATGGTTGGACCACAAAAAGGTTGCTCATTAGAGGAGAATTGGTACTTAAGGAAATAGAGGTAACCCAAGGGTAAAACGATAATTTGACCCAACTGGTGTTACGGACACTCGTGAAAGACTAACTAGTCGATATTGGTCTATATCCGTGGACACAGAAAATATGTCTGCAGTGAGAAGAGTGCAACTGTGAGTCTATAGTGGAATGAACACACAGTTAACGAATATTGATTAATGTGGTTAATGAGTTTGACCAATTAATCTCACATCGTTGGAGCTTCTGATCTGCAGGTCCATTAGGTCCCATTGGTAGCTCATAAAGTAATTTGAGGCAACTAAGTAATAAATGTAAATTGAAAATGTTCAATTTACTAAGGGAAACAAATATAATATATATTGATACATTATTATGAGAGAAATTAATATTTGAAGAAATTCAAATATAAATTTATGGAAGTTTGAAAAAGTTCAAATAATGAATTAATTAATTTAAGGCCTAAAATGTGTTTGGACAAATTAATTAATTCTAGGTCAGGAATTAAATATGTGATATTTAATTGGTGGTTAATTAATTAGAGAATTCATTAACCGGGAATTAATCAACTATGGAAATAATTAATCACTTAAGGAAGTGATTAATCATTTATGGAAATGATCTAATCACTTATGGAAGTAATTAGTCATTTATGGAAAAGATTAATCAATTGTAGAATTGGTTGATCATGATTGATTAATTGAGGAATAAGATTGAATCAATTTTGGAAAAGATTGATTTAATTGAATATTTTATTCATGACCTCTCTTCTATAAATAGAACACTAGACCTAATTGGTCATGACACTTGACATTCTTGCTCTTGCTCTTAGACTCTCAAAGACAAGACCTAGAATTCTCTCTAGCCTCCCTCTTAGAGAAAGACTCCCACAAGTCTTTTTCCTCCTAGACTTAGAGACATACCGGTGTAACCTCTGTGGTTATTGTGTCATTCAAAGAAGGAATTTCCAGCGAAGAAAATCAAAGGCGGCTGCTGCGTTTTCGTTCGTGGAGTCGTTGGCGAAGAACGGTTAAGTCTACAACGAAGGTTTGTAACGGTTCTTCTTTCTTTCTTTAGAAAAGCATGAAAATAAATTTAGATTTATTTTTAGCATGTTTAAACCAATTTTTCCAGCAGCTTTAAAGTGTGTTTAAAGTTAGTTTGAGTTTTCGTAACGGTATTTTAATGTTAATTAATATACGACGTAAGGTCCAATCGATGCGCTTCCGCTGCGTGGGGACTTTTATTCCCTACAGAACAAAGGCGCGTCGTCCTCTCCTGGCCCGAGAGGAACTCTTATTTAGAGGTTGGACCCTAAACAAATTGTTCATTAGAGGGATCAGTGGTACTTAAGGATCCAGAGGTAACCCAGGGGTAAAACGGTAATTTGACCCAGCTGGTGTTACGAACACACGTGAAAGATTGACTTACTGCATTGGTCGATATCCGTGGACACATAAATATTCTACAGTGAGAAGAGTGCAGTTGTGGGTCTTTAGTGGAGTGACTCACAGTTAACGAATGTTGATTGACTCGGTTAATGAGTTTAGCTGATCAATCTCGTATCCTTGGAGCTTCTCATCTGTAGGTCCATTAGGTCCACCTGCTAGCTCATAACGGGTCTGAGATAATTTAGTCTTGATATTAAAGGGAATTAATATAATGTATGGAGATACATTTTGGTATAAAGTTTAATTAAAGAATTAAACTTTATAATTAATTTTGGATATGATTCGAAATTAATTATTGAGAGAATAATGAATTTAATTAAATATGTGATATTTGATTAATTCATGAATTAATTAATTGGGAATTAATTAATTTAATTTAATTTGGTTAAATGTGATTTAATCAAATTAATACTATAGTTTATATTAATGTACACTTTGATGCACATTAAAACTATAGGTTAAATGAGAGATAAAATTGAATATGATTCGATTATAAAATTAATTAAATATTTGATATTTAATTAATGTGGATTCAATTGATGAGATTAATTGAATGGTCAATTTAATTCAATTGAATATGATTCAAATTGAATTAAATACCTTATGTTATAATTGATTTAATTAATATTGATTTTATTTAATTAATTAAATAATAAATGATAATTATTATTTAATTAATAGACGGCATGGATCGCGTTGACTATGATCAACGGTAGAGATTAAGTAGGGATAACTCCCTCCCCACTTATCGTTGAGGGGAAGGGGAGTTTCCCTACAGACGCTCATTTCTCTCAAACTCACGCAAGGTACAGAGAGAAGTTCTCTCTGAATTCTCTCTATTTTTCACAACCAAAAATCAGCAATCACCTTGCTGAATTTTTCCCATCCAAGGCGATTTTGGTTCCCACAAACCAATCTCAAGATGTCCCAAGAGAATAGCGGGTGTTCTTGCGTGGTGGTGTCCATTTGGAGATCAAGAACGAGATCCTTGGAGTATTGTGCAGTGTTCTTCGAACCAAGTAAGTTTTTTCTAGATCTAAATAGGTTTTAGATCTAATTTACAGCATGCTTAATCTTAGTAATTTAGAAATTGTTTCTAATTTTGATTTGCCAACGTACCGGTTTTTCTATAATTGAAATTTAATTCGAGAAAGGTCTTGTTTGCTTCCGCTGCCAAAAGGAATTTCAATCTTTCAATTTTAACTAAAAAGAAGAGGTTAGGTGAGTTTGAAATTGTATCTCTTACTAAGGAATGTAGTGTTCTTCTTAAGAATGGGCTACCACCCAAGGCTAAGGATCTAGGATCATTTACTATACCTGTATCTATAGGTGGAAAAGAGTTAGGTAGAGCACTCTATGATTTAGGTGCAAGCATTAACCTTATGCCTCTTTCGGTCTATCGAAAGTTAGGTATTGGTGAAGCTAGGCCTACCACAGTCACACTTCAATTGGCCGATAGGTCTATCACATATCCAGAGGGTAAAATTGAGGACGTCTTAGTAAAAGTGGATAAATTCATATTTCCTGTTGATTTCATTATATTAGACTATGAGGCTGATAAAGATGTCCCAATTATTTTAGGTCGTCCATTTTTGGCCACTGGTAGGGCATTAATAGATGTTCAAAAAGGGGAATTAACAATGAGAGTCTATAATGAGGAAGTGAAATTTAATGTATTTAAGGCCATACAGTATCTAGACGAAATGGAAGATTGCTCTTTCATTAGGATTCTGGAGAACACAATTGTTGAGACAACAATTCAGGATTCGGCTAGCAAACATTTGGAAGACCATGGAGAGGTTAGTGTAGAGGGTTTAGAAGTTTGTTCTTTAGAAAGAAAAAATGAAAAAGAGTTGTTTATGTGTGAAGATGTTTTTGAGTCTTTAGATTTAAATCAAAGGAAGACTCCTCCTATTAAGCCATCCCTAATTGAGGCACCCACTTTAGATTTGAAGCCCTTGCCGAATCATCTAAAATATGTGTATCTTGGGGAAGGTGAGACGTTGCCCATTATTGTTGCATCAGATTTAATGCCAGAGCATGAAGAGGCCTTAATAAAATTGTTGCAGTAATACCGCAAAGCTATCGGTTGGACATTGGCTGACATTCAGGGAATTAGCCCATCTTTTTGTATGCACAAAATCACTCTAGAGGAGGGATCCTTTAGGAGTATTGAGAAACAAAGAAGGCTTAACCCTGCAATGAAAGAGCTTGTTAAAAAAGAGGTGATTAAATGGTTGGATGCTGGCAACATTTATCCAATTGCAGATAGCAATTGGGTGAGCCCAGTCCAATGTGTTCCTAAGAAAGGAGGTGTCACTGTGATAAGCAATCAAGATAACGAGTTGATCCCAACCAGGACAGTAACTGGCTGGAGGGTTTGCATGGATTATAGGAGGCTTAACAAAGCCACCCGTAAGGACCACTTCCCTCTACCATTTATTGACCAGATGTTGGACAGATTGGCTGGTCAGGCCTACTACTGTTTCTTAGATGGTTGTTCTAGGTATAACCAGATTACTATTGCTCCTGAGGATCAGGAAAAAACCACTTTCACCTGCCCTTATGGGACGTTTGCTTTTAGGCGGATGCCTTTTGGCCTTTGCAATGCTCCAGCAACATTTCGGCAGTGTATGTTAGCAATTTTTTCTGATATGATTGAGTCCACTGTTGAGGTATTTATGGACGATTTTTTCAGTTTTTGGAGCCTTTTCAAAATTGTTTAGATAATGTAGGTAAGGTGTTAAAAAGATGTGATGATACCCATCTAGTTTTTAATAGGGAGAAATGTCACTTCATGGTGAAGGAGGGCATAGTGTTAGGTCATAGGATTTCTAAGAATGGTCTAGAAGTTGATAGAGCAAAAATTGAGGTTATTGAAAGATTAGAACCACCGAATTCGGTGAAGGGAATTCAGAGTTTTCTAGGTCATGCTGGATTTTATAGGAGGTTCATAAAGGATTTTTCCAAAATTAGTAAACCTCTTTGCAACTTATTGTGCACTGATCATGTTTTTGACTTTAATGCAGATTGTTGGAAGGTTTTTGAAACTTTAAAAGCCGCTTTAATCTTAATACTCATTCTTTGTGCACCTAATTGGAATTTACCATTTGAGGTAATGTGTGATGCGAGTGATACTGCAGTAGGTGCTATGCTGGGGCAAAAGCAGGGCAAATTTATCCATCCTATATATTATGTAAGCAGGGTTTTAAATGAGGCACAAGTCAACTATACAACTACTGAAAAGGAGTTGTTAGCTGTTGTGTTCGCTTTTGAGAAATTTCGGCCATATTTGGTTGGATCCAAAGTCACAGTGTTCACGGATCATGCAACAATAAGGTATTTAATGATTAAAAAAGATGCAAAGCCTAGACTAATTCGTTTGGTTTTATTGTTGCAGGAATTCGACTTGGAGATCAAGGACAATAAGGGATCAGGAAATGTAATTGCAGATCATCTATCTCGTCTTGATCCATCATCATCTTTGTTGAAGCAATCTGCCATTTCCGATTCTTTTCCAGATGAACAACTCTTTGCTGTTGAGGTAAAGGTAGTCAGGGATGCCTCTTGGTATGCTGATATTGCCAACTTTTTGGTAAAGGGGGTCACTCCTATTGACATGGATTGGAGGCAGATGAAAAAGTTTAAGCATGATGCAAAGTTTTTCTATTGGGATGAGCCGTTTATGTATAAGCAATGCTCTTACGGTATTATTCGTAGGTGTGTTTCAGGTGATGAAGCAAAGGAAATCCTGGAGCAATGTCACTCTTCGCCGTATGGAGGTCATTTCAGCAGTCAAAGGACAGCTATGAGGATTTTGCATTGTGGATTTTTCTGGCCTACCTTATTTAAGGATGTCCATTGGTTCTACAAGCATTGTGATGCTTGCCAAATGAGAGGAAATTTGGGGCCCAGAGATGAAATGTCTCTTACTTACATTTCAGAAGTTGAATTATTCGATGTATGGGGTATTGACTTTATGGGGCCATTTCCCCCTTCTAATGGCAATGCTTTTATCTTATTGGCAGTTGATTACGTGTCCAAGTGGGTGGAAGCCATTGCATGCCATCAGAGTGATGCCAAGACAGTAGCAAGGTTCCTTCAATCGCACATCTTTGTGCGGTTTGGGACACCTCGAGCTCTAGTGAGTGATGAGGGTACCCATTTTGTTAATAATATCTTAACTAAGCTGTTGGCTAAGTATGGAATTAAGCATAGGATAGCTACCCCTTATCACCCACAAGCAAATGGTCAAGCTGAAATAAGCAATAGGGAAATTAAATCTATTCTAGAAAAAGTAGTCCATCCATTTAGGAAGGATTGGTCCTTTAGGTTGGATGAGACACTTTGGGCTTATAGGACAGCCTATAAGACTCCTCTAGGTATGTCTCCCTATAGGTTAGTATATGGGAAAGCTTGTCATATACCATTAGAGCTTGAGCATAAAACGTTTTGGGCTTTGAAAAAATTAAATTTTGATCTAAGTCGTGCAGGAGCAATAAGAATGCTGCAATTTAATGAATTGGAGGAATTTCGCCAATTTTCTTATGAAAATGTGAAAATGTATAAGGAAAAGACTAAGCTGTGGCATGACAAGAAAATTAAATTTAAAGAGTTTGTCAAAGGTCAGAAAGTTTTGCTTTATAATTCTAGATTAAAATTATTTCCTGGGAAGCTAAAATATAAATGGTCAGGGCCATTTATTGTGATTGAGGTTTTCCCCCATGGAGCAATTACTTTGCAGGATGAAAAAGATGGGAGAGTGTTCAAAGTGAATGGACAACGTGTGAAACATTATTGGAGAGAGGAGTTTCAGTCAAAATATACTTCCCTTAAGTTGGTTGATGATTGAGAGAGCAGGATTTTTGCGGGAGCATTTTGCATAGCATTATTTTGAGCTCACAGTATTTGTTGTGATAATATTTCTCGCTGATTTGATTTAATTTTAATTTAAATTCTTGTAGATTTAGGTTGTTTAAATTTTGCATGATTTATTTTAAGTCCGTTGTTATTTTTAATTCAGTGGAATTTATTTTTGTTTAGATTTTTCGCTTCGAAATTTATTTGATTTTGTTGGATTTTATTTTCAGTTTATTTATTTATTTAAATTATCTTTTAATGATTTTTATTAGATTTTAGTTTAGATTAATTTCGATTATTTAAATTCTGTTTAGAGTCGGTTTAATAAATTTTTTTCCTAATTAATTCGGCTTAAAAAATAAAAAGAAAGGATTAGATTTGATTTGATTGGTCAAATTTAAATTTGAATTTAAAAGATTTGATTTTTTCTGTTTTGAAATTTGAATTCCGTATCAAAGATTCTTTCGGAAATCTTTTTGATCAGAAGGTTGTGGCAGCAAAGTTATGGCTGAAGCAAATCGTCCGAATAGGAAGGGTTTTGTTGAGAATTAATTTCTTTTTACCCTTTGAATTTTGAATTTCCGTGTGCAAGAAATTGAATGAGGAATTATGATGCTGCCACGTGTCACGCAGAGGCAATCCAAGGGCTTAATCGTTAGACAACACATAATTATTTACCATGGGCTGATTGGAATTCTGATTTTACCGTTTGATGGTTTTAATTCCACTAAGTTGCATGCAAATTAAAACGGTAATGTTAATTAATGAGAGCAAAATCTTTCTGTTAGGATTTTGTTTTGCTGAAGCCTTATTTATTGGCAACCCTCGGTACGTTTCTCTTAATTCGTCTTCTTGCTTCTATCTTTTGCTTTCTTTTTCGCGTTCGTTTACGGTAAATCCCTTTGAGTCCGCAATGGCAAGAACGAGGGGAAATAAGGAGCGAGAAAATGAGGAAGAAGAGATACCAGTTACTCCTGTGGGGCCGAACAAAAAGACACCAGAGGAGAGGGAAGCCAAGAGGCGAAGAAGACAACAGAGGAATGAAGATCAAGAAACTATGCAGAAGGTGGTTGACACACCCCGCCCCAGCTCTCTCGTAACTATCTAGTGACGTGGTGTGCTGGCAATGAATCCTGACTAACTATAGGACTCAAGGCCTCTACATGCTCTTAACCACGCTTAGGCTCTCAAGGAATTAAAAATTTGGGCAGAGTTTCCCCTAAAACTTGGCTAAAACACACCTGGAAAGATACCACGCATATACATATATTCATTAACTATATCCCAACCAGAAACCAGATTAGAGACCCATGCGTTTCAACCATAATATTTTGCCCAACACTTTGAGATACGATAAATTTACAATCGACTACTCCTAGCAACACATAAGCTTTTACAAAACTTCCAACCCAAAACATCATATACATACAAAAGTACTAAAAATGCGGTCTCGAGTGGCAAGATCTGCTTCTGTAGGCTTGTCGAAACTCAGTCGCTACCTGGTAGAAAAATTTAGAGGAAAAGAATGAGCTAACGCCCAGTGAGTGATATTTACTTTCTATTACGAAAATAGCTCTTGAAAATATTTAACTCAACTAACAAAATATCGTGAAAACTCATAACTCAAAAACTCATAACATTTAGCTTGCAAACGGAAATATGGTAAAAACTCTTTTTAAACATAACTAAAGAATCAACAAGAACTCGCTAACCCTGTACCCTTATCTCTAGTCATACCGGCGCAGTCTTCTCAATACGCACAGCAGAGCAAACTCTGCCATACTAAGCATAAAATATATTCCACACTTAGTAGAGCAATTCTCTAATCTTACGTGCACGCAGAACAATCTCTCTCAGGCTAACCACCCCAACACATGGCCCGAAGCCCACCTGCACCGGAGTGGATCCTGAGGCTCTCTATATGTACTATGGAAACACATTCACATAGCACATGAGCAATCACCTAGGGTACGTAGAGCTAGCGACTTAAAACTATTTTCTAGTGTAAACTTCTTTACTCAAAACTCATTTAAAATCATTTCCTCTGGTAACATAACATTTCATAAACTCAAACAATGTTTCCAAATAACGAAATCATTCTGAAAATCTCAAATAAGCTCACAATGTTCCAAATGCTACTGAAATACACAATTCAACTAAGAAACCATAAAGCAATTGGAACTTAAATCATTTCCTTTCAAAAACATGCTCAACTCTAGCTTTTCTAAAACTCATAAATATAGTATTTTTGCTAGCGGAAAAATAATTATTAAAACAACCACTCACAGTCCTATTGTTGAGAGAAATTCGGGTCGTAGGCCGTCCCGATCTCCTTTTGACCTAAAATATTTATTAAACCAACATATAAGTTCCCATTTAACTAAAATAACTAGTTTAGCTTAAGCACACATTTAAAATATTCCATGAACTCCCATTTTTCCATTTCTTATCTCATGGTTGCCCTTTTTGTCTTTTCCCCCAACTAGACATTCACCTTTTCCTTTCTTTCTCTCTCTTCATTTATCACCAAAGTACAACTCCATTAAATGTATTTTTTTCATTTTCCAACCATACCTCACTTCCTCATTCTCCTTATTCCAACCCACGGTTATCTCTTTTGTTTTTCTTTTTTTTTCCCTTTTCCAACTCTTCCTTTTTGATTAACCAATTCTTCCCTCTCTCTACTGGTACATCTTCTTCCTTCAGCCACTCTCAGTTTTCTCTCTTTCCTTCTTTTTTTTTTGGTTCTTCCTTCAACAACCAACAACACCACAACTAAACTTCCTTCTTCTTCTTTTCTTACCCTCAAATGTCACAAAACACATATATACATATACATTGATTTGTAACCATGGATGACCACCATTAAAACAACTCTTAAAACCCATTTCTTCCCAAAATTTCTCTAAAAAAAAACTTACCAAACTTGTTGTGGAAGCCTCTTGTTTGGATTCTAACCTTCAAATCTCGCGCCCATCTTCTTCTTCCCCAAGTTTCTCTTCACCGGCGCCCTCTCGATCTCCCTTTCTCTCTCCCCGAAGCCCTCCTTCTATCTTCTTCTTCTTCCCTTTTTTTTAACTTTCTCTCTCTTCGTGGGTGTTCCAGCCCTTTCATTTCTCTTCTTTTTTTTGTTTTATTTATTAAACACATTTGTCGCTTCCAAAAATTCCAGCTTTTCCTTTTTTTTCTTAAAAGAAAGAAAAAATCAAATGGGTTGGGCCTTACAGTGGTGGAAGACAGTATCGCTGAAGTGGTTGAGGAAGAAATTGTAGAGGAACCTGAAAATCAGAACCCTGAACATACTAACCCGACAGTTGAGGATACGCAAGAAGTTCAAGAAAAGCAGACTGAGGAGGTGCGAGAACATGCAGAGGTTGCACAGGAAGAAGGAAACGAGCCAATTCAAGAAGGTCGTGTTGAGGTCATCATGCCAGAAGTACCGAAACGACGTCGCAAAAAGCGAAAGGTTGGGCACGTCCAGGTAATTCGAACTGACACCCCATCACCACCGTCGTCGGATTCTGAGAAAGAGAAGGCAGAGCGAGAGGAACGAGAGAAAAAAGAAGCTGGGGAAAAAGTAAGAGAAGAAACAGAGAAGAAGGCTGAGGAAGAGCGGTTGCTCAAGCGAAGGGCGGAAAAGGGCAAAAGTGTTGTTGTAGCATTGGAAGAACCTGATGAGATAGATGAGCCACAATTGCCGTATGATCGCTTCGTCAATAATTTTGCCAGAGCAAAATATGCTAAGTTGCTGAAAAGAGACTTCTTGTTTGAGAGAGGATTTAGCGGTGATCTTCTGCATTTTCTGAGGACTAGTATTGCAGACCACGACTGAGAGTTATTTTGTACAAAGCCTGAGTCTGTGAACACACAGGTGGTGCTTGAATTATATGCAAATATTGATAAGGAAGATGGTTTCCAAGTGATTGTTCGAGGAGTCGAGGTTGACTGGAGTCCTAGTGCTATTAACGCGCTGTATAACCTTCAGAATTTCCCACACGCAACGTATAATGAGATGGTTGTAGCGCCATCTAATGAGCAGCTGAGTGATGCTGTGCGGGAGGTGGGTATTGAAGGGGCACGGTGGCAACTGTCAAAGACAGAGAAAATGACATTTTAGTCAGCTTATCTGAAGAGGGAAGTGAACACATGGATGGGGTTTATCAGACAGAGGATGCTTCCAACGATTCATGACTAGACGGTCTCGAGGGAACGGGTTCTTCTGGCTTTCGCGATGTTGCGGTCTCTCAGCATTGATGTAGGGAAGATTATTGTTAATGAGATTTTTGGTTGTTGGAAGAAGAAGGTGGGAAAGCTGTTTTTTTCCAAATACTATTACCATGCTTTGTAAAAGAGCAGGGGTTTAAGAGAATGAGGGAGATGTGATTTTGTTTGACAAGGGAATCATCGACACGCCTAACTTGGCACAGCTTCAGCGTATGCAGGAGGTACGCCATGGTGGACTTGTCTACGACATCAACACGATTTTAGAACAACTGGCACTTTCGTCCAGTAGGCAAGAGTTTGCCGAGAGGCAAGCTTTGACCTTCTGGAACTATGTTAAAAATCGTGATGCCAATCTGAAGAAGGAGCTTCAAGAGAATTTTTCCAAGCCATATCCAGCCCTTCCAGAATTCCCTGAAGATTTATTGAACCCTTGGATTCCACCCCCACCGGTTGAAAGAGGAGAAGAGGATGATGAAAATGAGCCGGGCCAAGAGGACTGAAGGATGAAGTGGCCCTGAGCGAGCTTAATTTTTGTTCTTAAATTTTCGATTGCTCGCGCATTTTCTAATATCCTTTTCTACTGATGTTATGTTTGCTTCTTTTTATTTTTTTTTTCTGCGGTTGAAAAATATATCTGCTCTTGTAATTTCTTTTTCTATGTTTTAATGAAATTTCCAAGTTGTTTATGTTCTATGAGCACTGAGTAACTCTAACTTAACTAATTTTTCTTCTGAATTTTTGAAGCTTGGACTGGTTAAGCATAATTAGATCAAGGTATTCTGATCTCCAGAAACCTTTTGCTTGAGCATTTCTTCTAGCCTGGTCTGTTGTTGCGGCAAAGAAGATTCTGAGGTAGTGCTGATTTATATGATCCACTTTAAGCTTAGTTCTAGTCCCACGCTCAGTTTAAAATTCAGATAGAAAAATTTGAAGGATTGGAGTTTCGTAATTCCGTAAAGCAGAAGCGTGATTGGGACCGATTCATAATTAATTTTGTTTAATCTAACATACCAATACATTGGCAATAATATTAGAACTATTCTAAATATATACTAAGGCCAAGCATACAAAAATATTATATCTAAATCTAATTTATAAAGTAACAAATTACTTACTCTCGTTGACGACTCAGATTAAATTCACCAACTGCATGTGAATTAATCACGAACTAGTGTGAACACCACCACTATGGCTACACTGGTATGACTCTGAAACTTCTAGAGGCAGGAGACTGGTGGGAGTCTAAAGGAAAATTCTCTGAGAGTAGGAGAATGAATGGGATGCCTTTCACCCCACCTAAGGGGTCCTATTTATAGGTAAAGGCCAAGACCTTTTTCCTAATAGGAAAAGATCTCTAATTTTAATAAATAAATAAATAATTCCATAATTAATTAATTTTCCTAATTAAATATCATATATTTAATATTAGGGATTTTATTAAAATTAAAATTAATATGAATCCAATTCATATTAAATTTATTTGAACTCTTTCAAATATTTTCTTTCAAGAATTAATTTTTGAAATTAATTCAAAAATTATATTATAAAGTTTCATAAACTTTATATTATAATGCATCATTATACATTATACGATTCCTCAAATAAATTGAACACTTTCAATTTACAATTTATACTTAATTTCCTCAAGTCTCTTTACGAGCTACCAGTGGGACCGAATGGACCTACATATCAGAAGCTCCAACGATACGAGACTAATTGGCCAAACTCATTGACCAAGTTTAGTCAACATTCGTTAACTGTGGGTCACTCCACTAAAGACCCACAGTTGCACTCTTCTCACTGTAGAATATTTCTGTGTCCATGGATATCGACCAAGCAGTAAGTCAATCCTTCACGTGAGTTTGTAACACCAGCTGGGTCAAATTACCGTTTTATCCCTGGGTTACCTCTGGTTCCTTAAGTACTACTGATTCCTCTAATGAACAAGTTGTTTAGGGTCCAACCACTAAACAGGAGTTCCTCTCGGGCTAGGAGAGGACGCCTTTGTTCAAGCCCTGAAATCAGCCCTTAAGGGAACACACATCTACTTACCCCAATAGGGAAAGAAGTGAATTCCATCTTGTACTGTTATGTTCCTAGCCCCCATTCGGTCTTGCCCCTAAAATGGTAGGATTATTGAGTCGGCGAACTAGCCACTCTCACCCATACAAATCTAAGGACAATCCCTCATGAAGGGGTTCATAACAAACTCAGGATTGAGATGGAGTTACCTACGTCATCCTATTGAAATAGAAACCTAAACTAGTTAACGACGTTACATCTAGTGGTTACTATTTTGCGGTCCGGTCTTATGCAAACTCATTGCATAGGATACCCCCACCCACATGTCTCCTACATGGATGCTTTGGATCATTGCATCTGTATCGAATACAAGGTGGGTCGTATCACATAGTGTCGCCAGGATAAGGTACCCAACCTTATCCCTATACTATAGACCTTTTAGGTTGTTACTTGGACACTGATCCCCGTATGTCCCCACATACTAGTCCAAGTTTCATTTAAACAACCTTGGATCTTAGTTTATTCGATTCAAGGTTTATTAATGCAAACTCGATTATTCAATAACCAAATTACTGATTACTCAAATAACACTTTATTGAGATCGATTAATTTGTTTCATTTACTATCTACGAGTTTTAGGGCATAAAACCCAACAAAATTAAGTTTGGGGGTATAATTGTAAAATAAATGATTCATTGGGGACAATGAATAATTCAAGTTTGGGGGACTTTTTGCTACTCCAATTGTTTTGCTCGAGCATTCCTCTCCTTCGGTTAAAAATTTGTTAGGTTGTTGAGTAACCGGGGACATTTGTGATACTCACAGTTTTTCTTCGCGTCAAAAGATGACCTAGGAAATGTGAAAAAATGAAAATAATTATCTGCTGAAAAAATTGATTGTTGAAAATTTTGCTGAGAAAATTCATGGAGCAAAAGTTTTGAAGGATGAATGATGATCCAACAGTCTTTCTGTCTCCCATAACTTAGGTGAGCTTCATCATAAAATGTTGTCATTCTGAGGAGCAAGAGATAGAATAACTAAGGATTTTTTAGCTTTACAAAGAGTATTTAGCCTAGTTGGTGACGAGTTTGAGGCAAGGGTATACTGCACCATAAAGTGGGTCATCCCGTGCTTAAGAGCTTATGACTGTAGGGCTATTTTAAGTATGAAAAACAAAAAAATATAAACCCCTTAAAAATGTGTTTTAAATGTCTGATAATAGGGCTAGGTTGTGGCAAGTTCTTAGAATTGAGTTAAAAGTGGTGATTATTTGTCCATGCCGGAAGAATTATTTTGCTGCAACAGAGCTTGGTTTTGCAGAGTGCTCAGGTAAAGGTTGAAGGTAGTGTTGGATTGTCTGGTTTGATTAAGCTATTCTTTGTCTAACGTTTTGAATTCTTAAGGGAAAGTTGGTTAGTATTGCTTTGGTCGCGCAATAGTTCAAGTTTGGGGGTGTGATAACTGTCCAAAAGGTAGTTATTTAGGCCTCATTTCTATGGGGATTTGTGTGTCTTTTGTGCTTAATAGGGTTGGTTTTAGATATATATTATATGTTTTAACCCATTTGGAAGAATGAAAGCTTTGGAAGTTATTTTGTGCAGAATGCATTGCTGAGCGACTTGAGGGAGCAAATTCTGTGCTGCAGCAAAGCTAGGAGCAAAACTGCCACGTCACAGCTCGTTAGCCAAGTTAACAAACCGAATTCTATTGAGTTAATTTCGTGATAGAGGAGCAAGGGAAGCCGTCCACTTGTCTAGGTCAACCTAATTCAAGCCTCCAATCCTTCTATAAAAGGAAATAGCCGCCCAAGTCAAAATCATTCCACTTTTAGGGAAGAGACCATTCTCATTTCCATCCCGGGAGCCGAATAGAGGAAAGATTGGAGACCATCAAGAAAACCATCATTCGCTAGCTGATTGAAGAGATTAATATTTTCTTTTATTATCTTGTGATTATGGGCATGCCTACTCAGATTGTAACGTGTGTTTCCATGCTTATTTCTATTTTATGCCCGCCTGGTCAGTCGATATGAATACCTCTCTCTAGTTTCAGGGATGATTTAGGGAGTGTGGCGATTAATCACACTAGATCATTGTGTATTGGTGAACGCCAGTGATTGAGCTAGGGATAGCCAGTTGCCTAGTGCTTGATCGGTAGTACTTCATTGGGGCTAAAACACATTCCAAAAGATCCGGAGTTCCGGGAGGAATCTGCTAATAAGACTGCGAGAGTTTTGCATGATCAATAATATTGGTAGAGCATCTTTTTAAACAATTACTAAATCCTGACCAGCGCCTGTTTCTAATATGTCTGCCTATTTGTTTATTTTCTGTTCTGTCATTTCTTTTGCTTCAACATTATTCTTATAAAAACCAATCATTTTTACCATCTTTGAAACTATTAAAGAGTTACATAAAATAGATAAAGTGGAAGCTAGTTCAGGCCTTGGATTGATAATACTTATTACTTGCTGCGGATTGTGTATACTTGCACAGAGTCTAGAGTCCAATTATATCTCATTTCTTATTGCATTTTCACTCACTCTAGGAACCCAACAGTCGTCTTATAACAACTATAGGGTTATAGGTTGCATGCATGAATAATCTATGTCAGAGTCGTGTCCATTTCAGCACCCATGCAAATTGAATTTCAAAATGCTACCCACCATGATCAAATTAAAGCAAATTAGGTGCCCAAACCATGCTCTGATACCAAGTGAAAGTGTTAATATCTAAATTACGGAAGCAATTTTGGATATTTGACACTTAATAAGCTCAATTTAATCAATCATCGCATGCTATTCTTGAGAAGAAAAACAGAGACAAAATACCAACCTCTTTTAAATGGAGAAATTTGTTGGATCTTCCTTGCTATCTGTTGAGGATCCCACATTGAAAAGATTAGAGGAGACCTCACAATTTATAAGATTCAAGGGTCACCCCACTCATTGCCAATTGGTTTTGAGATAGAAGCCCATGTAATATAATATGGTATCAGAGCCCATTTAAACCCAAACAGGTATTCGGTCGAAAGAAAAAAATTGGGATCAGATCCAAGAATGGTGAACCCAAAGAGGCACCATCTTGAGGGGGCATGTTGAGGATCCCACATTGAAAAGATTAGTGGAGACCTCACAATTTATAAGATTCAAGGGTCACCCCATTCATTGCCAATTGGTTTTGAGATGGAAGCCCATATAATATAATACTATCCTCAAGCCTTTGGAATGGATTGTGAGATCATCTAGTGATGGAATTTGAAGGGGAAAACTTGAAAAACAAGCTTATGGAGGTGGGTTTGATATGTGAGTATTTTTGGCAGCAATTCACCATGAAAATCAATCAGTTTGACACCCATTCAACCACTAATTAGTGGGAAATGGTGTGGCTTAAGAGAGGGGAGTGCATGGGTTTAGTCACCATGCACTCCACCTCCAAAAAATCAAATTATTTTGATTTCAATTAATTCAAGATAATATTGAATCTGAAAAATGTAAAATCAAATTTTAATTCTTCAATTTTAAATTAATTCAAAATTAATTTAAAACAATTATTAATTAATTTAATATCCAATATTAAATTAATATTTGGCCATCAATCCCGAACATGTTGGGATTGGTGCCCTAAAACTCGTAGATAATGAATGTTAAACGAATTATATACTTATTCAATAAAGGTGTTATCGAGATTGATTCAGTAAAAGTCATTACTGAATAAATTAAATTGCACATATATAACCCAAATCTAATAAACTAAGATCCATGGCTATAGGATGAACACTTGAGCTTTATGTAGAGACATAAAAGTGGATCAAGCTTGAGTAATAGCCAAAACGGTCTATAGTATAGGAATAGGGTTGGGTACCTTATTCTGGAGACACTATGAGACGCGACCCACTTTATAGATGGTATAGACGATGTGATCCTAAATCGTCCATGTAAAGACATGCGAGTGGGGGTGTCCTATGCAATGAGTTTGCATAAGACCAGGACCGAGAAATAAGTCGCTCTCGCTTTATAACACCGTTTACTGACGAGACTGACTATTTCATGTGATGACCTAGGTAACTCGATCTTAATCCTGAGCTAACTATGAACTCCTGTTTATTCGGGCTTATCCTTAGATCTGCATAGGGGAGAGTGGCTCAGTATCACCGACCCAATAAGCCTCCCATTTCAGGGATAGGAAAGGGTAGATAGCTGGGGACATAGTCGTGCAAGAAGGAATTCACTCCTACCCGAATAAGGGATAGTAGAGAGGTTGTTCCCTTAAGTGCTGACTCCGGGGCTTGAACAAAGGGATCCCGCCCTCTCATTGGCCCGAGAGGGACTCGGTTTATTGGTTGGACCATAAACCAATTGTTCATTAGAGGATCAGTGGGACTTAAGGAACTAGAAGTACTATAGGGGTAAAACGGCTTATTGACCTAGATATAGCTACGAACAACCTGTGAAGGATCGACTTACTAATCATGGTTAAATCAAGTGGACGGAAATATATCTATAGTGAGGGGAGTGCAACTATCGGGCTATAGTGGAGTGTCCCGATAGTTAACGAATGTTGGCTAGCTTGGACAATGAGATTAGTCGGTTAGCCTCGAATCGTTGGAGCCCATGATCTATAGGTCCATTAGGTCCCCCTACTAGCTCATATCGGAATTAAGCCTAGAACAAAAGATAGGAAGCTTTGAATCGTTCAAAATCGGGAAAAAGGGTATTATCGTAAATTGTGTTTGACACAATAATTTAATTATGAATTAAATTAGAAAATGAGAGATGAAGTATTTAAAAGTGTTTTGAATACTATATATATGTATTAGGAATCATATATATGGAATTACACAAGATAACAAAGATTAATTAGATTAATCATATCAAAATTAATTTGAAAATTTTCAAATTAATTACCAAGCAATCAATTTCAATTTAGAATTGAAATTGGGGGTAATTTGCAAGCTTGAAATTTGATTTCAATTTGAATTTAGTGGATTTAGTTGGAAATCCACTTAATGCATGATCATTCAAAGTGGAAAGACAACTCACTCATGCATTGTTGCATGTCTTGTGTAATGTACACCTAGAATCCACTTGAGCTTGCAAATACACCATGTGTCTTGTGTCTTGAGGCTTGGCTTTGCATGGAGAATGTCTTTAAAAGGAGTTTGAATCATATTCAAACACAAGAGAGCCATTTCCTTAATGTTATGCTGCTGGAATTTGGACTCAAAGTTCTCTCATCTCTCATTCTTCTCCATTGTTTGATGCTTCAAGCATTCCCTTCCCATTCCCTATCTTATATAGACTCCCACAAGTCGTTCTTGGCCCGGAGTATAGTGGGGAAGACTCTAGAGGTTGTCCAAGGAGCATAGGAGACGTGGCAAAGAATTTAGGTTTGGTCTCAACTGAGGAATGTCCTCAAACTAACTGCGTAGCCAAGAAAAACATGATCCACGACTCTAAATGTGATTTATTAGTCTTGGAAACGTGTTTAGTGGAAAACAACGATTCTGCCTGGATACTCGATTCAGGTGCCACTAATCACGTATGTTCTTCATTTCAAGGAATGAGTTCCTGGCAACAGATAATAGCTGGAGAGATGACTCTTAAAGTTGGAACAGGAGAAGTCATCTCGGCTATTGCAGTGGGAGACATAAAATTATTCTTCACCAAGGAACGCTACATGATATTAGATAATGTGTACATAGTTCCGAAGATTAAAAGAAATTTGATTTCTTTATCTTGTTTATTAGAACAAGGTTACTCAATTTCTTTTTCTGTTAATGAAGCGTTCATAACTAAAAGAGGTATTGATGTTTGCTCTGCAAACTTGAAGAATAAATTATATGTTTTGAGACCAATTGAGTCTAAAGCTATTTTAAATCACGAGATGTTTAAAACTGCTGAGACTCAACCTAAAAAGCGAAAAGTTTCTCAAGATACCTATCTCTGGCACTTGAGGTTAGGCCATATCAACCTCAATAGGATTGGGAGATTGGTCAAGAGTGGACTTCTAAACAAGTTAGAAGACGACTCGTTGCCTCCTTGTGAATCATGCCTTGAGGGCAAGATGACAAAACGACCTTTTACCGGAAAAGGTTATCGTGCCAAAGAGCCCTTAGAGCTCATTCATTCGGACCTTTGTGGACCAATGAACATTAGAGCTCGAGGAGGGTACGAATATTTCATCAGTTTCATTGATGATTATTCGAGGTATGGCTATCTCTACCTGATGCATCATAAGTCCGAAGCTTTTGAAAAGTTCAAGGAGTATAAGGCCGAGGTTGAGAACCTATTAGGTAAGACGATAAAAACACTTCGATCCGATCGAGGTGGAGATTATATGGACTTAAGTTTTCAAGACTATTTGATAGAGCATGGAATTACGTCCCAACTCTCAGCCCCTGGTACACCTCAGCAAAACGGTGTATCAGAAAGGAGAAACAGAACCTTGTTGGACATGGTTCGTTCGATGATGAGTTATGCTCAGTTGCCTAACTCGTTTTGGGGTTATGCAGTAGAGACTGCAGTTTATATCTTGAACGTAGTTCCCTCAAAGAGTGTTTCTGAAACACCATTTGAGCTCTGGAAAGGTCGTAAAGCTAGTTTACGACATTTCAGAATTTGGGGATGTCCTGCATACGTGCTAGAAGCAAACCCAAAGAAATTGGAGCCTCGTTCTAGATTTTGCCTATTTATAGGCTATCCCAAAGAAACGAGAGGTGGATACTTCTTCGATCCAGAGGAAAATAAAGTACTTGTATCGACAAATGCTACATTCCTAGAAGAAGACCACCTCAGAGATCACAAGCCACGTAGTAAAGTCGTTTTAAGTGAACTATCTAACGAAGCTACAGAAACATCAACAAGAGTTGTTGATGATACTGGCACCTCGAGTCAATCACGTCCTTCTCAAGAAATAAGAGGACCTCGATGTAGTGGGAGGGTTGTTAGACAGCCTGATCGCTATTTGGGTTTAACTGAAACTCCAGTCGTCATACCTGATGACGGGATCGAGGATCCATTAACCTTTAAACAGGCAATGGATGACGTTGACAAGAACGAGTGGATTAAAGCCATGGACTTAGAGATCGAGTCCATGCATTTTAATTCAGTATGGGATCTTGTAGATCAACCTGAAGGGGTTAGACCCATAGGGTGCAAATGGATCTACAAGAGAAAACGAGACGCTGCTGGAAAGGTACAGACCTTTAAGGCACGACTTGTGGCAAAGGGTTTTACCCAGCGGGAGGGGATTGACTATGAAGAAACCTTCTCCCTTGTTGTCATGTTAAAGTCGATCCGGATACTTTTATCCATTGCCACGTTTTACGATTATGAAATATGGCAAATGGATGTCAAGACTGCCTTTCTGAACGGTAATCTTGAAGAAAGTATCTACATGTCTCAGCCAGAGGGGTTCATAGCTCAGGATCAAGAGCAAAAAGTTTGCAAGCTTAAACGATCCATTTATGGATTAAAACAAGGGTCTAGATCCTGGAATATAAGATTTGATACTGCGATCAAATCTTATGGCTTTGAACAAAACGTTGATGAGCCTTGTGTTTACAAAAGGATCATCAACAGCTCTATAGCTTTCTTAGTACTGTATGTGGATGATATCCTACTCATCGGGAATGATGTAGGTTATCTAACTGACATTAAACTATGGCTAGCAACTCAATTCCAAATGAAAGATTTGGGTGAGGCACAATTTGTTCTAGGAATCCAAATTGTTCGAAACCGAAAGAACAAAACACTAGCCCTGTCTCAAGCGTCTTATATCGACAAATTGTTGGTTAGATATAAAATGCAAAATTCCAAGAAAGTACTATTACCTTTCAGGCACGGAATTAACTTGTCTAAGGAACAGTGTCCTCAGACACCTCTAGAAGTTGAGGACATGAGACGTTTTCCCTATGCCTCTGCAGTAGGTAGCCTAATGTATGCCATGTTGTGTACAAGGCCTGACATTTGTTATGCAGTAGGGATTGTCAGTAGATATCAATCCAATCCAGGATTTAATCATTGGACAGCCGTTAAAAGTATCCTCAAATATCTAAGGAGAACAAGGGACTATATGCTCGTGTATGGTTCGAAGGATTTGATCCTTACAGGATACACTAATTCTGACTTTCAAACTGATAAAGATTCGAGGAAATCTACATCGGGGTCAGTATTCACTCTAAATGGAGGAGCAATAGTATGGCGCAACATCAAGTAAGGATGCATTGCAGACTCGACCATGGAGGCCGAATATGTAGCCGCTTGCGAAGCAGCAAAAGAGGCAGTATGGCTCAGGAAGTTCCTAACTGACTTGGAAGTCGTTCCAAATATGCATCTGCCTATCACCTTGTATTGTGATAATAGAGGCGCAGTTGCAAACTCAAAGGAACCTCGCAGCCATAAGAGAGGCAAGCACGTCGAAAGGAAATACCATCTCATTAGGGAGATTGTGCACCAAGGAGACGTGATCGTCACGAAGATAGCGTCGGAGCACAACATTGCTGATCCATTCACGAAGGCTTTCACGGCTAAAGTGTTCGAGAGTCATCTAGAAGGTCTAGGTCTGCGAGATATGTACGAGAAATAATCTAGGTCAAGTGGGAGAATTGTAACCGGTATATCGATACCATAGTATACATGGTATTTAGATGCCCTAATTTATTGTATTTTTATTCCGTTATTAATACAAGTATTTATTCATCCACTGCTGTTATAGATTATAGTACATCCCACTAAACTAGAGTTTTAGTTCAAGTGGGAGATTGTTGGGATTGGTGCCCTAAAACTCGTAGATAATGAATGTTAAACGAATTATAAACTTATTCGATAAAGGTGTTATCGAGATTGATTCAGTAAAAGTCATTACTGAATAAATTAAATTGCACATATATAACCCAAATCCAATAAACTAAGATCCATGGCTATAGGATGAACACTTGAGCTTTATGTAGAGACCTAAAAGTGGATCAAGCTTGAGTAATAGCCAAAACGGTCTATAGTATAGGAATAGGGTTGGGTACCTTATTCTGGAGACACTATGAGACGCGACCCACTTTATAGATGGTATAGACGATGTGATCCTAAATCGTCCATGTAAAGACATGCGAGTGGGGGTGTCCTATGCAATGAGTTTGCATAAGACCAGGACCGAGAAATAAGTCGCTCTGGCTTTATAACACCGTTTACTGACGAGACTGACTATTTCATGTGATGACCTAGGTAACTCGATCTTAATCCTGAGCTAACTATGAACTCCTGTTTATTCGGGCTTATCCTTAGATCTGCATAGGGGAGAGTGGCTCAGTATCGCCGACTCAATAAGCCTCCCATTTCAGGGATAGGAACGGGTAGATAGCTGGGGACATAGTCGTGCAAGAAGGAATTCACTCTTACCCGAATAAGGGATAGTAGAGAGGTTGTTCCCTTAAGTGCTAACTCCGGGGCTTGAACAAAGGGATCCCGCCCTCTCATTGGCCCGAGAGGGACTCGGTTTATTGGTTGGACCATAAACCAATTGTTCATTAGAGGATCAGTGGGACTTAAGGAACTAGAAGAACTATAGGGGTAAAACGACTTATTGACCTAGCTATAGCTACGAACAACCTGTGAAGGATCGACTTACTAATCATGGTTAAATCAAGTGGACGGAAATATATCTATAGTGAGGGGAGTGCAACTATCGGGCTATAGTGGAGTGTCCCGATAGTTAACGAATGTTGGCTAGCTTGGACAATGAGATTAGTCGGTTAGCCTCGAATCGTTGGAGCCCATGATCTATAGGTCCATTAGGTCCCCCTACTAGCTTATATTGGAATTAAGCCTAGAACAAAAGATAGGAAACTTTGAATCGTTCAAAATCGGGAAAAAGGGTATTATCGTAAATTGTGTTTGACACAATAATTTAATTATGAATTAAATTAGAAAATGAGAGATGAAGTATTTAAAAGTGTTTTGAATACTATATATATGTATTAGGAATCATATATATGGAATTGCACAAGATAACAAAGATTAATTAGATTAATCATATCAAAATTAATTTGAAAATTTTCAAATTAATTACCAAGCAATCAATTTCAATTTAGAATTGAAATTGGGGGTAATTTGAAAGCTTGAAATTTGATTTCAATTTGAATTTAGTGGATTTAGTTGGAAATCCACTTAATGCATGATCATTCAAAGTGGAAAGACAACTCACTCATGCATTGTTGCATGTCTTGTGTAATGTACACCTAGAATCCACTTGAGCTTGCAAATACACCATGTGTCTTGTGTCTTGAGGCTTGGCTTTGCATGGAGAATGTCTTTAAAAGGAGTTTGAATCATATTCAAACACAAGAGAGCAATTTCCTTAATGTTATGCTGCTGGAATTTGGACTCAAAGTTCTCTCATCTCTTATTCTTCTCCATTGTTTGATGCTTCAAGCATTCCCTTCCCATTCCCTATCTTATCTAGACTCCCACAAGTCGTTCTTGGCCCGGAGTATAGTGGGAAAGACTCTAGAGGTTGTCCAAGGAGGATAGGAGAGGCAAACACCACAAGGAGTTCAACATAAGTGAGCTACAAAGGTTGGTGTTTTCTAAACTCTCTATTTTGTCTTTTCTAGAACATGCATGCTTTAGGAGTAAAATTGAATGTCTTAAGTGCTTTCGATCTTCAGTTGCTTCCGCATGTGTAATATGTACACCTTCAGAACATTTCCAAAATGTTATTTTCCAACATGAATCGATATTCATGTTCTCGGTATTTAAATCATATTTAAATATTAAATCTCTCACAACCCGATTTAGATAAAACCCGACGTATCGATAACGTCAACCACCTCTAATCATTTCCTTAAATTGAGTTCAAAGTAATTCATTTTCTATCCATCATGTTGTTTCAAAGGTTAGTCTCGAGCTAGCAAGGGGACCTAATGGACCTACAGATTATGGGCTCCAACGGTACGAGGTTTAACCGATTAAACCCTTTTAACCTAGCTAACCAACATCCGTTAACTACCGGGACACTCCACTATAGCCTAGTAGTTGAACTCCCCTCACTGTAGATATATTTTCGTCCACCCGATATAACCATGATTAGTAAGTCAATCCTTCATAGGTCGTTCGTTACTATAGCCGGGTCAAATGTCTATTTTACCCCTATAGTACATCTTAGTTCCTTAAGTCCATTGGTCCTCTAATCAACAATTTTTTTATAGTCCAACCACTAAACAAAGTCCCTCTCGGGCCAATGAGAGGGTGGGGCCCATTGTTCAAGCCTTGGATTCAACACTTACAGGAACAACCTCTCTACTATCCCTGAATTGGGTAGGAGTGAATTTTGTCTTGCTTTACTATGTCCCCAGCTATCCATCTAGTCTTATCTCCAAAATGGTAGGTTTATTGAATGACACTTTTGGACCACTCTCACCCATTCAGATCAAAAGATAATCCTAAACGAACAGGAGTTCACAACAAGCTCAGAATGAAGATCAAGTTACCTAGGTCATCGCATGAAATAGCTAGTCTTGACAGTAAACGACGTTATAAAGTAAAAGTGACTTATTTCTCGATCATTTCTTGTGTAAACATCTTTTACACATGATGCCCCTACTCGCATGTCTCTACATGAATCATCCAGGATCACGTCTTTTGCCTCATTCGCAAAGTAGGCTGTATCCATAGTGTTACCAGGATAAGGTACCCAACTGTTGGGTTTTATGCCCTAAAACTCGCAGATAGTGAATGTAAACAAATTATATACTTGTTTTAATAAAATTTTATTAAGTTTCTGCAATAAAATGTTATTGTTAAATATTGCACAATTTGACCCAAATCCAATAAACTAAGATCCAAGGTTGTTTTTATGTAACTTGAACTAGTATGTGGGGACATACGGGGATTGATGTTCAAGTAACAACCTAAAAGGTCTATAATACAAGGATAAGATTGGGTACCTTATCTTGGTAACACTATGTGATACGACCCACTTTGTATTTGATACAGACGTATTGGTCCAAAGCGTCCATGTAGTAGACATGCGAATAGGGGTATCCTATGCAATGAGTTTGCACAAGACCGAACCGCGAAATAGTAACCACTAGCTGTAACACCGTTAACTAGTCAGGTTTCAATTTCACTAGGATGACCTAGGCAACTTAGTTTGAATCCTGAGTGGATTATGGACTCCTGTTCACGAGGGATTGTCCTTTGATTTGTATGGGTAAGAGTGGCCAGTACGCCGACTCAATAAGCCTACCATTTTGGGGAAAAGACCGAGTGGGGAGCTGAGAACATAATCACACAAGATGAAATTCACTTCTTCCCGACTCTTGAGGAAGTAGATGAGTGTTCCCTTAAGTGGTGTCTTTGGGTCTTGAACAAAGGACACTACCCTCTCACTGGCCCGAGAGAGGTTTTTGTTTGTTGGTTGGACCACAGACAGGTTGTTCATTAGAGGAGCACTAGTACTTAAGGAGGTAGAGGTAACTCAGGGGTAAAACGGTAATTTGACCCAGCTGGAGTTACAAACACTCGTGAAGGACTAACTTGTCGTTATTGGTCGATATCCGTGGACACAAAAATATTCTGCAGTGAGAAAAGTGCAGTTGTGGGTCATTAGTGGAGTGACCCACAGTTAACGAATGTTGACTAACTTGGTTAATGAGTTTAGCCAATTAGTCTCGTATTGTTTGAGCTTCTGATCTGTAGGTCCATTAGGTCCCACTGGTAGCTCGTAAAAAGACTTGAAGCAATTAAATATAAACAGTAAATTGAAAGTGTTCAATTTATAATATAATTTTTTAATTTATTTCAAAAATTAATTCTTGAGAGAAAATATTTGAAAGAGTTCAAATAAATTTAATATGAATTGGATTCATATTAATTTTAATTTTAATAAAATCCCTAAGATTAAATATGTGATATTTAATTGGGTAATTAATTAATTATTTATTCAAATTAGATATTGTTCAGATAATAGATTTGAACTTATTCATAGACTTTTTCCTATTAGGAAAAGGTCTTGGCCTTTACTGATAACTGCCCAAAAGGTAGTTATTTAGGCCTCGATTGTATAGGGATTTGTGTGTCTTTTATGCTTTTTAGGGTTGGTTCTGGATAGATATTACATGTTTTAACCCATTTGGAAGAATGGAAGCATTGGAAATTATTTTGTGCAGATTTTGCTGCTGAGCGACTGGAGGGAGCAAATTCTATGCTGCAGCAAAACTGGGAGCAGAAACTACCACATCACAGCTCGTTAGCCAACTTCATGAACCGACTTCTGTTGAGTTATTTTCGTGATAAAGGATCAAGGAGAGCCTTACACGTGTCCTAGTTGACCTAATTCGAGCCTCCCATCCTTCTATAAAAGGAAGTAGCCGTCAAAGTCAAAGTCATTCCATGTTTTCCCTTGGAAGCCGAATAGTATAGGGAGATTGAAGATCATCAAGAACACCATCATCCGCAAGCCGATTAAGGAGTTTATCTTCTTTATTAACTTGTGATTATGGACATGCATACTCATATTGTAATTCGTATTCCTATGCCTGTTATGAACTAAGTAGCTTAGGGTGTTGGTTAGGAACAATGTGATTACTGTGCTTCATCTCTAGTAATAAATTGACTATCGCATTTTGGTTGATTGTTGTGCTTATTCTTATTTTATGCCCGCCTGGCCAGCCGGTATGGATAGCTCTCTCTAGTTTCAGGGATGATTTAGAGAGTGTGTGGCAATTATCCACACTATGATCATTGTGTATTGGTGAACGCCAGTGACTGAGCTAGGGATAGCCAGTTGCCTAGTGCTTGATCGGTCGCTCTTCATTGGGTTTGAAACATATCCCAAAAGATCCGGAGTTCCGGGAGGAATCCGCTAATAATACTGCGAGAAATGCATGATCAATAATATTGCTAGAGCATATCTTAGAACAATCACTAAAGCCTAACCAGCGCCTGTCTTTAATCTGTCTATCTATTTGTTTACTCGTTGTTCTGTCATTTATTTTGCTTCAGCATAATTCCGATAAAACCCAACAATTTTATTATCTTCGAAACCATTAGGAAGTTACGCAAAATAGATAAAGTGGAAACTCATTCAGACCTTGGATTGATAATATTACTTGCTGCAGACTGTGTATACTTGCACAGGAATTCTAGAGTATTTTATACTATATTTTTACTCACTCTAGGAACCCAACATTTACCTATATATAGGACATCTGGGGTGGGGTGAAAGACATCTCATTCATTCTCCTTCTCTTAGAGATCTCTCCCAAAAGACTCACACAAGTCTCCTGCTTCAGGAAGTCTTAGAGATATATCGGTGTAACCAATTGGTGGTGTTCACACAAGAAGGTTGCTGCGTTTTCGATCTTATTAGCAAGAAAAAGGCGAATCGATCAAGACTTTCTACAAAAGTAAGTTTTCTATGAAATCCTTGATCACTAGGATGATCTAGATTAGATCTAGTTAATTTTTAGCATGTTTATAGTTGTTGTACAACAAATTAAATATAGATTTATTGCTGTAATATTTTTGCAAATTGTATTGGTATTTCAATTAGAATCTAAGACTCTTAGTAGGTTCGATAATTCTTTTCGCTGTGTAGGGCTTTTATCCCTTCAATTGGTATCAGAGCCAACTCAGTTGTTCTTGATTTTAAATTGAAATTTGCAATTTGTTCTCAGTGGGATTTATGCATTGTGAACGTTATGGTTTGCATATAAATGGTTTCGATTAAATTGGCCATAGATTTACGTTTCTTGAATGGTTCAATGTAAAGGCCCCTATGTTTCTTGGCATAATTTTTTAAATCTATTATCCTTTGTAAGTCCGACTCTAGAATAGAGTATTCTATGATGAAGATCGAAGAAAATCACATCAAAAAACGAGGTCAAACGCAAAGAACAGTCGTTGGAATGCCCAGATTCTGCCTCCAGACACAGCAGCGTCGCGACGCTATTCATCGAGCGTTGTGACGCTGTCGCGATTTCGCGAAGAAGGAGTTCTGCGTTCGCATATGCGTCGCGACACTGTTTTCTCAGCGTCACGACACTAACACGATTTCATTCGGCGTGCTACTAGGGTTTCATGAGGCGGCTGAAGGTGTTTTTTGCAGTCCGGTTTGCTGATATAGGGTCGGTTTGGTCCGGTCCAGCCCAGTTCAAGCTTGTTTTGGTGATTTGGAGTCCGCTTCGAAGCGGTTCATTTCAGTTCATGCGGTCTAGCCGAGTTCTGAAGCTGCAGAAGGATATTTTTAGGATAAAATAGCTTAAATTATTGTAATTTATGTTCTTTATTTTATCCTAGGGGCCAATTAATCGGTTTATATGCTATTTAAATGCTTTATGGATGCCATTTAGATTTAAAATCTCACCTTAGGTTATAAAGCATGCTCATGCATTTTATATATATTATAATTAGTTATAATGTATGGATTGAAATGCATGATTTATTTTCATGAGTTTTTAATATATAGTCGAGTTATATTAATATCATGAAAATGGATAAACATGATGCATGCAATTACCTAGTTAAACATAAATAGTTATATTTAATAAAATTGTTTGCAGCAAGCTACTTTGATTTACCATTTTTGGCAATAACTTAATTGTTAATTTATTAATAATGGAAATCAAAGTTGCATTGAGCATGAAACATCCATAGTTTAATATAATTGTTATATTAATTTCATGCAATGCAATCCTATAGTTTTATTATATTAACTTGAATGTGATTGTTAATTATTTTAAAACTATAGTATGCATGATTATAGGGTTAATCATTAAAATTTAAATAGTTTAAAATTAATGATTAGAAACAGTCGACCTATAATAAAGATTGCATGCAAACATAGGATCATAGGTAAATGAATTAATTTTAAAATGTTTAAAGTTAATTAGACCTAAGATCACGTTAATTCTAATAGGATTAGAATTAAGTCTTGCTTAGTTTTTTAAAATAGTTTTAATATGACTAAGTAGGACAAACATAACTATTAGTTATAAGGGAACTTTTTTTAAAAAAAAAAGTTATAAGGGAACTTTTTTTAAAAAAAAAAAGTTATAAGGGAACTCTATCGGTGAAGTTCTGTCTAAGATTGGAGTTATTTAAGTTGACGGTTTACGGAACACCTCCTACTTGGGAACTGTCCCAGAACTTGAGTTGAATTAACCACAGTTATGTTAGCATGAAATGCCGCTAGGTAAATTAAAATAGTTTAATACACCTAGATCTTTAGAGTAAAGACTTTACATTACTATGGTTAAAAGGGAACTCTCCTGGTTAAGTTCTGTCTAAGGCTGGAGGTATTTAAGCTGACGGTTTACGAAACACCTGCTACCTAGAAACAAACCTGGAACCTGAGTTGAAATAACCATAGTCATGTTAGCATACGATGTTGCTAGGTTTGTTAAAAGAGTTTAATTCACCTAGAATATTTCAGTATAATTCCCATTAAAATAGATATAATAGGATTAGACTTAGATAAATTGAATTAGCCGGATTTATCTAGGTTAATAAACCCTAAAATATATGGTAGGTCACTTTAGTGAGAGGTAAGATCAAAACATGATTTAAATCGAGTTTTTTCTCCTACGTCCCTATATTCACATCGTGAGATCCATGCTCGGCTTTGTGTCGTTTTAGCGTGACCTCCCTTCGGAAAGTGTTTGCATGGATCAATAACAATGTGAATGGAGAAAGTGCCCATAGTAAGTGGGAGCGGGACATGTGTCGACGTATCCCTCGGTCAACACCCATAGGTCACACCGTGAGAGTCTTATGATCCGCCTGCGTGTTGTCCTGGAGCAACCATCCTATTAGAGGGTCTGATCATAGGATTCGTAACACCGTGAACTCCTGAAAAGGATAGGGTCACTTAGGCTAATTACCAACAGTTGTCTTTCCCTTCAGTAGCCTGTTGGAGCATGCCTCTGGGATCTGAAAGTGGGAGGGTTACACTTACGAGGATGCGTTAAGTGTGTTAACAAATCCTTGACAGAATAACTGTGCCTAATGTCTATAGGAATATGAGTTTTTCTGGAATTAGGATTAGCTAAGAAGTGTCTCATTTCATAGGAGGTGTAGCTGATCACCCTTCAGTTCCTGTTACTCTAAACCTCTGAAACATCGTTGCAAAACTAAATCAATAGTCTTAGGGTTTTATGATTGCTTGTTTTTGCTAAACATATTGGATTGTATGCAATTGTTTGTATTGCTCTTATAATGGGTTAGTGCGATAAATAATCAAGTAATTTGTTATTTCAACGATTCAATGATTAAATATGTGCATAGTCGTACACCTTTTTAATAAATAACGATGATTATACAACAAACTTAAACGATTAATTGGTGGCGAATAATTTAAGATTAGTCTTAATAGAGAAATGTTCTCATGCCCCAAATGGTCGATTCATCAAGAAGTGTTATTAATGAATGTGACAGTAAGCCTTGCTCAGCCAAAGAAGACTTTTCCAAAGACAGTAAATTCGATTTACTAGTCTTGGAAGCGTAATTTGTGAAGAATGGTGATTCTACCCGAATACTTGATTCATAGTCACAAATCACGTTTGTTTTTCTTATTAAAAGGAATGAATTCCTGGCAATAGCTTGATGCTATTGAGATAACTCTAAAAAATTTTGAATTAGAGAGGTTGTCTTGGTTGTAGCAATGGGGAACGTTAAGTTATTTTTCCCAGTGGAAGCAAATACATATTATTAGATAATGTGTATATAATTCCTAAGATCAAATGAAATTTGATTTCTGTATCTTATTGGCTGGAACAATGTTACTCTTTACCCTTCCCTGCTAATGCAGTTCATTTCAAGAAATGGAGTTAACTTTTGTTCAGTTGAAATGAAAAATAACATAAATGTTTTTAAGACTAATCAAGAGTAAGGCAGTCATGAACACTGCGTTGCCTGAGGCTGCTACTACTCAAAGTAATGAAAGGAAAAATATTTCTCCTAAAGAAAAATACCTTTCTTTTGCACTTAAGGTTAGGACATATTTACGTCAAAATGATTGAGAGATTGGTCAAGAGTATACTTCTAAGCAAGTTATAAGATAACTCTCTGCTACCTTTTAGGTCATGCCTTAAGGGAAATATGACTAATAGATTCTTTTGCTTGAAAAGAAATATAGAGCCAAAGAGCCCTTGGAGCTTGTACATTTGGATCCTTGTCGTCGAATGTGTTAAAGCAGTGGGAGGGTGTTGGGTTCCTAGAGTGAGTAAAAATATGGTATAAAAGACTCTAGAATTCCTGTGCAAGTATACACAGTCTGCAACAAGTAATATTATCAACCCGAGTCCTGAATTTGCTTCCACTTTACCTATTTTGCGTAACTTTCTAATGGTTTCAAAGATGGTAAAAATGATTTGGTTTTATAAGAATTATGCTGAAGCAAAATAAATGACAGAACAAAGAATAAACAAGTAGATAGATAGATTAAAGGCAGGCGCTGGTTAGGCTTAGTAGTTGTTTAAAAAGATGTTCTAGCAATATTATTGATCATGCAACTCTCGCAGTATTATTAGCGGATTCCTCCCAGAACTCCGGATCTTTTGGAATGCGTTTCAACCCCAATAAAGTGCGACCGATCAAGCACTAGGCAACTGGCTATCCCTAGCTTAGTCACTGGTGTTCACCAATACACAATGATCGTAGTGTGGATAATTGCCACACACTCTCTAAATCATCCCTGAAACTAGAGAGAGGTATTCACACCGGCTGACCAGACGGGCATAAAATGGAAATAGGCACACCAATTAACCAAGACGCAATAATCAATATATTACTAAAGTTTAAGCACAACAACTACATGTTCTTAACCAACACCTAAAACTACTTAGTTCATAATAAACATGAAAACATGAATTATAATCTGAGTAGGCATATTCATAATCACAAGATAATTAAAGAAAATAACAATCTTCGTAATCAACTTGCGAATGATGGTGTTCTTGGTAATCTCTAATCTCTCTATACTACTCGGCTTCCAAGGAAAGTTGGGATCCAATTGACTTGGACGACTACTTCCTTTTATACAAGGATATGAGGCTTGAATTAGGTCAACATGGACACGTGTAGGGCTTTCCTTGCTCCTTTATTCCGAAAAAAACTCAACAGAAGTCGATTCATGAAGTTGGCTAACAAGCTGTGACGTGGCAGTCTTTCTCCCAGTTTTGCTGCAGCATAGTATTTGCTCTCTCAAGTCGCCCAGCAACAGATTCTGCACAAAATGATTTCCAAAGCTTCCATTCTTCCAAATGGGTTAAAACATGTAATATCTCTCTAAAACCAACCCTATTAAGCATTAAAGACACACAAATCCTTATGTAAATGTGGCCTAAATAACTACCTTTTGGGCAGTTATCACACCCCCAAACTTGAACTATTGCGCGTCCCGAGCAATACTAACTCACCTTCCCTTAAGAATTTAAAACATTAGACAAAGAATTAGCTTAATTAAATCAGACAATCCAATACTGCCTTTAACCTTTACCTGAGCACTCTGCAAAACCGAGCTTTGTTGTAGCAAAATGATTCCTTCAGCATGGACAAATAATCACCACTTTTAACTCAATTCTAAGAACTTACCACAGCTTAGCTCTATTATCAGACACATTAGATCACACATTTTCAATGGGTTTATATTCTTGTTTTTCAGACTTTAAGCAGCCCTACAGTCATAAGCTCTTAAGCATGGGATGACCCACTTTATGGTGCAGTATACCCTTGCCTCAAGCTCATCACCAACTAGGCTCAATACTCATTATAAAGCTCAAGAATCCTTAGTTATTCTATCTCTTGCCCCTTAGAATGACGACATTTTATGATGAAGCTCACCTAAGTTCTGGGAGACAGAAAAAACTGTTGGATCATCATTCATCCCTCAAAACTTTTGCTCCATGAATTTTCTCAGCAAAATTTTCAACAAATAATCTTTTTTTTTCAGCAAATAATTTTTCTCATTTTTTTTCATATTTCCTAGGTCATCTTTTGACGCAAAGACAAACTGTGGGTATCACAAATGTCCCCGGTTACTCAACAACCTAGCAAATTTTTACTTGAAGGAGAGGAATGCTCGAGCAAAACAATTGGAGTAGCAAAAAGTCCCCCAAACTTGAATTATTAATTGTCCCCAATGAATCATTAATTTTGCAAACTATACCCCCAAACTTAAATTTTTCTATCTGAATTTTAAACTAAGCGTGGGACTAGAACTAAGCTTAAAGTGGATCATATAAGTCAACACTACCTCCAAAATCTTCTTTGCCGCAGCAACAGTCCAGGCTAGAAGAAATGCTCAAGCAAAAGGTTTCTGGAGATCAGAAAACCTTGATCTAATTAAGTGTAATCAGAGGCTTAGAAAGTTCTTGACTGATTTGGAATGTGTTAGGATAGTTCCTAGTTTGGCAGCTTCAGTCTTTTCTGCTTTCTGCTCAACAAGATACTTAGGATAGTTCATTCTCCAATGACCGTTCTGATTACAGTGGAAGCAGGTTCCTTTATCTGTATTCTTCTTCTTGCCTTTCTTGGTGATGGGAGCTTTCCCCTTTCCCTTGTTCTTCTTTTTCTTCAACTGAATACTCTTATTCTTTGAAGTGAAATACTCAAACTTAGTTCCAGAGTTTGAACCTCTAAGAAACTTTCTACCTGAAACAACATTTGTTTCAGTTTCATGTCCTTTACTCTTAGTAAGGGACTGGTACTCTTAATAAGGGACTGGTAAGTTTGTAGCTCATTCAGGAGAGTTGTCAGATTATATTCAATTTTATTCATCACAGAATTTGTGCGACATTGAATGAAACTCTCCGAGAGAGATTCCATGGTAAAACTGACTTGACTACTATCATTTATGACAACACCGTTTACTTCGGCTGCATTAAAATGCACCATCATGTTCAGAACATGTTCTCGAACAGAAATTCCTTCTGTTGGGTTTTATGTTGTAAAACTCGTAGATAGTTAATGTAACATTTGACTGAACATTAATAAAATGATGTTTTATTCATTTATTTGTGTTTTTATTGAGTAATCTTGTCTTATTAACCTTAATCCAATAAACTAAACATCCTAGGCTGATAGTATGAGGCTTGAACTAGTATGTAGGGACATACGGGGATCAATGTTCAAGATTCAGCCTAAAGGGTCTATAGTATAGGGATAAGGTTGGGTACCTTATCCTGGTGACACTATGGATACGACCCGCTTTGTATTATGATACAAACGTAATGATCCAACGCGTTCATGTAGTTGACATATGAATGGGGGTATCCTATGCAATGAGTTTGCATAAGACCAGACCGCGAAATAGTTAACCACTAGCTGTAACACCATTAGCTAGCTTGGTTTCTATTTCACTAGGATGACCTAGGCAACTTGGTCTCAATCCTGAGTGGATTATGGACTCCTTTCTATGAGGGATTGTCCTTTGATTTGTACGGATGAGAGTGGCCAATTCGCCGACTCAATAAGCTTACCATTTTGGGGACAAGACCGAGTGGTGAGCTGGGAACATAATCACACAAGATGGATTTCACTCTTTCCCGACTCTAGGGGAAGTAGAGGTGTGTTCCCTTAAGTGGTGTCTCCGGGTCTTGAAAAATGGGCCCTACCCTCTCTAGGACACAAGAGGGACTTCTGTTTGCTGGTTGGACCTCAAACAAGTTGTTAATTAGAGGAGCACTGGTACTTAAGGATAAAGAGGTAGCCCAGGGGTAAAACGATAATTTGACCTAACTTGGGTACGAACACACGTGAAAGGCTGACTTGTTGTTGATGGTCGATATCCATGGACACAGAAATATATCTGCAGTGAGAAGAGTGCAGTTGTGGTTCTATAGTGGAGTGAACCACAATTAACGAACATTGATTAACTTGGTGTAATGAGTTTGCAAAAAACTAGACCGCGAAATAGTTAACTACTAGCTATAACACCGTTAGCTAGCTTGGTTTCTATTTCACTAGGATGACCTAGGCAACTTGGTCTCAATCCTGAGTGGATTATGGACTCCTGTCTATGAGAGATTGTCCTTTGATTTGTACGGGTGAGAGTGGCCTGTACGCCAACTCAATAAGCTTACCTTTCTGGGGACAAGACCAAGTGGCGAGCTGGGAACATAATCACACAAGATGGATTTCACTCCTTCCCGACTCTAGGGGAAGTAGAGGTGTGTTCCCTTAAGTGGTGTCTCCGGGTCTTGAAAAATGGGCCCTACCCTCTCTATGACACGAGAGGGACTTCTGTTTGCTGGTTGGACCTCAAACAGGTTGTTAATTTGAGGAGCACTGGTACTTAAGGATAAAGAGGTAACCTAAGGGTAAAACGGTAATTTGACCTAACTGGGGTACGAACACACGTGAAGGGCTGACTTATTGTTGATGGTCGATATCCGTGGACACAGAAATATATCTGCAGTGAGAAGAGTGCAGTTGTGGTTCTATAGTGGAGTGAACCACAGTTAACGAACATTGAGTAACTTGGTTAATGAGTTTAGGCAATTAATCTCGTATCGTTGGAGCTTCTGATCTATAGGTCCATTAGGTCCCACCAATAGCTCATTTAGGGCGTTGAGATAAATTTCTAAGGGAGATTTAAATATTCGAAAGGGTTTGAATATTAAGTTTAAAATATGAATTTGATTCATATTAAAACTATAGGTTATAATTAGTGTACATTGGATGCACATTAATACTATAGTTCATACGAGAGAAATATAGTTAAATATATGATATTTAATTATAATATTAATTAATTGGTGAATTAATTGGTGAATTAATTAATTATTTGTTTTAATTTGATTTAATTAAATTTTGACTTAATTGAATTACATTAAAACTATAGGTTATGTGGAATATCTATATAAAAGTGTTTTATATAAATGTTATTAAATTAAATGTTAATTTAATTTAATTAAATTAGTTAATAATTTAATAATTTAATAATTAATTAATTTAATTTATAATTAGTTAAGTTAATTGATGGGAATATTTCTTCCACTAACCTAGGGTTTTGCGTGAATGGGAGTTAAAATAAGAGGGGTGGTTTTATCATCCGTTGTATCTCTCCTTCTCTGTAGTGTTTCCTCCTATTCTAACGTGAATGAGGAAAAGATCTCTCACAATCTCTCTGAATCTCTAACGATTTGCAGAGAAACAAAAAAAATCCCTTATATCCAATTTGATCCCACAAACATCCTCAACTTTACTCCCAATGAGAATACTGGTGTGAATGTTTTGGTGGTGTTCGTGGATCAATTCGAGTGAAGAAGATCAAAGGTGCTTGCTGTAATTTTCTATTTTCGGCAAAGAAGTTGGCGAATTGATCAAGAATTTCAAGCAAAGTAAGGTCTTCAAAGCCCTTGATCAATAGGATCATCTTTAGTATTTATCTAGGGTGATTTCTATTGAAAACAACATGTTTTATAGCAGTTTCCAGCAAGCATTATTCTTAATTTTGTTGCTGTAAATTTTCTTGCGAATCGTATTGGTATTTTAATCGTGGTAAAAAATACAGTGTGGTTCTGTAATTCTTCTGCTGTGTAGGGCTTTAATCCTTTCACCTTCTTTCATCTGAGAATTGTAAACGTATTTGAGGGGCTCATGTCGAAGGGACGAGGATGACTGTCCAAACATCGCTTGTAATGAGTCCATTATTTCCTTGGTCGTAGCCATGCCCTCATGCTTTTTAGACAGAACATCACTTATGCTTGTCAAGATGAAGACTTTTGCCTTATCATTGGCTCTAGTCCATCTGTCATAGGCGTCTCGATTCACTCGAGGTCCTATCTAGCCAGGGTTAGGTGGACATTCTTTCGTCAAGACAAATCGAAGATCATCAATCACTAATACTGTATTTAAATTTGATTTCCATGTTCCATAGTTGTCGTAGTTAAGTTTTTTTGAAGCTAATAGTTGTACTAAAGAGCTAGTCATGCTGAAAAACATAAATAAATCCTTTATCAGTGAATTCATTATTTAATAAATCAAATTTCAGTTTAGAAAAAAGTAAAAATGTACCCATCTCATTAATTATTTTGCAACGATACTTCAGTGATTCAGAATAACTGCTACCGAGGGGTAGTCAATCACTCCTTCACTGAACCAAGACATTCTTGACTAAAATCTATAACCAAAATAACTCCTTTATTTTTGTATCATTTTTAGTTATCGCTACTTTGGTCAAGATTAAGCTAACCATTAGTTTATCTTGTAAGTGTGATACTCCATTTTTCAGACCTCAAAGAACGACCCCAACAATGCTATCGAATGGAAAAGCTAATGCTAGAAATGGTCCTAAGAAATCCTTATCCAATTCTCGTGTTTACTGTGCTCCGATCCCTATGTTACATCCCTTCGAATGGTGTAGTAGCTCCAGGGCATACTTAGCAGACGCAACATAGAGATCTCGCGTTGTAAACTAATGGAAGAGACCGTAGGATGCGTTAACACGCTTCCTTCTCCCATTTACTATAAATACTTTCTACATTCAATTTGATATTGACTTATGCAAACACCTTCTCAATGGAATAGTTGCGTTAGTAAGCAACATGAGGCCAAACATAAATCTCACTGCGTGAATTTATAAGGAGAGCATGAGAAAAACTATGTTTATCTTTTTTTCACTAAGTATTTTAACGATGTTGGTTAAATTGTTATTTAGGCATATTCCGGCTAATTGAATATTACCTAAGTCTAGGTTATAAATTAACCTACGATGTCTAGGTGATTTATAACCTCACATCTCTCACGTGCATGCTCGTACAACCTAGGTTAACCTAACTCAAGTACCGGCTCGAAGCTCAGGTAGGAGGTGTTCTGTAAATCGTCAACTTAAATACCTCCAGTCTTACACAACATCAAACCGAGTGAGTTCTCTTGTAACCTTAGCTTTACAAGTTATCGACCTATTCTATGAGATTGATCGATTTGGTTTGTTTTAACCCTAGGTGAGCATGCAATTATCTTTGTTATAGTTTTTATGTCTATCTCGTTTTATAACTTGATTATAAAAGAGATCAACCTATAACATGCTTTCTAATCAACGTTAATGCTTCAATATCGAGCTAAGGAAGTTTCATGTTGCATGCTTGTTCATTTTCATTTAGAATGTATAACAATTATAATTAATGAGAACTATTCATTCAGCATGCATCTAACATGAAACCTAAAGCATGCATCTTATATATTATAACTCTTTATAACATAAATGCATGAAGCATGCTTCTTATGGTGAGATTTTAAATCTATATAACATACTCTTATGCATATTTCATTCATTCTAATTATAACATGCATTCACAAAGCATAAATAATTAAACCACACTGAAATGGACCAGTTTTGGCAATCTAAGCAAACAATTAACTAAGTTATTAAAAATAATAATAAAATATTGTGTTGAGAGACTCCCGGGAATCTCGAACCAACTCGAACCGCCTTAAAATGGATCGAACAGGACCTCCCAAGGCTTGAACTGTTGGGTTTTATGCCCTAAAACTCGTAGATTGTGAATGTAAACAAATGTTATACTTGTATTTAATAAAGTGTTATTTAGTTTCTGCAATAAAATGTTATTGTTTAATATTGCACTATTTGACCCAAATCCAATAAACTAAGATCCAAGGTTGTTTGTATGTAACTTGAACTAGTATGTGGGGACATACGAGGATCAATGTTCAAGTAACAACCTAAAAGGTCTATAGTACAAAGATAAGGATGGGTACCTTATCCTGGTGACACTAAGGATACAGCCCGCTTTGTATTATGATACAAACGCAATGATCCAACGCGTTCATGTAGTTGACATGTGAGTGGGGGTATCCTATGCAATGAGTTTGCATAAGACCGGACCGCGAAATAGTTAACCACTAACTGTAATACCGTTAGTTGGCTTGGTTTCTATTTCACTAGGATGACCTAGACAACTTAGTCTCAATCCTGAGTGGATTATGGACTCATGTTCACGAGGAGTTGTCCTTTGATTTGTATGGGAGAGAGTGGCCAGCACGCCGACTCAATAAGCCTACAATTTTGGGGACAATACCGAGTGGGGAGCTGGAAACATAATCACACAAGATGAAATTCACTCCTTCCCAACTCTAGGGTAAGTAGAGGTGTGTTCCCTTAAGTGGTGTCTCTGGGACTTGAACAATAGGCCAAACCCTCTCTATGGCATGAGAGGGACTTTTGTTTGTTGGTTGGACCTCAAACAGGTTGTTCATTAGAGGAGCACTGGGGACTTAAGGACAAAGATGTAAACCAGGGGTAAAACGGTAATTTGACCCAGCTGGGATACAAACACACGTGAAGGACTGACTTGTAGTATTGGTCGATATCCGTGGACATAGAAATATTCTGCAGTGAGAAGAGTGCAATTGAGGGTCTTTAGTGGAGTGATCCACAGTTAATGAATGGAGACTAACTTGGTTAATGAGTTTAAGTCGATTAGTCTCGTATCGTTGGAGCTTCTGATCTGTAGGTCCATTAGGTCCCACTGGTAGCTCGTAAAAGGACTTGAAGCAAACAAATATAAATTGTAAATTGAAAGTGTTCAATTTATCTGGGGAATCGTAAATGTATATTGATGCATTATAATATAAAGTTTATGAAACTTTATAATATAATTTTTGAAATTAATTTCAAAAATTAATTCTTGAGAGAAAATATTTGAAAGAGTTCAAATAAATTTAATATGAATTGGATTCATATTAATTTTAATAAAATCCCTAAGATTAAATATATGATATTTAATTGGGTAATTAATTAATTATGAAATTAATTAATTATTTATTAATTAGAGACCTTTTCCTATTAGGAAAGAAAATATTTGAAAGAGTTCAAATAAATTTAATATGAATTGGATTCATATTAATTTTAATAAAATCCCTAAGATTAAATATGTGATATTTAATTGGGTAATTAATTAATTATGGAATTAATTAATTATTTATTAAAATTAGATATTGTTCAGATAATAGATTTGAACTTATTCCTAGACCTTTTCCTTAGGAAAAGGTCTTGGCTTTTACCTATATATAAGACCCTTGGGGTGGGGTGAAAGGCATCCCATTGTCTCTAATTCTCTCAAAGATCTCTCCCAAAAGACTCCCACAAGTCTCCTGCTTCAAGAAGTCTTAGAGATATACCGATGTAGCCGATTGGTGGTGTTCGCACAAGAGGGTTGCTGCGTTTTCATTCTTATTGGCAAGAAAAGGCGAATTGATCAAGGTTTTCTACAAAAGTAAGTTTTCTATGAAATCCTTGATCACTATGATCAATCTAGTTGATTTTTTAGCATGTTTATAGCCTATGTACAACCCATTAAATATAGATTTACTGCTGTAATATTTTGCAAATTGTATTGGTATTTCAATTAGAATCTAAGACTCTGAGTAGGTTCGGTAATACTTTCCGCTGCGTGGGGCTTTTATTCCTTCAATTGGTATCAGAGCCAACTCAGTTGTTCTTGATTTTTAAATTGAAATTTGCAATTTTTTCTTGGTGCGATTTATGCATTATGAATGTTATGGTTTGCGTATGGTTTGGATTTAAACCACACTGAAATGGACCAGTTTTGGCAATCTAAGCAAACAATTAACTAAATTATTACAAATAATAATAAAATATTGTGTTGAGAGGCTCCCAGGAATCTCGAACCAACTCGAACCGCCTTAAAATGGACCGAACAGGACCTCCCAAGGCTTGAACATCACTGAATCAAACCTCAAGGGACTGAACCGGCCAAGAATGGTTGAACCGGACCAGGAATTAGTTGAACCACAAAGATCTGGAAAAAATGTGCGCCTTTGAAAACTCATCAGCGTCGAGACACTGAAGAACAACGTCGCGACGTTGATGCGACTGGAAGCCCCCTGTTCTTCGGCCAGCTTGAGTTCTTCTCCTTCTTTCGATCAATTACAGTACTAAATGGACTCTAATGACTCTCACCAAATTACAGACTCTTCTCAACACATTAATGCTCATATACATGTGAGCAATTACAATTTCATCAACAAATTGAAGAGTAAAAAATTGCCAAAACCGTAATATATCCATTTCAGCATCCATGCAAATTGAATTTCCAAACGTTACCCACCATGATCAAATTAAAGCAATTTAGGTGCCCAAACCATGCTCTGATACCAATTAAAAGTGTAAATATCTAATTTACGAAAGAAATTTTGGATCTTAGGCACTTAATAAGCTCAATTTAATTAATCATTGCATGCTGTTCTTGAGAAGAAAAACAGAGACAAAATACCAACCTCTTTTAAATGGAGAAATCAGTTGGATTCTTTGTTTTTTTTCTTCACCAATCAATCACGAACCACCACTAGATCTTCCTTGATATCCTCAAGCCTTTGGAATGGATTGTGGGATCCTCTAGTGATTGAATTTGAAGGGAAAAGCTTGAAAAACAAGCTTATGGAGGTGGATTTGGTGTGTGAGTATTTTTTACAGCAATTCACCATGAAAATCAATCAGTTTTTCCAGCCTTCTTCTTCCTTTTTATAAAGGGATCAAAGATGAAGAAAAGCCCCTAAGATTGACACCCATTTAACCACTAATTAGTGGGAAATGGTGTGGCTTAAGAGAGGGGAGTGCATGGGTTTAGTCACCATGCACTCCACCTCCAAAAAATAATCTTGAATTAATTTGTTTAATTATTTAATTTGTAATAAACTGAAAAATGTAAAATCAAATTTTAATTTTTCAATTTTAAATTGATTCAAAATTAATTTAAAATAATTATTAATTAATTTAACATCCAATCTTAAATTAATATTTTGCCATCAATCTCGAACATTTCTAAAATTTTATTTTCCATCACGATTCCATATTCATGTTCTCGGTATTTAAATCATATTTAAATATTAAATCTCTCACAACCCAGTTTAGACAAAACTCGACGTATCGACAACGTCAACCACCTCTAATCATTTCCCTAAACTGAATTCAAAGTAATTCATTTTCTATCCATCATGTTGTTCCAAAGGTTAGTCTCGAGCTAGCAAAGGGACCTAATGGACCTACAGATCATGGGCTCCAATGATACAAAATTTAACCGGTTAAACCCTTTTAACCTAGCTAACCAAAATCCGTTAACTACCGAGACACTCCACTATAGCCTAGTAGTTGAACTCCCCTCACTGTAGATATATTTCTATCCACCTGATATAACCATGATTAGTAAGTCAATACTTCACAGGTCGTTCGTTACTATACCTAGGTCAAATGTTCGTTTTACCCCTATAGTACATCTTAGTTCCTTAAGTCCACTGGTCCTCCAATGAACAATTTGTTTATGGTCCAACCACTAAACATAGTCCCTCTCGGGCCAATAAGAGGGTGGGGCCCTTTGTTCAAGCATTGGATTCAGCACTTATGGGAATAACCTCTCTACTATCCCTGATTTGGGTAGGAGTGGATTTCGTCTTGCTTTACTATGTTCCCAGATATCCATCTAGTCTTATCTCCAAAATGATAGGTTTATTGAATGACACTTTTGGACCACTCTGACCCATGTAGATCAAAAGATAATCCTAAACGAACAGGAGTTCACAACAAGCTCAGGATTAAGATCGAGTTACCTAAGTCATCGCATGAAGTAGTCAGTTTTAATAGTAAATGGCGTTATAAAGTAAGAGTGACTTATTTCTCGGTCCTGTCTTGTGTAAACATCTTTTACACATGATGCCCCTACTTGCATGTCTCTACATGAACAATCCAGGATCACGTCGTTTGCCTCATTCCCAAAGTAGGCCGCAACCATAGTGTTACTACGATAAGATACCCAGCCTTATCCATTTACTATAAACCATTTAGGTTATATACTCAAACTTGATCCCTGTCCATATCCATGATATAGTTTGAGTATTTCAAATTATAACCATAGATGTTTCTATTGGATTTAAGATATAAAATAAACAATTTCACCGAATAACATCTTTATTAGAAAAGGATAATCAAAACTTGAGTTTTAGGACATAAACCCCAACACCAAGATCTTCAACAAGGCTCCCAAAACTCTCCCAAAACCCCCAATTTTAGTGTGGACTCTAGAATGGGGTGAAAACCCACAAATTGGCTCCCCAAAATCCAGATGCAAAATGCCCCTTTTATAGCTGTCCAACGGCAATAGCGTCACGATGTTGTTACGTCATGTGCTTGGAGCCCAAGTTGCCTTAGCTTCTCGATGTTGTCCCATATGAAATTTAAACATAAAAACACTTCAAAGCACACAATTTAAGCACAAAACTAGATAAAATTAATATGAATTAGATAGCATTTATGCATGCTATCACACCCGAAACTTAAACCTTTGCTAGTCCCGAGCATAGCTAAAACCACATATATGAATAAAAAATTGCACATGCATGACTCTAATCCTCAATGATCCAAATAATGAATTCCAACAATTTAAGGAAATATTAAAACACATTCATTCATCACAAAATTTAAATTTAAAATCTTCATCCCTTGCGTGTGTGTGTGCGAGCCTCCTTATTAGGTTCTTACTAACTTAGAAAAGATTTATAAAATCCTCAGTTCATCTTCCCCTTACACTAGTTCTAAGCTCTAATTATCCAGCTTCCAAACATTTAAGAAAACAATATCCCACTAAGGTGCCTGAAAACAACGAGGTATGCCTCCTCCAAACTTGCATTTTTCTTCTATTCAAGGGCACTAGCTTTCACACAACTGTTGCAAGGACCCATATCCCGAATTTTATCCTTGGATGGCCTAATTGATCACAACAGAGGTAGCTCTTTTTACCCTTGATCATTTTAACACAACAAGTTTTTTTTTTCTTTTCTTTTCTTTGTAGGCTAATAATCATGCAATTTCTCCCAAGAAAAACATCACAAACTCTCATGCAAATCAACTTTTAAATTAGACCTTAAGAATATCGAAGTGACAAAAAACATCTAAATAATATAAGCATGTTCTAAGTCTTAAGTAGGCTAAGTGCTCAACATGTGTTAGGAAATCAAAGAAAAAAATTAAATTTACATGAATCCTGAACATGGTTTGATATTTCACAAAAATTATACAAAATTCATTATCTAGATTATATCACAAGTCATCCTCATCAAAACAAATGCAATAGAATCATCATGCAAAAATTTTTCAATAAGCTCAGGTCAGAACATTCAATCTAATTAAGCATGCATAAGGACAATTAGAAAGATATAGGGAGAAAAATACTACCCTGGAGTGCGAGAGAAATCAAGGATGTTAGCCTCAACAATTATTGGGGTTGTTTTTGGAAGAGATTGTGGTCTCGAGCTCCTACAAAATTCAATCAACAGGAACGAAAGATCAACATGCACTAACTTAAAAAAAACTGAAAAACAAAGAAAAGAAAATTAGCGGAAAATAAACTTGGGTTGCATTCCAAGAAGTGCTTATTTAACGTCTCTTAGCTAGACGAGTTTGTGCGAACTTTCAAGGCGCATAAAAGTTCTCATATTTCTTCGGGTCCTTCTTCCTTGAATCGATGAAGCAAACTATCGCTAGCAAGCTTACTAGCTTTTCATGGGCCCCAGAAGCTGAAATATTTTTGGGATTTTCTTTTAATAAAATCATAAAAGGAGAAAGATCAAAATAAAGGGACTCTGACACTGATGTGGACTTTTCCTAACCGCAAGCGCACGGGTCAAGTAATAATATAGTGAAAGTAAATTTGAATGTCGTCCTCTAGATTGGATTTTTAAGCAAATCAAGTATTGTGAATTATCTTGCCCAATTTTATTTAGGGATCAAAAAGTGATGAAAAGATGATAATAAAAACCAAATCAAAGCAAGTAAAAAGAATGAAAATTCAATTGGGAAAACTACTTAGGGAATTGATTTCGCCGATTTAGTTTAGGATTGATTTTAAAGAATAAGTTATTATGCATAATGAAATTATGAGCCAAAGACCCTTTAATCACAACTACCTCTCCCGAGTATAATTGATTCTCATGCAAATTAACCAACTTGATATCCCTATCTAAGTTTATTAACATGCAAGGCAATGAGATCTTTTAACCAATTCTAAAGTTAATCTAAAACCGTCACGAATTAGAAAATAAACTTTATTCATGCAATCTTGAGTAAGTCTAAATCAAATCCCCTCTCCCGAGCTAGATTCGAAACTTAAATCATTCAACTAACGACCAATTAATTGAAAGCATTAAATCAAGTGTGACGCCCGTGCTTTTTGGGTGTTATTTAAATTCCTTGGATAAAGTCGAACGAAAATATATTTATCATTTGGGCTTTTGATATGGATTTATAATTTAATATCAAGGCATTGGAAATTATTTTGGGAGATGAGCGTTAAAGTAATTAAATCCCTTCTTAACGCTAGTTAAATTCCAAGTTACTGTGGTTATAAGGTTAGTGTTGAAAAGTTCATGCTATCTTAGAGGTTTAAGTTGAGTTCTATTCTTGGAGTGCTATTTTGGGCATTTTGGTTGGTTATGTATTAAAAAAAAAAAAGAGAAATATCTCAAAAAGGAAAAGAAGAAGAAAAAGCCCTAACTCTCCATCCATCTCTTTTCTCTCTTCACGCGTGAACCCCCCCTTCAGCCGTTTTCGCGCCGCCGCCGCTCAGCTCGCGTCGCCGCCGGTCATCGCGCCGCCGCCCTCTGCAGTTGCCGCCGCCTGTCGTGTAGCCGCGCCGTCGCCGGTTCGTGCAGCGCCGCCGTCTCCGTATTCGTCGCGCATATCTCTCTCACTCTGCGCGTCTCTCTCTCTCCCTCCGTCGCAGCTCGAGTCGCCGCCACTACCCTTGCCGCCGTCGCTCAGATCGTGCCGCCGCCAGCCCCGGTCTCTCTGCTTCTCCGCGTGTTCTCCGTCGTGGGTGTTAGATCCGTGGCTCTCTCTGTCTGTCTTTGCGTTTTCAGCCAAAGACATCTGTGGGTAATCTCTTTCTCCCTTGATCTTAGTTGTTTAAGGTCGATCTAAGAGTTCCTTGCTCTTTCGTGGTTAGATCTCGCGCGGACAGCAGCCCAGAGTCTTTGTTTCTCGTGTTTTCGTCGCTGTCCAGCAGCGTCATTGGGCGTATCCGGCATCAATTAGCGTATCCGGTAAGTTTTGGCCCTTACCCATTCTTGTTTGGGGCCTTTGGTAGTGTTCCCTTTCATTTTTGGTGCTGAAAATTAAGTTGGTTTGATTTTCTGATCTGCAGCGCCGTAAAAGTGTTCGATAAGGTTCGAAACACTTCAACTTGGATACCCATTGCCCAAGGAGCGTTCTAACACGTTGTTAGAGGTTAGAATAACCCGCCTTTCGTTAAAGCGAGTCCGTTTGGTAAGGTTCTTGCTGCTCCTTCGCTTTTAGCGTTAAAAAGTGTGTTGTCCATTAGTTGTTTAAGCCTTAGAAACTTGTGTTAGTTGTTACCCATGGTTTATCTAGGCTTGTAGGTGTTGCTCAACCTTCATAAGTCCTAGAACATGTTTGAAAATGGGTTGTCGTTGCCGTTTTAGTTGGAATTCATTTAGTTCATCAATGCCCATTAAAGCCTCGTTGTCTTAAAATGTTTCCTAAACCTTATAGGTTCTTAAGGATGGATAATTAAGAGGTTTTGCTTGCTGGTCGTGGTTTAAAAAAAAGCATGTTTAAATATCACCTATCGATTTTCTAGGCTCGAGTAGTGTTGTCCAAGCTCTAGGAGCCCTTCAAATCTCTAAATACACTTTTTGTGCTTGCTGTCCAGCGGTTGAAAAGCCTTAAATATGGTCGTTCAACGTTACCCATGGCCCGTTGTGCCTTAGACATGGTTGCCCATGGACTAAAGCTTTTGGGTTTTCAAATTGGGAAATGCTGAAGGCTGTTTGGTAAAATAATAGGCCTAGTAAGTGGGTTTTGGCTTTTCAAGCTTTTCTTAAGGTCTTTAGGTAGATCCTAACCCCTTTTAGTTGCCTTGTAATTTAGGAGTTCATCTTGGCTGCTTTAAGCTGGTTGGAGTTGCTTAGGAGCGCTATAGGTAAGTAGTTTCTGCTTACCAAACTTGTTTGACTGCATGGAGCATGTTCGCTTGTTACTTGCTTTACTCGTATATGTGCTATGTATGAAATGTGTATATGAACTGCTGCGTTGTGATCTTTAGAGTGTTTGTATGAATCATGAAGTGTACTTTTTGTGTTGTTTGAGATGTATGTGCTTAGGAAGTATAAGCATGTTAGATACTTGCCTTAAGCATGATCATTGATGAGTCTGGCTTGCATGTTGCATGGGGGATGTGTAGCATGAGTCGGGTGTGAGGCACAGCACATGGTGCGGAATTCATGTGTAGCGGAGCGTGACGCGGAAATCACGTGGGTTGTGAGTGCGGAGCGTGACGCGGAAATCACGTAAGAGGGGCGCAACACATGGCGCGGAATTCATGTGGGGTAGGTGCGGAGCGTGACGCGGAAATCACGTAAATTGCGCAGCACATGGCGCGGAATTCATGTGTAGCGGAGCATGACGCGGAAATCATGTAAGTAGCGCAGCACATGGCGCGGAATTTATGTGTAGCGGAGCATGACGCGGAAATCATGTAGTAGCGGAGCATGACGCGGAAATCATGTGGAGTCTAGTGCGTGTGTTGCATAGTGTGTTGCATTTGCACGAGTTGTGGGTTCTGAGCATATTGTTAGTTTATGACTTAGTAGCCTGTTGGATATCTGTGGTTGCATAAGCATGTTGCCTGTTCATGGTTATGAAAGCCTGTTGGATGCGTGTGCTAAGCATGTTGTTTGTTTTGGTTGTTGTTTGTGGTTTGGTAAGTGTGAGCTGCTTACCAGTACCACGGTTGTACTGATACCCCCTTCCCCACCTTTCCCCCAACATTTTAGATGTTGCAGGTTACGTTGAGGAGCTGGATCCTGGTGAGGAAGAGGAGAACTACGAGGAGGAACCCTAGAGCGTTTGGTTTTTCCTCCATTGGAGTTGATAGGCTAGATTTGGTTATAATTTCCATTATTTTTGTCTGGTTGGAGTAGACCAGTTTAGTTTTGAGGTGTGTGGATCTGTTGATGAGTCTTGGGTTAATGTTTTGGTCTATGGACCCAAGTTTAGTTCCATTGTTTTATGGTTTTGAAATGAAACTGTTAGTTGTCATTTTTTTGGATTAAGCTGATGTTAATAAAAGTTAGTGAATTTTGAGTTCTATTTCGTGATTTGAGTTAATGTATGTTGCAATGAGTCTTGATTTGTCTAGAGGAGATAGGGTGTGAAATCTGGCTGTAGTTTGGTGGAGTTTGGCTGGTTGCATGATTTAGAAGTGTTTATATTTATCAGGTGAAAAAAAAATGGGTTCAGGCCATTTTACGCCGTTATGCTGCCGAAATTTTCGGTACATCCGGTTTAAGTGGTTCAGTTCCATAGTTACGGGTTTATAGGGTTGAAGTAGCGTCTCTAGGCTAAGGGTTGGAAAACCTGGGGCGTTACATCAAGATTACAAACACAATAACATTGCACAACTTAAACCATAAATCAATCCATAAACTTAATCAACTACATCAATCCCTAAGCTACAAGTTTAGCTACTCATGAATGTAAATACAAGCTCAACTAAACATGTGAAAGCCATAAATCTAACTAAAGAAAGGAAAGGGAAAAGAAAACTCAATGTAGGCCGAATCTCGACGTCCCCGTCACGATCCCCACAAACAATGGGTTGATTTCCAAGTCTCTCCCTTTGTTTTCAGCCTCCAAGTGCTCTGTTCTGCCCTGTTTACGGCTCTCCAAGGTCCCAAATCGAACTCCCCTCAAACCTAGCCGAAAATAAGCTTTTATTCTGTTTTTTTCGTCTTAGCGTCGAGACGCTATCAAGACAGCATTGCGACGCTGCCTCTTATACGCGCGTTCTGAATAAGGAAAAACGGTAGTGTCGGGACGCTTCCTATCTCAGCGTCTCGACGCTGTGAGCTTTACGTGCCTAATCTGATATGGAATGTGAGCGTCTCGACGCTCAAGAGCTAGCGTCTCAACGCTAGCCTGCTGTTGACCAAGATTTGACTTTTTTCCACTTTTACTCTTTTCATTCCTTTGCATCTTTTCACGCCCCGAGCACCCGATTAACTCTAATATGGCGTTATAGCTCCAATCAACCATTTCCTACAAAATAAACATTAAAGCACAATAAAATGGCCCAAAAATCATAAAAGACTAGCTAAATTAAATAAGTAAAAGTAGCTAGCTATGCTCGCTATCAGACACTGACACTGACACTGACTCGTGAGAATAAGAAAAAGAACACTCATTATCAAGAGAGGATGGAGATGATAGAAGACAAAGGCTTTTCAACCTTAAACTCTACCTCCTGAACATCCTTAAATACTACAAGCTCATTTTCTTTTTCTTCCTCACAAACATGTTCTTGATGGGTGCTAAAACTATCCAATTTTTCCCTTCTATCTATGAAACTCACCCCTATATGCTCAAACATAACAAAATTGAAAGAATTAGGCTCCTGAATTGGCTCTAGTGAATCAGTGGCCACATGACTCACTAGACATCCTATGGAAGTGGATCCTACTTCCCTAGCCTCCCTTTGGGTCTGGAGTCTCTCCATAGATTTTTCTAATTCTAAATTCGTGGCTCTAGACTCTTGAATAAAATTTTCAAGCAAGCTCTCTAAGGAAGACTTTTCTTCTATGGAAGCGGACTGCACTTCACTCTCATCCTCTTGGGGATGCAATCTCCCTAGGGATTTTTCTAGAGCTAATTTAGTGGCTCTATTATCCTCAATATAATCTTGAACTAGGCTCTCTAAGTGAGATTTTTCTTCTAAAGGGGGATAATTTGAAAAGGAAAAATTGAACGATGGTGTTGGTTCTTCGGGCTCAAATCATATCATACTACCTTAAAAAGTGGCTAACTTTTAGAATCATTTTTGGATTATTTTGTCCAAATACTAATTTCTTAATTCCAAATATGTCCTCACAAATGTTACTTTTTTAATTATTTAAAAGGTTTTAAATATTGTGAGTAAAAGCACCTTGCTCCATGTTCATGAAAGAATTTATGTGTCTTAAAAAGTGGCTAACTTTTAGAATCATTTTTGGACTATTTTGTCCAAATACTAATTTCTTAATTCCAAATATGTCCTCACAAATGTTACTTTTTTTATTATTTAAAAGGTTTTAAATATTGTGAGTAAAAGCACCTTGCTCCATGTTCATGAAAGAATTTATGTGTGTCGAATTCCATAACTAAAGATTAAAGTTGGTCCACGTTTCATATCTTCCTTTTTCTTTTTCTATTTTTTTTTAATCTTCTTGAGTTTAAGTGTGATTTAGATACGTGGCTCAACAAAATTAATAATTATCTCTCAATAACTTATTCTTCCACTATTTTCACATTCTCCCATTTAAAAGATTTTATTTTAATTTTTGTAAATAAATGTCATGTGCGTGCAGAATTTGGAGAGCTTTTCTTTTTAATTATAATTTGTTTATATTATTTTAATAGGTTTATTATCTTCTCAAATTCCAAAACCAAAAAATAAATGGTCATTACATCTCATCTTCTCTATAAATATTTCATGCATGCATTGTTATGCATAAAGTGGCTAACATGGAAATCATTTTTTACTATTTTGTCCAAATACTAATACTTTAATTCTAAACATGTTCTTTAATTAATTATTTATATTACTTAAATGGTCTTAAATGGACAAATAATGTGTTGTTTATAGAAATGAATGGGAATTTGGAAGGTTTTGTTTTTTTATGTTTCAAATTTCTTTATACTTTTTCAATATGTTAATTAATTAATTAATTTAGTTAGACTTTTGGTTTTTTTTGGGTGCCGTAGGGTTTTTTTTTTCATCTATTTTTCTAATTCATTTAGACTTTTTTTAATATGTTAATTAATAATTAATTAAATATGTTATTTAAGGGATTAAAAAATTGGTAAATAATATGCTATTTTAAAAGATCTTTTTTTTACAACAATTTTAAAAGATTTTTATGTTAGTTAAACGTTTTTCATTTCTTGAAATTTGGAAGGTCTTGCGCCTTTTTTTTATTTTAACCCGTAGACTTTGATTTTTTTTTTCTCTAATTTTAGTATGTTAATAAATCTTTTCATATTCCATAACCAAAAAAATAGATGGGTCATTATAATACACATTTTATAGTTTCCCTATATATATTTCTATGCATTTACAAAGAATCTCATTGTTAAGTAAAGAACAATGTTTTTTTCTCCTTTCATGCCAAATGAAGGTATATTTCAATCTTTATTATTTATTTTTCGTTTACCTTCATTTTATTATTATTTTTTTTTTAACAAACCTTCATTTTATTTTAAGATTTAAATTGTTATTGCATTATTGCATTTGCAAATCCTTTTCTTATGTCTCCTTTTAGACCACAATTAAAATTATAATAATTTGTTTAAATTTCATTTTATATTACTCTTATTGATATATTATTGTTAAACTGCAAGCATAATGGACAATGTATATATGATCTGGAACGTCAAGACAATTGGAGATCCAAAGCAAGTGTTATTCAAAAAAAAAAATTGTAGAAGGGTATCAAGAAAGAAAATCTTCTAGAGGCATTTGAGATTCATTATCATAGATGAGAAGGTAATTGTACATTTTTTCTTTAATAATGTTTAACTTGGAGAATCATTTATGACTATTTTGTCCAAATATTAATTCTCTAATTTCAAATGTGTCTCTTGATTGATTATTACTTATTTAATATTTGGGTTATCCAAAGGGTTTTAAAATTGATAAATAGTGTGTTATTTAAAAGAATTTTAATTCGACAAAATTAACTTTTTTTTTTTTTTTTTTGTGGACATGCGAACTTGGAAGGTTTTGATTTTGTTTTGTATGTTTCTAATTTCTTTCTACTCTTTTTTCATGTTATAATTTAATTTAGTAAAGCTTCTGGCTTTTTTTTTTTTGGAATGTATCACAAAAAAAAAAAATATATGCTTCTGGCTTTTTTAAGCAACAAACTTTGGAATTCTACTTTTTTATTTTAATTCCTTTATACCTTTTTAAATATGTTAATGAATATTTTCAAATACCATAACAGAAAACTAGATGACCTATTATAATATAGATGTTGCTTCCCTATAAATATTTTCATGCATTTGGAAAACAAATTTTACTATTAAGTAAAGAGTAATGCTTTTTCTTTTGTGACAAATTCATTGATTCAAGGTACATCCTAATCTTTATTTTATTTTGTTTTTCATTTCATTTTATTTTAAGATTTAAGTTGTTCTATTGCATTGCATTTGCAAAGTTTTTTTTTTTTTTTTTTTTTTTGAGACAGAAGGCATTTCATTAATCCAAGAAAAGCCACATGGGCCAAGTACCATTTGCAAAGTCCATTTTTACATCTATTCAAATCACAATTAGAATTATAAAAGTTTGTTTAAATTTCATTTAAAATTACTCTTAATGATATATTAATTTTAATTGCAGGCGTAAATGAATAATCATTTTTGGACTATTTTTTCCAAATGCTAATTCTCTAATTCTAAATTCATCACTTAATTAATTATTACTTTTTTAATATATGTATTATTTAAGGGTTAAAAATTAGTAAATAATGTGGTACTTAAAAGATTTTTAAATAAAGAACTCTATATGTATTGAGACTAATTGTCATGGATGAAGAGGTAATTGTACATTTATTTTTTAAAAAAAAAATATATATATTAGACTTATTAGATATTTTAATTTTTTATCATAATATTTTCTTTAAATATACATCTAATATAATAACATTAACATTACTATTATTATATTTTAAAACTCATTAATATTAATATTTATTTTTAAAAAAAAACTTAATTTATATTTAGAAGTGTGAACCTCAATGATTAAAAAAATAATAAATAAAGGTTTTTTTACCCTAGATTTATAAAATATTTATTGAACACTTTATAGTTTGCAAAATACAGAAATTGCAATGTCTCATTAAATTTTGACATCATAATGAAGATTCAAATTACTCCATTTATTTATATTAATTTATATATCTAATTATAAAAGCACACAATTTATAAAATGAAAATAAAAATAAAAATAAAAGTTTGTATAAATAAATATTTAAATATGAATAAAATTACAATAAAAATTTCATACGTGCAACGCACGTTGATGTTTTCTAGTTCCCTAAAGGGTCACCTAAAACTATTAAAATCCATTTAAATCAATAAATCAACATTAAACAGGCTTTCAGTCAGATGCAAACACCAATTAAATGCACAACAAGAATAAAGGACCAGGACTCAAATAAAAATAAAAAATAAAGAAAGCAAAATAAAACCTCTAAATTAAAGCAAGCAATTTCTTCACAATATTAAATGAATGAATTTAACCAACCCCCGGCAATGGCGCCAAAAACTAAAAATTCTGGAAAACCGTGCAACGGCTAGGCAAACCGTGCAGAAAATTCTGGAAATGGGACAACGTCGAGACACTGTCCTTAGCGACGTGATGCTGAGGCAACTTGGGCTCCAAGCACATGACGTAACAGCGTCGCGATGCTGTCGCGACGCTATCGCGTCAGTGTCGCGACGCTATCGCCGCTGGACAGCTATAAAAGGGCATTTTGCATCCAAATTTTTTGGAGCCAATTCTCTTTTCTTGGATTTTTGAGCTTGGATCGTCAATGGACTTCTTCAAATTGCTCCAAAAGCCTCCAAAATCATCTGAAATCTCTCAAAACTCCGATTTTGCTTCCTTGGCTCAGTTTTCTAAAATTTAAAAATAAAAACACTTCAAAGCACACAATTTAAGCACAAAACTAGCCAAAATTAATAGGAAATAGATAGCATTTATGCATGCTATCACATAACGGTACTCGCTTAGCCTTCTAATAGTTCTTGGGAGTAAGGCCAAATAGGAGTTAAACCTGACCCAATGCATAAATAGATTTAGGTTGAATAAGCCATTACTAGTGTTATTTGCCTTTGGGATGAAACTATATTGAGCACCTCACTTTTATTATTATTGTTATTTCTTTACTTGTTTGTTTATTTACTTTCCAAAACCCAACATCAACTATTTTCTTTGGTTACCTTTGTTAAGCAATCTTAGAGCAATTTCTTCTTCAAATATGTGCTTCCAACTTAGTGTCGGTGGGATCGATACCTTTTTATATTTCCAGAGTTTTTATTACTACATGCGTTAGTGTATACTTGCACTTGGTTGACTAAATTAATTCTCATTCATTATTTACCATCTTATTCAACATCCACCTTCAGTCCACTGTCCGCATCAAGTTGTTGGCGCTGTTGCCGAGGACTAAAAGTGAAACCAGTTTTTTTTGTTTGTTGAAATTGCGACTCAATTGCTACCTCATTTCTATCTTAAGAATCTGACTTTGATTTGCAGTTTCTTTTGCAGGTTGAAGTTAGTGCATGAGCAAGGGGTATCAAATCTTTGAGCTAGATCCTGAGATAGAAAGAACTTTTCATCGTCGTTGTAAAGAGCAAAGGCGAAAGAAAAGGGAACAACAGGAGTTGAGCGCATGGGAACATCTTGAAGAACCTGCTTATATACAAGAACTTCCAATGGACCAACCCGGAGTCGATCCTCCTGTTGACCAACAGAATTGTGGAATGGATCAGAATGGTGGGAGAATACCTCCAGAACCACCAGTTCCACTGGTGTCACAAAATGAAAATCCGATCTATATTGCAGAAGATCGAAATAGAGCAATAAGGGATTATGCCTTACCAGTTTTCCAAACTCTGAATCTAGGAATACTTGAGCCACCGATAGAAACATGACGGAGCGTATCGCGGGCTCGTGTCAAAGCAAATTTACAATCCACGGCACTAGACTACTTATAGTAATTGTGGTCGGGGTAGATCACGGGGAACAACTGGCTTATTTCTAATCTTTTTTGTTTGGGTAATAGAATGGGGGTTGAAGAGGATGATTAAATTGACAGGGAAAATAAAATTTTGAGAAAGTAAATGGCGGGAAATTAAATAGCATAAAAGTAAATAGGGGATTGGCTAATCTCACCTTGCTGCTCACTGTAGCTAGAGACACTCGGGATCAGTACATTTAATTTTTATTCATCGATTAGCAGATATTGATTTATATGCATGCTTTCCTAATTGGTACTCTAAATCAATTGACTCGATCCCACCGTCCATCGACTCAATTACTAGTTACTAATTAACTAACCTCACGAACCCGTCAAGATCACTTAATTAAGTAACTGCAATAAGGTTACTAATTAACTAACCTCACGAACCCATTGAACCAACATGCAATTGATTAATTAATTAACCTTGCCACAATTAATAAATTAACTAATTGTTGCTCTAGGCTAGAATACCCATAATCAATTAGGAGAAATCTAATTAATTACAAATATCGACTTAGACCCTAGACCTATCGTGTCAAGCAACAAAGTCAGAGAACTGCTCTTGGGACCCATGCCCACGAATCGATCTATGTGCTAACTATTGAACTAACTACCCATTAGCTACATGGAAATTAGTTTCTTAACAGTTTATTAATGTACGAGCTGTGAGTTAGGGTGTTAATCTAACCTACCGCGCATGCTAATTATTAAAGCGGGAATCTAAAGCCACATACAACAAATAAATCATGCATAAAGTTCAGAAATCTAAAGATAAAAAGGCAATCAAAACAGAAAGCTCCAAAATCTCATAAAAAGTCAAATGTACTTACAATCCCGAGGTTCCTACTACAGCGAGCGATGCTTAGACGACCATAGACAAGCCTAGTTCAAGCCCAAGGCTCGCGAAACCAACCTAAACTAGTTAAAAACTATAAAAATACAGAGGAAGAATGAAGAAATCAGAGAGAAACCGAGAGAAAAGAGGGAAAACGGCTGCTGGACCCTTTGAAACTTATGACCTAAATCACAAACTACACTATTTAAATAACGAAGTGGCATCGAGACGTCGTGGCCAACATCTCGACGTCGACAATGTTTCAGCTGGTCCTTCAAATCCGAAGTGTCGAGATGCCGTGAAGGTAATTTGACCTAGTTGTGATTATGGACATTCGTGAAGGATTGACTTACCGGTATAGGTCTATATCCGTGGACACAGAAATGTTCTACAGTGAGAAGAGTTCAGTTGTGGGTCTTTAGTGGAATGACCCGCAGTTAATGAATATTGGTTAACCTGATTAATGAGTTTAATCGGTTAACCTCATATCATTGGAGCTTCTGATCTATAGGTCCATTGGGTCCTCTGCTAGCTCGTAAAGTAATTAGGAACAAATAAATCTTGAGAGAATTTGAATAGTTCAAATTCATATTGGGAATTAAGTTAATTGTATGAGATACAAATTAATATAATGTATAGTGATGCATTAAAATATAAAATCTAATTTGAGATTAAACTTTATTATATTGAGAGATTGATATATTTGAAAGAGTTCAAATCTATGTCTAATTAAATATATGGTATTTAATTAGAAGATGAATTAATTAATTATTCAATTTAGTTTAAATTAAATAAGATTTAATTAAACTATAGTCTATGAGAGAAATAAATATTTGAAGAAGTTCGAATATTAATATGAATTGATTCATATTAGATTTATAGGATATAAGAGAGTTTGAAGGAGTTCAAATTTTAATATGAATTTGATTCATATTATAGAATTAATTAATTGAAGACTAGAAATTAAATATGTCGTATTTAATTGGGTAACTAATTAATTAACTAATAGAAGGTCTGAAATTAAATATATGATATTTAATTGGTGATTAATTAATTAAATAATTAATTAATTGGAAATTAATCAATTATGGAAATGATTAATCACTTATGGAAGTAATTAATCATTTATGGAAATAATTTAGTCACTTATGGAAGTGATCAATCATTTATGGAAAAGATTAATCAATTATGGAATTGATTGGTTATAGAATTGATTAATTATGGAAAAGAATAAATTAGTTATGGAAATAATTGATTTTAGGGTAAAATATCTTTTTGGTCCCTCATGTTTCGAGTCAGTTTCCAATAGGTCCCTAGGTTTCAAAATTGAATAATCAAGTCCCTACTGTTTAAAAAGTGTTTCTATTGAGTCCCTGAACCGTTAATTTTTTTAACGATGCTAACGTGGCAGTAACAGTGCTGACGTGGCATATTTAAAAATATTAAAATATTAATTTTTGAATTAAAATAATAATAAAAATTAAATAATAAATCATTTTAAAATTAATTTTTTTAAAAATATCTCTCTCTCCTCTTTCACCCCATCCCCCGAAACTTCCCTCTCTCCCTCTCCCTTTCCTTTCCCTTCCCTTCTTTCTCTTTCTCCTTCCTCTCTCTCTTTCCTTCCTTTCGTCGGCCGGTTGCCGCCACCACCTCTTCTCCCCACTGTCGCTGTCGCCTTCATTGCCTACAACCACCTTCAACAAACCCTCTCCCAACCCCCTCCCCCCATCTTCAAAAACCGGAAAAAAAAACAGATTTAAGCAAACCAAAAAAAAAAAAGCCACCGACCAGATCTGAGCAAAAAGAAGAAGCTGTCGGTGGGAAGGAAGGGACTAGAAAGAGAAAGAGGGTGGCGGCGACAAATCTGAACAAAAACCCAAAAAAGCAAAAAAAAAAAACAAAACCTCCCTCTCTATAGATCTGAGCAACAAAAAAAAATAGAAGAAGAAGAAGTGGTAGGCTGGAAGGAAGGAAAAGAGAAAGAGAAAGGGAAAGAAGGGGAGGAGTCGGCGAGAGAGAAAGGGAAAACAGAGGGGGGGGCGGGGTTTGTGGATTGGGGGAGAGAGAAAAGAGAGGGGGAGAGAGAATGAGGGTTTGAGATCAAAGATGGGGCGGAGGCTGGTGGTAGCGGCGGCGGCGTGGGCTGTGTGGCGGCGACGACAACCGGCCGGCGAAAGGAAGGAGAGAGAGAGAGAGGAAGGAGAAAGAGAAAGAAGGGAAGGGAAAGGAAAGGGAGAAGGAGAGAGGGAAGTTTCGGGGGTTGGGTGAAAGCGGAGAGAGAGATATATATTTTTAAAAAAATTAATTTTAAAATGATTTATTATTTAATTTTTATTATTATTTTAATTCAAAAATTAATATTTTAATATTTTTAAATATGCCACGTCAGCACCATTAAAAAAATTAACGGTTCAGGGACTCAATAGAAGCATTTTTTAAACAATAGGGACTTGATTGTTCAATTTTGAAACCTAGGGACCTATTGGAAACTGCCCCGAAACATGAGGGACCAAAAAGGTATTTTACCCTTGATTTTAAATGAGTATTTTATTCATGACCTTTCTCCTATAAATAAAACATTAAACCTAGGGTTTAGGTACTACAACATAAGACCACAAGAATGCACTCTTGCATTCTCTCTAGCCCCCCTCTCATATTCTCTCAACCCAAGAACTCAAGGGAGAATTCTCTCTCTAGAGTTTTTCCCATTCAAGATTAGGTAGTCCTACAACTACGTTCATAATCTCAGAGTCATAGCGGGGAAGATCAATTGGTGGTGTCCCAATTGTTGATGCTTGGTCCAAAATCAAGAAAGGTGTCCGTTGAAGTATTCAGAGTCGTCAACGACGATATGTTTGCTTCTCCCCTTTAGATTTAGATCTAATTATTTTTGTATGCTTAGCCTTTAGTTTGTATAGAATTTGTTCTATGTTTTTTGCCAATGCAATAGTATTTTTGGATAAACAAAATTAACTACAAATCGGTCCCAATTACGCTTCCGCTTTAACGGAATTGGGGAATTCCAAATCCTTCAATACACACTTTATGAAAAATAATTACCGTAAAACTAGCAAGATTAAGGACAAATAAATGGGGACAATTTTGTCCCATCAAAGCACCACAATTTGAGTTGAAACCTGTGATGTTTCTGATGTGCGATTTGCTTACCGCAAGTGTACGGGTCAAGTAATAATATAGTGATTTCGTGATTAAACGGGTGTCATCTTCTAGATTGGTTTTCTAGCAAATTAAGTACCGTGAATAATCTTGTCCAATTTTATTTAGGGAGCAAAACTTAATGATAAAGAAAAAGGTAAATACTAAAAGCATAAAAATAAAAGGGTGGAGACTCAAATGGCAAGACTCTTAGGGAATTGATTTCATTGATTAAGATTAAGGATTGATTAATTGGAATGAATATATCGTGCAATTATTTTACAAGCCAAGGAAACTTTTATCACAATTATCTCTCCCGAGCATAATTGATTCTCATGCATACAATAAACCCAATATCCCTATCTAAGTTTATTACCATGCAAGACATTATTTGTTTTAGTCCTTGTTATACTTCTAAAGGAAATCTAAATTCCGTCACAAATTTAGAAGCTCAACTTTAGTCATGCAATTAAAAAAGTAAATCTAGGCCAAATCCCCTCTCCCGAGCAAGATTTAACACCCAAATCGTCCAATTAGTGATCAAGTAATTGATAGCATTAAACAAAATTGCATGAATAGAATAATAGCACATTCATACTGAAAATCAAACCAACAAACTAAAACAACTACATCAATCCCTAAGACTAACAACTAGCAATTCATAGTCTTGAAACTACAAACACTAATTGAAAGAAAAGCCATAAAAACAATAAGAGGTAAGGGAAAGAGAAAGGAAAAACTCAAATCCGTTGACACCGCACGTCCCCGTCACGATCTCCACGTCTTCTCGCTTGACTCCCGCTCCTTGGCCATGCTTCAGCTCCCACCAAAGGTCTCTAATAAAAAATAGGCCTAAAATCTAACCAATTGAACGCCCCCAATCCGTAGCACAAAAGACTGAATATATAGGAAAATTGTCGATAGCGTCGTGACGCTGTGTATAGAGTTGTGACGCTGTCCCTGCAACTGCAAAAAACAGAAAAGGAAAACCAATGTCGAGACGTCCAGAAAGCAGCATCTCGACGCTAGCTCTCAAGTTTGCCTCAAACTTAAGCCTCCAACTTTGATTCTTTTTGCTTCTTTTGGTCCCGAATACCCGATAAACTTCAATTTCTCCAATTTATCTTTAATACTCAATTCGTACAAAATAAACATTAAAGTGCATAACTCGGCCAAATAATACTCAATGACTAACTATAATTAACTGGGAAAAATAGCTTGTTATGCGCTATCAGTTTCAAATGCTCAACACCATGGGCCAGTTTTCAGGACTTTCGAGTGAAGATCCGCATAAGCATATCAAGAAATTATCAAGAATTTGTAGTTCGTTTAAAGTAACGAGAGTACTAGAAGACACACTGAAACTAAAACTTTTTCCTTTTTCATTACAGGGAGATGCTGAAGCTTGGTTAGATTCTTCCACCAAACGCCATCACATCTTGGAATGACTTGGTAGAAAAGTTTCTAGAGAAGTTTTTCTCGTCCAACAAGAATGCTAAGTATAGAGCATAAATCATTTCCTTCAGACAATCATACAATGAGCCTTTAGACGCAGCATGGGAGAGATTCCAAAGGCTGATCCGAAAGTGTCCTCATCATGGATTGCCTGCTTGTATCATTCTTGAGCATTTCTATAGTGGGGTCGATCAAGCTTCAAAAGCCTTAGTCAATGCATATGCAAATGGATATTTCTTGAAGAAATCCGTGAACGAAGCACATGCCATACTAGATACAATTGCCACGAATAACCGACATTGTGGCGAGACCGAACCTACAATTTTGAAGAATCCAGTAAAAGCTATAGAGACGGAAGCGAACTTAACCATGCAAGCTCATATTTAAGCTATTCACAGCATGATGATGGGCTTGACTATGGGAAATCAAGAGAACATCGCTCTCGAGAATGCTATCTCTTGTCTTTGTTTTGATATTTGTAGTGAAGAGCATATCACCGATAATTGTCCACTAAATCATGCATCTATCTTTTATGTAGGACAACAGGGAAATCAAAACCATTGGAATCCATGTGCAGCTACGTACAACCCAGGGTGGAGACAACATCCAAAATTCTCCAGAGGAGGACTAGCTAGTAGCAGTAATGCCGGTACAAATCAATTCGGAAAAGCTTCAGCAGAATTTAATTCCTAACCTACATAATAGCAATAGCAGAAAAATTTCCAACCAGTACAAGTTTAGAACACTAGCCAAGAGTCAAATCTAGAGGCTCTAATCAAAGAATACATGGCAAGGAATGATGCCACTGTAAGGAACTTGGAAGTACATATAGGAAAAATAGCTCAAGAGATCAAGAACATACCCTAAACCCTAAATCAAGAAGTTAGGAGAATCCCAGAAGAAGTCTCAGAAAAATCCACAAAAAAAGAATCAGAAGTCAATACATAAGTTAGTCAGAATAAAGAAAATTCAGAAAAGACCAAGGAGCCAGAAGCCTTGGAAGAAAAGATTGAAAGTTCAATTATGGGTAAAAAGCAGGAGAATGCGACCACAAAACCAAAAAAAAATCATCATTGATCCAGATTGTAGACCACCGCCACCTTATCCTCAAAGATTCAAATACACATCACAAGATACACAGTTCAAAAATTTCCTAGACATTTTAAAGCAACTCCACATCAACATTCCGTTGGTGGAAGCGCTTGAGCAAATACTGAACTACATGAAATTCCTAAAAGACATCTTATCTAAGAAGAGACGATTGGGAGAGTACGAGACAGTTGCATTAACAAAATGCTCCAGTGCGTTGGTTTAAAGCAAGGTCCCTCCTAAATTAAAAGATCTAGGAAGTTTTACTATCCCTTGCTCTATAGGAGGATGGAGCGTCAGCAGAGCACTATGCGATTGGGAGCAAGTTTGAGACAGTGGGGCTAACGAACAAATGCAGCGCAATCCTCAATAGCAGGATTTATCCAAAGTTAAAAGATCTAGGAAGTTTCACCATTCCATGCTCTATCGGTGGAATTGATGTAGGGAGAGCTTTATGCTACCTTGGCGCAAGCATAAATTTGATGCCTCTATCGATATTCAAGCGACTTGGCATTGGATAGGCACACCCAACAACAGTCACTCTCCAACGCTGATAGATCTGTACCACATCCAGAAGGGAAGATCAAAGACGTACTGGTAAAAGTTGACAAGTTTATTTTTTTGGCTGACTTTATCATTCTTGATTATGAAGCATGTAGAGAAGTTCCAATCATTTGGGGACGACCTTTCTTGGGTACCAGACAAACCTTAATAGATTTTCAAAAAGGAGAGCTGGTCATGCGAGTCAACGATCAAAAAGTAGTGTTTAATGTATTCATTGCTTTAAAATACCCCACCGAAGGAAATGATAATGAAATTGTAGCACGTGTGGTGATCTGTTCTCCAATGGAAATATTGAGGATGGATGCGTTCGAAGCAATGCGTAAAGTTGAGGAAGAAGACCAAGTCGCATGCAAAGCGGAAGAATGTCGAGTGTTCGCTGAGACAACAACAGAAGTCCATGCACTAGACCTAACAAACAGGGAGTTCACATTGCCTTCAATTGTATCTCCTCCTGCGTTAGAATTAAAACCTCTTCCAGCGCATCTGAAATATAAATTTCTAGGCGATGGTAAATCCTTGTCCATCATAATTTCATCCAAGTTAAATTTGACACAAGAAACCTTGCTGATGCAGATTCTTAAGAGGCACAAATGCGTTATCGGATGGAGTCTCGCAGACATCAAGGGAATGAGCCCATCATATTGCATGCACAAGATCCGATTGGTGGACGAATCAGATGGCTTTGTAGAGCGTCAGAGGCGTCTAAACCCTGTGATGATGGAAGTAGTGCACAAGGAGATAATTGAGTGGATTGACGCAAGAGTAATCTATCCAATCGCAGACAGTAGATGGATAAGTCCAGTGCAATGCGTTCCAAAGAAAGGAGGAATGACAGTTGTCACCAACGCAAAGAACAAGCTGATTCTGTCACGCACTGTAACTAGATGGTGTGTATGCATGGACTACCGCAAGCTAAACACATCAACTAAGAAAGATCAATTCCCGCTGCTATTCATTGATCAAATGCTCGATCGCCTAGCTGGTCGCACATATTATTGCTTTCAAGATGGATATTCAAGGTACAATTAAATTTCAATTGCGCCAGAAGATCAAGAGAAGACGACTTTCACATGTCCCTATGAAACATTTGCATTTAGAAGAATGTCATTCGGATTATGCAATGCGCCAGGGACATTCCAAAGATGTATGATGGTTATTTTCTCATATTTGATAGAAAAATCAGTCGAAGTCTTTATGGTTGATTTCTCTATCTATGGAAATTCTTATGCTGATTGCCTAACGAATTTGGAGCACGTGCTGATGCGTTGTGAAAAGACAAACTTAGTACTTAACTGGGAAAAATACCACTTTATGGTAGAAGAGGGAATTATGCTAGGTCGCCGCATATTGAAGGCGGGCATTGAAGTCGACAAAGCCAAGATTGAAGTAATAGAAAAGCTGCCACCGCCCACGTTTGTCAAGGGAATTCGTAGTTTCCTAGGCCATGCGGGTTTCTACTGCCGCTTCATTAAAAACTTCTCACACATAACGATGTTGGATCGGTATGGCAACCCTAGAGGGGGGTGAATATGGTTTAATTAAATTTTTTCCTAAATTGACCCAATTAAACTAATTAATACACTTTTCATAAACAATAAGAAAAATTCAATTTATGCAACAAATAAGATAGACAAAAAGGTGATAATTTAATTCTATCAATTTTAAAAACAAATAAGAACAAACTAAAACATGCAATAAATTGCTTAAATTAATTGCAAAAGTAAAAAGGAAATAGTTCGAGAAGAAGACACCGTAATTTTTATAGTGGTTCGGTCAAACTCGACCTACTCCACTCCCCAAGCGCCTCTTGGGAATTTGAATAAAAAATTTTCGAATCTTTCCATGGATTAGAGCGCAACCGTTGCACCACCGCTCCTTTTATGGGTTCAAAAGAAAACCTGATCCTTTCCACGGGTTAGGATCAAACCGTTACAAATGTTTGAATTTTTGAAGAACACAAGACATCAATAGAGTGGATTTTACAAGTTTTAGCACTCAACAAATTGATCCTCACAATACAATAACACTCTCTCAAAAATAAGATGAAAAGAAAAAATTTGGGAGGTTGGAAAGAGCAACAATGGAAGCTTTTTTTATTTGGGAGGATTGTAAAAATGTAAAATTTGTTAGTGAAAAATTGGAGAGGAAGATGGTTTATAAAGAAAGGGAAATGGGGTAAGAAATTGAATTTAAATTGGACCATTGGATTTGTGTTACAGAAAAATGAAGGGTGAAGATTAAAAGAAATTAAAATTAAAAAGAAATATAAATAATATTAATAAAAAAAACTTTTAAATTTGAAAACAATTCCAACGGTAAACATATAATTTAATAATAATGATAATAATAATATATGTGTTAACGGTAATAAATTTTAAAAAATTATTATGTGTGTGTGTTTGACTGAAAAGCATTTAATGCATTCTTATTTTTTTTTAACTAACCGTTTGACACATATGATTTTTAAATAAAATAAAATAATATATATATATATATATATATATAGTTGCGGATCCAAAATTTTATGTTAGGAGGAGCACAAATCTATTTTTTAACTATAGTCTTAAACGTACTGATGCATAATGTACTTGTTTTTATACATTTTATTCAAATGTATAAATTACGAACTCAACAAAAAAAGGTTAAAATTCCCTTTTGGTCCCTCATGTTTAAGGTTCGTTTCCAATAGGTCCTTAGGTTTCAAAATTGAACAATCAAGTCCCTACTGTTTTAGAAATGCTTCTATTGAGTCCCTCCACCGTTAATTTTTTTTAACGGTGCTAACGTGGCATTTAACAGAGGCTGGCGTGGCACATTTAAAGAATAAAATAATATTTTTTAAATTAAAATAAATAATAAATAATAAATAATTAAATAAAAACAAAAAAAAAATCTCACACTCTCTCTCCTCTCTCCCTCATTCTTCCCCAGCCGAAACCCTAATTCTTTCTTCCTTTTTTTTTCCCTTCTTCTTCTTCTCCTTGCTCACCGTCGTCGCCGCCACCTTCCACCACCATTGTTGCCGTCGTTCCATTTCTCCTCTCTCCCCTTCACTCCATCTCTCTGAAACCCTCCTTCTTTCCTCCATCTTCTTTTTTTTCTTCTTCTTCTCCTCATCGATTGCAGTCGTTGTCACTCTCTAGTACCGTTGTTAACCGCCGCTCCCTTTCTCCTCTCTCCCCCACTCACCGGTACGATTTTGAAAGAAGAAGAAGGAAATGGGATGAGTATTGGATTTTAAAGAAGGAGAGGGAGTGGGGGTCGGATTATGAAGAATAAGAGGAAGGAAAGGGGATAGGGGTGGGGGTTCGATTATGAAGGATAAGAGGAAGAAAAAGGGATGGGGGTGGGGTCCGATCATGAAGAAGAAGAGGAAGGAAAGAGGATGGGGGTGGGGCTGGAAGAAGAAGGAGTTCAATAATTCATCTTTCATTTTTTCAATTTCTGTATAATTAATTGGGGGTTTGCTGAGATTTTGGGATTTTGAATTGGGTTTTGGTTTTTCTTCTGGAGGGATGGCTTCATTACACAGAGCTTTTTGTGATGCATTGACGAAGGAAAGTGCAAAAGCTAAGCCAATGGACAAACCGGATTCGGACTTCGACCCGAAAGGCGTTCTCTGACAGCGATGGCGAGAATAAGGAGAGGCAGTGGCGACGGTGACCGGCGTGAAGGGGAAGGAAGGTGTGACCGGCGTGTTGGAGGGTGGTGCCGACGATAAGAGGAAGGAGAGGAAGAGAAGAGGAGGGGGAGAGAGAAGGAGGAAAAGGGAAAAGGGAATCGCGGAGAGAGAAGTGATTTTTTATAGTTTATTTTATTATTATTTAATTTTAATTTATTTTATTTATTATTTTATAATTATTTTAATTTAAAATTTAATATTTTAATATTTTTAACATGCCACGTCAGCACCGTTAAAGAAATTAACGGTTGAGGGACTTAATAGAACCATTTTCGAAACAGTAGGGACTTGATTGTTCAATTTTGAAAGTTAGGGACCTATTGGAAACAAACTTGAAACATAAGGGACCAAAAGAGTATTTTACCCAAAAAAAAATTAATTACAAATTTAATCCCTGAACTTTCAAAAGTATCTAATAAGTATTTGATCTTTCAATTTTGTGTCTAATAGGTCATTAAACTTTAAAATGTGGCTAATATGTCCTTAAAATTTCAACATTGTGCCTATTATGTCCCTGAATTTTCAATAGCTTCTTGACCTATTCAACTTTTTTTAAAATTAACGGATCTACAAAATTAAAAGTATAAGGTCCAATTAAAAATAAATTCCAATTTCATATCTAATACATCAAGTAATTTTTAAAAATTTTGAATATGTCAAAGGCTTATTGGATACAAAATTGAAATTTCAAAATAGGACACCAACATTTGGGGGTGGGAGATTCGAATCTCTGACCTTATAGTCAAGGGTAAATGTCAATTACCACTGAGCTAAGCTCGCTTTGGCTAAAAAGAATTAGTTTGATAAATAAAAAAAATATACTGAATTTATTTATATAAATATATAGAAAATGTAATTAAATTTGAAATATTTAGTATTTTTTAGTGTAAAAGGATGCTTCTTTCATTAATTGGATTATAATCTTTATGTAATTAAAATTAAAAAAAAAAAAAAAAACTAGTTTAATAAAAAAACTAGGGTAAAATATCTTTTTGGTCCCTACTGTTTTGGGTGAGTTTCTAATAAGTCCATAGATTTCAAAATCGAACAATCAAGTCCCTACTGTTTAAGAAATAGTTCTATTGAGTCCTTGCTCCGTAATTTTTTTAAGGGTAAAATACCATTTTGGTCCCTCATGTTTTAGGGTCGTTTCCAATAGGTCCCTAGGTTTGAAAATTGAACAATCAAGTCCCTACTGTTTACAAAATGCTTCTATTGAGTCCCTGGACCGTTAATTTTTTTAACGGTGATGACGTGGCAGTAACGATGCTGACGTGGATTATTTTAAAAATATTAAAATATTAATTTTTGAATTAAAATAATAATATATTAATATATTAAAATAATAAATAATTTAAAATTAAAAAAAAAAATCTTCCCTCTCTTATCTCACCCATCCACGAAGCCTCTCTCCCTCCTGGTTTTCTTCCCCTCTCTCTCCTCTTCTCTTTCTCTCTTCTCCCTCCCCCACCCTTCCCCTTCTCGCTGGCGTCCGGCGATAGTCGTCGTCGCCGCCGCCCTCCACCTCTCTTCTTCTTCTTTCTTTCCCTTTATTTCCCCATTCTTTCCCTTGCTGACCACTTCCACCTCCCCTTCTCTCCTTCTCCATCTTATCGAGACGATTCCACATTCAGACCACCAAAACCACAAAATCCCCCAAATCCAAGCCCTAGATCCTAAAACTCCTAGAAAAAAGAAAGGGGAGGAAAGGAGAATCCAATCTCTCCCTGCCACTGCAAAACCTTAAAATTCCCATTTCCATTCTTCCTCATGCATCCAATAAATCTCAATTAATCGCCATATACAAATTGAAGAAACAAAGCCCCATCAGTAAGGATCAGTTCCAGAGCTAAAAACTTCACGAGCCAGTGAAGATTAAAGAAAAACAAAAACAAAAACTCAGAACGAAATTGAAGAAAACTCGGACAGCCCTCGTCTAGATTTCACAATTCCCTCTCAATTCCGGCAATTCCCAAAGAAGGCAGAGAGGAAGAGCAAAAGGGTAGAAGCAAAAATACCCGAGAAGCCTGAGCAAGCTCATCCAATTGAGCCAAAGGAGACGAAGCTTGTGCAGTCCAAAACCCCACAACTTCTTCAAAGAAGTCTTCATTTTGCAGCTCCTTTTTGGTGTATCCCTTCGCAAAATCGGAGAAGGGAACGAAATCGAAGCAATTCGTGAAGTCTAAAAGAGGGAAACAAAAAAATAAAGATGCAAAGAGTACAAGGAAGAGGAGAAGGGGAAGATGAAGAAAAACCCTCAATCTCAATCCACTTTTTTCTTCGTTCAAACTCCTCCATTCTCAGCTTGCGTCTGGCAAAAATGGAAGACCCAAATATCAATAAGTAAGATGAAGGAGAGGGAGAGAAGAGGAGGTGGCGATGGTCGGCGTGTTGGAGGGCGGTGCCGGCGATAGGATGGAAGAGATGGAGAGAAGGAGAAGGAAAAGAGGGGGAAAAGGAATCGCGGAGAAAGAGAAGGGTTTTTGTTTTTTAATTATTTTAATTTAATTATTTATTATTTTATTATTATTTTAATTTAAAATTTAAAATTTAAATATTTTTAACTTGACACGTCAGCACCGTTAAAAAATTAACGGTTGAGGGACTTAATAGAACTATTTTCGAAACAGTAGGGACTTGATTGTTCAATTTTGAAACCTAGGGACCTATTGGAAATGAACCCGAAATATGAGGGACCAAAAAGGTATTTTACCCTTTTTTTAACTGAGGGTTGACGTGGCACTGTTTAAGAATAAAATAATATTTTTCAAAATAAAAAAATAATAATAAATTAAATTAAATTAATAAAAATAAACAGAAAAATAAAAAGAAAAGAACCTATCTCTTCCCCTTCCCCTTGCTTCTTCTTTCTTTCTGGCGGTAGCGACGACGGCAGTTTCCTATCCCCATCCCCTGATTTTTCTTCTTCTCCAAAAAAGACGCCCAACCTTCTTTCTTCTTCAAAATCCAACGACAATCAAATGAGGTTTTAAAAAAAAAATCAAACAAGATACTCATTCATCCAAATGCCCAAATATTGTAAAAACCCTCCAAACATCCAAAGGTTCTCAACCGATTATCCATATCAGTCCAATTTATGCAAAGAAAAGCCCTGAAAACCAACTTAAAAAGGGAAAATACAATCAAAACAAAGAAACTTCAACATCCAATTTCACTTCACATATCTCAAAGCAAATTCAGAGAGAAACAAACAAAGACAACTGAAACAAACAACAAATTCAGTACAACCAAGCAGGAAGAACACAAACCGAACTCAAACATCCAAAATGAAGCGAAGAGACCCACAAACTAAAACTGTAAAATCAAAAGTAACGGAAAGAAAAAAAAAACCATGGGCCTTTTAGGGAAGAGGAGAAGAAAACAGACCAAAATGAGAAGAGGGGGGAAGGAAGAAGAAACTGGGATTATTGATTCTTGGGTATTAAATCAAATAAACAAAAAAGTATTTGGCAAAAAGGAATTGATTGAATCCAGCAAGAGAAATGCGACTTCTTCCGCTTTATACTACGAAACTATTGCAATTACACGTGAGAGGAGAAGAAGAAAAAGGTCGATGGGGTTCGGAAAGGAGGAGCTCATCCCTCCTTTGATTCAGAAGCTCGTCGGAGAAGAACGAGATTTTTCATTTGAGCTCGTCGCGCCACCGATGAACTGCCACCGTCGCCACCGCCATGAAAGAAAGAAGAAGGAAGGAGAAGGGGAGGGGACACGGGTGGAGGGAAGAGGGAGAGATTTTTTTCTTTTTCTTTTTTTTTTTTAATTATTTTATTTTTATTAATTTATTTTATTTTATTATTATTTTAATTTAGAAAATTATTATTTTATTCCTAAACGGTGCCACGCCAGCCCTCGGTTAAATAATTAACGGAATAGGGACTTAATAGAACTATTTCCTAAACAGTAGGAGTTTATTGTTCGATTTTGAAACCTAAAGACCTATTAGAAACTGACTCAAAACAGGAGGGACCAAAAATGTATTTTACCCAAAAAAAAACTATTAAATTAAAAAACTGAATTAAAGTTTTGGAATAAAAACAAATATATCAACATTATTAAAAAAGGAAACAAATATATCGAACATAATTATAGTTAAAATTAAAGAAAAAATAGTTTACTAAATAAAACTATTAAATTAAAAAACTAAAATAAAATTTGGAGAAAAAACGATAAATAAAAAAATTATAATTAAATAATAAAATTAATGAAAAACCTTTTTTTTAAGGAAAAATAGTTTACTAAAGAAAACTATTAAATTGGAAAACCAAATTAAAATTCGGAGAAAGAACGATAAATCAAAAAAATTATAATTAAAATATTAAAACTAATGAAAACAAAAACATTGTGTGTATTCACAAATCGAACCTAGGACATGTTATATTAAACGAAAAGACACATTGATACCAACAAAGCAAAGAGGGCACAATAAATTGAAATGGTATATTTAGTTCTAATTATTAAATATCAATTTCTATTGTGTACCAAAATAAAAAAAAAAAAAAACTCGATAAGTTGAAGGGGGCACGTGCCCTCCTAACCCCTTAATAGATCTGCCACTATGTATGTGCATATATATATATACTAGTGTTTTACCACGTGCAATGCACGTGTATTTATTTAATTTTTAAAATTTAAAATTTTGAATGATTTGAAATTGTAATCTTTTCATATGTAGTAAGAAGTTTAAAACGTTATATAAAAGTTATAAAAGCACAAAAATAACATAATCAAAACTCAATTCATATTCAAATATAATATTAAATACATTAGGAAAGGTCAAATGTTATATTTTGAAAAAAAAAACATAAAATTTGTAACATTTAACAAACATATTAAATTTAAATTAGGAAGTTAAATTCTTTTTTTTAGTTACTAATTTTATACTCACACAATCACACAAATATCAAATAATTTATTTTTCCATTTTCAAATAATAAACCAATCTTTCTAAAACTAATTTTTTATTAATTTATTTTTTTAGAATGTCTTTTCTTGAAAAAAAAAATATTTAAGATTATTCTATAAATAGTTTGGTCAAATAAACTTTGAAATTACAAAAATTCATCTTCTCAAGAAAAAAAACTACAAAAATTCATGCTTTTAGTAAGGTTGATTAATTAATCATGTCGGTCTTTTTAATTAAAAAATTATTTAATGATGATTTTAAAAACTTAATTTGTAATTGTTCGTTGGTTGATTGGTGTGTTTCATTTAACTTTTTAAGTGTTTAATTTTAAAAATAAATCATTTTGAAAAAAAATTTAGTGTTTAGCAACCACTAAAAATGACTTATTAAAAAATGAGATTGATAAATAAACTATTTTGAGAGATGTCGCAACGTCATCGCGACGCGGAGCGGCCGACATCCTTTCTTGGGTTTTTAAGAAGAAAGTTGGAGTCGCCACCAATCATTGAAGGTGTGATTGGTCACCTTTAAAACAAAAAACCAGTCTTAGAAAACCAGAAATTAGGTTCGGGAGTCGTTTGAGTGTAGGGAAGGTATTAGCACCCTACAACACCCGTTTAAGAAAACGATTACCACAGTATCTTAAATTGTCCAATTAAATGAATAAAAACAGACCTTTATTTTTATTTTTCTTAAAAAGAATGATAGATATGATAATATAAACCCAAAATGCAATAATAAACACAAGATGTCTCATTTGTTTTTACCTTAACTTTAGAAATAAAGTAAGGATTAAATATTATGAGTTGGATATCCAATTTAATATAAATCATGCCTAATTTCTCTTTTAATTAAAGGAAATATGGGCGATACATGATTGTGTTTATTAAAAATAAAAAAAAAACAAATAGATGTAAAAGAAGAAAATCATTCAAAGAGTGAATTCTTTTTAGGGAAAATGAGAATTTTCATACGCCTACACGGGAGTTGAACTCCACGAAGACACATTACTCAGTTCCCATAATCCCTTTCAAAAGAAAATCAAAACAATAACAATAATTGAAATTGACCAAGCAGAATTAAAGATTAGATTAAAGCAATTTGGAGAATGAAAAGAAAAAACAAATGAATTAGAAAGTTTAAAAAAATGAAGTTGGCAAAGTGCAAAAGTGAACTAAAATGAGAGAGAAATTAAAAATGATAATGATAATGATGATGATGATAATCATAATAATAATAATAACAATAATAACAAAACAAAAAAAAAAACAAAAAAAACAAAGGAAATAGAAAAACAAAACCCCACCTTTTTTGCTTCTCTCTTTCTTATTTTTTCCTTCTTTCTTACCCAATGTTTTCTCTCCCCGTATACTCCTTCCTCCCCCTCTTTTTTCCTCTTTTCCTCTTCCACTTTCTTTTCTCTCTTTTTCTATCACTCTCTAAGCTAAACTCTTGCTCAAATGCCTAAACTCTCTCAAGCTCACTTTTACTCTAAACTTCTTCTCTTTTTTTCTCTCCTTTTCTATCACTCTCTAAGCTACACTCTTGTTCAAATGCCTAAACTCTCTCAAGCTCACTTTTACTCTAAACTTCCTCTCATTCTTCTTGTCTTTTCATCTTCCATCTCCCCCCCTTTTTATACTTGAAGGGTTACTAATTTAGGGGGGAGATGGATGAGAAAATGGTGGGAAAAATAAAAAATAAAACAAAAAAACAAAAAAATACTAACCATGGAAAAAACTTTAGAATAGGTAATGGAGGAGTTTTTTCATGAAAACTTCCCATTGAATAGGAATGGGGAAGACCAAAAAAAAAATAATAAAATATATATATATATATATATAATATGTGGGGAGGGGGATTTGAAACATAGACCTTGTGATTATTAATACAACTTTATGCCACTTGAGCTATGCTCTTGTTGACATTTCATAAAAACAAATTGACCACCAAATATTGGAAAAGTTCAAACATTATTACTTAAAATCAAGCCGGACCAAATACGGTGTCTACAGTTTGCCCCCCTTTGTGTATCCTTGAAGGATTGAAAGGGTAGACAAAGGAAAGAGACTAAGTACTGGGGAGGCGAAGATTTGTTCGGTAAAAATTTGAATTTAGAAAGGAAAATGCACTTGACTTAATCACGTCTCAACAACAATTCAATAGTCAGGTTTGGTTTAACCGTGAGAAAAACTGAAAACGAACATGGATTGACACAGGCTTCGACCTCGACTGAATAGTCGAGTTCGATTTAACCGAGAGAAAAACTTAAAACGGACCTGGATTGACACAGGCTTTGACCTCGACTGAATAGTCGGGTTCGATTTAACCGAGAGAAAAATTGAAAACAGACCTGGATTGACACAGGCTTCGACCTCGACTGAGTAGTCGGGTTCGATTTAACCGAGAGAAAAATTGAAAACAGACCTGGATTGACACAGGCTTCGACCTCGACTGAATAGTCGGGTTCGATTTAACCGAGAGAAAAATTGAAAACGGACTTGGATTGACACAGGCTTCGACCTCGACTGAATAGTCGGGTTCGATTTAACCGAGAGAAAAATTGAAAACGGACCTGGATTGACACAGGCTTCGACCTCGACTGAATAGTCGGGTTCGATTTAACTAAGAGAAAAACTTAAAACGGACCTAGATTGACACAGGCTTTGACCTCGACTGAATAGTCGGGTTCGATTTAACCGAAAGAAAAAACTGGAAATGGACCTGGATTGACACATGCTTCGACCTCGGCTGAATAGTCGAGTTCGATTTAACCGAGAGAAAAAACATAAAACGGACCTAGATTGACACAGGCTTCGATCTCGACTGAATAGTCGGGTTCGATTTAACCGAGAGAAAAACTGAAAACGGACCTGGATTGACACAGGCTTCGACCTCGAATGAATAGTCGGGTTCGATTTAACCGAAAAAAAAAACTTAAAACGGACCTAGATTGACACAGGCTTTGACCTCGACTGAATAGTCGGGTTCGATTTAATCGAAAAAACTGGAAATGGACCTGAATTGACACAGGCTTCGACCTCGACTGAATAGTCGGGTTCAATTTAACCGAAAATAAATTTTCTTTGCAATGCACGATAAATTTGAATGCTTGAATACATTGGGTGCGGATTTAGCACTATCCGAAAACTATGATACAAATTTCTCTAAAAGATATTTGATAGCTCGGGCACCCCATTCGCATCACCCTTGGTAATAGACCTTAATTGGATCATGAACTCGCTAAACAACTTGTTCTTTGTTTGATGACCAAAAATGTATCCATAACGACTTTGCTCCTGTGATAATAATGGTTTTGCCCCAGTTTGAGAAGACAAAAATAATCGTTTTGCCCCAGTTCAAGACTTTGTCGTGTTGAAATGACGGTTTTGTCCTCCATGATGACATTTCATCAACCTTCATGATCACGATGCTCTTGGAAAAATATTGCCTTTGGATTCTTTGTTTGGACATATGTATTTCACATCGAATCGTTTAAGTTACCACCATTGATTTGAAATATCGCGTTTATGTAACTTTTTGTTTATTCAATTGTAATGATAATAAAGGTAAACATGCCAAACATTCATAGTTGAGGAAATATTATGGAGAGTGGGGGAGAAAAATGGACAAGATATGCCATGCTTCGAGAAGGGAGCTTTGATTTATGACTAAAATTCAATAGACATATGTGTCAATGTTAAGGTTCTAGAACTTGAGACAAAAGTAACCTCTTAAACATGATATAGAAATTAAAGCGTAATTCTCCTAGACACTTGTTGAATTCCCGCAACTTTGCCGAATCCTTTGATACACAAGTAGCCTATGCGTAATATCTTCGAACTTGATCTGAATTAACTGGACTTGGCAGCTCATTACCATCCATGTTAGTCAAGACTAAAGCTCCTCCAGAGAAAGCTTTCTTCACCACGAATGGTCCTTCATAGTTTGGGGTCCACTTGCCTCGGTGATCTTTTAGAAAAGGAAGAATTCGTTTTAAGACTAAATCCCCTTCTCTGAATACTCTTGGACGCACTTTCTTATCATAGGCTTTCATCATTCGTCTTTGGTAAAGTTGACCTCTGCACAATGCTGTCAATCTCTTTTCTTCAACAAAGTTGAGCTGCTCATAGCGGTTTTGGATCCATTCAGCCTCTTCTAAATTAGTCTCCATGAGGACCCTTAATGATGGAATTTCCACTTCAATGGGAAGAACAGCTTCCATACCATAAACTAATGAAAATGGTGTTGCCCCAGTTGAAGTGCGAACCGATGTGCGATATCCATGTAATGCAAAAGGAAGCATTTCATGCCAATCTTTATACGTCACCGTCATTTTTTGCACAATCCTTTTTTATGTTTTTATTGGCAGCTTCCACTGCTCCATTCATCTTTGGTCTATACAGAGTTGAGTTGACATGCTTGATCTTGAATTGCTCACATAACTCAGTCATCAATTTATTGTTCAGATTTCGTGCATTATCAGATACTATGGTCTCAGGAAGACCATAGCGACATATAATCTCCTTCTTGATGAATTTGATCACAACTCCTTTCGTCACCTCTCGATAGGACGTTGCTTCTACCCATTTGGTAAAATAATCTATTGCCACCAAGATGAATCGATGTCCATTTGAGGCTTTTGGGTCAATAGGGCCTATAACGTCCATTCCCTACATGGAAAATGGCCATGGTGTCGTCATAACGTGCAACTGAGATGCTGGAGCATAAGCTTTATCTGCGTAAATCTGACATTTGTGGCATTTTCGGGCATATTTGATACAGTCAGCTTCTATGGTTAACCAGTAATAGCCAGCCCTTAATGCCTGTCTGACCATCATGTGTCCATTTGCATGGGTGCCGCAAATTCCCTCATGAATTTCTTTCATAATCGTGTTGGCTTCATTTGTATCTACACACCTTAGAAGTACCATATCATGATTTCTTTTGTAAAGTATTTCTCCATTTAGGAAGAACTTCATTGCTAACTTTCTAAGTGTGCGCTTGTCATTTTCTGAGGCATTCAGAGGATAGGTTCCACATTTCAAATAATGTTTGATGTCTTGAAACCACGGCTTGACATCAAACTCTTCTTCTATATTCATGCAAGAGGCTGAAACAGCTACCATTCCCATCTTAATAGGTTGTACCTCGTGATTGGGGTCTATGTTGAACATGACTGCAAGCGTAGCCAAGGCGTCTGCTATTTGATTACTCTCCCTTGGTAAATAGTCAAAAGTGATTTCTTCAAATTTATGAGACAAATCTAATATAAGCTTTTTATAAGGCAGTAGCTTAGTGTCTCTTGTTTCCCATTCTCCTCTCAATTGGTGAATCACCAACATAGAATCTCCCAAGACTCGAAGTTTCTTTATCTTCATATCCAATGCAGTTTGGATACCCATAGAACAAGCTTCATATTCAGCCATATTATGAGTACAATCAAAACTTAATTTGGCGGTGAGAGGGAACAACTTTCCTTCAGGCGATATTAATACAACACCTATCCCATGACCTAACTCATTGGAGGCCCCATCAAACAACATGGTCCATGTTTCCAAGTCTGATATTTCTTTTTCCACCATTATAGTGGAGACAAATTCATCAGGGAAATCAAATTTCATTGGTTCATAATCGTCTATAGGTTGCTCGGCCAAATGATCGGCTAGGGCACTTTCTTTTATTGACTTTCGAGTAACATAGACAATATCATACTCGGATAAAAGAACCTGCCATCTAGCAATTCTACCAGACAAAGACGGCTTTTCAAAGATGTATTTGATAGGATCCATCTTTGAGATAAGCCATGTTGTGTAGTACAACATATATGGTCTCAAACGACGAGCGGCCCAAGCTAGAGCACAACAAGTTCTTTCTAAAAGAGAATATTTGGTTTCGCAATCAGTGAACTTTTTGCTTAAATAATATATGGCTTGCTCTTTTTTGCCTGAACTGTCATGCTGTCCCAGTACACACCCCATTGAATTTTCTGTCACTGTAAGATATAGGATAAGTGGACGATTTGGAGTTGGAGGTACAAGAACAGGAGGGTTTTGTAGGTATTGCTTGATCTTTTCAAATGCTTTTTGACAGTCATCATTCCATATGCATGTATTGTTCTTACGAAGTAGCTTGAAGATTGGTTCACATGTTGCTGTAAGATGTGATATGAATCTTGCAATATAATTCAATCTTCCCAAGAAACCTCTGACTTCTTTTTGAGTACGTGGTGGTGGCATTTCTAGAATGGCTTTGACTTTGTCTGGGTCAACTCTAATTCCCTCATGGCTTGCGACGAAACCCAACAACTTGCCAGAAGTGACCCCAAATGTGCATTTACTCGGATTCAGTTTCAACTTGAATTTCCTCAATCGCTCGAATAACTTTCGGAGAATGGTTGCATGCTCTTCCCCTGGTTTTGACTTAGCAATCATGTCATCAACATACACTTCGATCTCCTTATGCATTAGGTCATGGAAGAGAGTAACCATGGCCCGTTGGTAGGTTGCCCCAGCATTTTTCAATCCGAACGGCATGACCTTATAACAAAAGGTTCCCCATAATGTGATGAATGTAGTTTTCTCTTGATCTTCAGGTGCCATTTTGATTTGATTGTAACCTGAGAATCCATCCATAAAGGAAAAAGTTGAGAATCCAGCTGTATTATCTACCAGTACATCAATATGAGGAAGTGGGAAGTTATCCTTTGGGCTTGCTCGATTCAAATCTCTATAATCAACACACATTCGGACCTGTCCATTCTTTTTAGGTACTGGCACAATGTTAGCTACCCATTCTGGATAATTAGCAACTGTTAAGAATCCTGCATCAATTTGTTTCATGACTTCCTCTTTTATTTTGATTAACATGTCTGGCTTCATCTTGCGTAACTTCTGTCTCACTGACTTGCATTCGGGCTTAAGTGGAAAATGATGCACCACAATACTTGTGTCTAAACAAGGCATATCTTGATAAGACCAGGCAAAAACATCAATGTATTCATGAAGCAATGTTATTAACCCTTGACGGCTTTCAGCAGACATGTTGGTCCCGATTTTAACTTCTTTAACCTCTACTTGAGATCCCAAGTTAATCGTCTCTATCAACTCTTCATGTGGTCCCAATATCCTCTCTTCTTCTTCAATCATTCTCAACAATTCAGGAGTAAGTTCTAGGTCTTCCTCATTACCACTTGTTCTCTCATCGGACTCAACATCGTATGTAGGAGAATCAAGTTCGTATTTAAGATCATTAACGCTTTCAATCCTAATTTCGCTGTTTAAGAGAGGGATTATTCAGTGTGATGAAAGAAGATAAATGAAGGAATAGAATAAATGAAATCAATGCTAAAAGAAGTAGACACAAGAGAGATTCATTGGATGATAGGAAAGAAAGAAAAAAAAAAGCTTCTTCATTAACAAATGAAATATTGACATAGAACACATAAATCATCAAAACAAAAACAAACAAAAAGTTTAAAAATTACTTTGATATCTCATTAACAAATGATGGTAGCTCCATTACAATCCAATTATTGAGTTCAAAGTCTTCTGGGCACAGATAAACCAAGGGACCAGCTTCTTTTTTCTGTTCGATTATAGCCATGACTGCAGGGTCTTGAGATTCCGAATGAATTATTCCAGCAAAGATGAAGGTATCATGAAGATGAGGAATGATATTCATTTGATACTTCGGCTCACGGTTCTCCAATCTAGCCAGTCGTTTTTCTTTCTCCTGCCTGTGTGCTTTAATCATATCTTTTTTGCTTGGTTTATATCCCAAACCAAACCTCTTCATATTTTTCGACATATTCAACAAATTTTCGAGGCTTTGGTTGTTTCCTATTAAGGAGAGTTTTGAAAGTTGCAGCTCCATTTTCCCTATCTCTCCGTATAAAGTTGTGGCATTTGCAATCTCAAAAGCTTGAAATGATGACTCAAAAACCTCTTCTGCTGTTTCTATGTAGGGCATTGAAGAGGGTCTTGACACTAAGATATCCTCTTGCCCATATATGATTACTAGTTTGCGGTCGACCACAAATTTAAGTTTTTGGTGTAATGATGATGGGACCACTCCAGCTGAGTGAATCCAGGGACGCCCTAACAAGAAGCTGTAGGCCGAATTAATGTTCATGACCTGAAAGGTTATATCGAAGGTGCATGGACCTATCTGGATGGGCACTTCTATGTCTCCAACAACTTCACTACGTGCCCCATCAAAAGCCTGTACGATCATAGTGCTGGGCCTTACATGAGACATATCAACAGGCAATTTCTCCAACGTGGATTTAGGCATTATGTTCAAGGAGGAACCATTATCAACTAGAACTTTTGCCACAGCAAAATTTTTGCACTTAACTGTAATGTGCAAGGCTTTAGTGTGTCCGGTGCCTTCTGGTGGTAACTCATCATCTGTGAAAGTTACTGAACTGGATGCAGTTATGTTTCCAACGATGTTATCCAAGTTGTCCACCGTAATATCCTGCGGAACATAAGTTTGATTCAATATGTCCAACAAAGTCTTACGATGCGTATCTGAAGCCAATAACAAAGCCAGTATGGAAATCTTTGCAGGAGTTCGACCTAACTGTTCAACCACTTTATAATCACTTTGTTTAACCAACTTCAAAAATTCTTGGATGTCATCTTCAGATGCTGGCTGTTTAACATCCAGGTTTTTCACTGCAATGGGCTCTTCTGTTTTTTCCTTGATATTTTCAGTGATCTTGGCTTTTCCTTTTTCTTTACCCTTGGGTTTCAATAGGTCTTCTGGTGTATAACACTTCCCGCTTCGTGTTAAACCTCCTATCCCACTAATATTATGGATTGGGAGGGGTTCAGAACCAACAGTTACCTTATATTCATAGTTCCAAGGTACTGCTTTTGAACTTTTATATTCAAAGGGAGTCGGAATCTGGATGGTAATCGGTCTTGACTTGGAATTTGGGGTACTGGGCTTCTCGCGATAAGAAATTGTTAACGGTTTTGGCTTGAGAGACAACCTTGAGCATTCTTCTATAATATCAACTTCCCCATACTGAGGGAGCTGAACCATCTTTTGAGAAACTGTTAAAAAATGTGAATCTAACAACTCCTGGACTTTCAGACGAAAATGAGGACATTGGTCAATAGAAAGCCCTTTTGCCCCAGTGTGATAAGAACACATCAAACTGTCATCGTATGCTCTGACACCCAAATCTAATTGGAGGCGTTCTACTCCAATGTATCCATTATTCAATAATATTTCGAATAGTTCTCCCATGGGAGTCACTATGCTCTCAGCATTCTTTCTTAAATCAGCTCCATGAACCTCTATTGCATTTACTTGTGCATTCTGATGGTTTGGCAGAGGATTGTTGTTGACATCTGGACCATTTTCTTTCTTAAAGTTCAACCATCCTGCCTTTATCAATGCTTGCACCCTATGCTTGAGTGCAGTACAGTTTTCAGTGGAATGTCCAATTGCTCCTGCATGGTAGTCGCAACGGGCATTTGGGTCATACCACTTTGGGTAAGGTGGCTTTACTGGGTCTATTGGTACGGGTTCCAGCTGATTATTCTGGAAGAGTTGGGGTAGAAGTTCGGTATATGTCATCGGAATCGGATCAAAATGAGTCTGTCTACGGACGCCTTTATTGTTTTGGTGTCCTTGGACATAAGGAGTGTTATGTTGATTCCGAGGTTGGTAGCCTTGAGTAGGACGAGGATTTTGGACGTAAGGGGATGAATATTGGGCTGACGTATTATTGATATAGGGTTGAGGGTAAACATATGGAGGTGGATAGTGATATTGTGGCACTCCGGCATTAGGGTATGGTTGTCTTGAATTGAAACCAATCATCTGAACTTCTCCCTCTTTTTTCTTCGATGGAACCCCCTTTTTCATTGTTGATGATCCAGCCGTATCAGTTATCTTTCCATGCTTAATTTCGTACTCGATTCTCTCTCCAATTGTCATTATGTCAGAGAAATTGGTAGAGGCGCTCCCAATCATCTTATCATAGAAAGGAGATTTGAGAGTATTAATAAACATGGTCGACAGCTCCTTATCAGCTAAAGGTGGTTGCACCTGAGCAGCAGTATCCCTCCACCTTTGGGCGTACTCTTTAAAGCTTTCTGTGCTCTTCTTCTCCATCCTCTGGAGGTCTAAGCGGTCAGGAGCCATATCTATGTTGTGCTTATATTGCTTTAAAAATGAATCGGCTAGATTCTTCCATGAACATATATGAGTGCTGTCTAACTGCATATACCATCGAGATGTTGGACCAGTAAGATTGTCCTGGAAGTAGTGAATTAACAGCTTGTCATTTTGGACGTATGCTGCCATCTTCCTACAATACATGATGAGATGGTTCTTAGGACAGGATGCTCCATCATACTTTTCAAACTCGGGCACCTTGAATTTTGGAGGGAGGATTACATCTGGTACCAAGCATAGCTTGGTCGCATCTATATTTCCGAAGACGTCTGTTCCTTCTACTGCCCTTAATCTTTCCTCCAAGACTTCAAGCTTTTCACTAGAAGAAACTTTCTCTCCTCCCGTTAGCTCTTTTCTGATTTCAGGATCATCTAAATTGGGAACTGTAATGGTCACCTTGGGAGGTACCTCTGTGGGTAGTGAAAATCCAGGTTGATTGTGTACAGGCACTTGCTCATTCTTGAAAAATGGAAATGGGTGCTGCTCTACTGGAATATTGTACAATAGATGATATTTTGGAGTAGTACCCTCTGTTGATTGCCGGATTGGAGGGTCGTTCATTGTATTGCTGGACTGAGCAATATCAGGTATTATTTTGCCTCTTTCCAGGGCGACAAGAATGGCATCCATTTTTTCTCGTAACTCCTCAATATCTTTCTTTGTTTTCTCCATCTCAGTACTCTGCTCTTCCATGATCCTTGTCTTGTATCTTGTGACGTAGGTGCGGTGGATTCGAGGTGACCGAGCTATCTTATGATTCTGTTTATATTTTTAATGAAAAGAGATTTTAGTGTAAGAAAAGAGAAAGACAAAACGAAACAAAAAAAAAGTGATAGAAGAGAAGAAGAAAAAAAATGGCTTTGATATTAAATTGGAAAATGATAAAACAATGTAGCAGCAAAATTTGTGCAGAATTGAATTACAAGATATTTCAACTATCTAAATAAAACATAAACTAAAGTAAAGAGTTAATAAAATTGCCCCCAATATTCTAAACTTATACGAAGTTTTCCCAGAAACTTGAGCACATTCTTGCTATTCGGCTGTGTAGGTGCTATGACTTTAGAGAGAGTACGTGCATCTTCTGCTAGTTCATCTGCCCTTCGAGTGACTCTCCTAATCTGAGTGAGCATATGTTCCGCTTTACTTCGTAGTGTCGCGTGGTTCTGTCTCGCAAACCCAAAATCATCGCTTAATCTGTCGTACTGCTCCTTTAAATAGGTATAGTCTTTCATTAATCTATCAGTGGCATCCTGATACTTACCGAGGCGAACATTAAGTGACTGAATGGACTCTCTTAGACCCTTGTTGTCGTTGATGAGCTCCCCTAGTTGATCTTCTCTAATCTTGAGCGTTAATTGTAGATCGTCAATTGTTCGACATAGCGTTCCATTCTTTTCTTCTACCTCAGTAATCGTTTGGTTCCTCAAACTATTGCAATCTTCGAGCTCTTTCATCAACTCATGAAGTGACGCAATCTCAGATTGTTGCTTCAAAACTTGGTCATTCCTTGACTTGAGAGTTGCTTGGGAGACTTCCTTATCCCTTCTTAATCGATGCATTCTTCTGTTCAGGTCGCGGGCCTCTGTGTCTAATGCTGAAATTTCTTTTTCTAACTGTTCTTGTTTGCTGACACTGCCCTTTAATCGGTTTAACTCTTTTTCTAGTTCAACATTGCGCAACAAACCTTGCTTTACCTCCAATTGCAGCCTTTCATTTTCTTGAACCAATGATGAATTCGCTTTTCTCAATTCATCACATTCTTTTTCGCGTGCTGCTTGTTCTGTCTGTTGATCTGGTATCACCTTTGCATTAAGTTTTATCTTGGTTTTCATGTTTGATGACACAAGCACGGTTTTAGCTCTGTTTGCATGCCATGTTTTGTACGCCTCCGTGGTATCATCATGAAACTGACCACTCTGGATTTTAGTGATCATTTTCCATGCTTTCACAATTTTCTGAATTCTATCTTTACAGAAGCCTTTATCATAAGCAAATTCGAAATCCTTCAACTCATGCGTAGCAGGGATGAATTGTCGGACCCAAATTTGGCGTACTACCAATAAAGGAGCATAGGCTATACATCCCCAAGGACCCAAAAGAGGTAAACTTTGAAATTTACCACATTTATAGATCATTGGCCTGGTTGACATCCAAGGGGCTCTCCACATTACATCTTCTACCTTTAGTTCGGAGAAAAAGGCTTCCCAAGCGCTCCTTTCAGGGGATGATGAACTCCAACCTGATTGCACGAACTCTGAAATGGGATTTCGCAGCTTATTCCAGGAACTTGAAAATTTGATCTCTGGACATTTGAATTCGGGTGGACACTTCACATGACTAAGGACCCAAATGTACAATAATGGTGCACACCCTATAAATCTTCCTGTTCCTTTTGTTCTGCAATAATTCAATGAACGAAAAGTTTCTGCCAATACAGGAATAATGAGATCAACTCCTATTTCTATCTTAGCAAACAACTTGACCACGCGTTCCTCAACATATCCACATACTTTAGGAAACAAAACAACATTAAAGATACACAATGCCAGTAAAGTTAACTCCTTGTCTTCATTTGCAAATTTTTGTTGAAGAGTAAGGATGTAGTCCAGGGGTAGGCATGTGTTCTCTCCTTTTATCTTTACTTGTTTCTCAATGTCGCTCGTACGAATCTTGCCCAAAAGAGTAGATAATGCTCTTTTCATTGTAAGCTCTTGATCATAAGAATAAGCTTCAACCTCTGTTCGTGTTGGCATATGCAGAAGGGGTTGATATTCCTCTATTGTAGGAGTCATGTCAATTGAGCCAAATGTGAAACATCTATAGGCTGGATCCTAATGTCGAATCAAAGCTTTTAATACAGAATAATTAACTTGTACATACATGAGCTGAGCTAGATGGCCATATTTGCTTGTAAATTTAGCCTTTCTATCTACAGTTAATTTTTCTCAAGCCTGTTTCACTGTTTCTAATTGACTTTCTGGAAAACTGACATCCTTAAATTGAGACATAGCATCTTCTACTAAAGAATCTCCGTGGATTTGTTGTACATTTTCTGACCATTGACGTACTGTTGCTTGATCTTCTATACTCATTTCTTGTATTGGAGGGGGTGATTTTATTTGACTCATACTTTAGTTTCTGCCAATGTAAATAATCGAAAAATCTTGTTAATTTAATTTGCACAATTTTCTTAACTACATTAAACGAGATTTTAAAGGATATTTTCAATGAGTGAAATTTGAAAATTGATATAAGATACAAGGGAAAGAGGAAAAATAAATAAATAAATAAATAAAATTTGACAATAATGCATGTAATAAGTCAAATCCTAGAACTATATGAGTGGAGTTTAACTCTAAGGCATCCTAGAAAAGGTCCCCAAGCTTACCCACCGATTTAACGATGTAGTAGGCTTGAGTGGAGAATTTCATGTGCCTGCACGGGAATCGAAATTCCACGAAGGTCACACTACTCAGTCTCCGAGTCTAGTCCTAAGGTAGAGCCCGGGTAGAAGGCTAGTGAAAGTGTGTGAAATGCATGATTAATAAGATGACATACAAATGAATGACATAACAATTACAACATAAAAAAAATGGTAACAATACGATGACATGCAAATGAATGACATAACTAAGATAAAGTAATTACAACATTAAAAAAATGGTAATAGACAAGTGAATAACAATATGCCAAACAAATAATATTATAAAGTAAGGAAAACAAAATAAATAAATAACAAAACAATAACAAAAGGACCTAAAGAAAAATTCAATTCAAAGGACAATAAAAATATTCATGGCTTGACCCTCAAAAGTCCCCAGTGGAGTCGCCAAGCTGTCGCAACGTCATCGCGACGCGGAGCGGCCGACATCCTTTCTTGGGTTTTTAAGAAGAAAGTTGGAGTCGCCACCAATCATTGAAGGTGTGATTGGTCACCTTTAAAACAAAAAACCAGTCTTAGAAAACCAGAAATTAGGTTCGGGAGTCGTTTGAGTGTAGGGAAGGTATTAGCACCCTACAACACCCGTTTAAGAAAACGATTACCACAGTATCTTAAATTGTCCAATTAAATGAATAAAAACAGTCCTTTATTTTTATTTTTCTTAAAAAGAATGATAGATATGATAATATAAACCCAAAATGCAATAATAAACACAAGATGTCTCATTTGTTTTTACCTTAACTTTAGAAATAAAGTAAGGATTAAATATTATGAGTTGGATATCCAATTTAATATAAATCATGCCTAATTTCTCTTTTAATTAAAGGAAATATGGGCGATACATGATTGTGTTTATTAAAAATAAAAAAAAAACAAATAGATGTAAAAGAAGAAAATCATTCAAAGAGTGAATTCTTTTTAGGGAAAATGAGAATTTTCATACGCCTACACGGGAGTTGAACTCCACGAAGACACATTACTCAGTTCCCATAATCCCTTTCAAAAGAAAATCAAAACAATAACAATAATTGAAATTGACCAAGCAGAATTAAAGATTAGATTAAAGCAATTTGGAGAATGAAAAGAAAAAACAAATGAATTAGAAAGTTTAAAAAAATGAAGTTGGCAAAGTGCAAAAGTGAACTAAAATGAGAGAGAAATTAAAAATGATAATGATAATGATGATGATGATAATCATAATAATAATAATAACAATAATAACAAAACAAAAAAAAAACAAAAAAAACAAAGGAAATAGAAAAACAAAACCACACCTTTTTTACTTCTCTCTTTCTTATTTTTTCCTTCTTTCTTACCCAATGTTTTCTCTCCCCGTATACTCCTTCCTCCCCCTCTTTTTTCCTCTTTTCCTCTTCCACTTTCTTTTCTCTCTTTTTCTATCACTCTCTAAGCTAAACTCTTGCTCAAATGCCTAAACTCTCTCAAGCTCACTTTTACTCTAAACTTCCTCTCATTCTTCTTGTCTTTTCATCTTCCATCTCCCCCCCTTTTTATACTTGAAGGGTTACTAATTTAGGGGGGAGATGGATGAGAAAATGGTGGGAAAAATAAAAAATAAAACAAAAAAACAAAAAAATACTAACCATGGAAAAAGCTTTAGAATAGGTAATGGAGGAGTTTTTTCATGAAAACTTCCCATTGAATAGGAATGGGGAAGACCAAAAAAAAATAATAAAAAATATATATATATATAATATGTGGGGAGGGGGATTTGAAACATACCTTTTTTACTTCTCTCTTTCTTATTTTTTCCTTCTTTCTTACCCAATGTTTTCTCTCCCCGTATACTCCTTCCTCCCCCTCTTTTTTCCTCTTTTCCTCTTCCACTTTCTTTTCTCTCTTTTTCTATCACTCTCTAAGCTAAACTCTTGCTCAAATGCCTAAACTCTCTCAAGCTCACTTTTACTCTAAACTTCCTCTCATTCTTCTTGTCTTTTCATCTTCCATCTCCCCCCCTTTTTATACTTGAAGGGTTACTAATTTAGGGGGGAGATGGATGAGAAAATGGTGGGAAAAATAAAAAATAAAACAAAAAAACAAAAAAATACTAACCATGGAAAAAGCTTTAGAATAGGTAATGGAGGAGTTTTTTCATGAAAACTTCCCATTGAATAGGAATGGGGAAGACCAAAAAAAAAATAATAAAAAAAATATATATATATAATATGTGGGGAGGGGGATTTGAAACATAGACCTCGTGATTGTTAATACAACTTTATGCCACTTGAGCTATGCTCTTGTTGACATTTTATAAAAACAAATTGACCACCAAATATTGGAAAAGTTCAAACATTATTACTTAAAATCAAGCCGGACCAAATACGGTGTCTACAAGAGAAACACTTGAAACCAACATTTTAAAAAAGACTCCTAAGTAAACAATAACTTGTGTATAAAAAACATTTGTGAGGAAATGCAACCAAACATATAGTGTTTAAATTCCAAACAATTTTTATACAGAATGTTTTTTTAAAAATGCATTCTTGAAAAACATTTAAATTAAAATGTATTCCAAACGGACCCTATTCTAATACAAACGTTTTTAATTTATTTAGTTACAGATTAATTTATATTTCTTTTATTTGTTTAAATGAATTAAATAAACAAAATGTAAATTCAATCATGTTATTTAAATTTTATAAACTTCTCAGATGCTTAAAAGATTATTAAAGAATTTAAAATTGGAAAAAATTGAATATATAATGAAATTGTGATATTTGTAATCATTTTAGATATATAAAAACTAAATAAGAAATAAAATCAAATTGAATTTATAATTTCATATTAATGAAAATGATATGAAATTTATATAATATTTTAATAAGATTATAAATAATATTTTGTTAAAAATTATTAATTCTTTTAATTCATTCTTAATATTAGATCAAGACTTTATATTGAATAATTAATTCTAATGAAACTTCATAATTCATGATAAATTATTCTGAAAAATATTATTATAAAATATAATTTATACTTTATACTATAATTTTTTTTTATCAAAGATATATAAAAACACAATAGTAATTAAAAGGAAAAAAATTAATATGATCAAGTTTAGATTATAAGCGAAAGATATTAAAAAAAAAAAACTTATATAACTTTTAATAGGTTCTTTTTTAATTGTTATAAGCATAATAGGAAATAATTTAACAAACATACTAAATTATAAAATAACTTGAAACTATATATGAAAAAGAAAACTAAAAATATCTTGAAAATAACAAATAAGATTGAATAGAATAATTAAAAAAAAAATAAAAATATTAATACTTATAACAAAAATTGATACCTAGGAAAACTTGAAAATAAATAACAAATATCAAAATTTTTTAGGAGAAACATATAAAGGAAGGAAAAAAAATTTAATATGATCAAGTTTAGATTATAAGGGAAAGATAATTAAAAAAAAATAACTTATATAACTTTTAATATGTTCTTTTTTAGTTGTTATAAGCATAATAGGAAATAATTTAATAAACATATTAAATTATAAAATAACTTGAAACTATATATGAAAAAGAAAACTAAATGTTTCAAAAAACTAAAAATATCTTGAAAATAACAAATAAGATTGAATAGAATAATTAAAAAAATAAAAAATATTAATACCTATAAAAAAATTGATACCTAGGAAAACTTGAAAATAAATAACAAATATCAAATTTTTTTAGGAGAAACGTAAAAAGAATAAAACAAAGAAACATAAAGCATACCATTGAGAAAATTACTCACCCACAAATGAGTAAGAACTGCAATCCAAAGTCCATGGAACGTGATCCCATCCATCACTAAGTTTTGTCCCTAAGGAACCAATTAAAAAAATAACAAATTGAGTTAAAATGATTTAAAAGTTTAATTAAATGAATTGTAACAAATAACAATTATTAATTATAAAATAACTTAAAAATATCTATAGAAAAAATTGATACCTATTGTTGGCATAGAAATTTTCCAACCAATTAGAAATTGCCACGTCATTATTTAATTTTGGGGTTTAATACATATCTCAAAATTAATTATGGAAAAATAAGAAAGGCCACGTGTCCTTTTGTGGTCGTCTAATTGTGTTAACGGTCTTGATCGAATCCAACGATGATTAAACTTAAGATCAAATGATCATTTATTTAATTTATCCTAAAGTTTATAAAATTAAATTAAAGTATGATTAAGTTTAGGGTAAATTTGGTTCAATTTAAACCCAATGTCATTAAAATAATTGGGCCTGAAACCCAAAAATTCATCCAGGCCCATAAATGGGCTCAAGCCCAATTTAAGCCCAAGCCCATTAAAGCCGTTGGGAACTCTATAAATAGGAGTCATTTGCTCATTTGGAAGGGGCGGCAGAAGATTGAAGCTCTCAGAAGACTCTGAAGACTGAAGCTCTGATCCTCCTACAAGATTTGAAGACTGAAGCTCCATCCCTTCTACAAGATTTGAAGATTGAAGCTCCATTCCTCCTGCAAGAATCTTGAAGATTGAAGTCCAGATCCTGCTGCAAGACTCTGAAGATCGAAGCTTCTGCAAAGTTCAAAAGCTTGAAGCTTCCTCCAAGACTCTGAAGACTGAAGCCTCTGCAAGCTTCAGAAGATCAAAACTCTATACAAGATCTTGAAGATTTAGAAGATTGAAGCTCTCTACAAGATCCTGAAGATTGAAGCTCCAATCCTCCCACAAGACTTTGAAGACCAAAATCCAGGTTTTCCTGCAAGCTTGAAGATTGAAGTGAAGTCATCTAAAGACTGAAGACTTGAAGCCTGAAGTCTACTTCAATCATCCAGGAGAATCCTTCAAAGGTGAACAAACCTTCAAGACTCCGAAGATTAAAGTTTATTTGAAGACTTTGTAGATCAAAGCTACCTTGAGAGAAAGCATCAAAGGAGTGTAACTAGAGATTGTATTCCACAATTACTTATACATAGAAATCAATATACAAGAAGTCGTTTCACGAATTAAATTTTCTCTTCGAAAATCTCGTGTGAACAGTTTGGCACGCCCAGTGGGACATCTCTACCTTTCATCTCTTTCTCTCATCCAAGATCTACGAAAAAAAAAAAGTTCTAAAGAAGTGATGGCATCCAAGAAAGCTGCTTCCAAGACTTCAAGCGACTCATACGTGGGACCAATTACTCGCGAACGCTCCAAAGAAATTCAAAAGTTAGAAGAAGAACAAGCCTCTGTCATTGCAAATATGATATGGACCCAGATGACAGAGTCAAATCAAGGTGGAATGATCATCCAAAAAAATCCTTTATTTGACTATTCTACTTCATCTTCTGAGCAGGCGAAGGAGACATTAGATCCTGATGTGATGTCTGTAATGATGGCTGACATAGGTACAGGCGAAGAAAGAATGGCTGAACTGGAAAGGAAGGTCAACATGCTGATGAAGGCGGTTGAAGAGAGAGATTGTGAGATTGCCTCTCTAAAAAATCACATTGAAAGTCGTGATATCGCTGAATCAAGCCAAACACCCGTTGCAAAGAATATTGACAAAGGGAAGGCTGTCATGCAAGAAGACCAGCCTCAGCATTCCACTTCAATTGTTTCGCTGTCTGTTCAGCAACTCCAAGATATGATTATGAGCTCCATTAGAGCTCAATATGGTGGACCTACTCAAAATTCTCTTATGTATTCCAAACCATACACTAAGAGAATTGACAACTTGAGCATGCCTACCGGGTTTCAACCTCCAAAATTTCAACAATTTGATGGAAAGGGAAATCCTAAGCAGCATATTGCTCACTTCGTTGAAACATGCGAGAATGCTGGGACTCGTGGAGATCTCATGGTTAAACAATTCGTCCGAACCTTAAAGGGAAATGCCTTTGATTGGTATACTGATTTAGAGCCAGGGATGATCGACAGTTGGGAACAACTTGAAAGAGAGTTCCTAAATCGCTTTTACAGCACAAGGCGAACTGTTAGCATGATGGAGCTCACAAGTACAAAGCAACGGAAGGATGAACCTGTCATTGATTATATTAATCGGTGGAGAGCTCTGAGTCTTGATTGCAAAGATCGACTCACTGAATTATCCGCTGTGGAAATGTGCATGCAAGGAATGCACTGGGAACTTCTTTATATATTGCAGGGCATAAAACCCCGCACCTTTGAAGAATTAGCAACTCGCGCTCATGACATGGAGCTAAGTATTGCTACTAGAGGGAATAAAGACTTTCCAATCCCCGATGCGAAAAAGGAGAAAAAAGAAGTGAAGAGCACCGAGAAAGCCTTGAAGGGTGCTACAAGAGAATCCATGGTCGTCAATACGACCCCCCTAAAGTTTACCTCTGTTAAGAAAATAGAGAAGGGTCAAAATGAAGGCGAGAAACGGCACTTGACTTTAAAAGAAAGACAAGAAAAAGTCTATCCTTTTCCAGACACTGACATCTCGGATATGTTAGAGCAACTGTTGGAAAATAGACTTATTGAACTCCCTGAATGCAAACGACCCGAAGAGAAGGGTAAAATAAATGACCCCAACTATTGTAAATATCACCAAGTTGTTAGCCATCCTGTGGAGAAATGTTTTATACTAAAAGAGTTAATCTTGAAGTTAGCTCGAGAAAAGAAGATCGAGCTAGATATTGATGAAATAGCTCAAGCAAATCACGCCGCCATAGTAACTCATCCTAGCGACCAGCCGCCTATAAGCTTACCTTATGATCAGAGAGGAAGCTTAATCCAATTTGGTACCTTCAATCCTATTATCGTTTGGTCTCAACCAGAGGCCCCAGGAAATGACTTCCCAGAAAGGATTATCTACGATGAGGATCTTCAAGAAAAGATTAAGCAAATTGAAAATGAAGATGGAGGTTGGACACTCGTAGCCCGACGGAAGAACAAGAAGCAAAATTGGGTTCAGAAGGAATCTCGTTTGTTTCAAGAACACAAAAGAAAAAGCAGGCCTCGAAGGAAAAATGGGAAGAAGTACACGAGAAGGCTCAAGCCTATCTTAGAAGAAAGTGAGGAGCATATCCAATCTCCACATCCAATAACTCTAAAAGAATTCTTCCTAAGAACTTTTCTTGCAAGAATCAATCAAACTGTTACATGTCACGTAGTTAATGTGATAGAAGATGACAATCCTACATCAACCACGTCAGAAGTAATCACGAAACTGGAAGACCTACCATCCTTCAATATAGATGATTTACTGTCACTTCCTCAAGAGGCCAAAAATACTCTTATTGAGGTGTTAAAGGATTGTAAACCATCTACTTCTCAAAAAAATAATGTTGCTCCATGTTGCACGTCCATAGCCTTTATCGATGAAGATCTACTACTTGGGTCAAAGCCTCATAATAGGCCTTTGTTTGTCTCAGGCTACATCAGAGAGCAAAAAGTTAGTCGAATTATCATTGATGATGGTTCTGCCGTTAACATAATGCCCAAGTCTACCATGAACCAACTAGGCATTTTGATGCAAGAATTGTCAAATAGTAAGTTGGTAATTCAAGGATTTAACCAAGGCGGGCAACGCGCAATTGGCATGATTCGCCTAGAGCTCATTATCGGAGATTTAAAGGCCAACACCTTATTTCATGTTATAGACTCTAGGACCACCTACAAGTTGTTACTAGGTCGTCCCTGGATTCATGAAAATGGAGTGGTTACTTCCACGCTGCACCAATGTTTCAAATTCTATCAAGATGGTATCAAGAAGGTCGATGCTGATACCAACCCCTTTTCAGAGGTTGAGTCTCATTATGCAGACGCGAAGTTTTATATGAAGAATGACAGTGTAGGGGAAGCTATGCCTTCAGAAGTTCCGTTGATAAGAAATAGTGACAAATCAGAGCAACAGACAAGCACAGAAAAAGAGCTGAATGAAAAAACGGGTGCTTCTAATAATCAGGAAAACAGGGTATCTCCTAGGCAAATAAAAGCTGAAGTGGCAAAAAATGAGAAGATACTATGTTCAGAGGAGAAGAAGACAAACGCTCCTATCTTGCGCTATGTTCCTTTATCTCGACGCAAGAAGGGTGATTCACCATTTGCAAAATGCTCCAATAATTTAAGAGTTGGCGACATTGAAATTTTGAAAGAGAATTTTATCACACCTCTTACAAAGATATCCAAGCAAAAGGTCAAAGACAAACAAGTAGAAGCAACTCTGCCTGATAGACGAACAGAAGAGGGGTTTGACCCTAAAGCATACAAACTCTTGGCAAAGGCAGGTTATGATTTCACAGTGCATACTGAGTTTAAAAGTTTGCGGATCTCTGACCAAAGGCCTGAACTTTCCTCAACACAGAAGAAACTTCAAAAAGAGAGTTACGCTATACCCACCTCAAGAGCTGGCCTTGGATATAAATCTCCTGAGCCGGTTCGAATCACAAGAAAAGGGAAAGTGAAAGTTGCAGATACGCTTCACATTACAGTGGAAGAAATCGATGATTCCGACCAAGCGAAAGAAGACGAAATAGATCATAGAACTTCTGCATTTGATCGCATTGGACCGTCGGTTACACAATCTTCGGTTTTTCAAAGACTGAGTACAACTGCAATAAAAGATGAAAGTCAGCATCCAACTTATGGCTCCACACGACCTTCGGCCTTCCAAAGGCTTAGTATGGCTTCTGAGGAAAAAGGGAACGTGCATTCAACCCCTACTACACGGCTATCGGCTTTCCAAAGGTTGAGCGTAGCCACAAAAAGGAGTGAAGAACGATCTCCTATATTAGCCTCAAACATAAAAGAAACCACTACCAAGGCAAAAGGTGATGAGAAAATTCGTAGTGTTGTCCCCTCACGAATGAAGAGAAAGTTGCTTGTCTCTGTAAATACAGAGGGTTCGTTAAAAGTAAAGCGACACGATGTCATTATCACAAGACCCAAAGAGAAAAGCCCTGATGATGAAAAAGACAAAGCCGTATGCTACAACATCACCATAGAGGAAGAAACGGATCTTGAAATGTCTGAAGACGATGAAAGTTCCTTAAAAATATTATATGCATGAAATGTAAGCACTCCTTATCGCAAGAGTCTAAACTGCATGATACTCCTGGCCCGCATGAGTTAAAAAGGTGAACGGCTCAAGAGAAAAAAAAAGTTGTATATTGAACTACGTTATGACTTGATCTCTTCCCACTTGAAGGGCGTAGGCAGCTTAAGAAAAAAAACTTAAGTTCAGTCAAAGCAATAAAAAAGAACATTTTGTGTTGAAGATAAAGTTATGAACTTTATGGCATAGACAAAGGAAACATAAATTGTTTGATACAATGTGTTGGAAGAGTTTTTTTTAAAAAAAATTCTTACAGGAGACAAGCTTAAAGGAAAATAAAAAAATTCTGGCTATGAATGAAATTCTAACTCTTTATTTAATCTGGGAAACATCAATTGATCGACAATAAAAGGAAGTGTCTTTACAACTAATCTAGAAAACAAAGGGGGCAATCAAGTCAAGCCATCCACTTGAAGTTCCTCAGCTTTTCACATAGATCCTCTAAGTTGGTACAAGCCATGGCCAAAGACTTAGCATCTTCATCAGTCATGACAGAGGCACACTCAATATTGGTGATCTCTTCACAGACTTTGGTTTGGCCTCTAATTCCTTTATCTCCAAGGATGATCGTGCAAGCTGTTGTTCGAGTGTGTCATTCAAGGCTTCATTTGTCTCAAAGTACAAGTTCAAGCTTCGCTCGTTCCAAGTTCAAGTTCGGGCTTTCTTCACTTCAAGTACTCTAAGTTCAAGTTCGAGGCTTTTCTCGTTTCAAGTTCAAGTTCGAGCTTTTCTCACTTCAAGTATTTCAAGTTTAAGCTTTCATCGCTTCAAGTGCTATAAGTTCAAGTTCAAGTTCTAGTCCAATCTTTGCTCATTTCAAGTTCAAGTTCAAGCTTTCATAACTTCAAGTACATTAAGTTCAAGTTCGAGGCTTCGCTCGTTTGAGGTTCAAGTTCGGGCTTTCCTCACTTCAAGTACTTTAAGTTCAAGTTCGAGGCTTCGTTCGTTTCAAGTTCAAGTTCGGGCTTTCCTCACTTCAAGTACTTTAAGTTCAAGTTCGAGGTTTCGCTCGTTTCAAGTTCAAGTTCGAGCTTTCCTCATTTCAAGTATTTCAGGTTCAAGCTTTCATCGCTTCAAGTACTTTAAGTTCAAGTTCGAGGCTTCGCTCGTCTCAAGTTCAAGTTCAAGTTGTCCTCGTGTCAAGTACTTCAAGTTCAAGCTTCCATCGCTTCAAGTGCTTTAAGTTCAAGTTCAAATTCTAGTCCAATCTTTTCTCATTTCAAGTTCAAGTTCAAGCTTTCATAACTTCAAGTACATTAAGTTCAAGTTCGAGGCTTTGCTCGTTTCAAGTTCAAGTTCGAGCTTTTCTCACTTCAAGTGTTTCAAGTTTAAGCTTTCATCGCTTCAAGTGCTATAAGTTCAAGTTCAAGTTCTAGTCCAATCTTTGCTCATTTCAAGTTCAAGTTCAAGCTTTCATAACTTCAAGTACATTAAGTTCAAGTTCGAGGCTTCGCTCGTTTGAGGTTCAAGTTCGGGCTTTCCTCACTTCAAGTACTTTAAGTTCAAGTTCGAGGCTTCGTTCGTTTCAAGTTCAAGTTCGGGCTTTCCTCACTTCAAGTACTTTAAGTTCAAGTTCGAGGCTTCGCTCGTTTCAAGTTCAAGTTCGAGCTTTCCTCATTTCAAGTATTTCAGGTTCAAGCTTTCATCGCTTCAAGTACTTTAAGTTCAAGTTCGAGGCTTCGCTCGTCCCAAGTTCAAGTTCAAGTTGTCCTCGTGTCAAGTACTTCAAGTTCAAGTTTTTATTGCTTCAAGTACTCTAAGTTCAAGTTCGAGGGCTTCGCTTGGTTTTGATTTCAAGGATGGAAGCTAAGCAGAGAATGAACACTAAGGGTCATAGCCCTACCTCATAAGTGTCATTCCCCACTTTCGCTTGGTTTCGATTTCAAGGTTGGAAGCTAAGTAGAGAATGAACACTGAGGGTCATAGCCCTACCTCATAAGTGTCATTCTCCACTTTCGCTTGGTTTTGATTTCAAGGTTGGAAGCTAAGCAGAGAATGAACACTGAGGGTCATAGCCCTACCTCATAAGTGTCATTCCCCACTTTCGCTTGGTTTTGATTTCAAGGTTGGAAGCTAAGCAGAGAATGAACACTGAGGGTCATAGCCCTACCTCATAAGTGTCATTCTCCACTTTCGCTTGGTTTTGATTTCAAGGTTGGAAGCTAAGCAGAGAATAAACACTGAGGGTCATAGCCCTACCTCATAAGTGTCATTCCCCACTTTCGCTTGGTTTTGATTTCAAGGTTGGAAGCTAAGCAGAAAATGAACACTGAGGGTCATAGTCCTACCTTATAAGTGTCACCTCCAACTTTCGCTTGGTTTCAGTTTCAAGGCTGGAAGCTAAGCTGAGGATGAACACTGAGGGTCAAAGCCCTACCTTATAAGTGTCACCCCCAACTTTCGCTTGGTTTCAGTTTCAAGGTTGGAAGCTAAGCTGAGGATGAACACTGAGGGTCAAAGCCCTACCTTATAAGTGTCACCTCCAACTTTCGCTTGGTTTCGGTTTCAAGGCTGGAAGCTAAGCTGAGGATGAACACTGAGGGTCAAAGCCCTACCTTATAAGTGTCACCCCCAACTTTCGTTTGGTTTCAGTTTCAAGGTTGGAAGCTAAGCTGAGGATGAACACTGAGGGTCAAAGCCCTACCTTATAAGTGTCACCTCCAACTTTCGCTTGGTTTCGGTTTCAAGGCTGGAAGCTAAGCTGAGGATGAACACCGAGGGTCAAAGCCCTACCTTATAAGTGTCACCCCCAACTTTCGCTTGGTTTCAGTTTCAAGGTTGGAAGCTAAGCTGAGGATGAACACTGAGGGTCAAAGCCCTACCTTATAAGTGTCACCCCCAACTTTGGCTTTGTTTCGGTTTCAAGGCTGAAAGCTAAGCTGAGGATGAACACTGAGGGTCAAAGCCCTACCTTATAAGTGTCACCCCTAACTTTCGCTTGGTTTCAGTTTCAAGGTTGGAAGCTAAGCTGAGGATGAACACCGAGGGTCAAAGCCCTACCTTATAAGTGTCACCCCCAACTTTCGCTTGGTTTCAGTTTCAAGGTTGGAAGCTAAACTGAGGATGAACACTGAGGGTCAAAACCCTACCTTATAAGTGTCACCCCCAACTTTCGCTTGGTTTCAGTTTCAAGGTTGGAAGCTAAGCAGAGAATGAACACTGAGGGTCGTAGCCCTACCTCATAAGTGTCATTCCCCACTTTCGCTTGGTTTCGATTTCAAGGTTGGAAGCTAAGTAGAGAATGAACACTGAGGGTCATAGCCCTACCTCATAAGTGTCATTCCCCACTTTCGCTTGGTTTTGATTTCAAGGTTGGAAGCTAAGTAGAGAATGAACACTGAGGGTCATAGCCCTACCTCATAAGTGTCATTCCCCACTTTCGCTTGGTTTCGATTTCAAGGTTGGAAGCTAAGTAGAGAATGAACACTGAAGGTCATAGCCCTACCTCATAAGTGTCACCTCCAACTTTCGCTTGGTTTCGGTTTCAAGTTTGGAAGTTAAGCTAAGGATGAACACTAAGGGTCATAGCCCTACCTCATAAGTGTCATCCTTATACTTGCTTGTCATCTTCATCTCCATAGTTGACAGCTTCGACTTCGCTTCATCTTCAAGATTGGTTGTTGACGATTTCATCTTGTCTTCATCTTCAAATTGGGCGGCAGTTGAAGGTTTTGCTTGATCTTCAAAGTCGGCGGCAATTGACGAGCTCACTTCATCACGACCTCGCTTTATCTTCAAAGTTGCGGCTTTAATTGAAAAAAAAAAGTAATTAGAAAAGAAAAAAATTGAAAAAATCAAGAATTTTAGTTGGTTAAATTAAAAAAAAAAAGAAAAAGAACACAAATATATAAACGAAAAAAATACTGAAAAAAAAACAACAAAAGAAAAGAATAAGAAATTAAAAAATATATATATATGTAAAAAAAAGGAAAGTAATAAAAAAAATAGTGATTTTACAAAAGAACTAATGTATCTGTGAAATCCACCAACAAACAACCCACAATCTGCGTGCACGCCGGTGAAGTTCTCTTAAACGAGACCCATGACTAATCCACGATGCATGCCAAAACGGTTGGAACCCACCAATGGACATCATTGCGTGCCAAAGTTTAATTAAAAAAAGATGGTAGACGTGAAGTGGAAGAAGAAAGTGACTGAAAGTCTTAAAAAAAAAAAACAGAAGAAACCTAGGGGATTCAAGAAAAAAAAACGAAAAAAAGAAGAAGAAAGAAAGAAGCGGCAGCGGCAAAAAAATCAGAACAAGAAACAAAGAGGCGAAAAAAATTGGGAATTAAGTTCAAGCAAGCACCCATATGAAAAAATGGTCTGTGGAATTCAAAGCCACAAATCTATCCCAGCATGAAGCTTTGGAGAAGCAAGACATAAAGCATCTCATGTATCTGCACACCAATTTCTACAAGAATTACTTCTCTATTTATACGGTGGAGAATATCTAATCTCAACCAACTTATGCAATTTAAATCAGAATCTTTTTCAAACTTGGCTGAGGATGTGGGTATAGTTAACAAAATACTCTCCAATTTTAGTTCTTTGTTGAGGATGTGGGTATAGTTAACAAAATACTCTCCAATTTTAGTTAGAATTCAAATTTTAACGGTAAGTTTGGAATAGGTTGAATATGGAGGCCAAATTTTATCTAGATTTGTGGAGCACAAATATTAAAATTCAATATGTTACCTCAAATCAAAGTTGGGTTAGAATTCTAAATCTTACCCCAAATCAAATGAAGGTGAATTTGTTTTAACATTTGATTATTCAACCATATTGGAATCATCTCAAATTTCATTCCAAATTAAAGTTTGAAGGATGTTCAAGTTCGATTCTTGATCAAAATTCAATTTGAATCAAATTTTATTCGAAGTGAAATTCGTAATAAAATTTTGATTGTCTCAAAGCCAAATTTGAGTACGTTCCAAAGTCCATAGCAATCGAGATTGGACTAAAATTCAAGTTCAAAGTTCACTCGAATTCAAATCAAGATTTGGATAAAGAAATTCAAAGTCAAAATCTTGGTTGAATTTAAATTCCTTCCAAATAAAAATTTGGGGATAATCCGAAATTTTATCCCAAGCTTGGACTTAAATCCTAGTTCAAATTATATTCCAAATTCAAGCTCATAATTTGGAATTTTATATCAAGTCAAAATTTGGGCATAATCCAAATTTTTCCCAAATCAAAGTTGACCAAAATCCAAACTCAAATTCTACCAAATTAAAATTGAGTAGAATTTTTGCCTCAAATCAAAATTTGGGCATAATCCAAATTTTATCCCAAATTAAACCAAATTCAAAGCTCAAATTCTACAAGTTAAAATCGAGTAGAATTTTTACCTCAAAATCAAAATTTGGGAATAATCCATAATTTTATTCCAAAGGGTGATTTCATCAAATTCAAATTCTACCCAAACCAAAATTTGGTAGAATTTTATCTCAAAGCCAAATTTACTCATGCTCCAAATTCTACCCAAAGCATGATTAAGTTAAGGCTAAATTGGTATAACCTCGAATTCTACTCAAAAAAAAAAAAAAATAGTAGAATTCAAAGTTTCTCCCTAAACCAATTTGGGGTAAATCTCAAATTTTTACCTCAAATCCAAATTTTGGCTTAAAACAGGAGTGAACTAGAATTCAAATTTTATTCTAGGTTCAAACTAAACCTGAAAATAGTCTCAAATCATATACCCAGTTCAAATAAAAATTGGGATAGTCAAAATCATGAAGAGAAAAAAATTCTCATGCATTTCATGCCAAATCATCTTTTTCGAGATTCACCCACGCCTATTTGTGCATAAATCTCGAAAAGGGGGCATTTGTTGGCATAGAAATTTTCCAACCAATTAGAAATTGCCACGTCATTATTTAATTTTGGGGTTTAATACATATCTCAAAATTAATTATGGAAAAATAAGAAAGGCCACGTGTCCTTTTGTGGTCGTCTAATTGTGTTAACGGTCTTGATCGAATCCAACGATGATTAAACTTAAGATCAAATGATCATTTATTTAATTTATCCTAAAGTTTATAAAATTAAATTAAAGTATGATTAAGTTTAGGGTAAATTTGGTTCAATTTAAACCCAATGTCATTAAAATAATTGGGCCTGAAACCCAAAAATTCATCCAGGCCCATAAATGGGCCCAAGCCCAATTTAAGCCCAAGCCCATTAAAGCCGTTGGGAACTCTATAAATAGGAGTCATTTGCTCATTTGGAAGGGGCGGCAGAAGATTGAAGCTCTCAGAAGACTCTGAAGACTGAAGCTCTGATCCTCCTACAAGATTTGAAGACTGAAGCTCCATCCCTTCTACAAGATTTGAAGATTGAAGCTCCATTCCTCCTGCAAGAATCTTGAAGATTGAAGTCCAGATCCTGCTGCAAGACTCTGAAGATCGAAGCTTCTGCAAAGTTCAAAAGCTTGAAGCTTCCTCCAAGACTCTGAAGACTGAAGCCTCTGCAAGCTTCAGAAGATCAAAACTCTATACAAGATCTTGAAGATTTAGAAGATTGAAGCTCTCTACAAGATCCTGAAGATTGAAGCTCCAATCCTCCCACAAGACTTTGAAGACCAAAATCCAGGTTTTCCTGCAAGCTTGAAGATTGAAGTGAAGTCATCTAAAGACTGAAGACTTGAAGCCTGAAGTCTACTTCAATCATCCAGGAGAATCCTTCAAAGGTGAACAAACCTTCAAGACTCCGAAGATTAAAGTTTATTTGAAGACTTTGTAGATCAAAGCTACCTTGAGAGAAAGCATCAAAGGAGTGTAACTAGAGACTGTATTCCACAATTACTTATACATAGAAATCAATATACAAGAAGTCGTTTCACGAATTAAATTTTCTCTTCGAAAATCTCGTGTGAACACCTATGTTTGAGGGCATTTTGGTGATGCATTAAGTGTCTTATTAGTGTTAACACTACTTTGCATTCACACAAAACCTTAGAAACTTCGGAGAGAAAAACAAACTAAGAAGAAGATGTTGAGGTTTTTGTAGAAAAATGATAGGAAATGACTTTTTATATAGTTGTAGTTTGAATATGTAGAAGATTGGAGAACTTTTTAAATTCCATTATTAAATATAATTAATGTAGAACCCATTAATTTTATAATTAATTTACATAAATTAAATAAAAAAAACTTTTTATATTCTACATTTTCATATTCTATTTTTTCTATATTATAATCCTTTCATTTTAAAAATTATTTTCTTAATTTTATCAAAATATTACAATTTTTTTGGTTAAAATTGATTATATATGTATAATTTACGGTTTTTTTAATATTTTTATTTATAAAAACATATTTATAATATTTGTATCTATTTTTAGTTGGGAGAGTGAGCATTTTGGATTGTGGAAGACAGGAGAGAGGAAAGAGAAATTGGGAGAGACGTGGGAAGATGAGTGGGTGGAAGATAAAACTCAATATAATTAAATGAAATTAAATAAAATGAAGATTAGTAATTAAGTAAATAAAGAGAGATCTTCTTATATTCCAACCATTTAAATGTTGTGAATTAAATTAAATATATTACTCAATAATTATTAGTAATTAATTGTGAGTGTCATGATTCGTAATTATAAAATTTGACAAAGGGTAATATAGTCCAAAAAAGTTTTTTTTAAAGATTGTGGCTTTTTAATATATTATAGAATTATAGATATATCAAATCAAAAAGCCCCATGTGTCACACTCTCCAACCTTTCACATGTCGTCGTCGGATTGGTCCATCAAGCTGACTCAACCGCCACGTCATCGCCACAGGTATTTTTCGTTAAAACTTGATTTCGACTATAACTTCTTCATTTTAACTTCGAATGAGTGATTTAAGAGGCGTTGAAATCGCTATTCCGAGCTCTATGCTATGGTCACATTAAAACACTAAAATTTTCAGTAAATATAAATTGAGTTTGTTATCATCAAAACATTGATTAATTAATTAATTAAATTAATTAATTTGAGATTAAGGGTAAAAAAGCCAACAATCTCCCATTTTTTATGATGACAAACCATACAAGAAAAATAACTTAAAATTCATATAAACAATAGGAAGCACATATATCAAGTGATAATTTCAATATAAAGTCCAAACATATCACCATAAAGATCTTCATTTTAACTTCGATTTGAGTGATTTAAGAGGCGTTGAAATCGTTGTTCCTAGCTCTACACTATGGTCACGTTAAAACACTAAAATTTTTAGTAAATATAAATTGGGTTTGTTATCATCAAAACATTGATTAATTAATTAATTAAAATTAATTAATCTGAGATTAAGGGCCAAAAAGCCAACAATCTCCCCCTTTTTGTGTTGGGTTCTATGCCATAAAACTCGTAGATAGTTATGTAACTTTTGACCGAACATTAATAAAATGATGTATTGTTCATCTATATATATTGTTTGTATTGAGTAATCTTGTCTTATTAACCCTAATCCAATAAACTATACATCCTAAGCTGTTAGTATGAGGCTTGAACTAGTATGTAGGGACATACGAGGACCAATGTTCAAGATACAGCCTAAAGGGTCTATAGTATAGAGATAAAGTTAGGTACCTTATCCTAGTGACAGATACAACCCGCGTTGTATAATGATACAAACACAATGATCCAACGTGCACTACTACAAAAATGACTTTTAATGACGGACATAAAAATGACGGCCATTGCCTGTCATTAAAAATAAACTTTTAATGAGGGGCAATGCCCGTCATTGAAGGTGGATTTTTTTTTTTTTAAAAAATTACAAATGGTACATTTTTTAAATGAAATTTCTCTCTCCCCGACCTAAAATTTCTCTCCCCCGAAAAAACCTTCAACATTTTTCCCCCTCGCGTGCCTCTTTCGCCTTCCTCCCAATCTCCCTCTCGTCTTCTCCTAGATCAGCCGCACCAGCACCACCAAGCCGCCGTAGGTATGTTTGTAGCAATCTCCTTGTATTCCTTCTTTTTTCTGGAACTTATTAGGTTTTGTTATGGCTTTAGATGCTTCGCATGATGATTTGTTTTCCCAAAACGCCACTTGCAAGTGTTTTTTCTTTGATAATTTGGGGAAGTTGAACCCTAAGCGGCTCGAAGATGGTACTGATAACAGGTTCACGAATCTTTGGCTCATGTCAGTAAGGTGAGAGGTCAGACACCAAAAGTTGCTAAACAAGACAAGAAGAAGAAGCCACGAGGATGTGCCCACAAACGAATGCAATGCAACCGCAGATTCGTCACTGCCGGTAAGTGTTTATTTCCTCTCGTTCTCTGATACTTTGATCGTGTTCGAACTCCCATCCTTTTCTAGGTTTTTATGAATTTTAATTTCATTTCTCAGTTGTTGGTTTCGACAAGAAGAGAGGACCAAACTCGTTCGAGAAGTAAGAAACTCGAGAATGCGATATAACAGTCATTTTTTCCTGTTATTTGGAGATATTTTATACTTTTGCTATTATTCCTTGATGTGGTTTCCATTCCACAGAGTAATTGAACGCATGGGTTGGGAGTTTAAAAAACTGAAACATAGTGGATTAGCGATAACATCCCTAGGCGACCACTGGCGTTAAGTGTTAGTTTTATTTTAGGTATATTTATATTATGATGCCATAATTAGAAAGATTTTGAAATTGATAGCTTACTAATTGCAATGTTCTTGACCTAACAATTCTAGGAGTTTTTATATGTATTTATGCAGCTATTTTTCCTTCTATATGTTGCAATGTGAATCTCATGCGGATTCATGTGTGATCTGTAAATAAGTGGCAGACAAAAGTATGTTTGAGTTTATCTTCTGGTCATATGTATGTGTTGGATAGCCTTCTAAAATTTCCTTCCATTTTCTTTCTAGATTCCTTTCCTGGTTCATTATGTAAGCAAATATGTAGTTATTGATGTGTGATTGTCTTGTGGCAATATGTATGCTCTTTCTTTCTTTTTTGTTGTTTTATTCTTTTGTAGACCTTCCCATAGTTTTCACGTATTTATTGGTTGTTAGCTTGGTCCTACTTTAACTTCCCCCATCTCGCTTTCTTTCTAAATTACTTGTTATTATTACTATATCATGGAAGACATAACTGTAAAAGGAGAACTGCAGATGAATTTTTTATGCTTCTAAGCTACTATCATGTGTAGATATGATTGAAGAATTTATCAGCCAGGGACAGCAGCTTGATGCAGTACATTTTACTTATGAAGTTGGTCTTGCAAATAAATTCCTCCCTGTTCCACTGCTGAAAGCTTATCTGAAGGATGCAAAGAAAGCTGCAGCTGCTATTTCAGAGGACCCGAATAATGTTGGCTGAGTAATGGTATGTTTTATCTTATTTATTTACTTTACTATTACTTATTGAAAACACTTTCTGCGTTTATCAATTTGGCGAATTGCGTTAGAAAAGTAAAGAGGACAGAGAGTAAGAGTGATAGTGGACACAATGTTGACAATATGGTTTGGATGATTTAGTTGTTAAGGAATACAATTAACATCTTGCTTTGGTGTTTTGAAGTTCTTGGAGTGTTCCTTTTAACATAACACCTCTTCAGATGCTAATTTTCCATTATATTTCATCCTTTTCCATCCATTATAATGTTTTTTTTTTTCATTTATTTGGTTAAGTTTGTTTTTCCCCACCTTCCCTTGACCCTTGGTGTGAAGGCATTATAGTTCCATTCCAACAATGATGTATAACTTGGAATATGAGAAAGCAATATTTGCATATGTAATGAATATGTTAACAACAGAGACATGCAGTAAACTAGTGAAAAGACCATGAAACCACCTACTGCTTTGTGCTATCTGTGAGGGCATTGGTAATGAATATGTTTCGTTTGGCTTACAAGAACCAGAAAAGACCATGGAACAAAGTAATAACACATAACGAGTACATGAATCTTCTTATGATATTCAGAAATTTCTAAATTTGTATAGCTAGTTTAGCTCTTTCAAGTGTTTCGTTTCTCTCTTGAAGTTATGGTGAATTGAACTCTGAGTTGCAACTTTTCAATTATCACTATCAATTTTAGGTAAACATATTAATGGTGGGAAGCTGTTATGTGAATTCTGTCTCCTTGGGCATTGGTAGTTTATTCTGTCAACAGAAATGTTTACTATTAGCATGATTATCAAGAATCCTTTTTTTGTTATCCACTTCTGAGTACGTTGCTCATTTCAAATTTTGTGGAAGCCTTCAGGGATACGAGATTAAGCGTAAAAAGAATTGAAGAGATGAAGAGGTCAGCAAGAGCTAGTAGATTTAACATGGAGAAGAGAGCGAAGACAACTAAGAAGCCAAAATCAAAGCAGAAGAAGAAAAATGACAAATTTGATGCCAATAAGCCAAAGAAACCACCTACTGCTTTCTTTTACTTCATGTATGATTCCTTCTCCTACTTTCATCTTATTTAAGAAGTTACTCTATTTAGCACTTGAATTGCATAAGTCAGTTTTACTTTTACCTAAACATTTTCATGGTTCTAGTGCACACATATTAAAAGATGTGGGGATGTCGTAAAGTTTAATGGATAGCTTGATTTATGGTTGTTTAAGTGGTTGCAATATGAAGTACTTGCAATCTGCAATAGCAACACTTGTTTGCTTATATGTAATGTATCTCTTCCACTCATCTTTTACTAATCTGACTATGTCGCATGTCATCTTATATAAGTCCGCCGAATGCTTCTTTAACTTTGAACAGAGTGGAGTTAAGTTATATGTGTGTTATATGCTGCTAATTTTGATTTAGTTTGTACTTTTCATGCCTCATGTGTATTTATTTGGGTATTTATTTGGGTGATCTCTTTTCTTTAGAAAATAAGTTTATTGAGTTTTGTTTGTCTGGCTTGACGTTGTTTTTTTATTGGTTTTATTTGTCTGATCAACTCATTTTATTTTTTCTACTTTCGAGACAAAACACACACACGGACAACATATCTTTTTTTTGCCTTTCCTCTTCCTCTTGGGTTTTTTTTACTGGGTTTTTCTTTGCTGTTGAGTTTTCTTTTGGTCGTTTTACTTTCTAATCTCTATTCTTTTGGTTGTGAGATTTTATGTTCTTTGCTGCATTTTCTTGCCACAACAGGACATAGAAGCACCATGAAAGGAAAGAACATATCTATTTATTTACTTGTTCATTTACTTCTGGTTGTTTCTCTGTAATTAGTTTTTAAGTAACAAACAGATGGAGCTTTTGTGTTCATGTTGAACTCTATACCCCATCGCTTTATATTGTTCAGTTTCCTTTAGAATCTTCTACAACAAGTGTGATAAGGAAAAACTTCCTTTCCTTTTAGGATTGGCTATAGCATGACTTCAGATGCAGAGAAAAGTGGTCATATCACTATGAGGAAGGTTAGCAATTTAGAACGGTCTTTTAAAATCCAAGTGTAAACTACAAAGTAAATCGAAGTAAAACAAAGTTTAAACTTGTTACATAATAATCTCCATATATTTTCATTATATTTGATCTATAGTGTTTGATCTTTGATTTATGGTATTTTTGGACAGTTTTATGAGTTCCATGGGCAACTTGTTGGTGCATTATGTGATATTATGCATTTTTTTTTGTTTGTGTTTGTGTTTCTAGAGTATCGTCAGGACATTGGTTGATCATTTTTCCTATTATCGATGGTTCATTTTAGATACTTTTTGTTGTTGGACTTCTTCAAGGTGAGGTCGACCAATGGTGTCTATGATAAAAGTTGAGAAGACACCCTTTTAGAGTTATAGGCTTTTCAAAGGTGAGTGTTTGACTCTCTAATTAAATGTGTGTTATTTGTACCCTTATGAATCTATTTATAGTTTCAGCTTCCCAGATATTCTCTAAAAACTTAGATGAATAGATGTGTCTCGCGTGCTCTCCTCTTCGTGAGAATTTTTCCTAATTGGTTCTTAACACAAGTTTTGATATGTTTCCTAATTGGTGAGAATTTTCTTTGTTATTAAGCTAATTTAATTAGCAATTAAACTTGGGGAATTAAACTTGGGGACCTTGGAGGGCAAAGGAGATTTCGTACAATGTGGGAGCAAGATTGTCGTGGCGTGACTACAATTGTGTAAATATCCCAAGTCTTTAACCTTTTATCCATTTTGGCTGGACTTGTTACTTTAGCTTTCAATATGTGGTTGATTGTTTATCTTTATTTAACTTTGCTTACTGCTCGTCACAAGAAATTGTCTTTACCTGTTTTCTTCATGTAGGATGCTAGTATATGAATATGTGAACCATGGAAATCTAGAAAAGTGGTCGCATGGAGCCATGTGCCAACACGACACGCTTACTTGGAAGGCTCGCATGAAGGTGCTTCTTACCACCACTCAGGCGTAAGTCTTCAAACAATTGAACTTAAATTGCAACAATAGTTCTTATAGTTGTAAAACATTTTTTTAAAAAAAAAAAATTAATGTTCTCCGAATTGTTGTGTGCGTTACTGCCTAGTACATTAGGAACTAACATAAGTGATAAGACTAGAGGTATATAGCAAATGGTTAGCTTAAAGGCTTGTTTAGCAGAGATGCAAATATATATACTTCATGCAAGCTTGCGTATTTTACTGATATTAGTTGGTTGGCTCTACACCGATGATTTTCTTAAAATGAACATGCTTCCTGTTTAGGCTCTACAACGAAGGAGGTGTTTGGTATTGTTGGTACTTTTTCGATTTTGTTGAACTTGTTCCTTGTCTCGAATTAAGTATATACCAAACAGATTTCAGATTCTTCACCCTATTAAGGTTAGAATGCAAAGTATTTCATTATTTTTTGTTTATGGCATCTTTCTATCTGATATCGTGTTAATTTAAGAAGTTCTTGCATAGAGCTTTTGTAACTATGATCTTTCATTTACTTGTGCTACTTTGGAGAGTTTTGTAACTCCATTGATTAGTTTCGATGTTAAGCTCATTTCTTTTAAGTGTAGGATGTGCTTGTTTTGGTTGTAAGGCGATGGATATTTATAGTTTTCCGTCATTAAAAGTCTGTCATTTATTAGTTTTTCATGTTAAAACTAACTTGCTTAGTTTTAGGATATTTGGGGTCTTGTTGTGAACCTGAAGTGTTGTGATGCTGTAGTTGGGTGATTTTTTTTCATATAGAAGTGTGTTTCTCTTGTTTAACAAGTTTAAAAATTTTTGGGTTAGTCATATGTATGTCGTTATGCTGTCGAAATTTCTAGAGCAATCGGTTAGAATTAGGATAGATGCTTTAGTAATGTCTCTAGGTTAAGTATAGAAACCTAGAGCATTACAGGTTCTCTGGAGGGGTTAAACTTGATCTCTTGAAGTTTGTAAGCTTTTGGAGTTTATTGAGATTTCTAACAAATTTTTCCGATACTCATCGAGATTGGTTTTTTTTTTTTTTGTATTTTATTGTTAAGTAAATTTGTTTTTCTTAGGTTCTTCGAGTTGTTGGACATATGTTTGTTATGTGAGTTCTTGTTTTGGCGTTGTATCGAACCTAATTACAATTTGTTTTTCTTAGGTTCTTCAAGTTTGATGTACGAGCAATGATTATGGTGACAGGAATGAAAACGGCATGTACGAGAATTTTTGTTTTTTAGTGTAGGTGTAGACTTTAAATCATAGGTGTTTAGTAATTTTGAGGCTTTTAAGTGTAAGTGTTTTTAATTTTATTTTTATATCAAACTTATATGAATAAAAATTGTATGAACAAATTTGGTTCATTGGCTTATTGGAATGAAATTTGACAAATATTTGATTTCTATACAATATTGCACATTTAAAATTAAGATTACTTTCTTTACAGGTTGACAAATGAAGAAAATATTGTTGGTTTGCGACCGGACAACCAACAATTTTTTTTTTATTAAATTATGAACAAAATAATGACGGACAATGTCTATCATAAAAAATGACATTTAATGACGAACATTTAATGACAGACCTTTAATGACGAACATTTGGTTCGCAAAAGCCCTTTTCATGACGGACGACTTTTAATGTCGGGCACTGCCCGTCATAAAAAATCTGGTTGGTTGGAAAATACCTTTTAATGACAGACTTTTCATGACGGGCGAATTTTAATGACGGACAATGCCCGTCATTAAAGATCTGGTTGGTTGGAAAATACCCTTTAATGACGGACTTTTGATGATGGACGGTTTTTCATGACAGGCATTGACCGTCATGAAAAACGTCCGTCATTGTAACTTGTTATGACAGACAGCTTTTAGTGACGAACAATGCCCGTCATTAAAAGTCGCTCGTCATAACAAATTATGACGACACTCGTATAGACGGCGGATGCCGCCCGTCATGAAAAGTCTTTAATGACGGGCAATGGCCGCCATCAAAAGTGATTTTTGTAGTAGTGGCATTCATGTAGTGGACATACGAGTGGGGGTATCCTATGCAATGAGTTTGCATAAGATTAGATCGCAAAATAGTTAAACACTAGTTGTAATACCGTTAGCTAGCTAGGTTTCTATTTCACTAGGATGACCTAGGCAACTTGGTCTCAATCCTGAGTAGATTATGGACTCCTGTCTGTGAGAGATTGTCCTTTGATTTGTCTGGGTGAGAGTGGCCTGTACGCCGACATAATAAGCCTACCATTTTGGGGACAAGACCGAGTGGGGAGCTGGGAACATAATAACACAAGATAGAATTCACTCCTTCCCGATTTTAGGGTAAGTAGAGGAGTGTTCCCTTAAGTGGTGTCTCTGGGTCTTGAAAAATGGGTCCTGCCCTCTCTATGGCACAAGAGGGACTTCTGTTTGCTGGTTGGACCTCAAACATGTTGTTAATTAGAAGAGCATTGGGACTTAAGGTTAAAGAGGTCACCCACGGGGTAAAACGGTAATTTGACCTAGCTAGGGTACGAACACATGTGAAGGGCTGACTTGCTGTTGATGGTTGATATCTGTGGACACAGAAATATATCTGCAATGAGAAGAGTGCAATTATAGTTCTTTAGTGGAGTGAACCACAATTAACGAACATTGATTAATTTAGTTAATGAGTTTAGCCAATTAATCTCATATCGTTGGAGCTTCTGATCTGTAGGTCCATTAGATCCCACCGGTAGCTCATTTAGGGCGTTGAGGTAAATTTCTAAGGGAGAATTAAATATTCGAAAGGGTTCGAATATTAAGTTTACAATATGAATTTAATTCATATTAAAATTATAGGTTATAATTAATGTACATTGGATGCACATTAATACTATAGTTTATTTGAGAGAAATAAAGTTAAATATATGATATTTAATTATAATATTAATTAATTGGTGAATTAATTAATTATTTGTGTTAATTTAATTTAATTAAATTTTAACTTAATTGAATTACATTAAAACTATAGGTTATGTGGAATATTTATATAAAAGTGTTTTATATAAATGATATTAAATTATTTTTCAAAAAAAGAAATGATATTAAATTAAATGTTAGTTTAATTTAATTAATTAGTTAATGATTTAATTATTAATTAATTTATTTATGATCAGTTAAGTTAACTGATGGAAAATTAGTCTTTCGCTAACTTAGCTATTTGCGTGAATGGGAGCTATTTTAGGAAGGGTGGTTTTTCCATCCGTTGAACAACTCCTTCTCAGTCGTGGATCTCTCCCATTCTAACGTGAATAAAGAAAAAATCTCTCTCAACCTCTCTCAGACTCTGCGTTTTTCCAAGAATCACAAAGAGCAAAAAAATTCTCAAAAACCTTAGAAATCCTTTGCTCCCACAAGCTCCTCAACCGTTGATCGTGGGAGAATACCGGTGTAGCCAATTGGTGGTGTTTGTGGTGTATTTCCAGCAAAAGAAAGAGGGTTTTGTTGCTGTATTTTCTGCAAACATTTGGAGAAAAGGCGGATTTTGATCAAGGCTTCTTCCAAATAGTAAGTATTTCGAACCTTGATCATTAGGATCAATTATAGAATTGATCTAGGGAGTTTCTTATTGAATTAAGCATGTTTTATAGCCGCTTTCCAGCAAGTTTTATTCTTAATTTTACTGCTGTAAATTTGTTGTCATCGTATTGGTTTTCCAATCGACGTTTAGATCGATAAGGTTCTCTGATCTTTTCTGCTGCGCTAGGGCTTTAATCCCTGCATTTTGATGATGACAAACAATTCAAGAAAAATAACTTAAAATTCATATAAACCACATGAAGTACATATATCAAGTGATAATTTCAATATAAAGTCCAACATATTACCATAAAGATCATTCTTGAATTTCACTGAAAAATTAATTCTCCCCCTAATTAATACAATCATGGCATATTTTTCTTAAACTTCTCCCCCTTTGGAATCATAAAAAAGTATAATTAAGAAAAAGTTAGAACTACATAAATCTTTTCCTTAAAAACATCAACACAAATTTAGCACAACTCCCCCTAAGAATATTAACTCATGATTTCCATATCTCCCCCTATCAATATGCCTTCTAAAAAGTTTAGCAAGTAAGATTATAAAATCAAGAGGCATCACTATGAATAATACCGAGCTCAAGCCTATTTTTGCAAAAGCTTTCTTCATTCAAGGGTTTGGTAAAAATATCCTAATATCAATATGCTCTCTAATAAAGCATATCACAAAATTCAAGAATAATATGACCATTTTGCACATGCTCTCTAATAAAGTGATGCCTAATATCAATATGCTTAGTCCTAGCATGATGTATAGGATTTTTGGTCAAATTTATAGCACTATTATTATCACAAAATATAGTCACACTATCAAACTTTAATCCAAAATCACAAATAGTTTGTTTCATCCAAAGATTTTTAACACAACAACTAGCAACTGCAATATATTCCGCTTCCATAGTGGATAAGGCAACCAAATTTTTCTTTTTAGTAAACCAAGAAACTAAGGAACTACCAAGAAATTGACAAGTTCCACTAGTACTCTTACAGTCAAATAAACTACCCGCAAAATCTGCATCGAAATATCCTACCAAATTAAATTCAACATTTCAAGAAAATCATAAGCCTAAATCAATAGTACCAAGCAAATATTTAAAAACTCTTTTAACAGCATGCAAATGTGATTCCTTAGGACAAAATCTAGAACAAAGACATCCACTTAATATGATATCGGGTCTACTAGCAGTTAAATAAAGTAAAGATCCGATCATACCTCAATAAGTTTTTATATCCACACACTTGCCTTTTTCATCCTTGTCAAGCTTAGTGGATGTGCTCATAGGAGTTTTTGCAATTTTACCTTCATTGAACTTGAATCTTTTGAGCAAATCCCTTGTGTATTTTTCTTGACTTATGAAGATACCATCCTTGAGTTGTTTGATTTGAAGTCCAAGGAAGAAGTTAAGTTCTCCCATCATACTCATCTCAAATTCATTGTGCATACACTTACAAAATTCTTCAGACATAGAAGGATTAGTAGAACAAAAAACAATATCATCCACATATATTTGTATTAAAAGCTTATCATTTTCTTTAGCTTAATAAAAAGAGTAGTATCAATTTTACCCATTTCAAAATCATTCTCAAGCAAGAAATTACTTAAGCCTATCATACCAAGCTCTTGGAGCTTGTTGTAAGCCATAAAGAGCCTTTTTCAACTTATAGACATGATAAGGAAAATCAAAACTTTCAAAGTCCGGAGGTTGTTCTACATAAATGAAATTCTTATAAGAAGCAAAAACAAGCAACATTTCAGTAGCTTCTAATCTAGTAACGGGTGCTAAAGTTTCATCATAATCTATTGCTTCCTCTTGACAATAGAATGATATTTCCATTTTAATCCATTTTATTTCTAAATACCCATTTAGTTCCAATTATAGAAGCATTTGAGGGCCTAGGGACTAGTTCCCAAACTTTGTTCCTTTTAAATTGATTTAATTCTTCTTGCATAGCTAAAATCCAAAATTCATCATTTTCAGCATCTTTAAAACTTTTTGGTTCAATTTGAGAAACAAAAGCAAGATTATTAAATATATTAAAAGAGGAACGAGTTTTCACACCTTGTTTGGGATCACCAAGAATTAATTCATTAGGATGGGATGAAGCATACTTCCACTCCTTAGGCATGGATGAAGAACTAACTTCCCTCTTTTCAATTAAGCTCACCTCTTGCTTACTTGAAACAATTTCTTTGCCTTTGTCACTGACAAGTAAATCTCCAAAATTTCTTTCTAAATCATCACTACAAATAGGCTCATTAGAAATAATATTGCAAGATTCATCAAATACTACATGCATAGATTCCTCAACTACTATAGTTCTTTTATTGAAAACTCTATACGCCTTACTAGTAGAGGAATAGCCAAGGAAAATACCAACATCCGTCTTAGAATCAAAATTTCAAAGTTTTTCTTTGTTATTCAAAATAAAACATTTGCAACCAAAAACTTTGAAATACCAAATATTTGGAATTTTGTTATGCCAAAGTTCATAAGAAGTTTTATCCAAGGAAGCTCTAATTAAAACTCTATTTAAAACATAACAAGCGGTGTTAACGGTTTCCGCCCAAAAGTATTTAGGTAAACGATACTCATGCAACATTGATCTAGCAAATTCTTGCAAAGAACGATTTTTCCTTTCAATTACACCGTTTTGTTAAAGAGTTCTTGGAGCTGAGAAATTATGAGAAAAACCATTTTCTTCACAAAAAGTTTCCAAAACCATTGCTATCAAATTCTCCTCCATGATCACTCCTAATTTTAGAAATAAAAAAAAAAACATTTTTCATTTTGAATTCTTTTTGCAAAACTAGCAAAACTTTTCAAAGCATCATCCTTATGTTTTAGCATCAAAACCTAACTAAATCTTGAAAAATCATCAACTATCACAAATGCATAATGGTTCCCTCCAAAACTAGCAATTCTAGAAGGGCCAAATAAGTCTATGTGTAATAGTTGTAGAGGCCTAGTTGTAGAGATCACATTTTTAGATTTGAAAGAGGACTTAGTTTGCTTACCCATTTGACAAGCATCACAAACTTTGCCCTTTTAAATTTGAATTTGGGAAGACCTCTAACCAAAGAATTCTTGGAAATATTTGAAATTAAGTGCATGCTAGCATGTCCTAGTCTTCTATGCCATAACCAAGAATCATCATGCCAAGTCGATAAACATTTATCATTAATAGGACAATCATTCAAATCAATAGTATAAACATTTTCATCTCTATTTCCAATAAATATAACTTTTCTATCACTAGCATTTCTGATGCGCAGTTTGCTTACCGCAAGTGTACATGCCGAGTTATAATATAGTGATTTTTTAGATCGATTGTCGTCCTCTCGATTGGTTTCTAACTAGATCAATTACCATGAATAATTTCGATCAATTTTATTTAGGGACCAAGACTTAACGATCCAAAGAAATCTAATGCAAGAATTAAAAGATTGGGAATTCAATTGGAGGGAAAACTCTTAGGGAATTGACTTCACCTATTGAGGTTATGAATTAATTACTTGGATGGTTTAACATGCTATGTTTCATAAATCTAGGAATAACAAGATTCATATTTATCTCTCTCGAGCATAAATAATTTTCTAACATGCAATGAATTCAATATCCCTATCTAAACTCATTAGCATGCAAGACCTTAAGTCTAATACTTTTTAACGATTTCTAAGATTATCTTAAATCTCCCGATCTTAAGACTATCCTAGTGATGCATATAAAGATCTAAGCTAAACCTCCTCTTCTGAGCAAGATTTAGACTAAACATCATTCAATTCATGGCCAATAAATTGAAAGCAATAAGAAAAGACTATGCATAAACGAAATCAAAGCATACATCCAAAATTAATCCATAACGCCCAAAGGCTACATCAATCCCTAAGAAGTAAAGACCTAGCTACTCATAATTCACGTTACAATATAAGCTAGATACGTTAAAAGCCATAACAACAACTAAAGAATGGAAAGACAAAGGTAAAAACTCTAATCCCATTGATGTTACACGTTCTTGTGACGATATCCTCAAGTTAGCATCTTCAATCCCGCTCTCCAAGTTTTTTTTGGCACCCACAAGAGGTCTCTAATCACAAATAGGGCTAAAAACTCACCAAAAGAACTCCCCTTGGTCATAGCTCATCATAAGGTATTTATAGGAATTTGGTCGATAGCGTCTCGACGCTGTCCTGCTGCCGCCCAACTAAACATGGAAAAAATTGCCAGCGTTGAGACGCCAAGAAGCAGTCTTTCGATGCTGGCCTCTTTGCCGCCAATCTTCAATTTAGGAAAGTTTGAGCATTGAGACACCACAAGAGCAGCGTCTCGATGCTTGCTCTCGAGTTTTCCCACTTTGCCAAGCCTCTAACATTGATTCTTTTCGGTTCTTTGGCTTTTTTTCGCGTCCCGAACACCTGATCAATTCCATTTTCACGATTTAGCTCCAATAATTGACTCATACAAATAGAACATTAAAATGCATAATTTTGACCAATTTAATCTCAAAGACTAACTAAAATAGATAGGGAAAAATATCTTGCTATGCTCGCTACCAAACACCCCCAAACTTAAGATTTTACTAGTCCTCGAGCAACTAAGAATTAAACATAGGTTGTAAAAATAGATGCAACAAACATGACTCATTCCTCAAGGCTCAAAAGTCAACAATTAAGCAATCAAGAGACATGCACATAAGGCCCAACGAAGGAGACAAAATTTTTTTTTCCAAAATTAACTTGCATAAGAGAGATCTAACTTAATTAGATTAGACTCTACTAACTTGGGATTGAATTATTAACTCTCAATTCATCTTCCCTTTACACTAGCACCAAGGATTCACTAATGAGCCAATGGAACAAATTAGTTTGTTTTTATCCATGCATAAATGCTTTTTAAATTACAATTGAATTAAGCAATTAAAAGTGGCACTAGCTTTCATACACCCATTGTAGGGACCCATAACCCGAGTTTAACCCTTGGTTGGCCTAACTGATCACAACATGGGTAGCTCTTTTTGCCTAACACATTATTATTCATTGCATATTGTGCACAAGCCATGACATAATTTTCTTTCAAAAGTAAAGGCAAGAATGATTTTTCTTTTATGATCATGATAAGCACATGTTCATTTATTTCCTCCTAGGCAAGATTAAACATGCTAATTTGCCAATAAATTAACTCTTTAGCTCTTCCCTACACCTATCGAGGCGACAACAAGCATATGAACCTAAGAATTCACTCATAAGCATTCAAGTCCAATTATAAACCAAGGAAAATACTATACTAATGCAAGACATCTCCTAGAAAAAATTTAAAAAATCTCCCTTTTGGGGCACTCATGCTTACAACTCATCAAAAGCTTAAAGTTTGACAAAAAAAGCCTATCCTAGGAAGTCATAATCATGAAAAAATAACATCCATAAACAACCACATGCCAAATTCATAATAATCTTAAAAAAAATATAGCCTAAACTCAGATGCTCAAGGGTTCAATAAGCACGCATTCCACCCCCAAACTTCAAACATGCATTTTCCTCAATGAATATAGAACTAAAACATACATAAGCATGAAAAGAAGAAAAGAATGGAAGGGGTGAACAGTACTGCCCTGTAATGATGACCTTCTCATGGATGCTTGCAAGCCAAGAGCCACAAGATCAAAAGACCTAAAAAATAAAGACAACAAAAGAATAAAAAATAACAAGAAAAAAAAATAAACTTACTTGGGTTGCCTCCCAAAAGTGCTTGTTTAACGTCTTTAGCTCAACGTGTTAATCGTGCATGGATCAGGGAGGTCTAATGTCAGGAGTTCCATCAACGGTGCTTTTGCTAGCACCTTTCCTGTAACCCACCACCATAGCGCTCGAATTATCCTTAGGATCCACGAATGCTTTGAAAACTTCTTTCTCATGGAGGACCCTAACAGTCAGCTCCCTGCGCTCTATGTCAATAATGACTCGTCCAATGGCAAGGAATGGTCTCTCTAATATGACTAGGACTGTCGGATTTTCCTTAACATCCATAATAAAGAAATCAACAGGAAGAAAGAATCTACCTACTTTAATAAGAACATTTTCAACTATTCTATATGGACCGACAACAGACTGATCAACCAATTGGAGTTTCACAGCAATAGGTTTAATTTCTCCTATGTTTAATTTCTTACATAAAGATAAAGGCATGCTATTTATGCTAGCACCTAAATCACATAAACCTCGAAAAAAACAAGTACTAAAACTACAGGGAACAAAAAAACTCCCGGAATCAGTAAGTTTGTCAGGCACTTGCTGCTGTAGTCGAGCGCTGCAAGTGGAGGTGAGGTACATTGTTTCCATATGTTTCTCATTTTTTTCTTGGCAAGCCACTCCTTCATGAACTTTTGGTAGTTAGGCATCTGATCCAGTGCCTCTACAAAAGGAATGTTAACATTTAAACTCCTAAAAGCATCTAAATTTTTTTCAAATTGAGCTTTTGAATTTTTCTTTTTCTTTTTCCTCAATTTTGGAATCAAAATAGTAGGGGAAGGAACATGAGGCTCAAAGTTAAGATTTTCAGCTTCATTTGAGGATGGGCCCTCCTCAGCTTCTCCAATAGTGCTTTTAGGTTCATCATCTTCTGTTCTTCAACTGTTTGAACTTCCTCCTTGTGGTGTATAGTGATGGCTGTACAGTATTCCATTTGGGACTTTCCCTGCTCAGCTGGGGTCTTACCTTTGTGCATAGTATTGACAACACTTACCAACTGTCCCAGTTGAGTCTCAATATTTCTAATTGATGCACTGTGGCCAGTCACTGTGGTGTTTATAGCGATGACTGCCTCCTCTAGCTTATTGGTCTTGTTGCTTGACTCTGCAATAAAAGCTCCAACAAGATCCTCTAAAGATTATTTACTTTCTTGCTTTTGAGGGGCAAATCCAGGAGGGTTTAGAAAATTCTTATTATTAGCATAATAAAATTTTTCATGGTTCCTATTGTTAGGGTGATAGTGTGTAGGTATAGAATTATTACTATATCCCCTAAAATTAGAATTAGATCGATACTGAACCTGTTCTACGATCTCCTTTTGGGACTGGGATGCTATGACAACAGCTGACTAGATAGACAGTGTGCTCCTTGTGCCTGAAAATTTTAAGAAAGCTTTAGCAAGGGTAGACATCTGAGCTTGTAAAGCACTTACGTTATTAATCTCAAACACCTCAGCTACCACTTTCTTTATTGTGGACCGTTCAGATGGCCACTGGTAGCTGTTTGTGGCCATGTCCTCTAGTAAAGTTCGAGCCTTCTCAACAATTTTGGACAACAGTTTCTCACATGCAGCTGTATCAACAATAGTTTTAGTGTTAGGATTTAAATCATTGTAAAACAACTGAATCTGGAACTAGTCAGGGTAACCAGATTGAGGGCACTTCCTAAACAACTCCTTATTGAAGCTGTTCATATAACACATGCGGAAGCAATTGAAGATCGAAAGCACTTAACTACATTAAGTTTACTCCTAAAGCATGCTTGTTCTAAAATTCCAGAAATAGAGAGTTTAAAGGTACCAACCTTTTGTAGCTCAAATAGATGGACCTCCTTGTAATCTTTTCTTCTCCAATCAACTCTGGACAAACGTTAGTGTCTTCCCTACTATTCTCCAGGCCAAGAACGACTTGTGGGAGTCTATAGTGATAGGGAATGAGAAGGGAATGCTTGAAGGTACAAGCACTTGAGAGATATATGGAGATGAGTGAGTGTGAGAGCAAATTCCAGCAGCATAACAGTAAGGAAATGGCTCTCTCGGGCTTCAATCTGATTCACACTCTACTTATACAGTGATCTCATGCAAGGAAAAGCCTCAAGAAGCAAGACACATGTTGGGGATGCAAGCCATAGTGGATTCTACGTGTTGATGTATCAATACATGCAACTAGTGCATGGATGTGTTGAATTCCACTTTGTATCTTCATGCAAGAGTGAGAATCCAACTAAATCCACTAATCTTCAACCCATAATCTGATTTCTAGCTTGCAATTTAATGTTAATTTCATTTCCAAATTGAAGTTAACTTTAGGTAATTAATTTGAAACTTTTCAAAATAATTTCTTATGATTAATCCAATTAATCATAGCAACTTTGTGCAATTCATCATATATGAATCTTAATTCATATATATACTTTTAAATACTTCATCTCTCATTTTCTAATTTAATTCATAATTAAATTGTTGTGTCAAACACAATTTACAATAATACCATTTTTCCCGATTTTGAACGATTCAAAGAATCCTATCTTATTGTTCTAGGCTTCATTATGATATGAGCTAGTAGGGGGACCTAATGGACCTATAGATCATGGGCTCCAACGATTCAAGGCTAACCGACTAATCTCATTAACCAAGCTAACCATCATTCGTTAACTACCGGGACACTCTACTATAGCCCAGTAGTTGCACTCCCCTTACTAAAGATATATATTCCTCCACTTGATTTAACCATGTTCAGTAAGTCGATCCTTCACAGGTTGTTCGTAGCTATAGCTAGGTCAAATGACTGTTTTACCCCTATAGTACTTCTTGTTTCTTAAGTTCCACTAATCCTCTAATGATCAATCGGTTTGTGGTCCAACCATCAAACCTTAGTCGCTATCGTGCCATGGAGAGGATGGGACCCCTTGTTCAAGTCCTGGAGTTAGTACTTAAGCGAACAACCTCTGTACTATCCCTGAAATGGGTAGGAGCGAATTTTGTTTTGCGAGACTATGTCCCCAGCTATCTATCCGATCTTATCCCCAAAATGGTAGGCTTATTGAGTTGGCGAAGTCTGACCACTCTCACCCATGCAGATCAAAGGACAATCTCGTATAAACAGGATTTCATAGTCAGCTCAGGATTAAGAACGAGTTACCTAGGTCATCTTGTGAAATAGTTAGTTTCTACAGTAAACAATGTTGTTATAAAGAGAAAGTGACTTATTTCGTGGTCCATTCTTATGCAAACTCATTGCATAGGACGCCCCCACTCGCATGTCTCCACATGAACGATTTAGGATCTCATCGTTTGTACTTAATACAATATGGGTCGCGTCCATAGTGTCCCTAGGATAAGGCACCCAACCCTATCCTTATACTATAGACTATTTTGACTATAAACTTGAACTTGATCCTATGATATGTCTCTACATATAGTTCGAGTATTCATGTTATAGCCAAGGATCTTAGTTTATTGGATTTAGGTTAAACTTTTGCAATTTACATATTCAATAACATCTTTTACTGAATAACCTCAATAATGTCTTTATTGAAAATAGAATATGTTTAATGATATACAAACTATGAGTTTATAGGACATTAAACCCAACACTAGTATCGTTCCAAAGCCTCGAATAGTTGTTCATCGAATTGTTGCTAGAACGTCCTAATTTTAGTCCTCAATTTGACCGTCTTTGCAGGGGGAAAGAATTTCTTTAAACCTGCTTGGACCAAAGCATCCCATGTAGTGATGCTTCCAGGTGGAATAAATTGCAACCAGTCCCGAGCTTTATCCTGTAGAGAAAAAGGGAAGAGACGTAAGCGTATGACATCTTCTATCACTCCATTTAACTTTACCGTCCCACTGATATTTAGGAAGGATTTCAAGTGTGAGTTTGGGTCTTCTATGGGGGATCCTCTAAAAGCACAATCTCGAGTCATTTGAATGAGACCAGTTTTCAGCTCAAAATTATTTGCATTGACCGGGGCATAGACAATCCCCGATTGTTGCTCCTGGAAGACCGGTTGAAAATAGTCCCAAATTGGCTTAGGCTCCTCAGGATTAGGATTGGCCATTTGAATGAGTTTTTCTTGATTCTCCCTTCGAAGTTTATTATAACTCTTCTCTATCTCAGGGTCCAAGAGAACTAAGGCAAACTCTCTAACCTTTCACATACACGGTCTAACCTAACATAAAAAGGAAAATAATAGAAAGGGGAAGAAAACAAATAAGGAAAGAAACTAGAAAAAGAAACAACTAAATCTAAATAAGGAAAAAAACTAACAAATTTTGAATGCAAAAAAAAAAAAAAAAGGAAAAAACAAACAAACAAGGAAAAAAGCTAAATCTGGAAAGAAAACAAATAAGGAAAAAATACAATTTACCTAAAAAATAAAAATACACTCTAAATTAAGACCGAACAATTTTTCCACGATATTAATCTAGCTAAATATACCAATCCCCGACAATGCAACCAAAAACTTGATACGTAGTTTGCTTACCGCAAGTGTACAGTCCAAGTTAAAATATAGTGATTTTTTAGATTGAATGTCGTCCTCATGATCGGTTTCTAACTAGATCAATTACCATGAATATTTTCGCTCAATTTTATTTAGGGACCAAGACTTAATGATCCAATGAAATCTAATGCAAGAATTAAAAGATTGGGAATTCAATTGGAGGGAAAACTCTTAAGGAATTGACTTCACCTATTGAGGTTATGAATTAATTACATGGATGGTTTAACATGCTAAGTTTCTATTGTGCAATTTTTCGCAAGCGTACGTGATAACTCTACAAAAGGGAGTTATTTAGGCTTTATTTCTATAGGGATTTGTGTGTCTTTTGTGCTAAATAGGGTTGCTTTTAGATATATATTATATGTTTTAACACATTTGGAAGAATGGTTGCTTTGAAAGTTATTTTGTGCAGAATATATTGCTGAGCGACTTGAGGGAGCAAATTCTGTGCTGCAGCAAAGCTGGGAGCAAAACTGCCACTTCACAGCTCGTTAGCCAATTTAATGAACTAAATTCTGTTAAGCTAATCTCGGGATAAAGTAGCAAGGAGAGCCATCCACGTGTCTAGATTGACCTAATTAGGGCTTTCTATCACTCTATAAAAGGAGGAGCCATCTCAAGTCAAATTCATTCCATCATTGGGAGGAACATTCCACTTTTGGAAAGTTTACTTCCACTTTTGGGAGCCGAATAGAGGAGAGAGATTGGAGACCTACAAGAAGACCATCAATTGCAAGCTAATCAAGGGAATTAATATTTTCTTGTATTACTTTGTAGTTATGGATGCATTTACTTATATTGTAACGTGTGTCTCTATGCACTTTATGAACTAAGTAACTTTAGGCGTTGGTTAGGGAACATGTGATTGTCGTGCTTAATCTCTATGCAATAAATATTGATTTGATGCATCTTAATTAATTGTTGTGTTCATTTCTATTTTGTGCCCGCCTGGCCAGCCAGTATGAATATCACTCTCTAGTTTCAGGGATGATTTAGGGAGCGTGTGGCATTTAATCACACTAGATCATTGTGTATTGGTGAACGCTAGTGACTGAGCTAGGGATAGTCAGTTGCCTAGTGCTTGATTGGTAGTGCTTCATTGGAGTTGAAACACATTCTAAAAAATCCGGAGTTCCGAGAGGAATCTGCTAATAAGACTGCGAGAGTTTTGCATGAGCAATAATATTGCTAGAGCATCTTTTAAAACAATTACTAAATCCTGACCAGCGCCTGTTTCTAATCTTTCTGCCTATTTGTTTACTTTCTGTTTTGTCATTTCTTTTGATTCAACATTCTATAAAAATCAATCATTTTAACCACCTTTGAAACCATTAAAAACCTAAACAAAATAGATAAAGTGAAAGCTAATTTAGACCTTGGATTCGATAAATACTTATTACTTGCTGCATACTGTGTATACTTGCACAGAGTTCTAGAGTCTTTTTATATCTTATTTTTACTCACTCTGGAAACTCAACAAGTTTTTGGCGCCGTTGCCGGGGACTTGAATAAGTTTTTATCTGATCTGTTTTGTGTATGTGTTTTAGTGGTTTGGTGCTAGAACATATTGATTGTTTCTTTTGTTTTTGTAGGTGTGAGTTTGGTGCATGAGCGATTCGTCTGGGGTAAGGTTCGAGCTTGATCCAGAAATCGAGAGGACATTCAGGAGAAGAAGGAGAGAGCAGCATAGACAGCAAAATCTAATGGCTGACGTGCCGCGTCTCCCGTAGCGTCCAAAAGATCCACTTGATCCCCAAAATCGTTTGCTGCAGCAAAACCAGCCACTGGAGCAAAATTAGCAACAAAATAATCTGGCCGAGAATCCTATCTTGGTAGCAAACGAAAGGGCCAGAGCCATTCGAGCGTATGCTTTTCCAATGTTTGATGAGTTAAATCCAGGAATTGCACGTCCTCAAAATGGGGCAACAAATTTTGAAATGAAACCGGTAATGTTTCAGATGTTGCAAACCGTGGGTCAATTCCATGGTTTCTCATCTGAAGACCCTCATTTACATCTTAAGTCTTTTATAGGAGTTAGTGATTCTTTTGTAATTCAAGGAGTGCCTAGGGATGCCCTTAGATTAACTTTGTTCCCGTATTCCCTTAGAGATGGAACAAAGGCATGGTTAAATTCTTTTGCTCAAGGATCAATTAGGACATGGAATGAATTAGATGAAAAATTTCTTAGTAAATATTTCCCACCAAATAGGAATGCTAAGTTGAGGAGTGAAATAGTAAGGTTTAGGCAACTTGAAGATGAGACTTTTAGTGAGGCTTGGGAGAGGTTTAAGGAGCTTTTGCGAAAGTGTCCCCACCACGGTTTACCAAATTGTATCCAAATAGAAACATTTTACAATGGGTTAAATGGAGCAACCCAAGGTATGATTGATGCTTCGGCTGGAGGGGCCCTTTTGGCAAAAACTTTTAATGAAGCCCATGAAATTTTAGAAAGAATATCAATTAATAATTGTCAGTGGTCAGATGTTAGAGGCACAAATAAAAAGGTTAAGAGTGTGTTAGAGGTTGATGGTGTGTCCACCATTAGGGCTGATATTCCAATGTTAGCTAACACTCTTAAAAATGTGACAGTGGTTTGTCATCAGCAGCCGTTAGCTGTGGAGCCTGCTGCAGTGGTGAACCAAGTTGCAGAGGAAGCTTGTGTATTGTGGTGAAGATCACAACTACGTGTTTTTCCCCAGCAATTCAGCTTCTGTGTTTTTTTGTAGGTAATCAGGGGAATAACCCTTATTCTTGTTGAGTTTAAATGTCCTATAAACTCGTAGTTTGTAAATCATTAAACATATTCTATTTCTAATAAAGACGTTATTGAGGTTATTCAGTAAAAGATGTTATTGAATATGTAAATTGCGAATGATTAACCTAAATCCAATAAACTAAGATCCTTGGCTATAAAATGAATACTCGAACTATATGTAGGGACTGAAGGTGTTCATATAACACATGCGGAAGCAATTGAAGATCGGAAGCACCTAACTACATCAATTTTGGTCCTAAAGCATGCTTGTTCTAGAAAAGCAGAACAGAGAGAAAGAAACACCAACCTTTGTTGTAGCTCAACTTTGTGATGCTTCTTGTTGTGTTTTCTTCTCCTACCTTTCTAGTACAACCTCTAGTGTCTTCCCTACTATTTTCCGGGCCAAGAACGACTTGTGGGAGTCTATATTAGATAGGGAATGGGAAGGGAATGCTTGAAGCATCAAGCAATGGAGAAGTATGAGAGATGAGAGAGCTTTGAGTCCAAATTCCAGCAACATAACATTAAGGAAATGACTCTCTTGAGCTTTGAATTTGATTCAAGCTCTTTTAAAGACATTCTCCATGCAAGGAGTACCCTCAAGACACAAGACACATGGTAGTCTTGAAAGCCAAAGTGGATTCTAAGTGTCCATTACACAAGACATGCAACTATGCATGAGGTGAGTTGTTTTCCACTTTGTATCTTCATGCAAGAGTGGGAATCCAACTTAATCCTTTATCTTCAACTTTGAAATCTAATTTCAAGCTTGCAATTTAATGTTGATTTCAATTCCAAATCGAATTTAACATTAAGTAATTGATTTTGAGACATTTCAAAATGATTTCTTATGATTAATCCAATTAATCATACTAATCTTTTGCAATTCCTTATATATGATTCCTAATACATATATATTGTATTCAAAACACTTTTAAATACTTCATCTCTCATTTTCTAATTTAATTCATAATTACATTATTGTGTCAAACACAATTTACGATAATACCCTTTTCTCGATTTTGAACGATTCAAAGCTTCCTATCTTTTGTTCTAGGCTTAATTCCGATATGAGCTAGTAGGGGGACCTAATGGACCTATAGATCATGGGCTCCAACGATTCGAGGCTAACCGACTAATCTCATTATCCAAATTAGCCAACATTCATTAACCACCAGGACACTCCACTATAGCCCGATAGTTGCACTCCACTCACTATAGATATATTTTTGTCCACTTGATTTAACCATGATTAGTAAGTCGATCCTTCACAGGTTGTTCGTAGCTATAGCTAGGTAAAAAAGCCGTTTCTCCCCTATAGTACTTCTAGTTCCTTAAGTCCCACTGATCCTCTAATGAACAATTGGTTTAAGGTCCAACCAATAAACCGAGTCCCTCTCGGGCCAATGAGAGGGCGGGATCCCTTTGTTCAAGCCTCGGAGTCAGCACTTAAGGGAACAACCTCTCTACTATCCCTAATTCAGGTAAGAGCGAATTCCTTCTTGCATGGCTATGTCCCCAGCTATCTACCCGTTCCTATCCCTGAAATGGGAGGTTTATTGAGTCGGCGATACTGAGCCACTCTCACCTATGCAGATCTAAGGATAAGCCAAAATAAACAGGAGTTCATAGTTAGCTCAGGATTAAGATCGAGTTACCAAGGTCATCACATGAAATAGTCAGTCTCGTCAGTAAACGGTGTTATAAAGCGAGAACGACTTATTTCTCGGTCCTGGTCTTATGCAAACTCATTGCATAGGACGCCTCCACTTGCATGTCTCTACATGGACGATTTAGGATCACATCGTCTATACCAACTATAAAGTGGGTCGCGTCTCATAGTGTCCCCCAGAATAAGGTACCCAACCCTATTCCTATACTATAGACCGTTTTGGCTATTACTCAAGCTTGATCCACTTTTATGTCTCTACATAAGGCTCAAGTGTTCATCCTATAGCCATGGATCTTAGTTTATTGGATTTGGGAATTTATATGTGCAATTTACTTTATTCAGTAATAACTTTACTGAATTAGTCTCGACAACGCCTTTATCGAATAAGTATATAATTCGTTTAACATTCACTATCTACGAGTTTTAGGACACCAATCCCAACAATCTCCCACTTGAACTAAAAACTCTAGTTTAGTGGGATGTACTATAATCTATAACAACAGTGGGTGAATAAATACTTGTATTAATAACAAAGTAAAAATACAATAAACTAGGGCATTTAAATACCCAGTATACTGAGGTATCGATATACCGATTACAATTCTCCCACTTGACCTAGATTATTTCTCGTACACATCTCGCAGACCTAGACCTTCTAGATGACTCTCGAACACTTTAGCCGTGAGAGCCTTCGTGAATGGATCAACAATGTTGTGCTCCGACGCTATCTTTGTGACGATCACATCTCCTCGGTGCACAATCTCCCTAATGAGATGGTATTTTCTTTCGATGTGCTTGTCTCTCTTATGGCTGTGAGGTTCCTTTGAGTTTGCAACTGCGTCACTATTATCACAATACAAGGTGATAGGCAAATGCATATTCAGAATGACTTCCAAGTCAGTTAGGAACTTCCTGAGCCATACTGCCTCTTTTGCTGCTTCACAAGCGGCTACATATTCGGCCTCCATGGTCGAGTCTGCAATGCATCCTTGCTTGATGCTGCGCCATACTATTGCTCCTCCATTTAGAGTGAATACTGACCCTGATGTAGATTTCCTCGAATCTTTATCAGTTTGAAAGTCAGAATCAGTGTATCCTATAAGGATCAGATCCTTCGAACCATACACGAGCATATAGTCCCTCGTTCTCCTTAGATACTTGAGGATATTTTTAACGGCTGTCTAGTGATCGAATCCTGGATTTGATTGAAATCTACTGACAATCCCTACTGCATAACAAATGTCAGGCCTTGTACACAACATGGCATACATTAGGCTACCTACTGTAGAGGCATAGGGAAAACGTCTCATGTCCTCAACTTCTTGAGGTGTCTGAGGACATTGTTCCTTAGACAAAATAATTCCGTGCTTGAAAGGTAATAGTCCTTTCTTGGAATTTTGCATTTTATATCTAACCAACAATTTGTCGATATAAGATGCTTGAGACAGGGCTAGCGTTTTGTTCTTTCGGTTTCAAACAATTTGAATCCCTAGAACAAATTGTGCCTCACCCAAATCTTTCATTTGGAATTTAGTTGCTAGCCATAGTTTAATGTCAGTTAGATAACCTATATCATTCCCAATGAGTAGGATATCATCCACATATTGTACTAAGAAAGCTACGGATTTGTTGATGAGCCTTTTGTAAACACAAGGTTCATCAACGTTTTGTTCAAAGCCATAAGATTTTATCGCAGTATCAAATCTCATATTCCAGGATCTAGACGCTTGTTTTAATCCATAAATGGATCGTTTAAGCTTGCAAACTTTTTGCTCTTGATCCTGAGCAATGAACCCCTCTGGCTGAGACTTGTAGATACTTTCTTCGAGATTGCCGTTCAGAAAGGCAGTCTTGACATCCATTTGCCATATTTCATAATCGTAAAATGTGGCAATGGATAAAAGTATCCTGATCGACTTCAACATGGCAACAGGGGAGAATGTTTCTTCATAATCAATCCCCTCCCGCTGGGTAAAACCCTTTACCACAAGTGGTGCTTTAAAGGTCTGTACCTTTCTAGCAGCGTCTCGTTTTCTCTTGTAGATCCATTTGCACCCTATGGGTGTAACCCCTTCAGGTTGATCTACAAGATACCATACTGAATTAAAATGCATGGACTCGATTTCCAAGTCCATGGCCTTAATCAACTCGTTCTTGTCAACGTCATCCATTGCCTGTTTAAAGGTTAATGGATCCTCGATCCCGTCATCAGGTATGACAACTGGAGTTTCAATTAAACCCAAATAGCGATAAGGCTGTCTAACAACCCTCCCACTACGTCGAGGTTCTCTTATTTCTTGAGAAGGACGCGATTGACTTAAGGTGCCAGCATCATCAACAACTCTTGTTGATGTTTCGGTAGCTTCGTTAGATAGTTCACTTAATACGACTTTACTTCGTGGCTTTTGTTCTTTGAGGTGGTCTTCTTCTAGGAATGTAGCATTTGTCGATACAAGTACTTTATTTTCCTCAGGATCGAAGAAGTATCCACCTCTCGTTTCTTTGGGATAGCCTACAAATAGGCAAAATCTAGAACGAGGCTCCAATTTCTTTGGGTTTGCATCTAGCACGTATGCAGGGCATCCCCAAATTCTAAAATGTCGTAAACTAGCTTTACGTCCTTTCCAGAGCTCAAACGGTGTTTCAGAAACACTCTGTGAGGGAACTACGTTCAAAATATAAACTGCAGTCTCTACTGCATAACCCCAAAATGAGTTAGGCAACTGAGCATAACTCATCATCGAACGAACCATGTCCAACAAGGTTCTGTTTCTCCTTTCCGATACACCGTTTTGCTAAGGTGTACCAGGGGCTGAGAGTTGGGACGTAATTCCATGCTCTATCAAATAGTCTTGAAAACTTGAGTCCATATACTCTCCACCTCGATCGAATCGAAGTGTTTTTATCGTCTTACCTAATAGGTTCTCAACCTCGGCCTTGTACTCTTTGAACTTTTCAAAAGCTTCGGACTTATGATGCATCATGTAGAGATAGCCATACCTCGAATAATCATCAATGAAACTGATGAAATATTTGTACCCACCTCGAGCTCTAATGTTCATTGGTCCACAGAGGTCCGAATGAATGAGCTCTAGGGGCTCTTTGGCACGATAACCTTTTCCAGTAAAAGGTCGTTTTGTCATCTTGCCCTCAAGGCATGACTCACAAGGAGGCAACGAGTCGTCTTCTAACTTGTTTAGAAGTCCACTCTTGACCAATCTCCCAATCCTATTGAGGTTGATATGGCCTAACCTCAAGTGCCAGAGATAGGTATCTAGAGAAACTCTTCGCTTTTTAGGTTGAATCTCAGCGGTTTTAAACATCTCGTGATTTAAAATAGCTTTAGACTCAATTGGTCTCAAAACATACAATTTATTCTTCAAGTTTGCAGAGCAAACATTAACACCTCTTTTAGTTATGAACGCTTCATTAACAGAAAAAGAAATTGAGTAACCTTGTTCCAATAAACAAGATAAAGAAATCAAATTTCTTTTAATTTTCGGAACTATGTACACATTATCTAATATCATGTAACGTTCCTTGGTGAAGAATAATTTTATGTCTCCCCAATAGCCGAGATGACTTCTCCTGTTCCAACTTTAAGAGTCATCTCTCCAGCTATTAGCTGTTGCCAGGAACTCATTCCTTGAAATGAAGAACATACGTGATTAGTGGCACCTGAATCGAATATCCAGGCAGAATTGTCGTTTTCCACTAAACACGTTTCCAAGACTAATAAATCGCATTTAGAGTCGTGGATTATGTTTTTCTTGGCTATGCAGTTAGTTTGAGGACGTTCCTCAGTTGAGACCAAACCTAAATTCTTTGCCACGTGGTTAGCGTTTAAGTAAGTATTCTTAGTCGTATGTACTAAACCGTTTAATTTGGCATTTGACAAAGCACATACGTTTTTCGACATATTGCTGAAACAAACAAATTAATCTCTATTAGAAATATGCACAAAACCCATTAATCATATAATCCAATCAGATTTTAGCAAAGCAATCATCGACCCATATATACAATTGATTTATTTGCAACGTAACTTCAGGGGTTTAGAATAACCGCTACTGTAGGGCAGTCAACTACTCCTCCTCTGAATCGAGACAATCTCGGCCAAATACTATTCCCAGAATAACTCTTACTCCAATAGTTATTAGCTAACGTTAATTTGGTCAACACCATCTTGTAAGTGTTACCCATCATTTTCAGATCTCGGAGGGCGGCCCCAACAATGTCACTGTAGGAAGAGCTAATGTTGGGAATGGCCCTAGGAAACCCTATCCATTTCTGGAGTTTGCGTTGTTCCGAATCCCATGCGCAAGCCCTCTGTAGGGTGATCGCTCCAGGGCGACTCGCAAGCAGTGCAAAGGAATCTCACGTACAACCTAATGATGGAGACCGCAGGATACGTTTGACACGTTTCCTTCTCCCACTTACTAAACACTTTGCCCATTCACCTTGATATTAACCCATGCAAACACCATCCGTAGGGGGACGCTCCCAGGGCGCCTCGAGGCCAAGCATGGATCTCATGGTGTGAACTCAGGAGGACGTGAGAGTAGAAACTTAACATGAATATTTCGTTTCTATACTTTTCCTCCCACTAAAGTGTCGTAAAGTTTTAGGGTCTATTACTTCGGTAAATTCCGGCTAAATGAATCTATCTAAGTCTATGCCTTATTAAACAAGGTCTTTACACTAAATGTCTAGGTGATTAAACAGTTTTAATAACCTAGTGACATTGCATGCTAGTAAGACTTTGGTTAATTCAACTCAGGTTCCGAACCATTTGTCGGGAGAGTTCCCTTATAACCAAGGTCTTACGTCCTACTTGCTCAAATTTTAAAACTATTTTAAAAACTAAGTAAGACATATTTCTAATCCTATTAGAAATGGCGATCTTAGGTCTATTTCATTTTAAACCATTTAAAGAATGATAAGAACCTAAGATCCTATGTTAGCATGCAACTCTTTGTTATAGGTTTTATGGATTCTATTCATTAACTATTATAAACCTTATAACTTTTAATGAATTAACCCTATAACATGCTTTCTAATGGTGTTTAAAAGCATACAACAATCAATCATTCAAGTTATAAGAAAAAGCACCATTTAGAAACATCATATGTCTAGGTTTGTATAACATTTATACTACGATGTCTAGGTGATAACACTTTAAAAACTATTTTTTTTAAAAAAAAAAACACTTTAAAAACCTCACACCGCTCACGCATGCTCAAAAAACTCGAGTTAACTTAACTCAAGAACCGACTCAATGCCCAGGTAGGAGGTGTTCCGTAAACCGTCAACTTAAATACCTCCAGCCTTAGACAGCATCTTGTCGGGTGAGTTCTCTCGTAACCGTTGTTTTACAAGATATCGACCTAAACTATGCAAGTTGATCGAATTGTTGAAGGTTCATTAACCTAAGTGAGCATGCTCTTGATCTTGTTATAGATTTTAGATTTCTATCTCTTTTATAACAATTATAAAACAAATCCATAACAAGCCTAATTTGAGTATAACACTTATAATCAAACTAATGAAATTTCATACTTCATGCTTGGATAATTTTATCATTTAATAATTATAACTATTATAAGAATTAATCAATTTTAATTAACCATTCTAGCATGAATCTCCCTAAATTAATACAACTCTTATATTAATTAACATGAAATTTCCCTCATGCATTTGAATTAATAAATAACACTTATTCAAATTAAACAAATGAAGGAGTGAAGAACACTCGAGCGGAAACGTTAGCGGATCTTAGGCACCGATTTCCATTAATTTTGAGGATTAAAAGCATGCTAAAACATAACGAAAAACAGAGTGTAATATAAATACCTCTTGGAGCTTTAAATTCGTGAATCTCGTTGATTGTTTCTTTACACGAACGCGACATGGACGACCACCAAGATCTTCCTGCTATTCTCCGGTCTTAGAACGAGCTTGTGGGAACCCGTGCATGATGAATTTAGGAGAAAGAAAGGTTGAGAGAATATGGGGTTTTCAACCTTTTGAGCTCACGGTTTTAGAGAGAAATTTCAGCATCCATGCCTTCCTTTCTTCAGTGAATCACACGCACTTGCTTGATGAAGAAGACATACATATATATGTGTGTTTAATTGAAATTATGGATCTCAATTTTTCACCAATTTGGGTGGCAATCACACAAAGAATGCATGGTGTAATTCCTTGATAAATTGACACCTAAAATAAGAAATTTGATTTCTTTATTAATATCATAATAAAATAAATTTTGCATAATTAATATTAAATGAAATTAATTCTAATTTAATTAATTACATTTTGTTTAATTTTGATATCAAAATACCAAATTAAACATTGGTGTCAATCTCGTTTTCTCTTAAAACCGATTATGAATACGAATCACTATTCATCATTCAAAATCGAACATGTATCAAATACATTTTTCAATATTTAAATCATATTTAAATAATTCCAACTCTCTTAATAATTATAGTTTAATTCAAAGATTAAACTAAAATACGTTAAGTATATCGTATATAGTTAACCACAACTCCCTAATTCGAAGTTGAACGACTTTCAAATTCTTTCATCATTCTGTTCTAAGGTTAGATCCGATTGAGCTAGCAAGGGGACCTAATGGACCTACAGATCATGGGCTCCAACGATCCGAGATTAACCGGTTGAACTCTTTCAATCCTAGTTAACCAACATTCGTTAACTAACGAGACACTCCACTATAGCTCGTAGCTGAACTCCCCTCACTGTAGATTTATTTCTGTCCACCCGATATAACCGTGATTAGTAAGTCAATCCGTCACAGGTCGTTCGTAACTATAGTAAGGTCAAAAGGTCCGTTTTACCCCTATAGCACTTCTTGTTCCTTAAGCCTCAACTGAGTCCCTAATGAACAATTGGTTTGTGGTCCCACCACTAAACCTGAAACCTTTCGGGCCAATGAGAGGGCGGCGCGCCTTTGTTCACGTTCCGGAGTCAGTACTTAAGGGAACAACCTTTCTACTATCCCTAAAGATGGGTAGGAGTGAATTCCATCTTGCAGGACTATGTCCCCAGCTATCTATCCAGTCTTATCCCCAAAGTGGCAGGTATATTGAGCGGCGCTTATGGGCCACTCTCACCTATGCAAATCAAAGGATAATCCCGAATAAACAGGAGTTCATAGTTAGCTCAGGATTAAGATCGTGTTACTTAGGTCATCACTTTGAAATAGTCAGTTTCACAGTAAACGGCGTTATAAAGTGAAAGTGACTTATTTCGCGGTCCGGTCTTATACAAACTTCTTTTGCATAGGACGCCCCCACTCACATGTCTCTACATGAACGATTTAGGATCACATCGTTTGTATCAAAACAAAGTGGGCCTCGTCACATAGTTTTTCCTAGGATAAGATACCCAGTCTTATCCCTATACTATAGACCGTTTAGGCTATGTACTTGAACCTGATCCACTTTTATGTCACTACATAAAGTTCAAGTATTCATATCATAGCCAAGGATTCTTAGTTTTATTGGATTTGGGTTAATAAATACATTGTAAAACAAATCTTTTGACAACCATAACAAAAACTATTCTAATAAGTTTTATATATAAATTTGTTACATTTACTATCCACGAGTTTTAGGACATAAACCCCAACAACAAATGCATGAACATGCTTTCCTATGGTGGGGTTTTAAAACTATATGGCATGCTCATAATGCACATATAATTAATCTAATTTAATCACACATTCACAATGCATAAATAAATTAAAAACAACCTAAAGTGGATTGGTTTGGCAATTATAAACAAGCAATTAACTAATTATTACAATAATAATTATAAATAAAAGCTTGTAATCATCCCGAGCATATCGAACCGCCCCGAACCGACCCTCCAAGGATTGAACCGGGCTTGAAATCAGAGAAAGGAGGTTGCTGCAGACCGAACCGGACCAAGGACAGCAACTGAACCGAACCAAAAATCTGGAAAAAACTGCTTGTTGGAATTTTATGCATCAGCGTCGGGACGCTACGTGAAGAGCGTCCCGACGCTGTCACGAACAGTAGCATTCTGCTGCTGTTTTCTGCTGCGTCTTCTCCCGTTCTTCTTCGAATTTACAGCCTATATGGACTCTAATGACTCTATAAAAATTACAGACTCTAGTACACACATTAACGCTCTTACATATCCAAGCAATTACAATTTCATGAAGAATTGAAAGCTCAAAAAATTGCCAAACCAGAAAAGTCCACTTTAGCACCCAGAAAAATTCATTTTCAAAATGGTACCCACCACAGCAAAATTAATGCAAGTTAAGTGCTCTAATTATGCTCTGATACCAATTGACGGTGTTCATATAACTCATGCGGAAGCAATTGAAGATCGGAAGTACCTAACTACATCAATTTTGGTCCTAAAGCATGCTTGTTCTAGAAAAACAGAACAGAGAGAAAGAAACACCAACCTTTGTTGTAGCTCAACTTTGTGATGCTTCTTGTTGTGTTTTCTTCTCCTACCTTTCTAGGACAACCTCTAGTGTCTTCCCTACTATTCTCCGGGCCAAGAATGACTTGTGGGAGTCTATATAAGATAGGGAATGGGAAGGGAATGCTTGAAGCATCAAGCAATGGAGAAATATGAGTGATGAGAGAGCTTTGAGTCCAAATTCCAGCAGCATAACATTAAGGAAATGGCTCTCTTGAGCTTTGAATCTGATTCAAGCTCTTTTAAAGACATTCTCCATGCAAGGAGTACCATGAAGACACAAGACACATGGTAGTCTTGCAAGCCAAAGTGGATTTTAAGTGTCCATTACACAAGACATGCAACTATGTATGAGGTGTGTTGTTTTCCACTTTGTATCTTCATGCAAGAGTGGAAATCCAACTTAATCCACTATCTTCAACTTTGAAATCTGATTTCGAGCTTGCAATTTAATGTTGATTTCAATTCCAAATTGAATTTAACATTAAGTAATTGATTTTGAGACATTTCAAAATGATTTCTTATGATTAATCCAATTAATCATACTAATCTTGTGCAATTCCTTATATATGATCCTAATACATATATATTGTATTCAAAACACTTTTAAATACTTCATCTCTCATTTTCTAATTTAACTCATCCACCTTATATAGCCTTTCATCTGGAAATTCTTCAGCAATAGGAAGAGCTTTCAAAGTAGTGTCCTGTTCAATTCTAGAAAGATGGCCAGCTACTACATTCTCACAACCTCGCCTGTCTTTCACATCAAAATCAAATTCCTTCAACAATAGAATCCATTAAATCAAACGAGGTTTGGCATCCTTTTTATCAAACAAATACCTGAGAGTTGCATGGTCAGTATGCACAATAACTTTAGTCCCTAACAGATAAGGCCTAAATTTATCAAAAGCAAACACTACATCAAGCATTTCTTTTTCAGTGGTAGTGTAGTTTCTGTTGTGCATTATCCAGAGTCCTACTTGCATAATAAATGGCCCTGAAAAATTTATCACGCCTCTGTCCTAATACTGCTCCTACAGCATAATCATTAGCATCACACATAATTTCAAAAGGTTGACTCCAATCAGGTACAACAATAATAGGAGTAGTAGTCAACCTATCTTTCAATAGATTAAATGCTAGTAAACATTCATCAGAGAAAACAAAAGCAGAGTCCTTTTCAAGCAAATTACATAAGGGTTTAACAATTTTCGAAAAATCTTTAATAAAGCGCCTGTAAAACCCTGCATGTCCTAGAAAGCTCCTGACTCCCTTTACATTCGTAGGAGGAAGTAGTTGTTCAATGGCCGCTATCTTGGCTCTGTCCACCTCTAGACCTTTTTCAGATACTTTATGCCCTAAAACTATACCTTCAGTTACCATAAAATGGCATTTTTTTCAAGTTTAAAACAAGGTTAGTTTCTTGACAACGCTGCAAAACAAGAGAAAGATTATGTAAACAAGCATCAAAAGAGGAACCAAACACAGAGAAATCATCCATGAAAACCTCCATAATCTCCTCAACCATGTCAGCAAAGATGGCCATCATGCAACGTTGGAATGTAGCAGGGGCATTACACAACCCAAATGGCATTCTCCTGAAGACAAAAGTACCATAAGGACATGTGAATGTCGTTTTCCCTTGGTCCTCAGGGCAATAACAATTTGATTGTAACCTGAATAACCATCAAGAAAACAATAGTAAGGATAACCTGCAAGTCTATCAAGCATCTGATCAATAAAAGGAAGAGGAAAATGATCTTTTCTAGTAGCATTATTCAACTTCCTGTAGTCAATACACACTCTCCACCCAGTCACAGTCCTAGTGGAGATGAATTCATTCTTTTCATTCTTGACTATAGTTATCCCTCCCTTTTTTGGTATAACCTGCACAGGACTCACCCAAGAACTATCAGATATGGCATAAATAATCCCTGCATTTAAAAGTTTCAATACCTCATCTTTTACCACATCTTTCATGGCTGGGTTCAAACGTCTCTGAGGTTGAACTGATGGGGTAAAGGTATCCTCCATTAAAATTTTATGCATGACTATGGATGGACTAATACCTTTTATATCAGCGATGGACCAACCTATAGCGGATTTATGATCACGCAACACTCTCAACAATTTTTCTTCCTCTACTTTATTCAGAGAAGCAGATATAATAACAGGAAACGTGGATGACTCACCTAAGAAAGCATATCTAAGATGTGCAGGTAATTGTTTCAACTCAGGTGTAGAAACTTTAATAGGAACATCATCTTTAGCAGTTAGTTCCATGACCTTGCATTTCATTCTTCGCTCAACAGGTAAATGATTCAAAGCATCACAGAAGAAAGCAATATCCTGGTCTAAATCACCTAAATGCTCAACAACTAGATCTAACATGCTTATTTTCAGAGGATCAGCAGGCATAACAACATCCCTAATCTCAGCAATAGTAGCATCAACAATATCTATCCTATGGCATGTACTAACCTCATCTGGATATTTCATGGATCGATAAATGTTGAAAACTACCTCTTCTTCATTGACCCTCAAGGTTAGCTTACCCTGCTGCACATCAATCAAGGCACGTCCCGTGGAAAGGAATGGTCTACCCAAAATAATGGGGATCTCAGCATCCTCCTCCATGTCTAAAACCACGAAATCTGCAGGAAAGATAAATTTTTTAACTTTAATTAAAGCATCTTCTATCACGCCTCTAGGATATGTCATCGATCTATCAGCCAACTGCAAAGAAATAGTAGTAGGTTGTACCTCTCCAAGACCTAATTTTCTAAACACAGACAGAGGCATCATATTAATACTAGCACCAAGATCACATAATGCTTTATTAAAAGAAGAACTACCAATAGTGCAAGGAATAGTAAAACTCCCTGGATCTTTCAGTTTCTGGGGTAACGTTCTCTGTAATATGGCACTACACTCCTCGGTGAGATTCACAGTTTCATGAGCCTCTAACTTCCTCTTTTTGGTCATTATTTCCTTCATGAATTTAAAATAGTTAGGCCTCTGTTCTAAAGCATCTGCAAAAGGAATGTTAATATGGAGTTTCTTAAAAATATCCAGAAATTTAGCAAACTGAGCATCAATCTTTTTCTTTTGAAAACGTTGAGGATAAGGAATAGAAGTAGAATGAGTAGGAAGAATAGAACTAGTAGACTTTTCAATATTCAAAGTCGATGCTGCTCCCTTTTCGGTCTGTGCTTCAATCTCCTTTTCCTCACTGATGATAGGATCCTCAGTAGGCTGCTTTTCTGGAACCTCAAGCTGCTTTCCACTCCTCAAAGTAATAGCTTTACAGTGCTCTCGTGGATTTACCTCAGTGGTACTAGGGAACTAACCTTTTTGCATGGCATTCAAGGAAGATGCAATTTGACTAATCTGAACCTCCATGTTTTTAATGGCAGTCCCATGACTATTAACAGTGCTACTAACAGTGTCTAGCATGTTCTTAATCTTATTAGTCATAGACCTAGACTCATTAATAAATTGACCAACTAAGTCCTCTAAGGAAGATTTCTTTTCTTGTGGTGCAGGTGCAGACATAAATCCAGGAGGTGGTTGCAAGACATTTTTATTGTTGACATAGGAAAAATTTTCATGATTTCTAAGCCCTGGATGATAATGAGTAGGTAAAGAATTTTGGTTACCTTTAAAGCCAGAATTTCTGTTGTTCACATACTGTGCCTGCTCTATGTTTGAATCATCGAAAAATTGGGATGACTCAATGGATTGTGAATTCCCTGTAGCAAAGAATTTCATAAAAGCATTAGCCAAAGAGTGCATTTGAGCTTGTAAAGCTGAGACATTATCTATCTCATGAATCCCAGCTACAGTTCTAGAGGATGAACGTTCAGAAGGCCACTGATAATTGTTCGTGGCCATGTCCTCTAGCAAGGTCCGAGCACTTTCCACAGTTTTAGAAAGTAAAGTGCCTCCTGCAGCTGCATCTAAAATAGTTTTAGTAGTACCATTTAGACCATTATAAAATAATTGAATTTGTAACCAGTCAGGATAGCCATGCTATGGGCACTTCCTCAGTAATTCCTTGGAGCGTTCCCAAGCTTCAAACAGTTGTTCATCATCTTTTTTCTTAAAAGTCCCAATCTCACTCCTTAACTTTGCTGTCTTTGCAAGTGGGAAATATTTGGCAAGAAAAGCCTGAACCAACGCGTCCCACGTAGTAATGCTCCCAGGTGGAAGTGATTGGAGCCAGTCCCTAGCTTTATCTTGCAAAGAAAAAGGAAATAATCGTAAGCGTATGGCATCTTCAGTAACACCATTCAACTTCACAGTTCCACAGATATCCAGAAAAGATTTCAGATGAGAGTTAGGATCCTCAGAGGGGAATCCTCTGAATGCACTCTCCCTATCCATCTGGATGAGGCCAGTTTTGAGCTCGAAATTATTTGCATTAATCGGCGCGTAGACTATTCCAGATTGTTGATCAGGAAAAGTAGGTTGGAAATAGTTCGGTATCGGTTTCTGCTCATCTTGTGGATTTGGATTGGCCATTGATGCAAGTCTTTCCCTTTTCTCCTTCCTGTTCTTTTTGCAAGTCTTTTCGATTTCAAAATCAAAGGGCACTAACAGCACGTCCTATCTTTTCGCATACAAAATTACAACCTAAGATAAATAAGAAAAACAAAACCAAAAATAAAACAAAAACAACAAAAATAAAGAATTGCCAATCCCCGGCAACGACGCCAAAAACTTGATACGCAAATTGCTAACCTCAAGTGTACGGGCCCAAGTTATAATATAGTGATTGAAAATCGGATGTCGTCCTCTTGGTTGGTTTTCTAGTTCCCCTAATTATTAAAGACATATTCGCCCAATTTTATTTAGAGAAAATAATCGAGAAATATGCAAATCAATGACAAACTAATCAAAGCAATAAAATATGGAAACTCAATGGAGAAAAGCCTTAGGGAATTGATTTCACCTATTAGATGCATTAATTAATTTAAAGAATAATTAGGAACAAACTCGTAAAAAGTTCATAAACCAAGGATTATTCGTACTTAAAAGCCTCTCCCGAGTATAATTAATTCTTTATGCAAATTAAGAAATTGATATCCCTATCTAATTTCAACAACACGCATAAGCAATAAGAACAATCCTTATAACGGTTTCTCAAGCAATCCCAAATCTCCCAATTAAAGATTCACCTGAGTCATGCAATTGGAAGTCTAATCTCAACTACCCTCTCCCGAGCGATTACTTCAGAAACAACAACATATAATTTGTGATTAAGAGATTATAAGCATTAAGCATACAATTGCATAAATAAACCGCATTACGAAACGTCCTAAAAAAGCCGTAAATTAATCCATACAAACTAATGGCTACATCAACCCCCGAAGAAACGAAATTTAGCTACACATGGTCTCTAAAATACAAGCGAAATCAGTCCAATACATGTTAAAATCAGTACGAGAAATAAGAGAAAAAGATTAAACTCGCTAGCCGTGATTCCCATGCGTTCCCGTCACGATCCTCCCGATCCAAGCTCCCAAAATCAAGCTCCCTGTGTTTCTGCCCTGTTTTGTGTGTTTTCCCTCTCTAAAAATCATGTTTCTCTCTCCAAAACAGCTCCCTTAATCAGATGGCATCGCAAACAATATATACTGCCCATTCTGCACGACAGCATCGCGATTCTGTCGCACGCGTGCCCTAATTAATTCAGGAAAATTCGTAGCGTCTCGACGCTGCCTCCATTCGCGCACCTCCTGCCTTATACCTAGCGTTGAGACGCTCCAAGGGCTAGTGTCTCAACGCTAGGCCTAAAATTTTGCTTCCTTCGCTTCTTTTCTTGGCTCGAACTCATTCTTCAGCTCTTAACTCACCGGTAATCTTCGAAAACGTTGATTTCCATTTAAATGCTTGATTCCTACAAAACAAAACCAAATAGACATAAAATTGGCCAAAAAGTACCCAAGACAAACGATAAAATCATATAAAATATAGCACAATAAATTGCGCTATCAGATATTCAATAAAGAATGACATGCATTAAACCCTACTTAAGCAAATAAAACACTTTCAAGCCATAAAACCCTAAGGGAATTCACCACATTGAACCCCTCAACGAGATTTAGCTACTCACAATGGGATAAAGAGCAAATGAACACATTTCCATTGAAATAATGATGAAAAGAATACAAGATAATGAAAAGATTCAAGAGCTGGAATTAAAAGAGATAGCTAAATATTATGGATTTTTTGTTTACACAATCCTTCTAGAGTTTGCTAAGACACTCCACTCTCTCACTTTTACAAGATGAGAATGGGTGAAACTCTCTACAAACCACAAGGTTTGATGTCTAACTCTCTCTCTTTGGTTAGAATTTGGTCATCTAAGAAGGACCTCGGGCATCCCTACTCATTGACGTCGAGCCAAGGCACTGTCACCACCCTTTTCTTCCAAGTGAGTTCTGCTTAAATTTGACTTCGAATCCCGAGCTTATATAGTGTAGAAATTGGTTGAGGAGTTGCGAAATAGGTGTTGGAAGGTTGCCCAATCAGTTTCGGGGTAAAAAAAACCAATTAGGTGCGAAGAAGACTCGTCAACAACGACCCGTGCTCGACTCGGAACGACCCCTGTTTTTCTAGAAATGCGGTCGCATTTCCATTTTGCGTTCCAAGAAATGCGGTCGAATTTCTAGGGAATTACAGCTTCAACTCTGTTTTTCTGCACAACAGCAAACTAAGTCAAATTTGCTTCAAATCAAGTCTTTTTAAGCATAATTAAGCATAATTCAACAAAAGTGATTCTCAACACCCCAACTTATCAAATTAACATATTTTGAGCTCGGAAATAGTAAAATTGACCTAAACACTCAATATTTGAACAAGAAATGAGCTAAGATTAAGGGTAAAATAGGTATGTTTTTTACCCTTATCATACCCCCAAACTTAACTCATTGCTTGTCCTCAAGTAATTACCAATCAAAACGTTAGAGGTCAACTCTTTAATTGCCAATCAGAACGTGAGAGTTCAATATTAATTGCAAACCAGAATGTTAGAGTTCATGCATAGTAATGAATCGTGGTACGAGTATCAACTTTTCATTTCGAATCAAGTGACATGGAATCAAGTAAACATCTATTTCAAGATCGTTTTCTAAAAAGATTGCCTTTCAAGAGAGGGTTCTACTCTAGTGCCAATCACAATGTTTGAGTTTCCTAGGCATGAAGATTTCTACTGTTCTTTTTCAAAGCAAAACTCTCTCTCATCCATCCTAACCAATGTGCTTAAACTCCCTAACTTCAAATCATCGAGCCTAGTGTAGTCCTTTTAGTCTAAGAAAACAATCTTTAGGAAAACAAAGGCATATATGAATTACTAGACCTTTTCCATCTCCCGCAAACTTATGTGACTGCTGGTGCTCCTTTTATTCTAACTTCTTTTTCTCCCAAGAGCATCCTTGCTGTCATCTTTACCTTCGTTCTATCTTATCGACACTTTGTGGTGAAGATATCTAGCTACGAGCAAAGTTCACAAGCTCGGAGTGATACTCACTTCCCTAGGCAAACCTTTCATGTATTGGCAAACCATGGGTGTCATGAATGCCCCTGGCTACTCAGTAAACCATAGGAAGGAGGAGTAACTCTCGGTTTTTTTTTTGGGCAATATATACTGAGCACATATTCATTCCAACAATACAAATTTACAAGAATATTTACATAATAAAGCATAAAGCACCCCCCCCCCGGCCCAAACTTAAAGGTAGACAATGTCCTCATTGGCTTGTTTTTTAGGCATGGGCTTAACATGAGGCTTTTTGGTTCTCAAAACTTAAAGTCTAAACTCTCCTAGAGTGTTTAGAAAGGTTAAACACGAGGAGGTTTAGATTCTAAGACAAATTTGTAAAGAAAAAGACTAATGGAAAGCTTATGACTAGAAAACAACTCAGTTGAGACGATGACACTTGTGAGATAGAACAAAGCTCTAGTTTTCATCATTAAGGACTTAAAAGAAAACTCCTTTGAAACATGCTTTTTTCCTTCCAAAATATTTTTAAAGCACTTTTTCTAAAGGTTGATTTTTTCTTTAAAACTATCATAGGTAAAGCTCAAAAAACAGAAAACATGTTTTTCAAGAAAAGATCTAAAAAACCCAAGTTCTTCTAACCTAAACTATCCACAAACTAACTAAACTAACCTACGATCGAAACTATGAACAACTAAACAATTAAAACAATCAAAACAGCAACTAACCTACTAAAAACAGAATTTAAACATGCCAAAACAAACAAAACAGCAAACAATCAAAAATAGTATTATTCAAAAAAAAATATTCAGTCAAAGGGGATCAGAAAACTCCCATATTCCTCGTCTGAGGAATTCTCTTTCTCTTCATTCTCTCCATCTTCCTCTTCATCAGAATCCTCTTCTTCCTGGGGTGGCAGCGACTAAGGGAAATTTGGAAAGACTAGAGCGATGCTTGGGGCGATGGAGAGATAGAACTCTCTAATAGCTTCATCCCTCTCTTTGGCATATGTCCAGTATGTCTTCAGGTTCTCCCTGATTCAATCAAGCTGGTGGTGGACCATGCCTAGGGCTTCTGATACTGGTGAAGGCCCTGTAAAAGGAGTGTGCTGCGATGGAGAGGCTACATTTGGCCCTGATTGAGGTGTGGTCTATGATGTGGAGGCTTTATCCTTCCTCTGGATTTTGTTCTACTAGAGCTTCCCTGTCAAGGACAAGTCGATGGTTGGTTTAAAGAAATGGCGCTCCTCGTCCTTGCCTGGCACAATCTCTGAAAGAGTTGGGTGATGAGTGAGCCAAAGAAAAGCTTGCCTGCCCTTTTCCGTCCACAGGCTAAGATTTCATCCCTTATAATGCTCCCTATGTTGATTTCCAACCCCTTCATAAGACAATAGAGTGGCATCACTCTATCCATTGAAATTGTGTTGTCGTGGGTGGTTGGCATTGTTGGGTTCCTAGAGTGAGTAAAATTATGATATGAAATACTCTAGAATTCCTGTGCAAGTATACACAGTCTGCAGCAAGTAACATTATCAATCCAAGGTCTGAATAAATCTCTACTTTACCTATTTTGTGCAATTTGCCTAATGGTTTCAAGAATAATAAAAATGTTGGGTTTTATCGGAATTATGCTGAAGCAAAATAAATGACAGAACAACGAGTAAACAAATAGACAGATAGATTAAAGACAGGCGTTGGTTAGGTTTTAGTGATTGTTATAAAATATGCTCTAGCAAATGCATTTCCCGCAGTATTATTAGCGGATTCCTCCCGGAACTCCGAATCTTTTGGGATGTGTTTCAACCCCAATGAAGCGCGACCGATCAGGCACTAGGCAACTGGCTATCCCTAGCTCAGTCACTGGCGTTCACCAATACACAATGATCGTAATGTGGATAATTGCCACACACTCTCTAAATTATCCCTGAAACTAGAGAGAGCTATCCATACCGGCTGGCCAGGCGGGCATAAAATAAGAATAAGCACAACAATTAACCAAAATGCTATAGTAAATTTATTACTAGAGATGAAGCAGAGTAATCACATTATTCCTAACCAACACCCTAAGCTACTTAGTTCATAACAGGCATAGGAATACGAATTACAATCTGAGTAAGCATGTCCATAACCACAATTTAAGAAGGAAAATAAACTCTCTAATCAGCTTGCGGATGATGGTGTACTTGATGATCTTCAATCTCTACACTATTCGGCTTCCAAGGGAAAACATGGAATATCTTTGACTTTGACGACTACTTCCTTTTATAGAAGGATGGGAGGCTTGAATTAGGTCAACTAGGACACGTGTAAGGCTCTCCTTGATCCTTTATCCCGAAAATATCTCAATAGAAGTCGGTTCATGAAGTTGGCTAACGAGCTATGATGTGGCAGTTTCTGCTCCCAGTTTTGCTGCAACATAGAATTTGCTCCTTCCAGTCGCTCAGCAGCATAATCTGCACAAAGTGATTTCCAATGCTTCCATTCTTCCAAATGGGTTAAATCATGTAATATCTCTCTAAAACCAACCCTAATAAGCATAAATGACACACAAATCCCTATATAATTGAGGCCTAAATAACTACCTTTTGGGCAGTTATCATACCCCCAAACTTGAACTATTGCGCGTCCCGAGCAATACTAACCAACCTTCCTTCAAGAATTTCAGAATATTAGACAAAGAATTAGCTTAATCAAATCAGACAGTCCATCACTACCTTTAACCTTTACCTGAGCACTCTGCAAAACCAAGCTCTGCTGCGGCAAAATGATTCCTTCAGTAGGGACAAATAATCACCACTTTTCAACTTAATTCTAAGAACTCACCACAGCCTAGCTCTATTATCAGACATTTCAAAACATATTTTTAAAGGGGTTTATAACATTATTTACAGACTTAAAGCAGCCTTACAGTCATAAGCTCTTAAGCATGGGATGACCCACTTTATGGTGCAGTATACCCTTGCCTCAAGCTCATCACCAACTAGACTTAATACTCATTATAAAGCTAAAAAATCCTGAGTTATTCCATCTCTTGCCCCTCAGAATGGCGACATTTTATGATGAAGCTCACCTAAGTTATGGGAGACAGAAAAACTGCTGGATCATCATTCATCCCTCAAAACTTTTGCTCTGTCAATATTTTCAGCAAAAATCTTCAACAAATAATTTTTTCAGCAAATAATTTTTCTTATATTTCTTGTTTCCTAGGTCATCTTTTGACGCGAAGACAAACTGTGGGTATCAAAAATGTCCCCGGTTACTCAATAACCTAGCAAATTTTGAAGGAGAAGAATGCTCGAGCAAAATAATTGGAGTAGCAAAAAGTCCCCCAAACTTGAATTATTCATTGTCCTCAATGAATCATTAATTAAACAATTATACCCCCAAACTTAAATTTTTCTATCTGAATTTTTAAACTAAACATGGGACTTAGATTAATCTTAAAGTGAATCATATAAGTCAATACTACCGTCAAAAATCTTCATGCCGCAGCAACAGTCCAGGCTAGAAGAAATGCTCAAGCAAAAGGTTTCTGGAGATCAGAATACCTTGATCTAACTAAGCGTAATCAGTCCAAGCTTCAAAAATTCAGAAGAAAATAGTTAAGTTAGAGTCAGTCAGTGCTCATGGAATAGAAACATTCAGAAATTTCATTAAAAAAATAAGAAAAATATTACAAAGCAGATATTTTTTATCAAAGAAGCAGAAAATTAAAAAGAAAGACAAACAGTTATAACAATGAGCAGGGTCAATTATGCGCGAGCAAACAAAAATAAGAAAACAAAAGTAATGCTCGCTCCAGGTCATCCGATCAATCACTCTTCTTGACCCTGCTCCTCATCATCATTTTCTTCTCGTTCAACAGGCGGGGGTGGTATCCAGAGATTAAACAAATCATCGGGAAACATTGGAAAGGCCGGATATGGTGTTGAGAAATTGCTTTGCAAGGCCCCCCTTAGCGCATCATCTCTCCTCTTAGCATAAGTCCAGTAGGTCTGAGCTTGCCTTTCAGCAAACTCTAACCTACTGGTCAATACTGACAGTTGCTCTAGGATTTGATTGACGCCATACACAAGCCCACCCTGGCGAACCTCTTGCATACGCTGAAGCCGCACCAGATTAGGTGTGTCAATGATTCCCTTATCAGCCATGATCATATCTTCTGGAACCGTGGGCACTCCTGCCCTGCTGCATAACATCGTAATCGTGTTCGGAAAAAATAGCTTCCCCACCTTCTTCTTCCAGCAATCAAAAATCTCAGAAGAAATAATTTTTCCTACATCTATACTCATCGAACGAAGAATGGCAAAAGCAAGCAATACCCTGTCCCGAGATACCGTGGAGTCGTGTGTTGTCGGCAGCAAGCGGAGCCTAATGAAGCCCATCCAAGTGTTGGCTTCACTCTTCAAATAAGCAGCTTGAAACGTATGCTTCCGCGTCTGCGACACCCTCCATTGGGCCCCCTCAATGCCTACCTCCCGGACAGCCGCACTCAGTTGATCACTAGATGGTGCAGCCACCATCTCATTAAAAACGGCATGCGGGAAATCCTGGAGATCGAACATTTCATTGATGGCCTCAGGACTCCACTGTACAGGCACTCCTCGAACGATGACCTCAAAATCATTCTTAACGTCAAGATTGGCGTAAAATTCTCGAACAATGTTGGCATTCACAGGTTCTGGCTTCGCACAAAATTGCCTCCAACCGAGGTTCACTATTCCAGCCTCCAAAAACCTAGGTAAATCATTGCCAAATCCACGTTCGAACAAGAAGTCCCGTTTCAGTACCTCCTGGTATTTTGCTCGGGCAAGATCGTTGACGAAGCGAATGAATGGCGCCCTCGGCTCCTCAATTTCTCCTGATGCTTCGGCAATTCCTTTGCCCCTGCTTTCTCTCTGGACACGCAAACGTTCTTCTTCCGCCTTTCTTGCCTCTTCCTCTTTTTCCTTATTCTCGGCTTCCCTTTTTTCTTCCTCAGAGTCCGATGCCGGAGGCGATGGCGTGTTCTGAACCACCTTCACGCGACCCGCCTTCCTCTTGATGCGGCGGCGCTTTGGTGGTTCCGGCATAATGATTTCAACATGAGCCTCCTGCTCCGGTGTTTTCTCCTCGCCAGGCTCACCTTCATCCTGCTCTTCACCCTCTGTTTCTTGATGTTTCTCGACATTCCCTTCTTGAACCGCAACAGACATTATCGATCCTGTCTCAGGATGTGTAGCTCCCTCTGTATCCGCGACATTCACCGTCTCTTCTTGAATCGTTTCTTGCTCCGCAGCCCTCTGCTGCCTCCTTCTTTGTTTAGCCTCTTTTTCCTCCGGCGTTCTCTTTTTCTTCGTTTTTCCTTTCTGCACTTCTGGTGTAACCGGCACCTCTTCCTCTTCACTTTCTCTCTCTTTTCGAGCTCTTGTTTTAGCCATTGGAGGTGTAAAGGGGTTTTGACAGAGAATGCGAAGAAAGAAAGAATAACGCTCACACGAAGATTTGATCAAGAAGACGAAGTGGGAGAAGCTTACCAGCGCTTGCGAATAAATAAGGCTCCAGCAAACAAGAATCCTAACCGAAAGGATTTGCCCTGCCATAACTAATATTACCGTTGTAAATTTAAAAATGCAAACTTGGAAGTCGAAAATTACCAACGGTAAAATTTCAGATTCCAAACGCCCATGGTAAAATCGACGTGCTGTCATCATTGAAGCCTTCGCATAATTACTCTGGGACACGTGGCCTCATCGGACGATGCACGCACATTTACCTGCAAGGAGTTAAAGCTAAATCTAACGGTAACAATAATAAATTCCAACGGAAACCCTTTTAACTCGGAATATTTTGCTCCAGCAAAATTTTTGCCGCAACAATATGCTGGTCCGGAAGAATCTTAGATACGGAAGTCAAATTTCAAAAACAGAAAAATCAAAGGTTTTTTCTTTAAATTAAATTTAACCAAACATCCCAATCTCTTATTTTCAAAAGAAGCCGAATATATTAGAGAAAATCGCTATTAATTAAAACTAGAATTTAAATAACTGAAAATAAAATCCAGATAAAATAAAATCTAACTAACTAAAAGATAATCCAAAGATAATAAAGAACCCGAAAATCAAATCAAATAAAATAAAAAAAAAACTCAAACCTAATCTACCAACAAAAATGCTTAAAAGATAAAATCTAACAACTCATGCAAAATTAAATCTAACCTAACCGAAAAATAAAATCAAATTAACGGAAAATAAAATCAATTCAAATCCTGGGAGCTCAAAATTTTGCTCTGTGAAATGCTCCCGCAAAAGTCCTGCTCTTTCAATCATCAACCAAACGTAGGGAAGGATATTTCGACTGAAATTCCTCACCCCAATAATTTTTCACACGCTGTCCATTCACCTTGAATACTCTCCTATCTTTTTCATCCTGCAAAGTAATTGCTCCATTGGAAAAAACCTCAACCACAATAAACGGTCCTGACCATTTAGATTTTAATTTTCCAGGAAATAATTTTAATCTAGAATTATAAAGCAAAACTTTTTGACCCTTTACAAACTCCTTAGACTTTATTTTCTTGTCATGCCACAGCTTAGTCTTCTCCTTATACATTTTCGCATTCTCGTAAGAAAATTGGCGAAATTCATCTAACTCATTAAGCTGCAGCATTCTTATTGCTCCTGCACGACTCAAATCAAAATTTAATTTTTTCAAAGCCCAAAATGTTTTATGCTCAAGCTCTAATGGTAAATGGCAAGCTTTCCCATATACTAACCTATAGGGAGACATACCTAAAGGAGTCTTATAAGCTGTCCTATAAGCCCAAAGAGCCTCATCCAACCTAAAGGACCAATCCTTTCTAGATGGATGGACTACTTTCTCTAAAATAGCTTTAATTTCCCTATTACTAATTTCAGCTTGACCATTTGCTTGTGGATGAGGGGTAGCTATCCTTTGCTTAATCCCATACTTAGCTAAAAGCTTAGTTAAGATATTATTAACAAAATGTGTACCCTCATCACTCACTAAAGCCCTAGGTGTCCCAAACCGCGCAAAAATGTGCGATTGAAGAAACCTTGCTACTGTCTTGGCATCACTCTGATGGCATGCGATGGCCTCCACCCACTTGGACACATAATCAACTGCCAATAAGATAAAAACATTGCCATTAGAAGGGGGAAATGGCCCCATAAAGTCAATACCCCATACATCAAATAATTCAACTTCTAAAATGTAAGTAAGAGGCATTTCATCTCTAGGCCCCAAATTTCCTCTCCTTTGGCAAGCGTCACATTGCTTGTAGAACCAATGGGCATCCTTGAATAATGTAGGCCAGAAGAATCCGCAATGCAAAATCCTCATAGCCGTCCTCTGTCCGCTGAAATGACCTCCATACGGCGAAGAGTGACATTGCTCCAGGATTTGTTTTGCTTCAGCACCTGAAACACACCTACGAATAATACCATCAGAGCATTGCTTATACATAAACGGCCCATCCCAAAAGAAAAATTTCGCATCATGCTTAAACTTTTTCTTTTGCCTCCAATCCATATCAATAGGGGTGACTCCTTATACTAAAAAGTTGGCAATATCAGCATACCAAGGGACATCCCTGACTACCTTTACTTGAACAGCAAAAAGCTGCTCATCTGGAAAAGAATCGGAAATGGCAGATTGCTCCAGCAAAAACGATGATGGATCAAGACGAGATAAATGATCTGCAACGACATTCTCTGATCCCTTCTTGTCCTTTATTTCCAAGTCGAACTCCTGCAGTAATAAAATCCAACGAATTAGTCTCGGCTTTGCATCCTTCTTAGACATTAAATACCTTATTGCTGCATGATCCGTGAACACCGTGACTTTAGATCCAACCAAATATGGTCAAAATTTCTCAAAAGCAAACACAACAACTAACAACTCCTTTTCAGTAGTTGTGTAGTTGACCTGTGCTTCATTTAAAACCTTGCTTACATAATATATAGGATGAATAAATTTGCCCTGCTTTTGCCCCAGCATCGCACCTACCGCAACATCACTCGCATCACACATTACCTCGAATGGCAAATTCCAATTAGGTGCGCAGAGAATGGGTGCTGAGATTAAAGCAGCCTTTAACGTTTCAAAAGCCTTCCTACAATCTGCATTAAAGTCAAAAACATGATCAGTGCACAACAAGTTACAAAGAGGTTTACTGATTTTGGAAAAATCCTTTATGAACCTCCTATAAAATCCAGCATGTCCTAAAAAACTCCGAATTCCCTTCACTGAACTCGGTGGCTCTAGCCTTTCAATAACCTCAACTTTTGCTCTATCAACTTCTAGACCATTTTTAGAAATCCTATGACCTAACACTATGCCCTCCTTCACCATGAAGTGGCACTTCGGCCAATTAAGTACTAGATGGGTATCCTCACATCTTTTTAATACCTTTCCTAAATTATCTAAACAACTCTGAAAAGACCCTCCAAACACTGAAAAATCGTCCATAAAGACTTCAACAGTGGACTCAATCATATTAGAAAAAATTGCTAGCATACACCGCTGAAATGTTGCTGGAGCATTGCAAAGGCCAAAAGGCATTCTCCTAAAAGCGAATGTCCCATAAGGGCAGGTGAAAGTGGTTTTCTCCTGATCTTCAGGAGCAATAGTAATCTGGTTATACCCAGAATATCCATCCAAGAAACAGTAATAGGCCTGACCAGCCAATCGATCCAACATCTGATCGATAAATGGTAGAGGGAAATGATCCTTTCGGGTGGCTTTATTAAGCCTTCTGTAATCCATACAAACCCTCCAGCCAGTTACTGTCCTTGTGGGAATCAGCTCATTATTTTTATTGCTCACCACAGTGACACCTCCTTTCTTAGGAACACATTGGACAGGGCTTACCCAATTGCTATCAGCAATTGGATAAATGATCCCAGCATCCAACCATTTAATTACCTCTTTTTTAACAACCTCTTTCATTGCAGGGTTAAGCCTTCTTTGTTGCTCAACACTCCTAAAGGATCCCTCCTCTAGAGTGATTTTGTGCATACAAAAAGATGGGCTAATTCCCTGAATATCAGCCAATGTCCAACCTATAGCTTTGCGGTATTGCTGCAGCAATTTTATTAAGGCCTCCTCATGCTCCGGCATTAAATCTGATGCAACAATAATGGGCAACGTCTCACTTTCCCCAAGATACACATACTTTAGATGATCCGGTAAAGGTTTCAAATCTAAAGTGGGTGCCTCAATTAGGGATGGCTTAATTGGGGGAGCCTTTCTTTGATCTAAATCTAAAGACTCAAAAACATCCTCACACCTAAACAATTCTTTTTCATTTTTTCTATCTAAAGAACAAAACTCAAAATCTTCTATACTAACCTCTCCATGCTTTTCTGAATGCTTATCAGCCGAATCCTGTATTTCTGTCTCAATAACTGTGCTCTCCAGAATCCTAATGAAGGAGCAATCCTCCATTTCATCTGGATATTTCATGGCTTTAAACACATTAAATTTCACTTCCTCATTACAGACTCTCATTGTTAATTCTCCTTTTTGAACATCTATTAATGCCCTACCAGTAGCCAAAAATGGACGACCTAGAATAATTGGGACATCTTTATCAGCCTCATAGTCTAAAATAATAAAATCAACAGGAAATATGAATTTATCAACTTTTACTAAGACATCCTCAATTTTACCCTCTGGATATGTGATAGACCTATCAGCTAATTGGAGTGTAACTGTGGTAGGTCTAGCTTCACCAATACCTAACTTCCGATAGACCGAAAGAGGCATAAGGTTAATGCTTGCACCTAAATCACAAAGTGCTCTACCTAATTCCTTTCCTCCTATAGACACAGGTATAGTAAATGACCCTGGATCCTTAGCTTTGGGGGGTAGACCATTCTTAAGAATAGCACTACACTCCTCAGTAAGAGATACAGTTTCAAACTCACCTAACCTTTTCTTTTTAGTCAAAATATCCTTAAGAAATTTAGCGTAATTAGGCATTTGCTCTATAGCTTCTACTAAAGGGATATTTATATGCAACTGCTTAAGAATCTCTAAAAACTTTTTAAATTGACCATCCTGATTCTTAGGCTTTTGCCTTTGTGGAAAAGGTAGAGGTGGTACATAAGGTGGGGGCGGCACATATGGTGGTTCTTCATCTGGCACAGAACCAGATGCTCCAACATTCTCTTTGCTGCCTCCAGCACCCTGACCAGACTCCAACTCTTTTTCAATAACAACAATATTATCACTATTACTATTTAAATCCTGGGTCTTTCTAGACTCTTCTAATGGCTTACCACTCCTAAGAGTTACTGCCTTTACCTGCTCCTTACCTTCCCTTCGAGGGTGTTCAGTATCCGAAGGAAGTTTCCCTTGAGGCCTCGCCTTGAGCTCATTAGCTAGCTGACCCACTTGCAATTCCAGGGCCCTCATCGAAGCTTGATTACTTTGAATTGCGGCGTCTGTGCGAGCCATAAATTCTTTCATCATTGTCTCGAGAGAATTTCCCGAATTTTGCTGGGGCAAAGCCGGCTTATTTTGCTGGGGCATTACCTGCGCTTTAGCAAATCCTGGCTGGTTCATCTTTTGTTGCGCTTGCACGTTATTTCCTTGACCTCCCCATGAGAAGTTGGGGTGGTTGCGACAACCTGGATTATAGAAGTTAGAATAAGGGTTGTTCCTCTGGTTACCTACAAAAAACACAGAAGCTGGATTGTTGGGGCAAAACTCGTAGTTGTGATCTTCACCGCAATAGACACATGCTTCGTCCGTGACTTGGTTCACCACTGCTGTAGGCTCCATAGCTGGTGGCTGCTGATGACTAATCACTGTCACATTCTTAAGAGCGTTAGCAATCATAGCAAGATCAGCCCTAATGGTGGACACACCATCAACCTCTAGCACACTCTTAACCTTTTTATTTGTGCCTCTAACATCCGACCACTGACAACTATTAATAGATATTCTTTCTAAAATTTCATAGGCTTCATCAAAAGTTCTTGCCAAAAGGGCCCCTCCAACCGAAGCATCGACCATACTTTGGGTTACTCCATTTAAACCATTGTAGAATGTTTCCATTTGAATACAATGAGGTAACCCATGGTGGGGACACTTTCGCAAAAGCTCCTTAAACCTCTCCCAAGCCTCACTAAAAGTCTCATCTTCAAGTTGCCTAAACCCTACTATTTCACTCCTTAATTTAGCATTTCTATTAGGTGGGAAATATTTACTCAAAAATTTTTCAGCTAACTCATCCCATGTCCTAATTGATCCTGGAGCAAAAGAGTTTAACCATGATTTTGCTCCATCTCTAAGAGAATACGGGAACAAAGTTAATCTAAGAGCATCTCTAGGCACTCCTTGAATTACAAAAGAATCACTAACTCCTAGAAAAGACTTAAGATGTAAATGAGGGTCGTCAGATGACAAACCATGGAATTGCCCCACGGTTTGCAACATCTGAAACATTACCGGTTTCATTTCAAAATTCGCCGCTTGGATTTGGGGACGTGCAATCCCTGGATGCAACTCATTAAACATCGGGACACCATATGCTCGAATGGCTCTGGTCCTATCGTTCGCTATCAAGAAAGGATTCTCAGCCTGATTATTTCGCTGCTCATTTTGCTCAAACAGTGGGTTTTGCTGCAGCAACGGATTCTGCTGGGGGTTCACTGCTACTGGACCTTCAGGAACCTGCGGGAGTTGCGGCACGTTCTCCATCTGGTTTCTGCGTTGCTCCCTCCTTCTGTTCCTAAATGTCCTTTCAATTTCTGGATCAAGCTCAAACCGTACCCCAAGCGGATTGCTCATGCACCAAAATCACACCTGCAAAAACAAAAGAAACAATCAAAAAGTTCACGCACCAAACCACTAAAACACATACACAAAACAGATCAGATAAAAACTTATTCAAGTTCCCCGGCAACGGCGCCAAAAACTTGTTGGGTTCCTAGAGTGAGTAAAGTTATGATATGAAATACTCTAGAATTCCTGTGCAAGTATACACAGTCTGCAGCAAGTAATATTATCAATCCAAGGTCTGAATAAATCTCTACTTTACCTATTTTGTGCAATTTGCCTAATGGTTTCAAGAATAATAAAAATGTTGGGTTTTATCGGAATTATGCTGAAGCAAAATAAATGACAGAACAACGATTAACCAAAATGCTATAGTCAATTTGGATAATTGCCACACACTCTCTAAATCATCCCTGAAACTAGAGAGAACTATCCATACCGGCTGGCCAGGCAGGCATAAAATAAGAATAAGCACAACAATTAACCAAAATGCTATAGTCAATTTATTACTAGAGATGAAGCACAATAATCACATTATTCCTAACCAACACCCTAAGCTACTTAGTTCATAACAGGCATAGGAATACGAATTACAATCTGAGTAAGCATGTCCATAACCACAATTTAAGAAGGAAAATAAACTCTCTAATCAGCTTGCGGATGATGGTGTACTTGATGATCTTCAATCTCTACACTATTCGGCTTCCAAGGGAAAACATGGAATATCTTTGACTTTGACGGCTACTTCCTTTTATAGAAGGATGGGAGGCTTGAATTAGGTTAACTAGGACACGCGTAAGGCTCTCCTTGATCCTTTATCCCGAAAATATCTCAATAGAAGTCGGTTCATGAAGTTGGCTAACGAGCTATGATGTGGCAGTTTCTGCTCCCAGTTTTGCTGCAGCATAGAATTTGCTCCTTCCAGTCGCTCAGCAGCATAATCTGCACAAAGTGATTTCCAATGCTTCCATTCTTCCAAATGGGTTAAATCATGTAATATCTCTCTAAAACCAACCCTAATAAGCATAAAGGACACACAAATCCCTATATAATTGAGGCCTAAATAACTACCTTTTGGGCAGTTATCAGGCATCAAACGGTTCTTGATGAACTGAAGCCACACTGCCAATTCTGGCTTTAAGTGCTTGGCACTAGAGACTTCACTTTGGTCTGCGATTCTTTCCACTAGACCCCTTTGATGGCCACAAGCTTCAGAGCTTCCTTCATTTTCTTGGCCAAAAGGTTCCCGATCACATCATTCCCTCTTGGGTTCAGGGGTGCCTTGATCCTGTACACCCTGCTAATGTCGACTGAGGAGAAACTGATCATCTTCCCCCTCACCACCGCCATTCTAATGCTTTCTTCCCTCAGGCCAGCGTAGAATTCACGAACTAGCGGCACAACAGCCTCCTGAGGGTGAGCACAAAACTCCTGCCACTTGTACCAGAAGATAACTTTGCTTATGAACTTTGGCAGTGCTCCTGCTCGTTCAGAGAATCCCTTCTCGTTGAGGAAATTTCTCTTCTTCATGATCTCCATCCTTTCCTGAAAATTAACATCTTTAAATACCTCAGGGAACGGATTTTTAGGAGATGCGGCCTTGGGTGATTTTCCCTTTGGTTTGGCGGGTGAGATAGTTGGAGGAACTGCAGGAGAGGCGTCCATGGATCTCGTCCTCGACCTCTTGGCAAAGATTGGATCATTCTTGTTCTTTGTCCTCCTCTCAGCCTTAATCTCTCTCTTTCTCTTTCTTCTTAATGCTGCAAAGATAGAGACTTGGTCATCATTGAGCTCCCTTACCTCTGAATCAGATTCTATATCAGAGTCAGAATCACGGGAGGTCTCAGCCTCCTCGTTTTCCTTTTCTTTCTCATACCTCTTCTCCCCCGAAGAGGTGTTGTCAACACCTGGTGGGTCATGTGTGAATAGAGGCTCAAAGACCTCTTCAGCTGGTTGCTCTCTATTGGCCTCGGCTAGGCCTTCCTCAGAATGCAGCCCAGATGCGGTCGCATTCTGCCTTCTTATTCTACTTCTCTTTCTTTTTCTTTTTCTAAATTCTCTTCTCTTGGCCCCTGTTGGGCCTCTTCTTCTAACCTTCCTTGCAGCACATTAGCCTCACTTTGAGCCTTGTGAAGTGGCTCAAAAGCTTCAAGGAAGTCTTCAGCTTCCTTCCTTCTCTTTTCGTCTTCTTTTCTTTCTTCTCTTCCTCAAGGAGTTGCAAATCCATAGCTGCCCTCCTGAGGTTTTCCTCATATTTTCTCTCTTCTTCAGCTTCTAAGGCCCTCTCGACCTCTTGCTCTTCTTCTCTTTTTGTTTTCTCATCTTTCTCATCTCTTTCCTTTGCAAACTCATCATCCTCAGCCATCTTTTGATTTTCCATCTCTCTTTCCGCTTCAACCTCTTTCAAAGCGTCCTGTTTAGCCTTGTACCCCTCTGCAATATCAAGGGCCTTTGCCATTGCTTGGCGAATTATTCCTTCGAATACATTGGGCGGCATCTTTGCGATTTTCAGGGGCTGAACTTCAAGCGGCTTTTCAGACACATTTTTCTTTGGGCTCATCTTTCTTGCGTTGTAAGTAACAACAGGCTTGATTCTGCAAGATAGAGAGGTGTTAGTTGAAGGTTCGGAAACCTTGCCCATTGAAGCTTCTCCTTGCCGAGAGCTTCCAACTGCCTTGGCGGCCTTTTCTTCATTTTGTCGATTCCCTTCTTCTTGAAGGGCAGCTCATCTCTTGGCACCCATCTCTCGGATCATCTCAAACCACTCCTGTGAACATTTTCTGAATTGTTGAGTAGGAGGTTTTTGGGTTTGTGGATAGCGGTGGCGCGCGTGAACCGTTTTGGCGCAGATGAGCTCGGCGTCTCCTTTGAACTAGCCGGCATTGTCGAAGAGGATGGAGCTGGAGCGTTGGGTGCTCGGCTCATGACTGCCGGTGAGAATCCCGTGGGTCTCGTCCTTCGCGTGCCTTGCATGGGTGTTTCGGGGTTCTCTTCTTGCCATCGGCTGCTTCCTTCAGCTTCGTGGGTTGGTCGTGCACTCTGAGATCGAGTATTTTTGCATGAGGATGATGATCCTTGAGTGTTATTCATCTTCCTTGAGTGTGGGTCTTGCGGTTTCACAATGGAGAGAATATGAAGAGTTTTGGGTTTGACTTGAATGCAAAGGTTAGGTGTTTGGTGGAGAGAAAAAGACATAAGTCAAGCTATTTATACTTTTCTAATTAGGTCACGTCTAGGTCAAATAAAAACGTGACTCCCTTTTTATTCGGGCAAATGCGGTCGCATTTCCAAATACACTGGGGAGAAATGCGGTCGCATTTCACCAAGTTTTTATGCCTTCACTTTTTTTCTGACTTTTTATTTTTCCTTTGCTTTCTCCTTTTCTCTGAAACACTCACAAACAAGTTAGAAAGCTCATACATTTAATCATGATTTATTTGATATATTTTTTCATTCTCTCATTTTAAAAGAATTTAAGAAATGCTTTGATCAGTTCAACTTCCAGGTAAGTCCCCAGTAGAGGTGTTCCCCATGGTCAGCTTAAATACCTCAGCCTAGTCAGGACTTTCCTTAGACAAAGTTCCCTAAAAAATCATTTATTCAAAAACAAACTTGCCATTTTCTCATTTTCCCTGATTTTTTCTTAGACATGGCTCAAAAATAATACGGAATTTTCAAAACTCCCAGGTAAATCCTCAGGAAAAGGTGTTCCCAATGGTCATCTTAAATACCATTTCCTAGACAGGATTTTCCTAGATAGAGTTTTTACTCTTGCCCATATTTTGTTTTCACTCTTACCAACTTAAGCATCAACAAACTATACTAACAAAGTAATTTGCCAAACCTACCGATGCTAAACTTAACTAAGAAATCAAAAGAACTATGATTTATTGCATGAAACAAATAGCTAAATATTTAACTAAGCAAATGAAAAATAAAGAAACATGCTAATATTTAATAAAGGAAGCAATAAGAAGTATAGGAGAGTAAAAACTCCCATAGTCCTTGGAAGGTTTGTCATCCATATCAGACTTATCAGGCTCATCCATGAGGGATGATGAAAATGGAGGGGATTTGAAACTTCATCAGATGAGCTGGCCAGGAACATCCGCTTGGTAGTTTCATCCCTCACTCGAGCATAGGTCTAATGGTTCTTGTTCTACCCCTTTTTCTTTTGACCTTTTCTCTCCCTCAAGTTTTCTTCCTCTTGTCTCCTTCTACTTATTAACTTCCTGAAACATAAACAAACAAATCAAAAGGTTCAAAAGCTCAAATATGTTTTATTTTCCTCTTTTCCTTATTTAGGCAAAGAAAAAGAATGACTTAGCTGATCTCCAAAAGGGAGATTAAAGCTTTATTCCTACTTCTTGCACCGTAAACTTTCATCTTGACCCTAGGTCTTGATAATGGACGAGATTTGAGTCTTAATTGAGGCGTTTTAATCATGGAGTGTTTTGTCTCTATCATCAGCTCACTCAATTTGCTCTTGAATGCAGACTTTGCAGTCTCATCCTCTGTCGTATACTGCATATTTTCATCCTCCATGATTTCCTCTTTGATTTTCTCCTCGAATAGCATTTTCTGCAAGCTACAACAAGTAAAAGAATAAATAGGATCAAAATAAAAACATCCATTCAGTTCCTCAGGGTGTTCTAATGCCTGAAGCACATCGAAGTTCACTTGCTGTGAAGTGACATCTGCATGGCTCACTACAACTTCTTTTTCTCGTGCATTCTCTTGATTCTCTTTTTTAGGCGATTCTTCTTTAATCTTTTCTTTCTCCTTTGTCTCCTCAATATTTTCAAGTGCTAGAATGTTTCTTGCTTCCACTGGGAGTTCAGGGTCTTCATGCTCCAATTCACTTTGAAATGACATCTCCTTGTATTGCTCTTGTGCTTCTTGTTCCACATTCTCTTTATTGTCAGGCACAATTTCTTGTTGACTGTTTTTCAGTTCCTCTATCAATTGCCCTACTTCAATCTCCAAGTTCTTTATCGTGGCATCATTCCTTGCCATGTATTCTCTTATGAGTTCTTCCAAACTGGTTGACACTTGTGGTTCCATCTTTTTCTGCATCTCTTGTTGGGCATACTGATCTTGATATTGGTCTTCAAAAGGATACAAAAATCCTTGGTCCAAATGAGACATTGGATTAGGTTGGTTGACCTCTTGTTGGTCTTCCCATGAGAAGTGAGGGCGTTGCAACCATTTTGAGTAAGGATCGAAAATGGGACTCTGGTTGTCTGGTTGCCCTGTATAGTAAGGATTAGATGGACAAGTTTCAAACAAAGAATGAATATTAGCACAATAAACACAAAAGAAATTAGAGTAACAAGCCATTAATGTGATTTATGCACTCAATGTTGTGATGATGTCTTCTTCCACATGCTTGTTATCTTGAGCTATGATGTGCAATTTGCTAACCGCAAGTGTACGGGTCAAGTAATAATATAGTGTTTTCGTGTAAAACGAGTGTCGTCCTCTAGATTGGTTTTCTAGCAAATTAAGTATCGTGAATACTTTTGTTCAATTTTATTTAGGGAGCAAAACTTAATGAGAAAGATAAATCTAAAGACAAAAAAAACATAAAATAAAAGTGGAGACTCAAATGGAAAGATTCTTAGGGAATTGATTTCATTGATTAAGAATGAGGATTAATTAATGGGATGAATTTAGCATGCAATTATTCTACCAAGTCTAGGAACTTTTTATCACAACTATCTCTCCCGAGCATAATTGATTCTCATGCATGCAACCAACTTGATATCCCTATCTAAGTTCATTAACATGCAAGGCTTTGAGTTTAGTTCTTCAAGCAACTTCTAAAGTTATTCCAAATCCCGTCACAAACTTAGAATTTCTACTTTAGTCATGCAATTAAATAAAGTAAGTCTTAGGCCAAATCCCCTCTCCCGAGCAAGATTCAACACTCAAATCATTCAACTAGTGATCAAGTAATTGAAAGCATTTAACCATAATTGCATAGGTAAAATAAATGCATATTCATACCACAAATCAATCCAACAAAGTAAAACAACTACATCAATCCCTAAGACAAACAACTAGCAATTCATAGTCTTTAAACTACAAACACTAATTGAAAGAAAAGCCATAAAAACTACAAGAGTTAAGGGAAAGAGAAAGGAAAAACTCGAATCCGCCGACACCGCACGTCCCCGTCACGATCTCCACGTCTTCTCGCTTGATTCCCGCTCCTTGGCCTTGCCTTTAGCTCCCACAAAAGGTCTCTAGTCGAAATTAGGGCTAAAATCTCACCAATTGGGCTCACCTTGGCCGTAGCATGGAAAGAAGATTTTATAGAAAATCTGGCGATAGCATCGAGACGCTATAGACAGCGTCGCGACGCTGTCGCGATCCGCAATTTTGGAAAATTTGTCGATAGCGTCGCGACGCTATGATTTTTTTTTTTTTTTTTTTTTTTGTTTTTTAAGATTGGAAACTCCATTTGACTCCTATGGCTCAATTAAGCTTCAAACACATACTTCCTACAAATAAAACATAAAAATGCATAAATTTGGGCAAATAATTGTAAAAGATTAGCTTAATTAATCAGAGAAAAATAGCTAGCTATGCTCGCTATCCAAGCTATCAAACCCTTTAGTTGTGCTTATCTTCTATCGCTTTTTCCTTTTTTTTCTGTTTTTCGGCCAACAGGAGGATCGACTCCGAGTAGATCTATTAGAAGTTCTCGAGTGTAAGAAGCTTCTTCAAGATGTTCTCGTGCGCTCAACTCCTATTGTTCTTTCTTTCTATCTCAGGGTCTATGTCAAGGAGTGGATACCCCTTGTTCATGCACTAACTCCAACCTGCAAAAGCAAAACAAATGCAAACAGAAGTCAAATTCCCTTTGAGACAGAAATGCGGTCACAATCTGATCGCAATTTCAAAAACAAATCTGGTTTCACTTTTGGTCCCCGGCAACAACGCCAAAAACTTGGTGCGTGGCGAGCTGAATGAATGGAATGTGAGATAAGATGGTTAATAATAAGAAAGAAATATCCAACCAACACTTAAGTGCAAGTATACACTGTCGCACGTAGTAATAAAAAAACCTTAGAAAGTATTCCAAGGGTATCGATCCAACGAGGACTAAATTGGAAATTCAGATTTGATGAAGAAACTGCTCAAATGATTGCTTTTGAAAAAAGTAACGAAAGAAAATAATAAGTTGATTGATTGGGTTTTCCAAAAGATAGATAAAACTAGCAATAAAACAATAAAGAATAACAATGAAATAAAACAATGTATTCAACATGGATTCATCCCTAAGGTAACAACCATACTTATGCAATATCTAACTTAAGAGTGTTTTATGCATTGGGTCAGATTTAACTTCCTTTTGGCCCTTGTTTCCAAAAACCGTAAGAAGGTTAAGCGAGTACCGTTATGCCCATTTCTGGGACTCGACTCTGACATAGATAATTCACGAATGCAACCTATAACCCTATAGTCGATATAGGGTGCCTTAGGCAACTTGCCCTATACCGTCGAACAATCTCTTCCGAGCTTTTTCTCCTATATCACCATTATGAGAACCGATATCGTTTGTCTCTTTCGAGATCAAACTCACATAGCATGCAAAGTCTAAGTGATCAAATTAAACTTAGCAAGATCAGAATGATATTCAATAAAGAATGACATGCATTAAACCCTACTTAAGCAAATAAAACACTTTCAAGCCATTAAACCCTAAGGGAATTCACCACATTGAACCCCTCAACGGGATTTAGCTACTCATGATGGGATAAAAAGTAAATGAACACATTTCCATTGAAATAATGATGAAAAGAATACAAGATAATGAAAAGATTCAAGAGCTGGAATTAAAAGAGATAGCTAAATATTATGGGTTTTTTGTTTACACAATCCTTCTAGAGTTCGCTAAGACACTCCACTCTCTCACTTTTACAAGATGGGAATGGGTGAAACTCTCTACAAACCACAAGGTTTGATGTCTAACTCTCTCTCTCGGGTTAGAATTTGGTCATCTAAGAAGGACCTCGGGCATCCCTACTCATTGGCGTCGAGCCAGGGCACTGTCACCATCCTTTTCTTCCAAGTGAGTTCTGCTTGAATTTGACATCAAATCCCGAGCTTATATAGTGTAGAAATTGGTTGAGGAGCTGCGAAATAGGTGCTGGAAGGTTGCCCAGTCAGTTCCGGGGTCAAAACAACCGGTTAGGTGCGAAGAAGACTCGTCAACAACGACCCACGTGCGACTTGGAACGACCCCTGTTTTTCCATAAATGCGGTCGCATTTCCATTTTGCGTTCCAAGAACAACAAACTAAGTCAAATTTGCTTCAAATCAAGTCTTTTTTAGCATAATTCAACAAAAGTGACTCTCAACACCCTAACTTATCAAATTAGCATATTTTGAGCTTCGAAATAGTAAAATTGACCTAAACACTCAATATTTGACCAAGAAATGGGCTAAGAATAAGGGTAAAATAGGTATATTTTTTACCCTTATCATGGGGCCCCTTGTGCAAGTCTTGGATTCAACACTTAAGGTAACAACCTTTCTACTATAAATAGGGTATGAGTGAATTCCATATTGCATTACTATGTCCCCAACCATCCATCTAGTGTTATCGCCAAAATGGGAGGTTTATTGAACGAAATTTTATGACCACTCTCACCTATGCAGATCAAAGGATAACCCTAAACAAACAGGAGTTCATAGTAAGCTCAGGCTTAAGATCGAGTTACCTAAGTCATTGATGTGGAATTTTCCTACCGCAAGTGTACGGGTCAAGTAATAATATAGTGTTTTCGTGTAAAACGAGTGTCGTCCTCTAGATTGGTTTTGTAGCAAATTAAGTATCGCGAATACTTTTGTTCAATTTTATTTAGGGAGCAAAACTCAATGATAAAGATAAATCTAAAGACAAAAAGCATAAAATAAAAGTGGAGACTCAAATGGAAAGACTCTTAGGGAATTGATTTCATTGATTAAGAATGAGGATTAATTAATGGGATGAATTTAGCATGCAATTATTCTACCAAGTCTAGGAACCTTTTATCACAACTATCTCTCCCGAGCATAATTGATTCTCATGCATGCAACCAACTTGATATCCCTATCTAAGTTCATTAACATGCAAGGCTTTGAGTTTAGTTCTTCAAGCAACTTCTAAAGTTATTCCAAATCCCGTCACAAACTTAGAATTTCTACTTTAGTCATGCAATTAAATAAAGTAAGTCTTAGGCCAAATCCCCTCTCCCGAGCAAGATTCAACACTCAAATCATTCAACTAGTGATCAAGTAATTGAAAGCATTTAACCATAATTGCATAGGTAAAATAAATGAATATTCATACCACAAATCAATCCAACAAAGTAAAACAACTACATCAATCCCTAAGACAAACAACTAGTAACTCATAGTCTTTAAACTACAAACACTAATTGAAAGAAAAGCGATAAAAACTACAAAAGGTAAGGGAAAGAGAAAGGAAAACTCGAATCCGTCGAAATTGGCACGTCCCCGTCACGATCTCCACGACTTCTCGCTTGATTCCCGCTCCTTGGCCTTGCTTTAGCTCCCACCAAAGGTCTCTAGTCGAAATTAGGGCTAAAATCTAACCAATTGGGCTCCCGAAATCCGTAGCTGAAAGGAGGAATTTATAGAAAATCTGGCAACAGCGTCGAGACGCTATGGACAGCATCGTGACGCTGTCGCGATACCGCGTTTTTGGAAAATTTGTCGATAGCGTCGCGACGCTATGAATATATATATATATTTTTTAAGGATTGAACTCCATTTGAATCCAATTGCTTAATTAAGCTTCAAACACATACTTCGTACAAATAGAACATAAAAATGCATAAATTTGGGCAAATAATTGTAAAAGACTAGCTTAATTGATAAGAGAAAAATAGCTAGCTATGCTCGCTATCAGTCATCGCATGAAATAATCAGTCTTAACAGTAAACGGCGTTATAAAGTAAGAGTGACTTATTTCTCGGTCCAGTCTTGTGTAAACATCTTTTACACAGGATGTCCCTACTCGCATGTCTTTGCATGAACGTTCCAGGATCGCGTCGTTTGCCATATTCGCAAAGTAGGTTGCATCCATAGTGTTACCAAAACTAGGTACCCAACCTTATTCATTTACTATAGACCATTTAGGTTATATACTCAAACTTGATCACTGTCCATATTTACTATATCGTTCGAGTATCTCATGTTATAACCATGAATGTTTCAATTGGATTATAAGTTATAAACAATTTCACTAAATAACATCTTTATTTATATAAAGGATAACAAAACTTGTGTTCTGGGACATAAACCCCAACAATTAGCACCTTTCTATCATGTGTGACCTTTCTTATGGAAATTTAATCTTCATTTACTTCTTGAATCATCATAAATTATTTTGTCAATCTCCATGCTTGGGGTGAACTTTGAGTAATCCATGCGACTCCCTCAATGATGGGCAAGATTAGGATCTTGCATCGAAAATGATGCAAGGTACGACGTCATTCCTTCGAATTGTCAATTGCACAACTTTTGAGGCGTAAATCCAAGAGGATAAGTAGGGGATATCATTTGATACCTAATTCTGACTCATTTCAATTTGTAACGGTACCCCTGCCAACTCCTTTTCTCTTCTTGACGTGTTTGACCATAGAATCCTTATCACCTTGCTCTTTTAACTCTTACACATTCTGTTGACCAACTACTTTTACATGACTGCTAAATCGATTTTCCATGATCCTAACCTTTCATCTAGTTCAATATTGATGATGGAGTGGAGATCTTTGAGCTATTTTGCTTAACCTCAACTCTTTTAATTTTTTTTAAAGCAAGAGAAGGATGAAACTAGTCTAAGCTCTTATTACTAGCATGAAGTGTATGAATGTAAGGTTTCAAAGCCAATGTTTATATTTCACACATAATGCAAATGCAAAAAGCCTAACATGGTGTTTATTGAGATTTTAAGAGAAAAATGTAAAACATTTTTTTTTTAACTTGGAAAATGTAAAACATTGTGACTAATGACTAAAAATCTGAATGTTTATAAACATTAGGATCACGCATGGTGAATTCTCAATGCTTTGTCATGAACATGCAAACTTTAATGAAGTGATTTTAATGCATGCATTTTTTATTTCACACATAAGGCACATGCAAACTTTTATAAAAGCCTAATACGGATATTTATTGAAATTTTAAGAGGAAAAAAAAAAGTAAACACAATGCCCAATGATTAAAACCCTAATGGCACAAAACAAGCAAATGAATGCTTGCATACCTTAGGATTATGCATGATAATGAAGTGACTCTCAATGCTAGATCATGTGCATGCAAAAGAGAAAACTTATGGATGAAAGAATGAAATAAATAGCAAAAGATCAAAGACGAAAACAAAGCTAGAGCCAAAATAATCTTGTTAACAAGATACGTAACATAAATGCTCTAAACTAGTGTGGTTAATTCTAAGATCTTAAATGACAAAGACCCTCATATTGGTCACAAAATCGTATATGATGAAATGATCAAGTTGAGTGAGGATTTTTTGTGTGCCTATACGGAAGCATAAGCTTCTTGAAGGTCGACACTACTTCGTCTTTGATTTTAATCCTATTGGGAATAGCCCGGGTAGGAGGCTTGTGATAGTGTGTGAATTAACAAAATAACCAATGTAAAGGCCTCAAGCAAGTGAAGTTGATTCTAAGATCCTAATGAAAAAGGTCCCCAAAATGGTCAATAAATCTTACAAGATCACATGACCAAATTGAGTGAGGATTTTTTGTGTGCCTGCACGAAAGCATAAGCTTCTCGAAGTTCGACACTACTACATCCTCAAATCTAAACCTAATAGGAAAGCCCAGGCAGGGGGCTTGTGATGGTGTGTGAAATAATAAAATAACCCAAGCAACATATATAAAATAATAACAATAATAATAATAATAATAAAAACAAGTCAAGATATAATAAAAAAAATGGTCAAACTCTCAAGGTAAAATCTCACATCCCCAGTGGAGTCGCCAAGTTGTCGCCACGTGCCTACGACGGGGGGCGGTCGACGTCTTCGAAAAGGGGTAAAATAAAAGGAGTCGCCACCAATCTTTTTTATGGTGTGATTGGACACCAAAATATGATAAAACTATCATTTTAAGAAAAAAAAACGGTCAACGAGAACCAAATTTGGGTTCGAGAGTTGTTCGTGTATGGGGAAGGTGTTAGCACCCCACAACACCCGTTAAAAACGATGGCCAAAATTTTATCTTGAATTGAAGAAAAATTAGAAAATATTATATATTTAGAAAAAAAAAAGATTTATTTTCAAAACAATGTCTTATTTTACTCCTCATTACTCCAATATTTGAAGTAATGATCTCATAAAATAAAGAGTAATTGTAGTGGGTGGCAAATCGATTATATATAATAGCAAATTTAGCACAAGTTAAAAGGAATTGCAAATATGGCAAAAAATTAGAATACATTTTAATAATTCCCTTTTTACCCTTAAAAAGCTTTTTGGCAAAAAAATCAGCACCATTTCTCTTCCTTTTTTTTTTTTGTTTTTTGTTTTTTCTTTATTTGCTGCACCATTCCTCTTTTTTTTTTTTTTCTTTATTTGCCGCACCATTTCTCTTCTTTTTTTTTGTTTTTATTTTTTCTTTATTTTCCACACCATTTCTCTTCTTCTTCTTTTTTCTTTATTTCTTCCCTCGCATCACCATTTCTCTTTTTTTTTCTTTCTTTCTTTCTTCCCTCGCACCATTTCTTCTACCGCACAATTTTTTTTTAAAATTTTTTATTTTCTGTACATTTATGAGGTTAGAGTTCTTGTGTGATTAATATGCTTTTTTTCCCTCTGTTTGCCAATTGAGCTAAGCTCTTGTTGGCCTTCTTTTTAATTCAAGAATGCCAAGAATACAAAAATAGCAATTTTGGTGAGTGTTTGTATAGGTATATCAAAGTATATCACCGATATACTCTGGTTAATCGTAGTCTATCACTAACTATCACTGATCGAAGTCTATCACGGACTATAATTGATAGACAATGAAATACAAAGAATACAAGAATAGCAATTTTATGGTGGTGGTCACAGAGCTTGTGTGCTAGGCTTTAAAAATTATATTGTTGATTAGGAGTCGCTTGTTCGTAATGGTTATTTTTGGATTTTATGTTCTAATTACCACAAGAGACTTAATTTTTTTTGTTCAATTTATGATTGTAGTATAATAATTTTGGATGAGTTTCTAATTACCGAGATGATTGCAATGGAAAATACTTTACTGGTAGATTTTTCAATTAAATTGATATCTATCAATAACAATCATTGGTAGACTTCAATTAATTGATAATTAACTGGTTTCTATCAAGGATAGAAACTGATAGACTTCAATTAGCTGATTTCTATCCTCGATAGAAAATGATAGATTTGAATTAAACTAATTTCTATCAGTGATACAAGTCAATAAACTTCAATTAAATTGATTTCTGATAGAAACTGATAAACTTCAATTAAATTGGTTTCTATCGGTGATAGAAACTAATAGTCTTGAATTGAATTGATTTCTATCAGTGATAGAAACTAATAACTTTGAATTAAAATTGAATTGATTTCTATTAGTGATAGAAACTGATAACCTTGAATTAAACAGTTTTCTATTAGTAATTATCACTGATAGACTTAAATTAAACTAATGGATAGAAACTGATAGCCTTGAATTAAACTGAACTAATAGCCTTGAATTAAATTGTTTTCTATCAATGGCTATCACTGATAGGCTTGAGTTAAACACGATAAAAACTTATAGATTATGATTATCAGAGTCTATCAATGATACACACTGATAGACTTCGATTAATCAAAGTCTATCAGTGTCTATCACTAATAGACTCCGATTAATCGAAATCTATCAGTGACTATCAATAATAGGGACTGATAGACTATTGGAGATACTAAGGGTATTTTCGTAATTTAACGTATTTTTTGCTATTTCCCCAAATAATTTTATTTTTTTTGCTATTTTTGCCGGTTTTTGCTATCTATGCAAAGCCCCCTAAAATAAATGAAAATTGTCCATTGATTTTGCTTTATTAGAATTGAAATTCATCACCTCAAGAATATGAGAAAATTTCAACATTTCTCAATTCCGTCAGAGGATAGCATTCCAAGAGAAAGATGTTTTTTAAAACATTTTTTTAATTAAATTCATTTTTTCTTGGAATCAAAATCTCGGACTCCCTAAGATTAAGATCCCTCACCTTAGGAATTATAGAAAATCAGACTTCCAGATATTTATAGGTTCCATCATAGGATTTTTCTTAGAAAAACGGTCTTAAAAAATTAATTTAAAAAAAAAGACTATAAAACCTTTGCAAATAACATTTTTTAGTTATAAAGCTTTTAATAAGATAAAAGAGAGTAAAACATTAGGAAGTTAGAAAATAAATTTGGAAATAAGTTTAAAATGAATAAAAGGAATATAAATTAAAAAATTAGAGAAATGGAAAACATTACAAAAAGATAATTGAAATTAAACTATTAATATGTACAAGTGCACAAGATTGAAATTTAATCCAAGTAAATTGACATAATAAATAATGCAATAAATAAAGAAGCAATAACATATTCAATTATGTTAAAATTTAAGAAAACATATTGAAATCGATCTCGGACTCCCAAAGAATCGACTTCTTACCTCAAGAAAACTAGAAAATCGGACTTCCAAATATTTCTAGATTCCGTCATTGGATATTTTTAATAAAATGAAATATAGATTTAACATTAGAACCATGATACATTTTACAACGCAAAATAAACGTAGATATGTATAAAAAAAAAACATGGTCGAGAAACAAAAATATTTTACTCACAAAATTCACACAAACATGCTAGTAAAAAAAATTTCCAATCAAATGGAAAAAAATAGAATTAAGACATTTTAAAATAGATACAATTAGATAAAATAAATATTAAATAAGAAGTCACAAGGTCAAATAGTAAAATGAAGGGAAACTAAAATGAAAAAGAAGAAAAATAAATAAATACTGCAAAAGAAAAAATATATAAATAAATAAGAGAAAAAAAACAGATACAGATATAAACTAAAAAAAAATTAAAAAAAATTAAAAAAGGGAAAAAAAACTCAAAAGGAATAACATAAATAAAATAAAAAAATAAAAAAAAATAAAAGAAGAGAAGTGGGCGGCAAAGTTGCCGCCCATTCCATGGCAGATAACAAGACATTTAAAAAAAAATTTGTTGATGGTCGATTTTGGCCAGAGGATCTCACCTTACCTTCACGTGCCACCAACGGTAAATTTGTAGATGAGGGGGGAAGACGTGGCCTGCAAGACGGTAAACCTGCACACCGGTGTGGTGCTCGCCACACCGGCTCCGATGCTTAAGTCAGCAAACAGAACGATAGGGAGTGGAAAAGTAAGAGCTAGAGGAGAGAGTAGAGAGTATAGAATATAGTTTAGGGATAGAATTCGGGATCCCCTCTTCAGTGGCGAAGAGGGATATAAATACCTGCTCATCCTCCTAGGGTTTTTAGGGATTCGGAGGCGTTTTAGGTCAAACCAGGCGAAACCGAGGCGGCCAAAGGCGGTGGGGACCAAACGACATCGAACGGACTCGGCCCGTGCAACCGGGCCGAATGGTCGGCCTCGGCCTTTTGTCGAGGCCGACCATATGGGTCGGGCCATGCTGGCCCGACCCTTTGGCCCGGTCTTCCTCTGGGTCGGTCTTTTGGTCCTACCTCTGCCCGTTTGTCCTCGTCAGCTCCTTGTGTGGTCCAAAATCACCTATAACATTAAGCCCCCACTCTTGAATTGGGATTCAGGTGCGACTTTAGTGCTATCGGTTGAGCTCCTTAAGCCTGATTTAAGAGTATAACTCTCCTTCCATGCCGACTTATGTATGATTCCTTGTTATCCTGCAAGATAGGACAAACTGGACAAAGTAGACACTCCCTGAAAAGGGGTTAGGTGAAATGGAAATGAGAAAAGTTGAGAGATTACAACAATGCCTCTGGTCGGCCTCGGAAAGAGGCCGAGCACAAAAATCTCCCCCTTTAGCTTATCTGGTCGGCCTCGGCCTCGGGAAGAGGTCGAGCGCAGCAGCTTTCCATTTTGGGTTATCTGGTCGGCCTTGGGAAAAGGCCGAGCACAGCAGCTAGACCCCTGTACTTGGTCATTCGGAACGCTTCATTCCAGATCCAGGGCTTATGCACAAGTAAAAAATAGGAGAAGCAAAAGATTTCACAATCCTGCATTGAAAAGTTAATCTCTGCAAAAGAAGAAAGAGGGAAGAGGCTAGGGTCGGCCTCGGCCTCGGACCTCTGTTAGCTCAAAATCTAGCTCCCTGCATTCATACGTTAGTCCTTGTAGGAAAATAATGAAAGAATAGGCTAGAACATGTAATCATTGGTTAGACATGCCAAACTAGTGTGCTTTTTGTTTAATAGGGAGTGCATATTCCCGGTTACTTGCTTTTTGTTTAATAGGGAGTGCATATCCCCTCTGTAGCCCTCAATCTTAAGCAGAACTTCACTGAAACATAAAGTATAGTTGAGTAAATAGGAGAATACCTTTGAAGTTTGTGCTTGGCCTCGGCAAGAGGTGCTCGGCCTTGGCAAGAGGTGCTCGGCCTTGGCAAGAGGTGCTCGGCCTTGGCGAGAGGTGCTCGGTCCCGACTTCTGCAGGGTGAGCTTGACTTAGATGAAGTGTATGGACTCATGCCAGGTGAGGTGAGGTAGACTCGTTGGTCCAGGCTCACATGGTCTCACTCCGGATGAGGCGAGGTAGACTTCGGCAGTCCAGGCTTGCCTGATGTAAAGATGCTCAGGCCAGAGGAGGTGAGGTAGACTCGTCGGTCCAGGCTCACATGGTCTCACTCTGGATGAGGCGAGGTAGACTTCAGCAGTCCAGGCTCGCCCGGTGTAAAGATGCTCAGGCCAGAGAAGGTGAGGTAGACTCGTCGGTCCAGGCTCACATGGTCTCACTCTGGATGAAGCGAGGTAGACTTCGGCAGTCCAGGCTCGCCCGGTGTAAAGATGCTCAGGCCAGAGGAGGTGAGGTAGACTTGTCGGTCCAGGCTCACATGGTCTCACTTTGGATGAGGCGAGGTAGACTTCGGCAGTCCAGGCTCGCCCGGTGTAAAGATGCTCAGGCCAGAGGAGGTGAGGTAGACTCGTCGGTCCAGGCTCACATGGTCTCACTCTAGATGAGGCGAGGTAGACTTCGACAGTCCAGGCTCGCATGCAGGCGTGGGCGCTAAGCTGAAGAGCTTAGGCTCGCAAGGTAGGCGTGGGCACCATAGGCTCGCTGAAGCGTGGGCTCTATGGGCTCGCATGTAGGCGTGGGCACTATAGGCTCGCTGAAGCGGGGGCGCTATAGGCTCGCATGTAGGCGTGGGAACTATAGGCTCTCTGAAGCGTGAGCGCTATAGGCTCGCATGTATGAGCGTGGGCACTATAGGCTCCCATGTATGAGCGTGGGCTCTATAGGCTCTCGCATGTGTTCGATCTCGCTTCAAATAAGAGAATTGGTCTCAGTCACAACCATGGTCATGGTCGGCCTCGGCCTCAGGTCGGCCTCGGTCTTGGCCTCGATCATATCTGGGGTCGGCCTCGGCCTCAGCCATATCTAGGGTTGGCTTAGGCCTTAGCCTCGAACAATCTGTTGTCTCTCGTATCTGGTTCCTTCGCTTCGATCTGGATCTTGTCTTATGTTCAACTGCATTGACAATCTGATTTGTCTTGATTATGTGATCTTCAGGTCACTTTTGAAGTATTGGATAGTCAGCTTCGGCTTCGGCCTAGGGTCGGCCTCGGCCTTGGAATGACCATAGCTGTGGGTCGGCCCCAGCCTCGGCCGAAGGATGACCGTAGCTTAGAGTTGGCTTTGGCCTAGGGTTGGCCTTGGCCTCGGGATGACCATAGCTGTGGGTCGGCCCCAGCCTCGGTCGAAGGATGACCGTAGCTTAGGGTTGGCTTTGGCCTAGGGTCGGCCTCGGCCTCGGGATGACCATAGCTGTGGGTCGGCCCCGGCCTCGGCCGAAGGATGTCCTCCAAAGGTGGTTCTGATCTCTCGTGGGGTTTCCTCATAATCGATCTGGATGAACATCTTCGGTTGGCCTCGGTATGGTCCGCCTCGGCATGGTCAACCTCTGCATGGTAGGCCTCGGCCTCGGCCCCAGCCTTCGCACTGTTCGTCTGGTAGTCGTTGTTTGGCTTGGAGTCACTTAGCTTCTGCAGGTCTCCTTCGACAGTTTTGGCACTTCTGCGCTTATCCTCGATCAGATTCCTCTGGTCTTTCTTGGTATGACCGTGGCTTTGTGTTGAAATTGTGTGGTCATGACCCTTTAGCGTGCTTGGTTCTGGGCTCCTCGGAATTATGTGATCTGTAGGTTTGAGCCCCCTGATCTTATTGGTCATGCTGTCAGTCTTCTCGTGACCTCCGCTGGTGGCGGTCACCATCCGAATTATCTGCGTTTGTGTCCTGGTCTTTCCTCTTCATCCCCTTACTCATGGAATGATCGGTGTGCAGATTTGGCAAGCTTTCTTCCCCATAGACGGCGCCAACTGTTGATGGTCGATTTTGGCCAGAGGATCTCACCTGACCGTCACGTGCCACCAACGGTAAATTTGTAGATGAGGGGGGAAGACGTGACCTGCAAGACGGTAAACCTGCACACCGGTGTGGTGCTCGCCACACCGACTCCGATGCTTAAGTCAGCAAACAGAACGATAGGGAGTGGAAAAGTAAGAGCAAGAGGAGAGAGTAGAGAGTATAGAATATAGTTTAGGGATAGAATTCAGGATCCCCTCTTCAGTGGCGAAGAGGGATATAAATACCTGCTCATCCTCCTAGGGTTTTTAGGGATTCAGAGGCGTTTTAGGTCAAACCAGGCGAAACCGAGGCGGCCAAAGGCGGTGGGGACCAAACGGCATCGAACGGACTCGGCCCGCGCAACCGGGCCAAATGGTCGGCCTCGGCCTTTTGCCGAGGCCGACCATATGGGTTGGGCCATGCTGGCCCGACCCTTTGGCCCGGTCTTCCTCTGGGTCGGTCTTTTGGTCCTACCTCTGCCCGTTTGTCCTCGTCAGCTCCTTGTGTGGTCCAAAATCACCTATAACAAAATTAAATCAATCAAAACACACGTCAGGGATATATATATGTATACAATATAATAATAATAATAATAATAAAAGATAATAGAAAACATAAAAACAAAATCCTCTGTTTTTTTTTTATTGTTACTCACTGTCTTTCATTTTCTTCAACTGTTCTTTTACCTCAGATTTTTTTCTCTCCCTTTTCAACCACTTTTTTTTTCTCATCTCAATTTTTCTCTTCTTTTCTTCAACTCTTCCCTTGACCGAGCTTCTTTGTCGGGCTCCACGCGTCAAGGAAAATTTACATTCACCAGCGTGGGTGCATCGGTGTCATGGGGCTCGTATCAAAACAAATTTATAATCCACGGACACCAAGCTACTTTGCAGAAGTAGTGGTCGGGGTCGATCTCAGGGAACAACTGGTTTACTCCTAATCTCTTCTGTGTTTTGGGGTGACAAAGAAAAGGGGGTTTGAGACAGATGAAGAAAATTGTGGGCGAAGGAAAAATGTAAGAAAGTAAACTGACAGAAAGTCAGTTCATAAGAAAGTAAACTGAGAGAAAGTCAATTCATAAGAAAGTAAACTGACAAAAAATTAAATAACAGGAAAGTAAATGGGGAGGCTGGTTAATCTCACCTTGCCGCCTGTTGAAGCTGAAAACACTCGGGATTAGTACATTTACTCATTGATTAGCAGATAATGATTTATATACATGTTGTCTATAGGTACTCTAAATCAATTGACTCGATCCCAACATCCATCGATTCAATTACTAGCCACTAATTAATTAACCCCAACGACCCCGTCAAAGCAAATTAATCCAAGCAACTGCATTAAGAACTAGATACCCCTAGAGTGTTAATCCATCGGACCTGCTGAGCAACTAACCTGGCCACAATCAATAAATCAATTAATCGTTGCTCTAGACTAGAACACTCATAATCAACTAGAGAGACATCTAATTAATTACAAGTATCGATTTAGACTCCTAGATCTATCGTGTCAGCAACAAAGTCAGAGTCTGCTCTTGGGACCCATGAGGGACTACTGGACACACACATATCTCCACAATGGTATGATATTGTCCACTTTGGGCATAAGCCCTCATGACTTTGCTTTTGGATCACCCCAAAAGGCCTTATACCAATGGAGATACTAGTCCTTCCTTATATACCCATGATCATCCCCTTATCTAGCCAATGTGGGACTTGGTTGCACTCCCAACAATCCTCCCCTCGAACAAAGTACCACTGAGCCTCCCCTCAAATAGTCATCTATCCGTCCAACTCTCTAGGCTTCACTGCTTTACCGAGAGTTTGCTCTTATCCAGGACAACTCCTCTTCTGCGGAGTATACCCGCCTGCCCAATAGAGCCCAACCACGGATCTCCACCATGACTATTAAGGCTCACACTTATTTGTTCGACACCCGAGGATTCTACCCAACACGGCTACGCCTGGGGCATGGCTCTGATACCACTTGTAAGGGTACCACTTGTAAGGGACTACCGGACACGACACCGATCTCCACAATGGTATGATATTGTCCACTTTGGGCATAAACCCTCATGGCTTTGCTTTTGGTTCACCCAAAAAGGCCTCATACCAATGGAGATACTTGTCCTCCCGTATATACCCATGATCTCCCCCTTATCTAGCCAATGTGGGACTTTGGTTGCACTCCCAACAAGTTCTTTAGCGGATTATTAACATACGAGCTGCGAGTTAGGGCGACAATCTAACCTACTGCACATGCTAATTATAAAAGCGGGAATCTAAAATCACAAACAATCAATAAATCATGCATAAACTTCAACAGTCTCAAGATAAACAATGAATCACATCAGAATGCTCATAAATCTCATAAAAATACAAATGTACTTACAATCCCGAGGTCTCAACTACAACGAACGGTGCTTAAACGGCCATAGACAAGCCTAATCTAAGCCCAAGGCTCGAGAAACCAACCTAATCTACCTAGAAAATGTAAAATACAAGGGAAGAGTGGAGAGATTCGACCCTAAACCGGGAGAAAACAGCTGCTAAACACTTCAATCGTCTTTCCCTCTTCTCCCAGTCGTTGCCCTAAAATAGCAGCAACTGTTTAAATAAACGCACCGACGTCGAGAAGTCGACACTGATTTTTTCGCCCTCCGAATCTAAGTCGTCGAGACGCCGGAGACGCCATCTGTCGGGTTCCTCTGATTTGGCTGCTTCAAAACTTGATTCGTTTGGTGTCGATTCCGAGTTCCCGAGCGCTCCACTAAGGTCTTTTCACCACCTCGGCATCCCATGGATTTCAAGATGGATCAAAACCGCACTAAAATCATCGAATTAACACCAAAATTGAAAATGGGCTCCGCTAAAGCACTTGATACCAAATCGCTACAAAACATAACTTTAAACGAAATAATTATCGTAAAACTAACAAGATTAAGGACAAAAAATCATGGGAAATTAGGTCCCATCATCCCTCCCACAACCATTGCATAACAACACCAACTTAAAGTATGTTACACTCATTTTCTCTTTTCTTTACATACATTTTTCACCCTTATCTTCCTCGTGCTTCTTTTTTTTATTACTAAAAGGAACTAGGAAAGAAATTAAAACTTTAGAAAGGTAAAAATAACAAAACATCAATGCACAAAATGTAAAATAGGTAGAGGCTCACATAATGAAAAATAACAAGTAAATATAAATGAACAAAATATAAATAATCAGAAACTCACATAATAAAGTAAAAGAAAATGCAAATGAGGGGAAAAAATAACATAAAAAGAAAAATGAAAATTTTTCTCAATACTTCCCTTTTTTTTTTCAAGGTGCTTGAAATAGGAGAAGAGAGAAGAAAGAAAGAAAAGAACGGAGCTAACAACTTGGTTCAAGAACACTAAATCCTCTTGTTATTTGAGGTGTGGATCCTAGGGACAAAGCCCTACCAACATCCAACTAAGTTAGGATTTTCCTTTTGTGTTCCAAATTTCTTTGATTCTAGAGAGGGCTTTGGCTTTATTTTGTAGAATGGAGGGTTTGAGTAAAAGACTCCTATTGCTCTCTTTTTTTTTTTTTTCTTTTTTCGTATGAATATCACTATGTATGTGGTTGGAAGAGTATGTGGATTTGTGGTAGTGTATGGTTTCTTTGTGGTCTATGTTGCTCTCTTTTTTTCTCTGTAGGGTTTTCTTTTTCGTGGTTGCTCCCTTTTTCTCTCTAGGTTTTTTTTCGTGGTGAGTGAACTTTAGGGTTTTTTTTTTGTGTTGAAAAAGGGTATAGAAAGCCTCATTCATTACTCCATTTGTGCCATTCCTTTTACTCGCTAGTTTTCAATTTGAAATTAATGCCAAAATTGACTTACACCAAAAGAACATAAGCTCTAGCCAACACAATTAAAAAATTGAAATTTTTTACTCATTTTAACCCTTAGAACCAACTAAATTAGTTATTTTAACCAAACTAAAAAGAAGACAAAAAAAAAAAAAAAGCTTTAAAAACAATCAACTCTAATTAAATTAAATTTGCAAACTAATTATGTATTTTAATGATTAACTTTACAATTAATTTAATAAGCCGGGCATAAATAGTGATTTGAGTGATGACGTAAATTTCTTTACGAAGATTAACTTGTGTATAAAAACACACATGAGGAAATGTAACCAAACATATGAGTATTTAAATTCTAAACCATTTTTATACCAAAAGTTTTAAAAAAAAGGTATTATTGAAAAACATATAAATTAAAACGTATTCTTATTTGCTTTGTCAAAAAAAATGTATTCTTATTTGACTTTAACCTTCAACAATTGGCTTGCACTCCAACAACACACTCAGATTTCCATTTTCCAAATCTAAACGTGAAATTTCCTTCCTAAACTTGTCTTTTTTAACATCCACTCATCAATTCATTCATCTCAAGCAAAACTCATTACCTAACACACAAAATGGCAATGAATTTCCATCCTTCACTCAAAAGTATGGAAAAAGGAATTCCCCATTTCTAGACTTTTCCCTGGATTCTCAAACCCCATAAAATGATACCCAAGTTAGGATGAGTTTTTACAACCAATTCTTATCCATAAAAAAGGTAGAAAACCTTTCTACACGTACATCGTCCAAAGAACCACCACAATTCCGAAAATCTCCAATTCAAAAAAACAACCTAAATCTCTAATTGTCCACAATCCCCAACAATAAAAAAAATTAACCCTAATTGTCACTTACAAATTGGGTAATTTCAAGCTAATCTATGCAAAAATTCAAGCTACACAACAATTCCAAGTTCAAATTACAACCATTATTCCATATTGAAAACAAATTCAAAAATTTAAAAACAAGATGATAAAACTTGAATCTCTTAACTCAGAAATTAACACAAAACAGCAGACATGATCCAATCAAAACAGAAGAACAAAAATAGAGAAAACAGAGAGAAGGAAGAGAACACCAAGGTTTATAGTGGTTCGATCAAATCAAGATCTACATCCACTCTTAGTCCCTTTTATTTACCAGCATACAACTTAACCGGAGGATTTTATCAGCTCAAGAACACTCCACAGGCCTTGAACAATCACCTCCCTCGTCGCTCACTCTCCCCTGTTTTTCCCAAATACATACAGTATTCACTCTCTCTCGATAGGGATTAAAGAACCCTATTTACAAGATATATACTCAGCTCACTACCCATTCTTACACATGCATTTTGGGGCCCCACTCACATGCGAAAAAGAATCCACTAACGGTCTGGCATGAGCTAAAACAGAAAATGAAATCTAGCTGACTGGGATAAAAGAGCCAGCCAACTCAGATGGAAACATCGGCTGGAAACCAGCTCAGGGACACGTGGCAGCTGTAATATTTGTCAAAAAACAACAAATCTCCACCTTGACAAAGTATTACCTCCAAGTTGTGCTTCTCAAAGTTAAAGGGATCGTATAACAGCTTCTTACTTCTTCACAAACCTGAGAGCATTCAAACAGCTCTCAAGTTTTCTGCTTGCAAGAGGCTTTGTTAGCATATCTGCTGCATTCTCCTCTGTAGCAACTTTCTGAACAATTACTTTTCCTTCAGCCAGCACATCACGGATGAAGTGAAACTTGACATCGATGTGTTTTGTTCTTTCGTGGTAAGTCTGGTTCTTGGACAAGAAAACAACTCCTTGATTGTCACAATTAACAATCACTTGTCCTTCAAAATCTTGCACCAACTCAATCATCATTTCTCTCAACCAGATTGCTTCCTTAATGCCTTCGACAATTGTCATGTATTCAGCTTCTGTGGTTGAAAGAGCAACCATAGATTAGAGAGAAGACCTCCAACTCACAGTGTTGTCAGCTATCTTGAAGACCCAGCCTGTAAGTGACCTTCTCCGATCACTATCAGCAGCGAAATCTGCATCTACAAAACCTTCAAGACTAACTTTACAACTAACACCTTTAAAATAACACAGACCAGATTTCATGGTACCCTTAAGATACTTCAACATCCACTTAACAACTAACCAGTGTTGTCTTCCAGGATTTGACATATACCTGCTGATTAGGCTCATACCATAAGCAAGATCCGGCCTAGTACACACCATGAGATAACATGAGACTACCAACTACATTTGCATAAGGAACTGATGCCATATCTAGTTTTTCTTCATCATTTTTCGGAGATTGGCTAGCAGAAAGTTTAAAATGTTGTCCTACAGGTGTTGTTACTGTTTTACAATCATTCATATTGAATTTACTTAGGATTTTATGACAGTAGGCCTCTTGAGAAAGAAATAAAGTACCTAACTGTCTATCTCTTATAATATCAATCCCAAGTATTCTTTTAGCACTTCCAAGATCTTTCATCTCAAACACCTCCTTCAGCTGTTTTTTCAACTTATTTATTTCATCTATATCGAAGCTAGCTATAAGCATGTCGTCAACATATAAAAGAAAATACACAGACACATATGAACTGACATGCTTATAATATACACAATGGTCTAGTTGACTTCTTCTAAATCCACAAGATAACATAAAAGAATCAAACTTTAAATACCATTGCCTTGGAGACTGTTTCAGACCATACAAAGACTTTTTTCAGCAAGCACACCTTGTTCTCAGTCCCTTTTGTTGCATAACCCATCGGCTGCTCCATATAGATTCTCTCGGATAAGTCCCCGTGAAGAAAAGCAGTCTTCACGTCCATTTGTTCTAATTCAAGATCAAAAACAGCAGTTAAGGAGAGTATAAAACGTATAGAGGTATGCCTTACCACGGGAGGAAAATCTCATTATAATCCACTCCTTCGACTTGTGAAAAACCACGGGCCACAAGTCTTGCTTTGTACCAGATAGGTTCCTTAGGATCAGTGGATTCTTTACGTTTGTAAATCCATTTACAACTTACAAGTTTCTGTTTTGAAGGTCTGTCTACTAACTCCCAGGTCTCATTCTTGATAAGTGATTCAAACTCTTCATCCATTGCTTGAATCCAATTATCTTTATCCTTTGATTTCATGGCAGCATCAAAGGTTAAAGGTTCATTACCTTCCTGCTCCACCTCAGAGACTAACGCATAGTAGACTAAATCAGCACTTGCATACCTTGAGGGAGGTTTAACTTGTCTTCTAGGTCGATCTCTAGCAAGCCTATAGTCCTGAAGATTTTCAGGTGATTCTGTTATGCTTTCAGACGGTTGTACATTTTCCTCACTTGGCTGTGAAATTACTTGACTTGCTGATTGCTTTGGTTCAGTGCCCTTAAGATCAATTTCAACTTCACCAAACCTCTTTTCAGTGCTTAAACCGGAAACTTCTGTTGGTGCATCATCAAGAGCAATCTTAGTTTCATCAAACACTACATCTCAACTTATTAAACACTTTTCTTCCCCTCTTTCTAAACACCAAAGGCGATATCCTTTTACTCCTTATGGATATCCTAAGAAAAGACATTTCTTTGCTCTTTGATCAAGCTTACCCTCTCTAGAGTGAGCATAAGCTACACAACCAAAAACCTTTAAATTATCAAGGTTAGGAGGCTGTCCAGTCCACTTTTCCATAGGTGTTTTAAAACCAATTGCGGAAGAGGGGCTTCTATTTATTAAATAGGCTGCAGTCATCACAGCTTCCCCCCAAAACTCTTTGGTTAGCCTTGCATTAGACAGTAAGCATCTTACTCTTTCAAGAAGGGTCCTATTCATCCTCTCTGCAAGACCGTTTTGCTGTGGGGTCCCTTTAAGAGTAAGGTGTCTTTGAATACCTTCCTTTAAACACATTGACTTGAAGTCATTACTCAAGAACTCCAAGCCATTGTCTGTTCTCAAGACTTTAAGTTTCCTTTCAGTTTGTCTCTCAACTAAGGTTTTCCAGTTTACAAACTTCTCAAAAGTCTCTGTTTTAGTTTTAAGCAAGTACACCCAAACCCTTCGTGAATAATCATCAACAATCGAGAGAAAATATCTAGATCCTCCCATAGTTGGTGTACTTTCAGGGCCCCACAGATCTGCATGTACATAATCTAGAATAGCTTTAGTAACATGCTTTCCTTTACCAAATGAGACTCGAGTACTCTTCCCATAAATACAATGCTCGCATGTATCAAGAGTACCTATCTAATTTTTCCCCAACAGACCTTGCTTACTCAATTCCTTTAGACCTTGCTCACTTACATGGCCAAGCCGCATATGCCACAACTTAGCCATTTTCTGTTCCTCAGATGAAACCGTGGCTACTGTACCTATAACTGTTGTTCCTTGAAGAACGTATAATCCATTTACTAGCTTCCCCTTCAATTTAACTATGGCACCTTTAATTATTTTCATTGTGCCATTTTCAGTCTTAGATACATAGCCATTTTTATCAAAAACACCTAATGACAGCAGACTTCTTCTCAGTCCAGGAACATACCTGACTTCAGTAAGAATCCTTGTTTGATTGTCAAACATTCTTACTTGAACATTACCTATTCCCTCCACAGAACATTCTTGGTTATTACCAAGTAAAACTTTTCCTCCATTTATACTTTCAAAGGTTTGGAACCAATGTTTATTCGGAGTCATGTGGAAGGAACAACCAGAATCCAATAACCAATCACTGTTATTTTCAGTTTCAGAAACCATCAATACCTCAGCCGATTCATAGCCTTCTGAAACATTATGTGATTCCTCATCTTTCTTACTTTCATTATTTCTCTTATTTTTCAACTCATAACAGTTTCTTCTAATGTGCCCCTCCTTTTGACAATAATAGCATCTCTTGATTCTCCCTTGAGATTTAGACCTGCCCCTACTGCTACTAGAACTCCTAGTGGATTTCTTTTCAGTTCTACCTCTTGCTACTAAGGCCTCATTCTCCTTCCCTTTCATCTTTTTCATTTCTAGGTCCCTAGACCTAAGAGCATTCAGTACAATTTCCATAGTCAAACTATCCCTACCGTATTTTATGGCAGTTTTCACCTCATTATAGGATTCTGGAAGAGAATTTAACAGGATTATGGCCTTATTCTCATCAGATACATTCTCACCTATATTATTTAGGTCTAGAGTAATTCGATTATACTCATCTAAATTCTGTTCCAAATCTTTAGAGGCATCCATTTTATAACCGAAGAATTTTTCCTTCAAATACAGCTTATTCGTTAAGGACTTGGTTAAATATAAAGCGTCTAATTTAGACCATACCTCCAAAGCTGTTTTCGCCTCATGTACTTGTCTGAGTACATTGTCCGAAAGGTAGAGGATAATTGTACTGTAAGCCGTCTCTTGCATTTCTTCCTTTTCAGCAGCCGTCATTTCAGGAGGAAGAGTGGTTGGATCATCCAAAGCTTTCTGCACCTTTTGTTGTACGAGTAGAGCTCGCATTTTTTTCTTCCAGAGAGAGAAATCACCCCTCCCATTGAATCGCTCCACCTCAAATTTAGCAGCCATCTTAGTTAGATTGATGATTCAAAAACTTCAACAATTTCGAATAGAATAAAGGCTCTGATACCAATTGAAAAAACTTGAATCTCTTAACTCAGAAATTAACACAAAACAGCAGACATGATCCAACCAAAACAGAAGAACAAAAATAGAGAAAACAGAGAGAAGGAAGAGAACACCAAGGTTTATAGTGGTTCGATCAAATCAAGATCTACATCCACTCTTAGTCCCTTTTATTTATCAGCATACAACTTAACCGGAGGATTTTATCAGCTCAAGAGCACTCCACAGGCCTTGAACAATCACCTCCCTCGTCGCTCACTCTCCCCTGTTTTTCCCAAATACATACAGTATTCACTCTCTCTCGATAGGGATTAAAGAACCCTATTTACAAGATATATACTCAGCTCACTACCCATTCTTACACACGCATTTTGGGGCCCCACTCACATGCGAAAAAGAATCCACTAACGGTCTGGCATGAGCTAAAACAGAAAATGAAATCTAGCTGACTGGGATAAAAGAGCCAGCCAACTCAGATGGGAACATCAGCTGGAAACCATCTCAGGGACACGTGGCAGCTGTAATATTTGTCAAAAAACAACACAAGACGAAATTAAAGGGATTCAACACTAACCTAAGTCGCAGGTAAGTGGCGGCAACGGCGGTTCTGCCGGGGTGGAGGAGAAGGGTGATGGTGGCGTGAGGGTCGCATCCTCTAGAGGTGTTGCAAAACGATTAAGAACCAAGAGAAAGGAAGAAATCACATCTTTTGACTACTGTAAAGTCGAATGAGGAGAAGGGGTTTTAATGACCCTCTGCCGACATTGTTATAACACAGTGTTGGCAGTTTGGGCACTTCTACCGACACCATCTTCTTGCGACGTCCATAGAATTAAACCGAAAGGACCTCTCTCGATATGATTAAAAACGGAGTTGAGAGAAGTGCTCTCTACCAACACTGTTGTAAACTAGCGTTGGCAGAAAGAAAATCTACCACCAATTGTTTGTAGCGTCAACAGAAAGAAATTCTACCAACACACTTCTTATGGCGTCGGTAAAACCGATGCTCTTTTGGGCGTGAGAGAAAACGTATCAACAAAATTTGAAAATCTTGTAGTGTAAAGTGAAAGGTTGAACTACTACAAATCTTCCTGTATTATCTTTCTCCTAGCTACAATTTCTCTTCTGGTTTTTTAGTATTCATCTTGACTGATTCTACAAGTTCTAACAAAAACTACATAGGAATCTCAACCATCATAATATTGGAGGAAAAATATGTATTGTTTTAAAATAATATAATAATGTAGACTTCTAGAATAAAATAAGCATAAAAGATAAGCGAGCAAAAATATATATAATGTCTTGTACATCATTTTACAATTACACACTTCAAATCTTAATGAGATAGATCTCTGAATTAAAATTCTCATTTCTATTAAATTTAGATTTAATCATTCAAGTCTAATTTAAATAATCTCAAACTATTATTCACTATATGAGTTAATGGAAATAGGTTGAATAAGTAGAGACATGACACGATCTTTTGTTACTTGGTGTCCTATGCCATGCCCGTCCCCATATTGATACATGCATTGAGCCATTCTAGCAAGATTTTTAGCTCTCTCTATGAACACTTGAGGGAAGATAGAATTCTCAACTTCAGCCTTATTTAATTTCTTCCATGTCTCATCAATCAAATTCCTTATATGTTCACGAGCATTATTCTCTGACGCTCCTGTGTCATTCATGTAACATTGTATTGATTTTGGAACATCACCCCTTTCTAGTTCATCCTGTATATCAAATTTACCCACCATAACATCATGTTAGTTAATGAAATTTTTAAAAAGTAAATTAAAAGAGAGAAATATAATTTAGATGGTAATTTGTTAACTCGATACTTTTTCATATAATTTTTTATTTCATTTTTTTAGTATATTTAGTATTTTTATCACATAAAGAAGAAATTTACAATGTGTTTTCGAGAATAATGAGTTGTTAAGGTTCCGTTTGATAATCATTTGGTTTTTTGTTTTTGATTTTTTGAAAATTATGTTGTTTTCTCATAAAATTCTCTACCATGGTTTCATCCTAGTTAAGATTGCATTTGAATTCCTAGCCAAATTTTAAAAACAAAAACAAGTTTTTGAAAAAAAAAAAATTTCTTGGTTTTTGAAAACAAGGTAGAAGATTGATACTAAAACCAAGAAACTTATAGGTGGAAATATGTGTGTATAAGTTTAATTTTAAAAAATCAAATGGTTATCAAACGGGACCTAAGAAATTCATTTGCTAATTTTTTTATAATTTGAATTTAAGCAAGATATCAAAACTTATTGTTCACATACCGATGATGTTCCTAGATCGTCAGCAAGTCGTAAAATTGTTGATGACCAACGTATTATATCAACATATTCTTTCAAGATGTCCATATCCTCAAGTATTGGAGATGTCACGAAAACATATGCATGAACTAATATAAGTGGTCCTGATATTGAAATCCATGCATTGTCTAGATATTCTTCCAATGTTGGTTTATACTCGTTGTGGTACCACTTTGCCTCCAACATATATGTTTTGCACAAATCTACCCACTGTAGAATTAATTTTTTTATAAAATAGATTAGATAGTAACCAGCAGGTTGATCTCAATCAAGTTTCAAATTGAAAAATTTAGGCCCCGTTTGATAACCATTTTGTTTTTAGTTTTTGTTTTTTAAATTAAGCCTATAAACACTACTTCCATTAATAAGTTTCTTTGTTTTGTTCTCTACCCTCTTCTAATGTTTTCAAAAACCAACTCAAGTTTTGAAAACTAAAAAAAGTAGTTTCCAAAAACTTGTTTTTGTTTTTGGAATTTGGCTAGGAATTCAAATGTGTCATTGACAAGGATGAACCAATTGTAAGAAATTTGGGAGAAAACAATTTTAATTTTCAAAAACCAAAAACAAAAAACGAAATGATTATCAAACGGGATCTTAGCATTGCTTCATACCGATTTCTTAAGGTATTGGACAACATTAACTCCTTTGTCTCTCAGTACTTCACAAGCCATCTCATTTATAGTATTGTGGAGAACCATAAAACATATTTTCATATAGTCAGGAAGCTGGTCAATTGCATCAACATCCCACCTAAAACAAAAATTTAGAAGAGAATTAAATATTAATCAATTTTGGAATTAGAACTGGTAAAAATAATAACTTCAAAAATTTTTATTTTCAAAAAATGATTATATATTTTAATCATATTTTCTATATTTTCTAAAATTATATATATATATATATATATATATATATATATATATATATATATATATATATATTTCTATAATTATTTTTAAAAATAATTGGAAGAAGGTCAACTAGCATGGTTTAACTAACTTCTTTTTTCTTGTTTTTTTCCCTTTTTATTAATAGAATGATCTATTTAACAAATAATTTGGCAAACAAAATAACATAGTTCAATTACAATTTTAGTTCTTAAATTGTTCAGTTATGTCAATTTGGTCTCTGAACTTTAAAAAGTTTGAAATAGGTTCTCAAACTTTCAATTAAGTCCAATAGGTCCTTGAACTTTAAAAGGTATTCAGTTAGTCCATAAACTTTCACTTTTATGTCTTACATGTCCCTCAAATTTTTAATTTTGTGTCTAATAATTCCTTGACCTATTCGACATTTTTTTTTTAAAAAAATAATAACAAGTCTACTAGATACAAAATTGAAAGTTTAGGGTCCCAATAGACATAAAGTTCAATTCTATACCTAGTAGATTGGACAATTTTCATAAATCTCAAATATGTTATATATGGACCTATTAGACATACAAAAATTGAAAGTTCAGAGATCTATTAGTCATTTTTAAAGTTTAGGAACCTATTAGACTCAAAATGAATGTTTAGGAATCTATCAAACTTTCTTACGTTCATGGATCAAATTGACACACAACCTTGAAAGTTCAAAGAGTAAGGTTTGTAATTTATCTAAATAATATATATATTTTCCTTAAAAAAAATCTCAAAATTTTCCTTATGTCTTAGAATCATTGTTTTGCTTACCTCTCTACAGCGTTGGTAAAGAGCTGAAGTTCATCCAATGTGCCATAAACATCATAGACATCATCTATTGTTGTTATTAATGCATTAATTTTTGTGGCCATTCTTCTAAAATATGAGAGCTCAGGTTCAAATCCAACACCAACTGTCCAAAAGAAATTTTCCATCAATCTATCTCTTGCAAAACTCAACTTTTCACCAAACCCAGTGCTCCTCCACCAACTGTTCATACAAAAATAAAAAAATACATGTTAAGTTTGTTAAGTTTATTATATTATATGAACTTCCGTCTCAAAACTAATTGACAATGAGTGGGTTGACCCTTCTAGTTTATATAGTGTGAAGTCTCCACCAATCTTTTCAACGTGGGATCCTCAACAAAGTTATCAAACAAGATTGCCATATAGAGTTAAAAGCATAATTTTCAATGCTCGAAATGTTTATATTTTCTTACCTCGATGCATACTTAAGATCTTCGTGGTAGATAGATTGCACCCTGTTGAAATCTAGTTTAGCAATTTCAAGAAGAATAGGATTCATGTCCACTTTTCTCTCATATATATCAATGAACCACCTTGTCTCCAATCTTGGCATTCTCCAATGTAAGGGAAGATCCAATGCATGTCGAATAATAGATACTTCAAATTCATCCTTACTCGATCTGATGTATTTTTCTAGATAGTTTATTGTAAAATGTTTTACTGCCTCTAAAACATTTTCACCTTCTGTAGATAAGAAGGAAGCTTCATACAAGGATAACATTCCCTTTAAATCCTCGGAGATGTTTGTGCTAAAATTGTTTGTTTCATCCTTGAAGTTATTGAAAACATCTGCAATTTGAAATTTAAGAAAATGTTAAATTGTGAGATCCTCAACATGTCCCTTCAAGATGGTGGTTTTGTGGACTCTTATATCATATTAGATAACATGGGGTTTCATCTCAAAACCAGTTGACAATGAGCGAAATAATCTATCTATCTTATAAATTGTGAGGTCTCAACTTACCTTTTAACGGTGGGATCCTCAACAGAAAAAATATGATATTGCTTAGTTTTTAGGAAAAAAGAATGTCCATAAAAAAAAAAAAAAAAAAAAAAAAAAAAAAAAATTAGAAATTAAAGATTAAACTAATATGTACCTTGTGAAATTTTGAATCCATGTTGTCTTAAAAGTCTAAATTCAAGAGCAGTTGCATAGAGATTATTTTTTTTCCAATCGTCATTTTCATAGCTCTTGTCGTATGTTCTTTTCAAAACATCCTTAATCTCATTCTCAAAATGGTATGAGATTCCAAGTCGTTGTAAGGTATCAATGAGCTCAAGTTGCTTTAGAGGATCGTCAACTATTTGGCTCATGATGACCTTTACCTCATTCTTCAACTCATTCAAGCGTCCTACATGTATTTCTCCCTAAACACAAACCAATTTAATTTCAAAGTTAAATCTAATAAAAAAAAAAAGTTAAATTACAAGTTTAGTTTCTAAACTTTTAGGGTTGTTTCAATTTGATCTTTAAATCTTAAAAATTATCCAATAGATCATCGAACTTTCAATTATATTTTATGTCCAATAGGTCCCTAAACTTTAAAAAGTACCCAATAGGTTCTTTTATACTTTCACTTTTGTGTCTAATAGGTTCTTCAATTTTCCATTTTATGTCTAATAAGTCATTGACCTATTCAACATTTTTTAAAATTGATAAGCCTACTAGATACAAAATTGGAAATTTAGGATACTAATGGACATAAAATTGAATTTTATATCTAATAGTAGTTCATTTTTTAAAATCTTGAATATGTCAGGACTTATTAGACCCAAAATTGAAAATTTAAAGATCTATTAGACATTTTTAAAATTCAATGACCTATCAGTTACAATCCTGAAAGTTTTGAAACCAAACTTGTAATAAAACCTTAAAAAAAATAAACAACCAATTCAAATTTTCAGTCTTCCATACCATAAATTCACTCGTTAAAGATTGAATGAACTCATGCTTCCAAATAGGAGGTTGGTAATTTCCTGACCGCCGTATAATGGTTTGATTAGACATTCTTGCAACACCCTTTACTCCAACGATGCGAGGGACAAAATAAGGCTTGAGATCAAAAGAGGGTTGTTTGATCAAAGAACTTGTTGGGAAAGAAGCGAAAAAATGGTGAAGAGACATTGAGAGAGAAGAATGAAGAATGAAGAATGAAGAATGAGCTAATGATATTAAACTCAATCTTTGTTGGTTGATTGATTTCCTAAGTCTTAGGAGTAGCAGAGCCCTAAATATATAGATGATTAAAACACTGCTCCGTTCCTCCAATTTTTTTAACTAATGAAATTGTTTTATTAAAAAATAATAATAATAATAATATTTAAATTGTCCTTTTTTTTTTAATAACAATTAATTAAATCGTTTTTTACAATCTCGCTTATCTACTATCTAGTGCGTTTGGAATGGATAGATTTTGTGTCAGTGCCGTGTCTGATTTGGTTTTATTCTTTTCCTATCAATAGTACAATGTCACATTCCAAAATAATAATAATAATAATAATAAATAATAATAATAATTTTAAAAAAATCAACAGTAACATGTAACGATTTGATCTTTTGAATGCATCATTGTGCAATTTTCTATATTTTTTTTTTTTTGAGTACAATGCAATTTTCTATATTTGAAACGTTTGTCGGACTCCTTTTCATGAAAAAAAAAAAGAAAAAAAAAAGCGTTTGTCGGACATTATTTTTTCTAATTATATATTTTATCTTTTTCGAAAAAAAAAAACAATTATATATTTTGTCCCAAAAAAATTGTAATTGGTGGGAGAGAAAAGGATAGTGATTTCTTATGGGATTATTGATTTTTTAAAGGCACTGAAAATCATCTTAATTTGATTTTGTATTCTTAATTAAATTGCTCGATGATAATTTCATCCTCGGAGTGGATGAGTTGGAGGAGAAGAAGATAGAAAAGAAAAGGGAAAGGAGGAGAGAAAGCAATGATAAGAATAAAAAGAATGAAAAAGATATGTAATCTAAAATGAAGCGTATAAGCCAACAAGAATTTAACTCAACTAGCATAAAGTTGTATTGATAACCAGGTTCTGTGGTTCGAATCCCCCTCCCCACATATTGTCAAAAAAAAAAAAAAAAATGAAGCATATAAAATTAGTAAAATTGGTCCGCTAATGACCAAATTAATTTATGGATCATTTCTAACTATTTTCCAAATTTTAAGGATCAAAATGTCTTATCTTATCTTATCTTATCTTACTACCTTAAAAGTAGCTTATTTGAAGAATCATTTTTGGACTATCATGTCCTAATACTAATTTTATAATTTCAAATATGTCCCTGAGTTAATTATTACTTTTTTATTTTTAGCAATTTCGTAAATGAATGAGTGACCTAAATTTCAATTTTGTAGAATTTGGAAGAGTTTTTTGCAATTATAAAATAAAATTCTTTATTACCTTTTTAATTTTCACTCCCACCCACCACCTCCCGACAATCTTTCTTTCTCCACTTTTCATTTCATTGTGGTTATACTTTTCTCTCCCACCTCTACATTTCTAGTTTTCATTTATGAATATTTATTCATTTGTTTTTATTATTCTTCCATAATAACAAAGTTTTTTTTTTCTTTAAGTTGTTTCAAAATCGAACAAGACTTTTCATTTCCTCTTATATATATATATATATATATATATATTTCTCTAATTTGTTTACTTCTCAACCTAATATAAATAGGCAAACCGTTTTGTCCATTTTTCACAACTCTATAAGACAAATCATCCATTCCATAGGTATCACGATATATAATCACACATATCCTCGATTTTGAAATGGATGACAAAAACGATAGCAACAACAGTGACGATGACAACTATAAAATTCAAATTGACAACTACAAAAAGTGGTGGTGTAACTTTGGAAAGATGGTACGTTCCAAGAAGTAAGAGCAAACACAAATTAGTTTCTCTTAGAGATACATTGGGAGCAATTCTCAAAATTCTTTTGTCAACCTCCATGCAGCAAAAAGAATAAGAAGCTCAGGTTAAAGCTCTCATAGAGTTATGTAAAGGTCTATTATGATAAATTGAATTGTGCATTTGGTTCTTTTTGTCCTTCTAATTTTTTCGTATCAATTTGTCTTTATTGTTAATTTTTATTAATTATATAATTTTTTTTTAAATTTTGGTACATGTGGTTTTCTAAATATATGTTCATGACGATTAACAAGAACAGGTTGAACTTAAAATATCCTTATTTCAACTTTAAAAAAAATGCTAATTAAATTAAATACTCTCTCTTATCTCTCGAGATTCTTCATTTGAGTTTCAATTGCTCTGTCTCCACCTCCCACTCTCTCGACAAAAAATCTCTCTCAATCTTCTCATTATTTCTCTCTCTCATTAACTCTAGAGATAGCATTATTAGTTAATAATAAGAAAAGTTAGAATGTGAACCATTATAACATGAACGGTTGGACTTAAAAAAAATAAAGAGTTTTAGAACAAAAAAAGTTTATCCTTTATTTTTATAAGTATAAATTAATTCTAAAAATATATGAATTTATCTTTAGTTATAATTAACAATGAAATTTCAAAAGTCTGAAGTCTCAAAAGTTTTGTAAACTCTATATCCAACGAATCTATCAGGGGTCCTGTCCTGATGATTCGATCTTATCTTTTAATTTTCTGTATTCAATTAGTTTTGAAATTCGGGGTCTATAAAAGACTTCCAAGTTGTATTGCCAAGGCATCAGAGTGAGAAATCTTCTCTCTTGCCCTCTTTTGTAAGCTAGTCGATTCTAAAACTTTCTTTGCGTCTAGCAATCTCTAGCGCAAATCTTGTAAGCTTTTCCCTAAGTTGGTATCAGAGCCAATTTTCATTCAATTCAATTACAAATTGTTGATTTCAAATTCTCTTTTTGGGAGGGAAGAGATTGAGGTTAGAGAATTTTCCGTCCAATTGAGAAGATCATGCAGCTTTTCTTTTGATCTGATTTGTTATCTTGTTGGCTAAATTATTGATTCTTCTCTTCGTTTGATCACCCTAGGCTGATTACTGGTGTACCAACGGACTCACTGCCTCACCATTAGAACTTACTGCCTAGAACACCAAACTAGGTCCTCACAAACTAGGAGAATTACTAACAATCTTCGTCTTCAAGATCTCATAATCTTCACTTTAATTGCTCTACTGCTTTACAATAACTTCTTCAAATTGTTGACCGGCAGAAATGTATTTACAGTGTAAACTAGAATATTTACAAAGTTTACACCTATTAATTCTAAAGATAGAATATACACGTTTTTTTTAAAATATATATATATATATATATATATATATATATATATATATATATATATATAATAATAATAATAATAATAATAATAATAATAATTTTTACAATTATGATGGAAATACTTCTTTATGAAGCATCCCTTATGAACACCATTTGTTTCTTTGTGAAACAGGAAATTTTAATTGAATCGGAGCTCACATGGGTTGTGAGTCGAGGTATGGATCATCCAGATCGTAGTCTGGTTCGTTCTCTTCTCCTTGTGCAGAAGAAGCAGGTGATTCACTTCTTGAAGAAGCTGCCATTTGAAGAATTCTTTGGAAGTCTGCATTAGAAGTCGTTTGAGCTAGGGCTGCCAAAAGTTTGGATTTGTCATTGAGGAATTCTGCATTCCTTTTTATGTCGATATCTTGTAGATAACCGTTCTGTGCGAATCATTCTTTAATTTGTGTTGAGGGTGGCATGTTGAAAATTATACTTTTCCCACCACTTGGTCTTCAAAATCTTTGTGACTGTCTTGTATTGTGGATGGTTGCTTGTAGAAAAATTCCAGCAAAATATCCAAGGAATTTGAAAATATAAACAGAATCTCATTGAATTATGAAACGTTGTTTTTTTAATTGTTCCATGCAAAATGGTAATAAGATTCTTGCAAGTGTGTTGGTAAAATATCATCCGTCATTCCGAAGGTATTCCACCATTGAATGAACCAAAGAGGAAATGTGATTTTGTAGGCATATTGACAAAAGGATATGAACCAAGAATGATTGTAGTTTGAATACCACATAACATTATACCAGGCTCTTACATAGTCCCGATATGAGTATGTTTGTGGCACGAAGGGTTTTGAAAAGGTTTTATCGGTATAAAGACCTTGATTCCAATGGGTTGAACTAGAAGCTTGTTGTTCGGAACCTAGTTCATCACCAGCTAACTGAATGTCAAATGAATCCTCTCCCACTTCACTTCCATTTTGGTAGTTGAAAATACCCATTCTTCTCCCAAGGCATCTCACTTTCATTAAACTTTACGTCTCTACTAATTATACACCTTGAATCCCCTTGAGTCAAAGTCCACAACTTATATCCTTTAACTCCACTCGGATACCCTAGAAAAACACATTTTTGAGCCATTGAGTCTTGTTTGTCTTGTTTTATGTGGGCATAAGCAGAGCAGCCAAAGACTTTCAAATGATTCAAATTTGGTGGCTTTCCAAACCATATTTCTTGTGGAGTTTTAAGGTTTAAGGCTAGAGATGGGCTTCTATTAATCAAATATGTGGTTGTGTTCACTGCCTCTCTCCAAAACACTTTAGGTAATTTAGAATTAGCTAACATACATCTAACCCTTTCAAGGATGGTGCGCTTATATCTTTCAGCTAACCCATTTTGTTGTGGTGTGTAGGGTACAGTTAATTGCCTCTGAATACCAGCTTTAGTACACATATTTTTTAAGCTTTCATTGAGGAATTCAAGACCATTATATGTACGAATCTTCTTAATTCTTATGTTTGTCTGAGTTTCAACTAAAGTTTTCCAGTTTTGAAAGGTTTCAAATACCTCTGTTTTACTTTTAAGCAGGAAGACCCACAACTTTCTTGAATAATCATCGATCATGCTTAGAAAATATTTTGCTCCTCCTAATGTTGAAACTCTAGCCGGCCTCCTGAAGGGAATAAAAGTCCCAACGCAGCGGAAGCGCATCGATTGGACCTTACGCCGTATATTAATTAACATTAAAAACCGTTACGAAAACTCAAACAAAACTTTAAACTAACTTTAAAGCCGCTGTAAAATCGGTTTAAACATGCTAAAATAAATCTAAATTTATTTTTAAAAACTTTTCTAAAGAAAAGAGGAAGAACCGTTACAAACCTCCGTTGTAGACTTGACCGTTCTTCGCCAACGAAGCTCCACGAACGAAAACGCAGCAGCCGCTTCAAGGTATTCTTCGCTGGAAATTCTTCTTTGATTGACACAATAACCACAGAGGTTACACCGGTATGTCTCTAAGTCTAGGAGGCCAAAGACTTGTGGGAGTCTTTCTCTAAGAGGGAGGCTAGAGAGAATTCTAGGTCTTGTCTTTCAAGAGTGTCAAGTGTCATGACCAATTAGGTCTAGTGTTCTATTTATAGAAGAGAGGCCATGAATAAAATATTCAATTAAATCAATCTTTTCCAAAATTGATTCAATCTTTATTCCTTAATTAATCAATCATGATCAATCAATTCCCAATTGATTAATCTTTTCCATAAATGACTAATTTCTTCCATAAGTAATTAGATCATTCCCATAAATGATTAATCACTTCCTTAAGTGATTAATTATTTACATAATTGATTAATTCATGGTTAATGAATTCTTTAATTAATTAACCACCAAATTAAATATCACATATTTAATTTCCGGCCTTGAATTAATTAATTTTGCCCAAACACTTTTAGGACTTAAATTAATTAATTCTTTCAATCTTCCATAAATTTATATTTGAACTTCTTCAAATATTAATTTCTCTCATAATAATATATCAATATGTATTATATTTATTTCCCTCAGTAAATTGAACATTTTCAATTTAATTACTTAGTTGCCTCAAATTACTTTACGAACTACCAGTGGGACCTAATGGACCTGCAGATCAGAAGCTCCAACGATGTGAGATTAATTGGTTAAACTCATTAACCACAATAATCAATATTCGTTAACTGTGTGTACATTCCACTATAGACTCACAGTTGCACTCTTCTCACTGCAGACATATTTTCTGTGTCCACGGAACTTAGACCAATATCGACTAGTTAGTCCTTCACGAGTGTCCGTAACACCAGCTGGGTCAAATTACCGTTTTACCCCTGGGTCACCTCTATTTCCTTAAGTACCCATTCTCCTCTAATGAACAATCTGTTTATGGTCCAACCATTAAACAGAAAAACCCTCTAGTGCCATTGAGAGGGTAGGGCCCTTTGTTCAAGACTCGGAGTAACCACTTAAGGGAACACTCATCTGCTTCCCTAAAGTCGGGAAGGAGTGAATTCCATCTTGTACGATTATGTTCCCAGCTCCCCATTCGATCTTGTCCCCAAAGTGGTAGGCTTATTGAGTCGGCGTATTGGCCACTCTCACCCATGCAAATCAAAGGACAGTCTCTCATGAGCAGGAGTCCATAATCAACTCAGGATTAAGACTAAGTTGTCTCGGTCGTCCTAGTGAAATAGAAAACCAACTAGTTAACGGTGTTATAACTAGTGGTTACTATTTCGCGGTCCGGTCTTATGCAAACTCATTGCATAGGATACCCCAACTCGCATGTCTCCTACACGAACGCGTTGGATCGCAGCGTTTGTATCAAATACAAAGTGGGCCGTATCCATAGTGTCACCAGGATAAGGCACCCAGTCTTATCCCTATACTATAGACCCTTTAGGCTGTTTCTTTGAACAATGATCCCATATGTCGCTACATATAGTTCAAGACTCATATTACAGCCTTGGATGTCTAGTTTATTGGATTAGGGTTATTATTAGGCAAAGACAAATATAAAATAACTAATAACAATTAATGGAAAAATATATCAATATTATTTTATTAATATCCGGTCAACGGTTACATTCACTATCTACGAGTTTTAGGGCATAAAACCCAACAAACTCCCACTTGAACTAAAACACTAGTTAGTGGGATGTAAATGCAATAATCTAAAGCTGGAAATACAATGAACTAGGGCATCCTTATACCCATTATACATTTCTCCCACTTGCCCTAGATTAGATGGCATACATATCTCGTAGACCTAGACCTTCTAGATGACCCTCAAACACTTTAGCCGTGAGAGCCTTTGTAAATGGATCAGCGATGTTGTGCTCCGAGGCGATCTTAGTGACGATCACATCTCCTCTTTGCACAATCTCCCGTATCAGGTGATACTTCCTCTCGATGTGTTTACCCCGTTTGTGGCTACGAGGTTCTTTTGAGTTGGCTACAGCCCCACTGTTGTCACAGTATAGTGTTATGGGCACGTTCATATTCGGAACTACTTCCAAATCAGTCAAGAACTTTCTGAGCCATACTGCCTCTTTAGCTGCTTCGCAAGCTGCTACATACTCAGCCTCCATGGTTGAGTCTGCTATGCATCCTTGTTTGATGCTTCTCCACACTACTGCTCCTCCATTGAGGGTGAATACTGACCCTGATGTGGATTTCCTAGAATCCTTATCAGCTTGAAAGTCAGAATCAGTGTATCCAGTAAGAATCAAATCCTTAGCTCCATACACAAGCATGTAGTTCCTCGTTCTCCGAAGATACTTGAGGATATTCTTAACCGCTCCCCAGTGGTCCAACCCTGGATTAGACTGATACCTACTGACTACTCCCACTGCATAACATATGTCAGGCCTAGTGCAGAGCATGGCATACATTAAGCTGCCCACAGCTGAGGCGTAGGGAATGTGTCTCATGTTCTCAACTTCTTGAGGTGTCTTAGGAGATTGTTCCTTAGACAGGTGTACCCCATGTCTGAAGGGTAGGAGTCCCTTCTTGGAGTTTTGCATCGAATATCGAGACAACATCTTGTCAATATACGTTGCTTGAGACAGAGCTAGCGTTTTGTTCTTACGATCCCTAATGATTTGGATTCCCAGAACATATTGAGCCTCTCCCAGATCTTTCATTTGGAATTGGGCAGCTAGCCATTTCTTAATGTCAGTGAGGTATCCTACATCATTCCCAATGAGTAGGATATCGTCTACATAAAGTATTAGAAAAGCTACTTTCCTTTTGTTGACTTTCTTGTATACACAAGGCTCATCAACGTTTTGGTCAAAGCCAAAAGATTTGATTGCAGTATCAAATCTAATGTTCCATGATCTGGATGCTTGTTTCAATCCATAAATGGATCGATTTAGCTTACAAACTTTTTGTTCCTGACCTTGGGCTATGAACCCTTCGGGTTGAGACATAAAGATATTCTCTTCAAGATTACCATTCAGAAAGGCAGTCTTGACGTCCATTTGCCATATTTCATAGTCATAATATGTGGCAATGGATAAAAGAATTCTTATGGACTTTAACATGGCTACAGGAGAAAAGGTTTCCTCATAGTCAACCCCCTCCTTTTGGGTATAACCCTTTGCCACTAGTCTAGCTTTGAAGGTCTGTACCTTTCCAGCTGCATCTCTTTTTCTCTTATAGATCCATTTGCACCCTATGGGTTTTACCCCATATGGTAGATCTGCAAGTTCCCATACAGAATTGGAATACATTGACTCCATTTCCAGGTTCATGGCTTTGACCCATTCATCCTTATCTTCGTCATTCATTGCCCGTCGATAGGACAATGGATCCTCAATGCCATCATTAGGTATGACAACCTGAGTTTCAGTTAAACCCAAGTAGCGGTCAGGTTGTAACACAACCCTCCCACTGCGTCGAGGCATTCCCAACGATTGAGATGGACGGGATGGATCTGAAGAACTAGTTCCTTCATCAACCCTTGTTGAAGGTCCAACTTCATCAACAACTCTTGATGATTCTTCAGTAGCTTCTCCTAATATTATTTTGCTTCGTGGTTTATGATCTCTCATGTGGTCTTCCTCTAAGAAAGTGGCGTTTGTCGATACAATCACCTTATTTTCTTGTGGGTCGTAGAAATAACCACCTCTCGTTTCTTTAGGGTAACCAACAAATTGGCACAGTTTTGAACGAGGTTCCAGTTTCTTAGGATTTGTCACAAGCACGTGTGCAGGACAACCCCAGATGCGAAAGTGATGCAAACTAGGTTTACGCCCCTTCCATAACTCGAAAGGTGTTTCAGAAACACTTTTCGAGGGAACATTGTTCAAGATGTATACTGCAGTCTCTACTGCATACCCCCAAAACGAGCTAGGCAATTGAGCATAGCTCATCATTGATCGAACCATGTCTAACAAGGTTGTATTTCTCCTTTCTGACACACCATTCTGCTGAGGTGTACCAGGGGCTGAGAGTTGAGATTGGATTCCATGTTCTATCATATAGTCCTGGAATCTTTGATCCATATACTCCCTCCTCGATCAGATCGAAGTATTTTAATAGATTTACCTAATAGGTTTTCAACTTCAGCCTTAAACTCCTTAAACTTTTCAAGGGCTTCAGACTTATGTCCCATTAGGTATAAGTAACCATATCTTGAATAATCATCTATAAATGAGATGAAATATTCGTACCCTCCTCGAGCTTTTACATTCATTGGACCACATAGATCCGAATGTATTAACTCCAAGGGTTCTTTGGCTCTGTAACCTTTTCCTGTAAAGGGTCTTTTGGTCATTTTTCCCTCGAGACAAGATTCACAAGGTGGTAGTGAATCATCTTCTAACTTGCTTAGAAGTCCATTCTTTACCAAACGACCGATCCTATCGATGTTTATATGACCAAGTCTAAGATGCCAAAGATGAGTATTGTTACTTGATGGAGAAATCTTTTGCCTTTTACTTTGAGTTTCAACAGTTTTAAATAATTCGTGATTTAAAAGTGCTTTGTTTTTGGTTGGTCTTAAAACATACAAGTTATTTTCCAATTTGGCTGAACAAATAAGTATACCATTTTTATAAATGAACGCTTCATTCATATCAAAAGTAACTGTATACGATTGTTCAATCAAACATGAAATAGAAATCAAGTTCCTCTTAATCTTGGGAACGATTAACAAACTTTCTAAAAGCAAGAATCTATTTCTAAAAAATAACTTCGCAGCTCCCACTGCTTTAGCTGAAATGACTTCTCCAGTTCCGACCCTGAGTGTCATTTCTCCATCGTTCAACTGCCGAAAGGAACTATTTTCCTGAAAGGAAGAGCAAACATGATTAGTTGCTCCTGAATCAAGTATCCAGGTAAACTCATCATGTTCTACCAGGCATGTTTCTAAAACCAGTAAATCAAATTTACCTTCCTTTTCCTTCTTTTTCTCAGCAAGGTACTTTGGGCAGTTTCTCTTCCAATGTCCATCTACATTGCAGTGAAAACATTTGCCCTTGTCTGCCACAACTTTGGCTTTTCCCTTGCTTTTGGCAGCAGTACTGGGAGCTTTCCCCTTGTTTCCTTTCTTCTTCTGAGTTTTCTTTGAAGAAGTGGCTACAGATTTAGTTCCAGAGGATGAACCCTTCTCGAACTTTCTTTTGGAGTGAACAACGTTTGCCTCTCCTTCTATCTGTCCCTTGTTCTTAAGAAGAGACTGATAGAGGTGTAGCTCATTAAGGAGGCTAGTCAGATTGAATGTTATTTTATTCATCATTGCATTGCTTCGAAACTGCAGAAAACTCTTCGGAAGAGATTCTAAGATGAATGCAACCTGACTACGCTCATCTATGACCGCCCCGTTTGCCTCTGCCACGTTGAATTGGACCATCATATCCAGGACATGCTCCCGAACAGACGTGCCCTCTTTCATGCGACAGCTATAAACGTATTTGAGAGCGTCATGGTGGAGTTGGTAGGACGGTTGTCCAAACATCTCCTGGAGAGAGTTCATAATCTCCCTCGCTGTTACCATGCCCTCATGCCTTTTAGCCAAAACTTCAGATAAGCTGGCTAAGATATAGACGCGAGTCTTATCATTGGCCTTTGTCCAGCGGTCATAAGCATCCTTAACTGCCTGGGATGCATTACGAGCAGGGGCTGGAGGACAATCCTCCGTTAAGACGAACCGCAGATCATCGACAACAAGAATCGTATTCAAGTTCGACTTCCACGTAGCATAATTTTCGCCGGTTAATTTCTCATTTTTAAGTAGAGAGACAATTGAGGAAGACATTGCTGAAATTTAAACAAACAATGACCGTATTAGTTATCTTTGCCTTAACCCATCATACAAGCAAACAATTGCACACAATCCAATCAATTTAGCAAAACAGACATTCACAGAACCCTAAAACTATTGATTTAGTTTTGCAACGACGTTTCAGAGGTTTAGAATATCAGCCACCGAAGGGTGATCAGGTACTCCTCCTTTGAAATGAGACACCTCTCAGCTAATTCTAATTCCAGAATAACTCATATTCCTATAGACATTAGCCACCGTTGTTCGGTCAAGGATTTGTTAACAATTTTAACTCATCCTCGTAAGTGTAACCCTCCCACTTTCAGATCTCAGAGGCACGCACCAACAGGCTACCGAAGGGAAAGACAACTGTTGGTGATTAGCCTAAGAGCTCCTATCCTTTTCAGGAGTTCACGATGTTCCGAATCCTATGATCAGGCCCTCCGAAGGGATGGATGCGCCAGGGCAACCTGCAGGCGGATCATAGGACTCTCACGGTGTGAACTATGGGCGGAGACCGAGGGATACGTTGACACGTGTCCCGCTCCCACTTACTCTGGACATTTTCCCCATTCACCTTGATATTGACCCATGCAAACACTTTCCGAAGGGAGGCCGCTCCTAGGGCGACTCGAAGCCGAGCATGAATCTCACGTTGTGAATATAGGGACGTAGGAGCAAAACTTGATTTAAATCTCGTTTTGTAATTTTCCTCCCACTGAAAATGTCCTAAGGTTAATATAGGGTTGTTTAACTTAGATAGTATTCGGCTAAGTCAATCTATCTAAGTCTGATCCTATTATAACAATTATGGAAAGGATTCAACTGCAATCTTTTGGGTGAATTAAACTTCTTTTAATAATCCCAACATTGCAAGGCAACATTACTATGGTTAATTCAACTCAATCCGGTTAGTTCCCAGGTAGGAGGTGTTCCGTAAACCGTCAACTTAAATACCCCCAGCCTTAGACAGAACTTTACCGAAAGAGTTCCCTTATAACCTTAGTAATGTAAGGTCTTTACTCTAAAGATCTAGGTGCATTAAACACTTTTAATAAACCTAGTGACATTGCATGCTAACATTTAACTATGATTAATTCAACTCCGGTATTCCAGGTCAGTTCCCAGGTAGGAGGTGTTCCGTAAACCGTCAACTTAAATACCTCCAGCCTTAGACAGAACATTACCGGTGGAGTTCCCTTATAATCATAGTAATGTTTTTCCTACTTAGTAAATTAAAACTATTTTTAATTCTAAGTAAGAAAAGATTCTAATCCTATTAGAAATCGATCTAGGTCTAATTAATTTTAAACAATTTAAAATTAATTCAATTTATCCTATGATCTTATGTTTGCATGCAAATCTTGATTATAGATTGACGGTTTCTAACCATTAATATTAAAGAACTATTTCAAATTTTAATGATTAATCCTATAATCAAGAATCTAGGGTTTAATTCATTCAACAATCTCATTCAAATTGAATAATTAAGCCACATCAATTGCATGAATAATATAACAATTATATTAATAACTATGGATGTTTCATGCTTCATGCAATCTTGATTTTCTTTTATTATAACAATTATAAGCCAATCAAGAAAATCAACCAAGCATGCTTCATTCATCACATTAAACATAACTATTTATATTTAATTTAAGTAATGACATGCTTCATGCTTTCCAATTTTTCATATAAATTAATATACACTTATATCAAGAAATATGAAAACCAATCCATGCATTTAAACATACATTATAACAATTTATAATATATAAAAAATGCATGAGCATGTTTATAACCTAAGGTGGGATTAAATAATCTATATGACATCCATAAAGCATATAAATAGCAATTGAACCGGTTAATTTTGGCCCCTAGGATAAAATAAAGCATTAAATTACAATAATTTAGCTAAATTCTATCCTAAAAATCCATGTACAGCTCCGGAATTGGTCTAGACAGCTCGAACCGCCCCGAACCACCTCGAACCGGCCTCCAAAATCACGAACCATGCCAAAAATTGGCTGAACCGGACCAAATAGGTCCCAGCCCAGCCGAACCGGTCCGGCCTTGCTTGAACCGCGCCTGTTGAAACCCTAGTGCGCGCCTCCATCGTGACAGCGTCGAGACGCTGTGTAGATTAGCGTCCCGACGCTGTGCGTTTTCCATATCTGGCGCCTGCGTAATCGAGACAGCGTCGAGACGCTGTTGAGGTAGCGTCCCGACGCTGTGTGCTTTCCTTACCGAGCGCCTTCGGTATCGAGACAGCGTCGAGACGCTGTTGAAGGAGCGTCCCGACGCTGTTGCGTCTGGAGGCAGAATCTGGGCAAAACAGCAACGATTTCTTCGGTTTTGGCTTCGATTTCAGCGGCGATTCCTTCGATTTTCATCTCATAAAAACCTATTCTAGACCCGGACTTACATAGGACTCGATTTTACATAAAATACCCGAAACACCGGGCCTTACATGATCAAAATCACATAAAAATAAAATCTATGGCCATAAAATTAACCCAAACAGTTCAATGCAAACCGAACATACAATATGCATAAATCCCACCTATTAGAGCCTATCGCAACTTTTTAAAATTAATTAATAGGGACAGCGATGGCTCTGATGCCGATTGAAGGGAATAAAAGTCCCAACGCAGCGGAAGCGCATCGATTGGACCTTACGCCGTATATTAATTAACATTAAAAACCGTTACGAAAACTCAAACAAAACTTTAAACTAACTTTAAAGCCGCTGTAAAATCGGTTTAAACATGCTAAAATAAATCTAAATTTATTTTTAAAAACTTTTCTAAAGAAAAGAGGAAGAACCGTTACAAACCTCCGTTGTAGACTTGACCGTTCTTCGCCAACGAAGCTCCACGAACGAAAACGCAGCAGCCGCTTCAAGGTATTCTTCGCTGGAAATTCTTCTTTGATTGACACAATAACCACAGAGGTTACACCGGTATGTCTCTAAGTCTAGGAGGCCAAAGACTTGTGGGAGTCTTTCTCTAAGAGGGAGGCTAGAGAGAATTCTAGGTCTTGTCTTTCAAGAGTGTCAAGTGTCATGACCAATTAGGTCTAGTGTTCTATTTATAGAAGAGAGGCCATGAATAAAATATTCAATTAAATCAATCTTTTCCAAAATTGATTCAATCTTTATTCCTTAATTAATCAATCATGATCAATCAATTCCCAATTGATTAATCTTTTCCATAAATGACTAATTTCTTCCATAAGTAATTAGATCATTCCCATAAATGATTAATCACTTCCTTAAGTGATTAATTATTTACATAATTGATTAATTCATGGTTAATGAATTCTTTAATTAATTAACCACCAAATTAAATATCACATATTTAATTTCCGGCCTTGAATTAATTAATTTTGCCCAAACACTTTTAGGACTTAAATTAATTAATTCTTTCAATCTTCCATAAATTTATATTTGAACTTCTTCAAATATTAATTTCTCTCATAATAATATATCAATATGTATTATATTTATTTCCCTCAGTAAATTGAACATTTTCAATTTAATTACTTAGTTGCCTCAAATTACTTTACGAACTACCAGTGGGACCTAATGGACCTGCAGATCAGAAGCTCCAACGATGTGAGATTAATTGGTTAAACTCATTAACCACAATAATCAATATTCGTTAACTGTGTGTACATTCCACTATAGACTCACAGTTGCACTCTTCTCACTGCAGACATATTTTCTGTGTCCACGGAACTTAGACCAATATCGACTAGTTAGTCCTTCACGAGTGTCCGTAACACCAGCTGGGTCAAATTACCGTTTTACCCCTGGGTCACCTCTATTTCCTTAAGTACCAATTCTCCTCTAATGAACAATCTGTTTATGGTCCAACCATTAAACAAAAAAACCCTCTCGTGCCATTGAGAGGGTAGGGCCCTTTGTTCAAGACTCGGAGTAACCACTTAAGGGAACACTCATCTGCTTCCCTAAAGTCGGGAAGGAGTGAATTCCATCTTGTACGATTATGTTCCCAGCTCCCCATTCGATCTTGTCCCCAAAGTGGTAGGCTTATTGAGTCGGCGTATTGGCCACTCTCACCCATGCAAATCAAAGGACAGTCTCTCATGAGCAGGAGTCCATAATCAACTCAGGATTAAGACTAAGTTGTCTCGGTCGTCCTAGTGAAATAGAAAACCAACTAGTTAACGGTGTTATAACTAGTGGTTACTATTTCGCGGTCCGGTCTTATGCAAACTCATTGCATAGGATACCCCCACTCGCATGTCTCCTACACGAACGCGTTGGATCGCAGCGTTTGTATCAAATACAAAGTGGGCCGTATCCATAGTGTCACCAGGATAAGGCACCCAGTCTTATCCCTATACTATAGACCCTTTAGGCTGTTTCTTTGAACAATGATCCCATATGTCGCTACATATAGTTCAAGACTCATATTACAGCCTTGGATGTCTAGTTTATTGGATTAGGGTTATTATTAGGCAAAGACAAATATAAAATAACTAATAACAATTAATGGAAAAAATATATCAATATTATTTCATTAATATCCGGTCAACGGTTACATTCACTATCTACGAGTTTTAGGGCATAAAACCCAACACCTCCATAGGTCTAAATGAACGTAATCTAATATCCCATGTGTTTTATGAGTGGATCTATTAAACTGCACTCGGGTGGACTTCCCTAAAGTGCAATGCTCACAAAACGGCAAGCTATAAGACTTAATTCTACCCAACAATCCCTATTTTTGTAACTCTAACAAGCCTCTTTCACTCACATGTGCCAGACGTTTGTGCCATAACAGGGCTTCTGAATTAGTTTCTGTAGGAACCACATTTGCTGAATCAATTCTAGATGTTCCATTCAGAATGTATAAGCCGTTTTTTAAACTTCCAATCATTATCAACCGGGAATCTTTTAGGATTTTCATAACTCCTCATTCACACTTATATTTTTAACCAGATTTATCTAAGGTTCCTAATGATATTAGGTTCCTTTTCAACTCAGGGACATACCTCACTGAAGGTAAAACCGTACTCGTTCCATCTATCAAGTTTAATTTTACTAAACCAACTCCTTTTATTAAGCATTGCTGATTGTTTCCCATTAAAACCTTTCCACCATCAATTTCTTTAAAGTCTAGGAAATAATACTTATGAGGAGTCATATGGTATGAACACCCCGAGTCCAAAATCCATTCTTCTGTGGGGGTAATTTCTGAAATTGTAAGGACCCTTGCAAATTCATAGGTTTCGTGAACATTTGCTGAGTTTTGGTCTTCCTTTTTATTCTGCAACTTGTTCTTATATTGAAGTTTTCTACAGTCTTTAATTAAGTGGCCAGGTTTATGACAATAGAAACACTCCCTAGTTTCTTTACCCTTCGATTTTGACCTATGTTTACTATGGTCCTCTTATTGCTGTTTTTCGGAGTATTTGGTCTTGTTTATGTTCTTCCTCCCACCGATAAAGCTTCATTATCTTTCTTTTGTGTTCTTGTTTCCATATCCTTTGATCTAAGAGCATCAAGTACTAGTTTAGGGTCAAAGAATCTCTTCCGTATTTTATAGCAGCCTTGATTTCTTTATAACTATCAGGCAGAGAGTTCAAAAGTATGATTGCTTGATTTTCGTCATCTATCTTTTCTCCAATGTTTGTTACATCTAGGCAGATTTTTACAAACTCATCTAAATTGTCTTCAAGTGGTTTCGAAGGGTCCATTCGGTAGCCGAATAGTCTTTCTTTCAAGAGTATTTTATTTGTTAGGGATTTATTTAGATACATTGATTCCAGTTTCTTCCATAATTCAACAACAGTGCTAATTTCATCTACTTGCCGTAATACAAAGTCTGAGAGGTACAAGATCATTGTACTGAATGTTATTTCATCCATCTCTCTACGATTACTCTCAGACAAGGGTTCTGGTAGGTCTTCGGGTTTATCTAAAATTCTAGCAACTTTCAACTAAACTAGCATGGCCCTAAGTTTCTTCCTCCAAAGACTGGAATCACCCTTTCCATCAAATTTCTCTAACTCAAATTTAGCAGACATGATCAAACTATAAGCAAGTAGATTCGAGTATCAAAAATATCCCTAATTCGAACAGTATGATCTGATCAATCGATTAGATGACTAACCTCGAATTCAGACGATCGGATTTAATCATCGAAACTCCTGCTCCCTCTCCGACGATTGTTGTGCGTTATCAAACTCCACCACCGAACAATCGCTCTGATACCATTTGTGGTGAAAACAATCTAAAAACATAAACCAAAAACACATAGATTAATGAGAGAGGAGAATATAGAACACAACAAATTATAGTGGTTCAACAATTTGTGTAAATGGTCTACATCCACTGTTCGAAGGGCAGCCACGAAGATCTTATTAACACCAGAAAGTTGTACAAGAGCTTAAATACAGAAATGGAGATAAACTCCAGCACACAGCCTCACAACCCAGGAAGGATTTTCCCCGCTCACTATCACTCTGCTCACGCCCCTGTTCTCTCATACTCAAGGAGGAAGAAAATACACTAATATTTAAATATCTCATTCTGTTGTAACAGATTTTGAGAGGTAGGGCCCAATAACAAATAAAGTGAAAGTATTCGAATAAAGGGAATATACAGAATATCTTGATGTACAGCTTGGCAAGCTCTAACTCTCGAAAAGCTCTAACTCTCGAAAATTCTAATGTGGAGCAAACATAAGTGACATGGCAATGACTTCACAATTTAGACAGAAAAATAGATTGACACAAACAAAATATTTGTGCTAGTCATTTGGCCCTATATAATATGGTATTTTTGTGGTAGTGATACGTTTGATATTTTTGTGGCAGAGAGAAACTATATTAGAGTCCAATTGCATAACTAACAATTATTGCTTGGAACACGAAAGTGAAAAAGTGTTGTTAGAGATTTATGATGAAGTTTCTTAATGCCTTATTTTAATTAACTAAGAGAATGGACACATAAATTAGTTAATTAGATATGAGATGTGGACGAACTTGAAAAAAAAAATTGCTTCTAGACCCAATTGAAGTCCATTAGTTGCATGAATTAATTCAATTGAGTTACAAATTCAAAAGACTAGTTAACATCCTAGGTTGAACCCCTTTGTGAATTTTCTCAATTTATTTTGCTTTGCTTTTTGTCATAGTTAATTTCTTAATTTTTTCACAATCATTCCAGTTTGAGTTGTAAATAAAATTGAACCTAATAATTATTTGTAATTAATGGATTAGAAGGCAAATTCCCTATGGATACGATACTTGGTAATACTTACCATTTTATATTATTTGTGGCCCATGCACTTGTTGTATTGGCAACAACAGGGTAACTCAATTTTTAAGATTGACGGAACAAATCTTTTTATTCATATATATTTGCAAAATATATAATTCATGTACCCCAAGTTGTATAATAAAAAAAAAAAAAAAAATTGCACTCGAAACACATACTTCCTGAACTCATATTAAAATACTTTGCACTCCAAACACAGACTTTTTAACCCCAGACTAAGATACTTTGCACTCCAAACATAGACTATTCAACTATATAGACTATTATAAAGTATACATCCCAAATAATCCTAGATAATTCTTTACTAAATAATAGGAATAGATTCAATAAATAGAGACACCACACGATCTTTTGTTTCTTGATGTTCTGTCCCATGTCCATCTCCATATTGATATATGCATTGAGCCACTCGAGCAAGATTCTTAGCTATCTCAATGAACTCTTTAGAGAGGATAGAATTATTATCCGGTTCAACTTTATTTATCTTCTTCCATGTTTCATCAATCAGATGTTTAATATGCTTGCGAGCATCTGTCTCTGATGCTCCAGTATCATTCATGTAACATTGTATTGATTTTGGAGTATCTCCTCTTTTTAGTTCCTCCTAAATGAGAAACACCCATCAGTAGTTCTATAATTTTCCCATTAGTACTTTCATCTTATAATTAAGTAGAAGGTATTACCATCTCCCTTAGTTTATGGTGATTTAATCAAGATCAAGGTTAAAATTCACGTACCGGTGAAGTTCCTAAATCATCAGCAAGTCGTAAAATTATTGATGACCAACGAACTATGTCAACAGATTCTTTAAAACTCTCCAAGTCTTCCTTTGTTATTGGAGACGCCACCAAAAAATATGCATGAACTAATATAACAGATCCTGCTATTGAAATCCATGCATTGTTCAAATATTCTTGCAACGTTGGCTTATAATCACTATGATACCACTTTGCCTCCACCAAATAAGCTTTGCACAAATCTGTCCACTAGCATTGTTGAAATAATATATATATACATAATCATTTGTTAAATCCCAATTGTGTTAAAAGCTAAAAAATATCACATTAAAGTTCATACCAGGTTTTTAAGGCATGGAAGGACATTGATTCCTTGATCTTTTAGTATGTCAAAAGTCATCTCATTTATAGAATTGTAGAGGCTGAGAAAGCATAGTTTCATGTAGTACGGAAGTTGGTCCATTGCAACAATATCCCATCTGAAATTTACCATTTCAGAAGAATCAACATTTCTTCCTTTTGTTGATTTTTTTTTTTTTGTTACAAAAAAAAATTATGTGAACGAAATCCTTTCACTTTATTTTTTAAAAAAATTATCTATTAAAAAAGAAATCTTGATGTTTCAAAATGACAAATAGGCAAAAGCGAGCTTAGCTCAGTGGCAATTGACATGTACCCTTGACCAAGGGGTCAGAAGTTTGAATCCCTCCATCCCAAATGTTGATATAGTAAAAAAAAAATAAAATAAATAAGGACCCGTTTGGTAACGTTCTCGTTTCTCTATGTAGGTTTCTTGTTTCTCATTTTTAAAAAAAAAACTCCCAAAATTTGTATAGAATTTTTGGGAATAACTAAAACGTAACTAGTTTCTCCTTTTTTTGTTCTTGTTTCCAATTTTTTCCAAACATAAATAAGAATATAGGTTTATTATTATTGAATGTATAGGTGTTAGGATAATGAAATTCTATTTTTCTTTATTAAAAATGAAGAAACGGAAACAAGAAACGAGAACGTTACCAAACAGACCCTAAATAACCAATAGAATAATTATAGATTACTTACTTGTCAATAACTTGAGTAAAAAGTTGAAGTTCTTCCACGGTGCCGTAGACATCATAAATGTCATCAATTATTGTTATCAATGCATTGACCTTTGTTGATATTCTTCTAAAATGTCCAAACTGTGGTTCAAATCTAAGACCCACAGCCCAAAAGAAACTTACCGTTAACCGATCTCTTGCAAACAACAACTTATCTCCAAGGCCAGTGCTCTTCCACCACCTTTACATGTACAAAAATGCATGTTTGAAGTAGTTAGAATGAAAATGATTTTAAAATGGTCAAAATCATTTTTCTCATTTCAAAATCAATTCCATTTTAAAATAGTGATATTTAGCATTAGAAGATAAATGATTTTGAAAGAATCCAAAATCACTTGAAGTAAACTCTCGTAAATCACTTGGATTATTTATTTATTTTTTTTTTTTTGTTAATGTTTTGTGATATATTGTTTTTAAGATAACTATTTGGGGAAAATATACTTTTAGTCCCTTAGATTTGAGTTAGGTTTCATTTTGATCCTGAGTTTTCAAACTCGACAATTTAGTCTCTGAAGTTTGGATTTTGTTTCATTTTGGTACATCCATCCACTTTTTCGTTAAATATCAATGGATTGTTGACGTGCACTATTTTTTATTAAAAAAATATTTTTAAAATAAAAATAGTATTAAATTAATACAAATTTATTATTTTTTAATTCTTTTTTTTTTCTCTCTCTCCTTTTCTTCTTTTTTTTTCTTGATTTTCTCTTCTTTTTCTTGCTGCAGACAACCTTCTTTTTTTCTTTTCCTTCTTTTCTTCTCCTTCCAGCCACCATCATCGCCGCCAGAGATTTTTTTTCTCTTTCTTTTTCTTCTTTGTTTCTATGTCTCTCACCATCTCTTTCTCTCTCATCGTTCCTTTCTTTCTCTCACTGCAGACTCTCCCAACCTCACCATTTCCTTCTCTTTCTCTCACCACCAGCGCTCTTTCCCTCAACATCGTCTTCTCTCTCACTATCCCTCTCTTTCTCTCACCATCGGTTGTCTCTCCCTCTCACCATCTCCTTCTCTCTCACCGTCCCTCTCTTTCACTATTTTTTAAAAAAAATAATGAAGGGGCCGTTTTCCGCTTCGAATACAGCTTAATTTTTTTAAAAAAATAAAAAACAGAAAGAAAAGAAGGAAAAGAACAAAAAAGAAAAAATTGTCGTCGGCGACGACGACGACGAGAAGAAGAAGAAGAAAAAGAAGAGAGAAATAATTTAAAATAATAATAATAATTTTTATTAATATAATATTATTTTTTATTTTAAAAATTAAAAAAAATATATATTTTTTAAAATAAAATTTGGGTGTCACGTCAGTCATCCCTTAGTTATTGGCGGAAAAGTAGACGGAGTGACCAAAATGAAACAAAATTCAAACTTCAAGGAATAAATTGTCGAGTTTGAAAACTCAAAGACGAAAATGAAACCTAACCCAAACCTCAGGGACCTAAAGTGTAGTTTTTTCTAACTATTATTATAAATTAAGAATAAAAAAGAAAAGGAAAAAAGAACTCCTAGTTCAATTTTGTCCAAAAATTATGTGAAAATTAAGTTTTTTCCCTCATAAAGTTTGTCTCCTTATCATTTATCTCTAATTTTTCTACTCTATGTATCTTTCTCTCTCTAAAGTCTTTACCATCTCTATTTTTAACTTTATTTTTTCTCTAGAAGTTTTACCTTTTTCTCATGTTTTCTCTCTCCAATAATTTTTTAAAATCTAAATAACTTTTTTATGTATATTTTTTCCTCTCTCCATTATTATTATTGTTTTTTTTTCTCTCCAAGTTCTTTTTCTTTTTTATTTTTTACCACATTATATAAATTTTTTTTCTCTTAAAATTTTTTACTCCCCACTCAATTTTTTTTAAATTTCTCTATTAATTTTTTTTCTCTCCAACTTTATTTCACTATCTTTGAATTTTTTCTCTCTCAATTAAAATTCTTTCTTTATTTTTTTTTTTTTTGTCCCTCGCCATCTCTAATCTTTTTTTCCCTTCGAAAAATTTGTTAAGATTTTATGAAATTTCTTACATATATGGATCAATAACTTGATTAGGATCATATTTTTCAACTTAATAAAATCAGATACTTAAATTCGATTAAATTTTTTCACGACAGAGACTAAACTGTTACAAATAAGTATAAGGAATAAATTATTACATATTAAAACTTAGGTACTAAATCGTTAAAAAAAAATATGGGCTAAATTGTTACTATCATTAAAATTGAGGGACAAAAGTGTTTTATCACCTTACAAATAATAAAACAAGTCATAAATTTCCAACTTTTTTTTTTTTGCTATGTTTAAGGCATTTACTTAAGAAAAAGAATAGGGTTATGTGCTCTTACCTGGAAGCACATTTGAGATCTTTTTGGTGGATAGATTGCACCATGTTGAAATCTAATTTAGCTATTTCAAGTAAAACAGGGTTCATGTTGGCTTTCCTTTCATATATATCAATGAACCATCTCGCTTCCAATCTTGGCATTCTCCAATGCAGCGGAAAATCTAATGTATGTCTAGCAATCCTTACATTGAGTTCATCCTTACTCAATGTGATGTATTTTTCAAGATAGTTGATCGTAAAATACTTTGTTGCCTCCAAAATATTTTCACCTTCAACCGACAAGAATGAAGCTTCATATAAACACATCATCTCATTTATATCTTCGTCACATGGACATATGTTGCAATTCGATATCTTATCTTTGAACTTATCGAAAACATCTGCAAATTCAATTTACCAAATATGAAACAAAGTGTATTAGAAACAACTTCGATTTTTTTTAATCGTAATACTAATTGAAGATATGAGGTTAGGGACAGATCCAGAAAATATCAATTTATCAAATATCAATTTATCAAATAGAATCTTAGTTTGAGTCTTATTTCATTTAAGAGAAGTAATAAATATCAATAATAACAATTCTTTTATTATTTCATATTTGTAAATCTATTCTAATTAGATTTAAATTATTTACCACAGATATGATTTATAAGGTTTTTTAAAAGATAATTTCACTTTTTTACGAAAAATAGAGTTTTTAGGTTGAAATATGTATAAAATAATATATATATATATATATATATATATATATAAATTCTAATAGTTTGCATCAAGTAAGTCCTGAAACTTGGGTAAACTATTAACTGATCTCCCTAAAGCAGAGAAGAGCAAACAATCAGGCCAAAGACTGTTTTAAAAGATTAAAGGAACATTTTCACTATAATATCTGTTTTTTTTAGTAATTCATATATATCATTGACCCACAAGCATTTTTTTATTTATTGGGAATAATTTGAGCTTTCACATTCATTTCATTAGAGCATAGAGATAAGGTTTACTATTCATGACATACATATATGAGTGTTCCCAATCTTTTTTATAATTTTCAATTTTGTTAATATCTTTAAAAGTTCTCAATTTTTTTGAAACAAAAAAGTTCTCAATTTTTATTTTTAATGTATTGAAAATATTTAATTATGAAGGTAGATAAAAGTTATTAATGAAAAACCAAAAAAAAATTTAATAAAAAATTTGCTTTCAAATGTTTCTCTTAAAATTGTTTATTTCTCAATCTCACTTTTTTAATAAGCCATTTTCAGTGGTTGTCAACAGTAAACACTATATATATTTTTTTAAAAAAATAAACAGTTGAAAAGTTAAACCAAACATATTCCTACAAGATTGAGAAATGTTATAAAATTAGATTAGTAATAATGTTAACTTAGAGGATAAAATGATACTTCAAAAATTAATGACAAAATTTGAGAGTAAAGAAAGGCAAAACTATAGTTCAGAAATAAAATTAAAAACAAAGAAACCATTAATACCTTCCTAACACTTAAAAAGAATGACAAAGCGAGCTTAGTTCAGCGGTAATTGACATGTACTCTCGATCATAAAGTCAGATGTTCGAATCCCCCACCCCCAATGTTGATGCACTAAAAAAAAAAAAAACACTTGAATTACCTTGTGGAACATTGAATCCATGTTGTCGCATGAGCCTAAATTCAAGAGCTGTTGCATAGAGATTATTCTTCTTCCAATCATCATCTCCAGAGTCTTTTCGGTATATTCTCTTCAATATCTCAGTAATTTCGTTCTTAAAATGATATGATATTCCAAGATGTTGGAGGGTGTCAATCAACTCAAGTTGTGTTAGTGGGTTGTCAATTATTTGCTTCATCATCACTATTACCTCTCTCTTTAGCTCATTAAACCGTCCTACATATTTTTCTCCCTACACACACATGATATTAAGTAATTGGTAACTACTTTCTTTCCAAACAAAACTTAAATAGATTTTATTCATCTTTACCTCAAATTCACTCGTTAACGATTGGATGAACTCATACTTCCAAATGGTAGGATGATAATCTGCCGATCGTCGAACAATGGCACGATTAGACATTCTTGCAGCATCCTTTACTTTAACCGTGCGAGGAACGAAAGAAGGCTTGAAACCAAAAGAAATTTGATTTAAGAAAGGGCTCATTGAGGATGAACCAAGAATCTGGTGAAGAGCCATATGGAGGAAAGACTGAAGATGTTGTCTTGTTACTTAACTCTGAGATTGATTCTATAAATCTTAAGGAAATGGAAGGCTCTAAGTTATAGATAACCAAAATCTTTGTGCAACCACATTGCTTTCAATCTTATCAAATATTTTTTAATTGATGGGACGGGTTTTTTGGACTCCTAATTTTCCCAACTGTTTTTTTTTCCCTCTTATTTATGAGGATGGGTGTATCTTTTAATCCATATTCCTTTTCAAGAAAAAAAAAATTGATGGGGTGTCGGTCTATTTCTTGTCATTTTTTTTTTTTTGGAAATACCATCTTGTCATTTAATTACTTATATATAGACGTGATTTTAATGAGTACTAACCTGTAATAGATTTCGTGTTAGTGGGGTATCTAATTTATTTGTGGGTACACTTTTGGTTTTTTGAGGTTTTAGATAGGTTGCATTTAGGTCCTCAACATTTTAATTCTTGGGGGTTTAGATTTTGTTCCATTTTAGTCTCTTCATCCTTTTTTTCGTTACTGAAGCTGACAGGAGCTAACGTGCCATTTTTAAATTATAAAAGTATGTTTTTTTAAAAAAAAAAATTAAATAAAAATGTAGGAAAAATACACTTTTGGTCCCTAAGTTTTCAAACTCAACAATTTTACTCCTGAGGTTTGGATTTTGTTACACTTGTGGTCCCTCTATCCAAATTTTCATTAATTATTAGCAGATTGCTAAAATATATATATATAATTTTTAAATATATTTTTTTTAGGAAAAACACACTTTTGGTCCATGAGGTTTGGCTTAGGTTTCATTTTGGTCCCTAAGTTTTCAAGCTTGACAATTTAGCCTCTAGGAATTGAATTTCGTTTCATTTTATTAATACCGGAGTTCCAAGCAGTGGGTCGTATTAATACAATATGTTGATGGTCGATTTTGGCCAGAGGATCTCGCCTGACCTTCACGTGCCACCAACGGTAAATTTGTAGATGAGGGGGGAAGACGTGGCCTGCAAGACAGTAAACCTGCACACCGGTGTGGTGCTCGCCACACCGGCTCCGATGCTTAAGTCAGCAAACAGAACGGTAGGGAGTGGAAAAGTAAGAGCAAGAGGAGAAAGCAGAGGATAGAGAGTAGAGTTTAGGGATAGAATTCGGGATCCCCTTCTTTAGTGGCGAAGAGGGGTATAAATACCTGCTCATCCTCCTAGGGTTTTTAGGTATTCGGAGGCGTTTTGGGACAAACCAGGCGGAACCGGGGCGATCCGGGGCATCAGGGACCGAAAAGAAGTCACCGGACTCGGCCCGCGCAACCGGGCCGAATGGTCGGCCTCGGCCTTTTGCCGAGGCCGACCCTTTGGCCCGGTCTTCCTCTGGGTCGGTCTTTTGGTCCTACCTCTGCCCGTTTGTCCTCGTCAGTTCCTTGTGTGGTCCAAAATCACCTATAACACAATATAATACGTAAAACGTGCTAATGCATGTAAAAATACAATAAACTAGAGCATCCAGTATACTCATTACATAACTCCCACTTGCCCTAGATTATCCTATGTACATATCTCGCAAACCTAGACTTTCTAACTAACCCTCGAACATTTTAGCCGTGAGAGCCTTCGTAAATGGATTAGCTATGTGGTGCTCTAAAGCTATATCTGTGACGATCACGTCCCCTTGATGGGGCCGAAGTTGTCGAGGCTCCGAGTTGTCAAATAAAATTTATAATCCACGATACTACAACTATTTTGTAGAAATAGTGGCCATGGTCGAACATAGGGAAGGGGACCTAGTGGCTATCTAAAAATAACTTATTGAATACACAAGTGGTAATCACATAGGATCGTCAATCCTAATAGACTAGCCTCATGTATTGGTTTGAACGGGATAACAAGCAAAACTTAATGAAAACACAGCAAGAACAGTGCATACAATGCCAGAAAACTCAGCAAAAGTAAATAGAAATCAAAGCATAATCTCAATCCAACGATATAGATGCATTTAGCTACTTCTAAGTAAAGTAAAAACACAAATAGACATGAAAGAATACATGAAATATGACCTAAAAAGGTCTGCAAAAGTATCGGAAAGTAAAAGAGGCGAAATGAATCGTAAAAAGACCAAATTTCTAACCTAACGGCGGACTAAACCGAGACCTAGTATTTATAGAAATCATCGCAGCGTCGAGACGCCGAGGGCAGCGTCGAGACACTGCAAACTTTATGCATCGTCTTGTTTTTGCGTCGGCATCGAGACGTTAGGGGCAACGTCTCGACGCCATCCCTGATCCGTGCCTTGCTGTTTTATTTCTCGGTCTTGTCTCGTTTCTTCTCGGTATGGGGCTTCAATCTTCGGCTTTTGGTGTCGTTCTTCAAACCCGCTTCAATATAATTGGGTCTTTTCACCCCCTCGTCATCCAAGACACCGAGATGGCTCCAAAACTCCGTAATTAGCTCGAATTAACACCAATTTAGCGTGATTGGCTCCCGACATCGCCTAAGCTCAAAGATCCTGTAAATAAGACAAGTAAAGCATAAAATTACTCTAACAAGATTAGATTAAAGGTGATAAAATAAGACCATTTAGGTCCTATCAAATACCCCCAACCTAAATCTTGCCAGTCCTCGAGCAAGGCCCACACAGACCAAAGAAGAAGACGTTGTGCATATAATTGAAAAGTGACTTAATCCTCAAGACTCAAATACTCCAAAAACTAAAGCAATCAAGAGACACTCACAAGAGAGACAAATGAAGAGACAAATAAATAATTTTCAAAGATTGTCTTGTACAAGAGAGCTCCATCCCACTTAAAGAAGACTTTACTAGCCCGGAATTGATTTACTTGACTCTCATCCTATCTTCCCCCTACACTAGGACTAAGGTCTTGCTAAAAGGCCCAAATGGAACAAACTAAGTTGCATCCTCTTGCTTAGGTGCGTGATCAAGGAATTCATTTTTCTTTTTCTCTCTTTCTCTTTTTTTCTTTTGTTTTTTCTCTTTTTTTTTTCTTTCCTTTTCTTTTTCTTTTTGCATTTCTTTTAGGATGGGGCACTAGCTTTCACACTACAATGCAGGGACCCATAACCCGAGTTTAACCCTTGGTTGGCCTAACTGATCACACTGTAGGTAGCTCTTTTTACCGCTATGCGTTCAACACAATGCAAGCATGCTTTTTTTTTTTCTCAAAATAAAAAATGACGAACATATGAGTTTTCTTTTGGCTCGCGCTCACTGACTTATTTTTCCACTCTTTTTCTTTTTACAGGCATATTTTCTTTTTTTCTCCTAGGCAAGACTCCACACTCTATTTTGCAAAAAATTCAGACTTTCTCACTTAACCTTACACCAATCGAGATGATGACAGGAATATGATCTAAGTAACTCGCTCCTAAGCATTCAAATCCTAATTTAAAGCAAGAAAGACAACCAACATGTGCAAGATATATCCAATAAAAATTTTAAAAAGGCTCATTTTTTGAGCACTCATGGTCACAACTCATCAAAAGCAATAAATTTTCGAAAACATTTGAGTCAACCCTAGGAAATCATCATCACTTAAACAAGTATATACACAACAAGCATGCAAGACATTCATTAAGAACAAACACTGGCCTGACGCTCAGATGCTCAAGGCCCAACAGGAATATAAGTATAATTCTCCCATCCCAACCTAAAATTTACATTGTCCTCAATGTAATAAATCATGAAGAATAAGACAATGTATAGGGAAAGAATAGAACTTCCCTGAATTTTGCACTCCTAAGTGGCGAATCACGTTCTCTTATAAACAAAGAGGCTTCACTTTGGTATCGTCAATCCTAAAAGATAAAAACAAGAAACCAAGCATAAAAACAACTAAGAAAAGTAAACCTATCTAAGAATTGAAAAGACAAAAAACAGAAAAATTATAAATTGCAAAGGGGAATCATATAATGTATATTGATACATTATAATATAAAGTTTATGAAACTTTATAATATAATTTTGAATTAATTTCAAAATTAATTCTTGAGAGAAAATATTTGAAAGAGTTCAAATAATTAATATGAATTGGATTCATATTAATATAAATAATTTTATAAAATCCCTAAGATTAAATATATGATATTTAATTGCGTAATTAATTAATTATGGAATTAACTAATTATTTATTAAAATTAGATATAGATAAGATAATAGATTTGATTTTATTCATGACATTTTCCTATAAGGAAAAGGTCTTGGTCTTTTCCTATAAATAGGACCCCTGGGGTGGGGTGAAAGGCATCCCATTCATTCTTCTACTCTCAGAGAATTCTCCTGAAGGCTCCCACTAGTCTCCTGCCTCTAGTAGTCTCAAAGTCATACTGGTCTAGCCATAGTGGTAGTGTTCTCAATAGTTCATGATTATTTCACAAGCAGTTGATGAATTTAATATGAGTCGTCAACGAGAGTAAGTAACTTGTTACTATATAAATTAGATTTAGATCTAATATTTTTGTATGTTTGGCCTTAATATAAATCTAGAATAGTTCTAAGTATATTCCCAATGTATTGGTATTTTAGATTAAACAAAATTAACTACGAATCGGTCCCAATCACGCTTCCGCTTTACGGAATTACCGAATTCCAATCCCTTGAATTGATATCAGAGTCTATCGTAGATCTAATCTTGTTTTTCTAAAATTTGCATTGGTTCGGTGGGATTAATTGCATGGTAGATGTAATTTTGCGAATGAATGTTTTCGATAAATTTGGCCATAGAATTTACTGCTTTGATATGATCAAAATTGTAAGGGCCCTTGTGTTTTTGGGCAATTATGTTTAAATTCGAGTCAATTGTAAGTATGAGTCTAAATTAGGCTAAAAAATCGATGAAGATCGAGACCAAATTTAGCCAAAAACGGAAGAACAGTCGTGGAGTTCTCCAGATTTCTCCTTCAGATGTAATAGCGTCGAGGCGCTGGTTCATCAGTGTCTCGGCGCTAGGGTTTTCACGTTGTGTAGACGGTTCGGTTCGGTCCGGTTCAAGGGGTTGGATCTGGTTCATGTTGGGATGGCTTGGTTTGAGTTCTTTGAAGTGAAACCGGTAATGTTTCAGATGTTGCAAACCGTGAGTTAGTTCCATGGTTTATCATTTGAAGACCCTCATTTAACTCTTAAGTCTTTTTAAGGAGTTAGTGATTCGTTTGTAATTCAGCGAGTGTCGAGAGATGCCCTTAGATTAAATTTGTTCCTGTAATCTATTAGAGATGGAACAAAGACATGCTTAAATTCTTTTGCTCTAGGATCAATTAGAACTTGGAATGAGTTAGCGGAAAAATTTCTTAGTAAGTATTTTCCACCAACTAGGAATGCCAAGTTGAGGAGTGAGATAGTGGGATTTAGGCAACTCGAAGATGAAACTTTTAATGAGGCTTGTGAGAGGTTTAAGGAGCTTTTGCGAAAGTGTCCCCACCATGGCTTACCTCATTGTATCCAAATGGAAATATTTTACAATGGGCTAAACGTAGCAACTCAAAGTATGGTTGATAAGGGTAAAAAATATACCTATTTTACCCTTATATTTAGATCATGTCTTGGTCAAATATTGAGTGTTTAGGTCAATTTTACTATTTTCGAGCTCAAAATATGTTAATTTGATAAGTTAGGGTGTTGAGAATCACTTTTGTCAAATTTAACTCATTTGTGCTTAAAAAGACTTGTTTTTAAGAGAGAATTTGACTTAGTTTGCTATTGTGCAAAAAAACAGAGGAAAAGTTGGAATTCCCTAGAAATGTGACCGCATTTCTGGAAAAATCAGAGGCCGTTTCGAGTCGTCTGCGGGTCATTGTTGATGAGTCTTCTTCGCACCTAACTGACTGTTTTGACCCCGAAACTGACTGGGAAACCTTCCAGCACTTATTTCGCAGCTCCTCAACTACTTCACTATATAAGTTCGAGATTCAAAGTCAAATTCAAGCAGAACTCACTTGGAAGAAAAGGGTGGTGACAGAACCCTAGCTCGACGCCAATGAGTAGGGATGCCCAAGGTCCTTCTTAGATGACCAAATTTTAACCTGAGAGAGTTAGACATCAAACCTTATATTTCGTAGAGAGTTTCACCCATTCCCACTTGTAAAAGCGAGAGAGTGGAGTGAGTGGAGTGTCTTAGCGAACTCTAGAAGGATTGTGTAAATAGAAAAACCTATAATATTTAGCTATCTCCTTTATTTCCAACTCTTGAATCTTTTCATTATTCTGTATTATTTACATTCTTATTTCAATGAAAATGTGTTCATTTGCTTTTTATCCCATCATGAGTAGCTAAATCTCATTGAGGGGTTCAATGTGGTGAATTCTCTTATGGTTTAATGGCTTGAAAATGTTTTATTTGCTTAAGTTGTGTTTAATGCATGTCATTCTTTATTGATTATCACTCTAATCTTGCTGAGTTTAATTTGATCACTTAGACTTTGCATGCTATGTGAGTTTGATCTCGAAATGGACAAACGATATCGGTTCTCATAAAGGTGATATAGGAGAAAAAGCTCGAAAGAGATTGTTTGGTGGTAAAGGGCAAGCGGCCTAAGGCACCCTATATCGACTATAGGGTTATAGGTTGCATTCGTGAATTATCTATGTCGGAGTTGAGTCACAGAAATGTGCATAACGGTACTCGCTTAGTGTTCTAACGGTTTTTGGAAACAAGGGCCAAATAGGAGTTAAATCTGACCCAATGCATTAAATACACTTAAGTTAAATGTTGCATGACTATGGTTATTGCCTTAGGGATGAATCCATGTTGAATACCTCGTTGTTTATTATTGTTATTCTTCATTCTTCATTTGCTTATTTTGTTTATCTTTTCAAAAACCCAATCAATCAACTTATTTTCTTTGGTTACCTTTTCAAAAGCAATCATTTGAGCAGTTTCTTCATTAAATCTGAATTTTCAATTTAGTCCTCGTGGGATCGATACCCTTGGAGTACTTCTAAGGTTTTTTATTACTACGTGCGACAGTATATACTTGCACTTAAGTGTTAGCTGAATTATTCTTTATTATTCCACTTATTCATCTTATCTCACATTCCATTCATTCAACTGACGACACACCAAATTTTTTAGAGTAATTGCAGTGGGTGGCAAATTAATTATCTATAATAGAAAATTTACCATCAAATAAAAAGAATTGCAAATATGGCAAAAAAATTAGAATATTCCCATTTTACCCTTCTCTTTCTCTCCCTTCCCATTTATCTAGATTTCTTCTTCTTCTTCTTTTTCCTTGTGTGTACGGTTTCTTCTTCTTCTTCTTTTTTCTTTTTCTTTTTCTTTTTTGCTTTCTTCTTTTTTTTTGTTGTGCATTTATGAGCTGTTATGATTGGTGGAGTTCTCTGTGCAGTTTATTAGGTTGTGCATTTTCTTCTTCTTTTTTGATTTGATTTGCTTTTTATTCTTCTTTCCACAAGGTATTGTTATGATTGTTTCTTCTTCTTTTTATTATATATATTTGATAATATGTGGGGAGGGGGATTCGAACCACAGACCTTGTGGTTATCAGTACAACCTTATGCCAATTGAGCTAAGCTCTTGTTGACCTAAAAATTCAAGAATGTTAAGAATACAAAAATAGTAATTTCGGTGAGTGTTTGTATACGTATATCAAAGTATATTACTGATATACTCTGATTAATCGTAGTCTATCATTGACTATCACTGGTCGAAGTCTATCAGGGCTATAATTGATAGATAATGAAATACAAAGAATACAAGAATAACAATTTTATGGTGGTGGTCATGGAGCTTGTGTGCTAGTCTTTAAAAATTATATTGTTGATTGAGAGTCGCTTGTTCGTAATGGTTATTTTTGGATTTTATGTTCTAATTACCACAAGAGACTTAATTTTTTTGTTCAATTTATGACTATAGTATAATAATTTTGGATGAGTTTCTAATTACCGAGATGATTGCAATGGAAAGTACTTTACTGAAAGATTTCAATTAAATTGATTTCTATCAGTAGCAATCATTGGTAGACTTCAATTAATTGATAATTAACTGATTTCTATCAGGGATAGAAACTGATATACTTCAATTAACTGATTTCTATCCTCGATTGAAAATGATAGATTTGAATTAAACTAATTTCTATAAGTGATACAAGTCAATAGACTTCAATTAAATTGATTTCTGATAGAAACTGATAAAATTCAATTAAATTGGTTTTTATCAGTGATAGAAACTAATAGTCTTGAATTATATTGATTTCTATAAATGACAGAAACTGATAACATTGAACTAAATGGTTTTCTATTAGTGATTATCATTGATAGACTTAAATTAAACTGAGAGATAGAAACTGATAGTCTTGAATTAAATTGTTTTATATCAATGGCTATCACTGATAGGCTTGAATTAAACACGATAAAAAATGATAGATTATGATTATTAGAGTCTATCGGTGTCTATTACTAATAGACTCTAATTAATTGAAGTTTATCATCAAAGTCTATCAATTTTTATCACTGATAGACACTAAGAGAACAGATAGCTATCAACTATTAGAGTCTATCAATTATAAAAGATGCAATTATTGAAGCTGATAGACACTGATTGAAAACAAACAGATACTAAATAAGCAAAAAAAAAAAAAAAAATGACTCCTATATGCAAAAAAACAACAATGAAGCAAAACAAAAATTTTCAATTATTTAAGTTGATAGACACCGATAGAAAACAAAGAGACGCAAAATTAAGCAACAACCAACAATGGAAGCAGAACAAAATTTTCAGTTATCGAACCTGATAGACACTGATAGAAGACAAATTGATAGGGTAATTTTAATCTCTTCTAATTTATATTGAATTAACTAAAGAATATGTCGTTGTTGTGCATTAATCCAAGTATAAATTATGCACTACCAAGTAATACCTGAAGTATTCCAGGGTCGAATCCACAGGGAAGGGCGAGTAGAGAACATATCTCAAATTAAATCCTATTCTAATGATGTTGTGCTGGGGTAATAAAATATGGATGCGACAGGTTGAATATGCGATAAAGAAAAGCAATGATAATGCGATAGAAAGATACGATGGATGATGAGCTATCAAGACTTTCGCCGCAGCAACCACATGCGATAGATAAGATATTATTGTAGCGCATAACAATGAATCGACAAGATATTGATGCCTAAGCGAGAAATAAACATGTGATTCCCTTCCGGTATTACACATTCGATAAACTAAGAATATTCCTATTACTTAATTCATGTGTTTAATCAGTTCTCTATATGCTTGCAAGTGGTTGAATTATTCCTAAAGCAACCCAAACACATTCATGAAATATCCTAAGCGGTTGAGTTATTCATAACACAACCAGACTACATGTAATGTATTATCTTGATCTACTTAGATATTTCCACATGCATTACCTGTCAGGGATTTATCATGCTACTACCTCTATCGGTTGATCAGACGGATATTAGTAATGAAAGAATTATCACATCTAAGTAGAAAACATCAATATCACTGATTCATTGCATTGCATACAAAAATAATCTTAATGCCTCATGGGCACCTAGGCTAAGCCTTGATAAAAAGAAATTAGTTCATGCTACAACATACAATAAAACATAAAACTATAAATTAGTTCATGCTACAATATGCAATAAAACCAAAAAAAGCTCTAAGAAAGACTTTTGGATCCTTGGATTCCAGGATGCTTTGATTCTTCATCTCCCCTCTATTTATAGACTTTTCTTTGCTTGGAGCCAAAGCATGTATTTGCTTTGAGCCAAAGCATGTCTTGCTTTAAGCCAAAACAAGTTGCTTAGAAACTTGCTGTAGCATCAACAAGCATCCCATGCTACAAGCTTTCCATGCTACAGGCTTTCCATGCTACAACAACAAGCTTGTCATGCTACAGGCTTTCCATGCTACAAGCTTTCCATGCTATAGTAACAAGCTTCCATGCTACAAGCTTTCCATGCTACAAGCTTTCCATGCTACAACAACAAGCTTTCCATGCTACAAGCTTTCCATTCTACAAGCTTTCCTGATGCAGCAATAAATTAGAATTAATGCAGTTTTATACGAATTTCAAAGGTAATAATCAATATGAGCACATTAATACAAATAAGTCAATATTATTGCATCTAGCATATAAATTAGTTAAAACTTTGGTATTTTCACTCTTTTGAGGCTCACAAAAACCTTATATTAGATGCTTAATAACTTGACATTTTCAAGTTATCAAACCCCCAAACTTAAATTATTGCTTGTCCTCAAGCAATACAACACTTTTTGTTTCTCAGATTGTCACAATGCCTCATGCCTCACTACAATTCCTTAGCGCACTCTACAAAAATTTACCTCAGCAACGCGAAATACCAACATCCAACTTTCTAAACCTAAGGTCAACTTTGCTTTTACTAACTCAAAATGCCTTCTTCTCACTTAAATGGATTTCTCTCATTTCTCCTTCCTACACTTCTTCCTCTTTACTAGCTTACTTTTAAATCAAAACTTGGATGCACTAACGCTTTTTAAGAATGTTTACTCATAGCGCACACGTTGCCAGCAATTTGTTTTTTTTTTTTTTCATATGAGAATCCTTTTAGATGTAGCACCTTCGTTCTGGCTTGCCAACATTGGTGATGAAAGCATCCAACTACGAGCACCTCATCTTTCAGGTTGTCGAGGCATGCTCATTTCTTTTCAGTGCTTTCATGCAAAGGCAAACGATGGGTGTCATGAATGCCCCTGGTTACTAACGCCTTCAAGAAAGTGGAGCATTCTTTTTTTTTTTTTTTTTTTTTTTTAACTTTCTTTGCTGAACAACTATGGATTATAGAAACATGCGCTATGCACCCCCCCCCCCCCCAAAAAAAAAAAAACTTAAAATGGACAATGTCCTCATTGGACCCCCAAACTTGTTTTGCACTATGCAGTAGGGGAAGAGTTTCTAAGAATGCGTTATTACACCAGTAGATTTGGCGCATTGGCTAGTAGAAAAGAAGTAATGTAGCATAGGATACTCTGAGACAAATCTAAATAAGGAGAAAATGACATTTATCAATAGCTAAGGCAAGGAAGAACTTAAGCAAAGAAAACTTGGTTGTTAGTTCTAGCGCATATTATCATCATAGGTTTTTATGTAAAGCAACGCAGGGGAAACGCAGGTGAGGTAGGGCAATAACAATTTAATGCGATAACGTTATTTCAACAGAAAAAAAAAACCAAAAATTTTAATGCATTGAAATATTAAACGCATGCAAATCAACTCATGGGAGATTTAAGCACTTAAAGAGACATACTGAACTAAAAACAAGCGCATTGAGAAACCATATCAAGCATGAAAAATGTAACAGTAACGCATGCTTTCTACTTATGACTCAAAGCTAGCGCATAGACCCAAACCTAAGGCTTTCTTCTACTTCTGGAAAATAAATAATTGCAAGAGAACTTCCTAACAAACATAAAGTAAAGAGATAGAATACGTCCCTTATTTAATTGCCTCAAAATGATGCGACTTCAATGTTATGAGGCATCAACATGCTCTTCCTTCATGTGTTGTCCAAAAAGATGATGGGCGCATTGCCCCAGTGCATCTCTTTCCCTTCATGAAATTTAATTCTGGACTTGTGAGGCCGAATTTTCTGCCACACCTTGCAATGTTGGGCTTTCCCTCGGAGTATGCATTCTATCCAAGTCAAAGGTTGGCAGCTTTTGTGCTTTGCTTTTACTGCAGTAGCGCCATTCGTTGTTGTGTTTTGATGCGATGAGATTTTTTTCTTTGATGCGCTACTCCCCAACTCAACTCCTTTTCCTTTTTTCGCCTTCTGTTTGAGCGCAACTTCTTCTTTAGGATGCCCAACTTTTTCTTCTAACGCATTGCACTCTTCTACTTTATCAGGGAATTTTAATGAGCTGAAAGCATTAAAAGTTACTTGTTCATCATTGAACCGCATGGTTAGCTCGCCTATCTGCACATCAATCGAAGTTTGTCTGGTAGCCAAGAAAGGTCTTCCCAAAATGATTGGGACTTCTCTATCTGCTTCATAATCAATAATGATAAAGTCAGCTGGAAAAATAAATTTATCCACTTTTACCAGTACATCTTCAATTTTTCCTTCTGGATGCACCACCGACCTATCTGCAAGCTGCAGAGTGACGGTTGTTGGACGCGCTTTTCCAATACCAAGGCGCTTGAATACTGATAAAGGCATTAAGTTAATGCTTGCGCTAAGGTCGCATAGGGCTCTCCCCACATCAATTCCTCTAATGGAACATGGAATAGTGAAGCTTCCTGGGTCCTTCAATTTTGGGGGAATTTTGCTACTGAGGATTGCACTACACTCATTTGTTAGCGAAACGATCTCGAATTCTCTCCACTGGCGCTTGTTCGAAAGGATGTCCTTTAAGAACTTTGCGTAGCTTGGCATTCTTTCAAGCGCCTCAACTAGCGGAATGTTGATATGCAACTTCTTCAACACATTCAGAAATTTCTTGAAGTTCGTGTCATCATTCTTTTTTTGTAGGTGCTGGGGAAAGGGAATAGGTGGCTTGTATGCGTTAGGCTCTTTTGTCTTTTCTTCTTCTTTTTCCTTCACAATGACTTCTTTGCTTGATTTAACTGCGTTGGGTTCTTCCAGACACTTCTTTGGATCTTCTGAATTTACTACCGGATCTTCTGGCGCATGAGTAGCTGTATTGCTTGGAACTTGTTTACCATCGCACAAGGTTAACGCATGACACTGCTCTTTTCCTCTTGGCGCTTCAATGTTGTTTGGAAGAGTTCCTATTGACCTGTTCTTCAGTTCTGATGTTAATTGCCCCAATTGAACTTCAAGGTTTCTGAGTGATGCGGCCTGACTTCGCACTAACGCATCATTCTTTTCCATATACTCCTGTTGACTTGTCATAAAATCCTTCAGCATGGTTTCCAATGAGTTTGAGGACGATGCGTTAGATTCACCACCAGCTGCATTGTTGATGCGATGGAAATTTCGATGCTGGAAGTTTCCTTGAAATGGTCCCTGCAAAACTTGATCATTGTTTAAGAGTTGAGGGCCAGAATTGTTACTTCCTTGTTGCTGCGGTAGCTTTGATGCGCCAACATTACTACTCCAGAAACTAGGATGATTTCCCCAACTAGAATTGTAGGCGTTTGGAAAGGGATTATTCCGTGCGTTACCTTGGGGTCCCACATAGAAAAATGATTCTGGATTTGATGGGCACTGATCATACGTGTGGCTACCGCCGCAGATGGAACATCCTAACGCAGCAAGATGCGCTACAATGGGAGCTTGATTTACAACTAATTCGTCCATTCGTGTGGTTAGCACATCGATCTTTGCATTAACTGTTGTCATGGGGTCCACTTCAGAACTTCTAGAACTTGTCTTCATTGGGTGCTTCCTTTTGTCCTCAGCTAATCCCCATTCATAATTGTTCCTCGCAATGCGATCAAGGATTTCATGCGCTTCAACATATGTTTTCCTTAGTAATGCGCCATTGGCTGAAGAGTCAACCAACACTTGAGAGTTCTTGTTCAGCCCCACATAAAATGTCTCCAATTGGATACAGTGAGGCAATCCATGATGGGGGCATCTTTGCAATAAATTTTTGAACCGTTCCCACGTATCGCTCAGTGACTCATCCTTTTTTTGTGAGAAAGTTATAATCTCCTTGCGCAACCTAGAATTTGTTGTTGGTGGAAAATATTTCTCCAAAAATTTTTCTGCCTGGTCGTTCCATGTAGCAATAGAATTCGCAGGTTGCTGATTTAACCATACCTTAGCAGCATCTCGTAGCGAGTAAGGAAATAATATGACTTGAAGTTGTTCTGGGGTAACTCCTGGAATGATGAACTTGTTGCAAATGTCAAGGAATGATTTGAGGTGAGAGTGAGGATCTTCTGATGTACTTCCTCCAAACTGTCCTGCTGCAGTAAGCATTTGAAACATAACAGGCTTAAGTTCAAACCTTTCAGTGTCAAGCTTGGGACTTACAATTCCAGGGTTGAAGTTGCACATCCTTGGGGCTGCATAGTTTCTAATGCCACGTTCTCTTTCATCAGCCAATTGTATTGGATTTATGGGAGGGTTTTGTGGGTTCAGCGCAACCATTTCTTGGGTGCACACTTAACACACCTGAAAAAGACCCACTCAAGTCAGATGGTTGTAATAGCACAATACACAGAATAAGAAATAATAAAAGACGTTCTAAACTACTGTTGCCTTCCCCGGCAACGGCGCCAAAAACTTGATAGGGTAATTTTAATCTCTTCTAATTTATATTGAATTAACTAAAGAATATGTCGTTGTTGTGCATTAATCCAAGTATAAATTATGCACTACCAAGTAATACCTGGAGTATTCCAGGGTCGAATCCACAGGGAAGGGCGAGTAGAGAACATATCTCAAATTAAATCCTATTCTAATGATGTTGTGCTGGGGTAATAAAATATGGATGTGACAGGTTGATTATGCGATAAATAAAAGCAATGATAATGCGATAGAAAGATACGATGGATGATGAGCTATCAAGACTTTCGCCGCAGCAACCACATGCGACAGATAAGATATTATTGTAGCGCATAACAATGAATCGACAAGATATTGATGTCTAAGCGAGAAATAAACATGTGATTCCCTTCCGGTATTACACATGCGATAAACTAAGAATATTCCTATTACTTAATTCATGCGTTTAATCAGTTCTCTATATGCTTGCAAGTGGTTGAATTATTCCTAAAGCAACCCAAACACATTCATGAAATATCCTAAGCAGTTGAGTTATTCATAACACAACCAGACTACATGTAATGTATTATCTTGATCTACTTAGATATTTCCACATGCATTACCTGTCAGGGATTTATCATGCTACTACCTCTATCGGTTGATCAGACGGATATTAGTAATGAAAGAATTATCACATCTAAGTAGAAAACATCAATATCACTGATTCATTGCATTGCATACAAAAATAATCTTAATGCCTCATGGGCACCTAGGCTAAGCCTTGATAAAAAGAAATTAGTTCATGCTACAACATACAATAAAACATAAAACTATAAATTAGTTCATGCTACAATATGCAATAAAACCAAAAAAAGCTCTAAGAAAGACTTTTGGATCCTTGGATTCCAGGATGCTTTGATTCTTCATCTCCCCTCTATTTATAGACTTTTCTTTGCTTGGAGCCAAAGTATGTTGCTTGGAGCCAAAGCATGTCTTGCTTTAAGCCAAAGCATGTCTTGCTTTAAGCCAAAACAAGTTGCTTAGAAACTTGTTGTAGCATCAACAAGCATCCCATGCTACAAGCTTTCCATGCTACAGGCTTTCCATGCTACAAGCTTTCCATGCTACAGCAACAAGCTTGTCATGCTACAGGCTTTCCATGCTACAAGCTTTCCATGCTATAGCAACAAGCTTCCATGCTACAAGCTTTCCATGCTACAACAACAAGCTTTCCATGCTACAAGCTTTCCATTCTACAAGCTTTCCTGATGTAGCAATAAATTAGAATTAATGCAGTTTTATACGAATTTCAAAGATAATAATCAATATGAGCACATTAATACAAATAAATCAATATTACTGCATCTAGCATATAAATTAGTTAAAACTTTGGTATTTTCACTCTCTTGAGGCTCACAAAAACCTTATATTAGATGCTTAATAACTTGATATTTTCAAGTGATCACAAATAAACACTAAATAAGCAAAAAAACAAATCTGCAAAAACCAGCAAGAGAACAACATTTTTTATCATTGAACCAAATAGACACTGATAGAAAACCAAACAAACACTAAATAAGCAAAAAAAAACGACTCTGATAGGCAAAAACCAGCAATAAATCAGAAAAAAATCAATTATCGAACCTGATAGACGCTGATAGAAGACAAACATACACTAATCGTACTAGAGGGGTTTTTTGGTCTTTTCCAACAAAATTTGCTATATATGCAAATTAATTTATAAAGTTGCTACATATGCTATTATTTTGTCCGGATGTGCTATACATGCAACCACCCCAATTTCTTACGTCGTTGTCGGGGACCAAAAGTGAAACCAGATTTGTTTTTGAAATTGTGATCAGATTGCAACCACATTTCTTTCTCAAGGGGAATTTTGACTTCGATTTGCATTTGTTTTTCTTTTGCAGGTTGAAGTTAGTGCATGAGCAAGGGGTATCCACTCCTTGACATTGATCCAGAGATAGAAAGAACCTTTCGTTGTCGAAGGAAGGAACAAAGACGAAAGAAGAAGGAGCAACGAGTGTTGAGCGCACAGGAATTTCTAGAGGAAGCATCTTACATTCAAGAGTTTCCAATGGAACCTCTTGGAGTTGATCCTGAAGTTGATCCACAAGTTCGTGGAAGGGAGCAGAATGGCGGGAGAATTCCTCCTGTTCCTCCAGTTCCACCGGTGCCACAACAAGAAAACCTGATTTACATTGCGGAAGACTGCAAACGAGCAATAAGGCACTATCTTTACTAGTTTTCCAGACATTGAATCCAGGAATTTTGGAGCCACCGATTGATGCTCAACAATTTGAGCTTAAACCAGTGATGTTCCAGATGTTAAATACAATGGGCTAATTCTCTGGACTTCCAAATGAGGATCCACACAAGCATATTAAGCTATTTTTGAGAGTTTGAAATTCTTTTAAAGTAACAAGAGTGCCGGAAGATACTTTGAAGTTAAAACTTTTTCCATTTTCTTTGCAGGGAGATGTTGAAGCCTGGTTGGATTCATTTCCTCCAAACTCCATCACCTCTTGGAATGATTCGGTAGAGAAATTATTTGAGAAGTATTTTCCCTCCAATAAAAATGCCAAGTACAGAGCATAAATCATTGCTTTCAGACAGTCTTATAATGAACCTTTGGATGCAGCTTGGGAAAGATTCCAAAGGCTGGTTCGGAAGTGTCCACACCATGGACTGTCTGCTTGCATTATTTTGGAGCATTTTTATAGTGGGTTAGATCAAGCTTCAAAGGCACTAGTAAACGCATCTGCAAACGGATCTTTTATGGAGAAGTCTGCTAATGAGGCGCATGCTATTCTAGACACCATAGCCACCAATAACAGACATTGGGGAGAAAATGAACCAACAACCATTTTGAAAAATTCAGTGAAAGTAGTGGAAACAGAGGCTAACTCGACGATGCAAGCCCAGATCAAGGCCATTCATAGCATGATGATGGGCATGTCCATGAACAATGAAGCCAACATAGCCCCTGCCAATGTTGTCCACTAACCCCAACATCTATTTTTTATGTATGTCCACAAGGAAATCAGAACCAGAATACATGGAATCCTTATTCGGCCACGTACAACCCAGGATGGAGACAACATCCGAATTTTTCTTGGGGAGGACAAGTCGGGTCGAGTAATTCAAACACCCATTAGGTTAGAAAGCAACCTACACAACAACAACCGCAAAAAAATTTCCAACAAGTTATAGTGCAGAGCCAAGAGTCAAATCTAGAGACTCTTATGAAGGAGTACATGGCAAGGAACAATGCTGCAGAAAGGAATTTGGAAGTTCAGCTTGGACAAATTGCTTAGGAGATTAAGAATAGACCTCAAGGGACGTTGCCTAGCAAAACCGAGATCCCTCACAGAGAAGGCAAGGAACAATGCAAGGCAGTGACCCTAAGAAGTGGATTAGAATACGATGGACCAAAGTATCCAGAAACAGAGATCCCGGTTGGCGCTCGAGAAAATATTTGTGAAAAGATGTTAGACATTACCTCAGATATTTCAGAGAATAAAGAAGATAAAGTAGAAAAGACCAAGGAGCTTGAAGGCTTGGTAGAAAAAGAAGGAAAATCGAACTTGGAGAAAAAACAGGAAAATGCGACCGCAAAACACCAGAAATTTGTGATAGATCCAGATTACAGACCACCTCCTCCGTACCCTCAGAGATTCAAACATGCCTCATAGGATGTACAGTTCAAGAAGTTTTTAGATGTATTGAAGCAGTTGCACGTTAACATATGATTATTGGAGGCACTTGAACAAATGCCTACATATGTGAAGTTCCTAAAAGATATTCTGTCAAAAAAGATAAGGTTGGGAGAATACGAAACGGTTGCACTCACGAAATGTTCTAGTGCACCGATGAAGAACAAGATCCCTCCGAAGCTTAAAGATCCAGGAAGCTTCACCATTCCATGCTCTATCGGGGGTAAGGATGTAGGCAGAGCTTTGTGCCACTTAGGAGCAAGCATCAACTTAATGCCATATTCGGTTTTTAAACCGTTAGGGATAGGTGAAGCACGACCTACAACTGTGACCTTACAGTTGGCAGATTGATTGCTTACACATCCCATTGGAAAGAGTGAAGACGTATTGGTTAACGTTGACAAGTTTGTTTTCCCTACAAATTTTATTATTTTAGATTGTGAAGCTGACAAAGATGTGCCAATCATCTTAGGACGATCGTTCCTAGCCACTGGCAGAACTTTAATAGATGTACAAAAAGGAGAATTGACCATGAGGGTCAATGATCAGCAAGTCACGTTTAATGTGATGAACGCAATGAAGTACCCTTGAGATTTCAAGGAATGTTCTATGGTCAATGGAATTGATGAACTCTCTCAATCTACTTTGCAGGAAATAATGAGAAGAGAAACCTTGGAGGATATACTTGTAGATGAAGAATTAGATGAAAAAGGTGGGAAAAATATTGAAGTTGAAGAAATCAGTCAAACCATGAAGCGACAAAAAATAAAACCATATTGGGGAAGAGGCTTCAAGGATGAGGAAGGCCATGTCTCTGTGATTAATCTGGTATGACTTTTACACCTTGAATTAAGTTTTGTATATTATCTGGGTTTATAAATAATAGTCTAGACAAGAGCTCCAAAAATATCTGGACAAGAGTAAAAACTCTGTCTTGGAAAATCTTGTCTAGGAAAGGGTACTTAAGATGACCATTGGGAACACCTTTTCCTGGGGATCTACCTGGGAGTTTTGAAAAGTCCATGTTATTTTGAGCTCAGTCTTGTGTTGGAAATAAAATCAGAAAAAAATATAGAAAAATTGTGAGTTTGTTGTGAATAAATGATTGTTGATCAAGAGGGAATTTTGTCTAAGGAACTTTGTTTAAGGCTGAGGTATTTAAGCTGACCTTCGGGAACACCTCTACCTGGGGACTTACCTGGAAGATGAATTGATCAAAACATTTCCTTAAATTCTTTTTAAATGGAGAAATGACAAAAAAATAAAATAAATCATGATTAAGCATATGAGCTTTCTAACTTGTTTGTGAGTGTTTCAGAGAAAGGAAGAAAGCAAAGGAAAATGAAAAGTCAGAAAAAAGTGAAGGCAGAAGAAAACTAGGTGAAATGCGACCGCATTTCTCCCCAGTGTATTTGGGAATGCGACTGCATTTTTATGAATAAGAAGGGAGTCACGAATTTCGTTTGACTTGCACTTGACCTAATTGGAAAAGTATAAATAGCTGACTTTAGCTCTTTTCCTTTCACCAAACTCTCAACTCTTTGCATTCAAGTCAAATCCTCAACTCTCCATATTCTCTTCATCGTGAATCCACAAGACCCACAATCAAGAAGATGAAGAACAGCCAAGGATCGTCATCATCACGCAAAAACACTCGTTTTCAGAGTGCTCAAGCAACCCACGAAGCCGAAGCAAGTAACTGATGGCAAGAGGAAAACCCCAAAACACCCATGCAACGCACGAGAAGGACGAGACCCACGAGATTCTCGTCGGCGGTCGTAAACCAAGCGCCCAATGCTCCAACTCCATCCTCTTTGACAATACCAGCCACGTCAAGGGAGATACCGAGTTCATCTACTCCAACACGGTTCACGCGCGCCACTACTGTCCGCCAAACCCAAAAACCCTCCAATCAACAGTTTAGAAAACGATCGCGGGAGTGGTTTGCAATGATTCTTGAGATGGGTGCCCAAAGACGTGCTGGCCTTGAAGAAGAAGGGAATAGACAAGATGAAAAAGAAGCCACCAAGGCAGCTGGAAGCTCTCGGCAAGGAGAAACTTCAATGGGTAAGGTTTCCGAACCTTCAACTAACCCTTCTCTATCTTGCAGGACCAAGCCCATTGTTACTTACAGTGCAAGAAAGAGGAGCCCTATCAAGAATGTGTCTGAAAGGCAACTTGAAGTTCAGCCCCTAAAAACAGTAAGGGTGCCTCCGGATGTATTCGAAGGAATAATTCGCCAAGCAGTGGCAAAGGCCCTTGAGATTGCTGAGGGGTATAAGGTTGAACAGAATGCTTTAAAAGAGGTTGAAGCGGAGAGAGAGAGATGGAAAATCAGAAAATGGCTGAGGAAGACAATTTTGCAAAGAAAAAAGATGAGGAGGACGAGAAAAGAAGAAAAGAAGAAGAATTAGAGGTCGAGAGGGCCTTAGAAGTTGAGGAAAAAAGAAAGTATGAGGAAAACCTCAGGAGAGCAACCATGGATTTGCAACCCCTTGAGGAAGAGAAAAAGAGAAGGGAGGAAATAAAAGAAGATGAAAAAAGGAGGAAGGAAGCTGAAGACTTCCTTGCAGCCTTTGAGCCACTCCACAAGGCTCAAAGTGAAGCTGAAGTGCTGCAAGGAAGGGTAGAAGAAGAGGCCCAACAGGGGCCAACTAAAGAAAATTTAGAAAAGGAAAAAGAAAGAGAAGGAATGAAGGCTAGAAGGCAATCGCATCTGGGCCGCATTCTAAGGAAGGCCTAGCCGAGACCACCATTGATCAGCCAGCTGAATAGGTTTTTGAGCCTCTATTCACAAATGACCCACCAATAGCTGATAGCACCTCTTCGGGAGAGAAGAGGTATGAAAAGGAAAAAGAAGAGGAGGAGGCCGAGACCTCTAGTGACTCTGATTCTGAAACAGAATCTGATTCAGAGATTAGGGAGCTAGATGGTGACCAAGTCCTTATCTCTACATCGTTGAGAAGAAAGAGAAAGAGAGAGATAAAGGCTGAGAGGAGGACAAAGAACAAAAATGACCCGATATTTGTCAAGAGGCCGAGGGCTAGGTCCATGGATGCCACTCCTGCAGTTTCTCCTACCGTCTCACCCGCCAAGCCAAAGGGTAAAACACCCAAGGTCGTATCTCCCAGAAATCCATTCCCTGAGGTATTTAAAGATGTTAATTTTCCGGAACGGATGGAGATCATGAAGAAGAGATATTTCCTCAATGAAAAGGGATTCTCTAACAAAGCAGGAGCACTACCAAAGTTCGTGAGCAGGATCATATCTCAATACAAGTGGCAGGAGTTCTGTGCTCACCCTCAGGAGGCTGTTGTGCCTTTAGTGCGAGAGTTTTACGTCGGCTTGGGGGAGGAGAGTATTAACATGGCGGTGGTGAGGGGAAAGATGGTAGGTTTCTCCTCAGTCGACATTAACAGGGTGTACAGGATCAAGGCGCCCTTGAACCCAAGAGGGAACGACGTTATTATGAACCCTTCGGCCAAACAAATGAAGGAAGCTCTGAAGCTAGTGGCCAACAAGGGGGTTCAATGGAAAGAATCACAAACGAAAGATAAGTCGTTAGTGCCAAACGACCTAAAGCCAGAATCGGTAGTTTGGCTTTACTTCATCAAAAACCGCTTGATGCCAACCACCCATGACTGCACGATTTCAGTGGATAGAGTGATGCTTATGAAGGGGTTGGAGATCAACGTAGGGAGCATTATTAGGGACAAGATTTTAGCCTGTGGGATAAAGCGAGCAGGTAAGCTTTTCTTTGGATCACTCATCACCCAGCTTTGCCAAAGGGTGAAGATCGTGTCGGGCAAGGACGGGGAGCGTCACTTTTTCAAGCCGACCATTGACCTGTCCTTGATCGAAACGCTCCAGAATAATAGCATCCAGAGGAAAAGACAGCCTCTACATCTCATGTTACTCCTCCTACAAGGCCGAATGTAGCTTCTCCATCTCAGCACACTCCTTTTACAGGGCCCTCACCAACATCGGAAGCCCTAGGCATTGTCTACCGCCAGTTAGATCAAATCAGGGAGAACCTGAAGACGTACTGAGTATATGCAAAGGAGAGGGATGAAGCCATTAGAGAGTTTTACCTCTCTATAGCCCCGAGTATCGCTCCAGTCTTTCCAGATTTCCCTAAATCGCTGTTGCCCCAAGAAGAAGAGGATTCTGATGAAGAGGAAGATGAAGAGAATGATGAGAAAGAGAGTTCCTCGAACGAGGAATAGGGGAGTTTTCTGATCCCCTTTGACTTAAATTTTTGTGAATAATATTGTTTACTATTTTTTTGCTTGTTGTTATTTGAGTTTTAGCATGTTTACATTCTGTTTTTAGTTGCTTAGTTGTTGTTTTATTTGTTTTTAGTGTATGGATGTTAATAGTTTTGATCACAGGGTAGTTTAGATAAGCTTGTGGATAGTTTAGATTAAATAAACTTGGGTTTGAAATATTTTCTTAAAAAAATCTGCTTGCTGTTTTTTAGCTTTACCTATGAACTTTGTGGACGAAAAAATCAACTTAAGGAAAAATTGCTTTAAAATGTTTTGGAAGAAAAAACATGTTTTCAAAGGAGTTTTCTTTTAAGCCCTTGATGATGAAAACTAGAGCTTTGTTCTATCTCAAAAGTGCCATCGTCACAACTGAATTGTTTTCTAGTCATAGGCTTTCCACTAGTCTTTTTCTTTACAAAATTTTCTTAGAGTCTAAACTTCCTCGTGTTTAACCTTTCTACCACTCTAGGAGAGTTTAGCCTTGATGTTTTGAAAACAAAAAGCCTCATGTTAAGCCCATGCCTCAGAAACAATCCAATGAGGACATTGTCTACCTTTAAGTTTGGGGGGGGGGGTGGTTTTTATGCTTTATGTAAATATCTTTTGTAAATTTGTACTGCTGGAAAAGAATATGTGCTCAGTATATATGAAAAAAATGAAAAAGAGAAAGAAATCGAGAGTTACTCCTCCTTCCTAGGGTTTACTGAGTAACCAAGGGCATTCATGACACCCATGGTTTGCCACTACATGAAAGGTTTACCTAGGGAAGTGAGTATCACTTCGAGCTTGTGAACTTTGCTCATAGCTAGATATCTTCACCACGAAGTGTCGATAAGCTAGAACGAAGGTAAAGATGACAACAAGGATGCTCTTGGGAGAAAAAGAAGTTGAATAAAAAGAGCACCAACAGTCAAATAAGTTTGGGGGAGATGGAAAAGGTCTAGTAATTCGTATATGGTTTTGTTTTCCTAGAGATTGTTTTCTTAAACTAAAAGGACTACACTAGGCTCTATGAGTAGAAGTTAGGTAGTTTAAGCATGTTGGTTAGGATGGATTAGAGAGAGTTTTGCTTTGAAAAAGAACAATAGAAATCTTCATACCTAGGAAACTCAGACGTTGTGACTGGCACTAGAGTAGAACCCTCTCTTGAAAGGCAAATTTTTCCGAAAACGATCTTGAAAAACATGTTTACTTGATTCCATGTCACTTGATTTGAAATGAAAAGTTGATACTAGTACCATGATTCACTACTATGCATGAACTCTAACGTTTTGGTTTGGAATTAATATTAAGCTCTTACATTTTGATTGGCAATTAATAAGTTGATCTCTAACATTTTGATTGGCAACTCCTTGAGGGCAAGCAATGAGTTAAGTTTGGGGGTATGATAAGGGTAAAAAATATACCTATTTTACCCTTATATTTAGCTCATTTCTTGGTCAAATATTGAGTGTTTAGGTCAATTTTACTATTTTCGAGCTCAAAATATGTTAATTTAATAAGTTAAGGTGTTGAGAATCACTTTTGTCAAATTTAACTCATTTGTGCTTAAAAAGACTTGATTTTAAGAGAATTTGACTTAGTTTGCTATTGTGCAGAAAAACAGAGGAAAAGCTGGAATTCCCTATAAATGCGACGGAAGGCAAAAGTGAAATGCGACCGCATTTCTGGAAAAATCAGAGGCCGTTCCGAGTCTTCCACGGGTCGTTGTTCACGAGTCTTCTTCGCACCTAACCGGCTGTTTTGATCCCGAAACTGACTGGGCAACCTTCCAACACCTATTTCGCAGCTCCTCAACCACTTTCTACACTATATAAGCTCGAGATTCAAAGTCAAATTCAAGCAAAACTCACTTGGAAGAAAATGGTGGTGATAGAACCCTGGCTCGATGCCAATGAGTAGGGATGCCCGATTACTCTCCAAAAGGGAGTTATTTAGGCCTTATTTCTATAGGGATTTGTGTATCCTTTGTGCTAAACAGGGTTGCTTTTAGATATATATTATATGTTTTAACCCATTTGGAAGAGTGGATGCTTTGGAAGTTATTTTGTGCAGAATATATTGCTGAGCGACTTGAGGGAGCCAAGTCTGTGCTGCAGCAAAGTTGGGAGCAAAACTGCCATGTCACAGCTCGTTAGCCAAGTTAATGAACTGAATTCTGTTAAGCTATTCTCGGGATAAAGGAGCAAGGACAACCATCCAAGTGTCTAGGTCAACCTACTTCAAGCCTCCTATCACTCTATAAAAGGAGATAACAGCCCAAGTCAAACTCATTCCATCCTTGGGAGGAACATTCCAATCTTGGAAAGTTTACTTCCACCTTTAGGAGCCGAATAGAGGAGAGAGATCGGAGACCTACAAGAAGACCATCAATTGCAAGCTGATCAAGGGAATTAATATTTTCTTGAATTATTTTGTGATTATGGATATGCTTACTCAGATTGTAACGTGTCTCTATGCACTTTATGAACTAAGTGATCTTAGGCGTTGGTTAGGGAAAATGTAATTGTCGTGCTTAATTCCTAGTAATAAATATTGATTTTATGCATCTTGATTAATTGTTGTGTTCATTTCTATTTTATGCCCGCCTGGCCAGTTGGTATGAATACCTCTCTCTAGTTTCAGGGATGATTTTGGGAGTGTGTGGCGGTTAATCACACTAGATCATTGTGTATTGGTGAACGCCACTGACTGAGCTAGGGATAGCCAGTTTCCTAGTGCTTGATCAGTAGTACTTCATTGGAGTTGAAACACATTCTAAAAAATCCAGAGTTCCGGGAGGAATCTGCTAATAAGACTGCGAGAGTTTGCAAGATCAATAATATTGCTAGAGCATCGTTTAAAACAATTACTAAATCGTGACCAGCGCCTGTTTCTAATCTGTCTACCTATTTGTTTATTTTCTGTTCTGTCATTTCCTTTGCTTCAACATTGTATAAAAACCAATCATTTTAACCACTTTTCAAACCATTGAAAAACTAAACAAAATAGAAAAAGTGGAAGTTAATTCAGACCCTAGATTCGATAAATACATATTACTTGTTGCGGACTGTGTATACTTGCACAGAGTTCCAGAGTCCATTCTTATATCTTATTTTTACTCACTCTAGGAACCCAACAATGCCCGAGGTCCTTCTTAGATGACCAAATTCTAACCTGAGAGAGTTAGACATCAAACCTTGTGGTTTGTAGAGAGTTTCACCCATTCCCACTTGTAAAAGCGAGAGTGTGGAGTGTCTTAGCGAACTCTAGAAGGATTGAGTAAATAGAAAACCCCATAATATTTAGCTATCTCTTTTATTTCCAGCTCTTGAATCTTTTCATTATTTTGTATTACTTACATTCTTATTTCAATGAAAACGTGTTCATTTGCTTTTTATCTCATCATGAGTAGCTAAATCCCGTCGAGGGGTTCAATGTGGTGAATTCCCTTATGGTTTAATGGCTTGAAAGTGTTTTATTTGCTTAAGTTGTGTTTAATGCATGTAATTCTTTATTGTTTATCACTTTAATCTTGTTGAGTTTAATTTGATCACTTAGACTTTGCATGCTATATGAGTTTGATCTCGAAAGGGACAAACGATATCGGTTCTCATAAAGGTGATATAGGAGAAAAAGCTCGAAAAAGATTGTTCGACAGTATAGGGCAAGCTGCCTAAGGCACCCTATAGCGACTATAGGGTTATAGGTTGCATTCGTGAATTATCTATGTCGGAGTCGAGTCACAGAAATGTGCATAACGGTACTCGCTTAGCCTTCTAACGGTTTTTGGAAACAAGGGTCAAATAGGAGTTAAATCTGACCCAATGCATTGAATACGTTTAAGTTAAATGTTACATGACTATGGTTATTGCCTTAGGGATGAATCCATGTTGAATACCTCAGTTGTTTATTATTGTTATTCTTCATTATTCATTTGCTTATTTTGTTTATCTTTTCAAAAACCCAATCAATCAACTTATTTTCTTTGGTTACCTTTTCAAAAGCAATCATTTGAGCAGTTTCGTCTTCAAATTTGAATTTCCAGTTTAGTCCTCATGGGATCTATACCCTTGGAATACTTCTAAGGTTTTTTATTACTACGTGCGACAGTGTATACTTGCACTTAAGTGTTAGCTGAATTATTCTTTATTATTCCACTTATTCATCTTATCTCACATTCCATTCATTCAGCTAACGACACACCTGTTGGGTTTTATGCCCTAAAACTCGTAGATAGTAAATGTACATTTGACCGAACATTAATAAAAGTGATGTATTATTCAATGTTTGTATTATATCTTGTCTTATTAACCCTAATCCAATAAACTAAACATCCAAGGCTAATAGAATGAGGCTTGAACTAGTATGTAGGGACATACGGGGATCAATGTTCAAGTTTTAGCCTAAAGGGTCTGTAGTATAGGGATAAGGCTGGGTACCTTATCCTGGTGACACTATGGATACGACCCGCTTTGTATATTGGTACAAACGTATTGATCCAACGCGTTCATATAGTTAACATGCGAGTGGGGGCATACTGTGCAATGAGTTTGCACAAAGACCGGACCGCGAAATAGTTAACCACTAACTGTAACACCGTTAGTTAGCTCGGTTTCTATTTCACTAGGATGACCTAGGCAACTTGACCTTAATCCTGAGTGGATTATGGACTCCTATCTATGAAGGATTTTCTTTTGATTTGTACGGGTGAGAGTGGCATGTTCGCCGACTCAATAAGCCTACCATTTTGGGGACAAGACCGAGTGGGGAGCTGGGAACATAGTCTTACAAGATGGAATTCACTCCTTCCCGATATTAGGGTAAGTAGAGGTGTGTTCCCTTAAGTGGTGTCTTCGGGTCTTGAACAATGGGCCCTACCCTCTTTATGGCACGAGAGGGATTTCTGTTTGATGGTTAGACCTCAAACAGGTTGTTCATTAGTTGTTCATTAGAGGAGCACTGGTACTTAAGGACCAAGAGGTAGCCCAGGGGTAAAACGGTAATTTGACCTAGCTGGGATACGAACACACGTGAAGGGCTGACTTGCTGTTGATCGTTGGTATCCGTGGACACAGAAATATATCTGCAGTGAGAAGAGTGCAGCTGTGGTTCTTTGGTGGTGTGAACCATAGTTAACGAATATTTATTAATTTGGTTAATGAGTTTAGCCAATTAATCTCACATCGTTGGAGCTTCTGCTCTGTAGGTCCATTATGTCCCACCGATGACGCTAATAAGGTGTTGAGGTCTATTTCTAAGGATGAATTAAATGTTCGAAAGGGTTCGAATGAAAAGTTAAATATAAATTTGATTCATATTAAAGCTATAGGTTATAATTAATATGCATTAGATGTACATTAATACTATAGTTTATTTGAGAGAATTATAATTAAATATTTGATATTTAATTATCATATTAATTAATTAGAGAATTAATTAATCATTGTTCTAATTTAATTTAATTAATTTTTTTTTAATTTAATTAAATTGTATTAAAACTATAGGTTAAGTGAAGGATAGTCATTTAAATATGGTTTAAATGATTTGGATATTTAATTATGAATTAAATATTATTTTAATTTAATTAATTTGTTAACTAAATTGAATTTAATAACTGATAAGTGATCAGTTATGAGGGATAGGTGGTTAACCTATTTTTCCTCCCCTTCACGCCTACTAAGGAGAGGGTTACGGGGTTTTTTTGTGGCAGTTCATTCAATCCGTATTGTGGCAATTCTATTCAGAGAAAAAAAAAAACTCCCAAAAGCTCTCTGCAGAAAATCTCCATTCTCTCATTCTACCCTTAGAGAAAGAAGAGTTCTCACTTACTCACTCAACTCAACCTTGTGAGTACATTGGTGTACCCTCTTGGTGGTGTTCGTGGGCGATTTGTGACGACAAAGAGGTAGATCTTGTTGCTGTATTTTCTGCACTCCACTTGGGAATTTGACGAAACAGTTCAAGAACTCTACAAAGGTATAGTATTCTTGATCTAGGATCGATAGGGTCCAATTCTAGATTAGATCTAGAATTTCTTAATCCTTTTATAGCATGTTTTATACGCTTCTCAGCATGTTTTAAATTTGTTTAAATTGTTGTAAAATTATTGTTTCCAAATTGTATTGGTATTTTGATTTTGAGTAAAACATAGTATGGTATATGATTGTTTTCGTTGCGCTAGGGCTTTAATCCCTGCAACACCAATGGTCGATGCTTCTGTGGGAGGGGCCCTTTTGGCAAAAACCATTAATGAAGCCCATGAGATTTTAGAAAGAATATCAACCAATAGTTGTCAGTGGCCAGATGTTAGAGGCTCTAATAAGAAAGTTAAGAGTGTGTTAGAAGTTGATGGTGTATCTACTATTAGGGATGATATTGCAACGTTAGGTAATGCTCTTAAAAATGTAACAGTGGTTAGTCATGTTTAGCAGCCGCTAGTGGTGGATCCTGCTGCAGTTGTAAACCAAGTTACAGAAGAATCATGTGTCTATTGTGGTGAAGAACATAATTATGAGTTTTGCCGCAGCAATCCAGCTTCTGTGGTTTTTGTAGGTAATCAAAGAAATAACCCCTATTCAAATTTTTATAATCCAAGTTGGCGTAACCACCCCAATTTGGCATGGGGAGGGCAAGGAAGCAATTCACAAGTCCCCTAGACACAACAAAAGGTGGTGAACCATTCAGGATTTGCTAAATCACAGGGAATGCCCTAGCAAAATAAGCAGGCATTACCCCAACAAAATTCAGAGAGTTTTGTAGAGGCAATGATGAAAGAATATATGGCTCGTACTGATGCCGCAATTCAAAGTAATCAATCTTTAATGAGAGTCCTGAAATTTCAAATGGGTCAGCTAGCTAATGACCTGAAGACACGACCTCAAGGGAAACTTCCTTCGGATACTGAACACCCAAGAAGGGAAGGTAAGAAGCGGGTGCAGGCAATAACTCTAAGGAGTGGTAAGCCACTAGAAGATAAAAAAAAGCCTAGTAAACCCTAGGATGTAGAGAAGAATAGTGATAAAAATGTTGTTGTTGAAAAAGAGTTGGAGTCTGGTAAAAATGATGGAGGCAACAATAGTAATACTGGAGCATCTAGTTCTGTTCCAGATGTAGAACCACCTTATGTACCGCCCCTACCTTATGTATCACGTGTACCTTTTCCACAAAGGCAAAAGCCTAAGAACCAGGATGGTCAATTTAAAAAGTTTTTAGAAATTCTTAAGCAGTTCATATAAATATTCCTTTAGTAAAAGCTATAGAACAAATGCCAAATTTTGTAAAATTTCTTAAGGATATCTTGACTAAAAATAAGAGGTTAGGAGAATTTGAAACTATGTCTCGTATTGAGGAATGTAGAGCTATTCTTAAGAATGGGCTACCAACCAAGGCTAAGGATCCAGGTTCACTTACTATTCATGTCTCAATAGATGGAAAAGAGTTAGGTAGAGCACTTTGTGATTTAGGTGCGAGCATTAATCTTATGCCTCTTTTGGTTTATCGTAAGCTAGGTATTGGTGAAGCTAAGACTACCACAGTCACACTTCAACTAGCTGATAGGTCTATCACTTATCCTGGGGGTAAGATTGAGGATGTCTTAGTAAAGGAAGAGAAATTAATATTTTCTGTTGATTTTATTATCTTAGATTATGAGGTAGATAAAGATGTCCCAATTATTCTTGGTCGTCCATTTTTGGCTACTAGTAGGGCATTGATAGATGTTCGGAAAGGGGAATTAACAATGAGGGTTTATAATGAGGAAGTGAAGTTTAATGTTTTTAAGGTCATGAAATATCCAGATGAAGTGGAAGATTATTCTTTCATGCAGATTCTGGAGAACACAATTGTTGAGATAACAATTGAGGATTTGACAGATCAACATTTTGAGGATTATGGAGAGATTAGTGTAGAGGATTTAGCAGTTTGTACTTTAGAAAGAAAAAATGAAAAAGAAGTGTCTAGGTGTGAGGATGTTTTTTAGTCTTTAGATTTGGATGAAAATAAAGCTTCTCCTATTAAGCCATCCCTGATTGAGACACCTATTTTAGATTTGAAGCCTTTACCGGATCATCTAAAGTATGTGTATCTTGGGGAGGGTGAAACGTTGCCCATTATTGTTGCATCAGATTTAATATCGGAGGATGAAGAGGCGGCCTTAGTAAAGTTGCTGCAACAATATCGCAAAGCAATAGGTTGGACATTGGCTGACATTCAGGGAATTAGCCCATCTTTCTGTATGCATAAAATCACTCTAGAGGAGAGATCCTTTAGGAGTATTGAGCAACAGAGAAGGCTTAACCCTGCAATGAAAGAAGTTGTTAAGAAGGAGGTGATCAAATGGTTCGATGCTGGGATTATTTATCCAACTGCAGATAGCAATTGGGTGAGCCCTGTCCAATGTGTTCCTAAGAAAGGAGGTGTTACGGTAGTGGCTAATAAGGACAATGAGTTGATCCCCACTAGGAAAGTAACTGGTTGGAGGGTTTGCATGGATTACAGGAGGCTTAACAAAGCCACCCGTAAGGACCATTTCCCTCTACCATTTATTGACCAGATGTTGGATAGATTGGTTGGTCAGGCTTAGTACTGTTTCTTATATGGTTATTCTGGGTATAACCAGATTACCATTACTCCTAAGGATCAAGAAAAAACCACTTTCACCTACCGTTGTGGGACATTTGCCTTCAGGCGAATGCCTTTTGGTCTTTGCAATGCCCCAACAACATTTCAGCGGTGTATGTTAGCTATTTTTTCTGATATGATTGAATCCACTATTGAGGTATTTATGGACGATTTTTCAGTCTTTGGAGGGTCTTTTCAGCATTGTTTGAATAATTTAGGTAAGGTGTTAAAGGGATGTGAGAATACTCATCTAGTTCTTAATTGGGAGAAATGTCACTTCATGGTGAAGAAGGGCATTGTGTTAGGTCATAAAATTTCAAAGAGAGGTCTAGAAGTTGATCGAGCAAAAATAGAGGTTATTGAGAAGTTAGAACCACAGAATTCAGTTAAAGGGATTCAGAGCTTTTTAGGTGATGCTGGATTATATAGAATGTTCATAAAGGATTTTTCCAAAATCAGTAAAAATCTTTGTAAATTGTTGTGTGTTGATAGTGTTTTTGACTTTGATGCAGGTTGTAGGAAGGCTTTTGAGACTTTAAAGGCTGCTTTGATCTTAGTGCCAATTCTTTGTGCACCCAACTGGAGTTTTTCATTTGAGGTGATGTGCGATGTCAGTGATGTTGCAGTAAGTGCAATGCTGGGACAAAAGCAGGGCAAAGTTATCCATCCTATTTATTATGCAAGCAGGGTTTTAAATGAGGCACAAATCAACTATACAACTACTGAAAATAAGTTGTTGGCGATTGTGTTTGCCTTTGAGAAATTCCGCCCATATTTAGTTGGATTTAATTTCACGGTTTTCACAGATCATGCAGCAATAAGGTATTTAATGTCTAAGAAAGATGTGAAGCCTAGATTAATTTGTTGGATTTTGTTATTACAGGAGTTTGACTTAGAGATAAAGGACAAGAAGGGATCGAAAAATATAATTGCATATCATTTGTCTCGTCTTGATCCATCATCATCTTTGTGAAAGTGTTAATATCTAAAATATGGAAGCAATTTTGGATCTTAGGCACATAACAAGCTCAATTTCATCAAACATTGCATGTTGTTCATATGGAGAAAAACAGAGACAGTTTACCAACCTTGCTTCAATGGAGAAATTGGTTGGATTTCCTTCTTGTTTTTCCTCACCAATTGATCACGAACCACCACTGGATCTTCCTTGCTATCTTCAAGCCTTTAGAACAGATTGTGGGATCCTCAAGTGATGGAATTGAAAGGAAAAAGCTTGAAGAACAAGCTTGTAAGGTGGGTTTGATAATTTGAGTTTTGGCAGCAATTCCTTAAGTTTCAAGACACGTTTCTTCAGCAAATTCCATCCTTTATATAGAGGGAACATAGCTGAAGAGGAGAAGCCTGAGATTGACAACAATTAACCTCAAATTAGTGGGAATTGAAGTGGCTTAAGTGAGGGGAGTGCATGAGTTTTGATGCTCGATTTGCTATCCGCAAGTGTACGGGAAAAGTATGAGAGATAAAGTATTTAAAAGTGTTTTGAATACTATATATGTATTAGGAATCATATATAAGAGATTGCACAAGGTAACAATTATTAATTGAATTAATCATATCAAATTAATTAGGAAATGTTTCTAATTAATTACCAAGAAATTAATTTCAATTTAGAATTGAAATTGGGATTGATTTGCAAGCTTGAAATCAGATTTCAAATTGATTTTAGTGGATTTAGTTGGAATCCCACTTATGCATGATCATTCAAAGTGGAAAGACAACTCACCTCATGCATTGTTGCATGTATTGTTACTTGAACACCTAGAATCCACTATAGCTTGCATCTTGAACATGTGTCTTGCTAATTAAGGCTTCTCCTTGCATGGATTCACTCTATATGTAGAGAAGGAATCAGATTAAGAAGTTTTACAGCAAATACCATATGGTTATGCTGCTGAATTTGTGCCTCAAACTCTCTTTTTTCACATACCTCACTAGAGCTTGAATCTTCAAGCATTCCCTTCCCATTCTCTATCTTTATAGACTCCCACAAGTCGTTCTTGGCCCGGAGAATAGTAGGGAAGACACTAAGGGTTGTCCTAAGAAGATTGGAGAAGAAAAGAATCCATGAAGGTCCACCAATTGAGCTGCAAAAAGGTTGGTTCTTCTTAACTCTCTGTTCTGGATTCTTTAGGACATGCATGCTTAAGTTGTAAAATTGATGTAGTTAGGTGCTCCCGATCTTCAATTGCTTCCGCATGTGTTATATGAACACTTCCACTAAGGGCCTAAAGGTTATGTCATCTCGTTCTATTTCATTTCATTTCATTCGTCCTGTAGTATGGGTCTCGTGAACAATTAATTACCCTACATAATTTGCCAACTCACTGAAGGTGCACATGTGGGTATTTTGGGAGATCTCTACTCCTTCCGATAGTAGAAAGCACCTAGTTAGTGGAGCCAAGTCTCACCCATCAAGGCATTAACGTATGCATAGTGCTAGTGGGGCGTCCATGTGTTTTAAGTCGGAATTTAACTTCCACAGTTTGTAAATGACACCTAGTCTGCGAACTCAAGTTCCGCCCATTTAGCTCCTCATTTCAGCCTAATACATCTCAATCCTAGGTGATTAATTGACGTGACCCCCTACTAGAGTAACTAGCCTATTCTTTTCCCTTTAAGGCCTCTTAGCACTTAGTCTAATTTAACTGCAACTGTTAGGTTCCTAGAGTGAGTAAAAATGATATGCAAAAAGACTCTAGAACTCTGTGCAAGTATACACAGTCCGCAGCAAGTAATAAGTATTTATCGAATCCAAGATCTGAATTAGCTTTCACTTTATCTATTTTGCTTAGTTTTTCAATGGTTTCAAAAGTGGTAAAAATGATTGGTTTTTTATAAAATGTTGAAGCAAAAGAAATGACAGAACAGAAAGTAAACAAATAGGCAGACAGATTAGAAACCGACGCTTGTCAGGATTTAGTAATTGTTTTAAAAGATGCTCTAGCAATATTATTGATCATGCAAAACTCTCACAGTCTTATTAGTAGATCCTCCCGGAACTCCGGATTTTTTAGAATATGTTTCAACTCCAATGAAGCTCTACCGATCAAGCACTAGGCAACTGGCTATCCCTAGCTCAATCACTGGCGTTCACCAATACACAATGATCTAGTGTGATTAACTGTCACACACTCCCTAAATCATCCCTGAAACTAGAGAGAGGTATTCATACCGGCTGGCCAGGCGGGCATAAAATATAAATGAACACAACAATTAATCAAGATGCATAAAATCAATATTTATTACTAGAAATTAAGCACAACAATCACATGTTCTCTAACCAACGCCTAAAGCCACTTAGTTCATAAGATGCATAGAGACAAGCGTTACAATCTGAGTAAGCATATCCATATTTACAAAATAATGCAAGAAAGTATTAGTTCTCTTGATCAGCTTGCAAATGATGGTCTTCTTGTAGGTCTCCAGACTCTCTCCTCTATTCGGCTCCCAAAGGTGGAAGTAACTCTCCAAGAATGGAATGTTTCTTCTAAGGATGGAATGTTTTTTACTTGAGCAGATATCTCCTTTTATAGAGTGATAGGGCTTGAAGTAGGTTGACCTAGACACGTGGATGGCTCTCCTTGCTCATTTATCTCGAGAATAGCTTAACAGAATTCAGTTCATTAACTTGGCTAACGACCTGTGACGTGGTAGTTTTGCTCTCAGCTTTGCTCTAGCACAGATTTTGCTCCCTCAAGTCGCTCAGCAATATATTCTACACAAAATAACTTCCAAAGCATCCATTCTACCAAACGGGTTAAAATATATAATATCTATCTAAAAGTGACCCTATTAAGCACAAAAGACACGCAAATCACTATATAAATAAGGCCTAAATAACTCCATTTTGGAGAGTTATCAACAACCTAACCAATGAAATTCATTCTCTCCCAGATTACTGATAGACTAGACCGACAAGTACCATCCCAACTCAATCAATTACAAATAACCTACTAGACATTCAACACTTCTGAACAAAGAAACCACCACTTCTGGCTATCTACATACATTGTCAGTCAACTATAATATATCACAGTCAAGCACTCTCACCTATCTCATAGCACAAGTACACACCAGCCAAATTCTTGAAAACAAACGCATTCATATCATCTCAGTCTCAACTCAAACATATAATACAATCTCATGCCAGAAGTACAACTGCCATTTCAATGCATAAGTTTCATTTCAATTCAACAAGTTAACTTACCTTGATGTAACTAACGCTTGATAAGGATACCAAACAATTTGATATAGCGTCAACCACGATATGGGAAATGGTAGCCTAATAACACACACACAATGTTCTCACATCATTGTTGTTGTAGTTGAGAGAGACAGAAACAGAGAAAGTTGGAGATGAGCGAGCAAAAGACCGAGAGATAAAGAGACAAGAGAGAGAAACAAAATCGCCTTACCAAGGAGCTCACGACGGTGACGGCGGAACAGACGGCAGCGTGCGGTGAGGGGCGACGGCGGTGACCTGCACGAGAGAGAGAGAGATCTGAGATCGAAGGACAGAAACGAGAGAGAGAGAGAGAGAGAGAGAGAGAGAGAGAGAGCGAAAGAGAGAGAGAGAGAGAAAGAGAAATCTGAGAGGGAGATACGGGCGTTACGTACAGTGAGTTGTGTGCAACCGAGAGAGAGAGAGCATTAGGCAACAAGAAAAAAAACTCAGAAATTTTATTTTAAAAAAAAAAACCGATCCTTTGACCAAATTTTGGGGGGAAGTTTGCCCCATTTTCTCCTTTTTGACCGGGTCGATTGCCCACTTCCCGCATTTTCTTTTTTTTTTTTTCAATCTGTTACAATCAACTAAAGATTTCTTCAAGGGAATTTCTCTTTTCTTGTAAAAAGTTTGTAGTTATGGATGCATGTGAAAAGATTGTAGCGTGTGTTGCTTTTCATTTCATGAACTAAATTTACTTTAGGTGTTGGTTAGGACTATGTAATTATCGTACTTCATAATCTAGCAATATATATTGATTTTGAACATCTTAATTACTTGTTGTGTTTATTTTTATTTTATGCATGTCTTGCCAGCCGGTGTGAATACCTTCTCTTAGTTTCAGGGATGATTTAAGAGATGTGTTGCATGTAATCACACTATACCATTATGTGTTGGTGGACGCCAGTGACTGAGTTAGGGATAACCAGCCGCCTAGTGCTTGATCGATAGAGTGTCATTGGAGTTGAAATACATTCCAAAAAATCCAGAGTTTCGGGAGGATCCTACTGATACTGCAAGAGAATGCCTTATCAATATTATCGCTAGAGCATCTTTTTACAAAATTACAGAAATCTTAACCAACGCATGTTTCCAATATGTTTACTTTATCCGTTTATATTCTGCTCTGTTATTTCTTTTGCTTCAGCATTATTTCAAAACCCAATCATTTTAACAACCTTGAAATCACTAAAGAGTTACACAAGATAGGTAGAGTGAAGGTTATTCAAAACCTCGTAGATACGATAAATTACTTATCACTTGCTACAGACTAAGTTCACTTGCATAGTATTCTAGAGCTAACCCACTCTAGAAGGCAACAATTACCCAAAAGAAACGAGAGGTGGTCTTTTCTACGACCCACAAGAAAATAAGGTGTTTGTATCGACAAATGCTACTTTCTTAGAAGAAGACAACATGAGGGATCATAAAGCACATACTAAGTTAGTATTAGAAGAAGCTACTGAAGAATCAACAAGAGTTGTTGATGAAGCTGGACCTTCAACAAGAGTCGATGGAGGGGCTAGTTCTTCAAGTCTATCTCATCCTTCTCAAACATTGAGAGTGCCTCGATGTAGTGGGAGGATTGTATCACAATCCGACCGCTACTTGGGTTTAACTAAAACTCTGGTCGTTATACCAGATGATGGCATTGAGGATCCATTGTCTTATCGACAGGAAATGAATGATGTAGACAAGGACCAATGGGTCAAACCCATGGATCTTGAAATGGAGTCAATGTACTCCAATTCTGTATGGGAACTTGTAAATCTACCTGAAGGGGTAAAACCCATAAGGTGCAAATGGATCTATAAGAGAAAGAAAGATGCAGATGGGAAGGTACAGACCTTCTAAGCTAGACTAATAGCAAAGGGTTACAGCCAGAGAGAAGGGGTGGACTATGAGGAAACTTTTTCTCCTGTTGCTATGTTAAAGTCTATAAGAATTCTCTTGTCCATAGCTACATATTATGACTATGAAATATGGAAAATGAATGTCAAGACTGCCTTTTTGAATGGTAATCTTGAAGAGAATATCTTCATGTCTCAGCCCGAAGGGTTCATAGCCCAAGGTCGGGAGCAAAACGATTGCAAACTGAATCGATCTATTTATGGGTTGAAACAGCCGTCTAGATCTTGGAACATTAGTTTTGATACTACAATCAAATCATTTGGTTTTGACCAGAATGTTGATGAACCTTGTGTATACAAGAAAATCAACAAGAACAAAGTAGCTTTTCTACTACTTTATGTGGACGATATCCTACTCATTGGGAATGATGTAGGATACGTTACTGACGTTAAGAACTGGCTAGCGGTCCAATTCTAAATGAAAGATCTGGGAGAGGCGCAGTATGTTCTTGGGATCCAAATCATTCGAGATCGTAATAACAAAACGTTAGCATTGTCTCAAGCAACGTATATGGACAAGATGTTGTCTTGATATTCGATGCAAAACTCCAAGAAAGGTTTATTACCTTTCAGACATGGGGTTCATCTGTCCAAGGAACAATGTCCTAAGACACCTCAAGAAGTTGAGGATATGAGACACATTCCCTACGCCTCAGCTGTGGGCAGCTTAATGTATGTTATGCTCTGCACTAAGCTTGACATATGTTATGCAGTGGGAATAGTCAATAGGTATCATTCCAATCCAGGGTTAGACCACTGGCAGAAGTTAAGAATATCCTCAAGCATCTTCAGAGAACGAGGAACTACATGCTGGGGTATGGGGCTAAGGATTTGATCCTTACAGGATACACCGACTCTGACTTTCAATCTGACAAGGATTCTAGGAAATCCATGTGCAGGTCAGTGCTCACCCTTAGCGGGGGAGCTGTAGTTTGGCAAAGTATCAAGCAAGGATGCATAGCAGACTCAACCATGGAGGCTGAGTATGTTGCTGCTTATGAAGCAGCTAAGGAAGTAGTTTGGCTCAGGAAGTTCCTGACAGATTTGGAAGTTGTTCCAAATATGGACTTGTCCATAACATTATACTGTGACAATAGTGGGATCGTAGCCAATTCTAGAGAACCTCGCAGCCATAAACGAGGAAAACACATAGAGAGGAAGTATCACCTGATAAGGGAGATTGTTCAACGAGGAGATGTGATCGTCACCAAGATTGCTTCGGAGCACAATATAGATGATCCATTTACGAAGGCTCTCTCGGCTAAAGTGTTTGAGGTTCATCTAGAAGGTCTAGGTATATAGGATATGTATGTTGTATAATCTAGGGCTAAAGTAGGAGATGTGTAATGGGTATAAGGATGTCCTTGTTCATTGTATTACTTGTATATTTACTTTTCATGTAATATACAATGTACATTAAATTCCCAGCTTTAGATTATTGCATTTACTTCCCATTGACTTGAGTTTTAGTTCGAGTGGGAGTTTGCTGGGTTTTTTTAGGGTAAATGTAATGATTGATCGAACATAAATAAAGTATTGTTTGATGTTTTTTCAATAAAGAGTTATTGCCTATATTATGTACATCTTGCCTAAATAACCCAAATCCAATAAACTAAACATCCAAGGCTGAGAGATGAGTCTTGAACTATATGTGGAGACATACAGGGATCAATGTTGTTATTGGTCTATATCCGTGGTCACAGAATTATGTCTGCAGTGAAAAGAGTGCAACTGTGGGTCTGTAGTGGAGTGTGTAGGATTGGAATTCCGAAATTCTGTAAAGCGGAAGCGTGATTGGGACCAATTTGTAATTAATTTTGTTTAATCTAAAATACCAATACATTGGCAATAATATTAGAACTATTCTAAATATATATTAAGGCTAAGCATACAAAAATATTAGATCTAAATCTAATTTATAAAGTAACAAATTACTTACTCTTGTTGACGACTCAGATTAAATTCACCAACTGCTTGTGAATTAATCACGAACTAGTGCGAACACCACTACTATTGCTACACCGGTATGACTCTGAGACTTCTAGAGGCAGGAGACTGGTGGGAGTCTAGAGGAAGCCTTGAGGGGAATTCTCTGAGAGAAGGAGAATGAATGTGATGTCTTTCACCCCACCTCAGGTGTCCTATTTATAGGTAAAGGCCAAGACCTTTTTCCTAATAGGAAAATGAAGACCTTTTCCTAATAGGTAAAGGTCTCTAATCTTAATAAATAATTAATGAATTCAATAATTAATTAATTTCCCTAATTAAATATCATATATTTAATATTATGAATTTTATTAAAATTAAAATTAATATGAATCCAATTCATATTAAATTTATTTGAACTCTTTCAAATATTTTCTTTCCTAATAGGAAAAGGTCTCTAATTTTAATAAATAATTAATTAATTCCATAATTGATTAATTTACCCAATTAAATATCATATATTTAATCTTAGGGATTTTATTAAAATTAAAATTAATATGAATCCAATTCATATTAAATTTATTTGAACTCTTTCAAATATTTTCTCCCAAGAATTAATTTTTGAAATTAATTCAAAAATTATATTTTAAAGTTTCATAAACTTTATATTATAATGCATCAATACACATTATATGATTCCTCAAATAAATTGAACACTTTCAATTTACAATTTATATTTAATTGCCTCAAGTCTCTTTACGTGCTACCAGTGGGACCTAATGGACCTACAGATCAGAAGCTCCAACGATACGAGACTAATTGGCCAAACTCATTGACCAAGTTTAGTCAACATTCGTTAAATGTGGGTCACTCCACTAAAGACCCACAGCTGCACTCTTCTCACTGTAGAATATTTATGTGTCCACGGATATAGACCAAGCAGTAAGTCAATCCTTCATATGTGTTCGCAACACCAGCTGGGTCAAATTACCGTTTTACCCCTGGGTTACCTCTGGTTCCTTAAGTACCATTGATTCCTCTAATGAAAAGGTTGTTTAGGGTCCAACAACTAAACAGGAGTTCCTCTCGGGCTAGGAGAGGACAGCGCGCCTTTGTTCAAGCCCTGAAATCAGCCCTTAAGGGAACACACATCTACTTACCCCAATAGGGGAAGGAGTGAATTCCATCTTGTACTGTTATGGTCCCAGCCCCCATTCGGTCTTGCCCCTGAAATGGTAGGATTATTGAGTCGACGAACTGGCCACTCTCACCGATACAAATCTAAGGACAATCCCTCCTGAAAGGGGTTCATAACAGACTCTGGATTGAGATTGAGTTACCTAGGTCATCCTATTGAAATAGAAACCTAAACTAGTTAACACCGTTACATCTAGTGGTTACTTTTTCGCGGTCTGGTCTTATGCAAACTCATTGCACAGGATACCCCCACCCGCATGTCTCCTACATGGATGCTTTGGATCATTGCATCTGTATTGAATACAAGGTGGGCCATATCACGTAGTGTCACCAGGATAAGGTACCCAACCTTATCCCTATACTATAGACCTTTTAGGTTTTTACTTGGACACTAATCCTCGTATGTCCCCACATACTAGTCCAAGTTTCATTTAAACAACCTTGGATCTTAGTTTATTGGATTTAGGGTTTATTAATGCAAACTCGATTATTCAATAACCAAATTACTGAATTACTCAAATAACACTTTATTGAGATCGATTAATTTGTTTCATTTACTATCTACGAGTTTTAGGGCATAAAACCCAACAAGAAGCTCAGGCTCACTAGCCTCATCGTACTTACCTTTTTGTTGTTGCTCAAGAATTTGGCTATCCGAAGGATTGGAAGAATTTGCCTCTCGAACTTTTCATGCCAGGAACTGAATACACGTTGCCAAAGCTCGAAATGATCTTCATAGCCTCACGCAGTGTTCTGTAAGGCGCATCACCACTACTCGCTATATCCAACAACTTTCTGTCATCAAGTAACAATCCTTCAATGAAGTGCAACAACAAGGACTCCTCAGATAATGGGTAATGAGAAAGTGCACATAACCCATTGAAGCAGTCCCAGTACCTGTGAAAGTATTCCTCAGGTGTTTGGGTGATGTATATGATTTCTCTTGTGACATCGAGGTCTCCAAGAGATGAGAGATGACTCGAATCAGAAGCTGCAAGGTATTGGATCATGTGTTGGCCATGGGATTAGCACACCAAGGCTATGTTGATTTCATCGTTAAGCTCTGCAAGAAAAGGGAAAAAAGCACAAAAATAAAAAAGACACAAAAAACACAAAAACCTGAAAAACACTAGAAAAATGCCCTTCCCCATCAACGACGCCAATTTGACGAGACTTGTCGAACGTCCGAGCCAAATAAATTTATAATCCACGACACTACAACCATTTTGTATAAATAGTGGTCGGGGTTGAACATAGGGAAGAGGATCTAGCAGATGCAGAATTTTGTGTTCACACAACAGGCGGTTGGAATGGATAGGTGCAGCAGAAGTAAAATGCTAAATGTAATTAAGGCAAAGCAGGAAAACATACGATAAAAAGAAACAAGATAGAATTCAATATTAAAAAGGGATCTCTAGATTGAGATTTCCTATGCTTGAATATTATGTTACTTGGCTTCCTAGTTTTCTCTAAATATCATTCAATGCAGTTTTTATGAATCTGGTTAGTTTCTTGGTTACTTGGAGGACCCCACTACACTAACACGTGTTTAATTAACCAATTAACCCCGAACCCTGCAGTTAACATAATTAATTAAATTAGCTTGATCGTCTGCCACCCCTCATGCACAACATAATGACCATCCGAAACCTCGCAATGACCACTAAGCTATGTCTAACTAATCTAAAATAAACAATATGATACCTCGCAATTGCTTACTTAAATTAGCTGCTTTAAACTCGTGGGTCCGGAATTGCATTAACTAAATATAAACAATATTTAGATCTAAGTAACACAACCTTTAACATGCATCTTAGGCTTAACAAGAATCTACACTCAATAGTGATGGACTTGCCTCGGCCTAGTGACTATCTAAAAATAACTGATAGAATGCACGAAAAGTAATCTCCTAGGGTTGTCAATTCTCAGAAATCAATCTCGTGCATTGGTTTAAACGAGATTACATGTAAAACTCATAAAAGACAGTAAGAACAGAATATAAAACCCAGAAAACTGAGCCAAAAGTAATAATCATTCAAGCATAAACCCACTCCAACGATTCCAAGAAGTTTAGCTACTCATATGCAATAGAAAACTACAAATGAATATGACAGAATACATAGAAATTGACCTAAAATGGTCTACACAGCAGATAAAATGTAACGACCCTACTTTTCATGCCTAGATCCTAAGGCCGTTACTTCGTGCATTTCATTCTACTTCTATGAACAGCGGAAAAATTTCCATTTAAAGAAACTATACTTAGAAATTTGCGAAACATTTCAATCTGGGATCCCAGTTTAAAACAGAACAAACAAAACCTTTGGTAAATCAAACAAACTTAAAGCGGAATAAAACGTAAATCATTCAATACAAGTTCAAAGGAGAATTTCAAAACGTAAAAATGCGGAAGACTATCCTAAAGGAGATCTATGGCTCAGCAGCTCTCCGTCACGCGTACTGCACACCTTTACCTCTACCTGCAGTTGTATGTAAGGGAAAAGAATGAGTATTTAAGAAAATACTCAGTAAGTAGCAATCGAGGCTTTAACATTTTATTCGAGTTAAGTAAGTAGCAATGCGCGTCGGATCTGCTACACAGAGAGAGAGTGGCTGAGAGAGAGAGAGAGATCGAGGGAGAAAGAGACGAGAGAGAGAGAGAGAGAGAGAGACGTTACCGGCGGCGGCGATCCGCAGCGGCGTGCGGCGCGAGCGACGGTGGAGGCGGCGGCGGCGTCGACTTGCGGCGGCTGAGAGGGAGCGAGGGAGAGAGTGATCGTGAGAGGGAGAGAGAGGGATTGCCGAGAGAGAGAGAGAGAGAGAGAGAGAGAGGTGGAGTAGAGAGAGAGTGATCGTGAGAGGGAGAGAGAGTTAAGATTTTTTTTTTTTTTTTTTAAAGGTCCACTGCCCGTATTTGGGGGGAAAGTTTCCCCCCACTTTCTCTCTTTCTTACTCTGACCGAGCCCCACCTTTCCCTTTTTTTTTTTTTTCAGTTCATTTCATTTCATTTCATTCCATTTCACTTCATTTCATTTCATTTCAGTTCGGGTCTCGTATTCAATTAGTACACCTTTAAATATATATAGGTTTGCCAACTCACTGATAGTGCGCAAGTGGGAGTTTTGGGAGGTCTCTACTCCTACTGATGGTAGATGGCACCCAGTCAGTGAAGCTAAGTCTCATCCCTCAAGGCACTATAGGCGCGTAGCGCTCTAAACTACCATTTCACTGGTGGGGCATTCATGGGTTTAAGTCAGGAATTTACTTCCACAGTTAGTAAATGGCACCTAAACTGCGAAGCCAAGTCCCGCCCATTAAGCCCCTCATTTCAGTCTATTACATCTCAGTCCTAGGTGTTTAATTGACACGACCCTTGTATAAGGCACTAGCCTATTCCCTTCTCTTTCCTAATCCTTTCCCTCAAGGTAAATATGATTCCTAAGCCGTCATGAGGCTACCGAAAATTCGGCAGCATAACGACGTACGCAGAGGGAACCCAAAATTTTCCTATACACCTGGAAACAGTATAATGCACTTCTATAGTCACAACGGGTCAGATGTCGCATCCAACTTCAATCCAAACTCCAACAGACATTTAACCCATTCCCCAACATCACAAATAAATCCAGAGAAACACATAGTCATCCAAGCCAAACATGCTTTAAAATAAACCAAGAGATGCTAGGTTAACTTTAAGATCCTCGTGCTATCAACATGTCTTATAATGAAGCTTATCATGATTCCACAATCAAAACTCAGGGCGCAAATCTTATACATGCTAACATATTAACTTTTCGAAGAAAATTAAGCCAAAGCATATAACTAAATCCAACGACTACATATACATTAATCCCAAGCATTTCAGTTCATGGCTAACCAAATAAAGTATGAAAATCGCGACCTCAACACAAACAAGAACACTTAGCCCAAACTCCAATTATTCCATAATCCACGCTTCTCATTTAATGCCCAAATAATGACAATCTCAACATGCTCAATCATGTTTCAAAAGTTAACCCAACACACTTTACTTAAGCTTAAGGACCAACTTGGTTAAAAACAAATGGCACTTCAATCCAACTATCCACTTTAAATTCCCAATTAACAAACAAGGGTCAATTAGTCTAAGACATAAAATTTGAATCCAACTAGCTACTTACCTTAGTGAAGGAGATACTTGATTAACCTCCAAGAAATTCCTTAACTCCAAGGTTCTTACGCAAGCTACAACAAGAAAATGAACTCTTAATTAACTATGGACTCCAACCAAGCATTCAACTAAGAACCCATTACCTTTGGGGTAAAATTAACAACTAAAGCTTACCCAAACAGAACCACAGCTTGCTGTCCAGCAGTCCCAAATCGCTCAAATTTGATAATTCGGCCTCCAAACTCCACGGGCACCTTGAAATCGGAAGCTAAACTCAATGGGCATCCATGATTAAACATTAAATAGACCCAAAACACCTTAAATTTCACTTACCCACTGCCGGAATTGCTTAAACACGCTGAAACTTGAAGACCCACTGCTTGAATCGCCGGAATTGAATAGGTACGCTTGCTGAGCGGGAGAAAAAGTGAATGGGTAATCGTTTAAATGCAAGAACTAACCCACACAAGTTTCAAATCAACTTACCCAATGCGGGAACTCACCTAAAACAGCCGAAAACGCGGAAAAAAATGGTCCCTCCTCGCTGCTGTCCGCGCCTACAGTGGCAACGACGACTCGCAGATCGACGGCAGCTCGTGAGTGGGTTACAGGCAGCGAGAGAGAGTGGCTGAGAGAGAGAGAGAGATCGAGGGAGAAAGAGACGAGAGAGAGAGAGAGAGAGAGACGTTACCGGCGGCGTGCGGCGCGAGCGACGGTGGAGGCGGCGGCGGCGTCGACTTGCGGCGACTGAGAGGGAGCGAGGGAGAGAGTGATCGTGAGAGGGAGAGAGAGGGATTGCCGAGAGAGAGAGAGAGAGAGAGAGAGAGAGAGAGAGAGAGAGAGAGGTGGAGTAGAGAGAGAGTGATCGTGAGAGGGAGAGAGAGTTAAGATTTTTTTTTTTTTTTTTTAAAAGGTCCACTGACCGTATTTGGGGGGAAAGTTTCCCCCCACTTTCTCTCTTTCTTACTCTGACCGAGCCCCACCTTTCCCTTTTTTTTTTTTTTTTTTATTGGCTGTTACATCATACTAACCTTAAAAGAACTTTCGTCCTCGAAAGTTGCTAGTACTAGAACAACTCCGGATACTTGTCCATCATTTCGTCTTCTCTCTCCCACGTTGCCTCTTCGGACAAATGGTTTCGCCAAAGGACCTTCACGAGAGCTATCTCGCGATTGCGAAGGACCTTCACCTCTCTGTCAAGAATTAGCACAGGTTCCTCCTCATAAGTCAAGTTCTCGCTGAGTTGTAAGGGTTCAAAGTCCACTCTGTGGGTTGGATTTGTCAAATACTTTCGCAGCATGGAGACATGAAAAACATTGTGTACCGCTGAAAGAGAAGGCGGCAAAGCTAAACGGTAGGCTACCGGACCAATCCGTTCCAAGATCTCAAACGGGCCGATGAAACGTGGACTGAGCTTGCCCTTTCTTCCAAACCTCAATACTCCTTTCATTGGAGCTACCTTCAAGAAGACATGATCACCTTCGTCAAACTCTAAATCCCTTCTCCTGGTATCAGCATAACTCTTCTGTCGGCTCTGAGCCGTTAACATCCTCGATCTGATTGTGCGAATAGCCTCACTAGAGGCTTGAATCAATTCAGGTCCCAGCAACTGACGTTCTCCGACCTCATCCCAATACACAGGGGACCTGCATCTCTTCCCATAGAGGGCCTCAAACGGTGACATCCTGATGGTTGCTTGATAACTATTGTTATAAGCAAATTCCATTAAGTGCAGGTGTGCATCCCAACTACCTGAGAAATCCAAGACACATGCTCGCAACATATCCTCTAGAGTTTGGTTCAATCGCTCAGTTTGACCATCTGTCTGGGGGTGAAAAGCTGTACTGAAACGCAACTGAGTACCCAAGGCTCTTTGCAGACTCCTCCAGAAGTTAGACGTGAACCGAGGGTCTCTATCTGACACGATTGATACCGGCACACCATGAAGCTTGACTATCTCTGTCATATATAATTGTGCCCACTTTTCAACAGTGTAAGTAGGCTTCCCAGGGAGAAAATGCACTGACTTAGTGAGTCTGTCGATAATGACCCAAATCACGGTGTAACCCTTGGCCGTTCTAGGCAATCCTGTAATGAAGTCCATAGATATATGCTCCCACTTCCATTCTGGGACACTCAGCGGCTGCAACAAGCCTGCTGGTTTCTGTCTCGGGGCTTTCACCTGTTGGCAAACAAGGCATTTACTGACAAAATCCGCTATCTCTCTTTTCATGCCCTGCCACCAGTAATACTGTTTCAAATCATGGTACATCTTCGTACTTCCTGGATGGATTGAAAAAGGTGAATTATGTGCCTCTGCTAATAATTCCTGCTTGAGATCGGCATTCCCAGGTACGCATAAGCGACCCTGGTAACACAAGCCGAGGTCTGAAGATAAGGAAAACTCGTTCCCCTGTCCCGCCTCTACTTGACTGCGTTTAACAACAAGGTCAGGGTCATTTGGTTGTTCATCTATGATCGCCTGTCTCAAGCTCGACTTAACTGTCAACTGAGCTAGGCGTGCTGTAACTTCGCCCACTGCAATCATAATCTCTGCACGTTCCAAGTCATCCAATATATGAGCCTGTGTAGTGATCAAAGCAGACGCATGAGCGGTCTTCCTGCTGAGGGCATCTGCAACCACATTTGCCTTGCCCGGGTGGTACTGGATGTCACAATCATAATCTTTTACTAACTCTAACCATCTCCGCTGCCTCATATTCAACTCTTTCTGGGTGAAGAGGTATTTCAGACTTTTGTGGTCCGTGAAGATTTGGATTTTCTCTCCGTATAAATAATGTCTCCAAATCTTCAAGGCAAAAACCACTGCTGCCAATTCTAGGTCATGAGTCGGGTAGTTCTTCTCATAATCTTTCAGCTGACGAGACGCATAAGCAATGACCTTACCATGCTGCATTAATACACAACCCAGTCCCTTCTTTGAAGCATCACTGTAAATAACAAATTCTCATGAACCATCAGGTACTGTAAGTACTGGTGCTGAAACTAGTCTCTGCTTAAGCTCTTGGAAGCTTGCCTCACAAGCTTCATTCCACGCGAAGGGAATACCCTTTCGAGTCAACTGAGTTAGAAGTGCGGCTATACTGGAAAAACCTTGCACAAAACGACGATAATAGCCTGCTAACCCCAAGAAACTCCGAATCTCGCTGACTGAAGTAGGTCGAGGCCAATTGGTCACTGCCTCTATTTTGGATGGATCTACTGTGACACCTTCCTTCGAAACCACGTGTCCTAAGAAGGAAACTCGTTGTAACCAAAACTCACATTTAGAGAATTTGGCATACAACTTGTTCGTTCTTAAGGTAATTAGAGTTCTCCTGAGATGATCCTCATGTTCCTCTTCTGTCTTGGAGTAGATAAGAATGTCGTCGATAAAAACAATCACGAATGAATCTAGGAATTCCTTGAATACCCTGTTCATCAATTCCATGAAAACTGCGGGAGCATTAGTAAGCCCAAAGGACATCACAGTGAATTCGTAATGCCCATACCTGGTTCGGAAAGCTGTCTTGGGTATATCGTCCTCTCTAATCCTCAACTGATGATAACCTGACCGTAGATCTATTTTAGAGAATACTGCTGCACCTTGAAGCTGATCAAAAAGGTCATCAATCCTGGGCAGAGGATATCTGTTCTTTATTGTTACTTTGTTCAGCTCCCGGTAGTCGATGCACAAACGCATTGTCCCATCCTTCTTTTTCACGAATAAAACTGGAGCACCCCACGGCGAAACACTGGGGCGTATATAACCTTTGTCCAACAGCTCCTGAATCTGGACCTTAAGCTCTTTCAATTCCGCTGGAGCCATCCTGTATGGAGCTTTAGAAATCGGATTAGTACCTGGCTCAAGCTCAATGCAGAAGTCAACCTCTCGTGCTGGTGGTAGTCCTGTCAGATCTTCAGGGAACACATCTGTGAACTCCCTTACTACCGGAATTGAGGTCATTGATGCCTCGGTTTTCCTTGTGTCAACCACGCTAGCCAATAAGCCCCAGGCTCCTTGGCTAATCAATTTTCTCGCCTTTATTGCAGAGACCACTTTAGGAGCACCTTTGATCATTGATCCTTTAAACTTGAAGCTTGCCTCTGACGGAGGGTTAAAGATCACCTCCTTACGATGACAGTCTATGTTGGCATAATTAGAAGCCAACCATTCCATTCCCAAAATAACATCAAAATCACTCATATCCAGGGCGATCAATGTCACATCCATTGATCGATCAGACACTAACATTTGGCAGGCTTTCACCGCTTCACTAGCTAGTAACGTTACCCCCGCAGGGGTTGAGACTGACAAAACATAGCCCAGCGGCTCTAGTTCTAGGTTGGCTTGACTTACAAATGATGCAGAAATAAAAGAATGCGTCGAACCCGAATCAAACAACACAAAAGCATAATGGCCGAGGATAGGGATGGTACCTGTCACCACTGCATTAAGGTCCTCGGCCTCTTGTCGGGTGGTGGCAAATATCTTGCCCTGATGTTGTGCTAGTCTCACCCCAGATGCCTGATTTGAACTGGACGGCTGGTCGGCATAATTAGCTTTCTTCTGATTACAATTCGGAGCGATATGCCCCTCCCGTCCACACTTGAAACAAACACGGGTCCCTGCCAAGCAACGACCCCAGTGGTACTTCCTACAGGTCTGACATAATGGCCTATCTTGTTTAGGCCCTGACTGATTTTGTACTCTCTGTCGACGGTCCTGGGGCGGACCTCGTCTAGGGTAACGGTGACCCCTCTGTGTGTTCGAGCTCATCTGATCGTACCTTCGCTTATGACCTGAGGAATGTTCTGAAGAGACAGCTGACGGTCGTCGATCAACTAGCTGTGCCACCCTAACTGCCGTGGCATAGTCTTGGGGTTCATGGGCTGCCACATTGCCCTGAATCTCTTCCTTTAAGCCTGTGATGAAGCGTTCCACCTTATCAGCCTCTACAGCTACCAGGGCAGGGGCAAACCGTGACAGTCTGGCAAATTCAGTCTCGTACTCTTCTACCGTTCGGTTTCCCTGCGTAAGAGCCACGAACTCTGATTGCTTCTTGAATCGGGAGGCGGCAGGGTAATACTTCCTGAAAAACTCCCCCCTGAACTGGGTCCATGTGACAGGTCCGTTGCTGACGTCTAAGGTCCTTTCAATCGATTGCCACCAAATCAGGGCGTTATCTCGTAACAAGAACACGGCACAATACACTTTCTGGTCCTCCGGGCAGTTCATGTGGCGAAAAACAGTCTCGATGGAGGACAACCACAACTCTGCTACCGTGGGGTCCCTTGAGGCTCCATCGAACGGACATGGGTCCCACTTCCTGAAATCTCTTAAGCACCTAGCCTCCTGTGATAAGGCGGCTTCGTTGTTCTGAGGCGCTTGGGCCTGTCGCCCTGCAAGCACGCCTGCAACTGCAGCCTGCACTGCGGTCTGAACTATTGCCTGAATGTCCACCGGGACAGGTCCTACCGCAGGCCCCGGCTGTTCCACTTGTGGGTTTTCTGGTAGGTTTCCTTCCTGCTCTACTGGTGGCACGACTTGCTCAGGGGCTGTACGACCCCTGCCACGTCCTCTTCCTCGACCTCTTCCACATCCTTGTGCTCGGGGAGGCATGATCTATTTCACAAAAATTTTATCATCTTACTAACAGGCTTGAATCCTTTAAAAAAATCATAGGTACTAAACCCTATGCATATCTTTCCCACAACATGGATCTTTTACGAACATGTATAACATATAACATTTACAAACTACAAAGTAATCAAACGTGTACCTGGCGTGACCGGATGCTTGCTGATAAGCCATGGACATACCTAAGGTTTACGATGTAAACCAGTCTACAGAACCTATAACCTAGAGCTCTGATACCAATGGTAAAGAGACGAAAACAATCGAAAAGAGATCAAAATTCTAACCTAACGACGAACTAAACTGAAGGCCTATATTTATAGAAAACGACGCAACATCTCGACGTCAGGCTCAGCATCTTGACGCCATAAACTTTGATCTCCGTGTCGAGTTTGCGTCGGCGTCGAGACGCTAGGGGCAGCGTCTCAATGTCATCCCCAATCCGAGCCTTGCTGCCTTTTTTCTTGGTTTTGTCTCGATATTTCTCAGTATGGGGCTTCAACCTTCGATCCTTGTTGTAGTTCTTCAGGTGTATTGAACTCTTTTAACAAGCCTAGTGACATTGCATGCTAACATTTACTATGAAAATGGTTTTGAGATGGAACCACATGTTATTTGATATAGTATCAGAGCGGAACCTCTCCCAGTAGGATGTGGTTCAGGGACGACCAAGGCAGAAGCTGGTGGACGTGACACCCTAGGAATAGGAGGGGTACATGAATGAACCGAAATCACATCCGAATGAGAGTGATCCTGAGGACATGAAAGTATGGTCAAGATAAGCTTAAAAGAATTGATAGATACTCCTATACCAATAAGGTGCACCTTCCTTTTTGGTGGCTCAATCAAAGGAACTTTGAAGTTAAGCGTGCTTGGCTTGGAGAAGTTCTATGTTGGGTGACTTCCTGGGAGTTTTCCTAGGAAGCATGTGAGTGAGGACAAAGAAAGCTAAAAGGACCTCGTGTTGGTTTGTGGGGACAACCTTCACTCTTAAAAGCAGTTTGAGACAAGTATGGTGACGTCGCTAGGTCGTAGGGGATGTAGGGGAATGTCGGGACCGTCAGGTGCCGAATCTTGGGCTTGGGACATTACAATGCATGTCGTAAAGGTCCCGAAAAGACACTTGTAAGAAGTCGGGTCGTTACAGTTAGCCAATGCTTGTCTATTATTTTATTATTATTATTATCATTATCATCACTTTTCATTTATTGTTATTTTTTTCCATCAATTCTAGCAATGTGTATTGTTTTGTCGAAAACATTCCATAGTTTTTGTTCACCTTTTATTTAATGTTAATGTTTTTCATTTCAATGTGCTTAAAAAATGTGTCACTGTAATTCCCCAAGCCCAGGATTCGTAATCCGGATCAACACCTGACGGTCCCGGCATTTCCCTGCGACCTGGCCACGTCACCATACTCGTCTTAAACCGCTTCTAAGAATGAAGACAGTCCCCACAAACAAACATGGAGTCCTTTTAGCATTCTTTGTCCTCACTCACATGCTTCTTAGGAAAATTCCCACGATGTCACCCAACATAGAACTTCTACAAGTCAAGCACGCTTAACTTCAAAGTTCCTATGATTGAGCCACCGAAAAGGAAGGTGCACCTTGTTGGTATAGGTAGTATCTATCCATTCTTTTAAGCTTATCTTGACCATGCTTTCATGTCCTCAGGATCCCTCTCATTCGGATGTGATCTCGGTTTATTCATGCACCCCTCCTAACTTCGAGCGTCACAGTCACTCTTCTAAGATTAATGCCTCATGTTACTACTTTTTATATATACCCAATATAATATTTTTCAAACGGAAGTGAATATTTAGTAAATAAGTATATAAAACAAATATACCACATGTATATATACTTTATACGTACCCAGTGTATTCTTTTTAATTTTCACAATTTCACTAGTTTTTAATGAAAATAATAATCATAATTTGGTTTATTAACGTAACTAGGTAAATTTTATTTTCATTCAAGGTATTTATATATATGGAGGATTTTCATAAAAGGTATATGGATGTTCATATTAGGTAAATACTTTTTATACTATGTATATATATATATTTTAGAAGGTTTGTGATGTCACGTTTCATTTTTTACTTGAATTTTAATTTGAATGTATTAATTATGTAATCAGGGTATTAAAATGAAGTTATGTATATGAATAATAAAAGTACTAAATATATATTGTGAATGAAAGTATATAATATATAGTTATAGTATGTCAATAGAAGTATGTATAATCACTTATTTTTGTATAAATTGCATGTTGTAAATCAAATAAATATTGAGACAAATAAAAAAAATTGAATGCAATCAAACTTGAATAATTGTGGTGCAAAAAATAAGAACAAATCATAAAATAAAAAAGAAAAAATAAACTTCATAGCTTGAAATAAGGAAATGAAAAAAGTAAATACAAAAGATAAAAATCACCTACTCATTACAAATGCTAAGTATTGTATATACAAATAAAGAAATAAAGAAAAAGTAATATTAATAATGATAAATGGAAAATTCAGTACCAAATTAAAGAGAATAGAATTAAACATTTAATGCAAATTTGGTTATGATCTTAATTAAGGAAAAAATAAAATGAAAATGCTATGATTTTCCTTATTTGAAAAATGCTATGATTTTCCTTATTTGAAAAACGTGCATACCTTAAATAATAAAATATAATATTAAACTAAATTTGATCCGTACAAACAAGGGTATGTTTGTAAGAGAAATAAACTAATTAATAGATAAAAACCTACCAATGATAATAATGTTAATTAAGGACATTTATGAAATCTTACCATAAAAAGAACCCGTCCACTATAATTTCTGAACATTTTTCACGTAGTGGATTTCTTTCGGTGGGTCGTGGTTTTTTCTCCGTTTTGGAGTTTTCACGTAAATTCCTGTGTTCCTTATTTTGTTGCTTTATTTTAATTTCTCTGATATTTTTCTGCTTATTCCTACGGTAGAATTGGGGTTTTTCCCAACAATGTCCAATAGATTCTAAAAAACTTTCACTTTTATGTTTAATAAGTCATTAACCTATTCAACAATTTTTAAATTGACAAATCTACTAGATACAAAATTCAAAATTTAAAGTTCCAATTGACATAAATTTAATTTTATATATAATAGATTGGTTAATTTTTAAAAACTTAGAATGCCTTTACTCTAAGGACACGAGGGACAAAATTAGGGTTGAGATCAAAAGAGATTGTTTGATCAAAGAACTTGTTGGGAAAGAAGCGAAAAAATGGTGAAGAGACGTTGAGAGAGGAGAACGAAGAATGTATTAATGATATTAAACTCAAACTTTGTTGGTTAATTTTTTTTTTTTTTTTTTTTTTTTTTTTTTTTTGAGTACATCAACATTTGGGGTGGGGGATTCGTACCTCTGACCTCATGGTCGAAGGTACATGCCAATTACCGTTGAGCTAAGCTCGCTTTGGCACTTTATTGGTTAATTGATTTCGTAATTATTAGGAGAAACACAACGTTAAATCTATAGATGATCAAAACACTGCTTCCTTGCTCAAACTTTTTTTTTAAAAATAAAACAATTTAATTTTTACCAAGAAATTTGTGGTTCAAATTCCATCTTACTCAAAAATTTAACTAATTAAATTGTTTTATTCAAAAAAAGGAAAACAAGAAAAAATAATTAAATTGTCCTTTACAATCTTGCTTATCTAGTGCGTTTGGAATGGATAGATTTTGTGTCAGTGCCGTGTCTTATTTCTTTATATTCTTTTATTATCAATAGTTCAAAATCACATGCAATGATTCTAAATAAATCAATTAATTAATTAAAAAAAAAAAAAAAAAACATGTAATGATTTCTTTCGAATGCATCTTTGTGCAACTTGCTATATTTAAAGGGTTTTCTTTTTTACTTTGTCGTTCTTACTTTTTCTTTTTAATAATAATATATTTTTTCTTTTGAAATTTGAGATTGATATCTATTTAGTGCTTGAATATTTTTTTTTTTAAAAAAATACATTTTAGTTCCTAAAATAAGAAAAATATTTTTTAATTAATTTCACCGATAATTGACGATAAAATTCGAAACAACTTAAAATACGTGGATAAAAGGGCTTCCATAGTTATCAAAGTTCCAACTGATGATGGTTGTTCAAAACCCACGAGTTTGAAAGTCAAAAACCTCAGTTTGATGTCAAAATTTCATCAAATCCCCAAACCAGTTTTACAAATTGAAACAATAAAAAAAACATCCCGATCAAAAAATTGTAATTTCTTATGGGATTATTGATTTTTCTTAAGACATTGAAATCATCTTAATTTCATTTTGTATTTTTAATTATATTGTTTCGCGGTAGTCTCGTCGTTAGGGACGATGAGTTAGAGGAGAAGAGGATGATGAAAAAAGAAAAAGAAAGAAAAATAGATAGAAAAGAAAAGGGAAATGAGGAGAAAACGGGATAGAGAGAACAAAAAAAAAAGTTAAAAAAAAATACATGTAATCTAAAATTAAGAGTATTAAATCGGTAAAATTCTCCACCTCATTTCAATTTTATCACATCAAGTCATGTCAATTCTCTATTGATCAACTAGTGGTCAAACTAACTTATGGATCATTCAAAATTATTATCCAAACTTTGAGGACTAAAAGTTAACTCTAAATTAAAATACACATCAATATCAAATTTGAGAGACCAAAAGTGTCGTTTTTTTTTTTTTAAAAAAAAAAATTGAGAAATTCATCATTACATTATTGTTGAAACATAAACCTGAAAAAGATAGGATTTTAAATTCTTTAATCATAATTTCCTTTTGAAATGACTCCACCTATGTCACAATATTGCCTTTTGTGATTAATATACTATATATGGATATCTAAGTCTAAATCAAACCTCGTGTGCACTTCTTTTCGTACAGTAATCAACCTGATCTTGTGTTAAATACATATCGACAACTTTTTTAAGAAAAGTAATAGATGGAGATAATTGATTGCAATCTTATGTTTTTATATAAATATATTAAAGAATGTAAATTTAAAATATTATAATGCTGGTCCATATCTACTTTTCATTGTTATCAATATTACACTTCAACAATAGCTTAACTGTTACCTTTATCTATAATCTACAATGATTTCTAGAAAACATTTTTTTTTTACTAAAATACTCCTTTAAATTTAAGATAATTACATTAGTTAAAATTTAATTAGTTTTCAATTTCTTAAATAAAATTTCGTAATTTTTTTAATTAAAAAAAATAAACGATAAAAAAAAAATCTAATTAGTTTTCAATTTTCGAAATCAAAAGTTTTAATTGTTTTAATTAAAAAAATAAAAAAATGTTTTTTTATTAAAAAATTTAAAAAAATAAAAAAATAAAAAATGTTGTTCTGTTTGTTTTTATTAGAAAAAGAAAATATAAAAAAAAACAATCAAATTTCCTAATTTTTTTAATTAAAAAAAGAAAAGATAAAAAAAAGTAAAATCTCGAAATAAAATTTCATAATTGTTTTTGTTCACACGTAACTTTGAAGATGGAGACACGTGGAATAAACAATATATTTGTATTAATATTTGTATGCGTGTGGATATACAATCTCTAATGTTGATCCCCTAATTCTCTCTCTTGTATGTGGATGTGTTTCACTCGAGGGCTGGTACGTGATAGCGAGCATAGTTAGCTACTTTTACTTATTTAATTTAGCTAGTCTTTTATGATGTTTGGGCCATTTTATTGTGCTTTATTGTTTATTTTGTAGGAAATGGTTGATTGGAGCTATAATGATATATTAGAGTTAATCGGGTGCTCGGGGCGTGAAAAGATGCAAAGGAATGAAAAGAGTAAAAGTGGAAAAAAGTCAAATCTCGGTCAACAGCAGGCTAGCGTCGAGACGCTAGCTCTTGAGCGTCTCGACGCTCACATTCCATATCAGATTAGGCGCGTAAAGCTCACAGCGTCGAGACGCTGTGATAGGAAGCGTCCCGACGCTACCGTTTTTCCTTATTCAGAACGCGCGTATAAGAGGCAGCGTCTCGACGCTAAGACGAAAAATCAGAATAAAAGCTTATTTTCGACTAGGTTTTTGGGGAGTTCGATTTGGGACCTTTTGGAGCCGAAAACAGGGCAGAACAGAGCATTTGGAGGCTGAAAACAAAGGGAGAGACTTGGAAATCAACCCATTGTTCGTGGGGATCGTGACGGGGACGTCGGGACTCGGCCTACATTGAGTTTTCTTTTCCGTTTTCTTCCTTTAGTTAGATTTATGGCTTTCATATGTTTAGTTGAGCTTGTATTTACATTCATGAGTAGCTAAACTTGTAGCTTAGGGATTGATGTAGTTGATTAAGTTTATGGATTGATTTATGGTTTAAGTTGTGCAATGTTATTGTGTTTGTAATCTTGATTTAATGCTTTCAATTAATTGGCCATTAGTTGGATGATTTAAGTTTCGAATCTAGCTCGGGAGAGGGGATTTGATCTAGACTTACTCAAGATTGCATGAATAAAGTTTACTTTCTAATTCTTGACGGGTTTAGATTAACTTTAGAATTGGTTAAAAGATCTCATTGCCTTGCATATTAATAAAATTAGATAGGGATATCAAGTTGGTTAATTTGCATGAGAATCAATTATACTCGGGAGAGGTAGTTGTGATTAAAGGGTCTTTGACTCATAATTTCATTGTGCATAATAACTTATTCTTTAAAATCAATCCTAAACGAAATCGGCGAAATCAATTCCCTAAGTAGTTTTCCCAATTGAAATTCCATACTTTTTACTTGCTTTGATTTGTTTTTATCACCTATTCATCACTTTTTGATCCCTAAATAAAATTGGGCAAGATAATTTGCAATACTTGATTTGCTTAAAAATCCAATCCAGAGGACGACATTCGAATTTACTATTCACTATATTATTACTTGACCCGTGCGCTTGCGGTAGGAAAAGTCCACATCAAGTTTTTGGCGCCGTTGCCGGGGATTGGCACATTTGGCTAGATTGATATTGTGAAAAAATTGCTTGATCTTAATTTGGGGTGTATTGTTACTTTTTTAGGTTAATTGCATTTATTTCCTTATTTATTTTTCTTTCCATATTTGATTTTCTAGGTTAGTTTTTCTTTTAGTTGTGTAATCTTTTCCATATTTGTGTCTTGTTATTCTTTTTTAGTTTAGTTTTCCTTGTTGGTTAGTTTCCTTATTTGCATTTTTCCATACATATTTTTGCATTCCATATTAGGTTAGTTTGTTTCCTTTTTCTTGATTATATTTTCCATATTTAGATTAGTTGTTTTCTTTGCTTTATTTACCTCCATATTTGTTTTTCTTTTCTTTTTAGGGTAGTTTTAATTTTGCATGCGTAGTAGTAGAGAAGTGATACCATTTGATCCCGAGATAGAAAGAACAATTCATAAACTTCGAAGGGAAACTAGAGAAAATTTTCAAATGGCTGACCAAAATCCACCTGAGGAGCCTAGGCCTATTAGAGATTATTTTCAGCCTGTGTTTCAGGGGCAACAATCGGGAATTGTCTATGCACCGATTAATGCCAACAACTTTGAGCTGAAGATCGGCCTCATTCAGATGGCTCGAGACTGTGCATATAGAGGATCGCCCACCGAGGATCCAAATTCTCATCTTAAATCATTCTTGGATATTTGTGGGACGGTAAAGATTAATGGTGTCTCTGAGGATGCTATTCGCTTACGTTTATTTTCCTTTTCTTTGCAGGATAAAGCACGAGATTGGTTGCAGTCTATTACTCCTGGGAGCATCACCACCTGGGATGCTTTGGTCCAGACCTTTTTAAAGAAATTTTTCCCTCCTGCAAAGACGGTCAAGCTGAGGACCGAGATTGGGACATTCCAACAACAATATGATGAGCAGCTATTCGAAGCTTGGGAGCGATTCAAAGAGCTACTGAGGAAGTGTCCTCAGCATGGTTACCCCGATTGGCTTCAGGTACAGTTGTTTTATAATGGGTTAACTCCTAGTACAAAAACGATTGTTGATGCAGCTGCAGGTGGGACTCTGTTGTCCAAGACCGTGGAAAACGCTCGCACCCTTTTAGAGGATATGGCCACCAACAGCTATCAGTGGCCATCTGAGCGGTCTACACCTAAAAAGATTGCTGCTGGAGTGTTTGAGGTTGATAAAGTAAGTGCACTCCAGGCCCAGATGACCTCCCTTGCTAATGCTTTTATGAAATTTTCAGGTACAGGGAGTGCTCAATCAATTGAATCAGTTGCTGCTTTAGCATCTAGACCTCAGGAGGAGACTATTGAGCAGGTTCAGTATGTATCAAATTTTAATTCTAGGGGATATAATAATAGTTCTACACCTACACATTATCACCCTAACAATAGGAACCATGAAAATTTCTCTTATGCTAATACTAAGAATGTTCTTAATCCTCCTGGTTTTGCCCCTCAAACTCAAGATAATAAAAAGTTAGAAGATCTTGTTGGAGCTTTCATTGCAGAGTCTAGTAACAGGACAACCAAATTAGAGGAGGCAGTCATTGCCATCAACTCAACAGTAAATGGCCACAGTCACTACTACAAAAACAGCCTTTAATGACGGACAGAAAAAAGGGGGCGGGGCCTTTAATGACGGACGGAAAACGCGCGCCACTTTTAATGTCGGACGCGTGTTTTTCCGAAAAAACGCACTTTTAATGACGGGCATTGCCCGTCATTAAAAACCACCTTTAATGGCGGGCATAGACCGCCGTTAAAAGCCCATTCTTATTTACTTATTTATTTTTTTAATTTTTGAAAACGGTAAAAAGGCAAATTATCTTTTCTCTCTCCCCTACCTTCTCCAACCTTCGGCCGCCGTTCCTCCCTTCTTCAACTTCATTCTTTCTCCCCACTCTGCTTCTTACAAACCCTAATCATTTTTATTCACTCAACGCCGTCGTTACTTTTCATGATAGACGTCTTTTAATGACAGACACTACCCGTCATTAAAGATCTGGTTGGTTGAAAATTATCTTTTAATGACGGACTTTTCATGACGGACAGCTTTTAATGACGGGCATTGCCCGTCATTAAAGATCTGGTTGGTTGGAAAATACCCTTTAATGACGGACTTTTGATGACGGACGACATTTCATGACGGGCATTGACCGTCATGAAAAACGTCTGTCATTGTAACTTGTTATGACGGACAGTTTTTAATGACGGGCATTGCCCGTCATTAAATGTCGCCCGTCATAACAAGTTACGACGACACTCGTATAGACGACGGACGCGCGCCCGTCATGAAAAGTCTTTAATGACGGGCATTGCCCGTCATTAAAAGTGATTTTTGTAGTAGTGAGTGCAGCTATAAAGAACATAGAGACTCAGCTGGGACAGTTGGTGAATGTTGTAAGTACAATGAACAAAGGTAAGGCCCCAGCTGAACAAGAGAAACCTCAGATGGAGTACTGTAAGGCAATCACTGTGCACCAGGAGGAATCTGAAGAGGAACCTGAATCTGAGGACTATGAAACGCCTACAGGGGAAGCTGAGGAGGACACATCAGCAGATGAGGCTGAAAAGCCTAACCTTGAGCCTCCTATTCCTTCTCCCACACTGTTGGTTCCTAAGGAAAAGAAAAAGAAAAAGAAGAAAAAGAACAATCAGGTTCAGTTTGATAAATTTATGAATGCTTTTATGAATCTGAATATTAATATTCCATTTGCAGAGGCATTAGAGATGCCCCGATACAACAGGTTCATGAAGGAGTGGTTAGCAAAGAAGCGAAAAAAAAAAGGTTGACACTGTTTATCTTGCTTCCACATGCAGCACCAGAGTACAACAAAAAGTACCTGAAAAAGTAGCAGATCCAGGGAGTTTTTCTGTTCCTTGTAGTTTTGGTACTTATTCTTTCAGAGCATTATGTGATTTAGGTGCTAGCATTAATATTATCCCATTGTCCTTGTGTAAGAAGTTAGACATAGGTGAGATTAAATCTACTCCTGTAAAGCTCTAATTGGCTGATCAATCTGTGGTGAGACCAGTTGGTATTGTAGAAAATGTGTTAATCAGAGTAGGTAGATTTTTCCTCCCTATTGACTTGTATGTTATGGACATGATAGAAAATTCTTCAATGCCTGTCATATTAGGACGACCATTCCTCGCTACTGGGCGAGCGATCATAGATATTGAGCGTAGGGAGCTCACTATTAGAGTCAAGTACGAAAAAGAAATCTTTAAAGAAGTTGAAGACTCCAAAGATGAAGTGCTTTACATGGGCTACAGGAAAGGTGCAAGAAAGAGCACCTCTGTTGGATTCACAGAACAAAAGCCTCCTTGAAGCACGTGCAACACGTCGAGCTAATGACGTTAAACAAGCGCTTATGGGAGGCAACCCAAGTAAGTTAGTGTGTTTTCTTTTTTGTTTTTGATTTATTGTTTGTTTTTGTTTTGTAGGTCTTGTTTTCTTCCTCTCCTTTGCTTTCAAGCTTTCAAGATTCAAAGCTCTCAAGCAAGAAGTCATCATCATTCCAGGCCAGTATTATTCACTCCTGTCATTCTTTTATTGTTCTCATGCTTGTTTATGCCCTATTTTCTTTATACATTGAGGACAATGCATACTTTAAGTTTGGGGGTGGATTAGCTTGTTTGTGGAGCCCTTGAGCATCTGAGTTCGGGCTATAGTTTTGAGCTTTCTTTGAATGATGCATATGGTTGTTTTCTGGATGCTACTTTTGCATGATTATGATGTCCTAGGATAGGTTTTCTTGTCAATTTTCAAGCTTGTGATGAGTTGTAAGCATGAGTGCCCAAAAAGGGAGGTGATGACCGCAAAGTGCACGGGCCGCAAGTAATATAAAACGGTAGTAATACCGAGTATCGAATCCTCAGGGAAATTGAATTAATTCCATTAAGTACCAAGAATCATCATGTTTTAATTTTATTTAGAAGATCAACTCGAATGATAGTGCGAAAATTTAAGGAATTAATAAAAATAAACATGTAATAATGAAATGAAAATTACCAAATAAGGGAACTTGACCTAGGGTGTTATCTAGCTTTCTTGGATTTGTAGCTCAATTACATGGATGTATGTAACTAATAATCTTCAATTCCATAAATCTAGAAGTAATTTTAAGCGGATTTCTCTTTCAAGCTCCTCCACATCTCATACCATCATAACTAATTTATGTGTCCATCTCCTTAGTTAATCATAGTATGGCATTAAGCAATTTCATAATCAATTTCTAACAATTCTCTTTCACTCTCGTGTTCCAAGCAATCGTTAGCCATGCAATTTGGATCTAATCTAATTTCTCTCTATCGAGTATCAATTTAGACCAACATATCAATTAATCCGTGATCAAGAGATTAAAAGCATTAAGCAAGAATTGCATAGATGAAATATGGAGAATTTCATTACATAATCCAAGTAATTGCGCTACAACATCCAATTGACTAGAATAACGGCCCTAGGTCTCAAGATCTACTCACAAATGGAAATAATTTTGCCAAAATGATCTTGATCCATAGGCCTAACTCAAATTACAACAAGGAATTATAAAGAAGTAGGGAAGAAATAACCGATAAGTCGATCCCAAGCTCCCGCTACGATCATCTCGAATCTTGAGCCTTAGAATCTCGCTCAATTCCACCTTTTTCCTCACAATTCTTCTCACTTTTTCTCTCTATTGAGCTAGGGGAGAGCTCCCCCAAATTTGGGATGATTTGAACCAAAGGGAAGGGGCCTTTTTATAGTGCAAGGGGCTGGAAATTTCTTGCTGAACAAGTCGACAGCGTCGAGACGCTACGTCACAGCGCCTCGACGCTGTGACGTCATGTTGTCTTGGGGCAGAAGTTGTTGCAGCGTCGCGACGCTACGTAGACAGCGTCGCGACGTTGTCGCGATTTTGGCACGCGCTATTCTGATTACCTAGCGTTGAGACGCTACGGTCCTAGCGTCTCGACGCTAGGCCTTCTAGAAGCCTGATTTGTGGATTTTAGCCTTCTTTCTTTAATCTTTTGGGCTTTTTGGGCCTTCCCACTTCAATTGTCTTTTCTTCTTGGACCTTGGGGCTTGGATCTTCAATGGTTATTCTTTAATTTGCCCAAAAAGTCTCCAAATTTACCCAAATTCTCTTAAAATCTCAGTTTTGCTGTCCGAACTCGGTTTTCTGTAAAATCAACATAAAAGTACATTAAAGCTCACAATTTATGCACAAAACTAGCTAAAATTAATAGGAAAATGATGACATTTTTGCATGTCATCACACCCCCAAACTTAAAGTTTTGCTAGTCCCGAGCAAAGTAAAGTAATACATATGAATCATAACTTGCATGCTAACAACTCTATCTTCAATGCTTCTAGCCATGAATACAAACTATCGAAACAAATAAGTAAGCATGGTCAACCATCAAGAAGTTTAAAATTTAATCCTATCCTCCCTTGCAAAAATGAATCATCATTTGTTTTATCATAATCTTTACTAGCCCGGAATCATTTATATACTCCTCCATTCATCTTCCCCCTACACTGGCACTAAAGCTCGCCCTTTTAGCCATCATACTTATCTAGCAAGCACTACCTTACTAAGGTGCCCAAAATTCTTGAGGCGTCCCCCAACTTTTCTCTTTTTTTTTTTTTTTTAAAAAAAAAATATAATCCTTTTAGATGTAGCGCCTTCGTTCTGGCTTGCCAACATTGGTGATGAAAGCATCCAACTACGAGCGTTTCATCTTTCAGGATGCCGAAGCATGCTCATTTCTTTCCAGCGCTTTCATGCAAAGGCAAACGATGGGTGTCATGAATGCCCCTGGTTACTAACGCTTTCAAGAAAGTGGAGCATTTATTATTATTATTATTATTATTTAGCAAATCATTTCTTTTTCCCAAAGCTTAGTATTACTAACTATTACGCAGGAAAGCTATCTAGACAAACTTTACACCTATCGGAGTGACAACAAACTTCCAAAGCATATAACTTTCATCTAGGCTTTCAAAATCATAATAAAACAAGTGAATCATCATACTTTGCAAGGGGATCAAAGAAAAATTTTAAATTTTCTTGAATTTAGACATGCTTCCAAATTTGCAACAATAAGAGAGAATCATGGCTAAAAGCAAATCATCAGACGTCATCATCATCAACATGCATTTAATTCATCATAAGCATTACTTTTCTTATGCAAAACCTACGCAGAGCGAATCTCCCCCCAAATTTGAAATATACATTGTCCCCAATGTATGAACATTTAATCAGATAAAGAGAGATCGATACTGCCCTGAAAAGCGAGAGAGTCTGAAACGTCTTGAATTTTCGTCCGAAGAGAGAATGATCAGATAGGTGTGATTTTACGAGTTCCTGCATAAGGATTAATCTCAAGGGAGCATTAGGATTAACACGAAAAACAAAAATGAAACTTAAACAGCTTGGGTTGCCTCCCAAGAAGCGCTTGTTTAACGTCCTGAGCTAGACGGGGCTTCGTCACCCTGGATCCGTTAAAATCATCTTTTCGACCTTGCGCTCTTCGAATCCACAATAGTGCTTCACTCTTTGAGCATTAACTTTAAAAGTTAACCCGCTGCTATCCATTAATTCAATTGGTCCATATGGGGATACTTCCTTGATTATAAATGGACCGGACCATCTTGACTTCAATTTTCCTGGGAACAATCGCAATCGAGAATTGAATAGAAGAACTTGCTGTCCTGGCTCAAAAGAACGCTTCTGGATTATATTATCATGCCATCTTGCGGTTCTTTCCTTATAGAGCTTTGCGTTTTCATACGCCTGGCTCCTGAATTCTTCTAGTTCGTTGAGCTGCAGAAGACGTTGTTCACCAGCCTTCTCCGCGTCCAAGTTTAGTTTCTTGATAGCCCAATATGCTTTGTGCTCCAGCTCCACAGGCAGGTGACAGGCCTTACCATACACTAATCGATACGGGGATGTACCGATTGGAGTTTTGAAAGCTGTCCGGTAGGCCCACAAAGCATCGTCCAACTTGTATGCCCAGTCCTTTCTGTTGATACGAACTGTCTTCTCTAGAATTTGCTTAATCTCCCTGTTAGAAATCTCTGCTTGCCCGTTAGTCTGGGGATGATAAGCTAAAGAAGTCTTATGCTTGACACCATATTTCCTCAGTAATGATTCAAACAATTTATTGCAAAAATGAGACCCCTCATCACTAATTATAGCTCGTGGTGTGCCAAATCTAGTGAAAATATTTTTATGCAAGAAACGTAACACAACACGAGCATCATTAGTCTTTGTGGCTACTGCCTCTACCCATTTAGATACGTAATCAACAGCAACTAGGATGTACGAGTATCCATTGGAAGAGGGAAAAGGGCCCATAAAGTCCATGCCCCACACATCAAAAAGTTCAACTTCGAGAATAGGGGTTAAAGGCATTTCATGGCGTCTAGAAATATTTCCTGTCCTTTGACATCTATCACATGTTCTCACGAAGGTATAACAATCTTTAAATAAAGTAGGCCAATAAAAACCAGATTGAAGTACCTTCGCTGCAGTACGAGTTGGTCCAAAATGACCACCATAAGGAGATGCATGACAATCATGAATAATCTTACCTACTTCTTCTGCCGGAATGCACCTTCGAATGATTTGGTCAGAACATACTTTAAAGAGAAATGGGTCATTCCATAGATAGGACTTCACATCATGGAAAAACTTCTTTCTTTTCTGAGCATTTAAGTCTGGAGGTATTTCTTTTCCTGCAAGAAAGTTTACAAAATCGGCGTACCAAGGAAAAGAAGTTTTAACAGCATATAACCTTTCATCAGGAAAAACTTCTTTAATAGGAAAGGTTGCAATGTTCTTTTCATGCTTTATCCGAGACAGATGATCTGCGACTACATTCTCGCAACCTTTTCTATCCTTGATCTCATAGTCAAATTCTTGCAATAACAGAATCCATCTTATGAGTCTGGGCTTGGAATCCTTTTTACTACTCAAATAACGAATAGCAGCGTGGTCAGTATGCATTATAACCTTTGTACCGAGTAAATAGGGCCTGAACTTATCGAAAGCGAACACAAGAGCAAGCATCTCCTTCTCTGTAGTGGTGTAGTTTTGCTGAGCACTATCTAAAGTTCTGCTTGCATAATAGATTGCCCTAAAGAACTTATCTCGTCGTTGCCCTAAAACAGCTCCTAAAGCATAATCACTAGCATCGCACATGATTTCAAACGGTTGACTCCAGTCAGGGACAACAATGATGGGTGCAGAAATCAATTTTTCCTTCAAAAGATTAAATGCTAGCAAACACTCTTTTGAAAACACAAATGGAGCATCCTTTTCAAGCAAGTGGCACAGGGGTTTAGCAACTTTTGAGAAATCTTTTATAAAACGTCTGTAAAACCCTGCGTGGCCTAAGAAACTACGAACTCCTTTAACATTAATGGGCGGAGGAAGTTGTTCAATAGCAGAAATCTTGGCTTTATCAACCTCCAAACCTTTTTCAGACACCTTGTGACCTAAGACTATCCCTTCTTTTACCATAAAATGGCATTTTTCCCAATTTAAAACAAGGTTAGTTTCTTGGCATCTTTGCAAAACACGAGAGAGATTATGCAAACAGTTATCAAAGGATGAACCAAAAACAGAGAAATCATCCATAAATACTTCCATGATCTCTTCCACAAAGTCTGAAAAATACGGCCATCATACAACGTTGAAAGGTAGCTGGAGCATTACATAGCCCAAATGGCATACGCCGAAAAGCATAAGTGCCATAGGGACACGAAAATGTTGTTTTCTCTTGGTCTTCGGGTGCAATCGCGATTTGATTATAGCCCGAATAACCATCAAGAAAACAGTAATATGGATACCCAGCTAGCCTATCAAGCATTTGATCAATAAAAGGGAGAGGAAAATGGTCTTTTCTGGTGGCCTTGTTTAACTTCCTATAATCAATACACACACGCCAACCGGTAACTGTCCTAGTAGAAATGGATTCATCTTTCTCGTTCTTAACAACAGTCATCCCCCCTTTCTTAGGCACTACTTGAACAGGACTCACCCAAGGGCTGTCAGATATGGCATAAATAATTCCTGCATTTAATAATTTTAACACCTCGGCTTTTACTACTTCTTTCATTGCTGGATTTAATCTCCTTTGGTGTTCTACTGTAGGATTAAAGGCATCTTCCATTAAAATTTTATGCATGACAATTGAAGGACTAATACCCTTAATATCACTAATGGACCATCCTAAGGCAGATTTATGCTTTTTCAAAATATCCAACAATTTTTCCTCTTCTACTTTACTTAAATCAGCAGAAATGATAACGGGAAAAGTAGAAGAGTCTCCTAAGAAAGCATAGCGCAAGTGGGCAGGCAATTGTTTTAGTTCAGGGGAAGGGGCATTAACTTGAGCACAAATATCGAATGTCAACGTTTCTTCCCTTCCTACAGATCTATCAATTAAAGCATTTTTCTGATCAACATCTAATAATTTATCTCCAAACACGTCAGGCATGCTTATCTCATAATGATCAACAGGAGACTCTGACTCTACACATGCATTGATAATAGCGTCAACTGAATCAATCGAGAAGCAGGAGCTAACCTCTTCTGGATGTTTTAATGCATTAAAAAGGTTGAACACTACCTCGTCGTCTTCCACTCTGAGAGTCAGGGTTCCTTTTTGCACCTCAATTAGAGCACGCGCGGTTGCCAAAAATGGTCTCCCAAGAATGATCGGGACTTCAGGGTCTTCCTCCATGTCTAAAACTACAAAGTCTACATGAAATATGAATTTGTCGACATTGATCAGAACATCTTCTAACACACCTTTGGGGTATGTTATTGAACGATCTGCCAATTGCAAGACAATTGTGGTCGACTTCAATTCCCCCAAACCCAGTTTCCTGTAAACACTGAATGGCATTAGGTTTATACTTGCCCCTAAATCACACAGAGCTTTTTTTATGAACAAACTACCAACAGTACATGGAAGAGTAAAACTCCCTGGATCTTTTAATTTAGGTGGTAGATGTTTCTGGATTATGGCACTGCACTCGGCTGTCATATTTACTGTCTCATGGTTCTCAAATTTCTTTTTCTTTGACAAAATTTCCTTCATAAACTTGGCATAGTGTGGCATCTGTTCCAAAGCATCAGCAAAAGGAATGTTAATATGAAGCTGTTTAAAAATATCAAGAAACTTTGAAAATTCATCATTCAACTTTTTCTTTTGAAATCTCTGAGGATAAGGAATCTGGTTAAGAACTAAAGGAATAGAATCAGAAGACTTATCTGGCACTGATGGTGCTGACTCTTCCTCTGGTTTGTGTTCATCTTCCTCATCCACTATCCTTCTAGTGATGGGGTTTGCTTCTTCTTTTCTTTCAATTTCTTTTAACTGTTTCCCACTTCCAAGAGATATGGCGGGGCATTGTTCGTGTGGGTCCATGGCGATGTCATTGGATAAATTTCTTTGCTGGATTTCCTTCATAAATATTGTCATTTGATCCATTTTTGCTTCCATCTTATTAATAACAATATTTACTGTGGCTTGAACATTTTCATTCAAATTTCTAGTCTCATTCATGAAGTTTCTTATCATTTCTTCCAAAGGGTTTTCCATTTCTTTAGGTTTAACTTCCTCTTTTAATGTGGCTTTAGGTGAACTTGGAATTTCTGATCCTGTGAGCTTGTTTAGAGCCTTGGTTAGAGCTTCGACTTGCAACCTTAAAGCACTTACTCCTTCATTTTCACTTGGTTTCTCCTTAATTTTGGACTCTGGTTGCCATTGGTAACTTGTCAAAGCCAACTCTTCTACTATAGTTCGTGCCTCTTTGACAGTTTTGGCTAAAAAGTTTCCTCCAGCCGTAGTATCAAGAATTGTCTTTAAATTCCTATTTAACCCACTGTAGAAAAGTTGAATTTGAAGCCAATCCGGATATCCATGCTGTGGGCATTTCCTTAACAAATCCTTATATCTTTCCCAAGCTTCATATAATTGCTCTTCCTCAAATTGTTGAAATTTTCCAATTTCAGCTCTAAGCTTGGTGATCTTTTCTAATGGGAAAAATTTTGCAAGGAAAGCTTTGACTAAATCATTCCAACCAAGGATGCTATTTGAGGTTAACGAGTCTAACCAATCTCTAGCCTTGTTTTGCAAAGAAAATGGAAATAACTGCAACCGAATTGAGTCAGGGCTTACTCCTCCCATTTTTACAGTTCCACAGATATTTAAAAATGATCTTAGGTGATGGTGTGGATCTTCTGATGGGTGGCCTTTGAAAGCATTCTCTCTTACCATTTGAATGAGACTAGCTTTGAGCTCAAAATTATCGACAGTGACTGGCTCATAAGCTATTCCAGAATAGTTTAATGGAAATTCAGGCAAGAAATAATCTCGAATTGCTTTGTCTTCTGCCATGATTAAATCTCAAAAGAACAGATTATCCACCTTATAGCTCCAAAAAAAAAAATAATAAATAAAATGCAGAGAAATAAATTTCTAAATTAAAATCAAACACTTAATTCTTAATATTAACGAAAAAAAATTACAATTTCCCCGGCAACGGCACCAAAAACTTGATGACCGCAAAGTGCACGGGCCGCAAGTAATATAAAACGGTAGTAATACCGAGTATCGAATCCTCAGGGAAATTGAATTAATTCCATTAAGTACCAAGAATCATCATGTTTTAATTTTATTTAGAAGATCAACTCGAATGATAGTGTGAAAATTTAAGGAATTAATAAAAATAAACATGTAATAATGAAATGAAAATTACCAAATAAGGGAACTTGACCTAGGGTGTTATCTAGCTTTCTTGGATTTGTAGCTCAATTACATGGATGTATGTAACTAATAATCTTCAATTCCATAAATCTAGAAGTAATTTTAAGCGGATTTCTCTTTCAAGCTCCTCCACATCTCATACCATCATAACTAATTTATGTGTCCATCTCCTTAGTTAATCATAGTATGGCATTAAGCAATTTCATAATCAATTTCTAACAATTCTCTTTCACTCTCGTGTTCCAAGCAATCGTTAGCCATGCAATTTGGATCTAATCTAATTTCTCTCTGTCGAGTATCAATTTAGACCAACATATCAATTAATCCGTGATCAAGAGATTAAAAGCATTAAGCAAGAATTGCATAGATGAAATATGGAGAATTTCATTACATAATCCAAGTAATTGCGCTACAACATCCAATTGACTAGAATAACGGCCCTAGGTCTCAAGATCTACTCACAAATGGAAATAATTTTGCCAAAATGATCTTGATCCATAGGCCTAACTCAAATTACAACAAGGAATTATAAAGAAGTAGGGAAGAAATAACCGATAAGTCGATCCCAAGCTCCCGCTACGATCATCTCGAATCTTGAGCCTTAGAATCTCGCTCAATTCCACCTTTTTCCTCACAATTCTTCTCACTTTTTCTCTCTATTGAGCTAGGGGAGAGCTCCCCCAAATTTGGGATGATTTGAACCAAAGGGAAGGGGCCTTTTTATAGTGCAAGGGGCTGGAAATTTCTTGCTGAACAAGTCGACAGCGTCGAGACGCTACGTCACAGCGTCTCGACGCTGTGACGTCATGTTGTCTTGGGGCAGAAGTTGTTGCAGCGTCGCGACGCTACGCAGACAGCGTCGCGACGCTGTCGCGATTTTGGCACGCGCTATTCTGATTACCTAGCGTTGAGACGATACGGTCCTAGCGTCTCGACGCTAGGCCTTCTAGAAGCCTGATTTGTGGATTTTAGCCTTCTTTCTTTAATCTTTTGGGCTTTTTGGGCCTTCCCACTTCAATTGTCTTTTCTTCTTGGACCTTGGGGCTTGGATCTTCAATGGTTATTCTTTAATTTGCCCAAAAAGTCTCCAAATTTACCCAAATTCTCTTAAAATCTCAGTTTTGCTGTCCGAACTCGGTTTTCTGTAAAATCAACATAAAAGTACATTAAAGCTCACAATTTATGCACAAAACTAGCTAAAATTAATAGGAAAATGATGACATTTTTGCATGTCATCAGGAGGCTTTTTAAAATTTTTCTAGGAGATGGCTTGCATGAGTAGAGTATCTGTCTTGGCTTGACTTGGATTTTAATGCTTAGGAGCGAATTATTGGGTTCATATGCTTGTTGTCACCTCGATAGGTGTAGGGAAGAGCTAAAAAGTTAATGTTTTGCAAATTAGCATGTTTGATCTTGCATAGGAGGAAAGAAAAGAATATCTGCTATTTATGCTTATAAAGAAAAATAATTCTTGTTGTTACTGTTGAAATAAGATAATAATGCCATGGCTTGTGCACAATATGCAATGATTAATAAAGTTTAGGCAAAAAGAGCTACCCCTGTTGTGATCAGTTAGGTCAACCAGAGAAATCTCAGGTTAAGGGTCCCTGCAATGGGTGTGTGAAAGCTAGTGCCACATATACATGCTTAATTCATTTGTTAATTAAAAGCACCTAAGTATGGAGATAAACAAACTAATTTGTTGCATTAACTCATTAGTGAAGCCTTAATGCCAGTGTAGAGGGAAGATGAGCTGAGAGTTTAATAATCCAACCCCGGGCTAGTAGAGTCTGATCTTGTTGACTTAGATCTCGCTTGTGCAAGTTAATTTTGGAAAAATTTTAATTTGTCTCCCTCATTGGTCCTTGTGTGCATGTCTCTTGCTTGCTTGGTTATTGACTTTTGAGCCTTGAGGATTGAGTTATGATTGTTCCATCCATTCTTCCATTGTATGTCTGATTTAGAGTTTGCTCGAGGACTAGCAAAAGCTTAAGTTTGGGGGTATTTGATAGCGAGCATAGTTAGCTACTTTTACTTATTTAATTTAGCTAGTCTTTTATGATGTTTGGACCATTTTATTGTGCTTTATTGTTTATTTTGTAGGAAATGGTTGATTGGAGCTATAATGACATATTAGAGTTAATCGGGTGCTCGGGGCGTGAAAAGATGCAAAGGAATGAAAAGAGTAAAAGTGGAAAAAAGTCAAATCTCGGTCAACAGCAGGCTAGCGTCGAGACGCTAGCTCTTGAGCGTCTCGACGCTCACATTCCTTATCAGATTAGGCGCGTAAAGCTCACAACGTCAAGACGCTGTGATAGGAAGCGTCCCGACGCTACCGTTTTTCCTTATTCAGAACGCGCGTATAAGAGGCAGCGTCACGACGCTGTCTTGACAGCGTCTCGACGCTAAGACGAAAAATCAGAATAAAAGCTTATTTTCGGCTAGGTTTTTGGGGAGTTCGATTTGGGACCTTTTGGAGCCGAAAACAGGGCAGAACAGAGCATTTGGAGGCTGAAAACAAAGGGAGAGACTTGGAAATCAACCCATTGTTCGTGGGGATCGTGACGGGGACGTCGGGACTCGACCTACATTGAGTTTTCTTTTCCCTTTTCTTCCTTTAGTTAGATTTATGGCTTTCATATGTTTAGTTGAGCTTGTATTTACATTCATGAGTAGCTAAACTTGTAGCTTAGGGATTGATGTAGTTGATTAAGTTTATGGATTGATTTATGGTTTAAGTTGTGCAATGTTATTGTGTTTGTAATCTTGATTTAATGCTTTCAATTAATTGGCCATTAGTTGGATGATTTAAGTTTCGAATCTAGCTCGGGAGAGGGGATTTGATCTAGACTTACTCAAGATTGCATGAATAAAGTTTACTTTCTAATTCTTGACGGTTTTAGATTAACTTTAGAATTGGTTAAAAGATCTCATTGCCTTGCATATTAATAAACTTAGATAGGGATATCAAGTTGGTTAATTTGCATGAGAATCAATTATACTCGGGAGAGGTAGTTGTGATTAAAGGGTCTTTGGCTCATAATTTCATTGTGCATAATAACTTATTCTTTGAAATCAATCCTAAACGAAATCGGCGAAATCAATTCCCTAAGTAGTTTTCCCAATTGAAATTCCATACTTTTTACTTGCTTTGATTTGTTTTTATCACCTATTCGTCACTTTTTGATCCCTAAATAAAATTGGGCAAGATAATTTGCAATACTTGATTTGCTTAAAAATCCAATCCAGAGGACGACATTCGAATTTACTATTCACTATATTATTACTTGACCCGTGCGCTTGCAGTAGGAAAAGTCCACATCAGTACGCTTGATCTCGAGTCTGTAGCTTCAATGGATTATTGGAGCTTGAAGTTTTCCAATCTTGAAGGAGTCTTCAATCTTCAAGAAGTGTTCGGCACTTTGAAACTTATGGATTTCAAGGAGTCTTCAATCTTGATGGAATTTCTCTGAATTCTTTGACTCTGGCTTGGAGCTTCAAAATTCTGACCCCAAAAATAAATGGTGGCCTCCCCTATTTATAGAGTTTGATGAACCTCATATGAGCTTAGGCTTGAGCTATATTTGGACTTTAATCCAACCCAAAGGGGCAACCAGATAAATGGCCAAAAAACAATAGCTGATTTGAAAAATGGCCAATCGTATTTCCAATTTGATAAATGATCCAATCCTATTTTTAGTAAACTATTTTGGCATGAAATTGGACGAAAATACCCTTTAACAAATCTTAAATCTGGAAATAAAATAAAACAAATACACTATAAATAAGGGAGAAAATCTAGCTTCCTTACCCATTGATTCATCTAGCAAATCAAAACTAACAAGAATTCAAATGAAATGGAATATAAATTTGGCAACCTAAATTTAAAACAAGAGATTTGAATTCAAAAAAAGAGAGAAAAAATAGGTGGACTTAAATTTAATCGATGTATATCAAAAGAAAAAATGAAAGAACAACTTCAATTAAAAAAAATTCCAGATTCAAAGAAGAAATAAAGTATAATCAGAATTAAAGTATAATCAGAAAAAAAATATAGATTCACCTAAAATATGGGATGAACACCTAAAATATCAGAATTAAAGTATAATCAGAAAAAAAAATGAAAAAATTGATACACAATTTCAAACAATCAAATCTAGCTTCCTTAGATTCATCTAGGAAATCAAAACTAACCGAAATTCAAATGAAATGAAATATAAATCTGACCACCTAAATTTAAAACAAGAGATTTGAATTCAAAAAAAGAGAGAAAAAATAGGAGGACTTAAATTTAAAAGTGTATATCAAAAGAAAAAATGAAAGAGCTTACCAAATTCAATAACAATGAAGAACAACTTCAATTAAAAAAAAAATCCAGATTCAAAGAAGAATTAAAGTATAATCAGAAAAAAAAAATCTAGATTCACCTAAAATATGGGATGAACACCTAAAATATCATAATTAAAGTATAATCAGAAAAAAAAATGAAAAAATTCATACACAATTTCAAACAAACCTCTGGATTGATAGCTTCTTGGAAAAAACCCTAAGGCATAATTATTTTCTTGGGAACACACTCACGTTCCAAAAAAAACCCTTTCCCCTTCCTCATTTCAAACCCTTCCAACTTACCGTTCGCGAGAGAACCCCTTCCCCTTCCTCCATCATTCGAACCTCTGAGACAAACCCTTCCATCGTTCTACCATCAGTCTTCTTCTTCACAGACGCCTTCAAGCTTCGTCTTAATTTTTTTTTTTTTTTTGTTGTCTTTTATTTGTATACCATAGAAAATATAAGTAAGGTGGAGTGTAATAACCTACAACAATTTTTTTCCCTAGTAAAGTATCAACTATGTGTCAATATTTTCTAAAATATTTTTTGTTAGTTTGATTTTAAGCATCAATAATGAAAATACAGATGCTTCAACAAAACTATCTCAATCATAGGTATCAATCCTTCTTATAAGTATTTTCAAGTTAGTTTATTTAATATTGTTGTGTACTGTTATTCTAAAAGTTTATGCAAGGTACGTAGAACTCGTTTAATTTTTATCTAAATTTTAATGTGATCAATTTTTATTTCTCACTTCTTTTGACCATAAAAATAGGAGGTAAGACTACTATCTTCATTTTGTAATATATATATTTATTTATAAATTAGATTTATATTTTATTTCCTTAATTATATTTTATAAAAATGTGATTTCTTTTTTTTTTTGTGAAAAATATGATATTTAAACACAGATAACTACCACACAATATTTAAATGAGTCAAATAATGTTTTACAAAATAATATCTGATAGTACCTATATTTTTTATAAAACAAATCAAGATGTTGAAAATTACAAATAACTTGATAATTTATTTAATGTTATAATCAACAAATTCAATTGATAGAAAATTAGATGCGGTGAATGAAGATTTAAAGGAATTTTATAATTATTAATAAATAGATAGAATGTAGCACTCATTTATACAAATTTGATGACACATAAAGGAATTAAAATGAAGTTTTAGAATTTCTATAGTCTATATCTATACTATATTAAAAAGCAAAGATTTGTAAAAAAAACATTTTTAGACTAGAATATTTCTTAAATTTTAGTTAATTACGTATATCAATCAAAATTCATAATTTAATAAAATAAAAAATATATAGGTGATTTGATTCAAAATCATATCAAATTAGAATTTGAATCTAAATTCCCTCTCTAAATTGTTCATCTTTTGCAATTGGTTTTCACATCTAAAACTATAATCTCTTTCAATTGTTTGTTTCCTCTTGAAATTATCCCTACATGAATTAAAATTTAGAGACTAAATTATCCCTACGTGAATTAAAATTAAAACTATGCATTTTTTTTTTTTTTTGAGTACATGCAATTGGTTTTTAAATCACATATTTTTTAAAAACAACTTAGTAATTAGAAATTTAATTTTTTTCTTTTTTTAAAGGATCAATTTTGAATTAAAATTCTATTAAAATTATCACTACACCATGATACATTGATATCAATATTTTTTATGTACTAGGAAGAAATCTTTTTGTCATAGATTTTCTTTAAATTAAATTTTTAAAAAATAATTTAGTAATTAGAAAATTATTTTTTTTAAAGATGAATTTTGAATTAAAGTTTTATTTAAATTATCACTCCACCATGATATCAATATTTTTTTATGTACTAAGAAGAATTCTTTTTGTTTTAGATTTTTCACGTTTGTTTTTAAAGTACATTTAAAAAAAAATTGTTTGGTAATTAGAAAGTCGATTTTCTATTTTTTTTAAGATCAATTTTATTAAAATTATCACTATACCATGATATCAAGCTTTGTTGTGTAATTGGAAGATTTTTTTTTTTTTTTTTGGCTTTGAATTCTTCACAATTGTTTTTAAATTACATTTTTAAAAAATAATTTAGTAATTAGAAAATCGATTTCTTTTTTGTTAAAAAAAAATATTTTTCAATTAAAATTTTATTGAAATTATCACTACATCATAATATCAAGCCTTTTTGTATATTGGAAATAATTCTTTTGGTTTTGAATTCCTCACTGTTGTTTTAAAATTACATTCTTAGGAAATACTTTTGCAATTAGAAGATTGATTTTTTGTGTTTATTTATTTTTTTATTTTTAAGATCAATTTCAATTAAAATGTGATTGAAATTATCACTACACAATGATTCTTAAATTAATTTTTATATGGTTATTTTTAAATTACATTTAAGAAAAATAGTTTTGTAAGTTTAAAATAATTTTTTTAAATATATATCAACTTCTGTTAAAACTCTCTTCAAAATATTCCTACATGATTTTCAAATATTTTTTAAAGAAAATATTTATAGATATTTGTTATTCTAATATTTTTGTGTTTAATTTTATTTTTTTTCCCTTTTACCACTATTTTAGTTTGAATATATTAGTCACTATTTGAATTTGAATTTTGTCAATTTAATTAGTCGGTGATTATCGAATATCATATTATAATTAACAAGCTACATTATTTTTTTATATAATATTTTTCAATAGCCATTGATTTAAATTTATTAATATAAAAACAAAACTTCACGTGCTTTAAACTAATCAAAATTTTTTGTGTACTAGAAGAAATTCTTTTGGTTATGAATTCTTCATAATTGTTTTTAAATTAAATTTTTTTAAAAAAATGTTTTTGTAATTAGAAAATCAATTTTGTTTTAAGATAAACTTCAATTAAAATTTTATTGTAATTATCACTACAATAAAGTATTAATAAATAGTTGTTATTCTAATGATTTTGTTCTTAATTTTATTTTTTCTTCTTGCTTACCACTATTTTAGTTTGAATATAGTGAACCAAATTTGAATTTAAATTTGAATTTTGGCAATTTAATTAAACGTTGATTTTTTAATATCATATTTGAATTAACAACCCACCAATTTTTTGATATAATATTTTTTAATAGTGAGCCCAATTTGAATTTAAATTTAAACTCATTTTACTTCAAATATATTTTACTAAAATTATTACACGTGCAATGCACATGGTAAAAACCTAGTGTTTTCTAAAAGCAAAAACTATACACATTTGATACAAATATTATTCTTAAATAGAACATCAAACCTTTACTTTATAATATCATTTTTTATTTCTATTTCTATGTAAGTTACAAAGATAAATTAGAGAGAGAAAAATATGTATAGAAGAATGAAATAAATATAGAAGTTTAGAGAGTTAGAGAGAATTTGGGTTAGAGAGAAAAAATAGATATGTAACGCTCTCGGTTTTTATAACTACCTAAACGACGTTACTAAAGCCTCTATCCTAATTCTAATTGGATGCTCCGAAAAGAAAATTTCGACAACATAATGACATACATATGGCTATCCAATTTTTTTTTTAAATATGATGAACAAGAGAAAAACACTACTATATGCAAAACCGCCCAACTACAAACTCACAATGCCTCAGATCAACAACACAAGCTTTGAACATACACAAAACAAAGCGAGTCAGGTCTTGCATCAATTACTAAACAAATTAGGCAATACCACTAGCTCACTCAATATAGCCCAACATTCAAACACTTTAAAACAACCTAATTTTATTAAACTTAAGGAAGAAATGGGTTCCATTATAAGAACTATGACACCCGAGGTAAGGAGGGGTACATGAATGAACCGAGATCACATCCGAATGAGAGGGATCCCGAGGACATGAAAGTATGGTCAAGATAAGCTTAAAAGAATTGATAGATACTACCTATACCAACAAGATGCACCTTCCTTTTCGGTAGCTCAATCATAGGAACTTTGACGTTTAGCGTGCTTGGCTTGGAGAAGTTCTATGTTGGGTGACCTCCTAGGAAATTTTCTAGGAAGTATGTGAGTGAGGACAAAACATGCTCAAAGGATTGTGGTGTTAGTACAACCACGGTACTGGTAAGTAGATCACACCTGGTGAGCCACCAACTTGCATCATGCTTAACACACGAGTCCAACATGCTTTTTAAGCAATTAAAACAATCAACATGTTTTTAAAGAGAGAAAGCAAACAATGAAGCACATGCTTTGAATGACAAGATGACAACATGAATCCACACATCATGCTATGCACCTCCACATGGTTTCCGCACCATACCTGCACGCTCATCACGTGATTTTCACATCAAGCTCGATAGGTGTAGGGAGGAGCTAAAGAACTAATTTTTTGCAAATTAGCATATTGGATCTTGTCTGGGAGAAAAGAAAAGAATATATGTTTGCTATGCTTAAAAGAAACATCATTCTTCTTATTAAATTTGAAGAAAAATTATGACATGTTTTATGCGCACTATGCAATGTTTAATAATGTTCTAGGCAAAAAAACCTACCCTGTTGTGATCTAGGCCAACCAAGGGTTAAACTCGGGTTATGGGTCGCTGCAATAGGTATGTGAAAGCTAGTGCCCTCGTATAAATGCAAGATTTAATTTTATTTTAAAGCACCTAGGTATCGAGAAAAACAATCTAATTTGTTCCATTCACTCATTAGTAAATCGTTAGTGTTAGTGTTAGTGTAGAGGGAGGACATGTTGAGAGTTGCACTTGTGGCTGCAAAGGTTGTGCAATCTTTAGTTGAACTTGTCCAAATCCTGGTGGTCCTCCCTACTTGCCAAAAGGGATTGTTGATAGCTCACAAAATGAGCTACTGTTCCCGATATTATTTAGTTAGTCTTTGAGAATTATTTGGCCAAATTCATACCCTTTTGTGTCCTTTTCGTAGGAATTGAATATTTTGGTTAAATTGGAGAAATTAGAGTTGATCAAGCGTTCGAGATCTAAAAAAAGGCAAAAGAAATGAGGAAGGATAAAAAAGGGGGACGCAGCAGCTTGAAGACCCGAGAGCTTAGTGACGTGCGTGTGGTGCCAATGCAACACCCTTCTCGAGTGCAAGTATACACTATCAAGTAATAAAGTGGAAAGTACTCTGGATATCGTACCCAAGGGAGATGGTGACTAGTTGAAAAACACTCAATTCTGTAAAATAAGAACCTCCTCTAAATTTGCAACAGATGAGAGTAACCAAAGAAAAATTTGATTGGGGTTTTTGTGATTGAAGACAAAAAGATAAAAATAAACCAAGAAAATATAAACGGTTAAAGATATATGAGATAAGTGGAGAATTAAAATAACATCAACTAAAAGTATTAGAATGTGTCCACCTTTGCGCTAGCAACTCACTTAGGCACTGCACATGATGGAAGAATACTATCTGTAGTGCCCACAAAGACATGGTGCAGACAGATTGCTCCAGTTTGCGCCTGCAAATACCCTGACAACTATATTGTGAGTTAAGTAATTCTACTCCTATTCAGCGCCGCTGTAGGTGCCTTTAGAAGCTTAAGCCAACTAGACATCTATTTCTAAGGCTAGCTGAAACCTAGATAATTATTGCACACGACTCCCAAAATTATAACGGTTCCAGTCCTATTTCTAGGATGCAAGAAAACAAAGTCCTATTTCTAGGATCTTTTCGACTATTGCTTTTGCGAACCCGTGCATTTAACTCCAACCTTTCGACCACCAGCTGAACACAAACTATGCTAACTGAAGTGATCAACTTAAGCTAACAATGAAACTAATGAAGGGACTGGAATTCCACAATTCCATAAAGTGGAAGCGTGATTGGGACCGATTCGTAATTAATTTTGTTTAATCTAAAATACCAATACATTGACAATAAACTTAGAACTATTCTAGATTTATATTAAGGCTAATTTATATATAGTAACAAGTTACTTACTCTCGTTGACAATTCAGATTAAATTTACCAACTACTTCTTAAATAATCACGAACTACGGCGAACACTACCACTATGGCTACACCGGTATGACTCGGAGACTACTAGAGGCAAGAGACTGGTGGGGGCCTTCAGGAGAATTCTCTGAGAGTAGGAGAATGAATGAGATGCCTTTCACCCCACCCCAGGGGTCCTATTTATAGAAAAATGTCAAGACCTTTTCCTTATAGTAAAGGGAAAAGGTCATGAATAAGATCTAATCAAATCTATTATCTTATTCATAGATAATAATCTATGCTTTTAAGACTAAATAACAAACATAAATGAGCCTTATCACTTAGCGTAACTTAGCGTTGAGACGCTTGCTTGTGGCGTCTCGATGTCGGTGCAGGTCAATCCCTCAGTCGAAGACATGAGGGCATAACGTCGAGATGCTGGCCCATTTTTCCTATTCTGTTTGAGGCGGCACAAAGGTAGCGTCGAGACGCTATCCCTAGCATCTCGAAGCTACACAAAGTTTTCCTATAAAAGGAATGAGATTCTACACGGCCAAAAAGAGTTCAATTGGTAGAGTTTTAGCCCTAATTTCAACTAGAGACCTTTTTGTGGGTGCTAAAGAAAGGACAAAGAATGAGATTCAATGTGAGAGCTTGTGGAGATCGTGACGGGGACGTGCGGTTCCAAATTGGTTTCAACGAATTGGAGTTTTTTTCCCCTTGCTTTCCCTCATCTTTAGGTTGGACCTTCAACAAGAGTTATTGATGGGCCTAGTACATCCAACCAGTTTCGTCCTTCTAAGGACTCGAGAATTCCTTGACGTAGTGGGAGGATTGTTATTTAACCTGAACACTATTTAGGTTTAGCTGAAACTCTAGTCGTCATACCTGATGATGACATCGAGGATCCATTGACCTATAAACAGGCAATGAATAATGTGGACGAAGACCAGTGAGTCAAAGCTATGGACCTTGAAATGGAGTCTATGTACTTCAATTCAGTATGGGACCTTGTAGATCAACCTGAAATGATAAAACTCATAGGGTGTAAATGGATCTACAAGAGGAAACGAGATGCAGCTGGAAAGGTACAGACCTTTAAAGCTCGACTTGTGGCAAAGCATTATACCCATAGGGAAGGGGTGGACTATAAGGAATCCTTCTCTCCCGTTGCCATGTGAAAGTCGATAAGGATACTATTGTCCATTGCCACTTTTTATGACTATGAAATTTGGCAAATGGATTTCAAGACTGCCTTTCTCAAAGGCAATCTTGAGGAGAGCATCTTTATATCTCAATTAGAGAGGTTCATTGCTCAAGGTCAAAAGCAAAAAGTTTGCAAGTTTAATCTATCCATTTATGGATTGAAACCAGCATCTCGATCTTGGAACATAAGGTTTGATATTGCGATCAAATCTTTTGGCTTTGAACAAAATGTTGATGAGCCTTGTGTCTTCAAGAAAATCATCGACAGTTCAGTAGCTTTTCTAGTGTTGTATGTGGATGATATCCTACTAATTGGGAATGATGTAGGATATCTTACTGACATTAAAACTTGGTTAGCATCCCAGTTCCAAATGAATGATTTGGGAGAGACTCAAAATGTTCTTGGGATTCAAATTATAAGGAATCGTAAGAACAGAACGTTAGCAGTGTCTCAAAAATCTTATATCGACAAGATATTGGTTAGATATAACATGTAGAATTCCAAGAAGGATTTACTACCTCTCAAGCATGGGATTCATTTGTCTAAAGAACAGTGTCCTAAGACACCTCAAGAAGTTGAGGACATGAGAAGAATTCCCTTTGCTTCAGAATTGGGTAGCCTGATGTATGCCATGTTGTGTACTATGCCAGACATATGCTATGAAGTTGGGGTAGTCAGTAAATACCAATTCAATCCAGGGTTAGATCACTCGACTACTGTGAAAAATATCCTCAAGTATCTTTGGAGAACGAGGGACTATTGATAGCGCAATTTATTGTGTTATATTTTAGATAATTTTACCGTTAGTCTTGAGTATTATTTGGGCATTTTTATCTCTATTTGGTTTTGTTTTGTAGGAATCAAGTATTTCAATGGAATTAGACATTTTTGAGCGTTACCGATGATTTTGGAGCTAAAAGAATAAGTTCGGGCCAAGAAAATAGAAAAGAAAAGGAAATTAAAGGCCTAGCGTTGAGACGCTAGCCCTTGGAGCGTCTCAACGTTGGGCGCAAGTCAGGAGGCGCGCGCATTCGGGTCAGTGTCGAGACGCTACCTCCACAGCGTCTCGACACTGCGAACTTTCCAGATTTAATTAGGGGGTACGCGCGACAGCGTCGCGACTTTCTGTCCTCAGCGTCTCGACGCTGTCACGCAGATTCGACAGTATTTAAAGAAAACGATGCTTTCAGATTGGGGGAGCTGTTTTGGAGAGAGAAAAACGATTTCTAGTGAGAGAAAACGGACGGAACAAGGCAGAGAGCGAGGGAGCTTGATTCGAGGAGCTTGGATCGAGAGGTTCGTGACGGGAACGCACGGGAATCACGGCCAACGAGTTTAATCTTTTTCCCTTATTTCTTGTATTGATTTGTAGCATGTTTGGGACATATTTCGATTGTATTTTAGAGACCATGTGTAACTAGATCTCGTTTCTTAGGGGCTTGATGTAGCCATTAGTTTGTATGGATTAATTTACGGCTTTTTAGGATGTTTCGTAACGCGGTTTATTTATGCAATTGTATGATTAATGCTTATAATCTCTTGATCACGGATTGTATGTTGTTGTTTCTGAACTAATCGCTCGGGAGAGGGTAGTTTAGATTAGACTTTCAATTGCATGACTTAGGTGATTCGTAAATCGGGAGATTTGGAATTGCTTGAGAAACCGTCAAGAGGATTGTTTTTATTGCTTAGGCTTATTGTTGAAATTAGATAGGGATATCAATTTCTTAATTTGCTTAAAGGATTAATTGCACTCGGGAGAGGCTTTTAATTATTCATAATCCTTGGTTTATAAACTTGTTATGAATTTGTTCTTAATTATTGGTTAAGTTAATGCATGCATCTAATAGGTGAAATCAATTCCCTAAGGCCTTTCTCCATTGAGTTTCCACATTTTATTGCTTTTATTAGTTTTTAATTGTTTTGCATATCTCTCGTTTATTTTCTCTAAATAAAATTGGGCAATTATACCTTTAATAATTAGGGGAATTAGAAAACCAATCCAGAGGACGACATTCGATTTTTAAATCACTATATTATAACTTGGGCCCGTACACTTGCGGTTAGCAATTTGCGTATCAAGTTTTTGGCGGCGTTGCCGGGGATTGGCAATTATTTAGTTCGCTTAATATTTTGGGGAATTTGCTTGGTCTTACTTTAGAGTGTATTTTATTTTGTTTGTCTTATTTTTTTTTCTTTTTATTCTTTATTTCTATTGTTTTTATTTTATTTTTGGTTTTGTTTTTCTTATTTATTTTAGGTTGTAATTGTGTATGCGAAAGGACAAGGACGCTCTGCTAGTGCCCTTTGATTTTGAAATTGAAAAGACTTGCAAAAAGAACAGGAAGGAGAAAAGGGAAAGACTTGCATCAATGGCCAATCCAAATCCACAAGATGAGCAGAAGTCGATATGGGACTATTTCCAGCCTACTTTTCCTGATCAACAATCTGGGATAGTCTACGCGTCGATCAATGCAAATAATTTCGAGCTTAAAACTGGCCTTATCCAGATGGCTAGAGATAGTGCATTTAGAGGATTCCCCTCTGAGGATCCTAATTCTCATCTGAAATCTTTTCTTGATATTTGTGGTACTGTGAAGTTGAATGGTGTTACTGAAGATGCCATACGCTTACGATTATTTCCTTTTTCTTTACAAGACAAAGCTAGGGACTGGCTTCAATCACTTCCACCTGGGAGCATTACTACGTGGGATGCGTTGGTTCGGGCTTTTCTTGCCAAATATTTCCCACCTGCAAAGACAGCTAAGTTGAGGACTGAGATTGGGACCTTTAAGCAAAAAGATGATGAACAACTGTTTGAAGCTTGGGAGCGCTACAAGGAATTACTGAGAAAGTGCCCACAACATGGCTATCCTGACTGGTTACAAATTCAATTATTTTATAATGGTCTGAATGGTACTACTAAAACTATTTTGGATGCAGCTGCAGGAGGCACTTTGCTTTCTAAAACTGTGGAAAGTGCTCGGACTTTGCTAGAAGACATGGCCACGAACAGTTATCAGTGGCCATCTGAACGTTCATCCTCTAGAACTGTAGCTGGGATTTATGAGATAGATAATGTCTCAGCTTTACAAGCTTAAATGCACTCTTTGGCTAATGCTTTTATGAAATTCTCTGCTACAGGGAACTCACAATCCATTGAGTCAGTTGCAGCAGCTGAGGCATCCCAAGTTTATGATGGTTCGAACATAGAGCAGGCACAGTATGTGAACAACAGAAATTCTGGCTTTAGAGGTAACCAAAACTCTTTACCTACTCATTATCATCCAGGGCTTAGAAATCATGAAAATTTTTCCTATGCCAATAAGAAAAATGTCTTGCAACCACCTCCTGGGTTTATGTCTGCACCTGCACCACAAGAAAAGAAATCTTCCTTAGAGGACTTAGTTGGTCAATTTATTAATGAGTCTAGGTCTAGGACTAATAAGATTGAGAACATGCTAGACACTGTTAGTAGCACTGTTAATAGTCATGGGACTGCCATTAAAAACATGGAGGTTCAGATTAGTCAAATTGCATCTTCCTTGAATGGCATGCAAAAAGGTAAGTTTCCTAGTGACACTGAGGTAAATCCACGAGAGCACTGTAAAGCTATTACTTTGAGGAGTGGGAAGCAACTTGAGGTTCCAGAAAAGCAGCCTACTGAGGTTCCTATTGTCAGTGAGGAAAAGGAGATTGAAGCCCAGACCGAAAAGGGAGCAGCATCGACTTCGAAGATCGAAAAGTCTACTAGTTCTATTCTCCCTACTCATTCTACTTATATTCCTTATCCTCAACGTTTTCAAAAGAAAAAGATTGATGCTCAGTTTGCTAAGTTTCTGGATATTTTTAAGAAACTCCATATTAACATTCCTTTTGCAGATGCTTTAGAACAGATGCCTAACTATGTTAAATTCATGAAGGAGATAATGACCAAAAAGAGGAAGTTAGAGGCTTATGAAACTGTGAATCTCACTGAGGAGTGTAGTGCCATATTACAGAGAAAGTTACCCCAGAAACTGAAAGATCCAGGGAGTTTTACTATTCCTTGCACTATTGGTAGTTCTTCTTTTAATAAAGCATTATGTGACCTTGGTGCTAGTATTAATCTGATGCCTCTGTCTGTGTTTAGAAAATTAGGTCTTGGAGAGGTACAACCTACTACTATTTCTTTGCAGTTGGCTGATAGATCGATGACATATCCTAGAGGTGTGATTGAAGATGTTTTAATTAAAGTTGACAAATTTATCTTTCCTGTAGATTTCGTGGTTTTAGACATGGAGGAGGATGCTGAGATCCCCATTATTTTGGATAGACCATTCCTTGCCACGGGACGTGCCTTGATTGATGTGCAGCAGGGTAAGCTAACTTTGAGAGTCAACGAGGAAGAGGTAGTTTTCAACATCTATCGATCCATGAAATATCCAGTTGAGGTTAGTACATGTCATAGGATAGATATTGTTGATGCTACTGTTGTTGAGATTAGGGATGTTGTTATGCCTGCTGATCCTCTGAAAATAAGCATGTTAGATCTGGCTGTTGAGCATTTAGGTGATTTAGACCAGGATATTGCTTTCTTCTGTGATGCTTTGAATCATTTACCTGTTGAGCGCAAAATGAAATGCAAGGTCATGGAATTAACTGCTAAGGATGATGTTCCTACTAAAGTTTCTGCTCCTGAGTTGAAATAATTACCTGCACATCTTAGATATGCTTTCTTAGGTGAGTCATCCACATTTCCTGTTATTATATCTGCGTCTCTGACTAAAGTAGAGGAAGAAAAACTGTTGAGAGTACTGCGTGATCATAAATCTGCTTTAGGTTGGTCCATTACTGATATAAAAGGTATTAGTCCATCCATAGTCATGCATAAAATTTTAATGGAGGATACCTTTACCCCATCAGTTCAACCTCAAAGACGTTTGAACCCAGCCATGAAAGATGTGGTAAAAGCTGAGGTATTGAAACTTTTGAATGCAGAGATTATTTATGCCATATCTGATAGTTCGTGGGTGAGTCCTGTGCAGGTTGTACCAAAAAAGGGAGGGATGACTGTAGTTAAGAATGAAAAGAATGAATTCATCTCCACTAGGACTGTGACTGGGTGGAGAGTGTGTATTGACTACAGGAAGTTGAATAATGCTACTAGAAAAGATCATTTTCCTCTTCCTTTTATTGATCAGATGCTTGATAGACTTGCAGGTTATCCTTACTATTGTTTTCTTGATGGTTATTCAGGTTACAATAAAATTGCTATTACTCCTGAGGACCAAGAGAAAACGACATTCACATGTCCTTATGGTACCTTTGCCTTCAGGCGAATGCCATTTGGATTGTGTAATGCTCCTGCTACATTCCAGCGTTGCATGATGGCCATCTTTTCTGATATGGTCGAGGAGATTATGGAGGTTTTCATGGATGATTTCTCGGTATTTGGTTCTTCTTTTGACGCTTGTTTACATAATCTTTCTCTTGTTTTGCAGCGTTGTCAAGAAACTAACCTTGTGTTAAACTGGGAAAAGTGCCATTTTATGGTAACTGGAGGTATAGTTTTAGGGCATAAAGTATCTGAAAAAGGTTTAGAGGTGGACAGAGCCAAGATAGCGGCCATTGAACAACTACTTCCTCCTACGAATGTCAACGGAGTCAGGAGCTTTCTAGGACATGCAGGGTTTTACAGGCGCTTTATTAAAGACTTTTCAAAAATTGTTAAACCCTTATGTAATTTGCTTGAAAAGGACTCTGCTTTTGTTTTCTCTGATGAATGTCTGCTAGCATTTAATTTGTTGAAAGATAGGTTGACTACTGCCCCTATTATTGTTGTACCTGACTGGAGTCAACCTTTTGAAATTATGTGTGATGCTAGTGATTATGTTGTAGGAGCAGTATTGGGGCAGAGACGTGATAAATTTTTCAGGGCCATTTATTATGCAAGTAGAACTTTAGATAATGCACAGCAAAACTACACTACCGCTGAAAAAGAAATGCTTGCTGTAGTGTTTGCTTTTGATAAATTTAGGCCTTATCTGTTAGGAACTAAAGTTATTGTGCATACTGACCACGCAGCTCTCAGGTATTTGTTTGATAAAAAGGATGCCAAGCCTCGTTTGATTCGATGGATTTTATTGTTACAGGAATTTGATTTTGATGTGAAAGACAGGCGAGGTTGTGAGAATGTGGTAGCTGACCATCTTTCTAGGATTGAACAGGACACTACTTTGAAAGCTCTTCCTATTGCTGAAGAATTTCCAGATGAAAGGCTTTATAAGGTAGAGTCTACTTTACCTTGGTTCGCTGACTTTGTGAATTTCCTTGCAGGTGGTGTGCTCCCTCCAGATCTTAATTCCCATCAAAAGAGGAAATTTCTTCATGATGTGAGATTTTATTTGTGGGATGATCCTTGTTTGTTTAAAATTTGTTCAGATCAGATGATTCGCAGGTGTGTTCCCACAAAGGATGTAGTTAAGATTCTGCATGATTGTCATTCCTCACCATATGGTGGGCATTTTGGTCCCACACGTACTGCTACTAAGGTATTACAATCTGGTTTTTATTGGCCTACTGTTTTCAAGGATTGTTATACTTTTGTTAAGTCTTGTGATCGGTGCCAACGTACAGGTAACATTTCTAGACATCATGAATTACCTCTGACCCCTATTGTGGAAATTGAATTATTTGATGTTTGGGGGATAGACTTTATGGGACCTTTTCCTTCTTTGCATGGTTATCTATATATCTTGTTGGCTGTAGATTATGTATCTAAGTGGGTAGAGGCTGTGACTACGAAAACTAATGATGCTCGGGTAGTCTTGAATTTTCTACAGAAAAATATCTTTACACGATTTGGCACACCACGAGCGATCATTAGTGATGAGGGCTCACATTTCTGTAATAAATTGTTTAATTCTTTGCTTGCTAAGTATGATGTTAAACATAAAATTTCTTTAGCCTATCATCCACAGACAAATGGTTTAGTTGAGGTCTCTAATCGAGAAATCAAACAAATTTTGGAAAAGACAGTTAACATTAATAGGAAGGATTGGGCTCTTAAGTTAGATGATGCTCTTTGGGCCTATCGCACTGCTTTTAAAACTCCAATTGGTATGTCACCATATCGCTTGGTCTTTGGTAAGGCATGTCATTTACCTGTGGAATTAGAGCATAGAGCATATTGGGCCATAAAAAAATTGACTTTCAACTTGGCCAAAGCAGGGGAACAAAGGTTACTTCAACTCAATGAGATGGAGGAATTTCGGACTCAAGCGTATGAGAATGCAAAAATCTACAAGGAGCGAACCACTCGATGGCACGATCAACGAATTCAAAATAGACCATTAAAACCTGGACAACAAGTTCTTTTATTTAATTCTCGTTTGCGTTTGTTTCCAGGTAAATTAAAGTCTCGTTGGTCAGGTCCTTTTACTATCAAAGAGGTGTTTTTGCATGGAGCAGTTGAGTTGCAGGCCAGTGATGGGCGTTCCTTTAAAGTAAATGGGCAGCGCGTTAAACTCTATTTTGGTTCAGAAGAGCGACACATTGATAACATCGAGCTCACCGAGCCACAGTAGCCTTATAACAGGACGTCGAGCTAATGACGTTAAAAAAGCGCTTTTGGGAGGCAACCCAAGTGTTTTTATCTTATTTTTATTTTTATTTTATTTTATTTTTTTTATTTCATTTGATTTCTTTAAATTCGATTTTTTTATTTTTATTGTTATTTCTCTCATTTTTTTTTCTTTCTTTTTGATGCAGGTGAAGTTTTAATTTTATACAAAAAATAAAATAAAATAAAATATAGAAAAAAAGAAGAAGAATGCTGGAATTATTTATAAAAAAAAAAAGCGCAAAACGCGCGTTTTGGGCTAAAATCTCGACAGCGTCGCGATGCTTTTGCCCTTAGCGTCGCGACGCTGTCGCGATTCAAGGCCTAAGCAGTCCAGAATCGAGAAAAAAAAAACAGAGGAGAATAACCTAGCCGCCGTAGCCTTTTTCCCTTCATCCCTACTGAATCTTTGCTTCATTCTTCACTGGTTTTCTTTAATTTCTCACTTATCTCGCTTGGATTTCATTGTCCTACTCTCGATTTTTCTGTTTTGTAGCGGTTTAGCCGTGGGTTGTTCGATTTTTGCCGATTGGGTACGAGTCCGTCGCGGGTTTCGAGATTGGGTGAGTTTTGGTTTGTTTTCCACTGGTTTCAGCTTGTTTTCGGCCTCTTTACAGCGTTTTGAGCTTCTTTTTGCCGTGGGTGTGCTTGGATTTCGCGATTTGGCCGTGGGTTTTAGCGAAAATAGGCGTTTTTGGGCGATTTTTGCTCGGTTTAGCCGTGGGTATCGTTGTTCTCGGCGTTTCCAGCAGGTTTGGGCTGTTTGTGCAGTGAGTTTTGCCATCTACTTGCTTGATTATGCCCGATTTGGTCGTGGGTAGTGCATTATTGGTATTGTTCTTCGAATTTTAGCCATTTTCGTGCTTTAGATTCATGCTTAAGTTGGCTTCGAGGTTGAACTATATGACTTTTGGGCTGAAAATTGATTTCTTGTTGCTGTGAGGTGCTTTGAGCTGAATATTGAAGTTGTTTGTTGCTGTTTGTGGGTGTTTTAGAGAGGATTAGCTGCTGGTTTTTATGTATTTGAGCCCATATATGCTGAAATATTGATGTTTTGCTAGTTTTGAGTATTGGGTATCATTCAAGCATCATTGTGTGCCTTCTTGGTGAAGTTTTATTAGGTTATTTTCATTGTTTAGTGTTTTTTGGACTCTACTGCTGTTGTTGTTGAGCTCTGTTGCTGCTGTTGTGACTTTATTTCTGAGGCGGACGGGCTATATTTGTAGTTTGTGGAGTGTTTGGTGGCGTGGGACTGTGATAGAAAATTTTCCTCCTAGATTTTAGTATCTTTCCATTAGTTACAATGCATAAAAGATCTAGGAGACATGCCGCCTCTTCTTCCTCCTCCCCTCCACCTTTTGACTGAGATAGGTTCATTAGTGCAGAAGCCTCATCGAGGTTTGACAAATATGTGGAGGGTAGAAATTTTATTCCTGAGCGTGGTTTTAGCCCTGACCCCGAGATGCAACTGATAGCGAGCATAGCTAGCTACTTTTACTTATTTAATTTAGCTAGTCTTTTATGGTGTTTGGGCCATTTTATTGTGCTTTATTGTTTATTTTGTAGGAAATGGTTGATTGGAGCTATAATGCAATATCAGAGTTAATCGGTTGCTCGGGGCGTGAAAAAGATGCAAAGGAATGAAAAGAGTAAAAGTGGAAAAAAAAGTCAAATCTCGGTCAACAGTAGGCTAGCGTCGAGACGCTAGCTCTTGAGCGTCTCGACGCTCACATTCCATATCATATTAGGCGTGTAATGCTCACAGCGTCGAGACGCTATGATAGGAAGCGTCCCGACGCTACCGTTTTTCCTTATTCAGAACGCGCGTTTAAGAGGCAGCGTCGCGACGCTGTCTTGACAGTGTCTCGACGCTAAGACGAAAAATCAGAATAAAAGCTTCACTTCGGCTAGGTTTTGAGAGAGATCAATTTGGGACCTTTTGGAGCCGTAAACAGGGCAGAACAGAGGACTTTTGGAACTGCAAACAAATGAGGAACTTGGAAATCAACCCATTGTTCGTGGGGATCGTGACGGGGACGTCGGGACTCGGCCTACATTGAGTTTTCTTTTCCCTTTTCTTTCTTTAGTTAGATTTATGGCTTTCACTTGTTTAGTTGAGCTTGTATTTGCATTCATGAGTAGCTAAACTTGTAGCTTAGGGATTGATGTAGTTGATTAAGTTTATAGATTGATTTATGGTTTAAGTTGTGCAATGTTGTTGTGTTTGTAATCTTGATTTAATGCTTTCAATTAATTGGCCATTAGTTGGATGATTTAAGTTTCGAATCTAGCTCGGGAGAGGGGATTTGATCTAGACTTGCTCAAGATTGCATGAATAAAGTTTACTTTCTAATTCTTGACGGTTTTAGATTAACTTTAGAATTGGTTAAAAGATCTCATTGCCTTGCTTATTAATAAACTTAGATAGGGATATCAAGTTGGTTAATTTGCATGAGAATCAATTATACTCGGGAGAGGTAGTTGTGATTAAAGGGTCTTTGGCTCATAATTTCATTGTGCATAATAACTTATTCTTTAAAATCAATCCTAAACGAAATCGGCGAAATCAATTCCCTAAGTAGTTTTCCCAATTGAATTTCCATTCTTTTTTCTTGCTTTGATTTGTTTTTATCATCACCTATTCATCACTTTTTAATCCCTAAATAAAATTGAGCGAGATTATTCACAATACTTGATTTGCTTAAAAAAATCCAATCCAGAGGACGACATTCGAATTTACTATTCACTATATTATTACTTGACCCGTGCGCTTGCGGTTAGGAAAAGTCCACATCAAGTTTTTGGCTCCGTTGCCGGGGATTGGCACATTTAGCTAGATTGATATTGTGGAAAAATTGCTTGATCTTAATTTAGGGTGTATTGTTACTTTTTTAGGTTTGTTGCATTTTTTCCTTATTTGTTTTTCTTTCCATATTTGATTTTCTAGGTTAGTTTCCTTATTTGCATTTTGGCATATCTATTTTTGCATTCCTTATTAGGTTAGTTTGTTTCCTTTTTCTTGTTTATATTTTCCTTATTTAGAATAGTTGTTTTATTTTCTTTATTTATTTCCATAATTGTTTTTCTTTTCTTTTTAAGGTATTTTTAATTTTGCATGCGTAGTAGTAGAGAAGTAGCACCATTTGATCCCGAGATAGAAAGAACAATTCTTAGGCTTCGAAGGGAAAATAGAGAAATTATTCAAATGGCAGACCAAAATCCACCTGAGGAGCCTAGGCCTATTAGAGATTATTTTCAGCCTGTGTTTCAGGGGCAACAGTCGGGGATTGTCTATGCACCGATTAATGCCAACAACTTTGAGCTGAAGACCGGTCTCATTCAGATGGCTCGAGACTGTGCATATAGAGGATCACCCACCGAGGATCCAAATTCTCATCTTAAATCATTCTTGGATATTTGTGGGACAGTAAAGATTAATGGTGTCTCTGAGGATGCTATTCGCTTACGTTTATTTCCCTTTTCTTTGCAGGATAAAGCACGTGATTGGTTGCAGTCTATTACTCCTGGGAGCATCACCACCTAGGATGTTTTGGTCCAGGCCTTTTTAAAGAAATTTTTCCCTCCTGCAAAGACGGTCAAGCTGAGGACCGAGATTGGGACATTCCAACAACAACATGATGAGCAGCTGTTCGAAGCTTGGGAGCGATTCAAAGAGCTACTGAGGAAGTGTCCTCAACATGGTTACCCCGATTGGCTTCAGGTACAGTTGTTTTATAATGGTTTAACTCCTAGCACAAAAACGATTGTTGATGCAGCTGCAGGTGGGACTCTGTTGTCCAAGACCGTGGAAAACGCTCGCACACTTTTAGAGGATATGACCACCAACAGCTATCAGTGGCCATCTGAGCGGTCTACACCTAAAAAGATCGCTGCTGGAGTGTTTGAGGTTGATAAAGTAAGTGCACTCCAGGCCCAGATGACTTCCCTTGCCAATGCTTTTATGAAATTTTCAGGTACAGGGAGTGCACAGTCAATTGAATCAGCTGCTGCTTTAGCATCGAGACCTCAGGAGGAGACCATCGAGCAGGTTCAGTATGTATCAAATTTTAATTCTAGAGGATATAATAATAGTTCTACACCTACACATTATCACCCTAACAATAGGAACCATGAAAATTTCTCATATGCTAATACTAAGAATGTTCTTAATCCCCCTGGTTTTGCCCCTCAAACTCAAGATAATAAAAAGTTAGAAGATCTTGTTGGAGCTTTCATTGCAGAGTCTAGTAACAGGACAACCAAGTTAAAGGAGGCAGTCATTGCCATCAACTCAACAGTGAATGGCCACAGTGCAGCCATAAAGAACATTGAGACTCAGCTGGGACAGTTGGTGAATGTGGTAAGCACCATGAATAAAGGTAAGGCCCCAGCTGAACAAGAAAAACCCCAGATGGAGTATTGTAAGGCAATCACTGTGCACCAGGAGGAGTCTGAAGAGGAACCTGAATCTGAGGACTATGAAACACCTACAGGGGAAGCTGAGGAGGACACATCATCTGATGAGGCTGAACAGCCTAACCTTGAACCTCCTATTCCTTCTCCCACACTGATGGTTCCTAAGGAAAAGAAAAAGAAAAAGAAGAAAAAAAATAATCAGGTTCAGTTTGACAAATTTATGAATGCTTTTATGAATCTGAACATTAATATTCCTTTTGTAGAGGCATTAGAGATGCCCCAATACAACAGGTTTATGAAGGAGTGGTTAGCAAAGAAGCGAAAAGAAAAGAAAGTTGACACTGTATATCTTGCTTCCACATGCAGCACCAGAGTACAACAGAAAGTACCTGAAAAAGTAGCAGATCCAGGGAGTTTTTCTGTTCCTTGTAGTTTTGGTACTTATTCTTTTAGAGCATTATGTGATTTAGGTGCTAGCATTAATATCATTCCTCTATCTTTGTGTAAAAAGTTAGATATAGGTGAGATTAAGTCTACTCCTGTAAAGCTCCAATTGGCTGATCAATCTGTGGTGAGACCAGTTGGTATTGTAGAAAATGTATTAATCAGAGTAGGTAGATTTTTCCTCCCTATTGACTTGTATGTTATGGACATGATAGAAAATCCTTCAATGCCTGTCATATTAGGACGACCATTCCTCGCTACTGGGCGAGCGATCATAGATATTGAGCGCAGGGAGCTCACTATTAGAGTCAAGAACGAAAAAGAAATATTTAAAGCAGTTGAAGACTCTAAAGATGAAGTGCTTTACATGGGCTACAGGAAAGGTGCAAGAAAGAGCACCTCTGTTGGATTCACAGAACAAAAGCCTCCTTGAAGCACGTGCAACACGTCGAGCTAATGACGTTAAACAAGCGCTTATGGGAGGCAACCCAAGTAAGTTTAGTGTGTTTTCTTTTTGTTTTTGATTTATTGTTTGTTTTTGTTTTGTAGGTCTTGTTTTCTTCCTCTCCTTTGGTTTCAAGCCTTCAAGATTCAAGCTCTCAAGCAAGAAGTCATCATCATTCCAGGCCAGTATTATTCACTCCTGTTATTCTTTTATTGTTCTCATGCTTGTTTATACCCTATTTTCTTTATACATTGAGGACAATGCATGTTTTAAGTTTGGGGGTGGATTAGCATGTTTGTGGAGCCCTTGAGCATCTGAGTTCGGGCTATAGTTTTGAGCTTTCTTTGAATGATGCATATGGTTGTCTTCTGGATGCTACTTTTGCATGATTATGATGACCTAGGATAGGCTTTCTTGTCAATTTTCAAGCTTGTGATGAGATGTAAGCATAAGTGCCCAAAAAGGGAGACTTCTTAATTTGTCTCCCGCATTGGTCCTTGTGTGCATGTCTCTTGCTTGCTAGGTTATTGACTTTTGAGCCTTGAGGATTGAGTTATGACTGTTGCATCCATTCTTCCATTGTATGTCTGATTTAGAGTTTGCTTGAGGACTAGCAAAAGCTTAAGTTTGGGGGTATTTGATAGCGAGCATAGCTAGCTACTTTTACTTATTTAATTTAGCTAGTCTTTTATGGTGTTTGGGCCATTTTATTGTGCTTTATTGTTTATTTTGTAGGAAATGGTTGATTGGAGCTATAATGAAATATCAGAGTTAATCGGTTGCTCGGGGCGTGAAAAGATGCAAAAGAATGAAAAGAGTAAAAGTGGAAAAAAAAGTCAAATCTCGGTCAACAGCAGGCTAGCGTCGAGACGCTAGCTCTTGAGCGTCTCGACGCTCACATTCCATATCAGATTAGGCGTGTAAAGCTCACAGCGTCGAGACGCTATGATAGGAAGCGTCCCGACGCTACCGTTTTTCCTTATTCAGAACGCGCGTTTAAGAGGCAGCGTCGCGACGCTGTCTTGACAGCGTCTCGACGCTAAGACGAAAAATCAGAATAAAAGCTTCACTTCGGCTAGGTTTTGAGAGAGATCAATTTGGGACCTTTTGGAGCCGTAAACAGGGCAGAACAGAGGACTTTTGGAGCTGCAAACAAAGGAGGAACTTGGAAATCAACCCATTGTTCGTGGGGATCGTGACGGGGACGTCGGGACTCGGCCTACATTGAGTTTTCTTTTCCCTTTTCTTTCTTTAGTTAGATTTATGGCTTTCACTTGTTTAGTTGAGCTTGTATTTGCATTCATGAGTAGCTAAACTTGTAGCTTAGGGATTGATGTAGTTGATTAAGTTTATAGATTGATTTATGGTTTAAGTTGTGCAATGTTGTTGTGTTTGTAATCTTGATTTAATGCTTTCAATTAATTGGCCATTAGTTGGATGATTTAAGTTTCGAATCTAGCTCGGGAGAGGGGATTTGATCTAGACTTGCTCAAGATTGCATGAATAAAGTGTACTTTCTAATTCTTGACGGTTTTAGATTAACTTTAGAATTGGTTAAAAGATCTCATTGCCTTGCTTATTAATAAACTTAGATAGGGATATCAAGTTGGTTAATTTGCATGAGAATCAATTATACTCGGGAGAGGTAGTTGTGATTAAAGGGTCTTTGGCTCATAATTTCATTGTGCATAATAACTTATTCTTTAAAATCAATCCTAAACGAAATCGGCGAAATCAATTCCCTAAGTAGTTTTCCCAATTGAATTTCCATTCTTTTTTCTTGCTTTGATTTGTTTTTATCATCACCTATTCATCACTTTTTAATCCCTAAATAAAATTGAGCGAGATTATTCACAATACTTGATTTGCTTAAAAAAATCCAATCCAGAGGACGACATTCGAATTTACTATTCACTATATTATTACTTAACCCGTGCGCTTGCGGTTAGGAAAAGTCCACATCAAGTTTTTGGCAACCAAACCTAGTTAACAACATTGTTGCGCGGGGTTGGGGTGACTTTGTTCATCATCCTGCACCTGGGGTAGCAACTATAGTGAGGGAATTTTATGCCAATATGGACGACACTTCTTCCTCATCCTTTGTTCGAGGGCACCGTGTCCCCTACGACCCCCTCACCATTAATAGGTTCTATAGGCTGCCTGACTTTGAGAGAGATGAATATAGTACCTACCTGCATGGCCAATTGGACGTTAACGAAGTCATTCAGACTATTTGTAGGCCAGGGGCAGAGTGGATTATGACTGGCGCAGAGGTGGTGAGATTCAAGACCACTGATTTGTTCGTAGACTACAGAGCGTGGCACACCTTCCTCTGTGCCAAGTTGATGCCTGTGGCGCATCTAAGCGACGTGACCAAGAGTCGTGCCATCCTGCTTTTCGCTATCGCCACAGGCCGCTCAGTAAATGTCGGCCAAGTCATCCATCATTCTATGCGCCACATTCGCCGACGTTACACGACAGTAGGGCTCGGGCATCCTTCTCTGATCACAACCCTTTGCCGAGCTGCTGGTGTCGTGTGGGACGCCCAAGAGGAGTTGGTTCATCCCGGAGCGCTAATCGACAAGAACTTCATCAGTCGCTACCGAGGACCTGGACCACAGGGCGCGCAGCCAACTCTCCCTATCCATGCACCGCCACAGCATCATGAGCAGCACGAGCAGCCTGCAGAGCCTGAGCAACAGGAGCAGAAGATTCCACATCCCTCCATCGAGGAGCGGCTGCAGCAGCTGCGTATGGAGTTTCAGAGCCATCGCCTAGAGTTCCAGACTCTCCAGCAGGGCATCCAGAGCCAGCAGCGAGAGCACCAGAGAGAGAGGCGTAGAGATCGTCGTCATTTCCTCTACTCCACGAGCATGCATGCCCACACCTATCAGTGTCAGGTAGCTATGAGTACGGGTCAGCCTTTACCGCCACCTTTACCACCGTACGAGTCGCCTGAGGACGAGGATGAGGACGCGTGATGCTCTGCCGCCTTCCCTCTGCACACGGTTGTTTTCTTTCCCCCTCTTTCTTATTTTTCATTGTATTTGTTCTCATATTGGTCTGTATATCTTAGTATTTTACATTGGGGACAATGTAATTTCTAAGTTTGGGGGTGGAAAGTATTTACTTTTACTTTTGGGTCTGTAATTATTATTTGATATATCTTCTTTGATCACTTTGTTGGATTATCAGGTGTAATTTTTGTGATTATTCAGGTTATCATTTTGAATTATTATTTTTTTTTCCATTGAGATCTGAGTTGATTGTGTTATCTGTCTGAGATATATTTTCTTTGAGTGTGTTGTTTTGATTATGACAGCCGATGAGGATACCTAATTTCAGAAAACAGGTAAGTTATTCTGTGCATCAATAATTAAAAACAGGATTCGAGACAGGTTGATTTTATTTTATGAATCTCTTGCACTAGTTGAGCACGTAGTCTCCTGTCTTAGTTTGGCGAGCTTAGAATAGAGTTATGTGATCTAGATCTTGTTGTCACCTCGAAAGGTTTAGGAACTGATTTGATGGTTAATCTGCATGGTAGTTAGTAATGTTACACTTAGGAGAAAATGATGCCATATCTTGCATGTTAATGAGAAGAAAAGAAAAACAAATATTTGAAAATTGAATGAATGAAAGAAAAGAGAAAAATAATGAGTTGAATAAAGAAAAAAAAAAATGAATTAAGGTAAAAAAGAGCTACCCCTGTTGTGATCAGTTAGGCCAACCAGAGAAAACTCAGGTTAAGGGTCCCTGCAATAGGCGTGTGAAAGCTAGTGACCACTACTTTTGATTATGAAAAAACTCAAAGTTTGGGGGTTGTATACCCCGTTTAGGCACCCTAGTGGCATATTACCATCTTGAGTGTGGAGAGGCTTGATGATTGGGACTTAGGACCAGAGTAGGGGGAAAACGAGCGAAGGGCTGCATAAAACTGTTTCGGGCTTAAAGGACTGAGATAGGGAGGACTAGTCACACACACACATGAGAGATGAATGAAATAAATGAGGCTTATCATGACGAATGTGTTTAATCATTAATGTTTCAGTGTGATTTATCTGTGATTTGGGATTCCTGAGGCAAGAGTCATTAGCAACACTTCCTCAAGTTTTTTTTTTTTGTAGACAGATTATTTTCATTCTTACTTGGCTTGATTCTTACTTTGCTCGGGACTAGCAAATGCTTAAGTTTGGGGGTATTTGATAGCGCAATTTATTGTGCTATATTTTAGATAATTTTACCGTTAGTCTTGAGTATTATTTGGGCATTTTTATCTCTATTTGGTTTTGTTTTGTAGGAATCAAGTATTTCAATGGAATTAGACATTTTTTAGCGTTACCGATGATTTTGGAGCTAAAAGAATAAGTTCGGGCCAAGAAAATAGAAAAGAAAAGGAAATTAAAGGCCTAGCGTTAAGCCGCTAGCCCTTGGAGCGTCTCAACGCTGGGCGCAAGTCAGGAGGCGCGCGCATTCGGGTCAGCGTCGAGACGCTACCTCCACAGCGTCTCGACGCTGCGAACTTTCCAGATTTAATTAGGGCGTACGCGCGACAGAGTCACGACGCTATGTCCTCAGCGTCTCGACGCTGTCACGCAGATTCGACAGTATTTAAAGAAAACGATGCTTTCAGATTGGGGGAGTTGTTTTGGAGAGAGAAAAACGATTTCTAGTGAGAGAAAACGGACGGAACAAGGCAGAGAGCGAGGGAGCTTGATTCGAGGAGCTTGGATCGAGAGGTTTGTGACGGGAACGCACGGGAATCACGGCCAACGAGTTTAATCTTTCTCCCTTATTTCTTGTATTGATTTGTAGCATGTTTGGGACATATTTCGATTGTATTTTAGAGACCATGTGTAGTTAGATCTCGTTTCTTAGGGGCTTGATGTAGCCATTAGTTTGTATGGATTAATTTACGGCTTTTTAGGATGTTTCGTAACGCGGTTTATTTATGCAATTGTATGATTAATGCTTATAATCTCTTGATCACGGATTGTATGTTGTTGTTTCTGAACTAATCGCTCGGGAGAGGGTAGTTTAGATTAGACTTTCAATTGCATGACTTAGGTGATTCGTAAATCGGGAGATTTGGAGTTGCTTGAGAAACCGTCAAGAGGATTGTTTTTATTGCTTAGGCTTATTGTTGAAATTAGATAGGGATATCAATTTCTTAATTTGCTTAAAGGATTAATTGCACTCGGGAGAGGCTTTTAATTATTCATAATCCTTGGTTTATAAACTTGTTATGAATTTGTTCTTAATTATTCGTTAAGTTAATGCATGCATCTAATAGGTGAAATCAATTCCCTAAGGCCTTTCTCCATTGAGTTTCCACATTTTATTGATTTTATTAGTTTTTAATTGTTTTGCATATCTCTCGTTTATTTTCTCTAAATAAAATTGGGCAAATATACCTTTAATAATTAGGGGAATTAGAAAACCAATCCAGAGGACGACATTCGATTTTTAAATCACTATATTATAACTTGGGCCCGTAAACTTGCGGTTAGCAATTTGCGTATCAACTATATGTGATAACACCTGATTTGTGTTATTTTATTACCTCTAATCCAAGCTTGTTAGAGGGATTTTATGTTTTAATTGTCTTATTTGCAGATACTTCAAGCATAGGTGATGTTGGGAGCCAACCGCACAAATTGGTGTTATTACGGGCCAATTATGGAGTTTTGGAGCCATCTCAGTGTTCTTCGACGGCAAGGAGGTGAAAAGACCCAGGTGGATTAAAGCGGGCCTGGAGAACTACACCAAGAATTTAAGGTTGAAGCCCCGTATCGAGAAAGACCAAGAAACAACCGAGAAAAAAAGCAGCAAGAGCATCTTGACGCTGATGTGAAATCGACACGAACTCAAAGTCCGTGGAGTCGAGACGTCGAGCCTGGTGTCTCGACGCTACGATGTTTTCTATAAATATAGGGCTTTCGTTTAGTCCGCCGTTAGGATAGATGTTTGGACTTTTTACGATTCTTTTCGCCTCTTTTCGTTTTCATCTGCTGTGTAGACCTTTTAGGGTCAATTTTTATGTTATCCTTCTTCTTCTTTTCTTTTCTTTTCTTTTTCTTCTCTTCAAATAAATCTTCTCCTACAAAACAAAGAAAGAGAGCGTAAGAAAATAGAAAAGAAAGAAATTGAATCAACTAAGGAAATAAATAAAAATAAAAACAATTGGGTTGCCTCCCCAAAGCGCTTGTTTAACATCTTTAGCTTGACATGTTGAATGTGCATGCGTCAACGAGGTCTACTGTCATAGGATTCACAAGAGGTGCTCTTGCTTGCACCTTTTTTGTAACCAACCATCATTACTTCAGCATGATCCTTAGAAGCTCTAACTGCTTTGAAAACTTCTTTTTCATGTAAGACTTGCACAGTCAGCTCCATGCGCTCTATGTCAATGATAACCCGCCCAGTTGCGAGGAATGGTCTCCCTAAAATAACAGGCACTGAAGGGTTTTCCTTTACATCCATCACAAAAAAGTCAACAGGCAAAAACCACTTTCCTACTTGGATTAAAACATTCTCTACTACTCCATAAGGACTAACTACAGATTGGTCAGCTAACTGGAGTTTCACAGCAGTAGGTTTAATTTCTCCCATGTTCAACTTTTTGCATAAAGATAAAGGAATGATGTTAATACTAGCACCTAAATCCCATAAAGCACGAAAAAAATGAGTCCCAAAGTTGCAGGGAAAAGAAAAACTCCCTGGATCAGCCAGTTTGTCAGGTACACTCTTTTGAAGTCGGGTACTGCATGTAGAAGTGAGGAATATTGTCTCTACTTTCTTCTCCTTCTTTTTTCTCGAATGTCATTCCTTCATGAATTTTACATATCTGGGCATCTGCTCCAAAGCCTCTACAAAAGGTAAATTAATATTTAAACTCATAAAAATATAAAAAAAAAACTTCTTAAGTTGAGTCGAGTAATTTTTTTTCTTATTTTTCTTAGGCCTTGGAACCAAAACAATAGGAGAGGGTATAAAAGGGTAAGAATTAAGCTTTTCAGCTTCGTTTGAGGATGAACCCTCGTTAGCTTCTTCCTTAGTAACTTCAGGTTCGTGAATATTATGTGCCTCAGCTACTTGAACTGCCTCCACATGATGCACGGTGATGGCTTACAGTACTCCATTTGGGTTTTCTCTGACTCAGTTGGGGCTTTACCTTTTTGCATAATGTTTACAACATTCACCAATTGTCCCAACTGAGTTTCTATGTTTTTAATTGCTGCACTGTGGCCTGTCATAGTGGTATTTATTGCTATCACTGTTTCCTCCAGCTTCTTAGTTCTGTTGCTGGACTCTACAATAAAAGCTCCAACCATATCTTCAAGATAAGGTTTATTTTCAGCCTTTTGAGATGCAAAAACAAGAGGGTTCAAGAAATTCTTATTATTAGCATACGAGAATTTTTCATGATTTCTAACATTAGGGTGGTAATGTGTGGGTGTAGAATTATGGTGTCCCTTAAAGTTAGAATTTCTATCAACATAATGAACCTGTTTTGTAATGGTCTCCTCTTGAGACTGAGATGCAAGAGTAGCTCACTCAATATATTGTGCGCTCTCTGTACCTGAGAATTTCAAGAAAGCATTAGCAAGGAAGGTCATCTAGGCTTGAAGAGCACTTACATTGTCAATCTCATAAATCCCAGCTACAATTTTCTTAGGTGTAGATCGCTCAGTTGGCCACTGGTAACTATTTGTGGCCATATCCTCCAGTAGTGTACGTGCGTTCTCTACGGTCTTGGACAACAAAGTCCCACCTGCAGCTGCATCAATGATGGTTTTAGTGTTTGGATTTAAGCCATTGTAAATCAACTAGATTTGCAGCCAATCAGGGTATGCATGCTGAGGACACTTACTCAGTAACTCCTTATAGCGCTCCCAAGCCTCAAATAGTTGTTCATCGCCTAGCTGCTGGAATGTACCAATCTCAGTCCTCAGCTTGACTTGAAGGGAATAAAAATCCCCACGCAGCGGAAGCGCATCGATTGGACCTTACGCCGTATATTAATTAACATTAAAATACCGTTACGATAACTCAAACAAAACTTTAAACAACCTTTAAAGCCGCTGTAAAATTGGTTTAAACATGCTAAAATAAATCTTAATTTATTTTTAAAACTTTTCTAAAGAAAAGGGGAAGAACCGTTACAAACCTCCGTTGTAGACTTGACCGTTCTTCGCCAACGATGCTCCAACGAACAAAACGCAGCAGCCGCCTTTGGTTTTCTTCGCTGGAAATTTCTTCTTTGATTGACACAATCACCACAGAGGTTACACCGGTATGTCTCTGAGTCTAGGAGGCTAAAGACTTGTGGGAGTCTTTCTCTAAGAGGGAGGCTAGAGAGAATTCTAGGTCTTGTCTTTCAAGAGTGTCAAGTGTCATGACCAATTAGGTCTAGTGTTCTATTTATAGAAGAGAGACCATGAATAAAATATTCAATTAAATCAATCTTTTCCATAATTGATTCAATCTTATTCCTTAATTAATCAATCATGATCAATCAATTCCATAATTGATTAATCTTTTCCACAAATGACTAATTACTTCCATAAGTGATTAGATCATTTCCATAAATGATTAATCACTTCCTTAAGTGATTAATTATTTCCATAATTGATTAATTCTCGGTTAATGAATTCTTTAATTAATTAACCACCATATTTAATTGCCGGCCTAGAATTAATTAATTTGCCCAAACACATTTTAGGCCTTAAATTAATTAATTCATTATTTTGAACTCTTTCAAACTTCCATAAATTTATATTTGAACTTTTCAAATATTAATTTCTCTCATAATAATATATCAATATATATTATATTTGTTTCCCTTAATAAATTGAACATTTTCAATTTACTTTTATTACTTAGTTGCCTCAAATTACTTTACGAGCTACCAGTGGGACCTAATGGACCTGCAGATCAGAAGCTCCAACGATGTGAGATTAATTGGTCAAACTCATTAACCACATTAATCAATATTCGTTAACTGTGTGTACATTCCACTATAGACTCACAGTTGCACTCTTCTCACTGCAGACATATTTTCTGTGTCCACGGATCTAGACCAATATCGACTAGTTAGTCCTTCACGAGTGTCCGTAACACCAGCTGAGTCAAATTACCGTTTTACCCCTGGGTTACCTCTATTTCCTTAAGTACCAATTCTCCTCTAATGAACAACCTGTTTGTGGTCCAACCATCAAACAGAAAACCCTCTCGTGCCATTGAGAGGGTAGGGCCCTTTGTTCAAGACTCGGAGTAACCACTTAAGGGAACACTCATCTGCTTCCCTAAAGTCGGGAAGGAGTGAATTCCATCTTGTACGATTATGTTCCCAGCTCCCCATTCGGTCTTGTCCCCAAAGTGGTAGGCTTATTGAGTCGGCGTATTGGCCACTCTCACCCATACAAATCAAAGGACAATCTCTCATGAGCAAGAGTCCATAATCAACTCAGGATTAAGACTAAGTTGTCTAGGTCGTCCTAGTGAAATAGAAAACCAACTAGTTAACGGTGTTATAACCAGTGGTTACTATTTCGCGGTCCGGTCTTATGCAAACTCATTGCATAGGATACCCCCACTCGCATGTCTCCTACACGAACGCGTTGGATCGCAGCGTTTGTATCAAATATAAAGTGGGACGTATCCATAGTGTCACCAGGATAAAGCACCCAGTCTTATCCCTATACTATAGACCCTTTAGGCTGTTTCTTGAACAATGATCCCATATGTCGCTACATATAGTTCAAGACTCATATTACAACCTTGGATGTCTAGTTTATTGGATTAGGGTTATTATTAGGCAAAGACATATATAAAATAACTAATAACAATTAATGGAAAAATATATCAATATTATTTCATTAATATCCGGTCAATGGTTACATTCACTATCTACGAGTTTTAGGGCATAAAACCCAACATGACTGTCTTTGCAGGAGGGAAATATTTGGCAAGGAAAGCCTGAACCAACGCGTCCCACGTAGTGATGCTTCCAAGTGGAAGTGATTGAAGTCAGTCCTTCCCTTTATCCTGCAAAGAAAAGGGAAACAATCGTAAGCGTATGACATCTTTAGTAACACCATTTTGAAGGTGTTCATATAACACATGCAGAAGCAATTTTAGGATCAGAGGCACTTAACTACATCAACTTTAGAAAATGAAAGCATGTTTTCCAAATACCGTTAACAGAGAGCATAATTTGTACCAAACTTTTGGAGACCCATTCAGCAACTCCTTTTGATTCCTTTGATCACGAATCGTGTGTAGACCACCTCTAGTGTCTTCCCCGCTATCCTCCAGCCTTAGAACGACTTGTGAGAGTCTATGGTGATAGGGATTGGAAGGGATATGCTTGAACACTACAAGCTTTTAGAGAGAATTGAGAGAGGGAGGTTGAGAGTGAATTTTGGCAGCATAACATTACTCCAAAATTCCATACTTCTCCATCTTCTAATCCCCTATTTATAGAGGATTTTCATGCATCTTAGATTCATCAATGTAAGACACATGGAGAGGAGAATGTCCATAGTGGATTCTAGGTGTGCAATGGAGAATACATGCATCTTTGCATGATTGAGATGTTATTCCACTTTCTTCATCCATGCAAGAGTGGATTTAGTTGTGTAATTCCACTATCTTCATCCATGCAAGAGCGAAATTCTACTCTTGGATTTAATTTAAAATGCAATTCTCAATTGCCTTTCAAATTACAATTTAATTGAACAATTTCAATTAATCATATGACATTAATCAAATTAATTCATAAATTCAAGATTTAAATCTCTATCTCAAATTTTAATTAAAAACAATTCATAATCATTTTTAAATTAAAACAATAATTAAATAAACAATTTAATCAATTATGTAATATTAATTTAATATCATATATCAAATTAATACTATGCACCCAATATGAATCCCTATTCATATATATTGTATTTAAATCATATTTAAATACTTTACTCTCTCAATTAATAGTTGAATTCATAATTAAACTATTTTGTCGATAATATCGAATATAGTCGACACTAATTCCCTAAACCGATTTTGAACGATTCAAACTTTCCTATCACTAAGTTCTAAGGTATAATCCGTACGAACTAGTAGGGGGACCTAATGGACCTACAGATCAGGGGCTCCAACGATCCAAGGTTAACCGACTAATCTCATTAACCTAGCTAACCAACATTCGTTAACTACCGGGAAACTCCACTATAGCCCTGTAGTTGCACTCCCCTCACTGTAGATATATTTCTGTCCACCTGATATAATCATAATTAGTAAGTCGATCCTTCACAGGTTGTTCGTAACAATAGCTAGGTCAAATGTCTGTTTTACCCCTATAGTACTTTTTGTTCCTTAAGTCCAACTGATCCTCTAATGAACAATTGGTTTATGGTCCAACCAATAAACCGAGTCCCTCTCGGGCCAATGAGAGGGCGGGATCCCTTTTTTCAAGCTCCGGAGTCAGCACTTAAGGGAACAACCTCTCTACTATCCCTAATTTGGGTATGAGTGAATTCCTTCTCGCACGACTATGTCCCTAGCTATCTACCCGTTCCTATCCGTGAAATGGGAGGTTTATTGAGTCTGCGATACTGAGCCACTCTCACCTTTGCAGATCTAAGGATAAGCCCAAATAAACAGGAGTTCATAGTTAGCTCAGGATTAAGATTGAGTTACCTAGGTCATCACATGAAATAGTCAGTCTCGTCAGTAAACGGTGTTATAAAGCGAGAGCGACTTATTTCTCGGTCCTGGCCTTATGCAAACTCATTGCATAGGACGCTCCCACTCACATGTCTCTACATGGACGATTTAGGATCACATCGTCTATACTATCTATAAAGTGGGTCGCGTCTCATAGTGTCCCCAGAATAAGGTACCCAACCCTATCCCTATACTATAGACCGTTTTGGCTATTACTCGAGCTTGATCCACTTTTATGTCTCTGCATAAAGCTCAAGTGTTCATCCTACAACCATGGATCTTAGTTTATTGGATTTGGGTTATCTAATGTGCAATTTACTTATTCAGTAATGACTTTACTGAATTAATCTCTATAACGACTTTATCGAACAAGTATATAATTTTGTTTAACATTCACTATCTACGAGTTTTAGGGCACCAATCCCAACAAATTTAACCGCCCTTCTTCCTTTCTCCAGATGTTTGCTATGATCACTTCACCAGACCTAAATCAGGATACCAACTGGTATCCCGACTCCAGTTCTACCAACCATCTCACTCACTCCTTTAACAACCTCTCGGTTGAAACTGAATACGGTGGTGGCAATCAAGTGCACGTGGAAAATGGAGCAGGTTTTCCCATTCTTAATTTCGATTTTTCTTCTTTTGCTTCTCCTGTTTGTTCTAATCGCATTTTTCACTTAAATAATTTACTTAATGTTCCATCCATCACTAAAAACCTTATCGGTGTTAGCTAGTTTGCTATAGACAATGGAGTTTTCTTTGAATTTCATCCAACTCTTTGTTATGTGAAGGATCAAGTCTCTGGTCAGGTCTTACTCCAAGGGACTCTCCATGATGGTCTTTATCGCTTCAATCTGTCTAGTTCTAAGTTGGAGCAACCTCGAGATAAACCGACAGTGTAGGCCCTTACATCTCAATCCTTACCTGAATTTTCTTCATCTACTTCCCCTGTTAATTGTTCAGTTTTTGATTTATGGCATAGGCGTCTAGGCGATTTTCCTTATCTACTGTTAAGAGTGTTATCCGAGGGTTTAAACTCCAATTGTTGATAAATAAGAATTTCAATTTCTGTTCTGCTTGTGCTGTGGGGAAGCTACATAGTTTTCCTTTTCCAGATTTTGCTACTGTGTATACAACACCCTTGCAATTAGTTGTAACTGATCTTTGGGGTCCTACATATATTTCATCTTCTCATGGATTTAGATATTACATTAGTTTTGTAGATGCCTATAGCCGTTACACATGGATATACTTCCTTAAAACAAAATCTGAAGCTCTTCCAGCCTTTGTTAAATTCAAACTGCTTGTTGAAAAATTGTTAAATGTTCCCATTCTTATACTACAATCGGACAATGAGGGTGAATTCCAATCTTTCAAACCATTCCTCGAAGCCAATGGAATAACACATAGATTCACTTGTCCTTACACATCCCAACATAACGGCATAGTAGAGAGGAAACATCGGCATATAGTTGATGTTGGTCTTGCCCTATTATCTCAATCAAACATGCCTCTTAAGTATTGGGATGAGGCGTTTGGCACTGCGGTTTATCTCATCAACAGGTTACCAACTCCAACTCTAAATCATCTAAGTCCCTCAAAACATCTATTCCATGTCAAACCTAACTACTCTTTTCTTCATGTATTTGGTTGTGAATGTTTTCCTTGTCTTCGCTCCTATAACAATCATAAATTAGACTTTCGTTCCAAACCTTGTGTTTTCATTAGTTACAGTCCATCCCAAAAAGGGTGCAAATGTCTCTCATCCGATGGTAAAATATTTGTCTCAAGATCTGTTGTCTTCAATGTGAATAAATTCCCATTCTCCTCTTCTCAGTCCTCTGCATTCAATTCCAATCTTACTGTGCTCTTACCTCATCTTGCATCCATACCCCGAAATTCCAGCACACCTATTTCCTTACATCCTTTACCATCTGAGTCTGAACCTCAATTAAGAATGGCTCCCACTCCATCTCCCACATCACCTGCTTCCTCATCGACAGGTCCTTCTAATGAGGAGTGTCCTTCACCTACACCTACTGTTTCCTCTATACCAACTCCTCCCCCCCCCCCCAACAACATGTTACCAATGACCATCCCATGATGTGACTCGTGCAAAACATGGTATCTTTAAGCCTAAAGCCTTTGTCATTGATGCTTCCTCTCTATACATTGATACTGAACCCCCAAATGTGAAAGAAGTTCTTAAATCTCCACATTGGAGCAAGGCTATGAGGGAAGAATATGAGGCTCTCATGAAAAATAATACCTGGGACTTGGTTCCATTACCAAGCGATAAGAAAACCGTGGGATGTAAATGGATCTTTCGTATCAAACGCAACTCTGATGGATCAATTTCGAGGTACAAAGCTAGGCTTGTGGCCAAGGGCTATCATCAGACCGCAAACATTGACTATACTGAAACTTTAAGTCTCGTGGTCAAACCTGTTACCATACGTGTCCTTTTGACCCTTGCCTTACACTATGGCTGGAAAATGCGTCAAATTGATGTTAACAACGCTTTTTTACACGGTCATTTAACTAAATCTGTCTTTATAGATCAAGCATCTGTTTTTAAATATGCAGGAAATCAAGGGCTGGTTTGGAAGCTCAAAAAGGCCTTATATGGCCTTAAACAAGCCCCATGGGCGTGGTATGAAAGATTGAGCAGTTTTCTAAAAACTCTTGGGTTCAAAACTTCAAAGGCAGACACTTCCTTGATGATTAAACATACTGCCACTGCGTGTTGTTACATACTTATTTATGTTGACGATATCATTGTTATAGGGAGTTCAACTGCCGATGTTTCAAAATTGATATCCACATTAAACTCTCAGTTCTCTTTAAATGACCTCGGTAAGTTGAATTTCTTTTTGGGCATTGAGGTTTATTACCCAACTAATGGAGGTCTTTTTCTGTCACAGTCCTCATATATTTCAGATCTTCTCTCTCGAGCCAATATGACGAATGCAAAGGCCATTGCAACACCAATGGTAAGTGGCTCAGTTGTCTCTACTCATCACGGTGAGTCTTTTGCTGATGTTTATTTATATCAGAGCATTGTTGGTGCACTGCAATATGTAACTCTGACTAGACCCGAAATATCCTTTAGTGTTAACAAAGCATGCCAGTTTATGCATCATCCTAAACTTATACACTGGCAGCTTGTTAAACGGATATTAAGGTACTTGAAAGGAACTATAAACACTGGTTTGTTACTTCAGAAACCGAATCATTTAGACTTAAGTGGTTTTGTTGATGCCGATTGGGCATCTGACCCGGATGATAGAAAGAGTACAACTGGATTTTGTGCATTTTTTGGTGGTAATTTAATATCTTGGGGCTCCAAGAAGCAGAGCATTATTTCAAGATCGAGTACAGAAGTCGAGTACTGAAGTCTTGCAACAATTGCAGCAGAATTGGTTTGGTTAAATTCATTATTCTCTGATTTACGTATTCATTTATCTAAAACCCCTATTGTGTGGTGTGATAATTTAAGTGCAGTACATCTAAGTGCCAATCCTATTCTTCACTCAAAGACAAAGCATGTGGAATTGGACATATACTTTGTACGAGACTTGGTTTCAAACAACAAATTGCGGATTCAACATCTTCCATCGCATGAACAAGTGGCTGACATCCTCACCAAGCCCCTATCAGCAGCAACTTTTAACACAATGAAATACAAGTTTAACGTTCGTGATGCCATGACCATTGGCTTGCGGGGGGTGTCAAGCCAGCCCATTAGTTTGAGCTGTTATGTTCTTTTATCTATATTATATTGGCCCATGTATTATTCAGGCCCATTATCATGTCTTAGCCCAAGTCTGTAATCGTTGGAATGTATTTTGGTTACAAATAGAAATTAGGGCAAAATCTGAGAGAAGATTCAAGAGAGTTTTTCAGAGGGAATTTTTGCAAGAGTTTTTCTCCCCAGGCCTCTATATATGGCTGAATTCTTCATGATCAATATATAGAAGCAAAGGGTTTTCTCTTGCATGATTTGGTGTTCTTCTTCCTTCCTTTTATGGCTTTACAGAAAGTTTAAGATATTCAATATGTGAATAAAATAATAATATAATCACACATCAACTTTTTTTAATAAATTCTAATATTTTTCTATACAATTATCTCATTGATAATTTTTAATATATTAGGAGTGAAATTTTAGGACAAAATTGAGAATTACATTAATGGATTAGGGATCATTTTAGGTATAAACGAATAAGAAGAACGTTCATAAATAGAAAATAATTCAAGGTCATTACCTTGCGAAACATTACTTCAAAGATTGGGAAATGTTTTAAAACTAGATTAAGTAATAATGTTAACTCAAAGGATAGAATTGGTACTAAAAATTTAATCACCGAGTTTGAGATTTTTTTTAGTTCACAATCACCACTAAGTTATGCTCACTTTAGTACGGAATTTGAGATTTAAGAAAAGTAAAACAATATTTCCAAAAAAAAAAAAAACCTTCAATACTGAGAATAACACGTAAAAATAATTACCCTGTTGAACATTGAATCCATGTTGTCGCATGAGTCTAAACTCAAGAGCGGTAGCATAGAGATTATTCTTCTTCCAATCATCATCTCCAAAGCCCTGTTGGTATATTCTTTTCAACATATCCAAAATTTCATTCTTAAAATGATATGATATTCCGAGACGTTGTAGAGTGTCAATTAGCTCAAGTTGTTGTAGTGGGTTGTCAATTATTTGCTTCATCATCACTATTACTTCTTTCTTTAGCTCATTAAACCGTCCTACATATTTTTCTCCCTAAAAGATGATATTAAGTTAGTAACTACTCTGATTCCAAATCAAATTTAAATAGATAACATAAGTAACAAATAAATTTAATTCTGTTCATATTTCTAACCTCAAATTCACTTGTTAATGATTGGATGAACTCATCCTTCCAAATCGAAGGATGAAAATTTACAGATCGTCGAACAATGGTTTGATTACACATTCATGCAGCATTCTTTACTTTGACTGTGCGAGGAACGAAAGAAGGCTTGAAACCAAAAGAAACTTGATTTAAGAATGGGCTCATTAAGGATGAACCAAGAATCTGGTGAAGAGCCATCTTACTCAATTCTCTGTGACATTGATTCAATAAATTTTAATAAAATGAAGGCTCTAATTTATAGATAACCAAAATCTATCTGCAAACTTTTTTTTTTAATTATTATTATTATTATTATTATTATTTGAAACCAAGAATGCATTAACTGAAAACCAAAGAAGAACCTTAAAGGGATAATAGCATCCCTGCCTAACGGGTTGTCACCCTCCTCAAGCAGATGGGCTCACATCCCACCAAAATAATATCCGATCTATACACTGTTGGGAATGACTTGCATATTCGCTTGGGTATTTTTGGCATTTCCATTTGTCCCACATGGAAAGATTTTGAGTTGGGAAGAGTTTTTTTTATACAATCACTCTTCCATACTCTTGTAAAAGTGGTTAAGGGGGTACATATACACTGCACGCCGCTGCCGTTGTCGGATGGTCGAGTGGGCGGGTTTGGGTAATTGCACTCGCGTGTAATAAAGAGATGAGTTTTATCTTTTTGGCCAAAATACTTTTATTTTAATTTCCCAATAGTCCCAATATGACACGTGTCGGTCTACTACTGTTTATTTAGTCCGGTCCGGTACTTAGTCGCCATGTGTCCAGTCCGTTCCATTGACTAGCTCTTCATGTTTGACCGTCGTTTTCGCTCCCAGACGTTCGTTGACCGCTCATCCCGCGCCCAGTCGTTCGTTGACCGCTCATCGCGCGCCTAGTTCGTTGGTTGACTGTCAAACTCGCGTGCGTGGACGGCTCCTGTGGCGACACGTGGTAGACGTTGCCCATTTTGTGGTAAAAGCAGTTTTAATTTGGGCTATATAAACAGTGTTTCAGCGGTATGGAAAATCATTTGTTCTTCATCTAATTTTCTTACCTTTCCTTGATTTCAGTCATTCTCTCTCGAGTGCATAGACGAGGAGGGTGTTGTGTTAAGCTTGGGGAGCAAACGGCATAAACGATTTAGCACCGTGGTCATGCCAAAATTGCTTTCAAGACAGTGGTTATCTCCACGACACAACAATTATTTCCCTATTTCTACTTACAATTTGAAAGCAATTTAAAATGTCCATCAAATCCGGGAAGCGTCTTCCAGATCTATCCAAGCTAGAACCTCTGATGGTTCTAACTATCGTCGTTGGTCTCAGAAGCTGCTCATCTTCTTTGAACAGCTGGAGATCGACTACATTCTAACCACCGATTATGTGGAGAAATCAGCAGCACCCGTTGCTGATCTGGAAAAATCCAAAGAGGTCCAGCCTGATCCACACAGTTCTAAGGAGGTTCAGACAGTCCCTCAAAAACCAAAGGGTAGTCATGACATCGATCCAGAAAAATTCGAGAAAGACAACAAGGCGGTTCGGGGTCATCATTGATGCGCAATTTGCTTATCGCAAGTGTACGGGTCAAGTAATAATATAGTGTTTTCGTGTAAAACGAGTGTCGTCCTCTGGATTGGTTTTCTAGCAAATTAAGCACCGCGAATACTTTTGTTCATTTTTGTTTTTGGAGCAAAAGTCAATGATAAAGATAAAAATAAAGACTAAAAGCATAAAAATAAAAGTGGAGACTCAAATGGAAAGACTCTTAGGGAATTGATTTCATTGATTAAGATTGAGGATTGATTAATAGAAATGAATTGACCGTGCAATTATTCTACTAGCCAAGGAAACTTTTATCACGATTACCTCTCCCGAGTATAATTGATTCTCATGCATATAAACTAACTTGATATCCTTATCTAAGTTCATTAACATGCAAGGCATTATTCGGTTCGGTCCTTGTTACGCTTCTAAAGATATTCCAAATCCCGTCACAAACTTAGAATTTCTACTCTAGTCATGCAATTAAACACAGTAAGTCTTAGGCCAAATCCTCCCTCCCGAGTTAGATTCAAGACTTAAATCATTCAATTAGTGATCAAGTAATTGAAAGCCTTAAACAAAATTGCATGAGTAAAATAAAAACACATTCATACCTAAAAATCAATCCAACAACTAAAACAATAACATCAATCCCTAAGACAAACAATTAGCAATGCATAGTCTTTAAACCACAAACACTATTTGCAAGAAAAGCCATAAAAACTACAAGAGTTAAGGGAAAGAGAAAGGAAAACTCAAATCCGCCGACACCGCACGTCCCCTTCACGATCTCCACATTTTCTCGCTTGATTCCCGCTCCTTGGCCTTGCCTTTAGCTCCCACAAAAGGTCTCTAGTCGAAATTAGGGCTAAAATCTCACCAATTGGATTCCCCCAATCCGTAGCACAAAAGATTGAATTTATAGAAAATCTGGCGACAGCGTCGCGATGCTGTTGCGAAATCGCGATTCTGGAAAATTTGCCGAGAGCGTCGCGCTGGTCATAGCGTCGAGACGCTATGATTTTTTTTTTTTTTTTAGATTGAAGACTCCATTTGACTCCAATTGCTGAATTAAGCTTCAAACACATACTTCCTACAAATAAAACATAAAAATGCATAAATTTGGGCAAATAATTGTAAAAGACTAGCTTAATTAATCAGAGAAAAATAGCTAGCTATGCTCGCTATCAATCTTATGAACCACATGAACGACTCATTGTTCGCCCTGTTTGTGGTTCAAAAGTCAGCTAAAGTTATCTGGGACACTCTGGGGTCCAGATATGGCAACGATGATGCAGGAAGAAAGAAGTACGTGGTCGGTAAGTGGATGCAGTTCTAAATGATGGATGACAAACCAGTGATGGACCAGGTTCACGAGTACGAGAATCTAGTGGCAAACCTTCTGACAAAGGGTATGAAGATGTGCGAGATTCTCCAGGCAAATGTCTTGCTCGAAAAATTCCCTTCTTCATGGAGCGACTACCGCAACCATTTAAAGCACAAGAAGAAGGACTTGACGTTACAAGAGTTGATCAGCCACATGCGAACTGAAGAAGCCAACAGGCAAAATGATAAGTTGGAATCTAAATCTTTGAATTCAGTTAATGTTAACCTAGTTGAATCTTCTGCTGCATGAAAAGACATGTTTAAAAATAAAAATAAAAAAACCAGGACACAAATCCTATCAGTACAACCAGAGGAAAGGGAAACCAGATCGGAAGCCTGATGGTGCACAAGCCAACGTTGTTGAAGCAGACGATATCATTGTTGTAGTGGTGGTGGAGGCTAACTTGGTGGAGAGTAAATCAAACTGGATTCTTGACACTGGTGCCTCAAGACACTTCTGCTCAAATCGAAGCTTGTTCCACGAGTTCCATGACACTGTTGATGGTGAATGCGTATACATGGGGAACTCGACCACTGCTAGAGTACTTGAGAAATGGAAGGTTCTCTTAAAACTTACTTCTGGAAAAAATTTATCTTTGAATGGCATGGTAGACTAGGTCATGTGAATATTGCATCTATTAAAAGGTTTAAAAAACTGCATCTTCTTAATGTATCTGAGTCACATGATGATAGTAGATGCTCAGTATGTGTAGAGGAAAAATTTGCTAAAAAACCGTTTAAGCCTGTTACAACTAGATGTACAGAATTGCTTAAGTTAGTTCACTCTGATCCAGCTGATTTCAAAAACACTACTAGCAGAGGTGGCAAAAACTATTATATATCCTTTGTTGATGATTTCTCTAGATACACGAAAATATATCTTCTGAAATCAAAAGATGAAGCTAGTAGCATGTTTAGGAAATACAAAGCAAAAGTAGAAAACCAACTAGATAAAAAGATTAAAAGGTTAAGATCTGATAGCGGAGGTGAATATAGTGACAAGTCTCTCAAGGGGTTTTGTGAATTAAATGATATTATCTATGAGAGTACTGCACCATATTCTCCTCAACAAAATGGCATAGTTGAACGTAAGAATAGATCATTAAAGGAAATGATGAATGTTATGTTACTGAGTTCTGGATTGCCTAACAGTATGCTTGTTTCATTCTTAACAGGGTTCCTCACACAAAAACTAGATAAGACACCATACGAGCTCTGGAAAGGATATTCACCAAACCTGAGCTATCTGAAGGTATGGGGGTGCTTAGCTAAGGTTGCATATTCGGAGTTCAAGAAACCTAAGGTAGGATCTAAAACCTTTGATTGTGTGTTTATTAGGTATGCTCATAATAGAGCTGCATATAGGTTTATGTGTTTAGATGATAATTCAATTTGTGAATATAGAGATGCTGAATTTTTCGAACATATTTTTTCCTATGATTAAGCCTATTAATGAGTCAGATACTATCCCACGTTCTAGTCAAGTGTCTGTTTTTCTTCCATCTACTACTGATATTGTGCATGAATCTGAACCTAGGAGGAGTAAAAGGAAAAGAACTGAGAAAGATTTTGGATCGGATTTTTTAACTGTTTTTCTCGTTAAAAACTCAGATAAAATAGACGATCAATTTGCATGTGATAGCGAGAAAAAACGTCGCTATTTTAGTCTCAATTTATTAAGCTTTTAGGTGCTTTAATCGTGTTTTTAATGAATATATTTAATGAATTTTGTTATTTGGTCCTTAGGAGCTAAGTTGGTGATTTTGGGAGAAAAAGAGCCAAAATTGAAGTAATTCTAGCCCAAATCCTAGCTTGATGCAATTGAAGGCCCAAAGAAGACATTCATGAAGAAAAGACCAAGAGAAATGAAGAAGAAGGCCAAAAAATCAGCCCAAAAGGAAGCTGAAAAATCTTGAAAATCAGGACAGCGTCGAGACGCTTAGCAAGACGCTGCCCTTTCTTGTTGCCCAAGTCGCGTGCGCAGCAGCGTCGTGACGCTTAGCAAGGCAGCGTCGCGACGCTGCCCCTATTCCAGGCCTATAAATAGGCGCCCTTGGTGCCTCATTTCTCATCAATCAATCAATCAACCATCAATCAATCCTTTCTTTCCTTTCTTAAGACTCCTTTTTTGGAGCCCCTCTCAAGGCTTTTGAGCCTTTTTGAGAGGGTTCTTCTAGTGGGGAAATTTTGGGGAATTTTGGGAAGCAATCATAGAGGCTCGAGGAGTAGTCAGCGGGGGCTCCAAGCGTCAGCAAGGGGTTTTCAACGGTCAATTCCTTTCCTTTTATGCTTTTTAATATGCTTTCCCTTGTAATTATTGTGGATATTATGTGTAGCTAAACCCCAATTTGGGTTGTTAAAATGAAATGATAGTGGAAATATTGTTATAATTTCTTGTCTCTTGCCCATGTCCTAATTATTTGTATGGATGTGCTTAATGCTTTACTCAATCTGGCCAATTGTGTAATGATTCGATTCTTAATGGAAACTCGACGGAGAGAAATTAGGATAGATCATAATCCATGCAACTAGTTTAATTGCCCGTTGTGACACCGGGATTAGTTGATTAAACTTAGATCCCTAAAATGAATCAGAGTGTAATAATTAATGATTTTTAATAGCGCTAAGGACACTTAGGTTGTTAAAATGAATTAGTTACAATTAGGGGAAACCGACAGGAGAACCTATGTGATTAACGGAGATTCTAGGTTTATAATTAGTTGGGCAATGAGATAGGATAATTATAGCAATTATTTAGCTAATCATTGATTTTCAAGACCCCTCTTCCCATTTCAAGAAAACTCTTTCTCCACATTTTATTTTTGATTGATCAATTTTGTTTTCATTAGTCATTTTGAGTTCTAGTTCTTTTTATCACATGAACGTGGTCCCTAAATATTATTTCTCATAAGTATTTTCAGTGCTCAAGAGAATTTTAATTATTTTCTTAAGTTTCGCTTTGCCTCCCTGAGGATTCGATACTCGGAATACTTTCCGTTTTATATAACTTGTGACGACCCGTGCTCTTGCGGATAATCGTTTAAGTACAACCGTACTACCCCAATAACAGCATGCATGTATCTAATAGATGAGGATCCTAAAACCTACCAAGAGACCTTAAAATCTGTAGATTCTAGTTTCTGGAAAGAGGCTATTAAAAGTGAACTAGATTCTTTAATTATGAATCAAACGTGGAACTTGGTAGATTTACCTAGAGGAAATAAACCTATTAGGTGTAAGTGGATTTTCAAAAAGAAAATTATACCAAATGACTCAATTGAAAATTTCAAGGCTAGATTAGTGGTTGTAGGATATTCGCAAAAACAAGGTATTGATTACTTTGATACATATTCTTCTGTAACTAAAATAGCTACTATTAGATGTCTGGTCGCTCTTTCAGCTATTCGTGGGCTGTTAATACATCAGATGGATGTGAAAACAACATTTCTCAATGGAGATTTAGAAGAGGAGATATATATGACACAACCTAAAGGCTTGTAATTTCTGGTCAAGAAAACAAGGTATGTCAACTCAAAAAATCTCTTTATGGTCTTAAAAAAACTCCCAAACAATGGTATGAGAAGTTTAATAATACCGTAGTAAACAATGAGTTTAGGGTCAATTCTTCTGACACTTGTGTTTACTCGAAATTGTTTGGTGTTGACTTGTGATTATTTGCTTGTATGTTGATGACATGCTTATTTTCGGTACAAATTTAGAAGTAATAAATGATACCAAGTTATTTTTATCCTCACACTTTGAGATGAAAGATTTAGGTGAGGCTGATGTGATACTTGGTGTTAAGTTGAGAAAAACTGAAAATGTGTATTCATTGAGTCAATCACACTATATTGAAAAGATGCTAAAGAGATTTGATTGTTTTAATGATATACCTGTAAAAACACCCTATGATGCTAGTATGAATCTTAAGAAAAATAAAGGGGATAGTGTCTCTCAATCTGAATATGCAAAAATTATAGGTAGCGTAATGTACTTGATGAATTATACTAGACCTGATATTGCATATGTTATGAGTAGATTGAATAGGTATACGCATAATCCTAATAAAGATCATTGGATTGCATTTCATCATTTGTTGTGGTACCTCAAAGGTACAATAGATTATTGTTTGCAATTTAATAAATTTCTTGCAGTATTAGAAGGTTATTGTGTTGCAAACTGGGTAACTGATAACGATGAAGTAAGTTCCACTAGCGGGTATGTGTTCGTTTATGGTGGAGGAGCTATTTCATGGAAATATGCAAAGCCGACGTGCATTGCATTATCCACCATGGAGCCAGAGTTTATAGCTCTTAAGCTTGCAGGGCAAGAGACGGAGTGGCTGAGAAGTAGATTTTCAAACTCATTAATTTTACCTTTGAGGTTTAAATTTTGTTACACCTTTGATCCTTTCATCTAATTTTCTGTTAATTATTATCGAAATGTTGATGTGACGTTTTTATTTTTATTAAAAAACATATATATATTTTTTATTTTTTTAAATAAAAAGTACTTTAAATATTTTTTTTTCTTTTTTCTTTTTCTTCTTCTCCATCTTCTTTTCTAAGCCCTAATTTAAGCTCTCACCACCAGCAATCGTCCATCATCGTCAGCCACCAGCATTTTTCTTTAAAAAACTTTTAACCTTTCTTTCTCTTTCCTTTTCTTCTTCTTATTTTCTTCTATTTTTTTCTTTCTTCTTCGTTTTTTTAGGAAATCAAAATGTAGGAGGGAACTCCTCCTTTTTAAATATCTAAAATAAAACCGAAAGGAATGGAAAAAGATAGAAGAAAGAAGAAAAATAAAGAGAAAGAAAAGAAAAAAAATTGGTAACTGGCAGCGGTCACAGTAGCCAACGACCTACAACGATGGTGGACAGCGGTTAACAACAAGGAGGCATTTAGGGTTGAGAGGAAGAAAATGAGAAAAAAGATGAAGAAAGAAAAAGGAAGAATGAAGAAGGAAAAGAAAAATAAAAGAAATAAATAAAAAATAAGTATTTGTTATAAAACGTGAAAAACAATAACAAGAACACTAATAACACTTAGAGAAATAGAGAGAGCAAAGGTAGGGAGAAGAGAGCAAATGAATTGCATTCAAATTGAGTTGTGTTTAACCCTTCATGAACCTCCCTATTTATACTAGTACAATAGGGATGGTTACAACTTACAAGACCTAAAATAGGAGAGGGAGGGAGAGTCTTGAGCCTAAAGTTAAGGAGTCATGGGGAGTTGTCCTAAAATGGTAGGGTTGAATTCCCTAAAATGGATATCTATAATTAAATATACAATGTATTTGTAACACTCCCCCTTAGATATCCATTGTATATGAAATATATGAATCATTAAAACCTTACTAGGAAAAACCCAATGGGAAAAACCCCAGTGAAGGAAAAAGAGTACATTATACTTATATACATTAATTACTACCTCATTAAAAACCTGTCTAGGAAAACCCAGTGGGAAAAACCTTAACGAAGGGAAAAAGAGTGCAGTATGTTTGCTCCCCCTCATGAAAACATCATTTCAGATCTCTGAGTCGTCGCATTCCATTGTTGTGCACCAACTTCTCAAATGTTGCAGTAGGTAATGCATTCGTAAATAAGTCTGCCAAGTTGTCTTTTGAAGACATTTGTTGAACAGTGTTATCGCCATTTTCTTCAAGATCGTGATTGTAGAAGAGCTTTAGTGAGATATGTTTCGTTCTATCTCCTTTAATGTATCCTCCTTTGATTTGAGCTATACATGCTGTATTGTCTTCATATAATGTTGTTGGACAATCTTTGCTAGAGGACAATCCACATGTTTCACAAATGTGTTGAGTCATTGATCTTAACCATACACATTCTCGACTAGCCTCATGAATTGTCAGGATCTCGGCATGGTTTGAGGAAGTAGCTGTTATTGTCTGCTTCATAGATCGCCACGATATAGTAGTTCCTCCAAATGTAAATAAATAACCTGTTTGAGATCTAGCTTTATGTAGGTAAGATAAATAACATGCATCTGCATAACCAACTAGATCAAAATTTGATTTTTATTAGAATAAAATAAACCCATATCAATTGTCCCTCGAAGATAACGGAGGATATGCTTTACTCCATTCCAATGTCTTTTTGTTGAAGAAGAACTATATCTAGCTAATAAATTTACTGAAAATGTTATATCAGGTCGTGTATTATTAGCAAGATACATAAGTGCACCAATTGTACTAAGATATGGTACTTCTGGACCAAGAAGTTTTTCATTATCTTCTCGAGGTCGGAAGATGTCTTTCTTTACATCGAGTGAACGAACTACCATTGGAATGTTCAATGGATGTGCTTTGTTCATGTAAAATCTCTTTAATATCTTTTTTGTATAAGTTGATTGATGAATAAATATTTCGTCTGTTAGATGCTCAATTTGTAAGCCAAGGCAAAACTTTGTTTTCCTGAGATTTTTCATCTCAAATTCTTTCTTAAGATATTCTATTGCCTTTGGAAGCTCTTCAGGAGTTCCAATTATATTTAAATCATCAACATATACAATAATGATAGCAAATCCTGACTGTGATTTCTTTATAAAAACACATGGACAAATCGGGTTATTTTGATACCCTTCTTTCAATAAATATTCACTCAGGCGATTATACCACATTCGTCCTGATTGTTTTAATCCATATAAAGATCTCTGTAATTTGATAGAATATAATTCTCTAGGATTTGAATTATATGACTCCGATATTTTTAATCCTTCAGGGATTTTCATATAAATATCATTATCAAGAGATCCATATAAATATGCTGAAACTACATCCATAAGATGCATGTCAAGCTTTTTATACACAGTCAGGCCAATCAAATATCTCAATGTTATTGCATCCACCACAGGAGAATGTCTCCACATAATTTATACCAGGCCTTTGCAAGAATCCTTGTGCAAAAAGTCTCGCTTTATATCTCGTGACCTCCTTTTTTTCATTTCTTTTTCTTACAAATACACATTTGTATCCCACAGGTTTGACATCTTCTGGTGTCTGGACTACTGGTCCAAAAACCCCACGTTTTGAAAGTGAGTTTAATTTTGTTTGGATTGCTTCTTTCCACTTAAGCTAATCCTTTTTATGTCGACATTCTTCGATAGATTTTGCTTCATAATCATCATTTTCAGAAATGATGTCATAAGCAACATTGATAGCGAGCATAGCAAGCTATTTTTCCCTATTTAATTTAGCTAGTCTTTTATGATTTATTGGCCATTTTTATTGCACTTAATTGTTTATTTTATAGGAAAGTGTCGATAAGAGCTAAAGCGTGGAATCGAAGTTAATCGGGTGTTCGGGACGTGAAAAGATGCCAAAGAACCGAAAAAATTCAAGTAACAAGGAGCCAAGAGAGGGCAATCTGCATACCAGCATCGAGACGCCACTCTTGGAGCGTCTCGATGCTGCCTTTCCTTGTTTAATTTGGGCGGCAGAGTCCCAGCGTCGAGACGCTGTGACAAGAGCGTCTCGACGCTATCGTTTTTTCCCTTATTCAGCAGACGCGACAGGTGACAGCGTCGAGACGTTGTCTCCTTAGCTTCTCGACGTTATCGGCAGAATTTCCTATTTATACTTCTTTTCATGCTACGGATTAGGGGAGGCCTAATTGAGAGATTTTAGCCCTAATTTCGACTAGAGGCCTACTGTGGGAGTTGAAGCAAGGACGAGGACCGAGAATCTCACTTGGTGGCACAGAGATCGAGACGGGGACGTGTCGGGTTCGACGACATTAAGTTTTTCCTTCCCTTTTCCTTATCTCTAGGTAGATTTAATGGCTTTTTCTTGTTTAGTTGAGCTTGTAACGCCATGTATGAGTAGCTAAACTTTTGGCTTAGGGATTGATGTAGTCTTTTTAACTTATGGATTGATTTATGGTATGAATTGTGCAATGGTTTTATGTATGCGATCTTGATTTAATGCTTTCAATTAATTGGTCATTAGTTGAATGATCTAAATGTTGGATCTAGCTCGGGACAGGGGATTTAGCGTAGACTTATTCAAGATTGCATGACTAAAGTTTATTTTCTAAGCTCGTGACGGATTTTAGATTAACTTTAGAATTGGTCAAAAGAACTCAATGCCTTGCTTGTTAATAAAATTAGATAGGGATATCAAGTTGGTTAATTTGCATGAGAATCAATTATACTCGAGAGAGGTTGTTGTGATTAAAGGTTCTTAGGCTCATAATTCCATTGTGCATAATAATTTATTCCTTAAAATCAATCCTAGACTAAATTGGCGAAATCAATTCCCTAAGTGTTTTCTCAATTGCATATCCTCTGTTTACTTGTTTTGATTTAGTTTTCTATCAATCTCTCATTACTTTGTGTTCCCTAAATAAAATTGACCGTGATTATTCACAATACTTGATTTAGCTTAAAAATCCAATCCAGAGGATGACACTCGTTTTTACGATCACTTTATTAATACTTGACCCGTGCGCTTGCGGTAGGAAAATTCCACATCAAGTTATTGGCGCCGTTGCTGGGGATTGACACATTTAGTTAGATTAATATTGTGGAAAAATTGTCCGGTCTTAATTTAGTGTGTATTTTTACTTTTCTAGGTTGATTGCATTTTTCCTTATTTGTTTTTCTTTCCATATTTGCCTTTCTAGTTTAGTTTTTTTTAGTTGTGTAATCTTTTCCTTATTTGTTTTTTTATTATTATTTTTCTTTGATTTTCCTTTTCTCTTTAGTTAGATATTTTCCTTGTTAGTAATTTGCCTTAATTGTAATTTTCCATATTTGTTTCTTGTTTTTCTTAATTAGATAGTATTTTCCTTTTCTAGATTATATTTTCCATATTTAGATTAGTTGTTTTCTTTTCTTTATTTCTTTCCTTATTTATTTTCTTTCCTTTTTAGGATAGTATAGGTTGTTTATGCGAAGGAATAAAGATTTAATTTTAGCACCTTTGGATCCCGAGATCGAGAGAACAATTCATAGGCTTCGAAGGGAAAATAGAGAAATTATTCAAATGGCTGACCAAAATCCACCTGAGGAGCCTAGGCCTATTAGAGACTACTTTCAGCCCGTGTTTCAGGGGCAACAATCGGGGATTGTCTATGCCCCGATCAATGCTAACAACTTTGAGCTAAAGACTGGTCTCATTCAGATGGCTCGAGATTGTGATATAGAGGATCGCCCACCCAGGACCCAAATTCTCATCTAAAATCATTTTTAGACATTTGTGGGACGGTAAAAATAAATGGAGTTTCCGAGGATGTCATTCGCTTACGCTTGTTTCCTTTTTCTTTGCAGAATAAAACATGAGATTGGTTGCAGTCTATTCCCCCTGGGAGCATCACCACTTGGGATGCTTTGGTCCAGGCCTTTCTGAATAAATTTTTCCCTCCTACAAAGACGGTCAAGCTGAGGACAGAGATTGGGACATTCCAACAACAATATGATGAGCAGCTGTTCGAGGCTTGGGAGCGATTTAAAGAGTTACTGAGGAAGTGCCCTCAACATGGATACCCTGACTGGCTTCAGGTTCAATTATTTTATAATGGCTTAACTCTTAGTACAAAAACGATTGTTGATGCAGCTGCAGGTGGGACTCTGTTGTCCAAGACTGTGGGAAATGGTCGCATACTTCTAGAGGACATGGCCATCAACAGCTATCAGTGGCCATCTGAGCGGTCTGCACCAAAAAAGATTGCTGCTGGAGTGTTTGAGGTTGATAAGGTGTGTGCACTCCAGGCCCAAATAACCTCCCTTGCTAATACCTTTCTAAAATTTTCAGGTACAGGGAGTGCACAGTCAATTGAATCAGCTGCTGCTTTAGCATCTAAATCTCAAGAGGAGGTCACAAAACAAGTTCATTATGTGTCTAATTCAAATTTTAGGGGATATAATAATAATTCTACACCTACACATTATCACCCTGACAATAGGAACCATGAAAATTTCTCTTATGCTAATACTAAGAATGTTCTTAATCCTCCTGGTTTTGCCCCTCAAACTCAAGAAAATAAGAAATTAGAGGATCTTGTTGGAGCTTTCATTGCAGAGTCTAGTAAGAGGACAACCAAATTGGAGGAGGCAGCCATTGTCATCAACTGAACAGTGAATGGCCACAGTGCTGCCATCAAGAACATTGAGACTCAGCTGGGACAGTTGGTAAGTGTTGTAAGCACCATGAGTAAAGGTAAGGCCCCAGCTGAGCAAGAGAAAACTCAGATGGAGTATTGTAAGGCAATCACTATGCACCAGGAGAAAGTTGAAGAGGAGCCTGATTCTGAGGATTATGACACGCCTACTGGGGAAGCTGAGGAGGACCCATCATCAGATGAAGCTGAAAAGCCTGAACCTGAGCCTCTTATTCCTTCTCCCACCTTGATGGTCCTCAAAGACAGGAAAAAGAAAAAGAAGAAAAAGAACAATCAGGTTCAGTTTGATAAATTTATGAATGCTTTTATGAGTCTGAACATTAACATTCCTTTTGCAGAAGCATTAGAGATGCCCCAGTATAAAAGGTTCATGAAGGAATGGTTAGCTAAGAAGCGAAAGGAAAAGAAGGTTGACACCGTATATCTTGCTTCCACATGCAGCACCAGAGTACAACAAAAGGTACCTGAAAAAGTAGCAAATCCTGGGAGTTTTTCTGTTCCTTGTAGCTTTGGTACTTATTCTTTTAGAGCATTATGTGATTTAGGTGTTAGCATTAATATTATTTCTCTATCTCTGTGCAAAAAGTTAGATATAGACGAGATTAAATCTACTCCTGTTAGGCTCCAATTGGCTAACCAGTCTGTGGTTAGACCAGTTGGCATTATAGAAAATGTTTTAATCAGAGTAGGTAGATTTTTCCTCCCTATTGATTTATATGTTATGGATATGGTGGAAAATCCTTCAATGCCTGTCATACTAGGAAGACCATTCCTCGCTACTGGGTGAGTGATTATTGATATTTAGCGTAGGGAGCTCACTTTGAGAGTCAGGAATGACAAAGAAATATTTAAAGCAGTTGAAGACTCTAAGGGACAATCTGAAGTGCTTGTCATGGGCTACAAGAAAGGTGCAAGAAAGAGCACCTTTGTTAGATTCACAGAAAAGAAGCCTCCTTGATGCACGATCAACACGTCGAGCTCATGACGTCAAACAAGCGCTTATGGGAGGCAACCCAAGTAAGTTTAGTTGTGCTTTTCTTTTTGCTTTTTGATTTATTGTTTGTTTTTGTGTAGGTCTTGGTTCCAGTTTCTCCTTTGCTTTCAAGCTTCCATGAGAAAGGTCATCATCATTCCAGGGCAGTATTGTTCACCCCTTTCATTCTTTCTTTGTTCTCATGCTTGGTTATGCCTTATTTTCTTTATACATTGAGGACAATGCATATTTTAAGTTTGGGGGTGGAATAGCATGTTTGTGGAGCCCTTGAACATCTGAGTTCGGGCTATAGTTTTGAGCTTTCTTTGAATTGAGCATATGGTTGTTTTCTGGATGCTATTTTTGCATGACTATGATTTCCTAGGATGGGCTTTCTTGTCAATTTTCAAGCTTTCGATGAGTTGTAAGCATGAGTGCCCAAAAAGGGAGATTTTTTAAACTTTTTCTAGGAGATGGCTTGCATGAGTAGAGTATTTGTCTTGGCTAGATTTGGATTTGAATGCTTAGGAGCGAATTATTAGATTCATATGCCTGTTGTCACCTCGATCGGTGTAGGGAAGAGCTAAAGAGTTAATTTTTTTGCAAATTAGCACGTTTGATCTTGCTTAGGAGGAAAGAAAAGAACATATGCTTACACTGATCATGAAAGAAAAAATCATTCTTGTGATTACTTTTGAAAGAAAAAAATTTTATGCCATGGCCTGTGCACATTATGCAATGAGTAATAAAGTTTTAGGCAAAAAGAGCTACCCCTGTTGTGATCAGTTAGGCCAACCAGAGAAAACTCAGGTTAAGGGTCCCTGCAATAGGTGTGTGAAAGCTAGTGCCTCATATACATGCTTGATTTAATTTACAATTTTAAGCACCTAAGTATGGAGGAAAACAAACTAATTTGTTCCATTAACTCATTAGTGAAACCTTAGTGCCAGTGTAGAGGGAAGATGAGCTGAGAATTTAATAATCCAATCCCGAGCTAGTAGAGTCTGATCTTGTTGAGTTAGATCTCGCTTGTGCAAGTTAATTTTGGAAAAATTTTAATTTGTCTCCCTCATTGGTTCTTATGTGCATGTCTCTTGCTTGCTTGACTATTGACTTTTGAGCCTTGAGGATTGAGTCATGTTTGTTGCATCCATTCTTCCACTGTATGTTTGATATTTAGTTTGCTCGAGGACTATCAAAAGCTTAAGTTTAGGGGTATTTGATAGCGAGCATAGCTAGCTATTTTTCCCTATTTAATTTAGCTAGTTTTTTATGATTTATTGGCCATTATATTGCACTTAATTGTTTATTTTATAGGAAAGTGTCGATTAGAGCTAAAGTGTGGAATCAGAGTTAATCGGGTGTTCGGGACGTGAAAAGATGCCAAAAAACCGAAAAGATTCAAGTAACAAGGAGCCAAGAGAGGGAAGTCTGCATACCAGCGTCGAGACGCCACTCTTGGAGCGTCGAGACGCTGCAATTCCTTGTTTAATTTGGGCGGCAGAGTCCCAGCGTCGAGACGCTGTGACAAGAGCGTCTCGACTCTCTCGTTTTTTCCCTTATTCAGCAAACGCGGCAGGCGACAGCGTAGCGACGCTGTCTCCTTAGCGTCTCGACGCTATTGGCAGAATTTCCTATTTATACTTCTTTTCATGCTACGGATTAGGGGAGGCCAAATTGAGAGATTTTAGCCCTACTTTCAACTAGAGACCTACTGTGGGAGCTAAAGCAAGGACGACGACCGAGAATCTCACTTGGTGGCGCGGAGATCGAGACGGGGACGTGTCGGGTTCGACGACATTAAGTTTTTCCTTTCCTTTTCCTTATCTCTAACTAGATTTAATGGATTTTTCTTGTTTAGTTGAGCTTGTATCGCGATGTATGAGTAGCTAAACTTTTGGCTTAGGGATTGATGTAGTTTTTTTAATTTATGGATTGATTTATGGTATGAATTGTGCAATGGTTTTATGTATGCAGTCTTGATTTAATGCTTTCAATTAATTGGCCATTAGTTGAATGATCTAAGTGTTGGATCTAGCTCGGGAGAGGGGATTTAGCGTAGACTTATTCAAGATTGCATGACTAAAGTTTATTTTCTAAGCTCGTGCCGGATTTTAGATTAACTTTAGAATTGGTCAAAAGAACTCAATGCCTTGCTTGTTAATAAACTTAGATAGGGATATCAAGTTGGTTAATTTGCATGAGAATCAATTATACTCGGGAGAGGTAGTTGTGATTAAAGGTTCTTAGGCTCATAATTCCATTGTGCATAATAATTTATTCCTTAAAATCAATCCTAGACTAAATTGGCGAAATCAATTCCCTAAGTGTTGTCTCAATTGCATATCCTCTATTCACTTGTTTTGATTTAGTTTTCTATCAATCTCTCATTACTTTGTGTCCCCTAAATAAAATTGAGCGAGATTATTCACAATACTTGATTTAGCTTAAAAATCCAATCAAGAGGACGACACTCATTTTTACGATCACCTTATTATTTCTTAACCCGTGCGCTTGTGGTAGGAAAATTCCACATCAAACATTATACGCAAAAATGTTATCAATTACTATATTGTTCCAGTTCCATCTTTTTCCATTCATTACATAATTTATCGAAATTTCATTATTATCCTCAGGTATTTCACCTTCTTCGATATTCTCATGAGTAGTCACATTCATGATTTCTTTTGGAATATCCACATTATCAATTAAATCATTTTGATTATTAACTTCTTTTCTTTTTCGAGGATTTTTATCTTTGGAACCCATTGGTCTACCACGCTTCTGACATGTCGAAGAATCATTAGTTAAGATAACTTGCTGCATCAGGATATCAATTTTCGATGGTGTATTTGCAGCTGGTATATGTGACTTGGTCACTTTCTTAGCATCTGTAAATGCATCTGGCATTTGATTTGCAATTTATTGCAAATAAATTATCTTTTGAACTTCTAGTTCACATTGATTTGTACGGGGATCTAAATGAGACAATGACGTTGCATTCCATATAATTTCATTTTCCAACTTCTTAATCTCTCCCCCTAATGTTGGAAAATTTGTCTCATTAAAATGACAATCAGCAAATCGTGCAGTAAATACATCACCCGTTAGGGGTTCAAGATATCTAATAATTGATGGGGAATCAAATCCAACATATATTCCTAGCCTCCTTTGAGGACCCATCTTAGTACGTTTTGGTGGAGCAATTGGAACATATACTGCACTTCCAAAAGTTCGTAAGTAAGATATATTTGGCTGCTAGCCATAAGCTAATTATATTGGAGCCTATTTATGATAGACTGCTGGCCTAATGCGTATCAGCGATGCAGCATGTAAAATTGCATGACCCCATACAGATATTGAAAGCATTACTCTCATAAGCATCGGTCTAGCAATTAATTACAGACGTTTTATAAATGATTCAGCTAGACCATTTTGTGTATGAACATGAGCTACAGGATGTTCAACACTTATCCCAACTGACATACAATAATTATTAAATGATTGGGATGTAAACTCACTAGTATTATCAAGACGAATTTTCTTAATTACATAATTAGGAAATTGTGCTCTGAACTTAATTATTTGAGCAAGTAATCTTGCAAATGCAAGGTTTCGACTTGATAATAAACACACATGTGACCATCTACTGGATGCATCAATTAGAACCATAAAATATCTAAATGGTCCACTTGGTGGATTTATAGGTCCACATATATCACCCTGAATTCGTTCTAAAAATGTGGGGGATTCAATCCCAATTTTAGCTGGTGAGGGTCTAATAATTAATTTTCCTTGAGAGCAAGCAGCACATGACAATTCATTAGATTGAATAATCTTCTGGTTCTTCAATGGATGTCCATGTGAGTTTTCAATAATCTTTCTTATCATTATTGACCCAGCATGACCCAATCGATCTTGCCAAATAGAAAATATATCTGGATCATTGAACTCCAAGTTCATTGTTGCATATGTTTCAATAACACGAATATGCGTGTAATATAATCCAGAAGAAAAGGCAGGCAACTTTTCTAATATACGTTTTTCATGCGAGACAGTTGATATAATATAAAGATACTCTATACGATAACTATTACCACGTATATCTTTAAAACTCAGTAGGTTTCTTTTTTATTTATTAGAGAACAAAGCATTATCAATTGTAAATTTTGTTCCTCTAAGAAAAATAATATTTGTTTTTCCAAAACCTTCAATCAAGTCTGCAGGACCTGATATTGCATTGACTTTTGCTTCTAGCATTGTCAATTCTGAAAAATATTTCCTACTTTTAAGGATAATGTGTATTGTTGCACTATTTGCAAAACATAAATCTTCATTGTTCATCATAGAGTCAACCAAAATATGTGAAATATTTATGTTTCTTCAGGAAAATAAATTAACACATAGTGAGCCCCAAAATAAGAAATTGAATATAAAATTGAACTTAATAAATAAACATAAATTAAACATTAAATGAAAGGATATTCATATAATCTAATATAACATTTGTTGCTCATTTAATGATGTTCATTTTCTCTTCAGGAGATTTAATAAGATTTACAACATTTATCTCATATTTCCAAGATTAATCATCTCTTCAGGAGATTGCAAAGTTTGCTTTCACACATGGTTCTCATTTTTGTACAACAGGTACAAAACTAATGCATCTTTTATATCATATCTAAAATATCAAACTTTTCTTTCAGTAACCACAACTAGATGAATAATTGCTTCTTCTTTTATTATTAATCATGATCTCGACATTGACCACAAATATTCGATAATACAATATTCACTTCAGGGAATGATATTGAAACCATTGGTTGAGATTCATGATTTTTCATCAAATGCTCATTTGATTGCTTTAATCTCAAGAAGACATGGTGCTTGCTCATCACAATATTTAAAATTTTCTTTCTCAATATTGCTACTACAGGAGCATATCTAAAATTGAGAAGAAAGAAACATTATTCTTAACATGCTCACTTGTTTAAAATCACTTATTGATTAAAATTATGCAACTACAAGTGCATTTAATTAAAGTGAGCATTAAACTTGTGCAACTACAGGTGCAATTAATCATGAGCAATTTTTGATTTGAAAATGATGCAACTTCAAGTGCATTCAATCAAAAGGAGCATTTTTATACAACTTCGTGTGCATAACATCAAACTTAACTTCAGGAAGAGCAACTAACTACTATACAAGTCTTGCAAACTTTGCCATGGGAAAATTTGAACTAATACATATGTTTATTATGAATTTCAAAAGTTAACCAACACAAACAAAAATATTTAAACATACGTATGAAACCCAAATAAGAACAATTGTTTGTAAACATGTTGCAATATCTCTATAAGATATATAACAGTATATATAACATGTTCTGTATATAAAGTTGCGACAGTATATCAAATACTTTGTATATATATTAAATGCACATGATATAAAATATACAGAGAATCATGTGAAAATTATACCGAACAAAAAATACATAAACTAATGAGATCAATATACAATAGTAAAGCGAAACAGTTTAGAAGATGCACATAATTTAAAATGATATATATATAGTGTATATATGTGCATCATGTTTATCATCAAATATGCATTAAACATTCTAGCTAAATATAGAATCATAAACAATAAAAATGATTCAAATGTTAATATCATCATATATAAATATGATACTTTACTAATCACATATAGCATGCACAATAATAAAGAACATACTAATCTCGCATAAAACATATGTTGTCGAAGTTCAATACACAGTGTACATACGAGGTATTTATAATACATGTACACTGTATATGTAAAACGTACAAAAGACATTTGCAAAGTAAAATGAACCCTACCTTCAATTGAACAAAAAAAGAAGAGAATCGTGCTGATAACGTGTTATAAAATGTGAAGAACAATAACAAGAACACTAAGAACACTTAAAGAAATAGAGAGACCAAAGGTAGGGAGAAGAGAGCAAATGAATTGCATTCAAATTGAGTTGTGTTTAACCCTTCATCAACCTCCCTATTTATACTAGTACAATAGGGATGGTTACAACTTATAGGACCTAAAATAGGAGAGGGAGGGAGAGTCTTGAGCCCAAAGTTAAGGAGTCATGGGGAGTTGCCCTAAACTGGTGGGGTTGAATTCCCTAAAATGGATATCTATAATTAAATATACAGTGTATTTGTAACAGTATTTAATATATTATTGTATTTTTTGAAAATTTTCAAATATAATTTTCTTAAAAAAAAAAAAAAAGAATACCACGTCAACAATCTGTTAGTAATTAACGGAAATTTGAATGGAATGACCACGAGTGTAACGAAATCCAACCATCAAGGGTAAAATTGTTGAGTTTGAAAACTCAAGGACCAAAAGCTACCTATCCCAAACCTGAGGGACCAAAAGTGGATTTTCCCCCTTTTTTATGGTTTTCTTTTCAAATTGCATTGTCCTATCATTTAATTACTTGATACAAACATAATTGTAATTAGTGTTAGGGGTGTACAAAATTAAACCTATTGATGGTCAAATTTTTTCGGGAGGAACTCACCTGGCCTTCACGTGCCACCAACAGTAAATTTGTTTGAGAGGGGGGAAGACGTGGCCTACAAGATAGAGAAACCTGCACACCGGTGTGGTGCTTGCCACACAGCCTCCAATGCTTAAGTTAGAAAACGGAAGGAGGAGAGCAAGAGAGCAAGAGGAGCGAGTCAGAGAATAGAGTTCGGGATCCTTTCTTCAGTGATGAAGAAAGGTTTAAATACTTGTTCTTGCCCTAGGATATTTAGGAATTTGGAGGCGTTTCGGGCTGAACTAGGTGGAATCGGGGCAACTAGGGGTAGCAGGGAACGCAAGTGGGCCGAGTGGTCGGCGTCGGCCTCGGGTCGAGGTCGACCATATGGGTCGGGCCAAGGCCCGATCCATCTGACCTTGGCCCGACCTTTTGGCCTATTTCGCCTCTAGAGTCCATTTTTCGGTCCTATTTCTAGGCTCGTGCGGGTTATCCTCGTCAGCTCCTTGTACATCGGAGTGGTCCAAAATTACCTATAACAAGACCGAAAACCGACTCGACCAAACTAACGTCAGTCGATCAGTTTTCCTCTATATTCGGTTGAAGTCGATTTAATAAAAATAGCAAAAACCCTGATTGATCGATCTTAACATCATTTAAAAATAAAAAAAAAGAAAGAAAGAAAGAGAAAAACATGATTGGCTGTATGCATACTACACAATGTGCAGTGTGTTGTCCCCTCATATCCTTTCATATGACAAGTCATGGGCCCGTTTGATAACGTTCTCGTTTCTTGTTTCTTGTTTCTAAATTGATTAAGAAATCTAAGCATTTAATAACTAAGTATGTTTCTTGTTTCTCATTTTTTAGAAACACTCCCAAAATTTGTATAGAACTTTTGGGAACAACTAAAACTAGTTTATTCTTTTTTGTTCTTGTTTCCAATTTTTTCCAAACATAACTAAGAATATATGTTTATTATTATTGAATGTATAGGTGTTAGGGTCATGAAATTCTATTTTTCTTTATTAAAAATGAAGAAACAGAAACAAGAAACGAGAACGTTACCAAACGGGCCCATAATGACTTATTTTTAAAATATTCTTTTCTTCTAATCTCCCTATTTCCTTCTTCTTTGTTCTTTCATTTCTCTTTTCATCTCTATCTTTTTATTCCATTTTCTTCACTATCATCCATTTTTTTCTTCTCTTTTCTTCTCTTTTTCTTCCCTTAATTTCCACTTTCCTTCTTTGTCATTTCTTTTCTATTTTCATCTCTATTTTTTTCTTCCCTCTTTCTTCACTGTTATCATTTTTTTCTCATCTCCCTCTTTCCTTCTTCTTTGTTCTTTCATTTCTCTTTTCATCTCTATCTTTTTATTCCCTCTTCTTCACTATCATCCATTTTTTTCTTCTATTTTTCTTCCCTTTTCCTCACCATACTTCCATTTTTTCTTATCTTTGTCTTTTATCTATTCCCCTATTTCTTTCTATTGTGTTTCAAATCTCTCTCTCTTCTTTTTTTTTTCTTTTTTGTTTCAAATCTATCTCTTCTCCTTGTCGATTTTTTTGAACGTTTTTCTTCTACGTTGAGTGTTTTCCGAAGACATCTCAAAACCGACAAAACCGAGCTATCCACCGTGTATTTAATCAATCGGTTTCATGGAGCATCTCAAAATCACCGACCACCAACCGATCAAAACTGATAGGTTGGTTTTTAGAGTCGATTTTCGTCCAAAACTGACTCCGACCGACCGACGAACAACCCTAATTAGTGTAAAAAACTGTAACACATTTTGTATCGTGATATATCCAATTTATTTGTACATTTCATACATTTAAAGTGGCAACGAATTTATCACTTTATACTAAGTAATTAAAATTTTGTTAAAATATCATTTTAGTCATTGTACTTTTGAGTTTCATTTTATTTTAATTCTTGTCGTTTCGAATACTCAATTTTAATCTTTGTACTATGAACAAACCAAAAAATTTATTCATACTAATGTTAGTTTATTGTTAACTTTTTTGAGAAAAAAAAAACTTAATTTCTATCATCCTTTCCTTTTATAAGTTTTAGAAATATGGTCATGTTATGTCTTTTCTTGCATGAAAATTGTAAGGATTATTTAACTAATTTCGATAAATATTAACTTCAAACTAACAATAGGGGACCAGTTGTAAGTTATATTCAAAATATAGGGACTAAAATTGGACATTTGAAAGTACATGGACTAAAATGGAATGAATTTCAAAGTACAGAGACAAAAAAATTATATTTTAACCTTAAAATTTTTATGAGGATTAAATTAAATAAATCTAAGCATATCCAAATTTTCAAAAAGAAAAACCAATACAAAAACAAAATAATTATAATATATGTATTTTGTAATTATAAAATAATTTCAAAACATTAAATGGGGAATTAGGTACTAGTATTTGGGACTTTTTTTCTTCAAGCATCTCTGTCTTTTATTGTTAATACAAATAACACTACTTTGCAATTTGCATAGAAATATTAGTGAGATAGGCTTTTATGCTCTATCACACTAAGTATATGTTTGGTATTGTTTTTGGAAGGGCAAAAGTAATTATAGAACAATTTAAACTATTTTACATGTGATAAAGGAGCTACCTCAGTTACGCTTGAGAACTCCTCTTATTCAAGGAGAACATCCACAGCAGTAATAAGAATAACTCTATTAACAAAATGATAAAATAACTCCAAGAAAGTTAAACATATTTTACTTAGAAAATGATTGGATGATCAAGAAGGAAGGATAACTTGTTCCAATTTTCAAGATTTCGAACTCTACACAATCTAATTGATCAAACTAGATTGAATGTTCTAAAAACATGCATTCTAAATGCAAGAATACAAAGATAAAGCATAAAGCTCAAGAGAGACTAAAACTCAATACGAAATATCATTCAACTTCAACTTCAAAGGACAAAATTATATCCTTATTTATATTAATTGGAGAGACACTATTAAAGAAAACAACCCTTTACTACCTATGTACCCTAATTAAACTGTCAACCTTTCAAATCCATACATGAATGGTCAAAAATAAAAATACGTTTATTGAATAGGTACATAATGTTGGGTTTTATGCCCTAAAACTCGTAAATAGTAAATGTAACTGATGTGGACTTTTCCTACCGCAAGCGCACGGGTCAAGTAATAATATAGTGAATGTAATTCGAATGTGGTCCTTTGGATTGGATTTTTAAGCAAATCAAGTATTGTGAATTATCTTGCTCAATTTTATTTAGGGATCAAAAAGTGATGAGTGATTAATGGTATGAAAACTAAATCAAAGCAAGTAAAAAGAATGGAAATTCAATTGGGAAAAATACTTAGGGAATTGATTTCGCCGATTTAGTCTAGGATTGATTTTAAGGAGTAAGTTATTATGCACAATGAAATCATGAGCCAAAGACCCTTTAATCACAACTACCTCTCCCGAGTATAATTGATTCTCATGCAAATTAACTAACTTGATATCCCTATCTAAGTTTATTAATATGCAAGGCAATGATATCTTTTGACTAATTGCAAAGTTAATCTAAAACCGTCACGAATTAGAAAATAAACTCTAGTCATGCAATCTTGAGTAAGTCTATATTAAATCCCCTCTCCCGAGCTAGATTCAAAACTTTAATCATTCAACTAATGGCCAATTAATTGAAAGCATTAAATCAAGATTACAAACATAATAAACATTGCACAACTTAAACCATAAATCAATCCATGAACAAAATCAACTACATCAATCCCTAAGCTATGAGTTTAGCTACTCATGAATGTAATTACAAGCTCAACTAAACATAATAAAGCCAAAAACTCTAGCTAAAGAAAAGGAAAGGGTAAAGAAAACTCAATGTAGGCCGAGACCGAACGTCCCTGTCACGATCCCCACGAACAATGGGTTGATTTCCGAATCTCTCCCTTTGTTTCAGCCTTCAATTGCTCTGTTTCTGCCCTCTTTACGGCTCCAAGAAGTCCCAAAATTGGACAACAGAGTCCCTCCTACAACTGCATCAACAATCGTTTTTGTGCTAGGAGTTAAACAATTATAAAACAATTGAACCTGAAGCCAGTCGAGGTATCCATGCTGAGGACACTTCCTCAACAGCTCTTTGAATCGCTCCCAAGCCTCGAACAACTGCTCATCATATTGTTGTTGGAATGTTCCAATCTCGGTCCTCAGCTTGACCGTCTTTGCAGGAGGGAAAAATTTCTTTAAAAAGGCCTGGACCAAAGCATCCCAGGTGGTGATGCTCCCAGGGGAAATAGACTGTAACCAATCTCGTGCTTTATCCTGCAAAGAAAAAAGAAATAAGCGTAAGCAAATAGCATCTTCAGAGACTCCATTAATCTTAACTGTCCCACAAATATCCAAAAATGATTTTAGATGAGAATTTGGGTCCTCGGTGGGCGATCCTCTATATGCACAATCTCGAGCCATCTGAATGAGACCAATCTTTAGCTCAAAGTTGTTGGCATTAATTGGGGCATAGACAATCCCCGACTGTTGCCCCTGAAACACGGGTTGAAAGTAGTCTCTAATAGGTCTGGGCTCCTCAAGTGGATTTTGGTCAGCCATGTGAATAATTTCTCTGTTTTCTCTTCGAATCCTATGAATTGTTCTTTCAATCTCGGGATCCAATGGTGCTAAAATTAAATCTTTATTCCTACGCATAAACAAACAAAACTACCCTAAAAAAGGAAAAAGAAACAATTATGGAAAGCAACAAAGAAAAGAAAACAACTAATGTAAATATGGAAAATATAATCTAGAAAAGGAAACAAAATAACCTAATATGGAATGCAAAAATAAATATGGCAAAATACAAATATGGAAAGAAAGCAAATAAGGAAAAAAATTGCAATCAACCTAAAAAAGTAAAAATACACCCTAAATTAAGATCAAACAATTTTTTTCACAATATCAATCTAGCTAGATGTGCCAATCCCCGGCAACGGCGCCAAAAACTTGATGTGGACTTTTCCTACCGCAAGCGCACTGGTCAAGTAATAATATAGTGAATGTAATTCGAATGTCGTCCTCTGGATTGGATTTTTAAGCAAATCAAGTATTGTGAATTATCTTGCTCAATTTTATTTAGGGATCAAAAAGTAATGAGTGATTAATGGTATGAAAACTAAATCAAAGCAAGTAAAAAGAATGGAAATTCAATTGGGAAAAATACTTAGGGAATTGATTTCGCCGATTTAGTCTAGGATTGATTTTAAGGAGTAAGTTATTATGCACAATGAAATTCTGAGCCAAAGACCCTTTAATCACAACTACCTCTCCCGAGTATAATTGATTCTCATGCAAATTAACTAACTTGATATCCCTATCTAAGTTTATTAATATGCAAGGCAATGAGATCTTTTGACTAATTCCAAAGTTAATCTAAAACCGTCACGAATTAGAAAATAAACTCTAGTCATGCAATCTTGAGTAAGTCTATATTAAATTCCCTCTCCCGAGCTAGATTCAAAACTTTAATCATTCAACTAATGGCCAATTAATTGAAAGCATTAAATCAAGATTACAAACATAATAAACATTGCACAACTTAAACCATAAATCAATCCATGAACAAAATCAACTACATCAATCCCTAAGCTATGAGTTTAGCTACTCATGAATGTAATTACAAGCTCAACTAAACATAATAAAGCCATAAACTCTAGCTAAAGAAAAGGAAAGGGAAAAGAAAACTCAATGTAGGTCGAGACCGAACGTCCCTGTCACGATCCCCACGAACAATGGGTTGATTTCCGAATCTCTCCCTTTGTTTCAGCCTTCAATTGCTCTGTTTCTGCCCTCTTTACGGCTCCAAGAAGTCCAAAAATTGAATCCCCCAAAAACCTAGCCGAAAGGATGCTTATATAGCAAAATTTTGTCGTAGTGTCGAGACGCTGCCTCAAAACACGCGTATTCTGAAAAGGGAATTACGCAGCGTCGAGACGCTGCGACGATTTCGCGCCTATTCTGATATGGAATGCCAGCGTCGAGACGCAGAAGGGCTGGCGTCTCGACGCTAGCCTGCATTTGACCAAATTTTGACTTTTTTCTCTTAGAAGCTTTTTTAATCCTTTGCATCTTTTCGCGTCTCGAGTACCCGATTAACTCCATTATTGCGCTATAGCTCCAATCAACCATTTCCTACAAAATAAACAATTAAGTGCAATAAAATGGCTAATAATCATCAAAGACTAGCTAAATTAAATGAGTAAAGATAGCTAGCTATGCTCGCTATCAGTAACGATTGACCGAATATTAATGAAATAATATTAATGTATTATTGAATTGAGTGTTATTAGTTATATTATGTTTGTATTTGCCTAAATAACCCTAATCCAATAAACTAGACATCCTAGGTTGTGGTATGAGTCTTGAACAGTATGTGGAGACTAAAGGAGTATACGAGACACTAGCGGAAGAGATTTGGATAAAAAAGCACTCAAATTTCATTTAATTTTAGAGAGAAAACATGCACAAAACAAACCGAAAGACAGAGTTTGGATGACCAACCTCTTGGAAGCTCGAATCAAGCAACTCTTTGGTGTTTTCTTTTCACGAACACGTCTAGGACAACCACGAGAGTCTTCCCCACTATCCTCCGGACTTAAAATGAGTTGTGGGACTCAAGAATGTGATGAATTTGGGAGATTTCTCTTAATGGTTCAAGTAAAAATTATGGGAATGAAGTTGTTCAACTTGGGAGAGAAATGGAATGTCTTTTTGCATGAACCAACTTCAGCAAAACTCACCTCTTGAAGAAAGAAGAAGATGATCTTATATATGAGGAAACAAAGCTTGGTGGTTGTTAACTAGTCACCAATTTTGGTGTCAATTTTACATTAAATGCATGAAACATTTCATGCTATGTAAAGCCACCGAAATTGAAATTCAAATAATCCCAACATTTATAATTAGGTAATGAAATTAAAATAATTAATTAAACTTTTAATTAATCATAATTATTTAATTTAATATCCAATACTAAATTAAATGATTTCCCCAATTTCAATCTCTTTCCAAACTGATATGAATCCCTATTAATATTTTAATCAAAATGTGTATCGAACGCACAATTATATTATAATATTTAAATCTCATTTAAATATTCTCAACTTTCTCAAATTTTAGTATAGTTTAATTCGTAATTAAACTTCAATGTTAAATGTATCGAACATAATTTAACGACAACTCGCAATAATGAATTTGAACGTTTCAAATTCTTCATCACACTTGTTCTAAGGTTTATTCCGTATGAGTTAGCTAGTAGGGTGATAACTCTCCAAAAGGGAGTTATTGAGGCCTTAATTCTATAAGGATTTGTGTGTCTTTTGTGCTTAATAGGGTTGCTTTTAGATAAATATTACATGTTTTAACCCATTTGGAAGAATGGAAGCTTTGGAAATTATTTTGTGCAGAATATGTTGCTAGGCGACTTTAGAGAGAAAATTATGTGCTGCAGCAAAGCGATGAGAAAATTTGTCACGTCACAGCTCGTTAGCCAATTTAACAAACCGAATTCTGTTAAGTTAGTTTTGAGATAAAGGAGCAAGGAGAGCCATCCACGTGTCTAGGTCAACCTAATTCAAGCCTCCTATCACTCTATAAAAGGAGATGACCGCCCAAGTCAAATTGATTCCACTTTTGGGAGAAAACATTCCATTTTTGGAAAGTTACTTCCACCTTTGAGAGCCGGATAGAGGAGAGATTGGAGACCACCAAGAAGACCATCAATTACAAGTTGTCAAGGGAATTAATCTTTTCTTGTATTACCTTGTAGTTATGGACATGCTTACTCGTATTGTAACGTGCGTCCCTATGCCTCTTATGAACTAAGTAGCTTAGGCGTTGGTTAGGGAACATGTGATTGTTGTGCTTAATTTCTAGTAATAAATATTGATTCTATGCATCTTGATTAATTGTTGTGCTCAATTCTATTTTGTGCCCGCCTAGCCAGCCGGTATGAATACCTCTCTCTAGTTTCAAGGATGATTTAGGGAGTGTGTGGCATTTAATCACATTAGATCATTGTATATTGGTGAACGCCAGTGACTGAGCTAGGGATAGCCAGTTGCCTAGTGCTTGATCGGTAGTACTTCATTGGGGTTGAAACACATTCCAAAAGATTCGGAGTTTCGGGAGGAATATGCTCATAAGACTGCGAGAGTTTTGCATGATCAATAATATTGCTAGAGCATCTTTCAAAACAATTACTAAATCCTTACCAGCTCCTGTGTCTAATTTGTCTGCCTATTTGTTTACTTTTTATTCTGTCATTTCTTTTGCTTCAACATTCCTATAAAAACCAATCATTTTTACCATATTTGAAACCATTAAAAAGTTATACAAAATAGATAAAGTGGAAGCTAGTTCAGACCTTGGATTCGATAATACTTATTACTTGTTGCGGAATGTGTATACTTGCACAGAGTCTAGAGTCTATTTACATATCATTTTTACTCACTCTAGGAACCAAACAAGTTTTTGGCGCCGTTGTCGGAGACTTGAATAATTTTTCATCTTATCTGTTGTGTGTATGTGTTTTTTGTGGTTTGGTGCTATAACTTTTTGATTGTTTCTTTTGTTTTTGCAGGTGTGAGTTTAATGCATGAGCGATCCGCCCGGAGTAAGGTTCAAGCTTGATCCAAAAATCGAGAGGACATTCAAGAGAGAAGGAGAGAGCAACGCAAAAACCAGAATCAAATGGATAACATGTCGCATCTTTCGCAGGGTCCTGAAGATCCAGCGAACCCCCAGCAGAATTGTTTGCTGCAGCAAAACCAGCCGCTGGAGCAAAATGAGCAGCAAAATAATTAGGCTGAGAACCCTATCTTGGTAGCAAATGATAGAGCCAGAGCCATTCGAGCGTATGTTTTTCCAATGTTTGATGAGTTGAATCCAGGGATTGCACGTCCTCAAATTCAAGCAGCAAATTTGAAATGAAACCGGTAATGTTTCAGATGTTGCAAACCGTGGGTCAATTCCATGGTTTGTCATCTGAAGACCCTCATTTGCATATTAAACTCATTCGCTCCAGGATCAATTAGGACATTGAATGAGTTACCTAAAAAATTTTTTAGTAAATATTTCCCACCAAATAGAAATGCTAAATTAAGGAGTGAAGTAGTAGGGTTTAGGCAACTTGAAGATGAGACTTTTAGTGAGGCTTGGGAGAGGTTTAAGGAGCTTTTGAGAAAGTGTCCCCACCATGGTTTACCACATTGTATCCAAATGGAAACATTTTACAATGGGTTAAACGGAGCAACCCAGGGTATCTACGAATAGTTGTTAGTGGTCGGATATTAGAGGCACAAATAAAAAGGTTGCGAGTGTATTAGAGGTTGATGGTGTGTCCACCATTAGGGCTGATCTTGCAATGATTGCTAATGCTCTTAAGAATGTGACAATGATTAGTCATCAACAGCCACCAGCTGTGGAGCCTGCTACATTGGTGAACCAAGTCGCAGAGGAAGCATGTGTCTATTGTGGTGAAGATCACAACTACGAGTTTTGCCCAACAATCCAGCTTCTGTGTTTTTTGTAGGTAATCAGAGGAATAACCCTTATTCTAACTTTTATAATCCAGGTTGGCGCAACCACCTCAACTTTGCATGGGGAGAACAAGGAAATAATGTGCAAACACAACAAAAGGTGAACCAATCGGGATTTGCTAAAGTGCCGGTATTACCCCAGCAAAATAAGCAGGCTTTGCCCAAGCAAAATTCGGGGAGTTCTCTTGAGGCAATGATGAAAGAATATATGGCTCGTACAAATGCCGCAATTCAAAGTAATCAAGCTTTAATGAGAGCCCTAGAATTGCAAGTGGGTCAGCTAGCTAATGAGCTGAAGGCAAGGCCTCAAGGGAAACTTCCTTCAGATATTGAACACCCTAGAAGGGAAGGTAAGGAGCAGGTAAAAGCAGTGACTCTTAGGAGTGGTAAGCCACTAGAGGAAAGAAAAGAGCCTAGTAAAACTCAGGATGTAGGAAAGAATTGTGATAAAAATGTTGTTGTTGAGGAAGAGTTGGAGATTGGTCAGGGTGCTGGAGGCAGCAATAAAGATGCTGGAGCATCTGGTTTTGTTCCTGATGTGGAATCACCTTATGTGTCGCCCCCACCTTATGTACCACCTCTACCTTTTCCACAAAGGCAAAGGCCTAAGAATCAGGATGGTCAATTTAAAAAGTTTTTAGAGATTCTTAAGCAATTGCATATAAATATCCCTCTAGTAGAAGCTATTGAGCAAATGTCTAATTATGCTAAATTTCTTAAGGATATTTTAACTAAAAAGAAGAGGTTAGGAGAGTTTGAAACGGTGTCTCTTACTGGGGAATGTAGTGCTATTCTTAAGAATGGGCTACCAACCAAGGCTAAGGATCCAGGATCATTTACTATTCCGTGTCAATAGGTGGAAAAGGGTTAGGGAGAGCACTCTGTGTTTCAAGTGCAAGCATTAACCTTATGCCTCTTTCGGTCTATCGAAAGCTAGGTATTGGTAAAGCTAGGCCTACCACAGTCACACTCCAACTAGCTGATAGGTCTATCACATATCAAGAGGGAAAATTTGAGGATTTCTTAGTAAAGGTAGATAAGTTCATATTTCCTATTGATTTTATTATCTTAGACTATGAGGCTGATAAAGATGTCCCAATTATTCTAGGTTGTCCATTTTTGGCTACTGGTAGGGCATTGATAGATGTTCAAAAAGGGGAATTAACAATGAGAGTCTGTAAGGAGGAAGTAAAATTTAATGTGTTTAAGGCCATGAAGTATCCAGACGAGATGGAAGATTGCTCTTTCATTAGGATTCTGGAGAACACAATTGTTGAGGCAGCAATACAGGATTCGACAAACAAGCATTTGGAAGATCATGGAGAGGTTAGTTAAGAGGATTTAGAAGTTTGTTCTTTAGAAAGAAAAAATGAAAAAGAGGTGTTTATGTGTGAGGATGTTTTTGAGTCTTTAGATTTAGATCAAAGGAAGGCTCCTCCTATTAAGCCATCCCTAATTGAGGCACCCACTTTAGATTTGAAGCCCTTGTCGGATCATCTAAAGTATGTGTATCTTGGGGAAGGTGAGACGTTACCCATTATTGTTGCATCAGATTTAATGCTAGAGCATGAAGAGGCCTTAATAAAGTTGTTGCATCAATACCACAAAGCTACCGGTTGGACATTGGCTGACATTCAGGGAATTAGCCCATCTTTCTGTATGCACAAAATCACTCTAGAGGAGGGATCCTTTCAGAGTATTGAGCAACAAAGAAGGCTTAACCCTGCAATGAAAGAGGTTGTTAAAAAAGAGGTGATTAAATGGTTGGATGCTGCCATTATTTATCCAATTGCAGATAGCAATTGGGTAAGCCTTGTCCAATGGGTTCCTAAGAAAGGAGGTGTCACTGTGGTAAACAATAAAGACAATGAGTTGATCCCAACCAGGACAGTAACTGGTTGGAGGGTTTGCATGGATTACAGGAGGCTCAATAAAGCTACCCGTAAGGACCATTTCCCTCTACCATTTATTGACCAAATGTTGGATAGATTAGCTGGTCAGGCCTACTACTGTTTCCTAGATGGTTATTCTGGGTATAACCAGATTACTTTCACCTGCCCTTATGGGACGTTTGCTTTTAGGTGAATACCTTATGGCCTCTGCAATGCTCCAACAACATTTCAGCGGTGTATGTTAGCAATTTTTTCTGATATGATTGAGTCCACTGTTGAGGTATTTATAGACGATTTTTCAGTTTTTGGAGGGTCTCTTTTCAGAGTTGTTTAGATAATTTAGGTAAGGTGCTAAAGAGATGTGAGGATACCCATCTAGTTCTTAATTGGGAGAAATGTCACTTCATGGTGAAGGAGGGCATAGTGTTAGGTCATAGGATTTCTAAGAATGGTCTAGAAGTTGATAGAGCAAAAATTGAGGTTATTGAGAGACTAGAACCATCGAATTCAGTGAAAGGAATTCGGAGTATTTTAGGTCATGCTAGATTTTACAGGAGGTTCATAAAGGATTTTTCGAAAATCAGCAAACCTCTTTGTAACTTATTGTGTACTGATCATGTTTTTGACTTTAATGTAGATTGTAGGAAGGCTTTTGAAACTTTAAAAGCTGCTTTAATCTCAGCACCCATTCTTTGTGCACCTAATTGGAATTTACCATTTGAGGTAATGTGTGAGCGAGTGATGTTGCAGTAGGTGCTATACTGGGGCAAAAACAGGGCAAATTTATCCATCCTATATATTATGCAAGCAGGGTTTTAAATGACGCACAAGTCAACTATACAACTACTGAAAAGGAGTTGCTAGCTGTTGTGTTTGCTTTTGAGAAATTCCGGCCATATTTGGTTGGATCCAAAGTCACAGTGTTCACGGATCATGCAACAATAAGGTACTTAATGTCTAAAAAAGATGCAAAGCCTAGACTAATTTGTTGGGTTTTATTATTGCAGGAGTTCGACTTGGAGATAAAGGATAAGAAGGGATCAGAGAATGTCATTGCAGATCATTTGTATCGTCTTGATCCATCATCATCTTTGTTGAAGCAATCTGCCATCTTAGATTCTTTTTCAGATGAATAGCTTTTTGCTGTTGAGGTAAAGGTAGCAAGTGATGTCCCTTGGTATGTTGATATTGCCAACTTTTTGGTCAAGGGAGTCACTCCTATTGACATGGATTGGAGGTAGAGGAAAAAGTTTAAGCATGATGCAAAGTTTTTCTATTGGGATGAGCCATTTATGTATAAGCAATGCTCTGACGGTATTATTCATAGGTGTGTTTCAGGTGATGAAGCAAAGGAAATCCTGGAGCAATTTCACTCTTTGCCATATGGAGGCCATTTCAGCGGTCAGAGGACAACTATGAGGATTTTGCATTGTGGATTCTTCTGACCTACTTTATTTAAGGATGCCCATTGGTTCTACAAGCAATGTGATGCTTGCAAAAGGAGAGAAAACTTAGGGCCTAGAGATGAAATGCCTCTTACTTACATTTTAGAAGTTGAATTATTTGATGTATGGGGTATTGACTTTATGGGGCCATTTCCCCCTTCTAATGGCAATGTTTTTATCTTATTGGCAATTGATAACATGTCCAAGTGGGTGGAGGCCATTGCATGTGTTGCAATTCTGAAGTGGTTAAAAATATAGATAAAATTCACTTCAAAATACTGTGCAAGTATACACAATCTAGCAGCAAGTGATAAGTATTTATTGTATCCACAGGGTCTTGAAATGTCTACCTCTATTGATTTAATTTGACTTTTTAGTGATTTCAAAAGGTTGGTTAAATTGATTTGGGTTTTTAATGCTGAAGCAAAAGATATACGAAAGCAGTAAATGATTACGACTACAGAAAACAGAATGGAAACAGACACAGGTTAAGACTTTTGTAATTGTTTATAAAGATGCTCCAACAATTCTTTTGATCTGTCAATCTCATGCAGTATTATCAGCAAGATCCTCCCGGAACTCCGGATTTTTTGGAATATGTTTCAAAACCAATGAAGCTCTACCGATCAAGCACTAGGCAACTGCTATCCCTAACTCAGTCACTGGCGTTCACCAATACACAATGATCTAGCGTGAATTATTGCCACACAACTCCTATATCATCCCTGAAACTAGGAGAAGCTATACATACCGGCTAGCTAGGCGGGCACATAATGAAATTAAAGATCAACAATAATTGAAGATGACATCATCAAATAGAATTTCCAGATTTTATAAATGTAACAATCACATAATTCCTAACCTATGCCTACAAAGCACTTAGTTCATGATTGAAAACATAAAATACGTTACAATCTCGATAAGCACATCCATAATGCAAAATACACAAGAAATACTAATCCTTTTAGCAATTGGGGAGATGAAACGACTGCTCCAAACCACCAAGAACATAGAAGGACTTCGTCTCCTTGAGAGGAATTGCACTTGGTCTTCTAAATCTCCATTCTGCCGTCAATTCGGCCTCCGGCCGATTGATTCGGTCTCCAAGTCGGGAATGCCTTTAACTTTGACGGCTTCTCCTTTTATAAAATGAAGATTAGGTTAAATTGGACAAATGGCAGACTCTCCTCGCTCCTTTATCCCGAAAATAACTCAACAGAAGTCGGTTTATCAACTTGGCTAACGAGCTGTGACGTGGCAGTTTTTGCTCCCAACTTTGCTGCAGCACAGATTTTGCTCCCTCACGTCGCTCAGCAGTATTTTCTGCACAAAATAACTTTCAAAGCCTCCATTCTTCCAAATGAGTTAAAACATATAATATTCATCTAAAAGAAACCCTATTAAGCACAAAAGACACACAAATCCCTATAGAATTAAGGCCTAAATAGACCTTTCGGACAGTTATCACACCCCCAAACTTGAACTATTGCACGTCCCGAGCAATACTAACTTACTTTCCCTTAAAATTCAAAACATTAGTCATAGCACAACTCAATCAAAACAAATATTCCAACACTAGCTTCAACCTTTACCTGAGCATCCTACAAAACCAAGCACTGCTGCAGCAAAAGAATTCTTTCAGCTTTGAACAAATAATCACCACCTTTAACTCAATCCTAAGAACTTACAATAGCCTAGCTCTATTATCAGACATTTTTAAACACATTTTAAGGGGTTTATATTTTTATGTTCTTCAGACTTAAACCAGCCCTACAGTCATAAGCTCTTAAGCATGAGATGACCCACTTTATGGTGCAGTATACCCTTGCCTCAAACTTATCACCAATTAGGCTAAATACTCATTGTTAGACCCAAAAATCCTTAGTTATCTATCCCTTGCTTCTCAGATTGGCGACATTTTATGATGAAGCTCACCTAAGCCATTGGAGACAGAAAACTGCTAGATTATCATTCATCCTTCAAAACTTTTGCTATATGAATTTTCTCAGCAAAATTTTCCAAAATTTTTTGTTTTCAGCAATTAATTTTTATCATTTTTCCAATATTTTATAGGTAATCTTTTGACGCAAAGACAAACTGTGGGTGTCACAAATGTCCTTGGTTACTCAATAACCTAGAAAAATAATTATGAAGGAGATGAATGCTCGAGCAAAACAAGCGGAGTAGCTAAAAGTCCCCCAAACTTAAATTATTCATTGTCGTCAATGAATTAGCAACATGATAAATTATACCCCCAAACTTAATTTTTTCTATCTAAATTTTAAACTAAGTGCGGGACCACTACAACAAATTATACATTTAATGTCGGACAGAAAAAAACACATGGGACTTTTAATGTCGGACAAAAAAAAGTGCGGGCCTTTTAATGTCAGACGCGCGTTTTTTAAAATTTCGGACGTTTAATGTCGGGCATTGCCCGACATTATTTGTTACGATTTAATGTCGGTCGAATTTAACCCCATTAGTCCCACTTTACGCTTTCTCTCTCCCTGCAAAAAAAAAAAAACCCCTTATTTCCCTTCTTTGCTCTCTCACCGACGACGATGCCTTTGTTCCTCTAACCGATTTGATTTTCTTCCCCTCACATTTGCAGCTTCACGCCCTGATTTATCTCTCCCCTAATAACCCATTTTCCACCGCTAGTTTGTACCCTCACCGACGACGCAAGTTCTTCTTCTCATCGGCGGTGCAAGTTCGTCCTCTCACCATCTCACGTTGTCGCCGGTCGGGGTTTTTTGTGGGGTCGCCATCGTTAGCCGTGGGTCATCGCCATGGGTCAGCCTCGTCGTGGGTAGTAGATTTGAGCCAGCGAAGGTCGTGGGCAGTAGATCTGAGGTCATGGAAGTCGTGAGTTGTTGTCGTAGGAATATATTCAAAGCTTATGGTCGGAGTTGTTCGAATCTGATCGGTTCGTAGATCTGAGATCTGAGTCGTATCTGCTTCGATATGGGTACTTCTATTCATTCGGATGTGAAATTTTCAAATTTGATCTTTTTTTTTTTTTTTTTTACTTTTGATGTGAGTTTCTTAAACTTTTGTTGAGGATTCCAATGTTGAGATGTTTGTTTTCTTTTTCTAACTTAGAAAGCTAAAGATCTGTGGCTATTTTATGGCTAAGTGAACATTTAAAAAGTTCAAACCAGAGGATATGAAAATCAATAATGAAGGGTTTGCTATTCAAATTAAGGTTTTCTACAATCTTCAATTATCATTCTATTTTTGAAATCCTATTGTTTTCTTTTTTATTTTGCTTGCTTGTTAGTACTGTTGTCTGAAACTAGTAAAGATGGATGTTGGTTGCTGCAATCCCCCAACCCCCCGAGCACAAACTTTCTTTTCTTGGGGTCCTTGTTTGGTTGGCTTCTTTTTGTTCTTTGAGAGGGTGTTTTATTCTTTTTTGGTTTTTTGCCTTTATGTTTTTAGTTTACTTGGGTGTTTTGTTTTTTCATTCCCTGTGGGAATTTGTATCCTTGAATTTTTTATATCTTCTAATTCTGGTCGCTGGCTCGCCAAATGACGGTAACTCTTGAAATTGTGGTTCATTATTAAAAAAAAAAAAAACTTATGGTCATATATCTGTTATGCTGCAGATATGTCGGGCACTGGCGTACATACATAATTGCATTGGTATCTGTCACCGGGATATCAAACCTCAAAACTTACTTGTAAGGTTTTTCTCTCACGAGTTTCAGGTTTATATGTGAAACTTATTGCATATGAGCTTAGTATAATGTTTTATATGCTATGTTATCGTTCCTAATTGTTTCAGCCAGGTTTGCATGTGTTTCTTGTTATGTTACAGTGTCACCTTAAGAAATAATATTAGTTTCATTGTGGTGTATCTGATACCATGTAGGTGGAAATATTTAACCGGATTGAAATATTTCGTATGTTTTATTGATTCTTTCATATATTAGGGGATTTCACTTGGAAAAAGAAAATGTTTCATACTAATGGATTTGGTTCCATAGACCGCTTTCCTTTGATTCTCCATTTCTACTCCAGAAATTGCCATAGAAAAGAAAAAGGGAATAAATTTGTGATTTTTGGATTGAATGTTGATGAAAACCCTAATGTGGGGCTTAGAGCTTTTCTCGCATCATTTTGGGATCTATTTGTTAGGTTTTTGAGGATATTCCTCTATTTTACTCATTCATAATTGAGTTTCAACCTCGTTATCTCATACATTTACTTTTTTGTGCCATATGGTAGCCTCTCTTGCGTTCTTTTCATCTTTTATAATTTTGTTATCCAAAAACATTAATCACAAAAGAAACAAAGCAGAGTGCAAGTTTTAAAATTTCTGAAATTTAAGATTATTTTTGGAATTTAGATAATTGCGTGGGTCACCAGTGTTATGAGTTTTGGTACTAAAGAACTTCAACATTACTTGATTGAATTAGTTGTATATATTAATTATAAAGATGTGAAAATTTTGCTTGGTGGTTAACTTGACTTAAAGTAGAAGGTTTATGAGATACATCTTAATGCTATTGCTATCAGCACATAATTGTGTTCTGATATTGTGACTGTTGCTTTCCATATAAGGAGCTGGCTTAAAGTCTCTGGTAATGTCTATACGTTCACCTATTATACAATTTCTCGAATATTTGATTGTCTGGGATATTCGGATCAATGGATTTATTAGTAGAATGTCTTCATATGTTTATGTCCATTATTTATTTTCTTCTTTTAGTTTTGCTTAATTGAAACTAAAAGGGAAAAAAAATGGATTACTAAAATGTTTTTGAGTAATGCCTCAAGAAAAACTTTTCATTTCCAGGTGAATCCACATACACATCAGCTCAAACTTTGTGACTTTGGGAGTGCAAAAGTATTGGTTAGTACTTTTTGAACCATTTATGGAGTGGAGGCCTGTTGCCTTTTTTCCTTATGAATTTATTAAATTTGCTTGCCATTTGTTCAGATGAAAGGGGAACCTAATGTTTCTTACATCTGCTCAAGATATTACCGTGCCCCAGAACTCATATTTGGTGCCACTGAGTACACTACTGCAATTGATATATGGTCAACAGGATGTGTAATGGTTGAGCTACTTCTTGGAAAGGTGGCGTACTCAAATCAACTATATGGATTTTGCGTGTGTTTTATTCATAATATTGATGATTCTGGTAACTTTTTCAGCCCCTTTTTCCTGGTGAAAGTGGTGTTGACCAACTAGTTGAGATTATCAAGGTGGGTCTATCAATTTATTGCCTTATTTTTAATTCTTTTTCATTTTTTACCATTCTCATTCTAAGTTCAAGTCTCGACTGGACATTGGGGCAGTCCTCAAAAGTAGGTAGATTTGTTATAGCATTCAAGGTTGTAAAATTAGCTTCGGTACAGCTTGGTATAACATATGTGGTATGTATTTTTGATTAGGAGAACTAGTGGGTGCTTTTAACTTCTCGACAGGATGATAGTGGCTTAGACTTCATGTTTGGATGGGGTCTCCTATAGCTCTTGTGATTTGATCATTTGTCGAGTTCATTTTTGTTGTGGTTCTATTGAAGAAGATACCTGCCTATCATATGTTTGCATTTGAAAACTGATCTTGTTTACAAAAATAACATTGTTTAACGTGTCATTTCAAAATTTCAATCACGTACACAGGTTTTGGGGACTCCAACCAGAGAAAAAATAAAATGCATGAATCCAAACTACACTGAGTTCAAGTTCCCACAGATTAAGCCTCATCCCTGGCATAAGGCAAGTCTATATTCCCGCACTCTTCCAAATTCTCTCTATGCAATTTTCAATTAAGCTTCAAGAGATTGGCATCTATTTCCAAATAAAGGCCGTTGTTTGAAAGAGGCATGCTTACTATCATGTTTTGATTCATTGTTGGATACACTATTCCTTTCACAATTTCAACCTTCAAGTGTATCTTTTTGAATGTTGAATAATTTTTACTTGGTATCTCAGTTGGATTAATGATGTATCATTCCCTCCTCAGCTTCTGTTCTTTGTGTTCTGCTCATTTAAGTAGTTACGAAATGTTCAACCTTTGGGGGCTCCTCTTTAGTGGTATTATTATGTTGCATGCCTGAGAGTGTTTATTCTTCATTAACATAAACAGGTGGAATTTGGCTAGTAGCTTGTGCATAGAATCAGTTAATTACTTTACAAGGTAAAGTAGTTGTGGTTTTGGAATATTGATACATTGCAAGGGAAAAGCTTGCGTATGCACTCTTGGCCTTTTCGTTTTTCTGTTTCAGTGCTGCTTACTTTTAATTTGTCTTGGTTTGTCCCAAATTGGTTTTCTAATATATTAAGTTGCATTTCTTTGTACTCCTACTTTGTTGTTCTAAAATACACTTAGCTAACCCCCCATTAGATAAAGGGGCTCCGAATTGCTTGCTGCATCAAACAAATTTCTTACCACTCATTAATTACCACCATTTCCCTGATTTCTTACCACTCCTTGGGATCTTTCTTTTTTATTAGTTGGTGTTAAAAGTTAATAAATTTAAAAATGTTCTCCAATATGTGTAATTCATTTTGCAGGTTACTACTACGATAGTGAAGATTGCAGAAAAGTCATGGGAACATGTATCTGTCAATGGTCAACCACATAATCATGGTTAGTTGTTCATCTTTGTAAATGCTGACCAGTGAATAATTCCTAGTTCTTTTAGACGAACTTTTAGAACTCTTTGCTGAGAACTAACTTTTATCATCACATACACCCTTTGTGAAGATATTGAAGATGATAAAAGATTTAGTTAAAAAGAAAAAGTTATAGGGCTTATATTATTTTTGGTTGTGTCCGATTTGGCAATTGAGTTGAAGATGTTCTGCATAATGAATGTAATGACTAAATATTCTCTTTAATGTGTTGTTAGTGTTTTAATGTCCATGGTCGTCTCCGAGCGTCACAAGCCACTCGTTGATGTGAAACTCTTCAGGTTGTGTCCGATTTGGCAATTGAGGAATACTTCGTCTTCTTCGTCGTCAACTCATAACCTTCACCATAGTGGTCATGTCCCTATCGAAAGAAACTCAACGACGTCAAATAAATATCAAATTGCCATCGTCTTCCAAGATAGTGTCCTCTATGGCGAAGTCATTGTTGCCTCCTCGACGTCGCCTTGAGGTTGAAATATTTTAGAGTTATGTACTTATTTTGTCTAGCAAGTTTACTTTTTCTTTGTAAATTTGATGGATGGAAAGTTTTATGTATTATATACACTATTATATTTTATTAATGAAGTATATGTTCGTTGAGTTAGTTGTTTAAAAATACTTTTGGGACTATTTAAAAAAAAATACTTTTGGGACTTTATTTTGTGCATATGTTGATAAATGGAAAAATATTGTTGGTTGGCCACATGTGCAACCAACAATTTTTTTTTATTTACTACTAACACTTTTAATGTCGCACATTTAATGTCAGACACATTTAATATCACAACTTTTAATGTCGGGCAATGACCGACATAAAAAACTGACCGACATTAAAAGTAACTTTTAATGTCGGACAATGAATGGTTGACCGAGATTAAAAGGGCCCTTTTAATGTCGGGCAATGACCGACATTAAAAGGGTACTTTTAATGTCGGACAAAGCTTTTAATGCCAGTCAATGCCCGACATTAAAAGCGACCGACATTAAAACTTTTAATGTCGGGCATTGCCCGACATTAAAAGCCAAATTTGTTGTAGTGGACTAAGATTAAGCTTAAGGTGGATCAAATAAGACAATGCTACCTCAGAACTTTTGCTGCAGTCATGACCAGGCTAGAAGGAATGCTCAAGCAAAAGGTTTCTAGAGATCAGAACATCTTGGTCTAATTAAGCTAACTAGTCCAAGCTTCAAAAATTCAGAAGAAAAATAAGTTAGATACTCAAATGTGCCAAACAAAACAATATTTGATTTCATTAAAGATTAAGATCACAGATTTACGTAATCATGACAGAGATAGATTTTAAAGCAACAGATAAAAAACAAAGAAGCAGAAAGAACAAAACACATGCAAGGTGAGCACAAAAAATCATTCATCAAAATATTTGCTCGAAGAAATTGAAACTTCCCTTTAATTCTTCTTTATGTTCAGGCTCTGGGTTTTCTTCTTCATCTCGAATGATGGGCAAGGGTGGAATGCATGGGTTCATAAGATCATCAAGAAAAATTGGGAAGGCTTGATATAACTTAGAAAAATTTGCTTGCATAGCCCTCCTTAGTACGGTGTCCCTTCAACGATCATAGCTCTAGTAGGTTTGAAGTTGTCTCTCAGTGAATTCTAGCCTACTGAGAACCATCTCAAGTTGCTTCAGCACTCTATAGACACCGCACAACAAACCACCCTGGCGCACCTCACCTTTTTTAAGCCTAGCCAGATTGGCAGTGTCAATAATCCCATTATCAAACAAGTTTATATCACTGGAACTCTTTGGGACTCTGAACCTTCAAAAGCACTCGATCAAGGGAGACAATGAAGTCGTACGTTGTAGGCAATAATCTCTGCTTGACAAAGCTGAGCCAAGTGTTAGCCTCACACTTCATGTATGCTGACAGGAATGTTCTTGCCCCTTTACTAGACAACCTCCACTGGCCACTTAGTTGCTCGTTTGAGGAAGCAACTAATATTGCGTTGAAAACAGTGTGGAGGAAATCTTGCAAATTAAATAGATAATTAATCACTACATGGCTCCAGTCAACAAGAACTCTACGAACAATAATCAAGAATCCTTCATTTTCGTCGATGTTGGCGTAGAACTCCCATTCTAGTTGATCAACAGTGGGCTCCGGCTTTGCACACAACTGTTCCCAACTGTGATTAATAATGTTCGCTCAAGGAAAATGTGTGAGCTCTTTGCCACCATCGAAGCCGCGCTCCATTAGAACATCTCGCTTCAGGACTTCTTGATATTTTTGTCTTGCCTCTTCATTAATGAACCTCCCGTATAGAAATCTTTCATCAAGCTCAATTTTTTCACTCAATTTCGGTCTCAACTTCATTCCTCTCATCTTCTTTTTCCTCTTCTGGCTTTTCTTTTTCAGAAACAAATGGTAGGGACGAAGGGTTGGGGTAGGGGTTCTTACTTTTTTTTCTCTCTTAGACCTCTTCTTTTTTTCTTTGGTCTCTTCGAAGCCTCTTTAACCCTCTCTTCCATCGTATCTTCATCCACTGTCTCTCTTTCTTTCCTTGCTCGTGCTTTTTTTCCTCACAATAATAATACACAAAAAAAAGGATCAAATTAGTAGTAATAAAAGATGAGAGTGAAAAACGTACCTGATGGGATTGTATAAATAGAGCACTAACTCAAAGATCTTCAACAAATAATTAGCCCCTAATTATCTCTCAATTAATTGAAGTTACTATTTTAACTTCATGGATTCATAGAAAATTTTTATCATCTGTCAAACGGTAAGATCTTCTATTTACTATTTTCCCTTTGTGTGCAACAACCATAACGCCAGCTGCCCTCTGCTCAACACATGAAATCTTTGGTAATTAACTGCTTGCCCACACAATAAAATCTCAACGGTAAAATTATTGCTCTTATCTCAAAAAAAATCTTAATCGAATAAAATCTCTGATCTTCTCAACAAAACTATGAAATCAAATCTTTCTTTTTTTTTTTTAAATAACATCCACAAGATATATTATTTTAAATCTGGAAAAATCTTTCGAAAATAAAATTCTTCAAAATCAAATCTAAACTAACCAACAAAATAAATAAATAAATAAAATAAAAAACTAATCGAATAAAAATCAAATCAAAACAAAATAATATCAACATAGAAAAGAAATACAAAATAACATAAAAAACGTAATCAAATAATGGGAGCTTCTGATTAGAATGCTGAAATTTTGCTCCCTCAAAACCTGCGCTCCCTAAATCCAGTAACTTCAAAGAAGAATATTTCAGAATTAAATCAGGAAGATATATTATTAAAAATCTAATCTAAACAGAAATTAAAAATTCAAACTGAAATTAAATCAAAACAGAACTAATCCGATTAAATTAAGAATTAAATCGACCAAAATAAAATAAATAAATAAAACGAACATTAATCTACGAAAATACCAACGAATTAAAATAAATCAGATAAAATTGAAATCAATAAAATCTAATTCAAATTAATTCAAACCAGAATAAAATCCACGAGATAAAATACAATCGCAATGACACTATGAGATACAAATATTGCAATATGAAATGCTCCCGCAAAACTCTTGCTTTCTCATTGATCGACCAATTTTAGGGAAGGATATTTCAAAGGAAACTCTTCCCCTAGCAATGCTTTATTCGCTGCCATTTTACTTTAAGCTCATGACCATCATCAACACATTGTCTAACCATAGACACATCATTTGATAAATAAAACTTCACTCCATGGAAAAATTCTTTCATTTGTTTTTTTGATAAACCATGAGGCAAATTTCCAAAATCAAGGTAATTGGAAAAGTCATCATACCAAGGTGTTTTCACTGCCTTAATATGAGCTATAGTAAATAACCGCTCATCAATGAAGGATTTCTTAATCTCGGGTTGCTGGAGCAATGTCAATGAATTATACGGTTCAATAGGCTTGGATTTCTTATCTATTGGCTCTAAGGATTCAAAATTTCTCTCAAAACTAGAAATCCCACCTACAAATTTATGCTCATGCTCCAATCCACCTATTTCCAAATCCTCAATTTGGATTTCTCCAAATTTTTGGGTATGGTACTCCATCAATTCCTTCTCAAAGTGGTCCTCAGCAATCTCATCCAACACCTGAATGAACGAGCAATCCTCAAGATCATTAGGATATTTCATTGCATGAAACATATGAAACTTCACCTTTTGGTCATGCACCCTCGTTGTAAACTCCCCTTGTTGGACATCCATCAATGATCTACCAATTGCCAAAAATGGACTACCATCTTGGTTCTTAGACTTTTGCCTTTGTGGAAAAGGTAAGGGTGGGTCATAGGGTGGGGGTGGTACATAAGGTGGGGGTTCTACATCTGGAACAGAACTAATTGCTCCAGCATCTTTGCTGCTGCCTCCATCATATTGACCAGACCCAAATTCTTTTTCGACAACATTACTATCACTACTCTTTTCTACTTCCTGGGGTTTACTAGGCTCTTTTCTATCTTCTAGTGGCTTACCACTCCTTAAAGTCACTGCTTGCACCGACTTCTTACCTTCCCTTATAGGGTGTTCAATATCTGAAGGAATGTTCCCTTGAGGTCGTGCCTTCAACTCATTAGCTAGCTGGTCCACCTGAAACTCTAGGACTCTCAATGAAGCCTGCTGAATTTGGATTATGACATCATTACGAGCCATATAATCCTTCATCATTGACTCCAGAGAATTACCCGTATTTTGCTGGGACAAAGCCTTCTTATTTTGCTGGGGCAATGCCTGTGATTTAGAAAATCCGAACTGGTTCACCACCTTTTGTTGTCCTTGGGGGACTTGCGAATTGCTCCCTTGCCCTCCCCACGCAAAGTTTGGGTGGTTGCGCAGACCTGGATTATAAAAATTAGAATATGAGTTATTCCTCTAATTACCTACAAAAAACAAAAAAGTTGGATTGTTAGGGCAAAACTCATAATTATGTTCTTCACCATAATAGACACAAGATTCAGCTGCCACTTGATTCACAAATGCAACAGGCTCCACCACTGGCGACTGCTGAACATTGCTTACCACAGTTATGTTTTTAAGAGCGCCAGCTAATTCTGCAATATCGGCCCTGATGGTAGACACACCATCAACTTCTATCACACTCTTAACTTTCTTACTAGAGCCTCTAACATTTGACCATTGACAACTGTAGGTTGATATTGTTGGGTTTTATGCCCTAAAACTCGTAGATAGTGAATGTAACCGTTGACCGGATATTAATGAAATAATATTGATATATTTTTCCATTAATTGTTATTAGTTATTTTATATTTGTCTTTGCCTAATAATAACCCTAATCCAATAAACTAGACATCCGAGGCTGTAATATGAGTCTTGAACTATATGTAGCGACATATGGGATCATTGTTCAAGAAACAGCCTAAAGGGTCTATAGTATAGGGATAAGACTGGGTGCCTTATCCTGGTGACACTATGGATACGGCCCACTTTGTATTTGATACAAACGCTGCGATCCAACGCGTTCGTGTAGGAGACATGCGAGTGGGGGTATCCTATGCAATGAGTTTGCATAAGACCGGACCGCGAAATAGTAATCACTAGTTATAACACCGTTAACTAATTGGTTTTCTATTTTCACTAGGACGACCTAGACAACTTAGTCTTAATCCTGAGTTGATTATGGACTCCTGCTCATGAGAGATTGTCCTTTGATTTGTATGGGTGAGAGTGGCCAATACGCCGACTCAATAAGCCTACCACTTTGGGGACAAGATCGAATGGGGAGCTGGGAACATAATCGTACAAGATGGAATTCACTCCTTCCCGACTTTAGGGAAGCCGATGAGTGTTCCCTTAAGTGGTTACTCCGAGTCTTGAACAAAGGGCCCTACCCTCTCAATGGCACGAGAGGGTTTTCTGTTTGATGGTTGGACCATAAACAGATTGTTCATTAGAGGAGAATTGGTACTTAAGGAAATAGAGGTGACCCAGGGGTAAAACGGTAATTTGACCCAGCTGGTGTTACGGACACTCGTGAAGGACTAACTAGTCGATATTGGTCTAAGTTCCGTGGACACAGAAAATATGTCTGCAGTGAGAAGAGTGCAACTGTGAGTCTATAGTGGAATGTACACACAGTTAACGAATATTGATTATTGTGGTTAATGAGTTTAACCAATTAATCTCACATCGTTGGAGCTTCTGATCTTCAGGTCCATAAGGTCCAACTGGTAGCTCGTAAAGTAATTTGAGGCAACTAAGTAATTAAATGTAAATTGAAAATGTTCAATTTACTAAGGGAAATAAATATAATATATATTGATATATTATTATGAGAGAAATTAATATTTGAAGAAGTTCAAATATAAATTTATGGAAGATTGAAAGAATTAATTAATTTAAGTCCTAAAAGTGTTTGGGCAAAATTAATTAATTCAAGGCCGAAAATTAAATATGTGATATTTAATTGGTGGTTAATTAATTAAAGAATTCATTAACCATGAATTAATCAATTATGTAAATAATTAATCACTTAAGGAAGTGATTAATCATTTATGGGAATGATCTAATTACTTATGGAAGAAATTAGTCATTTATGGAAAAGATTAATCAATTGGGGAATTGATTGATCATGATTGATTAATTAAGGAATAAGATTGAATCAATTTTGGAAAAGATTGATTTAATTGAATATTTTATTCATGGCCTCTCTTCTATAAATAGAACACTAGACCTAATTGGTCATGACACTTGACACTCTTGAAAGACAAGACCTAGAATTCTCTCTAGCCTCCCTCTTAGAGAAAGACTCCCACAAGTCTTTGACCTCCTAGACTTAGAGACATACCGGTGTAACCTCTGTGGTTATTGTGTCAATCAAGAAGGAATTTCCAGCGAAGAAAAACAAAGGCGGCTGCTGCGTTTTCGTTCGTTGGAGCGTCGTTTGCGAAGAACGGTCAAGTCTACAACGGAGGTTTGTAACGGTTCTTCCTCTTTTCGTTAGAAAAGTTTTTAAAATAAATTTAGATTTATTTTAGCATGTTTAAACCGATTTTACAGCAACTTTAAAGCATGTTTAAAGTTTTGTTTGAGTTATCGTAATGGCATTTTAATGTTAATTAATATACGGCGTAAGGTCCAAACGATGCGCTTCCGCTGCGTGGGGACTTTTATTCCCTTCAATCGGCATCAGAGCCATCGCTGTCCCTATTAATTAATTTTAAAAGTTGCGATAGGCTCTAATAGGTGGGATTTATGCATAATGTATGTTCGGTTTGCATTGAACTGTTTAGGTTAATTTTATGGCCATAGATTTTATTTTTATGTGATTTTGATCATGTAAGGCCCGGTGTTTCGGGTATATTATGTAAAATCGAGTCCTATGTAAGTCCGGGTCTAGAATAGGTTTTTATGAGATGAAAATCGGAGCAATCGTCGCTGAAATCAGGGCCAAAATCGGAGAAAAGTTGTTGTTTCTGCCCAGAAATCGATTCCAGACGCAACAGCGTCAGGACGCTCCTTCAACAGCGTCTCGACGCTGTCTCGATACTGAAGGCGCTCGGTAAGGAAAGCGCACAGCGTCGGGACGCTACCTCAACAGCGTCTCGACGCTGTCTCGATTACGCAGGCGCCAGATATGGAAAACGCACAGCGTCGGGACGCTAATCAACACAGCGTCTCGACGCTGTCACGATGGAGGCGCGACCTAGGGTTTCGAAAGGCGCTGTTCAAGGTGTAACCGGTCCGGTTCGGACCGGTTCGGCTGGGCTGGGACCTATTTGGTCCGGTTCAGCCAATTTTTGGCATGGTTCGTGATTTTGGAAGCCGGTTCGAGGTGGTTTGGGGCGGTTCGTGCTGTCTAGACCAATTCCGGAGCTGTACATGGATTTTTAGGATAGAATTTAGCTAAATTAATGTAATTTAATGCTTTATTTTATCCTAGGAGCCATAATTAACCGGTTCAATTGCTATTTATATGCTTTATGGATGTCATATAGAATATTTAATCCGACCTTAGGTTATAAACATGCTCATGCATTTTTTATATATTATAAATTGTTATAATGTATGTTTAAATGCATGGAATTGTTTTCATATTTTTTAATATAAGTGTATATTAATTTATATGAAAAAAAAATTGGAAAGCATGGAGCATGTCATTACTTAAATTAAATATAAATAGTTATGTTTAATGTGATGAATGAAGCATGCTTGGTTGATTTTCTTGATTGACTTATAATTGTTAGAATAAAAGAAAATCAAAATTGCATGAAGCATGAAACATCCATAGTTAATAATATAATTGTTATATTATTCATGCAATTGATGTGGCTTAATTATTCAATTTGAATGAGATTGTTGAATGAATTAAACCCTAGATTCTTGATTATAGGATTAATCATTAAAATTTGAAAAATTTCTTCAATATTAATTATTAGAAACCGTCAATCTATAATCAAGATTTGCATGCAAACATAAGATCATAGGATAAATTGGATTAATTTTAAATTGTTTAAAATTAATTAGACCTAGATCGATTTCTGATAGGATTAGAATCTTTTCTTACTTAGAATTAAAAATAGTTTTAATTTACTAAGTAGGAAAAACATTGCTATGATTATAAGGGAACTCCACCGGTAATGTTCTGTCTAAGGTTGGGGGTATTTAAGTTGACGGTTTACGGAACACCTCCTACCTGGGAACTGACCTGGAATACCGGAGTTGAATTAATCATAGTTAAATGTTAGCATGCAATGTCACTAGGTTTATTAAAAGTGTTTAATGCACCTAGATCTTTAGAGTAAAGACCTTACATTACTGAGGTTATAAGGGAACTCTCTCGGTAAAGTTCTGTCTAAGGTTGGGGGTATTTAAGTTGACGGTTTACGGAACACCTCCTACCTGGGAACTAACCGGATTGAGTTGAATTAACCATAGTAATGTTGACTTGCAATGTTGGGTTTATTAAAAGAAGTTTAATTCACCCAAAAGATTGCAGTTGAATCCTTTCCATAATTGTTATAATAGGATCAGACTTAGATAGATTGACTTAGCCGAATACTATCTAAGTTAAACAACCCTATATTAACCTTAGGACATTTTCAGTGGGAGGAAAATTACAAAACGAGATATAAATCAAGTTTTGCTCCTACGTCCCTATATTCACAACGTGAGATTCATGCTCGGCTTCGAGTCGCCCTAGGAGCGGCCTCCCTTCGGAAAGTGTTTGCATGGATCAATATCAAGGTGAATGGGAAAAATGTCTAGAGTAAGTGGGAGCGGGACACGTGTCAACGTATCCCTCGGTCTCCGCCCATAGTTCACACCGTGAGAGTCCTATGATCCGCCTGCAGGTTGCCCTGGTGCATCCATCCTTTCGGAGGGCCTGGTCATAGGATTCGGAACATCGTGAACTCCTGAAAAGGATAGGAGCTCTTAGGCTAATCACCAACAGTTGTCTTTCCCTTCGGTAGCCTGTTGGTGCGTGCCTCTGAGATCTGAAAGTGGGAGGGTTACACTTACGAGGATAAGTTAAAAGTGTTAACAAATCCTTGACCGAACAACGGTGGCTAATGTCTATAGGAATATGAGTTATTCTGGAATTAGAATTAGCTGAGAGGTGTCTCATTTCAAAGGAGGAGTACCTGATCACCCTTTGGTGGCTGATATTCTAAACCTCTGAAACGTCGTTGCAAAACTAAATCAATAGTTTTAGGGTTCTATGATTGTCTGTTTTGCTAAATTGATTGGATTGTGTGCAATTGTTTGCTTGTATGATGGGTTAAGGCAAAGATAACTAATACGGTCATTGTTTGTTTAAATTTCAGCAATGTCTTCCTCAATTGTCTCTCTGCTTAATAATGAGAAATTAACCGGCGAAAATTATGCTACGTGGAAGTCGAACTTGAATACGATTCTTGTTGTCGATGATCTGCGGTTCGTCTTAACGGAGGATTGTCCTCCAGCCCCTTCTCGTAATGCATCCCAGGCAGTTAAGGATGCTTATGACCGCTGGACAAAGGCCAATGATAAGACTCGCGTCTATATCTTAGCCAGCTTATCTGAAGTTTTGGCTAAAAGGCATGAGGGCATGGTAACAGCGAGGGAGATTATGAACTCTCTCCGGGAGATGTTTGGACAACCGTCCTACCAACTCCACCATGACGCTCTCAAATACGTTTATAGCTGTCGCATGAAAGAGGGCACGTCTGTTCGGGAGCATGTCCTGGATATGATGGTCCAATTCAACGTGGCAGAGGCAAACGGGGCGGTCATAGATGAGCGTAGTCAGGTTGCATTCATCTTAGAATCTCTTCCGAAGAGTTTTCTACAGTTTCGAAGCAATGCAATGATGAATAAAATAACATTCAACCTGACTAGCCTCCTGAATGAGCTACAGCTCTATCAGTCTCTTCTTAAGAACAAGGGACAGATAGAAGGAGAGGCAAACGTTGTCCACTCTAAAAGAAAGTTCGATAAGGGTTCATCCTCTAGAACTAAATCTGTAGCCACTTCTTCAAAGAAAACTCAGAAGAAGAAAGGAAATAAGGGGAAAGCTCCCAGTACTACTGCTAAAAGCAAGGGAAAAGCCAAAGTTGTGGCAGACAAGGGCAAGTGTTTTCACTGCAATGTAGATGGACATTGGAAGAGAAACTACCCAAAGTACCTTGCTGAGAAAAAGAAGGAAAAGGAAGGTAAATTTGATTTACTGGTTTTAGAAACATGCCTGGTAGAACATGATGAGTTTACCTGGATACTTGATTCAGGAGTAATCATGTTTGCTCTTCTTTTCAGGAAAATAGTTCCTTTCGACAGTTGAACGATGGGGAAATGACACTCAGGGTCGGAACTGGAGAAGTCATTTCAGCTAAAGCAGTGGGAGCTGCGAAGTTATTTTTTAGAAATAGATTCTTACTTTTAGAAAGTTTGTTAATCGTTCCCAAGATTAAGAGGAACTTGATTTCTATTTCATGTTTGATTGAACAATCGTATACAGTTACTTTTGATATGAATGAAGTGTTCATTTATAAAAATGGTGTACTTATTTGTTCAGCCAAATTGGAAAATAACTTGTATGTTTTAAGACCAACCGAAAACAAAGCACTTTTAAATCACGAAATATTTAAAACTGCTGAAACTCAAAGTAAAAGGCAAAAGATTTCTCCATCAAGTAACAATACTCATCTTTGGCATCTTAGACTTGGTCATATAAACATCGATAGGATCGGTCGTTTGGTAAAGAATGGACTTCTAAGCAAGTTAGAAGATGATTCACTACCACCTTGTGAATCTTGTCTCGAGGGAAAAATGACCAAAAGACCCTTTACTGGAAAAGGTTACAGAGCCAAAGAACCCTTAGAGTTAATACATTCGGATCTGTGTGGTCCAATGAATGTAAAAGCTCGAGGAGGATACGAATATTTCATCTCATTTATAGATGATTATTCAAGATATGGTTACTTATACCTAATGGGACATAAGTCTGAAGCCCTTGAAAAGTTTAAGGAGTTTAAGGCTGAAGTTGAAAACCTATTAGGTAAATCTATTAAAGTACTTCGATTTGATCGAGGAGGGGAGTATATGGATCAAAGATTCCAGGATTATATGATAGAACATGGAATCCAATCTCAACTCTCAGCCCCTGATACAACTCAGCAGAATGGTGTGTCAGAAAGGAGAAATAGAACCTTGTTAGACATGGTTCGATCAATGATGAGCTATGCTCAATTGCCTAGCTCGTTTTGGGGGTTTGCAGTAGAGACTGCAGTATACATCTTGAACAATGTTCCCTCGAAAAGTGTTTCTGAAACACCTTTCGAGTTATGGAAGGGGCGTAAACCTAGTTTGCATCACTTTCGCATCTGGGGTTGTCCTGCACACGTGCTTGTGACAAATCCTAAGAAACTGGAACCTCGTTCAAAACTGTGCCAATTTGTTGGTTACCCTAAAGAAACGAGAGGTGGTTATTTCTACGACCCACAAGAAAATAAGGTGATTGTATCGACAAACGCCACTTTCTTAGAGGAAGACCACATGAGAGATCATAAACCACGAAGCAAAATAATATTAGGAGAAGCTACTGAAGAATCATCAAGAGTTGTTGATGAAGTTGGACCTTCAACAAGGGTTGATGAAGGAACTAGTTCTTCAGATCCATCCCGTCCATCTCAATCGTTGGGAATGGCTCGACGCAGTGGGAGGGTTGTGTTACAACCTGACCGCTACTTGGGTTTAACTGAAACTCAGGTTGTCATACCTAATGATGGCATTGAGGATCCAGTGTCCTATCGACGGGCAATGAATGACGAAGATAAGGATGAATGGGTCAAAGCCATGAACCTGGAAATGGAGTCAATGTACTCCAATTTTGTATGGGAACTTGCAGATCTACCATATGGGGTAAAACCCATAGGGTGCAAATGGATCTATAAGAGAAAAAGAGATGCAGCTGGAAAGGTACAGACCTTCAAAGCTAGACTAGTGGCAAAGGGTTATACCCAAAAGGAGGGGGTTGACTATGAAGAAACCTTTTCTCCTGTAGCCATGTTAAAGTCCATAAGAATTCTTTTATCCATTGCCACATATTATGACTATGAAATATGGCAAATGGACGTCAAGACTGCCTTTCTGAATGGTAATCTTGAAGAGAATATCTTTATGTCTCAACCCGAAGGGTTCATAGCACAAGGTCAGGAACAAAAGGTTTGTAAGCTAAATCGATCCATTTATGGATTGAAACAAGCATCCAGATCATGGAACATTAGATTTGATACTGCAATCAAATCTTTTGGCTTTGACCAAAACGTTGATGAACCTTGTGTATACAAGAAAGTCAACAAAAGGAAAGTAGCTTTTCTAATACTTTATGTAGACGATATCCTACTCATTGGGAATGATGTAGGATACCTCACTGACATTAAGAAATGGCTAGCAGCCCAATTCCAAATGAAAGATCTGGGAGAGGCTCAATATGTTCTGGGAATCCAAATCATTAGGGATCGTAAGAACAAAACGCTAGCTCTGTCTCAAGCAACGTATATTGACAAGATGTTGTCTCGATATTCGATGCAAAACTCCAAGAAGGGACTCCTACCCTTCAGACATGGGGTACACCTTTCTAAGGAACAATCTCCTAAGACACCTCAAGAAGTTGAGAACATGAGGCACATTCCCTACGCCTCAGCTGTGGGCAGCTTAATGTATGCCATGCTCTGCACTAGGCCTGACATATGTTATGCAGTGGGAGTAGTCAGTAGGTATCAGTCTAATCCAGGGTTGGACCACTGGGGAGCGGTTAAGAATATCCTCAAGTATCTTCGGAGAACGAGGGACTACATGCTTGTGTATGGAGCTAAGGATTTGATTCTTACTGGATACACTGATTCTGACTTTCAAGCTTATAAGGATTCTAGGAAATCCACATCAGGGTCAGTATTCACCCTCAATGGAGGAGCAGTAGTGTGGAGAAGCATCAAACAAGGATGCATAGCAGACTCAACCATGGAGGCAGTATGGCTCAGAAAGTTCTTGACTGATTTGGAAGTGGTTCCGAATATGAACGTGCCCATAACACTATACTGTGATAACAGTGGGGCTGTAGCCAACTCAAAAGAACCTCGAAGCCACAAACGGGGTAAACACATCGAGAGGAAGTATCACCTTATACGGGAGATTGTGCAAAGAGGAGATGTGATCGTCACTAAGATCGCCTCGGAGCACAACATCGCTGATCCATTTACAAAGGCTCTCACGGCTAAAGTGTTTGAGGGTCATCTAGAAGGTCTAGGTCTACGAGATATGTATGCCATCTAATCTAGGGCAAGTGGGAGAAATGTATAATGGGTATAAGGATGCCTTAGTTCATTGTATTATTTTAATATACATGACATTTCCAGCTTTAGATTATTGCATTTACATCCCACTAACTAGTGTTTTAGTTCAAGTGGGAGTTTGTTGGGTTTTATGCCCTAAAACTCGTAGATAGTGAATGTAACCGTTGACCGGATATTAATGAAATAATATTGATATATTTTTCCATTAATTGTTATTAGTTATTTTATATTTGTCTTTGCCTAATAATAACCCTAATCCAATAAACTAGACATCCGAGGCTGTAATATGAGTCTTGAACTATATGTAGCGACATATGGGATCATTGTTCAAGAAACAGCCTAAAGGGTCTATAGTATAGGGATAAGACTGGGTGCCTTATCCTGGTGACACTATGGATACGGCCCACTTTGTATTTGATACAAACGATGCGATCCAACGCGTTCGTGTAGGAGACATGCGAGTGGGGGTATCCTATGCAATGAGTTTGCATAAGACCGGACCGCGAAATAGTAATCACTAGTTATAACACCGTTAACTAATTGGTTTTCTATTTTCACTAGGACGACCTAGACAACTTAGTCTTAATCCTGAGTTGATTATGGACTCCTGCTCATGAGAGATTGTCCTTTGATTTGTATGGGTGAGAGTGGCCAATACGCCGACTCAATAAGCCTACCACTTTGGGGACAAGATCGAATGGGGAGCTGGGAACATAATCGTACAAGATGGAATTCACTCCTTCCCGACTTTAGGGAAGCAGATGAGTGTTCCCTTAAGTGGTTACTCCGAGTCTTGAACAAAGGGCCCTACCCTCTCAATGGCACGAGAGGGTTTTCTGTTTGATGGTTGGACCATAAACAGATTGTTCACTAGAGGAGAATTGGTACTTAAGGAAATAGAGGTGACCCAGGGGTAAAACGGTAATTTGACCCAGCTGGTGTTACGGACACTCGTGAAGGACTAACTAGTCGATATTGGTCTAAGTTCCGTGGACACAGAAAATATGTCTGCAATGAGAAGAGTGCAACTGTGAGTCTATAGTGGAATGTACACACAGTTAACGAATATTGATTATTGTGGTTAATGAGTTTAACCAATTAATCTCACATCGTTGGAGCTTCTGATCTGCAGGTCCATAAGGTCCCACTGGTAGCTCGTAAAGTAATTTGAGGCAACTAAGTAATTAAATGTAAATTGAAAATGTTCAATTTACTAAGGGAAATAAATATAATATATATTGATATATTATTATGAGAGAAATTAATATTTGAAGAAGTTCAAATATAAATTTATGGAAGATTGAAAGAATTAATTAATTTAAGTCCTAAAAGTGTTTGGGCAAAATTAATTAATTCAAGGCCGAAAATTAAATATGTGATATTTAATTGGTGGTTAATTAATTAAAGAATTCATTAACCATGAATTAATCAATTATGTAAATAATTAATCACTTAAGGAAGTGATTAATCATTTATGGGAATGATCTAATTACTTATGGAAGAAATTAGTCATTTATGGAAAAGATTAATCAATTGGGGAATTGATTGATCATGATTGATTAATTAAGGAATAAGATTGAATCAATTTTGGAAAAGATTGATTTAATTGAATATTTTATTCATGGCCTCTCTTCTATAAATAGAACACTAGACCTAATTGGTCATGACACTTGACACTCTTGAAAGACAAGACCTAGAATTCTCTCTAGCCTCCCTCTTAGAGAAAGACTCCCACAAGTCTTTGGCCTCCTAGACTTAGAGACATACCGGTGTAACCTCTGTGGTTATTGTGTCAATCAAGAAGGAATTTCCAGCGAAGAAAAACAAAGGCGGCTGCTGCGTTTTCGTTCGTTGGAGCGCCGTTGGCGAAGAACGGTCAAGTCTACAACGGAGGTTTGTAACGGTTCTTCCTCTTTTCGTTAGAAAAGTTTTTAAAATAAATTTAGATTTATTTTAGCATGTTTAAACCGATTTTACAGCAACTTTAAAGCATGTTTAAAGTTTTGTTTGAGTTATCGTAACGGTATTTTAATGTTAATTAATATACGGCGTAAGGTCCAAACGATGCGCTTCCGCTGCGTGGGGACTTTTATTCCCTTCAGATATTCTCTCTAAAATCTCATGAGCTTCATTAAAGGTTTTTGCCAAAAGAGCCACTCCCGCAGAAGCATCAACCATACACTGAGTTGCTATGTTTAACCCATTGTAAAATATCTCTATTTGAATACAATGTGGTAAACAGTGGTGGGGACACTTTCGCAAAAGCTCCTTAAACCTTTCCCAAGCCTCACTAAAAGTTTCTTCCTCATTTTACCTAAATCCCACTATCTCACTCCTCAACTTGGCACTTCTAGTTGGTGGAAAATACTTACTAAGAAATTTCTCTACTAGCTCACTCCACGTACTTATCGATGCTGGAGCAAAAGAATTCAACCAATTCTTTGCTCCATCTCTAAGGGAATAAGGAAATAGGATTAATCTAAGGGCATCTATCGACACTCCCTCGATAACAAATGAATCACTAACTCCTAGAAAAGAGTTAAGATGAAGATGAGGGTCCTCGGATGGTAAACCATGGAATTGGCCAACCATCTCTAACATGTGAAACATGACCGGTTTCATTTCAAAGTTTGTTGCCTCAATAACTGGACGCACTATGACTGGATTTAACTCGTCAACTATTGGGAAAACATACGCTCTAATGGCCCTGTCCCTATCATTCGCTATAAGGATAAGATTCTTAGCCTGATTATTTTGCTGTCCATTTTGCTCCAGCGGTGGATTTTGCCGCATCACACAGTTCCTCTTCGAGATTCACTTGATTTTTTTTTTAAATCTAATCCGAAGGGGATCGCTCATACACTAAAGTCACACCTACAAAACAAAAAGAAACAATAAAAAAGTTCACGAACCAAATCACCAAAAATACACAAAAAAATCAATCAAATAAAACAATTTCAAGTCCCCCGCAACGGCGCCAAAAACTTGTTGCAATTCTGAAGTGGTTAAAAATATAGATAAAATTCACTTCAAAATATTGTGCAAGTATACACAATCTAGCAGAAAGTGATAAGTATTTATCGTATCCACAGGGTCTTGAAATGCCTACCTCTATTGATTTAATTTGCCTTTTTACTGATTTCAAAAGGTTGGTTAAATTGATTTGGGTTTTTAAAATGCTAAAGCAAAAGATATACGAAAGCAGTAAATGATTACGACTACAGAAAACAGAATGGAAACAAACACAGGTTAAGACTTTTGTAATTGTTTATAAAGATTCTCCAACAATTCTTTTGATCTGTCAATCTCATGCAGTATTATCAGCGGGATCCTCCTGCAACTCCGGATTTTTTGGAATATGTTTCAAAACCAATGAAGCTCTACCGATCAAGCACAAGGCAACTGGCTATCCCTAACTTAGTCACTGGCGTTCACCAATTCACAATGATCTAGCGTGAATTATTGCCACACAACTCCTAAATCATCCATGAAACTAGGAGAAGCTATACATACCAGCTAGCTAGGCGGGCACATAATGAAATTAAAGATCAACAATAATTCAAGATGACATCATCAAATAGAATTTCAAGATTTTATAAATGTAACAATCACATAATTCTTAACCTATGCCTACAAAGCAATTAGTTCATGATTGAAAACATAAAATACGTTACAATCTCGATAAGCACATCCATAATGCAAAATACACAAGAAATACTAATCCTTTTAGCAATTAGGGAGATGAAACGACTGCTCGTGAATGCCTTTAACTTTGATGGCTCCTCCTTTTATAAGATGAGGATTAGGTTAAATTGGACACATGACAGGCTCTCCTCGCTCCTTTATCCCGAAAATAACTCAACAGAAGTCGGTTTATCAACTTGGCTAACGAGCTGTGACGTGGCAGTTTTTGCTTCCAGCTTTGCTGCAGCACAGATTTTGCTCCCTCACGTCGCTCGGTAGTATTTTCTGCACAAAATAACTTTCAAAGCCTCCATTCTTCCAAATGGGTTAAAACATATAATATTCATCTAAAAGCAACCCTATTAAGCACAAAAGACACACAAATCCCTATAGAATTAAGGCCTAAATAACTACCTTTCGGACAGTTATCAGCATGCAATCAGAATGATGCCAAGACAGTAGCAAGGTTTCTTCAATCGCACATCTTTGCACGGTTTGGGACACCTAGAGCTCTAGTAAGTGATGAGGGTACACATTTTGTTAATAATATCTTAACTAAGCTTTTAGCTAAGTATGAAATCAAGCATAGGATAGCTATCCCTTATCACCCACAAGCAAATGGTCAAGCTGAAATAAGTAATAGGGAAATAAAATCTATTCTAGAGAAAGTAGTCCATTGATAGCGAGCAGAAATGTCGCTATTTTAGTCTCAATTTATTAAGCTTTTAGGTGCTTTAATCGTGTTTTTAATGAAAATATTTAATGAATTTTGTTATTTGGTCCTTAGGAGCAAAGTTGGTGATTTTGGGAGAAAAAGTACCAAAAATGAAGCAAATGAAGCCCAAATCCAAGCTCGATCAAATGGGGACCCAAAGAAGACAATCATGATAAAAAAGCCCAAAAAAAAAGTGAAGAGAAGGCCCAAAAGCAGCCCAAACCGAAGCTGAATATGCAGAAACTTGGTTCAGCGTCGAGACGCTATGCAAGGCAGCGTTGCGACGCTACCCATTTCTTGGGCAGCAAGTTGCGTGCAAGGCAACGTCGTGACGCTGTGCAATGTAGCTCGCGACGCTACCCATTTCTTGGGCAGCAATTTTGATCATGATGCATATTTAGATAATCCTCTGTTTGAGAATGATTTAGAACTGCCTAACTTTGAAAATGAATTAGACTTGCCTGCTTGTGAAAAATCTGCAGTTGATGATTTACCTTCCTTTGAAAATGAATTAAATTTGCCTGAAATGGATAATTTTGATGATGATATTGAATTGCCTGACATTGAGGATGAGCATGAAATACATAAGAAAGATTGCTTGATAGATAATTTTGAGTCTGATCATGATTACAGTGAATCTATTGAGTCTGATCTTGACATTCCTGAGTGCATGAACCCTGACAATGTTAATACCTTTGATTCGTGTCCTGATGATGTATATAGCATAAAATCTGACCCAGAGGAGCTCGAATCTGTGCATAGTATAGGGTCTGATCCTGAAATTCTTGAATTCTTTAATTCTTCTGATGATGAGTCATATGATAGCTTAGTCAAATCATTTTTTAATACTAAGTCTGAGGAATCTTCTGAGCATGTAAATATCTTTTCTGATGAATGGACTGGCATGATTGATAGGCCATCTTTAGATCCTAGACCAGTAGATATCATAACGCTTGATGACTCTGTTAACAATTGTTTTGAGAATAGAGATTTGGAAAAGAGATTTGATGCAGCTGATTATTTTCTGAAATGTTATTATGATAATCTCTTTAGTGAAGATGGGCCAGGGGAAAGTTTTTTTTCTCCCCTGTTTGTAGTATGCAATTCGGTGCGTGATTTCTTGCAGGACCCGGAGGATGATGAAAATTTTTATTTTGAGCCTCCGTAAGTGTGCCGAGCCTAGTCTAGCTAAAGACGTTAAAGAAAGCGCTGCTTGGGAGGCAACCCAAGGATTAAGTTTAGATAGTTGTTTTTGCGGTAAATAATTCTCTTTGCTCCGTGATCCAATTTTGTTTTGCAGGATCACCTTAGCAAGTCCCAATATTCCAAATTTCCCATTATTTTTTTTTTTTTGATCCAAAGGAAGAAGATGAAGCACTCCTAGCTCAGTATCCCTCCACTTGCTTTACAGTTTTTAAAACATTGGGGACAATGTTTAATTTAAGTTTGGGGGGGAGGCTTTCGCTGTGTTGAGCATATTTAAATTTTGTTTGATGTATGAATAGATAGCCATGATAGCCAAGGATGTGATTTTTGAAATTTTGGGAGAAAATGGTTTATATGTTGTGGAATCTGGGAGCACGGCAGAAATTGTGAAATTTTAAAATTTTTTGATACTTAGTTTTGATGTCTAAAGCATGCAATAGCCTTATCTAATGACGTCTTTGAAAATCTAGATTCTTATTATGGTTTTTAAAGTTTGTTGTCACCCTGATAGGCTTAGTTTCTAATATTAGGAAGTTCATGCTTGATTGTTCCAAAGAGTTAGGTAGAAAAAATGTTATGCCTGCTGAGAGAAAAAGCAAATGCAACAAAAGAAAATGAGAGAAAAGAAAAATTTGTTGAAAAAGATTTTTTTTTTTTTTTTTTTTTTTTTTTTTTGCTTGCAAAAGAAAAAGCCTAGGGTAAAAAGAGATACCTGCAGTGTGATCAGTTAGGCCAACCAAAGAATAAAATTCGGGTTAAGGGTCCCTGCACCGTAGTGTGAAAGCTAGTACCATTAGATATCAAAATGCAAGTTTGGGGGAGTAGCAAAAGAAAAAGAAAAGAAAAAGAAAAATCATTTGTGAAGTTTTGATCCCCCATGAAAAAGAAAGAAAAAATGACGGGCACCTTAGTTCCTTTTTTGCATGATAGAAGGAATCTGACCTATTAGGGGCTCTTAGCTAGTGTAGGGGGAAAACAAATGGAGAAAGCCATAAGACTAATCTAGGTTAGTAAAAGAATCAATAGATAAGTCATGAGCATGCTATTCATTAATCTTAAGTTCAAACTAGTTTAAGGTTTCTTCAAGAGTATGCGTGCTTGTTTATTCCACTTGCATGTTTTCCATTCTATCCTAAGATTTTCAAAATCATTGAGGCCTGAGCAACTCCATTTCATGCATCTTTAGAATTTATTTTGTTCGGGACTAGCAAAAGCTTAAGTTTGGGGGTGTGATAGCGAGCAGAAATGTCGCTATTTTAGTCTCAATTTATTAAGCTTTTATGTGCTTTAATCGTGTTTTTAATGAAAATATTTAATGAATTTTGTTATTTGGTCCTTAGGAGCAAAGTTGGTGATTTTGGGAGAAAAAGTACCAAAAATGAAGCAAATGAAGCCCAAATCCAAGCTTGATCAAATGGGGACCCAAAGAAGACAATCATGATAAAAAATCCCAAAAAAAAAAAGAAGTGAAGAGAAGGCCCAAAAGCAGCCCAAACCGAAGCTGAATATGTAGAAATTTAGGTCAGCGTCGCGATGCTACACATTTCTTGGGCAGCAAGTCGCGTGCAAGGCAGCGTTGCGACGCTGTGCAATGTAGCGTCGCGACGCTACCCCCAATCTGGGCCTATAAAAAGGCACCCTTGGGTGCCTCATTTACCATCAATCATTCACCAATTCCTTCCTTTCCTCCTCCCTTTGGCTCCTTTGGAGCCTCTCTCAAGACTTCTAGCCTTTTTTAGAGAATTCTTTAGTGGGAAATATTTTGGGGAGTTTTTGGGGAGCATCTTAGGAGGCTCAAGGAGTAGTCGGCAGAGCTCTGAGCGTCAGCAAGGGGTTTTTCGACGGTCAATTCCTTTCCTTTTATGCTCTTGATTATGCTTTCTATTGTAATTATTGTGGATATTTTAGCCATGTGTAGCTAAACCCCAATTTGGGGTCTTGAAATGAAATTATAGTTCAAATATTGTTGTAATTTCTTGTCTCTTGCCCTTGTCCTAATTATTTGTATGGATGTGCTTAATGCTTTATTCAATCTGGCCAATTGTGTAATGATTCGATTCTTAATGGAAACTCGACTGAGAGAAATTAGGATAGATCGTAATCCATGCAACTAGTTTAATTGCCCGTTGTGACACCGGGATTAGTTGATTAAACTTAGATTCCTAGAATGAATCAGAGCGTAATAATTAATGATTTTTAATAGCGCTAAGGACACTTAGGTTGTTAAAATGAATTAATTACAATTAGGGGAAACCGACAGGAGAACCTATGTGATTAACAGAGATTCTAGGATTATAGTTAGTTGGGCAATGAGATAAGATAATTATAACAATTATTTAGCTAATAATTGATTTTCAAGACACCTTTTCCCATTCAAAGAAAACTCTTTCTCCATACTTTATTTTGATTGATCAAATTATTTTCTTTTACTTGTTTTGAATTTTAAATTCCTCTTTATTGCATGAGCTATTCCCTAAATATTATTTCACCCAAGTATTTTTAGTGCTCAAGAGATTTTTGCTTTGCTTAATTTTCGCTTCGCTTCCCTGAGGATTCGATACTCGGAATACTTTCCGTTTTATATTACTTGTGACTCGTGCGCTTGCGGTAAGTCGTACACCATCGCGAACATCCATCCATCTAGAAAGGACTGGTCTTTTAGGTTGGATGAGGCTCTTTGGACTTATAGGACAGCCTATAAGACTCCTTTAGGTATGTCTCCCTATAGGTTAGTATATGGGAAAACTTGTCATTTACCATTAGAGCTTGAGCATAAAACGTTTTGGGCTTTGAAAAAATTGAATTTTGATCTGAGTCGGACAGGAGCAATAAGAATGCTGCAACTTAATGAACTGGAGGAATTTCGCCAATTTTCTTATGAAAATTCGAAAATGTATAAAGAAAAAGACTAAGTTGTGGCATGACAAGAGAATTAAGCCAAAGGAATTTGTCAAAGGTTAGAAAGTTTTGCTTTACAATTCTAGATTAAAATTATTTCCTGCCAAGCTAAAATCTAAATGGTCAAGGCCATTTATTGTTATTGAGGTTTTCCCCCATGGAGCAATTACTTTGCAGGATGAAAAATATGGGAGAGTGTTCAAAGTGAATGGTCAGCGTGTGAAACATTATTGGGGAGAGGAGTTCCAGACAAAATATCCTTCCCTAAAGTTGGTTGATGATTGAGAAAACAATATTTTTGCGGGAGCATTTTACAGAGCAATATTTTGAGCTCCCAGTGTTTGTTTTTATTCTCACTGATTTGATTTGATCTTAATTTTAATTAGGTTATGAATTGGTTGGTTTTAGTTTGAATTATTTTAGATTTCTTTTACTTTAGATTTTGCATGATTTATTTTTGTAATTCTGATTATTTTTATTATTTTTGGTAATTTAGTTTTTATTTTCCGATTAGTTTAGATTATATTTGGATTTTATTTTCAGTTATTTTAATTTCTAGATTAGCTTTAATAAAGATTTATCTGATTTATTCGGCTTAAAAAAAATAAAAGATAAAGATTTGATTTGAGTAGTTAATATTTGAATTTCCGGATTTGATTTTTCCATTTTGGATTTAAATTTAAATTCCATTTAAATTCCGTATCCAAGATTCGTTTTGCTCAGAGGGTTGTTACGGCAACTTTATGGCTGAAGCAAATCGTCCGAAATGGAAGGGTTTTGTTGAGAATTAATTACTTTTTACCGTTTGGATTTTTTGAATTTTCTATGGGTAGGTACAGTTGCATGAGTCATCTGATGGAGCCACATGTCAAACAGGGATAATCGAAGGGTTTAGTCGTTGGACAGTGGATAATAATTTACCATGGGCAAATGGAATCCAAGATTTTACCGTTGATGGATTTAAATTTTAAGATTGCATGTGGTTTTGAACGGTAAACTCAATTAATGTGAGCAAAATCTTTCGGTTAGGATTCAATTTGCTGGAGCCCTATTTATTAACAGCTTCTGGTAAGTATTTTTCACTTCGTCTTCTGGTTTCATTTTTCTTTCTTTGTTGCTATTTTCTGTAAACCCCTTGAGTCTTCCATGGAGAAAACGAGAGCAAGAAAAGATAGGGATATTGAGGAGGAAGAGGTACCTGTTACCCTTGAAGTACAGAAAATAAAAGCGAAGAAGAAGAAAACGCCGGAGGAAAAAGAAGCGAAAAGAAGGAGAAGGCAACAAAAGGGCTGAGGATCAAGAGGTTGTCCAGAATGCAACAGATGATGTTACTGACACAGTAGAAGAAGGGAATCCGAAAGAACCAGATGTACAGAACCTAGAGGAGGTTGAGCCGAGAATGACAGATACAGAGGAAGTTCAAGAAGAGAATACCGAGGAAATTCAAGAAAATCAGGCTGAGGAGGTGCAAGAACAACATGCAGAGGTTGTACCTAAAGGAGATAATGAGCCAGTGGAGAAGGCTCGAGTGGAGGTGATCATGCCAGAGGTACCCAAACGTCGCTGCATTAAGCGAAAAGCGGGCCACGTCAAGGTAGTCCGAACTAATACCCCCGCCTCCAGCTACTGATTCTGAAAGAGAGAATGCAGAGAAAGAAGAGCAGGAGAAGAAAGAGGCCGAGGGAAAAGCAAGAAAGGAGGCAGAGAAAAAGGCTAAGGAAGAGCGGTTGCTCAAGAAGAGGGCAGAAAGGGGCAAAAGTGTTGTTGAAGCATCGGAAGAACCTGACGAAATAGATGAGCCACAAATGTCGTATGACCGCTTCGTCAATCGTCTTGCCCAAGCAAAATATGCTGAGCTGCTAAGAAGAGACTTCCTGTTTGAGAGAGGATTTAGTGGTGATCTTCCGCATTTTCTGAGGACTGGCATTGCAGACCATGGATGGGAGTTGTTTTGTGCAAAACCTAAGTCTGTGAACGCATAGGTGGTGCACGAATTTTATGCAAATATTGACAAAGAATATGGTTTCCAAGTGATTGTTCGAGGAGTCGAAGTTGACTGGAGTCCTAGTGCTATTAACGCACTGTATAACCTTCAGAATTTCCCCCATGCAGAGTATAATGAGATGGTTGTGGCACCATCTAATGAGCAGCTAAGGGATGCTGTGTGGGAGGTGGGTATTGAAGGGGCACGGTCGCAGCTATCAAAAACAGAGAAAATGACGTTTCAGTCAGCTTATCTGAAGAGGGAAGCGAACACATGGATGGGGTTTATCAGACAGAGGTTGCTTCCTACGACTCATGACTCGACGGTCTCTAGGGAACGGGTTCTTCTGGTTTTCGCGATTTTGCGGTCTCTCAGCATTGATGTAGGAAAGATTATTGTTAATGAGATATCTGGTTGTTGGAAGAAGAAGGTGGGGAAGCTGTTTTTCCCGAATACCATTACCATGCTTTGCAAGCGAGTAGGAGTTTTAGAGAATGAAGGGGATGTTATTTTATTTGACCAGGGAATCATCGACACGCCTAACTTGGCACGGCTTCGGCGTATGCAAGAGGCACATCCGGGTGGGCTTGTCTACGGCATCAACACGATTTTAGAACAACTGGTAACACGATTTTAGAACAACTGGCACTGTCGGCCAGCAGGCAAGAGTTTTCCGAGAGGTAAGCTTTGACCTTCTGGAACCATGTTAAAAATCGTGATGCCAATCTGAAGAAGGCGCTACAGGAGAATTTTTCCAAACCATATCCAGCCCTTCCTGCATTCCCTGAGGATTTATTGAACCCCTGGATTCCACCCCCACCGGTTGAAAGAGGAGAAAAGGATGATAAAAATGAGCAGGGCCAAAAGGACTGACGAATGAAGTGGCCCTGTGCAAGCATGATTTTTGTTCTGACTTTTTGTTTGCTCGCGCATTTTCTACCCTCCTTTTCTGTTGATATTTTGTTTGCTTCTTTTTAATTTTTCTGCTTCTGAAAAAAATATATCTGCTTATGTAATTTCTTTTTATGTTTTTAATGAAATTTCCAAGTTGTTTCTGTTCTATGAGCACTGAGTAACTCTAACTTAACTAATTTTCTTCTGAATTTTTGAAGCTTGGACTGGTTAAGCTTAATTAGGTCAATGTATTCTGATCCCCAGAAACCTTTTGCTTGAGCATTTCTTCTAGTCTGGTCGATTGTTGCGGCAAAGAAGACTCTGGAGGTAGTGTTGACTTATATGATCAACTTTAAGCTTAGTTCTAATCTCACGCTCAGTTTAAAATTCAGATAGAAAAATTTAAGTTTGGGGGTATAATTGCAAAATTAATGATTCATTGGGGACAATGAATAATTTAAGTTTGGGGGACTTTTTGCTACTCCAATAGTTTTGCTCGAGCATTCCTCTCCTTCATTAAAATTTGTTAGGTTATTGAGTAACCGGGGACATTTGTGATACCCACAGTTTGTCTTCACGTCAAAAGATAACCTAGGGAATATGGAAAAATAAAAATTATTTGCTGAAAAAATTGATTGTTGAAAATTTTGCTGAGAAGATTCATGGAGCAAAAGTTTTGAAGGATGAATGATAATCCAGTAGTTTTTTTTTTCTGTCTCCAAGAACTTAGGTGAGCTTCATCATAAAATGTTGCCATTCTAAGGCGCAAGAGATGGAATAACTAAGGATTTTTGAGCTTTACAAAGAGTATTTAGCCTAGTTGGTGATGAGTTTGAGGCAAGGGTATACTGCACCATAAAGTGGGTCATCCCATGCTTAAGAGCTTATGATTGTAGGGTTGCTTTAAGTCTGAAAAAAAAATATATAAACCCCTTGAAAATGTGTTTTGAATGCCTGATAATAGAGCTGGGCTGTGGTAAGTTCTTAGAATTGGGTTAAAAGTGGTGATTATTTGTCCATGCCGGAAGAATTATTTTGCTACAACAAAGCTCGGTTTTGCAAAATGCTCAGCTAAAGGTTGAAGGTAGTGATGGATTGTCTGGTTTGATTAAGCTAGTCTTTGTCTAACGTTTTGAATTCTTAAGGAAAGGTTGGTTAGTATTGCTCAGGACGCGCAATAGTTCAAGTTTGAGGGTGTGATAACTCTCCAAAAGGGAGTTATTTAGGCCTTAATTCTATAAGGACTTGTGTGTCTTTTGTGCTTAATAGGGTTGCTTTTAGATAGATATTACATGTTTTAACCCATTTGGAAGAATGGAAGCTTTGGAAATTATTTTGTGCAAAATATGTTGTTGGGCGACTTCAGGGAGCAAATTCTGTGCTGCAGCAAAACGAGGAGCAAAACTGCCACGTCAAAGCTCGTTAGCCAATTTAACAAACCGAATTCTGTTAAGTTATTTTTGGGATAAAGGAGCAAGGAGAGCCATCCACGTGTCTAGGTCAACCTAATTCAAGCCTCCTACTCTATAAAAGGAGATGGCCGTCCAAGTCAAATTGATTCCACTTTTGGGAGAAAACATTCCATTCTTGGAAAGTTACTTCCACCATTGGGAGCCGAATAGAGGAGAGATTGGAGACCACCAAGAAGACCATCAATTACAAGTTGTCAAGGGAATTAATCTTTTCTTGTATTACCTTGGAGTTATGGACATGCTTACTCAGATTGTAACATGTGTCTCTATGCATCTTATGAACTAAGTAGCTTAGGCGTTGGTTAGGGAACATGTGATTGTTGTGCTTAATATCTAATAATAAATATTGATTCTATGGATCTTGATTAATTGTTGTACTCAATTCTATTTTGTGCCCGCCTGGCCAGCCGGTATGAATACCTCTCTCTAGTTTCCGGGATGATTTAGGGAGTGTGTGGCATTTAATCACACTAGACCATTGTGTATTGGTGAACGCCAGTGACTAAACTAGGGATAGCCAGTTGCCTAGTGCTTGATCGGTAGTATCATTGGGGTTGAAACACATTCCAAAAGATCCGGAGTTTTGGGAGGAATCTGCTAATAAGACTGCGAGAGTTTTGCATGATCAATAATATTGCTAGAGCATCTTTCAAAACAATTACTAAATCCTGACCATCGCATGTGTCTAATCTGTATGCCTATTTGTTTACTTTCAGTTCTGTCGTTTCTTTTGCTTCAGCATTCCTATAAAAACCAATCATTTTTACCATCTTTGAAATCATTAAAAAGTTATACAAAATAGATAAAGTGGAAGCTAGTTCAGACCTTGGATTCGATAATACTTATTACTTGTTGCGAACTGTGTATACTTGCACAGAGTCTTGAGTCTATTTACATATCATTTTTACTCACTCTAGGAACCCAACACAGGGGGACCTAACGGACCTACAGATCATGGGCTCCAATGATCCGAGATTAATCGACTAAACTCTTTTAACCTAGTTAACCAACATTTGTTAACTACCAACACACTCCACTATAGTCTGATAGTTGAACTCCTTTCACTGTAGATATATTTATGTCCACCTGATATAAGTATGATTAGTAAGTCGATCCTTCACAGGTTGTTTGTAACTACAGCTGCGTCAAATGTCCGTTTTACCCCTGAAGTTTCTTGTTCCTTAAGTCCCCACTGAATCCCTAATGAACAATTGATTTGTGGTCCAACCACTAAACCTAATACATCTCGGGCTAATGAGAGGGTGAGATCCCTTTGTTCACGTCCCGGAGTCAGCATTTAAGGGAACAACCTCTCTACTATCCCTAAATTGGTAGGAGTGAATTTCGCCTTGCAGAAATATGTCCCCAGTTATCTACCCGTTCCTGTCCCTTAAATGGGGGGTTTATGGAGTCGGCGATGATGAGTTACCTAAGTCATTGCACTAAAATAAATGAGTTTCAACAATAAACGACGTTATAAAGAAAATTGACTTATTTCTTGGTCCTAGTCTTATGCAAACTCATTTGCATAGGACGCCTCCACTCACATGTCTCTACAAGAACGATTTAGGATCACATCGTTTGCACTATATACAAAGTGGACCGCATCACTTAGTGTTCCCAATATAAGGTGCCCAGCCTTATCCCTATACTATAGACTTCTTAGGCTATTATTTGAACTTGATCCACTTTTATGTCACTACATAGAGTTCAAGTATTCATATGATATAGCCATGGATGTTAGTTTATTGGATTTTAGTTACTTAACTTGAAATTCACTCATTTAATTTAATAACTTAAGTGAACAAAAACTCGATAGTGACTTTATCGAACAAGTATACTACTATTTGTTTCATTCACTACCTACGAGTTTTAGGGCAGCAACCCCAACAATTTTCCACTTGCACTAAAACTCTAGTTGAGTGGAGTGTACAATAATCCATAAAAGCAATGAGTGAATAAATACTTGTATTAATAACAATTTACAAATACAATAAACCAGGGCATCACAATATCCAGTACATCATGGTATTGAATACCGGTTACAATCCTCCCACTTGCCCTAGATTATTTCCTGTACATATCTCACAGACCTAGACCCTCTAGATGGCTCTCAAACACTTTAGTCGTGAGAGCCTTCGTGAATGGATCAACAATGTTGTGCTCCGTCGCTATCTTGGTGACGATCACATCTCCTCGGTGCACTATCTCCCTAATGAGACGATATTTTCTTTTGATGTGCTTGCCTCGTTTATGACTTCGAGGTTCTTTTGAATTAGCAACTGGACCGCTATTATCATAGTAGAGAGTGATGGACAGATGGACATTTTGAATGACTTCTAAATCAGTTAAAAACTTCCTGAGCCATACTGCCTCGTTCGCCGCTTCGCAGGGAACTACATATTCGGCTTCCATGGTCGAGTCTGCTATGCATCCTTGTTTGATGCTATGCCACACTATTGCTCCTCTATTTAGAGTAAATACTTAACCCGATGTGTATTTCCTAGAATCCTTATCAGTTTGGAAGTCATAATCAGTGTATCCTATAAGGATCAAAACCTTATTGCCATACACGAGCATATAGTCCCTCGTTCTTCTAAGATACTTGAGAATATTCTTAACAGCAGTCTAGTGATCTGATCTGGATTGGATTGATACCTACTGACAATCCCTACTACATAACAAATGTCAGGCCTTATACACAACATGGCATACATTAGGTTGCCTACTGTAGAGGCATAGGGAATCCGTCTCATATCCTCAACTTCTTGAGGCGTCTTAGGATACTGTTCGTTAGACAAAATAATTTTGTGCCTAAAAGGTAATAAACCTTTCTTGGAATTTTGCATCTTATATCTAACCCACAACTTGTCTCTATAAGATCCTTGAGACAAGGCTAGCATTTTGTTCTTTCGATTCCTAATAATTTGGATCCCTAGAACATATTGCGCCTCACCCAAATCTTTTTTTTGGAACTGATTTGCTAGCCATTATTTAATTCCAGTAAGATAACCTACAACATTTCCAATGAGTAGGATATCATCTACGTGTTGGGATTTATGCCCTAAAACTCGTAGATAGTGAATGTAACCGTTGACCGGATATTAATGAAATAATATTGATATATTTTTCCATTAATTGTTATTAGTTATTTTATATGTCTTTGCCTAATAATAACCCTAATCCAATAAACTAGACATCCATGGTTGTAATATGAGTCTTGAACTATATGTAGTGACATATGGGATCATTGTTCAAGAAATAGCCTAAAGGGTCTATAGTATAGGGATAAGACTGGGTGCCTTATCCTGGTAACACTATGGATATGGCCCACTTTGTATTTGATACCAACGCAGCGATCCAACGCGTTCGTGTAGGAGACATGCGAGTGGGGGTATCCTATGCAATGAGTTTGCATAAGACCGGACAGCGAAATAGTAACCACTGGTTATAACACCGTTAACTAGTTGGTTTTCTATTTCACTAGGACGACCTAGACAACTTAGTCTTAATCCTGAGTTGATTATGGACTCCTGCTCATGAGAGATTGTCCTTTGATTTGTATGGGTGAGAGTGGCCAATACGCCGACTCAATAAGCCTACCACTTTGGGGACAAGACCAAATGGGGAGCTGGGAACATAATCGTACAAGATGGAATTCACTCCTTCCCGACTTTAGGGAAGCAGATGAGTGTTCCCTTAAGTGGTTACTCCGAGTCTTGAACAAAGGGCCCTACCCTCTCAGTGAGAAGAGTGCAACTGTGAGTCTATAGTGGAATGTACACACAGTTAACGAATATTGATTAATGTGGTTAATGAGTTTGACCAATTAATCTCACATCGTTGGAGCTTCTGATCTGCAGGTCCATTAGGTCCCACTGGTAGCTCGTAAAGTAATTTGAGGCAACTAAGTAATAAAAGTAAATTAAAAATGTTCAATTTATTAAGGGAAACAAATATAATATATATTGATATATTATTATGAGAGAAATTAATATTTGAAAAGTTCAAATATAAATTTATGGAAGTTTGAAAGAGTTCAAAATAATGAATTAATTAATTTAAGGCCTAAAATGTGTTTGGGCAAATTAATTAATTCTAGGCCGGGAATTAAATATGTGATATTTAATTGGTGGTTAATTAATTAAAGAATTCATTAACCGGGAATTAATCAATTATGGAAATAATTAATCACTTAAGGAAGTGATTAATCATTTATGGAAATGATCTAATCACTTATGGAAGTAATTAGTCATTTGTGGAAAAGATTAATCAATTATGGAATTGATTGATCATGATTGATTAATTAAGGAATAAGATTGAATCAATTATGGAAAAGATTGATTTAATTGATTATTTTATTCATGGCCTCTCTTCTATAAATAGAACACTAGACCTAATTGGTCATGACACCCTTTTGACACTTGACACTCTTGAAAGACAAGACCTAGAATTCTCTCTAGCCTCCCTCTTAGAGAAAGACTCCCACAAGTCTTTTGCCTCCAAGACTTAGAGACATACCGGTGTAACCTCTGTGGTGATTGTGTCAATCAAAGAAGAATTTCCAACGAAGAAAACCTTAAAGCGGGTGCTGCGTTTTCATTCGTGGAGCATCGTTGGCAAAGAACGGTCAAGTCTACAACGGAGGTTTGTAACGGTTCTTCCTCTTTTCTTTAGAAAAGTTTTAAAAATAAATTTAGATTTATTTTAGCATGTTTAAACCGATTTTACAGCGACTTTAAAGTTCGTTTAAAGTTTTGTTTGAGTTATCGTAACGGTATTTTAATGTTAATTAATATACGGCGTAAGGTCCAATTGATGCGTTTCCGCTGCGTGGGGACTTTTATTCCCTTCAATCGGCATCAGAGCCATCGCTGTCCCTATTAATTAATTTTAAAAAGTTGCGATAGGCTCTAATAGGTGGGATTTATGCATAATGTATGTTCGGTTTGCATTGAACTGTTTGGGTTAATTTTATGGCCATAGATTTTTTTTTATGTGATTTTGATCATGTAAGGCCCGGTGTTTCGGGTATATTATGTAAAATCGAGTCCTATGTAAGTCCGGGTCTAGAATAGGTTTTTATGAGATGAAAATCGAAGCAATCGCCGCTGAAATCGAAGCCAAAACCGAAGAAATCGTTGCTGTTTTGCCCAGATTCTGCCTCCAGACGCAACAGCGTCGGGACGCTCCTTCAACAGCGTCTCGACGCTGTCTTGATACCGAAGGCGCTCGGTAAGGAAAGCACACAGCGTCGGGACGCTACCTCAACAGTGTCTCGACGCTATCTCGATTACGTAGGCGCCAGATATGGAAAACGCACAGCGTCGGGACGCTATCAACACAGCGTCTCGACGCTGTCACGATGGAGGCGCGCATTAGGGTTTCAAAAGGCACGGTTCAAGGTGTGACCGGTCCGGTTCGGCTGGGCTGGGACCTATTTGGTCCGGTTCAGCCAATTTTTGGCATGGTTCGTGATTTTGGAGGCCGGTTCGAGGTGGTTCGGGGCGGTTCGTGCTGTCTAGACCAATTCCGGAGCTGTACATGAATATTTAGGATAGAATTTAGCTAAATTAATGTAGTTTAATGCTTTATTTTATCCTAGGGGCCAAAATTAACCGGTTCAATTGCTATTTATATGCTTTATGGATGTCATATAGAATATTTAATCCCACCTTAGGTTATAAACATGCTCATGCATTTTTATATATTATAAATTGTTATAATGTATGTTTAAATGCATGGATTTGTTTTCATATTTTTAATATAAGTGTATATTAATTATATGAAAAAATTGGAAAGCATGAAGCATGTCATTACTTAAATTAAATATAAATAGTTATGTTTAATGTGATGAATGAAGCATGCTTGTTTGATTTTCTTGATTGGCTTATAATTGTTATAATAAAAGAAAATCAAAAATTGCATGAAGCATGAAACATCCATAGTTAATAATATAAGTGTTATATTATTCATGCAATTAGTGTGGTTTAATTATTTAATTTGAATGAGATTGTTGAATGAATTAAACCCTAGATTCTTGATTATAGGATTAATCATTAAAATTTAAAATAGTTCTTTAATATTAATGATTAGAAACCGTCAATCTATAATCAAGATTTGCATGCAAACATAAGATCATAGGATGAATTGGATTAATTTTAAATTGTTTAAAATTAATTAGACCTAGATCAGTTTCTAATAGGATTAGAATCTTTTCTTACTTAGTATTTAAAATAGTTTTAATTGACTAAGTAGAAAAAACATTGTTATGATTATAAGGGAACTCCACCGGTAATGTTCTGTCTAAGGCTGGGGGTATTTAAGTTGATGGTTTACGGAACACCTCCTACCTGGGAACTGACCTGGAATACCGGAGTTGATTAATCATTGTTAAATGTTAGCATGCAATGTCACTAGGTTTATTAAAAGTGTTTAATGCACCTAGATCTTTAGAGTAAAGACCTTACATTACTGAGGTTATAAGGGAACTCTCTAGGTAAAGTTCTGTCTAAGGCTGGGGGTATTTAAGTTGACGGTTTACGGAACACCTCCTACCTGGGAACTGACCCGAACATTGAGTTGAATTAACCATAGTAATGTTGACTTGCAATGTTGGGTTTGTTAAAAGAAGTTTAATTCACCCAAAAGATTGCAGTTGAATCCTTTCCATAATTGTTATAATAGGATCAGACTTAGATAGATTGACTTAGCCGAATACTATCTAAGTTAAATAACCCTATATTAACCTTAGGACATTTTCAGTGGGAGGAAAATTACAAAACGAGATTTAAATCAAGTTTTGCTCCTACGTCCCTATATTCACAACGTGAGATTCATGCTCGGCTTCGAGTCGCCTTAGGAGCGGCCTCCCTTCGGAAAGTGTTTGCATGGATCAATATCAAGGTGAATGGGAAAAGTGTCTAGAGTAAGTGGGAGCGGGACACGTGTCAACGTATCCCTCGGTCTCCGCCCATAGTTCACACCGTGAGAGTCCTATCATCCGCCTGCATGTTGTCCTAGCGCAACCATCCCTTCGGAGGGCCTGATCATAGGATTCGGAACATCGTGAACTCCTGAAAATGATAGGAGCTCTTAGGCTAATCACCAACAGTTGTCTTTCCCTTCGGTAGCCTGTTGGTGCGTGCCTCTGAGATCTGAAAGTGGGAGGGTTACACTTACGAGGATGAGTTAAAGGTGTTAACAAATCCTTGATCGAACAACGGTGGCTAATGTCTATAGGAATATGAGTTTTTCTGGAATTAGAATTAGTTGAGATGTGTCTCATTTCAAAGAAGGAGTGCCTGATCACCCTTCGGTGGCTGACATTCTAAACCTCTGAAACGTCGTTGCAAAACTAAATCGATAGTTTTAGGGTTCTGTGATTGTCTGTTTTGCTAAGTGATTGGATTGTGTGCAATTGTTTGCTTGTATGATGGGTTAAGGCAAAGATAACTAATACGGTCATTGTTTGTTTAAATTTCAGCAATGTCTTCCTCAATTGTCTCTCTGCTTAAAAATGAGAAATTAACCGGCGAAAATTATGCTACGTGGAAGTCGAACCTGAATACGATTCTTGTTGTCGATGATCTACGGTTCGTCTTAACGGAGGATTGTCCTCCAGCCCCTGCTCGTAATGCATCCCAAGCAGTTAAGGATGCTTATGACCGCTGGACAAAGGCCAATAATAAGACTCGCGTCTATATCCTAGCCAGCTTATCTGAAGTTTTGGCTAAAAGGCATGAGAGCATGGTAACAGCGAGGGAGATTATGAACTCTCTCCAGGAGATGTTTGGACAACCGTCCTACCAACTCCACCATGACGCTCTCAAATACGTTTATAGCTGTCGCATGAAAGAGGGCACGTCTGTTCGTGAGCATGTCCTGGATATGATGGTCCAATTCAACATGGCAGAGGCAAACGGGGCGGTCATAGATGAGCGTAGTCAGGTTGCATTCATCTTAGAATCTCTTCCGAAGAGTTTTCTACAGTTTAGAAGCAATGCAATGATGAATAAAATAACATTCAACCTGACTAGCCTCCTGAATGAGCTACAACTCTATCAGTCTCTTCTTAAGAACAAGGGACAGATAGAAGGAGAGGCAAACGTTGTCCACTCTAAAAGAAAGTTCGAGAAGGGTTCATCCTCTGGAACTAAATCTGTAGCCACTTCTTCAAAGAAAACTCAGAAGAAGAAAGGAAACAAGGGGAAAGCTCCCAGTACTGCTGCTAAAAGCAAGGGAAAATCCAAAGCTATGGTAGATAAGGGCAAGTGTTTTCACTGCAATGTAGATGGACATTGGAAGAGAAACTGCCCAAAGTACCTTGTTGAGAAAAAGAAGGAAAAGGAAGGTAAATTTGATTTACTGGTTTTAGAAACATGCCTGGTAGAACATGATGAGTTTACCTTGATACTTGATTCAGGAGCAAGTAATCATGTTTGCTCTTCTTTTCAGGAAAATAGTTCCTTTCGGCAGTTGAACGATGGGGAAATGACACTCAGGGTCGGAACTGGAGAAGTCATTTCAGCTAAAGCAGTGGGAGCTGCGAAGTTACCTAAGTCATTGCACTAAAATAAATGAGTTTCAACAATAAACGACGTTATAAAGAAAATTGACTTATTTCTTGGTCCTAGTCTTATGCAAACTCATTTGCATAGGACGCCTCCACTCACATGTCTCTACAAGAATGATTTAGGATCACATCGTTTGCACTATATACAAAGTGGACCGCATCACTTAGTGTTCCCAATATAAGGTGCCCAGCCTTATCCCTATACTATAGACTTCTTAGGCTATTATTTGAACTTGATCCACTTTTATGTCACTACATAGAGTTCAAGTATTCATATGATATAGCCATGGATGTTAGTTTATTGGATTTTAGTTACTTAACTTGAAATTCACTCATTTAATTTAATAACTTAAGTGAACAAAAACTCGATAGTGACTTTATCGAACAAGTATACTACTATTTGTTTCATTCACTACCTACGAGTTTTAGGGCAGCAACCCCAACAATTTTCCACTTGCACTAAAACTCTAGTTGAGTGGAGTGTACAATAATCCATAAAAGCAATGAGTGAATAAATACTTGTATTAATAACAATTTACAAATACAATAAACCAGGGCATCACAATATCCAGTACATCATGGTATTGAATACCGGTTACAATCCTCCCACTTGCCCTAGATTATTTCCTGTACATATCTCACAGACCTAGACCCTCTAGATGGCTCTCAAACACTTTAGTCGTGAGAGCCTTCGTGAATGGATCAACAATGTTGTGCTCCGTCGCTATCTTGGTGACGATCACATCTCCTCGGTGCACTATCTCCCTAATGAGACGATATTTTCTTTTGATGTGCTTGCCTCGTTTATGACTTCGAGGTTCTTTTGAATTAGCAACTGGACCGCTATTATCATAGTAGAGAGTGATGGACAGATGGACATTTTGAATGACTTCTAAATCAGTTAAAAACTTCCTGAGCCATACTGCCTCGTTCGCCGCTTCGCAGGGAACTACATATTCGGCTTCCATGGTCGAGTCTGCTATGCATCCTTGTTTGATGCTATGCCACACTATTGCTCCTCTATTTAGAGTAAATACTTAACCCGATGTGTATTTCCTAGAATCCTTATCAGTTTGGAAGTCATAATCAGTGTATCCTATAAGGATCAAAACCTTATTGCCATACACGAGCATATAGTCCCTCGTTCTTCTAAGATACTTGAGAATATTCTTAACAGCAGTCTAGTGATCTGATCTGGATTGGATTGATACCTACTGACAATCCCTACTACATAACAAATGTCAGGCCTTATACACAACATGGCATACATTAGGTTGCCTACTGTAGAGGCATAGGGAATCCGTCTCATATCCTCAACTTCTTGAGGCGTCTTAGGATACTGTTCGTTAGACAAAATAATTTTGTGCCTAAAAGGTAATAAACCTTTCTTGGAATTTTGCATCTTATATCTAACCCACAACTTGTCTCTATAAGATCCTTGAGACAAGGCTAGCATTTTGTTCTTTCGATTCCTAATAATTTGGATCCCTAGAACATATTGCGCCTCACCCAAATCTTTTTTTTGGAACTGATTTGCTAGCCATTATTTAATTCCAGTAAGATAACCTACAACATTTCCAATGAGTAGGATATCATCTACGTGTTGGGATTTATGCCCTAAAACTCGTAGATAGTGAATGTAACCGTTGACCGGATATTAATGAAATAATATTGATATATTTTTCCATTAATTGTTATTAGTTATTTTATATGTCTTTGCCTAATAATAACCCTAATCCAATAAACTAGACATCCATGGTTGTAATATGAGTCTTGAACTATATGTAGTGACATATGGGATCATTGTTCAAGAAATAGCCTAAAGGGTCTATAGTATAGGGATAAGACTGGGTGCCTTATCCTGGTAACACTATGGATATGGCCCACTTTGTATTTGATACCAACGCAGCGATCCAACGCGTTCGTGTAGGAGACATGCGAGTGGGGGTATCCTATGCAATGAGTTTGCATAAGACCGGACCGCGAAATAGTAACCACTGGTTATAACACCGTTAACTAGTTGGTTTTCTATTTCACTAGGACGACCTAGACAACTTAGTCTTAATCCTGAGTTGATTATGGACTCCTGCTCATGAGAGATTGTCCTTTGATTTGTATGGGTGAGAGTGGCCAATACGCCGACTCAATAAGCCTACCACTTTGGGGACAAGACCAAATGGGGAGCTGGGAACATAATCGTACAAGATGGAATTCACTCCTTCCCGACTTTAGGGAAGCAGATGAGTGTTCCCTTAAGTGGTTACTCCGAGTCTTGAACAAAGGGCCCTACCCTCTCAGTGAGAAGAGTGCAACTGTGAGTCTATAGTGGAATGTACACACAGTTAACAAATATTGATTAATGTGGTTAATGAGTTTGACCAATTAATCTCACATCGTTGGAGCTTCTGATCTGCAGGTCCATTAGGTCCCACTGGTAGCTCGTAAAGTAATTTGAGGCAACTAAGTAATAAAAGTAAATTAAAAATGTTCAATTTATTAAGGGAAACAAATATAATATATATTGATATATTATTATGAGAGAAATTAATATTTGAAAAGTTCAAATATAAATTTATGGAAGTTTGAAAGAGTTCAAAATAATGAATTAATTAATTTAAGGCCTAAAATGTGTTTGGGCAAATTAATTAATTCTAGGCCGAGAATTAAATATGTGATATTTAATTGGTGGTTAATTAATTAAAGAATTCATTAACCGGGAATTAATCAATTATGGAAATAATTAATCACTTAAGGAAGTGATTAATCATTTATGGAAATGATCTAATCACTTATGGAAGTAATTAGTCATTTGTGGAAAAGATTAATCAATTATGGAATTGATTGATCATGATTGATTAATTAAGGAATAAGATTGAATCAATTATGGAAAAGATTGATTTAATTGATTATTTTATTCATGGCCTCTCTTCTATAAATAGAACACTAGACCTAATTGGTCATGACACCCTTTTGACACTTGACACTCTTGAAAGACAAGACCTAGAATTCTCTCTAGCCTCCCTCTTAGAGAAAGACTCCCACAAGTCTTTTGCCTCCAAGACTTAGAGACATACCGGTGTAACCTCTGTGGTGATTGTGTCAATCAAAGAAGAATTTCCAACGAAGAAAACCTTAAAGCGGGTGCTGCGTTTTCATTCGTGGAGCATCGTTGGCAAAGAACGGTCAAGTCTACAACGGAGGTTTGTAACGGTTCTTCCTCTTTTCTTTAGAAAAGTTTTAAAAATAAATTTAGATTTATTTTAGCATGTTTAAACCGATTTTACAGCGACTTTAAAGTTCGTTTAAAGTTTTGTTTGAGTTATCGTAACGGTATTTTAATGTTAATTAATATACGGCGTAAGGTCCAATTGATGCGTTTCCGCTGCGTGGGGACTTTTATTCCCTTCAATCGGCATCAGAGCCATCGCTGTCCCTATTAATTAATTTTAAAAAGTTGCGATAGGCTCTAATAGGTGGGATTTATGCATAATGTATGTTCGGTTTGCATTGAACTGTTTGGGTTAATTTTATGGCCATAGATTTTTTTTTATGTGATTTTGATCATGTAAGGCCCGGTGTTTCGGGTATATTATGTAAAATCGAGTCCTATGTAAGTCCGGGTCTAGAATAGGTTTTTATGAGATGAAAATCGAAGCAATCGTCGCTGAAATCGAAGCCAAAACCGAAGAAATCGTTGCTGTTTTGCCCAGATTCTGCCTCCAGACGCAACAGCGTCGGGACGCTCCTTCAACAGCGTCTCGACGCTGTCTTGATACCGAAGGCGCTCGGTAAGGAAAGCACACAGCGTCGGGACGCTACCTCAACAGTGTCTCGACGCTATCTCGATTACGTAGGCGCCAGATATGGAAAACGCACAGCGTCGGGACGCTATCAACACAGCGTCTCGACGCTGTCACGATGGAGGCGCGCATTAGGGTTTCAAAAGGCACGGTTCAAGGTGTGACCGGTCCGGTTCGGCTGGGCTGGGACCTATTTGGTCCGGTTCAGCCAATTTTTGGCATGGTTCGTGATTTTGGAGGCCGGTTCGAGGTGGTTCGGGGCGGTTCGTGCTGTCTAGACCAATTCCGGAGCTGTACATGAATATTTAGGATAGAATTTAGCTAAATTAATGTAGTTTAATGCTTTATTTTATCCTAGGGGCCAAAATTAACCGGTTCAATTGCTATTTATATGCTTTATGGATGTCATATAGAATATTTAATCCCACCTTAGGTTATAAACATGCTCATGCATTTTTATATATTATAAATTGTTATAATGTATGTTTAAATGCATGGATTTGTTTTCATATTTTTAATATAAGTGTATATTAATTATATGAAAAAATTGGAAAGCATGAAGCATGTCATTACTTAAATTAAATATAAATAGTTATGTTTAATGTGATGAATGAAGCATGCTTGTTTGATTTTCTTGATTGGCTTATAATTGTTATAATAAAAGAAAATCAAAAATTGCATGAAGCATGAAACATCCATAGTTAATAATATAAGTGTTATATTATTCATGCAATTAGTGTGGTTTAATTATTTAATTTGAATGAGATTGTTGAATGAATTAAACCCTAGATTCTTGATTATAGGATTAATCATTAAAATTTAAAATAGTTCTTTAATATTAATGATTAGAAACCGTCAATCTATAATCAAGATTTGCATGCAAACATAAGATCATAGGATGAATTGGATTAATTTTAAATTGTTTAAAATTAATTAGACCTAGATCAGTTTCTAATAGGATTAGAATCTTTTCTTACTTAGTATTTAAAATAGTTTTAATTGACTAAGTAGAAAAAACATTGCTATGATTATAAGGGAACTCCACCGGTAATGTTCTGTCTAAGGCTGGGGGTATTTAAGTTGATGGTTTACGGAACACCTCCTACCTGGGAACTGACCTGGAATACCGGAGTTGATTAATCATTGTTAAATGTTAGCATGCAATGTCACTAGGTTTATTAAAAGTGTTTAATGCACCTAGATCTTTAGAGTAAAGACCTTACATTACTGAGGTTATAAGGGAACTCTCTCGGTAAAGTTCTGTCTAAGGCTGGGGGTATTTAAGTTGACGGTTTACGGAACACCTCCTACCTGGGAACTGACCCGAACATTGAGTTGAATTAACCATAGTAATGTTGACTTGCAATGTTGGGTTTGTTAAAAGAAGTTTAATTCACCCAAAAGATTGCAGTTGAATCCTTTCCATAATTGTTATAATAGGATCAGACTTAGATAGATTGACTTAGCCGAATACTATCTAAGTTAAATAACCCTATATTAACCTTAGGACATTTTCAGTGGGAGGAAAATTACAAAACGAGATTTAAATCAAGTTTTGCTCCTACGTCCCTATATTCACAACGTGAGATTCATGCTCGGCTTCGAGTCGCCTTAGGAGCGGCCTCCCTTCGGAAAGTGTTTGCATGGATCAATATCAAGGTGAATGGGAAAAGTGTCTAGAGTAAGTGGGAGCGGGACACGTGTCAACGTATCCCTCGGTCTCCGCCCATAGTTCACACCGTGAGAGTCCTATCATCCGCCTGCATGTTGTCCTAGCGCAACCATCCCTTCGGAGGGCCTGATCATAGGATTCGGAACATCGTGAACTCCTGAAAATGATAGGAGCTCTTAGGCTAATCACCAACAGTTGTCTTTCCCTTCGGTAGCCTGTTGGTGCGTGCCTCTGAGATCTGAAAGTGGGAGGGTTACACTTACGAGGATGAGTTAAAGGTGTTAACAAATCCTTGATCGAACAACGGTGGCTAATGTCTATAGGAATATGAGTTTTTCTGGAATTAGAATTAGCTGAGATGTGTCTCATTTCAAAGAAGGAGTGCCTGATCACCCTTCGGTGGCTGACATTCTAAACCTCTGAAACGTCGTTGCAAAACTTAATCGATAGTTTTAGGGTTCTGTGATTGTCTGTTTTGCTAAAGTGATTGGATTGTGTGCAATTGTTTGCTTGTATGATGGGTGACATTCTAAACCTATGCAATTATGATTAAATGCTTTCAATTACTTGATCACTAGTTGAATGATTTGAGTGTTGAATCTTGCTCGGGGGAGGGGATTTGGCCTAAGACTTACTTTATTTAATTGCATGACTAAAGTAGAAATTCTAAGTTTGTGACGGGATTTGGAATAACTTTAGAAGTTGCTTGAAGAACTAAACTCAAGGCCTTGCATGTTAATGAATTATGCTCGGGAGAGATAGTTGGTTGCATGCATGAGAATCAATTATGCTCAGGAGAGATAGTTGTGATAAAAGGTTCCTAGACTTGGTAGAATAATTGCATGTGAAATTCATTCCATCAATTAATCCTCAATCTCAACAATGAAATCAATTCCCTAAGAGTCTTTCCATTTGAGTCTCCACCCTTTTATTTTATGCTTTTGTCTTTAGATTTATCTTTTGCATTAAGTTGTGCTCCCTAAATAAAATTGGACAAGATTATTCACAGTACTTAATTTGCTAGAAAACCAATCCAGAGGACGACACTCGTTTAATCACGAAAACACTATATTATTACTTAACCCATACACTTATGGTATGCAAATTTCGCATCTAGTTTTTGGCGCCGTTGTCGGGGATTGGCATATTTAGTTAAATTAATATTGTGGAAAAATGGTTCGGTCTTAATTTAGGGTGTATTTTTATTTTTTAGGTAGATTGCATTTTTTTCCCTTTTTTTGTTTTATTTCCATATTTTTTTTTGTTTTTTTGTTTTAGTTTCCGTAGTTGTAATTTTCCTTTTTAGTTCTTTCCTTATTCGTTTGATTTTTTTTCCTTACTAGTTTATCTTTTTTTTTCTTTTCGTTTTTTGTTTGAGTCTTGTCCTTTGTTCTTGTTGTTTGCATCTAATTGGAAGCCTAATATTCATTGATGCTTTAATTAATTTGAATGACTTTTTATAATTTTGGGTGGCCCATTAGGGAATCTGTGCCCGAAGAATCAACACCGTTTTCCAATTTTTCATCTTCAAGTTATACCCCTTTAAAAGAAAATTCTTCCTTAGAGAGCATAGTTCAAAATTATATTGAGGAGTCTAGAGCGAGAAGTCTAGAATTGGATAAAATTATAAAATGACCTCAAACCCCAAGGGAAGTTAGTGAGGTGGGATCCACTTCCATAGGATGTCTGGTGAGTCATGTGGCTGGTGATTCGTTAGCACCCATTCAGGAGCTTAGTTCTTTCGACCTTACTAAGGATGAGATTTTACTGGTGAGTTGCATAAATAGTGGGGAAGAATTGGAGAGTGTTAGCACCTTTCAAGAACATGTTTGTGAGGAAGAAAAAAGAAAATGAGCTTGCAGTGACAGAGGAAGTTCAGGAGGTAGAGTTTGACGTTGAAAAGCCTTCGTCTTTTTTATCTTCTCCATCCTTTGTAGAATATGATTGTTCCTTTTTCTATTCTCACGAGTCAGACTTAGAATCAGAGTCTCTTTATTTTGATCTTTCTCCTTTTATGTTTATTTTAATCAAAAATACCAAAAATATTCTGTTTCAGGGGCCCATGAGAAGCTAGTAAGCTTGCTAGCAATGGTGAGTTTTATCGATTCAAGGAAGAAAGGCCCAAAGAAATACGAGAATTTTTATGTGCCTTGACAGACTGCACGAGAACGTCGAGCTAAAGATGATAAACAAGCACTTATGGGAGGCAACCCAAGTTACTTTGTTATTGTTTTTATGTTGTTTTTGTTTTTGTTTTGTAGGAGTTCTTGTGTTATTGTCTTTGCCAAGCATTCATAAAAAGGTCATCACTCCAGGGCAGTATTGTTCACCCCTTCCACTCTCTTCTTGTTCTCATGCTTATGTATGCTTAAGATTTCTATACATTGAGGACAATGCATGTTTTAAATTTGGGGGTGGAATGCGTTGCTTGTTGAGCCCTTGAGCATCTGAGTTCGGGCTATAATTTTTTGAGCTTATTATGATTATGGCATATGATTGTTTCTGGATGCTACTTTTGCATGATTATGATTTCCTAGGATAGACTTTCTTGTCAATTTTTAAGCTTTTGATGAGTTGTAAGCAAGAGTGTCCAAAAAGGGAGACTTTTTAAACTTTTTCTAGGAGATGTCTTACATTAGTAGAGTATTTTCCTTGGTTTAGAATTGGAACTTGAATGCTTAGGAGCGAATTATTAGGTTCATATGCTTGTTGTCACCTTGATAGGTGTAGGGAAGAGCTAAAGAGTTAATTTTTTGCAAATTAGCATGTTTAATCTTGCTTAAGAGGAAAGAAAAGAACATATGCTTATCATGATCGTGGGAAAAAAAAAATCATTCCTGTCTTTACCATTAAGAAAAATTATGTCATGGCTTGTGCACAATATGCAATGTTTAATAATGTTTTAGGCAAAAAGAGCTACCCCTGTTGTGATCAGTTAGGCCAACTAAGAGTTAAACTCGAGTTAGGGGTCCCTACAATAGGTGTGTGAAAGCTAGTGCCCCTTTTAATTGCTTGATTCAATTTACTTTAAAAGCACTTAGGTATGGATGAAAACAAACTAAGTTGTTCCATTGTCCCATTAGTAAATCCTCAGTGCCAGTGTATAGGGAAGATAAGTTCAGGGTTTAATAAACCAATCCCGAGCTATTAGAGTCTAATCTAATTAAGTTAGATCTCGCTTATGCAAGTTAATTTTGGAAAACTTTTGATTTGTCTCCTTCATTGGGCCTTATGTGCATGTCTCTTGATTGCTTGTTTATTGACTTGTGAGCCTGGAGGATTGAGTCATGTTTGTTGCATCTATTTGTCAACCTATGCTTGTTTTTTAGATTGCATGAGGACTAGCAAAAGCTTAAGCTTGGGGGTGTTTGATAGCTCGAATAACGAGCTATATTTCTCGATATATTTTAGTTAGTCTTTGAGTGGTTTTGGGCAAATTTAAAGCACTTTCATGTTCCTTTTGTAGGAATTGATTATTGGAATCAAAATAGAGAAATTGGAAATAATGAGGTGTTCGGGCACTAAAAAAGAAGCAAAGAAAATTAATAAGGAAAGAATTTGGAGCTGCCCAACTCGAGAAGGCATTAGGAGTGAATCTGTGACAGCGTCGCGACGCTGCTCTAGAGTGTCTCGACGCTGCCTGTAGCGTCGCGACGCTGTGACAAGAGTGTCTCGACGCTATCAATATTTTCCTAAACAGAATGCTGGATTTTGGGGTAGTGTCGCAACGCTGTCCATAGCGTCTCGACGCTATCGGCAGATTTTCTATAAATTCAACACTTTCTTGCACGGTCAAGGGGAGTCCATTTGGTTAGATTTTAACCCTAATTTCGACTAGAGACCTTTGTTGGGAGCTGAAGCAAGGCCAAGGAGCGGGAATCAAGCGAGAAGACGTGGAGATCGTGACGGGGACGTGCCGGTTTCGACGGATTCGAGTTTTCCTTTCTCTTTCCCTTACCTCTTATAGTTTTTACAGCTTTTCTTTCAATTAGTGTTTGTGGTTTAAAGACTATGAATTGCTAGTTGTTTGTCTTAGGGATTGATGTAGTTGTTTTAGTTTGTTGGATTGATTTGTGGTATGAATATGCATTTATTTTACCTATGCAATTATGGTTAAATGCTTTCAATTACTTGATCACTAGTTGAATGATTTGAGTGTTGAATCTTGCTCGGGAGAGGGGATTTTGCCTAAGACTTACTTTATTTAATTGCATGACTAAAGTAGAAACTCTAAGTTTGTGACGGGATTTGGAATAACTTTAGAAGTTGCTTGAAGAAATAAACCCAAGGCCTTGCATGTTAATGAATTATGCTCGGGAGAGATAGTTGGTTGCATGCATGAGAATCAATTATGCTCGGAAGAGATTGTTGTGATAAAAGGTTCCTAGACTTGGTAGAATAATTTCATGTGAAATTCATTTCATTAATTAATCCTCAATCTCAACAATGAAATCAATTCCCTAAGAGTCTTTCCATTTGAGTCTCCACCCTTTTATTTTATGCTTTTGTCTTTAGATTTATCTTTTGCATTAAGTTTTGCTCCCTAAATAAAATTGGACAAGATTATTCACGGTACTTAATTTGCTAGAAAGCCAATTCAGAGGACGACGCTCGTTTAATCACGAAAACACTATATTATTACTTGACTCGTAGACTTGCGGTATGCAAATTATGCATCAGTCTTATGCAAACTCATTTGCATAGGACGCCCCCACTCGCATGTCTCTACATGAACAATTTAGGATTGCATCGTTTGCACTATATACAAAGTGGGTCGCATCACATAGTGTTCCCAAGATAAGGTATCCAGCTTTATCCCTATATTATAGACCGTTTAGGCTATTACTTGAACTTGATCCACTTTTATGTCACTACATAAAGTTAAAGTATTCATATGATATAGCCATGGACGTTAGTTTATTGGATTTGGGTTACTTAACGTGCAATTCACTCATTTAATAACTTAAGTGAACAAAAACTCGATAGCTCCTTTATCGAACAAGTATACTACTATTTGTTTCATTCACTATCTACGAGTTTTAGGACACCAACCCCAACAGAGATATACAGGGATCACTGTTCAAGATACAACCTAAAGGGTCTATAGTATGGGGATAAGACTGTGTTCCTTATCCTGGTGACACTATGGATAGGACCCAATTGGTATTTGATACAAACGTCATGATCCAACGAGTTTGTGTAGAAGACATGCGAGTGGGGGTATCCTATGCAATGAATTTGCATAAGATCGGACCGCAAAATAGTAACCATTGGTTATAACTCCGTTAACTAGTTAGATTTCTATTTCACTAGGACGACCTAGACAACTTAGTCTCAATCTTAAGTGGGTTATGGACTCCTATTCATGAGGGATTTCCTTTGATTTGTATGGGTGAGAGTTGCCAATACGCCGACTCAATAAGCTTATCATTTTGGGGACAAGACCGAGTGGGGAGCTTGGAACATAATCACACAAGATGGAATTCACTCATTCTTGTCTTTAGGGAAGCAGATGAGTGTTCCCTTAAGTGGTGTCTTCGAGTCTTGAACAAAGGGTCCTACCCTCTCATTAGCACGAAAGGGTCTTCTGTTTAGTGGTTGGACCACAAACAGGTTGTTCATTAGAGGAGCACTGGTACTTAAGGATATAGAGGTAACCCAGGGGTAACATGGTAATTTGATCTAGTTAGTGTTACGGACACTCGTGAAGGACTAACTTGTTGTTATTGGTCTATATCTTTGGACACAGAAATATGTCTGCAGTGAGAAGAGTGCAACTATGGGTCTATAGTGGAATGTACCCACAGTTAATGAATAATGATTAATTTGGTTAATGAGTTTAACCAATTAATCTCATATCATTGGAGCTTATGATCTGCAGGTCCATTAAGTCCCACTGGTAGCTCGTAAAGTAATTTGAGGCAACTAAGTCATAAATGTGAATTGAAGATGTTCAATTTACTAAGGGAAACAATATAATGTATGGTGATGCATTATAATAAATTATGAGAGAAATTATATTTGAAGAAGTTCAAATACTAATATGAATTTGATACATATTAAATTTATAGGATATAAGAGAATTTGAAGGAGTTAAAATTTTAATATGAATTTGAATCATATTATAGAATTAATTAATTGAACGCCAGAATATTTAATTGGGTATTTAATTAATTAATTAATTAATTGAAGGCCCGGAATTAAATATATGATATTTAATTGGGATATTAATTAATTATAAAATTAATTAATTGGGTAATTAATCAATTATGGAAATGATTAGTCAATTATGGAAATAATTGATTATTTGTGAATATTATATTCATGGTCTTTCTCCTATAAATAGAACACTAGACCGGGTTTAAAACACACATATTACACAAGACAAGATTGAACGCTCATTCTTGTATTCTCTCAAACCTCCCTCTTAGAGAGACTCTCACCACAGTCGATTGCCTCCTAGACCTAGAGTTATACTGGTTTAACCTTATTGGTAGTGTGTTTTGAAGAAGAAAAGTTCTAATGAAGAAACTTTGTGGTTGCTACGTTTTCAACATAAGAGCGGTGTTGGTGAGAATCGTTCAAGTCTACAACAAAAGGTTTGTAACGGTTCTCTCTATTCTCTTTGGAAAAACATGTGAATAAAATAGGTTTTTATTTTCTGTTTTTCCAGCATGTTTTATACCGATTTACAGCAACTTTATGTATGATAAAAGTTGTGTTTTTGCCTTTTGTATCGGTATCTTAATATTGGTTAATATACGGTGTGAGATCCTCTGATACGCTTCCGCTACGCTAGGGATTTCATCCCTACACATAATGCATTAAAGATGGTGAATGAATCTAGATTTTTAGATTCATTATGCCTCTTGGGTTGAATGGGTGCTTTACCAAGGTTGAAAGGATGCAACTCTTTACCATATGTACTAATTGAGTTGGTTGATCACTTATTTCTTTATCATTCTCCACTTCTTCGAGAAGATTCACCCTCGATTCTAAGGATGTCCTTGCAAAACAGCTTTGTAGTCATCATCTCGGACTCCTGAAACAAGTTTGAAAGAATTACCTTTTTTAGGAGAAAATCTCTATTTTCATTGTAATGAACTCCTCCCCCTTCGCCATTGATCAAAAATTTCAAACTTGATCATCCTACGTGACATGAAAGATCCATTGAAAACACTTGGAACACAAACCCCACTCTCATGGCTTTTTTTACTTAAACACTTTTTTTCACATCCACTATTTTCTTTTTCATTTTCCTCCTTTTTCTCCATCAATTCACTTTTAACACTTTCCTCTTTTTTGTGTATTTCCTTACCCTCTCCACCTTCCTCACTCTCCTCACTATTCTTTAAAGATTCTGTTTCCACCACATTTTGAACACATACTTCAACGATGTTATTGCCTTCCATACTAACCTTACTATTTTGTCCTTTCCTCTTATGGATTTTTATGATCACCCTCACTTCGAATGGGTTTGTCGCCAACATCTTGAAGTACGAAACAATCTCCATCATTTTGATTGGATTGTGCAGCTTCAACCTTCTTAGTTTAATCTCGTAAATTCATCTTTCTTTCATATTTCACTACTACAAATTTGATTTTTCATGACAGTGAAACACTGTCAAAAACAATATTTCTCGATAATTTTTTTAGTCATTAAATCGACCTCAAGAAGGCTCAATACATGATAGTTCAACAAAACATGTCACAAATATATTAATTATGACAGTTAAAAACTTTCGAACGCCTAAATTTTCTCGACCTTTTTTAAACGTCACACTAATTTGTTTTATGACAGTTGTCCAATGTCATTAGAAAACTAATAAAAACTAGGAAAAAAATATACTTTTGGCCCTTGACGTCTGGGTTAGGTTTCATTTTGGATCCTGAGTTTTCAAACTGAACAATTTAGCCTCTAAGCTTTGGGTTTCATTTTATTTTGGTCTTTTTGTCCAATTTTCTGTTAATAATTAACAGATTGCTGACATGACACTAATTTTTTATTAAAAAATAATTTCTAATTTTTTATTAAAAAATAATTTCTAATTTTTTAAATAAAAGTATATTAAAATAATAAAAATATTATTATTTTTAATATTTTATTTGTCCCCCCTCCCTCCTTCTTCTTCACCAACACCATCAGCACCATTCTTCACCACCACCACCTTGCTACTGTCGTCGGCGCCAGCGACGACGGAATTTTTTTTCTTCTTCTTCTCCTTCCTTTTTCCTTTTATTCTCTTTTCTCTTCATTTTTTAAATAGAAAAGAGAGGGGAGGAGGAGATCCCTCTTCCCTTTTCTGACATCGAAAAGGGGAGAAGAAGAAAAAATTCTTCACCGCCGACGATCGGCGATCGTCGGCAGTAGTAATAAGGTGGTGGTGAAGAATGGAGGTGATGGTATTGATGAAGAATGAGAAGGAGAAGAAGAAGAGAGAGTGGGGGGAGAAATAAAATATAAAAAAATAATATTTTTATTAATTTAATATATTTTATTTGAAAAAATAAAAAATAATTTATTTTGATAAAAAAAAATTAGTGTCATGTCAGCAATCCATTAGTTATTAATGGAAAATTGGATGGAGTGACCAAAATGAAACAAAATTCAAACCTCAGGGACTAAATTGTCAAGTTTGAAAACTCAAGAACCAAAATAAAACCTAACTCAAACCCCATGGACTAAAATTGTATTTTTTTCCTAAAAACTATTTTACTATCAGGATATATATATTAACGAAAATTCATTATCGTCAATAAAAATTTAATGATGACAATATGTTGCCATCACGAAAACGTAAATGATGTCAATGTTTTACTATAAATAATATGTTAATCATGACAGTTTTTTTTTTGTCATAAAAATACTTTGGATGAAGGTTCCTTGTTATTAAGAAAAATATGCACAATAACATTTTTTTCAATGTCATAGAAATCCTTTTAATGACAGTATTTTATCGTCACAAACAAATTTTCATTGAGGGATTTTGATTGTAAATAAAAACATATTTGTCATAATAGTTTCCGAATAGTATTTGTTGAAGGAGAAATTTCAGCCAATCACAAATTGCCACGTCATTAATATAAATTAATGATAAAATAAATTTGGGACCAATTACACATTTACACGTGTGCCTAAATTAAATTAATAGACATTAAAATTCGGCAAATCAAAGAATGTCACTTGTCTATTAGTGATCCATCAGATAACATCAGCCAAGTTCAATCAAATTATGCCACGTGGCAATTGGACCCAAGCCCAAGTCCATATGAGGTCCATCAAACTCTATAAATAGAGGAGGCCACCATTCATTCAGGGGGGATTCAGCCAGAGGCAGAGAGGGCAGAGTCTAGAGCATTCTCCCAAGATCCAGAGTCGTCAGAATCCAAAGAGTCCAGAGAATTCAGAGATCCGAGATTCAGAATTAAAAGGATTCAAGACTCAGAAGATTTGAAGACTAGAAGACTCTAAAAAGAGATCAACAAGCCAACCGACCGATCAAGAAGATCAACAAGTCAGCAGGCCAATCATCCAAGAGGATCAACAAGCTAACAAGCCGATCCAACAAATCAACAAGCCAACAGGCCGATCTAAGAGATCATCAAGTCAACAGACCGATCATCCAGGAGGATCAACAACCTAACAAGTCGATCCAACAAATCAACAAGCCAACAGGCTGATCCAAGAGATCATTAAGTCAACAGACCAATCATCCAGGAAGATCAACAAGCCAACAAGCCGATCCAAGAGATCATCACGCCAACAGGCCGATCATCCAAGAAGATCAACAAGCCAATAGGCCGATCCAAGAGATCATCAACCTAACAGACCGATCATCCAGGAAGATCAACAAGCCAACAAGCCGATCCAAGAGATCATCACGCCAACAGGCCGATCATCCAAGAAGATCAACAAGCCAATAGGTCGATCCAAGAGATCATCAACCTAGTAGACCGATCATCCAAGAAGCTCAACAAACTGGCCTAAGAAGATCCTTCAAGACTGGAAGACTTCAACAATCCTTGAAGACCAAAGACTCTTTAAGACTTCAAGACCCCAAGACTTCTTGAAGACTGAAGACCCTTCAAGACTAGAAGACTTCAACAATCCTTGAAGACCAAAAGCTCTTCAAGACTCCAAGACTTCAGGATCCGAAGATTCCAAAAGCTCCAATGATCAATTGAAGCTTCAGACTCGAGAACAAGCGTTCCAGCCCTCGAGTGAAACACAACCACACATACACAAGAGAGAGAATCAGAGGATTAAAGTTAGAGATTGTATACCCACACGCATACAAACATCAATACAATATATTGTTTATTCCACGTGTCTCCATCTCCGAAGTTACGTGTGAACAAATTTGCACGCCCAGTGGGACCATCTCTACCTCTCATCTCTCTCTCTTATCTCAAAACATAAAAGTAAATATGTCATTCAAGACTTCTTCGGTGGCCGCTGTCGAGATCAAGTCTTACATGAGTTCAACTGTCCATTGTTGCTTCAATGAACTGAGGTTGCAAGAAGATAAAGCTTCTATCATTGCAAGCAAAGAAACAACCTTGCAGGGGGCATATACCAATGACAAGTTTCTTGTTAAGTATAACCCTCTGTTTGAACCGGATTCTGACGTAGTGACTGTCATGATGACTGAGACAAGAACTATGGAAGAAAGAATGACTGAGATGCAAGAGCACATCAACAACTTGATGAAGGCGATTGAATAAAAAGATTCTCAAATCGTGCAACTAAAGTGCCAAATTGAGAACCAACATAACGCTGAATCAAGTCAAACCCATGTCATAAAAAAGCATGACAAAGGAAAGACTATAGTGCAAGATGATCAGCCACAGGGTTCTACTTCAATCGTTTCACTATCCATCCAACAGCTCCAAGATATGATCACAAACTGTATCAGAGCTCAGTACGGTGGACCTACTCAAGATTCCCTCTTGTATTCCAAACCTTATACTAAGAGGATTGATAACTTGAGAACGCCAATCGGGTATCAGCCACCAAAATTTCAGCAGTATGATGGAAAGGGCAATCCTAAGCAACATATTGCCCACTTCGTTGAGACATGCGAGAACGCTGGTACTCGAGGGGACCTACTAGTCAAACAGTTCGTTCGAACACTTAAAGGAAATGCGTTTGACTAGTACACTGATCTAGAACCTGAGTCAATAGGCAGTTGGGAGGAACTCGAAAGAGAGTTTTTAAATCGCTTCTACAGCACTAGACGATCCGTTAGCATGTTCGATCTCACCAACACTAAACAACGAAAAGGTGAACTCGTTGTTAACTATATAAATCGCTGGAGAGCCATGAGTCTAGATTGCAAAGATCGTCTCACTGAACTCTCTTCTGTTGAAATGTGCATTCAAGGCATGCACTGGGAACTCCTCTACATCCTTAAAGGTATAAAGCCTCGCACCTTTGAGGAACTAGCAACTCGCGCCCACGATATGGTGCTAAGTATTGCTAGTCGAGAAAACCAAGACCTTTTCCTCCCTGACATGAGAAAAGAAGGAAGGAACGACGAAGAGACTATAGAAGAATCTATGGTTGTCAACACAACCCTTCCCAAGTCGTCTTCGAAAGAAAAGCGACAAACGAATGGAACACATCACTTAACTTTAAAGGAAAGACAGAAGAAAATCTATCCTTTCCCTGATGTCGACATCCCTGATATGTTGGAACAACTATTGGAAGCGCAACTGATAGAGCTTCCTAAGTGTAAACGACCAGAAGAGATGGAGAAAGTCGATGATCTCAAACATTGCAAGTATCATCGAGTTATTGGTCATCCAGTGGAAAGATGTTTCGTCCTAAAGGACTTAATTCTAAAGCTAGCTATGGAAGGAAAAATTGAGCTCGACCTTGATGAAGTAGCTCAATCAAATCTTGCTACAATCAAAGAAAAGAGCAAGCATCAAAGAAAGAGGGATCTTAAGAAACTTCAGCCCAAGAGGAAAAGAAGTAAAAAGTCTTCTCAACCTCAACAACTGGTGATATTGAGTAAATCCTTCTCCAAAACTTTCCACAAAAAGGAAAAAGAGAACTTTGCAACTTCCTTCAGCATCGACGTAGAAGAAGTTGACAATGAAGGGAATAAAAGTCCCCACGCAGCGGAAGCGCATCGATTGGACCTTACGCCCTATATTAATTAACATTAAAATACCGTTACGATAACTCAAACAAAACTTTAAACAACCTTTAAAGCCGCTGTAAAATTGGTTTAAACATGCTAAAAATAAATCTAAATTTATTTTTAATACTTTTCTAGAGAAAAGGGGAAGAACCGTTATAAACCTCCGTTGTAGACTTGACCGTTCTTCGCCAACAACGCTCCAACGAACAAAAACGCAGCAGCCTCCTCGCCTCTTGATCGCTAGAATTTTCTTCTTGATTGACACAATAACCACAAAGGTTACACCGGTATGTCTCTAAGTCTAGGAGGCAAAAGACTTGTGGGAGTCTTTCTCTAAGAGGGAGGCTAGAGAGAATTCTAGGTCTTGTCTTTCAAGAGTGTCAAGTGTCATGACCAATTAGGTCTAGTGTTCTATTTATAGAAGAGAGGCCATGAATAAAATATTCAATTAAATCAATCTTTTCCATAATTGATTCAATCTTATTCCTTAATTAATCAATCATGATCAATCAATTCCATAATTGATTAATCTTTTCCACAAATGACTAATTACTTCCATAAGTGATTAGATCATTTCCATAAATGATTAATCACTTCCTTAAGTGATTAATTATTTCCATAATTGATTAATTCTCGGTGAATGAATTCTTTCACCAATTAAATATCACATATTTAATTCCCGGCCTAGAATTAATTAATTTTTCCCAAACACATTTTAGGCCTTAAATTAATTAATTCATTATTTTGAACTATTTCAAACTTCCATAAATTTATATTTGAACTTTTCAAATATTAATTTCTCTCATAATAATATATCAATATATATTATATTTGTTTCCCTTAATAAATTGAACATTTTCAATTTACTTTTATTACTTAGTTGCCTCAAATTACTTTACGAGCTACCAGTGGGACCTAATGGACCTGCAGATCAGAAGCTCCAACGATGTGAGATTAATTGGTCAAACTCATTAACCACATTAATCAATATTCGTTAACTGTGTGTACATTCCACTATAGACTCACAGTTGCACTCTTCTCACTGCAGACATATTTTCTGTGTCCACGGAACTTAGACCAATATCGACTAGTTAGTCCTTCACGAGTGTCCGTAACACCAGCTGGGTCAAATTACCGTTTTACCCCTGGGTTACCTCTATTTCCTTAAGTACCAATTCTCCTCTAATGAACAACCTGTTTGTGGTCCAACCATCAAACAGAAAACCCTCTCGTGCCATTGAGAGGGTAGGGTCCTTTGTTCAAGACTCGAAGTAACCACTTAAGGGAACACTCATCTGCTTCCCTAAAGTCGGGAAGGAGTGAATTCCATCTTGTACGATTATGTTCCCAGCTCCCCATTCGGTCTTGTCCCCAAAGTGGTAGGCTTATTGAGTCGGCGTATTGGCCACTCACCCATACAAATCAAAGGACAATCTCTCATGAGCAGGAGTCCATAATCAACTCAGGATTAAGACTAAGTTGTCTAGGTCGTCCTAGTGAAATAGAAAACCAACTAGTTAACGGTGTTATAACCAGTGGTTACTATTTCGCGGTCCGGTCTTATGCAAACTCATTGCATAGGATACCCCCACTCGCATGTCTCCTACACGAACGCGTTGGATCGCGACGTTTGTATCAAATACAAAGTGGGTCGTATCCATAGTGTCACCAGGATAAGGCACCCAGTCTTATCCTTATACTATAGACCCTTTAGGCTGTTTCTTGAACAATGATCCCATATGTCACTACATATAGTTCAAGACTCATATTACAGCCTTGGATGTCTAGTTTATTGGATTAGGGTTATTATTTAGGAAAAAACAAATATAAAATAACTAAATCAATTAATGGAAAAATATATCAATATTATTTCATTAATATCCGGTCAACGGTTACATTCACTATCTACGAGTTTTAGGGCATAAAACCCAACAGACAATTCCAAGAAGAGTGAACAAAGGACTTCCGTCTTCGATCGCATCAAGCCTCCCACTACTCGTCCTTCGGTATTCCAAAGAATGAGTATGGTCGCGACAGAGGAAGAAAATCAATGTTCGATGTCCACCTCCACTCGACCTTCAGCTTTCCAAAGGCTAAGTGTTTCCACGTCGAAGAAAAGTCGACCTTCAACATCTATTTTTTATCGCCTCAAAGTAACAAGCGGTCAACCTAAAAGAAAGATGGATAACTTGGAGGTGAAACTTTTTTATGAAGTAAACAACGACAAGAGCCTTCAAAGTAGCATCTCGTCACGTATGAAGAGGAAATTCTTTGTTCTCATAACTACAGAAGGTTCCTTGAAGGTGAAGCCAAATCTCATTGTCTTGACTAATCTTATAAATGAAGGATCTGATCAAGACCATGATAAAGATAAAAGCTTTTAAAATGTAAAAGCTCCTTATCGCAAGAGCCTGAACTGCATGATGCTCCTAGCCCACACGAGCTTAAAAGGTGAATGCAAAAAATTTTGAACTACGTTATGACTTGATCCCTTTTCTTTAAAGAGTACGTAGGCAACTTACAGAAAACTTTAAGTTCAGTCTCTGCAAACAAAAAAAAAATGCAACAAACATTGAAACACGACAATACAAATTGAAGAAGTTAATCACTACTGGGGGCAACACAACAAATTGAAGTTGCGCACCGTTATGAATATGAAGCTAAGAGTTGGATGAATAAAATAAGATTTCATTCCTCCAAATTCAATGTCTCGCTAGCCTCAAGTTCGGTGTTTCACTCACCCTAAGTTCGTGCATTCCTTCTCTTCAAGATCGAAGGTTCTCACGTGTTTCGTTGCAGTTCCTTTTCTCCAAGTACGAAGGTGCTCCTTCTCCAAGTTCGAAGGCTCTTACATTGCAGCGATGCAGTTCCTTCTCTCCAAGTTCAAAGGTTCTCACGCGTTCCGCTACAGTTGTTGGGCGATTTTCCGCAAGCGCACGGGTCGTCACAAGTAATATAAAACGGAAAGTATTCCGAGTTTCGAATCCTCAGGGAGGCGAAGCAAAACTTAAGAAAATAATTAAAATTCTCTTGAGCACTGAAAATACTTAGGTGAAATAATATTTAGGGACCGCGTTCATGCAATAAAAAGATTTAAATTCAAAATGACTAATGAAAAAAAATTGATCAATCAGAAATAAAATGTGGAGAAAGAGTTTTCTTTAAGTGGGAAGAGGGGTCTTGAAAATCGATGATTAGCTAAATAATTGCTATAATTATCCTATCTCATTGCCCAACTAATTATAATCCTAGAATCTCCGTTAATCACATAGGTTCTCCTGTCGGTTTCCCCTAATTGTAATTAATTCATTTTAACAACCTAAGTGTCCTTAGCGCTATTAGAAATCATTAATTATTACGCTCTGGTTCATTTTAGGAAACTAAGTTTAATCAACTAATCCCGGTGTCACAACAGGCAATTAAACTAGTTGCATGGATTATGATCTATCCTAATTTCTCTCCGTCGAGTTTCCATTAAGAATCGAATCATTACACAATTGGCCAGATTGAGTAAAGCATTAAGCACATCCATACAAATAATTAGGACATGGGCAAGAGACAAGAAATTATAACAATATTTTGACTATCATTTCATTTCAAGACCCCAAATTGGGGTTTAGCTACACATAATATTCACAATAATTACAATGGAAAGCATATTAAAGAGCATAAAAGGAAAGGAATTGACCGTCGAAAAACCCCTCGCTGACGCTTGGAGCCCCCGCTGACTACTCCTCGAGCCTCTAAGATTGCTCCCAAAATTCCCAAAATTTTCCCACTAGAAAAATCCTCTCAAAAAGGCTCAAAAGCCTTGAGAGGGGCTCCAAAAAAGGAGCCTAAGAAAGGAAAGAAATGATGAATTGATTGATGGTTTGATTGATGAGAAATGAGGCACCCAAGGGCGCCTATTTATAGGCCTGGAATAGGGGTAGCGTCGCGACGCTGCCTTGCTAAGCGTCGCGACGCTGCTGCGCACGCGGCTTGGGCAACAAGAAAGGGCAGCGTCGCGACGCTGCCTTGCTAAGCGTCTCGACGCTGTCCAGATTTTCCAGATTTTTCAGCTTCCTTTTGGGCTGATTTTTGGGCCTTCTTCTTCATTTCTCTTGGTCTTTTCTTCATAGATGACTTCTTTGGGCCTCCAATTGCATCAAGCTAGGATTTGGGCTATAATTACTTCAATTTTGGCTCTTTTTCTCCCAAAATCACCAACTTAGCTCCTAAGGACCAAATAACAAAATTCATTAAATATATTCATTAAAAACACGATTAAAGCACCAAAAAGCTTAATAAATTGAGACTAAAATAGCGACATTTCTGCTCGCTATCACACCCCCAAACTTAAGCTTTTGCTAGTCCCGAGCAAAATAAATTCTAAAGATGCATGAAATAGAATCGCTCAACCCTCAATGATTTTGGAATTCTTAGGATCGAATGGAAAACATGCAAGTGGAATAAGCAAGCACCGCATACTCTTGAAGAAATCTTAAACTAGTTTGAACTTAAGATTAATGAATAGCATGCTCAAGACTTATCTATTGATTCTTTTACTAACCTAGATTAGTCTTATGGCTTTCTCCATTTTTTTTCCCCCTACACTGGCTAAGAGCCCCTAATACTTCGGAGTCCTTCTATCATGCAAAAAAAAGTAACTAGGGTGCCTGTCATCCTTTTCTTTTTTCATGGGGGAGCAGAATTCTCACATGATTTTTTCTTTTTCTCTTCTTTTTCTTTTCTTTTTCTTTTGCTCCTCCCCCAAACTTGCATTTTGATATCTAATGGTACTAGCTTTCACACTACGGTGCAGGGACCCTTAACCCGAATTTTATTCTCTGGTTGGCCTAACTGATCACACCGCAGGTAGTTCTTTTTACCCCTAGGCTTTTTTTTCTTTTGAGCAAGCAAAAATTCTTTTACAACAGATTTTCTTTTTCTCACATTTTCTTTTGTTGCTTTTGCTTTTCTCTCAGCAGGCATAGCATTTTTTCCTACCTAGTTCTTTAGAGCATGAACTTCCTAATATTAGAAACTAAGCCTATCGGGGTGACAACTTTGAAAACCATAATAAGAATCTAGATTTTCAAAGACGTCATTAGATAAGCCTATTGCATGCTTTAGACATCAAAACTAAGTATCAAAAAATTTTAAAATTTCACAATTTCTGCCGTGCTCCCAGATTCCACAACATATAAACCATTTTCTCCCAAAATTTCAAAAATCACATCCTTGGCTATCATGGCTAGCTATTCATGCATCCAACAAAATTTAAATATGCTCAACACAGCGGAAGCCTCCCCCCAAACTTAAACTAAACATTGTCCCCAATGTTTTAAAACAGACAAGCATAAAGAGAGATACTGAGACTTCCCTGAGCTAGGAGCGCTTCATCCTCTTCCTTTGGATCCATGAAAAATGGGAAATGTGGAATTTTGGGATTTGCTAAGGTGATCCTGCAAAACAAAATTGGATCACGGAGCAAAGAAAATTATTTACCGCAAAAAACAACTAACTAAACTTTAATCCTTGGGTTGCCTCCCAAGCAGCGCTTTCTTTAATGTCTTTAGCTAGACTAGGCTCGGCACGCTTACGGAGGCTCAAAATAAAAATTTGCATCATCCTCCGGGCCCTGCAAGAAATCACGCACCGAATTGCAAACTACAAACAGGGGAGAAAAAAAACTTTCCCCTGGCCCATCTTCACTAAAGAGATTCTCATAATAACATTTTAGAAAATAATCAGTCGCATCAAATCTCTTTTCTAAATCTCTATTCTCAAAACAATTGTTAACAGAGTCATCAAGCATTAAAATATCTACTGGTCTAGGATCTAGAGATGGCCTATCAATCATGCCAGTCCATTCATCAGAAAAAATATCTACATGCTCAGCAAATCCTTCAGACTCAGAATTAAAAAATGATTCAACTAGGCTATCACATGACTCATCATCAGAAGAATTCAAGAATTCAAGAATTTCAGGATCAGATTCTATACTATGCACAGATTCACGTTCTTCTGGGTCAGATTCTATGCTATACACATCATCAGGACATGAAAAAAAAGTATTCATATTGTCAGGATTCATGCATTCAGGAATGTCAAGATCAGATTCAATAGATTCACTGTAATCATGGTCAGACTCAAAATTATCTATCGAGCAATCTTTTTTATGCCTTTTATGTTCATGCTCAATGTCAGGCAATTCAATATCATCATCAAAATTATTCATTTCAGGCAATTCCAATTTATTTTCAAAGGAAGGTAAATCATCAACTGCAGATCTTTCATTTTCACAAGCAGGCAAGTCTAATTCATTTTCAAAGTCAGGCAGATCCAAATCATTTTCAAACATAGGATTATCCATATATGCATCATGATCAAAATTCTCATTATCAATAAGCATTTCTCCTAAGCCTAGGCCAAGATTATAGTCTACCTCTTCATCGTCATCAGTCAAGTATTCAGGCCCAACAGAAAAACATGTATGCAAACTACAAACAGATTCATCTTGGCCAAAAATACTAAACACGACTTTTTCATCATCAATGTTCAAGGTAAGTTTACCTGTATGCACGCTAATCTCAGCCTTACCAGTGGCTAGGAAAGGTCTGCCTAAGATAATTGGCACGTCTTTGTCCTCCTTCATGTCCAGTACCACGAAATCTACAGGGAAGATGAATTTGTTGACTTTCACCAACACGTCCTCCACCACACCCATCGGGTGGGTAATCGATCTGTCAGCAAGCTGGAGAGTGACGTCAGTGTCTGTCATACGTGATAAACCAATCTTCCTGTACACAGAGTAGGGCATCAAATTTATACTTGCTCCTAATTCACATAAGGCCCTATCGAAGGATACTTCTCCTATGGTACAGGGAACAGTAAAACTCCCTGGATCTTTCTGCTTAGAGGGTATCCTACCAGAAATAATGGTACTGCTACTCTCAGATAAATTAAAAACTTCTTTTTTCAGACTTTTCTTTTTAGAAAGCATTTCCTTCATGAATTTTCCATAATTAGGCATATTATACAAAGCTTCTACCAATGGAATATTCACAGACAACTTTTTAAACATTTCTAAGAATTTTTTAAATTGTTCATCTAATTTGACATTTTTAAATCTTTGAGAAAAAGGTAACTCCCTGTAATCAAAGGTTGGACATTCGCCCCTCCGCTTAGGCGGGCTAATATGCGAACCTCTGTCATGGTGGTTGCATGGAACCACTTCTTCCTCTATCAGCTTCTTATTGTCATTCTGCCTCTCATCTTCTTTTCTACCTGCAAAGCTGTTAGAAAAATCACATTTTAATTCAATAGAGTTGGGAGGATGTTGGAACCTTTCAGAGGAGGCTTTTTGTGCCTCAGCCCCTTCATCTTCATCCCTTCTCTTTTCTTCTTCCTTTTTCTTCTCTGAACTGTCCTCCAGTCTTCTGCCACTTCTTAGAACCACCATCTTACACTGCTCTTTCGGGTTAGGCTCAGTATCACTTGGAAATTTTCCCTTCTGCAGGGCATTTACTGCTGAAGCAATCTGACCTATCTGCACTTCCATATTCTTTAGAGCTGCGTCGTGGTTGTTTACTGATGTCTGGAGATTCACATTCAATATTCTTTGTTCCTTGATGAATAAAGCCACCATCTCCTCCAGATTATTTTTCTTTTCAGGAGTACTCGTTGATGCAAAACCTGGGGGTGGCTGCAAAACATTCTTCGTATTCGCATATGAGAAGTTCTCGTGATTGCGCAGACTGGGGTGGTAGAAGTTTGGTACTCCTTGAGTATATGATCTATTTCCTATGTATTGAACTTCTTCCACATCCTGACCTTCCTTCTTTGAATGACATTCAGCTAAGGTGGAAATGGACTTAACCACCTCAGATGACGTCAATTTGTTTAGTGCATTGGTCAGAGATGCCAGTTGCGCTTTCCGTGAACTTGACTCATCCAATTCATATAATCCAACCTTTTTTGTAACTGTTCCTCTCTCCGTCGGCCATTGATAACTCGTTGCCGCCATTTCCTCAAGCAGGTCTTTGGCTTCTGTCACTGTTTTTGAAAGAAAACTCCCTCCTGCTGATGTGTCAAGGACTGTCTTTGTGGAGGAGTTTAATCCATTATAAAATAATTGTACCTGAAGCCAATCAGGATATCCGTGTTGGGGGCATCGCCTAAGCATTTCCTTATATCTTTCCCACGCTTCGTATAACTGCTCCTCGTCAAGCTGCCTGAATGTTCCAATTTCAGTCCGGAGCTTGGTAGTCTTAGCCGGTGGAAAAAATTTTGTCAGAAAAGCCTGGGCAAGCTCGTCCCAATTACTGATGATGCCCGTCTCGACTGATTCGAGCCAATCTTTTGCTTTATCCTGTAGGGAAAATGGAAACATCCTCAATCTGATTGCGTCGGCCGGAACTCTGTTCATCTTTACCGTCCCGCATATTTCTAGGAATGATCGCAGATGAGAGTGGGGGTCCTCGGAAGGATGTCCCTTCAACGAGTTATCGCGTGCCATCTGAATCAACCCTATTTTTAGCTCAAAATTTGTAGCTTGGATGGGGGCGTAAACAATTCCAGAATTCTCGGTAGGAAAAACTGGCTGCAAAAAATCTGTAATTGCCTTGGGAGCTTCTTCTTGGTGGGTCATCATTTCTGCTAATCTTTTTTCTCTTCTAATGAATTTAAGAGTCCTGTTAATCTCAAGATCTAACGGAAACAAATCAACCACCTTGTTTCTTCGCATACAATGCTCCCAGACAACAAAAAAAAAACAAACAAAAATGAAAATAAAAATAATATTCACAAAATGATGAAAGAAAAAAAAATATTTACACCTAAATTACCATTTATCCTTTTCTTTTCGATGTCAAGAAAAATTAAATTTTTTGCTTAAAAATCAAGCCTCCCCGGCAACGGCGCCAAAAACTTGTTGGGCGATTTTCCGCAAGCGCACGGGTCGTCACAAGTAATATAAAATGGAAAGTATTCCGAGTTTCGAATCCTCAGGGAGGCGAAGCGAAACTTAAGCAAATAATTAAAATTCTCTTGAGCACTGAAAATACTTAGGTGAAATAATATTTAGGGACCGCGTTCATGCAATAAAAAGATTTAAATTCAAAATGACTAATGAAAACAAATTGATCAATCAGAAATAAAATGTGGAGAAAGAGTTTTCTTTAAGTGGGAAGATGGGTCTTGAAAATCGATGATTAGCTAAATAATTGCTACAATTATCCTATCTCATTGCCCAACTAATTATAATCCTAGAATCTTCGTTAATCACATAGGTTCTCCTGTCGGTTTCCCCTAATTGTAATTAATTCATTTTAACAACCTAAGTGTCCTTAGCGCTATTAAAAATCATAAATTATTACGCTCTGGTTCATTTTAGGAAACTAAGTTTAATCAACTAATCCCGGTGTCACAACAGGCAATTAAACTAGTTGCATGGATTATGATCTATCCTAATTTCTCTCCGTCGAGTTTCCATTAAGAATCGAATCATTACACAATTGGCCAGATTGAGTAAAGCATTAAGCACATCCATACAAATAATTAGGACATGGGCAAGAGACAAGAAATTATAACAATATTTTGACTATCATTTCATTTCAAGACCCCAAATTGGGGTTTAGCTACACATAATATTCACAATAATTACAAGGGAAAGCATATTAAAGAGCATAAAAGGAAAGGAATTGACCGTCGAAAAACCCCTCGCTGACGCTTGGAGCCCCCGCTGACTACTCCTCGAGCCTCTAAGATTGCTCCCAAAATTCCCAAAATTTTCCCACTAGAAAAATCCTCTCAAAAAGGCTCAAAAGCCTTGAGAGGGGCTCCAAAAAAGGAGCCTAAGAAAGGAAAGAAATGATGAATTTATTGATGGTTTGATTGATGAGAAATGAGGCACCCAAGGACGTCTATTTATAGGCCTGGAATAGGGGTAGCGTCACGGCGCTGCCTTGCTAAGCGTCGCGACGCTGCTGCGCACGCGGCTTGGGCAACAAGAAAGGGCAGCGTCACGACGCTGCCTTGCTAAGCGTCTCGACGCTGTCCAGATTTTCCAGATTTTTCAGCTTCCTTTTGGGCTGATTTTTGGGCCTTCTTCTTCATTTCTCTTGGTCTTTTCTTCATAGATGACTTCTTTGGGCCTCCAATTGCATCAAGCTAGGATTTGGGCTATAATTACTTCAATTTTGGCTCTTTTTCTCCCAAAATCACCAACTTAGCTCCTAAGGACCAAATAACAAAATTCATTAAATATATTCATTAAAAACACGATTAAAGCACCAAAAAGCTTAATAAATTGAGACTAAAATAGCGACATTTTTTCTCGCTATCAACAGTTCCTTCTCTCCAAGTACGAAGGTTCTCTCCTCCAAGTCGAAGGTTCTCTCACGTTACTTCGCTGCAGTTCCTTCCTCCAAGTTCAAAGGTTTTCATGCGCTTTGCTGCAGTTCCTTCTCTCCAAGTTCAAAGGTTCTCACGCATTTCACTACAGTTCATTTCCTCCAAGTTCAAAGGTTCTCACGTGCTTCGGTGAAGTTCCTTCCTCCAAGCCTGAAGGTTCTCACGTGCTTCGGTGAAGTTCCTTCCTCCCAAGTTCGAAGGTTCTTACGCGCTTCGCTGCAGTTCCTTCCTCCAAGTTCGAAGGTTCTCACACGCTTCGCTGCAGTTTCTTCTCCCTAACTTCAAATGTTCTCACGCGCTTCGCTGCAGTTCCTTCCTCCCTAAGTTTGAAGGTTCTCACACGCTTCGCTGTAGTTCTTTCCTCCAAATTCGAAGGTTTCGAAGGTTCTCACGCGCTGCACTTTGTTGCACCTCCAAGTTCGAAGGTTCTCATGCGCTTCGCTGCGCAGTTCCTTCCTCAAAGTTCGAAGGTTCTCATGCGCTTCGTTGCTACCTTGCTCCAAGTTCGAAGGTTCTCTCACGCGCTGCTGCAGTTCCTTCCTCCAAGTTCGAAGGTTCCCTCACGTGCTTCGCTCGCTCCTTCTCCAAGTTCGAAAGCGCTTCTCTCCACTGCTCCTTCTCCAAGTTCGAAGGCGCTTCTCTCCGCTGCTCATTCTCCAAGTTCGAAGGCGCTTCTCTCCACTACTCCTTCTCCAAGTTCGAAGGCGCTTCTCTCCGCTGCTCATTCTCCAAGTTCGAAGGCGCTTCTCTCCACTGCTCCTTCTCCAAGTTCGAAGGCGCTTCTCTCCACTACTCCTTCTCCAAGTTCGAAGGCGCTTCTCTCTACTGCTCCTTCTCCAAGTTCGAAGGTGCTTCTCTCCACCCTTCCTTTTGAAGGTTCGCCACTGAGGTTCTCCTTCTCCAAGTTCGAAGGTTCACCGTTGCTCCTTTTCAAATGTTTGGTGGCGGTTGACGGCCTCGTTCCACTCCATCTTCAAATGTTGGCAGTTGACGGCGTCCGCTGCGCTTCATCTTCAAATGTTGGCAGTTGACGGCGTCCGCTGCGCTTCATCTTCAAATGTTGGCAGTTGACGGCGTCCGCTTCGCTTCATCTTCAAAAATTGACTGTTGATAACTTCACTTCATATTCAAAAGTTGACGATTGAAGTCTTCGCTACATCTGCAAAGATGAACAACTTTAGTGTTGCTTTTATCTTGAAAGTGTCTAGACTCGAAGATGCATCTTAGCTGCAAGTTAAAAAAAAATGTTTGATATCAAACCACAAAAAAAAAAAAAGAAAGAAAGAAAGACAATAAAGGTGTTGTTAAAAAATGGTGACCACCCCTGCAGGAAACTACAGTCATCAAAGTGACTGGTCTAGACAGGTGATGAAGTCACTACAAGTGAATCTGATGACGACCGTTGTAGGCGAGTCGAGTCTGGTGACCACCCCTACAGGTTACTGAGATCACCCAATTAAATAGGGACCGGTCTAGCAGGAGTGCATCACTGTAGGCAAATTTGGTGACTACCCCTGCAGGTTACTCAGATCACCCAATAAAATGGGGACTGGTCTAGCAGGAATGCATCACTGTAAGCGAATCTGGTGACTACCCCTGCAGGTTACTCAGATCACCCAATAAAATGGGGACTGGTCTAGCAGGAGTGCATCACTATAGGCAAATCTGGTGACTACCCCAGGTTACTCAGATCACCCAATAAAATGGGGACTGGTCTAGCAGGAGTGCATCACTGAAGGCGAATCTGGTGACTACCCCTGCAGGTTACTCAGATCACCCAATAAAATGTGGACTGGTCTAGCAGGAGTGCATCACTGTAGGCAAATCTGGTGACTACCCCTGCAGGTTACTCAGATCACCCAATAAAATGGGGACTGGTCTAGCAGGAATGCATCATTGAAGGCGAATCTAGTGACTACCCCTGCAGGTTACTCAGATCACCCAATAAAATGGGGACTGGTGCAGTAGGAGTGAAATCACTGCAAGCGAATTTGGTGACGACTGTTGCACGAAGCTTACACATTCAAGGAAGAAAGAAACAAATTGCAAAAAAACAAAAAAAAAAAAAGAAAAAAAAAGTATAAAAAAAGAAAAAAAAGAAAAAAAAAAAGAAAAGAAAATAAAGTTTCCTACTTGGATCCCTTCTTGAATGCTCTCTGCAATTGATGTGTGCTCTCCCCTACTAAGGTTCAGTCTTATTTATAGGGGGAGTTTTAAGTTCAAATCAAAGGTTTAGATAAAGATTTGACTCAAATGAAATCCTATCTCCGGTTCAAAATTTTATGAGATAATCTTTATCTTTATCTGAACCAACTTAATTAAATTGAAATTCCTAAAAGATAAGTGTTTCAATTCAAATCAATTTGGGAATTCAAATTTTATCTCAATAGTTTTATTTGGGCATACTCCAAATTTTTCTTCCAAATCAAAATTTGAGATTCAAACATCAAATTCTATTCCAAATGCAAGTTTGAATTTGGTAAAATTTTACCTCAAATTAAATTTTGGTCATAATCCAAATTTTATCCCAAATGGACCAAAGTCCAACCTCAAATTCCATTCCAAATTAAAGTTTAAATTTGGTAAAATTTTACCTCAAATTATATTTTGGGCATAATCCAAATTTCATCCCAAATGGACCAAAGTCCAAACCTCAAGTTATATTCCATATGCAAGTTAAAATTGGGTAGGATTTTACCTCAAATCAAAATTTGGGTATAAACCAAATTTTGATCAAACTTGAAATCAAAGTTTGTTGCCAAACAAGGAAAATCAAAATTTTGACCAAACCCCAAATTTTGATTAATTGGCGATAAAAGTGTGTCAAATAAAAAAATCAAAATTTTGACCAAAATTCATATTTTGATTAAATTGACGCACCAAATGGAGTCAAAGTCAAGAACAAATAACTTGCATTTTAATTCCAAAATATATTTTTCGAGATTCACTCACACATAACTTGTGCCTAAATTTCGAAAAGGGGGCATTTGTTGAAGGAGAAATTTCGGCAAATCACAAATTGTCACGTCATTAATATAAATTAATGATAAAATAAATTTGGGACCAAGTACACATTTACAAGTGTGCCTAAATTAAATTAATAGACATTAAAATTCGACAAATCAAAGAATGCCACTTGTCTATTAGTGATCCATCAGATAACATCAGCCAAGTTCAATCAAATTATGCCACGTGGCAATTGGACCCAAGTCCAAGCCCATATGAGGTCCATCAAACTCTATAAATAGAGGAGGCGACCATTCATTCAGGGGGGATTCAGCCAGAGACAGAGAGGGCAGAGTCCAGAGCATTCTCCCAAGATCCAGAGTCGTCAGAATCCAAAGAGTCCAGAGAATTCAGAGATCCGAGATTCAGAATTCAAAGGATTCAAGACTCAGAAGATTTGAAGACTAGAAGACTCTAAAAAGAGATCAACAAGCCAACCGACCGATCAAGAAGATCAACAAGTCAGCAGGCCAATCATCCAAGAGGATCAACAAGCTAACAAGCCGATCCAACAAATCAACAAGCCAACAGGCCGATCCAAGAGATCATCAAGTCAACAGACCGATCATCCAGGAGGATCAACAAGCTAACAAACCGATCCAACAAATCAACAAGCCAACAGGCTGATCCAAGAGATCATTAAGTCAACAGACCGATCATCCAGGAAGATCGACAAGCCAACAAGCCGATCCAAGAGATCATCACGCCAACAGGTCGATCATCCAAGAAGATCAACAAGCCAATAGGCCGATCCAAGAGATCATCAACCTAACAGACCGATCATCCAGGAAGATCAACAAGCCAACAAGCCAACAAGCCGATCCAAGAGATCATCACGCCAACAGGCCGATCATCCAAGAAGATCAACAAGCCAATAGGCCGATCCAAGAGATCATCAACCTAGCAGACCGATCATCCAAGAAGCTCAACAAACTGGCCCAAGAAGATCCTTCAAGACTGGAAGACTTCAACAATCCTTGAAAACCAAAGACTCTTTAAGACTTCAAGACCCCAAGACTTCTTGAAGACTGAAGACCCTTCAAGACTAGAAGACTTCAACAATCCTTGAAGACCAAAAGCTCTTCAAGACTCCAAGACTTCAGGATCCGAAGATTCCAAAAGCTCCAATGATCAATTGAAGCTTCAGACTCGAGAACAAGCGTTCCAGCCCTCGAGTGAAACACAACCACACATACACAAGAGAGAGAATCAGAGGATTAAAGTTAGAGATTGTAAACCCACATGCATACAAACATCAATACAATATATTGTTTATTCCACGTGTCTCCATCTCCGAAGTTACGTGTGAATAGTATACTCTAATAGCATTTTAATAGCATGAGTAACAACTTAATGTTTACATATGTTGGGGTAGGTGTGATAACGAGCAGAAATGTCGTTATTTTAGTCTCAATTTATTAAGCTTTTCGGTGCTTTAATCGTATTTTTAATGAATATATTTAATGAATTTTGCTATTTTGTCTTTAGGAGCATAAATGATGATTTTGGGAGAAAAAGAGCCATAATTGAAGTAATTATAGCCCAAATCAAAGTTTGAAGCATTTGGAAGCCCAAAGAAGACATCCATGAAGAAAAGACCAAGAGAAATGAAGAAGAAGGCCCAAAAATCAGCCCAAAAAGGAAGCTGGAAATTCTGGAAATCTGGACAGCGTCGAGACGCTTAGCAAGGCGGCGTCGCGACGCTGCCCTTTCTTGTTGCCCAAGCCGCGTGCGCAGCAGCGTCGCGACGCTTAGCAAGGCAGCGTCGCGACGCTACCCCTATTCCAGGCCTATAAAAGGCACCCCTTGGGTGCCTCATTTCTCATCAATCATCCTTCCTATTCCTTCCTTTCTCTCTTCTTTAAGGCTCCTTTTGGAGCCCCTCTCAAGGCTTTTGAGCCTTTTTGAGAGGATTCTTCTAGTGGGAAAATTTTGGGAATTTTGGGGGAGCAATCTTAGAGGCTCAAGGAGTAGTCAGCGGGGCTCCAAGCGTCAGCGAGGGGTTTTTCGACGGTCAATTCCTTTCCTTTTATGCTCTTTAATATGCTTTCCCTTGTAATTATTGTGGATATTATGTGTAGCTAAACCCCAATTTGGGGTCTTGAAATGAAATGATAATTGAAATATTGTTATAATTTCTTGTCTCTTGCCCATGTCCTAATTATTTGTATGGATGTGCTTAATGCTTTACTCAATCTGGCCAATTGTGTAATGATTCGATTCTTAATGGAAACTCGACGGAGAGAAATTAGGATAGATCATAATCTATGCAACTAGTTTAATTGCCCGTTGTGACACCGGGATTAGTTGATTAAACTTAGTTTCCTAAAATGAATCAGAGCGTAATAATTAATGATTTTTAATAGCGCTAAGGACACTTAGGTTGTTAAAATGAATTAATTACAATTAGGGGAAACCGACAAGAGAACCTATGTGATTAACGGAGATTCTAGGATTATAATTAGTTGGGCAATGAGATAGGATAATTATAGCAATTATTTAGCTAATCATCGATTTTCAAGACCCCTCTTCCCACTTAAAGAAAACTCTTTCTCCACATTTTATTTCTGATTGATCAATTTGTTTTCATTAGTCATTTTGAATTTAAATCTTTTTATTGCATGAACGTGGTCCCTAAATATTATTTCACCTAAGTATTTTCAGTGCTCAAGAGAATTTTAATTATTTGCTTAAGTTTCGCTTCGCCTCCCTGAGGATTCGATACTCGGAATACTTTCCGTTTTATATTACTTGCGGCCCGTGCGCTTGCGGTCCACCAACAAGTTTTTGGCGCCGTTGCCGGGGAGGCTTGATTTTTAAGCAAAAAAATTAATTTTTCTTGACATCGAAAAAAAAGGGTAAATGGTAATTTAGGTGTAAATATTTTTTTTTCTTTCATCATTTTGTGAATATTATTTTATTTTCATTTTTGTTTGGTTCTTTTTGTTATCTGGGAGCATTGTATGCAAAGAAACAAGGTGGTTGATTTGTTTCTGCTAGATCTTGAGATTAACAGGACTCTTAAATCCATTAGAAGAGAAAAAAGATTAGCAGAAGCGATGGCCCACCAAGAAGAAGCTCCCAAGGCAATTAGAGATTTTCTGCAGCCAGTTCTTCCTACTGAGAATTCTAGAATTATCTATGCCCCTATCCAAGCTACAAATTTTGAGCTAAAAACAGGGTTGATTCAGATGGCACGCGATAACTCGTTCAAGGGACATCCTTCCGAGGACCCCCACTCTCATCTGCGATCATTCCTAGAAATATGTGGGACGGTAAAGATGAACGGAGTTCTGGCCGACGCGATCAGATTGAGGCTGTTTCCATTTTCCCTACAGGATAAAGCAAAAGATTGGCTCGAATCAGTCGAGACGGGCAGCATCAGTACTTGGGACGAGCTTGCCAAGGCTTTTTTGACAAAATTTTTTCCACCGGCTAAAACTACCGGCAGCATCAGTACTCCGGACTGAAATTGGAACATTCAGACAGCTTGACGAGGAGCAGTTATACGAAGCGTGGGAAAGATATAAGGAAATGCTTAGGCAATGCCCCCAACACGGATATCCTGATTGGCTTCAGGTACAGTTATTCTATAATGGATTAAACCCTTCCACAAAGACAGTCCTTGACACATCAGCAGGAGGGAGTTTTCTTTCAAAAACAGTGACAGAAGCCAAAGACCTGCTTGAGGAAATGGCGGCAACAAGTTATCAATGGCCGACGGAGAGAGGAACAGTTACAAAAAAGGCTGGATTATATGAATTGGATGAGTCAAGTTCACTGAAAGCGCAACTGGCATCTCTGACCAATGCACTAAACAAATTGACGTCATCTGAGGTGGTTAAGTCCATTTCCACCTTAGCTGAAGGTCATTCAAAGAAGGAAGGCCAAGATGTGGAAGGAGTTCAATACATAGGAAGTAGATCATATACTCAAGGAGTACCAAACTTCTACCACCCTAGTCTGCGCAATCACGAGAACTTCTCATATACGAATACGAAGAATGTTTTGCAGCCACTCCCAGGTTTTGCATCAACGAGTACTCCTAAAAAGAAAAATAATCTGGAGGAGATGGTGGCTTTATTCATCAAGGAACAAAGAATATTGAATGTGAATCTCCAGACATCAGTAAACAACCACGACGCAGCTCTAAAGAATATGGAAGTGCAGATAGGTCAGATTGCTTCAGCAGTAAATGCCCTGCAGAAGGGAAAATTTCCAAGTGATACTGAGCCTAACCCGAAAGAGCAGTGTAAGATGGTGGTTCTAAGAAGTGGCAGAAGACTGGAGGACAGTTCAGAGAAGAAAAAGGAAGAAGAAAAGAGAAGGGATGAAGATGAAGGGACTGAGGCACAAAAAGCCTCCTCTGAAAGGTTCCAACATCCTCCCAACTCTATTGAATTAAAATGTGATTTTTCTAACAGCTTTTCAGGTAGAAAAGAAGATGAGAGGCAGAATGACAATAAGAAGCTGACTGAGGAAGAAGTGGTTCCATGCAACCACCATGACAGAGGTTCGCATATTAGCCCGCCCAAGCGGAGGGGCGAATGTCCAACCTTTGATTTCAGGGAGTTACCTTTTCCTCAAAGATTTAAGAATGTCAAATTAGATGAACAATTTCAAAAATTTTTAGAAATGTTTAAAAAGTTGTCTGTGAATATTCCATTGGTAGAAGCTTTGTATAATATGCCAAATTATGGAAAATTCATGAAAGAAATGCTTTCTAAAAAGAAAAGTCTGAAGAAAGAAGTTTTTAATTTATCTGAGAGTAGCAGTACCATTATTTCTTGTAGGATACCCTCTAAGCAGAAAGACCCAGGGAGTTTTACTGTTCCCTGTACCATAGGAGAAGTATCCTTCGATAGGGCTCTATGTGATTTAGGAGCAAGTATAAATTTGATGCCCTACTCTGTATACAGGAAGATTGGTTTATCAGGTATGACAGACACTGACGTCACTCTCCAGCTTGCTGATAGATCGATTACCCACCCGATGGGTGTTGTGAAGGACGTGTTGGTGAAAGTCAACAAATTCATCTTCCCTGTAGATTTCGTGGTACTGGACATGAAGGAGGACAAAGACGTGCCAATTATCTTAGGCAGACCTTTCCTAGCCACTGGTAAGGCTGAGATTAGCGTGCATACAGGTAAACTTACCTTGAACATTGATGATGAAAAAGTCGTGTTTAGTATTTTTGGCCAAGACGAATCTTTTTGTAGTTTGCATACATGTTTTTCTGTTGGGCCTGAATACTTGACTGATGACGATGAAGAGGTAGACTATAATCTTGGCCTAGGCTTAGGAGAAATGCTTATTGATAATGTGAATTTTGATCATGATGCATATATGGATAATCCTCTGTTTGAAAATGATTTGGATCTGCCTGACTTCGAAAATGAATTGGACTTGCCTGCTTGTGAAAATGAAAGATCTGCAGTTGATGATTTACCTTCCTTTGAAAATGAATTAGATTTGCCTGAAATGAATAATTTTGATGATGATATTGAATTGCCTGACATTGAGCATGAACATAAAAGGCATAAAAAAGATTGCTCGATAGATAATTTTGAGTCTGACCATGATTACAGTGAATCTATTGAGTCTGATCTTGACATTCCTGAATGCATGAATCTTGACAATGTGAATACTTTTTTTTCATGTCCTGATGATGTGTATAGCATAGAATCTGACCCAGAAGAACTTGAATACGTGAATAGTATAGAATCTGATCCTGAAATTCTTGAATTCTTTAATTCTTCTGATGATGAGTCATGTGATAGCTTAGTTGAATCATTTTTTAATTCTGAGTCTAAAGGATCTTCTGAGCATGTAGATATTTTTTCTGATGAATGGACTGGCATGATTGATAGGCCATCTCTAGATCCTAGACCAGTAGATATTATAACGCTTGATGACTCTGTTAACAACTGTTTTAAGAATAGAGATTTAGAAAAGAGATTTGATGCGGCTGATTATTTTCTAAAATGTTATTATGAGAATCTCTTTAGTGAAGATGGGCCAGGGGAAAGTTTTTTTTCTCCCCTGTTTGTAGTTTGCAATTCGGTGCGTGATTTTTTGCAGGGCCCGGAGGATGATGAAAATTTTTATTTTGAGCCTCCGTAAGCGTGCCGAGCCCAATCTAGCTAAAGACGTTAAAGAAAGCGCTGCTTGGGAGGCAACCCAAGGATTAAAGTAGTTAGTTGTTTTTGCGGTAAATAATTTTCTTTGCTCCGTGATCCAATTTTGTTTTGCAGGATCACCTTAGCAAATCCCAAAATTCCACATTTCCCATTTTTCATGGATCCAAAGGAAGAGGATGAAGCGCTCCTAGCTCAGGGAAGTCTCAGTATCTCTCTTTATGCTTTTCTGTTTTAAAACATTGGGGACAATGTATAGTTTAAGTTTGGGGGGAGGCTTCCGCTGTGTTGAGCATATTTAAATTCTGTTGGATGCATGAATAGATAGCCATGATAGCCAAGGATGTGATTTTTGAAATTTTGGGAGAAAATGGTTTATATGTTGTGGAATCTGGGAGCACGGCAGAAATTGTGAAATTTTAAAATTTTTTGATACTTAGTTTTGATGTCTAAAGCATGCAATAGTCTTATCTAATGACGTCTGAATTTTTCAGGAGTTTGTTAGGCTTAGATGATTAAATCAATATTTAGATAATTAGTGATTGAAACTAACCAAACTTAATATCGAGGGTCTAATTACACGATCTCGAGGTACAAGTCATCTCGTTTTTACTTTTTTGTCATTTAAATTCCTACAATTTATTTTTCATGTATTTTGATGGTCTTCTCCCCAATCCCCCCTTGGTTACTAAGAAACTTAAAAGAAGATAGACATTAAATTGATTGTTCCTTGTGATTGACCTGACCACTACTACTAGGAATCGGAATTATAAATGTAATTTGGCTAGACCCTCGACGACTCCAACCGTCAACCGATCGCTTAACTAAGGTGGAGATCGTGGTCTTTCCTGGATTATTTAGGCAGCTCATAAGTAGCCATTTGGATTTCTATTCTAAGGTTTGATCATGTGAACGAAAATGGAAATGTGGTTGTGGGATAAATATTGGATTTGAGAATACATAATGTAATTGGTTTGGCTAGGAACTGATTTTTCCTTGATTTGTGAAGCATAACATGACCGGTTAGATATTGGATCTGAGTTTATTGGAAATGTGGTTGTGGGATAAATATTGGATTTAAGTTTCATGTTAGTTAGGGTCAATTATCTTTCCATCTCGAGACAATTTATAGAATATTCTTAGGCATGTCTCATGTGTATTAGTCCATAGATGCGTTCATGTATGTTTCCATGAGGTATTGTGTTGGATATATCTAATTCTATTAGAGGGTCACCAACTAGTCTCTAGTGAGCACTTGCTTTGCAAGACTGACTCACATAGGAACCATAGTTGACTCAAATCGAGGATAGGAAATTAACCATGATAGAAAGTTCCATGTTTTCTAGTTATGGCCTTAAGATTAGAAAGTCTTTCATGATCTTAAGATCCAAGTTTTCATGTTATCAATTTATGTTCTTAAGTGGACTACTTACTTGAGTATATTCTTATATACGCACCCTGCTATATGTCTATGTCTTTCAATTTAAGGTGGCACATGATCCGACCAGACAAATGACGAGGGTATGATTTGGCTAGACTTTGCAAAGCATCACCAAAACATGTCCCTAGGAGCCTAGATTTATTTTCCTAGCATCAAGTTTCTTTTAAATTTCTTGCTAAGAGATTTTAAATTTATTAGTTTTATTAATCCTTCTTTCCATTGTCCTTAAGTTTTGCCATTCTTTTAAAACAATTGTTTTAGACTTGCATTCATTTATGTTTTTCATAAGCTCCGTTTTTAAGTTCAAATTTTGAAGTTTCCCATGCATGTAATAGCGATCCTGAGAAATCATCTATGTTACTAAAAATACATTAGTCAAAAGGCAAGGCAAAACCACCCTCTAAGTTAGAAGCAGTCATGAATTCTGATTTAAGTTACAAATATGTTCTATAGAACATTATAATGACACTTTTTTTTTCTTTTTGAAACTTTATATAATGACACTCAACCGAACATTCTTCAATCAATGAATTTAATTTTTTGTGATCATTCTCTCTTTTTAAATAGTAAAAGAAGAAGAAAAACTTCTTTTTAACCTTTTCATTCTAGAAATTTTTTCCACCGGTAAAAGATGGAACAATAGAAAATATCATTAGCATAAAGAAGAAACAGACAGGAAGTTTCTGAATTCAACATGATAAAGCCAACATTACAGATGTGACAATAAAAACATAAATTCACTAGAACCATCTTACTCTGGAGTCTGGTTTGTATTATACTGTAGCCAAAGTTTACCATCTCTATTTCAAGGAGTTTCCAATGTCGATCACAAACCGATATCGAACATCCGCTTTCACAAGCCTTTCGATGGCCGTGTTAATGTCGTCCATCTGAATGAGCTCAATCTCTGCTGTGATGTTGTGTTTAGCACAGAAATCCAACATCTCTTGTGTCTCTTTCAGCCCTCCAAAGTTGCTTCCACCAACCATCTTCCTACCTGCAAGCAAAGTTGTGAAAAGGAAAAGATTCAACTTCTTACTGATCTTGTATCGATTGTTTTACTATCTTCACTCAGTTTGGTTTCTTTTCTTATTTTTTTCCTTTTCATTTCGAATTATGAAACACTTTCTCAACACTTTCTCGCTTTCTACTAAAGATATCGATTTCGCCTCACCGATAACTAGAGAAGCAATTGGCAGATCGAGTGGCTTGTTAGGTAAACCCACAGTGACCAACTTTCCATTGAGTTTTAGCAGACCAAGCAATGGAGCCAGAGCATGGATAGCTGATACCGTGTCAATGATGTAATCCATTGTCCCCATGGAAGCCTGCACAGAATCAAGCATGACATATAGCTAAAATCACTGTTCAATTCATACTACAAGAACAATGATAGATTAGAAAGAGTAGACTGATTGGAAAACGACATCGACTCGATCCTTCGAAATTGTGCTAGCAAGAATAGGGGTAAATGCATAATCTAAAACAAACCAACAGATTTGGAACTACTTGAGAGTTAGAGTTGATTTTAGATCAAAAAAACTTCTTGATTTTCATGATAAACAAACAGATCTCAAACTCTAAATGCTAAATCCAAACGGGAAATGAAAAGCTGAACCTTCAATTGTGCAGGATCACTCGAAACAAGGAATGCGTCGGCACCGAGCCTATCGATAGCTTCCTCCTTCTTTCTTGGAGAGGTACTGATGACAGTAACTTTCAAGCCAAATGCCTTGCCAAACTTAACAGCAACATGACCAAGCCCACCAAGTCCAACCACACCCAAATGCTTACCAGATTCAGTCATTCCATAGTATTTCATAGGGCTATAAATTGTGATTCCAGCGCATAGAAGTGGAGCTCCAGCATCAAGGGGTAAGTTTTCGGGAAATCGAAGCACGAAACGCTGATCGACGACGATCTTATCGGAATAACCACCGTAAGTCTTTGCTCCATCATATGAATGTGAGTTGTAAGTATATATCATCTTGGGGCAGTAATTCTCCAAGTCCTGTTCACAATTTTCACAACTTTTGCAAGATCCAACTATGACACCGACTCCAACTTGGTCGCCCGCTTTGAATTTCTTCACATTATTCCCAACAGAAGTTACTACACCAACAATCTCATGCCTGAAAAACATCAATCCTAATTCATATCAAATTCTCAGCTCAGAAATCATATGAAATAAACTATAAGTGCAGACAAACACAAAGAATTGGCTGCAAATGAAAATTTTCTAAAGACTAATGACAAAGCATATAATAATTTTCTTGACAATTGTACTTGACTTGTGTACCCAATTTTTTCCATACTCTGAAATCTGAAACTTTGCATTTACATGATATAAACAAATAATAATAATAACAACAAAAAGAAATAAAGCATACAATATAAGATATAACAAATTAGAACTCTGCTTTCTCTCTTCCTTCTTTTTTTTTTTTTTTTGTTTAAAAATATCATACCCTGGGACTATTGGATAACTTGTGACACCCCAATCATTCTTGAGCAAGTGCAGATCAGAATGGCAAACCCCACAGTAAAGGACTTTGATGCTGACATCATCCTCACCATTTTCCCTGCCAAAAAAACAACAATAATAAGCACTTGAAACAAAGGAATAAGATAAAAGGTTAAATTATAGAAAATACCCCTAAACTTTGGATCTGTTTCAATAATACTCCTAAACTTTAAAAGTTGCATGATACCCTTTACCTTTCAAAAATTTCAAAAATACCCTTGTCGTTAGCCACATGGTCGTTGAAAATTGGCAGCATTTGGGTTAGCTTCATCATTTTGGGGTTAGTGTTTGGAGTAAGCAGTTAGCATTAGAATCAAAATTGAAGGTTAAGTAAAGGGGCGTTTTAAACTAGTATAGCACAATAGTTCAGTATATTTCATCACAAACTTCTCAATTTAATCTCAATGATACCAGGCTTACCAGCACAGCACAATAGCATCCAGAGCAGAATTTTAGAATTGCTTTTGGAGTAAAAAGCACTTTTAGCCCATCAAAAGTACTCTTCAAAATTTCCATGGTGTTTAATGACATAATTAAAACGTTCTTTAGAGGAAGCAATTAAATGAAAGCAATGAATTAAGTTTTAGGACCAAAGTTATGATTGAAATGCATTCAAAATCACATTAATGACTAAACTATGAACAATAAACATCAATTTTTGCAAAACCTTCACAACCCTTCGCACAAAAACAGAATCAAACAACAGAATCGTCAAATGGGTGATCAAAAAAAAGGCAAGAAGGGGCAGAGACGAGTTGACCTTCGAGAGAAATGAAAGGGAGAGAGTAAGCCGGAAGTATCTCGGGCAGCCCAACCAAAAGCCTTGTTTGGATGTTCATCTTCTGGTGATTTCGCCATTTTTCTCTCAAAATTCAGCGTCGAATCTGAGAGTGCACACTTCACTTTACAGAGCTTTTGGGGCCAAATGGGCTGTTCCGTCTGTGAGTGAATTAATGAGAGAGACAGAAAGATGGAAAAATTTGTTGTATAATTAATTGGGGCAACAAGAAATATGGCTAAAAATAAATAGGTGGCTTGAAATATAGCTACAAACGTTTAAAAATTAAATAGATGGCTAAACGATTTAATGATCAATAAATCCATATTTGTAAAAGACAAATATGCCCCCAACAAATTCTTAACGTTTAAAATCAAAACCAAAGTTTAGGAGAGATAAAATATACCCTAAAAAAAGTTGGAGACATTTTAGGAAGTTTGAAAAATAAAAAATCCAAGAAACAAAACTAGTTTGAAAAACAAAACTAGTAGTAGGTGTTACTACTGAAAAAATTTGCACCCTAGAAAAGGTTGCTACCTGTAAAAAAGGAGTCAATACCTTTATTAGGGAAGGATAACAAAGTTCAACCTCCCTCAGTAGAGAGAAATACCTTCAGGATGCATTGATTGGAAAAAATGTCCTCTCAATCCGAAGACATACTACCTGCACCCAAGAACATTAGCAATTAAAAACCCAAAAAAATAAGAACACCAGCAACCCGGAAGACATACTAATTTTCCCCCAAAAATGAATAAGCTAAAAAGAAGATACCGCCCACCCTCACCACCAGAATGAATAATTGCAATTAAATACTGCAAAACACATCTATGTCCTCGGAAATGACGTAAACGACGTCTGTAAATAACCGTAAATACAAGGGGTAAAAACGTCATGTCACCGCCCACCCTCACCACCGGAATAGCATTCATGCAGCAGCCCACCCGTCCATCTTCTTCCTCCAAAAGTAGAAACCCTTGAGAGCATTCCACACCCCCGAACTCTCCATTCCACACCATTTCCCACCGCCAAACAGAGTGAATATCACTACCTACCTCTCACACCACGTCGACGAACCATCTCCGCCGTGCCAACGACCTTCATCCGCCGCGTCGACAACCATCTCTTGCATGTTCGGTCGTTTCTCCCCCTACGCGACGACTGTACCAAAAAAATTGAAATAGGTAACGGTTTCGTTTCCCTCCCCTTATATTTGCAACAAACAGATACTAAAATCCCTAGATTTTAGGGATTTAGTTTACTCCCTTTGAAACTGTCCCCACGGGGTGTATACCAGTATTGACACTCGGGATGTCAACAACTACACATCACCCCTTGTATGTACCGTTTTGAAATTCGTTCACCATCCAAAACACATCTCTGTCCTCGGAAATGACGTAAACGGAGTCTGTAAATAACCGTAAATACAATGGGTAAAAACGTCATGTCACCGCCCACCCTCACCACCAGAATAGCCTTCATGCAGCAGCCCACCCGTCCATCTTCTTCCTCCAAAAGTAGAAACCCTTGAGAGCATTCCACACCATTTGAGAGCATTCCACACCCCTGAACCCTCCATTTCACACCATTTCCCACCGCCAAACAGAGTGAATAACACTACCTACCTCTCATACCACGCAGACGAACCATCTCCGCCGTGCCAACGACCTTCATCCGCCGCGTCGACAACCATCTCTTGCATGCTCGGTCGTTTCTCCCCCTACGCGTCGACTGTACCAAAAAAAATGAAATAGGTAACGGTTTGGTTTCCCTCCCCTTATATTTGCAACAAACAGATACTAAAATCCCGAAATTTTAGGGATTAGTTTACTCCCTTTGAAACTGTCCCCACGGGGTGTATACCAGTATTGACACTCGGGATGTCAACGACTACACAGCACCCCCTGTATGTACCGTTTTGAAATTCGTTGACCATCCAAAACACATCTCTGTCCTCGAAAATGACGTAAACGGCGTCTGTAAATAACCGTAAATACAAGGGTAAAAACGTCCAAAATAATCCAGTAAACAGTTCCCTAAAATATCGGTAGCCATGCCTGCAAAATCCAAACTTTCGTAGCCAAAAATCAAAAATGCTTTTTTTTTATAGCCATTTAGCACAATTCCCCTAATTTCAGATTTAGCCTCACCCTCTTATAATTGGTCCAATTTTGGTGATCTAAAAAAAAAAGAACAAAAAACAAAAAAAAGGGTCCACTTGTTTTGTCATAAAGAATAAAAATATCATAAACCACTAATCAGAAAAACTTGTGTACTACATTTCCTCAAAAGAAATAAAATGGGTTAAAAATCACTTTTGGTCCTTAAACTTTCATGAAAGTAACAATTTGGTCCCTAAACTTTGATTTGTTACGATTTAGTCTCTATACTTTTAATTTTGTAACAATTTAGTCCCTAAACTTTAATAAGTAACAATTTAGTCCCCATACTTTCAAATTTGTAACAATTTAGTCCTTATACTTTCAAATTTGTAACAATTTAATCCTTGTTGCAAAAAAAAATCATCAAAATTAAATGTCGATTTTTATTATTTAATGATTAAACTTTGTAGCTTATTAACATATTGAGTCCCAAATTAGTTTATTGATCTATCTTGGTAAAAAATTTCATTAAATCTTTACATTAATTTTTCCCGATAGGGACCAAATCGTTACAAATTTGAAAAGTAGAGGGACTAAATTGTTACTTATTAAAGTTCAAGGACTAAATTGTTACAAAATTGAAAGTACAGTGACTAAATCGTTACAAAATTGAAAGTATAGGAACTAAATCGTTACAAATCAAAGTTCAGGAACTAAAATGTTACTTTCATGAAAGTTTGGGGACTAAAAGTGATTTTTAACCAATAAAATAAATATAAATAAAAATAAAAGAATTAGTGGTACAAGTGTCTAATCTCCTTCCTTTTTTCAGAAAGAAAATGTCTAATCTCCTTTTGTACATTTGTGATACATCTACGAGGGACATTTTTTAATAATATTACAATTTTTAAAACTATTTATTAAAGTATTGTAGTTTTGAAACTTATTACATTAATATTGCTGTTTAAATTCCCGAGAGCAACTCGTCTCTTGAAGAGACGACCTCAGCACGCGTCACAAGGTCGTCTCTTAAAGAGACGATCATTGGTGTAATGATCTGCCAAAATATATTTTATATAATAAATTTATTTTTAAATGCCTATTTAATATCTTTCGTTTCCACTACAGTGGCTTAGCGCCCATCTAACAAATTGAAGCGCGTTGGTTCGATTCCATCTTAACGCAATTTTTTTCGTTTTATTTGTTTCATTTTCCTTTTTTCTTTCTTTTTCTTTTTCCTTTTCCGTTTTCCATTTTTTTTTCTATTTTATCTTTGCAGTTTTTTTCTTCCTTTTTTTCTATTTTAGACAAATAAAATATAAAATATTAGATGGGATTCTTCTCCTTCTTCAAATAATTATTTTTTTTGACACACCTTCTTCAAATAATTTGAAAACTAACTAAATTATTTTTTATAACATATTTTATTTTATATATTTTCTATAAATTCCTATTTTTATTTTAAAAATAAAATTTAAATAAATACTAATTATTTAAACAATTTCTATTATTTTACCTTATAAAATAATAAAAAAACGGAAAAGGAAAAAAAAAAAGAAAAAAAGAAAGAAAAACAGAAAAACGAACAGAGAAGAAAAAAAAACGAAAAATTGCGTTTATATGGAATCGAACCCACGCGCTTAAACTTGTTAGAGGGGCGCTCAGCCACTGTAGCGGAAACGAAAGATATTAAAAAAACCTTTGAAAATATATTTTAGATATGAAATCTATTTTGGCAGATCATTACACCGATCATCGTCTCTTCAAGAGACGACCTCGTAACGAGCAGGTCGTCTCTTCAAGAGACGAGTTGCTCTCGGGAATTTAAATAACAATATTAATATAATAAGTTTCAAAACTACAATATTTTAATAAATAGTTTTAAAAATCGTAATATTAATAAAAAATGTCCCATCTACGAGTGGTTGGTATGGTAATGATGAGTGATGACTTCTAAAATTCTTAAACTTATTCTTAAATGTATTTAAAAAATGATCTAAAGTTGACTATTTGGATATTATTTGATTCCGCTTGCATATATTTAACACGTGATATTTGATAATGTTGTGAAATTCAATTTGATTTTTGGAAAATTTTGAAGAAATCTATTGACAAAATTGATTTCTTTAGAATTTCATGTTATGTGTCTAGGTTTATTGATTAATAATTTAGTGATATACTAGTTTTTTTTTTTTTTTTTTGTTAATAAATTATAATGGAAATGTTATTTAGCAATGACCTAATTGAGAAATATTAATTATCTCAAAAAACAAATTGAGAAATATTAATACATTAAAGGTAAATTTTAGAATTTTGAAAAATTAAGAATGAAAATGAGAATTAGCTAAAATATTTGGGATGGTTTGATATATTAGCTTATAAGGGATTTTTTAATTTATTTCCTTGTTTGAAAAACTATTAAAGAAAATTAGGGTGAAATACAATTTTAGTCTCTGAGGTTTCGTTTGGGTTAGGTTTCATTTCGGTCCCTGAGTTTACAAACTCGACAATTTAGTCCTTGAGGTTTGGATTTCATTTCATTTTAGTCCCTCCATCCATTTTTCCATTAAATGTTTACGGAATGCTGACATGATACCTATTTTTTATTAAAAAAATATTTTTTAATTTTTTTTTTTAAAATATATTAAAATAGTAAATATATAAATATAATAAATAAATAAATAAATAAATATATATATATATAACAACGGTGTATCAAGTTATTGTCTTATCTTATCTTTTTATTCATACAACTACACCATATTTGGTAGTCAAAGATTAATTTATTTTTCCTTAATATAAAGTTGGGTAAAATACCTTTTTGGTCTCTCATATTTCGGATCAGTTTCTAATAGGTTCTTAGGTTTCAAAATTGAACAGTCAAGTCCCCACTGTTTTGAAATGCTTCTATTGAGTCCCTGGGCCGTTAATTATTTTAACGGTGCTGACATGGCACGTTAAAATAATAAAATATTGATTTTTTAAATTTAAAGTAATAAATAATAACCAACTAGCCTAGCGACGTTAGTACAACTCTAAACTCTTAACCAACTAAAAATTGAACCATTTTAAACCGAGTGCACCGAAAATTTCGGCAGCATAACGACGTAAAACTGGTTAACCCAATTTTTTAACACCTGATAAAAAACTCCAACACTCCCAAATATATACAAAATCAAACTCCACCAAACTACAAGCAGTTTCACAACCTAACTTCACTATACGAGTCAAGTCTCGTAGCAACAACTAGGTGAAAACATTAAACCAAACCATGCGGCAGAACATATTTCTAACCTTTATGAATTCAACACAGCAACATGCTAGCTAAACCAACTTTATTCATTTATTAAGGCAAAACACGCTAAAGCCCAAGTTCACCATAAAACTCCAAAAACAAAGGGGTGATTCTCTCACCACTACAGGGACTAAAAGTGTATTTTTTTTTTTTCGTTTAATTTAAGACTCTTGGGTTTTAGGTAGTAATTTCTAGATTTTAGAATTGAAATAGATTTGGTCTTTGATCTAAGACTGCTTGCCTTTAGATCCTATTTTCTAGGATTTTAGAAAGTAGTTTCCTAATTTGGGGTGGGAGGTAATTTAGTCCATTATTTATTTCTAGATTCAGTTTAAATTTAAGATTTTCCATCTTTTCAAAAAAAAAAAAAAAAGTTTGGTCTTTTTTTTTTCTTTTCAAAATGACTAATTAAATATCGTCACTTATATCTAATGGTCCAACAAAAAAAAAATCACCAACGGAAGGGAAACCTAATGAGAAACTAGGACTCGTCTGGTAACTTTTTCTTCATTTTTAATAAAGAATAATAGAATTTCATGACCCTAACACCTACACATTCAATAATAATAAACCTATATTCTTATTTGTGTTTGGAAAAAAAATGGAAACAAGAACAAAAAAAAGAGAAACTAATTTTAGTTGTTCCCAAAAGTTCTATACAAATTTTGGGAGTGTTTCTAAAAAATGAGAAACAAGAAACATACATAGTTATTAAATGCTTAGGTTTCTTAATAAAATTTGAAACAAGAAACAAGAAACGACAACGTTATCAAATGGGCTCATAAAAAAACATACCAATTCGGTTTTTTTTTTTTTTTTTTTTTTATAAAAAAACAACCTAACTTGACTGACCGCACCCTTAATATGAATATAAATATTAATTAGTAATAATAACTATAACTTATATTGGGAGTGAAAATGACTTAATTATTAATTAAATATTTTTTATATTTTTTTGATTAATTGCAATATCCATTGATATATCTGTATTGATATTTTAATTCTTGTGTATGACAAGAGAAAATTTTAAATAGAAAATAATAAATGAAAACACAATTATGAATTGAATTCCAAATAGTCTATATTACCTTGTTGGTTGGAAAATGGTTGGATTTGATTTGGCTGGTTTCATTCAATGCCAACAAGTTTGGTGATATTAATGAGAGAAATTGCTTTATCAAAAAAATAATAAAAATTGAAAAAAAAAATACAATGGATAGTAAAAAATATTAAGATGTTTGTAAATCTAGCTATGATTTTTTAGATTTGCAAATATAACAAAATTTTTAGAATCCGATTTCCGTTTTTTCTATTATTTCAGTTTTACCCTTGTTGATATATTAGTAGTATATCTGATATACTTTATATTTACTATATACGAAATATAAAGTATATTATATTCAAATGAATATGATATATCTCATATATACTTGATTTGATAAGTAATCTTTTATATACCTAATTATGAGTATTGACATATAAATAATATATCTGATATATAAATGTTGATATATCAATGATATACTTTATATGTTACTTTTTGTTACTTATATTTGTTATGTTTCTTTTTTTCTTTATTGAAAACGAAAGGTTTGTCTTAATAAAAGAATTAGTGCTGCAAAGTGTCTGATCGCTTCCCTTTTTGTACATTTGTGATACACGTGCTACAAGTGGTTGGTAATGGTAATGACGACTTCTAAAATTCTTAATCTTATTCTTAAATGTATTTAAAAAATAATCTAAAGTTTGACTATTTGGATGTTACTTGATTCTGCTTGCATATTGTGACACGTGCAGCGGTGGAGGTACATGAGGCCCATGAGCTCGAGTCCCCCGTCAACTTTTAATGATATTATATTTAAATTAGAAGTTGTAAAGTGTAAACATGTTATTCGTTTGCCTTATTGGCTTATGCCCTTCCATATATCCTTGTGTTTCTAGTTCAGTCTCTGGTAATTGCGACGATTTCCCTTTTTTTCTCTCGTTTTTGTTTTTCTACTTTTTTTTTTCTTTTCCTTTCCGTTTTTCCCTTTTTTTTTTTCGTTTTTTTTTTCAGTTTTCTTCGTGTCTTTTGTTTTTCCCCTGTTTTTTTAACGTTTTTCTTTTTTCTTTTCGTTTTTCGTTTTTTCTTTTTTCCTTTTTTTTCCTCAAATTTTCTCTCTTTTTTCTCCTTTTTAAACATTTTTCTCCATTTTTTTAAGTGATGTTTTTAATATAACCAATTTAATATTAAAATATACAAACCAACATCTTCACATATCAATATGTTAAATTATTTTATTAAAATATCATTTTGATTCTTCTAATTTAGGTTTTGTGCCATTTCAATACTATTTCAAATGTTCAATTTTAGTCCATGTACTTACAATAAAGCTTAAAATTAGTCCTATATAGTGAGTTTATTGTTAATTTTTCTTAAAAAAACATTGATCTCTATGAGTCTTTCTTCAATATTAGAAATATGTTTACATTGTGTCTTTTATCATATTGAAACTATTATTATTATTTAACCAATTTCGATAAAACTTAACTTTAAATTTACGACAGTGACCAATTTTAAGCTTTATTAAGTATAGGAACTAAAATCAGACATTTGAAAATACACGGACTAAAATGGAATAAAACTCAGTATAGGGTCTAAGATGCTATTTTAACCAAATTATTTCTATATAGCCTCCCTCACATAAAGTCCTGGATCCGCCACTGGACACGTGATAATGTGGTTTGGAAATTACATGAAACGTGAAATTTGATTTTTGGTAATTTTTGGAGAAATCTATTGACTAAATTGATTTCTTTAGAATTTCATGTTATGTCTATAAGTTTATTGATTAATAATTTAGTGATATACTAGTTTTTTTTGTTAATAAATTATAATGGAAATGTTATTTAGCGATGACCTAATTGAGAAATATTAATACATTAAAGGTAAAATTTAGAATTGTACAAAATTAAGAATGAAAATGAGAATTAGCTAAAATATTTGGGATGGTTTGATATATTAGTTTATAAGGGATTTTTTAATTTATTTCGTTGTTTGAAAAACTATTAAAGAAAATGAGGGTGAAATACAATTTTATTCTATGAGGTTTCGTTTGGATTAGGTTTCATTTTGGTCCTGAGTTTACAAATTTGACAATTTAGTCCTTGAGGTTTGGATTTCGTTTTATTTTCGTCCCTCCACATCCATTTTTCCGTTAAAGGTTTACGGAATGCTGACATGTTTTTTATTAAAAAAAATATTTTTTTTTAATTTTTTTTAAAATATATATATTAAAATAAGAAATATAATAAATATATATATATATATATATATAACAACGGTGTATCAAGTTATTGTCTTATCTTATCTTTTCATTCATACAACTACACCATATTTGGTAGTCAAAGATTAATTTATTTTTCCTTAATATAAAGTTTTTCCAATTCTATTTCCAACATACTTGCTTATTTCAAATGTTTTCGTAAAAACAGGAGGAATACAATGTAAATATTACAATTGTCATTTAGCTTTTAGGAATAATGCATTTATGTTTACTGATATATGCAAATATTGTCTATCCACAACATTTTATAACTTAATTTGTATTTGAAGTTAGCCCATTAAGTTTTGTATGTGTTTGTCTATGCATTGACTTTACTTCCGACCTACAATGTAGTTTACCATGTCTAGCCAAATCACAAAATGTAATTTATGCTACATTAATTTTATTTTAAATCTGAATTATTTTCTTGTAATTATGTGTAATTTTAGATTATGTTGTAGATTATTTAATTTTGAATTAGAACGTATTATCTCTCAATTTTATAGGTTTTATAATTTAAATAGATTTGATCATATATATATTTAGTCCCTGAAGTTTGAGTTAGGTTTCATTTTAGTCCCTGAGTTTTCAAACTCGACAATTTAGTCTGTGAGGTTTGGATTTCGTTTCATGTTGGTCTCTCCATTCATTTTTCTGTTAAATACTAGTGGATTGCTGACATGACACATATTTTTTTATTTAAAAAATAAAATTCTAAAATTTTTAAATGAAAATAATATTAAATTAATAATAAAATATTTTTCAATATATTTTTATTCCCTTCTCTCTTCTTCTTTTTCAACAACTCAATCACACATCTGCTGCCCCCAGGTTTTTCAACCACTAGCCTAGCGGCGTTACTACAACTCTAAACTTTTAACCAACTAAAAACTGAATCATTTTAAATTGAGTGCATCGAAAATTTCGACAGCATAACGACGTAAAACTGGTTAACCCAAAATTTTAACACCTGATAAACAACTCCAACACTTCCAAACATACACAAAATCAAACTCCACCAAACTACAAGCAGTTTTTCACAACCTAACTTCACTATACAAGTTAGGTCTCGTAGCAACAATTATGAACAGAAAATATTTCTAACCTTTATGAATTCAACACAGCAACATGCTAGCTTATAAACCAACTTTATTCATTCATTAAGGCTAAACACACTAAAGCTCAAGTTCACCATAAAACACCAAAAACAAATGGGTGATTCTCTCACCACTACAGGAACTAAAAATGTATTTTTTTTTCCCTTTAATTTAAGACTCCAGGGGTTTAGGTAGTAATTTCTAGATTTTAGAATTGAAATAGATTTGGTCTTTGATCTAAGACTCCTTGGCTTTAGGTCCTATTTTCTAGGATTTTAGAGAGTAGTTTTCTAATTTGGGGTGAGAGGTAATTTAGTCCATTATTTATTGGGATAACGACAAAAATGGCAAAATTAAAAATTATGAATTGAAAAACAGCCAAATTAAAAAAACTTTTGAAAAATGGCAAAAGGATAAAAAAAGAAAAACACTTTTTGGTATGACCTAACAAAAATGCCCTTGTACATTAAAGGATCAGGGTATTCCTAAATTTAAGCAAGAATACGATTCTGGTATATCCAAAAAATCGTAACCACCCCAAGACTGAAAAAATGGTGCTGTTGAAAATTAAAAAAAAAATAAATAAAAACAAACGAAGAACAAATCGTAACCACCCCAAGACTGAAAAAATGGTGCGGTTGAAAATTTACAAAAATAATAAAAACAAACGAAGTGTTGTTCTCCCTTCCAGATATGAAAACAAGCGGGAAAATACCTGAGTGAGTGGTATGTATAGCATCATATACACATGTGACAAACGAATCTAATGGGAAACAACAATAAATCATGAAAAATATATAAAAAAAATGAGTACCTGTGTGATGGAAAAGATAAAGACCCTGTCACTTCCCATTCATAGTTGCATACTATGTATTTGTGAATTGTTAGCTGGAAAGGAGGGAAAAATAGGAATTGAAAGGCAAAAATCGTTGTGTCGTGGAAAGAACCACTGCCTTGAAAGCAAAACTCGGCACGACCTCGGTGCTAAATCGTTTAACTGCCGGTATGCTCCCCAAGGTTAACACAACCTCCGAAACAGACGTGCACTCGTCAGGACGGGGTGGAATCAATCTCGTGCTCAAGAAAGGAAAATGAAAGCAGAGAGGAGAAGAAGAGAGAATGAGATGGGATGATCAGGAAGGTAGGAGAATGACTCTATTTATAATGTAGAAGTGACCAAAATTAGAATTGGAATATTTAAAATTAAAAAAATCCAAAAAAATGGTGGCCACACATGTGTCCTTTGACCAACCCCTTTTCCTCTGTCGATGCCACGTGTCCTTAGACTTCTTCAGCAAAGACTTAGCCAAATATGAATCCTTCACTTCCTCTGGGGCCGCCACGTGGATTTGACTAAGCAATAAGAAGAAGAAAGTCTAAAAAATAAGCCCGAGCCCGAGCCCAAGCCAGACGACGACAGCACACGTATGGGACTTGGTCTTGGCTTACCTCACATCAATTTTATAAGCCTAATACACAACAAATGCTTTTAAATTAGCTTTCCAAGAGCTACACTTCCGATGTGGGACAAAACTATTTGTCATTCCCAACAATCCCCCACGAATGACAAAATAGTAAAGTATAGAGGATTAAGATGAAAGAAAGTTTTCCTAAGCAAGGATAATAAACTTAAGCATTAATATCTTTCGATTTGAATTAATGCATAGTGAAGTAAGGCAACAACCTAAAGGGTGGAAGTGAGTTACCTCTTGAACTTCCAGTGTTTATAGTTGAGACCCCCACAACACGTTTGAATCCTTGATTTTGATTTCGCGATAGTTATCAAGTGCTTTTAATGGCCATGCACAAAACCTTGGGTCATCGTGAAAGCTTTAGAAAGAAGCTCCTCAGCTCTTTCATAGAAGGCGGCCCCACCTTCACAATCACGTTGCTGCTTCATCTAGTCTATCATGGATAAACCACTTAGACTGAGCTAAGAAGACTTTGAATACTATCCATCAAGTCCACGCATGGACCACCCAAAAAAAAGGCTATGGATTCATGCTAGTGAGAAGCATCATGGCTTGAGTCCCATACATCCAGACTCTAAAATCACTCTCCTTGTTTGTCCTTTGGTGAGAGGATCTGCCAAGTTCCTCTCGGACCTCACATATTCCAAGGAGATAACTCCATCTTTTAGCAACTGCTTTACGGCTCCATGTCTCAGACGTATGTGGCGTCTCTTGCCATTGTACTCGCTGTCTTTTGCAATCCCTATGGCAGCCTATGAGTCACAGTGTAGGGACACAGGTACAGTCTTTCCTCACAATGGCACGTCTCCAAGAAGACTTCTTAACCATTCGACATCTTGACCTGCAAGTTCAAGTGCTATGAACTCAGATTTCATAGTAGAACGAGCAATGCAGGTTTGTTTTGCTGAATTCCACGAGATAGCTCCTCCACCAAAGGTAAAAACATACCCGCTAGTGGAGCTTACATCATCATTATCTGTTACCCAATTTGCATCACAATATCCTTCATGCACAGCAGAAAATTTTTTAAAATGCAAACAATAATACATTGTACCTCTAAGACACCTTAACAAGCGAAGTAGAGCAGTCCAATGTTCTTTACCAGGGCTATGTGTAAATCTACTCAGTCTATTAAAAGACTATGCAATATCAAGTCTAGTGTAATTCATCAAAAACATGAAACTACCTATGATTTATGCATATTCAGATTTAGATGCACTGTCGCCCTGGTTTCTTTTAAGACTAATGTTTGCATGATAAGGGGTTCTTATAGGTGATTTATCAAAGTAATCAAATTTCTTCAGCATTTTCTCAATGTAATGTGATTGTCATAAGGAATACCCATTGTCATTTTCCTTATTTTTATACCAAGTATTACATCATCTTCTCCTAAGTCTTTCATGCGAAGAAAGGAGTAACTTGATCTCATTAATGACATCTAAGTTCGAACCAAATATAAGCATGTCATCAACATACAAGCAAATAATCACACATTTTGCTCCAAACAATTTTGAGTATACACAAATATCATAACAATTTACTTTATAACCATTAGTTATTAAAATGTTATAAAACTTTTCATACCATTGTTTAGAGCTTGTTTTAAACCATAGAGAGACCTTTTAAGCTTGCATTGCATGCTTGTTTTGATATTCCACTAGATTCATTATCAGTTTTAATCATAGGGAAGATATTTTTAAAAAAACTCAGCATCTCCATACTCACCAATTGATTTATCATTTAAGCGCATAAACCTATATGTAGAAATATTTTTGGCATAACCTATGAAAACACAATCAAAGATTATAGAACCAACCACAGGTTTTTGAATGTCGGATATGTCATTTTGCCAAACACCCCCACACTCTCAAGTGTAGCTTAGGTGGTGAGTATCCCTTCCTGAGCTCGTTCGATGTCTTATTCAGCTTTTTGTGAGGAACCCTGTTAGGAATAAAACAAGTAGGAAGAACAACTTTCCCCCACATATATCATATAAACCATTTTAGTGGCCCCCACATTTTGAGATATATCGCATTTATGTTTTAATCTCTCAAACATATAATTTATGCACACATGCATAACTAAGAACACCACGATAAAATTGATATATACTATGGACATAGGAAATGCATCACAAATTAATTACTCTACCAATAATTAATTAAATTTCACATAATTATATCAATACACTTCACCAATACTGTCCATAATATATCTTCTAAATTTTCTATTTAAATAGCCAAATCATATAAAGCCTTAAATAATACATGGAACATCTCAATAACATGTATTCACAATTTACCCCATTAAAGCTTGTGTCTATGAATCTTACTAAGGACAATTATCCACTACTTAACTCCCAATTTTATTTTTATTTTTCAGATCATAGACATGCTCAATAAAATATTCATTATGAATAAATAACATATTTTCAATCAAATAAAAATATACCCACATAATTAGTTATCAAGATCTATGTGATCTAACAATACCCTTGCTTTTGCAACACACTTTGCATTGATTGGCAATATCTTAAACTACTACCAGTTTCTATATGCTCCACATGCAATTGAGATTTTACTCATTTTTATACTTCCAACAAGTAATAGGCAAAGAATAATATATATCGAACTCAATTAATAGCAATAGTTTTAATTTCCAATTTCATGAAAATTAATAGAAGTAAAATACTTCTCATTGTAATTTGAGATATAGGGTCATACACTTAAATTGTCAATATACCTCACTACCTCAACCTTCAATAGCTTCACAAGTTCAAGCTGCATAACTAAACAACTTTAAACTTTATCAGTATTTCCAAAATTATTTTAAATGCCACATAGGCTTCAGTTTACAATATATCAATAATATTCCATAGAAACATTATTCATAGGCTTCAGTTTACAATATTATCAATAATATTCCACAAAAACATTATTTCCATACTTGCTAACATGATAATTAGGCTTCCTTAATAGATCACTATAACCGCCTATAAATTTGAGATTTGCACGATAATGCAATAATAATTCTTATCTCACTTCACGATGGAGAAACAACTTGTTCCATGAAAGAACAAATATATACACATATTAGATATGTATTGAATATCATGCTTAAAAATAACAATGAAATAAAATTGCTAAATTTTCAAGACATAAAATTAAACATAATATCTTGAAAGATTCAATCTAGGAGACCCAACGAGACATCAATATCTTCTGAATATGAGAAGATATAACAAATCTCAATACTAATAATTTGTCACCATAAATCTCACAATGTCAACAAATGTATTATAAGGAAAAAAATCAATTCTCTAATTTGAATCAAATCAAGAAAATCTCGAACCATAATATATCATACAATTCAACATATATCTAATATAGTAATAACCAAAGGATTTGAATCAAATCCCAAATACTTCCCTTTGATATCTTACCAAATGGGTATCATCAACTTTAATTTGACTAGCCAATTGAATTACTCTCACCATGAGCAATGAAACGAACTCAATGTGTAAAATCAATGTGTAAACAGTTTTGCTTTCAAATTGTTAGCTGGAAAGGAGGGAAAAATAGGAATTGAAAGGCAAAAATCGTTGTGTCGTGGAAAGAACCACTGCCTTGAAAGCAAAACTCGGCACGACCTCGGTGCTAAATCGTTTAACTGTCGGTATGCTCCCCAAGGTTAACACAACCTCTGAAACAGACGTGCACTCGTCGGGACGGAGTGAAATCAATCTCGTGCTCAGGAAAGGAAAATGAAAGCAGAGAGGAGAAGAAGAGAGAATGAGATGGGATGATCAGGAATGTAGGAGAATGACTCTATTTATAATGTAGAAGTGGCCAAAATTAGAATTGAAATATTTAAAATTAAAAAAATCCAAAAAAACGGTGGCCACACACGTGTCCTTTGACCAACCCCTTTTCCTCTGTCGATGCCACGTGTCCTTAGACTTAGACTTAGCCAAATATCCTTCACTTCCTCTGAGGCTGCCACGTGGATTTGACTAATCAATAAGAAGAAGAAAGTCTAAAAAATAAGCCCAAGCTCGAGCCCAAGCCAGACGACACCAGCACACGTATGGGACTTGGTCTTGGCTTACCTCACATCAATTTTATAAGCCTAATACACAACAAATGATTTTAAATTAGCTTTCCAAGAGCTACACTTCCGATGTGGGACAAAACTATTTGTCATTCCCAACAAGTAACAGTGTTGTCACATTTTTTTTAGAACATGTGTTGTCACATTTGTGACTAACAGTGTTGTCACATTTATATACTAGGTATATAACACATACTTCCCACCAAACAGTGTTGTCACATTTGTTGCATACATCGGTTCTGGAAAAAAACAAAATCACACAGTGTTTACGTCGCAAACATGGCACAGTAAGAAAAATTATACCGAAAACAAAAAGTGTAAAAAACCATCGATGTCGCATTCAACATACCTGGTATGTGACGTAACCTAAGATCATCAATGTTCATCCAATGATGCTGACCGTTGATCATCAATGTTCATCCAATGATTCTGACCGTTGTGAAGAATGGTACGAAAAAATGACGAACAAGATGAAAAACAAACAATGTGCCGTTGAATTTGCCCCCTAAACTTTTCGCAATGAATAAAAACCAAAAAATTAAAAAAACACATAAAAGAAAAACGTTATTTTGATCTCGAAACCTGAGGAGATTTAGTTGGGCAACACGTTTAGATACAATTTTTAGGGGTTGTTAGTTTTCAGGCTACATGGAGGGTAAAATAGGGATACTGAAAACCATTGGGGCACGCCTGTAGCACATGTGGCCAAAACACTAACATTTTTAAAAATCTGCCATACATCAAAACCGCCCCTAAAAAATGCCACTCATGCAAATACCTCTTATTTATTTCTAGATTCAGTTTAAATTTAAGATTTCCCATCTTTTCAAAAAAAAAAAAAAAAAAGAACAGTCTTTTTTTTCAAAATGACTAATTAAATATCGTCACCTATATCTAATGGCCCAACAAAAAAAAAATTCACCAACTGAAGGGAAACCTAATGAGAAACATAAAAAACATACCAATTCGGTTTTTTTTTTTTTTTCCTGTCCAAAACAACCTAACTTGACTGACCGCACCCTTAATATGAATATAAATATTAATTAGTAATAATAACTATAACTTATATTGGGAGTGAAAATGACTTAATTATTAATTTATATAATTTATATAACTTTTCTTCTAAAAAAGAAATTTATATAAGTTTTTGATTAATTGCAATATCCATTGATGTATCTGTATTGATATTTTAATTCTTGTGTATGACCAGAGAAAATTTTAAATAGAAAATGATAAATGAAAACTCAATTTTAGATTGAATTCCAAATAGTCTATATTACGTTGTTGGTTGGGAAATGGTTGGATTTGATCTGGCTGGTTTCAATGCCAACCAACAAGTTTGGTAATATTAATGAGAGAAATTGCTTTATATAAAAAAAGTAATAATAATAATGAGAGAAATTGTTTTATATATAAAAAAAAAGTAATAATAATAATGAGAGAAATTGCAATGGATAGAAAAAAAAAATATTAGGATATTTGTAAATCTAGCTATGATTTTTTAGATTTGCAATATAACAAAATTTTTAAAATCTGGTTTCTACTTTTTTTTTTTTTTATTATTATTATTATTTCAGTTTTACTCTTCTTGATATATCAATCGGTATATTAGTAGTATATATGATATATTTTATTTTTACTATATACGAAATATAAAGTATATCAGTTAACTTTATATATACCAAATTTGATATATTTGAATGAATACAATGATATATCTCATATATACTTGATTTGATAAGCACAACTTTTAATATACCTAATTATGAGTATTGACATATAAATAATATACCACATATATGAATGTTGATATACCAATGATCTACTTTATATGTTACTTTTCGTTACTTATATTTGTTATGTTTATTTTTCTCTTTATTAAATTGTGTTGTGTTATTTACATACTTTAATATAAACAAAATGTTTATCTTTTATAACATAATGTTTGTCTTCTATACCCATTATGAATATTGATATACCATTGATATTTCTCATTTGTTATATTAGATTGATATACCTAATTATGAGTAGCTAAATACAACAATGATAGATTTGTTATTTTAAAAAGAAAAATCATCGATGTATATATTTAATTGTTGGTGTATTATGAAGGTTGTAGAATGAAAAATTTGTTATAAGTATATTAATAAGATGCAATTTTAACTATAATATCGTTGGTGTATTAGCAGTATATCAGTACTCACTAAAAATATATTTTCAACCATATTATTAGTGTATCAGTAGTATATTATTCAGATGATATATAATATATCGATGATATAGCTTCTAACATGAGCATAACTCAACTAGTATAAGACATACACATTCAACCAAGAGAAAGAGATTAGCTTTAAATCCCCTACCACACATATTGTCCCAAAATAAAGCTAAGATATCTAATTCTTTATTAATGAAGGATATCAAGGATATCTAAACTAATTAAACTTCATAAATTAAGTCAAATAAATTCACGAAATATACATTTGGTATACTATATATTTAGTATATCAGTTGATTGATATACTAAATATCCAGTATATTAGTCACGATAAATAAATGAATGGTGTACCTTATATACGGTATATCAATAACACCAACAATATGTTTTTTAAACTTTTAACTTTCAGCAAGTTTTTAGGGTTTTTTTTTTTTTACTTTTTAACTTTAATGGTTAGGTTGGTTCCATTTTTTTTTTTTTTTGTTATATTTGCAACATTAAAAAATGGATGACATAGTTGTAAATTCAATTTTTTTTTTATTCTTGCAACTGCCCTTATTAATTACTTTATCTGTTTCTATTAATAGAAGAGTGAATGAAGAAAAAAGGGGCACATGGCAAAGCTACCATCAATTTGGGATATAAATTGTTCATCTACTTCTTTCAACCATCCACTAATTTAAGTATGACAGAATTTAGTGGTCTCTTTCTCAAAGCTCATTTATTGTGGTTGTTTTTCAATAAATTTTATTTATAAAATATAATAATTTTTTAAATAAATATTTATCACAAATATATTTGTGAAATCAAATCTATGAGGATTTAAAAAAGTAAAAAAAAAAAACATATATATTTTTTTAGAAAAAAAATCAATTTTTACATTAAATTGAAAAGTTGTATTGATAATTTTAATCTTAAGCTTTCAATTTCATTAGATTGCACCTTACACATGGATATGTTTTGCAATCTTTACTTTAAACTTGAAAGAGTTTGACATATTTTTACTTTGAATTTGAAATGGATAAGTATTTCAATTTTTACCTTCTAATAGTTTTTCATTGGTAGAATCATTAAAAAAAATATATTTTAATGTGCATATATGAATTAAAAAAAATGTACATATGTGAATTAAAAAATATATATTTGTTATGAAATTAATGGATCTGAAAAAAAAAAGGGAGAAAGAGAGTACTCTAGAGTTGATATTTTAAACATTTTCGTGAGTTTAGACAAAATCATCTAATGATCCATTTTGTGCATAATTAAGCTAAATATTATGCAAAACATGATTTTATTGAAATTAAATTAGAGACGATTTGCTTGTTGAGAAAATCTAAAAGATCGAAATTTCTAGATACTTGAAATCTTAGATGCCCGAAAATATAAATGTATGGCATCTTTAGATGACCATGTTTGTTTTGCAGAGAAACTTGTAAGGATGTCCAGAAATATTTAGATAGTCATGTTTGTTTTGCAATATTTTTTATGAAAATGTCTTGAAATGATGTATTATACAAACAATAACCTTACCTCGATTAAGAACCTCTAGCAAATATTGTGTATTTATGTATAAATACATCATATATGTATTCCCCTCTTTAAGCATTTAAAAGCATTACAATTACCATATATCATTGAATGCCTCAATCACAAAACTCATGAAGCTTCTATCATGTTGCTTCAAATACATATTAACTAAAATGGTTTTCCCCTAAAATTAAATCATCCTTAGCTACACTAATTCTACCATTGACTTTTAAAATCGTAAGTTCAGTGAGATATGTGCTAGATTTGGAGAGGAACTTGATCTTGTTGGAACTCTTGATAAATCTGGTTACATCTGCACATCAAAGAGTGGAGTTTTGAATGTTTACAAAGAGAAAACCTTGAAGCTATTTGGAAAATTGAAAGATGGGCTATATGTTTTGCAAGCAAAAACAGTAACAGGGGAAATGAAGATGATGAAGGGATAATAACCCTTGGCAGCGGAAGACGTCAGAGACCTTTTCGAATTAAAAGGTCGATTGGGATACCAATACGACGACAAACAAACTTACAGCAGAAAATAAATAAAACATGTTGTAACCTAGTTATAAAACATACTATGATCTAAAAGGAAAAACTAGATCTCATCTAATTTGGATCCTATTGATCCTAGATCAAGAAAAACTATACCTTTGTAGAAATTCTTGATCCATTTCGCCAAATCTCGTAAGTATTCGCTCAAAACCAGCAACAAGAGGTCCTTGATCTCGCTGTAAAATTGTCACGAACACCACCACCAAGGTTGCACCGGTATTCTCTTGAAGGATGTGCGTTAGGGGCTTGTGGGAGCGTGATCTCTAAGGGTTTTGATGAATTGTGTTCTCTGTATACTTTTTGGGAGAGATTTGCAGAAAGCGTTCTTGGAATTGAGAGATTGAGAGTGATCTTCGTAAGAGAGAGATCTCCAAAACTGAATAAAATTAAGTTTTCATAAAATTGCCCAACTCCCCCCTTAAAACTCTCCCATTCAAGCAAGACTGAGGGTAAAATGGAGGACACGTTCCCATCAGTTAACCTAACTGATGGGAAAATATTTAATTAATATTAAATAATATTAATTAATCGTTTAATTAAATTAACTATTAATTTAATTAAATGTTATTTGTATAAACCTATTTATACAAAATAAACTCCATTTAACCTATAGTTTTAATATAGCTTAATTAAATCAAATTTAATTAAAATTAAAACCAAAATATTAATTAATTCACCAATTAATTAATATCACAATTAAATATCATATATTTAATTATATATATCTCTCAAATTAACTATAGAATTAATGTACATCATATTGTTGGATCGGTATGACAACCCTAGAGGGGGTGAATAAGGTTTAATGAAATTTTATAAACTTTTTACTACGGTGGGCCAAGTTTAAACAAATAAGCAGACTTTTTACCAATAATTAATTTTAACACAAATTGATCAACAAATTAGAAATATGTTTCAAACACCATAAATAATTCAAATGTAAATATTGTCCATAAGCATGAAGAACAAATATTAACAATTAATTTCATGCAATCTATGATAAAGAAAATTAATTGCAAAAATTAAATAGTAGAGAGTTAGAAAAATTAACACCAGGAATTTATAGTGGTTCGACAAACGGCCTACTCCACTTCCCAAGCTCCTCTTGGGTATTTGATTAAAGAACACGACTCTTTCCACGGCTTAGAGTCCAACCGGTACAATGTTCTTTTTCCGAGAGCAAGAACAAACCCGATCCTTTCCACGGTTTAGGATCAAACCGTTACAAACCGCTTTTTTTCGGGCTCAGGAGCAACCCTTACAATATTTGAAAATTTTAAGAACAAGATTACAAACTCTCTCAAAGAGTGGATATACAAATTTTCGCTCACAAATTTGTAAGAAAAATTCTTACAAATTAATGCCCTCAAATGGCTAAGAAAAATAAAATTGAATAGCTCAAGAATCTCTCAAAATAAAACTCTCACAATAAATTTAAAGCAACATTGAAGAATTGGAGAGAAAAGAAGATGTAGAAATTTGAGAGAATTTAGAGGGAAGAATTATTCTTTAGTTTGTGAAAGAATTGAGGTATAAATAGGAGGAAGTTGAAGTTGAAAGAAATTTGAAATTTGAGCTTAATTTGGACCATTGGATCTTTGATCAATAGAAAATGAAAGGTGGAGATTTAATTTGAAAAAGAATTAATATAATATAATATAATAATATAATATGAAAATAATGTTTGTCTCCAACAGTTAACTTCAAAAGTTTTGATTTTCTAATTATTATTATTATTTTTTAAAACAAACATTAATTGTGATGTGATTCTTTTCTTTTTAATTATATATATATATATATATATATATATATATATATATATATATATATATATATATATATATATATATATTTTAAATCATTTTCTTTGTAATAATATATATAATATTTAAATAATCAAAAGCCCTACATGTCACTCTCTCATTGCTCCACATGTCGACGTCAGATTGGTCTATTGATGCTGACTCAGCCGCCACGTCATCGCCATCGGTATTTTTCGTTAAAACTTGTTTCGACTATAATTTCTTCGTTTTAGCTCCGATTTGAATGATTCAAGAGGTGTTGGAATCGTTGTTCCGAGATCTACGCTATGGACACATTAAAACAATGAGATTTTCAGTAATTATAAATTGGGTTTGTTATCATCAAAACATTAATTAATTAATTAATTAAAATTAATTAATTTGAGATTAAAGGGCCAAAAAGCCAACACATATGTGCATTAATTATAAGCTATAGTTTTAATATGAATCAAATTCATATTTAACTTAATATTCAAACTCCTTTGAATATTCAATTCACCCTTAGAAATTTACATCAACGCCTTTATAGAGCTACCGGTGGGACCTAATGGACCTATAGATCAGAAGCTCCAACAAAATGAGATTAATTGGCTAAACTCATTAACCAAGTTAATCAATATTTGTTAACTATGGTTCATTCCACTATAGAACCACAACTGCACTCTTCTCACTGCAGATATATTTCTTTGTCCACGGATATCAACCGTCAACAACAAGTTAGCCCTTCACGTGTGTTCGTACCCTAGCTAGGTCAATTTACCGTTTTACCCCTGGGCTACCTCTTAGTCCTTAAGTATCAGTTCTCCTCTAATGAACAACCTGTTTGAGGTCCAACCATCAAACAGAAGTCCCTCTCGTGCCATAAAGAGGGTAGGGCCCATTGTTCAAGATCTGAAGATACCACTTAAAGGAACACACGTCTACTTACCCTAAAGAGGGGAAGGAGTGAATCCCATCTTGTAAGACTATGTTCCCAGCTCCCCACTCGGTCTTGTCCCCAAAATGGTAGGCTTATTGAGTCGGCGAATAGGCCACTCTCACCCGTACAAATCAAAGGACAATCCCTCATGGATAGGAGTCCATAATTCACTCAGGATTAAGGCCAAGTCGCCTAGGTCATCCTAGTGAAATAGAAACCGAGCTAACTAATGGTGTTACAGTTAGTGGTTAACTATTTCGCGGTTCGGTCTTTGTGCAAACTCATTGCACAGGATACCCCCACTCGCATGTCACCTACATGAACGCGTTGGATCATTACGTTTGTATCAATATACAAAGCGGGTCGTATCCATAATGTCACCAGGATAAGGTACCAAGCTTTATCCCTATACTACAGACCCTTTAGGCTAAAACTTGAACATTGATCCCCGTATGTCCCTACATACTAGTTCAAGCCTCATTCTATTAGCCTTGGATGTTTAGTTTATTGGATTAGGGTTGATAAGACAAGATATAATACAAACATTAAATAATACATCACTTTTGTTAATGTTCGGTCAAATGTACATTTACTATCTACGAGTTTTAGGGCATAAAACCCAACAGATGATTAGTACTGAAGCCACGAAAAGCACACTTCTGTGGAATAAGTGGCTAGCTCACATTAGTGAAAAGGGACTTGAATGTCTGTTCAAACAAGGATTAATTGGAAATAGGAAACCAACAAGCTTATCATTCTGTGAATTTTTTGTACTGGGGAAAACTTCAAGAGCTAGTTTCAAAACAACTACTCACATTACTAAGGATAAATTGGACTACATTCATTCTGATCTTTGGAGGCTAGCTAGAATAACTACACATGGAGGGACAAGGTATTTCCTAACCCTTATTGATGACTTTTCTAGGAAACTTTGGGTTTTCATGCTTAAAAGTAAGGAAGAGGTCTTTGATTGTTTCTTATAATGGAAGATTCTTATTGAAAACAGAACAGGGAGGACGATCAAATTTCTAAGAACAGATAATGGACTAGAATACTTGAATAAAAGGTTTAACCATTTGTGTAAATCTTATAGTATTAGTAGACACCTAACAGCTGATAGAGGACTTGTCGAGGGTCCAAATCTGTGACGCCTCGCATTCCCGTGGTTGCCTTATCCTCTATTGAAGTCGAATACATAGCCTTTCCCAAATCAGTAAAAGAGGTTTTGTGGCTAGAGGGGAATGTTTCTTAAATGTATAATGGACAATGTGAAGTTGAGATTCACCGTGACAGTCAAAATGCATTGTCCTTGACAAAGAACCCAACTTACCACGATAGAACAAAACATATTGATATAAAATTTCATTATATTAGATTAGTGGTTCAAGACGGGTGGTATAAAATTGTCAAAAATACACACTGCTGTCAACCCTACTGATGTTGTACCAAAACCTGGAAGCAAGTTGGAACACCTATGTGAATTGTTGAAACTTGACTATGGTTGATCTGTTACTTAGCTTTGGTTTGTCTGATGGCTTGTGGAAGAGACTTTGTTTTATGCAGAATACTGATGACTGCAAAGTGCACGGGCCCAAAGTAATATAGTGATTTCTAGTATAGTAGTCTCCACAGGGATTAGATTTATCCAATTAATTACCGTAAATAATATTGCTTAGCTTTATTTAGTAATTAGAGAACAAAATCTAATGTTGAAAAGATAAACTAAAAAGCTAATCTAGGAAGCAAAAGATGAATGGAGACACAATTTGGAAGGATAATTCTAGGGTGTTGATTTCATTAATTGGACCTTTAATTGCTTAATCAATCAATCAATTAGGATTAATTAGTCATTCAATTCATAAGTCTAGAAGCCTAATATCAAGGACTCTTCTGTCGGTCTCCTCCTATTCTCATACATTTTAATGAAGAATCTCCTTTCGGTTTCCTCCTTATTTACTAAGCATGACATTACTTTTGGGTTTTATGCCCTAAAACTCGTAGATAGTGAATGTAACCGTTGACCGAATATTAATGAAATAATATTGATATATTTTTTCCATTAAATTTTATTAGTTATTTTATATTTGTCTTTGCCTAAAATAACCCTAATCCAATAAACTAGACATCCTAGGCTCTAATATGAGTCTTGAACTGTATGTAGCGACATATGAGGATCATTGTTCAAGAAACAGCCTAAAGGGTCTATAGTATAAGGATAAGACTAGGTGCCTTATCCTGGTGACACTATGGATATGACCCACTTTGTATTTGATACAAACGCTATGATCCAACGCGTTCGTGTAGAAGACATGCGGGTGGGGGTTTCCTATGCAATGAGTTTGCATAAGACCGGACCACACAATAGTAACCACTGGTTATAACATCGTTAACTAGTTGGTTTTCTATTTCACTAGGTGACATAGACAACTTGATCTTAATCTTGAGTTGATTATGGACTCCTGCTCATGAGAGATTGTCCTATGATTTGTATGGGGTGAGAGTGGCCAATACGCCGACTCAATAAGCCTACTATTTTGGGGACAAGACCGAGTGGGAGCTGGGAACATAATCTTACAAGATGGAATTCACTTCTTCCCGACTTTAGGGAAGCAGATGAGTGTTCCCTTAAGTGGTGACTCCGAGTCTTGAACAAAGGGTCCTACCCTCTCAATGGCACGAGAGAGTTTTCTGTTTGATGGTTGGACCACAAACAGGTTGTTCATTAGAGGAGAACTGGTACTTAAGGAAATAGAAGTAACCCAGCGGTAAAACGGTAATTTGACCTAGCTGGTGTTACAGACACTCGTGAAGGACTAACTAGTCGTTATTGGTCTATATCCGTGGACGCAGAAAATATGTCTGCAGTGAGAAGAGTGCAACTGTGAGACTATAGTGGAATGTACCCACAGTTAATGAATATTGATTAATTTGGTTAATGAGTTTGACCAATTAATCTCACATCATTGGAGCTTCTGATCTGCAGGTCCATTAGGTCCCACTGGTAGCTCATAAAGTAATTTGAGGCAACGAAGTAATAAATGTAAATTGAAAGTGTTCAATTTACTAAGGGAAACAATATAATATATATTGATTTATTATTATGAGAGAAATTAATATTTGAAGAAATTCAAATATTAATATAAATTTGAGTCACATTAAATTTATGGAAGTTTGAAAGAGTTCAAATATGAATTAATTAATTTTAAGGCCTAAAATCTATTTGGGCAATTAATTAATTCAAGGCTGGAAATTAAATGTGTGATATTTAATTGGTGGTTAATTAATTAAAGAATTAATTAATCGGGAATTAATCAATTATGGAAATAAGGAATAAGATTGAATCAATTTTGGAAAAGATTGATTTAATTGAATATCGTATTCATGACCACTCTTCTATAAATAGAACACTAGACCTAATTGATTTGGTAGCCCTCTTGCTCTTAGACTCACAAGACAATACCCTAGAATTCTCTCTAGTCTCCCTCTTAGAGAAAGACTCCCACAAGTTTTTTGCCTCCTAGACTTAGAGACATACTGGTGTAACCTCTGTGGTTATTGTGTCTTTGAAGAAAATTTCTAGCGAAGAAATCAAGAAAGAGTCGCTGCGTTTTCGTTCATTGGAGCATCGTTGGCGAAGAACGGTCAAGTTTACAATGAAGGTTTGTAACCGTTTTTTCCCCTTTTCTTTAGAAAAGCATGAGAATAAAAATAGTTTTTATTTTCAAACTTTTTTCAGCATGTTTATAGCATTTTCAGCGGCTTTAAAGTGTGTTTAAAGTTTTATTTTGCCTTTTCATAACAATATTTTAATATTAATTAATATACGGTGTAAGGTCCCTTTCGATGTGCTTCAGCTGCATGGGGGCTTTCATCCCCTTCAATTATGACCCTTCATTAACAACCTCTAACGTTATTTATTTTATTTCGTGTCACTCGGGTAAATAAACATTAGTCATGCATCCAGTTCTAGTCTAAGCTTCTCTTCGTCGAGTTTTCACTTAGTAACAATTCATTTAATCAGTGATCAAGTGATTAAAAGCATTAAGGACAAAATGCACAAATGAATGACAACGACAATCAAACCAAATTACTTCATTAATTAAACAAAGGTTCAATAACTAAACCAAAATTCATAGTATTTAGGAATTAACTACTCATAATCACAAAACATCCAATAATTTCTAATCACATCTATTTAAGAAACTAAAAACAAAGGAAAAGGGAAGATAATTGCTCATAATAGTGTCGATCTCCTCGATCCCATGGTGACCTCCATCGATCCCAAGCTCCATAGATCTTCAACAAGGCTCCCAAAACTCTCCCAAAACCCCCAATTTCAGTATTGAATCGAGAATAGGGTGAAAACTCTCAAATTGGCTCCCCAAATCCAGTTGCAAATGACCCCTTTTATAGCTGTCCAGCAACAATAGCGTTACGACACTGTTACGTCATATGCTTGGAGCCCAAGTCACCTCAGCGTCTCGATGCTGAGGGCAGCATCTCGACGCTGTCTCATTTCTAGATTTTTCTCCACGGTTCTTAGCGTCGAGACGCCCAAGGGTAGCATCTTGACGCTAGCCTCTCGGCCTTTCTCTTCAACATGACCCTTTTTGGACTTTAATTTGGGCCTCCAACTCTTTCTTCTTGGACTTTTGGGCTTGGATCTTCAATGGACTTCTCAAAATGCTCCAAAAGCCTCCAAATTCATCCAAAATCTCTCAAAACTCTGGTTTTGCTTCTTTGGTTCGGTTTTCTGAAATTTAAACATAAAAACACTTCAAAGCACATAATTCAAGCACAAAGCTAGCTAAAATTAATAGGAAATAGATAGCATTTCTGCATGTTATCAAATACCAACATCAAGAGGGGCAATTGTTGAGGATGATATTTGTTATTTTGTTTTTTATCCTTTTATGTAAGCTAGTGCCTATTAAACGAGCATGAGGCTCATAGTCTAACTTTAATATAAAGGGGAAAGTGACTTTACTGTACATGGGCTCTTCTTTTGTATTCGAAAAGAAACAGAGTCTGTATGCTACTTGTATTTCCTAATTGTGAAAAAAATAAGGGAAAAATGCACTTTTAGTCCCTGAGGTTTGAGTTAGGTTTCATTTTGGTCCCTGAGGTTTCAAACTCAACAATTTAGCCCCTGAGGTTTGATTTTAGTTGCAATTTGGTCCCTCCATCCAATTTTCCGTTAGTATTTAACGGATTGCTGACGTGACATTGATTTTTTAATTAAAAAAATCATTTTTTATTTTTTAAAATATAAATATATTAAAATAATAAATAAATAAATATATATATATATATATATATATATATATATATATAATTTATTTATTCATTCTTTCTCTCTCCACCTTCTTCTTCACCACACCAGTCGCCGACGGCCGGTGACTTTTTTTTCCTCCTCTTTTTTTTTTTTTTTAATTTCTTCTATCCTTCTTCTCTAACTTCTCTTAAAAAAAAAAAAAACAGACCTCCTCCTTCAGATATGAACCGAAAACGAGGGAGAGGGACGGACCTAGTGTTGCTGTCGTCCGTTCGTCGTGGAGATGCTACTCGAACGCCGACGTGGGTTTGTGAAGAGTGTGGGTTGTAGATCTACGGTCGAAAAGGGTGTGGGTTGTAGATCTGCGGTCGGAAAAGGGAGTGGGTTCCAGAACGCCGACGCTGTTCGGGGTTGTCGATCATCGGTTCAAATCCACGACCTGCAGTTTGCGAAAGAGATCAGAGACGAGATATGACGAGACCCACGACCATCCACTTCAGATCTGTGGCTTCAAGGCGAACGAACGACAGCTTCATGGCCATCTGTTTCAGACCCACGACGAGCAGCAGCTTCATGGTGAACGGACGACAGCTTCACGGCGAACGAACACATGGACAACGGAGCTCATTTTGGGTGCAGATCTGGAAGATGAGGACTGTTTCAGTTTTTTTTTTAATAGAAGTTAGAGAAGAAGGAGATAAGAGTTGAAGAAAAGAAGAAGAAGAAGACAAAAAAAAAGGGGAAAAACAAACTTTTAGTCCCTGAGGTTTGGGTTAAGTGACAGTTTGGTCCCTGAGTTTTCAAACTCAACAAAAATACCCCTGAGTTTTGAGATAAGAAGCATTTTGGTCCCTGCCGTCAACTTTTCTGTTAAATTTTAACAGTTGCTGACGTGGCACTATTATTTTAATAAAGAAAATTATTTTTAAAATTTTTTAAAATAAAAAAATATTAAAATATTATTATTTTTTTAATTATTTAATTTTTTCTCCATCTCTCTTTACTTCCCTTCTTCTTCTCCATCTTCTTCCTCTTCATCCTTTCATTCTTCTTCTTCATATCTCCAATGGCCGGCGGCCGACGGCCACCACTCGCCGGCGCTGGCGCCGGCCGCCGACAACTCTCTTTTTTTTTTCTTTTTTTCTTTTTTTTTTTTTAATTTCTCCCTCTCCTTTTCTTTTTCTTCCTCCCTCTTTTTACTGTTAAAAAAAAACAGAAACGAAAGGGGAAAACCCCCTTCGATTCCGGCGCCAGAGAGTGAGGGAGGAGGGAGATCTGGAACGAAGAGGGAAGAGGGTCCTCCCTCCTCCGTCTCCAGCGCCAGAATCGAAGGGGGTTTTCCCCATTCGTTTCTGTTTTTTTTTAACAGTAAAAAGAGGGAGGAAGAAAAAGAAAAGGAGAAGGAGAAATTAAAAAAAAAAAAAAGAGAGTTGCCGGCGGCTGGCGCCGGCGCCAGCGAGTGGTGGTCGCCGGCCGCCGGCCACCGGAGATATGAAGAAGAAGAATGAAAGGATGAAGAGGAAGAAGATGGAGAAGAAGAAGGGAAGTAAAGAGAGATGGAGAAAAAATTAAATAATTTAAAAAATAATAATATTTTAATATTTTTTTTATTTTTTTTACTTTTTATTTTAAAAAAATTTAAAAATAATTTTCTTTATTAAAATAATAGTGCCACGTCAGCAACTGTTAAAATTTAACAGAAAAGTTGACGGCAGGGACCAAAATGCTCCTTATCTCAAAACTCAGGGGGATTTTTGTTGAGTTTGAAAACTCAGGGACCAAACTGTCACTTAACCCAAACCTCAGGGACTAAAATTGTATTTTTCCCAAAAAAAAAAGTTGCGGCTGGCCGTCGGCGAGCGTTGGTCGTCGGTCGGTGTGGTAAAGAAGAAAAAGAATGTGGAAAGAGAAAGAATGAATAAATAAATTAAATATAAATCTCAGGAACTAAAAGTGTATTTTTTCCAAAAAAATAAAAGTTTTCTCTAGCCATTAGAATGTGGATTTAGACCTTGTTTTCGAGCCACTATAAAAACTTGTGTTCTTTCTTTTTCTTTCTCTATTTGTGTGCTTTACTAATTGTTTGGATGTGAGTTACATGTGCTGGATTCTGGGCTATCTCGGTTATATTTCAACAATAAAAATAAAAAGAGTATCTTCAAATTGAGATAGAAGATGGAATGAAGGAAATACAATATAAAAAAAAATGTACTAAAAAAAAAGTAATACAATATAAGGAGGTGTTAAAAGGAGAGAAAAATGATAAATGGTGTACAATAACCAATAAAATAGTTGTGAGTCTCACGTAATAATCCATGAGAATAGGATTGAAGACATTTTTGGATATATTGGGATTACGAGATAGAATTACTAATATGGGAGTGGGGCCTACGGTTGATTCTCATTCAAAGTGCAGTAAATACAATCAATCATAGTGAAAAATTGAATTCTCATTGATTGAGTATGATTATGGAGGAGTAAACACGTCCTAACAAGTAACAATGTTTCTTTTCAAAATTAAAGGATTAAATAAACACTAACCTCGCGAGCAAACATTACCTCATGGATATTTAAAAAAAAAAAAAAAAAAAAAAGTACATTTTTGGTCTAGGTTTTATTTTGGTCCCCAAATCTTCAAACTCGACATTTTAGTCCATTAGGTTTGGATTTCGTTTTATTTTGGTCCCTCCATCCATTTTTCTGTTAATAACTAAAAGATTACTAACGTGACACCTATTTTTGTTTTAAAAAATAATTAAAAAAATTTTAAAATAAAAATAATATTAAATTAATAAAAAAATTCTTATTTTTTAATTCCTTTTCACTCTCAATCTTCTTCTTCTTTTCCAGCTACTGCCGCCAGCCGTCGCCGACAAACTCTTTTTTTCTTCTCCTTCCTTATTCCTTCTTTTCTTTCTGTTTTTTTTTTTCAAAATTAAGAACGAAAACAAATAGGGGGTATTCCCTTCGTTCTGGTCACCTTTCATAGAAATCTCAGTTTCCTCCTTATGGGTTTCCGACAGAGAAGCGACTACAACAACAGCAGTAGAGAGAGGGCAGAAGCGTAAGACGGCGGGAGAGAAATCTGTGAGGGTGCAGCGTAAAGTGGATGCAGGAATCTTGGAAGCCATTGAAGCGAGGTGGGTAAGCGTTGAATTGTGAGTGGTAGATGGTTAAATATGGTGACAAATTGTAAAGGAAAAATGATAGTGATAAGAAAACCCCTCATAAATAATAAGATTCACGAAGAGTCCTAATTATTGAACTAAATTCCTAAAGATGCAATTTCTAGACTCAATCAAATAAATATAAGACTCACAAGATATATTCAATCTAAAGCGCCAACGCAGCTCTGATACCAAATGATAAGAAATCCCAACGAATTGGAATTAATGAACCCTTAATTCACCAATGCTAAAACTCCCAAATCCATTCGATTTCAATCCCAAGGAAAGGATTAGATAAAGATTACCTTGATGATCAAATACCAAGAGGTAAGAAGAACTAATTCCTCACTCAAGGTTTGAACACTTCACAAGCAAGTTGATCAAACCCACCTGAATGTTCATGCATGCAACTTTGGATTCAAGAATTTCAAAGTGGGTGATGAGACTCGGTCATCAACAAAAAGCAGGCTAAAAACTCAATTCATCGTTGAAACTCTCTACAAACCTAATGGCCAAGCTTTAAATAGCCTTCTAAAGCCCTAACTACATGCCACATAATTGAACATAAGAAAATGACAAAAAAAATACCCTTACTAAATAAGTCATAAAAAGACAAAATTGAAAATTAATAAAATTACATCAAATTATTAAATAAAATATAAATAATAATTTAATGTCCTTGGCGGTGCATATTAGATAGAGATTTGTTATTCGGAGCTCTATGGGTTGAAATTTTTAGGGCACAACAAAATGGAGAGTGGAGTTCTTAATTTTTTTAAAAAAATAAAAAATAGAAAGAAAAGAAGGAAGGAGAAAAGAAAAAAAAAAGTTTGTTGGTGGGGACGGCCAACGGCCAGCGATAATCCATGAATTATTAACGAAAAAGTTTGTTGGAAGGAGGGAGAGAGAAAGAATAAAAAAAATAATTTTTTTTGTTAATTTAATATTATTTTTATTTTAAAAATTTTAAAAATTATTTTTTTAAATAAAAAAATAGGTGCCACATCAACCGTGCGTGAATTATTAACGAAAAAATGGATGGAGGGACCAAATGAAACGAAATCCAAATCTCAAGGACCAAAGTGTATTTTTCCCTAAAAATACAAACTCCAAACCTCAAGGATAAAAAAATGTATTTTGTTGTAAACTTTTGAATATATCTATACTATATATAAATGGGACTAAGAGGGGAGAATCTTTTGTTTCCTCTTTTGCCCTTACTTTTTAAATAAATTCCTATTTTACCCTTTGTTGATGGGACACGACTCTTCGAGTGTAAGTGTCTGTTGAGTCCAATAGGTGCAATTGATGTCGACGGGATGCAACTATTCATGTAAAGATTGTTACACATTGAATTAGTGCATCTGTTCATCGTATAGGTGTGTCCCATGTATAAAAAGAAAATATATAATTGCCAAAATGTCAAACTATATGAAAATTTGTCCAATAGTTACAATTGACGTCGGCGAGAGATGCGACTGTTCATATGGATCAGATGGTTACACATTGAATTGATGCATTCATTCATGTATAGGTGTGATCTACGTATTAAAAGAAAATATATAACTAACAAAATGTCAAACTATAGGAAAATTTCTGCTTTTATACGAGAAATCAAGACTTTTCAAGAAAAGGGAAAATTATGAGTTTGTGTTATTCGTGAGGGAAACACTATTGACTATGTCACAATAAAACCTTGAGAATTCATAATTTTTTTTTTGGTTGATTAATAAGTCGTATTGTATTCTATCCTTCTTTATTTTTCTAACGTCATCAAATGTTATTTACATCCGAGACAATTCCTTGAAGTAAATACAATTTTGGATAAATCATAATTTCCTTTAAGTAAATATAATTTTTTAAAGATTTCATTACACGTTTTCAGGATCTCAGCATGTTAAATTTTGTATTTAATAGAATTTAGTTATATTCCCAACAAAATTAATTGTTTAAAATTATAGTATCGAATTTCAATGCGTCTAACATATTACTATTGTTTGTTGCATTTTGAATTTAGTATGCTTAATTATAACATAAATGATTTTCTAACAGTTTTGAACATGGGAGTTTATGCTTTTTTTTTAGTACTAGAACCTAAGTTGTTTATTTTTTATGAAACCTTTGTGTGGATGACCCATTTGGAGAGACCAAAATGAAAAATGGCATACCTTTTCAATTAAAGGATATATGTCTTTTTGTTTACGTCATCATCCTAGGAAAATTACCATTTTACTGTATATGAAAATGCACATTTAAGGCATTTAAGAGCAAGAACGAGAATGAAGAAAGAGCAAGATATTGGAGAGAGAAATTAGAGAGAGAAAGATTTGAGGGAGAAATTGGGGAGAGAGCGAGATTAGAGAAAACAAGAGATTGAAGAGAGAAATTGGAGGGATAGTGAGAGATTGATGAGAGAGCGAGAAGCGAAGGGTTGGAGAGAGAGCGAGAGAAGCTAAAGTGAGCGAGGTTAGAGTAGAGAGTAAAATGGTAATTTTACTAAGATGCTGACGCAAACAAAATGACATATATCCTTGAAATGAAAAACTAGGACATTTATCATTTCCATCTATTTTAGAGGGTCATCTGTACGAAAATCTCTTATTTTATTTATGAGCATGTTTCTATTTTGATTATTACATTATTGTAGTTTTCTTTGTCGTTATCATATATTGCCATTTTTTTTATGTAGCAAGTTTCTATCTAAGTAATTGTGTTAAGTTGACTAACTTGGATTTTAGGGCTAGGTAAAAATAAAAAGAAAAATGTGGATTTTCAAGTTGGTAAAATACAATTTAGGAATGACTTGGACAAATTGAAACTAAATCCAAACCATGGAAAGAAAATTGAAGCTATCCTCAAATAACTATTGGGACTAAATTGAAACTTTTAAAACCACAATGACCAAAATAAAATTGTCTAAATGTAGGACCAAATATGTAACTTAATCTATTTAATTTAATATACAAACTAATAAATATATTTTAGGTTGGAACTTAGAAGTCTAAGAATGATAATAATAAAATAAAAATAAACCCAGTAACCTAAAAATTATTAAGTTATTCCTTAAAAAAAATTATTAATTAATAAATGCATGCATAATTTTAAATGAAATTAAAATTTTCAAACACCAAAATAATCGAACACACCCTCAATTTTCTAATTGAATAGATTATTTTTTTGTTCATTAATCATAAATACAATAACTTTTAATATTTATATTTAAATTTATGTAATTGGTTTTAGTAGAAAGTTTTTTTAAAGTAGATCTGTAATCCTTATTCTTTTGCATAAATCTTATATTATAATTTTTTTTTAATCTTAGAAAAGGCAATTTAACATGTAACTTACTTGATTTTAAAAACTACTTGACCTTTTAAAAATTAATTGTTAGTATAATTTCGTATTGTTTTATTATTATTTTTATTTTTTATAAAGTAATTATTAAACTTACCATCAAAGTTTAAATTAAAAAAAAAAAATGCAATGCACGTGTGTGCTACTATTATGTCTATTTACATGAAGTTATATGGTATCTATTTATTACATTACATATGCTAAACAAACTACTATTTCCTCTTATTTTAATGGGAAAAGTACATAGATAGTCCAAATATGGACCCTATATTTCATAAATGTCCAAGTTTTCCATTTTTTACACAAAAGGCCTAATGACTCAATATTTTTTCATAAAAATCATGGTCCTTTTACGATTCAGCCCTCATATACACTACTGACTATTTAAAAAAAATAATAAATAAAATAAAACCAAAAAAGGAAACAAACTGTTTCCTTTCAAATTGCATTTTCCAAACCGTGGGGGAGAGATGGTGAACGAGGAAGGAAAGGACGTGCAATGAGGAAAAAATCCATGATTTTTGGTATGAGAGAGAGTGAACGAAAAAAAAAAAACTCACGATTTATTACCTATAAAAAATAATAAGGTTTATATAATATAATTATAGGTATATATTTACGATACAATATACAGTCTGGTATATATTTATCACTTTGGCGTTTTACTTATAAATTGAATACACAATGATGAATATATAATATATAATAGATTGTGTATATTGATTATATATTATAATGCATGATATATATTTATTATTTGGAGAATTATTACATTCTACAATCAATTGAGTGATAGTCCTGTATATTTATATCATTTCTAAGTATATTATATATATATTTAGGGACAATTAATAATGAATAGAAATATACTGTATAGCGGACGATACATATATATACCAGTTCATATATATATATATATATATATATATATATATATATTATAAACCGTGTACTATATAATTATTCAATATTTTATATATAAAATAATCGCGTATGCCTTGTGATTTGCACGATTAGAAGGAGATATGTTTTCCTTTTTTTGAGGTGTGGTTATGAGGAGTGAGGAAGTTTTTTCCAAAAAAAAAAAATATATCACGCACGATCTCTTTTTTGGTACAAGTTGGAGAGTTTCCTTTTTTTGAGGTGCGGTTATGAGGAGAGAGAATTTAAAAAAAAAAAATCCATCCTTAAAAATCATATTTGGAAGGAAACGTTTCCTTATTTTCTTTTTTTTTTTAATTATTATATTGACTGAAATGAGATATCCCTTGGAATATATTAAATATTAAAATTGAAAATGTACTATAAAAAAATGTTTATAATGTGTACGAAATATATACGAAACTTACCTTGACTAAAACGATATATCCCTCCTAATATATAAAATATAAAAACATGTTTATAATGGAAGGAAACGTTTGGATGGAAAAAAAAACATATTTGGAAGGAAACGTTTCCTTATTTTCTTTTTTTTTTTAATTATTATATTGACTGAAATGAGATATCCCTTGGAATATATTAAATATTAAAATTGAAAATGTACTATAAAAAAATATTTATAATGTGTACGAAATATATACGAAACTTACCTTGACTAAAACGATATATCCTCCTAATATATAAAATATAAAAACATGTTTATAATGTGTACTGTATACGAAACTTACATTGACTAAAACGATATGTCTCCTGGAATATATAAAATATAAAAACTGAAAACGTACCCATGTTCAAACAACTGGAAAACGGAAAGTAAAAACTGAATACAAATTGCCGAAAACCTACAGAAAAAACATAAATACAACAGGGAAACTATTGGAAAAAATACCACGAACAAGCAAAGTTCCGATGAACCGTATGCAGTCCGAAACCACAGAACAGAGAAGGGGGAAAAAATATGAAAACCATCGATAATGGGCAACCGAAAGTGAGAGAAAATTCTGCCAGAAAAAAAGAAGAAAATAAATGGGAGGAGGCTGGAAATAAAACCAAAACGAAGGACATATGGAAGGACATACGGGGAATGAAGGAGATACGGGAGTGAACATTCCTTAATTTAGGGGATTTGGTGAAAACTAACTTTCCTAAGCATATTCGGTTGGTTATCTATGGAATATATTATTATCATTTTTAATATTATTTGAGAATACATGATAAGAACAAGGGTATAAAGGTAAGAAAATATATCCGAAAATCTAATCTTGTAAATATCGAAAATTTTGTACATATGTGAAAATATGTCTCCAAAACGGTCTATCTACCAAAATTTCTCTATTTTAATTTAAGATTATAAAATTTCACGTGACGTGTTAGTTGACTAGTACTTCTAAAAATATTTTTGATTTGCAAATTTTACCTTTTTAACGTAAAATTTCAGGAAAAGAAAAAAGCAAACACATTTCTACTTCTTTGTTCATTACAAAAAAATGTAACAATCCTCGAGCATTTTTAATTTTGTTTTTATTAATTGATAACATACCGAAGACCACAATTTTATACAATTAAAAGAAACTATATATTTTTTTATTTCAAAAAAAAAAAAAAAAAAAACAACAACAACAACCATCAGCTGATATTTTATTTTTCCTTGGTCCCACTTGTACTATATCTTAATACTATTGAGGAGGACGTCGTGACAGATAATTTCACACTGTTGGATGTAAGAGAAATAAATTGTCGATATGTAAGAGAAATAAACTGTCGATATGTAAGAACAAAAGTAGCTCAATTAAGTATCAATGGGTCAACGAGACATGAAGATTTACGAATTCATATCCTACCATTCCAGAACTTTATTTGAGGGGGGCTTATATAGAAATAATTTTAGTCTATGCTTAAAATTGGTCCTTACCGTAAGTTTAATTTATTTTTTTTTTATCAAAATTTGTTAAATAATAATTTGCATACAATAAGAGATCCGATGTGAACATGTTTCTAAAATTTATAGAAAAAATACTGATAGAGACCAATTTGTTTGAGAAAAAATAACAATAAACGTACTATAGAGACCAATTTTAAACTTTATTGAAAGTACTTGGACTAAAATTGGACATTTTAACATACAATGACTAAAAATGAAACAAAACTCAAAGTACAATAACCAAAATGATATTTTGAACACATTGATATATGTTATCAATTCGTACATTTTGATATTAAGCTTAGCTCAGCTGTAATTGACATGTACCCTCGATCATGAGGTCGGAGGTTCGAATCCCCCACCCCCAAATGTTGATGTACTAAAAAAGAAATTGTAACGCCCCGACTTCTTAATAAGTCTTAAAGGGACCGTTACGACAATGCATGTTTTGGAGGCATTTTTAAATGAAAATAATTTGGAACAAACACACTAATTTAAATAAAACTTTAAAGCAAAACTTTTATTCGGGATCCCTTGTTTCAAAGATTTTAAATGAGCTTAGATAATTTCTAAAACATAAATGTACAAGGCCTCTAAAAATCTTCTTAAAACAATTTACAAAAGTAAAACATGGTTCTTAATGCGGAATAAAATAAATAATGAACTCGAGTCCTCCCATGGCCATCTATCGATTCCTCATCAATCGCCTTTCATCTGCCCTTGTCCTTACCTGAAAAAAAATATTTTTGAAAAGAATGAGTATTTTAAATACTCAGTAAGTGACCCTACTATTGAGATTGGGTCACACTTTAAAAACATTTTTAAAATCAACAATAAATATAATTTTGGTGGCTTTAAACTTTAATTTAAGCTTAGGATATACATCAATTTCATGCATATCCTAGACACATCAATTTCATGTGTATTTCTAATGAGAGAGAATATGCATCACTTTCATACACATTCTAGACACATCAATTTCATATGTCTCCCACAGAGGCCGTCAATTTCACAAAACCTCGAGGGCGTCAATTTCACAACCCTCGACTTAGGTGCATCAATTTCACAACCCTCGACTTAGGTGCATCAATTTCATGTCCCTAAGCCCTGCGTAGGCATCTCTGAACGTACATCAATTTCATGCACGCTAGATTACACTTATAAATAATTTAAACTCACTCCTTTAATGGAATTTTAAAAGACCACCAACTCAACTATTTTAAACATTAACAAACACGAACAATAATAATAATTTTTCATGCTTTCAATAACTTTTCATAAGTGCATGCTCAATTATAAATACTAAATTTTCATACAACTCGCATGCTTTTAATGATAATAAAAATTTCAAGAATAACGCATAAACACGAGAATTTAGAAAATCGCACGCATGCACCCAATAAAAAATTCAACATTAAGTTCACTTACCTTGGTCTAATAGTCTTTATCTTTAAGCCGCCCAAACAACTCAACAAAGAGTCAAACCCAACCTTAACTAAATGATCGCTCCAAAACACAATTTAATCTTGCTGGTTGGGTTCTAATTTCGCTCGATTTGACGATTCGGCTCCAAATCACTTGTAACACCAAAAATTCAAAGACCAAAATCAATGGGCATTCTAGATTAAATAACAAATTCGCCAAAAACACTCTAAATCTCGCTTACCCACTGTTATCTTGCTGAAATCCAAGGACCATTAAAGCAAGTCACTGAAAGATAAAAATCAAGATGCTGTCTGTTGATCCAAGCACCCAAAAATGCCGGAAGAAGAGCCTACAGCCGCCGAAATCGCCGGAGAAGTTGCCGCTGCCTGAAACCGCGATACCCACTACCTGCTGCTCGCGTTGCACTGTCGTGACGCTGCCGGAAAGTTGCCGCCCGAGGATAGCCACACGAAGTCGTGCCGATACTGCTGCAACACCCGCCGTCGGCCTGCCAAAACCGGACGCTGCTGCAAACGAAGGAAGACGCTGCTGCGCCTGTCGCTGCCGTCGCTGAACCGCGCGCGCCTGTCGTGGAGTTCGCCGGTGAGAGTTGCTGACGGCCGGAGCAAGAAGAAGGAGAAAACGAAAAGGGGAGGGGCTGCACGGCTGATTCAAGTGGAGATGAAGAAGAAGATGGTCTAGGGCTCCGTGCAACTTAAATAAAAAGGGCTTGGCTTAGGGTTAATTTCAACACATAATTATTTACAAAATTGCCCCTTGCATCCTATTACCTTAAGGAATATAGCCAAAGACCATAAAATAAATCCTATTTCCTCACCAAATTCCAAATCTTTTAATTTGAAAATTTCCCTCAAAATTTCAAATTAACTCCAACTTAAGAAATTGAAATTTATCTCAAATTACGGGCGTTACAGAAATCATATATTTTGATATTAAATTTGTTAAGTCATGAATTTAATCATTAAGTTTTCAAGATTATGATGAATAAATCACTGGCTTTAAAAAGTTTCTACTAAATCCCTAAACTTTGTAAAGGAAAAAGAAAAATGTAAAGGAAAAGAAGGAAAAAAAAAGACCCCAAATGTTGATGTACTAAACAAAAAAAATCGTATATTTTTATATTAAATTTGTTAAATCATGAATTTAGTCATTAAGTTTTCAAGACTATGATGAATAAATCACTAGCTTTAAAAAACGAGGTAAATTGTGCATGCTGGGGTTTGAACTCGAAAGTGGGAAAATTATAGGAGGGGCTTAAGCCACAAGGGCGACCACACAACATGATATTTAATCTAGGGTTGTAATAATTTTGGGTCGGGTCGGTTGTACGGACGACCCGACCCCATCCTTGCCCAAAACGATCGGGTCGGGTCGCCTCTATGGAATTCACGATTTAGGGACAAAAACCCTAATAATTTATACAGAAACGAACGACGGAAAGAAACGTTTGAGGTTTTGACGATTAGAGACGACCGAACGACGACGATTAGAGACGGAACGAGTTGTGAATCCCCAAAGAAATTATGGACTTACACAGAAACGAACAACGACGGAACGAAACGTTTTTGGCCGGCAATTGTGTGGGTGGCGGAGGGGAGAAATTATGGGCTTCGGCGGGGTCAAAAATAGAACGGCAGAGAGGGGAGAAGAAGACCCTTGGGAGATCGATCTTGGAGAAGGGGGTCAGAAACAAAACGACACTGGCGAGGAGACCACAAGCAAAAAAGCAACGATGCCGGCGAGGAGACCACGAGCAAAGAGCAGCGACGCCGGCGAGGAGACCACGAGCAAAAGCGGGAGAAGGCAAAACGAAACGGGAGAGAAGTTTCAGAACCTCGACAAGAAAGCAGGAGACGACATAAATGATATGAAAGAATTGTTGAGAAAGAGCCAAAGCGGGAGACGACGGAAGGAAAATGTGAGTTTTTGTAACATTCTTCAAAATCGGTTCTTTTTGTAACATTCTTCAAAATCGAACCGAACCGAACTGGATGGGTTTGGTTCGATTTCTTACCGTTCTAATAAAAGTATAATATACAAATAAGTTGAGGGGGGTTGGGCCCATGGTATCTCCGCCGCTGAAACACAGAGGCGTACATAAAGACAAAGAAAAGAGGTTTAAAAGAAGGTTCACATGCATCCCAGTGAGAAGAAAGAAGTGACTCTCAACTTTTGAAAAACAAAAATGGCGAAATCACCGGAAAATGAACATCCAAACAAGGCTTTTGGTTGGGCTGCCCGAGATTCTTCTGGCTTACTCTCTCCCTTTCATTTCTCTCGAAGGTCAATCCCTCTCTGCCCTTTCTTCGTTTTTTTTTTTTTATTTTTTTATTTTTTTAATCAACCATCTCAACATCCTTCAAATCTCTTCATTTCTTTTTTCTTCTTCTACTTCTATTTATCTTTCTCTTTCCGACCCATTTTCAATTCATTTACTCAAGAAAAATCCTTTATTTATTTATTTATTATTATTATTATTTTAGTTCTAGGCCATGTAGGATGGAGATTTCTTATTTCTACCTCACTTTTTTTTTCCTATACTTGAACTATAATTTGGTTCCCTTTTAAAAAATATATATATATATATATATATTTTTTTAATTCAAGGTTGGAGATTCAAATCTGAGTCTTCTTGATTAAAAATATATGGGTTGAGAGAAAAAAGAAAAAAAAAGAAAAAGAAAAAGAAAAAGAAAAGAAACCTTTGCTGTATCTTATAATTTGACCGATGATTAATTTTGGTAGGTGGTTCAGCATTTTAATTATTTGTATACGATTTTATGACTTTTGTCCTGAAATTTAATTCGTTACTTGCAATCTTCTGCACTTGCATTATTTTCTCCCTCCAATCTCTTACTCTCTCTAATTTCTTTCTCCAATCTCACTCTTAAATCTCACTCTTGCTCCAACCTCTCGCTCTTAATTAAATGCATTTTCATATATAGGGAGTAAAATGATAATTTTGTTAGGATGATGACGTAAGCAAAATGACATATATCCTTATTTTGAAAGGGTAGGACATTTTTCATTTTGGCAAATCAAAATGTTCACGCAATTGTTTCCCAAAAATCTAATTTGTCTTACGCGTTGTTGAAACCTAATTTATTTCAATCATTATTTTTAATTTAAGTTAAATATTTTTATTCTATTATCTTATACTCAATTGAAATTATTTATTTTTATTTAAATTGAAATAATATTTTTTTTTCAATACAAATAGCAATTTATATTTCTTAGCAAAATATAAAAATATCCTAGATTAAACATAACATTATAATTTAAATCACATGAAATTTAAAATAATTATCTTATATTTTTTCAAAAATAATTATCTTATTATCTCAAAAATTATTATCTTATAATAATTTTGAAATTATCTTATAAAACTTTGAAATTAAATATCAACGTTAAATTTATTTATTGAAAAAATACAGTTAAGCTGCGACAATTTAGAATTTTAATTTACCAAACACCTCAACTTGTTTTTTCATCTATAAGACTAAAATTTACCAAACACTAATTTACTTCATAATACAACTGATTTTCTTAAAAACACAGTTAACATCAATTAGGGTGTGTTTGGTTTAGCTTTTCAAGTGTTTAATTTTGAAAAAATTTCTAGTGTTTGGCAACCACTAAAAATGACTTATTAGAAAATGGGATTAAGAAATAAATCATTTTGAGGGAAACACTTGAAATCAACTTTTCTAAAAAGAGTTTTTAAGTATACAAGAACTTGAGCATAAAAACACTTACGAGGGAGTGTAACCAAACATAGGAGTGTTTAAATTATAAACAATTTTTATACAAAATGTTTTTTAAAACATGCATTCTTGAAAAACATTTAAATTAAAATGTATTCCAAACGAACCCTTATTTTAAAAGCTGTAGCAATCCCAAACTAAGCTTTAGTTTAGGTTTCATGTGTTTCTCTCAAAATGGTTTATTTATCAATCTCATTTTCTAATAAGTCATTTTTAGTGGTTGCCAAACACTAGAAAATTTTTCAAAATGATTTATTTTCAAAATTAAACACTTGAAAAGTTAAACCAAACACACCCTTGTATACTTGAAAACTATTTTTTTTAAAAAAATTGCTTTCAAGTATTTCCCTCAAAATAATTTATTTCTCAATCTTATTCTTTAATAAGTCATTTTTTACTTGTTGCCAAACACTAGAATTTTTCTCAAAATATTTTTTTTTTCAAAATTAAACACTTGAAAAGTTAAACCAAACGTACTCTTAATTTTCCAAAATGTTTTTCACCCTTCTATAAAGTCACTTCAAAATTCACCCTAAATGACCTTCACTAATGTCATAATTATGTCAAGATCACAGCCATTTTTCTTTTTTAAAATATGTGAGGTGGGGGGATTCGAGAGTATAAGCTTTATGCTAGCTAGTTAAGCTATGCTCTTGTTAGCTTCAAGATAACCACTCTTTTAACACCCGTTAACATTAAGTACCGTTGAGATTATTGAATTAAAACACAAACACAAGAGTTCAAAAAAAAAAAAAAAAACACAAACACAAAATCGAGAACTTACCACAGTTAATGGATTTACTTATTTTTCTCTTTAGGTTAGAGGTTCAAATTCTAACTCCCACATTTTTCCTACTAAAAAAACTGAGAAGTTATGATGAAATATCACTTTAAATTTTCTTATTTGTTTTATTTCTGGTGCTTATTGTTATTGTTAATTTTTTTTTTTCGGTTGGCAGAGAAAATCGTGATGATGATGTCAGTATCAAAATCCTTTACTGTGGGGTTTGCCATTCTGATCTGCATATGCTCAAGAATGATTGGGGTGCCACAAACTATCCTATAGTCCCAGGGTATGATTTAAAAATTAAAAAAAAAAAAAAAAAAAAAACAAGGATGTTATGATTTGATATAAGAACAAATTGGTGGAATTTGAAGCAATGCCATTTATAAGTAATATATACTCTGTGACTAGTTACACATTAGCTTATAGTTTTGTATCAAATTCAGTGTTATATTACATTGTTTGAAAGGCTTTCACAGTAGAGAGAATTTGATAAGAATTGGGATGGATGATTTTTCAGGCATGAGATTGCTGGAGTTGTGACTTCTGTTGGTAAAAACGTGACGAAATTCAAAGCGGGGGACGAAGTCGGGGTCGGTGTCATGGTTGGATCTTGTAGAAATTGTGAAAATTGTGAACAAGACTTGGAGAGTTACTGTCCCAAGATGATATATACTTACAATTTTCCCGGAGTCGATGGATCGAATAATTACGGTGGTTACTCCGATACGATCGTCGTCGATCAACATTTTGTTGTCAGATTTCCTGACAACTTACCTCTTCATGCTGGGGCTCCCCTTCTTTGTGCTGGAATTACAGTTTATAGCCCAATGAAATATTTTGGAATGACTGAACCTGGTAAGCATTTGGGTGTGGCTGGACTTGGTGGCCTTGGCCATGTTGCTGTTAAGCTTGCCAAGGTATTTGGCTTGAAAGTTACTGTCATCAGTACCTCTCTCAGGAAGAAAGAGGAAGCAATCCACCAGCTCGGTGCCGATGCGTTCATTGTTTCGAGTGATCTCGCAGAAATGAAGGTACGTAAAAGATTTGTGATGATCTAGCAGTAATTTAACATAGTATCAGAATAAGAGGTCTTTTGTTTGAACGCCTATAATGTTAATTGTTAGACTTGTTGAAGGGTTGTGTTAAGAATATCGATTTTAAGCAATTGGTTAATTAGCCGTTTTAGTTATAGTTAGACTAAGCCTTTTGAGTATAATACTTAATTTGGTGCAGGCTGCCGTGGGAACTTTGGATTACATTGTGGACACAATTTCCGCTGTTCATTCCCTTGATTCATTGATTAGTCTGCTCAAGTTCAATGGAAAACTGATCGCGGTCGGTTTACCTAACAAGCCAGTTGACGTATCGCTCGGGATTCTCGTTTCTGGTGAGCTAAATCTTAACTCGAGCGAAGAGGGAAAATATTTAGATGAGTTTGTGACATTCTCGTTTCCTGTTTCCTGTTTCTTAAAAAACGCAAAATAGGAACACCTTACCAAATGCTTATGTTTCTGAAAAAATTAGGTAGGAAGCTCATTGCTGGAAGCAACTTTGGAGGACCAAAAGAGACACAGGAGATGTTGGATTTCTGTGGAAAGCACAACATTACAGCAGATATTGAGCTCATTAAGATGGATGACATTAACTCGGCCATCGAAAGGCTTGCGAAAGCTGATGTGAAGTATCGGTTCGTGATCGACGTCGAAAACTCTTTCAAATAGAAGGAGAAAGTTCAGAATGAGCAGATGATTTATCACAAAGAGCATATGGAAATGTCCTGTTATGTGCTTTTCTCATGTTGGTTCTATTACGTTGAATTCAGATACATTTTTATTATGTTTGTTATTCTAATAAATAATATATTTTCATTGTTGATCATTTCCTGCTCTAGAACAATTCTCTTTTACCTTCTTAATTAGTTCGGAGGTTGGATATATTAGCAAATTACAATTATATTTTGAGAGTCGTATGTTCTAAAATAAAGTCCCCTCAAATACTTCTAAAAAAAAACAGTTGAGATGGTTTAGATTCCATGTTATTAAGAACCGAGGTCGATAATTTGTTGATAAGAAAAATAATTGTAGAAAAAGCATCATTCCGAAAATGTAAAGATATGGAAGAGTGAGCTAGAGAGCAACATAAGGTTGGTGTCAACCATATTTGCGCTCAACTATGCCATTTTGTTGGGAACTATATGGACAAGCGGTCCTATAATCAATTCCATTTGCTTTTAAATAAGGAATAAGAGGTTTAAATTCAACCCCTCCCACCCCACTCCAACAGTGTGTAATCATTGAATAGGAGTTCCCAACAACTTTTCGACTAGCGTTTTAAAAGAGATTAAACCTTGAGATGTTTCAGATTTGGCTTGAAGAAAATATATCAATGTGTAACAAGAATATATATCAACAAAGCTTATGTAATATTGAAATCTATTTTGGCATGATTTTTACCAATAGCACACAAGCATTGCAAAAAGAAAAGGTTCCATTAGTCAACAATAGACAGTTTACAGTTTTTAACAAATTGTTTGACAATGGAAATTGTAGGATGTCCCAGTTGTTGGTGCCATGCATAAATCAAGACTAAAGAGAAGTTACAGAAGTTGGAAAAGTAGAAACAGGCCAAAAAGATAAAATTGAAGCTCAATTGGCTTGAGGTAGCTTGTTGAAGGAGAGATGGTGAGACGAGATGTCAAAACCATAAAGTTCTTTATGGAGAGTCCCTCCTGCAAAACTTGACCAGTTACTAGATCCTTCATATGACAAAAATTTTGGATGAAACTCAAAGAAAACAGAGTTGTCACTGGCAAACTGACTAACACTTATTAAAATTTTCGATAATAAAGCAACATGAAGAAGATTATTTAAATGGAAAATATGATTAAGTGAAGTAATAAACCCATAACCAAGATGAGAAATAGGCAAATCTGCTCCATTACCAACATGAACCTGATTATTGTCAAGATAGTTGGAGCTCACTAAAAGATTGCTAAAGTTGTTTGTAAGATGATTTGTTAATCAAGATATGAGTTGCAATCCTGATTGTAGTCAGGTGTGGTAGCCATTGCTACCATTGAAGGAGCAACATTAAGATGTTCAAAATTTCCAAAAGGGAAAGAAATATTACTATGATTTGCAGTATTAGAATGAGAAGAACCCTAACTTGTTGCAAACTTGACACTAACTAGAGTGGTCTCCTCAATTTAGACCATAATTTGACATTCCACAACCTCTGTTCCCATCACCGACCCATTTGGATGATCAAATATTAAATATCTGGGAGTTAAAGACCTTAGATCTAAAGTCTAGAATCATAAATATCTGTATTTGAATATGTAGGATAATTAATATTTGGGAGTTAAATATCTTTGCTTTGTTTTATTGGTTTTTTGTTTATGGAAAAAATAATTTCAATGATTAGATTTGATTAAAATATTTATATTAGATAATTAACTAATAAATAAGTAATAACCTAAAACAATGAAAGCTAATTTATACCTTAATTGGAAAGTAATGATTAATTTTCTCTCTACTCTTACCTCTCTCATCCCCATTTCCTAAGGAAAAATGTTCGTAGTAGAAAAATCTCATCTCCACAAGTGTGATTTTCCACGGATAATAGATACTTTTGTTTTAAAAAGTAAACATGAATAAAACAAACATGGATTTTTTATATCATTACCAAAATCCATCTCAATCCCAATAAAACAACACATGGCCTAAAATTTCGATTATTCACTATTTGATTTCTAGCTCTATGGTTTTCAAATTCCTTTGAGATAGAACAAGAATTTTGTGTTGAGAGATAAGCTGAAGGTAGTGCTCCATCTACATTGGTAGCCTTACTCTTTATTTTATTATTTTTTTAACATGTGGAGTGGAAGGATTCGAACCACAAACCTCTTGATCATTAGTATAAACTTTATGTTAGTTGAGCTTTGTTCATATTGGTTCTTTCTATTCAATTTTCGTGGCTAAGAAGAAGAGCATAACATCTTGTACATTATCAAAACATATTTTAGCAGTAATTACAAAACCCATGGACTCATATTATGGATCAAGTATAGATAAAATGAAACTAATATGATGTTCAGTATCAATACATTTCTTAATAAAACAAGATATATTCATTCAATGATAAACTCCCTTTCTTCACAATTTGAAGACTCAATTTGTCCTTCATTACTTGAGCTAAATTTCTAGAAATTAAAAAAAAAAAATAAATCTTTAGCGTACAATGAAAGCTTGTTCTAAAATCTCTTTAGACATCAAACCATGTAACCAATATGCAATTAATTTCTCGTCTCTTCCCCTGTTAAATGTAGAATTTGGTTGTGGAATAGAGGTAGAATTTTCACTTACTTTACAAGACTTAGGATGTAACGTCCTTGGTTTTCCAACCCCTAGCCTAGAGACGACGCTACTACAACTTTAAACCCTTAACCACGGATCTGAACCACTTTAAACCGGATGTACCGAAAATTTTGGCAGCATAACGATGTAAAATGGCCTGAACAAAAAATTTTCACCACCTGATAAACATCAAAACACTTCTAATCAATCAACCCAACTCCACCAAACTACGATTCAGATTCACAACCTAACTTCACTATACGAGTCAGGCTTCGTAGTAACATGCATTAAATCAATTCATGCAACAGAGCACATTACTTATTCAACTTTTATTCATTAAATGAGATAGCAACGAAACTAAACTTTAAGTTCATAATATAAACCACTCAACCAAAACTCTCCATAACAGAAATAATGGTTATCACCTAAATTGACAATCCAAACTAAAGCAAATTGAAATAAACCAATAAGCAACTCTAGCCTATTCCACCAAAACAAAGGAGAGAAAACCCAAAGGTCCTAGGGTTCCTCATCAAAGTTCTCTTCTTCCTCACCAAGGTCCAACTCATCATCCAAACCTGCAACATCTAAAATGTTGGGGGAAGATGGGGAAATGAGTATCAGTACAACCGTAGTACTGGTAAGCAACTCACACTTACCAAGCCACAAACAACAACCAATACAACCAACATGCTTAGCACACACTGATTGCTTGCGAAATGCAAGCTATTTACCCTCGCAAAAAGAACCTCCAATGCGTTATCTTAGCGCATAAAGAAAAGGAAAAGTGCTTTGATATAAGCGGCATGCTATATTTGTGTATGCGATAAGAAATTATAAATACAAAGCGCCAACGCAACTAATCTGGACATTTTAAGTATCTTTTCAGCGCAGGCACACTTTCCAAGATGATCAAAAGACAGAAAAAGATGGGTGAAAAGACAAGCGCCGGCGCAGCCAGAGCAAGTAGGCGAAAAATGAAATTAAAAAAAAGGCGCAAGTGGCCTAATGATGATTAAGCGCTGACACAACTAACGCAAGTGGACTTGCAAGTTGGCCGTTGGTGACTTGAAGAAGTTTGCTTCCCTCACCTATAAATAGAAGTCACCTGTTCAAAGACAAGGGAGATCATTAGCAGACCATTGAAGAGAGAAGAAGAACCTCACAAAGGAGCTGCAAAAATCTGTAAATGGGAGTACACTTGTGTGTAATGTTTTATTTCGTGTATATCTGTTTTGCTTTCATGAGCTAAATCTTCTCTTCAAGGCTTAGCGCAAGCACCTCATGCGGCGATAAGTGCCACCTGTAAGCGTATTTTTGGTTTAATTGAAACATTGTTTGCTTTCTACTTAGTTGTGTTAATCTTTTCATTGCTAAGTCCCGCTTGGCCAGCCGGATGCGGTATCAGTATGATAAATCCTTGACAGGTAATGCATATAGATCTCTCTAAGTAGAACAAGCTAGCGCATGTCATGTAGTCTTGGTAGCATTTAATTATTACCACTAAAAGATATTGCATGCTTGAGCTTCGATTGCATTGTGACTAACGCAATCCCTTGTAAGTATTACGAGAACTGAACTTCACGCATAAACTAGGCAAAGAGTCATTTGCTAGTTTATTGCTAAAACGCATAAGGAGTACCGGAAGGAAAACTTAATGAGTTTTTCTCACTTAGGCATTAATGGATCAATTAATCAAAAATTAGCGCTACAAGTCTCTTATAAACGCATGAGGTTGCTACCGCAATAGCCTTGATATTTTTCGCATTAAATCCCTTTCCTCAATTTATATTATTTTCTTCCCGCAATACATCTATTATTTAAACTACACCAATCAATTTTCTTTACTTACCTAGCATGTTGAGAAATTGAATCAGTGAATATATAATTTTTGTTCCATTTCCCTGTGGATTCGACCATGAACTCATCAGGTACTACTTGATTTAATCCGTTTATACTTGGATTGATTTAAATCTGCGACTATTCTATCAACTATACTAAGAACCAATCAAGTTTTTGGCGCCGTTGCCGGGGAACTGGCAACAAAAGTTTATTCCAACTTTCACTGAATTAATACTCATAATGCCTCTTGTTGAGTCATTTTCTCCAGGAACAAAGATATTGCATGCGTGCCGCCCGACGAATTGAATTCGAGGTAGATCCTGAAATCGATAGAACATACCACAGAAGAAAAAGAAATCGAAGACCCCGAAGGCAAACAAGGGAAATGGCAGCACCAAACCAACCAAATAGACCATTAAACCCCATCCAAATGGCCGATGATAAGGCCAGAGGAATTAGAGATTACGCAGCACCTGCAAATTGCAATTTCAATCCAGGGATAATTCAACCCACTCTAGAAACAGAGAGGTTTGAACTAAAACCTGTTATGTTTCAAATGTTGACAGCTACAGGACAATTCGGAGGAAGTCCATCAGAAGATCCTCACTCTCACCTCAAGTCATTCCTTGACATTTGCAACAAATTTATCATCCCAGGAGTTACACCAGAACAACTTCAGGTCATATTATTTCCTTACTCTCTGAGAGATGCGGTGAAAGTATGGTTAAATCAACAGCCAGCAAACTCCATCACAACATGGAACGTTTTGGCAGAAAAATTCCTAGAAAAATATTTTCCACCTACCGCAAACTCCAGATTAAGAAAGGAAATAATGACATTCGCACAACAAGATGATGAAACATTGAGCAAAGCTTGGGAACGATTCAAGAGCCTGCTACAAAGATGCCCGCATCATGGATTACCACTGTGCATTCAGCTAGAAACTTTCTACGTAGGTCTTAACAAGAATTCACAAATCTTGGTAAACTCATCTGCAAATGGTGCACTACTCAGAAAAACATATGATGAAGCCCATGAAATTCTAGATCGAATTGCACGGAATAACTATGAGTGGGGATCTGCGGAAGATAGGTGACGAAGACCCATTAAAGCTAATTCAAGAAGCTTTGAAGTAGAGCCTATGACATCAGTAAACGCAAAAATTGAAGCGTTGACCTTAAAAATGGATGCGCTCACAGCCAGCACCGCACCCTTGATCGCGCAACTCAACGCAGTTGGATGCGGAATTTGCGGTGAAGGACACACGCATGACCAATGTCCTTCAAACCCAGAATCAGTTCTATATGTGGGAGCGCAAGGAGTGACGCGCAACAACTCATATTCAAGCACATATAACCCAGGATGGAGAAATCACCCAAATTTCTCATGGAATGGAAACACGAATAAACAACAACAAGGTAATATAAATCATGCGCCAAGATTATTCAATTCTAACAATGGCCAATCTGTGCAGGAACATTTCCAGCGCAACATGGATGGAGGAGGAAGCACCAGAGCATCAAACTCAAACGCATTAGAAAGCATGATGAGGGAATTCATGACCAGTCAAAAAGAATATTTGGCAAAAAATGACGCAGTAGTTCAGAGCCAAGCCGCATCTCTCCGCAGTCTAGAGATTCAAGTTGGACAGCTTGCGTCAGAATTAAGAAACAGGCCTGCAGGAACATTGCCCAGCAATACAGAGGATCCAAAAGGGAAAGAACACTGCCATGCGGTGACTCTACGAAGTGGAAGACAATTATAGATGAATGAACCTATACCAACACAAGATGACCCATGCAAAAGCGCAACCACAGAAGGGCACAGCCAGCCGCAAGAAGAAAAAGTGACGCAAGGAGATGAATCCGAAAAGAAGAAAGCGCACGTAGAAGAAGAGCCTGACGCATATAAGCCCACGCTACCTTTCCTGCAAAGGTTGCGAAAGAAGAATGATGAGGCTCAATTTAAGAAATTTTTGAATGTTTTGCGAGAATTGCATATCAATGTCCCACTTGTGGAGACATTATAAAAGATGTCAAGCTATGCTAAATTCTTGAAAGACATTTTGATGAACAAAAGGCCATGGAAGGAGTTTGAAACAGTTGCGTTAACCAGTGAATGTAGCGCGATACTTGCCAACAAGCTTCCCCCAAAATTGAAGGATCCTGGCAGTTTCACAATTCCTTGCTCGATAGGAAGAATCGATGTTGGCAAGGCATTATGTGATCTAGGCGCAAGCATCAATCTAATGTCATTATCTGTCTACAAACGCCTAGGGATCGGAGAAGCAAGACCAACCACCATTACACTTCAGTTAGCAGACAGATCTGTAGTCCACCTTGAGGGAAAGATCAAAGACGTATTAGTCAAAGTTGACAAATTTATTTTTCCTGCAGATTTCATCATTTTGGACTATGAAGCTGACAAAGAGATTCCCATTATTTTGGGAAGACCATTCCTTGTCACAGGACAGACTCTGATTGACGTACAAAAGGGAGAACTGACAATGCGCATGAATGATCAGAAGGTTGTCTTTAATGTTCTCTCTTCCCTAAAATATCCTGATGATCCCAAGGAATGCAACATGATAGCCCGCATGGATATATGCTCTCCGCAAGAATTACTTTCAAATGCGGTCAGTTCCACAGAAGAAGGAGCCAAGGAAGATCAGGAAAGAGGAACCCGCATCTTGTCACAGCATGAGGAAGTGACCCACATATTAGACATGGAAGGAAGAGTTCTCGCCCTACCCTCCATAATGCAACCTCCTGCACTAGAGCTTAAACCTTTGCCAACGCACTTGAAGTATAGATTCTTGGGGGAGAAAGAATCACTCCCAGTCATAATCTCATCGAAGCTTGATTCATCGCAATAACATCTACTGATGGAAGTTCTCGCAAGGCACAAGGAGGCCATTGGGTGGAGTTTAGCAGACATAAAAGGTATTAGTCCTGCTTATTGCATGCACAAAATTCGTTTGATAGATGAATCAAATGAATTCATTGAGAGACAAAGAAGGCTAAATCCCGCAATGATGGAAGTAGTGCGAAAGGAGATAATTAAATGGCTCGACGCAGGTGTGATATACCCCATCGCAGATAGCAAATGGGTGAGCCCAATCCAGTGCGTGCCGAAGAAGGGAGGCATGACAGTGGTGGCAAACGCAAACAACGAGCTAATTCCATCCCGCACCACTGAAGGTTGGCGCATCTGCATGGATTATCGCAAGCTGAATGCGATCACCAAAAAAGACCATTTTCCTCTTCCATTCATTGACCAAATGTTAGACCGACTTGTAGGATAAGCTTACTACTGTTTTCTAGATGGGTACTCAGGATATAATCAAATCACCATTGCGCCAGAAGACCAAGAGAAGACAACATTCACTTGCCCATATGGCACCTTTGCATTCAGAAGGATGCCTTTTGGACTGTGTAATGCGCCTGGAACGTTCCAGAGGTGTATGATGGCGATTTTCTCCGAACTTCTAGAAAAATTCGTGGAAGTTTTCATGGATGACTTCTCAGTATTTGGGAAATCTTTCACAGACTGTCTAAAGCAACTAGAGCAAGTATTAGAGAAATGCAAGGAAACCCACCTGGTGCTAAATTGGGAAAAATGCCATTTTATGGTAGAAGAAGGAATTGTCTTAGGCCACCATATATCAAGCGCAGGTATTGAAGTAGATAAGGCAAAAATTGATGTTATTAAGAATTTACTACCGCCTACATCTGTTAAGGGAGTTCGCAGTTTCCTTGGACATGCGGGTTTCTATCGCAGATTCATCAGAAACTTCTCACAAATCTCGAAACCACTCTGCACATTGCTGGAAGCTAATAGGAAATTTGAATTTTCCAACGAATGCGTTGAAGCATTTGAGAATCTAAAACATGCATTAGTAAGTGCACCTATCCTGGCAACCCCAAATTGGAAAGAGCCCTTTGTCGTGATGTGTGATGCTAGTGACGTGGCAGTAGGTGCAGTGTTGGCACAGAAAAAGGAAAGGAATCTTCACCCCATTTATTATGCCAGTCGAACATTAAATGAAGCACAGACAAACTACACAACAATCGAGAAGAAATTATTGGCGGTTGTGTATGCGTTTGATAAATTTCGTGCTTATCTGATTGGCTCAAAAGTCATAGTTTTCACAGACCATGCGACAATAAAATACCTTATCTCAAAGAAGGACGCAAAGCCTAGACTGATTAGATGGATTCTATTGCTGCAAGAATTTGATTTAGAGATCAAAGACAAGAAGGGGAGTGAAAATTTAATTGCTGACCGCTTGTCGCGATTGGAAGATAATGGGAAAGATGATGCGCCAAGGGTCCCTATCGCAGAAGAATTTCCGGACGAAAATCTGTTCGCAATCAACGAGCAAGAACCATGGTTTGCAGACATTGCAAATTACCTTGCCGCAGGTATCTTGCCAGAAGAATACTCAGCGCAGCACCGTAAGAAATTCTTTCACGAATTAAAATTTTATTTATGGGATGACCCTTGTCTCTATCGCAGAGGACCCGACCATATTCTCAGAAGGTGCGTTGGGCATAAAGATGCGTTGAAAATATTGAAAGACTGTCACGAAGCACCGTATGGAGGCCATTTCGGAGGACAACGCATTGCGGCCAAAGTTCTTCAAAGTGGATATTGGTGGCCCACTTTGTTTCATGACGCCAGAAAACACGTCGAAGGTTGTGATAGATGTTAGCGCACTGGAAACATCAGCACAAGAAATGAAATGCCTCAAAATTACATAATAGAAATAGAGCCATTCGATGTCTGGGGCATTGATTTCATGGGACCTTTCCCATCATCGCAAGGGAACCAATACATTCTCCTCGCAGTGGATTATGTGACAAAATGGATAGAAGCAATCGCCTGCGTTAGAAACGATGCGATAACTGTGACTAAATTCCTAGAAAGGAATATTTTCACAAGATTTGGAGTGTCGCGCAGGTTGATTAGTGATGAAGGGACCCACTTCATAAACAGAATCATGGAGAAGTTATTGCGAAAATACAAAGTCAAACACCATATCGCAACAGCTTACCACCCGCAGAGCAATGGTCAGGCGGAAGTTTCAAATAGAGAGATAAAAAGAATTCTTGAGAAGGTTGTAAATATCAGCAGAAAAGATTGGGCGCATAACCTAGACGATGCGCTATGGGCATATCGCACTGCATTCAAAACACCCATAGGTGCATCTCCATATGCGCTGGTATATGGAAAAGCATGTCATCTACCATTGGAGTTGGAACACAAGGCGCATTGGGCAATGAAGCGCCTAAATTTTGACTTAGAAGCTGCAGGACAAGAACGATTGCGCCAACTGGCAGAATTGGAAGAATTTAGAAGAAATGCATATGAGAATACCAAGATAAATAAGGAAAAACAAAAGCTATGGCAAGACCGTAGAATACTCAAAAAGGATCTCAAGGCAGGTATGAAAGTATTATTGTTTAACTCACGTTTACGACTCTTTCCAGGTAAACTGAAATCCAGATGGTCAGGACCCTACATAATTCATAAAGTTTATCCATATGGGGTAGTAGACCTACATTCTACAGACGGAAAGAGAATTTTCAAAGTCAATGGGCAAAGAATAAAACCATATATGGAAGGAACTTTGAATAAGGAAGTTGAGTTGATCCTTCTGAAAGATCCACCTTGAAGAAGCCACACAAGATAGGTCCAGAAAAGAAGTGTTCTGAAATGCGCCAGGACCTAGCGCATAGAGCACTAACAAGTCAGAAGTTGTAAATATTTCTTTTCTGCATAATTTCTTTTGATAGGTTGAGCTTTAGGGAGAAAGTCCCATCGCATATGTTTTTGGTTTAAGTAAAAAAAAAAAAATCGTTGCGTTAAGAAAATTTTGTGCCTAGAAGGAAATCTCACCGCTTGCCAACTCACATCCGCATCTCCACCTCACACGGTAATAATCATATTAGCATTTAATGAGGCGCACAAATCCCTGTTTTTCTCACATTACCCAAGGCAACCGCTCACATTCCTCCAAAATAATCATGATTTCCCACTCTAGTGGGATGCGAAAGGTTGTCAGTACCTAGGGACGCATGCCTTGCGTTAACTATAAGAAAGAAAAGCCTCTGCTGGCTTTTTCCTCATTTCTGCGCCTCTTTCGTACCAGAAACCCTAAACCCTAAAACATTTTGAATTTTCTCCTCCCCTTCCCCGAAGAACAGCCATGTCAGACTCACAAAACCTCTCCATCGCCGGGTATGCGGATGATGCCCACTCTTCGCCGGAAGTCGAAGGACCAAACAAAGATGTGATCATTTCCTCGGATGAAGAAGATGACAACCAAAACCTCGCACAAATGGAAGAAGAAGAACCGGAAGTTGTGGATGGAGAACCTCCCCAAACCAGCACAAATGCCCAACTCCTTGCCGCACCTTCAACCTCCGGTGGCGATGAAGTACTCAACATCGCCCCACTAGACACATCCACCTTCTCCATCCAACCTGTCACTTTTCAGCCAGCCTCAAGCATTCCCACCCCTCGAAACCTCACTCCTTTTTCCTCTCCATTCCCATCGATTCCCTTCCTTCCAGCCGCAAACCCTTTCTCTAGCGTAACCCGCACCATTGAGCCTTCCCCTTCCTGTTTCCCAACTAACACCACTTCATCACCTCTTCCTTCATCTTCTTCCACACTCCCACAATTCTCAGAACAGCAAGTCGCTGCATGGAACGACTTGTTGCAAGAACTTGGCGAAGAAGGAGATGAAATTCGCCAAAGAGAAGAACGAGAACGTGCTGCCGCAGAGTCTACCGCAGAAAATAGAGGCGAAGGGCCAAGCAGTGCAGAAGCAGCAACCATTGCAGCGCATAACTTGGCTGCTATCGCAATAGCCATGGAAATGTCTGACTCTGAGGATGAAATCCCCCTCACACGTCGCCACAATATCCAACCAACAGGGGTCGTCATTAGAGAACCATGCGAGGAACTTGCGGCGACCCAAGGCAAGAAACGGAAAGCACCCACCGCAGCCAAAGACAAAGGGAAACAAAAAGTAGGCGCAGAGGCTGAAGTAAAGGACTGGGGAAAATTTCAGGAGGAAAGGGGATTCAGTTGCCCCCTACCGCAGACAATGACTGACAAGATTTCCCAACGCAAATGGGAAACAGTCTGCGAGAACTCGGGAACCTACGCTCTTGCGCTGGTCCACGAGTTCTTCCACTCACAATGGCGAGATGAGATTGATGAAGTCGTTGTACGCGGACACGCCATCACATTCTCCTCAGCGCACATAAACAACGTCTATGAGCTCCAGGACATCCCCAGCGTAGAAGGGAACAAGCTGCTCGACTGCTTGGATGAAGACTTCCTCAACGCAGTCCTTCTTGCGGTAGCCAGCCCTAGGGCTAAATGGGATGGGCATGGCGCAAAGAGGACCCTGAAATCGCAGATGTTGGATTTCGAGGCAACCCTGTGGATGCACTGGATCAAGAATCGCATCATGCCTACAACGCACGACGCAACCCTAAGCCTTCAACGCGTGATCCTCGTCTACTGCATCATGAAGGGCACGCCAATTGACTTGGGGAAAGTCCTTGTTGAAACCTTGCGCCACACTGCCACTAAGCCCAGAGGTGCGCTATTTTGCCATGGCCTCGTCACCTCTTTATGTCGCGCATCAAATCTCCTTCCCGAAGCTGATGAATAAGTAAGGACAATGCGGAAGGATTTTGACGAGTAATGGTGGACACGTGTAACGGGCACGCGAGACAGGCGTCTGCAAGGTGTCAACCGCAGACCTTTAGCCCTCGCAGCAGAACCTATTGCACCAGCGCCTGAAAAGCAGAAGACGAAAAAGCGCAAGGTCACCGCAGGACGATACCCTCGCCCAACGGTGCAAGGCCATCAACAAAAATCCCCAGCGCAGGAAAACACTGTCTGCGATGAGCTTCAAAATGCGCCACCACCACCTCCACCTGATCAGCACTCACCTCCCTGCTCTGAAGCTCGTGCTGAAGAAGTTGCTGAAGAAGAACCCCAGCCAAGTCCTCTTCGCGTCAATGACGTCCCTGAACAAACTCCTGAAACCGCAACATCAGGCGAAGGCGCATCTGCCAGACCACTTGATGTTGACACAACCCTCATCTTCTCAGAGCTGCGGCAGATGTTCCAAGAAGTCACGGAACCTTTGCGTCTGCAACAAGAAAGGCTCTGTCAGCAGAAGGCATCACTGCAAAGGCAGCAAGAGGAGCTGTCGCAAAGGGTCAATGCCTTGCTCCTCTTCTTAACACATTGGACAAATTCTTTCCACCGCCTGTCTATCGCACCGAACCTTTTCACGCAAAGACCAGCTGGTGCAAGGTCTTCTCAGATGCAACCACAAAACATTCCGCCGGTTCCAAGGTTCCCTAGACCGCCACCTCCACCACCGCAGGAATAAAATTATCTTTTTCTTTCTTTTGTTTTACCTTCATGTATGCGCCGTGTTCATAATTCCATTATCGAAATTACATGAATATATCTCACTGCATATTTCTTATCACTTTTATCTGCCTTAATAATGTCTCTTTATCTCTTAAAGTCTTTGCATTAACTCCTTTTGTCTTAATCAACGCATCTGATTTCTAATTTTTCTTGTCCGCATTACCTCACTTGATTTAACCTTTGTCTTCATTTTCCTCAGAACATAAGGCAAATTTCTTCGCAGTTTCACCTTGCCGCAACTCAACTTCTATTTTCCTCTGTCCATGCGCTCCAAAGTAAGTTTGGGGGACATAGGGGACATTTTCCATCTTAAGTTTGGGAGAGTCGGCGCATAAGTATTAAAAATAAATAACGAATGCGTTCCTCTAGGAATGCGACATGTTTGTAGCCAGGGGCATTTATGACACCCATAGTTTGCCACTGCGAGAAGACAAATGCATCCTATGAGCGTTAAGGGCAGTAAAAAAATGTAATACCCGTAGTTGGATACCTTTCATCACAAATGTGGGTAAGCCAAAACGAAAGTATATGTTTTGATGTCCATTTGATGTCCAATTGTTTGCTTTCTAAAAAAAAAAAAAAAGTTGAACGTAGGCGCCCAGGGCAAGCAAAAAAGTGGTTGAGTTATAGCAAGGAAGAATCTCAGCGCAAGGAACCTGCTTTAAGCAATGAAGAAAATTTGATAAAAGTCAAATCTACTGGAGTAATGCTTACAAGAAAAAGAAGTAGAAGGATGCCAAGATCGCAAGCAATAGAGAGTTAAGTAATTCTCGCAAAGTAGATAATAGGCATTGCTTGGGGACAAGCAATAGTTTAAGTTTGGGGGTTTGATTGCTTGCGAAATGCAAGCTATTTACCCTCTAAATTTAGGCTAAAAGAATGCAAAAAGAACCTGGACATTTTAAGTATCTTTTCAGCGCAGGCACACTTTCCAAGATGATCAAAAGACAGAAAAAGATGGGTGAAAAGACAAGCGCCGTCGCAGCCAGAGCAAGTAGATGAAAAAGGAGATTAAAAAAAAAAAGGCGCAAGTGGCCTAATGATGATTAAGCGCTGACACAACTAACGCAAGTGGACTTGCAAGTTGGCCGTTGGTGACTTGAAGAAGTTTGCTTCCCTCACCTATAAATAGAAGTCACCTGTTCAAAGACAAGGGAGATCATTAACAGACCATTGAAGAGAGAAGAGGAACCTCACAAAGGAGCTGCAGAAATCTGTAAATGGGACTACACTTGTGTGTAATATTTTATTTCGTGTATATCTGTTTTGCTTTCATGAGCTAAATCTTCTCTTCAAGGCTTAGCGCAAGCACCTCATGCGGCGATAAGTGCCACTTGTAAGCGTATTTTTGGTTTAATTGAAACATTGTTTGCTTTCTACTTAGTTGTGTTAATCTTTTCATTTCTAAGTCCCGCTTCATTTCTAAGTCCCGCTTGGCCAGCCGGATGCGGTATCAGTATGATAAATCCTTGACAGGTAATGCATATAGATCTCTCTAAGTAGAACAAGCTAGCGCATGTCATGTAGTCTTGGTAGCATTTAATTATTACCACTAAAAGATATTGCATGCTTGAGCTTCGATTGCATTGTGACTAACGCAATCCCTTGTAAGTATTACGAGAACTGAACTTCACGCATAAACTAGGCAAAGAGTCATTTGCTAGTTTATTGCTAAAACGCATAAGGAGTACCAGAAGGAAAACTTAATGATTTTTTCTCACTTAGGCATTAATGGATCAATTAATCAAAAATTAGCGCTACAAGTCTCTTATAAACGCATGAGGTTGCTACCGCAATAGCCTTGATATTTTTCGCATTAAATCTCTTTCCTCAATTTATATTATTTTCTTCCCGCAATACATCTATTATTTAAACTACACTAATCAATTTTCTTTACTTACCTAGCATGTTGAGAAATTAACTCAGTGAATATATAATTTTTGTTCCATTTCCCTGTGGATTCGACCCTGAACTCATCAGGTACTACTTGATTTAATCAGTTTATACTTGGATTGATTTAAATCTGCGACTATTCTACCAACTACACTGAGAACCAATCAGACACACATCCAACAGGTTTACACAACCACAAACAAGCAACATGCTTTCAATCTACAAACTAACAACATGCTTAAAAACAACAACCTCATGCAAATGTGATAACTCTCCAAAAGGGAGTTATTTAGGCCTTATTTCTATAGTGATTTGTGTGTCATTTGTGGCTAATAGGGTTGTTTTTAGATGAATATTTTATGTTTTAACCTATTTGAAAGAATGAATGCTTTGGAAGTTATTTTGCATAGAAAATAATGTTGAGCGACTTGAGGGAGCAAAATCTATGATCCAACAAAGTAAGAAGCAAAACTGCTGCGTGAGCCGCACGTGATTCATTAAATGAGGTGGCGTTAGCTGAATTAATCTTGGATCTAGGAAGCTTGGAGAGTCATCCACGTGTAAAATTTGACCTAATTAAGGTTGATTCCACTCTATAAAAGGAAGTAGCCGTCTAAGTCCAAAACATTCAAAATTCGAGAGAGGAAAGTCTTATTCCATTTGTGGAGGCTTACTTTCCATCTTTGGAAGTCGAATAAAGGAGGAACGATTGGAGACCTCAAGAAGACCATCAACTATGAATTACTTCAAGGGAATTAACTTTTTCTTGTAAATATCTTGTAGTTATGGATGCACATACTCAGATTGTAGCGTGTGTTATTTTGTACTCCATGAACTAAATTTACTAAGGTGTTGATTAGGATCTATGTAATTGTACGTCGTGCTTTATTCTCTATGCAATTTATGTTGATTTGAGCATCTTGATTATTTGTTGTGTCTATTTCTATTTTGGGCCTGCCTGGCTAGCCGATATGAATACCGCCTCTTAGTTTCAAGGATGATTTGAGAGGTGTGTGACATTTAATCACACTAGACCATTATATGTTGGTGGACACCAGTAACTGAGTTAGGGATAACCAGTCACCTAGTGCTTGATCGGTAGCACGTCATTGGAGTTGAAACACATTCCAAAAAATCCAGAGTTCCAGGAGGATCCTGCTGATAAGACTGCAAGAGAATTTCCTAATCAATATTATTGCTAGAGCATCCTTTAAAACAATTACAGAAATTCTGACCAACGCCTGTTTCCAATCTGTCTGCTTTATCCGTTTACTTTCTGCTCTGTTATTTCTTTTGCTTCAGAATTTTATCAAAATCAACCATTTTAACAATCTTGAAACCATTAAAGAGTTACATGAAATAGGTAGAGTGGAAGCTATTCAAAACCTCGTGGATACGATAAATTACTTATCACTTGATGCAGACTATGTGCACTTGCATAGTATTCTAGAGGGCATTTTTACCATATATTTACCCCACTCTAGAAGGCAACAAAATGCATCACACGCACTAGACTCCACATGATTTTCGCGTCATGCTCCGCAACTACATGATTTTCACGTCATGCTCCGCTAATACATGATTTTCGCGTCATGCTCCGCAATACACATGGTTTTTGCATCATGCTCCGCTAATACATGATTTTCACGTCATGCTCCGCTAATTACATGATTTCCACGTCATGCTCCGCACCTACCCCACATGAATTCCACGCCATGTGTTGCGCCACTCTTACGTGATTTTCGCGTCACGCTCTGTACTCACACCCTCGTGATTTCCGCGTCACGCTCCGCTACACATGAATTACGCGCCATGTGTTGCGCCTCACACCCGACTCATGCTACACACCCCCATGCAACATGCAAGCCAGACTCAAACGTGCTCAACACGACATCTCATCATGTTTAAGACAAACACTCATCATGTTTAAACACCTTAAGCGTACACATCTCAAGCAACACAGAAGATACATTTCATGCTTCAAACAAGCACTTCAAACGATCACAACATAACAGTTCATATTTGACATTTCATACATAGCACAAATACGAGTAAAGTAGGTAACAAACAATTATACTTCATGCAATCAAACAAGCTTAGTAAGTAGAAACTACTTACCAAAAGCACTCTTAAACTAAACCAATGCTTGCTGGAAATTGCACAATCCCGCTCCAAAACGAACTTCCAACTACAATAAAACTACTAGATATTAAATAAAGTCTAAACTAGAGAATAACACCCTAAAACAAGATGTTAAGGGCAAAGCTTAACCAATATCACTTTAATTCCTTGCTGGACAGAAACTAAGCATAACCCAAATTGAAAACCCAAAGCCATTACACCATGGGCAACCACGTCCAAGGCGTTATGGGCAGTGGGTATTTGTTAGATGTCGAAATTAAGGCTATACAACCACTGGACAACAAGCAACAACCACATACTTTCACATTCAAGGAACCTCTAAGGGTGGGGACACACTTTGAAGCCCTAAACGACTAATGGGTAACAACACTAAATGACTTTTAAACCAAAATAACAAGAAATGAGCCAAAACAACAAGGTTTTCTTGCCCAACGGACCTGAAACCATGTCGAAATGGGTCTTACCAAATCAAGACAACCCACTAAAGGACCTTAAAGCAATGGGTCTCCAAACTTGAGTCAAAACGAACCTGAACAACTCCAAGGCGGCGCTGCAAAACAGGATTAAAGCAAGAAATTCAATCAGTATGCCCAAAAAAAAAGTGTAATCTGTTCTAAGCACCCATCAACCTTGGGTAAATCTTAAACTTACCAGACAAGGAGATCCGAGGCCAAATCACTCGTTGGACAGAAGCAAAAACGCTAAAAAACGAGGCTCGGGTTGTTGGACGTGCACGAATCTAACTGAACAAAGCAGAGGGAGGTTAGATCAAGCTCTAAACCAACTAGAATGAGGGAAGAGAGACTCACCCACGAGCTTCTTTGGCCGAAAATGCAAGGACAGAGAGAGAGAGAGGCGGCGCGAAAACAGTAAAACGAGGAAGACAGATGATCGAACGAGTTTGTCGAGTCCTCGGATCAAATAAATTTATAATTCCACGGCACTACAACTATTTTTATAGAAATAGTGGTCGGGGTCGAACGCAGGGAGCAATCAAATTAATTAAATTAACTTAAGATTTTTCAATTAGTAACCCAAAGGGGGAGGGAGGTTTGACATGGAAGAAGATTTAAGGATGAAAAATTAAAATGCAAGAAATTAAATTACCAAGATTAAAATAACTGAAAAATAAAAGGATGGACTGACTAATCTGACCTCGGGATCGTGCAATTGGTTATCCGAATTCAGTTTGGCAATTCCAAATCATAGACTCTCTTTATTAACGAATTACTAGCTAATTGTCTAACCTCCTACTAGAAAAGCCAACAAGATTAATGATCCCAATTATTTCTAACCCGACCAATGCATCGAGGCCAGAACCTAATTAAAAATCTAACTAATGACGACTCACTAAGTAGATTTTAATCACATTAAGAACAATGGATTCGTCAGATATAATGCATAAACTAGGAAAAGCCTAAATTCATACGATTCTAAGCCTTAACTCCTAAATCTATCATGCAATTTTGATCAATTGAGATGAAACGCCTTTTAATCAAGATTAACAATAGATTTAATTGCTACAAATTCTAGCAAAGCAATTGACTCAAACAAAATAGGTTGTCAATCTATAAATTCAAGCCAATTGTAATACAAACTATAATTAAGAACACAATTAGACAATAGTTCTATAAAATCTTAAATATACAAGGTCTCAAAGGAATGCCAAACTTACATTCGAAGTCCCCAATTACGATGATCTACACTTAGCCAGACATTGCAATGCTCCAACTAAGTGTCGGGGCTCGATTAGTCATTCCTATATCTAAAAACTAATGAAATCTAATGAAAATACACTCAAAACTAGAAAAATACAGAGAGAGTCGAGATGTTGTGGCGAGAATCGGAGGAAAAACAGACATGAATGACCTAAATCGCAAAAAGGCCCCTTTTATAAAAAAAAACATGATAGCGTCGAGACGTCGTGGCCTACGTCGAGACGCTACCTCTCAGGAAAAATTGGTGAATTCTTGCTCCGGTTGACTTTTTGGTTGACTTTCGTTTCTTTGGCTAAATTACCAAAATGATATTAACATTAGGATAAGCAAAATTTACGGAAATAATTAGCACCAATTTGGTGCTATCAAATTACCCCTAACCTAAATCTTGCTAGTCCTAGAGCAAGTCTATAGATAAAAATGAGAATAATGAAGATTTATTGGTTGCAGATAACTCAGTTCAAATCTCCATGTCTAAGGAAGGCAAAAAATTTGTTAAAGGTAAGCTACCACATACAATCAATCATTGAGACAAATCAAAAGTTTTCATGAGATTCCTTGCTCAAGCTCACAGTTGGCCTACATAGAGTCTGTCTTACTAGCCGGGGATTGGATTATATAACCCTCAACTCATCTTCCCTCTACACTGGCACTAGGAACTAACCAAGGAGCAAACAAGACAAATTAGACTGGTTTTCTCTTTACCCAGGTGCTAGAAAAATAAAAGACGTTTTCTTTCTACGCTCTTTTTTTCTCTCTCTATTTTCTTTGCGGGGTTCTAGCTTTCACACTACAATGCAGGCACCCATAACCCGAGTTTTACTCTTGGTTGGCCTAACTGATCACACCGCAGGTAGCTCTTTTAACCCCCTCAATAGCATATTTTTTCTTGAAAATAAAAGTAATGTAAACGAGCATATGATTTACTTTTAATTACCAAAATGCTCTTCTTGATCCTGAGAACACCAAATTAACCTATACATCAATAAGACTCAGAATTAGTCAATTTTCACAAATAATAGCATTAGGATAAGCAAAATTTACTGAAATAATTAGCACCAATTTGGTGCTATCAACAGAGCAGCGCAAAGGCCTTCACACGCGACTCACGGCTGGCCGTGACTCTTCCGACAGCTGGGACTTCGATCTCCAGCAAGGATCGACGACGATACGACGAGGAAGACAGAAAGTCGTGGAGAGAGAGAGAGATCGCAGAGAGAGAGAGACGACTCCATGGTATAGGCCCAGACGGCTGCGGCTGGGGAAGGTCGGGCGACGACTAATACACGACAAGGAAGGGTGGGTTTTTGTGTGAAGAGAAAAGAGATGGAGAGATGAGAGGGTTTTTTTTTTTTTTTTTGAGATTTTCTTATCTTTATTCTCTTAATTCCTTTTCATTTAATAAAACCAAACTCAAAATAGAACCCCCAAAATTAACCAACCACTAGCTTAATTTTTTCAATAAGCGTGGAAGTTTCAGCGCCTTGGACTGACCTTATAATGCCAACTTAGAATATTAACAAGCTTTTAGAAAGAAATCAATTTAATGTCATTCTTATACTTCAAGAACAAATTTCCAAGTGCCTTGGTGCAAATTTAATAATTTCATAAGTACATGCCAAACAAAATTACACTTTATTTGACTATATTCATGAAATTAATTACATTGAAATGCACGAAGCGTCACATAGGAGGACGCTTTGAATTCTCATCAACATGTGCAACCACGTTGTTCACACAAGATTTTGAGAAGGAAATTTAATTCGTGAAAATGAACTTGATTTTATTGAATTTGATGTAGAAAGTGTTACAGTCTCTAATATTTATCCTCTGGTGCTTTCTCTCAAAATGTAGAGTCTGATTTGCGAGCTTACAAGCTTGATCTCAGACGGAAGGAGATCGAATCTTCAACTTGTATCTTGATGAAGAGATGATTGATTTTTTGGAGTCTTCTAGTCATTGGATCTTCTAAGTCTCGAGTTGGTCGAATTTTAAATCTTGGATCTTCTAAATTCTCTGGACTCTCTAACTTTTGACGACTCTGGACTATGGGAGAATGCTCTGGACTCTGAATACTCTGACTTTATCTGAATGTCCAAAATAAATGGTGGCCTTCTCTATTTATAGAGTTTGATGGACCTCATATGGACTTGGACTTGATTGATTTTGGGTCCAACTTTTGGGCTTCTGCTACATTTGGGTTTTAATTCAATCATTTTTTAATAAGGTTGTATTATTTTAATCTAGCCCAATTTGTTCAATGACCTCAGATTACATTATTCTCGAGTCCAATTGCCACGTGGCATAATTTGATTGGACTTGACTTATGTCATCCGATGGATCAATAATAGACAAGTGTCATTGTTTGATTTATCAAATTTTGATGTCTATTAATTTAATTTAGGGACACGTGTAAATTTGTAATTGGTCCCAAACTTACTTTATCGTTAACTTAAATTAATGATGTGACAATTTGTGATTGGTCGAAATTTCTCACTCAACAAATGCCCCATTTTCGAAATTTATGCACCTATATGCATGCATGGATTTTGAAAAGCATGATTAGTGAAAAATATGACATTTAATCACAATATTAATTTATGTCGATAGGTGAAATTAATCAGGATATTAGCTTACAATTCTGAATAATTCTTTTTTCAATACCAACATTAATTTTAACCTTTTTGTTTAATCAAAATATTGAAGCACGATTTTGATTTCCAACCTTTTTGTTTTTTAAAATTGGATCTTAGTTTTAGCCAAAGTTTTGATGGGAAAAAAAAAAATCTTTGCCTTGGACATGAACTTGGAAGTGGATTGGTACTTTGAACAAAAATTGGAGGTCTCCTTGCTTGCCAATTTTATTAGGCCAAAATTTCCCTCTTGATTCACATAATTTGGAGGCAATTTTTTTTTTTTTTTTTTTTACCTTAATAATAATTGTAGGAGATTTTCCTTGCCATATTTGATTAGGTCAAAGTTTCCTTAGCCACAACCAAAACTTTTTCTTATGAGTTTGACCTAATTTCTCCCTTATAAATTGAAGAAGTTGCATAGCCCAAGACACAAAGCTACTCCAGCAAAAAGTCTAGGTAAGAAAAAAATATTCTTCTCTTCAATTTCATTTCTTTCTTTCATTTGACTTCAAATATTCATGTATTTTTTTTTGCGTGTAGGCCTTGAGTTCGAGCAATAATCTCCCTTTGTGCTTCATTCTCACGTCATCGATAAGTCAAAATCAATATTGATTTTTTTTATATATATATAAGCTAGGGGTGAGCAAAGAGCACCGAAAAATCGATCCGATCGACCAAAATCGACCAAACCGAAGTTAATCGGTCGGTTGTCTTAAGCTGTTGATCGACGTCGATTTTACCAGAAGCAAAACCTTGAGTTTGGTCGGTCGATTCTCTTAGGCGATCGAGAACCGAATGAACCAACCGACAATGTTTAGAAAAAAAAACCTTCTTAGTCTTAAGTTATACGACGACCCACACTCCACAGCAGTCAGCAGCCCATGGCCCACCCAGCCCCTTCTTCTCCAATCTCCAGTCCATCGTGCGATGTCTTCCTCCCTCAAACCCTCATTGTCGATTTTTTCTTTCTCCCCAAAAGACCGCTGCTGAGCCCCGCTCCGCCGCCCATCGCCTTATGTTCAAAGTCGTGAATCCACAGCTACCTCGCCCTCTTCTCCCTCGGGAATCCTCTCTCCGTCGTGGCACATTGCCGCCATCGACTTTCTTTCTCCCTTTTGGTTCAATTTCTTCTTCGTGTTGTTGTTGTCCCACTCCGTCGTGTTGCACTGCCGCCATCACTATCGTGCTTCAGCCTTTTCGTTGTTCCACCGTGCTTCAGCCCTGTCATGCCGACTGCCGCCATTCGCAATCGTTGAGGTCAATTCCTTTTCTTTGAACTTGAACACAATACAAAAAAATTATAACCTATTCTCAATGAAATGGACAGTTTGGTGGAAATTTGGTGGATTTCATTGATGTTTATCCCAAAAAAAAAAATAAATTTGCAACTGCCCGAGCCTCGACTCAATGATACCCCCTCCCAATTTTCTCAAGTTTATAACTCTGTTAAGATCTTATTTATCAACTTCGTAATCGTTGATTTTTCTTTGTTCATATCACACTTATCACTTAGACATTATTGTTGTCCATTTCTCTATTCAGAGCGTCAAGCTAGAAAATTCTTACGAGTGAGTAACTTTGGTCAATGGTGGATACATCTTGTAAATTCCAATTTTTTGTATACATTTTGAAATTGGAATAATGTAATCACTAATTTAACATTTTTACTTTTGATCTTGTAGAGTAAATATGGATACAGTGGAAACAAAAAATTCAAAGAATGAAAATGCTATAGAAATGGATGAGACTACGAAAAGCAAAACTAGCAATACCATTAATCTTAATCTAGATTCAGAAAAAATAGAATTCTACGATTCCAAAAAAAAAAAAAAACAAAGACGTGTACAAATGTGAAACAATCAATGGTTAACCATCAAAACTAGCAATACCATTAATCTTGATCTAGATACAAATGTGAAAAAAAAAAAAAGACGTGTACAAATGTGAAACAATCAAATGTGAAACAATCAATCGTTTTAAGAGGTTGAAAGGTTATCCTAATGACCATTATGCTAAGTGTAAATATTGTGGAGTTGTTTGTGCATGTCACTCTAAGCGTAATGGTACTGGAACAATGAAAAATCATCACAACATTAGCTTTCAAACCTAAAGATGAAAATGTTGAGGAATGTAGTCTTGTATGTGAGTCATATAGTTTGGAGAGATGTTGAACAACTTTGGTTGAAATGATAGTTAGAGATGAATTTCCTTTTAGTTTGTAGAGAATGATGGTTTTTTCAGATTTGTTGATACATTGACATGTGGACAAGAGCCTAAGTTTGTTGTTCCATCTCGATTTACTGTGGCTAGAGATGTTCTTGAGGTCTATGCTAGGGAGAAAGACCGTTTGAAAGAAATGTTTGGAAAAATTAAATGTAATGTTTCTCTCACTACTGATTGTTGGACGTCAGGAGCAAACATGAGTTATATGGTACTGACTACGCATTTCATTGATTCTGACTAGAAATTACATAAACGGATTCTTAGCTTTTGTCAAATTGAGAATCATAGAGGGGATACCATTGATAAGACTGTTGAGAGTAATTTAAAGAAATGGAGCATTGAAAATGTTATGACCTGGATTGTTGATAATGTTAGTTCCAATGATACTGTTGTTGCTTATCTTCTCAAAAGATTTAGTAAGGGGTTGTTGTTTAAGGGAAAATTTTTGCATGTTCGATGTTGTGCACGTATACTAAATCTTATTTTATGTGATGCTTTGAAAGAACATCATGAGTGCATTGAAAGGATTCACAATGTTGTAAGATTTATAATGTAACGTTGGTAATTCGAGGTAAAAACACAATTTCTTTAATTTTGAGTTAATTTGGATTAATTTTGCAAATTTGGAGTTAAGAAGAAAGTTTATTGGGTGGAAATTGGTGGAAATTAACTATGTAGCTGGGATTGCAATTTTGTAATTCAAAGGTCTTTAAGCCAAGCCACCTAACCCTAATTTTTTTCCCTTTTATATCAGTCGCACGTAGCCCGAGATCCCCCAAGTGAGCCATCATCTTCAACCTCACGATTTTTCCCTCTTGTTCCCGTCAGCAGCAGCCTTTTGGTTCTCATCTCCAGCCAATTTTTCCCTCTCCCGCGTCGTTTGCTGCATGCGTGGTCGCCGGCGGTGTGTCTCCTCCCTTGAACGGCGGTGCAGCGACAGTTCACGACATTGTGTCTTAGTCCGAAGGTAGTTTTTGCAGCGTTTCACGAGCAGCCTCTTCGACGTGCGGTGTGGGTTCACTTCCTCTCCCGTTTCCCTTGTCTCTCCTTCGGCTCTCTCTCTTTTTTGGTCCCTGACTATCATTTTTTTTCGTTCCCTTTTCATTGTTAATGTTTTTCCGACAGCAGGTTCATGAGGCGTTTACCGGTGGTGGGTTCAAGCGTGCAACAACGTTTGAGTTGTTTTCCAGGTGTTTTAGGGTGATTTCAACCTTGGGTAAGTTAGATTGATGGTTGTTTGGGTTGATTGTAGCTTTTTGTTGAATATCCATTCAATTTTTGTTTTGTTCTTCAAGCTCTTCGCTCTAATTTCGACGATTCAAGTAGTTGGTCTTTGAGTTCTTACAATTTTGTCTTTGGGTAAGTGATGTTTAGATAGCCTTTCTTGGATTTTGAACCAATTTTGACTCCTAGTATTATGCCCATGGATAATTGATCCTTGAATGTAGGTACCCGTTGGGATTGGAGATTAAATCATTGATTTAGGAGCAAATTGGGTCAACGACAAGCAAGCTAAAGGTTGAAAATTGGGTAAGTTTTGAGTGCTAAGCCCTCTTCAAATCGATTGGTTCCTAGTAGAGCAATGGATTTAAATCTTATTTGGTTTAAAGGAATTTTCCTTCTAATTTTGTAGCTTGTCCAAAGTCTTTGAATCAAGAAGTTTTGAAGAGGATAAGCCTAGTGTTAATTAAGCCAAGGTAAGTGGCTTTACTACTGGAAACGCTTAGGCTAGGTTGGGAACTTGAGTGTTGTTAGTGAAGGGAATAAAACTCCCCACGCAGCGGAAGCGCATCGATTGGACCTTACGTCGTATATTAATTAACATTAAAATACCGTTACGATAACTCAAACAAAACTTTAAACTAACTTTAAAGTCGCTGTAAAAACGGTTTAAACATGCTAGAATAAATCTAAATTTATTTTAAAAAAACTTTTCTAACGAAAAGAGGAAGAACCGTTACAAACCTCCGTTGTAGACTTGACCGTTCTTCGCCAACGACGCTCCAACGAACGAAAACGCAGCAGCCTTCTCGCCTCTTGATCGCTGGATTTTCTTCTTTGAATGACACAATAACCACAGAGGTTACACCGGTATGTCTCTAAGTCTAGGAGGCCAAAGACTTGTGGGAGTCTTTCTCTAAGAGGGAGGCTAGAGAGAATTCTAGGTCTTGTCTTTCAAGAGTGTCAAGTGTCATGACCAATTAGGTCTAGTGTTCTATTTATAGAAGAGAGGCCATGAATAAAATATTCAATTAAATCAATCTTTTCCAAAATTGATTCAATCTTTATTCCTTAATTAATCAATCATGATCAATCAATTCCCCAATTGATTAATCTTTTCCATAAATGACTAATTTCTTCCATAAGTAATTAGATCATTCCCATAAATGATTAATCACTTCCTTAAGTGATTAATTATTTACATAATTGATTAATTCATGGTTAATGAATTCTTTAATTAATTAACCACCAATTAAATATCACATATTTAATTTCCGGCCTTGAATTAATTAATTTTGCCCAAACACTTTTAGGACTTAAATTAATTAATTCTTTCAATCTTCCATAAATTTATATTTGAACTTCTTCAAATATTAATTTCTCTCATAATAATATATCAATATATATTATATTTATTTCCCTTAGTAAATTGAACATTTTCAATTTACATTTAATTACTTAGTTGCCTCAAATTACTTTACAAGCTACCAGTGGGACCTTATGGACCTGCAGATCAGAAGCTCCAACGATGTGAGATTAATTGGTTAAACTCATTAACCACAATAATCAATATTCGTTAACTGTGTGTACATTCCACTATAGACTCACAGTTGCACTCTTCTCACTGCAGACATATTTTCTGTGTCCACGGAACTTAGACCAATATCGACTAGTTAGTCCTTCACGAGTGTCCGTAACACCAGCTGGGTCAAATTACTGTTTTACCCCTGGGTCACCTCTATTTCCTTAAGTACCAATTCTCCTCTAATGAACAATCTGTTTATGGTCCAACCATCAAACAGAAAACCCTCTCGTGCCATTGAGAGGGTAGGGCCCTTTGTTCAAGACTCGGAGTAACCACTTAAGGGAACACTCATCTGCTTCCCTAAAGTCGGGAAGGAGTGAATTCCATTTTGTACGATTGTGTTCCCAGCTCCCCATTCGATCTTGTCCCCAAAGTGGTAGGCTTATTGAGTCGGCGTATTGGCCACTCTCACCCATACAAATCAAAGGACAATCTCTCATGAGCAGGAGTCCATAATCAACTCAGGATTAAGACTAAGTTGTCTAGGTCGTCCTAGTGAAAATAGAAAACCAACTAGTTAACGGTGTTATAACTAGTGATTACTATTCCGCGGTCCGGTCTTATGCAAACTCATTGCATAGGATACCCCCACTCGCATGTCTCCTAAACGAACGCGTTGGATCGCAGCGTTTGTATCAAATACAAAGTGGGCCGTATCCATAGTGTCACCAGGATAAGGCACCAAGTCTTATCCCTATACTATAGACCCTTTAGGCTGTTTCTTGAACAATGATCCCATATGTCGCTACATATAGTTCAAGACTCATATTACAGCCTTGGATGTCTAGTTTATTGGATTAGGGTTATTATTAGGCAAAGACAAACATAAAATAACTAATTAACAATTAATGGAAAAATATATCAATATTATTTCATTAATATCCGGTCAACGGTTACATTCACTATCTACGAGTTTTAGGGCATAAAACCCAACAGTTAGGATAGATTTTCACGTGTGTTTATTATGTGATGCATGACTTGATGGCAACAAGAACCATGAACTTGTTTGTTAAATAAACCATGTTAAACTATGAGGTTTTGTGTCTTGTATGATAGATGGTTATGTGTGCATTATCATGAAGTATGGTGTTTGATTTGGGACCTCATGCATATGTATGTTTCATGAAAGTAAAAGAACCATGCTCATGGCAATTAACTTAGAGGAAATTGATGTACATCTAGAGGAACTGAGGTACTGTAGGTGAGATTCGACTCCTCTAATTGGTGCCAATTGACTATTAGATGGGGCGCATTCTCTAGATGATGCATGTGGTATCTCTTAGTTGGGAGAGGAACAAGAGGAAAGATAATTGTCCATGTTAAGTCCTTAAAAGAAGTTTATAGTTAAAAAGAAAGAGGAATAGGGTCCCACTAGTAAAGCATGGACCATGTTGTATGTGTTTGCATGTCCTGACCCCAATAGTGGGGTTACTTACTGAGTATTTTAAATACTCATTCTTTCCATGAATGTTTTTTTTCAGGTAAAGGCAAGAGTGTGTGATGACGATGGATGAAGGATCTGTTAGGTGGCCATGGGGAGACTAGGACTCACAAATTTTTCTTAATTTTCTTCCGCTTTTGAGAACCATGTTTTGTTATTTTATTTCTATAGTAAACTTGTTGGTTTTTTTTGATGCCATGGAAAACTGTTAGCTCGAATTTATTCTTGACATTAATTTGTTCTTTCAAAGTTTTGAGATCCCGAATAAAAGTGTTTTTACTTTGAGGTTATGTTTTAAATAATTAAGTATTTATGCTTTTAAAATGCTTGATTTAAAAAAACCTCCATAGCATGCATGTGGTAGCGACCCCAATAGGTCCATATTAGAAGTTGGGTCGTTACATGTAAGGTCTTATCCTGCACATCTCTTGAAATTTAAGGTGCTGAAATTGAAAAAAAATCTTGCAAGAGTTTTGTATGTCTTGAATTTACTACTAGATGAAACTCAACTTATATGATGTTTGAGGCAGCTAGTAAGTTTGAAAAAGCTTTTGACAGGTTAGAGGATGAAGACCCTATTTATAAGAATGATTCACCACCTACCAAAGATGATTGGACAAATGCTAAGATGTTGGTTAGGTTTTTGAAAGTTTTTATAATGTCACGTTAAAACTTTCAGGCTCTTTGTACACTACTTTTAATTTGATGTTTCATCAGATTTCTACAATTCACAATTGTATACTCTCGAACTTGAGGGGTTCAAATAAAATGCTTTGTAGTATGGCTAATGCGATGAAGGCCAAGTTTGAAAAGTATTGGGGGTTTCATGAGAGGAAGAACAATATTTTGTTGTATGTTGCTGTTGTGTTGGATCCTCGAATTAAGTTGAAGTTATTATCATATTGTATTGACAACTTCTTTAGTCCAGAGTTTCTACAAGAATGCCAACTTTATTAGAGAATGTGAGACGTCTCTTTCATGAATATAGTACTGGAGCTGCAACTGTTAGTGTTAGTAGTGGGAGTGGTGGTAGTAGTGGTGCTAGGGCTAGTGCTAGTGCTAGTGTTGATTTGAGATTTCATGATGAAATAATGGACTTGGATGAGGATGAAAACTTCAACTATGATAGAATACCTCAGTTAAAAAGTGTTGAGACCACAAGTTTTGATAAAGAGTAAGATATCGATGTATATTTGTTGGAAACTCTTGCAAAAGTTAGTAGTTCTTTTGACATACTTCATTGGTGGAAGCAGAATGGTCATCGGTTTGAGGTTTTCAGTCGTATGAGTAGAGATATATTGACCATTCCAGTGTCTACTGTAGCATATGAGTCAGCTTTCAGTACTGGAGGACGTGTAGTCAACTCAGCTTGTTGTTCTTTGACTCCAGAGACGGTGGAGGCTCTTATATGCGCTAAAAATTGGCTAAACTCTAAACGGATATCATTAGATCATGATGATTTGATAGTCATAGCAGAAGCTTCCATGTTTGAAGATGGTATTGAATCTATTGATTTTATTTTTTGTTTTTTTTTAATTTATACTTTTAAATCTTAATAATGTTGTATTTTTTTCTCTATTTCTTTATCTAATTTTGTAGGATTCAGACCAATTGTGGATGAAGAAAAGAACTTGGATCAAGTTGAGAAGTTTGCAAAGTTGCAGATTTTAGTATGGAAAATTGCCGTGGGTGGCAAATTGGACCAAATTAATAGCAAATATAGCACCATGTAAAAGAATTTACAAATATAGCAAAATCTATCCGAGTCTATCTGATAGACTTCGATTATCAGAGTTTATTAGCAATAGACTCTGATTAATCAGAATCTATCAGTCTACTGATAGACTTCGATTATTCAGAGTCTATCATGTCTATCGCTGATAAACTTCGGTTAATCAAAATCTATTAGTGACTATCACTGATAGGCTCTGATTAATCAAAGTTTATCAGTGATAGTCACTGATAGATTTTGATTAATCGAAGTCTATCAGCGATAGACACTGATATACTTTGAATAATCAGAGTTTATCAGTGATAGACACGGATAGAATCTGACAGCAGCTTTTTGGTCTTGTACAATTAATTTGGAGACTTTTATATGATAAATTTTTTTTTTTTTAATTTTCGATCAGACTATTATTGTTATTTTGTTGATAATTATTATATGTTTAGTGTTTACAATAATTTAATATGTTCGATAGTAATAATTTTAAATTTTAAATTTTAAAAATGTCTATTAAAAACAAATCATTACTTACTTGATGTTTAAAAAATCGTTAAAACTTGAAATTAAAATAAAAATAAAAAATTCAAATTCTTTAAAACTTAAGAGGAAACACCGAAATTAAAATTAAAATAAAAAAAAATTGGGCAAATAGTGGACATTTTAAAGATTTCTTGAATATCTTATCAAACACATTGAACAATTATTTACATTTTTTGTGTCTACTACACATAATTTGGTTAAAAATGTCTACTACACAACACATAATTGATATTTGATAATTTGATTAAAAAATTAAATTAAATTATAAATAAATTTAAAAAAAGGAAAAAGGACGTCGGTTTAAACCGATCAAACTGATCGATCAACGAAGATAGACTATTAAAAAAACCGGTTTCCAATTTTTGGAAACCGATTTTGGTCGGTTCGACGTCGATTTGGGTCAAAACTAACCAACCCCAATCGACCGATGCTCACCCCTAATATAAACTATTTCCGTCACAAATTTACGAAATTTTCTTAGTTTTGACCCACGAAGCATATATAAGTTTTTCATGTATGTGCTGTCGTCTTCAATGCTTGTTTACCTTGAATTTGAGTTTTTTTTTTTTTTTTTTTTTTTCTTTTGCATTCAAACCTTGCTTTGCCAACACTGAGTTTTACCTCCATAAATCTTGATATATATGCATGCATTAACACATAAAGAATTCACTTTTTTTTTTTAAGTTAACTTTGCCAATTTCACCATTAAAACACTCACCATATGTGTGTCTAGGGTTGCATCTGCTTTTGTTCTTTTGCTTTTTTTTTTTTTTTTAATAAATTTGTTGTTAGTGCCCCATATACCTAAATTAGGTTAAAGAAAATTTCCACTTTTTTTTTTCTTTAATTTTAAATTTTGCATGCCTCTATTTTTTTATATATATAAAATCAAAATTTTGTTTAGTGTGCCATCGGTCCATCTTTCCCTTTATTTCTTTTTTTTTTTCTTTTTAATATTAAAGCTTTCTTTCTTTTTCCCTTTTTTATTTTTTTTTTTTAAATAACTTTTTCCCTTTTTTATTATTCTTTCCCTTTTTTTTCATTGGTGCATGACGCTTTTTATTTTTTATTCTTGATTACTGCAAAATTTTAATTTTTTTCATTTACTTTGCAACCATTTTTTCGTCACATTTTTTTACTCACTTTGCTGTCGTTTTTTTTAGTTCAGTACCTTCTTTTTTTACAGGACTTGGAATTAACAAATTTATTTGACGGTCTCTTTGGGCACACAACAACAATCTTTGTCCACCATTTGAAAGGTATATACATATTCAAATTTTTTTTAATATGCGTATATTCCATAAGTGTCCTTATTCAATATGCACATATGAACTGCTTTGATTGTGCCATAGATTTTTTTTGTCTCCTATCTTTTTTTTTTGTACATATATTTTTGCAATTTGTTCCTTTCTTTCTTGAATTTGTAACCATCCTATAGTGATTGTCATCACATTCATTTGCAGTGATTTTACCTCCTGTCTAGACCAGTCACCTTGATGAATGTAGTATCCTGTAGGGGTGGTCACCAGACTCGCCTACAGTGGTCTTCATCAAATTCATTTGCAGTGGCTTCACCTCCTTTCTAGACCAGTCACTTTGATGACTGTAGTATCCTGCAGGGGTAGTCACTAGATTTGTCTACAGTGGTCGTCATCAAATTCATTAGCAGTGATTTCACCTCATGTCTAGACCATTCATTTTGATGACTGTCGTATATCTTGCAGGGGTGGTCACCAAACTCACCTACAGTGGTCATCATCAAATTCACTTGCAGTGACTTCACCTTCTGTCTAGACCAGTCACTTTGATGACTGTAGTATCCTGTAGGGATGGTCACCAGACTCGCCTACTGTGGTCATCATCAAATTCATTTGCAGTGATTTCACCTCTAATCTAGACTAGTCACTTTGATGACTGTAGTATCCTGCAAGGGTGGTCACCAGACTCACCTATAGTGCTCGTCATCAAATTCACTTGTAGTGACTTCACCTCCTATCAAGACCAATCACTTTGATGATTGTAGTATCCTGCAGAGGTGGTTGATAACACTCATTTATGTGTGTTATTTAGCCTTTAAAACCTAGGTCGTTATTTCTAGGAAAGCAAAGATTTTGTGCTTGTATTAATATTTTTTGTAGTCAAATTAGCAAAAGTCTTATAATCATGTGGAAAATCTTAGAAGTATAGAATTTATGTTTAAAATGTACAAAAAGATATTACTTTTGTAAGAATTTATCCAAGTTAATGTTTTTCTGCAGAAGACTCTTGCAAGGGAAATGTGCCTGCGATTGTTGAGAAAGAGTTTGCAGAGCAAAAGAATCGAAGTTGAAAATTTGCACCTGCATTTGGTCCTGAAGAAGTGGAATATGCGTCCAATAAGCGCCCGCAACCTTATAAGGAAAGTAGCCCCAGTTAAGACAGAATTGTCAAGGCCGTGCACAAGGATCTTGCGCCCGAAATGCTGCCGCTACTGGGCTTTCTGACAGAATTTCAAGATTTGCGGGATCTTCATAGAATCCATCCGAAAATCCCAAATCTCGTATCAAATCTCCAAGGATAGTGGAAATTCACCTTATAAGGCTCTCTCGCACTGATCTCGACAACCAACCTTACCTTCCAAGGTCTATAAAAGACGACCAAGATGCAAGAAGCAAAGAGAGCTCGAAATTTCGTCCTTAGGATAGATTTTTTTTATGTTTTTTCTCTCTTCTCATCTTGTAACCATTCTGAGTTCCGGGTCTTTCACCCTCTGTTGGCTCTTCCATTCGAAAAAAGGAGAAGAGAAAGGCTTGTCTCTCCTTGAAAAAGGGCAAGAACAAGCTAGATAGAGATGAGAAGATCCTCAATCTAGCCTAGTCTTTATTTTTTGTTTAAGTCTTTTATTTTCAGTAGCTTTAAGTTTATGTTTTCTTTTCAATTTCAGTTGTAAGTTTATCATTCTTGTACTTAATTCTTTTATTTAATATGAATTCAAGTTGTTTTTCTATTTTGAGCAATCTTTACTTTTTTTCTTGCACTTTATTTCTATCCATGAGCTAAGCTTCTTCTCGGGGGTTCAAATATGTGGATACCTTGAGTAGAAGAAAGCCCCACGTATGCAAAAGTGACCTTGCTCCTTCTTAACACTGTTTGTTTTTGCTGAAGTTTAAGTTTCATTGTTAGCTTAAACTGGTCACTGAAGTTAGCATAGTTTGTATTTAGCTGATGACCGAAAGGTTGGAGTTGAATGTGCAGGTTCACAAAAACAATAGTGAAAAGATCCTAAAAATAGGACTTTGTTTTCTTGCATCCTAGAAAAAGGACTGAAACCACTAGGGTCTTAAGAGTCGTGAGCATTATTCACCTAAGTTTCAGCTAGCCCTAGAAATAGATATTTAGTTGGCTTAGTCATCTAAAGGCACCTACAGTGGAGCTGAATAGAAGTAGGACTTGACTCACAATCTAGTTGTCAGGACAACTGCGAGTGCAACTGGAGGAGACTATCTGCACCATGTCTATGTGGGCAACATAGATAGTGTTCTTCAGTTGACTGTGATGCTTGAATAAGTTGCGAGCGCAAAGGTGGGTGCAATCCAATGCTCTCAATTGATACTATTTGAATTTTCCCGTTTATCTCATATATTTTTGTCATTTTAATTACTTGCTTATTTCTATTTTTGTTCTCAATCAAAACCCCATTCAAAATATCTTTTTGGTTACCATCTTCGTGGTTGCAAAAATTTAGAGGAGGTTATTGTTTTACAGAATCTTGCGTTTTTTGACTAATCACCATCTCCCTTGGGTGCACCAAAAAAAAAAAAAATAAATTCATATTTTGATTAAATTGACATATCAAATAGAGTCAAAATTAGGAACAAAAAACCAAATTGAGCATAGCTCAACGAAAATTGACATGTATCATGAGATTTAAATCGAGGACATTTGTTGAAGGAGAAATTTTGGTCAATCACAAATTGTCACGTCATTATTTCGAATTAATGATTAAATTTGGGGTCAATTATAAACTTACATGTGTCCCAAACTTAATCTAAAACCAAAGTTGGTCAATCCTTAAGGTCACGTTTCTTAATTTATTATGACTTTTACCACATATCCATGGAAATCTATAAATGAAGGAAATCTCATTCATTTCTAGAGTTCTGAAAATTTAATTTTCAAAACCCAATGCTCATGGAAATCTTTGTAAATAGAGGAAATCTCATTCATTTCAAGAGTTCAAAAAGTTAAACTTTCAAAAGAGACAAGATCATAATTCAAAGAGACTTCCCAAGTAAAAAAGATCTGAAGACATACTCTTTAAAATTTGTGAATAACACAATTGTTTGACAGAAAGAAGGGTGTATCCTGTATTTTTAAAGTTACTTCCCGTGTTTCCATTATTTTGAAATAGATTAAAAAACAAATAATGAAAACAACACTTTATCACTTTTGAAAATATACTATTTTCTTTTAAATGGTTTTTGAAATTTAGTATACCAAATGCATTTTCATTGTATATTTTTTATTTTCAAAAACATAAAATCAAAAATAGATCACAAACCAAATGAGACTTGAGTCTTTTTCTTTTCTTTTTTTTTTTTTGTTTATAAGAATTATAATTTCTTCTTAAAAATAATTCACTTAAAAATGATATTTTTCTTACTAATTTGGAAGGATTTTTTTGGAAGAATAATTGAACTTATATGATTTTGAGGGATTTTTTAGTTATAAATCACCAAGGGCAGTCTAGATTAATTCAAATATAAAAGTTTAAAGTTTAAATTGATACAATTATTAATTTGGAATTTTAATTGATACAACTTCCAAAATTTAGAGTATAACTTGTTATTTTTTATATATAATAATTATAACATTATTTAATTGTTATTATTCACATTTTTTAATATTTATATACCTTTTTCAAGAAAATATAATTAACAATATAAAATTTTAACTTTTTTACTTTAAATACATTTTTCTTATTATTTGTGAGTTAACAAAAGGAATGCATAATTTTCGTTGATATATATGTATATTAAATATAATATGTACAAAAAACTAAACTCACCAAAACTTCCATTAACATATATCTGGAAAATGGATAAAGAATTACAGTCCCTACCAGAGAGAAAAAGTAACTAGTAAGATTCAAATCCAAGCCATTGTTAGCTATCTAACCTAGAAATCTGCTAAGAAATACACACAAATAACAACACAAATATGGAGAGAAAAGATCCAACTCTACACTATTGATAGTTCTTCAATAGCCAGAGGGGTTATTCAACTGATATTACTATTGATCTTCTCCCAAAATACACCAAGAACATAAAGAACCCAACAATTCGAGAGGTTGGTTCTCTCCCTCTCAGACCACTCTCTGTCTTAGACAAAATGTTTCCTACCTCCCCACATTCCCTGCTACCCGAATACATCAAGCATTCACTCCTACGTTTCCAGTGGTCCCCACATCCTCTAACTGTTATTCTCCTTTTTCCAACTTGCCCTTCCTCATGTACACGCGCCTAATAGGAGGTCTTACAGCCCTCTAAACTAAGCTTACAAACATGAAAAATACTTCTAATTTTGGAGGGTCATAGGATGATACAGCGTTCCATATCACCAGCCATTTTACAAGGCCAACAACCTATTCTAAACAACTGAAAACTTATGCTGAATACCAATTCTGAAATACCAAATACTTCTTTCCCATTGAAAAAAAATTAAAAACAAATCTTACCCCCTGATTCGATGCAGCATTATGAATACTGAATACAAAAGGAATACAAGGCCACTTTCTCAAAAAAAAAAAAAGGAATACAAGGCCAATGTATCTCTTTTCTCCGTCATTCAGAGTCGGAACTGATTCAGTTATGTATCCGTGACTCACTCGGTTTATTCAGAGTACTCAAAATCCCATCAATCAGCTTTTCCTTGTCATTTTCATCCGTGTCTGAAACAAAAGAATAGCTCTTTTGATGTCTTTGCTTTCTAGCAAAGCTTCCTGTATTTGCTTCACTTTTGGCAGCTAAACTAGAAAGCTTCAAACTATTTTCAGAACAATCGATCATTTCTTCGCTGTTTTCTGACTTGTCTTTCCTACTATTGTCTTCTTTGCTGCTATACCATGAATCGAGGATCTGTAGTAATGAGCTTTCTTCCTCATCTGTTCGTGGTTTTGCTTCCTCTTCTGATCTCTGTATAGTAGGACAAGACTCTCCATCAGATTCTGTTAATTCATCCTCTGAAAGGACAGGTTCATAATCAACTTTTGGTCGTCTTTTTGTCGCTTCCGCCGTTTCTCTACTCAATGTCGACTCTTCTTCATTTCTGATGCTGCAATCTGTGCACGCTGGACCTAATTCTTTCCATGTCGACTCAAAATCATCATCCTTTCTAGGTGGGTCAGATGATTCACTATCAGAGTTTTCTACAACATGGATCGTGTTCTTCTCCGGATCACTGGGAAACTGAACGGTTTCCAGGTTTGAAACCTTTGGGGCCTTACTGGTGGGAACTATATAAGTGGATGCTATTCTCACTCCAGGCATTATCTGTAGCAAGGATGCCAACTTTGGGTAACCAAGCTTCTGCAAATCAAGATGATACCCGTGCTTATTGAGAAACAGTTTTCTGAAGGTCCCCATATTATATCCTTCTGGGTGTTCGCTCAAGATCTCATCCACGAGCTTTTGACAGTCACCTAATATCTCGCTTCTTGTCCTCTCTGGAAACTTGCTTTTAGTCATAGATGTCGAAATTCCAGCTTGAGGAATATTTTCATTTTTTTTATCTGAATCTGAATCCTGTTCAGGAGACGGCTGTGACACTTTGTTCATAAAGATTGATGTTAACCCGATCGCACAATGCAAGGGTTTTGTGCAAGAGCTTTTGCTAGCAGTAGAGAGAGTCGGCTTAAAAGGATTTGTTTCAGAGGGGCATTCCTCCACCCATTTCTTATCTGATATTAACAATTCCAAGAAGTCAAAGAGATCGCTAGTGCTTAAAGATTTAAGAACCAAAGGTCCTCCCGCTAGCAGATTTTGAGCCATCTCCGATCTGAACAAGTCAAAGCAGGAAAAAAAATTACAAATTGTAAACCTTACAGTACCAGTCCATACAATGTCATAAAACAATTAAATTATGTAATGCAGAGGCTGCAAGTAAAATTATAGCTATACCAAGTATTTCACTAGCTTGATCTATATCACGCATTGAGAATGAAAATGTGTCTCCTAAGAAAATTTAAATTTTTAGAAGTTGGACAGAAATGGTTATTGAGGGAAAAGTCCATGCAAGCCCATAATGGGCAGAAACCAACAGTTCAATTATTGACTATGCAAAGAATATGTGGAAACATAAAAAGAAACAATGTCAGACCTGGTTTTTGACCGGGAAATGAGCTCAATTCCTTTTGGTGATTCCATAAAGGATTGCATGTTCTGCCAAAAAGAATCGCTGGAAAAAAGTTGATGTTTCCTAGATTGATCTTTTAACTGGTTCTGTTCACAACATTCCTCACTGACTTTACTAATCTCAGTATCGTTTCCCTGAAACTTGAACCAATTTCTAATGCTACCAAGTAATCCTGGATTAGAACTAGATTTATCAGCATATGAACTAGCAACTATAGCTGTTCTCTGAAGCTTAGCAGACTCACGTTCAGGTGAATTTGAAACTTGATGCACTGAATTATCATCTCGAACCATTGGCTTCTCAGTTTTTCCATCAGTTTTTACCTCTCCAAGGCTGTCATTAGAATAAGTTGTCACAAGGCCACTACTCTGCTTAGAAGCATTATCTGATGTGGAACATTTTTCAGAAACATGATGACTTCCATTTTCAGAATTATGGTCATTACTGCCTAAAAACCTTCTCCATATTCTTCTCAAAAATCCCATCTTGGTTTCAGAATGCTGTCCAATTGAAGGAGTCGCATTACTGACAGCTTCAAATTTACTGGTCTGCTTTGAGTCTTCTATAACATGTGGCTCAGAAACCGGGCATGTTGATGGCTCCCCCATAGTTTTACCAATAGACTTACCAAATTCAGAAGATGGTCGCACCTTCGATGGTTTGTCTTGGGCATTTAGTTCACCGGATGGAAGGACTGGTACACTCAACGATTCTGTTGAGGAACCATTATTGTTTAACTTCGCTATCAGATTAGGGTCCTGCTGTTCAGTGCCATTACCAGATGTACCTCTACTGGACTCAAATGGCTCTATGGGCCTTGGAGTGACAAGACGGACAATAAATTGGCCATCACCATTTGTCTGAAGCTTCAAAATGGGCATTGACAAAAGAAAACGAGAAAACTTTTTGTAACCATAAAAGTCCCTATCCATAGATATACAACTCTTTCCCAACTCTGAGCGGAGTTCAGTAATGGAGATTCCTTTGGGATATAATTTCAAAATGTGACGTATTTGCCTAATGACTGTCTTTGGAATGGGACGAGGCTTAGGATCTGAACTGAGCTCAGAAACCTCCTCAGCTCGTAAAGAAGATGGTTGCTCATTAACTGGAAATGGGTCTTCAAGAGGAACCTTATAATGGCCATACCAAGAACCATACGGTCCATCAGGTGGTTGATTAAAATGTCTTCCGACTAGATTTTCCCCTCTAATCAAAGCATTCCAATGCCACATGATGCTTGCAGCACTGCATAAAACACCAGGAGCACTTTCAGGGCTTGCTAGCAACACATTGTAATTATTCATTCTTAAGCGGTGCAAAATGCTGGCAAAGTCCCTGTCACCAGAAATTAGAAAAAGATGTGCTGGTGGAGGATTTTGAGAAACCCAGTACATAAGATCTACAAGAAGAGACCTATCAGCACTGTTTTTACCACCTACATTGGAAAAATATAGCAAGGTGATGTTTTTCTAAAAGTTTTACCAAGAACAAACAAATTACAAATTTTCATGTAAATTACATTACATTAATCACTAAAACAAATCTGGAAAACTTTGCCAGAGGCACACTTCTGTTACCAAAATCAGTCTAACTATTGATTGATTGATTGATTGATGATTTTCTGAAGATTCTACTTTAGCATTTCTAGCCATCCCACATTACCTCAGTATAATTACAGCAATCCATGTAACCACAACGTGAAGCACTCATGTGTAAGCTCATAACTAAGATCATGATAATTGATGGGTACAAGTATTCATATTTTTATTTGGTAAGGGTACGAGTTTTCTGTAAATGCTTGAGCTTATGTTGGATCATTAGAAACCTAAAGGAAAATGTACGAGTACATATGCTTAGGCAACATATTTAACATCATATATATTCCTAATCAGACTCTTATTGCCAATTCAGCATCCTAATAAAGCTTTCCACCAAAAAACTGGATATACATTAACCAAGGATGAAATAGTATCTTTAACCACAATTATGCTACTAAGAGCAAACTAAGTTACTGCATTCAATTATACTAAAGAATATGAGAAGATAAGGAAACCTCTCCCACGCTTGAGCAAAAATACAAAACTTCCAATGCCATACTAATATACTACCATAGAGATAAGGATTGTTTTTCTACTCCAAACAATAAATGTGGAGGAAAAATGTTGTAGACTAAGCACTCTCAAAGAATCCTCAGATGAAATCTTTCTTCACAATTGAAATTGATCCCAATAATATATGAATGCAGAATCCCAAAACCACTATTAAACTCAGTACATTAAAGAAACTAATAAAATCCAAAAAGAAAAGCCAGTGGAATAGAAAAAAAAAAAACTAACCTTGAGGAATGTGGGTAAGGCTAATCCCAGTGGAAGAGAGAGCCTCCTGGTTGGCCCTTGAGAGCTGAAAAACGTCACCAAAAGCAGTAATCTGAACCGGACCTTTGATCCCATTGGCCCTGACAGCGGCAGTGATCAAATGGGCGACCTTAAACACGTTAACGCCGGAAGGAACGTTGCAATTCTCGAAGTCCCACCAGACCGAAACCCTCACATTTCGAGACTCTTCGTCGTGTAGCCTCGAAGAAGATGAGGAATGGAAAGAGTGATTAATTGAAGAAGAAGAAGTTGAAAATTGAGAAAAGTGAAGCAGAAAGACTCGTGGTAGAATAGAAGAAGAGGAAGAAGAAGAACACAGCGAGGAAAGCAAGAACGTTCCTGAGGAGAAGAGCCTCATCGTAGGAGAATTGAGAATAACAAAACAATGGTGGATTTAGGAATTAGGGTTTGAGAGAGAGAAGAATCCATTTCATTGTCGCTGTTGCAATTGGAAGAAATGTTGGCACTGAGACAAAGGGGTTTAGACGGTGAAGAGGAAGAAGAAGATCTTAAACCCTACCGCACATGCGGGACACGTGAGAAAAGGCTTTAAGAAAGTTTGGAAATATTTTTTTAGAAAATTTTAGGGAACTTTTAGGAAAATCATTGGAAATACAATATTTTCTAAATAAAACTAATTATAAATCTCATTTTTAAGAGAATAATGGTCAATATTATTATAAATATTAGAAAAATATAGATGCTCATTCGAGTTTAAACGATGTGTCAACGTTGTCCATATGACTTGTAACAATAGATACTTCGTGTCAAGTCACATCATTCTCTGCCTATAAATAGTAGCCTTTGAGTGGAGTTAAATACACAAGTTCTTTGGTGAAAATCTCCACTCCCATAATTTGTCATTTTGTTACTTTGTTATTATTTTATTCCATTTTCTAATTTAATGTTTTGTTAGTTTATTTATTATATATATATATTTTAATTATATTTTAATAATTATTATTATATTATATTTTATCTATTTCTGTGTTCTCGTTGTGCTGCTCAATTTCACAACAAATATAACCATTTTTAACTTGTAATCCACCATTAACTTGAATAATATATAATTTATAGTATATTAAAAAATCAATTTATAATCTATAATCTATATTTATATCTATGTCTTGGAGTGTGCAAAAATCGAGCCGAACCGACTAGTTCGATCTAGTTTTTATAAAAATTTGGTTCTTTCATTTTAACCATATAAAAAATCGATAATTTTTGTTCGGTCTGCAATTCACCTCTTTAAAAATCGAAGAAACCAAACCGAACTTCTTAATTAACCTTAATAAAAATAGGGAAATCCTTAGAAATGGCCAAAAATTACAGGTACTTTTGAAAAATGGCCAAACGAGATTTTTTAATGAAAAAAGGCCAAATCGGATTTTCTAACCTATTTTCGTGCGATACCAAATACGATTTTTACCCTTTAGTCATCCCCAAGTCTTTCCTATATTTGTGCAGCCGTATCTGATTTTTTTTTTTTTAAACAAATCTATAACCTCTAATTCCATGAATCGAGGAACTAATAGTTACAGGATCAATTTTCTCCCTCTTCCATCTACAGTCTGTTTTCTAGAAGATTTTTCACTACTACAAATTTGACTTTTATTGACACTTGGCTTTTTATGTTTATTGACGCTTGTGTCAAAAAAGCGTCAATAAACGTAATTTTTGTACTTTAAAATAAATTATTAATAATTAAATAGATATATTGACGGTTTTATGGTATCAAGAAATGATATGGGATATGTTGACGGGCAAAAAGTGTCAATAAGTGTGATTAAAAATGTACTTTATGTAGATTTTCGTCAAACTCTTCCTTTACACATAGTTGACGGACAAAAGACATCAATGAAAATGATTTTTTTGACGGTTTTTATTGACGCTTATTAGCCGTCAATAAAACCCGCATTCATTGATGGCTAATAAGCGTCAATAAACATTACTATATTGACGCACAATAAACGTCAATATTATTGAGGGTTTCTTAACGGGCAATAAACGTCAAAAAATTTATCATTTCTTGGGATTTTGGATTTAAGTTTAAATTGCTCCCAAATTTGAAGTGATTTTAGGAATTTAAATTTGATTTTTAATTAGAAAAGAGATAAAGTTGGAAAACAAAGGAACATACTCTCTTTTAATTCTTCTAAAAAAAAAAATACTCTCTTTTAATTTATTTTGTTTATTTGGATGGATTAAGAGAAATAAAATAAAAAGGAAAAAGAATAAAAAGAAAAGAAAAGAAAAAAAAAACCCTAAAAATCTTCATTCTCTCTCCCTGTACCCCCAACTCCGTTCCAACCGCCCCTCCCCCTCCCCGTTCTTCTCAGTCGCCGTGTTCGTAGTTCTTCTCAGCCGCAGTTCGCAGCCGAAAATGAGCTGCATATCAAGGCAACTGACAGTGGTAGAGTTCATGTTGTAGTGTCATGATAACTACTTCATTATTGTGAATTTTGATGTTATTTTCTGCCAAACTTCTGTAAATCAACCACTGCAATTGTTTTCTAATATGCGTCTGTAGGTGGATGTTGCAGCTCGATCGTGACTGCCCCAAAGTGGATAAGTCAACCTTACAACATAGGTGAATCGTTAACTAGAATCATGAGAAACATTTTGCTTCAGAATGATGCCATTTAATTCTACGGTGGCTTAAAATCATAAACTTGTTTGTGCTAATAATGCAAATAGTTAGTATTGGCTTTATGTATTCAATCATTTTTGTGCAATGTCTATGTTTGATGGCAAACATTGGTATGTGACAGAGTAAAAAAAATTTCATAAGGGGGCAAAGCTTTACGTTCATGCTTTTAAGTTTATATACATCCATGTAAGAAGGGGTTTAGAAGCTACTTTCTTTTTCGAACTCAGTATTTCAAATTGAATGGTTAATAGCAGGATGAGACGTAACCAGCAGGACCTTGTTACTGCTTGGTGCTTTTTAAACTCAGTGTCACATGTTAATCTAACTGATTTACAGTAGACAATCAAACTAAAAAATATGGTTTGTTCCTCCAAGATTGTCAAAGTGATTAAACTTGTTCCATACTTCAACAGGAGCTGGTGATTGGTGTGACCATTGGAAACAGTGTGTTTGGTTCATCCCAGGCAATGGTGTGTCAGTATCTAAGGATGAAAAAGTTCATTTATGTGCTTCTCATAACGATACTACGTTCCCATATCATCTGAAAGCTCAAATCCCAGGAGGTGAGGTTTTGCAGTATGGTGTCGACGCTGAGAATTTTGAACTCATATTGCCACCAGAAAGAATTGCAGTTTATGGAGATAGGGAATGGAGGCTTGCAATGTTAACAACAATAACAAATGCAGTATGATACCCTTTTTACCTGCTCCCATTTTTCTCCCCACTTCTTAAGCACACAGCACGTTAGTTCATGTATGTTCTCTCATACCTCCTTATACTTGAACTCTGCTATTAGCAGAATCTCATTGTCATCATCATTTCTAATTATAGTCTTTGAAATCTTTGGAGTTGCAGGGAAGAGCTCCTTCTGCATGCATGATTGCAGATGATAGTGTTTTCTTAACACTTCTGGTTGCTTGCCTTTCGAAAACAACGTTTGTATTATCATTGTTTCCAAGGATTCGGGAAAAGGGTGCAAAGTATTTACTGGCTGTTTCTTATGCAAACCATATCTCTATTGATAATATAAAAGTTATCGAAAAGAGGAAATCATTCTTGACCATGCATGATACATCTGAGAAAAAGGTCATATGTTCACCACCAACTTAGTTTTGTATTTTTTTTTCCTTTCCATACACCATGCTGAATGCTTCTCTTTCTTGGAAATTTCATTGTAATTTAAATATTCTGAAGAATAGTTAGTTTCACTTTTGGTTTACAAAACTTCGTGTTGCTCCATCTTTAGTGCCTGACTTATTGGTTTTTGTTCAACTTTAGGTTGGTTTTCTTATCAGTGAACCATTTTATTATGGAAATGACAATGCACTCCCATGGCACAACCTACGGTTTTGGTAAGAAGTTCGTGCAACATCGTCTATTATTTGTTAGAGAACCGAAATACATGTTATCCAGATGCCTGTTGGAAATGTCATGCTGATGGTTTTTAATAATAGTTTTTACACAACTCGACTTGTTTAGGATCCAAACTTCATGTTTGAAACCTTATATAAATCAAGTTCTTACTGTACAAATTTCTTTGCTTTAAACTTCCATATTGTAATGGTTTCGTTTTGGCCAGAGAATGTCCTTTTTGTCCCCTGAAATTCTCTATGTAGTTCCTAAAAGGGAGGCACGACTTTCTAATTTATTAAGACAAACAAAATAACTCATTCACTTCTACTCAAAAGCACACGTTGCGATTGACTGTTTCCCCATCCTTAGTGAACAAATTAAAGTTTTTGTCACTGTTAGATGGTTCTATCTATAAGCGTAACTTCAGTCAAATACATTTAATGTTTAACTTCTTTTAATTGTTATTACAGGAAGGAGCGATCAATGCTCGATCCGGTCCTTTCTGATGATGTGCTAATAATGCCCAAAACGACATATTAAGAGCTTGTTTCATGTCATTTCCTGTAAGATCTCTCTCTACCTTGAAAATACGTGATCCAAACCAAAGTTGTCTTGTTATTCAATGGAAGTTCTTAGTATATGGTAGGAACCGAGTATTTTATTTATGAATAAGAACTAGTTACAAACCTCGGGAAGAATTCGAGAGCTTCCCAATCTCTCCACCTTAGCCACTCTTCTACTCAAGACTCAAAAGGTATCTTCCTACTTGCTAACTCCTAGCTATATAGACTTCATCTCTAACTACTTTAACCATATCTCTGACCTTCTAACAGAGTATTACTTATAACAACATTACTCAACTGCCACTATATTCCTTTTACGTCTCCTGGAATATACATGCTTGATCGGAGGCCTATCAGTATACTTGTTAATGTCGTTTCAAGGATCTATGGAACAATCGTTGTCAATTGGGAACAATTGAAGGTTTTGATCACTCAGTTACAAATGACACTTTGGGAGCTTGTGGTGAGTTGCCTGAAGGACAAGAAGGCCCATGTCTGGCTTTCTACATCTGGCAGTGTGGAGAATATGAGGTAATCCTTGAATAGAAAATTTACCTGTTTAAAACAAAAACAATCAAGCTTTCTTGAAAAGTATAAAGATGTCAATGACACTAATCTTGGTGCAACTGTCTTGAAAACTTCAGGAACTCAGTGAGATATTTACATTGATGGAGTTTGATTACTCAAAACCAATAAGCCCCTGTAGTGGGAAAAGCCAGGTACACCCTAAATGTTAAACTACACGTGGTAAAAATTCTTACTATTATTTGTTATGTTGAGGCTGAATAAACTCGGGAGTATTATGTTAGGAATCCAAACTAAGAAAAATACCAAACACTGATATATTATATTGCAATATCGAAATGACGTTACAATATAACCGATAGCCTTTCGAGAGGGCTAACACTCTCCCAAGAGTCCCACAATGGACACTACTACTAAAATTCTTCACACCTCTCCAAGACCCCTAACTTCCCTATTTATAACCAAGACTCCTTATCTAATTACTAATATGCCCTTACTCTACTAATCTCCCTATATACTATACTAGTACCCTTACATTACTCCGCCCTTAAAAGACACCTTGTCCTCAAGGTGTGCTTACAAAACATAATCCCAAAACCGGACTTTTTTTTTTTTTTTTTTAATAGAAAAAACCAAAAACACAAAACCACCCTTTAGAAACTCAGTTGGCCTTTGCTTCAATCCCCCTGTGAGTAGTGGAGCAGTGGTCGGCGGCGGATGGAGCTAATCCAGCGAGTGATGATGGTTGGTGCTAAAAGGTTGACGATGGTGAGATAGGTGGTGATGGCCAACGATGGGTTATAGCAAAATAGGCAGCTAGGGTTGCTTCTTTCTTTCATGTGAAGATGAAAAAAAATTGGGTTGAATCTCAGATTTAAAATAAAGAGCCCAACCCAAAATCCACTCCAGCTATATAAAAATAGCCCATTCAAATTCAGTCCATGAGGCCCATACCTAGACAGCCCATTCTTCTCCTGCCCAGCCAGCCCTTGATTATCTCTTCTTTTCGACTCATCTGCTTCCTCATGATTAGGGTTAGTGTTTAAGCCCATGTGAGTTAGCGATAAGTCACTTGCCGACTTTTTACGCCGTCTTCTACCTTGCGACTTCTTCCATGCTCGCCTTCGCCGTCGGTAATGGCTCCCATCCGAGGTCTCTTCGCGGCCGTCCCTTTCGATTCCTACCACCACCTCTCCTCGATGCTTGGGTTGATGTCTCGAAGAATATTTATCCGCCCAAATCAGAAGGCGCCGCCGGTGATGGCCCGTGTCCGCCTCCCTCATCCGTTCATTATCCTTCGGTCTGCGTTTCCGCCAGGTTTCCATCTCTGACCATACCAATCCTCGCCGTCGACCATGGCTTCCCACTATCGTCCGAGTTTTCTTTCCTCCGTTCTCTTCACGGTCGTTCGTTCTTCGAGCTCCCCCATTGTCCATGAGTCGCTCCCTCCATGATTTCACTTCTTCCCACGACATCTTCATCGAACGATTTCTCATTAAAATGGCGGCTCCAGTTTGATCGAGTCTCTTTCCAGCCCCTTTGTGTGCGGCCTTTGCATTCCAGCCTTCGTTCGTTCCTCGTTTTCGCGTTCCCGTTTTCTCCCTCTTTCGTTTTGCTCTGACCTCCTTTCTCCTCGATTGCCTTTCTAGCCTCGTCTTACAACCTCGGCGTTGTCTACACGGCCTTTGCCCTGGCCATCCCGCCTTTGATCGATAGTTCTTGTACGCGCCCAAGGATTCCGTGTTCGAGAACATTTTTGGAATTCCTCTGATGGTTTTTCCTTGCCTTTTCCGAGGTCTTGATGCGTACGCTCGACGTCTTCCCGCAACACTTCTACTTTGCTTCCGATTAACCTTTTTTGCTCCAATCGGATTGCACTCTCTCATCTTCATTGCTTCCTCCTCTTCCTTCTTTTGTTTCTCATCTTTTTCCGTCTGCATCTCCTCCCGTTTCTTTTGTGATTCTTCAAGTTCTTGCCAAAATGTTCTCCATCCCTCTTCTTGTTTGATCACCAACTGTTGTAACTTCAACACTAACTCCGACACACGATCCAACGCACGATCCCACTCCATGGCCAGAATCGATGCTCTGATACCAATTTGTTAGGAATCCAAACTAAGAAAAATACCAAACACTGATATATTATATTGCAATATCGAAATGACGTTACAATATAACCGATAGCCTTTCGAGAGGGCTAACACTCTCCCAAGAGTCCCACAATGGACACTACTACTAAAATTCTTCACACCTCTCCAAGACCCCTAACTTCCCTATTTATAACCAAGACTCCTTATCTAATTACTAATATGCCCTTACTCTACTAATCTCCCTATATACTATACTAGTACCCTTACATATTATAGATCTTTTGGCTTCCCAACACACTAATAATATGAAAGTGGCCAGAGCGAAAACATTATTAAAACTAGACTTGAAAGTTAAATTCAAATAATGAGAACTGCATTGGTAATTTTAATGGTCTTTGTTTATTTGTTGATTCTAGAAGTGACACTGATTAGAAACAATCTATTGTTGGAATGGTATTTCCCTTTTCTTTTCTTGATGATTGCTTGGAATTTATGTATCTTGTAATATAAGAGCTTCATATTTTGAACTTTTATTACATAATGGTTGGCGATTAACTTATTAAGGAAAGATGCAAATTAATTTGCTCATATATGAATGATAAAGTGAAAATTAATTTTGCTTGGATTTTCTTTGTGTTCGTGTTTTTGTGGTTTACTTCAACAACAAGGAATTGGAAAAAATGATGCTCCTACTCCATGATCAATTACTTTAATTGTTATGTTCATAAATTTCAATATGTTAGTTAAGTATTGTTGTTATGTTCATAAGTTTTGATAACTTTAATTGTTTGTGCTAATTTGATGAGTTTAATATTGATGATCAAGATAAGTACAGTTGACATGTTTATAAGTTTTGATAAGCTTAATTTAATTTAGTTGTTATGTATATAAATTTTGATAGATTAATTAGCTAAGTTTTGTGTTAGTTAAATTTTTAATAAGTCTAATGGATTGTGTTAGTTTGATGAGTTTAATATTTGTGTTTATGATAAGTTTGATTTTGTTGTTAGTTTTGCTTAATTTATTTGTTATGTTTACGAATTCTTTATAAGTTAGTTAAGTTTTGTATTTATGATCAATAAAATTTGATAACTTTAGTTGTTTGAGTTAATTTGAGAGTATAGTTATTGTTTGTGTTCATTCAAGTATATGTTATTCATACCACTAATCTTAATTATCTTGCTTACATTATTTGCATTTCTTCTTATGTATCAGATTTGATCATGTTGATCATCAATGACTTCAAGTACAAATTGCACCATATTTGATCAACCTTCAAAGAGTTATGTGGGATTTTTTTTTTTTTCATTTGCTTTTATTTTTGCAAGTGACAATTTTGCACTCAACAAATACCATAACGTTGTGTAATGACACAGTAGCTTCTAAATTGAATGTCTCTTTATATATAACAATTTTCTAGATAAATGACTTATCCATAAGATTACCCATGATTAGTTGATAAATAATGACTTATCCATAAATCTGGCCAAAACAGTTGGCTAACTCAATTTTTTTGGAGAAAGTATTTCACGGCACTAGAATCTTTGATGATGGTGTTTATTATTGAATTTGGTTGTTCATTTCTCTAAGTATTGATCTCTTAATACATGAAAATTGAAATTCTCATTGGCCAGTTATGTAATGAATAATCCAAAAGTCTGCCAATGGTGTTCTGCTTGCTTGTATTGTGAGGGTGGTGCAAGGTTTGCAACTGGGTCTTTTGGGAGCGTTTCAGTTGTTTGCTTGTTACTTTTGTATAATTGCAGGTTGTAGAGGAGGGGTAAAAATAATCGGGAGGGTTTTTTTTTTTATTTTTTCAAATACGTATAGTTGACGGTTAAAAATGTCACTAAAAATATAATTATTGATGGATATTAACCGTCGATGAACGTACAATTTGACAATTTAACATGGTAACTTGACGGTTCATAAACGTCAATAAAAGGATATATTGACAATGTAAAGATGTCAATAAAGATATATATATTGACATTTTTTATCCTATAATTGACATTGAAAAAACGTCAACATAAGTTTATATTGATGATTTATAAATATCAATAAATGTGGCAACATTGACGCTTTATGAATATCATTGACAGATAAAACGTATCAATAATAAGATTTGTTGATGGCTATTAAACGTCAACAAATATGGCTACGTTGACGCTTTATGAATATCATTGACGGATAAAACGTGTCAATAATGTCTTTGTTGATGGCTTATAAACGTCAACAAAGACATCTTCGTTGACGTCCTATAAGCGTCAATGAAAACAGTAATATTGACGCTTTAGTTTTATTGATACCACTTCAATTGACTTCTAAAAAGCGTCAATGAAAGTGATAGTTGATACTTTTTAGCCGTCAACAAAGGCCAATTTTGTAGTAGTGTTTACTGTGCAAATTCTCCATCTTCCTCTTTTCTTCGAAAAATATACGTTTTTTGGTTTTCCAGAAGATTTTTACAACATCAATTCTCTCTCTTCATCATCTATCCGAACAAGGTTATCGAACATTGTTGGGCGACCATAGAAAAATGGTCAGATTTACACTATATTTTTGAAAAATGGTTAGATTTACACTGTATTTTTGAAAAATGGCCAGATTTACGCTGTATTTTTGAAAAATGGTCAAACAGATTTTTTAATGAAAAATGACTAAATCGTTTTTTAACCTATTTTCGTGCTTGAGTCAAGTTTCACGTTCACACCCTCTTTAGAAGCCACTATCTGATTTAATTATAAAAAAAAAATTATCCTTAAATCAAGGAATTACAATATCTATCTTCTCTCTCATACCTCTCAAAAATCAAAATCAGATTTTATTTTTATTAAAAGTGAAAGATTACATAGAAATTAGGTTTTCATTTTTAATTTTTGATTAGATTCTTAGATTTTAATTATCTAATCAGCATCACCATCGTTTTTCCCAACTTTTTGTCATCCATCGATTGTTTGCTCTGTCGTTCATATCACCATTGTAAGGGTTATTGATCTACATCATAGGTATGTTAAATATTGTATTTTGTATTTATCTATCATTATTTTCCTCCGTGTATCTTATTTTTCAACACAAAGTATTTTTTTTAATTCTTTTTCAAAGTCTTCATTGGTTTCCAAATGAAAGCTTTTGGAGAAAGAATAGAATGGAGAAAAGTGCCCAAAAGAAAATCGAAGGTTTCTCAAGAATTTCTTTGTAATGGTTGAAAGAAGATGAGGATGGGAAAGACAGTACAAACCGAAGAAAATTGGGAAGAATCTCAAGGGTTTCAGATTTTTTTTTTTTTAAAAAAATAAGGTGAATACTAAATCCCAATTTTCGAATTAAGTTGAAGGAAAATAGTGAGTAATGATTTCTTCTCGTTTTTTAAATGATTTGATTTTTACCATAGTAAATTATTTGCATGTTGTCTATGAAGGATTTGGAATTCTCTAATTCCATTACAGCGGAAACAATTGGACCGTTCGTAAATTAATTTTGTTCTACAAAATACCAATACATTGACAAAAGGTTAAGCGGTGAAAAACATACCTCCGTTGACGACTCTGAATACTTCAACGAACACCACCACGAGGCTACCCTGCTATTCTCTAAGATTAGGAACGTAGTTGTGGGACTACTAATCTTGATTGGGAAAAAACTCTTAGAGAGAAAATTTTCTCTCTAGAGTTCTTGAGAGAATATGTGAGGGAGGCTAGAATGAGATCTTAGGGCTAGAGTTCTCATAACCTTTCCTTTTATAAGAGAGGAAACCCTAATGTGAGGTTAGGAAACAATCTTGACCGTTAGATCAAGATCAATTAACTAATTGATTAAATAAACAAGGAAAGCGATTAACTCCAATAAACAAAATAAACAAGGAAAGCGAGCGTCTCGACGCTCCAAGAGTGGCGTCTCGACGCTGATAGGCAGATTGCCCTCTCTTGGCTCCCTGTTACTTGAATCTTTTCGGTTCTTTGGCATCTTTTCACGTCCCGAACACCCGATTAACTCCAATTCCATGCTTTAGCTCTAATCGACACTTTCCTACAAAATAAACAATTAAGTGCAATAAAATGACCAATAAATCATAAAAGACTAGCTGAATTAAATAGGGAAAAATAGCTAGCTATGCTCGCTATCACCAAGATATATTCTGCCATGAATTTTTTGGTTTGAGATTGGAAGAAAATGGCTTGTGTTTGGCTTTTGATCCTCGCTTATCAGGTTTGAGATATTAGTTAGTGAAACTTAGGAATGGACTTTTCATGTACTATGTTTATCGACAAAAGAGGTTCAAGATTGCTTCTGGAAAGGTAAGAAAATATAAGTGTATTGAAGAGCCTTTTAGAATTCCTTATGCAAATTTGGAGGATATTTAATCAATTTCATCAAATTTAGTTCCTTCAAAGTGAAATAAAACTAAAAAATTTAGATGCATCATAAATGCTAGTAGACTAGTTGATTAATTTGACAACTAACACCTCTCTATTTGTTATAACTTCTAAAATATAACATTGTCCCTAAACTAGGTTGCAGTTTTTCGAAAGACATCACTTGATTATTTCTAATTCTTCCTCTAAGATAACTCAAAAGTTTGATGAAAATATGATTCGACATCTGTGTTTTACAAGTCTTGAGGTGCTATAAGGCAAACAAAATATCAATTTAGTTTTTATACTTTTCATAAACTCTTTTTAAATCGTTCTTAGTTTGAGTTCAACTACTTTCCACCCGGTTGCTCGAACAATAAAGTATCATTGTTTTTTAGTTGATCCCAAAGGTGCCACTTTGCACAATAAGTATAGTGAATGAAAGTTTTAGGCTATGGTGCTTTTGTAGCTCCTATAAAAAGTTGTGTTATTAAGTGCTTTTCTTTTTCTTCTTTCTGACTTATTATTTATGTGAGTTTGTACTCTTGGTTATATTAAATGTTTTGTTGTTTCTCTTTAGGCTCTCAAATTTGAAGATAGGAGAAACATATTTCTGAATGTAGCTGAAAAATATGATTATGGCTGAGAACTATGTTGATATTAAAGCTACTAAGGATGCTGGTTATGAGATATTAAAGCTACTAAGGATGCTGGTTATGAGAAGTCTTTGATATCTTGTTTGGCTCTAAAGCTTGGAAAGGTACTGTATATATTTGTTCATTCTTAGCTACTTTGGCTGCTTGGGAGTGGTTTTGATGTTCAGAAAGCTATTTTTTTTTCTTTCATACTATTATTGTGTATTTCATAATTGATGAATGCGAAAGCTAATCACTCAAATAGGTTAATTCACACGTTAACCAAGGAGTTTTAACCCATTAATTATGATATCGCTATATAAGTCTGACTGCGGTGTGCATTTTTGTCAAGTACCTCTTAAAGATGAGTCCTAATGTTTATAGTTTTAACTATTTCTTTTACTTTCAACATTTCTGATTTGACATAGTATGTCCCACCAAATGAGCATTAGCGTGCTTCATGTACTTCTTGTCAGCTTTGTGACTTTCTTTGTGATCTATTGAGGTGGATCTATGCACTTGAAATTGGTTGAAAAAGATTTCATAGTTTTTTTTTTGGGGGGGGGTAGGAGAGTTAGCTTTGTGAATTTATATTGATATTTTCATGTAGAAATCTAGTTTCAAAGTGACTTCAATGGTTTTGCTTGGTTCAAGGAGGGGGTGAAGAGTTTAGGAGACACCTTCTGACTTTATTGTGATCTCTTACTTATGGGATGACTAAAATTTGGTCGAAAAATGACTTCAGGGGGGGAGAGTAAGCGAAATTTTGTTCAAAAAAACTCCAAGAGTTTTGCTTTATTGTTTTATGGAAAATGAGAGACTACGAGTGTTAGCTTTGTGACTTTCTTCCCGATTTATTGTGTTTTTAGTGGTAGTTTAGTTTATGACATGATAGTTTTTTTTAAAAGAAGTAAAGTTTATAGTATCATGGTTTGTACTAACCCACCACTAAATTTTGTAGGTGATGGAGATTACTATGAATTGGGTGACGTTGAGGAGGAGGTCTGAGGAGGAATAACTATCTAAGTCTTAATTTCATTCTTATCTTTTACTGAAATAGTGGTTCTTAGAAGGACTTTGTCGTTTTATTTAGTTGAGTGTTATTTAATTTGAGGGATGTATCTTCTTCTTGTAGTTAGCATGGTGTTAGACTTATAAGATTATTCGAGTTATTGAAATGGAATTTGCTACAAGATCTGACTCGTAATTCTATTTGGAATTCTCTGAAGTTATTTGTTGTCTTAGTAGGTGGTTGAACTTTTTAGGTTAGCTACAATTATGTCATTATGTTGTCGAAATTTTTGGTAGTCTTTCATTGAATAATAGGATTAAGTCTGGTAATGTCACTTATAGTAAGTAAATTTTGTGGGCGTTACACTATACATTATAAGTCAAATGAATTCGATAGATATATATGTTTTTACTTCTGAAAATGTATTTAAATATATTATAAACTAATTTAAGTTGATTTTTTTAATATAAGAACATTTGAAAAAAATGGTATAAAAATGCTATGCTATATTTTCTATAGCATTATTTCAATGTTATAAAAAATGTTATTAAAGACCAATCATAGCATTTTTCTAATGTTGTGAAAATTTTTCATAACATTAGAATTACGCAATAAAAAATGGACTTTTTATAGAGTTTTCTATAGCATTGAAAAAACGTTATGAAAAGTTAGAGACTTTCAATAACATCGGCTACAACAACGTGAAAAAAACTCTATGATATGTCTTTTATAGCATTGTTTTACAGCTATAAAAAACACTATGAAAGAGAAACAATAGCGGTATTTTAACGCTATGAAAGGTTTCCATAACATTAGAATAACGCAATAGATATAGAATTTTTACAGCGATTTCGATAGCGGGAAAAAAACGCTATTAAAAGTCTCAGACTTTCAATAACATGGGCTACGACAACGTTTCATAAAACGCTATCGTAGCCTTACGATAGCATTTTTTCGATGCTATCGTATGTGATTTTTCTTGTAGTGTACTTAGTTGCCTCAAATTATTTTATGAGCTACCAGTGGGATCTAATGGACCTGCAGATCAGAAGTTCCAACGATGTGAGATTAATTGGTCAAACTCATTAACCACATTAATCAATATTCGTTAACTGTGTGTACATTCCACTATAGACTCACAGTTGCACTCTTCTCACTGCAGATATATTTTCTGTGTCCACGGATCTAGACCAATATCGACTAGTTAGTCCTTCACGAGTGTCCGTAACACCACCTGGGTCAAATTACAGTTTTACCCCTAGGTTACTTCTATTTCCTTAAGTACCAGTTTTCCTCTAATGAACAACTTGTTTGTGGTCCAACCATCAAACAGAAAACCCTCTCGTGCAATTGAGAGGGTAGGGCCCTTTGTTCAAGACTCGGAGTAACCACTTAAGGGAACACTCATCTGCTTCCTTAAAGTCGGGAAGGAGTGAATTCCATCTTGTACGATTATGTTCCCAGCTCCCCACTCGGTCTTGTCCCCAAAATGGTAGGCTTATTGAGTCGGCGTATTGGCCACTCTCACCCATACAAATCAAAGGACAATCTCTCATGAGTAGGAGTTCATAATCAACTCAGGATTAAGACCAAGTTGTCTAGGTCATCCTAGTAAAATAGAAAACCAACTAGTTAACGGTGTTATAATCAGTGGTTACTATTTCGCAGTCCGGTCTTATGCAAACTCATTGCATAGGATACCCCCACTCGCATGTCTCCTACACGAACGAGTTGGATCATAGCGTTTGTATCAAATACAAAGTGGGCCGTATCCATAGTGTCGCCAGGATAAGACACCCAGTCTTATCCCTATACTATAGACCCTTTAGGCTGTTTCTTGAACAATGATCCCATATGTCGCTACATATAGTTCAAGACTCATATTACAACCTTGGATGTCTAGTTTATTGGATTAGGGTTATTTTTAGGCAAAGACAAATATAAAATAACTAATAACATTTAATGGAAAAATATATCAATATTATTTCATTAATATCCGGTCAACGGTTACATTCACTATCTACGAGTTTTAGGGCATAAAACCCAACACAATGCTACCGTAAGAAAAGTCAAAGTTGGAAATGGACTTAAGAAACCCTATCCATTTCTGGAGTTTGCGTTGTTCCGACTCTCATGATCAAGCCCTCCGTAGGGTGATCGCTCCCAAGGCGACTTGCAGGCAGATCATAGGGATCTCACGGTGCAACCTAATGGAGGAGACCGTAGGATACGTTGACACGTGTCCTGCTCCCACTTACTATAAAATACTCCCTCATTCACCTTGATATTAATCCATGCAAACACCATCCGTAGGGGGTCACTCCCAGGGTGACTCGAGACCAAACATGAACCTCACGTTGTGAACTTTTGAGGACGTGAGAGCACAACTTGATTTATGAAAATCTTGTTTTGATATATTTCCTCCCACTAAGTATTTTTATAATTATAGGGTCTATTACTTAGATAAATTCCGGCTAAGTGAATCTATCTAAGTCTATCCCTTTATATAACTTATATATATATATAGGTATTTTCTCTTATGTCTAGGTGAATTAAACACTTTTAATTACCTAGAGACATTGCATGCTAATATAACTATGGTTAATTCAACTCAAGTTTCGGCTCAGTTCCCAGGTAACAGGTGTTCCGTAAATCGTCATCTTAAGAACCTTCAGCCTTAGATAGAACTTTACGGCTGGTAGAGTTCCCTTATAACCAATAGTTATGATAAATCTTTACTCTAAAGATCTAGGTGAATTAAACGTTTTTAATTGACCTAGTGATATTGCATGCTAACATAACTATGGTTAATTCAACTCAAGTTCCGAGTCAGTTCCCAGGTAGCAGGTGTTCCGTAAACCGTCATCTTAAGTACCTCCAGCCTTAGACAAAACTTTATCGGGAGAGTTTCCTTATAACCATAGTAATGTAAACTCTTTACTCTAAAGATCTAGGTGAATTAAACTCTTCTAATAAACCTAGTGACATTGCATGCTAACATTTAACTATGATTAATTCAACTCCGGTATTCCGGGTTAGTTCCCAGGTAGGAGGTGTTTTCGTAAACCGTCATCTTAAGTACCCCCAGCCTTAGACAGAACTTAACCGGTGGAGTTCCCTTATAATCATAGTAATGTTTTTCCTACTTAGTCAATTAAAACTATTTTTAATTCTAAGTAAGAAAATAATTCTAATCCTATTAGAATTATAATGAGCTTAGATCTAATTAATTTTAAACATTTTAAAATTAATTCATTTTAACCTAAGGTCCTATGTTTGTATGCAACTCTTTGTTATAGGTTGACGGTTTCTAATCAGTTTTATAACTTATTATAAAATTTTAATGATTAGCCCTATAACATGCTTCTATGGTGTTGGAAAAATAACAATCATATTCTAATTATTAAACACCATATTATTATGACACCAATAACGATAATATAACGATTATATTAATCTAAAGTGGTGTCATGCTTCATGCAATTTCAATTTCATTTAATTAATATCGATTATATTAATTAAACATCCATGAAATTAAATTACATGAAATTTGACATTAATATAATATAACTCTTATATTAATCTAATTAATGTCATGCTCAATGCTATTCCATTTTCATTTAATTAATATAACATTTTATATTAAATCATACATGAAACCAAGCATTGATTTATATTTATTATTTTCATTCATAATATAACTAATTATATTAATTCTCATGAAAATAATGCTAAACTTGCATGATACATTATTTAAATATAACAATTATATTTAGCTAAATTAATGTCATGCATCATGCTTCACCAATTTCATATATTTAATATAACAATTATACTAAATAACTCGTGAAATTAAATTCATGCATAATTACCATACATTATAACAATTATAACATAAATATGCATGAAAACATGCTTAATCTATGGTGGGAATTTAAGCTATATGACATCCATAAATCAAATAAATAGCAATTGAACCGGTTAATTTTGGCCCCTAGGATAAAATAAAGCATAAATTACAATAATTATAGCTAAATTCTATCCTAAAAGTCCTTCTGCAACTCCAAATACTGATCTAGACCGCCTGAACCGACCCGAACCACTTCGAACCAGCTATGAAAACCACGAACCGAGTCAAATTCCAGCTGAACCGGACCAAATCGGTCCCAGCCCAGCCAGACCGCGTGAACCAGACCGCCCAACAACCTTGAACTGCCCTGTTGCGAATTTCTAACGCGTGCTGTAATCGTGACAGCGTCGCAATTTCTCCGATTTTTATCATCCAATTAATCTTTATCACCTAGTGTCATGAATTATATATGATTCCTAATACATATATATGGTATTCAAAACACTTTTAAATACTCCATCTCTCATTTTCTAATTTAATTCATAATTAAATTATTGTGTCAAACACAATTTACGATAATACCCGTTTTCCCGATTTTGAACGATTCAAAGCTTCCTATCTTTTTGTTCTAGGCTTTGTCCGATATGAGCTAGTAGGGGGACCTAATGGACCTATAGATCATGGGCTCCAACGATTCGAGGCTAACCGACTAATCTCATTATTCAAGCTAGCCAACATTCGTTAACTATTGGGACACTCCACTATAGCCCGATAGTTGCACTCCCCTCACTATAGATGTATTTCCGTCCACTTGATTTAACCATGATTAGTAAGTCGATCCTTCACAGGTTGTTCGTAGCTATAGCTAGGTCAAAAAGCCGTTTCACCCCTATAGTACTTCTAGTTCCTTAAGTCCCACTGATCCTCTAATGAACAATTGGTTTATGGTCCAACCAATAAACCGAGTCCCTCTCGGGCCAATGAGAGGGCGGGATCCCTTTGTTCAAGCCCTGGAGTCAGCACTTAAGGGAACAACCTCTCTACTATCCCTAATTCGGGTAGGAGTGAATTCTTTCTTGCATGACTATGTCCCCAGCTATCTACTCGTTCCTATCCCTGAAATGGGAGGTTTATTGAGTCGGCGATACTGAGCCACTCTCACCTATGCAGATCTAAGGATAAGCCCGAATAAACAGGAGTTCATAGTTAGCTCAGGATTAAGATCGAGTTACCTAGGTCATCACATGAAATAGTCAGTCTCGTCAGTAAACGGTGTTATAAAGCGAGAGCGACTTATTTCTCGGTCCTGGTCTTATGCAAACTCATTGCATAGGACACCCCACTCACATGTCTCTACATGGACGATTTAGGACCACATCGTCTATACCAACTATAAAGTGGTCTGCGTCTCATAGTGTCCCCAGAATAAGGTACCCAACCCTATTCTTATACTATATACCGTTTTGGCTATTACTCAAGCTTGATCCACTTTTATGTCTCTACATAAAGCTCAAGTGTTCATCCTATAGCCATGGATCTTAGTTTATTGGATTTGGGTAATTATATGTGCAATTTACTTTATTCAGTAATAACTTTACTGAATTAGTCTCGACAACGTCTTTATCGAATAAGTATATAATTCGTTTAACATTCACTATCTATGAGTTTTAGGATACCAATCCCAACACATAAAAACCTATTCTAGACCCGGACTTACATAGGACTCGATTTTACATAAAATACCCGAAACACCGGGCTCTTACATGATCAAATCAAATAAAAACAGTAAAATCTATGACCATAAAATTGACCTAAACGGTTCAATGCAAACCATACATATATTATGCATTAATCAATCCCACCAATAGCCAATGTAAATTTTAGTGAAACAAAATTAGATCTACGATCGGCTCTGATACCAATTGTAGGATTGGAATTCCATAATTCCGTAAAGAGGAAGCGTGATTGAGACCGATTCGTAATTAATTTTGTTTAATCTAAAATACCAATACATTGGCAAGAATATTAGAACTATTCTAAATATATATTAAGGCTAAGCATACAAAAATATTAGATCTAAATCTAATTTATAAAGTAACAAATTACTTACTCTCGTTGACGACTCAGATTAAATTCACCAACTATTTGTGAATTAATCACGAACTAGTGCGAACACCACCACTATGGCTACACCGGTATGACTCTGACTTCTAGAGGTAGGAGACTGGTGGGAGTCTAGAGGAAGCCTTGAGGGGAATTCTCGAAGAGTAGGAGAATGAATGAGATGTCTTTCACCCCACCTAGGGGTCCTATTTATAGGTAAAGGCCAAGACCTTTTTCTTAATAGGAAAAGGAACCTTTTCCTAATAGGAAAAAGTCTCTAATTTTAATAAATAATTAATTAATTCCATAATTAATTAATTTTTCTAATTAAATATCATATATTTAATCTTAGAAATTTTATTAAAATTAAAATTAATATGAATCCAATTCATATTAAATTTATTTGAGCTCTTTCAAATATTTTCTTTCCTAATAGGAAAAAGTCTCTAATTTTAATAAATAATTAATTAATTCCATAATTAATTAATTTACCCAATTAAATATCATGTATTTAATATTATGGATTTTATTAAAATTAAAATTAATATGAATCCAATTCATATTAAATTTATTTGAACTCTTTCAAATATTTTCTCTCAAGAATTAATTTTTCAAATTAATTTTTGAAATTAATTAAAAAATTATATTATAAAGTTTCATAAACTTTATATTATAATGCATCAATATACATTATACGAATCCCCAAATAAATTGAACACTTTCAATTTACAATTTATACTTAACTGCCTCAAGTCTCTTTACGAGCTACCAGTGGGACCTAATGGACCTACAGATCAGAAGCTCCAAAAATACGAGACTAATTGGTCAAACTCATTGACCAAGTTTAGTCAAAATTCGTTAACTGTGGGTCACTCCACTAAAGACCCACAACTGCACTCTTCTCACTGTAAAATATTTCTGTGTCCACGGATATCGACCAAGCAGTAAGTCAATCCTTCACGTGTGTTCGTAACCCCAGCTGGGTCAAATTATCGTTTTACCCCTGGGTTACCTCTGGATCCTTAAGTACCACTGATTCCTCTGATGAACAAGTTGTTTAGGGTCCAACCACTAAACAGGAGATCCTCTCAGGCTAGGAGAGGACGACGCACCTTTGTTCAAGCCCTGAAATCAGTCCTTAAGGGAACACACATCTACTTACCCCAATAGGGGAAGAAGTGAATTCCATCTTGTACTGTTATGTTCCCAGCCCCATTTGGTCTTGCCCCTGAAATGGTAGGCTTATTGAGTCGGCGAATTGGCCACTCTCACCCATACAAATCTAAGGACAATCCCTCCTGAAAGGGGTTCATAATAGACTCATGATTGAGATTGAGTTACCTAGGTCATCCTATTAAAATAGAAACCTAGACTAGTTAACGGCGTTACATCTAGTGGTTACTATTTTGCGGTCCAGTCTTATACAAACTCATTGCATAGGATACCCCCACCCGCATGTCTCCTACATGGATGCTTTGGATCATTGCATCTGTATCGAATACAAGGTGGGCCGTATCACATAGTGTCACCAGGATAAGGTACCCAGCCTTATCCCTATACTACAGACCTTATAGGTTGTTACTTGGACACCGATCCCCATATGTCCCGACATACTAGTCCAAGTTTCATTTAAACAACCTCGGATCTTATTTTATTGGATTTAGGGTTTATTAATGCAAACTCGATTATTCAATAACCAAATTACTGAATTACTCAAATAACGCTTTATTGAGATCGATTAATTTGTTTCATTTACTATCTACGAGTTTTAGGGCATAAAACCCAACAACCGTTGATTCAATACGCACGCAAGCTAGATAGGTTTGGACAGTTGGAAGATGGAAATGGGGTTTGAGAAAAAAAACACGAACAACTTGGAACACTACCACAGGGAAACACTGATATTCTCTGGGAAATTTGAGGCCAAGGCAGTGGGAACCTTTTTCTTGATTTTAGGGAGAATTCAACGAAGTCAGTCATTCAACTAGGAGGCATTCTATGGTTTATATAGAATGTCATATCCTTTTCCTATTCATAAAGGCATTGCCCGACATTCTAGGCCAAATTTCTTGTAGTGACAATACTTTATTGATAACAATCAATTGTTCACATTTACTATCTACGAGTTTTAAAGCATAAAACCCAATAGTTTTGGAAAAAACTGTATAATGTTGGTTCTGATGTTGTTTTACTTTCTTTTGTAGGCCTTATTTCTTCGTACTCTAGGTCATTTAGTGCACCTTGAAGTCTGTCACCGTTGTAATGTAATTTTTATTTCTTTTGTTTTATGTTTTTTAAGTAGCAATGATGTTGTTGTTTACATACTTTGCTAAGAAGTTAAAGGGGGGTTTTTTTTAAAAAAAAATCCCAGCTCCCTCTCTCTCCCTCTCTCGGCTCTCTCTCTCACTCGGCTCCCTCTCTTTCTCCTAACCACAGTTCACCGTCCGCACGCCGCCGTCACCCCTCCGCAGCTCACCGTCGTCGCGCCTCCGCCGCCGCCGCTCGCGAAGGCTCTCTCTCCCACGCCGCTGTCGTGCCGTCGCTGCCTCCTCCGTGAGCTCTCTCTCTCTCGTCTCTTCCTCCCTCGATCTCACTCTCTCTCATCCCACTCTCTCTCTTTTGTAGCAGATCCGTGCGCCACCGTCGCCCTTCCCCTACTCCAGATCTGCACGTCGCCGCCACTGCCGTCGTGAACCGACACTGGTAAATCTCGCCTCCTCTCAGATCTGTCTCTCTCTCGGGTTTCTCTCTCTACTGTGTTAATAATGGCCACACTTTTTCTGTTCAGATTCGAGCAGCCACTGCCGCCCTCCGGCTCGTTCGTCTTTTTCAGATCTGCTCGTTCGCTCTTTTCAGATCTGTTCGTCGCCGCCACTTGAAGCTTCAACTTTGCTTCTAAAGAATTATTTGGGGTAAGGAATTAAGTAAGATTCAGTTTTTAGCATCCTTGATTTGGGACGTACTGTGTTGGGGCCTAACTTTAGTATTAAATTGTTAGGAATTGTGAAATTGCTTGAAAGATCTGTGGGCCAAGCTGTTGTATCTTATATTGAGTGGTTAAGGTAAGTAACTTGCGGCATTAGAATGAAATGTGTATGTTTTGAAATGATTGTTTACTCTTGGCATGATAATGTGTATAAGTTGTTCGGATTGAGACTGAGGTGATATGTTGCGTTAATTTCAAGAATATGGCTATTGCTTATATATTTGTGTTGTGTGATAGAAGCGAGTGTATGACTGTTGTATATTTTAAAGCTGGCTGACATTGTTTGTGGGCAACGGGAAGTTGTGGTTTTTCTCTGTTTAGGAGTGTTGGTTGTCGCCTCCATTTCTTATTGTTGAATTGTGACTGAGTTGGGATGGTACATATCGGATAGCCTGTCAGTATTCTATGAAAAGAAACTGTTTGTATTAAATAGGTTGCAGATAAAAATTAGTGAGTGTTAAGGGGACCTAAAGGGTAAAGGATTAAGAAAGGGAAAAGGATAGGCTAGTTGCCTCAGTTGTGGGCCGTGTCAATTAAACACCTAGGACTGAGATGTATTAGACTGAAATGAGGGGCTTAATGGGCAGAACTTGGCTTCGCAGACTAGGTGCCATTTACTAACTGTGGAAGTTAAGTTCTGACCTAAACCCATGAACGCCCCACCAGTGAAATGGTAGTTTAGAGCGCTAGGCGCACGTTAGTGCCTTGAGGGATGAGACTCAGCTCCACTGACTGGGTGCCTTCTACAATCAGTAGGAGTATAGATCTCCCAAACACCCACATGTGCACTACTAGTGAGTTGGCAAACTTATATATATAGGTGAGTTAATTGATCACGAGTCCCAAACTGCAGATAAATGAAATGAAATGAATGAGAATGAGATGACCTAACCCTTAGGCCCTTAGCTCGGATTAAATGTTGAAACCTTGGTTGTTGCAAGTGTCTAGCAGTATTGTTACTTACTGAGTATTTTCTTAAATACTCATTCTTTTCCCTAACATATAACTGCAGGTAGAGGTAAAGGCGTTTAGAACGCGTGACAGAGTGTTGCTGAGCGAGCCATGGATTTCCTTAGGATAGTCTTCCGCGTCTTACGTTTTTTTTCTCTCGAAATTCTTCTTTTGAACTTGTATTGCGAATGATTTAAGGTTTATTCTGCTTTAAGTTTTGTTTGAATGGCTAACGTGTTCTTTTGTTCTGTTTTAACTGGGATCCCAGGCTGAAAAGTTTTCGCAAAATTTCTAAGTGTGTTTTCTTTAAATGATATTTCTCTCGCTGTTCTTAGAAGTAGAATGAAAGGTATGTAGTAACGGCCCTAGGATCTAGGCATGAAAAGTGGAGTCGTTACAGTTGGTATCAGAGCTCTAGGTTATAGGTTCTGTAGACTGGTTTACATCGTAAACCTTGGGTATGTCCATGGCTTATCAGCAAGCACCCGGTCACGCTAGGTACACCTTTGTTTATTTTCTAGCCTGCAAATGTTATATGTATTCGAAAAGTCTCATGTTGTGGAAAAGTATGAATGATGTTTGATATCGATGAATGGTTTAAAGGAATCGAGCTTGTTTAGTAAGATGATAAAAGATTCTTGTGTGATAGATCATGCCTCCCCGAGCACGAGGTCGTAGAAGAGGTCGAGGAAGAGGTTGTGGTAGGGGTAGTACAGCCCCTGAAAAAGTCGTGCCACCTGTGGAGCAAGGAGGAAATCTACCGAAAAACCCACAAGTGGAACAGCCGGGTGGACAGCCGGGGCCTGCGGTAGGACCTGTCATAGTGGATATTCAGGCAATAGTTCAGACCGCAGTTCAGGCTGTAGTTGCGGGCGTGCTTGCGGGGCGACAAGCCCAAGCGCCTCAGAACAACGAAGCCACTTTATCGCGGGAGGCTAGGTGCTTAAGAGATTTTAGGAAGTGGGACCCCTGTCCGTTCGATGGAGCCTCAAGGGACCCCACGGTGGCAGAGTTGTGGTTGTCCTCCATCGAGACTGTCTTTCGCCACATGAACTGCCCGGAGGACCAGAAAGTGTACTGCGCCGTGTTCTTGTTACGAGATAACGCTTTGATTTGGTGGCAGTCTATCGAAAGGACTATAGACGTCAGCAACGGACCTGTCACATGGACTCAGTTCAGGGGGGAGTTCTTTAGGAAGTATTACCCTGCAGCCTCCCGGTTCAAGAAGCAAGTCGAGTTTGTGGCTCTTACGCAAGGAAACCGAACCGTAGAGGAACACGAGACAGAGTTTGCTAGACTGTCTCTGTTTGCTCCTGCCCTGGTAGCTGTAGAGGCCGATAAGGTAGAACGTTTCATCACAGGCTTAAAGGAAGAGATTCAGGGCAGTGTTGCAGCCCATGAACCACAAGACTATGCCACAACAGTCAGGGTGGCAGAGCTGATTGATCGACGACCGTCAGTTGTCTCTTCAGAATATTTCTCAGGTCATAAGCGAAGGTACGATCAGATGAGCTCGAACACACAGCGGGGTCACCGTTACCCTAGACGAGGTCCGCCCCAGGACCGTCGACAGAGAGCACAGAATCAGCCAGGGCCTAATCAGGATAGGCCATTATGTCAGACGTGTAGGAAGTACCACTGAGGTCGTTGCTTGGTAGGGACCCGTGTTTGTTTCAAGTGTGGCCGGGAAGGGCATATTGCTCCGAATTGTAATCAGAAGAAAACTAATTATGCCGATCAGCCGTCCAGTTCAAATCAGGCATCCGGGGTAAGACCAACACAATAGGGCAAGATATTTGCCACCACCCGGCAAGAGGCAAAGGACCGTAACGCAGTGGTGACAGGTACCATCCCTATCCTCGGCCATTATGCTTTCGTGTTGTTTGATTCGGGTTCAACGCATTCTTTTATTTCTGCATCGTTTGTAAGTTAAGCCAACCTAGAACTAGAGCCTCTGGGCTATGTTTGGTAAGTTTCAACCCCTGCGGGGGTAACGTTACTAGCTAGTGAAGCGATGAAAGCCTGCCAAATGTTAGTGTCTAATCGATCGATGGATGTGACATTGATCGCCCTTGATATGAGTGATTTTGACGTTATCTTGGGAATGGAATGGTTGGCTTCTAATTATGCCAACATAGGCTGTTATCGTAAGGAGGTGATCTTTAACCCTCCGTCAGAGGCAAGCTTCAAGTTTAAGGGATCGATGATCAAAGGTGTTCCTAAAGTGGTCTCTGCGATGAAGGCGAGAAAATTGGTTATCAAAGGAGCTTGTGGCTTGTTGGCTAGCGTGGTTGACACAAGGAAAACCGAGGCATCAATGACCTCAATACCAGTAGTGAGGGAATTCACAGATGTATTTCCTAAGGATCTGACAGGACTACCGCCAGCACGAGAGGTTGACTTCTGCATTGAGCTTGAGCCAGGGACTAACCCGATTTCTAAAGCTCCATATAGGATGGCTCCAGTGGAATTGAAAGAGCTCAAGGTGCAGATTCAGGAGTGCAGGGATTAAAGCCCTAGCGCAGCGGAAACGATCAGAGAACTTATCGATTTAAATGTCGATTGGGAAACCAATACGACGGCAAACGAAACAAATTTTACAGCAAACATATAATCAAAATACATGCTGTAAAACTCATAAAGCATGCCGAAAACAAAAATAAAACTCTAGATCTAATCTATAAAAGGATCCTATTGATCCTAGGGTTCAAGAATCCTTACCCTTGAAGAGTTCTTGATAAACACCGTCGTTTCCCTCGTGAATTCGCAGAAAAACCAGCAACAAAAAGGACTCCTTTTTCGCTGCAAAACCCTTGTGAACACCACCAAAAGGAGACACCGGTATCCTCCTAGGAGTTTGCGCTGAGTGGCTTGTGGGAACCAAAATCTCTAAACCTTTTTGGGAGAATTTTCTCGGTCTCTGAGAACTCACAAAAGCCAGAGAAGAAAAACTTCTACAGAGCCCAATCTGTGAGAATGCTTGAGCGAGGGAAAGTGAATTGCGTGAGATTTTTGTTAAAAAAAACTTCTCACTCCCTTAAAACCCTCCTATTCACGTGAATAGGGTTAGGGAAGTGGTTGACTGGTCAGTTCTTTAACTGACCAGTTAATTAAATTCAATATATAATAAAAATATTTAATTTAATTATTGGCACATGAACACTTTCATGTACATATCCCACATAACCTATAGTTTTAATATAACTTAATTAAATCATAATTTAATTAATATTAAATTAAAACATCAATATTAATTAATTCACCAATTAACTAATATTTCTATTAAATATCATTTATTTAATTATATTTCCCTCAATAAAACTATAGAATTAATATTCATCATATGAGCATTAATTATAACCTATAGTTTTTATTATGAATCATATTCATACTTTAATAAAATATTTGAACCCCTTCAAATATATAACTCCCCTTAGAAATTTACCTCAACGCCCCAATGGAGCTACCGGTGGGACCTAATGGACCTACAGATTAGAAGCTCCAACGATATGAGATTAATTGGCTAAACTCATTAACCAAGTTAATCAATGTTCGTTAACTGTGGTTCACTCCACTATAGAACCACAGCTGCACTCTTCTCACTGCAGATATATTTCTGTGTCCACGGATATCGACCGTCAACAGCAAGTTAGCCCTTCACGTGTGTTCGTACCCCAGCTAGGTCAAATTACCGTTTTACCCCTAGGCTACCTCTTGGTCCTTAAGTACCAGTGCTCCTCTAATGAACAACCTGTTTGTGGTCCAACCAGCAAACAGAAACCCCTTTCGTGCCATAAAGAGGGTAGGGCCCATTGTTCAAGACCCGGAGACACCACTTAAGGGAACACACCTCTACTTACCCTAATATCGGGAATGAGTGAATTCCATCTTGTAGGACTACGTTCCCAGCTCCCCACTCGGTCTTGTCCCCAAAATGGTAGGCTTATTGAGTCGGCGAACAGGCCACTCTCACCCGTACAAATCAAAGGACAATCCCTCACGGACAGGAGTCCATAATCCACTCAGGATTAAGGCCAAGTTGCCTAGGTCATCCTAGTGAAATAGAAACCGAGCTAACTTACGGTGTTACAGTTAGTGGTTAACTATTTCGCTGTCCGGTCTTTGTGCAAACTCATTGCACAGGATACCCCCACTCGCATGTCAACTACATGAACGCGTTGGATCACTACGTTTGTATCAATATACAAAGCGGGCCGTATCCATTGTGTCACCAGGACAAGGTACCCAGCCTTATCCCTATACTACAGACCTTTTAGGCTAAAACTTGAACATTGATCCCCGTATGTCCCTACATATTAGTTCAAGCCTCGTTCTATTAGCCTTGGATGTTTAGTTTATTGGATTAGGGTTATTAAGACAAGATATAATACAAACACTGAATAATACATCACTTTATTAATGTTCGGTCAAATGTACATTTACTATCTACGAGTTTTAGGGCATAAAACCCAACAAGGAGTTGTTAGACAAAGGCTATATACGCCCCAGCGTTTCGCCGTGGGGTGCTCCAGTTTTATTTGTGAAAAAGAAGGATGGGACAATGCGTTTGTGCATCGACTACCGGGAGCTGAACAAAGTGACAATAAAGAACAGATACCCTCTGCCCAGGATTGACGACCTCTTTGATCAACTTCAAGGTGCAACAGTGTTTTCTAAAATAGATCTACGGTCAGGTTATCATCAGCTGAGGATTAGAGAGGACGATATACCTAAGACAGCTTTCCGAACTAGGTATGGGCATTACGAGTTTACTGTGATGTCCTTTGGGCTTACTAATGCTCCTGCAGTTTTCATGGACTTGATGAACAAGGTATTTAAGGAATTCCTGGATTCATTTGTGATTGTTTTTATCGACGACATTCTTATCTACTCCAAGACAGAAGAGGAACATGAGGATCATCTCAGGAGAATTCTAATCACCTTAAGAACAAACAAGTTGTATGCCAAATTCTCTAAATGTGAGTTTTGGTTACAATGAGTTTCCTTCTTAGGGCACGTGGTGTCAAAGGAAGGTGTCACAGTATATCCAGCCAAAATAGAGGCAGTGACCAATTGGTCTTGACCCACTTCAGTCAGCGAGATTCGAAGTTTCTTGGGGTTAACAGGCTATTATCGTCGTTTTGTGCAAGGTTTTTCCAGTATAGTCGCACCTCTAACTCAGTTGACCCGAAAGGATACTCCATTCGTGTGGAATGAAGCTTGTGAGGCAAGCTTCCAAGAGCTTAAGCAAAGACTAGTTTCAGCACCAGTACTTACAGTACCTGATGGCTCAGGAGAATTTTTCATTTACAGTGATGCTTCAAAGAAGGGACTGGGTTGTGTGTTAATGCAGAATGGTAAGGTCATTGCTTATGCGTCTCGTCAGCTAAAAGATTATGAGAAGAACTACCTGACCCATGACTTGGAATTAGCAGCAGTGGTCTTTGCTTTGAAGATTTGGAGGCACTATCTGTACGGTGAGAAGATCCAAATCTTCACGGACCACAAAAGCTTGAAATATCTCTTCACCCAGAAGGAGTTAAATATGAGGCAGCGGAGATGGTTAGAGTTAGTGAAAGATTATGATTGTGACATCCAGTACCACCCGGGCAAGGAAAATGTGGTTGCAGATGCCCTCAGTAGGAAGACTGCTCACACGTCTGCTTTGATTACTACTCAGGCTCGTATATTGGATGACTTGGAACGTGCAGAGATTTTGGTTGCAGTGGGCGAAGTTACAGCACGCCTAGCTCAGTTGTGAAGGGAATAAAAGTCCCCACGCAGCGGAAGCGCATCGATTGGACCTTACGCCGTATATTAATTAACATTAAAATATCATTACGAAAACTCAAACAAACTTTAAACAAACTTTAAACAAACTTTAAAGCTGCTGTAAAATTGGTTTAAACATGCTGAAAAATAAATCTAAATTTATTTTCATGTTTTTCTAAAGAAAAGGGGAAGAACCGTCACATACCTTCGTTGTAGACTTGACCGTTCTTCGCCAACGACGCTCCAACGAACGAAAACGCAGCAGCCTTCTCGCCTCTTGATCGCTGGAATTTTCTTCTTGATCGACACAATAACCACAGAGGTTACACCGGTATGTCTCTAAGTCTAGGAAGCAAAAGACTTGTGTGAGTCTTTCTCTAAGAGGGAGGCTAGAGAGAATTCTAGGTCTTGTCTTTCAAGAGTGTTAAGTGTCATGACCAATTAGGTCTAGTGTTCTATTTATAGAAGAGAGGCCATGAATAAAATATTCAATTAAATCAATCTTTTTCAAAATTGATTCAATCTTATTCCTTAATTAATCAATCATGATCAATCAATTCCATAATTGGTTAATCTTTTCCACAAATGACTAATTACTTCCATAAGTGATTAGATCATTTCCATAAATGATTAATCACTTCCTTAAGTGATTAATTATTTCCATAATTGATTAATTCCCAGTTAATGAATTCTCTAATTAATTAACCACCAATTAAATATCACATATTAGACCCATTTAATTCCCGGCCTAGAATTAATTAATTTGTCCAAACACATTTTAGACCTTAAATTAATTAATTCATTATTTGAACTCTTTCAAATTTCCATAAATTTATATTTGAATTTCTTCAAATATTAATTTCTCTCATAATAATATATCAATATATATTATATTTGTTTCCCTTAGTAAATTGAACATTTTCAATTTACTTTTATTACTTAGTTGCCTCAAATTACTTTACGAGCTACCAGTGGGACCTAATGGACCTGAAGATCAGAAGCTCCAACGATGTGAGATTAATTGGTCAAACTCATTAACCACATTAATCAATATTCGTTAACTGTGTGTACATTCCACTATAGACTCACAGTTGCACTCTTCTCACTGTAGACATATTTTCTGTGTCCACGGATCTAGACCAATATCGACTAGTTAGTCCTTCACGAGTGTCCGTAAACCAGTTGGGTCAAATTACCGTTTTACCCCTGGGTTACCTCTATTTCCTTAAGTACCAATTCTCCTCTAATGAACAACCTGTTTGTGGTCCAACCATCAAACAGAAAACCCTCTCGTTCCATTGAGAGGGTAGGGCCCTTTGTTCAAGACTCGGAGTAACCACTTAAGGGAACACTCATCTGCTTCCCTAAGGTCGGGAAGGAGTGAATTCCATCTTGTACGATTATGTTCCCAGCTCCCCATTCGGTCTTGTCCCCAAAGTAGTAGGTTTATTGAGTCGGCGTATTGGCCACTCTCACCCATACAAATCAAAGGAAAATCTCTCATGAGCAGGAGTCCATAATCAACTCAGGATTAAGACTAAGTTGTCTAGGTCGTCCTAGTGAAATAGAAAACCAACTAGTTAACGGTGTTATAACCAGTGGTTACTATTTCGCGGTCCGGTCTTATGCAAACTCATTGCATAGGATACCCCCACTCGCATGTCTCCTACACGAACGCGTTGGATCGCAACGTTTGTATCAAATACAAAGTGGGCCGTATCCATAGTGTCACAAGGATAAGGCACCCAGTCTTATCCCTATACTATAGACCCTTTAGGCTGTTTCTTGAACAATGATCCCATATGTCGCTACATATAGTTCAAGACTCATATTACAGCCTAGGATGTCTAGTTTATTGGATTAGGGTTATTATTAGGCAAAGAAAAATATAAAATATAAAATAACTAATAACAATTAATGGAAAAATATATCAATATTATTTCATTAATATCCGGTCAACAGTTACATTCACTATCTACGAGTTTTAGGGCATAAAACCCAACAAACTCCCACTTGAACTAAAACACTAGTTAGTGGGATGTAAATGCAATAATCTAAAGCTGGAAATGTCATGTATATTAATACAATGAACTAGGGCATCCTTATACCTATTATACATTTCTCCCACTTGCTTTAGATTAGATGGCATACATATCTTGTAGACCTAGACCCTCTAGATGACCCTCAAACACTTTAGCCGTGAGAGCCTTCGTAAGTGGATCAGCGATGTTGTGCTCCGAGGCGATCTTAGTGACGATCACATCTCCTCGTTGCACAATCTCCCGTATCAGGTGATACTTCCTCTCGATGTGTGTACCCCATTTGTGGCTTCGAGGTTCTTTTGAGTTGGCTACAGCCCCACTGTTGTCACAGTATAGTGTTATGGGCACGTTCATATTCGGAACCACTTCCAAATCAGTCAAGAACTTTCTGAGCCATACTGCCTCCTTAGCTGCTTCGCAAGCTGCTACATACTCAGCCTCCATGGTTGAGTCTGCTATGCATCCTTTTTTGATGCTTCCCCACACTACTGCTCCTCCATTGAGGGTGAATACTGACCCTGATGTGGATTTCCTTGAATCCTTATCAGCTTGAAAGTCAGAGTCAGTGTATCCAGTAAGAATCAAATCCTTAGCTCCATACACAAGCATGTAGTCCCTCGTTCTCCGAAGATACTTGAGGATGTTTTTAACTGCTCCCCAGTGGTCCAACCCTTGATTAGATTGATACCTACTGACTGTTGGGTTTTATGCCCTAAAACTCGTAGATAGTAAATGTACATTTGACCGAACATTAATAAAGTGATGTATTATTCGATGTTTGTATTATATCTTGTCTTGCTAACCCTAATCCAATAAACTAAACATCCATGGCTAATAGAATGAGACTTGAACTAGTATGTAGGGACATGCGGGGATCAATGTTCAAGTTTTAGCCTAAAGGGTCTGTAGTATAGGGATAAGGCTGGGTACCTTATCCTGGTGACACTATGGATACGGCCCGCTTTGTATATTGATACAAACGTAGTGATCCAACACGTTCATGTGGTTGACATGCGAGTGGGGGTATCCTGTGCAATGAGTTTGCACAAAGACCGGACCGCGAAATAGTTAACCACTAACTATAACACCGTTGGTTAGCTCGGTTTCTATTTCACTAGGATGACCTAGGCAACTTGGCCTTAATCCTGAGTGGATTATGGACTCCTGTCCATGAGGGATTGTCCTTTGATTTGTACGGGTGAGAGTGGCCAGTTCGCCGACTCAATAAGCCTACCATTTTGGGGACAAGACCGAATGGGGAGCTGGGAACGTAGTCTTACAAGATGGAATTCACTCCTTCCTGATATGAGGGTAAGTAGAGGTGTGTTCCCTTAAGTGGTGTCTCCGGGTCTTGAACAAAGGGCCCTACCCTCTTTATGGCACGAGAGGGTTTTCTGTTTGATGGTTGGACCACAAACAGGTTGTTCATTAGAGGAGCACTGGTACTTAAGGACCAAGAGGTAGCCCAGGGGTAAAACGGTAATTTGACCTAGCTGGGGTACGAACACACGTGAAGGGCTAACTTGCTGCTGACGGTCAATATCCGTGGACACAGAAATATATCTGCAGTGAGAAGAGTGCAGCTGTGGTTCTTTAGTGGAGTGAACCACAGTTAACGAATATTGATTAACTTGGTTAATGAGTTTAACCAACTAATCTCATATCGTTGGAGCTTCTGATCTGTAGGTCCATTAGGTCCCACCGGTAGCTCATTTAGGGCGTTGAGGTAAAATTCTAAGGATGGATTGAATATTCAAAGGTGTTTGAATATTATACTAAAATATGAAGTGGTTCATATTAAAACTATAGGTTATAATTAATATGCATTGGATGTATATTAGTACTATAGTTTTTGAGAGAAAAAAAATAGTAATTGAATATGTGATGTTCAATTTTATTTTATTAATTAATTTCGAATTAATTAATTAATTTAGTTTAATTAAATTTGGTTTAATTAAACTATAATATAAGAGGGATATTAATTTAAATTGGATTTAAATTAATATTATTTTAATTAATTTAGATTAATTAAAATATAATTAATTATAATTTAAAATTATGTTTTTAAATTATAATTAATTAAAATATCAGATAACTGATTTATCAGTTATCTGATATTTCAATTTTAAAATAGACGTGGTCTGTGCAGTTGCTGAGATCTCTCTCACACTCACGCTTCTCACGCCCATCCCTCCCTCTCGATTACTCTCTCTCGATCTGCATTCTCTCTCAGAGAATTCAAAAAAAGAATCCAGAGAAATTTCCTTAGAATTTTTTGCTCCCACCAGCACCCAAAGCAAAAATCCTATCAGAGAATACCGGTGTACCATCGTGGTGGTGTTCGTGGTGATTTTCCAGCAAGAACAAGAGTGGTTGCTGCTGTGTTTTGGGAGAAAAACAGAGGATTTGGCGAAAAACTTCAAGGATTTCTTCAAGGGTAAGGTTTTCTTGAACTAGGGTCAATAGGACCCAATTCTAGATTAGATCTAGATTTTTCCTATTATTTTATGCATGCCTATATCCGTTTTACAGCAGTTTTTAATCTATTATTGCCGCTGTAAATTTCATGTATTTTTCCCAACGTATTGGTATTTTTGTTCTTAAATTAATCCGGGTTTTAAAGGTTCTGTATGATTTTCCGCTGCGCAAGGGCTTTCATCCCTTCACTGACTACTCCCACTACATAACATATGTCAGGCCTAGTGCAGAACATAGCATACATTAAGCTGCCCACAGCTGAGGCGTAGGGAATGTGTCTCATGTTCTCAATTTCTTTAGGTGTCTTAGGAGACTGTTCCTTAGACAGGTGTACCCCATGTCTGAAGGGTAGTAGTCTCTTCTTGGAGTTTTGCATCGAATATCGAGACAACATATTGTCAATATACGTTGCTTGAGACAGAGCTAGCGTTTTGTTCTTACGATCCCTAATGATTTGGATTCCCAGAACGTATTGAGCCTCTCCCAGATCTTTCATTTGGAATTGGGCTGCTAGCCATTTCTTAATGTCAGTGAGGTATCCTACATCATTCCCAATGAGTAAGGTATCACCTACATAAAGTATTAGAAAAGCTACTTTCCTTTTGTTGACTTTCTTGTACACACAAGGCTCATCAACGTTTTGGTCAAAGCCAAAAGATTTGATTGCAGTATCAAATCTAATGTTCCATGATCTGGATGCTTGTTTCAATCCATAAATGGATCGATTGAGCTTACAAACCTTTTGTTCCTGACCTTGGGCTATGAACCCTTCGGGTTGAGACATGAAGATATTCTCTTCAAGATTACCATTCAGAAAGGCAGTCTTGACGTCCATTTGCCATATTTCATAGTCATAATATGTGGCTATGGATAAGAGAATTCTTATGGACTTTAACATGGCTACAGGAGAAAAGGTTTCCTCATAGTCAACCCCTTCCTTTTGGGTATAACCTTTTGCCACTAGTCTAGCTTTGAAGGTCTATACCTTTCCGGCTGCATCTCTTTTTCTCTTATAGATCCATTTGCACCCTATGGATTTTACCCCATTTGGTAGATCTGTAAGTTCCCATACAGAATTGGAGTACATTGACTCCATTTCCAGGTTCATGGCTTTGACCCATTCATCCTTATCTTCGTCATTCATTGTCTGTCGATAGGACAATGGATCCTAAATGCCATCATTAGGTATGACAACCTGAGTTTCAGTTAAACCCAAGTAGCGGTCAGGTTTTAATACAACCCTCCCACTGCGTCGAGGCATTCCCAACGTTTGAGATGGACGGGATGGATCTGAAGAACTAGTTCCTTCATCAACCCTTGTTGAAGGTCCAACTTCATCAACAACTCTTGATGATTCTTCAGTAGCTTCTCCTAATATTATTTTGCTGCGTGGTTTATGATCTCTCATGTGGTCTTCCTCTAAGAAAGTGGCGCTCATGTGGTCTTCCTCTAAGAAAGTGGCGTTTGTCAATACAATCACCTTATTTTCTTGTGGGTCGTAGAAATAACCACCTCTCGTTTCTTTAGGGTAACCAACAAATTGGCACAGTTTTGAACGAGGTTCCAGTTTCTTAGGATTTGTCACAAGCACGTGTGCTGGACAACCCCAGATGCGAAAGTGATGCAAACTAGGTTTACGCCCCTTCCATAATTCGAAAGGTGTTTCAGAAACACTTTTCGAGGGAACATTGTTCAAGATGTATACTGCAGTCTCTACTGCATACCCCCAAAACGAGCTAGGCAATTGAGCATAGCTCATCATTGATCGAACCATGTCTAACAAGGTTCTATTTCTCCTTTCTGACACACCATTCTGCTGAGGTGTACCAGGGGCTGAGAGTTGAGATTGGATTCCATGTTCTATCATATAATCCTGGAATCTCTGATCCATATACTCCCCTCCTCGATCAGATCAAAGTACTTTAATAGATTTACCTAATAGGTTTTCAACTTCAGCCTTAAACTCCTTAAACTTTTCAAGGGCTTCAGACTTATGTCCCATTAGGTACAAGTAACCATATCTTGAATAATCATCTATAAATGAGATGAAATATTCGTACCCTCCTCGAGCTTTTACATTCATTGGACCACATAGATCCGAATGTATTAACTCTAAGGGTTCTTTGGCTCTGTAACCTTTTCCAGTAAAGGGTCTCTTGGTCATTTTTCCCTCGAGACAAGATTCACAAGGTGGTAGTGAATCATCTTCTAACTTGCTTAGAAGTCCATTCTTTACCAAAAGATCGATCCTATCGATGTTTATATGACCAAGTCTAAGATGCCAAAGATGAGTATTGTTACTTGATGGAGAAATCTTTTGCCTTTTACTTTGAGTTTCAGCAGTTTTAAATAATTCGTGATTTAAAAGTGCTTTGTTTTCGGTTGGTCTTAAAACATACAAGTTATTTTCCAATTTGGCTGAACAAATAAGTACACCATTTTTATAAATGAACGCTTCATTCATATCAAAAGTAACTGTATACGATTGTTCAATCAAACATGAAATAGAAATTAAGTTCCTCTTAATCTTGGGAACGATTAATGATAGCGAGCAGAAATGTCGCTATTTTAGCCTCAAATTATTAAGCTTTTTGGTGCTTTAATCGTGATTTTAATGAATATATTTATTGAATTTTGTTATTTTGTCTTTAGGAGCATAAATGATGATTTTGGGAGAAAAAGAGCCAAAATTGATGGAATTATAGCCCAAATCAAAGTTTGAAGCATTTGGAAGCCCAAAGAAGGCATCCATGAAGAATACACCAAGAGAAATGAAGAAGAAGGCCCAAAAATCAGCCCAAAAAGAAGCTGATTTTTCTGGAAAATCTGGACAGCGTCTCGACGCTTAGCAAGGCAGCGTCGCGACGCTGCCCTTTCTTGTTGCCCAAGCCGCGTGCGCAGCAGCGTCGCGACGCTTGGCAAGGCAGCGTCGCGACGCTACCCCTTTTCCAGGCCTATAAATAGGCGCCCTTGGTGCCTCATTTTGATATCAATCATCAATCAATCATTACTCACTCATTCCTTTCTCTCCTAAGACTCCTTTTTTGGAGCCCCTCTCAAGGCTTTGAGCCTTTTTGAGAGGGTTCTTCTAGTGGGAATTTTTGGGGAATTTTGGGGAGCAATTCTAGAGGCTCGAGGAGTAGTCAGCGGGGGCTCCAAGCGTCAGCAAGGGGTTTTTTCGACGGTCAATTCCTTTTCCTTTATGCCTTTTAATATGCGTTCCCTTGTAATTATTGTGAATATTATGTGTAGCTAAACCCCAATTTGGGGTCTTGAAATGAAATGTTAGTGGAAATATTGTTATAATTCCTTGTCTCTTGCCCATGTCCTAATTATTTGTATGGATGTGCTTAATGCTTTACTCAATCTGGCCAATTGTGTAATGATTCGATTCTTAATGGAAACTCGACGGAGAGAAATTAGGATAGATCATAATCCATGCAACTAGTTTAATTGCCCGTTGTGACACTAGGATTAGTTGATTAAACATAGATTCCTAAAATGAATCAGGGCGTAATAATTAATGATTTTTAATAGCGCTAAGGACACTTAGGTTGTTAAAATGAACTAATTACAATTAGGGGAAACCGACAGGAGAACCTATGTGATTAACGGAGATTCTAGGTTTATAATTAGTTGGGCAATGAGATAGGATAATTATAGCAAGTATTTAGCTAATCATTGATTTTCAAGACCCCTCTTCCCATTTCAAGAAAAACCTCTTTCTCCACATTTTATTTTTGATTGATCAAATTTGTTTTCATTAAGTCTTTTTTAAATTCGAATTCTTTTTATCACATGAGCTTGGTCCCTAAATATTATTTCTCCTGAGTATTTTCAGTGCTCAAGAGAATTTTAATTAATTGCTTAAGTTTCGCTTCGCCTCCCTGTGGATTCGATACTCGGAATACTTTCCGTTTTATATTACTTGTGGCCCGTGCGCTTGCGGATAAACATAAACACACCAACAAGTTTTTGGCGCCGTTGCCGGGGAGGCTTGATTTTTAAGCAAAAATTAATTTTTCTTGACATCGAAAAGAAAAGGGTAAATGGTAATTTAGGTGTAAATATTTTTCTTTCATCGTTTTGTGAATATTATTTTATTTTCATTTTTGTTTGGTTCTTTTTATCATTATCTGGGAGCATTGCATGCGAAGAAACAAGGTGGTTAATCTGTTTCCGTTAGATCTTGAGATTAACAGGACTCTAAAATTCATTAGAAGAGAAAAAAGATTAACAGAAACGATGGCCCACCAAGAAGAAGCTCCCAAGGCAATTAGAGATTTTCTGCAGCCAGTTCTTCCTACCGAAAATTCTGGGATTGTTTACGCCCCCATCCAAGCTACAAATTTTGAGCTAAAAACAGGGTTGATTCAGATGGCGCGCGATAACTCGTTCAAGGGACATCCTTCCGAGGACCCTCACTCTCATCTGCGATCATTCCTAGAAATTTGTGGGACAGTAAAGATGAACGGAGTTCCGGCCGACGCGATCAGATTGAGGCTATTTCCATTTTCTCTACAGGATAAAGCAAAAGATTGGCTCGAATCAGTCGAGACGGGCAGCATCAGTACTTGGGACGAGCTTGCCCAGGCTTTTCTGACAAAATTTTTTCCACCAGCTAAGACTACCAAGCTGCGGACTGAAATTGGAACATTCAGACAGCTTGACGAGGAGCAGTTGTACGAAGCGTGGGAAAGATATAAGGAAATGCTTAGGCGATGCCCCCAACATGGATATCCTGATTGGCTTCAGGTACAGTTATTCTATAATGGATTAAACTCCTCCACGAAGACAGTCCTAGACACATCAGCAGGAGGGAGTTTTCTTTCAAAAACAGTAACAGAAGCCAAAGACCTGCTTGAGGAAATGGCGGCAACGAGTTATCAATGGCCGACGGAGAGAGGAACAGTTACAAAGAAGGCTGGATTGTATGAATTAGATGAGTCAAGTTCACTAAAAGCGCAACTGGCATCTCTGACCAATGCACTAAACAAATTAACGTCATCTGAGGTGGTTAAGTCCATTTCCACCTTAGTTGAAGGACATTCGAAGAAAGAAGGTCAAGATGTGGAAGAAGTTCAATACATAGGAAACAGATCATATACTCAAGGAGTACCGAACTTCTACCACCCCAGTCTGCGCAATCACGAGAACTTCTCATATGCAAATACGAAGAATGTTTTGCAGCCACCCCCAGGTTTTGCATCAACGAGTACTCCTGAGAAGAAAAATAATCTGGAGGAGATGGTGGCTTTATTCATCAAGGAACAAAGAATATTGAATGTAAATCTCCAGACATCAGTAAACAACCACGACGCAGCTCTAAAGAATATGGAAGTGCAGATAGGTCAGATTGCTTCAGCAGTAAATGCCCTGCAGAAGGGAAAATTTCCAAGCGATACTGAGCCTAACCCGAAAGAGCAGTGTAAGATGGTGGTTTTGAGAAGTGGCAGAAGACTGGAGGACAGTTCAGAGAAGAAAAAGGAAGAAGAGAAGAGAAGGGATGAAGATGAAGGGGCTGAGGCACAAAAAACCTCATCTGAAAGGTTCCAACATCCTCCTAACTCTATTGAATTAAAATGTGATTTTTCTAATAGCTGTGCAGGTAAAAAAGAAGAGAAGCAGAATGACAAAGAAAAGATGACTGAGGAGGAAGTGGTTCCATGCAACCACCATGACAGAGGTTCGCATATTAGCCCACCCAAGCGGAGGGGCGAATGTCCAACCTTTGATTACAGGGAGTTACCTTTTCCTCAGAGATTTAAGAATGTCAAATTAGATGAACAATTTCAAAAATTTTTAGAAATGTTTAAAAAGTTGACTGTGAATATTCCATTGGTAGAAGCTTTGTATAATATGCCGAATTATGGAAAATTCATGAAGGAAATGCTTTCTAAAAAGAAAAGTCTGAAAAAAGAAGTTTTTAATTTATCTGAGAGTAGCAGTACCATTATTTCTGGTAGGATACCCTCTAAGCAAAAAGATCCAGGGAGTTTTACTGTTCCCTGCACCATAGGAGAAGTATCCTTCGATAGGGCTTTGTGTGATTTAGGAGCAAGTATAAATTTGATGCCCTACTCTGTGTACAGGAAGATTGGTTTATCAGGTATGACAGACACTGACGTCACTCTCCAGCTTGCTGATAGATCGATTACCCACCCGATGGGTGTTGTGGAGGACGTGTTGGTGAAAGTCAACAAATTCATCTTCCCTGTAGATTTCGTGGTACTGGACATGAAGGAGGACAAAGAGGTGCCAATTATCTTAGGCAGACCTTTCCTAGCCACTGGTAAGGCCGAGATTAGCGTGCATACAGGTAAGCTTACCTTGAACATTGATGATGAAAAAGTCGTGTTTAGTATTTTTGGCCAAGATGAATCTGTTTGTAGTTTGCATACATGTTTTTCTGTTGGGCCTGAATACTTGACTGATGATGATGAAGAGGTAGACTATAATCTTGGCCTAGGAGAAATGCTTGTTGATAATATGGATTTTGATCATGATGCATATATGGATAATCCTCTGTTTGAAAATGACTTGGATCTGCCTGACTTCGAAAATGAATTAGACTTGCCTGCTTGTGAAAATGAAAGATCTGCAGTTGATGATTTACCTTCCTTTGAAAATGAATTAGATTTGCCTGAAATGGATAATTTTAATGATGATATTGAATTGCCTGACATTGAGCATGAACGTAAAAGGCATAAAAAAGATTGCTCGATAGATAATTTTGAGTCTGACCATGATTACAGTGAATCTATTGAGTCTGATCTTGACATTCCTGAATGCATGAATCCTGACAATGTAAATACTTTCTTTTCATGTCCTGATGATGTGTATAGAATAGAATCTGACCCAGAAGAACTTGAATCTGTGCATAGTATAGAATCTGATCCTGAAATTCTTGAATTCTTTAATTCTTCTGATGATGAGTCATATGATAGCTTAGTTGAATCATTTTTTAATTCTGAGTCTGGAGGATCTAATGAGCATGTAGATATTTTCTCTGATGAATGGACTGGCATGATTGATAGGCCACCTATAGATCCTAGACCAGTAGACATTATAACGCTTGATGACTCTGTTAACAATTGTTTTGAAAATAGAGATTTAGAAAAGAGATTTGATGCGGCTGATTATTTTCTGAAATGTTATTATGAGAATCTCTTTAGTGAAGATGGGCCAGGGGAAAGTTTTTTTTCTCCCCTGTTTGTAGTATGCAATTCGGTGCGTGATTTCTTGCAGGGCCCGGAGGATGATGAAAATTTTTATTTTGAGCCTCCGTAAGCGTGCCGAGCCTAGTCTAGCTAAAGACGTTAAAGAAAGCGCTGCTTGGGAGGCAACCCAAGGATTAAAGTAGTTAGTTGTTTTTGCGGTAAATAATTTTCTTTGCTCCGTGATCCAATTTTGTTTTGCAGGATCACCTTAGCAAATCCCAAAATTCCACATTTCCCATTTTTCATGGATCCAAAGGAAGAGGATGAAGCGCTCCTAGCTCAGGGAAGTCTCAGTATCTCTCTTTATGCTTTTCTGTTTTAAAACATTGGGGACAATGTTTAGTTTAAGTTTGGGGGGGAGGCTTCCGCTGTGTTGAGCATATTCAAATTCTGTTAGATGCATGAATAGATAGCCATGATAGCCAAGGATGTGATTTTTGAAATTTTGGGAGAAAAATGGTTTATATGATTGTGGAATCTGGGAGCACGGCAGAAATTGTGAAATTTTAAAATTTTTTGATACTTAGTTTTGATGTCTAAAGCATGCAATAGTCTTATCTAATGACGTCTTTGAAAATCTAGATTCTTATTATGGTTTTCAAAGTTGTTGTCACCCCGATAGGCTTAGTTTCTAATATCAGGAAGTTCATGCTTGATTGCTCTAAAGAACTAGGTAGGAAAAAATTTTATGCCTGCTGAGAGAAAAGCAAAAGCAACAAAAGAAAATGTGAGAAAAAGAAAATCTGTTGAAAAAGAATTTTTGCTTGCTCAAAAGAAAAAAGCCTAGGGGTAAAAAGAGCTACCTGCGGTGTGATCAGTTAGGCCAACCAAGAATAAAATTCGGGTTAAGGGTCCCTGCACCGTAGTGTGAAAGCTAGTACCAATAGATATCAAAATGCAAGTTTGGGGGAGCAAAAGAAAAAGAAAAGAAAAAGAAGAGAAAAAGAAAAATCATGTGAGAATTCTGCTCCCCCATGAAAAAAAAAAAAATGACAGGCACCCTAGTTACTTTTTTTTTGCATGATAGAAGGACTCCGAAGTATTAGGGGCTCTTAGCCAGTGTAGGGGGAAAACAAATGGAGAAAGCCATAAGACTAATCTAGGTTAGTAAAAGAATCAATAGATAAGTCTTGAGCATGCTATTCATTAATCTTAAGTTCAAACTAGTTTAAGATTTCTTCAAGAGTATGCGGTGCTTGCTTATTCCACTTGCATGTTTTCCATTCGATCCTAAGAATTCCAAAATCATTGAGGGTTGAGCGATTCTATTTCATGCATCTTTAGAATTTATTTTGCTCGGGACTAGCAAAAGCTTAAGTTTGGGGGTGTGATAGCGAGCAGAAATGTCGCTATTTTAGCCTCAAATTATTAAGCTTTTTGGTGCTTTAATCGTGATTTTAATGAATATATTTATTGAATTTTGTTATTTTGTCTTTAGGAGCATAAATGATGATTTTGGGAGAAAAAGAGCCAAAATTGATGGAATTATAGCCCAAATCAAAGTTTGAAGCATTTGGAAGCCCAAAGAAGGCATCCATGAAGAATACACCAAGAGAAATGAAGAAGAAGGCCCAAAAATCAGCCCAAAAAGAAGCTGATTTTTCTGGAAAATCTGGACAGCGTCTCGACGCTTAGCAAGGCAGCGTCGCGACGCTGCCCTTTCTTGTTGCCCAAGCCGCGTGCGCAGCAGCGTCGCGACGCTTGGCAAGGCAGCGTCGCGACGCTACCCCTTTTCCAGGCCTATAAATAGGCGCCCTTGGTGCCTCATTTTGATATCAATCATCAATCAATCATTACTCACTCATTCCTTTCTCTCCTAAGACTCCTTTTTTGGAGCCCCTCTCAAGGCTTTGAGCCTTTTTGAGAGGGTTCTTCTAGTGGGAATTTTTGGGGAATTTTGGGGAGCAATTCTAGAGGCTCGAGGAGTAGTCAGCGGGGGCTCCAAGCGTCAGCAAGGGGTTTTTCGACGGTCAATTCCTTTTCCTTTATGCCTTTTAATATGCGTTCCCTTGTAATTATTGTGAATATTATGTGTAGCTAAACCCCAATTTGGGGTCTTGAAATGAAATGTTAGTGGAAATATTGTTATAATTCCTTGTCTCTTGCCCATGTCCTAATTATTTGTATGGATGTGCTTAATGCTTTACTCAATCTGGCCAATTGTGTAATTATTCGATTCTTAATGGAAACTCGACGGAGAGAAATTAGGATAGATCATAATCCATGCAACTAGTTTAATTGCCCGTTGTGACACTAGGATTAGTTGATTAAACATAGATTCCTAAAATGAATCAGGGCGTAATAATTAATGATTTTTAATAGCGCTAAGGACACTTAGGTTGTTAAAATGAACTAATTACAATTAGGGGAAACCGACAGGAGAACCTATGTGATTAACGGAGATTCTAGGTTTATAATTAGTTGGGCAATGAGATAGGATAATTATAGCAAGTATTTAGCTAATCATTGATTTTCAAGACCCCTCTTCCCATTTCAAGAAAAACCTCTTTCTCCACATTTTATTTTTGATTGATCAAATTTGTTTTCATTAAGTCTTTTTTAAATTCGAATTCTTTTTATCACATGAGCTTGGTCCCTAAATATTATTTCTCCTGAGTATTTTCAGTGCTCAAGAGAATTTTAATTAATTGCTTAAGTTTCGCTTCGCCTCCTTGTGGATTCGATACTCGGAATACTTTCCGTTTTATATTACTTGTGGCCCGTGCGCTTGCGGATAAACATAAACACACCAACAATTAACAAACTTTCTAAAAGTAAGAATCTATTTCTAAAAAATAACTTCGCAGCTCCCACTGCTTTAGCTGAAATGACTTCTCCAGTTCCGACCCTGAGTGTCATTTCCCCATCGTTCAACTGCCGAAAGGAACTATTTTCCTGAAAAGAAGAGCAAACATGATTAGTTGCACCTAAATCAAGTATCCAGGTAAACTCATCATGTTCTACCAGACATGTTTCTAAAACCAGTAAATCAAATTTACCTTCCTTTTCCTTCTTTTTCTCAGCAAGGTACTTTGGGCAGTTTCTCTTCCAATGTCCATCCACATTGCAGTGGAAACACTTGCCTTTGTCTGCCATAGCTTTGGCTTTTCCCTTGCTTTTAGCAGCAGTACTGGGAGCTTTCCCCTTGTTTCCTTTCTTCTTCTGAGTTTTCTTTGAAGAAGTGGCTACAGATTTAGTTCCAGAGGATGAACCCTTCTCGAACTTTCTTTTAGAGTGAACAACGTTTGCCTCTCCTTCTATCTGTCCCTTGTTCTTAAGAAGAGACTGATAGAGTTGTAGCTCATTCAGGAGGCTAGTCAGATTGAATGTTTTTTTTATTCATCATTGCATTGCTTCGAAACTGAAGAAAACTCTTCGGAAGAGATTCTAAGATGAATGCAACCTGACTACGCTCATCTATGACCACCCCGTTTGCCTCTGCCACGTTGAATTGGACCATCATATCCAGGACATGCTCCCAAACAGACGTGCCCTCTTTCATTCGACAGCTATAAACGTATTTGAGAGCGTCATGGTGGAGTTGGTAGGACGGTTGTCCAAACATCTCCTAGAGAGAGTTCATAATCTCCCTCGCTATTACCATGCCTTCATGCCTTTTAGCCAAAACTTCATATAAGCTGGCTAAGATATAGACGCGAGTCTTATCATTGGCCTTTGTCCAGCGGTCATAAGCATCCTTAACTGCTTGGGATGCATTACGAGCAGGGGCTGGAGGACAATCCTCCGTTAAGACGAACCATAGATCATCGACAACAAGAATCGTATTCAGGTTCGACTTCCACGTAGCATAATTTTCGCCGGTTAATTTCTCATTTTTAATCAGAGAGACAATTGAGGAAGACATTGCTGAAATTTAAACAAACAATGACCGTATTAGTTATCTTTGCCTTAACCCATCATACAATCAATCAATTGCACACAATCCAATCAATTTAGCAAAACAGACAATCACAGAACCCTAAAACTATCGATTTAGTTTTGCAACGATGTTTCAAAGGTTTAGAATATCAGCCACCGAAGGGTGATCAGGCACTCCTCCTTTGAAATGAGACACCTCTCAGCTAATTCTAATTCCAGAATAACTCATATTCCTATAGACATTAGTCACCGTTGTTCGGTCAAGGAATTGTTAACGCTTTTAACTCATCCTCGTAAGTGTAACCCTCCCACTTTTAGATCTCAGAGGCACGCACCAACAGGCTACCGAAGGGAAAGCCAACTGTTGGTGATTAGCCTAAGAGCTCCTATCCTTTTCAGGAGTTCACGATGTTCCGAATCCTATGACCAGGCCCTCCGAAGGGATGGTTGCGCCAGGACAACCTGCAGGTGGATCATAGGACTCTCACGGTGTGAACTATGGGCGGAGACCGAGGGATACGTTGACACGTGTCCCGCTCCCACTTACTCTAGACATTTTTCCCATTCACCTTGATATTGATTCATGCAAACACTTTCCGAAGGGAGGCCGCTCCTAAGACGACTCGAAGCCGAGCATGAATCTCACGTTGTGAATATAGGGACGTAGGAGCAAAACTTTGATTTAAATCTCGTTTTGTAAATTTCCTCCCACTGAAAATGTCATACGGTTAATTTAGGGTTGTTTAACTTAGATAGTATTTGGCTAAGTCAAACTATCTAAGTCTGATCCTATTATAACAATTATGGAAAGCATTCAACTGCAATCTTTTGGGTGAATTAAACTTCTTTTAATAAACCCAACATTGCAAGTCAACATTACTATGGTTAATTCAACTCAATGTTCGTGTTAGTTCCCAGGTAGGAGGTGTTCCGTAAACCGTCAACTTAAATACCCCCAGCCTTAGACAGAACTTTACCGATAGAGTTCCCTTATAACCTCAGTAATGTAGGGTCTTTACTCTAAAGATCTAGGTGCATTAAACACTTTTAATAAACCTAGTGACATTGCATGCTAACATTTAACTATGATTAATTCAACGCCGGTATTCCAGGTCAGTTCCCAGGTAGGAGGTGTTCCGTAAACCGTCAACTTAAATACCCCCAGCCTTAGACAGAACATTACCGGTGGAGTTCCCTTATAATCATAGCAATGTTTTCCTACTTAGTCAATTAAAACTATTTTTAATTCTAAGTAAGAAAAGATTCTAATCCTATTAGAAAACGATCTAGGTCTAATTAATTTTAAACAATTTAAAATTAATCCAATTTATCCTATGATCTTATGTTTGCATGCAAATCTTGATTATAGATTGACGGTTTCTAATCATTAATATTAAAGAACTATTTCAAATTTTAATGATTAATCCTATAATCAAGAATCTAGGGTTTAATTCATTCAACAATCTCATTCAAATTAAATAATTAAACCACATCAATTGCATGAATAATATAACAATTATATTATTAACTATGGATGTTTCATGCTTCATGCAATTTTGATTTTCTTTTATTATAACAATTATAAGCCAATCAAGAAAATCAATCAATCATGCTTCATTCATCACATTAAACATAACTATTTATATTTAATTTAAGTAATGACATGCTTCATGCTTTCCAATTTTTCATATAATTAATATACACTTATATTAAAAATATGAAAACAAATCCATGCATTTAAACATACATTATAACATTTTATAATATATAAAAATGCATGAGCATGTTTATAACCTAAGGTGGGATTAAATATTCTATATGACATCCATAAAGCATATAAATAGCAATTGAACCGGTTAATTTTGGCCCCTAAGATAAAATAAAGCATTAAATTACATTAATTTAGCTAAATTCTATCCTAAAAAATCCTTGTACAGCTCCGAAATTGGTCTAGACAGCACGAACCGCCCCGAACCACCTCGAACCGGCCTCCAAAATCATGAACCATGCCAAAAATTGGTTGAACCGGACCAAATAGGTCCCAGCCCAGCCCCAACCGGTCCGAACCGGACTGGCCACTCCTTGAACCGCGCCTTTTGAAACCCTAATGCGCGCCTCCATCGTGACAGTGTCTTGACGCTGTGTTGATAGCGTCTCGACGCTGTGCGCTTTCCATGTCTGGCGCCTGCATAATCGAGACAGCGTCGAGACGCTGCTGAGGTAGCGTCCCGACGCTGTGCGCTTTCCTTACCGAGCGCCTGCGAATTGGGACAGCGTCGAGACGCTATTGGAGTAGCGTCTGGAATCGATTTCTGGGCAAAAAACAGCAACTTTTCTTCGGTTTTGGCCTCGATTTCAGCGGCGATTGCTTCGATTTTCATCTCATAAAAACCTATTCTAGACCCGAACTTACATAGGACTCGATTTTACATAAAATACCCGAAACACCGTGCCTTACATGATCAAAATCACATAAAAATAAAATCTATGGCCAAAAAATTAACCAAAACAGTTCAATGCAAACCAAACATACATTCTGCATAAATCCCACCTATTAGAGCCTATTGCAACTTTTAAACTTAATTAATAGGGACAACGATGGCTCTGATACCAATTGAAGGGAATAAAAGTCCCCACGCAGCGGAAGCGCATCGATTGGACCTTACGTCGTATATTAATTAAGATTAAAATACCGTTACGAAAACTCAAACAAACTTTAAACAAAATTTAAAGCTGCTGTAAAATTGGTTTAAACATGCTGAAAAATAAATCTAAATTTATTTTCATGCTTTTCTAAAGAAAAGGGGAAGAACCGTCACATACCTTCGTTGTAGACTTGACCGTTCTTCGCCAACGACGCTCCAACGAACGAAAACGCAGCAGCCTCCTCGCCTCTTGATCGCTGGAATTTTCTTCTTGATCGACACAATAACCACAGAGGTTACACCGGTATGTCTCTAAGTCTAGGAAGCAAAAGACTTCTGGGAGTCTTTCTCTAAGAGGGAGGCTAGAGAGAATTCTAGGTCTTGTCTTTCAAGAGTGTCAAGTGTCATGACCAATTAGGTCTAGTGTTCTATTTATAGAAGAGAGACCATGAATAAAATATTCAATTAAATCAATCTTTTCCAAAATTGATTCAATCTTATTCCTTAATTAATCAATCATGATCAATCAATTCCATAATTGGTTAATCTTTTCCACAAATGACTAATTACTTCCATAAGTGATTAGATCATTTCCATAAATGATTAATCACTTCCTTAAGTGATTAATTATTTCCATAATTGATTAATTCCCGGTTAATAAATTCTCTAATTAATTAACCACCAATTAAATATCACATATTTAATTCCCGGCCTAGAATTAATTAATTTGCCCACACACATTTTAGACCTTAAATTAATTAATTCATTATTTGAACTCTTTCAAATTTCCATAAATTTATATTTGAATTTCTTCAAATATTAATTTCTCTCATAATAATATATCAATATATATTATATTTGTTTCCCTTAGTAAATTGAACATTTTCAATTTACTTTTATTACTTAGTTGCCTCAAATTACTTTACGAGCTACCAGTGGGACCTAATGGACCTGCAGATCAGATGCTCCAACGATGTGAGATTAATTGATCAAACTCATTAACCACATTAATTAATATTCGTTAACTGTGTGTACATTCCACTATAGACTCACAGTTGCACTCTTCTCACTGCAGACATATTTTCTGTGTCCACGGATCTAGACCAATATCGACTAGTTAGTCCTTCACGAGTGTCCGTAACACCAGCTGGGTCAAATTACCGTTTTATCCCTGGGTTACCTCTATTTCCTTAAGTACCAATTCTCCTCTAATGAACAACTTGTTTGTGGTCCAACCATCAAACATAAAACCCTCTCGTGCCATTGAGAGGGTAGGACCCTTTTTTCAAGACTCGGAGTAACCACTTAAGGGAACACTCATCTGCTTCCCTAAGGTCGGGAAGGAGTGAATTCCGTCTTGTACGATTATGTTCCCAGCTCCCCATTCGGTCTTGTCCCCAAAGTGGTAGGCTTATTGAGTCGGCGTATTGGCCACTCTCACCCATGCAAATCAAAGGACAATCTCTCATGAGCAGGAGTCCATAATCAACTCAGGATTAAGACTAAGTTGTCTAGGTCATCCTAGTGAAATAGAAAACCAACTAGTTAACGGTGTTATAACCAGTGGTTACTATTTCGCGGTCCGGTCTTATGCAAACTCATTGCATAGGATACCCCCACTCGCATGTCTCCTACACGAACGCGTTGGATCGCAGCGTTTGTATCAAATACAAAGTGGGCCGTATCCATAGTGTCACCAGGATAAGGCACCCAGTCTTATCCCTATACTATAGACCCTTTAGGCTGTTTCTTGAACAATGATCCCATATGTCGCTACATATAGTTCAAGACTCATATTACAGCCTAGGATGTCTAGTTTATTGGATTAGGGTTATTATTAGGCAAAGACAAATATAAAATATAAAATAACTAATAACAATTAATGGAAAAATATATCAATATTATTTCATTAATATCCGGTCAACAGTTACATTCACTATCTACGAGTTTTAGGGCATAAAACCCAACAAGTTGACAGTTAAGTCGAGCTTGAGACAGAGGATCATAGATGCCCAACCAAGTGACCCTGACTTTGTTGTTAAACGCAGTCAAGTAGAGGCAGGGCAGGTGAACGAGTTCTCCTTATCTTCAGACCTCGGCTTGTGTTACTAAGGTCGCTTATGCATACCTGGGAATGCCGATCTCAAACAGGAATTATTAGCAGAGGCACATAGTTCACCTTTTTCAATCCATCCAGGAAGTACGAAAATGTACCATGATTGAGATTGAGTTACCTAGGTCATCCTATTGAAATAGAAACCTAAACTAGTTAACAGTGTTACATCTAGTGGTTACTATTTCGTGGTCCGGTCTTATGCAAACTCATTGCATAGGATACCCCCACCCACATGCCTCCTACATGGATGCTTTGGATCATTGCATCTGTATCGGATACAAGATGGGTCGTATCACATAGTGTCACCATGATAAGGTACCCAACCTTATCCCTATACTATAGACCATTTAGGTTCTTACTTGAACACTGATCCTCGTATGTCCCTACATACTAGTCCAAGTTTCATTTAAACAACCTTGGATCTTAGTTTATTGGATTTAGGGTTTATTAATGCAAACTCGATTTATTCAATAACCAAATTACTGAATCACTCAAATAACGACTTATTGAGATCGATTAATTTGTTTTATTTACTATCTACGAGTTTTAGGGCATAAAACCCAATAGTTCAAATGGGTCATGATAGGTTTACATGAGCCTTCCTTCGGAATCCATGGGTCCTTTGAGGCATCTATATTCAATCCATTTCCAACCTTCCACCTATAGCCTTTCACGAACAACTCTCTTCCCCAAATTATGCTTCGCCAGGTATATGATGGATTACTCCCTAGAGTGGCTTTGAGAAAGTTTCCGGTTTTGAAATATCTGAAAGGATTTGGAATTCCCCAATTCCGTTAAAGCGGAAGCGTAATTGGGACCGATTCGTAGTTAATTTTGTTTATCCAAAAATACCATAACATTGGCAAAAATCATAGAACAAATTCTATAGAAACTTAAGGCTAAGCATACAAAATCGCCTTTCGGCCTGATCTTAGGCCCTGACTCTTAGATCTAAATCTATAATAAAGAAAAGAGAAGCAAACTTCCGTTGACGACTCTGAATACTTCAAGAATGATTCTTGATTGCTTTGCAACAACGAAGAACACCACCATTTGATCTTTCCCGCTATAACTCTGAGATTAGGATCGTAGTTGTGGGACTACCTAATCTTGAATGGGAAAAACTCTCCGAGAGAAAATTCTCCCTAAAGTTCTTGAGTTGAGAGAATATGAGAGGGCCTTATGGTGGCCATATGTACCTAAACCCTAGGTTTAGTGTTCTATTTATAGGAGAAAGGTCATGAATAAAATATTCATTTAAAATCAATTATTTCCATAATTGATTTAATCTTTTCCATAATTAATCAATTTCATGACCAATCAATTCCATAATTGATTAATCTTTTCCATAAATGATTGATCACTTCCATAATTGATTAATCTTTTCCATAAATGATTAATTACTTCCATAAGTGATTAATCATTTTCATAATTGATTAATTTCCAATTAATTAATTCTTTAATTAATTAATCACCAATTAAATATCATATATTTAATCTCAGACCTTCTATTAGTTAATTAATTAATTACCCAATTAAATATCATATATTTAATTTGAGGCCTTCAATTAATTAATTCTATAATATGAATCAAATTCTTATTAAAATTTGAACTCCTTCAAATTCTCTTATATCCTATAAATTTAATATAAATCAAATTCATATTAATATTTGACCTTCTTCAAATATTTATTTCTCTCATAGACTATAGTTTAATTAAATCTCATTTAATTTAAACTAAATTGAATAATTAATTAATTCATACTTAATTAATTCATCTTCTATTTAAATACCATATATTTAATTAGACATATATTTGAACTCTTTCAAATATATCAATCTCTCAATATTATAAAGTTTAATCTCAAATTAGACTTTATATTTTAATGCATCACTATACATTATATTAATTTGTATCTCGTACAATTAACTTAATTCCCAATATGAATTTGAACTATTCAAATTCTCTCAAGATATATTTGTTCCTAATTACTCTTTACGAGCTAGTAGGGGGACCTAATGGACCTACAAATCAGAAGCTCCAATGATATGAGGTTAATAGATTAAACTCATTAATCAGGTTAACCAATATTCATTAACTGTGGGTCATTCCACTAAAGACTCACAGCTGAACTCTTCTCACTGTAGAACATTTCTGTGTCCATGGATGTAGACCTATACCGGTAAGTCAATCCTTCACGAGTGTCCGTAATCACAGCTGGGTCAAATTACCGTTTACCCCTGTGTTACATCTGTCTCCTTAAGTACCAGCGCTCCTCTAATGAACAACCTGTTTATGGTCCAACCATTAAACAGAAAGTCCCTCTCGGGCCAGTGAGAGGGCAGGATCCCTTTGTTCAAGTCCCGGAGTCACCACTTAAGGGAACACTCATCTACTTCACCTAGAAGCGGAAAGGAACGAATTCCTTCTTGTGTTGTCATGTCCCCAACCTCCCACTCAGTCTTGTCCCCAAAAAGGAAGGCATATTGAGTCGGCATATTGGCCACTCTCACCCATGCTAATCAAAGGACAATCCCTCATGAGAAGGAGTTCATGATACACTCAGGATTAAGACTGAGTTACCTAGGTCATCCTATTGAAACAGTAACCTAATTAGTTAACGGTGTTATAACTAATGGTTGACTATTTCGTGGTCTGGTCTTATGCAAACTCATTGCATAGGATACCCCCACTTGCATGTCTACTACATGGACGTTTTGGGTCAATACGTCTGTATCAAATACAAAGCGGGTCGTATCTCATAGTGTTACCAGGATAAGGTACCCAACTTTATCCTTGTACTATAGACCTTTTAGGTTGTTACTTGAACATCGATCCTCGTATGTCCCCACATACTAGTTCAAGTTACATACAAACAACCTTGAATCTTAGTTTATTGGATTTGGGTCAAATTGTGCAACATTTAACAATAACACTTTATTGTAGAAACTCAATAACACTTTATTGAAACAAGTATACAATTTGTTTACATTTACTATCTACGAGTTTTAGGGCATAAAACCCAACAATATCTTCCTTGAAGCACCTTGGCTAGCAAACTATTAGGAAATCTGATCAGCCTCCAGCTTTGTTTAGCGAGCATTGCCTTGTTAAAGGTAACAATGTTCCTAAAACCCATACCACCATGGATCTTATTGGCACAAAGCTTTTTCCAGCTACTCCAATGGCTTTTGTTTCCATTCTTTGATTGTCCCCACCATAACCTAGCACACAAAGAATTTAACTCGTTACATAATGTCAGAGGGAATTTAAAACAACTGATCGCATAGTTAGGTATTAACTCCTGCCGACGAAAAGAACTTCCCTTTCCACCCTTGGAGGGTTCGCCAAACTCTGTCTTTGATGTTGTTAAAAATTTCCTTCTTGCTACGAGCGTTCTGGGACGAGAGTCCAAGATATTGCCCCAAACTCTCCATGAAATGGACCTGCAGGATATCTTTTATAGAATTCTTCATCTCGTAGCTAGTGTTAGGACTAACCATAAACATTGATTTCTCAAAGTTTACTGTTTGTCCCGAAGCTGTCTCATAGACTTCAAGAATATTCTTGATGGCCCTGCAATCTTTGTTAGTAACTTTAAAGAACAAGACTATCGTCTGCATAAAATAAATGAGTAATAGAGGGACAATACTTGTTGATTCTCAAACCTGATACCTTATTTCTACCCTCAGCTAGATTAAGAAGACCCGACAGACCTTCTGCACATATTAAAAATAGGTAAGGAGAGAGGGGTTGCTTTAGCGAAGTCCTCGAGAAGGCCTAACTCCCGCTCTCAGTATTCCATTTAGGAGGACCTAAAAACTAACTGATTCCACACATCTCATGATAAGATCTACCCATTTGACGTGGAAACCCATCTTTTCCATAATCCTTCTCAAATAAATCCACTCCACTCTATCATAGACCTTGCTCATGTCCAACTTTAGGTATACAACCCTTTCCTTCCCAGATCTTCTACTTTTAACCGCATGGATGCGTTCAAATCCGAGAATAGCGTTGTCTGTAATAAGTCTCCCAAGGACAAATGCTGACTGACTAGGGGAGATAACCAAACCAAGCACAGATTTCATTCTATTCGCAAGGACTTTGGCAATGATTTTGTATAGAACCGTGCACAAATTGATAGGTCTAAAATCGTTCATGGTTCTGGGATTTTTCACTTTAGGAATTATGACTATGAAGGTTTTATTCACAATATCCATCGATGCCCCTTCATTGAGAACCTGTAAGCAGAAGTTACAAATATCCTCATCGATTATGTCCCTATACTTTTGATAAAACACTGATTGGATTCCATCTGGACATGGTGCTTTCGTGGGATGCATACCCTTAATCACATCCTCTATTCCTCCCTAGTAAACCTCTTAAGGAGAGCTTCGTTTTGTCTATCCCTAATACTCGAAGGGATTGCCTCCAAGATTTTTGCGATCACCTCCTGATTTGGAATAGTAGAGCTGAATAGGTTGTGAAAGTAATTATTAATCACTTTTTCCATTTCAGACTCCTTATCTATCCACCCCCTTACTCGTCTAACAAACCTTTAATTTTGTTAACTTTCCATCTCTGGTTGGCCTTCATGTGAAACCATTTAGTGTTTCGATCCCTCCATTTAAGCCAGTCCTCCCGAGATCTTTGCTTCCAATAAATCTCGTCATCCTCAAGAAGTTGCTCTAACTCCTTTTCCTTCTTTTTCACCTCACTAGAGCTCTACATATCAGCCCTAAGCAAGAACCGTTGAATCTCTTTTTCAAGTCTTGAAATAGCCCTCCTAATGGAACTTCCATATCAATTGCGTCTCCATTGCCTTAGTTCTGTTAAGCACTTTTTGGTCTTACCATGAACCGAAAAACCATCTTGTTTATTCTGATCCCACCACACTTGGTGTACGATTTCCTTACATGCTTCATACTTGGTCCAAACTTCTTCAAATCTTATCGGACGTCTTTTCCGTTGGTTTTACCTGTCAATCACATTTTCTCTCCATTCTGTAAGAATTGGTCTATGATCCTCTAACGCCCCGCGTTTCAGAATTAAACCTTTTTGGAGTAATCGATCCTATTCATTCAAGTTCTAATTCGAAAAATTAGACAAGTTCATTTAGTTCCAAAATCGACGAGTTAAACCTCGATAGGTTAGGAATTTTGTTTTGCGTCGTATCTCTAATTTTCTTTAGAAATCCAAATTCTTTTATTTAGCATTACCCAATTATTTAAAATTTTAATTGGGTTTACAATTGGGATAAGAGATTTAATGTGGAATTCAAATTAAGGCTTCCTTTATTATTTCTTTGGCTATTCATTCTTAAAAGAAAAGAATATCTCAAACCCTAGGCATCTCTTTCCCTCTCCCTCTCTTTGTGTCGTCAGCCCCCCCAGATTTCTTCTTCTTCGTCCGACTGCCTCCCCCGCGTCCCACTTCTCTCCTTCTCACTCGCGTTTTGCGCCGGTAGCAAACCATGGAACCACACAAATCTGGTCGTGGTGTTCATCTCGGGTCGGTTCTCTCTCTCCCGTGTGTTTCTCCTTCGGGGAGCTGGGCGACCCACACACGAAGCAGCAACTATGTAAGCCCACCGCCCTTTTGTTCGTCTTCTTCCTCCGACCATCGCGACCCACGAGCTGCAACACAAGCTTGTTGGATCCTGACTAATTGCCCATTCGGCGAGTGTACCAACTAGTGAAGCCCTCAGCTTCGGTGATTGTTCCTCGAGTGAAAGCCAGGACGTAGGTTCTCTGGTAATTGAGTTCTTCGGCCCAAACCTCCTCGTTTTACTTCTTTGGCATGAGTTTGAGTCTCCGACAGTGATGGCAGCAGCTGCACAATGTTCGCGAGGCTCAAAGTCCCTCTTTCTCGCGTTCTTCTCGTGTTCCAGCGAGCAAATATTGTTTGTTTCCTCTCTCGGTAAGATTTGGTACTGATCGCTGCCCAATCGATCTTGGTTTTGTAATACCCATTCTCTAACGATCTCACATATACAATTTTAGGCTCTTACAACACCAACCAACGAGTTTTTGGGCTCAAATCTAGTGTTCGACAACTACCCACAAGCTGAACACCGTTTGTTCGGATTTCCCAGAGACATATAGCTCCTGTTTGCCAATCTCGGACTTTGGCAAGCATCAACCAGCAGTAATTCGAGCTCGTTTTGGGTAGTTTAGTAAGTTTCAACCTACTTTATACCCGTTCGAACTCATTATAAGTATTTTAAGATTTGATATATCGATCGTTAATGTTTGGAACTTCCCCGTTTGTAGGTTTGGACTCATTTGATCACTTCTAGCTTAAATCCAAGACCTTTTTGGTAAGGATTAGTTAGAAAAGCTTTGTTTAAAACCCTTGCACGTTACTTTTGTGTGTTGTAAATTAGTTTCTAAACCTTGGAACCTTTGCTTGTAGTATTGGTTTGGTTTCAGAGTGTTCAAATCCTAGCTCAAGCCTCTTGCTGGGTAAGAACCTCTCTTCTAAGCCATGTTCGTCTTAGTTTAAGGTCTAGCAAGTGAATCCTAGCTTTGAAGCCTTATCTTTCTTTTTGTAGGAGCTCACTAGATTCGCTTAGGAGTGCTTCAGCAATTTGTAAGTGGATTTCTACCTGTTGGGTTTGCTTGCTTGTGTGTTAGCATGTTGTGTACTCTACTTGTTTAGTTATAATATATGTTGTATATACATGTATGCGTTGTTATATTTATGATGAGTTCGAGCATGTTGAAATGCTTTGTTGCTTTGATATGTTGAATTGTTGTATTGAGTATGTTGGATGTTGTGAGACGATATTGATGTGATAAGCATGTCCTCATTTCATTGTGGATGTTTAGAAATCATGTTTAAAACACATTCTGGATTGTGAGTGTGTCATTGGCATAAAACATGGTCTAGAAGCATGATGAGTAGGATCCATGCATTCTAGTGAGATTGTGAGGTCAGAGGACCTTGTGCATTGAAAAGGAAAGTTAGGTGAATACTAGGTGCCTTAGGTAAAAATGGTCGAGGGGTGGTATGTCACCAATGGATTAAGAGGAGCATCGGGTGCCTTGGATAATATGGCCAAGGGGCGATGTGATGAGTCTATATATTGTGAAAGTCATTGGGTGCCTTGGGTAATATGGCCAAGGGGCGATGTACAGTTTGATTGTGAAGTCATCGGGTGCCTTGGGTAATATGGCCAAGGGGGGATGTACAGTTTGATCTTGAAGTCATTGGGTGCCTTGGGTAATATGGACAAGGAGCGATGCACAGTTCAAGGCCTTGGGTAATATGGTCAAAGGTCGAACGCTGAGCGCCGTAGAGAAACGTTGAGGCCTTGGGTAATATGGTCAGGGGTCGGCTTGACTCGAAGGAGTCAGCCTCAGAGAGCTTTGTGAGGGCTATGAGTGTTGAACGAGCTCGTGGACCTTGAGAGAAAACTGAGTTTGCATGGCATGATGCGGAATTCATGTGTTTTGAGTATGCATGGCATGGTGCAGAACTCATGTGTTTTGAGTGAGCATTGCATGGTGCAGAATTCATGTATTAGGTGTATGATTGTTGCACAATTGTGTTAGTTGAGTATACTTTAATGTGTTGATTGCTCACCTTGCATATGAGGCATGATATTGTAGTTGAAAAGCATGATACTTTTCCTGTATATGTATGTTGTTTGATGGCTCTTCAGGTGTGAGCCACTTACTCAGTACCGTGGCTTTTGTACTGACCCACCACCAGGTTTTGCAGGTGATGAGACTATATACAGACTTGGTGATGAAGAGGAGGCTTGAAGGAAGAGACCGTTAGATAGTAGTTATTATATGTACCTTGGTGTTTAAATACTTGGATTTGTTAAACTAAAGTGGTTGCCAGTTAATTGTTTCGTAGTTGTAATAGACTTAAGATTTTAGTTTCTTTTATCTCGAATTTGTCAGTTTTATCAATTGCACTTGTTATGAGATCTGACTCGTATTGTATCTACTTGAGATGTGGAGGTTCTTAATTCATTGAGTATGTTTGGATTTTGTCAAGTGAAGTAGGGTTATGATCTGGATTAGAAGTGTGCTTTCTCGTTTTTCAGGTAATTCAAATTTTTGGTTAGTTAAAGTTACGTCGTTATGCTGCCGAAATTTTCGGGGCATTAGGTTGTTATGAGAGTAAATGTTTGGTAATGTCCCCTAGTTTAGATTGAATTTTGGGGGCGTTACAGATCCGAAGCAAGAAAAGCAAGGTGTTGCACATCAATGATACTACACCTTTCTTGCATATCACTATTTATCAGGAAATAATCCAGTCTCTCCCAGATAATATCATTATCTACATGGTTATTGCACCAAGTGAATTCCAGACCGGTAAATCCAAGATCAATTAAACCACACGAATCCATAGCCTCGCAAAACTCTTGCATATATTTTTCCAACCGCCTCGATCCTCCCCGTATTTCTTGCAAACTAGTAATTTCATTAAAGTCTCCACCTAGCAACCACGGTAAAGTAGAATTATCTGCCAATCGCTTTAAGAGCGTCCAAGTTTCATGATGAAGGTCCCTGTTTGGATTCCCATAAATTCTTGTGAACCTCCACTGCCACCCGTTTTCCTTAACTAAAACATCAATGTGCCCTTTCGAAAAGGATTTAAGAGTTACATCGATATCTTTATTCCACATTAGGAGTAAACCCCCGCTATAGCCCAAGCTAGGGACTACAAAACCACACTCAAACTGCAAAGTTCTTTTAATACTCTCATCTTTGTTCCCTTGACACTTTGTCTCCATCAAGAAAACCATTTGGGGTTGATGACTACGAATGAGGTGATGTAGTCTTCTTAATATCCGAGGGTTCCCCAACCCTTGGACATTCCAATTTAATATTTTAATTGTGTCCGACGGGGCTGTCCAGCAGCCTCCATCGATCTTGCATCTTTGTTTTCCATTACTGTCTCCTGTCTTTTCTTTTTCAAATCGTCATCTTCCTCCACAAACCCAATTTTGTGTTTGACCCTGAAGGGAATGAGAGCCCTCGGCACAGCGAAAGAATTGGAACGCGTGGACAGAACCTACTCAGAGTCTTTGATTCTAATTGAAATACTAATACAATTTGCAAAAATATACGGTAATAAAAACATATTTAACATGCTGTAAAGCGGCTATAAACATGCTTAATAATTACCTAGATCTAATCTAGATGATTCTAGTGATGAAAGTTTTCAACTCACTTTCGTAGGAAGCCTTGATCGATTCACCATTTTCTTGCTTGTGAGATCGAAAACGCAACAACCTTCTTGTGCGAACACCACCAATTGGTTACACCAGTATATCTCTAAGACTACTGGAGGCAGGAGACTGGTGGGAGTCATTCAGGAGAGATCTCTGAGAGAAGTAGAATGAATGGGATATCTTTCACCCCACCCTAGGGGTCCTATTTATATGTAAAGGCCAAGACCTTTTCCTAATAGGAAAAGGTTATGAATAAGATCAAATCTATTATCTTATTCATATCTAATTTTAATAAATAATTAATTAATTAATTCCATAATTAATTAACTACCCAATTAAATATCACATATTTAATCTTAGGGATTTTATTAAATTATTTATATTAATATGAATCCAATTCATATTAATTATTTGAACTCTTTCAAATATTTTCTCTCAAGAATTAATTTTGAAATTAATTCAAAATTATATTATAAAGTTTCATAAACTTTATAATATAATGTATCAATATACATTATATGATTTCCCTAAATAAATTGAACACTTTCAATTTACAATTTATACTTAATTGTCCCAAGTCTCTTTACGAGCCACCAGTGGGACCTAATGGACCTACAGATCAGAAGCTTCAACGATAGTCACAATACAAGACTAATTGGCTAAACTCATTAACCAAGTTAGTCAACATTATTAACTGTGGGTCACTCCACTAAAGACCCACAGCTGCACTCTTCTCACTACAGAATATTTCTGTGTCCACGGATATCGACTAATAAAGGAAAGTTAGTCCTTCACGAGTGTTCGTAACTCCAGCTGGGTCAAATTACCGTTTTACCCCTAAGTTACCTCTACCTCCTTAAGTACCAGTGCTCCTCTAATGAACAACCTGTGTGTGGTCCAACCATCAAACAGAAACCCCTCTCGGGCCAGTGAGAGGGTAGGGCCCTTTGTTCAAGACCTGGAGACACCACTTAAGGGAACACTCATCTACTTCCTCAAAAGTCGGGAAGGAGTGAATTTCATCTTGTGTGATTATGTTCCCAGCTCCCCACTTGGTCTTGTCCCTAAAATGGTAGGCTTATTGAGTCGGCGTACTGGCCACTCTCACCCATACAAATCAAAGGACAATCCCTCGTGAACAGGAGTCCATAATCCACTCAAGATTCAGACTAAGTTGCCTAGGTCATCCTAGTGAAATAGAAACCTAACTAGTTAACGGTGTTACAACTAGCGGTTACTATTTCGCGGTTCGGTCTTATGCAAACTCATTGCATAGGATACCCCCACTCGCATGTCTACTACATGGACGCTTTGGATCAATGCGTCTGTATCAAATACAAAGCAGGTCGTATCACATAGTGTTACCAGGATAAGGTACCCAGTCTTATCATTGTACTATAGACCTTTTAGGTTGTAATTTGAACATCGATCTTCGTATGTCCTCACATACTAGTTCAAGTTACATACAAACAACCTTGGATCTTAGTTTATTGGATTTGCGTCAAATTGTGCAATATTTAACAATAACACTTTATTGTAGAAACTCAATAACACTTTATTGAAACAAGTATACCATTTGTTTACATTCACTATCTACCAGTTTTAGGGCATAAAACCCAATAGACCCCAACGCTGACTTTGTCTACTGGAAGAGGGAGAACGCTTTCTGTCATTAACTCTTTTTCTCTTTGAAATCTTTTCCAAGTCTTACCTTTTCCACTTACCACACTATCCGACATCATTATTTATTTTCCTTTAATGTTGGCACCTAATTCTGGGCTTGGCCCATCTACATTCAAATTATGCTTTTCCACCATATTTTCAGTCCACACAGTATCCAATTCCATTTTGGAAATATCCTTTAAATCATCGGTATCCTTCTCAATCGCATTAATTTCAGAATCTTTACTAGTGGTTGCCTTGTCCGTTTCACCGCATCTGCCTCCTTTATTCATGGTCATAATTTTCTTATTTTTATCAATTCCTTTGTTAGCCGCTTTGACCGTTACTGAATCTTTCGGAGGAGATTCTGTCGCTGTGTCGGACTGAACCATAGCTTGTTGTTTTCCTTTTTTCGGTTGTTGGTTTTTTTCCTGATTGATTCTCCACTCCCTTTCTATGAATATCTTTGTCTTCCTCTTCCATATATTGGTGCCTCCAACTACCTCTTCCGCCTTCCCAAGCTCTTCCTCTACCACGGGCCGAATGATGGAAAACTAAATTAGAAGATGTACCTTTATCCCAAATTTTTAACTTGAGATGTTCTCTTAGCCAAGGTCCATAAGGGAGGTCGTCTTCATTTGCCTCACTATATTGATCACACTCCTTAATTGTATGACCAAGATAACCACATCCATAACAGAAATCCGGTAGTTTTTCAAACGTAATGTCAATCCATTTTTCTGTTCTCGTTTTGTCTGATCTAAAAAAATTTCACGTTTCAGAGGAGCCAAAACATCAATCATCACCTTAATTCTCAGCGAACAACCCCAGGTTTGTTCTGAATTTTCATCTAAATCCACTTGTTCCACCTTACCAAGAAGGCTGTCAATTGCCATGACCGAGTTCCTGGAAAAATAAGCATAAGGTAATTTATGAAAATGAATCCAGAACGAAACATACCTGAATTCCGTATCTTCGCTACAAATATTTCCTTTAGGTTCCTCCATTATGATGAGAGCTTTGTCAAAAAACCACGGGCCGCATTCCTTGATACGCCTCTTGATATGGATATTCTTGAATTTACACCAGAATAGATTAGATCCCACATCATCAATAATGGTTTGTTGTTGACTCCATATTTTCGACATTTTTTATATGAACATCTCTGGAAAAATCTTCTTTTGAGTAAAAACTTTACACAACAGGGCGTTCATCAATATATGATTTGAATTCTCAATATCCTCTTCCTGCAGTTGATATACACTTGCTTTTTCAGTCGCCGTCACTTTAAACTTCTCGAGTTTCTTTACAACAGCATCCTCTTCGCTTTGAATCGCCATAGATCACCGCTAGAGAACAAGGAAAACCCACTTCAAACCTCTCAACCACTTGCAAAAAACTCTGCCCCCTTTAGCACTAATGGCTGCCTTTTTCCACAGTTTCCTAGAGAGAAAACACAGGGAACCTTAGTTTCCATTAATTTTAACAGTTTTAAAGAAATTGATTCAATTATTAATGTATTTTAATGATGAGTCATTCTAATAAACTTAAATTATTTTTAATGATAAAAAAAAAAAGTAGTTGGAAATATGTTTTTAGCCTATTCAAATGAACTTATGCAATATATTTCTACGTTAAGTTCTTAACATTAAAAATTTCTTTAAATTTTTCAAAACAAAAAAACTTTCTTTAAAAATCCAATTAAAAGAGTAATATATGGACAATTTAAGTATATTAAATTTAAAATGTGATTAGGTTACATTGGAAATTTATTGCTACTATTTAAAAAAAATATTGCCACTGTTAAAAAAAAAATATTGCTACTTTTTTAAAAAAACTACTGTTTAAAAAATATATTCAAAGGCTTTTATTGCTATCTTAAAAAAAAAATCGTCCCTACTGTTCTAAAGTAAATTGAACTATGAATAAATTTTTTGTTATGAATTTTATTTTTTAAAAAATTATTGCTACATTTTTTAAGGTACACAATTGTTCTGTGCTTTAATATAAATTTTCTAAAAACAAATTGGTAGAATCTGTTTGGCTCGATAACTCATAACATCACTATCATTACAAGTAATATAAAAAATTTAGTAGTAGGTTGCATTAATTGGATCAAACAAATTAATGAATTAAAATTTTATAAAGATTTTTTTGCCATAGACATTGTCCTATGTATTACAAACTCTTCTACCTTTTGTCGGGTCTAAGTTTTTTTTTTTTTTTTTCCTTTTTGAATGATGTAGATTGCACAAACTAATGAACACAATTTTCTTATTCCTTAGGTAGAACATGAATTAAATTCTTCATTGATAATCCCGTTGAAAAATTCATCTAGATTAAATAAAGGCTTCAACAAGTCATAAAATATCCTACAAAAAATTATCTCAAAAAAAAAAAATATATATCCTACAAAAATTAAGACACAAGGAAGAGAATAAATCAACTAAAGGAAAAAGTGGAAAAAAAAAACATGCACAAACCCAAGGTTCAAAACACAGCACAACACTCCAAACACTGTTTTCTAATTCCCAAGGTTCATAATAAAGTACCCCAAACACCGTTTTCAAGATTCAGAACATAGCACCCCAAATACTATTTTTTGATTCTCAGGCTTTCAAACCGACCAAAACAAAACTCCCAGGGTTCTGATTCTAAAACCATGGGTCAAACACCCCCTTAGTTCAGAGGTATTTTCTATAATTTAATCTAAAAAACTAGGGTGCGTTATCTCCCCTCCTTCTTTCTCTTTTTCTTTTTAATTTTTCCCCTTCTCCTTTTCTTTCCCCTTTTATTAATCTTTTCTCTCTCTCTTTTCTTCCTCTTCTCTCTCTAAAATTTTGAATCTCAATTAATCTTCAAAATATCAAAGTACAACTCAAATTGACTAACTTAAGTGTTGGATTTATGAAAAAAATTATTTTAATAAAATAAAGAATCACAACTTTACGTGAAAGGGTATGTCTTTTGATAAAGGACACAACCCTATGTGAAAGGGTGTGTCTTTTGTAAAGGACACGACCCTATGTGAAAGGGTGTGTCTTTTGGTAAAAGGATACAACCCTATGTGAATGGATGTGCCCATTTATCAAAAGACACAACCCTTACACGAAAAGATGTGACTATTTGAATGGCCACAAATAGTCTATAAATATGTGATTCAGTTTGAGTTTTGAAAAAACAAGAACAGGTCACAAACTCTTCTTTCAAAAACTCTTCTCCTACTTTTCTCTGTACGATTACTTAAATACCAGTGTTCGAGAGTCCTATGATTGGAGTGCTACATTCATAGGTGGATAATTCGTCCTATCCTGGGAGACAATTGTTCGTGATACCTTGAGCACCATAGAGGAAACAAAATTGTCTTAAGGAAACAACGCTATCGTTGGATTCGGATTGATTTGGTTTTTCGTGTTTCCTTAAGTGTTTGTGAAAGGGTGCCAACATTAAGTCCAAAATTTACCAATAAATCCTTAGTCAATAGTTCTAATAAACCCAGTTCAAATCATCAAAACAATTCCACTATCAAGGGACGTTAAACAAATAATTAACTCCAAAAAAAGGAAATAACTCTTATCTGAAATGATACACAAGAATAGCGCCCCAATAACTATTACAACTAAATATTTGGGCCTATAGAGTTACTAATTAGGAGCCCATTAGGCTGTCATACAGAAACAAGCTAGGAAATTAGAGTGATGCCAAGAAAGACAAAATATCTTCCGAACGAAAGAAGAAGAAGAAGAAGAAGAAAAAAAAAAACTCCAATAAAATGTTGATCAAAATTGAATAGAGATCCTTTGCGAGAGAAAAACAGATTGAATAGAGATGCCTAGGTTAATTTAATTGGCTAATGGCAACCAAACGTGGCCCCATATGTTCTAAATTAAAGAAGAGCAACTAAATAAATAACCAATTTTAATTGTTCCTAAAATAATAGCCAAATGATATATTCGAATAGTAATTATAATTTATCAAATGACTCAAATGCCTCTAACAACCACCTAATCTTCCACCTAACAAAATCAAAAACTCAAATTCAAATCAAAACAATCCAGACGGTGTTTAGTTTAACTTTTCAAGTATTTAATTTAAAAAAAAAAAAATAGTGTTTCATAACAACTAAAAATGACTTATTAGAAAATGAAATTGAGAAATAAAACTATTTTGAAAGAAATACTTGAAAACAAACTTTTTTTAAAAAGAGTTTTTAAGTATACAATAACATGTGTATTGAAATTTTCTATTTCAAATAATGTATCGTGGCCTCATGCAAAGGGATATCCAAGGGGCGGGGCGGGCATATCTTCACAGTGGTATGTTATTGTCCACTTTGGATGGTTTTTCCTTTTGTTCACCCCAAATGATCTCATACCAATGGAGATATATGTCTCCCTTATATACTCATGATCATTTCCTTATCTAACTAATGTAGGACTTTGGTCGCACTTCCAACACTTACTAAATAAGTTTATCTCGGGATCGTTTAGGTAATTGGCATGATGAAGAAGAACAACTCTCCAATGGTTGGTCTAGGATGAGATCAAAGGGATAAGATAGTTCGACAAGTCTTTGAATTTTCTCATTCTCTTTTGAAGCGTTTATTCTCGTTCTCGTCGAGTTCATTTTCACTTTAAAATTATATTTTTCATAGGGTGTATTGTTTGGAATCTAGCTTCTCTTTCTTGAGCTTTTGTCTAAGGTTCAAATGTACATGATCAATGCTTGTTATAACTTGGGCAATAGGGATTTTTGGGCCCTTTTCATTGTTGTTTTGTAGAAAAGGGCCCTTTTTTTTAAATTTATTATTTGGGGACCCTTTGTTGATTTTAATGAGGTCAGCAATGGTATAAATGACCATTATAGCCTTTCTTCAATCTTCAAAAAAGGAAATTAATTTTCTACACCACCAAAATAGATTTCCCACCAATTTTCCATTATTTTCCTTAATAAATAAGGAATTTGGAATGACAAAAAATTTCCTATTCTCATTCCCATTCCTATTCGCATTTTCATTCTTAATTCTTCTAGTCCTTTTGTAACCATACAATATTCTTTGGTCCCAACACGATTTCACCACATCATCACGTTTTGGATTGGCCAATCACACTCAAAACACTTCCGACATTCGAGTTTCTGAAGGAGGTACGTGATTACTACACTTTCAAGTTTTGATCGTTCAATTTTTTACGTTTAAGAGTACGTTCGTGGGTTTGGGACTTATTTTTGCGTCGCGCTGCTTGATTTCTCGGTCGAAACTCGTTGTTCCCGACCGGGATTCATAAGCCACCGAGACCGGGAAAATCTACCGAGACCGGGAAACTCGATTTCGACCGGGAATTTTGGCAGTTTCATTATTCTATTTTTTTTCATTTTTTCCTGTTCGTGCAGATAATGCCTCGTGTGTGGGTTTGTTATGGTGGCCTGTGGAATGAGAGGGAAAGTGAATATGAGGGTGGAGAGTTGACGGGTTTCGACATAGACATTGGTACTGCATACAGTGACTTCTTAAGTCGATTATATAGGGTAACCAGTATAAGTTCAGATGAATTTGACCTTAGAATAAGATGTGTAGTCCAATTGATGTCTAGGGCCCCTGCGTTTGTTATTAGGAACGATGAAGGCTTTAACACCTTTTTGACCTGGAATAAGGTCTCTGATGTACCCATATACATATCCACAATCCCAAAGTGTCCTAGTAACCAAGCCTCACGACCATTTCCCATCCCATGCGTCATGCCAAATAAGGTGGAGCCGAATTTATCATCAACATCAGTCCCAAACAATATACCATCGGCATCTACATCATTCCCATGCGATGAATAAAAAATATTCCTTCGTATAACTTGGGGGATGATGAAGACTATGGTAGTGAACTTTATGGTGGCCAAGATTGGGGGGACTACGGAGATGAGGACATGGACACAGAGGTTGATGTAGTTGTGGGTGATGATGAGGAAGAGATTCACGTACAGTACAATGAGAATCCTTCTGCGCCTGAACAAGTGGCGACATGCTCTTCTGTTCCGAGTACTTCATCCAGGGCAATCATCATGACAACTAAGTCTTCCTCTTCTGAAGATGTAGAAGTTGGAGAAGTATTCATGTGTAAGAGAGACTTGTACATGAGGATGTCTGTGATTGCAATGAGAAGAAACTTCCAGTTTAGTGTTAAAAAGTCAAAGAAGAACATATGGGTAGCTGAGTGTGTAATTGAAGAATACAAATGGAGGGTTCAAGCTATGACTGTTACTAAGGGGTGTGAAATATTTAAGATCACGAAGTACTGTAATATCCACACCTGTGTACGTGAAATGTTAACCCATGATCACAGGCAAGCGAAGAGTTGGGTTATTGGAAATTTGATCAAGTCGAGGTTCCAAGACGTCGGTCGTACTTATAGGCCAAAGGATATTGTGAACGATATTAGACAAGATTTTGGTGTGAATTTAAGCTACGACAAGGCTTGGCGGGCTAGAGAAGAAGCTTTTATTCTTGCTAGAGGATCTCTAGAAGAATCTTACAGATTGTTACCAAGATTCTTGTCGTGAATTTGAGTATTACGAACTTCCATGCTCCCATGCGATCGCTGCATGCACTTATCGACATATAGAATATCATACACTTTGTTCCAGAGTCTACCATGTGGACTCTTTGATAGATGCATATGCACAGCCCATACAACCTCTTGGGCATGAGTCGGAGTGGAAGAGGTCACCTCAATTTGTCGATGTGGAAGTGTTGCCTCCTCGAAGAGTGCCTAGAGTTGGTCGTCGTCAGACTTTGAGAATACCGTCTACGGGAGAAGTGCGGCATGTCCGCAAATGCAGCCGGTGTGGGAACAGGGGTCATAACAGAAAAACATGCAGACAACCATTGAACAATTCTTGATGTTTTAGACAATTTAAGTACATTTCTCTATTTTGACATTAATATTTGTATCATGGATATGTTTTATACATCAATTTTATTACATTTCTATATTTTGAAGTATCTATTTTCTCCGTTCATCATTTACTTTATATCGCGTACATCAAATTAAAAAAAGCAAAATATTTGGAAAAAAATTCATATCAATCTTACGTTGCATGGCTTGAAATTTTAAGTTGCATGGCTTGAAATTACGTTGCATAGTCTGTTTATGAACGTATACGATAAGTATATAAGTGACATTTTAACTACAAGGGTATTGAAATGTAACGAAATCATGTTTACTAAAAGAACGGCCTATTGGCCCAAAGTTGTACAGCAAATTGACGCCTACAAAACTCCATTTTCTCTTGACTAAGACTACCTAAATCTGATTTAGTTACATCATATTCTAGAAACTTTACAGTAAAAACCCCACAATCTCCACTATCTTGTTGTTGTGGCACTTAGGTCTTCCTTCTGAATCGCCATGGATGTCTTGGAAGAGACGGCTTCTCCTTCATAACGTCGCAACTCAGTAGCAACCTAGGGAAGATGGTGCATACTGTATTCATCTGTTTCGCTATGTCTGCATCTGAATTCAGTGCCGTTTGGGAGTCTGTCAACACAAATTCGCCCATTTCCAAGTCAGCGCACAATAGAACCCAATGGTTTCTACCTAAGTTGAAGGGCATGTAGACAGCATCAACCGAACTCCAATGAACATCATAGTCTGTGTGTTCTCCCTTTACGTATTTAGTGACCGTCTTGAATCTACTCCAATTGAACGTGTCGTTCCAATGGTCACTATGAAGGAGTTCTTCGTACACATCCTCGCGCCTCAAAAGTTCCTGCACAACATCAAATATTAGTACAATTCAGATTAATTGACATTCTATAAAGATGAGAATACGTACTGTTACAAATACATCAGTCGTGATGAACTTTCGATGGCATAAGTCAGGACGGGTATCCATCTTCTTTCGAACAAACAGGAAGAGAGAGTCAATCACCTATATAATCAGAAGAATAGTGAATTGTTGTCATAACCCACATTCTTCCGTAAATGATAAACTCTAAGTCCTCCTTAAATATAAACCCTATATCTAAACCCAACCCAAAATCATAAACCATAACATTTACAAATGAATAGCAGTGATAAAATGGTGGTACCTCATCACTCATCCAATGAGACGATGTGAGTAACGTCTTGAACCATTGTTTGCTTCTGTATGCATATACTGTCTTGCGCTCCTATCCATCAGACAATGGGTCATCCAACCATCTCTGGAACTTCGTCTCGTACTCCTCAGGAATGGCACGCATGGGGTTGTATTGCTTAACTTTCCTCCTTTTGTCGTCCGGCCTGGTGTCGACCCATGGAGACCGAAGCTTCCAAGAAATTTGTCGGTTTCGCTTTCCCCTTCTTTTTACCAATTCATGTGGCCCGATTACTTTAACCTCCTCAACATCCTCATCACTTAACTCAACAAGCTACAAACATACATTTGATATACATTAGTGAGATTTATATAATATTGTTTACATGAAGACAAATAATTACCTCAGCCTTAGGTACAATGAACTCGACTGGGTCTGTACTTGGGTGAGACTCCACGGCAGTCATTGAGTGAGACCCTACGTCAGTGGTTGGTTCAGACTCCAACTCCTGTATATTAACATACATTTACTCATTAAAATCCTAAATTTAAAATATGATATGGTAAGAAATATTATTACCGTAATATGGTTTATGTTGTGTGCCTCATCAACGGCCTTCTCCTTCCCGTCTTCTCCTTTGCCGCTTCCTCCTCCTTCATGTCCTTCTTCCTTATTGTCATCCGGTCTACCCTTGTCTTTGGGTCCTTTCGATGGACCACCCACGTCATCTGGTCCTTTCGATGGACCACCCTTATCATTCGGACCATTTTTCGGTCCAAAGTACTTCTCAGGGTCCACAAATTTATCCTGAAAGTTTACAAATGTTAGAATAAATAAAACAAACCAATACAACAACAATGATCAACTACCAAAATACCTTAGAGAGACGACGCAGGAACTTGGTAATAGACTTGAAGCATGTCTCCATATCAGACATGCGAGCATCCATTCTCTCCATCCGGCTATCCATAAGTTGGAGCCACTGGCTACATTCACAAGTCTGCTTTGTTTTCTTCTTTTTCTTCTTTGTCTTATCCTTCGTGCTATCATCCTCTTTTTCTAATTCCTTCTCTTTCTCCTTCCCTTTGTTTTCGTCCTCTTTTTCCCTCCCTCTCTTATTTGAAATTTTTGGAGAAGCTTCAGTGACATCCAACATCTCAGTATCGGCTATAGTAGCCTCCTCTACAATAGGGAGTATAGCCCCAGATACAGTAGGTAGACTCTCTGTTTCTAGAACTGGTTCTTGCCCTGGCTCTAGTACAGGATCAGGCACTGGCTCAGGCACTGGCTCAGGCACTGGCTCCGGTGCTCGTGGAGGCTCCATCACTCGATTCATGAATTGACTCTCCTCTGCAGAAGAAACAAGACTCAACATAACTCTTGCCTGCAAAAAAAATGACTTAGTTACAATCAGAAGTTTACAAATAATAATTAAGACAAAACATTTAAAAAATTAAAATAACTAACCGCTCAGGATCCAAAAACCTCATCAGCAATTATCGTGTATGATGGGAAGTGGGAGCAAGACCATCGACGAATGTGTGGGATGGTCGTCTCACTTATTCGATTGGCCACACGTCCAGTGAGAGATGAAACAGTCTCGTATGTCCATATCTGTGTAAAGAAACAATAAAAGAAAAAAATGAGAAACCATACATACTATATGAAGATTACATTTCAAAATTAGTTTAATTATCTACTAACCTGAAAAGCAAAGGGGAAACCGTACAGACTGTATGTCTCCTGCTTCTTTGGACTACCGCCCTTGCGCTTGTACGACTCAACCCTCCCCTTCAGTGCCTTTTTTAGACTTTTGATCGTCTTGTCAAACACGATGGTACTCCAGTCCTCGTTGCAGAATGCAACCTAATCATCCATCAAGTTTAGAGTGCTGGCATCTACTTGTTGTTTGTGTTCCCTCCCCATCAAAGGCAACTCAAAAAAATAAAACGATGCGATCTTAACTGTATCTTCGTCGTTCTCAAACTGAAGGGTCGGAAACAACTTATCTAACTCTTCCACCTTCATACCTACGTTCTCCCTAAAATATAATCTTAGGAGTCTATTGGGAGGACCCTCTCTATCTCTCCTCATTGGTCTAAAGGAATGACGAAGGCCAGTTATGAGGTCAAATTCCCTCTTACCAAAAGAAACCTTCTGACCCAATAATTTAAAACTCATTACATCTGCCCTATTGTCCTCTACTTCCCTAAGGAGGATGTAATGTACTAATTGGCCGTTAAAAATAACATTTACATCGATTAAGGGCCCGAAACATGTTTGCCTAAAAAGGTTTAATTGGGTTGGACTTAGGGTTGACTTAATATTGCCAATGGTTTTGTTCAAGTGTGAGCAACATGTCAACACAGCGGGAAAATGGTCAGCGAGGGGGATTTTCTCGGTGATTTCCATAATAGACCTAGCAAATTACAACAATTATAATCAACATTTTAAAAAATATATATGAACACATTGCTTACAATTAAAAACAAGTCACTGCCCAATTTAAACTTACTGCCATTTTTCTCGGTTGACCGAGAATTTGATAATCCTGGTCGAAATCGTGACTGGGAAAGCATCGTTTGCACAACTCGGTTAACCGAGAAAAAAGTCAACTTACTGCCATTTTTCTCGGTAGACCGAGAATTTGAGAATCCCGGTCGAAATCGTGACTGGGAAAGCATCCTTTGCACAACTCGGTTAACCGAGAAAAATTTCAACTTACTGCAATTTTTCTCGGTCGATCGAGAATTTGAGAATCCCGATCGAAATCGTGACTGGGAAAGCATCGTTTGCACAACTCGGTTAACCGAGAAAAAATATCAACTTACTGCCATTTTTCTCGGTCGACCGAGAATTTGAGAATCTAGGTCGAAATCGTGACTGGGAAAGCATCGTTTGCACAACTCGGTTAACCGAGAAAAATATCAACTTACTGCCATTTTTCTCGATCGACCGAGAATTTGCAGACGATGCATCCCGGCCGAGATTCTTCCCTTTTCCAGAAAAATTACATCCTAAAATCAACCAAAAGCCACGATTTCGTTCCCAAATTCAATACAGAACCCAACGAAACAATCAAACAATCACTCACAACATATAATGGCCAAGCAAAAAAGCAAGAAACCCTAGATTTCTAAGAAACCCACATTTAGAGGAGATAATTTCAAAAAACGATTAAGACAATAAGAAATACCCAAAAATGGAAGTCAATCCTCACCTCGTGAATTTGCAACTTCGTTGTCGTCGGAAGAATATCAAAGACACGACAACAGTGTACGGTTTTGGCAATCGGAACGATGGAGCTTGAGAGGGAGAAGAGGGAAAGTTCTTGTCGTTGGGGAGAAGAAGAAATCTTTTGAAATGAAAAAGGGTAAAATGGTAACTTCACCCCTTAATGAGCCCCCCAATAAAAGATTCGAAAATTGGGCCCCTTTTTACAAATGAAACATGGAAGGGGCCCATAAAGCCCAATTGCCCTTATAACTTCTTATTTAAGATCAAACATAGCTTAATAAAATCAAATCACTTCAAACCGTGAACAAACAAATAGGTTAATGAAAAATACACTAATATCTTTCTTTACTCACATTTTATTTATCAAATTCTTTCATATATATACACTCTCTTATTGGTCTCTCTGTGTAGTTTAATTATATTTCCATTCTATTATTGTCAAATCTCTTAATTTCTTTTTTTTGTTTTTGTAATTTTAATTTCTTTTGTCTTAACTTTTTAAAAAAAAAAAAAAAATTAATCCTTAATGGTTTTTCAATTCTAAAAATATTTGTTTAGTAAATATTAATCATTAATAAGTAAATTACAGCAATTTTAAAAATAATGTAAGAATCAAACAAAAGAATGTTAGGTATTATTCATTAAAAAGGGATTCAAGAAGTACTTACATTAATAGAATGGATTTGAACTTGTTATATATCCACAAGGGGAATAAGAGAAAGATGCAAATATTCTAGTCGGTAAAACTGAAAATAAAGCAAGTCAAAAGACTATACCAAGTTGAGTGTTCGATTGAAAAAACCGAAAGAAAGAATATAAAAGATGAAATTAGATTTAATTAGACGCACGTTGATTAAATTGGTTTGTAAAGTATAATGTGGATGATTCCTTCGCAACAAATGAAAAAAGTATATGAAAAAAAAGTAGAATATAGTAACGAAGATGGTCATATAACTATCAACCATAAAAGTATATTGTTCTTGTAGTTTCCATCAAACACGTTGGGAACTTTGGGTTTTGCTACTTTTTTTGGAACCCTAAAGTAATTGACGGTGCCCAAGTTTGGGCTACAAAAGCACTTCCACGTGAACCATATTTTCTTCTATACTCCCTTCTTTGTTCCTCAATTGAATCTTCCTTCTATGACCACTGTCTTTGGCATAACTTTTTAGATGATTTTGAATTGCAAGAGATGGTCTTTTTCTAAAATTTGTAATGTTTGATAACCATTCAAAGTTACTTTTAAAAAGATCGATCAGATTTTAAAATATTTTTTTAAGAAACACTGAATGTTTAGCATTTTAAAATTTATTCTAAAGTGATAGATATCAAGATTTTCTTCTTCTTTTTTCTTTTTATGGTTTAACGGGTGAGGTGGGTCGATTTGGATCTCTAACCTCTTGGTCGAGAGTATATGTCTTAATCAATTGAGCTATGATCAAGAATTAATTATAGATGTCAACAAGAGTTTAGTTCAACTGGCATAAAGTTGTACTCATAACCACAAAGTCTGTCAAATCCCTCTTCCCACATTTTGTCAAAAAAGAAAAAAGAATTAATTTTAGATGTTTGAAAGTAATTTTGGAATGCTACCAAATATCTATATAGTTTGAAACTAGAATCATTTTAAGATAGTGCAGAATGTTTTGTTAAAACCACTTTATTTAAAATAACTTTAAAGAATATATTTTTTTTAAGAAAAATGTGCTTAAACTAAAAATATGTCAAACATAAATCTAATTGAAACAGATCTCTTATATTATAAAAGAAGGTATATTATTCTTAAAAATGGTCTTTTTCTAGTTATAAAAGAAATATTTATACATAAAATGCAACAAATATTTCAATAAATAACCATTCAGATAATAGAATGAATAAATTTTACTGTTTATTTAAATTCACATTCTAACTTGATCTTACCTAAAATTGATTTACTTGAATAAGGATAGAGGTAAACTATGAAATAAAGTCTTCCAAATAAATATGGATAGAGTTTGAGTGTATAGTTTGAGTTTTCAAAAAAAAACAAAAAAAATAAATTAATTAAATTTGTACGTGTATTTTAATTAAAAAAAAATCATAAATATAGTATATTAAAAAACTGCAGATATCACATTTTCTAAAAGAAAAATTAAATATTGATTCGTTTTAATAATAATAATAATAATAATTAATATTTTTTGATTTATATTATTGTCAATTAATTCATATATTAATTGACTATAATCATACTAATCTGCTTATTTATTTATTTATTTATTTTGGGTTTAACAAAGGATGAAGATTAGATAGTTGGAGTAATTGTTTCCCCAATCAGTTGGTAGAATTAAATAATGTAGACATTGGGTTTGAAAATCAAATTAGTGGAGATTTTGTCCCAAGTTGATATCTCGATGGAAAGTTGATCTTTTTAATGAAGCATTTTATTCTCAGAAAAAAATAATAATAAATAAAGGATGGAGATTCGAACTTTTTGGACAAAAGTACATGTTAATTACTATTTGAGTTAGGCTCACTTTGACAATTGACTCCTCTATTTAGATATTAAACGGATATAACTATAATGATTATTGATTAACAATATGCCTTCAACATCGCCATATTGCTGATTCATATACATTTTACCATAGTTGCTATTATTATTTTTTGAGTTACTACTTTTTTTTTTTTTTTTTGAGATATTTTTTGAGTTACTACTTAGGTAATAATTTAGCTGGAGATTTTCATATCCTCATATTGCACCTTATAGATCTATATTGTATAAATGGTACAACTACTTTTCTAAATTATCATAAATAATCTAAATGTATTTTCAAGGATCAGTGTTCTAAATTAGATAAAAGGTTTAAATACTATTTAAGTCTTTTACTTTTAAGTTTTGGTTCATTTTGGTCATGTATTTTTAAAACGTTCACATTTTGATCCTTGTACTTTTAAAAAATATCAATTTGGTCCATTCATTTTAATTTTTCTTATTTTTTCCGATTTCAATTTTAGCATGATACACCTCACATTACTAATGTCTATTTTGATCCCTATACTTTGAGTTTTAGTTCATTTTGGTCCCGTATTTTCAAAATGTTCAGATTTTTCCTATTTTGTTCCCTGTACTTTCAAAATGTCTATTTTGGTCTTGAGCTTTGTTCACTTTGGACTTGTACTTTCAAAATGTTCACATTTTGGTCCTTGTACTAAAAAAAAAAAAAGACCAATTTGGTCCCTTCATTTTCAATTTTTCTTATTTTTTCCAGTTATAATTTTAGCATGTGACACACTTCACCTTACTATTTTTCTTGAAATGTAGTCATAAATTTGAATTTTCAAAATCTTCCTTGCTGAGACTTGACTTGTAGTCTTCCTACACTACACGACACGAGTGACTATATAAAATTTACGCTTAAAACTTGGAAATAGGGACTAAATTGGTTACTTTTTAAAAGTATAGGGACCAAAACGAACATTTTGAAAGTAAAAGAAGCAAAATGAACCAAACCCGTTTTCAAAAAAGAAAAAAAAAAGCAACTAGATAAATGGCTAATTTTAATTGGGCATTTTGAAAAATGGTCATGATCCATTCAAATACAGCGGTTAACTATAAATACAAATACAACTCAAATGTAGGAGAAAATCTAGGGTTTATCAAGGGCCAGTTGAAAATCAATAACAAACCTAACAAATAAGATAACAAAAATCAACTAATTAGCACGAATTAAGGGAGATAGTTGTAGTGCATGAAATTGATTGAATCGGTTAACTTGTGTGTATTTAAATTACTAAATTCATTTAACACAAAACCCTATTTTCTTTTCCAAACCCTCACCAAATATTGTCTAGTTGGGTATTTATTTAGTAAACTTGCAAATAATTTCAATATTGAAAACGAGAAGAAATCATTACTCAATTATGCAAATACAGTGTATTCAGTAAACAAATTATGCAAATACAGTATATTCGGTAAACTAATAATTTACTATGGTAAACATCAAATCATCTAAAAACGAGAAAAAATCATTACTCACTATTTCCCTCCAACTTAATTCGAAAATTGGGATTGAGTATTCACCTTTTTTTTATAAAAAAAAATCTGAAACCCTTGAGATTCTTTCCCTTTTCTTCGTTTTGTGCGGTCTTTCTCATTCTCATCTTCTTCAAACCATTACAAACGAAATTCTTGAGAAACCTCTGATTTTCTTTTGGGCACCTTCCTCCAAATGTTTCTTCCTCCAAAAGTTTTCGTTTGAAAACCAGTAAAGACTTTGAAAAAAAAAAATACTTTGTATTGGAAAATATGATACAAAGACGAAAATAATGATAGATAAATACAAAATACAATATTTAACATACCTACGACTACATCATAACCCTTTCAATGGTGATATGAACGACAGAGCAAAAAATCGATGGATGGCAACAAGTTGGGAAAAACGATGAAGATGCTAATTAGATAATTAAAATATAAGAATCTAATCGAAAATTAAAAATGAAAACCTAATTTCTATGTAATCTTTTAGCTTTAATAAAGATAAAATCTGAATTTGAATTTTGAGGGGGAGAGGAGAGAGGAGATAGATACTGTAATTCCATGATCTATGGATAAACTGTTTTGTTTTGTTTTTTTTTTTTTTAAATTAAATCTGAAACTTGACTCAAGGGTATAATTGGAAAGACGATCCTCATGAAAATAGGTTAAAAAATGATTTAGCCATTTTTCATTAAAAAATTCGGTTTTGTCATTTTTCAAAACTACCCTGTAATTTTTTGCCATTTCTAAGGATTTCCAAAAAAAAAAAAAAAAACCAAACCCAAAATATAGGGACCAAAATAGTATTTGAGCCTATATAAAATAGTTTATATTTAATTCAATAAATTTCGCACAAAGAGACCAAAATTTAAAATCTCAAGCTTAATAAGTGACTAACTGTTTGAAAACAAAAATAGCGATTATTACAAATTAAATCAACAAATAATTTTTTTTTTTTTTATAACATGTGGGGAGAGAGATTTGAACCATAGACCTTGTGGTTATCAATACTACTTTATGTCAGTTGAGCTATACTCCAATTGGCAATTAACAAATAAATTTGACTTAAACATAGTTGAGTTTATTAACGATTTTTTTAAGGAAAAGTTTTATTAATGACTTAATTTATTAATGTTTCAATAATTTTCCGGTGAAAGTTGTAGATTCGAACTTCTCTTCTTTATTTAAACAGTATTATTTAAAAATATATCAATAAATAAAAAGTATGTCACTTTTTTTTAAGCTCAATGTTATCTTGATTCAATATATATAGGCTATTTTCACACTCATTTATGGACATTCGAGGAAAGATCTTGGTCTTTTGTCTAAAAATGAGAGAGCTACACATTATATGGGGAAAAAAAAAGTTGGGGAAAGCATGTTATAAAGCATGAATGTACTTTAGAGGGGCTGCTTGAAAACACATTTAATATACATCCATTTCTTGGTCAACAAAATTTTCAAATTTGCCAACTAAATTTTTACTAATTTTATATAATTCCCTATAGTTTAGTCGAATGCACATAAAAGGGGAAGGAAAAACGATAGACAAGCATAACCAAAGTCTTCTTCAAACATAATAACTAAATAGGATTAAAACTGTCAAAGTGAGCATAATTCAGTAATAATTGACACGTACTTCCAATTAGAGATGGCAACGGGGTGGGGTTGGGGCCCGGGGATTGATAGCGAGCAGAAATGTCGCTATTTTAGTCTCAATTTATTAAGCTTTTTGGTGCTTTAATCGTGTTTTTAATGAATATATTTAATGAATTTTGTTATTTGGTCCTTAGGAGCTAAGTTGGTGATTTTGGGAGAAAAAGAGCCAAAATTGAAGTAATTCTAGCCCAAATCCTAGCTTGATGCAATTGAAGGCCCAAAGAAGACATTCATGAAGAAAAGACCAAGAGAAATGAAGAAGAAGGCCCAAAAATCAGCCCAAAAGGAAGCTGAAAAATCTGGAAAATCAGGACAGCGTCGAGACGCTTAGCAAGGCAGCGTCGCGACGCTGCCCTTTCTTGTTGCCCAAGCCGCGTGCGCAGCAGCGTCGCGGCGCTTAGCAAGGCAGCGTCGCGACGCTACCCCTATTCCAAGCCTATAAATAGGCGCCCTTGGTGCCTCATTTCTCATCAATCAACCAAGCCATCAATCAATCCTTTCTTTCCTTTCTTAAGGCTCCTTTTTTGGAGCCCCTCTCAAGGCTTTTAAGCCTTTTTGAGAGGGTTCTTCTAGTGGGGAAATTTTGGGGAATTTTGGGAAGCAATCCTAGAGGCTCGAGGAGTAGTCAGCGGGGGCTCCAAGCGTCAGCAAGGGGTTGTTCAACGGTCAATTCCTTTCCTTTTATGCTTTTTAATATGCTTTCCCTTGTAATTATTGTGGATATTATGTGTAGCTAAACCCCAATTTGGGGTCTTGAAATGAAATGATAGTTGAAATATTGTTATAATTTCTTGTCTCTTGCCCATGTCCTAATTATTTGTATGGATGTGCTTAATGCTTTACTCAATCTGGCCAATTGTGTAATGATTCGATTCTTAATGGAAACTCGACGGAGAGAAATTAGGATAGATCATAATCCATGCAACTAGTTTAATTGCCCGTTGTGACATCGGGATTAGTTGATTAAACTTAGATTCCTAAAATGAATCAGAGTGTAATAATTAATGATTTTTAATAGCGCTAAGGACACTTAGGTTGTTAAAATGAATTAATTACAATTAGGGGAAACCGACAGGAGAACCTATGTGATTAACGGAGATTCTAGGTTTATAATTAGTTGGGCAATGAGATAGGATAATTATAGCAATTATTTAGCTAATCATCGATTTTCAAGACCCCTCTTCCCGCTTAAAGAAAACTCTTTCTCCACATTTTATTTCTGATTGATCAAATTTGTTTTCATTAGTCATTTTGAATTCAAATTCTTTTATTCGTATGAACATGGTCCCTAAATATTATTTCTCCTAAGTATTTTCAGTGCTCAAGAGAATTTTAATTATTTGCTTAAGTTTCGCTTCGCCTCCTTGAGGATTCGATACTCGGAATACTTTCCGTTTTATATAACTTGTGACGACCCGTGCGCTTGCGGATAATCGTTTAGTACAACCGTACAACAAACAGGGATGCACTCCCCATCTCCGTCTCCGTGGGAATTTTTTATCTCCGTCCCTGTCTCATTCCTCATTTCAGAGAATCGGGATCGAGGTCGAGGAATCCTCATTTAGAGATCGGGTCCCCACAGGAAAAAATCCCCATTTTTTATTTTTTTAAATTATTTTTAACAAAAATTAATTAAAACTTAAGAAATATATTAAAATTATATAAATTTAGTATTATATTTATTTATTTATTTAAATAATTACTTTTTAAAATGTTAAACACTTTTTTATTATAATAACACCTAAATTAAAATTTTAAAAATATAAACTAAACAATACAATAAACCAAAACTTAATAATTAAAAAAAAACGTTATAAAATGTTATTAGTAATATAATATAATATAAGAATAATATTATTATTGTAAATAATTATAATATATATAATGTATATTTCTTAAAAAATAAATTAAAAAAAATATTGAGGGCGGGTTTGGGGTCGGGGACAAGGCGGGTATACCATCCTCGTCCCGGACCAAGAACCCGAAAAAAATCTCCTGTTTGACCCCCATATCAGGTCAAATCAGAGATTCCCCGCCCCGTTCAGAGCGGGCCCCATGTAGATCCAACCCCTTGAGGATTTTTGTCATTCCTACTTCCAATCGAGATGTAAAAAGTTCGAATCATCCACGTTAAGTGTTGTTGAACTTAGAAGAAGAAAAAAAGAATGGCTAAAACTTAAACTTAAATGAACGATATTGGGGATTATACATAAAGTTAAATTTAAGAAACTAAATTGTATTGCAAGTAAAATTATACAAATATAATAATGGTCTCTTATTGGTTTTTAAGATCAACTCAATTATTGTATCTTAGAATAAAATGGTCTGTCAACAAGAGCATACCTCAAGTGACATAAAGTTATACATCTCACATAAAACAACAGGTCTAGATTTATAAAATATGAAATTATTGTTCATGCTCTATCCATATGAAATTCAAAAAATTAAAAATTACAAGCCAATAGAAAACTTTACAAAACTTTTGAACTTCCCATACTTTAACAATTCCATATGTAAATGTAAAACCTTTGAAATTAAAGAATTAATTTTTATGTTTCATTCATCTGTATATATTTAAAGGTTAAATTATATTTTCTCAATAAATAAATAAATAAAGGTTAAATTATAAATTTAAACTCTATAGTTTAGAAAAAGTTAGAATTTAGTTATGTGGTTTCTAAAATTAGAATTGCATCTTTGAGTTGTAAAAAAAAAAAATTCATCTTTATGTGGTTTGATAACATTATTTCATTAGACCGTCCTTATTGTTGTTAAAGTCACTAATGAATTGAATACATGACTACTAGAAGTCATTAACGGATTGGACAAAATTCTAAGAGATTGAGTATGCGTTAGAGGACTATTTAATTAATATGAGGTTTTATCAAACTATAGGAATGAACTTCTATTTCTGAAAAAAATAATAATAAATAATAATGAACTTCTAATTTTAAAACCATAAAGGCTAAATTTTAACTTTCTCCAAACTATAAGGATTGAATTTGTAAGATAAATTAAAGTGTGTGGCAATTAGGATTTTTTCTAATTGCAAATATAGCACAATGTAAAAATAATAGTAAATATGCCAATTTATTAAAATAAAATTTCATAATTCATGTATCCCATATTTATGAGGTGTATTCGATTTCTTCTACTGTTTTTTGCTATGGATGCAATTGCCCCCATTTGTAATTTAACCATATTTAAATTCTTTTTTTTTTTTTTTTTGACAATATGTGGGGAGGGGGATTCGAACCACCAACCTTGTGGTTATCCGTACAACTTTATGCCAGTTGAGTTAAGCTCTTGTTGGCAACCATATTTAAATTCACAGTCAATAAATTGTGAACAAATAAGCTTAGTTTGTAAATAACAAATAAATTAAAGTGGGGTTCGTTGTCAAATGGGACATACAAAAAATAGTTTTCATAAACTAGTTTTTTCTTTAATATAAAAAAATGTAAGAGCTAGTTAATTTTAAAAATTCAAAAACTAATTTTATTTTTTAAGAAAAAGGATTAAGGTTTTTTTAGGGCTTATTGCAAAAGTAGTAAAATGGTCCAAACTAATTCCAAAAGTAGCAGTCCACACAAATATTTGCAAAAATGGCAAAATCTCACCATTTGAAAAGTACAATTACTAAAATGCCCATAACTGATAGAAAACTTTCTATCAGTAATAGAAAATTTTTCTATCACTGATAGATTCTACGAGTGGTAGAAAAATTTTCTATCATAGAAGACTTCTATCAATATATATATAAAAATTGACGAGGAAGAAGAAGATGCGCTCGCCAATCAGTTTTTTTTATCACTAATAGATTCTATCAGTTATAGAAAAAGTTTATATCAGTGATAGAAACTTTAGTCTATCAGTGATAGAAACTTTCTACCACTAATAGAAAATGTTTCTACCACTGATAGAATCTATCAGTGATAGAAAGACTTTCTATCATAGAAGATTTCTATAATTTTTATCCGTTTTTCTATCACTGATAGAAAAAGTTTCTATCCGTTTCTATTAGTGATAGAAGATTTCTATCAAAATATATATATATAAACTGACGAGGAAGAAGAAGATTCGCGCGCCAATTAGGGGCCATTCAGGAATATACAAAATTAATTAAAAATTTTGCCATATTTGCAAATATTTTTAAAAATTGCTATACTTGCCCTTATTTACCCTCATGTTGCCACCCATTACAATTATCTTTTTTTTAAGTAAATGTTTGGAATAAATTTCTAGATATTATTTTTTTGTAATTTAAAAAATGGTTTCAAAGATGTCTCGCTTTCTCATTAATTTTATTTACATATTAATTTACTAATAAAATTTATTTAAATTGGATTAACAATAAAATGCAAACAAACATGAAAAAAAAAAACAAATAAATCGAGACAAATATTGTTTTGGTTTTCTCAACTTCTTTTAATGAATTTTTTAAAATATTAGGGGTGTTTGGTCCAGTGTGTTAAATTTCGGTCGAATGTCGACTCGACATATCGAGGGGAGAATTTCGTTATTCTCCTATTCGACGAAATTTCGAGATTTTCAACGAAATTTTGTGTAATTTTTTTATTAACCACAATTATTCAAGTCAGGAGGTGCTTCAATCATCTAACACGCCTGTCTGTGCATGTGCCGCCTGACAACTGTCAGATGATCCTTTCATTTTTTTTTTTCAATTTTAGCATCTTGTTCTTTTAACTCAATAAGTAGTTTTTTTAACTTTCTTTTTAGTATACTTTTTCCGTTTTGTTTTGTTTTTTTATTTTTTATTTTTTTATAAATTGTTTACAATTACACCTACTTTAATTATTTTAACTTTTTAATACATAAAATGATATATATTAGTAATATAATATTTTACATTTTATTTTATTGATGTGTTTATACTTTATAATATTTGTTTAAAATTATCCAGCTGGTCTAAGTTTAATGTTTAATCGTCCATTCAAATATAGTTATAGATGTTAAAAATCAATTAATTATAGTTTAATTAAGTCATTATAATTAAAATTTCATTCATTTAATAATTCAAACAATTTCTATCAATTGTCATAATTTTTTCAAAAATTTTGTTGGTATCAACATTTCTATCGAAATTTCAATATGCCTATTATATGTAACTTGAATAGATGGTTAAAAATGATTAATTGTAATATAATTAAACTATAATTAAATTTGCATTTAATAATTCAAACTATTTTCATCAATTTTCTTAAATTTCTTCTCATATTGACATTTGAATCGACAATTCCATCTAAATATTATCTTACTTTTTAGATATGATTATAAAAAATGGTCCATTATAGTCTAATATATTAAGTCACAATTAAAGTTTCATTGACTAATTCAAACAGTTCCATCAATTTCCACGATTTCCGTAAATTTTCCCAAAATGTCTCTCAACATTTCTATCGACATCGACATTTTAAACCTTGGTTTGGCCATGTCTTGGATTTGGGTGGAAACCATGTTTGGTTGAGTGTAATCTAATCACAATCCTAAGTTTTCAAACACAACTCCATGGGTTTTCTCTTCAAACTCATCTCAAAACCACTCCAAAATTTCTCTTTCTTTCATAAAGTTGGTGGGACCGGTTATTTCTTTATCCATTTTTATCATAATTTTGGTGGGTCCCATAATTTCTCTTTCCATTTTTCTCATAATTCTTTTCATTTCTCTATATTTAATTATCAATATTTCAATATATATATATATATAATTTTATAATTTTAAGCTAAGAAATTGTATTTTAGACAACTTACTCCTATAAATATTTTTAAAATAACATTTAATTTTGAGTTAACATATTACAAAATATATATATTTTTATTTTCAAATTAACAATATTCAAAATAAAAAGGATAAATAGTATGTTATTTTTAATTTATTAAAATAAAATGAATAATATTTAGTTTTAAATCCGCTATAGTAAATAAAATATTTAATTTTTAAATTACATACACAAAAACAAATTTATGTGTATGGTTTTTTTAGTTCAACAACATTTTGATGTGGGAATATTCGAATCTCTAACTTTTTTATCGAGAGTATATACCAATTACCGTTAAGCTAAGTTTATTTTGGCATATGATATTTATTTTGAACTTATTTATATTAAAATAATATAAATATACATAATCTTATATTTAATTTAGTCATTTTAAAGTAACCTATAGATTGTATTTTATTTATTATTTAATAAAATTAAAATTACAAAAACTATGCAAATTTGCTCTCTATGTATAATTCTATGTTCCAAAATTTTCTTTTCCCATGAGCCATGTTTTTTTTTGTCTCAATAACTACTTTAATTTATAACTGATTTAATATCATTATTATGAACTATTGTTTTGAATTTAAAATTTGCATGTGGATCCCAAGGAAAAAATGATCAAACTTAAGCTCTCATTTAATAACCATTTGGCTTTTGGGTTTTTTATTTTTGAAAATTATGTTGGGTTTCTCTCCATTTTCTTAGGATGGTTTTCATCTTTGTTAAAGACACATTTGAATTCCTAGACAAATTCCAAAAACAAAAACAAGTTTTGGAAAACTATTTTTTTTAGTTTTCAAAACTTTTTAATTTTCATACGTGGTCTAAGAATTTCATGTTATGTTTTTCAATTTGTCAATAGTAATCAATATTTTGATTGTTGGAAACAATTTTCTTATTCTTAGTCTATACCATAAATTGCTTAATTCAAAATTCTCTTACAAATTAATTCATGTTACACAAGTGATTTTACAATTAATAAAACATTCACCAAAAAAATATAAAAAAAATAGAAAATAGAAAATAGAAAAAGGAAAAGAAAAATTGTCCAAATCCGAGGTTCAGAACACAACACTCACACTGCTTTCTGATTCCCAGGATTCAGAACACAACACCCCAAATACTGTTTTTTGATTCCCAGGCTTTCAAATCTGTTAGTACAAACCTTCAGATTCTGATTCCAAAACCATGGGTCAAACACCCCTTATTGTTTTTTTAATTATTAAATAAAAAATACAACTCTCTTTTTTATCCCACGGGTTATATAATTTAAGTTACAGCAAAATTTTGTATATAATTTTAAAAAATATATTAAACAGTGATCAAATGGACTCTAAAATAATTATTATTTTACTTTTTGACACGTGGGCATAATCAAACTCTATTTTGTTAAAAAAAACAATAAAAATAAATAAATAACTATTTGATACATGAAACCATCAAGCTCATAAAAGGAAAAAAATATTAACGGTATATAAACTTTTTTTAATGAACTTGTTTTAAAATATTATTTTTTTTTAAGAAAAAAAAAAAAAACTTAATTTTTTTATCCCAAGGGTTGTATAATTTAAGCTCCGGTAAATTTTTATATATAATTTTAAAAAAATATATTAAACAATGATGTTGTTAGAACTTATAATACATTAAGTTGATAATTAAAAAAATGAAAATTATCTAATAAAATTGAATTCTTGAGATAAATTTAGCCAACAAAACATATCAAAATTTTAATAACAATCCCCAGTCATTGTGATCTAGTATCAATAACATTATTAGCTCACTTTCAAAGAAAAAAAAAAACAAAAAGAAACTGCATCAACAAATTTCAACAAATATTATACTACTGGAAAAAAAAATTGATTTCTACCCTTAAATTTGTCATGTTATATACCATGTCTTACCCTAAGCTTTCGATTTAATCAAATTACTCTTCAAATTTAGATAAGTGTTGCAATCTTAACTTTATAAAAAAAAAAAAACGTCGTAACTTTTACCCTCCGACAAATTTTTGTTCTTTGAAAGATTATATATATATATATATATATATATATATATTGTAACACCCGAGTTAGGAGGGGTACATGAATGAACCGAGGTCACATCTGAATGAGAGGGATCTTAAAGACATGAAAGTATGGTCAAGATAAGCTTAAAAGAATTGTTGGATACTACTTATGCCAACAAAGTGCACCTTCCTTTTCGGTGGCTCAACCATAGGAACTTTGAAGTTAAGCGTGTTTGGCTTGGAGAAGTTCTATGTTGGGTGACCTCCTGGGAATTTTCTTAGGAAGCATGTGACTGAGGACCCCGTGTTAGTTTGTGGGGACAGTCTTCAATCTTAGAAACAGTTTAAGACAGATATGATGACGCGGCCAGGTCGCAAGGGAATGTCGGGGCCATTAGGTGTCGAATTCGGATTCCGAATCCTGGGCCTGGGGCATTACAAATGGTATCAGAGCAAAACCTCTTCTAGTAGGATGTGGTTCGCGAACCAAAGCCAACAAGGTGCACCTTCCTTTTCGGTGGCTCAATCATAGGAACTTTGAAGTTAAGCGTGCTTGACTCGGAGAAGTTCTATGTTGGGTACGGTGACCTCCTGGGAATTTTCCTAGGAAGCATGTGAGTGAGGACAAAGCATCCTAAAATGACCACCAGTCTTCAATCTTAGAAGCAGTTTAAGACAAGTATGGTGACGTGGCCAGGTTGCAGGGGAATGTCGGGATCGTTAAGTGTCGAATCCGGATTCTAAATCCTGAGCCTGGGGCATTACATATTTTTTCACACATAAATTCAATGAATTATAAAAACATATGTATAGTATAGTACAAAATTGATATGATTAAAAATGTGTCAAAGTTTTGGTTAAAATTTTTGAATTAAAAAAAAAATTATTCAATTGCTAATTTGTGCATCAATCCAGCATCATTTTATGAAAATTATTAAGTTTACAAGTTTTTTACATTGTGTTTTTTTAGTTAAAATTAGAGGGTAAATGACAAAAATTGAAAGAGGATAAAAATTAACAACATGTATTTGAGTCTTAGATCCAATTTGATAAAATTAAAAAATTTATGGTGAAATTGGTATAATTTGACAACAAGTTTAAGCGTAACGTTGATTTCTCTCTCTCAATATTATAGATAAAGAGGCGTTTTCCTCGTATTTATAATTTTTTTTTTTAATTTTGAAAAGATTGTATTTATTTATTTATTTTTAAAACAAGAAAAGATTGTATTTATAATCATATACATAGAAGAACGTGAATGTAATCTACTATAGAAAAGCAAGAAAAAAGATGTAAAAGCTTGAGAACACAATCATTTTCAATCAATGATAAATCAAACCAAGGGGTCCATGAAAAGACTTAAACTAATAGAATTTTTATTTTGATTTTAATTCCAAATGACCTGTGGCATAAAGTAATAAACAAGGGCTGATTGATTTGTAAGGTCCAAAACGTGAAATCAAAAGACACAATGTCTAACAACCACATGATCACACGCAATCTAAATATACATAATTCAACTGATTAAGGAATTATACTTTTTTTTTTTTTTCCTGAATGTTAGATGTTTAAATTATGATTTCATCTCAAAATCAATTGGTTATGAGTGATAACCCTTATATCTTATAAATTGTGAGGTTTCCACTAATCTTTTTAATATTAGATCCTCAACACAAATTCCTCTGCATTGTTGAATTTGAAAAACAAAATTGAAAATTATGAGATGTATTTTTTTTAGTTTTATTTATTTTTTTTAAATCTAATTATTTATTTTACTTGTGTATCAAAAGTTTAATATGTTACCTCGTACTTGATTCAAAGTTGATTAGTTTTTTTTTTTTTTTTTTTTTTTGAGATGTCAAAGTTGATTAGTTCTAGACTTCTAGTTTAAAATAAATAAATAAGTTGAGATCTTTTGGACGACAATTTGCTCTGTGTGTGTGTTTTTTTTTAATTGAAAATCAAGCTTGTTATGTATATTTGTTTATACCTTTTCTCTTCGTTTTTTTTTTTTTTTTTACATTTTAAAACAATTTTGAATATAAGTCAGTTTTTTTTTTTTAAGAAAAAATTGAAAACTACTTTATGCATGTTTTAATTTTTAAAATTTTGGCTAGATATCAAGTACAACATATAAAGTAGATAAAAGCAGATAAAAATAATTTAATAGATAATTTAAAACAAGTTAAAAGATAAGCATGCAATCTCAAAATAATAATAATAATAATAATAATAATAATAATAATAATAATAATAATAAGTATATTTTAAAAATAGAAAACCAAACCGTGATCGGTAGTTTTAGAATTTGTAAATCAAGCTTTTTTTTTTTTTTTTTGGACAACGCATCTCTCTTATTTCTTTTAATGAGATTAGCACTTTTTTGTTTTTTTTAGTGCAAGATTAGCACTTGTTCTAATTAAAGATATCCATTAGACGTTATGATTTGTATACAAGGGTGTGTTTGGTTTAACTTTTCAAGTGTTTAATTAAAAAAAATTATTTTAATTTTTTTTTTAGTGTTCGACAATTACTAAAAATGATTTATTAGAAAATGAAATTGATAAATAAACCATTTTGAGAGAAACACTTGAAACCAACTTTTTAAAGTATACAATAACTTGTGTGTAAAAACATTTGTGAGGAAATGCAACCAAATATATGCGTGTTTAAATTATAAACAATTTCTATACAATTTTTTTTTTTTTTAAATAAATTCTTGAATGTATTCCAAATGGACCCTAAATCATCTCTCCAACAATATGATGTAATTTGCAAAATATAGACAAATTATGATAGTGCAAATTAATCATATGTATCGTTTTTTATATAAAAATTATTTGAGAAAAATATATATATATTTTTTTAACTCTTTTAGTTTAATGACTCAAGTTAAATTTTAAACTTACGGTTTCATCTAACTAAGTCTTTATACTTGAATAAAATAGTGAAATTAATACCTCAACCCGTAATTTTTTTTCTTTTCTTTTCCTTCCTTTTTTTTTTTTTTTTTTTTGGAAGATTTGTAGTTATTATTTTTCTTTTTTTGAGGAATATATAACAACAAAACACAAGAAGCTAAAGAGAGAAAACATTTAACAACGGTCTCTCTTGGGAAACCAAGCTGTGAACCCAAGATGGATAATCTTCGAGCCAAACTTCGGAGTGCTTCGAAGTACGCGCATGTGTGACTAACATGTGAGCAACCTTGTTCCCGTCTCTGGGAGTAAGTTAGTTAGTTATGAGCATTATTATGGGATAGAATCTACAACTTTTATGTTGCTGCTTTTGGAGTTTTTTTTTTATTATTTTTTTTTACTTGTTTTGGCAATTGATTTGGATATTTGGTTAATCTCGTAGCTGGATTACGAGTGTTTTGCTTAATTTTGTGTAATTAACTTAGTCTTTTTTTTCTAAAAAAAAAAAAAAAAAACTTGTTAGTCTTTTAATGTTGTGTTTGGAACTTCATGATCTTGAAAGATTTCAAATCATAATAGATTTAAAAAATTCTACTATTTGGAAGCTGAAGAAAGAGTGATTTGAAATCTCGTGTTTTTACCTACAAAATTTTCCTAACTAAAACTACATTATCCTTTATTCAACCCCAAGTTTTATTTGTTAAAATTATAAATTTAAGCATAAAAAATCCAATCACACTGAACTTAACCATATGACTAAAATAATTGTATCTTTTTTTTTTTTTTTTTTTTTGGGTTTAAAAGGTCAATATCCTAATAATGGTAAAGAAGAATTTAAAAAGTTGTTTGGAGTGTGTAAGGAAGAGTAAGTGGTCCTTTTGCTTTGGATATCCAACACATGCATTTGCATCTTTTCTCTTTTGGTCTAAAATGGACATAAGAAGGAAAGTGACAAAATTCAAAAAAGCAAATATATATATATATATATATATATATCATAAATTATAAGGTCACTCATTCACTCAAAAAAAAAAAAAAAATATATATATATATATATAAAAAAAAATATATATATATATATGCACGTTTGATTTTATTCAAAACTTCCTTCAATTTCCATCATTTCTTGGAAACAACATAAAAGAAAAAGAAGTTTCAATTTTTTTTTTTAATTTTTTTTTTTACTTTATTGATATTTTTTATAAAAAAATAATTAATTTTTTAAGCAAATATATATATCAATAATATAAATATTTAATTATGGAATACAACTGGGATGGTGGTGACTGATCGATATGTTTTCCTTTATCTTCCATTTTGCTTTTTGAGGCTTTGCTTTGTATCAATCAAAAGCTTTGCCCTTTCTTCTTCTTCTTCCCTATTCAAACAAAAAGATGTCATGGTTTATTTTGTATATGTATTATTGAATCAAGGCAATCAATTTTCAATTATTTGATTTTGATGCTAACTTTTTTCTTTTTCTTTTCTTTTTTAGTTTCTCTCAAGTTCTTAAACTTTTGAGTTTCTTTTTTGTCATTAATTTTTGGATTTCTGACATAAAAGTTCGCATTTAGGGTATGTTTGGGAGTGATTTTGGCATAACCAAAATCACTTTTGCTATTGACAAAATCACTTTCTTTTCAAATATTAATGTTTGGCAAATATTAAAATTGATTTTAGAAAAATCTAGAATCATTTAAAATTGATTTTATAATAATTAGTTGAGAGATGATTTTAGTGGGTGATTGACCGAGAATCACCTCAAAAAATTTCCCTTAATAGTCATTTAGAGGTGCTGCATTTTCCTATCTCGTCACGTTAAATTTTTCCATTGGAGTTGTTGATTTTTTTTTTTTTTTTTTTTTTTTTTTTTTTTTTTTTTTTTTTTTAAAAAAAAAACCATTTGCAGAAACTTCCACAATCCAAGCTTCCAAAAGGAACTGATTGGCGGTGTTTGCGCCGACAATATATGTATATATATATTTTTCTTTTACAACATTGCTGATGCTTACTTTAACATACATATTATTCTAATTTTTTTTTAAAACTACAAACTTCAATTTTTTGAAACAAAATTTGACCGTTTCTCCAATATAATGAATTTGGTTGTAAGAAATTAATTAAAAAAAGGTTTTATTATATGATTATTTATATATTCCACTCGAAATCTTTAGAATGTTGCAACTCTGTATGGAATACATAACTATTATTTATATATTCCATTCCAATATATACATATTTATATATTATAGTTTCATTTTTTTTGGGTTCCTTTTGATCAAAGATACGTCTCTCTTAACCACTTGAGTTATATTTAGATTAAATGAAATATATGGCTTTTGAATTTTTATTTTGATATATACATATTGTTTTACCTAACATATTAATCATGCATATAAAATTTAACACTAAAACAAATTAATAAAATTTATATTTATCATAATTATTTAGTTAAATAATATCTCAAATATAAAATGTCCTTTTAATGATGGTGTAATTCTATAATCACTTTTGAAACCAAACATAAAAATTTAAAATTACTTTTAAAAATATGAAAATCATTTTTAAAATTTTGGAACCAAACATGAATATGATTGTATGAAAATCAATTTTACAAGATCAATTCTGCCTAAATCTTTTTTTCCAAAATCACTAATTCAACCATCACTCCCAAACATGCTCTTAATCATTGTAGTAAAAGTGATTTAGATATGATAGGTGTCACATAATTTTTTTTTATTTACTTAGATTTTATTTAAGACCTTATTTAATTCGCTCTTTTTCAGTAATAAAAATCAATTTTTTTTAGTTTAACAATTGCATGGTACAGTCAAGCCATTAAACTTTATGATGATAATAGGTATCTTATCCACCAATTAGTTATACTTGGTCTGGCAAAAGCAAATATGTTTTTATTTTATAGTTTCTGAATTTCATCATTGTATTTAGGGAAAAAAATCATTTTTTTTTTTGAACAAGGAAAAAAATCATTTTTAACCCTAAATTTATTAGGTTGTATATAAATTTTAACCATCAAGTTTCAATTTTATCAAATTGAACCCAAACTTAGTAAGTTATATCAATTTTAACCTTGAACGCTTTTAATTTCATCAAACTGAATCTCAAACTTAGCAGCTTGTATCAATTTTACCCTAAATTTACATCAATGTTGCAATGTAGACGTTCAATTACTTTCTGTTTGAACCACCATTAAAGCAAGTAGTTGAATTTTTTTTTTTTTTTTTTTTTAATTCACATTGCACCTAATTTGGTTTGAAAATTTTTATTTGAATAAACTACTTAGGAAGTTTTACATGAGTTTCCTCTCATTTTCTTCTTATTGTGTTTGTGGGATTTTTTTTTTTTTTTTTTTTGCCTTTCATTAGCGACTTAGAAGAAAATGAAATGTGGGATGATAGGGAATGCAATTTTGGACTTTTTTTTCTTTTCATCTAAATGACTTTTTCTTGTTGTTGAGAATTTTGTGGGATTTTTTTGGGGTTTTTTGGGATTTTGTTTTTGTTGTTGTAAGGATTACGAAAGCAAAACAATTTTGGAGTTTTTTTCCTTCAAATGTTTGCTGATTTTTTCTTATTGCTAAGAACTTGGTTGGTGTAGGAAACGAAAGCACAACAATTTTAGGTTTTTATTTCCTTATATTTGCTAGATTTTCTTGTTACGGATAACTTTGTGATTTTTTTTAGGCTAATAATAATCGGAAGAATCAGTTTGGAGTATTTGATTTTTTAAATAAAGAGTTTCTCCAACAAATTTCTTACAACAAACCAACGCAACTTACGTTGCAATGTGTGTTTTTTTTTATAAAAAAAGACGAAAGTGTCAATCACATATTTTAATATGGTTATTCAAATGGAAAATTAACTAAATGTCTATATTACAACACTTATGCAAGTTTGAAGTTAAAATTGATACAATCGACTAAGTTTGAGGGTTTAATTTGATGAAATTGAAGCTCCAGAGTTAAAATTGATACAACCTACTAAGTTCAGGGTAAAAAAAAAAAAAAATCCCCTTGTATTTAATATTTCTAAAAAACTAAATGTACAATTTAGTTTTTAATATTTGTTTTATTTTTTATTCTTTTTGTGGTGATTTTTTTTCTTTTGAGTCCAATAATTAAAGTGGTGGGATTCAAACCATCAACTTTTGAATCGGTATCAGGTGTCTTGTCCACTAACTCATATTCAGATTAGTAATGATTCTTTTTGCCACTGTCACAAAAATGTAAAGATTATTGAAAATAATGATGAAACGTTTATATATATTTTATTGAGTTGGACCATCTCAAAACCAATTGGCAATTGTGAGGTCTCCACTTTCCCTCTCAAGATAGTGCCTCTTTGGGTTCACCACTCTTGGGTGAAATTCCAATTTAATTTTGGACCGAATACCCGTTTGAGTTTCATGGGCTCTGATACCACATTAGATAACATGAGGTTTCAGTTAAAAACCAATTGACAATGAGTGGGGTTATATATTTATCTTATAAATTGTGAGGTCTCCACTTATCTTTTCAATATGTGATCCTCAACATCGATTGATAGACAGAGTGATAGTATGATAGTGAGAGTGTTGGTCTCCTCAAATATCCAAATTTTTTTTTTTTGCTCCAACCATATTCTTGTTAGCTTTTCTTTTTACAAAATGTACGAATATTGTATATTCAACATTTAGCCACACAAATACATTGTACTCACAAAGCAAAAATCTTTCATGGCACGAGAGATGGTTAAGAATTCTCTAGTAAATATTGTGTATTTACATTTTCACTCCCATTTACAAAAGACTTTCATTCTCTTTTAGCACTCGTTTTCTACCCCCACTATCATCCAAAAGCATAGCCATCATTGTATTATTGAATGCTTCAATCACAAAACTCATGAAGCTTCAACCATGGAGCTTTGAATATATATATATATTAGCTCTAAAATTGTTTTTTTTTTTTTTTTAAATTAAACCATCCCCTGCTGCACTAATTCACCACCAACTTTAGTTTTGAGAAGATTAATCAATCCTTCAACACCCCAAGTTGGTCCAAACACCCATAATTCTTCTCTTTCAACATGTCGATTAGATCTGCTCGACCAACGTTAAAAAAATGCAAAAATCTATCATCATCATTGGACTACATATCTGGAGTGATAAACACTCAAGCAGAAGCAATTAGGATCTTAGGCACTCAAATTACATGAATTTTATGGATAAAAACATGCTCTCATAAAATCGAAAAACAGAGTATTGTGGTACCAACCTCTTGGAGATTGAACTGAATCGATTCGTTGGATGCTTTTTATCACGAACACACCATGGACCATCACTAGAATCTTCTCCGCTATCCTCTGGCTTTAGAATGGTTTGTGGGAACCAATTGTGATGATAATTTTAGGGAAGAAGAGAGCTTGAGAGAGTTTGAATGTATGTGGTTTTGAGAGCTAAAATTTTGCCAGCATTTCATCAACCTTAAACTTCCAATTCCCACCTCTTCAAGTCATATTTAAAGAGGATTTCATGCAACAAGACTCAAGCTTAAGGTGACATGTCAAAGGGAGGTAATTAGCATGGGATTAGTCATAAACCACTACACCTCCTAAAATTGAAAGAATTTTGAATTTTCTTAAATTCAATTTTAAATAAAATTAATTTAAATAGTTCATTAAAATTTTTAATTAATTATAATTATTTAATTTAATATCAAATACCAAATTAAATAATTACACCAATCCCGACTTCCCTCAAAATCGATCATTTAAATATGAATCCCTATTCATATATAAAATTCAAACCGAAATATGTATGATATACACATTAGCAATATTTAAATCATATTTAAACATTTCCAACTCTCTCTATTTATGATTAAACTATAATAGGTTACGTCAATTATATCGCATATAATTAATGTTAACTCCCTAAATTGAATTCAAACTCTTTCATCACACTGTTCTAAGGTTTAGTCCAATATGAGCTAGTAGGGGGACCTAATGGACCTACAGATCATGAGCTTCAACGATCCGAGATTAACCGACTAAACTCTTTAACCTAGTTAACCAACATTCGTTAACTGCCGGGACACTCTACTATAACCCAGCAGCTGCACTCTCCTCATTGTAGATATATTTATGTCCACTCGATATAACCATGATTAGTAAGTCGATCTTTCACAGGTTATCCGTAATTACAATTGGGTCAAAATTATCGTTTTACCCCTGTAATTACCTCTTGTTTCTTAAGTCCCACTGATCCTCTACTGAACAATTAGTTTGTGGTCCAACCATCAAACTGAGTCCCTCTCGAGCCAATGAGAGGGTGGGGCCCATTGTTCAAGACCTGGAGTCAGCATTTAAGGGAACAACCTCTCTATTATCCCTAAAAGCGGGTATGAGTGAATTTCTTCTTGCAAGACTATGTCCCCAGCTATCTATTCGGTCTTATCCCTACAATGGTAGACTTATTGAGTCGGCGATCCCAGGTCACTCTCACCCATGCAGATCAAAGGATAATCCTGAATAAACAGGAGTTTATAGTTAGCTTAGGATTAAGATCGAGTTATACCTATAGGTCATCGCATGCAATAGTCAGTCTTAACAGTAAATAACGTTATAAAGTAAAAGTGACTATTTCGCGGTCATGGTCTTATTCAAACTCACTACATAGGACGCCCCCACTCGCATATCTCCACATGAACGATTCAAGATCACATCCTTTGTATCATCTATACAAAGTGGGTCGCCTCGATAGTGTCCCTAGGATAAGGTACCTGAAGGGAATAAAAGTCCCCACGCAGCGGAAGCGCATCGTTTGGACCTTACGTCGTATATTAATTAACATTAAAATACCGTTACGATAACTCAAACAAAACTTTAAACAACCTTTAAAGTCGCTGTAAAATTGGTTTAAACATGCTAAAATAAATCTAAATTTATTTTTTTAAAACTTTTCTAAAGAAAAGAGGAAGAACCGTTACAAACCTTCGTTGAAGACTTGACTGTTCTTCGCCAACGACGCTCCACGAACGAAAACGCAGCAGCCGCCTTTGCTTTTCTTCGCTGGAAATTTCTTCTTTGATTGACACAATCACCACAGAGGTTACACCGGTATGTCTCTAAGTCTAGGAGGCAAAAGACTTGTGGGAGTCTTTCTCTAAGAGGGAGGCTAGAGAGAATTCTAGGTCTTGTCTTTCAAGAGTGTCAAGTGTCATGACCAATTAGGTCTAGTGTTCTATTTATAGAAGAGAGGCCATGAATAAAATATTCAATTAAATCAATCTTTTCCAAAATTGATTCAATCTTATTCCTTAATTAATCAATCATGATCAATCAATTCCCCAATTGATTAATCTTTTCCATAAATGACTAATTACTTCCATAAGTAATTAGATCATTTCCATAAATGATTAATCACTTCCTTAAGTGATTAATTATTTCCATAATTGATTAATTCCCGGTTAATGAATTCTTTAATTAATTAACCACCAATTAAATATCACATATTTAATTCCCGGCCTAGAATTAATTAATTTGCCCAAACACATTTTAGGCTTTAAATTAATTAATTCATTATTTTGAACTCTTTCAAACTTCCATAAATTTATATTTGAACTTTTCAAATATTAATTTCTCTCATAATAATATATCAATATATATTATATTTATTTCTCTTAATAAATTGAACATTTTCAATTTACTTTTATTACTTAGTTGCCTCAAATTATTTTACGAGCTACCAGTGGGACCTAATGGACATGCAGATCAGAAGCTCCAACGATGTGAGATTAATTGGTCAAACTCATTAACCACATTAATCAATATTCGTTAACTGTGTGTACATTCCACTATAGACTCACAGTTGCACTCTTCTCACTGCAGACATATTTTTTGTGTCCACGGATCTAGACCAATATCGACTAGTTAGTCCTTCATGAGTGTCCGTAACACCAGCTGGGTCAAATTACCGTTTTACCCCTGGGTTACCTCTATTTCCTTAAGTACCAATTCTCCTCTAATGAACAACCTGTTTGTGGTCCAACCAACAAACAGAAAACCCTCTCGTGCCATTGAGAGGGTAGGACCCTTTGTTCAAGACTCGGAGTAACCACTTAAGGGAACACTCATCTGCTTCCCTAAAGTTGGGAAGGAGTGAATTCCATCTTGTACGATTATGTTCCCAGCTCCCCATTCGGTCTTGTCCCCAAAGTGGTAGGCTTATTGAGTCGGCGTATTGGCCACTCTCACCCATACAAATCAAAGGACAATCTCTCATGAGCAGGAGTCCATAATCAACTCAGGATTAAGACTAAGTTGTCCAGGTCGTCCTAGTGAAATAGAAAACCAACTAGTTAACGGTGTTATAATCAGTGGTTAATATTTCGCGGTCCGGTCTTATGAAAACTCATTGCATAGGATACCCCCACTCGCATGTCTCCTACACGAACGCGTTGGATCGCAACGTTTGTATCAAATACAAAGTGGGTCGTATCCATAGTGTCACCAGGATAAGGCACCCAATCTTATCCCTATACTATAGACCCTTTAGGTTGTTTCTTGAACAATGATCCCATATGTCACTACATACTATAGACCCTATACGCCGACTCAATAAGCCTACCACTTTGGGGACAAGACCGAATGGGGAGCTGGGAACATAATCGTACAAGATGGAATTCACTCCTTCCCGACTTTAGGGAAGCAGATGAGTGTTCCCTTAAGTGGTTACTCCGAGTCTTGAACAAAGGGCCCTACCCTCTCAATGGCACGAGATGGTTTTCTGTTTGATGGTTGGACCACAAACAGGTTGTTCATTAGAGGAGAATTGGTACTTAAGGAAATAGAGGTAACCCAGGGGTAAAACGGTAATTTGACCCAGCTGGTGTTACGGACACTCGTGGAGGACTAACTAGTCGATATTGGTCTAAGTTCCGTGGACACAGAAAATATGTCTGCAGTGAGAAGAGTGCAACTGTGAGTCTATAGTGGAATGTACACACAGTTAACGAATATTGATTATTGTGGTTAATGAGTTTAACCAATTAATCTCACATCGTTGGAGCTTCTGATCTGCAGGTCCATAAGGTCCCACTGGTAGCTCGTAAAGTAATTTGAGGCAACTAAGTAATTAAATGTAAATTGAAAATGTTCAATTTACTAAGGGAAATAAATATAATATATATTGATATATTATTATGAGAGAAATTAATATTTGAAGAAGTTCAAATATAAATTTATGGAAGATTGAAAGAGTTCAAATAATGAATTAATTAATTTAAGTCCTAAAAGTGTTTGGGCAAAATTAATTAATTCAAGGCCGGAAATTAAATATGTGATATTTAATTGGTGGTTAATTAATTAAAGAATTCATTAACCATGAATTAATCAATTATGTAAATAATTAATCACTTAAGGAAGTGATTAATCATTTATGGGAATGATCTAATTACTTATGGAAGTAATTAGTCATTTATGGAAAAGATTAATCAATTGGGGAATTGATTGATCATGATTGATTAATTAAGGAATAAGATTGAATCAATTTTGGAAAAGATTGATTTAATTGAATATTTTATTCATGGCCTCTCTTCTATAAATAGAACACTAGACCTAATTGGTCATGACACTTGACACTCTTGAAAGACAAGACCTAGAATTCTCTCTAGCCTCCCTCTTAGAGAAAGACTCCCACAAGTCTTTGGTCTCCTAGACTTAGAGACATACCGGTGTAACCTCTGTGGTTATTGTGTCATTCAAAGAAGAAAATCCAGCGATCAAGAAGCGAGAAGGCTACTGCGTTTTCGTTCGTTGGAGCGTCGTTGGCGAAGAACGGTCAAGTCTACAACGGAGGTTTGTAACGGTTCTTCCTCTTTTCGATAGAAAAGTTTTTTAAAATAAATTTAGATTTATTCTAGCATGTTTAAACCGTTTTTACAGCGACTTTAAAGTTAGTTTAAAGTTTTGTTTGAGTTATCGTAACGGTATTTTAATGTTAATTAATATACGGCGTAAGGTCCAATCGATGCGCTTCCGCTGCGTGGGGACTTTTATTCCCTTCAATTGGCATCAGAGCCATCGCTGTCCCTATTAATTAATTTTAAAAAGTTGCGATAGGCTCTAATAGGTGGGATTTATGCATAATGTATGTTCGGTTTGCATTGAACTGTTTGGGTTAATTTTATGGCCATAGATTTTATTTTTATGTGATTTTGATCATGTAAGGCCCGGTGTTTCGGATATTTTATGTAAAATCGAGTCCTATGTAAGTCCGGGTCTAGAATAGGTTTTCATGAGATAAAAATCGGAGCAATTGCCGCTGAAATCGGGGCCGAAATCGAAGAAATCGTTGCTGTTTTGCCCAGATTCTGCCTCCAGACGCAACAGCGTCGGGACGCTCCTTCAACAGCGTCTCGACGCTGTCTCGATACCGAAGGCACTCGGTAAGGAAAGCACACAGCGTCGGGACGCTACCTCAACAGCGTCTCGACGCTGTCTCGATTACGCAGGCGCCAGATATGGAAAACGCACAGCGTCGGGACGCTAATCAACACAACGTCTCGACGCTGTCACGATGGAGGCGCGACCTAGGGTTTCAAAAGGCGCGGTTCAAGGTGTAACCGGTCCGGTTCGGACCTGTTCGGTTGGGCTGGGACCTATTTGGTCCGGTTCAGCCAATTTTTGGCATGGTTCGTGATTTTGGAGGCCGGTTCGAGGTGGTTCGGGGCGGTTCGTGCTGTCTAGACCAATTCCGGAGCTGTACATGGATTTTTTAGGATAGAATTTAGCTAAATTAATGTAATTTAATGCTTTATTTTATCCTAGGGGCCAAAATTAACCGGTTCAATTGCTATTTATATGCTTTATGGATGTCATATAGATTATTTAATCCCACCTTAGGTTATAAACATGCTCATGCATTTTTTTATATATTATAAATTGTTATAATGTATGTTTAAATGCATGGATTTGTTTTCATATTTTTAATATAAGTGTATATTAATTATATGAAAAATTGGAAAGCATGAAGCATGTCATTACTTAAATTAAATATAAATAGTTATGTTTAATGTGATGAATGAAGCATGCTTGATTGATTTTCTTGATTGGCTTATAATTGTTATAATAAAAGAAAATCAAAATTGCATGAAGCATGAAACATCCATAGTTAATAATATAATTGTTATATTATTCATGCAATTAGTGTGGTTTAATTATTTAATTTGAATGAGATTGTTGAATGAATTAAACCCTAGATTCTTGATTATAGGATTAATCATTAAAATTTGAAATAGTTCTTTATTATTAATGATTAGAAACCGTCAATCTATAATCAAGATTTGCATGCAAACATAAGATCATAGGATAAATGAGATTAATTTTAAATTGTTTAAAATTAATTAGACTTAGATCGATTTCTAATAGGATTAGAATCTTTTCTTACTTAGAATTAAAAATAGTTTTAATTTACTAAGTAGGAAAAACATTGCTATGATTATAAGGGAACTCTACCGGTAATGTTCTGTCTAAGGCTGGGGGTATTTAAGTTGACGGTTTACGGAACACCTCCTACCTGGGAACTGACCTGGAATACCGGAGTTGAATTAATCATAGTTAAATGTTAGCATGCAATGTCACTAGGTTTATTAAAAGTGTTTAATGCACCTAGATCTTTAGAGTAAAGACCTTACATTACTGAGGTTATAAGGGAACTCTCTCGGTAAAGTTCTGTCTAAGGTTGGGGGTATTTAAGTTGACGGTTTACGGAACACCTCCTACCTGGGAACTAACCAGATTGAGTTGAATTAACCATAGTAATGTTGACTTGCAATGTTGGGTTTATTAAAAGAAGTTTAATTCACCCAAAAGATTGCAGTTGAATCCTTTCCATAATTGTTATAATAGGATCAGACTTAGATAGATTGACTTAGCCGAATACTATCTAAGTTAAACAACCCTATATTAACCTTAGGACATTTTCAGTGGGAGGAAAATTACAAAACGAGATTTAAATCAAGTTTTGCTTCTACGTCCCTATATTCACAACGTGAGATTCATGCTCGGCTTCGAGTCGCCCTAGGAGCGGCCTCCCTTCGGAAAGTGTTTGCATGGATCAATATCAAGGTGAATGGGAAAAATGTCTACAGTAAGTGGGAGCGGGACACGTGTCAACGTATCCCTCGGTCTCCGCCCATAGTTCACACCGTGAGAGTCCTATGATCCGCCTGCAGGTTGCCCTGGCGCATCCATCCCTTCGGAGGGCCTGATCATAGGATTCGGAACATCGTGAACTCCTGAAAAAGGATAGGAGCTCTTAGACTAATCACCAACAGTTGTTTTTCCCTTCGGTAGCCTGTTGGTGCGTGCCTCTGAGATCTGAAAGTGGGAGGGTTACACTTACGAGGATAAGTTAAAAGTGTTAACAAATCCTTGACCGAACAACGGTGGCTAATGTCTATAGGAATATGAGTTATTCTGGAATTAGAATTAGCTGAGAGGTGTCTCATTTCAAAGGAGGAGTACCTGATCACCCTTCGGTGGCTGATATTCTAAACCTCTGAAACGTCGTTGCAATACTAAATCAATAGTTTTAGGGTTCTGTGATTATCTGTTTTGCTAAATTGATTGGATTGTGTGCAATTGTTTGCTTGTATGATGGGTTAAGGCAAAGATAACTAATACGGTCATTGTTTGTTTAAATTTCAGCAATGTCTTCCTCAATTGTCTCTCTGCTTAAAAATGAGAAATTAACCGGCGAAAATTATGCTACGTGGAAGTCGAACCTGAATACGATTCTTGTTGTCGATGATCTGCGGTTCGTCTTAACGGAGGATTGTCCTCCAGCCCCTGCTCGTAATGCATCCCAGGCAGTTAAGGATGCTTATGACCGCTGGACAAAGGCCAATGATAAGACTCGCGTCTATATCTTAGCCAGCTTATCTGAAGTTTTGGCTAAAAGGCATGAGGGCATGGTAACAGCGAGGGAGATTATGAACTTTCTCCAGGAGATGTTTGGACAACCGTCCTACCAACTCCACCATGACGCTCTCAAATACGTTTATAACTGTCGCATGAAAGAGGGCACGTCTGTTCGGGAGCATGTCCTGGATATGATGGTCCAATTCAACGTGGCAGAGGCAAACGGGGCGGTCATAGATGAGCGCAGTCAGGTTGCATTCATCTTAGAATCTCTTCCGAAGAGTTTTCTACAGTTTCGAAGCAATGCAATGATGAATAAAATAACATTCAACCTGACTAGCCTCCTTAACGAGCTACAACTCTATCAGTCTCTTCTTAAGAACAAGGGACAGATAGAAGGAGAGGCAAACGTTGTTCACTCCAAAAGAAAGTTCGAGAAGGGTTCATCCTCTGGAACTAAATCTGTAGCCACTTCTTCAAAGAAAACTCAGAAGAAGAAAGGAAACAAGGGGAAAGCTCCCAGTACTGCTGCTAAAAGCAAGGGAAAAGCCAAAGCTGTGGCAGACAAGGGCAAGTGTTTTCACTGCAATGTAGATGGACATTGGAAGAGAAACTGCCCAAAGTACCTTGCTGAGAAAAAGAAGGAAAAAGAAGGTAAATTTGATTTACTGGTTTTAGAAACATGCCTGATAGAACATGATGAGTTTACCTGGATACTTGATTCATGAGCAACTAATCATGTTTGCTCTTCTTTTCAGGAAAATAGTTCCTTTCGGCAGTTGAACGATGGGGAAATGACACTCAGGGTCGGAACTGGAGAAGTCATTTCAGCTAAAGCAGTGGGAGCTGCGAAGTTATTTTTTAGAAATAGATTCTTACTTTTAGAAAGTTTGTTAATCGTTCCCAAGATTAAGAGGAACTTGATTTCTATTTCATGTTTGATTGAACAATCGTATACAGTTACTTTTGATATGAATGAAGCGTTCATTTATAAAAATGGTGTACTTATTTGTTCAGCCAAATTGGAAAATAACTTGTATGTTTTAAGACCAACCGAAAACAAAGCACTTTTAAATCACGAATTATTTAAAACTGCTGAAACTCAAAGTAAAAGGCAAAAGATTTCTCCATCACGTAACAATACTCATCTTTGGCATCTTAGACTTGGTCATATAAGCATCGATAGGATCGGTCGTTTAGTAAAGAATGGACTTCTAAGCAAGTTAGAAGATGATTCACTACCACCTTGTGAATCTTGTCTCGAGGGAAAAATGACCAAAAGACCCTTTACTGGAAAAGGTTATAGAACCAAAGAACCCTTAGAGTTAATACATTCGGATCTATGTGGTACAATGAATGTAAAAGCTCGAGGAGGGTACAAATATTTCATCTCATTTATAGATGATTATTCAAGATATGATTACTTATACCTAATGGGACATAACTCTGAAGCCCTTGAAAAGTTTAAGGAGTTTAAGGCTGAAGTTGAAAACCTATTAGGTAAATCTATTAAAGTACTTCGATCTGATCGAAGAGGGGAGTATATGGATCAAAGATTCCAGGATTATATGATAGAACATGGAATCCAATCTCAACTCTCAGCCCCTGGTACACCTCAGCAGAATGGTGTGTCAGAAAGGAGAAATAGAACCTTGTTAGACATGGTTCGATCAATGATGAGCTATGCTCAATTGCCTAGCTCGTTTTGGGGATATGCAGTAGAGACTGCAGTATACATTTTGAACAATGTTCCCTCGAAAAGTGTTTCTGAAACACCTTTCGAGTTATGGAAGGGGCGTAAACCTAGTTTGCATCACTTTCGCATCTGGGGTTGTCCAGCACACGTGCTTGTGACGAATCCTAAGAAACTGGAACCTCGTTCAAAACTGTGCCAATTTGTTGGTTACCCTAAAGAAACGAGAGGTGGTTATTTCTTCGACCCACAAGAAAATAAGGTGATTGTATCGACAAACGCCACTTTCTTAGAGGAAGACCACATGAGAGATCATAAACCACGAAGCAAAATAATATTAGGAGAAGCTACTGAAGAATCATCAAGAGTTGTTGATGAAGTTGGACCTTCAACAAGGGTTGATGAAGGAACTAGTTCTTCAGATCCATCCCGTCCATCTCAAACGTTGGGAATGCCTCGACGCAGTGGGAGGGTTGTGTTACAACCTGATCGCTACTTGGGTTTAACTGAAACTCAGGTTGTCATACCTAATGATGGCATTGAGGATCCATTGTCCTATCGACAGGCAATGAATGACGAAGATAAGGATGAATGGGTCAAAGCCATGAACCTGGAAATGGAGTCAATGTACTCCAATTCTGTATGGGAACTTGCAGATCTACCAAATGGGGTAAAACCCATAGGGTGCAAATGGATCTATAAGAGAAAAAGAGATGCAGTTGGAAAGGTACAGACCTTCAAAGCTAGACTAGTGGCAAAGGGTTATACCCAAAAGGAGGGGGTTGACTATGAGGAAACCTTTTCTCCTGTAGCCATGTTAAAGTCCATAAGAATTCTTTTATCCATTGCCACATATTATGACTATGAAATATGGCAAATGGACGTCAAGACTGCCTTTCTGAATGGTAATCTTGAAGAGAATATCTTTATGTCTCAACCCGAAGGGTTCATAGCCCAAGGTCAGGAACAAAAGGTTTGTAAGCTAAATCGATCCATTTATGGATTGAAACAAGCATCCAGATCATGGAACATTATATTTGATACTGCAATCAAATCTTTTGGCTTTGACCAAAACGTTGATGAGCCTTGTGTATACAAGAAAGTCAACAAAAGGAAAGTAGCTTTTCTAATACTTTATGTAGACGATATCCTACTCATTGGGAATGATGTAGGATACCTCACTGACATTAAGAAATGGCTAGCAGCCCAATTCCAAATGAAAGATCTGGGAGAGGCTCAATATGTTCTGGGAATCCAAATCATTAGGGATCGTAAGAACAAAACGCTAGCTCTGTCTCAAGCAACGTATATTGACAAGATGTTGTCTCGATATTCGATGCAAAACTCCAAGAAGGGACTCCTACCCTTCAGACATGGGGTACACCTGTCTAAGGAACAATCTCCTAAGACACCTCAAGAAGTTGAGAACATGAGACACATTCCCTACGCCTCAGCTGTGGGCAGCTTAATGTATGCCATGCTCTGCACTAGGCCTGACATATGTTATGCAGTGGGAGTAGTCAGTAGGTATCAGTCTAATCCAGGGTTGGACCACTGGGGAGCGGTTAAGAATATCCTCAAGTATCTTCGGAGAACGAGGGACTATATGCTTGTGTATGGAGCTAAGGATTTGATTCTTACTGGATACACTGATTCTGACTTTCAAGCTGATAAGGATTCTAGGAAATCCACATCAGGGTCAGTATTCACCTTCAATGGAGGAGAAGTAGTGTGGAGAAGCATCAAACAAGGATGCATAGCAGACTCAACCATGGAGGCTGAGTATGTAGCAGCTTGCGAAGCAGCTAAGGAGGCAGTATGGCTCAGAAAGTTCTTGACTGATTTGGAAGTGGTTCCAAATATGAACGTGCCCATAACACTATACTGTGATAATAGTGGGGTTGTAGCCAACTCAAAAGAACCTCGAAGCCACAAACGGGGTAAACACATCGAGAGGAAGTATCACCTGATACGGGAGATTGTGCAAAGAGGAGATGTGATCGTCACTAAGATCGCCTCGGAGCACAACATCGCTGATCCATTTACAAAGGCTCTCACGGCTAAAGTGTTTGAGGGTCATCTAGAAGGTCTAGGTCTACGAGATATGTATGCCATCTAATCTAGGGCGAGTGGGAGAAATGTATAATGGGTATAAGGATGCCCTAGTTCATTGTATTTCCAGCTTTAGATTATTGCATTTACATCCCACTAACTAAGTGTTTTAGTTCAAGTGGGAGTTTGTTGGGTTTTATGCCCTAAAACTCGTAGATAGTGAATGTAACCGTTGACCGGATATTAATGAAATAATATTGATATATTTTTTTTCCATTAATTGTTATTAGTTATTTTATATATGTCTTTGCCTAATAAAAACCCTAATCCAATAAACTAGACATCCAAGGCTGTAATATGAGTCTTGAACTATATGTAGCGACATATGAGATCATTGTTCAAGAAACAACCTAAAGGGTCTATAGTATAGGGATAAGATTGGGTGCCTTATCCTGGTGACACTATGGATACGGCCCACTTTGTATTTGATACAAACGCTGCGATCCAACGCGTTCATGTAGGAGACATGCGAGTGGGGGTATCCTATGCAATGAGTTTGCATAAGACCGGACCGCGAAATAGTAACCACTAGTTATAACACCGTTAACTAGTTGGTTTTCTATTTTCACTAGGACGACCTAGACAACTTAGTCTTAATCCTGAGTTGATTATGGACTCCTGCTCATGAGAGATTGTCCTTTGATTTGTATGGGTGAGAGTGGCCAATACGCCGACTCAATAAGCCTACCACTTTGGGGACAAGACCGAATGGGGAGCTGGGAACATAATCGTACAAGATGGAATTCACTCCTTCCCGACTTTAGGGAAGCAGATGAGTGTTCCCTTAAGTGGTTACTCCGAGTCTTGAACAAAGGGCCCTACCCTCTCAATGGCACGAGATGGTTTTCTGTTTGATGGTTGGACCACAAACAGGTTGTTCATTAGAGGAGAATTGGTACTTAAGGAAATAGAGGTAACCCAGGGGTAAAACGGTAATTTGACCCAGCTGGTGTTACGGACACTCGTGGAGGACTAACTAGTCGATATTGGTCTAAGTTCCGTGGACACAGAAAATATGTCTGCAGTGAGAAGAGTGCAACTGTGAGTCTATAGTGGAATGTACACACAGTTAACGAATATTGATTATTGTGGTTAATGAGTTTAACCAATTAATCTCACATCGTTGGAGCTTCTGATCTGCAGGTCCATAAGGTCCCACTGGTAGCTCGTAAAGTAATTTGAGGCAACTAAGTAATTAAATGTAAATTGAAAATGTTCAATTTACTAAGGGAAATAAATATAATATATATTGATATATTATTATGAGAGAAATTAATATTTGAAGAAGTTCAAATATAAATTTATGGAAGATTGAAAGAGTTCAAATAATGAATTAATTAATTTAAGTCCTAAAAGTGTTTGGGCAAAATTAATTAATTCAAGGCCGGAAATTAAATATGTGATATTTAATTGGTGGTTAATTAATTAAAGAATTCATTAACCATGAATTAATCAATTATGTAAATAATTAATCACTTAAGGAAGTGATTAATCATTTATGGGAATGATCTAATTACTTATGGAAGTAATTAGTCATTTATGGAAAAAATTAATCAATTGGGGAATTGATTGATCATGATTGATTAATTAAGGAATAAGATTGAATCAATTTTGGAAAAGATTGATTTAATTGAATATTTTGTTCATGGCCTCTCTTCTATAAATAGAACAGTAGACCTAATTGGTCATGACACTTGACACTCTTGAAAGACAAGACCTAGAATTCTCTCTAGCCTCCCTCTTAGAGAAAGACTCCCACAAGTCTTTGGCCTCCTAGACTTAGAGACATACCGGTGTAACCTCTGTGGTTATTGTGTCATTCAAAGAAGAAAATCCAGCGATCAAGAAGCGAGAAGGCTGCTGCGTTTTCGTTCGTTGGAGCGTCGTTGGCGAAGAACGGTCAAGTCTACAACGGAGGTTTGTAACGGTTCTTCCTCTTTTCGATAGAAAAGTTTTTTAAAATAAATTTAGATTTATTCTAGCATGTTTAAACCGTTTTTACAGCGACTTTAAAGTTAGTTTAAAGTTTTGTTTGAGTTATCGTAACGGTATTTTAATGTTAATTAATATACGGCGTAAGGTCCAATCGATGCGCTTCCGCTGCGTGGGGACTTTTATTCCCTTCACAAGACTCATATTACAGCCTTGGATGTCTAGTTTATTGGATTAGGGTTATTATTAGGCAAAGACAAATATAAAATAACTAATAACAATTAATGGAAAATATATCAATATTATTTCATTAATATCCGGTCAACGGTTACATTCACTATCTACGAGTTTTAGGGCATAAAACCCAACAGTACCCTACCTTATCCCTATACTTTAGACCGTTTTGGCTATTTACTTGAACTTGATCCAGTTTTATGTCTCCACATATCGTTCAAGTATTCATGTTATAGCTAGGGGTTCTTAGTTTATTGGATTTGGGTTATAATGTGCAATTCACTTACTACTCAATAACATCTTTACTGAATAAATCTCAATAACAACTTTATTGAAAAATAAAATATGTTTACCGTTTACAAACTACGAGTTTTAACACATAAAATCCAACAATATCAACAACAAAGTATGAAAGCAAGTGCAAGAGGTTGTTGAACTTGCATCCAACGACTTTCCTCAATAGAGAAATCACTACAGGAATTTGGATTTTTCCCGACGCGCAAAGACGTCGGTAAAAATACCAAAACGCATCCGCAAAGGCTTTCCCGACGCTTATTTCTGTGTTAGGAAGAACATTGAAATAGAACAGTCGACAAACGTTCTACCGACGTTGCTTTTAACGGCATCGGCAAAGATGCTCTTTCCCGACGCACAATCATCCGCATCGGGTGAAAATTGGATTTTGGCCAACCTAGTTTACGTGTCGAGAGAAATTTTTTTTGCTGATGCCACGTGGCAGGGTTGGCAGAAAGGCTCTCTGCCGATGCCATCCACGTGGTGTCAGCAGAAAGGCCACTTCAGTCACTCTACCGACGCCACATGGATGGCGTCAGTAGAAAGACCCTTTGTCGACGCCACATGGTGACGTCGACAATTTTTCTTGCTACCATAGCTGCATGATAGCAACAATCTAAGCTTAAACAACACATTCAATTTGTGGCAACTAATCCTAACTTTGAGAACTAATTGAAAAAATGTAAGCATAAGAAGCAAAATTGATACTAGAATTAGGGGCATACATGCTTTTGTGTTTCTCCTCGTGATTCTGTGAAGTGTGAAAATGATACTATCACATATGACTGCCCTTGGGAGCAGTTCAGACCTATTCTCGGTGGGAGCATCTGGCAACTCACATATGACTAGTCAATTTTTCTTAAGAGAGATATGTTAAATTTACAAGTGAACACTAAAACAAAGAAAAGAAACAACTTACAATTGCTCTCAAGAGAGTTAAACTAAATATGCAAGGACACTTTGAACTCGTCGATGTAGTGACAGATCCAGAATTTTACGTTAGGGGGGCACAAGTTCATATTAGGTTAAATTACAATAGTCCTAAGCTTTTAGATTTGTGTTTATATAGTCCCTAAACTTTAAAAAATGTCTAATACATCTATGAATTTTCAATTTTGTGTCCAGTATATCCATAGAGTTTTAATTTTGTATTCAATAAGTTCTTAACTCATGCATTCGACATTTTAAAAAAATTAAAACTTACAAGTTTTTAACTCATTCAACATTTTTTTAAAAAAATTAATGTATTTACTAGTTATACAATTGAAAGTTTAAGGTTCAATTAGATACAAAATTAAATTTTATGTCAAATAGAAAAGTTAAATTAAAATAATAATAATAATATGTTTAAGACCTATTAGATGTATAGTTGAAACTTCATGGATCTATTAGACATTTTTAAAGTTAAAAGACTTATTAAACAAAAATTAAAAGTTTAAGGACCTATCAGACACAAATTTTAATATTAAGGAACTGAACTTATAATTTAACATTCATATAAATATAATTTAAAATGCATTGGTGTAATATTTAGATAAAGTAATATTATTTCTAAAATTATAATAAACCTAGAACTATCCACGACAAAGAATGAAACTTGAAATATTTAAGATTTTTTAAAATGGGATGTTTTTTTCTACAATTAATTTTTCTAAAATAATTTAGAAATGTGTGTAAAATGAAAAGATAAACTAAATTCTAAGTTATTTTGATTAATATATATTTTAATTTAAAAATTGAAAATTGAAAAAAAAAAGAAAAGAAAGAAAAAAGGTTAGAGCTTTTCAAAAAAAAAAATTGAAAATTGAAACAAAAACAAAACAACAAAAAAACGTTCAGGCTTTCTTTTTAAAAAAAATGAAAATTGAAACAAAAAACTAAAAAGAACAAAAAAAACATAAAGCAAAAAGAACAAAAAAAAAAGGGAAAATACACTTTTGGTCCCTAAGGTTTGTGTTAGGTTTCATTTTGGTCCCTGAGTTTTCAAACTCGACAATTTAGTCTCTGAGGTTTGAATCTTGTTTCATTTTAGTCCCTCCATCCATTTCCCCGTTAAATTCTTAGCAGATTGCTGACGTGGCATAATTTTTTATTTAATTTTTTCAATTTTATAAAATAATAATAATAATAATCAATTAAAAAATATATGTTTTATTATTATTTCATTTCTCCCTCCTCCTCCACCTTCTTCTTTTTCTCAACTCGAGCCATCCATCGTCCGCTGACCATCGCTGCCACCATCGTCGGCGACCGACCGCCGCCGTCGCCAGAGTTTTCTTTTTTTTTCTTTTTCTTATTCTTCCTTTGTTCCTCCCGATTTTAGATCTCTCTCTCCTCTGTGTGTTTTGCCCAGCAGTCGTCGTCCAGTTCAGACCATACTCGAGTTTCCAGCCGCCACCGTCGAGAGCCTACTCGAGTTTCCAACCGTCGTCGACCTCCATGAAAGCATCTTGAAACTCAAAACTCTAAGGCCCAACAACCTCATTTACAAGCTATTCACGACCTTGCTCGGAAAAATCCCCAAACCTCTCAACAATCTCACTTACTCAGTTCGAAAATGCGGAGCCTCATAGTTTTTTTCCCGCTCCCCATTTCTCTGGAATCGAAAGGGAATACTCTGAAACAAAGGGGAAATATTTTAGACCGACCCCCTTCAATTCTAAGACAAAGAAAGGTAGATCTGGGTGCAGCAAAGTGGAGTGACAGCGGCCAAACGAAACGCGCGGGGTAGCTGGGTGCAGTAGAGTGGAGCAACGACGGCCATGTTGGGTTTTATGCCCTAAAACTCGTAGATAGTGAACGTAACTGTTGACCGGATATTAATGAAATAATATTGATATATTTCCATTAATTGTTATTAGTTATTTTATATTTGTCTTTGCCTAAAAATAACCCTAATCCAATAAACTAGACATCCAAGGCTGTAATATGTGTCTTGAACTATATATAGCGACATATGGGATCATTGTTCAAGAAACAGCCTAAAGGGTCTATAGTATAGGGATAAGACTGGGTGCCTTATCCTGGTGACACTATGGATACGACCCACTTTGTATTTGATACAAACGCTGTGATCCTATGCGTTCGTGTAGGAGACATGCGAGTGGGGGTATCCTATGCAATGAGTTTGCATAAGACCGGACCGCGAAATAGTAACCACTGGTTATAACACCGTTAACTAGTTGGTTTTCTATTTCACTAGGACGACCTAGACAAGTTAGTCTTAATCCTGAGTTGATTATGGACTCCTGCTCATGAGAGATTGTCCTTTGATTTGCATGGGTGAGAGTGGTCAATACGCCGACTCAATAAGCCTACCATTTTGGGGACAATACCGAATGGGGAGCTGGGAACATAAACGTACAAGATGGAATTCACTCCTTCCCGACTTTAGGGAAGCAGATGAGTGTTCCCTTAAGTGGTTACTCCGAGTCTTGAACAAAGAGCCCTACCCTCTCAATGACACGAGAGGGTTTTTTGTTTGATGGTTGGACCACAAACAGGTTGTTCATTAGAGGAGAACTGGTACTTAAGGAAATAGAAGTAACCCAGGGGTAAAACTGTAATTTGACCCAGCTGGTGTTACGGACACTCGTGAAGGACTAACTAGTCGATATTAGTCTAGATCCGTGGACACAAAAAATATGTCTGTAGTGAGAAGAGTGCAACTGTGAGTCTATAGTGGAATGAACACACAGTTAACGAATATTGATTAATGTGATTAATGAGTTTGACCAATTAATCTCACATCGTTGGAGCTTCTGATCTGCAGGTCCATTAGGTCCCACTGGTAGCTCATAAAGTAATTTGAGGCAACTAAGTAATAAATGTAAATTGAAAATGTTCAATTTACTAAGGGAAACAAATATAATATATATTGATATATTATTATGAGAGAAATTAATATTTCTAGAAATTCAAATATAAATTTATGGAAGTTTGAAAGAGTTCAAATAATGAATTAATTAGTTTAAGGCCTAAAATGTGTTTGGGAAAATTAATTAATTCTAGGCCGAGAATTAAATATGTGATATTTAATTGGTGGTTAATTAATTAAAGAATTCATTGACCGAGAATTAATCAATTATGGAAATAATTAATCACTTAAGGAAGTGATTAATCATTTATGGAAATGATCTAATCACTTATGGAAGTAATTAGTCATTTGTGGAAAAGATTAATCAATTATAGAATTGATTGATCATGATTGATTAAATAAGGAATAAGATTGAATCAATTTTGGAAAAGATTGATTTAATTGAATATTTTATTCATGGCCTCTCTTCTATAAATAGAACACTAGACCTAATTGATCCATGACACTTTTTGCTTTTGCTCTTAGACTCTCAAGACAAGACCTAGAATTCTCTCTAGCCTCCCTCTTAGAGAAAGACTCCCACAAGTCTTTTGCCTCCTAGACCTAGAGTCATACCGGTGTAACCTCTGTGGTTATTGTGTCACTCAAGAAGGAGGCTGCTGCGTTTTGTTCGTTGGAGCATCGTTGGCGAAGAACGGTCAAGTCTACAACGGAGGTTTGTAACGGTTCTTCCTCTTTTCTTTAGAAAAGTATGAAAATAAATTTGGATTTATTTTTCAGCATGTTTAAACCAATTTTCCAGCAACTTTAAAGAGAGTTTAAAGTTTTTTTTGAGTTTTTGTAACGGTATTTTAATGTTAATTAATATACGGCGTAAGGTCCAATCGATGCGCTTCCGCTGCGTGAGGACTTTTATTCCCTTCAGGCTAAACGAAACACGCGAGGGAGAGAGAATGGAGGAAGAGGGAAGAAGAAGAAGAAAAAGGGGAGGGGAGAAGAAGAAGAAAATAGGAGAAAAAAAAGAGTGAAAAATAATGGGTGTTCCGACGACGACGACAATGCTCCTACGACTAGTGAGGAAGAAGAAGAAAGAGAAGGAGAAAGAGAAGAAGAAAGAGAGAATTTAAAAAATATAATATTCTAACAAGAATTTATATTATTTTATTTTAAAAATTTAAAAAAATATCTATATTTTTTAAATAAAATATAGTTGTCACGTCAGCATTTCATTAATATTAACGGAAAAATAGATGGAAAAAATACATTAAAAGCTCACACGTACTAACCTTGTACTTAAGACCTTACACGAGCACATGTGCTTCTACCTCCCCTTTGACCAAGGATCCAAAGGCTAAATATGATACTTCATTTGAAATATATTATACATATATATTTTGTTTATAATTTCAGGGGCACGTGTCTTGTGGCCCCAACGTAGATCCGCCCCTGAATAGATGTGACCTTTTATCGAATGGAAGAAAACCTACCAAGAGAAAATTTTTCAAACATTCATTTTATAACTAAATGCAATAACAACGTATAAAACAAACTTCTAAAGTTTCATAAACCTATAGACATAACCGCAAAATATAGTTGAACAACAATGGTATCCACGTCTAAATCATCAAGTGAGTTCATTTTTCTCGACTTTCACACAACAATAAACTATACTTAAATGATAGATTTATGAAGTTTGAATTTTATTAATCAAATTCATTTGAAATATATTATACATATATATTTTGTTTATAATTTCAGGGGACACGTGTCTTGTGGCCCCAACGTAGATCCGCCCCTGAATAGATGTGACCTTTTATCGAATGGAAGAAAACCTAAACTATACTTTAATGCTAAATATGATACTTCATTTGAAATATATTATACATATATATTTTGTTTATAATTTCAGGGGGCACGTGTTTTGTGGCCCCAACGTAGATCCGCCCCTGAATAGATGTGACCTTTTATCGAATGGAAGAAAACCTACCAAGAGAAAATTTTTCAAACATTCCTTTTATAACTAAATGCAATAACAACGTATAAAACAAACTTCTAAAGTTTCATAAACCTATAGACATAACCGCTAAATATAGTTGAACAACAATGGTATCCACGTCTAAATCATCAAGTGAGTTCGTTTTTCTCGACTTTCACTCAACAATAAACTATACTTTAATGATAGATTTATGAAGTTTGAATTTTATTAATCAAATTCAAACTTAAAAAATCTAGACGTAAACACCACATTTATCTCATCCTATAGGCAAACAAACGAAGCTCAACATTTTCAACCGATGTAACTTTATTGTTGAAAAAAGTCAATATTGTCAAGCAAACACATATACTAATCTTCCTTACTCACAAAAACAAAAACCATATTTACACTTAACATCAAAACCATTAACTTTAATCAACAAAAACCAAAAGCTCAAAATACAAAAAAAAAAAAAAAAAAAAAAAAAAAAAAAAATATTTATACTTTCTTTACTTAGCCACTTTTCACCAAACTAGTTTGAAACTACGCGTGTTATAATACCTTTTAAGTATAAGTAGTTAATTAGAAAATTTGAAATATGACTTGATAAGGTACCAAAAAAATATAAAAATGAATAAATACACATGAATTTATAATTATTGCAAAAATTGATATGTATGTGACCAAATTGAACCATTCTAATAAAAATGGTTTATAACCAATATCATGGATATAAATCAAATATAAAAAATCTCACCCGCTTAAACATTTTTTAAGATTGAAGATAATGAAAAGTCTTTTAAGTTACCTAGGTAAGCATTTATATTTTCCAAAATCTTAATTTTGTAATCAATTAATAATTAATAATTCAATTAAAGTTATGTTTAATCCAACTGTTTTTTTTTTTAATTGTTTAATCCAACTGTTAAATGAGCACTAATTAAATAAAAATATAATTTTCTTCCTATCATCTTGTCTAAAAAAAATCTAAAAAATATATGAAAAATTTTGAAGGTTGGAGAGAAGCATAATGGAGAGAGATTGATTTTTTTTTTAAAGAAGATAATAGTGATCGATCTTCTTTCCCATTTCATAAAGAATAAGAAAGACAATACTAATGAACTCACACGTGTACTCGCTTCTATTAAAGAAATAAACAAAAAATATTTTTTATTCATATGAAACTCTTAGGGGTGACGAAAATATAATATAAACTAATAAAATCTCGATATTAAAGAAAACTAACAAAATCTCATACGGATACATTAGTCTACTTGAAAAAGAAATAAGAAAAAATTGTATATATTTACACTAGTAAAGATAGAGTAGGAATAATGGGTCTCCTCCCACTTGTTGATGTTTGCTACAATTTTTTTAATTTTCATGCACCACAAAAGCTCCACCCCGTCTCTTGGTTTAGACCACTATTTATAGGGTTCAAGTGAATCGGGTGGTTATGATAAATCTTTTCCCATTAGAAAATTTGAAAATTAAAAACAATTAATTTGAATTTTAGTTTTTGTTTTAAACCAATTTTTAATCTTATCAAATATGAGATTTATTTTTAAAAAAAAAAACACAACACAAACGTGGGAATGAAGATGTTTTTTTAAACCAATTCTTAATCTCATAAAATAAAAAAAACAACACAAACGTGGGAATGAAGATATTTTTTAAACCAATTCTTAATCTCATCACATATGAGAGTTTTTTTTAAAAAAAACTAATTCTTAATTTTATCAAAGATGAGATTTTTTTACAAAAAAAAAAAAAAAAAAATAACAACCTAACGTGAGAATGATTTTTTTTTTTAAACGTGGGAATGAGTTTTTTTTATAACTCATTCTTAATCTTATCAAAAATGAGATTTTTTTTAGAAAAAAAAAAAAACAAAACCTAAACGTGAGAATGAGATTTAAAAAAAAAATAAATAAACAAAACCTAAACGTGATAATGAAGATTTTTTTAAAAACCAATTCTTAATCTTAAATGTAGGAATGATCTACCCGTGGGAATTTGAATAATAAAATATTGAATAATTAAATAGGAAGGACAAATAAGGAATTTGAAGATTAAAAAGGGGCTTAAAAGGAAATCAAAAGTTTCTCCCCTTAAGCGCCTTTTAATATAGTATGAGATTTTTTTTTAGAAAAAAAAAAACAAAACCTAAACGTGAGAATGAGATTTTTTTTAAAAAAATAATAATAAACAAAGCCTAAACGTGATAATGGAGATTTTTTTAAAAACCAATTCTTAATCTTAAATGTAGGAATGATCTACCCGTGAGAATTTGAATAATAAAATATTGAATAATTAAATAGGAAGGACAAAAAAAGAATTTGAAGATTAAAAAGAGGCTTAAAAGGAAATCAAAAGTTTCTCCCCTTAAGCGCCTTTTAATATAGTATAGATATAGATATAGATGAACAAACATCAAACAAATTTTTTACTCAAGCTTCTGTCGACTCATAATCCCTCATGCACAGAGTACACACAACCATAAATAACACAATCTAGAGGGGACAAAATAATGGCAAATAGATGCAAAGAAATGAAAAAAAAAAAACAACTAACAACACAAAAACAAAAGCCACCAAAGAAATATAAAACAAAAAAAAGAGAAACAAGCAAGGAAAATTACTTACTAAATGAGAGGGAGATATCGACCCATACGACGATGAAAGAAACGGTAATGGTAGAATCAAGTGGTGGAAGTTGCGGCGAGCTAGGGAGAGAAATGGAGATGGCGATTGAAGAAGAAGAAGAAGAAAACACATAGGGAAGGGGCTGAAGTGAGGAAGAAGACACGAAATGAGAGGAAAAAATTTATTAGGACCTTCAATGAGCTCCTACCGACGCGGTTAAAATGGCGTCGATAGAAGCTACTTCTACCGACACCACTTTGAAACGGCGTCGACAGAGACCACTTCTACCGACGCAATTAAAATGGTGTCGACAGAAGTCAATAAAACCAGCTTCTGCCAACATTGTTTTAACTGCGTCGGTAGACATGACTTCTATCGACGCCATTTGAAAATGACATCGACAGAAGTCCAAGTTTGGAGGGAAAAAATTTTTGCCAACGAATTTTTAAATGACTCTTTGTCGACGCCATTTTGACCGCGTTGGTAGAAGTCCAAGTTTGGAGGTGAAAAAAAAATTTACCATCTAAATTTTAAATGACTATCCACACCATTTGAAAACGGTGTCGATAGAAGTCCAAGTTTGGAGGGAAAAAATTTACCATCGAAATTTTAAATGACTCTCTACTGACGTCATTTAGGCGCGTCAGGAGAGGTCACTTCTGTCGACGCCAATTACCACACGGTGTTGGCAGAAGTCTTACATCCCTTGACACAGATATAAACGGCGTCGAGAGAGGAGACCTCTATCGACGCAGTCTTAACGACGTCGGTAGAGGGTTCTCTCCCAACGAATTTAACAACGTCGAGAGAAAACACGTCAGCAAAAACAACTTTTTTATGTAGTGAATGAGAACTCTGGTAAAATAAATGGTCGAAAAGGTCATCCTCCACGACCATTTGTAGGTTTTCACCATAGCGAGTATCTTTCACAATCAACTTCAACTATATCTCATCATTCTTTTTCCATACCTCTCAATGTCATGAATGGATTGAGAGAGGTTCAATGATGAAAACAATGATGGAGGAAGAAAGAGCATATGTAAATTCACAATTTAAGGAGATTTGAAAATCATGTTTGAATTTTAAAATTCATATGAGACAATATTTTTTAGTAAACCTTTATTAGAGCTTCATGAATAATTAAGGGAATGAGGTCCAATTTATTTGTACAGATAAACAAGGGAAAAAAAATTTGAAAAAAAAACTTTATTACAAGTTTAGTCCCTAAATTCAAGGTTGTATCAATTAGGTCTCTAAATTTTAAAAAGTTTCTAATAGGTCCCTGAACTTTCAATTTTATGTCTAATAGGTCTCTGATATATTTGGTATTTTTAAAAATTAATCAATCTACTATATATAAAATTGAATTTTATGCCTATTGAGACTCTAAACTTTCAATTTTGTATCTAATAGGCTTGTGAATTTTACAAAATGTTGAATATGTCAGGAACTTATTCGACACAAAATTAAAAGTTGAGGGACCTATTGAATCCAAAAGTGAAAGTTTAAGGACCTATTTGATACTTTTTAAAGTTCAGGGACCTATTGGAAACAAAATTGAAAGTTCGAGGACCTATTTGAAACATTTTAAAGTTCAGGGACTAAACATGTAATTTAACAAAAAAAAAACTATTTTTCAAAATATTGACAGTGTAATTGTAATCATCCGCTCGTCCAAATTCCCTAATAACAATCAATTCTTTTGAAGACTTTCTTAACCATGTTTGGATAACCGCAATGTCACTCTCATAATCCACAGATATTTCACTTTACTCATGTACCCTCTTCTACTCAATCACGTAGAAAATTGACCCCAACCAAAATATCATTATAGTAACAATTGACAACCTCATAAAAGAATATGTTTTTTGAAATTCACTCAAAAATATATTAGAGAGAGACAAAAACTTGAGATGTGTCAAAAGAGAGTTTTAAGAAAAGAGGGGAAAAAGTTATAGAGAGAAATGTTGAAGGGCTAGAGAGAGAGCTAAGTTTGAGTAGAGAGAAAAGGATGAGTTTCATTTTAAGAGTGAAAAAACAAGTCGACGTAGAGAAAGATAGGTTAGATATAACAAAATACAATAGATAGAAAATAAATTAAAAGAATATGTTAAAAGATAAAAATTATTCAATAGAATCACCAGATATATCGTATCAGCCTCCTTGAATAATTTCGCGTAAAAGAGAGGTAGGGTTGTGGAATTTTGTGATTTAATGTTTCATTAAAATTATTGGTAGTTTACTACCCTTAAATTTTGTTATTTTGTTTTTACCTTTTTAGAGAAGCGTGGTTAAGATATTTTCTAATTTACAAAATAACTAATAAATTTTTTTTAATTAAATATAAAATTGCAAAAACCACGCATTATTGGGGTGGTTTTTTTTTATCTTTTCTCTTGAGATAACATTAATCCGGTTGTTGCACCCTAAACTTCTTGACCGTTTTTTTTTTTTTTTTGGAATCTAGATAATCAGAATATTCAGATGTCTGAAACTATAGAGACCAAAAAATATAGATGTCCGACATTTTAAAGAAACATGTTTATTTTGAATGAATAATTTATAAGAATATCTGGAAATATTTAGATAACTATGTTTCTTTGGTAGAATTTTTGTACGAGAAAATTTTTAGATTATGTATAATACCAATAATGCCCTTACTAATTTTTAGCTAATTTACCTATTAGTTTAATATAAGTAAATTTATATAACGTTTTGGTCTTTGCTAATCTATCGTTTTATTTTTATATCAATTTAATTTGTTATTTTTTAGAACAAATTAATTTATATTAGTTTAAGGTTTTTATAAAATATTTAATTTTAAAAATTCAATTCAATTTTAACATTTTTTTAAACATCACAATTAATATAATTCATGGTGTATTTTAGTGGATTATATTGATCACATTATCAAATTAGATTTTTTTTTTAGAGAATTATCTATTTTTTTGTAATGAATTTTATGTGTGTGTTTTTTGAAATGTACAATTAGTATTATTATTAAGAGGATAAATAAAAAATAAATTGAAATATTATTCAATATGACTATCATTTATTTTATGGGCAATTAGACTTTTTAGGCCTATTTGGTTTTTGAATTGTAAAAAGGGACCCTTTTTTAAAAAATTGTATTTGGGGACCGTTTGCTTACTAAAATGATGTCATCAAGACAATTTTGGAGTGTAAAATGACTTTTATACCCATTAATTTTAAACCAATTAATGTAAAAAACTTCACAACTTCTACCAACTGCACTGTTTAATTGAAAATTGTTGTATTGATAGCTTAAGTTCATTGGGGAGCAAGCTGACTGGGCATAACGAAGGAGCCAAGCTGGAAGTCAAATATGGCTGATTTGGCAAGGAATTTATGCTGACTAAAAGGAGGCGTGCAACCCACGTGATATGCAAAAAGGGCTTTATCAAGTTTTAGAGAGTGAAACCTTCTCAAAACTTCATTGATCTGGTTGATGGGAAACCTCTCTTTAAATACACCTTGAATGAACTAAAACTATCTAAAAGTATCAATATACTAACTAAAATTGTTACAACAAAATACAACATAATAGCTAAATTGTTACAACAAAATAAACCAATTTGACTCATATATCTATTACCCCCCTTCAAGATGGAGCATGGAGGTTGAAAATACTCATCTTGCTCATAAACTCTTGCAAAATCGAAGCAGCCAGAGGCTTGGTGAACATATCAGCAAGCTGAGATCGAGAACGAATGGGTAAAAGCTTGAGGAAACCACGTTCAATCCGGTCACGAACAAAATGGCAATCGATCTCGATGTGCTTTGTACGCTCGTGAAAAGTAGGATTGGAAGCAATGGAGATGGCGGCCTGATTGTCACAATAAACCAAGGCAGGCGAAGGAGAAGAAATCTGTAAATCATTTAATAAATGGGATAACCAAGACAACTCACTAGAAACAGAGGCAAGAGCTCTATATTCGGCTTCAGCGGAAGAACGTGATACGGTAGCTTGTTTCTTGGTTTTCCAGGAGATAATGGAATCTCCTAAAAAGATACAAAAACCAGTAACTGATTTTCGAGAATCAAGACAAGAGCCCCAATCAGAATCAACAAACGCCTTCAATTGGAAATTCTGTGTTGCTCGAAGTAAAATGCCCTGTCCAATAGTCCCTTTAATATATCGCAACAAATGATAAGCTGCCTTTAAATGTTCTGTGCACGGTTTGGCCACGAACTGACTGAGTTTGTGAACAGAAAAACATATATCCGGACGCGAGATTTGAAGGTACAACAAACGGCCAACAATTCTTCTATAATCAGAAGCAGTAGATGAATCAAGTAACGTACCAGAAGTAGATGATAAGCGAAGACTTGGAACCATAGGATGTAAGACTGGTTTAGCACCAAGAAGCCCACAGTCTTCCAAAATTTGAAGACAATATTTTCTTTGTGAAACATATATCCCCTGTGTTGATCGAGATAGTTCCAAGCCAAGAAAAAATTTTGCTGAACCTAAATCCTTAAGCATAAATTTTGACCGAAGCAAATCCTTGACTCGAGAAATTTCAGTAGGAGAAGGACCCGTAATTAGTATGTCATCGACATAAACTAACAAAGCAATGAAAGTAGAACCTTTTCCTCTAGTGAATAAAGAATAATCAGATTTGGACTGAGAGAAGCCATTTAATGTCAACACACTCGAGAATTTGAAAAACCATTGACGTGAAGCTTGTTTAAGGCCATATATTGATTTATGCAATTTGCAGGCAAGAGGAGCAGAAGATGCTGACTTAATATCACCATAATATCCAAGAGGTAAAGCCATATATACTTCCTCAAATAACTCCCCATTTAAAAATGCATTATTGACATCTAATTGTGCTAAGCCCCATCCAAAAGAAGCAGTAAGTGACAAAAGGAGTTTAACAGTGACTATCTTTGCAACAGGAGAAAAGGTGTCAAAATAATCAATACCTTCCTGTTGATTATACCCTTTTGCCACGAGGCGTGCTTTGTAACGATCCACAGAACCATCCGCTTTGTGTTTAACTCGGTAAACCCATTTACAACCAACAGGTTGATGTCCACGTGGTAAAGGAACAACACTCCAAGTATTAGTATGTTCCATTGCAGCTATCTCTTCATCCATGGCAGCTTTCCAGTGGGGAAACTTGATAGCTTGGTGATAAAAAGATGGCTCGAATGTTGTTGAAATGTTGAGTATAAAATGCCTGTAAGAAAGACTGAGTTTATCGTAAGATAAGAAACCTTGTAAAGCATACGAAAACTTATCATGGATACTTCTTGATTGATGAACCAAGAGATTGCAGTGGTAGTCCTGTAGGAAGCCTGGGGGATGACGATTCCGTGACGAACGTCTAAGAGATTGTAAATTGGCCTGATCACAAGATGAAATATCGTCATTAATATCAACATTATTTTGAATAGAGGTATCAGCAACAACATCAGGTTGCACAATTGCTTCTGTTTGACTGCCAGAAGAAATAGCAGCATCAAGTTGTGTAATAGGCATATCAGTCATGGAATCAGTACTAATGCCACCAGCATTGCCAAGCAAAGGGGAAACAGTGGCATCAACATCACTATCACCAGTATTCCCAGATGGATGCAAGCCAGTATTATCACCAGCAATACCAGAATTAACACCAATAGAACCACCAGATGGATGTGAATCACAATTAGCAGCAGACAAGCAATCAGTGTTAGAAGGTACAAAACCTGATGCTGGACACGGTAATACAAACTCAGAAAACATATCATCAACAGGATGTTCATCAAGAACACTATGGAAGGGAAAAACATCTTCCATAAATACCACATCTCGAGAGATAAAAATTTGCCGCGTGGTAATATTATATAAACGATATCCTTTCACTCCCGGTGGGTAACCAATAAAAACACAAGGAAGTGCCCGTGGATCAAATTTCGATCTCTGACTAACAAAGGTTGATGCATAGCATAAGCAACCAAATATGCGAAGCACAGAGTAATCAACAGATATTTTATGTAGAATAGAAAAGGGGGTTGCATTTGATAGTAGTGGCATGGGAGTTCTATTAATAAGATGAGTTGCAGTAAGAACACAGTCTCCCCAAAAACGAATGGGAACTTTTGACTGAAATAATAGGGCTCGGGCAACATTCAAGAGATGTTGGTGTTTTCTTTCAACAACAGAATTTTGTTGAGGACGCTCCACGCAAGAAAACTGATGCATGGTCCCAGTGGATGCAAAAAACTCTTCAAACTTCAACTCTGGTGCATTATCAGACCTAAACACTTTAATAACTTTTGAAAATTGTGTTTCAACAAGTTTGAAGAAGCGAGGAACTATGGTAAGAGCATCAGATTTTGCACGCATAAGGAAAACCCAAGTGTAACGGGAGCAATCATCAACAATGGTCAAAAAATATTTATGTCCATTGTAAGTAGGAGTTTTAAACGGACCCCAAACATCGCAATGAACCAAATCAAAAATATTTGCTGCAACATGGTTATTGAAGGAAAATGACAGTCTTCTTTGCTTAGCTAAAGGACATACATGACATGTAGAAACATGAGAATCATTAAAAGAAAGCATATCTTTCATCTGGAGAAGTCGTTTATGAGATAGATGCCCCAATCGATTGTGCCAAGTGGTAATGGAGACTAAGTAAACAGGGACCAAATTTGAAGAACACATCAAGTATAAACCATTGTGGCACTCAGCCTTGCCAATCATCTTCAATTGACGATTGTCCTGTATGATGCACCGTTGACCAGAAAACTTTAGCTCAAAATTATCAGATAACAACAAGCAACTCACAGATATGAGATTGTAAGAGAATTGTGGAACGTATAGAACATCATGAAGAACCAAGTCTTTAGACAGCCGAATGTCACCAATATAGTTAACATGAACTTGATAGGAAGTTGGTAATACAACAGAAACACCATCAACAGAACGCCAATTATGAAACAAAGATGAGCAATGGCAAATGTGTCGAGAAGCACCTGAATCCAAAATCCACGTATTTGAATCAATCGGTGAAATGGTAGAGCAAATACCTGTGACATGAACAGCTGAAGAAGTTGCTGTAATTGGATCAGACTTTGCCGCTTGAAGATGAGAGGACAAAAGCTCCATTAATTGAGAGCATTGATTAGAATTAAGGCTTGAGAAAAAATTCGTTCCAGCCGAGGGAGCCTGCGAAACCTGAGTAACAGAATTAATACCAGCAGGTTTGTTAGAAAAATTAGAGTTATTACTCATGGTATTCTGATTTCTCGATCGATATCCTGGTGGATAACCATGGATTTTGTAACAGCGATCCACGGTGTGTCCTCGAATTCCACAGTGCGAGCAAATTGGCCTCTGATTTTCACGAGGATTCTCCTTCTTCATATTATTACGAGGAGAATTAACGGCATTAGTAGGAGACTCTTTCTTAGAGGTATTTGTAGCAAGTAATGCAATCGGATCTATTGCAGAACTCTGAATTCCTGCATTCCGTTGTCGCTCTTCTTGAATCACTAGAGCAAATACTTTGCTAATTGAAGGAATCGGATTCATTAGCAAAATCTGAGTTCGAATTGGTGCATAGTGATCATTTAAACCCATCAAGAAGATCATAATATACTCAGACTCTAGATGCTCGAGGAAGGATTTGATTTTTCCACAGGTACAATCAATACTAGGGCGAAAATCATTGAGATTTTGCCAAATTGTTTTTAACTTCGTAAAATATGCTTCGATAGACAAAGTACCTTGAGTAGTGGTAATTAATTCCTTCCGTAGCTGATAAATCCTTGGTCCGTTGCTCTCCTTGAATCGGTTAGCAAGTTCATCCCAAACCTCTTTAACGCAACCGGAATAAACAATACTGGCAGCGATTTCTTTAGAGACTGAATTGATGATCCAGGAGGCTATGATGTCATTATTACATTTCCATGCCTTTGCTAACTTTGCAGAAGTAGGTTTTTCAATGGTTCCATCAACGAAACCATCTTTATTCTTGCCTGAAAGAGCCATTAACATAGCTCTACTCCATGAGGTGTAGTTATCAGCACCAATTAAAGGCTGATTAACGAGTGTAGTTGTAGATGTGAAGGAATGATGAAGAAGAAAAGGATTAAGTTGCGCATCAATGTCCGGAGAATTGTCGCTAACGGAATCTTTGTTCGCCATGGAGGAAATCGATCAAACCAAGAACGAATAAGAAACGAAGGTGCGAAGAACGAACAAGGGCGCAAAAAAAAAAAAAAAATCAGAGAGAGATTTGCTCTGATACCATATCAAGTTTTAGAGAGTGAAACCTTCTCAAAACTTCATTGATCTGGTTGATGGGAAACCTCTCTTTAAATACACCTTGAATGAACTAAAACTATCTAAAAGTATCAATATACTAACTAAAATTGTTACAACAAAATACAACATAATAGCTAAATTGTTACAACAAAATAAACCAATTTGACTCATATATCTATTAGGCTTTAATTTCCTCAACGATTTTCTGTTAGAATCTCAGCTGGAAGGAGCGCGCAAGCAGTGTGGGGTCTGAAATCGTTGGGGCTGATTGTGCCTTCAAATACACCTGAGAAGAAGCCTTCAAAGGATAGAGTCGTCTTCTACCTTGAATCCAAGAGTGAGAGGTGAGCTGGGTAAAAATCTTAAGGGAAGTGAGGTATTTCTTCATCTATTCTGTAATTCTAGAGTGAATGGGGAGTGTGGAAGCTTGAGGTTTGCTGTGTCTATTCCAAAAGCTTCCTGAGTGTGGTTTACTGTTTTTGCCCGTGTTTGTGGTGATTATCAGTGTTCCCTTGTTGATTTTTGTAAAGCTGAATACTCTTGCTGAATATTGAAGTACAATGGAAAGTGACTAAAGTGGATGTAGATCTTCATTGGATCGAACCACTATAAATTTGGGTGTGCTTCTTTATTTTCTCCTTCTCTCTATTTTTGTTCTTTGATTGGGTTATGACTGAGTATTTTAGTTTTTGAGCTGCTGCTGTGGTTGGATTGTTTTTGGTTTGACTCTTGGTGAAACTCTGTTTCTGTGTTGGTGTTTAGTTTGCACTGTGTTGGTTGAAGTTTTATTAACAAAAACAATGTTGAAGGATTTTTAAAAGTTATTCAGTTTTTTAAATAGATACATCCATATACTTTCAAGATTTGTTAAAAGAAAATTACTTAAATAATATTTTTTAATTTAAAGAAAAATAAAGACAAGACTTTTAAATATTAAAAAAGAATAAAACATTAAAAAAAAAAACATGTGAAGTCGGGCTATGTACAGACAAAATTTTAAATATTTTTTAAAAAATACAAACATGAAGCTTGGCCAAATTGCCAAGCTTCATGATTCCCGGCCGGATGGCATGATTCTCGGCCGGGAATTCATGAATCCCAGCTACTTTCGGCCGGGATTCACAAAATTCGGTCGGAATTCATTAATTTCGGCCGAATTTAACCCGAGATTGCATGATTCTCAGACATTTTTTGTCGGAATTTACTAAATTCGGTTGTTATTTATTAATTCCTGTCAGATTTAGTCAGAATTTGTATGAATCTCGGGTTAAATCTAGCTGGTAATCTTGTGAAATTTTAATTAAAAAAATCTTTAACCTTTTAATTTAAAGCATACTTCCAAATTTGAAAAGTATTGAAATTTGTGTATTAATTGATAAAAAAAAAGTTTGAAAACAAATTTGTAAAATTTAGGTCGTTTTAAAATCTGGGCCCTTTGCGATTTTCTGTCGAGCGTGAGTAAGAAGAAAGGAGCAACGATAAAGTCGTAAGACAAGGAGGGAGAGAGAAAGTTTTTAAGCCAAGGGTATTTTCATCTTCTTGCCATCACAGGGCTCCCCAAATACAAGTTTTTAAAAAGGGGTCCACTTTTACAATCCAAAAACCAAATGGGCCCAAAAAGTCCAATTGCCCTTGTTTTATATCTTGAGTGTATGAATAAATTAATTTATTCTATGGTTATATATATATATATAAACAATGGAGGGGTAAAAATGTCATCCAAAGATGACTTCAACATGGGAATCTGGGCTTGTTTGTTTGGCAATCCGGATTCTGTTTTATGTTTTCAGATTCATGAGTTCAGTGAGAATATGTGTTTGGCAGATGTGTTTTTGAAAACTGTTTTCGGATTGTGTGATCTAAATAATATAAATTCTAAAAACAACTTTTTTATGTTTTCATTGTATCCATATTTTGAATTTGAAAATTGTAAATGCAGAATTAAATTAAAAAAGATAAAAACATTAATAAATATAGTATTTCATGTTATAAACTCAATTTATTTTTGTGAAATGAAAATTTGTATGATATAATATATTATAAATTATATGATATAATAAAATGATAATTATAAAAAAAATTATAACACATAATATGTTTATAAATTATTTAATAATAGTTTGTATTCTCACTAATATGTTTATAAATTAATTAATAATAGTTTGTATTCAACTTAGTATTTAGTTGATAACTACAAATAATTTGTCATTTATAAATATATTATCAAACACATTTTGAACCATTGTTTAAATTGTGATCCAATTTATGAATCTGCTACCAAACACATATTTGGAAACACGAAATACAACTCTATTTTCATTAAATCCCTTGTTTTCAAATTTCTGTTTTCAGATCACCAACCAAACGCACCCTTAAAAACTCATCTCTCATGAGGGCATCATAAACTTCTTGAACACCTCCCATATGGACATCCTAGGATGTCTGGACATCACGAAAAAAAGAATGTGAAAATGGAGGGGGGGGGGGAGTTCCCCCCAAAAATTCGGTCAAAGGACCAGTTAAAGAAAAAAAAATTCTAAGATTTTCTTCTTCCCCCTGATACTCTCTCCCTCGCCATTCAGGAAAAAAAAATTCTAAGATTTTCTTCTTCCCCTCGATACTCTCTCCCTCGCCATTCTCTCTCTTTCTCTCAGCTTTCTCTCTTTGTATCAGATCGCATGCCGCCGCCGCCTCGTTGCACGTCGCCGTTGTCTTGCCAACGCCGTCGCCGCAAGCCTCCGGTAAGTTTTCTATCTCTCTCTCTTGTCTTTTTCTCCCTCGGTCTCACTCTATCTCTCTCTCTCTACTACAAGATTCACGTGCCACCACCCTCCTCCGTCGCTTCGTGCTGCTAGTCACGCTGCCCAAATCCCCCGCCGCCCTTGTGTCCTCTGCTCGCATCGTCGCCGTCGGTGAGGATTAGCAGCAGTTCATAAATCTCGTTTTGGTATGGATTGAGGTAGCTTCCGATAAGATTTCTTGTCCGATTGAGTTTTGGGAATTGCTGAGTTACTTAGAAAATTACCCATAAGTTCTCCATCTCAATTTCAAACTCGTGGCCACATTTGTGATGTTCGAATTCGAATATTAATCAATCTTAGTTGTTGTCTAGCAGATAAATTATCAATTTGGGTGAGTTTCCTTCTTCAATTGAGTCCCATTAGTGTTTATTTTTGTAATCTGAGGTGACCCTTGGTTGTTTAGTTTCATTTCAGCTTTACCCATTCCATTCCGGCACCATAGTCGTGAAATTTCACCAAATTAAAGCATTGTCCAGCCACTGTGTTGGAATTTTTGGGTGAGTATTCAAGAGTTAAGCATGGTCGAGTTTTAATTGAATTATTGAACCAAAATTTCTAATCTTTGAAAACCTTTTATATGTAGTTGTGGGCATTATTGGCTAAGGTTTTAGAAATTCATTGGAGTAAGAATTTTGAGTAAAATCCTTGGGCGGTACTGTGTAAGTGACTCCCCTATCAGCATGCTGGAAGTTTACTGCTTGAATGTAATTGTTGTGTGTCATGTTAATTGAAAAATCGTTGAGTGCTATTCTGTTTTGATGGTGGAGCATGTTTTGGAATGTTTTTATGTGAAATTTACTATGTTACATTTTTGTTTGTTGAGTGATGAAAATGCAAATTAGGGACTTGATACTTTGTTATGATAAAGTCATTGGAATGAAATGAAAATATGTGTTATGTGGCATTATCTTAAAGTTAGTTAGGGGACCTCATGTGCGTATGTATGACTCTTGCATGATAACTAACATTTTAAAAGTTTTTTCATTGCGAAACTTGGCGGCATGGCCAAGAGTTTTATTAAAATTTGGCGATATGGTAAAGATGTGGTTTTTAATAATTTCCTTAAAACTTGGCGATATGGTCAAGAGAATATTGATTTGAGTACTTATTATCAAAACTTGGCGATATGGCAATGATGACAGGTAGCGGTATGGTCACCATAAAGTTTTAGTGGCGATAAGGTCACAGTACAGTTTTCGTGGCGATAGGGTCACATTTGGCGCTATGGCCAAGAAGTAAAGTTATTGTAAAGCAAATTCTAGGTCCCCTCATAAATATAATGTTTGTGCTTGCATAACCAACCCTGGTAGAGGGGTTACTTACTGAGTATTTTTAATACTCATTCTTTGTTTATTTTAATTTTTGTAGGCAAAGGAGAGAACGTGTTAGGCGATTGATCAAGGACACTTGCTGGTGGTGCCATGGTGGACGATGTCAACATATTTTACTTCCGCATATCAGTTTTCGTTATTGGAATTTTCTATGTAAATATTTAAAGACTTATTTATTTTGTTGCATTTTGAGGCGTTCAAATATTTTCATGTTTTACAAGTTTTCTTGGGATCCCAAATAAACGTTTTACTAAAATTATTTACCTATTTTATGCATTCTAGACTTCTAAGAAAAATTTAACTTCATAGTTCTTGAATCATTCATGTATGTAGTAACGTCCCTAGTCAGTCTTTAGATTTTAAAAAAGTCGGGGCATTACAGTTGGTATCAAATCTCTAGGTTAAATTTCTTGAACACCTCCTATATGGGCATCCTAGGATGTCGGGACATCCCGAAATTTCTAGGTATCCAACAATACTACAAAACACGAGGTAATCTAGGGCCCGTTTGGTAACGTTCTCGTTTTTTGTTTCCGTTTCTTCATTTTTAATAAAGAAAAATATAATTTCATGACTCTAACACCTATACATTCAATAATAATAAACCTATATTCTTATTTATGTTTGGAAAAAATTGGAAACAAGAACAAAAAAAAGGAGAAACTAGTTTTAGTTGTTCCCAAAAGTTCTATACAAATTTTGGGAGTGTTTCTAAAATGAGAAACAAGAAACATACATAGTTATTAAATGCTTAGATTTCTTAATAAAATTAGAAACAAGAAACGAGAACGTTACCAAACGGGCCCCTAGATATCCAATCTATGGGAATCTTGAATTACCGTCAAACAAACAAACCTTGAGGCTAATCTTAAATGGTTGCAATTAAAATTTTACTATATCAATCAAGCTATCGATTTAATAGCAAGAATTAACATTATTTATCATCTTGAGTTTAGTTCAACGAGTTAAAACATATATTTTCAATGAAGAGGTCAAAAGTTTGAATATCTTCATTACTACATGTTCTAAAAAATAAAATAAAATAAAAATTGCAACAATCATTTCGTTAGTTTCCATTACAAGGACTAATTATTTGAATTAAAAATTCAAGAGTTTAATTGTAAATTTTTTAAATAAATTGACTAAATTTCAAAAATAAATATATATTCGAAACCAAGTTTTTGGAAATTAACTTTTTTTTTTTAATTTCCAAAAGTTCACAACCTTTGAATTAGCCCCGTTTGATAACCATTTCAGTTTTGGATTTTTTTTTTAATTTAGTTTTCTGTTTTTTAAAACAAAAACCATATGATAACTATTTTTTGTTTTCTGTTTGTAAAAAACAGAAAACCAAACTTGTTTGATAACTGTTTTTGGTTTTCAATTTTTAAATAATTAGATAAATGAAAATATGTTTTAGAGAGAAAAATGTGTAGAGACATTGAAACAAAAATTTAGAGACACAAATATAATTTTTTAGAGAAAAAAGTTAAACATAGAAAATTTAGAGATGTGAAAAAAAATTGTTTAGAGAGAGAATATTAGTTAGACGTCATAAAAGATATTAGTTAGAGAAAAAAGGGAAAAAAAAGTCAGAGGAGAAGCGATAAATTTTAAATAGAAGAATTAAATAAAAAAATTTTAGAGAGATAGCTAGTAAGGTTAAGAGTAAAAGATATGATAAAGAAATAACGATAAATTAGAAAAATAAAGAAAAGTTGTAACGAGAGAAAATTTTGGATTTTTTTTTTTCAAAAGAAAAAATAGAATAATACGCTTGTTAGGGAGAAAAAGTTATGGATAAGTTTTTAGAAACAGGTAAGTTATGGAGGAAAAAAAAGTTTTGAGAGAGAAAATTTTAGAGAGAGAAAAAGAAACTTTATAGAGAGAAAAATGTTTTAGAGAGAAAAAAATAGAAATAGGAATTTGTTGGGGAGAGATAGGTAAAAGAGGAGAAAAAAATAAGCATTAGAAGAAAAGTGAGTTTTTGAAAAACTAAAATCTGTTTTTAAAAAATACTTTTTTTTTTTTTGTTTTTGAAATTCACTTATGATTTCAAAAACGTTTGTAAAAAACAGAAAACAAAAAACAGAAATGGTTATCAAATAACCATGTTTTTTAAAAATGAAAAACAAAAACAGAAAAAAGAAAACAAATGCCCCATTTGATAACCATTTCAGTGTTTGGTTTTTGGTTTTTATGTTTTTAATTTTTTGTTTTTGGTTAAAAACAAAAAACCAAACTTGTTTGATAACTATTTTTGGTTTTCCGTTTTTTAAAAATTAGAGAAATGAAAAGATGTTTTAGAGAGAGAACAATATGTAGAGACATTGAAACAAAAATTTAAAGACTCGAATATAAATGTTTTCGAGAGAAAAGTTAAACATATAAAATTTAGAGACGTGAAAAAAATTGTTTAGAGAGAAAATATTAGTTAGACTCCATAAAATATATTAGTTAGAGAAAGAAAGAAAAAAATTAGAGTAGAAAAAAAAATAAAAAGAGAAGTTTTAAAGAAATAGTAAGGTTAAGAGTAAAAGATATGCTAAAGAAATAACGATAAATTAGAGAAAATAAAGAAAAGTTGTAACGAGAAAAAAAATTATGGGAGTTTTTTTTTTTTTTTTAAAGAAAGGTTAGAATATGTTTAATTAGGGAGAAAAAAACTATGGATAAATTTTTAGAAATAGATATGGTACAGAGGGAAAAAAAAAGTCTTGAGCGAGAAAATGTTAGAGAGAGAGAAAGAGATTTTTTAGAGATAAAAAAAATTGTAAAGAGAAAAATGTTATGGAGTAAAAAAAATAGAAAAAGGAAATTGTTGGAGAGAAATAGAAAAAAAATAAGCATAAGAAGAAAAATGAGTTTTTGAAAAAATAAAAATATGTTTTTAAAAACTACTTTTTTTGGTTTTTGAAATTTGCTTATAATTTCAAAAACATTTAAAAAAATAGAAAACAAAAAATGTAAATGGTTATCAAACAATCCTGTTTTTCAAAAATGAAAAACAAAAACAGAAAACAAAAAACGAAATGGTTATCAAACGGTCCTAAAATGATTATCAAACACCCTAAAATTTTCAAACAAAAATTACTAAAAAAAAAAAAAAAAAAAAGATAAAAGGAATTAAGAAGATTCACATTTAACTGTATAAGAATCTATTCCTACCTAGTTCCTATAAAAAGCTTTTAAGTCTATTGTTGTAAATAAAATAAAAAATAATTAAAAATATTAAAAAGCTATTAAGTCTATTGTTGTAAATAAAATAAAAAATGGTTAAAAAAATAAAAAGCTATTAAGTCTACTTATATAAAGTTAAGTTGAATTGTATTTTTAATTCTTATATTTTTAGTTGTAAAAAAACCAAAAAAAAAAAAAAAAAAGACCAATGTATTAAAAATTCACAATCAAATCCTCCCACCAAAAATGGCTAAAATTTGTTAAGAAAAAAAGTCAATGCTTATCATTTTTTTTTTTAAATATATGGTTACTCGACCATACCATTCAGATGCTCTTCAACAAAAACTTTATTCCATGGTCACATATTCAAATATGTTACTACAACCATATTTTAATCATACATCAATTTTTATTAGCAAATCTTAACATAATTTTTTAATGGAAGTACTTAATTGAGAATTTTTAATACACTAAAGATAAAATTAAGTATCTTATATAAGATCAATAATAGTCAAATTGAGAAAAAGATTAGATAACATTTTTTAATTTTTCCTTCTAAATAAAAATTTATAATTTTTCAAAGTTTGATCTTTCGTTCTACCCCTCACGGTAAATGTCTAATAAACTTTAATCAGTTGATAAAGATAAGAATGGAATTTTCAAAAGTATAAAGACTAAATTAAAATTATGAGTGGTGTTGATGGTCAAATTTCGCTTAGGAATTTGCCCTTCACTCCATGTGACGATCAACAGTGAATTTGTAAACGAGCAGGAAAGACGTGACCTGCGAGACGAGCAAACGCTGCACACCGGTGTGGTGTAGACCACACACACTCTGATGCTTAAGTTAGCATTGACCGGAAAACACGTAAACCGAATTTAGGGACTGATTTGTGCATACCTGAATGTGTGTGCAGTCTCCCTTTTTATAGACTTCTCCTTAGGGTTTTCGTCGATGCTAGACCTCAAATGATCTCTGGGCCTTTGGCCCGAGGGCCGAGGCCGACCTCGTCCTCCTAGGGTCTTTAAGAATTCGGAGGTGTTTCGGGATGAACCAGGCGGAACCGGGGCGATCCGGGACATCACGGGTCGAAAGGAGGTGACCGAGCTCGGCCCGCACGAGTGGGCCGAATGGTCGGCCAATCTTTCTATGGGTCGGACTTCTGGTCCTACCTTTGTCCGATTGTCCTTGCCAGTTCCTTGTTTGTCAGTGTGGTCCGAAATTACCCATAACAAGTGGAATACCTCAATTAAAAATGTAATTTAACCATAAAAAAATTGCTTTAATTTCAATTTAAGTTTTCAAATTTTATTTTAAAAGAAAAAGAAAAAAGAAAAAAGAAAAGTTAGGGATAAAGATAAAAATTTTAACTCTTCTTTTCTGCCCATCATATCATATTAATCAACTTCCTTAAATATCTGAATTTGTTCACTTTGAATTTACCCTTTCACCAAAGTGTGTTTCACAAGTATTCTAGAAGTCTAATTAAATGTTTAAAAAGAAATGGATTCTCTTTGTTTTAATTGTAGCTTCATAAATATAAATAAAATCCCAAACCAATAACCATTGATTTTGATGCAGTTTCTAAGTGTGATGGATTTTTAACCAAACCACATTTAAATTGCTTCCCAATATATAATTACCATTTTCTCAACCAAATGCCCATTCAATGTTTTCTAAAAAATATGTATTTTATTGTAAAAATGGAACCTCATAAGTCCAATAACACATGTTCAGATTATGAACTCAAGAAAAAAGGGGAAAAAAACACATGTTTAGATTAAGGTGAAATTTAATAATAATTTTAGCATTTTCTCTTTCAAAGACTTTGATACCATGCATGTTAAATATTGCGGTCCTTAGAGGAATAAGGGAATAAAAACGGTAGGAATTAGAAAGGGAAGAAAATTAAGTAGTTCAACTAATGTTGAAATAGATTTTAAACGAGTCAAACATTCGATTGAAACGCCAAGTTTGTCAAAAGAGAGATAAGAACAACCTCTCTTATCTTGAAAGCCTTTTAGATAGGATCCAAAATCAAATCTAAATAGGATGAGTCACAAAATGAACAATATCATTCTCTAGATATGAATAAAGCTATTATCTCACAAATTGGTATTTAACTCATATATGCTCCATATACATATCCTATGTGTCAAATAAAAATGATGACCTTTAGAGTGAGTTACTTTTATTAGTTGAAGTACTTTATGTGTAACCTAACTTTGGAAGAAGTATCAATTGAACGTTATTTAAAATTTTCAAAAACATTTTTGACTATGTAATCAAATATCACAAAACGTTTGAAAATTTATCTTTTTTAGAAAAAATTGTGAAAATCACCCCTGAAGTAAAGTGGGTGTAACAATTGCACTCCTAAAATTATAAGTGTAAAAATCTAATCCTCAAACTTTGAAAAGTGAAAAGAAAAAATTGAACCTTTAATAAAATTAAACTCTCAAACTATCATAAAGGTTAAACTTAGATCCACTTTACTCTTATTCTCTCTACTTTCTTCTTTTCCCTCCTTTCAGTCATCCACTCTCTCTCTCTACTTTCTCATTCCACTATCTCTACCTTCTCCCTCCCCATCTCTCTCTATCCAATTCCTTTCCTCAGGAGAAATAAATAAAAAAAAAAATCATTGGAAATGTTGTTTGAGAGCACAATGGACCTAATTTTAACATTTATGATAGTTTAAAGGTTTAATTTTACTATTCAAAGTTTAAAGGTCTAATTTTTTGCACTTTTTAAAGTTTGAGGGTTTAACTTTTACACTTGAAACTTTAGGGTGCAGTTGTTACAACCACTATACTTCAGTGATTTTTGTCATTTACCTTTTTTTTTAATGGGTTAAGAGTCCTTTGACATGCCTTTTGAAGAGGAGGAGGAAAAAAAAGGAAGATGTTTTTAACTGAGCATAAATGATATAATCACTTTTAGAAGAAAAATATAATTATATATCCTTCGTCTAAAAGTGTTTTAAATGTCTTTTATCAGTTTCTCAAACTGCTTATTATGATTATAAAAAAAAAAATTAAAAGGTGTTTTTAAGTCATAAAAATTAATTTTTTAATCATATTTTCAAAGGGTTAGCTTGCTTGATTAAGAGCCATTCTGTTTTAGTTCATAACAATAATAAGTGGGAGTGGAGGGATTTGTTATGCCCGGGTCTAGGATGGGGTCTAGGGATTCAGATCATGTCACCATATTTGTCATACTTGTCTTAAACGACGGTTAAAAGCGAAGAATGTTTAAACAACTCAACACAGATCCTTTTAACATGTTTTGTCCTCCCTCACATGCTTCTTAGAAAAATTTCCAAAAGAGTCATCCAACATAGTATTAGGTAACATAGGGTTCCATTATCTCAAAGCCAATTTGGCTTTGAGATGGAACCCCATGTATCTAATAGAGAAATTTTGGTAGATAGACTGTTTTATATACATATTTTTCATAAATGTCCATAGTTTTGTAGATTTCCAAGATTAGATTTTCAGCATTTTTTCCTTACCATTTTACCTTTCTTGTCATATTTTATAAGATTTTATAAGATATTATCTTAACTAAATCCTCAATATTTTGAAAATATGATTGTTGAGATTTGATTTCTTGCCATAATGATTCCAACGTATTTTCCTTTTATTTCATTTGACAATATTCATCCATTTTCGTTCTCTTGTTTGGTAATTTTCGGTTGATCCATTTTCTCTCTCTCTTTTTTATTTAACTTTCGGTTGATCCATTTTTTTCTCTTTTTTTTTTTCCTTCTTTATCGATTTATTCCTTCACGTTTTTTTTCTTCATAACAGCAGTTTTATATTTTCTTCATTAACCGAACAAAAGCTAATCGATTTTTTTCTTCCCGTTTTTTGCTTCCCGACAGCAGTATATATAATATATTCTCTGGAATATCTAAAAAATGTGTATATATTTCGATTAAAATTCATTTTACTGACATAACTTTTTTGGTTATTATATATATATATATATATATATTCCCAGTAATATACCGTTTATAATCTATGTATATATTGCATTGATTATTATATATTCTGGTTAATAATCAATATATAATAGTTTAGTATATATGTCCCATAGTCTACGTATTTTTTTTTAGATTTTTGCATTTTACAAAAAAACATTTATATTCATATATAACTTCATATATACCAGTTTATATATACTATGTACATAAGTTTTTTTTTTTTTACTCATTATTGTAGCCACGTATACCGAGTTTTTTTCTTGTCTCATTACTATAGTATTAAATATACACTTGTATATTTAGTTATTTGTCAATATATATTATATATATACATGTATGTATGTATATGAAATATACCAATGCATTTAGGAGAAATATAGATATTGGGAAAAAAAACTTGTATATAACTATAAAAAAAACCTTATTTTTTAAATAATATATACATTGGTATATATTAAATATATCACGACGGTGATGAAATTCAACGATATCCACGATAAAACAGCGACAATTTGAAGGCAATAACTAGGCTGGTGGTATCCATTGATGCATGGGTGCTGCTTATTCGAGTTTGCAATGGCGATGGTTGGACGGCGGCGGCGCTTCCGGTGGTGGTTGGTCGTCGGCGACAAGAAAAGGATCGGAGATGAAGAGGGAAAGAGAGGTCGAGAGACCATGAGTGTAACGCCCCAGACCCAGGATTCGGAATCCGGATTCGGCACTTAAGGCCCCGACATTCCCCTGCGATCTGGCTACGTTACCATACTCGTCTTAAACTGCTTTCAAGAGTGAAGACTATCCCCACAAACCAACACGGGGTCCTTGTAGCATGCTTTGTCCTCACTCACATGCTTCCTAGGAAAATTCCCAAGAGGTCACCTAACATAGAACTTCTCCAAGCCAAGCACGCTTAACTTCAAAGTTCCTATGATTGAGCCACCGAAAAGGAAGGTGCACCTTGTTGGTATAGGTAGTATCTATCAATTCTTTTAAGCTTCTCTAGGCCATACTTTCATGTCCTCAGGATCCCTCTCATTCGGATGTGATCTCGGTTCATTCATGTACCCCTCCTAACTTCGGGTGTCACAATGAGGGAGGAATGAAGGGAGGAAGGAACCGTGTGTGAATTGGGAAAAATAGTGAGTGATTTTAGGGATTTTTTCTTTGAAAAATTGGGAGTGATTTTAGGATCTTTCAAAATTGGAAAGTAATTAAAAAATCTCTTTCATTTTATGTTCTCTATCTCTCACCCACGATTTGTGTTTCCTTTTTTGGTTTTTTATTTTATTTATTTTATTTTTTTTTAAATAGTTAGTAGTGGATATGAGGACTGAATAGTAAAAGGACCACGATTTTTATGAAAAAAAGTTGGACCATTAGACATTTTCTGTAAAAAATTGGAAACTTGGACATTTATGAAATATAGGATCCAAATTTAGGCTATCTATGTACTTTTCCCAATCTAATATGGTATCAGAGCCCATGAAACCCAAATCGATATTTGGTCCAAGAAAAAAAAAAGAATTTGCAGTGGATGACAAATAAGAATTATATAATTGCAAGTATAATACAATGTAAAAAAAAAATTGCAAATATAGCAAAATCTATCCAAGTATATTACTGATAGACTCTGGTTAATTAGAATTTATCTGATAGACTTCAATTATCAGAATTTGTCAGCGATAGACTCTGATTAATAAGAATCTATCAGTCTACCGATAGATTCCGATTATTCAGAGTCTATCAGTGTCTATCGCTAATAGTCAGTGATGGACACAGATAAAATATGACGACAATTTTTTGGTTTTGTACAGTTAATTTTGCTATTAGTTTGCCACTGTGCTATATTTGCTATTAATTTGATCCAATTTGTCATCTATGCAACTACCCAAAAAACAAAAAAAAAGATCCAATCCAAGAATGATGAACTCAAAAGAGCCACCATCTTGAGGGGACACATGTTGAGGATCCCGCATTGAAAAGATAAGTGAAGACCTCACAATCTATAAGATAGATAAATTACTCCACTCATTGTCAATTGGTTTTGAGATGAAACCTCATGTTATCTAATATGGTATCAAAAATGTAGAGTTAACGTCGAGCCAAACGTTGCACAAGAGCATCAACAGAAGTACTCACAGTGCCGAGACTAGACGAAAACGTCAGTCGCACTTCAGGCTACTGTATTTTGTTACCTTCTTCTTTACATTGTTGCGTGCAATATTTGTTTCGTTGTGTTGTGAGTAATAATGTACCAAAAATGGGCAAATCATTTTACAGATTCTGCTTTAGATGAACCCTATTTTTGTTACCATTGCCTCAAACCCATCTGTTTTATAATATAATTGAAGTAGATCAAATTTCTTGTATTACTTGTTGGTCATTAGTGTGCACTTACACTACTCCATTCCAAAGTAGATTATGTGTGTGTAAAACGTTTACTCTATTTTTATCATCAACCACCATATATATATATATATATATACACATCATCACATTCACACACAACAACCAAAAATTACCAATAATCGAAGTTATGCCAATCCAACGATGACTCAACTGATTAAGAAGCTATATATCATATTGACAAAAAAAAAAAAAAAAGTTATGGGTTCAATGATCTCTAGCCCCATTTGTTGAATTAAAAAAAGAACTACGCTTTTCCAGCTCCATCCTCGATCGCTACTTTCCGTTAAGTTCTTAATCGATAGAGTCGAAATACAAATCTACAGGTGCTTTGGAAGGTGAATTGATTGAGATAACACTAATACGAGTTAGATTTGGAGGAAAAGTGAGTGAGGAAGAGAGTTATTTCTCTTTTACTTTTGTTAAAGTAATAAAGAAATAGTGATGTGTTTAGCTTTTAGGTCGGTTTGCATATGAAGAAGAATTTCAGATATACATGGCAAGAAGAATGAACTCCAAAAAGGAAATTAAGAAAGTGAAATTCGAACCGAAGCCGACCAAATGAAAAGCATATTGAAAAGAATAAAAATTAAAAAAGGATACATAATTAGAACAACAACAAGTATATATGATTATTATGCCATTTTAATTTATGTTAGCCAACTAGAACCCAACCATCTGTATTTCCACTAAATATACACTCTCAAATCCATCACGTTTTATTTTAAGATAAAGTTGGCATGCGTAACGTTTTTTTTTTTTTTTTTTTTTGGTTAAAATATAATTTTCACACTTTGGAACTTGTTCTATTTTAATCCTTGCGTATTTTCAAATACTCAAATTTAGTCGTATAAGTTTTAAAATTAGTCCCTAACTATCATTAGTTTATTGTTAAACTTTTTCAAAAAAGATGTGTAGTCACTATTCTCTTTTATATAAGTTTTGAAAACATATTTGCAAAGTGTTTTTTCTTGAATGGAAATAATAATTATTATTATTTTACCAAGTTCGCTAAAAATTTTAAACTAACCATAAGGACAATTTTCAGGTTTTATTTAAAAGTACATGGACTAAACTTAGATATTTGGAAGTACAAGAGCTAAAATATGATAAGACTCAAAGGACAGGGATCAAAATAATGTTTTAATCATTGTTTTTCAAGTAATGATATGATGTCAAAGTGAGAATAGTTCAATGATAATAGACATACATCGTCAACAAAGAGGTGAGAAGTTCAAATCCTCGCATCAACTTAAATCCACATATAGTTTTGATTTATACTTTTGGGTGAATCTAAAAATATCATATACTGACTAAAATGTTATTCTGCTCTATCTATCGTGGAATCTCTTCACTTAGCTTCGAACAAATGTGGAACTATGTTTTCATCCTCAACATGATATGAAATTCATTTATCGACCGTGTCACTCTATTTCGTATAGTTATTTATTTTTCTTGTTTCATTATTGTCAAACATCATATCTTAATAAATCATGTGAGGAATTAAGACCAACAAAATAATTTCCTTCACTAAGTAATCTTACAATATTGTTTTTCGCACTCTTTTTTTTTTTTTTTTTCTTTTTTTGAAATCTCTATCCTCCTGGTTTCTTGTGATTTTGTTTTCTATTATTTTGATCTTCTTGGGTTCTTTTATTCTATTTTTGAATTTATATTTTGATTTTAGCTTCGCTTTATTTAGGTGCTTAGATTCCTGTGGTCTCCCTTAAAATATAATATACCCCTCTTTCTTTAACCATTTAAAAGTGTGTGTATATATATACAATTCGAGTAACTTCTTGAATTCTTCTCTTTATTAAAATTTAAGTTATCTTTTATTAGTTTTTTTTTTTTAACCATATCTTTTATTATTATTATTATTTTTTTAACCATATCTTTTATTAGTTTAGTTGTGGGAAAAAAGCTATATATATATCAATCCATGAAAAGGTCAAAAAATAATTAAAGTAATTATCTTAGGAAAGTGTAACAAGCATATATATTAAAAATCAATATGCTTTTTTAATTCAACATGTGGGAGTAGGATTTGAAGTTCTGGTTTTTTAATCGTAAGTGGCTTTAACTAGTTGAACTATATTTAGATTCACAAAAATTTGACGTAAGTTTATACATATATTAAAATTTGTACCTTCGACTAAGAAATCAAAAGTTCGAATCTCCTGCCTACCCATATTTTAAAAAACAAATAATAATAATAAATAAACATAAAGGTGATGAAATTCAGATGATGGAGCGCATGATCTAAAGGTCAGTTTGACAAATTAAAAATAATTGGAAAGATGGTTGGATTAGACCATATTTGATTATCTTTTTCCAAAGGAAAGATATATATATATATGTGTGTGTTAAAATATTATTTTGGCCTCATATTTTGAGATTCATTTTATTTATTCTTTATATTTTTTAAGGTCCGATATTAGACTCACTATTTTCAATAAATGTAAAATTAGTCTCTACCAATAGTTTTTGGTTAACTTTTCCGAGAAAGGATAATGAATTTCTTTCAAGCTTCCTTTTATAAATTTTTTAAAAATGAAAATTCAAATGGTGCATTTTTCTTGAATGTCAATTATCATTATTATTTTGCAAAGTTAAATAAAATTAAAATTTTGACTAAAAAGAACAAACACAAATAGTAGTAATTTTCCATTTTACATTTTCCCACTTTTCAAAGGGCTTAATTAGGGAGCTGGTCAAGAAAAAAAAAATAAAAAAATAATAATAAATAAATAAGGCATCGAGAAAGCATAGATTATAAGCATAGCATATATAAAGTAGGAAATAGCAAAGGGTGATATATATAATTTAAAAATAAGCTAAAAGATACTAAAAATATTTAAAATAATAAAAAGTGAATCTTGTAGTTGGAGTTAAATATATGGTAATATTAGTAGTGGAGGCATATTTTTTTGTGTATATGCATTAGTCATGCAATAACAACAGTTGCTAGCTAATTAATTTATCCTTTTACTACCAAACTTTTATTTATTTATTTTTGAAATACCAAACTTTTATTTCTTTTTCTTGGTTTTTGGGTCCTTCAATCAAGGTGATCTATGAAATTATGATAATTTGGATCTTGTGACTCAGCACTTTTAAGAAATTTAATTGTATTTTTTTAAATAGAGAAATTAATTTACCAGCTAATATAAACTTAACTCAACTAGCCTAACTTCTATACTAATGATAATGATTAAGAGGTCTGTGGTTCGAAAAACTAATTTAACAAGGTAAAGTTTTTTTATTTTTTATTTTTAGAAGATTTACGAGGATAAAGTCGAATGGTGGAATCAATTAAAACCTCAAACAAATTAATAATTATATTAATTAAAATTAAACTTTTATAAGCGAATCAATTTAGACCATCTATTAGGGTTTTATTTTAAACCATCACATGCATAATTTTTCTATATATATAAGATGTATTTAAATGGTCAAAGTATGCTCGATGGTAATTGGCATGTACCTCCAGCCAAAAGGTTAGAGATTCGAATTCTCTACCTCCCAATGTTGTTGAGCTAAAAAAAGTCTTTAAATACATGGATTAATGTAATACATTATATTAGAGAAAAATACAAAAATCAAATGGATAATAGCGATTTTCATTAATATGAGTATTTTTAATTATATATTATCTTCTTTCCTCTATTTTTCAATACTTTTAAGAAAAAATAGATGATAATTTTTTTTACTACTTTGGTAGGATTTTGGAAAAATAATAACTTCATTAAAGTGATTTTGATTTGATTTTAAATGAAATAAGTAAAAATAGTTATGAGTCAACCATGGTATAAATTGAATTAACTCAGAAAAGTTTAAGACTTAAATTGATACGATTATTAATTTAGAGTTTTACTTAATTCAACTTATCAAATTTAGAGTATAAATTGATTTTTTTTAAAAAATAAAATCTAACTAATTAATTATTGTTCTTATATTTAATAAAATTGATCAAGCTTCTCAACCATTTATTTTTGTTGCACACTACTTCTCATGTAGCCCTTTTTTTTCGTGAAAGTATGAAACACATTAGCCCATTCTTCTTACGCACAATTTACTTATTACATTTTTCTCAATAAAACAAAACAACTTTATCACACATTGGACTTTTTTACTGTTTATTAATTACCATATAAAGATGATAGTAAAACTTTTGGAGAAAAAAAATTAAAACAATGGTTAAACAAAAGCATAGCTCAACCGACATAAAGTATGTGCTTATAACCAAGAGATCATGAGTTCGAATTCTCCCATCTCCAAAGTAATTAGTTCAACAGCATCTGGAGATGGGGGATTCGAACCATAGACTTATTGATTATTGTTGATGTTAAAATCCGGACAGAAGACTCACCTGACCTTCACGTGACACCAACACTGAATTACGTGACCTGCAAGACCAGCAAAAACCGCTACACACCGGCGTGGTGTAGGTGACACCAACACTGAATTACGTGACCTGCAAGACCAGCAAAAACCGCTACACACCGGCGTGGTGTAGGCCACACCGCCTCCGATACCGAAGTCAGAAAACCGAGGAGAAGCTATAGATAGTTAGTAAGGGGAGAGTCAGGAGTAGAGTTTCGGAACCCTTCTTTCGTGGTGAAGAGGGGTTTTTATACCTGTTTGTCCTCCTAGGATTTTTAGGAATTCGGAGGTGTTTCAGGACAAACCAGGCGGAATCAGGGCGATCCGAGGCATCAGGGACCGAAAAGAGGTCACCGGGCTCGGCCAGCACAAGCGGGCCGAATGGTCGGCCTCGGCCTTTTGCGGAGGCCGACCATGGCCCGACCCTTTGGTCCGGTCTTCCTCTGGGTCGGTCTTTTGGTCCTACCTCTGTCCGATTGTCCTCGTCAGCTCCTTGTGCGTCTGTGTGGTCCAAAATTATCTATAACAATTATAAATAGAAGTTCTATGTCAGTTGAACTATGATTTATGTTGGTATAAAATGACTTAATTAGTTGAGCTATATTCATGTTTACTCTTAAAATTATAACAAAACTTACAACTTAATCGACCATGTTTAATAAATGCTCAATCAATCCTTTGGAACTTTTACAAGTTGATTAATGATTCGAGCCAACCATCAAATATGGAATAATATTGTAAAGATTTTTTTTTTTTTTAGGAAAAATATTGTAAAGAAATTGAAGCTTCAGGATTATATATTTTATATTGTCTTCTGTGGAAAATTCGGAATTGAATATTCCTACCATCAAACAGATTTCCATTGGCCCAATTTTTTTTTTCCTTTTCTGGAAATAAGAATTTTTCATTCTAAGGAGCTATTGTCATTTAACATTTTTCAAGTAAAATTATCAATTATTAGTCCCTAAACTTTGTTAGTGTTATATTGGTTTAGTTTTGTGAGGTTTTGAATTTTGATTCTTAGAAACTATTGTCATTAATATTATTTTAGTTATTTGTTAATATTAATATAGCATATCTTGATTAGGTTTGACACAGTGAAACAATAAGTGACACGAGTGAATAAGCCGACAAAATAGAATAAAAATAGGTAGACATGATAAAAAAATTCAATTTCAAATGTATTCCTTTTGTCGTTCCCTCCATTAAAAAATTGAAGTAGCAGAAAAGATGAGGATCAAAATCAAAGATGATTTTCTTTTGGTATAAAATGGATTTTTTTAATATATATATATTTTTTAAATATTAAATTGCTATTTAATCCATGATCATGAACTAAATGAAAATTGGAGATTACTAGTTTGATGCTGTTACGTAACTTACATTACGTCAATTTGATTCTATTTTATTGTTATTTAATTTATTTATTTGTATTATTACTATTATTAGTATTAGTATTATTATTTACATTTTTTTTTTTTTTTTTTTTTTTTTTTTTTTTGCAGTAGGTGATTGATGATGTTTTGTTGGGAATATAATTTTTTTGACCCCAAAAGAAAGTTAAAGTAGTGAATGACCTTTATTTCTTTTTTTCCTTTTTTCTTGTGGTTTCTAATTTTCAATATACCACTTCCTTTTCCATTTCTTTCTTTACTTTTTTTTTTATAACAAATAATCTCACTAAAAATACGAAAATAAATAAAAAATAAAATAAAATTCAACATTCACTACTTTATTTGATAACGATTTTATTCTTATTTTTCATTTTTTATATAAAATAAATTCAACGTTTGAAAACTACTTATACCCATGTTTTTTTTTTTTCACCTTTAAGTAGCACTTTTATACTTATTTCATTTATACTCTAATCTCTAATTAAGTGTATGTTTGGGAACAATTTTAAAATTGTCAAAAACATTTTTTTTTTTTTCATATTCAAAATCACTCTAAAACATGTCTAATTAGTAATTCAAAATTAATTTTGATAGTATGAAAATAGCGTTTAAAAGTGTAAAATCAAACATAAAATTGATTTTGAATAATTAAAGCTATGTTTCGGGGTGATTTCGAACAAAACTGAACTAACTTTAAAAGATTATTTCATTCCTTAGTATCAAATCGTCATTAATTACTATTTAACATAAATTTGTATATGTTTTGTACTCGTGAGATTTTTTTTTTTACAATATATGAGGTGGGAGGATTCGAACCACAGACCTTGTGGTTATCAGGACAACTTGATACCAGTTGAGCTATGCTCTTGTTGCCTTTTGTACTCGTGAGATGTTACCCTACTATATTTGATTTTAAATATTTATTCATGTGTGTAGATATCTCGTCATTAGGAAATGAGCGTTGTAAAAAAAAAAGGAAATGAGAAGATCAATAGAAATATATATATATATGTTTTTAAATTCGACAATTATAAAAAGTATAAATTGAACCAGATGGTAATAAAGATGTTTTATCGAATAAATTTCGTTGAATTAAAAAAAAAATCAAATTGTTTTCTTTTTCTTTTTGAAAGTAAAACATTTAATAGTCAAAGCTTTAGAAATCAATATAAAATTTAAACGTGGATTAATTTATGGTAAAAAAAGAAGAATTGTGCCAACAAGAACATAGTTCAACTGACATAAAGTTATACTGATGACCACGAGATTTGTGGTTCAAATCTCCCTACAAACATATTAAAAAAAAAAAGAAGAAAGAAAAGAAGAATTGTTGATTATATCTTTTTTCTTAGGAGGATTATTATTATTATTATTTTACAAAGTTATTGAAGAGTGGTAGATGGATATTAATAATAGTTATTTAAAGAGCAGTGGCAAAATCATATTTCTCTGTCTCCTCTCCCTCTTTCTCTCACCCATATTGCCCATGCTCTAGAAATAACATCCTTTCAATCCCCAAATTTGAAAAATATTCATTTTCATGAGTGGGAGTTTGATGGCAATAATTAATGACTTTGAATGAGTTTAAAAAGTGTATAAATTAAAAAAAAAATGAAAATCCTTGTGGGTGGAAGTTTTTTTTTTTTTTTTTTTTTTTTTTTTTTTTTTTTGTTTTGAATAATTGGATTTGTGATGTAAGCAAATACAAAGTAATAATATAATATTAATAAATCATTATCATATCAGCCTAAAATATTATAATATTAAAAATTTAAATTTTATTTTAAATTCTATACTTCCATTCTAAAACATATGCCTTATGATGATATTTTTTTTTTAATCAATTATTTGAAAGATGCTTAATATTAGGTACGTCTTATTCATTTATTTGGAGGAATATATATTTTTGCAGACAAATTTTAGAAATCACATCTAGTAATGTTAGGGGTTGAGTTCCTATCTAGATGCACTCTAGATCTAGATTTTGTTAATTGAAAAAATAATTAACAAAGCACGCGAAAGTCAAGAGACTAAAATTGAAATATTTATAAGAGTTTAGGCCTTGTTTGATAACCATTTCGTTTTTAGTTTTTGGTTTTTGAAAATTAAGTTTATAAACACTATTTTTATCCACAAACTTCTTTGTTTTTTATCTACCTCCTATCCCATGTTTTAAAAAACCAAGCCAAATTTTGAAAAAAAAAAAAATAGTTTTCAAAAACTTGTTTTTGTTTTTGGAATTTGGCTAGGAACTCAAATGTCTCATTAACAAAAAAAAAAAAAAAAAGAAAACCATTGTAAGAAGATTGAGAGAAAACAAACACAAATTTCAAAAACCAAAAACAAAAAACGAAATGGTTATCAAACGGAACCTCAGTTTTTTATTTTTGGTTTTTTGAAAGTTAAGCTTATAAACACTACTTTTATCTATAAGTTTATTTGTTTTGTTATCTATCCTCTTCCTAAGTTTTCAAAAACCAAGTCAAGTTTTGGAAACTATGTTCTTAGAATTTGGCTAGGAATTTAAATGTGTCCTTAACAAAAATGAAAATCATGGTAACGAAATTAAGAGAAAACAAACCTAATTTTCAAAAACAAAAAACCAGATGATTATCAAATAGGGGCTTGAGATCAAATTTATGATTTGGATAACATGGCACAAGAGAGAGATGAAGTGAATGTCGTCTTTGCTCAGGTAAGTTCCATGTTTAGCTTACTTTGATATTATGTTAAATCATCCTTTATTAATTCAATTTAGTCCTGATTTTCGATCATTCTTTTAACTCCTTCAACTTTACTTGAAAATTAAACAATTTCAATGCTATTTTTTTTAGTTCAACAACATTTAACGGTGGGAGGATTTGAACCTCTGACCTTCGAATGCATATGTCAATTACTGTTGAGCTATACTCACTTTGACAATGCAATTAATTCTATATATAATCTATTTAGCATCTGCTTATATAAGTTTGTGTGTCTTGCATTATTTATTTGATGAGTAAGTACCTACCTAAAAAATCACATTTAAGTTGTAAGTTAGATGTGAGCTCTTAAATTGATGCAAAATTTTGTTAAATAGTCCATTGTCAAAATATATCGAACGACTCAAAGAAAATATTGAAATCTCATAACCAAAATGAATGGTAGTGAAAACTTGGGTGACGAAAAAAGTTGATAGTAAACAATTGAATTTATAATATCGACTTGAACATAGTTCAACAGTAAATGCATCGCAATAAATCTTCCATATAAGTTAAACATTCAAATTATGACCTCCAAATGGGTAATAATGATGCTAAATCCTCTCTTAAAAAAACATAACTATTCAAAACCTTCAAAGTGATTTTAAACCCTAGGGATCAAAATGGAAGCTAATACAAAGTCCTACCATTCCTATAAACAAATCTTGAAAATAAAGATATTGATAGAAAACTTTTTAAACCACAAAAATTACTAAAACAGAAACAGTGACAGATCGTCAAAAAGTTGAAGGACGAAACTTATAACAATTTAACTTAATTCAAAGAAGCAAATAAAGAATCCCAAGATTCTAAAAGTCCAAAGACCAAAACGAACGCAACGAACGCAAATTGCAAAAAATAAAAATAAATGAAAAAAAAAAAGAAGGAAGGAAAAGATAAGGAGAAGTATGACCAGTGAATAGAGAGAGACCACTAGGTAGCAAAAGGTGGCCCCCGTATGAAAGGAAAAAAGGCAGTCTTTTTAGAGAGATATCTTTTGGAAATAGGCGTAATAAAGGGGAATGGCAGCCGAAGGCATATAAACCACATCGACAGATCCAACCGTGGGCGTGTGTATATAAATAGCAACGGCAGATGAGCAAATTCAAAACGCAGAGACAACGAGAAGAAAGAAAGAAAGTAGTAAACTTCTGACTCAAAGTGGTTGTTGACACGATGGAAGAGAAAAGAAAAGCTTTGTTGGCAGTGATTCTGATTCAAACCATTTACGCCGCCATGTTCTTACTCTCTAAGGCCGCATTTGACGGCGGAATGAACAACTTCATCTTTGTTTTCTATCGCCAGGCCACAGCCACCATCTTCCTTTCTCCCATAGCCTTCTTTTTCGAATGGTACTGTTTTTTATTTTCTTTTGCTTTTCCCTTATTAATTGAAAGAACTTTCTTTCTCATTCGTTTTTTCTGTTTGTTTCTCAGGAAAACTGCCCCACCCTTGACATTCCTCACCTTCTGCAAGATCTTTATGCTTTCTTTATTTGGGTATGTTTTGTTTGTTTGATTCGACGACAAATAAGATGGAGATTTGAACTTTTGACTATTGGGAATCGTTAATGAAACTGAGTTGAGATTAAGGAGCAAAGGAAGTTTGAATTTTTGTGTAGTAATTATAAGTCTAAAAATATTAATGGGATTATTGTGTGTGTTTGGTTTGCAGAATAGCCATATCCTTAAATCTTTATGGGATTGCTCTTGTTTACACGTCAGCAACGTTGGCTGCAGCAACTACCAATTGTCTTCCTGTCATCACCTTCTTCGTCGCCCTCTCACTCAGGTACTCACACTTCCTTAATTCATCCACCAATTTCAATTTTAATTCTTCAAATTATTCCCTTATATATTTCATTTTTTTAAAAAAAAAAAAAAAAAATCAAGCTCAAGTGCCCTAACACGACTTAACTTAATCATCTCTCTCTCTATCTACTTCAAAAGCTACCATAATTTTATGGGATCAAGTTGATTAATTAGGTCATACGTCCCGTTTTATAACCATTTGGTTTTTGAAAATTATGTTTGTTGGAGAGAGATTTCAATTCTTAACTAAATCTCCAAAACAAGAATAAATTTTTGAAAAGTATTGTTTTTAGTTTTCGAAAAAATTTGGCTTAGTTTTTTAAAATATGAGAAGAATGAGGTAGATGGTAATTTTCAAAAACAAAAAACGAAATGGTTATCAAACTACTCTTAATTATTCAAGTTTAATTCAAAAGTTTTTATCAAATACACTGAATGTTATATATTTTTAAAAATTAAAAGCTGGATATTTTACTGAAATTTCTATTTCTGGTCTATAATAAGAAAAAATGAAAAGCATTTTCATCTTTTGTCTGTATGAGGAAGGTAAATACAGTAGAGAGAAATGAAAAGGCTAAGAATTTATACCCTTCTTTGCTGCTTCTTTTTTATTAATATATTTCTTTTTTCTCATTAAAACTATTAAAGAAAAAGTAGATTCCATGGTGATTCCCTTAACTTGGGTCAAAGTTCAATGAAAGAAATATAGAAAGGAGAAATCATCTATAGAATAATGTTCAAATGTGTTTGACAAACAAACTGTAAAAAAATTCTTTTTAATTCATAAAAATAATACTTTTCAGATATATTTTGGCTTCATGACAAAAATAGTTTAAAATTTGTTAAACATTTAAATCTAATGCTTAGAGGAAGTACTTGAATAATAACAGTCATATGAATCATTTTAATATCTAATTTTCTCTAGTTTTTAGTTCTAAAAAGCTCATTAATAACTTGTTTGTTTTATAGTCTATCAATATTTCTTTTTTATTCTTGACACATTCTAAATAATTGAAAAAATTAGAACTTTTATAGCTACTATTTATTTATTTTTCTATTTCTAAAAATTAGGTTTGAGTTTTTTTTTTTTTTTTTTTTTTTTTTTTTTTTTTTTCACTTTCATTTTTTTTTTTTAATTCTTACCCACATTTAGAAGGACAAAAATAAATTTTTGTAACTTACGTTTTTGCCAAAACCAACCTCCAAAATCTACAATTTCAATAATTGAATTATCATCTTTTTTCTTTTTTTTTTTCTTTTTTTTTTTTTTTTTTTTTTTTTTGAGATCAATTGAATTATCACTTTTGTGATGATGTCCAATATGAGTGTAAGAAAGTGGATAGTTTAAAAAAATGAGGAAATTAAAATATTATAATGGGAGAATGGGCAAGTTGAAAAATGCCATATATTGTAGTGGAAATGGAAACCCTACTTTTAATTGAGAAGAGCCAAACAAAATGTAATGAAAATTGTAAAATGGAAATAAAGTTTCTACATTATTTGGGAAATGATTGATGGGATGGATTCTTGATGATAAAAAAAAAAAAAAAAAAAAAAAAGCTAAGAAATAACAACTAAAAAGAAGAAGAAGAATAGAAGAAAAAACATAGAGAATAATAAAGTAGAGTCCACCTGCACCTTCCTGTCCATATACACTTGAGAAAAAAAAAAAAAAAAAAAAAAGAAGCTTGATTCCAATATCACAAATGCCAATTTTAATATTTCTTTTTTTGAAAAATTATTTGGATATTATTTTTAATGAATGGATCTCTCTCTAGATTACTTACTATGGAAGTCCCTCTCTCTAGATTACTTAGCATGGAAGTGTTTAGTTTTTATAACAACAATTTCAATTATTAAGAACCCTACATAAAAAAAAAAAAAAAAAAAAAAAAATTGATTTACTTACTTTTTCAAAAGTCTATACACTAATCATTTTGTTTTAGATTTCTATTTTTAAAATAAGCATGTTTAGCCATTGTTACTTTAAGCTAAATTTTAGTCAAGTAATTAAAAGAGTTTAAGAAATTACATGGAAAGTAAAACAAAGGAATTATAAAATGAACATTGCCCTAAATTCTAGAAATGAAGACAAAATAACATTATCAAATAAACATTAATTTTTGGAATTTTAAAAGGCATTTATTAAAAAAAAAAAACATAGTGAAAAACATACCAAATTAAACAAAAACGTTGTAAATTAACCCTGAATTCAAAATTATGGATAAGTTTTCATCTTTTACGTTGTATTATCTCCACCAAAGTTTCTTAAATTGTTAAATCAATTGAACTTTAATGAGTGGTGAAAAGAAAGTTACTATTAACATTTTGTTTTTTCACAAATAACAACGTCGTCTATGGATTGATTGATTGATATCATATAATATAATGTGTGGTAATCATGGAAGCGTACAAGTAAAAGGTTTCGTTTTTGAGTCATTTCATAGCTGAAATTTATAACACATAAATTAAAGCTGATTGATTGGATTAAGATATCTAAATGGTCCATTTTGCTTTAATAAACAGAGATTTAAAGTTCTTGTTGTCAATAATATAATCATTATTTAAAGTTCTCTCTATTTAGAGTTGGAGTCCACAATATTTTGTCTTCTTCTCAACTTTTCTTTTTTCTTTTCTTGGTTACAGTTTTAAAATTTTGTATTACATTAATTTTTCTAAAATTTTTTGATATGCATCTCATGTCCAACTACGCTTCTCAATTTAGTTAAATTTAGTTAAATATGTGTAGCTAACTCGAACATAGCTCAAAATAGAAGTTATATGAATGTATTTTTGAGGTAATTAAAAGTTCTCAGAATTAGTATAGAATGTGGAAGTAATATAAAATGATCCAAACTAAATGAGTAAAGAAAAATGTTGATATTCTATTTATTTATTTATTTGTTTGTTTGGAAAGTTATCAGTTTTTTACTCTAGTACTAGTTCACTAATTCAATATAGAGTTTTCAATTTTACCAAATAAAACCCTAAATTGGATACTTGAAAAATTAGCTAGGGTTTAGGCTTTTTATTACTTATTTTGTTTAACAGTCTAGATTCAAGTATTTTCATGATTGGATTTGACTATTTATTTGTTGGTCTTTGAAAATTAAGTTAAAAAATATTACTTACGCATTTAAGTTTTTTATTTTCTTATGTTTTGAAAAACTAATCGAGTTTTGAAAACTAAAAAAAGTATGTTTTCAAAAGCTTGTTTTTGTTTTTGAAAATTGACTAGAAATTCGAATATATAGATTAATTTTAATTTGTTGATTATTTTTTTTGTAGGATGGAAGTGTTGAGGTTAAAGTCAATAGCAGGAATTGCAAAGCTAGCAGGAATAGTTTTGTGCATTGGTGGTGTAGGGATGTTAGCATTTTACAAAGGCCCTCAACTGAACTTGTTTAACAATCATCATCTCTTTTCTGCCCATAACACTCATTCCCACCATTCTTCTAATGTTGCTTCACCCAACTCTTGGTTGAAGGGCTGCTTTTTGATGCTTGCTTCCAATTCCTTATGGGGCATTTGGATTGTTCTTCAGGTATCATTTCTCTTCTCTCCACATATATATATATATATATATATATTCTTCCAATTATTTCATACTCGTGTTTAATTATATGTGTTAAAAGACCTTGTTTGATAACAATTTTGTTTTTAGTTTACTATTCTAAAAGTTATTCCTGCATTGTTTTCTTATCTATATCTTCAGAATTTTAAAAACATGTGTTTTGTTTTTGGAATTTGGTTAGGAATTTAAACAGTACTTAACAAAAACGAAAACCATCGAAACGAATTTGGAAGAAAAACAAGTATAATTTTCAAAAACCGAGCAGACGGGGCCTATAAATGATTCGTTTTATCCATTATAATTTCCTACCTTTCCATACATTTCTTTGAAACCTCTCAAATTCACTTTTGACTATAGTCATACGGTTCTTATGAAAAATAAAACGTTTCTCATACTTTGTTTATTTTGTTTTTTTCTTCTTTTCGAAGCTTGAATCCAAATTATATAAGAATAAAGTAAAAGAACATGATTATGACAAGCTACTTTACAAAATTGATTTTTAGAATTTAACTAGGATTACATATATATACATTTTCTTTTTAAAAAACAAAAAGAGAGCAATTTTAATTTACTGATTGATGAATTAATATAATAATAATAATAATTACATTGAAAACAGGCATTCGTATTGAAAAGCTATCCATCGAAGCTTCTGTTAACAAATCTTCAGTGTTTGTTAAGTTCATTTCAATCCTTTGCTATTGCTATTGCAATGGAGAGAGATCCTCAGCAATGGAAACTTGGCTGGAATGTTAGGCTTCTGGCCGTCGCATACTGTGTAATTTTCTCTACTCACTTTATAATTTAGATCCCGTTTGATAACTATTTGGTTTTTGGTTTTTTAAAATTAAGCTTGTTTTCTCTCAATTTCGTTAATGTAGGGCGTGGTGGTGACGGCTGTGACATATTACCTTCAAGCATGGGTGATTGAAAAGAAAGGGCCAGTTTATCTAGCCATGTCCACACCGCTCTCTCTTATCATTACAATTTTCCTTTCTGCTATCTTTCTTGGAGACACTATCACTCTTGGAAGGTAACTACCAGCTTATAACAATTATTCTGCCCATTTTATTCTTTTTTTTTTTTTTTTTTTTTTTTTTTTTTTTTAATTTTAATTATTTTTATTAAATTTAGAAAAGATAAAAGTAAAACTCCTCAAATCCAACCAAATTATTTTATCCAAATAAGTTTTCTACTTGTACATCATTTTTCTCTTCATAACATAAAATTATGTCGGTCAAATTACAAGTTTAGTTTCTGAACTTGAAGTGTTGTGTCAATTTGATTCTTGAACTTTAAAAAGTATATATTAGGTCTTGAACTTTCAAATTTTTGTCTTTAAAAATGTCTAATGTGTAGGTTTTTGAACTTTTAATTTTGTATTCGATAGGTCTCTGACATTTTTAAAAATTAACCAATCTATTAGATATATAATTGAATATTATATCTATTGGGATCCTAAAACTTCCATTTTTGTACCTAGTAAGCTTGTCAATTTAAAAAAAATGTCGAATAAGTTAAGAAATTATTATACATAGATTTAAAAGTTTAAGTACCTACATGATATTTTTTAAAGTTAAGGGATCTATTGAACATAAAATTGAAAGTTCAAGGACCAAATTGACACATTTTAAAGTTCAGGGACCAAAAATGTAATTGGAGCTTCCAAATAACCCTCCCTCTAAGCCCTAGTTCTTTTCTCTCCTCTTTCTTTTTCTCACTTACCTAGTGCAATTTCCAAGGTATTTATTAGAACTTTTTGGGCTTTTTTTTTTTTTTTTTTTTTTTTTTTTTTTTTTTTGCAGTACTTTGGGGGGAGTTTTATTGGTTGGAGGGCTGTATTTTGTGCTGTGGGGAAAGAGCAAAGAGCAGAAAATAACTGAAGGATTGAAAGAAGGTGGCACAGAATGCAACATGCAACAGAAGGAGACCACAAAATTAGGAAATGAAGATCCAGTGGAAAATGTCTGAATTCACCATCTCAATATATGTATTTTTTATTTTTAACTTAGCCTCTTCTATTGTTCAAATAATATATACAAGGATTTTAATTCATATTCTAGAAAACTGTATTTCCTCTCATTAATTTTAATTTTTATTATATTTTATATTATTTTCATTTCTTCTTTCACTTTCTTTTTTCCATTGCAATTGTGTTATTTTGCTAATGAAAAAAAATAATATATAAAACAACAAAAGTAGTAGATTTTTTTTTTTTTTTTTTAACCAAAAGTAGTAGACTTTAAAGAAAGAGAATTTTGAAAATTATAAAAAGATACAAATAATAACCACTTTTCGCTGGAATATGGTTTAGAAAAGCAGATATATCAACCGCCAAAACCATTAAATTAAATTTGTGGTCTATTTGAAGATAAAATGATAATGATAATAATAAATAGAGAAGTGCTAATCCAAACATGAGTGAATAAAATCTTGTTGTCATTCTAAAAGTCGATGGTTCAATCTCCATCCTACCATTGTTTTTCTTAAGCCAAAGCGAGCTTAGCTTAGTGGTAATTGATATGTATCTTCGATCAAGAGGTCAGAGATTCGAATCCTCACACCTCCAAATGTTGATGTACTACAAAAAATACCATTGTTTTTCTTAATGATAAAAAAGAAAGAAAAAAAGAAAAAGACAAATAGAGAAGTGAATCTTACATAAATGGCTAGCTACAATATTTAAAGTTTGGTGTCCTCATTAAAACCATATGCTTTTTTTTTTTTTTTTTTTTTTTTTTTTTTTTAATTTTTTTTTTTGGGTTAGACTACAAACCATTTTGGTCAACCTAGGTATAATTCACATTATTGAATTAACGGAAAAAAAGAAGAAAGAAAAAGCTGCAAACCTCTTTTTATTTTTATTTTTTTAAAATTTTTTAATTTTGTAATTGTTGTTTTATTTGGATTAAATTACAAGTTTAGTCTTTGAACCTTCACGGATGTGTATATTTGATCTATCAAGTAGGTCCTCAAACTTTCAATTTTATCTCCAATAGGTCTCTGAACTTCAAAAAGTATCTCGTAGGATCTTAAACTTTCACTCTTATGTCCAATAGGTCTTTCAACTTTCAATTTTGTATCTAATAGGTCATTGTCATTTGAAATTTTTAAAAACTTACAGGCCTACTAGACAAAAAAATTAAGGGCCCGTTTGGTAACGTTTTCGTTTCTTGTTTCTTGTTTCTAATCTTATTAAGAAATCTAAGCATTTAATAACTATGTATGTTTCTTGTTTCTCATTTTTTAGAAACACTCCCAAAATTTGTAGAGAACTTTTGGGAACAACTAAAACTAGTTTCTCCTTTTTTGTTATTGTTTCCAATTTGTTCCAAACATAAATAATAATATAGGTTTATTATTATTGAATGTATAGGTGTTAGGGTCATGAAATTCTATTTTTCTTTATTAAAAATGAAGAAACGGAAACAAGAAACGAGAACGTTACCAAACGGGTCCTAAAAGTTCAAGATTCCAATTGGCATAAAATCTAGGTTTGTATCTAATAGATCAGTTAATTTTTAAGAATCTCGAATATGTTAAGGACTGAATGACTAGACTAAAGATTTCATCATAGTCTATTCCTTCAACTTGCGAGTAACCTTGGGCAACCGACTTTGCTTTGTGCTGGTTGATGGAACCATCCTTTTGTAGTTGGTCTTAAATATCCATTTGGATCCCACAATATTCCATATTGGATTATACAGCTTGACTTTGGGCTTGACTTTGGGCTTGATTTTGGTTTTGAATGGCACTCTCTTTCCCCTTGAGCCACAGTATCAATTGATTAGTCTTTGTTTCTTTGGCATATGTTGTTATTGATTTTGGTTCCATTAGTCTAGAGTTTTCCAACTATCAACATTGGAGGTGCAATGGGTTCTATTTTATGTTGTTAGCAAAAGGAGTGATTTGTTAAATAAAGCAACACTAATTATATATCTAGAATATTCTTGAAGTATCTACATGGATGTATATAATTAGTCCTCTCTAGATTTATCTTGAATATTGTAATTAGATATGTAAAAGAAGATCTAGAATTATCATACCTTTAGGCTCCAAAGGAATTCTAGAGAATTCCTTCGGATAAGGATGAGGATAGAAATATTTAGGATATTTTTTAGATCCAAGAAGAGCCTAGAAAATCCATTTGTTTGGGTCCAAAGATCTTAGTCCTATAAATAGAAGTGTATTCTTCATAAGTATCAACAAGTTGGAGAAAGCATCAAAAGTGAGTGTAAGAAAGTGAGCCTTTTTTTCCTAAGAGTGTCCATCTTTATACTTTCCTAATAAAAGTTTCTTTCTTCCAAGTGTTTGTCTCTCCCCTTTTGTGCTAATTTCTTCAACATGATTTTCTCATCAAAGATTACATAATGTGATATGTATATGCGATTTGTGTTAGGATCTGCGCACTTGTAACCTTCGTGTGAGGTGCTATAACCAACAAAAATGTATGGGTAAGTTTTCTTAGCAAATTTATCTTTAGCTTGAGACTTTTTGTACGGATAACATCTAGAACCAAAGACCTTTAGACAAGAATAAAAATTCTATTTATTAGGAAAGTGGTGGTTAGAAAAAGCGTCTACCAAATATTTGAGAGGTATGTTGGATTCAAATATGAGTGCAAAACTAGCTTCAACTATGTGCCTATGTTTTCTTTCGACCACTCCATTTTGTTGTGATGTGTGAGGACATGACATTTGATAATGATCTCATTATGTTCCTATAATTCTTTAGTTTAAGAGACGTGAACTTGCGTCCTCCATTTGATTGATTTTTTTTTTTTTAATTTTCTTCTCGAATTGTGTGTTTTCAAGTTGATAATACGTATTGTATTTTTCATTTCATCATATATATAAGAATCATTTTTATACCAAGAAAAAAAAAGCTTAGATATGTATTTTGGCATTCTCATTTATACTTATAGAATAAATGAATTATAAATTAATATATAATTTTTCAAACAAAAATTTCTTAGAACATAGAGGAGGGAGAACAAAATTTGTGTAAAAATAGAGGAAAAAGTTCTTTAAATGGTTGTAAGAGTTCAAAATTATTCAAATTTGAAAACTTTTAAATTTCTATTATATTATATGGTTATTCATAAATTTTATAATTCATTTTTAGGAATAAATTGACAAAACTTGTAATAACATAAATCAATTTTTATATTTTTAATGAGATATAATATATATTAAAAATTTTGTATTAATTGTTAGCAAATTATACTAGATAGATATCTTATTTATTTTAACAAAGTATTTATTTTTTTTTCTTTTCAGTTATTTTTTATTTAATACTTAAAAAAAAAAACAAATGTAACATTTATTATAAAAAATAGAGATAAAAAATCATTTTTTTATTATTGTGATTTTACGGAGAAAATCAATGAATATAATCATGTACTATAAATTAAGTTTAAAAAAAATCATAGGATATAGGGAAAATTACCTTTTTGGTCCCTGAGTTTTGAGGGATAGGTGCGTTTGGTCCCTGAGTTTTCAAAATAGACCTTTTTAGTCCCTAGGTTTTGAGAAATAGGTTTAAAAGGTCCCTAAGTTTTCAAAATGGACCTTTTTAGTCCCTAAGTTTTGAGAAATAGGTTTTAAAAGTCCCTGGTTTTATTTTTTCAACTTTTTTAAACTAATAATTTTTATTATATTTTAATATTGAATGATTTTTAAAATTAACAAAATTAAAAAGTATTAATTTATAAAAATTTAAAAAATAATATAAGGGACTTTTTAAACCTATTTCTCAAAACTCAAGGACTAAAAAGGTCCATTTTGAAAACTTAGGGACATTTTAAACCTATTTCTCAAAACTCAGGGACTAAAAAGGTCTATTTTGAAAACTCAGGGACCAAACGCACCTATCCCTCAAAACTCAGGGACCAAAAAGGTAATTTTCCCTAGGATATTAAAAAGATCATAACAATTATTATTATTATTATGATATTTAAAAGAAGCTCAATACATTTATAAAAGAGAGAAGCCTTAACTTAAAAAAACATTATTAGGTTTGACCTCAATTGACATTATATCATTTTCAAACTTTCCTACTTACATATCTTCAAATCTTCTCCTAAATTAGGAAATATTAGCATTGCAACACAAAAGTAAAGCTAAAGAAAAATGTTAGATATTAAACAATATAATAAAAGTTGTAAGACAAAGCAAGACAACAAATAAAAGAAGAAAAACAAACCTAAGTAGAAGAAATGTTCAAATGTTTTGTTGAGTGATACACTCCAATTCCTCCACGATCAAGCGAAAAACCCATAAAACAGAGTATATCAAAATCACAAATAACAAAGAGAGGAAGAGAGAAAGAACAAAAACAACGTTTATAGTGGTTCCACCAATTTAGTGTATATTAGAATGTATATCAGTTAGTTTCTTGTTATTTTTCTGTTATTAGTTCATAGTTAGTTAATGGACTAACTGCTGTAATATGAGGCTATTTATATGCCTTCTTAATTGTTAATAAGATCACAAGGCAATATTATTTACTCTCTGTCTAGTTTCTATATGGTATCAAATTTTCTTTTTTGGGAGTACTTGCCTTCCTTCTTCGTCATGGTTGACCCCGTCACCACGCCCACCCCTGTTGCACCGACTGTTACTTCGACAGGTCCTTCATCTAGCCTCTCCGTTCTTGAAATGTATGCCAATCCTTATTTTCTTCACCACTCTGACTGCACAAGTACAGTCCTCATCTCTAATCTCTTAACGGAGACAAATTACACCTCGTGGAGTCAAACGATGATCATCAAATTGACTGTCAAGAACAAATTGGGTTTTGTAGATGGGACAATCCCTCGACCTTCTGGCGAATTTCTGATGTGGACTTTTCCTACCGCAAGCGCACGGGTCAAGTAATAATATAGTGAAAGTAAATTCGAATGTCGTCCTCTGTATTGGATTTTTAGGCAAATCAAGTATTGTGAATTATCTCGCTCAATTTTATTTAAGGATCAAAAAGTGATGAGTGATTAATGGAAAACTAAATTAAAGCAAGAACAAAAAGTGTGGAAATTCAATTGGGAAAAATACTTAGGGAATTGATTTCGCCGATTTAGTCTATGATTGATTTTAAGGAGTAAGTTATTATGCACAATGAAATTATGAGCCAAAGACCCTTTAATCACAACTACCTCTCCCGAGTATAATTAATTCTCATGCAAATTAATCTACTTGATATCCCTATCTAAGTTTATTAATATGCAAGGCAATGAGATCTTTTGACCAATTCTAAAGTAATCTAAAACCGTCACGAATTAGAAAATAAACTCTAGTCATGCAATCTTGAGCAAGTCTAAATTAAATCCCCTCTCCCGAGCTAGATTCAAAACTTAAATCATTCAACTAATGGCCAATTAATTGAAAGCATTAAATCAAGATTACAAACATAATAAACATTGCACAACTTAAACCATAAACCAATCCATAAACACAATCAACTACATCAATCCCTAAGTTTACAAGTTTAGCTACTCATGAATAAAATTACAAGCTCAACTAAACATGTAAAAGCCATAAAAATCTAACTAAAGTGAGGGAAAGAAGAATTAAACTCGTTGAAGGCCGAGACCGAACGTCCCCGTCACGATCCCCACGAACAATGGGTTGATTTTCGAATTTTCCCCTTTGCTTCAGCCTTGAATTCCTCTCTTTTTGCTCTGTTTACGGCCCCAAGAAGTCCCAAAATTGAATCCCCCAAAAACCTAGCCGAAAGGATGCTTAAATAGCAAAATTTTGTCGTAGCGTCGAGACGCTGTCGGATCCGCAATTTTGGAAAAATTTTCTATAGCGTCGCGATGCTATTTTTTATTTTTTATTTTTATTTTTTATTTTTTTTAGATTGAAGCCTCCATTTGACTCTAATTGCTGAATTAAGCTTCAAACACATACTTCCTACAAATAAAACATAAAAATGCATAAATTTGGGCAAATAATTGTAAAAGACTAGCTTAATTAATCAGAGAAAAATAGCTAGCTATGCTCGCTATCAAATACCCCCAAACTTAAGCTTTTGCTAGTCCTCAAGCAAACTAACAATCAAGCATACAGTGGAAGAATGGATGCAACAAACACGACTCAATCCTCAAGGCTCAAAAGTCAATAGTGAAGCAAGCAAGAGACATGCACACAAGGACCAATGAGGGAGACAAATTAAAATTTTTCCAAAATTAACTTGCACAAGCGAGATCTAACTCAACAAGATCAGACTCTACTAGCCCGGGATTGGATTATTAAACTCTCAGCTCATCTTCCCTCTACACTGGCACTAAGGTTTCACTAATGAGTTAATGGAACAAATTAGTTTGTTTTTCTCCATACTTAGGTGCTTTTAATTAACAATTGAATTAAGCATGTGTGGCACTAGCTTTCACACACCCATTGCAGGGACCCTTAACCTGAGTTTTCTCTGGTTGGCCTAACTGATCACAACATGGGTAGCTCTTTTTGCCTTAATCTTTATTAACCATTGCATATTGCGCGCATAAGTCATGACTTTTTTCTTTTTCAACAATAACAACAAGAATGATTTTTCGTTATGAACATGATAAGCAGATATTCTTTTCTTTTCTCCTAAGCAAGATCAAACATGCTAATTTGCAAAAAATTAACTCTTTAGCTCTACCCTACACCTATCGAGGTGACAACAAGCATATGAACCCAATAATTCGCTCCTAAGCATTCAAATCCAAATCTAGCCAAGACAAATACTCTACTCATGCAAGCCATCTCCTAGAAAAATTTTAAAAAGTCTCCCTTTTTGGGCACTCATGCTTACAACTCATCACAAGCTTGAAAATTGACAAGAAAGCCTATCCTAGGACATCATAATCATGCAAAAATACATCCAGACAACAACCATATGCATAATTCAAAGAAAGCTCAAAACTATAGCCCGAACTCAGATGCTCAAGGGCTCCACAAACATGCTAATCCACTCCCAAACTTAAAACATGCATTGTCCTCAATGTATAAAGAAAATAAGGCACAAACAAGCATGAGAACAATAAAAGAATGAAAGGAGTGAACAATACTGGCCTGTAATAATGATGACTTCTTGACTGAAAGCTTGGAATCTTGAAAGCTTGAAAGCAAAGGAGAGAAAGAAAACAAGACCTACAAAACAAAAACAAAAAATAAATAAAAAACCAAAAAGAAAACATTACTTGGGTTGCCTCCCATAAGCGCTTGTTTAACGTCATTAGCTCGACGTGCTCGTGCAGTCTGTCAAGGCACATAAAAATTCTCGTATTTCTTTGGACCCTTCTTTCTTGAATCAATAAAACTCACTATTGCTAGCAAGCTTACCAGCTTCTCATGGGCCCCTGAAATAGAATTATTTTTTGTATTTTTGACTAAAATCTTACTATATATAAAAGGGGCTTAAGGAGGTGAATCTTTGCTTTCCTCTTTTGCCCTTATAATTTTAATAAATGTCTATTTTGCCCTTCTATATTTGTTAAAGAGACACAACTCTTTGAGTTAAAGTGTCCTTCAATCTTTGCTGATGAGACGCGACTGTTCAAGCAAAGTTAGTTACACATTAGATGCATCCATTCGAGGATTATAATTAAAAATATATCTTACAATAAAAAGGGGTCATTAGTCATGTCTTTCCAAAAAGCATATTAACTTTTGAGTTTTCTACATATTTTTTTACTCTAATTTCATCACTATTTTGATATGTATAGATTTTTTTGTATCAAACTCTATATAAGACAAAAAAAATGCATAAAGCACCAATAAAATATAGCGATTGTTATCACTGCTATCCTAAATTTGAATAAACTTTTTTTTTGGTATCAATATATTAATAATCTAATTATTATGCAATTACTTTTTTTCTTAAATTTATAACTTTTTCCTTGCCATCTTTGTAAAGTCCTATGTAATTTATATTTACCTATTTGGAGAAAGTTCTTCAAGAAAATGTATAGGAGCTATATTTAAATTGTCGTAGTAGTAATGGGAGAACAGGGAAACACATTTTGATATCATGATTTCCATTAATTAAGTCCACCTAATGACACAAAATGATATCCATTCAAGTTCGAAAGGAAACAAATTTCCTGTTATATTATGTTGTGCGATGACGTTAAACAAAACACAAGGACAAATTGTTATGAATATTAGAAAATATATTTCTAAATATGTAATTTCACATTAACAACCTTTTTCAATGTCAATACAAAAATCCTTATCAAATCACTTGAAGATCAAAATTTGTCATCCAAACATACAAAAAATGTTATTTTCAAAGAGGTTATACTTTATTAAATACTTTAGTTTTTTTTTTAAAAAAATCAACTTATATAATTCTTATGAAATATATTTCTTTCTTTCTTTTTCTCCAGCATACAATCTCGAAACCCACCGATGAATTATCATGAGAGAATAAACTATCTTTATGATGCCACTTTGTATGTTTTATCAAATTTAGTTTACAACTATTATATGTATTTTAATTTTAATTATATATCTTTTATTATTTTTTCTACCTCTAACATTATAGTTTAATGTCAAATATTTACTATTTGAACTAGATGAAAAATATATTTATTCAAAAGTTAACTTTCACCATAAAAAATATATTCCAAAAATTTCAAACCACGTGCAAAGTATTTCATATTTAATATTGTAAATGAACATAAAACAATATAATATTATAGTTTTAGACTTCTAGGCGCCATTTTTTTTAATTTTCAATTTAAAAAGTGAAATTTAACGTGCATCACACGTGTTTTTAAACTAGTAAACATAAAAGGAGAAAGATCAAAATAAAGAGACTCTGACTCTAAAACTGACTCGTGAGAATATAAAAAGGAATAATCAAAATATACAAAGGATGGAGAAGATAAAACAGACGAAGGCTTTTCAACCTCAAACTCTACCTCCTGAACTTCCTCTGACACTACAAGCTCATTTTCTTTTTCTTCCTCACAACCATGTTCTTGATAGGGGCTCCAACTCTCCAATTCATCCCCACTATTCATGCAACTCACCCCTAACTGCTCATCCTCATCAAGATCGAAAGAACTACGCTCATGAATGGGTGCCAATGAATCATCAGCCACATGACTCACTAGACAACTTATGGAAGTGGATCCCACCTCACTAACTTCCTGTGGAGCTTGAAGTCCTCTTATGATTTCATCAATTTTTAGACTCCTCGCTCTAGACTCCTCAATATAATTTTGAACTATGCTTTCCAAGGAAGAATTTTCATTTAAAGGGGTATAACTTGAAGATGAAAAATTGGAATATGGTGTTGAATAAAAAGCCATTCAAATCAATTAAAGCAACAATGATAATTAGGCTTCCAATCAAACAATAACCCAACAAGAACAAATGAAAAAGACTCAAAAAAAAAAAAAAAAATATAATATGAAAAAATCTAAATATGGAAAATATAATCTAGAAAAGGAAAGTACTATCTAATTAAGGAAAACAAGAAACAAATATGGAAAATTACAATTAAGGCAAAAGACTAACAATGAAAAATATCTAAATAAAGAAAAAAAAATCAAGAAAATAACACAAAAAACAAATAAGGAAAAGATTACACAACTAAAAGAAAAACTAAATTAGAAAAGCAAATATGGAAAGAAAAACAAATAAGGAAAACACTAAAATAGGAATGCAACAAATATGGAAAATAAAAACAAATAAGGAAAAAAAAGGCAATGTATCTACAAAATAAAAAAATAAAATAAAATACCCTAAATTAAGACTGAACAATTTTTCCACGATATTAGTTTAACTAAATATGCCAATCCCCGGCAACGGCACCAAAAACTTGATGTGGACTTTTCCTACCGCAAGCGCACGGGTCAAGTAATAATATAGTGAAAGTAAATTCGAATGTCTTCCTCTGTATTGGATTTTTAAGCAAATGAAGTATTGTGAATTATCTCGCTCAATTTTATTTAGGGATCAAAAAGTGATGAGTAATTAATGGAAAACTAAATTAAAGTAAGAACAAAAAGTGTGGAAATTCAATTGGGAAAAATACTTAGGGAATTGATTACGCCGATTTAGTCTAGGATTGATTTTAAGGAGTAAGTTATTATGCACAATGAAATTATGAGCCAAAGACCCTTTAATCACAACTACCTCTCCCGAGTATAATTGATTCTCATGCAAATTAATCTACTTGATATCCCTATCTAAGTTTATTAATATGCAAGGCAATGAGATCTTTTGACCAATTCTAAAGTAATCTAAAACCGTCATGAATTAGAAAATAAACTCTAGTCATGCAATCTTGAGCAAGTCTAAATTAAATCCCCTCTCCCGAGCTAGATTCAAAACTTAAATCATTCAACTAATGACCAATTAATTGAAAGCATTAAATCAAGATTACAAACATAATAAACATTGCACAACTTAAACCATAAACCAATCCATAAACACAATCAACTACATCAATCCCTAAGTTTACAAGTTTAGCTACTCATAAATAAAATTACAAGCTCAACTAAACATGTAAAAGCCATAAAAATCTAACTAAAGTGAGGGAAAGAAGAATTAAACTCGTTGAAGGCCGAGACCGAACGTCCCCGTCACGATCCCCACGAATAATGGGTTGATTTCCGAATTTTCCCCTTTGCTTCAGCCTTGAATTCCTCTCTTTTTGCTCTGTTTACGGCCCCAAGAAGTCCCAAAATTGAATCCCCCAAAAACCTAGACGAAAGGATGCTTAAATAGCAAAATTTCGTCGTAGCGTCGAGACGCTGTCGGATCCGCAATTTTGGAAAAATTTTCTATAGCGTCGCGATGCTATTTTTTATTTTATTTTTATTATTTTTTTTAGATTGAAGCCTCCATTTGACTCTAATTGCTGAATTAAGCTTCAAACACATACTTCCTACAAATAAAACATAAAAATGCATAAATTTGGGCAAATAATTGTAAAAGACTAGCTTAATTAATCAGAGAAAAATAGCTAGCTATGCTCGCTATCAATTGCTTAGTTCGTGGCTTATATGCAACAACGTAGTGACTGCGTGGATCCTTAATTCCCTATCCACTGAGATTTCTGCCAGTATCAATTTCTTTGATACTGCTCATGAGATATGGATTGATCTTCAAGACCGCTACCAATGGAAGAATCGTCCTCGAGTCTTCCAGATTCGTCGAGAAATTTAAAATTTGCAACAAAATCAAGATTCAGTGACTTCGTATTAAGCAAAGCTGAAGACATTGTGGAATGAACTCGTCTCTTACCGACCTTCCTGTTCTTGCAGTAGATGTTCTTGTGGTGGTGTCAAGCAGCTCATGAACTATTTTCAAACCGAGCACGTCATGGTGTTCCTTATGGGTCTAAATGAGTATTTATCTCAAGTCAGGACTCAACTTCTCCCCATGGAACCAGAACCCACAATTGCTCGTGCTTTTTCCCTTGTTATTCAAGAAGTCGAACAAAGATCCATTCCTTCCGCTGCATCCTTGCCCGCTTCAACTTCTGCTACTGCACTCCTTGCCAAGAATTCGAGTTCTAACTCAAATCCACGAAATCAGACGACTGCCAAAAAGAAGGAAAGAACCTTCTGTACCCACTGTAACATCCTAGGGCATGTTGTTGATCGTTGCTCCAAGTTACATGGATATCCCCCTGGATATCGCTCAAATCAGAAGACTGCCTCCAACAAAATAAAATCCCCTGATTTTCCTGCAACTTCTCCCACCCTGACACCTGAGCAATGTCAAGAGATATTATCGTTGTTGCAGTCTCATCTGACCAAAAGTCAGACAAATACAACATGTCCCTCTAATAATTCTTTTGGAACCTCTCACGTTGCAGGTACCTATTCCAATCTCATATCTAATTTTCCTGCTTCTGATTGTTGGGTGATTGATTCGGGTGCTTCTGCCCATATCTGCTATTCTCGTCACTTCTTTATTTCATTGAAATCGGTGACTGGAATGACTATGTCTCTGTCGAACCATGAGAAAATTTATGTTGACTTCATTGGTGATGTACAACTTATAACATTCTTCTACAAAATGTTATGCTCATACCAACCTTTCGATTCAACTTTTTATCTGTCAGTGCCTTGACTGCAACAAACAGGTTTACTGTTGAATTTGTTGGTAATGCTTGTATCATTCAGGACAAGTCTTTTTCGAGGATGATTGACAAGGCTGAGTTTTGGCGGGGGCTATACCTGATTAAAGCCGAAGGTACAAGACAACAGTCATCATTGTTAGCTCAAGATAGTTCATTCATTTGTAATTCAGTTGTTCTAAGTTTTTGTTATGCTTTGACTAAAGCTTCACATAGTACTTGGCATGAAAGGTTAGGTCATCCGTCTTCTAGACATTTAGATGCTCTAAAGAACCTTTTGCCTTTTTGTTTAGAGATTGATTGTTCAAAGACATGTCTAGTTTGTCCATTAGCAAAGTAACGTAGATTGTCTTTTCAGTCCGGTCACAATTTTGCCAATAAAATGTTTGACTTGATCCATTGTGATACATGAGGTCCATATAAAGTTCCTACTCATGCTGGTTACAAATTTTTTCTCACAATTGTGGATGATTTCTCTCACTTCACTTGGATATTTTTGATAAGACACAAGTCAGATGCTCTTTCTATAATTCCTCAGTTCTTTACATTTGTTGAGACCCAGTATCAAACCAGTGTCAAGGTCTTTCGTTCGGATAATGCACTTGAGCTTTCTTTTACGGATTATTTTTTGTCCAAAGGCGTCATCCATCAGTTTTCTTGTGTTGCTCCCGAACAGAACTCTGTTGTAAAAAGAAAACACCAACAGTTGTTGAATGTAGCTCGTGCACTATTATTTCAGTATAGAATTCCTATTCAGTATTGGGGTGAATGTGTTCTCCCTGTCGCCTTCCTTATCAATAGGACCCCTTCTCGTGTCTTACATTGGCAAACTCCCTTTTAAAAGCTACATAATAAGCATCCTGATTATGCATTTTTCAGAGTATTTGGCTGCTTATGTTTTGCTTCCACCTTATCTTCACAACGATCAAAGTTTCACCCACGTGCCACACCTTCAATCTTCCTTGGCTATCCTCCAGGAATGAAAGGCTACCGCATACTTGATATTAAAAATAGGCGTATCTTTGTCTCTCATACTGTGGTGTTTCACAAAAACATTTTCCCTTTTCATCACATTATTGTTGGGTTTTATGCCCTAAAACTCGTAGATAGTGAATGTAACCGTTGACCGGATATTAATGAAATAATATTGATATATTTTCCATTAATTTTTATTAGTTATTTTATATTTGTCTTTGCCTAATAATAACCCTAATCCAATAAACTAGACATCCAAGGCTGTAATATGAGTCTTGAACTATATGTAGCGACATATGGGATCATTGTTCAAGAAACAACCTAAAGGGTCTATAGTATAGGGATAAGATTGGGTGCCTTATCCTCGTAACACTATGGATACGACCCACCTTGTATTTGATACAAACACTGCGATCCAACGCGTTCGTGTAGGAGACATGCGAGTGGGGGTATCCTATGCAATGAGTTTGCATAAGATCGGACCGCGAAATAGTAACCACTGGTTATAACACCGTTAACTGGTTGGTTTTCTATTTCACTAGGACGACCTAGACAACTTAGTCTTAATCCTGAGTTGATTATGGACTCCTGCTCATGAGAGATTGTCCTTTGATTTGTATGGGTGAGAGTGGCCAATACGCCGACTCAATAAGCCTACCATTTTTGGGACAAGACCGAATGGGGAGCTGGGAACATAATCGTACAAGATGGAATTCACTCCTTCCCGACTTTAGGGAAACAGATGAGTGTTCCCTTAAGTGGTTACTCCGAGTCTTGAACAAAGGACCCTACCCTCTCAATGGCACGAGAGGGTTATCTGTTTGATGGTTGGACCACAAATAGGTTGTTCATTAGAGGAGAATTGGTACTTAAGGAAATAGAGGTAACCCAGGGGTAAAACGGTAATTTGACCCAGCTGGTGTTACGAACACTCGTGAAGGACTAACTAGTCGATATTGGTCTAGATCCGTGGACACAGAAAATATGTCTGCAGTGAGAAGAGTGCAAATGTGAGTCTATAGTGGAATGTACACACAGTTAACGAATATTGATTAATATGGTTAATGAGTTTGACCAATTAATCTCACATCGTTGGAGCTTCTGATCTGCAGGTCCATTAGGTCCCACTGGTAGCTCGTAAAATAATTTGAGGCAACTAAGTAATAAAAGTAAATTGAAAATGTTCAATTTATTAAGGGAAACAAATATAATATATATTGATATATTATTATGAGAGAAATTAATATTTGAAAAGTTCAAATATAAATTTATGGAAGTTTGAAAGAGTTCAAAATAATGAATTAATTAATTTAAGGCCTAAAATGTGTTTGGGCAAATTAATTAATTCTAGGCCGGGAATTAAATATGTGATATTTAATTGGTGGTTAATTAATTAAAGAATTCATTAACCGGGAATTAATCAATTATGGAAATAATTAATCACTTAAGGAAGTGATTAATCATTTATGGAAATGATCTAATCACTTATGGAAGTAATTAGTCATTTGTGGAAAAGATTAATCAATTATGGAATTGATTGATCATGATTGATTAATTAAGGAATAAGATTGAATCAATTTTGGAAAAGATTGATTTAATTGAATATTTTATTCATGGCCTCTCTTCTATAAATAGAACACTAGACCTAATTGGTCATGACACTTGACATTCTTGCTCTTTCTCAAAGACAAGACCTAGAATTCTCTCTAACCTCCCTCTTAGAGAAAGACTCCCACAAGTCTTTTGCCTCCTAGACTTAGAGACATACCGGTGTAACCTCTGTGGTTATTGTGTCATTCAAAGAAGGAATTTCCAGCGAAGAAAATCAAAGGCGGCTGTTGCGTTTTCGTTCGTGGAGCGTCGTTGGCGAAGAACGGTCAAGTCTTCAACGGAGGTTTGTAACGGTTCTTCCCTTTTTCTTTAGAAAAGCATGAAAATAAATTTAGATTTATTTTTAAGCATGTTTAAACCAATTTTACAGCAGCTTTAAAGTTTGTTTAAAGTTAGTTTGAGTTTTCGTAACGGTATTTTAATGTTAATTAATATACGGCGTAAGGTCCAATCGATGCGCTTCCGCCGCGTGGGGACTTTTATTCCCTTCAATCGGCATCAAGGGGAAAGCTCCCAGTACTGCTGCTAAAAGCAAGGGAAAAGCCAAAACTATGGCAGATAAGGGCAAATGTTTCCACTGCAATGTAGATGGACATTGGAAGAGAAACTGCCCAAAGTACCTTGCTGAGAAAAAGAAGGAAAAAGAAGGTAAATTTTATTTACTTGTTTTAGAAACATGCCTGATAGAACATGATGAGTTAACCTGGATACTTGATTCAGGAGCAACTAATCATGTTTGCTCTTCTTTTCAGGAAAATAGTTCCTTTCGGCAGTTGAACGATGGGGAAATGACACTTAGGGTCGGAACTGGAGAAGTCATTTCAGCTAAAGCAGTGGGAGCTGCGAAGTAATTTTTTAGAAATAGATTCTTACTTTTAGAAAGTTTGTTAATCGTTCCCAAGATTAAGAGGAACTTAATTTCTATTTCATGTTTGATTGAACAATCGTATACAGTTACTTTTGATATGAATGAAGCGTTCATTTATAAAAATGGTGTACTTATTTGTTCAGCCAAATTGGAAAATAACTTGTATGTTTTAAGACCAACCGAAAACAAAACACTTTTAAATCACGAATTATTTAAAACTGCTGAAACTCAAAGTAAAAGGCAAAAGATTTCTCCATCAAGTAACAATACTCATCTTTGGCATCTCAGACTTGGTCATATAAACATCGATAGGATCGGTCGTTTGGTAAAGAATGGACTTCTAAGCAAGTTAGAAGATGATTCACTACCACCTTGTGAATCTTGTCTCGAGTGAAAAATGACCAAGAGACCCTTTACTGGAAAAGGTTACAGAGCCAAAGAACCCTTAGAGTTAATACATTCGGATCTATGTGGTCCAATGAATGTAAAAGCTCGAGGAGGGTATGGATATTTCATCTCATTTATAGATGATTATTCAAGATATGGTTACTTGTACCTAATGGGACATAAGTCTGAAGCCCTTGAAAAGTTTAAGGAGTTTAAGGCTGAAGTTGAAAACCTATTAGGTAAATCTATTAAAGTACTTCGATCTGATCGAGGAGGGGAGTATATGGATCAAAGATACCAAGATTATATGATAGAACATGGAATCCAATCTCAACTCTCAGCCCCTGTTACACCTCAGCAGAATGGTGTGTCAGAAAGGAGAAATAGAACCTTGTTAGACATGGTTCGATCAATGATGAGCTATTCTCAATTGCCTAGCTCGTTTTGGGGGTATGCAGTAGAGACTGCAGTATACATCTTGAACAATGTTCCCTCGAAAAGTGTTTCTGAAACACCTTTCGAATTATGGAAGGGGCGTAAACCTAGTTTGCATCACTTTCGCATCTAGGGTTGTCCAGCACACGTGCTTGTGACAAATCCTAAGAAACTGGAGCCTCGTTCAAAACTGTGCCAATTTGTTGGTTACCCTAAAGAAACGAGAGGTGGTTATTTCTGTAGGGATGAAAGCCCTTTGCGCAGCGGAAAACTTCAAAGACCTTTTCGAATAATAAAACGCCGATTGGGATACCAATACGAAGGCAAAATTAATAAATTTACAGCGACAATAAAAGACAATACTCTGCTGTAAAATAGATACAAGCATGCATAAAAACAAGAGGAAAAATTCTAGATCTAATCTAGAATTGGGTCCTATTGACCCTAGTTCAAGAACCATTTACCTTTGTAGAAACCCTTGACTGTTTCGCCAATTCTCTCTGAATTTCTCCCAAAAACAGCAGCGATCACTCCTTGATTTTGCTGGAAATATTGCACGAACACCACCACAAGGATACACCGGTATTCTCCAATTGGGATACTGCGTTAGGTGCTTGTGGGAGCAAAAACTCTCAGGATTTTCTCTAGATGCAACACTCTGATTTTCTCTGCCACAGAGCAAATCGAGAAGGAGAGAGCGATAGAGAGGGAGTGAGGCGTGAGACTAGGGCGTGATCTGTGCAACTACCCTGACCACGTCTATTTATTTATTTAAAAAACCATAATTTCAGATAACTGAAATATCAGTTATCTGATATTTTAATTAATTATAATTTAAAAAACATAATTTTAAATTACAATTAATTATATTTTAATTAATCTAAATTAATTAAAATAACATTAATTTAAATCCAATTTAAATTAATATCCCTCTTATCTTATAGTTTAATTAAATCAAATTTAATTAAACTAAATCAATTAATTAATTCGAAATTAATTAATTAATAAAATAAAATTGAACATCACATATTCAATTACTATTTTCTCTCTCAAAACTATAGTATTAATATACATCCAATGCATATTAATTATAACCTATAGTTTTAATATGAACCAAATTCATATTTTAGTATAATATTCGAACACCTTCGAATATTCAATCCATCCTTAGAATTTTACCTCAACGCCCTAAATGAGCTACCGGTGGGACCTAATGGACCTACAGATCAGAAGCTCCAACGATATGAGATTAGTTGGTTAAACTCATTAACCAAGTTAATCAATATTCGTTAACTATGGTTCACTCCACTAAAGAACCACAGCTGCACTCTTCTCACTGCAGATATATTTCTGTGTCCACGGATATTGACCGTCAACAGCAAGTTAGCCCTTCACATGTGTTCGTACCCCAGCTAGGTCAAATTACCGTTTTACCCCTGGGCTACCTCTTGGTCCTTAAGTACCAGTGCTCCTCTAATGAACAACCTGTTTGTGGTCCAACCATCAAACAGAAAACCCTCTCGTGCCATAAAGAGGGTAGGGCCCTTTGTTCAAGACCCGGAGACACCACTTAAGGGAACACACCTCTACTTACCCTCATATCAGGAAGGAGTGAATTCCATCTTGTAAGACTACGTTCCCAGCTCCCCATTCGGTCTTGTCCCCAAAATGGTAGGCTTATTGAGTCGGCGAACTGGCCACTCTCACCCGTACAAATCAAAGGACAATCCCTCATGGACAGGAGTCCATAATCCACTCAGGATTAAGGCCAAGTTGCCTAGGTCATCCTAGTGAAATAGAAACCGAGCTAACTAACGGTGTTAGAGTTAGTGGTTAACTATTTCGCGGTCCGGTCTTTGTGCAAACTCATTGCACAGGATACCCCCACTCGCATGTCAACCACATGAACGCATTGGATCAATACGTTTGTATCAATATACAAAGCGGGCTGTATCCATAGTGTCACCAGGATAAGGTACCCAGCCTTATCCCTATACTACAGACCCTTTAGGCTAAAACTTGAACATTAATCCCTGTATGTCCCTACATACTAGTTCAAGTCTTATTCTATTAGCCATGGATGTTTAGTTTATTGGATTAGGGTTAACAAGACAAGATATAATACAAACATTGAATAATACATCACTTTATTAATGTTCGGTCAAATGTACATTTACTATCTACGAGTTTTAGGGCATAAAACCCAACAATTTCTACGACCCACAAGAAAATAAGGTGATTGTATCGACAAACGCCACTTTCTTAGAGGAAGACCACATGAGAGATCATAAACCACGCAACAAAATAATATTAGGAGAAACTACTGAAGAATCATCAAGAGTTGTTGATGAAGTTGGACCTTCAACAAGGGTTGATGAAGGAACTAGTTCTTCAGATCCATCCCGTCCATCTCAAACGTTGGGAATGCCTCGACGCAGTGGGAGGGTTGTATTACAACCTGACCGCTACTTGGGTTTAACTGAAACTCAGGTTGTCATACCTAATGATTGCATTGAGGATCCATTGTCCTATCGACAGGCAATGAATGACGAAGATAAGGATGAATGGGTCAAAGCCATGAACCTGGAAATGGAGTCAATGTACTCTAATTCTGTATGGGAACTTACAGATCTACCAAATGGGGTAAAACCCATAGGGTGCAAATGGATCTATAAGAGAAAAAGAGATGCAGCTGGAAAGGTACAGACCTTCAAAGCTAGACTAGTGGCAAAGGGTTATACCCAAAAGGAAGGGGTTGACTATGAGGAAACCTTTTCTCCTGTAGCCATGTTAAAATCCATAAGAATTCTCTTATCCATAGCCACATATTATGACTATGAAATATGGAAAATGGACGTCAAGACTGCCTTTCTGAATGGTAATCTTGAAGAGAATATCTTCATGTCTCAACCCGAAGGGTTCATAGCCCAAGGTCAGGAACAAAAGGTTTGTAAGCTCAATCGATCCATTTATGGATTGAAACAAGCATCCAGATCATGGATCATTAGATATGATACTGCAATCAAATCTTTTGGCTTTGACCAAAACGTTGATGAGCCTTGTGTGTACAAGAAAGTCAACAAAAGGAAAGTAACTTTTCTAATACTTTTTGTAGACGATATCCTACTCATTGGGAATGATGTAGGATACCTCACTGACATTAAGAAATGGCTAGCAGCCCAATTCCAAATGAAAGATCTGGGAGAGGCTCAATATGTTCTGGGAATCCAAATCATTAGGGATCGTAAGAACAAAACGCTAGCTCTGTCTCAAGCAACGTATATTGACAAGATATTGTCTCGATATTCGATGCAAAACTCCAAGAAGGGACTACTACCCTTCAGACATGGGGTACACCTGTCTAAGGAACAGTCTCCTAAGACACCTCAAGAAATTGAGAACATGAGACACATTCCCTACGCCTCATCTGTGGGCAGCTTAATTTATGCTATGCTCTGCACAAGGCATGACATATGTTATGCAGTGAGAGTAGTCAGTAGGTATCAGTCTAATCCAGGGTTGGACCACTGGGGAGCGGTTAAAAACATCCTCAAGTATCTTCGAAGAACGAGGGACTACATGCTTGTGTATGGAGCTAAAGATTTGATTCTTACTGGATACACTGACTCTGACTTTCAAGCTGATAAGGATTTAAGGAAATCCACATCAGGGTCAGTATTCACCCTCAATGGAGGAGCAGTAGTGTGGAGAAGCATCAAACAAGGATGCATAGCAGACTCAACCATGGAAGATGAGTATGTAGCAGCTTGCGAAGCAGATAAGGAGGCAGTATGGCTCAGAAAGTTCTTGACTGATTTGGAAGTGGTTCCGAATATGAACGTTCCCATAACACTATACTATGACAACAGTGGGGCTGTAGCCAACTCAAAAGAACCTCGAAGCCATAAAAGAGGTAAACACATCGAGAGGAAGGCTCTCACGGCTAAAGTGTTTGAGGGTCATCTAGAGGGTCTAGGTCTACGAGATATGTATGCCATCTAATCTAGGGCAAGTGGGAGAAATGTATAATGGGTATAAGGATGCCCTAGTTCATTGTATTATATACATGACATTTCCAGCTTTAGATTATTGCATTTACATCCCACTAACTAGTGTTTTAGTTCAAGTGGGAGTTGGGTTTTATGGCCTAAAACTCGTAGATAGTGAATGTAACCGTTGACCGGATATTAATGAAATAATATTGATATATTTTTCCATTAATTGTTATTAGTTATTTTATATTTGTCTTTGCCTAATAATAACCCTAATCCAATAAACTAGACATCCAAGGCTGTCATATGAGTCTTGAACTATATGTAGCGATATATGGGATCATTGTTCAAGAAACAGCCTAAAGGGTCTATAGTATAGGGATAAGACTGGGTGCCTTATCCTGGTAACACTATGGATACGACCCACTTTGTATTTGATACAAACGCTGCGATCCAATGCGTTCGTGTAGGAGACATGCGAGTGGGGGTATCCTATGCAATGAGTTTGCATAAGACCGGACCGCAAAATAGTAACCACTGGTTATAACACCGTTAACTGGTTGGTTTTCTATTTCACTAGGACGACCTAGACAACTTAGTCTTAATCCTGAGTTGATTATGGACTCTTGCTCATGAGAGATTGTCCTTTGATTTGTATGGGTGAGAGTGGCCAATACGCCGACTCAATAAGCCTACCATTTTTGGGACAAGACCGAATGGGGAGCTGGGAACATAATCGTACAAGATGAAATTCACTCCTTCCCGACTTTAGGGAAGCAGATGAGTGTTTCCTTAAGTGGTTACTCCGAGTCTTGAACAAAGGGCCCTACCCTCTCAATGGCACGAGAGGGTTATCTGTTTGATGGTTGGACCACAAACAGGTTGTTCATTAGAGGAGAATTGGTACTTAAGAAAATAGAGGTAACCTAGGGGTAAAACGATAATTTGACCCAGCTGGTGTTACAGACACTCGTGAAGGACTAACTAGTCGATATTGGTCTAGATCCGTGGACACAGAAAATATGTCTGCAGTGAGAAGAGTGCAAATGTGAGTCTATAGTGGAATGTACACACAGTTAACGAATATTGATTAATATGGTTAATGAGTTTGACCAATTAATCTCACATCGTTGGAGCTTCTGATCTGCAGGTCCATTAGGTCCCACTGGTAGCTTGTAAAGTAATTTGAGGCAACTAAGTAATAAAAGTAAATTGAAAATGTTCAATTTATTAAGGGAAACAAATATAATATATATTGATATATTATTATGAGAGAAATTAATATTTGAAAAGTTCAAATATAAATTTATGGAAGTTTGAAAGAGTTCAAAATAATGAATTAATTAATTTAAGGCCTAAAATGTGTTTGGGAAAATTAATTAATTCTAGGCCGGGAATTAAATATGTGATATTTAATTGGTGGTTAATTAATTAAAGAATTCATTAACCGGGAATTAATCAATTATGGAAATAATTAATCACTTAAGGAAGTGATTAATCATTTATGGAAATGATCTAATCACTTATGGAAGTAATTAGTCATTTGTGGAAAAGATTAATCAATTATGGAATTGATTGATCATGATTGATTAATTAAGGAATAAGATTCAATCAATTTTGGAAAAGATTGATTTAATTGAATATTTTATTCATGGCCTCTCTTCTATAAATAGAACACTAGACCTAATTGGTCATGACACTTGACATTCTTGCTCTTTCTCAAAGACAAGAACTAGAATTCTCTCTAGCCTCCCTCTTAGAGAAAGACTCCCACAAGTCTTTTGCCTCATAGACTTAGAGACATACTGGTGTAACCTCTGTAGTTATTGTGTCATTCAAACAAGGAATTTCCCGCGAAGAAAATCAAAGGCGGCTGCTGCGTTTTCGTTCGTGGAGCGTCGTTGGCGAAGAACGGTCAAGTCTTCAACGGAGGTTTGTAACGGTTCTTCCCTTTTTCTTTAGAAAAGCATGAAAATAAATTTAGATTTATTTTTAAGCATGTTTAAACCAATTTTACAGCAGCTTTAAAGTTTGTTTAAAGTTAGTTTGAGTTTTCGTAACGGTATTTTAATGTTAATTAATATACGGCGTAAGGTCCAATCGATGCGCTTCCGCCGCGTGGGGACTTTTATTCCCTTCAATTATCACAAAGGAGAATGTTCCTGCTGTCTTTCGAGATTTGGTCTTACCCAAAGTGTCCCCAACAACCGTCAATACTGACTATGATGTTGTAAAGGACTCAAATACTGTTGAAAATTCTGCTCCCATGAATTTCAACTTGTCCCCTCATGCTGAGAACATCGTTGATCATTGTCCTAATCATGAAAACTATGCTCAGTCATCTAGTAGCGATTCCCAGACTTCCACTTTCATTCCAACTGCTACTTCACATAACAATGAGCTCAGAAGATCTTCAAGAGTTTCGAAACCTCCTTCTTATTTACAAGACTATCATTGCAGTCTCTTACTGTCCAACACCATTCCTGAGGCCACATTGAAGTTCCCTTTATACAAATACCTTTCCTATGATTGCCTATCTCCTTGTTATAAATCCTTTGCTCTTAATATCTGAGGTACTTATGAACCACAGTACTATCATCAAACTGTTTCTTTTCCTCAGTGGAGAGAAGCCATGAATGCAAAATTACTTGCTACGGAGACGAACAAAACATGGTCAATGGTTTCTTTACCCTTTGGGCACCATTCTATTGGCTGCAAATGAATTTACAAGGTTAAGCATCGTGTTGATAGTTCAATTGAGCGTTATAAGGCGAGATTAGTGGCGAAAGGATACACACAACAAGAGGGGTTAGATTACATTGAAACTTTTTCCCCTGTAGCCAAACTTGTCACGGTCAAAGTTCTACTTACTATAGTTGTTTCCCTCAATTGGCCCCTTGTCCAACTTGATGTCTAATAGCGGGCAGAAATGTCGCTATTTTAGCCCTAAAATATTAAGCTTTTTAGTACTTTAATTGTGTTTTTATTGAAGATATTTAATATATTTTGTTATTTGGTCTTTAGGAGCAAAAATATGGATTTTGGTGAAAAAATGCCCAAAAAAGAGCCATTCAAGCCCAAATTCCATACATGGGTCAAAGGGGAGTCCAAAGAAGTCAACTATGAGAAAGAGGCCAAAAAGAAATGAAGAGAGGCCCAAATTCAAGCCAAAAAACGTGCCTAAAAGTTATGGAATTCGCCTAGCGTCGAGACGCTGTAGGTGTTGGGTTTTATGTCCTAAAACTCGTAGATAGTAAATGAAACAAATTAATCGATCTCGATAAAGCGTTATTTGAGTGATTTAGTAATTTGGTTATTGAATAATCGAGTTTGCATTAATAAACCCTAAATCCAATAGACTAAGATCCAAGGTTGTTTAAATGAAACTTGGACTAGTATGTAGGGACATACGGGGATCAGTGCTCAAGTAACAACTTAAATGGTCTTTAGTATAGGGATAAGGTTGGGTACCTTAGCCTGGTGACACTATGTGATACGGTCCACCTTGTATCCGATACAGATGCAATGATCCAAAGCATCCATGTAGGAGACATGTGGGTGGGGGTATCCTATGCAATGAGTTTGCATAAGACCAGACCGCAAAATAGTAACCACTAGATGTAACACCGTTAACTAGTTTAGGTTTCTATTTCAATAGGATGACCTAGGTAACTCAATCTCAATCCTGAGTCTGTTATGAACTCCTTTTCATGAGGGATTGTCCTTAGATTTGTATGGGTGAGAGTGGCCTGTTCGCCGATTCAATATTCCTACCATTTCAGGGGCAAGACCGAATGGGGGCTGGGAACATAACAGTACAATATGGAATTCACTCCTTCCCCTATTGGGGTAAGTAGATGTGTGTTCTCTTAAGGGCTGATTCCTGGTCTTGAACAAAAGTGCGCTGTCTTCTCCTGGCCCGAGAGGAATTTCTATTTAGTGGTTGGACCCTAAACAGGTTGTTCATTAGAGGGATCAGTGGTACTTCAGGATCTAGAGGTAACCCAGGGGTAAAATGGTAATTTGACCCAGCTGGTGTTACGAACACACGTGAAGGATTGACTTACTGCATTGGTCAATATCCGTGGACACAGAAATATTCAACAGTTAGAAGAGTGCAACTGTGGGTCTTTAGTGGAGTGACCCATAATTAACGAATGTTGATTGACTCGGTTAATGAGTTTAGCTGATCAATCTCGTATCGTTGAAGCTTCTGATCTGTAGGTCCATTAGGTCCACCTGCTAGCTCATAACGGGTTCTGAGATAATTTAGTCTTGATATTAAAGGGAATTAATATAATGTATGGAGATACATTATATTATAGAATTAAACTTTATAATTAATTTTGGATATGATTCAAAATTAATTAAATAGAGAATTATGAATTTAATTAAATATGTGATATTTGATTAATTCATGAATTAATTAATTGAAAATTATTTAATTTAATTTAGTTTGGTTAAATGTGATTTAATCAAATTAATACTATAGTTTATATTAATGTACATTATGATGCACATTAAAACAAAAGGTTAAATGAGAGAAATAAAATTGAATATGATTCAATTATAAAATTAATTAAATATTTGATATTTAATTATGTGGATTCAATTAATGAGATTAATTGAATGACCAATTTAATTCAATTGAATATGATTAAAATTGAATTAAATACCTTATGTTATAATTGGTTTAATTAATATTGATTTAATTAAATTAATTATAATTATTTAATTAATTAAATGATAAATGTTATTTATTATTTAATTAATCAATGGCCTAGATCGCGTTGATTATGATCAACGATAGAGATTAAGTAGGGAATAACACCCTTCCCACTTATCGAAAAGTTGGGAGGGAGTTTCCCTAACTGACTTATTCCTCTCATTCACGCAAAATCACAGAAAGAGAAGAACTCTCTGATCTCTCTCTCTAAAACTTAGAAAATTACAACAACGCTTTTGCTGAATTTTTCCCTTCTCCAAGACTACGGGTTCCCACAAGGAAAATCTCATCCTAGAGTTATAGCGGGTGAACACAGTGGTGGTGTTCTTGGAAATCTTAACAAAGAACGTGATTTGGAGCATAGTGCGGAGGCGATTTGTGTTCTTCAAAATCCATGTAAGTTTTTCTTAGATCTATAATAGTTTTAGATTTTGTTTTTTCAGCATGCTTAAAATAGCTCTAAATAGAAATTGTTTCTATTTTAATTTTGCCCAACGTATCGGTATTCTAATTAGAAATTAAATCACGAACGGTGCAAACCGCTTCCGCTAGAGGATTCAGTTCCTTCAGTAGGGATAACGTCGCAACGCTGTCCCATTTCTTGGTTGGTAAGTCGATGACGTCACAACATCGCAACGCTGTCCAATTTTCGGGCCTATAAATAGCGCCCCTTGGTGCCCATTTTTACCATAAATCATCATTCCCTTCATTCATTTCCTTCCTTATTTGGCTCATTTGGAGCCTCTCTCAAGGCTTTTTAGCCTTTTTGAGAGTTCTTTTAGTGGGAAAATTTTGGAGAGTTTTGGGGAACGCTCTAGGAGGCTCACGGTGTGCTCGGAGGAACTCCAAGCGCCAGTGACGGGGTATTCGACGGTCAATTCCTTCCCTTTTATTGTGCTCTTATTTATGCTTTCCATTGTAAATTTTGTGAATATTTTAGCTATGTATAGCTAAACCCCAATTTGGGGTCTTGAAATGAAATTATAGTTAAATGTTGTTATAATTGCCTATCTCTTGCCCTGTTTACTATTTATTTGTATGGATCGTAATACTTTATACAATCTGGCCAGTTGTGTATTGATTCGATTCTTAATGGAGACTTGACAGAGAGAAGTTAGGATAGATCATAATCCATGCAACTAGTTTAATTGGCCGTCTTGACAACGAGATTAGTTTATTAAACTTAGATTCCTAAAATGAATCAGAGCGTAATAATTAACGAATTTTGATGGCGCTAAGGACACTTAGGTTGTTAAAATGGATTAATTACAATTAGGGGAGACCGACAGGAGAACCTATGTGATTAACGGAGATTCTAGGAATATAATTAGTTGGGCAACGATATAGGATAATTGTAATAATTATTTAGCTATTAATTGAGTTTCAATGCCCCACTTCCCATTAAAAAGCTCTTTCTCCATATTTTATTTTTCTTGATTGATCACTTTATTTCCTTAATTGCTTTAATTTTGAAATTCATTTTAATTGCATGGTTTGGTCCCTAAATATTATTTCTCCCAAGCATCTTTAGTGTTTAAGGAATTTTTGTTTGCTTAATTTTCGCTTCGCCTCCCTGTGGATTCGATACTCGGAATATTTTCGTTTTATATTTCTTGGGCAACCGTACGCTTGCGGATAATTGCACAACAATGTCGATAATGCGTTCTTACACGGGGATCTCTTTGAAGAAGTGTACATGGATCTACCGTTGGGATATAAGCATGATGTTGCAGCTATCAAAGGAGAACATCTTGTGTGTAAACTTCACAAATCCATATATGGATTAAAACAGGCCTCACGCTAATGGTTTGACAAATTCTCAAAGGCCATGCTATCTCTCGGATTTCGACAAACCAAAACAGATTACTCTCTGTTCACTCGTGGTTCTGGCAAGAGTTTCATAGCCTTACTTGTCTATGTCGATGACATCATACTTACTGGAGCCTCTCTTGATGATATTAATATTTTGAAACAACATCTCAATTCGAGTTTCAAGCTTAAAGACTTGGGCCCCTTACGCTATCTTCTGGGGTTAGAACTTGCTCGATCCTCAAAGGGCATTTTCTTGAGCCAACAACATTATGTCCTTAATATGATTGAAGATGCTGGTCTCTTGGCTAGCAAACCTGCTGCTCTTCCTTTGGATCCACATATCAAGCTATCTGCTTCTGATTGTGTTGTTCTGACTGATCCTTCAGTATTTCGAAGACTCATAGGAAAATTGTTGTATCTTACAATTTCCTGACCAGACATAACATTTGTCGTGCATAAACTAAGTCCATTTATGGCTCATCCAGGACAACCTCACTTGCCTGCAGCACTTTCCTTGGTCCACTATCTGAAAGGAACATCTGGATAGGGTGTTTTTCTTCAAGCATCCACCTCCTTTCAATTCAAAGCATTCAAAGATTCTGACTGGGCATCTTGTGTGGATTCTCGAAAGTCAACCTCTGGCTTTTTTATTTTCCTTGGAGACACCATTGTCTCATGGAATTCAAAGAAAAAAAGCACAATCTCACGATCCTTTGCTGAAGCCGAATATCGGGCACTTGTAGTGACCACCACTGAGCTACTTTGGCTTCGACAATTATTGGACGAATTACATATCAAGTCTCTTTCTCCTTCCTTAATATTTCGTGATAATCTTGTTGCTGTTCATATTGCTTCTAATTCGATTTTTCATGAAAGAACGAAGCACATAGAGATCGATTGTCATTTTATTCGGGATAAAATCTGCCAAGGGGATATAAAGCTGCTGCCCATCAGAACCCATCTGCAACTTGCAGACATTTTTACGAAGCCTCTTCTAAAGAATGTGTTTCAACCGTTACTGTCCAAGATGGGTGTCATCAACATTCTTTCTCCAACTCCATCTTGAGGGGGGAATATTAGAATGTATATCAGTTAGTTTCTTGTTATTCTTCTGTTATTAGTTCATAGTTAGTTAATGGACAAACTGTTGTAATATGAGGCTATTTATATGCCTTCTTAATTGTTAATAAGATCACAAGGCAATATTATTTACTCTCTGTCTAGTTTCTATAATGTACATCCACTATTCAAAAAACCAAAGAGAGCCTTTTGATATTTATTGATCTCAAAACTCATCACACCAATACAATCTGATAGGGTCTTTTATACCCATGAATACAAGCAGTAGCAAAATCAGAGTATTACTTCAACAGAGAAAAGGTGAAAAGGTGTGAGTCTCGAGAGTTTGTTAACTAGCACGTGAGTGACGTGGGTCTCCAACTATTTTACAAACAAAATATGGAATACCATTTTTAACAATTCACCCTCTACTTGATATCAATATTCTTAACTAAGATATAAAAGACTCTCTTCCGGCTGCTTGGAATTGATTATTCAAAGTGAACAACAATTAGTCGAAGTCAAGCTTCAACAAATCACAGAGGTAGTCCAATCGATTACCAAACCACAAATTTTGTGATCATATTAGAAGGGTTGTGTTGTATGGACTTTTGACAGTTTAATAGTGGCTTCACGAACATATTCTCTGATGTAGTGAAACCTCACATCAATATGTTTTGTCCGATAATGAATAATTGTTTTTTTTTTTGTTTTTTTTTTTACAATAACAATTCACTTTGACATTCTCCCTATGAAATTTCTTCAAAATTTTATCGAATTATTCAACTTGAGTAATATGAATTATACCTCTAGAACAATCTTTAGTTAATTCCATACTGAGAATTTTCTTAGTCTCCCTTAAGTTTCTCATTTCAAATTCTTTACAAAGTGCAACCTTCAATTTGGTAATTTCAATTTTATCGGTCAATGCAATCAAGATGTCATCAAGATAAAGCAAAACAAGTATATATACTATAGCAAAAATCGACTTTTTTATACACACAACTATCAAAGAAACTCTTGTAAAAATGTTCAGGAAGAATAAAAGAATCAAGTTTATTCCATTATCTAGGAGATTGTTTCAAGCCATATATGAATTTTTGAAGATGGAAAATTAAATCTTCCCTTCCAACTTGAACAAATCCCGGTGGTTGTTTCATGAATATATCCTCATTCAAGTTACTATATAAGAAGGTAGTGGTAAGATCCATTTGTTCTAGTTCGAGGTAAAATTGAACAACCAAAGACAAAAGTTTTCGTATAGAAGTGTGCCTCACATAGGGGAGAAAATCTTAGTGTATAATAGCGCGCATAAGTAAGCTATTTTTTCTGGGTAATTTTAGTTAGTCTTTGAGTATTATTTGGTCAAATTATGCACTTTAATGTTTGTTTTGTAGAAAATTGAGTTTTGGTATGAAATGGAGAAATTGGAGTTGATCGGATGCTCGGAACCTAAAGAAGAGTAAAAGAAACGAAAAAGAATCAAATTTGAAGCTTAACAAAAAAGGCAGACCCGAGAGGTAGCATCGAAGCGTTGTCTCCTTAGCGTCTCGACGCTACAAATTCCTTTTCTGAATAGGGCGATAAACAGGATAGCGTCACGACGCTGCCCCTAGTGTCTCGACGCTGTCGACATAATCTGCAATATAAGGAATGTGATTTGGCCTAGATTGGAGAGTTCATTTGGTGCAATTTTAGACCTAAAATCGATTGGAGACCTTCTGTGGGAGCTGAAGCAAGGCCAATGATAACTTGCATAAAGCAAGTTAGTTATCCTTTAAACTTAAGCTAAAACAAGGCCAAGAGAAACAAAGATGCGTTCCTTCAGCGCAAAAAGAAAGAAAAATGTGATAATTTTATGCGGCGAGCTATATTCATGTATGCGGTGAGAAATTATAAAATATAGGACGCTAACGCAACTAATTCAGGTTTTTTTCAAAGTTTCTTCTCAGCGCAGGCACACATCCTAAGATGATCAAGAGACAGATAAAATGATGAAAAGACAGCGCTGACACAACTGACGCAACTAACGCAAGTGGGCTGAAAAAAGGCTGAAAAGTCGCAAGTTGGCTAATGATGACTTAAGCAAGTTGCTAATTACTTGGAGAAGTCATCTTCCCTCACCTATAAATAGAAGCCACATACTCAATAGAGGGGAATTCGATCGGGAGAGAAGAAAGAAGGCAAAGGAGAAAGAAAAATCACAGAGAGCTGTGATTAGGAGCAAACTTGCGTTTGTAATGTTCTATTTCATGATGTCTTGTTTTGCTCGCATGAGCTAAATTCTTCTTCGAGGCTTAGCGCAAACACCTCATGCGGTGATAAGTATATTTTGTAAGCGAATATTTTGATTTAAATGAAACATTAATTGCTTCCTACTTAGTTGCGATACTATTTTCATTACTAACTCCCGCTTGGCCAGCCGGATGCGATAGCAGTATGCTAAATCCCTGACAGGTAACGCATGCAGACATCTCTAAGTAGAGCAAGTTAGCACATGTCATGTAGTCTTGATAGAATTAAAACACTACCGCTAAAAGATAGTGCATGCATGAGCTTCGACTGCGTTGGGACTAACGCAATCCCTTGTAAGTTTTAGAGAACTACACCTAACACATGAACTAGCCAAATAACCACTTGATAGTTTTATGCCAAACGCAAAAGGAGCAACGGAAGAAAAACTTATTAATTTTTCTCACTTAGGCATTAATGGATCAATTAATCAAAGTATGCGCTACAAGGTTCTTATAAACGCATGAGGTTACAACCGCGACTACCTTGATACTAATCCCCTTTGTACTTTTCCTCTAACTCTCGTCGCATGTTCATCTTTTTGTAAGTTTAATTTTTTTGTTATCTCATCAACTCTCTTATTTATTCTTTTATATAATATCACACGTCTTAGAGTTTAGATCAGTAAATATTGTTAAAAGCTTTGCAAATATCCCTTCCCTGTGGATTCGACCCTGGACTCACTAGGTATTACTTGATTTTGTCAATTTATACTTGGATTGATTAAAATCCACGACATATTTGTTTTGAATTATTAAACACTCTGACAACAACAATTAGCCAAGGAGCGGGAATCACTCAAGAACATGTGGAGATCGTGACGGGGACGTGCAGTTTTCGGCAGAATTGAGTTTTTCTTTAACTTTACATTATCTCTAGTTAGTTTGATGACTTTTTCATATCTAGCTTATATCATAACTCAATGTATGAATAACTAGACGTGTTTCTTAGAGATTGATGTAGCCCTTTGCGTGTTGTTGAATTATTTTATGGATGTTTAGTGCTTTGAACAAATTTATGCAACTTATGATTTTAATACTTTTAATTCACTGGCCATGAGTTAAATGATGTTTTCTCTAATTCTTTCTCAAGAGAGGGGATTTAGTTTAGATAATAAATTGAATAACTAGAATAATCCTAAGATCGGTTGATTTAGTTTAGTTGTAGAAATCGTTAAAAAGATTAGATTTAAACCATGCATGTGAATGAATCTAGATACAAAAGGGAAGGGATGAAGAATTTCTTTTTCTAAAGGGAATATTTTGCAGAGAGAATATTTTGCAGAGAGAATCTGAGATCACACAGAGCGTGTGAAAAAACTGAAAAAATATTAAAAAAAAAACTCCCTCTCCCTACAATAGGCGTGAGACGTGGTCAATTGGGGAAGAGGGGAGAGTTAAACGTGTACTCACCTACACGTGTAAATTCTTCATCTCTTTCATCAGTTACCATAACTGATGGTTTAAATTTAATATAAATTAAATTTAAATAAAATCAATTAATTAATTAATTATAATCATAATAATTAATTAAAATTAATCAATTAATTCATATAAATCACATTTATATGAATATTCCCAACGTAACCTATAGTTTTAATACAATTTAATTTAATTAAATTAAATTTAATTAATTAATGATTTAATAATGTAACTAATTAATTATAAAATTGAATATCACATATTCAATCACATTTCTCTCGTATAACCTATAATTTAATGTGCATCTAATGCACATTAATTTTAACCTATAGTTTTAATATGAATCTAGTTCATATTAAATTTAATATTTGAACTCCTTCAAATATTTCAAATATTTAACTCTCCCATAAATTAATTTTGAATCAATATTAAAAAAATTATATTATAAAGTTTTAATAAAAATATAACTTTATATTATAATGTATCTTCATACATTATATTATTTCCCTTAGTAATTTTACCTCAGCACCCTATATGAGCTATCGGTGGGACTTAATGGACCTACAGATCAGAAGCTAAAACGATATGAGATTAATTGGCTAAACTCATTAACCAAGTTAATCAATATTCGTTAACTGTGATTCACTCCACTATAGAACCTCAACTGCACTCTTCCCACTGCAGATTTATTTCTGTGTCCACGGATATTGACCAATAGCAGAAAGTTAGTCCTTCACGAGTGTTCGTAACACCAGCTGGGTCAAATTACTGTTTTACCTGTGGGTTACCTCTACATCCCTAAGTACTAGTGCTCCTCTAATGAACAACCTGTTTGAGGTCCAACCAACAAACAAAAATCTCTCTCGTGCCATAGAGAGGGCAAGACCCTTTGTTCAAGACCTGGAGACACCACATAAGGGAACACACATCTACTTACCCTAAAGTTGGGAATAAGTGAATTCCATCTTGTCTGATTATGTTTCCAGCTCCTCACTCGGTCTTGTCCCCAAAATGGTAGTCTTATTAAGTCGGCAAGCAGGCCACTCTCACCCATACAGATCAAAGGACAATCCCTCGTGAACAAAAGTACATAACCCACTCTGGATTGAGATTAAGCTACCTAGGTCATCCTAGTGAAATAGAAACCTAACTAGTCAACGATGTTACAACTAGTGGTTACTATTTCGCGACCCGGTCTTAAGCAAACTCATTGCATAGGATACCCCCAATCGCATGTCCCCAACATGAACGCGTTGGATCATTGCATTTGTATCAAATACAAAGTGGGTCGTATCCATAGTGTCACCAGGATAAGGTACCCAACCTTATTCCTATAATATAGACCCTTTAGGTTGTAACTTGAACAGTGATCCCCGTATGCCCCCACATACAGTTTGAGTCTCATACAAACAACCTAGAATGTTTAGTTTATTTAGGCAAGACAAACATAATACTAACAATAATAATTGAATAATGCAACAAATGCCATTTGATTAATGTTCGGTCAAATGTTAAATTTACTCTCTACGAGTTTTAGGGCATAAAACCCAATAGCTAGTGTATTGATATTTCATGATTATGAATCTAGTTATTAGTGTTTCCCTGGGGTCTGGCATGGAAGAAGATTTGAGGATGAGAAAAATGAAAATGCTAGAAATTAAATTGCAGAATTTAAAATAAAAGGAAAATAAAACGATGGGTGTTGTCAAATTGCTAACAACAAGTGTACGGGCCCAAGTTATAATATAGTGATTAAAAATTGAATGTCGTCCTCTGGATTGGTTTTCTAGCTCACCTAATTACTAAAGGTATATTTGCCCAATTTTATTTAGAGAAAAAATTCACGAAAGATGCAAATTAATTAAAAACTACTCAAAGCAATTAAATGGGTGGAAACTTAATCGAGAAAAGCCTTAGGAAATTGATTTCACCTATTAGGTGAATTAATTAATTTAGTGGTTAAATATGAATGAACACGTAATGATTTCATAAACCAAGGATTATTGATTATTAAAAGCCTCTCTCGAGCACAATTAATTCTTTATGCAAGTTTAAGAAATCGATATCCCTATCTAATTTCTACAACAAGCATAAGCATTAAAGATAATCCTTATAACGGTTTCTCAAGCAATCCTAAATCTCCTGATTATAGAACCACCTAAGTCATGCAATTGATAATCTAATCTAAACTACTCTCTCCCGAGCAATTAGTTCAGATAAAACTGAAGGAATTGAATCCTCTAGCGGAAACGAATTAAATCGAGCGTGATTTTAATTTCAATTATTCGAATTCCGGTATGTTGGGCAAGAAATCATACAAACTATTTTTTATCCTGTTTCCAGATTAAGCATGCTGTAAATAACAATCTAAACAATTTTAGATTAAGAAAACTTACTAGAACAAGGCTGAAAAAATTCTGCACAATGCTCCCAAGTGACACCACCAAACAAGAACACCCACTATTCTCTCGGGCTATCTTGAGATCTCGATTGTGGGATCGATCTCGCCTTGGGAAGGGAATCACGACAAGGAAGATTGCTGTGTTTTTGGTTGAGAGAGTGAGAGAGTTGAGAGAGAATCTTTTCTCTGTCTTTTTCGTGAAAAAGGAGAGAATGGGCAATCAGTTGGGGAACTCCCTCTCCCCTGTACGATAAGTGGGGAGGGAGTTATTACCCTACTAGATCTCAATCGTTGGATCTAATCCAAAATCTTGGTCGTCTATTAATTAAATCATAATAATCATTTAATTAATTAATTAAATAAATCCACATTAATTAAATATCCAATATTTAATTAATATTTCAATTGAATCATATTCAATTTTAATCTCTCTTATTTAACCTATAGTTTTAATGTGCATCATAATGTACATTAATATTATCTATAGGATTAATTAAATTAAATCACATTTAATTAAATTAAATTAATTAATTTTCCAATTAATTAATTCATTAACTAAATATCATATATTTAATTAATTTACTATTTGAATCATTATTCAAATAGTTCTCTCATATACTATAGTTTTAATATGAATCTCATTCACATTAAATTTAACCTATAGTTTCAATATGAATCTAATTCATATTTAATATTTGAACTGTTTCAAATATTTAATTCTCTCATTAATTAATTTTGAATCATATCCAAAATTAATTTATAATATAAAGTTTAATTCATTAATTAAACTTATATTATAATGTATCTTTATACATTATTTTAATTGTATCAAATACAATAAAATTCCCTTAACGAATTTGAACACACTTCAAATTCTATTCAAGACTATTTAACCTCAGAACCCTTTACGAGCTAGCAGGTGGACCTAATGGACCTACAGATCAGAAGCTCCAACGATACGAGACTAATTGGCTAAACTCATTAACCAAGTTAGTCAACATTCGTTAACTGTGAGTCACTCCACTAAAGACCCATAGCTGCACTCTTCTCACTGTAGAATATTTCTGTGTCCACTGATATCGACCAATAACAGTAAGTCAATCCTTCACGAGTGTTCGTAATGCCAGCTGGGTCAAATTACCATTTTACCCCTGGTATACCACTGATTCCTCTAATGAACAATCTGTTTATGATCCTATCAATAAACAACAGTTCCTCTTGGGCCAGGAGAGGATGGGCGCCTTTGTTCAAGACCCGAAATCAGCCCTTAAGGGAACACACATCTACTTACCCCAATAGGGGAAGGAGTGAATTCCATCTTGTACTGTTATGTTCCCAGCCCCTATTCGGTCTTGCCCCTGAAATGGTAGGATTATTGAGTCGGCGAGCTGGCCACTCTCACCCATACAGATCTAAGGACAATCCCTCCTGAAAAGGAGTTCATAACAGACTCAGGATTGAGATTGAGTTACCTAGGTCATCCTATTGAAATAGAAACCTAAACTAGTCAACGGTGTTACATCTAGTGGTTACTATTTCGCGGTCTGGTCTTATGCAAACTCATTGCAAAGGATACCCCCACTCGCATGTCTCCTACATGGATGCTTTGGATCATTGCATCTGTATCGAATACAAAGTGGGCCGTATCACATAGTGTTACCAAGATAAGGTACCCAACCTTATCCCTATACTATAGACCATTTAGGTTGTTACTTGAACACTGATCCCCGTATGTCCCCACATACTAGTTCAAGTTTCATCTAAACAACCTAGGATCTTAGTTTATTGGATTTGGGTCAAATTGTGCAATTTTATTGACAATAACTCTTTATTGTACAAACCTCAATAACAATGTATTGAGACAAGTGAACAATTTGTCATCATACACTATCTACGAGTTTTAGGGCATAAAACCCAACAACTCCCACTTGAACTAAAACTCTAGCTTAGTGGGATGTACAATAATCTATCATGGCAATGGGTGTATAGATACATGTATAATACATAAAACGTATATATACTATGTACAAATACAATAAACTAGGGCATCCACTATACCCATTACATTTCTCCCACTTGCCCTAGATTACATCTTTGCACTTATCTCGTAGATCTAGACCATCTAGATGACCCTCATACACTTTAGTCGAGAGAGCCTTTGTGAATGATCAGCAATACTTTCATTCAATTCAATGTGCATGCTTGTCTTACATTAGGAAAGGTCATATTTGGAACACTTTCCAAATCAGCCTCGAACTTTCCAAGTCTTACAGCCTCGATCGCTGCTTCACAAACAGCATAGTTTTCAGCCTATAGGTCGAGGCTGCATTGCATCCTAGCTCGATGCGATGCCATACTATATCTCCTCTATTAAAGAGTGAAGACAGACACTGATGTAGATTTCATCAAATCCATACAAGTTAAAACATCTGTGTCAGTGTATCCTGTAAGGATCAAATCCTTAGCGCCATACACGAGCATATAGTTCCTCATTCTCCAAAGATACTTGAGAATATAATTAACTTTTCTCCAGTGATCATATCTTGGATTAGATTGATACTCGCTGACATTGCCTATTGCATAGGACATTCCTCAACTCCTTGAGGTGTCTAAGAACACAGTTCCTTAGACAAAAGAATTCTACCCTGAAAAGGTCGTGAACCCTTCTTAGAATTCTGCATCTCATATCTAATCAACATTTGTAGATATAAAACGCTTGAACCATGGCTAGCATTTTGTTCTTACTGTTTTAAACAATTTAGAACATAAGAACAAACTTAGCTTCTCCCAACTTTTATTTGGAAATGAGCTGCTAGTCACCTTTAATGTCAATAAGTTAACCTACTTCATTCCTAATGAGTAGGATATCAATCACATACAACATGAAGAAAGCTACTGTATTACTGACGATCTTCTTGTAGATACAAGACTCATCAATGTCCAGATTAAAGCCAAAAGATCTGATCACCGTATCAAATCTTATATTCCAAGATTGAAACGCTTAGGGATCACTTAAGCTTGCAAACCCTTTTGCTTTTGATCCTTCTCAATGGACCCTTCTGGTTGAGACCTTAAATGTCTCGTTCCATCTTGTATATCCACTTGTAACCAATAGGTGTTACCCATCAAGCAGATGTACAAGGTTCCAGATGGAATTGAAATACAAAGACTTCATTTCCAGGTCCATGGCTTTAAACCATTGGTCCTTGTCAACATCATTCATTTTCTTTCTAAAAGATAATGAATCCTCTATGTCATCATCAAGAATGAGGACTTGAGCTTCAAATAAGCCCATGTAACGGTTAGGTTATAAAACAACCCTCCCACTACATCAAGGTATTCTCAACTCTTGAGATGGATGCGACTTGACAAAAAGCACTGGCCTTATCAACAACTCTTATTGAATAACCAGTCTTATCAACAACTCTTGTTGATTTTTCTGTAGCTTCATTAGTTAATACACTCAAACTGACTTTACTTTGTGGCTTATGATTTCTCATATATTCTTCTTCTGAGAATGTAGCATTTGTCAATACAAATTCTTTATTCTCTTTTGGATGGAAGAAATATCTACTCCTTGTTTCCTTTGGGGTAACCTACAAAGTATGTAATGAAGTCAACACTTCATGACCCCAAAACGAGCCAGGCAATTGAGCATAGCTCAATATGGGTTGAACCATATCCAATAGGGTTCTATTACTCCTAACTGAGATTTAGGATGTGATTCCATGAACTATCAAATAGTCCTAGAATCTCAAGTCCCTATACTCAACACATTGATCAGATCAAAGTGTTTTTATTATCTCACCTAACAAGTTTCCAACTTCAGTCTTAAACCCCTTCGAATATCTCAAGAGCTTTAGACTTAAATTGCATTAGGTAGAGATACTCATACCTTTGAATAATTATTTATAAACGAGATTAATTATTCATACCCTCCAAATGACCACAAGGATCCAAATGTAAAACAAAAGAAAATATCTCAATAAATCTAAGAAAAATAAATTAAGATTGGCTCTCCAACAACAACGCCAATTTGATGGGACGCTTTAGAGGGTGTCGAATTCTCCAACGTCCGTGCCAAATAAATTTATAATCACCGTACACTAAAGCTAACTTGCAGCAGTAGTGATCGGGGTCAAACACAAGGAACACATTTATAATTTGCTTAACTTAGATTTATTGAGACGACTAGACTGATGGGGGTTTGAGATGCGAGTGATAAATGCATGGGAGATTAAAATGCGGGAATTTAAATGACAGAAAAATTAAATGCATAAAATAAAAGGATGGGGAGGTTAATCTTACCACAAGGATCACTGTAATCGAAGACGCTCAAGTTTTAGTATGATTTATTTCATTCATCGATTATCAAGAAAATTAATTTACCAAATGAAAGCCTAATCGACTAAACTGGAAGAGCCAGCAAGCCATAATATCCCTAAATTACTAAGTCCGACCAATTCATCGAGACTAGTCCTAACCGATTAATAAGTTAATCGTGCACATTAACTACTAATCGGTTGCATTAAGCTAAGGATGATTAGAATGCTCTAGATTAACCATCAAACTAGTCCCTAAAACCTTTCAAGGTGACAACAAGGCATGGATCACATAATCCTATTCTAAGCTCACAAAACTAAAGACATGAGACTACGTGCTCAAGGGGTGCAAGAGATTCATAAAATAAAATCAAAATATATTGAATACTGTCTTTAATTATTATTGAACAAAATAACACACCTGCTCTTTGAAATTAGGTATCCTCATCGATTGTCATAATCAAATCAACACCCCTCAAAAAGAAAAACAACTCACAGACAGAAATTCATCCCCAAATCAAAATGAAAGTCAAGATAATCCAACTGATAAAACATGATAATCCATCCAAAATGATAAAATAAGATACATCTCAAACCATGGTCAAAAAGTAAAATAAAAGTTAATTACAGACCAAAAATAAATAATCCACCCCAAACTTAAAAATTATATTGTCCTCAATGTAAAATATATCAGAAATAAATACAAATATGAAAACATATACAATGAAAAGAAGAATGAAGGAGAAATAAACAACCGTGTAAATAGGATGACTGTAGGACATCACTCGTCCTCGTCCTCGGACGACTCGTACGGATGTAAAGGTGGCCGCAGAGGCTGTCCATTGTTGGTTGCGATATGATACTGAATAAAATAAGCCTACAACCGCGCATTGTACATAAAGTGGCGCCGCTCCCGACGTTTCTGGCGCTGGAACTCCACGAAAATGCGCTGTTGATCCTCCGCAAAACGCTGTTGATCCGCCTGATAACTCTCCAAAAGGTAGTTATTTAGGCCTCATTTCTATTGGGATTTGTGTGTCTTTTGTGCTTAATAGGGTTGGTTTTAGATATATATTATATGTTTTAACCCATTTGGAAGAATGGAAGCTTTGGAAGTTATTTTATGCAGAATGTATTTCTGGGCGACTGGAAGGAGCAAATTCTGTGCTGTAGCAAAGCTGGGAGCAAAACGGCCACGTCACAGCTCGTTAGCCAAGTTGACGAACCAAATTCTATTGAGTTATTCTCGGGATAAAGGAGCAAGGAGAGCCATCCACGTGTCTAGGTCAACCTAATTCAAGCCTTCCTCAACTCTATAAAAGGAGATAGCCGCCCAAGTCAAAGGCATTCCACTCTTGGGAGTTGGAAAGGTTACTTCTACCTTTGGGAGCCGAGTAGAGAAGAGAGATTGGAGACCATCAAGAAGACCATCAATTACAAGCTGTTCAGGGGAATTAATCTTTTCTTGTATTACCTTGTAGTTATGGACATGCTTACTCAGATTGTAACGTGTGTTTCTATGCATCTTATGAACTAAGTAGCTTAGGCGTTGGTTAGGGAACAATGTGATTGTTGTGCTTAATTTCTAGTAATAAATATTGATTATATGCATCTTGATTAATTGTTGTGCTCAATTCTATTTTGTGCCCGTCTGGTCAGCCGGTATGAATACCTCTCTCTAGTTTCAGGGATGATTTAGGGAGTGTGTGGCGATTAATCACACTAGATCATTGTGTATTGGTGAACGCCAGTAACTGAGATAGGGATAGCCAGTTGCCTAGTGCTTGATCGGTAGTACTTCATTAGGGTTGAAACACATTCCAAAAGATCCGGAGTTCCGGGAGGAATCTGCTAACAAGTCTGCGAGAGTTTTGCATGATCAATAATATTGCTAGAGCATCTTTTAAAACAATTACTAAATCCGGACCAGCGCCTGTTTCTAATCTGTCTGCCTATTTGTTTACTTTCTGTTCTGTCATTTCTTTTGCTTCAGCATCTTATCAAAAACCAATCATTTTTACCACTTTTGAAACCATTGAAAAACTAAACAAAATGGATAAAGTGAAAGCTAGTTCAGACCTTGGATTGATAAATACTTATTACTTGTTGCGGACTGTGTATACTTGCACAGAGTCTAGAGTCAATTTACATCTTATTTTTACTCACTCTAGGAACCCAACACCGTCGCAAGATGTTGCATGGTGAGTCACATCTGCTGCATCTGCTCCTTAATAGATAAATGTGGGACCGCCTACTCATGATGCTCGTGCTGCCCAGGCTGCTCTGAATGCTCTGGCTGCTCAGGTATGGGAAGAGCGAGTTGTGCACCTTGTGGTCCAGGCACTCGGTATCTGCTAATGAAGTTCTTGTCTATAATCGCCCCGGGGTGGACCAACTCCTCCTGGGAGTCCCACACTACACCAGCAGCTCGACATAGGGTCGTGATCAAGGAAGCATGCTCAAACCCCACAGTCGTGCTACGCAAGTGAATATGGCTCCAGGTCTGAACAATCACCTTATCGACGTCAATAGAGCGGCCAGTAGCTATAGCAAAGAGAATGATGGCTCACGTCTTAGTGACGTCACTCAGGTGTGCCACTAGCATCAACTTGGCATAGAGGAAACTGTGCGTCTAGCCGACGTAACACCTAAATGACCTCATTAACGTCTAAGTGGTCACTAACATAGGTGTTATAACCATCCCTATCGAAGTTAGGTAAGTTATAAAAATTTTTTATGGTCTGGGAGTCAAAAGGAACATAGTGCCCACGAACAAACGAAGAAGAAGAGCCCTCTACCATATTAACATAGAACTCTCGAACCACTGACACTACCCCAGCTTCAGGATGGCTCACGAAACGCTCCCAACCCCACTCGACAATACCATGAACTATGTTGGGTTGAGCTACAGGGTCAGGTCTCAAGCCTCTCTTAGAAATAAGGTTTATATGAACTACAGAGGCTTCAAAAAGCTGTTCAGCGTCCCTACTAATAAAGCGATGGTAATCAAAAGGGACGGAGGGAGAGGAGGAAGCGACATTCCTACGAGATCTTTTGCTCATGTTTACTAAAGGAAGGAGGCTAGAAACAAAGTGTAAGGAACAACTTTAAACAGCCCAACAATACAAAAAAAAAAAAAAAACAGTCACCAAACTTCAATTCAAGCCCGTCCGCCACAGAAAATAATTCAGCACACAACAACATCAAACTATAAACCCGTCCGCCACAGTTATATAGATATTCACAAACAAACCAGCAGCAACAGAAGATAAAACTTGAACTAAACTCACCTAACATTAGATACTTGTCCAAAACTAGGCAAATCTAAGTCAATGGCAGTCAAATCTTCATAATGCAATCCCAAAATAGCAACAAATCAACCTTAGTAATCAACTCAACCCCATATAAATCAACTATAATGAATCCAACAGCCCAAAATCGTGGAATTTTCGTTCTATCCAAGTGAAAACTATGCTAAGGTAGAAATATATGTTGAAAGGAGAAGGAAGATGTAGACTATACCGAGACTTTGCAACCCACGAACAAATCGGCTGAAATTGCTGGAAAATACACCTAAAGCAACGAAACCCACGACCAAAATGCTTCAAAATTGTCCAAAATTTGCTAGAACCCAAAACCTTCAAACCCACGGTGAAATCAGACAAAAAACGCGAAGAATCCAACAAACCCACTGCTAAACCGCTGCGAATCTGCAAAATCGAGGAGGAAGAAGAAAAGAACCGAGAGTTAAGAACGAATATGGGAAGACATTGCATAAGAATGAGGAAACATTTCAGGGGAGACGAGATAAAAGACGAGAAATGACTAGGGCACCAAACATGAAAAAAAAACCCACTGTGCGATTCTGGAATTTTTAGTTCCACAATTGTCTCCTACAAAATCAAGAAAGAGAGCATAAGAAAATAGAAAAGAACGAAATTAAATCAACCAAAAAAATAAAATAAAAATTTAAAATAATTGGGTTGCCTCCCAAAAGCGCTTGTTTAACGTCTTTAGCTCGACGTGTTGACTGTGTATGCGTCAAGGAGGTCTACTGTTAGGGGATTCACCAAAGGTGCTCTTACTTGCACCTTCTCTGTAACCAACCATCATTACTTCAAAATGATCCGTAGAGACTCCAACTGCTTTAAAAACTTCTTTTTCATGTAAGATTCTCACAGTTAGCTCCCTGCGTTCTATGTCAATGATGACTCACCCAGTTGAAAGGAATGGTCTCCCTATAATGACAGACACTGAAGGGTTTTCCTTTACATCCATCACAAAAAATTCAACAGGCAAGAAAATTTTCCTACTTGGATTAAAACATTATCTACTACTCCATAAGGACTAACTACAGATTGGTCAACTAACTGGAGTTTCACATCAATAGGTTTAATTTCTCCTATGTTCAACTTTTTACATAAAGATAAAGGAATAATGTTAATACTAGCACCTAAATCGCATAGAGCATGAAAATAATGAGTACCAAAGTTGCAGGGAAAAGAAAAATTCCCTGGATCAGCCAGTTTGTCAAGTACACTCTTTTGAAGTCGGGCACTGCATGTAGAAGTTAAATATACTGTTTCACTTTCTTTTCCTTTTTTTTGTTCTCGAAAGCCATTCCTTCATGAATTTTACATAACTAGGCATCTGTTCCAAAGCCTGTGCAAAAGATTTAAACTCATAAATATATCAAGAAACTTCTTAAATTGAGCTGAACAATTATTTTTCTTCTTTTTCTTGAGCTTTGGAACCAAAACAGCAGGAGATGGTATAAGAGGGTCAGAATTAAGCTTTTCAGCTTCGTTTGAGGATGAACCCTCTTTAGCTTCTTCCTTAGTAACTTCAGGTTCATTAATTTTTTGTGCCTCAGCTACTTGCACTTTCTCCACATGATGCACGGTGATTGCCTTGCAGTACTCCATTTGGGTTTTCTCTGGCTCAGTTGGGGCTTTACCTTTCTGTATAGTGTTTACAACATTCACCAACTGTCCCAACTGAGTCTCTATGTTTTTTATTGCTGCACTGTGGCCTGTCACGGTGGTATTTATTGCTATCACTGCTTCCTCCAGCTTGTTGGTTCTGTTGCTGGACTCTGCAATAAAAGCTCCAACCATATCTTCAAGGGAAGGTTTATTTTCAGTCTTTTGAGATGTAAATCCAGGCGGGTTCAAGATATTCTTATTGTTCGCATACGAGAAATTCTCATGATTTCTAACATTAGGGTGGTAATGTGTGGGTGTAGAATTATGGTGTCCCCTATAGTTAGAATTTCTATCAACATAAAGAACCTGTACATTAGTGGTCTCCTCCTGAGATTGAGATGTGTTGAAATTCTGGAGCGGTTAAAAATATGAGATAAATTAACTCCAGAATACTGTGCAAGTATACACAATCTAGCAGCAAGTGATAAGTATTTATCGTATCCACAAGGTCTTGAAACGCCTACCTCTATTGATTTAATTTTCCTTTTTAGTGACTTCAAAAGGTTGGTTAAATTGATTATGGTTTTTAAAATGCTGAAGCTAAAGAAATACGAAAGCAGTAAGTGATTACGACAGAGAAAACAGAATGGAAACAGACACAGGTTAAGACTTCTGTAATTGTTTATAAAGATGCTCCAGCAATTCTTTTGATCCGTCAATCTCATGCAGTATTATCAGCGGGATCCTCCCGGAACTCCAGATTTTTTGGAATATGTTTCAAAACCAATGAAGCTCTACCGATCAAGCACCAGGCAACTGGCTATCCCTAACTCAGTCACTGGCGTTCACCAATACACAATGATCTAGCGTTAATTATTGCCACACAACTCCTAAATCATCCCTGAAACTAGGAGAAGCTATACATACCGGCTAGCTAGGCGGGCACATAATGAAATTAAAGATGAACAATAATTCAAGATGATCATGATCAAATAGAATTTCCAGATTTATAAATATAACAATCACATAATTCTTAACCTATGTCTACAAAACAGTTAGTTCATGATTGAAAACATAAAATATGTTACAATCTCGATAAGCACATCCATATTACGAAATACACAAGAAATACTAAATCTTGTCAGCAAATGGGGATTAAACGACTTCTCCAAACCACCAAGAACATGGAAGAACTTCGTCTCCTTGAGTGGAATCGCAAATGGTCTTCTTAGATTTCCATTCCGCCATCAATTCGGCCTCTGGCCAATTGATTCGGTCTCCAAATCGTGAATGAATTTATCTTTGACAGCTTCTCCTTTTATAAGATGAGAATTAGGTTAAATTGGACACATGGCAGGCTCTCCTCGCTCCTTTATCCCAAAAATAACTCAACAGAAGTCGGTTTATCAACTTGGCTAACGAGCTGTGACGTGGCAGTTTTTGCTCCCAGCTTTGCTGCAGCACAGATTTTGCTCCCTCACATCGCTCAACAGTATCTTCTGCACAAAATAACATTCAAAGCCTCCATTCTTCCAAATGGGTTAAAACATATAATATATATCTAAAACCAACTCTATTAAGCACAAAAGACACACAAATCCCTATAGAATTAAGGCCTAAATAACTACCTTTTGGACAGTTATCACACCACCAAACTTGAACTATTGCGCGTCCCGAGCAATACTAACTCACCTTCCCTTGAAAATTCAAAACATTAGTCATAGCACAACTCAATCAAAACAGATATTCCAACAATACCTTCAACCTTTACCGGAGCATCCTGCAAAACCAAGCACTGTTGCAGCAAAAGAATTCTTTCAGCTTTGAACAAATAATCCCCACCTTTAACTCAATCCTAAGAACTTACCACAACACAACTCTATTATCAGACATATTTAAAGACATTTTAAGGGGTTTATATTTTTATGTTTTTCAGACTTAAAGCAGCCCTACAGTCATAAACTCTTAAGCATGAGATGACCCACTTTATGGTGCAGTATACCATTGCCTCAAACTTATCACCAATTAGGCTAAATACTCATTGTTAAACCCAAAAATCCTTAGTTATTCTATCCCTTTGCTTCTCAGAATGGCGACATTTTATGATGAAGCTCACCTAAGCCCTGGGAGACAGAAAACTGCTAGATTATCATTCATCCTTCAAAACTTTTGCTCTATATATTTTCTCCGCAAAAGTTTTTCAAAATTTTTCTTTTCAACAATTATTTTTATCATTTTTTTTATATATTCTCGTAGGTCATCTTTTGATGCAAAGACAAACTGTGGGTGTCACAAATGTCCCTGGTTACTCAACAACCTAGAAAATTTATTATGAAAGAGAGGAATGCTCGAGTAAAACAAGCGGAGTAGCTAAAAGTCCCCCAAACTTAAATTATTCATTGTCCTCAATGAATTAGCAACTTGATAAGTATACCCCAAAACTTAATTTTTTCTATCTGAATTTTAAACTAAGCGTGGGACTAAGATTAAGCTTAAGGTGGATCAAATAAGACAATGCTACCTCAGAACTTTTGCTGCAGTCACGACCAGGCTAGAAGGAATGCTGAAGCAAAAGGTTTCTGGAGATCAGAACATCTTGGTCTAATTAAGCTAACTAGTCCAAGCTTAATAATGTTCAAGAATCCTTCATTTTCATCGATGTTGGCGTAGAACTCCCATTCTAGTTGATCAACAGTGGGCTCCGGCTTTGCGCACAACCATCCCCAACTGTGATTAATAATGTTCGCTCAAGGAAAATATGCGAGCTCTTTGCCACCATCGAAGCCGCGCTCCATTAGAACATCTCGCATCAGGACTTCTTGATATTTTTGTCTTGCCTCTTCATTAATGAGCCTCCCGTATAGAAATCTTTCATCAAGCTCAATTTTTTCACTCAATTTCGGTCTCAACTTCATTCCTAACATCTTCTTTTTCCTCTTTTGGCTTTTCTTTTTCAGAAACAAATGGTAGGGAGGAAGGGTTGGGGTAGGGGTTCTTACTTTTTTTTTTCTCTCTTAGACCTCTTTTTCTTTTCTTTGGTCTCTACGAAGCCTCCTTAAGCCTCTCTTCCATCGTATCTTCATCCACCGTCTCTCTTTCTTTCCTTGCTCGTGCTTTTTTTCCTCACAATAATAATACACACACAAAAAAAAAGAATCACATTAGTAGTAATAAAAGATGAGAGTGAAAAACGTTGATAGCGAGCATAGCTAGCTATTTTTCTCTGATTAATTAAGCTAGTCTTTTTCAATTATTTGCCCAAATTTATGCATTTTTATGTTTTATTTGTAGGAAGTATGTGCTTGAAGCTTAATTCAGCAATTGGAGTCAAATGGAGCTTCCAATCTTAAAAAAAAAAAAAAACAAAACAAAAAAAATCATATCGTCGCGACGCTAGGAACAGCGTCGCGACGCTATAGAAAATTTTCCAAATTTGCGGATCGGGACAGCGTCTCGACGCTACAACGAAATTTTGCTATTTAAGCATCTTTTCGGCTAGGTTTTTGGGGACTTTGATTTGGGGACTTTTGGAGCCGACTTTAGAGTAGAAAGAGGACAGAATTGAGCTGAAACAAAGGGGACTAGTTGGAAATCAACCCATTGTTCGTGGGGATCGTGACGGGGACGTTTGGTCTCGGCCTACAACGAGTCTATTTCTCTTTTCCCTTACTTTAGACACTTTTTATGGCTTATTTAGACTTAGTCTATATTGTAACGAGGATTATGTGTAGCTAAGTTTAATTCTTAGGGATTGATGTAGCCGTTGGGTAAGTTTTGGATTGATTTACGGTATTTATGCTATTGATGTCATTTATGCATATGTTGTATGCTTAATGCTTTCGATTTACTGGCCATAAATTGATCGATGTTTATATTTGAATCTAACTCGGGAGAGAGGATTTAAATTAGTAATCAATATGCATAACTAGAATTTAGCTAAAAATCGGGAGATTAAGGTTAATTCTAGAAATTGTCATAAATGTTAGCCTTATTGCCTTGTATGTTTATTGGATTTAGATAGGGATATCGGGTTCAATTGCATATGAGAGAATCATGTATGCTCGGGAGAGATATGTGTGATTTTAGTTGCCAAGATTTATGAATCATAGCATGTGTTAATCCGTTTATTAATCCATAACTCCAATTGGTGAAATCAATTCCCTAAGACCAATTATTCCCATTTGATTGTCATTTTTTTTACTTTAGTTTTGTGTTGATTAATTCATATTCTCATTCTACTCGATTCCTTAAATAAAATTGGCCAAGAGTATTTTCGATAATTAAAATTTGGCTAGACACCAATCCAGAGGACGACATTCGATTTCAAAATCACTATATTATTACTTGACCCGTACACTTGCGGTTAGCAATTTGCACATCAAGTTTTTGGCGCCGTTGCCGGGGATTGGCATATTTAGTCAATTTTAATATTGAAGAAAAATTGTCCGGTCTTAATTTAGGGTGTATTTTTATTTTGTAGATAGTTTGCATTTTTTTTTTCCTTATTTGTTTTCCTTCCATATTTCTTAGTTTCCTATTTTAGTTCTTTCCTTTTTTGTTTTTGTTTTCCTTTTCTATTTAGTTTTCTTTGTTTTTCTTTTTATTTCCTTTTTTGTTTGAGTCTTTGTCATGTGTTCTTGTTAGGTTATTGTTTGATTGAAAGCCTAATTATCATTGTTGCTTTAATTGATTTGAATGGCTTTTTATTCAACACCATATTCCAATTTTTCATCTTCAAGTTATACCCCTTTAAATGAAAATTCTTCCTTGGAAAGCATAGTTCAAAATTATATTGAGGAATCTAGAGCGAGGAGTCTAAAAATTGATGAAATCATAAGAGGACTTCAAGCTCCACAGGAAGTTAGTGAGGTGGGATCCACTTCCATAAGTTGTCTAGTGAGTCAAGTAGTCGATGACTCATTGGCACTCATTCACGAGCGTAGTTCTTTCGATCTTGATGAGGATGAGCAGTTGGGGGTGAGTTGCATGAATAATGGGGACGAATTGGAGAGTTGGAGCACCTTTCAAGAACATGGTTGTGAGGAAAAAAAAGAAAATGAGCTTGTAGTGTTAGAGGAAGTTCAGGAGGTAGAGTTTGAGGTTGAAAAACCTTCGTCTGTTTTATCTTCTCCATCCTTTGTAGATTTTGATTGTTCTTTTTTCTATTCTCACGAGTCAGTTTTAGAGTCGGAGTCTCTTTATTTTGATATTTCTCATTTTATGCTTCTTTTATTCAAAAATACCAAAAATAATTCTGTTTCAGGGGCCCATGAGAAGCTAGTAAGTTTACTAGCGATCGTTGGTTATATTGATTCAAGGAAGAAGGGCCCAAAGAAATACGAGAATTTTTATGTGCCTTGACAGACTGGACAAACACGTCGAGCTAATGACGTTAAACAAGCGCTTATGGGAGGCAACCCAAGTGAGTTAGTTATTTCTTTATTTTGAGTTTTATTTATTGTTTGTGTCTGTTTTGTAGGTCTTGTTTTCTTTCTCTCCTTGCTTTCAAGCTTTCAAGAGTCCAAGCATTCAGTCAAGAAGTCATCATCATTCCAGGGCAGTATTGTTCACTCCTTTCATTCGTTTATTGTTCTCATGCTTTTTTATGCTTTATTTTCGTTATACATTGAGGACAATGCATATTTTAAGTTTGGGGATGGATTAGCATGTTTGTGGAGCCCTTGAGCATCTGAGTTCGTGCTATAGTTTTGAGCTTTCTTTGAATTTTGCATATGGTTATTTTCTGGATGCTACTTTTGCATGATTATGATGTCCTAGGATAGGCTTTCTTGTCAATTTTCAAGCTTGTGATGAGTTGTAAGCATGAGTGCCCAAAAAGGGAGACTTTTTAAAATTTTTCTAGGAGATGGCTTGCATGAGTAGAGTATTTGTCTTAGCTAGATTTGGATTTTAATGCTTAGGAGCGAATTATTGGGTTCATATGCTTGTTGTCACCTCGATAGGTGTAGGGCAGAGCTAAAGAGTTAATTTTTTGCAAATTAGCATGTTTGATCTTGCTTAGGAGAAAAGAAAAGAATATCTGCTATTTATGCTCATAAAGAAAAATCATTCTTGTTGTTACTGTTGAAATAAGATAATAATGTCATGGCTTGTGCACAATATGCAATGGTTAATAAAGATTAAGGCAAAAAGAGCTACCCCTGTTGTGATCAGTTAGGCCAACCAGAGAAAACTCAGGTTAAGGCTCCCTGCAATGGGTGTGTGAAAGCTAGTGCCACATATACATGCTTAATTTAATTGTTAATTATAAGCACCTAAGTATGGAGATAAACAAACTAATTTGTTCCATTAACTCATTAGTGAAACCTTAGTGCCAGTGTAGAGGGAAGATGAGTTGAGAGTTTAATAATCCAATCCTGGGCTAGTAGAGTCTGATCTTGTTGAGTTAGATCTCACTTGTGCAAGTTAATTTTGGAAAAATTTTAATTTGTCTCCCTCATTGGTCCTTATGTGCATGTCTCTTGCTTGCTTGACTATTGACCTTTGAGCCTTGAGGATTGAGTTATGATTATTGCATCCATTCTTCTACTGTATGCTTGATTTTTAGTTTGCTCGAGGACTAGCAAAAGCTTAAGTTTGGGGGTATTTGATAGCGAGCATAGCTAGCTATTTTTCTCTGATTAATTAAGCTAGTCTTTTTCAATTATTTGCCCAAATTTATGCATTTTTATGTTTTATTTGTAGGAAGTATGTGCTTGAAGCTTAATTCAGCAACTGGAGTCAAATGGAGCTTCCAATCTTAAAAAAATAATAAAAAAAAAATCATAGTGTCGCGACGCTATAGAAAATTTTCCAAATTTGCGGATCGGGACAGCGTCGCGACGCTGTCTTGACAGCGTCTCGACGCTACAACGAAATTTTGCTATTTAAGCATCTTTTCGGCTAGGTTTTTGGGGACTTTGATTTGGGGACTTTTGGAGCCGACTTTAGAGCAGAAAGAGGACAGAATTGAGCTGAAGCAAAGGGGACTAGTTGGAAATCAACCCATTGTTCGTGGGGATCGTGACGGGGACGTTCGGTCTCGGCCTACAACGAGTCTATTTCTCTTTTCCCTTACTTTAGACACTTTTTATGGCTTATTTAGACTTAGTCTATATTGTAACGAGGATTATGTGTAGCTAAGTTTAATTCTTAGGGATTGATGTAGCCGTTGGGCAAGTTTTGGATTGATTTACGGTATTTATGCTATTGATGTCATTTATGCATATGTTGTATGCTTAATGCTTTCGATTTACTGGCCATAAATTGATCGATGTTTATATTTGAATCTAACTCGGGAGAGAGGATTTAAATTAGTAATCAATATGCATAACTAGAATTTAGCTAAAAATCGGGAGATTAAGGTTAATTCTAGAAATTGTCATAAAGGTTAGCCTTATTGCCTTGTATGTTTGTTGGATTTAGATAGGGATATCGGGTTCAATTGCATATGAGAGAATCATGTATGCTCGGGAGAGATATGTGTGATTTTAGTTGCCAAGATTTATGAATCATAACATGTGTTAATCCGTTTATTAATCCATAACTCCAATTGGTGAAATCAATTCCCTAAGACCAATTATTCCCATTTGATTGTCATTTTTTTTACTTTAGTTTTGTGTTGATTAATTCATATTCTCATTCTACTCGATTCCTTAAATAAAATTGGCCAAGAGTATTTTCGATAATTAAAATTTGGCTAGACACCAATCCAGAGGACGACATTCGATTTCAAAATCACTATATTATTACTTGACCCGTACACTTGCGGTTAGCAATTTGCACATCAAACGTACCTGATGGGATCGTATAAATAGGGCACTAATTCAAAGATCTTCAACAAATAATTAGCCCCTAATTATCTCTCAATTAATTGAAGTTACCGTTTTATCTTCATGGATTCATAGAAAATTTTTATCATCTGTCAAACGGTAAGATCTTCTGTTTACTATTTTCCCTTTGTGTGCAACAACCATAACCCCAGCTGCACTCTGCTCAACACATGAAATCTTTGGTAATTAACTGCATGCTCACACAATAAAATCTCAATGGTAAAATTATTACCCTTATCTCAAAAAAAAAAATCTTAATCGAATAAAATCTCCAATCTTCTCAACAAAACTATGAAATCAAATCTTTTTTTTTTTTTTTAAATAACATCTACAAGATATATTATTTTAAATCTGGAAAAATCTTTCAAAAATAAAATTCTTCAAAATCAAATCTAAACTAACCAACAAAATAAAATAAATAAATAAATAAATAAATAAAATAAAAAACTAATCGAATAAAAATCAAATCAAATCAAAATAATATCAAAACAGAAAAGAAATAAAAAATAACATAAAAAAACGTAATCAAATAATGGGAGCTTCTGATTAGAATGCTGAAATTTTGCTCCTTCAAAACCTGCCCTCCCTAAATCTGCCAGAAACTTCAAAGAAGAATATTTCAGAATTAAATCAGGAAGATATATTATTAAAAATCTAATCTAAACAGAAATTAAAAATTCAAACTGAAATTAAATCAAAACAGAACTAATCTGATTAAATTAAGAATTAAATTGGCCAAAATAAAATAAATAAATAAGACCAACATAAAATCTACGAAAACACCAACGAATTAAAATAAATCAGATAAAATTGAAATTAATAAAATCTAATTCAAATTAATTCAAACTAGAATAAAATCCACGAGATAAAATAAAATCGCAACAACACTAGGAGATAAAAATATTGCAATATGAAATGCTCCTGCAAAACTCATGCTCTCTCATTCATCGACAAATTTTAGGGAAGGATATTTCGAACGAAACTCCTTTCTCCAATAATGTTTTATTTGCTGCCCTATTACTTTAAACTCACATCCATCGTCAACACATTGTCTAACCATAGATGCATCATTTGATTAATAGAACTTCACCTCATGGAAAAATTCTTTCATCTGTCTTTTTGATAAACTAGGAGGCAAATTTCCAAAATCAAGGTAATTGGAAAAGTCATCATACCAAGGTGTTTTCACTGCCTTAATATGAGCTACAGTAAGTAACCGCTCATCCAGGAAGGATTTCCTAATCTCAGGTTGCTGGAGCAATGTCAATGAATTATAAGGTTCAATAGGCTTGGATTTCTTATCAGTTGGCTCTAAGGATTCAAAATTCCTCTTAAAACTATAAATCTCACCTGCATCTTTATGCTCATACTCAAATCCACCTATTTCCAAATCCTCAATTTGGATTTCTCCAAATTTTTGGGTATGGTACTCCATCAATTCCTTCTCAAAGTGGTCCTCAACAAACTCATCCAACACCTGAATGAACGAGCAATCCTCAATATCATTAGGATATTTCATTGCATCAAACATATGAAACTTCAGCTTTTGGTCATGCACCTTCATTGTAAGCTCCCCCTTTTGGACATCTATCAATGATCTACCAGTTGCCAAAAATGGACGACCAGGAATAATTGAGACATTCTTATTTGCGTCATAATCTAGAATAATGAAATCGACAGGAAAAATAAATTTATCTACTTGGACCAGAACATCCTCAATTTTACCTACAGGATATGTGATATATCTATCTGCTAATTGGAGTGTGACTATTGTAGGCTTAGCTTCACCAATACCTAGCTTTCGATAAACGAAAGAGGCATAAGGTTTATGCTCGTGCCTAAATCACAAAGTGCTCTCCCCAACTCCTGTCCACCCATGGAGACAGGAATAGTGAATGATCCCGAATCCTTAGCCTTGGAAGGTAGCCCATTCTTAAGAATAGCACTTCATTCCTCAGTAAGAGCCACAATCTCAAACTCTCCCAATCTCTTCTTTTTAGTCAAAATGTTTTTAAGAAATTTTTGCATAATTTGACATTTGTTCTAAAGCCTCTACTAAGGGTATGTTTATATGCAACTGTTTAAGAATCTCAAAAAACTTCTTAAATTGAACATCCTGGTTCTTAGGTTTCTGCCTTTGTGGAAAAGGTAAGGGTGGGTCATAGGGTGGGGGCGGTACATAAGGTGGGGGTACTACATCTGGAACAGAACTAGATGCTACAGCATCTTTGTTGCTGCCTCCATCATTTTTACCATACTCCAACTCTTTTTCGACAACATTACTATCACTACTCTTTTCTACTTCTTGGGGCTTACTAGGCTCTTTCCTCTCTTCTAGTGGCTTACCGCTCCTTAAAGTCACTGCCTGCACCTGCTTCTTACCTTCCCTTATAGGGTGTTCAATATCTGAAGAAATGTTCCCTTGAGGTCGTGCCTTCAGCTCATTAGCTAGCGACCCACTTGCAACTCTAGGGCTCTCAATGAAGCCTGCTGACTTAGTATTATGACATCATTACGAGCCATATAATCCTTCATCATTGACTCCAGAGAATTACCCTAATTTTTATGGGGCAAAACCTGCTTATTTTGCTGGAGCAATTCCTGTGATTTAGCAAATCCGAACTGGTTCACCGCCTTTTGTTGTGCTTGGGGGACTTGCGAATTGCTTCCTTGCCCTCCCCACGCAAACTTGGGGTGGTTGCGCCAACCTAGATTATAAAAGTTAGAATAAAGGTTATTCCTTTGATTACCTGCAAAAAACATAGAAGCTGGATTGTTAGGACAAAACTCATAATTATGCTCTTCACCACAATAAACACATGATTCTTCTGTAACTTGGTTTACAACTACAACAGATTCCACCACCGGCGGCTACTGAACATTGCTTACCACAATTATGTTTTTAAGAGCGTTAGCTAACATTGCAATATCGACCCTAATGGTAGACACACCATCAACTTCTATCACACTCTTAACTTTCTTACTAGAGCCTCTAACATCTGACCACTGACAACTGTAGGTTGATATTCTCTCTAAAATCTCATAAGCTTCATTAAAGGTTTTTGCCAAAAGGTCCCCTCCCGTAGAAGCATCAACCATACACTGGGTTGCTATGTTTAACCCATTGTAAAATATTTCTATTTGAATACAATATGGCAAACAGTGGTGGGGACACTTTCGCAAAAGCTCCTTAAACCTTTCCCAAGCCTCACTAAAAGTTTCTTCCTCATTTTTCCTAAATCCCACTATCTCACTCCTCAACTTGGCACTCCTAGTTGGTGGAAAATACTTACTAAGAAATTTCTCTACTAGCTCATTCCACGTACTTATCGATGCTGGAGCAAAAGAGTTCAACCACGCCTTCACTCCATCTCAAAGGGAATAAGGAAATAGGATTAATCTAAGGGCATCTCTCGACACTCCCTGAATAACAAATGAATCACTAACTCCTATAAAAGACTTAAGATGTAAATGAGGGTCCTCATATGATAAACCATGGAATTGGCCAACCATCTCTAACATGTGAAACATGACCGGTTTCATTTCAAAGTTTGTTGCCTCAATAACTGGACACACTATCACTGGATTTAACTCGTCAATTATTGGGAAAACATACGATCTAATGACTCTGTCCCTATGATTTGCTACAATGATAGGATTCTTAGCCTGATTATTTTGCTTTCCATTTTGCTCCAGCGGCGGATTTTGCTGCATCGCACAGTTCCTCTTCGAAATTCACTTGAACTTTTTTTTTTTGAAAATCTAATCCGAAGGGGATCGCTCACACACCAAAGTCACACCTACAAAACAAAAAGAAAGAATAAAAAAGTTCACGCACCAAATCACCAAAAATACACAAAAAAAAACATCAATCAAATAAAACAATTTCAAGTCCCCGACAATGGCGCCAAAAACTTGTTGCAATTCTGGAGTGGTTAAAAATATGAGATAAATTAATTCCAGAATACTGTGCAAGTTACACAATCTAGCAGCAAGTGATAAGTATTTATCGTATCCACAAGGTCTTGAAACGCCTACCTCTATTGATTTAATTTGCCTTTTTAGTGATTTCAAAAGGTTGGTTAAATTGATTTGGGTTTTTAAAATGCTAAAGCAAAAGAAATACGAAAGCAGTAAGTGATTACAACAGAGAAAACAGAATGGAAACAGACACAGGTTAAGACTTCTGTAATTGTTTATAAAGATGCTCCGACAATTCTTTTGATCCGTCAGTCTCATGCAGTATTATCAGTGGGATCCTCCCGGAACTCTGGATTTTTTGGAATATGTTTCAAAACCAATACACAATCACTAGCGTTCACCAATACACAATGATCTAGCGTGAATTTTTGCCACACAACTCCTAAATCATCCCTGAAACTAGGAGAAGCTATACATACCGGCTAGTTAGGCAGGCACATAATGAAATTAAAGATCAACAATAATTCAAGATGATCATGATCAAATAGAATTTCCAGATTTATAAATATAACAATCACATAATTCTTAACCTATGCCTACAAAGCAATTAGTTCATGATTGAAAACATAAAATATGTTACAATCTCGATAAGCACATCCATATTACGAAATACACAAGAAATACTAATCCTTTTCAGCAAATGGGGATGAAATGGCTGCTCCAAACGACCAAGAACATGGAAGAACTTCGTCTCCTTGAGTGGAATCGCTAATGGTCTTCTTAGATCTCCATTCCGCCGTCAATTCAGCCTCCGACCGATTGATTCGGTCTCCAAATCGTGAATGAATTTATCTTTGACAGCTCCTCCTTTTATAAGATGAGAATTAGGTTAAATTGGACACATGGCAGGCTCTCCTCGCGCCTTTAAACCGAAAATAACTCAACAGAAGTCGGTTTATCAACTTGGCTAACGAGCTGTGACATGGCAGTTTTTGCTCCCAGCTTTGCTGCAACACAGATTTTGCTCTCTCACGTCACTCAACAATATTTTCTGCGCAAAATAACTTTCAAAGCCTCCATTCTTCCAAATGGGTTAAAACATATAATATATATCTAAAACCAACCCTATTAAGCACAAAAGACAGACAAATCCCTATAGAATTAAGGCCTAAATAACTACCATTCGGACAGTTATCAAGATGCAAGAGCAGCTGTCTCAATAGATTGTGCGCCTCCTGTACCTGATAATTTCAAGAAAGCATTGGCAAGGGAGGTCATCTGGGCTTGAAGAGCACTTACATTGTCAATCTCATAGATCCCAGCTGCAATTTTCGTAGGTGTAGACCGCTCAATTGGCCACTGGTAGCTGTTTGTGTTCATATCCTCCAGTAGTGTACGTGTGTTCTCTACAGTCTTGGACAACAGAGTCCCACTTGCAACTGCATCAACAATGGTTTTAGTATTTGGATTTAAGCCATTGTAAAACAACTGGATTTGCAACCAACCCGGGTATCCATGTTGAGGGCACTTCCTCAGTAACTCCTTATAGCGCTCCCAAGCCTCAAATAGTTGTTCATCGCCTTACTATTGGAATGTCCCAATCTCAATCCTCAGTTTCACTATATTTGCAGGAGGGAAATATTTGACAAAGAAAGCTTTAACCAACGCGACCCACGTAGTGATACTCCCTGGTGGAAGTGATTGAAACCAGTCCCTCGATTTATCCTGCAAAGAAAAGGGAAACAATCGTAAGCGTATGGCACCTTTAGTAACACCCTTTAGCTTCACAGTTCCACAAATATCCATAAAAGATTTTAAATGAGAGTTAGGGTCCTCATAGGGAAATCCTCTAAATGCACTATCTCTAGCCATCTGGATGAGGCCAGTTTTCAGCTCGAAATTATTTGCATTAATTGGTGCGTAGACTATCACAGATTGTTGATCAGGAAAAGTAGGCTGGAAATAGTCCCGTATAAGTTTCTACTCCTCTTGTGGATTCAGATTGGCCATTGCTGCAAGTCCTTCCCTTTTCTCCTTCATATTCTTTTTGCAAGTCTTTTCAATTTCAAAATCAAAAGGAAATAATAGAGCTTCCTTATCTTTTCGCATACAAATCACAACCTAAAAGAAAAAATAAAAAAATAAAAAATAAAACAAACATAACAAATATAAAGAGAAAATGAGAAAAATAAGAAAAACAAAATAAAATTACACTCTAAAGTAAGACCAGGAAATTCCCCAAAATATTAAGTGAAACTAAATAATTGCCAATCCCCGGCAACGACGCCAAAAACTTGTTGCGCAAATTGCTAACCGCAAGTGTACGGGCCCAAGTTATAATATAGTGATTAAAAATCGAATGACGTCCTCTGGATTGGTTTTCTAGCTCACCTAATTACTAAAGGTATATTTGCCCAATTTTATTTAGAGAAAAAATTCACGAAAGTTGCAAATTAATTAAAAACTACTCAAAGACATTAAATGGGTGGAAACTTAATGGAAAAAAGCCTAAGGGAATTGATTTCACCTATTAGATGCATGAATTTATGCAGTGGTTAAATATTAATGAACACGTAACGATTTGACAATTAATTATTTATGCAAAATTAAGAAATTGATATCTCTATCTAATTTCTACAACAAGCATAAGCATTAAAGATAATCCTTATAACGGTTTCTCAAGCAATCCTAAATCTCCCGATTATAGAACCACCTAAGTCATGCAATTGATAATCTAATCTAAACTACCCTCTCCCAAGCAACTAGTTCAAATAAAACAACATATAATCCGTGATCAAGAGATTATAAGCATTAAGCATTCAATTGCATAAATAAAAGGTATTACGAACAGTCCAAAAAAATCCCTAAATTAATCCATACAATCTAATGGCTATATCAAGCCCGTAATAAACGAAAATTAGCTACTCATGGTCTCAAAATCACAAGCAAAATATGTCCAAAATATCATAATAACAGTACAAGAAACAAAGGAAGGAAGAATAAACTCGCTAGCCATGATATGTCCAGACATCGAAACGCTCCCACCAAGTGTCGGGACTCGACTAGCCATTCCTATATCTAAAAACTAATCTAATCTAATACAAATACAATAAAAATTGAAAGAATATAGAGAAAACTAGAGACCTGAGACAAAAATCGAAGGAAAAACGAGCATGAAAAACCTAAAACATGAAAAAGAATTTTATATCATCGCAACAACGTCGAGAAGCTATGCACAACGTTTAAGTTGTCGCCGCTTATGCTTCTCTCCAGTTAAAGAGATATGAGCACAATTATCCGACTCACAATTTGGGTCTGGTAGCTATAATTTTTGCTTTGAAAATTTGGAGGCATTATCTGTATGGGGGGAGGATCCAAATCTTCAAGGACCACAAGAGCTTAAAGTACTTCTTCACTCATAAGGAGTTAAACATGAGGCAACGTTGGTGGCTCGAACTAGTCAAAGACTATGACTGTGAGATCCTATACCATCCAAGTAAGGCAAATGTAGTTGTAAATGCTCTAAGTAGAAAGACATCTCACACCTCTGCCTTGATCACTCACCAAGCTCATATATGTTTCGATTTAGAACGTGCTAAAATAACAGTTATGGTATGGAATATCACTTCACAGTTAGCTCAGTTGTCAGTGCAACCCACCTTGAAGTAGCGTATTATTGATGCTCAACAGGGAAATCCTAGTCTTAATGATGGTTTTTGCAGAGTGGATGATGACATGCAAAAATGTCATCATTTTCCTATTAATTTTAGCTAGTTTTGTGCTTGAATTGTGTACTTTAATGCTATTTTCTGTTTAAATTTCAGAAAACCGAGCCAAGGAAGCAAAACCGGAATTTTGAGAGATTTTGGATGATTTTGGAAACTTTTTGGAGCAATTTGGAGAATTACATTGAAGATCCAAGTCCAAAAGCCAAGAAGAATGAATTAGAAGCCCAAATTCATGAATTTCAAGTCTTAAAGTATCAAGTTGGGTCAAGAAAAAAGTCCAAAATCAATTGCAAGAAGTATTTGGGCCAAAATAAAGTTGGAGGCCCAAAAATGGAGTCAAAATCGGGCCATTATTGAAAATTCAGGGCCTAGCGTCTCGACGCTAAGCCTGGAGCGTCCCGACGCTAGGCAGCCGTGTGGAAAAATCTGGAATCGCGGTAGCGTCGCGACGCTGTCCAAGTAGCGTCTCGACGCTGCGACGTCTTGGAGCCCAAGAAAAGATGACGTCAGAGCGTCTCGACGCTGTCCTTGTAGCGTCTCGACGCTGTGCCTGCTGGGAGCCTATAAAAGGAGCCTTTTGCAATGAAGATTGGGTGCCAATTTGTGGGTTTTCACCCCATTCTAGAATCCACTCTAAAATTGGGGATTTTTGGGAGAGTTTTGGAGCTTTGTTGAAGATCTTTGGAGCTCGGGATCGAAGGAGGTCGGCGCGGGATCGAGGAGATCGACACTTTTATGAGCATTTCTCTTCCCTTTTCCTTTATGTTTTAGTTTCTAGAATTGTTGTGATTAGGAATTATTGAATTTTAGTGATTATGAGTAGTTAATTCCTAAATTCTATGAGATTGATTTAGATGTTGAACCTCTGCTGAATTAATGGATTGATGTGGTTTAATTGTTATTGTTCATTTGCGCATTTTGTCTGTAATGCTTTTAATCAACTGATCACTGATTAAATGAATCGTTACTAAGTGGAAACTCGACGGAGAGAAGCTTAGACTAGAACTGGATGCATGACTAACGGTTATTTACCCGGGTGACACGGGAGAGAATAAATAACGTTAGAGGTTGTACTGAAGGGTCATAATGCCATGCTAAGTAGATAAAGATGAGACTGAAAGGAGATTCTTTATTGAACGGTATGAGATAGGAGGAGACCGACAGGAGAATCCTTGAAATTAGGCTTCTAGACTTATGAATCGAATGATTTGTTAATCCATATTAGTTTATTGATTAAGCGATTAAAGGTCCAATTGATAAAATCAACAACTCTAGAATTATCCCATCAAATTGTGTCACCATTTATCTTTTGCTTTCTAGATTAGTTTTCTTTTATTATTCTTTTCGGCATTAGATTTTGTTCTCTAAATAAAGCTAAGCAAGATTATTCGTGGTAATTAATTGAATAAATCAAATCCCTGTGGAGACGATACTCTATACTCAAAATCACTATATTACTTGTCACGACCCGTACGCTTGCGGAATTTAAAATCGTGCAACAAGTTTTTGGCGCCGTTGCCGGGGATTGGCTAATTTCATTCAATTAATATTGTGAAGAAATTGCTTGCTTTAGATTAGAGATTTTATTTTGCTTTCTTTGTTTTATTTTTATCCTGGTCCATTGTTCTTGTTGTGCATTTAATTGGTGTTTGCATCTGCCTGAAAGCCTGATTATTGTTAATTTAATTATTTTAAATGGCTTTTAATAGTTTTGGGTGGCCCTTTAGGGAATCTGAGCCCGAAGAACCAACACCATCATCCAATTTTTTCTATTCAAATTATCCCCCTTTAGAAGAAAAATCTCTCCTAGAAAGTTTGCTTCAAGATTATATCGAGGATACTAGAGCCATTAATTTAGCTCTAGAAAAATCCCTAGGGAGATTCCATCCCCAAGAGGATGAGAGTGAAGTGCAATCCGCTTCCATAGAAGAAAAATCTTCTTTAGAGAGCTTGCTTGAAAATTTTATCCAAGAGTCGAGAGCCATGAATTTAGAATTAGAAAAATCTATGGAGAGACTCCAAACCCAAAGGGAGGATAGGGAAGTAGGATCCACTTCCATAGAATGTCTAGTGAGTCATGTGGCCAGTGATTCATTAGCGCCCATTCAAGAGCCTAATCCTTTCAATTTTGCTGAGTTTGAGCATATAGGGGTGAGCTGTATAGATAGTGAGGAAGAATTGGATAGTTCTAGCACCCATCAAGAACAAGTTTGTGAGGAAGAAAAAGAAAATGAGCCTATAGTGTTTGAGGAGTTTCAAGAGATAGAGTTTAAGGTTGAAAGACCTTTATCTGTTCTATCCTCTCCATCCTCTATTGATAATGAGTGTTCTTTTTCTTGTTCTCACGAGTCAGTGTCAGAGTTAGAGTCCATTTATTTTGATCTTTCTCCTTTTATGCTTTTATTAAAAGAAAATCCCAAAAATATTTCTGCTTCAGGGGCCCATGAAAAGCTAGTAAGCTTACTAGCAATAGTATGCTTCATCGATTCAAGGAAGAAGGGCCCGAAGAAATACGAGAAATACGAGAGTTTAAGGAAAACGATGCTATCTGATTTGGGGAGTTGTTTTGGAGAGAGAAACACGACTTCTAGAGAGAGACAGAACACGGCAGAGACAGTGGGAACTTTATTTTGGGAGCTTGGATCGAGATGATTGTGACGGGAACGCACGGGAATCACAGCTAGCGAGTTTAATCTTTCTCCCTTATTTCTCGTACTGATTTTTAGAATGTTTGGGACTAATTTCACTTGTATTTTAGAGACCATGTGTAGCTAAATTTTGTTTATTAGGGGCTTGATGTAGCCATTAGCTTGTATGGATTAATTTAAGGTTTTTTTAGGACGTTTCGTAACGTGGTTTATTTATGCAATTGTATGATTAATGCTTACAATCCCTTGATCACGGATTATATGATTTTCGTTTCTGAACTAATTGCTCGGGAGTGGGTAGTTTAGATTAGACCATCAATTGCATAACTTAGGTAATTCTTTAATCGGGAGATTTGGGATTGCTTGAGAAACCGTTAATAGAATCGATCTTATTGCTAATGCTTGTTGTTGAAATTAGATAGGGATATCAATTTCTTAATTTGCATAAAGAATTAATTGTACTCGGGAGAGGCTTTTAATTATCGACAATCCTTGGTTTATGAACTTGTTACGAATTTGTTCCTAATTATTCTTTAAATTAATTCATGCATCTAATAGGTGAAATCAATTCCCTAAGGCCTTTCTCCATTGGGTTTCTATATTTTATTGCTTTGATTAATTTTTCATTGATTTGCATACTTCTTGTTTATTTTCTCTAAATAAATTTGGGCGAATATACCTGTAATAATTAGGGGAACTAGAAAACCAATCCAGAGGGCGACATTCAATTTTTAATCACTATATTATAACTTGGGCCCGTACACTTGCGGTTAGCAATTTACGCATCAAGTTTTTGGCATCGTTGCCGGGGATTGGCAATTATTTAGTTAGCTTAATATTTTGGGAAATTTGTTTGGTCTTACTTTAGAGTGTATTTTATTGTGTTTGTCTTATTTTTCTTCCTTTTATTCTTTATTGTCATTGTTTTTGTTTTATTTTTTGTTTTGTTTAATTTATTTATTTTAGGTTGTGATTTTGTATGCGAAAAGACAAGGACGCTCTGTTAGTGCCATTTGATTTTGAAATCGAAAAGACTTGCAAAAAGAACAGGAAGGAGAAAAGGGAGAGACTTGCAGTTATGGCCAATCCAAATCCACAAGAAGAGCAGAAGTCGATACGGGACTATTTCCAGCCTACTTTTCCTGATCAACAATCTGGAATAGTCTACGCGCCGATTAATGTAAATAACTTCGAGCTTAAAACTGGCCTCATCCAAATGGCTAGAGATAGTGCATTCAGAGGATTCCCCTCTGAGGATCCTAACTCTCATTTAAAATCTTTTCTTGACATCTGTGGGACTGTGAAGTTGAATGGTGTTTCTGAAGATGCCATACGCTTACAATTATTTCCTTTTTCTTTGTAGGACAAAGCTAGAGACTGGCTCAGATCACTTCCATCTGGAAGCATTACTACGTGGGACGCGTTGGTTCAGGCTTTTCTTGCCAAATATTTCCCACCTGCAAAGACAGTAAAGCTTAGGACAGAGATTGGGACATTCCAACAGCTAGGCGATGAACAATTATTTGAGGCTTGGGTGCACTATAAGGAGTTACTGAGGAAATGCCTTCAGCATGGATACCCGGATTGGCTGCAGATCCAACTGTTCTACAATGGTCTAAATCCAAATACTAAAACCATTGTTGATGCAGCTGCAGGTGGGACTCTGTTGTCCAAGATCCTAAAGAATGCACGTACTTTATTGGAGGATATAGCCACGAACAGCTACCAGTGGCCAACTGATCGGTCTGCACCTAAGAAGTTTGCAGCTGGGATCTATGAAATTAACAATGTAAGTTCTCTTTAAGCCCAGATGACCTCCCTTGCTAATGCCTTCTTGAAATTCTCAAGTACAGGGAGTGCACAATCTATTGAGTCAGCTGCTCTTGCATCTCAGTGTTAGGAGGAGACCACTACTGAACAGGTTCATTATGTTGATAGAAATTCTAACTATAGGGGACACCATAATTCTGCACCCACACACTACCACCCTAATGTTAGAAATCATGAAAATTTCTCATATGCTAACACTAAGAATATCTTGAACCCTCCTGGATATTTATCTCAAAAGGCTGAAAATAAATCTTCTCTTGAAGATATGGTTGGAGCTTTTACTGCAGAGTCGAGCAAAAGGACCAACAAGCTGGAGGAAGTAGTGATTGCAATAAATACCACTGTGACAGGCCACGGTGCAGCAATTAAAAACATAGAAACTCAGTTGGGTCAGTTGGTGATTGCTGTAAACACTATGCAGAAAGGTAAAGCCACAGTTGAGCCAGAGAAAACCCAAATGGAGTATTGCAAGGCCATTACCGTGCATCAAGTGGAGGAAGTTCAAGTAGCTGAGACACATGAGATTCATGAGCCTGAAGTAACTAAGGAAGAAGTTGAAGAGGGTTCATCCTCGAACGAAGCTGAAAAGCGTACTTCTGACCCTCTTTTACCTTCTCCTACTGTTTGGTTCCAAAGCCGAAGAAAAAGAAGAAAAAGAATTACTCAACTCAATTTAAGAAGTTTCTTGATATCTTTATGAGTTTAAATATTAATCTACCATTTGCAAAGGCTTTGGAGCAGATGCCCCAAATATGTAAAATTCATGAAGGAGTGGCTTTCGAGGAAAAATAAGGAAAAGAAAGTAGAGACAATATTCCTCACATCTACATGTAGTGCCCGACTTCAAAAGAATGTGCCTGACAAACTTGGTGATCCAGGGAGTTTCTTTTCCCTGCAATTTTGGTACTCATTATTTTCGCGCTTTATGTGATTTAGGCGCAAGCATGAACATAATTCCTTTATCTTTATGTAAAAAGTTAAACATAGGAGAGATTAAACCTACTCCAGTGAAACTCCAGTTAGTTGATCAATCGATAGTTAGTCCATACGGAGTAGTAGAGAATGTTTTAATTCAAGTAGGGAAATTTTTTCTGCCAGTTGACTTCTTTGTAATGGATGTAAAGGAAAATCCGTTAGTGCCTGTTATTTTAGGGAGACCATTCCTCGCAACTGGGCGAGTTATTATTGACATCGAGCGTAGGGAGCAGACTGTGCGAGTCTTACACGAAAAAGAAATTTTCAAAGCAGTCGGACCTTCTACTGATCATATTGAGGTAATGATGGTTGGTTACAGAAAAGGTGCGAGCAAGAGCACCTCCGGTGGAGCCCGTGACAATAGACCTCCTTGAAGCATATAGATTTTGCAGGTAGTTGGGATACTCACCTGCACCTGATGGAGTTTGCATATAATAATACCTACCAAGCAATGATTGGCATGGCACCATGTGAGGCTCGATATGGAAAGAAATGTAGGTCTCCTATTCACTGGGATGAAGTTGGAGAGCGTCAGTTGTTGGGGCCTAAGTTGGTCCAAACTACCAATGAGGCCATTTAAAAGATCAGAACCAGAATGCAGACTGCTCAAAGTAAAAAGAAGAGCTATGCTGACACAAGGCGAAGAGATCTAGAATTTATAGTTGGCGATTCGTGTTCCTGAAAGTAGCGCCCATGAATGGAGTGTTGAGGTTTGGCCGAAAAGGGAAGTTAAGTCCTCGCTTCATCGGACCATTTGAAATTTTGGAGAGGATTGGTCATGTGGCTTACCATTTGGCTTTACCAACTGCTCTCTTTATGGTTCATGATGTGTTTCATGTTTCCATGTTAAGTATGTGACAGATGTATCGCATGTGATTGACTTCGAGCCATTGGGCTTGAATGAGGATATGAGTTATGAGGAAAGGCCTAAGCAAATCTTGCACGAGACATGAAGACACTCCATAACCGAGAGATAACGTTGGTTAAAAGTTCTTTGGCAGAACCAGCAGTTTGAGGAAGCAACTTGGGAGCGAGAAGATGATATGAGAGCCAAGTACCCAAAACTTTTCCAGGACTAAGAACCTTTCGGGGACGAAAGTTCTTAAGGTGGGAAGGTTGTAACACCCCGATTTTTCCGAGTAAAATTTCTTTCAAATCGTTAGTTAAATTTGAGATTTACTAATTTTTGGTTATTCGCCCTTAGTTTGGTTAAGCTATTTTTTATGTCAATTGTATTTTCCTTTGGGTTCCTGTTTGAGGTAAAGCTAAAGGTTTAAATGATTTGAGAAGGCTCCTTTATTTGTGGGTTATTCTATAATTTTAGGAATTTTTTTATAATGAAACCCTAGAAAAAAAAGGTCTTTTTTTCCACCAGTCGCCTCCCCCTTCTTTCTTCCCCTCCCTCACATCTCTCTCTCTCGTCGTCCCCTTAAGTCGCCTCTGATAGCGAGCATAGCTAGCTAGTTTTCCCTAATTAATTTAGCTAGTCTTTGATGTTTTATTGGCCATTTTATTGCACTTAATTGTTTATTTTGTAGGAGTGTTGATTAGAGCTTAAGCATGGAATTTGAGTCAATCGGGTGCTCGGGACGTGAAAAGATGCAAAAGAACCGAAAAGAATCAAAAGAAGAAAAAGTCAACATATGGTCAACTGCAGGCTAGCGTTGTGACGCTAGCTCTTGAGCGTCTTGACGCTGGCATTCCATATCTGATCATGCGCTAAAAGGTCACAGCGTCTCGACGTTGCGACCTTAGCGTCTCGACACTGTGTAAGTTCGATTCTAGAAAACGAGCGTTTTGAAGGCAGCGTCGAGACACTGTCTTGACAGGGTCTCGACGCTATGACAAAAAAAACAGAATATAAGCTTTCTGCGGCTAGGTTTTTGAGGATTCTCTTTTGGGAACGTTTTGGAGCCATAAAACAGGGCAGAACAGAGGCTCTGGAGGCTGAAACAAAGGGAGCAAGGTGGAAATCAACCCATTGTTCGTGGGGATCGTGACGGGGGCGTTCGATCTCGGCCTACAACGAGTTTAATTCTTCTTTCTCTTACCTTAGTTAGTGTTTATGGCTATTTTAGATCGTAGTTATATTGTAACGCGTTGTATGATTAGCTAGGTCTTTAATTCTTAGGGATTGATGTAGCCATTGGACAATTATGGATTGATGTTATGGAATTTATGTTATTGATTCATTTATGCATAGTTGTATCCTTTATGCTTTCAATTTACCGGCCATGAATTGAATGTTGTTTATGCTTAAATCTAACTCGGGAGAGAGGATTTAGCTTAGAAATCAATATGCATAACTAGGATTTAGCTAGAGATCGGGAGATAATAGTTAATTCTAGAAATCGTTAAAAAAAAGGGTATCCTTAATGCCTTGCATGTTTATTGAATTTAGATAGGGATATCGGGTTTAATTGCATGTGGGAGAATCATGTATGCTCGGGAGAGGTATGTGTGATATTAGGTTTCCAAGATTTATGAATCATTGCATGTTATGAATCCATTAATTATTCCATAATCCCAATTGGTGAAATCAAATCCCTAAGACCATTGTTTCCATTGGATTTCCTTTATTTGCATTACTTTTGTGTTTGATTCCATTGCATTCTCACTAAATTAGTTTCCCTAAATAAAATTGGCCAAGAGTATCTTCGGTAATTAAACTTGACTAGACACCAATCCATAGGACGACATTCGAATTTCAATATTCACTATATTATAACTTGACCCGTACACTTGCGGTTAGCAAATTGCACATCAGCCTCCCCCGTTGTTTTTTCTCTCCTCCCTCACGTCTGTCTCTCTCTCTATCTCTCTCTCTCCGAGCCGCCTTGCTCCTCGCCAACGAATCCTTTCCGACAGCAACAACCACTGCACGTCTACCACCGCCCAACCCTATGAAACGTCGTGAACAGAGGACTCGTTCTGCTACTAGTTTGTCCCGATCGTGGTTCTTTTTTCCTGCAACGTTTCAGTTGTCGCCGCCGCCGTCTGCTCCATTCCCTACACTCCGGTGGTGAGTTGCAGTAGTTGTGTTAAATTTGGGGATTTATTAGGTAAGTTTTGTTAGATGTTTAGTCTAGTTGAGGTTTTAAGTAATGTTTTCAAGTAGTAGAAGTAACCCATAGTTTTGTAGATTTAATTACAGATTCGTAGCGAGCCTATGACGTTTAATTTTGGGTTTTGGTGTTGGTTGAGTTGTTGTCCAGTGAAGAAGTATCGATTTGGGTGAGCTTTTGTCTCAATTGAAATCTTCGTTGGTGTTTTTTTTATGGTGAGGTTATTGACCCATGTACTTTTTATTCTGTTTCAGCGTTACCCACAAAATTATGAGTTCATAGTTGCAAAGTTGTGTTTTTGGAAGTGTCGTCCAACAAGCGTTGGGTTTTTTTGAGTGAGTATTTGTGGGTAAGGCTCATTGGTTAAGTTTCCCTATTATGGAGATTAAGGCTTTCAAATTTTCCAAGCTTGAGTATTTGACTTTATAAATTATGATGTGTTGTAGGTTTGAAAAGAGATTTTGTTTGAGAGTTGGTTGTGTGGTTACTTTGGTTGCTAAGTCAGGTAAGTGACCTTACTACTGGAAAGCTTATACTAGGTTGGGAACTGTGTGCTGATAGCATAAGCTTCTTGTGTGAATTCTTTGCATATATGTGATTCACGTTAACGTTACATAGATTGGGAACGTTACATAGATATGGTTGTGCTTATGAATGTATGTATTGATTGAGAAAGATTTATGTCATTATAATGTTTTACATGAATGAGGATAACGTGTAGAGGAAAATACTTATGATAAAGTTTTATGTTTCATTCATGATATATGTTGAATTGTTGTGGGACCTCTTGTATATGTATGTTTTTATGAACCGTAAAATTTTGCATGACAATTACCTTTAGAGGAAAATCGATGTACATCTAGAGGAACCTAAGGTATTTGTAGGTGAGACTTGACTCTTGCTAAATGGGTGCCAACTAACTGTTAGATGGGCGCTATCTCTAGAGGATGCCTACTTTACCTTCTAGTTGGGAGAGGAATAGAGGAAATTGGGTAATTGTTCGTGCATGGCCATAGAGGAAATATTTAAGAGGAAAAATGATAAATCCCACTAGGATTGTATGACTTTTAATCACTAGAGAAACATGAAATATGATTTATGAGTTTGCATATTCCAACCTCAGTAATAAGATTACTTACTGAGTATTTTAAATACTCATTCTTTCCAAAAATGTTTTTTTTTTTTTTTCAGGTAAAAGCAAAGGCGTTCAGGGTGATTGACGGAGGTTGTCGGATAGCCATGGGAGATAGCAGAGCATGGATTTTTGTTATTTTAAATTATGCTTTAAAACTTATTTTCTATTCTTTGATACTTTAGTTGTTTTGAGAACTAGTAGAGGCCAATGTTGTGTTGAGAACTAGTAGAGGCCAATGTTGTTTTGTTAAGTTTCATTTTGAGAACTTTTGATTTTTTTTTTCAAGTGGGATCTCGAACTAAAGTTTTGTTTTTCGTTGAAGTTTATTAAATGTTATCTTTGTGGTTTGAATTGTTTGAAATTTTAAGGCCTCCATAGTATGCATGTAGTGACGATCCCTAGTGTGATTCAATTTATAAATGTCGGGTCCTTACACTAACTTCTTCTTCTTCCTCATTTTCAACTTGTCTCCAGCGACTGCTCAACACCGGCCGGCAGAGGCGGTTGCCAGCGAACTTTTTTTTTCCTTTTTTATATATATAGTTAAATGAGAAGAAAAGAGAAGAAATAAAGAAAAACAGAAAAAAAAAGTTCGTCGTAGCTGCCGCCAATCAGTGTTGAGCAGTCGCTAGAGACAAGTTGAAAATGAGGAAGAAGAAGGAGTTAGGGTAAAAGTTGGGTGAAGAAGAAGGAGGAGGGAGAGAGGGGAGAAAGAAATAAAAAAATTATAAAATAATAATATATTTATTATTTTATTAAATTTATGTTTTAAAAAACATAAAAAATATTTTTTTTAATAAAAAATACAATCCGTTAACTTTTAACGGAAAATTGGATGGAGGGAACAAAATGAAACTAAAACTAAACCTCAGGGGCTAAATTGTTGAGTTTGAAAACTCAGGGACCAAAATGAAACTTAACCCAAACCTCAGGGACTAAAATTGTATTTTTCCCTATATATATATAATTGTTGTTGATGGTCGATTTTGGTCAGAGGGAACTCACCTGACCTTCACGTGCCACCAATGGTAAATTTGTAGATGATGGGGGGAAGACGTGGCCTGCAAGACGGAAAACCTGCACATCGGTGTGGTGCTAGCCACACCGACTCCGATGCTTAAGTCAGAAAACGGAAGTACGAGGGCTAGAGAGTAAGAGAAGATAGTAGACAGTTCGAGTCCCCTTCTTCAGTAGCGAAGAGGGGTATAAATACCTGCTCCTCCTCCTAGGGTTTTTAGGGATTCAGAGGCGTTTTTGGTCGAACCAGGCAAAATCGGGGCAGACAGAGGCAGTGGGGACCGATAGGAGGCTAACGAGCTCAGCCTCGGCCTTAGGCCGAGGCCGACCATTTGGCCCGACCCATTTGGTCCGGTCTTCCTCAGTTGATCCCTGGTCCTGCCTCCGTCTGGTTGTCCTCGTCAGCTCCTTGTACTTCATGGTGATCCAAAATTACCTATAACATTAAGCCCCCACTCTTGAATTTGGATTCAGGTGCGGCTTAGTGCTTTCGGTTGAGCTCCTTAAGTCCGATTTAAGAGTATAGCTTCTTGTTCCACGCCGACTTATGTATGGATTCCTTGTTATCCTACAAGATAGGACAAACTGGACAAAATAGTAACTCCCTGAATAGGGGTTAGGTGAAACGAAAAGAGAAAGGTGAGGGACTACAAGAATGACTCTGGTCGGCCTCGACCTCGGGAAGAGGCCGAGCATACCACTCTTGTAAGTTTGCTTAGGGGGCGTTGCCCTCGAACCCCCACTGGGCGCTTCGCCCCGGTCAGCGAGACCCCCGTACTTGGTTATTCGGAGTGCCTCAATCTAGTTTCTAGTCTGCAAGAGAGAAGTTAAGGAAAAGGCTAGGGTCGGCCTCGGCCTCAAGCCCCTGTTAGCCTAAAATTTTGTTCCCTGCATCCATATATAAGTCCTCGTAGAAAAATAGTAAGAGAACAGGTTTGGACATGTAAATTTTAGTAAAACATTCTAAACCTGTGTGTTTTTTGTTTAATAGGGAGTGCATATCCCCTGTTACTTGGTTTTTGTTTAATAGGGAGTGCATATCCCCTTTGTAGCCTCCAATCTCAAGTAGAACTTCACTGAAACATAAAGTATAGTTGAGTAGATAGGAGAATACCTTTAAAGTTTGTGCTCGGCCTCGGTAAGAGGTGCTTGGCCTTGGCAAGAGGTGCTCAATCCCGGCTTCTACAGGGCAAGCTTGACTTATATCAAGTGTTTGAGCTCTTGGTAGTCCAGGCTCGTGAGCAGTAGCGTTGACTCTAAGCGTGGGCACTAACCTGAAAAGCTTAGGCTCGCATGTAGGCGTGGGCACTAAGCTTGAGGCTTAGGCTCGCAAGTAAGCGGGGGCTCTAAGCGGACGAGCTTAGGCTCGCAAGGTAGATGTGGGCACTATAGGCTCGCATGAAGCGTGGGCACTATAGGCTCGCATGTAGGCGTGGCCACTATAGGCTCGCATGAAGCGTGGGCTCTATAGGCTCGCATGTAGGCGTGGACACTATAGGCTCGCATGAAGCGTGGGCACTATAGGCTCGCATGTTGGCGCTGGCACTATAGGCTCACATGAAGCGTGGGCACTATAGGCTCGCATGTTTGAGCGTGGGCACTATAGGCTTGCATGAAGCGTGGGCTCTATAGGCTCGCATGTGGGCGTGGGCACTATAGGCTCGCATGAAGTGTGGGCTCTATAGGCTCGCATGTTTGAGCGTGGGCATTATAGGCTCGCATGAAGCGTGGGCTCTATAGGCTCACATGACGTGTTCATACATTTCTTGAAACACACTCTAAGCCTTGACAAGGGAACATCTAAGTCCTAACATTAATGATAATGTTTACATTGAATGGTAAAGCAAAAGGGAAAAACCTACTCCTACTTACCAAAAGTAAAATGAGCGACAATTCTCTGATTACATGATAAGTGCAATGAAAAAAAGAAAGCAAGAATTCCCTAAACTAAGGCTTAGTGTGTTCTCCAGAATGTTGTCTTTGACTGTTGCCTTGTGCAAAGTGATTCTAAATATGCAAGAAAAACTCACAAACACACGTGCAAGTGCACACGATCAGCAACAAGTGATAAATATTTTTATATCGTTCTCCACAAGGATTGATGCACAAAAATCACCATTCTTAAGCCTATTTTCAATGAAATTCAATGTAACCAAGGACCAAATATTAATTAAGAACTAAGATGAACTAATGTAAATAAAATTGAGCGAAATTAAAGAGAATTGAGAGCAAATAACGCAAGAAAAATGGCTGGAAGCAGAGGAGAAATAAGGCTCGGATTAGGGATATTCTGTACTGTTTCCAGGGATTGCTATAGCAAAAACTGTGCTAATTCATCTCACCCAGATTTTCAACGGGAATTTTCTAATTCTCCATAGATTAAGGCGATTAAACTCCCATTTAACCCCTTATTTTTAGCTCAATCTTATTAGTGCCCTAGGTGGTGATTTATCCCTAAATACCCACTCATTTTCATGATCATTAAAGACTAAGGTAAAGTAAAGTAATCGGTTACTAAATGTTTTCCCAAACACCCAATAACAATGATAGAAAATGGATGGCCAGTCGAAATTCCAGCTTAAACAATAAAGAACACTTTACTTTAAGATGAAATTAGCATGGTTCAACTACAACAACCCCTCGTTACAATATAGGCTCCCTAATCCTCACCTAAAGAGGATTAGTTCATGTTCAAAAAGAAAATAAGTTCACTACAGCAGAAACCACTCATATTCAACATACTTTTCAGCTTCTTACGCAACCAATACCAATGGGAAGGTGAAAAGATAAGAAGAAAAGGCCAAAGAAGAAGCTTCCAAGCTCAAATCCAGCTTTCCCAAGCTGAATATGGACTCCACGGCAGCTCCCCTCTGTTTTTCCTCTGTTTTTTGAAGGTGTTCATATAACACATGCGAAAGCAATTGAAGATCGGAAGCACCTAACTACATCAATTTTACTCCTAAAGCATGCATGTTCTAAGAATCCAAAACACAGAGAGTGAAAGTACCAACCTTTTTGTAGCTCAATTGGTGGACCTTCTTGGATTCTTTTCTTCTCCAATCTTCTTAGGACAACCCTTAGAGTCTTCCCTACTATCCTCCGGGCCAAGAACGGATTGTGGGAGTCTATATAAGATAGGGAATGGGAAGGGAAAGCTTGAAGGATCAAGCTATGAAGAAGTATGAGAGATGAGAGAGTTTGAGTCTAAAATCCAGCAGCATAACATTAAGGAAAAGGCTCTCTTAAGTTTGAATCTGATTCAAACTCCTTTTAAAGACATTTTCCATCCAAGGGCAAGCCTCAAGACACAAGACACATGGTGTATTTGCAAGCTCAGGTGGATTCTAGGTGTGCATTTCACAAGACATGCTACAATGCATGAGTGAGTTGTCTTTCCACTTTGAATGATCATGCATAAGTGGATTTCCAACTAAATCCACAAAATTCAAATTGAAATCATATTTCAAGCTTGCAAATTAACCCCAATTTCAATTCTAAATTGAAATTAATTGCTTGGTAATTAATTTGAAACATTTCAAATTATATTTGATATGATTAATCTAATTAATCTTTGTCACCTTATGCAAATCCTTATATACGATTCCTAATACATATATATAGTATTCAAAACACTTTTAAATACTTCATTTCTCATTTTCTAGTGTAATTCATAATTAAATTATTGTGTCAAACACAATTTACGATAATACCCTTTTTCCCGATTTCGAACGATTCAAAGCTTCCTACCTTTTGTTCTAGGCTTAATTCCGATATGAGCTAGTAGGGGGACCTAATGGACCTATAGATCATGGGCTCCAACGATTCGAGGCTAACCGACTAATCTCATTATCCAAATTAGCCAACATTCGTTAACTACCGGGACACTCCACTATAGCCCGATAGTTACACTCCCCTCACTATAGATATATTTCCGTCCACTTGATTTAACCATGATTAGTAAGTCGATCCTTCACAGGTTGTTCGTAGCTATAGCTAGGTCAAAATGTCGTTTCACCCCTATAGTACTTCTAGTTCCTTAAGTCCCACTGATCCTTTAATGAACAATTGGTTTATGGTCCAACCAATAAACCGAGTCCCTCTCGGGCCAATGAGAGGGCGGGATCCCTTTGTTCAAGCCCCGGAGTAAGCACTTAAGGGAACAACCTCTCTACTATCCCTAATTCGGGTAGGAGCGAATTCCTTCTTGCATGACTATGTCCCCAGCTATCTACCCGTTCCTATCCTTGAAATGGGAGGTTTATTGAGTCGGCGATACTGAGCCACTCTCACCTATGCAGATCTAAGGATAAGCCCGAATAAACAGGAGTTCATAGTTAGCTCAGGATTAAGATCGAGTTACCTAGGTCATCACATGAAATAGTCAGTCTCGTCAGTAAACAGTGTTATAAAGCGAGAGCGACTTATTTCTCGGTCCTGGTCTTATGCAAACTCATTGCATAGGACGCCCCCACTCGCATGTCTCTACATGGACGATTTAGGATCACATTGTCTATACCAACTATAAAATGGCCTGCGTCTCATAGTGTCCCCAAAATAAGGTACCCAACCCTATTCCTATACTATAGACCGTTTTGGCTATTACTCAAGCTTGATCCACTTTTATATCTCTACATAAAGCTCAAGTGTTCATCCTATAGCCATGGATCTTTGTTTATTGGATTTGAGAATTTATATGTGCAATTTACTTTATTCAGTAATAACTTTACTGAATTAGTCTCGACCACGCCTTTATCGAATAAGTATATAATTCGTTTAACATTCACTATCTACGTGTTTTAGGACACCAATCCCAACATTTTTGTGCTCCAAAATCAGCTCCCAATCGTGAGTCTCCTCTCTTTCAGCTTCCTTTCCAAATTAGGGCCTCTTTCCTTTTATACCCAGCCATATTTGTGGGATTCAGGGCTGATTAGACAAGCCTTGCCCACTTGGAAATAATTCTAAAAGCTGAAAATAGCTTCAGACATCAGCTGGGATATCCACCTCAATTAATGAAGTCTTCCACGTGTAAAACAGCTCCAGTTGCTATTCTGCCTCTTCCAGCTCATGCTACAGCATAATCTGCAAAGAAAATTGGAGCTCCTAGTCAGCTTAAGTCTGAAATTAACGTGAAATTAAACAGCTAAAGCTATCAATAAGCACTTTCATTAAACACCATAAAATTCATCAAAACCCAACTCAAATAGCATCGACTTAAGGTAAAATTAAGCCTAAAAACCCTAAAAGAATGGCCAATAACTCTTATTTCTAAGAGTTATCATACCCCCAAACTTAGCTCATTACTCGTCCCCGAGCAATGCTAGGCCAAAAGCTCAAGTAAACAGGAAAAGATCAACTAGCCTCTCACTAGAGCCTCTCATAAGCCACACAGCTACTTCTTGCTCAAAACTTCCTTTAACAAATGCTCAAAGCTCCAAAAAGAATTCATCATTTAAAAACAACTTAGGCAACAACACTTGGCATCTCTAAATCAACATTATGCTTTTGATCCACGCTCTTAGCCCATCTTGATTAGCTATCAAATTCAATTGAGCCCACCTATAGGCATCAAACAAGCCACTACTTTCTTTCTTCCTTAGCTCAAAATTTAGTCCTTAAGCTTGTTAAGCAAGCCTACAATCCTAATGCCCAAATTATACAAACTCTAAGCTCAACCCAAACTTCTCTCAATTCTTATTCTCTTTTTTATTTTTTTTCACCATCTTAGAAAATCTCTTAGGTCATAGCCTTTTTGGTCCCGGAATGGCAACACTTTATGGTGAAGCTCACCCAAGCCTCCAAGCTCATCACCTAGTGAGCATTGCATTCATATCCCCTAAAGCCGCCTAAGATAGCTATCTAGCACTATTTCCTTGCTTCTCAGAGTGGCGACACTTTTTGGTGAAGCTCACCTAAGCTTTGGGGAAACTTGCACTTTCAAGCTAGCACTCATCCCTTAATCATTCCTTTTGATTTTTCTTCTTTTTTTTTCATAGGAACTCATACCTTTCCAAGAGCTACTTTTTGACGCAAGGGCAAACTATGGGTATCATAAATCCCCCTGGTTACTAGGTAAGCTCAGGAAAAGAATACATTCCATAAAGGGAGAGGAGTACATCTTCGACAAAACTAGGACAAAGAGGAATGCTTCTAAGATGTTTTTTTTTTTTTTTTCGAAAGGGCACCTCACCCCCAAACTTAAACTATTCATTGTCCCCAATGAATGAGAAAGTAAGGCAAGAACCCCCAAACTTATTTTCTTTTGAGAGAGAAGCTAAGGCCTAATGCTTAGGGAGATTATAACTTTGGGCACCGAACAAGGCACAAGCTTTCCTAAATTTTGAGCTAAGCTAAAGAAGAAAATTAGGAAGCTTCTTATCAACCTAAGGATTTACAACCCAACCAAAATAATCAAACTAAGAAAGGGCTAAGAAGCTCGAGATCAAAAGACATCATATGTTATTTTCACATAAAAACAGAGTTTTTGTCTCAACCAAGCAGTTAGCTGCTACAACATTCATCAAGGGAAATTCAGACAAAAGCACAGCTGTGAAGCATCCAAAAAGGCTCTCATACAAGACTAATTTGAAGCTTCAGACTAAAGCTAAAACATGTAAAATTTAGAAGCTACATTATGCATGAAGCTCAATTTACTTGCATGAAAAAGTTGACTGCTACCTTCGAAAACAAAGCCATCTACCATGACCAACTATGCAACACTCCAACACCACACACCAAGGGCAACCCAAACTCATTCCCAATTAATCAAGATTAAAATTCAGCATTTAGATTGCACTAAAAATCACCCAAGCACTTCAGCAAGAATTAAATATGCACGAAAAACAGAGAAGGATTGGATTTTCATTACACAAACATTCTTCAAACACAAACACATGGAGCATATTGTTTTTTCACACAAAAGCTAATAGAAAACATGATAGATAGCAAACAAGCAAACTTAAAACTTCCTCCCTTAATTAGCCAAATCTGAAAATTCCCCCCATCAAATTAATTCTTTCCATGGCTGTCAATTTCCAATACCCAAAATCTGCTGGATCAAGATTTTCTTCCATTTTGCATGAGATTCCCTACCAAAAACCAAAGCTTGACAAAAACAATTAAAGCATTAAGCTCGACAAAGATAAAATAACAAAATAAAGCTAAAACTACTTATTTTAAAATAAATCAACTACCAACGAAAAATGCAAAAATAACAGAAATTGAAGTCGACTTTTTCAAAATCACCTCACTGGGCATTCACAAAAATAGAACTTTAAACACACTGCCCCTTTCTAGCTCACAACTCAATTTTCAACTAAAATGCAAGAGGCATAACATCCTTGGAAATTTTCTCTCCAATTATGTTTCAGCCCTTGCCCATTTACCTTAAACTCTCTACCATCATTATCAACACATTGTTTAAACACAAATGAATCATCCCAAAAATAAAACTTTATCTCATGGAAATTTTTTTTCAATTGTTGCTTTGATAAACCATGGGGCAGTGTTCCAAAAGCCAGGTAGTTGGTGAGGTCAACATACCAAAGTGTTTCCATTTTTTTAGTGTGAGCTACTGTAAAAAACAACTCATCAAGGAAATATTTTTCAAACTCAAGTTGTTGAAACAATTTCAATGAACTAAATGGTTGTGTAGGTGGATTTTTCTTATCAATCAACTCTAAGGATTCAAAAGTCCTATTAAACCAAAAACCTCGCCTACACTACTTTCAAGCTCAAGCTCCAATTTGTCTAATTCCAAATCCTCAATTCCAATTTTTCCCAACTACTGTATGTGATGCTGCAACAGTTCTTCCTCAACTTGATCATCAACCAACTCATCTTTCACTTGAATGACAGAACACTCTTCAATATCAGTGGGGGACTTTATGGCATCTAAGACACTAAACTTCACCTCTTGGTCATTCACCTTCATAGTTAGCTCACCCTTTTGGACATCTATCAAGGTTCTCCCGGTTGCTAAAAACGGCCTTCCCAAAATAATTGGCACATCCTTGTCGGCTTCATAGTCCAAAATGATAAAATCAGCTGGGAAGATAAACTTATCTACTTGCACCAAAATATCCTCAATCTTGCCTTCAGGGTAGGTGATGGATCGGTCAGCAAGTTGTAAAGTCACAGTGGTTGACCTTGCTTCTCCCACTCCTAATTTCTTAAAGATGGACAATGGCATGAGGTTAATGCTAGCTCCCAAGTCACAAAGAGCTCTCCCCAACTCCTTACCTCCTATAGAAACAAGAATGGTAAAAGTCCCAGGGTCTTTCACTTTGGGTGGAATTTTGTTTGTCAAAATGGCACTACACTCCCCAGTCAAAGACACGGTTTCATACTCACCCAATCTCCTTTTCTTGGTTAAAATATCCTTGAGGAACTTTACATAGTTGGCATTTGTTCCAAGGCTTCAACTAGTGGTATATTAATATGAAGTTGCTTCAAAACCTCAAGGAACTTCTTAAATTGACCATCTTGATTTTTCTGCTTAAGACTTTGGGGAAAGGGTGGTGGGGGTGGTTTAAACACTGGGGGAGGTATGGGCATAGTCTTGGTTGGTGCTAAAGGGGCTGTCCTAAGTGTCTCCTCAAATTCCTCATTTTCAGCCACCTTTTCACTTGATTTTTCTGCACTTTTTTCACTATCGTTTTGCACATCAACTTGCTGTCCAGCTTCCTTTGGTTGGGTAGGTTCTTTATTTTCAACCAATGCCCTACCACTTCTCAATTCTATAACTTGAACTTGCTCTTTGCCTTCTCTTTTCGAACTCTCAGTGTCTAAAGGGAGCTTACCCATCGGTCTTGACTTCAGCTAACTTGCTATTTGGCCCATTTGAACCTCTAAATTCCTCAAAGAAGCTTGTTGCGTTTGAATGACATCATCTGTTTTGGCCATGTATTCCTTAAACAAGCTCTCTAAAGAAGTACCTGGGATATGTTGGTTCATGGTGTTTTGGTATTGACCATTGGCTTGCTGGTTTTGTTGTCCAAATCCAAGTGGACCATTCATCTTTTGTTGAGCTTGTTGGGTGTTGGAATTACTTCCTTGACTTCCCGAAGCAAAATGAGGATGATTTCTCCAACCCGGATTATAGGTATTGGAATAGGGGTTATTCCAGTGGGCATTTTGGTTTCCAACATAGCACACTGAAGCTGGATTCCCTGGGCAAAATTCGAAGGTATGGTCCTGTCCACAATACACACAAGAATCTACTGCATTCTGGTTTATGTTAATTGCTGCAGCATTCTGGACTGCACCAGAATTCACCATTTGCATACTTTCAAATCTCGAATTCAATTTCTTCATCATGCTCTCCATTGAATCAAATCTTGCATTGAAAGATGTCACTATGTCCACTTCAAGCATACCTTTTGTTGATATGCCTTGAATTTGATATGAAGCGCTCCGAACGACCCAGTATGGGGGTTTCGCTGCCCGGTCAGCGAGTCGGGGTCTCGCTGACAGTAGAAGGTCCATGATTGGTTATGTGTTTACCCTTGGTGGTTCTGTTGTTAGTTGGAAGGCAACCCTACAGCCTACAGTTACTTTGTCTACTACTGAGGCTGAGTATATGGCACTAACAGAAGCTGCTAAAGAAGCAATATGGTTGAAAGGACTAGTTGGTGACCTTGGTCTTCATCATGATCAGGCTATTGTAAATTGTGATAGTTTGAGTGCAATATGCTTAGCCAAGGATCAAGTTCATCATGAGAGGACTAAACATATAGATGTTAGATATCATTTCCTGAGAAATGAGAAGAGGATTAAGGTGATGAAAGTTGGGACAGTTGATAACCCCGCTGATATGTTCACCAAGCCAGTCCCAAATGGCAAGTTCCAACATTGTTTGGACTTGCTAAATGTTCTGAATTGCTAAGTGGTCCCTATGGGACCTTATGAAGGAGAGGGAGAATCTGGTGGTTTTTAAGTTGCATCTGGTACTTTTCTTTGGGTACATCTGGTTCATCTGTTATGTGTGAGAAAGTTCAAGTCAAGGTGGAGATTTGTTGATATGCTTTGAATTTGATATGAAGCGCTCCGAACGACCCAGTACGGGGGTCTCGACAACGGCGCCAAAAACTTGTTGCCTTGTGCAAAGTGATTCTAAATATTCAAGAAAAACTCAGAAACACACGTGCAAATGCACACGATCAGCAGCAAGTGATAAGTATTTTTATATCGTTCTCCACAGGGATTGATGCACGAAAATCACTATTCTTAAGCCTATTTTCAATGAAATTCAATGTAACCAAGGACCAAATATTAATTAATAACGAAGATGAACTAATGTAAATAAAATTGAGCGAAATTAAAGAGAATTGAGAGCAAATAACGCAAGAAAAATGGCTGGAAGCAGAGGAGAAGTAAGGCTCAGATTGGGGATATTCTGTACTGTTTCCAGGGATTGCTATAGCAAAAACTGTGCTAATTCATCTCACCCAGATTTTCAACGGGAATTTTCCAATTCTCCATAGATTAAGGCGATTAAACTCCCATGTAACCCCTTATTTTTAGCTCAATCTTATTAGTGCCCTAGGTGGTGATTTATACCTAAATACCCACTCATTTTCATGATCATTAAAGACTAAGGTAAAGTAAAGTAATCGGTTACTAAATGTTTTCCCAAACACCCAATAACAATGATAGAAAATGGATGGCCAGTCGAAATTCCTGCTTAAACAATAAAGAACACTTTACTTTAAGATGAAATTAGCATGGTTCAACTACAACAACCCCTCGTTACAATATAGGCTCCCTAATCCTCACCTAAAGAGGATTAGTTCATGTTCAAAGAGAAAATAAGTTCACTACAGCAGAAATCACTCATATTCAACATACGTTTCAGCTTCTTACACAACCAATACCAATGGGAAGGTGAAAAGATAAGAAGAAAAGGCCAAAGACGAAGCTTCCAAGCTCAAATCCAACTTTCCCAAGCTGAATATGGACTCCACGGCAGCTCCCCTCTTTTTTTCCTCTATTTTTGTGCTCCAAAATCAACTCCCAATCGTTAGTCTCCTTTCTTTCAGCTTCCCTTTCAAATTAGGGCCTCTTTCCTTTTATACCCAGCCATATTTGTGGGATTCAGGGCTGATTAGACAAGCCTTGCCCACTTGGAAATCATTCTAAAAGCTGAAAATAGCTTCAGACATCAGCTGGGATTGCCACCTCAATTAATGAAGTCTTCCATGTGTAAAACAGCTCCAACTGCTATTCTGCCTCTTCCAGCTCATGCTACAACATAATCTGCAAAGAAAACTGGAGCTCCAAGTCAGCTTAAGTCCGAAATTAACGTGAAATTAAACACTTAAAGCTATCAATAAGCACTTTCATTAAACACCATAAAATTCATCAAAACCCAACTCAAATAGCATCGACTTAAGGTAAAATTAAGCCTCAAAGCCCTAAAAGAATGACCAATAACTCTTATTTCTAAGAGTTATCATTGACCCTAGCATGAGGTGTGGTAAGGCTCGGCCTCGGCCTCAGCCACAAGAGGGTCATTCCTGGTCCTCAACAGATTTCCAGAGGGGGTCCACCACCATTTTTGTCTGGGTCATCTCTGGTCCGCCTTGGCCATCTCTGGTTGGCCTCGGCCTTTGTGGTGAACTCCTTCAAGTATCCGTTTCGAATTAGTGCTTCAATTTCGTCTTTTAGCTGGATGCAGTTCCTGGTTGAATGTTCGTGATCTCGATGGAAGAGACAATACTGGCTCTTGTCTCTATTGTCAGGACTTGACTTCAGCTTCCTGGGCACGTTGAGCAGACTTGTATTCCGTATCTCCATCAAAATCTGCTCCTGTGGGATTGAAGTAGGGGTGTACTTCTCAAACTTCTTCAAGTAGCCTCCTTGGTCTGGTCCGCCTCGACCATGGTCTGCTCGGCCTCGGCCTCCCTCGTCGATCCGCTGCCTTTTGTCATTCTTACTGTCGTAGTTAGATGAAGAAAACCTCTTGTGCTCTCGTTCCGTATCTTTTGACTTGAGCAACTCCTCTGCGCTCATGTATTTCTGCGCCCGGGAGACGAACTCTGCATAGGTTCGGGGTTGGCTCTTACCTATTAAGTTGAGTTGTCTTTCGTCTTCCAGTCCGGTTGTGATGGCTACTAGGGTCGCTCCCTCACTGTATCCCTCAACCTGCAGTGCTTCATCATTAAAGCGCGTTATGTAATCACGCAAGCTCTCCCCCGACTGCTGTTTGACTGCTAAAAGGTTGATGTGAGGCTTGCGTTGTTCTCTGGCTCCCATGAACTGTGCAAGGAATGCACGGGCTAAATCCTTGAAACAGCTGATGGATCTCCTTTTCAGCCTCTCAAACCAATGCCTGGTTGATTCTGTTAGGGTGAAAAAGAATGCACGGGACCTGATTGCATCTGAGACGCCGTGGAAGTCCATCCAGCTTTTGTAGGCATTTAGATGCTGGACAGGGTCTTTCTTGCCATCATACGACTTGAATGTAGGTACCTTGAACTTCTGGGGCACCTCGGCTTTCATGACTTCTTCTGCGAAGGGTGGGTCGACTTGGTCGATTAATTCTTCCATGTCTTGCCCTCCCGAGTCCTTCAACTTCTGCAGGTCTCCCTGAGGATTTCCAAGCTCCTTTAGGGTGTTTAGAAGCTCGGTCTTCCAAGGGAGATGGTTTTTCTTAGCCTCGGCCTCGGCTGCCTTGGCCTTGGCAGCCTTAGCCTCGGCTTCGGCAACTTTGGCCTCGAACTCGGCAGTTTTGGTCACTCTGCACTTTTCCTCGATCAGATTTCTCAGGTCTGTTCTACGGCTGGTACTTGGCTCAAGGCTCCTCAGTACTGTGCGTTCTGTGTGCTTCAGCCCCCTAACCTTGCTGGTTGCGTTGTTGGTCTTCTTTCCTTTGGATTCTGTCTCTGATTCATCCACGTATTCAACTGGCTCCTTCCCCTTCTTCGGGTCTCTAATCAAGCTCCCCTCATGGAGTTTGGTGCTAGGGTCGGGTTTATCCAGGATTTGGAGTATTCTGGACAAACTTTGATTCATTCCCTTCACCTCATCCTCAAGGGCGGCAATTTTGGCGTCAGCATCCTCTGCTCGGCCTCGGCTCCTCGGCCTATTCGTCTTGGTGACCCCTGGATGTTATCATCGTCTCGTGACCTCCGCTGGTGGCGGTCACCATCCGAATTCTCTGTGTGTATGTCTTGATCTTTCTTCTCCATCCCCTTACTCATGGAATGATCGGTGCGCAGATTTGGCAAGCTTTCTTCCCCACAGACGGCGCGAACTGTTGATGGTCGATTTTGGTCAAAGGGAACTCCCCTGACCTTCACGTGCCACCCATGGTAAATTTGTAGATGATGGGGGGAAGACATGGCCTGCAAGACAGAAAACCTGCACACCGGTGTGGTGCTAGCCACACCGACTCCGATGCTTAAGTTAGAAAACGGAAGTACAAGGGCTAGAGAGTAAGAGAAGAGAGTAGAGAGTTCGGGTCCCCATCTTCAGTAGCGAAGAGAGTACAAATACCTGCTCCTCCTCCTAGGGTTTTTAGGGATTCAGAGGCGTTTTTGGTCAAACCAGGCAAAACCGGGGCAGACGGAGGCAGTGGGGAACGATAGGAGGCTAACGAGCTCGGCCTCGGCCTTTGGGCCGGATCCCTGGTCCTGCCTCCGCCCGGTTGTCCTCGTCAGCTCCTTGTACGTCATGGTCGTCCAAAATTACCTATAACAATTGTTATAATGTATGGTTGCATGATTTAATTTTCATTAGTATTAATGTAATGGTTATGTTAATGAATGAAAATTATGTTGCATGGTTTAATTTTCATGGATGATTGATATAAGTGTTAATGTTAATTAAATGAAAATTGAAATGCATTGAGCATGACATTACTTTAGGGAATATAAATATTATATTTATGGATATCATAGATGTATGGTTATAGGTTAATTTCATTAATTTATAAAGGTTATAAAATTAATGAATAGAAATTAAAATCTATAATTAAGAGTTGCAGGTAAACGTAGGGTCAATAATTTAATTAATTTTTAATGGTTTAAAATTAATTAGAGCTTATTTTAAGGATTCCTAATATGATTAGAAATTAATCTTAGATCGTATTTTAAATAGATTTAAAATATTATAGGATAAGATTTAAATATAAAACTTTGGTTATAAGGGAACTCTTTCGGTGAAGTTCTATCTAAGAATAGGGGTATTTAAGCTAACCGTAAGGGAACACCTCCTACTTGGGAACCGACTTGACATCTAAGTTGAAGTAACCACTATTTTATTGAGCATACAATAGTGTCAATAGTTTATGATCGAGTTTAAATTAACTTAGACATTAGTGTAAAACAGTCCAATATAAGAGTTATACTGTGCAAACTAACAGACTTAGAAAAATTAATTAGCCGAAATTTACATAGCTATGTCTCCATGATAGTTCACACCGTGAGATCCACGATAGTTCACACCGTGGTTAAATAATTATTAATCAATAAAAAATACGTTGAATGAGATCAAAAGTAATTTTGCAATATTAAAATTACCAAACAAGAAAATGTTTTATTGTTCAGCATTATTGTTCATTCATCTACTTATGATCGTAGAAGTAAATATAAGACAAAATTAAAATACCCCAAACAAATATAACATTATAAATGAAATTTGGATCAATAATAACTCATAAAAAGGGCTTAGTGATGCATGAGCATTTAAAGTGTACTTAAGTTGACAAACACACATCTAAAATAAAGTGAATCGAAAAATTCGAACAAATTAAAGTTGAATTTAGTTGATCCTCTTAGTAAAGAATCCGGCGAAAAGAATATAAAAAATGAAATGGAATTTGGTCGGATGCACATTGATCAAATTGTTTTATAAGTTATAATGTGATTGGAATCCAATACACTATACAAAGAATTATATGATGGGAATGAAGTCTGTTATGGGCAGAAATCGTTCTGTGATATTTTGTGCAGGATGGGCCCCGGTGAATCGGCCCAGGAGCTAGAAGAGGCCAAGATGAAGAAGACCGAAGGGCCGGAGCCCAACCCGGCCCTCCAGACATGACGCTCGGCCTCATCCTAAGGGAGAGGCCGAGCATGTGGTCGGCCTCGGCCCAATGCCGAGGCCGACCAGGGCCAAAGGCCCATGGACGCTCCGGTGGCGAGCAGCCGAAACCCTAAGGGGACTTACAAAAGGAGGAACCACCAACGCACACAGGTATGCAAAAACTTAACCCTAAATACACTCTACTTGTTCTTCGGCCAGTAGCTAACTTAAGCATCGGAGCGCGCGTGGTCTACACCACACCGGTGTGCAGCGTTTGTTTGTCTTGCAGGTCACGCTCTTCCCGCATCCTTACAAATTCACTGCTGATCGTTGCGTGGAGCGAAGGGCAATTCCCTAAGCAAAATTCAACCATCAACAGTTGGCGGCGTCTGTGGGGAAGAGTTGACGAGCAAACGCTGTAGGCATCAAGCGAGTACAATGGAGAACGAGAATCAACTGACCACAGGTGAGCCGAACCCTCTAATACGGCTCCAGGCCCAAGAAACTGAGATCGCGGAGATGAAGGGGAGGATGAACGAGATGGGGCAGAACTTGGCTGAAATCCTCACTCTGCTGAAAAAGCCTGATCTTGCCGGGCACGAGGAAGAGCATCCACACAGAGACCCAAAGAAGGGTAAGGGCATAGCCAACGAGGAGGTGGGAGATTTAGAAAGCGTGACCAGCCGGATGTCACCTCCCGGGGATGACCGGGTTTAGAAGGAGGCCGGGCCGAGCCGCAAGAAGGTCCGCAGGGGTTCTCCGCTAACCCAGGCACCAGGTAAGTATACAGGAAACAATGGCAGGTTTGAGCCTCGGCCAAAGTCTGAGGCCGAGCAGGGTCGAAAGGAGCGAGAGGTATCCGGTTGGCCACAAGGGGAGGCTAGTCACCAAGCCTCCCAAAAGAAGGCAGAGAACGAGGATATAGAAGATTTGATTGGGCAAGAAGGGCCAGTCTTCACTGATGAGATTATGAAAGGGGAGGTGCCGCACAAATTCAGAGTGCCGAACTTCCCGCAGTACGATGGGAAAAAGGATCCGAAACAGCACCTAGATGCATACCAAACTTGGATGGACTTTCATGGGGCAAACGAAGCAACAAGGTGCCGAGCCTTTGCACTCACACTCACAGGTTTAGCGAGGCAGTGGTTTGGGAAGGTCCCGCGAAGGTCAATAGGCTCGTTCAGAGAGTTGGCCCGAGTGTTTGTCACGCAGTTCCTGGGGGCCCGTAGTCGACAGAAGCCCCAAATCAACTTGTTGACAGTAAAACAGGGGCCCCGGGAGAGCCTAAGGGATTATATTAACAGATTTAGTAACGAGGTTTTGCAGGTGGAACGTTACGACGATGGAGTTGCCTTAACTGCTGTAATTTCAGGGTTGCAGGACGAAAGGCTACTCAATTCAATTGGGGAAAGCCAGCCACGAACGTACGTTGAGTTCATGACCCGGGCTCAAAGATATATAAGCGCTGAGGAGCTGTTGAAGTCTAAACAGGAAGAAAGAGAGAGTCGGAGGGTAACAATGCCGGACCGACGCCGCGAAGACAAAGGAAAGAGGCACCAGGCCGAGGGAAGGGGCCGAGGCCGACCAGAGCACTCCTCGGCCAATGGCCGAGGCCGACCAGATGCCAGGGAACTGCAAAGTCGAGCGGAGCCTAAATCCAGGTACGACAGGTACACGCCACTGACAGCTTCACTTGAACAGGTCTTAGCCGCAATACAAGACAATAATCTGCTGAAACGACCGGAGAAGTTGAGATCGGATCCCGATAGGAGAAACCGAAACAAATACTGCATGTTCCATGGAGATCACGGCCACACAACCCGAGAGTGCATCCAGTTGCGAGATGAGATAGAAACCCTGATCAGAGAAGGTTACCTCAAGGAGTTCGTGGGAAACGATAGAAGCAAAAGGCCGCTACCAGCAGACCAAGGCAAGGGCGGTGCCAACCCACCACTTGAGATTCGAACCATTTTGGGGGGACCCTCAGGAGGGGAGTCAGGTAGGAAACGAAAGGCTACCGTTCGGGAGGCGCAACACGAGCCCGATGGGCGAGGTATGTACTCACTCCATCTTGATAAAAACTCACCCAGGTTGGAGTTTACAGAGGAGGAGGCCACAGGAGTGCGTCACCCGCACAATGATGCACTGGTAGTTGCTCTGACGATCGCCAACGCAAAGGTTCACCGAATCCTCGTTGATGGGGGAAGTTCCGCTGACGTACTCTCGGCTACCGCGTTTGACGCCATGAGGCTGGGGAGTGAACACCTAAAGCCGAGTCTTACGCCGCTGGTGGGCTTTGGCGGAGAAAAAGTCAGCCCGAGGGGGAGTGTAGAATTACCGGTAACGTTTGGAGAGGGATTGCATGCCATAATGAGGATGATCAATTTCTTGGTGGTTGATTGCGTCCCGGCATATAACGCCATCTTGGGACGACCCACCCTGCACGGGCTCAAAGCTGTAGCTTCAACCTACCACCAAGTCTTGAAGTTCCCAACAGAGAAAGGCGTTGGAGCAGTGTATGGCGAGCAGAAGATGTCTAGAGAATGCTACTTCATGGCCCTCAAAAATGTTGACAGAAGGATTCAGACAACACCAGCCTCGGGATATGGCCGAGGCCGAGCACATGAAGAGGCTAGTTTTCCCCTCCCAATGGAGCTTTAGTTTAGTATTTACTATGTTTTCAGTCCTCCGGGATCACTTTCAGCTTTCGTTATTTTTTGTAATCAATTTGTTGATCTGAAATAAAGAATTTCGTTTCATAAAGTTTCCAAGCGCCTTTCCCCAGAAGAGTGTACGCACCCCTGGGATGAACATTATGCTTGAAGAGAGGCTCGGGAAATTCCTTGGCCTCCCCAAGCACCTTTCCCTAGAAGAGTGTACGCACCCCTGGGATGAACATTATGCTTGAAGAGAGGCTCGGGAAATTCCTTGGCCTCCCCAAGCACCTTTCCCCAGAAGAGTGTACGCACCCCTGGGATGAACATTATGCTTGAAGAGAGGCTCGGGAAATTCCCTGGCCTCCCCAAGCACCTTTCCCCAGAAGAGTGTACGCACCCCTGGGATGAACATTATGCTTGAAGAGAGGCTCGGGAAATTCCCTGGCCTCCCCAAGCACCTTTCCCCAGAAGAGTGTACGCACCCCTGGGATGAACATTATGCTTGAAGAGAGGCTCGGGAAATTCCTTGGCCTCCCCAAGCACCTTTCCCCAGAAGAGTGTACGCACCCCTAGGATGAACATTATGCTTGAAGAGAGGCTCGGGAAATTCCTTGGCCTCCCCAAGCACCTTTCCCCAGAAGAGTGTACGCACCCCTGGGATGAACGTTATGCTTGAAGAGAGGCTCGGGAAATTCCTTGGCCTTCCCAAGCTCCTTTCCCCAGAAGAGTGTACGCACCCCTGGGATGAACGTTGTGCCAGAGCGAGGGTCCAGGGACTTTCTGGACTTCCCCAAGCTCTCTCCAGCAATGCAGGAATCCTGGCACTGAGTGAAGATGAACAGGTCTTGCGAACTATGTAAAAAATGAGCGCTCAGCCTCATGCCAAGGCCGAGGCCGAGCACCCTGATGTTGGGAACGGTCCAGAGGCGTGATTGAGGGAACGCTCAACTGTGAGCTAAAACAGAGGGCAGGTGAGGCTACTTACTTCGCTCGGGCAAGGAAGCCAGCCCAGGGGCGCGCCAAGTCAATTGCACATGACGGGAGTACGCTTCTCCCTTCAAGAGCCAGGTATGAGCTTGTTCTTGTTTCCTCAAAAGATACGATTCTTGGCATGATAAGGGCATGTTTTGAGGGAAGGCTGAAGGTAGGAGTGGATTAAGAATGACGTTTTTGCTAAGGTGAAAAGAGGCCCTCCGGCCACTTCTGTAACATACCACTCTTCTCATTTCCGTTTCACCTAACCCCTACTCAGGGAGTTTTTAGTTTGCATAGCTCGCCCTATCTTGCAGGATAACAAAGAAGTCATACAAAAGTCAACATGAGACGAGAGTTGTACTCTTAAATTGGGCTTAAGGAGCTCGGCCTATAGCATGAAAGTCGCACCTGAATCCCAATTCAAGAGTGGGGGCTTAATGTTATAGGTGATTTCGGACCACACAGATGGACAAGGAGCTGACGAGGACAGTCGGGCAGAGGTAGGACCGAAAGACCGACCCAGAGGAAGACCGGACCAAAGGGTCGGGCCAAAATGGTCCGACCCATATGGTCGGCCTCGGCAAAAAGCCGAGGCCGACCATTCGGCCGGTTTGCGCGGGCCGAGCCCGGTGGCCTCCATTCGGTTCCTGGTGCCCCAGAGCGCCTCGGTTTCGCCTCGTCGCACTCCCTTTTGCCATTCTCTCTTTAATGTTTCATAAGTTGCCTGTTTGTTATGCATATGGTCTTGCTTATCCTGATGGGGTTTTTCTTAGTAATCCCAAAGGTTATTTGAGGTAGGCAAGAGTGTTGAAAGAAAAAAAAAAAGGCCGTGGCCTATTTCATTAGTTGGAAGGGAAAGTGCAGGTACAAGAATTAAAGAGCGAAGTTTGACAAAGCAAGATTGAAAGCAGGCAGCAGACAGAAGTAGTGTTTAAACATTCCTAACGATGATCGTCCCCGGAAAATTCCATGTCTTCACGTCCGCTGGACGAGCTCTCTGACGCCGGGTAGGAGTCAGGGTCAACAAGCATGGCAGCCATCTCGGTCTTCAGAATGGATCGGTCCATGTCAGGGTAATGTTTTCGCATGCGCCGAACAGCCCAGGTCGCCCCGTCCTCCCACATTTGGTTGTGGGTAACAATATAGTCCTCCGTCTTCCGATATGCTTCGGCAAGGTACTTAGCATCGGCGAGGTGGGCTCGAGCTTCGGCAAGTTGGGCCTTGGTTTGATCCCAACCCATTTTGTGACGGTCGAGGTCGGCCCTCACCTCTTCGAGAAGACGATTGGCACGATCAAGACTGTTCTGCGCCTGGATCAGTTCCTGCCTTGGGGCGCTGTTCGACTGCAGTTCATTTATTTTGTTCGTCAGGCTCATGGGGGACACAGTGACCTTGGTGAAAACCTGAGGGAGAAGCGAGACTCGGTAAGGGATTGTGCGGAAAGAGAAAGAGCAGCGAAATTGTGAGTAAGAAAAAGGTCTCACCTCACGGAGGTGACGATGGACGGATTGGAGGCTCTCTGCGGGGTCGTCGTTGTAGGGATAAAAGCCCTATGTGCAGCGGAAAACCTCAGAGACCTTTTCGAATAATAAAACGTCGATTGGGATACCAATACGACGACAAAAATAATGAGTTTACAGCAAGAAATATACAGAAAATGACTGCTGTAAAACTGAGATAAAACATGCTTAAACATATAAATTTTATAGATCTAATCTATAAAATTGGATCCTATTGATCCAAGTTCAAAAAGAACCTTACCCTTGAAGAAAACCTTGATTGTTTCGCCAAATTCTCTGAATTTCTCCCAAAAATACAGCAGCAAATCAACCTTGGTCTTGCTGGAAAATCACCACGAACACCACCACGAGGGTACACCGGTATTCTCTGATAGGATCTAGCGTTGGGTGCTGGTGGGAGCGAAAAATTCTTAGGAAATTTTCTCTGGATCAATCGTCTGAATTCTCTGAGAGAGAATGCTCAGTGAGAGAGAGACCGATAGAGAGGGAGAGATTGATGTGGGAGACGTGAGACTGAGCGAGAGATGTGCAACTGCACTGACCACGTCTTTTAAAAAAAATAATATCAGATAACTGATAAATCAGTTATCTGATATTTTAATTAATTATAATTTTAAAACATAATTTTAAATTACAATTAATTATATTTTAATTAATCTAAATTAATTAAAATAACATTAATTTAAATCCAATTTAAATTAATATCCCTCTTATCTTATAGTTTAATTAAATCAAATTTAATTAAACTAAATTAATTAATTAATTCGAAATTAATTAATAAAATAAAATAAAATTGAACATCACATATTCAATTACTATTTTCTCTCTCAAAACTATAGTATTAATATACATCCAATGCATATTAATTATAACCTATAGTTTTAATATGAACCACTTCATATTTTAGTATAATATTCAAACACCTTTGAATATTCAATCCATCCTTAGAATTTTACCTCAACGCCCTAAATGAGCTACCGGTGGGACCTAATGGACCTACAGATCAGAAGCTCCAACGATATGAGGTTAGTTGGTTAAACTCATTAACCAAGTTAATCAATATTCGTTAACTGTGGTTCACTCCACTAAAGAACCACAGCTGCACTCTTCTCACTGCAGATATATTTCTGTGTCCACGGATATTGACCGTCAGCAGCAAGTTAGCCCTTCACGTGTGTTCGTACCCCAGCTAGGTCAAATTACCGTTTTACCCCTGGGCTACCTCTTGGTCCTTAAGTACCAGTGCTCCTCTAATGAACAACCTGTTTGTGGTTCAACCATCAAACAGAAAACCCTCTCGTGCCATAAAGAGGGTAGGGCCCTTTGTTCAAGACCCGGAGACACCACTTAAGGGAACACACCTCTACTTACCCTCATATCAGGAAGGAGTGAATTCCATCTTGTAAGACTACGTTCGCAGCTCCCCATTCGGTCTTGTCCCCAAAATGGTAGGCTTATTGAGTCGGCGAACTGGCCACTCTCACCCGTACAAATCAAAGGACAATCCCTCATGGACAGGAGTCCATAATCCACTCAGGATTAAGGCCAAGTTGCCTAGGTCATCCTAGTGAAATAGAAACCGAGCTAACCAACGGTGTTATAGTTAGTGGTTAACTATTTCGCGGTCCGGTCTTTGTGCAAACTCATTGCACAGGATACCCCCACTCGCATGTCAACCACATGAACGTGTTGGATCACTACGTTTGTATCAATATACAAAGCGGGCCGTATCCATAGTGTCACCAGGATAAGGTACCCAGCCTTATCCCTATACTACAGACCCTTTAGGCTAAAACTTGAACATTGATCCCCGCATGTCCCTACATACTAGTTCAAGTCTCATTCTATTAGCCATGGATGTTTAGTTTATTGGATTAGGGTTAGCAAGACAAGATATAATACAAACATTGAATAATACATCACTTTATTAATGTTCAGTCAAATGTACATTTACTATCTACGAGTTTTAGGGCATAAAACCCAACAAACTCCCACTTGAACTAAAACTCAAGTTACAGGGAAAGTATATACAAAATAATCCAAAGCTGGAAACGGTACATGTATATTTGTACATTACATAAAAGGTAAATATACAAAATACAATAAACTAGGGCATCCTCACACCCATTACACATCTCCCACTTGCCCTAGATTACGCTATATACATATCTCGCAGACCTAGACTGTCTAGATGACCCTCGAACACTTTAGCCGAGAGGGCCTTCGTAAACGGATCAGCAATGTTATGCTCAGAAGCGATCTTGGTCACGACCACATCTCCTCTTTGCACAATCTCTCGAATTAGATGGTACTTCCTCTCTATGTGTTTACCTCTTTTGTGGCTGCGAGGTTCCTTTGAATTGGCTACTGCCCCACTGTTGTCACAGTATAACGTAATGGGCAAGTTCATATTTGGAACAACTTCCAAATCTGTCAAGAACTTCCTTAGCCAAACTGACCCTGACGTAGATTTCCTAGAATCCTTGTCAGTTTGGAAGTCAGAGTCGGTGTAACCCGTGAGAACTAACTCCTTAGCCCCAAACACCAACATGTAATCTCTCGTTCTCCTAAGATACTTGAGGATTCCTTTAACGGCGGTCCAATGGTCTAACCCTGGATTTGACTGATATCTGCTGACAATCCCTACAACATAACAAATGTCAGGCCTCGTGCATAGCATGGCATACATTAAGCTACCCACGGCAGAGGCGTAGGGAATCCGTCTCATATCCTCAACCTCTTGAGGTGTCTTAGGAGACTGTTCCTTAGACAAGTGAACCCCATGCCTGAAAGGCAACAAGCCCTTCTTGGAGTTCTGCATCGAATATCGGGCCAACATCTTGTCGATATACGTTGCCTGAGACAGAGCTAGCGATTTGTTCTTTCTATCCCGAATAATCTGGATCCCAAGAACATACTGGGCCTCACCCAAATCTTTCATTTGGAATTGAGCTGCTAGCCATTCTTTTATGTCAGACAGATACCCTACATCATTCCCAATGAGTAGGATGTCGTCTACATAAAGTACGAGGAAAACTACTTTATTCTTGTTGATCTTCTTGTATACACAAGGCTCATCAACATTCTGGTCAAAACCAAAAGATTTGATCGCAGTATCAAATCTAATATTCCAAGATCTAGAAGCCTGTTTCAACCCATAAATGGATCAATTCAGTTTGCAAACCTTTTGCTCATGACCTTGGGATATGAACCCCTCGGGTTGAGACATAAAAATACTCTCGTCAAGATTGCCATTCAAAAAAGCCGTCTTGACATCCATTTGCCAAATTTCATAATCATAAAATGTGGCAATGGATAAGAGGATTCTTATGGACTTTAGCATAGCAACGGGAGAAAAAGTTTCTTCATAGTCCACTCATTCTCGTTGGGTATAACCCTTTGCTACAAGTCTTGCTTTGAAAGTCTGTACTTTCCCAGCAGCAACTTTTTTCCTCTTATAGATCCATTTACACCCAATGGGTTTGACCCCTTCAGGTAGATCTACAAGTTCCCAAACTTGATTGAAGTACATGGACTCCATCTCAAGGTCCATGGCTTTGGCCCACTCGTCCTTATCTATATCATTCATTGCCTGACGATAAGACAATGGATCTTCTACGCCGTCATCAGGTATGACTACTTGTGTTTCTGTTAAACCCAAGTAGCGGTTAGGTTGTATCACAACCCTCCCACTGCGTCGAAGCTCTCCCACTACGTGAGGAGGACTAGATTGACGAGAAGCACTGCATTCTCCAACAACTCTTGTTGAAGGACCAGGTTCATCAACAACCCTTGTTGATCCTTCTGTAGCTTCTCCTAATACTAACTTACTTCGTGGTCGATGATCTCGTATGTGGTCTTCCTCCAAGAAAGTTGCATTTGTCGATACAAATACTTTATTATCTTGAGGGTCATAGAAAAGACCACCTCTCGTTTCTTTCGGGTACCCAACAAATTGGCATATTCTCGTACGTGATTCCAATTTCTTAGGATTTGTCACTAACACATGTGCAGGACAACCCCAGATTCGAAAGTAACGCAAACTAGGTTTACGCCCCCTCCATAACTCAAAAGGAGTTTCAGAAACACTTTTTGAGGGAACACTGTTAAGAATATGTTCTGCAGTCTCTACTGCATACCCCCAAAACGAGCTAGGCAACTGAGCATAGCTCATCATAGATCGAACCATGTCTAACAAGGTTCTATTTCTCCTTTCTGATACACCATTTTGCTTAGGTGTACCAGGTGCTGAGAGTTGTGATTGGATTCCATGTTCTATCATATAGTCCTGGAATCGCTGATCTAAATACTCTCCACCTCGATCTGATCGAAGTGTCTTAATTGTTTTACCCAATAAGTTTTCTACCTCAGCCTTAAACTCCTTGAACTTTTCAAGAGCCTCAGACTTATGGCCCATTAGGTACAAGTAACCGTATCGTGAATAATCATCTATGAAAGAGATGAAGTATTCAAAACCACCTCGAGCCTTTACATTCATAGGACCACAAAGATCCGAATGTATTAGTTCAAGTGGTTCTCTGGCCCTATAACCTTTTCCAGTAAAAGGCCTCTTGGTCATTTTACCCTCGAGACACGATTCACAGGGTGGTAAAGATGTATCTTCTATGTCACTTAGAAGCCCATTTTTAACCAAACGATCGATCCGATCGATGTTAATATGACCAAGACGAAGATGCCAAAGATACGTGTTGTTACTAGAAGGAGAAACTTTTTGCCTTTTGTTTTGCGTTTCGACCGTTTTAAACATTTCATGACTTAAAATGGCCTTAGCATCATTTGGTCTTAACACAAACAAATTATTCTCACGCTTAGCTGAACATATGTAAATTCCATTCTTTGAAATTAAAGCTTCATTAAGCAAGAAGGAAACAGTATAACATTGTTCTAACAAAGCTGAAACAGAAATTAGGTTCCTTTTAATTCTAGGAACCAAGTACAAGTCCTCTAAAATTAAAAACCTATTTCTAAAGAATAATTTTGCAGCTCCCACTGCACGAGCTGAAACGACGTCTCCCGTTCCGACCTTGAGCGTCATTTCACCCTCTGCCAGCTGCTGGAAATTATTTCCCTGAAAAGAAGAACAAACATGATTAGTGGCTCCCGAATCCAGTATCCAGGCAAACTCATCATGTTCAACGAGACAAGTCTCTAACATAAGTAAATCAAATTTACCTTCTTTTTCTCTTCTCTTCTCAGCAAGGTAACGGGGACAGTTGCGCTTCCAGTGACCATCTGCATTGCAGTGGAAGCATCTGCCTTTGTCGGCCACGACCTTGGCCTTCCCCTTCCCTTGCACAGCCTGTGTAGGAGCCTTCCCCTTGTCTCCCTTCCTCTTCTGGATCTGCTTCGATGAAGAAGCCTGGGGTACAGATTTAGTCCCTGTGGATGAACCCTTCAGGAACTTCTTCTTGGAATGGGCCACATTGGCCTCTCCTTTCACCACATTCTTTCCCTTGCTCTTTTGCAGGGACTCGTAAATCTGTAACTCCAAGAGGAGGGTAGTCAGGTTGAACTGAATCTTATTCATGCTCGCGTTTGTCCTGGAAGACAGATAGCTCGCCGGGAGCGAGTGAAGGATGAACGCAACCTGACTGCGCTCGCAGACAACCCCGCCATTTGCCTCAGCTATGTTGAACTGGTTAATCATGTCCAGGACATGTTCCCGAACAGATTGACCTTCCAGCATCTTGGCATTGAAGACGTTCTTCAAGGCGTCGTGGTGGAGCTGGTAGGACGGAAGTCCAAACATCTCCTGCAGGGAATTCATAATTTCCCTAGCAGTTTCCACGTTCTCATAACGCTTGGCCAACACTTCAGACAAGCTGACCAAAATATAGACCTTGACCTTTTCATTGGCCTTGGTCCAGCGTTCGTAGGCGTCCTTAACTGCCTGAGAGGCAGTGCGAGGGGGAACGAGAGGACATTCCTCCGTTAAGACGAATCTTAAGTCCTCAACCACGAGTATTGTATTGAGGTTTGATTTCCATTGTGGAAAATTCTCGCCGGTAAATTGTTCATTTTTAAGCAGAGATATTATAGAGGAAGACATTGCTGAAAAAACAAACAAGTGACCGTATTAGTTATCTTTGCCTTAACCCATCACACAAGCAATACAAACAATTGCATATATCCAATCAATTTTGCAAACAAACAATCAAAGAACCCTAATAAAACTATGATTGTGTTTCGCAACGATGCTTTAGAGGTTTAGAAGAACAGCCACCGAAGGGTGATCAGTTGTTCCTCCTCTAAAATGAGACACTTCTCAGTCAATTTCTAATACCAGAATAACTCATATTCCATTAGACATTAACCACCGTTGTTCGGTCAAGGATTTGTTAACCAATTAACTCCTCCCCGTAAGTGTAACCCTCCCACTTTCAGATCCCAGAGGCACGCACCAACAGGCTACCGTTAGGAAAGACAACTGTTGGTAATTAGCCTAAGTGATCCTATCTTGTTAAGGAGTTCACGGTGTTCCGAATCCTATGATCAGGCCCTCCGAAGGGGTGGTTGCGCCGAGACAACACGCAGGCGGATCATAGGAATCTCACGTTGTGACCTAGGGGTGGAGACCGAAGGATACGTTGACACGTGTCCCGCTCCCACTTACTATAGTCACTTTCCCCATTCACCTTGGTATTGACCCATGCAAACACTCTCCGAAGGGAGGCCGCGCTAAAACGACACAAAGCCGAGCATGGATCTCACGGTGTGAACGTCACGGGGACGTAGGAGCAAAACTCAATTTAAATTAAGTTTTGTAATTTTCCTCCCACTAAAGTAATTGATTATTAATTTTAGGGTTTGATTAAACCTAGATAAATCCGGCTAAGTCATTTATCTAAGTCTAGTCCTATTATAACTATTATAATAAGACCTAATGTCTAGGTGTATTAAACCAATTTAATATAACCTAGCGACATTATTCTAACATTAACCTGAGATTAATTCAACTCCGGTATTCCAGATCAGTTCCCAGGTAGGAGGTGTTCCGTTTACCGTCAACTTAAATACCTCCAATCCTTAGACAGAACTTCACTGGTAGAGTTCCCTTATAATCTTAGGAATGTTCGTCCTACTTAGTTCATTAAAACTATTTTAAAACTAAGTAAGAACTTCTAATCCTATTAGAAAATGATCTTAGGTCTAATTAATTTTAACCCTTTAAAATTAATTTTATTTTAACCTAAGATCCTATGTGAACATGCATATATTGATTATAGATTGACGGTTTCTAATCATAAAATTTTAAACTATTTCAAAATTTTATAATGATTAGCCCTATAATCATGCATACTATAGTTTTTAAAACAATTAACAATCATATTCAAGTTAATGTAATTTTAAACTATAGTACTATGCATTGCATGATAATTAATATAACTCTTATATTAACCTATGGATGTATCATGCTCAATGCAATTTGATTTCCATTTTAAATAATAAACAACTTTATTATAGCCAATAATGGAAAATCAACTTAGCATGCTGCAAACAAATAATTTTTAATATAACTTTTATATTAAAACTATGTAGTTGCATGCATCATACTTTTCCATTTTCATGACTTTAATATAACTCTACTATATATTAAATAAATCATGAAAATCAAACCATGCATTTCAAACATATATTATAATCTAATTATAACATACATAAATGCATGAGCATGCTTTATATCCTAAGGTGGGATTAAATTTAAATGACATCCATAAAGCATTTAAATAGCGAATAAACCGATTTAATTGGCCCCTAGGATAGATTAAAGCAGAATTACACTAATAAAGCAATAAATCTATCCTATTACAAAATTCTGCAGCTCCAAATCCGGTCTACAAGCCTTGAACCGACCCGAACCACTTCGAACCGGACTTGAAAAACTCGAACCGCACCCAAAACGGGTCAAACCGGACCGAACCGGTCCCAGCTGACCCAAAACGCTCGAACCGAACCGGCCAAATTAGGGCACCACTCACGTTCTCGCGAAAATCCTGGCGCCGCACGAAATCGTGACAGCGTCGAGACGCTGTGAAGAAAGCGTCCCGACGCTGGCCCGGTTTCAACCGTCTGGAGCGTGGAATCGCGACAGCGTCGAGACGCACAAGGCTAAGCGTCCCGACGCTGTTGCGTCTGGAGCTGATTTCTGGGCAGAAACGCGACTGTTCTTCACGATTTTCACCAATTTCTTCTACGATCTTCATTGATTTTCAAGCCTAAACATGACCCGGACTAATACAGACTCGATTTACACAATTTTGCCCAAAAACGCAGGGGCCTTACATGATCAAATCAAATAAAATTGTGGTAAATCTATGGCCAAATTAAATCAAAACAGTTTATCGCAAACCCACATTCATAATGCATAATTAATCCCACCATACAGCCATTCGCAAATCTCAAAAACAACGTTTTAATTCGAAATGGCTCTGATACCAATTGTAGGGATAAAAGCCCTATGTGCAGCAGAAAACCTCAGAGACCTTTTCGAATAATAAAACGTCGATTGGGATACCAATACGACGGCAAAAATAATGAGTTTACAGCAAGAAATATACAGAAAATGACTGTTGTAAAACTGAGATAAAACATGCTTAAACATATAAATGTTATAGATCTAATCTATAAAATTGGATCCTATTGATCCAAGTTCAAAAAGAACCTTACCCTTGAAGAAAACCTTGATTGTTTCGCCAAATTCTCTGAATTTCTCCCAAAAATACAGCAGCAAATCAACCTTGGTCTTGCTGGAAAATCACCACGAACACCACCACGAGGGTACACCGGTATTCTCTGATAGGATCTAGCGTTGGGTGCTGGTGGGAGCGAAAAATTCTTAGGAAATTTTCTCTGGATCAATCGTCTGAATTCTCTGAGAGAGAATGCTTAGTGAGAGAGAGACCGATAGAGAGGGAGAGATTGATGTGGGAGACGTGAGACTGAGCGAGAGATGTGCAACTGCACTGTCCACGTCTTTTAAAAAAAATAATATCAGATAACTGATAAATCAGTTATCTGATATTTTAATTAATTATAATTTTAAAACATAATTTTAAATTACAATTAATTATATTTTAATTAATCTAAATTAATTAAAATAACATTAATTTAAATCCAATTTAAATTAATATCCCTCTTATCTAATAGTTTAATTAAATCAAATTTAATTAAACTAAATTAATTAATTAATTCGAAATTAATTAATAAAATAAAATAAAATTGAACATCACATATTCAATTACTATTTTCTCTCTCAAAACTATAGTATTAATATACATCCAATGCATATTAATTATAACCTATAGTTTTAATATGAACCACTTCATATTTTAGTATAATATTCAAACACCTTTGAATATTCAATCCATCCTTAGAATTTTACCTCAACGCCCTAAATGAGCTACCGGTGGGACCTAATGGACCTACAGATCAGAAGCTCCAACGATATGAGATTAGTTAGTTAAACTCATTAACCAAGTTAATCAATATTCGTTAACTGTGGTTCACTCCACTAAAGAACCACAGCTGCACTCTTCTCACGGCAGATATATTTCTGTGTCCACGGATATTGACCGTCAGCAACAAGTTAGCCCTTCACGTGTGTTCGTACCCCAGCTAGGTCAAATTACCGTTTTACCCCTGGGCTACCTCTTGGTCCTTAAGTACCAGTGCTCCTCTAATGAACAACCTGTTTGTGGTTCAACCATCAAACAGAAAACCCTCTCGTGCCATAAAGAGGGTAGGGCCCTTTGTTCAAGACCCGGAGACACCACTTAAGGGAACACACCTCTACTTACCCTCATATCAGGAAGGAGTGAATTCCATCTTGTAAGACTACGTTCCCAGCTCCCCATTCGGTCTTGTCCCCAAAATGGTAGGCTTATTGAGTCGGCGAACTGGCCACTCTCACCCGTACAAATCAAAGGACAATCCCTCATGGACAGGAGTCCATAATCCACTCAGGATTAAGGCCAAGTTGCCTAGGTCATCCTAGTGAAATAGAAACCGAGCTAACCAACGGTGTTATAGTTAGTGGTTAACTATTTCGCGGTCCGGTCTTTGTGCAAACTCATTGCACAGGATACCCCCACTCGCATGTCAACCACATGAACGTGTTGGATCACTACGTTTGTATCAATATACAAAGCGGGCCGTATCCATAGTGTCACCAGGATAAGGTACCCAGCCTATCCCTATACTACAGACCCTTTAGGCTAAAACTTGAACATTGATCCCCGCATGTCCCTACATACTAGTTCAAGTCTCATTCTATTAGCCATGGATGTTTAGTTTATTGGATTAGGGTTAGCAAGACAAGATATAATACAAACATTGAATAATACATCACTTTATTAATGTTCAGTCAAATGTACATTTACTAACTACGAGTTTTAGGGCATAAAACCCAACAGTCGTAGCCTAATTCCCCCACGGGTTTATGGGTCTGCAAGCCCTGCCAGCAGCGGAGGTCGTGGGCGAGCATGTCCACTTGGTCTCCCGTCCCAGAGTAGTCCTCTGGAAGGACACAGACGGGAAGGGAGGTATCTTCTTCTCTGATCGGAGAAGGACTGACCGGAGGGCGGCGGCGTGAGGACCTCCTCAGACCCGTGGTGGAGGAGCGGGCAGCGACTTGGGGCGCGTCAGAATCATCTTCGGTCAGATCGGTGACGTTTGCTTGTGAGGTGCTTGCCACACCCTTATTCTTCTTCGGCTTGCGGCTCCCGTCGTAGATCAGGCGTGGCGGCATCGCTGTTTTTAAGAGAGATAAAATCAGTAAATGTGGCAAAGTCAAATAAAAGGAAAGAAGAGAAGCGCTAGCAGGGCAGCAAAAGGAGCTTACTGGACAAAGGACGAGCGAGTCTGAGGAATACAAGGTTTTCTTGGTTGACGAGGTCGGGACCGAAGCGATGGCAGAGCGGGATTCGTCGCACAACCTCGGCAAATAGGCGGGCTTCTGCAGTCCGGCGGGCTCTCCGGGGAACTGAGCAAAAGAAAGAGATGAAAGGTGAGTTAGAAGTATTAATCAAGGCAATAAACGCGCAAATACTCACCATATTTGCGAAAGCATGTAGAAACAGCATAATGGCTGCCGTCTGGGTTTCTTTCTAACCAATTTCCCCTAACAAAGAACCACCCACTCCTCCAATTTTTCACAGACGAGGGAGTGTTAACAATGGTTCCCTGTTTGGCACAAATATAGTAAAAAAGGTGCCCAAGGTTGGGACTGCGGTTGATAGAGTGCAGAGAAAAGAAAATATCTGGGTCCATAGTGGCATCCGGGTTGCCATATGCCCATAAAAGGATGCAACCGATGAGATGAGCCCATCCATTAGGCACAATTTGTGCCGGGGCCAGCCCGGTGATCGTCAGGAAGTGTTGGAGAAGCAGGGGAAGCGGTAGGCGGACTCCAAACTTGAACATAGCTCTGTAGAAGGCCACCTCACCTACGGGGGGGTGAGAAAAGCTTTCATCCGGATCCGAAATCCTCATGTGTACATCGTCAGGAACGCCATACTCGTACCGAAGACGCTCCAAGTGGGCCTCGGTCACCAAGGATGACGTAACTGAAGGAGGTACCGAAGGGTCGGAATCCTCAGCTTCCTCAACGTTCTCCTCCCCCTCCGAGTAGGGAGATTCATCATAAAAGCTAGAACCGCTCCCGGAATGAAAGTCGGTATGGACAGACTCTTCACTCGACATGGCAAGAAAAACGTTTCGCAATGAATATGAAAGAAAGGAAAAGCTGCTACCTTGGAGAAAGCTTGAGAAGAGAGTTTGGTGAGGAAAGTAGAGAGCATGAAAAGGCTATTTATAGAGCCAAAATGGAGGGAGATTGGAGGGGATTTCGGATTTCAAATTTGAAATTCAAAAAAAAAAAAATGACAGGACAAGGCATGCTAGGCCTGCCACGGCAGGCCTAGCCTGCTCGGCCTCGGCAAAGTGCCGAGGCCGAGCGCACCTGCTGCCAGGCAGCAGGTGCCTGTCGCGGCAGCAGGGGGCTGACCCCCTCGGTCAGCCCCCCGTTTTGTCTTTTCCCATTCGTCTTTTTCATCCAACTAGATCCCAATGGGATTCTCTCTTCCAAGATGCTAGGTTGGTTCCAAACCAACTCACAAGTTGACTAACAATCAACTGGAAGAAATCTTTTTGCCTCACAAAGAGTCAACCAAATGGTTGCATAATTAAAAGGCAAAATGTGAGGGTTCATGCATGTGTAATGAGTTTTTCTACAGTGAAATGATTGAATTCCAACTCTCCATTAGAGTCCGAGAAATGCCCCGGAACTCCAATAGAGAGTGGGGGCTTAATGTTATGGGCAGAAATCGTTCTGTGATATTTTGTTCAGGATGGGCCCCGGTGAATCAGCCCAGGAGCTAGAAGAGGCCAAGATGAAGAAGACCGAAGGGCCGGAGCCCAACCCGGCCCTCCAGACATGACGCTCGGCCTCATCCTAAGGGAGAGGCCGAGCATGTGGTCGGCCTCGGCCCAATGCCGAGGCCGACCAGGGCCAAAGGCCCATGGACGCTCCGGTGGCGAGCAGCCAAACCCTAAGGGGACTTACAAAAGGAGGAACCACCAACGCACACAGGTATGCAAAAACTTAACCCTAAATACACTCTACTTGTTCTTCGGCCAGTAGCTAACTTAAGCATCGGAGCGCGCGTGGTCTACACCACACCGGTGTGCAGCGTTTGTTTGTCTTGCAGGTCACGCTCTTCCCGCATCCTTACAAATTCACTGTTGATCGTTGCGTGGAGCGAAGGGCAATTCCCTAAGAAAAATTCAACCATCAACAAAGTCATATATCGATCAACCAAAAAGTTCATTATTCCTTCTTCAAAAAAGAAAATAATAATAACAATAATTATCAAGAATCACTGTTTCTATCAACATTGGGAATTTGGGTTTTGCTTACTTTTTTGGAGCCTTGAAGCAATTGGCGGTTCAAAAGTTTCGGCAATAAAAAGCACTTCCACGTGAACCATATTTTGGAATGTCAACATTATCCTGTGTTAGGGTGTGTTTGGATTAACTTTTCAAGTGTTTAATTTTGAAAAATAATCATTTTGAAAAAAATTCTAGTGTTTGACAACCACTAAAAATGACTTTCTAGAAAATGAGATTGGTAAATATAAACCATTTTGAGAGAAACACTTGAAACTAACTTTTTGAAAAAGAGTTTTTAATATACAACAACTTGTGTATAAAAACACTTATGAATAAATGTTATACAAAACATATGAGTGTTTAAATTCTAAACAATTTTTATTCAAATGTTTCTTAAAAAATGTATTATTGAAAAACATTTAAATTAAAATGTATTCGAAACGGACCCTTAGTCTAAGGGTTTGTTTGGTTTAACTTTTCAAGTGTTTAATTTAAAAAAAAAAAACATTTTGGAAAAATTTCTAGTGTTTGGCAACTACTAAAAGTGACTTATTAGAAAATGAGATTGATAAATAAACTATTTTGAGAGAAACATTTGAAACCAACTTTTTTGAAAAAACTTTTTGAGTACCACACTAACTTATGTATAAAAACACCAATGAGGAAATGCAACCAAACATTTAAGTGTTTCTGTAACGCCCCAGGTTTTTCAACCTCTAGCCTAGAGACGCTACTACAACTCTAAACCCTTAGCTAGGAATCTGAACCACTTTAAAACCGAGCGTACCGAAAATTTCGGCAGCATAATGGCGTAAAATGGCCTGAACCAATTTTCACAACACCCGATAAAGTCATTTTAACACTGCTAATCATGCATAAGCCAAACTCCACCAAACTGCAGTCAGATTTCACAACCTATCTCCTCTAGACGAGACAGAAACTCGCAACAACATACAATAACCAAAAACCATGCAGCAGAATCATACAGACATTCTATTAACAAAGGAGCTAGTCCACTAGCTATACATTTTATTAAACTCAACCGAACTATCCACTCTAGTTTATAAACTCGAAAACAAGCCATTCTCCAGCTAACTTATTACAACACTAGGAAAACATATCAACACGGAAATGGAAATTATAACCAACTCTAGCCTATCAACCCATAGGGAAGAAAGCCAAACGCCCTAGGGTTCCTCCTCGTGGTTCTCCTCTTCCTCACCAGGATCCAGCTCATCAACGTAACCTGCAACATCTAAAATGTTGGGGGAAAGGTGGGGAAGGGGGTATCAGTACAACCATGGTACTGGTAAGCAGCTCACACTTACCAAACCGCAAACAAACAACCAATACAAACATCATGCTCGGCACACGCATCCAACATGCTTTCACAACCACGAACAAGCATCATGCTTATGCAACCACAGATATCCAACAGGCTATTAAGTCATACACTAGCAATATGCCTAAAACCACAAACTTGTGCAAATGCAACGCACACTATGCAACACACGCACTAGACTCCACATGATTTCTGCGTCATGCTCCGCTAACTACATGATTTCCGCGTCATGCTCCGCTACACATGAATTTCGTGCCATGTGCTGCGCTACTTACATGATTTCCGCGTCATGCTCCGCTACACATGAATTCTGCACCATGTGCTGTGCTACTTACATGATTTCCGCGTCATGCTCCGCACCTACCCCACATGAATTCCGCGCCATGTGTTGCGCCACTCTTACGTGATTTCCGCATCACGCTCCGCACTCACAACCCACGTGATTTCCGCGTCACGCTCCGCTACACTTGAATTCCGCACCATGTGCTGTGCCTCACACCCGACTCATGCTACACATCCCTCATGCAACATGCAAGCCAGACTCAACATGCTTGACTCAACGGTCACTAAGCCTAAGACAAGTACCTATCATGCTTGTACTTCTTAAGCGTACACGTCTCAAGCAATGCAATAAACACAATCCAAGTTTAACATAACAATTACAATGTTCACAAGTGTATACATAACATTTCATTCTCAGCATATATACAAGGAAAGCGGATAACAAACAAACATGTTTCAGGCAGTCAAACAAGCTTAGTAAGTAGAAACTACTTACATATAGCGCTCCTAAGCAACTCCAACCAGCTTAAAGAAGCCAGCAAGATGAATTCCTAAATTACAAGGTAACTAAAATGGGTTAGAATCTACCTAAAGACCTTAAGAAAAGCTTTGAAAAGCCAAATCCCGCCTACTAGGCCTATTTCTTTGCCAAACAACCTTCAACATTTACCAAACTGAAAACCCAAAAGCTTTAGTCCACGGGCAACCATGTCTAAGGCACAACGGGCCATGGGTAACGCTGAACGACCACATTTAAGGCTTTTCAGTCGCTGGACAACAAGTAAAAAGATTCCTTTAGGGATTCTAAGGGCTCCTAGAGATTGGGCAATGCTACTCGAGTCAAGACAAATGCTAAATGATATGCTAGCATGCTTTGTACATCACGATAAGCTAGCTTAACCTCTTTATTTCATTCTAAGGACTCCAAAGAGGTCGGACAATGCTAGCAAGGCCTAAACAATTAATGGGCTTGATTTAAACATGTCTTTATAACTTAAGATCACCTAATGACCAATTAACTCAAGACTAACAAGCTAGGGCAGCGAAGAAACTTACCAAACGAACTGGTTTCCATGCTAGACGGGTTAGCCTAACCTCGAACAACGTGCTAGAACACTCCTTGGGCAATGGGTATTCGAGCTTAAGCGATTTGAACTCAATCGATCACCTTCACGATGCTGCAAATTAGAAAATCCAGCATTAAATTAAATTCCCAGCACCTAAACAACTTGGGCAATCTAGTTTAAGCTCTCACCAAGAATGGGTATGAGTTAAAGCTCGCTGACTAAACGAAGCCGGTAGCGCCCAGATTGATGCTGGACAGAGGAGAAAACGCGAGAAATAGAGACTTCGAGCTACTAGGACGCGAGATCTAACGAATCAGACCAAGAGACACATAGATCGGGTCTCAAACGACTAAGATCGAAGGAAGAGAGAGCTTACCCAACGATTTACGGCCGAAAAACACAACAGAGAGGGAGAAATCGCGAAGAAGACGAAGCTTCAGGCTGCTGTCCGCGCAAGATCTAACCAATAAAGACTAAAGAGAGTTAGATCAAGCCTTAACGAATACAAACGAGTGAGTATGAGACTTACCCACGAATTTTCCTCGGCCGAGAACGCAAGGGATCGAGAGGAGAAAGAGAGGCAGCGGCGACGCGTTGGCTGGCTGACGAACGGCGGCTGGGCTCGCGCCTCGCACGAGGAAGAGAGGGAGAGAAAAGCGGGCGGAGAGGAGAAGAGGGAAAACCCACAGCGGCGGCTGAGCGTGCGGCGGCTGGATGGCGAAACGAGAGCGGCTGGGTGTGCGGCGCGGCTGAGTGAACGACGGCGGCTAGCTGGCTGCAAAACGCGAGGGGAGGGAGGTGGGGCGGCTGGTTCACGAAGAGAAGGAGAGATGGAGAGAGCTTAGGTTTGCTTTCTTTTTTTTTTTTTTTAATAAAACAAAACCCCAAATTAGAACATCCAAAATTAGCCCACCACTTGCTTGATTTCCTCACTAAGCGTGGAAATTCAACGCCTTGATCAGACCTAACTGCCAACTGATAAATATCAAGCGTTTTAGGGACAAATCGATTTAACGTCATATTTAAACTGAAAAAAAAAATAAAATCCCAAGTGCCTTATTGCAATTCAATAATCTCATAAGTACCAACCAAATAAATTACACTTTATTCGCTATATTCATGAAACTATTAACATTGAAATGCACGGGGCGTCACATTCTCCCTACCTTAAAAGCTTTCGTCCTCGAAAGACTACTGCTCAAACAACTTCGGGTACTTGGCTCGAATTTCGACTTCTCTTTCCCAGGTAGCTTCTTCTGCTTTATGGTTCTTCTAGAGCACCTTCACCAAATCGATGGACTTGCTTCTCAGAACCTTTGCTTCTTTCGCTAGGATCTTGACAGGCTTCTCCACATACGTCAAGTCCTCGTTCAATGACAAGGGCTCAGGATTCAACACATGCGAAGGATCGTGCACGTACTTCCTCAACATGGATACATGAAACACATCATGCACAGATGACATGGTCGGGGGCAACGCCAACCTGTAAGCTACCGGCCCGATGCGCTCCAGGATCTCGTAAGGTCCAATGAACCTAGGGCTGAGCTTCCCCTTCTTGCCAAAGCGAATAACTCCTTTCATTGGCGCCACACGCAAGAACACATGATCGTCTACACTGAACTCCAAGTCCTTGCGCTCTTCGATCAGCTTCAAGGAGCTAAAGTTTTCTCGAAGATCGACCTGCGATCTGGATATCATCAACTGAGGATCAAGGAGTCCGATATCCCAAAAATCGCTTTCAGGACGAGGTACGGGCACTATGAGTTCACAGTGATGTCCTTTGGGCTCACTAATGCTCCAGCCGCCTTCATGGACCTGATGAACCGTGTGTTTAAGGGTTTCTTGGACTCATCCGTCATTGTCTTTATTGACGACATCTTGATTTATTCTAAGAGTGAGAAGCAGCACGAGCAACACCTTAGCCAAGTGTTGGAAGCCTTAAGAAGCAATGAGCTCTACGCCAAGTTTTCGAAGTGCGAGTTCTGGTTGAAAGAAGTGGCATTTCTGGGTCATGTGGTTACTCGTGAAGGCATTGCAGTGGACCCTACAAAGGTGACAGCAGTCCGTAGCTGGCCTCGACCTAGCTCAGTGACTGAAATTCGTAGTTTCCTCGGTTTGGCAGGTTACTACAGGAAGTTTGTTCAGGATTTCTCAAGCCTGGCAGTGCCATTGACGCAGTTGACCCGTAAGAATGCAACTTTCACGTAAGTTAGCTGGAGAATGGCTTGTTTTCGAGTTTATAAACTAGAGTGGATAGTTCGGTTGAGTTTAATAAAATGTATAGCTAGTGGACTAGCTCCTTTGTTAATAGAATGTCTTTATGATTCCGTTACATGGTTTTTGGTTATTGTATGTTGTTGCGAGTTTCTGTCTCGTCTAGAGGAGATAGGTTGTGAAATCTGACTGCAGTTTTGTGGAGTTTGGCTTATGCATGATTAGCAGTGTTAAAATGACTTTATCAGGTGTTGTGAAAATTGGTTCAGGCCATTTTACGCCGTTATGCTGCCGAAATTTTTGGTACGCTCGGTTTTAAAGTGGTTCAGATTCCTAGCTAAGGGTTTAAAGTTGTAGTAGCGTCTCTAGGCTAGAAGTTGAAAGACTTGGGGCGTTACAGTTTCAATTCTAAACAATTTTTATACAAAATGTTTTTTAAAAAATGCATTCTTGAAAAACATTTAAATTAAAATGTATTCTAAACGGACCCTAAATCCAATTAAAACAAATACCTAATAGGGATATACATATATTTCAAAAAGGCTTAAAGAAACATTTTGGGTATGTAAAAATACATCTATGTCTAGTCTGAAATCAATCAAAACAAATAATTAATAGTACAAAACAATTAAATAGTTACATATTAAACTTTATCAACTAAATTGTAACACCAATAATTTAAGGAAAATTCAAATTTATTTAGTTTGGGTGTTATTTTGAGTTAGGAGGGAATTTGAAAACTTGAAAATTTGTGAAATATTTAAAATTAGGGTTGGAATAATATTTTTGTAAATATGCCGAAATTAGAGCCAAGCCCAAGCCCATTAAGTGTTTTATATAGCCATGCACGCAGCCTTAGGTTTTGTCTTCTTCATCTTTCCCTCCTTACCCAACCTGACCAGAAGCCTCAAGACCACCATCTCCGACGGCGTTTCACTCCGGCCAGCGGGAGCTCCTTCAGTCATCTCCTCCGGCGGCATCACCTTTGATTTCCGACAAGCAAGGCGACGACACATTCTTTCTTCGGCAGTTGCGTGGGAGGCGCGACAGTCACCAACTCCGGCCAGCGGCAGGCCTTACGCGTCCCCTCCGGCACGTCTCTCCAGCATACTCCAGTGGTGGTTGACGTCAAAGCAGCGGGCGTTCGCGTTTCGTGGCGGCAGGTGGTTTTCGTGGTCGATTTGGAGCTCTTTCTTCCGTTGGGCGTGGCAGCGGCGTTTGGGGGCGAAATCCGACAATTCCAACGGCTGTAGGCTCTCTTTTCTAGCATTTTTGAGCAAGATTAACCTTGGGTAAGTTGGATTGAAGGTCGTTTTGATTGATTTCAACTTTTAGTCGAATACCCACTCATTATCGTCTTCTTTCAGCAAGCTCTTCATTCGTATCTTGGCGATTCGAGCATGGGTCATTGAAGTTCAGCAAACTTGAAGTGGGTAAGTGTTTTTAGAATGATATTTGGCTTATTTAAAGTGTAATTGTTGGTGTAAACGATTATCCGCAAGCGCACGGGTCGTGACAAGTAATATAAAACGGTAGTAATACCGAGTATCGAATGCACAGGGAGGCGAAGCGAAACTTAAGCAAATAATTAAAATCTCTTGAGCACTGAAAATACTTAGGCGAAATAATATTTAGGGACCACTTCATGCAATAAAAGGATTTAAATATAAGACAATTAATGAAAATAAATTGATCAATCGAAAATAAAATGTGGAGAAAGAGTTTTCTTAAAATGGGAAGAGGGGCCTTGAAAATCGATGATTAGCTAAATAGCTGCTATAATTATCCTATCTCATTGCCTAACTAATTATAATCCTAGAATCTCCGTTAATCACATAGGTTCTCCTGTCGGTTTCCCCTAATTGTAATTAATTCATTTTAACAACCTAAGTGTCCTTAGCGCTATTAAAAATCATTAATTATTACGCTCTGATTCATTTTAGGAATCTAAGTTTAATCAACTAATCCCGGTGTCACAACGGGCAATTAAACTAGTTGCATGGATTGTGATCTATCCTAATTTCTCTCCGTCGAGTTTCCATTAAGAATTGAATCATTACACAATTGGCCAGATTGAGTAAAGCATTAAGCACATCCATACAAATAATTAGGACATGGGCAAGAGACAAGAAATTATAACAATATTTGGACTATCATTTCATTTCAAGACCCCAAATTGGGGTTTAGCTACACATAATATCCACAATAGTTACAAAGGAAAGCATATTAAAGAGCATAAAAGGAAAGGAATTGACCGTCGAAAAACCCCTCGCTGACGCTTGGAGCCCCCGCTGACGACTCCTTGAGCCTCTAAGATTGCTCCCCCAAAATTCCCAAAATTTTCCCACTACAAGAATCCTCTAAAAAAGGCTCAAAAACCTTGAGAGGGGCTCCAAAGGAGCCTTAAGAAAGGAATTGGAATGGAGAAGGAATGATTTGATTGATGAGGAATGAGGCACCCAAGGGTGCCTTTTTATAGGCCTGGAATAGTGGTAGCGTCGCGACGCTACCTTGCTCAGCGTCACGACGCTGCTGCGCACGCAACTTGGGCAACAAGAAAGGGCAGCGTCGCGACATTGCCTTACTTAGCGTCTCGACGCTGTCCAAATTTCCAGATTTTTCAGCTTCCTTTTGGGCTGATTTTTGGGCCTTCTTCTTCATTTCTCTTGGTCTTTTCTTTATAGATGGCTTCTTTGGGCCTCCAATTGCATCAAGCTAGGATTTAGGGCTTTAATTGCTTCAATTTTGGCTCTTTTTCTCCAAAATCACCAACTTAGCTCCTAAGGACCAAATAACAAAATTCATTAAATATATTCATTAAAAATACGATTAAAGCACAAAAAAGCTTAATAAATTGAGACTAAAATAGCGACATTTCTGCTCGCTATCACACCCCCAAACTTAAGCTTTTGCTAGTCCCTAGCAAAATAAATTCTAAAGATGCATGAAATAGAATCGCTCAACCCTCAATGATTTTGGAATTCTTAGGATCGAATGGAAAACATGCAAGTGGAATAAGCAAGCACCGCATACTCTTGAAGAAATCTTAAACTAGTTTGAACTTAAGATTAATGAATAGCATGCTCAAGACTTATCTATTGATTCTTTTACTAACCTAGATTAGTCTTATGGCTTTCTCCATTTGTTTTCCCCCTACACTAGCTAAGAGCCCCTAATACTTCGGAGTCCTTCTATCATGCAAAAAAAAGAAACTAGGGTGCCTGTCATCTTTTTCTTTTTCATGGGGGAGCAGAATTCTCACATGATTTTTTTCTTTTTCTCTTCTTTTTCTTTTCTTTTTCTTTTGCTCCTCCCCCAAACTTGCATTTTGATATCTAATGGTACTAGCTTTCACACTACGGTGTAGGGACCCTTAACCCGAATTTTATTCTCTGGTTGGCCTAACTGATCACACCGCAGGTAGCTCTTTTTACCCCTAGGCTTTTTCTTTTGAGCAAGCAAAAAAAAAATAATAATTTCTTTTTCAACAAATTTTCTTTTCTCTCATTTTCTTTTGTTGCTTTTGCTTTTCTCTCAGCAGGCATAGCATTTTTTCGTACCTAGTTCTTTAGAGCAATCAAGCATGAACTTCCTAATATTAGAAACTAAGCCTATCGGGGTGACAACAACTTTGAAAACCATAATAAGAATCTAGATTTTCAAAGACGTCATTAGATAAGACTATTGCATGCTTTAGACATCAAAACTAAGTATCAAAAAATTTTAAAATTTCACAATTTCTGCCGTGCTTCCAGATTCCACAACATATAAACCATTTTCTCCCAAAATTTCAAAAATCACATCCTTGGCTATCATGGCTATCTATTCATGCATCCAACAGAATTTAAATATACTCAACACAGTGGAAGCCTCCCCCCAAACTTAAACTAAACATTGTCCCCAATGTTTTAAAACAGAAAAGCATAAAGAGAGATACTGAGACTTCCCTGAGCTAGGAGCGCTTCATCCTCTTCCTTTGAATCCATGAAAAATGGGAAATGTGGAATTTTGGGATTTGCTAAGGTGATCCTGCAAAACAAAATTGGATCACGGAGCAAAGAAAATTATTTACCTCAAAAACAACTAACTAAACTTTAATCCTTGGGTTGCCTCCCATGCAGCGCTTTCTTTAACGTCTTTAGCTAGACTAGGCTCGGCACGCTTACGGAGGCTCAAAATAAAAATTTTCATCATCCTCCAGGCCCTACAAGAAATCACGCACCGAATTGCATACTACAAACAGGGGAGAAAAAAAAACTTTCCCCTGGCCCATCTTCACTAAAGAGATTCTCATAATAACATTTCAAAAAATAATCAGCTGCATCAAATCTCTTTTCCAAATCTCTATTCTTAAAACAATTGTTAACAGAGTCATCAAGCATTATAATATCTACTGGTCTAGGATCTAGAGATGGCCTATCAATCATGCCAGTCCATTCATCAGAAAAAATATCTACATGTTCAGCAGATCCTTCAGACTCAAAATTTAAAAATGATTCAACTAAGCTGTCACATGACTCATCATCAGAAGACTTAAAGAATTCAAGAATTTCAGGATCAGATTCTATACTATGCACGGATTCGAGTTCTTCTAGGTCAGATTCTATGCTATACACATCATCAGGACATGAAAAAAAAAGTATTCACATTGTCAGGATTCATGCATTCAGGAATGTCAAGATCAGACTCAATAGATTCACTGTAATCATGGTCAGACTCAAAATCATTTATCGAGCAATCTTTTTTATGCCTTTTATGTTCATGCTCAATGTCAGGCAATTCAATATCATCATCAAAATTATCCATTTCAGGCAAATCTAATTCATTTTCAAAGGAAGGTAAATCATCAACTGCAGATTTTTCGTTTTCACAAGCAGGCAAATCTAATTCATTTTCAAAGTCAGGCAAATCCAAATCATTTTCAAACATAGGGTTATCCATATATGCATCATGATCAAAATTCGCATTATCCATAAGCATTTCTCCTAAGCCTAGGCCAAGATTATAGTCTACCTCTTCATCGTCATCAGTCAAGTATTCAGGCCCAACAGAAAAACATGTATGCAAACTACAAACAGATTCATCTTGGCCAAAAATACTAAACACGACTTTTTCATCATCAATGTTCAAGGTAAGTTTTCATGTATGCACGCTAATCTCAGCCTTACCAGTGGCTAGGAAAGGTCTGCCTAAGATAATTGGCACTTCTTTGTCCTCCTTCATGTCCAGTACCACGAAATCTACAGGGAAGATGAATTTGTTGACTTTCACCAACACGTCCTCCACGACATCCATCGGGTGGGTAATTGATCTGTCAGCAAGCTGGAGAGTGACGTCAGTGTCTGTCATACCTGATAAACCAATCTTCCTGTACACAGAGTAGGGCATCAAATTTATACTTGCTCCTAAATCACATAAAGCCCTATCGAAGGATACTTCTCCTATGGTGCAGGGAACAGTAAAACTCCCTGGATCTTTCTGCTTAGAGGGTATCCTACCAGAAATAATGGTACTGCTACTCTCAGATAAATTAAAAACTTCTTTTTTCAGACTTTTCTTTTTAGAAAGCATTTCCTTCATGAATTTTCCATAATTTGGCATATTATACAAGGCTTCTACCAATGGAATATTCACAGACAACTTTTTAAACATTTCTAAGAATTTTTGAAATTGTTCATCTAATTTGACATTTTTAAATCTTTGAGGAAAAGGTAACTCCCTGAAATCAAAGGTTGGACATTCGCCCCTCCGCTTGGGCAGGCTAATATGCGAACCTATGTCATGGTGGTTGCATGGAACCACTTCTTCCTCAGTCAGCTTCTTATTGTCATTCTGCCTCTCATCTTCTTTTCTACCTGCAAGTTTGTTAGAAAAATCACATTTTAATTCAATAGAGTTGGGAGGATGTTGGAACCTTTCAGAGGAGGCTTTTTGTGCCTCAGTCCCTTCATCTTCATCCCTTCTCTTTTCTTCTTCCTTTTTCTTCTCTGAACTGTCCTCCAGTCTTCTGCCACTTCTTAGAACCACCATCTTACACTGCTCTTTCGGGTTAGGCTCAGTAACACTTGGAAACTTTCCCTTTTGAAGGGCATTTACCGCTGAAACGATCTGTCCTATCTGTACTTCCATATTCTTTAGAGCTGCGTCGTGGTTGTTTACTGATGTCTGGAGACTCACATTCAATATTCTTTGTTCTTTGATGAATAAAGCCACCATCTCCTCCAGATTATTTTTCTTTTCAGGAGTACTAGATGATGAAAAACCTGGGGGTGGCTGCAAAACATTCTTCGTATTCGCATAAGAGAAGTTCTCGTGATTGCGCAGACTGGGGTGGTAGAAGTTTGGTACTCCTTGAGTATATGGTCTATTTCCTATGTATTGAACTTCTTCCACATCTTGACCTTCCTTCTTTGAATGACCTTCAGCTAAGGTGGAAATGGACTTAACCACCTCAGATGAAGTCAATTTGTTTAGTGCATTGGTCAGAGATGCCAGTTGCGCTTTCAGTGAACTTGACTCATCCAATTCATATAATCTAGCCTTCTTTGTAATTGTTCCTCTCTCCGTCGGCCATTGATAACTTGTTGCCGCCATTTCTTCAAGCAGGTCTTTGGCTTCTGTCACTGTTTTTGAAAGAAAACTCCCTCCTGCTGATGTGTCTAGGACTGTCTTTGTGGAGGGGTTTAATCCATTATAAAATAACTGTACCTGAAGCCAATCAGGATATCCGTGTTGGGGGCATCACCTAAGTATTTCCTTATATCTTTCCCACGCTTCGTACAACTGCTCCTCGTCAAGCTGCCTGAATGTTCCAATTTCAGTCCGGAGCTTGGTAGTCTTAGCCGGTGGAAAAAAATTTGTCAGAAAAGCCTGGGCAAGCTCGTCCCAAGTACTAATGCTGCCCGTCTCGACTGATTCGAGCCAATCTTTTGTTTTATCCTGTAGAGAAAATGGAAACAACCTCAATCTGATCGCGTCGGCCGGAACTCCGTTCATCTTTACCGTCCCGCATATTTCTAGGAATGATCGCAGATGAGAGTGGGGGTCCTCGGAAGGATGTCCCTTGAACGAGATATCGCGCGCCATCTGAATCAACCCTGTTTTTAGCTCAAAATTTGTAGCTTGGATAGGGGCGTAGACAATTCCAGAATTCTCGGTAGGAAGAACTGGCTGCAGAAAATCTCTAATTGCCTTGGGAGCTTCTTCTTGGTGGGCCATCGCTCCTGCTAATCTTTTTTCTCTTCTAATGGATTTAAGAGTCCTGTTAATCTCAAGATCTAGCGGAGACAAATCAACCACCTTGTTTCTTCGCATACAATGCTCCCAGACAACAAAAAAACCAAACAAAAATGAAAATAAAATAATATTCACAAAATGAAGAAAAATATTTACACCTAAATTACCATTTATCCTTTTCTTTTCGATGTCAAGAAAAATTAATTTTTGCTTAAAAATCAAGCCACCCCAGTAACGGCGCCAAAAACTTGTTGTTGTGTATGATACGATTATCCGCAAGCGCACGGGTCGTGACAAGTAATATAAAACGGTAGTAATACCGAGTATCGAATCCACAGGGAGGCGAAGCGAAACTTAAGCAAATAATTAAAATCTCTTGAGCACTGAAAATACTTAGGCGAAATAATATTTAGGGACCACTTCATGCAATAAAAGGATTTAAATATAAGACAATTAATGAAAATAAATTGATCAATCGAAAATAAAATGTGGAGAAAGAGTTTTCTTAAAATGGGAAGAGGGGTCTTGAAAATCGATGATTAGCTAAATAGCTGCTATAATTATCCTATCTCATTGCCCAACTAATTATAATCCTAGAATCTCCGTTAATCACATAGGTTCTCCTGTCGGTTTCCCCTAATTGTAATTAATTCATTTTAACAACCTAAGTGTCCTTAGCGCTATTAAAAATCATTAATTATTACGCTCTGATTCATTTTAGGAATCTAAGTTTAATCAACTAATCCCGGTGTCACAACGGGCAATTAAACTAGTTGCATGGATTGTGATCTATCCTAATTTCTCTCCGTCGAGTTTCCATTAAGAATCGAATCATTACACAATTGGCCAGATTGAGTAAAGCATTAAGCACATCCATACAAATAATTAGGACATGGGCAAGAGACAAGAAATTATAACAATATTTGGACTATCATTTCATTTCAAGACCCCAAATTGGGGTTTAGCTACACATAATATCCACAATAATTACAAAGGAAAGCATATTAAAGAGCATAAAAGGAAAGGAATTGACCGTCGAAAAACCCCTCGCTGACGCTTGGAGCCCCCACTGACTACTCCTTGAGTCTCTAAGATTGCTCCCCCAAAATTCCCAAAATTTTCCCACTACAAGAATCCTCTCAAAAAGGCTCAAAAGCCTTGAGAGGGGCTCCAAAGGAGCCTTAAGAAAGGAATTGGAATGGAGAAGGAATGATTTGATTGATGAGGAATGAGGCACCCAAGGGTGCCTTTTTATAGGCCTGGAATAGGGGTAGCGTCGCGACGCTGCTGCGCACGCGGCTTGGGCAACAAGAAAGGGCAGCATCGCGACGCTGCCTTACTTAGCGTCTCGACGCTGTCCAAAATTCCAGATTTTTCAGCTTCCTTTTTGGCTGATTTTTGGTCTTCTTCTTCATTTCTCTTGGTCTTTTCTTTATAGATGGCTTCTTTGGGCCTCCAATTGCATCAAGCTAGGATTTAGGGCTTTAATTGCTTCAATTTTGGCTCTTTTTCTCCAAAATCACCAACTTAGCTCCTAAGGACCAAATAACAAAATTCATTAAATATATTCATTAAAAATACGATTAAAGCACAAAAAAACTTAATAAATTGAGACTAAAATAGCGACATTTCTGCTCGCTATCAGTAATCATAAATGCCCATTGATGTTGCTTGTTGAATGTTTGTTATTTTAAGCGATTTGGAGTCGAACCGTCGAATTTCAAAGGAATTTGAAGTCTGTCCAGCCGTTGGAGTTTTGGAAATCGCTTAGTTCAATTAAGGGCGAGATCGGCTTTGCTAGAATTAAATTCTCATTTTAAATTAAGGAGTTACAAGTCAAGGTAAGTGACTTTACTGTTGAACTTTGTAATTGGGTGCGCGTGTTTGATTTTCCAAAATTTATGTGCCCCTTTGAGTTGTTTGTTTATGTTTTCGTTTAAGATGAAATTGTTGAAAGCATGAAATTTATTATCATTGCTTGCATTTGTTGATATCTGAAATAATTGAGTTGGTGGTCTCTCAAAATTCCATTAAAGGAATGAGTTTAAAATTTCATTAAAGGAATGAGTTTAAATTATTTATGAGTTTTATAAGTTTAAGTGAAATTGATGTACAGAGATGCCTACATAGGACTTAGAGACATGAAATTGATGTACCTAAGTCGAGGTTCGTGAAATTGACGGCGTCCTTAGGAGACACATGAAATTGATGTGTATAGGATATGCATGAAATTGATGGATATCATCTTTTATTAGTAAGTTAAAATAAAGTTTAGAGCCACCAAAAAGATATTTGTTATTGATTTTTAAAATGTTTTTAAAGCGTGACCCAACCTCAATAGTAGGGTCACTTACTGAGTATTTTAAATACTCATTATTTTCAAAAATAATTTTTTTTTTCAGGTAAAGGCAAGGGCAGGTGTAAGGTGACTGATGAGAAACCGTTAGGCAGCCATGAGGGAACCAGGAACTTCATATTTTATTTTTCTTATGCTTTAAGAACTCTGTTTTACTTTATTTGTAATTTGTTTGAGAATCTTCTAGAGGCCATGTACATTTATATTTTATAAATTATATAAGTTTATTTAAAACCTTTAAAACTAGGGATCCCAAAAAAAGTTTTGTTTTAAAGTTTTTACCTAAATTAAGTGTTTATGTTTTAAAACATTTTTATTTAAAAAGGCCTCCAAAGCATGCATTGTCGTAACGGTCCCTTAAAGGCTTTTTAAGAAGTCGGGTCTGTTGTGAAGAACTCCAAAAACCATGCTTTAAATCACAGCAAAACAGAAAATCAGATATACCAAATATCAATTTGCCAACTAAATCAAGCATAGAAAAATAGAGAAGACACAAAGTTTATAGTGGTTCGACCAATGAGGTCTACATCCACTGTGCAATGCGAGATCAATCTTCTATTAACTTCAATCCAAGGACATTACAATCGAAAAAGAGAGAAAAACTTCAAGCAACAAATCTCTCACAACCCAGTAAAATATATAGAAGAAACACTCTGACAAAGAGACAAAATTTCTCTCTTAAAATACCCAAAAGCCACTTGCTTCAAGAAAGAAAAACACTGTTCTTCTGCCTTCAAAAAACTGTAGCAACCCTCTTTTTTTTTCCCTTCTGTACAACACCACGAAGAAGAAGAAAAAAAAACGGAACACCATGATACTGCTTCTCTCAGTAAAAACTGAATTTGAATGATGGGCCAAAAATTTGGCGAAAATCATGCTGAATTAAAATGGTCTTTTGGGCTTTGATATATTAAACAAAAGCCCAATAAAAATTTGCTGGATATGGCTTGAGTCACGTTCAACAAATCACCCTCTTGAATCAAGTATATCCTTGGATAAAGAAGCGAAACACAATCTTGAACTCACCCTACACTATAAGCATCAACAAGCAACATTAGCGAATACCTACTTTAAGTAGGTCATAGAAGAATTTAAACTTCACTCCTGACAAAGACTTTGTAAACATATTAGCAAGATTATTTTCAGATGCAATCTTCTCTAGCTTCACTGTTTTCTTGTTTACTTCATCTCTCAAGAAATGAAACTTCACATCTACATGTTTGGTTCGGTCATGGTATAAAGGATTTTTCGAAGGTGCAAGAGCACTTTGACTCTCACAGTGTATGATAGGTTCTGTTATATCTGTTGGGTTTTATGCCCTAAAACTCGTAGATAGTGAATGTAACTGTTGACCGGATATTAATGAAATAATATTGATATATTTCCATTAATTGTTATTAGTTATTTTATATTTGTCTTTGCCTAAAAATAACCCTAATCCAATAAACTAGACATCCAAGGCTGTAATATGTGTCTTGAACTATATGTAGCGACATATGAGATCATTGTTCAAGAAATAGCCTAAAGGGTCTATAGTATAGGGATAAGACTGGGTGCCTTATCCTGGTGACACTATGGATACGACCCACTTTGTATTTGATACAAACGTTGCGATCCAACGCGTTCGTGTAGGAGACATGCGAGTGGGGGTATCCTATGCAATGAGTTTGCATAAGACTGGACTGCGAAATAGTAACCACTGGTTATAACACCGTTAACTAGTTGGTTTTCTATTTCACTAGGACGACCTAGACAACTTTGTCTTAATCCTGAGTTGATTATGGACTCCTGCTCATGAGAGATTGTCCTTTGATTTGCATGGGTGAGAGTGGCCAATACGCCGACTCAATAAGCCTACCATTTTGGGGACAAGACCGAATGGAGAGCTGGGAACATAATCGTGCAAGATGGAATTCAGTCCTTCCCGACTTTAGGGAAGCAAATGAGTGTTCCCTTAAGTGGTTACTCCGAGTCTTGAGCAAAGGACCCTACCCTCTCAATGACACGAGAGGGTTTTATGTTTGATGGTTGGACCACAAACAGGTTGTTCATTAGAGGAGAACTGATACTTAAGGAAATAGAAGTAACCAAGGGGTAAAACGGTAATTTGACCCAGCTGGTGCTACGAACACTCGTGAAGGACTAACTAGTCGATATTGGTCTATATCCGTGGACACATAAAATATGTCTGCAGTGAGAAAAGTGCAATTGTGAGTCTACAGTGGAATGAACACACAGTTAACGAATATTGATTAATGTGGTTAATGAGTTTGACCAATTAATCTCACATCGTTGTAGCTTCTGATCTGCAGGTCCATTAGGTCCCACTGGTAGCTCATAAAGTAATTTGAGACAACTAAGTAATAAATGTAAATTGAAAATGTTCAATTTACTAAGGGAAACAAACATAATAAATATTGATATATTAATGTGAGAGAAATTAATATTTGAATAAATTCAAATATAAATTTATGGAAGTTTGAAAGAGTTCAAATAATGAATGAATTAATTTAAGGCCTAAAATCTATTTGGGCGAATTAATTAATTCAAGGCCGGAAATTAAATATGTGATATTTAATTGGTGGTTAATTAATTTAAGAATTCATTAACCGGGAATTAATCAATTATGGAAATAATTAATCACTTAAGGAAGTGATTAATCATTTATGGAAATGATCTAATCACTTATGGAAGTAATTAGTCATTTGTGGAAAAGATTAATCAATTATGGAATTGATTGATCATGATTGATTAAATAAGGAATAAGATTGAATCAATTTTGGAAAATATTGATTTAATTGAATATTTTATTCATGGCCTGTCTTCTATAAATAGAACACTAGACCTAATTGGTCCATGACACTTTGCTCTTACTCTTAGACTCTCAAGACAAGACCTAAAATTCTCTCTAGCTTCCCTCTTAGAGAAAGACTCCCACAAGTCTTTTGCCTCTTAGACCTAGAGTCATACCGGTGTAACCTCTGTGGTTATTGTGTCATTCAAGAAGAATTTTCCAGCGATCACAAGACAAAGGAGGCTGCTGCGTTTTGTTCGTTGGGGCGTCGTTGGCGAAGAACGGTCAAGTCTACAACGGAGGTTTGTAACGGTTCTTCCCCTTTTCTTTGGAAAAGCATGAAAATAAATTTGGATTTATTTTTCAACATGTTTAAACTGATTTTCCAGCAACTTTAAAGTATGTTTAAAGTTTGATTGAGTTTTCGTAACGGTATTTTAATGTTAATTAATATACGGCGTAAGGTCCAATCGATGCGCTTTCGCTGCGTGGGGACTTTTATTCCCTTCAATATCTCCCAGCATGTCTGAAATCAACCTTTTCAACCAAATTGCTTCCTTAACTGACTCAGATAATGCTATATACTCTGACTCGGTAGTAGATAAAACTACTACAGATTGAAGTGAAGATCTCCAATTAACTGTATTACCAAACAATTTAAACACAAAACCAGATGTAGATCTTCTTTTATCTAAAAAAGAGGCAAAATCAGCATCAACAAAACCTTCTAAACACTGAACATCAGAATCACCAGCTGTGTAAATTAAACCATAGTTCTTAATACCTTTTACATATCTGATAACCCATTTTACAGCTTCTCAATGACGTTTTCCTGGACAACTCATAAAACGGCTAATAACACTCATTGCATAGGCTAAATCTGGACGAGTACATGTCATTCCATACATTAAACAACCCACTGCATTAGAGTAAGGTACCTTTGCCATACCTGCAAGTTCTGTGTCTGTCTTTGGAGACTGAAGCTTTGACAATTTGAAATGAGAAGCCAAAAGGACAACAACTGCCTTTGCAACATCAAGACGAAACCTCTTAACCACACTGTCAAGGTAACCCTGTTGTGTAATTATGAGTTTTCCAGCAGCTCTGTCTCTGATAATTTCCATGCGTAGAATCTTTATTCTAGTTGAAACTAAATCTTTCATATCAAATTCTCTGCATAACTGTGCTTTTAAGTCAACAATTTCAGAATATACATGAGAAGATATAAGCATATCACCCACATATAGTAAAAAAAACACAGACACGTCTTTCGAAACATGTTTAACATAAACACAGCTGTCATAATCACTTCTATTAAAACCACATTTAATAATAAAAGTATCAAACCTTTTATACCATTGCCTTGGAGATTGTTTAAGTCCATAAAGTGACTTTTTCAATCTATAAACCAAATGTTCTTGTCCTTTTTCAACAAAGCCAAGAGGTTGAGACATGTAAATTTCTTCCTCTAGCTCTCCATGCAAAAACGTTGTTGTCACATCCATTTGCTCCAATTGAAGATTAAAATGAGCAACTAAAGACAACAAAACACGAATGGAAGAATGTCTTACAACATGAGAATAAACCTCATTATAGTCAATCCCATATTCTTGAGTAAAACCTCTTGCTACCAACCTAGCTTTAAATCTAGGTTTGTCTTCACCACTGATACTAGGTTTTACTTTAAACAACCATTTGCAATCAACAAGCTTATGATTTGGCGGTTTTTCTGAAAGCACCCAAGTCTAATTTTTCATCAATGAAGCCATTTCTTCATTCATAGCAATTAACCACATATCACTTTCTTTCGGTGGCATTGCTGCATCAAAATTTGCAGGTTCATGACATAACAAGATTTCATCACAATTTAAGGCATAAGTTGTTTCTTTCCCCTGTTCTACTGCACAACTTGCTTCATCATATCTTGTTGGTGGCCTAACAACTCTTCTCTGTCTATCTCTAGCTAACTGATAATCTGACAAGCTAGATTATGATGGATTATTTCCAGTACCTACAAACTCAGGTTGTTCCTCTGACGACTCACCAGTTAACTAATCATCAACCCTTGCAGCTTCATTATTAGAAACAGATTGCTCACCTGAAGATCCGGCAGTGTGTGTGTTTTCTAACTCAATCTCAAAAGAGTTTGAAGACATTATCAACAAATTTCTTAAAACTCATACTACCTGATAGCTCCCAAGGCATGTCAAATTCATCGAAATTTACATCTCTACTGATAATACATCATCCCTTACCTAGTTGAAGAAGCCATAGCTTATAACCCTTCACCTCATATGGATAACCAAGGAAGATGCACTTCCTTGCACGTGGCTCTAGCTTGTCTTATTTAATATGTGCATATGCATCACATCCGAATACCTTCAAATGACTAAGATTGGGAGGCTTTCCTGACCAAACTTCTTGAGGAGTTTTCATATCCAAGGCAACTGAAGGACTTCAATTTATGACATACGCTGCTATCGAAACTGCTTCACCCCAAAACATCTTAGGAAGCTTTGCATTTGCTAGCATACATCTCACCCTCTCAAGCAAAGTCCTATTGAACCGTTCTGCAAGACCGTTCTGTTGTGGTGTGTAAGGAACTGTGTGATGCCTCTTAATTCCAGCTTTTTTACACAAAGTTACAAAGTTTTCATTTAAATACTCCAGACCATTATCTGTTCTTAAAACCTTAATTTTCCTCCTAGTTTGATTTTCAACCAGGACTTTCCAATCTCTAAAGGTTGCAAATGCGTCAGTCTTGTTTTTCAAAGTAAACACCCACAATTTCCTTGAGAAATCATCAACAATACTCATAAATTATTTTGCTCCTCCAAGTGTTGAAACCCTTGCTGGTCCCCACAAATATGAATGAACATAATCTGAAATCCCTTTGGATAACTCAGTGCTCTTAGAAAATTTCACCCTGGTTGACTTTCCAAGAGTACAATGTTCACAGAAAGGTATTTCTAAAGGCTTGAACTTACCAAACAAACCTTGTTTGTGCAATTCATTTAAGCCTCTTTGAGAGACATGGGCTAATCTATTGTGCCAAATGACAGTTTCTTTATCACCTTTTCCTAAAACAACATTTGCACAATTAGCTACAGCTGAGGTTCCATTCAAAACATACAAGCCATTTCTAAGGTTACCTTTCATTTCAAGAAGTGAACCTTTATAAATTTGAAGAACGTCTCCTTCTAACTTGCAACTGAAACCTCTTTTATCAAGTTGTCCAAGAGAAACTAAATTTCTCTTTAAATCTGGAACAAACCGAACATCAGACAGGACCTTCTCCATTCCACCATAAAGTTTCAACCTGACAGATCCTATACCCTTCACAAGACAATGTTGATCATTGCCCATCAAAACCTTGTTACCTTCAAGTTCCTCAAAATCTTGAAAGTAATGTCTATGAGGTGTCATATGATAGGAACATCTAGAATCAAGTATCCACTCATTATCAACTGCAATCTCAGACACAGTTAGCACTCCTGCTGACTCATATCCTTCATGCACATTTGCAACAGTTTGTTCATCATTTTTCTCCTATTTCTTGTTCTTGTTTTTTTAACTAAAAACAGTTTTTAATCAAATGCCCTTATTTATGGCAATAATAACATTTTCTCTTCTCTTTACCTCTAGATTTGGATCTATGCTTAGTGTTCTTCACCTGTGATTTTCCTTTAGATTCTGATCTCCCTCTAACCACTAAGGCTTCAACATCCCTTTTCTCAGACATGATTTCAAAATCTTTGGATCTCAAGACATTTAAAACAATGGCTAAAGTTAACGAGTCTCTTCCATATTTTATTGCAGCCTTAACTTCCTTATAACTTTCAGGTAATGAATTTAGGAGAATAACAACTTGATTTTCATCATCTAACTTCTCCCCTGTATTTGCCAAATCTACACATATCTTGTTGAAATCATCTAAATTATCTTCTAAGGATTTGGATGGTTGCATCTTAAATCCAAAAAATCTTTCCTTCAAGTAAATCTTATTTGGCAGAGATTTACTTAAATAAAGTGACTCCAACTTAGTCCACAATTCCTCTGGTTTTTCAATATCGTTAACTTGTCGAAGCACATTATCAGATAAGTGAAGAATCATTGTGTTATATGCTATTTCCTGCATTTCAGCTTGTTTTTCTTTAGTCATATCTACAGGCCAAGTTTCTGGTTTATCTAAAATTTTACCCACTTTCTGTTGAACTAAAAGAGCTTTCAGCTTTTTTCTCCAAAGGCTAAAATCTCCTTTTCCATCAAACTTATCTAGTTCGAATTTTGCAGACATATTAGGAATTTTAATAGCCAATCAATCTCACTGATTTTTTTTTTTCTTTTCAGCCCAAACACAATTTCAGATACACCCAACAAATAACACAACCTAGCCAAACAGAAATTTCCAGATTAAATATTAAACCTACGAATAACAGAGATACACTCACAGATTCACAAAATCAAGAAACCCACTGCTGCTACTGCCTTAATCAACACTGCTCTGATACCATTTGTTGTGAAGAACTCCAAAAACCATGCTTTAAATCACAGCAAAACAGAAAATCACATATACCAAATATCAATTTGCCAACTAAATTAAAGAATAGAAAAATAGAGAAGACACAAAGTTTATAGTGGTTTGACCAATGAGGTCTACATCCACTGTGCAAGGCAAGATCAATCTTCTATTAACTTCAATCCAAGAACAATACAATCGAAAAAGAGAGAAAAACTTCAAGCAACAAATCTCTCACAACCCAATAAAATATACAGAAGAAACACTCTCACAAAGAGACAAAATTTCTCTCTTAAAATACCCAAAAGCCACTTGCTTCAAGAAAGAAAAACATTGTTCTTCTGCCTTCAAAAAACTGCAGCAACCCTCTTTTTTTTTCCCTTCTGTACAGCACCACGAAGAAGAAGAAGAAAAAATGGAACACCACGATAATGCTTCTCTCGGTAAAAACTTAATTTGAATGATGGGCCAAAAATTTGGGGAAAATCATGTTGAATTAAAATGGTCTTTTGGGCTTTGATATATTAAACAAAAGCCTAATAAAACTTTGCTGGATATGGCTTGAGTCACGTTCAACAGGGTCGTTACATAAATTGTTACAACATTATTAAAAGTATATGGTTTAAATTGTTACTTCCATAAAAATTGAAGGACCAAAAGTGATTTTTAACCTTTTAATTTTGTAACAATTTAGTCTTCGTACTTTAAAATTTGTAACGATTTAGTCTCTATCGTCAATATATATATATATATATATATATATATTGAGATTTATTGAATATTTTTGGATATGTAGATTGACTAGCTGATTGGGGATCATATGTAGTATTTATAAGCTACAAATACTATGTCTTACATAATTAAAAATGACACTTGATTTTAATGAAATTTTTTAAATTTGATAATAATTTTACTGAAAAGTTTAAGTATAGGAACTGAATTGTTACTGTAAAAATTAGGTATATGTACCTTAAGGTCGGAGAGCAAATCAAGGGAGCAATGTTGGAGACATGCTCCTATTGGATGGAAAATCAACATCGACGCCTTTGGAGTGAGGAGAAAGGAATGGGAATTAACATCAACTTGTTTTTCCATGACTCTTCAAGATATCTGATTTATGTCGGAAGTTAGGAAATTAGGAGGAGATAGCAACAGCATTGGGAATGAAGGCTATTATTGAAGGGTGTTGGGGAGAAAAATGTAGAATAACATATGATAATATTAATTATGAAAAAAAATTCAAAAGTAGACTAATCTCTCATTGTGCATGTTAAGCCATATAAGTTAATAATAGGATGCAAACAAAAATAAAAAAAGATAGGGAAAAGAGAACGACACCAGAAGCTATATTAGTTCATCCCAAGATCGAGACTACGTCCAGTCTTTTGCAACGACACGTTCTATTATAATTTTAGAGATTACAAAAACTCTCAAAATACGCACTACAAACTATGCCTCAATAATCCAATAAAGACTATTGACCTCCAAGTACCATAACTCATTATCTTGAGATAAACAACAAACACAACCCTCAATACAAGAAAGAAACTCTCTTTTCTCCCCAGAAAAAATACTCTCTTTTCTCCCCAGAAAAAATCTCACATCCGCACAAGAGAAAATAAACTCAACTGTAATTTAGTCAACAAAGAAAAAAAAATGCCCATTAAAAAGCCGCAAAGCACATATATATAATATATATGTAGAAAACAAACCTAATGAGTGTTGGAAGCGTGTGATGGACACTCACAAATTAGAATCAAATAAGAAATATTTGAGAAGAAACAATCCACCTGTATTGAACAAAGAACTCTTCAAGAAAACTACAAACTTGGTTCACACTTTTCTCTCTAACTCTTCTTGTGTTTTCTTCACCACACACTTGCATCAACACATTCTAAAGCTATCATATTTATAGGATTACATGGAAAAATCTAGATCTAAAACTCCCATCCCATCTTAACTTCATGAAGATAAAACTTCCATGCATGAATGTACTTAATCCCCAACAAATTAAAATTACAAAACTTACTCATTAAATTACTAATAACTTGTATAACTCATGCACTTAATTAATTAGAGCATGTTTAACTTACAACATCCCCCCTTAAACATGTTTTTCTCAAAACTCCGAGCAAAGTTCTCAACTTGCTAAACACATCGACCTTGAGTGGCTTTGTGAAAATATCTGCAATTTGATCTTCTGTCTTCACATATTCTACTTGAATCTCCTTTCTTGAAATGCAATCTCTGATAAAGTGAAATCTTCTATCTATGTGTTTACTACGATCATGAAACACTGGATTATTGGCTAGAGCAATTGTTGACTTATTATCCACATGGATCACAGTTGAATCCTCTTGCAAAATTGCAACTGTCTTAAGCAAAATTCTCAACCAGTTGCATGACATACACATGATGCTGCAGCAACATATTCTGCCTCACAAGTAGATAACGTCACGATAGGTTGTTTCTTAGAACTCCAAGTAAAAGATGTATTGCCAACAAAGAAAACATATCCACTTGTACTTTTTCGATCATTAAGATCTCCAGCCCAATCACTATCACAATAACCTTCAAGCTTGAACTCTTTAAACGATGAATAAAATAATCCATAGTCAAGCGTACCTTTGAGGTAACGAAGAATTCTCTTTGCCACTTTCAAATGAGTAGTTGTAGGAGATTCCATAAACCGACTCACTAATCCAACACTGAACAAAATATCTGGTCTTGTGCAAGTTAAATACCTCAATCTTCCAATCACGCTCTTGAAATATGAAGGATCTACAACATCTCCATCTTCATATTTGGATAGTTTTGTCCCAGTTTCCATCGGAGTTGTGACAGGTTTAGAATTAAACATCTTAAATTTCTCAAGAATTTCTGTAGTATATCGTTCTTGAGAAATGAAAATACCTTCCTTCGACTGCTTCACTTCGATGCCAAGATAATATGACATGAGCCCAATATCTATCATTTCAAATTCTTGAGTCATTGCCTTTTTAAGATCTTCAAACATACTTGGACAATTTCCTGTAAAAATTAAGTCATCCACATAGAGACAAACTAATAACATATCTCCATGACCATTAGTCTTAATATAAAGAGAATGTTCATGAGGGCATCTCAAATACCCATTGTCAAGGAAATATTTGTTAATTCTGCTATTCCACATTCTTGGCGTCTGCTTCAATCCATACAAAGCATTCTTTAACTTCAAGACTTTATCTTCATGACCTTTCACTGCATAACCAAGTGGTTGTTCCAAGTATACTTCTTCTTCAAGATATCCATTCAAGAATGCCGATTAGACATCCATTTGAAAAATCTTCCATCTATTATGAGCAGCAAGTGCAATTAACAACCTTATGGTCTCCAAGCGAGCAACAGGAGCAAATACTTCATCGTAATCAATGCCTTTTCTTTGAGAATAGCCTTTTGCAACTAATCTCGCTTTGTGTCTCTCCACTTCTCTTTTTTCATTTCTTTTTATCTTGAACACCCATTTGACACCTACTGCTTTCTTTCCACTTGGAAAAGTAGAAAGCTCCCATGTATCATTCTTCTTTATGGCTTTTATCTCTTCATCCATAGCAGTCTTCCAGTTTTCATCTTGTGAAGCTTCTTCAAAATTTAACGGTTCACTGTCACCAAAAAGACAAAAAAGAGTAAGATCACTAAAACTTTGACTTAACTCTTCTGTTTCATCATATATGTCTCGTAGACTTCTCATGCGATGAAGCCCTTCACTTGAACTTGATGCTGATGATGAAGGTGTAGTTTGTTTTGGATTGACCGACGATGGAGGTGGTGTTGATGGAGAAACAACCACATCACTAGTTTCATCATCATCTTCAGGAAAAAGTAGGAACTTATAATCTTTAGGTTCATCATTCCAATTCCATGAAACTTCCTCATCAAACACAACATCTCTACTTACCACCATCTTTTATGTGGTTGGATTATAAAGTTTGTAGCCTTTTGAGCTTGTATCATAGCCAATGAAAATAAGTTTCTCACTTTTATCATCGAGCTTACTTCGCCTTTGATCTGGTACATGTGCATAAGCGATGCTCCCAAATACTCTCAAATGAGAAATAGATGGCTTTCTTTCAGTCCATGCTTGTTGAGGAGTTTTGTTCCACAGGCTTCTAGTTGGGGAACGATTAGACAAATACACTGCACATTCAACCGCTTGTGCCCAAAACTCTTCTGGCATCTTCTTACTCTTCAGCATGCTTCGAGCCATATTGAGTATAGTTCGATTCTTCCTCTCAACAACACCATTTTGTTGTGGAGTATATGGAACTGTCATAGGTCGACGAATTCCATTTTCTACGCAAAAATCTTTGAATTCATTTGAAGTGAATTCTCCTCCTCTGTCTAATCTCAATGCCTTTATGTAATAACCACTTTCTTTTTCGACAAGAGCTTTAAATCTCTTGAACATGCCAAATACCTCTGATTTCTTCTTGATAAAATAAACCCAAGTTTTTCGACTGAAATCATCGATAAATAATAAGAAATAATTATTCTTACCGAAAGAACTTGGCTTTATCAGTCCACAAAGATCAGTGTGGACAAGCTCTAATGGTCTCCTTGCTCTTGAAAAAGATTCTTGTGGAAAACTCTTTCTTGATTGTTTGCCATAAAGACAACCTTCACAAAACTGATCTGGATGTTTGACATATGGCAGTCCTTTCACCATGTTCTTCCTGGCTAATAATCTCAAGCCATCAAAGTCAAATGCCCAAATCTCAAGTGCCAAATCCAAGACGAATCTTTCAAACACGACTTCAAACAGTTTGCAACATCGGTTTGAATGTTTAACAAAAACATTCTGTTCTTCGTCATTTGTACTATAGCAATCATATTATCACGATGATCTCTTATTGAAAGACTATAATCTTTCATCAAAATATTATAGCCTTTCTCTAAGAGTTGTCCCAAACTCAAAATATTGTTCTTCATATGTGGCACATAATAAACATTAGAGATACTCATGCTTCCCATTCTTCAAGTTTATCAAAATTTTACCTTTTCCTTTAACAAGAATTTTTGTACTATCACCAAATGTGATATTTCCACCAACTCATTCATCAAGTTCCACGAACATTGATTTACTTCCACACATGTGATTGCTGGCACCGCTATCAAGGTACCACGAATTATTTTCACATGTCTCTTCACCTTTGCATGCTAGAAGCAAAGACGACTCACCATTTTTAACGTCTTGCTCAGCATAGTTGACATTTTCTTCAACTTTATGTCTGCATTCCCAGGAATAATGACCAAATTTATGACAATTGTAACATTCAATTTGACTTTTGCCATACCTCTGATCATTATTTGATCTTCCTCCATATGGCCTTGAATTATTTTGTCTTCCACGACCTCTTGATGAATTAGAGTATGAATTACTCTCATCAAATTTCCTTTGTCCGTCATTTCCTCGACCTTGACCTCTGAAATCACCACGTCCACGATTGTTACCACGTCCTCGACCTCGATTTCTTTTTTCTTGGCTATCTTTTTTATCTCTCAACTACAACTTTGATTGAAAAAGTTGCTCAATTGTTTGTTTACTTTTCTTGAGAAGCTTCTCCTCATGGGCTTGCAAAGTACCCGTAAGATGATCGATGGACATTGTGCTTAAATCCTTCGATTCTTCAATAGCTACAACGATGAAATTGAATTTTTCATCCAATGAGCGAAGTATCTTTTCAACTACTTACTCATCATTTAACGTCTCACCATACCTCTTCATTTCATTTACCACTCCAAGCAATCTAGAAGTATAGTCTGAAATTGATTCAGACTCCTTCATATTTAATGCTTCATAGTCACCTCTTAATTTTTGGAGGCGAACCTTCTTTACTCGATCTACTCCTTTATAAGTATTCTCCAAAATTTGTCATGCTTGCATCGCAGTAGTTGCTCCAGAAATTTTCTCAAAATTTGTATCATCAATTGCTTGATGAATAATGGTAAGAGATTTTTTGTCTTTCTTTCTTGTATTTTGCAAAGCTTCTCGTTGGGCTTGATTCAAAGCCGCATCATTTTCTGGTTCTTCATAGCCTCTATCAACAATTTTCCATGCATCTTGTGAACCAAGTAGAGCTTTCATACGAATACACCAACTGCTATAATTTTCCTTAGTAAGTCGAGGCACTTGGAAAGGAACCAAATTGTTGTTTGCCATTTGCAAAAACAATTTTCCTTTTTTCAAGCTAAAGCTCTGATACCACTTTGTTGGAAGTGTGTGATGGACACTCACAAATTAGAATCAAATAAGAAATATTTGAGAAGAAACAATCTACTTGTATTGAACAAAAAACTCTTCAAGAAAACTACAAACTTGGTTCACACTTTTCTCTCTAACTCTTCTTGTGTTTTCTTCTCCACACACTTGCATCAACACATTCTAAAGCTATCATATTTATAGGATTACATGGAAAAATCTAGATCTAAAACTCCCATCTCATCTTAACTTCATGAAGATAAAACTTCCATGCATGAATGTACTTAACCCCCAACAAATTAAAATTACAAAACTTACTCATTAAATTACTAATAACTTGTATAACTCATGCACTTAATTAATTAGAGCATGTTTAACTTACAACAATGAGCCTTACTTTCAATTATCTCTTGCCTGCGTGTCGTTCAAAGTTCTATCAAATGTAATACTTTTGTTTTTGGCTTCATACTTTTATTTTTTACTCCATTGCAGTCCTCGCCTCTTGGCTGCCGTCGGTTGTATACCACCATTGTTGTAGATCCTCGAACTCAATCGCCCACTGTATTGCAAGGAATATGTGTAATTTGGATTTTGATGCAAACCGGGTGATTCTCCTCTCACGAAAAAATGGGCAGGCTTTTGTAGCCCCTGGTTATGTTGATCGTTTTTCTCAGGTTTTTGCTGTGGGTAGATTGTTTGGTGGTTAGCTTTAATGAAGTATTTTTTTTCTCAAAAAAAAAAAAAAAAACAATCTCCCACGTGGAGACAAATTACAGTCTTGCCTCCCACTACAATGAAACTTTCTCAACTTGACAAACTCAAAGGATCTACTCCAAGAACAACTATTATTTATTATTTTATTTGCAAACTCCAAGTCTCAAAATACCTAAAAAACAGTAAACTCAGAAAACAAGCAACAATAAAAAGTAATTATTGTTCATCTATGCTCGCCTTGAGGTATGAGCTAGCTATGTGGCTCTATCTCCCAAACAAAAGAGATAGACATGTAGTCTCACTTCAGCTAAGTGGCAACATTTGATATTTTCTTCCAACTCGAATAGTTGTTCCTAAAGAATATACATTTTGTAAATGACTTGAATCCTTTATTTCAACATGTTGACAAGCTAAAGACCTAGCCTTTGACCTTAGCAACTACTGTTGCCTTCCACTTGATGTCTTGACTCGCCTAATCGCGTGTGATTCAATTAACTTTTAGAAACTAATGCACAGTGTTTAAAACAGAAATAAATTTATAGAATATTTTCTAATAAATTCCCACTATTAAGCATACTTTTGAGGGTTTAGAGAACTTACGTTAGAGGATCGATATACAACAGCAAGTTCTCCTTTATCCCTCGAACAAGTGATCACAAATTCAACGAGCAGGAACACCAAATGTATAGCACACTACCACAAGAGAAATCATACTATCCTTTGAGTATATCGAGATTGGTGTTTGTTGGAACACTTCTTCCGGAAGTAAATTTCATAGAGAATAGAATTTTTCCTCTATAAAGCTTGAGAGAATTTGAGAGATTGAGAGAGAGTAATCTTGGAGATTGTGAAAGAGAGCTTGGTTCACGGACGCTCTATGATCACCTTTTACTAGATGGAAGGGGAGTTACGTGTTAACTCCCCACTCATCCCAAATCTCTCTTGTTTTTTTTTTTATAAATATTTTATAAATTAACAACTAATCAATAAACTATTCTTGGTCATTACACTTTCGTGCTGTTTGATTCGAGTTCAACCCATTCCTTTATTTCTGCATCGTTTGTAAAACAAGCCAACCTAGAACTAGAACCGTTAGGCTATATTTTGTCAGTCTCAACCCCTATGGGGGTAACGTTGCTAGCTAGTGAAGCGGTGAAAGCCTGTCAAGTGTTAGTGTCTGATCGACCTATGGATGTGACATTGATTGCCCTTGACATGAGTGATTTCAATGTTATCTTGGGAATGGAATGGTTGGCTTCTAGTTATGCCAACATAGATTATTGTCGTAAGGAGGTTTTTTTCAACCCTCCATCAGAGGTGAGCTTCAAGTTTAAAGGATCAATGATCAAGGGTGCTCCTAAAGTAGTCTTTGCAATGAAGGCGAGAAACATTATCGGCGAAGGAGCTTGGGGCCTACTAGCTAACATGGTTGACACAAAGGGCACCAAGGTATCAGTGACCCCAATACCTGTAGTGAGGGAATTCACAGATGTATTTCCTGAGAATCTAATAGGACTACCGTTGGCACGAGAAGTTGACTTTTGTATTGAGCTTCAGCCAAGGACTAATTCGATTTCTAAAGCTCCATATAGAATGGCCCCAGCAGAATTGAAAGAGCTTAAGATGCAAATTTAGGAGCTGCTAGATAAAGGTTATATACGCCCCAGTTTTATTTGTGAAAAAGAAGGATGGGTATATGCATCTGTGCATCGACTATCGGGAGCTAAACAAAGTGACAATAAAGAACAAGTACCTTCTGCCCATAATTGTTGACTTTTTTTATCACCTTCAAGGTGCAACAGTATTTTCTAAGATAGATCTACGATCAAGATATCATCAATTAAGGATTAGAGAGGAAGATGTACCTAAGATAGCTTTTAGGACAAGGTACGGGCATTACAAATTTACAGTGATGTCTTTTGGACTTACTAATGCTCCTGCAGTTTTCATGGACTTGATGAACATAGTATTTAAGGAGTTCCTCGATACGTTCGTAATTGTCTTCATTGATGATATCCTTATCTATTCCAAAACAGAGGAGGAACATGAGGATAACCTCAGAAAATTTTTGATCACCTTAAGAACGAACAAGTTGTACGCCAAATTCTCTAAGTGTGGTGTCGAAGAAAGGTGTCACAGTAGACCCAGCCAAAATAGAAGCAGTGACCAATTGGTCACGACCCACTTCAGTCAGCGAGATACAGAGTTTCTTGGGGTTAGCATGCTATTACCGCTGTTTTGTGCAAGGCTTTTCCAGTATTGTCGCACCTCTAACTCAGTTGACTCGGAAGGGTACTCCATTTGTGTGGAATGAAGCTTGTGAGACAAGCTTCCAATAGCTTAAGCGAAGACTAGTTTCAGCACGAGTACTCACAGTACCCGATGGTTCAAGAGAATTTGTTATTTACAGTGATGCTTCAAAGAAGGGACTAAGTTGCATGTTAATGCAGCATGGTAAGGTCATTGCTTATGCGTCTCATCAGCTGAAAGACTATGAGAAGAACTACCCGACCCATGACTTGGAATTGGCAGCAGTGGTCTTTGCCTTGAAGATTTGGAGGCACTATAATTAAAAACGAATTTAGATCACAATCAATAATAATTAATTAAAAATCACAAATCAAGGTCGCAAGAATATGTTAAACTTACATTAGGAGTCTCCAATTGTGACGGTTTAAACTTAGCCAGATAACAGAACACTCCAACTAACCGTCGGGGTTCAATCATCCCTTCCAAATCTAATTACCTACCTTAAAACTACGCTAATTACAAAGGAGAATGAAAAAAATGTAGAGAAAATAATGAGGGTTTTCAACCAAGAGGAGAAAAATCCAAGCTAGCCTAACCTAATCATGAAAAGAGTCCTTAAATAACCCACTTGATAGCATCAAGATGTTCCTAGCGGATTTTGCAAGGATTTATGCACGCTGGCAAAAATGCGGTTTGGAATATCCGACAACGTCGAGACGCTATAGGACAACATCTCGACGTTGTGCCCACTGTCCTATAGCGTTGAGCTTCCCCTTTTTCGACGTTGAGCTAGTGTTTTTCTCAGTGTTGAGATGGGTACAACTCTGTCTGTCAACTTGAATTAGCGCTTGGTCGTTGATTGAATTTTACTTGGGGTTAATTTGGTCATTTTCTCTTTTGATTAGCTCATTTTAACTCTGAATTAATCTCGAACCTCCATCATAAACCTACACACACATTATACTCATTTTAAAGCATTTTTTAGAAGGAATTCAACGAAGATAAGCAAAATATCTAAAACTAAACCTAGAAGCATTTGATGTTATCACTCCGCAGTAATTGACATGTACCCTCGATCAAGAAGTCAAAAGTTTGAATCTCTCATCCGTAAATATTGTTGAACTACTTTTTTTTTTTTTTGAAGTACATAAAACCTCTTAAACCACACGATTGATTCAAAGCAAAAGACAGAAATTTGAGCCCTACAAAATGGACCGAAGATACAAGCTTTTACACAAAGTCAAATTTAATAAGTTGTGGTTCTCATTCAACTTAGTCTCACTTCCACTTTAGTTATGGTCCTTTTTTTAATTGTGGAATCTCTCTCTTTAACTAACCATGATTTTTTTTTTTTTTTTATTTTAAATTTAACAAACAATGATTTCTTTCACGATTGGGCAAACTTGTATTTTACGAAGATGCCAGAAATATTCCACAAATAAATTTTAATTAATATAATAAGTTTAAAACGTAATAATATTTTTTTTTCTTGTTTTATAATAATCCACTCTTGAAATTCAGATTTTGAAATAACTAGTCAAATTTCTAAAACGAAAAAAAAAAAAAAATGAATCTATATTGGTCACCTAATAGTTCCGACAGTATAGATCACATAAATTATTTCTATATATGCTTTATTCTCGTTCACATGCTTTGTAGGGAAATTTTGAGGAAGTCACCAAACATAGAGGATTACTCTTCAAGCATCTTGGAGTTCTTATGAGCGAGGACACCTTATTGGTATATAGTAATAACTATCCATTTTTTATGTTTTTCTTAACTATATACTTACATATCCTATCATACGAATTTTAACATTATTTAAGAACCTAATAAATACAATAATGCCACTGAAAATCTAGAGACCTCCAAAACACATTTTGGAAAGATTCTAGACTAGAGTTATAATTTAACAAGTATAAAACCTAAAAGAAAAATGGTGACTAGATCAAGCAACTTAAATATTTTTTTTTCCCTCTACAGTACAAAGTTGATTCTTTTTAAGTGGACAGGGTAGCATAATTGGTGAATAAAGTCATCCATTGACAATAGACAATAAATTTGGAAGATATCTTTAAGCAAACCCAATCATTTTATTATAGAGTTTGAGAAGATGGAAAAGAAGCCTTATTTTGCTGTGTTGCTCAGACATACCATATATGCAGGAATGTTCATGCTCTCCAAAGCTGCATTTGATGGTGGAATGAATAATTTTGTGTTTGTTTTCTATAGGCAAGTCATTGCCACAGTCTTCTTGTTACCTATTGCTTTGTATTTTGAATGGTAATTGGTTTTTAATTCACCTTTTTGCTTTTCTTTTTATTTCTATATTTTCTTTGTGATTTTCTTGACTTCTCATTGAAATTTTCTGTTTGTTTCTCAGGAAAACTGCACCACCACTCTCATTCATCACCTTTTGCAAGATCTTTATGCTTTCTTTGTTTGGGTATGTTTACCGTTCTCCAATCTCTCTCTTTCTTTCTTTCAGTGCAGATGTAAAGTTTTGATTCATTGATGAGTCCCATATATCCTTTTTGTTGATATATGATTAATTTTATTTTCGCTTTTATCAGGTTCAGAGGTGATTTAACATGGTTTATGAGTAGGTTATTGATTAATCAAAATTTTAGTTCTTAAACTTTGGAGTTGTCAGTAAACTTCTAGAAGTGTCTAATAGGTCTCTGAACTTTCAATTTTATGTCTAATAGGTTTCTAAACTTTGAAAATGTCTGATAAGTCCCTAAACATCAATTTTGTGTTTGATAGGTTCCTAACATATTCAAATTTTAAAAAACTAACTAATTTATTAGATTTGAGATGATTTTTATGTATAATAGGACCTTAAACTCAATTTTGAGTCAAGTAGGTTACGTGAATTAAAAGAAATGTTAAATACGTTAAATACCTATTAGACACAAATTAGAAAGTTGAAACACACATATAGGACTAAAAATTTGAAGGTTTAAGGTCATATTTAGATACTTTTTAAAGTTCAGGGATCCATTAAATAGGGTTGTTCATCGGTCAGTCGATGTCAGTTTTGGACGAAAACCGACCTATCGGTTTCGAGATAGGTGGTCGGTGATTTTCAAATGTTCCATGAAATCGACCGACCAAATACACGGTCGGTCGGTCGATTTTGTCGGTTTCGAGATGTTGCCGGAAAACCCTCGACGCAAAAGAAAAAATGTTCAAAAAATCGAGTGAGAGAAGAGATAGAGTGAAAGCTTGAAGAGAAGAGAAACAAAAAGGAAGAAGAGAGAGAGATTTGAAGCACAATAGAAAAGAAGAGAGGAAGAGAAAGAAAAAAGAGAATAAAAAAATGAAGAAAAATGAAGAAAAGGTGAAGAGAAAAGAGAGAAAAAATGGATTGACGTGGAGAAGAGGGAAGAAAAAGGGAGAGGTGAAAAGAGAAACGGAAGAAGAATCGGTGGGATTGAGGAGGGTAGGAAAGAGAAAGAGAAAACAATTTTTTTTAAAACTAAAGTCATTAATTATGACTTTTGAGTTTTCACATGAGGTGACAACATAGTGCTGTGTGCATGCAGCCAAGCCAAACACACCACCCACCTTATATAATTTTTTTTATAATTTGATGTTAAAGGCGGTCGGTCGGTCGAGTCGGTTTTCGGTCTAATTTTGAACACCCGTACCATTAAATACAAAATTGAAAATTCAAAACCACTTTTTAATGTTAAGAGATCAAACAACACAAATTTGAAAGTTAGGGAATAAATTAGTAATTTAACTTAGTTTCTAGGTCTCTTCGATACTAGTTAAAAAACATTTTCGATATTTGTACTTTTACTAAAATAACGAGAACTTGAGTATGTAATGACTTAACTTCTATACTTTTAAATTTGTAAAGAATATTTAAACATCTATGTACGTGTGTATGTTAAGCACTAAATATGTTTCTAAACTATAGAGGCTAAATTGTCACATACTAAAGATTGATGCTCCAACTTGATGAAAGTAAAAATAAATAAATATGTTTTTTTAACCTAAAATTTTGAAGTTGAGTTTATTAATAGTCTACATATGACACAGATAAGTTGTTCTCTGTTGCAGGATAAGTATATGTCTAGATCTTTATGGGATTGGTCTTATCTATACGTCCGCAACTTTAGCTGCAGCAAGTATAAACACTATTCCTGTCATTACCTTCCTTTTCGCTCTTCTATTAAGGTAACGTAGAGCTTTAAGTTCTATTTTGGTCTCTGAACTTTCGAACCTGAATTCTAAGTTTGTAGATAGAGTTGTGTCTAATTCATCCTTCAACTCTAAAAAGTTTCTAATAAATCACAAACCTTTTAATGTCATGTTTACGAAGGTAGAAGCAAATATTACTTTATTATGGAACCGGAGACTCATTTTTTTTACCCATTGATTAGAACTTCATGGATAAAGTTTGCGAGAAATAATGCAATTAAGGACAAACCAAAGTTAAGTTAAAAAAAAAAACAAAAGAATAAGATATATCGATTTTCTAATGGATAATCTATGTCCCAAGAATATTAGGCGTGCATTGGTTAGGTGCAAAAATGGATTTCAAACCTCAATTTAAATTCTAGGCTAGAGATTTAGAATGACACCAACGAGTAGTTTGAGAACAAATCAAATGCAAAACTTAAAAGAATTAGCATATATATCTATCGATACTAATAAAGTATTTCTTCTTTCGTGTGATTCATATTTATCAAAAGCTTCGTTGAGATAAAAGTATAGTCTTACCCGAAAGTGTGGTGGGACTTTACATTCAAATGGGTCAAACTCTATAATAATGTTAATTCATGTTAGAGACACATGAACCATCACATATCTCTCCATAATAATGATATATGATATCATTAATTTTCGATAGTAGTCCTCATGACTTTACATTCAAATCTCTCCATAAGGATGTATGATATCATTCATTTTCGACATTAGTCCTCATGACTTTGTTTATTAATCCATCCAAAGGCTCTCTAGTACTAAATGTAGATGTCCTCTCTTACATACTGGTGATATTTTTCTTATCTAATGAATGTAAAACTTTATGGTTGAATTTCCAACCACTCATTATCTAATGAATGTGGAACTTTAGTTGAATTCTCAATCATTCAAGTACATTAAAAATGATTTCAAACAAAAAAAAAGTACGTTAAAAAGAATAAGGTATGCAATAAATATTACATAAGTTAGGAAAATTTACAAGTATTAACCTAAAATGGCTCATTTGACAAAAAATTTGTACCTTCCATTAAGAGTTTAGAGTTTCAAATTCCCACCTAAAATCATTTGGTAAGTTTCATGAAAGGACCAATACATACAATTATATTCTATGCATGCATTTTCTCACAAAAAAACACATTCAAACTCTTCGATCATTGATGATGTAATTGTCCATTAGGGTCCTGTCAAAAGAAGGAACGTCCATTTGGGAAATTAAAGGACGTCATTATGAGTTATTTTCATTATTTATAATCTAAAAGTAGAATAAAGTTTTCGACAACAAATTAATTTTGTTTTTTCCTCTTGTGAACCTTTTTACTTATTTATTCTATTATCAATAACTTTTCTTTTTCTTTTTTTATTCAGGACTCCTAAAGTTTTCTCCATATCATTATTATTTTTCATTTTCAGAGATAGGAAACATTTTAGACTAGGAGATTCCTCTCTAATATTGATTGGCATACATATGCTTCAAATCCTACTTTGGTCTTTATATTTCACGAACACTCAGAAATAAATAAATAATAAATCAAGACACATATATATTTATCATTAAAGAATCCATTAAAGTCGAGAGTTAGATTTCACATCGATTATAAATATGTCACGTATTTTAGAGCTAAGGTTTTAATCATGTCTGTTGATGGTCAATTTTGGTCAGAGGAACTCACATGACCTTCACGTGCCACCAACGATAAATTTGTAGATGAGGGGGGAAGATGTGGCTTGCAAGACGGAAAACCTGCACACTGGTGTGGTGCTAGCCACACCGACTCCGATGCTTAAGTCAGAAAACGGAAGTAGGAGGGCTAGAAAGTAAGAGAAGAGAGTAGAGAGTTCGGGTCCCCTTCTTCAGTGGCGAAGAAGGGTATAAATACCTGCTCATGCTCCTAGGGTTTTTAGGAGTTCAGAGGCGTTTCGGGACAAACTCGGCGGAACCGGGGTGGCCAGAGGCGGTAAGGACCAAACGGAGCCAGACAAGCGCGGCCGAGCAGGGGGTCGGGCCCTTCGGTCTTGGCCCGTCCCACTTGCCGGTTTCGCCACTTGGGTCCATCTTCCAGTCCGATTTCTCCCCGGTTGTCCTCGTCAGTTCCTTGTACATCGAAGTGGTCCAAAATTGCGTATAACAATGTCTTTCTTCCCAAAAAAAAAAAAAAGGTTTTAATCATGTCCTTACTTTTTTCAAATTTATATAAACTACATGGTTAAAAGTTTCATTATGGCATACTCCAAATTATTTAGGGAAGCTTTGGTCTAAATTTGTTTTAGGTTAAATTCTTTTTGTGTAACAAACTTGATGCTTATTTCAATCTAATTCCTAAATATTTAAAGCCTCTCCTTTAAATTTTACAATACAAAAATCATTTTCGTTCTTAAGACTAATTTTTATTAATAAAATATTTAATAGAAGTGTAACGTATGTACATCTGTTTGTTTATTTATTTGATGGGTACATATTTATTTGAACAAGTGTTTTTAGTCCTTGACAAATTCCAAAAAAGATCTTTAGAGATCTCACTCAACCTCCATTGCCAACGAGAGCTTAGTTCAACTGGCATAAAGTTGTATTGATAATCACAAGGTTTGTGGTTCGATCTCCCTCCCTACATATTGTCAAAAAAAAAAAAAAAAAAAAACCTCCATTGCCACACTCCAAGATTCTCGTTAGTAAATAGATATGCTTGTTAGCAAGCTCTTTATTTGCATAGATCACACGAATTCTTATTGGAAGGAACGCTTCTCAAACTACTCAACAAAGAGGTGTTCAAAGGGTCTTTGGTGCTCCAGGAAATTACTGTAAGCCTACTCAATCTTCTTAGAAAACTACTCAACAAAGAGGTGATCGTACCGAAAGGAAGAAGAAGTTTAAAGCTAATATTGAAAAAGAGTTCATCTCTTTTAATATTAATTCAGTTTGAGAGTTGACAATGACGAACCGTCTAACGAAGTTGATCTCAAGGAAGATTCAAAGAATGCTCAAAAGGCGTTAACTTCTCAAAGCATAGTGGAAAATCAAAGGGTCTCTGAAGAGGAGATCATTTCAAACAAAGAGTTATACTCAAATGGAGAGATCTTGATTGTCGAGATTGGAGAGGACCTTCAAAATTGGACTATTCCAAAGGTAGATCCCAAAACGATCTATTATCATAGTTCGTTCAATTTTCTTCAAAATCAGGGAATCAAGACTACCAAAGTGGTGATCCCTATTACCAAAGAAAGCGAAAGGATCAGACTCTTTTCTACCGAAATGATCAATAACTACAAGGAAGTATGACAATATATTCACTTGGGATTAATCCAAGTAGCAATCAAACCTCTATTTAGAACAGGTTTGAATACTTCAATACTCCTAGTTCTAAGTGATCGAAAACACAACGACTACCTCAACTCTTTATTTGGTATTACTGAGACCAATTTAGAGAAAGGTCTAGTCTACTTCAACTACTATCCTAATCATACTTTATCCCTGAAGATATACATGGTTTCTTGATTTGTTGATCATTAAGGTCAATCTCAAAGGATTAAATATGATGGAAGGAACAGATGCAATAACGGTGATTTACAGAATAAGTCATTGATTGATGCATACCACTCTTTCTACAAGAGCTCTCAAATCATCTCCAAAAGGTTCAACTATGCTGATAGAAGCAAACCTTGAAAAGTCAAATATTTCGATCCCTAGGATGCTCTCATGGGAAGAAGATATCAAGAGATCTGAATGGATCATTGAAGAAGTGATTCCAGTTCGTTCAAAGAAGAAATCTCTAGTGCAAATAGAAGAAGGTCATGATGGCAGGGTCGAAATAAAATTCCAAAAGGAATCAAGTGAAGAATTGGGGATTCATGATTTTAAAAGTGCTAGAGCAAGTACGTCTAGCAGCGGGGCGTATACTTCAAAGGTAGAATTCAACTCTTTAAGGAGGACAAACTCTTTAGGGGTCGTTTGGTGCAGGATTTTGGAGATAGGAATGGGCAAGGATTTCTGATACCCTTGCTTGTTTCAAGGTTTCTGTGGTGGGCCCCTGGGAATAAAGCATTCCCAACCATAATTTATGCCCTTGCAAAAACATGAGCTTTCTCTTTGTCCATCTTTTCTTTTTTATTTTTATATGCAATTTTATTTTAAATATAGTTAATTAATTACCTAATGGATACTAAATTAAAAAATAATATAATAAATTATTTAATTAGATTAAATAAATAATAATTTGTCAAGAATTTCAAGTTTTTTTTAAAAAATAAATACTTAGTCTAAGTTTATTAAATGGATGCAATTACATATTTACTAAAATTATAATTAATTAGTTAGTCTTAGATTTCTTCATTAAAATAATTATGTGCAGCCTCAAACATTCCTATTGTGTCCTCTACATCTTCATCGGCATCTTCGAATTCAACTTTTCCACTTATAGATGCATTTTCATTTTCTTCCTTCTTCGATAATGATTCACCATGCCAAATCCATGTCTTATAGCTTTGACCGATACCATGAACAAATAAGTGGTCTCTTACTATATTCACATTTTGAAACTTTACATTCACACACTTCAAACATGGACAACGATTGACATTTGGTCTATTCGAATGTCGTAATCCATTTTCAATGAACATCTCAACTTTGAAGCTATATTCTTCTGACATTCGACTTTTTGTCATCCACGACTTATCCATTACTATAATTTTGTGGCTTGAAAGTTTAATCTACAAAGAAGAACAATTATTACTTAAACTTGTGTACTTTCTAGACCATTAAGAAGAAGATGAGTGAAAATTGAACTACCAACGAGTTCATTGTTCACTAAGTCCACGATCTTGACACTAAAAGTCAACATCATGATATAACATCCCAATTTCAAGAGATCATAACTTAAACAAACCATTTCAAAGCATGACTTAAGTATTTATCAACTTCCCAATAAATCCAAATAAAAACATAAACTCACAAACACCTTCAAAGCATAACACAAGTGTTGTAAGCAATACCAATCAAGCAACAATCAAAGATACAAGAGGAAGGAAGAGAAAGAAAGAATTGACGCACAAGGTTATAGTGGTTCGACCTATGGTCTACATCCACTCTCAAAATAGCCAGGGGAGTATTTCTTTTATTGATTCTCACAAACCAATCAAGTACAGGAACAAAAGGATACAAGAGATCACACACCATCTGATGTTAAGCTCAGAGGCTATTTATACCTAACTCTTTGTAGAAGAAAATAGTAAAGCAACAGGCTTCCAACTAACAAGTTTTCACGTGATCTGCACGAGCAATAGGTTGATAGATAATAACAGAACATGAATATCAGTCACAACAATTCACCCTCTTGATATTTTGATTCTGTATGATTCATAAACTCCTCTACTGGTTGCTTTGGTTAAACTTTTGCTACTGGCTAGCCAAAATCAAGCTTGAGTAGTTCACCCAAGTATTCAAATCTGTTAGCAGGCAATGACTTAGTCATCAAGTCAGCAGGATTGTGGGCTGTGTTGATTTTCGACAACTTGACACCACCCTCTTGAACCACCTCCCTTATGAAATGGAACTTCACATCAATGTGTTTAGTTCTATCGTGGAAGGTTGGATTTTTGGACAAGGCAAGAGCACTTTGGATATCACAATGGATGGTTACTTCATATTTCTTTCCAATCATCTCTGAAACAATGCCCTTCAACCACAAAACTTCCTTCAAAGATTCTGATAAAGCAATATACTCAGCCTCTGTTGATGATAATGCAACCACTGACTACAGTGTAGATCTCCAGCTAATGACATTTCCAAAGAGTTTAAACACATAACCAGTAAGAGATCGTCGTTTGTCCAGGTCAGCTGCATAATCAGAATCTACAAAACCAGTAATATCCTCTCCAGTTGAATCAGATTTTGAGTAAACAAGGCCTCGGTTTGCAGTGCCCTTCAAGTATCTCACTATCCACTTAGTGGCTTCCCAATGTAGTCTCCCTTGATTGCTCATAAAACGGCTCACCACACTCATGGCATATGCGAGATCTGGCCTGCTGCAAACCATGCCATACATCAACTACCTACCAAGTTTGCATAAGGAACAACACTCATCTCAAGAATCTCTTGTTTTTCAGTAGGTGATTGTTCCATTGACAGTTTGAAGTGTGAAACAAGGGGTGTTTTCAAAACTTTACAATCTTCCTTGTGAAACTTCTTTAATACTTTGGCAAAGTATTCCCCTTGAGATATAAACAAGGTACTATGGATCAGATCCCTTGTTAGCTCCATCCCAAGAATCTTCTTAGCGATTCCCAAATCCTTCATTTTGAATTCATGATAGAGAGCAGTCTTTATTTTCATAATTTCAGCATTGCTTGAGGATGCTAACAAGATATCATCAACATATAGTAGTACCAACACATATACAGAGGTAGAACAAGTCTTTCTTTACACACAATTATCAAACAAACTCTTATGAAAGCCCTCACGAAGAATAAAAGAATCAACCTCTTATTCCACTACCTTGGAGACTGTTTGAGCCCATATATCGATTTTTGAAGGTGGCACACTAAGTTCTCCCCTCCAACTTCAATAAACCTCAGAGGTTGTTACATATAAATGTCTTCTTCAAGATGACCATAGAGCAAAGCAGTTGTGACGTCCATCTGTTTAAGCTCTAGACCAAAGTGAGCAACTATGGAGAGGAGAATACGGATGGACGTGTGTCGCACAACTGGAGAAAAACCTCTGTGTAATTCACACCTTCTTGCTGAGAAAAACCCTTGACTACAAGTCTTGCTTTATATCTAGGCAAACCATGAGGATTTAAACTCGGTTTCAACTTAAAAATCCACTTACAGTCCACAATTTTCTTTCCAACAGGATCTTCTACAAGGTTTCAGGTGTTATTCTCATATAAGGACTCCATTTCAGATTTCATTGCATCTAACCACAACTTACTGTCAGCAGACTTTACGGCTTGAATTTAGGTATTAGGCTCATTGCTAAAATTGTCAGTGTAGCAATTAAACGCATACCCTAAAAAATCAGCTTCATCATACCTGGAGGGTGGCCTGATAGCTCGTCTCTATCTATCTCTAGTGAGCTGATAGTCCCTTAGATCATCTGCAGGTTCAAGTGTTTCTTGTTGCTCCTCATGATCACTAGCTTCAGTAGTGTTAGAAGGTGTTTCAGCTGTTGTACCAAAGTCAATTTGTACAGCATTAGAACTGGTGGCTTGCAGTTCTATTTCAAACGTGTCTGTCTCTTTGCTGGTGCCAGTTGTGTACTCATTTTTCCAAGACATCATATTCTCATTGAAGACCACATCACGGCTAATGATACACTTTCTTTCACCTGGTTCAAGGGACCACAATTTATAGGCTTTAACTCCCTCAGGATAGCCTATAAAAACACACCTTTTAGCACGAGGTTGCAACTTGTCTTGCCTTGTGTGTGCATAAGCAGCACACCCAAAAACTCTCAAGTGCTTCAAATTCGGTGGCTTTCCTGTCCAGACCTCCTGAGGAGTCTTAAATTTTAGAGTTGATGAGGGACTTCCATTGATGATATATGTTGTCGTGTTCACTGCCTCACCCCTGAAAACTCTTGGAAGATTAGGGTTCAAAAGCATACATCTGACCCTCTCGAGGAGCGTTCTATTAAATCTTTCAGCAAGTCCATTTTGTTGAGGAGTTCCAGCAGTTGTGAGGTGTCTCGAGATCCCAGAAGACTTGTACAAGTTAATAAACTTCTCATTCAGATACTCCAGGCCATTGTCCGTTCGAAGATACTTGATCTTTTTACCAATTTTTTTCTCAATCTGAGTCTTCCATTCAAGAAATCGCTCAAAAACTTCATCTTTGCTCTTTAAAGTGAAGATCCATAGTTTTCTCGAAAAATCATCAATGAGAGTTAGGAAATACCTAGCTCCTCCATGTGTTGTTATCCTTGCAGGCCCCCAAAGGTCAGAATGAATGTAATCTAACCTGTCCAAAGTCGAATGAGAGGCTGCTTTAAAAGGACTTCTCGTGGCTTTCCCCAAGACGCAATGTTCACAAAAAGTCAAGGCAGTCAGCCTATTGTTTCCAAGTAAGCCCTGTTTTGCCAAACAGTCTAGTCCTTGCTGACTGATATGACCTAGCCTCTTATGCCAAAGACTTACCTCTTCTGTAGCTTTATCTGAGACAACATTCAACTGATTAACCATAGTTGTCCCTTGCAAAAGATAAAGTCCACCAGAAAGTTTGCCTGTCAGCTTAACAACACCATCCTTAAGAACACTTAGAATCCCATTTCCTGACCTGAAATTGTAGCCAGCTTTGTCAAGAGTCCCAAGAGAAATTAAATTTATCTTCAAATCTGGTACAAACCTTACTGATTTCAAAATCTTCACAGAGCCATCCAAAAGTTTCAAACTGACTGTCCCAATGCCTTTCACTGTAAACTGCTGGCTATTACCCATAACGACCTTTCCACCTTCAATTTCTGTAATATTAATGAAAAAATGCCTCCGAGGGGTCATGACGAACGTGCAGCCTGAATCCATTATCCAATCTTCTACACAGTTTTCGCTTGTAACCATTAACACCTCTGCTGACTCATATCCCTCGTGTAAATTTGCAGACACCTTATTATCTTTAGTCGACTGCCTCTCTGCCTTTCTCTTAAGCTGTGGACACTCCCACTTAGTGTGCCCATCTTTGTGACAGTAATTGCATTTTACATTACTGTTATTGCTCTTAGCATGCTTGCCATAATTCTAAGGTCTACCAAATTGTTTTCCACTTCTTTGCTGTGAATTTTGTCCTCTAGAATTTTGCCCTTTATTGTGAAAGTTTCTCCCCTTAGAATTGTGTTGTTGCTTTTGTTTTCCTTTCACAAATAGGGCCTCTAAATCACTCTTTTCGAGTTTAAGTTCTAGTTTCTTCATCCTTAGGACTTCAAGAACTCGGTCAAGTGTCAAATCATCCCTTCCATATTTGATTGCTGACCTAACCACCTTAAAGGACTCGGGTAAAGAATTAAGAAGGATTACGACATGATCTTTCGAATTAACTTCCTCATCGGAATTCGCTAACTCAGTGTATATAACACTAAAATCATCCAAGTTTTCTTCCAAATTCTTTGACGTATCCATTCTAAATCTGAAGAGACACTCCTTAAGATAGATTTTATTGGTAAGATTCTTCGGCATATAGATTTCATCTAATTTAGCCCATAATTTTGCTATTTTCTCAATTTTACTGACTCTACGCAACACATTATCTGAGAGATGCAGTATAATGGAGTTATACGCTATATCGCACATTTCTTCCTTTTCACTATCAGATAGAGAAGCAGGCAACTTACTCGGATCAGTCAAGGCTTTGGCGACCTTCTGTTGAACAAGTAGGGCCATCATCTTCTTTTTCCAGAGCCCAAAATCGCCTTTGCCATCGAAACGCTCCAATTCAAACTTTGTCGCCATCGTCGAACAAATAACCCACGAGCATTTCTTGATTCAGTCGAAATACGGAAGAACAAACTTCCTTTCTCATACAATGTACCAGCACAAAGATCCAAAGTACAGCCAATCGGGAAGAAACAGAGAAAGATCGAAAGAAAGAAAGAACTAGAATCCTTCTTTCATGGCTCTGATACCAATTGTTGTAAGCAATACCAATCAAGCAAGAATCAAAGATACAAGAGGAAGGAAGAGAAAGAAAGAATGGACACACAAGGTTATAGTGGTTCGACCTATGGTCTACATCAACTCTCAAAACAGCCCGGGGAGTATTTCTTTTATTGATTCTCACAAACCAATCGAGTACAGGAACAAGAGGATACAAGAGATTACACACCATCTGGTGTTAAGCTCAAAGACTATTTATACCTAACTCTTTGTAGAAGAAAAGAGTAAAGCAACAGGCCTTCCAACTAACAAGTTATCACGTGATCTACAAGAGCAATAGGCTGATAGATAATAACAGAATATGAATATCAGTCACAACAACAAGTATTTCTCAACCACCCCAACTCAACTAAACTTATAAACCAACACAAACAAACAATTTCAAAGCATAACGAAGTATTTCTCAACCCCAACTCATCTAAATTTATAAACTAACACCAACAATTTCAAAACTTAATTCAAGTATTTCTCAACTTCCACCTAAATTCAACTAAAAACATAAACTAAAACAACCAAATTTAAAATCCTAATTAAAGCATTTCTCAACCTCTCCCCCACTAAACTCAAGTAAAATAACTAACTATAACAAACAATTTCAAGATATAACTTATGTATCCATCAATTTCTCACAAAATTAAACTAAAACCATAAACTCAAACAAACCATTTCAAAGCATGACTTAAGTATTTATTTATCAACTTCCCAATAAATCCAACAAAAAACATAAACTCACAAACACCTTCAAAACATAACTAAGTATTTCTCCACCCCCAACTCCACTAAACTAACAAACTAACACCAATGATTTCAAAACTTAATTCAAGTATTTCTTCAACTTCCACCTAAACTCAACAAAAAACATAAACGAAAACAACCAAATTCAAATTACTAATTAAAGCATTTCTCAACCTCTCCCCCACTAAACTCAAGTAAAATAACGAACTATAACAAACAATTTCAAGAGATAACTTAAGTATCCAACAACTTCCCACAAAACTAAACTAAAACCATAAACCCAAACAAACCATTTCAAAACATGACTTAAGTATTTATCAACTTCCCAATAAATCCAACTAAAAACAAACTCACAAACACCTTCTAAGCATAACACAAGTATTTCTCAACTCCCCCCCCCCTCCTAACTCAACTAAACTTATAAACCAACACAAACAAACAATTTCAAAGCATAACTAAGTATTTCTCAACCCCCAACTCAACTAAACTTACAAACTGACACCAATAATTTCAAAACTTAATTCAAGTATTTCTCAACTTCCACCTAATTAACTCAACTGAAAACATAAACTAAAACAACCAAATTTAAAATCCTAATTAAGGCATTTCTCAGCTCCTCCCCCACTAAACTCAAGTAAAATAACGAACTATAACAAACAATTTAAAGAGATAACTTAAGTATCCATCAACCTCCCACAAAACTAAACTCAAACAATTGAGCCACAAGAAAGGACCAAAATGAAACCTAACCCAAACCTCAGGGACTAAAAGTGTATTTTCCCTTTTTTATTGTTTTTGCATAAATTATCACTCAAAATGATATGAAATATATCATAAAACCCTTTTCACTAAATAAACTCGGTTTTCAGGGCTAAATAACCTTAAAAAATGAGCATTATCAACTTCTGAGAGAGTGAAGACTATCCTCATACACAAATACGAGCCTTTCCAAGATGCTTTGTCCTCGCCCAAATGCTTCCTAGCAAAATTCCTAAGAGATCACCTAACATTGGATTACTCCAAGCTAAAAATGCTTAACTTTGAAGTCCAATAATTGAGCCACAAAAAAGGAATGTGCATTTGTTGATATAGGTAGCTATAGTAACTATCAATTCTTTTAAGCCTTTCTTAACCATGTTGCTCTTGCATAGCCTAGGGATCATCTCTCATTCCATGTGGTGTCAATCATTCATGTACCCCTCCTACTCCAATGTTACATGCCCACCATTTTCTGCTTTGGTTCGTCCTTGAAACTATATCTTATTAGGAGAGATTCTGCTCTGATACTATTTGTAATAGTCAGGTTCATGTTTCAAACCAGGATTCGATGCAAGATTTAGACCATTCTGAATCTCGGTATGAATTCTGGTCATGGGTCATTATAGATAGTATCAGAGCCCGAAACCTCTACCAGTAAATCGAAAATGAAAATTTTCAGTGAGGAATATATTAATAGGCATTAATACCAGATGGATGGAGGATTGAGAGCTCTTAAGAAATCTCAGTACAAGAAAGGCTCGAAGTTTCTCAAAGAAGAGAGAATGTAAAATGTTATATGCGTTTGAGATTACATGAAAGTCCTTTTATAGATTTCAAACTTCAATTAAAAAAATCAACTTATGAATATATGAGATTACATATGTCTGGAAAATAGATAAAGATGGGTTAAAATATCATTTTTGTCCTTATACTTTGGGTGTCATTCCATTTTAGTTCTAGTATTTCTAAATGTCGAAATTTAGTACAGACACAATGTGAATATATGTTTCCAAAATTTATAGACAAAAATAAAATAGAGACCGAATTTTAAGATTAATTGAAAATAATATAGAGACTAAATTTAGATATTTGAAATTACATGAGCTAAAATAGAGTAAGTCCTAATATACAGAAACTAAAATGGTATTTTAACCATGAAGATTAGAAGATAGATCAAGATGAACTAATAGAGATTTGTTGAGATTGATTGATGTATACTTTCATAAATGAGGAGCGAATGTTCCAACTTATATACAAACACAAATACCAAACAACTTGAGTTATATTCAAGTTCTTAATTGTTATGTTGATGTTCACAATTAACCATTTTACTTCATTTTCTATATCTAAACAAAATATGTTTGGCAGGGCGGAGGTGTTGAGGTTAAAGTCAACAACAGGATTAGCAAAGGTGGGAGGAATCATTGCTTGTGTGGGTGGTGTATTGATTTTGGCATTCTACAAAGGCCCTCAACTTACACTCTTTAACAATCATCATCTTTTGGATACTCACAATCATCATCAATATCAACTTCGTGTCACTTCAACCAAAACTTGGATAAAGGGTTGCTTCATACTGTTGGCTTCAAATACCTTATGGGGTTTGTCAATTGTACTTCAGGTAATTTAATCATGTAAAAAGGTTATCTATTAATACAAACTATGTTTTAAAATTAAAAGTAGTGATTTTTACTTCTCAAGATTTTGTTTGTTGTTTTCTAAAATTTGATTAACATTTCAAACATAGTTTTGAAAAGGTGAAAACTATAAACTAAAAGATTTGGATCAATAGTTGTATGACTTAAAGAATACTCTCATTCACAGTAGTTAATTCTTGTTGTTTACAAAGAATCAAAATACATGCTTTTTATAAGTGACAGAATAAACTTCTTGTAAAATACATTCAACGGTAACATGACAACATTCTAAATAAAATCCCTTTGATTATTCTCTCCTTATTTGGAGAAGTCAATCCTTTGATTATGGAAGGTGCTGGTTGCTTGCAGTAATTGGCAGAGAATAATTTCCTGCTGTAATTGACAAAATAATGGAGCACATTCTTGATAGAATATATCCTTATTTTTCTGATGTATTTGCTGTCAAAGGAAGGTAATTTGCAGCTGTAATTGTGGCGCCTTAATTTGACGAGGTGACAACTGCAATCAAGGAGGAGGAGCAATCAATTAGGAAGATGGTGTTGTTTGGTGTGTTCTGATATCTTTCCTCAAACTGATGGTAGTGTTTGAACGAACATTAAGTTTGCTTCTGAGATTCTTGAATGATTGTTTGGGTAATGGTTTGGTGAATATGTCAGCTACTTGTTCTGATGAAGGCACATACTTGGTGATCAAGGATCCAAGGGCAACCTTTTCGCTCACAAAATGGTAATCCATTTCAATATGTTTCGTACGAGCATGGAACACGGGGTTAATGGACATATGTAAGGCACTCAGGTTATCGCAATAGAGTTGAGGAGTGTGTAGAAGTCGTATTCCGAGTTCCTTAAATATGAAGGTTATCCAAGTTATTTCAGCTGTAGTGGTGGCCATGGCTCGGTACACAGCTTTTGAGCTAGAACGTGCTACATTGGGTTGTTTCTTCGATGACCAGGAAATACAATTTGCACCTAGGAAGATGTAATATCTTGTTGTGCTACGACGAGTGTCTGGGCAACCACCCCAATCTGCATCACAAAAACCATATAAGTTAAATGAACTATGCTTATAAAAGGTGATACCATAATCTAGTGTTTTAGTGAGGTAACGCAATATGCGTTTGACATTCTTTTGATCTTTGATTGTTGGTGCTTGCAAGTGTTGGCACACTCGGTTCACTGAATGGACAATGTCTGGACGAGTTAGAGTGAGGTATTGGAGTGAGCCAACAATGCTTCTATATTCACGAGGATCAATGATGGAGTTATCTCCTAGGTGTGGTGCAACATGGACTGCCATAAGTGTGCTCATGGGTGAAGCGTCAAGCATTCTTGCTTTGTGTAGAATTTCACGTGCATATTTTTTTTTGTGTGAGAGTGATGCCTTGAGGATTATAGTGCACTTCAATCCCAAGAAAGAACTGTAATCTTCCCAAGTCTTTTACTGAAAATTCTTGTCCTAATTGGTTGATGAGGTCTTGAATTTGTCTTGGGTGAGTGCCTGTGAGAATTATATCATCTACATAGATTAGCATAAGTAATAGACTTGATTCATGTTTAAGAATAAATAAGGAAGGATCAGAGGCAGAGCAAATAAAACCAAGTTGAAGAAGAAAATGTGATAGTCTATCAAACCATGCACGTGGGGCTTGTTTTAGCCCATAGATAGATTTGTTGAGTTTGCACACATGATGTGGCAAGTGAGGATGTAGAAAGCCTGAGGGTTGTTCCATATATACGTCCTCCTTTAGGTGGCCATGAAGGAAGGCGTTTTTTATGTCTAATTGAAGAAGGCCCCACCTGAGCTTACTGCAATGGCAAGAACTAGACGAATGGTAGTGGGTTTGATCACTGGACTATAGGTCTCGTCATAGTCAACTCCTTCGATTTGTGTGTAACCTTGTGCCACTAGCCTAGCTTTGTGTCGCTCAATGGTTCCATCTTCCTTGTACTTTGTTTTGAAAATCCATTTGTAGCCCACGACATTAGTGTGAGAGGGTCGAGGTACAATGGTCCAGGTGTTATTTTGCTTTAATGCTTGCATTTCTTCTTCCATTGCATCCTTCTAGTGTGGGATTGAAAGTGTCTTTTTATAGTTCTTGGGATCCATTGAGTGAGCAATCAAGGAGTAATGCATGGACTTGCTTTTTGTAATATTGGTAGCCGCAGCCAATTGAGGATCAAGACTTGGATTGGCTAAAAGTTTTCTTCTAGTAATCATGTGATGTTGTTCTGTATTCGTGTCTGTTCACACGTAACTTCGGGGATGGAGACACGTGGAATAAACTTTGATTTGTATTAATGTTGTATGCGTGTGGGTGTACAATCTCTAACTTTAATCCTCTGATTCTCTCTCTTATGTGTGTGGGTGTGTTTCACTCGAGGGCTGGAACGCTTGATCTCGAGTCTGAAGCTTCAATGGATTCTTGGAGCTTGAAGTCTTCCAGTCTTGAAGGAGTCTTCAATCTTCAAGAAGTGTTGATGTCCTGAAGAGTCTTTGATCTTCAAGGAGTATTGAAGTCTTGAAGAGTGTTGGGTCTTCAAGAAGTGTTGAAGTCTTGAGGAGTGTTTGGTCTTCAAGAAGTGTTCAACACTTGGACTTATGGATTGCAGAGAGTCTTCGGTCTTCCGACTTGGTGGAGTCTCTCTGAATTCTCTGGTTCTGCTTGAGAGCTTTGAAACTCTAAACTCTTGTCTTTGTGGGAGTGTAGAATTTCTGAACCCTTGAAATGATGGAGAACCCCTCTATTTATAGAGTTCTCGCTGGATGGACCCTGGTGACTTTTGGGCCTAACAACTTGGGCTTGGGCTTTATTGGTCTTGGGTCTGGTTTATATTTCACCCAAAACCATATGACCCAAATATTTAAAAGACCCAGATTTGATCCAATTAATTATTTTCTTTAATTAATTGGTCAAATCAATTAATCTGATCAAAATAATTTATTTTTAATTAATTGATCAAATGGACATTTGGCCCTAAAAATTTATAATTGGCCAACTTTGTCTTCAAATTAAATTTGGGATACATGTCAATTTATAATTGGTCCCAAATTTAATTAATTATAATTTTGTCATTAATTTTAAATAATGACGTGACAATTTGTCATTGGCCAAAATTTCTCCTTCAACAAATGCCCCCTTTTCGAGAGTTAGTCACAAGTTATGTGTGAGTGAATCTCGAAAAAGATATTTTGGGATCAAAATGCAATATATTTGTTCTTGATTTTGACTCCCTTTGGTGTGTCAATTTAATCAAAATATGAATTTTGGTCAAAATTTTGATTTTTTTATTTGACACACTTTTATCGCCAATTAATCAAAATTTGAAGTTTGGTCAAAATTTTGATGATTTTTTTTCTTATTTGGCAGCAAACTTTGATTTGAAGTTTGGCCAAATTTTGGTTTATACCCAAATTTTGATTTGAGGTAAAATCCTACCCAATTTTAACTCGCATTTGGAATAGAATTTGAGGTTTTGACTTTGGTTCATTTGGGATAAAATTTGGATTATGCCAAACTTTTGGCTTGAGGTAAAATTCTATCCAATTTTAACTTGCATTTGGAATAGAATTTGAGTTTGGGACTTTGGTTGATTTTGGGTTTGACAAAATTTGGATTGAGAATAATATGAGTTGACCGAATAGCATATATGTATATATTAACAAGCAAATGTTAATCAAAAGACTTGAATGGTCTGTTGGTTTAATAACCAAGTTGCATATTTAAAGGTCATGGGTTCGAGTCCCAAAATTGCTAATCTTAAATTTTAAGATTCATATTTCTCATGAGAGCCTTTGAAGCCTAGGAGAAACCTTTCAAACTTGGAGGAAGGAGTTCGAAAGGAGGAAGGAACTGTGAAGGGGAACTGTGGCGAAGCGCGTGTGACCTTCGAACTTGGGGGGAAGGAACTGCACGCTTTGTGTTTGCCCCCACTAGTGATGAATTTCCTCAATTTATATCGTCGTGCTTCAATATTTGTTGCACTTTTTTTTTTGTTTGCAGAGACAGGAAGGAGTTCGAAAGGAGGAAGGAACTGTGAAGGGGAACTGTGGCGAAGCGCGTGTGACCTTCGAACTTGGGGGGAAGGAACTGCAGCAAAGCGCGTGACGCTGTGTTGCCCCCACTAGTGATGAATTTCCTCAATTTATATCGTCGTGCTTCAATATTTGTTGCACTTTTTTTTTTTGTTTGCAGAGACTGAACTTAAAGTTTTCTTTAAGCTGCCTACGTACCCTTTGAAGAAAAGGGATCAAGTCATAACGTAGTTCAAATTTTTTTTTGACATTTTAAAAGCTCTTATCTTTATCATGGTCTTGATCAGATCCTTCATTTATAGGATTAGTCAAGACAATGAGATTTGGCTTCACCTTCAAGGAACCTTCTGTAGTTATGAGAACAGAGAATTTCCTCTTCATACGTGACAAGACGCTACTATGAAGCTTCTTGTCGCGGTTTACTTCATCGAAAAGTTTCACCTCCAAGTTGTCCATTTTTCTTTTAGGTTGATCGCTTTGTTACTTTGAGGCGATCAAAAACAGATGTCGAAGGTTGACTTTTCTTCGATGTGGCGACACTTAGCCTTTGGAAAGCTGAAGGTCGAGTGGAGGTGGACATCGAACATTGATTTTCTTCCTCTGTCGCGGCCATACTCATTCTTTGGAATACTGAAGGACGAGTAGTTGGAGGCTTGATGTGATCGAAGACAGAAGTCCTTTGTTCACTTTTCTTGGAATTGTCAACTTCTTATACGTCGATGCAGTAGGAAGTTGCAAGGTTCTCTTTTTTCTTTTTGTGGAAAGTTTTGGAGAAGGATTTATTCAACATCACCAGTTGTTGAGGTTGAGAAAACTTTTTACTTCTCTTCCTTTTGGGTTGAAGTTTCTTAGGATCCTTCTTTCTTTGATGTTTGCTCTTTTCTTTGATTGTAGCAAGATTTGATTGGGCTACTTCATCAAGGTCGAGCTCAATTTTGCCTTCCTTAGCCAGCTTTAAAATTAAGTCCTTTAGGACGAAACATCTTTCCACTGGATGACCAATAACTCGATGATACTTGCAATACTTGGGATCATCGACTTTCTCCATCTCTTCTGGTCGTTTACACTTAGGAAGCTCTATCAGTTGCGCTTCCAATAGTTGTTCCAACATATCAGGGATGTCGTCATCAGGGAAAGGACAGATTTTCTTCTGTCTTTCCTTTAAAGTTAAGTGATGCGCTCCATTTGTTTGTCGCTTTTCTTTTGAAGACGACTTGGGAAGGGTTGTGTTGACAACCATGGATTCTTCTATAATCTCTTCGTCGTTCCTTCCTTCATTCCTCACATTAGGGAGTAGAAGGTTTTGGTTTTCTCGACTAGAAATACTTAGCTCCATATCGTGGACGCGAGTTGCTAGTTCCTCAAAGGTGCGGGGCTTTATACCTTTAAGGATGTAGAGGAGTTCCCAGTGCATGCCTTGAATGCACATCTCAACGGAAGAGAGTTCAGTGAAGCGATCTTTGCAATCTAGACTCATAGCTCTCCAGCGATTTATATAGTTAACAACGAGTTCACCTTTTCGTTGTTTAGTGTTTGTGAGCTCAAACATGCTAACGGTTCGTCTAGTGCTGTAGAAGCGATTCAAAAACTCTCTTTCGAGTTCCTCCCAACTTTCTACTGACTCAGGTTCTAGATCAGTGTACCAGTCAAACGTATTTCCTTTAAGTGTTTGAACGAACTGTTTGACTAGTAGGTCCCCTCGAGTACCAGCGTTCTCACATGTCTCAACGAAGTGGGCAATATGTTGTTTAGGATTGCCCTTTCCATCAAACTGTTGAAATTTTGGTGGCTGATACCCGATTGGCGTTCTCAAGTTATCAATTCTCTTAGTATAAGGTTTGGAATACAAGAGGGAATCTTGAGTAGGTCCACCGTACTGAGCTCTGATACAGTTTGTGATCATATCTTGGAGTTGTTGGATGGATAGTGATGCGACCGAAACAGAAGAATGTGGCTGATCATCTTGCACTGTAGTCTTTCCTTTGTCATGATTTTTTATGACTTGGGTTTGACTTGATTTGGCGATATGTTGGTTCTCAATTTGGCACTTTAGTTGCGCGATTTGAGAATCTTTTTCTTCAATCGCCTTCATCAAATTGTTGATGTGTTCTTGCATCTCAGTCATTCTTTCTTCCGTAGTTCTTGTCTCAGTCATCATGACAATCACTACGTCAGAATCAGGTTCAAACAGAGAGTTATACTTAACAAGAAACTTGTCATTGGTATATGCCCCCTGCAAGGTTGTTTCTTCGCTTGCAATGATAGAAGCTTTATCTTTTTGCAACCTCGGTTCATTGAAGCAACAATGGACAGTTGAACCCATGTAAGACTTGATCTCGACAGCGACCATCGAAGAAGTCTTGAATGACATATTTACTTTTATGTTTTGAGATGAGAGAGAGAGATGAGAGGTAGAGAAGGTCCCACTGGGCGTGCCAATTTGTTCACACGTAACTTCGGAGATGGAGACACGTGGAATAAACTTTGATTTGTATTAATGTTGTATGCGTGTGGGTGTACAATCTCTAACTTTAATCCTCTGATTCTCTCTCTTATGTGTGTGGGTGTGTTTCACTCGAGGGCTGGAACGCTTGATCTCGAGTCTGAAGCTTCAATGGATTCTTGGAGCTTGAAGTCTTCCAGTCTTGAAGGAGTCTTCAATCTTCAAGAAGTGTTGATGTCCTGAAGAGTCTTTGATCTTCAAGGAGTATTGAAGTCTTGAAGAGTGTTGGGTCTTCAAGAAGTGTTGAAGTCTTGAGGAGTGTTTGGTCTTCAAGAAGTGTTCAACACTTGGACTTATGGATTGCAGAGAGTCTTCGGTCTTCCGACTTGGTGGAGTCTCTCTGAATTCTCTGGTTCTGCTTGAGAGCTTTGAAACTCTAAACTCTTGTCTTTGTGGGAGTGTAGAATTTCTGAACCCTTGAAATGATGGAGAACCCCTCTATTTATAGAGTTCTCGCTGGATGGGCCCTGGTGACTTTTGGGCCTAACAACTTGGGCTTGGGCTTTATTGGTCTTGGGTCTGGTTTATATTTCACCCAAAACCATATGACCCAAATATTTAAAAGACACAAATTTGATCCAATTAATTATTTTCTTTAATTAATTGGTCAAATCAATTAATCTGATCAAAATAATTTATTTTTAATTAATTGATCAAATGGACATTTGGCCCTAAAAATTTATAATTGGCCAACTTTGTCTTCAAATTAAATTTGGGACACATGTCAATTTATAATTGGTCCCAAATTTAATTAATTATAATTTTGTCATTAATTTTAAATAATGACGTGACAATTTGTCATTGGCCAAAATTTCTCCTTCAACAGTGTCAGATTTGCTAGCTTTGCAACCATCATGGATACCTGCAGAGGAAGAGTTTAAGTCAATGACTAAATTGTTACTTATGTCAGGTAAATCATCATTATTTGTAATAGGAATGGGTTGAGAGAGATTAAATCTAATTGCTGGATTTGTCAAGACTGTATGTTCAGATGATGTTGTTACTCCCTTGAATTGATTTCTTGTGTGCCTACATAAAACATAGGAGAATTAGTAACCATGGTGTTGTTATTCTCATGAGGTAAAGCAATATTGATAAGGGGAGTAGTGGCTTGGTTTATTTTCAATTCTTCGGTTGCATGAAGCAAGGAGTTTGCAGAAGCATGCGTCATGAGATTCTGACTCTTGTTTGCATGATTTCTAGGCCTAACGTGTCTTTCCTCAAGTCTGGGCCCATGGTGAATTTCATTTTGTTGTACTTCACTTGCTGCATTTGGCTCATGGTGGATCAATTGAATTGCACTTTGTTGTGCTTCACTTGCTGCATTTATTTGTTCTTGATTGAGGCTTGCAGCAATTGATTCTTGGCTTGCATTTTCTTCTTCTTTCCCAAATTGATGTAAGTTTGGAGTATCATCTTCTGGTTTGGATTCACAACAAGATAAGTGATTCCTTTTGGTAGAGTTTGAACTGGTGTTGAATTCTTCATATTCAATGGATTGAGGGAGTTGTGTTTTGCTTGTCCAACTATCAATACCTGCAAAATCCGTGACAACAAGAGATCTTGTAGATTCTTGTTTGTTATTAGTAGCATTATCATCAAAAGGAAATACTTCTTCATCAAACACGACATGTCTAGAGATATATACTCTATTTGTGGAAGGGTCAAGGCACCTAAAGCCTTTGTGATTACTACTATATCCTATAAAAACACGAGGATAGGTTCGTTTTGAAAATTTATTTTTAGCATAATTTCTAAGATAAGGAAAACATTTGCATCCAAACACACGAATGTGACAGTAAGCGGGCTCCCTTTTGTGAAGTTTTGAGTAAGGAGTGGACATGTTTAAAGTCTTTGAAGGTATGATATTGATAAGATAGACTGCAGTCAAAAAACTATCAACCCAATACTTTAGAGGTACCTTTGATTGAAATAAAAGACTAAGTCCAGTTTCCACTATGTGTCAGTGTTTTCTTTCTGCAACTCCATTTTGTTGGGGTGTGTGTGGACAAGAGAATTGATGTTTGATGTCATGTGATTCAAGATGTTGTTTTAGAGCATGAGAAGTGAATTTTCCTCCCCCGTCACTTTGAAAAATCTTTATTTTCCTATCAATTTGATTTTCTACTTGTTTTTGAAATTTAATAAATCATGAGAGGAATTCAGATTTTCTTTTTAAAGGAATTAGCCAAGTAAATCTAGTATGATCGTCAATAAAGCAAACATAGTATTTAAAATGTTGACAGGAGAGAACAGAAGCGAGACCCCACAGATCACAATGAATTTTGTCAAGACAATGAGAGCTTATTTGATCATTTGAAACAAAAGGCAGTTTACAACTTTTACTAAGCTGACAATTATCACAAATACGATTTTCCTTTTTCCAACTAGAGACAAGAATGTGATTGTTGTCATATAAATGCTTTAAAGATCTATCATTGAGATGTCCCAAACGTTTATGCCGAATAGAATAAGACGATTTATTAGAAGTAATTGCAGTAAAAGCTTGTTGAGCAAAAGACATGTCTTCAAGAGCATAAAGGCCACCTTTCTCATATCCTTTAGCTAGCATCCGTCCCTATTGATCCTTAATCACAAATTGATTAGGAAAGAATTCAATTGAACAGTCATTATCACGGGTTAATTGACTAATAGATAAAAGATTTTTCTTAATTTTAGGCACCACTAATGTTTTATTAAGAAGATGTTTTCCTGATTTTAATCTTAACGATGTGTTTCCTACGTGTGTTATATCTAGACCCTCTCCATTTCCTACGTACAATTTTTCTTGCCCATAATAAGGAAGAAGATTGGGTACATTACCAGATTCTTGTATGATATGTGACGAGGCTCCGGAGTTGGCATAGAATGTTGGATCATTGATCTCTTCAAGGCTAAAGGCTGCTAAGACTTCAGGAATCTCCTTTGCTTGGAAGGAATGATCAAATAGATTCCAACAATTGAGTGTCGAATGGTTTAACTTGCCACATATTTGGCATGTGACTTTTTGAGTTGTAGAGATTGAGGCTGGAATAGATGTACCATGACTACTGATATTATTCACCTTGTTTTTCTGTGGTATCTCATCGTGTTTCACGCTTTTGGAGGTTGTTGAAAATTGATTAATCTGATTTGTGGGTCTACTGTGGTGAAATCCACGCCCCTTAGAAGAGAAGAATCTTCCTCTTCCTCGACCACGTTGAGAGTAGAATGCACAGTTTTGATTGGGTTGTGTTGATTTTATTTCTTCTTCCTTTGCTACTAACTGTTGATCATATGTCTTGACGCTTGGAACAAATTGGTTATATGTAGGATGCAGAGGTTTTGGAGAGCATGGCAGTCTGGAATTCCTTGTATTTGACTCCAAGACCTCTTGCCAAATGAAACACTTTCTCCAAATCATCTAGTGATTTCTTCATTGCTGCAAGTTTATCACAAAAACTTTTAAATTTCTTCAAATATTCATCTAATGGCATGTTACCTTTCTTGAGATTTAACAAAGCTTCATTGAGATATATCTCATTCTCTTTTGTCATGGTGAGAAGCAAATCTTCGAGTGACTTCCATACTTGATGGGCTGATTCAGTCCCTTCCAACATAACTAGTACATCTTCACTTATGGTTCCTAACAAACAAGTGGTCAGGAGACCATTGTTGTTGATCCATGTACTATATAATGGATTGACTGTGATTTTTCCATCAGCAGACTTCAAATTTTCTTCAATTGGACAATCTTCTTTTAAGTGAGATTCGAGCCCAAGATTTCGAATCAAAGGTAGGATTTGCGATTTCCCGAGAAGATAATTGGAGAAGTTTAGTTTTATGGAAATAAGGCTAGAACATTGATGGAAAATTTGAATTGAGAGAGAATTTTCTACATTGGCCATAAGAGCACAAATTGGTATTTAGTAAGTAGGAGATGAACGATTTTTCTTCTGTCAAGTCTCTGATACCATAAAAGATTTGGATCAAGAGTTGTATGACTCAAAGAATACTCTCATTCACAGTAGCTAATTCTTGTTGTTTACAAAGAATCCAAATACATGCTTTTTATGAGTGACAGAAGAAACTTCTTGTAAAATACATCCAACGGTAACATGACAACATTCTAAATAAAATCCCTTTGATTATTCTCTCCTCATTTGGAGAAGTCAATCCTTTGATTATGGAAGGTGCTGGTTGCTTGCTGTAATTGGCAGAGAATAATTTTCTGTTGTAATTGACAAAATAATGGGGCACATTCTTGATAGAATATATCCTTATTTATCTGATGTATTTGCTGTCAAAGGAAGGTAATTTGAAGCTGTAATTGTGGAGCCTTAATTTGACGAGGTGGCAACTGCAATCAAGGAGGAGAAGCAATCAATTAGGAAGATGGTGTTGTTTGGTGTGTTCTGATATAAACAAGGGAGATACAGTTAGAAGTAATTTTAAGCAGTTTACTTTTGAAAAATAAGAAAGTACAAGAATATTTGATTGAACAATAGGAATTTTTTTTTCGTTATTTTTTAGAAAATAACTTTGGAATCATAGTCAACCTTGAAGACATAATAAAAAAAAAGTTGTGAAAAATAAACTTGCTCTTTTGTTTTCTAATTTTAGCTAATATTTTTGTAAGTAGTAGAGTAGCAAACTAAGAAAAATGTAAGTAAATGAGTATTCTTTTTGAAATTAGGAAATGAAAACAAAAACATTATCAAATGAGTTTGAATTTAATTTTTTATGAATCTTTTTTTTTTCATAGCACTGTCTATTTTCAGAAATGTTATTGGGTGAAGTGTAGCAAACTAAGAAAAAGATGCACGTAAACAAGTCTCATCTTTTGAAAGGAAAATAAAAGGAAAAAACATGAACCAATGCCCTCAATTTTTATTTTATTGATCTTTTTTTTTTCATATCTGTATTTCTTTTGTTGCAAACAGGCATTTGTACTGAAAAGTTATCCATCAACACTTCTATTTACTAGTCTTCAATGTCTTGTAAGCTCGTTTCAATCCTTCATTATTGCCATTGCATTCGAGAGAAACCTTGACCAATGGAAATTAGGTTGGAACGTTAGACTTCTTGCAGTAGCATATTGTGTAAGTCTTTCCAAACTCTTTCTTTGTGAATTTAATATATATATATTTTGTATTTTCCTAATTACAAAAGTGTATCTAGCTGCATTTTTCTAATTTGTAAAATATATCACCATGATTGTATACACAAATAGATCATTCACAAGATAATTTTATAGGATGTCGTTTAAGAACTTACATGATAGTGCAACCTAGTTAAGACATACAAAATTATTGTCAATCGTTTGAGAACCTTGAAAATAGCACAACTTAGTAAAAGGTTGAGATATTTTGTTGTTGTTCTATCTCCTCACAAGTGTGTGATTTCTTATTAGGTAAGAGATTTATCTAATACAAAAATTGTGATCAAGATAAAAATAATGTGAAGAAAGAATTCAAACATGATTAATTAGTTATCAGGATTCCTAAAAATATAGCTATGAGTTAGGGAAAAGCCTATTGACTAGTACATACGACAGAGAAAAGCTTTTTACTAGGTGAATAGGTTGTTCTAACACGAGTCAATATTGTATTACTGTGTCCAAATTGAAGTGTTCAACATAGGATAAAACAAATAAGAGACATGCCATGATAATTTTATAATTTTCAATCATAAGCATTTGATGGGGGGGGGGGGGGGACTTAGGATATGCATTGATTTGAGACATGACTTAAAGTATGATGTCTAATGATACTTACACAATCGGGTAAAAAAATTAGTTTGATCATGAATGATCATGTCGAGCAAATGGATAAAAAGAGGCTATCTACTCACTTCTAGCACAACTTTGTCAAAGAGGTTGTATTAATTTGTCTTGGAGTTGTTGTATTGAGTCTATTGACAATGATAAACTAATGATCATGAATGAAAACTGTATTTCATTCTAAATCTAAGGTAGTTGAGTAAGAGTGTAAGTTAGGCACCAAATGAAGAGGATGCAATGCCTCCAGCCCATGACTTCGTGTTGGAGATGTGAATGTAGCCTCATGTTTGGTAGAAGTAGGAACCATTCATGGTATATGGTTGAAAGGGCGAACAACATCAAGGGATAGAAAAATAAGAAATATTGTTCCACCAGCTAGATTTGTAGAAGCTGAGTACATAAATCTAGCTCTAAGTGTGGCTATGTTACTAAATGACTAAGAAGCATCCACTTTTGATGAAGCTATAAGTTGTTCAAATGTAAGATAGTAGTTGATGCTATAAATGAGCAAATGGAGTCCTTAAAGCTAAATCATACATGCACTCTTACTATTAAGGAGTTTGATATATGAAGGAGTTTGGTGAATCTAAGAGAATCATAGGAGTTGAATTAATCAGAAAAAAATAGCAACGTAACTCACACTAGTATATCAATCAAAAGAGCTACTGTGAAAAGGTAGTTCGAAAAATTCCATATGCAGTGAACTAAATCTATTTCAACCCCCTTAACTCAACATTTTAAGCTATCAACCAACAACTTTTCTGAAGTAAATGATGTTGAGCACCTAAATTTCATATCTAAAATACCATAGTATTCTCAAGTAATGGGAAGTTTGACGTACCGATGATATCTACAAGACCAGACCTATCTTTGGCAGAAAGTTTTTAAATAAGTCCCGATCCATTTATTACTTACAAGTGGTACCTTTTTTTTCTAAAACTTCCCCAGTGTTGTTCTTGTCCACTCTTGTTTTTCTTGGCATTTCCACACGCACCAACCCTTTCGACTTGGATGCATGTTGCTACCTAACTCAGCTGGCCAAACAGAATCAGACAAATGGAATTAGTATACTCGACCAAGAAAACTAAGGAAATAACTCTACCACCATTGTTAATTATGAATATCGCATACAAAGTTCGAAGTGCAATGACTTGAGATAGAAGTGATGAGGGTTCCATTGCAATTACTGACTGAAAATTACAACAAGGGTTACTAATGAAATCACACAAACAATGTTTCTTACAATGCTTTGAACAACAATGAAGCAGAACAGAATTATAAACATAAATCTAGAGAATAGCCAAGCAAAAATCTTCTCCAGCAACTTTCATTGAGAAGTTGGAATCTTCAACAATGTTGATCCATCTCGCACGAGAAGCTGAAGAAGAAGAAGAAATTTGAATTCTTGGATCATACTTATAGATGCGTCCAACCAAGAAGAATTTGCCACATTGCAACTGTTAGCTTTAACCCCAACTTTCTGACTGTAAGTTGATTCTTTGATTAGTTCTACACAAATAGTTATCGTTGTTTAAGAGAGTATTTTGATATAAACTACTATTAACTCATCACCTATATAATCATGTTGTAGTTGAATAAACTATTGCGAAATTATGTGTTCAGCGCATGCTTTTTCTCTCTTTCAAAGCAAATTGATTCTAGATTTAGGTCAAATAACTTGTATTTCTACAAGTTATCAGCTATCATTGAACCTAAATTCAAAATAGATGATTCCATTCGAGAAGTTTTTATATTTTAACAAAATCATTGAAAAAACTCTTGAATACAAATCTATCAACCAAATTTTAGGATCAAAGTTTATAATATTCTTTCAATCTGATCTTTCTGCATGCATATAATGTTAACTCCAAGCATTAATAATCCTAACCTATCAATCAATTGTAATCATATGATAACTCTAAGGAAAACCTACTCATTGATCTCATACTTCGATCATACTTGAGGCAACTTTTGTTGTTAGACTTCATTTAACTAGTAATCATTTTGGTATATCAATCAAGATAATGTTTTGATGCAGGGAATAGTTGCAACTGGGGTTACATATTCCCTTCAAACATGGGTTATTAAGAAGAAAGGACCAGTTTTCTTAGCCATGTCAACACCACTTATTCTTGTCATCACAACTCTTGCTTCTGCCATTCTTCTTGGTGAGAGTATCACCCTTGGAAGGTAACCCTTTTTCTTTTTTGAGTTCAACAATATTTCGAGATTTGAACCTCTAACATCTTAGTCAAGAGTATATGTCAATATTACTGTTTGAGTTGTATTGACTTTGGCCCCTTGGAAGGTGATTTCAACAGTTTTTTGGGTCTTTGATTTTAAAATACTCTTCAATTTCCTAAAAAGTTGAAAAAAATATTTTGGATCATTGTGTATGTGTTTTTTTTTTTTTTTTTTTTTTTTGTAATTTTTACACAATAAACTGTTCTTTTGGAAAAAGAAAAAAAAGTGAAGTTGATCTTGTTAGAAATTAAGCTAGATTTATGATGTGGTAAGTTAAATAAGTTACAACGTAATAAACTTTTGTGAGTTACTACTTAATTAAGTATACATTCAAGTAGGAGAGTTATGCGAGGTGTTAAAGTACAAGTAAGTTTGTGAATTTAGATTGGGAGCTTTTTTATCTAGAGTCCTATAAATAGTGTTAAAAATTGAAAACAAATACTCTACAATAAAAATCAGTTCAGTTGTAACACTCAAGGAATAGAATCCCAACAAACTCTCTAACAAACTCTGTTTTATAAAGCAAGAGAGATGAGAAATCGTTTATGTGATTTTTCCATTAGAGTAGAGAGGAGAGTGTGTACCTTTTCAATATTATGCTGAATGAATAAAATTTACCTGCTGTCTTCAAAAGTGGATGTAGGCGCTCAACGCTGAACCACTATAAACTCACTAGTTCATCTGCTTCTTTCACCCATTTTATTTCTTGAATTGATCTCTAAGAAAGAAGATTTGATTGCATTTTCTTCTCAAGAACTTCTTCTGCCGTTTCGTTTTGCATGGAGGAAATTAAATCTGGAAGGTACAGTGAATTTTTCATTTTACACTTGTGTCATGTGCTGCCAAAACGTGTAACAAAAGCAACCTTAGTGGGATTTGACAACACACATTACCCACTCACAACTGGTATCAGAGCCTTCAAGATTCAAGAACGGATCAAGAAAGTCAGAGGAGCTGATTGAGAGAATGGCTACTACAAAGTATGAGATTAAGAAATTCAATGGAAATAATGATTTTAGCCTATGGAGTAAAAGGATTCAGGTAATTCTTTTACAACAATAAAGCCTTGGAAGATCCAAAGACTTTGCCAAATACGGTTACAGAAGTGGAGAAACAGAAGATGGAAGAAATAGCCTTTGCTACCCTTATTTTGAATGTTACTGATAATGTTCATAGAAAAATCATTGATGAAACCACAGCATTTGGTATTTGGGGAAAACTGTAGACACTTTATGTTAAGAAAAATGTATCAAGCAAGATTTATCTTAGAGAGAGATTGTTCACTTTCAAGATGAATGGTTCTAAAACGCTTGACGAGAATCTTGATGAATTCAAGAAACTCACCACTGAATTTGCAGTTGCTGGTGAAAAATTGGGAAGTGAGAGTGAAGCCACAATCTTAATAAACTCTCTACCCGAGACCTATAAAGATGCAAAGAACACTGAAATATGGAAGAGATTCTATTTCTTTAGATTCAGTTATCTCAGCAATTAAATGTAAAGAACTTGAGTTGAAATCAGAAAACAAAGGAAATGGAGGAGTCGAGTCTCTTTTTACAAAAGGTAAGAATCCTTCTAAGAAAAGCAGATTCTCAAAGGGTCACAAGAATTTTAAAACCAAGACTGTTTTAAAATGTTTCATTTGTCACAAAGAAGGACATTTCAAACGCAATTGTCCTCAAAGAAGGAAGGGAGATTATAGAAGAGGCAGAGAACATGGAAAAGGAGATGTCTCTATTGGGGAAAACACATTTGAATATTCAGAAGTGCTTGCAACCACTGAGGGCAAGGCCATAAAATAGGGAGTGGGAAAATTGAAGGAAGACTAGGTCCTTGACTCAGGTTGTACCTACCACATGACCTACTCAAAAGAGTGGTTTGTGACTTACAAACCATGTGAGGGAGGTGTTGTTTTTATGGGAGATAACCATGGCTGTAAAGTTGTAGGAATTGGCTCAATGAGATTGAAACTCAAAGACAATAGAGATATTCTATTGAGGAATGTGAGGCATGTCCCTAATCTGAGGAGGAACTTAATATCCATTGGAATTCTTGATGATCATGGGTGTTCCTTTAATGGAAAGAATGAAGTTTTTCAAATTTTAAAAGATTCCAAAGTAGTTCTGACAGGAGAAAAGTCAAATGGGCTTTACATCTTGAAGGATGTCTCTCCACCAAACTTGGACCTTGTTACAGAATCTGATAAAACAGTAGAAGAGATTGAATTATGGCACAGAAGGCTATCTCACATAAGTGAAAATGGGCTGCAAGAACTTCTAAAACAAGGGTTGATTCAAACCAAAGGCACCAAGCGACTAAGATTTTGTGAACATTGTGTTTTTGGGAAATCCAAGAGGCTGAAATTCACTAAAAGAGAGCATACAACCAATTCTATTTTGGGTTATGTTCATGCAGATCTATGGGGGCAGCAAGGACTCCTTCATGGAGTGGTTCCAAGTATTTCTTGTCTATTATTGATGACTATTCTAGGAAGACATGGACTTTTATCTTAAAGACTAAAGATCAAACACTAGAGAAATTCAAAGAATGGAAGACTAGAGTTGAAAATCAAACTGATTGCAAAGTAAAATGCTGGCGAACTGATAATGGAATGGAGTTCCTAGGGAGTTTGTTTATTGATTATTGTATTGAAAATGGCAAACACGACATAAAACAGCTAGCTATACACCACAACAGAATGGTATTGCTGAAAGGATGAATAAAACAATTATGGAGAGGGTTAGATGTATGTTATCTAAGGCTAATCTTCCTAGTAATTTTTGGGCTAAGGCTGTTGCAACTGCAACATATACTATTAATAGAAGTCCTTGTGCTTCAATTGATTTTAAAACCCCAGAAGAATTGTGGTCTGGTACTCCACCATATTTATCAAATCTTAAAACCTTTGGTTGTATTGGTTATGTTCACTTGAAGCAAGGAAAATTGGAACCTACGGCAATTAAATGCATGTTCCTAGGTTATCCTGAAAGAAGAGTATTATCAGCAGAGACGTAACTTTCAGGGAAACTGAATTTTATATTAATTCAGATAAAGAAAAACAACCAAGAGAGGAGCTTGAGACTACTAGAAATACAACCTCTGAGGTAGAATTTTTTAACAAGTCAAATTCTATCACTAAACAACAAGTAGCTACAGATGCTTCTCATGAAGTGACTAATGAAGCTTTGGAAGAAGCTAATGATCAGTCTCTTGATCATGAACAACAACCAGAAGAGATTCAAGAAGATCTAACAAATTAAACTCTTTCCAGAGATAGATAGAGAAGAACTGTGAGACCTCCAGCTAGATTTACACAAGCTAGTTGTGTAGCCTATGTCTCAAGTACAACAGATGTTTTGAATGAGGAATAACCAAAGACTTTTGAAGATGCTATTGGAGGGACAGAAAGTTTGCAGTGGAAAAGGGCAATGAATGATGAAATTGAATCCCTATATAAAAATGAAACACGAGAATTGGTCTCTCCTCCTCCCAAACAGAAAATTATACCTTGAAAATGGGTATATAAAAGAAAGCCAGGGAAATTTGAAGAAGAAGGTATTAAATATAAAGTTAGACTTGTAGCAAAGGGCTTTATTCAAAAGGAGGGAGTTGACTACAATGAAATTTTCTCTTGTAGTCAAACACATCCATTCGAATATTATTGACGATTGTAGCTTGTTTTGATATGGAATTTGAACAAATGGATGTGAAAACTGCTTTCGTACATGGAAAGCTAGAAGAAAGGATTTATATGGAGCAACCGAAGGGATATGAAGTAAACAGAGAGAGGAAGTTAGTTTGCAAACTAAATAAGTCGTTATATGGCTTGAAACAGTCACCAAGGTGCTGGTACAAGAGGTTCGATGACTACATTACTAGTATTCAGTTCAAACGTAGCAAATATGATCCTTGTGTATACTACAAAAAGGAAGAACATGGTGGAAATATATATCTTATACTCTATGTGGATGATATGTTACTAGCAGGAAAGTCTATCTCAGAACTCTTAAAAATTAAGAAACTCCTCAACCAAGAATTCGATATGAAAGATCTGGGGCCAGCTAAAAGAATCCTTGGGATGGAAATTTCTAGAAATCGCTCAAATTTTGAGCTTTATGTCTGCCGAAGTGACTACACAAAGAAAGTTTTAAAGAGGTTCAATATGGCCTCTGCAAAATCACTTTCTATACCCCTAGCTCAACATTTCAAGTTGTCCAAGGAGGATTCTCCTAAAGATGAAGAAGAAAGAAATCGATGGAAAGAGTTCCATATTCTAATGTTACGGGCAATTTAATGTACTTGATGATCTGTACCAAACTTGATTTGGCTTTTTCATCTAGCCTAATCAGTAGATATATGAGAGATCCAAGGAGGAAACATTGGGAAGCAACTACATGGGTGATGAGATATTTAGTTGGATCAACTAATCGTGGCCTACTCTATAAAAAGCCAGAAAAACAGGATCTTAAACTTTATGGCTACGTGGATTCAGATTTTGCAGGGCACCTAGATAAAAGGAGGTCACTTACCGGATACACCTTTTTACTTGGAAACAATGTAATTAGTTGGAAATCAAATTTACAGTCAGTAGTTGTCGTTTCTACGACAGAGGTTGAGTTCATTGCATCCACAAAAGCAGTAAAGGAGGCTACATGGTTGCAAGGCTTAATTTCTGAATTAGGCTTTTAACAAAGTACAGTAGACATATATTGTGATAATCAAAGTGCAATATGCCTCACAAAAAACCAAAAGTTTCATGATATAACCAAACATGTTGATATCAGGTTTCATTTTATTAGGGAGGCAATTGAGAAAGGAGTGGTGTGGTGAATGTACGAAAAATAAAGACAAAAGATAATGCAGCAAACATGATGACTAAGATTGTTACTCGTACCAAGTTTGAACATTGTTTGAAGTTGCTCAACTTGGCAGACGCTCCAGATGAGTAAAATACTAAGAAAAAGACAGCAGCTAGTAGAGTATTTGGTTCAAGGGGAAGATTTGTTAAAAATTGAAAACAAATACTCTACAATAAAAATCAGTTCAGTTGTAACTCTCAAGGAATAAAATCCCAACAAACTCCCTAACAAACTCTGTTTTATAAAGCAAGAGAGATGAGAAATCGTTTATGTGATTTTTCCATGAGAGTAGAGAGAAGAGTGTGTACCTTTTCAATATTCTGCTGAATGAATAAAATTTACTTGTTGTCTTCAAAAGTGGATGTAGGCGCTCAACGCTGAACCACTATAAACTCACTTGTTCATCTTCTTCTTTCACCCATTTTATTTCTTGATTTGATCTCTGAGAAAGAAGATTTGATTGCATTTTCTTCTCAAGAACTTCTTCTGTCTTTTCGTTTTGCATGGAGGAAATGAAGTCTGAAAGGTAAAGTGAATTTTTCATTTTACACTTGTGTCATGTGCTGCCAAAACGTGAAACAAAAGCAACCTGAGTGGGATTTGACAACACGCATTACCCACTCACAAATAGGATGTATTTTGTTTATGTTTAAAGCAAGTCAAAAAAAAGCAATTCAAAGAGAGACTTATTCAAGAGAACAATTTTCTTCTCTTGTGTGTTCTTGAGTTTTGTAAGGGAACAAGTTTCTTCTCTACAAAATTGTGAGTTTTAGAGTGATTATTATTGTGGGCTCATCGACGTTTCCAACAAAGTGGTATCAGAGCTTAGGTAGAAGATGTCATCCAACAATATGTTGCAACCTTAACTTCCTCGTTTTGAAGGAAAGAATTATAGACGATTCAGTCAAAAAATGAAAGTTCTTTATGGATCTCAAGATCTTTGGGACATTGTTGAAAATGAATATGTGGAGCAAGAACGTGAGGAAGGTCTTTCACAACAACAACTCAATGAGTTGAAAGATGCTAGAAAGACAGACAAAAAGACATTATTTTATATCTACCAAGTTGTAGATGAAAATATTTTCGAAAGAATTTCAGGAGTCTCAACTGCTAAAGACACATGGGATGCATTACAGAGTCTATACGAAGGAGAAGAAAAGGTAAAAATGGTCAGATTGCAAGCACTTCGAGCTGAATTTGATACCATTCAAATGAAAGATGTTGAAACTATTGAAGAATTTTTTAATTGTGTTCTCTTAATTGTTAATCAATTGAGATCAAATGGAGAAACAATTGAAGATCAAAGAGTGGTCGAAAAGATCCTTAGAAGCATGACTAGAAAATATGAACACATTGTCGTAGCAATTGAAGAATCTAAAGATTTGTCGACACTCTCCATTAATAGCTTAATGGGATCTCTCTAATCTCATGAGCTTAGATTGAAGTGGTTTGATTCTACTTCTTCAGAAGAAGCTTTTCATATGAAAACTTCTTCTAGACGGAGATCTAGCGGAAGAAGAGGTGGACGTGGTGGTCGAGGAAATAGCAGATCCAACGACTCAAAAATATTTTGAGTCTAAAAGAAGTGATAATCAAAATTCTTCAAATAGAGGAAGAGGAAGAAGTTCAAGCAGAGGAAGAAGCAGAGGTACAGGTCATGGAGATTTTTTTTCACATTAAACGTTTCAATTGTGGACGTTATGGGCATTTTCAAGCAGATTGTTGGTCCAAAAAGACTAACCAGACAGAGACAACAATGCATGAACAACAGGATAATGACCAAGGTCTTCTTTTCCTCACCTTAAATGTCCAAGAAACAAGCACTGAAGATATATGGTATCTTGATAGTGGTTGTAGTAATCACATGATGGGAATGAAGGATATTTTCGTAACTTTGGATGAGTCTCTTCATAATGAGGTGAAGACTGGTGACAATAAGAAGCTCGAAGTTAAAGGAAGAGGAGATATCCTTGTTAAGACAAAGAATGGAACAAAAAGAATCATTGATGTATATTTTAAGTGTTGGGCAACTTATATTGAAAGGGCATGATGTAATCTTCAAAGATAGCTTGTGCGAGATTAGAACCAAGAATGGATGTCTCATAATAAAGGTACATATGACTACAAACAAGATGTTTCCTATCAAAATGTCTTATGAGAAGCTTTTATGTTTTGAGACGTTGGTAAAAGATACTTCATGGCTTTGGCATTATCGATATGGACACTTGAGTTTTGACACTTTATCGCACATGTGTCAACAACATATGGTGAGAGGAATGCCAAACATTCAAAAGGAAGGTCAACTTTGTGAAGCATGTATTTTGGGGAAGCATCATCGAAATCATTTCCAACAGGAAATGCTTGGAGAGCATCAAAACCTCTTGAGCTTGTCCATATAGATTTATGCGGACCCATGCGAACTACTACACTTGGAGGTAATCATTACTTTCTCACATTTATTGATGACTATAGTCAGAAGACATGGATTTACCTGCTAAAGGAAAAGAGCTCTACTTTTGAGTGTTTCAAACCATTCAAAGCAGTGGTTGAAAATGAAAGCAACTTGAAGTTGATAACATTGCGTTCTGACTGTGGAGGAGAATATATTGCTTTTGAAAATTTCCTGAAGGAAAACAAAATCAAGCATAAGAAGACAGCTCGTAGAACTCCTCAATAAAATGGAGTTGCAGAGAGAAATAACATGATAATAATGGAGCTTGCAAGAAGTATGTTGAAAGCTAAGAAACTTCCGAATGAATTTTGGGGAGATGTAGTGACATGTGTTGTTTATCTCTTGAATCGGGCTTCAACCAAAAGTGTTCAGGGCCTTACACCTCCAGAAGCATGGAGTGAATTAAAGCCAACTGTTAGTCACCTAAGAGTATTTGACTGCATTGCTTATTCTCACATATTTGATGAGAAAAAAGGTAAGCTAGATGATAAGTCAGAGAAGTGCATCTTTGTTGGGTATAGTGAAAACTCCAAGGCTTATAGATTATACAATCCTATAAGCAAGAAAATCATTATTAGTCGAGATGTTAAATTAAATGAAGCGGAATTTTGGAGATGGGATTCAGCAAATGAAGACCAAAATCCATTACTTGTGGACATGGATAACAAAAGAGGTGATCAAGATTTGGAGCTTGAAGAGACTCAACCGATAGCTTCATCTTCATCTTCATCTCCACGACCCACAAGTGTTGAAGAAACTTCGCCAAGGAAAACAATAAGTATTCAAGAGATTTATGATGCTTCAAGAAGGATGGCAGAAGATGATCATGTTGATTTTGTTTTATTTGCAGACGTGGATTCTGTATATTTTGAAGAGGCGATTCAAGATGAAAAATGGAAAGCTGAAATGGATCAAGAGATTGATACAATAAGAAGAAATGAAACATGGGAGTTAGTACAACAACCAGAGAGCATAAAAACTCTTGGAGTAAAATGGGTGTATATAACAAAGTTGAAGCAAAATGGCGAATTTGAGAAGTACAAGGCAAGACTCGTTGTTAAAGGGTATAAGCAAAAGTACGGTGTGGATTATGAAGAAATATTTGCTCTTGTGACTCACTTAGAGATTGTTCGTTTGCTTCTAGCTCTTACAGCACAAAATAACTGGAAAGTACATCAAATGGATGTAAATTCAACTTTTCTAAATGGGTATTTGGAGGAAGAAATATATGTTGAACAACCCCCTGGTTATGTCAGAATTGGAGAAGAAAATATGGTGTATTGATTGAAGAAAGCATTGTATGGGCTGAAGAAAGCACAAAGAGCCTGAAATAACTGTATTGATAGTTTCTTCCTAAAGAATGGTTTTAAAAGATGTGCATATGAACATGCTCTCTATACCAAAGAAGATAGAAATGATAATTTTCTAATCATTTTTCTTTATGTTGATGATCTAATTTTTACGGGAACTTCAAACATGATGCTTGAAGATTTCAAAGAGAGCATGAAGAAAGAATTTGAGATGACCGATATGGGCTTACTTCATTACTTCCTTGGTATTGAAGTTAAGCAAGGTGATCATGGGATCAACATTTCTCAGAAGAAGTATGCAAAAGATTTGATGGTAAAGTTTAAAATAGAGAATGCTTATCCTGCCAATACTCCTATGGAAGTAGCTTTGAAATTGAGCAAACATGATGAGAGTGAAGATTTTAATGTCACCGTTTATAGAAGTCTTGTTGGAAGTTTGATGTATTTAACTACAACTAGACCTGATCTTATGTTCTCAGTCAGTTTGTTGAGCAGGTTTATGGCATCACCAAAGAGAAGTCATTGGGAAGCTGGAAAAGGAGTGCTCTGATATGTTCTTGGAACAATTGATCATGGAATTCACTACAAAAAGAACATGGATAATGTTCTGGTCGGTTATAGTGATAGTGATTGGGGAGGAAATATCGATGATTACAAAAGCACTTCTGGATATGTGTTCAACGTTGGTTCCGGTGCAATTTCATGGGCATCAAAGAAGCAAGATGTTGTAGCCTTGTCAACAACCAAAGCTGAATATATTTCTTTGTCTACTGCCAGTTGACAAGCGTTTTGGCTGAGAAGGGTACTACAAGAACTGAAGTGTCCTCAAGAAAATGAGACAATCATGTTTTGTGACAACAGTTCATCAATTGCTCTGGCGAAGAATCCAGATTTTCATGGAAGGAGTAAACATATAAATATCAAGTATCATTTCATCAGAGAATTGATCAAAGATGGAGAAGTATGCATCAAATATTGCAAGACACAAGAGCAGGTTGCAGACATATTCACAAAAGCATTAAAAGTTGATTTGTTTTTTAAAATGAAAGAGAAGCTTGGAGTCATGGAAGTCTAGCTTAAGGGAGGATGTTAGAAATTAAGCTAGATTTATTATGTGGTAAGTTAAATAAGTTATAATGTAATAAACTTTTGTGAGTTACTAATTAATTAAGTATACATTCAAGTAGGAGAGTTATGCGAGGTGTTAAAGTACAAGTAAGTTTGTGAATTTAGATTGGGAGTTTTTTTTTTTTATGAGTCCTATAAATAGGATGTATTTTGTTTATGTTTAAAGCAAGAAAAGCAATTCAAAGAGAGACTTATTCAAGAGCACAATTTTCTTCTCTTGTGTGTTCTTGAGTTTTGTAAGGAAACAAGTTTATTCTCTACAAAATTGTGAGTTGTAGAGTGATTATTATTGTGGGCTCATCGACGTTTCCAACAAATCTTCCTTCAAAATTGTGGATTTGTAAATAGGCATTTGTAAATTAGCAATTCAAAGAGAGACTTATTCAAGAGCACGATTTTCTTCTCTTGTGTGTTCTTGAGTTTTGTAAGGGAACAAGTTTATTCTCTACAAAATTGTGAGTTGTAGAGTGATTATTATTGTGGGCTCATCAACGTTTCCAACAAATCTTCCTTCAAAATTGTGGATTTGTAAATAGGCATTTGTAAATTAGCAATTCAAAGAGAGACTTATTCAAGAGCACAATTTTCTTCTCTTGTGTGTTCTTGAGTTTTGTAAGGGAACAAGTTTATTCTCTACAAAATTGTGAGTTTTAGAGTGATTATTATTGTGGGCTCATCGACATTTCCAACAAATCTTCCTTCAAAATTGTGGATTTGTAAATAGGCATTTCTTGATATATTATATGTGTTTGACATGTTTTTAAAGGGTTTGGATTTAATTAAAAGCATTTTTTTTTTAATGAAAAGTGGTTTGAGTAATCCTAAAATCCTACAAATAGATTAAAAAAAACACTTTAAAGTATTGAACTAATTTTCTTCTAAGTGCTGGCATGTGTTTAACATGAAAATGCTTTCGGACATGCTAGACACACACTAATAGTGTATTTGGAATAACTTTGTAAAAAATGTTTCTTAAATAAACTAAATTTTCATTTATGCACCATTGAAAAAAATTAATAGTTTAAATTGTGCTTTGTATAGCTTCTTGATTGATTTTAGATGATCAAGGGTGTTTTTTTTTTAAATCATAATAAATACAAAAAACTATTTATTAAAAACTATTTTTGAAGAAACACTTGTGAGATGGATTATCAAAAAAATAAATTTACAGTGATTAATCGAAAATCTTCAAAATATGTATAAAGGAAAAAAAAACATACTTATAAATATAGAATAATTTAGGAATATACTACAACTTAACAAATTTGTTGTATAAAGAACTTTGGAAAATGTGTATGATATAAAAATATGCATTTTCATTGAAAATGTATTCTTAAAACGTGTTTAAACTATAGAAGGTATTCCAATACCTTGACATTAATCTTATAAGTGATTGAATCACAATTGTCAAAACCAAATTTTCAAAACATCTTTCTTTTGAAGATTGAAAATTGTATATAATATAATAGAATTCTTATGATTTTTTTTTTCTCTGAGTTTGCAGTGGTTTAGGAGGGCTATTATTGATTGGAGGTCTCTACAGTGTGCTATGGGCAAAGAACAAAGAGCCAACAGTCAATGAAGGACTAAAAGAAGTTGACAAAGAATGTAATTTGCCAGTGAATGAAAATGTGGCATTTGAAAATGCTAATCCACCATCTCCCTTGAGTAGAGGTTTATGAGTATCATAGTTTTTAGTGTAAGAGTTTGTTGCTACGAGTTTACGACGCGAAGCGTCTAACTTTGTTCCTAAGAGGAGGGTGTGACTGGACACCCAAAATATGCTAAAACGGTCTGCAAATAAATTTTTAGGGTTCGGGGATCTTTTGTGTATGGGAAAGGTATTAGCACCCCCACAATCTCGTTCACGAAACCAAATTTCACTTTTCTCATGTTATTTAAAGAAATTGGCCTTTATAAATACATTTTTTTAAATGTCTCACATTTACTTGTAAATAATGAAAAATAATTATGGTTGGCATAAAGCCATTCAATGTAACGCCCTAGATTCTTTAAACCACTAGCCTAGCAGTGCTACTTAATCTCTAAACCACTTATTAGGACTCTAAGCCATATAACGGAGTAAAACCGGCTAACTGATAACGCTCATTTATGTGTGTTATTTAGCCTTAAAAACCTAGGTTATTGTTTAGAAAGCAAAGACTATGTGTTTAAAATCTTATTTTTTTTAGTCAAATTAGCAAAACTCTTAGAATCATGTTGAAAATCTTATAAGTATAGAATTTATGCTTAATATGTACAAAAAGAGATTACTTTTGTAAGAATTTATCCAAAGTTTTTTGTGTAGAGGACTTTGTAAGAGAAATGCGCTCACAATTGGAGAGAAGGAGTTAGTAGAGCAAAAGAGTTGAAGTTGAAGATTTGCACCTGCATCTGGTCCTGAAGATGTGGAATATGCGTTCAATATGTGCCCGCAAACTTATAATGAAAGTAGCCCCAACTGAAGATAGAAGTGTCAAGGTAGTGCACATAGATTTTGCACCCGATTTGCGGCCGCAACTGGGCTTTCCGACAGAATTCCAAGATTCGCGTGATCTTCACATAATCATCCGAAAATCCCAAATCTTGTATCAAATCTTCAAGAATAAGGGATTTTCACCTTCTAAGGCTCTCTCACACTGATCCCGGCAGCCAACCCTACCTTCCAAGGTCTATAAAAGGCGATCAAGATGCAAGAAGCAAGAGAGCTTGAAAATTCGCCCTTAGGATAGATTTTAAGTTTTTCTCTTCTCATCTTGTAACCACTAAGAGTTCCAGATCTTTTAGCCTCTGTAGGCTCTTCCATTCGAAAGAAGTAGAAGAGAAAGGCTCGTCTCCCCTTGAAAGAGGACAAGAGCAAGCTAGACAGAGAGGGATAGATCCATAGTTAGTCTTGTTTTACTTCTTGTATGTTATGTTTAAGTTTTTTTTTATTATTATTTCCAGCAGTTGTATCCCTTCTATTTGCCATTCAATTTCAATTGTAAGTTTATCATTCTTGTTCTCAATTATTTTAATTAATATGAATTCAAGTTATTTTTTCGATTTTGAGCAATCTTTACCTTAAGTCTTGCACTTTATTTCCATCCATGAGCTAAGTTTCTTCTTGGGGGTTCAAATATGTGGATACCTTGAGTAGAAGAAAGTCTCACCTATGCAAAAGCAACCTTGCTTCCTCTTAGCATTATTTGTTTTTGTTGAAGTTTAAAGTTCTATTGTTAGCTTAAACTGGTCGTTTAAGTTAGCATAGTTTGTATTTAGTTGATGGCCGAAAGGTTGGAGTTGAATGTGCGGGTTCGCAAAAACAATATTGGAAAAGATCCTAGAAATAAAACTTTGTTTTCTTGCATCCTAGAAATAGGATTGGAACCATTAGAGTTTTAGGAGTCGTGAGCATTATTTACCTAAGTTTCAGCTAGCCCTAGAAATAGATGTCTAGTTGGCTTGGTCTTCTAAAGGCACCTACAGCAGAGCTGAATAGAAGTAAGACTTATCACAATCTAGTTGTCAGGGCATTTACTGGTGTAAATTGGAGGATTCTATCTGCACCGTGTCTATGTGGACAACGTAGATAGTATTCTTCAACCGACTATAATGCGTGAGGAAGTTGCTGGCACAAAAGGTGGGTGCAATCTAATGCTTTTGGTTGATACTATTTGGATTTCCCCGCTTATCTCATATATTTTTACTGTTTTCATTTACTTGTGTCATTTTATTTCTGTCTTAAATGAAAACCTCATTCAAAATATTTCTTTGGTTACCATCCTCGATTGCAAATTTAGAAAAGGTTATGGTTTTGCAGAATCTTGTGTTTTTCGACTAGTCACCATCTCCCTTGGGTTCGATATCTGGAATACTTTCCACTTTATTACTTGATAGTGTATACTTGCACTCGAGCAGTGTCACAACACACACACGTTACTAACCTAAAATTTTCAAACACCTGATAAACAAACAAACACTTCTAAACATTCACAAACCAAACTCCATCGATACTACAATGCAGATTCACATCCTATTTTCGCTATACGAGTCAGGTCTCATAACATCAAACACACAAGCTTATTAAGCAATCACCAAGCAACGAAAGTGTAGAAACCCTCTCTTTGAATAAATAACAATAATAATATTTATTATATATATAAAAAAAAAGAAACAGTAAGAAGGTGGGAGTGAGGGGCGGCGAAATCCACGCCAACCCCCCCAAATTCAGATTAGTTGGTTTTTTTTTTTTTAAAAAAAAGATATTTTCATTTAAAGAAACTAATCTTCCCCTTCACATCTCTCTTTCTTTCTCAACCCCCTTTCTTTCTCTGTATCTCTCGGCAAGAAGGAAAAAAAAGGGGAACCAACCCACACTGCCGCTCGATAGATTTGTTGTGCCGCCACTCGCATCACCGCCATCGTCAAGTCAGACCTTGCCTTCGTGAGTCCCTACCGGTGAATTGCTCTTACTCTCCCTCTTTAACGTTTCTCTCTTTCTCTATCGTTTCTCTCTCTCTATAACGTTTCTCTCTCTCTCTAACGTCTCTCTCTCCAGCGCCGTCACGCCAGAATCCTCGTCGATCTAATCAATGTCGCCGCCATTGGGGATCCATAACGGCACCTTGTCTTCACGTTTTGGAGTTTGATTAGTTTGAGTTTCGTTGACCCTCCTTGGCGTTTAAATTCGAGAGTTGGCATCGTGTAAGCCGATGTCCAGCAAAGGATTAGAAATTTAGATAAGTCTCTTTCCCCATATCAGTTCCGTTAGTAATCTAATTGGTAATAGAAATTTACCCATGACCATTTGGGTTTGCTGCAGCCTACCTATTCAAATTCAACGTTGAATTGGTGTGTTTCTGTCCAAAATTAAGAATCTGTCCAGCAAGTTCGGAGACTCCATTTTGGGTTTGCCTAAGGACTTGGAATCTAAGAAGTTGGTCATAACTTTTTTTTAAGTTTGCTAACCAAACCTTTAAGTCAGGGCAAGGTCGAGGTTCTGATCGATTTAATTGGAGTTATATAAATCAAGAGTTAATAAGCCAAGGTAAGTGGCTCCCCTATCAGCACGTTAGAACTTTATTTGCTTAGTTGTAAAATTGTTAGATGGCATGATAATTGTGCAATTGTTGGGTGCTCATCTGTTTTGGTTGTGGCGCTTGTGTTGAAATTGATTATGTGAAATTTGCTAGGATTTATATGTTTTGTATCTGGAATGTTGGGCATGTAAATTAGAAATTTGCTACTTGTTGTGGAATGTTATATGAATGAAATATGAATTTCCATGTATTGTATTATCATAAAGCTAGTTGGGGACCTCACATTGTATATGTGTGACTCATGGTACGAACGTTCTTGAAAATTTTAACACTGAAAAACTTGGCGATATGGTCAAGACATTATTTAAAATAATTTTTCTTGAAACTTGGCGATATGGTCAAGACATATTTTATTAATTTTCTTGAAACTTGGCGATACGGTCAAGAGAATGATTTTAGTACCTATTTTCAAAACTTGGAGATATGGCCATGGTGACAAGTGGCGATATGGTCACGATAAAGTTTTAGTGGCGATAAGGTCACAATATAGTTCGTGGCAATAGGGTCACGTTTGGCCTTATGGCCAAGAAGTAAAGTTGTTATAAAACAAAGTTTAGGTCCCCTCATAAATGGTTGTGCTTGCATAACCAACCCTGATAGAGGGGTTACTTACTAAGTATTTTTAATACTCATTCTTTGTTTATTTTAAAAAAATTTTAGGCAAGGGCGAGAATGTGTTAGGCATTTGATCAAGAGCACTTGCTGGTGGTGCCATGGTGGACGGTGTCAGCATACTTAATTTACTTCCGCATATTAGTTTCCGTTATTTGAATTTTCTATGTAGATATTCAAAGACTTATTTATTTTGTTGCATTTTGAGGCGTTCAAATATTTTTATGTTTTACAAGTTTTTTTGGGATCCCAAATAAATATTTTATTAAAATTATTTACCTATTTTATGCATTCTACACTTCTAGGAAAAAAAAATTAACTTCATAGTTCTTTGAATCATTCATGCATGTAGTAACGTCCCTAATCAGTCTTTAGGTTTTTTAAAAAAAGTCGGGGCGTTACAGAAAGTTACTACCAACTTTTTATTGATACTAGTAACTTAATGCAATAGAAAACAAGCTAAAACAACTTTATTCTTTACTAAAACTATCAACAACACTAACCACAAGTTCATAAAGCAGGAAATCATCTAGGTGAATCTCTCACCATAACAGAACAATGTTATCACCCAAACCAATATTAGCCTACCTAGAACATAAACAAAAAGATCTCAAACATGCTAGGATTCCTCCTCGTAGTTTTCCTCTTCACCACCATAGTCCAACATTATGCAACACACACTTTTGCACCACATGATTTACGCATCATGCTTCGCAATACCAAACATGATTTTCGCGTCATGCTCCACAACTACATGATTTACGGGTCATGCTCTGCAACCACACATGATTTTCGCGTCATGCTCCGCAAATCCAACATGTGAATTATGCGCCACGTTGTGCGCTTACCCCACATGAATTACACACCATGTGTAGCGCCACTCATACGTGATTTATGTGTCACGCTCCACACCAATAACATGATTTCTGCATCATGTAGCGTAATCTTAACATGTGATTTCTGCGTCATGATCCACAAACTACACATGAATTACGTGTCATGTACTACGTCTTTCACTCGAATCATGCTACACATCCTCATGCAACTTTCTAGCCAAACTTTATCATGCTTAACACAACACTCATCATGTTTAAAGACAACAAAACATGCTCATCCCAAGCACTACATCAGTACATGCTCATCCCAAGCAATAAAACAGCACATGTTCATCTCAGGCAATAAAATAGTACATGCTCTGTAGGTGTTAATATCAAACATGCGGAAGCAATTTTGGATCTTAGGCACACAATTTGATCAATTTAATTCATGAAGTCATGTTGTTCATAAGAACCAAAAACAGAGTAATAAGGTACCTACCTCTTGAAGCTCCCAATTCGTATAATCTGATGCTTTATAATTCACACGAACGACTTTTTGACAACCACTTGGATCTTCTCTACTATCTTCAGGCCTTGGAACAGATTGTGGGATCCTCAATTGATAGAAATTGGAAAGGAAAGCTTATGGGTATAAGCAAACTTGAAAGTATGAATATGGAAGTTCTTGGGAGAATTTTGGCAACATTTTAGGTTGAAGAATTCCACTCCTTCTCATTAGCTCATCCTCTATATATAGAGGAAAATCATGCACAAGAATTGTACCAAAAATTGACAACTATTTGGGAGTGATTTGAGTCATGGATTAGGTGGTGCAAGAAGGCTAATCTAAGGTGATTAGTCACTAAGCACCACCTCCAAAAATTACCAACTTTTTTTGAATTTCTTTTAAATTCAAAATTTGTAATTTAAACCATAAATCTGAATAATCCCACTAAATTATAATTTTATTTTAATTTAAATAAAACTTATTTAATTTAAAATAAAATCATTTAATTTAATATCTTATATTAAATTAATACCACTTGTGCAATCTTGGTTTTTCTCCCAACGAAATTTCTCGAACATGAATCTTTATTCACATGTTTAATATTTAAATCATATTTAAATATATCAAACTCTCATTTTAAGTTTAATTCGTAATTAAACTAATATGTCGTTAAATATCGTATATAAGCGAATTTTGTATCCTTTTCCGAATTTGAACGTTTCAAATTTTATCTTATCATATTGTTCCAAGTTTTATTCCTATTGAGCTAGTAGAGCGACCTAATGGATCTACAGATCATGGGCTCCAACGAAATGATGATAACCGATTAATCTCATTAACCTAGTCATTCATCGTCCGTTAGCTTCCGGGACACTCCACTATAGCCCGTAGTTGCACTCCCCTCACTGTAGATATATTTCTTGTCCAATTTAAATAACCATGATTAATAAGTTGATCCTTCACTGGTTGTTCGTAACTAGAGCTAGGTCAAATGTCTGTTTTACCCCTATAGTTACATCTTGTTCCTTAAGTTCCACTGATCCTCTAATGAACAACTAGTTCGCGATACAATCACTAAACCAAGTCCGGCGGGGCCCCTTTGTTCAAGACTCAGAGTCAGCACTTAAGAGAAAAACCTTTACTAACCCTAAAACGGGTAGCAGTGAATTCCATCTTGCAAAGCTATGTCCCCAGCTATCCATTTAGTCTTATCCCCAAAATGGTAGGCTTATTAAGTCGGCGATGTTTGGCCACTCTCACCCATGCAAATCAAAGGATAATCCTAAACAAACAGGAGTTCATAGTTAGCTCAGGATTAAGATCGAGTTACCTAGGTTATGAAGGGAATAAAAGTCCCCACGCAGCGGAAGCGCATCGATTGGACCTTACGCCGTATATTAATTAACATTAAAAAACCGTTACGAAAACTCAAACAAAACTTTAAACTAACTTTAAAGCCGCTGTAAAATCGGTTTAAACATGCTAAAATAAATCTAAATTTATTTTTAAAACTTTTCTAAAGAAAAGAGGAAGAACCGTTACAAACCTCCGTTGTAGACTTGACCGTTCTTCGCCAACGAAGCTCCACGAACGAAAACGCAGCAGCCGCTTCAAGGTATTCTTCGCTGGAAATTCTTCTTTGATTGACACAATAACCACAGAGGTTACACCGGTATGTCTCTAAGTCTAGGAGGCCAAAGACTTGTGGGAGTCTTTCTCTAAGAGGGAGGATAGAGAGAATTCTAGGTCTTGTCTTTCAAGAGTGTCAAGTGTCATGACCAATTAGGTCTAGTGTTCTATTTATAGAAGAGAGGCCATGAATAAAATATTCAATTAAATCAATCTTTTCCAAAATTGATTCAATCTTATTCCTTAATTAATCAATCATGATCAATCAATTCCCCAATTGATTAATCTTTTCCATAAATGACTAATTTCTTCCATAAGTAATTAGATCATTCCCATAAATGATTAATCACTTCCTTAAGTGATTAATTATTTACATAATTGATTAATTCGTGGTTAATGAATTCTTTAATTAATTAACCACCAATTAAATATCACATATTTAATTTTCGGCCTTGAATTAATTAATTTTGCCCAAACACTTTTAGGACTTAAATTAATTAATTCTTTTCAATCTTCCATAAATTTATATTTGAACTTTTCAAATATTAATTTCTCTCATAATAATATATCAATATATATTATATTTATTTCCCTTAGTAAATTGAACATTTTCAATTTAATTACTTAGTTGCCTCAAATTACTTTACGAGCTACCAGTGGGACCTAATGGACCTGCAGATCAGAAGCTCCAACGATGTGAGATTAATTGGTTAAACTCATTAACCACAATAATCAATATTCGTTAACCGTGTGTACATTCCACTATAGACTCACAGTTGCACTCTTCTCACTGCAGACATATTTTCTGTGTCCACGGAACTTAGACCAATATCGACTAGTTAGTCCTTCACGAGTGTCCGTAACACCAGCTGGGTCAAATTACCGTTTTACCCCTGGGTCACCTCTATTTCCTTAAGTACCAATTCTCCTCTAATGAACAATCTGTTTATGGTCCAACCATTAAACAGAAAACCCTCTCGTGCCATTGAGAGGGTAGGGCCCTTTGTTCAAGACTCGGAGTAACCACTTAAGGGAACACTCATCTGCTTCCCTAAAGTCGGGAAGGAGTGAATTCCATCTTGTACGATTATGTTCCCAGCTCCCCATTCGATCTTGTCCCCAAAGTGGTAGGCTTATTGAGTCGGCGTATTGGCCACTCTCACCCATGCAAATCAAAGGACAGTCTCTCATGAGCAGGAGTCCATAATCAACTCAGGATTAAGACTAAGTTGTCTCGGTCGTCCTGGTGAAATAGAAAATCAACTAGTTAACGGTGTTATAACTAGTGGTTACTATTTCGCGGTCCGGTCTTATGCAAACTCATTGCATAGGATACCCCCACTCGCATGTCTCCTACATGAACGCGTTGGATCGCAGCGTTTGTATCAAATACAAAGTGGGCCGTATCCATAGTGTCACCAGGATAAGGCACCCAGTCTTATCCCTATACTATAGACCCTTTAGGCTGTTTCTTGAACAATGATCCCATATGTCGCTACATATAGTTCAAGACTCATATTACAGCCTTGGATGTCTAGTTTATTGGATTAGGGTTATTATTAGGCAAAGACAAATATAAAATAACTAATAACAATTAATGGAAAAATATATCAATATTATTTCATTAATATCCGGTCAACGGTTACATTCACTATCTACGAGTTTTAGGGCATAAAACCCAACAAACTCCCACTTGAACTAAAACACTAGTTAGTGGGATGTAAATGCAATAATCTAAAGCTGGAAATACAATGAACTAGGGCATCCTTATACCCATTATACATTTCTCCCACTTGCACATATCTCGTAGACCTAGACCTTCTAGATGACCCTCAAACACTTTAGCCGTGAGAGCCTTTGTAAATGGATCAGCGATGTTGTGCTCCGAGGCGATCTTAGTGACGATCACATCTCCTCTTTGCACAATCTCCCGTATCAGGTGATACTTCCTCTCGATGTGTTTACCCCGTTTGTGGCTACGAGGTTCTTTTGAGTTGGCTACAGCCCCACTGTTGTCACAGTATAGTGTTATGGGCACGTTCATATTCGGAACTACTTCCAAATCAGTCAAGAACTTTCTGAGCCACACTGCCTCCTTAGCTGCTTCGCAAGCTGCTACATACTCAGCCTCCATGGTTGAGTCTGCTATGCATCCTTGTTTGATGCTTCTCCACACTACTGCTCCTCCATTGAGGGTGAATACTGACCCTGATGTGGATTTCCTAGAATCCTTATCAGCTTGAAAGTCAGAATCAGTGTATCCAGTAAGAATCAAATCCTTAGCTCCATACACAAGCATGTAGTCCCTCGTTCTCCGAAGATACTTGAGGATATTCTTAACCGCTCCCCAGTGGTCCAACCCTGGATTAGACTGATACCTACTGACTACTCCCACTGCATAACATATGTCAGGCCTAGTGCAGAGCATGGCATACATTAAGCTGCCCACAACTGAGGCGTAGGGAATGTGTCTCATGTTCTCAACTTCTTGAGGTGTCTTAGGAGATTGTTCCTTAGACAGGTGTACCCTATGTCTGAAGGGTAGGAGTCCCTTCTTGGAGTTTTGCATCGAATATCGAGACAACATCTTGTCAATATACGTTGCTTGAGACAGAGCTAGCGTTTTGTTCTTACGATCCCTAATGATTTGGATTCCCAGAACATATTGAGCCTCTCCCAGATCTTTCATTTGGAATTGGGCAGCTAGCCATTTCTTAATGTCAGTGAGGTATCCTACATCATTCCCAATGAGTAGGATATCGTCTACATAAAGTATTAGGAAAACTACTTTCCTTTTGTTGACTTTCTTGTATACACAAGGCTCATCAACGTTTTGGTCAAAGCCAAGAGATTTGATTGCAGTATCAAATCTAATGTTCCATGATCTGGATGCTTGTTTCAATCCATAAATGGATCGATTTAGCTTACAAACTTTTTGTTCCTGACCTTGGGCTATGAACCCTTCGGGTTGAGACATAAAGATATTCTCTTCAAGATTACCATTCAGAAAGGCAGTCTTGACGTCCATTTGCCATATTTCATAGTCATAATATGTGGCAATGGATAAAAGAATTCTTATGGACTTTAACATGGCTACAGGAGAAAAGGTTTCCTCATAGTCAACCCCCTCCTTTTGGGTATAACCCTTTGCCACTAGTCTAGCTTTGAAGGTCTGTACCTTTCCAGCTGCATCTCTTTTTCTCTTATAGATCCATTTGCACCCTATGGGTTTTACCCCATTTGGTAGATCTGCAAGTTCCCATACAGAATTGGAGTACATTGACTCCATTTCCAGGTTCATGGCTTTGACCCATTCATCCTTATCTTCGTCATTCATTGCCTGTCGATAGGACAATGGATCCTCAATGCCATCATTAGGTATGACAACCTGAGTTTCAGTTAAACCCAAGTAGCGATCAGGTTGTAACACAACCCTCCCACTGCGTCGAGGCATTCCTAACGTTTGAGATGGACGGGATGGATCTGAAGAACTAGTTCCTTCATCAACTCTTGTTGAAGGTCCAACTTCATCAACAACTCTTGATGATTCTTCAGTAGCTTCTCCTAATATTATTTTGCTTCGTGGTTTATGATCTCTCATGTGGTCTTCCTCTAAGAAAGTGGCGTTTGTCGATACAATCACCTTATTTTCTTGTGGGTCGTAGAAATAACCACCTCTCGTTTCTTTAGGGTAACCAACAAATTGGCACAGTTTTGAACGAGGTTCCAGTTTCTTAGGATTCGTCACAAGCACGTGTGCTGGACAACCCCAGATGCGAAAGTGATGCAAACTAGGTTTACGCCCCTTCCATAACTCGAAAGGTGTTTCAGAAACACTTTTCGAGGGAACATTGTTCAAGATGTATACTGCAGTCTCTACTGCATATCCCCAAAACGAGTTAGGCAATTGAGCATAGCTCATCATTGATCGAACCATGTCTAACAAGGTTCTATTTCTCCTTTCTGACACACCATTCTGCTGAGGTGTACCAGGGGCTGAGAGTTGAGATTGGATTCCATGTTCTATCATATAGTCCTGGAATCTTTGATCCATATACTCCCCTCCTCGATCAGATCGAAGTACTTTAATAGATTTACCTAATAGGTTTTCAACTTCAGCCTTAAACTCCTTAAACTTTTCAAGGGCTTCAGACTTATGTCCCATTAGGTATAAGTAACCATATCTTGAATAATCATCTATAAATGAGATGAAATATTCGTACCCTCCTCGAGCTTTTACATTCATTGGACCACATAGATCCGAATGTATTAACTCTAAGGGTTCTTTGGCTCTGTAACCTTTTCCAGTAAAGGGTCTTTTTGGTCATTTTCCCTCGAGACAAGATTCACAAGGTGGTAGTGAATCATCTTCTAACTTGCTTAGAAGTCCATTCTTTACCAAACGACCGATCCTATCGATGTTTATATGACCAAGTCTAAGATGCCAAAGATGAGTATTGTTACTTGATGGAGAAATCTTTTGCCTTTTACTTTGAGTTTCAGCAGTTTTAAATAATTCGTGATTTAAAAGTGCTTTGTTTTCGGTTGGTCTTAAAACATACAAGTTATTTTCCAATTTGGCTGAACAAATTAGTATACCATTTTTATAAATGAACGCTTCATTCATATCAAAAGTAACTGTATACGATTGTTCAATCAAACATGAAATAGAAATCAAGTTCCTCTTAATCTTGGGAACGATTAACAAACTTTCTAAAAGTAAGAATCTATTTCTAAAAAATAACTTCGCAGCTCCCACTGCTTTAGCTGAAATGACTTCTCCAGTTCCGACCCTGAGTGTCATTTCCCCATCGTTCAACTGCCGAAAGGAACTATTTTCCTGAAAAGAAGAGCAAACATGATTAGTTGCTCCTGAATCAAGTATCCAGGTAAACTCATCATGTTCTACCAGGCATGTTTCTAAAACCAGTAAATCAAATTTACCTTCCTTTTCCTTCTTTTTCTCAGCAAGGTACTTTGGGCAGTTTCTCTTCCAATGTCCATCTACATTGCAGTGAAAACACTTGCCCTTGTCTGCCACAGCTTTGGCTTTTCCCTTGCTTTTAGCAGCAGTACTGGGAGCTTTCCCCTTGTTTCCTTTCTTCTTCGTTTTCTTTGAAGAAGTGGCTACAGATTTAGTTCCAGAGGATGAACCCTTCTCGAACTTTCTTTTGGAGTGAACAACGTTTGCCTCTCCTTCTATCTGTCCCTTGTTCTTAAGAAGAGACTGATAGAGCTGTAGCTCATTAAGGAGGCTAGTCAGGTTGAATGTTATTTTATTCATCATTGCATTGCTTCGAAACTGCAGAAAACTCTTCGGAAGAGATTCTAAGATGAATGCAACCTGACTACGCTCATCTATGACTGCCCCGTTTGCCTCTGCCACGTTGAATTGGACCATCATATCCAGGACATGTTCCCGAACAGACGTGCCTTCTTTCATGCGACAGCTATAAACGTATTTGAGAGCGTCATGGTGGAGTTGGTAGGACGGTTGTCCAAACATCTCCCGGAGAGAGTTAATAATCTCCCTCGCTGTTACCATGCCCTCATGCCTTTTAGCCAAAACTTCAGATAAGCTGGCTAAGATAAAGACGCGAGTCTTATCATTGGCCTTTGTCCAGCGGTCATAAGCATCCTTAACTGCCTGGGATGCATTACGAGCAGGGGTTGGAGGACAGTCCTCCGTTAAGACGAACCGCAGATCATCGACAACAAGAATCGTATTCAAGTTCGACTTCCACGTAGCATAATTTTCGCCGGTTAATTTCTCATTTTTAAGCAGAGAGACTATTGAGGAAGACATTGCTGAAATTTAAACAAACAATGACCGTATTAGTTATCTTTGCCTTAACCCATCATACAAGCAAACAATTGCATACAATCCAATCAATTTAGCAAAACAGACAATCACAGAACCCTAAAATTATTGATTTAGTTTTGCAACGACGTTTCAGAGGTTTAGAATATCAGCCACCGAAGGGTGATCAGGTACTCCTCCTTTGAAATGAGACACCTCTCAGCTAATTCTAATTCCAGAATAACTCATATTCCTATAGACATTAGCCACCGTTGTTCGGTCAAGGATTTGTTAACAATTTTAACTCATCCTCGTAAGTGTAACCCTCCCACTTTCAGATCTCAGAGGCACGCACCAACAGGCTACCGAAGGGAAAGACAACTGTTGGTGATTAGCCTAAGAGCTCCTATCCTTTTCAGGAGTTCACGATGTTCCGAATCCTATGATCAGGCCCTCCGAAGGGATGGATGCGCCAGGGCAACCTGCAGGCGGATCATAGGACTCTCACGGTGTGAACTATGGGCGGAGACCGAGGGATACGTTGACACGTGTCCCGCTCCCACTTACTCTGGACATTTTTCCCATTCACCTTGATATTGACTCATGCAAACACTTTCCGAAGGGAGGCCGCTCCTAGGGCGACTCGAAGCCGAGCATGAATCTCACGTTGTGAATATAGGGACGTAGGAGCAAAACTTGATTTAAATCTCGTTTTGTAATTTTCCTCCCACTGAAAATGTCCTAAGGTTAATATAGGGTTGTTTAACTTAGATAGTATTCGGCTAAGTCAATCTATCTAAGTCTGATCCTATTATAACAATTATGGAAAGGATTCAACTGCAATCTTTTGGGTGAATTAAACTTCTTTTAATAAACCCAACATTGCAAGTCAACATTACTATGGTTAATTCAACTCAATCCGGTTAGTTCCCAGGTAGGAGGTGTTCCGTAAACCGTCAACTTAAATACCCCCAGCCTTAGACAGAACTTTACCGAAAGAGTTCCCTTATAACCTCAGTAATGTAAGGTCTTTACTCTAAAGATCTAGGTGCATTAAACACTTTTAATAAACCTAGTGACATTGCATGCTAACATTTAACTATGATTAATTCAACTCCGGTATTCCAGGTCAGTTCCCAGGTAGGAGGTGTTCCGTAAACCGTCAACTTAAATACCCTCAGCCTTAGACAGAACATTACCGGTGGAGTTCCCTTATAATCATAGCAATGTTCTTCCTACTTAGTAAATTAAAACTATTTTTAATTCTAAGTAAGAAAAGATTCTAATCCTATTAGAAATCGATCTAGGTCTAATTAATTTTAAACAATTTAAAATTAATTCAATTTTTCCTATGATCTTATGTTTGCATGCAAATCTTGATTATAGATTGACGGTTTCTAACCATTAATATTAAAGAACTATTTCAAATTTTAATGATTAATCCTATAATCAAGAATCTAGGGTTTAATTCATTCAACAATCTCATTCAAATTGAATAATTAAGCCACATCAATTGCATGAATAATATAACAATTATATTAATAACTATGGATGTTTCATGCTTCATGCAATTTTGATTTTCTTTTATTATAACAATTATAAGCCAATCAAGAAAATCAACCAAGCATGCTTCATTCATCACATTAAACATAACTATTTATATTTAATTTAAGTAATGACATGCTTCATGCTTTCCAATTTTTCATATAAATTAATATACACTTATATCAAGAAATATGAAAAACAATCCATGCATTTAAACATACATTATAACAATTTATAATATATATAAAAATGCATGAGCATGTTTATAACCTAAGGTGGGATTAAATAATCTATATGACATCCATAAAGCATATAAATAGCAATTGAACCGGTTAATTTTGGCCCCTAGGATAAAATAAAGCATTAAATTACAATAATTTAGCTAAATTCTATCCTAAAAATCCATGTACAGCTCCGGAATTGGTCTAGACAGCTCGAACCGCCCCGAACCACCTCGAATCGGCCTCCAAAATCACGAACCATGCCAAAAATTGGCTGAACCGGACCAAATAGGTCCCAGCCCAGCCGAACCGGTCCGAACCGGACCGTCCTTGCTTGAACCGCGCCTGTTGAAACCCTAGTGCGCGCCTCCATCGTGACAGCGTCGAGACGCTGTGTAGATTAGCGTCCCGACGCTGTGCGTTTTCCATATCTGGCGCCTGCGTAATCGAGACAGCGTCGAGACGCTGTTGAGGTAGCGTCCCGACGCTGTGTGCTTTCCTTACCGAGCGCCTTCGGTATCGAGACAGCGTCGAGACGCTGTTGAAGGAGCGTCCCGACGCTGTTGCGTCTGGAGGCAGAATCTGGGCAAAACAGCAACGATTTCTTCGGTTTTGGCTTCGATTTCAGCGGCGATTCCTTCGATTTTCATCTCATAAAAACCTATTCTAGACCCGGACTTACATAGGACTCGATTTTACATAAAATACCCGAAACACCGGGCCTTACATGATCAAAATCATATAAAAATAAAATCTATGGCCATAAAATTAACCCAAACAGTTCAATGCAAACCGAACATACAATATGCATAAATCCCACCTATTAGAGCCTATCGCAACTTTTTAAAATTAATTAATAGGGACAGCGATGGCTCTGATGCCGATTGAAGGGAATAAAAGTCCCCACGCAGCGGAAGCGCATCGATTGGACCTTACGCCGTATATTAATTAACATTAAAAAACCGTTACGAAAACTCAAACAAAACTTTAAACTAACTTTAAAGCCGCTGTAAAATCGGTTTAAACATGCTAAAATAAATCTAAATTTATTTTTAAAACTTTTCTAAAGAAAAGAGGAAGAACCGTTACAAACCTCCGTTGTAGACTTGACCGTTCTTCGCCAACGAAGCTCCACGAACGAAAACGCAGCAGCCGCTTCAAGGTATTCTTCGCTGGAAATTCTTCTTTGATTGACACAATAACCACAGAGGTTACACCGGTATGTCTCTAAGTCTAGGAGGCCAAAGACTTGTGGGAGTCTTTCTCTAAGAGGGAGGCTAGAGAGAATTCTAGGTCTTGTCTTTCAAGAGTGTCAAGTGTCATGACCAATTAGGTCTAGTGTTCTATTTATAGAAGAGAGGCCATGAATAAAATATTCAATTAAATCAATCTTTTCCAAAATTGATTCAATCTTATTCCTTAATTAATCAATCATGATCAATCAATTCCCCAATTGATTAATCTTTTCCATAAATGACTAATTTCTTCCATAAGTAATTAGATCATTCCCATAAATGATTAATCACTTCCTTAAGTGATTAATTATTTACATAATTGATTAATTCGTGGTTAATGAATTCTTTAATTAATTAACCACCAATTAAATATCACATATTTAATTTTCGGCCTTGAATTAATTAATTTTGCCCAAACACTTTTAGGACTTAAATTAATTAATTCTTTTCAATCTTCCATAAATTTATATTTGAACTTTTCAAATATTAATTTCTCTCATAATAATATATCAATATATATTATATTTATTTCCCTTAGTAAATTGAACATTTTCAATTTAATTACTTAGTTGCCTCAAATTACTTTACGAGCTACCAGTGGGACCTAATGGACCTGCAGATCAGAAGCTCCAACGATGTGAGATTAATTGGTTAAACTCATTAACCACAATAATCAATATTCGTTAACTGTGTGTACATTCCACTATAGACTCACAGTTGCACTCTTCTCACTGCAGACATATTTTCTGTGTCCACGGAACTTAGACCAATATCGACTAGTTAGTCCTTCACGAGTGTCCGTAACACCAGCTGGGTCAAATTACCGTTTTACCCCTGGGTCACCTCTATTTCCTTAAGTACCAATTCTCCTCTAATGAACAATCTGTTTATGGTCCAACCATTAAACAGAAATCCCTCTCGTGCCATTGAGAAGGTAGGGCCCTTTGTTCAAGACTCGGAGTAACCACTTAAGGGAACACTCATCTGCTTCCCTAAAGTCGGGAATGAGTGAATTCCATCTTGTACGATTATGTTCCCAGCTCCCCATTCGATCTTGTCCCCAAAGTGGTAGGCTTATTGAGTCGGCGTATTGGCCACTCTCACCCATGCAAATCAAAGGACAGTCTCTCATGAGCAGGAGTCCATAATCAACTCAGGATTAAGACTAAGTTGTCTCGGTCGTCCTGGTGAAATAGAAAATCAACTAGTTAACGGTGTTATAACTAGTGGTTACTATTTCGCGGTCCGGTCTTATGCAAACTCATTGCATAGGATACCCCCACTCGCATGTCTCCTACATGAACGCGTTGGATCGCAGCGTTTGTATCAAATACAAAGTGGGCCGTATCCATAGTGTCACCAGGATAAGGCACCCAGTCTTATCCCTATACTATAGACCCTTTAGGCTGTTTCTTGAACAATGATCCCATATGTCGCTACATATAGTTCAAGACTCATATTACAGCCTTGGATGTCTAGTTTATTGGATTAGGGTTATTATTAGGCAAAGACAAATATAAAATAACTAATAACAATTAATGGAAAAATATATCAATATTATTTCATTAATATCCGGTCAACGGTTACATTCACTATCTACGAGTTTTAGGGCATAAAACCCAACAGGTTATATGTATGAGATGTTCAGTTTCAACAGTAAACGGTGTTGTAAAGTGAAAGTGACTTATCTCCTGGTCCAATCTTTATGCAAACTCTTTGCATAGGACGCCCTCACTCACATGTCTTATACATGAACGATTAGGATCACATCGTCTGTCTTTAAAAGAACAAAGCAAGCCACGCCAATAGTGTCCCCAGGATTAAGGTACCCAACCTTATCCATATACTATAGATCATTTAGACTATTTACTTGAACTTGATCCATACTTATGTTACACATAAACTTCAAGTATACATAATATAGTCATGGGTTCTTAGTTTATTGGATTTGTGGTTATATTTAGGCAAAACAAATATATAGAAATAATACTTCATTGAAGCAAGTCAAGTGTTACATTTACTATCTACGAGTTTTAGGGCATAAAACCCAACAAACTCCCACTTGCACTAAAACTCGAGTGGAAATGCATACACATTTAATAATACCAAAGCAGGGAAATGTTACAAATACAATAAACTAGGGCACTTCTATACCATGTACATCTCCCACTTTGCCTAAGTTATGCTATATACATATCTCGTAGACCTAAGTTCTGTAGATGACCCTCAAACACTTTAGTCGAGAGAGTTTTTGTAAATGGATCAACGATGTTGTGTTCTGAAGCAATCTTCGTGACTATCACATCCCCACGCTGCACTATCTCCTGAATTAGGTGATACTTCCTCTCGATGTGTTTGCCTCGTTTGTGACTGCGAGGCTCTTTAGAATTGGCTACTGCCCCATTGTTATCACAATATAAAATGATGGGCAAGTTCATGTTGGAAACAACTTCTAAGTCTGTCAGGAACTTTCGTAGCCACACTGCTTCTTTTGCTGCTTCACATGCAGCAACATACTCTGCTTCCATGGTGGAGTCAGCGATGCATCCTTGTTTAATGCTTCACCATACAACTGCTCCTCCATTCAGAGCAAACACTAACTTTGATGTAGATTTCCGTGAATCTATGTCCGTTTGAAAGTCAGAGTCGGTGTAACCAGTAAGGATCAGATCCTTTGAACCATACACCAACATATAATTCCTCGTTCTTCGGAGATACTTGAGGATGTTTTTAACGACAGTCCAGTGGTCATACCCTGGATTAGATTGGTACGGACTAACTATTCCCACTGCAAAACAAATGTCTGGCCTAGTGTAGAGCATAACGTACATTAGGCTGGCGATAGCTTAGGCGTAGGGAATATGTCTCATATCCTCAATTTCTTGAGTTGTCTTAGGGTTCTTTAGACAGATGAACTTCGTGCCTGAAAGGTAATAATCCTTTCTTGGAGTTCTGCATCGAATATCGAACTAACATTTTGTCGATATACGCTGCCTTTGAAAGAAAAATATGAATAATTTTTATTTATGTTTTATAAGTAAATAAATATCAAAATCAAATCTCAGCATCACAAGATTTTGATTTTTCAACTCAACAAACTTAAATATTTGCATCTCAAAAATTCAAGATTCCATTGTTGGAATATTTTTGTTTAAAACTATTTAATTAAGGAAAAAATTATAAGAGAATTATGGATTAAATATAACATCATAATTTATAGAAAAAAAATACTCATCAACATATAATTTAGAAAAAAATATTTTAAAAATGAAGAAAACTACAATATACAATAAATAAAATTTTATTAAATGTCTCTGTTTTAAATGAAACATATGAAAATCAAATCTTGACATTCCAAGACATTGATTTCTTACCTCAAGAAACTCAAACATTGGCATCCAAAAAATTTGAGATTCCATCATTGAAGATTTTTTGTTTTTAATTTGAACATAAATAACAAAAGAATCATGATTTAGGAAAAAGTATCTAGATATTAATTAAAGGAAATTACATGGCTAAATTATAAATAATAATAATACAATATTTAATTGTAAATAAAATCAACAATTTAAACATAAACAAACATATAACAAACAACTCTAAAGGTTTAATTAAATCAAAATATAAATGGAAATTTCGATATAATACGTGCGTGCAATTGTCAAATGTCGCCTAAAAAGATACTTAAAAACGTTATTCACACAACTTCCTAAATGAAAAAACCATTAAAATAAAGCAATTTAAACAATAAATAAATAAACTAAACTTTTATAAGAACATGGAAAAATTAATTTATCTAAAAAAAAACTGTTGAAGAAAGAATTAAAATAAAGATTTAAAATACTCACAAAGAACAATCATCGTTTATCACAGTTGGGTTGGAAACACGACACTTTTGTGTGTGCAGGGATTGTTGATGATGGTGATGTGGGGTTTGAAAGAGAATGATGGTGAAAGGGAGAAAGAATATGTGAAGAGATTAGAGAGGAAAATAAATCTATATGAGAGAGGGAAGTTAATGGGAAATGGAGAAATGTGTATCTAGGGTTTTTGTAACGCCCCAGGATTTATTAAGATTGTCCCAACGACATTACTAACTCATGACAGAACTAACCGAGTGCTTTAAAAATTTTGGCAGCATAACGACTTACACAGGTCTAACCCAAAAATTTTCAAAGCTTGCCGACACAAGAGTAACACTTCTATAAAATTCAAACTTACTCCACCTTACTACAACTCAATAGAGTTCCCACAATAAAACACCATATGAGTCAGGTTTCATATTCACAACCATGAGCAGAACTACAAGCTTGTTAAATCAAGGTGACGAGTTAGAGTTGTCGAGGCTCTAAGTGTCAAATAAATTTCTAATCACCGATCACTAAACTACTTGCAGCAGTAGTGTCCGGGGTCGATCACAGGGAACAACTGGTTTATCTCTAATCGCTTTTGTGTTTGTGGTAACAGAAGGGGGGTTGAAGAGAAAGGGAATAAATGCAAGGGAAACTAAAAGTGCGGGAAAATAAATGACAGAAAAGTAAATAATAGAAAATAAAATACGGTTGGTTAATCTCACCTTGGTGATCACTGTAGCTGGAGACACTTGAATTTCAGTACATTGTTTTTATTCATCAATTACCAAATTAACGATTTAATTGCATGTTGTCTAATTGGTACTCTAATCAATTGATTGACTCGATCCCTTCGTACATCGAGTCAATTACTGATTGCTAATTAATTAACCCCTACTAATCCGTCGATATTAACTAATTAAGAAATTGCATTAAGACCAAGATACCCCTAGAGTGCTAACCCGACTAACCCTTCAAACCAACATAAAATTTATTAATTAATTAACCCTACAGTGATTAATAAATCAATTCATTTTTTATCTAGGCTAGAATGCTCGCAATTAAATAAGGAAAGCCTAATTTAATTTCGAATATCGATTTAGACCCTAGACCTATCATGCAAACTACAAAGCCAGAGAACTGTCTTTGGGACCTGTGCCCATGAATCGATCTATATACAACTATGAATTAAAATTTCATTAACTACGTGAAAATTAATTCTTTAGCAGATTATTAACATGCAAGCTGTGAGTTAGGGCGTCAATCTAACCTACTGTGCATGCTAATTACAAGAGCAAGAATCTAAAATCACGAACAACAAAGAAATCATACATTAAAGCACAGATACTCGTAAAATCTCATAAAAACATAATGCACTTACAATTCTGAGGTTCCAACTACAGCGAACGATGCTTAGACGACCATAGACGAGCCTAATCTAAGCCCAAAGGCTTGAAAAACCAACCTAGCTATCATAAAACGAAAGTTTACAGAGAAAACAGAGAGAATCGTAGAAGAATGGAAGCAAAACAAAGAGAAACGACAGATTATGACCTAAAATCGGAGAAAGCAGCAACTCAAATAACGAGGCAGCGTCGAGAAGCTGACGGTGTCTGGGCGCAGTTCTTGTATTCGTAGCGTCGAGACGTTGTGAGACGCTACCCTCTTGGGTCTCCTAATTTTGCTGCATCAATTTTGCTCCATTTGACGTTGTTTTCGAGGTTTGAGTGCTCCGGTTTTGGTCTTTTCACCTCCTCGACATCTTGTGGACTTCAAGTTTGATCAAAACCTTGTTAATTTCCTCGAATTAATGCCAATTTGAAATATCGACTCTCGAGAAGCTTAAATGCCAAATACCTATAAAATAGTACAATTAAGCACAATATTAATCACAAAATTAGCATGATTAGGACTGAATAAGTAGGACCAAATTGGTTCTATCACAAGACATACAACTCAACTACTTAAAAGAACTTAATCTTTATTAGATTTAAGGAATAAACTTGGATTAATGAGCGACACTTATGAGCAACAAACGAAACCCCAAAGGTAGAAATATCTAGCTACAACACTAGATGCTAACAAATGACTGTCCTATCAGAATGGAAATCAAAAGGAAAAACTCTAAGGACTAGAAGCAATGGTCCTTCCTCATAAGCATCCTTATTTGCATCACCAAGCTCATAGCACTCTAGCTCACCTGCTAAACCTAAAATGTTGGGGGGAAGGAAGGGGAGGGGGTCAATACAACCACGGTACTGGTAAGCAGCCCCTACCTGAGAAGCCATCAAACAACAACCAAGAAAACCACATGTTTTTCATGCGCAAACAACATGCTTCTTAAGCGATACACACAACAACATGCTCAAAAAGGCTAGTAAAATGAATGCCTCTCTTAAGCCATAACTCATGCATCTCTCTATTCAACTCACTAACTACTCATGCTCCACGAGCTCACTTAATGCTCATATTTAGCCCTCACATGGCTCTCCAAGACTGATCCTTCGAGCCACACTGTCCCCTGACCATTTGTGCCCAAGGCCAAAATGCTCTCTACGGAGCTCGACGTTCAACCCTTGACCATCTGTACCCTAGGCCTTCAACTGTGCATAGCCCCTTGATCATTTGTACCCAAGGTGCACCGATGACTTAGCAACATATTGGGTCTTCCCCAAGCACCCCAATACTTGCTTTCTAGACTCATCACACCAACCCTTGACCATTTGTACCCAAGGTCTCGATGCTTCTCTTTAAACCAATGGTGACATGCCACCCCTCGACCATTTGTACCCCAGGTGCACTGACATTCACCCAACTTGCGTTTCTTTGACATTTAGTGTAACGACCCTACATTTCATGTCTAGATCCTAGGGCCATTACCACATGCATTTCATTTTACTTACAAAGTATGACGATGGAACAACATTTAGAGTAAAACATGCTTAGAAAATCAGTGAAACTTTTCAGCCTGGGATCCCAGTTAAAACATAACAAGAAGAAATTTTAGCCACTCCAACAAAAATCTCAAACAGGAATAAGTCCTAAAACATCACATAAGAAATGCAAAAAGAAGAAGTTCGAAAACACAATAAGTGGAAGTCAATCCTAAGGAAATCCATGTCCCACCCATTTAAATGTCCCTCCCATTTAAGTCGGAATTTAACTTCCATAGTTAGTAAATGACACCTAGTCTGCGAAGCCAAGTCCCGTCCATTTAACTCCTCATTTTAGTCTAATACATCTCAGTCCTAGGTGATTAATTGACACGACCCCTACTAGAGTACTAGCATATTCTTTTCCCTTTCTTACTCTTTTTCCCTTTAAGACCCCTTAGCACGCAGGCTAACTTTAACTGCAACCTAACCAATAAAATTCTTTTCTTTTTTAGAGATTACTGACAGGCTAAACCAATATGTCGAAAGGGATAAAAGCCCTTTGGCAGCGGAATAATTTTATAGAACCAAACACTGTATTAAAAAACTGTTTTAAATACCAATACATAGGCAAATAATCACAACAGTAAAAATCACATGAAAACTACTGAATAGGTTATTAAACTTGCTTTAAAACCTCTAGATCTAATCTAAAGGGGATCCTAATGACCCAAGATCAAGAGCTACTTACTATAAAGGTGTGTTCTGGATCGTTTCGTCTTTTCTCCAACGGAATGCAAAAATTCAGCAACCTCCAAGGTTTGATCTTGCTGATTTTTTAGGACAACACCACAAAATCTTCAACGGTATTCTCACAGGGAATGATTGGTTGTTTGCTTGTGGGAGCAAAGCAAAATTTGGGAATTTTTCTCCTTGGTCTCTGTACTCTGGAGAAAATCGCAGAGAGTAAAACTTGAGAAAGAGATCTTTCTCTGAGTGTGAATGAGAGAGGAAACAGAAGAATCTAACTGAAGAGGTGAGTTTCCGTAAAAAAAAATAGAACTCCCTCCTAACTTCCCTCTCGATCGTGCATTCAACTAGGTTAGTGGGAGGAAACTTCTCATCAGTTACAATTAACTGATAAATTAATTATATATTAAATAAAATAAATAATTAATCAAATAATAATAAGATTACTAATTAATCTTAATATAACTTACATAAATCACATTTATGTAAACATCCCACATAACCTATAGTTTTAATGTAGTTCAATTAAATCGAATTTAATTAAACTAAATTAAAACAATAATTAATTAATTCTCTAATTAATTAATATGATAATTAAATATCACATATTTAATTACATTTTTCTCTCAAATAAACTATAGTATTAATGTACATCACATGTGCATTAATTATAAGCTATAGTTTTAATATGAATCCAATTCATATTTTAAACTTAACATTCGAACACCTTCGAATATCCAATTCCCCTCTAGAAATTTACCTCAACGCCCCTGGTGAGCTACCGGTGGGACCTAATGGACCTACAGATCAGAAGCTCCAATGATGTGAGATTAATTGGCTAAACTCATTAACCAAATTAATCAATATTCGTTAACTGTGGTTCACTCCACTAAAGAACCACAGCTGCACTCTTCTTACTGTAGATATATTTCTATGTCCACGGATATCGACCATCAACAGCAAGTTAGCCCTTCACGTGTGTTCGTACCCCAGCTAGGTCAAATTACCGTTTTACCCCTAGGCTACCTCTTCATCCTTAAGTACCAGTGCTCCTCTAATGAATAACCTGTTTGAGGTCCAACCAACAAACAGAAGTCCCTCTCGTGCCATAGAGACACCACTTAAGGGAACACACTCTACTTAAGGGAACACACCTCTACTTACCCTGAAGTTGGGAAGGAGTGAATTCCATCTTGTAAGACTATGTTCCCAGCTCCCCACTCAGTCTTGTCCCCAAAATGGTAGGCTTATTGAGTCGAAAAACAGGCCACTCTCACCCGTACAAATCAAAGGACAATCCCTCATGGACAGAAGTCCATAATCCACTCAGGATTAAGGCCAAGTTGCCTAGATCATCCTAGTGAAATAGAAACCGAGCTAACTAACGGTGTTACAATTAGTGGTTAACTATTTCGCGGTCCGGTCTTTGTGCAAAATCATTGCACAGGATACTCTCACTCTCATGTCAACTACATGAACAAGTTGGATCAATACGTTTGTATCAATATACAAAGCGGGTCGTATCCATAGTGTCACCAGGATAAGGTACCCAGTCTCATCCCTATACTACAGACCATTCAGGCTAAAACTTCAACATTGATCCTCGTATGTCCCTACATACTAGTTCAAGTCTCATTCTATTAGCCTTGGATGTTTAGTTTATTGGATTAGGGTTGATAAGACAAGATATAATACAAACATTGAATAATACATCACTTTTATTAATGTTCGGTCAAATGTACATTTACTATCTACGAGTTTTAGGGCATAAGACCCAACATATGTACCAACCCAACTCAGTCAATTATAGAAACAAGAATGACAAACAACACTTCTAAACGGAGAAACCACAAACTTCCCGTCGTCTACTTACAATGCCAGCTAACTACAATATACCAAAAACATGCATTCACATCCATTTCATAACACATAAATATTAGTGTAGCCATACTCTTGTAAACAACAACGTTCATATTTTCCTCAGGTCATTTCAGTCTCAACTCATACATAGCAATTTCATATGCCAGAAACACAATTGACACACCAAAACATAATTACATAATAATCCAGCAAGTTATCTTAGCTTAGTAACTTAGTATAAAATAAACAGCTTGGCCCACAGGTCTTTCTAGCAATTCCACAATTCCTAATAATTTAACAACAACTCAGATCCCAACACAGTACGTCCAAAACAAGGACACTGAAGCTTAAACCAACTGAATTCCTTATCCAATTAATTCTTTAGAAGCAAAGCTGAAAATTCGAACGGTGGCGACAAAAAAATCTGAAAGGCAAGAGTGGCGTTAGAGCTGTTTGTCTTAAGGCAGCGTCGACGACGATTTGGTTCTGAGTGGCGGCGGTCTCGTTTTCGTTTGTACAAAAGATAGAAAGAGAGAGAGAGTGAGTGCGCTGCAGGAGACCAAAAACGAAAGAGAGAGGGGAAGACTCACTGTACACATGACGATGTTGATTTGCGATGGTGACCGGAGAAGAGAAGTGGCGGCGTGCGGCGAGCGGTCTTGCTGCGGCGGCGTGTAAACGAGTGTGAACGTAGGGAGGCAGTGCAAATCCGATACAGTAGAGAGAGAGAGTGCTGAGAGAAAGTGAAATTGAGGAAGAAAAAGTCGAGAGAGAGTGTTCTGAGAGATAATGGGATCGAGGGAGAAAAAAACCCACATGAGAGAGAGGGAGAAGCTTTACCGTCGGCGGCGAGCGACGACGCGACGACGAGGAGCGACGGATGACGGCGATGTGGCGGCGAACGACGTGCAGCGGCGGGAGTGCCAAAAGAAGAGAGAGGTCTGAGAGGGATGAGGGCACGAGACAGGGAGCGTGGGGAAGAAAAAATATGAGATATTATTTTTTTATTTTTTTAAACGGTCATTTGATTGAATTTTGGGGGGAAATTTCCCCCCTCTTCTCCCTTTTGACCGGACACTTAAAAAAACCCACTTTATTTATTTATTTTTTTTTGAATTACAGGCTGTTACATTTAGGTCCCTGACCTCTTTCTCACAACTATCTAGAATGCATATGCCCTGCAACATGCTTCTAAACTTATGTACTATGCCCACCAAGCATATACATACAACATCATGCTCTCAACTCATGCTTAACTCATGAATGCATGTGCCCTGCAACATGCTTCTAGACTCATCAATTCATAACAAAACCAACATGCTTTGCAAACAGTCATCATATGCAACATTTCATATATTTCCGAATAAACATATATATACATAGAAGCAAGAAGAAAGAGAACAATTATAAAGCGAGTAAACATACAGTGTGCATCATACAATCAAACACTCCATCAGTTCAGAACTACTTACTTATTGCACTACTAAGCGATACTTAAAAGACCAACAGAACCAACCGGAAAAGCCTAAAGAGCCCGAACGATCATCAGCAAATGATCCCGAACATGTGTTGTCCAGCAAACAAAGAGGTTTGAAATCGTTTGTTTAGAGTCCCTAGTCAGTGGGTGTTCGAGTTTAGGGCTAATTAGGGAATGGGTCACACAACCAAGACGATTTTGAGTTCAAAACAGCACTGAACAACACTGGAAAAACAAGATATTAACCATGAAACCCAATTTAAACGTCGAACAAGAGCGGGTAATTGAATTCGAGTCCGAATAAACATGGGTACAAGTTAAATCTTATTGAAAACGTCGAACAATGTCGTCGGAGGGCTGGAACTACTCGCTCCTTGGTGCATAGAAGATGCACGTGGGAGGGAACCATACAATGGCGTGCGAACGATGGTGAGAAGCGATGCGAGGACGCGGGTTCCTTACTTTCGGCGAAAAAAGAAACGAGGGAGAGGGATTTAGCTTGCCAACTGCCAAAAACAACAAAAGCAAAGGAGGGGGAAAGAACTTACGCGTGAATTACTCGCCGGAGGAAGGAGAATCAACATGGATTCATGAAGCACCTGGGCACATGGGTGCTGCAGCAGAAGAAAACGAGAAGGAGAAAGACTAAGAGACACTAGAGAACGAGAACGAAAGGAGAGAGGAAGATCGAATTGGAACGAATCACCATGGGAGCTGTTATATAGAGTTGAAGACACTAATGTACATGTTGATACCAGTTTCGCAATGATAAAGGCGAAACTGAAGCTATCGACAGCCAAACATTCTACGAACGTTTCATTCAAACCGCCAACTATAAAAATAATGTCCCCAGATTTTAAACCAGATGATGTTGATTTCTGGTCGGTATCAAAACCTGCCCATATTAGACGACCCATATTAGATGACAACAGAGGTATGACAAGGGCTATGTCGCAACGTATCAATCTATTACCCGGCGAATCATGGGCTTCGCGATCCATGGTTGGCTCCATGTGTTCACGAAGAAGCGTGGATGGTGAACACCCATACAGACATCTTCACCGTCTAGACGATGCGGCGATAAATCTTGGGGATTCAGTGTCTGAAATCGGGAACAGTGAACTGACCGAGCAGCGATTAGCTCAGATTGTGGAGGCTACTGTTAATAAATGTATGATAAAGAACGCAGATAAAGCATCTAGTTCAAATCTGTAAATTTTTTTTTGCATTTCTGTTGAGTTTCAGTTGTTTGTAACGTGCTTATTATCGTTGCTATAAAATATACCATGAATTCAATATATTTATTTACTAAGATAGCGAATATTATTATAACTACGTTTCACCCATAGAAGACCATTTCAGTGTCAAGATACAAATTGCATATCGATGTCGTTTCCGACACCCATGTATAGCAAACGAAAAAGGCATTCTTTGATACGTTTCTATAGTTTCCGCCACCTAGAAGATCTCCGGTGTCCTTGAACGACGTCCAAATAGCATAGCGTCGATTATAATATTAACGAACCATCTTTACCGGAAACTCGAAAGACTTCCGATCAACACAGATGTTCTTCTGCCATACACGTTCAATGCAGTAACGACCATCGTGTCGGGGCAATACTGTTAATTTCCCGTAACTGGATTCTAACGATCCAAACAATTCATTGAAATCTGGTAGTAATTCGACACCGGTAGGCAGATACGGGGTCTTATCACGAAGAAGGGATAATGTGAACACGCCAGTGATATTGGCTACTCTAGTATCCATCGCGCCTTCGATATGAGCTAATCTTATCTTAATGCGGCCATATATTCTGATCTGCCGAATACGAATGTAGTTTCTACGTCGAACGGTGATACCATGGTCCTAACAAGGACATTGTATAAATCGACTGATACTGCGATTGTTGTATACGACCATCGATTCACCAGTGTGGATTTCGTGGAGTCTGGCAAGGCGAAGCCTGTCCCTATCCACATCGCGATATAACGCTCTTCGTACGGGTAAACGATATTGTGGACGACGACGATCATATGTTGTTTTCCGGCGTACATATTCCCCTCCGGCAACTTTTGATCGACGTATAGTCTCCATCCTTTCAAAACCAGACACATAGATTTGCCCAAGGTTTTGAATATAGCAACTTTATAGCGCGTTTCAAGGTCTAGAGGCCGACAACTCTGACATATCAGGTTTAGTAAAGGCGAGGGTAAAGTTAAAGTTGACAAGACATTATGGACCACATAAAAAGGACACGTGGATTCATATAGGCCGTTGGTGAAAATTACAATAACCAGACACGGGATTCATTTTGGGCCGTAATGTATAAAATAGGCCCAATATATTTCGGAAGAATATGGGCTTGCATTGGGATAGCATCCGACCCAACCTTTATTTTGAATGGAGCAACTTCATTGGTCCACGTAACTATCTGTGGGTCCCAGTATTTAAGCAGCCCCAAGGGCATCACGGTAATATTAAGCGTGATGCCCCCTAGTATATAAGCGGACCCGAAAGACCCAATTGCTTGGGAGTTTTGAGAGGACCCGATTGCTTCTATACGGAGAGCTTCTCTCTCCTCAAATATCATTCTCTGTCTAAAACTTGGAGAGCATTGCTACGAACAGTAAGAAACGCACATGATAATTATCGAGGTGTATACATAGGCGTTGGGCTTCCTCAGCTTTGTTCATATCTGGTCACAGTGCAAACGAATTGGTTACCAATCCATAAGGCCTGCACTAGCACTTTTCCTCTTTATAAGGTAAGAACTTTTTAATTCATGGGGTGATAATGATAAAATCGAAATTTGAATGTACCGGGGACGATGTGTCCAAATATACCGCTTCACGGCCGGACATTTAATAAATTAATTCGTATTGTTTTGTTCAAAGATCTGATTGCTATATACTTATGTCGGTTTCGCTGCTGGATAATATAATGATTACTGGCGATTAAAAAAATTTTCTGTTGTGTTCGATTTAGGTAAATGGATCCTAGTCTTTGAGCTAATATATAGCAACTTTATAGCGCGTTTCAAGGTCTAGAGGCCGACAACTCTGACATATCAGGTTTAGTAAAGGCGAGGGTAAAGTTAAAGTTGACAAGACATTATGGACCACATAAAAAGGACATGTGGATTCATATAGGCCATTGGTGAAAATTACAATAACCAGACGCGGGATTCGTTTTGGGCCGTAATGTATAAAATAGGCCCAATATATTTCGGAAGAATATGGGCTTGCATTGGGATAGCATCCGACCCAACCTTTATTTTGAATGGAGCAACTTCATTGGTCCACGTAACTATCTGTGGGTCCCAGTATTTAAGCAGCCCCAAGGGCATCACGGTAATATTAAGCGTGATGCCCAAGTGGAGCCGAAAGACCCAATTGCTTGGGAGTTTTGAGAGGACCCGATTGCCTCTGTACGGAGAGCGTCTCTCTCCTCAAATATCATTCTCTGTCTAAAACTTGGAAAGGATTGCTACGAACAGTAAGAAACGCACATGATAATTATCGAGGTGTATACATAGGCGTTGGGCTTCGTCAGCTTTGTTCATAGCTAGTCACAGTGCAAACGAATTGGTTACCAATCCATAAGGCCTGCACTGGCACTTTTCCTCTTTAGAAGGTAAGAACTTTTTAATTCATGGGGTGATAATGATAAAATCGAAATTTGAATGTACCGGGGACGATGTGTCCAAATATACCGCTTCACGGACGGACATTTAATAAATTAATTCCTATTGTTTTGTTCAAAGATCTGATTGCTATATACTTATGTCGGTTTCGCTGCTGGATAATATAATGATTACTGGCGATTAAAAAAATTTTCTGTTGTGTTCGATTTAGGTAAATGGATCCTAGTCTTCGAGCTAATATATAGCAACTTTATAGCGCGTTTCAAGGTCTAGAGCCCGACAACTCTGACATATCAGGTTTAGTAAAGGCGAGGGTAAAGTTAAAGTTGACAAGACATTATGGACCACATAAAAAGGACACGTGGATTCATATAGGCCGTTGGTGAAAATTACAATAACCAGACGCGGAATTCGTTTTGGGCCGTAATGTATAAAATAGGCCCAATATATTTCGGAAGAATATGGGCTTGCATTGGGATAGCATCCGACCCAACTTTTATTTTGAATGGAGCAACATTATTGGTCCACGTAACTATCTGTGGGTCCCACTATTTAAGCGGCCCCAAGGGCATCACGGTAATATTAAGCGTGATGCCCCCTAGTATATAAGAGGACCCGATTGCCTCTGTACGGAGAGCGTCTCTCTCCTCAAATATTATTCTCTCTCTAAAACTTGGAGAGGATTGCTACGAACAGTAAGAAACGCACATGATAATTATCGAGGTGTATACATAGGCGTTGGGCTTCCTCAGCTTTGTTCATAGCTGGTCACAGTGCAAACGTATTGGTTACCAATCCATAAGGCCTGCACTGGCACTTTTCCTCTTTAGAAGGTAAGAACTTTTTAATCCATGGGGTGATAATGATAAAATCGAAATTTGAATGTACCGGGGACGATGTGTCCAAATATACCGCTGCGCGGCCGGACATTTGATAAATTAATTCGTATTCTTTTGTTCAAAGATCTGATTGCTACATACTTATGTCGGTTTCGCTGCTGTATAATATAATGATTACTGGCAATTAAAAATTTTTTCTGTTGTGTTCGATTTAGGTAAATGGATCCTACTCACCGAGCTAATATATAGCAACTTTATAGCGCGTTTCAAGGTCTAGAGGCCGACAACTCTGACATATCAGGTTTAGTAAAGGCGAGGGTAAAGTTAAAGTTGACAAGACATTATGGACCACATAAAAAGGACACGTGGATTCATATAGGCCGTTGGTGAAAATTTCAATAACTAGACGCGGGATTCGTTTTCAGCCGTAATGTATAAAATAGGCCTAATATATTTCGGAAGAATATGGGCTTGCATTGGGATAGCATCCAACCCAACTTTTATTTTGAATGGAGCAACATCATTGGTCCACGTAACTATCTGTGGGTCCCACTATTTAAGCGGCCCCAAGGGCATCACGGTAATATTAAGCGTGATGCCCCCTAGTATATAAGTGGACCCGAAAGACCCAATTGCTTGGGAGTTTTGAGAGTACCCGATTGCCTCGGTACGGAGAGCGTCTCTCTCCTCAAATATCATTCTCTGTCTAAAACTTGGAGAGGATTGCTACGAACAGTAAGAAACGCACATGATAATTATCGAGGTGTATACATAGGCGTTGGGCTTCCTCAGCTTTGTTCATAGCTGGTCACAGTGCAAACGAATTGGTTACCAATCCATAAGGCCTGCACTGGCACTTTTCCTCTTTAGAAGGTAAGAACTTTTTAATTCATGGGGTGATAATGATAAAATCGAAATTTGAATGTACCGGGGACGATGTGTCCAAATATATCGCTGCGCGGCCGGACATTTAATAAATTAATTCGTATTGTTTTGTTCAAAGATCTGATTGCTATATACTTATGTCGGTTTCGCTGGCGATTAAAAAAATTTTCTGTTGTGTTCGATTTAGGTAAATGGATCCTAGTCTTCGAGCTAATATATAGCAACTTCATAGCGCGTTTCAAGGTCTAGAGGCCGACAACTCTGACATATCAGGTTTAGTAAAGGCGAGGGTAAAGTTAAAGTTGACAAGACATTATGGACCACATAAAAAGGACACGTGGATTCATATAGGCCGTTGGTGAAAATTACAATAACCAGACGCGGGATTCGTTTTGGGCCGTAATGTATAAAATAGGCCCAATATATTTCGGAAGAATATGAGCTTGCATTGGGATAGCATCCGACCCAACTTTTATTTTGAATGGAGCAACATCATTGGTCCACGTAACTATCTGTGGGTCCCACTATTTAAGCGGCCCCAAGGGCATCACGGTAATATTAAGCGTGATGCCCCCTAGTATATAAGTGGACCCGAAAGACCCAATTGCTTGAGAGTTTTGAGAGGACCCGATTGCCTCTGTACGGAGAACGTCTCTCTCCTCAAATATCATTCTCTGTCTAAAAGTTGGAGAGGATTGCTACGAACAGTAAAAAACGCACATGATAATTATCGAGGTGTATACATAGGCGTTGGGCTTCCTCAGCTTTGTTCATAGCTGGTCACAGTGCAAACGAATTGGTTACCAATCCATAAGGCCTGCACTGACACTTTTCCTCTTTAGAAGGTAAGAACTTTTTAATTCATGGGGTGATAATGATAAAATCGAAATTTGAATGTACCGGGGACGATGTGTCCAAATATACCGCTGCGCGGCCGGACATTTAATAAATTAATTCGTATTGTTTTGTTCAAAGATCTGATTTCTATATACTTATGTCGGTTTCGCTGCTGGATAATATAATGATTACTGGCGATTAAAATTTTTTTCTGTTGTGTTCGATTTAGGTAAATGGATCCTACTCTTCGAGCTAATATATAGCAACTTTATATCGCGTTTCAAGGTCTAGAGGCCGACAACTCTGACATATCAGGTTTAGTAAAGGCGAGGGTAAAGTTAAAGCTGACAAGACATTATGGACCACATAAAAAGGACACGTGGATTCATATAGGTCGTTGGTGAAAATTACAATAACCAGACGCGGGATTCGTTTTGGGTCGTAATGTATAAAATAGGCCCAATATATTTCGGAAGAATATGGACTTGCATTGGGATAGCATCCGACCCAACTTTTATTTTGAATGGAGCAACATCATTGGTCCACGTAACTATCTGTGGGTCCCACTATTAGCGGCCCCAAGGGACAATATCTAATTGTAAATAAAATAAACAATTTAAACATAAACAAACATATAACAAACAACTCTAAAGGTTTAATTAAATCAAAATATAAATGGAAATTTCGATATAATACGTGCGTGCAATTGTCAAATGTTGCCTAAAAAGATACTTAAAAACGTTATTCACACAACTTCCTAGATGCAAAAAACATTAAAATAAAGCAATTTAAACAATAAATAAATAAACTAAACTTTTATAAGAACATGGAAAAATTAATTTATCTAGAAAAAAAAGGTTGAAGAAAGAATTAAAATAAAGATTTAAAATACTCACAAAGAACAATCATCGTTTATCATAGTTGGGTTGGAAACACGACACTTTTGTGTGTGCAGGGATTGTTGATGATGGTGATGTGGGGTTTGAAAGAGAATGATGGTGAAAGGGAGAAAGAATATGTGAAGAGATTAGAGAGGAAAATAAATCTATATGAGAGAGGGAAGTTAATGGGAAATGGAGAAATGTGTATCTAGGGTTTTTGTAACGCCCCGGGATTTATTAAGACTGTCCCAACGACATTACTAACTCATGACGGAACTAACCGAGTGCTTTAAAAATTTTGGCAGCATAACGACTTACACAGGTCTAACCCAAAAATTTTCAAAGCTTGCCGACACAAGAGTAACACTTCTATAACATTCAAACTTACTCCACCTTACTACAACTCAATAGAGTTCCCACAATAAAACACCATATGAGTCAGGTTTTGTATTCACAACCATGAGCAGAACTACAAGCTTGTTAAATCAAGGTGACGAGTTAGAGTTGTCGAGGCTCTAAGTGTCAAATAAATTTCTAATCACCGGTCACTAAACTACTTGCAGTAGTAGTGTCCGGGGTCGATCACAGGGAACAACTGGTTTATCTCTAATCGCTTTTGTGTTTGTGGTAACAGAAGGGGGGTTGAAGAGAAAGGGAATAAATGCAAGGGAAACTAAAAGTGCGGGAAAATAAATGACAGAAAAGTAAATAACAGAAAATAAAATACGGTTGGTTAATCTCACCTTGGTGATCACTGTAGCTGGAGACACTTGAATTTCAGTACATTGTTTTTATTCATCAATTACCAAATTAACGATTTAATTGCATGTTGTCTAATTGGTACTCTAATCAATTGATTGACTCGATCCCTTCGTACATCGAGTCAATTACTGATTGCTAATTAATTAACCCCTACTAATCCGTCGATATTAACTAATTAAGAAATTGCATTAAGACCAAGATACCCCTAGAGTGCTAACCCGACTAACCCTTCGAACCAACATAAAATTTATTAATTAATTAACCCTACAGTGATTAATAAATCAATTCATTTTTTATCTAGGCTAGAATGCTCGCAATTAAATAACGAAAGCCTAATTTAATTACGAATATCGATTTAGACCCTAGACCTATCATGCAAACTACAAAGTCAGAGAATTGTCCTTGGGACCCGTGCCCATGAATCGATCTATATACAACTATGAATTAAAATTTCATTAGCTACGTGAAAATTAATTCTTTAGCAGATTATTAACATGCAAGCTGTGAGTTAGGGCGTCAATCTAACCTACTGTGCATGCTAATTACAAGAGCAAGAATCTAAAATCACGAACAACAAAGAAATCATACATTAAAGCACAGATACTCGTAAAATCTCATAAAAACATAATGCACTTACAATTCTGAGGTTCCAACTACAGCGAACGATGCTTAGACGACCATAGACGAGCCTAATCTAAGCCCAAAGGCTTGAAAAACCAACCTAGCTATCATAAAACGAAAGTTTACAGAGAAAACAGAGAGAATCATAGAAGAATGGAAGCAAAACAAAGAGAAACGACAGACTATGACCTAAAATCGGAGAAAGCAGCAACTCAAATAACGAGGCAGTGTCGAGAAGCTGACGGTGTCTGGGCGCAGTTCTTTAATTGAGCGTCGAGACGCTGTGAGACGCTACCCTCTTGGGTCTCCCAATTTTGCTGCATCAATTTTGCTCCATTTGACGTTGTTTTCGAGGTTTGAGTGCTCCGGTTTTGGTCTTTTCACCTCCTCGACATCTTGTGGACTTCAAGTTGGATCGAAACCTTGTTAATTTCCTCGAATTAATGCCAATTTGAAATATCGACTCTCGAGAAGCTTAAATGCCAAATACCTATAAAATAGTACAATTAAGCACAATATTAATCACAAAATTAGCATGATTAGGACTAAATAAGTAGGACCAAATTGGTTCTATCACAAGACATACAACTCAACTACTTAAAAGAACTTAATCTTTATTAGATTTAAGGAATAAACTTGGATTAATGAGCGACACTTATGAGCAACAAACGAAACCCCAAAGGTAGAAATATCTAGCTACAACACTAGATGCTAACAAATGACTGTCCTATCAGAATGGAAATCAAAAGGAAAAACTCTAAGGACTAGAAGCAATGGTCCTTCCTCATAAGCATCCTTCTTTGCATCACCAAGCTCATAGCACTCTAGCTCACCTGCTAAACCTAAAATGTTGGGGGGAAGGAAGGGGAGGGGGTCAATACAACCACGGTACTGGTAAGCAGCCCCTACCTGAGAAGCCATCAAACAACAACCAAGAAAACCACATGTTTTTCATGCGCAAACAACATCCTTCTTAAGCGATACACACAACAACATGCTCAAAAAGGCTAGTAAAATGAATGCCTCTCTTAAGCCATAACTCATGCATCTCTCTATTCAACTCACTAACTACTCATGCTCCACGAGCTCACTTAATGCTCATATTTAGCCCTCACATGACTCTCCAAGACTGATCCTTCGAGCCACACTGTCCCCTGACCATTTGTGCCCAAGGCCAAAATGCTCTCTACGGAGCTCGACGTTCAACCCTTGACCATCTGTACCCTAGGCCTTCAACTGTGCATCGCCCCTTGATCATTTGTACCCAAGGTGCACCGATGACTTAGCAACATATTGGGCCTTCCCCAAGCACCCCAATACTTGCTTTCTTGACTCATCACACCAACCCTTGACCATTTGTACCCAAGGTCTCGATGCTTCTCTTTAAACCAATGGTGACATGCCACCCCTCGACCATTTGTACCCGAGGTGCACTGACATTCACCCAACTTGCGTTTCTTTGACATTTAGTGTAACGACCCTACATTTCATGTCTAGATCCTAGGGCCATTACCACATGCATTTCATTTTACTTACAAAGTATGACGATGGAACAACATTTAGAGTAAAACATGCTTAGAAAATCAGTGAAACTTTTCAGCCTGGGATCCCAGTTAAAACATAACAAGAAGAAATTTTAGCCACTCCAACAAAAATCTCAAACAGGAATAAGTCCTAAAACATCACATAAGAAATGCAAAAAGAAGAAGTTCGAAAACATAATAAGTGGAAGTCAATCCTAAGGAAATCCATGTCCCACCCATTTAAATGTCCCTCCCATTTAAGTCGGAATTTAACTTCCATAGTTAGTAAATGACACCTAGTCTGCGAAGCCAAGTCCCATCCATTTAGCTCCTCATTTTAGTCTAATACATCTCAGTCCTAGGTGATTAATTGACATGACCCCCTACTAGAGTACTAGCATATTCTTTTCCCTTTCTTATTCTTTTTCCCTTTAAGACCCCTTAGCACGCAGGCTAACTTTAACTACAACCTAACCAATAAAATTCTTTTCTTTTTTAGAGATTACTGACAGGCTAAACCAATATGTCGAAAGGGATAAAAGCCCTTTGGCAGCGGAATAATTTTATAGAACCAAACACTGTATTCAAAAACTGTTTTAAATACCAATACATAGGCAAATAATCACAATAGTAAAAATCACATGAAAACTACTGAATAGGTTATTAAACTTGCTTTAAAACCTCTAGATCTAATCTAAAGGGGATCCTAATGACCCAAGATCAAGAGCTACTTACTATAAAGGTGTGTTCTTGATCGTTTCGTCTTTTCTCCAACGGAATGCAAAAATTCAGCAACCTCCAAGGTTTGATCTTGCTGATTTTTTAGGACAACACCACAAAATCTTCAGCAATATTCTCACAGGGAATGATTGGTTGTTTGCTTGTGGGAGCAAAGCAAAATTTGGGAATTTTTCTCCTTGGTCTCTGTACTCTGGAGAAAATCGCAGAGAGTAAAACTTGAGAGAGAGATCTTTCTCTGAGCGTGAATGAGAGAGGAAACAGAAGAATCTAACTGAAGAGGTGAGTTTCCGTAAAAAAAAAATAGAACTCTCTCCTAACTTCCCTCTCGATCGTGCATTCAACTAGGTTAGTGGGAGAAAACTTCTCATCAGTTACAATTAACTGATAAATTAATTATATATTAAATAAAATAAATAATTAATCAAATAATAATAAGATTACTAATTAATCTTAATATAACTTACATAAATCACATTTATGTAAACATCCCACATAACCTATAGTTTTAATGTAGTTCAATTAAATCGAATTTAATTAAACTAAATTAAAACAATAATTAATTAATTCTCTAATTAATTAATATGATAATTAAATATCACATATTTAATTACATTTTTCTCTCAAATAAACTATAGTATTAATGTACATCACATGTGCATTAATTATAAGCTATAGTTTTAATATGAATCCAATTCATATTTTAAACTTAACATTCGAACACCTTCGAATATCCAATTCCCCTCTAGAAATTTACCTCAACGCCCCTGGTGAGCTACCGGTGGGACCTAATGGACCTACAAATCAGAAGCTCCAATGATGTGAGATTAATTGGCTAAACTCATTAACCAAATTAATCAATATTCGTTAACTGTGGTTCACTCCACTAAAGAACCACAGCTGCACTCTTCTCACTGCAGATATATTTCTATGTCCACGGATATCGACAATCAACAGCAAGTTAGCCCTTCACGTGTGTTCGTACCCTAGCTAGGTCAAATTACCGTTTTACCCCTAGGCTACCTCTTCATCCTTAAGTACCAGTGCTCCTCTAATGAATAACCTGTTTGAGGTCCAACCAACAAACAGAAGTCCCTCTCATGCCATAGAGACACCACTTAAGGGAACACACTCTACTTAAGGGAACACACCTCTACTTACCCTGAAGTTGGGAAGGAGTGAATTCCATCTTGTAAGACTATGTTCCCAGCTCCCCACTCAGTCTTGTCCCCAAAATGGTAGGCTTATTGAGTCGACAAACAGGCCACTCTCACCCGTACAAATCAAAGGACAATCCCTCATGGACAGAAGTCCATAATCCACTCAGGATTAAGGCCAAGTTGCCTAGGTCATCCTAGTGAAATAGAAACCGAGCTAACTAACGGTGTTACAATTAGTGGTTAACTATTTCGCGGTCCGGTCTTTGTGCAAAATCATTGCACAGGATACCCTCACTCTCATGTCAACTACATGAACACGTTGGATCAATACGTTTGTATCAATATACAAAGCGGGTCGAATCCATAGTGTCACCAGGATAAGGTACCCAGTCTCATCCCTATACTACAGACCATTCAGGCTAAAACTTCAACATTGATCCTCGTATGTCCCTACTTACTAGTTCAAGTCTCATTCTATTAGCCTTGGATGTTTAGTTTATTGGATTAGGGTTGATAAGACAAGATATAATACAAACATTGAATAATACATCACTTTTATTAATGTTCAGTCAAATGTACATTTACTATCTACGAGTTTTAGGGCATAAAACCCAACATATGTACCAACCCAACTCAGTCAATTATAGAAACAAGAATGACAAACAACACTTCTAAACGGAGAAACCACAAACTTCCCGTCGTCTACTTACAATGCCAGCTAACTACAATATACCAAAAACATGCATTCACATCCATTTCATAACACATAAATATTAGTGTAGCCATACTCTTGTAAACAACAACGTTCATATTTTCCTCAGGTCATTTCAGTCTCAACTCATACATAGCAATTTCATATGCCAGAAACACAATTGACACACCAAAACATAATTACATAATAATCCAGCAAGTTATCTTACCTTAGTAACTTAGTATAAAATAAACAGCTTGGCCCACAGGTCTTTCTAGCAATTCCACAATTCCTAATAATTTAACAACAACTCAGATCCCAACACAGTACGTCCAAAACAAGGACACCAAAGCTTAAACCAACTGAATTCCTTATCCAATTAATTCTTTAGAAGCAAAGCTGAAAATTCGAACGGTGGCGACAAACAAATCTGAAAGGCAAGAGCGGCGTTAGGGCTGTTTTTCTTAAGGCAGCGCCGACGACGATTTGGTTCTGAGTGGCGGCGGTCTCGTTTTCGTTTGTACAAAAGATAGAAAGCGAGAGAGAGTGAGTGCGCTGCAGGAGACCAAAAACGAAAGAGAGAGGGGAAGACTCACTGTACACGTGACGATGTTGATTTGTGATGGTGACTGGAGAAGAGAAGTGGCAGCGTGCGGCGAGCGGTCTTGCTGCGGCGGCGTGTAAACGAGTGTGAACGTAGGGAGGCAGTGCAAATCTGATACAGTAGAGAGAGAGAGTGCTGAGAAAAAGTGAAATTGAGGAAGAAAAAGTCGAGAGAGAGTGTTCTGAGAGATAATGGGATCGAGGGAGAAAAAAACCCACATGAGAAAGAGGGAGAAGCTTTACCGTCGACGGCGAGCGACGACGCGACGACGAGGAGCGACGGAAGACGGTGATGTGGCGGCGAACGATGTGCGGCGGCGGGAGTGCCAAAAGAAGAGAGAGGTCTGAGAGGGATGAGGGCACGAGACAGGGAGCGTGGGGGAGAAAAAAATATGAGATATTATTTTTATATTTTTTTAAACGGTCATTTGATTGAACTTTGGGGGGAAATTTCCCCCCTCTTCTCCCTTTTGACCGGACACTTAAAAAAACCCACTTTATTCTTTTTTTTTTTTTGAATTACAGGCTGTTACATTTAGGTCCCTGACCTCTTTCTCACAACTATCTAGAATGCATATGCCCTGCAACATGCTTCTAAACTTATGTACTATGCCCACCAAGCATATACATACAACATCATGCTCTCAACTCATGCTTAACTCATGAATGCATGTGCCCTGCAACATGCTTCTAGACTCATCAATTCATAACAAAACCAACATGCTTTGCAAACAGTCATCATATGCAACATTTCATATATATCCGAATAAACATATATATACATAGAAGCAAGAAGAAAGAGAACAATTATAAAGCGAGTAAACATACAGTGTGCATCATACAATCAAACACTCCATCAGTTCAGAACTACTTACTTATTGCACTACTAAGTGATACTTAAAAGACCAACAGAACCAACCGGAAGAGCCTAAAGAGCCCGAACGATCATCAGCAAATGATCCCGAACATGTGTTGTCCAGCAAACAAAGAGGTTTGGAATCGTTTGTTTAGAGTCCCTAGTTAGTGGGTGTTCGAGTTTAGGGCTAATTAGGGAATGGTCACACAACCAAGACGATTTTGAGTTCAAAACAGCACTGAACAACACTGGAAAAACAAGATATTAACCATGAAACCCAATTTAAACTTCGAACAAGAGAGGGTAATTTGAATTCGAGTCCGAATAAACATGGGTACAAGTTAAACCTTATTGAAAATGTCGAACAATGTCGTCGGAGGGCTGGAACTACTCGCTCCTTGGTGCACAGAAGATGCACGTGGGAGGGAACCTTGCGTTGACGTGCGAACGATTGTGAGAAGCGATGCGAGGACGCGGGTTCCTTGCTTCCGGCGAAAAAAGAAACGAGGGAGAGGGATTTAGCTTGCCAACTGCCAAAAACAACAAAAGCAAAGGAGGGGGAAAGAACTTACGCGTGAATTACTCGCCGGAGGAAGGAAAATCAGCATGGATTCACGAAGCACCTGGGCACATGGGTGCTGCAGCAGAAGAAAACGAGAAGGAGAAAGACTGAGAGACACTAGAGAACGAGAACGAAAGGAGAGAGGAAGATCGAATTGGAACGAGCGGTGGTGCGAGCTTGATCAGACGACACACGGGAGGATAGAGAGAGAGAGAGCGCTAGCGAGTCTGCTGCCCGCGAACACAACACAAGAGGGAAACTTGGATCGACCCGGGAGAAGATGCTACACGCGGGGGTCTTGATCGCCAGAGAGTGAAGATAGGGGGCATGGCGACTGCTCACGTAAAAGAGAGAGGGAGAGATAGATTTAGGGTTTTTCCTCTCCTTTTCATTATTTCCTTTTATTTTCTTTTAAATTCACGCTAAGAAAAGAAAAATCATTTTAAATAGGGAAAAGGTCTTGGATTAACAAAATTAATTCCATTTTAATCTCCTAACTCTTAAAAGATTTGGAATAGAAAATAACCCAATTGATTTGAAATTAAAACTGATTAATAGTGATTTTGGGTCTTTTGAGATTTAAAATAAATATCGAATATTAAACCTCCAAACTTTAGGAAATTAAAGATTTAATTAAAAATCTATTTTTCCTAAATTATAGAAATTTAATTTAATGACCCAAGACTACGCTTAAATTCTAATTTCCAAAATCAGAATAAGAATGCTCAACAATTCCCAAAATGGTTGATTTCGAAATGCGGGGCGTTACAATCTTAGAAAGAGAGATTTAGGGAGTCTTTCCTAGCCAAAAAAAAAAAAAAAAAAAACGTGTGAATGAAGATGTTGGGGAGTCTTGTATGGCCAAGAAAAATGTGTCAATGAAGGGGTAGGAGAGCTATTTTATAGTCAATTCATATTGTCATATATTAGGAAGGTGATCAAATAAAATAAAAAAAATGATAAAATCTAATAAAATAAAATGAAAGATGAAACAAATAAATTATTCTAATTCTACATTCTAAATTTTCAAAATTTTATTTTCCAACCAGTCCTCCAATGAAACAAAAATATTTTGTTTAATTAATTTTACCAATAAACCTAATATTTGATTTGAAAAATCAATTGATCAAAATAATATAATTGGCCCAATTATCTCTACCAAAATTAACCATATTTAATTTGGCTAGTGGTCAATATCTGTGAACGCAAAATATTCTACAATAAGAAGAGTGCAATTGTGGGTCTTTAATTGAGTGACCCACAGTTAATGAATGTTGGTTAACTTGATTAATGAGTTTAATCGATTAACCTCGTATCAATGGAGCTCCTTATCTGTAGGTCCATTAGGTCCCCTTGCTAGCTCGTAAAGGGTAATTAGGAACATTATGTCTTGAAAGGTGTGACGCCCCGTTTATTTCAATGTAAATAATTTCATGAATATAGTGGATAAAGTGTAATTTTATTTGGTTTGTACTTATGAAATTATTAAATTACAATAAGGCACTTGGGATTTTAATTTTGAAGTTTAATAATGGTGTTAAATTGATTTCTCCCTAAAAGGCTTAATAAATTTCAGTTGGCTGATTAAGATGCGCTGAGCTTCCACGTTGTTGAGGAAATTAGTTATTGGCTGGCTAATTTTAGTAATTCTATTTTGGGAGTTTTATGGGTTTAAGAAAAAATGGTCAAAGGAATGAAGGGAATGGAAAAAAAAAAAACCTAAGAGAACTCTCTCTCTCTTATTCTCTTTCGTGAAACCAGCCAGTCGTCCCTCCCTTTTATTATTTTTTTTTCGTTTTGCTCAGCCAGTCGCCCCTCCTTTTTTGTGTCGTGCTTCAGTAGCCGTCCAGCCGTCTCATCGTCGCTTCAGTAGCCGCCAGTCGGAGTGCCTCGCACCGCCCCATTGCCTTTCGCGTGAACCTCTCTCTCTCTCGTGAATCGCTCTTGTTCTTCGTGGCTCTCTTCCTCTCTTCGATTTCTCTCTCTCGTGTGAGGAGTGAGCCCAGTCGCCGCTGCCCAGTCAGTCGTCGCGCCACCGTCGCCCCAAGATCTTCCTCTCCCTCTGTGTTTTTCCCTCTTGGTTCAGACCTTTCGCTGTCTCCACGTTTTTTAGCCTTAAAATCGTGGGTAAGCTCTTGTTCATCTCATTCTTAGATGAGATAAGGTCGATTTAACTCTCTTCGCTCTTTTCAGTCGAATTCGTGCGCGTCCAGCAACCTGAACCTCAGTTCCTCTCGTTTTTGTCTCTGTCCAACTGATAGTTTGGCCTTAGATTGCTCCGTTTGGTAAGTTTATGCCTTACCCATTATTGGTTAAAGCGTACATTTAAATACCCATTCGTTTTAGGTGTTGGAAATTTAAGATTGTGTTGATTTTCTAATCTGCAGTGCCGCCTAAGTGTTCGATGGAGTTCGATACGCTTCAACTCGAATACCCACTGCCAAGGAGCGTTCTAACACGCTGTTCAAGGTTAGACTAACTCGTCTAGCGTGGAAACAGGTCTGTTTGGTAAGTTTCTTTGCTACCCCGAACTTGTCAGTCTCAAGTTAATTGGCCATTAGATGATCTAGCCTTAGAAAAGCATGTTTGAATCAAAGCCCATTAATTGTTTAGGCCTTGTTAGCATTATCTGACCTCTTTGGAGTCCTTAGAATGAAAATAAAGAGGTTTTGCTTGCTGGTCGTGGTTTAAAAAGCATGCTAAATTATCTTCTATCAATTGTCTAGACTTGAGTAGTGTTGCCCAATCTCTAGGAGCCCTTAGAATCCCTAAATGTACCTTTGTACTTGCTGTCCAGCGGCTGAAAAGCCTTAGTAATGGTCGTTCAGTATATGCCCATGGCTCGTAGTGCCTTAGACATGGTTGCCCATGGTCTAAAGCTTTTGGGTTTTCATTTTGGGGAATGTTTGAAGACTGTTTAATAAGGAAATATGCCTAGTAAGTGGGATTTGGCTTTTCAAGCTTATCTTAAGATCTTTAGGTAAATTCTAACCCCTTTTAGCTGCTTTTGTAATTTAGGAGCTTATCTTGACTGCTTTAGGCTTGTTGGAGTTGCTTAGGAACACTATAGGTAAGTAGTTTCTACTTACTAAGCTTGTTTGACTGCATGAAGCATGATCGTTTGTTTATCTGCTTTCCTTATATTTGTGCTCCATATGAAATGACAAATATGTGAACTGTTGTGTTGTGTTCTTTAAAGTGCTTATATAAAGCATGAATTGTACCTTCTGTGTTGCTTGAGTTGTATACGCTTAAGGTGTTTAAGCATGATGAGTGTTGTCTTGAGCATGGTGAATGTTGAGTTTAGCTTTTGAGTCTGGCTTGTATGTTGCATGAGGGATGTGTAGCATGAGTCGGGTGTGAGGCACAGTACATGGTGCGTAATTCATGTGTAGCGGAGCGTGATACGAAAATCACGTGGGTGTGAGTGCGGAGCGTGACGCGGAAATCACGTAAGAGTGGCGCAACACATGGCGCAGAATTCATTTGGGGTAGGTGCGGAGCATGACGCAAAAATCATGTAATTAGCACAGCACATGGCGCGAAATTCATGTGTAGCGGAGCATGATGCAAAAATCATGTATTTGCGGAGCATGACGCAGAAATCATGTAATTGCAGAGCATGACGCGGAAATCATGTGGAGTTTAGTGCGTGCTTTGCATAGCGTGAGATGCATTTGCATGAGTTTGATGTTTTTAAGCATGTGGTTAGTTTATAGCTTAAAAGCATGTTTCTTATTGTGGTTGTGTAACTTGTTGAATGCGTGTGCGAAGCATGTTGATTGTTTTGATTGTGTTTGTGGCTTGGTAAGTGTAAGCTGCTTACCAGTACCACAGTTGTACTGATACCCCCTTCCCCATCTTTCCCCCCAACATTTTAGATGTTGTAGGTTTGCATGACGAGCTGGACCTTGGTGAGGAAGAGGAGAACTTCAAGGAAGAACCCTAGGGCATTTGGCTTTCTTTCCTATGTTTTGATAGGCTAGAGTTGGTTATAGCTCCATCTTTGCTATGCTTGGGTAGACTAGTTTAGTTTTGTTAATTGTGGATCTGTTGGTGAGACTTGGTTGAGTTGTTTTGTTTATGATCCTAAGGTTTAGTTCTTCTGTTATTTTCTCATTTAAGGAATAAAATATGTTTATTCAGCATTCTTTTGGGATAAGTGTTGGTGTTGCTAAAAGATGTTTAATAATATGTTCCGTTGCATGAACTGAATTAATGCATGTTGCTTCGAGGCCTGACTCAAATAGAGAAGTAGGTTGTGGATCTGAATTGTAGTTTGGTGGAGTTGGGTGGTTTGTTTAAAAGTGTTTTGTTTGTTTATCAGGTGTAAAATTTTTGGGTCAGGCCATTTTACGTCGTTATGCTGTCGAAATTTTCGGTATTTCTGGTTTAAAGTGGTTCAGATATATGGATAATGGCTTAAGGGTTGTAGTAGCGTCTCTAGGCTAGAGGTTGGAAAACCTGGGGCATTACAGTAGGAATTTGAATTGTCCAAATTAATTAAGGGAATTTAGGTTAATTGTATAAGATGCAATTATTATAATGTATGTTAATACATTATAATATATAGAGTTAATTTTGAATTAGATTCAAAATTAAAACTATATGAGAGAATAATATATTCAAATGGGTTTAAATATAAATTAATGTGAATTGGATTCATATTAAACTATAAGTTAAAGTTAATGTGAATTAGATTCATATTAAAACTATAAGTTATGAGAGAGGTATACATTTGAATATGATTAAAAAAAGTTAATTAAATATATGATATTTGATTAATCATTGAATTAATTACTTGATTGATTTAGTTAATTTAATTAAATGTGATTTAATGAAATTATTTAAATTAAGACCATAGATTATGTATGAGATGTGCATTTAAATATGATTCAAATACACATATATAATTAAATATTAGATATTTAATTAAATTAAATTTATTATTTAATTAATTCAAGGTAACTCCCCACGTGAGGAGTGGTGAGGTGGGAAAGTTAAACTTCCCTTCTCTCCTGTTGTTATGCAGATGTACTGAATCTGGAAAAGTTTCCGACAACAGTGGTTAATCTCTTCCTCACATTCTCTGAGATTCTCTCTCACACGCACACAAAAATTCTATCAACAAAAATTCAACAGAGACCATTCTTCTTTATAGAATTCCTGCAATTTCAAGAGGTGGTTACCACAAGTCAGTTCCTAATCCCAAAGGATAGCAGGAAGCCTTACTGGTGGTGTTCCAAGTTGATGTACATTTTATTATTGCTCGTTGGAGTTTGGGCATGACTACCGTTGGAGAGGAAGGAATTGTTACTTGTTGTGTTGGAGAACCGGTCTTCAAAGGGTAAATGCTTAACCTGTAGAAATAGCATAGTGAGTGGTTTTGTGTATGATGTTTATCATCCTGTACTGTACTGGTTTTTCTAAATTAAATTGAAACACAAGGCACTCGCACGCTTCCGTTAAGGATTTGATCCCTTCAAGACACATATCACTGATAGATCTTAATCAGTGAAAGGTATAACACTGATAGACCTAACACTGATAGACCTTAGTCATTGATAGACAAGATGTTGATGACTGATGTTTATGGGCATTTTTTACTTTCATATGCTTTAAGCTTGTTGCTTACAATTTTTCCATACTTGCAAATATTTCTAACTTGTACTAGATTTGCAATTATTTTGTGTTAGATTGTCATATATGCAATTGTCCCTATTAAATTTATCGTAACCTATTAGCTTAAATTTTTGGGTTAGTTGGTAACTTGAGAGAAATTGGTATTTTGAATCCAAATTGTTTTCCGGTTTTCAAAACTGAAATTTTTGTTTTAAATTAAGTTTTTTCTGACATTAGTATCTTCTCTCTTTCTACTGAACATCTTACTCATTCCCTCGTGTTCCATCGCCATTTCAAGCTTCCCTCACCATTTCAAGTTCTCCATCTTTCTCTTCCTCTTCCACCTTCTTGGTCTTCCATTTCTTTGTTCAAGCTTTTGATGCGTTTGAAAACACAGCAAACACACGTACTCAATTGTCAAAGATGTGCTTTGGGGCTTTTGATTTTTCATTTTTGGTTTCAAATGATTTGTTGTTGGCGACTAGAGGGAAGGAAGATAATCGTTTGCCTTTCTTCTTCACTACCGGAGAAAGGAAGACCCTAAACACGTGGTTGTTACAGGTTACTTTTTCGACCAGGAACATGACTTGAAACAACAAAAGGTTTTCCAATTCGAGAAGACAATGCTTAGGAAAGCCTCTTCTAGGAGTGAGCATCACAAACCAAAAAATCGATTCGACCAACCAAAACCGACCGAACCGACAACGGTCGGTCGGTTTTCTAGCCATTTCAGTTGGAGTGGATAAACCGACCAGTCAGTCGTCGGTGGGCCTAAAAGGCCCAAACCGACCGAACCGACCGACAACCTTCATATTATAAAAAAAAAAAAAGAAAAAAAAGAAAAGGAGAGGAAAAGAAAAGGCCACGTCTGGTGGTGTTGTCTTTTAGATTTCCCATGCAAATGAAAAGAGAAATATTAATTGATTAGACATATATAGGTAATGATTACCTATATTACCTTTTTTAGAAAAAAAAAGGGCATTTGTATTAATAGCAAAAAAAATCAATAATTGCAGGCGTGTTTTTGATTTATTTGGTTTAATTGCAGGCGTGTCTTTGATTTATTGGGTTTGCAGATATAGCAAAAAATGTTTGGCCCGACCCAGACAATAACGCAAAAAGACTAAAATAACCTCAACTCGTCGTCCACTGATATACCAAATATCTAGTATATTAAACCCTAAAAATATACTAGATATTTGGTATATCAATCAATTGATATACTAAATATATAGTAAATATATAATATATCATATGTATATTTATTAGATATTTGATATATCAATCAATTAATATACTAAATATATAGTATATCAGATGTATATTTCGTGAATATAATATACTTTACATATGAGCTTTCATTAGTTTAGATATCTTTGATAAAATCCCATGTTTCTATTGAAGCTCCGTCAAAGTTTCTATTTCTCTCTTCTCCCTTACAAAGTCGAAGCCAAACCCCACGCCACTGCCCCTCTCCATTGATGCTTTTATTCGCCTCCTTCTCAGTTCTGTCCGTCGTGTCACTACTTTAGTTGTGTCGTCCTCGCCGCTTCAGTTGTGGTCGTGTTGTTCCTCCATTTCCTTTGGTCACAGTCATCAGTTTAAACCGATCGACCGAATGGTCGATCAATCGGTCGACGAACTTCAAAGCAAAAAAGAAATCGGTTACAATTGTTGAACTAAAGCTAAAGTAATATAGCTCAAGAGTAATTGATATGTTGTAACGACCCTACTTTTCATGTCTAGATCCTAAGGCCGTTACTACATGCATTTCATTCTTCTTCTAAGAACAGCGTGGAAATAACATTTAAAGAAAACATACTTAGAAATTTGCGAAAACTTTTCAATCTGGGATCCCAGTTAAAACCGAACAAACGAAACATTTAGTTATTCAAACAAAACTTAAAGCGGAATAAATCTTGAATCATTCGAAATACAAGCTCAAAAGGGGAATTTCAAAACGTAAAATGCGGAAGACTTATACTAAAGGAGATCCATGGCTCAGCAGCTCTCCGTCACGCGTACTGTACACTTTTACCTCTACCTGCAGTTGTATGTAAGGGAAAAGAATGAGTATTTAAGAAAATACTCAGTAAGTAGCAATCAAGGCTTTAACATTTTATTCGAGTTAAGGGCCTAAGGGTTAGGTCATCTCATTTCATTTCATTTCATTTCATTTATTTGAAGTTCGGGTCTCGTGTTCAATTAGTACACCTTTGTATATATATAAGTTTGCCAACTCACTGATAGTGCACAAGTGGGAGTTTTGGGAGGTCTCTACTCCTACTGATGGTAGATGGCACCCAGTCAGTGGAGCTAAGTCTCATCCCTCAAGGCACTAATAGGCACGTAGCACTCTAAACTACCATTTCACTGGTGGGGCGTTCATGGGTTTAAGTCAGGAATTTACTTCCACAGTTAGTAAATGACACCTAGACTGCGAAGCCAAGTCCTGCCCATTAAGCCCCTCATTTCAGTCTATTACATCTCAGTCCTAGGTGTTTAATTGACACGGCCCGCAATCGAGGCAACTAACCTATCCTTTTCCCTTCCTTAATCCTTTACCCTTTAGGACCCCTTAACCCTTGCTATTTTAACGACAACCCTCCTAAACAGGCAAATCATAGCTTTCTGTTGTCCACAAACAATGTTAGGCAGCTACGAAATATACACCAGTCACGCACTCGCTTCTATCCCTCAACACAAATATGCAGTAGCCAGAAATCTTAAAATAAACGCATCACATCATTTCAGTCTCAATCCAAACAACATATACACATTCTCATGCCAGGAACACATCAGTCATCTCAATGCTTAATAGAGTTTAATCCAGCAAAGTACTTACCATGCTCAGCTACCACCCAATGCATTTAAAACATGGAATTTGAATCCAACTTAAGAATTAAAACCAACTCATGCTATTATAAGCCACACTCAACTTTAATGGGTTTTAAAGCATAGAACTTATTCCAAAGGGCTACTTACCTTGAGATACTACGCTTGATCGAAAGTCACCCAACAACTCGATACAATGCCAACCACGTGATGCGAAATTTTCGTCTATTAACACATAAAATATATATCCACATATCAGAGGCATAACAATCTCAATTATTTTCCTAAAACACAAGACTTGAGAGGGCCGAAAACTCACCCAAATGAAACCACTGCTCGCTGTCCAATTTCTAAATTCGCTCCAATTCGACAACTCGGCCTCCAAACGCTACGGGCACCTTAGATTAAGATCCAACGTTAATGGGTACTTCACTAAGGCATAAAAATCCAATAAGCTATGACTTACAACTCCCTTACCCCAAATAGTTCTTTAGAAACAAGGTTGAAACTTCGAGTGGCGGCGACGAACAGATCTGAAACAGCGAACGAGCCCGAAGACGGTGGCGGCGACGGCGGCTCGCGGCGGTGGAGTGCGGCGGCGTACAGATCTGAAACAGCGAACGAGCCCGAAGACGGTGGCGGCAGCGGCGGCTCGCGGCGGTGGAGTGTGGCGGCGTGGGCGTCGACCGGTAGCGAAGATGAGTGGCTGGGAGAGAGAAAAAACAAAAAAACTAAGAGAGGGAGTCGTGAGAGAGAGAGAGAGAGAGAGAGAGAGAAAACTTACCGGCGGCGAACGGCGACGGCGGAGGCCGGTGGTATGGAGGCGGCGGTGCGCGGCACTGCGGACTGAGAGGGAGCGAGAGAGAGAGAACCGAAAGAGAGAGAGAGAGAGAGTGTGTGCCGAGAGAGGGAGATGAGCGTGAGGGAAAGAGAAAATTCAGAATTTTTTTTTTATTACACGGTCAATCTGACCGAATTGGGGGGAAATTTCCCCCCATTTTCCCTTTTTCCTTTTTGACCGGGCTCATGCCCGCCTTTTCCCCCTATTTTTCTTTTTTTTTTTCTAAATCCGGCTGCTACATCATACTAACCTTAAAAGAACTTTCGTCCTCGAAAGTTGCTAGTACTGGAACAACTCTGGATACTTGACCATCATTTCATCTTCTCTCTCCCACGTTGCCTCTTCAGACAAATGATTTCGCCAAAAGACCTTCACGAGAGCTATCTCGCGATTGGGAAGGACCTTCACCTCTCTGTCAAGAATTAGCACAGGTTCCTCCTCATAAGACAAGTTCTCGCTGAGTTGCAAGGGTTCAAAGTCCACTTTGTGGGTTGGATTTGTCAAATACTTTCGCAGCATGGAGACATGAAAAACATTGTGTACCGCCGAAAGAGAAGGCGTCAACGCTAGACGATAAGCTACCGGACCAATCCGTTCTAGAATTTCAAAAGGGCCAATGAAATGTGGACTGAGCTTGTCTTTCCTTCCAAACCTCAATACTCCTTTCATTGGAGGTACCTTCAAGAAAACATGATCACCCACATCAAACTCTAAATCTCTTCTCCTTGTATCAGCATAGCTCTTCTGTCGGCTTTGAGCCGTTAACATCCTCGATCTGATTGTACGAATAGCCTCGCTGGAGGCTTGAATCAATTCAGGTCCCAACAATTGACGTTCTCCGACCTCATCCCAATAAACAGGGGACCTGCATCTCTTCCCATAGAGGGCCTCAAACGGTGACATACGGATGGTTGCCTGATAACTATTGTTATAAGCAAATTCCATTAAGTGCAGGTGTGCATCCCAACTACCTGAAAAATCCAAGACACATGCTCGCAACATGTCTTCTAGAGTTTGGTTCAATCGTTCAGTTTGACCATCTGTCTGAGGGTGAAAAGCTGTACTGAAACGCAACTGGGTACCCAAGGCTCTTTGCAGACTCCTCCAGAAGTTAGACGTGAACCGAGGGTCTCTATCTGACACGATTGATACCGACACCCCATGAAGCTTGACTATCTCTGTCATATATAACTGTGCTCACTTTTCAACAGTGTAAGTAGGCTTCCCAGGTACGCATAAGCGACCCTGGGACACTCAGCGGCTGCAACAGTGTAACTCTTGACCGTTCTAGGCAATCCTGTGATGAAGTCCATAGATATATGCTCCCACTTCCATTCTGGGACACTCAGCGGCTGCAACAAGCCTGCTGGTTTCTGTCTCGGGGCTTTCACCTGTTGGCAAACAAGGCATTTACTGACAAAATCCGCTATCTCTCTTTTCATGCCCTGCCACCAGTAATACTGTTTCAAATCATGGTAAATCTTCGTACTTCCTGGATGGATTGAAAAAGGTGAACTATGTGCCTCTGCTAATAATTCTTGTTTGAGATCGGCATTCCCAGGTACGCATAAGCGACCCTGGTAACACAAGCCGAGGTCTGAAGATAAGGAGAACTCGTTCGCCTGCCCCGCCTCTACTTGACTACGTATAACAACAAGGTCAGGGTCATTTGGTTGAGCATCTATAATCCTCTGTCTCAAGCTCGACTTAACCGTCAACTGAGCTAGGCGTGCTGTAACTTCGTCCACTGCAATCATAATCTCTGCACGTTCCAAGTCATCCAATATATGAGCCTGAGTAGTAATCAAAGCAGACGCATGAGCAGTCTTCCTACTGAGGGCATCTGCAACCACATTTGCCTTGCCCGGGTGGTACTGGATGTCACAATCATAATCTTTCACTAACTCTAACCATCTTCACTTCCTCATATTCAACTCTTTCTGGGCGAAAAGGTATTTCAGACTTTTGTGGTCCGTGAAGATTTGGATTTTCTCTTCGTACAGATAGTGCCTCCAAATCTTCAAAGCAAAGACCACTACGGCCAATTCCAAGTCATGGGTCGGGTAGTTCTTCTCATAATCTTTCTGTTGGGATTGGTGCCCTAAAACTCATAGATAGTGAATGTTAAATGAATTATATACTTATTCGATAAAGGTGTTATAGAGATTGATTCAGTAAAAGTCATTACTGAATAAATTAAATTGCACATATAATAACCCAAATCCAATAAACTAAGATCCATGGCTATAGGATGAACACTTGAGCTTTATGTAGAGACATAAAAGAGGATCAAGCTTGAGTAATAGCCAAAACGGTCTATAGTATAGGAATAGGATTGGGTACCTTATTCTGGAGACACTATGAGACGCGGCCCACTTTATAGATGGTATAGACGATGTGATCCTAAATCGTCCATGTAGAGACATGCGAGTGGGGGTGTCCTATGCAATGAGTTTGCATAAGACCAGGACCGAGAAATAAGTCGCTCTCGCTTTATAACACCGTTTACTGACGAGACTGACTATTTCATGTGATGACCTAGGTAACTCGATCTTAATCCTGAGCTAACTATGAACTCCTGTTTATTCGGGCTTATCCTTAGATCTACATAGGTGAGAGTGGCTCAGTATCGCCGACTCAATAAGCCTCCCATTTCAGGGATAGGAACGGGTAGATAGCTGGGGACATAGTCGTGCAAGAAGGAATTCACTCCTACCCAAATAAGGGATAGTAGAGAGGTTGTTCCCTTAAGTGCTGACTCTGGGGCTTGAACAAAGGGATCCCGCCCTCTCATTAGCTCGAGAGGGACTCGGTTTATTGGTTGGACCATAAACCAATTGTTCATTAAAGGATCAGTGGGACTTAAGGAACTAGAAGTACTATAGGGGTAAAACGGCTTATTGACCTAGCTATAGCTACGAACAACCTGTGAAGGATCGACTTACTAATCATGGTTAAATCAAGTGGATGGAAATATATCTATAGTGAGGGGAGTGCAACTATCGGGCTATAGTGGAGTGTCCCGATAGTTAACGAATGTTGGCTAGCTTGGACAATGAGATTAGTCGGTTAGCCTCGAATCGTTGGAGCCCATGATCTATAGGTCCATTAGGTCCCCCTACTAGCTCATATCGGAATTAAGCCTAGAACAAAAGATAGGAAGCTTTGAATCGTTCAAAATCGGGAAAAAGGGTATTATCGTAAATTGTGTTTGACACAATAATTTAATTATGAATTAAATTAGAAAATGAGAGATGAAGTATTTAAAAATGTTTTGAATACTATATATATGTATTAGGAATCATATATATGGAATTTCACAAGATAACAAAGATTAATTAGATTAATCATATCAAAATTAATTTGAAAATTTTCAAATTAATTACCAAGCAATTAATTTCAATTTAGAATTGAAATTGGGGGTAATTTGCAAGCTTGAAATTTGATTTCAATTTGAATTTAGTGGATTTAGTTGGAAATCCACTTAATGCATGATCATTCAAAGTGGAAAGACAACTCACTCATGCATTGTTGCATGTCTTGTGTAATGTACACCTAGAATCCACTTGAGCTTGCAAATACACCATGTGTCTTGTGTCTTGAGGCTTGGCTTTGCATGGAGAATGTCTTTAAAAGGAGTTTGAATCATATTCAAATACAAGAGAGCCATTTCCTTAATGTTATGCTGCTGGAATTTGGACTCAAAGTTCTCTCATCTCTCATTCTTCTCCATTGTTTGATGCTTCAAGCATTCCCTTCCCATTCCCTATCTTATATAGACTCCCACAAGTCGTTCTTGGCCCGGAGTATAGTGGGGAAGACTCTAGAGGTTGTCCAAGGAGCATAGGAGAGGCAAACACCACAAGGAGTTCAACATAAGTGAGCTACAAAGGTTGGTGTTTTCTAAACTCTCTATTCTGTCTTTTCTAGAACATGCATGCTTTAGGAGTAAAATTGAATGTCTTAAGTGCTTTCGATCTTCAATTGCTTCCGCATGTGTAATATGTACACCTTCACTTTCAACTGACGAGACGCATAGGCAATGACCTTACCATGCTGCATTAACACACAACCCAATCCCTTCTTTGAAGCATCGCTGTAAATAACAAATTCTCCTGAGCCATCAGGTACCGTAAGTACTGGTGCTGAAACTAGTCTCCGCTTAAGCTCTTGGAAGCTTGCCTCACAAGCTTCATTCCACAAAAACGGAGTACCCTTTCGAGTCAACTGAGTTAGGGGGCGGCAATACTGGAGAAGCCTTGCACAAAACGACGGTAATAACCTCCTAACCCCAAGAAACTCCGAATCTCGCTGACTGAAGTAGGTCGAGACCAATTGGTCACTGCCTCTATTTTGGCTGGATCCACTGTGACACCTTCCTTTGACACCACGTGCCCTAAGAAGGAAACTCGTGGTAGCCAAAACTCACATTTAGAGAATTTGGCATACAACTTGTTCATTCTTAAGGTAATAAAAACTCTCCTGAGATGATCCTCATGTTCCTCTTCTGTCTTGGAGTAGATAAGAATGTCGTCGATAAAAACAATCACAAATGAATCCAGAAATTCCTTGAATACCCTGTTCATCAAGTCCATGAAGACTGCGGGAGCATTAGTAAGCCCAAAGGACATCATAGTAAATTCGTAATGCCCATACCTGGTCCGAAAAGCTGTCTTGGGTATATCGTCCTCTCTAATCCTCAGCTGATGATAACCTGACCGTAGATCTATTTTAGAGAATATTGTTGCACCTTGGAGCAGATCAAAAAGGTCATCAATCCTGGGCAGAGGGTATCTGTTCTTTATTGTCACTTTGTTCAGCTCCCGGTAGTCGATGCACAAACGCATTGTCCCATCCTTCTTTTTCACGAATAAAACTGTAGCACCCCACGGCGAAATGCTGGGGCGTATATAACCTTTGTCCAACAGCTCCTGAATCTGGACCTTAAGCTCTTTCAATTCCGCTGGAGCCATCCTGTATGGAGCTTTAGAAATCGGATTAGTACCTGGCTCAAGCTCAATGCAGAAGTCAACCTCTCGTGTTGGTGGTAGTCCTGTCAGATCTTCAGGGAACACATCTGTGAACTCCCTCACTACCGGAATTGAGGTCATTGATGCCTCGGTTTTCCTGGTGTCAACCACGCTAGCCAATAAGCCCCAAGCTCCTTTGCTAATCAATTTTCTCGCCTTCATTGCGGAGACCACTTTAGGAGCACCTTTGATCATCGATCCTTTAAACTTGAAGCTTGCCTCTGACGGAGGGTTAAAGATCACCTCCTTACGATGACAGTCTATGTTGGCATAATTAGAAGCCAACCATTCCATTCCCAAAATGACGTCAAAGTCACTCATATCAAGGGCGATCAATGTCACATCCATCGATCGATCAGATACTAACATTTGGCAGGCTTTCACCGCTTCACTAGCTAGTAGTGTTACCCCTGCAAGGGTTGAGACTGACAAAACATAGCCTAGCGGCTCTAGTTCTAGGTTGGCTTGACTTACAAACGATGCAGAAATAAAAGAATGCGTTGAGCCCGAATCAAACAACACAAAAGCAACGACCCCAGTGGTACTTCCTACAAGTCTGACATAATGGCCTATCCTGATTAGGCCCTGGCTGATTCTGTGCTCTCTGTCGACGGTCCTAGGGCGGACCTCGTCTAGGGTAACGGTGACCCCTCTGTGTGTTCAAGCTCATCTGATCGTACCTTCGCTTATGACCTGAGGAAGGTTCTGAAGAGACAGCTGAGGGTCGTCGATCAACCAGCTGTGCCACCCTAACTGTCGTGGCATAGTCTTGGGGTTCATGGGCTGCCACATTGCCCTGAATCTCTTCCTTTAAGCCTGTGATGAAACGTTCCACCTTATCAGCCTCTACAGCTACCAGGGCAGGGGCAAACCGTGACAGTCTGGCAAATTCAGTCTCGTACTCCTCTACCGTTCGGTTTCCCTGCGTAAGAGCCACGAACTCTGATTGCTTCTTGAATCGGGAGGCGGCAGGGTAATACTTCCTGAAAAACTCCCCCCTGAACTGAGTCCATTTGACAGGTCCGTTGCTGACGTATAAGGTCCTTTCGATCTATTGCCACCAAATCAGGGCGTTATCTCGTAACAAGAACACGACGCAGTACACTTTCTGGTCCTCCGGGCAGTTCATGTGGCGAAAAACAGTCTCGATGGAGGACAACCACAACTCTGCTACCGTGGGGTCCCTTGAGGCTCCATCGAACGGACATGGGTCCCACTTCCTGAAATCTCTTAAGTACCTAGCCTCCCGTGATAAGGCAGCTTCGTTGTTCTGAGGCGCTTGGGCCTGTCGCCCTGCAAGCACGCCTGCAACTGCAGCCTGCACTGCGGTCTGAACTATTGCCTAAATATCCACCGTGACAGGTCCTACCGCAGGCCCCGACTGTCCACCCGGCTGTTCCACTTGTGGGTTTTCTGGTAGGTTTCCTTCTTGCTCCACAGGTGGCACGACTTGCTCAGGGGATGTACGACCCCTGCCACGTCCTCTTCCTCGACCTCTTCCACGTCCTTGTGCTCGGGGAGGCATGATCTATTTCACAAAAATTTTATCATCTTACTAACAGGCTTGAATCCTTTAAACAATTCACAGGTACTAAACCTTATGCATATCTTTCCCACAACATGAATCTTTTCCGAACATATATAACATATAACATTTACAAGCTACAAAGTAATCAAACGTGTACCTGGCGTGACCGGATGCTTGCTGATAAGCCATGGACATATTTAAGGTTTACGATGTAAACCAGTCTACAGAACCTATAACCTAGAGCTCTGATACCAACTGTAACGACCCTACTTTTCATGTCTAGATCCTAAGGCCGTTACTACATGCATTTCATTCTTCTTCTAAGAACAGCGTGGAAATAACATTTAAAGAAAACATACTTAGAAATTTGCGAAAACTTTTCAATCTGGGATCCCAGTTAAAACCGAACAAACGAAACATTTAGTTATTCAAACAAAACTTAAAGCGGAATAAATCTTGAATCATTCGAAATACATGCTCAAAAGGGGAATTTCAAAACGTAAAATGCGGAAGACTTATACTAAAGGAGATCCATGGCTCAGCAGCTCTCCGTCACGCGTACTGTACACCTTTACTGTAACGCCCCGCGTTTCAAATTTATGTCATTTTGGAATAATCAAGTTTAAATTCTAATTTGACAAAAAAAATTAGAATTTAAGTTTGGCTTTTAATCGTCTTTTTAGCCAATCGTGGTATTTTATTTTTCCCTCTTTTAGTCGGTTAAGTCTTTCGCAGGTTAGTGGGCAGGTGGGCAGCGTATTTCTCTCCTGGTTAGTGGGTGATTTTGGGATTAGTTGGGTTTAAAGAAAAAAAAAAGAAAAGGAAAAGAGGAAGAATTTATCAGAATATCTTAATCTCTCTCTCTCTCCCTCTCACGCGTGCGTGCCCCTCCCCCCATCTCCCCTGCGTTTTTCTTCTTCTCCCTCCACACAGCAACTGCGCCGCCACCGCCTGCAGCCTCGCGCCTCCGCCCGCAACCGCGCCGCCGCCTGCAACCGCGCCCTCGCGTCGCACAGCGCCGCCACCTTTCCTCCTCCATCTCGCGCCATTCTTATCGAGTATCACCAACGAGCCGCAAGTCGTCGCCTCCCTCTCTGTCTCTCGGTTTTGTTCTTCGTTCGCCACCTTCGTTCTCCCTCTCTCGTTTTCCTTCTTCTCCGGTTCAGATTCGCAAGTACCCATGGTCAAGCGAGTCGAAATGAGGCCCTCACACGTGCAATCAGCAGCATATTCCTCCGCGAATGACTCCAATCTCGTCCAAATCCGTGGGTTTCAGTCTCCAACAAAGCATTTCGGCATTTTTGGTTAGTTTAGCCTCGACCCACTCGTTTTTCATCAAGTTTCTGCATTTACCCACTTGATTTAGACTCTAAATTATGTCTAAATCGTGATCCTTGCGTAATCAACTTTGAAACTGATTTACCCAATCCTTATCGGCTATGGATTTCAAGTTTAAGCCTTCTTCGGATGCTAACCAGTGAGCGTTTGGGCTTGGAACTGACTTGCAACAATTACCCACTACCCGAACGACTTTAAATTAGAGTGCCCATAACCCGGCGGTTCGAGATTTGTATTTTTGGGCATTTTCGATTAGCAACCAGCATGTGTTCAAGTCTTTGGTAAGATTTAACACTGTCCCATGCTTATTCGGCTTCAAAGTCAGGATACCCATTTAGTGACAGCTTCTAAATTGCAGGATTAAGCCTCATTTATCTGCTGTCCAGCAACCAAATGGACCTAAAGTGGGCTTTGGATGATTATCCACAAGTCGATTGACCTCGAATCGAAGTGCCCATGGTTCACCGACTTTAGACCGCTGTTCTTGGAGCTTTTCGATCCTTGGGCAGCAAGCTTCAACGTCGTTTAGGTGCGGATCGGTTACTTTCCTCACCCTTGAACCTTTAGAATTTATCTAGAGTAGCTTTAGAATAGTTTTTAACCTTTTGGTGTCCTTTAGTTTCAGTTTAATCTCATTTCGGGCTCGGGACATCACATGTATAAGGTATTTTTGTGTTGTTTGGTATTTTCCAGCAAGGTTCCAGCCCCTGTTCGGTAAGTTTTCAGCACCTTAGGTCCTTTGTAATCGATGCTAAGTGTTAAGATATATTGGTAGGTCGTTCCCTAACCTCTAGGAAGCCTTTACGATGCTTGTAGGTGTGCTTAGAGTCTATTCCATTATTTTTCCAGCAAGCGTTGATTTGGTTTAGGAGCGCTTGTAAGCTTGGGTAAGTAGTTTCTACTTGGACGGGCTTGTTTGATGTTTGAGCTTGCTATTTCTTTACTTGCTTTGCTACTGCATAATGTGTTTATAAGTTTGTAACTCGCTTTGCGATCAAGCATGATGATTTTGCTAAATTCATAAGCATGTTGCTTTGACGATGGATAAGCATGTTGTTTGCTTAACTCATGAGCATGAGATACCGTGGTTAATAACTATGCTGCATAAGAGTCGTGTCTGCATAGTGTGTGGTCATTGGGGAGAGGCGGAGCATGACGCGTAAATCATGTGCTGGGTGTGTGTGCGGAGCGTGACGCGGAAATCACGTGTGGGTGTGAGTGCGGAGCGTGACGCGGAAATCACGTGTGAGTGGCACTGCGCATGGCGTGTTATAATACATGTGTTGGGTGGGTTGCAGAGCGTGACGCGGAAATCACGTGTGGGATGTGAGTGCGGAGCGTGACGCGGAAATCACGTGAGTGTGCGGGCATGGCGCGGAAACCATGTGGGGGTGCATAGCATGATGCGTGGATTCATGTTGTCGTCCCATTTTTGCATGAGCATGTGTCGGCATTGTTATTTCGTGTTTAAGAGCACGTAGGTTGTTTATCGCTTTATAAGCATGATGTGTGTGGTTAGCTTGTCGTGGTGTTTGTTTGTTGTTTGGTGGTTCACCGGGTGTGAGCTACTTACCAGTACGGTGGTTGTACTGATACCCCTCCCCTTTTCTTCCCCCCAACAATTTCAGACTTTGCAGGTGATGAGTATTACGTGCCCGGTGATGCGGATGAGGAGATTCACGAGGGATGACCATCTGGTTTAATTTATTAGTTTGTTTACTTCATCTTGTTGGTTAGGTTAGTATATAGTATTTAGTTGCTGAGTCAAAGGAAACGTTAGTTGTTAAATTTCTAGTAGTTAATGCTTCCGCTAGGTTGTAAATATGCTAATGTTTAATAAAGTTGAACTGCTTCTAGAAAGTTAAGGTATGCTTGATCTGGTAGAGTTAGGTTCTGTTGTTGGATGGAGATGCGAGATCTGACTCGTATCCTGTTTGTTGTTGTTCTGTGGAGTTGTGGAGTTGAATGAATCAATATAGAAGTGTCATTTTGTGTTTAACAGGTGATCTAAAATTTTGGTTTCGTCCTATGTATGTCGTTATGCTGCCGAAATTTTCGGAGCTCTCGGTTAGTCTGAATAGGAGTTTAGTAATGTCACTAGGTTAGTTAATAATAAAACCTGGGGCGTTACATTTACCTCTACCTGCAGTTGTATGTAAGGGAAAAGAATGAGTATTTAAGAAAATACTCAGTAAGTAGCAATCAAGGCTTTAACATTTTATTCGAGTTAAGGGCCTAAGGGTTAGGTCATCTCATTTCATTTCATTTCATTTCATTTATTTGAAGTTCGGTTCTCGTGTTCAATTAGTACACCTTTGTATATATATAAGTTTGCCAACTCACTGATAGTGCACAAGTGAGAGTTTTGGGAGGTCTCTACTCCTACAGATGGTAGATGACACCCAGTCAGTGGAGCTAAGTCTCATCCCTCAAGGCACTAATAGGCACGTAGCACTCTAAACTACCATTTCACTGGTGGGGCGTTCATGGGTTTAAGTCAGGAATTTACTTCCACAGTTAGTAAATGACACCTGGACTGCGAAGCCAAGTCCCGCCCATTAAGCCCCTCATTTCAGTCTATTACATCTCAGTCCTAGGTGTTTAATTGACACGGCCCGCAATCGAGGCAACTAACCTATCCTTTTCCCTTCCTTAATCCTTTACCCTTTAGGACCCCTTAACCCTTGCTATTTTAACGACAACCCTCCTAAACAGGCAAATCATAGCTTTCTGTTGTCCACAAACAATGTTAGGCAGCTACGAAATATACACCAGTCACGCACTCGCTTCTATCCCTCAACACAAATATGCAGTAGCCAGAAATCTTAAAATAAACGCATCACATCATTTCAGTCTCAATCCAAACAACATATACACATTCTCATGCCAGGAACACATCAGTCATCTCAATGCTTAATAGAGTTTAATCCAGCAAAGTACTTACCATGCTCAGCTACCACCCAATACATTTAAAACATGGAATTTGAATCCAACTTAAGAATTAAAACCAACTCATGCTATTATAAGCCACACTCAACTTTAATGGGTTTTAAAGCATAGAACTTATTCCAAAGGGCTACTTACCTTGAGATACTACGCTTGATCGAAAGTCACCCAACAACTCGATACAATGCCAACCACGTGATGCGAAATTTTTGTCTATTAACACATAAAATATATATCCACATATCAGAGGCATAACAATCTCAATTATTTTCCTAAAACACAAGACTTGAGAGGGCCGAAAACTCACCCAAATGAAACCACTGCTCGCTGTCCAATTTCTAAATTCGCTCCAATTCGACAACTCGGCCTCCAAACGCTACGGGCACCTTAGATTAAGATCCAACGTTAATGGGTACTTCACTAAGGCATAAAAATCCAATAAGCTATGACTTACAACTCCCTTACCCCAAATAGTTCTTTAGAAACAAGGCTGAAACTTCGAGTGGCAGCGACGAACAGATCTGAAACAGCGAACGAGCCCGAAGACTGCGGCGGCGTACAGATCTGAAACAGCGAACGAGCCCGAAGACGGTGGCGGCGGCGGCGGTGGAGTGCGGCGGCGGCGGCGTCGACCGGCAGCGAAGATGAGTGGCTGGGAGAGAGAAAAACAAAAAAAAAAACTGAGAGAGAGAGAGAGAGAGAGAAAACTCACCGGCGGCGAACGGCGACAGCGGAGGCCGGCGGTATGGAGGCGGCGGCGCGCGGCACTGCGGACTGAGAGGGAGCGAGAGAGAGAGAACCGAAAGAGAGAGAGAGAGTGTGTGTGTGTGTCGAGAGAGGGAGATGAACGTGAGGGAAAGAGAAAATTCAGAATTTTTTTTTTTTAATTACACGGTCAATCTGACCGAATTGGGGGGAAATTTCCCCCCATTTTCCCTTTTTCCTTTTTGACCGGGCTCATGCCCGCCTTCCCCCCCCCCCCCTTTTTTTTTCTAAATCCGGCTGCTACATATGTACCCTCAACCAAGAGGTTTGGGGTTCGAATTGTACAGCCCTACAAAATGAATTAAAGATACAAGCTTTTACATTAAGTCGATTTTAATAAGTTGTGGTTCTCATTCAACTTAGGGTGTGTTTGGTTTAACTTTTCAAGTGATTAATTTTGAAATAAATCATCTTGAAAATTAGTGTTTGGCAATCACTAAAAATGACTTATTAGAAAATGAGATTGATAAATAAACGATTTTGAGACAAACACTTGAAACCAACTTTTTTTAAAATGGTCATTAGTATACAATAACTTGTGTATGAAAACACCTATAAGGAAAATGCAACCAAACATATGAGTGTTTAAATTCTAAAAAGTTTTTGTACAAAATGTTTTTTAAAAAATGCATTCTTGAAAAACATTTAAATTAAAATGTATTCCAAACGGGCTCCCACTTTAGTTATGGCCCAATCTTTAATTGTGGAATCTCTCTCTTTAATTAACCATGATTTTCTTAAGAGAAATTTTCGTAGATGGACTGTTTGAGATTCATATTTTCAAATATGTCTAAAAATTTACATATTTTTAAGATTAGATTTCCAGCTATATTTTCTTACCTTTTTACCCTTGTATATATCATCTCTCTTCAAAAAATATTATAAATGATAATATTATATGTCATATTAGCTAACCAAATATGCTCAATTTTAGGAAGGTTATTTCTCAACCGATTTTCACCAAATTCCTTAAATTTAGGAATTTTCCCAGAATCGTGGTTTAATTTCCTTCATTTTTCGACTGCTATTCGTTTTGGTTTTATTTCCAGCTGCTTCCCATTTGTTTTTTTTTCATTTTCCTGCAACATCTTTCATTTTTTCTCTTCCAAGATTGTCGTTGTTTTTCAAGTTTTTTTACCTGCTCTGTTTCGAAAGTTTTTTTTGTTTCCGGTAGTTTTTCCAGTGGTTTTCCTACTGTATTTAGGTTGATTCAGGAGGTTTCTGATAAACTATGTTCAGCTTTTCTGTTCCGATTTCCAGTGTTTTGAAGATGGGTACGTGTTCAGTTTTTATATTTTATATATTCAAAGGGATATATCGTTTTAGTTAATGTCAGTTCCATATATACACATTATAAACATGTTTTTAGATGAGTACGTTTTCAGCTTTAATATTTAATATATTTAGAGGGATATCTCATTCCAGTCAATGTCAGTATATATCATATTTTATATATTTCATTTTTCATATACCATATTCCAGAGTATACAGAGATATATATCATATGTCAGTATACTTATGTTTCATATATACCATGTGGTATATATTTCTGTATACTCTTGAATATGGTATATAAAAAATGAAATATATAAAATATGATATGTACAGATGACTATATAAACCATGTGTGTCTGATACATATTTTGTGGTTCATATATACCAGCATTGATTCTGTAAATGGATTATGAAAAAACAGAGTGTTGACGCCTTAGGGACGGTGGGCGAGAAAAAACCCTAAAAAACTGTGGGAATACAATGCATGAACTAGGTATTTCGAAGCAATATACCAGATTATGTGAAATGTACCTTGGAAGTTTGAAATATACCAGACATTTTCTGCTACCAGCGGTCCGTCTTCTTCGTGCGCTTTCTATGTCTTTTTCTTCGCAAAATCGTTGGAAAAAACGAAGCCTATTCCGATACAAATCGTGGGTTCAAAAGCAAGCTTCAAATCGTGAGTTTTTTTCCTTTTCCGATTTTTAGACTTTTCCTTTTTCGTTCCATCTCTCTCACTCACGGTCTAAATATACAATTTTGAAGGAAACTGTTGTGTTTCCTTTTTTTGTTTTTTTGTTTTTTGTTTTTTGTTTTTTGTTTTTTTTTTTTTTTTGTGTGTTTTTTTTAAATGGTAGAAGTAATATGAGGGCTTCACCGTAAAAGGCCCCTTACTTTTGTGTAAAATGATTGGACCATCAGGCCTTTTATGAAAAAATTGGAAAGTTGAACATTTTTTAAATACTAGTGTATTACCACGTGCAAATGCACGTGTATTTTTTTTAATTAAAATGTTATTAAGTATAATAATTTTTAAAATTAATTATAATTTTTTTTCTTGGTGGTTGAATGTTTTAATATTTAATTACTAAATTTTTGGGTTCAATTTTTTAAAATTAAGAACTACTTAAAAAAATTTAGTTAGGATTTATTTTCAAATCTAAGTTAAAAATAAAAATAAAATAAAATAAAAAGAGCATCATATTTAAAAACATAAACTTAATTATATAAATAATGTTGGTGAAATAGGTTCCAAAATTTCAAAAGTTTTACTCCTTTAGTTGTTTAGCTTTTTTTTATATATATCGTAAAAATAGGTATGGTTAGAATAAAAGAACATTGAAGAAACCGTTCTACTATATTGATGAGGTTAAAATTTTCTAAATGTTATAAAGTAACTTAAAAACATTCATAGAAGGAATTCATACCCATGTTTGAAATCATTTTAGTTTAAAATTAATTTGAGAAAATTTTGATTTTTTCTTTTTAATATGGATAGTTTTTTTTAGAAGAAATATGGATAGTTAAAAGGTTACTTTTTAGAAACATATAAATTCATACTATTTTCTTGATGCAAAAAGAAAAAGATGTAACCTTTCTCTCATATCACTTAATGATTGTCCTCATTTTCAATTAATTGAAAATTATGCAATTATTTAAATGAAAACCTCATAAATTAAATATATATATATTTTTTAACATTGCACGTGGTAGTTTTCATTATTTTATCATATTCCTAGTATATTTTCATTTCATTTTGTTATATATTAATATTATTTGCTTAAAAAAAAGTTAAGTATATATCCGATCTTCGGTTCATTTATATTTACAATAGAATAAATGATTTATTAAATATTTTACACACTTACAAAGTTTTAAATTATTAAAATTTTGATCAACTTTTAAATTTTAATTAAGGAGAACTTCGTAAATTTTATAATTTATTTTTAGGAATAAATTGACAAAAGTTTTAATATTTTAACTTTTCATGTTTTTGTATTATTGAAAAGTATGAGAGAGTTATTTATATAGTGGTAGAAGATAAACAAAAATACAAAACTTTTAAAATTTTCTTATTCATGGCAATTAAATATAAATTCATAAAATTTTAAGATAATTAAACTCATACATTTTTATAGCTATAGCTACTTAATAAAATAAATGATAAACTTTTCATATTCAAGTTATTCATATTATAATGTTTCATGTTCTAATGGTTCACATAGTAATAATATTTCTTCTAGCTTCTCTTTTGCATATCTTCAAGTCTTTTCTTAAATTACCAAGGATCAATATTGCGACAAAAGAAAATCAAGAAGAATGTTAGATTAAGGAATTCAACAAAAGTTATTAGGCAAAGCAAAAACAATGAATAAAAAAATAAAAGCAAACATAAATATAAGAGAAAACTCAAAAGCTTGTAAAACAAATTGTTGAAGAGAGCTTTATACATAGTTGTAGGAGATAAAAGTTACAAAACCTTTGGAATTTCACTATTAAACATAATTAAAAATAAGCTCATAAATTTTGAAAAATAAATTATAGAAATAATGATATAGAGCTTCTCATATTCTACCTTTTCACATTCTTATTAATTAATGTTATTAAACGTTAGAATTAAATGACATGCTGAATAAACATAAAAATAAATCAAATAACATAAATTATCCAAAAAAAATATTTTCAAGATTGCAACTTTTTATTTATCAATTTTGTTTTAATTCAACTTTTTATTTATCATGAATCATAGAATATAGATTATGATTAACATAAGCGCTAATCACATTAGATTGATAAGATGATTTTGTTGTTGTTTTTTTTTTAATCTAAAATTGAAATTTAAATAATCATAACCATGCATACACATTTAGAATAAAAACGACAACAAATATTAACTATAAAGTAAACTTGAAAACATTTATCGGAGAAACTGATACCTATGGGTTGCGAGCATTTTTTATGCACGTTGAATTTCATGCAAACTTCGAAATCTTTAATTGAGAGAGAGAAAAACTAATAAGAGGAGACCCAAATTGTTATAGAAAATAGTAGAAGAGAGCTCTTTATATAGTTGTAAGGTATAGAAGTTGAATGATGTTGCAAAACTTTTGAAATTCCCTTAATAATTATAATTGAATGTAAACTCATTAATTTTATAATTAATTTATAGACATTAAATTAACAAAACTTTTTATATTCTAACCTTTTACCTTCTTATATTTTCATTTAAAAAATTATTTTATTAATTTCAATATAAATTATGCATCAAAATATTATATTTAATTAAAATTTTAAAAACTTAATTTAAACTTTGACACTATAATATATCTAAAAAATTAAGGTTAATAATATCTAAAAAAAAGTTTCTTCCACATTTAGACTTTTATATATATATATATATATATATATAGACTTATATACATATATTACATTTTATTCTTTTTAAAATGTTGAATGAAAAATATATATGTATTTTCATTTTTTATTTTTAAAAAAGTTTTTTATACTGTATTTGAACTCCTTGTTCTTTTTTATTATTTTGTATTTGTATGTTTATTACAATTTCTAAATATATTTTTTTTAACTTACTAATTTGATTTCATATTATTATAACTAATTATAGTTAAAGAAAAAATATTTTAACTTCTTGGAGAATAAAGTGAATAAAATGATAAAACACTTTGTATTCCAACTCTTTAAATTCCATACAGTTTTTTTTTTTTGTTGATAAATATATTTTAATTCAGTATCTATAATTAATTTTTAATTTATTATTGATAATTAATTTACTATTTATAATTAATTGAAAATTTTGTGGGGCATTAAGTTAGACATTTTTTTTTCTCAAAAAAAGAAATATAAACTTGTAATTGATGCAATAAAATTTATTTTTCAACAAATATTATTAATAAAAAAACATGAATGATATAAGAAAAATTTTAAAAATGAATAGTGTAGATACCATATTTGGTCCGGTTCATTTTCTTATTTTTCTTATTATTTTAGTGTTTATGTTTATTTTATTATATAAAATAAGATTGTTGTTACCTTTATTATTTTTGTTATTATTTATTTATTTATTTTGTTTATTTTTATTTTTATTATTTATTTATTTATTATTATTTTTTTTATTTTTATCATAACTACTATTTCCCTAACGTTTTTTTATTCCCTTCCTATTCTCTCTCCATATCTTCCATCATTCGTAGTCTTCCTGTTGATTTGGTCTGACCCTTTAGTTTCTCCTTCCCTCAACTTCCTCTTAGTTAAACGCTCTCGACAGCTTCTCTAACCTATTTAAATCGATTGATTTCCTGTGGATGGGGAGATTTTTTTTTTGGCTAAATTCATTATTTTTTTCCACCATTCATTTTTGTGTTCATCTGGTGCAAAGAATCATTGACAACCAGAGTATTTCAACAACACTACCAAAAAAGGTTGAGAATTTATTTTCAATTTTGTTTTGTGATTTTTTTTAGCATAATATAATTCCATTTGCTTGATTACTGGGAGTTTAGAATAGGTTTGGTTGGTTTGCGATTTTTTGTATTCTGTGGATTGGGATGTGGATTGGGATGGAGTTGATTCATGGAAATAAGATTTAGAATGGGTTTGATTAATATGAAGTTCTGTATTTTGTGAGCATACTGTTTTTATTTTATTTTATTTTTTGTTGTCTTGCTTTCTTTTGTATTATGCATAAAATTTCTTGATTAAATTTAGTTAAATTCAATCGCATATTTGAATTTGTGTTTACTGAGACCTTGATGGGAGCTTATTGTTATCCTGGACCATTCTTCTGCAGAAAGCTTTAAAGATCTCATCATAACTTTATTTATTTTGTTTTTATATATATTTATCAATCTTTTTTTATTTTATTAGATTTGATTGTATGCATGTATATTTAGTTTGAATATTAAGATTGTGTTTTTAAAAATTGGTATAGCAGTATGTTTAAGAAGGTATTAGTTATGATTGGATTTGCCATTTTTTTAGTTCTGTGAAATCCTGCAGTATGAATATTATTATTAGATTTAGTTAAATTCAATCGCATATTTGAATTTGTGTTTACTGGAACCTTGATTGGAGCTTATTGTTATCCTGGACCATTCTTCTGCAGAAAGCTTTAAAGATCTCATCATAACTTTATTTATTTTGTTTTTATATATATTTATCAATCTTTTTAATTTTATTAGATTTGATTGTATGCATGTATATTTAGTTTGAATATTAAACTTGTGTTTTTTTTAAAATTGGTATAGCAGTATGTTTAAGAAGGTATTAGTTATGATTGGATTGGCCATTTTTTTTTAGTTATGTGAAATCCTGCCGTATGAATATTATTATTAGATTTAGTTAAATTCAATCGCATATTTGAATTTGTGTTTACTGGGACCTTGATTGAGACTTATTATTGTTCTCGACCATTCTTCTGCCGAAAGCTTTAAGAGATCTAACCATAATTTTATTTATTTTGTTTTTTAGTTGTTTTTTTATATATTTATCAATCTCTTTTTATTTTATTAGATTTGATTGCATGCAGGATGTATATATATATTTAGTTTGAATATTAAGATTGTGTTTTTAAAAAAATTGGTATAACTGTACCTTTAAAAAGGTATTGTTTAGTTATGATATGATTTGCCATTTTTTTAGTTCTGTGAAATCCTACAGTACGAATATCATTATTATCATTTGAAAACTGAAGGAATATTTTAATTTTGGCATTAGTTGCATAAAAGATTGTTTTATTTAATTGGTTGCTATGAAAGAATGTTTGTTTCTAATTAAAATAAATTGGCGCACATTGTTGTTATTTATAATCTGCATGTTCTTAATAATATGAATAAATTAATGTTATTTCAATTTCTTATTATTTTTTATTATTAATTTTTTTTTTCCTTTTTCTAAATTTTGTGTTTAGTCTTATAGCATTTAATCTAATTTAATTTCATGTGTCATTACTTTAGATTTTAAAATTTTAAATAGCAAATAGTCTTTTTCCAATTTGAAAACTTGAGACTAAACTTTTATGATTTTTGGGGGTTGAGTAGTGTTTCTTTATGGGCTTTGGTTAAAATTCCATAAATACATGAAATTCCCAGTTGAAAATCATTTCAACTCTTTTTTAAAAGGGATTATTAAAGTTGTAAATTTGAGATTGAGTAGTGTTTCATTTTTAGAATTTGCTTGAACAAATTCTTTAAAGACATGAAAATTCTTGGCAATTATTGAGAAAAAGTAGTGTTCTCTTTATGGACTTTCCAATTCCATAAATACATGAAATTTCTCATTAATTGTAAATTTTCAAATTGGGGCATTTTTCATAAATTTACCAAAATGGAATTTCATCAACCCATTTTGAGATGGAGTAGTGTTCTCTTTTTAGAATTTATTGTAATAAATTCTTAAAACACATGAAAAATCTCATCCAAATAAAGTCATTTTGAGGGAAAGTAGTGTTCTCTTTATGGATCTTTCAATTCCATAAATACATGAAATTTCTCATTAATTTCGAATTTTTAAAATTGGGGGGTGTTTTTCATAAATTTCCAATTTTTTTTTTTAAATTTATTATGTTTTTCTAAAAACGAGATTGAGTAGTGTTCTCTTTTTGGAATTTATTTGATTAAATTCCTTAAATACATGAAATTTCTCACAATATCCGAGGATGGAAATTAGAAAATTAAAAATTTGATTTTCTAATATTCTTGAGGTGAGGAAATTTATTTTGGGAACCAAAATAAATTTTCAATATTTTTTTAATGGCTTTTGTGCCACTCATAATGATTGGTTCATATTTTGTCTCCAAAGTATGGATTAATAAATATGGGACATTTAAAAATAAAAGAAAATAAATTGTTGTGGACCAATATTTACTTATTTTTAATTGGATAATAAAAGATAAAATTTGGTAACCGTTTTCACGGGTGTTGTAGGGTGCTAATACCTTCCCTACACACAAATGACTCCCGAACTCAAATTTGATTTACGCAGACCATTTTTTTTTTTAATTGGGTGACCAATCGCACCCTTAATATGATTGGTGGCGACTCAAAAACTCTTTTCCAAGAGACCCTTAAAAGAGGATGTCGGTCGCTCCGCGTCGCGATCTCGTTGCGACAAATAGTAACAAAAAAAAATCTTAGATATACACTTATTTCTTAAAATATATTTGCTCACTTGATAATATATTGATATACAAATACAATTCTTCAACTTCATCAAATTGGAGTTGCAATGTCAAAAGCCTAGGATCTAAGATATAGATTTGACATATGCACACCTTGCAATTTGAATATACCACCCCTCATGAAACCCTTGCAATTTGAATACACCACACCAACATTTCGAGATGTTTTAAAGATTGAAGAGACTTTGGAGAGCAAAGAAAACAAAGAGAACAAAAATAAAGAAAGAATGAAACTAAGTGTTGTGAAGAAAATGGTGAAAAAAACTCCATTTTATAGTAGTAGAAGATGAGAGTTACAAAACCTTTTAAATTCTATAACCTATAAAATTTCATTATGACTTATAATTTAAAAAGGTTGTAGGAAAAAAATTTTGCATTCTAATCTTTTAGTAAATCCTACACATTTATTATTGATAAAATTGTAATTAATTAATTAACTATTTATAATTATTCTTTAATGGTAAAATTGTAAATTAGTAAATTAAAGAAATGACAAAAGTGTCTAAAAAAGTTTTTTAAAATTTTAAAAACTTAATTTAAACTTTGACACTATAATATATCTAAAAGATTAAGGTTAATAATGTAGCAGCCGGTTGAATGAAAAAAAAAAAAAAAAAAGAAATGGGGAAGTGGCTGCCGGTCAAAAAGGAAAAAAAAAAAAGGGGGGGGGGGGAACTTTCCCCCCCAAATTTCGGTCAAAGGGGCTTTTTTTAGAAAAAAAAAAAGAAGGAAATCTTAACACTCTCTCTCCCTCCCACGAAATCTCTCTCTCTCTGCTCCATCTCTCCCTCTCTCGGCAATATCTCTCCCTCTCCTCACCACCGCCCGCCGTCCGACGCCGCTCGCCTTCCGTCGCGCCTCCGTGCCGCCGTCGCCGGTACTCTCTCTCTCTCTCTCTCTCTCTCTCTCTCTCTCTTGCGTTTCTCTCTCTCTCTCTCTCTAACCCGTCTCTCTCGGCTCTCTCTCTCCCTCGCAGTCTCTCTCTCTCCGTCTGCACGTCAAGCCGACACCCACGCCGCCGCACTCCACCGCCGCGAGCCGCCGCCGCCATTAGCGTCTTCGGGCTCGTTCGTTTTTCAGATCTGTTCGCCGCCGCCATTCGAAGTTTCAGCTTTGTTTCTAAAGAACTATTTGAGGTAAGGGAGTTGTAAGTCATAGCTTATTGGATTTTTATGCCTTAGTGAAATACCCATTAACGTTGGATCTTAATCTAAGGTGCCCGTAGCGTTTGGAGGCCGAGTTGTCGAATCGGAGCGAAACTTGGAAGTTGGACAACAAGTAGTGTTTCTGTTTTAGGTGAGTTTCCGCATTGGGTAAGTTGGTTTGAGGCTTATGTGGGTTAGTTCTTGCATTTAAACGATTACCCATTCGCTTTTCTCCCGTTCAGCAAGCGTACCCATTCAATTCCGGCGATTCAAGCAGTGGGTCTTCAAGTTTCAGCGTGTTTGAGCAATTCCGACTTTGGGTAAGTGAACTAAGTTAAGTTTTGAATGATTTAATTGTGTTAAAGGAGTACCTATTGATTTTGGCTATTGAATTTAATATGCCCATTGCGTTTGGTGATTAAATTGTTGGATTTAGGTGGATTTGAGAGCTTGGACAGCAAACGGTGCTTCTGTTTTGGTTTGCTAAAGAGCCTTGGAGTTAAGAAATTTGTTGAAGGTTGATCCAATATCTTCTTCACTAAAGTAAGTAGCCAATTGGATTAAAGTTCTAAGTGTTGTCATGGACTTAACCAAGCATGGTTGGTTCTTCTTTTCTTGGAAGCATGAAAATTGTTAAGCATGTTTTGGTTAGTTGTTGTTTATAAAGTTCACCTGCGTGTAAGTAGCCCCTTTGGAATAAATTATGTGTTTGAAAACTCATTTAAGCTGGGTATGACTTATAATAGCATGAGTTGTTTTTAGTCCCTGAGTTGCCTTAGCCTGAAATGTTTATGCATTGAGATGACTGTTTGCTCCTAGCATGTATATTAAATATTTGGATTGAGGTTAAGGTGTTATGTATACGGTTGCCTTCGGGAATATGGATGTTGTGTGCTTGTGCTAGGTAATGGGTGGAAGGTGTTGGACTGTTGTACATTATGTGTTGTCTGGTATTGTTAGTGAACGACGAGGAGTTGTGTTTTATCTCTGTTTAGGAGTGTTGTTGCCGCCTTCGTTTTTTTTTTTTCAGTTGGTAGTTGGAGTTGTGAATGGTTTGTGTATGCGAGGTCTGGCTCGTTATGGTTATAGGAGTGTATATTCTTATTTTCAGGTGCAAGGAAAAATTTTGGGTTCCCTCTGCGTACGTCGTTATGCTGCCGAATTTTCGGTAGCCTCATGACGACTTAGGAATTATATTTACCTTGAGGGAAAGGATTAGGAAAGAGAAGGGAATAGACTAGTGCCTTAGACGAGGGTCGTGTCAATTAAACACCTAGGATTGAGATGTAATAGACTGAAATGAGGGGCTTAATGGGCGGGACTTGGCTTCGCAGTCTAGGTGCCATTTACTAACTGTGGAAGTAAATTCCTGACTTAAACCCATGAACGCTCCACCAGTGAAATGGTAGCTTAGAGCGCTACACGCCTATTAGTGCCTTGAGGGATGAGACTTAGCTCCACTGACTGGGTGCCATCTACCATCAGTAGGAGTAGAGACCTCCTAAAACTCCCACTTGTGCACTATCAGTGAGTTGGCAAACTTATATATTTATAGGTGTACTAATTGAACACGAGACCCGAACTGCAAATGAAATGAAATGATATGAAATGAGATGACCTAACCCTGAGGCCTTAACTCGAATAAGATGTTAAAACTTTTATTGCTACTTACTGAGTATTTTCTTAAAAACTCATTCTTTTCCCTTACACACAAATGCAGGTAGAGGTAAAGGTGTACGAAACGCGTGACGGAGAGCTGCTGAGCCATGGATCTCCTTTAGTTTAAGTCTTCCGCATTATACGTTTTGAAATTTCCCTTTAAACTTGTTTTGAATGATTTACGTTTTATTCCGCTTTAAGTTTGTTTGAATTACTAAAGGTTTTTGTTTGTTCTGTTTTAAACTGGGATCCCAGATTGAAATGTTTCGCAAATTTCTAAGTATAGTTTCTTTAAATGGAAATTTTCCGCTGTTCTTAGAAGTAGAATGAAATGCACGAAGTAACGGCCTTAGGATCTAGGCATGAAAAGTAGGGTCGTTACAGTTGGTATCAGAGCTCTAGGTTATAGGTTCTGTAGACTGGTTTACATCGTAAACCTTAGGTATGTCCATGGGTTATCAGCAAGCATCCGGTCACGCCAGGTACACGTTTGATTACTTTGTAGTTTGTAAATGTTATATGTTATACATGTTCGTAAAAGATTCATGTTGTGGGAAAGATATGCATAAGGTTTAGTACCTATGATTTGTTTAATGGATTCAAGCCTGATAGTAAGATGATAAAATTTTTGTGAAATAGATCATGCCTCCCCGAGCACAAGGACGTGGAAGAGGTCGAGGAAGAGGACGTGGCAGGGGTCGTACAGCCCCTGAGCAAGTCGTGCCACCAGTAGAGCAGGAAGGAAACCTACCAGAAAACCCACAAGTGGAACAGCCGGGGCCTGCGGTAGGACCTGTCACGGTGGATATTCAGGCAATAGTTCAGACCGCAGTGCAGGCTGCAGTTGCAGGCGTGCTTGCAGGGCGACAGGCCCAAGCGCCTTAGAAAAACGAAGCCGCCTTATCACGGGAGGCTAGGTGCTTAAGAGATTTCAGGAAGTGGGACCCATGTCCGTTCGATGGAGCCTCAAGGGACCCCACGGTAGCAGAGTTGTGGCTGTCCTCCATCGAGACTGTTTTTCACCACATGAACTGCCCAGAGGACCAGAAAGTGTACTGCGCCGTGTTCTTGTTACGAGATAACGCCCTGATTTGGTGGCAATCGATCGAAAGGACCTTAGACGTCAGCAACGGACCTGTCACATGGACTCAGTTCAGGGGGAGTTTTTCAGGAAGTATTACCCTGCCGCCTCCCGATTCAAGAAACAATCGGAGTTCGTGGCTCTTACGCAGGGAAACCGAACGGTAGAGGAGTACGAGACTGAATTTGCCAGACTGTCACGGTTTGCCCCTGCCCTGGTAGCTGTAGAGGCTGATAAGGTGGAACGTTTCATCACAGGCTTAAGGGAAGAGATTCAGGGCAATGTGGCAGCCCATGAACCCCAAGACTATGCCACGGCAGTTAGGGTGGCACAGCTGGTTGATCGACGACCGTCAGTTGTCTCTTCAGAACCTTCCTCAGGTCATAAGCGGAGGTACGATCAGATGAGCTCGACACACAGAGGGGTCACCGTTACCCTAGGCGAGGTCCGCCCCAGGACCGTCGACAGAGAGCACAGAATCAGCCAGGGCCTAATCAGGATAGGCCATTATGTCAGACCTGTAGGAAGTACCACTGGGGTCGTTGTTTGGCAGGGACCCGTGTTTGTTTCAAGTGTGGTCGGGAGGGGCATATTGCTCCGAATTGTAATCAGAAGAGAGCTAATTATGCCGACCAGCCGTCCAGTTCAAATCAGGCATCTGGGGTGAGACCAGCACAACATCAGGGCAAGATATTTGCCACCACCCGACAAGAGGCCGAGGACCTTAACGCAGTAGTGACAGGTACCATCCCTATCCTCGGCCACTATGCTTTTGTGTTGTTTGATTCGGGTTCTACGCATTCTTTTATTTCTGCATCATTTGTAAGTCAAGCCAACCTAGAACTAGAACCGCTAGGCTATGTTTTGTCAGTCTCAACCCTTGCAGGGGTAACACTACTAGCTAGTGAAGCGGTGAAAGCCTGCCAAATGTTGGTGTCTGATCGATCGATGGATGTGACATTGATCGCCCTGGATATGAGTGATTTTGACGTTATTTTGGGAATGGAATGGTTGGCTTCTAATTATTCCAACATAGACTGTCATCGTAAGGAGGTGATCTTTAACCCTCCGTCAGAGGCAAGCTTCAAGTTTAAAGGATCGATGATCAAAGGTGCTCCTAAAGTGGTCTCTGCAATAAAGGCGAGAAAATTGATTAGCCAAGGAGCCTGGGGCTTATTGGCTAGCGTGATTGACACGAGGAAAACCGAGACATCAATGACCTCGATACCGGTAGTGAGGGAATTCACATATGTATTTCCTGAGGATCTGACAGGACTACCGCCAGCTCGAAAGGTCGACTTCTGCATCGAGCTTGAGCCAGGGACTAGCCCGATTTCTAAAGCTCCATATAGGATGGCTCCAGCGGAATTGAAAGAGCTTAAGGTGCAGATTCAGGAGCTGTTGGACAAAGGTTATATACGCCCCAGCGTCTCGCCGTGGGGTGCTCCAGTTTTATTTGTGAAAAAGAAGGATGGGACAATGCGGTTGTGCATCGACTACCGAGAGTTGAACAAGGTGACAATAAAGAACAGATACCCTCTGCCCAGGATTGATGACCTCTTTGACCAGCTTCAAGGGGCAGCAGTGTTTTCCAAAATAGATCTACGGTCAGGTTATCATCAGCTGAGAATTAGAGAGGACGATATACCCAAGATAGCTTTCCGGACCAGGTATGGGCATTACGAATTTACCGTGATGTCCTTTGGGCTTACTAATGCTCCCGCAGTTTTCATGGACTTGATGAACAGGGTATTCAAGGAATTCTTGGATTCATTTGTGATTGTTTTTATCGACGACATTCTTATCTACTCCAAGACAGAAGAGGAACATGATGATCATCCCAGGAGAGTTCTAATTACCTTAAGAACGAACAAGTTGTATGCCAAATTCTCTAAATGTGAGTTCTGGCTACAACGGGTTACCTTCTTAGGGCACGTGGTTTCGAAGGAAGGTGTTACAGTAGATCCAGCCAAAATAGAAGCAGTGACCAATTGGTCTCGACCCACTTCAGTCAGCGAGATTCGGAGTTTCTTGGGGTTAGCAGGCTATTACCGCCACTTCGTGCAAGGTTTTTCCAGTATAGCCGCACCTCTAACTCAGTTGACTCGAAAGGGTACTCCATTCGTGTGGAATGAAGCTTGTGAGGCAAGCTTCCAAGAGCTTAAGCAGAGACTAGTTTCAGCACCAGTGCTTACGGTACCTGATGGCTCCGGGGAATTCGTTATTTACAGCGATGCTTCAAAGAAGGGATTGGGTTGTGTGTTAATGCAGCATGGTAAGGTCATTGCTTATGCGTCTCGTCAGCTGAAAGATTATGAGAAGAACTACCCGACCCATGACTTGGAATTGGCGGCAGTGGTCTTTGCTTTGAAGATTTGGAGGCACTATTTATATGGAGAGAAAATCCAAATCTTCACGGACCACAAAAGTTTGAAATACCTCTTCACCCAGAAAGAGTTGAATATGAGGCAGCGAAGATGGTTAGAGTTAGTAAAAGATTATGATTGCGACATCCAGTACCACCCGGGCAAGGCAAATGTGGTTGCAGATGCCCTCAGCAGGAAGACCGCTCATGCGTCTGCTTTGATTACTACTCAGGCTCATATATTGGATGACTTGGAACGTGCAGAGATTATGATTGCAGTGGGCGAAGTTACAGCACGCCTAGCTCAGTTGACAGTTAAGTCGAGCTTGAGACAGAGGATCATAGATGAACAACCAAATGACCCTGACCTTGTTGTTAGACGCAGTCAAGTAGAGGCGGGGCAGGCGAACGAGTTCTCCTTATCTTCAGACCTCGGCTTGTGTTACCAGGGTCGCTTATGCGTACCTGGGAATGCCGATCTCAAGCAGGAATTATTAGCAGAGGCACATAATTCACCTTTTTCAATCCATCCAGGAAGTACGAAGATGTACCATGATTTGAAACAGTATTACTGGTAGCAGGGCATGAAAAGAGAGATAGCGGATTTTGTCAGTAGATGCCTTGTCTGCCAACAGGTGAAAGCCCCGAGACAGAAACCAGCAGGCTTGTTGCAGCCGCTGAGTGTCCCGGAATGGAAGTGGGAGCATATATCTATGGACTTCATCACAGGATTGCCTAGAACGGCCAAGGGTTACACCGTGATTTGGGTCATTATCGACAGACTCACCAAGTCAGCGCACTTTCTCCCTGGAAAGCCTACTTACATTGTTGAAAAGTGGGCACAGTTATACATGACGGAGATAGTCAAGCTTCATGGGGTACCGGTATCAATCGTGTCAGATAGAGACCCTCGGTTCACATCTAATTTTTGGAGGAGTTTGCAAAGAGCCTTGGGTACTCAGTTGCGTTTCAGTACAGCTTTTCACCCCCAGACAGATGGTCAAACTGAGCGATTGAACCAAACTCTAGAGGATATGTTGCGAGCATGTGTCTTGGATTTATCAGGTAGTTGGGATGCACACCTGCACTTAATGGAATTTGCTTATAACAATAGTTATCAAGCAACCATCAGGATGTCACCGTTTGAGGCCCTCTATGGGAAGAGATGCAGTTCCCCTGTGTATTGGGATGAGGTCGGAGAACGTCAGTTGTTGGGACCTGAATTGATTCAAGCCTCCAGTGAGGCTATTCGCACAATCAGATCGAGGATGTTAACGGCTCAGAGCCGACAGAAGAGTTATGCTGATACAAGGAGAAGGGATTTAGAGTTTGACGAAGGTGATCATGTTTTCTTGAAGGTAGCTCCAATGAAAGGACTATTGAGGTTTGGAAGAAAAGGCAAGCTCAGTCCACATTTCATCGGCCCGTTTGAGATCTTGGAACGGATTGGTCTGGTAGCCTACCGTTTAGCTCTGCCGCCTTCTTTTTCGGCGGTACACAATGTTTTTCATGTCTCCATGCTGCGAAAGTATTTGACAAATCCAACCCACAGAGTGGACTTTGAACCCTTGCAACTCAGCGAGAACTTGACTTATGAGGAGGAACCTGTGCTAATTCTTGACAGAGAGGTGAAGGTCCTTCGCAATCGCGAGATAGCTCTCGTGAAGGTCCTTTGGCGAAACCATTTGTCCGAAGAGGCAACGTGGGAGAGAGAAGACGAGATGATGACCAAGTATCCAGAGTTGTTCTAGTACTAGCAACTTTCGAGGACGAAAGTCCTTTTAAGGTTAGTATGATGTAGCAGCCAGTTGAATGAAAAAAAAAATAGGGAAGTGGCTGCCGGTCAAAAATGAAAAAAAAGGGGGGGGGAAACTTTCCCCCAAAAATTTCGGTAAAAGGGGCTTTTATTAAAAAAAAAAAAAAAAAAAGAAGGAAATCTTAACACTCTCTCTCCCTCCCACGAAATCTCTCTCTCTCTGCTCCATCTCTCCCTCTCTCGGCAATATCTCTCCCTCTCCTCACCACCGCCCGCCGTCCGACGCCGCTCGCCTTCCGTCGCGCCTCCGTGCCGCCGTCGCCGGTACTCTCTCTCTCTCTCTCTCTCTCTCTCTTGCGTTTCTCTCTCTCTCTCTCTAACCCGTCTCTCTCGGCTCTCTCTCTCCCTCGCAGTCTCTCTCTCTCCGTCTGCACGTCAAGCCGACACCCACGCCGCCGCACTCCACTGCCGCGAGCCGCCGCCGCCATTAGCGTCTTCGGGCTCGTTCGTTTTTCAGATCTGTTCGCCGCCGCCATTCGAAGTTTCAGCTTTGTTTCTAAAGAACTATTTGAGGTAAGGGAGTTGTAAGTCATAGCTTATTGGATTTTTATGCCTTAGTGAAATACCCATTAACGTTGGATCTTAATCTAAGGTGCCCGTAGCGTTTGGAGGCCGAGTTGTCGAATCGGAGCGAAACTTGGAAGTTGGACAACAAGTAGTGTTTCTGGTTTAGGTGAGTTTCCGCATTGGGTAAGTTGGTTTGAGGCTTATGTGGGTTAGTTCTTGCATTTAAACGATTACCCATTCGCTTTTCTCCCGTTCAGCAAGCGTACCCATTCAATTCCGGCGATTCAAGCAGTGGGTCTTCAAGTTTCAGCGTGTTTGAGCAATTCCGACTTTGGGTAAGTGAACTAAGTTAAGTTTTGAATGATTTAATTGTGTTGAAGGAGTACCTATTGATTTTTGCTATTGAATTTAATATGCCCATTGCGTTTGGTGATTAAATTGTTGGATTTAGGTGGATTTGAGAGCTTGGACAGCAAACGGTGCTTCTGTTTTGGTTTGCTAAAGAGCCTTGGAGTTAAGAAATTTGTTGAAGGTTGATCCAATATCTTCTTCACTAAAGTAAGTAGACAATTGGATTAAAGTTCTAAGTGTTGTCATGGACTTAACCAAGCATGGTTGGTTCTTCTTTTCTTGGAAGCATGAAAATTGTTAAGCATGTTTTGGTTAGTTGTTGTTTATAAAGTTCACCTGCGTGTAAGTAGCCCCTTTGGAATAAATTATGTGTTTGAAAACTCATTTAAGCTGGGTATGACTTATAATAGCATGAGTTGTTTTTAGTCCCTGAGTTGCCTTAGCCTGAAATGTTTATGCATTGAGATGACTGTTTGCTCCTAGCATGTATATTAAATATTTGGATTGAGGTTAAGGTGTTATGTATACGGTTGCCTTCGGGAATATGGATGTTGTGTGCTTGTGCTAGGTAATGGGTGGAAAGTGTTGGACTGTTGTACATTATGTGTTGTCTGGTATTGTTAGTGAACGACGAGGAGTTGTGTTTTATCTCTGTTTAGGAGTGTTGTTGCCGCCTTCGTTTTTTTTTTCAGTTGGTAGTTGGAGTTGTGAATGGTTTGTGTATGCGAGGTCTGGCTCGTTATGGTTATAGGAGTGTATATTCTTATTTTCAGGTGCAAGGAAAAATTTTGGGTTCCCTCTGCGTACGTCGTTATGCTGCCGAATTTTCGGTAGCCTCATGACGACTTAGGAATTATATTTACCTTGAGGGAAAGGATTAGGAAAGAGAAGGGAATAGGCTAGTGCCTTAGACGAGGGTCGTGTCAATTAAACACCTAGGATTGAGATGTAATAGACTGAAATGAGGGGCTTAATGGGCGGGACTTGGCTTCACAGTCTAGGTGCCATTTACTAACTGTGGAAGTAAATTCCTGACTTAAACCCATGAACGCTCCACCAGTGAAATGGTAGCTTAGAGCGCTACGCGCCTATTAGTGCCTTGAGGGATGAGACTTAGCTCCACTGACTGGGTGCCATCTACCATCAGTAGGAGTAGAGACCTCCTAAAACTCCCACTTGTGCACTATCAGTGAGTTGGCAAACTTATATATTTATAGGTGTACTAATTGAACACGAGACCCGAACTGCAAATGAAATGAAATGATATGAAATGAGATGACCCAACCCTGAGGCCTTAACTCGAATAAGATGTTAAAACTTTTACTGCTACTTACTGAATATTTTCTTAAAAACTCATTCTTTTCCCTTACACACAACTGCAGGTAGAGGTAAAGGTGTACGAAACGCGTGACGGAGAGCTGCTGAGCCATGGATCTCCTTTAGTCTTCCGCATTATACGTTTTGAAATTTCCCTTTAAACTTGTATTGAATGATTTACGTTTTATTCCGCTTTAAGTTTGTTTGAATTACTAAAGGTTTTTGTTTGTTCTGTTTTAAACTGGGATCCCAGATTGAAATGTTTCGCAAATTTCTAAGTATAGTTTCTTTAAATGGAAATTTTCCACTGTTCTTAGAAGTAGAATGAAATGCACGAAGTAACGGCCTTAGGATCTAGGCATGAAAAGTAGGGTCGTTACAAATAATGTCTATGTAACGACCCTACTTTTCATGCCTAGATCCTAAGGCCGTCACTACATGCATTTCATTCTACCTCTAAGAACGGCGGAAAATTTCCATATAAAGAAATCGTACTTAGAAATTTGCGAAACATTTAAATCTGGGATCCCAGTTTAAAACAGAACAACAAAACCTTTAGTAAATCAAACAACCTAAAAACGGAATAAAACGTAAATCATTCAATACAAGTTCAAAGGGAAATTTCAAAACGAAAAAAATGCGGAAGACTTAAACTAAAGGAGATCCATGGCCCAGCAGCTCTCCGTCACGCGTTCCGTACACCTTTACCTCTACCTGCAGTTGTGTGTAAGGGAAAAGAATGAGTATTTAAGAAAATACTCAGTAAGTAGCAATAAAAGTTTTAACATCTTATTCGAGTTAAAGGCCTCAGGGTTAGGTCATCTCATTTCATATCATTTCATTTCATTTCATTTGCAGTTCGGGTCTCGTGTTCAATTAGTACACCTATAAATATATAAGTTTGCCAACTCACTGATAGTGCACAAGTGGGAGTTTTGGGAGGTCTCTACTCCTACTGATGGTAGATGGCACCCAGTCAGTGGAGCTAAGTCTCATCCCTCAAGGCACTAATAGGCGCGTAGCGCTCTAAGCTACCATTTCACTGGTGGAGCGTTCATGGGTTTAAGTCAGGAATTTACTTCCACAGTTAGTAAATGGCACCTAGACTGCGAAGCCAAGTCCCGCCCATTAAGCCCCTCATTTCAGTCTATTACATCTCAATCCTAGGTGTTTAATTGGCACGTCCCTCGTCTAAGGCACTAGCCTATTCCCTTCACTTTCCTAATCCTTTCCCTCAAGATAAATATAATTCCTAAGTCGTCATGAGGCTACCGAAAATTCGGCAGCATAACGACGTACGCAGAGGGAACCCAAAATTTTTCCTTGCACCTGGAAGTAAGAATATACGCTTCTATGAACACAATCAAGTCAGAATCACAATCCAACTCCAATCACAACTCCAACGAACATTTAACCCATCCTCCATAACATGAACACAATCCAGAACAATCATAAATCAAACATTCCAAACATACTTACTTAGTCCTACAAGCATAGCAACACTTAATGCATGTCCAAGTAAACGACACTTAAACAATATTCAAACAAGCATACAACGTTCCAAGGGATATTTGACCAAAGCATGAAACTTAACCAAAACTTCTATTCGCTACCAACAAGCATACAATGATTCCAAAACAACAACTTCATGTCCAAAAAGCTACTCACTCAATCCACTAACACGCCACATAACATAATCAAAATCCTTATTCCCAAATAGCTACTTACACAACGACAAAAGTTAATATGCGACCATTAACTCAGACATTCTTAAGTAGTTCCATGCTTTCAAGAAATAAAGGACCAACCATGCTTGGTTTAACCCAACGGCGACACCTAGAGCTTAAATTCAAAATGGCTACTTACATTCCAAGGGACAACTTAAGGTTTAAATCCAACTCATGCTATAGTAAACCATACTCAATTTAAATGAGTTTAAAGCAGAGAATTTATTCCAACGGCTACTTACTTGAGATACTACGCTTGATCGAAAATCCCCCAACGACTCGATACAACACCAACCACGTGATGCGAAATACTCGCCTATTAACACATAAAACATACATAAATATATATTCACACACCATTGGCACACCAAACTTAACAAATTCCCTAAAGCACTAGACTTGAGAGGGCCGAAAACTCACCCAAATGAAGCTACTGCTTGCTGTCCAATTTCCAACTTCGCTCCAATTCAACAATTCGGCCTCCAAACGTTGTGGGTAACTAGAAACCAATAGCTAATATTAATGGGTACTCTTCTAACATAAACAAAACACCCAAAACTTCAAATCTCATTTACCCACAACCTGAATATGCTTGGAGCTGCCGGAACGTGAGGAACCACTATTCGAATCGCTCAGATTGAAGAGGACAGCTTGCTGCACGACGTAAATAACTAATGAGTGTTCGATTAAACGATAAAAGACTACGTATATCTGAAACTTACACCGTTCTCACCCACTGTTTAATTAATCGAACCGTCGAACGCTCACGATCTCAAACGACTCGAGGCGGCTGTTTCGCTGAAGACGGCAGCGGCGGCGACGATCTACGAACAACGGCGGCGGCTCACGGCTGAAGACGGCGGCGCTCGGACGAGAGAGACGGGTGCAGACGGAGAGAGAGGCTGCGAGGGAGAGACGGGTTAGAGAGAGAGAGAGAGAACTCGAGGGAGAGAGACGAGAGAGAGAGAGAGAGAAAGAGACGTTACCGGCGGCGGCGATTCGCGAGCGACGGTGGAGGCGGCGGCAGCGCGGCTTGCGGCGGCTGAGAGTGGCGGAGGAGCTGCGGCGGCGGCGGCGGGAAACTGAGGGCGTGCGAGGGAGAGACCGAACGAGAGAGAGAGGGAGTATCGGGCAGAGAGAGAGATTCGAAATTTTTTTTTTTTTTTTTTTAAAACCGGTCAGTTGACCGAATTTGGGGGGAAGTTTCCCCCCATTTTCTCTTTTCTTTTCTTGACCGCCTGCCCACATTCCCCCCCCCCCCCCCCTTTTTTTTTTTTTTAAAAAAAAAAAAAGCACCGGTTGCTACAGTCTAAAAAAAGTTTCTTCCACATTTAGACTTATATATATATATATATAGACTTATATATATATATATATATATTACATTTTATTCTTTTTAAAATGTTGAATGAAAAGTATATTTAAAAGATTTTTTTAAAAGGGTTAAAACGGTTCTTTTTAAAAGTTACATTAGGAGAGTATGTTTTTTTTGGGCATAATATATTTACGTATTTAAATATCACATTTATAAAAATATATATATAAGGAATGAAAAATAACTCTTTTGTTGTTAATTATTATTTTTATCAATAATCATATACTGCCACATGTTATTTTGTATATCATAACTTGTTATAACATTTGCTATAACATTGTCAGTTTTTTTTTTTTTTTTTATAATTTGAGAAGAATTTAAATAGGTAAAGTTAACCCTATATATATTTTTTAGTACGAATAGTTAAAACTATTACTTTTTTGTAAACTTCCTTTTTTTATTTTATTTTATCATTTCAATGACAATCTTATCATTCTCTATTAATTGAAAACTATGCTATTATTTAAATCAAACCCTCATAAATTAAAGTCATTTTTTATAACATTTTTAATTTATCATTCTACTTATTTCAAATTACCTATGGAGTTATGATCGTAACTGATTTAAAATTAAGATTGTTGTTGCAAAATAATTTAAATTGAAAGGGCATAATGAAAACCTCCCCTTTTTTTAAATTAGATACAGTTTTCTTTTCTTTTTTTTTCTTTTTTTTTTTTTTTTTGTGTGTAATACCATCAATTTGTTATTGTAATTATTTTGATGATTTTATAATTACTAAAGGGCACGATAAAAGAATAGGATGGTGTTCGTCTACCAATGTTTATAAGACCCTTATTTCTTATTTCTGTTATATATATGTATACATAATTTTTTTAAAAAAAATAAATTAGTGTTTTTTTCGTTTAATACTTGATAATGTTAATTAAGAAAACTAAAATTAAAGAAAATAATATTTATTTTCTAAGATTAGAGGATGATATATATATATATATTATATATATATATATAAGATAAAAAAATATGTAGGAAATAGAATTTAATAAAGGATTTGATTTTCCCAACCGAATTGTTTTGCTTGTCAAAAGGGATTTTCAAGTTGGTAAGATGTTTGTTCTAAATATAATCTCTTCTGAAAAAAAAATGATCATACATAAACAACAACACTAAGAAAATTATTTATAAAATAATAGGAATAATTTATAAGATATCGATACCTTTGATTCATATGATTATCTGGGGAGAGGTTCACCTTTGATTGGTGTTTGTCAGTTGAGATCGAACAATTTTTCCAAGATAAAACGACATTCAATTACTAAAAACACTACTGTGCAAATTCCTACAACTTAACACTACACCAATATGCAATGCAAGCTTCTTAATCTAAAAATATGAGAAGAAACTAAAGAAAAACAAATCAAAATGAGAAAACTATTGTTGTAGAAAAAAGTATGTAATTTTGCTTGTCAAAAGGGATTTTCAGCTTGGAAAGATGTTTGTTCTAAATATAATATCTTCTGGAAAAAAAAAAATGATCGTACATAAACAACAAACACTAAGAAAATTATTAATAAAATAAAATGAATAATTTATAAGATATCGATACCTTTGATTCATACGATTATCTGGGAAGAGGTTCACCTGGTGTTTGTCATTTGAGATCGAACAATTTTTCCAAGATAAAATCACATCCAATTACTAAAAACACTATTGTGGAAATTCCTACAACTTAACACTACACCAATATGCAATGCAAACTTCTTAATCTAAATCTAAAACTATGAGAAGAAACTAGTAGATGAAGAAAAACAAATCAAAATGAGAATGTCATCGTTGTAGAAAAAAGTAGGAAAGATGCCTTTATATATTGTGAGATGAATAAGTTGCAAAACCGTTGAGTTCCAAAACCTTTCAAATCTAATTACTAATTTTAATTAAATGTGAGATTAAATTGAATTTATTTCTAGAAATAATTAGGTAACTGAAGCTCTTTATATTCTTAAATTTTTTAATTTCATTTTAATTAAAGTTATTAAAAATTATAAATGTCATTTTAAATTTGGTAAAAGTAACAACTGTTCCTTAACGTGCAAACCTTAAGTTGGTATTTCTTTTTAATTTTTATTTAAAGTTTTAAGTATTTTATAAATAAATTATTAATTATTGATAATAAATAAATAGGTTCGTCACAATGGCGTGATTGTAAATTTAGAAATTGAAGTAAGGGCATAATAGTCCAAAAATGTTTTTTCAAGATACTCCCTTTTTAATATATTATAGATTATAGATTATAGATATAGATTATATATTATAGATAAGGTCCATATTTGGACTATCTATGTACTTATCTTTTTTTTAATATTAAATTTAATTAACCATCATTTCTTTCACGCTTGGATAAACTTGTAGTTTATGAAGACGCCAGCAATATTTAACAAATAAATTTTAAATATATAATAAGTTTAATAAGTAATAATGTTTATTTATTTATTTATTTTTGTTTTATAATAATCCACTCTTCAAATTCATTTTTGAAAAAACTGAAAAAGGAAAAAAAAATGAATCTATATTTGTCACTTACAGTTCCAACATTACATATTCCCACGAATTTGTGGGAAACTTTTGAGGAAGTCATCAAACATCCGATTGCTCCAAGTCAAGCACCTTGAAGTTTTTATGATCGAAGAAAGTGCACCTTGTTGGTATATATATAAACTATCAATTTTTATAAACTTTTCTTAACTGCATATCATCATAATCCCTCTCATTCCAATGTTGTCTTGGTTCAATAATCATGTACTCGTCGATTCGAATGTAACACTTAAGACCCTTAATTAATGTTATGGGCAGAAATCGTTCTGTGATATTTTGTGCAGGATGGGCCCCGGTGAATCGGCCCAGAAGCTAGAAGAGGCCAAGGTGAAGAAGACCGAAGGGCCGGAGCCCAACCCGGCCCTCCAGACATGACGCTCGGCCTCATCCTAAGGGAGAGGCCGAGCAAGTGGTCGGCCTCGGCCCAATGCCGAGGCCGACCAGGGCCAAAGGCCCATGAACGCTCCGGTGGCGAGCAGCCGAAACCCTAAGGGGACTTACAAAAGGAGGAACCACCAACGCGCACGGGTATGAAAAACTTAACCCTAAATACACTCTACTTGTTCTTCGGCCGGTAGCTAACTTAAGCATCGGAGCGCGCGTGGTTTACACCACACCGGTGTGCAGCGTTCGTTTGTTTTGCAGGTCACGCTCTTCCCGCATCCTTACAAATTCACTGCTGATCGTTGCGTGGGGCGAAGGGCAGTTCCCTAAGCAAAATTCAACCATCAACAGTTGGCGCCGTCTGTGGGGAAGAGTTGACGAGCAAACGCTGTAGGCAACAAGCAAGTACAATGGAGAACGAGAATCAACTGATCACGGGTGAGCCGAATCCTCTAATACGGCTCGAGGCCCAAGAAACTGAGATCGCGGAGATGAAGGGGAGGATGAACGAGATGGGGCAGAACTTGGCTGAAATCCTCACTCTGCTGAAAAAGCCTGGTCTTGCCGAGCATGAGGAAGAGCATCCACACAGAGACCCAAAGAAGGGTAAGGGCGTAGCCAACGAGGAGGTGGGAGATTCAGAAAGCGTGACCAGCCGGATGCCACCTCCCGGGGATGACCGGGTTCAGAAGGAGGCCGGGTCGAGCCGCAAGAAGGTCCGCAGGGGTTCTCCGCTAACCCAGGCACCAGGTAAGTATACAGGAAACAATGGCAGGTTTGAGCCTCGGCCAAAGTCCGAGGCCGAGCAGGGTCGAAAGGAGCGAGAGGTATCCGGTTGGCCACAAGGGGAGGCTAGTCACCAAACCTCCCAAAAGAAGGCAGAGAACGAGGATATAGAAGATTTGATTGGGCAAGAAGGGCCAGTCTTCACTAATGAAATTATGAAAGGGGAGGTGCCGCACAAATTCAGAGTGCCGAACTTCCCGCAGTACGATGGGAAAAAAGATCCGAAACAGCACCTAGATGCATACCAAACTTGGATGGACTTTCATGGGGCAAACGAAGCAACAAGGTGCCGAGCCTTTGCACTCACACTCACGGGTTAAGCGAGGCAGTGGTTTTGGAAGGTCCCGCGAAGGTCAATAGGCTCGTTCAGAGAGTTGGCCCGAGTGTTTGTCACGCAGTTCCTGGGGGCCCGTAGTCGACAGAAGCCCCAAATCAACTTGCTGACAGTAAAACAGGGGCCCCGGGAGAGCCTAAGGGATTATATTAACAGATTTAGTAACGAGGTTTTGCAGGTGGAACGTTACGACGATGGAGTTGCCTTAACTGCTGTAATTTCGGGGTTGCAGGACGAAAGGCTACTCAATTCAATTGGGGAAAGCCAGCCACGAACGTACGTTGAGTTCATGACCCGGGCTCAAAGATATATAAGTGCTGAGGAGCTGTTGAAGTCTAAGCAGGAAGAAAGAGAGAGTCGGGGGGTAACAATGCCGGACCGACGCCGCGAAGACAAAGGAAAGAGGCACCAGGCCGAGGGAAAGGGCCGAGGCCAACCAGAGCACTCCTCGGCCAATGGTCGAGGCCGACCAGATGCCAGGGAACTGCAAAGTCGAGCAGAGCCTAAATCCAGGTACGACAGGTACACGCCACTGACAGCTTCACTTGAACAGGTCTTAGCCGCGATACAGGACACGAATCTGCTGAAACGACCGGAGAAGTTGAGATCGGATCCCGACAGGAGAAACCGAAACAAATACTGCATGTTCCATGGAGATCACGGCCACACAACCCGAGAGTGCATCCAGTTGCGAGATGAGATAGAAACCCTGATCAGAGAAGGTTACCTCAAGGAGTTCGTGGGAAACGATAGAAGCAAAAGGCCGCTACCAGCAGACCAAGGCAAGGGCGGTGCCAACCCACCACTGGAGATTCGAACCATTTTAGGGGGACCCTCAGGAGGGGAGTCAGGTAGGAAACGAAAGGCTGCTGTTCGGGAGGCGCAACACGAGCCCGATGGGCGAGGTATGTACTCACTCCATCTTGATAAAAACTCACCCAGGTTGGAGTTTACAGAGGGGGAGGCCACAGGAGTGCGTCACCCGCACAATGATGCACTAGTAGTTGCTCTGACGATCGCCAACGCAAAGGTTCACCGAATCCTCGTTGATGGGGGAAGTTCCGCTGACGTACTCTCGGCTACCGCGTTCGACGCCATGAGGCTGGGGAATGAACACCTAAAGCCGAGTCTTACGCCGCTGGTGGGCTTTGGCGGAGAAAAAGTCAGCCCGGGAGGGAGTGTAGAATTACCGGTAACGTTTGGAGAGGGATTGCATGCCATAACGAGGATGATCAATTTCTTGGTGGTTGATTGCGTCCTGGCATATAACGCCATCTTGGGACGACCCACCCTGCACGGGCTCAAGGCTGTGGCTTCAACCTACCACCAAGTCTTGAAGTTCCCAACAGAGAAAGGCGTTGGAGCAGTGTATGGCGAGCAGAAGATGTCTAGAGAATGCTACTTCATGGCCCTCAAAAACGTTGAGAGAAGGATTCAGGCAACACCAGCCTCGGGATATGGCCGAGGCCGAGCACATGAAGAGGCTAGTTTTCCCCTCCCAATGGAGCTTTAGTTTAGTATTTACTATGTTTTCAGTCCTCCAGGATCACTTTCAGCTTTCGTTATTTTTTGTAATCAGTTTGTTGATCTGAAATAAAGAATTTCGTTTCATAAAGTTTCCAAGCACCTTTCCCCAGAAGAGTGTACGCACCCCTGGGATGAACATTATGCTTGAAGAGAGGCTCGGGAAATTCCTTGGCCTCCCCAAGCACCTTTCCCCAGAAGAGTGTACGCACCCCTGGGATGAACATTATGCTTGAAGAGAGGCTCGGGAAATTCCTTGGCCTCCCCAAGCACCTTTCCCCAGAAGAGTGTACGCACCCCTGGGATGAACATTATGCTTGAAGAGAGGCTCGGGAAATTCCTTGGCCTCCCCAAGCACCTTTCCCCAGAAGAGTGTACGCACCCCTGGGATGAACATTATGCTTGAAGAGAGGCTCGGGAAATCCCTTGGCCTCCCCAAGTACCTTGCCCCAGAGGAGTGCACGCACCCCTGGGTTGAACATTATGCTTGAAGAGAGGCTCGAGAAATTCCTTGGCCTCCCCAAGCACCTTTCCCCAGAAGAGTGTACGCACCCCTGGGATGAACATTATGCTTGAAGAGAGGCTCGGGAAATCCCTTGGCCTCCCCAAGTACCTTGCCCCAGAGGAGTGCACGCACCCCTGGGATGAACGTTATGCCCGAGCGAGGGTCCAGGGACTTTCCGGGCTTCCGCACTGGTTGTAGGTGAACGGGTCTTGCGAACTATGTAGAAAATGAGCGCTCAGCCTCATGCCAAGGCCGAGGCCGAGCACCCTGATGTTGGGAATGGTCCAGGGGCGTGATTGAGGGAACGCTCAACTGTGGGCTAAAATGGAGGGCAGGTGAGGCTACTTACTTCGCTCGGGCAAGGAAGCCAGCCCAGGGGCGCGCTAAGTCAATTGCACATGACGGGGGTACGCTTCTCCCTTCAAGAGCCAGGTATGAGCTTGTTCTTGTTTCCTCCAGAGTTACGATTCTTGGCATGATAAGGGCATGTTTTGAGGGGAGGCTGAGGGTAGGAGTGGATTAAGAATGACCTTTTTGCTAAGGTGAAAAGGGGCCCTCCGGCCACTTCTGTAACATATCACTCTTCTCATTTCCGTTTCACCTAATCCGTACTTTTTAGTTTGCATAGCTCGCCCTATCTTGCAGGATAACAAAGAAGTCATACAAAAGTCAACACGAGACGAGAGTTGTACTCTTAAATTGGGCTTAAGGGGCTCGGCCTATAGCATGAAAGTCGCACCTGAATCCCAATTCAAGAGTGGGGGCTTAATGTTATAGGTGAGTTTGGACCACACAGATGGACAAGGAGCTGACGAGGACAGTCGGGCAGGGGTAGGATCGAAAGACCGACCCAGAGGAAGACCAGACCAAAGGGTCGGGCCAAAATGGTCCGACCCATATGGTCGGCCTCGGCAAAAAGCCGAGGCGGACCATTCGGCCCCTTTGTGCGGGCCGAGCCCGGTGGCCTCCATTCGGTCCCTGGTGCCCCAGATCGCCCCGGTTTCGCCTATCCTGGTGGAGTTTTTCTTAGTAATCCCAAAGGTTATTCGAGGTAGGCAAGAGCGTTGAAAGATAAAAAGGCCATGGCCTATTTCATTAATTGGAAGGGAAAGTACAAGTACAGGAATTAAAGGGCGAAGTTTGACAAAGCGAGATTGGAAGCATGCAGCAGACAGAGGTAGTGCTTAAACATTCCTAACGATGGTCGTCCTCGGAGAATTCCATGTCTTCACGTCCGCTGGACGAGCTCTCTGACGCCGGATAGGAGTCAGGATCCACAAGCATGGCGGCCATCTCGGTCTTCAGAATGGATCGGTCCATGTCAGGGTAATGTTTTCGCATGCGCCGGACAGCCCAGGTCGCCCCATCCTCCCACATTTGGTTGTGGGTGACAATGTAGTCCTCCGTCTTCCGATATGCTTCGGCAAGGTACTTAGCGTCGGCAAGGTGGGCTCGAGCTTCGGCTAGCTGGGCCTTGGTGTGATCCCAACCCATTTTGTGACGGTCGAGGTCGACCCTCACCTCTTCGAGGAGACGGTTGGCACGGTCAAGGCTGTTCTGCGCCTGGATTAGTTCTTGCCTTGGGACGCTATTCGACTGCAGTTCATTTATTTTGTTCGTCAGGCTCATGGCGGACACAGTAACCTTGGTGAAAACCTGTGGAAGAAGCAGAACTCAGTAAGAGGTTGTCTGGAAAAGGAAAGAGTAACCGAATTGTGAGTAGAAAAAAGATCTCACCTCACGGAGGTGGCGATGGACAGATTGGAGGCTCTCTGCGGGGTCGTCGTAGCCTAATTCCCCCACGGGTTTATGGGTTTGCAAGCCCTGCCAGCAGCGGAGGTCGTGGGCGAGCATGTCCACTTGGTCTCCCGTCCTAGAGTAGTCCTCCGGAAGGACACAGACGGGAAGGGAGGTGCCCTCTTCTCTGATCGGAGAAGGAATGACCGGAGGGCGGCGGCGTGACGACCTTCTCAGACCCGTGGTGGAGGAGCGGGCAGCGACTTGGGGCGCGTCAGAATCTTCCTCGGTCAGATCGGTGACGTTTGCTTGTGAGGTGTTTGCCACACCCTTATTCTTCTTCTGCTTGCGGCTCCCGTCGTAGATTAGGCGTGGCGGCATCGCTGTGTTTAAGAGAGATGAAATTAGTAAATGTGGCAAAGTCAAGTAAAAGAAAGGAAGAGAAGCGCTGGCAGGACCGCAGAGGGAGCTTACTGGACAAAGGGCGAGCGAGTCTGAGGAATACAAGGTTTTCTTGGTTGACGAGGTCGGGACCGAAGCGGTGGCAAAGCGGGATCCGTCGTACAACCTCGGCGAATAGGCGAGCTTTTGCAGTTCGACGAGCCCTCCGAGGAACTGAGAAAGTAAGAAAGATGAAAGGTGAGTTAGAAGTATTGATCAAGGCAATAAGCGCGCAAATACTCACCATATTTGCGAAAGTATGTGGAAACAGCATAATGGCTGCCGTCTGGGTTTCTTTCTAACCAATTTCCCCTAACAAAGAACCACCCACTCCTCCAATTTTTCACAGATGAGGGAGTGTTAACAATGGTTCCCTGTTTGGCACTAATATAGTAAAAAAGGTGCCCAAGGTTGGGACTGCGGCTGATAGAGTGCAGAGAAAAGAAAATATCCGGGTCCATAGTGGCATCCGGGTTGCCATATGCCCATAAAAGGATGCAACCGATGAGATGAGCCCATCCATTAGGCACAATTTGTGCCGGGGCTAGCCCGGTGATCGTCAGGAAGTGTTGGAGGAGCAGGGGAAGCGGTAGGCGGACTCCAAACTTGAACATAGCTCTGTAGAAGGCCACCTCACCTACGGGGGGTGAGAAAAGCTTTCATCCGGACCCGGAACCCTCATGTGCACATCGTTAGGAACGCCATACTCGTACCGAAGACGCTCCAAGTGGGCCTCGGTCACCAAGGATGACGTAACTGAAGGAGGTGCCGAAGGGTCGGAATCCTCAGCTTCCTCAACGTTCTCCTCCCCCTCCGAGTAAGAAGATTCATCATAAAAGCTAGAACCGCTCCCGGAATGAAAGTCGGTATGGACAGACTCTTCACTCGACATGGCAAGAAAAACGTTTCGCAATGAATATGAAAGAAAGGAAAAGGTGCTACCTTGGAGAAAGCTTGAGAAGAGAGTTTGGTGAGGAAAGTGGAGAGCATGAAGAGGCTATTTATAGAGCCAAAATGGAGGGAGATTGGAGGGAATCTCAGATTTCAAATTTGAAATTCAAAAAAAAAAAAAAAATGATGACGGGACAAGGCATGCTAGGCCTGCCACGGCAGGCCTAGCCTGCTCGGCCTCGGCAAAGTGCCGAGGCCGAGCGCACCCGCTGCCGGGCAGCAGGGGCCTGTCGCGCCGGGCATGCGCCTGGCGCGGCAGCAGGGGGCTGACCCCCTCGGGCAGCCCCCCGTTTTGTCTTTTCCCATTCGTCTTTTTCATCCAATTAGATCCCAATGGGATTCTCTATTCCAAGATGCTAGGTTGGTTCCAAACCAACTCACAAGTTGACTAACAATCAACTGGAAGAAATCTTTTTGCCCCACGAAGAGTCAACCAAATGGTTGCATAATTAAAAGGAAAAATGTGAGGGTTTATGCATGTGTAATGAGTTTTTCTACAGTAGAATGATTGAACTCCAACTCTCCATTAGAGTCCGAGAAATGCCCCGGAACTCCAATAGAGAGTGGGGGCTTAATGTTATGGGCAGAAATCGTTCTGTGATATTTTGTGCAGGATGGGCCCCGGTGAATCGGCCCAGAAGCTAGAAGAGGCCAAGGTGAAGAAGACCGAAGGGCCGGAGCCCAACCCGGCCCTCCAGACATGACGCTCGGCCTCATCCTAAGGGAGAGGCCGAGCAAGTGGTCGGCCTCGGCCCAGGGCCGAGGCCGACCAGGGCCAAAGGCCCATGAACGCTCCGGTGGCGAGCAGCCGAAACCCTAAGGGGACTTACAAAAGGAGGAACCACCAACGCGCACGGGTATGAAAAACTTAACCCTAAATACACTCTACTTGTTCTTCGGCCGGTAGCTAACTTAAGCATCGGAGCGCGCGTGGTTTACACCACACCGGTGTGCAGCGTTTGTTTGTTTTGCAGGTCACGCTCTTCCCGCATCCTTACAAATTCACTGCTGATCGTTGCGTGGGGCGAAGGGCAGTTCCCTAAGCAAAATTCAACCATCAACAATTAACATTCAAGATTAATTGTGTTTTAACATTTAAAAACCTAATAAATACAATAACATAGAAAGTCTAGAGAGCTCCCAAACACAATTTGGAAAGATTATAACTAGAGTTATAATTTAACAAGTTTAAAAACTAAAAGAAAAATGGTGACTAGATCAAGCAACTTAAATATTTTTTTTCACACTATAGTAGAAAGTTGATTCTTTTTTAAGTGGAAAGGATAGCCTAATCCATTGACTTTTAGAAATCCAACCCACAATAAATTTGGAAGATGTCTTTAAGCAAACCCAATCATTTTATTATAGAGTTTGAGAAGATGGAAAAGAAGCCTTATTTTGCTGTGTTGCTCAGACATACCATATATGCAGGCATGTTCATGCTCTCCAAAGCTGCATTTGATGGTGGAATGAATAATTTTGTGTTTGTTTTCTATAGGCAAGCCATAGCCACAGTCTTCTTGTTACCTATAGCTTTGTATTTTGAATGGTAATTAGTTTTTAATTAATATTTTTTTCTCTTTTTTTCCCTATTTTCTTTGTGATTTTCTTGGCTTCTCATTAGAATTTTCTGTTTGTTTCTCAGGAAAACTGCACCACCACTCTCATTCATCATCTTTTGCAAGATCTTTATGCTTTCTTTGTTTGGGTATGTTTACAATTTTCCAATTCTTTCCTTTCTTTCAGTGGAGATGTAAAGTTTTGATTGATTAATTGACTGAGTCCCCATATATTTTTTGTTGCTGTGAAATATAGCAAGATAGATATATGATTAATTTTCGTTTTGTTATTGATCAGGTTTAGAGGTGATTTAATATGGTTTATTACTAGTTTATTGATTAGTTACAATTTTAGTCCTTGAACTTTTAAATTGAATCAAAAAGGTCCGTAAAGTTTGTGTCTAATAGGTCATTGAACTTTTAATTTTATATTTAATAGGTTCCTAAACTTTGAAAATATTTTTAACAGGTCCCTAAACTACAATTTTGTGTCTTATAGATTTGTAACATATTCAAAATTTAAAAATTTAACTAATTTATTAGATTTGAGGAGTTTTATATGTAATAGAACCTTAAAGATCAATTTTGTGTCTAGTCGGTTTTTCATGAATTTTAAAAAAAGAATGTTGTATAGGTTAAGAACCTATTAAGCATAAATTAGAAAATTTAAGGACATAAAACCCAAATTTAAAAGTTTAAGGTCATATTTAGATACTTTTTAAAGTTTAGAGATCTATTAAATACATAAATTGAAAATTCAAGAGACTTATTAAACACGTTTTAATGTTAAGAGATAAAATAGCACGTAAATCTAAAAGTTCAGGAACTAAATTAATAAGTTAACTTAGTTTCTAAGTCTCTTCGATATTGGTTAAAAAAAACATATGTTTGATCTTTGTACTTTTACTAAAATAACGATAAGCTGGGTAGGTAAGGACTTAGCTTCTATACTTTTAAATTTGTAAAGATTTAAATATCTATGTATGTATGTGTATGTGAAGCACCAACTATGTTTCTAAATTTTCAACGATAGCATAGTTCAACCGACATCATGTAACATCCGAGTTAGGAAGGGTACATGAATGAACCGAGGCCACATCCGAATGAGAGGGATCCTGAGGACATGAAAGTATGGTCAAGATAAGCTTAAAAGAATTGATAGATACTACCTATACCAACAAGGTGCACCTTCCTTTTCGGTGACTCAATCATAGGAACTTTGAAGTGTAGCATGCTTGGCTTGGAGAAGTTCTATGTTGGGTGACCTCTTGGAAATTTTCCTAGGGAGCATGTGAGTGAGGACAATTAAGCATGCTAAAAGGATCCCGTGTTGGTTTGTGGGGACAGTCTTCACTTGGAAGCAATTTAAGACGAGTATGGTAACTTGGCCAGGTCGTAGGAGAATGTCGGGGCCTTAAATGCCGAATCTGGATTCTGAATCCTGGTCCTAGGACGTTACATAAAGTTGTACTAATAACCATGAAATCTGTGGTTCAAATCTCCCCAACTCGTCAAAAAAAAAAAACTATGTTTCTAAACTTTAGAGGATAATTAAATCGTCACATACTAAAGTTTGATGCTCCGGCTTGACGAAATTTTTTTATGACATATTAAAGTTCCAAGAATAAATTTTGTTACTGGAGTGAAAGTAAAACGTTATTTTAGTGAAAGTAAAAAAAAATATAATATGTTTTTTAACCAAAAAAATTGAAGTTGAGTTTATTAGTAGTCTACATATGAAACATAGATAAGTTGTTCTCTTTGCAGGATAACTATATGTCTAGATCTTTATGGGCTTGGTATTATCTATACGTCTGTTACTTTAGCTGCAGCAAGTATAAACACTATTCATGTCATTACCTTCCTTTTCGCTCTTCTATTAAGGTAACGAAGTTTAAATTCTACTTTGATCTCTAAACTTTCGAATCTGAATTCTAAGTTTGTAGAGTTGTATCTGATACGTCATTCAACTTTAAAGGTGTCTAATAAATCACTAACTTCTTAATGTTACGTTTATGGAGGTAGTAAAAGCAAATATATGTTACCTTCATCCAACATGAGTGTAACGCCCCGTGCGCTTTGGGTGTATTTAAATGACGTGTTTTGAGTTGAAAGAAATATAAATTTTGTTTTGGCATTGAACTTAGGGGTTTAATTTTTAAACCAAAGTGTTTGGGAATTAAGCGTGATTAAATAAAAATCTATCCCTAAAGTTTGTTGGTCGTGATTTGTATTCAGGTGAGGAATCTCAGTGTTATAATTTAGTTTACGATGAATATTGGGTGTTGGTTGGGTGAAATCCTATTTTTGGGCTTAAGGTTATTTGGAAAAAGAAAATAAATCTTAAAGAAAATGAAGAAATAAACCCTAAGCTCTCATCTCCCTCATCTCTCTTTTTTTCATTATCGTGCACCCCCCCTTTGAGAGTGTCGCCCCCTTCGCGCACGAGTCTTCTCTTCTGGTGGGTTGTGGTTCTTTTTGCCTCTCTCTCACTCGACGTTTGCGTGGTGTTCGTCCAGCCGCAGCCGCCGTTCAGTGCCGCCTCACGTGATTCCTCATTCCCGCGTTGTTTCCCTCTCTGTTTCTTGGGTTCAAGGTGCAGATCTCCCTTTTTCGTGCGTTTTCAGCAAGAAAAGCTCGTGGGTAGGTCTCATACTCCCTCATTTGAATTCGTTAAGGCTCGATCTAACCCCCTTCACTCTTATCAGTCGAATTCGTGAGCGTCCAGCGACCTGAACCTCAGTTCCTCGTGTTTTTGTCTCTGTCCAGCTGATCGTTTGGCTTTAGGTCGCTCCGTTTAGTAAGTTTATGCTTTACCCATTCTTTGTTGAAGTTTAAATTTAAATTTCCTTGTTGTCCTTTCGCTTTTAGCATTAAAGGTTGCTATCTATTAGCCATGTTAGCCTTAGAATCATGACTTTGTTGTTACCCATTGCATAGCTAGGCTTTTAGGTGTTGCCTCAACCCTTAAAGGTCCTAGAACATGTTTTTTAAATGAGTTATCATGGCTATTTTGGTTAAAATCATGTAGTTCTTCAAATGTCCATTAAGTCTCGTTGCCTCAATAGTCTTACCCAACCTTTGTAGGTTCGTAAAGCATGAAGGTATGAGCTTTAGGTTGCTGGCCATAACTTAAAATGCTTGCTAAATAGGTTTCCAATGATTACCTAGGCCTTATTTGCATTGTCTAAGCTTTAAGAGCTCTTAGATTGTCGTTCATGCATTTTAGGCGGTTGATGCTTGTTGTCCAGTGGTTGTATAGCCTTAATATCGTCAACTAACAAATACCCACCTTCCGTAACGCCTTAAACGTGGTTGCCCATGGTTTAATGGCGTTGGGTTTTCAATTCGGGTTATGTTTAGATGTTGTCCAACAAGGAAAATAAACCGTTATTGGTTCAGTTTCGCCCTTAGCATCATGTCTTAGGGTGCTTTTCTTTAGTATAGACTTCCTTTAATGGTTGGTAGTTTATTTGTAGCTGGAAGCTCGTTTTGGAGCGTGTTTGTGCAGTTCTGGATAGCGTTGGTTTGTAAAAGTGATCGGTAAGTAGTTTCTACTTGTTGGGTTGTGTTTGATTGCATGTAGCATGTTTGTTTGTTCTCTTGCTTAACTTTATACTGGCAAAAAGTATGATATACTGTGTTGTTTGGTACTATATCGCTCGAGATGAGCGTGAGTTGTGTTTGCTTGAGATAAGCATGATATGTTGTGTTAATATGTGTTGTAACGCTTGAGATGAGCTTATTTTGTTTAGTGCTTGGGATAAACATGTGTGTTATTGTGATAAGCATGATTTGTTGAGTTGTGGTTGTTGTCTAGCATGATGTGTTGGGTGTCAAGCATGTTGGTTAGCCTAGCTTGTGTCACGGGAAGTGTAGCATAAGTCTAGCGGTAGCGTTGCATCACGAGTAATTCATGTGTAGGTGTGCAGTGTGGCGCGTAATTCACATGTTTGGTTTAGCGTAGCATGACGCGTAATGCATGCAAGTGGTTTGCATAGCATGGCGCATAATGCATGCGAAAGGATTTGCGTAGCGTGGGCGTAATGCACGTGTTGGTTTGCGCAACATGACGCGTAATTCATGTGTTAGGTGCGGAGCATGACGCGTAAATCATGTGTGTGGTCTAGTAGACTGTGGGTGCATAGTGTGGGAAGCATATGGATGATGGTTATTCGTTGCTTGTGAGCATGGTGTGGTTTTTATTGATTTCTGAGCATGTTGGAATCTTTTTATTACTTTGGAAGCATGTTGTATGCGTGTGAGAAACATGTTGTTTGTAATTGTTTGATGTTTGTGATCTGGCTCGTGTGAGATACTTACCAGTACCGCGGTTGTACTGATACCCCCTTCCCCACCTTCCCCCCAACATTTTAGATGTTGCAGGTATCGAGGATGATCAGGACCTGGGTGGCGAGGAGGAGAACTGAAAGGAAAAGTTCCTAGAGTCTTGTTTTTTCCCTGATGCTATGTTTTTAAATGGCTTAGGTTGGATAGTATGAGTTGTTTTGTAATTAGTGGTTTTGTGACTGTGAGTGATTCACTTGAGAAAGGTTTTGTTTTCGAGTTATGAACTAGACTTGTTTATTTGATTAAGTTTAATAAATGTTTAAGTTAGAGGTCTAGCTTTCCTGTTAATAATGTCTTAATGTTCCACTCCATGATTTTAGTTTCTGAATGTTGCCTTGAGGTTTGTCTTGTTTAGAGGAGATAGGTTTGTGAAATCTGATTGTAGTTTGGTGGAGCTTGGTTGGTTGCCTATTTAGAAGTGTTAATGTCTTTTATTAGGTGAAGTAAAATTTTGGGATAACCAGTTTTACGTCGTTATGCTGCCGAACTAAAATAATTTTTCTATCATTGGTGCAGCACACGTTGGAGGTAATTACAGACACACGTCACACTCCACCAAGCACCCACAGAGTTGCAAACTCAACCAGGCAAGTTACTCAACTCATGATCAAAGAACAGTTTCTATCATTCACTCTCAAAGAAACCCTAAACAAAGAACTCTCTCAAAACAGACATGCAATTAGATGTAGCAGAGACAAAGAAGGTCGAAGAAGAAGAAGAAGAAGAATCAACACACGCAATTAAAGTGGTTCGACAACCAGGGCCTACGTCCACTATCGAAGGGAGCTTCTCACTTTATTTCAAAGGAAAACAGAGATGGAGAAGATTACAAGTAAGTCACTCTTTCTTAGAGAATTTTCTATGTATCTTGAGTCATGATCTCACACTGATATTTACACTTTCTGAGGCCAAGCTTGTATGTGTAGATGGACTGCTCGAATGGGTCTTGTTGGTTACAACAGATTCCAGGTAACTTCCTTAACAATCTCCACCTTTGGAATCAACAAGCCTTTGAATAGATTTGCTCCTTTTTTGGCTTCATTTAACTTCTACCCATTTTCTGGTAGGAGAAATCCTACCAAGTCCAGACAGTGTTTGAATTTCAATTGAGTCAGCAGCTTGGTCAAGATATCCGCTGCGTTGTCCGAGGTATGTACTTTCACCACCTCAATCTCTCCTTTCTCTATCTCTTCTCTGACAAAGTGATATTTTATATCAATCTGCTTTGTCCTGTTGTGAAATTGCTAGTTTTTAGTTAGAAATATTGTGCTTTGATTGTTGCAAAATATTCTAACTGTTGATTGCTTGATTCCAAAATCCTGTAATAGATTCTTGAGCCAAACTCCTTCTTTGATTGCTTCTGCTAATGTAATAAACTCTGCTTCTGTGGTTGAGAGGGCTACTACTGATTGAAGAGTAGCCTTCCAGCTGAGTAGATTCTGTCCAAATAGAAAGAAATATCCAGAGAGAGGCCTTCTTTTATCTAGATCTCCTGCAAAATCCGAGGCAACATAGCCATAGAGTTCATTATCTTTCGGTTCATTTTTGTTGTAGCATAATGTAGCTTGTTTTGAACCCTTCAAGTATCGTAGTATCCATTTTACGGTCTCCCAATGTCTTTTTCCTGGCTTTGACATATACCTACTCACCATACTAGTAGAGTAGGTTAGATCAGGTCGTGTGGATACCATTAAGTACATTAGGCTTCCAACGGCTTGAGAGTAAGGCACTTGTGACATGAAGGCTTTGTGTTCAGTATCTTCTTCTTTAGGAGAGTTGTCAGCTGACAGCTTGAAGTGCTGGGCTAGAGGAGTTGAAACTGATTTTTCATCATTCAGTTTGAACCTTTTCAGCACTTTGTCACAGTAGGAATGTTGACTGATTTGAAGTGTTGACCCATCTCGCTTCCTATTTATCTCTATTCCTAGTATTTTCTTGGACTCTCTTAGATCCTTCATGTCGAATTCCTTCTTCAATAATGCCTTAACTACCTTCAAATCTTCTTTGGTTTTTCCTGCTAAGAGCATGTCATCCACGTAAAGTAAAAGAAAGACAACATGTTTGAAGGTTTTAGAGTTCACATACGCAGCTATCAACCAAACTTCTTTGGAAACCAAGTTTGGCAATTACTTCATCAAATCTTCGATACCAGCATCTAGGGGACTGTTTCAGTCCATAAATCGATTTCTTCAGTAGGCAAAATAGATTTTCTTGACCTCTTTTGACATATCCTGTCGGTTGTTCCATATAAATGGTTTCTGTGAGATGCCCATGTAGAAACGCTGTTTTTACATCAAGCTGGTCAAGTTCTAGTTGTCTTGTACCACCATGGACAATAGCATTCTGATAGATGTTAGTTTAACGACAGGTGAAAATACTTCAGTATAGTCTATACCAGCCTTTTGAGTGTACCCTTTTGCAACCAAGCGTGCTTTGTACCTTGGTTTCAACACTCCAGTGATGCCCTCCTTCAGTTTGTAGATCCATTTTGGGGCAATTGGTTTGTATCCTTGTGGGAGAGTCTTCAAGGTCCACGTTTCATTTGCTTCTAGGGACTGCATCTCCTCATTCATTGCCTCGATCCACTCTCTAGCATCGGGACTGTTTGTTGCTTCTTCAAAACTACACGACTCTTCAAAATTTAGTGAATCAACTACATTTAAGGCAAGAGATATACAGTCTGCTTCACTGTATCATGAAGGAGGAACTATATTTCTCCTTTGTTTATCCCTGGCCAATGAGTAGTTATGTAAGTCCTGATGCTCGTGCACGTTTTCAGAAGGCTCTTGTTCTGGTGGTGGTTCCTCAACTTCCTCAATAACTCCCTGCTCTGTTTCTGAGGTTGAAGGAATCATATTTTGCTCCACCTCAATTCTTGTGTCTAGGTTAGAGATGTCTTCCCTTTCTACTTTGTCCTGTAGCATGAACATCTCTAATTCTCTAAAAATAACATCCCGACTGTTGATACACCTCTTTTCTATTGGATGCCATAGTCTGTAACCTTTCACTCCTTCGGTAAACCCCAAAAACATGCATTTAACGGCTCTTGCCTTCAGCTTTCCTTGATTCTGGTGCACGTAACCTACACAACCAAAGATTTTTAAATGTTGGAGGTTAGGGGACTTACCTGTCCATTTCTCTTCTGGAGTGAGGAAATTAGTTGAGGTATGTGGGCATCTATTCAAGGTGTATACAGTATAGGAGGCAGCCTCTGCCCAGTATCTTTCAGGTAGCATAGCTTCACCTAGTTGGCATCTCACTCGTTCCATTATTGTTCTGTTTAGGGCCTCTGCTACTCCATTTTGTTGGGGTGTATGCCTCACTGTCCTGTGTCTAACTATGCCATTGCTTTTACAAAAATTGTCAAATGGCTCATTACAAAACTCAAGTCCATTATCAGTCCTTAAGCACTTAAGAAACATGTTAGTTTGCTTCTCAATCATGCATTTCCATTCTTTAAATTTTTCAAAAACTTGATCTTTAGATTTTAGGAAATATATCCAGTTTTTTCTTGAAAAATCATCAGTTAGAGTTAAAAAAAATACCTGGACCCACTCAATGAGGCAGTAGAGGCAGGCCCCCAAAGGTCTGAATGCACATATTGAAGAATTTCCTTTGTGCTTTGCTGGGATTTATTGAAACTCTGTCTCCTGGCTTTACCTACAACACAATATTCACAGAAAGTTAGATGTTCACCCGTACCGTGAGGAAGTATACCTTGTTTTGCTAATACTTGTAGTCCTTTTGCACTGATATGTGATAATCTCTTGTGCCACAAATCGCTTTCGGTTAGGTTGTCCCCTCTTACAATCAAAGCTGATTGAACCATTCCAACATCTTTAACAACATAGAGACCATTCAATTTGGTCCCAACCAGTACTGTTTTCTGGTCCTTCTTAATCTCAATAGTACCTCCACTCCCTCCATAAGTACATCCAATGGAGTCTAGCATGCCAAGTGAAATGAGGTTTCTTTTGAGATTAGGGACATGCCTCACATTTCTTAGGAGTTTAACTGTACCATCCTTCAATTTCAATGAGACTGAACCTATTCCAACAACTCGACAAGTATTGTTATTTCCCATATACACAATTCCTCCATCCCACTCTCGGTAAGTACTAAACCATCCCTTTTCTGGTGTCATATGGAAAGAACACCCCGAGTCAATCACCCAATCATACCTTCCAAATAGTTCATGGGAATTACTGATTCGGTATGAAGTTGCAAGGGCATCCGAATAGGATATTGAGTTATCTTCTACTGAGGCTTCTAATTACTTGTTCTTTTTGTTTTTTTGGTACTGGTTCTTCCTCTTTAGTGAATAGCAATCTCTTTTCAAATGTCCCTCCTTGTGACAATAGTTACATTTGAATTTCACTTTGCCCTTTTCATCATTGTGCTGCTTGCCATCTTTGTTTTTAGTCTTCCCTTTAACAAAGAGGCCTTCAGATCCTTCCTTCTTCACAGCCAGCAGCTCAAGTTCTTTTGTCTGAATAGCTGATATGATATCATTTGTTGTGATGGTTTGTCTGCCATATTTCAAGGCATTCTTTACCTCCTTGTAGGATTTCGGGAGGGAATTGAGAAGCACAAATGCTTCATTGTCGTCTCCAATCTTTTCCCCTAGGTTCTTGAATTCAGATGTCATCTTCTTGAATTCTTCTAGGTTCTCTGTCAAAGGCTTTGAGGGATCCATCTTGAAGGTAAAGAATCTCTCTCTCATGTACATCTTATTGTGTACATCTTTGGCTTCATAAAGCGCATTCAATTTGTTCCAAATCTTTAAGGGCGTATCTTCATCAATCACTTGTCTCAAGACTCCATTACTTAGATTTAAAATCAGAGTCCCATATGTTGTTGTGTTGATGTTTTCTTTCTCTACTTCGGTCAAGGCTGCTGGAAGTTTTGATGGATCCGATAAGGCCTGCAAAGCTTTCTGTTGGCCGAGTATACAATGTATCAACATACATTATATTAATTGTACTTCATACAATTAACTTGATTCCCAAATTAAATTTGAACAATTCAAATTCTTTTCAATATAAATTGTTCCCAATTACTCTTTACGAGCTAGCAGGGGGACCTAATGGACCTACAGATCAGAAGCCCCAATAATATGAGGTTAACTGACTAAACTCATTAATCGAGTTAACCAATATTCATTAACTGTGGGTCACTCCACTAAAGACCCACAGCTGCACTCTTCTCACTGTAGACTATTTCTGTGTCCATGGATATTGACCAATAACGGTAAGTCAATCCTTCACGAGTGCTCGTAACTACATCTGGGTCAAATTATCGTTTTACCCTTGAGTTACCTCTACCTCCTTAAGTACCAGTACTCCTCTAATGAACAACCTGTTTATGGTCCAACCAGTAAACAGAAAGTCCATCTCGGGCCAGTGAGAGGGCGGGAACCCTTTGTTCAAGACCCGGAGTCACCACTTAAGGAAACACTCATCTACTTCTCCTAGAAGTGAGAATGAGTGAATTTCATCTTGTGTTCTCATGTTCCCAGCCCCCCACTCGGTCTTGTCCCCAAGAAGGTAGGCTTACTGAGTCGGCGTGCAGGCCACTCTCACCCGTACTAATCAAAGGACAATCCCTCGTGAGAAGGAGTTCATGACACACTCAGGATTAAGACTGAGTTACCTAGGTCATCCTATTGAAACAGTAACCTAACTAGTTAACGGTGTTACATCTAGTGGTTTACTATTTCGTGGTCCGGTCTTATGCAAACTCATTGCATAGGATACCCTTGCACGCATGTCTCCTACATGGACACCTTGGATCAATACGTCTGTATCGAATACAAAGCGGGTCGTATCACATAGTGTTACCAGGATAAGGTACCCAGCCTTATCCTTGTACTATAAACCTTTTAGGTTGTTACTTGAACACTGATCCCCGTATGTCCCCACGTACTAGTTCAAGTTACATATCAACAACCTTGGATCTTAGTTTATTGGATTTGGGTTATATTGTGCAATTTTAGACTTAAAATGACAATAACACTTTATTGCATAAACTTCAATAACACTTTATTGATACAAGTGTATAATTCGTTAACATTCAATATCTATGAGTTTTAGGACATAAAACCCAACAAAATTTCAGCCTTTTTGACTTCCCAAATACACAGTGTTCACAAAATCTCAATCGTTTGGTGCATTTTGCCTTGATTAGCCCCTGTTTCATAAGCTCTTGAAGCCCATTCTCACTTATGTGAGACAATCTTCTATGCAAAAGTTCAATCTCTTCTGTCTTTTCTGATTCTGAAACAAATTCTGAGCTTGGAAGAGTAACATCCTTCAAAATGTATAATCCGTTTATTTTCTCTCCAGTAAAGATAACTTTGGAACCTCTAGAAATTTTGAAGATTCCATCTCTTCCATGGTAGGAGCACCCTTGATCATCAAGCATCCCAAGGGATATTAGATTTCTTCTTAAGTCTGGAACATGTCTTACATTTTTCAAAAGGATTTCTCTATTGTCTTTTAGCCTCAAAGCTACTGAGCCAATACCCATGACATTGCAGCCATGATTATCCCCCATGAAAACAGCACATGATTTGTATGTCACAAACCATTTTTTTGAGTAGGTCATTGTTGGGTTTTATGCCCTAAAACTCGTAGATAGTGAATGTAACCGTTGACCGGATATTAATGAAATAATATTGATATATTTTTCCATTAATTGTTATTAGTTATTTTATATTTGCCTTTGCCTAATAATAACCCTAATCCAATAAACTAGACATCCAAGGTTGTAATATGAGTCTTGAACTATATGTAGCGACATATGAGATCATTGTTCAAGAAACAGTCTAAAGGGTCTATAGTATAGGGATAAGACTGGGTGCCTTATCCTGGTGACACTATGGATACGACCCACTTTCTATTTGATACAAACGCTGCGATCCAACGCGTTCGTGTGGGAGACATGCGAGTGGGAGTATCCTATGCAATGAGTTTGCATAAGACCGGACCGCGAAATAGTAACCATTGGTTATAACACTGTTAACTAGTTGGTTTTCTATTTCACTAGGACGACCTAGACAACTTAGTCTTAATCCTGAGTTGATTATGGACTCATGCTCATGAGAGATTGTCCTTTGATTTGTATGGGTGAGAGTGGCCAATACGCCGACTCAATAAGCCTACCACTTTGGGGACAAGACCGAATGGGGAGCTGGGAACATAATCGTACAAGATGGAATTCACTTCTTCCCGACTTTAGGGAAGCAGATGAGCGTTCCCTTAAGTGGTTACTCCGAGTCTTGACAAAGGGCCCTACCCTCTCAATGGCACGAGAGGGTTTTCTGTTTGATGGTTGGACCACAAACAGGTTGTTCATTAGAGGAGAATTCGTACTTAAGGAAATAGAGGTAACCTAGGGGTAGAACGGTAATTTGACCCAGCTGGTATTACGGACACTCGTGAAGGACTAACTAGTGGATATTGGTATAGATCCGTGGACACAGAAAATATGTCTGCAGTGAGAAGAGTGCAACTGTGAGTCTATAGAGGAATGTACACACAATTAACGAATATTGATTAATGTAGTTAATGAGTTTGACCAATTAATCTCACATCGTTGGAGCTTCTGATCTGCAGGTCCATTAGGTCCCACTGGTAGCTTGTAAAGTAATTTGAGGCAACTAAGTAATAAAAGTAAATTGAAAATGTTCAATTTATTAAGGGAAACAAATATAATATATATTGATATATTATTATGTGAGAAATTAATATTTGAAAAGTTCAAATATAAATTTATGGAAGTTTGAAAGAGTTCAAATAATGAATTAATTAATTTAAGACCTAAAATGTGTTTGGGCAAATTAATTAATTCTAGGCCGGGAATTAAATATGTGATATTTAATTGGTGGTTAATTAATTAAAGAATTCATTAACCGGGAATTAATCAATTATGAAAATAATTAATCACTTAAGGAAGTGATTAATCATTTATGGAAATGATCTAATTACTTATGGAAGTAATTAGTCATTTGTGGAAAAGATTAATCAATTATGGAATTGATTGATCATGATTGATTAATTAAGGAATAAGATTGAATCAATTTTGGAAAAGATTGATTTAATTGAATATTTTATTCATGACCTCTCTTCTATAAATAGAACACTAGACCTAATTGGTCATGACACTTGACATTCTTGCTCTTGCTCTTAGACTCTCAAAGACAAGACCTAGAATTCTCTCTAGCCTCCCTCTTAGAGAAAGACTCCCACAAGTCTTTTGCCTCCTAGACTTAGAGACATACCAGTGTAACCTCTGTGGTTATTGTGTCATTCAAAGAAGGAATTTCCAGCGAAGAAAATCAAAGGCGGCTTCTGCGTTTTCGTTCGTGGAGCGTCGTTGGCGAAGAACGGTCAAATCTTCAACGAAGGTATGTGACGGTTCTTTCCCTTTTCTTTAGAAAAGCATGAAAATAAATTTAGATTTATTTTTAAGCATGTTTAAACTGAATTTCCAGCAACTTTAAAAGGAGTTTAAAGTTTAATTGAGTTTTCGTAACGGTATTTTAATGTTAATTAATATACGGCGTAAGGTCCAATCGATGCGCTTCCACTGCGTGGGGACTTTTATTCCCTTCAATCGGCACCAGAGCCATCGCTGTCCCTATTAATTCATTTTAAAAGTTGCGATAGGCTCTAATAGGTGGGATTTATGCATAATGTATGTTTGGTTTGCGTTGAACTGTTTGGGTTAATTTTATGGCCATAGATTTTATTTTCATGTGATTTTGATCATGTAAGGTCCGGTGTTTCTGGTATTTTATGTAAAATCGAATCCTATGTAAATCCGGGTCTAGAATAGGTTTTTATGAGATGAAAATCGACGAAATCGCTGCTGAAATCCGAAGCCAAAACCGAGAACAAGCTGCTGTTTTTGCCCAGAAATCGATTCCAAACGCAACATCGTCGAGACGCTGTCTCGATACCGCAGGCGCCAGACATGGAAAGCGCACAGCGTCGAGACGTTGTCACGATGGAGGCACGCATTAGGGTTTCAAAAGGCGCGGTTCAAGGGGTGGCCGGTCCGGTTCGGATCGGTTCGGCTGGGCTGGGACCTTTTTGGTTTGGTTCAGCCAATTTTTGGCATGGTTCGTGATTTTCGAAGCCGGTTCGAGGTGGTTCGGGGCGGTTCGTGCTGTCTAGACCAATTCCGGAGCTGTACAAGGATTTTTTAGGATAGCATTTAGCTAAATTAATGTAATTTATTGCTTTATTTTATCCTAGGGGCCAAAATTAGCCGGTTCAATTGCTATTTATATGTTTTATGGATGTCATATAGAATATTTAATCCCACCTTAGGTTATAAACATGCTCATGCATTTTTTATATATTATAAAATGTTATAATGTATGTTTAAATGCATGGATTTGTTTTCATATTTTTTAATATAAGTGTATATTAATTATATTAAAAATTGGAAAGCATGAAGCATGTCATTACTTAAATTAAATATAAATAGTTATGTTTAATGTGATGAATGAAGCATGCTTGATTAATTTTCTTGATTGGCTTATAATTGTTATAATAAAAGAAAATCAAAATTGCATGAAGCATGAAACATCCATAGTTAATAATATAATTGTTATATTATTCATGCAATAAGTATGGTTTAATTATTTAATTTGAATGAGATTGTTAAATGAATTAAACCCTAGATTCTTGATTATAGGATTAATCATTAAAATTTGAAATAGTTCTTTAATATTAATTATTAGAAACCGTCGATCTATAATCAAGATTTGCATGCAAACATAAGATCGTAGAATGAATTGGATTAATTTTAAATTGTTTAAAATTAATTAGACCTAGATCAGTTTCTAATAGGATTAGAATCTTTTCTTACTTAGAATTAAAAATAGTTTTAATTGACTAAGTAGGAAAAACATTGCTATGATTATAAGGGAACTCCACCGATAATGTTCTGTCTAAGGCTGGGGGTATTTAAGTTGACGGTTTACGGAACACCTCCTACCTGGGAACTGACCTGGAATACCGGAGTTGAATTAATCATAGTTAAATGTTAGCATGCAATGTCACTAGGTTTATTAAAAGTGTTTAATGCACCTAGATCTTTAGAGTAAAGACCTTACATTACTGAGGTTATAAGGGAACTCTCTCGGTAAAGTTCTTTCTAAGGCTGGGGGTATTTAAGTTGACGGTTTACGGAACACCTCCTACCTGGGAACTGACCCGAACATTGAGTTGAATTAACCATAGTAATGTTGACTTGCAATGTTGGGTTTATTAAAAGAAGTTTAATTCACCCAAGAGATTGCAGTTGAATCCTTTCCATAATTGTTATAATAGGATCAGACTTAGATAGATTGACTTAGCCGAAAACTATCTAAGTTAAACAACCCTAAATTAACCGTATGACATTTTCAGTGGGAGGAAAATTACAAAACGAGATTTAAATCAAAGTTTTGCTCCTACGTCCCTATATTCACAACGTGAGATTCATGCTCGGCTTCGAGTCGCCTTAGGAGCGGCCTCCCTTCGGAAAGTGTTTGCATGAATCAATATCAAGGTGAATGGGAAAAATGTCTAGAGTAAGTGGGAGCGGGACACGTGTCAACGTATCCCTTGGTCTCCACCTATAGTTCACACCGTGAGAGTCCTATGATCCGCCTGCAGGTTGTCCTGGCGCAACCATCCCTTCGGAGGGCCTGGTCATAGGATTCAAAACATCGTGAACTCCTGAAAAGGATAGGAGCTCTTAGGCTAATCACCAAGTTGTCTTTCCCTTCGGTAGCCTGTTGGTGCGTGCCTCTGAGATCTGAAAGTGTGAGTGTTACACTTACGAGGATGAGTTAAAAGTGTTAACAATTCCTTGACCGAACAACGGTGGCTAATGTCTATAGGAATATGAGTTATTCTGGAATTAGAATTAGCTGAGAGGTGTCTCATTTCAAAGGAGGAGTGCGTGATCACCCTTCGGTGGCTGATATTCTAAACCTTTGAAACATCGTTGCAAAACTAAATCCATAGTTTTAGGGTTCTGTGATTGTCTGTTTTGCTAAATTGATTGGATTGTGTGCAATTGATTGCTTGTATGATGGGTTAAGGCAAAGATAACTAATACGGTCATTGTTTGTTTAAATTTCAGCAATGTCTTCCTCAATTGTCTCTCTACTTAAAAATGAGAAATTAACCGGTGAAAATTATGCTACGTGGAAGTCGAACCTGAATACGATTCTTGTTGTCGATGATCTGCGGTTCGTCTTAACGGAGGATTGTCCTCCAGCCCCTGCTCGTAATGCATCCAAAGCAGTTAAGGATGCTTATAACCGTTGGACAAAGGCCAATGATAAGACTCGCGTCTATATCCTAGCCAGCTTATCTGAAGTTTTGGCTAAAAGGCATGAGGGCATGGTAACAGCGAGGGAAATTATGAACTCTCTCCAGGAGATGTTTGGACAACCGTCCTACCAACTCCACCATGATGCTCTCAAATATGTTTATAGTTGTCGCATGAAAGAGGACACGTCTGCTCGGGAGCATGTCCTGGATATGATGGTCCAATTCAACGTGGCAGAGGCAAACGGGGCGGTCATAGATGAGCGTAGTCAGGTTGCATTCATCTTAGAATCTCTTCCGAAGAGTTTTCTGCAGTTTCGAAGCAATGCAATGATGAATAAAATAACATTCAACCTGACTAGCCTCCTGAATGAGCTACAACTCTATCAGTCTCTTCTTAAGAACAAGGGACAGATAGAAGGAGAGGCAAACGTTGTTCACTCTAAAAGAAAGTTCGAGAAGGGTTCATCCTCTGGAACTAAATCTGTAGCCACTTCTTCAAAGAAAACTTAGAAGAAGAAAGGAAACAAGTGGAAAGCTCCCAGTACTGCTGCTAAAAGCAAGGGAAAAGCCAAAGCTATGGCAGACAAGGGCAAGTGTTTCCACTGCAATGTAGATGGACATTGGAAGAGAAACTGCCCAAAGTACCTTGCTAAGAAAAAGAAGGAAAAGGAAGGTAAATTTGATTTACTTGTTTTAGAAACATGCCTGGTAGAACATGATGAGTTTACCTGGATACTTGATTCAGGAGCAACTAATCATGTTTGCTCTTCTTTTCAGGAAAATAGTTCCTTTCGGCAGTTGAATGATGGGGAAATGACACTCAGGGTCGGAACTGGAGAAGTCATTTAAGCTAAAGCAGTGGGAGCTGCGAAGTTATTTTTTAGAAATAGATTCTTACTTTTAGAAAGTTTGTTAATTGTTCCCAAGATTAAGAGGAACTTAATTTCTATTTCATGTTTGATTGAACAATCGTATACAGTTACTTTTGATATGAATGAAGCGCTCATTTATAAAAATGGTGTACTTATTTGTTCAGCCAAATTGGAAAATAACTTGTATATTTTAAGACCAACCGAAAACAAAGCACTTTTAAATCACGAATTATTTAAAACTGCTGAAACTCAAAGAAAAATGCAAAATATTTCTCCAACAAGTAACAATACTCATCTTTGGCATCTTAGACTTGGTCATATAAACATCGATAGGATCGGTCGTTTGGTAAAGAATATACTTCTAAGTAAGTTAGAAGATGATTCACTACCACCTTGTGAATCTTGTCTCGAGGGAAAAATGACCAAGAGACCCTTTACTGGAAAAGGTTACAGAGCCAAAGAACCCTTAGAGTTAATACATCCGGATCTATGTGGTCCAATGAATGTAAAAGCTCGAGGAGGGTACGAATATTTCATCTCATTTATAGATGATTATTCTAGATATGGTTACTTGTACCTAATGGGACATAAGTCTGAAGCCCATGAAAAGTTTAAGGAGTTTAAGGCTGAAGTTGAAAACCTATTAGGTCAATCTATTAAAGTACTTCGATCTGATCGAGGAGGGGAGTATATGGATCAAAGATTCCAGGATTATATGATAGAACATGGAATCCAATCTCAACTCTCAGCCCCTGGTACACCTCAGCAGAATGGTGTGTCAGAAAGGAGAAATAGAACCTTGTTAGACATGGTTCGATCAATGATGAGCTATGCTCAATTGCCTAGCTCGTTTTGGGGGTATGCAGTAGAGACTGCAGTATACATCTTGAACAATGTTCCCTCGAAAAGTGTTTCTGAAACACCTTTCGAATTATGGAAGGGGCGTAAACCTAGTTTGCATCACTTTCGCATCTGGGGTTGTCCAGCACACGTGCTTGTGACAAATCCTAAGAAACTGGAACCTCGTTCAAAACTATGCCAATTTGTTGGTTACCCTAAAGAAACGAGAGGTGGTTATTTCTACGACCCACAAGAAAATAAGGTGAGTGTATCGACAAACGCCACTTTCTTAGAGGAAGACCACATGAGAGATCATAAACCACGCAGCAAAATAATATTAGGAGAAGCTATTGAAGAATCACCAAGAGTTGTTGATGAAGTTGGACATTCAAACAAGGGTTGATGAAGGAACTAATTCTTCAGATCCATCCAGTCCATCTCAAACGTTGAGAGTGCCTCGACGCAGTGGGAGGGTTGTATTACAACCTGATCGCTACTTGGGTTTAACTGAAACTCAGGTTGTCATACCTAATGATGGCATTGAGGATCCATTGTCCTATCGACAGGCAATGAATGACGAAGATAAGGATGAATGGGTCAAAGCCATGAATCTGGAAATTGAGTCAATGTACTCCAATTCTGTATGGGAACTTACAGATCTACCAAATGGGGTAAAACCCATAGGGTGCAAATGGATCTATAAGAGAAAAAGAGATGCAGCTGGAAAGGTACAGACCTTCAAAGCTAGACTAGTGGCAAAGGGTTATACCCAAAAGGAAGGGGTTGACTATGAGGAAACCTTTTCTCCTGTAGCCATGTTAAAGTCCATAAGAATTCTCTTATCCATAGCCACATATTATGACTATGAAATATGGCAAATGGACGTCAAGACTGCCTTTCTGAATGGTAATCTTGAAGAGAATATCTTCATGTCTCAACCCGAAGGGTTCATAGCCCAAGGTCAGGAACAAAAGGTTTGTAAGCTCAATCGATCCATTTATGGATTGAAACAAGCATCCAGATCATGGAACATTAGATTTGATACTGCAATCAAATCTTTTGGCTTTGACCAAAACGTTGATGAGCCTTGTGTGTACAAGAAAGTCAACAAAAGGAAAGTAGTTTTTTTATAATACTTTATGTAGACGATATCCTACTCATTGGGAATGATGTAGGATACCTCACTGACATTAAGAAATGGCTAGCAGCCCAATTCCAAATGAAAGATCTGGGAGAGGCTCAATACGTTCTGGGAATCCAAATCATTAGGGATCGTAAGAACAAAACGATAGCTCTGTCTCAAACAACGTATATTGACAAGATGTTGTCTCGATATTCGATGAAAAACTCCAAGAAGGGACTACTACCCTTCAGACATGGGGTACACCTGTCTAAGGAACAATCTCCTAAGACACCTCAAGAAATTGAGAACATGAGACACATTCCCTACGCCTCAGCTGTGGGCAGCTTAATGTATGTTATGTTCTGCACTAGACCTGACATATGTTATGCAGTGGCAGTAGACCACTGGGGAGCGGTTAAGAACATCCTCAAGTATCTTCGGAGAACGAGGGACTACATGCTTGTGTATGGAGCTAAGGATTTGATTCTTACTGGATACACTGAATCTGACTTTCAAGCTGATAAGGATTCAAGGAAATCCACATCAGGGTCAGTATTCACCCTCAATGGAGGAGCAGTAGTGTGGAGAAGCATCAAATAAGGATGCATAGCAGACTCAACCATGGAGGCTGAGTATGTAGTAGCTTGCGAAGCAGCTAAGGAGGCAGTATGGCTTAGAAAGTTCTTGACTGATTTGGAAATGGTTCCGAATATGAACGTGCCCATAACACTATACTATGACAACAGTGGGGCTGTAGCCAACTCAAAAGAACCTCGAAGCCACAAACAGGGTAAATACAACGAGAGGAAGTATCACCTGATACGGGAGATTGTGTAATGAGGAGATGTGATCGCCACTAAGATCGCCTCGGAGCACAACATCGCTGATCCATTTACGAAGGCTCTCACGGCTAAAGTGTTTGAGGGTCATCTAGAGGGTCTAGGTCTATGAGATATGTATGTCATCTAATCTAGGGCAAGTGGGAGAAATGTATAATGGGTATAAGGATGCCCTAGTTCATTGTATTATATACATGACATTTCCAGCTTTAGATTATTGCATTTACATCCCACTAACTAGTGTTTTAGTTCAAGTGGGAGTTTGTTGGGTTTTATGCCCTAAAACTCGTAGATAGTGAATGTAACCGTTGACCGGATATTAATGAAATAATATTTATATATTTTTCCATTGATTGTTATTAGTTATTTTATATTTGTCTTTGCCTAATAATAACCCTAATCCAATAAACTAGACATCCAAGGTTGTAATGAGTCTTGAACTATATGTAGCGACATATGGGATCATTGTTCAAGAAACAGCCTAAAGGGTCTATAGTATAGGGATAAGGCGGGGTGCCTTATCCTGGTGACACTATGGATACGGCCCACTTTCTATTTGATACAAACGCTGCGATCCAACACGTTCGTGTAGGAGACATGCGAGTGGGGGTATCCTATGCAATAAGTTTGCATAAGACCGGACCACGAAATAGTAACCACTGGTTATAACACCGTTAACTAGTTGGTTTTCTATTTCACTAGGACGACCTAGACAACTTAGTCTTAATCCTGAGTTGATTGTGGACTCCTGCTCATGAGAGATTGTCCTTTGATTTGTATGGGTGAGAGTGGCCAATACGCCGACTCAATAAGCCTACCACTTTGGGGACAAGACCGAATGGGGAGCTGGGAACATAATCGTACAAGATGGAATTCACTCTTTCCCGAATTTAGGGAAGCAAATGAGTATTCCCTTAAGTGGTTACTCCGAGTCTTGAACAAAGGGTCATACCCTCTCAATGGCATGAGAGGGTTTTCTGTTTGATGGTTGGACCACAAACAGGTTGTTCATTAGAGGAGAATTGGTACTTAAGGAAATAGAGGTAACCCAGGGGTAAAACGGTAATTTGACCCAGCTGGTGTTACGGACACTCGTGAAGGACTAACTAGTCGATATTGGTCTAGATCCGTGGACACAAAAAAATATGTCTGCAGTGAGAAGAGTGCAACTGTGAGTCTATAGTGGAATGTACACACAGTTAACGAATATTGATTAATGTGGTTAATGAGTTTGACCAATTAATCTCACATCGTTGGAGCTTCTGATCTGCAGGTCCATTAGGTCCCACTGGTAGCTCATAAAGTAATTTGAGGCAACTAAGTAATAAAAGTAAATTGAAAATGTTCAATTTATTAAGGGAAACAAATATAATATATATTCATATATTATTATGAGAGAAATTAATATTTGAACAGTTCAAATATAAATTTATGGAAGTTTGAAAGAGTTCAAATAATGAATTAATTAATTTAAGGCCTAAAATGTGATTGGGCAAATTAATTAATTCTAGGCCGGGAATTAAATATGTGATATTTAATTGGTGGTTAATTAATTAAAGAATTCATTAACCGGGAATTAATCAATTTTGGAAATAATTAATCACTTAAGGAAGTGATTAATCATTTATGGAAATGATCTAATCACTTATGGAAGTAATTAGTCATTTGTGGAAAAGATTAATCAATTATGGAATTGATTGATCATGATTGATTAATTAAGGAATAAGATTGAATCAATTTTGGAAAAAGATTGATTTAATTGAATATTTTATTCATGGCCTCTCTTCTATAAATAGAACACTAGACCTAATTGGTCATGACACTTGACATTCTTGCTCTTGCTCTTAGACTCTCAAAGACAAGACCTAGAATTCTTTCTAGCCTCCCTCTTAGAGAAAGACTCCCACAAGTCTTCTCCTAGACTTAGAGACATACCGGTGTAACCTCTGTGGTTATTGTGTCATTCAAAGAAGGAATTTCCAGTGAAGAAAATCAAAGGCGGCTGCTGCATTTTCGTTCGTGGAACGTCGTTGGCGAAGAACGGTCAAGTCTTCAACGAAGATATGTGACGGTTCTTTCCCTTTTCTTTAGATTTATTTTTAAGCATGAAAATAAATTTAGATTTATTTTTAAGCATGTTTAAACTGAATTTCCAGCAACTTTAAAAGGAGTTTAAAGTTTAATTGAGTTTTCGTAACGGTATTTTAATGTTAATTAATATACGGCGTAAGGTCCAATCGATGCGCTTCCGCTGCGTGGGGACTTTTATTCCCTTCAGTCATGTGGTAGGTACACCCTGAGTTAATTACCCAATCTTCCTTATTCCCCACTCCCTGTTTTATGGCCTTTCCCTCAGTAGTGGCTAGCACTTCTGAGTATTCAAAAGTGTTTTCTCCAATAGAGACATCTCCTCTTCCATGTTCCTTCCCTTTTCTGAAATCTCCATTTCTTCTTTGAGGACAATTACGTTTGAAGTGTCCTTCTTTGTGACAAATATAACACTTCAAACTAGTTTTACCTTTAAAATTCTTGTGTCCCTTTGTAAATATGTTTTTCTTATTGTGAGTCTTTCCCTTTGAGAAAAGAGATTCAGCTCCACCACTCCCTTTATTCTCTAATTTTAGTTCAAGCTCCTTACATCTAATTGCTGCCACCACAGAGCCTAAAGTTATAGAATCTCTCTCGTACTTCAGTGCTGCCTTCACATCTTTATAGGCTTCAGGTAAAGAATTTATAAGGATTGTAGCTTCATTCGCGCTACCCAATTTATCTCCTGTTGCTGCAAATTCTGTGGTGAGTTTCTTGAATTCATCAAGATTCTCATCAAGTGATTTGGAGTTATTCATTTTGAAAGTAAACAATGTTTCTCTGAGATAGATTTTGCTAGGTACATCTTTCTTGATATATAAGGCTTGCAATTTTCTCCAAATGCTAAATGTTGTATTTTCATCTATAATTTGTCTCAGAACACTGTCAGAAACATTCAATATAAGAGTACTGTAAGCTACTTCCTCCATTGTTTGTTTTTCTTCAAGTGTGAATGTAGCCGGTAAAGTTTTGGGATCCTCCAAGGCCTTAAGTTCCTTTTGTTGCAATAGAATTGCCTTGATCTTTTTACACCATAAATCAAAGTCTCCACTACCATTGAACTTCTCGATTTCATACCTTGTTGTTGCCATTTATCAATTTTTCTCTTTCTTCCTTTCTTGAATCTTGATGGCTCTGATACCAATTGACAGTGGGTATTGAGTTGTCAAATCCCACTTATTGCACTTGCTTTCTCTCTCTCTCTTGTGATGTCAATCAAATCAGTAACCCATCTTCTTGTTTTACCATTTTGCTAGATCATCTTCATTCACGCATGCAAGATTAAAGAAAGTACTGAAGGAAAACTATGGCCATTCTTTATTCTGAGCAACAACCAACGAAAAAGAAAAATAGAGAAGAAGAGGAAGAACAAGATCAAACACAGTGTTTAAGTGGTTCAGCGTTAAAACGCCTACATCCACTGTAATAAGAGCAGCAGGTAAATCTTTTATTATCAGATGAAAAATGTAGAACATATCACAAAAGGTACATTCATGGAAAAACTCTCACTCTCAACTTTTCAGGATTTCACACACACTTCTTCTCCCAAATCTCCTTTATTCTTATACAAAATCTGATAACAGTTGGAGATTTTATTTTTGATTAGTTGAGGAGTAGAGATTCTTGATCTGTTATTTTGTTTATTGTTGAAACTGATTGTAACTGAATATTGAGTATTTTGTTATTTTGTTTGTTATTTTGTTCACCCTAAAAGGCCTCATATCAATGGAGATACTTGTCCTCCCTTATATACCCATGATCATCCCCTTATCTAGCCAATGTGGGACTTTGGTCGCACTCCCAACAATCCTCCCCTCGAACAAAGTACCACTGAACCTCAAAGAAGTAGTCATGGAGAGATCCGTGGTTGGGCTCTGTTGGACAAGGAGTTGTCCTAGATAAGAGCAAACTCTTGGTAAAGCCATGAGGGCCTAGAGAGTTGGACGGATATATGACTTGAGGGGAGGCTCGGTGGTACTTTGTTCGAGGGGAGGATTGTTGGGAGTGCGACCAAAGTCCCACATTGGCTAGATAAGGGGATAATCATGGGTATTTAAGGGAGGACAAGTATCTCCATTGGTATGAGGCCTTTTGGGGTGAACCAAAAGCAAAGCCATGAGGGTTTATGCCCAAAGTGGACAATATCATACCATTGTGGAGATGTGTGTAGTGTCCTATAATCCCTTACAAGAAAAAAATGAAAAGGGGAGGAGAAGAGAAAACATGGAAACAGAAAAAAGAAAGGAACCGTGGAGAAGAAGAAGAGACGAAAAGAGAGAGTAAAAAAAAATAAAAAAGGAAAAGGGGGGATCTTGGGAAAGACAAAAAAAAAAAGAAAAAAAATAATAGTTTTTTTTTAATGGTCATCATGACCACTTTTAATGGAAATGACTAATGTAAAAGAGGAAATGACTGCACATGTACTACACATTGTGCAGTGTGAAATGCAGTGGACATTCCAACTTTTTTATTATTTATATTTTTTTAATGTGAGATTAAAGCGGTCGGTCAGTCGGTTTTTTTACTATTTTTAATAAACTGATAGACTGACAGTCGGTTTTTTCAATAGAAAAAATCGACTCTGACCGCATATGAGAGAAAACCATCCAACTGACGTCGGTTTGATCGGTTTCAGTCGGTTGAGTCGATTTTCGATCTAATTTTGAACACCCCTAGAAACATTTACAAAATTGTCAGCAAAATTAGTTTTGCTGAAGCATATGTATCAAACACAAAATACTCAAGTGAAGTTTGATACATGTCCCACCCATTCAACTCATACCTCATCTAGTTGTTCATGTGTAGAATTTTTTCTGTCTTTCCTTCAAAGTTAACCGACGTGTTTCATTTCCTTGCTGCTTTTTGGTCTTCTCGTGTTTTTTCCTTTGAAGACAACTTGAGAAGGGTTGTATTTACAACCATAGATTCCTCTATAGTTTTCTCGTTCTTCTTTCCTTCTTTCTTACAGTTAGGGAGTAGGTCTTTGTTTCCTAGACTGGAAATACCTAGCTCCATATCATGGATGTGAGTTGTTAGTTCTTTAAAGGTGCGAGACTTTATACCTTGGAGGATTTAGAGGAGTCCTCTGTGTATGCGTTGAATGCACATCTCAATGGCAGAGAGATCGATGAGGCGATCGTTATAATCAAGACTCATGGTTCTCCAACGATTTATGTAGTCAACAACGAGTTCACTTTTTCTTTGTTTAGTATTTGTGAGCTCAAACATGTCGACTGCTCACCTACGGTTGTAAAAACGATTCAAGAACTCTCTTTCGAACTACTCCCAACTGTCTATTGACTTAGGTTCTAGATGTGAGAACCAATCGAAGGCATTTCTCTTAAGCGTTCGAATGAACTATTTGATCAGTAAGTACCCTCGAGTACTAGCATTCTTGCATGTCTCGACGAAGTGGGTAGTGTGCAATTAAGGATTGCCATTTCCGTCAAACTATTGAAACTTTGGCGACTGATATCTGACAGACATTCTAAAGTTAGTAATCATCTTAGTATAAGGTTTGGAATACAAGATGGAGTCTTGAGTACATCCATTGTACTGAGCTCTGATACAATTTTGTGATCATATTTTGGAGCTGTTGGATGGATAGTGAAGTGATCAAAGTGGAACATTGTGGTTGATCGTCTCGCATGATAGTCTTTCTTTTGTTGTGATTTTTTACAACATTGGTTTGACTTGATTAGACGACAGATTTGGGTTCTCAATCTGGTTGTTTAAGTGTTCAATTTGAGAATTATTTTCTTCAATCACATTCATCAAGATGTTGATATGCTCTTGCATCTTAACCATTCTTTCTTCCATAATCCTTGTCTCGATCATCATGATAGTCACTATATCGGAATCAAGTTCAAATAAGGGGTTGCACTTAACAAGTCACTTTTCATTAGTATTGTCCCCTACAGTGTTGTTTCTTCACTCATGATCATAAGAGCTTTATCTTCTCGCAACTTGAGTTCGTTAGAGAAACTATGCATAGTAGAACTCGTGTAGGAGTTACTCATGACAATAGTCATTGAAGAAGTCTTGAACGACATATTTTCACTTATGCTTTGAGATAAGAGAAAGATATGAGAGTTAGAGATTGTCCCACCAGACAAGCTCATTTGTTCACACGTAATTTTAAAAAGATGGAACATGTGGAATAAACTCATATTTGTATTGAATTTGTATGAGTGTGAGTGTACAATCTCTCTAACTTTGATCTTTTGATTCTCTCTCTTGTGTGTGAGTCTGTTTCCACCCACGAGTAAAAACACACTCGCACACAAGAGATTGTGCACTCACACTCACACTCAACGCTTGTTCTTGAGTTAGCAATTGTACACACACACTCATCAACGACCAAAGTTTCAACAATTTGTCCAAAACAATAATCCTAAATAGTACATTGCCCACTTTGTCGAGACATGGCTAGTACTCGAGGGGAATTACTGGTCAATCAGTCTTCGACTGTGATAGCTCTATTTTTTTATACATTTATTCACTCCTAATTTGCTTACCTTTGTTGAATTCCTTGCGAAAAATGCTTTCAAATGAGTATAATATGTGTGTAGATCTATGACAGAGGTTCGGAGTCAATTAGGGGCTAAAACGAACTAAATGAGAGGAAAAATGACAAATTTTCCCTTGAGTGAACGCTGGTCAAAGTCAGGATTAAAGGGTAAATAGGATAGCGTCTCAACGCTGTGAAAAAGGGAGCTCAATGCTGCAAGACAGTAAGTTAAGCATCGAGACGTTGCTCGACGCTATAGCTCGACACCGCAAACCCAAAAGGCGGTGTCAAATGCTACCTCTTGGCACTGCCTTATAGCGTCTCAACTCTGTGCTAATTTCCAACCAAATCTTTTCCTTATCAAGTGTAGAGTTTTTCCCTTATTTAGGCTAGCGTCTCAAAACTCACGACTTGTATAAATATGTATCATTTGAATTAGGTTGAATGATTCCATTCTTGTACTCAATCATAACTATTTTCTCTTTAGTTTTCAGCTCTCTTTTAATTTTTCTTAGTTTAAGGGTCGGTTAATCAAGCCTCGGCCTTGGAAGAGGTTTGTCTATGGTCGTCTATGTTGGGTTTTATGTCTTAAAACTCATAGATAGTGAATGATTAATGAATTATACACTTGTATCAATAAAGTGTTATTGAGGTTTATGCAATAAAGTGTTATTGTTATATTAAGTCTAGAATTGCACAACATGACCCAAATCCAATAAACTAAGATTCAAGGTTGTTTACATGTAACTTGAACTAGTATGTGGGGACATACGGGGATTGATGTTCAAGTAACAACCTAAAAGGTCTATAGTACAGGGATAAGGATGGGTACCTTATCTTGGTAACACTATGTGATACGACCCGCTTCGTATTCGATACAGACGTATTGATCCAAGGCGTCCATGTAGGAGACATGCGAGCGGGGGTATCCTATGCAATGAGTTTGCATAAGACCGGACCACGAAATAGTAAACCACTAGATGTAGCGGTGGATGTACGTGAGGCCCAGGGGGGCTCGAGCCCCCCCCCCCCTCAACATCTAAAAATAATATATTTACATTGTAAGTCGTAAAGAAGACATAAGTCTTTTGAATGCTCTAGTGGCTTAAGTCCCTTTTGGGTTCCATTGGGCCTTGGTTCAAGTCTCGCTTGCAATTTTTAATATTAAAAATATACAAATTGATATCATCATATATCAATATGTTAAATTATTTGGTTAAAATATCACTTTGGTTCTTTTTTAAAAAAAATATATTATTTTGGTTTTTGCGTACTTTAGGTTTTGTGTCATTTTAATACTTTACTTTCAAATGTCTAATTTTATTCCATGTACTTTTAATAAAGTTTAAAATTAGTCCTATGGTGAGTTTATTGTTAATTTTTCTAAGAAAGAAAACTATTGATCTCTATGAGTCTTGTCGCCACGTGTCTGCGACGCGGAGCGACTGACGTCCTCGAAAAAAGGTAAAATAACAGGAGTCGCCACCAATCTTTTTTATGGTGTGATTGGACACCAAAATAAGATAAAACTATAATTTAAAAAAAAATAAATAAAAAACGGTCTGCGAAAAATCAGATTTGGGTTCGGGAGTTGTTTGTGTATGGGGAAGGTGTTAGCACCCCACAACACCCGTTAAACAAACGGTGGCCAAAATTTTATCTTGAATTGAAAATAGTTTTAGAAAAATATATTTTTAAAGCAAATGTCTTATTTTACCCCTCATTACTCCAATATTTGAAGTAATGATCCCATAAAATAAGTGGAAATATTCCATTGATTTTGCTCTCTTAGAATTAAAATTCTTCACCTCAAGAATATTAGAGAATTTTACCATTCCCTAATTCCATCATAGGATAGCATTTCTCAAGGGAAATATTTTTTTAAAACGTTTTTTTTATTAAATTCATTTTTCCTTGGGATCAAAATCTTGGACTCCCAAAGATTAAGATCCCTCGCCTTAAGAATTCTAGAAAATCGGACTCCCAAATATTTCTAGATTCCATCATAGGATTTTTCGTAGCAAAAAACGGTCTTAAAAATCAATTTTAAGAAAATGTTATAAAACATTTTAAAATAACATTTTTTTAGAGATAAAACTTTATAAGCTCAAAAAGAGCAAAAATATTAGGAAATCAGAAAATAAGTTTGGAAATAAGTTTAAAATAAATAAAAAATATATTTTTTTAAAAAAAAAAAGGAACTATGAATGCATTTAACAAAAATATATATACCAACATGCAACATTTATATACAAGCATAAAATTTTAATTATGATATAAGTAAATTGACATAATAATTGATACAATAAATAAACAATTAATAGCATATTCAATTACGTTAGAAATTTTATAAAAAAAACATATTGGAATCGATCTCGGACTTCCAAAGAATCGACTCTTCACCTCGGACTTCCAAAGGGCAAATGGGCGGCAGCTCATGCGACAAGACTAAAAATAAATAATATATATATAAAAAAAAAGAAAAATCGTGCAGCGTACTGCCACTGATTTGACCATTCAAAAAACAGCAGATGTGTGGCTAATCAGCCACACATCTCTAGAAACTAATAATAATAATATTATTATTATATTCATTAATAAAAATACAAAAATCTAAATCTAAATCAAAATCTGACAAAAAAAAACGTGAAGAACACACTTTCTTAATAATATTACTAATAATAATAATAACAATAACTAATAAAAAAAACAAAAACAAAAACCCCCTCTTACTCTCTCTTTTTTCCTTTGCTTATTAATCCTCTCTTCTTCACTCATTCTTTTCTCTCTTCTTCCGTTCATCTTCTTCCTCTCATTTTTTTTTTCTAAACTGTTTCTCTTTTTTTTCTCTTATTACTCTCCAAACTAAGTCTCCTTCATTCTTCTCTTGGAGCAAAGATCCCTCAAGGTAAGTTACCTCTCCATTTTTTTTTCGATCCACACACATTATGCACATTGCTTTCTCTTCTTCTCTCCTTTTTTCGTTTAGTGCAAGAAAAAAAAAAACTTACAAGATACAAAAGGAAGAAAGAAAGAAAAATAAAAGAAAAATAAACGAAATAAATGCAAGATCAGTAACAATAGAGCATGAATGTATGTATGTAGCATGAGAAAATAGAAAAAAGAAAAATCGAAAAAAAAAAAAAAAACAGTAAGCATAGCATGGTTTGGTCTCCTAATACCTTTGTTTCTTTTTTTTTTTAGGTATTTGAGGGGAAAAGGATGGTTAAAGGCTCCGAAAAAAAAAAACACAGAACACCAAAGCTCTTTGTCGAGGCGTGGATCCTTGGGACAACGCCCTACCACTTGCAACCTCTAAGTTAGGACTTTGGTGTTTTGAAATTTGCGTATGTGTTTTTTTCTTGGAGATAACCGTTGCTTTCCTTCTATGGCTCTCTCACTGTATAGCTCTCTGTTTTTTTTTTTTTTTTTTTTTTTGTATGGAAATGGTATTTGGTATTCTGAAAAAGTATATGGATGTTTTTTTTTTTGTGTTGTTGGTGGTTTAGGGTTTTTGAAGGTGAGAACAGTGTTTTTCTTCTAAGCTGGAAAAAGATGTAATTTATAGCCTAACTATTTCCTAGTTTGATCAAACAAACATTGTTAGCCCTTGAAAAAATTTGAAAATACCTACCCAAAATAGTGAAAGTTGGACAATCCACAAAATGGGATGCTTATCTCCTTCTTTTTCCTTTCTTTTGAAGTTTTTTTAAAAAATGGGAAAAAATGGACACAACCCAATATATAAAGTAATTAATAAAAAATGCAAAGATAGGCAAATTTAATTAGGACAAAAAATCAAATTTATAAATCCAAATTAAAAAAAATAAGTCGGACTAAAATACGTGGCTACAAGTCTTTCTTCAATAAATTTTAGAAATATGTTCACATTGTTTCTCTTATCGTATCGAAACTATTATTATTGTTTAACCAATTCCAATAAAAAAATAACTTTACATTTACGGCGATGGCCAATTTTAAGCTTTATCAAAAGCATAGGGACTAAAATCGGACATTTGAAAATACAGGGACTAAAATGAAACAAAAATCAATACACGATCCAAGATGCTATTTTAACATGATTATTTCTATATAGCCCCCCCTCACATAAATTTCTGGATCCGACTGACTAGATGTAACACCATCAACTAGTTAGGTTACTGTTTCAATAGGATGACCTAGGTAACTCAATCTTAATCCTGAGTGTGTCATGAACTCCTTCTCACGAGGGATTGTCCTTTGATTAGTACGGGTGAGAGTGGCCTGCACGCCGAATCAATAAACCTACCTTCTTGGGGACAAGACCGAATGGAGGGCTGGGGACATGACAATACAAGATGGAATTCACCACTTCCCCTATTGGGGCAAGTAGATGTGTGTTCCCTTAAGGGTTGATTCCGGGTCTTGAACAAAGGCGCGTCGTCCTCTCCTGGCCCGAGAGGAACTTCTGTTTAGTGGTTGGACCCTAAACAACTTGTTCATTAGAGGGATCAGTGGTACTTAAGGATCCAGAGTTAACCCAGGGGTAAAACGATAATTTGACCCAGGTGGCGTTACGAACACTCGTGAAGAATTGACTTACCGTTATTGGTCAATATCCATGGACACAGAAATATTCTACAGTGAGAAGAGTGCAGTTGTGGGTCTTTAGTGGAGTGACCCACAGTTAACGAATGTTGACTAACTTGGTTAATGAGTTTAGCCAATTAGTCTCGTATTGTTGGAGCTTCTGATCTGTAGGTCCATTAGGTCCACCTACTAGCTCGTAAAGGATTCTGAGGTTAAATAGTCTTGAATAGAATTTGAAGTGTATTCAAATTCATTAAGGGAATTATATTGTATTTGATACAATAAAGATAATGTAAGAAGATACATTATAATATAAGTTTAATTAGTGAATTAAACTTTATAATTAATTTTGGATGTGATTCAAAATTAATTAATGAGAGAGTTAAATATTTGAAGGGGTTCAAATATTAAATATGAATTAGATTCGGATTGGAACTATAGGTTTTATTTAATGTGAATAAGAATCATATTAAAACTATAGTTTATGAGAGAATTGTTTGAATATGATTCAAATAGTAAATTAATTAAATATATAATATTTAATTAATGAATTAATTGGAGAATTAATTAATTAATTAAATTTGGTTTAATTAAATTAATTCTATAGTTCATAATTAATGTACATTGCTTGAAAACTGTTTTGGAAAAACATGTTTTCATTTGAGTTTTCTTTTAAGTCCTTGATGATGATAACTAGAGCTTATTTCTATCTCATAAAGTGTCGACGTCACACCCATTTGTTTTCTAGTCATAGGCTTTCCATTAGTCTTTTTCTTTACGAAATTTTCTTAAGTCTAAACTTCCTCATGTTTAACATTTCTAGCACACTAGGAGAGTTTAGCCTTGATGGTTTGAAAAACAAAAAGCCTTATGTTAAGCCCATGCCGCAAAAATAAAAGTCAATGAGGGCATTGCCTATCTTAAGTTTGGGGGGTGCTTTACTTTACTTTGTAAATTTTGTGTAAGTTTGGACTGCTGGAAAAGAAAGTATATGCTCAATATATATCATCAAAAAAAAAAAGAAGAAAAAGAGAAAAAAACTGAGAGTTACTCCTCCTTCCTAGAGTTTACTGAGTAACCAAGGGCATTCATGACACCCATGGTTTGCCACTGCATGAAAGATTTACTTCGGGAAGTGAGTATTAGTCCAAGTTAGTGATCTTTGCTCGTAGCTAGATATCTTCACCACAAAGTGTCGATAAGTTAGAACAAAGGTAGAGGTGACAGCAAAGATACTTTTGAGAGAAAAAGAAGTTAAAATAAAAAGAGCACCAACAGTCAAATAAGTTTGGGGGAGATAGAAAAATGTCTAGTAACTCATGTATGCTCAAGGAACCTCAAGTCTTGTTTTTCTTAACTAAAAGGACTACACTAGGCTCAATGAATAGTAGTTAGGTAGTTTAAACATATTGGTTAGGATGGACTAGAGAGAGTTTTGCTTTGAAAAAGAACAATAGAAATCTTCATGCCTAGGAAACTGAGAAGTTGTGACTGACACTAGAGTAGAAACCTCTCCTGTAAGGCAAACTTTTTAGAAAACGATCTTGAGAAACATGTTTACCTGATTCCATATGGTTTATTGATGTGCAATTTGCTTACCGCAAGTGTACGGGTCAAGTAATAATATAGTGTTTTCGTGTAAAACGAGTGTCGTCCTCTGGATTGGTTTTCTAGCAAATTAAGTATCGCGAATACTTTTGTTCAATTTTATTTAGGGAGCAAAACTCAATGATAAAGATAAATCTAAAGACAAAAAAAACATAAAATAAAAGTGGAGACTCAAATGGAAAGATTCTTAGGGAATTGATTTCATTGATTAAGAATGAGGATTGATTAATAGGAATGAATTGACCGTGCAATTATTCTACAAGCCAAGGAGACTTTTATCACGATTACCTCTCCCGAGTATAATTGATTCTCATGCATATAAACTAACTTGATATCCCTATCTAAGTTCATTAACATGCAAGGCATTATTCGGTTCGGTCCTTGTTATGCTTCTAAAGATATTCCAAATCCCGTCACAAACTTAGAAATTCTACTCTAGTCATGCAATTAAACAAGATAAGTCTTAGGCTAAATCCTCTCTCCCGAGTTAGATTCAACACTTAAATCATTCAATTAGTGATCAAGTAATTGAAAGCATTAAACACAAAATTGCATGCATAGAATAAAAGCACATTCATACTAAAAATTAATCCAACAAACTTAAACAATTACATCAATCCCTAAGACAAACAACTAGCAATTCATAGTCTTTAAACCATAAACACTAATTGAAAGAAAAGCCATAAAAACTACAAGAGTTAAGGGAAAGAAAAGGAAAAACTCGAATCCGTCGAAACCGGCACGTCCCCGTCACGATCTCTCCGTCTTCTCGCTCGATTCCCGCTCCTTAGCCTTGCCTTTAGCTCCCACAAATGGTCTCTAGTCGAAATTAGGGCTAAAATCTAACCAATTGGACTCCCCCAATCCGTAGCTGAAAAGAGGAATTTATAGAAAATCTGTTGGTAGCGTCGCGACGCTGTGTACATAGCGTCGCGACGCTGTCACAGCGTCTCGACGCTAAGGAGATAGCGTCTCGACGCTGTCTCTGTTGCCGCCCAATTCAGAAAAGGAAAGGCAGCGTCGAGACGCTCCAAGAGCAGCGTCCCGACGCTGGCCTACGGATGGCTCTCTTTTGACTTCTTCTTGATTGAATCTTTTCCGTTCTTTAGCCAATTTTCATGTCCCGAACACGTATTTAGCTCCAATTTCTCGATTTAACTCCGAAACATGATTCCTACAAAAAGAACATAAAATGCATAATTTTTGCCAATTAAATATAAAAAGACTAGCTTAATTAATTTGGGAAACATAGCTAGCTATGCTCGCTATCAAATACCCCCAAACTTAAGCTTTTGCTAGTCCTCGAGCAAACTAAAAATCAAGCATACAGTGGAAGAATGGATGCAATAATCATAACTCAATCCTCAAGGCTCAAAAGTCAATAGTCAAGCAAGCAAGAGACATGCACATAAGGACCAATGAGGGAGACAAATTAAAATTTTTCCAAAATTAACTTGCACAAGCGAGATCTAACTCAACAAGATCAGACTCTACTAGCTCGGGATTGATTTATTAAACTCTCAGCTCATCTTCCCTCTACACTGGCACTAAGGTTTCACTAATGAGTTAATGCAACAAATTAGTTTGTTTATCTCCATACTTAGGTGTTTTTAATTAACAATTGAATTAAGCATGTATATGTGGCACTAGCTTTCACACACCCATTGCAGGGACCCTTAACCTGAGTTTTCTCTGGTTGGCCTAACTGATCACAACAGGGGTAGCTCTTTTTGCCTAAACTTTATTAAACATTGCATTGCGCGCATAAGTCATGACTTTTTTTCTTTTTCAACAATAACAACAAGAATGATTTTTCGTTATGAACAAGATAAGCAGATATTCTTTTCTTTTCTCCTAAGCAAGATTAAACATGCTAATTTGCAAAAATTTAACTCTTTAGCTCTACCCTACACCTATCGAGGTGACAACAAGCATATGAATTCAATAATTCGCTCCTAAGCATTCAAATCCAAATCTAGCCAAGACAAATACTCTACTCATGCAAGCCATCTCCTAGAAAAAGTTTAAAAAAAGTCTCCCTTTTTGTGCACTCATGCTTACAACTCATCGAAAGCTTGAAAATTGACAAGAAAGCTTATCCTAGGACATCATAGCCATGCAAAAATAGCATCCAAAAAACAACCATATGCATAATTCAAAGAAAGCTCAAAACTGTAGCCCGAACTCAGATGCTCAAGGGCTCCACAAACATGCTAATCCACCCCCAAACTTAAAACATGCATTGTCCTCAATGTATAAATCAATGAAGCATAGTCAAGCATGAGAACAAATAAAGAATGAAAGGGGTGAACGATACTGCCCTGGAATGATGACCTCTTCATGAATGCTTGGCAAAGACAAGAGCACGGGAACTCCTACAAAACAAAAACAACAAGACATAAAAAATAATAACAAAGTAACTTGGGTTGCCTCCCATAAGCGCTTGTTTATCGTCTCTAGCTCGACGTGCTCGTGCAGTCTGTCAAGGCACATAAAAATTCTCGTATTTCTTTGGGCCCTTCTTTCTTGAATCAATATAACCAACAATCGCTAGTAAGATTACTAGTTTCTCATGGGCCCCTGAAACAGAATTATTTTTGGTATTTTTGAATAAAAGAAGCATAAAAGGAGAAATATCAAAATAAAGAGACTCTGACTCTAAAACTGACTTGTGAGAATAGAAAAAAGAACAATCAAAATATACAAAGGATGGAGAAGATAAAACAGACGAAGGCTTTTCAACCTCAAACTCTACCTCCTGAACAGTCACTGCAAGCTCATTTTCTTTTTCTTCCTCACAAACATGTTCTTGAAAGGTGCTACAACTCTCCAATTCTTCTCTACTATCTATGCAACTCACCCCTAACTGCTCATCCTCGTCAAGATTGAAAGAACTAAGCTCATGAATGGGTGCTAAAGAATCATCGGCCACATGACTCACTAGACAACCTATGGAAGTGGATCCCACCTCACTAACTTCCTGTGGAGTTTGAAGTCCTCTTATGATTTCATCAATTTTTAGACTCCTCACTCTAGACTCCGCAATATAATTTTGAACTATGCTTTCCAAGGAAGAATTTTCATTTAAAGGGGTATAACTTGAAGATGAAAAATTGGAATATGGTGTTGAATAAAAAGCCATTCAAATCAATTAAAACAACAATGATAATTAGGCTTCAAATCAAATAATAACCCAACAAGAACAATTGACAGAGACTCAAAAAAAAAAAAAAAAAAAAAAAAAAAAAAAAAAATCTAATATGGAAAAATCTAAATATGGAAAATATAATCTAAAAAAAAGAAAGACAAGAACAAATAAAGAAAATATTACACAACTAAAAGAAAAACTAACCTAGAAAATCAAATATGGAAAGAAAAACAAATTATAAGGAAAACACAAAAATAGGAATGCAACAAATATGGAAAATAAAAACAAACAAGGAAAAAAAATGCAATCTATCTAAAAAAAAAAATAAAAATAAAATAAAATAAAATAAAATACACCCTAAATTAAGACCGAACAATTTTTCCACGATATTAATTTAACTAAATATACCAATCCCCGGCAACGGCGCCAAAAACTTGATGTGCAATTTGCTTACCGCAAGTGTACGGGTCAAGTAATAATATAGTGTTTTCGTGTAAAACGAGTGTCGTCCTCTGGATTGGTTTTCTAGCAAATTAAGTATCGCGAATACTTTTGTTCAATTTTATTTAGGGAGCAAAACTCAATGATAAAGATAAATCTAAAGACAAAAAAAACATAAAATAAAAGTGGAGACTCAAATGGAAAGATTCTTAGGGAATTGATTTCATTGATTAAGAATGAGGATTGATTAATAGGAATGAATTGACCGTGCAATTATTCTACAAGCCAAGGAGACTTTTATCACGATTACCTCTCCCGAGTATAATTGATTCTCATGCATATAAACTAACTTGATATCCCTATCTAAGTTCATTAACATGCAAGGCATTATTCGGTTCGGTCCTTGTTATGCTTCTAAAGATATTCCAAATCCCGTCACAAACTTAGAAATTCTACTCTAGTCATGCAATTAAACAAGATAAGTCTTAGGCTAAATCCTCTCTCCCGAGTTAGATTCAACACTTAAATCATTCAATTAGTGATCAAGTAATTGAAAGCATTAAACACAAAATTGCATGCATAGAATAAAAGCACATTCATACTAAAAATTAATCCAACAAACTTAAACAATTACATCAATCCCTAAGACAAACAACTAGCAATTCATAGTCTTTAAACCATAAACACTAATTGAAAGAAAAGCCATAAAAACTACAAGAGTTAAGGGAAAGAAAAGGAAAAACTCGAATCCGTCGAAACCGGCACGTCCCCGTCACGATCTCTCCGTCTTCTCGCTCGATTCCCGCTCCTTAGCCTTGCCTTTAGCTCCCACAAATGGTCTCTAGTCGAAATTAGGGCTAAAATCTAACCAATTGGACTCCCCCAATCCGTAGCTGAAAAGAGGAATTTATAGAAAATCTGTTGGTAGCGTCGCGACGCTGTGTACATAGCGTCGCGACGCTGTCACAGCGTCTCGACGCTAAGGAGATAGCGTCTCGACGCTGTCTCTGTTGCCGCCCAATTCAGAAAAGGAAAGGCAGCGTCGAGACGCTCCAAGAGCAGCGTCCCGACGCTGGCCTACGGATGGCTCTCTTTTGACTTCTTCTTGATTGAATCTTTTCCGTTCTTTAGCCAATTTTCATGTCCCGAACACGTATTTAGCTCCAATTTCTCGATTTAACTCCGAAACATGATTCCTACAAAAAGAACATAAAATGCATAATTTTTGCCAATTAAATATAAAAAGACTAGCTTAATTAATTTGGGAAACATAGCTAGCTATGCTCGCTATCATTTATTCATGACATTTTGACTTGCAATTAAGATAGGTGCTAGTACCATGATTGGCAATTATATATAATCCATAACATTTTGATTTGCAAATATTAGTGAGCTCTCACATTCTAATTAGCAATTAAAAATTGATCTCTAACATTTTGATTGGCTATTGCTTGAGGACAATCAATGAGTTAAGTTTGGGAGTATGATAAGGGTAAAAAATATACCTATTTTACCCTTATATTTAGCTCTTTTTTTTTTTTGTCAAAAGTTGCATGTTAAGATCAAATTTACTATTCCCAAGCTCTAAAGGTATTAAAGTTGATGAATTAGGGAGTTGAGAGTCATTTATGTCAATTCATGCTTAAAACTGCTTAAAAAGACCTATTGTGATATGAATTTGACTTAATTTGGTGTTGTGCAGAAAAACAGAGGAAAGTTGGAATTTCGACGCATTTCTGGGTAGACAGAGGCAGTTTCGAGTCCATCGCAGGTCATTTTGAATGAGAGTTTTGGGCACCTAACCGGCTGTTTTGACCCCGAAACTGACTGGGCTACCTACCAACACCTATTTTGTGGCTCCTCAACTACTCCCCACACTATATGAGGCCTTGATTCAAAGAGAAATCAAAGCAAAACTCACTGAGAAGAAGAGGGTGGTGACAGAACCCTAGTAGATGCCCATGAGTAGGGATGCCTGTGGTCCTTCTTAGATGACTGAATTCTAACCTTTAGTTAGACATCATACCTAAGTGTTTGTAGAGATTTTCACCCTATTCCCACTTGTAAAGGAGAGTAGAGTGTCGAGTGAACTCTAGAAGGATTGGATAAAAGAAAAACAAACCCTAGTTTTAGCTACTGCACCTTTTTTCCAGCACTTGTTTACTTTTCATTTATTTGTATTCTTTATTCTTTATTTCAATGGAAAGTGTTGGGTTTTATGTCCTAAAACTCGTAGATAGTGAATGTTAACGAATTATATACTTGTATCAATAAAATGTTATTGAGGTTTATGCAATAAAGTGTTATTGTCATTTTAAGTCTAAAATTGTACAATTTGACCCAAATCCAATAAACTAAGATCCAAGGTTGTTAACATGTAACTTGAACTAGTATGTGGGGACATACAGGGATCAATGTTCAAGTAACAACCTAAAAAAAGTCTATAGTACAGGGATGAGGTTGGGTACCTTATCCTGGTAACACCTATGTGATACGACCTGCATTATATTCGATACAGACTTATTGATCCAAGGCGTCCATGTAGGAGACATGCGAACAGGGGTATCCTATGCAATGAGTTTGCATAAGACCGAACCACGAAATAGTAAACTACTAGATGTAACACCGTTAACTAGTTAGATTACTGTTTCAATAGGATGACCTTGGTAACTTAGTCTTAATCCTCAGTGTATCATGAACTCCTTCTCACGAGGGATTGTTCTTTGATTAGTACGGGTGAGAGTGGCCTGCACGCCGACTCAATAAGCCTACCTTCTTGGGGACAATTAGATCGAGTGGGGGGCTGGAGATATGACAACACAAGATGGAATTCATTCCTTCCCGCTTCTAGGAGAAGTAGATGAGTATTCCCTTAAGTGGTGACTCCGGGTCTTGAACAAAGGGATCCTGCCCTCTCACTAGCCGGAGAGGGACTTTCTGTTTATTGGTTGGACCATAAACAGGTTGTTCATTAGAGGAGCACTGGTACTTAAGGAGCCAGAGGTAACTCAGGGGTAAAATGGTAATTTCACCCAGTTGTCGTTACGAACACTCGTGAAGGATTGACTTACTGTTATTGGTCAATATCTGTGGACACAAAAATATTCTACAGTGGGAAGAGTGCAACTGTGGGTCTTTAGTGGAGTGACCCGCAGTTAATGAATATTGGTTAACTCGATTAATGAGTTTAGTCAGTTAACCTCATATCATTGGAGCTTCTGATCTGTAGGTCCATTAGGTCCCCCTACTAGCTCATAAAGAGTAATTGGGAATATTTTATCTTGAAAGAATTTGAGTAGTTCAATTTTTTTTTTTTTTTTTTTAGAATAGTTGAATAGTTCAAATTCATCTTGGGAATCAAGTTAATTGTATGAGATACAATTAATATAATGTAGGGAAAAATACCCTTTTGGTCCCTGAGGTTTGGGTTAGGTTTCATTTTGGTCCCTGAGTTTTTAAACTCAACATTTTTACCCCTAAGTTTTGGATTTCGTTATACTTTTGGTCATTCCGTCAAATTTTCTGTTAATACTAACAGATTGATGATTTGGCATGTATATTTTTTTTATTAAAAAATATTTTTTGAATTTTTTAATAAAATAAAATATTAAATATTTTTAAAATTATTTTTCTTTTTCTTTTTCCTTTTTTCTTCATTTTCATCTTCTTCCTCTCTATCCACCTTCTTCATCTTCTTCAACCTCCAGCCTCCACCACCGTCTTCCGCCGCCAGCTGATCGCTGACTCCGGCAGCTGGACATTTTTTTCTTCCTTTTTTTCCCTTCTTCTTCTTCCCTTTTTTCTCTCTCTTCTTCGGTTTCAGCCCGTGGACGACCCTCCCCCATTTTCTCGTTCAGCCGCCCTCCCTCCTCATTCGCTCTAGATCTCTTCTCCAGCTTTCACTCTAGATTGCAACAACCAAAACTATCGGTGATAGCAACGCAAAAGCACGAACGGCGGTACCGCGAAAGCACGAACGGCGGCAGCACGAACACCTAGATCTAAGCCGAAGTGAGAAACCCTCTCGATCTCTTCGACGACAGCAACACGAAACCCTCTCGATGTCTTCGACGGCGGCAGCGAAACCCTCTCGACCTCTTCAACGGCAGCATCATGAAACCCTCTTGATCTCTTCGACGACGGCAACACGAAACCCCAGATCTTGTTAGAATACCGTTTTGAAATCCCCAGATCTGGTTTGAGAGACAGTAGTCGCAACGTTCCGATGGGTTCCATTCCGTTCCAATGGGTTCCGACAGTGGGAAATGAAAGAGAAAAAAGAAAGAAAAAACTGAATTGTGGCGATCGATAGTGGTCGACGGCGACGGCGACGACCGATAATGGTCGGCGACTGGTGGCTGTCGGGGTGAATTGAGAACTTGAGATTAGGGTTTGAGAGTGAGAAGATTAAGGAAGAAGATGAATAAAAAAAGAAAAGAAAAAAGAAAAAGAAAAATAATAAAATAGTATTTAATATATTATTTTATTTTAAAATATTAAAAAATATTTTTTTAATAAAAAAAAATAATGCCACATCAGCAGTCTGTTAATGTTTAACGGCAAATCTGACGGAGGGATCAAAAGTGTAACGAAATCCAAACCTCAGGGGTAAAAATGTTGAGTTTGAAAACTCAGGGACCAAAATGAAACCTAACCCAAACCTCAGGGACCAAAAATGTATTTTTCCCTATAATGTATTGTCATACATTATAATATAAAGCTTAATTTGAGATTAAACTATATTAATTGAGAGAATAATATATTTGAAAGAGTTCAAATCTATAACTAATTAAGTATATGATATTTAATTAGTAAATTAATTAAATAAATTATGAATTAATTAATTAAAGTTTAATTAAATGTGATTTAATTAAACTATATCATATGAGAGATATATATTAGAATATAATTCTAATATGTAATTAATTAAATATGGTAGATGTTTAATTAATTATAAAATTAATTAATTGTTCAATTTAATTTAGTTAAATGTGATTTAATTAAATTAAAACTATAGATCAATTTTAATGTGAATATGATTCATATTAAAACTATAGGTTATAAGAGAGATGCACATTTGAATATGATTCGAATGTTTGATTAGTTAAATATCTGTGATGTTTAATTGATCGAAGAATTAATTCATTATGAATTAATTAATTGTGTGGTTTAATTAATTTAATTAAATGTGATTTAATTAAGTTTAATTAAAACTATATATTATGTGAGGGCATTGCATTTAAATATGATTTAAATGTAAATATGCTTAATTAATTAATATGATTAATTGGTTAGCATATAGTTAATTAATTTTAATTAATTAATTAATAACCATCTGATGAGGTGGACGGTTGAGATCAGATCTCATCCATCACATGAATATCACACACATGAGGAGGGATCATGATCTTTACACTCATTTCTACAGAAGATCTCTCTCTCACTCTCCAACTTACTCTCATGCTCTCTTAGAGGAAAAGAACAGAGAAGTCTTCCTTCTTTTTGAAAAAATGATTCCCTCTCAAGATCAGAGATCCCACAATCTCGTACCTAATCTCAGAGGATAGCGGGGAAGGCTTTATGGTGGTGTTCGCCATTGAAGATTCAAGAACGTGTTCTTGAATTCAGAGTCTTCCACGACGGTATGTGTTTCTCGTTGTTTAATCTTTTTGCCAATGTATTCGGTATTTTGTAGAACAAAAATTAAATTGTGAACGGTACAATTGCTTCCGCTGTAACGGAATTGGGAATTTCATTCCTTGAATGTTGTTCATTTGCACTTTATTCCATCATGCGTAGCCAAATCCCATTGAGGGATTCAATATAGTGAATTCCCTTATGGTTAACTTAGCTTGAAAGTGTTTATTTGCTTAAGTTTTATTCGTTGCATGTCACTCTTTATTGAATATCATTCTGAATCATGCTGAGTTTAAATTGATCACTTAGACTTTGCATGCTATGTGAGTTTGATACCCAAAAGGGACAAACAATATCGGTTCTCATAAAGGTGATATAGGAGAAATGGCTCGAAAGAGTGTATTCAGTGTTATTGGGCGAGGCTGCCTAAGACACCCTATAACAACTATAGGGTTATAGATTGCATTAGTAATTATCTATGTCAGAGTCGAGTCACAGACATGTGCATAACGATACTTGCTTAGCCTTCTAATGGTTCTTGGGAGCAAGGCCAAATAGAAGTTAAATGTGACCCAATGCATGAATAGACTTAGGTTTAATAAACAATGATTAGAGTTATTTTACCTTAAGGGTTGAAACTATATTGAACACCTCGCTTATTTATCATTGTTTTTCTTTACTAGTTTATTTTGTTTATTTTCCAAAAAACCATCATCAACTATTTCTTTGGTTACCTTATCCAAGCAATCTTTGAGCAGTTTCTTCTTCAAATCTGCGTTTCCAATTTAGTCCTCGTGGGATCGATACCCTTGGAATACTACTAAAGTTTTTATTACTACTTGCAATAGTGTATACTTGCACTAGGTTGGATGAATTTATATTAATCATTATTTACCATCTTTTCTAACCTCCACATTTCAGCCAGACACGCACCAACGACCCACTTTGTATTTGATACAAACTCAATGATCCAACGTGTTCGTGTATGTGACATGCGAGTGAGGGTATTCTATGTAATGAGTTTGCATAAGACCGAATCACGAAATAGTAACCACTAGCTATAACACCGTTGACTAGTTAGGTTTCTATTTCACTAGGATAACTTGTTATTATTGGTCAATATCCATGGACACAGAAATATATCTGCAGTGAGAAGAGTGCAATTGTGGTTTTATAGTGGTGTGAACCACAGTTAATGAAAATTGATTAACTTGGTTAATGAGTTTAGCCAATTAATCTCATATCGTTGAAACTTCTGATTTGTAGGTCCATTAAGTCCCACTGGTAGCTCATAAAGGGTGATGAGATAAATTCACTAAGGGAAATAATGCAATGTATGAAGATACATTATAATATAAAGTTTTAATATTATTAAACTTTATAATATAAATTTATTTTGAATATTGATTCAAAATTAATTTAAGGGAGAATTGTATATTTGAAGGAGTTCAAATATTAAATACAATATGAATTGGATTCATATTAAAACTATAGGTTAAAATTAATGTACATTAGATGCACATTAAAACTAGGGGTGATCATCGGTCGGTCGGCGTCGGTTTTGGACTCAAACCGACGTCGATCACCGACATATCGGCTTTTGGCGGTCGGTTCTTGTCGGTTTGGAATGGGTTTAGTACGCCGACCGACCGACTACACTGGCGGTCGGTCGATTTGGATCGGTTGTAAGAATGCAATATGAAGAAGAGGATAAAAACAAAGGAAAGAAAAAAAGAAATAGAAGAAAGAAAGAAAGAAAAAGCATACCTCTGTTTCAACCTTGAAAAATCGGAAGAAGATTTAAAAAAACAAAGAAGAAGAAGATTAAAACAAAAAAGAGGAGAAGAGAAAGACAAAAAGAGGAAGAAAATCAAAAGAAAGGAAAGGAGAAGACAAAGGAAGAAAACAAAAATGAAAAGAAGAAGAGAAAAAAAAAAAAAAAACAGAACTTACACAGACGAGGAAGGAGAGAAAAGGGAAAGGGGTGATAGGAAAAAAAAGAAGAAGATGAAAAATTGAGATGTGAGAGAAAGAGTTATCCGATGACTAATGTGATAGAAATATTAAAGAAACTAAAATAATTATAATAAAAAAATTTATTTCTTGGGGAAAGGCAGACCATCCGCGCTAGCTGATGGTCTTGCCAAGGCTGCTGCAGGCGGCGAATTAATGCTGCCTACAGCAGCATATGTCAGACAGCATATGCCTACAGCAGCATACTTTTTTTTTCGGTCAGTTCTCGCCCTTTTGGGCGAGCCGACCGACCAACATGTCGGTTTTACTATACGTAAAACCGATCCCGACCGAGATAATCCAAAAACCGACCGACTGACGTCGGTTCGGTCAGTTTCGGTCGGTCAGCTCGGTTTTTCGGCTTTATTTGCTCACCCCTAATTAAAACTATAGGTTATGTGAGAGAAATATAATTGAATATGTTTCAATTAGGGTTAAATTAAATAAATGATATTTGATTTAATTATTATTTGATTAAGGTGTTAATTAATTCTTTAATTTAATTTATTAAATTTGATTTGATTAAATTGAATTAAAACCATAGGTCATATAAGAGAAAAATCATTTAAATATGATATAGGTGATTTGATTAATTAATATTGAGATTATTAATTAAATTTGAAATTCATTTTAAATATAATTTTAACTTTAATCATCCGTTATTTGAACGAATGAAGGGGACACGTGTATGATGATACACTTCCCCACTTTCCCTAACTGACCTAATCTCACGCAGAAGAAGGTTGGTTTTACGATAGTTTCTCCATCTTCTCATAATCGGGGCGTGAATCAGTTTAAAAAAAAGGTTTAGCAAATATTCTCTCTCGTTCTCTGCAACTCACAGAAGATACTCACATCCCTTTCCCTTTTGTAAAAGAAAGAAAAGTTCCCACAAGCTTTCTCACAAAAGGCCCTTAGAGGATACTAGTGTTAATCTTGTGGTGGTGTTTCTTGGAGATATTTCCAGCAAGATTTGGAGATCGTGGGACTGCTCTAAATCAGAGAAGAATACCCAAGGAGTTGACGTTTCGATCAAGACTACGTATGGCAGTAAGTTTTCTTCATCCCTAGTTGATATAAGATTAAATTGAAAGAATTAGGATTCTTTTTATCTACAAAAGGCATGTAAATAACCTAGATTTACAGCAATTTGGTTTGATATAATTTCTGTAGATTTTGCCTTCGTACCGGTATTTTGATTGGATTAAAATACAGTGAATGATCTCTAATGTTTTTTTGCTGCGTAAGGGCTCTTAACCCTTCAGTTAGCTTTAGGAATCATGGAATATAAATTTATTTGACAAAAGACCGCGACAAATCTCTTCCGTCAGTTCCCCACAGATGATGCCAAAATCCGGAGAGGAAACTCACATGACAACAACCGTGAATTTATTTGTAGGAGGAAGATGCGACCTACAAAACAAGTGAAAATTGCACATCGATGTGGTGTTTGTCCACCGCTTCTGATGCCTAAGTTAGTAAGGAGTTATCTCAGATATAGCAAATTAGAGTTATAGGAAGAAGAAAGAGTGAAATAAGTTAGGGTGTAGAATCCCTTCTCCAAGGTTGAAGAAGGGTATTTATACATCAGTCCCTTTTTAGAGCTTTTCCCTCGTTTATGGACGATTCAAGGTTGAACTAGGTCAAATCAAACTTCTCTAGGACCCCAGGAACTGAGTACAAGGAAAGAGACTCAGGTTATATCTTAGGTTGGTGTTGTGATGGCCTCGTTGATTCCTTGATTTTTAGGATGGTCCAAAATTATCAATAACACATATAATCCTAATTTTTTTTTTTTTTTTTTTTTTTTTTGTACATAACACATCTAAACTCAATAATAAAATACTGAAATTCAATTAAAAGAATATTTAACACAACCACAAGACTAATACCCTCAATAATATCCATAGCTAGTAACACATATATTTAAAAATTAGAAAAGTAAGAATTTGATTTCTTGACTAAAGTCACTAATTGATAAATATATTTTTCAAGTTTCAATTAAAAAAAAAATCTAAAACAGAACGGTGGAAGAACTCCCTTCTCCCTTTCAAGTTTCAATATATAAAAAGAAAAAAAGAAAAAAAAAATCCAATGGGCAGCCGCAGACAACAACCGGCAAGTGGATGGTTGTCATGGTGAGGGTTGAAATTAGGATTATAGAGAAGAAGAAGATTGAGGAAGAAGATGAAGGAAGAAGAAAAATAAAAAAGAAAAAAGAATAATAAAATATTTAATATACTATTTTATTTTTAAAAAAATATATATGTTTTTCTTAGGATAATTGTAATGGGTGGCAACATGAAGGTAAATAATTACAAATATAGCAATTTTTAAAAATATTTGTAAATATGGCAAAATTTTTGAATTAATTTTTTATATTCCTAAATTGCCCCTGTGTGCCCATCTTCTTCTTTCTCATCCGTTTTTTTTTTTTTTTTTTTTTTTTTTTTTTTTTTTTTTTTTTTTTACTGATAGAAAGTCTTTTTATTACTGATAGATTCTATCAGTGGTAGAAAAATTTTCTATCAGTGATAGAAAGTTTCTATCACTGATAGATTCTATCAGTGGTAGAAAAATTTTCTATCAGTGATAGAAAGTTTCTATCACTGATAGATTCTATCAGTGGTAGAAAAATTTTCTATCGGCGATAGAAAGTTTCTATCACTAATATTTCTATGACTGATAGATTCTATCAGTGGTAGAAAAATTTTCTATCAGTGATAGAAAGTTTCTATCACTGATAGAATAGAAGATTTCTATCACTAATAGAAACTTTTTCTATCAGTGATAAAAGATTTCTATCACTGATAGGTTCTATCAGTGATAAAAAAAACTTTTTATAGAAAATCATAGAAAAACTTTTGATAAAAAATCTTTCAATCCCTGATCACCCATAAAAATCTTTCTATCTCCGATAGAAATCTTTCTATCACCGATATAATCGATAAGTGATAGAAAAACTTTCTATCACCGATAGAAAAGCTTTCTATCAGTGATAAAAGATTTCTATCACTGATAGAAATTTTTACTATTCTATCAGTGATAGAAAGATATTCTATTAATGATAGAAAACTCTTGATAGAAAATCTTTCAATCCCTGATAGAACCTATCAGTGATAGAAATCTTCTATCACTTATAGAATTTTTTTCTATGAGTGATAGAAAAAATTTCTATCATTCATAGAAAATCTTTCTATGAGTGATAGAAAAACTTTCTATTTCTATCACTGAGACTGATAGAAAAACTTTTCGTGAGTTATAGAAAATCTTTCTATCACTGATACTTTTCTATCAGTGATAGAAGATCTTTTGTTACTATCAGCGATGGTGATACATGGTGAAATCGAGCATTGAAAAATAAAGCAAAAACGAACGATTATAGAAATCAAACACTGAAAAGAAAAAACCAAACACTGATAGAAAACCAAATAACAACAACCAAACACTGATAGAACACCGAACAAGTGATAGAAAAATATCTATCGCCGATAGAATCTATCAGTAGTAGAAAAATTTTCTATCATATGATAGAATCTATCAGTGATAGAAAATTTCTATCACTGATAGAATCTATCAGTGATAGAAAAACTTTCTATTAGTGAAAGAAAATCTGGAGGGGTATTTTAGTAAATGCAACACACAAACTATTAGATTTTGCCATTTTTGCAATTTTTTTTGTGGGTTGCTAGATTTGCAATTATTTTGGCCCATATTGCTATCCTTGCAATCGGCCCTTTTTCTTAATAAAAAAATGAATCCCACTTCATCGATCGTTAGTAATTAATGAAAAATTGGACAACTAATGAAGTAACGAAATTTAAAAGTAAAATTGTTGAGTTTTCCTATCCCAAATCTCAAGGACCAAAAGTGTATTTTTTCCAAAATGATATAAAGAAAATTTTCATATTTGTGTTTATTAGATCCTTAAACTTTGAAAATGTTTAGGTCTCTAAATTTCAATTATGTCTGATGGATCATCAAACTTTAAAACTGTCAAATGGATTTCTCAACTTTCAATTTTGTGTCTAACTTTAAAATTAACAAATCTATCAAATATAAAATTAATTTTTTAATAGGATATTAAACTTTCAATTTTGTGTTCAATAGGTAGTGAATTTAAAAATTGTCAAATGGGTCAAAGACCTATTAGACACAAATTTGAAAGCTCAAGAATTTATTAGGCACAAAATTGAAACTTGGAAAATTTATTCGACACTTTTTAAAGGTTGAAGGACTTACTAGACACAAAATTGAGAATTTATTAACCTATTAAACACTTTTTAAAATTCAAAGACTTATTCAATACACATCTAAAAGTTGAGAAATTGAAATTGTAAATTAATCTCTAAAAAAGAATGTTCTATTTTATTCTTCTAATAAATTAGTGCATTGTGTTTAAAATAGTTGGCACACCTAACTTATTCAAGAAGAGTAGAAGACAACTAGAAATTTGACTTTTTCTAGAGGATACAACCAAAGGAAGTTGATCATGGATTATTTATAAGTTTGAAATTGTCTTCCTTTTGTATCGATGCCTAACAGTTAATGGGACTAATCTTAAATTCGTTGACAATATGTCTACGTTGATTCAAATCCAACTCGTCCCAATGATTTATGCCTTTGATTGTGGGTAGCAATTAACAACATGTTAAAACAAAAGCAAAAAAATAGATCACGAATGCTAAAGTCATCTCTAAAATTTAATTCTTCAATGATACAATACTTCAAATTCAATTTTGATGGTATAAAAATTACATTTAAAAGTATAGAACCAAACATTAAAATGATGATGTAAAAATCACTTTTCATTCTAGTCACTATTTCTAAAAATCACTGTCAAATAATTACTTTGAAAGACACCCTCAAAAGGAGCAACAAAAGTTGCAATCAAAATGATGAAGAATGGTAAATTTCACATTTAAAAGGGAAGAGGACATTCTATGTTCATATTAATCTGACAAACTTATATGTCTACATGCAAAGCAAAGGAAAGAGAATGTGCAACTCAATGAAAAACCAACAAATGAGATATACAACAAAACAATACAAACAAAGCCTTTCAAGAAGTTGCTTAGAAACCACATAATAATCCAATCTTCATCATGCCAGATTGCAGCCACTTCTTCTTTGGGCAAAGTTTCACCCACAGAATAAATTTGAACAGCCAAGAAGAAAGCAACCCTTTTTTACTTTCTACACTTCACCTTAAATGCCTCCCTTTCCATCAACTTGTTGTTTTTTCTTCAGCAGTTACCTTCACTTCCTCGTTTTTCTGTGCCGGTACGGTACTCGTTTCAGTTGGAGGAGTGGGCTTCGGTTCGGTTTCTTTCGGTGTCTCTGTCTCGGTCTTCACGACATCGCTGATGTCTTCTTTCTTCTGCTCAGATATTTTACTCTCATCTTTTGCCGGTGCTGCTTCAGCTAATGTCACTACTTCAGGTTTCTCGACTTTTTCGGGCAATTTTACATCCTCTGTTCTCTTTTCCTCCAGTGTTTCGCTCGTTGGTGTAGCATCAGATAGTAAAGGCACAGTTACTTTCTCCACAGGAATGGTTTCAGAAGTTGTAGGAACATCAGTGACTGGTATCTTTTCAGCTGGAATTTCGGATTTTTCAGTCTCTACTTCGGTTTGAGGTGCCTTTGGTTCAGCTTCTGTATGTTTTTCAGTCTCTACAACAGTTTGAGGCGCCTTTGTCTCAGATTCTTCTATATGTTTTTCGGTCTCTACAACACTTTGAGGCGCCTTTGTCTCAGATTCTTCTATATGTTTTTCGGTCTCTACAAAACTTTGAGGCGCCTTTGTCTCGGGTTCTTCTATATGTTTTTCGGTCTCTACTACAGTCTGAGGCGCCTTTGTCTCAGCTTCTTCTGTATGTTTTTCAGTTTCTACTACAGTTTGAGGCGCCTTTGTCTCGGGTTCTTCTATACATTTTACAGTTTCTACTTCAGTTGGAGTCACCTTTGTCTCGGCTTCTTTTGTATCCTTCTCTGTCTCTTTAGACTCCAGTCTCTCTGTTTCCCCTGCTGGCCCCTCACGTTCAATTGATTCACCCCCTTCTTTCTGAAGAACATTCAGAATTTTTGTTTAAAACAACAATTTTAGAAGAAAATGAAGGAGGATTTAGAATATGCATAGTAACTTCAAAGCTTTCATGTGATATTTTACGATACAAAAATTGATAGGAGTAGGCAGTAGATCAGTTCAAACCGACAATTTCAAAGCACAGCTACAACTTAGCTAGCTAACCATTTATGAGTACAATTATCACATTTATCTACACAATCAATTTGGGCACCCACCACTAGGCAAATGAAGATCACATTGAAGAACAGTCATTTTCCAAGCAAATGATCCTTCTACAAACTATTAGTTAAAAAAGTGACTAACAAAATATTACATGCCAACCTCCCTGCAAAGGGGTCAGGCAGAGAAAAAGCGAGTAAAGAGAGACAGTCCATGAAAATTTTAGCTCAACCCCTAATCCTGTTCCCAAGGACAAGTATCAGCAAAACATACAAATCAATCTTTATTCTAAGCCAACAGCGTTCTCCCAATTGAAAGATCGTGTAACTAGGACCCGGGGCGCATGTCGTATCCAAACGTGCGGGTGAAAAATGTATCAACTCTTTTCCCATCAAGATCACATGGGAATGAAAGAAACTTCTATAAGGTGCAGACAAACAAGTAAAGTTCAATGAGCCGTGAAACAATCACAGAATGGAGGCAACGCATGAGCAGAAATGACAGAAGAAAGAGGAGGAAAAAGGGTGGCCCCTCAAGGAAAGACACTTATGTTTGTCACCAAACGAATGTGTTGTGGAATGTGGAAGATTCCATGTATTGATTCTTTAGTGCAAAAGATTCGGGTTTAAATTATCAAGCCTCCTAAGTGCTGCATATCATATATCCAAACGTCCAATCAAACAAACAGAGTTCGTGAATCAAAAAGGGGACCATTGGAAATAAGGTAAAAATTTTCTCGAAAGCTTGAATCTCTAGATTTTTGGATGCCGACAAGTCATAAATTATGAAGAACTGGGCCACTTTGGAAAATATAATTGCATTTCTTTTACATCACTTTTTACCTTTGGGAGGACTGTTCATTTCACTTTACGTCCAAAAGAGGATAAAACTTTCCTTCTGGAAAAGAGTAAATAAATCTGTTTGGTTTCCGAGAAACCGCCGAGATTCGCGAATAAACTTGGAGGTCCCTAAAGCAAATATGATAAAGCAAGCACAAAACAACAGTATGTTCATTGAAATTCTTTCCAATCGAGAAACACGAGGAAGCATCAATAATTTATTCTTCATTTCCTTATACTTTTCTCCCCAATTCTTTCTCGAGAACCAAACGGCGGCAGAATCCCCTAATTTCAAATCCAACCAGCACAATCCTTCACTTCATTCAACCAAGAATGAGAAAATGATTTCAGCGAGAAACAGAGAAAAAACCTTACGAGTTCATAAATTTAAAAAAGAATAACGATGAATTCCTCTAACAATATATTGATTTTGACTCAACAAACAGCATCAGATTCTCAATAGAAACTCAAAGACTGATTAACAATCGATAATCGGAAAAAATTAGAAACAAAATCAAAGAGACGATGACAACGAAATACCTCCTTAAACAAGTGGCTGAGGGAGCGGCGTTTAACACTCTGATCATCCACCTTATCGTCGTCAACAACAACTTCCTTGCCTTTATCGCTCTGGTTTCCCTCCACGGCGACTTCCTCGACTGAAACCTCAACTTTCTTCTCAGCTTCAAGGGCGACTACAGCATCTACATCCTTCTCCTCCACCTTCTTCTCGGGCGCCGGCGCCGGTTCCGGTTCCGGAGCCTTGCCGCCGTCGACCTTCGGCTTAGTGGCACAAGCTCCCATCTCTCGTCCTGTTGATTGAATTTCAGAAAGAGAGATATCGAGAGAAATTTGTGAGAGAATTTGGGATTTTATAGTGAATGAAAATTGTTTGAGTGTTCGTTGTTCCGACAATTTTTCTACGGCGAAACACAGAGAGAGAGGGGAGAGGAGAAATGGAAGTGTTGAAGCAGAGAGGTTTTTTTAAAAAATAAATAAATAAATTATATTGAAAATATTATTATTATTTATTTAATTATGAAATTAAATTACAGCTTGGCGTTGGCGGTATCTGAGCTGGCTATATCATTGTGGAGTTTGTTAATTCCAAGTCGTCCCATGTACACCTCAGCATAAATGTTTTTGAAAAATATAAAAATTTATGACTAACATTTCTGAACACTCAATATTTTTATTATTATTATTTTCTTCTTTCACTATGGTTTTGGTTTATAAAACATGGTTGATTCAATTTTATTTTGATACATCAACTTCAACTACATATTTGTTTAATAGATAATAGATATGTATTTGATTATCAATATGAGTATAACTCAAGCGACATAAAGTATATACTCTCGACTAAAAGATTAGAGGTTTGAATCTTTTACCCTTACTTATTGTCAATATATATATATATATTTTGACAATATGCGGGATTGGGGAACTCGAACCACAGACCTCGTGATGTTGGTAACCATGCAACATATATACATAACATGCTTGCTAATATCTAATTTTTATCCATAAAGCCATAGAAGCTAGTTGATGTTGGTATTAGTTTGGATTAGGATTGAGTTTAAAAAATAATTTGCTTAAGAACGAAAAGGTATCAAATTTATTATTCAGAGTTGATTTACCAACTTGAATATAAATGGATAATTAAGAATCAAAAACATTCTCCATATATTGAAGTTCAAATTTTTTACCTCTACAATTATAATAATATGTTCTTAAAAAAATAAATAATTAATTAAAAATAGAGTAATAATTTGAATAAATTCCATTAGTCCTTCAATTTTCAATTGTATCAATTTCTTCCCTAAACTTTGAAAGTTTGAAATAGGTCCTCAAGCTTTCGATTTTGTTTCCAATATGTCCCTAAACTTTAAAATGTATCCAATAGATCCTTAAATTTTAACTTCTGTACACAATAGGTTCCTCAACTTTTAATTTTGTGTCTAATAAGTATTCAACCTATTCAACATTTTTCAAAATTCACAAGCTACTAGATACAAAATTGAAAGTTTAGGCCCCGTTTGGTAACGTTCTCGTTTCTTGTTTTCGTTTCTTCATTTTTAATAAAGAAAAATAGAATTTCATGACCATAACACATATACATTCAATAATAATAAACATATATTCTTGTTTATGTTTGAAAAAAATTGGAAACAAGAACAAAAAAGGAGAAACTAGTTTTAGTTGTTCCCAAAAGTTCTATACAAATTGTGGGAGTGTTTCTAAAAAATGAGAAACAAGAAATACACATAGTTATTAAATGCCTAGATTTCTTAATAAAATTAGAAACAGGAAACAAGAAACGAGAACGTTACCAAACGGGCCCTTAGAGTCTCAGTAAATATAAAATTCAATTTTAGATAGTAGATTGGTTAATTTTTAAAAATATTGATTATAATAGAGACCTATTAGGCATAAAATGGAAAGTGCAAAGACTAAATTAGACATTTTAACAATTTTAAAAACTATGAAAAACAAAATTGAAATTTCAAAGACTTATTAACCTAATTGATATAACTTTAAAAGTTAAATAATTTTTATTTTGATCTTTCAATTTTAGCTTGAGAGACGTTTGATACAACTATAAATTTAAGAAACTAGTCGAGAAACACGTGCATTGCACGTTAAATATTATAGTTTTAAATTAAAATAAGAGAAAATAGTACGTTTTTAGCATGTAATAAGTAAATATTATATAGTTTTTTTAATAATATAAATATTATATAGTTTTTGTAAATTTTTAAAAGTTACTCATTGCAAGAATTATTTTAATGTTCTCATGTTATCACTTTTTCATGAAAATTCCTATGTATAATACAAAGTGAAATTTTATGCAAATAATTAATTTATTAAATGATATGTTAATATTTTGACATTGTAAAACATATATGGCCAGAAATTTTCATTTTAATGATTTCATATTTTTCATGATGTTTCACATATACCGTCTAAATTACAACCATACAAGAAAGAATACCTTGCCCTGTTGTGTAACCACTTGCACTGGATCAAAATCTCTGAGAGGACCTTGGTGCAATTCATGAAATAACAACTCTTGAATCTAAATATGCAAATAATATAACTACGAAATTCATGAATCTCAACATGCTTTACAAAAAGTCGCTTATCTATGAAAATAACACATGAAAGACGATAAATGAAGAACTAACTCGAATAAAATAATTATATAACATAGTTCAATGCTTTTATACATGGATTGTATTCATACACGAATGAATGCATCTATTGATGTATAACCACATGCACCTAATAGTCATGTCTTGTCGATATTAATTGCATGCATTTGAATGAACAGACACATACATTCGAAGAGTCATATCATAATTTGAATAGTCATGTCCTACAAGTATACATTGCAACTATTCAATATTTCTCTCAATGGACACATCAACTCGAAAAGTCATGTCCTTATCATTGAAGGACAAAGTGGGAATTTATTAAAAATGTAAGGTCAAAATAGGAAGGCAAAGATTTTCCCCTCCTAGCCCCTTTTATATATAGTGTAGATAAGTAGCTAAAAAAATTAATTACATATATAATAAAATATTAAGCATGTGTCAATTAGTTGTTATTATGATTATAGTTCATCAATATCTTGGTTAATAAGTAATGTTAATCATAATTAATCAATATATTTTAGTTCAATTGTTGATTACGTAAATAACAATTATCACAATACTATTATCAAAGTTAATAGATAGTTAATCGGTTTAAAAAAAAATATACAATTTTTGCAATTATTTTTGTAAAAAAAAAAATATTTGTATTTACTTCTATAAAAATATATATTTGCAAATAATTTCAAAAACGAACTTTATCTATTCAAATTTTATTCTAATTTTTTAGTTTCACTTAAAATTGGGACATGGTTTAAAGATATATAATAAATAGTTTCATGTTATATTTTACTAATATAAAAAAAAAAATTGATTAAAAAAATACATTTCTCATTTTTTTGTTCCCGTTTTTTAAAAATCACAGTTAAATTTAAAAAGTGCTAGACAAATTTAAAAACGTTTTTTTTTTTTTTTTTTTTTTTTTTTGTCTAAATCATACTTATTTACTACTCTTTCTTTTTTCCTTTTTTTCCTCTTTTTTTAACGTTCTTGAAATTCAAGTCTAATATTAAAACTCTATCCAAACTGTTTTTAAAAAAATCAAAATATATTTTTTGTTTATTAATTTGACTAAAATTTTGAAATACCTAAAAGAAACTCAAAAGAAAAAAACATCCGGTACAAAAACTCTATCAAATTAAGGGTGTGTTTGATTTAACTTTTCAAGTGTTTAATTTTAAAAAAAAAAATTCTAGTGTTTGGCAACCACTAAAAATGAATTATTAGAAAATGAGATTGATAAATAAATCATTTTGAGAGAAACACTTGAAACCAACTTTTTAAAAAAAGAGTATTTAGTATACAATAACTTGTGTATAAAAACACATATGAGGAAATACAACCAAACATATGAGTGTTTAAATTCTAAACATTTTTATACAAAATGTTTTTTAAAAAATGCATTATTGAAAAACATTTAAATTAGAATGTATTCCAAACGGACCCTAAGTTTATGAGATTTTAGTTTTTTTTAGTTCAACAACTTATATGAGGTGATGATCAAACTTTCATCCTTAGGAACACTATGTATATGTTTTGTTTAAAAGGTAAAATAATAAAAAAAAATACTGTTATAGGTGATTTTGGATCACTCCGGTGTACAAAGAGCTGACGAGAACAACCGGGCAAAAATAGGACTGGGAGATGGACCCCAGAGGCAAAACCGGCAAGGGGAACGGGCCAAGACCGAAGGGGTTGGGCTTTTGGCCCGACCCCGTGCTAGGTCGAGGCCCATGGTTTTGGCCCGCTTGCGTGGGCCGAGTGCTTCTAGCTCCGTCCAGTCCCTACCGCCTCTGGCCGCCCCGGTTCGGCCTAATTCGTCCCGAAACGCCTCCGAACTCCTAAAAACCCTAGGAGGATGAGCATGTATTTACACCCCTCTTCGCCACTGAAGAAGGGGACCCGAAATCTCTACTCTCTTCTCTTACTCTCTAGCCCTCCTACTTCCGTTTTCTGACTTAAGCATCGGAGTCGGTGTGGCTAGCACCACACTGGTGTGCAGGTTTTCCGTCTTGCAGGCCACGTCTTCCCCCCTCATCTACAAATTTACCGTTGGTGGCACGTGAAGGTCAGGTGTGGCTAGCACCACACTGGTGTGCAGGTTTTTCGTCTTGCAGGTCACGTCTTCCCCCCTCATCTACAAATTTACTGTTGGTGGCACGTGAAGGTCAGGTGAGTTCCCCCGACCAAATATGGCCATCAACAAATACTATTACAATGTTTCATTCCTATCTTTTATCACATAAATTAAATATTTCGTTAATGATTACTTACAATATCAAAAAAAAAAAAAAAAAAAAACCTTTTAAAAAAAACAATATAAAAATATATATATTCTTTTTCAGACCAACAACATTTAGGGCCGGAGCTTCAAACCTCTCAACTATGCTTGCTTTGGTCAAAGAAATGTTGATGGTAAATAAATAAATATTTATCATATCAAGCAAAAGTTTATAGTATATGATTGAAAACTATTCAATCTTTTTTTTAGGCTAAATTATAAAAAATACCCTTGAACTATGAGATTTGTTTAAAAAATGCCCCTGAACTTTGAAAAGTTTAAAAAATATCCCTAAACTTTGAAAAATGTTTCAAAAATACTCTTTGCCGTTAATTTTTGGGTGGAAACCGTTAAAGTTTCAGTTTCAAAAATACCCTTGAACTTTAAAAAAAAAAAAAATTAATAAATACCCTTATTGAAAAATGCTTCTTTTTTCCTCCTCTCACTGTAAATTCTAACAGTTTCCATCCAAAAATTAACGGTAATGGTATTTTTGAAACACTTTTCAAAGTTTAGGGGTATTTTTGAAACTTTTCAAAGTTCAAGGACATTTTTGAAACAAACCCCATAGTTCAGGGATATTTTTTTTATAATTTATCCTTTTTTTAAAAAAAAATTCAAACAATATGTGTACTTTTTTTTTAATAAAAGAAGAATATGTGTAGTTTGTTATACATAAAAAGTTCACATTAATTTCATTTTCTTATTTGGTCCTTTATATAACTTTGCCATGCTTGAAAAATAATTGAAGCTTAGAGGAAAAAAAAAAGTCAATATTAATGAATCATTTGTACTAACTAATCTTAATTAGAAAAACCATTTGTGTACCTCATTACTTTTATTATTTATTTTAGACTATAGCCTAATTTCGTACTTGAGTTTTTTTTTTTTTTTTTTTTTGAAACAAAAAAAAAAATTAAAAAATTTCGTACTTGAGTTTGAGTATATATTTATTGTTAGGATTGGACATTCTTATAGAAAAATGAAAAAAGAATTGATTAAAAAAAAAAGAAAAAGAAAAATTAAAAAAGAAAATATCGATTCCAACTAGAAAAAAAAGGATTTTCAAAATCAACTATATGAAACATAAAACACATGAAAAATATATATATATAGTTATTTGGCAAGTGACATACATATATAACCATGAAGAGAATAAAAACATATAGAGATCTCATTACAAAATCTAATAGGTAGATGGTTAAGAACAATCGACTTCATATATCTTCACAATTGTATAATATTATCCACTTTGGACATAAGTAAGTCTTCCTGCCTTTATTTTTCATTCCACTCAAAATGTCTCATACCAATGGAGATATTATATAGATATATATGTCAGAATATAAATTTCTATAGATTATAGATGTATGTTGAATATATGATATTCATGTATGTCTCTATAAAGTATATTTTATATAGCCTTAAAAATATATATCTTATATAGATAATTGAAATGTAACATGAGTGAGTGAGGTAAATTATGAATTCTAATACTTTAAATGGGGTAAAAAATATAAATTTCGTACTAAATCGGCTCTGGTTGAAGATAATAGTGTAGATTAATTAACGAGGAAACAAGGTTATCATTATATATGAACACTAAGAACAAAGTTTTTAGTAAAGATATGTTTGAATAATGATTTTTTAAAGTAATTTTACTTTATGCCAACAAAAGCATAACTCAACTGTCATAAAGTTGTATTAGTGACTAAGAGGTCTGTAGTATGAATCCCCAACACCCACATAATGTAAAAAGTATATATATATATATATATATATATATTTTTTTTTTTAATTTTTTTTTTAGTATGAACATCAAGGGGATGTTAAATGTAGTTTTTTTTTTCCAAATAAATGTAGTTGTTCTTTTAAAATTATTTTAGTTTTGTGAATATTGGATTTCAATATTTTCACAATAATTTTAACTTTATCATTATTCTAATTGTAATTCTTGAAAGTTATTCTAGTTTAAAAATACTTTAAAACAACACTAAGTCTAGTCCCCCACCCAAAACAAAAAAAAAAAAAAAAAAAAAAAAAAAAAGAATTGAAATAAGTTATTTATCAGAAGTACCATTTTATTAATTAATCAATAAAATAAATCCATTATACTTATTCAAGTTTAGTGCAAGTAATATTTCCAAAAAAAAAAAAAAAAAAAAAAAAATTGTGCAACAATTCTAGAACACCCAGAAAACTCAGAAGTCAACAAATAATTGAGAGTAGGTCTTCTAAATGAATGAAAGATTCTCCCAAATTATTGATTAATTTTAAAGAAAAATAATTAACTAATAATTGATTAAGACATTAATAATTTTTTGGGTAAAATCCATTTATATCCTAAAATTTGAGGAGTGTATCAATTAAAATATTAAACTAATAATTGTGTCGTTTTAAACTCAGAACTATCATAAGTGCACCAATTTACACTCTCCCTTAAATTATGTTTGAAAAACGTTAATTCACACATGCGGGTTTATTTGAAAATCTTAAACTAATATTTTAAAAATGTTAATTCTGTTTGAAAATCTTAAACTAATAATGGCGTCCATTTAAACTCAGATTCATAATTGAATCAATTAAACTCCTAATTTTTTTCTAATTGGACCAATATTTTTAGGTTAGAGATGATTTCATATTTAAAATTAAAAATATGAAAATAAAAAACTACACAGAAGAGATCATTTTTTTTTTATAAATATTTTATTTCATGAGGTAAACCCATTTTATTTTTATTAAAATTAAAATATGTACTATATTACAAATTATATAATATTATAAAATAATAATTATACAAAATTTATAACATAATATATGTTAATAAATTAATTAATAATATTTGAGATTCAATCAATAAATTAGTTGGGTAACTACTCATATTTTTATTATTTACAAGTATATTGTTAAACGGGGAAAATACACTTTTGCTTCGGTTTAGGTTAGGTTTCATTTTGGTCCCTGAGTTTTCAAACTCGACAATTTAATCTCCACGGTTTGGATCTCGTTTCATTTTGGTCCATCTCATCCAATTTTCCGTTAATTACTAACGGATTGCTGACGTGACACTAATTTTTTTATTAAAAAAAATATTTTAATTTTTTTAAAAAATAAAAATATATTAAAATAATAAAAAAAATATTATTTTTTATTCTTTCTCTCCCTTCTTCTTCTTCTTTACTACTAGCTACCGCCGTCGGACCATCGTCGTCGTTTCCTCTTTTTTCCTCTCTTTTTTCTCTTTTATTCTTCTTCTTTTTCCCTCCCTCCCTTCCTCTCTTTCTTCTTTCACTGTTTTTTTAATTAAAAAAAAAAAAGAACGAAGGAGGAAAACCCCTTCGAATCCAGATCAAAAAGAATAGTGAAAGAAGAAAGGGAAGGGAGGAGGGAAGAAGAAGAAGAAAAAGGGAAGGGGATGGAAGAAGAAGAAAAAAAGGGAAAAAAGAGAAAAAAAGGGTAATGGTGACAACGACCTCTGGTAGTGAAAAAGGTGAAGAAGAGGAAGAGAGAGAAAGAATAAATTTTTTTTATTAATTTAATATTATTTTATTTTAAAATTTAAAAATATATATTTATTAAATAAAAAAAATAGGTGCACGTCAGCACCAACATTCCGTTAATATTTAACCAAAAAATAGATGGAGGAACTAAAATGAAATGAAATCCAAACTTTAGGGACTAAATTTGTCGGATTTAAAAACTCAGAGACCAAAATAAAACCTAATTCAAATCTATGAACCAAAACTGTGTTTTTCGAACACACCCTCACAACTTTTTATTTAGGTTTCAATTTTTAAACATGATACCAAACATAATAAAAATATTAAAAACATGTACTTGAGACAGTGATTTGACGTGATAATCAACCTCATTTCTACCTAAAATATATAACCATAGAATCGAATTTTTTTTTTCTTTAGTTTGTTGTTGTTTTGATCTCCAAAATTATAAATTAATTGTAATCCTCAATCTAACTCAATTTGAGGAGGGATGTAAGCTCTTCCATTCGAGTTAGGGGTTTTAGTCATATGGACATTGTTGATATATACAAGAACTTGCATGTTTGAGAATGATTTCTCTTATGGGTAAAAAATAGTCATTGACCTTTTGGTTCAGGAGGCCCGGAATCATTAGGCCCGAGTTGGCGGAAAGTGGCCAGGGTGAACAGAGGAAGGGTCGGGGCTCTCCTGGCCCCATTTTATCTCCTCAACCTCAGCCCAAGAGCGAGGCCGAGTAGATGGTTGGCATCGACCCAATGCCAAGGCTGACCAGGAGATCCGACCCCGAGACCTATCTCGAGGCCCACCCAAATGGATTCTGAGGAACCGAGTTGAAACCCTAAAAGGGGAGAAACTATAAATTTGAGGGAAGGCGCCCAGTAAAAGGGATCGAAATCCAAATTATCCACACTCACACAGGAACAGCCGAGTTTACATTCTGTTGTTTTCCGTCCAGAGCTAACTTAAGCATCAGAGTGTGTGTGGTTTACACCACACTAGTGTGCAGCGTTTGCTTGTCTTGTAGGTCACGTCTTCCCCTCTCTTCAACAAATTCACTGTTGGTGTCACGTGAAGGTTTGGTGAGTTGCTTGGCCAGATCTTGCCATCAACAATTTCTTTTGTCATGTTCGAAATCATCTCAAAATATGTCATTAATGATTCAAAATCAATTTCATCTTTGATTTTACACTTTTAAGCATGATTTTCATATCATTAAAATTGATTTTGAATTATTAAAGATATGTTTCGGAATAATTTTGAATATGACAAAAGTGATTTTAATCATTTCAAAATCATTCCCAAATATGCTAAAAAGTAGAATCAAATTTGGAAACCAAAGTCTTTCCTTCTTTAAAAAAATTCACTCAACCAGTCAAACTCGTACAAATTGATTACCAAAGTCAAAATGAGCAATAATTGAAATATACTCTCGATAAAGAGATTAAAAGATTCCATCCTCATCCAGCTTCAATAAAAAATTAGCCATCAACTTTGATCAAATTTAAATCAAATGAACCAAAACGAATAAAATTGATTCAAAATAGACCAACCATCTATTTTCTAATTCATGCTTTAGGAAACTGAGTCCGTTTAGTGAATTCCATTCTTTTGTAATATTTTTTCCCCTTTTCAGCCTGTCCTCTTACTCTTCTAAATTTGTCCCAACACTTTTTAAAAAAGTGAGAAAAAAAATTCTCATCAAATCACATTCTAACTTACACGTATGATCGGAAGACCTCATGGACGACCATGATTATGAATATGACAAATGTAAAGTGCCGAGTCTAGTTCAGAGGTAACTGACATTGTACCTCCAACTAAGAGGTCAGAGGTTCGAATCCCCCCATTTCCAAATATTGATGTACTTAAAAAACAAAAGTTGTAAAGTGTATGTGTAAATTTGTAATTTTCAAAGTAGATGAAGGAAATTGATACAACCATAAACGAATAAAGAAGCATTTATAATGTAACATTTTATTAATTAGTTCATAAAGTAAAAAATACTACTAGAATATAACGTCTTATCCACATTAGTTGCATAATTTCTATCAGAAAGCTTATGGTTTGAGTCTACTATTCAGATTTCTAGATGTAGAAAATAGGTTCTTGGGTTAGAAATCTCTTTTAGTAAATACTTTCCTAAAGCAAGTTTAATTTTAAAATTAAAAAGAAGTAAAGAAAATAGAAGCAATAATATTTTATAGTTTTCAAAAACAATTATTTTCTTATAGTTTTTTTTTTTTTGTGTGTACATTTTTTAAAATTTAATGGAGAAAATAAAAGACAATGCAAATAAAAAGCACAAAACACATAGATTTCTTGGAAATATTTTAAATTTAAAATCATTTAAGCCATTTTTAAGTTAAAAACACAAGTGAATTGCTTGTTCAATCCAAAGCTTCAAGTTTTGTCCTTTAGTTCATGGATAGAATAAAAAGAAAATAGAAGAATCATTCATGGTTGTAAAAAATAAGGTTAAATTACAAATTAGATATCTTATTTGAAAAAAAGGGTTCTAAAATCAAAACTTCGTCCTATAATTTGATAAAGTCTCATCAAATAGTCTTTGTGGTTAGAAATCACCGACGAGATTGAGTATGTGATTGCTAGAAGCTAATAACGAATTTAGTACGTGGCAGGATAGGGATACAAATTTTAATCGATTGAGTACGCAATAAGGACTATTTAACGAGGTTTTATCAAATCTTATAAGACAAAATTCTAATTTTAAAACCATATGAACTAAATTCTAACTTTTTTCCCACCATAGAGATCAAATTGTATATAGTTATTGTTCTTTGGTATATTTTATTTTTAAATTTAATATTGAAAAATGTTAAATTATAAAAAATAACCTTGAATGAACTGTGAGGTTTGTTTAAAAAATACTCTAAGTGAAAAAACATTTATTCTTTTTTCTTCCTCCCCCGACAAATTCTTCCTTTATGAAAATTAGTGAGAAATTTTACTTATGTAGTAGTCGGTTGTTTTTTTTAAAAGAAAAAAAAAGAATGGGGAGGTGGGTAGGCCCGGTCCAAAGGGAAAAAGGAAAAATGGGGGGAAACTTCCCTCCCAAATTCGATCAATTGACCGTATTAAAAAAAAAAACAAGGAAAATCTGAACTCTCTCCCCCTCTCACGAACTTTCTCTCCCTCTCGGCACTCTCCCTCTCTTCCCCTCAGCTTTCAACTCGCCACACGCCGCCTTCAGCTCACCGCCGCTGACCTCGCGCCTCCGTCGTCGCCGCTCGCCGACGGTAAGTGCTCTATCTCTCTCTCTCTCGTTTTCGTCTCTCTCTCTCTCTAACACGGTTCTCTCTCTCTCCGTTCGCCGTCTCCGTGTGCCGCAACTCTCTCTCCCTCTCTGCAACCCGCGCGCCGCCGTCCGTTACCCACGCCGCTGCCGCTCGCCGACGATCCGTGTGCCGTCGCCTTCCCCGAATCCAAATCTGCACGCCGCCGCCATCTCACCGCCGTGAACCGCCGCCATTCGCCGCCTACCGAAGCGCCACCGCAGCCACTGCCACCCTCGGTTTCGTCCTTCGTTTCAGATCTGTTCGACGCATTCAGCTAGTAGGTAAGGAATTTGTAAGTGAGATTTAAGGGAGTTTTGGTCGATTTAATGTTTAATCATGGATACCCACTGATTTTAGCTTCCAATTTCAAGGTGCCCGTAGCGTTTGGAGGTCGAGTTGTCGAAGTTGAACGATTTTGGACTGCTGGACAGCAAGCTGTGCTTCTGTTTTGGGCGAGTTTTGATTGTTAAATTACCCCCAAATTTAATGGGTCCCTAGTTGAATGCTTGGATTAGAGTCCCTATTTATTTGAGAGTTTTGTTCCTTGTTGTAGATTGCTTAAGAACCTTGGAGTTAAGAAATTTCTTGAAGGTTAATCCAATATCTTCTTCACTAAGGTAAGTAGCCTTTGGAATAAATTTTGTGCTTCAAACTCATTTAAGTTGAGTATGGTTTATAATAGCATGAGTTGGATTTAATCCTTAAGTTGCCTTTGGAATTTAAGTAGCTAATTGGATTCAAATTCCATGTTTTTAATGCATTGTATGGTAGCTGAACATGGAAAGTAACTCGTTGCGTTAGCATGAAATGTTTATGCATTGAAATGACTGTTTGCTCCTAGCATGAATTGGTATTAAATATTTGGATTGAGATTGAGATGTTATGAACACGGTTGTCTTCAGAAATATGGTTGTTGTGTACTTGTGCTATGTGATGGGTGAAAGTGCTGGACTGTTTTATATTATACGTTGACTGGTATTGTATGTGGACAACGGGGGTTGTAGTTAAAATTAGTAAGTGTTAAGGGGTCCTAAAGGGAAAAAAATTAAGAAAGGGAAAAGAATAGGCTAGTTGCCTTAGCAGAGGGTCGTGTCAATTAAACACCTGGGACAGAGATGTATTTGAAGGGAATAAAAGTCCCCAAGCAGCGGAAGCGCATCGATTGGACCTTACGCAGTATATTAATTAACATTAAAATATCGTTACGAAAACTCAAACAAACTTTAAACACTCTTTAAAGTTGCTGGAAAATTGGTTTAAACATGCTGAAAAATAAATCTAAATTTATTTTCATGCTTTTCTAAAGAAAGAAGGAAGAACCGTTACAAACCTTCGTTGTAGACTTGACCGTTATTCGCCAACGACGCTCCAACGATCAAAACGCAACAGCCGCCTTTGATTTTCTTCGCTGAAAATTCGTTCTTTGAATGACACAATAACCACAGAGGTTACGCTGGTATGTCTCTAAGTCTAGGAGGCAAAAGACTTGTGGGAGTCTTTCTCTAAGAGGCAGGCTAGAGAGAATTCTAGGTCTTGTCTTGAGAGTCTAAGAGCAAGAGCAAAGTGTCAAGTGTCTTGGACCAATTAGGTCTAGTGTTCTATTTATAGAAGAGATGCCATGAATAAAATATTCAATTAAATCAATCTTTTCCAAAATTGATTCAATCTCTTTCCTTAATTAATCAATCATGATCAATCAATTCCATAATTGATTAATCTTTTCCACAAATGACTAATTACTTCCATAAGTGATTAGATCATTTCCATAAATGATTAATCACTTCCTTAAGTGATTAATTATTTCCATAATTGATTAATTCTCGGTTAATGAATTCTTTAATTAATTAACCACCAATTAAATATCACATATTTAATTTCCGGCCTAGAATTAATTAATTTGCCCAAACACATTTTAGGCCTTAAATTAATTAATTCATTATTTGAACTCTTTCAAACTTCCATAAATTTATATTTGAATTTCTTCAAATATTAATTTCTCTCATAATAATCTATCAATATATAGTATATTTGTTTCCCTTAGTAAATTGAACATTTTCAATTTACATTTATTACTTAGTTGCCTCAAATTACTTTATGAGCTACCAGTGGGACCTAATGGACTTGCAGATCAGAAGCTCCAATTAACGATGTGAGATTAATTGGTCTAACTCATTAACCACATTAATCAATATTCGTTAACTGTGTGTTCATTCCACTATAGACTCACAGTTGCACTCTTCTCACTGCAGACATATTTTCTGTGTCCACGGATATAGACCAATATCGACTAGTTAGTCCTTCACGAGTGTCTGTAACACCAGCTGGGTCAAATTACCGTTTTACCCCTGGGTTACCTCTATTTCCTTAAGTACCAATTCTCCTCTAATAAACAACCTGTTTGTGGTCCAACCATCAAACAGAAAACCCTCTCGTGCCATTGAGAGGGTAGGGCCCTTTGTTCAAGACTTGGAGTAACCACTTAAGGGAACACTCATCTGCTTCCCTAAAGTCGGGAATGAGTGAATTCCATCTTGTACGATTATGTTCCCAGCTCCCCATTCGGTCTTGTCCCCAAAGTGGTAGGCTTATTGAATCGGCGTATTGGTCACTCTCACCCATACAAATCAAAGGACAATCTCTCATGAGCAGGAGTCCATAATCAACTCAGGATTAAGACTAAGTTGTCTAGGTCGTCCTAGTGAAATAGAAAACCAACTAGTTAACGGTGTTATTGAAGGGAATAAAAGTCCCAACGCAGCGGAAGCGCATCGATTGGACCTTACGCCGTATATTAATTAACATTAAAAACCGTTACGAAAACTCAAACAAAACTTTAAACTAACTTTAAAGCCGCTGTAAAATCGGTTTAAACATGCTAAAATAAATCTAAATTTATTTTTAAAACTTTTCTAAAGAAAAGAGGAAGAACCGTTACAAACCTCCGTTGTAGACTTGACCGTTCTTCGCCAACGAAGCTCCACGAACGAAAACGCAGCAGCCGCTTCAAGGTATTCTTCGCTGGAAATTCTTCTTTAATTGACACAATAACCACAGAGGTTACACCGGTATGTCTCTAAGTCTAGGAGGCCAAAGACTTGTGGGAGTCTTTCTCTAAGAGGGAGGCTAGAGAGAATTCTAGGTCTTGTCTTTCAAGAGTGTCAAGTGTCATGACCAATTAGGTCTAGTGTTCTATTTATAGAAGAGAGGCCATGAATAAAATATTCAATTAAATCAATCTTTTCCAAAATTGATTCAATCTTTATTCCTTAATCAATCAATCATGATCAATCAATTCCCCAATTGATTAATCTTTTCCATAAATGACTAATTTCTTCCATAAGTAATTAGATCATTCCCATAAATGATTAATCACTTCCTTAAGTGATTAATTATTTACATAATTGATTAATTCGTGGTTAATGAATTCTTTAATTAATTAACCAACAATTAAATATCACATATTTAATTTTCGGCCTTGAATTAATTAATTTTGCCCAAACACTTTTAGGACTTAAATTAATTCTTTTCAATCTTCCATAAATTTATATTTGAACTTTTCAAATATTAATTTCTCTCATAATAATATATCAATATATATTATATTTATTTCCCTTAGTAAATTGAACATTTTCAATTTAATTACTTAGTTGCATCAAATTACTTTACGAGCTACCAGTGGGACCTAATGGACCTGCAGATCAGAAGCTCCAACGATGTGAGATTAATTGGTTAAACTCTTTAACCACAATAATCAATATTCGTTAACTGTGTGTACATTCCACTATAGACTCACAGTTGCACTCTTCTCACTGCAGACATATTTTCTGTGTCCACGGAACTTAGACCAATATCGACTAGTTAGTCCTTCACGAGTGTCCGTAACACCAGCTGGGTCAAATTACCGTTTTACCCCTGGGTCACCTCTATTTCCTTAAGTACCAATTCTCCTCTAATGAACAATCTGTTTATGGTCCAACCATTAAACAGAAAACCCTCTCGTGCCATTGAGAGGGTAGGGCCCTTTGTTCAAGACTCGGAGTAACCACTTAAGGGAACACTCATCTGCTTCCCTAAAGTCGGGAAGGAGTGAATTCCATCTTGTACGATTATGTTCCCAGCTCCCCATTCGATCTTGTCCCCAAAGTGGTAGGCTTATTGAGTCGGCGTATTGGCCACTCTCACCCATACAAATCAAATGACAGTCTCTCATGAGCAGGAGTCCATAATCAACTCAGGATTAAGACTAAGTTGTCTCGGTCGTCCTAGTGAAATAGAAAAGCAACTAGTTAACGGTGTTATAACTAGTGGTTACTATTTCGCGGTCCGGTCTTATGCAAACTCATTGCATAGGATACCCCCACTCGCATGTCTCCTACACGAACGCGTTGGATCGCAGCGTTTGTATCAAATACAAAGTGGGCCGTATCCATAGTGTCACCAGGATAAGGCACCCAGTCTTATCCCTATACTATAGACCCTTTAGGCTGTTTCTTGAACAATGATCCCATATGTCGCTACATATAGTTCAAGACTCATATTACAGCCTTGGATGTCTAGTTTATTGGATTAGGGTCAAATAGTGCAATATTTAACAATAACATTTTATTGTAGAAACTAAATAACACTTTATTAAATACAAGTATATAATTTGTTTACATTCACTATCTACGAGTTTTAGGGCATAAAACCCAACAAACTCCCACTTGAACTATAACTCTAGTTTAGTGGGATGTACAACAATCTATTCAATAGTGGGTGTACAAATACATGTATAAAACATGTACAATGTACAAATACAATAAACTAGGGCATCACTATACCCATTGGTATCACTATACCCATTGTATAATGGTGGTATCACTATACCCATTAATGGTATCATTATACCCATTACATTTCTCCCACTTGCCCTAGATTTCATCTTTGTACATAACTCGTAGACCTAGACCTTCTAGATGACCCTCATACCCTTTAGCCGAGAGAGTCTTCGTGAATATTTCAATTTAATTCAATGTGTGTGTGCTTGTCTTGGGTTGGAAAGTTCTTATGAATTTGCCACAACACCACTGTATCACTATAAAGTCTGATGGGCAAGTTCATATTTGGAACACATTCCAAATCAGTCAAGAACTTTCTAAGTCTTACAATCTCTATCGCTGCTTCACAAGCAACTATATTTTTGGCTTATATGGTCAAGACTGTAATTATGCCGCATTATAGCTCCTTTGTAAAGTTTGACCATGGACACTGATTGATATGTGCTGACTATCGTCACAGATGTCAGGCCTTGTGCAGAGCATTGCATACATTATGCTGCCCACAGCGGAGGTCTAGGAAATCTGTCTCATATTTTTAATCTCTTGAGGTGTCTTAGGCCACTATTCCTTAGACAAGTGAACCCCATGCTTGAAATACAATAAGTCATTCTTGGAGTTCTGCATCGAATATTGAGACAACATGTTGTCAATATACGTTGCTTGAGACAGGGCTAGCGTTTTGTTCTTCCGATCCCAGACTATTAGGATTCCAAGAACATATTCGACCTTTCCAAAATCTTTCATTTGGAATTGGTCCGCTAGCCATCCTTTATGTCAGACATATATCCTTATCAGTCTTAAAATCCATGTCAGTGTATCCTGTAAGGATCAAATCCTTAGTCCTATACACGAGCATATAGTTCATCTTTCTCCTCAGATACTTGAGGATATTCATAACGGTTTTCCAATGATCAAATCTTGGATTAGGTTGGTACTTACTGACAATCCCTATTGCATAGTTCATTTGTCTCATGTCCTCAACTTCTTGAGGTGTCTCAGGAAACCGTTTCTTAGACAAAACGAATTCCACGCCTGAAAGGTAGAGAACCCTTCTTGGAATTCTGCATCTAACATCTCGTAGATATAAGACACTTGAGATAATGCTAGCTTTTTGTTCTTACCGTTCCTAACGATTTTGATCCGAAGAACAAACTTAGCTTCTCCAAATTTTCATTTGGAATTGAGCTACTAGCTTATTTTACTAGTCAGTAATAAGATAACCTACATCATTCCCAATGACTAGGATATCAATTACATACAACACTAATAAAGTTACTGAACTATTGACGATCTTCTTGTAAAGACAAGATTCATCAATATTCTTGATTAAAGCCAAAAGATTTGATCACAGTATCAAATCTTATATTCCAAGATCGAATTGCTTAGGTCAACCCATGAATGGATCACTTAAGCTTGCAAACCCCTTTTTGCTTCTGATCTTGCTAAATGAATCATTCTGCTTGAGACATGTAGATACTCTTCTCAAGATTACCATTCAAAAGTGTAGTCTTGACATCCATTCTAAATGGACAAAAGTTCTAATAGACTTTAACATGACGACAGGAGATAAGACTTTCTTACAGTCCCCTGTCCCTTCTGCCATAAGTCTAACCATAAGATTATGTCTCGTTTCTTCTTGTAGATTCATTTGTAATCCATTGGTGTTACCCCATTAGATAGATCTACAAGATTCTAGAAGGAATTGAAATCACATATTTCAATTCCGGATCCATTGCTTTAATCCAATTGGTTCTTGTTAACATCATTTATTGCCTTGCTCTAAGACAATGAATCCTCTAAATCATCATCAGGTTTGACGATCTGGGCTTCAATTAAACCCATGTAATGGTCAGATTGTAGGACAATCCTCCCACTATATTGAGGTACTCTCAACTCTTTGAGATAGATGTAACTAACCAGTTGTATTGGCCTTATCAACAACTCTTGTTAAAGGTCCAACATCATCAACAACCCTTGTTCCCTTATCAACAACTCTTGTTGATATTTTGTAACTTCATCAGTTAATTTACTTAAAACGAACTTATTTTGTGGCTTATTATTTCTTATGTGGTCTTCTCCTGAGAATGTAGCATTTGTCGATACAAATTTTTTATTCTCTTGCGGATTGAAGAAGAATTCACATCTCTCGTTTTCATGGGGTAGCCTACGAATAGGTATATTATTTGAACATTGTTCCAATTTCTTTTGGGTTTGACACAATCACATGTGTTGGACTCCCCAAAAATAACGTAAACTACTTTTACGTCTTATCCACATTTCAAAAGATGTTTCACAAACACTTTTGATGGAACGTTGTTCGAAATATGTGCTGCAGTCAACACTGCATGACCCCAAAAACGAGTCAGGCAAATGAGCATAGCTCATAATGAATCGATTCGTATCCAATAGGATTCTATTTCTCCTATCTAATACACCGTTTCCTTAAGGTGTTTCAGGTTTAGTTGAGATGTAATTCCATGTTCTATCAAATAGTCTTGGAATCTCAAGTCTCATCTACTCTACACCTCGATCAGATCGAAGTGTTTTTAACAACTCACCTAACAAGTTTCCAACTTCTGTCTCAAACCATTTTGAATTTCTCAAGGGCTTTAGACTTAAGTTGCATTAGGTTGAGATACCCATACCTTGCATAATTATCTATAATATAGATAAATTATTCATGCCCTCCCACTGCTTTAACATATTAGACCTCAAAGATCCAAATGTACTAGCTCTAAGGGCTCTTTGGCTCTCTTATCTCTTTTCCAGTAAAAGATCTATTAGTCATATCGTCCATAAGACATGACTTTATTGGTATTAGAGAGTGTTCTTCTAACTATCTTAGAAGTATACTCAAGACTAAGCTCTCAATCATATTGAGATCATAACTAGCCTAACACCTTAAGAACCAAAGAAAGGTATTTCCTTTAGGAGAAATCTTTTGCCTTTCATTTCTTTGATTAGTAGCATCCACAAGCAACACAGTGTTCATGACTACCTTAATCTTGATTAGTCTTTAAAAACGTTTATGTTATTTTTCCAGTTCAGCTGAACAAAAGTTAACTCCCTTTCTTGAAATGAACTGCATTAGCAGAGAAAGGTAAAGAGTAACATTGTTCCAGCCAATACGATACAGAAATCAAATTTCTAGGAATTATATACACATTATCTAATAATATGTATTTGCTCCCACCGAAAAAAAATAACTTGACGTTCCCCATTGCTACAGTCAAGACAACCTCTCTAATTCAAAATTTTGAGAGTTATCTCAATAGCATGAAGCTATTGCCAGGAATTCATTCCTTTTAATAAGAAGAACAACCATAATTTGTGACTATGAATCAAGTATTCGGGTAGAATCATCATTCTTCACAAATTATGCTTCCAAGACTAGTAAATCGAATTTACTATCTTTGGACAGGTCTTCTTTGACTGAGTAAGGCTCAATGTCACATTCATTAATAACACTTCTTAATGAATTAAACATTTTTGGGCATGAGAACATTTCTCTATCAAGACTAATCTTACAATATTGGCCACAAATTAGTCGTTTAAATTTGTTGTATAATCACCGTTATTAATGAGCGTAAGACTATGCACATATGAAAACATTGAATTGTTGAAATAACAAATCACTTGATTATTTATCGCACTAACCCTTTACAAGAGCAATACAAACAATTGCATACAATCCAATCAATTTAGCAAAACAGACAATCACAGAACCCTAAAACTATCGATTTAGTTTTGCAACGACGTTTCAGAGGTTTAGAATACCAGCCACCGAAGGGTGATCAGGTACTCCTCCTTTGAAATGAGACACCTCTCAGCTAATTCTAATTCCAGAATAACTCATATTCCTATAGACATTAGCCACCGTTGTTCGGTCAAGGATTTGTTAACATTTTTAACTCATCCTCGTAAGTGTAACCCTCCCACTTTCAGATCTCAGAGGCACGCACCAACAGGCTACCGAAGGGAAAGACAACTGTTGGTGATTAGCCTAAGAGCTCCTATCCTTTTCAGGAGTTCACGATGTTCCGAATCCTATGACCAGGCCCTCCGAAGGGATGGATGCGCCAGGGCAACCTGCAGGCGGATCATAGGACTCTCACGGTGTGAACTATGGGCGGAGACCGAGGGATACGTTGACACGTGTCCCGCTCCCACTTACTCTAGACATTTTTCCCATTCACCTTGATATTGATCCATGCAAACACTTTCCGAAGGGAGGCCGCTCCTAGGGCGACTCGAAGCCGAGCATGAATCTCACGTTGTGAATATAGGGACGTAGGAGCAAAACTTGATTTAAATCTCGTTTTGTAATTTTCCTCCCACTGAAAATGTCCTAAGGTTAATATAGGGTTGTTTAACTTAGATAGTATTCGGCTAAGTCAATCTATCTAAGTCTGATCCTATTATAACAATTATGGAAAGGATTCAACTGCAATCTTTTGGGTGAATTAAATTTCTTTTAATAAACCCAACATTGCAAGTCAACATTACTATGGTTAATTCAACTCAATCCGGTTAGTTCCCAGGTAGGAGGTGTTCCGTAAACCGTCAACTTAAATACCCCCAACCTTAGACAGAACTGTACCGAGAGAGTTCCCTTATAACCTCAGTAATGTAAGGTCTTTACTCTAAAGATCTAGGTGCATTAAACACTTTTAATAAACCTAGTGACATTGCATGCTAACATTTAACCATGATTAATTCAACTCCGGTATTCCAGGTCAGTTCCCAGGTAGGAGGTGTTCCGTAAACCGTCAACTTAAATACCCCCAACCTTAGACAGAACATTACCGGTGGAGTTCCCTTATAATCACAACAATGTTTTTCCTACTTAGTAAATTAAAACTATTTTTAATTCTAAGTAAGAAAAGATTCTAATCCTATTAGAAATCGATCTAGGTCTAATTAATTTTAAACAATTTAAAATTAATCCAATTTATCCTATGATCTTATGTTTGCATGCAAATCTTGATTATAGATTGACGGTTTCTAATCATTAATAATAAAGAACTATTTCAAAATTTTAATGATTAATCCTATAATCAAGAATCTAGGGTTTAATTCATTCAACAATCTCATTCAAATTAAATAATTAAACCACACTAATTGCATGAATAATATAACAATTATATTATTAACTATGGATGTTTCATGCTTCATGCAATTTTGATTTTCTTTTATTATAACAATTATAAGCCAATCAAGAAAATCAATCAAGCATGCTTCATTCATCACATTAAACATAACTATTTATATTTAATTTAAGTAATGACATGCTTCATGCTTTCCAATTTTTCATATAATTAATATACACTTATATTAAAAATATGAAAACAAATCCATGCATTTAAACATACATTATAACAATTTATAATATATAAAAAAATGCATGAGCATGTTTATAACCTAAGGTGGGATTAAATAATCTATATGACATCCATAAAGCATATAAATAGCAATTGAACCGATTAATTTTGGCCCCTAGGATAAAATAAAGCATTAAATTACATTAATTTAGCTAAATTCTATCATAAAAAATCCATGTACAGCTCCGGAATTGGCCTAGACAGCACGAACCGCCCCGAACCACCTCGAACCGGCCTCCAAAATCACGAACCATGCCAAAAATTGGCTGAACCGGACCAAATAGGTCCCAGCCCAGCCGAACTGGTCCGAACCGGACCGTCCTTGCTTGAACCGCGCCTGTTGAAACCCTAGTGCGCGCCTCCATCGTGACAGCGTCGAGACGCTGTGTAGATTAGCGTCCCGACGCTGTGCGTTTTCCATATCTGGCGCCTGCGTAATCGAGACAGCGTCGAGACGCTGTTGAGGTAGCGTCCCGACGCTGTGTGCTTTCCTTACCGAGCGCCTTCGGTATCGAGACAGCGTCGAGACGCTGTTGAAGGAGCGTCCCGACGCTGTTGCGTCTGGAGGCAGAATCTGGGCAAAAACAGCAACGATTTCTTCGGTTTTGGCTTCGATTTCAGCGGCGATTCCTTTGATTTTCATCTCATAAAAACCTATTCTAGACCCGGACTTACATAGGACTCGATTTTACATAAAATACCCGAAACACCGGGCCTTACATGATCAAAATCACATAAAAATAAAATCTATGGCCATAAAATTAACCCAAACAGTTCAATGCAAACCGAACATACAATATGCATAAATCCCACCTATTAGAGCCTATCGCAACTTTTTAAAATTAATTAATAGGGACAGCGATGGCTCTGATGCCGATTGAAGGGAATAAAAGTCCCAACGCAGCGGAAGCGCATCGATTGGACCTTACGCCGTATATTAATTAACATTAAAAACCGTTACGAAAACTCAAACAAAACTTTAAACTAACTTTAAAGCCGCTGTAAAATCGGTTTAAACATGCTAAAATAAATCTAAATTTATTTTTAAAACTTTTCTAAAGAAAAGAGGAAGAACCGTTACAAACCTCCGTTGTAGACTTGACCGTTCTTCGCCAACGAAGCTCCACGAACGAAAACGCAGCAGCCGCTTCAAGGTATTCTTCGCTGGAAATTCTTCTTTAATTGACACAATAACCACAGAGGTTACACCGGTATGTCTCTAAGTCTAGGAGGCCAAAGACTTGTGGGAGTCTTTCTCTAAGAGGGAGGCTAGAGAGAATTCTAGGTCTTGTCTTTCAAGAGTGTCAAGTGTCATGACCAATTAGGTCTAGTGTTCTATTTATAGAAGAGAGGCCATGAATAAAATATTCAATTAAATCAATCTTTTCCAAAATTGATTCAATCTTTATTCCTTAATCAATCAATCATGATCAATCAATTCCCCAATTGATTAATCTTTTCCATAAATGACTAATTTCTTCCATAAGTAATTAGATCATTCCCATAAATGATTAATCACTTCCTTAAGTGATTAATTATTTACATAATTGATTAATTCGTGGTTAATGAATTCTTTAATTAATTAACCAACAATTAAATATCACATATTTAATTTTCGGCCTTGAATTAATTAATTTTGCCCAAACACTTTTAGGACTTAAATTAATTCTTTTCAATCTTCCATAAATTTATATTTGAACTTTTCAAATATTAATTTCTCTCATAATAATATATCAATATATATTATATTTATTTCCCTTAGTAAATTGAACATTTTCAATTTAATTACTTAGTTGCATCAAATTACTTTACGAGCTACCAGTGGGACCTAATGGACCTGCAGATCAGAAGCTCCAACGATGTGAGATTAATTGGTTAAACTCTTTAACCACAATAATCAATATTCGTTAACTGTGTGTACATTCCACTATAGACTCACAGTTGCACTCTTCTCACTGCAGACATATTTTCTGTGTCCACGGAACTTAGACCAATATCGACTAGTTAGTCCTTCACGAGTGTCCGTAACACCAGCTGGGTCAAATTACCGTTTTACCCCTGGGTCACCTCTATTTCCTTAAGTACCAATTCTCCTCTAATGAACAATCTGTTTATGGTCCAACCATTAAACAGAAAACCCTCTCGTGCCATTGAGAGGGTAGGGCCCTTTGTTCAAGACTCGGAGTAACCACTTAAGGGAACACTCATCTGCTTCCCTAAAGTCGGGAAGGAGTGAATTCCATCTTGTACGATTATGTTCCCAGCTCCCCATTCGATCTTGTCCCCAAAGTGGTAGGCTTATTGAGTCGGCGTATTGGCCACTCTCACCCATACAAATCAAAGGACAGTCTCTCATGAGCAGGAGTCCATAATCAACTCAGGATTAAGACTAAGTTGTCTCGGTCGTCCTAGTGAAATAGAAAAGCAACTAGTTAACGGTGTTATAACTAGTGGTTACTATTTCGCGGTCCGGTCTTATGCAAACTCATTGCATAGGATACCCCCACTCGCATGTCTCCTACACGAACGCGTTGGATCGCAGCGTTTGTATCAAATACAAAGTGGGCCATATCCATAGTGTCACCAGGATAAGGCACCCAGTCTTATCCCTATACTATAGACCCTTTAGGCTGTTTCTTGAACAATGATCCCATATGGTCGCTACATATAGTTCAAGACTCATATTACAGCCTTGGATGTCTAGTTTATTGGATTAGGGTCAAATAGTGCAATATTTAACAATAACATTTTATTGTAGAAACTAAATAACACTTTATTAAATACAAGTATATAATTTGTTTACATTCACTATCTACGAGTTTTAGGGCATAAAACCCAACAGTTATAACCAGTGGTTACTATTTCACGGTCCGGTCTTATGCAAACTCATTGAATAGGATACCCCCACTCGCATGTCTCCTACACGAACGCGTTGGATCGCAGCGTTTGTATCAAATACAATGTGGGTCGTATCCATAGTGTCACCAGGATAAGGCACCCAGTCTTATCCCTATACTATAGACCCTTTAGGCTGTTTCTTGAACAATGATCCCATATGTCGCTATATATAGTTCAAGACTCATATTACAGCCTTGGATGTCTAGTTTATTGGATTAGGGTTATTATTAGGCAAAGACAAATATAAAATAACTAATAACAATTAATGGAAAAATATATCAATATTATTTCATTAATATCCGGTCAACGGTTACATTCACTATCTACGAGTTTTAGGGCATAAAACCCAACAGTATTAGACTGAAATGAGGGGCTTAATGGGCGGGACTTGGCTTCGCAGGCTAGGTGCCATTTACTAATTGTGGAAGTTAACTTCTGACTTAAACCCATGAACGCCCCCACCAGTGAAATGGTAATTTAGAGCGCTACGCGCCCATTAGTGCCTTTAGGGATGAGACTTAGCTCTACTGACTGGGTGCCTTCTACCATCAGTAGGAGTAGAGATCTCCCAAAACTCCCACCTGTGCACCACCAGTGAGTTGGCAAACTTATATATATAGGTGAGCTAGTTGACCACCAGACCCGAACTATAGATAAATGAAATGAATGAGAATGAGATCACCTAACCCTTAGGCCCTTAACTCGAATAAAATGTTAAAACCTTGGTTGTTGCAAGTGTCTAGCAGTATTGCTACTTACTGAGTATTTTCTTAAATACTCATTCTTTTCCCTAACATGTAATTGCAGGTAAAGGCAAGGGTGTATAGAACGGTGACGGAGTGCCGCTGTGTCATGGATTTCCCTTAGGATAGTCTTCCGCATTTTATGTTTTCGAAATTCTTCTTTTGAACTTGCATTGCAATGTTTTATGGTTTTTCCGCTTTACGTTTTTGCTTGAATGGCTAAAGACTCTTTTGTTCCGTTTTTAACTGGGATCCCAGGCTGTAAAGTTTCATGTTTTACTCCAATGTTATCTCTTATTCACTATTTGAAAGTATAATGAAATGCACGTAGTAATAGCCCTAGGATCTAGGCATGTAAAGTAGGGTCGTTACAACTTATTTGTCATGTATTTCATAGACCGGAAGTTTTTCTTCTCTTCAATGCATCATCCGAAGAGCTTGACTAGATTCTCGTGTTGAAGCTTCAAGATGACTTTTGCTTTGTTCTTGATTTTTTCATGTCTTTGACTTAATTTAGTTGATAGCGTTTCAACGTTATTTTCTCACTCTAGCCACTCCCCATTAGTTTTTCCTATATTCATTTTAGAAAAAATAAATGAAAATATTATCATATAGTTGTTCTAACACTTCTTAAATATTAATAAAAACAAAATCATATATAAAATCTTTGAATAATTAATCTTGAAAACTATTTTAAAAAAAAATCTTGAAAACTGAACCAAACCCAGAGTCTTCTAACACTTCTACCTATCACTAACATACACAAATAGAGAGAACAAAAAAATTATGTATTTTTCTCCAAGTTATCTTCTTTATACACTTTTAAAAAGAGAAAATTTGATTTCAAACTCTTTTTTCATGTCTTGCGCAAAATTTTCATAAGCAAAGTTTTGCATTAATTTCTGAAGAAAAATTTACAAAGAAAGCAAGAAAAAAGAAGAAACATTTTTCAATAAGAGTATTTTTTTTTAATTTTTTTTAAAAGTTCAAGGGTATTAAAGAAACGGAAACTTTAACGTTTTCCCATCCAAAATTTAATGGCAGTATGGGTATTTTTGAACATTTTCTAAAGTTCAGGGACATTTTTGAAACTTGTGAAAGATTAGGGGTATTTTTTAAACAAATCCATAGTTCAAGGGTATTTTTTATAATTTAGCCTTAGAAAAATAATAAAAGGACAATGCAAATACAAGCTCAAAAACTTAGGCTTCTTTAAAATATTTTAATTTCAAAATAATTTCAGCCATTTTTTTGGTTAAAAAACATAAAGCTTCAAGCTTATAGTCTTTTAGACCATGGGTAAAATAATCACCACTTGATGAATTAAGAATAATGAAAGATTAAAGATACATAAATCCACAATAACAAGTAAGAGACTTAATCAAAAGATTTCTATGTATAAAATTTCTACAATACCCTTTGAACATGTTGATAAAACAAGATTAAATTATACAAACATGCTCATGATGTACGTTGTTGAAGGAGAAATTTTGTCCAATCACAAATTGTCACGTCATTATCTAAAGTTAATGACAAAATTACAAATAATTAAACTTGGGACCAATTATAAATTGACATGTGTCTCAAATTTAATTTGAAGACAAAGTTGGCCAATTATAAATTTTTAGAGCCAAATGTCCATTTGATCAATTAATTAAAAATAAATTATTTTGATCAAATTATTTAATTTGACCAATTAATTAAAGAAAATAATTAATTGGATCAAATTTCAGTCTTTTAAATATTTGGGTCAATCTGGTTTTGGGTCAAATATAAACCATACCCAAGACCAAATAGTTGAACCCGACCAATAAAGCCCACGCCCAAGTTGTTAGGCCCAAAAGTCTCCAGGGCCCATGCAGCGAGAACTCTATAAATAGGGGGTTCTCCTCCATTTCAAGGGTTCAGAAATTCTACACTCTCACAAAGACAAGAGTTCAGAGTTTCAAAGCTCTCAAGCAGTTACGTGTGAACATACGTAATTGCTCCTATTTGGAAAGTTTCAATTCTTTCATTCAAAATTTTATATTGTATCGAAGAAAACTATTGTTAGTAATTTTCGTAAAAAAGAGCTAACAAAAATTAAAGTAGAAGATTAGGTATAAAAGTGAAAAAATGGGAAAAACCCTAAAGAGACAAGGTATACAATTATTATTAGGGTCGGTTGCAAGGATAGCAATATGGGCCAAAATAATTGCAAATCTAGCAACCTACAAAAAAAATTGCAAAAATGGCAAAATCTAATAGTTTGTGTGTTGCATTTACTAAAATACCCCTCCAGATTTTCTTTCACTGATAGAAAGTTTTTCTATCACTGATAGATTCTATCAGTGATAGAAATTTTCTTTCACTGATAGATTCTATTTTCACTGATAGATTCTATCATATGATAGAAAATTTTTCTACTACTGATAGATTCTATCGGCGATAGATATTTTTCTATCACTTGTTCGGTGTTCTATCAGTGTTTGGTTGTTGTTATTTGGTTTTCTATCAGTGTTTGGTTTTTTCTTTTCAGTGTTTGATTTCTATAATCGTTCGTTTTTGCTTTATTTTTCAATGCTCGATTTCACCATGTATCACCATCGCTGATAGAAACAAAAGATCTTCTATCACTGATAGAAAAGTATTAGTGATAGAAAGATTTTCTATAACTCACGAAAAGTTTTTCTATCAAGTCTCAGTGATAGAGATAGAAAGTTTTTCTATCACTCATAGAAAGATTTTCTATGAATGATAGAAATTTTTTCTATCACTCATAGAAAAAATTTCTATAAGTGATAGAAGATTTCTATCACTGATAGGTTCTATTAGGGATTGAAAGATTTTCTATCCAGAGTTTTCTATTATTGATAGAATATCTTTCTATCACTGATAGAATAGTAAAAATTTCTATCAGAAATCTTTTATCACTGATAGAAAACTTTTCTATCGGTGATAGAAAGTTTTTCTATCACTTATAGATTATATCGGTGATAGAAAGATTTCTATCGGAGATAGAAAGATTTTTATGGGTGATCAGGGATTGAAAGATTTTTTATCAAAAGTTTTTCTATGATTTTCTATAAAAAGTTTTTTTATCACTGATAGAACCTATCAGTGATAGAAATCGTTTATCACTGATAGAAAAAGTTTCTATTAGTGATAGAAATCTTCTATTCTATCAGTTATAGAAACTTTCTATCCCTGATAGAAACTTTTTCTACCACTGATAGAATCTATCAGTCATAGAAATATTAGTGATAGAAACTTTCTATCGCCGATAGAAAATTTTTCTACCACTGATAGAATCTATCAGTGATAGAAATATCACTGATAGAAACTTTATTCTATCAGTGATAGAAACTTTCTATCACTGATAGAAACTTTTTCTACCACTGATAGAATCTATCAGTAATAAAAAGACTTTCTATCAGTAAAAAAAAAAAAAAAATGGGCACACAGGGGCAATTTAGGAATATAAAAAATTAATTCAAAAATTTTGCCATATTTGCAAATATTTTTAAAAATTGCTATATTTGCAATTATTTACCTTCATGTTGCCACCCATTACAATTATCCTTATTATTATTTTTTTTATTATTATTTTTTTTTAGAATAGACAAGGTACAAATTAAATACCCTAAAGAATGGTAAGTTAGACTGTATTTGATTGGTAATCTGACAAAGAAAATTGAAAACAAGGCATTTAACATAATTGTATTTTATGTTTTCAGACATGTGTTTGATAGCAGATTTAGAAATTAGATCCCAATTTAAACCATTGTTCAAAATGTGTTTGATGATATATTTATAAATCATAAACTAGTTGTAGTTATCAACTAAATATTGAGTTGAATATAAACTATTATTAATTAATTTATAAACATGTTATATATTATAAATGTTTTATAATTATTATTTCATAATATCATATAATTTATAATTCATTATATTATACATATTTTAATTTAACAAAAATGAATTGAGTTTATAACAGGAAATACTTTATTTATTATAGTTTTTAACTTTTTTTTAGTTTATCTCTACATTTTAAAATTTCAAGTATAAAATCTACATATACTAAAAACATAAAAGAATTTGTTTTTAGAATTTCCACTATTTGGAACACAAAATATGATAACAATTTTCAAAAACACACCTGCCAAATGTGTATTTACTGAATTCAGTGAATTCGAAAAACATAAAACAGAATGTGGATTGTCTGCCAGACTCTTATTCTCTCATTCTAAATTAATTTCTACGCACAAAATCTTCCAAACTTAATATCAAAGTCAATGTAGCAAGCACCACACCATGTGTAGGTTTTTCTTGTCTTGTAGGTCATGTTTTCCTCCTTCAAACATAAATTTACCGTCCACCTGAAGGTCAAATGCATTTTTTCCTATTCGAATTTTGACAATAATAAAAGGATTAGAGATTTAAATCATCAATCCGATTGAAGACGAATGAAGACCTCACAATTTACAAGATATATGGTTACTTCTCTTATTGTCAATTGGTTTTGAGATAAAATCTCATCTTAGTACACAAATTTGTGAATAGTGTGAAAGTGATAGCATTAACCTTCACGAGTAATGAGATCAATTAGTTCTTGAAAATAATTTTCAAAATAACTCTTTGGTTTCCAGAATGGATAGAGGCCTTTCGACTCATTTTTGTTCGTTTATGTGATTTAATTGATTGCCAATCATATATTAATTTTGAATTAAATTTTCACTCTTTCAATAAATTATTTGATGCGATTGTTTGGTAAGCATCGAAATATTATTAACTTGATTTTAAATTATATCATTTTTTTAGAAATAAATTATATCATTTTCTATCGGATCATAAATTTGAAATATTACATTGTAGTTTTTTTTTAAAGAAAAAATATCACATTGTAGGTTGTGAATTGAATGGTCAATTGAATAACTCTATTTTATTTACTATTTTTTATGTTTAGTTTTCCGTATTTAAAAAATACGATGTAATCGTAATATATTAAGACCTCGTATGGTAACTCTTTGATTTTTAGTTTTTGGATTTTAAAAATTAAGTTTGTAAACACTAATCCCATTTAAGTTCCCTTGTTTTTCATCTACTTTCTTTCAATGTTTTCAAAAACCAAATCATTTTTTTTAAAACTAAAAAAACTAGTTTTCAAAATCTTGTTTTTGTTTTTGCAATTTTACTAGGAATTCAAATGTATCATCAACAAAGATGAAAATCATAGTAAGAAAATTGAGGGAAAAGAAATGTAACACCCGGAGATAGGAGGGGTACATGACTGAACCGAGATCACATCTAAATGAGAGGGATCCTGAGGACATGAAAACGGTCAAGATAAAACTTAAAAGAATTGATAGATACTACCTATACCAACAAGGTGCACCCTCATTTTCGGTGGCTCAATCATAGGAACTTTGAAGTTAAGCGTGCTTGGCTTGGAGAAGTTCATGTGAGTGAGAACAAAGCATGCTAAAAGGATCCCGTGTTGGTTTGTGGGGATAGTCTTCACTCTTAGAAGTAATTTCAAACAAGTATTTGAAGTTAAGCGTGTTTGGCTTGGAGAAGTTCTATATTAGGGTGACCTCTTGAAAATTTTCTTAAGAAGCATGTGAGCGAAGACAAAGCATGCTACAAGGACCTTAAGTTTTAGTTTTAAAATTTTAACCATTTATATATATATATATATATTTCAAAATGAATCACGTGTGATCATGATATCATATTTGTTATAGGTAATTTTGGATCACACAAATACACAAGGAACTGACGAGGACAATCGGGCAGAGGTAGGACCAAAAGACCGACCCAGAGGAAGACCGGGCCAAAAGGTCGGGCCAACATGGCCCGACCCATATGGTCGGCCTCGGCCTTTTGCCGAGGCCGAGCCCGATGACCCCTTTTCGGTCCCTGATGCCCCGGATCGCCCCGAATCGCCCCGGTTCCGTCTGGTTCGTCCCGAAACACCTCCGAATTCCTAAAAACTCTAGGAGGGCAAACAGGTATAAAAACCCCTCTTCACCACGGAAGAAGGGTTCCAAAACTCTATTCTCGACTTCTCCTTTTGCTCTCTAGCTTCTCCTCGGTTTTCTGACTTAGGCATCGGAGGCGGTGTGGCCTACACCACACCGATGTGCAGCGGTTTTTGCTGGTCTTGCAGGTCACGTCTTCCCCAACTTCTACAAATTCACTATTGGTGTCACGTGAAGGTCAGGTGAGTCCTCTGTCCGGATTTTGGCATCAACAATATTCAAATTAAAACATGTCAATGTACTATGCATCGTATTGTTGAATTGAATGCACCATAAAAATTTAACAATAACCCAAATATATTTTTATGAAAAGTTCAGGGTGGAAAGTTGAACATTTAAAAATATAATAAAACTAGAATAAATTTAAATGGTTAAATATTAGGGCCGGTTGCAAGGATAGCAATATGAACCAAAATAATTGCAAATCTAGCAACCCACAAAAAAAATTGCAAAAATGGCAAAATCTAATAGTTTGTGTGTTGCATTTACTAAAATACCCCTCCAGATTTTCTTTCACTGATAGAAAGTTTTTCTATCACTGATAGATTCTATCAGTGATAGAAAGATTTTCTATCAGTGATATAAATTTTCTATCACTGATAGAAAGATTTCTATCAGTGATAGAAAGTTTCCATCACCGATAGATTCTATCAGTGATAGAAATTTTCTTTCACTGATAGATTCTATCATATGATAGAAAATTTTTCTACTATTGATAGATTCTATCGGCGATAGATATTTATCTATCACTTGTTCGGTGTTCTATCAGTGTTTGGTTGTTGTTATTTGGTTTTCTATCAGTGTTTGGTTTTTGCTTTTCAGTGTTTGATTTCTATAATCGTTCGTTTTTGCTTTATTTTTCAATGCTCGATTTCACCATGTATCACCATCGCTGATAGAAACAAAAGATATTCTATCACTGATAGAAAAGTATCAATGATAGAAAGATTTTCTATAACTCACGAAAAGTTTTTCTATCAGTCTCAGTGATAGAGATAGAAAGTTTTTCTATCACTCATAGAAAGATTTTCTATGAATGATAGAAATTTTTTCTATCACTCATAGAAAAAATTTCTATAAGTGATAGAAGATTTCTATCACTGATAGGTTCTATCAGGGATTGAAAGATTTTCGATCCATAGTTTTCTATCATTGATAGAATATCTTTCTATCACTGATAGAATAGTAAAAATTTCTATCAGAAATCTTTTATCACTGATAGAAAGCTTTTCTATCGGTGATAGAAAGTTTTTCTATCACTTATAGATTATATCGGTGATAGAAAGATTTCTATCGGAGATAGAAAGATTTTTATGGGTGATCAGGGATTGAAAGATTTTTTATCAAAAGTTTTTCTATGATTTTCTATAAAAGTTTTTTTATCACTGATAGAACCAATCAGTGATAGAAATCTTTTATCACTGATAGAAAAAGTTTCTATTGTCTATTAGTGATAGAAATCTTCTATTCTATCAGTGATAGAAACTTTCTATCACTGATAGAAAAATTTTCTACCACTGATAGAATCTATCAGTCATAGAAATATTAGTGATAGAAACTTTCTATCGCCGATAGAAAATTTTTCTACCACTGATAGAATCTATCAGTGATAGAAATATCACTGATAGAAACTTTATTCTATCAGTGATAGCTATCACTGATAGAAAATTTTTCTACCACTGATAGAATCTATCAGTAATAAAAAGACTTTCTATCAGTAAAAAAAAAAAAAAAAAGATGGGCACACAGGGGCAATTTAGGAATATAAAAAATTAATTCAAAAATTTTGCCATATTTGCAAATATTTTTAAAAATTGCTATATTTGTAATTATTTACCTTCATGTTGCCACCCATTACAATTATCCTAAATATTATTTTAGTCCCCAAATGTAGCATCTAAATTTGCATAAACTATATCAGCAGATATCTACTCACCAAAACACTAATATAAATACGATAATAATTTTAAATACAAAATTCAAAGACTGAAAAATATATTTTTAAAAGTTTATAAATTTTACTGTGACAAGGACCTTATGTCAACATTTTTAGCATAAATAGGGTTGACTACCAATTTTTAAATTAATTTTATCTAAAAAGTATGCTTAGTCAAAATTAAAAATCACACACAATTTAGGCAAGATAAATAACTAGATAAAACCTAAAAGATGCAATCTATGGTATTGATAATTAAACTATGAAAAGGAGATGACAATTTAAAATGCAAGAAGTAAAAAGAGAGGGAGGAAGAGAAAACATCGGGAATTATAGTGGTTCGGCAAATTGCCTACTCCACTACCCAAGACTCCTTGCGTATCTCACTAGGTGATCCTCTTGCAGGTGAAAACTAAACCGACATATGACCCTCTTTTTCCTAGGTTAAAAAGATACCCAATATCCTTTTTACTGGTTTAGGATCAAACCAATTTCTTTTTCTCACAACTCAAGGTGTACCCACACCTTAAAACAATTCCCAAAATTAAAGAAAAAATCTCTAAAAAATTTGCCTCTTGAAGGCTAATTACACAAAGTTGAGCACTCACTCTAATAAAGCCTCACAAACTTTCACTAGGCCGATTTAGAACAATGGAAGATTTTTGGACAAGGATTGAGAGTAGATTTGAGAGCTTAAGACTTTGATAGCTTGAGTGTGTGTATGAAAAGAGAAAAATCGACTCAAATTTATAGGCGAGGCCGCGAGGGGGTGAAATTTTGGCCGTTGGATATATTTTAAAATGGAGGGTGGAGATTTAATTTTAATAGAAAAGGAAAGAATTTTGAAATTAAGAATGAAATTTGAAAGATTGGAATTTGAAGATTTTGAGAATAAAATGGGGATTTGAAAGGAAATGAAATTAGGAAAGAATTAAAATTTAAATATGAGGTTAAATGATGATATTTAGGAGAAATTTGGAATTAAGAATAGAGAAAAAAAAATGAGGTAAATCAAAATACCAGCTGGATGATGAAGAACCACGCGCAAGAGAAGGAATGTAGGTATCACGCACGTGCATTGTGAGGAAACGTGTGCACTACACGCGCACATGAGAAAGCTACCTGTCGGATTTTTATTTTCTTTCCTTTTTTTATAAATAATAAGGGATTTCCGAAAAATCAATATGCCGCCATGTGTCGTCGCCTCTTTCATCCACGAGCGCCATGTAGTTTGCCACGTCATCGCTATGTCAGCAAAAGTTGACCGTTGGAGTGCCACGTTAGTTGCCACATCATCAAATTTTGACCGTTGTGTGCCACATCAGCCGCCACGTCAGATGCCATGTGTCACTGCCACGTAGGATTTTCCCTTCCAATCTTCTTTTGCTTGTAACTTTCTCATTTGAACTCTGATTCGAAGTGTTTCAAGTTGTGTTGGAATCGTATTTCCGAGCTCTACAAGATAGTGACTTTGAAACACTGAAAATGTTAGTAAAAAAAATTGAGTTTGTTATCATAAAAAATATTTGGTTAGATTGAAGTACTAAAGCTAACCAATTATTATTAGTACACGAAATATTTTTTAAAAGTTAAATTATAACTTGGTCAATTTACATATTCTCATGACATTGTGCCATTGAGATTACCAAATGGAAGCATTTTAAAATTTTACAAATGTAGAGACAAAATTAATACAGCTGATGAAAAATACCATTTAAAAATACAAAAATATATTTTAATTTTTTATTAGGAAAAGAGATTATGGCAAAACATCATAAAAATCTGAATCATTATACTAAATTTAATTAGTTGAATTATGTTTATAAAATTATCATTTAAAGTTGATCAGATTGGTCCATTTTCATTATTATTAAAAATCAGAATGGTCACAAATCAAAGGCTTTTCATTCCTAAATTAGATTTCATAACAATTATATGAATGATTGGAAACCACTCTAATTAATTTTATTTGTTTGTCTTTTCCCCTAACATATCGCTTCGGAACAATTTAAGATTAATGCAATAATAGAGGTCAAAAAAACTTCATCACTCCTTTTACATTTTTGCCCTTTTTAATTTGATCGAGCATTTTCAAATTTTCTTTCACTAGAAATACCTATGTTTGACTTGCATGTGTATCAATGACTAACCCTCCGTTTGGAATCAAGAAAGTTCAAGAAATGATTTTAAATCTTGTGATTTGAAATTCAAGAAATGATTTTAAATTTTTTGTCTTGTTTGGAACGAGAAAGATTTAAAATGAATGTATTTAAATTTTTGTGTTTGGATGGTAGTTGGAAAAGGAAAGAAAGTAAAAGAATTTACTAATATAGGCTTTTAATTTGAGTTATTAATAGAAAATTTAAATAAGATGAGGATAAATAAGTAATTTAACTCTCACTTCCTAGAAATCCTACAAAATCCGATGGTTTTAGTTAGGAAATTTTTTTACGTCAAAACATGATTTGAAATCATTTTGGATTTGAAATCATTATCTTTCCTGAGGTACCAAACAGAGCATAAAAGTGTCTTTTCATTCTTTCTTTTTTTTTTTTTTTTTTTTATTGTTTTCTTTAGCTTAAAATTTTAAAGATTTTTTTTTTTTTTTTTAGTTCTAAAATTTTAAAGAATGTAGAGACTACGGAGTGCTTTGACCGGTTTTTAAAAATTTTAAAATAAAAAAATATAGTTCACAAAATTGTCTAAACTACATTACAAATTACATTATCCACAATTCAACCTTGATATTTAATTTTAAAATTAACAAATAAAAAATAAAAAAAATAATAACCATGAGTAATTAAGGCTCCATTTGATAACCATTTGGTTTTTGAAAATTAAGCCTAAAAACACTACTTTCACTACCTTTTAAGTTTTTTAGTTTTGTTATCTACCTTCTTCCATGTTTTCAAAACCAAGTCAAATTTTGGAATCTAAAAAAACTAGGTTTTCAAAAACTAGTTTTTGTTTTTAGAATTTGGCTAATGATTTAAATGTGTTATTGACAAAGGTGCAAACCATTGTAAGGAAATTGGGAGAAAACAAGGCTTAATTTTCAAAAACCAAAAACCAAAAACCAAATGGTTATCAAACGGGACCTAAAATTTTCCCAACTCTTTATCTAAACTATATTAGGTTTCTTAAATACAATGTTTAAGAAAGTGGTAGTAAAAATTGTTTTAAAAACAATCCCAAATTTTCATGATGGTCATCTATCTAGGGTTTAATATCCTATGTGTTTGTTCTTGGCAACAAAATGTGGTAGGGTCAAGTGGTTGACCCGTGAGATTATCGAGGTGCGTCCAAGTTGACTCAAACACTCATGGATATCAAAAAAAAAAAAAAAAAAATCCCAAATTTGTCAATAACTACACACTAACCTTAGTATCTATAAGCCATATGATCGCTATCTTTCTTTAAAAGAAAATGAAAAAAAAATATATTTTTTAAACAATAAGCTAAAAAAAAACCCTAATTTCTCTCTTTAGGAGGTTATTATTTTTTTTATTATTTATTTTTTAATTTTAAAATCAAATATCAAGGTTCAATCGTGGATCAATGTAGGATTTTGTTTTAGTTTTTTAGAATAATTTATAAGTAGAAGTGTACATAGATTAAGTTCGATTAGAGGTATTTTTGAACCAACCCAAATTTTAATTCAAATTGACAGAAGTTGAAGAGGCAAGACGTTCATGTTTGACAGAAGTTGAAGAGGTGAGGCGATCGACTGAGAATTTGTCAAACAACCCAACCTTTGTGATTCAGGTTAGATTGCTTGAATTTTTCTGGTTGTCAGATTTTTTGAACACTCCTAATCAAAAGTTGATATTGTTAGAAAGTAATATTTGTTAAAAAAAAAATTACTATTTTAAAGAGATTAACCATTGAGCCTTTAATATCAAAAACCTTATTACCAATTGATTCACAATCCACTAACAATTCTTAAATACAACGTTTAGAAATTATTGTATAAAAATGGTTGTTAATCAATTCAAATAGTTTCTCACCTTTTGTTATAAAAAAAAAAAAAAAAAAAAAAAAAAAAAAAGTTTCTCACCTTTTAATTTTACTCCGTATACAACATTCAACTCTTGATCAAAATAAAAATAAAGATAAGATATTATTAAAAGTCTTTTTTTTTTTTTTCCTAAAAAGAGAGAGAAAGAGACTCTTGAACCATAATATTAAAAAGTCTTGATATCTATTCACACAATTCTTAAGAAACAACTCCAAAAATTTATTTTATAAATCCAAGTTGCCAACAAGCTCCAATAATAAAATTATTTATATATATATATATATATATATATATGTATGTATAAAGAAATCAAACGTTCAACTATGAATCAAAATAAAAATCATTAGTGGCTACCGTTGAAAGTCAATTTAATAAGAAAAAAAAAATATTAGGGAGGAAAAGAGATAGATATCCACAATAGAACCATATTATTATTTTTTAAAAACCTTGATATCAATTCATCCACCATTCTTAAAACACAATTTCAAATGATATTTTGTGAAACAAGTTGCCAAACATCTCCCATAAAGAATTTTAGTTTCCTTTTTTCTTGGTTTTTTTCCTTATTCTATTGCTCTCAATTTTATTGGTCGTTATTTCTAATATTTTTATTTTATTTTTAGTTGCCTTTCAATTTGTCTCTAGTTTTCTCTTGTCGTACTCAAAGATAAAGCTACAAAAATTTTCATAAAAGAGACAAGAATTTATATTTAACTTTTTGACACAAATTTTAAATTAAAAAAAATGTAGAATTAGAGGAAAAGAATAGTTGCAGGTGGCAAATTGGATCAAATTAATAGCAAATATAACACAATGTAAAAAATTACAAATTTAGCAAAATCTATTAGAGTATATTACTGATAGACACTCTGATAGACTCTGGTTAATTAGAATCTATCTGATAGACTTCAATTATCAGAGTTTATCAGCGATAGACTCTGATTAATCAGAATCTATTAGTCTATTGATAGACTCCAATTATTTAGAGTCTATCAATGTCTGTCGTTGATAGACTCTGGTTAATCATCAAATTCTATCAGTGATAGTCACTGATAGATTTTGTTTAATCGAAGTCTATCATGGATAGACACTGATATACTTTAAATAATCAGAGTCTATTAGTGATATAGAGATAGAATCTGGCAACAACTTTTTGGTCTTGTACAATTAATTTTGCGATATTTGCAGTTTGCAACTGTGTTATATTTGCTATTAATTTGGTTCAATTTAATATCTATGCAACTGCCCCTAGAGGAAAACCATAAAAATCTCAACCCACATATGTATCTTTTTTGAATTCAAGACGAATCAAGTGGTCAATTGTTTCCTCCTTGTTCCTTCTTGATTTCTTGACTTCGTCTCAAATTGTTCTTTGATATTTTTTTTTTTTTTTTTTTTTTTTTTTTTTCCTTTGAGGAGTACAAAAACAAGAAAAAGGTTAAGTTGAAACAAATGAAATTAGCATCTCTTAAATAAGGATGCTATGAGTCCATGAAGGGCAATCTTCTAGCCAGACCTCACTATACTTGTTGGTACGAGCATGAGTGGCTAACAAATGTGTCCCATGGTTTCTCTTCCTTGATGTTAGGAGGAAGCCTCTAATGTGGTGAGAAACATGTAGCTGCTTGCTTGAGGTGGTGAATGAAAGGAGCGGTCTCATTAAAATGTTGATCTCGATTGTTAAGCAAATTCCAAACAATTTACACAACCTTTAAAAGAAAAAAGAATTGAAAATCAAAGCGTTAAAGTGTAAACAAAGCAAGAATGAAAAGTCAACATTATTGATTGAATGTGAATTTTAGGAAGAAAAAAGAAAAAAGAGAAACATCTTTTTTTAAGAGAGAGAGAGAGAGAAAGAAAGAGGCATCCAAGTCTATTGGGAACAGATGTGAAAGTTTGATAAAATAATGATGAGTTGGTTCCATTGATTTGAGGAGTTATGATTGGGAAAGTTTGTGGAATGCTTGATAATGAGGTCGTGTTTCCCATTATTATTATTATCAACCCTTTATTAAATCAAACACCTCACATTTTCATCATTAGTGTTTCACAACTAAAAAAAAAAAAGTCAATTAAACTACTTATTCCATTTATTCCTCTCATCATTAATATAACTTATGTTCCTACGTTTATTAAAAAAAATTATTTAATGTAACCAACATTCTTACAATAAACGAACACATAGTTAAAATGTGCGGTATTTTAATTTCTTCATCTTGCATAAATAGTATGATTTTTTTTTTATTAATAACCTTTAAACGTTGGTCTTTAAACTTTTAAAATATTTATTTTAATTTTTCAACTTTTTTTTTTTTAAAAAAAAAAGTTAACTTTAATTTTTGTTGTTATTCTACCATCAATATTTACCCCACTCTTAATACTGTTAATATTTAACTTCGTTAATATTTTAACCGTTAAACAGTTAAAGGGACTAAATAGAATTAATTAAATTTGAAATTCAAGCAATAAAATTTTCAATTGTAGAATTTGTTTCCAATTTCTTTTGGACTCAATTCAATTATTGAAGTTGTAAATTTGTCCAACTCCAAACTACCTGCCATCCATCCAATTTAGTTATTAAAATATTTAATTAGGACCCTTTCGCATAATTTTTCCTAAAATCTATAATAGAAAAATAGGAAGACAAATGTTATTAGAATCTTAAAAACTTCCATGTTTGTTTGTTTGTTTTTTTTTTTTTTTTATTTTATTTTTAATAAGGACCTAGAGAGTTCATTTATAAACATTATTACTAAAGAGAACTAATAAAAATATGTGTGTGCATGAAGCATCTTTTTTTTTTTATTATAAATAAAGAAATATTTTATAATTAATATTAAACTCTTTGAAACCTCTATATCAACCCAACCAATAAAAATTAATTTTCAGTTTATTTGAACCCACAAAAACGTGTATTTCGATATTTCAACTCATAGATTATGGTCCATATTTGTCAATACCAATCACGTTTAGAAAATAAAATAAATTGTCAATTCTATAACCACAATAAATTTTCAATAGTAACATAACTATACTACAATCAAAATTTAAAATTCATATATATAACATGTCATGAACATTACATTAATGCATCTTAAGATGGCCAAGCTCAATAAGAATAAAAATATTCATAAGTAGTATATTAATTACAACAATCTAAAAAAAAAAAAAAAAACAGCTCAATAAGAATAAAATATTAATAACTATTACATTAATTACAACAATCTAACTACATGCTTCCAACAATTTTCTAGGTGAAGTCATTGTCATAATGTTGAACATTTAAGACTATTTTAAAGAAAATGATAGATATTGGATATAACTTAAGGTCACCAAATCAAAACTGACACCAGAAATATATTGCAATCAATTTTTTAAATGGTCCCCAAATAAAAAACATGATAGCCTAACTTTCTTTTTTGGTCTCTAGCGAGCTAAGTGAGTATTAGGGATGTCTACGGGATGGGACAGGGGTTGAGACCTTTTCAATCCCCATCTCCACGAAATTTCTCATTAATGACGTCATCAAGGAAAATTCCCAAGAGGTCAACCAACATAGAACTTCTCCAAGCTAAGCACACTTAACTTCAAAGTTCCTATGATTGAGCCACCGAAAAGGAAGGTGCACTTTGTTGGTATAGGTACTATTTATCAATTGTTTTAAGCATTTCTTGACCATATACTTTCATGTCCTCAGGATCCCTCTCATTTGAATGTGATCTCGGTTCATTCATGTACCCCTCCAAATCTCGGGCGTCACATGAATCAACTAATTCTTTTGATAAATTTTCAAATAGTTTATTTTTTATGGAAAATATTAATTAAATTTCAACTAGATAGTTAATTATTCACATGAAATATTCATTCAAATAGTTAATTTTTTTTTTTAAAAAAAGAATATTTATTTAAAGATAGAACTCTTAAATCTCTTAATAGAAACACAATAATATTTCATATCCAATTATCTTTTCAAATGTTTAAACCATATAATTCAAACATATCCAATTTTCTAAATCATTAACAATAAAACTGTAAATTAATATATTAAACAGAAAGTCCCTCTCGGGCCAGTGAGAGGGCGGGATCCCTTTGTTCAAGTCCCGGAGTCACCACTTAAGGGAACACTCATCTACTTCTCCTAGAAGCGGGAAGGAGTGAATTCCTTCTTGTGTTGTCATGTCCCCAGCCTCCCACTCGGTCTTGTCCCCAAAAAGGAAGACATATTGAGTCGGCGTATTGGCCACTCTCACCCATGCTAATCAAAGGACAATCCCTCATGAGAAGGAGTTCATGACACACTCAGGATTAAGACTGAGTTACCTAGGTCATCGTATTGAAACAGTAACCTAACTAGTTAACGGTGTTATAACTAAAGGTTGACTATTTCGTGGTCCGGTCTTATGCAAACTCATTGCATAGGATACCCCCGCTCGCATGTCTCCTACATGGATGCCTTGGATTAATACGTTTGTATCGAATATAAAGCGGGCCGTATCACATAGTGTTACTAGGATAAGGTACCCAACATCATCCTTGTACTATCGACCTTTTAGGTTGTTAATTGAACACCAATCCCTGTATGTCCCCACATACTAGTTCAAGTCACATGTAAACAACCTTGGATCTTAGTTTATTGGATTTGGGTCAAATTGTGCAATATTTAACAATAACACTTTATTGTAGAAACTCAATAACACTTTATTGAAACAAGTATACAATTTGTTTACATTCACTATCTACGAGTTTTAGGGCATAAAACCCAACAATATAATGGGTTTGTTATATTGATTATATATTATAATGCAATGTATATATTTATTATTTGAAGAAATATTACATTCTACCATCAATTGAGTGATTAGATGTAAATAAGAGTTAATGTGAACAAATTGATAAAATTAGAAACATCCTAGGTCATTAGATATTAATAACAAAAAATGTAATAACCATCTCATATACAGGCGGTCAAGACCAGAGTACTGGTTCTTGGAGAATTCCTCTGAAATATTGAGGTAGAGTCGGCAACTTGGCTGGGAGTCCGTTTTTTATCCAGAATTTCATCGCCCTGTAGATCCTTTCACCTGGAGAAATGGACATAGATGAGTTAGTGCATGAATGGAAACGCTTCAGCCTTATGGAAGATGAAAGAGATGCTACTCTAGCGTTAACTTCTGAAGAAACAAAGAAAATAGAGGATCAAATTGAACACAACTTGGTTGGAAAACTCTTGTCCAACAGGAATATATCCAAAGTGGCCATAAAGAATGCAATGTGGGGAGCTTGGAAAACAAGGAGTGATTTCAAAGTAGAAACTCTCAGCAAGAACGTTTTTACTTTCATCTTTGAAAGTAAAGAAGATAGAAATTGGATAATGAAGAATGGCCCCTGGCTCCTTGACCGAAATCTGTTAATTCTTGAAGTACCTTCAAATAGCCAAAGAACAGCAGACCTTGAATTCAAGAAGGTGGATTTATGGCTAAAGGTAATCAATCTTCCAATAGGGTATCGTAATGAAATTATTGTTAAGAAAATTGGAGATATTGTTGGGGTCTTTCAGGAATGGGACAACAATCAATTTAGCTCATCTTGGGGCAATAGTATCAGGATTCGTTCAACAGTGGACATATCAAAACCCCTGAGGATTCATGTTCAAGAAAAGCAAGAACAAAGAAGATTTCTGGTTTACATTTCGTTATGAGAGGCTTCCTGATTTGTGTTTTCAATGTGGAAGAATAGGCCATTTTGCAAAAGAATGCTCAGACAAAACCACAGATGACGTTCCTAACCGTAATAGTTACGAATTTGGCTCATGGATGAAGTTCCAAGGCTTTATAAAGCAAGGAAGACAACAAGACATACCAGAGGTAGATGAAAATCAACCGGATACAAATGAGGAAGAGAATGATGAACAACCTACTCAAACTACAGAAGCAGGGGTGGGGTTGGAAGTTGATTTGAATCAAGAAAGCCCAGTGTTTGATGGTTTGGAAGACATTCTGAAAAATTTTATGGGTGAAGACAATAATGGCAATGAGACTCTAAACATAAATGATATTGGAGATAATATGGAATGGAGAACTCAATACTCAAAAGAAAACAACCAGCACATTAATCTCCCCATCATGATACCTAACGAAGGAACAAGCAAATTACCTAAAGGTATGGGATCACCACAATGGAAAAAGAGCTGGACAAGAAGGAAAAATGTGATACATAAGGACAAATCTTCTAAGGAGACCGTTGGACCACCAAAAAGGAAGACTGATACAGAGGTTGAAAATGATGCAAAAAGAAGGAAATATGAATCTGAGGAAGACAGGAACCAAGTGACACAATCTGAAAATTTGGCAGTGGCTGGAAACTAGCCCTGCCTTGACCAATGAATGTCATTTGTTTGAATGTCAGGACTGTAAAAAACCTTGTGTTATCAAGGAAACCCCAGATTTTATTTCTTAGTGAGACTAAATGCAATGACAAAACAACATAAAAGTTAAAGATTGGATACAATTTTGATGGATGCTTCACGATTCCTAGTTTGGGTGCAAGAAGAGGATTATGCTTGTTATGGATGAATCAAAGGCCAATGTTAGTTAAATCTTTTTCTAATAATCATATCGACACCGAAATTAGTTGGGAAAGAAGCATTATTAGATTTACTGGTATATATGTTTTTCCAGAAGCTAATCAAAAATTTCAGACCTGGGATCTAATTCGCAGTCTACACCGAACAGATGATGGGAGTTGGTTAGTAGGAGGAGACCTAAATGAAATAATCTGCAATGAAGAAAAAAAGGGGGCCCGCCTAGAGACAGAAAGAATATGGAGGAATTTAGAAAATGCATTGATGATTGTGGACTACGAGACCTATCTCCTACAAAGGACATTTTTACGTGGCATGACATTAGAAGAGATGCTCACATATGGGAGAGGCTTGACCGCTTTCTTTGTAATGTTTCCTTTGACTCAACTTACAATTTTTTTGAGGCTAGCAACTTGGACTAGAGCTTTTGAGATCACAGGCCAATTGAAGTAAAAATTCTGCATCAACAACCAAAAGACAAAATTAGGCAGAATAGACAATTCAAATTCGAAGAATATTGGACACATCATTCTGAATGTGAGGATCTAATCATGATAAATGACAACTGGAAAGGTTTTTCTTCCTCTTCTTCTTCTTTAGCCTTTGATTTGAACAAATGTTCTCATGCTCTTAATAAATGGGGTAAAAACTTAAATTCTCAAAGGAAAAACAGAATATCTGAATGTAAAAAAGCTTTAAAGGAGGCTTACAATAACACACCTAATGTGAACTTTGATATAATTCATGGAATTGAATTAGAGTTAGATATTCTACTTGAGGAAGATGAAATATATTGGAAACAAAGTTCTAGAGAGAATTGGCTTAAACATGGGGATAGAAATTCTAAATGGTTCCATAAGAAAGCAACTATGAGAAAGAAAAATAATGAAATCCTTGGAATCATGGATAAAAATGGAATTTGGTCTGAAGACACCAATGTTATAGAGAATACTTTTATATCCTATTTTGAAGACCTTTTTACTTCCTCAAATCATTCCCCTGATTATCTAAATTCTGCTTTAGATGGTCTTAGTCCAAAAGTTAACCACAGAATGAACAATATATTATTAGCACCTTTCTCTAGGCTGGAAATAGAAAAAGCGATAAAACAAATGTTCCCCAAAAAGCCCCCGGGTTCCGATGGCTATTCAGCTATTTTCTATCAAAGTTATTGGCACATTGTAGGGGACAAAACAATTGATGAGTGCCTTAACTTTTTAAATGGTGAGGTGGATCTAGTAAATTGGAACAAGACTAATATTGTACTTATCCCTAAAATTCCCAATCCAAAAAAAGTAGGAGATTATAGACCTATTAGTCTTTGTAATGTGAACTATAAAATAATAACTAAGACAATAGCTAATAGGTTGAGTAGTGTCTGAAATGAAATCATCTCGGAATCACAATCGGCTTTTATTAAAGGGAGACTTATTACAGATAACATAATCCTAGATCATGAATGTATTAATGCCATTAGAAATAATAAATTTGGTAATAGTAAAATGGCGGCTATTAAGCTTGATATTAGCAAAGCTTATGACCGGGTAGAGTGGAATTTCCTAAAGGAGATAATGCTAAGATTGGGTTTTAATATCAATTGGATTAACTTGATTATGAGATGCATTTCAACTGCTGAATTTTCAGTTCTAATAAATGGTAATAAACATGGGAATTTCAAATCCAATAGAGGTTTATGATGCACTAATTGCTAACCGCAAGTGTACGGGTCAAGTTATAATATAGTGAATATAAATTCGAATGTCGTCCTCTGGATTGGTGTCTAGCCAAATTTTAATTACCGAAAATACTTTTGACCAGTTTTATTTAGGGAATCAAATTGAATGAAAATATATTTGAATCAAACACAAAACTAAAGCAAAAAGTAACAATCAAATGGGAAGAATTGGTCTTAGGGATTTGATTTCACCAATTGGAGTTATGGATTAATAAACGGATTAACACATGCTATGATTCATAAATCTTGGCAACTAAAATCACACATATCTCTCCCGAGCATACATGATTCTCCCATATGCAATTGAATCAGATATCCCTATCTAAATCCAATAAACATACAAGGCAATAAGGCTAACCTTTATAACAATTTCTAGAATTAACCTTAATCTCCCGATTTTTAGCTAAATTCTAGTTATGCATATTGATTACCAATTTAAATCCTCTCTCCCGAGTTAGATTCAAATATAAACATCAATCAATTTATGACCAGTAAATCGAAAGCATTAAGGATACAACATATGCATAAATGACATCAATAACATAAATACCGTAAATCAATCCAAAACGTGCCCAACGGCTACATCAATCCCTAAGAATTAAAGCCTAGCTACTCATACAAAACGTTACAATATAGCAAGAGTCTAAAACAACCATCAAAACTATCTAAGGTAAGGGAAAAGAGAAATAAACTTGTTGTAGGCCGAGACCGAACGTCCCTGTCACGATCCCCACGAACAATGGGTTGATTTCCACCTTGCTCCCTTTGTTTCAGCCTCCAAAGCCTCTGTTTTTCCTCTATTGTCGGCTCCAAAACGTCCCCAAATTGAACTCTCCCAAAAACCTAGCCGAAAGGATCATTATATAGCAAATTTTCGTCCTAGCGTCTCGACGCTGCCTTAAAAAACGCACGTTCTGGCAAGGAAACTTCGCAGCGTCGAGACGCTAAGGCCACAGCGTCGAGACGCTGTGACCTTTATGCGCCCATTCTGATATGGAATGCCAGTGTCGAGATGCTAAAGAAGCAGCGTCCCGACACTGGTCTATATTTGACCCAAAATTGACTTTTTTCCTTGTTGATTCTCTTCGGTTCTTTTGTATCTTTTCACGTTCCGAACACCCGATTGACTCCAATATTACATTTTAGCTCCAATCAACAATTTCCTACAAAATAAACAATTAAGTGCAATAAAATAGCCAATAATCATCAAAGACTAGCTAAATTAAATAAGTAAAGATAGCTAGCTATGCTCGCTATCAAATACCCCCAAACTTAAGCTTTTGCTAGTCCTCGAGCAAACTACAAATCAAACATACAGTAGAAGTATGGATGCAACAATCATAACTCAATCCTCAAGGCTCAAAAGTCAATAACCAAGCAAGCAAAAGACATGCACACAAAGACCAATGAGGGAGACAAATTAAAATTTTTCCAAAATTAACTTGCACAAGCGAGATCTAACTCAACAAGATCAGACTCTACTAGCCCGGGATTGATTTATTAAACTCTCAGCTCATCTTCCCTCTACACTGGCACTAAGGTATCACTAATGAGTTAATGGAACCAATTAGTTTGTTTACCTCCATACTTAGGTGCTTATAAGTGAAAATTAAATCAAGCATTTATATGTGGCACTAGCTTTCACACACCTATTGTAGGGACCCTTAACCAGAGTTTTCTCTAGTTGGCCTAACTCATCACAACAGGGGTAGCTCTTTTTGCCTAAACTTTATTAATCATTGCATTGCGCGCATAAGTCATGACTTTTTTTTTTCTCTTTCAAATTGTAACAAGAAGAATGATTTTTCTTTATGAGCATGATAAGCATATATTCTTTTCTTTCCTCCTAAGCAAGATCAAACATGCTAATTTGCAAAAAAATTAACTCTTTTGCTCTTCCTTACACCTATCGAGGTGACAACAAGCATATGAACCTAATAATTCACTCCTAAGCATTCAAATCCAAATCTAGCCAAGACAAATATTCTACTCATGCAAGTCATCTCCTAGAAAAAGTTTAAAAAGTCTCCCTTTTTGGGCACTCATGCTTACAACTCATCGAAAGCTTGAAAATTGACAACAAAGCCTATCCTAGAACATCATAGTCATGCAAAAATAGCATCCATAAAAAAACATATGCTTAATTCAAAGAAAGCTCAAAACTATAGCCCGAACTCAGATGCTCAAGGGCTCCACAAACAACCATATTCCACCCCCAAACTTAAAACATGCATTGTCCTCAATGTATAAATCAATAAAGCATAGTCAAGCATGAAAACAAATAAAGAGTGGAAGGGGTGAACAATTCTGCCCTGGAATGATGACCTTTTCATGAATGCTTGGCAAAGGCAAGAACACGGGAACACCTACAAAACAACAACAACAAAAAGATCAAAGACATAAAAAAGAAAAAACAAACTAACTTGGGTTGCCTCTCCTAATCGCTTGTTTAACGTCTTTAGCTCGACGTGCTCGTGCAGTCTGTCAAGGCACATAAAAATTCTCGTATTTCTTTTGGCCCTTCTTTCTTGAATCAATATAACCAACGATCGCTAGCAAACTGACTAGCTTCTCATGAGCCCCTGAAACAGAATTATTTTTTGTATTTTTGAATAAAAGAAGCATAAAAGGAGAAATATCAAAATAAAGAGACTTTGACTCTAAAATTGACTCATGAGAATACAAAAAAGAACAATCAAAATCTACAAAGGATGGAGAAGATAAAACAGACGAAGGTTTTTCAACCTCAAACTCTACCTCCTGAACTTCCTCTAACACTACAAGCTCATTTTCTTTTTCTTCCTCACAAACATGTTCTTGATAGGTGCTACAACTCTCCAATTCTTCTCTACTATTCATGCAACTCACCCCTAACTGCCCATCCTTAGCAAGATCGAAAGAACTAAGCTCATGAATGGGTGCCAATGAATCACTAGACATCCTATGGAAGTGGATCCCACCTCACTAACTTCCTGTGGAGTTTGAAGTCCTTTTATAATTTCATCAAATTTTAAACTCTTGCTCTAGACTCCTTAATATAATTTTGAACTATGCTTTCCAAGGAAGAATTTTCTTTTAAAGGGGTAAAACTTGAAGATGATAAATTGGAGTATGGTGTTGAATAAAAAGCCATTCAAATCAATTAAAGCAACAATGATAATTAGGCTTCCAATCAAATAATCACCCAACAAGAACAAATGACTAATACTCAAACAAAAAAGGAAAGAAAAAGAACAAAGAAAACTAAATAGAAAAGGAAAACAAAAACAAAAAATGAAATAAAACAAATAAGGAAAAAATCAAACAAACAAGGAAAACACTAAAATAGGAATGCTACAAATATGGAAAAAAAAATTGCAATCTACCTAAAAAAAATAAATAAATGAAAAACAAAAACAAAAAAGGAAAGAACTAAAATAGGAAACTAACAAATTTGGAAAGAAAACAAATAAGTATCTACAAAATAAAAATAAAATATAATATGGAAAAAACTAATCTAAAAAGGAAAAAAAAAACTAAAAAGAAAAAAATATATCTATGGAAAATTCAAACAAATATGGAAAAATCTAAATATGGAAAAGAAAAACAATAAAGGAAAAAAATGCAATCTACCTAAAAAAAACAAAAATAGAAATAAAATAAAATACACCCTAAACTAAGACCGAACAATTTTTCCACAATATTAATTTAACTAAATATACCAACCCCCGACAACGGCGCAAAAAACTTGATGTGCAAGGCAACGACGCCAAAAACTTGATGTGCAATTTGCTTACCGCAAGTGTACGGGTCAAGTAATGATATAGTGAATATAAATTCGAATGTCGTCCTCTAGATTGGTGTCTAGCCAAATTTTAATTACCGAAAATACTTTTGACCAGTTTTATTTAGGGAATCAAATTGAATGAAAAATATGATTGAATCGAACACAAAACTAAAGCAAAAAGTAACAATCTAATGGGAAGAATTGGTCTTAGGGATTTGATTTCACCAATTGGAGTTATGGATTAATAAACGGATTAACACATGCTATGATTCATAAATCTTGGCAACTAAAATCACACATATCTCTCCCGAGCATACATGATTCTCCCATATGCAATTGAACCCGATATCCCTATCTAAATCCAATAAACATACAAGGCAATAAGACTAACCTTTATAACAATTTCTAGAATTAACCTTAATCTCCCGATTTTTAGCTAAATTCTAGTTATGCATATTGATTACCAATTTAAATCCTCTCTCCCGAGTTAGATTCAAATATAAACATCAATCAATTTATGGCCAGTAAATCGAAAACATTAAGGATACAACATATGCATAAATGACATCAATAGCATAAACACCGTAAATCAATCCAAAACGTGCCCAACGGCTACATCAATCCCTAAGAATTAAAGCCTAGCTACTCATACAAAACGTTACAATATAGCAAAAGTCTAAAACAGCCATCAAAACTATCTAAAGTAAGGGAAAAGAGAAATAAACTCGTTGTAGGCCGAGACCGAACGTCCCCGTCACGATCCCCACGAACAATGGGTTGATTTCCACCTTGCTCCCTTTGTTTCAGCCTCCAAAGCCTCTGTTTTTCCTCTATTGTCGGGTCCAAAACGTCTCCAAATTGAACTCTCCCAAAAACCTAGCCGAAAGGATCATTATATAGCAAATTTTCGTCCTAGCGTCTCGACGCTGCCTTCAAAAACGCGCGTTCTAGCAAGGAAACTTCGCAGCGTCGAGACGCTAAGGCCGCAGCGTCGAGACGCTGTGACCTTTATGCGCCCATTCTGATATGGAATGCCAGCGTCGAGACGCTAAAGAAGCAGCGTCCCGACGCTGGTCTATATTTGACCCAAAATTGACTTTTTTCCTTGTTGATTCTCTTTGGTTCTTTTGTATCTTTTCACGTTCCGAACACCCGATTGACTCCAATATTACATTTTAGCTCCAATCAACAATTTCCTACAAAATAAACAATTAAGTGCAATAAAATAGCCAATAATCATCAAAGACTAGCTAAATTAAATAAGTAAAGATAGCTAGCTATGCTCGCTATCAGTTTACCTCAAGGGGATCCCTTATCTCCATACTTGTTCCTTTTGGTTACGGAAGGCCTTTCACATTTGCTTTATAGAGAATTGAAGAGGGGCTCTATTTCAGGATTATCATGTGTGGGTGGGCCAGTTATTTCTCATCTTCTATTTGCAGACGGTAGTCTGATTTTTTGTAAAGCTGAAGCTAATGAACTGATTGCTTTAAAAAACATTCTTAAAATATATGAAGATGTTTTAGGGGAGGCTATAAACTACTCTAAATCAGCAATTCTTTTCTCTTCTAAGATTAATAATGATAATAGTGATTTTCTGAGTAGTATTTTAGGGATTAATAAGGTCAAGGATTTTGGGAAATACCTTGGGGTTCCTTCAGTCCTATCTAAAAATAAAGCTAGAGACTTTAGTTTTATCCTTGATAAAATATGGAAATCAGTTCAAGGTTGGAAAAGACCCTTTTTTTCAACAGCGGGTAAAGAAATTCTCATTAAGAGCATTGGCCAAGCTATCCCATCCTATGCTATGAGTATTTTTAAATTTCCTAAGCATTTGTGTGATGAAATTACTAGAAGTTTCGCTAGATTTTGGTGGGGTTCTAGTTCGGAAAAGAAAAAACTACATTGGGTTAGATGGGATAAACTTTGCCTTCCAAAGAGCTTAGGAGGCCTAAATTTTAGGGACATTGAGGGTTTTAATAAAGCTCTTATCGCTAAACAAATTTGGAGAATTATTGAGGAGCCGAACTCCCTGGTAGCTAGATTTCTTCAAAATATTTACTTTAAAAACTCATCCATTTTGGAAGCTAATGTGGGTAGAAATCCTTCATATCTTTGGAAAAGCTTCATTTGGGGTAGAGATTTACTGATTAAAGGAATTAGAAATAGAGTTGGAAATGGGGAATCAATTTTCTTCTTTAAGGACCCTTGGATCCCAAAGGAAGTTACTTTGAAGCCAACTTGTATTAATGGTGCCTTTTTAGAAAGTAAGATCTCTGAGTTCATTTTGCCTACGGGGGGTGGGATATTCAAAATCTTCAAGGGGCAGTTTTAAGTTCCGACTGTGAGGTTATCAAAAGTATTCCAACAAATAAGAGCCTTAGGGACAAACTTATTTGGCATTATGACAGAACGGGATCCTATACTGTTAAGAGCGGTTATAAACTCTTTATGAAATCTAAATTGGAAGGAATTTCTTCAAGTTCTAACATTATGTCAAACATATGGAACAATATTTGGAAGCTTAAAATTCCCTCAAAAGTTAAACATTTCCTATGGAAAGCTTTAAATAACACTCTTCCAAACAAAGAAAATTTAAATCATAGAGGGATTAATGTTCTAAATATCTGCCCTATGTGCAATTCTTTTCCAGAAAATACTGATCACTGTTTATTTACATACTTTCGAGCATATGAAATATGGAAACTTACTTGCGATTTTGTGTTTTTGGACAAAGACTTCTGGGGAAGCTTCGTAGATAGGTGGATCAAAATCAACTCCTGCACAACAATGGAAAACCTAGGCTTAATAGTTGTTTTGTGTTGGGCTATATGAAGCGATAGAAACAAGTGCGTTCATGGTGAAGAAATTCCATCCTATCAAATTCGGAGCAAATGGATAAGAGATTACCTCGAATCCTTCTGGCGCCTCAACGATCAGTCCTCGTCTGGAAGGCGAATCAGAAGCAATGATGCCTCCCTTTCTTCGATCGGTTTCAATCACTGGTCTCCCCCAAATCGTGATTTTTGGAAACTAAACTCTGATGCTGCATGTTCGAATGAAGTGACGATGACAAGTATCAGGATGATTTGCAGAGATTTCAAGGGTAAAGCGATGGTGGCTGCGTTAAGATCTTTAGATGTGAGATTGGAGGCCCATATTGCTGAGTTATGGGCCATACTTGAGGGAATAAGGCTGGCCTGCTCGATGGGCTGCTCAAATTTGGTTGTGGAGTCAGATTGTCAAATTGCCATAAATTTCATCAACAAGGTCTCTCCAACTTGGTCAGATTCTGAGGCATTAGTAGTGTCCATCGGGAGCTTTTTGCATCTGTTTAGGGATATCTCTTTTATTTTTGCTCCTAGATCTTGCAATAGGACTGCCCATGAGATTGCTAGATATGGGAAATCCATAAACAATAATGAAGTTTGGGTATTAAATTTCCCAAACTGGTTGTGTATGTGGGTCGAGTATGACCGGCCATGCATTTTTAGCCCAAGTGGCGTAATAATATGAGGTATTATTTTTCAAAAAAAAAAAAAAAAAAACAAAAAATGTATATTAATAACAAAATAGAAAAAAAAAATGCAAACTGTATACTTGAATTGCTATTCATACTCAAATTTAAACAAAAAATGAAAGAAAAATTATAAAAAAAAATTGATTAAAAATAAAAAATTATTATTATTTTTTTAAACTAAAAAAAAAAATGGGTAAAATACCTTTTTGGTCCCTCATGTTTCAGGTTAGTTTCTAATAGGTCCCTAGGTTTCAAAATTGAACAATCAAGTCCCTACTGTTTAAAAAATGCTTCTATTGAGTCCTTGGACCGTTAATTTTTTTAACGGTGCTGACGTGGCAGTAACGGTGCTGACGTGGAATTTTAAAAATATTAATATATTAATTTTTAAATTAAAATAATAATTAAATAATAATAATAATAATAATAATAATAATAAAAAAAACCCTTCTTTCTCCTGATTCCCCTTTCCCCTTTCGTTCTTCTCTCTCCCTCCTCTTCCATCCCTCTCCTTCGTCTTTCCCTCCTTCAACCCTCCTCCGGCGAGCTGTTACCGGCGACAAACACTGCCACCATCACTCGTCGTTGCCGACAACGACCGCCGCCACCATCTTCGTTTTCAAACTGGAAAAAAACTCACCCCTCCCCCATATTCTTCTCCCTCAACAACCCCCCCCCCTCATCTATCATCTTCTCCCCCAAACTCCTTTCTCCGCCCTAATTTTTCTTCAATCTGAAGAAAAAACCCCACCTTCCCCTTCCTTCGATCTGGAAAAAAAAATTAACGAACCCAGTTTTCCCTTCTTCGATCTGAAAAAAAAACCCCACCTTCCCCTTCTTCGATCTGAAAAAAAAAAACGAACACACCCTCATCTATTTTTTCCACAAATCATCATATCTCCACAACAAATTCAGATCTGAAAACTGGAAAAAAAAAAAAGAAATAGCAACATGCAATAGCTTTGAGCGACGACCATGTTCGGATTTGAGCGACCCATGAATCAAAACGTGAGCAGAGAGACGAGAAAGAAGAAGATCTATGGAGGGGTTTGTTTGAAGAAAAAAGAAAGCGGTAGAATGGGTTTTTTATTTGAAGAAGAAGAATGTGAAGGAAGGCTCCTTCGAACGCTCCAGCAAACGAAAAGAAAACCTTTGAGGAAGAAGGAACATGAGGAGGAAGAAGAAAAAAAAGGTATAAAAAAAAAAAAAAAAAAAAAAAAGAAGGAAATCGTACCAGAAGGGGCACGATGAGGGGAAGGGGAAGGGAGAGAGTTTTTGTTTTTTGTTTTTTGGTTTTTTTTTTAATTATAATTATAATTATAATTATAAATATATTATATTTATTATTATTTTAATTTTAAAAACTATTATTTTATTATTAAATATTGCCACGTCATCATTCCGTTAAATGACTAACGGTTGAAGGACTTAATAGACTTATTTCTTAAATAGTAGGGACTTGATTGTTCAATTTTGAAACCTAGGGACCTATTAGAAACGAATCCGAAATAGTAGGGACTAAAAAGGTATTTTATCCAAAAAAAATTATTCATACTCAAAATGCTTGATCAAATAGAAAGAAAAAAAGAAGACAAAAGTATATTACTCATATTGCTTCACCGAAACAATAATGGAGCCGTAGATGAATTTTTTGATTGACGACAATGATAATAGAGTCGCAGATGTTCTTCAATTTGACGGTAATTGATTGAAGTTTTTTTGTGACAAGTATTTAGAGGTAGGGTTGAGTATTGGTATGTCGTACTTTTATGAATCAATACATCAGAATTTTGGAAGAAAAAATAGAAAAGATTTAATTGGAAAATCTTATGTCAATTTTCATATCTATATATCTATACTATATCTATACTATATTAAAAAGTGAGGATGTTGGAAAAACATTTTTGGACACTTTTGTCCTTTCTTTGATTTACTAAATTACAAGATATGTCATTAACGATTAATTATAAATAGTATATTAATTAAATTAATAACTAATTCTCAATAATAAATTTACAGAATCTTAAAGGTTGGAATACTAAAGGTTTTTCCTACCACTTAAATGATTTTTTTTTCTTTAATTTAATTCAAAATGTAAAATTAAAAGTTATAGAATTCAAAAAGTTTTATAACCCCCACATTCTACTACTATAAAAAAGGGTTTTCTTCACCATTTTTTCACCACACACCTACAACTTTGTTCTTTCTTTATTCTTTATTCTGTATTTTTATTCTCTCATTGTCTTGCTCTCCAAAGCTCTCCAATCTTTAAAACATCTCAAGATGATATACTTTTCAAATCTAAGATAGGAAGAGGACATCCAGAAGCTCTACAAAGGGTTCTGGAAAGATCAAGAAAATCTCATTTGGAGATGAACCCCTAGGTAATAGTATTATGCGTCTTCGAAATAACATTAGGGAAATTTCTTGGTTGTTGGTGTTACATTCAAGATGCAAAGGATGCTTGTGTCATTATCTATATCCCAAACCCTAAGGGCCCGTTTGGTTTAAGGTTTTATAGATGCCTGGGAATACATTATGCCTGGGAATATTATGCCTGGGAATAAGATGGCTGGGAATCAAAGATAACTGTGTTTGGTTGTACATGGGAATGTCATCAGGATTTTATGAGAACAAATTATGTCTGTATTTATTTTTTAGAATTAATCAGGTAAACTTTATGTAATTTTAATAAATTAATCAATAAAATAATCAAAATTAATTCAAACTATTAATAAAAATTAATGAAATAATATCTTTAACTACAATAATTTAATATATTGTATCCATAAATATTAATAAGACAAATATTTAATAATAATATGATTATTTAGTTATTATAAGGAAATTTAAAAAAGTAATTAATTGATTATAAATAATCGATAAGTAATTAATTATAATTATTGAAAAATGAATTTTTATAATAAATTCATTTAAATGATTTTAATTCAATAATTAAATATATTTTCGATAATATTGACTAATTAATTATAATTTTAGTAAATATGTAATTACATCCCTTTAATAAACTCGGACTAAGTATTTGTTTAAAAGTCCTAGAAAAAAGTATTTGTTTAAAAAAAATGAAATTCTTGACAAATTATTATTTAATCTAATTAAATAATTTATTATATTATTTTTAATTTTGTATCCAATAGTTAATTAATTAACTATATTCAAAATAAAATTGCATATAAAAATAAAAAAGAAGAGATGGGAAAAGAGAAAACCCATGCTTTTGCAAGGGCATAGAAAACCCTTGCTTATGGGCATAAATGATGTCTGGGAATGCGTTATTTCCTGGGCCCACCACAGAAATCTTGAAACAAACAAGGGTATTAAAAACCCTTGCCCATTCCCATCTCCAAAAACCTTGTACCAAACGGGCCCTAAGAGTTGCGACATTACAACTCAAGTTTGATGAACTTGAATAACAGTGTATTAATAATTCATGTATTTTTTTTTTTTTATTGAAGAAACAAGTGTATAGCTAAGTCCTTAATTTTTGTCTATCAATTGTGATCAAGTTAGCAAATTTATTTGAAGAAACAAGTGTATAACTAAGTTCTTATTTTTTTTTCTTTTATAATTCGTGTATTTTTTTTTTATTGAAAATGTTTGTTGAAAAAATAAGAACTTATTGATCAATTACAAAGTATGTTTCTTTTGTTGAGAAAATAATCATGTACCTAATGTCACACAAATTTTTAATTAATTATAAACAATACATTAATTAATTATCAATAATAAATTAAGAATTATTTATCCACCATAATTTATATGGAATATGAAGAATTGAAATACAAAAAGTTTTCTCATTCCACATTCTCAAGAAATTAAATAATTTTTCTTTGATTATAATTATAATATGAAATCAAATTAGTAAATTAATTTTATCTTTATTAAGGTTGAAAAAAAACAATACATAAGAAAAAGTTAGCATTGAAATAATTAGAATTTCTAATAAAAAAAATAATAATTAGTCCAACTTAGGTAAAATAAAATTTTCAAATTTTTTTAAAAGAAAATAACTATATATTTTTTAATTGATATATTAAAAACAATAAAATGTAACCTAAAGTTTACTAAGATTTTGGTGTATGAGATAATGCCATTTAAATGCACCCATAGAAATTAAATGCATATATGAAATGTGAAAAGGTAGAATGTAAAAAGTTTCCTCCATGTAGATAAATTAAATTATAAAATTAATATTTTTATCTAATTATATTTAATTATAGAATATAAATTTTTTAGAAGGTCAAAAGTTTTATATTGATTTCATTTCCTTCAACCCTAAATTTGTCTCTTCTACTCATTTCTCACAACAATTTGAAAGTTCAAATTTAAGAAAATTAAGAATATAACCAAGAACATTAAAAAATATATATTGATAATAATTAAGAATAATTGTAAAAAAATAATAATAAAGAATATGATTAATATTTTAATGGGGTGAATAATAAAATATTGACGAATAAGAAATGCATAAGTTAATTTTGATATCATTTTATAATTGTAAAATAATAATAATAACTATTTATATAAAAACTACAATTAATTTGATTTTATTATTAATAACTATTTCTTTTAATTTTGTCATTTTTACAATTACACTAACATTCAATAATGAAATAAATTTATCTATTTATAATATAGAAGGAACTTATGAATTTTTTTTTTAAATTTAAAATTAAAACACATTCTAATATTGTTAGATAATTTTTTTTATTCCATATAATTAATTTTTTTTTTATATATAAAATGAAGTGTGTTAAAAAGACATTTTTGGATTACTCTATTCCTACCTTTTTTCTAAATTTACAACTATGTCATCGACATTTTTTTTTTTTTTGAGAAGACCATGTCATCGACATTAATTAATAATAATAAATAGATTTTTATGATTGCAACTTTTCTTTAACAATTGAATTTAGTACAAATATATATATATATTTACAATATTAACTTTGCCCTTGTATGCAATACTTAAACTATAAAACTATCTTTAAAGTAAAAATCTAAAATTAAAATGAAAAATTGACTCTCTTAAATTGGAGGAGTACTAAAGTTCACAAATTTGTGGATTGAAATATTATTATCTAACTTTAATTTTTTTCTACTATCTTTGCTAAAAAATGACTTCCATATTTTTTTTCCTTGGAAAAAAAATAAAAAAGAAAGAATGGTAACCACAAAAACATTAAAATCATTTTAATAAATTTTCCACACTCATTCTCACCACCTCCCAAATATCTCTCCCTGATTATTTTATTTTATTTTTTTGACAATATCTCTCCCCCTTGATTAAATATAAATTGTTAATTTTTAAATAATTTTCAATAATAAGTAAATCATTATCAACTATAATAAATAAATAATGCTAAAAAACCCATAATAAATAAAGGAATCTAAAAAGTTAGAATATGAAAAGTTGTTATTATTTATTTTTCAAAAATTAAATGTTTTTCACTAGAAATAATGAGTAGTAGAATTCAAAAGTTTGCAATTCCAAAAAATTTGTATCGTTTTTTTTTAAGAAAAAACCACAATTTTTCTCTTTATTTTTAGTTATTTCTAATTTCCTTGCCCTCAAAGCCTCTCTAATATTGAAAGCAATTCTAGACATACCTTATACATTTTTTAGGATGACATTACCTTATGTATTCAAGTCTATAGGATGCATATATCAAATCTACATCGCTATTTATAAGTTTGGAAAGTTATAATTTTAATTTGATGAAGTTGAATATAATAATCGTTTTTTAGTAGAAATTAACATACAATTTTAAGGATGTGTATAGAAAGTTTTGATTTTTCTTAACTATTGTTTTTTAATGTTATTTTATACCTAGCTACCACATATGTTTTTTTAAAATTACTTTTATATTTTTTATTATTGTATTTTTTATTTAAAATGTTTGAACATGCTTTAATTTGTTTTTTTTAATTTGAAGGTGGGAGTTCGAACCTCTGACCTTTTATCGAACGATATATACCTTACAAAATGCTTCAACACATTTTGTTTTAATGAAATTTTTAAAAAATTGTTTTTGATTCTAAATATAACTTATTATAAAAATAAATTATAAAATATACATGATATTGTTAAATAAAAATGTGATAGGTATGTTGACATAAAAGATTAACAAGTTTATGAAATGAAAAATACATAAATTAATTTAAATTATTTATAAAATTATAAATTATATCATTTATATTTTTTATAAAATTATTTGATTGTTATAAAAAATATGAATAATTTGATGGACAAACGTGCATTCCACGTGCTAAAAAACTAGTAACTACAAATGTACATTTGTGAAATATTGGTTCCAAAATCGTGTAATTCTCATATTTTCTGTAATATAATTTGATGTTACAAATGACTTGGATATCCATTTAAAGCTGGACAGGAGAAGAGGCGGCGAGGCCCAAGCGAACAGCGAGCTTAGTAGAAATTTGGCCCACGTATGGTTGCTTCCATGTTTAGCAAACTCTGGCCTCTGGAGTAAGGAATTTGCAGCGCAAAACGAAGTGCAGAACGAGGAGGAGGAGGAGAAGAAGGGGCATCCTCCACCGCTGAGCCAAATCCGGTGCCAATCTTTTCCCAAACCTTCAATTCATCTTCATTTCTGCCCATCAAATTCCCCCTTTCTTTCCGCCAAAAACATCCCAATTCCTTTTAACCAATTACAACTCTACATTTACATTAACACATCTTCAACTTCAACTTCAACTTCCCCTTCCTTAATCGCCAATACCCCTTTGCTTCACCTTTTCAATTACCAATGCTAATACCCAGATTTCGAACTTCCCTAATTCTTCAAAATTCCTTCATTGGCTCAACTTTTGCAGCAAACCATGTCGCTTTTTTCCACTCTACCCCTGTCTCTTGCGATAAATGGAAGAGCAAATGGAAATTTGTGAGTTTTCCTTTTCCTTTTGGTTCTTCTGATTTTTCCTTTTCTCTCTTGTCGATATGAATTGGCCTATTTGCATAAGCTTACAATGTGTTCATATCATTTGTTTATTTTTTAGTTATTTGTGTAGAATTTCAACTTTGATTCTGAACTTTGGATGTTTCTCATTGTTTTCTTCTTTGAATGCTTCTTGACCTGCAAAGAGTTTAAGTTTATTGGGAGGGATTAGTTGATTGAGTTGCAGAAAGCAATTGAGAGATAGCTAATAATATTAGGACCTGAGTTTACTTTATAATGTGTAGAAGCAAAGCTATTAATTTACGCTATCCTTATTGCCTGGTTATGTTTGGGCTTGAAACTCTGTGGGTGGACCTGTTAGCTATGTGTGTTGCTTTTGGAGGGGCAAGCTAAAGAATTCCTATATAAGCATATCAACAGAACTTCCCAAGATCAAACCAATCCAGTTATTGTAATAGTTTAATCTTATTTCTGAAATGCGTTTCCTAGGTGGATGTTGGAAATTTGGGTGGAGAGTTGATTTCCAGTTGATCTTGTTTGCATATTTTTATCTGGAAATCATTTGATAACTGTAGGACTAGAAATTTATCACAGGACAGATTATTTTTATTGTTTAATGCAAAATATAACGATCCACCATTCGAGCAGGAGACATGTCATAAGCATTATTGTTTTCAAGCTAGGATCACGTTTACTTTGCCTTAGCATCAAATATCTATAACTGAATTGTGATCCTCGATTTAGTATGAAGCATTGACATTTTACTTTAGGGTTACATTTTCTTGCCCAACACATATTAAGATTTAAGCATAAATGAAGTCTCATGACTCTCATCCTATGATTGTTGGGTAGGTCTCTAGTTGTCTCATGTCACATGATGTGCTTAAGATAATGCATTGTTCAGTCCGAATTCAAGATGTTATGTTGTATGATCTGAGCCATGTGCTGATAAACTTTAACCGAATTATTCAAGAGAATGAAGGAGAGGATCATCAGAGTCTGCTATCTAGCACAACTTTCATTTACATTTAGATCACAAGAAGTGAAATAAATCTACTTGATCAACAATCATTTGCACCATTGAATGCATAATACTTTCCGCATTTCTAACTTCTTTAAAAAAAAATTGTTTAATATTTTGCAGGATGGTGGAAATGGAAAGGAGCCGTCAAAGGTATGTCAATTCAATCCATTAGGTGACTATTTTGTCTTTGTAATACTCAATTTTTGAACACTAAACGAAACTTTTCATTGAAAAAATGAGAAGAGAGTAATGCTCAAAAGATATTTCCACAAGGGGTGAAAAGAGAAAATAAGAAAAAATACAAAGGAAACAAGGAATCATCCAAAAAACTTGGAAAATTCAGCAATAATTGTGTGAGAGAACATAATGATAAAACTTGGAAACTTTAACCAATGGACAAACAACATTTGCAGGAACTAAAACCAAACCAACCACAAAACTGCCTCAATCTGAAAAGAAGCTTTCACAAACTTCAGAGCAAAATAAACCAAAAGGGTGACCTCAATCGATCACAAAGCAAAAAGTGGAATGAACCAAACTGGAAGCAATTGGGACTCTCCTAACAGCAGAGATAGCAGGTAAGACTAAAACCACTTCCTCAAAAATCATAACCAAGAGAAACAACCATTTCAAACAACACCACAAACGCCTAATAAGGTGGCTCTGACAGAAGAAAACAACTCAAATCTCCAAAAACAACCATAACAAAATGAAGCATGATCTCCAAAACTTGATCTATCAAATCACTGTGTGTAAAACCAAAGAAAATAGCAAAGCATAACCATTGACTTATTGACTTCCACAATCCCCTTGAGAAAAATAAACATACTATAATTAGGCTTTTTGATTAACCCCTTGAGAGCGAAAATTAAAATCTCTTTAAGTTGCAGACAACTCACCTTGCTTAAAGAGAAAATTTTATCCGATATCAAAACATCACTACTTGATAATTGAATTCATCTGAAACCTTAAAAATAGAGTTTTCAGACTTGATAGGAGTCTGGAATAGAGCTTTTAAATCATCAAGAATAGAATCTCCAGCTATATCCTCTTCACAAAAGCTACTATGATGCTGAAAATCAAGTTCCACACTACTTACACTAACATTAGATTGATAATCTGAGACAACAATATAGGGAGATAGGCATCTTTACAGTAAAGTGAAAAGAAGTTATAAAAATACTTGTCAAGAAAGGAATAATTGATTTAAAATTCTCACAATTTGATTTACACTATGCAGTGAAATGCATTTACAAATGCAGCTAATTCTTTACATCCTGAATTATATAGGTTCTTGATGAAGCCTTTTCGTTTAAATACACGTTGCTCACCTCCCCCCCCCCCATTTTTTGGCTTGTATTTTATTTATTATTTCTTTTAATGGTTCTAATGTTGAAAATGATAACTCCAGAATTATGTTAGATACGTAACCCGTCAAAGGCGTGCTGATACAAAAAAGGCTCTAAAGGACCTCCTCTACAATAGTGGATCTACCTTTCAGGTGTGCCCTCTGATCATCTGATGTCCACATGCTATCAGAATTTAAGTTGGAAAAATCTAGAAGGGTTGTTGATATTACACTACATAGTGCAAACACTAGCATGAAGTAGCAGTTGGCTGTTGGATGACCCATCGTATTAATCCTATAATACAACTTCTTGGCAAGATAGTGCATTTATAGGAAAGCAATCATAATCTTAGTATGATGTTGAATTGATCACTTCTTTCTTTCACCGCGTAATAATGAAATGGATAGAGTTAATGTCATGTCATAGAATACCAAGACACACAATGAAATTTTAGGAAGATTTTCAGGGCAAAGATTTCAGTGCTGCTGTATTAAATTATTTCAGGCCTGAGGCCACACATAAATAGTACACAATCGGTTGGGTGAGAAGATTCCCACCTTATGAGGAAGAGCCACGTATACATCGAGAATACAGAAAATGATAAAGGAAGAAAAAAGAGAAACGACAGCGTTTTAACACAATAGGAAAACGGGGCCATTTATCCATTTGTCTTAACATCCCCCCTCAAACGAGAGGGTGATGTAATCACGCCGAGTTTGGCCCTGAGGTCACAGAAGCGAGTTTCAGAGAGCGGTTTAGTCAACCCGTCAGCTAGTTGGTCTGATGAAGGAACATATCTAACATCGAGCTTCTTTGCAAGCACTTTGTCACGAACAAAGTGGATATCGAGTTCCACATGTTTACTTCGCGAGTGAAAGACTGGATTAGCCGCAAGAGACAGTGCACTTACATTGTCGCACTAGATAACAGGGACTGAAGCAGACTGAAGGTGAAGTTCTCGTAGGAGCGATTGGACCCAGGTTATGTCAGCAACTGTATGGGCCAGAGCACGATATTCAGACTCCGTGCTTGATCGAGCAACAACATGTTGCTTCTTCGAACTCCAAGAAACCAGAGAGTTCCCCAGAAATAGACAATGAGCAGCTATCGACTTTCGGTCATCAATATTGCAAGCCCAATCTGCATCACTATATGCAACTAGAGACAGACTAGCAGATTTAGATAGGAATAGACCATGGTGCAAGGTACCTTGAAGGTATCGAAGAACACGCTTAACCGCAGTCCAGTGAGTAGATGTGGGGTGCTGAAGAAATTGGCTGAGTTTATTGACGATAAAGGAGATGTCTGGGCGTGTGTGAGACAAGTATTGTAACGCCCCAATAGCACTTCTGTAGATTGTAGGATTATCCATGGGAACACCATCATGAAGAGACAATGGCTTACCAATGGCTGCAGGTGTTGGACTGGGTTTGAGATGAGATAATTCCAGTCTGTCAAGAAGGTCCAAGATATACTTTGATTGAGTGAGATACATGCCCTCTTGTGTTCGCAAAACTTCCACGCCTAGATAGTAATGAAGATCTCCCATGTCTTTCAGAGCAAAGCATGCATTAAGTCGATGTACAAAAGAAGTAATATAGGAGGAAGAGTTCCCTGTTATAAGAATGTCGTCGACATAAATAAGAATTAGAATCATCAGGCCACCTTTAATAAGAAAGAACAAGGAGTTATCAGCTTTAGAATTCATAAACCCCCAAAGCAGTAAAGTGGATTTGAGTTTGTCAAACCAAGCCCTTGGAGCCTGTTTCAAACCGTACAAGGCCTTGTTTAATTTGCAGACATATGATGGCACCGATGGGTCAACATACCCCTCAGGTTGATGCATAAAAACAGCCTCAGAAAGTTGTCCATTTAAGAAGGCGTTGTTAACGTCTAACTGACGAACAACCCAATCATTAGCCACAGCTAGGGCAAGAACAATCCAGACAGTTGGAGCCTTAACCACAGGACTGAAAGTTTCATGAAAGTCCACCCCAGGTAACTGATGAAAACCTTTAGCCACTAGCCGAGCTTTGCACCGTTGAAAACTCCCATATGCATTTCTTTTAACTTTGAAAACACACTTATTTCCAATAAGATTAGCATTAGGTGGGGAAGGTACAAGACTCCAGGTATTGTTCTTGTATAGGGCCTCCATTTCACTATCCATGGCCTGTTTCCACGAAACTAATTGAATTGCCTCAGCAATATTACGAGGCTCAATGTGAGGAGGAATTGCAGCAGACACCTTGGCAAGGAAAGACCATTTTTTTGGCTTGAAGATGCCATCTTTGGCTCGGGTCTGCATTGGATGAGAAGAACCTTGTGGAGCGACAGAAGGGAGAACATCCGGTTGAAACAAAGTCATATCAGTAGGAACAGATTCCACAGTGACAGCAGGCTCAACAATGGGAGCATCAGGCTCATTCATTTGAGAAGCAGAAGTGATGAGAACACCAGAAGAAACAGGGTCCACAGGAGAAGGTGGTGGTGTGCGCAACCCAGTAGATGGGGACAAAGGCCTGATGGGATTATGTAAAGGAGGGAGACGAGTGGGAGAGGGGTTAGACTCTTGGGATGGGAAATGAAGAAAGTTGATAACAGTATCGTTGGCTTGGCATTGGGATGGTGAGAAAGATAGGAAATTGGTTTTGAAGGGAAACTCATGCTCATTGAAGACCACATGCCGAGAGATATAGATGCGACCATGAGAACTCAAGCACCGATACCCTTTGTGATTCTCACTATAGCCAAGAAATACACATTTGGTGGAATGGAATTGGAATTTGTGAGATTGAAATCCAACCACCATAACCCTCCATAAAACAGGGATGACTATGACGCTCTTTGTTCCATTTTTCAAGCAAAAGATGAAAATTACCAAAGACCTTCCATTTCCCAACCATATCTAATGAACTAACACCATTATCATCTTCAAATTTGAGCAATGCTTTATCTGCAAAAAGCAGATTGATCGAAATCTTTGATTTGAAATGAAACTCCAAAACCTCAATAATATCTTTCCAACTATTGTGGGCAAATAATCTGGACACCACCCAAAAATCTGCAAAATTAACATTCAAAACCTCCTGATTTTTTCTAATCCAGTAAGAAACCTTTCGTTTTTGAAGATCTAAAGAATTCTTAGAAACACCAACAGCCCCAGAACCTTGCACTAATGATTTCAAGGGAAACTTTAGAGTTTCAGCAAAACTCATAAGAGGTACCTCCCCAGAAGCAACAGAAGCATTAGAAACCAATAAACTCCTAATGGAATCGACCACAAGTTCCTTGAATAAAGAACAACCCATTTTGGAATTTCCAATTGGCACATGGATGAATTGTCTACCACCTGAAAAAGGCCAAACAACACAGCGCAAAAACCAGCCTGAAGAAGAACGAAGTTTACCTAAACGAATTAACCCAAAAGCATCCCGAAACTGCTTGCGAAAAAATTTCTGAATAGGCTGGCATAAAATCTCAACCAACGAACGCTCCAACCAAAGAAAAAGGGAAGAAGAAAGAGAAATCACCTTGTTGAAAGCCACATCTTCCACAAAAAAGCGTTCCTCTTCGGACCAAACACAATAAAAAGAATTCAAAATCTTACGGCTTATCACCTCCATGACATTCAGATAAAGACCACAATCAACTGGAACAAGATTATGATGAAAGGGGGCTAAAAACAAGGGAAGAACAGAAAGAAAGAATACTGGCTGCTAAAACCCGAATTCGACGGATGAAACTAGAACGGAGGAAGGAACGAGGAGAGAGGAGAGAGCATTCGGGGGGGGGTAAGTTTTTTTAGGTTTTGTTTTGCCTTTAGATTATTGGTGTCGACAATCTTTTGAAGCAATTGGAGAATATTTTGGGGGTTTAGTAAACATTTCAAGTGAAACTCTTAACATGACTATTGTTTCAGAAGCTAGAATTCAGGTTAAATCAAATTTATGTGGTTTTATGCCAGCTACAATTGAACTTAAAGATAGTTTTAGAGGGAATGTTTATCTTCATTTTGGTGATGTGTCTACTTTGGATTCTCCGAAAATTATTCACCATAGTCTTGAGTTGAGCGATTTTTCCAACCCAATGGACCTTTTTCGAATCAATCAAGTAATGGAAGATGAAGGATTTAATTCTCAAATTCAAAATCCAGATGTTGAATACTATGGAAAAATTCTGGAAATTCCTTCTGTATCAAGGGACCCTAAGGTAATTTACAAGTTTGTTCAATTACCTTGTGATGATTGTAAAATTAAAGGACTTTCTGTTTTGCCGAATATTTCTGAAGTTGAAGAGTCAACGAGATTTAATTTTGATGATGCTTTATTATCAAGAAAGTCCTTTTCAGATTCCCCTGTAATGGGAAAGGACTTTTCGAATATTGTAAAGGCCCGTGGTAATTTCCAAGAACATGCAGTAATTGAGAAAGAGAATGAGTTATTTAATGTTGATGACCTTGCAGTAATTGAGAAAGAGAAAGAGTTATTAAAAGCCAATGGGCTGCATGTCTATGGTTTTCCTTCTGCCGAGAGTATATTTTCCAAGGAGCCTTTGCATGAAGTGGGGGAGGTTTCTAAAAAAAATAAGGAGGATGCTGTATTTATTAAAGAGATAGTAAATGATGGGGAGGTTCTTAAGAATAAGGAGGATGCTGCATTTATTGATGAGTTAGTAAATGATATTTTATCCCAAGTTTCAAATATGGCAGATAAGTCTTTATCTCAGGGGCAATCTTTCAAATGTCCAGCAATTAATAACTTAGAGGCTTCTTCAAATGTGAACTCGGTTCAGGATATTTTCAATTCCGATTTAAATGAAAATTATTCTTTGTCTGAATACTTGGACTCCGGTATTCCATCTAGTGTTAAAGAAGTGCATGATAATTTCTGTAAATCTTATTCTAAATATTATGTGCGAAAGAAAGGACCAAGTGTGGAAGGTGATATTTTAAAGGTTAATGCTGATGTTTTGGAAGAAGTTGTCTCTAAGGTATTGGTTCCTCAAGAGTCTATTTTAAATCAGGATTCTTCAAAGGCAGCAGATAAGTCAGGTGATTTTGCAATCAATAGTTGTAATATTGGGCCAGAAGGTGTGCTTTTCACAAGAGTTCTTTTTCCTTCTTCTAATGATAGTTTGCCGGCAAATGCTTCATCTCATTGTGGTAATAAAAATTCAGATGATGAGTCAGAGGTTAGTATGAGCAGTGAAGAGATTGATTTTCCTCCAGAAAATCTTTTGAATGTTGATAGTTGTGATATCTCGGTAAATGATGATTTGAATTTGCTCTTTACTTCTCCATCAAAGTCTAATGCTTCAAGCAAGAAGATTGTGGATGACTTTAAGTCTTCAATTCCATCTGCTTCAGATAATTTAGATACTTTTTCTGCTCTTATTAAAGCCAGTGGTCTACAGTTCAAGGAAATTCTGTCATCCCCATTGTTGGAAGCAACTAAGCAGTACTAGGGTTGTTCTTTGCATCATTTAAAGGCCTTTCATGAAGATTATTTCCTGGAACACTAGAGGTTTGGGGGATGTCTCCAAAAGGATAAAGTTGAAGAAATTTTTGCAAAATGTAAGTCCGGATATGGTTCTTATTCAAGAGACTAAATTGTCTTCTATTGATGGGAGGTTTGTTAAAACTCTTTGGAGTTCTAAGGAGGTAAATTGGGTGCATGTGGAATCTTTTTGTAGATCGGGTGGAATGTTAATTATGTGGGATGAAAGTAGAGTCAAAGTGGTTGAGGTATTAAAAGGAGGATACTCTCTTTCGGTTAGAGCATGTTTTCAACAAAACAAAGTTTGCTGGATTTCAAACATATACGGTCCTAATAATTACAGAGAAAGAAGACATCTTTGGAGTGAATTGAGATCTCTTTTTTGCTATTGTGATGAGCCTTGGTGTGTGAGAGGTGATTTTAATGTGACAAGGTGGATCCACGAGCGCTTTCCTTGTGGTAGATCCACTAAAGGAATGAGGAATTTTAATAAAATCATTGAAGAGATTGGTTTGATGGAGATCCCTTTATCTAATGGCAAATACACTTGGTCTCGGTTAGGCAATGATAGGAGTCGATCATTAATTGATAGATTTCTTGTTAATAAGGAGTGGGATGATCTTTTTGATAATTCAAGAGCTTCAAGGCAGGTGCGTATATTTTCAGATCATTTTCCTATTCTTTTAGAAGCTGGAGGCTTTTCTTGGGGGCCTTCTCCTTTTCGTTTTTTGAATACCTGGCTAAATTTGAGTGAATGTGTTGAGATTATGGAGAATTCTCTTGCTGGAGATTGATCGTATGGATGGGCAGGTTTTACGCTATCTACCAAGCTTCGAAATTTGAAATCAGCAATCAAAATTTGGTATAACAAATATGAATCAATAAAGAAGAGGAGTGAAAATCAGATGTTGAAAGAAATCGAGCAATTTGACTCCAAATCTGATTCTGTCCCTTTATCAGAGCAAGAATTGAGTATGAGGGCTTCAATTAAAGGGGCATTAATGGATTTGTACATGATGGATGAAAGAAACTTGATTCAGAAATGTAAACTTCAGTGGCTTCGGGAAGGAGATGAAAATACTGGTTTTTTCCATCGGTTTTTGGCAGCTAGGAAAAGAAAGTGCTTGATTTCTGAGTTAACATCGACTGCTGGACATTAATTATTATCCTACAGGGGTATTGAAGAAGAAATTTTAGATTTTTTTACTGGATTATATACTAAATTGCCAAGTAAAAGATTTCTTCCTTCTAATCTCCAATGGGATGTGGTGTCTCCATCAGAAAATGAAGCTTTGTGTTCTCCCTTTTTAGAAGAAGAGATATGGTCAGCAATGAAGTCTTTGGGAAAAAATAGGGCTCCGGGCCCAGATGGTTTTACAGTCGAGTTTTTTATTAAATTTTGAAAGATTTTAAAGGAAGATTTGTTACGACTTTTTAGGGAATTCCACCACAATGGGCATGTTAATTCAGTTTTGAAGGAAAATTTTATTTGTCTCATTCAAAAGAAAGATGTGGTTGTTACTGTCAAAGATTTTCGACCTATTAGTTTAACTACTTCAATATACAAGATTCTTGCCAAGGTATTATCCGAAAGATTAAAAAGAGTTATGCCTTCTATCATCTCTCATTGTCAAAGTGCGTTTATTGAAGGTAGACAAATTCTTGATCCAATCTTGATTGCAAATGAGGTTGTAGAAGATTATAGATTAAAGAAAAAGAAGGGTTGGATTTTGAAATTGGATATTGAAAAAGCTTTTGATAATGTTGATTGGGATTTTTTGGAAGAAGTTTTGATATTGAAGAAATTTAACAGTAAGTGGATTCAGTGGATTAGGGGATGTATTCGCAATCCTAAATTTTCTGTTTTTATTAATGGAAGGCCGAGGGGACATATTTTGGCTTCGCGTGGAATCCGGCAAGGAGATCCCCTTTCTCCTTTCTTATTTTTACTTGTGTCAGAAGTCCTTAGTGCCTTGATTGATAATATGTTTGAGAAAGGGTTGTTCGAAGGTTTTGTTGTGGGAAGAAAAAATGCCATGTTTCAATTCTCCAGTTTGCTGATGATACATTGCTGTCTTGTAAGTATGATGATGCTATGTTTGATGTTTTGATTCAATCAGTTGCTCTATTTGAAGCTTGTTCGGGTCTTAAGGTGAATTGGGCAAAATCCTCAATTTGTGGAATTAACATTGATGCTCAAGAGGTGCTGGAAGTTTCTTCTAGGTTCAACTGCAAGATGGAAACTCTTCCGATTTTGTATCTTGGGCTTCCTTTGGGAGGTCATCCGAATTCTATTTCTTTTTGGCAACCAGTATTGGATAAGATTGGTAAAAAACTAGACAGATGGAAGCGTTTTAACCTTTCGCGAGGAGGAAGATTGACGTTATGTTCCTCGGTTCTTTCAAACATTCCATTATATTATTTCTCCCTTTTTGTAATGCCTTCTCGGGTAAGTATTGAGCTGGAGCGTATGTTGCGGGATTTTTTCTGGGAAGGAAAGGAAGGAGGTAAGATCAATCATTTAGTCCGATGGAATTTGGTTTCTAAGTCTCAAAAAGATGGTGGCTTAGGAATTGGTGCTCTAAAGCATCGAAACCTTGCATTGATTGCTAAATGGGGGTGGCGCTTTATGAATGAGCCTCATGCTTTTTGGAGGAAAGTAATCATCAGTATTCATGGTAGTTCTTCATTTGAATGGCACACGGCAGGTAAGCATGTTGCTAGTCTTAGAAGCCCTTGGATGAATATTTCTAAAGTTTGGAAGAAGTTTGAAGCTTTTGCAAGTTTCAAATTGGGTAATGGTCGGCGAACTTTTTTCTGGCATGATATTTGGTGTGGAGAGGTTTCTCTTAAGTCTCGTTTTCCAAGACTGTTTACTATTTCCTCGTCACCTAATGGTTCAGTCTCGGAATTTTGGGATTGTCAACATAATTCTTGGTATTTTGTTTCTCGAAGATTTCTTAAGGATGAAGAAATTGCGGATTTACAATCTTTGTTAGGTGTTTTGGACTCTTTGGTGGTTGGTTCATCTGATGATATGCTCGTGTTTGGTCTCTTGAAAATTCTGGATAGTTTACTGTTAGTTCTTTGTCTCATCATCTTGGTTCGAGTTTCCCGATTCAATCGGATTTGTTTTGGGCCATTTGGAAATCTAAAAGCCCTAAACGAATAAATATTTTGATGTGGATTATTTTGAATGGTAGTTTGAATACTTCTGATGTTCTTCAAAGAAAATTGCCGTTCTTCAGCTTATTTCCTTCGATTTGTCCTCTTTGTTTGAAGGCAGGAGACTCCGCATTGCATCTGTTCTTTGAGTGTGCTTATTCTCAACTTTGTTGGTCAAAGTTCTTTGCTATTTTCAATATGCAGTGGGTTTTTTCAAATTCCGTAAAAGAGAATGTGCTTCAACTGCTTATTGGTCCTTCTTTTTCTTCAAGACCGAGATTATTATGGATTAATGGTGTTAAAGCTTTGATATCAGAAATTTGGTTGGAAAGAAATCAGAGGGTTTTTGAAGATAAAGCGTGGCATTCTTTAGCTCGTTTGGAATCAGCTTGCTTAAAGGCTTCTTCCTGGTGCACTCTTTCTAAATCTTTTGTAGCTTTCTCTTTACAGGATATTTGTTTTAATTGGCATTCTTTTATTTTTCCCCTGTAATTTTTGTTGTTATTGTTAGTTTTCTCTTTAGTTTCGCTTTCTTTTCACTCCTTTGGGAGTTTGTATCCTGAGCAATAGTCTCTTTTCATTTCATCAATGAAAAGTTTCGTATCTTGTTCAAAAAAAAATTTGTGAGACTGATATGGGCGTAGACAGGGATAACAAGCTGAACCAAAAACTTTCAAGAAGGTGTAATCAGGAACAGTGTTATAAAGTTGCTGCCAAGGAGAGGAATTCTGAAGAACAGGAGTTGGAAGTCTGTTTATAAGAAAAACAGCGGACACAAAAGAATCCCACCAGAAACGAAGGGGCATGGAGGCTTGGGCAAGAAGAGTAAGTCCCATTTCGACAATGTGACGGTGTTTTCGCTCAACAATACCGTTTTGCTCACTAGTGGGGGGACATGGATGTCTAAATTCAATACCATGTTGCTGAAGGAAGGGCGCAAACACACGAAACTCTCCTCCCCAATCACTCTGAAGTGTTTTGATTTTGAGGTCAAGTTTGTTTTCAACAAGAGCTTTGTACTGGATAAAAGCATTTAGTGAGTCACTCTTGGATTTTAAAGGGAAGATATGCGTGAACTGGCTAAAGTTATCTACAAAACTTATATAGTATCGATAACCAGCAGTGGATGGTATGGGGGAAGGTCCCCAGAGATCACAATGGACCAATTCAAGTGGCTTATGAGCACGAGAGTGAGATGTGGGGAAGGGTAGGGCATGGGACTTGCCATGTTGACATGATTCACAGAAGAAGTTGTTTTCATTGATAGGTAAGCTGAGATTACATGACCTCAAAGCAACACTTAAGACTCTATCAGACGCATGACCAAGACGCTGATGCCAAATAAATTTAGGCACCTTACAGGACTTAGACTTGTTGGAATTAACAGAAACATTAAAGCAAACTTCAGGGTAAGCAGAAACAGAGGACACAGACTTTGCTTGTTGACTGATTTTGGGATTGAAGGGAGACTCTATAGGCTTTGATGCAGACTATTTGAGAGGTAGTTGAAGTTGGTAAAGGCCGTTCTTAAGGGTTCCGCGCAACACCACCTTCCTTGAATCCTTTTCCTTCACAAGACAATAAGATGGATGAAATTCCACAAACAAGTTATTATCAGAGGTAAGCTTTGATATGCTCAGTAAGTTATGCTTGATATGAGGGACACACAGAACATTATTCAAACAAATAGCAGAACCATTCAGATCAGTGAGTTTGCTCCTACCAATATGAGTTATATTGAGTTTTGTTCCATCACCAACAGTAAGAGTTTCATTACCATTGTATTCGGTTTTTGCATTCAGATTCCCAGCATCAGCAGTAATATGACTGGTAGCACCACTGTCTGCCAGCCAACTTGAGTCACAAACAATTTCTGGTGTAGCAATGAACGCTGAATTTTCTCCATTGCCTTTGTTGTTGGTGTTATGCGGATTGTTAAAGTCTTCTTCGAATCGTTGGTAGCAAGCGGGGGCCGAATGGCCAAATTTACCGCACAGCTGACATGTTGGTCTCAAGTTGTTCCCTCTTTGATTTCCAAACCTTCCACGACCTCTTCCTCTGTTATTGCTGTTGTTGTATCGAGAGCCATAGTTTGATGACTGATAATTCTGATTTCCACGATTTTGGTACCTCTGGTTATTCTGGCCAGAATTTTGTTGTCCACTAGAGGAATTTCCTTGTCTATTGTACGCATAGTTCGCTGATTGATCACCAGTCACATTCAGATCAGTAATAGGGCTAGGGCTAAAACGAAACAGCGTACCTTCAAATGTTACCAAGATCGCATGCAGCTCTTGCCATGAGGAGATGTCCTTCTCCTGAATAGTGCAAATAATCGGAATGTATTCAGCATCAAGACCGCCTAACACATAAGATGTGAGGTCTGAAAGTGAAACAGGAGCTCCGGCTAGTTGGAGGCTTTCTGACGCCTGCTTCATTGTAGCTAGGTACTCTAACATCTTCATCGACCCTTTTTTGGTATTTTGGAGAGTACCTCGAAGTTGATTGATTCTGGCTTTGCTCGTTGCTCCATACATCTGCTCGAGCGCCTTCCATACCTCTCTAGAGCTTTTGAAGTTTACGACATCTGCAGCTACAGCTGGTGTCATCGATCCAAAGAGCCATCCCGAGAGTGCCTGATCGACAGTCGTCCACTCTTCAAACTTGGGATTAGGAGTGAGCTGTGTTTTTCCAGCTTCACCGGTTGATTCGATAAACTCAGACGACTGAGATTTTGTGCCCAGAATGTATCCATCCACCTTCTGCCCCCTGAGGATTGCAAGAACCATTCCTCTCCATAGCAGATAGTTTTTCTCATCAAGTTTCACTGTGAGTACTGTACTGAGGGGGTGTACTGAGGGGGTGCCCAAATGAGGAGCTGATGATGCTGGGTACAGTGGTGGTGGTTGCAGCATCAGGAGTAGCGGCGGTGCTGCTCTCCGACGAGTTTAATACTTCATCAGCCATGGCGTTTGCCTAGATGCTCTGATACCAAGACACACAATGAAATTTTAGGAAGATTTTCAGGGCAACGATTTCAGTGCTGCTGTATTAAATTATTTCAGGCCTGAGGCCACACATAAATAGTACACAATCGGTTGGGTGAGAAGATTCCCACCTTATGAGGAAGAGCCACGTATACACCGAGAATACAGAAAATGATAAAGGAAGAAAAAAGAGAAACGACAGCGTTTTAACACAATAGGAAAACGGGGCCATTTATCCATTTGTCTTAACATACCAAAACAGAATATATTAATATATTGCAATATCAAAAGAAACTTAATATAACAATAACCTTTAGAGAGTGCTATCTCTCTCCCAAAGTCCCCACACTGAGACAATACCCAAAATTATCTACTCTCTAAGGCTCCCAACTCTCCTATTTATAACCAAGATCCCCTTGACTTATTACCAAGGCATTCCTGTCTAATTACCGCTATGTCTTTACTAATATTCTACTACTATCTCCAACTTACCTCTATTAGTACTCTCACGGTTATTTATTCGACACAAGGGTCGAAGAAACCAGTTACATGTCTTGAATTCCAAACCCTTTTTTGGTTCTTGCCTCCCAGGTATTCCCTAGAATTTTTGTCCTGCTTCGTGGTTGCATTTGCATTTCAGAGGCTTTAATATATGCGTATGGGTTATTTCTCTGCCTAGGAGTAGGAGGTCAGGAGTTGGATGTTCGGAAATACCTTCCAAGATCCTACATTTAAGTCTCTAGGAGAAACCTTGATAACATAAAATTTTTGTTCTCTTCAAGAGTTAACTTTGGGTTAGGCAAAGCCTTCATAAAGATTAGCGGGGTCATAAAGTAATGAGTGGAACTCGAATATCCTAGTTTATATATATATATATATATACACATACATACATACTAAGAAGAAAAAGAAAAAAGAGCTTTTATGTTCATGACTATATTTTTTATTTGGTTCATATCTGTTTCAACAGAATAAGGAATCAAAGAGTCTTGGTGGTCGTTGGTCTTCTGAGGAGTCATTCGATCAACTGGGTAGCTGTGATAAGAAAGGACGATCAAATTCTTCAATGCGAAATTTTGGGAAATCCCAGCACAAGAGAACAAAACGTCAGTTCCCTATCTTTATAACAGTCTTCTGCTATTCTATATCATTTTATTTTTCTTTTCTTTTGATAAATTTTTGTGGACTCATTAAGCTCAATCTCATTATAGCATCATTCGTTCTCATTTTTCCTTGTAGACAATTTAACTTTTTATACCTGTTTCTCATGGTCTTTTTGCCAAGTTTCAACATTGATTGCCTAAATTTTTATATAATTGAGATCTTTCCCTTTTCACAGCCCAAGTCTTTTTTTTTTTCTTTTTCCTCTTTTGGGATAAAAAATGTGATTAAAAAACATGTCATTGTGATAATAGTGATATTCTGAATCCCTATCACATGTGAGTAGTCCAAAAGATACTTGTGGAATATCTCTTCGGCTTTGAATTACCAATTGTGCAAAAACAATATTTCATTATTGAGATGCTCTTGAGCCACTTCTTCTAAGTAAAGACCAGGATTCGTTGATGGATATGGTTTGAAGATATACTAAGATTCTTAGTGACAAGTATGGGTAATTAACTTAATTCTGAGATCTTGAGGAAAATATTCTTTTTTCGGTATCAATGTAAGGTTTGGTATTTAGAATGGTGAGCTAATATGGTATGGTATTAGAGTCCATGTGTCAAAACTTAATTGTGTAGATGGAATCTTCTAGTACCGATCAAATAGTGGTGAGTCTGAAAGGTGTAGTCATGTAAAATTATGAAAAGAAAGAAGGGAAGGAAAAAAAGGATGCCTCCGTGACAATGACATGTATTGTCACTACGAGGATTTTTCTCCTTTTTGTCTTTCTCCCTCCAGCTTAACAATAACGGGCTAGAATTTGTTAGTTTTGCACCATTAAGTAATGACAATGTAGGCGGCTAAAGCTGGCCAGTTTTGCACCATTATTGAGTGTTTTGTTAATATGATAATACCAAACTATGGAAATGAATATATAAAACTAAAAGAAATCAAGGAATGAGATTAGATGAGGAAGAAGATGGGGCAGCGAAGGTGTGAATTTTCTTATTCACGGACAATTTGAACACTCTTTTTATCTTCAGGAAAGTTTAAAAGAGAGAGTTTCTTTGATGACTTCGACAATGATTCCAAGACAACCTTTCATGCCACATTTGGCAATAGATCATATACTTGGTCCTTTGGCCCATTTGAGTCCTCTCAAAATTCAGCATCTGGTTTCAAGTGGACCGAGCCTCCAAACTGGAAGAACCAAGGAGCTACAGAATGGGATAATTCAAGTGATTGCGAGTCTGATGAGGAGGCCACTGTTGTAGGATCATGTTCAGATAGAACTATTCTTGGTTTGCCACAAACAGGTCCTTTAAAGATCGAAGAAGTTAAAACAGCGTAAGTTGATTGGTTTTTTCACTCAACACAGAACCACTTATTATTTGTTTATCTTAAAAGCTTCTCCATGCTCTCACAGGTTCCGCTTGTCTGCTTTAAAATGGCATCCTGATAAGCATCAAGGATCTTCCCAGGTGAGTTTGGAATTATGTTTTCAATCTAAATACTCAGCATTTATTGTATTCAAGAATTGAAACTGGTTGGCTCACCGATTCGCAAAACCAAAGACTTACAAATTTTAGTTGCTCTTTTGATCATTAGAATAAATAAAACACTTACAAGTTTGGTCTGCATGTTATCAGGCAATAGCTGAAGAGAAATTCAAGCTCTGTGTTAATGCATACAAATCCTTGTGCTGCGCACTCTCTCCAGGTTAAGCTGCAGGTGTGTTCTAACTTAAAACAATTTCAACTTCAACCATCAATTTCAAATGGTTTAAGCTTTTCAAAATATAATTTATGTAGAGAGGTCATATATAGTCTATATTTCAATCAAAATCCCTTCTCTCTGAGCTTGGTGGAGAGGAATAGTATAAGATAGGAGTGGAATAATGGATGAATTTGCAGTTTTCCAATTTTTGTAATAAGAAGGTAATTCCTTCTTCATTTCTTACCTATAGAGTACTGATCCATAGCATTCTTTGAGGATATTATGGAAATTTATGTAACTTTTATGTTTAGATCTTTAGTTTTATAACAATTGTTCTATGAGAAGATGATGATCAATGAGAGATAAAAGATTATTTATCACCCAATTCTGTTTTACTTGTATGTTTCAATACACATGCTAGTTTTGGCCAATTTGAAAGAATTTTTGGTGTAACCAAATTTTAAAGATTTTGACATTTTGAATAAAGATGAAGGACCAATTTGTCAACATCTGTTTGTTAATTTCCCTTTCTTCCCCCTTCTTTCCTCGGAAAACCATTATCAAAGGGAGCAAAAGAGAATTATGGCAATTCACAATGCAACCTTTCATTTTGTGTATGGAGCTAACATGAGGCATATTTGTAGATTGAATTATAATATGAAGCTGTGGGTAAAAACTGTAGGCTTGATGTCGATGATGACTAAGAATTTGGTTATAGCTACATCGACATTGGTGAAATGAGCAAGGATGGTGAATATGAGAAAGATAAGATATTGAGGTGAGGTATTTTTTTTAAAAAAAAAGATATTGAAGTGAGGTAGATTTAGGAAAATTAAGGTAAGTATATGTAACATAAATTTTTAGTAGGTTGATAAGATAGTTCATTATAGAATGATTGTAATCATGGGGTTTAGAGGCCAACAAGAACTTTCTCAACTGACATAAAATTTGTACTAATGATCAAGAGGTATGTGGTTCAAATCTCCCACCCCTCACATGTAAAAAAAAAAAAAAAAAATCTTGAGAATTTAGAGAGTAGTGATAGTGATGTGCATCAAAATTCTAGGAATGTTTGAGACAATGTTACACCAACCATGGTGACAACGACGAGCACCAAAATTTGAGTTGGGATGATGCTTAGTATTCTAAAAGAGTTCAAAGATTTCATGCTCAAAAAAAAGTTGGGTGTCAATTCGAACATAGTTTAGTGGGTTAGGTGTCAATTACCATTTAATAATAAAAATATAAAATACAAGTTGCTACATCTTATTCATAATGTTTTTCAGAATTGCATGATATATATATATATTTGAAAATATAAGAGTTATATTTAGAAGAGAAAGTTGAACAAAACACCATTGAATTGTAATAGTCATATTGTAATTGTACTTGACAACTTCTAACCACATGAGGAGGTGGGAAAATCAATTCTCTTGGTCGAGAATATATGTCTTAACTAGTTGAGTTATCTTCAAGTTGAAATCAATAATTTACTAGTTTACTAGTGTATGTAAATCAAGGCTTACTAGACTACATAAATTTTGTAACTTAAACACTTGAACTTAATTAATTCTCAAATTATCATCAATTTTCAAAGCCATGGTAGAACGTTAAAACTTGACATCTAACATTAAGGAACGATTTTAATGTTGAATTAAATATATGAGGATTTAATTTTTACAATAATTTTTTTTTTTGGGAATTTACAACAAAAAAAATGTGGGTATAACTCTAAAAAAATGTTAAATTACAAGTTTAGTCCACATATTTACGAGATTGTGTCCAATAAGTGATGGACCTTTAAACTATACAAAGTGTCTATAAGTTTTGCATCTAATATTTAACATATTCGATATTTATTAAACTTTGGTGGCCGTATCAATTAAAACTCAAAAATCAATAATTGTATCAATTTTAGGTTTAGTTTGAGATTATTGTAGCTTTTAAAATAATTGGTGGCAAGTATGATTTTAGAAAAATCCATTGTGATATGAAGTAAATTAGCGTTTGGTAAATTTTAGCTTTAAATCTAAACAAATAGGTTATAGTGTTTGGTAAATAAATACTAATATTTTTTTTATTTAGTTATAAAGTCTAAAATAGACATACTATCAAATTTTTGTAATTTTTTTTTTTGATAATTAATAAATTTTTAAACAATTATTTAAAATTTTATATATTTTCAATTTATATTCATATTTTGTATACTTAAGATTATTTGTTAAGTATGAAGAAAAATAGTTGTAATTTTAAAAAAATGGTATTATTTTTTAAGAAAATTGTTTCATTTAACTAATCCTTAGAATTTGATTGTGTGGAAAAGATACCAAATATATAAAATCATTTTAATTTCTTGAAGGATAAAATTGAAAAATGAAAGTTTGCTAAGAAGTCTGTCTGATTATGCGAGAATCTACCTTTAAAAGTTAAGGATAATTGTAATGGGTGGCAACATGAAGGTAAATAATTACAAATATAGCAATTTTTAAAAATATTTGCAAATATGGCAAAATTTTTGAATTAATTTTTTATATTCCTAAATTGCCCCTGTGTGCCCATCTTCTTCTTCCTCGTCATTTTTTTTTTACTGATAGAAAGTCTTTTTATTACTGATAGATTCTATCAGTGGTAGAAAAATTTTCTATCAGTGATAGAAAGTTTCTATCACTGATAGAAAGTTTCTATCACTGATAGAATAAAGTTTCTATTAGTGATAGAAAGTTTCTATCACTGATAGAATAAAGTTTCTATCAGTGATATTTCTATCACTGATAGATTCTATAAGTGGTAGAAAAATTTTCTATCGGTGATAGAAAGTTTCTATCACTAATATTTCTATGACTGATAGATTCTATCAGTGGTAGAAAAATTTTCTATCAGTGATAGAAAGTTTCTATCACTGATAGAATAGAAGATTTCTATCACTAATAGAAACTTTTTCTATCAGTGATAAAAGATTTCTATCACTGACAGGTTCTATCAGTGATAATTTTTTTTTTTTTATAGAAAATCATAGAAAAACTTTTGATAAAAAAATCTTTCAATCCCTGATCACCCATAAAAATCTTTCTATTTCCGGTAGAAATCTTTCTATCACCGATAGAAAAGCTTTCTATCAGTGATAAAAGATTTCTATCACTGATAGAAATTTTTACTATTCTATCAGTGATAGAAAGATATTCTATCAATGATAGAAAACTCTCGATAGAAAATCTTTCAATCCTTGATAGAACCTATCAGTGATAGAAATCTTCTATCACTTATAGAAATTTTTTCTATGAGTGATAGAAAAAATTTCTATCATTCATAGAAAATCTTTCTATGAGTGATAGAAAAACTTTCTATCTATATCACTGAGACTGATAGAAAAACTTTTCGTGAGTTATAGAAAATCTTTCTATCACTGATACTTTTCTATCAGTGATAGAAGATCTTTTGTTTCTATCAGCGATGGTGATACATGGTGAAATCGAGCATTGAAAAATAAAGCAAAAAACGAACGATTATAGAAATCAAGCACTGAAAAGCAAAAACCAAACACTGATAGAAAACCAAATAACAACAACCAAACACTAATAGAACACCGAAGAAGTGATAGAAAAATATCTATCGCCGATAGAATCTATCAGTAGTAGAAAAATTTTCTATCATATGATAGAATCTATCAGTGAAAGAAAATTTCTATATAGAATCTATCAGTAATAGAAAATTTCTATCACTGATAGAAAATCTTTCTATCACTGATAGAATCTATCACTGATAGAAAAACTTTCTATCAGTGAAAGAAAATCTGGAGGGGTATTTTAGTAAATGCAACACACAAACTATTAGATTTTGCCATTTTTGCAATTTTTTTTGTGGGTTGCTAGATTTGCAATTATTTTGGCCCATATTGCTATCCTTGCAACCGGCCCAAAAGTTAATGGGAACAGATTTATGAATGTGTGTTTTAAAAAGTGATTTTAATAATTCATTAACAATTCGTTTTATCGAACACAAAAAGTGGTTAAAATTGTTTTGTAATAAACTTGAATCAATTTAGGCTTTTCGTGAATGATTTATAATTATATTCACTTGATTCTTTTTTAAATCAACTTAAGATAGCCTAAATAAAATTATTTTTTTAAAAAAATCCTACCAAAATAGCAAGAAAAATTATCATGTAAGTTTTTAGAGAGAAAAATAGAAAAAGATGAGAAGACAAAAGAACCACACATATTAATTAAAAACTACTATTGTGCATTTGATTCCAATAGTTCTCTTTAATATTATGTCAATCTCTTTGAAAAAGTCTTATACACATGTGAAAATTATGGATTAACAATTTGAAAATGAAATCACATCGAAAGTGTAAATTGATTTTTTTATGAAAGTTTAGAACTTTAATTGATACAACTAATTAAAGTTTTAAGTGACACAACCCCAAAGTTTAATGGTATAAATTGATTTTCTTCCTAAAATTCTAAACTTTTAAGCTTCAATGACTTACTAGACACACGAATTGAAAATTTACCTTTTAGACATTTTTAAATTTAAAAACATATGATACACAATCTTGGAATTAATTTCAGATGTCATCTTACCAAAGGGAAAAAAAAGCAGCTACATTTGGTAGGAATATGGGGGGATACCTATCAGTAAATTTATGGTTAAATTATAAAAAATACTCTAACTTTGTGAAGTTTGAAGTTTGTTTCAAAACTAAGCTTAAAGATATTCTCTTAAATTTAATGACAAAAATGATATATTTGCACGTATTTTTATTATTTTTGTTCACGTATGTGTTCAAATCTAGTCACATAAATAACAATATTTATGCAAACACATCATTTTCAATCCATAAATTTATTGAAAAAAATCTTTCAAGGACCATTTTGAAACAAACTTCAAACTTTAGAGGTCAAAATGAAACTTCTTGAACTTCCAGAGTATAAATGAAACCAATCTCATAGTTATTTAATCATAAATTTAAAAGCTCCCATGAAACTACCTCCAATGAAACTGGTAGTTTTATGTTTGATGAAAGAGAAATTGTGGAAGTAGTTCAATTTTATATCGAGCGATTATTAAGGCAGACAATTTTTATTATTTTGACATCTATGAGTGGTGTCCGACCAACTTATGCGCAGTTCAACTAATCTCATGAAACAACTGTCTCATTCACCAGTAAATATATGATATTAAATCCTACATAGGTGGCTATCGTGATTGAACCTATTTTCTTTAAACTCTTTCGAGAAAGATGTACATTTGGCTTCTCCACCCATTAGAATAAGACGAACAGTGTGAATATGAGGAAGATTTGTTCAACTTCAAATTCTAATTCTAACACCAGGTATTCTAAAGCTTTTTTTTCAGTCAGATTAGAATCAGAAGAACAGAATTCACATCAGATAAACGAAGATCAGACATGGAAACGAATCGAACTTCTCTAGTTCTAGTTCTAGTTCTAGTTATAGTTCTAGTTATAGTTATAGTTCTAGTTCTACAAACAGCATTTCGAAATTCTAAGCCATCAGAAACAGAGAAGAGTAACAGAGGAGGCGACCATAAATCCATAGATCAACATCAAGAATCCAAAATACAACGCCCAATTTCTCTTGAACTTACCAAAGTAACTCTCCGGAGGCTCCTGGTACGGAATCTCGAACTCCTCTTCCTCGAATTCGCCGCCGCTCGTCCTCATCTTCATCTCTCTCAGCTTCTCCGTCGCCAGTCCGAGAGTGAGTTTGTGGCATCGCCTTTGGTACTTGAATCCGTTGATGCATCGCAGCGTCTGAGCGACGGAGACGTAGAACACCAGATGCGCTAGGGTTAGGAGCGCGATCGGGATCCAGCAATGGCGGCATTGCAGCCGAGACTGAGATTGCGATTGGGAGAGGAAAACGAGAGCTAAGACGATGAAGAAGAGCTGCAATTGCTTGTGGAGCTCCTTCTTTTGGAGATCGATTGAGCGCTTCTTTTCTAGGGTTTTCTCGAAATGGAGCTGGATTATGGTGTTCAAGGCTTGGAGAGCGGAGTCTTTAGGGATCGAGGGGCGGCTGTTGAGCTGAGGATAATGATTGTGAATCTGATTCGGGGTTTGATTTCCATAGTCCGCCATGGATGCACTGCTTCGAGTTTGAGCTTCAGTTTCACACTCACAGAATAGTAACTTTTCGGTTGGGTAACTTTCATTTATATTTAATGATGCTATTTGAATTTCACACCACAACCGATAAAATTTTGGAGAAAATACCTTTAGGAAAATAATATGAGGGACTTTTAAACCGATAGTTTTGACCAAAAGTATCTATTTTGAAAACTTAGACACCTTTTAAATCTAATCTAATGCTCAAAACTCAAGACTAAAAAGGTCTATTTTGAAAAACTTAGAGACCAAATGTACCTATACCTCAAAACTCATGAACCAAAAAGGTATTTTTTCCCCCCTAAAATTTTGGTTAAATAATAAAGGTTTTATTACAAGTTTGGTCTCTGAATTTTCAGGGTTGTATCAATTAGGTTTCTAAACTTTAAAAAAAAATGTCTAATAAGTTCATGAACTTTCAATTTTTTTCTAATAGGTTCCTAAACTTTAAAATTTTCTAATAAGTCCCTAAACTCTCAATTTGTGTCAAATAGGTCTCTAACACATTCGAGATTTTTAAAAACTTACCAATCTATATTAGATATGAAATTGAATTTTATGTCTATTAGGATCCTAAACTTCCAACTTAATCTAGTAGGTCTATGAATTTGTAAAAAATATCGAATCAGCCAATGAATTATTAAACAAAAAAATTGAAAGTTGAAGAACTTATGAAAACAGAAGTGAAAGTTTAAGGGCCCACTGAATACTTTTAAAATTCAAGAACCTATTGGACACAAAATTGAAAGTTCGAAGACTTATTTGACATTTTCAAAAGTTCAAGGATCAAATTGGCACAACCTTAAAAAAAAAAAAAAAAAAAAAAAAATTGGCACAACCTTAAAAGTTCATGACTAAACTTGTGATTTAACCTTGCATTTTTTATTTCTATGGTTTAGTTTTTATTTCAATATGGTTTAATTAAACATCACAAATTGTCCCACTATATTACACTTTTTGTTATTTGATGTGGCAATGAGTTTGTGTTTTTCATTTGACTAACTATTTTAGTTGACCTTATTATAGGTGTTATGACGAAAAACAGCAACAACGTAACAAGAATGAAAGGGCGAAGAGAAACAACACACAGATATACGTGGTTCACTAACGTAGTGTTAACTACGTCCACGGGCAGAGGGAGAGAACGATCTTATTATGTGAGGAGTATTCAGAATACAGAGATTAGGGCAAAAAATAGGTTAAGAGGGTTTATATATGACACCACTCTTAACCCTAACATAATAGGCCCAAGATAAAAGCCCAAAATCGGAAAATCATATCTAATCCCTATACATAATTTAGCTTAGGGGGCGTTGCCCCCGAACCCCCACCAGGCGCTTTGCCCCTGGACACCGACTCGCTGACCGGTCAGCGAGACCCCCGTACTGGGTCGTTCGGAGCGCTTCATATCAGATTCAAGGCATATCAACAATAGGGTTCCCTCATAAATGGGTGCACCTCATAATGAATTGCATTGAATCGGTCAGCTACCAAGTTCTTATTAATGGGATCCCGCAAGAGGAGATCTTTCCAGCTAGAGGTCTGAGATAGGGGGACCCTTTCTCCCCTTACCTCTTTATTATTTGTGTCGAAGGCCTGTCAGCTCTACTAAGAAGGGAAGAATCTCTCTCTAATCTCTCTGGTATTCGTTTAAATAACCATTGTCCGTCCATAACACACTTATTTTTTGCAGATGACAGTCTTATTTTCTTTAAAGCTTCCAAGGAGGAAGGGAATTGCATAAAAACGATCCTCCAAACATATGAGTTAGCTTCGAGGTAGAAAATTAACCTTCAGAAGTCGATGTGCATGATCAGTAAGAATGTCAATGAGGGCAAAGCCAAGGAAATTTGCAGGGAGCTAGGTGTGAAGCGATCCGACTCTTTGGGGCACTATCTAGGCCTTCCAGCGCAATTCGGGAGAAACAAAGGGGTCATGTTCAGAAAACTCAAAGAAAGAGTTTGGAAAGCCCTTCAATCATGGAAAGAGAAACTTTTTTTTTTTTTGCGGGTGGGAAAGAGATTCTCCTAAAAGCCATAGTCCAAGTCATTCCAATTTATACAATGAACAGTTTTAGACTCCCCAAAAACATTTGTGAAGACATCAACAAAATTTTCGCAAGGTTTTGGTGGGGGATGAGTTTCATTGGCTTAGTTGGAAGAAGATCTGCGTGGCTAAAACAAGAGGAGGGATGGGTTTTAGGGACCTCGAGCTTTTCAACAAGGTGATGCTCTCTAAAATCAGCTGGCGAATTCTTAAATTTCCTCACAACCTCATGGCAAAAGTTCTTAAGGGGAAGTATTTTAGTAGTGGCAACTTTCTGACGGTGAAGCAAGGGTGGAAAGACTCTATAATATGGAGGAGCACTTTGTGGGGCCAATCCCTCTTTGAAGCTGGATACCGTTGGAGAGTGGGAAACGGTAAACGAGTTTACATCAACCAAGATCCGTGGCTTATGAATGAAGGTCGATGGATCCCGATTAGTGTCAAAGAGGACCTCAAGGGCAAAAGAGTTTGTGATCCTCAGTATGCCTTTAAGCAAGAAGACTCCGGAGGATGAGATTATTTGGGGAAGAGATACAAAAGGGATTTTCACTGTCAAATGAGCGTATCATCTCGCTACCCATTTAGACGAACAGGCCAAGGCTTCGGGTTCAGACTGTTCGCTCTACTCTAGTTTGTGGAAGTCCATTTTGAGCCTTGAGTGTTGGCCAAAAATCAAAATTACCGGGTGGAAAGCGATAAAAAATGCCCTCCCCACCTTTGAAAACATTAGATCAAGAGGGATTAATACTAATTCAGGCTGCTGTTTTTGTAGGGGCTATCCAGAGGACGTGGCTCACATTTTATGGAAATGCAAAGTATCCAAAAAGATTTGGTTTGAGTTTCTCTCTAATCTAATTCCTTTATTTGATTTTTATAGGAATGGGGGAAGTACTGAGGACTTCTGGTGTGGGGCTTTCAAATTGCTCGACAAACAAGAGTTAACTCTTGCGACTCAAATTATTTGGGCAATTTGGACGGGTAGAAATCAGGAATTACACAAATCCAGCAGATCTTCCCAAGTCCAGATTATCAAAGATATTGCAAGCAAAATATATATCTTCGTTTCCAAAAAAAGAATTGTACCTGTCAGCCAAGGCGAAGGAGACCCACCCTAGTCATAGCAGGTGGAAGCCGTCGGATCCCAATTGTTGGAAGATCAACTGTGATGCAGCGTGGTTTGAGTCTTCAAGGTCTGGTGGAATAGGATGAGTTGTTCGTGACTCAGCTGGTTCTCTTGTTGTAGCAAGCTGCAAGAAAATCGATAGGAAAGGGAGCATCAAAATCATCGAATCAAAGGCAATTATTGAAGGGTTGTTGAATCTCACTGGCTCTGACCGTGAAGTAGGTAGGCTCTCAAATCCTCTTATTGTGGAGTTTGATTGTGTTGATTTAATCAAGTTTCTGAACGACGAAGCGGATGATCAGTCGAAATTTTCCGTGCTGATTGATGAGGTTAAAGAGATCGCATGCAGCTTTCGTGGGTGTCTCCTCTTTCGTTTTTTGTCCTACAGTCTGTAATTTTTTGGCGTATTCCTTAGCGCGAGAGGGAGCCTTGCATGGCGACTTCGTTTTTTTTGTTGAATCTCCTTCTCATCTGTCGAGAATAGTAGAGGCAGGGAGATCTAATTCCCTCCCTTTTTGGTTCTTCTCCATTTTGGAGAAAGAGTTAGTTGTACCTAATTTTTTAGTTCATTAATGAGCAGTTTCTTTTCTAAAAAAAAGAAATGCAGAGTCTAATGATAATTCTCCTCAAATATTCTATTAATGTGAAAGAGTATTTATACACATGGAGGAGAATAACAAAATAATAACCACAAAATTGAATAATTAACAGAATAAGGAAATTAGAACTTATATACAACACCATCCCTCTTCAAACAAATGTCGTGGAAGGCATGAGTTTGGAACGTAAAAAGGACCAACAATCAGTAGTGACAACCTTCTTGAGTAAGTTAGCAGGTTGATGATGAGTAGAAATAAACGCAATTGAAGATCTCGAGAGGCAATGATGTGCAAATTGTTTACCGCAAGTGTACGGGTCAAGTAATAATATAGTGTTTTCGTGATTAAACGAGTGTCGTCCTTTGGATTGGTTTTCTATCAAATTAAGTACCGTGAATACTTTTGTTCAATTTTATTTAGGGAGCAAAACTTAATGAAAAAGATAAATTTAAAGACAAAAAGCATAAAATAAAAGTGGAGACTCAAATGGAAAGACTCTTAGGGACTTGATTTCATTGATTAAGATTGAGGATTGATTAATAGGAATGAATTGACCATGCAATTATTCTACAAGCCAAGGAAACTTTTATCACGATTACCTCTCCCCAGTATAATTGATTCTCATGCAAATAACTAACTTGATATCCCTATCTAAGTTCATTAACATGCAAGACATTATTCGGTTCGGTTCTTGTTATACTTCTAAAGTAATTCTAAATCCCGTCACAAACTTAGAATTTCTACTTTAGTCATGCAATTAAACAACGTAAGTCTTACGCCAAATCCTCTCTCCCGAGTTAGATTCAACACTTAAATCATTCAATTAGTGATCAAGTAATTGAAAGCAATACACAAAATTGCATGCATATAAAATAAAAACACATTCATACTAAAAATCAATCCAAAAAACTAAAAACAACTACATCAAACCCTAAGACAAACAACTAGCAATTCATAGTCTTTGAACCACAAACACTAATTGCAAGAAAAGCCATAAAAACTACAAGAATTAAGGGAAAGAGAAAGGATTACTAAAGAAAGGGAAAAGGGAAGAAAACACTCAAAGTCGTCGAAACTGGCACGTCCCCGTCACAATCTCCACGCCTCCAAGTGAGATTCCCGCTCCTCATCCTTGCTTCAGCTCCCACAGAAGGTCTCTAGTCGAAATTAGGGCTAAATTCTCTCGTTTTGGCCTCCCCTTGGTCGTAGCATGAAAAGAAGATTAAATAGGAAATCTGTCGATAGCGTCGAGACGCTAGGTTCATAGCGTCGCGACGCTATCAGCGTCGTGACGCTATGACCTTTTGCCGCCTGAATCAAAAAAGGAAAGGCAGTGTCGAGACGCTCCAAGAGCAGCGTCCCGACGCTGGTCTGCAGATGACTCTCTTTTAACTTCTTCTAACTTGAATCTTGTTCGTTCTTTAGCCAATTTTCATGTCCCGAACACATATTTAGCTTCAATTTCTCGATTTAACTCTGAAACATGATTCCTACAAATAGAACACAAAAATGCATAATTTTGGCCAATTAAATATAAAAGACTAGCTTAATTAATTAGGGAAAAATAGCTAGCTATGCTCGCTATCAGACAACTTTTACACAAACATAATGGAAGTCAACTTCAATATGCTTCGTTCGACCATGAAATACTGGATTACGAACTAATTGTAATACAGACTAGTTATCACAAAACAACATAGGAGCCTGTGGAACAAAAACAAACAGATCATAGAGAATTTGTTGAATCCATGAAAGTTTAGCTGTAGCAGACGCAAGAGCCCTGTATTCAAACTTGATGGAGCTCCTAGAAATAGTAGATTGTTTCTTAGAAACATAAGACATAGGATTATTACCAAGAAACACAACAAATCATGTCGTAGACGTTCTGTCGGATTGATAGACAACCCAATTTGAGTTTGACAATGCCAAGAGATTGAACAATCTTGGCTTAAAATGTAATACAACAGATAAAGTACCTCTAATATAGCGAAAAATTCACTTAAAAGCAGTAAGTCGAGCATAGGTAGGAGAGTGCATATATTAAGAAACTCGACTTACAACAAAAGATATATCACGCTGAGAAAATGTAAGATAATGTTGTCGCCACGTGCCTGCGACACGAAGCGGCCGACGTCCTCGAAAAAGGGGTAAAATAACAGGAGTTGCCACCAATCTTTTTTTATGGTGTGATTGGACACCAAAATAAGATAAAACCATCATTTTAAGAAAAATAATAAAAAACGGTCTGCGAAAACCAGATTTGGATTCAGGAGTTGTTTGTGTATGGGGAAGGTGTTAGCACCCCACAACACCCGTTAAAAACGGTGGTCAAAATTTTATCTTGAATTGAAAATAATTTAGAAAAAAAAAATTCAAAACAATGTCTTATTTTAATCCTCATTACTCCTATATTTGAAGTAATGATCCCATAAAATAAGTGGAAAAAATATCCTTTAGTTTTGCTATATTAGAATTTAAATTCTTCACCTCAAGAATATTAGAGAATTTTACCATTCCCTAATTCCATCATAGGGTAGCATTTCTCAAGGGAAAGATTTTTTTAAAAACATCTTTTTTAATTAAATTCATTTTTTATTGGGATCAAAATCTCAGACTCCCAAAGATTAAGACCCCTCACCTTAAGAATTCTAGAAAATCGGACTCCCAAATATTTCTAGATTCCATCATAGGATTTTTTTTTTAGGAAAAACGGTCTTAAAAATCAATTTTAAGAAAGTGATATAAAAACCTTTTAAAATAACATTTTTTAGAGATAAAACTTTATAAACTCAAAAAGAGCAAAAATATTAGGAAATTAGAAAATAAGTTTGGAAATAAGTTTAAAATAGATCAAAGGAAAGTTAAAATGAGAATTTGAAATGTCATGATGATAATAATAATAACAGCAATAATAATAACAACAACAACAACAATAACAATAATATAAGAATGCAACATTAACATATACAAACACAATAGGCCAAAATTAGAATTTTAGTACATGATAATGTAACATAATAATTAAGCAATGAACAAACAAGCAAACTACATATTCAACTATGATAAAATTTAAGAAAAACATATTGGAATTGATCTCGGACTCCCAAGGAATCGACTCCTCACCTCGGGAAAACTAGAAAATCGGACTCCAAAATATTTCTAGATTCCGTCGTCAGATATTTTTTTAATAAAAAAAGAAGCTATGGATTAAATATTTACCAACATTAATAAACAACAAATACACATCAAAATAACAATATGGTGAATAAGAAAACAACTCATATTTAATAAGACAAACAAAAAAGAAATTTTGTACAATAAGAAAAATAAATGAATTAAAATAAAACAGAATGAAAGCAGAAAATAATAATAATAAAAAAACAAACAAAATAATAATTTAAAAAAAACAAACAAACGAAATAAAAAAACTAAGTAAATAAAATTTATAAAAGAGAGAAGGGGCAACAAGAAGCGTGACTACAAAAAAATAGTAGACTTGAAAAATGGCTACAACAGTTCATAAATTAAATGAGTGGCTAAAAGATTTTATTATTAATAAATCACTATTTGTAGAAGACGTAAATACCCCTACCAAACTGTCTAAGATGTTGCTAACGTTAAAAACTGAAATCATAGTTTATGAGAGAGAAAATACCCTATAGTTAGCAAGATTCTAGGAGGTTTTGAAATCCAAAAATCCAAGAAGCCAACGAAATAATTGAAACTGATCTAGATTTACCATCTTCTTACTACTCAACAAATGGTTTCTGGAAAAAAAATCATACCTTAATTCGGAAAAAAAATGCAAAAAAATGAATCCCTCTAGGAGAAAAAACAAAACTTCCAAAAACGTTAATTGAGGCAAACAGTAATCTCAATAAGAGGATATACATCTGCAGAGCGTTAAAAAAATGTACAGACATGGATAAAGCTAAGAATAAACCCACTTAAATGCTGCAATTATGAGTAATCAAATCAGCACCCACCACCCCACCAACCCGCCGCCATGCATCCCATCCCTCTACCCGTTCCTCTTCGTCTTCCACGCCCCCATCTGGAGACTAAAAACCCTAAAACGCATACATTCGTCTGATGCATTTCCCCCTAGCGACCTCCCCCATCCCAGTGTAACTCGCTACATACCTCTGCCTCTCACCGTGACCACGACCCATCCGCGCCGTGACGACGAGATCCTCCCGCCGCGCCGACGAGCATTATACGCAAAACGAAACACTCCTTCGAGTCTTCCCCTCACCGACGTCTGTAGCCAAACAATTTGAACTACGGTATGTACACAACGGCTTCATTTCCCCTTAAATTTGCAACAAACATATCCGTAAAATCCCCCCAATTTTGGGGATTCCATTTTTTACTTGCAACCCGCGATTGTTACGCTCAATTGTAACCGTATTTTTATTCCCAAACCCCACAGATCATGACATCCGATAAAAATGTATCGAAGCGATCGAGCCAAAGGTTAAAAGCGGCTGGAGTGACGCCCGAAAAGAAACACCCCCCACAGACATCCCCCATCACGTTGGACAGCGCCCAAGAGTCCGAGGGTGAGGAAGCCGAAATGAGCACTGTCGATTCGGTACCAAAGGATGTCCAGCCAAAGGGGGTCAAAAGGGAGAGAGAAGAAGGAGGATCAGGAAAGAAGAAAGGTTTAGTAAAAAAAACCAAAGTCCAAGGAGATTGCCAAGAAGACTGACGAAGACAAGTCAGAACAGGGCGAGGTAAGTACTGATTGTTACACACGCCCACACATCATACTACGTATAACGTTAAACATATCATTGCTGACTAACGTTCTTCTGTCAATGGCCGGAATCAGACACACAACCTGAATGGAGGGAACTGCATGCCAAAATCTTCCAATCCCCATCGGTCAGTAACCCATTTCTCATGTATTAAAACGTATTTACTTCTATATACACTTAATGAAACCTATATTGCACAGCTGGAAGTCGTGCCTGTTGGGTTTTATGCCCTAAAACTCGTAGATAGTGAATGTAACCGTTGACCGGATATTAATGAAATAATATTAATATATTTTTCCATTAATTGTTATTAGTTATTTTATATCTGTCTTTGCCTAAAAATAACCCTAATCCAATAAACTAGACATCCAAGGTTGTAATATGAGTCTTGAACTATATGTAGCGACATATGGGATCATTGTTCAAGAAACAGCCTAAAGGGTCTATAGTATAGGGATAAGACTAGGTGCCTTATCCTGGTGACACTATGGATACGGCCCACTTTGTATTTGATACAAACGCTGCGATCCAACGCGTTCGTGTAGGAGACATGCAAGTGGGGGTATCCTATGCAATGAGTTTGCATAAGACCGGACCGCGAAATATTAACCACTGGTTATAACACCGTTAACTAGTTGGTTTTCTATTTCACTAGGACGACCTAGACAACTTAGTCTTAATCCTGAGTCGATTATCGACTCCTGCTCATGAGAGATTGTCCTTTGATTTGTATGGGTGAGAGTGGCCAATACGTCGACTCAATAAGCCTACCACTTTGGGGACAAGACCGAATGGGGAGCTGGGAACATAATCGTACAAGATGGAATTCACTCCTTCCCGACTTTAGGGAAGCAGATGAGTGTTCCCTTAAGTGGTTACTCCGAGTCTTGAACAAAGGGCACTACCCTCTCAATGGCACGAGAGGGTTTTCTGTTTGTTGGTTGGACCACAAACAGGTTGTTCATTAGAGGAGAATTGGTACTCAAGGAAATAGAGGTAACCCAGGGGTAAAACGGTAATTTGACCCAGCTAGTGTTACGGACACTCGTGAAGGACTAACTAGTCGATATTGGTCTAGATCCGTGGACACAGAAAATATGTCTGCAGTGAGAAGAGTGCAACTGTGAGTCTATAGTGGAATGTACACATAGTTAACGAATATTGATTAATGTGGTTAATGAGTTTGACCAATTAATCTCACATCGTTGGAGCTTCTGATCTGCAGGTCCATTAGGTCCCACTGGTAGCTCATAAAGTAATTTGAGGCAACTAAGTAATAAAAGTAAATTGAAAATGTTCAATTTATTAAGGGAAACAAATATAATATATATTGATATATTATTATGAGAGAAATTAATATTTGAAAAGTTCAAATATAAATTTATGGAAGTTTGAAAGAGTTCAAAATAATGAATTAATTAATTTAAGGCCTAAAATGTGTTTGGGAAAATTAATTAATTCTAGGTCGAGAATTAAATATGTGATATTTAATTGGTGGTTAATTAATTAAAGAATTCATTAACCGGGAATTAATCAATTATGGAAATAATTAATCACTTAAGGAAGTGATTAATCATTTATGGAAATGATCTAATCACTTATGGAAGTAATTAGTCATTTGTGGAAAAGATTAATCAATTATGGAATTGATTGATCATGATTGATTAATTAAGGAATAAGATTGAATCAATTATGGAAAAGATTGATTTAATTGAATATTTTATTCATGGGCTCTCTTCTATAAATAGAACACTAGACCTAATTGGTCATGACACTTGACACTCTTGAAAGACAAGACCTAGAATTCTCTCTAGCCTCCCTCTTAGAGAAAGACTCCCACAAGTCTTTTGCCTCCTAGACTTAGAGACATACCGGTGTAACCTCTGTGGTGATTGTGTCAATCAAAGAAGAAATTTCCAGCGAAGAAAAGCAAAGGCGGCTGCTGCGTTTTCGTTCGTGGAGCGTCGTTGGCGAAGAACGGTCAAGTCTTCAACGAAGGTATGTGACGGTTCTTTCCCTTTTCTTTAGAAAAGCATGAAAATAAATTTAGATTTATTTTTAAGCATGTTTAAACCAATTTTCCAGCAACTTTAAAAGGGTTTTAAAGTTTAATTGAGTTATCGTAACGGTATTTTAATGTTAATTAATATACGGCGTAAGGTCCAATCGATGCGCTTCCGCTGCGTGGGGACTTTTATTCCCTTCACCCACTGCCTTGTCCTCAAATTCTCCAGAGAATACCAGTGTTTCCATGTGGTAGTGTTCCAAGTTGTTTGTGATTATTTCTCAAGGACTTGGTGAATTTAATATGAGTTGTCATCGAGACTAAGTAACTTGTTACTACATGTAAATTAGAATTAGATTCTATAGATTTTTAGAATGCTTAATCTAGATTTTCATTTGATTATTAATGTATGTATGTTGCTGATGTATTGGTAGTTCATGATTCTAAATTAATTGCAAACTGTTCCTGAAACCGCTTCCACTGCACCGGGACCCCATTTCCTACAGTTGGACCATAAACCAATTGTTCCATTAGAGGATTAATGAGACTTAAGAAACAAGAGATAACTTCAGTGGTAAAACGAACCTTTCAACCCAACTGTAGTTACGAACAACCTAAGAAGGATCAACTTACTGATCATGGTTATATCGAGTGGACGAAAATATATCTACAATGAGGAGAGTGCAGCTACCAAGGTATAGTGGAGTTTCTCGGTAGTTAACGAATGTTGGTTAACTAGGTTAAAGAGTTTAGTCGGTTAATCTCAGATCGTCGGAGCTCATGATCTGTAGGTCCATTAGGTCCTCCTATTAGCTCATATCGGAATAAACTTTAGAACAGTGTGATGAAAGAGTTTGAATCGTTCAAATTCGATTTAGGGAGTTATCGTCAATTATACACAATATTATTGACATAATAGTTTAATTATGAATTATACTATAATTTAAGAGAGTTGGAAATATTTAAATATGATTTAAATATTGCACGTATGAATATGGATTCATATTCGAGAGATTGATTTTTTAGAGAAGTTGTGATTGGTGTGAAATATTAATTTAATATTTGATATTAAATTAATATAATTAATTAAATTGTTTAATTAATTATTTAAAATTTATTTTATTTAAAATTAATTATTTGAATTATTTTTTATTTAAAATCAAAATAAGAAATTCATTTTTGAATTTAGGAAAAATTAAAAGGAATTTCAAGAGGTGGAGTGCATGGTGAGTAATCCCATGCACTTAGCCTTATTAAGTCACCTTAAATTTCACAAGTCTCCATGGCTTTGTGTCATCTTGTGATGAAATTCAAGTGCATGGATTCCTCTTTATATATGATTTTGAAGAGGTGGAAAAATAAAGATATACATCCTGAAATGTTGTCAATTTGATCTCTCAAAGCCAAGAACTCCAAACCTTTCCATAGCTTGAAATTTCAAGCATTTTCCTTCCAATTTCCATCACAATTGGATCCTACAATCCATTCTAAGACCGGAGAATAGTAGGGAAGACTCTAGTGGTGGTCCACGTTGAGTTCATGGTCAAAGAAACCTCACGGATTTGGTGAATTCTGCTACAAGAGGTCGGTACCACATTACCCTGTTTTCGGTTCATTATACAAGCATGCTTAGATCCTAAAATTTATGTATAGTTAGAGTGTCTTAGATTCTAATTGCCTCTGTATGCGTGATATTAACTCCTTCACTATCATCTATGGTGGGAATGTAACCTTTGGGTCAATGGCTTTATATCACGACTTCCTCGGTTCTTCTACAACCAATACAATCAGTGTTGGATTTTATGCCCTAAAACTCGTAGATAGTAATTGTAAAATTTTACCGAACATTAATGAAATAGTTTATTTTATTTGTATCGAGTAGATCTTGTCTTATTAACCCTATTCCAATAAACTAAACATCCTAGGCTGATAGTATGATTCTTGAACTAGTATGTAGAGACATACGGGGATCAATGTTCAAGATTCAGCCTAAAGGGTCTATAGTATAGGGATAAGGTTGGGTCTTATCTTGGTGACACTATGGATACAGTCCACTTTGTATTATGATACAAACACAATGATCCAACTCGTTCATGTAGTTGACATGCGCGTGGGGATATCCTTTGCAATAAGTTTGCATAAGACCAGACCATGAAATAGTTAACCACTAATTGTAACACCGTTAGTTGGCTTGGTTTCTATTTCACTAGGATGACCTAGGCAACTCAGTCTCAATCCTGAGTAGATTATGGACTCCTGTTCACGAGGGGTTGTCCTTTGATTTGTATGGGTGAGAGTGGCCAGCACGCTGACTCAATAAGCCTACCATTTTGGGGACAATACCGAGTGGGGAGTTGGGAACATAATTACACAAGATGGAATTCACTCATTCCCGACTCTAGGGTAAGTAGAGGTGTATTCCCTTAAGTGGTGTCTCCGGGACTTGAACAATGGGCCCAACCCTCTCTATGGCACGAGAGGGACTTCTGTTTGATGGTTGGACCTCAAACAGGTTGTTCATTAGAGGAGCACTGGGGACTTAAGGACAAGGATGTAACCCAGGGGTAAAACAGTAATTTGACCCAACTGGGGTACGAACACACGTGAAGGACTGAATTGCCGTTATTAGTCGATATCCGTGGACACAGAAATATTCTGCAGTGAGAATAGTGCAGTTGTGGGTCTTTAGTGGAGTGACCCACAGTTAACGAAAGTTGACTAACTTGGTTAATGAGTTTAGTCGATTAGTCACGTATTGTTGGAGTTTCTGATCTGTTGGTCCATTAGGTCCCACTGGTAGCTCGTAAGGAGACTTGAAGCAAATAAATATAAATGGTAAATTGAAAGTGTTCAATTTATTTGGGGAATCATATAATGTATGTTGATGCATTATAATATAAAGTTTATGAAACTTTATAATATAATTTTTTAATTGAATTTCAAAAATTAATTCTTGGGAGAAATGAATTTAATATGAATTGGATTCATATTAATTTTAATTTTAATAAAATCTCTAAGATTAAATATATGATATTTAATTGGGTAATTAATTAATTATGGAATTAATAATTTATTTATTAAAATTAGATATTGTTCAAATAATAGATTTGAACTTATTCATAGTCCTTTTCCTATTAGGAAAAGTTCTTGGCATTTACCTATATATAGGACCCCTGGGTGGGGTGAAAGACATCTCATTTTCTCTCCTTCTCTGAGAGATCTCTCCGAAAAGACTCCCACAAGTCTCCTGCTTCAAGAAGCCTTAGAGATATACCGGTGTAATCGATTGGTGGTGTTCGCATAAGAAGGTTGCTGCGTTTTCAATCCTACTAGCAAGAAAAGGCGAATCGATCAAGGCTTTCTACAAAAGTAAGTTTTCTATGAAATCCTAGATCACTAGGATCGTCTAGATTAGATCTAGTTAATTTTAGCATGTTTATAGTCGTTGTACAACCCATTAAATATAGATTTATTGTTGTAATATTTTTGCAAATTAGTATTGGTATTTCAATTAGAATCTAAGACTCTGAGTAGGTTCGGTAATTCTTTCCGCTGCGTAGGGCTTTTATCCCTTCAATCAAATAACCTAAAGTAATGGTTGATTTTCTTTGTTTTGGAGTCATGGTTTTTTTCACAAAATAAATCATTTTATGATTTCATATAGAAAAACCATATTTGTTTCATTTATGTATTTCCAACATAAAAATGGTAAATGCTTATTCAAAACTCATTTTACCTTCATTATCAAAAGAATCAAATAAAATAGAAATCACATAAAATAAAAACTTGAGTAGTATTTTTTTTTTAAATTATTATTACCACGGTAAACTTAAATACGATAAGTATAATTTAGAATGAAAAATATGGTACGATGAAGGTAAACATTCATATACTTCATTATCAAAAGTAATTATGTAATAAAACTTCATATTTATATATGTACAAAGACAACCTAGTATCTAACTCCCTAGAAATTTTCTGATTTTTCCAACGACCACCAACAAAAATTTTCGACAACCGAAATTTTTTTCCTTCTTTTTTTCCTTTCATTTCTTCTACCTCTTTTCTTTTTTTTTTTCTCTTTATTTTCGTTTTTTATATTTTTCGAAATGAAAATGAGAAGAAACATTTAAAAAAAAAAAAAATCACCGGAAAAAGTCGTCGGCAATCGTCAGAATAGTGGTAGGAAAGTCGACGGCGGTTGCCATAATGAAGGGGATAAAAGCCCCCACGTAGCGGAAGCGCATCGATTGGACCTTACGCCGTATATTAATTAACATTAAAATACCGTTATGAAAAGGCAATAAAAAAACTTTAAACATGCTTTAAAGTTGTTGTAAATAGGTATAAACATGCTTGAAAATTAAATATAATTTATTTTCATGCTTTTCTAAAGAAACGGGAAAGAACCGTTACAAACCTTCGTTGTAGACTTGATCGTTCTTCGCCAACGACGCTCCAACGGGCGAAAATGCAGCAACCCTCTTGTCTTTTATTCGCTGGAAATTTCTTCTTGAAGGACACAATAACCATAGAAGTTACGCCAGTATGTCTCTAAGTCTAGGAGGCAAAAGACTTGTGAGTCTTTCTCTAAGAGGGAGGGTAGAGAGAATTCTAGAGTCTTGTCTTGTGAGTCTAAGAGCAAGAGGAGAGTACTGAACCAATTAGGTCTAGTGTTCTATTTATAGAAGAGAGGTCATGAATAAAATATTTAATTAAATCAATCTTTTCCAAAATTAATTCAATCTTATTCCTTATTTAATCAATCCATGATCAATCAATTCCATAATTGATTAATCCTTTCCACAAATGACTAATTACTTCCATAAGTGATTAGATCATTTCCATAAATGATTAATCACTTCCTTAAGTGATTAATTATTTCCATAATTGATTAATTCCCGGTTAATGACACTACAAGAAATAACAGATATGATAGCTAACAAAAAAAAGCTATCAAAAACCTATTATAGCTTTTTTTGAAGGTCCTGACAGCCTATGTTATTAAAAGTCTGGGACTTTTTATAGCGTTTTTGTAGTGCTATAATGAATGTTATAGTAGAGTATGGAGGTATAGCTTATATACATTGCTATGAAGACTTTTTATAGCGTTTTGTATTAAAGCTATAATTTGTTTACATAGCTAAAATAGTCTGCTATCTTTAACATATAATAGCATTTTTTTAATGCTATAATATAATCTTTATAGCTTTAATATTATGTTATAACAAAGTTTTTAATGTTTTCTAATTGCTTATAATTATTGTAATAACCATTTGGTAGCATTCATTTTAAAATATTAATTTCATTTAAATTAATTAAATTTTGATAAAATTAACTTCTAAGTGCTCATTTTTAACTAAATCCACACACAAGAAAATTTCATAACACATTAAATACCATGATTTCCATTCATAATTAAAATTTCATAATCTATTTACATTACAAAATAAGGCATTCAATAATTTCTAGAATAAAGAAGTTATCCAAATGATACAAGATGAAGTATTCATTGGATATAATTTCCAACAACATATACTAGTTCATAAAATACAAAAAGATTGCCAACGAGTCCATAAGCCAGTGAAGACCTCAAAAAGATCGCCAACGAGTCCATAGTCAGCAACCTGCATATTAGAGTTCACCTTCCTCTCTTTGAATTCTTGATGGGTGGGAATTCTAAAAGTTCACCTTCCTTACAGAGTCAAATTCCAATGAAAAGCCTAATTTAGTAATTCAGTGTCGTTATTTCATTTAGAAAGAAATCATCTAGAGACGTTACCTGAAGGTCATTGGGAACAAATCCATCATCAATAGCAGCACGTGTGGTTCCAACTAATTGCATAAATGATGGTCAGTTATAGATCTTGCAATTGCATAAATGAAGATGAAAATAATTTGATTATTAGTTTATAACAAAAACAAAGAAAAAATAGAAATCTTTGCAACAAGTTTAAACTCTTAACAATATTTGAGAGGCAATAAGAAAATTATAACAACACACACAAACAGACCTTAATGGGTTGAATCAAAATTGTTTGCCAAACAAACTATCCTCTTAGCATACAACAACATTTCCACCAACCACACATACAACAACATCCAAAAACTTACCCATGTACTTACTCAGCAAACTTACACATGTACTTACTCAGCAAAATTGTTATCATATAACAGATAAAAAGAAGAAAATGGAAATTTCTTCCTATTTGTATGTTTTTGTTCCTTTTTATACGCTCAAACTGGAAGTTTTTTTTTTTTTTTTTTTGAAATAACAAACTGGAAGTAGTTAGTTTCTAAGAATTGCCTTCTATATCTTAGAACAAAAATTTAAGAAAGATATGTTTAATTCACTGTCTCTAAGGATTTCATTCTACAGTTACCAAGTTTTCTCACGATTACAAACTTGAACACAATGATAACTTGAGTAAATCTAAAGAACCTATAAAATCTCATGAGGTTCATTCAGAAGTAGTCTAAGAAAAGTTCGAAAAAAAATTGGAACTTATTAGATTATGACAGTTTTTAGACAAGAAACACTGCTACTAAGTTAATAAATTACTTGATCCAAGGGAATCCTTTGTTCGTTTGAATGCAAAATCTTCAATATTAGGAGGACAGCAACGTTGTACAAGAAAAAAAGTTACAAGTTTAAATTATTAACTTTCACCCCTTTATCTACAAAGGGTTTATAATCTTATCAAATAATAAGATGGTAGAATATCATGCTAATATATAAAATTAGCTATGAATGTTTATGAACTAATTATTTAGCATTAATTGAACTGACCACAACAAGAGTAAAAGAACCCAATACCCAAACATCAGTTGTACGAACAGGAAAAAAAAAAAACAAAACATAAAGGAACATGACTGCATAAACTTAATCTAGCTAATCACCAGAAAAACGAATCTGAAGCTAAAATAACCAATTTTCCTAAATGAAAGGTATGTTTGGAAAACAGAAAGGAAAATGGTGAAGCTCTTACTGTAGCGTCGACATTAGCTAGAATTTCAAGCCCGCTATCTTGACCTTTTACATACTTTTTCACTCTTCTCCTCACGAATACACGAGTTCCTGCCAATGGGCACTTGGAGTACATATATAGTGATAATACAATTACTCAGTACACAAGTTGCAAACAACATGCAAAGTTCAAGATAAAAGATATAAGTCTTGAATTGACCTCAAAAAACATCAAGTTCAAGTTCTTGGCAACCACATCTAGTGCAGCGGATGTTAGCACGCTCCTATAAATATTAAGGTCAGAACACCAAATAAGTTCAATCATTTTTCTTAAAAGAGTTTTAAATATTCAAATGATGCTACAGAATAAACAAAGTTCCATCATAAACTGCGTAAAAATTAAACATTTCATTAGATGTCCAACATCCCAAAATTTGTTGAGTTCTTCCACAATAGATTTACAATAAAAAACAGATGATTCATCCACAATAACACAATACTCATGTTCCATTATCATAATATTTAATCCAATTCACCTAAATATATTATGCAAAAAAAAAAAAAAAGGAAAAACAACAATACCAAATTATCAAGTAGGATAATTTTCAATTTCCAGGAAACAAAAGCTGGCTTTCAGGTCTAATCACTAAAACTAAAGGTTTGCTTGTCAGGAAAAAAACTGCAGAATACAACATAAAAAAGGTGTCCCGACAAAGTAGTAGAGTAGTAGATAAGGAGACTTAGCAGAGTAACAAAAGTCAAGCAACAGAAAGTGGCACCTGACAACACCCTTCAAACCAGCAAAGAAGTATGGAATTGCTTCAACAACATTAGCAGCAATAATGGCAACAGAGTCTGAATGAGTGAAAAAAAACCTGAAAAAGTATAATAAACAATATAATGAATAATTGAATCACTTATCATAAATATATTATTTATTAGGCAATACTACACACTGCACTACCTTTTACCAAGGACCATATTGGGATCTTCATCACCATCAACAGAAGCACCAAATTCTCGAGGTTCTTGTATAGAGCTTGATTTGCCCAATCCCATAAGAGCAACCAATTCCTTGGCATAAGTCAAATTGGGAACAAGATGACCTCCTCCAAAGTCCTTCTGTTATATATGTCTAGAATTATATAGAAAAGTAAAAAATAAGATTTAAGAAATGATCATACAATGAAAGTCTAAATACATCCCAAATGCAAAAGGACCATCGGTACGCAGTTCAGTAATGAGCTTTCTTGTGCACAAAGCTCTTCCACGAAAATGTGTTTTGCATAAGCTTCAGCAACACCATGTAGAGCATCATAACTTCAAATATCATGTGCATGAAACCAAAATATTTTGCCACTTGAAAACATTTTGGAGAAGCATACTTTCAAAGGCACAAATGGCTATTTCTCAAGTCGTAGTAGTGGATATTATGATTGATAGAACCCACCTGAAAATGCTCAAGAATTAGGGAGAGAAGGATTTGCCTCAAGTTGATCAGGATTGTCAGAAAATCTTTGGTTAAAATGAATTATCTCACAACACACACAATTTAAGTTTAGTGTTTATGATATTTTCGTGGAGAGCAAAATAGACATACAACCACCATCCTACATTTAGACATATTCGAAGGGTTCGATTGATTTTATCTTTTGGTTGGTGGATAGTCTTTGCTCATTCAAATATGCCATTGAAATTGAACATATAAGTAGACATTGAAAAGGGGAAGTATGAAATATTGGTACCCTCCACTTGAAGCTACGCTAGATTATGAATGAATTCAAAGTAGCCTTCTATGTCTACAACTAAAATTAAACTACTATAATTCTGTAGGAGAAGATAAGAATCAACTGAATGAAAAGCTAAAAGAGTGAAGATGAGAGTGGTTTCAGTAGAATTGAAGACAGTTTTACAAAAGACTAATAACCTCACAGAGATTCAACTAAATAATGAGTGTGGAGAAACTGTTCCATAAACTTACCTCAAATTTTATTCTTCATTCAAAACTAAAATAAGATCAATATTGAATGATCAAAACATCTAATTTCACATCCTACTCTAATTGCCCATATACAGAAAAGAAAAATAAGTCATGAACATGGTTAGCACAAAAATCCTAAGATTATGGTATTATGTAAAGAATGGAAAAAGAATTCTAAGCATATGGTATTAATTAGGAAGAGGGAGACTACCATATTTTACCAAAGTAGGCTACTTGCGTACAAGATGAAGTTTGAGTGCATTGGATAGCATACCCAACTTGAGCGGGTATCCTTCTACTACAATATTGAACTCTTAAATATTGAAGCAATTGAAATAGAAATAGGCTATAACCACCGACCATATATAGAAGAACCACACATAAAACATTCTTATGCAATTAATGAAGGGAATAAAAGTCCCCACGCAGCGGAAGCGCATCGATTGGACCTTACGCCGTATATTAATTAATATTAAAATACCGTTACGAAAACTCAATTAAACTTTAAAACCCTTTTAAAGCAGCTGGAAAATTGGTTTAAACATGCTTAAAAATAAATCTAAATTTATTTTCATGCTTTTCTAAAGAAAAAGGGAAGAACCGTTACAAACCTCCGTTGTAGACTTGACAGTTCTTCGCCAACGACGCTCCACGAACGAAAACGCAGCAGCCGCCTTTGATTTTCTTCGCTGGAAATTCCTTCTTTGAATGACACAATAACCACAGAGGTTACACCGGTATGTCTCTAAGTCTAGGAGGCAAAAGACTTGTGGGAGTCTTTCTCTAAGAGGGAGGCTAGAGAGAATTTTAGGTCTTGTCTTTTGAGAGTCTAAGAGCAAGAGCAAAATTTCAAGTCTCATGACAAATTAGGTCTAGTGTTCTATTTATAGAAGAGAGGCCATGAATAAAATATTCAATTAAATCAATCTTTTCCAAAATTGATTCAATCTTATTCCTTAATTAATCAATCATGATCAATCAATTCCATAATTGATTAATCTTTTCCACAAATGACTAATTACTTCCATAAGTGATTAGATCATTTCCATAAATGATTAATCACTTCCTTAAGTGATTAATTATTTCCATAATTGATTAATTCCCGGTTAATGAATTCTTTAATTAATTAACCACCAATTAAATATCACATATTTAATTCCCGGCCTAGAATTAATTAATTTGCCCAAACATATTTTAGGCCTAAAATTAATTAATTCATTATTTGAACTCTTTCAAACTTCCATAAATTTATATTTGAACTTTTCAAATATTAATTTCTCTCATAATAATATATCAATATATATTATATTTGTTTCCCTTAATAAATTGAACATTTTCAATTTACTTTTATTACTTAGTTGCCTCAAATTACTTTACGAGCTACCAGTAGGACCTAATGGACCTGCAGATCAGAAGCTCCAACGATGTGAGATTAATTGGTCAAACTCATTAACCACATTAATCAATATTCATTAACTGTGTGTACATTCCACTATAGACTCACAGTTGAACTCTTCTCACTGCAGACATATTTTCTGTGTCCACGGATCTAGACCAATATCGACTAGTTAGTCCTTCACGAGTGTCCGTAACACCAGCTGGGTCAAATTACCGTTTTACCCCTGGGTTACCTCTATTTCCTTAAGTACCAATTCTCCTCTAATGAACAACCTGTTTGTGGTCCAACCATCAAAAAGAAAACCCTCTCGTGCCATTTAGAGGGTAGGGCCCTTTGTTCAAGACTCGGAGTAACCACTTAAGGGAACACTCATCTGCTTCCCTAAAGTCGGGAAGAAGTGAATTCCATCTTGTACAATTATGTTCCCAGCTCCCCATTCGGTCTTGTCCCCAAACTGGTAGGCTTATTGAGTCGGCGTATTGGCCACTCTCACCCATACAAATCAAAGGACAATCTCTCATGAGCAGGAGTCCATAATCAACTTAAGATTAAGACTAAGTTGTCTAGGTCGTCCTAGTGAAATAGAAAACCAACTAGTTAACGGTGTTATAACTAGTGGTTATTATTTCGCGGTCCGGTCTTATGCAAACTCATTGCATAGGATACCCCCACTCGCATGTCTCCTACACGAACACGTTGGATCGCAGCGTTTGTATCAAATACAAAGTGTGGGCCGTATCCATAGTGTCACCAGGATAAGGCACCCAGTTTTATCCCTATACTATAGACCCTTTAAGTTGTTTCTTGGACAATGATCCCATATGTCGCTACATATAGTTCAAGACTCATATTACAACCTTGGATGTCTAGTTTATTGGATTAGGGTTATTATTAGGCAAAGACAAATATAAAATAACTAATAACAATTAATGGAAAAATATATCAATGTTATTTCATTAATATCCGGTCAACGGTTACATTCACTATCTACGAGTTTTAGGGCATAAAACCCAACAAACTCCCACTTGAACTAAAACACTAGTTAGTGGGATGTAAATGCAATAATCTAAAGCTGGAAATGTCCTGTATATAATACAATGAACTAGGGCATCCTTATACCCATTATACATTTCTCCCACTTGCCCTAGATTAGATGACATACATATCTCGTAGACCTAGACCCTCTAGATGACCCTCAAACACTTTAGCCGTGAGAGCCTTCGTAAATGGATCAGCGATGTTGTGCTCCGAGGCGATCTTAGTGACGATCACATCTCCTCGTTGCACAATCTCCCGTATCAGGTGATACTTCCTCTCGATGTGTTTACCTCGTTTGTGGCTTCGAGGTTCTTTTGAGTTGGCTACAGCCCCACTGTTATCACAGTATAGTGTTATGGGCACGTTCATATTCGGAACCACTTCCAAATCAGTCAAGAACTTTCTAAGTCATACTGCCTCCTTAGCTTCTTCGCAAGCTGCTACATACTCAACCTCCATGGTTGAGTCTGCTATGCATCCTTGTTTGATGCTTCTCCACACTACTGCTCCTCCATTGAGGGTGAATACTGACCCTGATGTGGATTTCCTTGAATCCTTATAAGCTTGAAAGTCAGAGTCAGTGTATCCAGTAAGAATCGAATCCTTAGCTCCATACACAAGCATGTAGTCCCTCGTTCTCCGAAGATACTTGAGGATGTTTTTAACCGCTCCCCAGTGGTCCAACCCTGGATTAGACTGATACCTACTGACTACTCCCACTGCATAACATATGTCAGGCCTAGTGCAGAGCATAGCATACATTAAGCTGCCCACAGTTAAGGCGTAGGGAATGTGTCTCATGTTCTCAATTTCTTGAGGTGTCTTAGGAGACTGTTCCTTAGACAGGTGTACCCCATGTCTGAAGGGTAGTAGTCCCTTCTTGGAGTTTTGCATCGAATATCGAGACAACATCTTGTCAATATACATTGCTTGAGACATAGCTAGCGTTTTGTTCTTACAATCTCTAATGATTTGGATTCCCAGAACGTATTGAGCCTCTCCCAGATCTTTCATTTGGAATTGGGCTGCTAGCCATTTCTTAATGTCAGTGAGGTATCCTACATCATTCCCAATGAGTAGGATATCGTCTACATAAAGTATTAGAAAAGCTACTTTCCTTTTGTTGACTTTCTTGTACACACAAGGCTCATCAACGTTTTGGTCAAAGCTAAAAGATTTGATTGCAGTATCAAATCTAATGTTCCATGATATGGATGCTTGTTTCAATCCATAAATGGATCGATTGAGCTTACAAATCTTTTGTTCCTGACCTTGGGCTATGAACCCTTCGGGTTGAGACATGAAGATATTCTCTTCAAGATTACCATTCAGAAAGGCAGTCTTGACGTCCATTTGCCATATTTCATAGTCATAATATGTGCCTATGGATAAGAGAATTCTTATGGACTTTAACATGGCTACAAGAGAAAAGGTTTCCTCATAGTCAATCCCTTCCTTTTGGGTATAACCCTTTGCCACTAGTCTAGCTTTGAAGGTCTGTACCTTTCCAGCTGCATCTCTTTTTCTCTTATAGATCCATTTGCACCCTATGGGTTTTACCCCATTTGGTAGATCTGTAAGTTCCCATATAGAATTGGAGTACATTGACTCCATTTCCAGGTTCATGGCTTTGACCCATTCATCCTTATCTTCGTCATTCATTGCCTGTCGATAGGACAATGGATCCTCAATGCCATCATTAGGTATGACAACCTGAGTTTCAGTTAAACCCAAGTAGCGGTCAGGTTGTAATACAACCCTCCCACTGCGTCGAGGCATTCCCAACGTTTGAGATGGACGGGATGGATCTGAAGAACTAGTTCCTTCATCAACCCTTGTTGAAGGTCCAACTTCATCAACAACTCTTGATGATTCTTCAGTAGCTTCTCCTAACATTATTTTGTTGTGTGGTTTATGATCTCTCATGTGGTCTTCCTCTAAGAAAGTGGCGTTTGTCGATACAATCACCTTATTTTCTTGTGGGTCGTAGAAATAACCACCTCTCGTTTCTTTAGGGTAATCAAAAAATTGGCACAGTTTTGAACGAGGTTCCAGTTTCTTAGGATTTTTCACAAGCACGTGTGCTGGACAACCCCAGATGCGAAAGTGATGCAAACTAGGTTTACGCCCCTTCCATAATTCGAAAGGTGTTTCAGAAACACTTTTCGAGGGAACATTGTTCAAGATGTATACTGCAGTCTCTACTGCATACCCCCAAAACGAGCTAGGCAATTGTGCATAGCTCATCATTGATCGAACCATGTCTAGCAAGGTTCTATTTCTCCTTTCTGACACACCATTCTGCTGAGGTGTACCAGGGGCTGAGAGTTGAGATTGGATTCCATGTTCTATCATATAATCTTTGAATCTTTGATCAATATACTCCCCTCCTCGATCAGATCGAAGTACTTTAATAGATTTACCTAATAGGTTTTAGCTTTGGTGTGGTAGTGTTAGAGGTGGCAACGGGGAGAAGGCCTCTTGATGATAATGGAATTGTGGTTGTTGACTGGGTCTGGGACCTGTGGAAAAAGGGGAAACTAATTGAGGCTGCTGATTCGACGGTTGATGGGGAAGTTTGAAGGGGTGGAAATGGAAAGGATGCTGATGATGGGACTTTCTTGTGTGCACCCAGACAAAAAAGGTGAGCGCCGGTGAAGGAAGCTGCAAGGATTCTTAGAGGTGAAGCACCACTCTGTGTTGCCGGTGAGTATAATAATAAATACTCGTGATGAGTCCCCCTTAAACTTTTCAAGGGCTTCAGACTTATGTCCCATTAGGTACAAGTAACCATATCTTGAATAATCATCTATAAATGAGATGAAATATTTGTACCCTCCTCGAGCTTTTACATTCATTGGACCACATAGATCCGAATGTATTAACTCTAAGGGTTCTTTGGCTCTGTAACCTTTTCCAGTAAAGGATCTCTTGGTCATTTTTCCCTCGAGACAAGATTCACAAGGTGGTAGTGAATCATCTTCTAACTTGCTTAGAAGTCCATTCTTTACTAAACGATCGATCCTATCGATGTTTATATGACCAAGTCTGAGATGCCAAAGATGAGTATTGTTACTTGATGGAGAAATCTTTTGCCTTTTACTTTGAGTTTCAGCATTTTTAAATAATTCGTGATTTAAAAGTGCTTTGTTTTCGGTTGGTCTTAAAACATACAAGTTATTTTCCAATTTGGCTTAACAAATAAGTACACCATTTTTATAAATGAACGCTTCATTCATATCAAAAGTAACTGTATACGATTGTTCAATCAAACATGAAATAGAAATTAAGTTCCTCTTAATCTTGGGAACGATTAACAAACTTTCTAAAAGTAAGAATCTATTTCTAAAAAATAACTTCGCAGCTCCCACTGCTTTAGCTGAAATGACTTCTCCAGTTTCGACCCTGAGTGTCATTTCCCCATCGTTCAACTTCCGAAAGGAACTATTTTCCTGAAAAGAAGAGCAAACATGATTAGTTGCTCCTGAATCAAGTATCCAGGTAAACTCATCATGTTCTACCAGGCATGTTTCTAAAACAAGTAAATCAAATTTACCTTCCTTTTCCTTCTTTTTCTTAGCAAGGTACTTTGGGCAGTTTCTCTTCCAATGTCCATCTACATTGCAGTGGAAACACTTGCCCTTATCTGCCATAGCTTTGGCTTTTCCCTTGCTTTTAGCAGCAGTACTGGGAGCTTTCCCCTTGTTTCCTTTCTTCTTCTGAGTTTTCTTTGAAGAAGTGGCTACATATTTTGTTCCAGAGGATGAACCCTTCTCGAACTTTCTTTTAGAGTGAACAACGTTTGCCTCTCCTTCTATCTGTCCCTTGTTCTTAAGAAGAGACTGATAAAGTTGTAGCTCATTCAGGAGGCTAGTTAGGTTGAATGTTATTTTATTCATCATTGCATTGTTTCGAAACTGCAGAAAACTCTTCGGAAGAGATTCTAAGATGAATGCAACCTGACTACGCTCATCTTTGACCACCTCGTTTGCTTCTACCACGTTGAATTGGACCATCATATCCAGGACATGCTCCCGAACAGACGTGCCCTCTTTCATGCGACAGCTATAAACGTATTTAAGAGTGTCATGGTGGAGTTGGTAGGACGGTTGTCCAAACATCTCCCAGAGAGAGTTCATAATCTCCCTAGCTGTTACCATGCCCTCATGCCTTTTAGCCAAAACTTCAGATAAGCTGGCTAGGATATAGACACGAGTCTTATCATTGGCCTTTGTCCATCGGTCATAAGCATCCTTAACTGCTTGGGATGCATTACGAGCAGGGGCTGGAGGACAATCCTCCGTTAAGACGAACCGCAGATCCTCGACAACAAGAATCGTATTCAGGTTCGACTTCCACGTAGCATAATTTTCGCCGGTTAATTTCTCATTTTTAAGCAGAAAGAAAATTGAGGAAGACATTGCTGAAATTTAAACAAACAATGACCGTATTAGTTATCTTTGCCTTAACCCATCATACAAGCAAACAATTGCACACAATCCAATCAATTTAGCAAAACAGACAATCATAGAACCCTAAAACTATCGATTTAGTTTTGCAACGATGTTTCAGAGGTTTAAAATATCAGCCACCGAAGGGTGATCAGGTACTCCTCCTTTGAAATGAGACACCTCTCAGCTAATTCTAATTCCAGAATAACTCATATTCCTATAGACATTAGCCACCGTTTTTCGGTCAAGGAATTGTTAACACTTTTAACTCATCCTCATAAGTGTAACCCTCCCACTTTCAGATCTCAGAGGCACGCACCAACAGGCTACCGAAGGAAAAGACAACTGTTGATGATTAGCCTAAGAGCTCCTATCCTTTTCAGGAGTTCACGATGTTCCAAATCCTATGACCAGGCCCTCCGAAGGGATGGTTGCGCCAGGACAACCTGCAGGCAGATCATAAGACTCTCACGGTGCGAACTATGGGCGGAGACCGAGGGATACGTTGACACGTGTCCCGCTCCCACTTACTCTAGACATTTTTCCCATTCACCTTGATATTGATTCATGCAAACACTTTCCGAAGGGAGGCCGCTCCTAAGGCGACTCGAAGCCGAGCATGAATCTCATGTTGTGAATATAGGGACGTAGGAGCAAAACTTTGATTTAAATCTCGTTTGTAATTTTCCTCCCACTGAAAATGTCATACGGTTAATTTAGGGTTGTTTAACTTGGATAGTATTCGGCTAAGTCAATCTATCTAAGTCTGATCCTATTATAACAATTATGGAAAGGATTCAACTGCAATCTTTTGGGTGAATTAAACTTCTTTTAATAAACCCAACATTGCAAGTCAACATTACTATGGTTAATTCAACTCAATGTTCGGGTCAGTTCCCAGGTAGGAGGTGTTCCGTAAACCGTCAACTTAAATACCCCCAGCCTTAGACAGAACTTTACCGAGAGCGTTCCCTTATAACCTCCGTATTGTAGGGTCTTTACTCTAAAGATCTAGGTGCATTAAACACTTTTTTTTTTTTTGAAGAACACTTTTAATAAACCTAGTGACATTGCATGCTAACATTTAACTATGATTAATTCAACTCCGGTATTCCAGGTCAGTTCCCAGGTAGGAGGTGTTCCGTAAACCGTCAACTTAAATACCCCCAGCCTTAGACAGAACATTACCGGTGGAGTTCCCTTATAATCATAGCAATGTTTTTCCTACTTAGTCAATTAAAACTATTTTTAATTCTAAGTAAGAAAAGATTCTAATCCTATTAGAAAACGATCTAGGTCTAATTAATTTTAAACAATTTAAAATTAATCCAATTTATCCTATGATCTTATGTTTGCATGCAAATCTTGATTATAGATTGACGGTTTCTAATCATTAACATTAAAAAACTATTTCAAATTTTAATGATTAATCCTATAATCAAGAATCTAGGGTTTAATTCATTCAACAATCTCATTCAAATTAAATAATTAAACCACATTAATTGCATGAATAATATAACAATTATATTATTAACTATGGATGTTTCATGCTTCATGCAATTTTGATTTTCTTTTATTATAACAATTATAAACCAATCAAGAAAATCAATCAAGCATGCTTCATTCATTACATTAAACATAACCATTTATATTTAATTTAAGTAATGACATGCTTCATGCTTTCCAATTTTTCATATAATTAATATACACTTATATTAAAAAATATGAAAACAAATCCATGCATTTAAACATACATTATAACAATTTATAATATATAAAAAATGCATGAGCATGTTTATAACCTAAGGTGGGATTAAATATTCTATATGACATCCATAAAGCATATAAATAGCAATTGAACCGGTTAATTTTGGCCCCTATGATAAAATAAAGCATTAAATTACATTAATTTAGCTAAATTCTATCCTAAAAAATCCTTGTACAACTCCGGAATTGGTCTAGACAGCACGAACCGCCCCGAACCACCTCGAACCGGCTTCAAAAATCACGAACCATGCCAAAAATTGGCTGAACCGGACCAAATAGGTCCCAGCCCAGCCGAACCGGACCGCCCACAGCTTGAACCGTGTCTGTTGAAACCCTAGTGCGCACCTCCATCGTGACAGCGTCGAGACGCTGTGTTGATAGCTTCTCGACGCTGTGCGCTTTCCATGTCTGGCGCCTGCATAATCGAGACAGCGTCGAGACGCTGTTGAGGTAGCGTCCCGACGCTGTGTGCTTTCCTTACCGAGCGCCTTCGGTATCGAGACAGCGTCGAGACGCTGTTGAAGTAGCGTCCCGACGCTGTTGCGTCTGGAGGCAGAATCTGGGCAAAACAGAAGCGATTTCTTCGGTTTTGGCTTCGATTTCAGCAGCGATTGCTTCGATTTTTATCTCATAAAAACCTATTCTAGACCCGGACTTACATATGACTCGATTTTACATAAAAAACCTGAAACACCGGACCTTACATAATCAAAATCACATAAAATTAAAATCTATGGCCATAAAATTAACCCAAACAGTTCAACGCAAACCGAACATACATTATGCATAAATCCCACCTATTAGAGCCTATCGCAACTTTTAAAATTAATTAATAGGGACAGCGATGGCTCTGATGCCGATTGAAGGGAATAAAAGTCCCCACGCAGCGGAAACGCATCGATTGGACCTTACGCCGTATATTAATTAATATTAAAATACCGTTACGAAAACTCAATTAAACTTTAAAACCCTTTTAAAGCAGCTGGAAAATTGGTTTAAACATGCTTAAAAATAAATCTAAATTTATTTTCATGCTTTTCTAAAGAAAAAGGGAAGAACCGTTACAAACCTTCGTTGTAGACTTGACCGTTCTTCGCCAACGACGCTCCACGAACGAAAACGCAGCAGCCGCCTTTGATTTTCTTCGCTGGAAATTCCTTCTTTGAAAGACACAATAACCACAGAGGTTACACCGGTATGTCTCTAAGTCTAGGAGGCAAAAGACTTGTGGGAGTCTTTCTCTAAGAGGGAAGCTAGAGAGAATTTTAGGTCTTGTCTTTGAGAGTCTAAGAGCAAGAGCAAAATTTCAAGTCTCATGACAAATTAGGTCTAGTGTTCTATTTATAGAAGAGAGGCCATGAATAAAATATTCAATTAAATCAATCTTTTCCAAAATTGATTCAATCTTATTCCTTAATTAATCAATCATGATCAATCAATTCCATAATTGATTAATCTTTTCCACAAATGACTAATTACTTCCATAAGTGATTAGATCATTTCCATAAATGATTAATCACTTCCTTAAGTGATTAATTATTTCCATAATTGATTAATTCCCAGTTAATGAATTCTTTAATTAATTAACCACAAATTAAATATCACATATTTAATTCCCGGCTTAGAATTAATTAATTTGCCCAAACATATTTTAGGCCTTAAATTAATTAATTCATTATTTGAACTCTTTCAAACTTCCATAAATTTATATTTGAACTTTTCAAATATTAATTTCTCTCATAATAATATATCAATATATATTATATTTGTTTCCCTTAATAAATTGAACATTTTCAATTTACTTTTATTACTTAGTTGCCTCAAATTACTTTACGAGCTACCAGTAGGACCTAATGGACCTGCAGATCAGAAGCTCCAACGATGTGAGATTAATTGGTCAAACTCATTAACCACATTAATCAATATTCATTAACTGTGTGTACATTCCACTATAGACTCACAGTTGAACTCTTCTCACTGCAGACATATTTTCTGTGTCCACGGATCTAGACCAATATCGACTAGTTAGTCCTTCACGAGTGTCCGTAACACCAGCTGGGTCAAATTACCGTTTTACCCCTGGGTTACCTCTATTTCCTTAAGTACCAATTCTCCTCTAATGAACAACCTGTTTGTGGTCCAACCATCAAACAGAAAACCCTCTCGTGCCATTGAGAGGGTAGGGCCCTTTGTTCAAGACTCGGAGTAACCACTTAAGGGAACACTCATCTGCTTCCCTAAAGTCGAGAAGGAGTGAATTCCATCTTGTACAATTATGTTCCCAGCTCCCCATTCGGTCTTGTCCCCAAAGTGGTAGGCTTATTGAGTCGTCGTATTGGCCACTCTCACCCATACAATCAAAGGACAATCTCTCATGAGGAGGAGTCCATAATCAACTCAAGATTAAGACTAAGTTGTCTAGGTCGTCCTAGTGAAATAGAAAACCAACTAGTTAACGATGTTATAACCAGTGGTTATTATTTCGCGGTCCGGTCTTATGCAAACTCATTGCATAGGATACCCCCACTCGCATGTCTCCTACACGAACGCGTTGGATCGCAACGTTTGTATCAAATACAAAGTGTGGGTCGTATCCATAGTGTCACCAGGATAAGGCACCCAGTCTTATCCCTATACTATAGACCCTTTAGGCTGTTTCTTGGACAATGATCCCATATGTCGCTACATATAGTTCAAGACTCATATTACAACCTTGGATGTCTAGTTTATTGGATTAGGGTTATTATTAGGCAAAGACAAATATAAAATAACTAATAACAATTAATGAAAAAATATATCAATATTATTTCATTAATATCTGGTCAACGGTTACATTCACTATCTACGAGTTTTAGGGCATAAAACCCAACAATTAATTAGTATATCAAAGCTTACTTGTGACAAATCATTTAACCTGATTGTACTTCCTTGCTAATGTCATTAAAGATGGCTCCATAATACAACCATGAAGCCGAAGCACCAAGTGATGAGTTGACCCTAACAAAAAAAACTAAAGTAGTGTGGTTAAAAAAGGAATAGACAAATAACAATATGAATAAAAACTTAGTGCAACATGGTATTGACCCCCCTAAAAACGAAGTTTGTTTCAAAACGAATTCTTAGAGACATCTCTTGTTAAATTTATTGACTAAAAATGGTGTCTTTGTTTTGTTTTGTCCATGTATATGTGCACATAAGTAACAATGTATATGCAAACATGTCATTTTTCATCCATAGATTTAGGGAAAAAAATGTCTTTCAAAGATTGTTTAGAAACAAAATTCATACTTCTAGGGCTAAAATGAAAATTTTGAAAGTCGAGAATGTAATTGAAACCGATCTCTTAGTTTAAGAGTATTTTTTTTTATAATTTAACCGAATAAAAAATAATGAAAGGCATTAATGTTGGATTTATTTTTGTGGTCAGATAAATCTCTGTTGTTCTCAAGGTCATAAACAACAGCCTCACAAGAAAGGTCAAGAAGCCTATCTTGCAAAGGTATATTACTTGTTCATCTTGCTTCTCAAATTAATGTTTAATTTCTAAGTTAAAAAGAGTTGGAAGATAACAAGTCCAACGTTGCTGGACGACAAGAAATGCGATGAAGAAAAAAAATTACTTGTTTGACGAGAGATAGAGATCGAGGGAGATAAAGAACTCACCAGAAATGGATTGTTTATAAGTTATAATAGACACAATAATGTTGTGAATAGCCTCTAACTCAACCTCGTGGCTAAGAGAAGATGCAAACTTACCAGCGGTGGCGGCGTCGACTTCCCTGTCCAAGCCCATGTTGGCTTTTTGGCCCTTAATCTCAGATTAATTAATTTTAATTAATTAATTAATCAATGTTTTGATGATAACAAACTCAATTTTTAATTACTGAAAATTTTAGTGTTTTAATGTGCCCATAGCGTAGAGCTCGGAACAACGATTCTAACGCCTCTTGAATCTCTCAAATCGGAGCTAAAACGAAAAAGTTATATCCGAAACAAGCTTTAACGAAATATACCGGTAGTGATGACGTGGCAGCTGAGTCAGCATCATGGACCAATCCGAAGACGACACGTGGAGCGATGGGAGAGTGACACGTGGGGCTTTTGGTTATTTAAAATATTATATTTATATATATATATATATATATATATATATATATATATATATTTCTTTATTAAAAAAAAAAAAAAAAAAAAAAAATTTGAAAGCATTAAATGCTGTTTTACCGTTGGTGTTTAAAAAATTATATATATATTATATTTTGAAAGTTTTTTTTACCGTTAACTTATTTATATATATATATATATATTATTATTATTATTATTATTATTATTATATTTAAAAAAAAAAAAAAAGTTACCGTTTGTTTTGTTTTAAAAATAATAATAAATAATTTATTTTAATTATATATTTTATATTTATTCTTTTTCTTTTAAATTTCTTTTAATCTCCACCCTTAATTTTTCTTTATCTTCAAATCCAATGGTCCAAATTTAAATTTACTTTTTACCCCATTTCCCTCTCTTTTTAAACTCATCTTCCTCCCCAAATTTTTACCAACAATTTTACAATTTTACAATCCTCCAAAACTCAAAAGTTTCCATTGTTGCTCTCTCCAAGCTCCCAAAATTTTTCTTTTCATTTTATTCTTGAGAGAGTGTTATTGTATTGTGAGGATACATTTATTGAGTGCTCAAATTTGTAAATCTACTCTATTGAGAGTTGTATTGTGTTATCCAAAAAATTTCATCACTTGTAACGGTTTGATCCTAACCCGTGGAAAGGATCGGGTTTGCTCTTGAACCCGTAAAAGGAGCGGTGGTGTAACGGTTGGGCTCTAATCCGTGGAAAGAGTCGAAAGGTTTTTATTCAAATTCCCAAGAGGCGCTTGGGGAGTGGAGTAGGTCGAGTTTGACCGAACCACTATAAAAATTACGGTGTCTTCTTCTCTAACTCTTTCCTTTTTATTTTTGCAATTAATTTAAGAATCTATTGCATGCTTTAGTTTGTTCTTATTTGTTGCATATATTGAAATTTCTCTTATTGCTTATAAAAAGTGTGTTAATTAGTTTAATTGAGTCTTTTTAAGAAAAAGTTTTATTAAACCCTATTCACCCCCCCTCTAGGGTTGCCATACCGATCCAACAGCCCACAGTCTCCACAGCCTCTACAAACAAAAAATGGTCGGAAAACAAGCCTAACGTTGCTGGACTGCAAGAAACGAGAGGAAGAACAAAAATTACTTGGTCGGAAAACAAGCCCATTAGCGTCTGCTGAGAGATAGAGATCGAGGGAGAGAAAGAACTCACCTAGACTGTTGCTTTTGTGGCCGTTGTGCTCACCGACGATGGTCGGAAGGAGGAGAGCGGCAGCGTTCGGTGATGGGAGGAAGCGACGGCAAGAGACAAGAGAGGTAAAGGGAAAGCGGTGACTTTCGGTGATAGGAGGAAGCGACGACAAGAGACGAAAGAGGTAAAGGGAAATTAGCGGCGTTCGGTGATGGGAGGAAGCGACGACAAGAGACGAGAGAGGTAAAGGGAAAGCGGCGACCGTTCAGTCCGTTCAATCGAGGGAAAATGGAAGCTTCGTTTTCTTCGGTCGAGGGCATCGTGCAGAGAGAGGAAAGCTTGGTCTTTCTCACGCGGGGGAAAAATGAGAGGGAAGAAGTGACATTCTAAAATTTGGGGTCTTTTACACGCGGGCCGGTCAATTTTGTTTAGTTTTCATTTTTATTTATTTATTTATTTTTCTTTCATAGCCAATTTTGAAAAATGCTATCCTAAAAAGCTATAAAAAGACTTATTTCTTGTAGTGTGAATTCTTTAATTAATTAACCACCAATTAAATATCACATATTTAATTTCCGGTCTTGAATTAATTAATTTGCCCAAATAGATTTTAGGCCTTAAAATTAATTCATTCATTATTTGAACACTTTCAAACTTCCATAAATTTAATAAGACTCAAATTTATATTAATATTTGAATTTCTTCAAATATTAATTTCTCTCATAATAATATATGAATATATATTATATTGTTTCCCTTAGTAAATTGAACACTTTCAATTTACATTTATTACTTAGTTGCCTCAAACTACTTTATGAGCTACCAGTGGGACCTAATGGACCTGCAGATCAGAAGCTCCAATGATGTGAGATTAATTGGTCAAACTCATTAACCAAATTAATCAATATTCGTTAACTGTGTGTACATTCCACTATAGACTCACAGTTGCACTCTTCTCACTGCAGACATATTTTCTGTGTCCACGGATATAGACCAATATCGACTAGTTAGTCATTCACGAGTGTCTGTAACACCAGTTGGGTCAAATTACCGTTTTACCCCTGGGTTACTTCTATTTCCTTAAGTACCAGTTCTCCTCTAATGAACAACCTGTTTATGGTTCAACCATCAAACAGAAAACCCTCTCGTGCCATTGAGAGGGTAGGACCCTTTGTTCATGACTTGGAGTCACCACTTAAGGGAACACTCATCTGCTTCCCTAAAGTCGGGAATGAGTGAATTCCATCTTGTACGATTATGTTCCCAGCTCCCTATTCGGTCTTGTCCCCAAAATGGTAGGCTTATTGAGTCGGCGAATTGGCCACTCTCACCCATACAAATCAAAGGACAATCCCTCATGAGCAGGAGTCCATAATCAACTCAGGATTAAGACTAAATTTTCTAGGTCGTCCTAGTGAAATAGAAAACCAACTAGTTAAAGGTGTTATTGTTGGGTTTTATGCCCTAAAACTCGTAGATAGTGAATGTAAACAAATTGTATACTTGTTTCAATAAAGTGTTATTGAGTTTCTACAATAAAGTGTTATTGTTAAATATTGCACAATTTGACCCAAATCCAATAAACTAAGATCCAAGGTTGTTTACATGTGACTTGAACTAGTATGTAGGGACATACGGGGATCGGTGTTCAAGTAACAACCTAAAAGGTCTATAGTACAAGGATAAGGTTGGGTACCTTATCCTGGTAACACTATGTGATACGACCCGCTTTGTATTGGATACAGACGTATTGATCCAAAGTGTCCATATAGTAGACATGCGAGCGGGGGTATACTATGCAATGAGTTTGCATAAGACCGGACCATGAAATGGTAAACCACTAGATATAACACCGTTAACTAGTTAGATTATTGTTTCAATAGGATGACGTAGCTAACTCAGTCTTAATCCTGAGTGTGTCATGAATTCCTTCTCATGAGGGATTGTCCTTTAATTAGCCTGGGTGAGAGTGGCCAATACGCCGACTCAATATGGCTTCCTTTTTGGGGACAAGACCGAGTGGGAGGCTGGGAACATGACAACACAAGAAGGAATTCACTCATTCCCACTTCTAGGACAAGTAGATGAGTGTTCCCTTAAGTGGTGACTCCGGGACTTGAACAAAGGGATCTCGCCCTCTCACTCGCCCGAGAGGGACTTTCTGTTTATTGGTTAAACCATAAACATGTTGTTCATTAGAGGAGCACTGGTACTTAAGGAGACAGATGTAACACAGGGGTAAAACGGTAATTTGACTCAGCTGTAGTTACGGACACTCGTGAAGGATTGACTTATCGGTATAGGTCTATATCCGTGGACATAGAAATGTTCTACAGTGAGAAGAGTTCAGTTGTGGGTCTTTAGTGGAATGACCCACAGTTAATGAATATTGGTTAACCTGGTTAATGAGTTTAATCTATTAACCTCATATCATTGGAGCTTCTGATCTGTAGGTCCATTAGGTCCCCCTTCTAGCTCATAAAGAGTAATTAGGAACAAATATATCTTGACAGAATTTGAATAGTTCAAATTCATATTGGGAATTAAGTTAATTGTATGAGATACAAATTAATGTAATGTATAGTGATGCAGTAAAATATAAAGTCTAATTTGAGATTAAACTTTATTATATTGAGAGATTGATATATTTGAAAGAGTTCAAATATATGTCTAATTAAATATATGGTATTTAAGATGAATTAATTAATTATTCAATTTAGTTTAAATTAAATGAGATTTAACTAAACTATAGTCTATGAGAGAAATAAATATTTGAAGAAGTTCAAATATTTATATGAATTTGATTCATATTAAATTTATAGGATATAAGAGAATTTGAAGAAGTTCAAATTTTAATATGAATTTGATTCATATTATAGAATTAATTAATTGAAGGTCTGAAATTAAATATATGATATTTAATTGGGTAATTAATTAATTAACTAATAAAAGGTCTGAAATTAAATATATGATATTTAATTGGTGATTAATTAATTAAAGAATTAATTAATTGGAAATTAATCAATTATGGAAATGATTAATCACTTATGGAAGTAATTAATCATTTATGGAAATGATTTAATCACTTATGGAAGTGATCAATCATTTATGGAAAAGATTAATTAATTATGGAATTAGTTGGTCATGGAATTGATTAATTATGAAAAAGATTAAATCAGTTATAGAAATAATTGATTTTAAATGAATATTTTATTCATGGTCTTTCTCCTATAAATAGTACACTAAACATAGGGTTTAAAGAGGACAACATGTGGCCACCATAAGGCCTTCTCATATTCTCTCAACTCAAGAACTCTAGGGAGAATTTTCTCTCTAGAGTTTTTCCCATTCAAGATTAGGTAGTCCCACAACTACATTCCTAATCTCAGAGTTATAGCGGGGAAGATCAAATGGTGGTGTTCTTAGTTGTTGCAAAGCAATCAAGAATCATCCGTTGAAGTATTCGGAGTCGTCAACGGAGGTATGTTTCTCACCGCTTAACCTTTTGCCAATGTATTGGTATTTTGTACAACAAAATTAATTTACGAACGGTCCAATTGCTTCCATTGTAACGGAATTGGGAATTCCAATCCTTCAGTTATAACCAGTGGCTATTATTTCGCAGTCCGGTCTTATGCAAACTCATTGCATAGGATACCCTCACTCGCATGTCTCCTACACGAACATGTTGGATCATAGCGTTTGAATCAAATACAAAGTGGATCGTATCCATAGTGTCACCAGGATAAGGCACCCAGTTTTATCCCTATACTATAGACCTTTTAGGTTGTTTCTTGAACAGTGATCCCCATATGTCGCCACATATAGTTCAAGACTCATATTATAGCCTAGGATGTCTAGTTTATTGGATTAGGGTTATTTTAGGCAAATACAAATATAAAATAACTAATAACATTTAATGAAAAAATACATCAATATTATTTAATCAATATTCGGTCAACGGTTACATTCACTATCTACGAGTTTTAGGACATAAAACCCAACACGTAAAAGTTTTCGGTGGTCGCCGGAAAAGTCGTCGGCCGGTCGTCGGTAGAAAAGTCAATGAGTCACATGGAAGAAGAGAGAAAATAGTTACTGTAGAGAATTGATAAGGGTAAAAAATATACATATTTTACTCTTATATTTAGCTCATTTATTGGTTAAATGTTGTATGTTGTGATCAATTTACTATTCCCGAGCTCAAAATATGCTTAAGTTGATAAGTTAGGGTGTTGAGAATCACTTTTGTCAAATTTGACTCATTTGTGCTTAAAAATACTTGTTTTTAAGAGAATTTGACTTAGTTTGTTGTTGTGCAGAAAAACAGAGGAAAAGCTGGAATTCCCTAAAAATGCAACCGCATTTCTGGGAAGGCAAAATGAAATGCGACCGCATTTCTGGAAAAATTGAGACCGTTCCGAGTCGTCCGCGGGTCGTTGTTGATGAGTCTTCTTCGCACCTAACTGACTTTTTGACCCTGAAACTGACTGGGCAACCTTCTAGCACCTATTTCGCAGCTCCTCAACCATTTTCTACACTATATAAGCTCGAGATTCGAAGTCAAATTCAAGCATAACTCATTTGGAAGAAAATGGTGGTGACAGAACTCTGCCTTGACACCTATGAGTAGGGATGCCCGAGGTCCTTCTTAGATGACTAAATTCTAACTTGAGTTAAACATCAAACCTTGTGGTTTGTAGAGAGTTTCACCCATTCCCACTTGTAAAAGCGAGAGAGTGGAGTGTCTTAGCGAACTCTAGAAGGATTGAGTAAGAAGAAAACCCATAATATTTAGTTATCTCCTTTATTTCCAGCTCTTGAATCTTTTCATTATTTTGTATTATTTACATTCTTATTTCAATGGAAATGTATTCATTTTCTTTTTATCCCACCATGAGTAGCTAAATTCCGTTGAGGGGTTCAATGTGGTGAATTCCCTTATGGTTTGATGGCTTGAAAGTGACTTATTTGCTTAAGTTGTGTTCAATGCATGTCATTCTTTATTGATTATCATTCTAATCTTGCTGAATTTAACTTGATCACTTAGACTTTGCATGCTAAGTGAGTTTGATCTCAAAAGGAACAAACGATATAGGTTCTCATAAGGGTGATATAGGAGAAAAGCTCGAAAGAGATTGTTCGACGATATAGGGCAAGCTGCCTAAGGCACCCTATATCGACTATAGGGTTATAGGTTGCAGTCGTGAATTATCTATGTCGGAGTCGAGTCACAGAAATGTGCATAGCGGTACTCGTTTAGCCTTCTAACGGTTCTTGGGAGCAAGGGCCAAATAGGAGTTAAATCTGACCCAATGCATTGAATACGCTTAAGTTAGATATTGCATGATTATGGTTATTGCCTTAGGGATGAATCCATGTTAAATACCTCGTTGTTTATTATCGTTATTCTTTATTATTTACTTGCTTGTTTTATTTATCTTTTCAAAAAGCCAATCAATCAACTTATTTCCTTTGGTTACCTTTTCAAAAGCAATCATTTGAGCAGTTTCTTCTTCAAATTTGAATGTCCAATTTAGTCCTCGTGGGATCGATACCCTTGGAATACTTCTCAGGTTTTTTATTACTACGTGCGACAATGTATACTTGCACTAAGTGTTAGCTGAATTATTCTTTATTATTATTATTCATCTTATTTCACATTCCATCCATTCAACTGACGACGCACCAAGAATGGATAAAGTAATTGAGTGGGTTGAATAGTGGTTACTGTAGCAACACGGAAGGGAAAAATAACCAACTCCACCCCTTATTTTTTGTTGATGCCCCAAACACTAGGTTGGTTATAATAGCCCCCACTATTATAACCAACACAGTGGATCAAACGACCCCTTAGTGTTCTCCTTTGGTTGTGTTTTTTGCCTCGACCTTGAGCTGTGATGTCATTCATTGTATTTTTGTAATATATCATCCTTGAAAAAGAAAACATTTCTAATCAATCCTACAAAGCTTCTTAATTTAGGTCCCGTTTGATAACCATTTGGTTTTTTGTTTTTGTTTTTTGGTTTTTAAGCTTATAAACACCACTTCCAACTCTAAGTTTCTTTGTTTTCTCACCTATCTTCTTCCCATGTTTTCAAAAACCAAGCCAATTTTTGAAAACTAAAAAAAGTAGTTTCCAAAAACTTGTTTTTGTGTTTAGAATTTGGTTAGGAATTTAAGTGTGTCTTTAACAAAAATGAAAACCATGGTGAGGAAATTCACTACAAGAAAGAAGGGATTTAGCGACGAAATCTTAGTGATGAAACACAAAGAGTCGCAAATCAGCGGCGAAAACTCAAAATCGTCGCCGTCTTGCGACGAAATGTGAGTTTAGTTGCAACGTTGCGACACAAATACAATATTAGTCGCAAAACTTGCGACGAAATGCCCTATTTTGTCGCAACACTAGCGTGAAAATCTGGAAAAAAATTTCGTTAGGCGCTCAATGTTTAGGGTTGTGCGACGAATTTATGAAAACGTCGCAAGCGCGCGCGACTAAATTCATGATTCGTCGCACTATTGCATCGAAAAGACTAAAATAGTCGCACGCCTGCGTCGAAACAGATCATTTCGTCGCTCACAGTAGTGCATCGAAAATATCATTTTCGTCGCAAAGGCTGAAGCCATGCAGCCAAAAATTTTTCCCAAGTGCGCGCCCACTGATTTCCCGTGTGCAACGCTTTAGCTCTTTACGTCGCAAGAGGCGTGCGACCATGACCCTTGGTCAGTCGCATACCTTGTGCAGTGTGCCCCATAATGACGTTAGCGACGAGTTTTTTTTTTTTACGCAGAAATGTGCGGCGTTTTGGTGTTTTGCGCCGCAAGGCTTGCGACCAAAACTTAATTTTCGTCGCAGACCCATTTAAACCCACCGTTTCTTTTCATTTGAACACAGGGTTCCCACACTCCTTCGAACAGAGAGAGCATCGACGGAGACTTGCGCCGGGACGGAGAGCTTCGCTGGAATCGTTCACCGTCTTCTCTCCCCACTCGGCCACTCCTATTTTCGTTTCCATTTAAACCCACCGTTCCGTTCGTCTTCTCTCCCCACTCCTATTTCCGCTCACCGTTCACCGTCTTCTTGCTGGAATCTTTCACCGTCTTCTCTCGCCGGAATCGTTCACTGCCCATTTAAACCCACCGTTTGCTTTTCGTTGGAATCTTCGGAATCGTATTTCCAGCTTGCCCATTCTGTTCAGACCAGCTTTAGGAAGTGTTCTTCCCATTTCATGCTGAGATAGTGGGGCAAAAGACTTGAAGGGCGGCTGCATTCACACTATATCGCCGTGGGTTCCCTTTGTTAAGTTTTTTTCTTTAGTTACTTCAATTTTTTTTTTTGTCATTTACACGATTTTTTCTTGGGTTTTCAACATTACTATTATTAGATTACTTGGAGGAAGGCGTTTGTATTGGTACGATTCGTCATTACAGGTACGTGTTATAAAATTTTTAGGTTTACTTGTAATTTTTCTCTCCTTTTTTTTTTAAAGAAATTTAGTTGGTAGGTTGATTTTTTTAGAAGAAGAAGAATCAAATAAAAAAACTGTGAATATTACACCATCCGTATATGTAGCAGTAATATATGTTAAGATTTTACTGCTGTTGTACTCTCTGGTAGGATGCTTTATCTTGTTTCTCTGATTACTTGTATATGTTTACTTATCATTTATTAGAATGGATTGAACCTCCCTTAAATCACTTGGATTAGGTAAGATTAAGTGCCCTGTAATCTTTTATTTATTTGCTCTCTATGTAAGCTCATCTATTTAAGGGGCAATCTCTCATTTGTAATTCTTCACGAGAATAGATTAATATTTCCAAAACTAAATCATGAGGTGTAAAAAAAATGTCATTAATAATGATTGTGAATTATTGTTTTGCAAATTGTTGTAGGGAAAAAGCTGCTGATATTCCATTTGGAATTTATGTTTTTGTTTGTTGTTTGTGTTAGGAACTCAGATAGTGGGGGTCTGATTTGAAAATTTTCAGTTTGTTGTGTATTCTAGTTTCTCTTGATGTATTTTAATGGAAGTTTCTTGACCATAAACTAATTAAGATTTTGGGGGTGGGTTTGAAAATCATACTTTTGATATTTTAGGATTCTTTTGGGCCAAGTCGTCAAGGCCACATTTTCTACTGTTTGAAGTGATGTGGTAAGTTTGGGGTTTGGCTTTCGTTTGGAAGAAAAAGACCAATTCCTATTTGTTAGATAATTTTTTTTTAATAAAAACTGTCGTTCTTTGTTATTTAATTTTTTTGAGCTTTTCAGTCATCGTGGTTGAAAGTGTGTTTAGGCTCTTTACCTTGGTTTTCATTTTGTTTTTGGTTTTTGGTTTTTCAAAATTATGTTTGTTTTCTCTCAAATTCCATACCTTGGTTTTCATTTTGGTTAAGGAGATATTAGAGTTCTTAGCAAAATGCCAAAAACAAAAACAAGTTTTTGAAAACTACCTTTTTTTTTTTCAAAATTTGACTTGGTTTTTGAAAACATGATGAGGATTTAAGTTCAAACCAAAGAAATTGATAGGTGGAAGGAGTGTTTATAAGCTTAATTTTCAAAAACCAAAAACAAAATGGTTATCAAATGGGGCCTTAAGATTGAAAGTTTGTTATTATCATCTTAGATGTAAAAAGAATGTTGTTTCATTTGTTGAAACTTGGACTTTTTTAGTGAATGTGGATTTGATAGAGTAGTTGTTTATGTCTGTGATTGGAGGGGTGGGTGGGGGTTGTATATATTTATTGTTGGGACTTCTATTGAATGGGGGGATGTGATGAAATTTTGATTATTATAAGGTTATTGTGATCTTATTGTAAGCCTAGCATGCAATTTACATTAGAGTAGGCTTACTAAACACTATGAAGTAGTTAGAATGTCACTTCCTAGATTTTGAGATTATTGAAAGTTGTTATGTTTATTGTATAAAGTCAATGATAAATCGTTCATTCTTTTATGTTTCTAGGGACAAGTTATGGATAGAAGTTGGATAAAACTTCAAAATAGATTATGCAAAGAGTATACTGATGGAATAAAATCATTTATTAGTGTGGCAAAGAATCATGCCGATAAGAGAGGGTTTACTTGTTGTCCATGCAAAAAGTGTCAAAATATCATATAATGAAACGACCTTATGACGTCGAAGGTGATTTGTACAAGTATGGAATGTCTATCACTTATGATAGGTTGGTATATCATGGAGAAACTCTAGACTTGTCTGCGTATTTGAATCCTAAACCCAAAGAACCTGAGACTTCCCAAAATATAGATAAGGAAAATGAAATGGTTGAATTATGGAATGATGTAGCAGGAGTGAATGAATATTTGGATGAAGAGAACACAATTAGGGTTGAAACAAGTGATGGTGTGGGAGGTAGTATGAATAATAAGTTTAAATCATTGTTTGATGAAGTCAATGCAGAATTATACCCTGGATCTAATATTTCAAGATTAATTTTTTTGGTAAAACTAATACATATCAAAGTACTTAATCATTTGAGCAATAAGTCATTTGATATGTTATTGCAATTATTGAAAGAAGTTTTACCTAATGGTACCAAAATCCCGGAATCATATTATTGGGCAAAGAAGATACTGCGTGACCTAGGTTTAGGTTATGAATGCATTCATGCCTGTAAGAATGACTGCATGTTATTTTTGAAAGAAAATGCGCACATAGAAGTTTGTCCACAATGCAATGAATCTTGTTATAAACTTGACAACAAGAAAGGAAAAAAGATTCCACACAAAATTTTAAGACATTTTCCTTTGAAGTCAAGATTACAAAGATTTTTTTATTGTAAGCATACTGCTAGTGATATGAGATGGCATAAGGAAAAAAAATGAATATTGATGGTGTCTTAAGTCATCCGGCAGATGCTGAAGCATGGAAAGACTTTGACAGACAATATGATTGGTTTGCAAAAGATCCAAGGAATGTAAGGTTAGCTCTAGCTACTGATGGATTCAACCCGTTTGGTAACATGAGTACATCATATAGTACCTAGCCAGTAATATTAATTCCATACAACTTGCCACCATGGAAATGCATGAAAGAGACTTTTTTCTTAATGTCATTACTTATACTAGGGCCAAAATCCCCAGGAAAAGAGATAAAATTTTGACCACTAGAGACTTATGATGCCTTTAGTGGTCAAAATTTTCGTCTTCATGCAGCTTTGATGTGGACGATTAATGACTTTCCAGCGTATGGTAATTTGTCAGGATGGAGCACTAAAGGGTATAAGGCATGTCTAGTTTGTAATCAAGACGTCTCATCTGATTCATTACATAATAATATATGTAGGACATCGTCGTTACTTACCTATGAATCATTCTTGGCAGAAAAGTAAACAGTTTAATGGCAAAGCAGAATATAGAGTTGCACCTCGATCTTTCTCGGGATTAGATGTTCTTCGCCAATGAGAGACTATAGATTTTCCACCACTGGGGAAAACTATAAATATATTGCAATGGAAAAGGAAGCGACCTCATACTAAATTAAATTGGGTGAAGAAAAGTATTTTTTTCGAGTTACCGTACTGGTCAAGTCTTAAGATTCGACACAAACTCGATGTCATGCATATTGAGAAAAATGTTTGTGATAATGTCTTGGGTACCTTATTGAATATTGAAGGAAAAACAAAAGACACTGACAAAGCACGTAAGGATTTAATGAATTTGAATATTCGTAAAGAATTACATCTCCAACGTGTTGGAAACAAATTGGTTAAGCCACATGCTAGTTACACATTAACAGTTGATAAACGAAAAAAAAAATTGTGGTTTTTTAAGAACAGTGAAATTTCCAAATAGTTTTGCTTCAAACATCTCAAGGTGTGTTAATGTCAAAGATGGGAAGATTCATGGACTAAAAAGTCATGACTCACATGTGTTGCTACAAAGACTTTTACCAGTGGGAGTTCGACCTTTTTTACCAAAGGATGTCAGTGGTGCAGTTGCTGAATTGTCGAATTTTTTCAAAGAATTGACTGCTAAAAAATTAAAAGTGGAGACGTTGAGTAGACTACAGGAATCGATCGTGATAATCCTTTGTAAGTTTGAAAGAATATTTCCTCCAGCATTTTTTGATGTTATGGTTCATCTAGCTGTTCATTTACCAGAAGAAGTCAAACTTGTTGGTCCTGTCGGATATAGTTGGATGTATCCAATAGAAATGTATATCTCTTCAATTTTTTGTATCCTTAACTTTTATATTAAGTACATTTTTCAAAATTTTTGTTAATATACGAATAACACATATTATAGGAGTTTGAGAACATTGAAGCAATATGTCAAAAATAAAGCCCGTCCTGAAGGTTCGATAGCTGAGGCATTCATAGCAAATGAAGCATTAACATTTTGTTCAATGTACTTGCATGGAATTGAAACAAAATTCAATAGGACCATTCGAAATAATGATGACATATTAGACTCCAGTGTATCCAACAACGATGGACAACTACAAATATTTTCCCAAAAAACACGTCCAACTGGTGGCTCACGACTGAAAGAGTTGTCACGTACCGAATTACAAAAAGCTCATTGGTATGTTCTCACCAACTGTGAAGCAGTGGATCCGTATAGAAGGTATGAACTTCACGTACAGTAATTGAAAATCTTTTACTAAATTTTTTTACTTATTACTGAATTTATGGTAGTAGAGAACACGAGGTTGAGCTAAAGAATAAAAGACAAAATATTATTCTTGGAGTGCATGAAGCACAGTTTCCGACGTGGTTTAAAAATAAAGTGAGTTTTTAGTATTTTATTTAATGTTATAATCGTTGTAAACACACCTACATAGTGATTGTCAGTTTTATATTTTTGTTTTTAGATTCAATCCCAATTTCAGTCGACGTCTAATGAAGTTGAGCGAGAGTTATATGCACTATCATGTGGTTCTGGTATTCGAATTAGTTCGTATAGTGGGTGTATTGTTAATGGTGTTCGATTTAGCTGTAAGGATCGGGATGATCGTTACAGCTAAATCGTTTCATAGAATAGATGTCAATCCGATTGTACTTTGTGAAAGCAATGAGTATAGTGAAAAAAACTTAGATTTTGAAGAACAAGTAGAAGACGAAGAAGAAGATGAAGAAGATGGAGAAGATGAGGAAGAAGAAGAAGATGAAGAAGATGAAGAAGAAGACGAAGATGAAGATGGAGATGGGGAAGATGAGGAAAAATACGAAGACGAAGAATAAACATCATCGTTGAATAACAATGGTTGATGTGGACATATAGTTAGTACAATCTAATTCGTTCTTTTTACTTATAATATACTTTGTGATAAACGCATATTGTATTGACTTTTATGTTTTGCAGGATACAATGTTTTCTAATAACGAAGACGATATTGTAGAAATGGGTGAGGCATCCTCTCACAGTTCCCAAGTTCGTGGAGTTTCCCGTGGGGTTAGCCTTGATAGGATTATTGAGGCCATTGGTGGCAGAGTTTCTATTTCTTGGACTCTAAAGCAAGGTAAACCTGTTGGACAAGTAGCAAATATGTTTAATAACACTGAAATTGGTTGTCTATCGAAGAGTTTCATCCCTTTAAAGTACCATAAGAAGAAAGACATTCCAAAAGAAGTCATGATGAACATAGTAGAGAGGTTGTACATACTTGAATCCCATTGAGATGTTTCGTCAAACTCATTGGTCTGCTGCAAAAGGATGGACACACGATTCAACAAGTCAAGCACATGTAAGTATTAATTGGTTTCACAAGATAACATGTGATATTATGTCATATGTATTTATTTTGACATGTATAGGAACAAATGGTGGCATTATCTCAAGAGCAAACTAGTTCAAGTACACCTTTGAGAGATGAAGAAATTATGGCCACTATTCTTGGAACGAGATCGTCTTATGTCAAAGGAATGAGATATGGACCTAAACCACCACCTCCTCAGAAGAAAGCATCTTACTCACAGAAGTATGTCCAATCCCTCGAGACTAACCTTCAAAAGTCTCAAGAATTACTCCAAAATCAACGAGAAGAAAATGAAAAAACTCAAGAATTACTCCAAAGTCAACGAGAAGAAAATGAAAAGACTAAAAAATTACTACAGATTCAACGTGAAGAAAATGCAAGAATGGAAAAATGAATCGAAGAACGAATAGAAGCAAGAATGAAAGAACTTATGGAAAGATTCACTGGAGCACACTCACCGAATTGAAGGTATAATTTTTAAAAGTTGCAATTTAAGTTCATTTTTTAGGTTGGGACTTTGATTACACTGTTTGAGACTTTGTTTTCATATGTTTCGTGCCTATGTATGTGTGATTCTTTCTATGAGTTTGGTTGATTAAGGGAAAACATTTGTTCTTGAGGAATAATTAAGGAGAGGGGGGGAGTGTTTGTTCTTGAGGATGTATTATTGAGGAGGGGGTTGGTTGTTCATTATAGATTGTCAAATATATGTTTTTTTATTGTGTTTTGAGAATGGGGTGTAATATTGGTGAATAGAACTTGCAATTTTAGTTCATTTTTTAGGTTGAGACTTTGAATACACTGTTTGAGACTTTGTTTTCATATGTTTCGTGCCTATGTATGTGTCATTCTCTCAATGAGTTTGGTCGTTATATTTTTTTTTTTTTTTTTTTTTTGTGGTTGATTAGGGGGAAAGTGTTTGTTCTTGAGGAAGAATTAAGGAGGAGAGGGGGTGAGTGTTTGTTCTTGAGGATGAATTATTGAGAAGGGAGGTTGGTTGTTCATTATAGATTGTCAAATATATGTTTTTCAAAGGTTTTTATTGTGTTTTGATGATGGGGTGTAATATTGGTGAATAAAACTTGCAATTTAAGTTCATTTTTTAGGTTGGGACTCTGATTACACTATTTGAGACACTTTTTTCATATGTATGTGTGATTCTCTCAATGAGATTGGTCATTATATTTTTTTTTGTGGTTGACTGGGGGAGAGTGTTTGTTCTTGAGAATGAATTGAGGAGGGGGGGAGAGTGTTTGTTCCTGAGGATGAATTGAGGAATGAGTGTGTAATATTGGTGAGATTAGAACTATGACTTTTTAGTTGAAGTTGTCTATGTTCTTGAGGATGAATTGAGGAGGGGGTGGGTAATATTGTTCTTGAGAATGATTTGAGAAAACATGTGGTTAATGTTCTATTTAAGTTGTCCACGTGGTTGTTCTTGAGAAATGACTTTTTAACTTACGTTGTTCACGTGAGATTGGGTGAAAATTTTCAACAAACACCTTATATTGCAATTGTAACTTAATATGTCATTATTATATTGTGATGCTTTTTATGAATAAGGTTAAGGATGATTTGTTGTTCATGTGTACTTATGTATGTGTAATATGTTGTTTATTTGCAGGATTGAAGTAAACTTGCTGACGACAACAATGACCAAACGAACATTACTTTTTTGGAGGTAACATACACTTAGTACATGTCTGTAGTATTTGTATTTGGATACTTGTTTGGTCTTTATTTTTTGGAACTCTTAAACTTAACAAGGATTTGGGTAAAATGTTCATATGTGTGAAACATACTTTTGTTGAATACTTAAATATTTGTATAACGTGGATGAATGTTTTGGTAAAATATCTATTTGTTCTATGTTGAATGCTTATTTTTGTATAAAATGTGAATCAGGACAATTGAAATGAAATCGAGCCATTAAATGACACAAGTTAACATATATATTTTTTTATTACCTATCATTTGTGCGACGAATTTAGGGTTTACATCGCAAATGAATCAAAATTTGCGACGAAATAGAATGTTTCGATGCAATGGTTGCGACGAAAATAGGCGTATTGGAAAGATCGAAATGTGCGACGAAAACATATCTTTTGTCGCACGTCTTGCGACGCAACTTGGTTTTTCGTCGCACGGTTGTTGCGACGAAATCTTCTTTCTAGTCGCAAAGATTTTGAAAACCAAACATGCGACATTTTCTTTTGTTTCGTCGCAACTTGCGACACATTTGACAATTTCGTCGCATGTTGCGACGCTTTGAACCATTTCGACGCAAAATCCAACTTGCGACATAGCTTTAGCGACGTTTTGTGCAACTAATTTTTTTTCGACGCTGAAGATTCTTTGCGTCGAATTTTGTACCTTTAGCGACGAAATTCTTTCGACGCTAAAGGACTGATTTCTTGTAGTGATTTAAGGAAAACAAGCCTAATTTTCAAAAACCAAAAACCAAAAACCAAATGGTTATCAAACAGGGCCTTAAAGTTTCAAAATACAAGTGTCACATTAAATTTTCTATGTAAGGATTTATCTCAATTTGATTAGGATAATATGAATATTGAGTCCAAAATCCAAATGTTTTCAATATTATCGAAAAAAAAAAAAAAAAAAAAAAAAAAAAAAAAAAAAAAAAAAAAAAAAAAAACTTCTTTTTTTTAAAAAAAATCGGAAAAAAAAAAAAAAAAACTTCTATAACATATTCAAAATGATAATAATTAGGCATTTGATTTCTTTAAACCTATAATTAATATTATGATTCCTCGGGTCCCGGTGAAATAGTTTAACGATAAGAATTTAGCTAAAGGATGATGTTGACTCTTGAGTGGTCAAAGGCTTCTTCTAAAGCTATGGATAATTATTAGGTTAAAATATTATTTTGGTCTATGTAATTCATGTACTTTTAAATGTCGTAATATAGTCCTTGTACTTTCAATAAATTTTCAAATTAGTCTTATACTCAGTATTTGTTATTTTTAAAAAAAAGGGAAAAATACACTTTTGGTCCCTGAAGTTTGGGTTAAGTGACACTTTGGTCCCGAGTTTTCAAACTCAACAAAAATACCCCCGAGGTTTGAGATAAGGAGCAATTTGGTCCCTGCCGTCAATTTTTCTGTTAAACCCTAACGGTAAGCTGACGTGGCACTATTATTTTAATTAAAAAATTAATTTTTAATTTTTTTAAATAAAAAATATAAAAATATTAAATATATTTTTTTTTTATTTTTAAAATTCTCTCTCTATCTTCTCCATCTTCTTTCTTCTACATCTTCTTTCTCCCTCCATCTTCTTCCTTCCCCCTCCCATCTTCTTCAGCTTCGGTGGCCAGTCGTCGCCGGCTGCCGGCGGCGGCGGCGACGGTCGTCGGAATTTTTTTTTTTTTTTTTTTGCCTTCTTTCTTCTTCTTCTCTTCTTCCCTTCTTCTTCTTTCTCTTCCTTTCTTCTGTTTTTTTTTTTAAAAAAAAGAAGGGAGTTTCGGGGAGGAGGAGTTCCTCCTCCCCCTTCCGTTTCAAATCTGAAACAGGACGGGGAGGAGGAGCTCCTCCCCCTTCCGCTTCAAATCTGAAACAGGAAGGGGAGGAGGAGCTCCTCCCCGAAACTCCCTTCTTTAAAAAAAAAAACAGAAAAAAGGAAGAGAAAGAAGAAGAAGGGAAGAAGAGAAGAAGAGAAGAAAAAGAAAGAAGGAAAAAAAAATTTCGGCGACCGCCGGCAGCCGACCACCGGAGCTGAAGAAGATGGGAGGGGGAAGGAAGAAGATGGAGAAGAAAGAAAATGGAGAAAAAAGAGAGAGAATTTTAAAAATAATAATATATTTAATATTTTTATATTTTTATATTTTTATTTAAAAAATAAAAAATTATTTTTTTAATTAAAATAATAGTGCCACGTCAGCTTACCGTTAGGGTTTAACAGAAAAATTGACGGCAGGGACCAAATTGCTCCTTATCTCAAATCTCAGGGGTATTTTTGTTGAGTTTGAAAACTTGGGGACCAAAGTGTCACTTAACCCAAACCTCAGGGACCAAAAGTGTATTTTTTCCTTAAAAAAAAAAGAAAAAGAAAAAGAAAAGTCACTACTATGTATTACCAACCTTCATTCTTCAAATTTTGGAAGCATATTCGCTTTGGTGTTTTTTATTGAATTGAAATTATTAGTATTGTTTTGTCAAATTAGATAAAAATTAACTTTAAACAAATATGGAAGACTATATGCAAAAAGTACAATGACTAAATTTAGAAATTTGAAAATACGGAGGTTAAAATGAAATAGAATTTCAAATTACAAGAGAAAAAAATGATATTTTAACCAAATTATTAAAACTCATAATTGTAATCAAAGAAAGTTAAATCTAGAATTTAATAATTTTCTCATTGATGAAAAAATGGTAAGAATTGTTCTTGCCCCCAATCTCTTTTTGTACCCCTTCCTCCTTTGTATTCTTCTCTTCTAATATTTTTCGTTCAGATATCGACATGTCATTAAAAAAATAAAATTACTCCATGGCTTTAAATTAGAATTATTTAGGTTTAATTACAAGTTAGTCTCTGAGTTGTGTGAATTTTATCAAATAAGACTTTGAATTTTTAATTGTGTTTAATAGATCTCTGAGCTTTAAAAAATACCTGATAGGTCCTTAAATTTTCACTTTTGTGTCCAATAGGTCCTTCAACTTTCAATTTTGTGTTTGATAAGTCTTTGATCTATTCTACATTTTTAAAAATTCACAAGCCGACTAGATAAAAAAATTAAAAGTCTAGGGTCCCAATAGGAATAAAATTCAATTTTATATCTAATAGGTTGGTTAATTTTTAAAAAATTTGAATATATCAAACACCTATTAAACAAGAACCTACTAGACATTTTTAAAGTTTAGGGACCTATTAGACACAAAATTGAAAGTTCCGAGATCTATTAGACATTTTTTAAAGTTTAGGGACCAAATTAATACAATCTTAAATGTTCAAGGACTAAACTTGTAATTTAGTCAATTATTTAATGCTATTGATTACCCTAATTTCAAGATAAAAAGTAAACTAAATTGAGGATTAGTGTTAATGGCTAAAAGTAGAAACATTTTTTTTTCTAAAAGTGGCCTCATATTGGATAAGGATTGGAGTTTCTTGTCTTTGTTGATGAAATTAAATAACTTCAACCAAACTGAATGATCCTAGAGAAATCAGTGTCATTTCAACCTCGAAAAGTCCTTTTTAATATTCAAATTCAGGATATACTGAGCTTTAAATTATAATAAAATTGATGTGACTTGGCCTTTGGCTTAACCAAATTTGAATTATTAATGTCTTGGTTTATAAACTGTATATTTAAATTAAATGTGTAATTGAGAAAGCTAAGAACATTTTGGTTTTTATTTCTTATTCCATGTTCCTAATTTTTTCAAACAGTGATAAAGTCACTAGTTATTTCGTTTCATATTAAATATGAAAAAAGAAAATAATCATCTGGAATTATTTGTTTTGTTTTTTTTAAACATTTTCCAAGTAACACTTGGAATTTTTTTATTCTAAACATTTTGAACAAGATCAAATAAAAATAGTAGTAGTTAACATATATGCATATAAACCAAACACTTTTAGAACGTTAAACTTTTAAATGTTGTATTTTAATTCCTCAACTTACTTTACATAAAAATTCATATGCATCGTTAATTTTCCATATATCATTTAGCAAAAACCAAATAAGAGATGCATTTTCGAACAAGTATTTAATGTCAAGTTGCACAGTTCAATAGATAAAACACTATTTACCTTCGTTAAAGTTGAAGGTTCGTTCGATTCTTGACTTCCAACTTATTGAACCAAAAAAAGAAAAGAGTCAAATTGCAGTGGGTAAATGTCAGACTTTATAACAGACATAGATTTCTCAAATTTGAAAATAAAAAACAAATTAGGTACAAGAATTAGATACGAAAACAGTATTTAAACCACAAAAAGCATAATTATTTCTAACTGCACTTAATTTCGTTACCTTTTCCAATCATCTATGCATTTTTGGAGGGGAAAAGGAAAGAAAGAAAGAAAGAAAGCACAATTTCATCCTTGAATTATTACCTACTTTTAAAATTAGTATTGAATTGTAAAAGGTCATTGTCATGAAACAACTAAATCCATTTTTAATTAGTAAAAAAAAAAAAAAAAATCAGAATCTTTAATTGCATTTGTCGATTACAGAGATTACTGTAACAGGACTCGACTCCAATGATTAGATTTCCAAGGCACGAGTGATTCAAAATGTCAAAGGTTTCATCACTTTTCTGCTCCTTTACCTCCCCACGAGTGCTATGATTATTACCACTTCTGTTCTAAATTCTCTCTTAAAAAAAACCAACAAAAGAAGAAAGAGAAAGAGAAAGAGAAATGAAATGAAAGGAAGAAGAATGAAGCTTTTGCATTATGATTAAACAGGCTACTACAGCATTTTACCAGCACCTGCAACAGCAAAATAATTCTGGTTTCTTTTTCTTTATTCATACAGAGACAAACAAACATACAGCAACCAAACATTTTCAACTTTTGCACACAATAAACAATTTCAAAGTCCTAACCCCTCCCCTTTTATTCTTTCTCTCTCTCTCTCTCTAACCTACATGTATCATCATCTATTCAAGAAATAAAGAAAGATATACATAATATATATAGACAGACAGATTTCATTTCTTTTTGTTGTATCATTCAGAATCAAGAGTTGAAGGATCTGACCTTTTCTACCCATCTTCAGAGATGCTTCGATAGGATGCTCATTTGAGGCCATTTGATTTCACAGGTTGTCTATTTTTCAGCTTGCTACTTCCATTTGATTACTGTTGTTGTTGGCTACAATTTGATAATCTTCATCTTCGTCCTCGTCCTCGTCTTCGCCTTCGTCTTCTTGATTCTGATCTGCATTCTCAGCTTCCCCGTCGTCTGTTGCTGATTCGGGTTGGTGGCTTTCCTCTTGCCCGCCCATCATGTGCATCAATAGTTCTTCGGGTTTTAGTTCGTAATTTGGATTAGATGGATTGTCAACGACTTTCTTGGATTTCTGTTTGTACAATGCGTCAAGCTGCTGGAAGTAAGGGCATGTCTTTGAATCCTCGGGTCGTTTTTTGTTGCTTTCCTTTACTCTCTTGAAGTATTTGTTGATGTTCTCCCATTTCTCTTTACACCTCTTTGCACTTCTATCATACCCATGTTTCTTCATGGCCAGTGATATTTCCTCCCAGAGAGGACCTTTAGGCCCATTTTCTTGGTACTTCATCTGCAGATTAGTCCTAAGCTGAATCAGAGCATCGATCTCTTCTTTCGGCCACCGGGATGAGCTAATTTGATTCGAATTTCCGTTGTTGCTATTCTCTTGATTGCTTGTATTTCTGTCGGCATTGCCATCATCTTGTTTCTCCATTAAATTCTCCATCAAAATCGAGCTCTCGGGAAACTGCACTGCGCCCACCTGTTCAGAGAACATCTTCAAGAATGAAAGAACAGCTGCATCCTTTGCAGCCGCAATTGATCTCTCTTGATTTAAACGCTCTCGCTCTTTCTTGATTCGAGCTAATTCTTGCATCTTCCATTCTTCTTCTCTAGCTAACCTTTCTTGTTCACATTTCTCCAATGCCTCGACAAACTTCTTTTGCAATTTCTCCTGCTTCTCAATCACCTCATTCATTAACCTCTCAAAGAACTCCACAAACTTCCTCTTCTTCTTCCTCGTCCCACCCGACTCTTTGCTCGAGCAAGAAGTCGTCGAAGTCGATATCGATGTGGTGGTAGTTTCAACAAAATTCGAACCCGGGTTCACAACGGAACATGGAATTGCATTGTGAACAATATTGTTTGGGATAATCCTTGGGATTTCTTCCATTGAACCAGCTTGAGAAGGTAGCAATGGATGATTATCTAAAGCTTGTAATTGCTCAAAATACCTATAATTTTTCCCATTGGGTTTGCCCGATCTGCTATCTTTAGTCCTTTTGTGATACTTATAAATGTTCTCAAATTTCTCTTTGCATTTTTTCGCACTTCGATTATACCCAAGCTCAGCCAATTTCCTAACAAACATAAGATTCAGTTTCAAAATTCCAAAGCTTCGATTCAGAAAATTCAAACAATTAGAAACCAGATGAGCATAGAATATAACAAGTTACTCAGAGAAACTCGGTTTCAAAGAGGATAAATCAGGAAACAAACAATTTTCAAGAAAATCAATCAACAGAAGCAAAAATCCAATCCAAACAAATAGAGAGGAATCAACAAAACCAGTTCAAGAACACTCGCAAACCACAATTCTCCCAAATTTTCTCCGCAAACAAACAGAAAATCATCGAATCAAACTAACCTGGAAACTTCCTCCCATAGAGGAGCTTTAAGGCTTGCATCTCTAAACGCAGTGTCCATACTCGACCTCACCTTAAGCAAAGCGATGGTCTCCTCTCGTGGCCACCGGTTGCCGGCCCAGCTCCGGTCAGCCTCCTCCGCAAGTCCGGCGGAGGGCGCCGCACCGTCATCCTCGGCGGCGGCGGTGGCGGCGGCGGAAGAGTTTTCCGGTGAAGGAGAAATTTCCAGCATCAGTTACGGGAATTTTACAGCTTCCGGGAGGAAAAATGGAAGAGAAATGAATGGAGGGTTGAAAAGAAGAGATGTAAATAAAAATTCTAGGGTTCTGTGAAGATGTCGGTAAAGGGTAAATTCGAGGAGAAGGATTTTAAGAGATGGGATTCCATAGCTCACTCCCAGCTTCAAGCTTCGCGTCCGCCATTATTTTTCCTTCCTTACCTTCAATTTCATTGGCTCTACAAAGCTAAGTAAATTATAAAAACTTTATAAACCAGATATGGTGAATTAGGGTTTTTATTTTATGTACATCACATATATATAATAAAGTAAAAACTCTACCAAAAAAATAATAATTTTATATTTAGTTAAAATATTTTTTAATTTTATCTAAATCTGATTTTTTTAAAAAAAAAAATTATTATATGGGTTTTTTTTATAAGAATTATTTATATTATTTATTTATTTACTGTCTTCCTTTCTTTTATCTTGAGAGAGAATCGGCTCTAAATATTGGTTTCTTTTAAAAAAAAAAAATAATAATAATAATATAGATGATTCCCCTTAAATATGATGCTTAAGGAATAAAAACTCTACTCTTGTTTGATTTATTTTGGAAAGAGATAATGATATAATTTAAGATGAAATTGTAAAACCAAATAAAAGATGATAAAGAAAGAAATAAAGTAAGACCACTACCATTTTGAGAGGTGCCCCCATAACTACCCAAATAAATAAAACAGTTGTCTTTTTTCTCTTTCTTTTTCCCTTAAATTATAATTTCTTTTTATATTTTTAAACTCGTATCAATTTTGTCTTTCATTCACAACTTTTACTTTTACTTGTTATTATTTTTAAATTGATTGAGTTGTTTTCAAATTAACGCTTTTTAAGTTATATTTACACAAATCTCTAATCTTTTGGTTGAAGGTACATGACTTATAAATGAGTTATATTTCAAGTTGGTTTTGAAATTCAATGATTTTTCATATTAATGATACTATGTACTAATCCGTCCATCTAAATTTAGTAACATTTAAATCAAACAAATGATTTTATCAAATAAAGAAAGGAGTTAAAATTGAAGCATTTAATTAGAAATAAAGGGAAAATTACAGAAATGGAAGTACAAATAAACTTTTGGTTAAGGTTATTGAGGATAGAATTTTAGAAAACTAGTAATAAGGGGGTTGGAGATATGGTGAAGTGTGAACAAGTACAGCTGTGGTTGATTTGAAATGTCAAATATTGATTGGTGAATACCAATTTGATTGGCTATAATTGTCTTTTGACTTTAGCCAGAATGGATCCAAAATCACCAAGCTGTGACTTTTGGTCAAAATCAAGAAATTAATTACTGATATTGATGGAAAAATATAATTAATATTCCACCCAATATAACCTCAACAATTCAATGCCCCAATGGAAAAAAAAAAAAAAATCAATGCCCAAATCAATTGCTAACTTCCATATTTTTTCAAAAACAATAAACTTCACAATTGTACTTGTTGATGGTCAAATGTGGTCAGAGAATTCACATGACCTTCACGTGCCACCAACGGTAAATTTGTAGATGAGGGGGGAAAACGTGACCTGTAAGACAGTAAACCTGCACACTGGTGTGGTGCTTGCCACACCGACTCCGATGCTTAAGTCAGCAAACAGAAAGGTGGGGAACCAAAAAAGTAAGAGCAAGAGGAGAGAGTAAAGAATATAGAATGAGTTTCGGGATTAGAGTTCGAGTCCCCTTCTTCAGTGGCGAAGAAGGGTATAAATACATGCTCATCCTCCTAGGATTTTTAGGAATTCGGAAGCGTTTCAGGACAAACCAAGCGAAACCGGGACGACTAGAGGCTACAGGGGCCGAACGGAGTTAGAGGGACTCGACCCGCACAAGCGGGCCGAGGCCGACCATGGCCTCGGCCTCGGCCAAAGGCCGAGGGCGACCATGGGGTCGGCCCAAAAGCCCGACCCCTTCGGTCTCAACCCGACCCACTGGCCCGTTTCGCCCCTAGGGTCCATTCTCCGGTCTGATTTCTGCCCGGTTGTCCTCGTCAGCTCCTTGTGCACCGAGGTGGTCCAAAATCACCTATAACAGTACTATTAGATTAAACTCTATATTTTTTGAGCCAACAATATCATAACTTAACAGATATAAAGTTTGTATTCTTGGTCGGAAGGTTAAAGATTCAAATCTCCCACTCATTTTTTGAAAATATTGATAAAACGATATTAAAAAGATATTTTTTAAAAAAAATTATTAAAATTTAAAAAATGTAATACTTATTTGAATTAATAAGTATTTTACGATTTTTTTTTAATTATTAATGTTTACTATTTTGAACGTAGGTGACATAGAGGAATGATTATAATGATTGGGGGTACAATTGGAAATTTGATATTTTTAGAGGGTGATTGGATTAGTCAACTAATACTTATCATTTAAAATTGGTAAGAAGGGATGCGGTAGAAGTTATTTTTTTAGTATTTATTATTAATTATCTTGAAAAAAATATTTATTATTAATTTTTTTATTCTTTTTTAGTTTGAAAATTCAGTTCGGCTGATGGGCCCACAGAGGCCATCTTTCGCTTTTGGGCGTCCGTGTTTTCCCACTAGATACGGCTCTCATTACAATGTGACTTTACCATTTTACCCTCCTTACTCTTTTTCTTTTTTCTTTTTCTGAGAAAAACAATTTCTTTTATTTAATTTATGTCGGCAATAAAATTTTTCAAGACTGATATTTAATTTTAAAAGTTTGCCTCAAAATTGAGAAACTTTTCTAGTATAAATTGTTCCATAAAAATTCTCTTACATTTGGTTGTTCTGATTTAATAACTTAATTGAACTCAAGAAAAAAAATAAAGAATTAATAATTTAATTAATTCGAGAAACTTGCATCTCTTTAAAAAAAATTTGAAAAAAAACTATCGGAAAAAAGGATTATTTTTTTTTTTTTTGGCAAAGGTAAAAATTCTTTTTCTACATTAAATTTTGTTTCAAAAAGTAGTTTATTGTTTCCAAAAGCAGAAGAAAAAACAGCACGTAGTTTTTCCTTTTTTAATTGGGTTACGTATATAATTTATTATCTAACGTTTCAATAGTTTTTTTTTTTTTTTTTTTTTCCTATCGATTTACATTTTAACCCATCAACTTGTCACATTGTATCAATTTTCACGTTAAATTTCCATTATCATTCATTAGACCATAAACTTAGTTAAATGTTACCATTTCTATCCATATTCAGTTTTCGATAATTCACCACTAGTTTCTACAAATAATAATAATAATAATAATAATAATAAATTCAAAATCTTTGTAAACTTACTAATATTAAATTCAACACAAACTTAAGTTTGATTAATGCACAAATTAACCATGAAATAACTTTGTCGAAAACTTACAAATTTTAACAAAAGTTTAGCTCTAATGTTTTATTTTTGTGAAGTCTAATCGGATGTACAAAAAATTTTAATTAAAACTTCTAATAAAAATTCATTAGAGGATAAAGTTTTCAACCTTTTTCAAGTTTTTTTTAGTTCAATATCATTTGGGATTGGAGGGTTCGAACTTCAGACCTCTTAGTCGAAAATACATGTCAATTATCGCTTAGGCTTAGTTTGGGGTTGCGGTAGCTTTTAAAATAATTGTTGTCAGCTGTGCTTTGAAGAAAATCAGTTGTAGTACGAAGTAAATTAGTGTTTGGTAAGTTTTAACTTTAAAGAGGAAAAAACAAGTTCAGGTGTTTGGTAAATTAATACTAGATTATTGCAACATACCTATAATAATAACCAAAATATTAATAATATTTCAATAATTGCATAATGTTAGGTTGTTATATGATTTCAAAATTCTTATAATAAGACAACTAATTTAAATTTCATATGATTTAAATTATAACATTATGTTAGGTATTTTTATATTTTGATTAAAAAGAAAAAAAGAAAAAAATGTTATTTCAATCTTTAAAAAAGTTAGAAAATGTATTGAAATAAGATAATTGAATGGTGAATAATGTCTCAAGAACGTGGAGTATGGGAGAGATAAATGGTTAGTTAGAGAATCTACCAGATTTTTAGGAAAGCTAAATCCATAAGCTACTATTAATGGCTTTTGCAAATCAACGTAATTCAAAAAGTACTTTTATATAAATTAATTTATAATTAGATTTACCAAACACTAAAAACGGTTAAAATTATTTGATAATCACTTTGATGGCCTCTAAAATCAACGCCAAACACAGCCTTAGTTATGCTTGCTTTGACATATTTTTTCAAATTTATAAGACTAAGATTATCTAAATTTGAGGTGCAACTTTGTGAAATTAAAATTTTTAGGAAAAAAATCGATACAATTATTCCAAGAGATTTTAGATAAAATTTGATTTTTTTTCTCTTTTCTTAATATACAATGTAATCAAGTCTTTATTTTCATAAAATGTCAATGTTATTTTATAAAGTGTGATACTATAATATTAAAATATACTTTTTATATATTAAATTATACTTGTTAATTGAGTTTTTTTTTTTTTTTTTGAGTACATCAACATTTGGGGGTGGGGGGATTCGAACCTCTGACCTCATGGTCGAGGGTACATGCCAATTACCGCTGAGCTAAGCTCGCTTTGGCACTTGTTAATTGAGTTGAAGACACTCTACATTTTAATTTAATAAAATAGATATATCACTAATTCATTAAATAAAACTTCATTTGGTTTGACTTAGCACGTAATAAACCAATTAATTGACTAAAAAATTCTTACTTAGAAAAATGAACCCATTAAAATGTTAGTATACTAACCCATTGACAATCTCATAAAAAAAATAAAATAAAATAAAAATTGTTTTTAGCCCAAGCGAGTATAACTCAACGGTAATTGGTATGTACTCTTGACTAAAAAGTCAGATGTTCGAATCTCCCACACTCAATATGTTGTTGAACTCAAAAAATAAAATGTTTTCAATATTAAAATGTATATGTAGGAGTTGTTAAAAGTTTAGGGAAATTGCAGTGGGTTGCAAATTGGACCAAATTAATAGCAAATATAGCACCATGTAAAAAAAATTGCAAATATAGCAAAATCTATGGGAGTCTATCTGATAGACTTTGATTATCAAAGTTTATCGGCGATAGACTCTGATTAATCAGAATCTATCAGTCTACTGGTCTATCAGTGTCTATCGCTGATAAACTCTGGTTAATCAAAATCTATCAGTGTCTATCAATGACTATCACTATTAGACTCTGATTAATCGAAGTCTATCAGCGATAGACACTGATATACTTTGAATAATCAGAGTCTATCAGTGATAGACACAGATAGAATCCGACAACAGCTTTTTGGTCTTGTACAATTAATTTTGCTATATTTGCAATTAGTTTGAAACTGTGCTATATTTGCAATTAATTTGGTCCAATTTGTCATCTATGCAACTGCCCCTAAAAGTTTTCAATTTAATTACTTATTTTTTTTATTAAATTTTTAGATCTAAAAGATCCTATAAATACACATTTCTCACCAACGCACCCAACACAACATTTTTAATCTTCTCTTTTTTCTACTTTTTCATATTTCTTTCCTTTACTCTTAGCAATTGGTCAAAAGAGGTGTTTTTTTTTTTTGGAAATTTGAGTTCAACCTTTTAGTGTAGAGTGATTTTGAGCTACACAACGTTTGAGTTGAGTTATTGTATCTTGGAGGGACAAGCTAGAGAAAATATGTTGCACCTTGGTTGAGAAATAAATACACACCATAGAGGGCCTTGATCTCCTTAAAGAGAGTGTGATGCCTACGCCTCAATCTTTTTTTTTTTTAAACAACATCTCAATCTAATTGTTTATGTATTTGTTTCTCAATATTTACTCAATTTTCCTCTGTCATTTGTAATTTTCCTAACACATAAAAGATAAAGTCCACATTTAAAAAATAAATAAATTAGGGACATAAGAGACTACACATCATATATTTAACTTTCTATTATTATAGATTTCAAAATAATTCTTTGTTTTCTTATATCAAGAGAGGGAGTAATGGTCAATAACATAAAAATTAAAATTAGAGTTTTGAAATCTATGTATTGATTATTCATCCTAATTATTTCTTTAAAGTTTCCTTTAAGAGAATAAAATGAATAGTATATGTATGCATGGTGTTGCATTTCGGTCAACATATCGACATTTCTATAACACTAGAGTATAGGAGGGAGTACATAAATGAACTAAGAAAACTTTCAAATGAGAGGGATCTTGAGGATATAAAATTATGGTCAATATAAACTTAAAAGAATTGATAGTAACTACCTATACCAATGAGATGCACCTTCGCGTGTTTTGCTTAGTGAAGTTCGATGTGTGGTTGACCTATGGATTTTTTTTTAGGTGTGATTGAGGAAAAAACATGCTGGTGTGAGTGAGGACAAAACATGTTGAAAGGACTCGTGTTGGTTTGTGGGAACAATATTCATTCTTAGGTAGAAGTCATTCAAGACAAGTATGGTGAAGTGACCAGATCGCAAGGGATGCAGAGAAATGTCAGGGCCATCAGTTGTCAAATCCAGATTCTGAATTCTGATCCAAATCTTGGGTCTAAAGCGTTATAGATAGTATCAAAGTGGAACTTCTCCCAGTATGACCGGACCAAGGATCCTGAGGATATGAACGATGGTTAAGATAAGCTTAAAAAAATTATAGTAAATAACTATACCAAAAAGGCGCACATTCCTTTTAAGTGGCTTAGTAAAGTTATATGTTAGGTGACATTTTCACTCTTAGATAAAAGTTGTTTAAAACAAGTATGGTGACCTGACTAGGTTGCAGAGGATATATGAGAATGTTGGGGTCATCAAGTGCTGAATCCAGATTCTAAATCTTGATTCGAATCCTAGGCCTCGAGCATTAGCATTCCCATCAACATTTTCACATGTCCAAGGGTTCGACATCAACATGATGGGTGAATTGACATTTCTATTATACTATAAAAAATAGATGAAATATAGAGAAATTAAAAATAAGATGCAACAACTAATACAAATATAATATCAATAATAAGTATTTGAACTTATTTAAAAAGTGTAAAATGTTTATTTATTAATTTGAATATTTTTTTTGTGATTTTTTAGAGATATCCATTGATATTGACATTTCATCAATATTTCCATTAATATTTTTATAAAATGGAGATTTCGACATTTCCATCGTCGTAGTATGTTATACTAATAAAGTGATAATGAAAACATCGTCGTAGTATGTTATACTAATAAATTGATAATGAAAAAAAAAAAGTCATAGTATGTTATACCAATAAAGTGATAGTGAAAAAAAAAGAGAGGAAAGTTTTGATTTTTTTTTTATGGTATTAAATTTTATTAAATACCCAAATTTAAATTTCCTTGAAGAGATAAAAAGTGAGTTTTTTTTACCTCTTAGACGAGGATTATGTCAATTATCACTTAACTAGGCTCGTTTTGGAATAAAAAGTGAGATTTTTCATTAATGGGTAGAAATATAAATGAAGTTTAATTTCCTCGGAAAAAGAAAAAAAGAAAAGGATTTTATAGGGGAAAAAGGTTAAAAAGGTAAATGGGTTGGTCAGATTTACTTTTGAAGAAAGCAAATGGGTGAAGAAAAAGGCAAAAAGAGCCCACAATGAAAAAAAAAAAAAAAAAAAAGAACAAAATAAAATCGAATTGTTTTAATCAGAGTGTGGAATTTGTTCACGTAATTGAGAGACACTTGCATGTTTTTCTGTCACTTTCAATCCATTTGCTCAAACTTTTTTCCCTTCTCTTCTTCTTCTTGTAAAAAAAAAAAAAAAATAATAATAATAATAATATTTTAACAGGAAAAAAAAAATGTCCGTTTATGAATTTTGATGCTTTCAGATTAAGGGTCCGTTTGGAATATATTTTAATTTAAATGTTTTTCAAGAATGCATTTTTTAAAAAACATTTTGTATAAAAATTGTTTAAAATTTAAACACTCATATGTTTGGTTACATTTTCTCACAAATGTTTTTATACACAAGTTATTCTTTACTTAAAAGTCTTTTTTAAAAAGTTGGTTTCAAGTGTTTCTCTCAAAATGGTTTATTTATCAATCTCATTTTCTAATAAATCATTTTTAGATGTTGCCAAACAATATAAATTTTATCAAAATGATTTATTTTTAAAATTAAACACTTGAAAAGTTAAACCAAACACACCCTAATTTCTATTCCATCAATGTGATTTAAATTTTTTTAATTGAATTCATTCATTTCACTTTGGTACCTATGGTTTTAAAATTTTCAATTTTCTTTCTTTTTTTTTTTTTACTAGGTTTAAATCCTAATACACTAGGGTGAAGTTTTGGAATGATATGCCAACGGGAGCCTAACTCAACTACATAAAATTTGTATCTTCAACCAAAAGGTTCAAGAGGCCTATGATTCCAATCTCACACCCCACGTATCGTGGGAAAAAAAATCTAAAATTTCAAACATTATTACTCATGGTTGCTAATTATGCATAAATTATTTTATAGAAAACTTAGACGTGACATATTTTTTATGTCTATTTATATGATGAGAAGACATCTTCTTGGACAAATATTTGAAGCCACGAATAGTAAGTTGGATCATTTTTAAAAACATATTAGCAATAACTAATATATTTTCTTAGTGTCAAGTTTAAAAATGATCTAGAAATTTTAAAAATTTAAGTACTAAAATAAAATATTAAAATAGGTCTAATCGTTTAGGACCAAAATAAAATTTTAACCAAATAAATCATAAATTTAGATGATTATTATGACCAAATATAAGTACATGATTCATAATTCAATAATATGATGATGTTCATGGAGTATTATACCAATATTAATATTGTTCACACTTAACTTCGGAGATGGAGACACGTGGAATAAACAATATATTTGTATTCATGTAATATGCGTGTGGGTGTACAATCTCTAATGTTAATCCTCAGATTATTTCTCTTGTGTGTGAATGTGTTTCACTCGAGGGCCGGAACGCTTGATCTCGAGTCTGAAGCTTCAATGGATTCTTGGAGCTTGAAGTCTTGGAGTCTTGAAGAGTCTTTGGTCTTCAAGGATTGTTGAAGTCTTCTAGTCTTGAAGGATCTTCTTGGGCCAATTTGTTGAGCTTCTTGGATGATTGGCCTGCTAGGTTGATGATCTCTTGGATCGGCTTGTTAGCTTGTTGATCCTCTTGGATGATCGGCCTGCTGACTTGATGATCTCTTGGATCGGCCTGTTGGCTTGATGATCTGTTGGATCGGCTTGTTAGCTTGTTGATCCTCTTGGATGATCAGCCTGCTGACTTGATGATCTCTTGGATCGGCCTGTTGGCTTGATGATCTGTTCGATCGGTTGGCTTGTTGATCTTCTTGGATGATCGGCCTGCTGACTTGTTGATCTTCTTGATCGGTCGGTTGACTTGTTGATCTCTTGGATGATCGGCCTGTTGGCTTGATGATCTGTTGGATCGACTTGTTAGCTTGTTGATCCTCTTGGATGATCGGCCTGCCGACTCTGGACTTTGGCAGAATGCTCTGGACTCTGAGTTCTCTGACTCTGTCTCCAAATCTCAATCCCCTTATCTGAATGAATGGTGGCCTCCTCTATTTATAGAGTTTGATGGACCTCATATGGGCTTGGGCTTGGGTCCAATTGCCACGTGGCATAATTTGATTGAACTTGGCTAATGTTATCTGATGGATCACTAATAGACAAGTGGCATTCTTTGATTTGCCGAATTTTAATGTCTATTAATTTAATTTAGGCACACGTGTAAATGTGTAATTGGTCCCAAATTTATTTTATCATTAATTTATATTAATGATGTGGCAATTTGTGATTGGCCGAAATTTCTCCTTCAACAAATATAATTACTGATAGTGATATTATTGCTTCCAATTCATAAATTTAATTAAATCACAAATTAACAAAAATGTGAGTATGAACAAATTTATTATTTAAAAATAACGCAAAGTGAAATAAAATAAAGTATGAATTATATAATAAAAATTTGGAAAAAGTTATAAAATAGCGAGAGAATGGTGTCTCTTTTGGATTCAAAATTCTTGGATCGGATCTTTTTTTCGTATGGGTTTCATGGGCTCTGATACCATATTAGATAACATGAGGTTTCATCTCAAAATTAATTGGTGATGAGATGAGTAGCCCATGTATCTTATAAATTGTGAGGTCTCCACTTATTTTTTCAATGTGAGACTCTTGACAAGGTTCGATAAATTTAATTAGAAGGACAATAATAAAATTTTTCAAAGTATAAAAATATAATAGAATATTAAAGTTAAAACACAAAGAGTAAAAATAAAATTTAACATATTCTTAATAAAAGATAACAAAAAAGAAATTAGAAAAAGAAAAATACAATTTGAAATTTCAATGACTTAAAGGAGGGATTGCATTGGGTTTGAAATAGTCAACTCTTTGAAAAATCATACACTTAGATAAATCCCATTTGTAGGTTTTTCTTAAATCTAACAATTAAATTGGATAGTTTGAAACTTTGAAGCCTTGAAAAAAGGAAAAGAAAGTTGTGGTTTTGGAGCATTGTGGAGGTAACAATAATGGGACCTTAATTGATTGAAACCTTCCAATATCCTTCTCATTTCAAACTGTAAATGTGATGAATGTGAGTTTGAATTTAGAATATTATCACAAAGGTTTTACTATTTTTAGGATAGGAATAAGGTAATAATTCAATATTAGGGCACACAAGCAAATTATACGATTAAAAGATAAATCAATTAACGCGTAATTTAACTATACAATCCTAATATATAATCTTACAAATTATTAAACAAACTGAAGTGTGAAAATAATTTAAAGGAGAAAGAAAGAAAGAACACGTAAAATTTATAGTAGTTTGATAATATTTAATTAACTCGCCTAGATTCTTTGGGTGTTTTACTCTAACAACCTCCTTATGAATGAAATCTACATGGAAGCTTAAATGCAAACATTAAGAACTGAAGATGTTTTTAGCCAAAGTGAGCTTAGCTCAGCCGTAATTAGCATATACTCTCGACCAAGAGGAAAAAAAACTGAAGATGTTTTTAACTGACCTAGTAACATTAATTATATATATACAATCTTATAATTTTAAGATAAAAAAATATATTTTACCTTGTATAAATATTTTTAAATTAACATTTAATTTTAAGTTAATGTATTACAATTAAAAGAATACATTTATTTTCAAAATAACAATATTCCAAGTAACAAAAATAAATATACTAAAAGTGACAAAAATAAATAGTATTTTATTTTGAATTCATTAAAATAAAATGAATAAAATATATCCACACACTAGTTTTTCCTTTTTCTCTTACAAAAACATTTGAATTTGAATCAAATTGAAAAAGTAAAAATAAGTTTTTTTTTTAATTTTTTTTATTTTTTTTATAAAGAATGATTGGGATAAAGCTAACCGAAGAAATCGGACCCAGAACTCATTACATCAAGATTCCTATCTAAAACTTCTCTACTATATACCCATGCTAACGACGCCGGCACATCCTCTAGCCAGACCCCTTGCCGGTCGTGCTTTAGTACTTGGCGGGCCGCCGCGTGCGCCACTCGATTGGCCTCTCTCCGGCACCAGGAAAACGAGCAGCGCACTAGATCCTTTGAGATCTGTTTAATCTCTAAAACCAAAACTCCCACCTCTGAACAGTTTTCCTGATTTGCGCGAATCATAGCCGCCACACGAGCTGAATCAGTCTCCACCTCCAGTCTCAAGAAGCCAGCTTCCTTTGCCACTAATAGGCTATCACAGATTGCCATTGCCTCCAACGCAACCTCATCCTGGACAAATTGGATACTTCTCATCACGGTAAGCATCACTCTTCCTTTTTCATTTCGAATAATGGCCCCTAAACTGCTGGTTTTCGTCTTGACACATATTGCTGCATCTGTGTTAAGTTTGTAGTTAGGAAGACTAGGAGGATTCTGTCGAATTGTCTCCTTCCGACTCCCTCCCCCAGCCACCCTTCTCCCTTGGAAAGCCCTAAAATGGATTAAGTACTCTACAACCCATCTCCACCCAACCACATCGCCCCCTTCATGATCCCTTTCACTAAACACCACCTTGTTCCTCCTCTTCCACACCCACCAGTGAAGGGATAAAAGGCTCACGCAGCGGAAAGTATTACCGAACCTATTCAAAGTCTTAGATTCTAATTGAAATACCAATACAATTTGCAAAATATTACAGCAATAAATCTATATTTAATGGGTTGTACATAGGCTATAAGCATGCTAAAAATCAACTAGATTGATCCTAGTGATCAAGGATTTCATAGAAAACTTACTTTTGTAGAAAACCTTGACCAATTCGTCTTTTCTTGCCAATAAGAATAAAAACGCAGCAACCCTCTTATGCGAACACCACCAATCGGCTACACCGGTATATCTCTAAGATTTCTTGAAGCAGGAGACTTGTGAGAGTCTTTTGGGAGAGATCTTTGAGAGAATTAGAGACAATGGGATGCCTTTCACCCCACCCCAAGGGTCCTATATATAGGTAAAGACCAAGACCTTTTCCTAATAGAAAAAGGTCTAGGAATAAGATCAAATATATTATCTGAACAATATCTAATTTTAATAAATAATTAATTAATTCCATAATTAATTAATTACCCAATTAAATATCACATATTTAATCTTAGGGATTTTATTAAAATTAATATGAATCCAATTCATATTAAATTTATTTGAACTCTTTCAAATATTTTCTTTCCTAATAGGAAAAGGTCTCTAATAATAAATAAATAATTAATTCCATAATTAATTAATTACCCAATTATATATCACATATTCAAATCTTAGAGATTTTATTAAAATTAATATGAATCCAATTCATATTAAATTTATTTGAACTCTTTCAAATATTTTCTCTCAAGAATTAATTTATGAAATTAATTTCAAAAATTATATTATAAAGTTTCATAAACTTTATATTATAATGCATCAATATATATTATACGATTCCCCAGATAAATTGAACACTTTCAATTTACAATTTATATTTGTTTTCTTTAAGTCTTTTTACGAGCTACCAGTGGGACCTAATGGACCTACAGATCAGAAGCTCCATCGATACGAGACTAATTGGCTTAAACTCATTAACCAAGTTAGTCTCCATTCGTTAACTGTGGGTCACTCCACTAAAGACCCTCAGCTGCACTCTTCTCACTGCAGAATATTTATGTGTCCACGAATATCGACCAATACTACAAGTCAGTCCTTCACGTGTGTTCGTATCCCAGCTGGGTCAAATTACCGTTTTACCCCTGGTTTACATCTTTATCCTTAAGTCCCCAGTGCTCCTCTAATGAACAACCTGTTTGAGGTCCAACCAACAAACAGAAGTCCCTCTCGTGCCATAGAGAGGGTTGGGCCCATTGTTCAAGTCCCGAAGACACCACTTAAGGGAACACACCTCTACTTACCCTAGAGTCGGGAAGGAGTGAATTCCATCTTGTGTGATTATGTTCCCAGCTCCGCACTCGGTATTGTCCCCAAAATGGTAGGCTTATTGAGTCGGCGTGCTGGCCACTCTCACCCATACAAATCAAAGGACAACTTCTCGTGAACAGGAGTCCATAATCCACTCAGGATTGAGACTGAGTTGTCTAGGTCATCCTAGTGAAATAGAAACCAAGCCAACTAACGGTGTTACAGTTAGTGGTTAACTATTTCGCGGTCCGGTCTTATGCAAACTCATTGCATAGGATACCCCCACTCGCATGTCAACTACATGAACGCGTTGGATCATAACGTTTGTATCATAATACAAAGTGGGCCGTATCCATAGTGTCACAAGGATAAGGTACCCAGCCTTATCCTTGTACTATAGACCTTTTAGGTTGTTACTTGAATATCGATCCCCGTATGTCCCCACATACTAGTTCAAGTTACATACAAACAACCTTGGATCTTAGTTTATTGGATTTGGGTCAAATAGTGCAATATTTAACAATAACATTTTATTGCAGAAACTAAATAACACTTTATTAAACACAAGTATAAAATTTGTTTACATTCACTATCTACGAGTTTTAGGGCATAAAACCCAACAACCAGCACATCACCGCAAAATCCTCAAAGCGGGTATCAGCCATATTCATGCTACTCCACCATAATAGGTCTACACCACTTCTACATGTTTGGGGAGCAGGAAATGGATTGAAAGGTGATAGACGCCACTGCACTTTCGCCCACCAACAACCCAAAATAGCATGAAAGGTGGTTTCCTCCTTCAGTTTGCATATAGGGCATATAGATGAAAAATCCATCCCTCTTTTCCTAAGGTTCAACACAGTAGGGAGGTAGTCATGGTATAGCCTCCAACAAAATATTTTTATCTTACTCGGGATTTGTCTACTCCAAAGAAACTTCGACCATTTCCTCACTTGATCCATACTAGAGCAGCTTGCTCTTCCCATCAGCGGACACACCACTCGATAACCACTTTTAACTGAATATATACCATTGCTTTCATAGTGCCAAATCAGCTTGTCCTGGCTAACACATCGTGGTCTCGGAATGCCAAGTATTACCTCGTAATCAATCTCCTGAAACATTGATTGAATCAACCCCCTATTCCATGTGTTGTCCGGGTTTAGCAGAACATTTACTTTTGCCTCATGATCAATTCCCTCTTTTCCAATGATCCTTAGGGAAGCCTCCATTGGGATCCAATTGTCATTCACAATGCTAACCGATTTCCCATCACCTATCCTCCATCGCAAACCTCCCTTTAATAGTGATCTCCCCCACAAAAGGCTACACCAAACAAAGGATCTACTCCCCTTATGCTTTGCCTCGAGAAAGGAACAATCACGGAAATATTTTCCTTTAAGTACCCTACACAGTAAGGAATTAGGATTCTCCAACAACTTCCAACCTTGTTTCGCCAATAGGGCCTTATTAAACAGTTGAAGGTCTAAAAAACCCAATCCCCCTCCCCTTTTGGTACACACAACCTCTCCATGAAGCCCAACGCACTTTCCTTCCTTCCATCTCACCTCCCCACCAGAATCTTGCCAGAACCCGGTTACAATTCTTAACTAAGCTTACTGGCAGTTGAAAGCAAGACATGACATATGTAGGAATAGCCTTGATAAGACCAATTTGTTATACACTTGGAATCTCCCAATTTGCTTATCTTAGTTGAATTCCTTGCGAAAAATGCTTTAAAATGAGTATAATATATCTATAGGTCCTCACCGGAGCTTTGGAAGCAATTCGGAGCTTAAACGAGCGAAACCAGAGCGTAAAATGACCATTCTACCCTTGGAGCTGTCGCAGGGTCGAGACGCTGCCATCCAAGCGTCGGGACGCTACTCAAATAAGGAAAAGTCGTGGGCGTGAAGATGAAGACCTAGCGTCGCGATGCTCTCGCCATAGCGTCTCGACGCTACGTCAATCTGCAAATTTTTTCCATAGTTGAAGGCCTAGTGTCGCGACGCTGTGTCCTAGCGTCTCGACGTTAGGCAATTTTCCAGAATTGAAATTTTCCAAATTTGGCTGAAATTTTCCATGTTTGAAGACCAAATTCAGCACCATTCTACCACGAATTGAAGGCCAAGAAAACTCTATAAATAGAGGCCTTTGGTGTAGGTTTAGAATCATCCCTCAACACAGAATTCACTACAACTTTGTAGTCCATCTCTCTTCCCCATTTCCACCATTCTTCTTAGCTTTAGTTTTTATTGCTTTCTTTGATGTATTCCATGAAGAAGCAAGCTTGCTCTTATTCCATGAGAGGCTAAGCTCTTCATTCATGTAATCGGGTAGTCAAGAGTAAGTTCATATTCTATTAATGAAATTTCTTGTTTGAATTCTCAAAGCATGTTTATGTGATTTTAGTTGTTTTTCTATAAATTTAGTTTGTGGTAGGAAAGATTGACAACTTTGACCGCGCCCTCTCTAAATTTACTTGCTATTAGTAGCATATAGGTTAACGTTATGTTTATACGCATGCGTCCCTAGAACTAAATGATTTAATCAATTGTAATTGTGGTTTGTTGCCCGTTGCATGTGAATTAACTCGGCTAGATCTCATTGCAGTTTAGGTTAATTAATCGGCCAATTAATTAGTTTAAACTAGAATCAAACTTAGCGTTTGCATGTTTGTGATAGTGGATCATGATTCTCGGATTGTTGCCGGAATACGCCGGGCTTAAACTTGTTTTAACTTATTAGTGAAATTGATGATTTAATGGAATTGAACTTACCATGACTATCCTGGTTGCATGATTTTTGAGGTATTGTTATCTTTCCTTAATTTGATTTTCTTACTTTCCTTTTGCAACGTTTTCCTTAATTTGTTTTCTCTCCATATTTACTTTCTTTCCATATATAAAAACCCCCCTTTTGGTTACCTAAAACAAATAAGAAAATTAAGATTTGTTTGCATAGACTCCCTGTGATCGACCCCGACCGCTACTGCTACAAGTTAGCTTTAGAGGTTGATGATTATAAATTTATTTGATAAGAGACATCGACAATCTCTTCCGTCAAGCCTGCAACACAACCTTTATAAGAACCTCCTTCCCTCCTACTGAAAAGTTTGAAAGCTTCCACTTGTGTATACAAGACCACAATCGATCTTTTATAAACTTCAATGATATAGCCTTACAACCTGGGAAAACTGCTGGAAGGCCTAGATAACGGTCATGGAAGCCAACCAGCCGCACATTCAAAGTTGAAGCTAGCGCCCTTTTCATTTGCATTTCCACATTAGGACTCAAACAAAGCCCAGACTTTCCATAGTTGATTTCCTGACCTGTTAGCTTTGAATAGGCTTTCAAACATTTAGCAATCATATCAGCTTCTGTCACTCTTGCCTTGAAAAACAAAAAACAATCATCGACAAAGAATAAGTGGGAGACCGAAGGGCTACTACGTGCTATCATTCCACAAATTCTATTTTCTCTTTATAGCCAGGCCAACATTCTTGACAAACCTTTAGCACACAATAGAAATAGATAAGGTGACAGAGGATCGCACTGCCTCAAACCCCTAGATGGCATTATAGCTCTTATTCTTTTTCCATTCAACACAAAGGAATAGGACACTATCGTCACACATCTCATAATCAGGCTTACAAACCCACCATCCAAACCTAGGGTAGTCATGAACTTCTCTAAAAAGAACCGCTCCACCCTATCATAAGCCTTGCTCATATCGAGCTTCAAGGCCGCCCACCCTACTGTTCCTTGTTTCTTTCGTTTGACATGGTTCAAGCATTCAAAACCAAGTATGGAATTGTCTGAAATGCTTCAGCCAAGCACAAATGCACTTTGGGTAGGAGAAATAAATAAATCCAACATATGCTTTAGCCTATTAGCTATTGATTTTGAAACCAGCTTGTAAATGACATTACACAAGATAATAGGCCTATATTCCTCTATTATTCGAGCGTTTTTACATTTAGGGATCAAAATAATAACCGTTCTATTAATTGACTCAATAGATGCACCATCATTTAGAATATTGAGACAAAGGGATATTACCTCATCACCTAATTTGCTCCAAAACCTTTGGTAGAAAAGTGCTGGAAGGCCATCCTCCCCCGGTGCCTTAGCAAGACCCATCTGTTTTAGAGCAGTAAGCATATCCTCCTCTATAAAAGGCCTCCCAAAAGACTCATTCTCCTCTCTACCAATGCACGACTGTATATGCGCCAAGAATTCTCGAAGGCTCTCACTACCCTGCTGGTTGTTCGATGAGAAGAGATTCTGGAAGTAAGTTTCTACTATTTTCTCCAACTCCTCCTCCTCTGTTATCCAACTACCACAACGATTTTCCAGCCCCTCTATTCTGTTATGCCTTCTTCTCTGAGTTGCCCGTTGATGGAACCACTTTGAATTCCTATCACCCCACTGCAACCAATCTACCCTTCATTGTTGGCGCCAGTATATCTCATTTTCACCGAAAAGATTCTCCAGCCATGATCTAGCCCCACCCACATCTCCTCCATTGGACATGGCCGTTTGCACTTGCTGCCGGGCCAAGGAGATTCACTTTTCATAGTTGCCTCTCTTGGATCTGCCCCAGCTCGATAATTCGGCCGCACAACTCTTCACCTTCTCATGCCAAGCTTCCTCCACACTCCTTTGACCATTGTCTAAAGCTTGGCTGGATCGAGACTGATAGCGAGCATAGCTAGCTATTTTTCCCTATTTAATTCAGCTAGTCTTTTATGATTTATTGGCCATTTTATTGCACTTAATTGTTTATTTTGTAGGAAAGTGTCGATTAGAGCTAAAGCGTGGATTTGGAGTTAATTGGGTGTTCGGAACGTGAAAAGATGCCAAAGAACCGAAAAGATTCAAGTAACAAGGAGCCAAGAGAGGGCAATCTGCCTATCAGCGTCGAGACGCCACTCTTGAAGCGTCTCGACGCTCGCTTTCCTTGTTTATTTTGGGCGACAGCAGTCTCAGCGTCTCGACGCTGTGACAAGAGCGTCTCGACGCTATCATTTTTTCCTTTTTCATCAGGCGCGCCAGGCGAGAGCGTCGAGACGCCAGCGTCTCGACGCTATCGGCAGAATTTCCTATTTATACTTCTTTTCATGCTACGGATTGGGAAGAGGCCAAATTGAGAGATTTTAGCCCTAATTTCGACTAGAGACCTACTGTGGGAGCTGAAGCAAGGACGAGGACCGAGAATCTCACTTGGTGGCGCAGATATCGAGACGGGGACGTGTCGGGTTCGACGACATTAAGTGTTTCCTTTCTTTTTCCTTATCTCTAGCTAGATTTAATGGCTTTTTCATGTTTAGTTGAGCTTGTAACGCCATGTATGAGTAGCTAAACTTGTGGCTTAGGGATTGATGTAGTCGATTTAGTTTATGGATTGATTCATAGTATAAGTTGTGCAATGGTTATTATGTATGCAATTTTGATTTAATGCTTTCAATTAATTGGCCATTAGTTGAATGATTTAAGTGTTGATTCTTGCTCGGGAGAGGGGATTTAATGTAGACTTATTCAAGATTGCATGACTAAATTTTATTTTCTAATTCGTGACGGTTTTTAGATTAACTTTAGAATTGGTCAAAAGAACTCATTGCCTTGCATGTTAATAAACTTAGATAGGGATGTCAAGTTGGTTAATTTGCATGAGAATCAATTATACTCGGGAGAGGTAGTTGTGATTAAAGGTTCTTAGGCTCATAATTCCATTGTGCATTATAACTTATTCCTTCAAATCAATCCTAGACTAAATTGGCGAAATCAATTCCCTAAGTGTTCTCTCAATTGCATATCCACTGTTTGCTTGTTTTGATTTAGTTTTCGATCTATCACTCACTACTTTGTGTTCCCTAAATAAAATTGAGCAAGATAATTCACAATACTTGATTTAGCTTAAAAATCCAATCCAGAGGACGACACTCGTTTATACGAACACTTTATTATTACTTGACCCGTGCGCTTGCGGTAAGAAAATTCCACATCAGAGACCACCTCCTCAGAACTGTGTCCCTACAATCTTCATATTAGGTCCACACCTCTTCAAAACAAAAGTAATGATCTCTCCTGGCCCTCCGTCCATCCATAAAGGACTTGGGTTCTATGAGCAACGGGCAGTGGTCCTATAAACAAAAATCCAGGTGGCTTGCACTCGTAAAAGGAAACAAAGTGTAGAAAGCTTGGTTGCACAATCCTCTGTCTAGACGCTCCTGCACAACAACTTCCTTGTCCCTCCGCTTATACTAGGTAAAAGGCGAACCTGTGGACCCCATATCTGTTAAGCCACTATCATCAATAGCATCCCGAAACTTTTGCATTTGCCCCTGATTTCGGGTAGAACCTCATATCTTCTCTTTCAAAGCCACAATCTTATTAAAATCTCCCCCTACCAGCCATGGTATAGAAGAGAAACTACTAAGTCTTCTAAGAAGGTTCCATGAATGCCCTTTGTTCGCTACATCCGGATCACCATAAAACCCCATGAACCTCCATTGCCCCTCCACCATTGCAACAACTACATCTATATGAAATCTACTCATGGATTTCAGAGTCACATCCATCCCCTCCTTCCAAAACAGACACAAGCCTCCACTTTTGCCCATGCACTTTACCACAATCACACCCTCAAAGCCCATTTTCATTCGATATAGATTCGCCTTTTTGCTTCCTACTTTTGATTCAGATAGGAATAACATATGGGGATCTTTCTCCCGCACCAATTGGTGCATATCTCGGAATGCCCGTGGATTCCCCACTCCCTGGACATTCCAACATATGATTTTCATGGCTCTCGGCGGCCCTGATCACCAGGGCTCGCCTCTGTCTCTTCAACTATACACACTCCTCCATCACCCTTGCTCCTCTTCTTCTGAGTTTCAGATAAAATCTCCAGTAACCCCACCTCCTCGCCTACTTGACAAGTCCTTTTCCCCAACCGGATCTCATCTCCCAACCCCATACCACTCCCTTCCTTTCTTGTCTTCCTCTTCCACTTCTTTCCCAGAGCAACTTTACCCGATTGCATACTACCCCCTGATATGGCCCTCATCGACTCCTCATTCTGTCCCTCCCCTACTTTGCCCACACCCATACTTGTCACTTTGGTCACACTTGTGAGGTTTATCTTCATCTCCTTAGGTAATTCACACCTCACTACTACCTTACCCTTCTGCCTTTCTTTCTCTCCATTCAACCTCTCTACCTCCCCCTCCTGATTAGCTTCTAAGCCCTCACTAAACATTTCTTCTCCCTCATCCACTTGTCCTCCAACTCTAGCGTCTTGTCCTCCCTCAGGAATATTGTTTTGTTTCGTCTCCCTACTCTCCTGACCAACATCACGTCTATCACCTCCCCTATCCACTTGCACCCTCTCATTCCCCTCACCACTTCCCTCCTCAACTCCCACATCACTCCCCTTTTTTTATTCTACCCCTGTTGTACCCCCCGCCCTCCTCCAGATTCTGGCCCTAAGCCATTCCCCATATGCATATTCTCCTTTTCCATTGGATTCTACCACTGTTCCCAGGCATTCACGACACGAATGTCCAACAATGCCACAATTAAAGCACATGTCTGGGAGTTTCTCATACTGGAAAGGGCACCAAGCCTCCCTCCCCCCTTTAACTCTAACCTTTGTCCCTCGTTGGAGAGGTTTAGTAATATCTACTACCACTCTAACTCTCATTACCGGGCCTGACCAATTGCTCATCCCATCACATTCAACCTCTTCCAATACTGCAATCTCTTCCCCAATCAATCTTGCCATCTCAATAGTTATACAGTTGACTGGGATATTATGTATCTGGATCCAAAAAGCCACATTACTGAAGCACATGTCACTTATTTGTTCATTTTCCTTCAGCGACATTAACATTATAAGAGACTTATCAAAAGTCCACAGTCCAGTATTCATCACCCTCATTCTTTTTATTGCCGATCGGAACTGTATGAAGAAAATATTGTTTCCAGTCGATTGTATCCTTGTACCCTGGTGGATCAGCCATACACCTCTCATAACCGATCGGAATGCATCACAATTTGCTTGCTTACTCGAGATCACCTTAGCCACCAAACACAACCCAATATCCTCTGATGAGAATAACACTTTTCTATCTACGGCTTCAATCACCTTTGCCTCCTTCTTAGTCAGTACCCATTTTTTCCAACGCTCAACAAGATCATCCATGATCGCCAACTCACTCTACTCTCACTCCCTCTCTCGTCCACCTTACTGCCGTCACCGTCGTCCCCACTCTCAAGTAGAGAGAAAACCCTCACATAGGAGGGAATATGAAAATTTAAATGCCTTTTGGTACTAAATCACTATAATGTACTAGTAAAAATAAGTTTTTAAATACTACATTTCTATTGGATAATCATTTCATTTTTAAAAACTGTACTTGTTTTCCCACAAATTCTCAACAGTGGTTTTCATTTTTATTACTAAAACATTTGAATTCTTAAAAAAAAAAAGTCGTAAACTATTTTGTTTTTAGTTTTGAAAAGTAAGCTTGAATTTTGAAAACATTTGTATAGTAGATAATTTTTTTTTTTTTCTGAATCAAAAGTCCATCTCATTCAATCATTCAAGCAATGTCAGTTCACAGTACATTTACAATGGATAACATCACCCATTGACACCAACCATGGTGAAAAATTCGGTAGCCACAACATGGATCTCTTTTGAGCTAATGCATCTTTAGCTAAAAAATCAGCCCTCCTATTTTATTTCTAGGAATATAATATAATGAAAGATTGTTGAATTCTGAAATCATATCTTCGTTTTGCACTACCCAATGATATACATCAGGTGAAATATCCTGCTCCCCTTTAATAATGCGTATTGCATTGACGGAGTCTGAATATACACATGCTACCTGGATTTGCATTCGCTTTAATAGATGGATCCCCTACATAAGGGCTTATATCCCTCAGCCAAAGACGTGTGATAACTGCCCAAAAGATAGTTATTTAGGCCTCGTTTCTATAGGGATTTGTGTGTCTCTTGTGCTTAATAGGGTTGGTTTTAGATGTAAATTATATATTTTAACCCATTTGGAAGAATGGAAGCTTTGGAAGTTATTTTATGCAGAATATGTTGTTGGGCGACTGGAGGGAGCAAATTCTGTGCTGCAGCAAAACTGGGAGCAAAAACTGCCACGTCACAGCTCGTTAGCCAAATTGTCAAACCGAATTCTGTTGAGTTATTCTCGTGATAAAGGAGCAATGAGAGCCCTACACGTGTCCAAGTTAACCTAAGTCAAGCCTCTTATCCTTCTATAAAAGGGAGTAGCCGCCTAAGTCAAATTCATTCCACTTTTGGGAGAAAACATTCCATTCTTGGAAAGTTCCTTCCATCTTTGGGAGTCGAATAGTGAAGAGAGATTGGCGACCACCTAGAAGACCATCATTGCAAGATGATCGAGGAGATTAACATTTCCTTTTATTATCTTGTAATTATAGGCATGCCTACTCAGATTGTAGCGTGCATCTCCATGCATATTATCAACTAAGTAGCTTAGGTGTTGGTTAGGAACAATGTGATTGCCGTACTTAACTTTAGTAATATATATTGATTATTGCATCTTGGTTAATTGTTGTGCTTGTTTCCATTTTATGCCCTCCTGGCCAGCCGATATGAATATCTCTCTCTAGTTTCAGGGATGATTTAGAGAGTGTGTGGCGATTAATCACACTACGATCATTGTGTATTGGTGAACGCCAGTGACTGAGTTAGGGATAGCCAGTTGCCTAGTGCTTGATCGGTCGTACTTCATTGGGGTTGAAACACATTCCAAAAAATCCAGAGTTCCGGGAGGAATCTGCTAATAATACTGCGAGAGTTGCATGATCAATAATATTGCTAGAGCATCTTTTAAAACAATTACTAAAACCTAACCAGCGCATGTCTTTAATCTGTCTGCCTATTTGTTTACTTGTTGTTCTGTCATTTCTTTTGCTTCAGCGTTATTCCTACAAAAAAACCAATTATTTTTACCTTCTTTGAAACCATTAAAAGAATTATACAAAATAGATAATGTGGAAGCTAGTTCAAGCCTTGGATTGATAATACTTATTACTTGCTGCGGACTGTGTATACTTGCACAGAGTTCTAGAGTACTTTTAGATCATAATTTTACTCACTCTAGGAGCCCAACAAGTTTTTGGCGCCATTGTCAGGGACTTGAATAAGTTTTTATCTGATCTGTTTTGTGTATGTGTTTTAGTGGTTTGGTGCTAGAACTTTTTGATTGTTTCTTTATTTTTTGCAGGTGTGAGTTTGGTGCATGAGCGATCCGCTTGGGGTAAGGTTCGAGCTTGATCCAGAAATCGAGAGGACATTCAGGAGAAGAAGGAGAGAGCAGCGCAGAAACCAGATGGAGAACGTGCCGTGTCTTTCGCAGGGTCCTAAAGATCCAGCAGACCCCCAGAATCGCTTGCTGCAGCAAAATCCACCGCTGGGGCAAAATGAGCAGCAAAATAATCAGGTTGAGAATCCTATCTTGGTAGCGAACGATAGGACCAGAGCCATCCGAGCGAATGCTTTTCCGATGTTTGATGAGTTGAATCCAGGGATTGCACGTCCTAAAATTCAAGTGGCAAATTTTGAAATGAAACCGGTAATGTTTCAAATGTTGCAAACCGTGGGGCAATTCCATGGTTTGTCATTTGAAGATCCTCATTTGCATCTTAAGTCTTTCCTAGGGGTTAGTGATTCTCTTGTAATTCAAGGAGTGCCTAGAGATGCTCTTAGATTAACTTTGTTCCCGTATTCTCTTAGAGATGGAGCAAAGACATGGTTAAATTCTTTTGCTCCAGGTTCAATTAGGACATGGGATGAGTTAGCTGAAAATTTTTTGAGTAAATATTTCCCACCTAATAGAAATGCTAAATTAAGGAGTGAAATAGTAGGGTTTAGGCAACTTGAAGATGAGACTTTTAGTGAGGCTTGGGAGAGGCTTAAAGAGCTTTTGCGAAAGTGCCCCCACCATGGTTTACCTCATTGTATCCAAATGGAAACATTTTACAATGGGTTAAATGGAGTAACCCAGGGTATGGTTGATGCTTCGGCTGGAGGGGCCCTTTTGGCAAAAACTTTTAATGAAGCCTATGAAATTTTAGAAAGAATATCTACTAATAGTTGTCAGTGGTCAGATGTTAGGGGCACAAATAAAAAGGTTAAGAGTGTGTTTGAGGTTGATGGTGTGTCCACCATTAGGGCTGATCTTGCAATGATTGCTAACGCTCTTAAGAATGTGACAGTGATTAGTCATCAGCAGCCACTAGCAATGGAGTCTGCTGCTGTGGTGAACCAAGTCACAGAGAAAGCATGTGTCTATTGTGGTGAAGACCACAACTACGAGTTTTGCTCCAGCAATCCAGCTTCAGTGTTTTTTTTAGGTAATCAGAGGAATAACCCTTACTCTAAATTTTATAATCCAGGTTGGCGTAACCACCCCAACTTCTCATGGGGAGGGCAAGGAAGCAGTATGCAAACACAACAAAAGGTGAACCAGTTGGGATTTGCTAAAGCGCAGGTATTGCCCCAGCAAAATAAGCAGGCTTTGCCCTAGCAAAATTCAGGGAGTTCTCTTGAGGCAATGATGAAGGAATTTATGGCTCGTACAGATGCCACAATTCAAAGTAATCAAGCTTCAATGAGAGCCCTGGAATTGCAAGTGGGACAATTAGCTAATGAGCTGAAGGCAAGGCCTCAAGGGAAACTTCCATCAGATACTGAACACCCTCAAAGGGAAGGTAAGGAGCAGGTAAAGGCAGTGACTCTTAGGAGTGGTAAGCCACTAGAAGAGCCTAGAAAAACCCAGGATATAGAAAAGAATAGTGATAAAAATGTTGTTGTTGAGAAAGAGTTGGAGACTGGTTAGGGTGCTGGAGGCAGCAATAAAGATGCTGGAGCATCTGGTTCTGTTCCAGATGTTGAACCACCTTATGTGCCTCCCGCACCTTATGTACCACCTCTACCTTTTCCACAAAGGCAAAGGCCTAAGAATCAGGATGGTCAATTTAAAAAGTTTATAGAGATTCTTAAGCAATTGCATATAAATATCCCTTTAGTAGAAGCTATTGAGCAAATTCCTAATTATGCTAAATTTCTTAAGGATATTTTAACTAAAAAAAAGAGGTTAGGTGAGTTTGAAACTGTATCTCTTACTGAGGAATGTAGTGTTATTCTTAAGAATGGGCTACCACCCAAGGCTAAGGATCCAGGATCATTTACTATACCTGTATCTATAGGTGGAAAAGAATTAGGTAGAACACTTTGTGATTTAGGTGCAAGCATTAACCTTATGCCTCTTTCGGTCTATCAGAAGCTAGGTATTGGAAGCTTAGGGGTGATACTCGGTTCGGTTTTGTCGGTTTTTGGCCAAACCGTGAACCAAACCGATCCAGTCGGTTTTACAAAAATTTGAACCGAACCAATGTCCAATATGAGACATGTCCAATGGTTCGGTTTTCTTTCGGTTCGGTTTGTCCACTAGATCGGTTTTTGGTTTTGGGCCCAGTGTGGGTTTTTTTATTTTTTTTAAAAGACCCATTTTCTCTTCTAATTTCAACTTTTTTTTCTTTTAATTTTTTGCCCAATGACCCATGATACCTCATCTTTTCAATTTAAACTTCAATTAATTAAGTTATTCAATACAATTACTTAATTTTCCCAAACTAATTCCTAGAACCTAAGAAATTAATTAAACAACAAAGGGTATGTAATGCAGTATGCAAACCAAATTATCAGATGTCCAAGAACCTAAGAAATGGTAATCAACGGCAGACCTCCTCTGGAAGTGTTCTCTAAACCCTACTCGAATTAATTCTTGATGGAGAAAAAATAAAATAAATGGGGAAGAAATCATTTTTAGAAATTACAGATTTATTTTTTAAAGAATCAAAGCCAAAAGAAATGCTCCAAAAAATTGTCAAGAACTTGAAACGTTCTGTGAAAAATTGATAATCATGCTTGAAAAAAATTGAAGGTCTGTTCTCCAAAAAAATCATGCTAGAAAACACTTGAAACGTTATTGCAAAGAAATGCTCCCAGAAATCATGCTTGAAAACACTTGAAACGTTCTCCAAAAAATTAAACCTCTATGCAAAATCGAAAAATCAGTCTTTGTGTTCTGTTCAAAACCGACTGTAGCAACAAGCAAGGCGGTGCAACTGAAATCGAAGGTCTGTTCGACTGGAATCGAAGGTCTGTTCGGCTGAAATTGAAGGTCTGTTCGGCTGAAATCGAAGGTCTGTTCGACTGGAATCGACTGCAGCAACATGCAAGGCGAAGACGAACTGCTATCGACTGAGCAGAGATGACGAGGACGAATTGTTATCGACTGAGCAGAGACGACGAGGACGAACTACACGGCTGGAATTGACTGTGTTCTGTTTGACTGCACGGCTAGAATCGAATGAAGGCTGAAATCGAGAAGGAGAACTGGAGAAGAGTGAGAGGCGTGCAGCTGAAAACAAAGGGAGAAGAGGCGTGCGACTGAAAACGAAGGGAGAAGAGGCGTGCGGCTGCCGTTGGAACGAAGGGAGAAGGTGATACTGATAGGCATGCGTTTGTCGGCTGAAACGAAGGGAGAAGAAGATAGGCGTGCGGCTGCCGGAATGAAGGGAGAAGGTGTGACTGCGGCTGGAACGAAGGGAGTTCTGGGAGGAATCCGCTAATAATACTGCGAGAGTTGCATGATCAATAATATTGCTAGAGCATCTTTTAAAACATTTACTAAAACCTAACCAGCGCCCGTCTCTAATCTGTCTGCCTATTTGTTTACTTGTTGTTCTGTCATTTCTTTTGCTTCAGCGTTATTCCTACAAAAAAACCAATTATTTTTACCATCTTTGAAACCATTAAAAGAATTATACAAAATAGATAAAGTGGAAGCTAGTTTAGGCCTTGGATTGATAATACTTATTACTTGCTGCGGATTGTGTATACTTGCACAGAGTTCTAGAGTACTTTTAGATCATAATTTTACTCACTCTAGGAGCCCAACAACGTGTAAGATATCAGATCAATCATTTCCATTGCTCCTTTTAGCTCACGATTTGATCCAAGAATTATCGCTCTCAATCCAGACCCTTCCATGTGATGTCGAACCGCCACATCCATAAACAGTTTAAATGCCATTTGTTGACTCACATGATTCTTCCCAACATTCGTAATACAACGTGTCTCCCTTAGTTTTTTGGGTCTGGTTTCCTCTCAATATCCCTGAATCCAATCTCACCGAAGCGTCCACTCCATAAGAGACGTTTCCTTTTGAAACCCATTCTTATCATTCCATATAGCCCAGAAAGCTATACATACTTTCTCGAACTCCACCTGATGTAAATGAGCCGCTAGCCAGATTAAGCAATCACGAAAATTCTTCGCATTCCTAATCTTGGCATCCTTTCGACTAAACATATTATTACATATCATTTGTGCTCGTATACAACCACATAATGCATGATCTATAGTTTCCATTCCTATCATTCCATATAGCTCAGAAAGCTATACATACTTTCTCGAACTCCACCTGATGTAAATGAGCCGCTAGCCAGATTAAGCAATCAGGAAAATTCTTCGCATTCCTAATCTTGGCATCCATTAGACTAAACATATTATTACATATCATTTGTGCTCGTTTACAACCACATAATGCATGATCTACAGTTTCCATTCCTATTGTTGGGTTCCTAGAGTGAGTAGAAATATGGTATAAAAAGACTCCAGAACTCTGTGCAAGTATACACAGTCCGCAACAAGTAATAAGTATTATCAATCCAAGGCCTGAACTAGCTTTCACTTTATCTATTATGTATAACTCTTTAATGGTTTCAAAGATGGTAAAAATGATTGGTTTTTATAAGAATAATGCTGAAGCAAAAGAAATGAAAGAACAACAAGTAAACAAATAGGCAAACAGTTTAGAAACAGGCGTTGGTCAGGATTTAGTAATTGTTTAAGAAGATGCTCTAGCAATATTATTGATCATGCAAAATTTTCGTAGTATTATTAGCAGATTCCTCCTGAAACTCCGAATCTTTTGGAATGTGTTTCAACCCCAATGAAGTACTACCGATCAAGCACTAGGCAACTGGCTATCCCTAGCTCAGTCACCGGCGTTCACCAATACACAATGATCTAGTGTGATTAATCGCCACACACTCCCTAAATCATCCCTAAAACTAGAGAGAGGTATTCATACCGGCTGGCCAGGCGGGCATAAAATAGAAATGAACTAAAAAATTAATCAAGATGCATTAATCAATATTTATTACTAGAATTAAGCACGACAATCACATTGCTCCTAACCAACGCCTAAAGCTACTTAGTTCATAAGATGCATGGAAACACAAGTTACAATCTGAGTAGACATGTCCATAATCACAAGATAATAAAAGAAAATATTAATCTCCTTAATCAGCTTGCGAATGATGGTTTTCTTGATGGTCTCCAATCTTTCCTCTATTCGGCTCCCAAAATGGAAATGAGAATGGTCTCTTCCCCAAAAGTAGAATGACTTTGACTTGGGCGGCTACTTCCTTTTATAGAAGGATAGGAGGCTTGACTTAGGTCAACCTAGACACGTGGATGGCTCTCCTTGCTTCTCTATCATTCTGCATAAAATAACTTCCAAAGCTTTCATTCTTTCAAATGGGTTAAAACATATAATATATATCTAAAACCAACCCTATTAAGCACAAAAGACACACAAATCCCTATAGAAATGAGGCCTAAATAACTACCTTTTGGACAATTATCACCTATCATTCCATATAGCCCAGAAAGCTATACATACTTTCTCGAACTCCGCCTGATGTAAATGAGCTGCTAGCCAGATTAAGCAATCAGGAAAATTCTTCGCATTCCTAATCTTGGCATCCATTCGACTAAACATATTATTACATATCATTTGTGCTCGTTTACAACCACAATATGCATGATCTACAGTTTCCATATGTTTTAAACACATTTTTCACATAGAAGATACATCAACACCTCTTTTCCATAGGCACCAATTTGTCGGTAAGCACGAGTGATACGCTTTCCAAATAAATAACTTAACTTTGGACGACAACTTTGCTTTCCATAATGCTCTCCACCATCTCTTCTGAGTGTTCATGCTTGAAGACACCTGGCCCATGGATAAACTCAAAGCGGTTTTATATCCGTTCTTAACCGAATAAGTCCCACATGAGCTATAATGTCATATCCATTTATCTTCCTCATCTGCAGTACTAATAGAGATTGTAGCGATAATGCTTGCATCCTTCTCAGTTACAACACTGCAAATTTTCCCCAGGTTCCATCTAAAGGACGGGGTGATGAATTCAGAAACTTTCAAACCATCTTGAATGTTCTGCCCCTGCTTTTTCATAGGCTTAAAGGTAGTTTCTTTAGGAATCCAAGGATCCCTAAAAAAATCTATAGAATTGTCATTACCCACTCTTCTTTTCATTCCCACTTGCAGAAGGTCAAGTGCCCAAACCAAACTCCTCCAAAAAACAGAGCAATTGGCCTTAATAAAAGCTTCCAACAAAGATTCATTCAAAACAATTCATACAAATACTCAAGTGTGAGGCCATGTGATTGAAACACACACATGAATCTACATTCCAAAGGAACGTCAAATCACATAAGTATTTGTATGAATTGTTTGGAATGAAACTTATTTGTGAGAAGGCACTTATGCGGTTTGACGTTCCTTTAAAATGTAGATTCATGTGTGTGTTTCGCTCACGTGGCCTCACACTTAAGTATTTGATTGAAATTTTCTGGTCGGTTTTAACCGACAATTCTGTTTGAATGTCTGATTGGTGTTACCAACAGGTAACCACTTCTGTTCTGGACTACTCCATTAATGCATCTTTCCCAATATGTTCTGAAAGTATTGTCTGACTGAAAGTTTTGTTTGATTGAAAGAATGATTTTGTTTCAAATATTGAAATGTTTTATTACCTGAAATTTTATGTTTTGTTTTGAACGAAAATGAATTGTGAACTTGATGTGGAAGTTGCTTATTGAGTATTTTTGTACTCATTTTGTTTTTTAAAAATGTTTCCTGAAGACATAGCAAGTGATAGTTCTGAAAGTGACTAGGCTAGTGTCCTGGCATGACCGATGAAGACTTATGATCTGTAGGCATTAGTAGGCTTCTGTAGGATTTGTTGTTTTTGGTATTGTTTAGTTTTTATGTTTGTTTGTTTAACATTGAACTTAGCTTAGGTTGTAATCCTTATTTTCTGATTAATAGGTTGTGTTTTCATTTTTTTTAAATCGCTTCTGCAATATTTGAAAGATTGACCGTTTTGCAAAATACGGGCTGTCACAGTTGGTATCAAAGCATGGTTTGTGATTTTGTAGACTAGAATTTTGAAAGGATTTGTAGTACATGAAAGTTCATGCTAGAACATTAGGCTTGTCAATATAAGTACAAAATTTTATATCTCTAAATGTCCGTTTCCATAAATTCTTTATCACTTTTTGGTATCTCTAAAGGTTAGTTGACATTTTCTTTGTAGAACAACGCCACCCTGAAGAGTGGCTAACCATAGAGGTGAAAATGATGATGAGCAACAAAGCCAAATTCCAAACATTAGGCAAGGCCAAAGGACTAAAAGGCAAGCCCAAGCCAATGATGGAATAAATCGTGTGGTGGAGCAGTTTAGGAAGCTTCATCCACCCTCTTTTGATAGTACAAGTGCAGACCCCATAGTTTCTGAATAGCGAATTGAGGGAATAGAAAAAGCATTTGATTTCATGGATTGCAATAATAATAAAAAAAAAGGCTTGTGCTGCTTATATGCTAAAAAGGGGAGCAAAAAAATGGTGGAACTTAACAAGAAGGACATGAAATGTGCCTAATAACTCATTGAGTTGGGAAAGATTCAAGGAGATTTTCTTCGAGAAGTTAAGGAGCTTTTCCCCCTACTGTTAGGCAGGATAAGGAAGCTGAGTTCATTAAGTTGGAGCAGGGGAAGTTGAGCCTGTTGGAGTATGAAAGAAAGTTTGATGCATTTTCTCAGTAAGCTCCTCACTTGGTGGACACTGATTGGAGGAAAGCAAGACAGTATGAGAGAGGTCTGAGGCCTGAATTAAGGAAGCATGTTGCAGCCTTCAGGTTGAACACCTATGCTGAGGTGTTGTAGACGACACAGATCTTATCACAGGATGTTGACCTAACCAAGAGATTTCATAGGGAGGGAAGTTCCAAGAGGAAGTTTCATGAAGGCCAGAGTTCAAGCCAACCACAAAAGAAGGTTGGCCCTAACACCAGTGGACAGATTCCAAAGTGTTAGACATGTGGTAAGAAGCACCAAAGGACGTGTTATAGAGTGTCAAGGGCTTGCTTCCGGTGTGGAAAGGTAAGACATTTAATAAAAAATTGTCCTATGAGCCAGAAGACTGATGATTCGAGAGTTCAAGGGAAGAAAGAGAAAGTGAAGGGAAAAGTTTTTGCCATGAAAAAGTAGCAGGCTGATGATGAACCTAATGTGGTGTCAGGTACCATTCTTATATTTGGGATTAGTGCTTTTATATTGATTGACTCTGGTTCAAGACACTCTTTCGTATCTACTGCTTTTGTTGAAAAGTTTAAGTTAGTACATGTTGAATTAAATTATGTGCTTTAAGGTATCTACCCCTTCTGGGAATGTGTTGAGAACTGATAGAGTAATTAAGTCTTGTCAATTGAATATTGTTGATAGAAAATTGTTTACTCTTGACACTCCTTGAGATGACTGATTTTAATGCAATATTGGGAATGGATTGATTGTCTCTAAATCATGCAAATATCCTTTGCCATGAGAAAGAGGTTTTGTTTGCCCCTCCAGATCAACCAAAGTTTCATTTTAAGGGAATGAAGGTGCACCCTCTTCCGAAAATTATATCAGCATTTAAAGCATCAAAACTAAGTGAGAATGGATGTTCGGGGTACTTAGCTAGTGTGGTTAACACTGAGAAGACATGTAAGTCAATTGGAGAAATACCAGTAGTGCGTGACTTTACTGATGTCTTTCCAAAAGGCTTACCAGGTTTGCCTCATGATGGAGAGATTGAATTATCTATCGACTTAGTACCAGGAACTGCACCTTTATCCAAAGCACCCTATAGAATGACTTCTACTGAACTTCGATAACTTAAGGAGCAAAATCAGGAATTATTGGACAAAGGTTTTATCCGTCCAAGTGTTTCGCTTTGGGGTGCTCTAGTCCTTTTTATTAAAAAGAAAGATGGTTCTTTTTGATTATGCATCGATTACAAGGAGCTCAACCGGGTAACTATAAAGAACAAGTATCCACTCCCTCGAATTGAAGATTTATTTGATCAGTTTCAAGGTGCCAGAGTTTCCTCAAAGATTGATTTGAGGTTAGGCTACCACCCTTTAAAGATTAAAGATTGTGCATCTAGAAAAGTGCATTCAGAACACGCTATGGACACTATGAATTTTTGCAATGCCTTTTGGACTAACTAATGCTCCAGCTGCTTTTATGGATTTGATGAACAGAGTGTTCAGTGAATTTCTGGATTATTTCATCATTGTCTGTATTGACGATATCTTAATTTATTCCAAGTCGAAGATAGAGTATGAGGTTCACTTAAGAAGAACACTAGAAATGTTGAGGGAAAAGAGATTATATGCAAAATTTAAGAAGTGTGAGTTTTGGCTTAAGAGCATTGCCTTTCTGGGGCATGTTGTCTCTAAAAAGGGGATCTCTGTAGACCCAAGTAAAGTTGAAGCAGTTATGGGTTGGCCACAACCCACTAATGTTCGAGAAGTTCGAAATTTCCTTGGTTTAGTTGGTTATTACAAAATATTTGTGGAAGGTTTCGCTAAGAGTTCAGCTCCTTTGACTTAGCTAACTAGAAAAAATGCACGATTCCAGTGGTCAGAAGAGTGTGAGCAAAGCTTTCAAGAGTTGAAAAAGAGACTTGTTACTACTTTAGTGCTGACTGTTCAATGTGGAGGCTCAGGATTTGTAATTTATAGTGTTGCTGCAAGAAATGGTCTAGGTTGTGTGCTTATGCAAAACAACAAGGTTATCGCCTATGCTTTGCGACAACTTAAGAACCATGAGCAAAATTACCCCACTCACGATTTGGAGTTAGTTGCAGTTGTGTTTGCACTAAAGATTTGGAGTCACTACTTATATGTTGCTCGATGAGAGATTTTTACTGATCATAAAAGTTTAAAGTACTTCACACAGAAGGAATTGAATATGCATCAACGACATTGGTTGGAATTGGTGAAGGATTATGATTACACTATTAGCTACCATCCAGGTAAAGCCAATGTGGTTGTTGATGCTCTTAACAGAAAGTCTTCGTTTTCAGCGGCTTTAATCACAACTCAAGAGTACTTGATCCACGATTTTGGAAAGCTAGACATCAATGTGACTGCAGAAGATGTAACATCATTGTTGGCTAATCTGACGATTGAACCATCATTGGTTAATAAGATCAAGCATGCTCAAAGTTTAGACCCAGCTTTGAGAAGAATTGTTGATGATGTTAGCATGGGTAAGCAATCTGAGTTTTCAGTATTACGTGATGGAGTTTTGTGGATGGGTGATCGTCTTTGTGTTCCTAATGACCCAGTTATTAAGAACGAGATTATAAAAGAAGCACATAGTACTCTTTATTCAGTTCACCCTAGGAGTACAAAGATGTATCAAGACCTTCGAATGACGTATTGGTGGTCAGGAATGAAATGAGAGGTTTCCAGCTTTGTTAATCATTGTTTAACATGCCAGCAGGTGAAGATTGAACATCAAAGACCGTCAGAACCTCTCCAACCATTGGATATTCTAGTGTGGAAATGGGAAAATATCTCAATGGATTTTGTGACTGGGCTGCCTAAGAGACATTTAGGGCTTGAGACTGTGTGGGTTGTTGTTGACCATTTAACAAAATCAGCTCACTTTTTGCTAGGAAAGTGTTGACGGGGTTCGATTATCCGCAAGCGCACGGGTCGTTACAAGTAATAGTAAAACGGAAGAATTTCGAATATCGAATCCACAGGGAGGCGAAGAGAAATTTAAGCAAGCAAAGATTCTTTGAACACTAAAAATACTTTGGGAGAAATAATATCTAGGGACCAAAACATGCAATTAAAAAGAATTTAAAAATCAAAGCAATTAAAGAAATCAATTTGATCAATCAAGGAAAATAAAATATGGAGAAAGAGTTTTTAATGGGAAGTGGGGTCTTGAAAATCAATTATTAGCTAAACATTTATTATAATTATCCTATCTCGTTGCCCAACTAATTATAATCCTTGAACCTCCGTTAATCACATAGGTTCTCCTATCGGTCTCCCCTAATTGTAATTAATCCATTTTAACAACCTAAGTGTCCTTAGCGACATTAAAATTCGTTAATTATTACGCTCTGATTCATTTTAGGAATCTAAATTTAATCAACTAATCTCGTTGTCACGACGGGCAATTAAACTAGTTGCATGGATTATGATCTATCCTAACTCCTCTCCGTCGAGTCTCCATTAAAATTCAGATCAATATACAATTGGCTAGATTGCATATAGCATTACGAGCATCCATACAAATAATTAGGAAAAGGGCAAGAGATAGGCAATTATAACAACATTTTGACTATAATTTCATTTCAAGACCCCAAATTGGGGTTTAGCTATACATAGCTAAACTATCAACAAAATTTACAATGGAAAGCATAATTATAAGCATAATAAAAGGGAAGAAATTGACCATCGAAGACCCCTTCGCTGATGCTTGGAGTCCCTCCGAGCACTCCTTGAACCTCCTAGGATGCTCCCAAAATTCCCCAAAGTTTTCCCACTAAAGAACTCTAAAAAAGGCTAGAAAGCCTTGAGAGAGGCTTCCAAAGGAGGCAAGAAAGCAAGGAAAGAATGGAAGAAAATGATGATTGATACTTGAAAATGGATCCAAGGGACGCCTTTTATAGGCTCAAAAATGGGGCAGCGTCGCGACGCTGTGACGTCATCGACTTGCCGACCAAGAAATGGGACAGCGTCTTGACACTAGGCGAATTCTAGAACTTTCAGCTACGGTTTTGGGCTTGAATTTGGGCCTCCTCTTCATTTCTTTTGGCCCTTTTCTTCATGGTTGACCTCTTTTGACTCCCATTTGACCTAAGCATGGAAATTGGGCTTAAATGACTTCTTTTTGGGCACTTTTTCCACAAAATCCATAACTTTGCTCCTAGAGACCAAATAACAAAATATATTAAATATCTTCAATAAAAACACAAATTAAAGCACTAAAAAGCTCAATAAATTGGGACTAAAATATCGACATTTATGCTCGCTATCAAAAAGTCTTCTTATACAACCAAGAGATGGGCTCAGATTTATGTCAAGGAAATAGTTCGACTTCATGGTATACCCATTTCTATAGTGTCAGATTGAGACCCAAAGTTTACATCCAAATTTTGGAGAAGTTTGCATAAGGCTTTAGGCACGAGGCTTGATTTCAGTATTGTTTTCCACCCACAGTCAGGCGGTCAAACAAAAATGACAATTCAGGTAGTGGAAGACATGCTTTGAGTTTGTGCATTAGACTTTCAAGGAAGTTGGGAGAAGCATCTGCATTTTGTTGAGTTTTCTTATAATAACAGTTATCAAGCCACTATTGGAACGGCACCTTTCGAGACTCTCTATGGGTCAAACAGAAAGGACAATTCAAGTAGTGGAAGACATGTTTCGAGCTTGTGCATTAGACTTTCAAGGAAGTTTGGAGAAACACCTGCATTTAGTTGAGTTTTCTTGTAATAACAGTTATCAAGCCACTATTGGAATGGCACCTTTTGAGGCTCTCTATGGGCATAAATCTAGACCACCAATAAACTGGAGTGAAGTAGGAGAGAATTTGATTTTGGGGCCAGAGTTGGTACAAAAAACTAATGAGGCCATTGACTTAATCGAGCAGAGAATGAAGACAACTCAAAGTTGCCAGAAAAGTGATGCTGATGTCAGGAGAAAGGAATTAAATTTTGAAGTTGGAGATATGATGTTCTTGAAAGTGTCACCATTGAAAGGAATTCTGACATTTGGGAAGAGAGGGCAACTTAGTCCATAGTTTATTGGACCTTTCGAGATTCTAGAAAAGGTGGGTGTAGTGGCGTATCGCTTGGAATTACAATACTTTCCATGTTTCCATGCTTCGAAAGTATATTGCAAATACATCCCATTTGTTAAGTTATGAACCACTTCATGTGAAGGAAGATTTGACTTATGAGGAGGCTCCAGTTCAAATCCTAGTTTGCACAACAAGTCTATCCCTTTTGTGAAGGCTTTATGGAGGAACCAATCCTTTGAAGAAGCTACTTGGGAGACTAAAAAGGACATGAGGGAAAGATATCTGGGTTTATTCTCTTAAGCAAGGTATGCAAATTTCTAGGACAAAATTTTTATTAGGTGAGGTGTTTGTAACAGTCGGCTAATCTAAAAAACAGTTTAATTTATTTTAATGCTTTTCAAAAATCTTTTTGGAATTCGAATTTATTTCCTTTTTGAATTAGGAGATAAATTTGATTTATCATTTTCCTTTTTAAAAAAAAAGGAACAGTCTTTTAGGGTTTTAATTAGGGTTCTTTTTAAGACATTTTCTTTAGCCCTAATTCTTTTTACACTCTGAATAAAAAAAAAAAGAGAAGAATAACACATTTGCACTTTCTTTCCTAGAGAAAAAGCAGTAAGTTTTCGTCCCTTCTAAGCTTTTCTTTTGTTTTCTTTCTTTTAGATCAATTGAATTTTGTTTTTGAAAAGTTTTAGTATGAAATTTTATTTGTCCTCTTCTTGAATGAATTTGGGATGAAATTGGTTTTCAAACCTTTTACCCTAAAAAGTTTTAGGATTTTGTTTTGACCTAAATTTTTTTATCAAAGGTTTTCCTCTTGGGGTTTTTGTTTGAAAATCAAAGATTTGGTAAAAAGAAAAATTTCCAGAATTTTCAAGCCTTAAATTTCTTTAATTTTGGGTTGTTTTTGTGTTTAAAGTGGATTCTTGTTGTGAAAAACGTTTGCCATATGATTCTTAAATTGAAGTATGATTTATAGTTTTGATTTCTTCATGAAAAGAGAATGTTTTTACTGTTTTTTACAATAGTTTTATTGTGTATTTCAGATCTGGTTTTGTGTATTTAAAAGTAGCCAATATTGATTTGTTTTAGTGTTAAAAGCTTGAAAAATCTTTATTTTTGTTGCAGAAATTTTCTAGACTATTTATCCCAATTTTAAGATAGTTTTGATGGTTTTAAAAATTGAGGAATTGAAATCTTGTTTTGTATTTAAATAGTATTGAAAAGTATTTATTTTACTACTTTTTGGTATGAAAAAGTTGGATTTTAAAGTGAAATTTTCTAGATTTTTAGTTCTGTTTTTGCCACCCAATGAACCCATTTTCCCAACTTTTTTATGAAGAGAATTTGGTTTAAGTGGGAAAAATTGGTAGTATAAGTTGTTTGTCTTTTGAGTCATTCATTAGACCTTTAAGATGGATTTGTTGGTTTCTAATTAGAGAAGTATTTGATATGTTTAGGAAATTGTTGGATTCATGGAACCGAATCTTGACTTGTTTTAGGTTTAAGATTTGTAGGTCTTCCAAAATAGAAATTTTGGTAAAAATTGTTTGTTTTAAATTGAAACCAATTTGATTGAAATTGTTTCTGTTTCAATTGTTTTGTTAAATGAAAGCATGTTAAATGAAAGCATGTTTGCTGTTTTGAGTATTTTGAAAAGTGTTTTGAATTTGTAGGTGTTAATATCAAACATGCGGAAGCAATTTTGAATCTTACGCACACAATTTCATCAATTTGATCCTAGAAGACATGATGTTCATAAGAGCAAAAAACAGACTAAGTGAAACCTACCTCTTGAAGCTCCCAATTCGTGTAGTCCGAAGCTTTAAACTTCACACCAACGACTCTTGGACAACCACTTGGATCTTCCCTATTATCCTCAGGCCTTGGAACGGATTGTGGGATCCTCAATTGATAGGAATTTGGAAAGGAAAGTTTATGGGTTCATGCAAACTTGAGAGTATGAACAATGGAAGTCTTGGGAGAATTTTGGCAATTTAAGAAATCCACTAATTTTCATCGGCTGATCCTCTATATATAGAGGAAAATCATGCATAAAAAATTCACAAAAAATTGACAACAAATAGGGAGTGATTTGAGTCATGGATTAGGTGTTGCAAGAAGGCTAAATCCTTGTGATTAGTCACTAAGCACATCTTCATAGAATTACCCATTATTTGAATTTATTTTAAATTCAAAATTTTTTAATTTTAAATGAAAAAATCTGAATAATCCCACTCACTTTTTATTTTTATTTTTATTTAAATAAGATTTTATTTAATTAAAATGACAATAAAATCAATTAATTTAATATCTTATATTAAACTAATATCACTTTGTCCAATCCCGATTTTTCTCCCAATGAAATTTCTCGAACATGAATCCCTATTCACATGTTTAATGTTTAAATCACATTTAAATATATCTAACTCTCATTTTAAGTTTAATTCAAAATTAAACCAATATGTCGTTAAATATCATATATAACCGACTTTTGTATCCTTTTCCGAATTTAAACGTTTCAAATTTTAACCTATCATATTGTTCCAAGTTTTATTCATATTGAGCTAGTAGAGGGACCTAATAGACCTACAGATCATGGGCTCCAACGATACGTGGATAACCAGTTAAACTCATTAACCTAGTTATTCATCGTTCTTTAGCTTCTGGGACACTCCACTATAGCCCTAGCTGAACTCACCTCACTGTAGATATATTTCTTGTCCACTCGAGATAACCATGATTAGTAAGCCGACCCTTCACCAGTTGTTCGCAACTAGAGCTGGATCAAATGTCCATTTTACCCCTATAGTTACATCTTGTTCCTTAAGTTCCACCGATCCTCTAATGAACATAATTAGTTTGTGATACAATCACTGAACTAAGTCCCTTTCAAGGTTATGAGAGGGAGGGGCCCCTTGTTCAAGACTTGGATTCAGTACTTAAGGGAACAACCTCTGTACTAACCCTAAAATGGGTATTAGTGAATTTCGTCTTGCAGAGCTATGTCCCTAGCTATCTATTTAGTCTTATCCCCAAAATGGTAAGCTTATTGAGTCGGCGATGTTTGGCCACTCTCACCCATGCAAATCAAAGGACAATCCTAAATAAATGGGAGTTCATAGTTAGCTCAGGATTAAGATCAAGTTACCTAGGTTATTTGTATGAGATGTTCAGTTTCCGCAGTAAACGGTATTGTAAAGCGAAAGTAACTTATCTCCTGGTTCGATCTCTAAGCAAACTCATTGCATAGGACACCCTCATTCACATGTCTTATGCATGAACAATTATAATCACATTGTTTGTCTTTAGAGAACTAAGCGAGTCGTGCCAATAGTGTCCCCAGGATTAAGGTACCCAACCTTATCCATGTACTATAGATCATTTAGGCTATATACTTGAACTTGATCCATACTTACGTCATACATAAACTTCAAGAATACATAATATAGCCATGGGTTCTTAATTTATTGGATTTATGGTTATATTTAGACAAAACAAATATATAGAAATACTTCATTATAAAGCAAGTCAAATGTTACATTTACTAGCTACGAGTTTTAGGGCATAAAACCCAACATAATCGAATCTATAATGCTATCCAAATATGTCAAATTTTGTTTTGGGGATTGAATGCTTTGTAGTAGTCATATTGGAATTGATGGTTATATGTTCTGAATGAAACTTATTTGTGGGAAGACACTTATGCAGTTTGACGTTCCTTTGGAATGTAGATTCATGTGTGTGTTTCACTCACGTGACCTCACTCTTAAGTATTTGTATGAAATGTTTTGACTGTAACTTATTTGTGGGAAGACACTTATGTGGTTTGACGTTCCTTTGTTTCACTCACATGGTCTCACACTTAAGTATTTGATTTGAAATATTCTGGTCGGTCTTAATTCCTAATGATAATCTACCTATTAAATCTTGGGGCAACAAGAAAAATGGCTAGATTTAATTGGGGAGTTTGAAAAATGGCTAAACATATGTTTAGAAATTAAGAAAATGGCTAAACGTGATTTTAATTAATAAATTTCTGATTGCAATAGACGAAATTGCCCCACACAAACAGTTTGGAATTTTGGAGCGAGAAACACACAATCTAAGATGAACGTAACGTTTAGTTTAGAGTTTGGGAGAGAGAAATACAATCTAAAATGCTAGAGTTTTATCAAGAAGAAAGAGAAATAAATATTTGCAACAAATTAACAACCTAATTTGAATCTTACTGGAAATGCTAGCGTTAAAAAAAAAAAAAAAAAAGCTACATGGCCATAAATGAAATTTAAAATAATTTGAAACCTTCCTCACTTAGTAGCTTAATGTTCATCAGGTAAATACACCAAATGAACACAGTAATCCACAATTTAAAACATAGTTGTGAAAAAACTCCCCCCACAATTGTTAATGTTCAATGGGTATAAATGAAATTATATTTAAGAACATACCTGATGCATTGATCAGCTGTTAAATCGTGTAAACCCTTCTATCTTCTCCCTTGCATGCGTTAAAGACCCTCAAACCTCTCTCCCCCGCTTTGTTCTTCTACATTTTGAGTTTTGAGCCCTGAAATCCTTCTTTTCGATTTCTGAGTTTGAGGGCGCTCCTTCCATTGTCGTACTTGTGTTCTTCCACATTTCTTATGCACTTTTCGGTAGGTGGACACATTATCTACAGGCCCCCACGACGACCCCTCTCCGACAACCCTTCCTTGCCGAAACCAAAAAGTTTCCTCGTTGAAGGTGAAAGCTTCTTCCCCACGACAACCGTAAGAAAAGCTTTTTCTAAAGGTGAAAGACCACTAGTATGAAATAACTGCTAGATTTCCTTTGAGTTTAAAACTACTTTATACACAATCTGTTGTTTTTAGGGATTCAAGTATTTTTTGTCAATATATGATTAAACTGCTTATTATGTAACTACCTTTTTTTCTCCATTCCGCCAGGCATGGCAAAAGAGAAACATCTAGATGGTAAATACCTGAATTTTTTTCGATCTTGAAAACAATAATCGTAAATATGAGTATATACTAATATGGAATGTTAAAAATCGTAAAGACAGAGGGTAAATACTTGGATTTTTTTTATCAATCTTACTGCAAACGCTGAAATTTGCGTATAGGACTTTTCAAGGGATCCTCCTTCTCTATTCCCTTCCATGCTTTGTCATAACTAATATTGATTCCATTTTTTCAAAAAAAAAAAAATTGATTCCATGATTTTTCCTAGCATACTCCATTATATCCCAATGTGTTGAGTGCATCTTGTTAGCGATCCTCATTATAATCTTCGCATACTCACACACAACGCTTGTAGTCGCTCGCCTGTGATCATTCTGAACTACATCAATGGAACAACTGTGCTCATTAGTAAACTTCCTGACAATCCACAGCTGCCTCCATGCGATAAGTAAATGCACGTATATACCATGGGCATGAGTTGTCTATACATGCCACTATAACTTTCTTGTTGTTGGATTTAACGGTCTTGAATTGGAAACTTCTGTTTTAGGCAAGGGTGAAAACTGCCTTCTTCAAATGTCGTTTTTTTGCAAGAAAATATGCACCCCTCTAATACTATCACCTTGTCAATCAACGCGTCAATCCCATCTGAGTTAATGAAGTTGAAAATTTCTCCCCCCGGGCTAAGCTTGCACTTGCCCCTCGTTGTGTTTATACCTCTTGCATGTCCACAACTATGCAACAATACCTGTATGTACTGAAACCAGCTAATCACCAAAAAAATATCCCTATCTTCTAAAAGGATTATATTGATCAGATTGTTTGACCAACCCCTTAAGAGTGTTAACTGAGAAATACTATTACTATCTGAAAGGTTGAGGTAGTTCGCCACACATTCTTTAACCTAAGAGAGGTTAGAATAATAAAGAACAACCACAGTTCCAGACTTGAAGTTACTGTAGAGGCCATTCACATTCCAGACACCCCGAACAGAATCGTAATCTGTTGTACCGACATCATGTGTGATTGAGAAAGCTTTTAATTAAAAAAATGACAGCCACTATTTTGAACATGATATGCAAAAGATTTAAATTCAGCTATGATATTTAAACGAGGAAAATCTTTTAGGGAGAAGAGAGCAAAAATATAAGGAAATCTTTTTTGACCGTTGGAGAGAGAAGAAAACAGAATCCATGTAAATCAGCATGCATCCAACGAAAATTGAAAAAAAAAAAAAAAACTCGGGTATATAACGACGTCTGTGTATCCATGTATATACCAGGGATAAAATGGGGAAAAATAGATCCGTTCCTAAAATCACGATAGTCATCCCTCCAAATACTAAACTACTTTAGCTATAAAACAAAAGGTTTTTTTTTTTTTTTTTTTTTTTTTTTTTTTTTTTTTTTTAAGTCATTTACCACAATTCCCCCATTCCCACAATCTTAGTCATTTTTGTTGTTGGCCCATGAAACAAATCCGGCCCATATATTAAACAACTTCATTGTGGGCTTGGTCGAATGCATTTCTCTCGGAAACTATAAAAGCAAAGAAGGAACGCAAGGAAAGGCAAGGGAAGTGAAGAATATGGGAGTGACAAAGGAGCAACTCGAATCTACTTTAACCTCGAAGCTGAATCCTCAGCATCTGGTTTGCTTCTTCTTCACGCTCTTTCTCTAATTTCTTCTTCCATTTTCTGATTCAGCCTACTTCCTCTACTTGTCGTCCTCCCGATTTCCCTGTTTCTTCAGACCCTTTTGGCTTATTTGTTTCTTTTACTGTGTATTTTGTTTTGATTCGATGGGGTTTTCGTTTTCCTCCTTTCGATTATGTTTAAATTTGTGGTTTAGAGCAGAAATTGGCATGGTGTTCTTGGTAGTTTAACTTCTTTTAAGTTTGAATTTAGTTCATTGCTTTGAATTGAGGTAGTGAAACTGGGAAGAGCTTTGACATGTGACTAAAGGAACTAAAGCTCAGATGGTTTATTTGTACTTTAACTTCTTTTGTGGAAATTGAGATTTGAAGTGAAACCCAAATGGAAACGTTGCCTTCTGATGGAATGGATTTGTTGCTCTTGCATTGTGTTTTGACTTATGATCTTGTGTTCTGGAGTTTTAGAGGTGGATCTGAAAGCTTTAGTGGAGTAATTTTTTCCCAATATTTGTGAGTGTGCTTGACTCTATTATATTCATGGGTTCCATCCGCCTAAAGTTATCTAGGGATCAATGATCTTTAAAGAGGCTGTTATTGTCCAATTGGCAGATTTTGGTTTTAGTATTCTATGTTTTAAGTTATCTAGAGATCCAGGATGGTTCTTTATGACGTTTTCTACTTCTAGATATTACTTCCATTATTGTTCAGATTAAAGATACAAAATACAAAATATAGGTTTTTGAAAATGACCCTAGCAAGTAGATGTCAAAAGAAAAATGTTGTTAATAATTTTTTTTTTAAGAAATAGAAAACTAAAACTAAAATTTTCATCAAACTGACGTTAAGGACCTTGGATATTGTATTAATGCATGTTGATACTTAGTGATATGGTAGGATTTGTGATGTTTCCTGTTGGATACTAGATGAATGCTGCTGACTGAATCTTCCACGAAATATGTTTGGACTTATGAATATTCAATTATCAATCTTGTACATCTGGAGAGTAATTTTGCACATGAAAACTCTAATACTAGAAGTTCCAAAATAAAACTTCAAAACTGGGGTAGATTCTGGGCTTTATAAGCAATTGGTTGGAGTCTGTAGACTGAAAGTATAGCAGCAATTTAATAGGAAAATCAAAACTGAGCCACAATGCTCAAGTCATGAATTTTCCTAATGCTCATTGATTGTGTGCAATTGAAGGGTTTACAGAAGTGAAAGATAACATGCATTTCTGAAAAAATACATTTCCTTTAGAGTAGGCTATTCTTGTTCTAGTTCCTGCTAGGCTACCTTTAAACAAGTACAAAAAGATTTTCAAGTACATCACATTAATTGGTTTTCGTTACAAACATGAAGCTCTAGGACAGGTTGGTTGAATTATTGTTCATAGCTAAGAAGCACGGATACCGACACGAGACACGGATACGACACAACACGGACATAGTGACACGTCATTTTTTAAAAATCTAGGACACGGACACGACACTGACACGTTTAGTAAAATATATATCATTTTTATACAAGAAGGAAATTCAAAATCAATAAGTTTATGCATTTGTATGCTTAAAAAACAAGTTTAATGGATTTCACTCTTAAAATTTAATATTTTTGTCATTTAGTATGGTGGCTGTTTAGTATACTTAATAAGTGTTTGATATATACCTATATTAACTTTGTACAACTAGTGTTATGTCACATATCAATTGTGCTAACATGTGTCCAATAGCAATACGTATCCAACTAGTGTCGGAGTGTCCAAGTGTCCGACATGTGTCGGACACGGACACGCTAGCCAAACTAAAGTGTCCGTGCTTCTTAGGTTCATAGTGCCAGGATTTTCTTAGCAGATGTCCAAAGTCTTTACAGCTTGAAGATTTTGCTGTAGTTTAATTTAGATCAGTGTCCGGATTTTCGTAGTACTCTGCTTTTATAATTTTCTTTATTATCCCATTTCATTTGATTAAACATTCCTAGTATTAGTGAGGAATAACAAAACTTCAACCTGGCAAAATATTTATGGATATGACATATAAACATGATATAACATTTTCTTTCAATGATATGAAGATCTGCCAAGTGATGTTGGTTAAGTAAACATGAATTCTGATTGAGTTTTAACTTTAAGGCATTATTTTGACCAAAAAGCATAGGTTAAAGCTAATCCTATTCAGGAGTGCAATTGTTAGTACCCATTGAATTTGTATCATTCTTTTTGGAGTGCAACAAGTAGCTCGCCACGTTATATCTTGGTTACTATTTGGGAGTGATTTTGGAATGACCAAAATCACTTTTGTCATGCCTTAAATCACTAAGAAAAGGCAGGACAAAATTGATTTATACCATTTAAATTGTTTTCTCTAGTATGCTTCATATTAATTGAAAAAGTCGGTATCTTGAATCACTAATGATTTCCTTGATTATTTCAGGAGGTAACTGATACATCAGGAGGGTAAGTTCTAAACCATGCATGATTAAGATTTTACAATAAATTTCTGTTGCCACTTTCTCCAAGCTTGAATCAATTTCTGTCTCCACCAGATGCGGGGCGAGTTTCGTAATTGACATTGTCTCGGAACAATTTGAAGGGAAAAGGTTGCTCGAGCGACATCGGTTGGTGAATGCCACTCTGCAGGAGGAAATGAAACAGATTCATGCTCTATCCATCAAGAAGGCTCTGACCCCACAACAATGGAAGCAACAACAGGACGAATCTGAAAAATCAAAATCTTCAGCTTAAGGCATGATTTATAAGTAAGAGATACTGATAGTAGTATAAATAAAGCATACCATATAACCAAAGAAGTACTGATGTAATTCTGATACGATTCTGCTGTACCTATGTATGAAAACTTCTGCTTTTGAGTTTGTTGTGATTGGTGCTTTTATTTTGCTTTCTTTGTATTTTTGCAGTTAGTCTGAGATTTATGTAAATGGAAGGATTCAACATGGGTAATGAAGAAAAGACTGTATCGTCTTTTTAAATATTATTAAGCAATAAGTGTGGAGAAAAATGAGAATGTATTGATTAATCTCCACCAAAGACGCACGCCTAAGGCGAGAAGCGAGGCGACCTTGGGCCACTGTGCCTTAAAGGCAGCTAGGGCGAGCTCCTTCAACTAGGCGCTCACCTAGTTGCGCTTTTGGTTGCCTTGTTGCGCCTTCACCTATGGCAAAGGCGACTGCCTATCCTTTTTCTTTTTTCCAATATTTCATAACAAGTAGAAATGGAAGGAGAAGCAAAAGAAAAGACGAGTAGACCGAAGAAGAAAAGTCAGCTTGCATGTCTTGCTGAATGTTGCATGCAGTATCTCTCTCATGACTGACAAATGGCTAACTATTCCTCTCTTCCAATTAATACTTTTGAAGTATTTTCCAATTAATGTCTTCATCTTTTGTGGTTGAAGAAGAAAAGTCTGCCACTCAACAAATAGCATTATTTAAAGCATGTTTTGTTTAATTTTATCATAGGCTCACTCTCACCCTACTTTTTCTTTTTGCATTATTAAAAAAAAAAATCTCTATTTTTTTCCTTCTAAATATCTCCACTTTTTTCTCATAATGTAAGTCAATGTTTATTTAAATATTAAATGGCTTTGTTGATATTTCATATTTCAAAATTTAAGTACTTGTTCTTTTCTATTATATATAATAGATAATATTTATTTAGTATTTTATGAAGTTCACCTTTGCTTCACAGGCGACACCTTTTCATTGTCTCATGCCTTGAGGCAATTAGAAAACTTGTCATCCTAGGATGCCTCTTACGCTTTGAAAACACTAATCTCCATCAAGAATACAAGTATATATACAGTCTGATTGAAGAATAAAAGAAGGTAAATAACAATTTCTCTTAACAAAATAACAAACTTTTCGTATATCTTTAATACTCCCCTCATGTTGGACAATAAATGTTAATAATGCCTAACTAGAATTGATGTAAAACAGTAGCAGATAATAACTCAGTGAAAGGATCGGCCATTTGAAGATGTCGTGTTTGAATTAGCATGAGCTTGAGAACTCCATTGGCAACTTTATCTCGAACAAAATGAAAATCGGATTCAATATGCTTTGTTCGTTCATGAAAGGTTGGATTGGTTGCAATGTAGACTACAACTTGATTATCACAATATTGTAAAGTGGGTTTTGTAGACTGAATTTGTAGACTAGTCAATAGGTAAGATAACCACACCAATTCACAAGTAGTGAGAGTTAATGCTCTATATTCAACTTCCGCAGAAGACCTTTGACGGTTTGTTTCTTCGATTTCCATGAGACTAAAGAATCTTCAAGGAAAATACAGAAACCAAATGTTGAATGTCGAGTATCTATACATGATGTCCAATCAGAATTTGCAAAAGCTCACAGCTGAAAAGTCGTAGTGGCTAAAAGAATAATACCTTGCCCAAGAGAAATCTTGAGGTAGCGAAGAAGATGAAGAGTAGTTGCCATATGGGATTTACAAGGCTTAGCCACAAATTGACTAAGTTTGTGTAAAACATAAGTGATATCAGGGCAAGAAATTGTCAAATACAAAAGACGACCAACTAGTCTTCTATAAGAAGTTGGGTCTTGTAATAAATCTTCATCAGAGTTCTGAAGATGCAAGTTGGGATCCAATAGAACAATTTTTGTTTAGCACCAAGTAAATCAACATCTTCTAGTAATTGTAATGTGTAGTGGCGTGGAGAGAAAAAAAATGTTCTTAGTAGAACGGACTAACTCAAGGCCAAGAAAATATTTGAGTGAACCAAGCTCCTTTAATTTGAACTTTTGATTCAACATTTGTGCCAAGAAGAAATAAGATCAATATTTGGAACAGTGATGATAATATCATCTACATACACCAAGAGAGCTATGTAACCGAAACCAATGCCACAAATAAAAAGGGAATAGTCGGCCTTAGATTGGTGAAAACCAAGAGATAGCAAAGTATATTAAAAAAAAAAAACTTTGCAAACCATTAACGTGATGCTTGTTTGAGACCATAGATAGATTTGTTCAATCAACAAACAAGTCTATCCCCTTGAGAAGCAGAGTTGTTAGGTTTATATCCAAGAGGTAAATCCATGTAAACTTCTTCAAATAATTCGTTGTGTAGGAATGTGTTATTCACATCAAGCTGGATGAGTGGCCAAGCATAAGAAGTTGTCATTGTTAGAACTACTCTAACGGTTACAAGTTTAGCAACTGGTGAGAAAGTCTCTGTACAATCAAGACCTCTTCCTGTTGAGTATATCCTTTAGCAACAAATCTTGCTTTATAACGTTCAATAGAACCATTAGCACGATATTTGATCTTATAAATCCATTTACACCAAATGGTATGTTTATTAGGTGGTAAAGGAACAACTGTCTAGGTATTATTTATTTCCATGGCTGTCAATTCATCAGACATAGCGTTTTGCCAATGAGCATACAGTAAAGCCTGGTGATAATACTAAGGTTCAAAATGAGATGAAATAGCAATAGAAAAGGTCTTAAAGGTAGGTGAAATTTTTATTTTAAGGAATTGAAGATTAGCGAGGATATTTGGTGGAAAAGGAAGGTAAGGGATTATTATGGACAAGGCTACAATAATAATCTTTTAAATATGGAGGTTTATAGCTACGGGAAGACTTTCTTGGTAAATTTAGATGAGTGGAAGGTTGATCAGGTGGAGGTTGCTCAGGAGATATATGTTGAGAAAGGGTAATGGATTCAATTGTATCAAGAGTTGGAATTGTTGGTTGGTTGATTGGGATTGTTGGTTGGTTGAGCTAAGTCAGAGGATGTTGGGATAGGATGATATATATCAAGGGAAGAAGATCGAGGTAAAACAAGATCAGACAAAAAATTTAGTATGCTCATTTTCCATATTGACTTTATGAAATGGAAAAACTGATTCATGAAAAATAACATCCCTAGAGTAAAAGAAACATTGATTTTCAATGTCAAAGCATTTGTATGCATTTATACCTGGAGGATGACCAACAAAAACTGATGAAATAGTTCGAAGAGAGAATTAAAATGGTGGGCTAGTAATGTAAAAGTAAAACAGAGGCAACCAAACACTTTCAGTAAAGAATAATCAATAGGTTTGCCATGAAGAAGTTCAAAAGGTGTTTTCAAATTAAGAACTCAGGATGGAGTCCAATTAATGAGGAAAACAATGGTAAGAACACAATCATCCCAAAAACGAAGAGGAATAGTGACTGAAAATATAATACTCGTGCCACATTCAATATATGTTGATGTTACGTTCTACCACAAAAATTCTATTCAGGCTTACCAACGTAGGAAAATTGATGTAAAACACCTTTAGTACAAAAGAAATCATCAAATAATAACTCAGGTGCATTATCAGATCTGAACGAACGAATGACCTTGCCATACTGAGTCTCTACGAGTTTAAAAAACTGAGGAACAATAGTAATGACATCAGACTTCTTCTTCAACATAAAAATCCAAGTACATCAACTAAAATCATCAACAAGAGTAAAAAAATATCGATAACCAACATGAGAAGAGGTAGCAATTGGACCCAAATGTTCGCATGTAAAAGATCAAACAAATGTTCAGAACAATTATTGTGAGAAACAAAGGATAAGTTTTTGCTTAGCCAAAGGACATATGTCACATGGCAAATCAGGAGAACAAGAATCAAACAACAAATTATTTTTTAAAGCAGCTAGTCTTGTAAACGAGAATGACCAAGTCTCGAGTGCCAAAGATGAGCAGGAACCTGTGATACAACATTAGCATGAATTGTTGGGTTTTATGTCCTAAAACTCGTAGTTTTGTAAAACATTAAACATATTCTATTTTTCAATAAAGTCGTTATTGAGGTTATTCAGTAAAAGATGTTATTGAATATGTTAGTTGTTTAATGTTTAACCTAAATCCAATAAACTAAAGATCATTGGCTATAAAGTGAAAACTCGAACTATATGTAGAGACAAAATATTGGATCAAGTTCAAGTATATAGCCAAAACGGTCTATAGTATTGAAAGCGGGCAGAAATGTCGCTATTTTAGTCCTAATTTATTAAGCTTTTGGACGCTTTAATTGTGTTTTTATTGAGAAATTCTAATATAATTCATTATTTTGTCTTTAGGAGAACTTTATGGATTTTTTGAGGAAAATGCCCTAAAATGAGCCATCAAAGCCCAAATTTCCATGCATGGGTCAAGTGAAAGCCCAAGAAGTCAACCATATAAAGAAGATCCAAAAAGAAATGAAGAAAGACCCAAATTGAAGCCTAATCCACGCTGCCCAGTTCTGGAATCTGCACAGCGTCGAGACGCTGTGGGGATAGCGTCGCGACGTTGTCCCATTTCTTGGCTAACAAGTTGGCTGACGTCACAGCGTCGCGAAGCTGTGTCGATAGCGTCGTGACGCTGTCCCATTTCCGGGCCTATATAAGGCGCCCCTTGGTGCCCATTTTATGCATCAATCATCATTCAATCCTTCCATTCTTTCCTTTCCTTGGCTCCTTTGGAGCCTTCTCTCAAGGCTTTGTAGCCTTTTTGAGAGTTCTTTAGTGGGAAAATTTTGGGGAGTTTTGGGGAGCACTCTAGGAGGCTCAAGGTGTGCTCGGAGGGACTCCAAGCGCCAGCAACGGGGTCTTCGACGGTCAATTCCTTCCCTTTTATTTTGCTCATATTTATGCTTTCCATTGTAAATTTTGTGAATATTTTAGCTATGTATAGCTAAACCCCAATTTGGGGTCTTGAAATGAAATTATAGTTAAACGTTGTTATAATTGTCTATCTCTTGCCCTGTTTACTAATTATTTGTATGGATGCTCGTAATGCTGAATGCAATCTGGCCAGTTGTATATTGATCTGATTCTTAATGGAGACTCGACAGAGAGAAATTATGATAGATCATAATCCATGCAACTAGTTTAATTGCCCGTCGTGACAACGGGATTAGTTGATTAAACTTAGATTCCTAAAATGAATCAGAACGTAATAATTAACAATTTTAATAGCGCTAAAGACAGTTAGGTTGTTAAAATTGATTAATTATAATTAGGGGAGACCGACAGGAGATCCTATGTGACTAACGGAGATTCTAGGATTATAATTAGTTGGGCAACGGGATAGGTTAATTGTAATAATTATTTAGCTATTAATTGATTTTCAAGACCCCACTTCCCATTTAAAAGGCTATTTCTCCATATTTTTTATTTCTTGATTGATCAATTTGATTTCCTTAATCGCTTTAACTTTTAAATTCATTTTAATTGCATGTTTTGGTCCCTAAATATTATTTCTCCCAAGTATTTTTTGTGTTCAAGGAATTTTTGCTTTGCTTAATTTTCGCTTCGCCTCCCTGTTGATTCGATACTCGGAATATTTCCGTTTTATATTACTTGCGGCCCACACACTTGCGGTATTAGTAGCGGTGACGTGCAACAAGTTTTTTGTGAAAGCATACAAAAAATGCTATCTTTTTCCTAGTTATTTTGGCTAGTTTTGGGCGTTAATTGTAAGCTTTAATGTATTTTTATGTTGAATTTGTAGAAAACCGAGTTCGTAAGGCAAAACCATGAATTCCATCAATTTCAAGACCAAAATGAAGACTTTTGGCCCATAATAGAAGAGTTGGTGAGAAGACATTTGAAGTGGAGGCCCAAAAAGCCCAAAAGGAAGAAGAAAGAAGGCCAAAATCTGCATATGGGGCTTCTAAAAGGCCTAGCGTCGAGACGCTAGGACTAGAGCGTCGAGACGCTTGGCAGCAGAGAAGATAATTCTAGAATCATTAATCGCGACGCTGCACCAACTTCTGCTCCAAGAAAGCTATGACGTCACAGCGTCGCGACGCTGTTGGCTTGTTCAACAAGAAAGGGGTATGTCCAGCACCTATAAATAGCCCCCTCTCCCATGGTTCAAATCATCCCATTCTTGGGGATTTCTCCCCTAGCTCAAAAGAGAGAAAAAAAGAGTAGAGTTGTGAAGAAAAAGGTGGAATTAAGCGAGATTCCAAGGCTCGGGACTCGAGATGATCGGGATGGGAGCTTGGGATCAACTTATCGGTTATTTCTTCCTTACTCCTTCATAATTCTTTAATTATAGTTGAGTTAGGCCTATGGATCAAGATCACTTGGGGAAAATTATTTCCATTTGTAAGTAGGTCTTGAGACCTCAGGTTGTTATTCTAGCTAATTGGATATTGTAGCTTAATTTCTTGGATATTGTAACGAAGTTCTTCATATTTCATCTATGCAATTCATTCCTAATGCTTTTAATCTCTTGATCACGGATTAATCGATGTGTTGGTCTAAATTGATACTCGACAGAGAGAATTTAGATTTGATCCAAATTGCATGGCTAACAATTGCTTGGAACACGAAAGTGAAAGAGAATTGTTAGAAATTGATAATGAAGTTGCTTAATGTCGTACTATGATTAACTAAGGAAATGGACACATGAATTAGTTATGTTAGTATGAGATGTGGAGGAGCTTGAAAGAGAAATCCGCTTAAAATTACTTCTAGATTTATGGAATTGAAGATTAGTAAGTGCATTCATCCAATTAATTGAGCTACAAATCCAAGAAAGCTAGATAACACCCTAGGTCAAGTCCCCTTAATAGGATATTTCCATTTTATTGCATGATTTCTTTAGTTTCTTGTTAGTTCTTTATTTCCTTAAAGTTGAGCTTCTAAATAAAATTAAGCATGATGATTCTTGGTAATTAATGGAATTAAATCAATTTCTCTGAGGATTCGATACTCTAAATACTTTCTGTTTTAATATTACTTGGGCAATCGTACGCTTGCGGAAAATTGCACAACAAGTATAAGGATAAGGTTGGGTACCTTATCCTGGGGACACTATGGACGCGACCAACTTTGTATTAAGTACAAACGATGTGATCCTAAATCGTTCATGTAGAGACATGTGAGTGGGGGCGTCCTATGCAATGAGTTTGCATAAGACTGGACGGCAAAATAAGTCACTTTCTCTTTCTAACGCCGTTTACTGTAGAAACTGACTATTTCATAGGATGACCTAGGTAACTCGATCTTAATCCTGAGCTAACTATGAACTTCTGTTTATATGAGATTATCCTTTGATCTGCATGGGTGAGAGTGGCCATACATCGTCGACTCATCAAGCCTACCATTTTGGGATAAGATCGGATAGATAGTTGGGGACATAGTCTTGCAAGACGGAATTCGCTCCTACCCATTTCAAGGATAGTAGAGAGGTTGTTCCCTTAAGTACTAACTCCAAGACTTGAACAAGGGGCCCCACCCTCTCCTTGGCCCGAGAGGGACTCAGGTTTGATGGTTGGACCACAAACCAATTGTTCATTAGAGGATTAGTGGAACTTAAGGAACAAGAAGTACTCTAGGGGTAAAACGGACATTTGACCCAGCTATAGCTACGAACAACCTGTGAAGATCGACTTACTGTACATGGTTATATCAAGTAGACAGAAATATATCTACGGTGAGGGGAGTGCAACTACTAGGCTATAGTGGAGTGTCCAGGTAGTTAACAAATGTTGGTTAGCTTGGTTAATGAGATTAGTCGGTTAACCTCGAATCGTTGGAGCCCATGATCTGTAGGTCCATTCGGTCTCCCTACTAGCTCACATCGGAATAAAGCTTAGAACGATAAGATAGGAAACTTTGAATCATTCAAAATCAGGAAAGGGTATTATTGTCAATTATATTTGATATTATTGACACAATAATTTAATTATGAATTAAATTATTAATTGAGAGATAAAAGTATTTAAATATGTATTAAATACTATATACATGAATAAGGATTCATGATTAGTGGATTACATTAGGTAAGATTGATTAATTTGATTAATCATGTGAAATTGATTGAAAAAGTTTCAAATCAATTACCAAAATTAAAATCAATTTGGAATTGGATTTAAATCAAAATGCAAGACTAAATTTGATCTTGGATCAAATTAGAGATAGTGGATTTTGTTGGAATCCCACTCTTGCATGAAGATTGAAAGTGGAAATACACCACATTCATGCATTCTTGCATGCAATGTCACAAGAACACCTAGAATCCACTTTGGCTTAACTCTCCACCATGTGCCCTTCATCTTGAGACTCCATGGTGCATGATATTGCTCTATAAGTAGATGCTAAATCAGATTGAGGGTTATGAGAGCAACTACCATATTGTTATGCTACTGGAGTTGTGCCTCAAACTCACTCTCCTTCAAGAATCTCTCTAGAGCTTGATCCTCCAAGCATTCCCTTTCCATTCCCTATCTCTATAGACTCTCACAAGTCGTTCTTGGCCCGGTGAATAGTGGGGAAGACACTAACGGTTGTCCGGTTTTAATTGGAGAAGAAAAATATTCCATGGAGGTCCATCCATTTGAGCTACAAAAGGTTGGTCTCTCTATACTCTCTATTTCTGGATGTTTAGAACTTGCATGCTTTAGGAGTAAAATTCATGTTGTTAACTGCCTTCTATCTTCAATTGCTTCTGCATGTGTTATATGAACACCTTCATGAATAGCTTGAGCAACAGAACAACTGTCCAAAATGTGCAAACCTTCTTTCAAATTGTCTTTGCCAATCGTCCTCAAAGTGGACCTTTCTTGAATAATACAAGAATTAGCAGAGAATCGAATGAAATAAACATCATTGGATGCGAGGGCACTAATAGATAGAAGATTGTACTTGAAATTGGGCACAAACTAAACACGTTTAAGTAGAACAGATCCAAAAACTCTCATAGCTCTAGCATAATGAACAAGTAGTCGAGTATAATCAGGGAGAACAACAGAGGTCCTTGTAGGTTCTAGTGTTTCAAAGAGTTCTTTAGAGAAAAAAATTTGTGTAGATGCAAGTCGAGTATCCAAGTCTGTCACGTCACAGCTCGTTAGCCAACTTCATGAACCGACTTCTGTTGAGTTATTTTCGGGATAAAGGAGCAAGGAGAGCCCTACACGTGTCCAAGTTGACCTAATTCAAGCCTCCTATCCTTCTATAAAAGGAAGTAGTCGTCCAAGTCAAAACCATTCCAACTTTCCTTGGAAGCCGAGTAGTATAGAGAGATTAGAGATTACCAAGAACACCATCATTCGCACGCTGACTAAGGAGATTATTATTTTCTTATTTGTCTTGTGATTATGGACGTGCCTACTCAGATTGTAATTCATGTTTCCATGTTTATTATGAACTAAGTAGCTTAAGGTGTTGGTTAGGAACATGTAGTTGCTGCGCTTAAACTTTAGTAATATATTGATTATTGCATCTTGGTTAATTGTTGTGCCTATTTACATTTTATGCCCACTTGGCCAGCCGGTGTGAATATCTCTCTCTAGTTTCATGGATGATTTAGAGAGTGTGTGGCAATTATCCACACTACGATCATTGTGTATTGGTGAACGCCAGTGACTGAGCTAGGGATAGCCAGTTGCCTAGTGCTTGATTGGTCGCACTTCATTGGGGTTGAAACACATTCCAAAAGATCCGAAGTTCCGGGAAGAATCCGCTAATAATACTGCGAGAGTTGCATGATCAATAATATTGCTAGAGCATCTATTTAAACAACTACTAAGCCTAACCAGCGCCTGTCTTTAATCTGTCTATCTATTTGTTTATTCTTTGTTCTGTCATTTACTTTGCTCCAGCATAATTCTTATAAAACCAAATCATTGTTACCATCTTTTAAACCATTAGAAAGTTACACAAAATAGGTAAAGTGGAAGCTAATTCAGGACTCGGATTGATAATATTACTTGTTGCAGACTGTGTATCAAAATCTTACTCACTCTAGGAGCCCAACAAGTTTTTGGCGCCGTTGCCGGGGAACTTGAATAAGTTTTTATCTGATTTGTTTGGTGTATGTGTTTTAGTGGTTTGGTGCTAGAACTTTTTGATTATTTCTTTTGTTTTTGCCGGTGTGAGCTTGGTGCATGAGCGATCCATCTGGGGTAAGGTTCGAGCTTGATCTAGAAATTGAAAGAACATTCAGGATAAGAAGGAGAGAGCAGCGCAGAAACCAGATGGAGAACGTGCCGCGCCTTCCGGAGGGTCCTGAAGGTCCAACAGACCCCCAGAATCGTTTGCTGCAGCAAAACCCGCTGTTTGAACAAAATGAGCAGCAAAATAATTAGGCTGAGAATCCTATCTTGATAGCAAACGATAGGACCAGAGCCATTCGAGCGTATGTTGTCCCCATGTTTAATGAGTTGAATCCAGGGATTGCACGTCCCCAAATTCAAGCGGCGAATTTTGAAATGAAACCGGTAATGTTTCAGATGTTGCAAATCGTGGGACAATTCCATGGTTTGTCATCTGAAGACCCTCATTTACATCTTAAGTCTTTTCTAGGAGTTAGTGATTCTTTTGTAATTCAAGGAGTGCCTAGAGATGCTCTTAGATTAACTTTGTTCCCGTATTCTCTTAAAGATGGAGCAAAGTCATGGTTGAACTCTTTTGCTTCAGGATAAATTAGGACATGGGATGAGTTAGCTGAAAAATTTTTGAGTAAATATTTTCCACCTAATAGAAATGCTAAATTAAGGAGTGAAATAGTAGGGTTCAGGCAACTTGAGGATGAGACTTTTAGTGAGGCTTGGGAAAGGTTTAAGGAGCTTTTGCGAAAGTGTCCCCACCATGGTTTACCTCATTGTATTCAAATGGAAACATTTTATAATGGTTTAAATGGAGTAACCCAAGGTATGGTCGATGCTTCGGCTGGAGGGGCCCTTTTGGCAAAGACTTTTGATGAAGCTTATGAAATTTTAGAAAGAATATCGATTAATAGTTGTCAGTGGTCGGATGTTAGAGGCACAAATAAAAAGGTTAAGAGTGTATTAGAGGTTGATGGTGTGTCCAGCATTAGGGCTGATCTTGCTATGATTGCTAATGCTCTTAAGAATGTGACAGTGATTAGTCATCAGCAGTCACCAGCTATGGAGCCTGCTGCAGTGGTGAACCAAGTCGCAGAAGTAGCATGTGTCTATTGTGGTGAAAATCACAACTACGAGTTTTGCCCCAGCAATCCAGCTTCTGTGTTTTTTGTAGGTAATCAGAGGAATAACCCTTACTCTAACTTTTATAATCCAGGTTGGCGCAACCACCCCAACTTCTCATGGGGAGGACAAGGAAGTAATGTGCAAGCACAACAAAATGTGAACCAGCCGGGATTTGCTAAAGCGCTGGTATTGCCCCAGCAAAATAAGCAGGCTTTGCCCCAGCAAAATTCAGGAAGTTCTCTCGAGGCGATGATGAAAGAATTTATGGCTCGTACAGATGCCACAATTCAAAGTAATCAAGCTTCGATAGCTTCAATGAGAGCCCTGGAATTGCAAGTAGGTCAGCTAGCTAATGAGCTGAAAGCAAGGCCACAAGGGAAACTTCCCTCGGATACTGAACACCCTCGAAGGGAAGGTAAGGAGCAGGTAAAAGCGGTAACTCTTAGGAGTGGTAAGCCATTAGAAGAGCCTAGTAAAACCCAGGTTATAGATAAAAATGGTGATGAAAATGTTGTCGTTGAGAAAGAGTTGGAGTCTGGTCAGGGTGCTGGAGGCAGAAATAAAAATGCTGGAGCATCTGGTTCTGTTCCAGATGTGGAACCACCTTATGTGCCGCTCCCACCTTATGTACCACCTCTATCTTTTCCACAAAGGCAAAAGCCTAAGAATCAGGATGGTTAATTTAAGAAGTTTCTAGAGATTGTTAAGCAATTGCACATAAATATCTCTTTAGTAGAAGCTATTGAGCAAATGCCTAATTATGCTAAATTTCTTAAGGATATTTTAACTAAAAAGAAGAGGTTGGGTGAGTTTGAAACTGTATCTCTTACTGAGGAGTGTAGTGCTATTCTTAAGAATGGGCTACCACCCAAGGCTAAGGATCTGGGATCATTTACTATACCTGTGTCTATCGGTGGAAAAGAATTAGGTAGAGCACTCTGTGATTTAGGTGCAAGCATTAACCTTATGCCTCTTTCGGCTATCGAAAGTTAGGTATTGGTGAAGCTAGGCCTACCACAGTCACACTCCAACTAGCTGATAGGTCTATCACATATCCAGAGGGTAAAATTGAGGATGTTTTAGTAAAAGTGGATAAATTCATATTTCCTGTTGATTTTATTATTTTAGACTACGAGGCTGATAAAGATGTCCTAATTATTCTAGGACGTCCATTTTTGGACACTGGTAGGGCGTTAATTGATGTTCAAAAAGGGGAATTAACAATGAGAGTCTGTAATGAGGAAGTGAAATTTAATGTGTTTAAAGCCATGAAGTATCCAGACGAAATAGAGGATTGCTCTTTCATTAGGATTCTGGAGAGCACAGTTATTGAGACAGCAATACAGGATTCGGCTAGTAAGCATTCGGAAGAGCATGGAGAGGTTAGTGTAGAGGATTTGCAAGTTTGTTTGTTAGAAAGAAAAAATGAAAAAGAGTTGTTTAGGTGTGAGGATGTTTTTGAGTCTTTAGATTTAGATCAAAGGAAAGCTCCTCCTATTAAGCCATCCCTGATTGAGGAACCTACTTTAGATTTGAAGCCCTTGTCGGATCATCTAAAGTATGTGTATCTTGGGGAAGGTGAGACGTTGCCCATTATTGTTGCATCAGATTTAATGCCAGAGCATGAGGAGGCCTTAATAAAATTGCTGCAGCAATACCGCAGGGCTATAGGTTGGACGTTGGCTGACATTCAGGGAATTTGCCCATCTTTTTGTATGCACAAAATTACTCTAGAGGAGGGATCCTTTAGGAGTGTTGAGCAACAAAGAAGGCTTAACCCTGCAACGAAAGAGGTTGTTAAAAAGGAGGTCATTAAATGGTTGGATGCTGGGATCATTTATCCAATTGCCGATAGCAATTGGGTGAGTCCTGTCCAATGTGTTCCTAAAAAAGGAGGTGTCACTGTGGTAAGTAATAAAGACAATGAGTTGATTCCAACTAGGACCGTAACTGGCTGGAGGGTTTGTATGGACTACAGGAGGCTTAATAAGGCCAACCGTAAGAACCATTTCCCTCTACCATTTATTGACCAGATGTTGGATAGATTGGCTGTTCATGCCTACTACTGTTTCTTAGATGGTTACTCTGGGTATAACCAGATTACTATTGCTCCTGAGGATCAGGAGAAAACCACTTTCACCTACCCTTATAGGACGTTTGCTTTTAGGCGAATGTCTTTTGGCCTTTGCAATGCTCCAGCAACATTTCAGCGGTGTATGTTAGCAATTTTTTCTGATATGATTGAGTCCACTGTTGAGGTATTTATGGACGATTTTTCAGTTTTTGGAGGGTCTTTTCAGAATTGTTTAGATGATTTAGGCAAGGTGTTAAAGAGATGTGAGGATACCCATCTAGTTCTTAATTGGGAAAAATGCCACTTCATGGTGAAGGAAGGCATAGTGTTAGGTCATAGGATTTCTAAGAATGGTCTAGAAGTTGATAGAGCAAAAATAGAGGTGATTGAAAGACTAGAACCACCGAATTCAGTGAAGGGAATTCGGAGTTTTTTAGGACATGCTGGATTTTATAGGAGGTTCATAAAGGATTTTTCCAAAATCAGTAAACCTCTGTGTAACTTATTGTGTACTGATCATGTTTTTTTACTTTAATGCAGATTGTAGGAAGGCTTTTGAGACATTAAAAGCTGCTTTAGTCTCAGCACCTATTCTTTGTGCACCTAATTGGAATTTACCATTTGAGGTAATGTGTGATGCGAGCGATGCTGCGGTAGGTGCTATGCTGGGGCAAAAGCAGGGCAAATTTATCCATCCTATATATTATGCAAGCAGGGTTTTAAATGAGGCACAAGTCAACTACACAACTACTGAAAATGAGTTGTTAGCTGTGGTGTTTGATTTTGAGAAATTTTGGCCATATTTGGTTGGATCCAAAGTCACAGTATTCACGGATCATGCAGCAATAAGGTATTTAGTGACTAAGAAAGATGCAAAGCCTAGACTAATTCGTTGGGTTTTATTACTGCAGGAGTTCGACTTGGAGATAAAGGACAAGAAGGGATCAAAGAATGTTATTGCAGATCACTTATCTCGTCTTGATCCATCATCATCTTTGCTGGAGCAATCTGCCATTTCAGATTCTTTTCCAGATGAACAGCTTTTTGCTGTTGAGGTAAAGGTAGTCAGGGATGTCCCTTGGTATGCTGATATTGCCAACTTTTTGGTAAAGGGAGTCACTCCTATTGACATGGATTGGAGGCAGAAGAAAAAATTTAAGCATGATGCAAAATTTTTCTATTGGGATGAGCCATTTATGTACAAGCAATGCTCTGACGGTATTATTCGTAGGTGTGTTTAAGGTGCTGAAGCAAAGGAAATCCTGGAGCAATGTCACTCTTCGCCGTATGGAGGTCATTTCAGTGGTCAGAGGACAGCTATGAGGATTTTACATTGTGGATTTTTCTGGCCCACCTTATTCAAGGATGCCCATTGGTTCTACAAGCATTGTGATGCTTGCCAAAGGAGGGGAAACTTGGGGCCTAGAGATGAAATGTCTCTTACTTATATTTTAGAAGTTGAATTATTCAATGTATGGGGTATTGATTTTATGGGGCCATTTCCCCCTTCTAATGGAAATGTTTTTATTTTATTGGCAGTTGATTATGTGTCCAAGTGAGTGGAGGCCATTGCATGCCATCAGAGTGATGCCAAGACAGTTGCAAGGTTTCTTCAATGGCACATCTTTGCGCTGTTTGGGACACCTAGAGCTCTAGTGAGTGATGAGGGTACACATTTTGTTAATAATATCTTAACTAAGCTATTAGCTAAGTATGAGATTAAGCATAGGATAGCTACTCCTTATCACCCACAAGCAAATGGTCAAGCTGAAATTAGTAATAGGGAAATTAAATCGATTCTAGAGAAAGTAGTTCATCCATCGAGGAAGGATTGGTCTTTTAGGTTGGATGAGGCTCTTTGGGCTTATAGGACAGCCTATAAGACTCCTCTAGGTATGTCTCCCTATAGGTTAGTATATGAGAAAGCTTGCCATTTACCACTAGAGTTAGAGCATAAAACATTTTTGGCTTTGAAAAAGTTAAATTTTGATCTGAGTCGTGCAGGAGCAATAAGAATGCTGCAGCTTAATGAATTAGAGGAATTTCGCCAATTTTCTTATGAAAATGCGAAAATGTATAAAGAAAAGACTAAGTTGTAGCATGACAAAAGAATAAAATCTAAAGAGTTTGTCAAAGGACAGAAAGTCTTGCTTTATAATTCTAGATTAAAATTATTTCCTAGGAAGCTAAATTCTAAATGGTCAGGACCGTTCACTGTGATTGAAGTTTTTCCCCATGGAGCAATTACTTTGCAGGATGAAAAAGATGGGAGAGTGTTCAAGGTGAATGGACAACGTGTGAAGCATTATTGGGGTGAGGAGTTTCAGTCGAAATATCCTTCCCTAAAGTTGGTTGATGATTGATAGAGCAAGATTTTTGCGGGAGCATTTCACAGAGCAAAATTTTGAGCTCCCAGTATTTGTATTTGTTTTATATTTCGCTGATTTATTTTTAATTTCGAATAGGTTAGATTTGATTTTGCGTGGTTTATTAGATTTTATCTTTAAATATTTGTTTAGATTTTATCTATTTCGTTTTTAATTTGATTTTATTTTAGGATTATTTATTTGGATTATCTTTGAATTATCTTTTCGTTAATTAGATTTTATTAGATTTTATTATTTGAATGTCGTTTAGTTTAAGTTAATAAAGATTCTCTCTAATTTATTTGGCTTCTCTTGAAAAAGATTAAATTTGATTTGGTCGGTTAAAATTAAATTTAAATTTAAAAGATATGATTTTCCCACTTCAAAATTTGAATTCCATATCAGAGATTCTTCAGGATTCATCAGGTTGTTGCAGTAAAAGTTATGGTGGAGCAAATTGTCCGAATAGGAAGGGTTTGTTGGAGTAATTATTATTTTTACCGTTGGGATTTTTCTTTGAATTTTTGCAGGTAAAATTTGCATGAGTCATCTGATGAGGCCACGTGTCATACAGCAATCATCCAAGGGCTTTGATGGTAGACAGTGCATAGGGATTTACCGTGGGCAATTGGACTTCATAAATTTACCGTTGATGGTTTGAATTTTCGATTTGCATGCGATTTTAAACGGTAATTTTAATTTAATGCGAGCAGGATCTTTCTGTTAGGAATTTGGTTTTCTGAAGCCTTATTTATTGACAACCCTCGGTACGTTTCTCTAACTTCATCTTCTTGCTTCGATCTTCTGCTTTCTTTTTCATTTTCATTCTCTGTAAAACCCTTGAATCCTTCATGGCAAAAACGAGAGCTAGAAAAAAGAGGAAGAGTGAGGAGGAAGAGATACACGTTACCCCCGAAGTTCAGAAAGTAAAAGCCAAGAAGAAAAAGACGCCGGAGGAGAAAGAAGCTAAGCGAAGACGACGACAGCAGAGGGTTGCGGAGCAAGATGCTATCCAAGAAGAAGCGGTGAATGACCCAGATACGGACGAAGTTCAAAATCCTGCGGTAGAACCGATAGTCACAGATACGGTTCAAGAGGAAAATGCTGAGGAGAATCAAGAACAGCAGGTTGATATGGTGAGAGACGAGCAGGCAGACGTAGTGCCAGAAAGAGGAACCGAGCAGGAGCAAGAAGCTCGTGTTGAGGTAATCATGCCCGAACCGCCAAAACGTCGCCGCATTGAGCGAAAGGCCGACCGTATTCAGGTGATCGGACTGATACCCCATCACCAACATCATCAAATTCTGATAGAGAAAAGGCAGAGCGAGAGGAAAGAGAAAAAAAAAGCTGAGGACAAAGTGCGGGAAGAAGCAGAGAAGAAGACTGAGGAAGAGCAGTTTCTCAAGCGCAGGGCAGAGAAGGGCAAAAATATTGCTGAAGCAGCGGAGGAACACGATGAAATAGGAGAACAACAGTTACCATTTGATCGCTTCGTCAACAATTTTTCCAGAGCAAAATACGCTGAGCTTCTGAAAAGGGATTTCTTATTTGAGCGAGGATTCAGCGGTGATCTCCCACAATTTCTGAGGACAGGTATTGCAGACCACGGCTGGGAGCTATTTAGTGCGAAGCCTGAATCTGTAAACGCACAGGTGGTGCGTGAATTTTATGCTAACATTGTCAAGGAGGATGGATTCCAGGTAATTGTTCGAGGAGTCGAGGTGGATTGGAGTCCTAGTGATATCAACGCACTGTACAATCTTCAGAACTTCCCCCATGCGGCATATAATGAGATGGTTGTAGCGCCATCTAATGCGCAGTTAAGTGATGCTGTAAGGGAGGTAGGTATTGAAGGAGCACAGTAGCAGCTGTCCAAGACTCAGAAGAGGACATTCCAAGCGACTTACTTGAAAAGGGAAGCAAACACGTGGATGGGATTTATAAGACAGAGAATGCTTCCAACAACACACGACTCGACAATCTCCAGGGAACGAATTCTTCTAGCTTTTGCGATTCTGCGGTCTCTCAGCATCAATGTGGGGAGAATTATTTCTGGTGAAATATCTAGCTGTTGGAAGAAGAAGGTGGGGAAATTGTTTTTTCCGAACACGATTACATTGCTATGCAGAAGAGCAAGGGTTCCAGTGGATGAGGGAGATGTTATTCTGTTTGACAAGGGAATCATAGACACGCCCAATTTGACACGGCTCCAGCGCATGCAGGAGGTACGTCAAGGTGGGCTTATTTACGGCATCAACACGATTCTAGAACAACTGGCACTTTCGGCCAGTAGGCAGGAGTTTTCTAAAAGGCAAACTTTAACCTTCTGGAACTATGTTAAGAATCGAGATGTCAGCTTAAGGAAGGCGCTTCAATAGAATTTTTCCAAGCCATATCCAGCCCTTCCTGCCTTCTCTGAGGATCTGTTGAACCCCTGGATTCCACCCCCACCTGTTGAAAGAGGAGAAGAGAATGATGATGAAGAGTAGGGTCAGGAAGATTGATGGATGAGATGATCTTTAGCGAGCATTATTTTTGTTCCTATAATTTTGTTTGCTCGTGCATATCTGACCCAGCTCATTAAATATGTTTGCTTGTTTCTTTTTAATTTTTCTGCTTCTTGGGAAAAAATATATCTGCTTTGTAATGTTTTTCTTATGTAATAATGAAATTTCCAGATGTTTTTTATTCTATATGCACTGAGTAACTCTAACTTAACTAATTTTCTTCTGAATTTTTGAAGCTTGGACTGATTACGCTTAATTAGATCAAGGTATTCTGATCTCCAGAAACCTTTTGCTTGAGCATTTCTTCTAGCCTGGACTGTTGCTGCGGCAAAGAAGATTTTTGAGGTAGTATTGACTTATATGATCCACTTTAAGCTTAGTTCTAGTCTCACGCTTAGTTTAAAATTCAGAAAGAAAAATTTAAGTTTGGGGGTATAATTGCAATAATTAATGATTCATTGGGGACAATGAATAATTCAAGTTTGGGGGACTTTTTGCTACTCCAATTGTTTTGCTCGAGCATTCCTCTCCTTCAAGTAAAAATTTGCTAGGTTGTTGAGTAACCGAGGACATTTGTGATACCCACAGTTTGTCTTCGCGTCAAAAGGTGACCTAGGAAATATGAAAAAAAATGAGAAAAAATTATTTGCTGAAAAAAAAAATTATTTGTTGAAGATTTTGCTGAAAAAAATTGATGGAGCAAAAGTTTTGAAGGATGAATGATGATCCAGCAGTTTTTCTGTCTCCCTGAACTTAGGTGAGCTTCATCATAAAATGTCGCCAATCTGAGGGGCAAGAGATGGAATAACTAAGGATTCTTGAGCTTTATAAAGAGTATTGAGCCTAGTTGGTGATGAGTTTGAGGCAGGGTATATTGTATCATAAAGTGGGTCATCCCATGCTTAAGAGCTTATGACTGTAAGACTGCTTTAAGTCTGAAAAACAAAAATAAACTCCTTGAAAATATGTTTTAAGATGTCTGATAATAGAGCTAGGTTGTGGTAAGTTCTTAGAATTGAGTTAAAAGTGGTGATTATTTGTCCATGCCGGAGGAATCATTTTGCTGCAGCAGAGCTCGGTTTTGCAGAGTGCTCAGGTAAAGGTCAAAGGTAGTATTAGATTGTCTGATTTAATTAAGCTAATTCTTTGTCTAATGTTTTAAATTCTTAAGGGAAGGTGAGTTAGTATTGCTCGGGACGCGCAATAGTTCAAGTTTGGGGGTGTGATAACTGCCCAAAAGGTAGTTACTTAGGCCTCATTTACATAAGGATTTGTGTGTCTTTAAGGCTTAATAGGGTTGGTTTTAGAGAGATAATACATGTTTTAACCCATTTGGAAGAATGAAAGCTTTGGAAATCATTTTGTGCAGAATCTGTTGCTGGGCGACTTGAGGGAGAAAGACTGCCACGTCACAGCTTGTTAGCCAACTTCATGAACCGACTTCTGTTGAGTTATTTTCAGGATAAAGGAGCAAGGAGAGCCCTACACGTGTCCAAGTTGACCTAATTCAAGCCTCATATCCTTCTATAAAAGGAAGTAGCCGTCCAAGTCAAAACCATTCCAACTTTCCTTGGAAGCCAAGTAGTATAGAGAGATTACCAAGAACACCATCATTCGCACGCTGACTAAGGAGATTATTATTTTCTTATTTGTCTTGTGATTATGGACGTGCCTACTCAGATTGTAATTCATGTTTCCATGTTTATTATGAACTAAGTAGCTTAAGGTGTTGGTTAGGAACATGTAGTTCCTGCGCTTAAACTTTAGTAATATATTGATTATTGCATCTTGGTTAATTGTTGTGCCTATTTACATTTTATGCCTGCCTGGCCAGCCGATGTGAATATCTCTCTCTAGTTTCAGGGATGATTTAGAGAGTGTGTGGCAATTATCCACACTACGATCATTGTGTATTGGTGAACGCCAGTGACTGAGCTAGGGATAACCAGTTGCCTAGTGCTTGATCGGTCGCACTTCATTGGGGTTGAAACACATTCCAAAAGATCCAGAGTTTCGGGAGGAATCCGCTAATAATACTGCGAGAGTTGCATGATCAATAATATTGCTAGAGCATCTTTTTAAACAACTACTAAGCCTAACCAGCGTCTGTCTTTAATCTGTCTGTCTATTTGTTTATTCTTTGTTTTGTCATTTACTTTTCTCCAGCATAATTCTTATAAAACCAAATCATTGTTACCACCTTTTAAACCATTAGAAAGTTACACAAAATAGGTAAAGTGGAAGCTAATTCAGGACTCGGATTGATAATATTACTTGCTGCAGACTGTGTATACTTGCACAGGAATCCTAGAGTCTTTTATATCAAATTCTTACTCACTCTAGGAGCCCAACAATGCACCAGAGTCAATAATCCAATTAATGTTTGTAACAGAGGATTTATGACAAATACCTGCTAAATAAGACGTGTTGGAATCAGAGTTAGATTTTGTAGTAGCTAGTTTAGTCTGAAGCATAGTCAGCAGATTATGACATTGTACAAAAGGATCATCAACAGAAGTTTGTTGTTCCTCATTGACCATTGAATTAGCAATTGAAACAGCATGAGCACCAGAAGATCCTTTTGTAGGCTGATAATTCGATTGACTTCCACTAGAATAGTTTGGGTGATTACCTTTTTGGCGATAGCCAGGAGGATAACCATGTAATTTATAGCACCTGTCAACCGTATGGCCTAGGGTTCTGTAGTGAGTACAACTGGGACGATTGTTCTTTTGGCGAGAAGTGTTCTGAGTGTTCGTTGAAGAACAAACAGAGGAGGCAACAGATGAATCTGCTACAACCAATGTCATAGCAGGAGGCGTTGGAAGAATTAAATCAGAACATTGTTCTTCTTCCTGAGAAATTAATGCAAAAGCCTTGGTGACATTTGGAAGAGGATTTATGAGGAGGACATGAGAATATGCATGACCAAAAACGTCATTAAGACCCATAAGGAAACTCAGTAGATATTCAAACTGGACAAAATCATCAATCGATTTCACACATCTACAAGTACAGCAACCACAGGTACAAGTAGGTCTATAAGAAGTATAATCATCCCACGGACTCTCGAGTTTAGAAAAATACATTGTTAATGAATCTTGATTTTGCTTAAAAGTGGTCAATCTGAGACTTTGGTATTTGATGGATTTGGAAGTTGTTCCAAATATGAACCTTGCAACCACAAAAGAGACAAACACATAGAACGTAAATATAATCTCATCTGAGAGATTATGCGATGAAGAGCCGTGATCGTCACAGAGATAACTTTGCAGCACAACATTGCTGATCCATTTACGAAGGCCTTCACGATTGAAGTGTTCGAGGGACATCTAGATGGTCTAGGTCTATGAGCTTTGTACAAAGGATAATCTAGGGCAAGTGGGATATATGTAATGGGTATACAGGATGCCCTAGTTTAGTGTAATTTTACACGTATTTGTACTATATTAATACAACCCACTATTGTTGATTATCGTTTGATGTACACCCCACTAAAGTTTTACTCCAAGTGGGAGTTTGTTGGGTTTTTGGTAGCGCGCTTAACGAGCTATTTTTCCCGATTAATTATAGTTAACCTTGGAATATTATTTGGCCAAATTATGCACTTCAATGTTTATTTTGTAGGAAATTGATTATTGAAGCTAAATTAGAGAAATTGGAGTTGATCGGGTGTTTGGGACGCTAAAAGAGGCAAGGGATCGGAAAGAGATCAAAGCTTAAGGCTTTCAATAGTGGAAGACCTAGGGTAGTAGGCTGGAGCTTGGGATAGCTTCTCAATGTTGCCTTTCCTTTTCTGTTTTTTGTGGTAGCAAGACAGCATCGTGATGTTGTCCATAGCGTCTCGACGTTGTCGACAGTTTTCTATAAGTACAATATGATGTGCTACGGTTTTGGGGAATCCAATTGGTTAGATTTTAGCCCTAATTTTGACTAGAGACCTTTAGTGGGAGCTGAAGCAAGGCCAAAGAGTGGGATTCAAGCGAGAAGACGTGGAGATCGTGACGAGAACGTGCGGTGTCAACGGATTCGAGTTTTTCCTTTCCTTTTCCTTACCTCTTGTTGTTTTTATGGCTTTTCTTTCAATTAGTGTTTGTAGTTTCAAGACTATGAGTTGCTAATTGTTTGTCTTAGCGATTGATGTAGTTGTTTAGATTGTTGGATTGATTTATGGTATGAATGTGCCTTTGTTTTACCTATGCAATTATGATTAAATGCTTTCAATTACTTGATTACTAGTTGAATGATTTAAGTGTTGAATCTTGCTCGGGAGAGGAGATTTAGCCTAGACTTTACTAATTGCGTGACTAAAGTATAAATTCTAACATCAGGAGATTTATAATCACTTTAGAAGTTGTTAGAAGAACTAAACTCAAAGCCTTGCATGTTAATGAACTTAGATAGGGATATCAAGTTTGTTGCAAGCATGAGAATCAATTATGCTCGGGAGAGATAGTTGTGATTTACGGTTCCTAGACTTGTAAAATAATTGCACACTAATTCATTCCCATTAATTAATCCTCAATCTCAAATAATGAAATCAATTCCTTAAGAGTTTTTCCATTTGAGTCTCCACCTTTATTTTATGCTTTTGTAATTAGATTTATCTTTTGCATTAAGTTTTTCTCACTAAATAAAATTGGACAAGATTATTCACGGTAATTAATTAACTAGAAAAACCAATCCAGAGGACAACACTCGTTGTACACGAAAACATTATATTATTACTTGACTCATACACTTGCGGTAAGCAAATCGTGCATCAGTTTTATGTCCTAAAAGTCGTGGATAGTAAATGTAACAAGTTAATTATAATCAATAAATCGTTATTGAGGTTATTCAATAAGATATTATTGAATGGTTGTTTAGTTTTGCATTATATAACCCAAATCCAATAAACTAGAACCCCTGGCTATAATATGAATACTTGAATTTTATGTGGAGACATAAAAGTGGATCAAGTTCTAGTAATAGCCAAAATGATCTATAGTATATGGATAGGGTTGGGTACCTTATCTTAAGGACACTATGCGATGCGGCCAACTTTGTTCTTAGTACCAACGATGTGATCCTAAATCGTAGGAGTGTCCAAAATTGAACCGAAAACCGACCTGACCAACCAAAAACGGCCAACTTTGTTCTTAGTACCAACAATGTCATCCTATGCACAAGGTTTTTCTTCACATGCAGTGGGAGTCGGTTTTGTCAACAAAACCGACTGTCAGTCGATCGGGCCAACTTAAAAGCAAAAATCTACCGACCGACTGATATTTACATATCTATTAATTATTAAAAAAAAATAATTTGTCACCTGTGCATGTACAGCAACGGCACACTACACACTGCATGCAGTGTACAATCTTTTCAAACTTGGTATTTTCAAGAAAGTTTCATAATTACATTTTAAAAAATTATTTAATTTTTCTTCTCTCCCTCGTTTTTCTTCCCTCTTTTATCTTTGGTTTTCATTTTCACATAACTGAAACTTCTTATCTTTTTCTTATTTTTTTCTCACTTCTTTCTTTCTCTCTTTTCTCTTCATCAACGATGAACCTCCTTTTTTTTCTTTCTCTCTTTTCTCTTCACTTTCTCTCTTACCTTCATCAAACCTTTTTTTTTCCTTTCCCTCTTTTATCTCTTCATATTTGTCTTCTTCTACGGTTGAGCTTTATCAAACTCCTTGGATTCGACTTGGACGACATTCTTCTTTCTCCCTCATCTTTTCTTTTCCTTCAACATCCAAAACCGACTAAATGGATCGACCGACCGTGTATTTGGTCGGTCGGTTTCATGAAACGTCCCAAAATTGGTAACTATCGACCGATCGAAACAGAGAGGTCGGTTTTCGACAACAGTTTTCTCCCAAAATCGACACTGACCGATCGACGAATAGCCCTACTAAATTGTTCATGTGGAGACATGTGAGTGAGGGCGTCTTATGCAATAAGTTTGCATAAGACTGGAATGTGATGAAACAAGTCACTTTCTCTTTATAACGTCATTTACTGTTGAAGCTGACTATTTCATACGATGATTGAGGGCATGTGTGGCGTTGCTAATGAGCAACACTTGCTCGAGTGCAAGTATACACTATCAAGTAATAAAGTGGAAAGTATTCCGGATATCGTACCCAAGGGAGATGGTGAACACAAGATTCTGTAAGGGACTGTTTGGGGCACTGAGTTGGTTATAATAGCTGGGGGTTATGATAGTCTGGAGATTATAATAGTCTGGGTGTTATAATAGTCTGTGTTTGGGGTGTGATAGCGAGCATAGCTAGCTATTTTTCTATGATTAATTAAGCTAGTCTTTTACAATTATTTGCCCAAATTTATGCATTTTTATGTTTTATTTGTAGGAAGTATGTGCTTGAAGCTTAATTCAGCAATTGGAGTCAAATGGAGCTTTCAATCTAAAAAAAAAAAATAGCGTCGCGACGCTATAGAAAATTTTCCAAATTTGCTGATCGCGACAGCGTCTCGACGCTACGACGAAATTTTGTTATTTAAGCATCCTTTCGGCTAGGTTTTTAGGGACTTCGATTTGGGGACTTTTGGAGCCGACTTTAGAGCAGAAAGATGACAGAATTGAGCTGAAGCAAAGGGGACTAGTTGGAAATCAACCCATTGTTCGTGGGGATCGTGACGGGGACGTTCGGTCTCGGCCTACAACGAGTCTATTTCTCTTTTCCCTTACTTTAGACACTTTTTATGGCTTATTTAGACTTAGTTTATATTGTAACGAGGATTATGTGTAGCTAAGTTTAATTCTTAGGGATTGATGTAGCCGTTGGGCAAGTTTTGGATTGATTTACGGTATTTATGCTATTGATGTCATTTATGCATATGTTGTATGCTTAATGCTTTCGATTTACTGGCCATAAATTGATCGATGTTTATATTTGAATCTAACTCGGGAGAGAGGATTTAAATTAGTAATCAATATGCATAACTAGAATTTAGCTAAAAATCGGGAGATTAAGGTTAATTCTAGAAATTGTCATAAAGGTTAGCCTTATTGCCTTGTATGTTTATTGGATTTAGATAGGGATATCGGGTTCAATTGCATATGGGAGAATCATGTATGCTCGGGAGAGATATGTGTGATTTTAGTTGCCAAGATTTATGAATCATAGCATGTGTTAATCCGTTTATTAATCCATAACTCCAATTGGTGAAATCAATTCCCTAAGACCAATTATTCCCAGTTGATTGTCACTTTTTACTTTAGTTTTGTATTTGATTAATTCATATTCTCATTCAATTTGATTCCCTAAATAAAATTGGTCAAAAGTATTTTCGATAATTAAAATTTGGCTAGACACCAATCCAGAGGACGACATTCGATTGCAAAATCACTATATTATTACTTGACCCGTACACTTGCGGTTAGCAAATTGCACATCAGGGTGCAGATAATTATAGTCTATGATAAAATAGTCTGTGTTTGGGGTGCAGTGTTTGGGATGCAGATTATTTTAGTCTAGGTTCAAATAGTCTATGTTTCAAGCTGACTGTTTTTGTTTTTCCTGACTTTTTTATTTTTTGTTTATTTTCCTCATACAACTTTGTACTTCAAATATTAATAAAAAAAATGGGTTTAGTTGTAAAAAAAATAAAGTTTTTGGTACAGGGGTTAAATTATGTGTTTAACTTAAAAGGAAACAAAAATAACCTAAAGTAAAGGTTGATTTTCTTTGTTTTAGAGCCATAAGTTTTTTTTTTTTTTTTTTTTTTGAAAATTAGGGTTGATTTTCACAAAATAAGTCATTTTATGATTTCATATAGAAAAACCATATTTGTTTCATTTATGTATTTCCAACATAAAAATGGTAAATGCTTATTCAAAACTCATTTTACCTTCAATATCAAAAAAATCAAATAAAATAGAAATCACATAAAATAAAAACTTGAGTAGTATTTTTTAAAAAAAATTATTATTATCACGGTAAACTTAAATACGATGAGTATAATTTGGAATGAAAAATATGGTACGATGAAGGTAAACATTCATATACTTCATTATCAAAAGTAATTATGTAATAAAACTCCATATTTATATATGTACAAAGACAGCCTAGGATCTAACTCCTTAGAAATTTTCCGGTTTTTCCGACGACCACCAACAAATTTTTTTACGACCGAAAATTTTTTACCTCTTTTTTCCTTTCATTTTTTTCTACTTCTTTTGTTTTCTTCATTTTCGTTTTTTATATATTTCGAAATGAAAATGAGAAGAAATATTTTAAAAAAAAAAAAAAAAAAGTCGCTGGAAAAAGTTGTCGGTGATCGCCGGAAAAGTGGCCGAAAATTCGACGGCGGTCGCCGAAAAAGTTGTCGGTGGTCGCCGGAAAATTCGTCGGTAGAAAAGTCAATGAGTCACATGGAAGAAGAAAGAAAAGAGTTACTGTAGAGAATGTATAGAATAATTGGGTGGGTTGAATAGTGGTTACTGTAGCAACACGGAGGGAAAAAATAACCAACTCCACCCCTTATTTTTGTTGATGCCCCAAACACTGGGTTGGTTATAATAGCCCCCACTATTATAACCAACACAGTGGGCCAAACGGCCCCTAAAATGGGAACCTCCTCTAAATTTGCTACCACGGATGGTAACCACGAAAAATAGTTTGATTGAGGTTTTGGTTTAAGGAAAAAATTGGAAATATGCAAGAAAAATAAAACGATAAAAACACAATGAGATAAACTGGAGAATTCAAGTAGTTTTAAACTTTAGCTTTCGATTACACCCACCTATGCGCCTGCAAATTACTCAGGCATTGTAGTCGGTTGAGAAACATTATCTATGTTGCCCACATAGACATGATGCAGATAACATCTCTCAGTTGCGCCCGCAATTGCCTTGACAACTATATTGTGAGTTAAGTCGGACTTCTATTCAGCTCCGTTGTAGGTGCCTTTAGAAGACTAAGCCAACTAGACATCTATTTCTAGGGTTAGTTGAAACTTAGATAAATAATGCTCACGACTCTTAAAACCCTAGTGGTTCCAGTCCTATTTCTAGGATGCAAGAAATCAAAGTCCTATTTCTAAGATCTTTTACACTATTGTTTTGCGAACTCGCGTCTTTAACTCCAACCTTTCGACCATCAACTAAATACAAACTATGTTAACCTAAGTGATCAGTTTAAGCTAACAATAAACTTTAATTTCAACAAAAACAAACTATGCTAGAGGGAGCAAAGTTGCTTTTGCATAGGTAGACTTTCTTCTACTCAAGGAATCCACATATTTGAACCCCCAAGTAGAAGCTTAGCTCATCATTGAAAATAAAGTGCAAAACATAAAAGAAAATAAATTCTACATAGAGAAAAGATAGTTGAAATTAATATTAAAGAATGAATTGAGTACAAGAGCTTAACTTACAAAGGAAAAGTAAATGAAAACAATAACAAGATGTAAGATCGTATGGCAACACTAGAGGGGGGTGAATAGAGTTGCTTAATAAAATTTAAAACTTTTTGCTAAATTAAAATGAATTGATTTAAACTAAATAAATTTAATAAGCACTATAAAACATAAAATATGCTAGAAATATTTGACAATTTTCCTAGGCATGCAATCTATTCATAAAAATGAAATAGCGAAAATTAAAATAGTAGAGAGAGAGATAACACCGGAAAATTTTATAGTGGTTCGGAAATCCCTACTCCACTCCCCAAGACTCCTCCTTGGGTATTTTACTGCAACAACTCTCTTACGGGTGAGAACCAAACCGACTCTTTTTCCAGGTTCAAGAGTAAACCTCTACCGATCCTTTTACAGGTTCAGGATCCAACCTATACTGATCTTTTTAAATGGGTTCAAGATCAAAACCACTACGATCCTTTTAACCGGGTTGAGGATCAAACCACTACAAATCTTTTTCGGGTTCAGGATTAAACCACTCACTCAATTCCCAAGGTGCACTCACACCTTATTACAATTCCCAATAATAAATGAAAGAAAAAGCTCACAAAATAAAATGCATCTTGAAGGCTAATTACACAAGGTTGAGCACTCTAATAAAAACCTCACAAAATAACAATAAGCCAATTTAGGAGCAAAGGAGGACAAAAATTTGAGAGTAGAGAGACTTGAGAGAATAAGACTTGATAGCTTTTTGGTGTATGTTGGCGGAGAAGAGAATGGATCAATTTATAGATGGAGGAATTGAATTTTGGCCATTGGATTAAATTCAAAATGGATGGTGGAGATTTGATTTAACGAGAAGGGAAAGAATTTTGAATTTCAAAATGAGATTGAAAATATATTGAAATTAAGAATGAAATTTGAAAGATTGAAATTGGGAGATTTTGAGAATAAAATGGGAATTTGAAATGATATGAAATTTGGAAAGAATTCAAATTTGAATGAGGTGTAATTGGTGAAATTTTGGAGAAATTTGAGAATTAAAAATGAGATTAAAATATGAGATTTGAAAAGGATTAAATTTAAGAGATAATGAGAATTAAAGAGGATTAAAAATAGGAGTCAAATGGTAGGAATTGATTCAACCAACTATTCAAAATCAGGTCCACGTCAGCTGCCACATCGGATGCCACGTAAGTGCCACGTCATTGCCACGTAGGCCTTTTCTTCTAATCTTCTTTTGCTTGTAACTTTTTCGTTTGAACTCCGATTTGAGCGATTCTAAATGCGTTGAAATCGTATTTCCGAGCTTTACAAGATGAACACTTTAAAACACTAAAATTATTATTAAATTAAATTTTTTTATCATCAAAACATATAGTATGATTGAAGCTCGTAAAGCTAACACAAGACTGCTAGAAGTAAAAGAATGCTAAACAAAAGTAAAGACAAGACTCAATTAAGGATCTCTCCCTCTCTATCTAGCTTACACTTGTCTTTTTTCAAGGAGAGACAAGTCTTTCTCTTCTTCTTCTTTTGAATGGAAGAGTCGATAGAGGCTAAAAGACCTGGAACTCGGAGTGGTTACAAGATGAGAAGAGAAAAACTTTAAAATGTATCTTAAGGACGAAAACTCCAAGCCCTCTTTGCTTCTTGCATCTTGGTCCCCTTTTATAGACTTTGGAAGGTGAGGTTGGTTATCAAGATCAGTGTGAGAAGACCTTGGAAGGTAAGAATCCACAATCTTCGGAGATTTGATACCAGATTGGAGATTTTCGAACAATTCTGTGAAGATCCCACGAATCTCGGTATTCTGTCGAAAAGCCCAGTTACGGTCGCAACTCAAGCGCAATTCTTCCTATGCACAACTTTGACAAGTTTGTCTTATGCATGGGGCTACTTTCCTTATATGGCTTGCAGGCGCATTTTGATCACATATCCCACATCCTCAGGTCCAGATGCAGGCGCAATTCTTCAGCTTTAACTTATTTGCTCTGCTACCTTTACTCTCCTCTTACAGTCGCATCTTCCTCATAAATTCTTCTGCACAAAAACATTAACTTGGATAAACTCTTACAAAAATAATCTCCTTTTGTACATTTTAAGCATAAATTCTATAATTCTAAGATTTTCTTCATGATTTACAACTTTTGCTAAAATGAGTTGAAATGATAAGATTTTAAACAGAAAGTCTTTGCTTTCCAAACAATAACCTAGGTTTTTAAGGCTAAATAACACACATAAATAAGCGTTGTCAATGACCTAGGTAACTCGATCTTAATTCTGAGCTAATTATGAACTCCTGTTTATTCAGGATTATCCTTTGATTTGCATGGGTGAGAGTGGCTTAGTATCACTGACTCAATAAGCCGACCATTTTGGAGATAAGATCGAGTAGATAGTTGGGGACATAGTCCTACAAGATGGAATTCACTCCTACCCATTTTTAGGGATAGTAGCGAGGTTGTTCCCTTAAGTGTTGACTCCGAGTCTTGAACAAGGGCACCCACCCTCTCATTGGCCTGAGAGGGACTCTATTTGATGGTTCGACCACAAACCACATTGTTCATTAGAGGATCAGTGAGACTTAAGGAACAATAAGTAACTTTAGGGGTAAAACGGACATTTGACCCAACTATAGTTATGAACAACCTATGAATGATCGACTTACTAATCATGGTTATATCAAGTGGACAAAAATATATCTACAGTGAGGGGAGTGCAGCTACTAGGCTATAGTGGAATGTCCCGGTAGTTAGCGAATGTTGGTTAATTAGGTTAATGGGTTTAGCCGGTTAATCTCATATCGTTGGAGCTCATGATCTGTAGGTCCATTAGGTCCCTCTGCTAGCTCATACGGACTGAACCTTAGAACAGTGTGATGAGAGAATTTGAATTGTTCAAATTCGATTTAGGGAATTAACGTTAACTTAACATATTATAATTTAATTATGAATTAAATTACAAAGAGAGTTGGAAATATTTAAAAATGATTTAAATATTATTAATATGTATAGGATACATATAATAGTTTGAATTACATGTGAATGGGGATTCATATTCTAACAAACGATTTTTTAAGATCGAGATTGATGAAATTATTTAATTTGGTATATGATATTAAATTAAATAATTACAATTAATTGAAATGTTTAATTAATTATTTATTTAAATTAATTTTATTTAAAATTGATTATTTGAATTAATTTTAAACTAAAATTAATTAAGTATAATGAATTTCTTTTAATAGAAATTCAAGAGGTAAAATTTGTGTATGTGACACATGAGCCTCATGACTAAACTAATTCACTTGGAGGTGTATTTAAATCCTTCATTTGAAAGATGCATGGCTCATGTGTTTTTTTGTATATAAAGGAATGAAGGAATTGAAGATGAAGTGGTTGGAATTTTCCACAAACAGAATGCTTAAATCCCTCTCAAAACCGTGTACTTTCAACTCTAAAACCCACAAGTCTTTCTCACTAATTCATCACAATTCGGCTCCCACAAGCTTGTTCTAAGGTTGGAGAATAGCAGGGAAGATCTCGGTGGTGTCCCACGAAATGTTCGTGTTGAGAAACAACTGAAGGATTTGCCTGAATTTGTGCATCAAAAAGGTTAGTATGCAATGCTCTGTTTTTCGGTTTATGTTTGGTATGTTTTTCAATTGAAAAATTCATGTAATTTAAGGAATCATTTGGTGCAGGGTTTTGGAGATGGAAATGAGCAAAGGTTTCTGATACTCTTGTTTGGTACAAGGTTTCTGTGGTGGGCCATGGGAAAAAAGCATTCTCATGCATCATTTATGCCCATGGACAATGGTTTTTTATGCCCTTGTAAAAGTATGAGTTTTCTCTTTGTCCATCTCTTCTTCTTTATTTTTATATGCAATTTTATTTTGAATATAGTTAATTAATTAACTAATTGATACTAAATTTAAAAAAATAATATAATAAACTATTTAATTAGATTAAATAAATGATAATTTGTCAAGAATTTCAAATTTTTTTAAACAAATACTTAGTCCAAGTTTATTAAATGGATACAATTACATATTTACTGAAATTATAATTAATTAGTTAACATTATCGAAAAATATATTTAATTATTGAATTAAAATTATTTAAATGAATTTTATATAAAAAATAATTTTTCAATAATTATAATTAATTACTTATGGATTATTTTTCACCAATTAATTATATATTTGGATTTTATTATAATAAATAAATAATCGTATTGTTATTAAAATATTTTTCTAATTAATATTTATGGATGCAAATATATTAAATTACTGTAATTAAAGATATTTATTAAAAAAATAATTAAATAATTTTAATTAGTTAAATTAATTGATTCAATTAAAATTATTTCATAATTTTAATTCATTAGATTTTATTAATACTTTGAATTTATTTTTATTTTTTATTGATTAATTTATTAAAATTATATTAGGTTTAGATGATTAATTCTAAAAAATAAATACAGACATAATTAGTTCTCGTAAAATCATAATGACATTCTCATGCACAATCAAACATAGTTATCTTTTATTCCCAACAATCTTATTCATAGGCATCATTTATTCCAAAGCATTTAGAAAACCTTAAACCAAACGAGAATCGCTTCCGCTCGAGTGTCGTCACTCCTAAAATGTGAGGGTTGTGCATTTAAATATGATTTAATTGCACATATAATTAAATATAAGATATTTAATTAGATTAATTAATTAATATTTAATTAAATTAATTAAATTTGTTTAATTTTATTTAATTAAAAACCAACTTTCCATGTGGGGAGTGGTGATATGTGTTGGGTTTTATGCCCTAAAACTCGTAGATAGTGAATGTAAACAAACTGTATAATTGTTTTGATAAAGTTTTATTGAGTTTCTACAATAAAGTGTTATTGTTAAGTATTGCACAATATGACCCAAATCTAATAAACTAAGATCCAAGGTTGTTTGTATGTAACTTGAACTAGTATGTGGAGACATACGGGGATCGTTGTTCAAGTAAGAACCTAAAAGGTCTATAGTACAAGGATAAAGTTGGGTACCTTATCCTGGTAACACTATGTGATACGACCCACTTTGTATTTGATGCAAACGCAATGATCCAACGCGTTCGTGTAGGGGACATGCGAGTGAGGGTATCCTATGCAACGAGTTTGCATAAGACCGAATCAAGAAATAGTAATCGCTAGCTGTAACATCGTTAACTAGTTGGATTTTTATTTCACTAGGATGACCTAGGCAACTTAGTCTGAATCCTGAGTAGACTATGGACTCCTATTCACGAGGGATTGTCCTTTGATTTGTATGGGTGAGAGTGGTTAGTACGCTGACTCAATAAGCCTATCATTTTGGGGACAAGACCGAGTGGAAAGCTAAGAACATAATCACACAAGATGGAATTTACTCTTTCCCGACTTTGAGGAAGTAGATGAGTGTTCCCTTAAGTGGTGTCTCCAGGTCTTGAACAAAGGGCCCTACCCTCTCACTGGCCCGAGAAGGGTTTCTATTTGGTGGTTGGACCTTAAACAAGTTGTTCATTAGAGAAGCATCGGTACTTAAGAAGGTAGAGGTAACTCAGGGGTAAATAGGTAATTTTACCTAGTTGGAGTTACGAACATTCTTGAAAGACTAACTTGCTGTTACTAGTCTATATCTGTGGACACAAAATTATGTCTGCAGTAAGAATTGTGCAACTGTGGGTCTTTAGTGGAGTGAACCCACAGTTAACGAAAATTGATTAATTGGTTAATGAGTTTAGTCAATTAATCTCACATCGTTGGAGCTTCTGATCTACAGGTCCATTAGGTTCCACTGGTAGCTCGTAAAGAGACTTGAGGCAATTAAATATTAATTGTAAATTGAAAGTGTTCAATTTATTTAGGAGAATCATATAGTGTATGATGATACATTATATTATAAAGTTTATGAAACTTTATAATATAATGTTGAATTAATTTCAAAATTAATTTTGAGAGAAAATATTTGAAGGAGTTCAAATAATTAATATGAATTGGATTCATATTAAAACTATAGGATATGTGGGAAATATTCATTTAAATATGATTTAAATGAAATGATTTAATTAATTATTTAATTAAATAAATATCAACCCTATTACAACTGAGAAGAGTAATTGATTATTAATTAATTAAATATGTCCCTAACCTATTATGAATAGGAAACGGATATGACACTCTATATAAGCCATAGAATGCATCACAGTTGTTTTATCCCATTCATTCTCATGCTCTCAGAGAATTCCCCTAAAAGCTTCCAAGACTCCCACCAATCTTATGCCTCTAGACGTCTCAGAGTCATACCGGTGTAGGCATAGTGGTGGTGTTTGCGATTTCTGAAGAATTTCCAACGAAGATCAAGCTACGTTGTTGTGTTTTTCTTCTAAGAGAAGGATTAAGAGTTTAGGTGAAACAGTCAAGTTGCCAACGACAGTATGTTGGTGAAAACCTTTTTTTTCTCTAAACTTGCATGAATTAAATAGACTTTAATTCAGTAAATTCCAACATGCTATAGCCATATTTACAACAAATTTTTGTATGATAATTATTGTAAATTTTTCCCATCGTATCGGTATTGTAATCTAGATTAAAATACAGTCATAGGTTCTCTGATAAATATTCCGCTAAGCTAGGGATTTCATTCCTACAATATGGTGGGGAATTATTTGATAACTCTCTCTCATGTTAGTTACGCAAGATGATGAGATCTAGAAAAAAGGTTCTTAGATCAAGTTCATTCTGTCTCCCACACAAGTCTCTGCAAGGAGATACTTTCTCTAAGAAAATCTCTCCATTTCTCAAAAGAATACACAGAGAAAATTTTCTCTGTACATCTTCCCTAAATTCAAGAAGGGTCTTACAACCTAGTTCCTAAACTCAGAGGATAGTGGGAAAGACGTTCTAGTGGTGTCCAATTGTTGTTGATCTTGGTTCGTGACCACCATTGGAGAGAAGGGAAGAATTTGCTAGATTCGGTCTTCAAGGGTAAGTGTTATCCTTTCTTCCCTTAGTTTAGATTAGATTTAATAGCATGGTTAGCCTAAGTAGAAATTTGTAGAAGTGTTATGTATTTTTCATGATTCTATACTGTGTATGTTTGGTTTCCAAATTTAAACGAAACACATGCAATCGCACTCGCTTTTGCTGTGGGATTCAATACCTTCAACCCCCACTCGCATGTCTCCACATGAACGATTTGGATCATTTCATTTGTATCAAATACAAAGTGGATCATATTCATAGTGTCACCGGGATAAGGTACCCAACCTTATATCTATACTGTAGACCCTATAGGTTATTACTTGAACACGATCCCCTATATGTCAACCACATATTGTTCATGTATATCGATGCACTTCCGCTGTGCTGAGGCTTTCATCCCCTTCAATCGGCATCAGAGTCTTCGCTGTCCCTATTAATCGATATTACAATTTGCGATAGGTTCTAATAGATGAGATTTATGCATAATATATGTATGGTTTGCATTGAACTGTTTAGGATAATTTTATGGCCATAGATTTTAATTTTCATGTCATTTGATCATGTAAGGGCCCGGTGTTTTGGGAATTTTATGTAAATCGAGTCCTATGTAAGTCCGGGTCTAGAATAAGTTTTTATGAGATGAAAATCGAAGAAATTGCGACAAATCGAGGCCAAAAGACGAAGAACAGCTGCTGTTTTTTGCCCAGAAAGTGCTCTAGACGCAATAGATTTTGGAATTGTAGAAGGATTTTAGGATATAATTTAGCAATAATTATTGTAATTTACTGCTTTATTTTATCCTATGAGCCAAAATTAACCGGTTCAATTGCTATTTATATGCTTTGTGGATGTCATATAGAATATTTAATCCCACCTTTGGTTATAAACATGTTCATGCATTTATTTATATATATTATAAATTGTTATAATGTATGTTTTAAATGCAAGGATATTTTCATACGTATTTTAATATAAGTGTATATTAAATATATGAAAATAATAAAGCATGAAGCATGCTATTACTTAGATTAAATATAAGTAGTTATGTTTAATATGATGAATGCAGCATGCTTGATTGATTTTCTTGATTGGCTTATAATTGTTATATTAAAAGAAAATCAGTATTGCATGAAACATGAAATATCCATAATAATTAATATAATTGTTATATTATTTCTCATGCGATGCAATTAGTATGGTTTAATTATTTTATATGAATGAGATTGTTGAATGAATTAAACCCTAGATTCTTGATTATAGGATTAATCATTAAAATTTGAAATATTTTTTTTAAATTAATGATTAGTGTAAAGAATTTTAAAACTAATCCTAGCGACATTACTAACTCCCTAACCGATTGCACCGAAAATTTCGGCAACATAACGGCATACGTAGGACTAAACCAAAATTTTTATCATACCTGTTAAGCATAAAACACACTTCTATAAGCCAACCAACCCACATCTACACACCACAACGCCACAGATACACACCAGAACTTCTTTCTCAAACTAGCGAGTCAGATCTCGCATTCACAACCAACATTAAAAAGATTCATGTTAGATAAAGGCATTCAACTAAATTACTAGAAACAACTTAATGATATTAATAGGAAGGAAACAAAACTCAAATGAAGCTAACCATAGCTAGGGGCTAACTTCTCAATTTAAAACAACTAGACAAGCCCTTAATTGAATTAAACATAAACACTGTTCTATACAATCAAAAGAGTAAAATAACTATTTATGACAAACTAGATAATCAAAAACTTGAAACAAAGATGTCTAGACCAGTGGAGTCACTCCTCGTGCACCTCCTCAGCACCACCGAGCTCATCGTATGCAAACTCACTTGCATCATCTAAAAATGTTTGGGGGGAGAAAGGGGAGTGGGTCAGTACAACCATGGTACTGGTAAGCAGCTCACACCCGGTGAGCCATCAAGCATCAAACAACAAAATCAACATGCTAGGCACATGCATCCAACATACTCTTAAGCAATAAACACATAATCATGCTTCTTAAAACGAGAACTTAACAACAAGACTCATGCTAACTCAACAGAATGACTCATGCATACACACAACATGCTATGCAACTCCACATGGATTTCGCTCCATGCTCGCTTTCTTAGCACATGATTTACGCGTCATGCCACGCACCAAAACACATGAATTCTGCGTCATGCAATGCAACTTAACACGTGATTTCCGCGTCACGTTCCGCACCAAAACATGATTTTCGCGTCATGTAACGCACTCACACCCAGCACATGAATTACGCGCCATGCGCAGCGCACACTCACACGTGATTTAAGCGTCACGCTCCGCACTCACAACCCACACGTGATTTACACGTCACGCTCCGCACCAATAACATGATTTCTGCATCATGTAGTGCAATCTTAACACGTGATTTCCGTGTCACGCTCCGCACACACACCCAACTCACCTCTCCATGAGCACACAGACTATGTAACCATGACACACTCGCAACATAGCCCAAAAGCAATAACATAACATGCTTAACACCAATCGGAACAACATACTTTAAAACAAGTAGAACAACGCGCTTATCACATATAGCAAGTTACATAACAACCAACAGAACATACTAGAGAAACGAGTAACAAACAATATGCTTATGCAGTCAAATAGACTCAACGGATAGAAACTACTTACCAAAAGCTTACGAGCGCCTAAAGAACTTCTTAAACAGCTCAAAAGATCCAGAAAGCCTCCTAAACAACAATGATAACTTCTAAAGAATTAAAACCAACCTTCTAAATATTTTAAATATGCTAGAAAGCCATAAATCATCTAAGGAAAGTCTATTTCCTTGTTGGACAGCCACTCAAAATTTCCCAAAATAAAAACCCAAAACCTTTAGATCATGGGTAACCATGTCTAAGGCACAACGGGCAATGGGTATTCACCGAATGACTATAATCAAAGCTTTTCAGCCGTTGGATAGTAAATAGATGACATGAATTCGCACTCTAAGGACTCCTAGAGGTTGGGGAACGCTACTAAAGCCTAGACAATTGATAGATGGTAATTTAACATGCTTTTTAAACACCACGAACAACAAGTAAAAACTCCTAAATTCATGATTTAAGAACCTTCAAGGGTTGGGTAAGACTAATTAGGCGACGACACATAATGGACATTAATTGAAGCATGCTTTTAAGCCATGAACAACCAACGATAACCCATTTAACTCACACTCTAAGGACTCTAAATGTTGGGCAATACTTATAATGCCTAAGCTAAAGGAATGAAAATCCTTTGTAGCGGAAGCGTGTATCAAATCGTTTCGTTCTTAATTGGGTTTCATAGAAATACTGATACATTGGCCTTAAAATTACAGAACAATTCTATAATCTAAACAGATTAAGCATGCAATTCTAAATTCTAAACGATTTAGAATTTGAGAAACTTACTTGTTGATGCACAAAGCGTCTCTGCACTATGCTCCAAAAACACGAACGATTCGTCATTGACCTCTCCAAGAACACCCACTATCCTCTGGATTACTGAAGTAGAGATTGTGGTATCTCGTTTTTCTTGGAAAAGGGAAGAAAGTTTCAGCATCAACCTTGCTGTAATTTCTTGAGAGAAATTGAGAGAGAGATGGATAGCAATTCAGGAAGAGAGAGATCTTCACACACCGTTCTTCAGCAACTCACTCATGTTGGTTGAAAGGAAGGGAGTGAGGGGGAGTTACACGATTAACTCCCCTTACACTTGGCAAATCCCCATTCCCCAACAAAACTGTTGGGGAATAATAATTATTAATTAATCTCATTAATTTAATAATTATTAATATTATATGTTATATACCTAATTAATTTAACCAAATTAATTTTAGTTAAATTAATTAATAACATATAGTTTTAAAATTCAATTAAATCATATTTAATTGAATTAATTCAACCAACTAATTAAATATCATATATCTAATTAATATTATATTTGAATTAAACTCAAATATGTCTCTCTCACTTAACCTATAGTTTTAATGTGCATCCAATGTACATTAATTATGAACTATAGAATTAATTTAATTAAATCAAATTAAATTAAATTAAATTAAATTAATTCTTCAATTAATTAATTCATTAATTAAATATCTTATATTTAATTAATTTACTATTTGAATCATATTCAAATAATTCTCTCATAAACTATAGTTTTAATATGAATCTTGTTCACATTAAATATAACCTATAGTTCCAATACGAATCTAATTCATATTTAATATTTGAACCCTTTCAAATATTTAATTCTCTCTTCAAATATTTAATTCTCTCATTAATTAATTTTGAATCACATCCAAAATTAATTTTATATTATAAAGTTTAATTCACTAATTAAACTTATATTATAATGTATCTTCATACATTATCTTAATTGTATCATATACAATATAATTCCCTTAATGAATTTGAACACACTTCAAATTCTATTCAAGACTATTTAACCTCAGAATCCTTTACGAGCTAGTAGGTGGACCTAATGGACCTACAAATCAGAAGCTCCAACGATACGAGACTAATTGGCTAAACTCATTAACCAAGTTAGTCAACATTCGTTAACTGTGGGTCACTCCACTAAAGACCCACAACTGCACTCTTCTCACTGTAGAATATTTCTGTATCCACGGATATTGACCAATAACGGTAAGTCAATCCTTCACGAGTGTTCGTAACGCCAGTTGGGTCAAATTACCGTTTTACCCCTGGGTTACCTCTGGATCCTTAAGTACCACTGGTCCCTCTAATGAACAAGTTGTTTAGGGTCCAACCACTAAACAGGAGTTCCTCTCGGGCTAGGAGAGGACGACGCGTCTTTGTTCAAGACCCGGAATCAGCCCTTAAGGGAACACACATCTACTTGTCCCAATAGGGGAAGGAGTGAATTCCATCTTGTACTAATCAAAGGACAATCCCTCATGAGAAGGAGTTCATGACACACTCAAGATTAAGATTGAGTTACCTAGGTCATCCTATTGAAACAGTAACCTAACTAGTTAACGGTGTTACATCTAGTGGTTTACTATTTCATGGTCCGGTCTTATGCAAACTCATTGCATAGGATACCCCCGCTCGCATGTCTCCTACATGGACGCCTTGGATCAATACGTCTATATCGAATACAAAGCGGGCCGTATCACATAGTGTTACCAAGATAAGGTACCCAGCCTTATCCTTGTACTATAGACCTTTTAGGTTGTTACTTGAACACCAATCCCCGTATGTCCCCACATACTAGTTCAAGTTACATGTAAACAACCATGGATCTTAGTTTATTGGATTTGGGTCATATTGTGCAATTCTAGACTTAATATGACAATAACACTTTATTGCATAAACCTCAATAACACTTTATTGATACAAGTGTATAATTCGTTAATCATTCACTATCTACGAGTTTTAGGACATAAAACCCAACATAAGCAACTCATGGGTAACGATTTTAACATGCTTTTAAAGCTTAACACATAACGACAACTCAACTTAAAGCTAACAAGATTAGGGACAAAGGTGAAACTTATCCAAACGGATCCGCTTTTACGCTAGACAGGTTATTCTAACCTCGAACAGCGTGTTAGAACGCTCCTTGGACAGTGGGTGATCGAACTTAAGTGATTCGAACTCAATCGAACACTTAGGCGACACTGCAGAATAGAATTTCAATGCTATCTTAAAATTTCCAGCACCTAATCCATTGGGTAATTAATTTAAGCTCTAACCATGAACGAGTAAAGCTTAAACTTACCGAACAAAGCGATTCAAGGACAAATTACCCTCTGGACAGATACAAAAACACGAAAGACGGGGCCCCGAACTGCTGCTTGCGCAAGATCTAACCAAAACCACGCAAGGGACTCTTACATCGGGCCTTAAACAACCTATAACGAGAGGAAAAGAGATTTACCCAACGGTTTAAGGCTGAAAAACGCAAAAGAGATGGAGAAATCACGAAGAAGACGGTGACGACCCACGACGCGACGACGACATACAAGGCGGCGGCGACAGTTGGGCGGTTCTGGTGGCGACGTGACGAGGACACCGACAATTGGAGGGCGGCTTCCGCACGAACAAAAATCGAGAGAGATAGGGAGAGATTCGCGTGGGTCTTGTTGGACAAAGAGATCGAGAGAGGGACGACGGCTGGCGGCGACACGACGGCACTACTCTATCTCCGGCGAGGGGAATGGGCTGCCGGTGAGGAAGATGATAGGGGACGGCTAGTTCATGACAGAGAGGGAGAGAAAGAGATGAGAGGTAGGGAACTTAGGGTTGTTTTTTCCTTTTTTGACTATTCTCTTTTCTTTTCTTTATTTTTTTAAATAAATTCTAAGAAGAGAAACCCAATTAAATTAGGAATAGGATCTTGTTTAGGATTTTAATTTAAAATCTCAAACTTAACTCCTAAACGATTTGGGATAGAAAATAATCCAACTGATTAAGGATTTGGGTCTTTTGATATTTAAAATAAATATCGAATATTAAACCTCCAAACTTTAGGAAATTTAAAGATTTAATTTAAAATCTCTTTTCCCTAAATTGTCGAAATTTAATTTAACGACCCAAGGCTAAACTTAAATTCTAGTTTGTCCAAATTAGAATAAGAACGCCCAATTAATTCCAAAATGGCTCGATTTCGAAACGTTGGGCGTCACAATTAGAAACCGTCAATCTATAATCAAGAATTGCATGCAAACATAAGATCATAGGATAAATTGAATTAATTTTAAATTTTTTAATAATTAGACCTAGATAATTTTCTAATAGGATTAGAATTATTTCCTTACTTAGAATTAAAAATAGTTCTAATTGACTAAATAGGAAAAACATTACTATGATTATAAGGAAACTCCACCGGTTAAGTTCTGTCTGAGGCTGGAGGTATTTAAGTTGACGGTTTACGGAACATCTCCTACCTGGAAACTAACCCGGAATACTAGAGTTGAATTAATCATAGTCAAATGTTAGCATGCAATGTTACTAGGTTTGTTAAAAGAGTCTAGTACACCTAGATCTTTAGAGTAACAAATTTATATTACTATGGTTATAAGGGAACTCTCTCGGTAAAGTTCTGTCTAAGGTTGGGGGTACTTAAGATGACGGTTTACGGAACACCTCCTACCTGGGAACTAACCCAAACCCTGAGTTGAATTAACCATAGTCATGTTGACTTGCAATGTTGCTGGGTTTATTAAAGGAATTTAATTCACCTAAAATGTTGCGGTTGAATCTTTACCATAAAAGTTATAATAGGATTAGACTTAGATAGATTGACTTAGCTGAATTTATCTAAGTTAAATAACCCTAAATAAACCTTAGGACATTTTCAGTGGGAGGAAAATTTCAAAACAAGATTTAAATCAAGTTTTGCTCCTATGTCCCTGTATTCACAACGTGAGGTTCATGCTCGGATTCGTGTCGCCTTAGGTGCAGCCTCCCTTCAGAAAGTGTTTGCATGGATCAATAACAAGGTGAATGAGAAAAATGTCTATGGTAAGTGGGAGCGGGACACGTGTCAACGTATCCCTCGGTCTCCACCCTTAGTTCACACTGTGAGAGTCGTATGGTCTGCCTACGTGTTGTCCTGACGCAATCATCCCTTCGGAGGGCCTGATCATAGAATTCTGAACACCGTGAACTCTTGAATAGGATAGGAACTCTTAGGCTAATTACCAACAGTTGTTTTACCCTTCGCTAGCCTGTTGGTGCGTGCCTCTGAGATCTGAAAGTGGAAGGGTAACACTTACAAGGATAAGTTAAATGTGTTAACAAATCCTTGACTGAACAACGGTGGTTAATGTTTATAGGAATATGAGTTATTCTGGAATTAGAATTGGCTGAGAAGTGTCTCATTTCAGAGGAGGAATAGCTGATCACCCTTCGGTGGCTGATATTCTAAACCTCTAAAATATCGTTGCAAAACTAAATCAATAGTTTTAGGGTTCTGTGATTGCTTGTTTTGATGAATTGATTGGATTGTGTGCAATTGTTTGCTTGTATGATGGGTTAAGGCAAAGATAACTAATACGGTCATTGTTTGTTTAATTTCATCAATGTCTTCCTCAATAGTCTCTCTGCTTAAAAATGAGAAATTAACCGGTGAAAATTACGCTACGTGGAAGTAAAACCTGAATATGATTCTTGTAGTCGATGATCTGCAGTTTGTCTTAACTGAGAATTCTCCTCCGGCCCCTGCTCGTAATGCATCCCAAGCAATTAAGGATACTTATGACCGCTGAACAAAGGCCAATGATAAGGCCCATGTCTATATCTTAGCCAGCTTATCTGAAGTTTTGGCTAAGAGACATGAAGGCATCGCCACAGCGAAAGAGATTATGAACTCTCTCCTGGAGATGTTTGGACAACAGTCCTATCAACTCCACCATGACACCCTTAAGTATGTTTATAACTGCCACATGAAAGAGAGCACATCTGTTCAGGAACATATCCTGGATATGATGGTCCAATTCAACGTGGCAGAAGCAAACGGGTCGATTATAGATGAACGGAGTCAGGTTTCATTTATCTTGGAATCTCTTCCGAAGAGTTTCCTGCAGTTTCGCAGCAATGCAATGATGAATAAGATAGTATTCAACTTGACTGGCCTCTTGTATGAGCTACAACTCTATTAGTCTCTTCTTAAAAGCAAGGGACAGGTAGAAGGATAGGCAAATGTTGTTCACTCTAAAAGAAAGTTCGAGAATGGTTCATCCTCTGGAACTAAATTTGTATCCTCTTCTTCGAAGAAGATTCAAAAGAAGAAAGGAAACAAAGGGAAGGCTCCCGCTGCTGCTGCTAAAGGCAAGGGAAAAGCCAAAGTTGTGGCTGGCCAGAGCAAGTGTTTCCACTGCAATGTAGATGGATACTGGAAGAGAAACTGCCCAAAGTACCTCGCTGAGAAAAAGAAGGAAAAGGAAGGTAAATTTGATTTACTTGTTTTGAAAACATGCCTAGTAGAGCATGATGAGTTTGCCTGAATACTTGATTCAGGATTAATTAATCATGTTTGCTCTTCTTTTCAGGAAAATAATTCCTTTCGGTAGCTGAAAGATGGTGAAATGACACTCAGGGTCGGAACTGGAGACGTCGTTTCAGCTAGAGCAGTGGGAGCTGCAAAGTTATTTTTTAGAAATTAGATCCCCTTACTTTTAGAAAGTTTGTTAATTGTTCCCAAGATAAAAAAAAGGAACTTAATTTCTATTTCATGTTTGATTGAACAATCGTATACAATTACTTTTAATATGAATGAAGCGTTCATTTATTAAAATGGTGTATTTATTTGTTCAACCAAATTAGAAAATAACTTGTATGTATTAAGACCAACCGAAATCAAAGCACTTTTAAATCACGAATTGTTCAAAACTGCTGAAACTCAAAGGAAAAGACAAAATTTCTCCAACAAGTAACAATATCTATCTTTGGCATTTAAGACTTGGTCATATAAACATCGATAGAATCGGCCGTTTGGTAAATAATGAACTTCTAAATGAGTTAGAAGATGATTCACTACCACCCTGTGAATCTTGTCTCGAGGGCAAAATGACCAAAAGACCTTTTACTGGAAAAGATTACAAAGCCAAAGAACCCTTAGAGTTAATACATTTGGATCTCTGTGGTCCAATGTATGTAAAGGCTCGAGGAGGGTACGAATATTTCATCTCATTTATAGATGATTATTCAAGATATGGTTACTTATACCTAATGGCACATAAGTCTGAGACCCTTGAAAAGTTTAAGGAGTTTAAGACTGAAGTTGAAAACCTGTTAGGTAAAACTATTAAAACACTTCGATCTAATCGAGGGAGAGAGTATATGGATCAAAGATTCCAGGATTATATGATAGAACATGAAATTCAGTCTCAAATCTCAGCCCCTGGTACACCTCAGCAGAATGGTGTATTAGAAAGGAGAAATAGAACCTTGTTGGACATGGTATGCTCAATTGCCTAGCTCGTTTTGGAGGTATGCAGTAGAGACTGCAGTACACATCCTGAAAAATGTTCCCTTGAAAAGTGTTTCTGAAACACCTTTCGAGTTATGGAAGGGTCGTAAACCTAGTTTGTGTCACTTTCATATCGGGGTTGTCCATCACACGTGCTTGTGACAAATCCTAAGAAATTGGAACCTCGTTCAAAACTGTGCCAATTTGTTGGTTACCCTAAAGAAACGAGAGGTGGTCATTTCTACGACCCACAAGAAAATAAGGTGTTTGTATCGACGAACACCACCTTCTTGGAAGAAGACCACATGAGGGATCATAAACCACGTAGTAAATTAGTATTAGGAGAAACTACTGAAGAATCACCAAGAGTTGTTGATGAATCTGGGCCTTCAACAAGGGTTGATGAAGGAGCTAGTTCTTCAGATCCGTCTCATCCTTCTTAAATCTTGAGAATGCCTCGACGCAGTGGGAGGGTTGTATTACAACCTGATCACTACTTGGGTTTAACTAAAACTCAGGTTGTCATACCTGATGATGGTATTGAGGATTCATTGTCCTATCGACAGGCAATGAATGACCAAGATAAGGATGAATGGATCAAAGCCATGGACCTGGAAATGGAGTCAATGTACTCCAATTCTGTATGGGAACTCACAGATCTACCAAATGGGATAAAACCCATATGATGCAAATGAATCTATAAGAGAAAAAGATATGCGACTGGGAAGGTACAAACCTTCAAAGCTAAACTAGTGGCAAAGGGTTATACCCAAAATGAAGGGGTTGACTATGAGGAAACATTTTCTCCTGTAGCCATGTTAAAGTCCATAAGAATTCTTTTGTCCATAGCCACATATATCTTCATGTCTCAACCTGAAGGGTTCGTAACCCGAGGTCAGGAACAAAAGGTTTGTAAGCTGAATCGATCCATTTATGGATTGAAACAAGCGTCCAAATCTTGGAACATTAGATTTGATACTGCAATCAAATCTTTTGGTTTTGACTAAAATGTTGATGAGCCTTGTGTGTACAAGAAAATCAACAAAAGGAAAGTAGTTTTTCTAGTACTTTATGTAGATGATATCCTACTCATTGGAAATGATGTAGGATACCTCACTGACATTAAGAAATGGCTAGCAGCCCAATTCCAAATGAAAGATCTAGGATAGGCTCAATATGTTCTTGGGATCCAAATCATTAGGGATCGTAAGAACAAAACGTTAGTACTGTCTCAAGTAATGTATATTGACAAAATGTTGTGTTGATATTCGATGCAAAACTCCAAGAAGGGATTTTTATCCTTCAAACATGCGGTACACATGTCTAAGGAACAGTCTCCTAAGACACCTCAAGAAATTGAGAACATGAGACACATTCCCTACGCCTCCCTACGCCTCAACTGTGGGCAACTTAATGTATGTTATGCTCTGCACTAGGCCTGACATATGTTATGCAGTGGGAGTAGTCAGTAGGTACCAGTCTAATCTAGGGTTAGACCACTGGGGAGCGGTTAAGAATATCCTCAAGTATCTTCGGAGAATGAGGGACTATATGCTTGTGTATGGGGCTAAGGATTTGATTCTTACAAGATACACTGACTCTGACTTTCAAGCTGATAAGGATTCAAGGAAATCCACATCAGAGTCAGTATTCACCCTCAATGGGGGAACAGTAGTTTGGAGAAGCATCAAACAAGGATGCATAGCAGACTCAGCCATGGAGGCTGAGTATGTAGCAGCTTGCGAAGCAACTAAGGAAGCAGTTTGGCTTAGAAAGTTCTTGACTGGTTTGGAAGTTGTTCCAAATATGAATGTGCCCACAACACTATACTATGACAACAGTGGGGTTGTAGCCAACTCAAAAGAACCTCGAAGCCACAAACGAGAAAAACACATCGAGAGGAAATATCACCTGATACAGGAGATTGTGCAACGAGGAGATGAGATCGTCACTAAGATCGCTTCAAAGCACAACATTGTTGATCCATTTACGAAAGCTCTCACGGCTAAAGTGTTTGAGGGTCATCTAGAGGGTCTAGGTCTACGAGATATGTATGTCGTCTAATCTAGGGCAAGTGGGAGATGTATAATGGGTATATGGATGCCCTAGTTCATTGTATTATTTTTAGTATATTCACTTTATGTAATATACAATACACGTGACATTACTACAGGAAAACATGTTTATTGCAGCGGTTTTATTGAGCTATCGCAACAGATATTAACCGCTGCAACACTTTTTGCAGCGGTTAAAGAACCGCTGGCAGAAGCGGTGTTACAAGGGATCTAGCAACATTTTTTAAAAATGTTGGAATGATTTCTCACAATCGCTGCAATAGTTATCCTCTGTTGCAACATTTACGTCTCTCATAACGCGACAGTTTTTAGTATTGATAACCGCTGCAATTTTTGATACTATAACTACAATTTTGAAATATATAGCAACACTTTTTAAAAATATATAGCAACACTTTTTAAGTTATATAGTAACAATTGACATCTCATAAAGTAACACTTTTGCAAGCCCTGCAATTGTTGAACCTATTTATTACAACGAATTTTGTGTCTATAAATGTCGTTAGACGTCAATAACCGCTGCAATAGTGACTGAATAGCAACAATTACATTCGTTATATTGCAACAAATTTATTCATTATATCGTATCAATTTTTATCCCATTTTGTGCAGATTTTATATTTAGCTTTAATTTATATCAAATTTATTGATTGTTATTCTTTTTGTTTAGCCAATTTTAAAAATTATACAACTAAAATTAATTGTGTTGTGGTTCATAAAACTGAAATTCAACTATACAAAGGAAACAAAATGATAACCAACTCTTGAACAAAGGCATCCTTAAAATTTTATTTATATTTATACAAAATGATAACTTGAAAGTTCAACTAAAATTAAGCTCTACAACATTAGGAGAAGGAAGAAACAAATTGAAACAACACCCAACATAAGCCTCCATGAATTGTTGGTGAACGCTTGCTAAAATCAGAAAATGGAGATGAAAGAAGCAACCAAAGTCCAACTGGAAAGCCTACAAATATCATTGATAATCAATATTAGAAATAGAATAAAATGCAACTACCGCCACCTAATCATACTAATAAGATTTCAACGCAAAAAGTTAATATTCCAATAAACGTACCTGATATCGTGCCAGAAAAGTATACTACAAAAAAATATCAACTAATGTAAAGGAACACAAAAATTAAGAATTAAACAAAGCAAACATATAATAAAAATCATAACATGAAATAAAAACTAAGTAACACAAACTAATATCACTTGCTCTATGTGCAACTCATTTACACATCCATCTTTGATCAGCTACATTCAAACATATTTTCCTACTCAAATATTTCAATCTCAATCATAGACATGTAAACAAAAGCAACACAAATTTTACCTGCATAAAAGATGGTTTGATTGTCATATGTATCACCACAAAATAGATCACAATAACATGTTAGCAATCATCACAACATAAATTTGAATCATCACAATATAATTTTGAATCATAATCCAAAAACTTACCAAAGTCCAATAATCCACAAATTATAAGATAACAAAATGCTTTAAAGTTTATCAAATAAAGTTGTAGGCGTACCTCAGTAAAGTTTGTTTTTGTTGATGACTTATTTCCCTATCAAATGAGATAAAAGAAAACATAGTTTAGAAAATAAGAAGAATTTCCCATTTGATAAAAGCTTGATATGTTTCTAGTTTCTAACCACAGAAGAAAGGTAATCCAAGACCAATCTTACCGGGAGAGGTAACTTGTCCTCTTTTAAGGGCCTATAAAGAGGATGGGCCTTATAACTTGGATTCAGTTTTAGTATTTCACCTGTACCATCAAGAAAAATCCTTTAGATTGCATTCAAAACTCAATTATCCTACAACAAAGGCTTTGAGATATTCTTTCAAGCTTATCACCCTCACCCATGCATTTAGTTTTGTTCTTATTGTTGAATAGGCAAATATCTAATAATGGACGAGAATAATATATGGTAGACATACATATCAGAAATAAGTATTACAAGAAAAAATAAAGAAATGTACTTAGTCCAGCAGAAGAAACTCCAGAAAAATGCACAGGAAAAAGCCCCACAATGACAGAGGATTTTCCAATCACAATAATGGTGGACGCAATGGGGCCAACAATTGCAGCTAAAAAATTTCACAAATCAGACATTGTATCACCAAAATTGAAGAAAACTAGATTAGTTTCGTTGATTTAGAACTTTTGTTACAAAACCAGATGAATGGAGAAGAAGATGCGGTGAAATTACCTTTGAGGAGGCCATTGTGAGAGACTGAGGAGAAATCAAAGAAGTAGACTATCTAAAGCTCTCCATGTGTTTGCTTTTGCTACTTTTAGCCTTGTGTTGTGAGAGATGGTGAGAGAGTGAGGAGACAGTGAGATCGTGAGAGAGGGAAAGCTGATCAACAGGGATGGAGGCTTCTTTTTGTTAGGGTTTGAGAGAGGGAAAACTTTTATTTTGCCTTTTATTTATTTTTTTTTTAACTTCAATGACGGTCTTTTAAGAGATAGAGCGGCACCATAAAAAACTGAAAATCTCCCCTAGGGTTTGAGAGAGGGAAAACTCTTATTTTGCCTTTTATTTATTTTTTTTAACTTCAATGACGGTCTTTTAAGAGATAGAGCGGCACCATAAAAAACTGAAAAATCCCTACTTTGGGGGAGAGGGAGATTTAGGTGGGAAAATGAAAAGTATGATATTTTTAAAAACTTATCTATATAAATTAAAACATGTTTTACTTCACGAAAGTTTATTTTTAATCCACTTTAATTTTTATTAAAAAAAAATATTAACCTTTAAGAGAATAATAAAGAAAAAAAATTAAACTTCATTGTTAAGTATGTTCAACTTAGACTTTATTAATTTAGTCCATGTAATTCGAACTCATTTTTAATTTTGTTACAATAATTTTAAAAAATTCAAAATTGGTTCATATATGTTTTGACTTTAGTTATAATTTGATCTATACTAGTAACTAATATGTACTATGCACGAGAAATTTGTAATTTATTTTAAAATATAAATACATGTAAATATGGATAAAATAGTTTAAAAAACTATATAATTTAATAAATACAAACAATTGGTTTCAACATTTTATTCTTGTTTATTTAGATAAATTAGAAATTGGTTTTATGTTATACAAATTTTTTAGTTGAAATTTCGATTGACATATACTTTGACCCACATTGAAGATCGGGCCGCTTGTTGAAGATAAAAATAATATATATAAATTAAAAATGAAAAAATAGAAAATTTTCAATTAAGAAGGGACAAAAGAAGAAATCAAAAGATTCTCCTCTTAAGCTCTTTTAGATAGTATAGATTATATATATAGATATAGATATAAATATATAGATAGATATAAATGATTTAAAAGTTTGAAAAAATTATAAAAACCACCGTAAAGATTATTAAAATCTTATCCTTGAATCTTTGATTTGATCCGTCTACTTCTAAACTTATGAAATGTTACAATTAACCCCTTAAATGTAACATTGTAGAAGTTTACAGAAGGTGATTAATTAGATTGAAAGTTTGTTAGAAATGTTACAATTAACCCCTTAAATGTAAAATTGTAGAAGTTTACAGAAGGTGATTAATTAGATTGAAAGTTTGTTGACAGTGTGATTTTAACACAACTCTATAGTTTATGGGTGATTCTCATAATTTTCCATGAAAGTAGCTTTATTTTTATAGGACTGGTCAAATCTCACAAATCATCTCTCATGATACTGAAAGTAGACCCAAACAGTAGGATCTGATGGATAATTTAAGCTCAATTTAAATAACTTTTGCAATGGTTACAAAATTTACAAATAATTGTAACCATTAAGTTTAGAAAAAAAAACTATAATTGCAACGATTTTTTAAAATGTTGCAGTATAACCGTTGCAATTATATCAAACTATTGCTACAGTATCACAATTGTTGCAACTTAATTGTTGTAACACACTCTTTTGTAGCAGTTAAGAAAAGTGTTGCTAATCGTTGCAAGAGAAATATTTGCGACAATTTGTAAATATGTCGCTAAAAAATTGTTGCAATTATACATAGAGTTGCAACAATTCTTAAATTGCTGCAAAAAATCTGTTGCAATACATACATTTGCAACAATTTGTTTATATGTTGTAAGAAATTGTTGCGATTCTACAAATCCTTGCTGCACTTTCTAAACCGCTACAAAAAAACCGCTGCAATAGACTTATTTTTCTGTAGTTAGTTTATTGCATTTACATCCCATTAACTAGTGTTTTAGTTCAAGTGTTTTAGTTCCAACTTTAGATTATTGCATTTACATCCCACTAACTAGTGTTTTAGTTCAAGTGGGAGTTTGTTGGGTTTTATGCCCTAAAACTCGTAGATAGTGAATGTAACGGTTGACCGAATATTAATGAAATAATATTGATGTATTTTTCCATTAAGTGTTTTATTAGTTATATTATTTTTGTCTTTGCCTAATATAACCCTAATCCAATAAACTAGACATCCTAGGCTGCAGTATGAATCTTGAACGATATGTAGAGACATATGGGGATCATTGTTCAAGAAACAGCCTAAAAGGTCTAATAGTATAGGGATAAGACTGGGTGCCTTATCCTGGTGACACTATGGATATGACCCACTTTGTATTTGATACAAACGCTATGATCCAACGCGTTCGTGTAGGAGACATGCGAGTGAGGGTATCCTATGCAATGAGTTTGCATAAGACCGGACCGCGAAATAATTACCACTAGTTATAACATCGTTAATTAGTTAGGTTTCTATTTCACTAGGACAACCTAGACAACTTAGTCTTAATCCTGAGTTGATTATGGACTCCTGCTCATGAGGGATTGTCCTTTGATTTGTATGGGTGAGAGTGACCAATACGCCGACTCAATAAGCCTACCATTTTGGGGACAAGACTGAGTGGGGAGCTGGAAACATAATCATACAAGATGGAATTCACTCCTTCCCGACTTTAGGAAAGCAGATGAGTGTTCCCTTAAGTGGTGACTCCGAGTCTTGAACAAAGGGTCCTACCCTCTCAATGGCACGAGAGAGTTTTCTGTTTGATGGTTGGACCACAAACAGGTTATTCATTAGAGGAGAACTGGTACTTAAGGAAATAGAAATAACCCAGAGGTAAAACGGTAATTTGAGTTAGTCGGTGTTACGGACACTCGTGAAGGACTAACTAGTCGTTATTAGTCTATATCCGTGGACACAGAAAATATGTCTGCATTGAGAAGAGTGCAACTGTGAGTCTATAGTGGAATGTACACACAGTTAACGAATATTGATTAATTTGGTTAATGAGTTTGACCAATTAATCTCACATCATTTGAGCTTCTGATCTGCAGGTCCATTAGGTCCCACTGGTAGCTCATAAAGTAATTTGAGGCAACTAAGTAATAAATGTGAATTGAAAGTGTTCAATTTACTAAGGGAAACAATATAATATGTATATATTGATATATTATTATGAGAGAAATAAATATTTTAAGAAATTTCAAATATTGATATGAATTTGATTCATATTAAATTTATAGGGATTTGAAAGAGTTCAAATATGAATTAATTGATTTAAGGTCAAAATATTAATTTGGACAATTAATTAATTCAAGGCCGAAAATTAAATATGTGATATTTAATTGGTGATTAATTAATTGAAGAGTTAATTAATTGAAAATTAATCAATTATGGAAATAATTAATTACTTATGGAAGTGATTAATCATTTATGGGAATGATCTAATCACTTATGGAAGTAATTAGTCATTTGTGGAAAAAAAATTAATCAATTATGGAATTGATTAATCATGGATTGATTAAATATGAAATAGATTAAATCAGTGATGGAAATAATTGATTTAATGTGAATATTTTATTCATGGCCTTTCTCCTATAAATAGAACACTAGACCTAATGGTTTAGTAGCCCTCTTGGTCTTAGACTCACAAGACAAGACTCTGGCATTCTCTTTAGCCTCCCTCTTAGAGAAAGACTCTCACCAGTCTATTGCCTCCTAAACTTAGAGACATACTAGTATAACCTCTTTGGTGATTGTGTTCTTGAGAAGAAATTTCCAGCGAAGAACAACAAGGAGGCTGCTACGTTTTTTTTTTAATTGTTGAAGCATCGTTGGCGAAAAACGGTCAAGTCTACAACGAAGGTTTGTAACGGTTACCTTTTTCTTTAGAAAATCATGAAAGTAAGAGTAGTTTTATTTTTCTTATTTTTCAGCATGTTTATAGCGCTTTTACAGCGGCTTTAAAGCATGATTAAATTTTTGTTTTGCCTATTCGTATTGGTATTTTGATATTAATTAATATACGGCTCAAAGTCCTAATCGATGCACTTCTACTGCGCCGGGGCTTTCATCCCCCTTAGTTCAAGCTTCATTAAATAACCTAGGATATTAGTTTATTGGATTTGAGTTAATGTAATTCTAAAATAAACCTCAATAACATTTTTATTGAATAGTTCTTAGTTTTCATGCTATCAGTTTCAACCCTTAAATGTGCTACTTACTGAGTACATTCTTATACACTCACCCATGTTACATGACTTTCCTTTGCAGGTGGTACTGGAGGACATCTGACGAGCAACGAGCATTGTGTCTTGGCTGGACTATGGGATATAGCTGCGAATCTTTTTATTTATTTTTTTTTATTTTAAGGATTTCAGTTTCCTTTGTCCTAGTTTTTGGAGTTTTCTCTTAGATATTTTAATTATTTTTATTTTATGAAATTTTATTTACGTTTTGGATTGAGTTTAAATAAAATGAAAAGTTATTTCTCTTCTGCTTTATTTTTTTCCAAAAAAAAAAAATCTATGTTCTTATGCATGTAATAGCGACCCTCAACATGTTCTTAGTCCTATTTAGTCAGATCGTTACACAAATGTTATTAACTAAGGCCTAAGTTACAACAATCTTATCTAATCCACCCCTAATTAGATAGCAATCTTAATTCAACTATGTAATATTTATGTTGCATTCATTTGCTTATTTGAGTAATTTACTTTAAAAGTTTCGAAAGAGTGAAAAGGGGCAATAGTTTAAGAATCTATTAACCTATAATTTTTACACATTGAATTAAAAGTCATGGTTCAATATCATATATTTTTTGTTGATGGTCGATTTTGGCCAGAGGAACTCACCTGACCTTCACGTGCCACCAACGGTAAATTTGTAGATGAGGGGGGAAGACGTGGCCTGCAAGACAGTAACCTGCACACCGGTGTGGTGCTCGCCACACCGGCTCCGATGCTTAAGTCAGCACACAGAACGGTAGGGTGTGGAAAAGTAAGAGCAAGAGGAGAAAACAGAGAATAGAGAGTAGAGTTTAGGGATAGAATTCGGGATCCCCTCTTCAGTGGCGAAGAGGGATATAAATACCTGCTCATCCTCCTAGGGTTTTTAGGTATTCGGAGGCGTTTTAGGTCAAACCAGGCGAAACCGGGGCAGCCAGAGGCGGTGGAGACCAGACGAGACCGAACGGGCTCGACCTGCGCGAGCGGGCCGAGGGTCGGCCTCGGCCCATGGCCGAGGCCGAGCAGGGGGTCGGGCCAAAAACCCGACCCCTTCGGTCTTGGCCCGTCTCACTTGCCGGTTTTGCCTCCTTGGTCCATCTTCCAGTCCGATTTCTCCCCGGTTGTCCTCGTCAGCTCCTTGTATATCGGGGTGGTCCAAAATTGCCTATAACATTTTTATTGTGTGAAAAAAAGTACTCTAATGACTCGAACCAATCATTTTTCTAACACACCATAGGAGAATAAAAAAATCTCTAAAAAGAGTTGGTGAATTAAAACTTTAAAAGAGACAAAATACTCAACTAATTATATTATAAATAAGAAGAGATACTTCTTTAACCAATAAAGCATATGGATATAATTTAACTAAAAACTACCCACCTATTCATAAAGTTCAAATTCTTCGAAAATGAGAAATTTTCTAGTACTATCATAGTGTCATACTCCTTTTGTTCACACTAGGATTTTGCCTTCATAAATATATCTTTAATACTCGTGGAACTCACATCATTTTTCAAAGGATGCTGACGTGGCAAGTAATAAATGGAATAAGTATCCATACTATGGTAGTACTGAAAATTTTTCCCATTAAATCTCATATAAATCTCAAATATTAAAGTTTATTCAATTTTTATCTTTATAATTTCTAAAGGTCTATTTCAAACTAAAGCCTTTAAACACAATCATTTTAGTCTGATCATTCTTATTATTCTACTTACAATTTATGTCTTAATATACCAATTTGATTATAGCTTAATTGATTAAGTCTAAATCTTATACTCTTAACTGTCAAAGTGAGCATAGCTTAGTTATAATTAGCATGTAACTTCAACCAATAGATTAGAGGTTTGATACCCTCACCCTTAAATGTGGTTGAACTCAACAAAAAAAAAATTAAAAAAACAAAACAAAACAAAACAAAAGTGTTATAGCATTGACCAAAAGGTCAAATGTTCTTCAAACTTCTACATCTATACATTATTGATTAGTTGAACTAAAAAAATATATGTATTCACTCTAACAAATATAGTTATAATCCTAAAATATTATGATAGAATAATGGTATACACAAAATTAATTATTTAAAAAAAAAATGTTAAATTACAAGTTTGGTCCCGAAATTTTCAAGATTGTGTCAATTTGGTCCCTGAACTTTAAAAATGTTATAGGTCCTCGAACTTTCAATTTTGTATCCAATAAGTCCTTAAACTTTAAAAAGTATCTGGTAGGTCCTTAAACTTTCATTTTGTGTCTAATAGGTCCCTCAACTTTCAATTTTGTGTCTAATAAATTCTTGACATATTTGACAGTTTTCAAAATTTATAGTTTACTAGATACAAAATAGGAAGTTTAGCGTACCAATAAACATAAAATTCAATTTTATATCAAATAGATGTTTTAATTTAAAAAAAAAAATTCAAATATGTGTATTACCTATTTGACACAAAATTAAAAGTTCAGGAACTTATTAGACATTTTAAAAGTTCAAAGACCTATTTCACACATAATTGAAAATTTAGAGGCCAATTAAATACTTTTCAAATTTAGAGATCAAATTGACACAATTCCAACCAACATTAAACTTGTAATTATATGATTCTAGAATTTAAAACTTGGAATTGATTAGAAATATGATGAGTCATCATTTTGTTTTTTTTTTTTTTTTTTTTTTTTTTTTTTTTTTTTTTTTTTTTGAGAACAATGAGTCATCAAATTTGTCGAGTACCCTTCGATTTTCCCATTATATTATTATATTATTATATATAAAAGACCTATTTGGTAAGGGTCGCGGCCTTTGGTAAACGTGAAGTAGCATTACTTTATTACAAAAAGAAAAATGGTTCTCTTTTCTTTGTATCTACAAGAAAAAGACATCCTTTTGAATTAAAATATAATTTAAAAAAAATAAATAATAAATAAACACTGCCAATAACGAAAATACCCTCCACTTTTCAAAAACAAAAAAAATTCTCCACAATTTAATTTCTCTCTTCGTAGATGATTGCGTCAACAATTCAATAAGCAAAATTGTCTGTTCATCAAATTCTTACTAGTTATCACTTATCAGCACATTTACTTCCACATTAACTTTACATTAAATTATATTTCAAACTTTATTTCCAAAAAAAAAAAAACATTTGAAACTAGAGTTTTCCTCTCTTTAATAAATTGACAAACTACTAATAATTACCATTTAAAATATTTTTACACATAGAAAACTATAATTAAGAACGTCAATTTTTCTCGTCTCGCTTGTTCCTAACGGGATGGGAAATCTCGTTTAGGTGGGGAATAGAGGAGGTAGGGGAAAAAGAATTCCATGTGAGTTTAATGGGAATGGGGACGGAGAATGCATTTCTTATCTCGTTCCCTGTTTAGTTTTTTATTTTATTTTATTGAACATTTAATAGTTTTGAATAATATATATACATAAAGTTATAATATACGTGGATAAATAGGTAATTTAATATAGAATAATTCTTTCTATTAATTTTATAGATTTCTTTTTAGAGATTAACTACTTAAATGAAAATTTCTTGTATTAATTTAAACTATGGATATTTTTCATGAAACGTTTAATATCTAATTGAAAACTTATCAAAATAATTATGTTATTCAATTGAGATTAATAAAAAGAAAAAACTAAAATGATGAATAATTACCAACGAAGAATCTGATCCCCGTGAAACTTAGGAAAAAAATTCGCAGAGATGAGGATTTAAAATGTCTCTTTTGAAACCGAGATTATTATTATTTTAGATAAATCCTTTTATCATTTTTGATGAATCCTTTATTATTTTTTGGGCAAATTGCACAAACCACCCTTAAAGTATGGTAGTTGTAACAAATACGCCCCCTAAACTTTCAAATGTGAAAATTAAACCTTCAAACTTTTAAAAGAGAAAAAATTAGACCCTTAAACTTTGAATGTTAAAATTAAACCCTCAAACTATTACAAATGTAAAAATTGGATCCATAGTAATCTATTCCTCTCTCATTTTTCATCTTCTCTCTACTTTCCTTTTCTTCTCATTCCACCCTACCTTTCTCTCTCTCCCTCCCTTCCTCATTTTCCCCCTTCAGCAGTTAGTCTAAAAATGCAGCAAACAAAGAGTTTGACATTATCTTCTTCTTCGTGAGGACTTTTCACTCTCTCTTCTCTACTCCCCTCCATGCCGATTTGAAGTTTTCTCTCTCTAGAAATTGGTCAGGCCAAGTACAACAACATGACTGACCATTTCATGTCGATTACAAGTTCTCTCTTTTGAAATTATATTGATGATAATTTGATAAAAATGTAATAACTTTACTCAATATTTTCAGGAGTATTAACTTATAAAATTACATGAACAATCATTCATTTTTCTTTTAAGAAAAAAAAAAGACAGAAATGGCAGTTTATATAGTCAATCCATTTATTCCTGTAATTTTCTCACCAAATCCTTTATTTTCCTAGCAAAAACTTTGAAAAAAAAAAACCGAATCTCAAAGAGAAGTAATGGTGAAAACTAGAGAGAAGTTTTCTTGAGAGAGAAAGCTTGAAACCCTCAGTAATGGTGGAGGAGAGTAGAGGAGAGAAAGGGTAGTTACTGTTCACCACTCTTTGTTTGCATTTTCACTATATGACCCTTAAACACAAAGATGAGTATGAGTGAGAAAGTGGATTGAGGAGAGAGATAAGGTAGAGAGAAGATGAAATATGAGAGAGAAATAGATTAATATGGATCCAATTTTTACATTTGTGATAGTTTGAGAGTTTAATTTTACCATTCAAAGTTTAAGGGTCTAACTTTTTCACTTTTAAAAGTTGAAGGGTTTAATTTTTACATTTGAAAGTTTATGGGTGTAATTGTTACAATTACCATACTTCAGGGTGGTTTATGCAATTTGCCCTTATTTTTTAAAGATATCTTTATGAATTAAAAAAAAAAAGAATTCAAAATTGTTTCGCAAAAAAAGAAAAGAATTCAAAACAAAGACAAACTCTACGAAATGACGAAAATACCCTCCAGAATTTGAATAATTCTCTGTGCACAAAAGAACCCTAAACCCACAACTCAACGAACGCCATAGCCCCACACGAACCATAACCAGAAGAACCAGTCGGAAGCATCAAAAGTTGACGCCATTCAAGACGTAATCTCTTTCTCTCTCTCTCTCTCTCTCTTGTGAATGCCGAGTGATTTTTTGCTATTTTGATAAGCCAACTCTCCATTTCTCAGTGCGTCATGATGTTGATTTGTATGTTTTCTAGCGATATGTTGTTTTCCAACAAGAATTTGAACGTGCTTTTCTTTGGATTTCAAAGTTTCTTTGTATTTTCCGCTTCTTTTTCTCTCAGAAGGCGTCCACCACTTTGAAGAACCCTGAATTCTCTTTCCGCTGCTCTCTGAAGCACCGACTTCACTAATGGCGATCAGAGTTATGGACTTGGTGTCCGGAGCCTCGCTCAATTGTTTCCATTTCAAGAACCCCAAAGGACTTGTGAAATCTAGGGATTTCACTATCAGATGCTCTGTTCCTCTCTCTTCCCCTGGCGCTGCCACGATCGGTACTGGGTGGATTTCCCTTCTCGTGCATGTTTGTTTTTTTCAATTACTGTTGGAATGATTATGATTGTTTCTTATTGTTTTAAGATTTGGGAGAGAGGCCATGGAAGGTATCGGATGCTCGGTTGGTGCTTGAAGATGGTTCAATCTGGAAGGCTAAGTCTTTCGGCGCTTCGGGAACCCAAGTTGGTGAAGTGGTTTTCAATACTTCTTTGACAGGGTAAGTATTTTAGGGGGAGCTTTGAGCTGATTTCTACTGTAAATATCATGGCACTGGAGCAATTACAGTTCTGTTTACTTATTTCAAGTTTCATCCTGAACCATGATCCAACCCAAATTGGAAGTATTGATAGTTCATGTCAAATCATATCAGCTGGGCTGATATCAGTTAAATTGTTGCAATCTAAATTAAATTTTGAGATAGATGCTTCGATAGAAGGTACTGATGTTGCTCTGAAGTGGATATTGCAATCTTCATTCAAAACATAAAGATTTGCTTGCATTTGAGTGCCAAACCTATCTAATCACTATCTATTGACAACGATAGGATTGTAGTGACCTCTTAATGATTAGAAATGAATTATGTTCGAATGGAATCGTACAAGTCTCTGCATGTCCTCTGCTTTCTCTTTGCCAATTCTTTTGTTTCCTATGAGCTGAGCTATGGTGATAAAACATTTTTCTTTTTCAGTTGTTAGTTAGCAATCACTGAAGGTTTATCAATGCTTCCTGACACCATGTTGCAGGTACCAAGAAATTCTTACAGATCCCAGCTATGCTGGCCAGTTTGTCCTCATGACAAATCCCCATATTGGCAATACTGGTGTTAATTTTGGTAGGTCATGGCTTTAAAATTTTTGTCTTGCCTTGTCTTGCAAATTGTTAATATTGACTTTGAGTACCTTTTCCAATTAGACGATGAAGAAGCTAGACAATGCTTCCTTGCTGGCTTGGTCATCAGAAGCCTAAGCATCAGGTGCATCTCCTTCTTTTACACTATTTAACCAAATTATCTAACTAGTTAATTAGTGTAATCATGATTTATGGACTGAGTCCTTCCTCTTAATTTTCTTCCAGCACTTCAAATTGGAGGTGCAAACAGACACTTGGTGATTATTTAATAGAGAGAAACATTATGGGAATTTGTAAGTCGTTTTATATTAGAATCTCTCTGATGACAATATGTAGAATCATTTAATTTTGTCAATGCTGTTTTTTTTCTCTAATCTATAAAAGCATTGGTTTGTTTTATCATGGAGCAGATGATGTTGACACTCGTGCTATTACTCGTCGGTTAAGGGAAGATGGAAGTCTTATTGGTGTTTTAAGCACTGAAAAATCAAAATCTGATGATGAGCTATTGGAAATGTCTCGGTCATGGGACATTGTTGGTAAGAATTGGGTGCAGCAATGCAATTTGTAGTATTCATAAAATTCTGGAATCTATGAGTAATATTCTATTCTTGCTTTTTTTTTTTTTTGGCAGGTGTTGACTTAATTAGTGGTGTTTCATGCAAATCTCCTTTTGAATGGGTGGATAGAACAAATTTGGAATGGGAGTTCAAATCTGGTGGGCAAGCTTCAGAGAACTTCCATGTGAGTGTACAAGAACCTTAAGTTTATATTACTATTACTAAGACATATTCGTATCTTTTTAATTTGGCAATGCACCCTTACATTGATATTTTGTGTTAAAAAAGGTTGTGGCATATGATTTTGGAATCAAGAGTAACATACTTAGACGCTTGGCATCTTATGGATGCAAAATCACCGTTGTCCCTTCCACATGGGCGGCATCAGAGACCTTAAAGTTGAAGCCAGATGGGGTTCTCTTCAGCAATGGCCCAGGTGATCCGTCTGCAGTTCCTTATGCTGTTGAAACGGTCAAGCAACTACTTGGGAAGGTACCTGTTTTTGGAATTTGTATGGGCCATCAATTGCTAGGCCAGGCCTTGGGTGGTAAGACCTTCAAAATGAAATTTGGTCACCATGGAGGAAATCATCCCGTCCGCAACTTCCGGAATGACCGTGTAGAAATTAGTGCCCAGGTGTGCCTATGTCAAAATTTATCAACTTCAAATCTACTGTCCATGTTCTACAGTTATTATCTAGACTTCATCGTGTTTGCATTCACTTATGTGGTTTTTGTGGCAGAATCACAACTATGCAGTCGACCCTGCATCCCTTCCAGAGGGTGTTGAAGTAACCCACATCAATCTTAATGATGGAAGCTGTGCTGGTCTTGCTTACCCAAAGCTAAAGATTATGTCTCTTCAATACCATCCTGAAGCATCCCCCGGACCTCATGATTCTGACTCTGGTAACAAACATTTTTTTTAAAAAGTACAAATATAATTTTGGTCCCTGAACATTTATTTGTTTCCTGTTTTAGTTTTTCAACTTTTGATTCTTGAATTTTTATTCTCATTCTATTTTGGCATCCTAACCATAATGTAGAGATTAAATGTGGAGGGCGATGACAGTTGGGAACAAAAATTGATGTTATAGAAGTTAAGAGGACCGAAATAGAAATGAGTTCAAAGGGTTTGGGGCTAAAATAAAAGTTGTAATAGTTTAGAGGCTAGAATAGAAAAGGAGTAGAAATTTATGGACCCAAGCCATATTTAAACAATAAATGATTATATCGATAATGGCTCTTACGAAATGTTGATAGGATTCTTCATTTATTTTATTTTTTTTAGAAGTAGGATTCTTCAGTTCAAATGTTGATAGCATTCCGCAGATGGCAGGAGATTGCATTGTTCTAAATCATTTGCTTTTATAACCTGTCTATTTTGTAAAACATTCTCTTTGAAACTGGATTCCAGCACTCTTGTTAACTTCTCAAAATGAAGAAATCATACGTTTCTGTTAAACTTAATTGATGGTTTTAACATAATTGGTGCGCATGACTTTTTGACATGTCATATGTACCATTATTAAATCTAATCAATAGAAAGGTATGATTTGCGAGTGTTTTGAAACTATTTTAAGGCACAGGGTATGATTTGTAAACTAAACAAACTACAATATGGAATTTGCAATTATATGTGCAGCCATCTAAGTTGATCTTTGAATGCTTTGTGACTGACCAAAACCAAAATTGTTTGGTTACAGTTTTTGGAGATTTCGTAGAGATGATGAAGCAAGAAAAAAGAAATGGTTGATGTGATCAGATCAGGCTTTGCTCTCAAAAGGGGGAGTGGTTGCTGTAGTGTTAAGGCACTGTAATATATATTTGCCCTTTGATAAACTGTATGCCTCTTTGTGTTCCCTGTAGCATCTCAAGCCATATAGTTTGCTTGATATAAAAATAATATCTATTTAAATGGGAAGATTACATTATCAATCTTTTTGTTCTTGTAATTTAAGAGAGAAAAAAAGAAATATGATGCTGTGTGGGAGGGCATTTTGATTCGAGCTACAGTTGAATGGGGATTTTCTTTTTCTTTTTTTTTTAGTTTAAATTTTCAAAAAAACCAACTAGGGGGTTTCAATTATACTTCTGAACTATCAAAAGTTTCATTTTAGCTCTTCAAATTTAGGTTTTTTTTTTTTTTTTTTTTGCTAAATTCATAGATGTGAAATGATGTGTTTGTATATGTATTATTGCTTATGTGAATAGATTTTGAACACATACTTGAAAAAAACAATAAAATCACATGCAAACATATCATTTTTTGTCAATAAATTTAATGGAAAATGTCTTTAAGGGTCGTTTTGAAACAACTTCAAGAGTTAAAATGAAAATTTTGAAAGTTTAGGGGTAGGATTGAAATCAACCCTATAGTTCAATAGTATTTTTGATACTTTAACCTTTTTTTTAAGAACCAATTTTTCATTGAGAAAAAATGAAAGAATACAAGGACATACAAAAAACCAAACGTCCGAACGGAACTCCACTAGAGAAAGGGGATCCCAACCAGAGAAAGGGATTTCAATCCAAAATAATGAGACCAATAGGATAGTTACTAAACAAGCATGTCATTGACACCTAGAGAGAAACGTAATATTTAACAAGGAACCAAACATTATCAGAATTCATTTCCATTCCTCTAATTGTCTCGTTTTTCCTCTCACTCCATAATCTCCAACAATAGCACAAGTCCTTGTTTGTCATAACAAATCATCCCTATTCTTGAAAAGGTGAATGGTGAAACAACTCCTCAATCATCTCCTTGAAGCCTTTGGGCCTAGCAAACTGCAAACTTAACATCCCAAAGACACATGTTCCAAATCGAACTAGCACAACTCCACATAATATGATTGATGTCTTCCTCTGCTATCCAATAGAGAATGCAATAAAACTAGTCGGTCCAAGTATCCATCTTTCTTGAAAGTTGATCAAGAGTATTAAATCTTTTATGAATAACCTCCCAAATGAAGGACGGAACCTTTTTTGGGACTTTCACCTTCTATAACAAATGAAGAAGTTGACTCCTCAGCAGAAGAAGGATCCAACATACAATGGAAGAAGAACAAGAAAAACCATGAGAGGGGTTAGGGCTCCACGAACGAAAATCCCTCCTGTCTGGACTAAAGTTAACTTTCACTATCAAAGATAGAGCTAGTATTTGTAGTTTCCCTATCGGATAAAGGAAGAGAAAAGTTGAAAGAGTAGGAGTGAGAGCTCCTAGAAGAATTCAACACCGGTGCGACGAAACAGTTTTTCATAGAAGACAAATGATAAAGACGAGGAAATCTAGCACAGAGGGGTCTATCCCTCACCCATCTATCTTACCAAAAGTAAGTTTCATCTTCATTCCCCACAGAATGATGAATAAAAGTAGAAAGAGAAGGGAGCTCAAAGGAGATTCCTTTCCCAAGATTTCTAGAAATGCCTATGATCCCTCCTGAAACTCATTCAAAAGGATGGGGACCGTATTTGCTCACAATGATCCTATGACAAAGGGTATTAGACTCATCATTGAGGAACTACTATAACCATTTAGCCAACTAGGTTTTGTTGCAAATCCTCAAATTACCCACCTCAAACCCCCCAAGACTCAAAGACTTCCCCACAATCTCCCAACTCAATAAATGTGCAATCCTCTCCTCATCTATCCCTTCCCACATAAATTCCCACATAAGCTTTTCAATGGATTTTCAGATTGAGCAAGGAGCTCGAAGAGAGAAAAAAAGTAGACAGGAATCCTGCTTAACATGGAACAAATGAGAGTCAGCCTACCACCCTTGGAAAAGAGACTCCTCTTCCAACGGTTGAGTCTCTTACCAACCTTGTCCACCATCGGGACAAGGCCCCTGCCAGAGGATTTCTTTCTAAAGGTTTATAATAATAAAACTGTTTTTAGTAGTATAAAACTAGATTTCAACTGATATTCTGATTTATTTAAATAATTAGTCTATTTATAATTAGAGAGAAACCAAAAAAAAAAAAAAGATATTTGATAATTACATGATCACAAAAAAAAAATTAAAATTATTTAAAATATCCTTGAACTTTGTGATTGTTCAAAATTATGTTATGGGTAATGAAAATTCTATTTAATGTGGTTTTGTCAAATTAAAGAGATGAAATACGAATTTCAAAATTATGGAGATTAAATTCTAACTTTCTCCAAACTATAGGGATCAAAATTGTAATTAACTCCATAATATGTTTTTTTTTTCTTTACCTTGTAGTTATACTTGGCTCTAGGATTTTTTTTTTTTTTTTTAAATTTTCAAATTTAAATTTCATCTAATTGTAATTTAAATTTGAACACGTTAGTGAAATTAATATTCTTTTTAACCATCAAAATTTTAGTTTTTAAAAGTGTCAGAGATTGCTTATCAGCTTATGTACATTTTTGTGATTAGATGAAGCCATCTTTGTTGGTATTTCTAAGTTGAGGTGCTTTGTTACCTGTGTTGTTTTTATTGTTGGGCTTCATTTTGTAAAAAAAAAAATTAGAAGAGAAACATATTTCATTGATAAATGAAATACTAGAGGATAAAAACTTCCCCATAAAGAATTACAAGAAAGAGTTCCAATTGAAAATTAAAGAAGTTAAACTATAGTCACTAAAAGATACTAAAGATGTCAAAGATACCAAAAGAAAACGTTGATTGCAAAACACATAGTGGTATTTGTGCCATGAAAAGGATGAACCACAAAAACTAAAACAAGAAGATAAAAAACATTTCTTGGCAGAACCAGGTTCCATCCAAAAGTCTCCACCATTATTGACCGAAACTGGAATGCAAAAGAACAATGAGCCAAGAGAAGAATCTGGCTTTTTGCATTTGCACACAACACATAACATACCATGAGGGAGAGAGAAAGAAGTGCGACATTCTTCTGTGGAGTCCATTCAGTTGTATTAATTCTACCATGGCTAAGCTCCCATAGGAAATTTTTGATCTTCTTTGTGCAACAATCTTTCTATATCAGTGAGAAAAGATTGTTCCTAGTTGGACCTTTTGAATGGATTAAATCTTCCATAAAAAATCAAATTGTAAAAACTGTGTTAGGGTTTATGCCCTAAAACTCATAGACAGTAAATGTAAACAAATTTTATTTATCAATAAAGTTTTTATTGAGACTATTCAATAAAGTTGTTATTGAACTTTATTTTAGAACTGCATTATTAACTCAAATTCAATAAACTAACATCCAAGTTGTTTAATGAGACTTGAATAGTATGGGCAGACATAGATCATGTTCAAATAATAACCTAAATGGTCTATAGTATAGGGATAAGGTTGGACATCTTATCCTGGTGACACTATGGATACGACCCACTTTGTATTTGATACAAACGAATATCCAAATCGTTCATGTAGTTGACGTGCAAGTGGGGCATCCTATGCAATGAGTTTGCATAAGATCAAATCACGAAATTATAGCCATTAGATGTAACGTCGTTAACTAATTAGATTATTATTTCAAAGGATGACCGTGTAACTTAATCTTAATCCTGAGTGTGTTATGAACGCCTGCCTGTCAGGGATTGTCTTTTGATTTGTTTGGGTGAGAGTGGTCAAATTCACCGATTCAATAAGCCTACCATTTTGGGGACAAGATCAAGTGAGGAGTGATAACGCTCATTTATGTGCGTTATTTAGCCTTAAAAGCTTAGGTTATTGCTAGGAAAGTGGTGCGGCAGAGGCTGAATGGATGGATGTGAAATAAGATAATAAATATTAATAAAGATAAATTCAGCCAACCTTAGTGCAAGTATACACTATCGCACGTAGTAATAAAAACCTTAGAAGTATTCCAAGGGTATCGATCCCACGAAGACTAACTGGAACTTTAGATTTGATGAAGAAACTATGTTACTTGATTGCTTAAAATTAGGTATCCAAAGAAAATAAGTTGATTGATTGGGTTTTTGAAAAGATAAATCAAATAAGCAAATAAATAAAAGACTAACAATAAGAAATAAACGAGGTATTCAATATGGATTCATCCCAAAGGCAATAACCATAATCATGCAGTATTTAACTTAAGCCTATTTAATGAATTGGGACAGATTTAACTTCTATTTGGCCTTGCTCCCAAAAATCGTTAGAAGGCTAAGCGAGTACCGTTATGCACATTTTTGTGACTCGACTCCGACATAGATAATTCACGGATGCAACCTATAACCCTATAGTCGATATAGGGTGCCTTAGGCAGCTTGCCCTATACCGCCGAACAATCTCTTTCGAGCTTTTTCTCCTATATCACCTTTATGAGAACCGATATCGTTTGTCCCTTTCGAGATCAAACTCACATAGCATGCAAAGTCTAAGTGATCAAGTTAAACTCAACAAGATTAGAATGATAATCAATAAAGAATGACATGCATTGAACAAAACTTAAGCAAATAAAACACTTTCAAGCTATTGAACCATAAGGAAATTCACCACATTGGTCCTCTCAACGGAATTTAGCTACTCATGGTGGGATAAAGAGCAAATGAATACATTTTCATTGAAATAAGAATGTAAATAATACAAAATAATGAAAAGATTCAAGAGTTGGGAATAAAGGAGATAGCTAAATATTATGGGTTTTCTATTTACTCAATCCTTCTAAGACACTCCACTCTCTCGCTTTTTCAAGTGGGAATGGGTGAAAATCCCTACAAACCCTAAGGTTTGATGTCTAACTCAGGTTCGAATTTAGTCATCTAAGAAGGACCTCGGGCATCCCTACTCATAGGCGTCAACTAGGGTTCTGTCACCACCCTCCAAATGAGTTCTGCTTGAATTTGACTTCGAATCTCGAGCTTATATAGTGTAGAAAAGGGTTGAGGAGTTGCGAAATAGGTGCTGGAAGGTAGCCCAGTCAGTTTCAGGGTCAAAACAGCCGGTTAGGTGCGAAGAAGACTCGTCAACAATGACCTGCGGATGACTCGGAACGGCCGCATTTCTGGGGAAATTCTAGCTTTTCCTCTGTTTTCCTGCACAACAACAAACTTAATCAAATTCTCTTAATTTTAAGTCTTTTTAAGCACAAATGAGCATAATTTGACAAAAGTGAATCTCAACACCCTCACTTATCAACTTTAACACATTTTGAGCTCGGGAATAGTAAACTTGACCTAAACATGCAATATTTGACCAAGAAATGAGCTAAATATAGGGGCAAAATAGGTATATTTTTTACCCTTATCAGAAAGCAAGGATTTTGTGCTTAAATTCTTATGATTTAGAGTCAAATTAGCAAAAGTCTAAGGATCATGATAGAAATCTTAAAAATATAGAATTTATGCTTAAAGTGTTGAAAAAGAGTGTTTTTGTAAGAATTTATCAAAGTTAATGTTTTTGTGCAGAGGTCTAATTTGCGTTTGAAATGTGTCCACAAATGGAGATTAAGAAGTTAGCGGAGCAAAACGAAGTTGAATATTTGCGTCCACCTTTGGTCCTGAAGATGCGGAAAATGCGTTTGAATTGCGCCCGCAAACTGATAAGGAAAGTAGCCCTAGGTGAAGGCAGTTTTTGTCTCAGTGCACTGAAGGAATTTACACCCGAATTACGGTCGCAATTGGGCTTTCCGACAGAATTCTGAGATTCGCGGGATTTGCACAGAATCATCCGAAAATCATAAATCTCGTATCAAATCTCCAAGGATCATGGATTTTCACTCTCAAGGGACTTCTCACACTAATCTCGACAACTAACCCCACATTCCAAGGTCTATATAAGGCGACCAAGGCGCAAGAAGCAAAGGGAGCTTGGATTCTCGTCCTAGAATAGTTTCTTATGTTTTTCTTTCTTCTCATCTTGTAACCAATCCGAGTTTCAGTTCTTTTAGCCTCTGTCGGCTCTTCCGTTCGAAAGAAGAAGAAGAGAAAGACTTGTCTCCCCTTGAAAAATGCAAGAGCAAGTTAGATAGAGAGGAGGAATAATCTTAGTTGAGTATAGAGTCTTTTACTTTCTGTTTTATTTTCATTGTAAGTTGTCTTTACTTTTTGTTTTGTTTAAGTTGTAAGTTCATTCTTTTATGTACTTTTCGATTATCAATATGAATGCAATTTATTTCCTTAATTCGTGTATCTTTTCTTTTATGTTTTGCACTTTATTTTCCTCAATGAGCTTAAGCTTCTTCTCGAGGGTTCAAATATGTGGATTCCTTGAGTAGAAGAAAGCCCCACCAATGCAAAGGCAACTTTGCTCCTTCTTAGCATTGTTTGTTTTCGTTGAAATTTAAGTTTTATTGTTAGCTTAAATGATCAATTAAGTTAGCATAGTTTGTGTTCAGTTGGTGGCCGAAAGGTTGGAGTTGGATGCGCGGGTTCGCAAAAACAATAGTGGAAAAGATCCTAGAAATAAAACTTTGTTTCATGCATCCTAAAAATAAGACTGGAGCCCCTAGGGTTTCAAGAGTCGTGCATATTATTCGTCTAAGTTTTAGCTAGCCCTAGAAATAGGTGTCGAGTTTGCTTAGTCTTCTAAAGGCACCTATAGAGGAGCTGAATAGGAGTTGGATTTAACTCAACTAAGTTGTCGGGGCTTTTGCGAATACAAACTGGTAGCAATCTATCTGCAACATGACTATGTGGGCACTAATAGACAGTATTCTCCAGTCGTGTACATTGCTTGAGTGAGTTGCTAGCGCAAAGGTGGGCACATATTAAGCTCTCGGTTGATACTTATTTGAATTCCCCGTCGTATCTCATATATCTTTACTTGCTTTATTTTATCGCTTTCTGTATATGCTTTTTGCAGGGATTAAAGCCCTAGCGCAGCGAAAACGATCAATAACCATACTGTGTTTTACTCAAGATCAAAATACCAATACAATTCGCAAAGGCTTTTACAGCAAGAAAAACACACATAAATCATGTTATAAAACTGTATAAAACATGCTTTAATAGATTCTAAACACTTTAGATCTAAACTAGAATGGATCATATTGATCCGGGATCAAGAATACTCACTTTAGAAGTCGTTCTCAGTTGTTTCACCAACAAATCCTCGTCGAATCAGAAAATTCCAGCAACAAGAACGTTTCCTTTTGATGCTGCAAATCGCTCACGAACACCACCACGTAGTTACACCGGTATTCTCCTTAGGATAGATGTTGAGCGACTTGTGGGAACCCAAATATTCTAAGATGATAGGGAGAATATTTGGCCTCTGTGTATTCTGGGAAACTCAGAGAATTTTCAGGGAGAGAGGAATTTTCTGCGTGAGAATGAGAGGGAAAGCAATTTTCTTGGAACTTCCCAAAAAAATGAAATACGGGAAAAAGAAAACCACCCACAAGAGACTGTCCCACTCCCTTAAGAAAAGGTTGTTCACGCGTGTAGGGTTAGGGAGGTGGTTTTGACTGATCAGTTTTTCAACTGATCAGTTAATTAATAATAGATAATTAAATTAAATTAATATTTAATTCAATTATCACTACATAAAACACTTTTATGTGCATATTCCACTTAACCCAAAGTTTTAATTTAACTTAATTAAACAAACATTTAATTAAATTAAATAAAAAAAAACAAAATTAATTAATTCACTAATTAATTAACAATACAATTAAATATCATATATTTAATTACTATCCTCTCATCTATACTATAGAATTAATGTGCATCGAATGGACATTAATCATAACCTATAGTTTTAATATGAATCCAATTCATATTCTTTAAACTTAATATTTGAACACTTTCGAACATGCAACTCCCTTTAGAAATTTTTCTCAACGCCCTAAATGAGCTACCGGTGGGACCTAATGGACCTACAGATCAGAAGCTCCAACGATATGAGATTAATTGGCTAAACTCATTAACCAAGTCAATCAATGTTCGTTAACTGTGGTTCACTCCACTAAAGAACCATAGCTGCACTCTTCTCACTGCAGATATATTTCTGTGTCCACGGATATCGACCGTCAACAGCAAGTTAGCCCTTCACGTGTGTTCGTACCCCAGCTAGGTCAAATTACAGTTTTACCCCTGGGCTACCTCTTGGTTCTTAAGTACCAGTGCTCCTCTAATGAACAACATGTTTGAGGTCCAACCAACAAACAGAAGTCCCTCTCGTGCCATAAAGAGGGTAGGGCCCATTGTTCAAGACTCAGAGACACCACTTAAGGGAACACACCTCTACTTACCCTAATATCGGGAAGGAGTGAATTCCATCTTGTAAGACTATGTTCCCAGCTCCCCACTCGGTCTTGTCCCCAAAATGGTAGGCTTATTGAGTCGGCGAACAGGCCACTCTCACCCATACAAATCAAAGGACAATCTCTCATGGACAGGAGTCCATAATCCACTCAGGATTAAGGCCAAGTTGCCTAGGTCATCCTAGTAAAATAGAAACCTAGCTAACTAACGGTGTTACAGTTAGTGGTTAACTATTTCACGGACCGGTCTTTGTGCAAACTCATTGCACAGGATACCCCCACTCGCATGTCAACTACACGAACGCGTTGGATCATTGCGTTTGTATCAATATACAAAGCGGGCCATATCCATAATGTCACCAGGATAAGGTACCCAACCTTATCCCTATACTACAGACCCTTTAGGCTAAAACTTGAACATTGATCCCCGTATGACCCTACATACTAGTTCAAGCCTCATTCTATTAGCCTTGGATGTTTAGTTTATTGGATTAGGGTTAATAAGACAAGATATAATACAAAAATTGAATAATACATCACTTTTATTAATATTTGGTCAAATGTACATTTACTATCTACGAGTTTTAGGGCATAAAACCAAACACTTTTATCCAACACAAACCAACTATTAAATTACTTTTTTGGTTACCATTCTCGGTTGCAAATTTAGAGGAGGTCCTTAGCTTCTTAAATTGTAAAAGTGTTTTCAACTAGTCACCATTCTCCCTTGGATTCGATATCCGGAATACTCTCCACTTTATTACTTGATAGTGTATACTTACACTTAGAGGTGTCTTGTCACGAGCGCACCACATCAAAGAGCTGGGAACATAACTGTAACGACCCAACATTTCATGCCTAGATCCTAGGGCCATTACCACAAGCATTTCATTTCACTTATATAGAAAGACGAAGGAACAACATTTAGAGTAAAAGCATGCTTAGAAAACACATGAAACTTTTCAGCCTGGGATCCCAGTTAAAACAGAACAAGAAGAAATTTTAGTCGTTCAAGCAAAAGTCTTAAAGCGGAATAAATCTTAAAACATCACATAAGTTTGAAAGAAGAAATTCGAAAACATAAATTGCTGAAATCTATCCTAAGGAAATTCATGGCTCGTTCAGCAGCACTCCGTCACGCGTCCTATACACCCTTGCCTTTAGCTGCAATTACATGTTAGGGAAAAGAATGAGTATTTAAGAAAAATACTCAGTAAGTAACAACGCTGCTGGGTAGGCAACAACCAAGGTTCAACATATTATTCGAGCTAAGGGTTATGTCATCTCATTCCCATTCATTTCATTTCATTTATCTGTAGTTCGGGTCTCGTGATCAATTAACTCACCTATATAAGTTTGCCAACTCACTGGTAGTGCACATGTGGGTATTTTGGGAGATCTGATGGTAGAAGGCACCCAGTCAGTGGAGCTGAGTCTCATCCCTCAAGGCACTAATGTGCGCGTAGAGCTCTAAACTACCATTTCACTGGTGGGGCGTTCATGGGCTAAAGTTAGAAATTAACTTCCACAGTTAGTAAATGGCACCTAGTCTGCGAAGCCAAATCCCTCCCATTAAGCCCCTCATTTCAGTCTAATACATCTCAATCCTAGGTGTTTAATTGACACGGCCCTCTACCAAGGCAACTAGCCTATTCTTTTCCCTTTCTTAATCTTTTTCCCTTTAGGGCCCCTTAACACTCAGGCTAACTCTTAATTGCAACCTATTTAATACAATTATTTTCTTTTTCATAGATTTCTGACAGGCTAACTGGTATGCACCATCCCAACTCAGTCAAACACAAAAACAAGAACGACAACCAACACTTTTAAACAAAGAAACCACGAATTTCCCATCACCTACTCACCATGTTAGCCAACAACATCATGCCAAGAACATGCATTCACATTCACCTCATGACAACAAAACTTAATGCAGCCAACTCTTGAGAACAAACACATTCACAATATCTCAGTCTCAACCCAACATATAATACCACCTCATGCCAGAATTACAACTGTCATTTCAATACATAAAGTTCATTCCAATTCAGCAGGTTACTTACCTCAGTAACACGGTACAAAAATAAGAATAACCTGGCCCACATATCTTTCTAACAACTTCTCAATTCCTAATAATTAATAATAAAATTGGGCCCCAACACAGCACAATCAAGACGAGAACACCAAAGCTTAAACCAACCAAGTTTCTTACCCAACTAATTCTTTAGAAGTAAGGTTGAACAATCGAATGGCGACGACAACAGATCTAAAAAGCGACACACAAATCCGAAAAGCGACGAACAGACTTGAATCGACGGACGAGATCGAGGCTGCTCGTGGCTGCTGCAGCTGAGAGAGAGGGAGAGACGTTAGAGAGAGAAACTGAGAGGGAGAAAGAAACGCAACTGGAAGAGAGAGAAAAAGAGAGAGTGGTGACGGTTACCGGCGGCGATGGCGGCGATTCACGACGACGTTGGCAGCGAATTGCGGCGGCGAAAGGAGGCTGAAGGCGACAGCGGTGAGCTGCACGAAAGAGAGAGAGAGATCTAAACCCGAAGAACAGAACGAGAGAGAGAAAGAATCTTGAGATAGAACTCACCGGCGGCTGGCGACGAGGGACGACGGCGTGGCGAACGGTGGGTGACAGAGTGCGGCGGCGAGCGACGGGTGGAGGGCGGCGGCTTGCGTAGACGAGAGAGAGAGGGCTGAGATAGAGAGAGTGTGCGGTGAAGGAGAGAGAGAGCACGTGGGAGAAGAAGAAATCTCATATTTCCTTTTAAAAAAAAAAACCGGTCAAAATGACCGAAAATGTGGGGGAAAATTTCCCCCCACTCCCCCCTTTGACCGGGCATTATCCCATTCCCTCTTTCCCTTTCTTTTTTTTAAAGAAAAACTGGGCTGTTACATAACAACACAAGATGGAATTTACTCCTTCCTAGTTTTAGGGTAAGTCGATGAGTGTTCCCTTAAACGTTAACTCCAAGACTTGAACAAGGGCGCCCACCCTCTCACTGGTCCAAGAGGGACTTCTGTTTATTGGTTGGACCAAAAACAAGTTGTTAATTAGAGGATCAATGATACTTAAGAGGATAGAGGTAACTCAAGGGTAAAACGGTAAGTTGACCCAGCTGCAGTTACGAACACTCGTGAAGGATTGACTTACTGTTAATGGTCAATGTCCGTTGACACTGAAATATTCTACAGTAAGAAGAGTGCAGTTGTGGGTCTTTAGTGGAGTGACTCACAGTTAACGAATGTTTATTAATTAATCTAGTTAATGGGTTTAACCAATTAATCTTGTATAGTTGGAGCTTCTGATCTGTAGGTCCATTAGGTCCCCTTGTTAGCTTGTAAAGGGTAATTATGGTCAATTAGTCTTGAAAATTTTTTTGAATTGTTCAAATTAATTAAGAAAATTTATGATAGTTGTATGTGATACAATTAATATAATGTATGGTGATACATTATAATTATATAAAGTTAATTTTAGTTATAATTCAAAATTAATTTATGAAAGAATAATATATTTGAATGGGTTCAATTTGAATTGGATTCATATTAAACTCTAAGTTAAATTTAATGGGAATTAGATTCATATTAAAACTATATGTTATAAGAGAGATGATATTCAAATGTAAGGATAATTAAATATATTATATTTAATTAATTAAGGAATTAATTAATTGATTAATTAGTTAATTGATTAATTTAGTTTACTTTAGTTAAATGTGATTAAATTAAATTAATTAAATTAATACCTTAAGTTCTATTGATTAAATTAATATATTATATGATTAATTAATTAAATAAGTTTAATTAATTAATTAATATTACTTAAATTAATTTAAAATTAAAAAAAATAAAATTTAAAATTTAAAATTATTAATAATTAATAATAAACTCTCCTACAACTGTAGGAGAGTGGGACAGAGAGGAAAGGGAGTCAGTAACAGAGTTAACGTAACTCTCCCTTCCCTTCTGATGAAAAAATACAAGAGTGTCTCTTTGATTTTTGGACTTCTCTTTTGCAACATCTCATAACTCTCTTCCAACACCAATCTCTCTCAACTTCTCTCAAAATTTTACAGAAGAAAAATTCTCTTTTTTATAAAAAGTTCCCTATATTCAAAAAGTGAGATCCCACCATCTTGATCTAAAAAACTTAGAGGACAGTGGGGGTTCCTTAGTGGTGGTGTCTAGTTGACGTACTGTATGTGTTTTGTTTGTTGTTGATTCGTGATCACCAGCGAGGGAGAAGGAGACCTTATTTGTGTTATATTCAAACTGCGAACGTAAGTTCTCTGATCCCTATAAAATCATGCTTAGCCTAGAATGTATAGAAATTGTTTTGCAATTAAATTATTCTGTACTGTGTAGTTTTGGTTTCCAAATTAAAATAAAACACTTGCGAGCATACACGCATCCGCTGATGGATTCAATCCCTTCAATTGGTATTAGAGTCCAATCATGTTTTATTTTCTTTTAGAATTGCACAGTATAGTTTTTGCTGGGTAGTTTTATCTGTACATGTGATGTATGTTGGTTTGCTGGTAGATGTTTCGGTTTTTTGGCATTTAGACTTACAATTCTTGTTAATATGATCAATGTAAGGGCATGTTGTTTTGGACATTTAATTGTAAATGAAGTCATGTAAGTTTGTGTTGCTTGTGTGGGAAGTTGTTTCCATGAAGAATTGGTGAAATTGGGATCAAATTTGGTGAAGAATCGATGTTGTGCAGAAACAGAGTAGAGGACTTGAGAGCACAACGTCGAGACACTGATAACTCTTAGTATAAGAGTTATTTATCTTATCTTTGGATTCTTTAATATGCGATTAATTGGCTAGCATATTTTGGTGTTTTTCCTCTATAAATTTCATGCTTTGGTGTGAAACATCTTTGAGAGAATAGTTAATATTTTGCTATTGTTTTGAAGGTGAAAAACATTAAATTATGTGTACTTATATTGTAGATCTATAAAGTCATTTTTTTGTAGTAAATTAAAGGTAGCAAGTGTAGCAGTTAAAGTTATTAAGGAGTTGGAGATGGAATTGTTGGATCAATTCTGGAGAAAAGTTCTCAAGTGATTAACATGAGTGAAAAACCAGCTCACTAAATGAGCTGGAACTTTTTATCACACTTAGCACTTTCATCCAATGGGAGTCTACCATTTTGCTGAGAAGAAGCTGATGTAGCCCTGAAATCAATGAAGAGAGGAGTATATTTTTAGGGCAGCCGCATTTGTGAGGGGATATATATATGAGAAGAGAACAAAAGAGAGGGAAACATTCAACAGCGGAGAAATCGAGAAGGAGGGAAAGAAGGAGATTCCATAGAAGAAGGGGAAGCCGACATTTGGAGGGAGCATCTTCTGCAACCTTTCCATTTCCGGCGACTTGTTCCTTTATTTTTCTTTCTTCTTCTCTTGAACTTTGAATAGCTATGTTTTAGTTTCTTTATGACTTTTTCCAATAGTTTTATTTTGTTTTCAGCTTGTAACATGAACTAATCACCTTAAGGTGAGGATTATGATACTTTTGTATAAATCTAAACATTGGAGCTGAGCTCTTTAGCTTTCTTAACCTGGTTTTGAGGGTGTTTAATGCTTAAGCAAAGATTTTCTCCAGCCAACCATTTCTTTGCACTATCATCTTTAGTTTTGGGAAAAACAAGGGTGGCTGAGTACTCAAAATCACATTTGCTCCTTGTTAGGGTTGGTAGCTAGCTAAGTGAAGGAATTAGGGATAACACTTCACCTAATGCACATAATACAACATGTTTAAAATGAAGTGGGTTAATGGGAGTTAATATGCTATTTTAGGAGATCTGGGAAGATTCCGTGAGAAACTACTATGTGGATTGAGAGAGCAAAATTCTTGCTCTAGCGTTCAATGTTTAGAGAGATACAATTAGTTCATAATCCAAGCCTACTTTCTTAACCATGTTGCAAGTCCCGTTTTCTTTAGCATTCTGCACTTTTACCTTGTTTTATGTTTATTTTTGCAATTTATTATATCAAAGCGCTTTAGTTTAGACATTATTAAAATTTTATCGGTTACCATCTTGAATTTGCTAGAAATTAAGTTTGAACATAGGAATTTTCTTGTTCTAATCCCTGTGGAGATGATATTGATATGTTTATCACTTGCTGCTGGTCGTGTATACTTGCACGTGCATTGTGTGGAATTTCATTGCATACTTTTAACCCCACCTTACAAGACAACAAGTTTTTGGCGTCATTGTCCGGATTAGTCTGAATTTTACTGTGTTTGAGCTTATTTTTGGTAAATTGGAGCTGAAATTGCATTATAACTTGGTTGTTTGTTACTTTTTCAGGGGTTGGTAGTTGTGTATGAACGATTTTCCTGATCTAGAATTTGAGCTTGACCCTGAGATTAAAAGGACATTTCATAAGAGAATGAGAGATTTGGTTCGTGTAGTCCTAGAATTTCATTGCATATTTTTAATCTCACCTTAAAAGGCAACAGACACAACCCTCAGAGTGTCTTGACACTGTGCAAAATTTAGACTAGCATCTCGGAGCGACGAGACACCAGCTCAACACTGGTCAAAACTGCCACAACGTCTCGATGTTGCCCTGTATTTCAGCGAGAACTGAGAAGCTTCAACGAGATTTTGAGAGAGATTTGATTCGTGCACTCCGGTATGGTGTGTTTGGTTCGGTTTTGGTTCGTTCGGTTTGAGATGATTCATGACGGATTAGGGCTACATTTGAATTATTAATGTAATTTTTCAATTTATTTTTGTCCTAAGATGCCAAAATCCCGGTCTACTTAGCTATTTTATTATTATGCATTATGAATGTATGTTTAATTAAATATATGTTGCATAAAGTATGTCATATAGTTTAAATTCCCACCATAGGTTAAGCATGATCATGCATATAGTATGTTATAAGTGTTATAATGTATGGATGTATGATTTAATTTTCATGAGCATTAATGTAATTGTTATGTTGATGGATGAAAATTGCATTGCATGATTTAATTTTCGTGGATGATTAATATAACGGTTATGTTAATTAAATAAAAAATCGAATTGCATTGAGCATGACATTACCTTAGTTAAATATAAATGTTATATTTATGTATGTCATGGTGATGCATGTAAATGATGTTAATATAATTAGAATACGATTGTTATATTTATCAAACACCGTTAGATGCATGTTATAGGTTTAAATTCATTAATTTATAAAAGTTATAAAGTTGGTGAATAAAAATTAAAACCTATAATAAAGAGTTGCATGCAAACATAGGGTTAATAAATGAATTAATTTTAAATGGTGAAAATTAATTAGACCTTATGTTAATTTCTAATATGTTTAGGAATTAGTCAGACACTTCATTTTAAACAGGTTTAAAATATGGTAGGGTAAGACTTAGAGATAAGACTTTGGTTATAAGGAAACTCTCCCGGTAAAGTTTTGTTTAAGGTTGGGGGTATTTAAGTTAACCGGAAGGGAACACCTCCTACCTGAAAACTTACCCGATACCTAAGTCGAATTAACCTTTGTGTTATTAGCATGCAATAATGTCATTAGGTTATTAAAGAGTTTAATGAACCTAGACATCAGGGTGAAACTACCAGTATAAGAGTTATATTGGGTAAACATATAAACTTAGATAAATTTAATTAACTAGAATTTACCTAAGTAATAAACCCTAGGATATAAAATACTTAGTGGGAGGAAAAAGGTATATATTATATATCGTTTTTCTTCTCGCGCTCTCTGTGAAGTTCACACCGCGAGACTCCATGCTCGACCTCGTGTCACCCTGGGTCGATCTCCCTATGGAATGTGTTTTCATGGGTCAATTAAAGGGATTGAATCCCCAGCGGAAGCGTATGTGATCGTGTGTGATTCAATTGTTTTTCTAGAAACCAGTACATTACATTTTACAGAGATACTACAGAAACAATTTCTATAATTTAGGTTAGATTAAGCATGCTTTTGGAGGGATTTAGTAACACTTACTCTTTGTAGACCGAGACTAGAACAAAATTCCTCTCCCCTTTACAAGTGATTTACAAACATAAAACAGGAACAAGGATCCAGTAGAACACCCACCACTTGGAGCCTCTGTTGTTCTCTAAGTATCACAAAGATCTTGGCTTGTGGGAACCAACCTCTTGAATTACCGGGAAGTATTTCACAGAGAAGAGAGAATTTTTCTTCTATGTGTTTATAGAGAATTCTAGGAGAGCATGTCCTTTAGAGAGATTGAATGAAGAGCAGATCGTAACACAAACCTTTTTTGTGTCTGATGAAGAGAGAGGGAGGGAGTTTAACTACCTCCACTTGCCACTTGCCCACACTACTACAAAAACGGTATTACTTGACGCTTTTGGAATGTCAAATTTTAATACTCTTGACGCTTTTAAAAGCGTAGAGAGAACCACTGTCAAGAATAAGGTATCAAAGAGAAGCGTCAAGATATTCTTTCCTTGATATTTTTTAAACGTCAAGAATATTAACAGTGTTGACATTTTAAAAGTGTCATGTATATAGATTTCTTGACATTTATTAAATATTATTTTTGTTAGAACTTGACAGGCTTCACGTGTCGAATGGTACTTTATCTTGACATTTCAAAAATGTCAATTTAATAAGTTTTTGACACATTTTACATGTCATGTTTGTTTGTGATTTTTTTTTTTCCAATTATAATAGTTGTTCCCCACTTTCTTGAATCTCCTGCATTGCATTCCAACAATTTGATATATTGATCAACCAAATAAACAATACACATTCAAGATCCATCAACCAAATTTCCGCCAATAACTTCAATAAAATTCATATCTTCAACATTATATAAGTATCAACCTCCATATGAACAATTCCAAAATTACAACTATCAACCCATATGAACAATTCCAAAACTTACCAGACCTATCAACCCATATGAACAATTACAAAATTACAAGACCTATCAACTCCATTTGGACAATTCCAAAATGAATAACAATGTATATAATACATGAAACTTTCCATCCATTCACAAATCACATACATGATCCAATTTACAAAGGAAAAGTAAAATTGGTAAACAAAATAATTACATAACTCTAAAATACTTTAACCTCGAAGCCGACGCTGAGGAGGCAACAGTGACTTCGCCATAGAGGACACCGTCTTGAAGATGATGGCACTTTCATATCATTCGACGTCGTTGAGTTTCTTTTGCTAGGGCCATGACCACTATGGTGAAGATTCTGAGTCGACGACGAAGAAGATGAAGTATCCCTGATTGCCAAATCGAACACAACTTGAAGAGTTTCACATCGACAGAAACAAAACATGGATCAATTTCATGCAGAATCAAGGAAAATTGGTTACCCTAAGCAACCAATGTGAAAATGGTATAGTTCTAAAAATTTTTTTAGAGTGAGCCATCTTGCATGCACCTCATCATATTCAAGAGTTATATTAGAAGGCATGCCATACAAACAACACATAAAACATTATTACCTTATATTCAAGTGCATTGAGACCCTTGCAAACAAAATCGAACAATGTTGTTAGATTCTCAAGACTTGATGCAGTGACAAAAATATTGGAGTACCTTCAAAATAAATACTCTTATCAAAATACAAAATAGTACTTACATTTAATCAACAGAGTATTCTAATCATTCTCTCACTTATCTTTTCTCTTCTAGCTTGTCCAATAGAGTATTCTAATCAACAAGAGATATTCAAGAATCCAACAGAAAGAAACTAGAGTAAAAAAAAAAAAAAAAAAAAAAAAGCTCCAAGATTCACTTATTTTCAACCATACAAGCTAGAAAGCTACTACATTTGCTTTCCCACTTGAAACAAAGTCCATATTCAGAGATAAAACTCAAAGCAAAAACTCCCATATTAGTTTCAACTTTCCGCCTAGACTTCTGACACTAATAAGGATAATTAAATAGACTTAGGAACCCAAAACAGGAATGCTCATTTCTTCCGTTACTACTAAAATTTGTCGAAATTTCACCTTTCATCACTCCTAAAAATATGATCAATAGGATGAACATTGGACACAAATTTTCAGAATCTCTCTTATAAAATAGGTCATAGGCAACCAACAATTTGTAATTTAGGCGGCGTTCAGCTTCATGTGAACACGATAATCAGATTTGTCATCGTATTAAATGTCAACGTTAAACTTTTTTCCTAACAATTTGAAGAAAAAAAACCATAAACGATGCACAGGACATTGAATTAAGAGAATGACAACTCTTTAGAAGCATGAAAAAAGAGTTTCAAAAAAAAGAATTCATAACACTTGCCAACTCTGAATAATGATGTCCAAAGAAGATCTCCTTAAGAAAATAAAACTAAAGAGTATTCCATCGACCCACAAGTGTTTTTCTTATTATATCTATCACCTACAGATCAATAATCATATTCTACTTCTTGCCTATTCTTTTCTTTCACAAACATGATGAATCTCATATTTCACTTTCTACATAAGAACTAAAATCATATAACTAAAACTAAAAGTACTACCCGAACATGAGAAGCCAAAGTTGTATACACCAAATCTTTTTTTTTTTCATTATCCCAAGTCTTAAAAAACCAAAAGTAAACAAAGTAGAAGAACAATGACATAAAGCCAGCTTTAAACTATATAAGTGGCATGTCTGGAGACATGGTCCTTAGTGAAGAAATTAGCATTGACTTCTTGACTTGCCATTGTGTTGATTCCTGTAGAAGCCAAAAATCCAAATAAACAAATGGTCGTTGTTACCAATTACTGAAAACTTGGTTACACGGCATAATTCTGCACTCTCTTTATATCAACGATAAAATATTTAAATCATAGAAATTTGACCCAACTAATATATAAAAACAAAAACAAAGATAAAAGAAGCATCTCTTTACTTAAACCAATTACAAAGTACATCAATATGATAGTCACTTACATCTACAAGAGCACCATAGCGACTCCCCAGTTAGTAATTCAGCAGACCTACAAATTTAAGAGAAGTTTTGGGTAATTAAACTTTGTTAGTATAGAAGCTTCATTAAACTGTGAAAAATAAAATTTAAGTTCGGATTCTAATACCTTAATTAGAAATGTAAACAAAACAAAAATTGGAGGAATAGTCGTTATTGTCAGGCCCGTCCTTTAGCATGTGTGGGTTGTGACTCATCACAGGGCCCCAAAACTTAGGGGTCCCAAATTGAAAAAGTTGCTTAACCAAACACTACAATAAAAAGAGGATAGACCATATTCTTAAACCAAAAAGAGAAATTTAACCCTTGACAATCAAATGTAGTAAGGTCGAGTAGTTGTCTCAGGAGAATAGGCGAAATGGTTCAAAGACTTAGGGGTTTATCCTCGACCGATCAAAGGTTTGAATTCCGACCTCTTGGTGAACTAAAAAATGTTATATAGAATCAAGTAAAATATAGGGGCATAAAATAATAAGAAATCCAAAGTTACTAGAAAGCAAAGACCAATAATCTCAAAATCATAACTAGCCCCGACCAATCCACTAATTGCTTCAAGTTATTTTGGATTACTATTCAACAAAATTTTAAAGTACTCAAATGAAAAAACAGATACTTAACCATAATCTCAAAAGCGGCAAACCCTCAAAACAAAGTGAGGACTAGTAAACGCAAACTCTCTCCTTAAGAACGTGAAGCCACTTTATATCTCTGAACAACAATGGATACCAATCACCTATTTACATGAATATCGTATGCCTAGGAAAAAAAACAAAAACAATACAACCCATAGTGAATTAATTAACTCGTTGAAGAAAAGCATCAAACAGATGGGCTGCATGATTGATATTGTAGACTTGCACAATTAACTTTGTGCAATTGAATCTGAAGTAGGAGGGAAACTCATGAATGTGTCTTAATTCCTATAATTGCATTTGATTTTGCAATTTTGGAAGATTGGTTTAATCCAAGTTTATCCTCAACTTTCTCCTCCAAATTCATCAATGGTAGTCAAAACTCAAAACTCAAAACTCAGAGGCAAAAGTCAATCAAACTTAAGAAATGGACATATCTAATGCCCAGTCTAGCCATCCCTCAAATCAAATAAAGAAACTGACTTAGCAGTCCGCACAAACTTCCTTCCTCCTTGCTCACAATTTAGGAAAGCTAAAGTCCTTTATTAGCATAATAGATGGGACGAAGATCGCGAAGTTGAATTTTGAGTAAGACAACTTCCTTGATAACTTGAGATATAGATACCCTCTGAGTTGTATTTCAAAAAAAAAAAACGGCACCAAACATTTAAACCATAGTCTGGAATCACCACTATCCCACCCCTGATCCCCCAACTAATAATAATTGTTTACCAACAAATCTTCGTAACAATAACATAATTTCATTGAATCAGGACAACCACAGTGTAGAAACGCAACACAATTTCAAGCCAAAAATTGTTGATTAAGGAATTGAGTTCAGTCTTGAGATAAAATCTTAAACCATCATCTATTATAGTTCATCATACAACAAACAAACACCTGAGATTCTAATTTCAGAAGATCAGTGAGACGAAGGGATAGTACTTCGTACTCTGTTCTCTATCCCGCTGCAAATGACGCCGGAACCTGCTGAGGACTCGCTGGAAGGGAAGAAGATCACAAGTCTGGTGCTGCTGGACTCACCGGACGATGGTCAGAATGAGGACTACGGAGACGTGCTGAGTTGGACGGCGTTAGAGATCGTAGAAGAGAAGGAAGTCGGCGGGTAATCGAGAGAGGAAGAGGGATTCGAGAGAGAGGAAGATTTTGGGGGAGAAAGAGACCCGTAAGGTGTTTTCTTTTTTTTCTTTTTTTTTAAGTTGCCCTAATTTGTAAACCAATATTACATAATTGTCCCTCTCAAAGTTATAAAGAAATGTATTCTTGACATTTAAAATATGACAAGTAAATTATCAATAAACTTGACATTTATTAAATGTCAAGTTTTATGTTAGCGTGAAAATTTCCGAAAAAATCTGTAAGCTTCGTGTTTTTTTTAGTTTTCTTGACATTTTTTATTAAAAAATACATTTTTCTTGACATTTTTCTTAAAAAAAACATGTTACTTGACATTTTTTCATAAAAACATCAAGTATTTAAAATTTACAAATGTCAAGTAATATGGTTTTTGTAGTAGTGCCACATCCTGCAAAACTGTACGAGTGGATTTTAATTTTAATTAAATAAAAAAATAATTAATTTAATTCAATTAATAATTAAATAAATTATTTATTTAATTCATTACATCATATGTTTAATTCTATATTGATTCATATCTATTATAATATAAGTTGTTAATTTAATTAAATCATATTTAACTAAATTAATCTCATAATTAAATATTATATATTTAATCAACCTTACATTTGAATCATATTCAAATGCATATCTCTCTTCTAACTTATAGTTGTAATATGAACTCAATTCATATTAAATTTAATCTATAGTTTTAATATGAATCCAATTCATATTAATATTTGAATTTATTCAAATATTCAATTCTCTCATAAATTAATTTTGAATCATATCCAAAAATTTATTTTATATTATAAAATTTAATTCATAATTAACTTTATATAATGTATCACCATACATTATATTAATTGTATCACATATGATTAAAGAAAGTAGAATAAATTTTACTGAGATATCTCAACAAAATTGAATATGATAGCCCTGAACTCCAGTCAAGTTCGAAATGCTTGCCCTCTACACTAGCAAAGTGATTTGCTTACACACCATCGAAATGCTCGAAAGCATAATCGTTAGCTTGGCATCTATCACTTTGACAACGTCTCGATCTGAAACGTGTCTTTCTTATTCATTTCCACCTCTTTTGCAGCTCCGACCGGCTTACCAAACTGCAGCAGCACCGCCACCGCTACCTTCTCTTTTCACGGCATGAAGGATATGAACGCCAGATGAGACAGTGAGGTGAAATGGAGAGAAACAAGAGAGATTGTGCGAGAGACTATTGGCGTTGAGAGATGGAAAGGCAACATTGTCGCTGTGGGGAAAATGGTGAGGAGTCGAGAATGGTGAGGTTCACAACTGGAAATTTTGGGTCCCACTTTAGGACCTTATTTACCGAGTAGGAGATTTGATTTTAAAATTTTATATCTAACTATATTTGGATAGTCTTTGAAAAAAATGATTTGGGGAGAGAGAGTGAGATATTGATACACTGTGCGTGATTTTGGTAGGAGGTGTAAAATTGGAAAATTAGGAAGAAACCTGGAGCATGTGAACATCACGTGTGACCATTTTTTCCCTGATTTTTTTTTTCTATCTATCTAAACTAAGGGTTTTTTTTTGGGGGGAACATATAAATGCCTATTTTTAATTGTTCATTTTGAAAAATGGTCATATGATTTTTTTTTCATTTGAAAAATGGTCGTATGATTTTTTTTTTCATTTGAAAAATGGTCAATTGCTATTTTTAGTAGGGTTTTTTTTACCACGAATCGGATCAAAATGCCCCTAAACAAAATCTAAATCTAGTGAACTGATAAATTGTAAATTTATGAGAGAATCTAGGGTTTATCCTTAATTTAAGGACCCATTGAAAATCAATCAAATTCAAATTTAACAAACATAACAAATAAGATAACAAAAATCAACATCATCCTTTGCCGAGCTGAGGAGCAAGATTGTCAGGCGATAAAAAAAATCCTAGGGGACTACGGCAAAGCTTCGGGACAGATCGTCAACCTAAGCAAATCTTCCTTTATGACAAGCAAGAACATCGACACCGCTAAAGCGAAAAATCTAAGTAAAATTTTGGGGATTAAGAAAGCAGAGGATCTTGGCTACTACCTGGGCATGCCATCACAAACTGCGAGAAACAAGTCCAAAGTGTTCCAAAGATTGAGAGACAGAATCTGGAAAGCGCTCCAGAGTTGGAAAGGGAAGCTTTTCTCCGCGGGGGGAAAAGAAATTCTTATAAAAGCAATAGTCCAAGCTATTCCAACCTATTCTATGAGTTGCTTTAGACTCCCAACCTCTTTTGTAATGAGATCAACAAAGCCAGCGCTAAATTTTGGTGGGGAGAGACCCAAGGAACTCGGAAAACTCATTGGATCAGTTGGAAGACGCTTTGTAAAAGCAAGGACAGAGGTGGTTTAGGCTTCAGGGACATTCTCACATTCAATCAAGCTATGCTTGCCAAAGTTAGCTGGAGGATTCTTAAAAATCCCAACAGCCTACTAACCAAAGTGCTCGGAGGAAAATATTTTAAAGGAGGGAACTTCCTTTCAGCCAATTTAGGAAAAAACCCTTCCTTTACTTGGAGGAGCATAATTTGGGGGCGAGATCTTTTTTCCAAGGGCTATAGATGGAAAATCGGGGACGGTAAGCTGGTTTGCATCGACCAAGACCCCTGGCTGGCTTCCAAAGGATCTGAGACTCCTATTCTCACTAATCTAAACCTCAAAGGTAGAATGGTAAGGGAGCTCATCTCAAAAGATGGTGACTGGAATGAAGATCTTATTAAAGGAAATTTCTTAGAAGCTGACGCCAAGACCATTCTTAACACCCCTTTGGGAACAATCTCGAGTCCTGACGAGATTATATGGAACTATGGGGATAGAGGCTTATTCTCTGTCAAAAGTGCATACCACCTTGGGGTGAACTTGGCTAGAGCTCAAGAACCATCTTCTTCGAAAGTGAGCGGCCATGATCCTTTATGGAGAAAATTCTGGAAGCTTAAAGTCATCCCTAAAGCTAAAATCTGTTCTTGGAAAATTATCCAAGACTCTATCCCTACTATGGATAATATTATCAAAAGAGGCATATCTACTAACCCTTGTTGTTTGCTTTGCAGGAACAAAAGGGAAACATCAAGCCACTTGTTCTGGAATTGCAAGATTACTAAAGGTATTTGGAGTGCCCTCATCCCAAATGCTAATGTTCTTTTCTCTTTAATCAGGAACTCTTGGAAACCAGAGCACTATTGGCAATGGCTATCAGAGAATGTGGATAGAGACAAGCTCGAAATATCAATCTTAATCCTATGGAGCATATGGACTCACAGAAATGCAGTCCTACACAAGGAATCAAGCCCAGATACCAACCTCATTTTTCAGACATATAGAAAGATTTTCAGAGAAGGAGAGGAATTCAGAGGAAGCGTACCAGTTGGCGCCCGACGGATCGACCCCTTCTAGGATAGAGAGCCTCTTGAGTCATGATAGTTGGTCTCCCCCTCCATCGCCCGCTTGGAAGCTTAATGTCGACGCTTCAAAATCGGATCGTCTTCATTCCGGAGGGGTCGGATGGATCCTCCGTGACTCATCAGGATCTCTGATCTGTTTGGGGTTCAAGAAAATTTCGAAGAACTGGTCAGTTAAAACGCTGGAACTAAAAGCTATTCAAGAAGGGATCAAAAGCCTACCTTTCCTGAAAGCGATCTACCCCGATTTGGCATTCCCGCCTATAATGGTTGAGTCGGATGCGACGGGAGTTATCAATCTTCTCAACAAGGAAGAGACCGACCTCACGGAGAACTCTTTCTTTGTAGAAGTAATCCTTAAGCTTTGTGAAGCTTTGGGAGAAGTCTCGTTTTCTTTTTGTCCGAGAGTGAAGAACATCGCAGCCCATCGTTTGGCGCGCATGGCTGTTTCTCCTCCACCAGATTTTGGCTATTCTCCTTTTGGCTCTTCTTCTACTTCGGAAGAAGATGAATTTTTTTGTGTTGGGCTCCCCCTGTTTGGGTTGTTGAGCCCATTTTTGATGTAATCAATTTGGCCCCCTTTAGCTTTTAATGAAGTCGTTTGGTTTCAAAAAAAAAAAAAAAAAAAAAAAAAAAAAAAAAAAAGATAACAAAAATCAACATGAATCAAGGGAGAGAGTTGTAGAATTTTTTTTTAAAAAAAATATGTTAACTTATCTTAAACATAAGGAGTGCATGAAAATGATTGAATTGATTAACTTTTGTGTATTTAAATTACTAAATTCATTTACACACAAAACCCTATTTTCTTTTCCAAACCTTTACCATATATTGTCTCATTGGTTATTCAATAACCTAACTTCAAAAGTGTATTCAGTAAACGTGCAAATAATTTCAATTATCTTAAAAAAACGGGAAGAAAACGTTACTCACAGATGTTACTAGAACAACAAAAAACATTCAAGTTTATAAAAAAAAAATTATGTAAATACAGTGTATTTAGTAAAAAAAAATTGTGCAAATACAGTGTATACAGTAAACTAACCTATTAGACAACATGCAAATAATTTCACTATGGTAAACATCAAATCATCTAAAAAATGAGAATAAATCATTACTCACTATTTCCCTTAAACTTAATTCGAAAATTGGGATTCAGTATTCACCTTGTTTTTTTTAAAAAAATATGAAACCCTTGAGATTATTCTCATTTTCTTCCGTTTGTGCGGTATTTCTCATTCTCATCTTCTTCCAACCATTATATTACCAAAATTCTTGAGAAACCTCTGATTTTCTTTTGGGCACCTTTCTCCATTCTAATCTTCCTCCCAAAGCTTTCATTTGGAAAATAGGATATGAGGAGGAAAATACTTTGTGTTGAAAAATAGGATACGAGGAGGAAAATAATGATAGATAAATACAAAATACAGTATTTAACATACCTATGAGGTTAGATTAATAACCCTTTCAATGGTGATAAGAACGACAGAGCAAAAAAATCGATGGATGGCAAAAGGTTGGAAAAACGATGAATATGTTGATTAGATAATTAAAATCTAAGAATCTAATCGAAAATTAAAAATGAAAACCTAATTTCTATGTAATCTTTCACTTTTAATAAAGATAAAATTTGAATTTAAATTTTGAGAGATATATAGGAGAGAGAAGATAGATATTGTAATTCCTTGATTATGAGATAAACTGTTTTGTTTTTTAAAAAAATTAAATCAGATAGTGGCTTCAACGTGAAACTTGACTCAAGGGTATAATTGGAAAAACAATCCTCACAAAAATAGATTAAAAAAATGGTTTAGTCATTTTTCATTGAAAAAATCTGTTTGGTCATTTTTCAAAAATACAGTGTATATCTAGTCATTTATAAGGATATATATATATATATATATATATATATATTCCATTTACAAGGATTTCCCTTTCTCTATTCAAGTATGGGCTCAATGCTAAGCTCCAAGATTCCTAAAGCTTTGTCCATTCACTACATCTAACATCCAACCCCAAACTTACAAAAGATCAAATTCCTCTTGTAAATTAACTATCAAAAGAAACTTAGAGTCCGTTTGAAATACATTTTAATTTAAATGTTTTTCAAGAATGCATTTTTTTAAAAACATTTTTTTATAAAAATTGTTTAGAATTTAAACACTTATGTTTGATTGCATTTCCTCATAGGTGTTTTTATACACAAGTTATTGTATACCCAAAGACTCTTCTTTAAAAAGTTGGTTCCAAGTGTTTCTTTCAAAATGATTTATTTATCAATCTCATTTTCTTATAAGTCATTTTTAGTGGTTGTCAAACACTATAAATTTTTTCAAAATGATCTTTTCTCAAAATTAAACACTTGAAAAGTTAAACCAAACACGCCCTTGATCACATAATTTCTTTTTTTTATTCTTTCTTTTTTTTTTCTCTTTTTCGTGAGGAGCGGAAGAATGCTATATTTTATTTATCATTGCTACTTTTATATTGATCTCAAGGGTTCTTATATTCTTAAGTTTCATTTTTTAATGTGTTGATGGTCAAATTTTGCTTAGGGATTTTCCCTTCGCTCCACGTGACATTCAACAGTGAATTTATAAGATAGCGGGAAAGACGTGACCTGCAAGACGAGCAAACGCTGCACACCGGTGTGGTGTAGACCATACACACTCCGATGCTTAAGTTAGTCTTGTCTGAAAAGCACGTAGAATGTATTTAGGGATTGATGTTTGCATACCTTAAATGCGTGTGCGGTCTCCCTTTTTATAGACCTCCCTTAGGGTTTTCGTCGACGCCAGACTTCAAATGATCTCCAGGCCTTTGGCCCTGGGCTGAGGCTAACCTCATCCTCCTAGGGTCTTTAAGAATTCGGAGGTGTTTCGGGATGAACCAGGCGGAACCGAGGCGATCCGGGACATCACGGGTCGAAAGGAGGTGACCGAGCTCGGCCTGCGCAAGCGGGCCGAATGGTCAGCCTCGGCCTTTTGCCGAGGCCGGCCATATGGGTCAGGCCATGTTGGCCCGACCCTTTGGTCTGGTCTTCCTATGGGTCGGATTTCTGGTCCTACCTTTGCCCGATTGTCCTTGTCAGCTTCTTGTTCGTCAGTGTGGTCCAAAATTACCCATAACATAATGAGTATTAAAAAATTTGTTCATATCAACATTATATTCATCCACATCAATGTGTCTCATAGCTTTTATCAAGTTAATTTTTTTTATTACAACTATTGACATTAGAGTTGGTTGAGAGTTATAAATTAAAACGTACAATGAAAATTTTATAAATTTTAATTAAAAAAATTAAAAGAAAAAATTAGCATAAACATCAAAGTAATAGTAATTTTGGTTTTAGTTTTCAATTTTCAAAAATCAAGCTTATGAAAGTCTTTTATAATTATACGTAGTCAAATGTGAAAGAAAAAAACCGAAATTTATGAACTACTTTTAAAAAATTGGCTAAAGTCTTAAGATATATTTTCAAAGTACATTTTAAAAAAGGAAAATATTGGCAAATAAATACAAGTGGTTAAAAAAAGTGTGACATCTTTTGAAAGATAAGAGTAGATTTATCCATTTTCTTATTATCATTTTTTTAAAAAAAAAACATTTTCTTATTATCATTTTTTAAGTGGATCCTGTTGTTGGAAAATTATAGTTACAACAAAATATCTACTTTACCAATAATAAAACATTTAATTGCTCAAATATATACAATCTTTTTTACTAATTAATATAATAAAATTTTGTTTGAGAGTATAACAAAAAAAAATTGTATTATCAAATGCTATTAGCATTAGTTATATGTGATAAGAAATTTGAACTTCAAATCTCTTGGTTGAGGGTACAAGTTATAATTTATGCTAGTTGAGTTATGTTCTTGGTTGTCTATTAACAGAACTTATAGTTTTGTTATAGGTAATTTTGGACCACTCTGATGCACAAGGAGCTGACGAAGACAACCGAGCAGAGAAAGGACCAGGAAACCAACCCAGAGGAAGACCAGACCGAAGGGTCGGGCCAACTTGGCCTGACCCATATGGTCGGCGAGCCAAGCTCGGTCACCTCTGTTTTGTCCTTGCTGCCTTTGGTCGCCCCGGTTCCACCTAGTTCGTCCCGAAACGCCTCTAAATTCCTAAAAATCCTAGTAGCATGAGCAGGTATTTAAACCCCTTTTCGCCACTGAAGAAGAATCCCAAACTCTATTCTCGATTTCTCCTCTTGCTCTCTACCTCTCCCATCCGTTTTCTGACTTAAGCATCGGAGGCGGTGTGACTAGCACCACACCAGTGTGCAGGTTTATTGTCTTGCAGGCCACGTCTTCCCCCTCTCATACAAATTTATCGTTGGTGGCACGTGAAGGTCAGGTGAGTTCCTTCCAACCAAATTTGACCATCAACAATAGTTATGGTAGAATAATATATATATATATATACTTTCTTCACATTTTGTTAATTTTGATATAAATCTAAAATAAAGAAAAAGAGCTTCATCTTAGCAAGTAATGCCTTGCCACTACCAAAACAGGGCTCCAACTTTAAATCATAATCATTAATTTATAAAATAAGAGATATAATTAAGGGAAAAAAATTATAATAATCTTCCCTTGCAAAGTGGCCTTCCACAAATGTTGAGACAATGGGAATCCAAACCAGATAGATAATAATATTCCATTCTTTCATTCTTATATATAATATTTGAAAACTCATGCAATATTTTTTCCTTTTATTTGAAGGCTATCATATCATTTTGGGAAAATGTTCCAAAATAAAATTATCTGTTTCTCTCTATATATATAGGCATAAAATATATATGGTTTTTAATAATGTAGCCAGAAGGACATGTTAAGGACTTTAAGAACACATGTGTGCACATGCACTACTCTTGAAACACAACCATAACACTGTTTTGTGGAATGTTATTCAGCTATTTTAGAGAGAGATTTTTTGTTATTATGATGATCATCAACATGCCATGTTGGCATTTAAGAGAGATAATATTATGTGGCATATTCTATGTGATATCACGTCAACTTCTTTTTGTTGATTGATAAAATTTTAGTAAATAAGATTGTACGATGTTTTCGAAGCATCGGTTAGACATTACACCCAATAGTTTTTATTATGATGAAATTCTGTTGTTTTTAAAATCACTTGTAAACACTATTTCTACTTTTAAGTTCCTTGTTTTGTTAACTACCTTTAAAAAAATGTTTTCAAAATCCAAGCAATTTTTTTTAAAAAAAATTAAAAATAGTTTTATTATTATTATTATTATTATTATTTGGAAAAAAAACACACTTTTAGTCCTCATGTTTGGGTTATGCTACATTTAGGTCCCTAAGTTTTCAAACTTCAACAAATATATCTCTGAGGTTTAGATTTTATTACACTCTTGGTCCCTCTGTCCATTTTTTCATTAATTACTAACGGGATGCTCACATGGTACTATTTTTTATTTTTAAAATAAAATTTTACTTAAATGTTTTTCTTTTTCTTTTTTTTTTTTTCCTTCTTCTTCTTCCCTTCCCTTTTCTTCATCTTCTCTCTCCAAAACTTATTGGCACCGTCACCACCGTCGTCCATCGGCACACCTCGGCCACTCCTTTTCTTTTCTCTCTTTTCGCTTCTTCTTTCCTTCTTCCTCTCTCCTTCATTTTTTTTTCTTCTTTTTCCCCTTCTCCTCCTTTTCTTCCCTTTCTTCCACCCACTGTTTTTTTTAAATGGAAATAGAAGACTTCCCCTTCGATTCAGACTGGAATGAAGGGAAAATCTCCTTCGTTTCAGATCTGAAACAAGCCCAATCACAGCGCCCATGAACACAACAAACACGGCATACCCATGCCCAAATGCCCACATCTAAGAACAAGCGACCAAATGCCCATGGACATAGTGCAGACACCCACACCACAAACTAATGCACAATAGCCAAATCAACCAAACATATCCACAATGCGAGACCCATGAATCTCTTGAAATTTAGGAGAAGAAGGGGAGAGAGCAAAGAAAGGAGAAGAAGAAGGCATGGGGTTTAGGGGAAGAAGGGGAGAGAGAAAGGGAAGGAAAAAGAAGAAAGAAAGAAGAGAGAAGAAAACAGATAAAAAAAATATAGGCGATGGTGATGGTGAGCGACAACGGTCGATGCCTGCAATAGTGGAGGAGGAGGAAGATTTTAGGGTTTGGGTTTTAGGAAGAAGAAGATGGAGAATAAGGAACAAGAATGGTAAAGAATAGAAAGAAAAAAGGAAAAATATTAAAATATTGCATCCGCTTTCGTCAGCAACAGTTACGGAAAAATGGAAGAAATGACTCAAATGAAACCAAATCCAAACATTATGGGTTAAAATGTTGAGGATCTAAATGCAACTTAATCCAAACCTCAGGGATCAAAAGTATATTTTTCTTTTTTAAAAAAAAAAATTGACTAAGAATTTAAAGGGCCTGTTTGGTAGACAATTCGGATTCTGTTTTATGTTTTCAGATTAATGAATTCAGTGAATATGCGTTTGGCAGATATGTTTTTTGAAAACTGTTATCAAATTCTGTGATTCAAATAGTATAAATTCTGAAAACAACTTTTTTATGTTTTTATTGTATCCAGATTTTGAATTTGAAAATTTTAAATGTAGAATTAAATTAAAAAAATAAAACTTTAATAAATATAGTATTTCATGTTATAAACTCAATTTATTTTTGTGAAATGAAAATTTGTATAATATAATATATTATAAATTATATGATATCGTAAAATAATAATTATAAAAAATTTATAACACATAATATGTTTATAAATTAATTAATAATAGTTTGTATTCAACTTAGTATTTTAGTTGATAACTACAAATAATTTATGGTTTATAAATATATTGTTATGGGTGAATTTGGACCTAGCCCTAAGAAAGTCAGAATGACGAGAGCCCAGATAAGAAACGAGCTCCTGAAGGCCCATTGGGCCCGAATCAATATCTAGGTTATTCCCTCTCTTAAAAGGAAGGGGAAAACCCTAATTTCAACTATAAATAGAAGAAACTAACCCCAAAGTAGAGGGGATTCAACTTGGTATTTCTTCCCACCACATCGGTGCACAGTTTTCTCTTGTTTTGCAGGCCACGTTTTTCCCCCTTCAAATAATTTCACCGTTGATGTCACGTGAAGGTCAGGTGAGTCGCTTGACCAAATTTTGGCATCAACATATTATCAAACACTGAACCATTGTTTAAATTGTGATCCAATTTATGAATCTACTACCAAACGCATATATGAAAACATGAAATACAACTCTGTTTTCATTGAATTCCTCGTTTTCAAATTTCTGTTTTCAGATCACAAACCAAACGCTAAAGATTCTTAAAAGAAATACGAAAACCATATAAAACAAACCTAACCAGAAAACTAAAATCAAATTAAAATCTTTATTAGATGGGCTTAAACTATTACATTTGTTCTAACCTAACCAGAAAACTAAAATCAAATTAAAATCTTTTATTAGATGGGCTTAAACTATTACATTTGTTCTTGGACCTTTAAGTTTTCACACATTCTGTTTGGTCGGGAGGAGGAGGAGGAAATTAAATATTTGCTTGAATACACCTTCCAAATATATTTAAATATTTATTGAATGATTATTTAGAATTATGGTTAAGAAATTGTAACGCTCTAGGTCCTAAATTCGAACTAGGATTCGGAATCCGGATTTGACACCTAACGGTTCCAGCGTTCCCCTATTCTCCTGCTATCTAGCCAGGTCACCATACTTGTCTTAAATTTTCGAATTCGCTACCTCTTGCTACCTAGCCAGGTCACCATACTTATCTTAAACGACTTCCAAGAGTAAACACTGTCCCCATAGACTAACATGGATCCTTTCAGCATGCTTTGTTCCTCACTCGCATGTTTCCTAGGAGGTCAAGTCAAGTACATTTAACTTTGAAGTTCCTATGATTAAGCCACTAAAAAGAAAGGTACACCTTGTTGGTAGGTAGTTACCATCAATTCTTTTAAGCTTATCTTGACCATACTTTCATATCATCATGATCCCCTCTCATTCAGATGTGGCATTGGTTCATTCATGTACCCCTCATATACACGGATCGAACGCCACATAAATGAAATAAATTCTGTATTAGTTTTGAGATTAAAAGATAACACATTTTTAAATTTTAGGGCTAAAAGACTTGAAAGTTTAGAGGCAAAACAAAATAAGCTCGAAAATTTAGGTCTCGTTTGATAACTATTTGGTTTTTGAAAATTGTACTTGTTTTCTTCCAACTTTCATAATGATTTTCATCTTTGTTAAGGACATATTTGAATTCTTAGTCAAATTTCTAAAAAAACAAAAGTTATAAAAACCACTTATTTTAGTTTTCAAAACTTGACTTGATTGTTGAAAATATGGAAAAAAGATAGATAACAAAACAAAGAAACTTATAAGTCGAAGTAGTGTTATAAGCTTAATTGTCAAAAATAAAAATCAAATGATTATTAAAAAAAAGGGTGTTGAAGGAGAAATTTCGGCCAATCACAAATTGTCACGTCATTAATATAAATTAATGATAAAATAAATTTGGGACCAATTACAAATTTACATGTGTGCCTAAATTAAATTAATAGACATTAAAATTCGGCAAATCAAAGAATGTCACTTGTCTATTAGTGATCCATCAGATAACATAAGCCAAGTTCAATCAAATTATGTCGCGTGGCAATTGGACCCAAGCCCAAGCCCATATGAGGTCCATCAAACCACCATTCATTTTGGGGGGGGATTCAGAGATAGAGTCAGAGAACTCAGAGTCCAGAGCATTCTGTCAGAGTCCAGAGTCGTCAGAAGCCAAAGAGTCTAGAGAATTCAAAAGGATTCGAGATTCAGAATTCAAAGGATTCAAGACTCAGAAGGTTTGAAGACTAGAAGACTCTAAGAAGAGATCAACAAGCCAACCGACCGATCAAGAAGATCAACAAGTCAGTAGGCCGATCATCCAAGAAGATCAACAAGCCAACCGATCGATCAAGAGGATCAATAAGTCAGCAGGCCGATCATCCAAAAGGATCAACAAGCTAACAAGTCGATCCAACAGATCATCAAGCAACCAGGCCGATCCAAGAGATCATCAAGTTAACAGACAGATCATCCAAGAAGATCAACAAGCCAACAAGCCGATCCAAGAGATCATCAAGCCAACAGGTCGATCATCCAAGAAGATCAACAAGCCAACAAGCTGATCCAAGAGATCATCGAGCCAACAGGCCGATCATCCAAGAAGATCAACAAGCCAACAAGCTGATCCAAGAGATCATCAAGCCAACAAGCCGATCATCCAAGAAGATCAACAAGCCAACAAGCTGATCCAAGAGATCATCAAGCCAACAGGCCGATCATCCAAGAAGATTAACAAACCAACAAGCTGATCCAAGAGATCATCAAGCCAACATGCCGATCCAAGAGATCATCAACCTAGCAGGCCGATCATCCAAGAAGCTCAACAAACCAGCCCAAGAAGATCAAGAAGCTAGAGACCAAAATTTATATATTTAAGAGAGAGAATCAGAGGATTAAAGTTAGAGATTGTACACCCACACGCATACAACATAAATACAAATATATTGTTTATTCCACGTGTCTCCATCTCTGAAGTTACGTGTGAACAAATTGGCACGGTGGGACCATCTCTACCTCTCATCTCTCTCTCTTATCTCAAAACACAAGTGTAAACATGTCGCTCAAGACTTCCTCAATGGTCTCTGCCATGAACAAGTCTTACATCGGTTCTATTGCCCATTGTTGCTTCAATGAACTGATGTTGCAAGAAGATACAACTCTTATCGTTGCAGGCCAAGAAACAACCTTGCAGGGGGCATATACTAATGACAAGTTTCTTGTTAAGTATAACCCTCTGTATGAACCTGATTCTGACGTAGTGACTGTCATGATGATTGAGACAAGAACTATGGAAGAAAGAATGACTGAGATGCAAGAGCACATCAACAACTTGATGAAGGTGATTGAAGAAAAAGATTCTCAAATTGAGCAGCTAAAGAATCAAATTGAGAACCAACATATCGCCGAATCAAGTCAAACCAAAGTCGTAAAAAATCACGACAAAGGAAAGACTATAGTGCAAGATGATCATCCACAATGTTCTGCTTCGATGCTTCACTATCCATCCAACAACTCCAAGATATGATCACAAACTGTATCAGGGCTCAGTACGGTGGACCTACTCAAGATTCTCTCTTGTATTCCAAACCTTATACTAAGAGGATTGATAACTTGAGAACGCCAATCGAGTATCAGCCACCGAAATTTCAACAATTTGATGGAAATGACTATCCTAAACAACATATTGCCCACTTCGTTGAGACATGCGAGAACGCTGGTACTCGAGGGGACCTACTAGTCAAACAGTTCGTTCGAACACTTAAAGGAAATGCTTTTAACTGGTACACTGATCTAGAGCCTGAGTCAATAGACAGTTGGGAGGAACTCGAAAGAGAGTTTTTCAATCGCTTCTACAGCACTAGACGAACCGTTAGCATGTTCGAGCTCACCAACACTTAACAACGAAAAGGTGAACTCGTTGTTAACTATATAAATCGTTGGAGAGCCATGAGTCTAGATTGCAAAGATCGCTTCACTGAACTCTCTATTGTTGAGATGTGCATTCAAGGCATGCATTGGGAACTCCTCTACATCCTTAAAGGTATAAAGCCTCGCACCTTTGAGGAACTAGCAACTCATGCCCACGATATGGAGCTTAGTATTGCTAGTCTAGAAAACCAAGACCTTCTCCTCCCTAACATGAGAAAAGAAGGAAGGAACGACGAAGAGACTATAGAAGAATCTATGGTTGTCAACACAACCCTTCCCAAGTCGTGTTCGAAAGAAAAGAGACAAACAAATGGAGCGCATCACTTAACTTTAAAGGAAAGACAGAAGAAAATCTATCCTTTCCCTGATGTCGACATCCCTGATATGTTGGAACAATTACTGGAAGCGCAACTGATAGAGCTTCCTAAGTGTAAACGACCAACAGAGATGGAGAAAATCGATGATCCAAAGTATTGCAAGTATCATCGAGTTACTGGTCATCCAGTGGAAAAATGTTTCGTCCTAAAGGACTTAATTTTAAAGCTGGCTAAGGAAGGCAAAATTGAGCTCGACCTTGATGAAGTTGCTCAATCAAATCTTGCTACAATCAAAGAAAAGAGCAAGCATCAAAGAAAGAAGGATCTTAAGAAACTTCAGCCCAAGAGGAAAAGAAGTAAAAAGTCTTCTCAACCTCAACAACTGGTGATGTTGAATAAATCCTTCTCCAAAACTTTCCACAAAAAGGAAAAAGAGAACTTTGCAACTTCCTACTGCATCGACGTAGAAGAAGTTGACAATTCCAAGAAGAGTGAACAAAGGACTTCCGTCTTCGATCGCATCAAGCCTTCAACTACTCGTCCTTCGGTATTCCAAAGAATGAGTATGGCAGCGACAGAGGAAGAAAATCAATGTTCGATGTCCACCTCCACTCGACCTTCAGCTTTCCAAAGGCTAAGTGTCTCCACATCGAAGAAAAGTCGATCTTCAACATCTGTCTTTGATCGCCTCAAAGTAACAAACGATCAACCTAAAAGAAAGATGAACAACTTGGAGTTGAAACTTTTCGATGAAGTAAACAGTGACGAGAAGCTTCATAGTAGCATCCCGTCATGTATGAAGAGGAAGTTTTCTGTTCTCATAAATACGGAAGGTTCCTTGAAGGTGAAGCCAAATCTCATTATCTTGACCAATCTTGCAAATGAAGGATCTGATCAAGACCATGACAAAGATAAGAGCTTTTAAATGTAAAAGCTCCTTATCGCAAGAGCCTAAACTGCATGATGCTCCTAGTCCACACGAGCTTAAAAGGTGAGTGCAAAAAAATTTTGAACTACGTTATGACTTGATCCCTTTTCTTCAAAGGGTACGTAGGTAGCTTAAGAAAACTTTAAGTTCAGTCTCTGCAAACAAAAAAAAAAAGAAAGTGCGACAAATATTGAAACACAATAGTATAAATTGAGGAAATTCATCACTCGTGGGGGCAACACAGCAAATAGAGGTTATGCACCATTATGGATGTGAAGCTACGAGTTGGATGAATAAAAGAAAACTTCATTCCTCCAAGTTCAAAGGTTCTCGGTTTGCTACGCTACGGTTCCTTCCTCCAAGTTCGAGAAGGTTCTCACGTCGCTTCTCGCTGCCCTTCCAGGTTCTCACGCGCTTCGTCGTTCTCTCCAAGTCTCGTCAGTTCCTTCCCCAAGTTCGAAGGTTTTCTCCTGTGCTTCAAAGTCTCTCATGGGAAATATGTATCTTAAAATTTAAGATTAACAATTTTGAGACTCAAACCCATGACCTTTAAATATGTAGCTTGGCTATTAAACCAATAGACCATTCAAGTCTTTTGACTATCATTCGCTTGTTAATATATACATATATGCTCTTCGGTCAACTCATATTATTCTCAATCCAAATTTTGTCAAACCCAAAATCAACCAAAGTCTCAAACTCAAATTCTATTCCAAATGCAAGTTAAAATTGGATAGAATTTTACCTCAAGCCAAAAGGTGGGCATAATCCAAATTTTATCCCAAATGGACCAAATTCCAAACCTCAAATTCCATTCCAAATTAAAGTTTAAATTTGGTAAAATTTTACCTCAAATTAAATTTTGGGCATAATCCAAATTTTATCCCAAATGGACCAAAGTCCAAACCTCGAATTTTATTCCAAATGCAAGTTAAAATTGGATAGAATTTTACCTCAAATTAAATTTTGGGCATAATCCAAGTTCTATACCAAATGGACCAAAGTCCAAACCTCAAATTCTATTCGAAATGCACGTTAAAATTGGGTAGGATTTTACCTCAAATCAAAATTTGGGTATAAACCAAATTTTGCCCAAACTTGAAATCAAAGTTTGCTGCCAAATAAGGAAAATCAAAATTTTGACCAAACTTCAAATTTTGATTAATTGGTGATAAAGGTGTGTCAAATAAAAAAATCAAAATTTTGACCAAAATTCGTATTTTGATTAAATTGACACACCAAATGGAGTCAAAGTCAAGAACAAATACCTTGCATTTTAATTCCAAAATATATTTTTCGAGATTCACTCACACATAACTTGTGCCTAAATCTCGAAAAGGGGGCATTTGTTGAAGTAGAAATTTCGGCCAATCACAAATTGTCACGTCATTAATATAAATTAATGATAAAATAAATTTGGGACCAATTATAAATTTACACGTGTGCCTAAATTAAATTAATAGACATTAAAATTCGGCAAATCAAAGAATACCACTTGTCTATTAGTGATCCATTAGATAACATAAGCCAAGTTCAATCAAATTATGCCACGTGGCAATTGGACCCAAGCCCAAGCCCATATGAGGTCCATCAAACTCTATAAATAGAGGAGGCCACCATTCATTTTGGGGGGGGGGGATTTCAGAGATAGAGTCAGAGAGCTCAGAGTCCAGAGCATTCTGCCAAAGTCAAGAGTCGTCAGAAGCCAAAGAGTCTAGAGAATTCAGAAGGATTCGAGATTCAGGATTCAAGACTCAGAAGGTTTGAAGACTAGAAGACTCTAAGAAGAGATCAACAAGCCAACCGACCGATCAAGAAGATCAACAAGTCAGCAGGCTGATCATCCAAGAATATCAACAAGCCAACCGATTGATCAAGAGGATCAATAAGTCAGCAGGCCGATCATCCAAAAGGATCAACAAGCTAACAAGTCGATCCAACAGATCATCAAGCCAACAGGCCGATCCAAGAGATCATCAAGTTAACAGACCGATCATCCAAGAAGATCAACAAGCCAACAAGCCGATCCAAGAGATCATCAAGCCAACAGGCCGATCATCCAAGAAGATCAACAAGCCAACAAGTTGATCCGAGAGATCATCAAGCCAACAGGCCGATCATCCAAGAAGATCAACAAGCCAACAAGCCGATCCAAGAGATCATCAAGCCAACATGCCGATCATCCAAGAAGATTAACAAACCAACTAGCTGATCCAAGAGATCATCAACCTATCAGGCCGATCATCCAAGAATCTCAACAAACCAGCCTAAGAAGATCAAGAAGCTAGAGACCAAAGTCTATATATTTAAGAGAGAGAATCAGAGGATTAAAGTTAGAGATTGTACACCCACACGCATACAACATAAATACAAAAATATATTGTTTATTCCACGTGTCTCCATCTCTGAAGTTACGTGTGAACAAGGGGTCCTCGGGCTTTGGAGACCAAAATTGGATTTATGAATTAAACAAATGAAAAAGATATGAGATGTTATATTTGGATGGAATTAGTTGAAGAAAATAAATGACTCTCCATGTATGAATGACACTTCATCAAGAAAATAAACGTTAAAGTAGAATAAGAAAACTTTATGATATAATTAAAAAAAAAAAAAACTTTATAAAAGAGGGGGAAAATACACTTTTAGTCTATGAGGTTTGGGTTAGGTTTCATTTTGGTCCTTAAGTTTTCAAACTCAACAATTTAGCCCCTAGGGTTTGAATTTCGTTTTATTTTGGTCCCTCCATCCATTTTTCCGTTAAATATTAAAGGAATGCTGACGTGAAACCTATTTTTTTTTATTAAAAATTATTTTTAAAATTTTCAAAATAAAAATATATTAAAATAATTAAATTTTTTTTTTATTTCCTCTCTTTTCTTTAACTTCTTCTCCTTCAACCCAAACCTACGGCCGACGACTAGCGGTCGTTGCCAACAATTTTTTTTTTTCATTTCGTTTTCTTTCTTTCTTCTTTTCTACTCCTTTCTTTCTTCTTTTCCTCCCCTTTCTCTTTATTTTTTTTTTCTAAAAAAAATAGAAAAGAGGGGACCTCCCCATTCCAAATCTGCAAAACAGAGGAAAGGAGGCCCCTCCTTTATTCAAGTGCTTGAAAATGATGATCTGCTGAAGTGCGATGTACGTGGAAAGCGCCTTGGGCGTGAAATTAAGAGCGATTTGACGACGGAGATCCTTATGCTTTTGCCCTAACATGTAAATTAGATTATCCTCGTCGAATAGCTTCTTCCCAAAGGGATGACCTACGAGATTCATGGCATCATAACATACATTAGCGAAAATCTTGTGAGAGAGCTCAGTGTCGCGAATGAAGACGATGTAGTTGACAGAGAGGTTGAGGCTAGATGATTTGGCCAGAGAAGCCTGGATTTCCCAGAAATGGGTAGGGTTTCGGACAAGAGGAATTGCATTGGCGACGAAGGGGAGAACGAGAGGAGGACTAGGAACAGAGCGTTTCTTCTTCAAAAAAGAGATTTGCTCAAGAAAGATGACGAGCAAAACGAGAAAGGCCACAAACAAAAGAAGCGGTGAAAGAAAAGCAAAAAGCGAATTCATCGTCACTTCCACAGGAATCGGAAATGGGGAAAGGAATCTAAGTGAGAGGGGGAGCAGAAGAGAAGAGAGAATGAGAGAGAAAAATCGATTAGGACGCCATTAACGAGTTGGTAGAAGAGCTCAAAGTGTTGAGAGGAGTGTGAAGAAGATAACAAGATGACACAAAAATAAAGATGGGGTCTTGGAAGAGTGGCTCTGGAATAGGGAGGGAGGAGTCCTCCCTCCCCTTGTATCTGACACCAGAAATGGAGGAGAGAGTTAGGTCCCTCCTCCCTCCCCTCTTTTCTTTTTTTTTTTTAAAAAAAAAATAAAGAGAAAGGGAAAGAAAAGAAGAAAGAAATGAGTAGAAAAGAAGAAAGAAAGGAGAAGAAATGAAAAAAAATATTGTCTGCGGCGGCCGCCAGCCACCGACAGTAATTTTGGTGGTGGTTGGGTTGAAGAAGGAGGAGGAGGAGAGAGAGGGAAATAAAAATATTAAAAATTATTATATTTTAATTATTTTAATATATTTTATTTTTAAAAATTAAAAAATATATTTTTTAATTAAAAATAGGTGTCATGTCAGCATTCCATTAATATTTAACGAAAAAATGGATGGAAGGACTAAAATGAAATGAAATCCAAACCTCGGGGGCTAAATTATTGAGTTTGAAAATTAAATGACCAAAATGAAACCTAACCCAAAGCTCAATGACTAAAAGTGTATTTTTAATTAATTATCTCCAAAGAACAGAAAAAAAAACCTATTATTATACTAATTTTCAAATAGGCCTCCAATTTTTGCACTATTATTCTTTTCGATTTAAAAATATTTATATAGCCTATACTCCCTATGATTGAGGAAATTACAAAAATAACGTAGCAAAAACACTCGTATATTTGGTTGCATTTTCTCAAGAGTATTTTTATATACAAGTTTGTTTAATTTGCTCTACATTCAAAGTGTTTATACTAATTGTTATAGGTGATTTTGGACCACTCCGGTGTACAAGGAGCTGACGAGGACAACTGGGCGAAAATAGGACTGGAAGATGTACCCCAAAGGCGAAACCGGCAAGGGGAATGGGCCAAGACCGAAAGGGTCAGGCTTTGGGCCCGACCCTCTGCTCGGCCTCGGCCATGGGCCAAGTCCCTCCGACTCGGTTCGGTCCCTACAGCCTCTAGCCGCCCCGGTTCTGCCTTGTCCGTCCTAAAACGCCTCTGAATTCCTAAAAACCCTACGAGCATGAGCAGATATTTATACCCCTCTTCGCCACTGGAGAAGGGGACCCGAACTCTCTACTCTCTAGCCCTCCTACTTTCGTTTTCTGACTTAAGCATCGGAGTCGGTGTGGCTAGCACCACACCGGTGTGCAGGTTTTTCGTCTTGCAGGTCACGTCTTCCCCCCTCATCTACAAATTTACCGTTGGTGGCACGTGAAGGTCAGGTAAGTTCCCCCTGACCAAATCTGACCATCAACATTAATGTCAATTTACTATAAAGGATAACCTACTAAACATATGAACTAATAATTTTAAATTTGTATTTAAAACACTATGACAGTCCAACTAAGAAAGGGGTCGTCGAAATGGCAGCCACTGGTGGTCATCTGAGTGGTCAACAACAATGAACAGTAATTGTCGACGATGGGCATGGTCATCGAAGGTGGGCAATGGCAGTGACCATGGTCGCGAAGCATCACTAGTGGTGATTAGTCTAGATTGTCGTAGATGGGAGGGGTGGTCGTCGGAGTTTTGCTGGAGCTTTGTTGTCGGTTGATGGTGCTCAAGCAACAGTTGGTGATAGCCATCAACGATAAACAACGACAAGCGATGGATGGTGGATGGTGGTGGTTGTCCACAATGTGTGGGTATTTTGCTCATTTTTACATATCAGGAAAATTTGAGAGAGATTCCAAGTTAAATACCTAAAAACACTTTTTATAAAATTTGGTTTTAAGTGTTTCACTCAAAATAACATATTTCTTAAACTCATTTTTTAAAATGTCATGAAACACTAAAAAATTTATTAAAATAATTTTTTTTTTTCAAAATTAAACACTTGGAAAAGTTAACCAAACTCATTCTTTTTTCAGAGAAATAAACCAAATTGGTTCTAAGTCAGGTAAGAAGAATTTGATGTGAGAGTATAAACTTTTATTTTAGAGAAGTTTTAATGGGTTAACATTCTTTTTCCAATTATTTATCAATATGTATTTTCTTTTACAACAAATATGTATTTTTTTAATGTAACGTAACAAAAAAAAAATAGTGTATTATAATCATCCTTCTCGAAGAAAAAAAAATCGCATATTATAGTCATTTATTATTATTTTTTTAACAAATATTGTTATAGGTGATTTTGGACCACACAAGGAGCTGACGAGGACAAACGGGCAGAGGTAGGACCAAAAGACCGACCCAGAGGAAGACTGGGCCAAAGGGTCGGGCCAACATGGCCCGACCCATATGGTCGGCCTCGGGAAAAGGCCGAGGCCGACCATTCGGCCCGGTTGCGCGGGCCGAGTCCGGTGACTTCTTTTCGGCCCCTGATGCCCCGGATCGCCCCGGTTCCGCCTGGTTTGACCTAAAACGCCTCCGAATCCCTAAAAACCCTAGGAGGATGAGCAGGTATTTATATCCCTCTTCGCCACTGAAGAGGGGATCCCGAATTCTATCCCTAAACTCTACTCTCTATTCTCTGCTTTCTCCTCTTGCTCTTACTTTTCCACGCCCTACCGTTCTGTTTGCTGACTTAAGCATCGGAGCCGGTGTGGCGAGCACCACACCGGTGTGTAGGTTTACTGTCTTGCAGGCCACGTCTTCCCCGCTCAACTACAAATTTACCGTTGGTGGCACGTGAAGGTCAGGAGAGATCCTCTGGCCAAAATCGACCATCAACAGTTGGCGCCGTCTGTGGGGAAGAAAGCCTGTTAATCTGCACATCGGTTATTCCATGAGTAAGGGTATGGAGAAGAAAGACCAAGACGTAAACATAGAGAATTCGGATGGTGACCGCCACCAGCGGAGGTCACGTGACGATGACAGCATACAGGGGTCACCGAGACAAGCAGGCCGAGGCCGAGGCCGAGGCCGAGCAGAGGATGCCGACACCGAAATTGCCGCCTTTGAGGATGAGGTGAAGGGAATGAATCGAAGTTTGTCCAGAATACTCCAAATCTTGGATAAACCCGGCCCTAGCACCAAAATCCATGAGGGGAGCTTGATTAGAGACTCGAAGAAGGGGAAGAATCCAGTCGAATACATGGATGAATCAGAGACAGAATCCAGAGGAAAGAAGACCAACAACGCAACCAGCAAGGTCAGGGGGCTGAAGCACACAGATCACATAATTCCAAGGAGCCCAGAACCAAGCATGCTAAAGAGTCATGACCACACAGTTTCAACACCAAGCTGCGGTCATACCAAGATAGACCAGAGGAATCTGATTGAGGATAAGCGCAGAAGTGCCAGAACTGTCGAAGCGAAAGCCAGGGCTGCTAAGCCCATGGCCAGCGCAGCCGAGGCCGAGGCTAAATTGGCCGAGGCCGAGGCCAGAAAAGATGATCTCCCTATGACGACCGAGCTTCTGGACACCCAAAAAAGAACTTGGAAATCATCAAGGAGACCTGTCGAAGCTAAACGACTCCAAGCCAAACAACGACTACCAGACGAACAGTACGGAGGCTGGGCCGAGGCCGAGGCCTACCATGCAGAGGTCGACCATGCCGAGGCCGACCATACCGAGGCCAACCGAAGATGTTCATCCAGATCGATTAGGAGGAAACCCCACGAGAGATGTTCATCCAGAACCACCTTTGGGGGACAAATCAACAACAAACAGAGACTTTGAAAAGATTGAAGACACCAGGAAAAGAATGTCGTCATCCTGAACTACGATCATCCTTTGGCCGAGGCCGAGGCTGACCCGCAGCTATGGTCATCCCGAGGCCAAGGCCAGCCCTAGGCCGAGACTGACCCGCAGCTATGGTCATCTCGAGGCCGAGGCCGACCCTAGGCCAAAGTCAACTCTAAGCTACGGTCATCCTTTGGCCGAGGCCGATACCGACCCACAGCTATGGTCATCCCGGGGCCGAGGCCGACCCTAGGCCAAAGCCAACTCTAAGCTACGGTCATCCTTCGGCCGAGGCCGGGGCCGACCCACAGCTATGGTCATCCCGAGGCCGAGGCCGACCCTAGGCCAAAGCCGAAGTCGACTATCCAATACTTCAAAAGTGACCCGAAGATCACATAATCCAGACAAATCAGATCGTCAATGCAGTTGAACAGAAGACAAGATCCAGATCGAAGCGAAGGAACCAGATACGAGAGACAACAGATTGTTCGAGGCTAAGGCCTAAGCCAACCCTAAATATGGCTGAGGCCGAGGCTGACCCCAGATATGATCGAGGCCCGAGACCGAGGCCGACCATGACCATGGTTGTGACTGAGACCAATCCTGTTATTGCAAGCAAGATCGAACACCTGTGAGCCTAAGTCTTCGAGTTTAGCGTTCACACCTCCGTGCGAGCCTAGGCTTTTCAGCTTAGTGCCCACGCTCCTGCATGCGAGCCTATAGAGCCCACGCTTCAGCGAGCCTATAGTGCCCACGCCTACATGCGAGCCTATAGAGCCCACGCTTCAGCGAGCCTATGGTGCCCACGCTCATACATGCGAGCCTATAGTGCCCACGCTTCAGCGAGCCTATAGTGTCCACGCCTACATGCGAGCCTATAGAGCCCACGCTTCAGCGAGCCTATAGTGCCCACGCTCATACATGCGAACCTATAGTGCCCACGCTTCAGCGAGCTTATAGTGCCCACGCTTACATGCGAGCCTATAGAGCCCACGCTTCAGCGAGCCTATAGTGCCCACGCCTACAGGCGAGCCTGGACTGCCGAAGTCTACCTCGCCTCAGCCAGTTTGAGATTACGTGAGCCTGGACCAACGAGTCTACCTCACCTCCTCTGGCCTGAGCATCTTTACACCGGGCGAGCCTGGACTGCCGAAGTCTACCTCGCCTCATCCAGAGTGAGACCATGTGAGCCTGGACCGACGAGTCTACCTCACATCCTCTGGTTTGAGCATCTTTACACCAGGCGAGCCTGGACTGCCGAAGTCTACCTCGCCTCATCCAGAGTGAGACCATGTGAGCCTGGACCAACGAGTCTACCTCACCTCCTCTGGCCTGAGCATCTTTACACCGGGCGAGCCTGGACTGCCGAAGTCTACCTCGCCTCATCCAGAGTGAGACCATGTGAGCCTGGACCGACGAGTCTACCTCACATCCTCTGACTTGAGCATCTTTACACCAGGCGAGCCTGGACTGCCGAAGTCTACCTCGCCTCATCTAGAGTGAGACCATGTGAGTCTGGACCAACGAGTCTACCTCACATCCTCTGGCTTGAGCATCTTTACACCAGGCGAGCCTGGACTGCCGAAGTCTACCTCGCCTCATCCAGAGTGAGACCATGTGAGCCTGGACCAACGAGTCTACCTCACCTCACCTGGCATGAGTCCATACACTTCATCTAAGTCAAGCTCACCCTACAGAGGTCGGGACCGAGCACCTCTTGCCAAGGCCGAGCACCTCTTGTCGAGGCCAAGCACAAACTTTAAAGGTATTCTCCTATTTCCTCAACTATAATTTATGTTTCAGTGAAGTTCTACTTAAGATTGGGGGCTACAGAGGGGATATGCACTCTCTATTAAACAAAAAGCAAGTAGCAGGGGATATACACTCCCTATTAAACAAAAAGCACACTAGTTTGGCATGTCTAACCAATGATTACATGCTCTAGCCTATTCTTTGATTATTTTCCTACAAGGACTAACGTATGAATGCAGGGAGCTAGATTTTGAGCTAACAGGGGTCCGAGGCCGAGGCCAACCCTAGCCTCTTCCCTCATTCTTCTTTTGCAGAGATTAACTTTTCAATGCAGGATTGTGAAATCTTTTGCTTCTCCTATTTTTTACTTGTGGATAAGCCCTGGATCTGGAATGAAGCGTTCCGAATGACCAAGTACAGGGGTCTAGCTGCTGTGCTCGGCCTTTTCCCAAGGCCGACCAGATAACCCAAAATGGGAAGCTGTTGTGCTCGGCCTCGTCGAGGCCGACCAGATAAGCTAAAGTGGGAGACTGTTGTGCTTGGCCTCTTCCCGAGGCCGAGGCTGACCAGACAAGCTAAAACGGTAAACTGCTGTGCTCGGCCTCTTCCCGAGGTCGAGGCCGACCAGATAAGCTAAAGGGGGAGATTGTTGTGCTCGGCCTCTTCCCGAGGCCGACCAGAGCCATTGTTGTAATATCTCAACTTTTCTCATTTCCATTTCACCTAACCCCTTTTCAGGGAGTGTCTACTTTGTCCAGTTTGTCCTATCTTGCAGGATAACAAGGAATCATACATAAGTCGGCATGGAAGGAGAGTTATACTCTTAAATCAGGCTTAAGGAGCTCAACCGATAGCACTAAATTCGCACCTGAATCCCAATTCAAGAGTGGGGACTTAATGTTATAGGTGATTTTGGACCACACAAAGAGCTGACGAGGACAAACGGGCAGAGGTAGGACCAAAAGACCGACCCAGAGGAAGACCGGGCCAAAGGGTCGGGCCAACATGGCCCGACCCATATGGTCGGCCTCGGGAAAAGGCCGAGGCCGACCATTCGGCCCGGTTGCGCGGGCCGAGTCCGGTGACTTCTTTTCGGCCCCTGATGCCCCGGATCGCCCCGGTTCTGCCTGGTTTGACCTAAAACGCCTCCGAATCCCTAAAAACCCTAGGAGGATGAGCAGGTATTTATATCCCTCTTCGCCACTGAAGAGGGGATCCCGAATTCTATCCCTAAACTCTACTCTCTATTCTCTGCTTTCTCTTCTTGCTCTTACTTTTCCACGCCCTACCGTTCTGTTTGTTGACTTAAGCATCGGAGCCGGTGTGGCGAGCACCACACCGGTGTGCAGGTTTACTGTCTTGCAGGTCACGTCTTCCCCGCTCAACTACAAATTTACCGTTGGTGGCACGTGAAGGTCAGGTGAGATCCTCTGGCCAAAATCGACCATCAACAAATATTATAGTCATTTATTTTAAATCTACAAAAGGAATAAAAATGTGCTTATTTAAAAACCACAAAATAGTTTTTTTTTTTAATTATATATATATATATATATATATAATAAAATAAATACTATTTTATTATTTTTAAAAGGATGGCTTTTTTTTCCTATATACTTGTAAATATGTTTTTTAAAAGGATGGCTTTTTTAAAGTAATTACAAACACAACGTTTTTGTAAAAACATAATTCTAAATATAACAATTTTTTAAAATTCAAGAATGAAAAGTTACCTTTCCCTTTTTCTTTTTTCTTTTTTAGTTCACCAAGGGGTGGTGAAATTTGAAGCTCTCATCTTTAGGAGTAAGTAATATCTCCATCAATTGAATTATGCTCATTTTCATATTATTGGATAATTTAATATATTAGTAATAGGTGTGTTTTATGTTGTAGGACAGTCATTGATCAATGTATATGAATGATTCACATATATATTTATTGTGTTAAATTACAATTTTAGTTTTGAACTTTTAAATTTGTGTTTAGTTAACCCCTAAACATTTGAAAATGGCTATTAAGTTTATAAACACCATCACAAATGGATTTCTTTGTTTTGTTATACATCTCTTACAAATGTTTTAAAAAATCCAAGTTAAGTTTTCAAAACCTAAAATAGTTATTTGTTATTTAAGAAAATTGTTCTGTTTTTGGAATTTGAATATGAGTTCAAATGTTTTCTTAACAGAGATGAAAACTATTGTAAATAAATTTTGAGAAACAAGCACAAATTTCAAAAACCAAATAGTTATTAAATGAGATCTAAACTTTCAATTTTGTGCCTAATAATAAATTCTTAAAATCCCGTTGGGTAACTATTTGGTTTTTTGTTTTTGGTTTTTGGTTTTTAAAAATTAAGCTGAAAAAATAGGGGTGTAAATTTGTTGAGTCGGATCGGTTATACGGACAAACCGACCCAACCCGATTGTACGGACAAACCGACCCGACCCGAACCGATTCAGCCTTGGGTCGGGTCGGGTCAATTTCTTCTATGTGGTTCGACGAAGATGAGGCTTAGAAGAAGATAAAGACGAAGACGACAAAGAAGATGAAGGAAGATGAGGCGGCAAGGAAGATGAAGGAAGAAGACGATCATACAGAGCTTCAACTTCGATTTCGATTTCGGCGAAAACCCACGAGAGGATGAGGCCGCCTTGACGCTTCGTCGGTCGGTTTCTTCTTCTTCTTCTTTCTGCGATTCGACGGAGATGAGACCTTAGAAGAAGAAGAAGACGAAGAAGAGGCGGCGACGACTTCGACAAAAACCCACGATAGGACGAGGCCACCTTGACGCTTCGACGGTCGGTTTCTTTTCTTCTTCTTTCTACATTTCGACAAAGATGAGAATCTAGAAGAAGAAGAAGGCAAAGACGAGGCGACGACAACCTATAAAGCTTCAAGGCGGCGGCGACTTCGACAAAAACCCAAGAATGAAACCCTCAATCTGAATCAGTAAATCTGAAGGAAACACATTTTTTTTTACAAAATGAAACGTGTGCGGTTTTGGGCAAAGAAGGGAACCGAACCGAACCCCAGGTTCGATCAACATTCAACTTAGAAACCGAACCGAATCGGACATGTTTGGTTTGGTTCGGTTCGGTTCACCATTTGAGTTCGGTTTCTTACACCCCTACTTAAAAACAATACTTTAACTATTAAGTTTCTTGGTTTTGTTATATACTTGGCTAGGAATTCAAATGAGCCCTTAATAAAGATGAAAACCATCATAATGAAATTGAAGGAAAACAAGCTTAACTTTCAAAAACCAAAAACCAAATGGCTATCAAACGGGTCTAAACATTCAATTTTGTGCCTAAAAGATTCTTGATCTATTAAAAATATTTACAAAATTCACAAATTAATTAGAAACTAAGTTGAAAGTTAAGGCATGTTTCATAACCATTTGATTTTTGGTTTTTGAAAATTATGCTTGTTTTCTCCTAAATTTCCTATCATGGTTTTCATGTTTGTAAATGATCTATTTGAATTCCAAGCCAAATTACAAAAACAAAAACATGTTTTTGAAAACTTTTTTTTTTCAAAATTTGACTTAGTTTTTGAAAACAAGAAAAAAAGGTAAATACTAAAACAAAAAAACTTGGTGCATGTTTGGGAGTGATTTTGAAAGGCTAAAATTATTTTTGTCATGTTCAAAATCACCTTGAAACAAACTTCTAGCATGTTTGGGAGTGATTTTGAAACAGTCAAAATCACTTTTGTCGTATTTAAAATCACTCAAAAACATGTCTTTAATGATTCAAAATTAATTTTTGGTGATATGAAAATCTCATTTAAAAGTGTAAAATCAAACATCAAATTGATCTTGAATGATTAAGATCATGTTTCCTAGTGATTTCGAACAAGATAAAAGTGATTTTAACAATTTTAAAATCACTCCTAATTATGCAAAATCAATTTCATGTTTGATTTTACACTTTTAAACGTGATTTTCATACCATCAAAATTAATTTTAATTTATTAAAGGCATGTTTTGAAGTGATTTTAAGTATGAAAAAAATGATTTTGACCATTTTAAAATCACTCCCAAACACATGCACTTATAGGTGGAATTAGGTGTATATAAGCTTAATTTTTCAAAAAACCAAATGGTTATCAAACATGACGATATTATCAGGAGGTTCGTGCGGATGCAGTGTAGTCCCTTTTTCACTCTACAAAGATCAAGATCAAATAAACGTTCATTCTCTTTCTGTCAAAATAAGATAAATTTCTAGCCTTTCCATAAATAATGATAAAGTGAGACAAAAAATTGATGGTTCGAATCTCTCTGGTAAAAACGAAAGCAGAATTCCTGATTATTCAGAACTTAATCCAATCCTATTTACGAGTCAATCTAATCTCACATATCCTGCTATTTTCCACAGTAATTCTGATTTATTGGCAAAGAGGCGAAGAAGTGGAGAGTTTAAATTTTATGTCTAATAAGTTTGTACATTTTTAATTACGTTGAAGTAGATTAAGGATCTATTGGACACAAATTTAAGAGTTCAATGACTTATTAGATACAAAATTGAAAGATTGGAGACCGATTAAACATGTAAAGTTCAAGGATGTATCAAACAAAAATCTAAAAGTTTAGGCCCCGTTTGATAACCAATTTGATTTTTTGTTTTTAGTTTTTGAAAATTAAGCTTACAAACACTACTTTCACCATTACCTTTCTTTGTTTTGTTATTTACGTTTTTCTCATGTTTTCTAAAGCCAAGTCAAATTTTGAAAACTAAAAAAAAAAAGTTTTCAAAAACTTGTTTTTGTTTTTTGAAATTTAGCTAGAAATTCAAATGTTTTTTTTTTTTTTTTTGAAAAGAGAGGAATTCAAATGTGTCTTTAACAAAGATGAAAACGATTGTAAGGAAATTTGAAGAAAAACAAGCACAATCTTCAAAAACCAAAAACTTAAAACCAAATGATTATCAAACGGAAATTAGGTAGTGGACTTGTAATTTAACCTATAATATAATCCCTAACATTCACTTATATTGGTTAACAATTATCATTTATATTTAATTTTTTAGTTGCTACTTTTAAATTATGTAGGGAAGCATGAAATTATTCCTTTAGAATGGAAAATTATATTTACACTTAAAAAGTAAAAATAATACTATTAAAGTATGTTGTACAATTTACTTGAGCCAAAGACCATAAATTAATTTCTTAAAGGAAAATCTAGTATACACACATTTTCTTAAGTGAGATAATTTTTTTACATTAGATAAATTTTATTGTCCTAAGAAAAAAAAAGGATAAATTGTATAGTTTAATCTATTTGGTAATTTAATATATCTTAAAATTTAATTTTTATATTTAAAAATAAAGATAGTTCTCTTATAATTCACTTTCTTTTTTCTTTTAGAAACATTCACATGCATTTGCAAATAGTGGAATCCTCAAGTACATGGTGGCCAACAACCAAAGCTATGCTATGCTAAAAGGGCAAAAGTCCAAAATGTCCCTTGTTTAAGAATTTTACCTCCACACTCTAATTTTATTTTTATCAACTAATTTCTCATTTTTAAATCCTTGTAAGAGGGACAATAATCTATTAAATTGATTCACGACCTCTTAAAATCAATGATCGTGTTGGATCAGGATGAGACTTTATCTTATATTTGTAATATAACCTTCAATTTAATAACTAATGCAAAATAACATAACAATTACTTAAAAAAATGGCAAAACAACTTTGTTGCACTTATTTCGACTACCGATCAAGATGCTATGACTAGTAATTCGATATTATTTGTTAAAGCTATTGAGTTGATAAGTTCGATATTTTTTTCTCTTTGCACATCTATCTTTTCATCCTTGTACGTTATAAGAACTTCTTTTTATACAATCTACAAAGGAACTTATATGGAGACAAAATTCATTATTTATTTGCAAAAAAGAACTCAAATTTTAGAATATTTTACGAATAAAAAGAAAAAGAATATTTTACTATTCATCTACATGTGGAAAAAAAGTAAATGTATAGAAATTCATTTAATTGTAATTTCAGATATGACTTAACTAGTTAGGATAAAGTCTATCTTTCTTGTGTTTGTTGAATGAAAACGAAAAAAAAAAAAGAAAGAAGATTCATTTAATAATTAAATTTTTACATGTCATTTTACAATTAACTTACTTTAGTTTTCTAATTTAAATTTTTATAAAAGACGTTTTAAAAATGTAACAAAATTTTATAACAATTAAAATAAATGTAATAATCTAGTATTATTTTTTTTTTAACTAATTAGCTAATATCAGAAAAAGAAAGAGTTATGATATTTAAATACAGAAAACTATAAAAGGACATTTTTGTTGAGTATAGCTTTTATCTGTGATTCTTTGTTTTTTTAAAAAAGGAAAAAAGAAAGAGGTTGGTTTAGTAATAGTTTATTGATTTTATAATCTATTTTTAACATATTTTTAAAATTCCAGCTAATTTGAAAAACATAAAACAAAAAAGTAGTTTCATTATTTATTTGTTTTTTTAATTCAAACTTTTCACCTCTTCGTCGAAAATACATGCTAATTAGAATTACCATTAAGTTAAGTCGCCTTGATCCTATATAACTCATTATTTAAAAATACTTTTATGAAAAAAAATTGATGGAAATTTCAAAGGCACGTAAAATGTTGTTTTTCATAGTTGTTTTTAGAAAGAGAAAAAAAAACATAAAAGTTATGATAAAATAAACTTTTGATCCTTTAACCTTTCAACTTAGTTTTTATTTGGTCATTGGTATTTATTAGTGATTTGAAAATAAAAATTTGAAAACAAGGATTGAACAAAATAAAAGTTGTATCGATGTTTTTAAATATATGTTTTGTTGCAAATTTAGAAACTAGATCACAATTTAAACCATGATTTAGAATGTTTTTGATTATAAAATTATAAACTATAAAAGTAATTATATTTCTAATTTGGTGTTAGTATAGAAAATGAAATACACCAAAAATTTCCAAAACTCATTAAAAAAATATACATAGTCTAATCACTATCACGTCATCATTTCGTTATATCAACACTATTTAAGATCATTTAGAAACCAATTTCAGACTTCATAGACTAATTAAATATCAAATTGAAACTTTAGAAATCCAACATGTCACTTTTGAAATCTCAAATTTAAATAAAAACTATACTAAAATCTCCGGGAGTGAAAGTATTTGATTTGAAAATCTAGAAAATGAGTTCAAATCTCTAGAACCAAAAAGTATATTTCATCCTAAAAATTATTAAATTAATAAATGAGTATTTCAATAATTTTAATTAAGTTGAAATTTTCGCATTTTTTTTTTATTTTTATAATATTTTGGCATATGTGTTTTCTTTTTACATTTTTACAAAAGTGTCGGATGTTTTTAGCGTAAAAGAAAAATATTACATTGATGCTAAACTTATAAATAAACATGTTAAAATGTTTAGATAAAAATACGGAAAAAAAAAAAGAAAAAAAAAAGAAATTGTGAGAAAAGAAAAAGAAATAATGGAAGGAAATGAATTAAAATCCCGAAATAAAGCAAAGAGAAAGAAAAGGCTGTCATCCAGGTCACCCTATCTTTACTGGTGGTCGAAATCATTCACCCAAATTCTTCATTTCATCGCAATTTCATTTTCATTTGCATTTCATTTCTTTTTATTCTTTTTTCCATATAAATACCCTCTTTTTCCCTTCCCTTCTTCCATTCCTTCCTTCTCTCCATTTTTCGATCTCACCTTCTCGCCTTTGCAACCGAGTGAGACTGAGCCTGAAAAAGGAGAGTAGGCCGTCGATTCCCTCACTTGGCTCTCCGATTTTCCTTCTTCCATCTCTTTTTTTTGTAGGTATGTTCTCGTTTCGATCTGCTTTTGTTTAGATCTCTTACTCTGCTTTTTTTTTTCGAGATTTGGATTTGCTTTTCCTGCCATTTCTGTTTTTCATCACTCTTACGAGCTTCGATCTGCTTGCTTTCTCTGTTTTTATCAATGTCTGTCTTGGTGTGCGTTGATCGTGACAATTTTTAGCTTCTACCTCTTCGATTGTCTCTCTCTCTAGTGGTTGTTTAGTTCGTTTGTTGTTCTGAGTTTTCTGGTGCGATATGTAAATCGAAATGCTGTTTCTTGCTGTAAGGAATTCTTTCCTTTCTTTTTGTTTTGTTCTTTTTCTTTTAATCGTTTTGGAATCTGTTTGGTTTGTGAGGACTCGGTGGCCTTTTGATGTGCATTTGCAATCAGATTCTGAAATTTCAGTGGCTGATCTTTGACCTTTTGCGTGTTTATATTGAGATTTGGCGATATTACAGCTGAGATCTTGTATTTTGTCGGAAATCGCTTGATGCAATTGGGATTTTCAGCATCGTTTCCATTGCCATATTTATTCGTGTTCTGCATGACTGAACTTCTGAACGAATTTCAATTAAAGATCTCGGCTTCTTTCATTGTTCTGTTACTAAGAAATGTTGAAAGTTGATGGATTGAAGATCGATTATTTTCTTACTTGATTAATAGGGTGGTTAGATTAAAATCGTGCTGCTTACAATTCTCACTCCTGCATCTGTTTGGCTTCTCTTTTTCTTGTATTTTATTTATGGAGTATATGTTCTAGAGTTTGCCTGTTACCTTTGCCAAAAATCAATATTTTCTCTTAAAGCTGATCCATTTCTTAATGGAAAAATTGAATCCTTTTGGCCGTTTTCTGTTTATTTTATTGTTTAGAGAAGAGTAGAAGCAATATGGGTTTTTAAAGTAGAAGTATTATTAGGTGGTGACGTTTTTTATATCTACTCTGGGCCTTATCTTACAGATGTACTTCAAATTCTCTGTTATGCTCTGCTCATTTGTGTCGATTTGTGTGTATCTTTCAGTATCTATAAAAGATGGCCGATGCTGAGGATATCCAGCCACTTGTTTGCGATAATGGTACCGGAATGGTGAAGGTTAGATCACTCACCTTAAAACATGTAGATGTTTTTCTTATTATAGATCTACTGATGCACTAAATAATTATCACTATTTTTTCTTTGTATGGTTTTCTTTTGTTTTGAGTCTGGTAAATGGTCTGAAGTTTTATAATTTTAATTTGTAGGCTGGATTTGCTGGTGATGATGCTCCCAGGGCAGTGTTTCCCAGTATTGTTGGTCGACCCCGACACACCGGTGTCATGGTGGGTATGGGCCAGAAAGATGCTTATGTTGGTGATGAGGCCCAATCCAAAAGAGGTATTCTTACCTTGAAATATCCAATTGAGCATGGTATTGTCAGCAACTGGGATGATATGGAAAAGATTTGGCATCACACATTCTACAATGAGCTTCGTGTTGCACCTGAAGAACACCCAGTGCTTCTTACTGAAGCTCCTCTCAATCCTAAAGCCAACAGAGAAAAGATGACACAAATCATGTTTGAGACTTTTAATGTACCTGCCATGTATGTTGCCATCCAGGCCGTTCTATCTCTGTATGCCAGTGGTCGTACAACAGGTTCACATCCATTTCCATTCCATCTTAAATTTGGGATTTTTGGACTTTGATTTGGATAAATATCTAATGGATTCTTTGAACAGGTATTGTGCTGGACTCTGGTGATGGTGTCAGTCACACTGTGCCAATCTATGAGGGTTATGCTCTACCCCATGCTATCCTTCGTCTGGACCTTGCTGGTCGTGATTTAACTGATGCTTTGATGAAGATTCTCACTGAGAGAGGGTACATGTTCACAACCACTGCCGAACGGGAAATTGTCCGTGACATGAAAGAGAAGCTTGCTTATGTTGCACTCGACTATGAGCAGGAACTTGAGACTGCTAAGAGTAGCTCCTCAATTGAGAAGAACTACGAACTGCCTGATGGACAAGTCATCACAATTGGAGCTGAGAGATTCCGTTGCCCCGAAGTTCTTTTCCAGCCATCCCTCATCGGAATGGAAGCTGCTGGAATTCACGAGACTACCTACAACTCAATTATGAAGTGTGATGTGGATATCAGAAAAGATTTGTATGGTAACATTGTTCTCAGTGGTGGTTCGACCATGTTCCCTGGTATTGCTGATCGAATGAGCAAAGAGATCACAGCTCTTGCTCCCAGCAGCATGAAAATTAAGGTCGTTGCACCACCCGAAAGGAAATACAGTGTCTGGATTGGAGGGTCAATCCTTGCATCGCTCAGCACCTTCCAGCAGGTGGGACACTCCCTACATTTACCCTTAACCTCTCTTCTGTTCCCATTTCTGGCAATAGTTTCGTACTGACTAACGTAAATACTTCGTTTGTTTTACCAGATGTGGATCTCGAAGGGCGAGTATGATGAATCTGGCCCATCCATCGTCCACAGGAAGTGCTTCTAAGTTCAATATGTGCTTGAATGGTGAGTTATTTCCTTTAGTTGGCTTTTTTGTGTCATGTGTAATGTGAACTCTTTCGGTTGAGCACGGATACGGGTCACGGAAGGAGGGTATATTTCAGAGGTCATTCATAAGCAATTGCTTTCCCAACCGCTGTGAGTTTGAGATTCGTAATTCCTACCGCGTTTCGGAGGGTTAAGAAGTAATTGACCCTCTGGATGTTTATGTTGTTGTTGGTGGGCAAAAAGAACTTTCCTTCCAAAATCTCTCCCTGCCAAATCTGTGATGCAACCATGTCTTTTTTTAGTAGGAGATGATTGTGATGTTTTTTTTTCTTCTTTTTTTTCTTTTTTTATCCTACTCTTTTTTTTCTCCTATTTTCTATTCCAAGTTCTTTGTTTTTTTTTCGAGAACATTAATGTTAATAGTTATTGTATGACAAATATTAGTCAGTTTGCTCCTTTTGCGGTCATAAACTTGCTATGGAAAATGATATTTTATTATTGGCTTGAAAACTTTATAAGGGCATCATATTCATATTTACATTACTTCTTCCCATCCGTCAGTTTGTTTTATCTATTTATATTCCCTTCTCCAATTGTGCTATAAAGTTAGTTTAGTTTGGAGCACATGAGCCATTGAGTATAGCTCAAATGGGTGAAAACATGTATCACTGATTGAAAGGTCAGATTTTTTTACCCCATCAATTTAGTAGGGGGATGTACAAGAATTACTAATGTCTATTATGGATCTCCACCCCCGGATCGAGAAACCTTTCGGAACTGCACAAGTTCATCGGGGTGGAGCATGGTCTGCCAAAATCGGCATTGGTTAGGTGCTATTAACATTTTCTTGGATATGTTGGATATTTTTACTAGAGGTTGATATTGTTATGAGGGTTTCATCAATTATATTTATTGAATTAAATAATTCTTACAAATTTTTATTTTCATGGTTTTTCTTGACAGTTTTTTTTGACATCAATATTTTATGCATACCTTTAAAACTCACATTTTTGTTGGCATCACTGCTTAATGTGGACTTTTGTTTAAAAGAAAAAGAAAGGAAAAAGTTTGTGATAAATTAGTGAGCGGCTTCTATTGTAGAGCCTATGTAGTGCTTTAATCTATGAGTGTGTAACAGGCTGGTCTTGAATTATTATGAGTGATTGATGTATAATTGTTGACTTTTGATTGTAGTTGAGATGTATAATTTAGCTGGTTGACAACTGTAATTTATTATTTTAAGAAAATTGTATCAAATAATTCCTTGATTGATTGCCACTTAATCATGAAACTTTCTCAACTCTTTTTTAGTTTAATTTTTTCATAATAATTAGATACCATTTTTAAGGTAGTGTAACATATCCATGCATTTCAACTATAGATTTCTTTTTAATTTTTTAATTATAATTATATGTTGAGAAATTTGAATTTTAGTGCTATAGTTAAATGACCATTTTGTTGATTTTTTTTTTGTGCTAAATATATTATTATTATTATTATTATTATTATTGTTTTAAAAGAGAGAGAAATATATAATTTAATCTCTAATATTTGATCATTTTTTAATTTTGTTTTTGACTTTGTAAATTTTAATTTTTTTTTTCTATTATGTATTGATTATCTTTCAATGAATATCAATAAAATGTTTTGAGTTGGTATGTTTATTTCAACAAATTAGAATATGAAGTATTTTTAATTCAATTGATAGCACTTATTTTTGGATGTAAATCTTCAAATTTGTTGAGATGTTTTTGCTATTTCTCTCTCTTACATGGTGCAAAACTACGGGTCTCCTAATAACCATACAAAATTGAGATGTTTTTGTTATTTCTCCCTCTTACATCCAACGGTGCAAAACTACGGGTCTCGTTGTATTGGGAGCATCTAAAAATTTCTCCTGAAACATTTGTGGATATAAAAAACTAACCAACAAAATTGGAAAAAAATTCATAAATTATATAATTAAGCTAAGGTTAAAATACAAGTTTTTTTTTTTTTTTTGGTCAAACCTGACACTTTAGGTTGTTAAGATTAAGATAAGATTTGAATTTAATTTCCATGGTCATCGAGATTTCTCTCCAAAATGACATTTGGTTAAACTGGTTTCTTTTGATTCCTATGGACAAAGACTACAAATTAAGACGACATACAGTAATTACAAATAATTTCATAGTTTGTTTATTAATGATTCCTATGGACAAGACTAAAAAATAAGATGCCATACAATAATTACAAATAATTTCATAGTTTGTTTATTAATTATAATATAAATTCTGAATATAGTTCAACTTGTTATAACAATATTCTAAACCAAAAGATGAGATTAAATCATCACTTCTACTTGTTTTTAAACTAAAAAATAAACAAATCAATAACTAGAAATTATTTTTTTTGACATCACAATGTAGAAATGAAAATTTACAAAAATTTGCTGAGTAAAATTTTAAGACAATTACTAAAATAGCTAAGAATTAGTAGAAAATTACCCCCAAACCAAAACACAAATCATATAAAATTTGTTTAAACTCCATTTCGATGAATTTACTTTGAACTTTGTCCATTTTGGTCCATGTATTTAAAAGGGACCATTTTGGCCTCTTATAATTATTTTATTGATAACTTTATAAATTGACCAATTCAAGCATAACTGAGCTGATAATACACTTATTATCCTTCTAAAAATTCTCCCATTTCACCATGGTTGAACTAAAAGAAAAAATAACTTTGTGATTTCTATGGTGTGAGGCATCCATCAGTTTTTTTTTTTTTTTTTTTTTTTTTTTTTTTTTTTTTTTTAATTTATAAATTTAATTTATTATTTTTTTAAATTCCATGAGCTAGAATTAAGCTACCAAACAAGCAAGTTGGTTTTGGGTTAAGCAAAAGGGATAACTATATATTTCATTTTTGTTCAAACCTATCATTTTTTTTATACAAATAGTCTAAGAGCCTTGAGTTTTTAATATAAAGTTGTTATTCAATAACTTTTATGTCATCTTCCATAATTTTTATATTTAAAAAACAACAAAAATCATAAAAGGAAAATTCACATTTTATTATTTCCAATCCATTTAATTTACTTTCCAATTTTGAAAGGTCCCTAAAATCACTTCCAATTTTTCAAAAAAAAAAAAAATCCCTAAAACCATTCACCATTTTTTTTTTCAATGAGTCACACGACTTCTTCCTCTCTCCCTTCCTCACTTACAATCTCTCTCCCTCATGATCTTTCTTTCGGCCTCCCTCCCCTCTTCATCTCCAATATCCTCTCCTTCACTTTGCGGCTTGTCGCTGACGACCAGCCATCATCGGAAGCACCACCACGTCGTTGGACATCGCTAGCCCAACTTTTTCTCTCTCTCCTGATGTTGTCCCATTGTGGGTATCGCTGGATTTCTCCGTTGCCGCAATTGAGGCCAACAACGTCCGACACAATTGATTGTCAGCATTGTTGTAGCAAAGAGCTCAATGAGTGCACAATTGTCAGAGAGAGTTTTTGGAAAATAGTAAAGTTTTTTTTAATAGTTGTATATTTGGTTCCTCTCATGTATATATATATTTTTTCATACCATGTATATATTTCCTAAAATGTAGGAGTATATTTAATAATATGAAGGATATATTCTGTATACAATTTTTTTTGGAAAATCATGATGGTGGTGACGAACAAATATACATAGTGTATATTTGCAAATAACAAAATACACTAAATGGAGTTGATGAAATCCTTAAGAGGGAATAGGCGACAGAGAAAATATTTTTTTTACTATTATTTAAAACAGTAGAGTTTTTATGGTTGTATAGTGATTTTTTTTTTCAATATTTATATTTCTCTTAAATACATGCGTATATTTAATAATATGATATATATATGTGTACATATATATTAACAAAATAAAAAACGATACAGGGAACGAATAAAACAAAAAAGGCATGTTTCTTATTAAAAAAATAAATTAATGAGACTTGCCATAAATGGAAGAAATCGGTAGAAGAGACAAATAAAAAACTCGGCGGCTGAAATAAAATAAAAAATAAAAATTATTAGAATATCATAATTAAATATGAGTATTTGGAGAAGAATAAAAATCTATTTAATTCATGAAATCTTACCATTGACATATTTGAAATTAATCAGTTAAAAAAGCCCCTCCACTGTGATTTCTGTTCCATAAGTTGTATTGGGCTTATCCTTCTTCAACAAGTGCATCATCTTTGGTCCATTGATCCAAAGCCTACAAATGTTATGATTGAGTCTTGAGAAATAGTTATTGGAGCTATGCTTGAATTGGATTCTATCTTGAGTCATTAAGTTCTACAGAAATCATGGGAATTAGACCTTTTTGGAACCAATATTTCACAAATGTCCAATTATGAAGAAATTTTTCAGCTTTGTATTGACTCAAGATTTTCTAACTAAACCTTATCTATTTTGCCCTTCAAAATTCTAGACATCAAAAATTGGTTTATATTGATTCTTTCCATAATAAAAACTACTATTAAGATTTACCAATACTCAATCCTAACCTTTTTACATTTCACAAAAATCTTCAAACAACTGTAGTCAATTTGAAGGACTATTTGCGGCTCCTTCTGTTGGGATAAAAGCCCTTGCGTAGCGGAATAATGATCATACCACACTGTATTTTATTTCAATAGAAAAACCAATACAGATAGCAAAATCATTCACAACATAAATTATAAATAAAACATGCTGTAAAACCATATAAAACATACTGTAACTGGAATTAAAATCCTCTAGATCTAATCTAGATTGGACCCTATGATCCTAGATCAATAAAACACCTACCTTAGATGAAGACCTTGATTGTTTCGCCTAATTCCCTTGGAATTGCAGAAAAAAAAAGTATCTTTAAAAACCTTTCTTCGCTGCAAATCACCCACGAACACCACCAAAAGTGATACACCAGTATCCTCCTAGAGTATGGAGATGAGAGGCTTGTGGGAACCAAAAGAAAATTCTTGGGAATTTTGGAGGTTTGTTCTCTGTATTCACTTGAGAGGAAAAACGCAGAGAAAACCTTTTGTGAGACTGAGAGAGATGCGTGAGAGAGTGAGTAATCTGAGAGGCCAAAAAAGATTAAAAACCTAACTGAACCACTTAGTTACGGTAAATAGCAAAAACCCCTCCTATTCTCACTCTACATCGTGTGTATTGCACAATTAGTGGGTAGGAAAAATTCTTATCAGTTATCATTAACTGATAAGAATAATTAATTATTAAATAAATAATATTAAGAATACCCATTAATCTTAACATTATAAACATAAATCACATTTATGTCAACATCCCACATAACTTATAGTTTTAATGTAATTTAATTAAATTAAATTAAAACTAAAATATTAATTAATTCATCAATCAATTAATATTATAATTAAATTGTTAACCAATATAAGTGAATGTTAGGATTCCCTTAACGGTGGTCCAGTGGTCTAACCCTGGATTTGACTGATACCTGCTGACAATCCCTACAGCATAACAGATGTCAGGCCTCGTGCAGAGCATTGCATACATTAAGCTACCCACAGTAGAGGTGTAGGGAATCCATCTCATATCCTCAACCTCTTGAGGTGTCTTAGGAGACTGTTCCTTAGACAAGTGAACCCCATGCCTGAAAGGCAATAAACCCTTCTTGGAGTTCTGCAACGAATATCAGACCAACATCTTGTCAATATACGTTGCTTGAGATAGAGCTAGCGTTTTGTTCTTTCTATCCCGAATTATCTGGATGCCAAGAACATATTGGACCTCACCTAAAGCTTTCATTTGGAATTGGGCCGCTAGCCATTCTTTTATGTCAGACAGATATCCTACATTATTCTCAATGAGTAGGATGTCATCCACATAAAGTACAAGGGAAGCTACTTTATTCTTGTTGATTTTCTTGTATACATAAAGTTCATCAACATTTTGGTCAAAGCCAAAATATTTGATCGCTGTATCAAATCTAATATTCCAAGATCGGGAGGCCTGCTTCAACCCATAAATGGATCGATTCAGTTTACAAACCTTTTGCTCCTGACCTTGGGTTATGAACCCTTCGGGCTGAGACATAAAAATACTCTTTTCAAGATTGCCATTCAGAAAAGCAGTCTTGACATCCATTTGTCATATTTCATAGTCATAAAATGTGGCAATGGATAAGAGAATTCTTATGGACTTAAGCATAGCAACTGGAGAAAAGGTTTCTTCATAGTCTACCCCTTCTCTTTGGGTATAACCCTTTGCTACAAGTCTTGCTTTGAAAGTCTGTACTTTCCCAGCATCATCTCTTTTCCTCTTATAGATCCATTTACACCCAATGGGTTTGACCCCTTCAAGTGGATCTACAAGTTCCCAAACTTGATTGAAGTACATAGACTCCATCTCAAGGTCCATGGCTTTTGCCCATTCGTCTTTATCTATATCATTCATCGCCTGACGATAATACAATGGATCTTCTACGGCGTCATCAGGTATGACTACTTGTGTTTCAGTTAAACCCAAGTAGCGGTCAGGTTGTATTACAACCCTTCCACTGCGTCGAAGCTCTCCCACTACGTGAGGATAACTAGATTGATGAGAAGAACTGTCTTCTCCAACAACTCTTGTTGAAGGACCAGGTTCATCAACAACTATTGTTGATCATTCTGTAGCTTATCCTAATACTAACTTACTTCGTGGTTTATGATCTCGAATGTGGTCTTCCTCCAGGAAAGTTGCATTTGTCAATACAAATACTTTATTTTCATGAGGGTCGTAGAAAAGACCACCTCTCGTTTCTTTGGGGTATCCAACAAATTGGCATATTCTAGTACGTGGTTCCAATTTCTTAGGATTTGTCACTAGCACATGTGCAGGACAACCCCAGATACGGAAGTAACGCAAACTAGGTTTACTCCCCCTCCATAACTCAAAAGGAGTTTTAGAAACACTTTTTGAGGAAAAGTTGTTAAGAATATGTACTACAGTCTCTACTGCATAACCCCAAAACGAGCTAGGCAACTGAGCATAGCTCATCATAGAACAAACCATGTCTAACAGGATTCTATTTCTCCTTTCTGATACACCATTCTGCTGAGGTGTACCAGGTGCTGAGAGTTGGGATTGGATTCCATGTTCTATCATATAGTCCTGGAATCTTTAATCCAAATACTCTCCACCTCTATCTGATCGAAGTGTTTTAATTGTTTTACCTAACAGATGTTTTACCTTAGTCTTAAACTCTTTAAACTTTTCAAGAGCTTTAGACTTATGACCCATTAGGTATAAGTAACCGTATCGAGAATAATCATCTATGAAAGAGATGAAATATTCATAATCACCTTGAGCCTTTACATTCATTGGACCACAAAGATCCGAATGTATCAGTTCAAGTGGTTCTTTGGCCCTATAACCTTTTCCAGTAAAAGGCCTCTTGGTCATTTTACCCTCGAGACACGATTCACAGGGTGGTAAAGATGTATCTTCTAAATCAGTTAGAAGTCCATTTTGAACCAAACGATCGATCCGATCGATGTTAATATGACCGAGACGAAGGTGCCAAAGATACGTGTTGTTACTTAGAGGAGAAATCTTTTGCCTTTTGTTTTGAGTTTCAGCCGTTTTAAACATATCATGACTTAAAATAGCCTTAGCGTCGGTAGGTCTTAACACAAATAAATTATTTTCACGCTTAGCTGAACAAATATAAATTCCATTCCGAGAAATCAAAGCTCCATTAAGCAAGAATGAAATTGAATAATCTTGTTCAAGCAAAGCAGAAACAGAAATAAGATTCCTTTCCCTTACCTTGCACAACTTGCACACGAACCTTCCCCTTGTCTCCCTTCCTCTTCTGAATTTGCTTCGATGAAGAAGCCTGAGGTACAGATTTTGTCCCTGAGGATGAACCCTTCAGGAACTTCTTTTTGGAATGGGCCACATTGGCCTCTCCTTTTACCACATTTTTGCCATTGCTTTTCAGCATGAACTCATAAATCTGTAACTCACTGAGGAGGGTAGTCAGGTTGAACTGTATCTTGTTCATACTCGCATTTTTCCTAAATTGCATATAGCTAGGAGGAAGCGAATGAAGAATGAACGCAACCTGACTGCGCTCACAGACTACCCTGCAGTTTGCCTCAACAATGTTGAACTGGTTTATCATGTCCAGGACACGTTCCCAAACGGAATGACCCCTTGCATTTTGGCGTTGAAGACGTTCTTCAAGGCGTCGTGGTGGAGTTGATAGGACGGGAGTCCAAACATCTCCTGCAGGGAATTCATAATCTCCCTGGCAGTTTCCACGTTCTCATAACGCTTGGCCAAGACTTTAGTTAAGCTGGCCAATATGTAGACTCGGGCCTTTTCGTTGGCCTTCGTCCAGCGTTCATGGGCATCATTTACTGCCTGGGCGGCAGTGCGAGGAGGAACCAGAGGACACTCCTGTTGGGTTTTATGCCCTAAAACTCGTAGATAGTGAATGTAACCGTTGACCAGATATTAATGAAATAATATTGATATATTTTTCCATTAATTGTTATTAGTTATTTTATATTTGTCTTTGCCTAATAATAACCCTAATCCAATAAACTAGACATCCAAGGTTCATGGGCATCAATTACTGCCTGGGCGGCAGTGCAAGGAGGAACCGAAGGACACTCCTGTTGGGTTTTATGCCCTAAAACTCGTAGATAGTGAATGTAACCGTTGACCAGATATTAATGAAATAATATTGATATATTTTTCCATTAATTGTTATTAGTTATTTTATATTTGTCTTTGCCTAATAATAACCCTAATCCAATAAACTAGACATCCAAGGTTGTAATATGAGTCTTGAACTATATGTAGCGACATATGGGATCATTGTTCAAGAAACAGCCTAAAGGGTCTATAGTATAGGGATAAGACTGGGTGCCTTATCCTGGTGACACTATGGATACGACCCACTTTGTATTTGATACAAACGCTGCGATCCAACACGTTCGTGTAGGAGACATGCGAGTGGGGGTATCCTATGCAATAAGTTTGCATAAGACCAGACCGCGAAATAGTAACCACTGGTAATAACACCGTTAACTAGTTGGTTTTCTATTTCACTAGGACGACCTAGACAACTTAGTCTTAATCCTGAGTTGATTATGGACTCCTGCTCATGAGAGATTGTCCTTTGATTTGTATGGGTGAGAGTGGCCAATACACCGACTCAATAAGCCTACCACTTTGGGGACAAGACCGAATGGGGAGCTTGGAACATAATCGTACAAGATGGAATTCACTCCTTCCCGACTTTAGGGAAGCAGATGAGTGTTCCCTTAAGTGGTTACTCCGAGTCTTGAACAAAGGGCCCTACCCTCTCAATGGCACGAGAGGGTTTTCTGTTTGATGGTTGGACCACAAACAGGTTGTTCATTAGAGGAGAATTGGTACTTAAGGAAATAGAGGTAACCCAGGGGTAAAACGGTAATTTGACCCAATTGGTGTTACAGACACTCGTGAAGGACTAACTAGTCGATATTGGTCTAGATCCGTGGACACAGAAAATATGTCTGCAGTGAGAAGAGTGCAACTGTGAGTCTATAGTGGAATGTACACACAGTTAACGAATATTGACTAATGTGGTTAATGAGTTTGACCAATTAATCTCACATCGTTGGAGCTTCTGATCTGCAGGTCCATTAGGTCCCACTAGTAGCTCGTAAAGTAATTTGAGGCAACTAAGTAATAAAAGTAAATTGAAAATGTTCAATTTATTAAGGGAAACAAATATAATATATATTGATATATTATTATGAGAGAAATTAATATTTGAAAAGTTCAAATATAAATTTATGGAAGTTTGAAAGAGTTCAAAATAATGAATTAATTAATTTAAGGCCTAAAATGTGTTTGGGCAAATTAATTAATTCTAGGCCGGGAATTAAATATGTGATATTTAATTGGTGGTTAATTAATTAAAGAATTCATTAACCGGGAATCAATCAATTATGGAAATAATTAATCACTTAAGGAAGTGATTAATCATTTATGGAAATGATCTAATCACTTATGGAAGTAATTAGTCATTTGTGGAAAAGATTAATCAATTAAGGAATTGATTGATCATGATTGATTAATTAAGGAATAAGATTGAATCAATTTTGGAAAAGATTGATTTAATTGAATATTTTATTCATGGCCTCTCTTCTATAAATAGAACACTAGACCTAATTGGTCATGAGACTTGACATTCTTGCTCTTGCTCTTAGACTCTCAAAGACAAGACCTAGAATTCTCTCTAGCCCCCCTCTTAGAGAAAGACTCCCACAAGTCTTTTGCCTCCTAGACTTAGAGACATACCGATGTAACCTCTGTGGTTATTGTGTCATTCAAAGAAAGAATTTCCAGCGAAGAAAAACAAAGGCGGCTGCTGCGTTTTCGTTCGTGGAGCGTCGTTGGCGAAGAACGGTCAAGTCTTCAACGAAGGTATGTGACGGTTCTTTCCATTTTCTTTAGAAAAGCATGAAAATAAATTTAGATTTATTTTTAAGCATGTTTAAACCAATTTTCCAACAGCTTTAAAAGGGTTTTAAAGTTTAATTGAGTTTTCGTAACAGTATTTTAATGTTAATTAATATACGGCGTAAGGTCCAATCGATGCGCTTCCTCTACGTGGGGACTTTTATTCCCTTCAACTCCTCCGTTAAGAAAAACCTTAGATCCTCTACCACGAGTATTGTGTTTAGATTCGATTTCCATGTGGGGAAATTCTCGCCAGTTAGTTTTTCATTCTTAAGCAAGGCAATAACAGAGGAAGACATTGCTGAAAAAACAAACAATTGACCGTATTAATTATCTTTGCCTTCACCCATCACACAAGCAATACACACAATTGCATACATCCAATCAATTTTGCAAACAAACAATCAAAGAACCCTAACAAAACTATTGATTGTGTTATGCAACGATGCTTTAGAGGTTTAGAAGAACAGCCACCGAAGCGTGATCAGTTGTTCCTCCTCTATAATGAGACTCTTCTCAGATAATTTTTCTAATCCCAGAATAACTTATATTCCATTAGATATTAACCACCGTTGTTCAGTCAAGGATTTATTAACAAATTAACTCCTCCCCGTAAGTGTAACCCTCCCACTTTCAGATATCAGAGGCACAGACCAACATGCTACCATTAGGAAAGACAATTGTTGGTAATTAGCCTAAGCGACCCTATCCTATTCAGGAGTTCACGGTGTTCCGAATCCTATGATCAGGCCCTCTGAAGGGATGGTTACTCCAAGACAACACGCAGGTGGATCATAGGAATCTCACGTTGTGACCTAGGGGTGGACTCCAAGCCCAAGTCCAAGATGTTAGGCCCAAAAGTCATCAGGGTCCATCCAACGAGAACTCTATAAATAGAGGGGTTCTTCTCCATTTCAGGGGTTCAGAAATTCTACTCTCTCACAAAGACAAGAGTTCAAAGTTTCAAAGCTCTCAAGCAGGACCAGAGAATTTAGAGAGACTCCACCAAGTCTGAAGACCGAAGACTCTCTACAATCCATAAGTCCAAGTGTTGAACACTTCTTGAAGACCAAACACTCTCCAAGACTTCAACACTCCTTGAAGACCAAACACCCTTCAAGATTTCAACACTCCTTGAAGATCAAAGACTCTTCAGGACATCAACACTTCTTGAAGATTGAAGACTCCTTCAAGATTGGAAGACTTCAAGCTCCAAGAATCTATTGAAGCTTCAGACTCGAGATCAATAGTTCCAGCCCTCGAGTGAAACACACACACACACATAAGAGAGAGAATCAGAGGATTAAAGTTAGAGATTGTACACCCACACGCATACAACATTAATACAAATATATTATTTATTCCACGTGTCTCCATCTCCGAAGTTACGTGTGAACAAATTGGCACGTCCAGTGGGACCGTCTCTACCTCTCATCTCTCTCTTATCTCAAAACATAAAAGTAAACATAACATTCAAGACTTCTTCGATGACCGCTGTCAAGAACAAGTCTTACATGAGTTCAACTGCCCATTGTTGCTTCAATGAACTGAGGTTGCAAGAAGATAAAGCTTCTATCATTGCAAGCGAAGAAACAACCTTGCAGAGGGTATATACCAATGACAAGTTTCTTGTTAAGTATAACCCTCTGTTTGAACCTGATTCTGACGTAGTGATTGTTATGATGACTGAGACAAGAACTATGGAAGAAAGAATGTCTGAGATGCAAGAGCACATCAACAACTTGATGAAGGCGATTGAAGAAAAAAAATTCTCAAATTGAACAGCTAAAGAATCAGATTGAGAACCAACATATCGTTGAATCAAGTCAAACCCAAGTCGTAAAAAATCACGACAAAGGAAAGACTATAGTGCAAGATGATCGACCACAATGTTCTGCTTCGATTACTTCACTATCCATCCAAAAACTCCAAGATATGATCACAAACTGTATCAGAGCTCAGTACGGTGGACCTACTCAAGATTCCCTCTTGTATTCCAAACCTTATACTAAAAGGATTGATAACTTGAGAACGCCAATCGGGTATCAACCACTGAAATTTCAGCAGTTTGATGGAAAGGGCAATCCTAAACAACATATTGCCCACTTCGTTGAGATATGCGAGAACGCTGGTACTCGAGGGGACCTACTAGTCAAACAGTTCGTTCGAACACTTAAAGGAAATACGTTTGACTGGTACACCGATCTAGAACCTGAGTCAATAGACAGTTGGGAGGAACTCGAAAGAGAGTTTTTGAATCGCTTCTACAACACTAGACGAACCGTTAGCATGTTCGAGCTCACCAACACTAAACAACGAAAAGGTGAACTCGTTGTTAACTATATAAATCGTTGGAGGGCCATGAGTCTAGAGTGCAAAGATCGCCTCACTGAACTCTCCTCCGTTGAGATGTGCATTCAAGGCATGCATTGGGAACTCCTCTACATCCTTAAAGGTATAAAGCCTCGCACCTTTGAGGAACTAGCAACTCACGCCCACGATATGGAGCTAAGTATTGCTAGTCGAGAAAACCAAGACCTTCTCCTCCCTAACATGAGAAAAGAAGGAAGGAACGACGAAGAGACTATAGAAGAATCTATGGTTATCAACACAACCCTTCCCAAGTCGTCTTTGAAAGAAAAGCGACAAACAAATGGAGCACATCACTTAACTTTAAAGGAAAGACAGAAGAAAATCTATCATTTCTCTCATGCCGACATCTCTGATATGTTGGAACAACTATTGGAAGCGCAACTGATAGAGCTTCCTAAGTGTAAACGACCAGAAGAGATTGAGAAAGTCGATGATCTCAAGTATTGCAAGTATCATCGAGTTATTAGTCATCCAGTGGAAAGATGTTTCGTCCTAAAGGACTTAATTCTAAAGCTAGCTATGGAGGGAAAAATTGAGCTTGACCTTGATGAAGAAGTAGCTCAATCAAATCTTTCTACAATCAAAGAAAAGAGCAAATATCAAAGAAAGAAGGATCCTAAGAAACTTCAACCCAAAAGGAAGAGAAGTAAAAAGTTTTCTCAACCTCAACAACTGGTGATGTTGAATAAATCCTTCTCCAAAACTTTCCACAAAAAGGAAAAAGAGAACCTTGCAACTTCCTACTGCATCGACGTAGAAGAAGTTGACAATTCCAAGAAGAGTGAACAAAGGACTTTCGTCTTCGATCGCATCAAGCCTCCAACTACTCGTCCTTCGATATTCCAAAGAATGAGTATGACCGCGACAGAGGAAAAAAATCAATGTTCGATGTCCACCTCCACTCGACCTTCAGCTTTCCAAAGGCTAAGTGTCTCCACATCGAAGAAAAGTCAACCTTCGACATCTGTTTTTGATCACCTCAAAGTAACAAGCGATCAACCTAAAAGAAAGATGGATAACTTGGAGGTTAAACAGTAAAAAGTTTTCTCAATCTCAACAACTGGTGATGTTGAATAAATCCTTCTCCAAAACTCTCCACAAAAAGGAAAAAGAAAACCTTGCAACTTCCTACTGCATCGACGTAGAAGAAGTTGACAATTCCAAGAAGAGTGAACAAAAGACTTCCGTCTTCGATCGCATCAAGCCTCCAACTACTCGTCCTTCGGTATTCCAAAGAATGAGTATGACCGCGACAGAGGAAGAAAATCAATGTTCGATGTCCACCTCCACTCGACCTTCAGCTTTCCAAAGGCTAAGTGTCTCCACATTGAAGAAAAGTCAACCTTCGACATCTGTTTTTGATCACCTCAAAGTAACAAGCGATCAACCTAAAAGAAAGATGGATAACTTGGAGGTGAAACTTTTGGATGAAGTAAACAACGACAAGAAGCTTCAAAGTAGCATCCCGTCACGTATGAAGAGGAAGTTCTCTGTTCTCATAAATACAGAAGGTTCCTTGAAGGTGAAACCAAATCTCATTATCTTGACCAATTCTACAAGTCAAGGACCTGATCAAGACCATGATGAAGATAAGAGCTTTTAAAATGTAAAAGCTCCTTATCGCAAGAGCCTAAACTGCATGATGCTCCTAGCCCACACGAGCTTAAAAGGTGAGTGCAAAAAAAAAAATCTTGAACTACGTTATGACTTGATCCCTGTTCCTCAAAGGTACGTAGGCAGCTTAAAGAAAACTTTAAGTTCAGTCTCTATAAACAAAAAAAGAAAGTGCAAAAAATATTGAAGCACGACAAGACAAATTGAAGAAACTCATCACTACTAGGGGCAACACGACAAATTGAAATTTGACACCGTTATAAGTGTGAAGCTACGGGTTGGATGAATAAAAGAAGACTTCATTCCTCCAAATTCAATGTCTCTTTAGCTCAAGTTCGGTGTTTCACTCACCCTAAGTTTGTTGTTCCCTCTTTTTCAAGTTTGAAGGTTTTCACGCTGCTTCGCTGAAGAAATTTCCCCTAAGTCCGAAATTTCTCATGTTGATGCGTTGCAGTTCCTTCTTCCAAGTCCAAAGCTTCTCACGCGCTTGCTGCAGTTCCTTTTCCTCAAGTTCGAAGGTTCTCACACGCGTCGCTACAATTCCTGCTCTCCAAGTTCGAAGGTTCTGACGTGTTTCTCTACAGTTCCTTCTCCCCAAGTTCGAAGGTTGTCACGTACTTCGCTAGAGTTCCTTCTCCCTAAGTTTGAAGGTTCTCACATGTTGTACTGCAGTTCCTTCTCTCCAAGTTTGAAGTTCTCACGTGTTCCGCTACAGTTCCTTCTTTCCAAGTTCGAAGGTTCTCACGCGCTTTGCTGCACAGTTCCTTCTCTCCAAGTTCGAAGGTTCTCACGCGCTTCGCTACAGTTCCTTCTCTCCAAGTTCGAAGGTTCTCACGTGTTGCGTTGCAGTTTCTTCTCCCTAAGTTTGAAGGTTTTCACGCACTTCAATGCAGTTCCTTCTCTCCAAGTTCGAAGGTTCTGACGCTGCACTGCTTCCTTCATAACGTTCGAAGGTTCTCACGCTGCACTGCTTCGCTGTTCCTTCTCCAAGTTCGAAGGTTCTCATGCTACGCTAGAATGCGCTGCTGCTCTACTTTCTTCTTTAAGTTCGAAGGTTCCCACATTGCACTGTTATGTTGCTTCCTTCACCAAGTTTGAAGGTTCTCACGCTGCTCTGTTGTGGTGCTTTCTTCTCTAAGTTTGAAAGTTTGCACCCTGTGCTGCTACGCGCTCTCCCTTCTCTCTCCGAGTTTGAAGGTTCTGACACTACACTGCTTCCTTCACCACGTTCGAAGGTTCTCACGCTGCATTGCTTTGTTGTTCATTCTCCAAGTTCGAAGGTTCTCACGCGTTGCATTGCAGTTTCTTCTCCCCAAGTTCGAAGGTTTTCACACACTTCGATGCAGTTCCTTCTCTCCAAGTTTGAAGGTTCTGACACTGCGCTGCTTCCTTCACAACGTTCGAAGGTTCTCACGCTGCACTGCTTTGCGGTTCCTTCTCCAAGTTCGAAGGTTCTCATGCTACGCTAGAATGCGCTGCTGCGCTACTTTCTTCTTTAAGTTCGAAGGTTCGCACAATGCGCTGTTGTGTTGCTTCCTTCACCAAGTTTGAAGGTTCTCACGCTGCGCTGTTGTGCTGCTTTCTTCTCCAAGTTTGAAACTTTGTACCCTGTGCTGCTACGCGCTGCTCTCTTCTCTCTCCAAGTTTGAAGGTTCTGAGGCTGCACTGCTTCCTTCACCACGTTCGAAGGTTCTCACGCTGCACTACTTTGCTGTTCCTTCTCAAAGTTCGAAGGTTCCCACGCTACGCTGCTTCCTTCTCCAAGTTCGAAGGTCCTCATACTACGCTCGGCTACGCTGCTGTGCTACTTCCTAAAGTCCAAGGAACATGTCCTTGTACTCGTGCAGAGACGCGGCGGCGGAATAAGTGCAAGGAACATGTCCTTGTACTCATGCTGAAGGATGTGGCGGCGGCAAAAGTACAAAGAATATGTCCTTGGACTCATGCTGAGGGACGTGGCAGCGACACAAGTCCAAGGAACATGTCCTTGGACTCATGCTGAAGGACGTGGCGACGACACAAGTCCAAGGAACATGTCCTTGCACTTATGCTGAAGGACGTGGCGGTGACACAAGTCCAAGGAACATGTCCTTGCACTCATGCTGAAGGACGTGGCGGCGGCAAAAGTGCAAGGAACATGTCCTTGTACTCATGTTGAAGGACGTGGCGACGACACAAGTCCAAGGAACATGTCCTTGCACTCATGCTGAAGGACGTGGCGACGACAAAAGTACAAGCAACATGTCCTTGTACTCATGCTGAAGGACGTGGCGGCGACACAAGTCCAAGGAACATGCCCTTGTACTCATGCTGAAGGACGTGGTTGCGACACAAGTCCAAGGAACATGTCCTTGCACTCATGATGAAGGATGTGGCGGCGACACAAGTCCAAGGAACATGTCCTTGTACTCATGCTGAAGGACGTGCCGACGACACAAGTCCAAGGAACATGTCCTTGCACTCATGTTGAATGACGTGGCGGCGGTAAAGGAGCCCAAGTGGGAATGACATCATGTGTCCTTGGACCAGAGAGCGTCGTAGCAACAAAAGTCTAAAGACGTCATATGTCCTTGGACTAATGTTGAAATACATTATACCTGCAAATTGAAGACAACAAGGATATGTATGCCTTAAAAAAAATCACTTACCTACGTACTTACCTTTTGGATGGTGGATGAAGACACTATGCTGGTAATTAAAATATAGGCAAGATGTTGTGAGTTCAAAAAAAGAAGAGAGAAGGAAGAATCTTAAAAAATAAAATAAAAAAAATAAAAAAAATAAAAAAAATAAAAAACGAAAAAAATTAAAAAAAAAAACGAAAAATAAAAAAAAAAACGAAAAATTCAAAAAAAAAAAAAAAAAAAAAAAAAAAAAACGAAAATTCAAAAAGAAAAAAAAAGGGAGAAGGAAGTTTCCTACTTGAATCATTTCTTGAATGCTCTCTGCAATTGATGTGTGCTCTCTCCTGCTGGGTTCAACCCTATTTATAGAATGGAAAGTTGGATTCAAATAGATAAATCTTATCTCCAACGACAATCTTCATCAATTTTGGGATAAATTCAAATATAAATCTTATCTCCAACGACAATCTTCATCAATTTGGTATAAGTTCAAATATAAATCTTATCTCCAACGACAATCTTCATCAATTTGGTATAAGTTCAAATATAAATCTTATCTCCAACGACAATTTTCATCAATTTTGGGATAAGTTCAAATATAAATCTTAACTCCAACGACGGTCTTTGGTTCAAATTTTAACCCAAAGATATGAGATTTGATTTAAATCAAATTGAAAGATAAAAATTTAGAGATTTTGTTTCAAATTTTAGTCCAAAGTATGAGATTTGATTTAAATCAAATTGGGAGATAAATTCAAATTGATTTGATAAACTCCTAAAGAGATTTTGATTGAATTAAACTGAATTTGAGTATAATTAAACTCTTATCCCAAATCAAATTTTCTAAGTTCCATATGAAAATTTTATTCCAAATTCCTACCAAATTTTGGATGCAACCTTAAATTTACTTAAATTAAATTTTGGGCATAATCCAAATTTTATCCCAAATGAACCAAAGTCAAAACCTCAAATTCTATTCCAAATGCGAGTTAAAATTGGGTAGGATTTTACCTCAAATCAAAATTTGGGTATAAACCAAAATTTGCCCAAACTTCAAATCAAAGTTTGTTGCGAAATAAAAAAAATCAAAATTTTTACCAAACTTCAAATTTTGATTAATTGGTGATAAAAGTGTGTCAAATAAAAAAAAATCAAAATTTTGACCAAAATTCATATTTTGATTAAATTGACACACCAAATGGAGTCAAAATCAAGAACGAATACCTTGCATTTTTATTCCAAAATATCTTTTTTGAGATTCCCTCACACGTAACTTGTGCCTAAATCTCGAAAAGGGGGCATTTGTTGAAAGAGAAATTTTGTCCAATCACAAATTGCCATGTCATTATCTAAAATTAATGAAAAAATTACAAATAATTAAATTTGGGACCAATTATAAATTGACATGTGTCCCAAATTTAATTTGAAGACAAAGTTGGTCAATTATAAATTTAAAGAGCCAAATTTTGATTTCATCAATTAATTAGAAAATAAATTATTTTGATCAAATTAATTAATTTGATCAATTAATTAACAAGATAATTAATTGGATCAAATTTGAGTCTTTTAAATATTTGGGTCATATGGTTTTGGATCAAATATGAACCAGACCCAAGACCAAATAGTTGAATCCAAGACCAAAAAAGCCCAAGTCCAAGTTGTAAGGCCCAAAAGTCATCAAGGTCCATCCAACGAGAACTCTATAAATAGAGGGGTTCAGATGTAACGACCCCACTTCTCATTACTACTTCCTAGGGTCGTTACCACATGCATGCCTACTTACTTTTAAGAAAAACTTATTTTGAAAGAAACACTAACACAAAATATACGACATTTTAGAGAAAAGAAGCCTTTCAGCCTGGGATCCCAAATAAAACAAGAAACCTTGCAAAAACTTCATTAAAACAAATGTTTCTTATGGAAAACACAGACATTTTAAATCTTAAGAACCACCATTTACAAAACTAACTAAAAGCAAAATGAGAAGCTAGACTATGCGGAAGTCATGATCACTTATTTTCCATGGTTCGTTAGCAGCAATCCGCCACGCGCTCTGTATGTCCTTGCTCGTCCCTGAAAGGAAACATTTTGAAAAGAATGAGTATTAAAAATACTCAGTAAGTAACACTACTATTGGGAGGAGATTTACAAGCATTACATGGATAACTTGAGGTTAGTTGTTGCTAAGGGCCTAATGGTCATTTCATTTCATTTTGTTTCATCTATCATGACGTACGGGGTCATTTCATTTCATTTTGTTTCATCTATCATGACTTATGGGGTCATTTCATTTCATTTCGTTTCATCCATCATGACATACGGGTCATGTGGACAATTAACCAGCCTGTCACATGCTTACCAACTCACTGGAGGTGCACAAGTGGGAATCGTGGGAGATCTCTACTCCTACTGATGGTAGAAGGCACCCAGTCAGTGGAGCCAAGTCTCACCCATCAAGACACCTATGTGTGCATAACACTCTAACTACCAACTCACTCGTGGGACGTCCATGGGTTTTTAGTCGGGACTGCACTTCCACAGATAGTAGATGGCACCTAGTCTACGAAGCCGAGTCCCGTCCATTTAGCTCCTCATCTCAGTCTATAAACATCTCAATCCTAGGTGTTTAATTGCCACGGTACCTACTAGGATAAGTAACCTATCCTCATTTCGTATTGGAGCCCCTAATAGCAAGTTTAACTTGCAACTTAACCATCAAGTTTCTTTCCCATAAAGGTTTCTGAAGGGTTAATCTAACATGTTCTAACTACCTCGCCTTTCATCTCATCCAAACATAATTATCGTAACCAACATCCAAAACACTAAGTAGAAAAGACACATATTTTAAACAACCAGCAACCAATATTAGCACATCGTAACCCAAGTGATATCACGAAACTTAGCCTCGTTATTCCCTGTAATGCTACCGAAAATTCGGAAGCATAACGACATACGCATATCTGTTCCCAAATTTCTTATCACCTGTAAACAAGAGAATACGCTTCAAAATTCAAAACTGCCCAACTACAAACTTCCACAACACTTCCGAACAATAGAATAGACTCCGAACTTCCACAAAACAAAGCGAGTTAGGTCTCGCATCCACAACCCAACCATATAGAACATCCTATCTTATCCAACATAGAGCATTCAGAGCATTCAAGGTTTACTGATAACTGCCCAAAAGGTAGTTATTTAGGCCTCAATTATATAGGGATTTGTGTGTCCTTTATGCTTATTAGGGTTGGTTTTGGATAGATATTACATGTTTTAACCCATTTGGAAGAATGAAAGCATTGGAAATTATTTTGTGCAGATTATGCTGCTGAGCGACTGGAGGGAGCAAATTCTATGCTGCAGCAAAACTGGGTGAAAGACTGCCACATCACAGCTCGTTAGCCAACTTCATGAACCGACTTTTGTTGAGTTATTTTTGGGATAAAAGAGTAAGGAGAGCCTTACACGTGTCCTAGTTGACCTAATTCAAGCCTCCCATCCTTCTATAAAAGGAAGTAGCCGTCAAAGTCAAAAGCATTCCAATTCCCCTTGGAAGCCGAGTAGTATAGAGAGTTTAGAGATTACCAAGAACACCATTGTTCACAAGCTGGTTGAGGAGATTGTTATTTCCTTTTATTATCTTGTAACTATGGACATGCCTACTTAGATTGTAATTCATGTTTCCATGTTTATTATGAGCTAAGTAGCTTAAGGTGTTGGTTAGGAACATGTAGTTGCTGTGCTTAAACTTTAGTAATATATTGATTATTGCATCTTGGTTAATTGTTGTGCCTATTTACATTTTATGCCCTCCTGGCCAGCCGATGTGAATATATCTCTCTAGTTTCAGGGATGATTTAGAGAGTGTGTGGCAATTATCCACACTACGATCATTGTGTATTGGTGAACGCTAGTGACTGAGCTAGGGATAGCCAGTTGCCTAGTGCTTGATTGGTCGCACTTCATTGGGGTTGAAACACATTCCAAAAGATCTGGAGTTCTGGGAGGAATCTGCTAATAACACTACGAGAGTTGCATGATCAATAATATTGCCAGAGCATCTTTTTAAACAACTACTAAGCCTAACCAGCGCCTGTCTTTAATCTGTCTGCCTATTTGTTTATTCTTTGTTCTGTCATTTATTTTGCTTCAGCATAATTCTTATAAAACCAAATCATATTTTTACCGTTTTTGAAACCATTAGAAAGTTACACAAAATAGGTAAAGTGGAAGCTAATTTAGGATTCAGATTCATAATATTACTTGCTGCAGACTGTGTATACTTGCACAGGAATTCTAGAGTCTATTATACCATATTTCTACTCACTCTAGGAGCCCGACAAGTTTTTGGCCCAATTGTTTTGCTCGAGCATTTCTCTCCTTCAATTAAAATTTTGTTAGGTTGTTGAGTAACCGAGGACATTTGTGATACCCACAGTTTGTCTTCGCGTCAAAAGATGACCTAGGAAATGTGAAAAAATGAAAAAAATTATTTGCTAAAAAAATTTTTTTGATTGTTTAAATTTTGCTTAAAAAATTGATGGAGCAAAAGTTTTTGAAGGATGAATGATGATCCAGCAGTTTTTCTGTCTCCTAGAACTTAGGTGAGCTTCATCACAAAATGTCGCCATTCTGAGGGGTAAGAGATGGAATAACTAAGGATTTTTTAGATTTATAATGAGTATTGAGCCTAGTTGGTGATGAGTTTGAGGCAAGGGTATACTGCACCATAAAGTGGGTCATCCCATGCTTAAGAGCTTATGACTGTAAGGCTGCTTTAAGTTTGAAAAACAAAAATAAACCCCTTGAAAATATGTTCTAAGATGTCTGGTAATAGAGCTAAGTTGTGGTAAGTTCTTAGAATTGAGTTAAAAATGGTGAGTATTTGTCCATGCCGGAGGAATCATTTTGCTGTAGCAGAGCTCAGTTTTGCAGAGTGCTCAGGTAAAGGTCAAAGGTAGTATTGGATTGTCTGATTTGATTAAGCTAATTCTTTGTCTAATGTTTTTAAATTCTTAAGGGAAGGTCGGTTAGTATTGTTCGGGACGCGCAATAGTTCAAGTTTGGGGGTGTGATAACTGCCCAAAAGGTAGTTATTAAGGCCTCAATTATATAGGGATTTGTGTGTCCTTTATGCTTATTAGGGTTGGTTTTGGATAGATATTACATGTTTTAACCCATTTGGAAGAATGGAAGCATTGAAAATTATTTTGTGCAGATTATGCTGCTGAGCGACTGGAGGGAGCAAATTCTATGCTGCAGCAAAACTGGGTGAAAGACTGCCACATCACAGCTCGTTAGCCAACTTCATGAACCGACTTTTGTTGAGTTATTTTCGGGATAAAGGAGCAAGGAGAGCCTTACACGTGTCCTAGTTGACCTAATTCAAGCCTCCCATCCTTCTATAAAAGGAAGTAGCCGTCAAAGTCAAAAGCATTCCAATTTCCCTTGGAAGCCGAGTAGTATAGAGAGTTTAGAGATTACCAAGAACACCATTGTTCACAAGCTGGTTGAGGAGATTGTTATTTCCTTTTATTATCTTGTAACTATGGACATGCCTACTCAAATTGTAATTCATGTTTCCATGTTTATTATGAGCTAAGTAGCTTAAGGTGTTGGTTAGGAACATGTAGTTGTTGTGCTTAAACTTTAGTAATATATTGATTATTGCATCTTGGTTAATTGTTGTGCCTATTTACATTTTATGCTCGCCTGGCCAGCCGGTGTGAATATCTCTCTCTAGTTTCAGGGATGATTTAGAGAGTGTGTGGCAATTATCCACACTACGATCATTGTGTATTGGTGAACGCCAGTGACTGAGCTAGGGATAGCCAGTTGCCTAGTGCTTGATCGGTCGCACTTCATTGGGGTTGAAACACATTCCAAAAGATTCGGAGTTCTGGGAGAAATCTGCTAATAATACTGCGAGAGTTGCATGATCAATAATATTGCTAGAGCATCTTTTTAAACAACTACTAAGCCTAACCAACGCCTGTCTTTAATCTGTCTGCCTATTTGTTTATTCTTTGTTCTGTCATTTATTTTGCTTCAGCATAATTCTTATAAAACCAAATCATATTTTTACCGTCTTTGAAACCATTAGAAAGTTACACAAAATAGGTAAAGTGGAAGCTAATTCAGGACTCAGATTGATAATATTACTTGCTGCAGACTGTGTATACTTGCATAGGAATTCTAGAGTCTATTATTCCATATTTCTACTCACTCTAGGAGCCCGACATTTACCCAAGTAGAATATTCTATACTTACCAACACAAAACATTCAGAGCATTCAATATAGAAAAACACACGCATAACCATAAGATTTAATATTGCCAAAACACATAATATCCAACATTCCATATTCCAACCATACATAATCGATGTCTCCCGTTCTGTACTATTCAAAGAATGTAACAATTCATAATAAATAGCCTAGCCTAGCCAAGGCTTTCCAAGTAGTAAGGTTACTTACTAAATAATGTTTGCCAAATGCTAATTTAGCTTCTTAGCTCCCAAGGCCTTTAATCAATCTACACAAGGTGAAAAGAATTCTTAAACCAAAAGGAGATTATTGCAAGCATACAACTAGGAGCCAAATAATCATGGAGATACATTTCACACCCAAAACTCACCAAAATAGAACCTTAAGCTTGCTGTCCGGGTTCTAAATTTCGCTCCAAATCGACAAATCTGCCTCCAAATACTATGGGTACCTTAAAATTAATAGCTAAAGTCAATGGGTATTCCTCTAAATTACTTTAAACAACCAAAACCAGTGGCGTCGTCGTCGTGGGTAACTTTCAATGGTGGCGGTGCGGCGAAAGGCTACAGCGGAGGGGCGAAGACAGCAACGTGCAGATCTACAACGGAGAAGGACGGCAACACGTTGCAGACTAAGAGAGGGAGAGAGAGCCGAGAGGGAGAGAGAGCGTGAGAGGGAGAGAGGCCGAGAGGGAGAGAGAGCCGAGAGGGAGAGAGAGAGAGCGTGAGAGGGAGAGAGGCCGAGAGGGAAAGAGGGCCGAGAGGGAGAGAGAGAGAGCGTGAGAGGGAGAGAGGGCCGAGAGGGAGAGAGATTTGCCTTTTTTTTTTTTTTACCGAAATTTTGGGGGGCAAAAGTCCCCCCCTTTTCCCTCTTTTTTTTTTTTTTTTTTTGGGTTGTTACATCATACAAACCTTAAAAGAACTTTCCTCCTCGAAAGTTGATAGCCCTGAAACAACTCTGGATATTTGACCATCATTTCATCTTCTCTTTCTCAAGCCATTTTTTTGCCCTCTAATCTCACTATAAATCTTTTACCAAATCAAGTATTTAATCCCTCGGCATAATAGTTCCTTAAGCCATACTCCTAACAATGTTTTTTTTACCAAATTCTCATGTTGTTGAAATTTCTAGATCTGTCATATTGGAAGGGTTCTCGCTACACTTTCTTAACAATGACCCATGAACCATGTAACGTCCCAAAAATTTCGGCAGCATAACGACGTAACCACAATTACTACCAAGTTTTACTTTGCACCTGATACATAAGATTAAAACACTTCTATAACCAAGATGATCCATACAACAATTTTCCACATCACTTGAGAACAACATCACATATCCAAACTTCGAAATAATAAAGATGAGTAAGACCTCGCGTCAAGCATAACCTGATTCAGTCAATAAGGCCACAACACCTAAGAGAAAGGCATTGTACTTATTACACATTCAAGAGCATCTCAAGGCACATGACAAGACTAATAAACCTCAATGCAAAAACTCTACGCTAAAACAGCAGCCAAAACTACAACAAATCTCTGCTCAACATCCAAAATAACAGGTTAACAGAACGAAATGCATTAGCCAACCAGAGACAACATTAATTCAACTATTAAAAACTAAAAATGGCTACTAGCTACTGATCTCTTCCTCATGCCTCCTTTCCTCACCACCAAGCGCCAAGAAAACTTAATTCACTTACAACATTGATGTTTGGGAGGGACTCAAACCTCTATCCTCTTAGTCAAAGATACTTTTCAATTACTGCAAAGATACTCTCACTTCCACATGATGGGTGGCCTTACAAAGGGCAAAATGCGCAATCTTTGTTAGACGGTAAACAATTATCCAAATTGTTATATAACATTCCATTGACCTTGGTAGCCCTTTAGTGAAGTTCAAAACATTTTCATTTTAAACTCTTATGCATCTTGGTACTACCAAAATTACTAAGAAAGGTGCCTTGTGAGTTTTCTAACAACTCTTTCGGACCACATAGTCTCCCTTGGTGCAACGAGACTAAAACATGAGTGCGAGTAAAACCTTCTTAACCTACCTTACTAAGGTAGTAACCATTCTAAACCCTCTTGTTGAACATAAACAAGTTGCTTTTTCTCAAACTAGACACCATTGAAAGTTGAGAGCCAATCATGTTAGCACGCCTCCCGCTGACAACTCGATTTCTGGACGATCAAGCTCTCTTAGTAATGTACCATGAGATGACACCAAGGACATCATACTTACTGTTCTCCTACTAGTGCATCAATCACTGCATTCTCCTTGTTAGGATGCTATTTGGTTTCACAATCACAAGCCTTTACCAATTCCAACCATCTTCTTTGTCTTATGTTGAACTCTTCCTACGCGAGGGAGTGATTCATACTCCTATGAATGGTGAGTGCCTGAAGCTCTTTTGCATTTTCACTTAACGTGAAAGTGGTGATTTCTGTGAGTCAACTGGGTTTTGGGCTGGAAATGTTCTAAACAAAACTTCACATAGTAACTTGCTAGGCTCAAGAAGCAGCAAATCTCTGCCACGATATTGAGTCTAGACCAACTCCAGCTACCTTCACTTCTAAAAGGTCCACTGCGTTCGGAATAGAGAACTTACAATAAAACAACGCGCATTCTCCAAAAATTGAGAAACAAGAACAAATCTATTAAGAGAAAGATTCATTCGAACGTTCTCCCTTTTTCATGGGAATTTACCCATCACAATATTACCGTTGGTAGCCACGTGCTTGAGAAGGAAAATTTGCCCAGTCACAACTCGTACTTAGAAAATTTGGCATACAACTCGTTACTTCTCAAAGTTGTCTAAACTTGCCTAAGATACTCACAATGATCATACTTGGTTCTGGGGATGGCCTTTGGAGATATTAACCTCCCCAATCCACAATTGATGGTATCCCGAGTATAAACTTGCCTTTTAGGATACCTTTTGCTCCTTGAAGTTGGTCATAAATTATTCATGCGAGAAGAGAAAACTTGCTCTTTACTGTCATTTATTCAACTCTTGTCAACCGAAGCGTAGCCACAATAGATCCATCTTTCTTCTTATGAAACAAAACTCTTATCATTCTTATATCTATGGACTTCCTTGACTCTGTTGAAGCCACCTTGTATGAAGTTTTAAGAACAAGAGTTGTTCCCAACTCAGGCTCTTTAATGAGGTCTACCTCTCATCCCGATGGTAACTTGGAAGGTCCAACCCACTATCTAATAGTATCAAATCTCTTCCATTCATTTCAAGTCGGCTTAGTTTCTCATCCCAATCAAAGTGATGGCTTCATTGGTTTCTTGTACTAATTTGATTCCAAAGTCGAAATCTCTCAAACTTCGACAGCACACCCGACAATCTACCTATTCACTAGTAAAGCCTCAAAGTTCTCTTTCAATAGTTCTTTGGCAACTATTGCTAACGGTTTGCACCAACTAGAAGTTTCCCCCAACTCCGAATTAAGAAAGATGCTTGTCAAAGAACTTTTCCATTATCTAGTTTGTCCTAGCTTGACCCTTTGCTTTTGGAGGAACATTCTCAAACTAAAGTCGAGTTTCATATCCAACGTCTCTTATACAATTTCTTTCCATCTACACATACAAGGGTTCCAACTTTATAATAGTAACAAGATTCCTTGCACCCATTTTAAGGACTTCTAAACACAAACCACATAACAGAAATCAAGTCATACTCACGATCTTGGAGTCTAAATATTTTGATTTCTTTTGTCTCCCAAGATAGCAAAACTTTTCCATACTACTTTTCCTTTTCTCAAATATATATATATATAGTCATCAAACTTATGATGTCGTCCTTCACTTATAATATTCTCATAGATCTTTCATTTGGAGTTCTAAAATGAACCTATGTTGAGATTTTGCTTAATTACGTGGCCTTGTTTTTAACCTAAAAAATTTTATCTTGGTCTTATTGAACTGGGGCCTCTTCATCATAACAACGGAATGAATCAAATCAAAGCTGCTCAAAATATTTGGAGAAGTAACTTTTCAGTTCAAACCCAGAACTCACATTTTTTTTTCCAAGCTATTTAACTTTCTTTGTCGACCACGCCAACAAAGCTAGGCAACCTAAAAGAATTCCTCATATTATCATTCATACAACGCCTCTTCACTTTTCATTCTTTTAGGAGTGTCTCATAGAAATTCAAAAATACCTTACAAGTTCGCCCAAACATTGAACTCCACAAGAGTAGTCATGATGTATTGCTCCTTCCAAGGTTTTACTCAAGAGACACCATCTTTGATATTTCGTGACCTTTGGAAAGCTTTACTCTCTCAAGATTTTCTTTTCTTTCTTTGTCCTTACTGACTACTTTAATCTAACACTTAAGCATACACTTCATGATGGTAAAGATTCCTTTAAGCCCTAAACACTTTCATTTCCACAATAATACATAACAACAAGCATTTAACAAAGCATCACATTCATAAATCCATTCTCCTTTTTTTTTTCCTTTCTTCACATAACATAAACATTGACATACCTGGTGGTGACTGGATGCTTGCTGATAAGCCATGGACATACCTAAGGTTTACGATGTAAACCAGTCTATAAAACCTATAACCTAGAGCTCTGATACCAACTGTAACGATCCCACTTCTCATTACTACTTCCTAGGGTCGTTACCACATGCATGCCTACTTACTTTTAAGAAAAACTTATTTTGAAAGAAACATTAACACAAAATATACAACATTTTAGAGAAAAGAAGCCTTTCAGCCTGGGATCCCAAATAAAACAACAAACCTTGCAAAAACTTCATTAAAACAAATGTTTCCTAGGGAAAACACGGAGACATTTTAAACCTTAAGAACCACCATTTACAAAACTAACTAAAAGCAAAATGAGAAGCTAGACTATGCGGAAGTCATGATCACTTATTTTCCATGGTTCGTCAGCAGCAATCCGCCACGTGCTCTGTATGTCCTTGCTCGTACCTGAAAGGAAACATTTTGAAAAGAATGAGTATTAAAAATACTCAGTAAGTAACACTACTATTGCGAGGAGATTTACAAGCATTACATGGATAACTTGAGGTTAGTTGTTGCTAAGGGCCTAATGGTCATTTCATTTCATTTCGTTTCATCTATCATGACATACAGGTCACGTGGACAATTAACCAGCCTGTCACATGCTTACCAACTCACTGGAGGTGCACAAGTGGGAATCGTGGGAGATCTCTACTCCTACTGATGGTAGAAGGCACCCAGTCAGTGGAGCCAAGTCTCATCCATCAAGGCACCTATGTGTGCATAACACTCTAACTACCAACTCACTGGTGGGGCGTCCATGGGTTTTTAGTCGGGACTTTACTTCCACAGATAGTAGATGGCACCTAGTCTGCGAAGCCGAGTCCCGTCCATTTAGCTCCTCATCTCAGTCTATAAACATCCTAATCCTAGGTGTTTAATTGCCACGGTCCCTACTAGGATAAGTAACATATCCTCATTTCGTATTAGGGCCCCTATTAGCAAGTTTAACTTGCAACTTAACCATCAAGTTTCTTTCCCATAAAGGTTTCTGAAGGGCTAATCTAACATGTTCTAACTACCTCACCTTTCATCTCATCCAAGCATAATTATCGTAACCAACATCCAAAACACTAAGTAGAAAAGACACATATTTTAAACAACCAACAACCAATATTAGCACATCGTAACCCAAGTGATATCACGAAACTTAGCCTCGTTATTCCCTGTAATTCTACCGAAAATTCGGCAGCATAACGACATACGTATAGCTGTTCCCAAATTTCTTATCACCTGTAAACAAGAGAATACGCTTCAATATTCAAAACTGCCCAACTACAAACTTCCACAGCACTTCCGAACAATAGAATAGACTCCGAACTTCCACAAAACAAAGTGAGTCAGGTCTCGCATCCACAACCCAACCATATAGAACATCCTATCTTATCCAACATAGAGCATTCAGAGCATTCAAGGTTTACCCAAGCAGAATATTCTATACTTACCAACACAAAACATTCAGAGCATTCAATATAGACAAACACACACATAACCATAAGATTTAATATCGCCAGAACACATAATATCCAACATTCCATATTCCAACCATACATAATCGATGTCTCCCGTTCTGTACTATTCAAAGCATGTAACAATTCATAATAAATAGCCTAGCCTAGCCAAGGCTTTCCAAGTAGTAAGGTTACTTACTAAATAATGTTTGCCAAATGCTAATTTAGCTTCTTAGCTCCCAAGGCCTTTAATCAATCTACACAAGGTGAAAAGAATTCTTAAACCAAAAGGAGATTATTGCAAGCATACAACCAGGAGCCAAATAATCATGGAGATACATTTCACACCCAAAACTCACCAAAATAGAACCTTAAGCTTGCTGTCCGGGTTTTAAATTTCGCTCCAAATCGACAAATCTGCCTCCAAATACTATGGGTACCTTAAAATCAATAGCTAAAGTCAATGGGTATTCCTCTAAATTACTTTAAACAACCAAAACTAGGCTTAATTCACTTACCCGCTGCTGAAGCTCACCGAAAAATGCCAAAAACAGCCCAATAACATTGCTAGATCGCTGAAATTTAAGGAAGAAAGTTGTTTTCTACCGTGCCAATCACCAAAACGTGAAGAGGGAGGAGATGAGAGAGAGAGCACGAAAAAAAAAGGCTTACTAGTGGCGTCGTCGTCGTGGGTAACTGTCAATGGTGGCGGTGCGGCGAAAGGCGACGACGGAGGGGCGAAGACAGCAACGTGCAGATCTGCAACGGAGAAGGACGACGACACGCTGCAGACCAAGAGAGGGAGAGAGAGCCGAGAGGGAGAGAGAGCGTGAGAGGGAGAGAGAGCCGAGAGGGAGAGAGAGAGCGTGAGAGGGAGAGGGAGCCGAGAGGGAGAGAGAGCGTGAGAGGGAGAGAGGGTCGAGAGGGAGAGAGATTTGCCTTTTTTTTTGTCTTTACCAAAATTTTGGGGGGAAAAAGTCCCCCCCTTTTCCCTATTTTTTTTTTTTTTTGGGTTGTTACATTAGAAATTCTACTCTCTCACAAAGACAAGAGTTCAAAGTTTCAAAGCTCTCAAGCAGAACCAGAGAATTCAGAGAGACTCCACCAAGTCTGAAGACCGAAGACTCTCTGCAATCCAGAAGTCCAAGTGTTGAACACTTCTTGAAGACCAAACACTCTTCAAGACTTTAACACTCCTTGAAGACCAAACACCCTTCAAGATTTCAACACTCTTTGATGATCAAAGACTCTTCAGGACATCAACACTTCTTGAAGATTGAAGACTCTTTCAAGATTGGAAGACTTCAAGCTCCAAGAATCCATTGAAGCTTCAGACTGGAGATCAAGCGTTCCAGCCCTCGAGTGAAACACACACACACATAAGAGAGAGAATCAGAGGATTAAAGTTAGAGATTGTACACCCACACGCATACAACATTAATACAAATATTTTATTTATTCCACGTGTCTCCATCTCCGAAGTTACGTGTGAACAGTAATTTTCCTCCCACTAAAGTAACCTATCGGGTATTTTAGGGTTTGATTAAACCTAGATAAATCCGGCTAAGTCATTTATCTAAGTCTAGTCTTATTATAACTATTATAATAAGACCTAATGTCTAGGTGCATTAAACAAATTTAATTAACCTAGCGACATTATTCTAACATTAACCTGTGATTAATTCAACTCCGGTGATCCAGATCAGTTCCCAGGTAGAAGGTGCTCTGTATACCGTCAACTTAAATACCTCCAATCCTTAGACAGAACTTCACTGGTAGAGTTCCCTTATAATCATAGGAATGTTGTCCTACTTAGTTCATTAAAACTATTTTAAAAATAAGTAAGAATTTCTAATCCTATTAGAAAATGACCTTAGGTCTAATTAATTTTAACTCATTTAAAATTAATTCATTTTAACCTAAGATCCTATGTGGGCATGCATATCTTGATTATAGATTGACAGTTTCTAATCATAAATTTTAAACTATTTCAAAATTTTAATGATTAGTCCTATAATTATGCATACTATAGTTTTAAAAACAATTAACAATCACATTCTAGTTAATGAAATTAAAACTATATTATAGCATTGCATGTATTTAATATAACTCTTATATTAAACTATGGATGTTACATGCTCAATGCTTCTTTGATTTCCATTTTTAATAAATTAACAATTAATTATTGCCAAAAATGGTAAATCATAGTAGCATGTTGTAAACAATTCATTTTTAAATATAACAATTATAGTTAAACTATGTAATTGCATGCATCATACTATTCCATTTTCATGATAATTATATAACTCAACTATATATAAATTAATCATGAAAATAAATCCATGCATTATCAACCATACATTATAATCACATTATAACATACATAACGCATGAGCATGCTTTATATCCTAAGGTGGGATTATAATTTAAATGACATCTACAAAGCATTTAAATAGCTAATGAACCGGTTTAATTGGCCCTTAGGATAAATTAAAGCTTAATTACACTAAGAAAACATATAATCTATCCTATTACAAGAATCTGCAGCTCCAGAACCGGACCAGCAAGCATGAACCGACCCGAACCACTTCGAACCGACCTTGAAGAACCCGAACCGAACCAAAACCAGGCTGAACTAGACCAAACCGGTCCCAGCTCAACCCATTCCTGCGAACCGGACCAACATACTAGGGTTTCTTCCCACGTCTCCACGTAAAGAACGAACTGCCGCACGAAATCGGGGCAGTGTCGAGACGCTTAAGGAATAGCGTCCCGACTCTGGCGCGATTTCAACTCGCCCGCAGCGTGAAATTGTGATAGCGTCGAGACGCTTAAGGCCAAGCGTCCCGACGCTAACGCGTATGAAGCAATTTTCTGGGCAAAACAGCGACTGCGATCTTGCAATTGGCCTCGATTTCTACCGTGTTCTTCATAGATCTTCATGCCTAATCTAGACACGGACTTACAGACTCCAAATTTATGAATAATTGCCCAAAAAACACAGGGGCCCTTACATTTGATCATATCAAAATAACATAAATTTTATGGGCAATTAAACCTAAACAGTTCACAGCAAATTAAACATTCACAATGCAAATCTCACCTAAAGCAATCCGTAAATTTCAATTAAAATAAAATTATAGAGATGGCTCTGATACCAATTGCAGGGATAAAAGCCCTTGCGCAGCGGAATAATGATCATACCACACTGTATTTTATTTCAATAGAAAAACCAATAGATCTAATGGTGTCAAGAATGGGATGGAATTAAAATCCTCTAGATCTAAGGGACTACCAGACACGACACAGATCTCCACAATGGTATGATATTGTCCACTTTAGGCATAAACCCTCATGGCGTTGCTTTTGTATCACCCCAAAACGCCTCATACCAATGGAGATACTTGTCCTCCCTTATATACCAATGATCATCCCCTTATTTAGCCAATGTGGGACTTTGGTCGCACTCCCAACACCTTTGTCATTTATCGTTGCTGACAATCTCAAATTTCTTTGCCGCTCAATTAGGGTTCCTCTGAAGCAATATCAACATGAGTAATTTCTTTTGTATATATTTTTTTTATTTTTTCAATTATTTTATTTTATTTTATCAAGCATCTTCGGTATGAATTATTATCTATTATTCTTTTTTTTTTTTGTTAAGTAGTATGAATAGAATGACCTATATTTGTCTATTCTTTTTTTTTTTCGAACAGTATGAATAGCAATCCAAGTACATAGTTTGCATTCTTTTTTTTTTTCAATTTTTTTATTAATATATATATTTTTGTTATTAATATCTTATGTTATAAGATGTTTCTAATTTTATCTAGGAAAAAATACACTTTTGGTCCCTAAGGTTTGGGTTAAGTGACACTTTGGTCCCTGAGTTTTCAAACTCAACAAAAATACCCCCGAGGTTTGAGATAATGAGCACTTTGGTCCATGCCGTTAAATTTTCTGTTAACTTTTAACGGTTGCTGACGTGGCACTATTATTTTAATATAAAAAATTATTTTTTATTTATTTTTTAAATAAAATTATTAAAAAATATTTTATTATTTTTTTTTCTTTCTCTCTTTCTCTCTCTCCTCCTTCTTCTCCATCTTCTCCCTCCTCCTTCTTCTTCTCCATCTTCTCCCTCCTCCTTCTTCTTCTCCATCTTCTCCCTCCTTCTCCTTCTTCTTCTTAAGTCCGACGATCGGCAGCCACCGCTCACCGCCTCCACCGCCGCCGGCGACTAAATTTTTTTTTTCTCTTCTTTCTTCTTCTCTTTTTTTTCTTCAATGGATTTTTTAAAATAAAAAAATAAAAAATGAGAAGAGGGAGGGAGGAGAGACCTCCCTCCCTCGTTCCAGAGGGACCTCCCTCCTTCGTGCCCGACACCGGAAACAGAGGAGGGACCTCCCTCCTCCAAGGGAGGTCTTTCCTCCCTCCCCCTTCTCATTTTTTATTCTATTTTTTTTTAAAAAAAATCCATTGAAGAAAAAAAAGAGAAGAAGAAAGAAGAGAAAAAAAAATTTAGTCACCGGCGGAGAGCGGTGGTCGCCGGTCGTCGGACTTAAGAAGAAGAAGGAGGAGGAGGGAGAAGATGGAGAAGAAGAAGGAGGAGGGAGAAGATGGAGAAGAAGAAGATGAGAGAGAAAAATAATTTTTTATATTAATATAATAGTGCCACGTCAGCAACTGTTAAAAGTTAATAGAAAATTTGACGGCAGGGACCAAAGTGCTCCTTATCTCAAACCTCAGGGGTATTTTTGTTGAGTTTGAAAACTCAGGGACCAAAGTGTCACTTAACCCAAACTTCAGGGACCAAAAGTATATTTTTCCCTTTTATCTATTTGTTCACACTAACCCTTATTTACATCTAATCCCTCATTTGATTGTAGAATGTAATGTTTCTTCAAATAATTTATATATACCGTGCATTATAATATATAATCAATATATCGAACCCATTATATAATATATATTGAACATTGCGTATTTAGTTCATAAGTAAATTGTCAGAATGATAAATATATACTAGGCTTATATTGTATCATAAATATATACTTAGAATTATATTATATAAACCTCTTTATATAGTATATGCATGTCATGATTTATAAAGTTCATAACTGATTTTTCAGAATTATAATCTCTCTTATTGTCTCCCTAACAGAAACCATCAGAATCATATAATATATTATTGACCATGAATATATTCGAATATAGCATTCATATAAAATATAATCTCCCTAACAGAAACCATCTGCTATATATATAAATCATTTGTTCAGCCATCGGTTCGTTGTATATAAACCATCTCATATAGTATATAAACCTACCCTAAATGATATATTACCCCGATTATTTAATATTTTATAAACCTACATCACTAATCCAAATATACCAAACTAACAGTATATTTTTTATAAACCACATAAACCCAATAATCATGACCTGAATGATTTTTATAAACCCGTAAATTTTCTTTATTCTGCAGGATGGTTTTTATATACAAACTAACAATATATTTTATATATTATGCCGAATGATTTATATAAACCCACAACTAAGTAAACAATGACCCAATAACCATGGGAAAAAAGGAACAGTATATTTTATATAAACCACATATAACAAACCCAAATATACCTTCAAATTGTCAAACCAAGAAGAAGAAGAAGAAGAAGAAGAAGAAGAAGAAGAAGAAGAAGAAGAAGAAGAAGAAGAAGAAGAAGAAGAAGAAGAAGAAGAAGAAGAAGAAGAAGAAGTGTTGTCGACGACCAACGCCGGTCAACCCTGACAATGCTCGGAGGATTAGACGGTGGGAACCCAGACGGCGCTCGAAGGATGAGACGAAGGGAACACTAACGATGTGAGCGTGAATGGAAGACCGACGAGAGAAGAGAAACAGACCGACGTGAATCGCATGAGGAGGGAGACGAGCAGGAGAAGGGTAAGCTCAAACGGTTATGTGAGATTATATTTGAGAGATATATTTTGGGGTTTGAAAGATGAGTTTGAAAATAAAATCTTTGAGAAAATCGAGGAGTTATTTGGAGAGAGAAGGTGAAGAGACTAGTAGTTATTATGATAATATATTTTAGGAAAATATATGGATTATTTCATTAACCATGTTTATTTTCTTAATTATAATATAATGGGCATTGATGTAAATTAACTTCTATTTTAGCTTGGCTTAGGACAAAGCTGAAATTTTTTTCAAGATTAGACATTTGTGAAATTTTGATTTCAATGTGGTCTATCTACATAGTTAACCATAGTTAACCCTAATTTCAATTTGGTCTACAAGAATTTTCAGTGATCTAAAAATATTTTGATAGAATTACACAACTTTCAACACTATCATGATGGTCAGTTTCATATTAAAAAATGCACTACTACAAATTTGGCCTTTGTTGACGGCTAAAAAATATCAACTATCACTTTCATTGACGTTTTTTAGAAGTCAACTGAAGTGGTATCAATAAAACTAAAGCGTCAATATTAGTGTTTTCATTGACGCTTATAGGACGTCAACAAAGATGTCTTTGTTGACGTTTATAAGCCATCAACAAAGACATTATTGACACGTTTTATCCGTCAATGATATTCATAAAGTGTCAACATAGCCACATTTGTTGACGTTTAATAGCCATCAACAAATCTTATTATTGACACCTTTTCATTGTCAATTATAGGACCTAAAATGTCAATATATCTATCTTTATTAACACCTTTTCATTGTCAATTATAGGACCTAAAATGTCAATATATCTATCTTTATTGACACCTTTACACTGTCAATGTAGTCTTTTATTGACGTTTATTAGCCGTCAAGTTACTATGCTAAATTGTCAAATATTATATTTTCATTGACGGTTACTATCCATCAATTATTGTGTTTTTAATGACATTTTTTAACCGTCAATATACATATTTGAAAAAAATAAAAAAAAATAAAAAAACCTCCCGATTATTTTCCCCTCTTTTACAACCTGCATTTACACAAAAGCAGCAACCTACCAACTGTATTGTCCCCAAAATTTATATTACTAAACTTTACCTCGTAACCAAGTTTGATGATACCAAAAATCCGGCAACATAACAACATAATTATAACAAACTAAAAAATTTAGGCACCTGAAAAAACAGGAATATGCACTTCTAAACCCATAACACAACCTTCACTTCACTTGACAACATTACGACATGCTCAATACACTGAAGCTAACACCAAAACTCAAGTATAAATAACATGAGTTAGAATTATTGTTCATCAAATGAATCCTAATTTCACACTGTCAATATATCAAATAACATGAGTTAGTATCTATCGTAACATGTACATTATTGTTCATCTAAAAATACAGAACCAAATGAATCCTAATTTCAGCCAAACATAAAAACATAATTAACTAATACATTACATTACAATGGTTGTTCGAAATTTCATTATCACAACAACTCAAAGAATGATGCGTACAATGATGCGTACAACTCAAAGAAGAAGAGAGTGAACCCAAAAACAATGTTCTGGTAGAAGAAATAACAAATCTGCCACAAAGAAAACGGCGTTAGTTCGACATATTTCAACCATTTTACTCTGTTTCATTGAATTCGAGGTTCGATTTTCAAGCTCAAAGTAAGAACCTAACATAAAACAATATTTATGGATCAAATGTTTACCATGGAAGAGATCCTTTTGTAACACCAATGTCCATGCACAAGAAGGAATCGCTCCAAATATCGAAACTGTGCTATTGCAATGTCACTTGACATGACTACCTGAAATTCAGAAAGATAAAAAAGTAAGAAACAAAATTGAGATCAATGAAAACTTGTTTTGATCACTTAGAATATACAATGGAGATCTGTTTCAACTTTACATGCATCTTTTCTACGCTGCTAATACCAATCCCGATATCCGCTTCTTGGAGCATTCCAACATCATTTGCACCATCACCAACTGGGTGGTGCTGCCTGTTTTAACCTTAACCAATTGGGTAACCTGCATTCATATCAAGAGACACATATTATAAACTTTTGCTACTTATTTCTCGATTTCACCGTCTTGAAAAGGGAAAACTCGACTCAGATTTAGATGGTTGAAGGAGGTATGCTTACTCGTGCTTTCTGTTTTGGAGATGATCTGCAGCATATAACTGAAGCACAACCAATGACAAACTCCAGAAATAGGTCATTCACATCATCCTCCAGAGTATAGGTGAGGGATTTTCCATCAATGATCAAAGCCCATGCTTCCGGGGTTTCGCTCGAAGTTGCAAGTAATGCTTTTGCATCACTTATTTGCTGAGTTACACTTGCCTTAAACGCCTGAAAACCAAAAAGATACATTCAATACCACAACTCATACTGCTTTTGAACAAGACAGTTAATTCGATTTTGAATTGAAATAACAGAGTTTCCACTATAAAAACTGAGGCTGTAAATTCTACTTATGGAATGTCTATAAAGGGACATAGATGCCCCAATATATTATATGTTGCAACATGTTGAAATTAGCTAATTATAGAAAGCAAATCTAATAGGGCAATAACTGCAAGTTTGTCGTCCACTTTGTGAATTCGATTAATTTACCTTGATAGCTGCAAATTTGTGAATGTCTTCGACTTTGTCTAAAGCTTTTCCTTTCGGAGTCTCTGAGCTGATAATTATTTGCCTCATTCCTTGTCTAAGTAAACTACAAGCAAAGCTGAAGAGAGGACGTTCGGGTTTGGGAACGAGAAGTTGTTAGCATACTGAACATCTACAACTGCCGTGAAGAAAAAACTGTAAAGATTATGCTTACCCAATGTTGATGGTTGTTTCCATTTTATCTCCAGTTAGAACCCATAGTTTAATTCCAACCTGAGCAAGTTTACATACATTCAAGGACCTAGCAAAATCAAACAATCAGTAACTTGTCAGTTCTTCATCTTCTTGATATGAGTTTATTAGTTTTCCTGTTTGTATAAAGCAAACTATTTATAAGAGTGATTTTAGTTTTTCATGGCTTAAGGCATACCCCATTTTGGAGCTTATCTTCAACTGATGTAGCACCAAGAAGAATCAAATCTTTCTTAACACTTTCTATTAACTGGCCGATTATGTCATCGTGATCTGTGCTCACTGTGTTTTTGGCTTTGATGAATTCTTGAAGAAATGTATTGAATTCCTCCTCCATCAGCTCACGATACGCTAGCACTAAAGTTCTTAAACCAGCATCGGCGTACTCATTAATGTGCACCTTTGTTTGTTCTTCAAACTCACTTCCATTCTTTGCCAGTCTTTCAAACATAACACTGCATTTCAAGGTGAAAAGTAAATGAGATAAAATGTCTTAGCTACAAAGAAAATAGATCACTTTTATATGCCTAGGCAAACAAAATGGTTTAAGTTTACGAACCTGTCAGCTCCTTTACAAAGTAGTAGTAGCTGTTCCTTTTCATTTCTTACAATCACAAACATCCTCTTTCTTGTGCTATTAAATTCCAAAATATCTAGTAGTTGATATGATCTGCAAAACCATACCCATAAAACTCAGTGGTGGTGATGGGAGAAAGATTCATAAAATGACCATCTAAAGACTACTTCAAGCTGCAACAGATAAAAATATGGATCCTAATGATAAAAATATGGATCCTTAAGACCAGTGATCTAACCTTTCAACTATTTTGGCAGAGGCCGGGTCGAACTCTCGCAATGAAATGCTTGTTTGAGTCCTTTCATAGAATTCAAAACCAAATTCTCTTGCTGCAATCACAAAAGCTGTTATTCATCTCCATATCCTGAAAACAAGTCCCACAATCACATTCTGAACATAAACACAAAACATTTATGGCATTGCATATTTCAAATAAGGAAAAGAGTATAAGCTTTCAGATTTGAACAGTAGTTCTAAACTGATATTAGAGGGAATTCATATTTACATGTTTGGTTCTCCCCCAATCTTCAAAACCCTCCTTGGCCATGGTGACTTCAATAACAACAACAAGAGGAAGAACATTACTGACTGGCGAATACGGCGAAAGAGGGCTAAAGGAAAGCAAAGCACAAATGAGGAAATACAAGTTGGCAACCCTTCTGAATTGCTCAAACAACTATTTGGGGACAAATGGAGCAATAGCAATGACAGTGAAACAGATCCAAGCAGCAGTGAAAAAGACGTGTGAAACATAGCCAAGTAGTGAAAAAGGACAATATTCCTACATTATTTGTTGCCTTTCCCATGGTATTAAGCACTTTTTACCAAAGTTTTTATGATTAAGGTGCTTCTCAAAGGAGTCATTCAATTGATTCTTGCATTGATGTAAGGATAATAGAACTACAAGACCATATATTCAACAAAAGTTGTAGATAAAAGTCTCTGTATATATGCATTTACATTGCCTATGTCTGAAAAAAAACAAACTCAAAGGAAGCCTTGAGCAAACCTATCCTGAGCTCCATACTTGGAAATAGAGATAACATAATTTAAAAGTAGTAAACAATCAGTAAAAAAGAGAAAGGAAATAGAAAATTTATTAAAAGTACCAAATACCTAATCTCTGCTACAAATAGTCTTCAATTGTGAACACAAGAACCCTTGAAGAAGCCTATCATGAACACTTGAGAATCATTTCGTGAGAAAAATAAAACAAATTTGGGAACTTAAAAATAAGTTGAACCTATATGCGATGGTTCAAGTTTGAGAGTCTTGCAATGAAAAACAGAAAATTGAGGGATGAGGTTGTATGCTTATGGGTTTTGTTAGGTTTGAGGAAGTGAAAAATTGATGAAAGAAATCCTAGACAATAAAGGACCATCTTCTTGTGATAATATGTTAAAATACATAAGAAGTGTCCGAGGAAGGTTATCCCACCCGAGAACACAAAATTCAAGAAACGATCGACTTAGGAAGAACCAATGGGAACCTGCAAACGTGTCAGAGATAAGGTCTTAGGTACAATATAGCTTCCACAAGCATTTAAATTGAGAAGAAAACTAGGCAAGTATAATCTTGATAGCTATATAAAGAATACATAAGGAGCGAAACACGGAAAAAAAAAAGAATAATAATAAAGGAGGCAAAATCAACTTGCCTGTAAATATTTTGAAAGCATCAGGTGTCGGTCACTTCTCAGTGGCATGAAATATTTGAGTTCTCCTTGACAAATATAACCTTGGATCAACCACAATTGGCTGGACCCTCTAACTTCTGCATTGCCAAAAGCTGACAATGTTATACTTCAATTCAACCATTAACAGTATATAATATGTGGATTGGTATTTGCTTACAATTGTAATGCCCCAAAATTCCTAAACTATCTAGGGGTACTATCAAATGTAGTCACATTATCATTTGAGATGCTATCGAAAATTTGACAGCATAACAAAATGAATTTACTTAACCCAAAATTTATAATCTGCTAACACAATAACATAACACAAAATAAAGTCACAATGCAATTACGAGTCAGACCTCATAACCATTCCCATCCAATTAACTCAATTAAACTTATAAGTGTACTCAAACACTAAATGAAATACATAAATTAATTCAAATAAACTTGTCAACAGAGGAAATTGCTTCAGATTTATTTTCACAAACCATTTATAAAGTATAAACACCAAAACATTTCTTAGGAAAAAATACACTTACAAGGATTGGCTCCCCCTGAAACAAGTACATAGTGGTTCTAGTCTAAGAGAAATTCTCATATGAGATGAGATAAAGTTAAATTATAAGTAGAATGTATAAGACATCCAACCTTGAACAACAATCTATGCAAAAAAATGAAAAGTTCAGAAAACAAAACTCTCAACACTTTATTATATATCCCTGACTACTAAGATTTAAAAGAAAAATAGCACATCTTAAGACTCTTTCTTCTTTACTTTTCGTTGTGTTGTTCTAGGACTTGTTTCGTTTTTTTTTAGATTTTATTGAAATTGTTACAGCTTTGGTTGCTTCTGTTTTAATTGGGATCCCAGGCTAAAAAGTCTCATTGATTTTCCAAGCTTGTTTTACGCTAAATGTCGTTTTATCGTTATTCTATAAAAGCAAAATGCAATGCATGTGGTAATGGCCCTAGGATCTAGTCATGAAATGTAGGGTTGTTACAAACTCAAAAAAAAAATGTAAGATTTAGAAATTTGAGATCATAGGAGGAAGGCTAGGTCATAGGAGAAAAGATACCATTTTAAATTTGTTAGAACGTTTTGAAATTTTTAATTTTTTTAGCCGAAGGTGCCTAATTGGTTGAGGATCTACTTCTAAAGGTTGAATAGATTTTGTGAATCAACGATTTTGAATATGTTAATATATAATCAGTTTTATTAAACATTAAAAGAAATTTTAATTCTTTCCTTAATCAAATTGAATGCTCTCAAACACATTACCAAACATGCTTTAGTCCAAAGAAGTGTCGGGACTTGAACAATTTGGAATGATCGGAATCACATAGTGCATGGTTGCACAATCCCAAACAGAGCAATTTGGTATGAGTGGATAGTGAATTATTTGCAAGAAGGCCAAAAGATCAATGTGGAGGAGAAGGTTCCCATAACTTGACCAAGATAGAAATATTTAGTCCAAGAAAATGAGCTTCAAATGACAATTCATGTCAATACCGCACGTAATGTTAAGGATTAGAAAACAGGATTTGATGCAGTTATACGTAACCGGGCGAGGGAGGTGATTGCAACTATGACTAATTTCCACCCTTCATTTTTGTCTCCACTATGTGCAAAAGTACTATGCGAGTTGTTGGGGAGAAACTTGTTTGGCTCATAGAATGGATATTCCGAACATTCATGTGTTCATTGATTAGCAAACCATTGTATCTATGCTAAATGGAATAATGGAGTGTGTCCTTGAGGTTCATGCGATAGTCTTGGGATTTTGAAATATTTATTTCAACGGGTAACTTTCGTTAATGTAAGTTGAAAGCAGAATGAGATGACTCATGGATTAGTTCAATTTGGTATAATTTTTGTTCCAGAATTATGGATAAAAAAATTTTTAGACTGGGTTTTGAACTTAACTTAGGGAGAGAAATCATACTTTGTAACTCAAAGGATGGTTTTTTTTTATTAATGAAATTGTTATTTCTTAAAAAAAAACATGCTTTAGTCTAAATTGATTATGTTTCTAACTGTTGATTTTTGTATAGCTAAACACTAGATTAGCTCAAAACAGATGGTAACACACCGTTAGTGAACCACGTAAATCCATGTGTTGTTTTCTTCGCCCTTTCATTCTTATTCGTTGGTTTACGGTTTTTGTCATAATAAAGAGTATCTTTCAATAAAGGAAAACACATATTAGTTGGAATTATGTGTTGGGTTTTATGCCCTAAAACTCGTAGATAGTGAATGTAAACAAATTGTATACTTGTTTCAATAAAGTGTTATTGAGTTTCTACAATAAAGTGTTGTTGTTAAATATTGCACAATATAATCTAAATCTAATAAATTAAGATCCAAGGTTGTTTGTATGTAACTTGAACTAGTATGTGGGGACATATGGGGATCACACTGTTCAAGTAACAACTTAAACGGTCTATACTATAGGGATAAGGTTGGGTACCTTATCCTGGTGACACTATGGATACGACCCACTTTGTATTTGATACAAACGCAATGATCCAACGCATTCGTGTAGGGGACATGCGAGTGGGGGTATCCTATGCAATAAGTTTACATAAGACCAGACCGCGAAATAGTAACCGCTAGCTGTAACAACGTTAACTAGTTAGGTTTCTATTTCACTAGGATGACCTAGGAAACTTAGTCTGAATCCTGGGTGGATTATGGACTCCTGTTCACGAGGGATTGACCTTTGATTTGTATGGGTGAGAGTGACCAGTACGCCGACTCAATAAACCTACCATTTGGGGAACAAGATCGAGTAAAGAGTCGGGAACATAATCACACAAGATGAAATTCACTCTTTCTCAACTTTTGAGAAAGTAGATGAGTGTTCCCTTAAGCGGTGTCTCTGGGTCTTGAACAAAGGGCCCTACCCTCTCACTGACCTGAGAGGGGTTTTTGTTTGATGGTTAGACCACAAACAAGTTGTTCATTAGAGGAGCACTGATACTTAAGAAGGTAGAGGTAACTCAGGGGTAAAACAGTAATTTGACCCAACTGGAGTTACGAACACTCGTGAAGAACTAACTTGCTGTTATTGGTCTATATCTGTGGACACAGAATTATGTCTGCAGTGAGAAGAGTGCAACTGTGGGTCTTTAGTGGAGTGAACCCACAGTAAACGAAAATTAATTAATTGGTTAATGAGTTTAGCCGATTAATCTCATATCGTTGGAGCTTTTGATCTGCGCATCCATTAGGTCCCACTGGTGACTCGTAAAGAGACTTGAGGCAATTAAGTATTAATTGTAAATTGAAAGTGTTTAATTTAATTAGGGGAATCATATAATGCATGTTGATACATTATAATATAAAGTTTGTGAAACTTTATAATATAATTTTCAATTAATTTCAAAATGAATTTTTTGAGAGAAAATATTTGAAAGAGTTCAAATAATTAATATGAATTAGATTCATATTAATAAAATAAATAGTTTAATAAAATCCCTAAAATTGAATATATGATATTTAATTGGGTAATAAATTAATTGTGGAATTAATTAATTATTTATTAAAATTAGATATGAATAAGATAATAGATTTGATTAGATCTTATTCATGACATTTTCCTATAAGGAATAGATCTTATGACCTTTTTCTATAAATAGGATCTCTAGAGTGGGGTGAAAGGCATCCTTTTCATTCTCATGCTCTCAAAGAATTCCCCTGAAGGCTCCCTAGACTCCCACTAATCTCCTGCCTCTAGAAGTCTCAAAGTTGTACTAGTGTAGTCATAGTGGTGGTGTCCCAATTGTTGACGCTTGGTTCCTATGAAATCAAGAAAGACGTTCTTGATATTTCAGAGACGACAACGACAGTATGTATGTTTCTCCCTTTTAGATTAGATCTATGGTTGTATGCTTAGCCTTAATAAATATAAATCAGAATAGTTCTAAGTTTATTGCCAATGTATTGGTATTTTAGATTATACAAAAATTAAATACGAATCAGTTGCAATTCGTTTCTGCTTAACGAAATTAGGGAGTTCCAATCCTACATTATGGGCTATTGATAACTCTCCAAAAGGGAGTTATTTATAGTCCATTATCTATTGATTTGTATGTTAATTGTGCCATTTGGATTAGGTTATTAGATAAATATAATGCATTTTAACCTATTTATAAGAATTGATGCTTTGGAGTTTCTTTTGTAGAAAAATGAATGTTGACAAGATTGAGAAAGCAAAATCCATGATCCAGCAAAGCTGTGAGTAAAACGGGCCACGTGAGCTGCATGTGATTCATTAAATGAGGTGGCGTTTTAAGCATAGATCTTGGGCTAATCCGGCTGGGAAGTCACTCCACATGTCTAAATTAACCTAATTAGGTTAAACCTCATCTTATAAAAGGAGGAGCCGTTAGAGATAAATTCATTCACGATTGGGAGACCGAATCAATCGGCTAGAGGTCGAATTGACGGCAGAATGGAGATCTAAGAAGACCAAGTGCGATTCCTCTCAAGAAGACGAAGTTCTTCCATGTTCTTGGTGGTTTGGAGCAGCCGTTTCATCTCTCCAATTGCTAAGATGATTAGTATTTCTTGTGTATTTCGCGTTATGGATGTGCTTATTGAGATTATAACGTGTTTTATGTTTTCAATCATGAACTAATTGCTTTGTAGCATGGTTAAGAATTATGTGATTGTTATCTTTATAAAATCTGGGAATTCTATTTGATTATGATCTTCTTGAGTTATTGTTGTTCTTCAATTCGTTATGTGTCTGCCTAGCTAGCTGGTATGTATAACTTCTCCTAGTTTCAGAGATGATTTAGGAGTTGTGTGGCGATAATTCACGTTAGACATTTATAGTTGGTGAATGCCAGTAGTTGAACTAGGGATAGTTAATTGTCTAACGCTTGATCAGTAGAACTTTATTGGAGTTGAAACCTATTCCAAAAAATCAAGAGTTCAGGGAGGATCCCGCTGATAAGACTGAATGAGATTGACTGATCAAAAGAATTGCTGGATCATCTTTATAAACAATTACAGAAATTTTAACCTGTGTCTGTTTCCATTCTGTTTTCTCTAGTCGTAATCATTTACTGCTTTCTTATTTATTTTGTTTCAGCATTTTAAAAACCCAATTAATTTAACCAACCATTTGAAATCACTAAAAAGGAAAATTAAACCAATAGAGGTAGGCAATTCAAGACCTTGTGGATATGATAAATACTTATCACTTGTTGCTAGATTGTGTATACTTGCACAGTATTTTGAGGTGAATTCTATCTATAATTTAACCACTCCAGAAGGCAACAACTATGTCCATGTAGATTTGTGGGGACCGACTAATACAACGACACTAGGTGGAGCAAAGTACTTCTTGTCAATTGTAGATGATTATTCTGGATGTGTATGGGTGTATACCATGAAATCTAAAGAAGAAACATTTAAGTACTTTGACAATTGGAGGATACTAACTGAGAGGAAAACTGAAAAGAAGCTGAAATGCTTGCGCATAGATAATGGACTTGCGTTTTTTAGCCATAAGTTCATGGAAATTTGCAAAAGGAAAGGTATTGAACGACACTTTACAGTGAGAGGGACTCCACAACAAAATGGGCTTACTGAACGAATGAACAAAACCCTCCTAGAACGTGTAAGGTGCCTTCTATCTAATGTCAACCTAGATAAAAGATTTTGGGGGAAAGTTGCCATGACTGCCGCTTATATGATAAATAGGTGTCCTTCTTCATCTATTAACTTCAAGACTCCCATTGAAATGTGGACAGGAAATGCTCCAAATTTGTCACACTTGAGGCTCTTTGGGTGTGTGGCATATGCACACCAAAAAGCAAGGGAAGTTGGACAAAAGGGCTCAAAAATGTATTTTTTAGGGTATCCCCATGGGGTCAAGGGATACAGATTGTGGAGTCTTAAAAAAGGGAAGGAAAGATGTTTTATAAGCCAGGATGCAGTATTTGATGAAACCAAAATGGCCATGGAAGTAAAAGGATCAGAAAATTCTCAACGAGGAAAACAAGTTCAGCCGGTTGAATTAGAACTTAAAGGTGTGGTAGCTGAATGTCTTGTAGTGACTGATCATGTAGAAGTGTCTGGTGATCCTGACCAAGGTGGAGTTACTAAGCAAGCAGAAGATCTCCAAGTTGAAGATCAGACTGGTATTCAAGAAAATACACCTGCAGCCTTCTCACAGCAAGATAATCTCCAGTCATATCAACTTGCAAGAGAGAGACAAAGAAGGGAGATAAAACAGCCTGCGAGGTATGCTTTTGATGACCTTGTTTAATATGCATTGAATACTGAATTAAATCAGATTGATAATGAACCAATGACATATAAGGAAGCAGTTAACTCACCAGATAGTAACAAATGACAAATGGCCATGAATAAAGAAATGGATTCATTATATAAAAATAATACATGGACTCTTGTCGATAAACCCCCTAAACAAAAACTAGTCGGTTATAAATGGATTTACAAACCGAAACAAAGTGTGGATAAAGAAGAACCTATAAGGTACAAGACTAGACTAGCTAGTTGTTAAGGGATTCACTCAAACCCAAGGTATTGACTATGAAGAAATTTTTTCACTAGTGGTAGACATACGTCAATAAGAGTCCTATTATCTCTAACTGTTGCTTTTGATATGAAATTAGAATAACTTGATGTCAAAACAACCTTCTTGCATGGAGACCTAGAAGAAACCATTTATATGCAACAACCGGTTGGTTATGTGAAAAAGGGTGAAGAACATAAGGTATGTTTGCTGAACAAATCCTTATATGGTCTCAAGCAATCCCCAAGACGTTGGTATTTGAAGTTTGATTCTTTTATGATCTCATGTTGTTTCTCTAGAAGTAGGTTGGATCATCGTGTCTATTATAAGAATAATGAAAATTCTTCTCCAGTTTACCTACTTCTATATGTTGATGATATGCTCGTAGCAAGTAGAGATAAACATGAGATAAAGAAGTTAAAATATTAGTTGAAAAGTAAGTTCGATATGAAAGAACTTGGACAAGCAAGAAGAATCCTAGGGATTGATATCAAAAGAAACAGAGAAAAATGTCATTTAATGTTGTCTCAAGAAGCTTATTCAATTAAAATGCTAGCTAAGTATAATATGCAGTTTTCAAAGGCAGTGTCAATCCCTTTAGCTAGGCATTTTAAGTTGACCTCTAAACAGTCACCACAAACAGAGGTGGAGAAGCAAACTATGTCAAATGTTCCATATGCAAGTGCGGTTGGGAGCCTAATGTATTTAATGGTGTGCACCCATTCATACCTTGCATATGTGATGAGTGTAGTATCCAGATTTATGGCAAATCTTGGGAAAGAACATTGGCTTGCTATTAAGTGGAATTTTCAGTATGTTAAGGGTATTGTCACTCGAGGTTTGTTGTATAAACAGTCCGAAGTCCAAAGTAACTTGCTAGGATATGTGGATGCTGATTATGCAGCTGATATAGATAAGAGAAGGTCACTTACTGGTTATGCCTTCACTTATCTTGGTAATCTTGTTAGTTGGAGAACTTCGTTACAGTTTGTAGTAGCGTTGTCAACAACCGAATCTGAGTATATAGCTGCAACAGAAGCTATAAAGGAAGCTACTTTGGTTGAAGGAGGATCACAAATGAGCTGCTTTATGATGAGAGTATAGTTGTGGTTTTCTGTGATAGCCAAAGTGTTGTCTATCTGTCCAGAAACCAAACTTTTCATAATAGATCAAAGCACATAGACATTCGGTATCATTTTCTAAGAGATGTTCTGAATGAAGGCAAGTTTAAACTGGAAAAGATTAGTACTTTGGTTAATGCAGCTGACGCTTTCACTAAGTCCTAGCTGTTACTAAGTTTGAGAGTTGCTTGAAGAAGACTATCAATGTATGCTCTGTGTAAATTGGAGTATGAGAAACAATCACTATTGTTTGTGCAGGGATAAATAACCCTAGCGCAGCGGAAACGATCAGAGAACCTCATTAGTTTAAAAATCAATTGGGAAACCAATACGACGGCAAAACCATAAAAATTTACAGCAAGAAAAGGAAAAATAGTCATGCTGTAAAAAAAACCATTAAAGCATGCTGGAACATATTAAAAATTATAGATCTAATCTATAATATTGGATCCTATTGATCCTAGTTCAAGAAAAACCTTACCCTTGAAGAAATCCTTGAACGTTTCGCAAAAATTCTCCGAATAGCCCTCAAAACCAGCAGCAATTGAACCTTGATATCGCTGGAAAAATCACCACGAACACCACCACGAGGATTCACCGGTATTCTCAAAGGGAGTGTGCGTTGAGTGGCTTGTGGGAACCCCTAAACTAAGGTTTTACTCTGGAAAATAATTCTCTGTATCCACCGAGGGAGAGGAGAGAACGAGAGAGAGATAGGGCGAGAGAGAGGGAGTCTGGCGTGAGTGAGAGCGTTATCTCAGAACTGAATTGCCCACTTCTTTTTAAAACCACGCACAATATCAGGTAACTGAAATATCAGTTACCTGATATTTTTAATTAATCATAATTTTAAAATCACAATTTTAAATTACAATTAATTAAATTTTAATTAATCTATATTAATTAAAATAACATTAATTTAAATCTAATTTAAATTAATATCCCTCTCATCTTATAGTTTAATTAAATCAAATTTAATTAAACTAAAACAATTAACTAATTCAAAATTAATTAATTTTAAAGTAATAAAATCGAACATCATGTATTCAATTATTATTATTCTCTCTCATAAACTATAGTATTAATATACATCCAATGTACATTAATTATAACCTATAGTTTTAATATGAATCAAATTCATATTTTAGTTAAATATTCGAACCCCTTCGAATACTTAATTCAACCTTAGAAATTTACCTCAACGCCCTTATAGAGCTACCGGTGGGACCTGATGGACCTACAGATCAGAAGCTCCAACGATATGAGATTGGTTGGCTAAACTCATTAACCAAGTTAATCACTATTCGTTAACTGTGGTTCACTCCACTAAAGAACCACAGCTGCACTCTTCTCACTGCAGATATATTTCTGTGTCCACGGATATCGACCGTCAACAGCAAGTTAGCCCTTCACGTGTGTTCGTACCCCAGCTAGGTCAAATTACCGTTTTACCCCTGGGCTGCCTCTTGGTCCTTAAGTACCAGTGCTCCTCTAATGAACAACCTATTTGTGGTCCAACCAACAAACAGAAATCCCTCTCGTGCCATAAAGAGGGTAGGGCCCATTGTTCAAGACCCGGAGACACCACTTAAGGGAACACACCTCTACTTACCCTAATATTGGGAAGGAGTGAATTCCATCGTGTAAGATTACGTTCCCAGCTCCCCATTCGGTCTTGTCGCCAAAATGGTAGGCTTATTGAGTCGGCGAACAGGCCACTCTCACCCGTACAAATCAAAGGACAATCCCTCATGGACAGGAGTCCATAATCCACTCAGGATTAAGGCCAAGTTGCCTAGGTCATCCTAGTGAAATAGAAATCGAGCTAACTAACGGTGTTACAGTTAGTGGTTAACTATTTCGCGGTCCGGTCTTTGCGCAAACTCATTGCACAGGATACCCCCACTCGCATGTCAACCACATGAACGCGTTGGATCAGTACGTTTGTATCAATATACAAAGCGGGCCGTATCCATAGTGTCACCAGGATAAGGTACCCAACCTTATCCCTATACTACAGACCCTTTAGGCTAAAACTTGAACATTGATCCCCGTATGTCCCTACATACTAGTTCAAGCCTCATTCTATTAGCCTTGGATGTTTAGTTTATTGGATTAGGGTTAATAAGACAAGATATAATACAAACATTGAATAATGCATCACTTTATTAATGTTCGGTCAAATGTACATTTACTATCTACGAGTTTTAGGGCATAAAACCCAACAGTTTGTTGTGGGCAGTTGGTGTATGTTTATTAATGTGTTAAGCTATCAAGGTGGAGATATGTTGATTTTCTTATAGCTAAACACCGGATTAGCTCAAAACAGTTGGTAATCATCCTTGTAACATTTGCCTATTGAGTTTGTTGCTGATAGTGTGACCGGCACATAAGTTTGTTAGTGGACTAACTAACTCCATTTTGTTCACTCCTGAAAGTGCGTCAGGTGTCGTGGATTGAGCTAGGCGAATTTATCTTTCTCAAATAGCTGGTATAATTTGGGAATTAGGGATGATTCATTATCTCGATCTCCTGGTATTTGAGTGAGTAAGAGAGTTGTGCGAGTGAGTTGGGGTGAGAGGTAAAATCGTGAGGTTCTTGGGTGAGTGATTTCTCTGTAAAGGTTAGGTTTCTCATCTGGTTTTGAGAGTGAGAGGTTGTTCTACTCTGTAAACTTGTGGAGGAGTTGGTGGATTGAATCGAGAAGCAGAGGAAGCTATCGTATGTCTTCCTAAGAAAGTTTTTTCGTCTAATATTCATCAATTATCTTGATTGATTGATGTTGTCTCTGCAACTCAGCTGCTAAACAATTAATAATAGTGACTAAGAGTGGATGTAGATCTGGTTTTTTGGTCGAACCACTGTAAAAGTCTCTGGCTCCTAATTTCTTCTTTTGCCCTCTTAGTTTGTGTTTTTTGCATACTTGTTGGTCAGTGGATTGTTGGTTTGAGGAAGTCTATGATAGGTATAGTCATTGAAGTGATATATTGGTTACATATTTCACAACACTAACCACTTTTCAATATAGATACCTAACCTATGAAAATTAATTGATTTAATATAAGAGTGAAAATTAAAGTAATCTTATTTTAAAAAAGAATTTTTTTGGCTAAAGATTAAACTAAAAAAAAAAAAACAAACCAAGGTTTATTGAGAAGTTAGGTTTCAAAATGATTTTGGAGGTAGAAAACTGGTTGACAATATGATTTTTTAAAAAAACTTTTCCTTATATTTTTAAATCTAGTTTGATAATTGCAAATTATATTTTGTTGGCCAACCTAAACATATTTCAACGGGTCAAGAAGTCAAAATTTTATCTTCACACTACACGTAGTTAATCTATATATATATTCTTCAATAGAACAAATTGAAGTTCTTGACCAATTTGAAAAACTTAGTATTTTTTTTTTTTTGAAAGATTATGAAATTATTCCAAAAATTGGTTGTAAAATAATTAAATGAAAAACAATAATTTGTAAGCACAATTCTTAGTTCATTTAAACATTGAATCATTTATTTTGAATAGAACATCAATAAAATTACAAATATGTAATTAAGTTTTTTGTCGTGGTATACAATCAATAATATTTAATCTAAAATTTAGGGGAAAATTACCTTTTTGGTCCCTGAGTTTTGAGGGATAGGTGCGTTTGGTCCCTGAGTTTTCAAAATAGACCTTTTTAGTCCCTGAGTTTTGAGAAATAGGTTTAAAAGGTCCCTAAGTTTTCAAAATGGACCTTTTTAGTCCTTGAGTTTTGAGAAATATGTTTAAAAAGTCCCTTATATTATTTTTTAAATTTTTATAAATTAATACTTTTTAATTTTGTTAATTTAAAAAATCATTCAATATTAAAATATAATAAAAATTATTAGTTTAAAAAAGTTGAAAAAATAAAACCAGGGACTTTTAAAACCTATTTCTCAAAACTTAGGGACTAAAAAGGTCCATTTTGAAAACTTAGGGACCTTTTAAACCTATTTCTCAAAACCTAGGGACTAAAAAGGTCTATTTTGAAAACTCAGGGACCAAACGCACCTATCCCTCAAAACTCAGGGACCAAAAAGGTAATTTTCCCAATTTAGAATTAGGAGATTTTTTTTTTTGAAAAAAAAAAACTATGATGAATAGGGATTGGTTGTCCCATTGTATAGAGTTGTGTTAATTGTTGTTTGTTGGGTGGCCCCAAAGTCCCCAAGCAAAGGCAATACAAATGGTACAAAAATTTTCTTTTGATGCAATTAATGTATCCTCCCATACTTCATTTATTAGTGCTCTCATCCTCATCTCCCATTTATTCAAAGTGCCTTTCTATTCTTCTCTTTTTTATTTTAATAATGTAATCTCTTTTTTATATATATGGTTCTTTTTAAGTTATGTTTGGTTGTTAATTTGTTTGAATCCAATTATTTTCAAAATAATATTCTATATTTTAGAATAAAATTCAGTAAAAAAATCCTAAATTATAGCGAAACATATTCAATATTTGTTCTTTTTAATTTCTTTTGTTTATGATTATTTGGAAATTGTGTAGAAGAAATAAAGTTTATTCCTTCGTTTTTTTTTTTTTAAAAAAAAAAGAAGATTGAGATTTGTTTAATGCTAATGTTTTTATACAAAGTGCTTTTGATGCCATAATCAAAATTTAAAAACTTAAAAAAGTACATGTTTCTACCATTAAAATATAAGTAGCTAATTTCTAAAAAACTGAAAGAAAAATTCTTTATAGAAATAGAGCTTAATATATATATTATTTTCCAAATTGTTGCACATTTTGATTTGATGAGAAATGGGAAGAAATGGGTCAAAACCAAACACCATATTAGAACTCATTCTAATTTAATATATGAATATACTTGAAGTGGGTTAAATAGTACTTTTGCAATTATTTGTCTTTATTTTAATCAGATTAGATAACTTATTTTTTAAAAGCCACAAGAAAATATAAAAAGTCAAATATAATTTCTATCACATAATATAAACACTATCATTAAAAAAATTATTAAAAAAAATCCACTCATGAACTATAGAAAGTGTTAAACTCAAACTCATTCAAATAAGTTGCAACTTTAAAATTGAAATATTATTGTAGATATAAAAAGTTTAAATATAAAATTTTGTTCCCCCCAACTAAAATTTCTTGTGTGCTACCACCCCCAGATATCCTCAATTTGAATCTCTTTTATTCACAAAATATTGATAGAAATTGGAAATAAGATTAGAATTTGTCAGAAAATACTCTATTTTTGTTTCTCCTTTTGTTTTTATTCATCAAAAAGGAAAAGAAAAAAAAAAATTGAAATCAACCTAAAAGCTTAAAAGTATTTAAAACAAAAAAAAAAAAAAAAAACTAAAACTAAAAAGAAGAAGAAGAATTTAAAAAAAAAAATATTTACAATTTCATTATAACTTAAATCAAACTCTAAAATTTGTCCTAATTGGAATTATTTTTCATTACACCCTTAAATTCCGTACCGGACCTTCGGGATCCAGCGGCGCTAAATTTACAACGACGGCATCAGGCGTGACCACCGCAGGCGGCTGCGGCGGGAGCGGTGGTTGGCTGGAGCCGCTAACGCCGGCGATCTTCTGGCAAGTCTGGACCAAGCACTGACGACATTTAGGGCAAGAGGAGTGAGAACTCAACCACTTATCGATACACTTAACGTGGAATCCATGGTTGCACTTGGGGAGCAGCCGGAGCTTGTCGCCGGCGGCGAAGTCGGCAAGGCAAATGATGCACTCGGCGTCCAGCCCGGGGAGGTTGAGGTCCGGCGAGAATTGAACCACGGTGAAGCTCTTGATGGCCTTCTTGTGGACGCCGGCGGGGGCGGCGGAGGCGGCGGAGGAGGGGCGGCGGTTGTCGTCGGAGACGACGAATCGGGAGCATTTCAAAGCGCATCGGATGATGGAGTTGAGGCCCAAGGAGCAGATGAGGGCGCAGAGGAGGACGGAGAGGACCATGACGACATTGGTGTCGAAGCTGGTGTCACCGGTGCCGGAGAAGGATTCCGGTGGGTCGTGGACGGCGGATGGGGCGGAGGCGGAGAAGGAGAGCTTGTGGAGGGAGGAGTGGAGGAGGAGTTTTCTTGAGTAATAAAACTCTTCTCCATGGTGAAGAAGTTGATGAGTGGAAGTGAAAAGAATTGACATTTTTTTTTATTTATTTATTTATTTTTTTTTGGTTTGTGAATATTTGGAGTTTAAGAAGGTGAAGTGAAGTGAAGGGGTGTGGGTGGAGAAAGAAATGTATTTATAGAGAGAGAAAAGGAGAGAGGTTGAAGGGATTGGATTTGCTTTAATGGGTTTTGTTGATTTAATTGGTTGAGACTTTGGAGGGGACTAAGAGATCTCTTACTTATCCACCTTGGAATCCCACAATCAATTCTATTGGGAATTATTATTAGTTTTTAGAATTATTATTATTTTTTTAATGAGTAATCCAATGTTAGTTTTGTATTAAAATCATTGATCATGTTTGTGAAAGTATAAAAAAATATAGAGAAAAAAACATTTTTAACCCTTTGAGGTTGTATCAATTTTAACCCTAAACTTTCATTTTCATCAAATTGAACCATAAACTTAACAAGTTGTATCAATTTTAACCCTAAACTTTAAATTTCATCAAATTGAATCTCAAACTTATAAGATTGTATCGATTTTAACCTCAAACTTGCATAAGTGTTACAATATATATCTTTGGTTAACTTTTCATTTGAACCACCATACGTAATTGATTATTTCTTCTTTTTTTTTTCTTCTTCTTAATTCACATTGCACCTGAATTGGTTTCTTATAAATAAAATATCGGAGAAACTTTATTTCATATGATTTTTTCTTATTGTTGAGAACTTTAATTGTGGGGACTTTTTCGTTGCTATTTAAGATTGTGAAAGCAAAGAAACTTTGGAGGGTTTTTATCTTCAGATATTTGCTGGTTTTTTATTATTACTAAGAACTTTGTGGGATTTGTCTTCTTTTCCAGTTTTTTTTTTCTTGCTAATCAGAAGAATGTACAAATGTAGGAAACAAAAATAAAGAATTTTTTACTTTTTTATTTCTCATATTTGTTAGATTTTTCTTGTTGCAAATAACTTTGTGATTCTTTTTTGGATAATAATGAGAATAATAGTCTAGGATATCTGATTTCTTCAGGGTTTTCCAAAAAAAATCTTACAAAACACTAACTCAAGTGCAATGTGAACTAACAAAAGAAAAGGAAATTGTCAATTACATGTTTTAATAGCAATTCAAATGAAAAGTTGACCAAAGGTCTACATTGCAACATTTATGCAAGTTTGAGGTTCGAATTGATACAATTTGTTAAGTTTAAGGTTCAATTTGATGAAATTAAAAGTTTAGAGTTAAAATTGATAGAACCTGCTAAGTTCAGAGGTAAAAATTGATTTTTTCCCAAAAATATATATGTATACGTTTTTAAAGTTATGTATAGGGAGATGTGGTTGATTTCCTGATTGTGTTACATCTATTAGAAGTAGGAAGATTTATGGTAGGTAAATGATGACGATATCTCTTTTTATGTCCACATCTTATTTTTCAAGAATGACCAGTAAATTGAAGTTTTTGTTTGTGTCATCATTGGTATATGAATGTGGTTGGTGTTATTTTTGTGACGCTCGAGGTTAAGAGGGGTACATGAATGAACCGATACCACATCTGAATAAGAGAGATCCTGAGAACATGAAAGTATGGTCAAGATAAGCTTAAAAGAATTTATAGATACTACCTATACCAATAAGGTGCACCTTTCTTTTCGATGGCTCAATTCACAGGAACTTTAAAGTTAAGCATGCTTGGCTTGAAAAAGTTCTATGTTGGGAAACATTACATTGCAACATTTTGTATAGATACTTGATTTGATTATGAAAGAAGCATTTGTTACTTCTCTGATTGACTAATGTGTCGGTTTCGTATCATTCGACTAAGAACGTGTCAATCTAAGCATAGTTCTACTACATATACCCTAAATCAAGAAATCAAACATTCGAATCTCCATCTCTACACATTGTTAAATTAAAAAAAAAAAAAAAAAAAGAAATAAAAATTTTCAATCAATCAACATGTGAATTTCAATACATTTTAGTATAATTTAAATATGACTAACCATTCTCACCTTTGAATACATCTAACATGAGTCTACATATGTGTAATCAATATGATATTTTTTTATAAAAAATTGTAATTGATATGTGATCGATCTAACAAGACATATATTGATATATAATCGTACTAATCACATATAACATAAATATTTATCGGCTAAAATCATAATGATTATAGATATACGTGTATTCTAATTTTATTAACACATGTACGGACAGTACACGTACACATATGTAGAGAGGAATTAATTTTTCTTTTCTTTTTTTTTTCTTTTTTTCTGAAAATAAATGGTAAATGAATTTTAATGAAATTAGGAAGATTGGGGGTATTGTTTAGGGTTTGTATAACAAATAGGTTTGATAGGAAAAAGAAATTAATTTAATAGAATTAAATTTAAAAAAAAAAATGGTGACGTGGAGGGTTTTTGGAAGAGATAGAGTTCGTAGACATCTATGTGGATCCTCCACTCAGAAAGAAGGCTTTAAATGGGCTTTCAAATCAAGATGGGCCCACCCGCTATTTGCATGTGGGGCCCACACTAACAGCTCTGTTGCTACGAAGCTTCCCTTCCCAATCGGCAAATCCCCAACTCAACAAGTAATAATTATTTTTTATTTTTAAAAAGAAAAAAGAGAATTAATTTATTTATTAATTGCCCCTCCCCAAGGAAACGTAGATAGAAGAGACAAAAATGTAAAAAGATAAAACACTGTGTGCCCATTCAACAATTATCAAAAGTTTCTTAGATAAGGGACCTTTTTCAAAGGAAATTGCAATTTGTTTTGTTGTCTTAATCAAATTTGAGTTCTATTTTTTTTTTTAAAAAAATCTAAATATTTAAGAAGTGAATGGAATAGTTCGAGCGGTTAAGATATATATCTGTGACCTAAACATAAATAAATAAATAAAATTGTGAATAGAGTTGTTGCTTCCTAATTTCAAAAACAATTTTCGTGTCATTTGGACCAAAATTAATTTCGATGTAGGTCCTTTGAATAAGCGAATCCAAAATTCAAGAAGAAAATATTCAATAGCAACATTTAATGTGCTATCTAATAAGGAGCACCACATAAAAGACGTTTTTAGATTTCTCTTCCTTTAAATTGTTTAGATCATCTCCAAGTGTCGATTTTATATTGATCGTCTTGTTGAATCACCTTCATGCTACTCCACTCACATGTCGTTAAATGATTTGTTCGAGTAAGTGTGTCATCCTATTCAAGTGTCCGTTGAATCTTCCAATTTTAATTAATCATTTATGATCATTCGCTAAATAATTTGTAATAGTATATTTAAGTCAAAATTTTAATTAATTTGTTTGTTATTTTTATATTTAACAATATTGGACAATTTAGAACATGTTTGATAACCATTTGAGTTTTGAAAATTATGCTTGTTTTCTCTCAATTTTCTTACCATAGTGTTCATTTTAGTTAAGAAGGCATTTGAGTTCTTAGCCAAATTCCAAAAACAAAAACAAGTTTTGAAAACTATTTTTTTTTTTCCAAAATTTGACTTGATTTTTGAAAACACGAGAATGATGATATCAAGACAAAGAAAGTTGTGGGTGTAACTAGTGTTTATAAGCTTAACTTTCAAAAACCAAAAACAAAAAACGTTCGGTCCAGTTTGATAACCATTTCAGTTTTTGGTTTTTCGGTTTTTTTTTTAAAACAAAAACCATATATGTTTGATAATTGTTTTTTGTTTTATGTTTTTAAAAAACAGAAAACCAAACTTGTTTGATAACTGTTTTTGGTTTTCAGTTTTTTAAGAATTAGAAAGATGAAAAGATGTTTTAGAGAGAGAAAAATGTGTAGAATCATTAGAAACAAAAAATTAGAGAGACACAAATATAAATGTTTTCGAGAGAAAAGTTAAACATAGAAAATTTAGAGACGTGAAAGAAAATATTTAGAGAAAGAATATTAGTTAGACTCCATAAAAGATATTAATTAGAGAAAAAAGAAAAAAAGTTAGAGTAAAGATATAAAATTTAAATAGAAAAATTAAATAAAAAGATAAATTTTAGAGAGATAGTAAAGTTAAGAGTAAAAGATATGCTAAAGAAATAACGATAAATTAGAAAAATAAAGAAAAGTTGTAGCGAGAGAAAATTTTGGGAAGTTTTTTTTTTTTTTTCTCAAAAGAAAAGTTAGAATATGTTTATTAAGAAGAGAAAAGTTATGAATAAGTTTTAAAAATAGATAAGTTATAGAGAAAAAAAAGTGTTGAGAGAGAAAATTTTAAGGAGAGAAAAACGTTTTAGAGAGGAAAAAAAATAGAAAAATGAATTTGTTGGAGAGAAATAGGTAAAAGAGGAAAAAAAAAAAAAGAAAAATAAGCATTAGAAGAAAAATGAGTTTTTGAAAAACAAAAATCTGTTTTTAAAAATTACTTTTTTTTTAAAAAAAAAAAATTACTTATAATTTCAAAATCGTTTTAAAAATACAGAAATAGTTATCAAACAATCCTGTTTTTAAAAAATGAAAAACAACAACAGAAAACACAGAAAACAGAAAACGAAATGGTTATCAAATGCCTCCAATATGATTATCAAACGAGGTATTAATTAGCTTTTTGTAATCAAGGATAATATTGTATTAAAAGATTTAAAAATCTACTAAAGAGAAATACAATTTAAAAAATGCACCGGTAGTTTTTACTATAGGAAAATAATGATTGGTAGGGAGCAACACCAATGAACTCTATATAATGATGGATTTTGTTGAATTTTTTCCAAAGATAATAATTTGTAGAACAGTGATTTGTTCGCCATAAAAATAATTATTTATACACAAAATATCATTCAAGTTAAGAACTTAAGATGCTCCACCATATTGTTTGAAAAATGTAAGAAACTGTTTAGTAAGTTTGATTCCTAAAAAGTTATAGGTGAAATTATAAAAAATCCTCTTCGAGTATGAGGTTGGTTTTAATTATACTCTTGGACTTCCAAAAAATTCATTTTAGCTCTTGAAGTTTGAAGTTTGTTTCAAAACAATTCTGGAAGACATTATTTTTGTTAAATTTATGAATGATAAATGACAGATTTGCATACGTATTGTTACTTATTTTAACTATTTGAACATATGTGTAGAAAAAAAAATAAAAACACATGCAAATACATCATTTTTTTGTCCATAAATTTAACGAAAAATGTCTGCAATAATGGTCATTTTGGAACAAATTTCAAACTTCGAGTGCTAAAATGAAACTTTTGAAAGTTGAGAGATATAATTGAAACTAATCTCATAGCCTAGGGGTATTTTTGATAATTTAACTTATATATAAAATAAAATTATTGTTAAAAGCTATGACGAAATGACTCACTAGAAAAGTTAGGAGGAAAATTTTGATTTTTATGCTCAAACTACCATGGGCTAATTTTAACCCCTTTTTTAATGAAAAAAAAATATCAATGCATTCCTCCAAACTTCGATGGTTTTACGGATTAAAACTCCAAACTAATAGCCAACAAGAGCATAACTCAACTGGTATAAAACTTGTCCAAACCACTAGCCTAACGACGCTACTTCAACCCTAAAACACTTTTCGGCAGCATAACGACATAAAACTGACTAACCCAAAATTTTCTTTTAACCTAATAGACAAAACAAATACATCTAAACATTCCCAACCCAAACTCCACCAAACTGCAACACAAATTTCACAACCCTCCAATATATGAGTTAGGTCTCGTAACAACAGACAAACAAACTCATTAAACTAGCGCCATGCAACAACACATACTACCAGTTCTTTATTAATTTAACATAGCAACATGCTAGCTAAATCAATTTTTATTCTTCCATCAAGACTAAAAACAACACTAACCACAAGTTTATCATAACCAGGAAATCAACCAGGTGAATCTCTCACCATAGCAAAAACATAATTTTAAAACCAGTCTATCCAAAGCATAAACAAAAACACGAAACTCCAACACACTAGGATTCCTCCTTGAAGTTCTCATCCTCATTACCACCATGGTCCAACTCATCGTTCAAACCTGCAACATCTAAAATATTGGGGAGAGATAGGGAGGGGTATTAGTACAATCGTGGTACTGGTAAATAGCTCTTGTTAGGTCACAAACAACAACCAATGTGAATTAGCATGCTTCTCACACGCAAACAACATGCTTAAAACCATAACGCTTATCATGCTTGAAAAGTAGTAAATAATCATCATGCACATGCTTCCCACGTTATGCAACACACACTACTAATGCACCACATGATTTATGCGTCATGCTATGCAAACTAACACGTGAATTACGTGTCATGCTGCACACCTAGCACACATGATTTCTGCGTCATGTCACATACACATGCATTTCTTGTCATGCTACGCTAAACAAACACATGCATTACGTGTCATGCTACACAAAACCAAACACATACATTGCGCGACATGCTACGCAAAACCAAACATGTGAATTTCGTGCCACGTTGCGCACCTACACATGAATTACGCGCCATGTAAGGCAACCACTAGACCCATGCTACACATCCCGTGACAACATGCTAGCCTAACTAACTATGTTTAACACGACATCCCATCATGCTTTAACAACATAATACATGCTCATCTCAAGCAACACAACATGCTATAGACATAGTAGGTCAACTCAAACATCTCATTTAAGCTTTAACACAACAAGTCATGCTTAATAGGTAACGAAAGAGCAAAGCAATAGTACAACATACATCACACAATCAAACAAAACCCAGCAAGTAGAAATAACTTACAGATTTCAGAACACCCCTACACAACCTCAACAAGCCTAAAGCAACCAAGATAAGCTCTTAAATCACAAGGGTAGCTTTTAAAGGTTAGAACCAACCTAGAGATCTTAAGACATGCTTAAAAAGAGTCTAAAGACCATTGTTACCTTTCAAACTCCATGAAAAACATGCAACACCTTGCTGGAATTTACTTGAAAATGCACTAAGCAGTTCCAAGACTACAAGCAAATGATATCTAGCATATAGGACCGAGACATTAACCTTAAAGCAAGAAGCTAAACCACCAAACTTACCCCAAGGGAAGTCGAACCTTGTTGGACAACGAGTAAGTTTAGCCAAACCTGTTCATTTAAGATTGATAAGACATGGACAACTTGATTTATCAACAATTGGACAAGGGTTAGAGCTAAAACTCACCCAAAAGGTCCAACAACACCTAAATAACGCCCTTAGGTAGGAGGTGCTCGAGCTTAAAGCCAATCAGAATATGGTTCCTCAAAATAAAAGTGTTTTGAGCCTGAAACGGGGTTGAACAATGCTGGAATTCAAGGGCTTAGAGCGGGAACTCAAGTCTAACAACGAAGAAGAGTGTGTAAAACGAAAACTCACCATACCAGAGAGATTCAAGGTCAAATGCTTCCTAGACGGCACTGCAGATCCGAGATTTTAGACCCAAATACTTGAACCCATTCCAAGTGAAACCAAAGGAGAGGAAACTTATGTTGATTTCTCAAAGAGATCGCAAGCGTTGATTCGGACGGGAGGGCGGCGATGATGCTGGACGGAAGGAGAGAGATACAGACTCGCAACCATAAACCCATGGGGAGAGAGGGACTCACCAAAGGAGAGAAACGCGATGGCGACTCGGGCTGGGTGACGCCGGCCTACGTTGCTACTGCTCGCACGAGGGCGACGTCGCTTGGGCTAACGGCGACATGAAGCAACGATGCGAAACGAGAAATAAAACTCACAAACAACGAGGGAGAGAACGCACGAAGAGAGAGAAGGATGCGGCATGCTCGGGCTGTGATGAACGATTGAGTGCCGACTTCTCCAACGACAGAGGGCGACAACGGCAACGACTGAACGGGAGTGGCTAGGTTCAATGACCGAACTCACAGTAAGGGGGTACACGCACGCTAGAGAGAGGGAGATGAGGGTTTGAGATTTCTTTTTCTCTTTTCTTTATTCTTCTAAACCCATTTAGTTATTTCCAAAATCTCCGATACCAGAAAATTATCCAATTCTAAGACTAGCTCCCAACTAACCTTCAATTAACGTATAATTCTCAATGTCTTAACCGATCTAGAAACCAACGCTGGTTTTAAAAATATAACAAGCTTTAATTTTAGGGAGAAAATTAAATTAATGCAACAATTATATTTCAAGAATTAATTCCCAAATGCCTTGGTATAAACTTAATAATTCCATAAAGTACAAGCCAAAATAAAAATTACATTTCATTCGACTAGATGCATGAAATTAATTACACCAAAATGCACAGGACGTCACATTCTCCCCACCTTAAAAGCTTTCATCCTCGAAAGACTAGTACTCAAATAGCTCTGGGTACTTGACTCTAATTTCACCTTCTCTTTTCCAGATGGCTTCTTCTGCTCTATGGTTCTGAAGGATTGGAATTCCTTAATTTCGTTAGCGAAAGCAAATTGGGACCGATTCGTAGTTAATATTGTTTCCACCAAAATACCAATACATTGGCAAAATTTAGAAAACTATTATAAATCAACTTTTAAGGCTAAGCATACAGCCTTAGAACAATTCTAAAGGGGAGGAGCGAACACATACCATCGTTGTCGTCTCTGAAATATCAAGAACGCCTTTTTTGATTTTGGATCAAGCGTCAACAATTGGGACACCACCAATTGATCTTCCCCGCTATAGCTCCGAGATTAGGAATGTAGTTGTGGGACTACCTAATCTTGAATGAGAAAAACTCTTAGAGAGAAAAATTCTCTCTAGAGTTCTTGAGTTGAGAGAATATGAGAGGGAGACAAGAATGACCTTATGGTAGCCATCTATTGTAGTGCTAAACCCTAGGTTTAGTGTTCTATTTATAGCAGAAAGATCATGAATAAAATATTCATTTAAAATCAATTATTTCCATAACTGATTTAATCTTTTCCATAATTAATCAATTTCATAACCAATCAATTCCATAATTGATTGATCACTTCCATAAGTGATTAACTCATTTCCATAAGTGATTAATCATTTCCATAATTGATTAATTTACAATTAATTAATCACCAATTAAATATCATATATTTAATTTCAGACCTTCTATTAGTTAATTAATTAGTTACCCAATTAAATATCATATATTTAATTTTAGGCTTTCAATTAATTAATTCTATAATATGAATCAAATTATATTAAAATTTGAACTCCTTCAAATTCTCTTATATCCTATAAATTTAATATGAATCAAATTCATATTAACATTTGAACTTCTTCAAATATTTATTTCTCTCATAACAAATAAAGTTTAATCTCAAATTAAACTTTATATTTTAGTGTATTACTATACATTATATTAATTTGTATCTCATACAATTAACTTAATTTCCAATATGAATTTGAACTATTCAAATTCTCTAAAGATACAATTGTTCCTCATTACTCTTTACGAGCTAGCAGAGGGACCTAATGGATCTACAAATCAGAAGCTCCAATGATATGAGGTTAACTAATTAAACTCATTAATCAGGTTAACCAATGTTCATTAACTGTGAGTCATTCCACTAAAGACCCACAGTTGAACTCTTTTCACTGTAGACCCACGGTAAGTCAATAATTCACGAATGTCTGTAATCACAGTTGGGTCAAATTACCGTTTTACCCCTGTGTTACATCTGTTTTCTCAAGTACCAGTGGTCCTCTAATGAACAACCTGTTTATGGTCCAACCAATAAACAGAAAGTCGTTCTCGGACCAGTGAGAGGGCGGGATCCCTTTGTTCAAGTCCCGGAGTCACCACTCAAGGGAACACTCATCTACTTCTCCTAAAAGTGGGAAGGAGTAAATTCCTTCTTGTGTTGTCATGTCTCCAACCTCCCACTCGGTCTTGTCTCCAAAAAGAAGGCTTATTGAGTTGGCGTATTGGCCACTCTCACTCATATTAAACAAAGGACAATCCCTCTGAGAAGGAGTTCATGACACACTCAAGATTAAGACTGAATTATCTAGGTCATCCTATTGAAACAGTAACCTAACTAGTTAACGATGTTATATCTAGTGGTTTACTATTTCATGGTCCGGTCTTATGCAAACTCATTGCATAGGATACCCTCGCTTGCATGTCTACTACATGGACGCTTTGGATCAGTACGTCTGTATCAAATACAAAGCGGGTTGTATCTCATAGTGTTACCAGGATAAGGTACCCAACCTTATCCTTATACTATAGACCTTTTAGTTTGTTACTTGAACATCGATCCCCGTAGATCTCTTAATACTAGTTAAGTTACATACAAACAACCTTGGATCTTAGTTTATTGGATTTGGATCAGATTGTGCAATATTTAGCAATAACACTTTATTGTAGAAACTCAATAACAATTTATTGAAACAAATATACAATTTGTTTACATTCACTATCTACGAGTTTTAGGGCATAAAACCCAACAGGTTCATCCATAGCACCTTCACCAAATCAATGGTCTTGATTCTCAATACCTTTGCTTCCTTGGCTAGGATATTGACAAACTTATCCACATATGCCAAGTCCTCATTTAGCGACAGGGGTTTCAGGATTTAGCACATGTAAAGGGTTATGCACGTACTTCCTTAACATGGACACATGAAACACATCATGCAAAGTCGACATGGTCGGTGGTAACACCAACCTGTAAGCAACAGGTTTGATGCGCTCCAGGATCTCATAGGTCCAATGACCCTGGGGCTAAGCTTCCTCTTTTATCAAAGCAAAGAACCCCTTTCATTGGTGCCATGCACAAGAACACACGATTGTCAACACTGAACTCCAATTCTTGAAAGTTGCTCGTCTAATTACCACATTGGATGACTGGTCTTGACTCCAACTATTACTCCTCAAGGCACTTAAGACCAATGGCTTTTGCTCATCAAGCTACTTTCCTCTAGAATCCTAACTATTAAAAACTTTGTTAAAGGCAGATTCTGGCTAGGTTGAGATTCTTAAACTAAGTGTTAGGAAACACCTCTACATTGGAACCCACTTGGGAGTTGAATTCAAATATTAAAAAAGAACTTTATAGAAGTTCATAAATTGAAAGGAGCTATCGACGCAAATAACCCAAAAGTTCTAAGGACTAAATTTACAATTTAACTATTAAAAACTCAAGAAGCCTAAAAACAATGTTTGACTCAAGCCTTTGATCCTCTTGAGCCACCCATGGTTCTTGAAATTCAATATTAATGATTAGCCCTTGTGTGAAACAGGCTACAAAGTTTTTATCAAGGTAAAAAAATAACTGTTGCAACTTTATTAGTTTAATAATCTCCGGCTAACTTCAAGTGCAACGTATACATCTATTTCAATATAGTTGAATTGGTTAAGGTATTATATTATCAATCAAAAGGTTAAAGCTTCAAATCCTTATTCTTATATGTTGTTGAACTAAAAATAAAAAGAAAAAAAAAAAATCAAAACCCCTAAACTTGTTAGTTGTGCCAATTTTAATTTCATCAAATTGCACTACAATCTTAACCTTAAACTTAAAAATTTATTGCAATTTTTAACCTCAGATAAATTTTAGTTTGAAAAATTGACCAAAAAAGTATTTTGATATGTTTTTAATACAAAATTGATAAATTCAACTAAAAATGACATTAGAGTTCTAGAATTGGTGAGTTTTTTGCAGTGTTATTTAATGACTAATTTTTTTTTGCATTAGTCAAACTTAAATTTGTGCTTACAAAGATTTTCACCTTGTTTTTTTTTTTTTAGAATTATTGGGTGAATTAGTGAAAATTGAATCAATAGTAGAAATTGCAACATCATTTAAGTCTAGGGTCCAATTTGAGAAAATTACTTTTTGAATGAAAATTGATACCATCTAACAAAGTCTGAGAGTACAAATTGAACTTTTCCTAAAAAAAAATTTGCAACCCCACATACTATAGCAGACATAAAAAATAAAAAATAAATAAAAGAGCTATGAGTTACCTTGTAAGCAGTATAAGTTTTATATGTAAATAATAATGGAATAAAATAAATTGGAACCTATACATTTAATATTAGCTTATTTAACCTATGCATTACATTTATTTTGCGTAAGATCTTCCATTAATGCATAAAATTATTTTAATTGTTTAGAAGTTCAAATTTGTAATTGTTCAAACTTTTTTAGATCAACAATATATGATATAGTTAGATTTGAACCATCTCGCGAGGTATATATATTTTACCCAATTGTAGGACGACGTTTAGGATTATAAATATAGTTGTAATATACTTAACAAGTAATGATAATAATAAGATTGTCTAGGCAAGATCAAGTATTTACAACTCATATGTGTTAGATGCTTATTACTAGATGAATTAACAAATAAACTAATTTAGTATAAAAAGCAAATACTACCAAATCAATCATTATAACGTCAACCAACTATTCGACATTCAAACGTATGGCTTTCAATGACCTTAAAATGCTCACAATAACTAAATCATTCCACGTAAAAACCATAATGACTTTAGTGTTATGTCCTTGAAGTCCTATAAATACATAGACCAATTTGTAAACATGAATATCAAAGACAAGAACTTGAAGAACATCAGCGATGGCACAAACTAATTACCTCATTGCTTCTCTATCATTCCACATAATTTTGCAGTTATTTCTTAGCAACCCATGCAGTGCTTTGAAGCCTAAAATATCTCAATCTTTTCCTGCCATTCTCATATTTGGTGACTCTACCGTAGACACTGGAAATAACAACTTTATTCCCACCATTTTCAAGGCCAATTACTCTCCATACGGCAAAAATTTTCCTGGACATGTTGCTACTGGAAGATTCAGTGATGGAAAACTCATCCCTGACATGGTGGCTTCTAAGCTTGGGATAAAGGAGTTTGTTCCTCCATTTTTGGATCCAAAACTATCTGATGATGATGTGAAAACAGGGGTCAGTTTTGCATCGGCTGGCACGGGCTTCGATGATTTGACAGCCTCTATATCCAATGTCATTCCTGTGATGAAGCAAATTGATCATTTTAAGAATTATATTCAAAGGCTTCAAAAGATTGTGAGAGTGGATGAAAGTAGGAGGATTATTAACAGTGCTTTGATTATTATTAGTGCAGGAACCAATGACGTAAATATCAATTTCTACGACTTTCCCACAAGACAACTACAGTACAATATTAGTGGTTACCAAGATTTTATACAAACTAGGCTACAAAGCTTGATCAAGGTGAATTATACAATATGCACACAATTAATCCTAACTAATATTTGACATGATAATCAAATGGTTAAATTATAACTTTCCATCTTAAATTTTTGTATTTAATTCACCCGTGTACTTTAAAAACTCTTATAGGTTTCTAAACTTTAGTCTTATATATTTGTTGAAAAGTTACTTTAAAGACATTTTAATAAGCCATTGAACTTTAACCCTATTAATTTATATTTCTACCACAAAAATTAAACACACTCAATTTTATTGAGATTAAACAGTTTTACTCTGTTTGCTTGAAAATGAACAGGAAATTTACCAGCTTGGATGCCGCAATATAGTGGTCGCTGGCCTCCCTCCTGTTGGTTGTCTTCCCATTCAAGAGACCATATCATTTCAAAATCCATTAAGTCGAAAATGTTTGGAATATCAAAACTCAGATTCCAAAGCCTACAATCAAAAGCTTTCAAAGTTGTTGGACAACTTACAACCACAACTCTCTGGAAGCACAATTTTGTATGCTGACATTTACACCCCTCTAATCGACATGATCAATAATCCTCACAAATATGGTAAGTTCGGGCTACTCAAAATTAAAAAAAAAAAATCATTTACTTATTGAAACCAATGTAGTAAACATTTGAGGGAAATCCTATTTTGAGATCCATCTTCAACTAAAATTATTCTTTTGGACATTTCATTAAATAGGTTTTGAGCACACGGACACAGGTTGCTGTGGAACTGGATTGGCAGAAGCAGGGCCTCTATGTAATGCAATAATCCCAATGTGTAAAAATTCGTCCAAATTTATGTTCTGGGATAGCATTCATCCGACTGAAGCAGCCTACAAGTTCATTGCTGAATCGGTCTTCAAACAATTAGGGATCATCTGAATCGAAATTGATGGCTTTAGTTGGGTTCTAGTTCTAAGGCTCCCATGCTTGAAAATCTTCCGCTGATTTAGAACTAGAATGTTTATTTCCCTACTTTTGGAATATTGTTTTTCAAGAATTTGAAAATCATATTGACTTGAATGGTATACTTCTTTATGAGATCAAAATGAATGAAATTGAAGTTGCATTTGGTTTCCTAATGATGTTAAATGAGATATAATTGGACGGAAGAAGAAAGATATTTTAGGGCTTTGTTGTTTTTAAGTAACACATTTTTTCCTTTTCTTATTTTTATTTTGTGTTTTTAATTCTAAAATAAACAATTAATTAACAATAAATTGTATAATAACAAATATTATAAAAATAATAGATTTTCCTTTTTTTTTTTTAAACAATAGAGATTTTTACAGCTTCATCGACTATTTAAATTTAATTTAATTTTAGTATTTGTACTTTCAAATGTTTAATTTTAGTCTATTTACTTTGAATAAAACTTAAAATTGGTCCTTACCATTAGTTTGAAGTTATTTTTTTTTCCAAAATTGATTAAATTATCATAATAATTTTCATACAAGAATATAGACACAATGTGAACATATTTTCAAAATTTATTGATGGAAAGCTAATTGAAACTATTTTTTTCTTCAGAAAAGTTAACAATAAACCAACACTGGGAACCAACTTTAAACTTTATTCAAATAATAGAGACTAAAATTGAATTAACATTTGAAAGTGTATAGAGAAACATCTCGTAAATTTGGTACCCTAAACATCTCGTAAATTTCAAATTAACTATTGAAAAGGAGGAAGAAATATGGAAACATATGAAACTTAGATCCATGTTATAATAGTACATAGAGGATGTGTCGTTAACTAAAATATGAAAAATTGGATTAGCTTTTAACAAAGTAGTTGTCGGTATACGGTAATAACTTTTTTTTAAAAAAAATAAAAGTTTAATAACTTTACCTTTCATTGTTAGTTTTTTTCATTAATTCTTTTTTTTTTCCTTTTTTTTTTTTTTTGGATGAATAGATTAGATAAAAGTTTTAGCGTGGTTCAACAAATACTATCTTTATTTTTCAAAAAAAAAAAAAAAACAAATACTATCTTTATGAATGCTTTTTTCTCGAAGAAAAAAAAAACTATTTTTATGGATATGGATTTTGAAGTTCTACGTGTAACTTTTTTCTTTTTCTTCTTTTTTTTTATTTTTTTTAATTTTTTGAGAGGGATTTTGATATTTTTATGTCAGGTTTAGCTTTTTTACTATTTAATTTATTGAAATTTTGTATCAAAAAATATATATATATATATATATATATATATATATATATATATATATATATATATTTATTTATTTATCTATATTTAAACAATGTGACTCTTTTTAATTGGTCATTTTAGTTCTAGTCCAACCAATCAAATTGATTTTATCTAATTGGTTGTTGAGTAATATTTTCTATGTCAATTACATATCAGTCCTTGGTTTATTAGTATATCCCATTATCAGTTAATTTCAATTTAGCCATTTTTATATATTTTGAACTTAAATGTTAGGGTTTTAAATTTCCACCGACATGTCAACATTCCCATTTGTTCATCGGTTAGGAATCAAACATTTTCATTATATCGTGGAAAAATCAGCAAATTTTACTGATATAGACTTAGTATAATGATGAGAAATTTAAACTTATTTTAAAATGGTGAATAACTTATTTAATAATTTAAATATTTTTTATGATTTTTTTTAATATTTATAATTTTTAAAAAAAGTATTCATCGATATCAATATTTTATTAACCTTTCCATAAAATTGGAATTTCCACATTTGTATGGACATCAACATTTTTTTTTTTAATTCAACAATATAGAAATGGAAAATTTTGAACCCATGACCTCTTGACTATGAGTACATACTTTATATCTGTTGAACAAGGCTCTTTTTGGACATCGACATCAACATTTAAAATCTTTCAAGTCTACCATTTTTCTTAATTTTGAACTTTAAGACATAACCATTTGATTTTTTGTTTTTGGTTTTTGAAAATTATGCTTGTTTTCTCCTAAATTCCCTACCATGACTTTCATCGTGGTTAAGGATCCATTTGAATTCCTAGTCAAATTCTAAAAACAAAAACAAGTTTTTGAAAACTACTTTTTTTGTCTTCAAAATTGGACTTGGTTTTTGAAAACAAGGAAAAAAATTGATACTAAAACAAATAAACTTATAGGTGGAAGTAGGTATGTATAAGCTTAATTTTAAAAAATCAAAAACTAAAAACCAAATGGTTATCAAACGGGTTTTGTAATTTGTCGTGGTTTGGTAGCCAAGTGTGGATGCTTTATGTATCTGAAGTATATGGGTAAGAAAATTATAAAATATTTTATTTAAAAAGTACAAAAGAGAAGATATCTTTTTGAATTGAATGAATGCAAAGTAGGGAGATTGCAATCAAGGGAAATTGTATAAATAAAGATATTGATGTGGATTATATTTAAAGCAAGATTTATAAGATCTTTGGTGATATTTTAACTTTATATTATAATTCAATTTGGTACTTGTATGTACTATTTACAAATTTTACTATAAAGTTCAAGCAAAATTTTAAAATAAACGCATGCAGCTCTTTCCTTACTATAAATAAATATATATTTACAGTTCAACAAAACAGTGTTCGACACTTTATGGACACTTCACCAACACTTTTTAAGTTTTTTTTTTCTTTTTTTTTTCTGTGCAATAATCATATATATATATATATATATATTTTAAATATTGGAAAAGGGTTTGAAGAAAACTAAGTTGAAATATTTTCATTAACATATCAAGATTTTCATAGGTCCATTTTGACATAAAAGGGTTAATTGATAAAAATGTCAATAAAATATCATTAAACGTATCTCCTGTTGATGTCAAAATCCGGACAGAAGACTCACCTGACCTTCACATGACACCAATAGTGAATTTATAGAAGTTGGGGAAGACGTGACCTGCAAAACCAGCAAAAACCGCTGCACACCGGTGTGGTGTAGGCCACACCGCCTCCGATGCTTAAGTCAGAAAAATGAGGAGGAGCTAGAAAGTAAGGGGTCGAGAATAAAGTTTCGGAACCCTCCTTCAGTGATGAAGAGAGGTTTTTATATCTGTTTTTCCTCCTAGGGTTTTAGAAATTCGGAGGTGTTTCGGGACGAACCAGGCGGAACCAGGGCGATCTGGGGCATCACGAGCCGAAAGGAGGTGACCGAGCTCGGCCTCCGCCTTTTGCCGAGGCCGACCATATGGGTCTGGCCATGTTGGCCTGACCCTTTGGTCCGGTCTTCCTATGGGTTGGTTTTCTGGCCCTACGTACCTTTGCCTGATTATCCTCGTCAGTTCCTTGTTCGTCAGTGTGGTCTAAAATTACCTATAACATCTCCTATATTAACTAATAAGAAATTTTAACTTATTTTTTTTAAAAAAAAAGTGAAAGGTTTATTTTTTTTTTAATTTAAATATGTTTTTATGGATATTTATATTCATAATTTTTTCATCAGTATCTACATTTTGATTGATATTTTCATCCATTTCCTTCATCACCACCTTCAGTGGCGGATCCAGGATTTTATATCAGGGGGCACAAGTTCATATAAATACAACTTTAGAAGCATTGATACAATATTTAAATACCTAATATCGATTAGGTTAAATTACAAGTTTAGTCTTTGAACTTTCAGATTTGTGTCTATGGTCCCTAAACTTAAAAATGTGTCTAAGAGAATCCTAAACTTTCAATTTTTTAACTTAAAAATGTGTGTAAGAGAATCCTAAACTTTCAATTTTTTGTCCAATAAGTTCTTGAATTTTCAATTTTGTGTCTGATAGGTGTTATTTGACATTTTTCAAAATTCACAGGCTTACCAAACACAAAATTGAAAGTTTATAGTTTCATTAGACATAAAATTCAATTATGAATGTTTAGGATTTAAATTGATACAATTATTAGTATGAAGTTTTAATTACCCCAAAGTTTAGGGGTAGAATTGATTTTTTTTTCCTAATTTTTTAAAAAGAAACTTATAAACTCATTTCATTTTTTTTTAGGTTAAAATATCATTTAGGTCATTGTACTTTAGAACTTATTTTATTTTATTGTCAATAATTCAAATGTCCAAATATAATTCTTATACTTTTAATAATCTCAAAATTAGTCTATGGTTAACTTTTTCAAAACAAATTTAGTTTCTATTAGCTTTCGCTTTATAAATTTTGAAAAAATATGAACAATTGGTGTGTTTTTTGAGTGAAAATTATGATTATTACCATGTTTTAGAGTAACTTCAAATTAATAATGACTAATTTAAAGATTTATTGAAATTACATAGAACTATTATAAATAAACAAAGAAAAGAAAAGGGAAAAACTGAACTATTATAAATAAACAAAGAAAAGAAAAATGAAAAACTGAAAAAAAAAAAAACAATATAGAAATAAAAATAAAAAACTGAAAAAAAAAAAATTTGCGTGCATTAGGGTTCGAACCTAGGACCGGCTGAAGACACCAATACACAGAAAGTGATGAAACCAACACACCAAAGGTACATTTTAATATGAAGTGCAAATTATATATATATAATATAAAACGTTTTTAAATTGAGAGGGGCACCTGCCCCCTTGCCCCTTCTTAAATCTGCCCCTGACCACCTTGATTTTCATAAAACTAACTAATAAATTAAATTACACCAATAAGTCATTTACTCGCATGGAATGAAAATGACAAACTAGATAGAAATAAGGGAAAAAATCAATTTTGACCCCTGAACTTAGGTTGTATCGATTTTAACCCTAAATTTTTAATTTCATCAAATTGAACCTGAAATTTAACAATTGGTATAAATTTGAACCTCAAACTTACATAAATGTTGCAATGTAAACATTTGGTCAACTTTTCATTTGAATTACTATTAAAACATGTAATCGACAATTTTTTTTTTCTTTTCAATTCACATTGTACCTAAGTTAGTGTTTTGTAAGAAATTTGTTGGAAAAAATCTTTATCAGAAGAAATCAAATATTCTAGACTATTCTTCTTTATCCAAAAATTGTAACACTTATGCAAGTTTGGGGTTAAAATCAATACAATCTGATAAATTTGAGGTTCAATTTGATGAAATTAAAAGTTTAAGGTTAAAATTGATACAACTTGTTAAGTTTAGGGTTCAATTTGATGAAATTGAAAGTTTAGGGTTAAAATTGATACAGCTATTAAAGTTTAAGGTTAAAAATGATTTTTCCCCCGAAATACCAATGTTATTTATACTTATATTTTTTTTTATTTCAAATTGTTTGAAATCGACTATTCATTTTTTCTCTATCTCTCTCCTTTCTCTTCTTCATTTTTTTCCTTTTTGTTTGTTTATTCATTTATTTTTTTCTTTTCCATTAAAGAGCCTTTAATTATTATTTTCTTTCTAAATTTCCATTATTTTTCTTCAATTTTGATAGGCTTAATTTCTTTCTATTAAATAATTAAATTAATAAGATATTTTATGTTTACCATTAATTTTGAAAGAAAAAAAACTTTCGTCTTTCTCTCTCTCATTTTTTTTAATTTAATTTTATTGGTGTGTATAATTGACTAATGAGAAACACATACATTTTTAGAGGAAAAATAAAAATTAAATTTTGAGAAAAATACACTTTTAGTCCCTAAGGTTTGTGTTAGGTTTCATTTTGGTCCCTGAGTTTTCAAACTCAACAATTTAGCCCCTGAAGTTTGGTTTTAGTTTCATTTTAGTCTCTCCAGATGTGGTACTATTTTCTTATTAAAAAGAATATTTTTGAATTTTTTAAAATAAAATATGTGAAAAATAAAAAAAATATTATTATTTTATTTTTATTTTTTTAATTCTTTCTCTCTCTCATTCTTCTTCTTCTTTTCTTGCCGAAGAAGAAGAATGAAGAAGAAGTTGAAGAAGAAGATGAAGAAAAGAAGAAGAAGAATAAGAGACAGAAGGGGAGAGAAAGAATTAAAAAAATAATAAAATAACAATATATTTTTTAATATATTTATATTTTAAAAAATTCAAAAATAATTTTTTAATAAAAAATAGTGTCACGTCATCAAACCGTTAATTATTTATGGAAAAATGGATGGAGGGACTAAAATGAAACTAAAACCAAACCTCAGGGACTAAATTGTTGAGTTTGAAAACTTAGGAACCAAAATGAAAACTAATCCAAACCTCAGGGACTAAAATTGTATTTTTTCCTAAAATTTATTATTGAATTAAAGAAATGTGGGTATGCTTGATTGTCTAACCTTAAATAATTGTCTTAATACTAAGTCAACACACAAAAAATATACCAATGGCATATTTGTGCAATAAATTAATGATCGTTAAAAATTTATTAAGTTTATCAATTTACAAGTTAGTCTAATTCAACTAACTCATGTTGTTGAACTTAAAACAAAAAACTAACTCAAGTAAGCCGACATCATTTAAAGTGAATTTACTAGAGTGAGAGATGACATTGCATACCAAATTTGAACAACATTTAAAGAATAAAATTTATTATTATTATTATTTTCTTTGGGGCTGAAATTGTATTAAAAAAATATAGCTTTAATTATAATAGTTATATATGTTGAGGATCCCACATTGAAAAGATTGGTGGAGATCTCACAATATATAAGCTACAAGGGTCACCCCACTCATTGCCAATTGGTTTTGAGATGGAAGCCCATGCTATCTAATAATATATATATTTTTATAATTGAATAAATATGAATTTATTTTTAAGAAATTAAATGATATTAATAAATAACAACTAAATAAAATTAAGGGAAAATTACATTTTTATAGTCTAGGTTTGGATTATATTGCATTAAGCTCCCTAAATTTTCAAACTCAACAATTCTACCCTTGAGGTTTGCATTTGGTTTCATTTTGGTACCTCGTTAGCTTTTATGTTAATTACTAACAAAATGCTGACATGACATTTTTTAATAAAAATAAAAAAAATATTTTTATTTCTTTTTTATTTCTTCTTCTTCTTCCCCCATAGCCACCATCGTCGCTCGTCGCTGACCACCACTGATTGTAATTTATTTTCCCTTCTTTTTCCTACTTTCTTCTTCTTCCTTCTCCTTCATCCTTTTTTTTTTTCTTCTCCCCTCCCTTCCTTTCTTCTCCTTCTCTCCCCTTCTTCCACGTTATAAAAGAAAAGATCTATTCCAAATTTGATTTAGTGTGAATTGAAGGGGAACCCCTTCGATTTTGAAAAATCTAGAAATCCATATCTATATTCTTTTTAAATAAAAAAAACATAGAAGAAGGGGGAGAAAGAAGGAGGAAGGGTAAAGGGGAAGAAGAAAAAAAAAAAAAAAGTAAGCAGCAGCGACGACAACAACAATAGTGAGTGGCAACGACAACCATGAATGTGAAAAGGAAGGAGAAAGAGGAGAGAAGAGGAAAAAAAGAAGGAACAAAAAAAGAAAAAAATATATCTTAAAAGATTAAAAGAAATGATTTTTTAATAGAAAAAGGTGCCACATCAGCTTTTGCCAGCTACAACAACGAAAAAACGGAGATTAAGAAATAAATCATTTTAAGAAAAACAATTGATTTTTTTTTTTTTTAAAAAAAAAGAGTTTTTAAGTATACAATTATTTGTGTATAAAAACACTTAAGAAGAAATGTAACAAAAAAAAAATACGAGTGTTTAAATTCTAAATAATTTTTATACAAAATGTTTAAAAAGAAATGTATTCTTGAAAAACATTTAAACTAAAAGGTATTTCAAACTGAAATAAAAAATGTAATAATAGTGAACACATGCATTTCAAATATTGAATATACCAAGAAGCAAAAGGGATATTATAAATTCCAACTTTCCCAAACTAAAACAAAAGGCTAAAACAGGATATATAATCCTATGCCAAAGTAGAATTTGATTTTAAATAATTGAAAATGGATAATGGTATAAAAGAGGATAAGGATGGAGTCATATATTCTATTTTTGTTTTAAAATATACTTTTTGTGGTGTGATAGAGGGACTACAACTATCTCTACATAAGCTTCAAGTTGTTGGGAATTGGCTTGTGTTCCTTTTAGTGGGTTAGATTATTTCACATTCTAATATATTATTGTTTATGCCTCTTTTTGGGACCACACATTAAGATTAATCATTTCCTTATCTATTCTTTTTTTCACCATTTTTATTATTTTAATTTAACAACATAGGATAAAGATTCGAATCCCTAACTTCTTATCAAAGATATAATATCTTTATAACCTATATGCAAGAAAATTATTTACATAATTTACCAAATAACTTAATTTATTCAGTAATTTCTTCTTAGTAACATGATTTGAAAAATTATGTCAATAATTATTAAATAGGGTCAACAATTTTGTGAAAGTAACTTATTAAAATACATTATAAAAGAATTTGTCGAATTATTAATCATCGTCTTTAATTAATTTGATTTGGGAAAATATCGGTTTTTTACTCTAACTTGACAAGGTGTATCATTTTTTACGTGAATTTTTGTTTTCATTAAATTGTACCAAGAGTTACCCGTTGTTGATATTATGCGTGAACCAAACTTAATTTTATGTCAAACTTGATTTTTTTTAACTAATAAAGTAAGAGAGATTTGTACTTTACTTTTTTTCCCCCTTTTTTAAAACTAGAATAAAAATTGAAACATATACCTGGTATTCAATTTGAGGAAATTAAATGTTTTGAGTGAGAATTGATACGGCTTACTGAAGTTGAGAAGTATGGTAAAAGAAAATGATATTTTTCCATTTGATTGTTTGGAAGTTCTTAAAATTTGAATAGTGGGTCCTGTCGAGTACAGGTTTCTCCCTGATTGAGAGTGGTGAGGGTTTTGAGCGGTGGCGTTCGGGTTCTTCTGGTTTCTGGTCTTGAGTGCTTGCGGATGGAGGATCTTACTAAGTTGTGGAAAGATCTTTCTCTTACCGAGGAAGAGTCATCAGTTGTGAATGTCCCCCAAGATAGTCCGTTCTTGGATCCTGAAATTGTTCCTTTGTGTCTTGTAGGGAAGCTTCTTTCTAGCAAACGGGCCAATCCGGATGCTTTTCGGTCGGTCATGAAGTTTTTATGGAAGGTTCACTTTTCTACGCGAATTGAATCTGTTGGTGAAAACTTGTTCGTTTTTCAATTTCGGACGAGGATGGAAAAGAATCGGATCCTAGCGTCCAGCCCGTGGTCTTTTGATAACTCCCTCCTCGTTTTGGTTTCGCCCAAGGAGAATGTGTATTTGACTGATTTATCGTTTACCAGGGCTTCCTTTTGGGTTTCCATCCACAATGTGCCTTTTAACTGTCTAACTCTTGCCATGGCTAAGGTTCTTGGTGGTAAGATCGGGCAGGTTGAAGAGGTTGATGGTGAAGGGGAAGAGCGAGGTATTGGCCCCGTTATGTGTATTCGAGTGTCCCTCGACCTGAGCTCAGATTTACGCCGAGGTCTTACGCTTCGAATCGGTGCTGGTCAGGAGCGATGGTGTCTGATCACCTACGAGCGATTGCCGGAATTCTGTTACAGTTGTGGGCGTATTGGCCATCCACGCCGGGAGTGTTTGGTTTTGTCGGCCGGCGATGATGGGGTGCTTATTGATCAGTACGGTTCGTGGGTCCGTTCGGTTGGATTCCGTTCATTCCCATAGTCGCCTCTTCGGAATGCCCCAATCGAGTCAGAGGTGGAAGCGCCGGTGACAGAAGGGCTTCTTTCTCAGGTGCCGGCGGCCCCATCTCCGCCGGACGGGCTCTCACCGGTGGGGGTGGTGGCCGATGTTTCGCAGGATCGAACGGTTCCACCTGATCAACCGGAAAAGGGGGGTAGTTGGAACGTGGCTCCTTGTATCATGGAGGTCTCAACTGTCCACGCGTCTGGCCCCTTGGAGAAGGATAGTGGGGTCCATATAGCTAAGTCTGATGCAAATATTTCTATTGGGCCTCCAATTCCTATTGGGCCTCAACTTCTGGTACAACCCCATCCTTCACGGAAAAGCTGGAAATGCAGGGCCCGTGGAGCGTTGATGGATATCACGAATGACGATGGCCAATGTTCAGTCCATTTGGGTAAGCGTCCTGTACTTATCCCTGATATATCTGCTGACCCTTTGGATCCTAAACGTTTAAAGTCTGTTTCTGTGGATGCGGCACATGAGGTTTCTGAGTCTAATGGTTCTTCTCTTACATCGGCGGAGGCTGGTTGCCAGCCCTGCTGGGCGCCATGACTTCCTTATTTTGGAATGTCCGTGGGTTGGGGTCCCCTCGGGCATTCCGACGCCTGCACTCGCTGGTGCAGACTATTAAGCCCCTTTTCCTGTTTCTCTCGGAGAAAAAAGTTCACTCCTCCAAGATGAACAGGATTAAACAACGTTTGGGTTTCAAGAATTGTTTTAGTGTTGATAGTGATGGTAGCAAGGGTGGCCTTGCTTTTCTCTGGTCAGATCAGCTAGTTTTCAGTCTTAATTCATTTTCCAATAACCACATTGATGGTTGGATCGATTGGAATGACAAACAGTGGCGTGTGACGGGGTTTTATGGTAGCCATTTTTCTGAATCTCGCTCTCAAACGTGGACTCTCCTTCGACACTTGAGGGGGAGTGATAATGTTCCCTGGCTGGTTGGTGGCGATTTTAACGCTTTGTTATATCAATCTGAGAAGGTGAAGGAATGGAATTCCGTAATTCCGTTAAGCGGAAGCGTGATTGGGACCGATTCGTAATTAATTTTATACTTAATTGCCTCAAGTCTCTTTACGAGCTACCAGTAGGACCTAATGGACCTACAGATCAGAAGCTCCAACAATACGAGACTAATTGGCCAAACTCATTGACCAAGTTTAGTCAACATTCGTTAACTGTGGGTCACTCCACTAAAGACCCACAGCTGCACTCTTCTCACTGTAGAATATTTTTGTGTCCATGGATATCGACCAAGCAGTAAGTCAATCCTTCACATGTGTTCGTAACACCAGCTGGGTCAAATTACCGTTTTACCCCTTGATTACCTATGGTTCCTTAAGTACTACTGATTCCTCTAATGAACAAGTTGTTTAGGGTCCAACCACTAAACAGGAGTTCCTCTTGGGCTAGGAGAAGACGACGCGTCTTTGTTCAAGCCCTGAAATCAGCCCTTAAGGGAACACACATCTACTTACCCCAATAGGGGAAGGAGTGAATTCCATCTTGTACTGTTATGTTCCCAGCCCCCATTCGGTCTTGCCCCTGAAATGGTAGGATTATTGAGTCGGCGAACTGGCCACTCTCACCCATACAAATCTAAGGACAATCGCTCCTGAAAGGGGTTCATAACAGACTCAGGATTGAGATTGAGTTACCTAGGTCATCTTATTGAAATAGAAACCTAAACTAGTTAACGACGTTACATTTAGTGGTTACTATTTCGCGGTCCGGTCTTATGCAAACTCATTGCATAGGATACCCCCACCCGCATGTCTCCTACATGGATGCTTTGGATCATTGCATCTGTATCGAATACAAGGTGGGCTGTATCACATAGTGTCACCAGGATAAGGTACCCAGCCTTATCCCTATACTATAGACCTTTTAGGTTGTTACTTGGACACTGATCCCCGTATGTCCCCACATACTAGTCCAAGTTTCATTTAAACAACCTTGGATCTTAGTTTATTGGATTTAGAGTTTATTAATACAAACTCGATTATTCAATAACCAAATTACTGAATTACTCAAATAACACTTTATTGAGATCGATTAATTTGTTTCATTTACTATCTACGAGTTTTAGGGCATAAAACCCAACAACTCCCACTTGAACTAAAACTCTAGTGGGCAATGTACATCAAAATTGAATGAATAATCATTGAAGTGGGAATAGTAGTTTGTATTAATACTGTATAATACATGAAAATACAGATAAATACAAGAAACTAGGGCATTCACAATACCCATTACACTTCTCCCACTTGCCCTTAGATTATTCTATGTACATATCTCGCAGACCTAGACCCTCTAGATGACCCTCGAACACTTTAGCCGTGAGAGCCTTCGTAAATGGATCAGCAATATTGTGCTCAGAGGCTACCTTCGTGACGATCACGTCCCCTCGTTGCACGATCTCTCTGATGAGATGATATTTGCGCCCTATGTGCTTGCCTCTTTTATGACTGCGAGGTTCTTTAGAATTTGCCACTGCACCACTATTATCACAATAAAGGGTGATTGGCAAGTTCATATTCGGAACAACTTCCAAATCCATCAAGAACTTTCGTAGCCATACAGCCTCCTTAGCTGCTTCATAAGCAGCGACATATTCGGCCTCCATGGTGGAGTCAACAATGCATCCTTGCTTGATGCTACGCCAAACTACAGCTCCCCCGTTGAGGGTAAATACCGACCCTGATGTGGATTTCCTAGAATCCTTATCAGTCTGAAAGTCAGAGTCTGTGTATCCTGTAAGGATCAAATCCTTAGAGCCATACACAAGCTGATAGCCCCTCGTTCTTCGAAGATACTTGAGGATGTTTTTAACTGCAGTCCAGTGGTCTAACCCTGGATTAGACTGGTACCTGCTGACTATCCCAACTACATAGCAAATGTCAGGCCTAGTACACAACATGGCGTACATAAGATTGCCCACAGCTGAAGCATAAGGGATGCGTCTCATATCCTCAATTTCTTGAGGTGTCTTAGGACACTGTTCCTTAGACAAATAAATTCCATGCCTGAAGGGTAGTAAACCCCTCTTGGAATTCTGCATCTTATATCTAGACAACATCTTGTCTATATATGATGCTTGAGACAGGGCTAACGTTCTGTTCTTACGATTCCTAATAATTTGAATCCCTAGAACATACTGAGCTTCACCCAAATCTTTCATTTGGAACTCAGTCGATAGCCATTTTTTAATGTCAGCTAGATATTCTACATCATTCCTAATGAGAAGAATATCATCTACATACAACACCAGAAAAGCTACTGAACTGTTGATAATCCTTTTGTAAACACAAGGTTCATCAATGTTCTGGTCAAAGCCATAAGATTTGACAGCAGTGTCAAACTTTATATTCCAAGATCTAGAAGCTTGCTTCAACCCATAAATGGATCGTCTAAGCTTGCAAACTTTATGCTCCTGACCTTGAGCAATGAACCCCTCTGGTTGAGACATAAAGATGTTCTCATCAAGATTTCCATTCAGAAAGGCAGTCTTGACGTCCATTTGCCAAATCTCATAATCATAAAAGGTGGCAATGGACAAGAGAATTCTTATCGACTTTAACATGGCAACTGGGGAGAAGGTTTCCTCATAGTCCACCCCCTCCTTTTGGGTATAACCCTTTGCCACAAGTCGAGCTTTGAAAGTCTGTAATTTCCCAGTTGCATCTCGTTTTCTCTTGTAGATCCATTTGCACCCTATGGGTTTAACCCCTTCAGGTAGGTCTACAAGATCCCAGACTTGATTGAAGTACATAGACTCCATCTCTAGGCCCATAGCTTTGACCCACTGGTCATGGTCTACATCATTCATTGCTTGTCTAAAGGTCAATGGATCCTCAACCCCATCATCAGGTATAACAGTTGGAGTTTCTGCTAAACCCAGATAGCGTTCAGGTTGAATAACAACCCTCCCACTACGTCGAGGCATTCTCAACTCTTGAGAAGGATGGGCTTGACCAGATGTACTGGGCTCATCAATAACTCTTTTTGATGGTCCAGCCTCTGAACTAGGCTCATCAACAACTCTTGTTGAAGGTCCAGCCTCATCAACAACTCTTGTTGATTCATATGTAGCTTTACCAGAAAGTTCACTTAACACAATTTTACTGCGTGGTATGTGTTCTTTAACGTGGTCTTCTTCCAAGAAAGTAGCATTTGTCGATACAAACACTTTATTTTCTTTTGGATCAAAGAAGTATCCACCTCTTGTTTCTTTTGGGTAGCCTACGAATAGACATAATTTTGAACGTGAATCCAATTTCTTTGGGTTTGCTACTAACACATGTGCAGGACAACCCCAAATTCTGAAATGACGTAAACCAACTTTACGCCCTTTCCAAAGCTCAAATGGTGTTTCAGAAACACTCTTTGAGGGAACAACATTCAAAATATAAACTGCAGTCTCTACTACATAACCCCAAAAAGAACTAGGCAATTGAGCATAGCTCATCATAGATCGAACCATGTCTAACAAGGTTCTGTTTCTCCTTTCAGATACACCATTTTGCTGAGGTGTACCTGGTGCTGAGAGTTGGGACGATATTCCATGTTCTATCAAATAGTTTTGGAATTTTAAGTCCAAATACTCTCCACGTCGATCAGATCGAAGTGTTTTAATGGTCTTACCTAATAAGTTCTCAACTTCAGTCCTGTACTCCTTGAACTTTTCAAGGGCTTCAGACTTATGACTCATTAGGTATAATTAACAATACCTTGAATAATCATCTATAAAAGAGATGAAATATTCATACCCTCCTCGAGCTCTTACATTCATTGGACCACAGAGATCCGTATGTACGAGTTCTAAGGGCTCCTTGGCACGATAACCTTTTCTAGTAAAAGGTCGTTTGGTCATCTTACCTTCGAGACATGACTCACATGGAGGTAAAGTACTATCTTCTAACTGGCTTAGAAGTCCGTTCTTAACCAATCTCCCAATCCTATTGAGATTTATGTGACCAAGTCTCAAGTGCCAAAGATAGGTACTTTGAGAAACTTTTTGCCTTTTTGGTTGAGTCTCAGCTGTTTTAAACATTTCATTGTTCAAAATAGTCCTAGACTCTATTGGTCTTAAGACATACAAATTGTTCTCCATTTTTGCAGAACATATATCAGCACCCCTTTTAGTAATGAAAGCTTCATTCACAGAAAAGGACACTGAATACCCTTGTTCTAGCAAACAAGAAATAGAAATCAGATTTCTTTTTATTCTGGGAACTATATATACGTTATCTAATAACATATAGCGCTCCTTGGAGAAGAACATTTTAATATCTCCCACTGCTTTAACTGAAATGAGCTCTCCAGTCCCAACTCTGAGAGTCATTTCCCCAGCATCTAACTGTTGCAAGGAGCTCATTCCCTCAAAGGAAGAGCATATATGATGAGTGGCACCTGAATCAAGGATCCAGGCTGTATCATCATTTTCCACTATACACGTTTCAATGATCAATAAATCAAATTTATTTTCATGGAGATGTGCTAACCAGTCTATGTCATATTCATCATGAACAATTTCGGATAAATTAGACATATGGGCTTGAGGACCGTCCTTAGTTAAGACCAATTCCACGCATTTAGTGTTTAAGTTCATTTTCTTAGTTGTATTAGAAATACCAGTTTTGTAATTGGCGTTATTTGAGGCATACAAAGAACGTTTCATTGCTGATAGAACAAACAAATTAACTTAATAAGTATTGTTGCATTAATCCATTACACAAAATAATATTATTATTTTAATCCAATCAATTTAGCAAAAGTAATGATCAACCCATAGAATAAACATTCATTTTGCAACGATACTTCAGAGGTTTAGAATAACAGCTACCGTAGGGTAGTCAGCTACTCCTCCTCTGAATTGAGACAATCTCAGCCAATCTCTATTCCCGGAATAACTCATATTCCAATAGTTCTTAACTACCGTTTTTTCGGTCAGGAAATTATTAACACCTTAACAATTTCCCGTAAGTGTGACCCTCCGTTTTTCAGATTTCAGAGGTCGGCCCCAACAATGCTACTGTAGGGAAAGTCAAAGTTGGAAATGGACCTAAGAAAACCCTATCCATTTCTGGAGTTTGCGTTGTTCCGACTCCCATGATCAAACCCTCCGTAGGGTGATCGCTCCCAGGGCGACTCGCAGGCAGATCATTGGGATCTCACAGTGCAACCTAATGGAGGAGACCGTAGGATACGTTGACACGTTCCTGCTCCCACTTACTATAAAATACTCCCTCATTCACCTTGATATTGATTCATGCAAACACCATCCGTAGGGGGTCACTCCCAGGGTGACTCGAGGCCAAGCATGAACCTCACGTTGTGAACTTTTGAGGACGTGAGAGCAAAACTTGATTTATGAAAATCTTGTTTTGATATATTTCCTCCCACTAAGTATTTTTATAATTATAGGGTTTATTACTTAGGTAAATTCCGGCTAAGTGAATCTATCTAAGTCTATGCCTGTATATAACTTTTATATATATAGGTCTTTTCTCTGATGTGTCTAGGTGAATTAAACACTTTTAATTACCTAGAGACATTGCATGCTAATATAACTATGGTTAATTCAACTCAAGTTCCAGCTCAGTTCCCAAGTAGCAGGTGTTCCGTAAACCGTCATCTTAAGTACCTCCAGCCTTAGACAGAACTTTACCGGTAGAGTTCCCTTATAACCAATAGTTATGATAAATCTTTACTCTAAAGATCTAGGTGAATTAAACTCTTTTAATAAACCTAGTGACATTGCATGCTAACATTTAGCTATGATTAATTCAACTTCGGTATTCCGGGTTAGTTCCCAAGTAGGAGGTGTTTTGTAAGCCGTCATCTTAAGTACCCCCAGCCTTAGACAGAACTTAATCGGTGGAGTTTCCTTATAATCATAGTAATGTTTTTCCTACTTAGTCTATTAAAACTATTTTTAATTCTAAGTAAGAAAATAATTCTAATCATATTAGAATTATAATGAGCTTAGGAGTAATTAATTTTAAACATTTTAAAATTAATTCATTTTAACCTAAGGTCCTATGTTTGCATGCAACTCTTTGTTATAGGTTGACGGTTTCTAATAGATTTTATAACTTATTATAAAAAATTAATGATTAGCCCTATAACATGCTTCTATGGTGTTGGAAAAATAACAATCATATTCTAAGTATTAAACACCACATTATTATGACGCCGATAACGATAATATAACGATTATATTAATCTAAGGTGGTGTCATGCCTCATGCAATTTTAATTTCATTTAATTAATATTAATTATATTAATTAAACATCCATGAAATTAAATTACATGAAATTTGACATTAATATAATATAACTCTTATATTAATCTAATTAATGCTATGCTCAATACTATTCCATTTTCATTTAATTTAATATAACATTTTATATTAAATCATACATGAAAACAAGCATTGATATATATTGATTATTTTCATTCATAATATAACTAATTATATTGATTCTCATGAAAATAATCCTAAACATGCATGCTACATTAATAAAATATAACAATTATATTTAGCTAAATTAATGTCATGCATCATGCTTCACCAATTTCATATATTTAATATAACGATTATATTAAATAACTCATGAAATTAAATTCATGCATAATTACCATACATTATAACAATTATAACATAAATATGCATGAAAACTTGCTTAACCTATGGCGAGAATTTAAGCTATATGACATCCATAAAGCAAATAAATAGCAATTGAACCAGTTAATTTTGGCCCCTAGGATAAAATAAAGCATAAATTACAATAATTATAGCTAAATTCTATCCTAAAAGTCCTTATGCAACTCCAAATACTGGTCTAGACCACCTGAACCGACCCGAACCACCTCGAACCAGCTACAAAAACCACGAACCGAGCAAAATTCTAGCTGAACCGGACCAAATCGGTCCCAGCCCAGCCAGACCGCGTGAATAGGACCGCACAACAACCTTAAACCGTTATGTTGCGAATCCCTAACGAGTGCTGCAATCGTGATAGCGTCGCGATTTCTCCGATTTTTATCTCATAAAAACCTATTCTAGACCCGGAATTACATAGGACTCGATTTTACAAAAAATACCCGAAACATCGGGCCCTTACATGATCAAATCACATAAAAAACAGTAAAATCTATGGCCATAAAATTAACCTAAACAGTTTAATGCAAACCATACATACATTATGCATTAATCAATCCCACCAATAGCCAATACAAATTTTAGAGAAAAAAAAATTAGATCTACAATCGGCTCTGATACCAATTGAAGGAATGGAATTCTGTAATTCCGTTAAGCGGAAGCGTGATGGGACTGATTCGTAATTAATTTTGTTTAATCTAAAATACCAATACATTGGCAATAATATTAGAACTATTCTAAATATATATTAAGGTTAAGCATACAAAAATATTAGATCTAAATCTAATTTATAAAGTAACAAATTACTTACTCTCGTTGACGACTCAGATTAAATTCATCAACTGCTTGTGAATTAATCACGAACTAGTGCGAACACCACCACTATGGCTATACCGGTATGACTCTGAGACTTCTAGAGGCAGGAGACTTGTGGGAGCCTTTGGGAGAATTCTCTGAGAGAGTAGGAGAATGAATGAGATGCCTTTCACCCCACCTCAGGGGTCCTATTTATAGGTAAAGGCCAAGACCTTTTTCCTAATAGGAAAAGGTCTCTAATTTTAATAAATAATTAATTAATTTCCCTAATTAAATATCATATATTTTATATTAGGGATTTTATTAAAATTAAAATTAATATGAATCCAATTCGAACTCTTTCAAATATTTTCTTTCCTAATAGGAAAAGGTCTCTAATTTTAATAAATAATTAATTAATTTCCCTCATTAAATATCATATATTTAATATTATGGATTTTATTAAAATTAAAATTAATATGAATCCATTTCATATTAAATTTATTTGAACTCTTTCAAATATTTTCTTTCCTAATAGGAAAAGGTCTCTAATTTTAATAAATAATTAATTAATTCCATAATGAATTAATTTACCCAATTAAATATCATATATTTAATCTTAGGGATTTTATTAAAATTAAAATTAATATGAATCCAATTCATATTAAATTTATTTGAACTCTTTCAAATATTTTCTCCCAAGAATTAATTTTTGAAATTAATTCAAAAATTATATTATAAAGTTTCATAAACTTTATATTATAATGCATCAATATACATTATACGATTCCTCAAATAAATTGAACACTTTCAATTTACAATTTATACTTAATTGCCTCAAGTCTCTTTACGAGCTACCAGTGGGACCTAATGGACCTACAGATCAGAAGCTCCAACGATACGAGACTAATTGGCCAAACTCATTGACCAAGTTTAGTCAACATTCGTTAACTGTGGGTCACTCCACTAAAGACCCACAGCTGTACTCTTCTCACTGTAGAATATTTCTGTGTCCATGGATATCGACCAAGCAGTAACACCAGCTGGGTCAAATTACCGTTTTACCCCTGGATTACCTCTGGTTCCTTAAGTACTACTGATTCCTCTAATGAACAAGTTGTTTAGGGTCCAACCACTAAACAGGAGTTCCTCTTGGGCTAGGAGAAGACGGCGCGCCTTTGTTCAAGCCCTGAAATCAGCCCTTAAGGGAACACACATCTACTTACCTCAATAGGGGAAATAGTGAATTCCATCTTATACTGTTATGTTCTCAGCCCCCATTCGGTCTTGCCCCTGAAATGGTAGGATTATTGAGTCGGCGAACTGGCCACTCTCACCCATACAAATCTAAGCACAATCCCTCCTGAAAGGGGTTCATAACAGACTCAGGATTGAGATTGAGTTACCTAGGTCATCCTATTGAAATAGAAACCTAAACTAGTTAACGACGTTACATCTAGTGGTTACTATTTCACGATGCAGTCTTATGCAAACTCATTGAATAGGATACCCCCACCCGTATGTCTCCTACATGGATGCTTTGGATCATTGCATCTGTATCAAATACAAGGTGGGTCGTATCACATATATAGTGTCACCAGGATAAGGTACCCAGCCTTATCCCTATACTATAGACCTTTTAGGTTGTTACTTGGACACTGATCCCCGTATGTCCCCACATACTAGTCCAAGTTTCATTTAAACAACCTTGGATCTTAGTTTATTGGATTTAGGGTTTATTAATGCAAACTCGATTATTCAATAACCAAATTACTGAATTACTCAAATAACTTTTTATTGAGATCGATTAATTTGTTTCATTTACTATCTACGAGTTTTAGGGCATAAAACCCAACATAAGGATGGGGGACGACCCAAACCTGATGGTGAATTGCAGGAATTCCATTCGGAGTCAGTCATTCGGGCAGAGGCAGAGTTGGAGGCCATATTTTCCGAAGAGGAACTTTACTGGAAACAACGTTTGAGGGAACACTGGTTAAAATGGGGTGATCGAAATACTTCTTGGTTTCATAGTAGGGCTTCGGGGCGCAAGAAACGAAATCTCATCTCAGGCTTGGAAGATGCCCATGGCCATTGGCACCAAGATAAACATCAGGTGGTTTTTATGATCTTTGATTTCTTTTCCTCACTTTTTATGTCTTCTGAGCCAAGTGATGAGGTTCTCGATCGTGTCCTGTGTTCTGTTCGCCCAAGAGTGACTGATCAAATGAACCATGCTCTTCTTCAACCTTTTTCACCTGCTGAGATTGTATGTGCTTTTCGCCAAATTCACCCGGGGAAGTCGCCCGGGCCAGACGACCTTTCTGGGTCTTTTTATCGAAATCATTGGCATGTAATTGGAAATGATGTAATTCAGTGTTGTTTGAATGTTCTAAACAATCGTGTATCTCCGGCTCCTATTAATGACACCATGATAGTCCTTCTTCCAAAGGTCCAACACCCTAAACGTATCTCTGAATATAGGCCAATTTCTCTATGTAATGTGGTTTACAAAATCATTTCTAAGACCATAGTTAATTGCATGAAGGGTCTTTTAGACGGCATCTTTTCAGACAATCAGAGCGCGTTTATTCCCTGTCGTTGTGTGTCGTTGGGCGACGTTGAAACTGGATATGAGTAAGGCCTATGACCGTGTGGAGTGGAGGTTTATTGCATGCATGATGAATAGATTGGGTTTTTCCCCAAGTTGGGTTGATCTCATTCAATCATGTATCTCTTCGGTCAGTTATTCCTTTAATGTTAATGGTGAGCAGGTGGGTCATATTATTCCTCAACGGGGTCTTCGACAGGGAGATCCCCTGTCCCCGTATCTGTTTTTATTTTGTGTTGAAGGCCTATCATGCCTCCTTAAACAAGCTGAGGGTAATGGAAGTATTTCAGGGTTGTCAATTGCAAGAGGTGGCCCTCATATTTCTCACCTCTTTTTCGCTGATGACAGTTTGCTATTTTTCAAGGTCAGGTTCAATGAAGGGGCGGTGATTCAGAATATCCTGCATAATTATGAGGGTGCTTCGGGGCAAATGATAAATTTTGAGAAATCTGTGATTTCCTTCAGTCCTAATACACCCAGGCCGGTCCAGTCTACGCTTCAGTCCATTTTTGGCATTCAGAGTGTCCAGTGCCACCAGCGATACCTTGGTTTACCTTCTTTTATGCCTCAGAATCGACGGGCCACTTTGGGTTATATTACAGATCGAGTTCGACGTCATTTACAGGGGTGGAAAGGTAATCTTTTCTCAGTTGGAGGAAAGGAGGTTTTATTGAAAGCTGTGATTCAAGTCGTCCCTTGTTACTCTATGAATTGTTTTCGACTCCCCTTGAGTTTGATTCGTGAACTCCACCAACTAATGGCCCGCTTCTGGTGGAATGGGGTGGCTGAGGATAAAAAGATCCATTGGGTTAACTGGCGTACTATGTGTTTGCCGAAGTGCCTTGGGGGAATGGGCTTCCGTGATTTAGAGCTTTTTAACCAATCGCTTTTGGCCAAGCAAGGCTGGCGGCTGTTACGTAATCCTGTTTCATTACTGGGTCGGGTGTTGCAGTCTCGGTATTTCCAGCAGGGGGATTTCCTCTCAGCCGACTTGGGTTGCCGTCCGTCTTTTATTTGGCGCAGTCTGTTGTGGGGCCGTGATTTGCTCCAACAGGGACTGAGGTGGCGCATAGGCTCTGGTTCCTCTATTGGTATATATGGCGTCAATTGGCTTCCTCGAATCTCTTATTTTCAGGTTCGTTCTGCTCCTTCATTGCCATTGAATAGTGTGGTGAGTGTTCTTTTTACGGATTTGGGATCCTGGGATTCAGCCAAGGCTTATGAGCATTTTGATGCAGATCAGGCCCGATTGATCCTTTCGTTGCCGATTGGTGGGGCGGGGTTTTCTGACCAAGTGATTTGGCACCATGAGAAGAACGGAATTTTCACAGTGAAAAGTGGCTATCGTTTGGCCCAATCTAGTCTACTCGAGTCGTTTCCTTCTTCATCTAGCCAGGATTTATCTCTGTGGTGGAAAGGAGTGTGGAAGATGAATATTCCCAGTAAAATCAAAATTTTCTTCTGGCGCCTTTGTCTGGACCGGTTGCCAACTGGTGCTGCACTTGTTCGCAGGGGTCTGGACTGCCCTTCCATTTGCTCTCGATGGGAAAGTCTGGGGAAGATTTGTTGCACGTTTTCTGGCTTTGCAAGATGGCTAAAGGCCATTGGCTGTCCTCTCCTTTTCACCATTTATGGTCCCCAAACCCTGGTATGGAATTACGGTGGCTTCTCATGCTTTTGCAAGATCGGTTGGGATGGCCAAGGTTCTCTTCGCTGGTGATATTTCTTTGGTCCTTTTGGTCTGCTCGAAACTATCATAAGTTCCACGGTCGGGCTCTTCGGTATAATTTGGGGGATTGGTCAGAGCAGTATGTTCGCGCCCATCAAATGGCTTCCAGGGTCGATCGTCCTTTGGCTCAACCATCGAAGGGTAGTCGTCCATCTCGGTGGTCGTCGCCTCTGGACCCTTGGTTCAAAGTTAATGTCGATGCTAGTTTTCGCCCGAATGAGGGAGTGGCGGGTATCGGCATTATCATTCGCGACAACTGTGGCAGAGTTCTTCTTACGACCATCAAGTATTTGGGTCTCACGGCATCTGCAGACTATGCGGAAGGGAAGGCGGTTCTTGAAGGTTTTAGCATGGCGCAAGAGTTGGGTTTCTGGCCGATTATTGTGGAAACGGACTCTTTGCGTGTCGTTGGGCTTTTTAATGATCCGATTGACGACCTTTCAGAGGTGGGTGGTCTCATTTCGAATTTTCGTAACCAAACCTCCCTTCCTCCAAGTCCTTGTCAGTTTGTCTCTCGGAATGGGAATGTCGCAGCCCACCGTCTGGCGCAATTGGCTTCTCATCAGCGTTTAGACTGCATCTGGTTGGAAGATTGGCCTGCTAAAATTTTGGATGTCATTATTTCCGAATGTTTATACCCTTTATCTGTTTCTGTTGTTCTGTAACTCTTTATTGGCCTTTTGGTATAAAAAAAAAAAATTGAATAGTAGATTCCATTATTTAAAAAACATGTGTTTGATTTTATATTTTGCCCATTGAACGACATTTTCAATTATTTAGGACTAAATTAGGTCCCATCATTTGAGTTTAATTTCAATTTTGTCCCTCTGTGATTTAAAAAATTCTCATTTATTTTTATGATTTGAAATTAGTTTTAATTTTGATACTATGATTTGAACAAACATTATATTTCTTGCCTTTACAAGTCATTAATTAACGTATTGAGCATGTGACACTCTTATTCATATGAAAATGAACTAATATTTTCAATTAGGATTTACAATGGAGTAAAATATTAACAGAGATAATATATTAATTTTTGAGCAGGCAAAAGATGCTTTAAGAATGATTTGTGTTGGCAGAGGTCAAATCAAAACTTTAAACCATATGAATTAAATTGAAACTATATCAAAGACATTTTTTTATTTTAGTTCAACAACATTTAGGGTGGGATGATTCGAATTTTTGACCTTTTGGTCGAGGGTACATGCCAATTACCGCTAAGTTATGATCGCTTTGGAAAAACTATATCAAAGGCATTGAGACTACATTGATATAATTGAAAATTCATATGGATCCAAATGGAATTAAAGCTCAAATCATGTCGAAGAAGAGTGCAACTTGTTGAGGATCTCACATTAAAAAGGTGAGGAGCAATACCTCACAATGTTTATGAGATACATGGACTACTCCTCTCCTTGTCGGTTTTGAGATGGAACCCTATGTTTATCTAATACAATTAAATGCTTTATTATCATCCTAGTTGATCATGATTCTTTTTTTTTTAGGAAATAGTTGATCATGATTCAACATTATAAATTTGAAATATGAAATTTTAATTAATTAGGATTATATGTTTATTTAGTTCCTATATACTTTAAAATGTTTATAATAGATTCTTGAACTTTTTATTAAGTTGTGTTCTCATAGTCTATGTAATTGAAAAAGTTTCTAATATGTATTTAAAGTTTTAATTTTGCATCTAATAGATCGTTATTGTTAACTCTATTGACTTATTAATTACCTGATATATTGACGTATTATTTAAGATTTATGTGGAAGGATAATTTCAGACATATTTAGACATCTAGTGACATTAGTGTTAAATTGGTGGAGTTAAGACAATATATACCTTTTAGACACAAAATGGAAAGTTCTTGTACCTTTTTTAAAAGTATAAAAGATTAAATTGATATGACATTAACTATTTAGGTATCTATGAGAAAATTTGCAAAACAATTTGCAAAAATATAGAGAGCTCACAACTCCAACTCATAATTTATCAAAACAATAAAATAATTTTTAGTTACGTTATTATATTTAAAATATTTTTAATAATATTTTTTTTCAGAAAAACATCATGAAACTTGTGACACATAAAAATTAAATATCTAATGTTTTATAAGTTTATTAAAATAATGTGATAGTAAACATGATCAAAAGTTCAGTAGTTAAGGTTTCTATTCATTCTTTCAAAGTCCAAAAATGCAAATTTCCACTCTATATTTGAATTACTCAAACAAAACAAAATTATGTCATATGTCATTGAGATGAGCTTTAATTAGAACAATACATAAACAAACTTATTAAAAAGATACGATAAGTTATGTTGATATGGTAACTAGTTGACAACTTACCTCATATGTATGCACTTTAGAATATCAATTACCTTTCAATGAGAATCATAAGTGAAACTGAGACTTTTTTAATTAAATAATTGAAATTTACCTCTCTCTTAGTTAGATTGCAATGAGAGAAGTTTTCTTAGGTATGATAATAGTGTTGTTGATAATATTCAAAGTAAGATCTACAAGATCTTGGGTAACATATTTCATCTTAATATTATAGTTCAAGTTGGTACTTGCATGTATTAAATTAACATTTACATCAAAAAGTAAAAAGAAGAAAAAGGCACATTTTTTCAAAAGAAAAAAAAAAAGAAAAAGAAAAAGAAAAAGGCACATGCATGAAACTGTGTGGCTTACATATTCTTGGTACTAGTAAAAGTGTTGGACACTTTATATGTACTTCTTTTAAAGGTTTTGTTTTAGAATAAGTGTCAGCATATTTTTTTTTTTTTTTTTGGGAATATTAGGTACTTGAGACATTCTTAGTATTTTGATTCTTGCAATAATTTAGTTTTTTTTTCTTTTTTTTTTTTAAATTAAATTTCCAGCTAATATACTTTTATAAATATCACTATCTTGAGTGAAGGAATATTTTTTTGTTTCTTGAATGTAGATGTGGTTGACTCTTTTGTTAACTTCAATGAATATTTCTATACCAAAGAGAAAAAACATTGGAGTTATCCACAATGGTATGATATTGTCCACTTTGGACATAAGCCCTCATGCTTTTGGTTCACCCAAAAGGCCTCCACGAATTTCTCCATGACTACTTAAAGGCTCACAACTTTCTTTGTTTGGCACCCGAGGATTCCACCCAACATAGCTACACTCGGGGCATGGCTCTGATACCACTTGTTAAGGACGAGGACACGAAATAGATCTCCACAATGGTATGTGATAGCGCGCATAGCGAGCTATTTTTCCCGGTTTATTTTAGTTAGTCTTTGAGTATTATTTGGTCGTTTTTATGCACTTTAATATTTATTTTGTAGGAAATTAATTCTTGGAGGAAATATTGAATTAGGAAGTTGATCGGGTGCTCGAGACCAAAAGAAGAGCAAAAGAAGCAAAAAGAATCAAAGTTGGAGGCTTAAGATTGAGGCAAACCCTGGGTGTCTCTGTGCTTATACGCAAATTGCTAATCGCAAGTGTACGGGCCCAAGTTATAATATAGTTATTTACAATCGAATGTCGTCCTCTGGATTGGTTTTCTAGTTCCCCTAATTACTAAAGGTATATTCACCCAAGTTTATCTAGAGAAAAATATCGAGAAATATGCAAATTAATGAAAAATTACTCAAAGCAATAAAAAGTGTGGAAACTCTATGGAGAAAAGTCTTAGGGAATTGATTTCACCTATTAGATGCATGAATTAATTTAAAGAATAATTAAGAACGAACATGTAACAATTTCATAAACCAAGGATTATTGATTATTAAAGGCCTCTCCTGAGTGCAATTAATTTTTTATGCATATTAAGAAATTGACATCCCTATCTAATTTCAACAACAAGCATAAGCATTAAAGAACAATCCTTACAACAGTTTCTCAAGCAATCACAAATCTCCCGATTATAGAATCACCTAAGTCATACAATTGATAATCTAATCTAAACTACCCTCTTCAGAGCAATTAGTTCAGAAACAAGAACATACAATCCGTGATCAAGAGATTGTAAGCATTAAGCAATCAAATTGCATAAATGAAACGCGTTACAAAACGTCCTAAGAAATCCCTAAATTAATCCATACAAACTAATGGCTCCATCAAGCCCCTAAGAAATGAAATTTAGCTACACATGGTCTCTAAAATACAAGCAAAATTAGTCCAATACATGCGAAAAATCAGTACAAGAAACAAGGGAGAAAGATTAAATTCGCTAGTCGTGATTCCCGCGTGTTCCCGTAACGATCCTCACAATCCAAGCTCCCAAAATCAAGCTCTCTTGGTCTCCTCACTGTTCTGGTCGTTTTTCCCTCTCTAAAATCGTCTTTCTCTCTCCAAAAAGGCCCCCCAGAATCAGCAGCATCGCAAAGTATAAATACTGACCTTTCTGCACGACAGCGTCTCGACGCTGTTCCGGGCGTCTAGACACTGCCTCAATTATGCGCCTTATGACTTAATGGGCAGCGTTGAGACGCTCAAGGGATAGCGTCTCAATGCTATCTTGCTGGATGCAAGCCTTGAACCTTGTCTTCTTTTTTAAATTTCTTCCCTTGGGTTAATTCTTTTTCTCCATAATTACCGGTATTCTTCAAAAACATCAATTTCCATTCAAATTCTTGATTCCTACAAAACAAAACCAAATAAACATAAAATCGACCAAATAAACCTCAAGACTAACACTAAAAAAGTATAAAATATAGCTCAATAAATTGTGCTATCAAATACCCCAAAACTTAAGCATTTACTAGTCCCGAGCAAAGTAAGAATCAAAATAGTATGTCAATAAAAATAATTGAGGGAATGTTGCTACTGACTCTTGCCTCAGGAATTTCAAATCACAGATAAATCACAATGAAACATTAATGATTAAACACATTCATCAAGATAAACCTCATTTATTTCATTCCTCTCTCACGTGTGTGTGTGACTAGTCCTCTCTATCTTAATCCTTTAAGCCTGGAACAATTTTATGCAACCCTTCGCTCGTTTTCCCCTACTCTGGTCCTAGGTTCCAATCATCAAGCCTTTCCACACTCAAGATGGTAATATGCCACTAGGGTGCCTAAATGGGGTACAAAACCCCCAAACTTTGAGCTTTTTCAACAATCATCAATAATGGTGGTCACTAGCTTTCACACTTCTATTGCAGGGACCCTTAACCCGAGTTTTCTCTGGTTGGCCTAACTGATCACAACAGGGGTAGCTCTTTTTGACCTTAATTCAATTTCATTTATTCAACTCATCATCATTTTTTTTTCTTTTCTTTCCTTCTCTTTTTTTTTTTTCATTAACATGCAAGATATGACATAATTTTCTCCTAAGTGTAACATTACTAACTATAATGCAGATTAACCATCAAACCAGTACCTAAACCTTTCGAGGTGACAACAAGGCCTAGATCACATAACTCTATTATAAGCTCGCCAAACTAAGACAGGAGACTACGTGCTCAAGTGGTGCAAAAGATTCATGAAATAAAATCAAACTATCTTGAATCCTGTCTTTAATTATTATGGCACATAATAACTTACCTACTTTCTGAAATTAGGTATCCTCATCGGCTGTCATAATCATAACAACACCCTCAAAGAAAAAAAAAACAACTCAGACAGAAATCACATTCAAACCAGATCTCAATGAAACAAAAAATTTTTGATCTGAAATGATAAAATGAAGATAATCACAATAATAAACCAGATAACCCAGATATGGTCAAAGAAAATATAAAAATTAATTACAGACAAAAAATAAATAAAATAAATACTCTACCCCCAAACTTAAAAATTTACATTGTCCTCAATGTAAAATAAATAAGAAATACATACAAAAATGAGAACAAATACATGGACAATAAGAATGAGGGGGGAAAGAAACAACCGTGTATTAAGGAGGACAACAGGGCATCACTTGTCCTCGTCCTCAGGTGACTCGTACGGTGGTAAAGGTGGCGGCAAAGGTTGACCCGTACGAGAAGCCACCTGACACTGATATGAATGTGCATACATGCTCGTGGTGTAGAGGAAGTGACGTTGATCCCTGCACAGCTCTCACTGGAACTCAAGCTGGTGACTCTGGAACTCAGTGCGCAGCTGCTGCAACTGCTCTTCGACTGTGGGAGGTGGAACCTCTGGCTCCTGATGCTCGGGCTGCTCTGGCGGCTCAGGAATGGGAAGAGCGGGCTGTGCATCCTGTGGTTTAGGCCCACGGTATCGGCTGATGAAGTTCTTGTCAATGATCGCTGATAGCTCTTAGAAATAAGAGCTATTGGTTCTCTTTTAGGCTTAAAAACTCTACCCTTTGATGTGTTTGAGCTTTGGTTTGTGCATGAAAATGAGTATTCTTTGATGAACATTTTTACATATCAGTAGGCCAAGCTTGAACTAAATTTGGTGCAGATTTCTTATGTTTTAAGCTGATTTTTCTGGTGTAGGGGCACTCAGGTTTTGCTGCAGCAACTGATTTCACAAGCAGAAGGCAGAAAGTCTGGGAAGTAAAATTCTGCACGTGCTAAATCCGTGAAAGCTTTCATTAATTGAGCTGGCAGCCATGTGAGCTGATTTGTCCCATCTCAGCCAATTAAGGAAGGTCCATGTGGATTTATGTGTCTAATCAGCCCTGAAATCAATGCAAAGAGATGGTATAAATGCTTCTTTTGCCCAAAGAATAAGGGATGAGCAGAGAATTAAACCTAGAAGCTGCTGCTGTCATTGAGAGAAAGAAAAGACAAGGAGGCTGCTGCTAAAGGAGGATTTCCAGCTTGGGAAAGCTGGAATCTACCTTGGAAGCTTCTTTTCTTCATCCTTTCTCTCTTATTCTTCCTTCTTCTAGTGTTTAGTTTGTATTTAAGGTTGTAATTATGAATGGTATGGTAGTTCACTGCTGTATTTTCATTATTTTCACCTTGAACATGAGCTAAATCCTCTTAGGTGAGGATTAGGGTGCTTAAACTTGAACTTGTTGTTTGTTTTAGTGGAATTTTATATATTTCAACTTAAAGTAAAGTGTTCTTCATGATTTAAGCTGGAATTTCGTTTGGCCAACCATTTTCTAGCATTGTTATTTAGTGTTTGGGAAAACAATAGATAACCGACTACTTTGCTTTACCTTAGTCTTTAATGATCATGAAAATGAGTGGGTATTTAGGGATAAATAACCACCTAAGGCACTAAATCAGTTGAGCTAAAAAGAAGGGGTTAAATGGGAGTTTAATCACCTAACTAGAGGAGAATTGGAAGATTCCCGTAGAAAATACTGGGTGAGTTGTATATATAGAGTTCTGCTACAGCAAACAGCTTGTGAGAGTAGGCAGCCCCTAATCTGAACCTTGTTTTCTCTGTGTGATTTTCTGTTTTTGTTGAATTTCTCTTAAGTTCTTATCATTTTAAGCTTGTTTACCAATTTAATCTCTTGCACTTAGTTAAGAAAAAATATTTGGTTCTTGGTTACTTTGAATTTCATTAAAAATAGGCTTAGAAATAGTGATTTTCGTTGCATCAATCCCTGTGGAAACGATATAAAAATACTTATCACTTGCTGCTGATCGTGTGCACTTGCACGTGTGTTTGTGAGTTTTTCTTGCATATTTAGAATCACTTTGCACAAGGCAACAATCGCTCTGAGGTGGACCAACTCCTCCTAGGCGTCCCATACGACACCAGCGGCTCGACACAGGGCAGTAATCAATGATGGATGCCCGAGCCCCACTATCGTGCTACGCCGGTGAATGTGGCGCATGGACTGATGAATGTCCTGACCGACGTTCACCGAGCGACCTGTGGCCATGGCGAATAAGAGGATGGCGCGACTCTTCGTAACGTCGCTGAGATGTGCCACAGGCATCAACTTGGCACATAGAAAAGTGTGCCAAGCCCTGAAATCCACAAATAAGTCTGTGGTCTTAAATCTCACAACCTCCCCTCCGTTCAGAACCCACTCAGCCCCTGGCCTACATACCGTCTGTATGACCTGATTGACGTCTAACTGGCCACTAAGGTATGCGTTGTAGCCATCCCTATCAATATTGGGTAGTCTATAGAATCTGTTGATGGTTTGGGAGTCAAAAGGGACATGGTGTCCCTGAACAAACGATGAAAAAGAGGATTCTTCCATATTGGCATAAAACTCCTGAACCACTGTTGCTACCCTAGGCTCAGGATGACGAACAAAGTGGCCCCAACCTCGCTCAATGATATTATTCACTAAATTTGGTCGCACCTCAGGGTTGGGGCTTAGGCCTCTTTCAGGGATAATGTTCCTACCCTCTACATAGGCCTCAAATCATTGTTCTGTCTTGCTACTAATGAACCTATGAGGGTCAAAAGGAGTGGAGGAGGAGGAAACGGCAGTGTTTCTCCTAGATCTTTTGCTCATTGTGTCTAAAGGGAAGGTATGAAAGAGCTAGGAAAGAAAATATTGCTTAAAACATTCTCAAACCACAACAACAACCACAAACTTCAGTTTAAGCCCGTCCGCCACAGAAATATAAAGCAATAACAGCAACCACAGTCCAAATAAACAAACTACTCAGCCCCAAACAGTGTATATACGCAGAAAATTACTGTGCATGAAGCCTACACAACGAAGCAACTAAAAGCCAACACCCTCAACACCAAAATCAATAGCAACAATGCACAAAACAACAGTAATTCAGCCTTAATAATCATCCCAATATCATACAAATCAAGCTCTATAGTGAATCTAACAACCCAAAATTTCAGAATATCGATTCTATCTACATGAAAATTATGCTAAAATATAGATAAATGGAAAGCAGATGCAAAACAACCCAAACGAACCTCATATGGCAAAAGAACATAAAAAATCGGTTGAAAACTTAGGAAGTATACCGAAACGATCAAACCCACAGCGAAATCGGCCCAAAAACGCTGCCAAAACAAACCTACGGTGAAAAACGCTGTAGAACGCTCCAAAAACACTACGAATCTTATAAACCCACGGTGAAAAACGAGCTGAAACTTGAAACAACTCGAAACCCACGGCCAAATCATTGAAATCTGCAAAGAAAATTGAAGAAAACTAAAACCCACCGTAGACAAGTTGAAATCTCTTGAAAATTGACCAACCCACGGAGCAAAACGCTTTGAAACACGCTGAAAACCGCCGAAAACTCCAAGAGCACGAAACCCACAGTGAATGCAGCTGCGAAACTGCAAAATTAGTGATGAGAAGAGAGAAATCCATGTGTTTTGTCAGAAATTTGAGAGAAAAACACTTGAAATTGAAGGAGATATGCAAGTAGATGAGAGAAAAAGGGAATGACGGCTGCTAGGGTTCAAAGAACATAAAAAATAAAAACTCTGTTTTTTCAAATCTGGATTTTAGCCCAGACTCACGACTGCGTCGCGTCGCTTTGGGCCACAACGTCGCGACACTGTCGCGTTTTTAGTCCAAAACGCGCGTTTTCGCCTTTTTTTTCTTTCTTTCTTTCTCTTCTTTCTTTTCTTTCTTCAATAAAAATGTCTCATCACCTACATCAAAAAGAAAGAAATAGTAAGAAAATGTAAAAGAAAGAAATTGAATCTAAAGAAATAATAAAAAAAAAATTGGGTTGCCTCCGAAAAACGCTTGTTGGAGCTTAGTTGGAGCGTTTCGATGACCGACTAAGTTTACGTCGTTGCAATTGGGGACTTCTAATGTATGTTTGGCACATTCTTGAGACTTTGTTTATGATTTTTAGATGAATTATTGTTGGTTATGTCTTGAATTCCCATTCTTAAATTACAATTGCTTTGATAGAATAGTTTGACAAACTATTTGCTTGATTTAAAGTGTTTGCTTTACTAAATTGGTTAGTGATGGATGTATTGTGTGATTGTATTGAAAAGAGTGTTATCTCGATTAATATAATTGCATGATAGATTTAGGAATTTGAGCTTAGAACTGTATGAATTTAGGTTGTTCCTAGTTCATGCAAATTTACTCAACGATCCAATTCTCTTAATGTGGTTAGGTTCATGTTTATGAATACTAATTAGATTCTAACCTTGATGCATTTGTCAAGTTGAAAAAAAATATAGATCATAATCATTGGTTCCAATGAATGTTGAGTAATTAATAATAATTCTTAAAATTCGAGTGTCAATGGTTGAGTTGCCAAACCCAAGTTAGAATAACCAATTGCGCGATACCGAGGTGAGATTAACTAGCTTTTTTTTTTTTTACTTTTCCGCTATTTTACTTTGTTGCAACTTTACGTTTTTAATCAATCCATCTTTTAAACCCCCCCTTTTGTTACTAATTGAGAAATCTAATTAAATTAATTAATTATGCTACTCCCTGTGATCGACCCTGGCCACTACTGCTACAAGTTAGCTTAGAGGTTGAGGATTATAAATTTATTTGATAAGAGACCTCGACAATCTCTTCCATCATTGAACATGCTGCTTGTTTTACTTATTTGCTTTTATGCTTTGTGTATGATATATATGTAACTCGCTACGTGAAATAAGCATGTTACTTTTTTTATTTTCATAAGCATGTGATACTGTCGTTAGTTGGCTATGTTGCATGTGAGTCGAGTCTGCATAGTGTGTGATCATTAGGGAGAGGTGGAACATGACGCGTAAATCATGTGATGGGTGTGTGTGTAGAGCGTGATGTAGAAATCACATGTGGGTGTGAGTGCGGAGCGTGACGCGGAAATGACGTGTGGGATGTGAGTGTGGTGTGTGACATGAAAATCATGTGTGAGTGTGCTGGCATGGCGCGGAAACCATGTGGGGGTGCATAGCAAGATGCATGGATTCATGTAGCATGTGTTAGCATCGTTTGTTTACATGATTAAGAGCATGTTGGTTGTTTTACCGCTTTGTAAGAATGATGTGTGTGAATGACATGTTGATATGTTTGTTTGTTGTATGGTGGTTCACCAGGTGTGAGCTACTTACCAGTACTGTGGTTATACCGATACCCCTCCCCTTTCTTCCCCCCAACATTTTCAAATTATGCAGGTAAGGACGAGATTTATGTGCCCGGTGATGTAGATGAGGAGGTTCACGGGGGATGACCACATGGTTTGACTATTTGTTTATTTTTATTCGTTGGATAGGAAAGTCCTTGTTAGTTGATAATTAGGTTGATTCTAATATTTTGATGCTGAGATGGAGCAATCTTTAGTTGTTAATCTTGTAGTAGTCAATGCTTTCGTTAGGTTGTAAATATGTTGATATTAATATAGTTAAGTTGACTCTAGAATGTTAAGTGCGTACCTATTCTTAGTAGGTTGTGGTTCTGATGATAGTTGTGAACATGAAATCTGAATTGTTTTGTGTTGTGAAGTTAGGTGGAGTAGTCGGGGATAATATAAAAGTGTTGCCTTATGTCAAACAGGTGTTTAAAAATTTTGGTTTCGTCCTATTTATGTTGTTATGCTGCTGAAATTTTCGGAGCTCTCGGTTGGTTTGAATATAGGAGTTTAATAAAGTCACTAGGCTAAACAATAATAAAACCTAGGGCGTTACACATGTATTGCTTTTTGCTAGTGCTAAAAAAAGTGGAAAAAACCAAGGAGATACTCCTCATTCTTGAGAAAACCAAGTAACCAGCGGCAGTCTTGACACCCATGATTTCTTCTGCATGAAAGGTGAGTTTGGGGAGTGTGCTCTACAGTCTCAATAGTGAGTTATGCTCGTAGTCAACTAGTTTCACCACAAAGTGTTAGTATGTTGGAAAGAAGGTGTAGATGACTATGAGGCTCTTCTAGAAAAAAAAAAAAAAAAGAATGAAGCCTAGCAACAACTTATAATAAGTTTGGAATATGGAAGTCAAATTTTCTTTTCATTCTCAAGAGTTAGGATAACTTGTTAAAGAGATAGACTACTCTGAATAAGGGCTAGGTGGAATAACAAGTGGTAGCAGTCGGAATGCATGAGAATCTTTTATCTTGAGAAGAGTGACTGAGGGTCTAATGTTAGAAAATCTTGTTATTGTCTCAAAGTATTAGGAGCTGAGATCTTTTTTGAAAGGCAACCTCCCGAATTAAACTTACCTATGAAACACATGCTTTCTTTCTTGAATCTGTTGTTTTTGTCTAAATTGCTTGAGAACAAGCAATGGCTTAAGTTTTGGGATGTGATAATGCTCATTTATGTGCATTATTTAGCCTAAAAAATTTAGGCCATTGTTACGAAAGCAAAGATTTAGTACTTAAATTCTTATCATTTAGAGTAAAAATTAGCAAAAGTACGTCTACAATTCATGATAGATATCTTAAAATATAGAATTTATGCTTAATTATTGTTGTAAAAAGAGAGTATTATTTTTGTAATAATTGATCAAGTTTAATGGTTTTGTGCAAGAGTCCACATTTGCGTTTGAAATGCGCCCACATATGAAGGACAGTTAGCGGAGCAAAAGAGTTGAAGATTTGTGCCCACATATGGAATCTAGCTGAATATGACATAGCTAGCAGATGTGGAAAATGGGTCTAAGATGTGCTTGCAAACTGATAAGGAAAGAAGCCCCAAGCTAACGACTAAATGCATCGAAGTAGGCACTCAAGGATTTGCGCCTCATTTGCGACCACAACTGGGTTTTCCGACAAGATTCTAAGATTGACGGGATTTGCACAAAATCTTCCGAAAATCAAATATCTCGTACCAAATCTCCAAGGATCGTGGATTTTCACTCTCAAGGGACTTCTCACATTAATCTCGACAACCAACCCTACCTTCCAAGGTCTATATAAGGCGTAAAAGACGCAAGAAACAAATGGAGCTCGAATTTAGTCTTAGGGTCGTCCTTATGTTTTTCTTTTTCTTTTCATCTTGTAGCCAATCTGAGTTTCGGTTCTTCTAGCCTCTGTCGACTCCTTTATTCGAAAGAAGAAGAGGAGAAAGACTTGTCTCTCCTTGAAAAAAGCAAGAGCAAGTTAGATAGAGAGAAGAAAAAACCTTAGGTTTAGTCCTAGTTGTTTAGAGTCTTTTATATTTCATTGTAAGAGTCATTTACGTTCTGTTTACATTTTGTTCTTGCTTTATTTCAATTGTAAGTTCAATTTATGTATGTTTCATTTATCAATATGAATTCCATTTCATTTTATCTCTTGTGTACTTCTAATTTTATGTCTTGCACTTTATTTCCACTAATGAGCTAAGCTTCTTCTCGGGGGTTCAAGTATGTAGATAGCTTGAGTAGAAGAAAGTCTCACCTTGCAAAAACAACCTTGCTACTTCTTAGCATTGTTTGTTTTTGTTGAAGTTTAAGTTTCATTGTTAGCTTAAACTGATCACTTGAGTTAACATAGTTTGTGTTCAACTAGTGACTGAAAGGGTTGGAGTTGAGTGCGTGAGTTCGCAAAAACACTAGTGGAAAAGATCCTAGAAATAGGACTTTGTTTCTTGTATCCTAGAAATAGGACTGGAACCACTGTGGTTTTAAAGTCGTATGCGTTCATTATCTAAGATTTAATTAGCCCTATAAATAGGTGCTCTAGTTAGTTTAGTCTTCTAAAGGCACAAAAAACGGAGCTAAATAGAAGTCAGACTTAACTCACAACTAAGTTGTCATGGCAATTGTGGGTGTAAACTAGTAGCAATCTATAGGCACCATGACTATGTGGGCACTCATAGGCAGTATTCTCTAGACACTGTGCATTGGCTGAGCAATTTACAGGCACAAAGGTGGGAGCATATTATGCTCTTGGTTGATATTTACTTAAATTTTCCATCTTATCTCATATATCTTACTTGCTTTATTTTATTTGCTTTCATCAACTCAAAACACCATCAATATACTTCTTTTCCTGGTTACCATCTCTCAGTTGTCAATTTAGAGGAGGTTCTTGTTTTCCAAAATCGTAAAAGTGTATTCAACCAATATTTTTTTTCCTTGGATTCGATATCCGAAGTACTCTCTACTTATTACTTGGTAATGTATACTTGCACTTGGACACTTGTCACTGTCATTTGAAGGCAACACACACATCTATAATCTATATATCTATATATATTAAAAAGCAAAGATCCGTGAAAAAACATTTTGACTAAAATACCCCTTTAAATTTAAGATAATTGCATTAGTCAAAATCTAATTAGTTTTAAATTTTCTCTTTAAATTTAAGATGATTACATTAGTCAAAATCTAATTAGTTTTAAATTTCTTAAATCAGATTTCGTAATTGTTTGTATTAAAACAAAAAGATAAAAAAAAAACAAATTTCATAATTATTTTGATTAAAAAAAGATAAGATTAAAGTACTAAAAAAAATATAAGATTTTAAAAATAACGTCAAATTTCGTAAGTAAGTGTTTTAATTATATATAAAAAAAAAAAAGATAAGATGAAAAAATCAAAATTTCTAATGGTTTTAATTAAAAAAAGAAAAAGAATTAAAGGACTTTAGTAACTATCAAAATCTATTTTCTATTTTATTTTTTTATTTTTTGTATTTCAGGTGTTTTTTTTTTTACTTTTAGTTTTTTTTTGTTATAATCGGTAGTCATTTGCTCTCTAAATTGATTTTATATGGAAAAAAATTCAGTAATCATCTGCTCTCTAAATTGATTTTATATGTATGTGCATTGTGATTTTTTTTCTGGTAAATTATGTTACTAATTTTTCGTATTTTATTTGTTTCTCAAGATTATTCTTTTGAAAAATTCACGATTTTATCTTTTTTTCGTGCCACTTTACATTTCAAATAATTACAAAATTAGTTTTCAAATTCCAAAATCAAAATTTATAATTGAATAAAATTTAAAATAATATGTGATTTTATTCTTTAGTTTTCAAATTTCAAAATCAAAATTTATAATTTAATAAAATTTAAAATAATATGTGATTTTATCCTTTAGTTTTCAAATTTCAAAATCAAAATTTGTTGTTTAATAAAATTCAAAAGAATATTTGATTTAAGTCTAAATTTCGTGTATAAAATTTCCATCTTCCCCGGTTGGTTTTCACATCTCCAACTATTTATAATTAGTTTCCAAATTCCATAATCAAAATTTGTAATTTAATAGAATTTAAAATATTATGGTGATTTTATCCTTTAGTTTTCAAATCAAGTTTCATTAAAATTTGATTTACTAATTTTTTTTTCTTCCACATTTTTATCTACGTGGATGGGTTTCGATTTTGTTAATTTCATTTCTCTCTTTTTTTTTTTAAGAAAAACAAGTTTCATTAAAAATTGATTTTGTCAATTATTATTTTTAAACGTGATGTGTCTAGATTTCAATTTTGTCAATTTTTTTTAAAAATAATGTTTCATTAAAATTTGATTTATCTCTTTAGTTTTTTTTTTCCACGTTTTGTTTCTATACGGAAGAACTTTGATTTTGTATTTTTTTTTCAAAAAATCATGTTTCATTAATATTTGATTTTTTCAATAATTTTTTTTTGTTAACGTTTTGTGGTTATTTGGATGAGTTTTGATTTTGTCATTTTTTTTATAAAAAAAAAAAGTTTCATTAAAATTTGATTTTATCAATTTAATTTTTTTTTGTTTACCTTTTTTGTCTACTAGGAATAATTTTGATTTATATTTAGATTTGTCAAATTTATATTTTTAAAAAATCAAGTTCCATTAAAATTTGAATTTTGGTTTTGTTTTTGTTTTTTTTTTTTTTTTTTGCGTTTTGTGTCTACTAGGAAATATTTCAATTTTATCAATTTGTTTTTTTTTAAATCACGTTTTGTTTATGCAAGGATTGAGAACTCTCATTATCTCAGATGATTGACATAGAAGAACTAGAAGGAGAAGTATACAACATAAAAAATCAAAATATGATTTATTTTGAAATCCTAACGAAAGTGATAGCTCTTAGAAATAAGAGTTATTGGTTCTCTTTTAGGCTTAAAAACTCTATTCTTTGATGTGTTTGAGCTTTGGTTTGTGCTTGAAAATGAGTATTCTTTGATGAACATTTTTTTACATATCAGTAGGCCAAGCTTGAGTTTAATTTAGTGCAGATTTCTTTTGTTTTTAGCTGATTTTTCTGGTATATGGTTACTCAGGTTTTGCTGCAGCAATTGATTTCACAAGCAGAAGGCAGAAAGTCTGGAATTTAAAAGACTGCACGTGCTAAACTCGTGGGATCTCTCATTAATTGAGCTGGCAGCCATGTGGAGCTGATTTGTCCCATCTCAACCAATTGGGGAAGGTCCATGTGGATTTATGTGTCTAATCAGCCCTGAAATCAATGAAAAGAGAGGGTATAAATGCTTCTTTTGCCCAAAGAATGGGAAGAGACAAGTTGGAGAATTAACCTAGAAGCGGCTGCTGTCATTTGAGAGGAGAAAAAGACAAGGAGGCTGCTGCTAAAGGAGGATCTCCAACTTGGGAAAGCTGGAATCTACCTTGGAAGCTTTTTTTCTTCATCCTTTTTCTCTTATTCTTCCTTCTTCTAGTGTTTAGTTTGTATTTAAGGTTGTAATTATGAATGGTATGGTAGTTCACTGCTGTATTTTCATTATTTTCACCTTGAACATGAGCTAAATCCTCTTAGGTGAGGATTAGGGTGCTTAAACTTGAACTTGTTGTTTGTTTTAGTGGAACTTTATATATTGCAACTTAAAGCAAAGTGTTCTTCATGCTTAAAGCTGGAATTTCGCTTGGCCAACCATTTTCTAGCATTGTGATTTAGTGTTTGGGAAAACAATAGATAACCGACTACTTTGCTTTACCTTAGTCTTTAATGATCATGAAAATGAGTGGGTATTTAGGGATAAATAACCACCTAAGGCACTAAATCAGTGGAGCTAAAAAGAAGGGGTTAAATGGGAGTTTAATCACCCTACCTATAGGAGAATTGGAAAATTCCCGTAGAAAATACTGGGTGAGTTGTAAATTTAGAGTTCTGCTGCAGCAAACAACCTGTGAGAGTGGACAGCCCCTAATCTGAACCTTGCCTTCTCTGTGCTAATTCGCTGTTCTTATTGAATTTTACTTAAGTCCTTATCATTTTCAGCTTGTTTACCATTTTAATCTCTTGCACTTAGTTAAGAAAAAATATTTGGTTCTTGGTTACTTTGAATTTCATTAAAAATAGGCTTAGAAATAGTGATTTTCGTGCATCAATCCCTGTGGAGAACGATATAAAAATACTTATCACTTGCTGCTGATCATGTGCACTTGCACGTGTGTTTGTGAGTTTTTCTTGCATATTTAGAATTACTTTGCACAAGGCAACAAGTTTTTGGCGCCGTTGCCGGGGATTGAGTTGATTTTTGCTATTTTTGAGCTGAAAATTAGTGAAATTGGTGCTAAAAAAAGCTTCTAACTTGGTTGTTTGATTTTGCAGGTGCTGGTAGCTGTGTATGAACGAATTCCCTGACTTAGAATTCGGTTTGGACCCTGAAATTGAAAGGACTTTTCATAGGAGGAGAAGGGAACAAAGGGAGATTAACAATAGGATGGATCCACCACCTCTTTTACCCCCTGTACCTCTTAGAAATCAAGAAAACCATAACAACCAGCAGCCTAATCCTGAGGTAAATCAGCAACCTAGGGTAGAAAACCAAGCTGAAAACCCTGTCCTTATAGCCAATGATAGGGGAAGAGCTATTAGAGCCTATGCCGTCCCTACCTTTAATGAGTTGTACCCTGGGATAGCTAGACCCGAGATACAGGCACACAATTTTGAAATGAAGCCTGTTATGTTCCAAATGTTACAAACGGTGGGACAATTTCATGGATTACCTTCTGAGGACCCACACCTACACCTTAAATCCTTTTTGGGAGTGAGTGACTCACTCAAAATTCAAGGAGTTTCTCAAGATGCTTTGAGGTTAACCTTGTTTCCTTATTCTTTGAGAGATGGTGCCAAAGCTTGGTTAAATAACTTTGCTCCTGGCTCCATCACTACATGGAATGAGTTAGCAGAGAAATTCCTCATTAAGTACTTTCCTCCCACAAGGAATGCCAAGCTTAGATCGGATATAGTGTCTTTTAGACAATTTGATGATGAATCTTTTAGTGAAGCTTGGGAGAGATTTAAGGAATTATTGAGAAAATGCCCTCACCATGGACTCCCCCATTGCATTCAAATGGAGACTTTTTATAATGGGTTGAATTGGGCTACTCAAAACATGGTAGATGCTTCAGCTAATGGTGCTTTATTATCCAAGACTTATGATGAAGCTTATGCCATTTTGGAGAGAATTTCCACAAATAGTTGCCAATGGTCTGATTCTAGAAGTGTGGCTGGGAAGAAAAATAAGGGTATGCTTGAGGTTGACACTGTTACATCCTTTAATGCGAGGTTTGATTCAATGGAAAGCATGATGAAAAAGTTAAATTCAGGCTTTGAGAGTTTGCAGTTGATGAATTCCAGTGCAAACCAGTCTGCTGCAGCAGTCAATATAAATCAGAATGCAGCAGATTCTTGCGTTTACTGTGGAGAGGATCACAAGTTTGAATTTTGCCCTGGAAATCCAGCCTCAGTGTGTTATGTAGGAAACTAAAATGCCCCTAGGAATAATCCCTATTCCAATACCTATAATCCGGGTTGGAGAAATCATCCAAATTTTGCTTGGGGAGGTCAAGGAAGTAATTCCAACACCCAACAAGCTCAACAAAAGATGAGTGGACCTTCCGGATTTGGGCAACAAAATCAGCAACCTCAGTTCCAAAATACCATGAAACAACATGCCACTGGAAGTTTTTTAGAGAGCATGTTCAAGGAGTACATGGCTAAAACTGATGCTGCTATTCAAACTCACCAAGCATCATTGAGAAATTTGGAAGTGCAAATGGGCCAAATAGCTAGTGAATTGAAAGCTAGGCCACCTGGTAAACTCCCCTCTAACACTGAAAATTCAAAGAGGGAAGGAAAGGAACAAGTCCAAGCTGTGGAGCTAAGAAGTGGGAAGCCGTTGGTTGAGAAAAAAGGGCCAACCCAACAAAAACCAGCTGGACAGCAAGTGGAAAAACCAGCTGATATTGATGCTGATATGGAAAAGACAGCAGAGAAAAATGTTGAAAAACCTGCTGGAATTCAAGTAGAAAAAAGTCCAGAGAGTGAGGAAATTGAAGAAATTCCTAGAGCAGCCCCTGTAGCTTCTTCTAAGTCAATTCCTACACACTCCCCTACATTTAAACCGCCCCCACCACCCTTTCCCCAAAGGCTAAAGCAGAAAAATCAAGAGGCCAATTTTAAGAAATTTCTTGAGGTCCTAAAACAGCTTCATATAAACATCCCACTAGTTGAGGCTTTGGAACAAATGCCCAACTATGTGAAGTTCCTCAAGGATATTTTGACAAAGAAAAGGAGATTGGGTGAGTATGAAACTGTGGCATTGACTGAGGAGTGTAGTGCAATTTTGAAAAATAGGATTCCACCCAAAGTTAAAGACCCTGGAAGTTTTACCATTCCTGTTTCTATCGGTGGTAAAGAGTTGGGAAGAGCTCTGTGCGATCTTGGAGCTAGCATAAACCTCATGCCATTGTCCATTTACAAGAAATTAGGAATAGGAGAGGCTAGACCAACCACTGTGACTTTGCAACTTGCTGATAGATCAATCACCTACCCTGAAGGAAAAATTGAGGACATCTTAGTTCAAGTGGATAAGTTTATCTTTTTAGCTGATTTTATCATTTTAGATTATGAAGCGGATAAGGATGTCCCAATTATCCTAGGGAGACCATTTTTGGCCACAGGGAGAGCTTTAATAGATGTTCAAAAAGGTGAATTGACTATGCGAGTGCATGATCAAGAAGTCAAATTCAGTGTGTTTGATGCCATGAAATGCCCAGCTGAGGTGGAGGAGTGTTCTGTGATTAATGTGTTGGATGAGTTGGTAGCTCATAAATGGGAGGAAGAACTATTGCAGCACCACATACAGCAGTTTGGTGAAATAAACGTGGGAGACTTAGAATTTCTGTGTGTGCAGCAGAATCTGGAAGTAGTGACTGAAGCTCCTAGCTTTAAGAGAGCTTTTGAATCATTGGAGTTGACTGATAGGAAAATTAAACCTATGCAGCCCTCCATTGTAGAGCCTCCAAAGTTAGAGCTAAAGCCCTTGCCCAACCACTTGAAATATGCTTACTTGGGAGAACAAGAAACATTGCCTATCATAATCTCAGCAAGTTTGCTCCCTGGGGATGAACAAGCACTGTTGGAATTGTTGAAAAAAATTCAAAAAGGCCATTGGTTGGACTCTAGCTGACATTCAAGGTATAAGTCCATCCTTTTGTATGCACAAAATTAATTTGGAGGAAGGAAACTTCAAATCGATTGAGCAACAAAGGAGGCTTAATCCGGCCATGAAAGAAGTAGTGAAAAAGGAGATAATAAAGTGGCTAGATGCTGGAATTATATACCCTATAGCTGATAGTAATTGGGTTAGTCCGGTCCAATGTGTGCCTAAAAAGGGAGGTATGACCATGGTGATGAATGAGGCAAATGAGCTAGTTCCCACTAGAACAGTGACAGGATGGAGGGTATGTATGGATTATAGGCGTTTGAACAAGGCCACAAAAAAAGACCATTTCCCTTTACCTTTCATTGACCAAATGTTGGACAAGCTAGCTGGGCAAGATTATTATTGCTTTTTGGATGGTTATTCAGGATATAACCAAATCACCATAGCCCCTCAAGATCAAGAGAAAACCACCTTCACTTGTCCCTATGGTACCTTTGCATTTAGGAGAATGCCATTCGGTCTTTGTAATGCCCCTGCAACTTTTCAAAGGTGTATGATGGCCATTTTTTCTGATTTAGTGGAGACAATAATGGAAGTATTCATGGATGACTTTTCGGTTTTTGGGGAGTCATTCCAAGCTTGCCTCACTAATTTGGGAAAAGTATTGCAAAGATGTGTAGAAACCAATTTGGTGCTCAACTGGGAGAAATGCCACTTTATGGTCAAAGAAGGCATAGTTATTGGGCACAAAATCTCAAGGAAAGGCATTGAAGTGGATAGAGCCAAGGTAGAAATCATTGAAAAGCTAGAGCCTCCAACCACAGTGAAAGGAGTTAGAAGCTTTCTTGGGCATGCTGGATTTTACAGGAGATTTATCAAGGATTTCTCAAAAATTTCCAAGCCCCTTTGCCTATTGTTAGAAGTGAACCGCCCCTTTGAGTTTGATGCTGAGTGTGTGAAGGCTTTCAACACCCTAAAAACAGCATTAGTCACTGCACCTATCATCTCCTCACCCAATTGGCTTCTGCCATTTGAGTTTATGTGTGATGCAAGTGATTTCACTGTTGGGGCTATGTTGGGACAAAGAATAGGGAAGCTGATCCACCCTATCTACTATGCTAGCAAAACTCTAAATGAGGCCCAAAAGAACTACACCACCACTGAAAAAGAGCTTTTAGCCGTAGTGTTTGCCTTTGAAAAATTTAGACCTTATTTAGTGGGAACAAGGGTAACAGTTTTTACTGACCATGCTGCCATTAAATATCTTTTGGCCAAGAAAGATGCTAAACCAAGGCTAATTAGGTGGGTGCTTTTGCTCCAAGAGTTTGACTTGGAGATTAAGGATAAAAAGGGTTCTGAAAATCTTGTTGCTGATCATTTATCAAGGCTGGAAGGCAATGAGAAACTGTTACAGCAGAGTGAAATTAAGGATTCATTTCCTGATGAGCAACTGCTTACAGTAGCTCAAGTGAAGGAAATTGACACTCCTTGGTTTGCAGACCTTGCAAATTACCTAGCCTGTGGAGTTGTGCCCCCTGATATGACCAAACAACAGCTAAAAAAATTCCACTCTGAGGTGAGATTTTATTTTTGGGATGAACCATTCTTGTATAGGCAGTGTGCAGATGGAATTTTTAGAAGATGTGTTGCTGAAAGTGAAGTTCAGTCCATTTTAGCTCACTGTCACTCATCCCCTTATGGTGGACATTTTGGTGGTCAAAGAATAGCTGCAAAAGTGTTTCAGTCAGGTTATTATTGGCCCTCGGTGTTTAAAGATGCTCATTTGTTTAGTAAAGTGTGTGACAAGTGTCAAAGGAAGGGAAATCTGAGCCAAAAAGATGAAATGCCTCTCACCTACATTTTAGAGGTAGAACTCTTTGATGTTTGGGGTTTGGATTTTATGGGACCTTTCCCACCTTCCTTTGGGAATTTATACATACTTTTGGTTGTAGATTATGTGTCAAAATGGGTGGAAGCTATTGCTTGTCCCTTAAATGATGCCAAAACAGTGTTAAAATTTTTGCACAAGAACATTTTTACTCGTTTTGGTACTTCTAGAGCTTTAATAAGTGATGAGGGGACTCATTTCGTGAATAGAATGATGAACAACATGTTGGTTAAGTACAATGTTAAGCATAGAGTCTCAACCCCTTACCATCCACAAGCTAACGAGCAAGCCGAGATCTCCAATAGGGAAATTAAAAGTATTTTGGAAAAAATGGTCAGCCCAAATAGAAAGGATTGGTCTATTAGGCTTGATGATGCATTATGGGCCTATAGGACATCATTTAAAACTCCCTTGGGCATGTCTCCATATAGGTTAGTTTTTGGAAAATCTTGCCATCTGCCTTTGGAGTTAGAACATAAAGCTTTTTGGGCCATTAAAAAGCTCAATTTTGATCATAAAGCAGCGGGTGAATTGAGAAAATTTCAACTTATAGAGATGGAGGAGTTTAGGCAACTATCCTATGAAAATGCAAAGATGTACAAAGAAAAGACAAAGGCTTGGCATGATAAGAGGTTGGTGCCTAAACGATTTGAAAGGGGGCAAAAGGTCTTGTTGTTTAACTCTAGGCTAAAGCTTTTTCCTGGCAAGCTCAAATCTAGGTGGTCGGGACCCTTCACTGTGTTAGAAGCCTACAGTCATGGAGCTGTGTTATTAAGGGATGAAAGTGATGGAAGAGAATTCAAGGTCAATGGTCAGAGATTAAAGCACTACTGGGGTGAAGAATTCCAAAGGTGTTTTGCCTCTTGCAATTTGTTAGAAATTTGAGAAATGGAAGGAGAAGTTAGGGACAATGTGTTTTAAGTTCTATTGAATACTCTTTTGGTCCTTAAAGGTGGTAAAGTGCATTCAAATTTACTGTTTTATTTCAATTTGCAACAGTCTTTAGCTTTAATTCTTCTGTCTTTTAATTTGTCGTTGGTAGTGTTTAGTTGTAGCTAGTTGCTTTCATTTTATTCAATTTGTTTTGCCTTTAATTTCAGTATTTAGTTGCTGACAATATAGTTTCTTTAGTGCAAGCAAGCTTTTATTTAGTAGGAGTCCTCATGCAAAAGGTGAAGTATGAATCTTGAAAAAAGATTTCCTTGGGCAGTGAACTTGTTAGTCTTGGGAGAAAAAGCCAGCTGATGAGATTGCTATCATTAGATTTGAAAAGGTGGATTTGATGGGAATTTGCATTTAAGATGTTGTTTGTCTAAAAAGGTGAAATCTGGAAGCTGCAGCAGAATCCTTGCAGTCCCATAGCAGCAGACTTGGTGCAGCCATAGCAGCAGACTTTTTTTTGGGGCAGTGAGCTGGTGGCAGCACTTGAAGGCCCGTGATTCCCCTCAACAACCTGAATTTGCTTATTCAATGAGAAGATCTTTTATGGCTTATTTAAACAATGAGGGTAGCCTTTCAACCATCAAGCAAACCGTAGCAATTCCTCTGAAAAGAAAAAAAAAACTGCTTTCTTCCCCTAAACCGAAGCTTGCTTCTCCTTTGCCTATGGCTCCTAAAGTTCTAAAAAAGCTATTTAGGCCAAAAGTTGCTGAATCTTCAGCACCATCAAGCAAATCTCAAGATAAAGAAATAGTTGTTTTAGGTGAAGGTGGGCAATCTAAGGCCATAAGAAGGAGTCCTAGAAACAAGGGAAAGGGAAAGCAAGTGGTGGAGCAAGAAGAACTTCATGAAGAAGTAATTGTGACTCAAGTTCAAGAGCAAGAAGTTGAGGAAGAAATTGCACCTCCCCCAAGAAGTCCTCCAACAAGAAAGAAGAGCCTAAAGAAAAAGGGAAAAGAGTCAATGCTGGAATTTGATGAGAGCCCTATGGAAAAGTTTGTTAATGCTGCCGCTAAGAAAAAATTTGAAGTCATGCTCCAAAGAGATCCTCTTCCTGAAAGAGGATTTGAGGCAGATTTTGAAAAGCTTCCCTCATATGTTTCAGGAGTGATCGTCAAGCTTGGATGGCAATTACTTTGCCAAAAGCCGGAACCAGCTGTGATTCCCTTGGTGAGGGAATTCTATGCAAATGTCCAAGACAACGAGCTTTTCAGAACCAAAGTAAGGGGAAAATGGGTGGACTGGTCGCCATTAGTCATCAACGAATTCTACAACCTTCCTAATTTCCCCTATGTTGTTTTCAACTCAATGGAGATTGTTCCATCTGAAGAGCAGCTCCATTCAGCTCTTGTCACTTGTGCTGTTGAAGGAGCAAGCTGGAAGATGGCAAGAAACTCAGTTCGAACACTATTGGCTGCATACCTTAAGCCCGAAGCAAACGTTTGGCACACCTTTGCAAGGAGTAGGTTGCTCCCCACTACTCATGACACCACGGTGTCTAAAGAAAGAGTTCTCTTAATTTTTTCCATCTTAAAAATCCTGAGCATTGACGTGGGAAAGCTCTTGGCAAAAGAGATTGTGGCATGTTCAAAAAGGAAGGTAGGAAGACTGTTTTTTCCAAATCTGATTACAGCATTATGTTTGAGGGCTCAAGTCGAGGTGGATGAGAATGAAGAAATTCTAATGGACAAAGGAATCATAGATTCAACATCTATAACAAGATTACATGGGGAGAAGAAGGGAAGGTCAAGCACGAATATGGTTTGTGGGGTTGAGGAGATTTTAAGGCAGCAGATAAGGTTGATGAGGCAAATGGAACACAGTGAAAGTCAGCAAAAGACTTATTGGCAATATGCTCATCTTAGGGACTCTGCCATGGAGAAAACATTCGAATTCGGCTTTGAGGAGCTTCCTCAGCCATTTCCTCATTTCCCAACAGGTTTATTTGACCCGTGGTGCCCTTCCCCATCTCCCAGCGGGAATGAAAATGATGCTGATGATGATCAAGAAGATTGATGAAGATTGAAGGGGAGTGGTTGCTGTTGCTTGCTTTATGCTGATATTGTCTGTTTTTTCTGAAAAAAAATTATGTTTGTTGTGTGGTCTGCTGCTGGTTTATCTTGTTGATTTCTTTTTCGCTTTTGTTCAAGTCTGTTTTCTTTATCTTTTATCTTTGAGTAGCTTTGTTAGGCGTTATCTGAAAAAAAAAATGTGCTGATGCTAAAAGTTAAATCAATGAACAGCATATCTTTTATTTTAGCTTGCCTAGGTGCTGTTTTAGGTGCTGGTGCTGTTTTGGGAAGCTGCTCATTTGTGTACAATGCATCTGTTTTAATGAAATCGTGCCCTTTGAGTGTTGGAAAATGCATAAGTACCAAAGATCTGAAATTGAGAAAGCTTAGTAGCGCAAAAATGCACATGTTCTTTTCTGTTTCAAATGTTATGTGATATACCTCTAAATCTTAGATAGTGCCATTTTTGCTTGAATGGATATTTTAATTTAGAAAAGTCATTTCATGCAAAGTGTTAAGATTGGTAAGCTGCTAAAGTGTTGATGCTTTGAAGTGTTATGCTTGCTTGGAATGCTAAATAAGCTAGAATAGCCATCTGGTGCATGAATTTTCTGTTAGAGAATTTTGAATTGCTGATTTTTAGCATGTTGCAGCTGGTATATGGTGTTCTGCTCTGAAAATATGGATTGTCCAGCTTGTGTGGAAGTAGGTAAGGCCTAGCTGTAGCTCTAGGCTGTTCTTTTGGTTAAGCTTAGCCTTGCTGAATGCTGCAGCAGCAGCTGTGAAAAAAAAAAAAATCTGTTTTGCTTGAAAGAAAGTGTTTTGTGTAATGATCCCCTATAGCTTAGCCTATTTTCTTAGTTTGATTATCTTATTGTGCTTTAAGTCCTTAGGTAGATAGGAAGCTTCCTAATTTTCCTCCTTAGCTTAGCTCAAATCTTAGGAAAGCTTGTTCCTAGTCCTTTGCCTAAACCTTATAATCCTCCTAAGCAATAAGCCTTAGCTTCTCTAAAACAAAAAAAAAAAAAAAAAGTTTGGGGGGTCCTTGCCTTGCTTTCTCACTCATTGGGGACAATGAATGGATTAAGTTTGGGGGTGAGGTAACCCTTGGAAAAAAAAAAGAAAGCATGAAAAAGAAATAGAAAAGGCAACTTAGAAAGCATTCCTCTTTGTCTTAGTTTTGCCTAAGATGCACTCCTCTCCCTTTTTGAAGATTTTCTGTTTTCCTTGAGCTTGCCTAGTAACCAGGGGGATTTATGATACCCATAGTTTGCCTCTGCGTCAAAAAGTAGCTCAAGGGAAGAGAAAACATATAAAAAAAATAATAAATGAGCAAAAAAAGAAAAGTTCAAATGAGATGAAAAAGGGATGAGTGTTAGCTTGAAGGTTACAATCTTCCCCAGGGCTTAGGTGAGCTTCACCAAAAAGTGTCGTCACTCTGAGAAGCAAGGAAGTGGTTGCTAGAGAGCAAATCTTAGTCAACTCTAAGGGAAATGAGTGTAGTTCTCGTTAGGTGATGAGCTTGGAGGCTAAGGTGAGTTTCACCATAAAGTGTTGCCATTCTTGGACCAAAAAGCTATAACCTATGAGACTTTCTGAGTTGGTAAAAAAAAAAGGAGAATAAAAAGTTAAGAGAGAAGTTTAGGTTGAGCTTAGAAGCTTTAGAGGCTAGGCAAAGAGACTATAGGATTGCTTTGCAAGCTTTAGGATTGAGATTTGTGCTAAGTTTATGCTTGAAGGTTAGTGGCTTCCTTGATGTCAATAGGCTGGTATAATTTGATATGATGGCTTTTGTAAATAGGTTGAGCTAGAGGATCATTAGAAAAGCGCTAAAAATTTGAGAATGCCAAGTTGAAAGGGTATTTTAAAAAAGGAATGTTTTGTTGAGTTGTTGTATGCATTCAGAGAGGTAAGCTTGTCAAGAAGTAGCTAGGTGCTTTAGTAGGCCATGTTGACTCCAAGCTGGATATGGGATGATGAGTTAGAGTTTTTGTAGGCTAGCATTGCTCAGGGACGAGCAATGATTCAAGTTTGGGGGTTTGATAGCTCTTAGAAATAAGAGTTATTGGTTCTCTTTTAGGCTTAAAAACTCTATTCTTTGATGTGTTTGAGCTTTGGTTTGTGCTTGAAAATGAGTATTCTTTGATGAACATTTTTTTACATATCAGTAGGCCAAGCTTGAGTTTAATTTAGTGCAGATTTCTTTTGTTTTTAGCTGATTTTTCTGGTATATGGTTACTCAGGTTTTGCTGCAGCAACTGATTTCACAAGCAGAAGGCAGAAAGTCTGGAATTTAAAAGACTGCACGTGCTAAACTCGTGGGCTCTCATTAATTGAGCTGGCAGCCATGTGGAGCTGATTTGTCCCATCTCAACCAATTGGGGAAGGTCCATGTGGATTTATGTGTCTAATCAGCCCTGAAATCAATGAAAAGAGAGGGTATAAATGCTTCTTTTGCCTAAAGAATGGGAAAAGACAAGTTGGAGAATTAACCTAGAAGCGGCTGCTGTCATTTGAGAGGAGAAAAAGACAAGGAGGCTGCTGCTAAAGGAGGATCTCCAACTTGGGAAAGCTGGAATCTACCTTGGAAGCTTTTTTTCTTCATCCTTTTTCTCTTATTCTTCCTTCTTCTAGTGTTTAGTTTGTATTTAAGGTTGTAATTATGAATGGTATGGTAGTTCACTGCTGTATTTTCATTATTTTCACCTTGAACATGAGCTAAATCCTCTTAGGTGAGGATTAGGGTGCTTAAACTTGAACTTGTTGTTTGTTTTAGTGGAACTTTATATATTGCAACTTAAAGCAAAGTGTTCTTCATGCTTAAAGCTGGAATTTCGTTTGGCCAACCATTTTCTAGCATTGTTATTTAGTGTTTGGGAAAACAATAGATAACCGACTACTTTGCTTTACCTTAGTCTTTAATGATCATGAAAATGAGTGGGTATTTAGGGATAAATAACCACCTAAGGCACTAAATCAGTGGAGCTAAAAAGAAGGGGTTAAATGGGAGTTTAATCACCCTACCTATAGGAGAATTGGAAAATTCCCGTAGAAAATACTGGGTGAGTTGTAAATTTAGAGTTTTGCTGCAACAAACAACCTGTGAGAGTGGACAACCCCTAATCTGAACCTTGCCTTCTCTGTGCTAATTCGCTGTTTTTATTGAATTTTACTTAAGTCCTTATCATTTTCAGCTTGTTTACCATTTTAATCTCTTGCACTTAGTTAAGAAAAAATATTTGGTTCTTGGTTACTTTGAATTTCATTAAAAATAGGCTTAGAAATAGTGATTTTCGTGCATCAATCCCTGTGGAGAACGATATAAAAATACTTATCACTTGCTGCTGATCGTGTGCACTTGCATGTGTGTTTGTGAGTTTTTCTTGCATATTTAGAATTACTTTGCACAAGGCAACAGAAAGCAAATAAGTTAGTAGAGATAATTACTTATGTTAGCATTATCCCACTATTTACTAATATTGATTTGATTTTATAGATGTGGTGAGTAAAGTAATTGATGTGGAATTTTCCTACCGCAAGCGCACGGGTCAAGTAATAATATAGTGAATATAAATTCGAATATCGTCCTCTGGATTGGTGTCTAGCAAATTTTAATTATCGAAAATACTTTTGACCAATTTTATTTAGGGGATCGAATTGAATGAGAATATTAGTGAATCACACACAAAACTAAAGTAAAAAGTGACAATCTAATGGGAAGAATGGTCTTAGGGCATTGATTTCACCAATTGGGATTATGGAATAATTAATGGATTATTAACATGCAATGATTCATAAATCTTGGAAATCTAATATCACACATACCTCTCCCGAGCATACATGATTATCCCACATGCAATTGAACCCGATATCCCTATCTAAATTCACTAAACATGCAAGGCATTAAGGAAACCCTTTTTAACGATTTCTGGAATTAACTATTATCTCCCGATCTCTAGCTAAATCCTAGTTATGCAAATTGGTTTCTAAGCTAAATCCTCTCTTCCGAGCTAGATTTAAGCATAAACAACATTCAATTTATGGCCGGTAAATTGAAAGCATTAAGGATACAAATATGCATAAATGAATCAATACATAAATTCCATAACATCAATCCATAATTGCCCAATGGCTACATCAATCCCTAAGAATTAAAGACCTAGCTAATCATACAACGCGTTACAATATAACTACGGTCTAAAATAGCCATAAACACTAACTAAAGTAAGAGAAAGAAGAATTAAACTCATTGTAGGCCGAGATCGAACGTCCCTGTCACGATCTCCACGAACAATGGGTTGATTTCCACCTTGCCCCCTTTGTTTTAGCCTCCAAAGCCTTGATTCTGTCCTGTTTTACGGCTCCAAAAAGTCCCAAATCGAAGTTCCCCAAAACCTAGCCGAAAAGAAGCTTATATAGCAGATTTTTCGGCGTAGCGTCTCGACGCTGCCTCTAAACACGCGCGTCTGGAAAGGAAAACTCGCAGCGTCGAGACGCTAAGGTCGCAGCGTCGAGACGCTGTGACCTTTTAGCGCCTATTCTGATATGGAATGCCAACGTCAAGACGCTCAAGAAGCAGCGTCTCGACGCTGGTCTGCATTTGACCCCAAATTGACTTTTTCCTTGTTGATTCTCTTCGGTTCTTTTGTATCTTTTCACGTCCCGAACACCCGATTGACTCCAATATCACGTTTTAGCTCCAATCAACAATTTCCTACAAAATAAACATTAAGTGCAATAAAATGGCCAATAAATCATCAAAGACTAGCTAAATTGATTAAGAAAAACTAGCTAGCTATGCTCGCTATCAAACACCCCCAAACTTAAGCTTTTGCTAGTCCTCGAGCAAACTAAAAATCACACATACAGTGGAAGAATGGATGCAACAAACATGACTTAATCCTCAAGGCTCAAAAGTCAATAACCAAGCAAGCAAGAGACATGCACATAAGGACCAATGAGGGAGACAAATTAAAATTTTTCCATAATTAACTTGCACAAGCGAGATCTAACTCAACAAGATCAGACTCTACTAGCTCGGGATTGATTTATTAAACTCTCAGCTCATCTTCCCTCTACACTGGCACTAAGGTTTCACTAATGAGTTAATGGAACAAATTAGTTTGTTTTTCTTCATACTTAGGTGCTTTTAATTAATAATTAAATTAAGCATTTATATGTGGCACTAGCTTTCACACACCCATTGCAGGGACCCTTAACCTGAATTTTCTCTGGTTGGCCTAACTGATCACAACAGGGGTAGCTCTTTTTGGCTTAATCTTTATTAACCATTGCATATTGTGCACAAGCCATGGCATTATTTTTTTTCTCAACAATAACAACAAGAATGATTTTTTCTTTCATGATTATGATAAGCAGGTATTCTTTTCTTTTCTCCTAAGCAAGATCAAACATGCTAATTTGCAAAAAAATTAACTCTTTAGCTCTACCCTACACCTATCGAGGTGACAACAAGCATATGAACCCAATAATTCGCTCCTAAGCATTCAAATCCAAATCTAGCCAAGACAAATACTCTACTCATGCAAGCCATCTCCTAGAAAAAGTTTAAAAAGTCTCCCTTTTTGGGCACTCATGCTTATAACTCATCGCAAGCTTGAAAATTGACAAGAAAGCCTATCCTAGGACATCATAGTCATGCAAAAGTACATCCAGAAAACAACCATATGCATAATTCAAAGAAGACTCAAAACTATAGCCCGAACTCAGTTGCTCAAGGGCTCCACAAACATGCTAATCCACCCCCAAACTTAAAACATGCATTGTCCTCAATGTATAACGAAAATAAGGCATAAACAAGCATGAGAACAATAAAAGAATGAAATGAGTGAACAATACTGGCCTGGAATGATGATGACTTCTTGACTGAAAACTTGAAAGCTTGAAAGCAAATGAGAGACAGAAAACAAGACCTACAAAACAGACACAACCAATAAATAAAACTCAAAAGAAAGACACAACTAAACTTACTTGGGTTGCCTCCCATAAGCGCTTGTTTAACGTCATTAGCTTGACATGTTGACCAAATAGGCATCAAGGTGGTCTCCTGTCACATTTTCCATCACTGGTGCTCTTCCTAGAACCTCTCCTGTAGCCCACCATCATTGTATCTAATGTGTTCTTGGGGTCCTCAAAAGCTTTTAAAACTTTCTTCTCCTGTTGGACTCTTATGATTAGCTCCATGTGTTCAATATCAATTATAACCCTCCCTGTAGCAAGGAATGGTCTCCCTAATATAATAGGCATAGCAGGATTTTCTTTAATATCCAACACGAAGAAATCAACAGGAAGGAGAAATCTACCTACTTTGATCAGCACATTTTCCACAATTCCATACGGACTAACCACAGATTGGTCAGCCAGTTGTAGTCTAACAACCGTAGATTTTATTTCTCCTATGTTAAGCTTTTTACATAATGATAGAGGAATTATATTTATGCTAGCCCCTAGATCACATAGTGCTCTACATGAAAAAGTACCAAAATTACAAGGAATAGTAAAACTCCCTGGGTCAGACAATTTTTCTGGTACTCCCTGTTGGACACGAGCACTGCACGTCGATGCAAGATATACAGTCTCCAACTTCTTTTCCTTTTTCTTCTTGTTGAGCCATTCCTTCATGAATTTTCTGTAATGAGGCATCTGCTCCAAGGCATCTAAAAAAGGAATATTAACATGCAACCCCATAAAAGCATCTAAAAACTTATCAAACTTAACCTTAGAATTTTTCTTTTTCTTTGATTTAGGAACTAAAACAGTAAGAGGAGGGATAGAAGGCTCAGGATTAAGCTTTTCAGCTTCGTTTGAGGTGGTGCCTTCTTCAACTCCTCCTATGAGTTCCTCTAGTTCAATAGTCTCCTCCTCGTGATGCACAGAGACGGCCTTGCAGTACTCCATTGAAGGTTTATCTTGCTCAGCTGGGGTTTTACCTTTATTCATGGTGTTGACAACACTTACCAGTTGTCCCAGCTGAGTCTCTATGTTCTTGATGGCTGCAGAATGACCATTGACAGTGGTGTTTATAACAATCACGGCCTCCTCAAGCTTATTTGTCCTGTTACTTGATTATGCAATAAAGGCTCCAACAAGATCTTCTAAAGACTTTTTATTTTCTTGCTTAGGAGTGAAGCCAGGAGGATTCAGAACATTCTTATTATTAGCATAGGAAAAATTCTCATGATTTCTATTGCTAGGGTGATAATGTGTAGGTGTGGAATTATTATTATACCCCCTAGAATTAAAATTAGAGACATACTGAACCTGCTCGAGATTTTTCTCTCGAGTCTGCGATGCGAGGGCAGCTGCAGACTCGATCGTTTGAGCGCTCCCTGTACCTGAAAATTTTAAGAACGCATTAGCCAGGGAAGACATCTCTGGGCCTGAAGTGCACTTACGTTATCGATCTCAAATACTCCAGCAGCAATCTTTTTGGGTCCCGACCGCTCCGATGGCCACTGATAGCTATTGGTGGCCATCTCCTCTAATAAAGTCCTACCACTCTCAACAGTCTTGGACAACAGAGTCCCACCTGCAGCTGCATCAACGATAGTTTTTGTGCTAGGAGTTAAACCATTATAAAATAACTGAACCTGGAGCCAGTCGGGGTAGCCACGCTGAGGGCACTTCCTTAGCAGCTCTTTAAATCTTTCCCAAGCCTCAAACAGCTGCTCATCGAATTGTTGCTGGAATGTCCCAATTTTGGTCCTCAGCTTGACTGTCTTGTTAGGAGGAAAGAACTTCTTTAAGAATGCCTGGACCAAGGCATCCCAAGTGGTAATGCTCCCAGGTGGAATAGATTGTAACCAGTCCCTCGCTTTGTCCTGCAATGAAAAAGGAAATAAACGTAAGTGAATGGCGTCTTCAGAAACACCATTTAACTTTACCGTCCCACAGATGTCTAGGAAGGATTTCAGATGAGAATTTGGATCCTCCATGGGCGATCCCCTGTAGGCACAGTCTCGAGCCATCTGAATGAGACCTGTTTTCAACTCAAAATTATTAGCATTAATTGGGGCGTAGACAATCCCCGACTGTTGCTCCTGAAAGATCGGCTGAAAATAGTCCCTGATGGGCTTAGGTTCTTCAGGATTAGGATTGGCCATTTGGATGTTTTCTTGATTTTCCCTTCGAAGTCTATTGAAAGTTCTTTCGATCTCTGGATCTAAGGGAAATAAGGCCAATTCCCTAACCTTTCGCATGCACCAACTTCCCTAACCTAAAAAAGGAAAATAAAAGAAAAGGAAATAAAACAAATTAGGAAAGAAACAAGAAAAGGAAAATAATGAATCTAACTAAGGAAACTAGAATCTACAAAAGGAACACAAAATAAACTAATATGGAATGCAAATATTAATATGATAAAAACCAAAAATGAAACTAACAAATAAGGAAAAACTAATCTAAAAAGGAATAAGCTAAAAATCTATCAATGGAGAATTCAAACAAATATGGAAAATTCTAAATATGGAAAAATCTAAGAATGAACAAGAAAAACAAAAACGGAAAAAATACAATCTACCAAAAAACAAAAATAATAAAAATAACAAAAAAATAAAATACACCCTAAACTAAGACCGGACAATTTTTCTACGATATTAAAATTGACTAAATATGCCAATCCCCGGCAACGGCGCCAAAAACTTGATGTGGAATTTTCCTACCGCAAGCGCACGGGTCAAGTAATAATATAGTGAATATAAATTCGAATGTCGTCCTCTGCATTGGTGTCTAGACAATTTTAATTACCGAAAATACTTTTGACCAATTTTATTTAGGGGATCGAATTGAATGAGAATATTAGTGAATCACACACAAAACTAAAGTAAAAAGTGACAATCTAATGGGAAGAATGGTCTTAGGGCATTGATTTCACCAATTGGGATTATGGAATAATTAATGGATTATTAACATGCAATGATTCATAAATCTTGGAAATCTAATATCATACATACCTCTCCCGAGCATACATGATTCTCCCACATGCAATTGAACCCGATATCCCTATCTAAATTCACTAAACATGCAAGGCATTAAGGAAACCCTTTTTAACGATTTCTAGAATTAACTATTATCTCCCGATCTCTAGCTAAATCCTAGTTATGCAAATTGGTTTCTAAGCTAAATCCTCTCTCCCGAGCTAGATTTAAGCATAAACAACATTCAATTTATGGCCGGTAAATTGAAAGTGTTAAAACTGCTTTTTTAAAAATTGAAAATCACGTGGTTTAGTCTTTCTTAAAATAGCCTTTTAAAATTAATTTATTTTGGCTGATTGATTTAGGCAAATTTTATTTTATTTGGTATTTCATTTACTGTGTTGTCTCACTCATTCTCTCTCAAGCTTTTCTCTCGATGAAATGGGTAAATGGTCTTTTCATCTTCCTCCATCTTGGTTGTGTTTTTCTCTGTTTCTCTGCTTTCAACCTAAGGTAAGTTTTTCTTTGCCTTATGTTTCTCCTTTGATTGTGGGTTGATTCGTTTGCCAACAAAGCTCCAACGTCTTTTTCTTCTCTTGATTTTGGAAAGCTCATGGTGATTTGCAAATCACCATTGATTATTTTTCGTTCAAGAAAATTTTCTTCAATCTTCTTGGTTTTAGTATTGTATCTCTCATTTATAGTTTTTCCTTTTTATGCATGTTGATTTCCTTGAGGGCTTTCTATTTAAAGTTAGTTTTCTTGCTGGTTTGAGCGACTGATTTTCAGAGGAGCCTTTTGCACTTTTTGTATTCTCTGGATGCTCACCGTATATTCGAAAAGAGAGGTCTTTATGTGTGTAAGTTTGCTTGTGTTCACCATCTCACATCATCTAATGTATGGTATCGACTCGTTCCTTGAGGAGTAGAAGTCAACTGATACTTTAAGCAAGGAAGGGAGTTCCTTGAACCTAAATCTACAAGGGGAGCTTGTAGACAATCCATCTCAAAGATCACCATCAAACAACGAACAACTGCAAATCAAGAAAAAAGGAGTTCTTCTTATTCGTTTTGTTCGTTCTTTGTTTGTTTTCATAAAATTGTAATTTTGTGACTGATCTTTTAGTGGATTATTTTCTGGGCGTGGCCCCGTGGTTTTTTTATCCCAACTTTGGGATTTTTCCACGTACAAAATCTCTCGTGTTAATCTCCTCCTCTGTTGTCTCTCATACTAATTTTGATTGGTCTGATAAATTAGTATAAGTTATATCTAAGTGTAGGTTTTGTCTAAATTGTGAGATTTTATATCATTATGAATAAATTCCTTTTTATAAAGTTTATTGAATAAATTTAGATTAATATAAAATTAATGGCTAGTTTCAAGAATTAGGTTCTATCAATTGGTATCAGAGCAAGTCGCTTAAATTATTAGAGAGATCTTGGGAATATTATTAACCGGTTCTTGTTGTTTGATTATCTATGTCTATTTCAGAAAATCTGACATCTACTAGATCGCCCCTACTGAATGGAGGAAATTATCCATATTGGAAAATCAGGATGAGACCGTACATAAAAGCTATGGACGAGAAAGCATGGAAATCCGTGTTAACTGGTTGGTCATCTCCTACTAAGATAGATGAGGAAAGAAAGAAAGTCTCTCTAAAACCAGAGATAGAGTGGACCATTGAGGAAGATAGATTATCAAACTGTAACAGCAAAGCCTTAAATGCCATATTTAGCTGTGTGGATTCTGATCAAATCAAGCTCATCTCGACTTGTGAAACTGCAAAAGAGGCGTGGGACATTCTCCAAAAAACCTATGAAGGGACTGGTGATGTGAAACGCACTAAACTTATTATGCTTACTACTCGCTTTGAAAATCTAAGTATGTTAGAAAGTGAGTCATTATCTGATTTTTATACCAAACTATGTGATATTGCAAATGAGTCGTTTGCCTTAGGTGAGAAAATGTCTGAATCTAAACTAGTTCGAAAAATAGTTCGATCTTTACCTGAAAGGTTCTCACCTAAGATTACTGCTATAGAGGAGAGTAAAGATCTTGATAACATGAAAGTAGATGAGTTAATGGGTTCACTTAGAACTTTTGAACTTAACATGAAACACAGGAATCAGGAAAAGTCAATTGCTCTCAAAACGACTCAAGGATCATGCATCAACAATGACGAAGATAGTGATGAGGATCAAATAGCTTTATTGACGAAAAATTTCAGCAAGTACATGAAAAGAATATCAAGAAATAATAGAAATAAAAAATCCTTCAAAGGATCAAACAATGTTGTCCCTAAACCTCCTGAGAAGAAAAAAGGCATACAATGTAGAGAGTGTAGTGGTTTTGGACATGTTCAAGCAGAATGGCAAACACTCTTAAAAAGAAAAACAAAGCCATGACCCTTACATGGAGTGATGAAGAGTCAGATGAGGACAAAGAAGAAAGCTTTGTAAGTAATGTTGCTTTTATTGCCTCTTTTACTAATAATTCTACTGATGTACAGGAAGTAAGTTCTGAAATCCAAAGCATTGATGAAAATCTTGCTGATATATCTGATGAAGAAGGAGATTCCATTGAAGAAGTCTATTCCTAAATGTATGAGGAATGGATCAAAGTATGCGAAACGAATAAATCTCTTTCTGAGCAAGTTAAGGTTTTAATGGAGGTAAAATCTGGTCTTATTTCAAAAAATGAGCATCTTAATAACTTGCTTATAGAAAAGGAAAATGAGTCAGGAGAAGTCAAACTCAAGCTAAAAAATACTCATAAAGGATTAACACTCTTGAATTCTGGTACTGGAACACTTGATGAAATATTGAGTTCTACAAAAGTTTTTAGAGATCAAACAGGCATTGGCTATAAGGGAGAATCATCCAAAAAACCCAATATGGCTGACAATACTCAGCAAACAGCTAGAAGCTTTTTTGTCAAGGAAAATCAAAATGGTAGAAAGAGCTATCAAATGGAAAACGGTAAAAACGTGTATCAAGGTACGAACTCAACATTTATTCCTACTTGTTATTTTTGTGGCACTCTAGGTCATATCAAACTGAATTGTTTTAAATTAAATAATATTTTAAAAAGGAATCGAGATCGATTCAAGCCTAGAGATACAAACCAAACTTGGGTTCAAAAGAATTATTACAAAAGCTTTGTTGCCTTTACTTGTTTAAAAGCTTGTTCTACTGATACTTGGTATTTTGATAGTGGTTGTTCCAGACATATGACTGGATGTAGAGATTTTTTATCTGATTATAAAAAATATCATGTGGAGATGTTACTTTTGGTGATGGGAAATCTGGAAAAATTATGGGAAAAGAAACTCTAAACAAAAGTGGCTTTCCTAAATTGAAAAATGTTCTTCATGTTGGAGGTCTCACTGCAAATCTAATTAGCATAAGTCAAATTTGTGATTCTAACCTTCATGTTGCCTTCAATAGCAAAGAGTGTAATGTTTTTAATAAAAATGGAGATTGCATTCTTAAGGGTAGTAGATCTACTGATAATTGCTATATTATTTCTCTAGATTCCTTGTGTTTGAATGTCACTAAAAATGAAACTGATCTATGGCATGAAAGACTTGGTCACTTGAACTATAAAGCTTTGAATAAGATATCAAGTGCAGAACTTGTTCGAGGACTTCCAAAGCTGGAAAAAAAGCCTCCTGGATTGTGTGAATCATGCCAACATGGGAAACAAGTGAAAAATCCTCACAAAAAATCATGTTATGTAAGTACCACAAAACCTTTGGAATTATTGCATATGGATCTTATGGGTCCAATTCAAGTGGAAAGTGTAGGAGGTAAGAGATTTATATTTGTTAGTGTAGACGATTTTTCTAGATATTCTTGGGTTGATTTTTTAAGAGAAAAATCTGATTGTTTTGATGCTTTCAAGAAGTTATGTAGAAAAATTCAAAATGAGAAGAGTACGTCAATTGAGAAAATCATCAGGATTAGAAGTGACCATGGTAGAGAATTTGAAAATAGCTCGTATTCATTTTTCTGTGATAAGCATGGCATAACTCATGAATTTTCTGCCCCTAAGACTCCAGAACAAAATGGTATTGTAGAAAGAAAAAATAGAACTCTACAAGAAATGGCTAGAGTTATGTTGAATAGTAAGAAATTGACAAAGAAACTATGGGCTGAGGCTATAAATACTGCTTGCTACACTATAAATAGGGTGTATCTTAGACCAGGAACTACTAAAACTCCTTATGAAATTTGGAAAGGAAGAAAACCAAATCTTAGTCACTTTCATATATTTGGCAGCACTTGCTATATTCTTAGAGATAGAGAGCAATTGGGTAAATTTGATGCTAAAAGTGATACTGGTGTGTTTCTAGGATATTCTAATAATAGTAGAGCTTATAGAGTTTATAACATGAGAACTGAAACTATTATGGAATCCTCTAATGTTGTTGTTGATGATCACAAGGACTTTTCTGAATTTTCTAAAGAAATAGAAATTATGAGCTTCGTGGATGGTGTATCAGAAACATTCTCTGATCATGATGGGGATGAAGAAATTCACGTATCTGAAACTAATCACATAAAAGCCACAACAGACACAGTTGCAACTGTTGAGTCAGAACATAATGACAGAATTGAAAATCCAGTTGCGACAACAGATGATCCTACTCCTTCATTTGATATCAACAAACAAATTACAAGGGAACCATCAACGAGAGTACAACACAATCATCCTACTGACCTTATCATAGGTAATTTAAATGATGGCATGCTCACCAGGAAAAGGTTAGTCAATTTTGCTCAATATGTATGCTTTACTTCTTTAATTGAGCCAAAAAATATTAAAGAAGCTTTATTAGACACATGTTGGGTCAATGCCATGCATGAAGAACTTGAACAATTTTCTAGAAATGATGTGTGGAAATTGGTTCCTAGACCTTACCATACTAATGTGATTGGCACTAAATGGATTTTCAAGAATAAAACTGATGAGTCTGGTAATGTGGTAAGAAATAAAGATCGTCTTGTAGCACAGGGATATACACAGGTTGAAGGAATTGATTTTGAAGAAACATTTGCCTCTGTAGCTAGACTAGAATCCATTAGATTTTTTTTTAGTCATTGCTTGCTCTCTAGGAATTAAATTGTATCAAATGGATGTTAAGTCTGCTATTTTAAATGGCATTTTAGGAGAAGAAATTTATGTTGAACAACCAAAAGGTTTTGAGGATCCTAAATATCCTAATCATGTGTATAAACTAAAAAAGGCTTTATATGGATTAAAACAAGCCCCAAGAGCTTGGTATGAACGACTAACCGTTTTCTTGATGAATAATGGTTTTAAAAGAGGAAGTGTTGATAAAACTTTGTTTGTCAATAATGATTCCGGTCTTTTGATCGTTCAAATATATGTGGACGACATTATCTTTGCTGCTACACATGATTCTCAGGTAAAAGAATTTGTTGGTAAAATGACAAATGAATTTGAAATGAGTATGGTTGGTGAACTATCCTACTTTCTAGGACTTCAAGTTAAACAAAATGAAAATGGTTTGTTCATTACTCAAAGTAAGTATGCTAAGACCTTAGTGAAAAGATTTGGTCTTGATTCTGGTAAACATATGAAAACACCCATGAGTAGCTCTACTAAATTAACTAAAGATGATATGGGTACAAATGTTGATCAAACTCTTTACCGAAGCATGATTGGTAGTTTACTCTATTTAACTGCAAGTAGACCTGACTTATGTTATAGTGTGGGTGTTTGTGCTCGGTATCAATCTATGCCTAAGGAATCTCATTTGAATGCAGTAAAAAGAATAATTAAATATGCTAGTGGAACTGTTGACTATGGTATTCATTTTTCACGAGACAGTAATTTTGCTTTAGTTGGATATAGTGATGTTGATTGGGCAGGAAATGCAGACGATAGAAAAAGTACCAGTGGTGGTTGCTTCTATCTCGGGAACAATTTGATTTCCTGGCATAGCAAGAAACAAAACTGTATTTCCTTATCAACTGCAGAAGCAGAATACATAGCCGCAGATAGTTGTTGTACACAATTGTTATGGATGCGACAAATGCTTACTGATTATGGTATTTCTACTGACTCTATGACTATTTATTGTGATAATACAAGTGATATAAATATTGCTAAAAATCCTGTACAACACTCTCGTACTAAGCACGTTGATATTCGTCATCACTTTATTCGTGAACTAGTTGAAAGCAAACAAATTCATATTGAGCATGTTTCTACAGAAAAACAACTAGCAGATTTATTCACAGGCTTTGGACTTTTCAAAATTTGAGCTTCTTCGTAAGGAATTGGGAATTTGGCTTGTTTAGTTTATTTTTTGCCTTCTTTTCTTTATTTTGTTTTGTTTGCAATTTCAATCTTGCCTGATGCTTGAGATTTTTTTTTTCTTGCTCTTGTCCCACTTTATTGTTTTTTTTCTTTAGCTTTGTTGTGTCCAAAACAGGGGGAGTGAAGAGCTATCAGATTGGTAATTCAACTCCAAGGAGTATTATTCATCTTTGTGAGAGTTCATGACCATAGTGGGAGTTTTATTGTTAAGTGATTTTTTTATCTGATTGCCTTGATGATGTTTTTTGCCAAATCAAAGCCAAAGGGGGAGTTTGTTAAAACTGCTTTTTTAAAAATTGAAAATCAGGTGGTTTAGTTTTTCTTAAAATAGCCTTTTAAAATTAATTTATTTTGGTTGATTGATTTAGGAAAATTTTATTTTATTTGGTATTTCATTTAATGTGTTGTCTCACTCATTCTCTCTCAAGCTTTTCTCTCGATGAAATGGGTAAATGGTCTCTTCATCTTCCTCCATCTTGAATGTGTGTTTCTCTGTTTCTCTGCTTTCAACCTAACGTAAGTTTTTCTTTGCCTTATGTTTCTCCTTTGATTGTGGGTTGATTCGTTTGCCAATAAAGCTCCAACGTCTTTTTCTTCTCTTGATTTTGGAAAGCTCATGGTGATTTGCAAATCACCATTGATTATTTTTCGTTCAAGAAAATTTTCTTCAATCTTCTTGGTTTTAGTATTGTATCTCTCATTTATGGTTTTTCCTTTTTATGCATGTTGATTTCCTTGAGGGCTTTCTATTTAAAGTTAGTTTTCTTGCTGGTTTGAGCGACTGATTTTCAGAGGAGTCTTTTGCACTTTTTGTATTCTCTGGATGCTCACCGTATATTCGAAAAGAGAGGTCTTTATGTGTGTAAGTTTGCTTGTGTTCACCATCTCACATCATCTAATGTATGGTATCGACTCGTTCCTTGAGGAGTAGAAGTCAACTGATACTTTAAGCAAGGAAGGGAGTTCCTTGAACCTAAATCTACAAGGGGAGCTTGTAGACAATTCATCTCAAAGATCACCATCAAACAACGAACAGCTGCAAATCAAGAAAAAGGGAGTTCTTCTTATTCATTTTGTTCGTTCTTTGTTTGTTTTCATAAAATTGTAATTTTGTTACTGATCTTTTAGTGGATTATTTTCTGGGCGTGGCCCCGTGGTTTTTTTATCCCAACTTTGTGATTTTTCCACGTACAAAATCTCTCGTGTTAATCTCCTCCTCTGTTGTCTCTCATACTAATTTTGATTGGTCTGATAAATTAGTATAAGTTATATCTAAGTGTAGGTTTTGTCTAAATTTTGAAATTTTATATCATTATGAATAAATTCCTTTTTATAAAGTTTATTGAATAAATTGAGATTAATATAAAATTAATGGCTAGTTTCAAGAATTAGGTTCTATCAGAAAGCATTAAGGATACAAATATGCATAAATGAATCAATACATAAATTCCATAACATCAATCCATAATTGCCCAATGGCTACATCAATCCCTAAGAATTAAAGACCTAGCTAATCATACAACGTGTTACAATATAACTACGGTCTAAAATAGCCATAAACACTAACTAAAGTAAGAGAAAGAAGAATTAAACTCGTTGTATAGGCCGAGATCGAATGTCCCCGTCACGATCCCCACGAACAATGGGTTGATTTCCACCTTGCCCCCTTTGTTTCAGCCTCCAAAGCCTTGATTCTATCATGTTTTACGGCTCCAAAAAGTCCCAAATCGAAGTCCCCCAAAACCTAGCCGAAAAGAAGCTTATATAGCAGATTTTTCGTCGTAGCGCGACGCTGCCTCTAAAACACGCGCGTCTGGAAAGGAAAACTCGCAGCGTCGAGACGCTGTGACCTTTTAGCGCCTATTCTGATATGGAATGCCAGTGTCGAGACGCTCAAGAAGCAGCGTCGACCAGTCTGCATTTGACCCCAAATTGACTTTTTCCTTGTTGATTCTCTTCGGTTCTTTTGTATCTTTTCACGTCCCGAACACCCGATTGACTCCAATATTACGTTTTAGCTCCAATCAACAATTTCCTACAAAATAAACATTAAGTACAATAAAATGGCCAATAAACCATCAAAGACTAGCTAAATTGATTAAGAAAAACTAGCTAGCTATGCTCGCTATCAGTAATCCAAGTTAAACTAATATCTGTAGGAAGAACTAAGGTCAATTTTCTTTAAAAAAAAAAAAAAAACTAATGTCAATCATGTAAAAAAAATATATATTTATGGACAATAGGTATATTAAAATGTGAATCTCAAACGATTGCTTAAACTAAGAATCTATATAACTAAGTTTAATTAATTTTAAATTCACTTTACTTCATAATAATATAGTCAAATTATTACACGTGCATCGCACGTGGTAAAAACCTAGTTAGTTATAAGTTTAGACATCATAACCTCAAAAGGTTTGAAGTTCGATATCCACTCCAACATAGTTTTGAACTCAAATTTAACTAAATGAAATTGATAGTTATCCTCTCCAAAATTCATCAATACACGAACTATAAAGATAATGGCTTAATGTTTTCTATATTTGTTAAAATTGTCTTTTCTTCCCAATGGTTTTAATTATTATTATAAATTTAGGATTTTTTGTTCAAATATGCACCAACCGATTTCCTTATCTTTATCATTTGTGTACTAGGTTTTTTTTTTTTTTTTTTTTTTTTTAATAAATAACTTCACCAGAGCCTTATGTTAATATGAGTTTTTGTATATGTGCATCGAAAAATACCTTTGACAAGATTGATTGCAACTATTAGGTCCCAGCCAACAAATTTAATAGATTCAAAAGCAAGGACAATAAAGAACATGTTATAATTTTCAAAAGAAAAAAAAAAAACATGTCAGAAAAGTAGTCAAAGATTTAGTTGAGAACCAATTTAAAATAGTTTTTCATGTTTCAAAAAAAGAATTTTTAAAAATTATATTTGGTTGACTGTTTATATTTTTTTATTTTTTAGTTTTAAATTTTAGTTTAACATATTACAGATTACCTTTCATATATATTTATATATATATTTTTCCAAAACAAATTGTTTTTTAATTTCAAAATTGATCAACAATAATTTTGGTGGATGAAAATATAACATCAACCTTTTACAAGTCTTTCAACCATCTTTCTTAAAATTTGTTTCAAAACTGTTATGGGTAATTTTGGACCACTCCGATGTACGAGGAGCTGACGAGGAAAATCGGACAGAAATCAGTCTGGAGGGTGGACCCCAAGGGCGAAACGGGCCAGTGGGTCAGGCCAAGACCGAAGGGGTCGGGTTTTTAGCCTGACCCCATGCTCGGCCTCGGCCATGGGCCGAGGCTGACCCTCGACCCGCTTGCGCGGGTCGATCTCGTCCGGCTCCGTTTGGCTCCTACTGCCTCTGTCCGCCTGGTTCGTCCCGAAACGCCTCCGAATTCCTAAAAATCCTAGGAGGATGAGCAGGTATTTATACCCCTCTTCGCCACTAAAGAAGGGGACCTGAACTCTCTACTCTCTCTTGCTCTCTAGCCCTCCTACTCCCGTTTTCTGACTTGGTATGAATTGGCTAGCACCACACCGGTGTGTAGGTTTACAGTTTTGCAGGCCATGTCTTCCCCCTCATCTACAAATTTACCGTTGGTGGCACGTAAAGGTCAGGTGAGTTTCCCTGACCAAATTTGACCATCAACAAAAACAATAACACAATTTTTTTGTCGAAATGATTTTTCCAAAGAAGCATTATTACGTGTTTACTTTTTATATTTTTTATGCCCAAATCGGACATGAGTAAATCTATCACATTTGCATGATCAACGGATCATTTTGGGAATTAAATACTTGCAAAATAATAGTTTACACATTGATGTGATGCTTTTCGTACCAGTTCTAATGTGTAAGTTAGATAACAGGTTTTTTAGATGTGTAGCAAAAGTTAGGGTTTTTTAGATTATCTCTATAAAAGTCTATTCTTTCTATTTATATGAGATTGACATAAGACCTTCTTCTTAATCAAGTGAGTCGAGCTCATGTAAATCAGTACCGTAGGAGTGTTTTGAAGGACCTACTTTGTTTGTAGGCTAGCTAGCCCTAGCCTAGTTGAGCCTTAGGTAGGCCTTGGACTTGACTTGGCTTTGTGGCCCAACCAAGCCACGTTAACCTAATCCTTGGGTTATTTGGCTCAAGGATCAGTCTATCTTGGACTATATTGAGTTCAACTTCGCCTTCACATCGAGCACCTTCGTTCGTCATGGGTCCTTCTTCTTTGAAAAGCTTTCGTAGTACTTACTATAACTTGTTGGGTCTAATTTTACCAATAACAATATTCAATTGAAAGAAAACACATATTTTGACCAAATCTATAATCTCAGTTTAGAAGTGAAGTCACATGAGAAAAAATTACAAAAGAGTTTAAATAAACATTATAAGTCAAGTGAATCTTTGCATTGTGCTATAATTGTCCAATTTAATTTCTAAAAGGGCCGGTTGCAAGGATAGCAATATGGGCCAAAATAATTGCAAATCTAGCAACCCACAAAAAAAATTGCAAAAATGGCAAAATCTAATAGTTTGTGTGTTGCATTTACTAAAATACCCCTCCAGATTTTCTTTCACTATTAGAAAGTTTTTCTATCACTGATAGATTCTATCAGTGATAGAAAGATTTTCTATCAGTGATAGAAATTTTCTTTCACTGATAGATTCTATCATATGATAGAAAATTTTTCTACTACTGATAGATTCTATCAGCGATAGATATTTTTCTATCACTTGTTCGGTGTTCTATCAGTGTTTGGTTGTTGTTATTTGGTTTTCTATCAGTGTTTGGTTTTTGTTTTTCAGTGTTTGATTTCTATAATCGTTCGTTTTTGCTTTATTTTTCAATGCTCGATTTCACCATGTATCACCATCGCTGATAGAAACAAAAGATCTTCTATCACTGGTAGAAAAGTATCAGTGATAGAAAGATTTTCTATAACTCACGAAAAGTTTTTCTATCAGTCTCAGTGACAGAGATAGAAAGTTTTTCTATCACTCATAGAAAGATTTTCTATGAATGATAGAAATTTTTTCTATCACTCATAGAAAAAATTTCTATAAGTGATAGAAGATTTCTATCACTGATAGGTTCTATCAGGGATTGAAATATTTTCTATCAAGAGTTTTCTATCATTGATAAAATATCTTTCTATCACTGATAGAATAGTAAAATTTTCTATCAGTGATAGAAATCTTTTATTACTGATAGAAAGCTTTTCTATCGGTGATAGAAAGTTTTTCTATCACGTATAGATTATATCGATGATAGAAAGATTTCTATCGGAGATAGAAAGATTTTTATGGGTGATCAGGGATTGAAAGATTTTTTATCAAAAGTTTTTCTATGATTTTCTATAAAAAAGTTTTTTTTATCACTGATAGAACCTATCAGTGATAGAAATCTTTTATCACTGATAGAAAAAGTTTCTATTAGTGATAGAAATCTTCTATTCTATCAGTGATAGAAACTTTCTGATAGAAAATTTTTCTACCACTGATAGAATCTATCAGTCATAGAAATATTAGTGATAGAAACTTTCTATCGCCGATAGAAAATTTTTCTACCACTGATAGAATCTATCAGTGATAGAAATATCACTGATAGAAACTTTATTCTATCAGTGATAGAAACTTTCTATCACTGATAGAAACTTTATTCTATCAGTGATAGAAACTGATAGAAACTTTCTATCACTGATAGAAAATTTTTCTACCACTGATAGAATCTATCAGTAATAAAAAGACTTTCTATCAGTTAAAAAAAAAAAAACTGACGAGAAAGAAGAAGATGGACACACAGGGGCAATTTAGGAATATAAAAAATTAATTCAAAAATTTTGCCATATTTGCAAATATTTTTAAAAATTGCTATATTTGCAATTATTTACCTTCATGTTGCCACCCATTACAATTATCCTTTCTAAAATGATATGAGAGAGATGACCTAATTGATAAAATCTAAGTAATGTACTTACTCAAGAAAGAGATAGGCGAGCCAATTCATACCAAGAATCTGCTTTGGTATTCAAATTCTCTTCGCTAATTACTTGGTGAAGAAAAAAAAAACTTTCCATAGTAATAAGAATTAACGTGTAGAATCAAAATGAAAAATTCATATTTTTGTTGACACATCGGAATAAAGTTTCTAATACATTTTTCCAATTTCTAAGAAGTCAACAAAAATATCAAATTTTCTCCTTTAAAAAAAAATCAATTTTTCTTTAATTATTTCTCCTAAATTTATGTTGGCTCACAAGTATGATGTAAGTTTTATCAATAGTGAATTTTAACATCAAACAATCGTGAGGATATTGTTATGAGTAATTTTGGCTTAGCAGGTGCACCGGAGAAGAAGGATTTCAGGTCCAGTCGAGATCGGCCCAAGGGAGAAAAAGCCCACCAGAGGTGGATTTACACCTCGTCCTCGGCCCAAAGCCGAGGCCGAGGATCTGGTCGGCCTCGGCCCAATGCCGAGGCCGACCGGGCTAGCTCGCCCATCTGCGGCCAGGGCCACCCGGATCCGTCCCCCAGGGCCCGGTAGCAGGGAGTCACGTGTGATGGACAGTGCGAGAAGGGAAAACCCTAGCAAGAGGAGGGATATAAAGTCTTAGAGATGATCCAGGAAAGAGGTAACTGATATCTGAACTCTAAACCCCATTGAACTACACTTTTCGACTGGGAGACCGGCCGGAGTTTTACCGATCACTGACTTAAGCATCGGAGCGCGTGTGGCAAGCACCACACTGGTGTGCAGTGCTCACTTTCTTTCTTTGCAGGTCACGTCTTCTCCATATCTCAACAAATTCATTGTTGGTGTCACGTGAAGGGCAGGTGAGCGCTTGGCCAGATTTTGACATCAACAGATATAATTTTAAAATGTAACAACGAACAAGACTAAATTGAATTAGAAAGCTAAAAAATAATTGGGAAATTGCAATGGGTAGCAAAAAATATTAGGATATTTGCAAATTTAACTATGATTTATTAGGTTTGCAAATATAGCAAAATTTTAAAAATCTGATTTCCGTTTTTTTTATTATTCCAATTTTACCCTTGTTGGTATATCAATAGGTATATTAGTAGTATATCTGATATATTTTATATTTACTGATATACGAAAAATAAAGTATATCAAATTTGATATACTCGAATGAATACAATGATATACCTAATATACTAATGATATATCTAATATATACTTGATTTGATAAACATAATATTTGATATACCAATGATATACTTGATATGTTACTTTCTTTACTTATATTTGTTATATTTTCTTTTATCTGTTGTATTATTTACATATTTTAAATGAAATGTTTGTCTTTTATAAAATAAATGTTTGTCTTCTATACCTGTTATGAAGATTGATACACCGTTGATATACCTCATTTTTTTACTAGTCAAATCATTAATAAATATACATGATTATGAGTAGCTAAATACATCAATGATAGACTTGTTATTAAAAAAAATCATTGATATATACACATTCAACCGAGAGGTTAGATGTTTAAATCCTCTACCACACATATTGTCCCAAAATAAAGCTAATATATCTAATTCTTTATTAATGAAGTATATCAAAGATATCTAAACTAATGAAAGCTCATGTGTAAAGTATATTATATTTATGAAATATACATCTGATATACTATATATTTAGTATAACAATTGATTGATATACCAAATATCTAATACATTATATTCACGAAATATACATCTGATATACTATATATTTACTATATATTTAGTATATCAGTTGATTGATATACCAAATATCTAGTATATTTTTAGGGTTTAATATACTAGATATTTGGAAGTGGACGACAAGTTGAGGTTATTTTAGTCTTTTTGCGTTATTGTTTGGGCCGGGCCAAACGTTTTTTTGTCATATCTGCAAACCCAATAAATCAAAGGCACGCCTGCAATTATTGATTTTTTTTTTTGCTATTGATGCAAATGCCCCAAAATAATATTAATTTCATTAGTTATCCAGATTAAAACCAACCATAATTTTCATTACAAAAATATATATTTTTCATGTTTAAAAAAGATGGTTGATTTTTCAATTTAAATTTGTTTTATTAACATTATATTTGATATAATATAATTCAAATATAATAATTGAATAAAGGTTTTGGGCTGATTCTTTTTACCAACAAAAATATTTCAATTCATTCTTTATTTCTAAAACGACCTTTCCTTTGTCCTTACTATTGATCATTGACTTTTTTTTCTCCCTATTTCTCACATGATGGGAGAAAGAGATCTTCTCTTACTTTATACAAAAGAGATATTTTCTCCATTATAAATTTATAAAAGAAGAAAATGAATAAATTTAAATCCATATTTAATTATAAAGAGAAAAAGAAATGAAGAGAAATATTTCGAAATTTACAAAACATCATGCCTATAAAATATATCAAAATAAAATAATACAAATTCTTCATTAGATTGAAATTATTAGAAATGAAAAATATAATTGTACAAAACATTTTTTGATCCAACGATTGTACGATAACTAGTCGATCTATTTATAACTTTTTTTTTCAAAATGGAAAATAAATGTTCATTCCCCCAATCCATAGGAATTAATGATCATTCTTTCAATTATAGTATACACATGTTAATAATATGAAGTGGAAATGAAGATAAAAAAAGGCTTTGCACATATAAAAGAGATATCATTTTGAGTTTGATGGATTAGATATGAATCTTTGCATATGGAAAATCTATCATTTATATGAGTGGAAAATCAAAGTGGATTTTGAGGTGGGGTTTCTAAAAAGTAGGAAAAGATTCCATTTTCTTAATGAAAAAGATTGTTTGATAGGGATGAAAAGCTCTCATTTTCCACCCACTCATTCCAACATAACATGTCCTATGCTCACATGTTATGTATCTAAATATACCCTCCTCCCAACCACTTTCCTAAAGAATTTCAATATTCATTTTGAGTCAATCATATACCTCCTCGTTTTCTTTACAGTTAGCATGTCTCTAATTCATCTCGATGTCTCGATATATATGATGATCAGAAAAAAAAGTATATGTTATTTTCAACAAAAAAAAATATAAATTTTTTTTATTTGATATATATATATATATATATATATATATATATATATATATATATATGTTTTCATCTTTTGATGATGATTGGCTATACGACATAAAGTGTTTTTGATAATCTTCTGACCACTTTAAATATGCTTTGAAGTGTTTTATAGAAAGTATTTAATTATTGTTAATCTATAAATCATCTTTTTAAAGTGAAATATTTGTAGTAAAATACTTCACTTAAACCACTCTTTTAGCCAATATGAGTATAGTTGAATGGTCAAATCAATTGGCCAATCTCTTTCAAAAGGTTGTATTCAATTTTTTTTTTTATCTCATATTTGTGATGTTAAATTGAAAAAAAAAACACTTAGTCATTCCAAATCCATTTTATCATACATGTGAAAGTTAATATTAAATACAAGTGGTACGGAAAAGTGAATATGAATAAATCTAAAGTCTTGAAAGTTTTAAAGAATGGAAAAAGTAAGGGGAAATAATAAAGAAAATAAAAGGTATTAAAGAAATAAAAAGGGATTGAAGGATATCTTTTTTGGTGCATAATGATAGGGATTATTGTGATTTTCCATGTTCACATTACAACACCTGCATCTACAAATATTGCTAAGTATTATGTTTTCTTCTTCATAAAGAATTGTTTTTGTAATCTTCATATAGAAATTTGTTTCTTATTAAATAATATTTTCTTAAGTTTTTTTTTTTCAACAAAGTTAGAGTACTGAAAATAATGGGATTAAATTAGTTCAACCTAAATCCACCAAAAGAGTATTTTGCTGAATTCAAATAATTATATACCCAAAATAATTGGGTTAAGCTCAACCAAGTCTAAGCTTAAGGGTTTGGACCAAAGACAACTATAAAAAGTCTACATAAGGCAAAAAAATAGCAAAGTTAGTTAAAATAAGAGTAAAAATAGCTAATCCTAAAACTATTTGCAAATATGGAAAAAATTAAATCCAACCTATGTAAAGACTAAAAACCCCTCCTATCAATGATAAACTACAATTGTGAGGGATTCTATTAGTGATAGAAGTTTGACTGACTTCAATCATAATTGCAATTATTTTTTATCAGGTGTTGTTGTATTAGTCTATCCGTAATAGTAATCTATCACTGATAGAATTCATGCGTCAGGAATGAAGGCTAATAACAACGTTAGAAGCTTATCACTGATAGACTTCAATCACAACACGTGTAGTGTTAGACTTCAATAAATGAAAATATTTTTTTAAAATGTCGTATTATTTTTAAATGTAGTTGGTAGGCTACCATTGTGAGTGAAATCTATCACGGGTAGAAAGCGAAGTATCACATTCTATCAATGGTAGACTTTAATATGTAATTGAATTAACGTCCTAATTGATAGTCTTCAATGTTTGTTACCTCAACAACATCCATTAGTGTCTCACCTACACCCCTCCCCTTGCCTTTAGCATCCTTAAATATGTAATTGAAGTTAGCCCATATTGATGATAAACCTTAACTATCATAATTTTAGATTATTGCAAAAAAAAAAAAAAAAAAAAAAAAAAAAAACACTCAATATATTAGTATATTAGTGATAGGATTCAATATTAGTCTATCATCAAAGAGTAATATAAGTCTATCAGTGATAAACTTCAATATGTGATTTATTAAAGAGAAATATCAGTCCTGTTGGGAGTGCAACCAAAGTCTAAGTCTAAGATTGGCTAGACAAGGGGATGATCATGGATATTATAAGGGAGGACTAGAATCTCCATTGGTATGGCGGCTTTTGGGTGAATAAAAAACAAAGTCATAAGGGCTTATGCCCAAAGTGGACAATATCATACCATTGTGGATATTTGTGTCGTGTCTGGTGTCCCTTACAAGACTTTGTTGGGTTTTATGCGCTAAAACTCGTATAGATAGTAAATGTAACATTTGACCGAACATTAATAAAATGATATTGATGTATTATTCAATAAATTATTATTGTTAGTATTGTGTTTGTCTTGCCTAAATAATCCTAATCCAATAAACTAAACATACGAGGATCACTGTTCAAGTTACAACCTAAAGGGTCTATAATATAGGGATAAGGTTGGGTACCTTATCCTGGTGACACTATGGATACGACTCACTTTGTATTTGATACAAACGTAATGATCCAACGCTTTCGTGTAGGGGACAAACGAGTGGGGCTATTCTATGCAATGAGTTTGCATAAGACCGGACCGCGAAATAGTAACCGCTAGTTGTAACACCGTTCACTAGTTAGGTTTCTATTTCACTAGGATGACCTAGGCAACTTAGTCTTAATCCTGAGTGGGTTATGAACTCTTGCTCACGAGAGATTGTCTTTTGATTTGTATGGGTGACAGTGGCTTGCACGCCGACTCAATAAGCCTACCATTTTGGGGACAAGACGGAGTGGGGAGCTGGTAACATAATCACACAAGATGGAATTCACTCCTTTCCGACTCTAGGGTAAGTAGATGAGTGTTCCCTTAAGTGGTGTCTCCGAAACTTGAACAAAGGGTCTTGCCCTCTCAATGGCACGAGAGGGATTTCTGTTTGTTGGTTGGTCCTCAAACAGGTTTTTCATTAAAAGAGCACTAGTACTTAAGGATGTAGAGGTAATCCAGGAGTAAAACAGTAATTTTACCCAGCTGGAGTTACGAACACTAGTGAAGGATTAACTTGCTGTTATTGGTCAATATCCGTGGACACAGAAATATATCTACAGTGAGAAGAGTGCAGTTGTGGTTCTATAGTGGAGTGAACCACAGTTAACAAATATTGATTAACTTGGTTAATGAGTTTTAGCCAGTTAATCTCATATCGTTGGAGCTTCTAATCTGTAGGTCCAATAGGTCCCACCGGTAGCTCATAAAGGGTATTGAGGTAAATTTACAAAGGGAAATAATATAATGTATGGAGATACATTATAATATAAAGTTTTTATTTTCATTAAACTTTATAATATAAACTTATTTTGAATATAAATTCAAAATTAATTTATGAGAAAATTAAATATTTGAAGGAGTTCAAATATTAAATTTATTATGAATTGGGTTCATATTAAAACTATAAGTTAAAATTAATGTGCATTAGATGAAGGAGTGAAAATCACTCGAGCGGAAGCAATTACGGATCTTAGGCACCGATTTACATTAATTTCTCTAACCAAAAGCATGCTGAAAAATAAGAAAAACAGAGTATTTCGAACACTTACCTTTGAAGCTCGAATTCAAGCAATCCATAGTAATTTGTGTTTCAGTTGTGCCAAATAGGTGTGTTTTTAGATGAATATTATGTGTTTTGCCTTATTTAGAAGAATGGATGCTTTGGAAGTTCTTTTGCAGAAAACTAATGTTGAACGACTTGAGGAAGCAAATTCCATGATCCTGTAAAGCTCGGAGCAAAATTTACCACGTGAGTTGCACGTGATTCATTAATGAGGTGGCGTTTTATGAAGCAATCTCGGATCTAAGAAGCTTGGAGAGCCCTCCACGTGTAATCTTTGACCTAATTAGGGTTGACTCCACTCTATAAAAGGAAGTAGTCGTCTTAAGTCAATTCATTCCAAGTTGGAGACTCACTTTCCATCTCTGGAAGTGGTGCGGCAGAGGTTGAATGATGGATGTAAGATAAGATGATAGATAAAAATAATGATCAATTTAGCCAACCTTAGTGCAAGTATACACTATCGCACGTAGTAATAAAAAACCTTAGAAGTTTTCGAAGGGTATCGATCCCACGAGAACTAAATTGGAAATTTAGATTTGAAGAAGAAACTGCTCAACTGATTGCTTAAAATAGGTAACCAAAGAAATAATTGATGATTGATTTTTAGAAAATAAATAACACAAATAAAGGAATAAAGGAATAACAATCATAAACAAAACGAGGTATTCAATATAGTTTCATCTCAAAGGTCAATAACTTTAATCATGGATTATTCAACTTAAGTCTATTCAATGCATTGGGTCAGATTTAACTTCTATTTGGCCTTGCTCCCAAGAACCGTTAGAAGGCTAAGCGAGTACCGTTATGCACATTTCTGTGACTTGACTCCGACATAGATAATTCACGAATGCAATCTATAACCTTATAGTTGATATAGGGTGCCTTAGGCAGCTTGCCCTATACCACCGAACAATCTCTTTCGAGCTTTTTCTCCTGCATCACCTTTATGTAGGGGTGTACAAGTAACCCGGTGACCCGAACAACCCAGACAACCCAACCCAAACTGTAAGGGTTGGGTTGGGTTATAAATTTTTTCGGTATGGGTTGGGTTATTTTTTTTTTTAAAATCGAAAATTCGGTTTGGTTCTCGGGTTGGGTTTTCTTGGGTTGGGTTCAACCCAAACCGAACCGAATTCCTTATTTTTTTAAAAAAAATTATAATATATATATATAATAAAGTTAGAATGATTTTTCATAGATTTATATATATATTACAAAATATTTAGATTTGTTCTTATTGTTGTTTGTTTTTTTTTTTTAAATCAATATTCTATTTTTTTTTTTTAATAAGGTTTCTCTTATTTGAATTTTGTGTTGGGATTTAGATAGAAACATGTATTTTGTGTTATTAGAGGTAAAAATTGAATTTGGTGTATTTTCAAAATGAAATTTGGGATTTGAGTTTAATTTAATTTTTTTAAAAAATTGAACAACCCGGTGACCCGACCCAACCCAACTCAAAATAAAAGGGTTGGGTTGGGTTGGATTGCCAACTTTATTCGGTTCTTTCAGGTCGTCAACCCGACCAACCCGAAATGGTCCAAAAAATCCCCTCAACCCAACCCAACCCAACCCATGTACACCCCTACCTTTATGAGAACCGATATCGTCTGTCCCTTTCAAGATCAAACTCACATAGCATGCAAAGTCTAAGTGATCAATTTAAGCTCAACAAGATCAGAATGATGATCAATAAATTAAAGAATGACATGCATTGAACAATACTTAAGCAAATAAAACACTTTCAAGCTATTGAATCATAAGGGAATTCACCATATTGAACCTCTCAACAGAATTTAGCTAAGCTTGGTGGGATCAAGTGCAAATGAACAACTTTCCATTGAAAATATAATGTAAAGAATACAAGTGAATGAAAAGTGACAAGTGATGGAAATAATGGCAGTAGCTAAATACTAAGGTTTTTTCTTTTATCGAATCCTTCTAGAGTTCGCTCGACACTCCACTCTCTCGCTTTTACAAGTAGGAATGGGTGAAACTCCCTACAAACCCTAAGGTGTTATGTCTAACTCAGGTTAGAATTCAGTCATCTAAGAAGGACCTCAGGCATCCCTACTCATAGGCGTCGAGCTAGGGTTCTGTCACCACCCTCTTCTTCCCAATGAATTATACTTCCATTTGACGTTGAATCAAGGCCTTATATAGTGTTGGAAGTGGTTGAGGAGCTGCGAAAATGGTGTTGATAGGTAGCTCAGTCAAATTCGTGGTCAAAGCAACCGGTTAGGTGCGCAATAGTCTCGTTCAAAACGACCCGCGACAGACTCGGAACTGCCTCTTTTTTTCCAGAAATGCGGTCGCATTTCATTTTTGCCTCGCATTTCTGGGCAAATTCCAACTTTCTCTGTTTTTCTGCACATTAGCAAACTTAGTCAAATTCATATCAATTTGAGTCTTTTCAAGCACAAATAAGCATATATTGACATGTATGACTCTCAACTCCATAACTTATCAATTTTAACATATTTTAAGTTCGGGAACAGTAAATATGATCTAAAACATATAATTTTGACAAGATAATGAGCTAAATATAAGGGTAAAATAGGTATATTGTTTACCCTTATCAGGAAGTCGAATAAAGGAGGAACAATTGGAGACTCAAGAAGACCATCAACTACGGATTTCTTCAAGGGAATTTACGTTTTCTTGTAAAAGTTTATTGTTATGGATGCATGTGATCAGATTGTAACGTGTGTTGTTTTTTATCTCATGAACTAAATTTACTTAGGTGTTGGTTAGGACTATGTAATTGTCGTACTTCATAATCTAGCATTTGATATTGCTTTTGATCATCTTGATTACTTGTTGTGTTTAATCATATTTTGTGTCCACCTGGCCAGCCGGTATGAATACAATCTCTTAGATTCAGGGATGATTTGAGGGGTGTGTGGCATTTAATCACACTAGACCATTATGTGTTGGTGGACGCCAGCAACTGAGTTAGGGATAATCAGTCACCTAGTGCTTGATCGGTAGAACGTCATTGGAGTTGAAACACGTTCCAAAAACTCCAGAGTTTCGGGAGGATCCTGCTGATACACTACAAGAAAATATGTTTATTGAGGCAGTTTTTTTGCAGCGGTTTGAAAAATGCTGCAAGGGATTGTAAACTTGCAGCACTTTCTAACAACACATAACAAAACCGCTGCTATTGATACACATTGCAACATTTTGTTCACAACGTTTTTTAAGTTGTTGCAATATATACTCAATTGCAACGGTTTGTTTACGACGTATTCACAAACTATTGCAAATATGTCTATTGCAACGGTTAAATTGCAACAATTTTAGAAACTGTTGTAATAGAGTCAAGTGCAGCAGTTATGTTGCAACATTTAAAACATTGTCGTCATAGGCTAATGCAACTGTAACGTTTTAGTAGCAACGCAAAGAAAATCGCTGCAAATATTGAGATTGTAGCAATTTTATGGTAACATTTTTTAAACTATTGATAATCAATATATATGTAATTGTGGTTGTAGTTAGTAGTTAATTCAAAATTTTTGTTAAGGGACCTCACTTAAAATTTTGTACAAATAATTTACAAGGAAGCAATTAAAAACTTGAAAATAATTATATCATAAAGGAAATGAAACTTAAAATTTTCATTATTTTCCAAAAATTCCAAAATGTTTTTATTCGTTTTCATTTATATTTGGATATAAAATGAAATTTAAAAGACAAACTAAAACAAAATTTAAAATACTTACTTAAATTTAAAAAAATGAGTTTTTATATATATTTTAAATGTAAAAATAATGATTGTTCAAAAAAAAATGTAAAAATAATGATTAGTTCAATAATTTAGTTCTTTTTGTGTCTAAGCTTGTATAGGTTACTTAACTTTAAAAAGTATTTAATAGGTCCCAATAGGCATAAAATTCAATTTTAAATCTAATAGATTGGTTATTTTTAAAAATCTCGAATGTGCGAGGGACCTATATATTAGACATAAATTTGAAATTTTAAGGACCTATTAGACATTTTAAAAGTTTAAAAGCCTACCAGATCTAAAATTGAAAGTTTAATAACATATTAGATATACTTTTTAAAGTTGAGGGACCTAATTAATACAACATTTTTGCCTCCATGACACTTCCAAACCCTCACCTCTGTCACGCATCATCTTCTCGCCTCCGCCACGCATCATCTTCTCGTGGAGGAGAGAAATATAAATATAAATAGAAAAAAGGTACAAATTTTAATTTATTTAAAAATGGTATAAAAATTTTATGAAATAAGGGTAATGTTAAAGTAAAAATTAAAAATGTGCTAATTTCAAATTTTATTTTAATACATAAAAAATAGTGTGAGAACGAAGTCTACTTTTTCCTCAAAAAAAAAAAAAAAATGGAAGTCTACTTGGTAATTCCAACTGTTTTTCCCCTCTTATTTTAAATATTAAAAAAAAGAAAAAAAAAAAGAAAAAAAAGAAAGTAATCCCTTTTCTGAAAAAAAAAAAAAAAAAAAAAAAAAAAAAAAAAAAAGGGAAAATGTTTCTGTCATAGAAGAATTAACCAACAAAAAAAGAAGAGAAATATCTTCTCATTTTTCTCAAAAAAGCGCCAACCCAAAAAGTTTTTCCCTCCTTTATTTTAGACATTAAAAAAAAGAAAGAAAGGAAAGACCATCCTCTTCTCTGTCGTTTTGCCTCCAAGATAGTTCCAAAACCCTTTGTCCGTCGTTTGCCTCCACGCCAAAACCTTCACTGCAACTTCTCGTTTTGCCTCCAAGTAAGAAAGGAAGAATTAAGGTAATGTTTTTCTTACTTCTCTGCAACTCATTCCCTTTGTCTCTATTCTTTCAACCAATTCTTGAGTAAGGTAATGATTTCTTTTGCTAGAGCATCTTTTTAAACAATTACAAAAATCTTAACCAATGCCTGTTTCCAATCTATTTACTTTATCCGTTTACATTCTGCTCTGTTATTTCTTTTGCTTCAGCATTATTTCAAAATCAATCATTTTAACAACCTTGAAATCACTAAAAAGTTACACAAGATAGGTAGAGTAAAAGCTATTCAAAACCTCGTGGATACGATAAATTACTTATCACTTGCTGCAGACTATGTGCACTTGCATAGTATTCTAGAGATCATTTCTATCATATTCTTAACCCACTCTAGAAGGCAACAGTAAATGGCGTTATAAAGTGAGAATGACTTGTTTCGCGGCCCGGCCTTATGCAAACTCATTGCATAAGACGCCCCCACTAGCATGTCTCTACATGAACAACTCAGGATCACATCGTTTCTACTAAATACAAAGTGGATCACGTCTCATAGTGTCCCCAGGATAAGGTACCCAGTCTTATCCCTATACTATAGACCGTTTTGGCTATTACTCAAACTTGATCCACTTTTATGTCTCCACATAAAGTTCAAATATTCATATCATAGCCAAGAGCTCTAGTTTATTGGATTTGAGTTATTTAATGCAGAATCAAGCAACCATTCAATAATATCTTTATTGAATAATCTCAATAACGCTTTATTGATCATAATTAACTTTGTTACATTTACTATCCACGAGTTTTAGGACATAAAACTCAACAAACTCCCACTTGGACTAAAACTCTAGTGGGATGTACATCAATCTAGAACCATAGTGGGTTGTATTAACAAGTACCAATACATGTAAAAATACAAGAAACTAGGGCATCTAGCATACCCATTACATATCTCTCACTTGTCCTAGATTATCCTTTGTACATTACTCATAGACCTAGACCATTTAAATGTCCCTCAAACACTTTAGCCGTGAGGGCCTTCGTAAATGGATCAACAATGTTTTGCTCTAAGGCTATCCTTATGACAATCATGTGCCCTTGCTGCACAACCTCTTGAAAGAGATTATATATATATATATATATATATATATATATATATATATTCTATGTTTTAGCCTCTTTTGTGGCTGACAAGTTCATAATTGGAACAACTTCCAAATATGTCAAGAACATACAGAATCCTTAACTGCTTCACAAGTAATGATATACTTGGCCTCCAAGGTGGAGTCTGTAGTGCATCTTTACTTGATGCTACGCCATACTATAGTTCCCCGTCAAGGGTGAATCCTGATCCCGATTTGGATTTCCTCAAATCTTTATCGGTCTTTAAATCAGTATCAGTGTATTTGGTAAGGATCAAATCCTTAGTGTCATACACAAGCTTATAGTCCCTCGTTCTCTTAAAATACTTGAGGATAATTTCACTGCAGTCCAATAGTCTAAATTTGGACTGAATTGGTATCTACTGACAATCCCTACTGCATAGTATATGTCTGGTCTTGTATACAACATGGCAGACATACAGCTGCCTATCGTAGAGACATAGGGAATTTGTCTCATATCCTCAACTTTTGAGGTGTCTTGGGACATTGCTCCTTCGACAAAAGAATTCCATGCCTGAAAGGTAACTAACCTTTCTTAGAATTTTGCATCTTATATCTAGCCAACACCTTGTCTATATAAGATGCTTGAGACAGAGCTAGTGATCTGTTATTATGATTCCAAACGATTTAGATGCTAAGAACATACTGAGTCTCTCCAAATATTTCATTTGGAACTGCGCTGCAAGCTACTTTTTAATGTCAGTATTATAGCCTACATCATTCCCAATGAGTATGATTATCAACTACATACAGTACTAAGAAAGCTACTAAGCTAATGATAATTCTTCTATCGACACAAGGCTTATCAATGTTCTGGTCAAAACTATAAGATTTAATCGTGCATTAAACCTTATGTTCCAAGATTGAGACCCTCAATTCAATCCATAAATGGATCGATTAAGTTCGCAAACCTTTTGCTCTTGATCTTGCGGCATGAACCCTTCTGGTTGAGACCAAACTAAATTGAGGTACACATACTCCATTTCAAGGTTCATAGTTTTGAACCATTTGTCTTAATCTACGTCCTCCATTTTAAAGGTCAATGGATCCTCGATGTTTCATCAAGTATGATAACCAGAGTTTCATTTAAACTCAAATATTACTTATCAGGTTGAATAATAACCCTCCCACTTTGTTGAGGCTCTCTCAATCAGTTGAGAAGGACGGGACTGACTTAATGTGTCAGTTTGATCAACAATCCTTGTTGAATAACTAGCCTGATCAACAACGCTTGTTGATTTATTTGTAGCTTCACTAGATAACTTACTTAACACTATCTTACTACGTGGTTCGTGATCTCTAACATGGTCTTCTTCTAAGAAAGTTGCATTTGTCTATACAAATACTTTATTTTCTTTTGGACTGAAAAAGTATCCACCTCTCGTTTCTTCGGGATAACTTACAAATAGGCATCTTTTTAGAACAAGGTTCCAATTCGTTCGGTATTGTCTTTAGAATATATGCAAGACATCCCTAAATTCTGAAATGACATAAACGTATTGTATGCCCTCTTCAGAGCTCAAACGGTGTTTCAGAACCACTTTGTTGAGAGAACCTTATTCGCAATATAAACTGTAGTTACTACCGCATATCTCTACAATAAAGTAGGGCATTCACATTCAATTGTGAATACCCTAGTTTATTGTATTTTATTTGTATTTGTACTTTTCATGTATTATACAATATTAATACAAATCATTATTCCTACTTCATTGATTATTCATTGATTATGATTGTTGATGTACATTGCCCACTAAATTTTTAGTTCAAGTGGGAGTTGTTTGGTTTTATGCCCTAAAACTCATAGATAGTAAATGAAACAAATTAATTAACCTCAATTAAGTGTTATTTGAGTGATTCAGTAATTTGTTATTGAATAATCGAGTTTGCATTAATTAACCCTGAAATCTACTAAACTAAGATCCAAGGTTGTTTAAATAAAACTTGGACTAGTATGTGGGGACATACGGGGATGAGTGTTCAAGTAACGACGTAAATGGTCTATAGTATAGGGATAAGGTTGGGTACCTTATCCTGGTGACACAATGAGATACGACCCGCTTTTTATTCGATATAGATGCAATGATCCAAAGCATCCATGTAAGAGACATGCGAGTGGGGATATCATATGCAATGAGTTTGCATAAGACCGTACCGCGAAATAGTAACTAGTAGATGTAATGTCGTTGACTAGTTTAGGTTTCTATTTCAATAGGATGACCTAGGTAACTCAATCTGAATCCTGGGTCTGTTATGAACCCCTTTTGAGGAGAGATTGTCCTTAGATCTGTATGGGTGAGAGTGGCCAGTTCGCCAACTCAATTAGCCTACCATTTCAGGGGCAAGACCGAGGGGGGCTAGGAACATAACAGTACAAGATGGAATTCGCTCCTTCCCCTATTGGGGTAAGTAGATGTGTGCTCCCTTAAGGGTTGATTTCGGGTCTTGAACAAAGGCGCGCGCTATCCTCTCCAGGCCTAAGAGGAACTCCTGTTTAGTGGTTGGACCCTAAACAACTTGTTCATTAGAGGGATCAGTGGTACTTAAGGATCCAGATGTAACCCAATGGTAAAATGGTACTTTGACCTAGGTGGTGTTACGAACACACGTGAAGGATTGATTTACCCTTATGGTCGATATCCGTGGACACAAAAATATTCTACAATGAGAAGAGTGCAGTTGTGGGTCTTTAGTGGAGTGACCCACAGTTAACGAATGTTGGTTAACTTGGTTAATGAGTTTAGCCAATTAATCTCGTATTGTTGGAGCTTCTGATCAGTAGGTCCACCTTCTAGCTCGTAACGGGTTTTGAGATTAATTAGTCTTGATTATTAAGGGAATTTTAGTTAATTGTATTTTATACAATTAATATAATGCATGGAGATACATTATTATAATATAAGTTTAATTAGTGAATTAAACTTTATAATAAAATTAATTTTGGATATGATTCAAAATTAATTAATGAGAGAATTATATATTTGAAGGAGTTCAAATATTAAATATGAATTGGATTCATAATAAATTATAGGTGAAAAATAATATGAATAGGGATTCATATTTAAACTATAGTATATGAGGAGAATGTGAATTTAATTAAATATGTGATATTTGATTAATTCATGAATTAATTAATTGGATAATTAATTTAATTTAATTTAATTGGGTTAAATGTGATTTAATCAAATTAATTCTATAGAGTATAATTAATGTACATTTGATGCACATTAAAACTATAGGTTAAACGAGAGAGAGTCATATTTGAATATGATTCAAATATAAAATTAAATATGTGATATTTAATAAGTTGGTTGAATTAATTCAGTTAAATATGATTTAATTGAATTTAAAACTATATGTTAATATTATTTTAACTCTATTTGATTTGGTTAAATTAATTTAGTGTATAATATATAGTTTAAATGATTATTAATTTAATGGGTTAAATTAATAATTATCTTCCTATTAAGGATTTACATGATGACACATCATGGGGAGTTACAAGCGTGTAACTCCCCCTCTCCAGTTCAACCAACGGGTAGCACATACAGGAGAGGTGCTGCAGTTCTATTCTCTCTCAGTTGTTGGTTTTCCCTCTCTCTCATTCAAACTCTCTCAAGCCTCTGAACAGAAAAGTACACAGCACCATTCTTGCTGTTTTTCTTCTTCAATTCCCTTTAAGATCGAGTTCCCACAAACTCAATCTCCAGAATCCAGAGATATAGTGGGTGTTCTACTATTGGTAGTGTTCTTGGAGCAAAAAGACAGTACGTGAAATTGGAGTATCATGTTGAGGAGTTTAGCCACGTCAAACACGTAAGTCTTCGATTCTAAATAGTTTATAATATATTCAACATGCTTAATCTAAGAATTCTGTAGAAATTGTTTCTAAATTGGCCCAATGTATCGGTGTTTTCAAATAAACCTAATTAAGAACAAAAAGGTCGTATATACGCTTCCGGTGCAAGGATATTGATTCCTTCACTGAGAATATTTCATTTTCGAACCATGTCCAATAAGGTTCTGTTTCTCCTTTTCGACACTCCATTCTTACTGAGGTGTACCAGGTGCTGAGAGTTTAGGACGTAGTTCCATGTACTATCAAATAGCCCTAGAATTTCGAGTCCATATACTATCTACTACGATCAGATCAGGGTGTCTTTATCGTCTTACTGAATTGGTTTTTAACCTCGACCTCTTACACCTTTGAACATTTCAAGAGTTTCAGACTTATGATGCATTAGGTAGAGATAGTATACCTTGAATAATCATCAATGAAACTGATGAAATATTCATACTCTTTTCGAGTTTTGACATTCATTTGACCGTAACGATACGAGCTCTAAGGGTTCTTTGGCACAATAACCTTTTCTTCAAAAATGCCTATACCAAAGCATCCCAAGTGGTGATGCTTCCAGGTGGAATAGATTGCAACCAATCACGAGTTTTATCCTGCAACAAAAAGGGAAACAAGCGTAAGCGAATGACATCCTCAGTGACTCCATTTATTTTTACCGTCCCACAAATGTCTAAAAAGGATTTTAGATGAGAGTTTGGGTCCTCTGTGGGCAATCCTCTGTAAGCACAATCTTGAGCCATCAGGATGAGACCAGTTTTCAGCTCAAAGTTGTTAGCATTGATCAGGGCATACACAATCATCGACTGTTGCCGTTGAAACACGGGCTGAAAATAGTCTTTAATGGGCTTGGGCTCCTTAGGTGGATTTGGATCGACCATGTGGATAGGTTCTCTAATCTCCCTTCGAAGCCTATGAATTATTCTTTCTATCTCTGGGTCCAAAGGTACTAAGGCCAAATCACTATCCCTTTGCATATACAATCTAAACTAACCCAAAAAAGGAAAATAACAGAAAAGGAAAGAAAACAATTAAGGAAAGAAACTAGAAAAGGAAATAACTAAACTAATAAGGAAAATATATTCTAGAAAAGGAAAATACTATCAAATAAGGAAAGCAAAAACAAATAGGAAAGAAAAAAATTAAGGAAAATTACCAACTAAAATGGCTAAACTCCTCAACCAGTTAAAGAAAAATCAAAGACAGTTAAAGAAACTAACATATAAGGAAAAAAAAATCACACAAATAAGAAAAACACTAAACTAGGAAAACAACAAACATGGAAAGAAAACAAACAAGGAAAAAAAATTACAATCTAACTAAAAAAATAAAAATAAAAATACACCATAAATTAAGACCGAACAATTTTTTCACAATATTAATTTAACTAAATATGTCAATCCCCAGCAATGGCGCCAAAAACTTGATGTGGATTTTTTCTACCGCAAGCGCACGGGTCAAGTAATAATATAGTGATCGTAAAATCGAATGTCGTCCTCTCGATTGGTACGTTAAACTAAGTACTGCGAATACTTTTGCTCAATTTTATTTAGGGACCGAAAAGTAGTGAAATCTTGAAAACAAAGCTGATGAAAATTAAAGATTTGAAATTCAATGAAAAGAATTCTTATGGAATTGATTTTGTCAATTTAGTTTAGAATTAATTAAAGTGAATGAATTGTAACGTGCATTTATTTTATGAGTCTAAGAACCTTTAATCACAACTATCTCTCCAAAGCATAATTGATTCTCATGCATATAATTAACTTGATATCCCTATCTAAGTTCATTAACATGCAAGGCTTTTAGTTCTTTTGACAACTTCTAAGGCTATTCTAAATTCCATCACGATATTAGAATTTCTACTTTAGTCATACAATCTTAAATAAGTCTATGTTAAACCCCCTCTCTCGAGCAAGATTCAACACTTAGATCATTCAACTAGTGACCAATTAATTGAAGGCATTTAAACATGATTGCATACATAAAATAAGTGCACAAAACATCCTAAAAAATAATTCATAAACATGAATGACTACATCAATTCCTAAGAAACACGTCTAGCTACTCCTACATGGAGTTACGATATAAGCTAAACATGAGAAAGCCATAAAATCTAACTAAAGGTAAGGAAAAGAAAGGAAAACTATTGAATCCATTGAAACCGACATGTCCCCGTCACGATCTCCACATCTTCAAGCTTGGTTCCCACTCCCTGGACTTGCTTCAGCTCCCACTGAAGGTCTCTAGGCGAAATTAGGGCTAAAAACTCTCAAATTGGACTCCTCTTGGTTGTAGCAATTAAGGATGCATTTATAGGAAATTGGTCGACAGCGTCGAGACACTGTCTTACTGCCACCAAATCAGAAAAGGAAAGAAATCTACCAGCGTCTCGACGCTGACTGATAGGACCTAAATAGTCTTATTTTATCGCCTCTAATCTAAGCTTGTTAGAGTCATTTTATGCTTTACTTGTCCTATTTATAGGTTAATTATGCTTAGGCTACGTCGAGAGCCGATCACACTAATTGGTGTTATTTTGGGCCAATTACAGAGTTTTTGGAGCCATCTCGATGTCTTGGACGGCGAGGAGGTGAAGAGACCCAATTGTGCTGAAGCGGGCCTGAACTGTGACACCAAAAACCAAAGATTGAAGCCCCGAACCGAGAAGAAAGCGAGACCAAGTCGAGAAATAGAGTAGGAAGTCAAGTCATGAGGCTGACGTCGAGACGCCGACGCGATTTCAAGCTAAAGATGAATGTTCACAGCGTCGAGATGTTGTGCCTTGGCGTCTCGACGCCGGCGTGTTTTCTATATATATGTAGTCTCCGTTTAGTCTGCCGTTAGGTTAGAATTTTGGTCCTTTTTACGATTTTTTTGCCTCTTTTACTTTCCAGCACTCTAGTAGGGCATTGTTGGTCATATTCTATGGATTCTTTTATGTTATTTGTCGTTGTTACTTCATCTATGCGTAGCTAAACTCTTTTAGATTGTTGGATTGGATTTATGTCTTGATTCTAAGTAATATTGAGTTGAGTTTTCTCGTTTATACTTGTTGTTCTTGCTGAGTTTTCATTGAGTTTAACCAATACATGAGGCTAGTCAATTAAGATCGACGCCCTATGCGATTACTGCTCGTGTATTCTATCAGTTATTTTTAGATAGCCACTAGGTTGAGGCAAGCCACTCTCTACGCGAGACGACCCTTATAGGCCTAGGATGCTTGTTAAAGGTTGTAGGAATTAGATTTAAATTGCATTTGAATTTAGTTCTTACGATTCTGGACCCACGATCCCAAAGCGACTAGTTTTAATAGGTGGTTGCAAAATTGCTTGTTAATAGTTAGATATAAGTAGTCACTGTTGCAGAGGTCTCGGATGGTTGCTACATTATGCATAAGGGGTGGCAAGCGATAGAGTCTATATTAATTAATCTTGTTAATTGTTGAATTCACGATTAGTGAGTTAATTAGCACAAGTTAGTGTAGGGGGTCCTATGAGTAACCCAGAAGTTGACCGGACTAATGAAATCAGTTTCTAGCTATTATTAAAGAAAACTAGGAAGCCAATAAATTAGAATCAAACACAATAAATCTCAATCCAATGATCCCTTTTAATGTTATTGATCCTGTCTTATTTCCATTTTGCATGCTTAACTTCCTGTCTTTTAAAATTCTGCATTTTATTATTTAATTTTTGTTTGTCCTTCAATCACAAAAATCCCCCCTGTTTTCATAAGCATGGAATTAACCACTTACTAGATCCCCCTTCCCTGTGCTCTACCCCGGCCGCTATTGCTACAAAATTAGTAGTAGTGTCGTGGATTTTAAATTTCATTTGACGACTTAGGAAGAATTCGACACCCTCCTGGCGGTCACGTCAAGTTGGCGTCGTTGCCAGGGAAGGCGTTTTCTAGTGTATATAGGATTTTTTGTTCTTTTTGTGCTTTTTCGTTTTCTTTTTGCAGAGCTTAACGATGAAATCAACATAGGCTTGGCGTGTTAATCCCATGGCTGAGCACATGATGCAATACCTTATAGCTTCTTATCCAAGTCATCTCCCATCTCTTGGAAACCTTAAAGTCACAAGAGAAATCATATACATCACCCAAGCACCTGAGGAATACTTTCACAAGTACTAGGATCGCTTCAATGGGTTATGTGCATTTCCTCATAGCCCATTGTCTGAGGAGTCCTTGCTGTTGCACTTCATTGAAGGATTATCACCCGATGACAGAAGGATGTTCGATATAGCAAGTGGCGAGGATGCACTAGACAAAACACCCATTGAGGCTAGATAGATAATTTCGAGCTTGGCAACGTATGTTGGACTCATCATATTTCAAGCACGAAAGGTAAATACTTCTGATTCTTCAGATAGCCAAGATTCTGAGCAACAACAAGAAGGTAAGTCTAATGAGGTCAGTGAGCCTGAGTTTGAACCTTCTTTAGATCCTAAGTCTGATTCATGTGATATGTCATGCATGATAGGAGAAATGGGAATAGATGATGAGTTAGCTTTGGTCGATTCTATGCAAAATTCTATTTCCCATAGGCTTATTAATTTTGATTTGCATGAGCTAGACTTAGTGATTTTGATTCTTGACCAGTCTGTTGCTCATTATAAAGGTGTCTTGATCAGTATGTTGGGGATGATGATGGATTATTTGTTTAAATTTTCTCAAACCTTGCACTCTGTGTGCAAGTTTAATTTATCTATGCAAGAGCAAGTCAAAAAGAAGAAAAATAAAAAGGATATAATGAAAATCAAACAGGTTGATTTTAGATGAAAAGTGGGGAGAATCTGGTCGAGCAAACGACCTTAAACATTTGCAATCTATAATTTTACTGCTTTCTGTCTCTTCAATTCTTAGATAGGTTTATTTTTTTATCAGTTGCTTTTATGTTTGTTTCCTCGTTTTTGTCTATCTTTTAGGATTGGCGGTACCAAAACGAAGTTTCTACATTTATAGAAAGCTTGATTCACCACCCATGAACGCAATATTCAAGGAAGTTCTACTCTTTTCCTATGCATTGTCTTATTCTTCATAATTTATTACATTGAGGGCAATGTAAATTTTAGGTTGGGGGTGGGGAGTTTACTTTACATTCCTATTGGGCCTTAAGCATCTGAGCGTCAGGCCAGCGTTTGTGCTTAATGCAATGTCTTGCATGCTTGTTGTATATATGCTTGTTTAAGTGATGATGATTTCCTAGGATTGACTCAAATTGTTTCGAAAATTTATTGCTTTCGATGAGTTCTGACCGATAGTGTTAAGAAAATGAGCCTTTTTAAAACTTTTCTTGGATATGTCTAGCACCTGTTGAGTGTCTATTTTTCTTTAAAGTAGGACTTGAATGCTTAGGAGCGAATTACTTAGCTCATATTCCTGTTGTCACCTCGATAGGTGTAAGGTTAAGCGAGAAGGTCTAATTTTTTTTGCAAAATAGTGTGTGGAGTTCTGCCTAAGAGAGAAAAAGAAAATATGCCTGCAAATAAAAGAAAAGTGGAAAAATAAGTCAGGGGTGGCGAGGCAAAAGAAAAAAAATCATATGCTCGCCATCTTTACTTCAAAAAAAAAAAAGAGAGCATGCTTGCATTGAGCTTAAACGCTTAGGGGTAAAAAGAGCTACCTACAGTGTGATCAGTTCGGCCAACCAAAAGTAAAACTCGGGTTATGGGTCGCTGCACTGTAGTGTGAAAGCTAGTGCCCTATCCAAAAGAAATGCAAAAAGAAAAGAGAGAGAGAGAGAGAGCAAAAGAAAAAGCAAAAAGAAAGAAAAAGTGCAAAAGAAAAAGAAGAGTGAAAGAAAAAAAGAATAGAGAGGAGAAAAAGGAATTCCTTGATCAGGCACCTAAGTAAGAGGAAGCAACCTAGTTTGTTCCATTTGGGCCTTTTAGCAAGACCTTAGTGCCAGTGTAGGGGAAAGATAGGATTAGAGTTGAGTAAGCCAATCCCGGGCTAGTAAAGTCTTCTTTAGGTGGGATGGAGCTCTCTTGTGCAAGATAATCTTTGAAAAATTTTGATTTGTCTCCTCATTTGTCTCTCTTGCGAATGTCTCTTGATTGCTTTACTTTTTGGAATGTTTGAGTCTTGAGGATTAAATCACACCTATCTAGGCTCGTAGGTGTTGCTCAACCTTCATAAGTCCTGGAATATGCTTATTAATGAGTTGTTTTAGTTTAAATCATGGAGTTCATCAATGCCATTTAGTCTCGTCGGCTATGTAGCTTTGCCCGACCCTTATAGGTTTAAGCATGATTTAAATGAGCTTTTGCTTGCTGTTCGTGGTTTAAAAAGTGTGCTAAGTTATCAACTATCAATTGTCTAGACTCGAGTAGCGTTGCCCAATCTCTAGGGGCCCTTAGAATCCCTAAATGTACCTTTGTACTTGTTGTCCAACGGCTGAAAAGCCTTAGTAATGGTCGTTCAGCATATGCCCATGGCCCGTAGTGTCTTAGACATGGTTTCCCATGGTCTAAAACTTTTGGGTTTTCATTTTGGGGAATGTTTGAAGACTGTTTAACAAGGAAATAGGCCTAGTAAGTGGGATTTGGCTTTTCAAGCATATCTTAAGATCTTTAGGTAAATTCTAACCCTTTTAGCTGCCTTTGTGAATTAGGAGCTCATCTTGGCTTCTTTAGGCTTGTTGGAGTTGCTTAGCAGCGCTATAGGTAAGTAGTTTCTACTTACTAAGCATGTTTGACTGCATGAAGCATAATCGTTTGTTTATCTGCTTCCCTTATATTTGTACTGTGTATGAAATTGCTATGCATGAACTGTTGAGTTGTAAACCCTGAAATGGTTGTGTTAATCATGAATCGTGTTTACTGTGTTGCTCGAGTTGCGTCGAGACGTCGAGACGTCGAGCCTGGCATCGAGACGTTGCGTCGTTTTCTATAAATATAGGGCTTCGGTTTAGTCTACTGTTAGGTTAGAATTTTGGTCTTTTTACGATTGTTTTCGTCCATTTACGTTTCTATCTGCTGTGTACACCTGAACTGGACCAGGAATTGCTTGAACCGCCGAGATCTGGAAAAAATGCGTGCCTTCTTTGAAAACTCATCAGCGTCGGGACGCTGAAGAACAACGTCGCGATGCTGATGCGACTGGAAGCCCCCTGTTCTTCCACCAGCTTGAGTTCTTCTCCTTCTTTCGATCAATTACAGTACTAAATGGACTCTAATGACTCTCCAAAAATTACAGACTCTTCTGAACACATTAGTGCTCATATACATGTGAGCAATTACAATTTCATCAACAAATTGAAGAGTAAAAAATTGTCAAAACCATAATATATGCATTTTAGCACCCATGCAAATTGAATTTCAAAATGCTACCCACCATGATCAAATTAAAGCAAATTAGGTGCCCAAACCATGCTCTGATACCAATTGAAAGTGTTAATATCTAAATTATGAAAGCAACTTTTTATCTTAGGCCCTTAATAAGCTCAATTTGATCAATCATTGCATGTTGTTCATGAGAAGAAAAAACAGAGACAGTTTATCAACCTCTTTTAAATGGAGAAATTGGTTGGATTCTTTTGTTGTTTTTCTTAACCAATCAATGACGAACCACCACTGGATCTTCCTTGCTATCCTCAAGCCTTTGAAACGGATTGTGGGATCCTCTAGTGATGGAATTTGAAGGAAAACTTGAAGAACAAGCTTATGGAGGTGGGTTTGGTGAGTTAGTATTTTGGCAGCAATTCACTATCTTTCAAGCTCTAATTTTTCAACCTTCTTCTTCCCTTTTATAGAGGGATCAAAGATGAAGAAAAACCTCTGAGATTGACACCAAATTAGCCACCAATTTAGTGGAAAATGGCATGGCTTAAGAGAGGGGAGTGCATAGGTTTAGTCACCATGCACTCCACCTCCAAAAAATCAAGCTTTTTTTATTTTAATTAATTCAATAATTATCTTGAATTAATTGTTTAATTATTTAATTTTCAATCATATAAAAAATGAAAAATAAAATTTCAAATTTTCAATTTTAAATTAATTCAAAATTAATTTAAAATAATTATTAATTAATTTAATATCTAATATTAAATTAATATTTTACCATCAATCTCGAACATTGCCAAAATATTATTTTTTAATCATGAACCCCTATTCATGTTCTCGATATTTAAATCATATTTAAATATTAAATATCACACAAACCCGGATTTCACAAAACCCGACGTATCGACAACGTCGACCACCTCTAATAATTTCCCTAAACTGAATACAAATCAACTCATTTTCTATCCATCATATTGTTCCAAAGGTTAGTCTCGAGCTAGCAAGGGGACCTAATGAACCTATAGATCATGGGCTCCAACGGTACGAGGTTTAACTGGCCAACCCTTTTAACCTAGCTAACCAACATTCGTTAACTACTGAGACACTCCACTATAGCCTAGTAGTTGAACTCCCCTCACTGTAGATATATTTCTGTCCACTCGATATAACTGATAACTGCCCAAAAGGTAGTTATTTAGGCCTCAATTATATAGAGATTTGTGTGTCCTCTATGCTTATTAGGGTTGGTTTTGGATAGATATTACATGTTTTAACCCATTTGGAAGAATGGAAGCATTGGAAATTATTTTGTGCAGATTATGTTGCTGAGCGACTGGAGGGAGCAAATTCTGTGTTGCAGCAAAATTGGGAGCAGAAACTGCCACATCACAGCTCGTTAGCCAACTTCATGAACCGGCCTTTGTTGAGTTATTCTCGTGATAAAGGAGCAAGGAGAGCCCTACACGTGTCCTAGTTGACCTAATTCAAGCATCTCATCCTTCTATAAAAGGAAGTAGCCGTCAAAGTCAAAGGCATTCCATGTTTTCCCTTGGAAGCCGAATATTTTAGAGAGATTGAAGATTATCAAAAACACCATCTTCCGCAAGCTGATTAGGGAGTTTATTTTCTTTATTAATCAGATTGTAATTCGTATTCCTATGTCTATTATGAACTAAGTAGCTTAAGGTGTTGGTTAGGAATAATGTGATTATTGTGCTTCGTCTTTAGTAATATATTGACTATCGCATTTTGGTTATTTGTTGTGCTTATTCTCATTTTATGCCCGCCTGGCTAGCCGGTATGGATAGCTCTCTCTAGTTTCAGGGATGATTTAGAGGGTGTGTGGCAATTATCCACACTACGATCATTGTGTATTGGTGATTGCCAGTGACTGAGCTAGGGATAGCCATTTGCCTAGTGCTTGATTGGTCACACTTCATTGGGTTTGAAACATATCCCAAAAGATCCGGAGTTCCGGCAGGAATCCGCTAATAATACTGCGAGAAATGCATGATCAATAATATTGCTAGAGCATATTTTAGAACAATCACTAAATCCTAACCAGCGCCTGTCTTTAATCTGTCTATCTATTTGTTTACTTATTGTTCTGTCATTTATTTTGCTTCAGCATAATTTCGATAAAACCCAATCATTTTACTATTCTTGAAACCATTGGAAAGTTACACAAAAATAGGTAGAGTGGAAACTAATTCAGGGCTCGGATTGATAATATTACTTGTTGCAGACTGTGTATACTTGCACAGGAATTCTAGAGTATTTTATATCATATTTTTACTCACTCTAGGAAGCCAACAAGTTTTTGGCGCCGTTGCCGGGGAACTTGAATAAGTTTTTATCTGATATATTTTTTGTGTATGTGTTTTAGTGGTTTGGTGCTAGAACTTTTTGATTGTTTCTTTTGTTTTTGCAGGTGTGATTTTGGTGCATGAGCGACCCACCTGGGGTAAGGTTTGAGCTTGATCCAGAAATTGAAAGGACATTTAGGAACAGAATGAGGGAGCAGCGCAGAAACCAGATGGAGAACGTGTCGCGTCTTCCGGAGGGTCCTGAAGGTCCAGCAGACCCCCAGAATCGTGTGCTGCAGCAAAATCCGCTGTTTGAGCAAAATGAGCAGCAAAATAATCAGGCTGAGAATCCTATCTTGATAGCGAACGATAGGACCAGAGCCATTCGAGCGTATGCTGTCCCGATGTTTAATGAGTTGAATCTAGGGATTGCACGTCCCCAAATCCAAGCGGCAAATTTTGAAATGAAACCGGTAATGTTTCAGATGTTGGAAACTATGGGGCAATTCAATGGTTTGTCATCTGAAGACCATCATTTACATCTTAAGTCTTTTCTAGGAGTTAATGATTCTTTTGTAATTCAATGAGTGCCTAGGGATGCTCTTAGATTAACTTTGTTCCCTTATTCGCTTAGAGATGGAGCAAAGGTATGGTTAAACTCTTTTGCTCCAGGATCAATTAAGACGTGGGATGAGTTAGCTGAAAATTTTTTGAGTAAATATTTCCCACCAAATAGAAATGCTAAATTAAGGAGTGAAATAGTAGGGTTTAGGCAACTTGAAGATGAGACTTTAGTGAGGCTTAGGAAAGGTTTAAGGAGCTTTTGCAAAAGTGTCCCCACCATGGTTTACCTCATTGTATTCAAATGGAAACATTCTACAATGGTTTAAATGGAGTAACCCAAGGTATGGTTGATGCTTCGGCTGGAGGGGCCCTTTTGGCAAAAACTTTTGATGAAGCTTATGAAATTATAGAGAGAATATCTATTAATAGTTGTCAGTGGTCGGATGTTAGAGGCACGAATAAAAAGGTTAAGAGTGTGTTAGAAGTTGATGGTGTGTCCACCATTAGGGCTGATCTTGCTATGATTGCTAACGCTCTTAAAAATGTGACGGTGATTAGTCATCAGCAGCCACCAGCTATGGAGCCTACTGCAGTGGTGAACCAAGTCACGGACGAAGCATGTGTCTATTGTGGTGAAGATCACAACTACGAGTTTTGCCCCAACAATCCAGCTTCTGTGTTTTTTGTAGGTAATCAGAGGAACAACCCTTATTCTAACTTCTATAATCCAGGTTGGCGCAACCATCCCAACTTCTCATGGGGAGGTCAAGGAAATAACGTACAAGCGCAACAGAAGATGAACCAGCCGGGATTTGCTAAAGTGCAGGTAATGCCCCAACAAAGTAAGCAGGCTTTGCCCCAACAAGATTCGGGAAACTCTCTCGAAGCGATGATGAAAGAATTTATGGCTCGCACAGATGCCACAATTCAAAGTAATCAAGCTTCGATGAGGGCCCTGGAATTGCAAGTGGGTCAGCTGGCTAATGAGCTAAAGGCAAGACCTCAAGGGAAACTTCCATCAGATACTGAACACCCTAGAAGGGAAGGTAAGGAGCAGGTAAAGGCAGTAACTCTTAGGAGTGGTAAGCCATTAGAAGAAAGAATTGAGCCTAGTAAAACCCAGGTTATAGATAAAAATGGTGATAGAAATAATAATGTTATTGTTGAAAAAGAGTTGGAGTCTGGTCAGGGTGCTGGAGGCAGCAATAAAGATGCTGGAGCATCTGGTTTTGTTCCAGATGTGGAACCACCTTATGTGCCGCCCCCACCTTATGTACCACCTCTACCTTTTCCACAAAGGCAAAAGCCTAAGAATCAGGATGGTCAATTTAAAAAGTTTCTAGAGATTCTTAAGCAATTGCATATAAATATCCCTTTAGTAGAAGCTATTGAGAAAATGCCTAATTATGCTAAATTTCTTAAGGATATTTTGACTAAAAAGAAAAGATTAGGTGAGTTTGAAATTGTATCTCTTACTGAGGAGTGTAGTGCTATTCTTAAGAATGGGCTACCCCCAAGGCTAAGGATCTAGGGTCATTTACCATACCGGTGTCTATAGGTGGAAAAGAATTAGGTAGAGCACTATGTGATTTAGGCGCAAGCATTAACCTTATGCCTCTTTCGGTCTATCAGAAGTTGGGTATTGGTGAAGCTAGGCCTACCACAGTCACACTCCAATTAGCTGATAGGTCTATCACATATCCAGAGGGTAAAATTGAGGATGTCTTGGTAAAAGTGGATAAGTTCATATTTCCTGTTGATTTTATTATTTTAGACTATGAGGCTTATAAAGATGTCCCAATTATTCTATAGATGTTCAAAAAGGGGAATTAACAATGAGAGTCTGTAATGAGGAAGTGAAATTTAATGTGTTTAAAGTCATGAAATATCCAGACGAAATGGAAGATTGCTCCTTCATCAGGATTTTGGAGAGCACAGTTCTTGAGACAACAATACAAGATTCGGCTGATAAACATTCGGAAAAGCATGGAGAGGTTAGTATAGAGGATTTTGAATTTTGTTCTTTAGATAGGAAAAATGAAAAAGAGTTGTTTAGGTATGAGGATGTTTTTGAGTCTTTAGATTTAAACCAAAGGAAGGCTCCTCCTATTAAGCCATCCCTGATTGAGGCACCTACTTTAGATTTGAACCCCTTCCGGATCATCTAAAGTATGTGTATCTTGGGGAAAGTGAGACGTTGCACATTATTGTTGCATCAGATTTAATGCCAGAGCATGAAGAGACCTTAATAAAATTGCTGCAGCAATACCGGAAGGCTATAGGTTGGACATTAGCTAATATTCAGGGAATTAGCCCATCTTTTTGTATGCACAAAATCACTCTAGAGGAGGGATCCTTTAGGAGTATTGAGCAACAAAGAAGGCTTAACCCTGCAATGAAAGAGGTTGTTAAAAAGGAGGTGATTAAATGGTTGGATGCTGGGATCATTTATCCAATTGTCGATAGCAATTGGGTGAGCCCTGTCCAATGTGTTCCTAAGAAAGGAGTTGTTACTGTGGTGAGCAATAAAGATAATGAGTTGATTCCAACCAGGACAGTAACTGGCTGGAGGGTTTGCATGGATTACAGAAGGCTTAATAAAGCTACCCAAAAGGATCATTTCCCTCTACCATTTATCGACCAGATGTTGGATCGATTGGCTGGTCAGGCCTATTACTGTTTCTTGGATGGTTATTCTGGGTATAACCAGATTACTATTGCTCTTAAGGATCAGAGAAAACCACTTTCACCTTTCCTTATGGGACATTCGCTTTTAGGATAATGCCTTTCGGCCTCTGCAATGCTCCAGCAACATTTCAGCGGTGTATGTTAGCAATTTTTTCTGATATGATTGAGTCCACTGTTGAGGTATTTATGGATGATTTTTCAGTATTTGGAGGGTCTTTTAAGAATTGTTTAGATAATTTAGGAAAGGTGTTAAAAAGATGTGAGGATACTCATCTAGTTCTTAATTGGGAGAAATGCCACTTCATGGTGAAGGAGGGCATAGTGTTAGGACATAAAATTTCTAAAAATGGTCTACAAGTTGATAGAGCAAAAGTTGAGGTTATTGAAAGGCTAGAGCCACCGAATTCAGTGAAGGGAATTCGGAGTTTTTTAGGACATGCTAGTTTTTATAGGAGGTTCATAAAGGATTTCTCCAAAATCAGTAAACCTCTTTGTAACTTATTGTGCACTGATCACGTTTTTTACTTTGATGCAGATTGTAGGAAGGCTTTTGAGACTTTAAAGGCTACTTTAATCTCAGCACCCATTCTTTGCGCACCTAATTGGAATTTACCATTTGAGGTAATGTGTGATGCGAGTGATGCTGCGGTAGGTGCGATGCTGGGGATAAAGCAGGGAAAATTTATCCATCCTATATATTATGCAAACAGGGTTTTAAATGAAGCACAAGTCAACTATACAACTACTGAAAAGGATTTGTTAGCTGTGGTGTTCGCTTTTGAGAAGTTCTGGCCATATTTGGTTGGGTTCAAAGTCACGGTTTTCACGGATCATGCAGCAATAAGGTATTTAATGTCTAAGAAAGATGCAAAGCCTAGACTAATTCATTGGATTTTACTGTTGCAGGAATTCAATTTGGAAATAAAGGACAAGAAGGGATCAGAAAATGTCATTGCAGATCATTTATCTCGTCTTGATCTGTCATCATCTTTGCTGAAGCAATCTGCCATTTCCAATTCTTTTCCAGATGAACAGCTCTTTGCTGTTGAGGTAAAGGTAGTTAGGGATGTCCCTTGGTATGCTGATATTGCAAACTTTTTGGTAAAGGGAGTCACTTCTATTGACATGGATTGGAGGAAGAAGAAAAAGTTCAAGCATGATGCGAAGTTTTTTTTATTGGGATGAGCCATTTATGTATAAGCAATGCTCTGATGGTATTATTCGAAGGTGTGTTTCAGGTGCTGAAGCGAAGGAAATCCTGGAGCAATGTCACTCTTCACCGTATGGAGGTCATTTCAGCGGTCAGAGGACAGCTATGAGGATTTTGCATTGCGGATTTTTCTGACCTACATTATTCAAGGATGCCCAGGTTTTTGGAGTCTGGAATAGCGAGCCTGGGGTGGAGGCAGTTTTGTGCGAAGCCTGATCCTGTCAATGCCAACATCGTTCGGGAGTTATACGCCAATCTTGACATGAAGGATGATTTCGAAGTCATAGTGCGAGGAGTGCCTGTCCAATGGAGCCCAGAGGCCATTAATAATTTGTTTGATCTTCAGGACTTTCCACACGCAGTTTTCAATGAGATGATGGTTGCCCCATCGAGCGACCAATTAGGTGCGACGGTCCGAGAGGTAGGTGTTGAGGGGGCTCAATGGAGGGTGTCGCAGACGCGGAAGCACACATTTCAAGCTGCCTATTTAAAGAGTGAAGCCAACGCTTGGATGGGCTTCATTAGACTCCGCTTACTGCCGACAACGCACGACTCCACTATATCTCGGGACAGAGTGTTGCTTGTTTTTGCCATCCTTCGATCAATGAGCATAGATGTTGGAAAAATAATTGCTACTGAGATTGCAGACTGTTGGCGCAAGAAGGTGGGGAAGCTGTTCTTTCCAAACACGATTACAATGTTATGCAGCAGGGCAGGAGTGCCCACGGTTCCAGAAGATATGATCATGCTTGATAAGGGAATCATTGACACACCTAATCTGGTGCGGCTTCAGCGTACGCAAGAGGCTCGCCAGGGTGGGCTTGTGTATGGCGCTAATCAGATCCTAGAGCAACTGACAGTGTTGGCCAGTAGGTTAGAATTTGTTGAAAGGCAAGCTCAGACCTACTGGACTTATGCTAAAAGGAGAGATGATGCGCTCAGGGGGGCCTTGCAAACCAAATTCTCAACACCATATCAGGCCTTTCCAGTGTTTCCCGATCATTTGTTTAATCTTTGGATACCACCCCCACCTGTTGAACGAGAAGAGGATGTTGATGAGGAACAGGGTCAGGAAGACTGGCTGATGGGATGACCTGGAGCGAGCATTACTTTTGTTTCTCCATTTTTGTTTGCTCACGCATAGTGACCCTGCTCGCTGGTATAACTGCTTGTCTTTCTTTTTAATTTTTCTGCTTAGAAAAAAATATCTCTACTATGTAATATTTCTGAATGTTTTTAATGAATTTCTGAATATTTCCGTTCCATGAGAATTGAGTAACTCTAACTTAACTAATTTTCTTCTGAATTTTGGAAGCTCATACTGATTACGCTTAATTAGATCAAGGTATTCTGATCTCCAGAAACCTTTTGCTTGAGCATTTATTCTAGCCTGGACTATTGCTGCGGCAAAGAAGATTTTCAAGGTAGTATTGACTTATACGATCCACTTTAAGCTTAATCCTAGTCCCATGTTTAGTTTAAAAATTCAGATAGAAAAAATTAAGTTTGGGGGTATAATTGCTTTATTAATGATTCATTGGGGACAATGAATAATTTAAGTCTGGGGGACTTTTTGCTACTCCAATTATTTTGCTCGAGCATTCCTCTCCTTCAAATTAAAATTTGTTAGGTTATTGAGTAACCGGAGACATTTGTGATACCCACAGTTTGTCTTCGCGTCAAAAGACCTAGGAAATGTGAAAAAATGATGAGAAAAATTATTTGCTAAAAAAAAAAAAATTATTTGTTGAAGATTTTGCTGAAAAATATTGACAGAGCAAAAGTTTTGAGGGATGAATGATGATCCAGTAGTTTTCTGTCTCCCATAACTTAGGTGAGCTTCATCATAAAATGTCGCCATTCTGAGGAGCAAGAGATATAATAACTAAGGATTTTTTAGCTTTATAAAGAGTATTGAGCCTAGTTGGTGATGAGTTTGAGGCAGGGGTATACTGCACCATAAAGTGGGTCATCCCATGCTTAAGAGCTTATGACTGTAAGGCTACTTTAAGTCTGATAAATAATGATATAAACCCCTTTAAAAATATGTTTTGAAATGTCTGATAATAGAGCTAGGCTGTGGTGAGTTCTTAGAATTAAGTTGAAAAGTGGTGATTATTTGTCCATGCCGGAGGAATCATTTTGCTGCAGCAGAGCTTGGTTTTGCAGAGTGCTCAGGTAAAGGTTAAAGGTAGTGTTGGACTGTCTGGTTTGATTAAGCTATTCTTTGTCTAATGTTTTTAAATTCTTAAGGGAAGGTGAGTTAGTATTGCTCGGGACGCGCAATAGTTCAAGTTTGGGGGTATGATAACTGTTCAAAAGGTAGTTATTTAGACCTCAATTATATAGAGATTTGTGGGTCCTCTATGCTTATTAGGGTTGGTTTTGGATAGATATTACATGTTTTAGCCCATTTGGAAGAATGGAAGCATTGGAAATTATTTTGTGCAGATTATGCTGCTGAGCGACTGGAGGGAGCAAATTTTGTGCTGCAGCAAAATTGGGAGCAGAAACTGCCACATCACAGCTCGTTAGCCAACTTCATGAACCGACCTTTGTTGAGTTATTCTCGTGATAAAGGAGCAAGGAGAGCCCTACACGTGTCCTAGTTGACCTAATTCAAGCCTCTCATCCTTCTATAAAAGGAAGTAGCCGTCAAAGTCAAAGGCATTCCATATTTTCCCTTGGAAGCCGAATATTTTAGAGAGATTGAAGATTATCAAAAACACCATCTTCCGCAAACTGATTAGGGAGTTTATTTTCTTTATTAACTTGCGATTACGGACATGCCTACTCAGATTATAATTCGTATTCCTATGTCTATTATGAACTAAGTAGCTTAAGGTGTTGGTTAGGAATAATGTGATTACTGTGCTTCATCTTTAGTAATATATTGACTATCACATTTTGGTTAATTGTTGTGCTTATTCTCATTTTATGCCCGCCTGGCCAGCCGGTATGGATAGCTCTCTCTAGTTTCAGGGATGATTTAGAGGGTGTGTGGCAATTATCCACACTACGATCATTGTGTATTGGTGAACGCCAATGACTGAGCTAGGGATAGCCAGTTGCCTAGTGCTTGATCGGTCACACTTCATTGGGTTTGAAACATATCCCAAAATATCCGGAGTTCCGGGAGGAATCCACTAATAATACTGCGAGAAATGCATGATCAATAATATTGCTAGAGCATATTTTAGAACAATCACTAAATCCTAACCAGCGCCTGTCTTTAATCTGTCTATCTATTTGTTTACTTATTGTTCTGTCATTTATTTTGCTTTAGCATAATTCCGATAAAACCCAATCATTTTACTATTCTTGAAACCATTGGAAAGTTACACAAAAATAGGTAGAGTGGAAACTAATTCAGGGCTCGGATTGATAATATTACTTGCTGCAGACTGTGTATACTCGCACAGGAATTCTAGAGTATTTTATATCATATTTTTACTCACTCTAGGAAGCCAACAAGTTTTTGGCGCCGTTGCCGGGGAACTTGAATAAGTTTTTATCTGATCTATTTTTTGTGTATGTGTTTTAGTGGTTTGGTGCTAGAACTTTTTGATTGTTTCTTTTGTTTTTGCAGGTGTGATTTTGGTGCATGAGCGATCCACCTGGGGTAAGGTTTGAGCTTGATCCAGAAATTGAAAGGACATTTAGGAACAGAAGGAGGGAGCAGAGCAAAAACCAGATGGAGAACGTGCCGCGTCTTTCGGAGGGTCCTGAAGGTCCAGCAGACCCCCAGAATCGTGTGCTGCAGCAAAATCCGTTGTTTGAGCAAAATGAGCAGCAAAATAATCAGGTTGAGAATCCTATCTTGATAGCGAATGATAGGACCAGAGCCATTCGAGCGTATGCTGTCACGTAGCCTAGCCGCTCATCGCATCGCCGTCAAGGTCAAGCCGTGGGTCGTCGTCGCCGTGGAATCGCACAGGTTTCTCTCTCTCGGCAATCTCTCCTTCTTCTTCGTGCATGAAAGCCATCCCAGCCGAGTCTACAGCCGCCGCCATCAGGGACCGCTGTCGTCGACTCGCGTCATCCCCGTTCGCACCGTCGCCGCCCCTAGCTGAGCGCCACCGCCGTTTTCCCTTCCAGTTGCGTCGTGTCCCTCTCTGTTTTTCGTGGGTTCAAGGTGCAGATCTCTCTTTCCCTTGCATTTTCGACCGAGAAAACTCATGGGTAAGTCTCCTACTCACTCATTTGGATTCGTTAAGGCCCGATCTAACTCCTTCTTGTCCGTATTGATTAGATCTCGCGCAGACAGCAACTCTAAGCCCGTCTCCTTCTCGTTCCGGCCATAAAAGTTGTGGGTAAGCTCTTGTTCCTCTCATTCTTGGATGAAATGAGGTCGATCTAACCCCCTTCGCTCTTTTCAGTCGAATTCGTGTGCGTCCAGCAACCGGAACCTCAATTCCTTGCATTTTTGTCTTTGTCCAGGTGATCGGTTGCCCTTAGGTTGCTCTGTTTGGTAAGTTTATGCCTTACCCATTCTTGGTTGAAGCTTAAAAAAAATGTCCAATGGTTTAGGTGCTGAATTTTAATATTAGCGTTGATTTTCTGTTCTGCAGTGCCATTGAAGTGTTCGATTGAGTTCGATACACTCCAACTCGAATACCCACTGCCCAAGCAGCGTTCTAGCTCGCTGGTTGTGGTTTGTTAAACCCGTCTAGCGCGAAAGCGAGTCCGTTTGGTAAGGTTCCTTGTGTTCCCTTCGCTTTTAGCATTGTAGGTTGTTGTCCATTAGTTATTTTAGCCTTAGAATCATGATTTTATCATTACCCATTGCGTAGCTAGGTTCTTAGGTGTTGTCCCAACCCTTAAAGGTCCTAGAGCATGCATTTAAGTGAGTTATCATGGTTGTTTTGGTTAGAAGCATGTAGTTTTTCAAATGCCCAATAAGTCCCGTTGCCTTAGAATGTCTCCGTTCCTTTATAGGTTCTTAAAGCATGGGTTAAATGAGCTTTTCCTTACTGTGTGTAGCATATAAAGCATGTTGGATTAGATCTCCATTAATTGTCTTAGTCTTAGTAGCGTGTCTGGCCCTTAGGAGTCCTTAGTGTGCTTTAGGTGGGTCGTTTACTTGTTGTCCAGCGGCTGAAAAGCCTTATCTGGCGCCGTTTGGCGAACACCCATTGCCCGTTGTGCCTTAGACATGGTTGCCCATGGTCTAAAGGTTTTGGGTTTTCATTGTGGGGTACGTTTAAAGGCTGTCCAACAAAGAAATGAGCAGGGTAAAGTGGTTCTGGCCCTAGTAGCTTGTTAGGTCGTTTTCTCTTAGTTTAGTCTTTGATGGTAGCGTTTTGGTTGTAGTTCGAGGTGCTTGTGGAGCTTGGTGCAAGTGTGCCTCGTTAGTATTTAGAAGCGTGTTTCGTAAGTAGTTTCTACTTGCTCGATCTTGTTTGATTGTGTGAAGCACAATGTTTGTTTATGTTTATCCTTGTTCGTGTGTAAAACATGTTTTGTTCTATATAGATGTACTGAAGTGCTTGTGTGGAGCATGTTTTGTTGTTTGTACATGTTCTGAAATGCTTATGTTGAGCATGTTATGTTGTTTATATTTGTTTTGAAACGCTTGAGATGAGCATGCCCTATTTAGTGCTTGAGATAAGCATTAGGGGTGTACACGGGTTGGGTTGGGTTGGGTTGAGGGGGTTTTTTGGACCAACCCGAAAATTCGGGTTGGTCGGGTTGTCAACCCGAATGAACCGAATGAATATGGCAACCCAACCCAACCCAACCCTTCTATTTTCGGGTTGGGTTGGGTTGGGTTGCCGGGTTGTCTTGTTTTTTAAAAAACAAAAAATTATTATTTTTTTTTATACATTTATGCTTATCCACAGCACTATAATGTAAATCTAAGATATAAAAGTCTAAATTATTTAGATTAAATAAAAAAGAAGTTGAAAAACATAAAAAAATTAATATTAAAAAAAGAAAACAAAATTTGGCATCTATGAAGCTCGAACTCTGGCCAAGCACAAACACAGAAAGGACTACAACCGCTGTACCACATCCATTAATATAAACAATTTTGACCTATATAATATATGTTTCGGTTCGGTTCGGGTTGAACCGAGCCAAATTTCCTTAAACCCGTGAACCGAACCGAATTTTCGGTTTGATAAAAATTCAACCCAACCCAAACCGAAAAAAATTCAAACCCAACCCAACCCTTACGGTTTGGGTTGGGTAGTCCGGGTTGTTCGGGTTGTCGGGTTTTTTGTACACCCCTAATAAGCATGTCTTGATGTGTTGTTGTTAAAGCATGTGGTGTTCGGAGTCAAGCATGTTGGTTAGGCTAGCTTGTGTCTCAAGAAGTGTAGCATAAGTCTAGCGGTAGCATTGCATGACGCATAATTCGTGTGTAGGTGCGCAGTGTGGCGCGTAATTCACGTGTTTGGTTTAGCATAGCATGGCACATAATGCATGTGAGTGGTTGCGTAGCATGGCACGTAATGCATGCGAGAGGTTTGCGTAGCATGGCGCGTAATGCATACGAAAGGATTTACGCAGCGTGGCGCGTAATGCATTTGTTGGTTTGCGCAGCATGGCGCGTAATTCATGTGTTAAGTGCGGAGCATGACACGTAAATCATGTGTGGTCTAGTATAGTGTGGGTGCATAGTGTGGGAGGCATATGCATGATGTGGTTTTGGTGCTTGTGAGCATGTTGTTGGTTTATTGCTTTGAGAGCATGATGAGTCTTTACTGCTTTTGGAAGCATGATGTATGCGTGTGAGAAGCAGGTTGTTTGTAATTGTTTGATGCCTATGATCTAGCTCGTGTGAGCTACTTACCAGTACCGCGGTTGTACTGATACCCCCTTCCCCACCTTCCCCCCAACATTTTAGATGTTGCAGGTATCGAGGATGATCCAGACCTTGGTGGCAAGGAGGAGAACTGTGAGAAACATTTCTAGAGTGTTGGTTTCTGATGTTATGTTTTCTAGTTGCTTAGTTGTTAGTTTGAGCTGTTAAATTTGTAGTTCTGTGATGGTGAGGGATTCACGTGAGAAAGGTTTATTTTCGAGTTTATGAACTAGACTTGTTATTTTGATTAAGTGTAATAAATGCTTTAGCTAGTGGTCTAGCTCTTTGCTAATAGAATGTCTTTATGATTTCCGCTGCAAGATTTTAGCTCTGAATGTTGCCTTGAGGTATGTCCTGTCTAGAGGAGATAGGCTTGTGATCTGACTGTAGTATGGTGGAGCTTGGTTGGATGCTTATATAGAAGTGTTAAAAATCTTTATCATGTGTCTAAAAATTTTGGGATAACCAGTTTTATGTCGTTATGCTGCCAAAATTTTCGGTACATTCGGTCTAAAGAGTTGTCCTAAAGGCTTAAGAGTTTAGAGTAGGTAGTAGCGCCGCTAGGCTAGTGGTTAGAGAACCTGGGGCGTTACAATTAGCTAATCATGCAACTCAACCCTAATGGTCGACACACCATCAACTTCCATTACTCCTTTAACTTTCTTACTAGAGTCTCTCACGTCTGACCACTGACAACTATTGGTTGATATTCTCTCTAAAATCTCATAAGTTTCTTTAAAGGTTTTTGCCAAAAGATTCCCTCCCGCAGAAGCATCAACCATGCCCTAGGTTGCTAAGTTTAACCCATTGTAAAATGTCTCCATTTGGATACAATGTGGTAAACCGTGGGGAAGACACTTTCGCAAAAGCTCTTTAAACCTTTCCTAAGTCTCACTAAAAGTTTCTTCCTCATTCTGCCTAAATCCCACTATCTCACTTCTTAACTTAACATTCCTAGTTGGTGGAAAATACTTAACAAGAAATTTATCTGCAAGTTCATTCCAAGTATTTATTGACCCTAGAGCAAAATAATTCAACCATGTCTTTCATGCATCTCTAAGGGAATAAGGAAATAAGGTCAATCTAAGGGCATCTCTCGACACTCCCTAGATCACAAATGAATCACTAACTCCTAGAAAAGACTTAAGATGAAGATGAGGTCCTCGGATGGTAAAACATGGAATTGGCCAACTATTTGCAACATCTGAAACATGACCGATTTCATTTCAAAGTTTGTGGCCTCAATAGCAGGACGCATTATCCTTGAATTCAACTCATCAAACATCGGGAAAGCATATGCTCTATTGCTTCAGCCCCTATCATTCGCTACATGAATAGGATTCTCAGCCTGATAATTTTGCTGTCCATTTTGCTCCCTCAGTGGATCTTGTTGCATCTCACGGTTCGTCTGGAGATTCACTTAATCTGTTGGAATATTCGAAAGGCGAGGAGGATCAACCATTGGATTGGAATTCCATTGTTGCTATCTCTTTCTCCCTTTGAAAGTTCTTCGATTTCTGGATCAAGCTCAAATCTAATCTCAAGGGGATCGCTCATACACCAAACTCACACCTACTAAACAAAGAGAAACAGTTAAAAAGTTCACACACCAAATCACAAAAAATACACACAAAATCAATCAGATAAAACAATTTCAAGTCCCTGCCCATGACACCAAAAACTTGTTGCCTTCTTAAGTAGTTATAAATATAAATGAAGTTCACCTCAAAACATTGTGCAAGTGTACACAATCCAGAGGCAAGTGATAAGTATTTATCGTATCCACGGGACTTGAATTGCCTCTCTCTATTGATTCAATTTGCTTTTTAGTGATTTCAAAGGTTGATTAAATTGATTGATTTTAGAAATGATGAAACAGAAGAAACAAGGAAGCAATAGATAATTACGATTAGAGAAAACAAAATGGAAACAGACATAGGTTAAGACTTCTGTAATTGTTTATAATGATGATCCAACAAATCTTTTGATTTGTCAAACACATGCAGTCTTATCAGCGGGATCCTCCCGAAACTCCAGATTTTTTGGAATAGGTTTCAACTCCAATGAAGCTCTACCGATCATGCACTAGGTAATTGGTTATCCCTCACTCAACTACTAGCGTCCACAAACTATCTACAGTCTAGTGTGAATTAATGCCACACAACTCTTAAATCATCCGAGAAACTAGAGGAAACTATACATAACGGCTGGCTAGACGGGCACTGATAGGACCAAAATAGTCATATTTTATCACCTCTAATCTAAGCTTGTTAGGGGAATTTTATGTTTTACTTGTCTTACTTATAGGTACTTTGAGCTTAGGCGATGTCGAGAGCCAACCACGGTAAATTGGTGTTAATTTGGGCCAATTATGGAGTTTTGGAGCCATTTCGATGTTCTTGGACGACGAAGAGGTGAAAAGACTCAAGTGTATTGAAGCGAGCCTGAAGAACGACACCAAGAATCGAAGGTTGAAGCCCCGTACCGAGAATTAACGAGACAAAACCGAGAAAAAATACAGCTAGGCTCGGATTAGGGATGGCATCGAGACGCTGCCCCTAGTGTCTCGACGTCGATGAGATTCAAACACGGAGATCAAAGTTCGTGGCGTCGAGATGCCGAGCCTGGCGTCTCGACGCTACGATGTGTTCTATAAATATAGGGCTTCGGTTTAGTCCGCCGTTAGGTTAGAATTTTGGAAAATCAAACTATAGTGTTTAGAAAATAAATATTAAATGGTTGTGATTGAGCAATAATGAGTAAAATAGATATATCATCAAAATTTATAATTTTTTTATAATATATAATTTTTAAATAATTGTTTAAAATGTTATCTATGCTTTCAATTTAAATTTATTTTTGTTCGTTATAAATTATTTATTAAGGGGTTGTTTGGGGCGCTGAATTGATTATAATATCTGGTGGTTATAATAATCTGGGGATTATAATAGTCTGAGGGTTATAATAATCTGTGTTTGGGGTGCAAATTATTTTAGTCTGGGTTAAAATAATCTATGTTTGGATTGCTGATATGTTTAACATGAGATTCTGAATCAAATGTTCAAGTTTACTATTTTTTCCTGACTTTTTTTTTGTTTATTTTCCTCATACAACTTTGTATGTCAAATATTATATTTTGCAAATATCTATAAAAATTGTTTGGATTCAGTTGTAAGAAAAATAAAATATTGGGTATACGGGTTAAATGATGTGTTTAACTTACAAGGAAACAAAAATAACCTAAGATAAGAGTTGATTTTCTTTGTTTTAGGGTCATGATTTTTTCACAAAAGAAGTCATTTTATGATTTCATATTGGAAAACCATATTTGTTTCATTTATATATTTTCAACGTAAAAATGGTAAATGCTTATGTACAAAGAAATTATATAATAAAACTCCATATTTATATATGTAGAAAGACAACTGAGAAACTGGTAAGTGTTTCTAAAATGGAATGACCAAAAATCATTTTTTTTTTCTTTTTTCCTTCTTTTTCATTTTCTTCCTCCATCTTTATCTTCTTCCTCCATCTCCATCATCTCCATTATTCCTCCATTTTCATCTTCATCTTCATCATCTTCTTCCTCCATTTCCATCATCATCTCCATCTTCTTCCTCAACCTCAAATTCCATCTTCATCATTTTCTTCTTCCTCTAACTCTAATGCCGACAACGTTTTCAACGACTTTTCCGGCGGTTGCCGACAAATTTTTCGACGACCAAATTTTTTTTCCTCGTTTTCTTTATTTTTTTTTCTTTATTTTCATTTTTTATATTTTCAAAATGAAAATGAGAAGAAATATGAAAGAAAAGGGAAAAAAAATCAGTTTTCGGAAAAGTCGTCGGCGATCGCCGGAAAAGTGGTCGAAAAAGTGGTCGGCCGTTGTCGGAAAAGTCGTCGGAAACTTCGCCGACCGACGGTCGTCGGAAAAGTCAAGGAGTCGCATGGAAGAAGAGAGGAGAGAGTTACTGTAGAAAATGGATAGAATAATTGGGTGGATTGAGTGATGGTTACTGTAAATAATGAATAAAATAATCAGGGGTAAAAATAACCCACCTCACCATTTATTTTTGTTGGTGCCCCAAACACTGAATAAGTTATAATAAATGGGGTTATTATAACATATTCAGTGCCCCAAACATCTCCTAAGTATTGAGAAAAACACTCGTAATGTGTTTTCAAAAAATGCTCGTGCTAATTAAAAAAAAAAAATTGTTTTATTCAACTCAATTTGAAAAACTCCTTTAGGTCACATTGATAATCATTTGATTTTTGGTTTTTTAAAATTGTTCTTGTTTTCTCCTAATTTTCTTAGCACGGTTTTCATCTTTGTTAAGGACACATATGAATTCCTAGCCAAATTCCAAAAACAAAAACAAGTTTTTGAAAAGTTTTAAAAAAATTGGCTTGGTTTTTGAAAACCTGAGAAGAAAATAGATAAAAAAAAACAAAGAAACTTAAGGTGGAAGTAGTATTTGTAAACTTAATTTTCAAAAACCAAAAACCAAATGATTATGGGGTCTTTTTTGTTTTAAAAATTTGACTTGGTTTTTGAAAGCATGGAAAGAAGGTAGATAGCAAACTAAGGAAATGTACAAGTGGAAAGAGTATTTATAAGCTTAATTTTCAAAAACCAAAAACAAAAAACAAAAAATGACGACCCTGTTTGATAACCACATGGTTTTTGGTTTTTAGTTTTTGAAAATTAAGCTTATACACACATACTTCCACCTATAACTTTCTTGGTTTTAGTATCAATCTTCTACCTTGTTTTCAAAAACCAAGTCCAATTTTGGAAAAAAAAAATAGTTTTCAAAAACTTGTTTTTGTTTTTAAATTTTGGCTTGGAATTCAAATGCAACCTTAACTAGGATGAAAGCCATGGTAGGAAATCCAGGAGAAAACAAGCATAATTTTCAAAAATAAAAAACCAAAAATCAAATGGTTATGCTGAAATGGTTATAAAACAGGGCCTAAGGTATAAAATCTAGTTGGGTGACAATAATATGGGCTATATCCTATCAATCTTAATTTCTTGAAGGATAAAATTCGAAAGAACAAAACTTGGCTGCATAGGGATCTCGCATACTCCATTAAAATCTTAACAACTAACAGAGAGGAAAGGAGAAAATGTGAATTTTTTTTTATCTCTCCTAATTGTCAACATTTTAATGGTGGTATGCAGAGAGATCCCTACATACCGGTATGTAACCAAGTTTTTTCCAAATTGAAATTGTCATATATGATTGGCATGTACAAATGTCAGAGGTTGAAATCTCTACCCCTAAATGTTGTTGAACTAAAAAGTTGAAATTTGAAAAGTTGTTAAAAAGATATATTAGATTCTACGAGAATCTATTCTTAAGAATGAACTGGTTTTACAAAACTGATTTTAATGGATTAATTCACAACCAATTCTACTTTTACAAACACTAGTTAGAAACTACATGCGTTGCATGTGTTATAATACATTTTAAAGTATAAGTAGTTAATTAGAAAATTTGAATTATGACTTGATAATGCACCAAAATCTCCTAATGATACATATGTACACTAAATGAAAAGACGATATTTTACTCACATTACTAAAGACGAGGTAGGAATGGGTCTCCTCCCACTTGATTGATGTTTGCTGCAATTTTTTTAATTCAAAACCAATTCTTAATCTTACCAAAGATGAATGAGATTTTTTTTAACCAGTTCTTAATCTTACCAAAGATGAGATATATATATATTTTTTTAAACCTAAACGGAAAAGAGATATCTTATCAAAGATGAAATTCTTTTATTAAAAGAGAAAACCTAAACGGAAAATAGTTTTTTTTTTTTTAAAAAAAAACAATTCTTAATTTTACCAAAGATGAGATGAGATTTTTTTTAAAACCAATTCTTAATCTTATATGAGATTAATTAGATTTTTTTGTTTAAACCAATTCTTAATCTTAAACGTGTGAATGATCTACCCGTGGAAATTAGAATAATAAAATATTGAATAATTAAATAGGAAGGACAAATAAGGAATTTGAAGATTAAAAAGGGGCTTAAAAGGAAATCAAAAGTTTCTCCCCGCCTTTTAATATAGTATATATATATAGACTTTTAATATAATATAGATATAGATATAGAAGTATAGATATAGACATATATTAAAAGCAGTTAGATTTTTCATCAACCAGGTGCCTTTGGCATTGATTTTGGAGGAGATTGAAGTGACTAAAAAAGAATCTTAACCATTTTTAGCTTTGGTAAAACAGATTATAAATTGATTTTTATAAAAGTACTTTTTCAACTACTTTAATTTGCAATAGATTCCCTAAAAATCTCATTTGTAACTAACTATTTATCTTCCCTAGATGTTGAGACGTGATTCATGTCAATCATATATATATATTTTTTAATTTAAGTTAGATATTTTTATTCTATTATCTTATACTCAATTGAAATTGTTTGTTTTTATTTTTTATTTAAATTTATATAATTATTTTTTTCAATTCAAGTAACAAATTATATTTCTTAGAAAACTATAAAAATATTCAAGATTAAACATAACATTATATTTTAAATCATATGAAATTTAAAATAATTATCTTATATGTTTCAAAAAAAAATCTTATAATAATTTTGAAATTATGTTATAAAACTTTGAAATTAAATATCAACATTAAATTTATTAATTTAAAAGATATAGTTAAGTTGCAACAATTTATAATATTAATTTACCAAACACTAGTTTACTTCATAGTACATCTGGTTTTCTTAAAAGCATAGTTAATAACAATTATTTTAGAAGCTATAGCAATCACGTGCTCTCAAAATTAACTCCAAATACGTCCTAAATTGTTAACTTTCATAGTCAAACCCAAGCACAACCTATACTCTCAAAGTTGAGGAGAAAACTATGGCTTAATTTGAGATTGAGGTAGCTTTTAAAATAATTGGAGAGAACTTTGTTTTTAGAAAGAAATAGTTTTGAAACGAAGTAAACTAGTGTTTGGTAAACTTCAATTTTAAATTAGAAAAAACTAATTACGGTATTTGGTAAATTAATACTAAATTGTTGTAACTTAATATTATAATAGGCTTATTATTTCAATTATTTTCATGTTAACATTTAATTTATAATTTATTATGAAATAATTAATTAAAAATTTATATGATATAAACAACATTTAATTATGTTTAACTAATCTTTTTTTAGTTTATATTTAACTAATCTGAATTATATGATAAAATTTTAAAAAATAATTATTATAAAAATTAAATTAATCAAAATTTTACTAACGAGAGAGAATAGAGGTAAAAAAATAAATATTAGAAAAATAAATTTGAGATTTGGAAATTTGTTAGACAAGGTGGCAATTTTTAGAGAAACTAAACCTATAGTATCAATTAGCTTTTTGCGAAAATAAATTTAAAAGTAATTTACGATATATTAATAAATAATTTGTTTTACCCAAGAAGTTATGATGGCCTGTTTGGTTCGTGATTTGAAAATTATTTTCGAAAATAAAGAATTTAACAAAAAACGAAAACAAATTTCTTATTTCCATTATATCTCAAAACAAGTTTGGTTCCAATTTAAAAACTTTAAATTCGAATTCAAAATTTGAAAATTGTGTTTGGTTATGAATTCGAAAATGCAAGGAAAGATTAATATGTGTTTGCTAAAATTGATTTTTTTAAGAAAAAATTAATTTAATGTAATTTTTTTTTGTACTTGATTTGATTTTTATTCATTTTTAGGGAGATATTAGAAATCAATGCGGTTAGAGATGATTCTTCAAAAAAAATGGTTGGAATTGAAATTATAAGGAAAAAAAGATATACCAGATAATTATTGTAGGAAACTTTTGATTTGTAAAGTGAATGAGTAAATAAAAATAGATAGTGTTGATGGTCGATTTTGGTCAGAGGAAATCACCTGACCTTCACGTGCCACCAACGGTAAATTTGTAGATGAGGGGGAAGACGTGGCCCTGCACACCTGGTGTTCGCCACACCGGCTCCGATGCTTAAGTCAGCAAACAGAACGGTAGGGAGTGAAAAAGTAAGAGCAAGAGGAGAGAGTAGAGAATATAGAATAGTGTTTAAGGATAGAATTCCGAGTCCCTTCTTTAGTGGTGAAGAGGTGTATAAATACCTGTTCATCCTCCTAACATTTTTAGGGTTTCGGAGGCGTTTTAGGTCAAACCAGGCAAAACCCGGGCTGACGGAGGCGGTAGGGGCCTAACGGCATCGGACGGACTCGGCCCGTGCGAGCGGGCCGAGGCCGAGCAGGGGGTCGGGCCAAAAACCCGACCCCTTCGGTCTTGGCCCGTCCCACCTGCCGGTTTTGCCTCCTTGGTCCATCTTTCAGCCCGATTTCTCCCCGGTTGTCCTCGTTAGCTCCTTGTATATCGGGTGGCCCAAAAGTGCCTATAACAGATAGGATCATGTAAAAAAATAAAAATAACAATCAAAGCATCAATATCAATCATACACCATATCTACACAGTAATTTTGTATTTTTTTTTTCTTTAGAGTTGGAGAGATTTTGAATATCAAAAATAGAAAATGTTGTTTGTAGATGATTAACATTGTTTGATGAAAAAAATGATGTATTATGTGCTTCTAAGATTGTATCTCGTGTTTTCATTATTTTGAAAACAATGAAAACATCGTTTTCGAAAATAGACCATTTTTTTTTGAGTGTTTTCGAAAATTATTTTTGAAAATAGGTCAACCAAACACGTTTTCATTGTTTTTATTTTTTATTTTCAAAAACATAAAAACGAAAACGAATTATGAACCAACCCGGGCAGATCCTCCGTTTTTACGGTCGCAAACGAGAGTTATATAAAAAACAATAATAAAAAAAAGAAAAAATAAAAACTGATACAGTTTGGCGTTGGGAAATTGTCAAATTTAACCCAAATGAGTTTTGGGTTTTCAAAATTGACCCACCCCCTAAAAATTTGTTTTTTTTAACCTGATGATGTCACTTCACTATGTACAATTACAAACACACCCTTGAAGCTAAAAAAAAAAAAAAAAAAAAAAAAAATACGTCTTGTATCCCTTCGTTTCTCTCTCTTTGCTCTCTGTTTCGTTTCTTCCCTCCTGTAATCTCCAACTATGCGTGGATTGGGTAGCATTTTTCGGTTGGTAAATTTTGTTCCAACCGTTTATGTGTTGTTTTCGAAGACGAGATGGGGTTTTGGAGTTTAAGTTTAAGAGAGGGAAAGGGGTTTTGAGAAAGGAAGGTATTTTTGGGGTGAAGAGTGGTTTCCTATGGCGTTTGATTGAAAAAAAAAATGAAAAAAAACTCTCTAGTTGCCGGCGTCGGAGAAGACAATTATTCTCGGTTGATTTCCCGGTCAAGATCGTGACCGGGAAATTTGTGGTTTTCTCGTGAAAGAAGAAGGAAAAAAGGATCTGGAAAATTTCTTGGTCAGGATCCCGGTCGGGATTCATAATTTCCCGGCCGGGATTCATATATTTTCCAGATTTTCAAAAAAAAAAAATATTGTTTAGTTGAGATTTTTGTGGGTCAAATTGAGTGGTTATGGTTATGTTAGGTCTACCTTTGCACTTTTGTTTCCTTAGTTCCTTATTTAAATCATTATATTCATTTTTTTTCCCCTCGTTGGATAATAGTACGGTTGAGATTTTTGTGGGTTTGTTTTGATGTTTGAAATTAGATAGCTGAGTTAGTTTGTTGAGATTTTTTTTTAATATGGTTGGTTGAGAAATTTAAAATTGAAGAAGGGTAAGGATGGCTTTTCACCTTGTGGGTCCCATAAAAAAATAGCAACTTTATATAAAATAGGTTAAAAAAAACAAATTTTTAGAGAGTAGGTCAATTTTGAAAACCCAAAACTCATTTGGGTTATATTTGACAATTTCCCTTTGGCGTTTGAGATATGGGTGGATCGAAACTCTATCACCGCTCGCAAAACCCCGTTTGATTTGGGGGAAAATATTCAAAAGAAAATGGCTCCGGCGAAGAAGGGGAAAACGAAAGCTCCGAAAGCTACTGAATCAATTCAATCCTCACTCAAATCCAACAGTTACCCTTCTTGTCTTCGCTCTGTTTCTCCTTCTTCCGTCGCCATCACCATCCACGCAAAGCCTGGCTCCAAGATCGCCTCTATCACAGGTCTTCCTCTCTCTTTCGCTCTAAATCTTTTCCGTTTATGAATCAGAGTCGTAAGTTTCTGGAAATCCTTGCAGATTTTGGCGATGATGCGTTGGGAGTGCAAATCGACGCGCCGCCCAAAGATGGAGAAGCTAATGCTGCCCTTCTTGATTACATGAGCTCTGTGAGTCGCCCATTCCTTGCTGCTGATTATTTGAATTTCATTTTTTTTTTAATTCGTTGTACTTGAATTTTCATTGCCAATTTACCTAAAACTGAAATTCATTGTACTCCTTATTTGGATTTTTTGGTGGATATTCGAAAAATTGGAATTGTTTTGGGCTAATTGGTGTATCAAACGGAGTATATTGATGTTATTAGTTTGTTGAAAATCCGGTGCTTGATCACCTATTTGTATTTGAGGACTGTTCTTCCCGTTGCATGTAGGAGTTGATGTCTTCTGTCTACTTACACTGTAGCATAAAACTTCAACACATGTTGATAGTAGCGCGCCAGATTAGAAAAGTTGAACGAATGTCAAATATAGCTTTCAGTTTCCCGGCATTATTTACAAGCTTCCTACTTCATTTCTCCATTCTAATTACACCTAACTTGTTTAATTGAAGTGAATCGTGTTTATAAACCACTTGTTTGTATTTCAATAGAAGCTTTTCGTTCTCCTTGTTAAAGGATATGCGTGTTTCTTTACAACTACTGGCAGCCCCCAGATACCTAATGTGTTTTAAGGATCAAATCCTAAATAACCCCTAAATTAGAGCTCTCAGGTTTAGTGTCTTCATGTTGCCTTGAAGCTCTTTTCTCTGCTTGTTCTCTTTCCTCTTGAAGCTTTATACTCCAAATGATTGCATGAAGTATATGAGTGCTGCTTCCATAACTCTCTCATATTTATCTCACAGGTCTTAGGTGTCAAAAAAAGACAAGTATCAATAGGTTCTGGCTCTAAATCAAGAGACAAGGTTGTGATCGTGGAGGAGGTAAGCTTGCAAAGTGTTTTTGACGCTTTGAATAAAGCTTTAACATGTGAGTGATTCTATGGGATCCTTGGACGGTTTACACCCATTAACAGAATGTCTGCATACTGTAATAAGTACAGGTGGATTAACTACTATTTTGCTGCCAGAATATTTTTAATCGTGTCACTGGAAAGTTATTCAGTTAGATGTAACTCTTATTTGTCTATATTTGATTTGAACCTGAATAATATTTTACATGTTGTATACTTGTAGAGAGTTTCAGCTTATAGTTACTGAGCCGAAATATCTTAACCTGACTGCTAGGCCTTGTATACTTCTGCAAAGATGAGTTTTCAGAAAAATTGAAATGCCGGTCTGAACATAAGGTGATTAATCTTGTTCAATTGGTTGGTTCTTATGCCATTTAAAATCTTCAATTTTCATCCTCTCTCACTGTTCCTAACACTCTTTTCACTGTTCAAAAAAAAAAAAAAAAAAAAAAATCGAAGACAAGAAAGTTTTGGAGAAGGATCAATAAATTTGACTCTTCAATTGGAGTACTTCTAGAATCTACTTCTTCCCCGGACTATCTGTGAAAGAGAAAATATAAAGATTACCGATAAAGTAGAGCCTGTAGCCCAAGTGAGACTTGCCATATCCATGAGAATTATTTCCCCCATCTAGATGAAAATGATTAATCTTGTTCTATTGGTTGATTCTTATGCCATTTCAAATTTTCGATTTTCATCCTCCCTCACTGTTCCTAAAAGTAAAACTCTGAGATTAGATTGTATGCTGTGCAATACTCAATCTGCCATCGATTGCCTTGCCTAACTATGCCCCAATTAACTGTTGACTAGATTCCTAGAGGGAGTAACTATGAATCTCCTAGCATGGAAAGAGTTGTTCATAAAATTGTGTATCCTCACCAAAAACACTTACCTACAGAATTCTTTTGCATTCTGGATATTTTTGATGGCTCTAACTTGGCATGCTTAAATGCTTCAGCAATATTGAGGAATTAAGTATGTTGTGCCATTTTTTGGACATGGAAATTCAGTGAAGAATGTGAAATTTAGGAGTTTGTATTTTAATATTTTCCTCAACCTAAGCATAGTTTTCAATTAGTCAGGCATTATAACTTCGACCAAAAGGTTGGAGGTTTGGATCCCTAGCGCAGATTGTTAGAAAAAACGTGGACAAATATGAATAAAGATGATTTTTCATTCAACTAAGCATGCCTTTATATAGGCTTACAAATATAATCATAGAATACCAATGGTTAAAAACTTTAAATGCCATAAAATGCTCATAACTCACATAACTCCCAAAACTCGAAAGTCACTATTGGTTACAAAAACCAAAAAGCCAAAAGTCACAAAAACCAAAAGTTACACTAAATGCCACAAATAAAGTTTAATAATGAAAACATTTCATTTTCTCAACACCCCTCTTAAACTTGATTTGTTACACCAAGTAAATTCCTCATTTTGATTAAAGTCTCCAACTTGAGGGGCTTTGTGAAAATGTCCGCCGCTTGGTCTTGTGACTTGATATATTTGAGTTTCACTTCTTTCTTCATAATGCAATCCCGAATGTAGTGAAATCGAGTATCAATGTGCTTCCTCCTCCCATGAAATATCAGATTTCTTGCTAAGGCAATGGCTGATTTCTTGTCAACAAAAATCTCCATTGGACCTTCCATTTGAAACTTCAACTTCTTCACTAAGTTTCTTAGCCAAATTGCATGATAATATGATTATGGGTTGCTTTTTTGACATCCATGTGAATGTCGTTTGACCAATAAAAAACACAAACCCTATAGTGCTTTTTCGATCATCCAAGTCACTACTCCAATCGTTATCACAATAACCAACAATATCAAAATTGCTAGAAGAGACATAGGAAAGACCATACCCAATCGTCCCTTTGATGTACCAAAGTATCCATTTTGCCATTTTGCAATGTGTAGTTGTCGGCTCCTCCATAAATCGACTAATAATTCCAATCGAATAAAGAATATCCGGTCTCGTGCATGTCAAACATCTCAAACTTCCAACCAAACTTTTGAAATATGTTGAATCTACCTTCTCTCCTCCACCTTGCTTAGTGATTTTGACTCCCATTCCATCAGTGTTCCAATCGGATTTTCATCGGCCATGTTGAACTTTTTTAGCATTTCTTTAGCATAGCCCTCTTATATAAAAATCTCATTTTCACCTTGTTTGACCTCGATCCCAAGATAGTAACTCATGAGACCAATGTCCGTCACTTCAAACTCTTTTGAACTCATCAAACATGCTAGGATTGTTTTCGGTAAATACTAAATCATAAACATATAAACAAATGATTAGTATGCACCTTGCAATTTGATGTAGAGGGCATGCTCATAAGGACACTTCATATACTTCTTCTCTTGAAAGTACTTGTCAATCTTCAAATTTCATGCTCTCGGTGCTTGCGTCAAACTGTAAAGAGCCTTCTTCAATCGAAGCACTTTGTCTTCTTCACCCTTGATTTTATAACCCAACGGTTGTTCCATATAGACCTCTTCCTCAAGAATTTCGTTCAAGAATTCCGCTATGACATCCATTTGATGTATTTTCCAATGATTATGGGCTGCCAAAGCAATAATCAAACGAATAGTTTCAAGGCGAACAACGGGGACAAATACCTCATCATAGTCGATGCCACGTCGTTGAATATACCCTTTCACCACTAGTCTCGTCTTGTGCCTCTCAACATCACCATTGGCCTTTCTCCTTGTCTTGTATACCCACTTCATTCCGATCGGTTTGTGTCCTTTTAGAAGCTTGGTCAACTCCCGTGTGTCATTTTCTCTATCGCTCGAATTTCTTCATCCATTGTGGTGTAAACCAAAGAATGAAAAATAAACTTCACAATTGAATTCCTTTTGCATAATACAAGGCTGAATATTTATACAACTTATGGGCAGTTAACAACCCTCAACCAAGAATCCAAGATAACTAACTAACTAAATTACAAAAATAATGATCCAACAAACAGAACATAAAATAAAAGAATAACCCAAGACTTTTATTAAAAAGCCTACATCAGATTGCCCTCTCCTTAAAAGAAAACTCGTCCTCAAGTTACAAACAAAATTCAAGTGGCCAAAGTGAATGAATCAGGAGCAACATATTCAAAGATATCCGCCACATTAAAGATAGGGTTGATGCGTAATTCATCTGGAAGCTCAATGTGATAGGCATTGTCTCCATAGCGTTTAAGGATTCAAAATGGTCCAAACTTTCGAGGATGGAGCTTATTATAAGTCCCTTTAGGGAATCTAGACTTCCGTAAATGAATCATAACTAAATCTCCTTCTTTAAACTCCTTAAGACGACGATGCGCATCGGCTGATGCTTTATAGTTAGCATTAGATTGAAGAAGATGATCTATGACTTCCTTATGAAGCTCCACACTACGTTCAACCATATAGTCAGCCTCCTGATTAAAATCAACCGTAGTAGGAATATTAGCTAGATCTAAAGTTAACCAAGGAGTTTTAGTATAAACGATGTCAAATGGAGTTTTTAAAGTTCAACCATCTAGCCTTAATCAGCTCTTGCACCCTATACTTCAAAGCAGTGCAATTTTCTGTAGAATGTCCAACAACACCTGCATGGTAATCAAACCTTGCATTAGGATCATACCATCTTGGATAAGGAGGTTGCAGTGGAGCAATAGGCTTGGGTGCCAACTGATGGTTCTAGATTAACTGAGGTAAGAGCTCAGTATATGCCATCGAGATTGGATCAAATTGAGCTTTACTTTATAAGACACTCGATTATTTTGCTGACTTGGAGTGACTGCTTGTTGTTGTCTTATGAGACTGAAAATTCTGATTCATTTGAGGTCTGGTATTTTGGCCATAAAATGGGGAGTACTGTGCTGATCTATTATTCACCTAGTGCGGATAGTATCTGCATGTAGGTAAATAATTCGAAGGATATTGTGCCATGGGTTGGTGGATTTGCCGAGGGGACTTATTCACTTTTCCTATCATTTGTACTTCTCCCTCATTTTTTGGAGTGTTTCCCTTCTTCAGGCCCGATGATTCAACAGTTTTGGCTATTCTGTCATGTTTTATCCCGTACTCAATTCTTTCCCCAATTATCATGATATCGAAAAAATTCGTCGATGCACTTCCAACCATATGTTCATAGAATGGGGACCTTAGGGTATTGATGAACGAGACATAAAGCTCCTTATCCTTTAAAGGAGGTTGGACCTGAGCTGCCGTATCCAGCCACCTTTGGGCATAATCCTTGAAGTCTTCAGTACTCTTTTTTTCCATTCTCTAAGTCCAGACGGTTGGGAACTAAATCTATATTGTGCTTATACTGCTTGAGGAAGGAATCAACAAAGTTCTTCCATGTGCCAACATGTGAACTATCCAGTTGCATATACCAATGAGTGGCTGGACCTTTTAAGTTGTCTTGAAAGCAATGTATGAGCAACTTATCATTATGAACATGTGTTGTCATCTTTCTACACTACATGACAATGTAACTCTTAGGACATGTCGTTCTGTCATATTTTTCAAATTTTGGCAGTTTGAATTTCGGTGGAATCACAACATCTAGAACCAAGCATAATTGAGTGACATCCATGTTCCCAAAAACACTAGTGCCCTTGACCGTCCTCGATCTTTCCTCCAAAACTTCAAGTTTTTCATTAGAGGGCACAACTAGCTCCTTTTTCACTTCTGGATCATCCAAGTTAGGAACCGCAAAAGGTATTTTTGAAACCTCTGGCTTTAAATAAGAAGCGCCAGTTTGCTAGTCATGGGGATTTGGGGAATTTAGCATTCTTTAAATAGTGGAAAATTGTATTGTCCTACAAGTATGTCATTTAGGGGCTTATAGGTGGTATGCTGCGACATGGACGCTTCTGCCATCGTACGAATATGTGGAGCGAAACTTGATGGAAATGGCAGGACGACTTGAGGATTTTCAATTGGAGTATCTGGTGCAGTCATATCTGCCACCATTTTGCCCTTTTCTAAAGCAACAATGATTGCGTCAACTTTTTCTCTGATTTCTTCAATGTCTCGCTTAGTCCTTTCTTGCTCAACATTTTCTTCCATGATCCTCGTTCTATGTCTAATGTTGTAAGCGCGGTAGACTCTCGATAAACGAACTATTTTATTATTCTGGTTTATTTTTATTTTTTTTTAAAGAAAAGGTGTTAAAGTAAGAGAAAAAAAATAGAAGAAAGAACAATATGAGATGCATGAATGAATGAAATTTTATTAAAAAAATGAATATATCTACAAAATGAACAATCGGGGAATTGAGAAATGTGGAAACAGGGAACATTTAGTTGAAATGACCAAAGTACCCAAGGTCTCTATGAATCATTCCTAAAAACTCAAATAGCTCATCTGCATCAGAAGCCATAGGTGAAGTACTCTCTCGCAGATCCCTTGCCCATTTTGCAAATCGTCGGGCTCTCCTAGCCATGATCATGATAGTGTTCATGGTTTACCTTGCCAAGAACTATATCATGTCGTCTCTCAAAATGGCATAATCTCCCCTTAATGAGGAGTATTTCTGTTGTAGTTGTCCTCTCTCTAGCGACACTTGTTCGCTTGCTCTTTGAAATGCTTGGAGCTGGCGTTTTAACGATCTTGCATAGCTTTTTAAAGCTTCAGACTCTTCTGATTGAGCCAGCAGATTCACACGTAGATTGTCCAACGTTTGTCGTAGAGAAGTATTGGCTCCTTCAAACTCGATAAGCTGCATTTTCTACTTGTTGATTTGTTCCTACTAACTCTATCCGTTTTGTCACTAACTGGTCAGGTTTGTCTAGTGCTATATTAGAAGATTCTCCAACATTACCACGAGTTGTAACTGAGATCTTGGTCCTCCTGATGCATCACTCCAAGTATTTTGGAGTAACTCCCTCAGAATGTTTAACTTTCTAACTACCCTCCAGCTGTAGGAAAATTCTAGTTAATTCAGACCATGAGTTGCTGGTATGAATTTCTTAAACCAGCTTTGCCACCCGGCCAACAACGGAGCATAATGGACGCACCCCCAAGGATACCAGAGGAACTGTGTGGAAGCTCCCGCATTTGTAGATTAAGGCCTTTAAGGGCATCCAATGTGCCTTCCAAATTACATGCTCTAATTTGACATCTGAAAAGAATGACACCCATGCTTCTTTTTTCGGAAAACTTGAATTCCATGAGGCTGTGCCAAATTCTGCAATTGTACTCCATGTTAGATTCTAGGTGCTGCTGAAATTATTTTTTAGGCAACCAAAATTTTCTAGGAACTTAAAATGGCTATGCACCTCAATATACAATAAGGGGACACAACATCTCAGTTTCTTCCTTTATTAGACACAATAATTGAGCTCCCGAACTGTTTCTGCCGGAAGAGGTATGGCTGGATTCATCCTTTGCTCAATGCTGAAGAAGAGCTTCAAGACATCGCCATCCACATACCCTTTTACTCTAGGATATAAGACCATCCTGTAGATGCACAAAGCTAACAAAACCAGACCCTTTTCTTCATTTATGTGTTTGCGAGCTAGTTCTGTTAGATAATCTACAGATATAGATTCCTCATTTTCTTTTACTTTCACATTTTTTCTGTATTTTCTCATATGTACAGCTAGAAACTTGGATAAAACTCTCTTCGCAGTTTGTTGTGGGTTAAAACAATGGACCATCTCTCCACCTTTTTCTTCAATATTTAACATCGTGTGGTACTCTTCAATGGTCGGTACTAGGTAAAAATCTTGAAATGCGAAACACCTATAGGACGGGTCGCAAAATCCTAATAAAGCATGATGAACCAGTTAACTGGGATGTACATAAGTTCTGCAATGTGTTTGTATCTTTTTATAAGGTAAAGTATCTCCACGTTTTAGTTGTGTCTGCTTTGCCCATTGTAGCATGGTACTCAACTCGTCGTATTCAGAGGAAGATGACTGTATCGACTCTATGAGTACATTGGCATTCATTCTGTTCCCTTTTTGGAAGAAAAGAAAATGTAAGGAAAGCATAATTAACTATCGCTTTAAAATAAAATAGATTTTTCATGCGCCTACACGGGAGCATTCACAATCCCCTCGAATGTCGACATTACTCCATCTTAAAAGGTAAGATAATGACATGGAGAAATGAAATGAAAGAAAAAAAAAAAAAACTACCTTAATGTAATGAAAAATGGGGGAGAGCCTTTCATGTGCCAACGCGGGAGCATTCACAATTCCCTTGAAGGTCAAAACTACTAATTCCAAAACATGATGCATGACTCAAACTAAATGATATGACTAAACTAAATACCAAATTCGACTTCAAATGGAAATATAAAGGAAGGGGAAAAAATGGACCGACAGGAGATAATAAAAAAGGAAAGGAAAAAAACGCTCTTTGGGATAGATTTCTTTTTACGAAAAACAAAAATCCAAAAGGAGAGAGAAGAGAAAAAATCTAAAATGAAAGGAAGCAGAAATAGCTTCTATTTTCTCATTTAAACAAAACGGTATAGATTTTATTTTGAAAAAAAAAAAAAAAATCTTAAACTTTACTTCTTAAAAGAAAGTTTTTTTTTTTTTTTTTTTTTTTTTTTTTTTTTTTTAAATAAGCTTTTTTTTAAGATTTGTTTTTTACAAAACTCAAACTTTTGAACTCTTTTCAAAGATTTTTTTTTTTTTTTTTGGTAAGGAGTTAAGACAAAAAAATCTTTGAAAAGTAAGAGTTCAAAAGTTTGATTTTTGTAAAAAAAAAAAAAAAATCTTAAAAAAGAGCTTAAATTAAAAATAAAAAAATCTTTCCTTTAAGAAGTAAAGTTTAATTTTTTTTTTTCAAAATAAAATCTATCACCGTTTTGTTTAAATGAGAAAATAAAAGTTATTCCTGCTTCCTTTCGTTTTAGATTTTTTCTCCTCTCCCTCCTTTTGAATTTTTGTTTTTCTTAAAAAGGAATCTATCACAAGGAGAGTTTTCTCCCTTTCCTTTTCGATTATCTCCTGTCGGTCCATTTTTTCCCATTCCTTTCTATTTCCATTTGAAGTCGATTTTGGTATTTAGTTTAGTCATATCATTTAGTTTGAGTCATACATCATGTTTTGAAATTAACAGTGTCGATCTTTGAGGGGATTGTGAATGCTCCCGTGTAGGCGCATGAAAGGCCCTCCCCCATTTTTCATAACATTAATGTAGTTTTCTCATTTTTTTTCTTTCCTTTCATTACTTCATGTCATTATCTTACCTTTTAGATGAAGTAATGTCGGCCTTCAAGGGGATTGTGAATGCTCTCGTGTAGGCGTATGAAAAATCTATTTTAATTTAAAACGGTAGTTAATTATGCTTTCCTTACATTTTCTTTTCTTCCAAAGAGAGAATAAAATGAATGTCAATATACCCATAGAGTCGATACAGTCATCTTCGTCTGAATACGACGAGCTGAGTACCATGCTACAATGGGCAGAGCAGACACAACTAAAACATGAAGATACTTTACCTTATAAAAAGCCTCGGGCCGTCATCCTCCTCAAATCAAGTTCAAATCATTCTTAATGAGCTAGGAGAGCTGAAACCTATTTGAGAAGGTTTAATACCAGAACGATGATTTCTGTTTTAAAAAAGATACAGACACATTGCAGAACTTATATACATCCGAGTTAACTGGTTCTTCATCCAAGCTTTATTAGGATTTTGGGACCCCTCCTATAGGTGTTTCGCATTCCAAGATTTTTACCTGGTACCGACCATTGAAAAAAGTACCACACGATGTTAAATATTGAAGAATAAGGTGGAGAGATGATCTATTGTTTCAACCCACAGTAGACTGCGAAGAGAGTTTTATCCAAGTTTCTAGCTATACACATGAGAGATAAAGAAAAGTGTGAAAGTAAAAGAAATGAGGAATCTATATCTGTAGATTATCTAACAAAACTCGCTCGCAAACACATAAATGAAGAAAAGGGTCTGGTTTTGTTAGCTTTGTGCATCTACAGGATGATCCTATATCCCAGAGTAAAAGGGTATGTGGATGGTGATGTCTTGAAGTTCTTCTTCAGCATTGAGCAAGGGGTGAATTTAGTCATACCTCTTCTGGCAGAAACAGTTCGGGCGCTCAATTATTGTAAGTCTAATAAAGGCGGGAAACTGAGATGTTGTGTCCCCTTACTGTATATTTGGGTGCATAGGGATTTTAAGTTCCCAGAAAATTTTGGCTGCCTAAAAATTAATTTTAGCAGCACCTGGAATCTAACATGGAGTACAATTGCAGAATTCGACACAACCCCATGGAATTCAAGTTTCCCGAAAAAAGAAGCATGTGTGTCATTCTTTTCAGATGCCAAATTAGAGCATGTAATTATGAAGACACATTGGACGCCCTTAAAGGCCTTAATCTACAGATGTGGGAGCTTCCACACAATTCCGTTGGTAGGTCCTTGGGGTGCCTCCATTATGCTCCGTTGTTGGCCTTGCGGCAAAGTTGGTATAAGAAATTCATACCAGCAACTCACAGTTTGAATAAACTAAAATTTTCTTACAACTACGAGGATTCTAATGAAATGAAGCGACAAATGTTGACTTCGTGGAGGGCAATTAGTACGCTAAATGATAGCAGTCATTTTGTTGGAGTTACTCCAAAATACTTGCAGTGGCGCATCAGAAGGAGCAAGATCTCAGTTACAACTCGTGGTAATGTTGGAGAATTTTCTAATAGAGCAGTAGGAAGAAATCAAACATTGAAGCTGGAAAATGAAAAATTACAGCAAGAGGTCAAACATTTGATAGACCAGGTAACTCAAGCTAATGACAAACTCGAGAAAGTGTAAAAAAAACGAGCCAAGCGAGAAAGAGAGTATGACATGCTAGACGATGAGAATAGAAGGTTGATTAAAGAAAATCATGCTCTGAGGAATGAGAATACTGCACTACGAAGAGCAACTCGTTCACAAGAGGACAAGATGTATGGCCTTTCAAGAGGCAAAGAGACTCTCTTAGAGTTAATTGCGGAATTAAACGAGACCATCAACAAGCAGAAAATGCAAGCTTATCGAGTTTGAAAAAACCAATACTACTCTACGACGAACGTTGGACAATCTACGTGTGAATATGCAGGCTCAATCAGAAGAGTCTGAAGCTTTAAAAAGTTATGCAAGCTCGTTAGAATGTCAGCTCCAAGCATTTCAAAGAGAAAGCGAACAGTTGTCACTAGAGAGAAGACAACTTGAAGAGAAATATTCCTCATTAAAGGGAGATTATGCCATTTTGAGAGACGACATGGAAATAGTTCTTGACAAGGTAAATCGAACCATGAACACTATCAAGATCATGACTAGGAGGGCCTGAGGATTTGCAGAATGGGCAAGGGATCTGCGAGAGAGTATTTCACCTATGGCTTCTAATGCAGATGAGTTGTTTGAGTTTTTAGGAATGATTCGTAGAGACTTTAGGTACTTTGGTCATTTCCACTAAATGCTCAATGTTTCCACATTTCCTAATTTCCCGATTGTTCATTTTGTAGATATATTCAATTTTTTTTATAAAATTTCATTGATTTATGCATTTCATATTGTTCTTTCTTCTATTTTCTTTCCCTTTGTTCACACGTAACTTCGGGGATGGAGACACGTGGAATAAACTTTGATTTGTATTAATGTTGTATGCGTGTGGGTGTACAATCTCTAACTTTAATCCTCTGATTCTCTCTCTTAAATATATAAACTTTGGCCTGTAGCTTGTTGCTCTTCTTGGGCCGGTTTGTTGGGCTTCTTAGATGATCAGTTTGCTAGGTTGATGATCTCTTGGATCGGCCTGTTAGCTTAATGATCTCTTGGATCAGCTTATTGGCTTGTTGATCTTCTTGGATGATCGGCCTGCTGGCTTAATGATTTCTTGGATCGGCCTGTTGTGACTTGTTGATCTTCTTGGATGATCGGTCTACTGAATTGTTGATCTTCTTGAATGATTGGCTTGTTGGCTTGATGATCTGTTCGATCAGTTGGCTTGTTGATCTTCTTGGATGATCGGCCTGCTGACTTGTTGATCTTCTTGGATGATCGGCCTGTTGGCTTGTTGATCTTCTTGGATGATCGGCCTGTTGGCTTGTTGATCTTCTTGGATGATCGGCCTGTTGGCTTGTTGATCTCTTGGATGATCGGCCTGTTGGCTTGTTGATCTCTTGGATGATCGGCCTGCTGACTTGTTGATCTTCTTGATCGGTCGGTTGGCTTGTTGATCTCTTGGATCTGCCTGTCGGCTTGATGATCTGTTGGATCGGCTTGTTAGCTTGTTGATCCTCTTGGATGATCGGCCTGCCGACTCTGGACTCTGGCAGAATGCTCTGGACTCTGAGTTCTCTGACTCTGGCTGAATCTCCGAATCTGAATCCCCCAGAATGAATGGTGGTCTCCTCTATTTATAGAGTTTGATGGACCTCATATGGGCTTGGGCTTGGGTCCAATTGCCACGTGGCATAATCTGATTGAACTTGGCTGATGTTATCTGATGGATCACTAATAGACAAGTGGCATTCTTTGATTTGCTGAATTTTAATGTCTATTAATTTAATTTAGGCACACGTGTAAATGTGTAACTGGTCCCAAATTTATTTTATCATTAATTTATATTAATGATGTGGCAATTTGTGATTGGCCAAAATTTCTCCTTCAACAAATGCCCCTTTTCGAGATTTAGGCACAAGTTATGTGTGAGTGAATCTCGAAAAATATATTTTGGAATTAAAATGCAAGGTATTTGTTCTTGACTTTGACTCCATTTGGTGCGCCAATTTAATCAAAATATGGAACATAACTTGAGGTTTGGACTTTGGTCCATTTGGGATAAAATTTGGATTATGCCCAAAATATTATTTGAGGTAAAATTTTACCAAATTCAAACTTGCATTTGGCATAGAATTTGATGTTTGAATCTCAAATTTTGATTTGGAAGAAAAATTTGGAGTATGCCCAAATAAAATTATTTAGATAAAATTTGAATTCCCAAATTGATTTGAATTGAAACACTTATCTTTTAGGAATTTCAATTTAATTAAGTTGGTTCAGATAAAGATAAAGATTATCCCATAAAATTTTGAACCGGAGATAGGATTTCATTTGAGTCAAATCTTTATCTAAACTTTTGATTTGAACTTAAAACTCCCCCTATAAATAAGACTGAACCTCAGTAGGGGAGAGCACACATCAATTGCAGAGAGCATTCAAGAAGGGATCCAGGTAGGAATTTTTTTTTTTTTTTTTTTTTTTTTTTTTTTTTATATTTATTTATTTATTTATTTTTTTAAATTATTTAGACAAAATTTGAATTCCCAAATTGATTTGAATTGAAACACTTATCTTTTAGGAATTTCAATTTAATTAAGTTGGTTCAGATAAAGATAAAGATTATCCCATAAAATTTTGAACCGGAGATAGGATTTCATTTGAGTCAAATCTTTATCTAAACTTTTGATTTGAACTTAAAACTCCCCCTATAAATAAGACTGAACCTCAGTAGGGGAGAACACACATCAATTGCAGAGAGCATTCAAGAAGGGATCTAGGTAGGCAAATTTCTTTTCTTTTTTTTTTCTTTTTTTTTTATTTATTTATTTATTTTTTATTATTTTTTATTTTTTATTTTAATTTTCATTTTTTTTTACTTTTCGTTGCTTTTATTACTTTTTTTCAATTTTCGTTTTTTTTTTTTTTTTTTTTTTTTTTTGCAATTTGTTTCTTTCTTCCTTGAATGTGTAAGCTTTGTGCAACCGTCGTCACCAAATTCGCTTGCAGTGATCTCACTCCTACTAGACTAGTCCCCTATTTCATTGGGTGATCTGAGTAACCTGTAGGGGTAGTCACCAGATTCGCCTTCATGCACTCCTGCTAGACCCAATCCCCATTTTATCGGGTGATCTGAGTAACCTGCAGGGGTAGTCACCAGATTCGCCTTCATACACTCCTGCTAGACCCAGTCCCCATTTTATTGGGTGATCTGAGTAACCTGTAAGGGTGGTCACCAGACTCGACTCGCCTACAACGGTCGTCATCAGATTCACTTGCAGTGACTTCATCACCTGTCTAGACCAGTCACTTTAATGACTGTAGTATCTTGAAAGGGTGATCACCAGACTCGCCTACAACGGTCGTCATCAGATTCAATTGCAGTGACTTCACCACCTGTCTAGACCAGTCACTTTGATGACTGTAGTTTCCTGCAGGGGTGGTCACCATTTTTTTAACAACACCTTTATTGTCTTTTTTTTTTTTTTTTTTTTTTGTGGTTTGATATTAAGCATTTTTTTAACTTGCAGCTAAGATGCATCTTCCAGTCTAGACACTTTCAAGATAAAGGCAACACTAAAGTTGTTCATCTTTGCAGATGTAGCGAAGACTTCAACCGTCAACTTTTGAATATGAAGTAAAGTTATCAACAGTCAATTTTTTGAAGATGAAGCGAAGCGGACGCCGTCAACTACCAACATTTGAAGATGGAGTGGAACGAGGCCGTCAACCGCCGCCAAACATTTGAAAAGGAGCAACGGTGAACCTTCAAACTTGGAGAAGGAGAACCTCAGTGGCGAACCTTCAAAAGGAGGGGTGGAGAGAAGCGCCTTCGAACTTGGAGAAGGAGCAGCGGAGAGAAGCGCCTTCGAACTTGGAGAAGGAGCAGCGGAGAGAAGCGCCTTCGAACTTGGAGAAGGAGCAGCGGAGAGAAGCGCCTTCGAACTTGGAGAAGGAGCGAGCGAAGCGCGTGAGGGAACCTTCGAACTTGGAGGAAGGAACTGCAGCAGCGCGTGAGAGAACCTTCGAACTTGGAGGAAGGTAGCAGCGAAACGCATGAGAACCTTCGAACTTGGAGGAAGGAACTGCAACGAAGCGCAACGCGTGAGAGCCTTTGAAACCTTCGAATTTGGGGGAAGAAACTACAGCGAAGCGCGTGAGAACCTTCGAACTTAGGGAGGAAGGAACTGCAGCGAAGCGCGTGAGAACCTTCGAACTTAGGGAGAAGAAACTGCAGCGAAACGCGTGAGAACCTTCGAACTTTGAGGAAGGAACTGTAGCGAAGCGCGTAAGAACCTTCGAACTTGGGAGGAAGGAACTTTACCGAAGCACGTGAGAACCTTCAGACTTGGAGGAGAGAACCTTCGTACTTGGAGAGAAGGAACTACGATGAAGCAACGTGAGAACCTTCGAACTTGGGGGGAAGGAAATGCAACGAAGCGCGTGAGAACCTTCGAATTTGGAGGAAGGAACTGCACGAAGCGCGTGAGAACCTTCGAACTTGGGGGAAGGAATTGCAGAGCGAAGCGCGTGAGAACCTTCGAACTTGGAGGAAGGATCGCAGCGAAGCGATGTGAGAACCTTCAAACTTTGAGGGAAGGAACTGCAGCGAAGCGCGTGAGAACCTTCGAATTGTGAGGAAGGAACTGCAACGAAGCGCGTGAGAACGTTCAAACTTGGAGGAAGGAACTGCTCCGAAGGGATGTGAGAACCTTGAACTTGGAGGAAGGAACTGCAGCGAAATGCGTGAGAACCTTCGAATTTGGGAGAAGGAACTGTAGCAAAGTGCGTGAACCTTCGAACTTGGAGGAAGGAACTGCACGAAACGCGTGAGAACCTTCGAACTTGGGGGAAGGAATTGCAGCGAAGCGCGTGAGAACCTTCGAACTTGGAGGAAGGAACTGCAACGAAGCCCGTGAGAACCTTTGAACTTGGAGGAAGGAATTGCAGCGAAGCGCGTGAGAACCTTCAAACTTGGGGGGAATGAACTGCAGCGAAGCGCGTGAGAACCTTCGAATTTGGGGGGAAGGAAATGCAACGAAGTGCGTGAGAACCTTCGAATTTGGAGGAAGGAACTTCACCGAAACACGTGAGAACCTTCAGACTTGGAGGAAGGAACTTCACCGAAGCGCGTGAGAACCTTTGAACTTGGAGGAAATGAACTGTAGCGAAATGCGTGAGAACCTTTGAAACGTGGAGAGAAGGAACTGCAGCAAAGCGCATGAAAACCTTCGAACTTGGAGGAAGGAACTGCAGCGAAGCAACGTGAGAACCTTCAAAGTTAGGGAGGAAGGAATTGCAGCGAAGCGCGTGAGAACCTTCGAAGTTAGGGAGAAGAAGCTGCAGCGAAGCGTGTGAGAACCTTCGAACTTGGAGGAAGGAACTGCAACGAAGCACAGCGCGAAGCGAAGCGATGTGAGATCCTTCAAACTTGGAGGAAGGAACTGCAGCGAAGCGACGTGAGAACCTTCGAACTTGGGGGGGAAGGAACTGCAGCGAAGCACGTGAGAACCTTCGAACTGTGAGGAAGGAACTGCAGCGAAGCGCGTGAGAACCTTCGAATTTGGGGGGAAGGAACTGCAGCGAAGCGCGTGAGAGCCTTCAGACTTGGAGGAAGGAACTTCACCGAAGCGCGTGAGAACCTTCGAATTGTGAGGAATGAACTGCAACGAAGCGCGTGAGAACCTTCAAACTTGGAGGAAGGAACTGCAGCGAAGCGCGTGAAAACCTTCGAATTTGGAGGAAGGAACTGCACGAAGCGCGTGAGAACCTTCGAACTTGGGGGAAGGAATTGTAGAGCGAAGCGCGTGAGAACCTTCGAATTTGGGAGAAGGAACTGCAACGAAGTGCGTGAACCTTCGAACTTGGGGAGAAAGAACTGCAACGCAGCGCGTGAGAACCTTCGACCTTGGAGAGAAGGAACTGCAGCGAAGCACGTGAGAACCTTCGAACTTGGAGGAAGGAACTGCAACGAAGCAACGTGAGAACCTTCGAACTTGGAAGAATGAACTGCAGCAGTGGAGAACCTTCGAACTTGTAGGAAGGAACTGCAGCGAAGCGCGTGAGAACCCTTGAACGTGGAGAGAAGGAACTGCAGCAAAGCGCATGAAAACCTTCGAACTTGGAGGAAGGAACTGCAACGAAGCAACGTGAGAACCTTCAAACTTAGGGAGGAAGGAATTGCAGCGAAGCGCGTGAGAACCTTCGAAGTTAGGGAGAAGAGGGAACAATGCAACAACGCACCACATAAGATCCTTCGCACTTGGAGGAGGAACAACGTAGCAGTCGTACAACTGAGAACCCTCGAACTTGGAGAAGGAACAACGCAGCAGGATACAACGAAGAACCTTCGAACTTGGAGAAGGAACAACGCAATAGCGTACAGTGTAAGGACCCTCGAACTTGGAGAGAAGGAACTGCAGCGAAGAACCTTTTTTTTTTGTTTATAGAGACTGAACTTAAAGTTTTCTTTAGCTGCCTACGTACCCTTATGGAATAGGGATCAAGTCATAACGTAGTTCAATATTTTTTTTTTTCCTTTTTGTGGAAATTTTTGGAGAAGGATTTATTCAACATCACCAGTTGTTGAGGTTGAGAAAACTTTTTACTTCTCTTTCTCTTGGGTTGAAGTTTCTTAGGATCCTTCTTTCTTTGATGTTTGCTCTTTTCTTTGATTGTAGCAAGATTTGATTGAGCTACTTCATGAAGGTCGAGCTCAATTTTTCTTTCCATAGCCAGCTTTAGAATTAAGTCCTTTAGGACGAAACATCTTTCCACTGGATGACCAATAACTCGATGATACTTGCAATACTTGGGATCATCGACTTTCTCCATCTCTTTTGGTTGTTGACACTTAGGAAGCTTTATCAGTTGTGTTTCCAATAGTTGTTCCAACATATCAGGGATCTCGGCATCAGGGAAATGATAGATTTTCTTCTGTCTTTCCTTTAAAGTTAAGTGATGCGTTCCATTCGTTTGTCGCTTTCCTTTCGAAGACGACTTATGAAGGGTTGTGTTTACAACCATAGATTCTTCTATAGTCTCTTCGTCGTTCCTTCCTTCTTTCCTCATGTCAGGGAGTATAAGGTCTTGGTTTTTTCGACTAGCAATACTTAGCTCCATATCGTGGGCGCGAGTTGCTAGTTCCTCAAAGGTGCGAGGCTTTATACCTTTAAGGATGTAGAGGAGTTCCCAGTGCATGCCTTGAATGCACATCTCGACGGAAGAGAGTTCAGTGAGACGATCTTTGCAATCTAGACTCATGGCTCTCCAGTGATTTATATAGTTAACAACGAGTTCACCTTTTCGTTGTTTAGTGTTGGTGAGCTCGAACATGCTAACGGTTCTTCTAGTGTTGTAGAAGCGATTCAAAAACTCTCTTTCGAGTTCCTCCCAACTGTCTAATGACTCAGGTTCTAGATCAGTGTACCAGTCAAAAGCATTTCCTTTAAGTGTTCGAATGAACTGCTTGACTAGTAGGTCCCCTCGAGTACCAGCGTTCTCGCATGTCTCAACGAAGTGGGCAATATGTTGTTTAGGATTGCTCTTTCCATCAAATTGTTGAAATTTCGGTGGCTGATACCCGATTGGCGTTCTCAAATTATGAATCCTCTTAGTATAAGGTTTGGAGTACAAGAGGGAATCTTGAGTAGGTCCACCGTACTGAGCTCTGATACAGTTTGTGATCATATCTTGGAGCTGTTGGATGGATAGTGAAGCGACCAAAGCAGAACAATGTGGTTGATCATCTTGCACTGTAGTCTTTCCTTTGTCATGACTTTTTATGACTTGGGTTTGACTTGATTCGGCGACATGTTGGTTCTCAATTTGGCTCTTTAGTTGCGCGATTTGAGAATCTTTTTCTTCGATCGCCTTCATCAAGGTGTTGATGTGCTCCTGCATCTCAGCCATTCTTTCTTTCGTAGTTCTTGTCTCAGTCATCATGACAGTCACTACGTCAGAATCAGGTTCAAACAGAGGGTTATACTTAACAAGAAATTTGTCATTAGTATATGCCCCCTGCAAGGTTGTTTCTTGGCCTCCAGCGATAGAAGCTTTATCTTCTTGCAACGTCAGTTCATTGAAGCAACAATGGGCAGTAGAACCCATGTAAGACTTGTTCATGACAACGACCATTGAAGAAGTTTTGAACGACATGTTTATACTTGTGTTTTGAGATAAGAGAGAGAGATGAGAGGTAGAGATGGTCCCACTGGACGTGCCAATCTGTTCACACGTAACTTCGGGGATGGAGACACGTGGAATAAACTTTGATTTGTATTAATGTTGTATGCGTGTGGGTGTACAATCTCTAACTTTAATCCTCTGATTCTCTCTCTTAAATATATAAACTTTGGCCTCTAGCTTGTTGCTCTTCTTGGGCCGGTTTGTTGGGCTTCTTAGATGATCAGTTTGCTAGGTTGATGATCTCTTGGATCAGCCTGCTAGCTTAATGATCTCTTGGATCAGCTTATTGGCTTGTTGATCTTCTTGGATGATCGGCCTGTTGGCTTAATGATCTCTTGGATCGACCTGTTGTGACTTGTTGATCTTTTTGGATGATCGGCCTGCTGGCTTGTTGATCTTCTTGGATGATCGATCTACTGAATTGTTGATCTTCTTGAATGATCGGCCTGTTGGCTTGATGATCTGTTCGATCAGTTGGCTTGTTGATCTTCTTGGATGATCGACCTTCTGACTTGTTGATCTTCTTGGATGATCGACCTGTTGGCTTGTTGATCTTCTTGGATGATCGGCCTGTTGGCTTGTTGATCTTCTTGGATGATCGGCCTGTTGGCTTGTTGATCTCTTGGATGATCGGCCTGCTGACTTGTTGATCTTCTTGATCGGTCGGTTGACTTGTTGATCTCTTGGATGATCGGCCTGCTGACTTGTTGATCTTCTTGATCGGTCGGTTGGCTTGTTGATCTCTTGGATCTGCCTGTCGGCTTGATGATCTGTTGGATCGGCTTGTTAGCTTGTTGATCCTCTTGGATGATCGGCCTGCCGACTCTGGACTCTGGCAGAATGTTCTGGACTCTGAGTTCTCTGACTCTGGCTGAATCTCCGAATCTGAATCCCCCCCAGAATGAATGGTGGTCTCCTCTATTTATAGAGTTTGATGGACCTCATATGGGCTTGGGTCTGGGTCCAATTGCCACGTGGCATAATCTGATTGAACTTGGCTGATGTTATCTGATGGATCACTAATAGACAAGTGGCATTCTTTGATTTGCCGAATTTTAATGTCTATTAATTTAATTTAGGCACACGTGTAAATATGTAACTGGTCCCAAATTTATTTTATCATTAATTTATATTAATGACGTGGCAATTTGTGATTGGCCAAAATTTCTCCTTCAACACCCTTACTTACTCTAACACCTTTTCTTTTAAAAAATAAAAAACCAGAACAATAAAAATAGCTCGTTTATCGAGAGTCTACCGCGCTTACAACACTAGTCGTAGAACAAGGATCATGGAAGAAAAGACTGAGCAAGAAAGGACTACGCGAGACATTGAAGAAATTAGAAAAAAAGTTGACGCAATCATTATTGCTTTAGAAAAGCAAAATGGTGGCAGATCTGACTGCATCGGATACTCCGATTGAAAATCCTCAAGTGTGCCTACCATTTCCATCGAGTTTCGCTCCATATATTCGTACGACGACAGAAGTGTCCATGCCGCAACATACCACCTATAATTCTCTATATGATATACTTGTAGGACAATATCCTTTTCCACTATTTAAAGAAGGCCAAATTCCCCAAATCCCCATGACTAGCCAAACTGACGTTTCTTATTTAAATCCAGAAGTTTCAAAAATACCTTTTGTGGTCCCTAACATGGATGATCCAGAAGTGAAGGAGGTAGTTGTGCCCTCCAATTAAAAACTTACAGTTTTGGAGGAAAGATTGAGGGTGGTCGAGGGCACTAGTATTTTTGGGAACATTGATGCCCCTCAATTATGCTTGGTTCCAGACGTTTTGATCCCACCAAAATTCCTGGTAGAATTTGAAAAATATGACAGAACGACATGTCCTAAGAGTCACATTGTCATGTACTGTAGAAAGATGACAACACATGTTCATAATGATAAGTTGTTCATACATTGCTTTCAAGACAGCTTAAAAGGTCCAACCGCTCGTTGGAATATGCAACTGGATAGTTCACATGTTGGCACATGGAAAAACTTGGTTGATTCATTTCTCAAGCAGTATAAGTACAATATAGATTTAGCTCCCGACCATTTGGACTTATAGAGAATGGAAAAAAAGAGTACTGAAGACTTCGAGGATTATGCCCAAAGGTGGTCGGATACGGCAGCTCGGGTCCAACCCCCTTTAAAGGAGAAATTTTTTTGACTTGTTCATCAATACCCTAAGGTCCCCATTCTATGAACATATGATTGAAAAAGAATCGACCATAGGGGTGTTCAAGAAAACTCTCAAAACCGACTCGACCGACCGAAACCGACCGAACCGATGTCGGTCGGTCGGTTTAGAGAGTGAATCGGTCGGGGGTCGGTTTTGCATTTTGCAAAACCAACCGGTCGGTCGGTCGGAGGAAAAAATTGACAATTTTCGACCGACCGACCGAAGGTATGAGCACATAAAACAACCTGTTCGTTTTCCCATGTAAATGCATTAATTAAAAACCAAAAAAGTAAAAAAAGAAGAAGTGACTTTTCAGATTTCCCACAAATGCATTAATGAGAAAACCTTGGATGTCCATGGTTTTCTCAAAACCACTCATGGTTTTGCCATAGTAATGATTACATTTTTTAATCTCTCTCCTCTCTCTTCCCTTTCCCACGTTACCTTCCCATTTTCATTTCAAAATTCAACTTTCATCTCTCTCTTCCTTTCTCTTTCCCCCCTCTTCTCTCCCAACTCTTCTTCCTCATTATTTCTCTTCTCTTCCCTCCTCCCACCGGCGAAGACCGTCGTCCATTTCTCCGGCGAAGACCGTCGTCCATTTCTCCTCTCTTCTCTTATTTTTTTTCTTTTCTTTCCTCTTTTGGGTTAGTTCATTGGAGTCATAAAACCGACCATGGATCTTTCTTTCTTCTTTCTTCTCCATATTTCTCTCTTCTCTTTTTTTTTTTTCTTTCTCCTTTCTCTCCCTTTCACTGTAATTTAGTTCGCCGGAGTAAACCGACCGAAACCGACCGACCGACCGTGAGTTCGGTCGGTCGGCGTCACCAACCTCTAAAAAACCGACAACAACTAAAACCGACCGACCGATTTTGTCGGTGGTCGGCGTCGGTTTTAGCCCAAAACCGACTCCGACCGACCGATGAACACCCCTAATCGACCAATTTATTTTTTTATATTTTTTAATTTATTTAATTTTTTAATTTTATCTTTATTTATTTATTTATATTTTATTTTATTTCAATTCTTTTTTTGTTAATAAAAGGTTTAATTTTAATTTTAAGTTATTTATTTATTTATGTTTTTAACTTATTTATTATTGTTTTTTTTATTATTTATTATTTTATCTTATCTATTTATTTATTTAGTTTTATTTTTAATTTTTTTTCCCTCTTTCTCCTTTCTTCCTCCCCACTTTCTTCTTTCCCGTTTCTTCTTCCCCACTCTCATTTTTCCCTATTCCAAAGCCATTTCCATGGTTTTCCACAATTTTCTCACCCACAATCCCTCCCCAAATTAGTAAGGTTTTGTGATATAAATAAGAGAAGCAAAAGCCATGTGAGGGGGAAGAAGAAGAAGCAAGAAATTTGAGACAAAAAGGGAGAGAAGAGAGGTGAAAAAGGAACAAAGAGTGAAAGAGGAAAGGAAGAAACAACAAGTGAAGAAGTTTGAGAAAGAAAAGAGAGAGCAAGAGTGAGAAAGAAATAGTGGAAAGAAATTGGGGAAAAAGTTTTGAGAGAGAAAGAAGTAAAATTTTAAGCTTGTGAAAGGTTAAATTGCACAATGCCACCGCCGCCACTACTCACCGCTGTCACTGCTGTCGAAGATCCACGCCGCCATCGTCCGAAGCTTACGCTGCCGAAAATTTGCCGCACAACCCGCTGCAACTCGAGCTCATTCCAATCCAAGTGTCCGACAACGTGATAAGTCCTAAAAGAAAAGAAGAGAGAATGAGAAAAGAAGAGAGAATAAGCCAGAGTAGAAAGAAGGAGAAAAAATTGAGAAGATAACAATCTAATTCTAAATGAGATTTCAGAATTAAGGGCTATATGGAATCTTCAAATCCATTTACCTTGATTTGGAATTTTAATTTGAATTTCAATTTTCTTTCAAAAGTGAATTTCAATTTGTAATGCTTAATTGAGTTTTATTTGAAAATTTTGAATTGAATGCCAATTTTGTTTTAATTTGGTTTTAAATTAAATTTTCAAAAAGACTTCAAAATATTAAATAATATTTTTCCTTATTGAATGGTTTTACCACTCATAATTGTTAATTTACATTTTGTCGTTAGAGTGTAAATTAATAAATATGAGACAAAATAATTCATGTAGAGCCTATGACGGAGTTGAAATAATTTTTAAATTCTTGAGGTGAAGAATTTCTCTTAATTAAGAAATTCTACATGATAATAAAGTTATGAGTTAACTCCACTCACAAAATTAAATCCTTACTTTATTTTCAAGGATGAGGTGAAATTTAGTGGAACATTTAATTTTCACTTTTTCTTTATTTTATTATTATTTTTTTTTATTAAAATAGGGAGCTTTGATTAATGAATTGAGTAATAAATAAAATGTTTTCAAACGAGTGTTGTAGGGTGCTAATACCTTCCCTACACACAACTGACCTTCGAACCTAATTTTGGTTTCTAAGACCAAACTTATTTTTTAAACGTGTGACCAATAACACCCCAAGATGATTGGTGGCGACTTCAAACCTTTAACCTTGAAAGAGATCTTTAGGAAAGGACGTCATTCGCTCCGTGTCGCGATGACGTTGCGACAATAAGCATGAGAACAAGAAAAAAATGGAAGAGGTGAACAATACTGCTCTGGAATGATGACTTTCTCATAAATGCTGAACAAAAACAAGAGCCACAAAGACACCTACAAAATAAAAACAACAAACAAATCAAAAGAAAAAACAAACTCACTGTTGGGGTTGGTGCCCTAAAACTCGTAGACAGTGAATGAAACAAATAGTAGTATACTTGTTCGATAAAGTCGTTGTTGAGTTTTTGTTCACTTAAGTTATCAAATAAGTGAATTGCACGTTGAATAACTCAAATTCAATAAACTAACATTCATGGCTATATGATATGAATACTTGAACTTTATGGAGTGACATAAAAGTGGATCAAGTTGAAGCAATAGCCTAAACGGTTTATAGTGTAGGGATAAGGCTGAGTATCTTATCCTGAGAACACTATGTGACGCGACTCACTTTGTATATAGTGCAAACAATGTGATCCTGAATCGTTCATGTAGAGACATGCGAGTGGGGGCGTCCTATTGAATGAGGTTGCATAAAACCAGGACCAAGAAATAAGTCAATTTCCTTTATAACGTCTTTTACGGTTGAAACTGAATTATTTTAATGCGATGACCTAGGTAACTCGATCTTAATCCTGAGCTAACTATGAACTTCTATTTATTCAGGATTATCCTTTGATTTGCATGGGTGAGAGTGACTCAACATTGTCGACTCAATAAGCCTACCATTTTGGGGATAAGATCGGGTAGATGGTTGGGGACATAGTCCTGCAAAACAAAATTCACTCCTACTCGATTTAGGGATAGTAAAGAGGTTGTTCCCTTTTAATGTTGTCTCTAGGACTTGAACAAAGGGATCCTACTCTCTCATTGGCCCGAGAGGTATTAGGTTTAGTGGTCAGACCACAAACCAATTGTTCATTAGGGACTTAGTGGGGACTTAAGGAACTAGATGTAACTTCAAAGGTAAAACGAACATTTGACCTAGCTGTAGTTACGAACAACCTGTGAAGGGTCGACTTACCAATCAATGTTATATCAGATGAATAGAAATATATCTACAACGATAGGAGTGCAACTATAGGGCTATAGTGGAGTGTCCCAGTAGTTAACGAATGTTGGTTAACTAGGTTAAATGAGTTTAGTCGGTTAATCTTGGATCGTTGGAGCTCATGATCTGTAGGTTCATTAGGTCCCCCTACTAGCTCATACGGACTAAACCTTAGAACATAGTGATGAAAAATTTTGAAATGTTCAAATTCGAGTTGGGGAAATTGTCGTTAAATTATGTTCGATATATTTAATGTTAAAGTTTAATTACAAATTAAACTATATTTTGAGAGAATTAGAGATATTTAAATGGAATTTAAATATCATTGCTATGTATGAGATACATATTATGGATTGAATATGAATAAGAATTCATATTCAAATGCTCAGGTTTTTAAAAGGCAATGATATTTGTGTAATTATTTAATATTTATTAAATAATTATTAAAATAAATTAAAGTGTTTCATTTAAATTAAGTTATTTTAAAACTAATTGTTTTAAATTAGTTTTATAAAATGAACTTTAGAAATTCATTTATTCAAGAGGTAAAATGCAAATTTAAGACACATAAGGCTATGGCTCTTACTCATGAAATTCACCATATTTTGCCACTTATACACCACCTCGAGCTTTGATGTGGTGAATTTGTTGAGAATGAGGGTTGGACTCTTGAGATAGTGTGCTGAAAAATAATCCATCAGAATTCTCTAAAAAATTGTCATTCTCTCCCTCAAAATTCATCACAAATTTGTGTCCCACAACACGTTCTAAGGCCAGAGATTAGCAGGGAAGACGCTCGTGGTAGTCAACAACGAGTTTGTTAGAAGAATTCATCCACGGAGTACTTTGATTCGGTCCAAAAGGTTGGTTGTCAAAAGCTCTCTTTTTTTCGTACATATGAATGCATGCTTTTGTTTCCAAAATTAAATGAAATTTGAGTTGTTTCGATCCAAATCGCTTTCGCTAGTGTCTCGTACACTCCTTCAATTGGTATCAGAGCATGATTTGGGCATTCAATTTCGTTTAATTTTAACTTGGTGGGTTGAATTTTGCATATGATGTGAAAATGGTAGCTAAAGTAGGCTCATTATGGTTTTGACATCTATTTAGTGTTCAATTCGTGGATTAATGATTGGTTATTAGTATAGTTGGTAAAATAGTCGCAGATTTAAATCAATCCAAGTATAAACTGATTAAATCAAGTAGTACCTGATGAGTTCAGGGTCGAATCCACAGGGAAATGGAACAAAAATTATATATTCACTGATTTAATTTCTCAACATGCTAGGTAAGTAGAGAAAATTGATTGGTGTAGTTTAAATAATAGATGTATTGCTGGAAGAAAATAATATAAATTGAGAAAAGGGGTTTAATGCGAGAAATATCAAGGCTATTGCGGTAGCAACCTCATGCGTTTATAAGAGGCTTGTAGCGCTAATTTTGAATAATTGATCCATTAATGCCTAAGCGAGAAAAAATCATTAAGTTTTCCTTCTGGTACTCCTTATGCGTTTTAGCAATAAACTAACAAATGACTCTATGCCTAGGTTATGCGTGAAGTTTAGTTCTCTTAATACTTACAAGGGATTGCGTTAGTCACAATGCAATCGAAGCTCAAGCATGCAATATCTTTTAGTGGTAATAATTAAATGCTACCAAGACTACATGACATGCACTAACTTGTTCTACTTAGAGAGATCTATATGCATTACCTGTCAAGGATTTATCATACTGATACCGCATCCGGCTGGCCAAGCGGGACTTAGCAATGAAAAGATTAACACAACTAAGTAGATAGCAAACAATGTTTCAATTGAACCAAAATATGCGCTTACAAGTGGTACTTATCGCCGCATGAGGCGCTTGCGCTAAGCCTTGAAAAGAAGATTTAGCTCATGAGAGCAAAACAAAGATACATGAAATGATACATTACACACAAGTGTACTCCCATTTACAGATTTCTGCAGCTCCTTTGTGAGTTTCTTCTCCTTCCTTCTCATCTTCTCTCTTTAATGGTATGCTAATGATCTCCCCTCCTCTCTTTTCTTTTAGCAGGTGACTACTATTTATAGGTGAGGGAAACAAACTTCTTCAAGTCACCAACGGCCAACTTGCAAGTCCACTTGCGTTAGTTGTGTCAGCGCTTAATTATCATTAGGCCACTTGCGCCTTTTTAATCTCCTTTTTCGCCTACTTGCTCTGGCTGCGTCGGCGCTTGTCTTTTCACCCATCTTTTTCTGTCTTTTGATCATCTTGGAAAGTGTGCCTGCGCTGAAAAAGATACTTAAAATGTCCAGATTAGTTGCGTTAGCGCTTTGTATTTATAATTTCTTATCGCATACACAAATATAGCCTACCGCTTATATCAAAGCACTTTTCCTTTTCTTTATGCGCTAAGATAATGCATTGGAGGTTCTTTTCGTCTTCTTTTAGCCTAAATTTAGAGGGTAAATAGCTTGCATTTCGCAAGCAATCAAACCCCCAAACTTAAACTATTGTTTGTCCCCAAGCAATGCTTATTATCTACTTTGCGAGAATTACTTAACTCTCTATTGCTTGCGATCTTGGCATCCTTCTACCTCTTTTTCTTGTAAGCATTACTCCAGTAGATCTGACTTTTGTCAAATTTTCTTCATTGCTTAAAACAGGTTCCTTACGCTTAGATTCTTTTTTGCTATAACTTAACTACTTTTGCTTGTCCTGGGCAGAGACGTTCAACTTTTCTCCCTTTTTTTATTTTTATTTTTTTTTTAGAAAGCAAACAATGGACATCAAAACACATACTTTCGTTTTGGCTTACCCACATTTGTGATGAAAGGTATCCAACTACGGGTATTACATTTTTTTACTGCCCTTAACGCTCATAAGATGCGTTTGTCTTCGCGCAGTGGCAAACTATGGGTGTCATAAATGCCCCTGGCTACAAACATGCCGCATTCCTAGAGGAACACATCGTTATTTATATTTAATACTTATGCGCCTACTCCCCAAACTTAAGATGGACAATGTCCCCATTGTCCCCCAAACTTACTTTCGAGCGCATTGACAGAAGAAAATAGAAGTTGAGTTGCGGCAAGGTGAAAATGCGAAGGAATTTGCCTTATGTTCTGAGGAAAAGGAAGACAAAGGTTAAATCGAATGAGGTAATGTGGACAAGAAAGAAAATCAGAAGTCAGATGCGTTTCATTAAGACCAAAAGGAGTTAACGCAAAGAATTTAAGAGATAAAGAGACATTAAAATGTACGGCAGAGAAAAAGTGATAAGAAAGATGCAGTGAGATATATTTATGTAATTCGATAATGGAATTATAAATATGGCGCATACATTGATTTAAAATAACAGAAAAAGATAAGTTTATTCCTGCGGTGGTGGAGGTGGCGGTCTAGGGAACCTTTGGACCGGCGGAATGTTTGGCCGCACTTGAGAGGGCTCTGCGGCAGTTGGTCTTTGCGTTGACCGTGCAAATAGATTTGGTGCGACAGGCAGGCGGTGAAAAGAATTTGTCCAATGCGTTAGAAATAGGAGCAAGGCGTTTACCCTTTGCGACAGCTCCTCTTGTTGTCTTTGCAGCAGCGCCTGTTGCTGACACAACCTTTCTTGTTGCAGACGCAAAGGTTCCGTGACTTCTTGGAACATTTGCTGCAGTTCTGAGAAGATGAGGGTTGTGTCAACATCAAGTGGTCTGGCAGATGCGCCTTCGCTTGATGTTGCGGTTTCAGGAGTTTGTTCGGGGATGTCATTGACGCGAGGAGGACTGGGCAGGGGTTCTTCAGCAACTTCTTCAGCACGAGCTTCAGAGCGGGGAGGTGAGTGCGGATCAGGTGGAGGTGGCGGTGGCGCATTTTGAAGCTCATCGCAGACAGTGCTTTCCTGCGCTGGGGATTTTTGTTGAGGGTCTTGCGTCGCTAGGCGAGGGTATCGTCTTGCGGTGACCTTGCGCCTTTTCGCCTTCTGCCTTTCAGGTGCTGGTGCAATAGGTTGTGCTGCGGGGGCTAAAGGTATGCGTCTGACACCTTGCAGACGCCTGTCTCGCGTGCCCGTTACACGTGTCCACCATTGCTCGTCAAAATCCTTCCGCATTGTCCTTACTTCTTCATCAGCTTCGAGAAGGAGATTTGATGCGCGACATAAAGAGGTGACGAGGCCAGGGCAACATAGCGCACCTCTGGGCTTAGCGGCAGTATGACGCAAGGTTTCGACAAGGACCTTACCCAAGTCGATTGGTGTGCCTTTCATGATGCAGTAGACGAGGATTACGCGTTGTAGGCTTAGGGTTGCGTCATGCGTTGTAGGCATGATACGATTCTTGATCCAGTGCATCCACAAGGTTGCCTCAAAATCCAGCATCTGTGATTTCAGGGTCCTCTTTGCGCCATGCCCATCCCATTTAGCCCCAGGGCTGGCTACCGCGAGAAGGACTGCGTTGAGGAAGTCTTCATCCAAGCAGTCGAGCAGCTTGTTCCCTTCTGCGCTGGGGATGTCCTGCAGCTCATAGACGTTGTTTATGTGCGCTGAGGAGAATGCGACAATGACTTCATCAATCTCATCTCGCCGTTGTGCGTGAAAGAAATCGTGGACCAGCGCAGGGGCGTAGGTTCCCGGATTCTTGCAGACTGTTTCCCATTTGCGTTGGAAAATCTGGTCAGTCATTGTCTACGGTAGGGGGCAACTGAATCCCCTTTCCTCCTGAAATTTTCCCCAGTCCTTTGCTATAGCCTCTACGCCTACTTTTTGTTTCCCCTTGTCTTTGGCTGCGGTGGGCGCTTTCCGCTTCTTGCTTTGGGTCGCCGCAAGTTCCTCGCATGGTTCTCTGATGACGACCTCTGTTGGTTGGATATTGCGACGACGTGTGAGGGGGATTTCATCCTCAGAGTCAGACATTTCCATGGCTACTGCGATAGTAGCCAAGTTATGCGCAGCGATGGCTGCTGCTTCCTCACTGCTTGGCCCTTCGCCTATATTTTCTGCGGTAGACTCTGCGGCAGCACGTTCTCGTTCTTCTCTTTGGCGAATTTCATCGCCTTCTTCGCCGAGTTCTTGCAGCAAGTCGTTCCATGCAGCGACTTGCTGTTCTGAGAATTGTGGGAGTGTGGAAGAAGATGAAGGAAGAGGTGAGGAAGTGGTGTTAGTTGGGAAACAGGAAGGGGAAAGCTCAATGGTGTGGGTTACGGTAGAGGAAGGGTTTGCGGCTGGAAGGAGGGGAATCAATGGGAATGGAGATGAAAAAGGAGTGAGGTTTCGAGGGGTGGGAATGCTTGAGGCTGGCTGAAAAGTGACAGGTTGGATGGAGAAGGTGGATGTGTCTAGTGGGGCGATGTTGAGCACTTCATCGCCACATGAGGTTGAAGGTGCAGCAGGGAGTTGGGCATTTGTGCTGGTTTGGGGAGGTTCTCCATCCACAACTTTCGGTTCTTCTTCTTCCATGTGGGCGAGGTTTTGGTTGTCATCTTCTTCATCCGAAGAAATGATCACATCTCTGTTTGGTCCTTCGACTTCCGGCGAAGAGTTGGCATCATCCGCATACCCGGCGATGGAGAGGTTTTGTGAGTCCGACATGGCTGTTCTTCGGGGAAGGGGAGGAGAAATTTCAAAACTTTTTGGGAGTTTAGGGTTTCTGGTACGAAGGATGCGCAAAAATGAGGAAGAAGCCATCAGAGGCTTTTTTTTTTTTATAGTTAACGCAAGACATGCTTCCCTAGGCACTGACAACCTTTCGCATCCCACTAGAGTGGGAAATCATGATTATTTTGGAGGAATGTGAGCGGTTGCCTTGGGTAATGTGAGAAAAACAGGGATTAGTGCGCCTCTTTAAATGCTAATATGATTATTACCGTGTGAGCTGGAGATGTGGATGTGATTTGGCAAGCGGTGGGATTTCCTTCTAGGCACAAAATTTTCTTAACGCAGCGATTTTTACTTAAACCAAAAACACATGCGATAAGATTATCTCCCTAAAGCTCAACCTATCAAAAGAATTAAATTATGCGGAAAGAAAATATTTACAACTTCTGACCTGTTAGTGCTCTATGCGCTAGGTCCTGGCGACTTCTTTTCTGGACCTATCTTGTGTGGCTTCTTCAAGGTGGATCCTTCAGAAGGATCATCTCAACTTCTTTATTCAAAGTTCCTTCGATATATGGTTTTACTCTTTGCCCGTTAACTTTGAAAATTCTCTTTCCGTCTGTAGAATGTAGGTCTACTGCCCCATATGGATAAACTTTATGAACTATGTAGGGTCCTGAACATCTGGATTTCAGTTTACCTGGAAAGAGTCGTAAACGTGAATTAAACAATAATACTTTCATACCTGCCTTGAGATCCTTTTTTAGTATTTTACGGTCGTGCCATTGCTTTTGTTTTTCCTTATTTATCTTGGTATTCTCGTATGTATTTCTTCTAAATTCTTCCAATTCTGCCAGTTGACGCAATCGTTCTTGTCCTGCGGCTTCTAAGTCCAAATTTAGGCGCTTCATTGCCCAATGCGCCTTGTGTTCCAACTCTAATGGTAGATGACATGCTTTTCCATATACCAGTGCATATGGAGATGCACCTATGGGTGTTTTCGAATTTTGTGCATGCAAGTTCTTTGCGCCGTTGCCGGGGATCTGGCAACAAAAGTTTATTCCAGCTTTCACTGAATTAATACTCACAGTGCTCCCTGTTGAGTCATTTTCTCCAAGAACAAAAAAAATTGCATGCGTGCCGTCCGACGAATTGAATTCGAGGTAGATCCTGAAATCGTTAGAACATACCACAGAAGAAAAAGAAATCGAAGACCTCGAAGGCAAACAAGGGAAATGGCAGCACCAAACCAACCAAATAGACCATTAAACCCCATCCAAATGGCCGATGATAGGGCCAGAGGAATTAGAGATTATGCAGCACCTGCAAATTGCAATTTCAATCTAGGGATAATTCAACCCACTCTAGAAACAGAGAGGTTTGAACTAAAACCTGTTATGTTTCAAATGTTAACAACTGCAGGACAATTTGGAGGAAGTCCATCGGAAGATCCTCACTCTCACCTAAAGTCATTCCTTGACATTTGCAAACTCCATCGCAACATGGAATGTTTTGGCAGAAAAATTCCTAGAAAAATACTTTCCACCTACCGCAAACTCCAGATTGAGAAAGGAAATAATGACATTCACGCAACTAGATGATGAAACATTGAGCGAAGCTTGGGAGCGATTCAAGAGCCTGCTACAAAGATGCCTGCATCATGGTTTACCACTGTGCATTCAGCTAGAGACTTTCTACGTAGGTCTTAACAAGAATTCGCAAATCTTGGTAGACTCATCCACAAATGGTGCGCTACTCAGAAAAACTTATGATGAAGCCCATGAAATTCTAGATCGAATTGCACGGAATAACTATGAGTGGGGATCTGCGGAAGATAGGCGACGAAGACCCATTAAAGCCAATTCAGGAAGTTTTGAAGTAGAGCCTATGACATCAGTAAACGCAAAAATTGAAGCGTTGACCTTAAAAATGGATGCGCTCACAGCCAGCACCGCACCCTTGATCGCGCAACTCAACGCAGTTGGATGCGGAATTTGCGGTGAAGGACACACGCATGACCAATGTCCTTCGAACCCAGAATCAGTTCTATATGTGGGAGCGCAAGGAGTGACGCGCAACAACCCATATTCAAGCACATATAACCCAGGGTGGAGAAATCACCCAAATTTTTCTTGGAATGGAAACGCAAATAAACAACAACAAGGTAATATAAATCATGCACCAAGATTATTCAATTCTAACAATGACCAATCTGCGCAGTAACATTTCCAGCGCAACATGGATGGAGGAGGAAGCACCAGAGCATCAGCCTCAAACGCATTAGAAAGCATGATGAGAATTAAGTTAATTGTATGAGATACAAATTAATATAATGTATAATGATGCATTAAAATATAAAGTCTAATTTGAGATTAAACTTTATTAAATTGAGAGATTGATATATTTGAAAGAGTTCAAATATATGTCTAATTAAATATAGGGTATTTAATTAGAAGATGAATTATTTAATTATGAATTAATTAATTATTCAGTTTAGTTTAAATTAAATGAGATTTAATTAAACTATAGTCTATGAGAGAAATAAATATTTGAAGAAGTTCAAATATTAATATGAATTTGATTCATATTAAATTTATAGGATATAAGAGAATTTGAAGGAGTTCAAATTTTAATATGAATGATTCATATTATAGAATTAATTAATTGAATGCTTGAAATTAAATATATGATATATAATTGGGTAATTAATTAATTAACTAATAGAAGGTTTGAAATTAAATATATGATATTTAATTGGTGATTAATTAATTAAAGAATTAATTAATTCGAAATTAATCAATTATGGAAATGATATAATCACTTATGGAAGTGATCAATCATTCATGGAAAAGATTAATCAATTATGGAATTGATTGGTTATGAAATTGATTAATTAAGGAAAATATTAAATCAGTTATGGAATTGATTGATTTTAAATGAATATTTTATTCATGACATTTCTCCTATAAATAGAACACTAACCCTAAGGTTTAGAGGATACAAAATATGGCCACCATAAGGCCCTCTCATATTCTCTCAACTCAAGAACTTTACGGAGAATTTTCTCTCTAGAGTTTTCCCATTCAAAACTAGGTAGTCCCACAACTACGTTCCTAATCTCAGAGTTATAGCGGGGAAGATCAATTGGTGGTGTCCCAATTGTTGACGCTCGGTCCAAAATCAAGAAAGGCGTTGAAGTATTCAGAGTCGTCAATGGAGGTATGTTTCTCATCGCTTAACCTTTTTCCAATGTATTGGTGTTTTGTAAAACAAAATTAATTTACGAACGGTCCAATTGCTTCCTCTGTAACGGAATTGGGAATTCTAATCCTTCAAATTCATCATTCACATCACGCTTTGATCTCTAAATAAAATCGAACCATAGTATTCACGATAATTAATTGGCTAGAAACTCAATCCAGAGGTCAACACTTGTATTTGACAAAAATACTATATTAAAACTTGACCTGTACACTTGCGGTGAGCAATTTGTCCAACAGACTGCCCAACACGTGCCCTCATCACCTTCTGTCCTTCCATAAGTGTCTTTATCTGTTGGTCACAATTCCTCAATCGTTGAACCTTTACCTATTGCGACCTAGCCTTCTTCTTCTTCTACCTCGATATCTTCATCACCTTGTTCAACTCTTACACCACCACGCAAAACCAAGTCATCCCATGATAACCAGAAGCAAAGCGGGTATATTTAAACCCAAGGTTTTGGTGTCTCAATCCTCTGTTAACTAGACCAAAATAGAGCCGACGCGCGTAACGGATGCTCTTGCTACTCCGGCTTGGAAGCATGCTTTGGATTGTGACATTCGGGCTCTACAAACCAATTAGACTTGGGTATTAGTTCCACCATCGAGTACAATGAATGTTATTGGTAGCAATGGGTACTTCAGATAAAGAGACAACCTGATGGTTCGATTGACTGTTATAAGGCTAGGTTAGTTGTCAGGGATTTCATCGAACACCTGACATTGATTTTTTTGAAACTTTTAGTCCGATCATTAAGGCTTCTACAATCCAGGTTATTCTGTTGTCGACTGCCTCTAATGGTTGGTGTTTACAACCGCTAGATTTTAATAACGTCTTTCTAAATGGCAAGCTGGCTGAGGATTTCTTCATGGCTCAACCGCTAGAATATGTCGATCCACATCGTCCCACTTATGTCTGTAAGGTCAATAAAGCTATTTATGGGCTTAAACAAGCAGTCAGGGTGTGGAACGCTACCCTGAAATCTTTCTTGCTCAATTGGGGATTTGTGAACCTGATTCCTCTCTCTTTATCTATGGCAAAGGTAGTGATGTTCTTCTTTTGCTTGTTTATGATGATGATATTGTGCTCATTGGAAATAATAATTGCCTTATTGATCGGTTGGTTGCCGCTTTGGACAATAATTTTTCTCTAAAAGATCTTGGAGAATTAAGTTACTTTCTAAGAATTTAAGTGAAAAAATGTCCTTTGGATCGTTGCTAACTCAATCGAAGTACATAGATGATTTATTGCATAAATTAAATATGAATGATTTAAAGCCTGCACCATCTCCATGTGTGTTGGGGAGTTATTTATCAATCTTTGATGGAACGGTATTGGAGGATCCATTTATATATCGAAGTACGGTTGGGGCTTTGCAGTATCTTACTCACACTCGGCCTGACATTCCATATGTGGTTAATCATTTGAGTCAGTTTCTTAAACGATCCACTGATATTCATTGGCGAGCGGTTAAACGTGTTTTGCGTTACATCAGTGGTACTAAACACATGGGCTTACTTGTTCAAACTAGTGATCATGTTTTTATCATAACTTATTCAAATGCTGATTGGGCATCTAATATTGATTGATGTTCAACAAATTGTGGCTACATATTGTGTGTTTTATTGGTAATACTCTCGTGTCTTGGTCTTCCAAGAAGCAGAATTTTGTTGCCCGATCTAGCACGGAATCTGAATATAAGGCTCTTCCTCATGCATTAGCTGAAATTACGTGGCTTCGACAACTTCTTACTGAACTTGCCTTGTCAATCTCTACCGTTCCAATTCACTGGTGTGACAACATGAGTGTGGGGCTCTTGCGTCCAATCCAATCTTTCATGCTCGTACTAAACATATTTGTAAACTCCCAAACCACATAACGTGCAAACTCGTATAACAAGCCCAAACGAACAAGTAAATCGGTACAAAAACACCGATTTATAGAGCAAAAGGGCAATCGGAAGAAAGGGGATTCGAGAGGTAATGGAAATCGAAGAGACCGTATAGAGGTCTGAGAAAACCCTAAGAATAAAGTTGTTATTTATACAAGCGTTATTTATACAAGCAACATGCCAAAGACTCACGCCCCCAACCTGGTAAATAAACCAAAGCTCATTACAAATGAAGCCCATCTCAATGGTAAAAATAAACCGAGAAGGACAAAGACCCAAGTGGTAAAATAAGCCCACAATTACAATTAGGAAGAAAATGGGCAGATATAAAATCACCCTTATTTCAAAAATATCGAGATCAACGTTCACGATGTTCGAGATCAAGTTCTGAATGGTTCTTTGGTTGTTCTTTATGTACCATCTGTCGACCAACTTGCTGATGGCTTAACCAAGGCACTCACACATTCTTAGTTCAGTACTTTACGGTCCAAACTCGGAGTTGTCGAACTCTCATCTCGTTTGAGGGGGATGTAAAGGATAAAACGTATTCCTTAGAAAATATCAAGTACCTGCACAACCACATCATCAGATTCTTCTTCAACAAAATGTAATCGCATTACGTGATCTTGTTAGATTTTTCTATAGCAATATTTTTGTTGTATTCTAGAATCGAATTATTCTGTTATTATATTATTAATTCTTAGAACCCTAATTTTGTGTCTGGTATAAAAAGAGAGGTTTTCTCTTCTTTTGAAATAGGAGGTTGCACTTTTCCTCTTTTCTAAAAAATCTGAAATACTTGTTTAAATAGAAGAAGAAGAAAAAAAAAAACTCCCGAAACTCCAAAAAGGAGTTGAGTTTCTCAAAATTTGGCCCATTTATGGAAACGTTTTTTTTTTTTTTAATTAAAAAACAAGCAACCGAATCATTTACCAAACATGTCTATTTCTCAAAAAATAAGAAACAGAAACGAAAACGTTATCAAACGGACCCTTTGTTTTTTGTTTTTTTGTTTTTGAAAATTAAGCTTAAAAGCACTACTTCCACCTCTAAGGCCCCGTTTGTTAACCTTTTGGTTTTTTGTTCTTGAAAATTATGCTTGTTTTCTCCTAACTTCTTTATCATGATTTTCATCTTTGTTAAAGATACATTGGAATTCTTAGCCAAATTCCAAAAACAAAAATAAGTTTTTGAAAACTACTTTTCTTTTTTTTCAAAACTTGAGTTGGTTTTTGAAAATATGGAATGAATGTAAGTACAAGACAAAGAAACTTAGGGGAAAAGGTAGTGTTTGTAGGCTTAATTTTAAAAAACAAAAAACCAAAAACAAAATGGTTATCAAAAGGTACCTAAGTTTTTTTCCCCATGTTTTCAAAAACCAAGTCAAGTTTTGAAAACTAAAAAAAGTATGTTTCCAAAAACTTGTTTTTGTTTTTGGAATTTGGCTAGAAATTCAAATGTGTCTATAACAAAGATGGACACCATTATAAAAAATTTGGAAGAAAACAAGCATGATTTTCAAAAAGCAAATAATTATCAAACCAAACCTTAATTAATCAATTACATTCACAAAATTTCAGGTGGGTACTGACTAATTTACTAGCATATCCAAGATCTTCGGTCATTAACTAAAGAACTCAAAGGCAAGAGTTTAGATACATAAAAGATTTCAAGAAAATTATTTATTATGAGTTTCTTTATGGTTTTATTACATCTATACTTAATTGACCGAATAGAATGATAAATTTATAGTTAAATTGTATTTCTGAGCTAGGCTTAGATACTGACCTTGAGTCAAAGTGTTTTCATAACCAAAACTTGGATAACTTTAATGCAGGTATTGCAGTCGCCAACAAGAGCATAGCTCAACTGACATAAAGTTGTACGTATAACCACGAGATTTGTGGTTCAAATCCTCCTCTCCCATATTGTCAAATAATAATAATAAATAAATAAAAACATTATTTATGAATAACCCTTGTATCGATGTCAAAATCTATGAATATCCCTTAGGATTTCAAAGCTCGGCCCATGCACGTGGGTCGAGGTCCGGCCTCGACCATGAACGGGGTTGGGCAAGACTCGCCCCAACCCCTTCAGCTCGCCTCTCCTTCAGGTCTGTCTTCTGGTTGCGTCTTCAGGTCGGTGTTGTGGTCCAAAATTACCTATAACAACTTGCGTAGTTTCGAGGGAAATATCCTACTAAACCTAATTAACCATGCCATAAATCTTTATGTGGCTTGACATGTAACAAACAAACCTATATCTGGAATCTATATTTATTTTTGGGATTAATATAAGTAAAGTTTATAACTAATTATTTTCTCAATCATATATCAACTGACAACTTCATCAAATAATCAAGTGAGTTCTACTACTGGAAGGTTCGAGTCCATGGAAATAATCGAAGAAGTGAAAATAAATGAATTAGTAATTATAAAAATAATAAAATAAATTTCCAATGATTTTGATGAGCAAAGGGAAGCCAACTTTGTTAGTTCAAGCATTTATATCTCTTAGTATATGACATTATCCCTAAAAAAGAATCAGTATTCTCACCTAATGATTTAAAAGGATGAACTCATAGGGACCATGAAGCAACAACTTCACATGGTCTATCAAAAAAGTATGACATTGACTAAATCTATTAACTTGATGCAAAAATACAAACAACTTTCACTTTCTCATATTTGACTGCCAACCTAATTGGTCCTTCCCTTTTACAACCAATCAAATCCAATGTGCAAATTGCTCAAATTTTTCAAATTTTTTTTTTTTTTTTGCTTTTTAATGTTTCTAAAACTTTATAAAGTGAAGTATCATGCATGTGAGGGTTTGATTACCAATTTGACTTTTACCCAACAACCATATGGACTTTTAATTTATGAATGTGTGGTTCATAGTAGTAACACATATATTAAAACTCTAAATTCTATTCTATTCTATTTCTTTTTTCTTTTTTATTTTACATTTTAGTTTAATAGTAATAATAATAATAGTCCTGGTTAATTGTTAAAATAAATTATTTAACAAAAACTTTATGAAAACCTACATCTTAGAAGTCATATGTAGTAGTTTCGATTTGAGTTCCAAAACAAATTAAAGGTGATGCACCAAAAACTATTGGTAAAAATTAAAATAGTTTTTCTTATGCAAAATTTAGGTCTTAAAACAAAATATTTGAAAATTTAAGAACCAGAATGAAATAAATATGAAAATTTTGAGGCTAAATTAAACTTATATTATATTAAAACTACAATTTTAGAGAAGTATTTTTAGACTTGCGGTGTTGCTTATTAAATATTAAATTTTCATATTGTTTTTAGTTTTTTTATTATTTTTTTTGACAACATATGGTAGGGATTAAACCTCCGACCTTTCGATCGAAGTATACGCTTTATGCTATTTGATATGTGCTCTCGTTGGCTCATATTGTTATTAGTTAATTAGAAAGGGATAGTCTAAAGTCTAAATTGTATTCCTTCCTTTTAATTAACTATTAATTAATTACCACTAACATAATAGATTATTATTGTAAAACAAAGATAAATTCTATTGGTAAATTTAACTTTATTCAAAAATAACTCGGTAGATAAGACATTATAAGTTACGATTTTAAAAATGGATAGTTTAATCTGACCCGCCTCACAATTATTGAACTTGAACCTAAAATATCTGTGTTAGCATAAAAATGTCATATAATTCAATCATTTCTCTATTTCTTTTCAAATCATGAAATTATTGACTAACTCAAAATTAACATACAACTACACGAGGAAAATTTTACATAATTAAGGATTAATAGTGGAGATTAATGTAAGCTATTTTTAAACATGATTTGAGTTCTTTTGGAGAGGTGCAACAATTATTTTTCAAGAATAACATGTGGGTGTGTGAGAGTTTGAATCTCAAACCTCTTGGTTGGAGACGTACGCATTAACCAATTGAGTTATGATCACAAGTTGATAACAACAAATCTAACCATTATATCACAAAAAGATATAAACGCAAATGGACTAAAATTTAGAACTTACATAAATCATATGATACATATTTTAATTAATAGTAGCTATATTTATAATTAACTTATACTATGTTAATGTCCATATGACTACTACATTTGTCACTTCTAGCTACTATAACTCAAAGATTGAAGGTTTAATACCCACCTCACAATTGTTGAACTCACAATCACTGCCCTCTAAAATAAAAATATATTGATTACAATAGTTAAAAGTTAATTAATTAATAATTTTTTTTTTAAGTTTGCCAATTTGATTTAATAATAATAATGAATAAATAAATAAATAGGTTTTTAAAAAGATGTTAGGTCTACTCTTATTTTGTAGGAAAAAGAAAGATATTATATTTATAATTGTTTGTGCAAAAACACATTACAAGTATATTTCAAAAAAAAAAAAAAAAAAAGTGACGCATTCAAAATTCCCCTTTTTTATATTGTGCATTGAAAGATTCTCTTTGGGTGATAGAATTGATAACAAAACTCCAAATGAATCATCACCAACAACTTTTCATTAATTTGTTTTTAGAACATAACATCATAGAGATACAAGTAGAAGAGTGTTGGAATAATACATTTTAATTTTAATGTTTTTCAAGAATGCATTTTTTAGAAAATATTTGGTATAAAAATTGTTTAGAATTTAAACACTCATATGTTTGGTTGCATTTCCTCACAAGTGTTTTTATACACAAGTTATTGTATACTTAAAAAGCATTTTTTAAAAAATTGTTTTCAACTGTTTCTCTCAACATGATTTATTTATCCATCTCATTTTCTAATAAGTCATTTTTAGTGGTTGTCAAACACTATAAATTTTTTCAAAATGATTTTTGTTCAAAATTAAACACTTGAAAAGTTAAACCAAACACACCCGAAATTCAAAACCCAAACTTTTTAGGGAGATGTAGGGATGCCATTTAAATTTTAAATTTATTTATTATTATTTTATTTTCGAAGAAATTGTGCCTTTTTAATAACTAAATATTCTCAAGTCTTTTTCTATATTAAAAAAATTTTAAGAACCGTTTTTCCCTAAAAACACATCTGTATTTTGCACAGGTTAATATGCCATAGCAATAGCTTTCAAATGAAAATTTAAAAAAAAAAATTAAAAAAAAAAATGATAAACAAAGTCAATTGTTACCCTTAAACTTATAAAGTTATATGTACACCCTAAACTTTAAAAGGTATTGCAATTGCTACTGTCTAGTAAATTTTTTTTTTTTTTAAAGATGATTAAAAAAAGTATTCTTATATGGATGAATAATAGAGAAAATTGATAGGATTTCAGAAGAAAAAAAAATTGTTGTTAGAGCTCAATTTTTGTTGAAAGTTTGGAAAAGTTATTTCTATATCAATCAATCTTAAATTCATTGCAAAAATTGATTTTATTGGAATTAGTGAACTTGTGAAGATTCTTACCTTACTTTCTATTTAAAATAAGTAAGGGAACTAGGGGAGATTAAATAGAGTAAAAACAAACTAAAAGTTTATTAGGGTGAAAATTGATACAACCCAATAAATTTATAAGTAAAAATCGATTGCGGACAAGAGCATATATAACTCAACTGACATAAAGTACGTGCTTAATGACGAAGATGTCATGAGTTCGAACCCCAACTTGTTATCGTTGAACTAAAAAAAAAAAGTAAAAATAGATTAAAAAAAAAAGGAGTGAATATTGATACTGATATAGAAGAAAAGGAAATGTATAGTAAAGCTACATACCAGTTGATATACATAGAAAAGCAGCTTTAATTTCTTGAACAAGGGAATAATTCTTCTCTCTATACATATATAATCTAAAAACAAATCTCTCTGTACACTGTAAATCAAATCTGAGTAAAAGGTTTTCAAGGGGATGGCCAGGTCTGAAAGCCAATATCGTTGTGCTTTCTTGAAGGGGATGAAGAAGGGATTGGGATGATTCGTTTGGGGAAGAACCCATAGAAATGGGGTTTTATCGTCGTTGGATTGCTGTATTTGGACACTCTCGAGGCGTTGCAGTAATGGGAAAAGGATAGAAGAAAAATGAAGGAGAGAAAGAGAAGGAGGAGAGAGAGATCTGCAGGCCTTCCAAAATGAACCATTTTTCTGAGAGTATTTGAAGAGAGAGAGAGAGAGAAAAAGAAATCTTTGGTTTGTTGGTGAAGTTTTTGTTTCTGTGGTTATGGACGTGCAAAAGAGAGAGTTTTGAAGCAAAGGCCAAATTAATACAAGAGAGAGAGAGAGTTGACAATCGGTCGTTTGAAGGGCAGTGTTTATGGGTATAGAGTAAAGGCAAAAGGGTGTTAATAATTCATGGGTAGAGGAAAATAAGAAGAAGAATAATCAATTTTTACCCACTTCTATCATAATTTTCACCATTCAATTCTAAACTTTATACTTGTCAAAAGTGGTGCAACTATTACTTTTTCAATTCAACTTTCTATGTTACTTTTAATGGAAAAATATCCTTTTTGGTCTCTGAGTTTGGAGGAAAGTTTTGAGAAATAGGTTTTAAAGATTCCTGAGTTTTCAAAATGGACATTTTTAGTCCACGAGTTTTGAGAAATAGATTTAAAAGGTCTCTCATATTATTATTAATTCTTTTAATTAAAAAAAAACATTCAATAATAAAAGATAGGGAAAAATACACTTTTAGTCCCTAAGGTTTGGGTTTGGTTTCATTTTGGTCCCTGAGTTTTCGAACTCAACAATTTAGCCCCTGAGATTTGGTTTTAGTTTCATTTTGGTCCCTCCATCCATTTTTCCATTAAAAACTAACGGGTGGATGGCGTGACTTTATTTTTTTATTTTTAAAAATAAAAATATAATTAAAAAATATTTAAAATATTATTATTTTTAATTTTGTTATTTCTTCCTTATTTCTTCCCTTCTTTCTTTCTTGTTCTTCCTCAACACCTTCAACCCTTCTTCTTCTTCACATGGTCAGTGCACCGCGACCACCGTCGGCAACTTTTTTTTTCCTCCTTGTCTTTTCTTCTTCTTCTCTTTTCTCGTCTTCTCCAACGTTTCTTTTTTTTAAAAAAAAAACATAACCGAGATCTTGTCTGCGCCACCCGTATCTTCTAGCTAACTAGAGAACTCGACCACAAGTCCGACGACGAGACAATCCGGTGGCTGCTTGAGCAGTTCGCCTGAAGCTGTGTCGGAGTCGAGTTCTGTAGTTATTCGACGACGAGTTCTGAAGCTGTGTCGAAGCTGTCTGTGTTGGCCGTCGCGCGTCTGTGCTATTGCAACTCGAAAATAAAAACCATGACTTGTGTTATGCTATACCGCAAGCATACGGTTGCCTCAAATAATATAAAATGGTAAAGTACCGAGTATCGAATCCACATGGAATTTGAAATCAGCCCATTAAGTACCAAGAACCATCATGTTCAATTTTAATTCGAATCTCAACTCTAAGAATGAAAGAACTAACCATAAACTAAAGGAATCATGCAAATAAATGGAAATATCCTATTAAGGGGACTTGACCTAGGGTGTTATCTTAACTTTTCGGATTTGTAGCTCAATTAATTGGATGAATGTAATTATTAATCTTCAATTTCATAAATCTAGAAGTGAATTTTAAGTGGACTTCTCTTCCAAGCTCCTCCACATCTCATACTAACATAACTAATTTATGTGTCCATTTCCTTGGTTAATTATAGTATGGCATTAGGCAACTTCATCTTAAATTTCTGACAATTCTTTTTCACTCTCGTGTTCCAAGCAATTGTTACCCATGCAATTTGGATCTAATCTAACTTCTCTTTATCGATTATCAATTTAAATCAACATATCAATCAATCCGTGATCAAGGGATTAAAAACATTAAGCATGAATTACATAGATGAAATATGAAGAACTTCGTTACATTATCCAAGTAATTAAACTACAATATCCATTTAGCTAAGTTAACGACCCTAGGTCTCAAGATTGACTCAAAAATGGGAATAATTTTGGGCCCAATAATCTTGATCCATGGTCCTAACTCAATCTACAATGAGAAATTACAAAGACATAAGGAATAAATAATCGTTGTGTTGATCCAAAGCTTCCGTCACGATCATCTCGATTCTCGAGCCTTGGAATCTCGATCAATTCCACATTTTTCTCTCAATTCAACTTTCTTTTTCTCTCTGTTGAGCTAGGGGAGAATCCCCCAAAATTGGATTCCTTCAACCATTGAGAAGTGGCCTATTTATAGGAGGAGATCCGCAACTATCTTGCTGTCCAAGACAACAGCGTCGTGACGCTGTGATGTATGCTTTCTTGTCGCTCACTCTAACCAACGTCGAGACGCCCTAAGGACAGCGTCTTGACGCTCGTCCTTCCAGAAGCCTTTATTCACGGATTTGAACATTATTTCTCCTTTCTTTTGGGCTTTTTGGGCCTCCACTTCAAATGTATTATTTTCTTTTGGGCTTTTCTTTTGGTCCAAGGTCTTCATTTTGATCGCGAAATTGGTAGAATTCTCGATTTTGCTTCATGGGCTCGGTTATCAACAAAATCAACATAAAAAGACATTAAAGCTCACAAATAACACACAAAACTAGCCAAAATAATTAGGAAATAGATAGCATAATTGCATGCCATCAAATACCCCCAAAATTAGAGTTTTGCTAGTCCCGAGCAAAATAAAGTAATGTACATGAATTAGAAACTGCATATCAATGACTCTACCCTCAATGCTTCTAGCCATGAATGCAAACTATTGAAACAAATAAGTAAGCATGAACAACCATCAAGAAGTTTAAAATTTAATCCTATCCTCCCTTGCAAAAACGAATCATCATTTGCCTTATCAAAAATTTTACTTGCCTGAAATCATTTATACACTCCTCTATTCATCTTCCCTCTACACTGGCACTAAAGCTCGCCTTTTTAGCCATCTCACTTATCTAGCAAGCGCTGCCTCACTGAGGTGCCCATAATTCCTGGGGCGTCCCCCAAACTTGCTTTTTTCTAAAGGCACTAGCTTTCACACATCTACTGTAGGGACCCGTATCCTGAATTTTATTCTTGGATGGCCTAACTGATCACAATAGAGGTAGCTCTTTTTACCTTAGACTTTTAAGCATATTGCAAGTTGAAATACTATTTTTTTTTGGGCACATCAAAACATATCTTTTCCCAAAGCTCGACATTACTTACTATTACCAAGAAAGCTATCTAGACAATCTTTACACCTATTGGAGTGACAACGAACTTCGAAAGCATATAAATTTCATCTAGGGCTTTCAAAATCATAATAAAACAAGTGAATCATCATACTTGCAAGGGAATCAAAGAAAAACAATTTAAATTTTCTTGAATTTAGACATGCTTTCAAATTTGCAACAATAAGAAAGAATCATGGCTAAAAGCAAATCATCAGACATCATTGTTATCAACATGCATTTTATTCATCATACGCATTATTAAAGCAAAACCTAAGCAGAACAGATCTCCCCCCAAACATAAAATATACATTGTCCCACGAAGACAACCGGCACAAGAAACCTTTTCCCTCCCTCTTTTCTTGAAAAAAAAAGACAAAATAGAGGAAAATCTCTCTTCTTGTTTCTGTTTAAAAAAAATGGAGAAGAAGAGAAAAGAGAGGAAGAAGAAGGGAAGAGAAGGAGGAAAAAAAAAGTCGTCAGCCGCCAACCACTGTCAGTCACCAGCCATGAGAAGAAAAAGAAGGGCACCAACCATGAGAAGGAAAAGATAAAGAAGAAGAATAAGATGAAAGAGAGAGAAGAAATTAAAAAAATTATAATATTTTTAATTAAAAAAATTTAAAATAAATTTTTTAAATAAGAAAATAACACCACATCATCTACCCGTTAGTTTTTAACGGAAAAATGGATGGAGGGACCAAAATGAAAATAAAACCAAATCTTAGGGACTAAATTGTTTTGTTTGAAAACTCAGGGACCAAAATGAAACCTAACCCAAACCTCAGGAACCAAAGTGTATTTTTCCCAATAATATTATTTTTAAAAATGTTGAAAATAATACAACAGACCTTTTAAACCTATTTCTGACAACTCAAGGACTAAAATGATCCATTTTGAAAACTTAGGGACCTTTTAAACCTATTTCTCAAAACTCAGGGACTAAAAAGGTCCATTTTGATAACTCAGAGACAAAACGCACCTATTCCTTAAAGCTCAGGGACCAAAAAGGATTTTTTCCTACTTTTAATAATAATCTAAGTCTTGGTAAAAACAATCAGTTCCTTTAGGTTCCTGTCGCTCTCTCCAAGCGATGAGTGCTACGGAAGGGCAACGAGGTTTACCTATAGGGATTCGAGTGATCGTGATCTTTTTCGACCTGTGTGGCTCATGGAAATGGTAGAGGATCCTATATACAAGTAGTTGGCAAAGTTAAAGCTAACAAATGAAGGAAAAATTAGAGCGTTTGCAGTGGAAGATGATGAATTGGAGGAATCAGACAGGAACCTTCAAAATGCAGCAGGGTGCAAAATTCTATCAGAAAAAGTGATAAAATTGTTGCACATTTATTTCCCTGAATTTTGTTTGTCTTTATGTTAATATGTGCAAAAAACGATGAATTATGACTAGAATATTATTATAGGTCAATTCGGAGCCTTTGGAGTCAAAAAAATTGGCCAAAAACTAAAGGTCAACTCAAAAGTCAACACATTGGACAAAGAAAGGCACTGGAAGCAGACACAACAACGTCGAGACGCCGCAACTCAACGTTGCAGACTCGAGACAGCGTCAAGACGTTATCCCTAATTCCTGACAAATTTGTTTGTGCGCACGAGAAGATTTTTTTGCCTTATTTGATATAGTGTCTCAATGTTATTAGCAGCGTCTCGACGCTCTCTTCTATTATAAATATGCAATGTTTGAATTAGGGATGATTCATTCATAATTGTACTCGATTTCCAGCCACAATTCTCCCTATTTTCCATTGTATCTCTAGTTTAATTAGCCTTTTAGTATAGTTTTACTTTGTTTTCATGGTGGGTCGAGCCCTAGGGTTGTATTCAATGATGAGCTAGGCCAACTTTATGTAATGGAGACTCGATAAATGTAAGTTTTGACATTCTTGAGACCTTGTATTTCAGTTTTATGAATTATTGTTGATTGTGATCTGAATTTCTGTTTTAATTACAATTAGATTGATAGAATAGTTTGACAACCTATTTGCTTGACTCAAATTAATTATTTTGCTAAATTGGTTAGTAATAATTTATTGTGTTAATTGTGTTGAAAGGTGTGTTATCCCAATTGGCTCAGTTGCATGATAAATCTAGGAATTTAGGCTTAAAATTGTATAAACCCAAGTTGTTCCTAGTTTATACGAGTCTATCTAATGATCCACTTTTGCTTAATGTAGTTAGACTGTAATTAATTTTACACTATTAAATAGAAATCTAATTAAACTCTGGCTTCGATGCGCTAGTCGGGTTGAAAATCTTAGGGGTCTTTAATCTCTGGTTCTAGTGATGGTTAGACAATTAGGTAATAATTCAATTAATTAAGGGAGTCGATGGTTGAAATTGCCAAACTTACTAACGAACCAAAGTTGTCGAAGCTTCGGGTCAAATAAATTTATAATCCACAACAACTAAAGCTAACTTGTAGCAATAGTGGTCAGGGTCGATCATAGGGAGTCTATACACACGAATTGAAGTTCCTTTTCCGTTGTAGGTAACAAAAAGGGGGTTTTGAGAAAAAGTGTGAAAACTAAATATGGAAAGTAAAATAGTGAAATAATTAGAAAGCATAGAAAAGCAAAAGTTCAAGTCAATACCTTAAGGTTCATGTAATCAGAGTTGTTGTAGGAAGTTCAATTCAAATAAATCATAAATCTCGCTTAACATATCAATCATGTATCTAAGCTCGGCGTACTCGAGGAACAACCCGAAAGTCGTGATCCTACTGTCACAAACATGCAAACGCCAAGTTTGATTCTAGCTTAAATTAATTAATTGGTCGATTAACTAATCTAAACCATAATGGGATCTAGTCGAATTAATACACATGCAACAAGCAACAAACCTCAATTACAATTGATAAAATCCTTTAATCCTAGATGACACATGAGAAATATCAAGATGTTCTCCTATTCGCCACTTAGTTTAGCAATTAAGTTTAAGTAAATTGTGGTTAAAGGTTGTCAATCTTTCCCTAGCTCTACCTAAACTTATATGCAAAGAACTAAATTCACATAAACATGCATTGGGAATTAAAGTGCAAGAGATTTCATTAAAAGAATTTGAACTTACATGTGACGTCCCGATTATATGAAGGAAGAGCCTAGCCGCTCATGGAACACGAACAAGCTTGATTCTTACCTTGGTACATCATGAAAACTACTAAAAAGCTACTAAAGTATGGAAAAGGTACAAGTAAAGTGAAAGGAACGACTACAAAATTGTAAGAATGTGGAGATCTCTCACCCTAATTCTAAGCTACATATTTATAGTACTCCATGGCCTCCAAGTCATGGGAAATTGGTGTTGAAACGAGGCTCCAAGGATGGGAAAATTTTGCCAAATAGATTAGGAAAGCAATCTGGAAATCTACCTAGCGTTGAGACGACGTTGGTCACTTTTCTTGCGAGGTTGAGACGCTATCCTCTCGGGTTTTCAGGCCTGAAACTGATGCTGCAAAGCGTTGAGAATTTGGCTTGGAACTCATTTTTCTCTGATTTTGATCGTTTAGGTCCCGATTTGGCTCCGAACCTCTGGTATGGAGCTATACACATATTATACTCATTTTAAAGGATTGTTTTTTTTTTGCAAGGAATTCAATAAAAATAAGCAAATTGGGAGATTATAAATGTATAACAAATTAGACCTATCACTATATATGTAGGTTTCAGTACATGCAGATACACATTTATTCGCAAACAAATTAACTAACTGAGAATATCAATGAATGCTTACCAAGATCTGATGAACAATCAATTGTGTTTTGTGTTGTCCTTCCCGAACTGTCCTAATTGTGTTCATGAACGGCAAGTCAGTATAGTCGATTTTCTTCACACTGAGTGATGAGAGGCAATATGGATGACGATGGCAGGGTTTCCTTCGATTGAATAAATAGAGTGGAATTTAAAATTCAACTGACTCTAAACAGTCGATAAATTACCTGACTGGGGACTTATAAAATCCAACTTGGCGAGCGGAATGCCCTTGATTCGGAACCACGATAAAATTTTGAACCAAGGGAAATTATCCCTACACTTGCCTAAGTTTTTTTTTTAAATTTTTTTAATACTTTTTCCTGGTTTCTAATCAGAATCGAGTCGGTTGGTATCCCTAGCCCGACGAGTTTTGAAACTGCTAGCCCGTGGGGCAGGACAAAAGTTAGCATGACGAGGCAGTACTAGACTTCGCAAGTTGGGTGGGCATCTAGTGAGGTGGGCTGGTGTCTGGCGCGTTGGGCTGGGGAGATGGGGGTCGTGGAGGTAATTTGACTTGACTTTCGTTGAGGACTTCCATCTTTCAATGATTTGCAACCTCAAACATGGTAGCATAAGCGAGCAAACCCGTTGGATTGAGATAATAGACCCAGCGGGTCTGTGAAACATACCTGTATTAGCCGTTGTAACCAACTTGTTCATCATTAACCTTCAACATCCAAAGTTACCTCAGAAAGTATAGATAAGGGAACACAATTACATTTCAGATCATGAAAAATCAGTGAGAGTAAAAGTGAGGGTGAGTGCCTTTGTAAAACTCTGTAATTCTGATTCGAATAAAGATTTGTACCTCTCTTCTACAGTGGACGTAGGCCATAGTTGCCGAACCACTTACATCTGGTGTCAATTCTCTTTTTCTTCTATCTCTGGTGTATGAATGTCTCGATAGTGTTCACTGTTGTTCGTCTTCTCTTAGAATTTGGTTGTCTTCTTCTTGAGGTGAATTCCCAGACTGATCTTCTGAGAGAATACTCACTTTGCATGCTATTTTGGTGAGTATCTCAAGCTGAGTCCACGGTGAAGTTGATCTTGTAACACATGGATTGCACTTACAAATGGTATCAGAGCCATGCCCCTGACGTAGTCGTTTCATAAATTTCTTGGGTGCCGAACAAAGAATTTTTGAGCCTTTAAAAAACGCAGTCTACGTAGTACGTCTTGGTGAAGATCCGTAGTTAGGCTCTATTGGATAGGCGTTTGGCCTAGATAAGAGCAAACTCCTTGGTAAAAACCTTGGTAAAGGAGTGTTTGACGGATAGATGACTATTTGAGGGGAGGCTCGTTCGTGGTACTTTGTTTGAGGGGAGGATTGTTGGGAATTAGAAAGTGCAACCAAAGTCCCACATTGACTAGATAAGAGGATGATCATGGGTTTATAAGGGAGGACAAGTAGGCCTTTTGGGATGAACCAAAAGCAAAGCCATGAGGGTTTATGCCCAAAGTAGACAATATCATACCATTGTGGAGATCTGTGTCGTGTCTGTTGTCCCTTACAAGTGGTATTAGAGCCTGCAAGAAAGATCAAGAAAGGAATTCTTGGAGCTAAGTATGGTATTAGCAAGATTTGACATTGAGAAGTTTGATGGGAAAAACTACTTCGATTTATGGAAAGCGAAAATTAAAGAAGTCATTGGGCAACAAAAGGCACTTCATGCACTAACTGACCCATCCAAACTTCCAAAGTCATTGTCTGAAAAAGATAAAGAAGCGATGAATACTACAGCCTATGGAACGCTTATTCTAAACATGAGCAATAATGTACTGCGGCAAGTTATTGATCAGGATACACCATTGACGATCTGGAACAAGATGAATGAACTGTATGAAACAAAAAGTGCCCATAATATGATGTATATGAGAGAGAGGTTTTTTTACCTTTAAAATGGATGCAGCCAAGACTATGTCAGAAAATCTTGATGAATCCAAGAAGATGACATCCGAATTCAAAAATCTTGGTGAAAAGATAAGAGATGAAAACGAGGCTTTTGTTCTGTTAAACTCTCTTCCCGAAGCATACAGAAAAGTCAAGACAACCTTGAAATATGGTCGGGAGTCGATCACTACAGATGGGATTATATCAGCCATTAAAACAAAAGAATTAGAACTCTTGTCTCCAAAGCGATAACCAACATAAGGTCTTTTTGTAAAGGGAAAGACAAAGAATAAGGAGAGCAAAAACCAGTCAGAGGATAAAGGAAAGGCAAAAGTTAAATGCAACTATTTCCACAAGGAAGGGCACATAAAAAGGGACTGTTATTCTTTAAAAAGAAAGAACCAGTATCATAGGTCCAAGAAGAATAAACAGTCTGAGGCTGCTATGGGAGAAAACTCCATTACATACTGATAACTGCCCAAAAGCTAGTTATTTAGGCCTCATTTCTATAGGGATTTATGTGTCTTTTATGCTAAATAGGATTTTGGTTTTGGATATATATTATATGTTTTAACCCATTTGGAAGAATGGAAGCCTTGGAAATTATTTTGTGCATATTATGCTGCTGGGCGACTGAAGGGAGCAAATTCTGTGCTGCAGCAAAACTGGGAGCAAAACTGTCACGTCACAGCTCGTTAGCTAAGTTGAACAATCGAATTCTGTTGAGTTATTCTCGTGATAAAGGAGCAAGGAGAGCCCTACACGTGTCCAGGTTGACCTAAGTCAAGCCTTCTATCCTTCTATAAAAGGGAGTAGCCGCCTAAGCCAAAGTGATTCCACTTTTGGGAGAAAACATTCCATTCTTGAAAAGTTCCTTCCATCTTTGGGAGCCGAGTAGTGAAGAGAGATTGGAGACCACCTAGAAGACCATCATTGCAAGCTGACCGAGGAGATTAACATTTCCTTTTATTATCTTGTAATTATGGACATGCCTACTCAGATTGTAGCGTGCATTTCCATGCGTAATATGAACTAAGTAGCTTAGGCGTTGGTTAGGAACTATGTGATTGTCGTGCTTAACTTTAGTAATATATTGATTATTGCATCTTGGTTAATTGTTGTGCTTATTTATATTTTATGTCCGCCTGGCCAGCCGGTATGAATACCTCTTTCTAGTTTCAGGGATGATTTAGAGAGTGTGTGGCGATTAATCACACTACGATCATTGTGTATTGGTGAACGCTAGTGACTGAGCTAGGGATAGCCAATTGCCTAGTGCTTGATCGGTCATGCTTCATTGGGGTTGAAACACATTCCAAAAGATCCGGAGTTCCAGGAGGAATCCGCTAATAATATTGCGAGAGTTTGCATGATCAATAATATTGCTAGAGCATCTTTTAAAACAATTACTGAATCCTGACCAGCGCATGTCTCTAATCTGTCTGCCTATTTGTTTACTTGTTGTTCTGTCATTTACTTTGCTTCAGCATAATTCTTATAAAACCCAATCATTTTTACTACCTTGAAACCATTAAAAGATTTATACAAAATAGATAGAGTGGAAGCTAGTTCAGGCCCTGGATTGACAAATATTTATTACTTGCTGCAGACTGTGTATACTTGCATAGAGTTCTAGAGTCTCTCTATACCATATTTTTACTCACTCTAGGAACCCAACACGTACTCTGATGCTTTAGCCACTTCAGACAAGAGCTGTAATCAGTTAGAAGACTCGGAGAAGCATGACTGGGTGATTGATTCTGGCTGCTCGTTTCATATGACTCCAGCAAGAGGTTGGTTTAGTTCATACCGAGAATGGGATGGTGGCATAGTGTATATGGGAAATAACCATACTTGCAAAGTTATAGGCATTGGTTCCGTTTCTTTAAAGCTCAAAGATGGGACAGTCAAGCTCCTAAGAAACGTGAGGCACGTACCTAATCTCAAAAGAAACCTCATCTCCCTAGGTATGCTAGATTCTATTGGGTGTACCTATGGAGGTAGAGGTGGAACTATTGAGATAAAGAATGACTCCAAGACAGTGTTGATTGGGGAGAAAATAAATGGACTATAAGTTGTAAAAGACGTGCAGATGGTCCATATGGAACTTCTAGCCTCTGAAACAACCCTAACAGAGACAGACTTATGGCATAAAAGGCTCTCCCACATTTGCTCCAAAGGTCTCCAAGTCTTGGCAAAACAGGGGATACTTCCCCAAGGCACCAGAGACAACTTAAATTTCTGTGAGCACTGTGTATATGGGTGTTGGGTTCCTAGAGTGAGTAAAATTACGATCTAAAAAGACTCTAGAATTCCTGTGCAAGTATACACAGTCTGCAACAAGTAATAAGTATTTGTCAATCCAAGGCCTGAACTAGCTTCCACTCTATCTATTTTGTATAAATCTTTTAATGGTTTCAAGGTAATAAAAATGATTAGGTTTTATAAGAATTATGCTGAAGCAAAGTAAATGACAGAACAACAAGTAAACAAATAGGCAGACAGATTAGAGACAGACGCTGGTCAGGATTCAGTAATTGTTTTAAAAGACGCTCTAGCAATATTATTGATCATGCAAACTCTCGTAGTATTATTAGCGGATTCCTCCCGGAACTCTGGATCTTTTGGAATGTGTTTCAACCCCAATGAAGTACGACCGATCAAGCATTAGGCAATTGGCTATCCCTAGCTCAGTCACTGGCGTTCACCAATACACAATGATCGTAGTGTGATTAATCGCCACACACTCTCTAAATCATCCCTGAAACTAGAAAGAGGTATTCATACCGGCTGGCCAGGCGGACATAAAATATAAATAAGCACAACAATTAACCAAGATGCAATAATCAATATATTACTAAAGTTAAGCACGACAATCACATAGTTCCTAATGGTTTCAAGGTAGTGTGATTAACCAAGAGTGAGTAAAAATCGTAGTGTGATTAACCGCCACACACTCTCTAAATCATCCCTGAAACTAGAGAGAGATATTCATACCGGCTGGCCAGGCGGGCATAAAATAGAAATAAACACAACAATTAACCAAGATGCAATAATCAATATATTACCACAGTTTAAGCACAGCAACTACATGTTCCTAACCAACGCCTAAGCTACTTAGTTCATAATAGGCATGGAAACGCACGCTACAATCTGAGTAAGCTTGTCCATAATTACAAGATAATAAAAGGAAATGTTAATCTCCTCGACCAGCTTGCAATGATGATCTTCTAGGTGGTCTCCAATCTCTCTTCACTACTCGGCTCCCAAAGATGGAAGGAACTTTCCAAGAATGGAATGTTTTCTCCCAAAAGTGGAATAGTTTTGACTTGGACGGCTACTTCCTTTTATAGAAGGATAGGAGGCTCGAATTAGGTCAACCTGGACACGTGTAGGGATCTCCTTGCTACTTTATCCCGAAAATAACTCAACAGAAGTCGGTTCATGAAGTTGGCTAACAAGCTGTGATGTGACAGTTTTTCTCCCAGGTTTGCTGCAGCACAGAATTTGCTCCCTCAAGTCGCCCAGCAACAGATTCTGCACAAAATGATTTCCAAAGCTTCCATTCTTCCAAATGGGTTAAAACATGTAATATTTATCTAAAAACAACCCTATTAGACACACAAATCAATATAGAAATGAGGCCTAAATAACTACCTTTTGGGCAGTTATCAATGGGAAAGCAAAGAGACAAAATTTCACAAAGTCCCATCAAACCAGGAAAGGAATTCTGGACTATGTCCACTCAGACTTGTGGGGGTCGGCATCTAGAAACTCTTTGAGTAATTCAAGGTATTTTCTAACCTTTACTGATGATTACTCTGGAAAGAGTTGGATTTTCTTTTTGAAAACAAAAGATCAGGTATTTGATAAGTTCAAGGAGTGGAAAATAATGGTTGAAAAGCAAACAGATAGGGTTTTGAAATGCCTCATAACAGACAACGGGCTTGAGTTTTGCAGTGAAGTGTTTGATAATTACTGCAAAACACATGGAATACAAAGGCATAGGACTGTCAGGTATATGCCCCAACAAAATGGAGTTGTTGAACGACTAAATAGAACCATAATGGAAAGAGTTACTTGCCAATTGACAGATGCCATGCTACCAGAGAAGTTTTGGACAGAAGCAGCATCTTATACAGTGTATACATTGAATAGATGCCCACACACCTCTTTTAACTTCCTAACACCTGAAGAAAAATGGACAGGAAAGCCACCAAAGTTACAACACTTGAAGGTATTCGGTTGTGTTGGGTTTGTCCATCAAAGTCAGGGAAACTAAAGCCTAGAGCTGTCAAATCTTTGTTTCTGGGATTCACAGAAGGAGTCAAAGGGTTTAGAATGTGGCAACCAATTGAGAGAAAGTGCATTAACAACAGAGATGTGGTTTTTAGAGAGCAAGAAATGTATATGCTCCAAAATAAATCACCTGAAGAAAAACCTTCCAACAAGGAGACACAAATTGAGGTGGAGCATAACATGATTCCTTCTACCTCAAGGGGTGGTCAAGAAGAAGATACTGAAACCCAAGAGGCAGAAGGAACATCTGAGGAAGAAGAAGAAAGTACAGATGCTCCATAGGAGGTTCAAGACCTTCAGAATTATTCTCTGGCCAGGAACCAACAAAGAAGAAATATAGTCCCTCCTGCCAGATTTTCTGAAGCAGATTGTATATCATTGGCTTTGAATGTGGCAAACTCTCTAAACTATGATGAACCTAACAGCTTTGAAGAAGCTGTGAATGGTACAAATGCAAGAAGTTGGATTGAGGCTATGAACGAAGAAATGGAGTCCTTGGAGAAAAATGAAACATGGACTCTAAAGACGGCCACAGGGATATAAGTCTATCTCCTTCAAGTGGATATACAAGTTGAAGGAAGGAATTACAGGTGTAATGAAGCCTAGATTCAAGGCTTGATTGGTGGCAAAAGGATACACACAAAAGGAAGGTATTGACTACAGAGAGGTATTCTCTCCAGTAGTTAAAATGACTTTCATTCGAATGCTACTTTCTCTTGTGGTTCAAAATGATCTCAAGTTGGATCAACTAGATGTCAAAACAACTTTTCTACATGGTTTTCTATCAAAAACAATTTATATGAAGCAACCACAAGGATACGTGAAAAAGGGGCAGGAGAACTTGGTCTGTTTGTTAGACAAATCTCTCTATGGACTTAAACAGTCCCCTAGATGTTGGTATCAAAGGTTTGACGAGACCATTTCAAAATTGGGATTTCAGAGAAGCTCCTTTGATAACTGTGTGTATGTAAATAAAAATTCTTCAAGAATCAAGTCTACCTATTGCTATATGTTGATGATATGTTGCTGGCAGGGAAGACAAGAGAGGATTTGAGTAAAGTTAAAACCCTTTTGAAGAGAGATTTTGACATAAAGGACTTGGGGGAATCAAAGAAGATACTTGGAGTTGAAATTTTCAAACAGAGAAAAGACTCCTTATTGCAGATAAGCCAAGCAAATTACTATAAAAAAGATTCTGGAAAAAATCAAACTAACGGATGCTAAAGCTGTGTCAACACCATTAACACACCATTTCAAACTATCTGCAGAAAATTCCCCTAAGGAAGATGAAACAGAGCACCAATCCTTCATGTCTAAAATACCAGAGAAGGTCTCTACCAGGGTATTTTTTCTTACTCTACTCTACAAGAAGAATGATCAGATTGAGAATGAGATCTATGGTTTCGTAGACTTAGATATTGCAAGAGATTTAGACTAGAGAAAGTCTCTATCAGGGTATTTTTTCTTACTCGGACAAAATCTATTAAGTTGGAAGGCCACATTGCTATCAGTTGTGGCCCTCTCAACAACCGAAGCCAAGTTCATAGCTTTAACAGAAGCTATTAAGGAGGGAATATGGTTAAAAGGACTTCTACAAGACTTCGGAATTAAGCAGCCTACAGTAAGGATTTATTGTGATAATCAGAGCACAATATTTCTTACGAAAAATCCTCAATTCCATAACAGAACAAAGCATATTGATATTAAATATCATTTCGTAAGGGAAGAGATTGATAAAGGAGAAATAGAGGTTCTTAAAGTTCATACCACAGACAATGCAACTGATATCTTGACAAAACCCTTGCCGCAGCTGAAATTCAATCACTGTTTGGAAATGGTAACATTTTACCTACCAGAGAAAGGATGATTGAAAATTTAATTAGAAGAGAGGAGGCAATTCAGAACTAGTTGATTACAAAGGTGGAAATTGTGAAACATACCTGAATTAGCCATTGTAACCAACTTGTTCATCATTAACCTTCAGCATCCAGAGTTACCTCAGAAAGTATAAATAAGGGAACACAATTACATTTCAGATCATGAAAAATCAGTGAGAGTAAAAGTGAGGGTGAGTGCCTTTGTAAAACTTTGTAATTCTTATTCGAATAAAGATTTGTACCTCTCTTCTACAGTGGACGTAGGCCATAGTTGCCGAACCACTTACATTTTGTGTCGATTCTCTTTTTCTTCTATCTCTGGTGTTTGAATGTCTCGATAGTGTTCACTGTTGTTCGTCTTCTCTTAGAATTTGGTTGTCTTCTTCTTGAGGTGAATTCCCAGATTGATCTTCTAAGAGAATACTCATTTTGCATGTTGTTTTGGTGAGTATCTCAAGCTGAGTCCACGGTGAAGTTGATCTTGTAACACGTGGATTGCACTTACAGGGTCACATCTTAAAAACCATGTCGGGTTCGAAGACCAACCCTGGCGGGTCATGAACCGAGGGAACGCGTCAAGATGGCAGGTGTGAACTTCTGCACAATCCCCATGCGGAAATAATCATGCACCCTTTCTGAAACGAGTACATGTTGGACAATTTTTGATCAGTTCATTTATTGGACTAATGGAGGTAGACGAATGGTTCCCACGAACTGTTTTAAATGTTGAGCACGTACATGAAGAGGCAGGGTTATTCTCATCTGCCTTCTCCTACCCATAACTTGGTCGGGGAATTGATTAGCTTGTGAATCTACATTGGATGATAGTGTAGCCATGTTATCATCATGTTGAACTACACAGGATGAAGATTACCAGTTGATCAGTTTCCCAACCAAGGGACATGTCTATGGATATCTTACCAGCGTGTTGACTGAAACCCACATGGAATTAACCAAGTCATTTGGTTCCCGACCAAGGGACATATCTCTATAGAGATCCTACCCATTCCTTGGTCGCAGAATCAATCAACTATGTTAATCTTCCATGGAACCCACATCAAAGATTAACCAGTTGATCGGTTTCGCAACCAAGGAACAAGTCGCTATGGAACTGGATGATGGAACCCAAATGGAAAATTAACCAAGTTGATTAGTTCTCCAGACAAGGTACATGTCTCCATGGGTAGTTTTGAACCCAAAAACTTCTAACACATTTTTTTTCCTTTTTTTCCTTACACTTGCCCACATTTTTCTTAAATTGTTTTTCCGGTTTTTGTTCATTATCGAGCCAGTTGGTCTCCCCAACCCAACGAGTTTCAAATTGCCAGCCCACGAGGTTGTATGAACGTAGGCACAGTGAGGCAGTAGTGGATGTCACGAGTGAGGCGGGCTAGCATCTGACAAGCTAGGTTTGAGAGACAGGGGCAGCAAAGGTAATTTCACCACATGATGATGTCATCAAAGGATCAGATATCCTTTTTTTCTAATCGTCGAGTTACATTTCATTAGCGCCTCGCAAATTGGGTCATTCTTACAAAAAAAAAACCCGATAATTTTTAATATTATGAACCCCTGACATCATAATCGTTTCAAATGCCATGTCAACATTAAAAAGTATAATTAAAAAAATAACTAATTACTAAATGAGATAGAAAAAGTAATTTGAAGACACTTTAAACCTATTCTTAAAACATTTGGCCTTCAAAACTCAAAGGCTAAAGTAACCTATTTAAGTGAATTTGTATTTGGCCGATGTGTTTTTTAAAACTGTTTTTGAATTATGTGATCCAAATAGTGGAAATTCTTAAAACATTTTTTTTTTATGTTTTCAATATATCCAAATTTTGAATTTGAAATTTTAAAATGTAGAATTAAATTTAAAAAATATTTTTAAAAAACTTTAATCAATATAATATTTCATGTTATAAAACTCAACTCCTTTTTGTTCAATTAAAATATGCATAATATAATGTATTATAAATTATATGATATTGTAAAATAATATTTATACAAAATTTATAACATATAACATGTTTATAAATTAATTAATAATAATTTATATTCAATTTAATATTTAATTGTAACTACAGCTAGTTTATGGTTTATAAACATATAATCAAACACATTTTGAACAACTATTTGAATTGGGATCCAATTTTTAAATCTAGAACCAAACACATATTTGAAAACATGAAATATAAGTTTGTTTTCATTGAATCTCTTGTTTTCAAATTTTTGTTTTCAGATCACTAACCAAAAACACCTTGATAGCACCTGATTCATGTTATTTTATTACCTCTAATCTAAGCTTGTTAGAGGAATTTTATGCTTTAATTGCCTTTATTGCAGGAACTTTGAGCTTAGGTGATATTGGGAGCCAACCGCACAATTTGGTGTTAATTGATAGCGAGCATAGCGAGCTATTTTTCCTTATTTAATTTAGCTAGTCTTTTCATGATTTATTGGCCAAATTTTATGCATTTTCATGTTGTATTCGTAGGAAATTAATAATGGAGTCAATTGGATGTTCGGGGGCGAAAAGAGGTCAAGGAATGAAAAAGAATCAAAGAAGAAAAAGTCAAAATAGGGTCAAACGCAGACTAGCGTCGAGATGCTGTTCCTTGAGCATCTCGACGCTACCATTTCATATCAGTTTGAGCGTCTCGACGCTACGTGTTTTCCTTCCTAGAATCGCGCGATAAGGCGACAGCGTCGAGACGCTGTCTCCTCAGCGTCTCGACGCTACGACAAAATTTCATATTATAAATTAATTGCGATTAGGGCTGAAGGGGGAACTTTTTTTGGACACTTGGGAGCCGTAAAACAGAGGAAAAACAGAGGATTTGGAGCTGAACAAAGAGGAGAAAAGTGGAAATCAACCCATTGTTCGTGGGGATCGTGACGGGGACGTTCGGTCTCGACCTACATAGAGTTTAATTCTTCTTTCCCTTATTTTAGTTAGTGTTTATGGTTGTTTTAGATCATAGCTATATTGTAACACGTTGTATGATTAGCTAGGTCTTTACTCTTAGGGATTGATGTAGTCGTTGGAGCAATTATGGATTAATGTTATGGATTCATGTTGTTGATTCATTTATGCATATTTGTGTCTTTAATGCTTTCAATTTACTGGCCATAAATTGATTGATGTTTGTGCTTAAATCTAACTCGGGAGAGAGGATTTAGCTTAGAAATCATTATGCATAACTAGGATTTAGCTAGAAATCGGGAGATTATGGTTAATTCTAGAAATCGTTAAAAAGGTTATCCTTATTGCCTTGTATGTTTATTGAATTTAGATAGGGATATCGGGTTCAATTGTATGTGGGAGAATCATGTATGCTCGGGAGAGGTATGTGCGATTTTAGTTTACCAAGATTTTTGAATCATAGCATGTGTTAATCCATAATCCCAATTGGTGAAATCAAATCCCAAAGACCGTTGAATCCATTAGATTGTCATTATTTGCATTGTTTTGTGTTTGCTTTACTTCATTCTCACTTCATTTGGTTCCCTAAATAAAATTGGTCAAGAGTATTTCCGGTAATTAAAATTGACTAGACACCAATCCAGAGGACGACATTCGAATTTCACATTCACTATATTATTACTTGACCCGTACACTTGCGGTTAGCAATTTGCACATCAAGCTTTTGGCGTCGTTGCCGGGGATTGGCATATTTAATCAATTTTGATATCGTAGAAAAATTGTCTGGTCTTAGTTTAGGGTGTATTTTATTTTTTTGTGTGATTTTTGTTATTTTTGTTATATTTGTTTTTGGGTAGATTGTATTTTTCCTTTATTGTTTTTCTTTGCCATATTTAGATTTTTTTTCCGTATTTGTTTGAATTTTCCATATTTAGATTTTTTTTCTCTTTTTAGATTAGTTTTCCTTATTTGCTAGTTTCCTTATTTGTTTTTTTTTTTTTTTGTCATATTTGTTTTTGTATTCCTTATTTGTTTATCTTTTCCTTTTTAGATTATAGTTTCCTATTTTAGATTCGTTTACTTCCTTTTCTAGCTTCTTTCCTAATTTGTTTTACTTCCTTTTCTTTTATTTTCCTTTTTAGGTTAGTTTTGTTGGTGTATGCAAAAGGTTAGGGAGTTGGCCTTAGTTCCCTTTGATCCGGAGATCGAGAGAACTTTAAGTAGAATTCGAAGGGAAAGGAAAGAAAATCATATCCAAATAGCCAATCCTAACCATGAGGAGCCTAAGCCTATTAGGGACTACTTTCAGTCGGTCTTTTAGGAGCAACAGTCGGGGATTGTCTATGCCCCGATCAATGCTAACAACTTTGAGCTGAAAACGGGTCTCATTCAGATGGCTCGAGATTGTGCTTACAGAGGATCACTGATAACTGCCCAAACTGTATTTATTTATGCCACATTTCTATATTGATTTGTGTTACCTTTGTGCTTGATAGGGTTGGTTTTAGATAGATATTACATGTTTTAACCCATTTGGAAGAATGGAAGCTTTGGAAATCATTTTGTGCAGAATCTGTTGATGGGCGACTTGAGGGAGCAAATTCTGTGCTGCAGCAAAACTGGGAGCATAACTGTCACATCACAGCTCGTTAGCCAACTTCATGAACCGACCTCTGTTGAGTTATTTTCGGGATAAAGAAGCAAGGAGAGCCCTACACGTGTCCAAGTTGACCTAATTCAAGCCTTCTATCCTTCTATAAAAGGAAGTAGCCGTCCAAGTCAAAACCATTCCATTTTTCCTTGGGAGCCGAATAGGAAAGGGAGGTTGGAACTATCAAGGAGACCATCATTGCAAGCTGGCCGAGGAGTTTAATATTTCCTTTTAATATCTTGCAGTTATGGACATGCCTACTCAGATTGTAATTCATGTTTCCATGCTTATTATGAACTAAGTAGCTTTAGGCGTTGGTTAGGAATATGTAGTTGTCGTGGTTCATCTCTAATAATATATATGGATTATTGCATCTTCGTTAATTGTTGTGCTTATTTCTATTTTATGCCCGCCTGGCCAGCTGGTGTGAATACCTCTCTCTAGTTTCAGGGATGATTTAGAGAGTGTGTGGCAATTAACCACACTACGATCATTGTGTATTGGTGAACGCCAGTGACTGAGCTAGGGATAGCCAGTTGCCTAGTGCTTGATCGGTCGTACTTCATTGGGGTTGAAACACATTCCAAAAAATCCGGAGTTCCGGGAGGAATCCGCTAATAATACTGCGAGAGTTTGCATGATCAATAATATTGTTAGAGCATCTTTAAAACAATTACTAAAACCTGACCAGCGCCTGTTTCTAATCTGTCTGCTTATTTGTTTATTCTTTGCTTTGTCATTTATTTTGCTTCAGCATTATTCCTATAAAAACCATTCATTTTTACCTTCTTTGAAACCATTATATAGTTACACAAAATAGATAAAGTGGAAGCTAATTCAGGCCTCGGATTGATAATACTTATTACTTGCTTCAGACTGTGTATACTTGCACAGAGTTCTAGGGTACTTTTTGATCATAATTTTACTCACTCTAGGAACGCAACAAGTTTTTTGGCGCCGTTGCCAGGGACTTGAATAAGTTTTTATCTGATTTGTTTTGTGTATGTGTTTTAGTGGTTTGGTGCTATAACTTTTTTATTGTTTTTTTTTGTTTTTGCAGGTGTGAGTTTGGTGCATGAGCGATCTGCCTGGGGTAAGGTTCGAGCTTGATCCAAAAATTGAGAGGACATTTAGGATCAGAAGGAGAGAGCAGCGCAGAAACAAGATGGAGAACGTGTCGCGTCTCCCGCAGGGTCCTGAAGATCCAATGAACCCCCAGCAGAATCTGTTACTGCAGCAAAATCCTCTGCTGGAGCAAAATGAGAAGCAAAATAATCAGGCTGAAAATCCTATCTTGGTAGCAAACGATAGGACGTCCCAATGTTTGATGAGTTGAATCCAGGGATTGCACGTCCCCAAATCCAAGCAGAAAATTTTGAAATGAAACTGGTAATGTTTCAGATGTTGCAAACCGTGGGGCAATTCCATGGTTTGTCATCTGAGGATCCTCATTTACATCTTAAGTCTTTTCTAGGAGTTAGTGATTCTTTTGTGATTCAAGGAGTGCCTAGAGATGCCCTTAGATTAACTTTGTTCCCGTATTCTCTTAGAGATGGAGCAAAGGCATGGTTAAATTCTTTTGCTCCAAGATCGATTAGGACATGGAATGAGTTAGCTGAAAAATTTTTTAGTTAATATTTTCCACCAAATAGAAATGCAAACTAAGAAGTGAAATAGTAGGGTTTAGGCAATTTGAGGATGAGACTTTTAGTGAGGCTTGGGAAAGGTTTAACGAGCTTTTGCGAAAGTGTCCCCACCATGATTTACCACATTGTGTTCAAATGGAAACATTTTACAATGGGTTAAATGAGGTAACCTAGGGCATGGTCGATGCTTCGGCTGGAGGGGCCCTTTTGGCAAAAACTTTTAATGAAGCCTATGAAATTTTAGAGAGAATATCTACTAATAGTTGTCAGTGGTCGGATGTTAGAGGCACAAATAAAAAGGTTAAGAGTGTGTTAGAAGTTGATGGTGTGTCCACCATTAGGGTCGATCTTACAATGATTGCTAACGCTCTTAAGAATGTGACAGTGATTAGTCATCAGCAGCCACCAGCTATGGAGCCTGCTGCAGTGGTGAACCAAGTCGCAGAAGAAGCTTGTGTCTATTGTGGTGAAGATCACAACTACGAGTTTTGCCCCAGCAATCCAGCTTCTGTGTTTTTTGTAGGTAATCAGAGGAATAACCCTTACTCTAACTTTTATAATCCAGGTTGGCGCAACCACCCCAACTTCTCATGGGGAGGACAAGGAAGCAGTGCGCAAGAGCAACAAAAGGTGAACCAGTCGGGATTTGCTAAAGCGCAGGTAATGCCCCAGCAAAATAAACAGGCTTTGCCCCAACAAAATTCGGGAAGTTCTCTCGAGGCGATGATGAAAGAATTTATGGCTCTTACAGATGCCGCAATTCAAAGTAATCAAGCTTCGATGAGAGCCCTGGAATTGCAAGTGGGCCAGCTAGCTAATGAGCTGAAGGCAAGGCCTCTAGGGAAACTTCCCTCGGATACTGAACACCCTCGAAGGGAAAGTAAGGAGCAGGTAAAGGGAGTGACTCTTAGGAGTGGTAAGCCACTAGAAGAGCCTAGTAAAACCCAGAGTATAGATAAAATGGTGATAAAAATATTGTTGTTGAGAAAGAGTTGGAGATTGGTCAGGGTGCTGGAGGCAGCAATAAATGCTGGAGCATCTGGTTCTGTTCTAGATGTGGAACCACCTTATGTGCCGCCCCCACCTTATGTGCCGCCCCCACCTTATGTACCACCTCTACCTTTTCCACAAAGGCAAAGGCCTAAGAATCAGGATGGTCAATTTAAAAAGTTTTTAGAGATTCTTAAGCAATTGCACATAAATATCCCTTTAGTAGAAGCTATTATGCAAATGCCTAATTATGCTAAATTTCTTAAGGATAATTTAAATAAAAAGAAGAGGTTAGGTGAGTTTGAAACTGTATCTCTTACTGAGGAGTGTAGTGTTATTCTTAAGAATGGGCTACCACCCAAGGCTAAGGATCCAGGATCATTTACTATACATGCATCTATAGGTGGAAAAGAGTTAGGTAGAGCACTCTGTGATTTAGGTGCAAGCATTAACCTTATGCCTCTTTCGGTCTATCGAAAGCTAGGTATTGGTGAAGCTAGGCCTACCACAGTCACACTCCAATTAGCTGATAGGTCTATCACATATCCAGAGGGTAAAATTGAGGATGTCTTAGTGAAAGTGGATGAATTCATATTTCCAGTTGATTTTATTATTTTAGACTATGAGGCTGATAAAGATGTCCCAATTATTTTAGGTCGTCCATTTTTGGCTACTAGTAGGGCGTTAATAGATGTTCAAAAAAAAGAATTAACAATGAGAGTCTGTAATGAGGAAGTGAAATTTAATGTGTTTAAAGCCATGAAGTATCCAGACGAAATGGAGGATTGCTCCTTCATTAGAATTCTGGAGAGCACAGTTATTGAGACAACAATAAAGGATTTTGCTAGCAAGCATTCGGAAGAGCATGGAGAGGTTAGTGTAGAGGATTTAGAAGTTTGTTTGTTAGAAAGAAAAAATGAAAAAGAATTATTTAGGTGTGAGGATGTTTTTGAGTCTTTAGATTTAGATCAAAGAAAGGCTCCTCCTATTAAGCCATCCCTGATTGAGGCACCTACTTTAGATTTGAAGCCCTTTCCGGATCATCTAAAGTATGTGTATCTTGGGGAAGGTGAGACGTTGCCCATTATTGTTGCATCAGATTTAATGTCGGAGCATGAAGATGCCTTAATAAAATTGTTGCAGCAATACCGCAAAGCTATAGGTTGGACATTGGCTGAAAATCAGGGAATTAGCCCATCTTTTTGTATGCACAAAATCACTCTGGAGGAGGGATTCTTTAGGAGTGTTGAACAACAAAGAAGGCTTAACCCTGCAATGAAAGAGGTTGTTAAAAAGGAGGTGATTAAATGGTTGGATGCTGGGATCATTTATCCAATTGCCAACGACAATTGGGTAAGCCCTGTCCAATGTGTTCCTAAGAAAGGAGGTGTCACCATGGTGAGCAACAAAGACAAGGAGTTGATCCCAACCAGGACAGTAACTGGCTGGAGGGTTTGCATGGACTACAGGAGGCTTAATAAAGCTACCCGTAAGGATCATTTCCCTCTACCATTTATTGACTAGATGTTGGATAGATTGGCTGGTCAGGCCTACTACTGTTTCTTAGATGGTTATTCTGGGTATAACCAGATTACCATTGCTCCTGAGGATCAGGAAAAAACCACTTTCACCTGCCTTTATGGGACATTTGCTTTTAGGCGAATGCCTTTTTGGCCTTTGCAATGCTCCAACAACATTTCAGCGATGTATGTTGGCAATTTTTTCTGATATGATTGAGTCCACTGTTGAAGTATTTATGGACGATTTTTCAGTGTTTGGAGGGTCTTTTCAGAGTTGTTTAGATAATTTAGGTAAGGTATTAAAAAGACGTGAGGATACCCATCTAGTTCTTAATTGGGAGAAATGTCACTTCATGGTGAAGGAGGGCATAGTGTTAGGTCATAGGATTTCTAAGAATGGTCTAGAAGCTGATAGAGCAAAAATAGAGGTTATTGAGAGACTAGAACCACCGAATTCAGTAAAGGGAATTCAAAGTTTTTTAGGACATGCTGGATTTTATAGGAGGTTCATAAAAGATTTTTCCAAAATTAGTAAACCTCTTTATAACTTATTGTGTATTGATCATGTTTTTGACATTAATGCAGATTGTAGGAAGGCTTTTGAGACTTTAAAGGCTGCTTTAATCTCAGCACCTATTCTTTGTGCACCTAATTGGAATTTACCATTTGAGGTAATGTGTGATGCGAGTGATGCTGCGGTAGGTGCTATGCTGGGGCAAAAGCAGGGCAAATTTATCCATCCTATATATTATGCAAGCAAGGTTTTAAATGAAGCACAAGTCAACTACACAACTACTGAAAAGGAGTTGTTAGTTGTGGTGTTTGCCTTTGAAAAATCCCGGCCATATTTGGTTGGATCCAAAGTCACGGTGTTCACGGATCATGCAGCAATAAGGTATCTAATGGCTAAGAAAGATGCAAAACCTAGACTAATTCGTTGGGTTTTATTATTGCAGGAGTTCGACTTGGAGATAAAGGACAAGAAGGGGTCAGAAAATGTCGTTGCAGATCATTTGTCTCGTCTTGATCCATCATCATCTTTGCTGGAGCAATCTGCCATTTCAGATTCTTTTCCGGATGTACAACTTTTTGTTGTTGAGGTAAAGGTAGTCAGGGATGTCCCTTGGTATGCTGATATTGCCAACTTTTTGGTAAAGGGAGTCACTCCTATTGACATGGATTGGATGCAGAAGAAGAAATTTAAGCATGATGCAAAATTTTTCTATTGGGATGAGCCATTTATGTATAAGCAATGCTCTGACGGTATTATTCGTAGGTGTGTTTCAGGTGATGAAGCAAAGGAAATCCTGGAGCAATGTCATTCTTCGCCGTATGGAGGTCATTTCAGCGGTCAGAGGACAGCTATGAGAATTTTACATTGTGGATTCTTTTCGCCTACCTTATTTAAGGATGCCCATTGGTTCTACAAGCAATGTGATGCTTGCCAAAGGAGAGGAAACTTGGGGCCTAGAGATGAAATGCCTCTTACTTATATTTTAGAAATTGAATTATTCGATGTATGGGGTATTGACTTTATGGGGCCATTTCCCCCTTCTAATGGCAATATTTTTATCTTATTGGCAGTTGATTATGTGTCCAAGTGGGTTGAGGCCATTGCATGTCATCAGAGTGATGCCAAGACAGTAGCAAGGTTCCTTCAATCGCACATCTTTGGCCGGTTTGGGACACCTAGGGCTCTAGTGAGTGATGAGGGTACACACTTTGTTAATAACATCTTAACTAAGCTTTTAGCTAAGTTTGGGATTAAGCATAGGATAGCTACCCCTTATCACCCACAAGCAAATGGTCAAGCTGAAATTAGTAAGAGAGAAATAAAATCGATTTTAGAGAAAGTAGTCCATCCATCTAGAAAGGATTGGTCTTTTAGGTTGGATGAGGCTCTTTGGGCTTATAGGACAGCCTATAAGACTCCTCTAGGTATGTCTCCCTATAGGTTAGTATATGGGAAAGCTTGTCATTTACCATTAGAGCTAGAGCATAAAACGTTTTGGGCTTTGAAAAAATTGAATTTTGATCTAAGTCGTGCAGGAGCAATAAGAATGTTGTAGCTTAATGAATTAGAGGAATTTCGCCAATTTTCTTATGAAAATGCGAAAATGTATAAAGAAAAGACTAAGCTATGGCATGACAAGAAAATTAAATCTAAAGAGTTTGTCAAGGGTCAGAAAGTTTTGCTTTATAATTCTAGATTGAAATTATTTCCTGGGAAGCTAAAATCTAAATGGTCAGGGTCATTTATTGTGATTGAGGTTTTCACCCATGGAGCAATTACTTTGCAGGATGAAAAAGATGGGAGAGTGTTCAAGGTGAATGGACAACGTGTGAAACATTATTGGGGTGAGGAGTTTCAGACGAAATATCCTTCCCTAAGGTTGGTTGATGATTGAGAGAGCAGGATTTTTGCGGGAGCATTTCACAGAGCAAAATTTTGAGCTCCCAGTGTTTGTATTGATTTTATGTTTCGCTGATTTGTTTTAGATTAGGTTCGATTTGGTTTTGCATGGTTTATTAGATTTTATCTTTAAGTATTTTTATTATTTTTGGTAGTTTAGATTTTATCTATTTCGTTTTGAATTTGATTTGATTTTATTTTCGGGTTATTTATTTGAATTATCTTTGAATTAGTTTAAATTAGATTTTATTAGATTTTAGTTATTTAAATTCTATTTAGGTTTAGATTTAATAAAGATTTTCTTGATTAATTCGGCTTAAAACAAAAGATAAAGATGTGATTGGGTCGGTTACATTTAAATTCGATTTGAATTTCGTATCCAAGATTCGTGTTGCTCAGGAGTTTGTTACGACAAAGTTATAGCTGAAGCAAAACCATCCGAATATGAGGGATTTCGTTGTAAATTGATTATTTTTACCGTTGGATTATTTTTTAATTTTTTGCAGGTAAAATTTGCATGAGTCATCTGATGAGGCCACGTGTCACAAAGAGATGATCCAACGGTCTCATTAGTTGACAGCGCATAATTAATTACTGCGAGGCGATTTGAAATCAGGAATTTACCATTGAAAAATTAAAAGATTGCAGGTGGTTTTGAATGGTAATTTTATTTAATGGGAGCAAATCTTTTCGGTTAAGAATTTAATTTGCTGGAGTTGTATTTATTTGTAGACCCTGGTAAGTTTTTTTCTTTCACTCCAACTTCTTGTTTCAATCTTGCTATTTGCATTCCTCTGTTTTCGTTGCTATTATCATTTCTCCTTGCAACCACCCCTTTGAATCCTTAAATGGCAAAAACAAGAGCGAGGAAAGAAAGAGAGAGTGAGGAGGAGGAGGTACCGGTTACTCCAGAAGTGAAAAAAGGGAAAACCAAGAAGAAGAGAACGCCATAAGAGAAAGAAGCTAAACGAAGAAGAAGGCAGCAGAGGGCTGCGAAGCAAGAAGCTATCCAAGAAGAAGTAGTGAATGACCTAGATACGGAAGGAGTTCAAAATCCTGAGGAAGAATCGATAGTCCCATATACGGTTCAAGAAGAAAATGTTGAGGAAAATCAAGAAACACAGGCTGACGAGGTTCAAGAGGAAGAGGCAGCGGTTGTGCCTGCGAAAGAGACTGAAAGGGAGCCAGTTCAGGAGGCTCTAGTGGAGGTGATCATGTCGGATGTACCTAAGCGTCGCCACATTAAGCGAAAAGTCGGCCGTATTCAAGTAGTTCGAACTGATACCCTCTCGCCTCCAACTACTGACTCTGAAAGGGACAATGCAGAGGGAGAGGAACGAGAGAAAAAAGAGGCTAAGGAAAAAGAGAGAAGAAACATAAAAGAGAGCTGAGGAAGAGCGGTTGCTCAAGCAACGGGCGGAAAAGGGCAAAAATATTGTTGGAGCATCGGAGGAACAGGATGAAATAGAAGAGCAGCGATTGCCGTATGATCGCTTCGTCAACAATTTTGCCAGAGCAAAGTACGCTGAGCTTCTGAAAAGGGATTTCTTATTTGAGCGGGGGTTCAGCGGTGATCTTCCGCTATTTATGAGGACCGATATTGCAGACCACGGTTGGGAGTTGTTTTGTGCGAAGCCTGAGTCTGTCAACGCACAGGTGGTGCGTGAATTTTATGCTAACATTGACAAAGAAGATGGTTTCCAGGTAATTGTCCGAGGAGTCGAGGTAGATTGGAGTCCTAGTGCTATCAACGCACTGTACAATCTTCAAGACTTCCCCCATGCGGCATATAATGAGATGGTTGTAGCGCCATCTAATGAGCAGTTAAGTGATGCTATGAGGGAGGTAGGTATTAAAGAAGCACAGTGGCAACTATCCAAGACTCAGAAGAGGAAATTCCAGTCGGCTTACTTGAAAAGAGAAGCGAACACGTGGATGGGATTTATCAGACAAAGGATGCTTCCAACGACACACGACTCGACAATCTCCAGGGAACGAGTTCTTCTAGTTTTTTCAATTCTGCGGTCGCACAACATTGACGTAGGGAGGATCATTGCTACTGAAATTTCTGGATGTTGGAAAAAGAAAGTGGGGAAACTGTTCTTTCCGAACACGATCACAATGCTGTGCAGAAGAGCAGGGGTTCCAGTGGATAAGGGAGATGTTATCCTGTTTGACAAGGGAATCATAGACACGCCCAATTTGGCACGACTCCAGCGCATGCATGAGGTACGTCAAGGTGGGCTTATCTACGGCATCAACTCGATTCTAGAACAATTGCCACTTTCGGCCAGCAGGCAGGAGTTTGCTGAGAGGCAAACTTTAACCTTCTAGAACTATGTTAAGAATCGGGATGCCAGCTTAAAGAGGGCGCTGCAAGAGAATTTTTCAAAACCATATCCAGCCCTTCCCGTATTCCCTGACCATCTGTTGAACCCCTGGATTCCGCCCACACCTGTTGAAAGAGGAGAAGAGAATGATGATGAAGAGTAGGGTCAGGAAGATTGATGGATGAGATGATCTTCAGCGAGTATTATTTTTGTTCCTATAATTTTGATTGCTCACGCATATCTGACCCTACTTGCTAATATGTTTTCTTGTTTCTTTTTAATTTTTTTTGTTGCTGAAAAATATATCTACTTTGTAATTTTTTTCATGTTTTTTAATGAAATTTCCAGATGTTTTTGTTCTATGAGCACTGAGTAAATCTAACTTAACTAATTTTCTTCTGAATTTTTTAAGCTTGGACTGGTTAAGCTTAATTAGATCAAGGTATTCTGATCTCCAGAAACCTTTTGCTTGAGCATTTCTTCTAGCCTTGACTGTTGCTGCGGCAAAGAAGATTTTGGAGGTAGGGTTGACTTTTATGATCCACTTTAAGCTTAGCTCTAGTTCCACGCTTAGTTTAAAATTCAGATCGAAAAATTAAGTTTGGGGGTATAATTGCTAAAATTAATGATCAATTGGGGACAATGAATAATTCAAGTTTGGGGGACTTTTCGCTACTCCAATTGTTTTGCTCGAGCATTCCTCTCCTTGAAGTAAAAATTTGTTAGGTTATTGAGTAACCGAGGACATTTGTGATACCCACAGTTTGTCTTTGCGTCAAAAGATGACCTAGGAAATAGGGAAAATGAGAAAAATTATTTGTTGAGAAAACTATTTGTTGAAAATTTTGCTGAAAAAAATTCATGGAGCAAAAGTTTTGAAGGATGAATGATGATCCAACAGTTTTTCTGTCTCCCAGAACTTAGGTGAGCTTCATCATAAAATGTCGTCATTCTTAGGGGCAAGAGATGGAATAACTAAGGATTTTTTAGCTTTATAATAAGTATTGAGCCTAGTTGGTGATGAGCTTAAGGCAAGGGTTGCACCATAAAGTGGGTCATCCCATGCTTATGAGCTTATGACTGTAAGGCTGCTTAAAGTCTGAAAAACGAAAATTTAAACCCCTTGAGAATATATTTTAAGATGTTTGATAATATAGCTAAGCTGTGGTAAGTTCTTAGAATTAAGTTAAAAGTGGTGATTATTTGTCCATGCCGGAGGAATCATTTTGCTGCAGCAGAGCTCGGTTTTGCAGAGTGCTCAGGTAAAGGTCTAAGGTAGTGTTGGACTGTCTGGTTGGATTAAGTTATTCTTTGTCTAATGTTTTGAATTCTTGAAGAAAGGTTGGTTAGCATTGCTCGGGACGGGCAATAGTTCAAGTTTGGGGGTGTGATAACTGCCCAAAAGGTAGTTATTTAAGCATCATTTCTATATTGATTTGTGTGACGTTTGTGCTTAATAGGGCTGGTTTTAGATAGATATTACATGTTTTAACCCATTTGGAAGAATGGAAGCTTTGGAAATCATTTTGTGCAGAATCTGTTGTTGGGCGACTTGAGGGAGCAAATTCTGTGCTGCAGCAAAACTGGGAGCAGAACTGCCACATCACATCCTTCTATAAAAGGAACCGACTTCTGTTGAGTTATTTTTGGGATAAAGAAGCAAGGAGAGCCCTACACGTGTCCAAGTTGACCTAATTCAAGCCTCCTATCCTTCTATAAAAGGAAGTAGCCGTCCAAGTAAAAACCATTCCATTTTTCCTTGAGAGCCGAATAGGAAAGGGAGGTTGGAACTATCAAGGAGACCATCATTGCAAGTTGGCCGAGGAGTTTAATATTTCCTTTTACTATCTTGCAGTTATGGACATGCCTACTCAGATTGTAATTCATGTTTCCATGCTTATTATGAACTAAGTAGCTTTAGGTGTTAGTTAGGAATATGTAGTTGTCGTGGTTCATCTCTAATAATATATATGGATTATTGCATCTTGGTTAATTGTTGTGCTTATTTCTATTTTATGCCCGCCTGGCCAGCCGGTGTGAATACCTCTCTCTAGTTTCAGGGATGATTTAGAGAGTGTGTGGCAATTAACCACACTACGATCATTGTGTATTGGTGAACGCCAGTGACTGAGCAAGGGATAGCCAGTTGCCTAGTGCTTGATCGGTCGTACTTCATTGGGGTTGAAACACATTCCAAAAAATCCGGAGTTTCGAGAGGAATCCGCTAATAATACTGCGAGAGTTTGCATGATCAATAATATTGCTAGAGCATCTTTAAAACAATTACTAAAACCTGACCAACGCCTGTTCCTAATCTGTCTGCTTATTCGTTTATTCTTTGCTTTGTCATTTATTTTGCTTCAGCATTATTCCTATAAAAACCAATCATTTTTACCTTCTTTGAAACCATTAGAGAGTTACACAAAATAGATAAAGTGGAAGCTAATTCAGGCCTCGGATTGATAATACTTATTACTTGCTGCAGACTGTGTATACTTGCACAGAGTTCTAGGGTACTTTTTTATCATAATTTTACTCACTCTAGGAACGCAACAATCACCCATGGAGGATCCAAATTCTCACCTGAAATCCTTCCTAGACATCTGCGAGACGGTAAAATTAAATGGTGTTTCTGAAGATGTCATTCGCTTACGTTTGTTTCCTTTTTCTCTGCAGGATAAAGCTCGTGACTGGTTGCAATCAATTCCACCTGGGAGCATTACCACTTGGGATGCTTTAGTCCAGGCATTTTTAAAGAAATTCTTCCCTCCTGCAAAGACGGTCCAGCTGAGGACCGAGATTAGGACGTTCCAGCAGCAGTTTGATGAGCAGCTGTTTGAGGCTTGGGAGCGATTTAAAGAGCTTCTGAGGAAATGCCTTCAGCATGGCTATCCCGACTGGCTTCAGGTTCAATTATTTTATAATGGCTTAACTCCTAGTACAAAAACCATCGTTGATGCAACTGTAGGTGGGACTCTGTTGACCAAAACTGTTGAGAATGCTAGGACTTTGCTAGAGGAAATGGCCACCAATAGCTATCAGTGGCCATCTGAGCGATCAGGACCGAAAAAGATTGTTGTTGGAGTGTTCGAGATTGACAGCGTAAGTGCACTTCAGGCCCAAATGTCTTCCCTTGCTAATGCATTTTTACAGTTTTCAGGTACAGGAAGTGTTCAATCAATTGAGTCTGTAGCTGCCCTTGTATCCCAGACTCAGGAGGAAAATCTCGAGCAGGTTTAGTATGTTTCAAATTATAATTCTAGGGGGTACAATAATATGCACCTACACATTATCACCCTACTAATAGAAATCATGAGAATTTTTCGTATGCAAATAATAAGAATGTTCTGAATCCTCCTGGCTTTGCTCCTCAAAGTCAAGAAAGTAAGAAATCTTTAGAGGATCTCGTTGGAGCTTTTATTGCAGAATAAAGTAACAGGTCAAATAAGCTTGAGGAGGTCGTGATTGCCATAAACACCACTGTCAATGGTCATTCTGCAACCATTAAGAACATAGAGACTCAGCTGGGACAACTGGTAAGTGTTGTCAACACCATGAATAAAGGTAAAGCCCCAACTGAGCAGGAGAAATCTTCACTGGAGTACTGCAAGGCCGTCACTGTGAATCACGAGGAAGAGACTCAAGTAGCTGGGGAGGATGAGATTACTGAAACTGAGGAACTCACTGGAGAAGTTGAGGAGGGCACCACCTCAAACGAAGCTGAAAAGCTTATACCTGAGCCTTCTATCCCTTCTCCTACTGTTTTAGTTCCTAAGACAAAGAATAAGAAAAAGAGAAATTCTAAGGCTCGGTTTAATAAGTTTCTTGATGCTTTTACAGGTTTGACTATTAATATCCCTTTTGCAGATGCACTGGAACAAATGCCTCACTACAGAAAGTTTATGAAGGAATGGCTTATCAAAAAGCAAAAGGAGAAGCAGATGGAGACTGTGTACTTAGCATCAACATGCAGTGCTCGTGTTCAGCAGATAGTGCCAGAGAAATGACTGATCCAGGGAGTTTTACTATTCCTTGTAATTTTGGTACTTATTCATGTAGAGCACTATGTGATCTAGGGGCTAGCATAAACATCATCCCATTATCTTTGTGCAAAAAGCTGAATATAGGAGAGATAAAATCTACTACTATTAGGCTCCAATTGGCTGACCAGTCTGTGGTTAGTCCTTATGGAATTGTGGAGAATGTTTTGACTAAAGTAGGTAGATTTTTCCTTCCTGTTGATTTCTTTGTGTTGGACATTAAAGAGAATCCTGCCATGCCTATTATATTAGGGAGACCATTCCTTGCTACAGGGAGGGTTATAATTGATATTGAACGCATGGAGCTAATCATCAGAGTCCAACAGGAGAAGAAGATCTTAAAAGCTTTTGAGAACCCTAAGAACACATCAAATACCATGTTGATAGGGTATAGGAAGGGTGCTAGGAAGAGCACTGTTGATGGGACACCTGACATTAGACCACCTTGATGCCTATTCGGTCAACACGTCGAGCTATTGACGTTAAACAAGCGCTATGGGAGGCAACCCAAGTAAGTTTAGTTGTGTTTTTCTGTTTGAGTTTTATTTATTGTTTATTTTGTTTTGTAGGTCTTGGTTTCAGTCTCTCCTTTGCTTTCAAGCTTCCAGCCAAGAAGTCATTATCATTACAGGGTAGTATTGTTCACTCCTTCCATTTTTTTTCGTTCCCATGCTTGATTATGCCTTATTTTCTTTATACATTGAGGACAATGCATGTTTTAAGTTTTGGGGTGGAATAGCATGTTTGTGGAGCCCTTGAGCATCTGAGTTCGGGCTATAGTTTTGAGCTTTCTTTGAATTAAGCATATGGTTGTTTTCTGGATGTTATTTTTGCATGAATATGACTTCCTAGGATAGGCTTTCTTGTCAATTTTCAAGCTTGCGATGAGTTGCAAGCATGAGTGCCCAAAAAGAAGACTTTTTAAACTTTTTCTTTGAGATGGCTTGCATGAGTAGAGTATTTGTCTTGGCTAGATTTGGATTTAAATGCTTAGGAGCGAATTATTGGGTTCATATGCTTGTTGTCACCTCGATAGGTGTAGGGAAGAGCTAAAGAGTTAATTTTTTGCAAATTAGCATGTTTGATCTTGCTTAGGAGGAAAGAAAAGAATATATGTTTATCATGCTCATAAAGAAAAATTATTCTTGTTGTTTTAATTTGAAAAAAAAAAAAGAAAGTCATGACTTATGTACGCAATGCAATGATTAATAAAGTTTTAGGCAAAAAGAGCTACCCCTGTTGTGATCAGTTAGGCCAACCAGAGAAAACTCAGGTTAAGGGTCCCTACAATAGGTGTGTGAAAGCTAGTGCCACATATAAATGCTTAATTTAATTGTCAATTATAAGCACCTAAGTATGGAGGAAAACAAACTAATTTGTTCCATTGACTCGTTAGCGAAACCTTAGTGCCAATGTAGGGGGAAGATGAGTTGAGAGTTTAATAATCCAATTTCGGGCTAGTAGAGTCTGATCTCGTTGAGTTAGATGATCTCGTTTGTGCAAGTTAATTTTGGAAAATTTTTAATTTGTCTCCCTCATTGGTCCTTATGTGCATGTCTCTTGCTTGCTTGACTATTGACTTTTGAGCCTTGAGGATTGAGTCATGTTTATTGCATCTATTCTTCTGCTGTATGCTTGATTTTTAGTTTGCTCGAGGACTAACAAAAGCTTAAGTTTGGGGGTATTTGATAGCGAGCATAGCTAGCTATTTTTCCTTATTTAATTTAGCTAGTCTTTCATGATTTATTGGCCAAATTTTATGCATTTTCATGTTGTATTCGTAGGAAATTAATATTGGAGCCAATTGGATGTCCGAGGGCGAAAAGAGGTCAAGGAATGAAAAAGAATCAAAGAAGAAAAAGTCAAAATAGGGTCAAACGCAGACTAGCGTGGAGACGCTGCTCCTTGAGCGTCTCGACGCTACCATTCCATATCAATTTAGGCGCGAGCAGGTCACAGCGTCGAGACGGTGCGACCTTAGCGTCTCAACGCTGCATGTTTTCCTTCCCAGAATCAGCGTCTCGACGCTACGACAAAATTCCAAATTATAAATTAGTTGCGATTAAGGCTAAAGGGGGAACTTTTTTCGGACACTTGGGAGCCGTAAGCCAGAGGAAAAACAGAGGATTTGGAGCTGAACAAAGAGGAGAAAAGTGGAAATCAACCCATTGTTCGTGGGGATCGTGACGGGGACGTTCGATCTCGACCTACATAGAGTTTAATTCTTCTTTCCCTTATTTTAGTTAGTGTTTATGGTTGTTTTAGATCATAGCTATATTGTAACACGTTGTATGATTAGCTAGGTCTTTACTCTTAGGGATTGATGTAGCCGTTGGGGTAATTATGAATTAATGTTATGGATTTATGTTGTTGATTCATTTATGCATATTTGTGTCTTTAATGCTTTCAATTTACCGGCCATAAATTGATTGATGTTTGTGCTTGAATCTAACTCGGGAGAGAGGATTTAGCTTAGAAATCATTATGCATAACTAGGATTTAGCTAGAAATCGGGAGATTATGGTTAATTCTAGAAATCGTTAAAAAGGTTATCCTTATTGCCTTGTATTTTTATTGAATTTAGATAGGGATATCGGGTTCAATTGCATGTGGGAGAATCATGTATGCTCGGGAGAGGTATGTGTGATTTTAGTTTACCAAGATTTTTGAATCATAGCATGTGTTAATCCATCAATTAATCCATAATCCCAATTGGTGAATTCAAATCCCTAAGACCGTTGAATCCATTAGATTGTCATTATTTGCATTGTTTTGTGTTTGTTTTACTTCATTCTCACTTCATTTAGTTCCCTAAATAAAATTGGTCAAGAGTATTTCCGGTAATTAAAATTGACTAGACACCAATCCAGAGGACGACATTCGAATTTCACATTCACTATATTATTACTTGACTCGTACACTTGCAGTTAGCAATTTGCACATCATTAATTCGGGCTAATTAAGAAGTTTTGGATCCATCTCGATGTTCTTGGGCGAGAAGGAGGTGAAAAGACCCAAGTGGATTGAAGCAGGCCTGAAGAACTACACCAAAAATCAAAGGTTGAAGCCCCATACTGAGAAATACCGAGACAAGATTGAGAAAAAAGGCAACAAGGCTAGAAGACGGGTCGACATCTCGACGCTGACCCTGGCGTCTCGACGTCGATGCGATTCCGAATCAGAGTGCAAAGTTCGTGGCGCCGAGACGTTGAGCCTAGCGTTTCGACGCTACGACGTTTAGTATAAATATAGGGCTTCGGTTTAGTCCGCCGTTAGATTAGAATTTTCATACTTTTACGATTATTTTTGCCCTTTTTCGTTTCTCTGAGTTGTGTAGACCTTTTAGGGTCAATTCCTATGCATTCTTTTAGATTTATTTGTTGTTTTTCATTCTTTATGAGTAGATAAGTTCATTGGATTCGTTGGATTAGGATTATGCTTTGAATATATTATTTCTTTGGTTGAGTTTTCTGGTCTGTATTGACATTCCTTGTTTTTTTTATGAGCTTTTCATGCAATCTCGACAAGTCTCGATCACACCCTTAGGGTCTCATTTTAAAGATGTAGTTTCCATCAAAAGTTTAGCCACAATCATGGTTTCTCAGCAACCTTCCTTCCTTTTTCTCTTTGTTCTTCCATCTTTTACCTTTTACCTTTTGGTTCCCAACAAGTGGAGTTGAGGAAAAATTAGTATCAACTTCCAAAGTATTTTTTTAAACTATATTTTCAATTGTTTTCTCCTATTTTATGAGTTGGAAAAGGAGAGAGAACTAGAATGGCGGAAGGATGATTTCTCTTCTTTCTCTTTTTCTTTTTTTAGTTTTTTTCTTAAAATTTGAACAATTAAAATGGGATGAGGGATTAATAAATAAAGATGTCCATTTTTTCCATGGAGATGCCTTAACAGGACAGAGAATCATCATTTAAACGAGGAATGGAGTGAGGAGAAGAAAATTTCCAAGAGCAATCCCCACGAAGAATCTCTACTCCCATCTACTAAAATTTAACACGTGTAATGAGGGAAGAGAGAGTTTATTAATGCCAAAACTCTTATGTAAATACAAACAACTAATCCCTCAGAATAAATAGGGAAATAATACCCTATAACAGAAAAACTAAGTAACAGAAAGCTTAACAACCAAATAACAACTGTAATTAATACAAGGTGTAATACTCCCCCTCAAGTTGGCAAATGCACATCAGTAATTCCCAACTTGCACATGAAAGAAGCTAAAACAGTGGATGAGAGCGCCTTTGTAAACATGTCAGCCAATTGTAAGTGAGATCGAATTGGGAGTAATTTGAGGAAGCCATCTACAATTTTGTCACGTACAAAGTGACAATCAATTTCGATATGCTTAGTACGTTTGTGGAACGTCGGATTGGAGGCAATAGAAATAGCTGCTTGATTATCACAATAAGTAAGGGCTGGTAAAGAACACGAAACATGTAAGTCTCGTAAAAGTTGCTGTATCCACAGAAGTTCACTTGTAACAGCTGCTAATGCCCTGTACTCAGCTTCAGCAGAGGACCTAGACACAGTGGGTTGTTTCTTGGACTTCCATGATATCAAAGAGTCACCAAGGAAGATACAAAACCCCGAAACAGATCGTCTTGTGTCGAGACAAGCGCCCCAATCTGCATCCACAAAAGCTTTAAGCTAAAAAGTTGTGACAGGTTTCAACAAAATGCCTTGGCCAGGTGATTTCTTCAAATAGCGAAGAAGATGGTAAGCAGCTCGCAAGTGTGCTGACGTAGGTGCTTGAAGAAATTGGCTCAAAGAATGGACAGCAAACGTGATATCTGGCCTAGATATCTGTAGGTAAAGTAACCGACCAATCAGTCTTCGGTAGGAAGTAACGTCTTCTTTGGATAAGGCAGTCCCAATGGTTTTTGACAATTTCAAATTAGGATCCATTGGAGTGGCTGCAGGTTTGGCATCAAGATGGTTTGTATCTTCAAGTATTTGGAGACAATACTTACGCTGGGAAAGAAATAAACCAGTCTTGGAGCGAGACATCTCAAGACCAAGGAAATATTTGAAATTTCCTAAGTCTTTTAGCAAGAAATGTGACTGAAGGATCCCTTTAACAGAGTTGATTTCATCTACCGAAGGGCCAGTGAGCAGAATGTCGTCGATATATACGAGGAGTGCTACAAACGAATGACCATTTCCTCGCGTGAAAAGAGAGTAATCTGACTTGGACTGGAGAAAACCATGTTGTAAGAGGGCAGAAGAAAATTTCGTGAACCACTGTCTCGAGGCTTGCTTCAAACCGTATATCGACTTGTTTAGTTTGCACACTAATTTCTCCCCCTTAGTAGGAACAATAGAAGAGTTATAGCCAAGTGGTAACGACATGTACACTTCCTCAAATAAGTCACCATTGAGAAAGGCGTTGTTCACATCCATCTGAGCTAAAGGCCAATGGAAGGAAGTTGCCAAGGTTAGAAATATTTTGACGGTGACTATTTTGGCGATAGGGGAAAAAGTGTCCATGAAGTCAATGCCCTCTTGCTGATTGTAACCCTTTGCTACTAGCCGTGCCTTGTAACGGTCAACAGTTCCATCTGGTTTATATTTAATCCTATAAACCCACTTGCTTCCAATTGTGTGATGGCCATCAGGACGTGAAACAACAGACCAAGTATTGGTCCTCTCCATAGCTTCAATTTCATCAGCCATAGCTTTTTTCCAGTGGGGAAATTTAACAGCTTGATGATAAAAGCTAGGTTTGTATGCAGTGCTGACATTTAAAAGAAAATGTCGATGAGAACGAGAAAAATCATTGTAAGAGAGATATCTCTCAATGGAAAAAGGTCGAGTGGATGGAGTATGACTGCCAGTCAGAAGATTGCAATGAAAGTCCTTCAAATAAGAAGGTGGATTGCGTTGTCTATTAGATCGACGAGCAGCAACAACATCAGTATTGGAAACGGAATCGGCAGGCTCAGTGTCAATAACAATATCAGGAACGGATTGGGTATCATGAGGCATAGCAATAGCTATATCAGTGACAATATCAGTGTCAGTGGGCTCATGTTGTAAACTATCACGATCATCAGCAGTTGTTTCAATGTCAGAGGAAATAACAGCGGAAGGTAAACCATTAGATATAGCAGATGAATCAGATAAAGGCCTAGGTAGAACGAATTGAGCTAAGGAGTCTGCAAAGGGAATGCTGGCTGCTGGAATGGTGTGAAAAGGAAACAAGTTTTCAAAAAAATGGACATCTCTTGAGACAAAAATCTGTTTCCTTTCGATGTCATATAACTTGTATCCTTTGATACCCGTTGGATAGCCGATGAACACGCAAGGGCAGGCTCGGGGGTCAAACTTCTTCCTGTTTACAGATAAAGTCGATGCATAGGCAAGACATCCAAAGACACGGAGCATGGAATAATCAACTTCCTTTTGAAACATCACAGTAAAGGGAGCTCTGTTAGATAACAAAGGCATAGGGGTTCTATTTATTAAAAAAGCTGCAGTAAGGACACAATCACCCCAAAAAGGAAGAGGAACCTTGGACTGAAACATTAAAGCTCGAGCTACATTAAGAAGGTGTTGATGCTTGCGCTCAACCACAGAATTTTGTTGGGGTGTGGCAACACAAGAGTACTGGTGGAGTGTCCCAGTAGAAGCAAAAAACTCTGTGAAGTTTAATTCTGGTGCATTGTCCGAGCGAAATGTTTTTATGACTTTAGAAAACTGAGTGTGTACCATCTTGAAGAAACGAGGAATTATGGTCAAAACATCATTCTTATGCTTCAATAGGTATACCATGTAAATCGAGAACAATCATCTACTATCGTTAGAAAATAAGAGAAACCAGCATAGGTAGGTGTATTAAATGGTCCCCAAATGTCAGCATGCACTAAATCAAAAACATCTTCAGCAATGTTATTATTCGAAGGAAAAGACAGTTTCCTCTGTTTTGCTAAGGGACATATATGACACCTATCAGTATTCTTAATGCCATCAGAAAATGGTAAAGTATTTTTCAACAAATGAATCTTAGAAATGGATGGGTGACCCAATCGTTGATGCCAAGTATGGAAGGAAGTTTTGCACACCGAGGTAACAGCCAAGGCCTTTTCAGCAGGTAAAGCAGTAGGAAACTTAAGCAGGTACAGACCATCAACACAATCAACCTTGCCAATCATCCTCAATCTTGACTTGTCCTGAACAAAGCATGATTTTCCAGAGAAATTAATTAAGTATCTATCATCCTTGAGTAATGAACTGATGGATAAAAGGTTGTAAGTGAATTGTGGAATGTATAGGACATTGGTCAGCAGCAAATCATCTTGTAATTTAACATCACCAACAGAAGAGACATGAAACCGATTCCGATTAGGCAAAGTAACAGATATCCCATTGGCAGAACGAATATTGACAAAGAGACTCAAATCATAGCAAATATGGCTAGAAGCCCCAGAATCAATCACCCAAGACTTGAAACAGATATCATCATCAGTCAAGGGAGTAAGGAAACATGTACCTGCGACATGATTAACCTCAGTATCCTGTGGAACAGCAGGTTTGGCCTCTGTGAGATGAGTCTGAAGCATATTCATCAACTGATTGTACTGATCAGTGTTAAGGCTCGCAAAGAACGCAGATTGAGTACCTTTGGGAGCGTCAGAATTAGGCTTCTGATTCTGAGCAACATTGTTCCCAAATCTGTATCCCGGAGGATATCCGTGCAACTTATAGCATTTGTCTACGACATGTCCCTTGATATGGCAATAGGAACATACAGGTGGATTGCGCTGTGTATCCTTCTTCTTGGATCGATCATTTGTACGCTTTGAGGATTCTGAAGCCGCAAGAAGTGTTACTGCTTCAACAGTAGGTACGATTCCAGTGCTCCTTTGTCTTTCTTCTTGAATTACAAGAGAAAAGACCTTGTTGATTGCTGGAAGAGGATTCATTAGCAGAATCTGTGTTCTAACAGTTGCATAGGACTCATTCAGTCCCATCAGGAATATCATCACAAACTCAGAATTGAGAAAAGTAATTAGCGATTTTGCACCTCCACAAGTACAATCGTCAACAGGACGATATTCAATCAATTCGCGCCATAGAGTGGTAACCTTCACATAATAGGCTTCCACAGATAGACTACCTTGAGAAGTGTTGGCTAATTCCTTCCTTAATTGATAGATGTGTGGTCCTCTGACTTGGTGATAACGCTCCTTCAATTCATCCCAAAGATCTTTGGCGCTACCAGAGTAGACAAGGCTGGCTGCTATTTCTTTGGAAATTGAATTAACAATCCAAGACGCAATCACATCATTGTTACACTGCCAAGAAACCAGACGATTGCCTTCAACAGGTTTCTGAATGGATCCATTCACGAATCCAAGTTTATTCTTACCAGATAACGCGATCCGCATAGCCTTACTCCACGAGATGTAATTGCTGGCACCGACGAGCTGGTGAGTAACCAGCGTAGCTGTGGAAGTGAAGGAATGATGCAGATGAAACGGATTGAGTTGCCCATCAAGATCAGTAGATTCGACTGCAGGTACTAAAGTAGAAGAGGTGTTCGTCGAAGTCATCGTGCCTGAATGGGTAAGAGAGACTCTGAATTGAAAATCAGAGGAAAAGCTCAATTACACGAAAAAGGGGGGAAAAAAAACTGCTCTGATACCATAACACGTGTAATGAGGGAAGAGAGAGTTTATTAATGCCAAAACTCTTATGTAAATACAAACAACTAATCCCTCAGAATAAATAGGGAAATAATACCCTATAACAGAAAAACTAAGTAACAGAAAGCTTAACAACCAAATAACAACTGTAATTAATACAAGGTGTAATAAAATTCAATGAGAAATTTTGCAGGGATGGAAGTTTAAATGGAGGAGGGACGGTGATGGAGATGGCTTCCTTGTGAACATCCTATATTAACAAACAAATGGAAGAAGGGGTATTGCAAGTTTTGTTGAGCTATGAAAACTCGAGAAGAATTGACTAAAAAAAGAAAATAGAAAATCTTGAAAAGTAAAAAGAAAGATATGTTATTTCCCTTTTACAACCTATCTTAAAATTTAATGAGTTAGGTTTCCAATTAATATAATACCAAGCACTGAATTATTAAATTTTGAAATTGAGATTTAACTTTTTTTAATTTATTACCAAAAGCAGTTGCTTTGAATTCAAGATTCTAATTAATTCTAAATTTGTAAAATAATGAAAACATCGAATACAATTAATTTTTTTATTTAATTCGTTGTTTTAGGATTCATGTTTTCAAATTACTAATCAAACGGACCTAATTTTTCCTTTAATTAAAATTTTAAATTTTGAACGACTAAACTTTGGGAAGAAACTTGAATAAGAATAGGATGGGCAAACTCTTATATTTTAAGTTTTTTTGTTTTTTTGTTTTTTAAAAAAAAAACTCTTATATTTTAAGTTTATACATATATAATAATTCAAATTTAAAAATTTAGAGGTCAAATTAGATGAAAAACTATAAATTATTTTTAGAGTGCACAATTAGTTGATGATCTACGAAAACAAAAGTTTTAATAAAAACAAAGTTGTATTATATGTTTTTACTATTTTTTTTAATGAGTTAAGTAGCATCTAAAATTCACTAAGTTCATTTGATTTAGTTAATATGAAAACAAGAAATTAAGAAAATCCTTGACTTTTACGTGTAGATTTCTTAGGGTCCGTTTGAATACATTTTAATTTAAATGTTTTTCAAAAATGCATTTTTTAACAACCATTTTCTATAAAAAAAAAAAAAAAAAAAAAAAAAAAAAAAAAATTGTTTAGAATATCAACACACTCATATGTTTGGTTGCATTTCCTCGTAAGTGTTTTTAATACGCAAGTTATTGTATACTTAAAAAGTCTTTTTTTAAAAGTTTGTTTCAAATGTTTCTTGAATCTCATTTTCTAACAAGTCATTTTTAGTGGTTACCAAACACTAGAATTTTTTTCAAAATTAAACATTTTAAAAGTTAAACCAAACACACCCTCAGTGTAAAACAAATCCAGCAAGAACAATCATCCCACCTTTCTTCTTTGCTCTACCCTTATCGTAATTGAACGGTAAGAGAACAAGTGAAAATGAGAAAGAAATTGAGGGACATAAATGAGGGACTCACGTGTGTGAGTATGGTCCCACTATCCTTTTTGACCCTATTCCCTAAGTATTAGGAACTTGTCTATTTTGCTATACAACTTGCCATGACCCTCAGAGTTGGCAAGTAGGAGAAGGGTCAATATATGTTGAAGAATCCAAATCAATGGCTGGTTTGATTTGATGCTTGTTCTATTTTCCCTTTGAGCAAAGACATTGATTTCTAAGAGATTGATGTTGTACTTTATTGGTTGTGTTTGGTGCTCGTATCTAGCACGGTGCGTGGAATCTACGAGTATTCGAAAAATACAATGACTTGAAAATCTTGTAGATTGGTGTGAGTTATAAACTTGTTTTAGTTGGGTAGAATTGAATTCAAAAACCTTGAGATTCTGTTGGATAATCATTTGGGCCCCATTTGATATGTTGAAAATTTCTACAATATAGGACCACATGAAGAAATGTGTTCTTTTGCTATTAAACCAAGTGAAGATTTATGAAAACATTAATAACTATTAGTAAAACGTATAGGCAATGGTAAAGGGGCCAAATTAGAAGCGAGTAAATTGTAATTAACTGATGAGAGAAATTTTCCTTCTCTTTAATTTATGGTTGGTTACAAAACATTTATGGTCCCAATGTCAGATGTTTTTCTCTCATCCTCATCAGAGAGGTTTGCTTCTTCTTCCTATGAAAGGATGAGAAACCATGAAGGTTAAAATATAAGAAGAAAACGTGATAATCTATCTAAACTTGGAAGATCATATCTACTAATAGCAGCTTTCCACAATAGATACAAGTAACGCTTCCGCTTCGCTTTTGAAGCTTAGTTCTCTTTGAATTCAACATGGGAAATCGATCTTTGATTTTAAGCTTATTTATTTAGGGCTCGTTTGATAACGCTCCTGTTTCCTGTTTCTTGTTCCCGTTTCTCCTTTTTTAAGAAACAAACTTGTTTGATAATTCATCCTTGTTTCTTGTTTCTAAATTTCTAGAAACGTTTCTAAAAAAGAGGCCAAATTTGAGAAACTACAAAATGTTGTTTCTCAAATTCTGTTTCTGTTTTTTTTTTCTCTATCTTTCATGCATGTATCCATCTCTCCCTCCCACTCCTACACCAATCTCTTCTCTTCCTCTATTTTTTTAACCACTTCCTCGTCTTTTTTTTATCTTTTTTCGTTATTTCGTTCTCTTTCCTTTTTTTATTTTATTTTTTTCGTTATTTATTTCTCTTTCATTTTTTTATTATTTGTGTTATTTCTTTCCTTTTTTCCTTTAATTATCACCTCTACGATCTCAGACTACCGCCCACCATCGTTGACATTTGACTATCGATCGTCGTCGACCAGCCGTCACTGTCAAACTTCGACTATCAACTATCGTCGACAGACCGCCTCCGTCGAACTTCGACTATCGATCGCTGCAGACCTCCACCGACCGACCGCCACAGACCACCTTCTACTACTGGTCATCGGCGGCCTCCGTCGATCGACCACCATTGTCGACCTCCGACTACCAGTTGCGGCTGTCCACTACCGTCAACCTTCGACTACCGGCCTTCGCCGACAGGCCGTCATCGTCGACCTCCAAATACCGTCCGCGACCAATCGCTACCGTCGACCTCCGACAACCGACTGTCGTCGACCTCTACCGACCAACCGCCAATGTCCACCTCCAACTACCTGTCGCGGCCAACTGCAATTGTCAACCTTCGACGACCGGCCGCCATTGACCTCCGCTGACCGAGCGCCACCATCCACCTCTGACTACTGGTCGTCATCGACCTCCGTCGACCGGCCACCATTTTCGACCTCCGATTACCTGCCGCTGTCGAACTCCGCTGACCGACCACCACTGTCGACCTTCGACTACTCGTTGTTGTCGACCTCCACCGACCAACCGCCACCGTCCACCTCCAACTATCGATCATCACCGACCTCTGTCGACCGACCGTCGTCGTCAACCTCCCACTACCGGCCACAACCGACCGCATCCGTCGACCGGTCGTCGTCGACTTCTTCCGACCGACTACCATTGTGCACCTCCGACTACTGGTTGTCGCCGACCTCCAACTACCGACCGCGGTCGACCGCTACTGTCGACCTCCGACGACCGGCCGCTATCAACCTCCACTGATCGGCCTCCGCCGACTGACCGCTATTGTCGACCTTAGATTACCAGACGTCGCCGACCTGCCACTACTGTCAACCTTTGACTACCGGCAACCGCCAACCTCCATCGAACGACCGCCACCATCGACCACCAACTATCAGCCGCCGTCGACTCCGCTGACCAGCCTCCTCCGACTGAAAGCTACTGTCGACCTCAGACTATTAGGCGTCGCCTACCTGCCACTATCGTCGACCTCTGACTACCGGGCATTGCCAACCTCTACTGACCGACATATGTCAATCGATAGCCATTGTCGACCTTCGACTACCGACCACCACCGACCAACCACCACCGACCAACCGCCACCGTCGACCTCTGACTACCGACCTTCGTCGACCGACTGCCACCGTCGATCTCAGACTACTATCAACCTCCGACTACGGGGAGCCGTCTACCAGCCGCTACCGTCGACCTCTAACTATCGAGCGTCGCTGACCTCTGCTGAACGACAGCTATCGTTGACCTTTGACTACTGGGCCCCGCCGATCTCCGTCGACCTCCGACTACCGGTCGTGGTCTACCTCCGCTGATCGGCCTTCGCCGACTGACCCCCACCGACCTCCGTCAACCAGTTGCTATAGTCGACCTCTGACTACCAGATGCCACCGTCGACCTCCGACTACCGGCTGCCACTATCGTTGTCGACTGAAACTTGTTCCTTTTTTTCTTATTTTCGACAACCGCCACCACGCGCCGACGACTTTTCCAACATTCGCCGCTGACTGTCTGCATTCGCTCAGTGGTCGAAGGTCGGTAGCGATGGTCGATGATCAACGATGGCGGGTGATCGGTAACAATGGTGGTAGTGATGAGGAAGAAGAAGGAGAAACAAAAAAAATAATCATTGAAAGTTAATATATTTTTATATTATATGTACTAAATTTTATTTTAACTAAAAAACAAGAAACAAGAATTGGTTATCAAACACATTTTGTGTTTCTGTTTCTTTTTTCAGAGAAACAAGGAACAGAAATAGTTATCAAACATGTTTCTGTTTCTACTTCTTAAAAAACAAGAAACAAGAAACAGGAAACAAGAAACGAGAAACGAGAAACAGGAAACGAGAACGTTATCAAACGGGGCCTTAGGGTTCCTTAAAACCACCAACATGATAATCATTTCGATTTTTGTTTTTAGTTTTTGAAAATTAAGTCTATATATACTACTTTTATCTACAAGTTTATTTGTTTTGTTATTTATATTCTTCCTTTGTTTTCAAAAACCAAATCAAAATAGACCCTATTTGATAACCATTTCGTCCTTTTTTTTTTTAAATTAAGCCTACAAACACTACTTTTATTCACAAGTTTCTTTGTTTTGTTGTCTACATCTTTCCCTTGTTTTCAAAAACTAAGTCAAATTTTGAAAACTAAAAAAAGTAGGTCCTGTTTGATAACCATTTGGTTTTTTATTTTTGGTTTTTGAAAATTATGCTTGTTATCTCTCACTTTTCCTACCATAGTTTTCAGCTTTTTCAAGGGTGCATTTGAATTCCTGGTCAAATTCTAAAAACAAAAACAAGTTTTTGAAAACTACTTTTTTTAGTTTTCAAAATTTGGCTTGTTTTTGAAAACATGGAAAGAATGTATTAGGAAAACAAAGAAATTTGTAGGTAGAAGTAGTGTTTATAGGTTTAATTTTCAAAAACCAAAAACCAAAATCCAAATAGTTATCAAACGGGGCCGTAGTTTTCAAAAATTTGTTTTTTTTTAGAATTTGGCTAGGAATTCAAGTGTGTCCTTAACAAAGATGAAAACCATGTAAGGAAATTGGGAGGAAACAAGCATAATTTTCAAAAACCAAAAACCAAAAACCAAATGGTTATCAAACGGGGCTAAGCTTTTTGAAAATTAAGCTTATAAACTCCTACTTCTACCTTTAAGTTTCTTTGTTTTGTTATCTACCTTCTTCCCATGTTTTAAGAAACCAAGTCAAGTTTTGAAAACTAAAAAGAAACAATTTTTCAAAAACTTGTTTTTATTTATGAAATTTTGCTAAGAATTCAATTGTGTCCTTAACAAATATGGAAACTATTGTAAAGACATAAAGAGAGAAAACAAACATAATTTTAAATGTTAAAAAAAAACATAATTTTAAAAAACAAAAATACAAAAAACCAAAGTCCCTTTTGATAACCATTTGGTTTTTGAAAATTAGGCTTGTTTTTTCCTCATTTCCTTACAATGGTTTTCATCTTTGGTTTGGACACATTTGAATTCCTAGCCAAATTCTAAAAACAAAAACAAATTTTTGAAAACTAAAAAAGAAATCGTTATCAAATGGGACCTTGGTTTTTTGTTTTTGGTTTTGAAAATTAAGCTTATAAATACAATTTCTACCTATAGGTTTCTTTGTTTTGTTGTCTAGTTTTTACAAATATTTTCAAAATCCAAGTTAGGTTTTGAAAACTAAAAATGTAGTTTTTAAAAACTTTTATTTTTAATTTGACTCAGAATTCAAACATTTTCTTTAAGATAGAATGAATACAATTTTTAAAACTAGAAATAAAAAATCAAATGGTTATCAAATGGAGATTAAAATTTAATAAAATTGAAGGTCGTGTAATTATAAATTATCTCATAGTTTAGGTAAGATCTCATTTTTCAAACTGAATGGGAGAATTTTGATTTCAAAATAATTTGAGTTGCAATTTCACGTAAAATCCGAGATTTGTGATTGATTAAACCAAAATCAACGAATTCTACTCAAATCCTTCCGTCCATTTTGTTACCCTGGTGGATCCCAAATATTGGTCCAAACAAAAACTTGGGTAAAATTCAGAATTTAAAGAAATATTGTGCTACTCCAAAATTAGGAATGTCTCGAATTCTCCTCCAAATTAAGGTTCTAGTTCAACTTCCATCAAATAAAACTCAATTCGAGTGGTGTTCAAGTTCAATTTCAAACTTAGACAAAAAAAAAATTGAACAAAATACAAATTCTACATAAATAAGATCTTTGATAGAACTTAAGTTGTCTTACCTCCAATTAAAGTTTGGGCATAATCCAAATTTTATCTCAAATCAAATTTGACCAACACAAATTCTATAGAGTCAAAATTGGGTAGAATTTTTACTTCAAAGCAAAATTTGGGTATAGTTCAAAATTTTATCTCAAATCAAGGTTGATTTAAGTTCCAATTCAAATTATGTTTCAAATACAAGTTCATAATTTGGAGTTTTTATATCAAATCAAAATTTGGGCATACTCCAAATTTAATTCCAAATCAAAATTTGACCAAAATTCAAATCTCGAATTCTATTCCAAATTCAAAAAAAAAAAAAAAAAAAAAAAAAAAAAAAAAAAATTGGTAGAATTCAAGTTTCTTGCGAAACCAATTCATGATAAATTTCTAATTTTTACCTCAAACCCAAATTTTGCCCAAGAGAAGTGAACTAGAATTCAAAATTTATTCTAAGTTCAAACTCAACCGGAAAATAGCCTCAAATCCTACCCACAATTCAAATAAAAATTGGGGTAGTCAAAACTATAAAGAAAAAATTATTGCCAAGTATCTTTTTCGAGATTCACCCACACCTATTTATGCATAAATCTCGAAAAGGGGCATTTGTTGGCATAGAAATTTTTCTTTAAGTAATTGTCTAAGTTCATGAAATTAAATTATGCTAAATTCATGAGATAGATTGAATTGGGTTCAATTTAAATCCAAATTCATTAAGGTAATTGAGCCAGAAGCCCAAAATTTCAAGTCCAAGCCCATGAATGGGTCCAAATGCAATCAAGCCCAAGCCCCCAAAGGCCTTTTGAAAACTCTATAAATAGGAAGTCTTGGCTCATTTGAGAGGACGACAGAAAGAAAGCAAGAAGAGAAAGCTCTTAGAAGACTCTGAAGATTGAAGCTCCTCCTGCAAAATCGAAGATCGAAGCTCAGATCCTCGTCAAATCCAACTGCAGAACTGAAGAACGAGGCTCCGATTATCTTCAAATCCCGTCGTAGAACTGAAGAACGAAGCTCAAATTCTCTTCAAATCCCGCCACAGAATTGAAGATCGAAGCTCAGATCCTCTTCAAGTCCCGCCACAGAACTGAAGATCGAAGCTCATATCCTCTACAAATCCTCCTGCAAAACTGAAGACTGAAGCTCAGAACTCCCTGCGGACCTGAAGACTGAAGTCTACCTCAATCCATCCGGAAGAATCCAAATCCTTCTAAAGAACAAACTTTGAGGACTCTGAAGAATAAAGCTCCCTAAAGACTCTGTAAAACTCCTATCAATTCTTTTAAGCTTATCTTGACCATACTTTCATGTCCTCAGGATGCCTCTCATTTGGATGTGATCTCTGTTCATTCATATACCCCTCCTATCCTTGGGTGTCACAAATGGAAAGATAAATGATGGGACCCACCAAAATTTTGAAAAAAAATGGAAAAGGAAATGTCAAACTTTATTAAAGAAAGAGAAAGGCATGGGTTTGGGTGGATTTGGAATGGGTTTGGTTTGGATAAGGTATCCCATAGGTTTAAATTTGGAACCAAACCATTTTGTCCTAGACATGGGTTTGGATTCCAAATCCAAACCCATGGTCCAAACTCCCCCAATATTGTAAACTAACATGGTTACTCATATGGAAAACTCCTACCTGAAAAAAAAAATGTTAAAATATCATTTTGGCCCTTTTACTTTGGGTTTCATTCCATTTTAGTCCATGTACCTACAAATATTCAATTTTAGTCAAGGTACTTTCAATAAAGCTTAAAATTGGTCCCTATTATTGGCTTATTATTAACTTTTCTTAAAAAAGATTAATTTCTATTAGTTTTTCCTCTATAAATTTGGAAATATGTTTACATTATGTCTTTTCCATGTTTTCGTTCATGAAAATTTTTATGATTGTTTAACCAATTTTTAAAAAATTAATTTTAAACTAATGAGAATAAATTTTAAGCTCTATTCAAGGTACAGGGATTAAAATTGGACATGTGAAAGTATGGAGACTAAAATGGAATGAAACCCAAAGTACAAGGACCAAAATGGTATTTTAACAAAAAAAATGTCAATATAATAATGATAGGAACGATATGCAATGTTTGACTCAACTATAAGGACCAAATTGAAACTTTTGAAATCATAGGGGATTAAATTTTAAACTAAATTCAAAACATTAAAATCAAATTGAAACTAAGTCCAAATTATAGGGACTAAATTCATACTTTTAAAACAATAAGGACCAAATTAAAAATTTGTCCAAACCATAGGGTTTAGGGTTTAGGGTTGTGGCCCAATTCCCCTCCTCAATTGAAAATTTTTCACAATCCCTATAATCAAGAAGAGGACAAAACCATCATGGAATGAAATTGCATAAAGAAACAGAAGGCCCAAGCTCTAAAGTAGAAAAGAGGAGAGGGAATTGGGTCCTCCTCGACCTTGGCACCTTGCCGAGGTCCAAAGCCCGAGGCCAAGGTCGGCCTCGACCCAATGCCCTCAACCAGTCTCCTTGGATGTCTCTAGCCCAGTGAAGTATCCTACCATCTGGTTCGTTTCACTCCAATCCTAAATCGTCCAAGAAATGGAAAATCCTCTTTCAATTCCCTCTCCTAAAAAGAAATAGGAAACTAATAGCATCAAATTGTTGCATATTAATTTCCCTAAAAATTGTTTGTCTTTATGTTATTATATGTGAAAAATGATGAATTTTGACTATAATATTGTTATAGGTCATTTTGGAGCCTTCGGAGTGAAATTTCGCTGAAAACCGAATGTCAACTCAAAAATTCAATTGTGGTCACAAATGCATGTTGGAGACCCGAGGCTTCAGCATCAAGACGATGAGCTCGACACCGCAAGACAGCAGGCTAGCGTCTCGACACTAGATAGAATTTTTTCATCTTTGTTTTGGCGCGATTGGCACATTTCATTCCAAATTTGGAGCAGCATCTCAATGTTCTCGACTAGTATAAATATGTATTTTTCGAATTAATGTTGTATCTTTTCTCCATTCCTTCAGTTTCAGTCGTCTCTCTCCCTCAAATTCTTTGTATTTTTCATTTTTCTTGCTTCTTGGAGTGGTTTTAGTTTATTTTCATGGTGGGTCAAGTCCGGAGGCCATGTTTGATGACGAGCTAGGCCAACTTTATGTAATTGGGACTCGGTAAATGTAAGTTTTGGTTTTCTTGAGACCTTGTATTTCAATTTCTATGAATTATTGTCGATTGTGTTCCAAATTTCTTTTTTAATTACAATTAGATCGATATAATAGATTGACAACCTATTTGACTCAGTTTAATTGTTATGTTAAATTGGTTAGTAATAGTTTACTGTGTCAATTGTGTTGAAAGACTTATTATCCCAATTAGCTCAATTGCATGATAAATCTAGGAATTTAGACTTAGAATTGTATAAACCCAGGTTGGCAACATGTGTGATAAACGTGAAAATTTTTTATTTTCTTTTATAGGTATAAAAAAATAAAATCAATAAAATTGTTTAAATTTAATTTGATAAATTAGAACTTGTTGGTTTGAATCACAATATGTAGCATTACACTTTTTTTTAATTATATATATTATTTAAACCTAGTACAAAAAGTTCATCCTTATTGGAATTTGAATAGTGTGGTAAATAAATTTAAATTAGCCAAGTGGATTACCCCCCCCTCTTGTTGCGTGGAAAGTCAACACGGACGCCTCTTGGTCGGACGAGAAAATGAGCGGCGGATTGGGATGGATTGTCCGTGACTCCATAGGTTCTCTAATTTGCGCTAGTTTTAAACAAGTGAAGAGAAGATGGTCGATCAAATGTTTAGAGTTGGAGGCTATCACAGTGAGATTAAAGAACTTACTAAGTCGAATGGAGAGGTCGTTTCCAAGAATCATTAGTTGAAGTGGACTCCTCCAAAGCTAACTCCATCCTCAATCATCATTCTGATGACATTTCTGAAGCTAGAGTCTTGGCGGTGAAGGTTACCGATCTTGCTAATCGGGTGGGGGAGGTTGATTTTACCTTCAGCCCACGGGAATCGAATGTTGAAGCACACTCCTTGGCGCATTTTGCTGCTGCCCTTGATGTCTCAGGTAATTCCAGCTCTATTGTTTTGGATTCTTCCAATTCGGAAGATGAGTTTTTTTGTAAAGAGGCTTTGCCTCCTTTGATGAACTCTTCGTTTTTTAGGAAGAGTAGTTGTAGTTCTGTTGGTTGTGGTTAGTGTTATTTATTCCTTTTAAAAATATATATATATATAATAACAATTCATTGTCATTCAAAAGAAAAGTTAATTTTCTTTAAATTTCTTTAAAAAAAGAAAAATGAATTCATTAGATTTAGAATTTGAATGGAAAAATTATCTTCAATTAAGACAAAACCAATCGTTGTATTATATAGATGTAGATTGTTTTTATTCGGTAATGTAAAATTCAACTTAACTTAATTTCAGAAATTAAGACAAAATGGTACACAATTTACAATGATCGGACAAACCTAGTAAAAAAATTCATCCTTATTGTTCTTTTAATAATAATTATTATTATTGTTATAATTAAAAAATAAAAAATAAATAAAAAAGCTGGTGGTGTGTTATACTTATATGTAATAGTATAAATATATATGGAAAAAATACACTTTTAGTCCCTGAGGTTTGGGTTAGGTTTCACTTTGGTCCTTGAGTTTTCAAACTCAACAATTTAGTCCTTGAGGTTTGGTTTTAGTTTCATTTTAGTCCCTCCATCCATTTTTTCGTTAAAAACTAACGATTTGCTGATGTGGCACTAGTTTTTTTATTAAAAAGTTATTTTTGAATTTTTTAAATATAAATATATTAAAATAATAAAAATATTAATTTTTAATATATTTTTATTTGTTTTTTCATCTTCTTCAACATAGCCACCACCAACCTCTTCCTTCTTCAACACTCAATCACCAACATATCGCGGGCGGTACATTTTTTTTCGTTTCTTCTTCTTTTTTCATTTTCTCTCTCATCTTTCTCTCTCATCTCACTTCACTCTCTCTGCAACTATGTTCGTCGTCCGTTCAGACTGAAGTTCGGCGTCATTCGTAGTCCGTTTGTCGTCCGTTCAGACTGAAGTTCGCTGCCCATTCGTAGTCTTTCGGCTTCACCCCCTTCGAGCGGCGAAATCGCAAGCTGTTGGTTCCAGATCTAAAGAAATTGCGGCATCGAAATCGCGTGAACGGTCGTGTTAGTTCCAGATCTAACGAAATAGCAGGTGAAAAATCATGTGAACGGTCGTGTTGGTTCCAGATCTAACAAAATCGTGGCGGCGAAATCGCGTTCACAACTCGATTTCCAGATCTAACGTGCTCGAAATCGCGTTCCAGATCTAACATGCTCGAAATAGCGTTCCAGATCTAACGACCCGAGCGGCGGTGCCTTCCTTCTCCCCACGAACGAACAGATGGCGAACGAACGATGAAGCCTCCACGAACGGAGCTATTGGTTCTAGATCTGACAAAGCCCCCACGAACGGATGGCGAACGGAGTTGTTGGTTCTAGATCTGACGAAGCCCCCACGAACGGACGGCGAACGGACTACGAATGGCAGTTTGTTTCCAGATCTGACGAAGCCCCCATGGGTTTGTTGTTGTGGGTCTTACAACGTTTAAAAACACATAAATTTTGGAGAATGAAGGAAGGAGGAGAAGAAGAGAAGAGAAGAGAAGAGAATAGGGAAAGTGAAGAAGAAGATGGTGGTGGTGGTGGTGGGAGTGATGAAGAAGAAGATGAAAGTGAAGAAGAAGATGAAAGTGAAGAAGAAGAATAATAATAAAATGGATAATAAAAAATAATATTTTTTAAATTAATTTATATTATTTTATTTTAAAAATAAAAAAATATATATTTTTTAAATAAAAAAATAGGTGTCACACCAGCAATCTGTTAAAATCTAACGGAAAATGGATGAAGGGACCAAAATGAAACAAAATCAAAACCTCAGGGACTAAAATGTTGAGTTTGAAAACTCATAGACCAAAATGAAACACCCAAACCTCAGGGACCAAAAGTGTATTTTTCTCAAATATATAAGAATAACCAACAGTAAAATTAATTTAAAAAATTAAAACCAAATTGAGAATAACCTAATACATGGGTGATTATTTAGTATATTGAACTAAAATTAAAGTATAATATGAAACACTTTTTAGAAAGAAAAAAAAATACAAAATGAAACATAAAATTTATATTCCAACTGTAACGTCGGGAATTAAGATAAATCTCAATCTCTCTAATTTTGAGTTAATTGAGTTTGATTTCATGTAATTAGTGTGAAAAGAGGGATTTAAATGAGTAGAGATTTGTGGAATTTTAACTTATTGTACTGGGATGGCAAAATTGTAAATAAGATGTCTTTGAAGCCAAGTTAATGTTGGATTTAATGTCCTATAAACTCGTAGTTTGTAAATCATTAAACATATTCTATTTCCAATAAAGATGTTATTGAGGTTATTCAGTAAAAGATGTTATTGAATATGTAAATTGCGAATGATTAACCTAAATCCAATAAACTAAGATCCTTGGCTGTAAAATGAATACTCGAACTATATGTATAAGACTGGACCACGAAATTAACCTAAATCCAATAAACATATCGTAGGATCAAGTTCAAGTTTATAGTCAAAATAGTCTATAGTATAAGGATACGGTTGGGTGCCTTATCCTTTGGGATACTATGGACGCGGCCCACTTTGTATTAAGTACAAACAATGAGATATCCTAAATCGTTCATGTGGAGACATGCGAGTGAGGGCGTCCTATGCAATGAGTTTGCATAAGACTGGACCACGAAATTAGTCACTTTCTCTTTATAACGTCGTTTACTGAAGAAACTGACTATTTCTCAAAGATGACCTAGGCAACTCATTCTTAATCCTGAGCTAACTATGAACTCCTGTTTATACGAGATTATCCTTTGATCTGCATGGGTGAGAGTGGCAAATATCGTCGACTCAACAAGCCTACCATTTTGGGGATATGATCGAATAGATAGTTGGGAACATAGTCTCGCAAGACGAAATTCGCTCCTACCCATTTCAGGGATAGTAGATAGGTTGTTCCCTTAAGTACTAACTCCAGGACTTGAACAAGGGGCTCCACCCTCTCATTGGATTGAGAGAGACTTAGGTTTCATGGTTGGACCACAACCCGATTGTTCATTAGAGGATTAGTGGAACTTAAGGAACAAGAAGTACTATAGAGGTAAGACGATCATTTGACCTAGCTATAGCTACGAACGACCTGTGAAGGAACGACTTACTGAACATGGTTAAATCAAGTGGACGAAAATATATCTATAGTGAGGGGAGTGCAACTATTGGGCTATAGTGGAGTGTCCCGGTAGTTAACGAATGTTGGCTAGCTTAGATAATGAGATTAGTCGGTTAGCCTCGAATCGTTGGAGCCCATGATCTATAGGTCGATTAGGTCCCCCTACTATCTCATATCGGATTAAAACCTAGAACATATTGATAGGAATCTTTGAATCGTTCAAAAACGGGAAATAAGGTATTATCGTAAAATGTGTTTGACACAATGATTTAATTATGAATTAAATTAGAAATTGAGAGATAAGGTATTTAAAAGTGTTTTAAATACCATATATATATATTAGGAATCATATATATTAAATGGCACTAGGTTACAATGATTAATTAGATTAATAATGTCAAATTACTTGGAAATGTCCCAATTAATTACCAAGAAATCAATTTCAATTTAGAATTGAAATTAGGGTTAATTGCAAGCTAAAAATTTAGATCATGAATTCAATTTAGTGGATTTAGTTGGATTCCCACTCTTGCATGTTGATACAAAGTGGAAAACAACACATCCATGCACTAGTTGCATGTGTTGTGAATTAAACACCTAAAATCCACTTTCAGGTTCAATTCTACCATGTGTCTTGTGTCATGAGACTTGTCCTTGCATGGAAGATCTCTATATATAGAGTATGAATCAGATTCTAAACCAAGAGAGCCATTTCCATATTGTTATGCTGCTGGATTTTGGTCTCAAACTCACTCATCTCCATATATCTCTCTATTGCTTGAACCTTCAAGCATTCCCTTCCCATTCCCTATCTCTATAGACTCCCACAAGTCGTTCTTGGCCCGAAGAATATTAGGGAAGACACTAGAGGTGGTCCACACACCGTTCGTGATCAAAGGAATCAAAGGGAGTTACTAAATCAGTCTCCAAAAAGGGTTGGTACAAATTCTGCTCTCTGCTTACGGTATTTGGACAGTATGTTTTCATTTTCTAAAATTGATGTATTTAAGTGCCTTCGATCCTAAAATTGCTTCCACATGTGTTATATGAACACCTTTAGTTAAACCCTAATCTAATCTTATAAGACCAAGCCAAGCCGCACACAGCCCTAGGTATCTTTATCTTCCTCATCTTCCCCCATCTTCCACACGATTCAGCACCTTCCTCTTCAGTTTTTTTTCCCAGCCACCTCCTTCACGAGCAGTAGCATCAGTGGTCGCAGCGACGAGCTTTTCTGACGGTGGGTGTTCCGGCGTGGGTTCATAGTGGTTGTTCGGTGCGGGGCAGTTTATGGCAGATTTTGGCACCTGTGTTGCTTGGATGGCGGAGTTTTTCGCATGGGTCTTCTTCTCCTGCACCGATGACTGGTCGAGTTTGTCGAGTCCTCGAATCAAAGTAAATTTATAATCCACGAACACTAAACTGCTTGCAGTAGTAGTGGTCGGGGTCGATCACAGGGAGTGGCAGTTGGTTGTTTAGTTTCTAATTAAATCGAGCTGTGAAAGCGGTAAAGGGGGGATTAGATGGCTCAAAAGATAAACATGCAAAGAGAATTAAATTGCAAGAAATTAAAATTGCAGAAATCATAAAAAGACGAGGAAATAAATTAGATTAGGCGACACCGATTGGAGTGATTATTGAGGTTGAATGATTTACCTTGATCATTGCTTTCCTACCTATTAAAGGTGATAACTTGAAAATATCAAGGTATTAGGTTCCTAATTTAAGCTTATTGTGAGCCTCAAGAGAGTGAAAATACCCAAGTTTAACTAATTTATATGCTAGATGCAGTATGTATTAATGTGCTCATATTGATTATTATCTTTGAAATTCATACAAAATTGCACTAATTCTAATTTATTGTTGCATCAGGAAAAGTTTGGCCAATTATGAGCTAGAAGTAGCGCATGGAAGCTTATGCGCTAGAGCATGACAAGCATGGAAGCTTATGCGCTAGAGCATGACAAGCTTGGAGCATGATGAGCTAGAGCATTGGTATTGAGTGGGGAGCAAGTTTGTGTTGAGTAGGGAGCAAGTTTCCATCCAAATGATGATCCTTTGGCTCCAAGTATTATCTCTTTGGCTCCAAGTATTCCTCTTTGGCTCCAAGTAAAGAGGATATTTTAAATAGAGGGGAGGTGAAAGGAGAAAAATCATCCAAGGATCCAAGGCATTCTTAGATTTTTTTTTTTTTTTTTATTGTATGCTTTTATTTTGTAGCATGAACTAATTTCTTTTTATCAAGGCTTAGCCTAGGCACCCATAAGGCATTAAGATTATTTTTGTATGCAATACAATGAATCAATAATATTGATGTTTTCTACTTAGATGTGATAATTCTTTCATTACTAATATCCATCTGATCAACCGATAGAGGTAGTAGCATGATAAATCCAGGAAGGATAACACATGTAGAAATATCTAAGTAGAGGAACATAATGCATTACATGTAGTTGTCTGGTTGTGTTAGGAATAGCTCAGCCGCTTAGGATATTTCATGGATGTGGGGTTGCTTTAGGGATAATTCAACCGTTTGCAAGCATATAGAGAACTTATTAAACGCATGAATTAAGAAATAGGAATATTTTTAGTTCATCACATGTGTAATATCGGAAGAGAATCACATGTTTATTTCTCGCTTAGGCATCAATATTCTTTCGATTCATTGTTATGCGTTAAATTAATATCTTATCTGTCACATGTGGTTGTTGTGGTGAAAGTCTTAATAGTTGATCTCCCATTGTTTTTCCTCTAATGCATTAGTTTATGTTTTATATCATCGCATGTTCAACCTGTCGCATCCATATTTTATTCTTATTACCCCAGCACAACTTCATTAGAATAGGATTTAATATGAGATATTTTTAATACTCGTTCCTTCCTTGTGGATATGACTCTGGAATACTCCAGGTATTACTTGGTAGTGCATAATTTATACTTGGATTAATGCACAAAAACGATATATTCTTTATTCAATTCAATATAATTAGAAGTGAATACAAATCACTATCAAAAGGCTAGCTTGAATTGCTCAATTGCCCAATTGATCTAATCTGAACCCAGAAAAGACCCAAAGCCCACCTAAGCCATCTAACCCGATCATACAACATCCATCGAATTAGACACTAATTGGTTAATTGATTAATCCAATTGGTCTATGATAACTCTCCAAAAGGGAGTTATTTAGGCCTTAGTTCTATAGTGTTTTGTGTGTCATTTGTGCTAAATAGGGTTGTTTTTAGATGAATATTATATGTTTTAACCCATTTTGAAGAATGAATGTCTTGGAAGTTATTTTGTGCGACTTGAGGGAGCAAAATCTGTGATCCAGCAAAGCAAGGAGCAAAACTGCCACGTAACAGCTCGTAATCCATTTTAATGAGCCAAAGTTAGTTGAGTTATTTTTGGATCTAAAAAGCTTGAAAAGCCTTCCACGTGTACAATTTAACGTAATTAGGGCTTGCTATCACTCTATAAAAGGGAAGAGTTGTCTCAAGTCAAAAACATTTCATTCTTGGAGAAGGAAGTCCTATTCCATTCGTGGAGGCTTATTTCCCATCTTTAGGAGCTGAATAGAGGAGGAAAGATTAGAGACTTCAAGAAGACCATCAACTACGGATCTAATCAAGGGAATTAGTATTTTCTTGTAATTTCTTGTAGTTATGGATGCACATACTCAGATTGTAGCGTGTGTTATCATGAACCGTATGAACTAAATTTACTTAGGTGTTGGTTAGGAATCATGTAATTATCGTGTTTTATTCTCTATGCAATATATGTTGATTTGAGCATCTTGATTAATTATTGTGCATATTTCTATTTTGTGCCCGCCTGGCCAACCGATATGAATATCACTTATTAGTTTTATGGATGATTTTAGAAGTGTTTGGCATTTAATCACACTAGATTATTGTGTATTGGTGAACGCCAGTGACTGAGTTAGGGATAACCAATTGGTTGCCTAGTGCTTGATCGGTAGCACGTCATTGGAGTTGAAACACATTCCAAAAAATCCAGAGTTCCGGGAGGATCCAGCTGATAAGACTGCAAGAGAATTGCCTAATCAATAATATTGCTAGAGCATCTTTTAAAACAATTACTAAAATCTTGACCAACGCCTATTTCCAATATGTCTGCTTTATTTGTTTACTTTCTATTTTGTCATTTCTTTTGCTTCAGCATTCTATCAAAATCAATCATTTTAACCACTTCTGAAACCATTAAAAAGTTATACAAAATAGATAAAGTGAGCTATTCAGCCCCGTGGATACGATAAATTACTTATCGCTTGCTGCAGATTGTGTATGCTTGCACAGTGTTCTAGAGTCTATTTTTACCATATTCTTACCCCACTCTGGAAACCCAACAGTCTATCAAATTAACCAATCATCCATTTGCCGTAAGTCTAGTGGATTGATTAGGACATTAGAAATAATTAGGTCTAGAATACTTCTAACGCTATTTTGGATCCTAGACCTATCGTGTCAAGCAACAAAGTCAGAGTCTGCTCTTGGGACCCGTGCCCATGAATCAGTCTATGCGCTAACTATTGAATTAATAATCCATTAGCTACATGGAAATCAATTCCTTAGCAAGTTATTAGCATACGAGCTGCGAGTTAGAGCATCAATCTAACCTACTGCGCATGCAAATAATACGAATTGAATCCAAAATACAATTGCAATATGAAATCAAATAGAAATTCAGAACATGAAACTCACAAAGAAATACATTTATAACCCAATAATCATCCAATCGGTGTCAACAAGTTTAGACGGCGGTTAGGCCGACTAAAACTCGCGATCCTATGCTACAATAATCAAGTAAATACAAGGAAAATCAAAAGAAAACTTACACCTCTAAGTTCTAGAAGTGCAAGGCCGAGAGAATCGAGAGAGAGGATGAAAAATAAACCCTAAAAACGTCCTACAAACGACGGAATAAAAGAGGGAATTTATTGAAAAATCGATCGCGGCGTCGAGACACTGGACATGGCGTCTCGACGTCGTGCCATATGGGCATAGGGCTGGAAATGAGCCAGCGTCGAGACGCTGGCCACGGCGTCTCGACGCATGGTCTCTTTTATGCGTACTTTAACTTCAGTCTTCTCCGTTTCTTACTCGATCCAGGTCTCAAACCTTTGACTCCTTAGAACCATTCTTTGGGCTCGTCACGATCCTCACGATCTTCTCACCTCCTCGAGATCCATGGCCATCAAGTTAGCTCGAAAACTCTCTAAATTACCCGAATTAGCTCCAATTTGTGTAGTTCGTCCCTGATGCCCTGATTGCACAAATAATCTACAAAACAGACAAATAAAGCGTAAAGTGCACCTTAACAAGTCTAAATTAACAACAAATAAATAGGGCTAATTAGGTCCTATCAAATACCCCCAACCCAAACTTTGCTAGTCCTCGAGCAAGCATATAAATCAAAAGTATCGGATTCAAAAGTTATAGTTCTCATAAACTCAAATCTCAATGCTAAAGATGTTGAAATCATTGCAATAAAGAATCATGCACACATTGCCCGATAAAGAGACAAATCAAAATTTTTCACGGGTTTCTTGCTAAAGCTCACACTTAGTCTACTTAGAATCAATCCTATTGGCCCGGGATTGGATTATACAACTCTCAACCTATCTTCCCTCTACACTGGCACTAGGATCTAACCAAGAACCAAGGAGCAAACAAGACAAATTAGACTATTTTTCTCTTTACCTAGATCCAAATCTAAATACATAATTAGAATATTATAATTGTGTTATTTTTTTAATTTGATTTTTTTAATTGATTTAAGTTTAAACGCCCAGTTATTATATTATACCAAAATATTTTAATTTGTAATTTGATACCAATGAAAAATGGTTAGCTGGTCAGATATTGGTTTGTGGAGGAGGCGGAGGCCTCCTTGGTGGTCGTTGTCGGCCGGAGTCTGGAAGCATTTTTCTTAAAGGAGAGTTTTTGCTGATCTATAGGGTTTTCAGGAGAAGAGGTATTTTCTCTTGAAAGATGTTCCCTTGAGAGATAATCAGCTAAGTTGTTCTCAGTGCCTTTTATAGGCTCAATTTTGAAATCAAAGCAAGATAAAATTGTCTGTCATCTTGCAAAGATTTGCTTAGAAACAAGATTCTTTACATCTTTTTCAAATATATATTTGTTTGCCTTTGAATCGGTTTTGACAAGAAAATCTTTGTTGATAAGATCTCCCTGAAATTTTTGAACGGAAAGTACTATTGCTAATACTTCCTTTTTTACGGCGAAATAGTTCCGTTGTGCCTTATTCCACACCCCGGAGTGGTAACGGACAATTGCTTCTTTTTCGTTAATTTTCTGTTTGAGGACACCGTCGTAACCTATATCAGATGCATCGGTTTCGATGATCAGTTTGGCCTTATCATCCACTAGCGATAAGCATGGAATGCATTTGGCTAGAGCTTTGATTGATTGGACTACTCGAGTGTGCTCGTTCGTCCATGGCTTTGCATTTTTCTTTAATCTGTCAAATAGAGGCAGACAGATTGTATGGAGGTCTTTAATAAAGTCTCCAATATAATTCACACAGCCAAGAAATCTATGTAGCTGAGTCTTTTCTTGAATGACGTTGGGAAACTTATCCACAAAGTCTAATGACCGTTTGATGGGGTTGATAATCCCTTGATCAATATCATATCCGAGAAATCAGATTTTCGTTTGAAACAATTTAATCTTTGGTAAGGATACCACAAGATCATTTGTTTTAATAATGTTGATAAACACATTAATATGCTTAAAGTGTTGATCAACTGTGTCGCAACATCATCGCGACGCGAAGCGGCCGACATCCTCTTTTGAGTTTTTTAAAAAGAAAATTGGAGTCGCCACCAACCATTGAAGGTGTGATTGGTCACCTTTAAAATAAAATAAAAACCAGTCTTTGAAAACCAGAAATTAAGTTTGGGAGTCGTTTGAGTGTAGGGAAGGTATTAACACCCTACAACACCCGTTTAAAAAAACGATTACCACAGTATCTTAAATTGTCCAATTAAATGAATAAAAACAGTCCTTCATTTTTATTTTTCTTAAAAAAAATGATAAATATGAAAATAAAAACCCAAAATGCAATAATAAACACAAGATGTCTCATTTGTTTTTACCTTAACTTTAGAAATAAAGTAAGGATTAAACATTATGAGTTGGATATCCAATTTAATATAAATATGGCCTAATATCCCTTTTAATTAAAGGAAACATGGGCGATACATGATTATGTTTATTAAAAATAAAAAATAAAAACAAAATTAAAAAAAAAACAAATAGATGTAAAAGAAGAAAATCATTCAAAGAGTAAATTCTTTTTAGGGAAAATGAGAATTTTCATACGCCTGCACGGGAGTTGAACTCCACGAAGGCAGATTACTCAGTTCTCATAATTCATTTTAAAAGAAAATTAATTTCAAAACAATTATAATAACAATAATTGAAATTGACCAAGAAGAATTAAAGATTGGATTAAAGCAAATTGGGGAATGAAAGAAGAAAAGAACAAATAAACTTGAAAGTTAACAAAAAAAATAAACAAAAAGAAATGAAATTGGCAAAGTGTAAATGTGAAAAAAAAAAGAGAAATTAATAATGATAATATTAAAATAAAGATTTAAAAAATAAGAAAGAAAAAAAAATAAGGTTAGTAAAGTGCAAATGAAATAAAATGGGGAAGGACTAATAATAATAATACTAATAGAAAAAATACAGATTTAATTTAACAAATAAGAAAGAAAAAAATATGGTTAGTAAAGTGCAAATGAAATAAAATGGGAAAGGACTAATAATAATAATACTAATAGAAAAAAATAAAGATTTAATTTAACAAATAAGAAAGAAAAAATGAGGTTAGTAAAGTGCAAATGAAATAAAATGGGGAAGGACTAATAATAATAATACTAATATAAAAAATAAAGATTTAATTTAACAAATAAGAAAGAAAAAAAATGAGGTTAGTAAAGTTCAAATGAAATAAAATGAAGAAGGACTAATAATAATAATACTAATAGAAAAAATAAAGATTTAATTTAACAAATAAGAATGAAAAAAAAATGAGGTTAGTAAAGTGCAAATGAAATAAAATGGGGAATGACTAATAATAATAATACTAATTGAAAAAAAAAATAAAAATTTAATTAAAAAAAAAAAGTGGAGCCCACCTTTTTTACTTTCTTCTTTCCCCTTCTTTCCTTCCTCCTTCCCCAATTCTTTTCTAGGTAAGCTCCTTCCTTCCCCTCTATTTTTTCTCTTTTCCTCTTCCACTTTCTTTCCTCCCTTTTTCTCTTTACTTTTTTTCTTCTCTAATCTCCCTTCTTTTCTCTCTCTAAAAATTTCTTCTCAAGACTCTCTAAATCACTCTTGCAAGCTCTCTAAACTCACTTCTTTTTTTCCCAACTAAAGTCTATGCTCAATGCTATCTTCTTCTCTTTTCTCCCTCAAAAATTCTTCTAGCTAAGAAACTCCCTAAACTTAGCTCATACCCAATGTCTTGTTGTCTCTCAAGCTCACTTTTACTCCAAAACTCTTTTCTTTGTTCTTGTTTTTCCTCCTTCTCCATCTTCCTCCCCTTTTATACTTGAAGGCTTTACTAATTTGGGGAGGAAGGTGGATGAGAAAATGGTGGGAAAAAAAAAATAGCCATGGAAAAGGCTTTAGAATAGGAAAATAGAGGTAATGGAGGAGCTTTCTAAGCCTTTTTCATGAATGCTTCTAGGAATGGGGAAGACCAAAAAAAATAATAATAAATAAAATTAAAATTAAAATTAAAATTAAATAAATAATAATAATAATAATAAAGAAATAAATTAAATAAAAACAAAAAAAAAATGAAATGAAAATGAAAATAAACCATGAAAACAAAAAAAAACAATTTTTTTTATAATATGTGGGGAGAGGGATTTGAACCACAGACCTTGTGGTTATCAATACTACTTAATGTCAGTTGAGCTATGCTACCCAAAAAAACAAATTGACGACCAAGTATTGGAAAACTTCAAACATTATTACTGAAAATCAAGCCGGACCAAATACGGTGTCTACAAACTGTTTGGGAGAATACCAAAACATCATCGATATAAACTATCGTGAAGTTTTGATACTTATTGAATATGTCATTCATGATCTTCTGAAACTCCGAATGAGCATTCTTAAGACTGAATGGCATGACATTCCATTGATATTGTCTGAATGGAACATTAAAGGCAGTCATGTACCTGTCCTATTGACTAACCTGAATTTACCAAAATTCAGATTTCATATCGAACTTTGAGAAGACTTTTGTTGTTGCAATGCGCTTCAGCAAGTCCTAGCGATTAGATATTGGATATTTAATCCACTTGAGAACCTTGTTCAAAGGCTTATAGTCGATAACTAAGCGAGGAACTCTTCTTTCTTTCTCCGCTTGGTTATTGACGTAAAAAGCCACACAGGACCAAGGCTTTTTGATGGGCTTATTAGGCCTTTGTTCATGAGGTCGTTTATCTCTTTTGAACAGGTTTCTAATGTGGAATTTTCCTAGCGCAAGCACACAGGTTAAGTAATAATAAAGTGATTTTGCAATCGAGTGTCGTCCTCTGGATTGGATTTTTAAGTTAGATTAACTACCATGAGTATTCTTGTTCAATTTTATTTAGGGACCAAAAAGTAGTGAATTTTAGAAACTAAGGTAATGAAAATTAAAGATGTGAAATTCAATTGAGAGAATACTTAGGGAATTGATTTCGTCAATTTAATCTAGGATTGATTTTAGGGGTCGTTTGGCCCTTGGGTTTGGAATGGGATTGGATTGGAATGGCTTTCATTTCCCACGTTTGGCCCATGGGATTGGGCTTGGAATCAGGATTCCAATTGCATTCCAGCCCAATTCCAAGGAATATCTCCCTCTTTTTTTGTCGTTTGTGCTATGGATCTGAACGCCACATTAATGTTTCCTGTTTCTTCACGTTGTTCTCTGATCTCCATTCAATACGAATCTCTCTCTCTTCACTCTCTTCTCTAATCTCTTCGTCTCTCACCGTCAACGTCGTTGCGTCGACTGATTCCTCCTTCTCTCAGCCCTATCTAGGCTTGCATGGCCGTCGATCCGTCTACTCTGTCGACTCCTTCGGCGTTGCTGTGGTGAGGGGTTTTTTTCTCGCTTTTTTCGACCTTCTTCCTCGGTTTTCTTCTTCGAAACCCTCTCTTTCTCTGCAGGGGAGATGGGTTTCTACGGATCTGACGTTCCTTCACCATATACATGTCGATCCGTCTTTTCCACCGAGGTTTTGAACCGTCAATCTGCAATTTGGGTCTCTTCCAGACGCTTTCCGCTTGAGAAGTTGTTTCCCTCTCTCTTGCCGCTTCAGAGGTCTGTCCCCTCTCTCTTGCCGCTTCGACGATGTTGATGGTTTTTTTCCGTCCGACGACCTGAATCTCAGTTTTTTAAAAAAACTTCTCTGATAGAGAAGCAGAACTGCGACAACGAAAGGCTTGGTAGGGGAAGGGATCGGTCGTCTCGAGCTTGGTAGGTGAGTGGGTAAGTTCGGTTCTTGTCCTTATGACCGATGATGACGCGTCTGTAGGACGTCTTTTTTATATGAAACTGATGATTTTTAATATCCTGAGGCCTCCACCATAAACCAACAATCTTTGTTCTTTTTTTTTTTCTGTTCGATATGTTGTTTCATATGATTCTGTTGTTTCAACCGTCTGTTTCCTTTTTTTTTCACAATTGAGGCAGAATGTCTATCATTGTTTCTGATCTATGTTTGCTTCAGTAAGTCCTCCGTTTGTGAATGGCGCTGTTTATGATCCATGTTTGGTTGATTAGAATGTTGGTTTGTATATCTGAGGCCAATATATTAAACACTGTTTCTGATATATGTTTGTTTGATTAGAATGTTGGTTTGTATATCTAAGGCCAAAATCTTATCATGTGTATCAATTAGGATTACTCACTGCTTTCGTGATTGTGAATACACTATGTCTGTTTTTTTATTGCACTGATTTATTTTCTATATTACATTATGTCTGTCTGTGATGGATTACCCACTGATTTTTTGGATTGTGATTGTTGGAAGTGTAGGACATATTTGTTGTAATCCATCATGTATGTTGTATGTTTGTTGTAATGTTCACTTTTCAATATTACTCACTGCTTTTTTCTGATGTCAATACATTATCTCTTTTTGTTATTACATTATTTGTGTTTGTGATTGATTATTAACTGGTTTTGGGATTCTGATTAGTGGAATTGTTACATGTTTGGTGTAATGTTCATAAACTATTTTGGTTTGTTCGTAGTTCAATTTCAATGGTCTGTTAACAATTTGTTTAAAATTGTCAACTATGCACAATTAATTCCATTTTAAACCAAAATGTCACTTCATCCCAACTACTTTTTTAAACCTCCATTAAATTTGTCATTCACATCTTTATTTGTCTTCCACACTCAAACTCCATAAATGCGAGTTGTTGGCATGAACTTAAATTGTTGTCACATTTATTTGAAACTTGGTTGGTGGCTATTTGTCAAATCAACTTAGTTTGGTAGTTGCATTGGTTACTTACCTCATTAATCTCAACTTTCTTTATAAGCTTCCATTGGTCCCCACATTCTAACACATCCTCCTCCTTTCCAATATTCACCTCGTTGGTACTCCCTCACTGGTAAGTTTATTCCTAATTCTCTTCCTTTCTCTATTCTTGACATGGATGTTTATGTCTATTGTATGTGTAATTAACTAAGTCATTGTTGTCTTCATATGGCTTCTTCCATCCATGTCCATTCGAACATGTATGGAAGACTTGGCCTACTAGGAAGGAGGTACTACTCGGATCTCGCGCACTGTTCTCTAGGTAAGCATACTGTGAATGTACTTCATAGCATGTGCATTTCCATGTCTTCCATTCCCCCGACCATTTTTTTTTCAAGTGTTGGTTATTTGCTTTATTTTGACTCCTTCTTTTCCATGTCTAGGAACCACACGTGATATTTGTCTATTGGACTCTTCGTTGAACCAAATATGTATGAATTTCATTGTTGAACGTTGTTTTATTTTTCATGGACTGTTTTAAGTTGGATGCTAGAAATGTGACTGTTTTAAGTTGGATGCTAGAAATGTGACTGTTTTAAGTTGGATGCTAGAAATGTGTTGAAGTATTTTTTTCATGTATTTCTATGTTTACATTTTTTTTTCATGGACTGTTGTAGGACTTATTGGTTACATATTTTTTTAATTTGAAATTGCATTAGTTTCTGTGAGAATTTTTTTTTTTTTTTACACTAATCTTGTCAACAGTGTTTTGAAAAAAAAAAAGAACATGAAAAACGACTTATTTTCAAGTTTAAAAATGTATAACTTTATTTCATTCCACCATATGAAAAACGACTTATTTTCAAGTTTAAAACGATTAATTTTCATTCTAACATAGGTATAACTTACTGTCAACAGTGTTTTGGAAAAAAAAAAACAAGAAAAACAAAATGTATAAGTTAGAAAAATGACTTATTTTCAAGTTTAAAAATGTATAACTTCATTTCAGTCTAACATTTGAAAACCGTCTTATTTTCAAGTTTAAAACAACTTATTTTCATTCTAACTTATTGTCAACGGCGTTTTGAAAAAAAAAACAAGAAAAACGAAATGTATAAGTTAGGACTTATTGGTTACATATTTTTTTAATTTGAAATTGCATTAGTTTCTGTGAGAATTTTTTTTTTTTTTTTTTACACTAATCTTGTCAACAGTGTTTTGAAAAAAAAAAGAACATGAAAAACGACTTATTTTCAAGTTTAAAAATGTATAACTTTATTTCATTTCACCATATGAAAAACGACTTATTTTCAAGTTTAAAACGATTAATTTTCATTCTAACATAGGTATAACTTACTGTCAACAGTGTTTTGGAAAAAAAAAAACAAGAAAAACAAAATGTATAAGTTAGAAAAATGACTTATTTTCAAGTTTAAAAATGTATAACTTCATTTCAGTCTAACATTTGAAAACCGTCTTATTTTCAAGTTTAAAACAACTTATTTTCATTCTAACTTATTGTCAACGGCGTTTTGAAAAAAAACAAGAAAAACGAAATGTATAAGTTAGAAAAATGGTTGTAAAATTTTTAAAAGAGGAAGGCAATACATCTGTTTTGAGAAAAAAAATTTGTAATGTACATTTCACTGCACTTTATTAAGTTCAAAAGTGGAGAAGAAAGAACTGTTTTGTAAAATTTAAAAAAAAAAAAAAAAAAAAAGACATACACAATGGGGGTTGCATTTTATCAATCAAGTGAAAAAAATTAACCTTCTATTTCTAAAAATATCAATCACGAAGTTGAAATGAACAAGAAGATTTGAATTTGTCAAAATTATTAATTTTGCAAATATGTCCAAAATGAAAGAACGAATTAGTTTGGTCCAAATTTTTTCCTTCCTTTTCTTAGGCAAAATTGGTAAGTTTGTCTATATTACAACATTCCTAATTTAAAATAATTTTCGAATTAGTGGCAAAACTAGTGGAAAGATCTTTTTTTCCTTTCATTACTTTTCGAATGGAACATACAATTGAAAATGACATATTTCAAAACAACTTCATGATTTAAATAATGATGATTTAAATTGGGCATATTGTTCAAATTAAGTAAACTTTAATTTAATGTAATCTTTTCTTATTTTCACAAGTTCCAAGTACATGGTAATATAAGTTTGATTTTTTTTTTCTTATCTTTCTTTGACTAAGTGCATTATTTAGAAAAATAAAATGACGTAAGTAATAAATAAAATTAACCAACCATTTGGTCTTCATTTTCAGAAGAAGTGCACTTTTGGTTAACTAAGATATGGATGCTTTAAACAAACGTATTGTCATATTTGTTTTTCATGCAATAATGATAGTTTGGTTCTACTTTATTATTCGAAATCAAAGAAAACAATTTTAAGCTCATAATTGGATCATTTTAATAAAAAAAAAATTGTTATCGTTAAATCGATCTTTCCTTGTTTTTTTTCCATGAGCATTACATATTAATATTATTTATCTTGAATACTTTGACGAACCATACGTATTGATACATGTTAGTTTTTACACTAGGGTTATGGGGGGGGGGGGGGAAGTTCTATGTCGTGTTCGTCGGGCGCATGCCTGGTGCATATATGACATGGGACGACTGTTCAAGCCAAGTAAACGGCTTTAACGGGGCGGTATATCAATCATATGACACGCTTGATGAAGCTGAGGATGCTTACAACACGTACATAGGTGGTGTAGAGGATCGTTTCATAGATCGAGGACAAGTACTCCTAGTCCGAAGCAGGCGTACACATTCTGTATGTAGGAACATAGTTAGTCCATCCCTTAGGGCCTATACTGGAACATACCACATTTTCCTCTTCGTACTAGGGTTCATACTTGGTGTAGTGGTTGTTGTACTAGTAAGTCGTTTGTAGGGAGTCAATAGGACTGATGTGTACTGGCAACTTGACTTTCAGGACTTTCGAAAATCGTACAAACCATGGATGATCATGAGATTGAAACCCAGGAGTTGATTGTAATTATGACTGTCATTTGTGCCACCCAGTACCAGTTCATAGCAGTTGTACTGGGAATCTTACAAACCAATCAGTCAACCAATTCTCGATCTCCTCCACACGTACGACATCAGATCAGGCAACCTAACTTCTTCCGCCTGATTCATGAAGATGATCTTGCATGTCGCGAAAATACACGAATGGATCGGAGAACTTTCACGATATTATGTACCTTTGTATGAACGACAGAGCGGTTGGAAGCCACGAACTACGTCGACGTGGAGGAGATGGTTGCAATGTTCCTCCACATCGTCGCACATGATGTGAAGAACCGCATAAACCGACGACAGTTTGTGCGGTCAGAAGAGACCGTGTCCAGGCATTTCAATGCTGTGTTGGATGCGATCCTCCAACGGCATACAACCCTGTTGAAAAAACCGGAGCCTGTGACGAGGACTTGCACGGACGATAGGTGGAGGTGGTTCGAGGTAATTAATTGTTGTCACATTGTCTTTGTTACGACAAGGCAACTGAACACCAATACTCGACCACTAAAACGTTATCGCTCGTGATTCACAGAACTATTTAAGTGCGTTAGATGGGACGCACATCAAGGTGAACGTGAGTGCAGCCGATCGACCCAGGTACCGAACAAGAAAGGGCGAGATCGCGACAAACGTGCTTGTCATCTGTTCGCAGAACAACGAGTTCATATTCGTCTTCCCTGGTTGGGAAGGCTCGGCCTCCGACTCAAGGGTTCTTCGCGATGCAGTGTCCCGTCCGACAGGGCTTAAGGTTCCGAGGGGATATTACTACCTGTGCGACACTGGTTATCCAAACGCTGAGGGATTTCTGGCACTCTATCGCAGCACACGGTATCACCTCACTAAGTGGCGAGGTCGGAACCCACCGACAACCCCAAAAGAGCTGTTCAACATGAGGCATTCGTCTGCGCGAAATGTAATAGAAAGAGCGTTTGGTGTTTTGAAGGGTCAGTGGGCTATTCTACGGGGGAAGTCATACTATCCTGTCGACGTACAGGTAAAAATGATAACAGCAAGTTGCCTCCTCCACAACCTGATCATTCGTGAAATGGGCCACGACTCGAGTTTCGAGACTGCACATCCAAGAGACCAAGATTCAAATGGAATGAATACTGACAACATCACGTTTGTTGAGTCCACATCAGCGTGGAGTGAATGGCAGGATTCTATGGCCGAGCAGATGTTCGCGAAATGGAACAACAGTTGATCTTCACATGTTCAAGTGTTTTTTGTTAATATTTTTTTGGGGGGATAGAAATCTGTACTAGTACCATATTTAAGTAAATGATGGGTTATTTATAAATGTTAGTATGAAGTACATAGAATAGAACGTGGGAATGAACTCAAGTAAATGTATTTTGAGAGTACGTAATGGGAACCTTTTCTTGTTTCTCTTTCAAACGATGGATCATTTGTATTTTCTTTCCATGACCTTCTTACTATGTTTCTTTTATTTTGTCATAAAATCTAAAACAATTGTCATTGAAAATGCAGATGGCTACACCGGGATCAGGATCTAGAAAGGAGAAACATGTATGGACGCCCGAGGAGGATGCCGTTCTCGTGCAGTGCCTATTTGACCTCGTCCAAATGGGAGGATGGCGGGGAGATAATGAGACATTTCACCCGGGATTCCAGAACCAGATTGGGAAGATGATGAAAGAACGATTGCCCGGCTGCAACATTGTTGTCAGTCCAAATATCGAGTCTAGGGTGAAGCTACTGAAAAAACAGTACATGGAAATCGCCGAGATGATGGGACCTGCTTGTAGTGGGTTCGGTTGGAACGAGGAGAAGAAGTGTATAGAGGCAAAGAAGGCGATATTTGATGCGTGGGTTGAGGTAAGGGAACATTCCTCTTATTTCCACATCCTAACTATGCTTTCTACTTACAATAATGAAATTTCAATTTCTTTTCGGCAGAGCCATCCACAGGCCAAGGGCCTCCGTAACCATCCATTCCCGTGGTTTAATGAGTTTTCCCTGGTGTTCGGGAAGGACAGTGCAAGATGAGTCAGAGCACGCACTCCTTTCGAGTTTACACCGGAACAAGAACCAGTGGCCGACCTAGAAGAGGACATGAATGTAGAATTCGAGGATTGCTACGTCCCCAGTCCACTTGTGATTGATCCAATGTCTGGGGAGGAATTCTGTGGGACCCCCACTGACAGAGCAGGTGGTGCAGGACCGTCTAGGACACCGTATAGGAGACGGTTGTCCATGAGGAACATGACCGAGGTGCTGGAGAATGGGTTCCAACTGACTGCACAACAGATTGAAAAAATTGCACTGTGGCCGGCAAGAAAGGATGAAATGGAGTGAAATCGTCGAAAGGAGTTGTATGCAAAGCTGCAATCCATACCTGGTGTTTCTATGGAGGACGACCTCGTTGTGGCAGGTGCGCTACTAGCAGATGAGAACATGATGACCCATTTCATGGACTTCCCCCAGGAGTGGAAGTATGATTATTGCATGGAAGTTCTCGAGAGGGCATCTCAACAGCCCAGGCAGCCATGATGACGACCACTGACTCCTACCTTCTCGTTTATCATTACTACTACTTTCTGTCAGTTTATGAGGACCACTTATGCTTGTCTTTTATTTCTTCATGTTTCATGTATGCTTCCAAAACTCTATCTTCTTATTCAGTTTAGCTGTTGGACTTTCGTTCACTTATTTCGTTATGCAAAAGTTTCTACTTCTGTTTGCAATTTTAGCTTCAAGCATCGCATATAGCACATCACACATCGGGTTGGATAAAATTCAAATAATTCATAACCTAAATTGTGTGAGTTTTGAAACAAATAACAAAATTGTTCAACTATATACATATCATATTGAAGTAGAAAATTTCAAAACAACGGGGGAAAAAATTAAAAAAAAAAAGCTTACAATAAAACAACCAACTAAATTCCAGCCCAATTCCAACCCTGCACCCCAAACACAGGCATCAGGTTCATTCAAGCCCAATTCTAGTGCAACAAACACAGGCATCCAGATTCCCAGTCATCCAGATTTCAGAAAAAACTTTCCCATGGGAATCTGATTCCCAGGCATCCAGATTCCATTCCGGTGCCCCAAACGCCCCCAGGGAATGAATTATAACGCAAAATGGTTTTATGAGTCTAAGAACATTTAATCACAACTACCTCTCCCGAGTATAATTGATTCTCATGCAAATTAACTAACTTGATATCCCTATCTAAGTTCTTTAATATGCAAGACATTTAGTTCTTTTTGACCAATTCTAAAGTTACTCTAAATTCTGTCACGATTTTAGAAATTCTACTTTAGTCATGCAATCTTAATTAAGTCTACGCTAAATCCCCTCTCCGAGCAAGACTCAACACTTAGATCATTCAACTAATGGCCAATTAATTGAAAGCATTAAATTAAGAATGCAAACATAAAAAAATTGCACAATTCAACCCATAAATCAATCCATAAACCAAAAAAACTACATCAATCCCTAAGTAACAAACTTAGCTACTCATACATGGCTTTACAAGATCAACTAAGCATGAAAAAGTCATTAACATTAAAACTAACTAAAGTAAGAGGGAAAGAAGATTAAACACTCGGTGGTCGAGACCGCACGTCTCCGTCACGATCTCCACGAACAAAGTCTTCAATCCCACTCTCCACCACTTGCTTCAGCTTCCAAAGAGGGTTTTTCTCTCTGTTTTTGGCTCAAAATCTCCCAAAAAAAAAGTCCCCTTGAAATCACTAATAGCAATCTTTAAATAGGGAAAATTTTGGTTGTAGCGTCGCGATACCGCGAATCTGGAATTTTCAATCGAGAGTGTCGCGAGGCTGGTCATAGCGTCACGTCTCTGTGATTTTTTTTAATTGAAAACTCCAAATATAGAATGTTAGCGTCGAGACGTCCAGAGAGCAGTGTCTCAACGCTAGTCTGCGAATGGGCCTATCTTCAATCTTCCAACTTTGATTCTTTTTCATTCTTCGGTTGCTTTTCGCATCCCGAACATCCAATTGGCTCAAAACAATATTTCCTACAAATACAACACATAAATGCATAATTTTGGCCAATAAATTATAAAAGACTAGCTAAATTAATTAGGGAAAACTAGCTAGCTATGCTCACTATCAGTTTCGACCAAATCCTTACTCATTTGAATGGGTCTTGCTCTTGTTGGAATTTGAGCCTCATCAAAGCCTTTCACATAGGGTAAATCCAATATGTTCTTTTTTCTTGCCCGAAAAGCATTAGGAAGATCGAGGCATATCTTAGCTTCTATTTTCTTCAGAATTTGCTGGATACGAACTTGAACTGAAGTTCTTAGAAATTTCTTCTGCAACTCTACGACCTTTAATGTCGTCTTGGAGAAATTCAATTTGTTTCTCCTTCTTTGATATACGATTGAGATATTAGTAGATAAAAGTATGATAATATTTTATTTGTACATATAAAAATAAATAAGTGAGCTATTTAAAAAATTAATATACAGAAGTATGATAATCAAATATTTAAATAATAGTTAAGCTTTCAATTCTTTCCCGAGAAAAAAAAAAAGCTTTCAATATATATGTATATTTTAAAGGATAAAAAAAATCTAAAAACAATAACCTAAAAATAGATTTACAAAGTTGTAAAATAAAAAAAAATACAAAAAAAGAGGGAGAAAAATATAAAACAAATTGTATATTATAAATAAATAAATTTAATTTAATTTATTAAAAGACTTTGAAAAAGTAAAGAAAAAAAGATTAAAAAAAGAAAAAAACAATAGGTTGCTGTAGAGATGCGAAGTGGCTACCCTACTTTGAGAGACGTGACACCCGTTTTTACTAAACAACTTCAAACCTCCCCTTTTTATCTAATTTTTTAGGGAAAAATCATTTTTAACCCTAAAGTTGACAGGTTGTATAAAATTTAACCTTAGAACTTTGGATTTCATCAAATTGAACCATAAACTTAGAAAGTTATATCAATTTTAACCCTAAATTTTCAATTTCATCAAATTGAACTCCAAACTTTTCAGATCGTATAATTTTTAACCCTAAACTTGCATAAGTTTACAATGTATACCTTTGGTTAACTTTTCGTTTGAACCACCGTACGCAATTGACTACTTCTTCCTTTTTTCTTAATTCATATTGCACCTGAATTGGTTTCTTATATATAAAATATTGTAGAAACTTTTATTTTAGATGGCTTTTTCTTGTTGTTGAGAACTTTGTAAGGGTTTTTTTTTTAATTTTTTTTGCTGCTATCTAAGACGATTATGAAAGCAAAGCAACTCTGGCAACTTTGGGGTTTTTTTGTCTTCAAATATTTGCTGGTTTTTTCTTGAACTCTATGGGCTTTTTTCCTTCTTTTATTGGTTTTTTTTCTTTCTTTTATTGGTTTTTTTTCTTGTTGTTCACACGAGATTTCAGGAGAGAATTAAATTTGATTCGTGAAACGACTTCTTGTATGTATTAATTCTTGTATAAGCATAGTGGAATACAATCTCTAGTTACAATCTTTTGATGTCTTCAAGAAGCTTTAATATTCAGAGTCTTGAAGGTTTGTTCATCTTTGAAGGATTTGAATTCTCCCAGATGGATTGAAGTAGACTGCAAGCTTCAGATCTTTAGTCTTCCAATTTTTAAGAACTTCACTTCAATCTTCAAGTTTGCAGGAGGATCTGAGCCTCGATGATTCAATCTCCAAAGTCTTGCAAGAGGATTAGAGCTTAATTTTCAGAGTTTGCAAAGAGCTTCAATCTTTTGAATCTTGTAGAGACTTCAATCTTTAGAGTCTTGCACAAGGATTGGAGCTTCAAACTTTTGAGTCTTGCAAAGAGCTCCAATCTTCCTCTTCTCCTTTTCTTTCTTCTGCCCATTTTAATGAAGGTCAACCCTTCTATTTATAGATTTTCAAAAGGCCTCCATGGGGTTGGACTTGAATTAGGCTTGGGCCCATCCATGAGCTTGGATGAATTCAAGGCTTCAGGCCCAATTATCTTAATAATCTTGGATTTAAATCGAACTCAATTTACCTTAACTTTATGAACTTGCATTACTACAAATTCATTATTACTTGACATTTGCAACTTTTAATTACTTGATGTTTTTATGAAAAAATGTCAAGTAACATGTATTTTTAAATGAAAAATGTCAAGAAAAATGAAGAAAACGTGGAGCTTGATGGAAATTTTCGGAAATTTTCACGCTAGCATAAAACTTGACATTTCAAAAATGTCAACTTTGTTCATAATTTAGTTGTCACATTTATTTAAAAATAAAAAATAAAAATTTAGTTGTCACACTTTAAACGTCAACAATATTTTTGTTTATAAATGCACAGGGGCAATTTTGTAATTGGCTTACAAGTAGGGTTAGTTGTAAATCATTCACAGCACACAAATGAACGAAGCAAAAAAGGGTGGGAAAACCACGAGAAGGAGAAAAAAAAACGCAGGCCGTTTGGGTCGATTTCGCCGACGATTTCTCGCCGTTTTGGTCTTAGTATCACTCTGGAGTCTCGAAAAATTTCGTTTGGCATGGGTCTCGATATCACACCGATTTCTTGTAGTTTGGCTTTGGTCTCAGTTTCAGAAGAAGAAGAACGCAACCATTTGGGTCTCGGTATCACGTCGATTTCTTACCGTGGGTCTCCATTATTTCGTTCACAGTTGCGTGGGTCTCCATTTTTCGTTCAGTGTTGCATCAGTCTCCATTATTTCGTTCAGTGTCGCCTATTCCTAATTTAGAGGTAGGCTGTTATTTGTAGCATCGCCATTTCTTAAAGAATAATTTACCTGTCTCTTTATTTCATTGTTTCTGCTATTTTTTTACTGAACTCTAATGAATTATTACAAAGAAGATTACAAGCATGCTTATATGAAGAAAGAGGTAGACTTATGTTTAATGCCCACCAACTGTTTGTTGTTTTTTCTGCACTTTCGTTTCTTGGGTTTTTTTTTTCTTTTTTATTTTTTTCCCTAGTATTTAACTGTGAAATTGGATTAGCTCTGTTGTTGGAGTGATTTAGGGATGTAGGTTTTTCAATGTGATGTTTTTGCTTTTGCAGGGGTCGAGAGTTGGAAGTGGAATTTGGAAGTTTGACGTGATTTTCTTTGTGGTTAGAGTTTGATTGTTTGAAAAGAGGCATGGCTTTTTAGGATTTCAAAGATGTTTTCTTCCTTCTTAGTTCCAGTTGTTAAGTTTCATGGGAGTTTAGAGGGTAGTAGCTGGAAAAAAATGCCCAAATTTTGCCCAAATGTTACTATTCTACAAGCATGGTTATATAATAGCATTGACTAGCCAATTGAAATAGGATGCATTCGTTGTCAATGTTTTCTACTTTATCAGCCCTTGACTACTAATTTAGGCACTTCTGGCTACACAATAAACTCTTGATCCAGGAATTTTGACCGGAAGGTACAAGAGACATTTGAATGCCCAAGTTCTTGGTGAGTGAGGACCTTACACTGGTTGAATTAGTTTCCATTTTCATTACTGTAGGCGCCGTTTGATAACCATTTGGTTTTTGGTTTTTGGTTTTTGAAAATTAGGCTTATTTTCTCCCAATTTTCCTACCATGATTTTCATCCTTGTCAATGATACATTTGAATTCTTAGCCAAATTCCAAATTCCAAAAACAAGTTTTTGAAAACTACTTTTTTTGGTTTTAAAAAATTGGCTTGGTTTTTAAAAACATGGAAAGAAGAGTATAAACAAAGAAACTTGTATGTGAAAGTATTGTTTATAAGCTTAATTTTCAAAAACCAAAAACCAAATGGTTATCAAACAGGACCGTAGTTTTTTGAGTTTGGTACTGTTTCGGCATTCTTTTTATCTTTATTTTTCATTTGCTTTACGTAGTTTGAAGTTTTGAATTACTTAACTGTATTGGTCATTACTTTGTTTGCTTGACGAGAATAATGCTCGAGTTCTAGTGTTTCTTCCCCTTTCTATTTTGATTGTAAAGATTGATGCTCTACATCTTAATATTCATTCAGTAAACTATTTTTAGGCGTTTTCAAAAAATAATGGTTGACATGTATATACATATATATCAAGAGAATAATGGTTAATATTTCTCTGTACTTAGGTTGTAATATTTCGGGATGGTACGTATTTGACCTTGAAAGAAGTTTTTGAGAGCTTGGACTTATCTGGGTAAGTTATCTCATACCCATTTTCTTTGATTCTACTTTTTATCTGGGTCTATGAACGTATTTTATGAAACGAATAACTCTTGATATTTCAAACTTGATGAATGTTTAGTTGAAAAATTAGAAAAATGTACAAATGTAGGAAACAAAAAAAGAAAAATGAGTTTTTTATTTCTCAGATTTGCTGGATTTTTCTTGTTGCCAATAACTTTGTATTTTTTTTTGGATAATAGTGAGAAAAATAGTTTGTACAAATGTGGGTGCTAGATTGAAGTTGAGGTGAAGATTTTCTTTTGATTTAAACTAACCCACGACTTTTGCACATTAGATTCCAGCTACACCTGCTCCTGCTCGAAGTTAATTTGTTATTTGACTCTGTAAGCTGCTGTCCAGCAAAGAAATTGTTAGATTGGGTGAGTTTATTTTGCTAATCGAAGTTGACCAATGTATTGGACCCGTTTTAGCATTACCTATCCAAATCCGAGTTCATAATTGCAAAGTTTCGCTATTTGGGAGTGTTGGCCAGCAGGCGTTGGGGTTGTTTCGAGTGGGTCTTGGTGGGTAAGTTGAGTTTGAGCCTGCTTTAAATGTCCAAATTTAAGTATTTACTCCATGGGGTATTAAGTGTTGTTTGACAAAGAATTTTGTTTGAAAGTTAGGCTGTTTGGTTACTTTTGTTGCTAAGCCTGGTGAATGACTTTACTACTGGAATGGTTTTTTTTTAAAGGAAACATCAAGGAAAAAAAAAACCTAAGCGTGAATTTTTCATGTGCTTATAGAAATTAGGTTGGGAATTGCGTGCTGATAGCATAGGTTTCTTGTGTGAATTTTTCATGTGCTTATAGAAATTATGCTTATGAACATATGAATTGATTGGGAAAGACCTATGTTATTATGGTGCTTTTACATGAATGAGGATAATGTACATGAGAGGAAAATGATTTATGATGCATTCATGAACATGTGATGAATTTTTGTGGGACCTCGTGCATATCTATGTATTCATGAAACCATAGAAGTTGCATGACAATTACCCTTAGAGGAAATCGATGTACATCTAGAGGAACCTAAGGCATTTGTAGGCGAGATTTGATTCCTACTAATTGGGTGCCAACTGACCGTTAGATGGGTGCAGTCTCTAGAGGATGCCTACTATACCTTCTAGTTATAAGAGGAATAGAGGAAATTGGGGTAATTATTCATGTATGGCCATAGAGGAAATGCAGTATTTAAGAGGAAAAAGAATAGGTCCCACTAGAAATGCATGAACCATGATGTATGTGTTCGCATATCCCGACCTCAGTAGTGGGGTTCCTTATTGAGTATTTTAAATACTCATTTTTTCCAAAAATGTTTTTTTGGTAAGGGCAAATGTGTTCAGCTCGATTGGCTGAGTTTGTCGAATGGCCATGGGAGACTACAGACATGAATTTTGTTATTTTTAAACTTCCGCTTTAAGAACTTATTTTCTTTCCTTTGATGTTTTTGTTGTTTTGAGAACTAGTAGAGGCCATGTTTGGTTGTTAAGTTTTATTTTGAAAATTTTGATTTCTTTAAACGTGGGATCCCAAATGTGAGACATTTTTTCTTTTGAGGTTTATTCAATGTTATTGTTATGATTTGAATTGTTTTGAATTTTAAGGCGTCCACAACATGCATGTAGTAACGATCCTTAGTAAGAATCACTATAGAAGTCGGGTCGTTTACATGTTTTCTTTTGAGGTAATATTCTCTGATTTTCTTTCCCTTTCATTTCTTCATTCCATTTTCTATTATGGGTTTTTTCTTGCTTTCGCTTTTCATTTCTCGCTTACTCTTTACAGGCATGGATTCTTTTTCTTTCGAATTCATGGCTGTGATTTCAATAACATTACATTTATTTTTGATTTTAGGAAGAAACCCACCTGGAATCTTTCCATTCATGGCTATGAGATCTGCAGCCTTGGGGGCTCTTCGGGGCCTCAGGAGGTTCTCTTCCAGAAGTTCGATTTCAGGTTCTACTCGGGCTTCGATCAATCAGGACCCCACCTCCGACCTCTTAGTTTCTGGTAAGTCCTTTTCATTTTTCTTTATGTGACGTGTGACCTTCATTTCTATGGCTTTCTTTGTATTTAACTTCTTCGTTTTCTTCTCCCTTATCTCATTCCATTTGCTTTCTTCATCTCTTGACTTAATTGCTCGATTTTCATTCTCTGGAACAAGAAAGCAAATGTACGTTTTTGGTTTTGTTACTTTGTTCATTTGTTATGTCCTAAACATTGAATCTATCATGTAAGTGTAACCCAAAATGTTGCTCTGTTTACGTTTTTTTTTCCTTCTTCTTTATGCATTTATAACTTTCCTAGTAGTGTCTGTCTTCAAGGGAGTTTATTGATTGATTTGTTTGGTTCTCGTCAATTAATGGTTTTCATCTTGAAAGCATTGGTATATTCTTGAGTTGAAATATCAATGGAAATTGAACACCTTCGTTTTGTTGTTTGGATTCAATTGTTTTTTTCCATGGGGAGGAAATGGTAAGCTTTTGATTGTTTTGCTATGAAAAGGCTATTTTTTTATTTATTTATTTATTATTTTTTTTTATAATAGGAAAGGGCTATTAGAATGATGTTACATGTTAGGGAAGCAACAATCCTAGGTGTTGACTCCCCTCAAATCCTATTCCTTGTGGTATAAGATTATTGTGAGTAAGTATGGGCCTCATCCCTTTGAGTGGTTGTTGGGTGGGGTTATTGGCACTTTTAGGAATTCTTGGAAAGACATCAACATGGAATTCCCTTCTTTCTCGGATTTTGTGCACCACGTGGTGGGGGATGGAAATGATACGTATTTTTGGGAGGATAGATGGTTGGGGGATAGACCCCTCTATCTAACTTTCCCTCGTCTTTTTCATTTGTCGTCCATGAAAAATCGTAAAGTGGTGGATGTCTTGTCTCATTTAGGGAGCTCCCCCTCACTTTCTTTCGGGTTCTGTCGTACTTTGTCTGATAGGGAATTGACGGAAGTCACAACTCGTCTTTCTTTGATTGAGGAGTTTGAGTCATAGTCTTTCCGAGGGGTTTTCGTGTAGTTCTTACTTCAGTGCGCTCTTGAATCCTCCTCCCCATAGCGATTCCATTTTCTCTCTTTTGTGGAAGGTGAAAGCCCCAAGTAAGGTTAGATTTTTTATCTGGCAAGTTCTCCATGGTAGAGTTAATACCTTCGTTAGGCTCTTAAGAAGGAATTCCCCCTTGGTTGGCCCTTTTTGTTGTATTCTTTGCCGGAAGGCGGAGGAAGACTTGGATCATTTGTTATGGAGGTGTAATTTTGCTCGCTCGGCGTGGAGTCTTTTCTTTGAGTCTTTCGCTAAGTAGATGGTAGATTATCTTGATGTGAGGGGATGATCGAGGAGTTCCTCCTCCATCCGACTTTCAGCAACAAGGGGAGATTCTTGTGGCAAGTTGGCATGTGTGCGCTCCTTTGTGGGGGGAAAGAAATAATAGAATCTTTGGGGGGATAGATAGAAGCCTAGGGGAAGTGTGGTTGCTCACTAGATTCCATGTTTCCCTTTGGGTTTCGGTCTCGAGAGTTTTTTGTAATTATCCTTTAAATCTCATTATGCTGGATTGGAGGCCCTTTTTGTAACGGTCTCCCTTTCGTGGGCTTGGTTTTTTGTATGTCCTTGTATTCCTTCATTTTTTCTCAACGAAAGCGTGTTCTTTTAAAAAAAAAACAATCCTAGGTGTTGACTTGGCTGTAGTAAGAAAAAGATGACAAAAATCTCCTACATCAATGAATAATAACAACCTTCAATTTCAACAGCAACATCTTCCGACCGAAGCCGAAGTCCGATCAGCAACAAAGATTGTGAGTCTCCGAGGTCACATTCTCATAGCCACAGCCTTTGAAAACAACAGTAAAACTTGAAAGCTAGTAGATAAGAATAAGCATGACTTCAAAGCCAAATAGCATCATCGTCTAACATAAACCTACTACAACTAAAGCACAACCAAAACCTTCTTACACTTTCTTTCTTTTTATTTGATAAGAAATATGAAACAAGACTTATAATGAAAAATTGGAACAAAACAACCTAGGGGCAGGGTTAGGGGAGCCCTTGTCCAATGAGCTTCAAATTATTTGATAAGAAATAAGACTTATAATGAAAAAAGTTGGAACAAAACTGTCTAGGGGCAGGGGTAGAGGGAACCCTTGCCCAAGGAGCAACAAAAGAAGGGATTTCCAATTCTTATTAATAAGCACACCTCCTTGTATTGGTGCTTAAACTATAGGGAATTCATTACAAGTTTCTACATTTGATCTGTAATCGGTAGCTTTTTCTCTTTTTATCAATCACCCGTTCAAAAACAAGGCCGGTTTTATTTGGCTCAACTTTATTCGAAGCTTTCTATGGTGCACTTGGATGGAAAGAAACTATAACATTTTTGTAGGAAAGACAGAGATTTCTCTTCTTTTTTATGGACAATGTCCATTTTTTTTTACAGCTTCTTGATGTAGGCTTAGAATATCTTTTGTAACTATTCCTTCTCTGGTTTTTTGGCTAACTTGCTTTTCTGTATTCTCCTTAAGCTTTTTAGGGGCGGGTTCTTTCCCTACTCTTTTGTATATTTCATTGTTCTAATGAAATTATCATGTTTAGACCCCGTCCATAAACCTTAATCACTTGAGAACTAAGACCAGATATATTTCCTTACGTAAAAATTACTAAGATCTTCTTCTTATCATGACAGTCTTGACCCGAAGCCAGAAGAAAATCACCAACTTCAAAATCATCAATCGGGAATCAACCTAGCTTCCCTACCATGCATCCTTAAAATTTTGGAATATTGCAATACCTTCCGTCTGCTTCTTCTTAGAACCTCAACAAAGCCCACTTTAATGCCACACCTTCACCATCTTCTGCATAAAGCAAGTGCCAATGCACACATTCTCTAAAATCATTTTGATAATATACTCTAGACAAGAAAGCTAAGCCTTTAAAAACTCGAGAACATCCTAACCATACTCCTCTTCTTTTCTTTCTATCTCTCCCTTATTTTCTTCTTTTTTTCTCCTTTACTTTTCGTCTAAACCAAACTCTTTCATACAAACTAACTGAACCTGCTGAATACAGATGCAAATAATTCAAAATATTGAAACTTGAATCTAACCATCTATCTCCATCTCTCTTTTTTTGCCTCTTCTTCTTCCGATCTTTCCTCCCTCTTCTCTCTTCCCCCCTCCCCCCCGTGGAAAACATGGCACTTCATTCAGCTCCGGGTCTTTAGCCACCTAACCGTCCACATAGGAGATTTCATTAGTAAAAAACCTGTAAATTTGACCTCTACTTCGTTGAACTCTTTCTTTGATCAAAGCTGGGCACCTAAGCGAGACTCTTCACCCTTTCAACATACAGCTTCTGCAATAACTTTTTCTGTTTTTTTCTAATGTCTGCTTTCCTTAGGTTGGTCACTGTTTTTGAAGTGTCTTTTGTAGAAAAGCGTTTTTCTTAGAAAACAATATAAATAATAATAGTAAGTGTAGAAGACAATGCGTATGAAATGATTTATGAATTAGCCTAATGTTTCTATAGGAGCAAACTATACACAAATTGATACTAGTACTTGAGATAATATGGAGGTGCACGTCTGGTGCTCTAAGAAGCATGGATAATATGAGACACGGATATGACATGACACGGACATGGTGATGCCATTTTTTAAAAGTCTAGGACACGAAACACGGCGGATACATTTATTAAAATATATATCATTGTTGTACAAGAAGAAAATTCAAAGTTAATAAGTTAATGCATTTATATGCTTATAAAAATGAGTTTGATGTATCTTGCTTTCAAAATGTATTATTTTTGCGTTGTACTATTATGTGTCTAACAAATATTAGACCTATATTCACTTTGTACAACTAGTGTCTAACACATATCTATTGTGCTAATAAGTCTCTGATACGTATCCAACAAGTGTTGGAGTGTCCAATGTAAGGGTATTAGTATGGTATTATGGGGATTAGTATTAGTAGGGTAGTAAGGGTATAATAGTAAATAGCTAGGGAGCCTTGGGTGTGCCTTGGTTATAAATAGGGTAGTTTATGGAGTCTTTAGGTGGGAAGAATTTTGGTAGTGTCCATTGTGGGACTCTTGGGAGAGAGATAGCCTTCTCGAATGGCTATTGGTATATTGTAACGTCATTTCGATATTGCAATATAATATTTTAGTGTTTGGTATCTTTTCTTAGTTTGGATACCTAACAAATTGGTATCAGAGCACGTTCGTCCTGGAAAACAACATCGATCGCAATGGAGTTGGAAATTGCTCGTAGGGTGGAGCTACACTGGGAAGCAATGCAACAAGGGTTGCAGAAAATGCAACAAATCATGGAAAAAATGCAGAAGCGGTTCAAGGAATATGATCGCCAAAAGACAGAAAGGGAAGAAAAGCGTAAAAAAGAGAAACAGAGAGAACATAAACACAAAAGTATGGAGCATAGGAATTTTCGAAGGAGAAGCAAAGTCAGAAAGAAGAAATCAGTGAGAAAAGGTAAGAGTCGAATGAAAAAAGGAAAGAGAGATGAAGAAGGCATCGGAAAACATGAAGTTCATAAAAAGAGGAGGGACAAAATGGGAAGGAACGAGAAGCTAAAGAAACGAGTTAAGAAACGGAGCTCGGTGAAGGGAGGTCGATTCACAATCTACTGCAGCTTGAAAACCTCACGTGAACGGGCGAGAGAGTTTTCCGGATGGTCGAATGCTGGATTTTCGAAGCGGGTTGTTCGGCCAAGTGGGAGGAGGGAACGGTTCAGCAATCGCAAGGCTCGAAAGAAAAGAAGCAAAAAGGGCGACAGAGGCCATGATCGACTACTACTCGTATGGTCGGAGATGAAGACGTGGTGGAAGCAACGATTGAAGAATAAAGAACAAAAGGAAGTAGACACTGACATAGACCATTGTCGGCGACATTTTCCGGTCTGGTCGGAGAAGCAATATTGGAGGCGCCATCTCAAACTCGTGACTTCGTGGCGGAAGAAATTGAGAGGGACTGTCGTGAAGAGATTCGTGAAGTTCGTGAAGGAGACTATCATCGGCGGCGAAGGCAAGTGGGGTTGAAGACGAAAACGCAGGGAAAAAGTCGATGGAAACAGTGTGCGCTGGTAGGGAACAAGGAGATGAATCACGTGGGTGAGTGGTTAAACCCTAACCCTAATCACGTGAGATCAAATGAGTTTAGAAGGGGGTGGGACAACGAGCTTCTTGGGTTTAATCAGTTGGATTTCACTGGGCTGATTTTTAATGAGCAGGATTGTAATGGGCCGGTTTTAAAAAACTGGAGTGAGGACCACGATTGGTTAAGGAAAGGAAGTCTGGAGGCTTTCCAAGATGGGTTTTGGGTAAATATTTTGTGGGTCGGGTTGCCTTATATTTTGAACCCGAGATCCAACCCAAATAGTTATCATCCTCACATGAAAATTAACCCTAGCCGCCTCTGCTTCCACTATGCCGTCATCATCCTCCTTGGGCAATCTCGCACCGCCGGCCTTCGCGACCAACTGTTTTCCTCCGTCGCCGCCAATCACATGTACCGCAGTTACTTCCCCCCAACAGCCACTGAGTCGGCCGTCGCCTGCACCATCACCCCCATTCGTCTCTGCCCACCATTGTCGGCCTTCACCACACATCAATCGCTGTTTCTCGATGCCGAAGTCGCTATCTCACCACCATCCGCCGCTCGTCGTGTTGAAACAACAACCACCTGAATCTTTCAATTACAGTTTCTCAAGGTTCTGTGTTTGTGTCAAAAAAAAAAATGTTGTGTTTTGTAAGCACACCTTGAGGACAAGGTGTCTTTTAAGGGAGTAATGTAAGGGTATTAGTATGGTATTATGGGGATTAGTATTAGTAGGGTAGTAAGGGTATAATAGTAAATAGCTAGGGAGCCTTGGGTGTGCCTTGGTTATAAATAGGGTAGTTTATGGAGTCTTTAGGTGGGAAGAATTTTGGTAGTGTCCATTGTGGGACTCTTGGGAGAGAGATAGCCCTCTCGAATGGCTATTGGTATATTGTAACGTCATTTCGATATTGCAATATAATATTTTAGTGTTTGGTATCTTTTCTTAGTTTGGATACCTAACATCCAATTGTCCAACATGTTAGACATGGACACGATAGCCATACTAAGTGTGCTCCTTAGCTGGTGCCCTTAAGCCATGGGATCTTTTAGGGGTCTTTGGCCTAGAATTTTTGGGTGCTTGTTTGCCGAATTTTTAAGTGCTTGTTTCATCAAACAAAGTCAAATAATCTCCCTATAAGAGCGGTCATTTCTTAAACTTTTTCTGTTCTCATGCTTCATAATATTATATTCTTCATATGCCATTATTATTATTATTATTATTGTTTTTTAGAAAATAGTTTAGAATAATGTTTCTATTCTCTATACTTTGGTCTTTGTGATCGTTGGTTCTTTTACTTCTTTTTATAAGGACTTAGACCTTGAACCTATGAATTTAACATTAAGTCACTGTCATTAAAGTTTTATTGTAATTGGACCACTTTTAGTTTAATATTACATATTTTAGGCGTAAGTTGCTTTTTGATAAAACTTTTAATAAAATGGTTAACTTAAAAAACTTATAGCGTGTTTGGAATAACTTTAGAAAAAATGTTTTTTTTTTAAGTAAAATCATAATGCATCTTTAGAAAAATTAATATTTTAAAGTGTATTTAATATAGCTTATTGAATGATTTTAGATGATCAAAAGATTTTTTTTTTTTAAAAAAAAATTAATAAATAAGAAGCACTTTAAGAATTTGGATTAATGTAAAAGCTATTTTTGAAGAAACACTTGAAAGAGATAGATTATGCTAAAAGAGATTAAATGAAAATCTTCGAAATATGTTGTAATAAACCAATCTCTAGTTCCCGATGGATTCTCTTGGAGTTTCTTTCTGGAAAACTAGGAGGTCATCAAGAAAGTTATCTCTCGAGTCCTTAAGAAGTTCTATGAAAGGGGTATTATTTAAGAAGCACAGACACCGACATGAACACGGTGACTCGTCAATTTCTGGAAATGTAGGATACAGATACGTTGAGGATATGTTATTTTTTTTAATTATTTTTATTTAGATATATTAAAAGATTAAATCCAAAATACTTAATTTTTTTTACTAACTACTAAAAATATTTCAAATTAAAAAAAAAAACAAAACAACAAGAAAACAAAAAAAAAAAAAAAAACAAAACATGAATGAAAATTTAATTGGCTATTGAATTTAGTTTAATCAAGTAGGCAAATTCTTGATCAGGTTCTCATTGCTAATGAGGCTATGGAGGATTATAGAAGAAGGAAAAAGGAGGGTGTTTGTTTAAGACTGACTTTAAAAAGACGTATGATCATGTCAATTGGAATTTCTTGAATAATATTTTGACTAAGAAGGGTTTTGGTTATTGTTGGAGATTTTGGATTTGGAGTTGTGTTCGTTCTGTGAAATATTTGGTCCTTGTCAATGGTTGCCCTAAGGGTGGATTCATGCCTCTCGAGGCCTTAGGTAAGGAGACCCTCTTTCTCCCTTTTTATTACCACTAGGTGGATGTCTTGAGTAGGATGGTCTCAAAAGGAGTGGAGGGAGGTATTATCGAGGGCTTCAAGGTTGGTGAGGAGAGAGTATCACTTTCGCATCTTCAGTTTGCTGATGATACTATCTTCTTTTGCTCCTCCAAGGAGGAATCCTTTCTTATCTTGAACCACATGTTAGCATTATTTGAGTCGATGTCTGGGCTTAAGATCAATAGAGATAAGTGTTAGGTGCTAGGGTTGAATTGCGATTGTTCTAAGGTGGTTAGGTAGGCTTCCTTGATAGGGTGTGAGGTTGGCGATTTACCAGGTCATACTTAGGCCTTCCCTTAGGTCACAACATAGGAGTCTCTCCTTTTGGAGTCCTGTGGAGGATAAGGTGAGGAAAAAATTGGCCTCCTGGAAGAGAAAATTTTTCTCTACAGGGGGCATATTAGCCCTTATCCATTCAATGCTTAGCGGGATCATGATGTACTTTTTCTCCTTATTTAGAGCTCCTAGGGCGGTGTGTAAGAATCTCAAGAAGTTGATGAGGGATTTTTTGTGGGAAGGGAGTGGGGAGGGTAGAGGTGCTCACTTGGTGAGTTGGGATATGGTGGTAAATCGGTGTCATGTGGAGGTATGGAAATAGGGAATCTCAGGGTGTGCAACAAAGCCTTATTAGCTAAATGGCTTGGTGTTTTTCCCTTGAATCTTCTTTCCTATGGCACATAATTATTGTAAGTAAATACGGTCCTTACTCTATGGAGTGGTTGTCGAGTGGGGTTAAAAAGGCATTTTCAGAAACCCATGGAAAGATAATATCTTGGAGCTTCCCTCTTTCTCGAGTCTTGTTCATTGTGACGTGGGGATGGGAGGAACACGTTCTTTTGGGAGGATAAGTGGGTGGGGGATAGACCCCTTTGCTTTACGTTCCCTTGTCTGTATCATTTGTCTTCTATGAGAAATCGATCGGTGGCTGATGTCCTACCCCAACCAAGGAGCTCTCTTTCGTTGTTGCTTGGGTTTTGTCATGCTTTATCCGATAGGGAAACAACGGATGTCATGAATCTTCTTTCTTTGATCGAGAGGTTTGAGTTTAGGGAGGGGAGGAGAGACAACAGATTTTGGAGCCCTAGTCCTTCTAAGGGGTATTTGTGCAATTCTTTCTTTCGTTGGTGGATTAACCCTTCCCACCATAGTGAGTCTATCTTTTCTCATGTGTGGAAGGTGAAAGTTCTGAATAAGATTAGGTTCTTTATTTGGCAAGAAATCCACGACAGAGTTAATACTTTCGATAGGCTCTCGAGAAGGATGTCCTCATTGGTGGGCTCGCTTTGTTGCATTTTTTGTCGGAAGGCAGAGAAAGACTGGATCACATTCTTTGGAGTTGTGACTACGCGCGGTTGACATGGGGCTTGTTCTTTGATATATTCGGGATGTAGATGCATAGTTACCTGAATTTTAGGGAGTTGATCAAGGAGTTCCTCCTCCATCTGCCTTTTTGTGAGAAGGGAAGTTTTTTTGTGGCAAGTTGAGATGTGTGCTTTGTTATGGAGTTTGTGTGAGGAAAGAAATAACAGAGTGTTTATGGGGTTGGAGAGAGACCTTAGGGATGTAAGGTCTCTTGCTAGGTTCCATGTATCTCTTTGGGCTTCAGTTTCAAAATTGTTTTGTAATTATTCAGTAGGCCTTATTTTGATTGATTGGGGTCCCTTCCTTTAATTGGACTTCCTTTTTTGTGGACTTGTCTTTTTGTATGTCCTTGTATTCTTCATTCTTTCTCAATTAAAGTTTGCTCTTTATCAAAAAAAAAAAAAAAAATTAATAGAATCACTTTTAAATATAGTGTGACAAAAAAAAGTTATTTAAAACACTTTTTAGAAAAGGTAAGATATAAAAGCAATTTTATTGAAAATAGTTTTTTTAAAAAATTGCTTAGATTAGAAGGTATTCCAAATCGACCCTTATTCATGTATTATGCCATTAAAATGGTAAGGATTAAGTCAACATATATAAAAATTTTATTCATTAAAAGTACAAGGATTAAGTCAAAAAATGATTAAATTCATAAGGACTAAGTCCATACGGATAAACGTTTGAAAACTAAAACATAAAAGGATTCCACCAAGTTAAATCTAGAAAGAAAAGATCCTAGGGAGAACCACTATAGGTTGGTAAAAGATCTTGTCACTATAGGTTGGTGTAGTGGTAAAAAAGGGTCACGTAAATTAGAGCTTAAGGAAAATGGGTTCAAGTCATGGTGGTCACCTACTTAGGATTTAATATCCTACAAGTTACCTTGACATTCATATGTAGTAAGGTCAAGTAGCTGTCCTGTGAGAATAGTCAAGGTGTGCACAAGGTGTGCACAAAGTAGTTGGTCCGAACACTCAGAGATAAAAATTTTAACAAATATATAGGTATAAAAAAGGTCCAAGGGAGAACAATAAAAAACCAACCATTTAATGATGTAACACAAAAAAGAGGACCAAAAAGAAGCATAACTCTTTGCAAAATCCTCATCTAACAACCCATTGAAGCTTTTTTTCAAAGATTCTTTGGTTCCTTTCAGATTAAATACTACAAAGAATGGCTTTGACCGCATTTCTTCATAATAGTTTAGCTTTTTTCTTCAACTTGATAACACATAAGTTAGAAAGATATTCTCGAGCTTTTATCAAACACCCATGCCGAAACGAAAGTCTTGAAAAGCTGTTCTCAAATCTTACAACTATAGGTATGTACAGTGAATAGATAAATGAGATTAATCTTTACCTGCTAAAAATTATAGGCTGAACTGAGGCATTTAACATCAAAGCAAGGCGCTTCAACTGAATGTTGTCAACTGTGGTAAGACTTAGAGTGTGTTTGGTTTAACTTTTCAAGTGTTTAATTTTGAAAATAAATCATTTAAAAAATTTTTTTAGTGTTTGGCAACCACTAAAAATGACTTATTAGAAAATGAGATTGATTTTGAGAGAAACACTTGAAACCAACTTTTTAGGAAAGATTTCCTAAGTAAACAATAACTTGTGTATAAAAACATTTGTGAGGAAATGCAACAAAACATATGAGTGTTTAAATTCTAAACAATTTTTATACAAAATGTTTTTTAAAAAATGCATTTTTTGAAAAACATTTAAATTAAAATGTATTCCAAACGGACCTTTTAAGTTTACTCAAATAAGCCAACCAAATGAAAATATTAATTTTTAGGAAAAGGATAATGTTTACCTTTGGAACTTGGTTTAAACCTTAGGCTTACACAAATGTGAAAACTTTGACCTTTTGTTTCCATTTCCATTACATTCACCTTCTGATTTTAACAAAAAGCATCCAACTCTTGTATCCTTTTTTTAAGCACCATCAATTTCATACTATAAATATGTTTTACGCACAATTTCTCTGTTTGGTGTAACAAAAGAAACATTTCTGGTTTTGGCTCCTATTTCATGAATATAGTTAACACTATCTGTTCTTATTTTTATGTCCCTCCCCTTTCGTGATTGAAGAAGTGCTTTTCAACTCTCCTTTTCGTGACAAAAGAAAGCTTGTGACAAGCTTGTTTCTTTGGTATTTTATGGGATATTTGACTTGAAAAAATGGTCGTGATTGTGGAGGAATGGAGAGATCTGGAGAACTTTGGGATTTGATTAGTTTTAACTCTTTTTTGTGGATGTCTGTTAATCAGGTCTTTTGTAATTACCCATTCGGACTCATTCTTTTGGATTGAGATTCATTCTTATAATTAGTTTTTGATTTTTATTTATTTATTTTTGATTTTATTTTATTTTATTTTATTTTTATGTCTTTGTTCCCCCTTCATTTCCTTAATGAAAGTTTTGGTTTCTTATTAAAAAGAAATTTTAAAAATTGCTCTCCCTCTTTTTTTTTTTTTTTTTGGAACAGCAAAGAGTGACAATTATCTTTCTTTAAATTATTATTATTACTACATGATCAATTGAATAATGAAGAAACCTGGACAGAAAATAGAATTACTGAATTATGTTTTTTGTATTTCATTCAACTAGCTTGCATTTAGAAGTTGTTTTTTCCCCTTTATAGGTCAATTGGTCAAAATGTGTTCTCGTTAGCTCAGTTTGTTAGGGTTTTCAAAGGTAAATTTCATAATTTAATTTTGATTTTCCTTTGAATTATAGATATCCTCCGAAGTCTTCCATTCTAAAACTCCTTCAGCATTCATGAATTTAAATCTCTTCAGTTGGAAAAAGAAAAATCTTATCACACTTTTCAGTTTGATTTTTCTTTTCTTATATATAAAAGAATATTCAATGTTTCCATCAATTTGCTGTCATTTTTTCCCTAATGAATTAGAATTCTTCTTCTAGTGTCATTATATTAAGCTTTTACTTCTATGTCATTCTTCACAGACATGGCTGGGACATACGGTCGTACGTTCCGTGAGCGAATGACGAATTACATGGCCACTCTCGACATCAATTCACAAATTGGAAGCTGCATGCCGCTTTCTGCAATGCGCATCGGTACAATCATCCACAACATCGAGATGAATCTGGGTCAAGGTGGGAAGCTCGTGCGATCAGCAGGAACATGTGCAAAGATATTAAAAGAGCCAACGTCAAGATACTGCTTGGTGAAACTCCCTTCAGGTACAGAGAAGTTGATCGATTCTCGATGCAGGGCGACAATCGGTCAGGTGTCTAACCCAAGCCATGGAACACGAAAACTGAGAAAGGCAGGGCAGAGCCGGTGGTTGGGTCGACGACCAGTGGTTCGAGGAGTGGCGATGAACCCGGTGGATCATCCTCATGGAGGAGGTGAGGGAAAGAGCAAGAGCAGTGGGAGCCATGGGAAGGTGTCTCGCACACCCTGGGGGAAGCCAACTAAGTCAGGTTTCAAGACTGGACCTCTCAAGCGCAAAAAGTAGAACACAACTCTTTATTTTTTTTTCCTCTTTTAAATCTATTTTCTTGAGGATAGCTGAAATGTTCTCTTTTTAGCCTTTTGATTTAGTGGAATTACACTTTGAACATCAAAGTAATATTTGCAGAAAGTTGAAAGATGATGTTGAATTTTCTCCTTTTTTTGGCAAATAATGAATGGGAGATGAATAGATGTATGTTTATGTATAAACAATTGAGCCTCTGATTTCCAGCCATGGTGATTAGACTTATTTTGGAGTCACTCTTTCACTAATGCTCTGTACATGAAATCATTATTCATAGACAAGAAACAAGAATGGCTTTGAAAATAAGTCACTTTAATTATTTCAAACAACTTTCTATCCACATTTAGGTTTCGTTTGATAATCATTTGGTTTTTAGTTTTTGTATTTTTGAAAATTAAGCTTATAAACACTATTATCACTCACAAGTTTGTTTTGTCATCTACTTTCTTCTTATGTTTTTAAAAACCAAGTCAAAATTTAAAAACTAAAAAAAGTATGTCTCATTTGATAACCATTTGGTTTCGGTTTTTAGATTTTGAAAATTAAGCTTATAAAAACTAATTCTACCTCCACGTTTTTTTTAATACCATTATTCCCATGTTTTCAAAAACCAAAACTAATTTTTTAAAACTAACAAAAAAAGTTTTCAAAAACTTGTTTTTGCTTTTGGAATTTGGCGAGGAATTCAAATGTGTCCTTAACAAACATAAAAACCATGGTAAGTAAAGTGGGAGAAGACAAACATAAATTTTTAAAATCAAAAACTAAAAACCAAATGATTATCAAAGGAAACTACAGTTTTCAAAAACTTATTTTTATTTTTGAAATTGGGTTAAAAATTCAAATGCAAGATCAACAAAAATGAAAACCATGGTAAGAAAATTGGGAGAAAACAAGCATAATTTTCAAAAACCAAATAGTTATTAAATGAGATGTCATTAATTTTCAAAAACCAAATAGTTATTAAATGAGATGTTATTATTCAATCAACATGAACATGTTATTTTTAATTTTCTTTCTCTACTTGTTATTGATCATGAAAAAACCAAATAGTTATTGATCAAGATTTGTGATTTGCAAGAGTAGCTAATAAATTTTACAAAATCTGTAACATTTCTGGTGTGTTTGGTTTAACTTTTCAAGTGATTAATTTTGAAAATAAATAATTTTGAAAAAATTTCTAATGTTTGGCAATCACTAAAAAGGACTTATTAGAAAATGAGATTGATAAATAAACCATTTTGAGATTTTAGTAAGAGAAATATTAACACTCTCTTGTATTGAATAAAGGTTAATCAACCAAATATATACAGTAGGAGAACAACTGATTACTAACTATTAAGAAACAAATAAACTGAACTAACTTATTACTGTTAATACCCAATACCCCCCTCAAGATGGACCATGTAGATTAAAGATACCCATCTTGACTAAAAAGTTGCGTATGGCAGGGGCAGAGAGTGGCTTCGTAAACATGTTTGCCAGCTGAAGATGAGACCGAATAGGAAGCAGTCGAAGAACGCCTTGCTGAATTAAGTCGCGCACAAAATGGCAGTCGATTTCTATGTGTTTGGTACGCTCATGGAAGGTCGGATTGTTGGCAATGGCGATGGCAACAAGGTTATCACAATAAACAGCAGCTGGCTTTGAAACGGGAACCTGCAAGTCACGAAGTAAATGAGAAATCCATGTTAACTCACTGGAGACCATAGCTAAGGCTTGATATTCGGCTTCAGCGGATGAACGAGAGACCGTGGCTTGCTTCTTGGACTTCCAAGACACAAGAGATGGTCCCAAAAAAACGCAAAAACCGGTGACAGATCGCCTAGTATCTGGGCATGACCCCCAATCAGAATCAACAAAAGCTTTAAGACAAAAGTCCTTGGATGAATGTAACAGAATACCCTGTCCAACAGTCCCCTTTAGGTAACGCAACAAGTGATAAGCAGCATTCAAATGATCAATACAAGGCTTTGCCAAAAATTGGCTAAGACGATGAACGGAGAAAGAAATATCGGGCCTGGAAATCTGTAGATACAGCAGACGACCGATTAATCTCCTATATGAAGTAGCGTCCTCATCACTTAAAGGTTGTCCAGAATCAGTCAAGGAAAGCTTGGCGTTCGGTATCATTGGATGAGTAGTGGGTTTGGCACCCAGATAACCTGAGTCTTCAAGAATTTGCAGACAGTACTTTCTTTGAGACAAGTAAATGCCCTTAGGAGACCGAGAGAGTTCAAGTCCAAGGAAATATTTAGCATGACCTAGATCTTTAATCATAAAATGATTACAAAGAAGAGCTTTAACAACATTAATCTCATCAGTGGAAGGCCCGGTTATTAGAATGTCATCTACATAGACAAGCAAAGCAACAAAGGTAGAATTACGGCCTCGTGTGGATAAGGAGTAATCTGCCTTGGACTGTGAGAAACCATGACTGAGGAGCACGTTAGAAAACTTTGAAAACCATTGTCTAGATGCTTGCTTAAGGCCATATATTGACTTGTTAAGTTTACAAACAAGAGGGACACCACTAGAACAACTTTTATCAGCATAATAGCCAATGGGTAAAGACATATAAACCTCTTCAAAAAGGTCACCGTTAAGAAAAGCATTATTCACATCCATTTGAGCGAGACTCCAACCAAAAGAAGCAGTTAAAGACAATAATACTTTAACGGTGACAATTTTGGCCACAGGAGAAAAGGTCTCAAGGAAATCGATACCTTCCTGCTGGTTGTATCCCTTGGCTACAAGTCTAGCCTTATAACGATCCACAGACCCGTCAGCTTTGTATTTAATTCGGTACACCCATTTGCATCCCACAGCGTGGTGTCCAGATGGCAGAGGAACCAAGCTCCAAGTGTTCGTCCGTTCCATGGCAGCAATCTCATCATCCATAGCTTTGCGCCAAGGAGCGAACTTAACGGCTTGATGATAGAAAGTAGGTTCGATCTCTACAGACACATTCAAAACAAACTGACGGTGTGAAACAGACAAGCGCTCGTATGACAAGTACTGTCCAATAGGATGAGCAATATCAGTGCATAAAGGAATAGTATTATGCAAAGAGAGGTGACAATGGTAATCTTTCAAAAAACCAGGAGGGTGACGTTGCCGCAAAGATCTTTGAGGCTCATCAATGACAACCTCAGTGTTTGATGACCCGATGGGAACTGAAGTCGAATGAGGACCTTCATCAGTCGGTAGACTAACATCCACAGCATCAGTGGTGAAGGATGGTAAAGGCTCAGCCATCACTTCAGCATCAGGAGGATGAACAACAACAGTATTATTAAGAACCTGGGAAGCCTCAGTGAATGTATCATGAGGAATAGCATCCATAACGGGGAAAGGTAAAACAAGATCAGGAAACATATCCACATTGTCATCAGATGCAATCGAGTGGAAGGGAAAAGAGCCTTCAACAAAACTAACATCCCTAGAAACAAATACTTGTTTCTTGAAAATGTCATACAAGCGATACCCTTTCATACCTGGTGGATATCCCAAAAATACACAAGTTCGTGCACGGGGATCAAACTTTGTGCGACCAGCAGTGAGTGTAGAGGCATAACAAAGACATCCAAACACTCGTAAAGAAGCATAGTCAACATCAAGGCTATACAAGACATTAAAAGGACTCTTGTTGTGTAATAAAGGCATGGGAAGCCTGTTGATGAGATAAGTGGTCGTAAGAATACACTCCCCCCAAAACCGTAGAGGAACACGAGACTGAAAATATAAGCTGCAAGCAACATTCAACAAATGCTGGTGCTTACGCTCTACCGTGGCATTTTGTTGGGGTCTTTCAACGCAAGAAAATTGGTGCAAGGTACCGGTTGAAGCAAAAAAATAAGTGAAATTGAGTTCTGGAGCATTATCAGATCGGAAACATTTTATAACCTTGGAAAATTGTGTTTCAATCATTTTGAAAAATTTCGGGACAATAGTAAGGACATCGGATTTTTGACGTAACAAGTACACCCAAGTAAACCGAGAGGCATCATCCACCAGAGTCAAAAAATAGCGATATCCATTATATGTTGAAGTATGGAGAGGTCCCCATATGTCAGCATGCAGCAAATCAAAAGTACTTGAAGCAACATGATTATTCGAAACAAAGGACAGTTTCTTCTGTTTAGCGAGAGGGCATACCCCACATGCTTTACTATTTGACATGGATTCTTTAATATGTAAAGTGTCCTTTAACAGAGCTAAACGTTTTGAAGATAAATGTCCTAAACGAAGATGCCATATAGAAGCAGGAACAGAACCTGAACGAGCTGAAAAAGAAGCCACAGAGGCTGTAGAAACAAAAAGTATATAGAGGCCATGACTGCAATTAGCCCTGCCAATCACTCTCAATAGCTGCTTGTCCTGTATCACGCAATAAGAATCAGCAAACAGGACAGAAAAAAGGCCGGTTTGAAGTAAACAGCTCACTGAAATCAGATTGTAAGCAAATTCTGGAATAAAGAGCACATCTCGAAGCACTAAATCGCCAGAAATACGAATATCACCCGCAAATTCAACAAATACTTGATATGCAGTTGGTAAAATAACACAGATCGGTTCAATGTGACGCCAATTATGGAATAATTCTCGAGAATGACAAATATGGCGAGACGCGTCGGAGTCAATTATCCAACAATCATTTAGAGAATTAACTGAAGAGAAGGCTAAGTGACAAATACCTGTGGCATGAGATATAGCTGAAGCCACAGCGATAGGTTCAGATTTAGCAGCCTGTAGATGCGAATTGAACATCTCCATCAACTGATTGTATTGAGAGATGTTCAAACTGGAAAAGAAGTTGGGCGAAGTGGCATTCGCAACAACAACAGGCTTGGTAGCAGAGGAATTAGTCGAGTTGTCTGGCGTGTTTGCGGATCGAAACTTATAACCGGGTGGATACCCATGCAGTTTATAGCATCGATCGATTACATGACCTCTGATGCCGCAATGGTTGCAAATAGGTCGTTGTCCAGAACGTTGGCTCGAATTTTCTGGTTTGCGAGTACGATCAGAAGAAGGAGATTTCTTTGAAGTGTCGCCAATAGCTAGGGCAACCGAATCAGTTGGTAATTCAAGGATTCCTGCAGAGCGTTGATGCTCCTCTTGAATTAACAGAGAGAAAACTTCAGTGATGGAGGGAATTGGCTTCATCAAAAGAATCTGATCCCGAATTGCCGCATATGATTCGTTTAGTCCCATCAAAAAAATCATGACGTACTCCGAATCAAGATGTTCAAGAAACGGCTTCAAGCCTCCACAGGTGCAACTAGCTATTGGTCGATGATCACTGAGATCTTGCCATACAGTTTTGAGCTTAGTGTAATACGCCTCAATGCTCATAGATCCCTGTCGTAAGGTGACCAGGTCTTTACGCAATTGATAAATGCTTGGGCCACTAGATTGCTTGAAACGATCACGTAGCTCATCCCACACGGCCTTAACCGATCCAGTATATATAATGCTTGCGGCAATTTCCTTAGAGACAGAGTTCAAGATCCATGAAGCAATGATGTCGTTGTTGCACTCCCAAGCTTCGAGCATAGATCCTTCTTCTCCAGGTTTGGAAATCTTTCCAGTGATGAAACCTAACTTGTTCTTTCCAGAGATAACCATCCTCATTGCTCGACTCCATGAAGTGTAATTGACTGCACCGAGTAGTGGCTGAGAGACCAGAACTGAAGAAGATCCAAAAGAATGGTGCAGAAAGTAAGGATTTATTTGAGCTTCAATGGATGTACTGGAAACAACAGAGGAATAAGAGGAGGAAGAAGAGCTTCCTGATCCCTTGTCCACCATGGAAAAAAAGGGTCGAAAGCAAGAAAAGAACGGGAGCGAAAACTTAGCGCTCTGATACCATTTTAGTAAGAGAAATATTAACACTCTCTTGTATTGAATAAAGGTTAATCAACCAAATATATACAGCAGGAGAACAACTGATTACTAACTATTAAGAAACAAATAAACTGAACTAACTTATTACTGTTAATACCCAATATGAGAGAAACACTTAAAACCAACTTTTTTGAAAATAGTCATTAGTATACAATAACTTGTATGAAAACACCCATAAGGAAAATGCAACTAACATACGAGTGTTTGAATTCTAAAAAGTTTTTGTACAAAATGTTTTTTAAAAAATGCATTCTTGAAAAACATTTAATTTAAAATGTATTCCAAACGGGCCCTTCATCTTCAAAGTCAAGTATTTTTTTTTCACTTCAACAATATGGAAGGGTGAAAATTAGAACAAACTCTTTGATTGATATTAAGACTTAGCTCGTGTATTTCACCTTCAATTTTATTATGAATTTTTTTTAGTTCAACAATATGGTGAGAAGCTCTAATCTCTTAGTTGAAGATACTTTATATCAATCAATATACTCATGTACAACTAGGAGGATTACATGAATACAAAATAATTGAACACTTGCATGAATATATGAAGACAATAATTTGCTATCTTCTAATCCCATTTTGTATTCACTTTCCAAAAAAAAAAAAAAATTCTCAAATTTACAAATCCCTCATATCATATCACCTTCTTCAGCTCCTCTACATATTTATCAACAAAAGTGTTGGTTTTAATTAATTAATTAATCAATTAATTAACAGTGTAATGTAGTTTTAGTTTTAGTATTATATTTAGATTTGAATTCAAAAGGGCATAATGTAGTGACTGGTTGAATCATAAACAGCCAACTTGGAATTAACCTTGAACATCTTCAGCAGATCTTTAGCCATTTCCCTCACCGCCGCCGGGCACTGGCTCTGCACCACCAGCAGTATCTTCTCAAGCCCTTTCGCCTCCACCACCACCGCCGCCGCCCTCTCTTCCCGGAACAAATAGCATATGCACCACAGCGCCGTCACCGCCTGCTCCGTCGCCGCACTCGACACCTTCATCACTTTCCTCACCATTCCGCCCACGCATTCTCCTCCATTCTCGCACATCTCCGACCGCCCTTCCTCAACCGCCGCCGCCGCCGCCAGAAGCCTCAGAACCTTCTCCGTTACTCCCACGGCTGCGTTCCTCTGCAACAGCAGTCTCGTTAGGGCTTTTATTGCTCCTAACCGCACCAGTTTGATCTTCACTCGTTTTGGCATTGAGATTGCGATCAAGCACGATAGCACCGATTCGATTAGTTTCGGATCTTTGTCTGTTCCGATCAGTCCTATCAATTCGTGTAGAATCCCTTCGTTCTCGGCGATTAGGATCTTCGATTCGGCGTTAACGGCGACGCACTCGAGAATCCTCGCCGTTCCAATTCGCGATTCTGTACTTCCTCGTTGCAGAACGACAATCAGAGAGCTCAGACAATCGCGATCGGTTTTCAACATCAAGTTCATGAACTCCTCTCGATCGTCAATCTCGCATCTCACCAAATCCAAAACCCTAACGACCAATTCCAAACAAACAATATCTCTAGAATTGAGAAGATCGAGAAGCATCGGCACAAGGCCGTCAATCCTGCCGAGAAACTCGACGTTCTGCTCCAATCGTAAAGCGAAAGAGAGCAGGTGCGAGAGAGAAAAAGAAACAGAGGGATTCCGATTCGCAGTCCGCAAATCGTGGAGGACGGTGAGAATATGATCGAGGGGGGATTGGAAGTGTGGGAGTGGGAGATGAAGGGAATCGGACCAAATCTGAATGAGGCGCTTGAGATTGGAATTGGGAACGAAGTGGTTGGTGTGAAGGAGGTGCATGGTGGCGGGACAAGTGTTGTTGCCGGAGTCGAGCCAGCGCTGGATGGTGGAGCGGTCGTAGGTGACGCCGGTGGAGAGACTGACGGGGGATTTCATGAGGTCGAGAGAAATTGGAGAGCAGAATTGAGAGGGAATAGTGATGAAGAGATTGTGGTTGACCATGGCGAAGTGAACTCAACTGTTGAGAAAGTGAAAAGTGGAAGGAAGAATTAGGGGGTAATTACAAAATTGCCCCCTCCAAGTTTTTTGTTTAAAATTTTAACCCCCTATAAGAAAAAAGTTTTTTTTGACCCCCTTGATGATGAATATGATGTAAGCATGCATAGCAATTTACTTTTATACCCTCAAGTCATTAAAACCCACTAAAATTAATTATTTCACCAACTTTTCACCCACCTTCACCAACTTCCAATACCATAATTACCATACATTACTCTTAACCCTTCATTAAACTCATTTTGAAAAAAAAAAACATCTTTCAATCACCCAACCTCTCATCTTCTCTCTTGAATCCACAACAAGTTGTTCACTAAAGTGCATTTGATCCACAACAAGTGCTCATTTTTTAAAGAAGGTACGTTACTTTTGATTATTCTATCGTATTTGTTTAAAAAATATCCAATAGAATGTGTTGAAATGGTTTTTCGTCAATCCTGTGTCGAACCCGGTCCAATCTCGGCCGGACAGCTTGAAAATCCCGGCCGAACCACCCTTTTTTCCGGCCGGGATTCATACATTTTGAAGACCGGCCGAACCGATTTTTTCCCGGCCGGACCACGTTTTTCCCGACCGAACCGTCACCGAGATTTGGCCGAGAACAGTGATTTTTTTTTTGTTTTTTTGTTTGGTTTTTAAATTTTTTTAAGTTTTTTGAATTTCTGGTGGTTGCATACATTTGTTTATATATTCTTTTGTATTTGTGCAGATGCCTCGTGTTTGGGTATGTTTTGGTGGTGTGTGGAAGGAGAGTGAAAAGGAGTATGATGGTGGAGAGGTGAGGGCCTTAGACGTGGATGTGGGAATTTCTTATAACGAGTTCTTAGGTCAAGTGTATGAAATAAGTAGTATAAGTCCGAATGATAACGACATTGTTTTGAGGTGTCTGCTTGAACTGAGGTCTAAATCTCCCGCTTTTGTGATTAGGAACGAGGTAGATTTGCATAGTTTTTTGACTTGGGAGTTAGTGTCTGCAAGTCCCCTTTATGTATCCACCGTGCCGAAATCATCCCCCCAGTCCAGTCACCAAGGGTTTCGTCCATATCCCATTCCATATACTGTACCAAATACTCCATATATGGGAGTGCAGTACTTTTCGTATATGGATCCAAATCATCAACCATACCATTACACGTCTGTCCCACCATATACTCCACATTACATGAGTCAAGAAATACCATCCCGAGCCACACCCTTTCCACACAATGAAGATCATCACAATCCCTCGACCTCCACATCTTTCCCATACAAAGAAGAGCAAGAGCAAGAGCAACACATCCCCCCCGTTTCCACACACATGCCATTTACACCGATGTATAATGACCCGATGTCACTGAGTCCAATACGTGACGACGAGAGGGCATATAACCTTGGGGATGATGTTGACTACGTTACATCACAGAATGATTTCCATGACTGGGGAGACTATGGACAGGATGTGAACCCGGACAGTGATTTTCAGGATTGGGGAGATTACGGAGAAGAGGTACTTGAGAGTGGCGAGGAAGATCTGTACGAAGTTGATGTAACTGCCCAGGAGAATATCGGGGTTCATCGGGAGGTACTTGGAACTGCAGAAAATATCGATACTCCTGCTATGGCCGTTAATATGGCACCTGGCCCTTCTACGACAACTCGTGCATCTAATTCAGCAGTAATGCCAGGTCAGTACTCTAATTACAAGGATATAGAAGTGGGAGAGGTATTCTTGTCTAAGAAGGACTTGCAGATGAGACTGTCTGTTTTAGGGATGAGAGAGAACTTTGAGTTTAGGGTTAAGAAGTCTGACAAGAAAATATTCAAGGTTCGGTGTGTTGTTGAGGAATGTAAATGGAGGGTCCGAGCTACGGTACTGAAAGGCTCCGATGTCCTTACAGTTACCAAGTATTCTAACAATCACACGTGCAAACACTTGATGCTAACCCACAAACATAGTCAGGCCAAAAGTTGGGTTGTTGGCAATATTGTGAAGACAACGTTTCTGGAGGTTGGTCGTTCCTACAGACCAAAGGACATCATAAGTGATATCCGGCAAAAGTTCGGGGTCAATCTGAGTTATGACAAGGCATGGAGGGCTAGAGAACATGCATTGGTCCTTGCCAGAGGCTCGCCTGAAGAGTCCTACAGACAGTTACCACGGTTTGGAGAAGCGTTGAAAATTGAAAATCCTGGTTCATTTTTCGACTTGGAAGTGGAAGATGGTGGTTACTTCAAGCATGTGTTCATGGCAATTGGGTCCACAATTAGAGGGTTCTTGAACTCTATTCGTCCGATTTTGGTTGTAGATGGGACCCACATGAGAGGAAAGTTCAGTGGTAAGCTTCTAACTGCAGTAGGCATCGATGGAAACAACCAAATATACCCCGTAGGGTTTGGCATTGGGAGGGGGGAAACCGATGAATCATGGACCTACTTTTTCCGACAAATCGAGCGTGCTATTGGTCACATTAATCCCCTAGTGATTGTTTCTGACAGACACAAGAGCATATTGAAGGCAGTACACACTGTGTTTCCCGATGCATCCCACGTTTACTGTATCCACCATCTACAAGAAAACTTGAAAACAAAGTTCAAGGATCACGGCTTTATTCAACTCTACCTTAAAGCAGCGAAGTCATTTCGTGATACTGAGTTTCAGGAATTTTGGAGCCATATTCCAATACGTGTCCAAAAATACTTGGAAGAAGTTGGACTTGAACATTGGTCACCTGTTTATCAGTGTGGGATGAGATACAATCAAATGACCACGAATATTGCGGAAAGTTTTAACTCCCTCCTGAAAGATGCGCGAGAGTTACCAATAACAGGTCTTCTTGATTACATTAGGGGATGGTTGCAAGCCACTTACTACGACCGTCGTACCGATGCAGCGAAATGGGATGCACCGATATCAAAATATGGTGAAGAGATTGTTCTAGCAGCGGAGAATAATGCAAGAAGGCATGTGGTAACGCCAATTGCCAGGTACGAATTCCAAGTTGACGATGGACACTTGGGTGGTCGCGTCAACATCCACACGAGGACGTGTACTTGTCGTGAATTTGACGTCTTCCAACTTCCGTGCTCCCATGCAATCGCTGCCTGCATCTACCGGAACCGATCGTACTTAGATCTTTGTTCTCCATGCTACCGCGTTGAGGCGGTCCTTGCTGCGTACGCAGAACCCATATATCCAGTAGGTCATGTGTCAGAGTGGAAAACATCCGAAAATTTTGTGGATTTTGAAGTGTTGCCGCCGAAGAGGGTTCCAAGAGTTGGTCGACGACAAACCTTGAGAATACCATCGACGGGAGAGGTTAGACAAGTTCACAAATGTACTCGCTGTGGAGGGAGAGGTCATAACAGGAAAACATGCCGCCAACCACTCAACACTGCATAGTATTCAGTTTTTTTTTTCTTTATGTAATTTTATATAATGTATCTATGTATCTATGAACGTATTTTATATAATGTAATTTTATAACTCTAAGGTTTGTGTTGAAATGCATGTACCGACCTTTCTGATTATCGTTCACTGTGTTTTTTCCCGGCCCGATCTCGGCCGAACCGCGGACTGGGATTCTCAAACGGGACATTTGAGAGAGAAGAACACTGGAAGTTACGTTCACTGTGTTTCTTCCCGGTCCTTTCCCGGCCGGCCCGCGGACCGAGATCCTCAAACGGGACAATCGAGAGAGTCTTACACGGGAAGTTAGTTCACTGTGTTGTTTCCCGGTCCTGTCCCGGCCGACCCCCAGACCGGGATTCTCAAACGGGACATTCGAGAGAGTCTTACACTGGAATATCGTTCACTGTTTTTTTTCCCGGTCCTGTCCCGGCCGACCCCCAGACCGGGATTCTCAAACGGGACATTTGAGAGAGTCTTACACTGGAATAACGTTCACTGTGTTATTTCCCGGTCATTGCCCGGCCGGGACGCTGGACCGAGATCCTCAAACGAGGCTGTTGGGTTCTTTAGCATGTTAGAGCTCGCTGTGTGTAATCCCGGTGTATCCCGGCCGAGAATCTCCCCCGGGAAAAGTAACAGTCTTCAATAACACATTAAATAATTGTTGTTGGTTGGTTTCCTTTACATATTCCACGTTCATTCTTTCGTAATAAGTGATTAGATATTTTTTTTAATGAGTATCTGGTTTGTGACAATTGTCGAGCGTTTGCATGAGAATTTGCATGGTTTGCATGAGAATTTGCATGGTTTGCATGGAAGTATGATAAACCATAAAAAGTTAATAATTTATCACACAACAACACTTGAATCAATATAATCCATTAGAAGAAAGGTCTATTCGCCCATATTTGTACAACATATTGCCATCGAAAATAAATCATATTATCCTGACTTAGGGTGTCATACGGCAACCCAGTTACATCATATTCAAAAAATTTACATACAAACATACCGCAGTCGCCACTACTATCCTGCTGCGGCCTTGACAATTCCCGACGCAACGACCATCTTTGAACGGGAAGATTCTTCCTGACATCCATGACCCCGATCTTCCAAAGCAGAGCTGGCAGGACTTGGCAAAGGATCCTTAACTCCTTCTCAATCACCTCGTCCTTATTCAACACCACCATGGAATCGGATACAACGACCTCCCCCACCTCGAGGTCAATGCATATGAGGACCCAATGCAGCCCACCGATGTTATACGGCATGTACACCACATCAATCGTGCTCCATGGTATGTTATGGTCTGCAAGCTCACCCTTTCCGTACTTCAAGATATTGCCTGCGCTGCTCCAATCGTACGTCAAGTCTCGGGGATGTATGCCGCTACTCATTTCCTTGTATAGGCCATTTTCGCGTCTGAAAAAATTCTGATGAAAAGAAGATACCAAACATAAGAACCCTATAGAACACTATCAAACAAACATACTAACAAAATGTTCCAATGGTACGTACCGTTACACATAGGTCACCAATGGTGAACTTCTTGCGGCATAAATCTGGTCGTTCTCCCCATTTCTTTTGGACGAACATGAAAATCGAGTCGATCACCTACACGTAGTTACATTGTTAATATTTCAATTAAACATCATTATTGTCAGTAATCAAACCATACCTCATCGGTCATCCATTTCGATGGAGTGATAAGATCACGAAACCACGTCTTATCTCGGACAGCATACGCAGTTGTCCGAACATTATCTTCTGGATCCTCAGTGTCAAGCCATCTTTTGAATGGAGCATCCAGATCATGGGGGATCTGGGGAAGAGGATCGTACTTCACAGCCTTGCGTTTCTTACGTTCTTCCCGTGTGTCTTTCCATGGACTTCTCAACTTCCATGCAGTCTTCCTCTTACGAGTCCCCCGTTTTTCTATCGGCTCGTTCTGTTCAGAAATGGATTGGACACCCTATACAATAAGGAAAGTGATAATAAAGTCATTAACCCTAACACTATCAACCCTAACCATAAATATACTAAACCCTAATTTATGCTTACCAGAGAATGTTGACTTTCGACAACAAGAATATCCTTTCCCACGCCCTCTATCGGGGCCTCTACATGTTCGCCTATTTCAATTACTTCCTATTAATGGGTAAAGAAAAGAAAAACAATAAAATAACCAATAATCACTAATAACATAAATTAACATCACTAATAACATAAAGTAACATCAATTACTTCCTATTAATGTATTAAATTACACTTACATGTTCTCCTATTTCAGTTACTTCCTCAGCACCACCATGTTGTTCTGTTGTATCCATCGGATCCTCATGGTCAGCCATTGGGGTGTTGTCATCTGCTTTTCCTTGTGACCCGGATGGATCAGGACCACCACCATCATCCTGACCTTTTGAATGTGGTCGAGATCCACCACCACCATCGTCTGTACCGTCATCTGGTTCTATGTACTTACTGGCGTCGACGAATTTACCCTGTCAAACCAATGTTAAGTAACTAAGCATCATAACGCTAATAAAAGCGAGTAATAAATCACTATACATACCTTCGAAAGTCGACGCATGAACTTCCTTATCGCCTTCAGGTCTTTTTCCATGGACTTAATGACCTTCAAATCCTCCTTAATCTCCTTCACATCGTCTTTAATCACCTTCACCTCGTCTTCGAGGACTTTGCACCTCTTGCAGACTCTGTCATTCGTACCAGACGTCCCAACACCCTCTGCCACTTCATTTGGATTCTCAGTCCCGAGATCCTCAACGATATTATCTTCAACTAGAATATCTCCCAAAGCTGCTGGGGGCGGAGGTGGAGGTGGAGGTGGAGGTGGCGGTGGCGGTGGAGATGGGGCTCGAGGTGGCTGCATCACACGATCCATAAATTGGATCTCCTCTTCTGAGGCCACAAGTTCAGTTGTGACCCGAGCCTGCACGGAAAAGGAAAATTATAAAATAAACCTACTAAAGTTAAATTGAATGAATGCATATAAAATATATCCGACATACCATATCTGAAGAAAACACCTCCCGACTCAGCGCTGCAAGTGTAGGTGAGTGGTTACATGACCATCTTAATATGCGTGGAATGGCATTGTCATTCAAGCGATTAGCCACACGCCCGGTCAAAGAAGATACTGTCTCGTATGTCCATACCTGTGTAAGTAAAGAAAGTATATTGTTAGAGATACAATATATACGGCGAATGTATACACTATCAATCACTCTAAACCAACGTACCTGAAACGCGTATGGGAAGCCATATAGACTGTATGTTTCCTGTTTTCCATCCGTCCTCTCTTTATAGGACACTGCCTTCCCACCTACAGCCTTCTTGAGTCCCTTTATGGTCTTATCAAAAATTAACTTACTCCAATCCTCATTACAAAACCTTTGCCAATCATCAATAAAGCCGAGCAGGCTAGTGTCCATCTGCTGCTTTCTCTCCCTCCCCATCATAGCCAACTCAATGAAATAAAATATGGCCATCTTCACAGCATCCTCATCGCTCTCAAAATTAATGGAAGGGAATAATCTATCTAGTTCAAACCCTTTCATGCTGATGCTATCGTTAAGGTACAGTCTTCTCAGTCTAGTACTAGATACATTACCCCTAACATGTTGGGTTCTATGCCTAATTCCAGTAATAAGGTCAAATTCCCTCCGACCAAATGAAACTTTCTCTCCCAGAATCTCAAAACTAATAACATCAATCCTAGGCTCATTCACTTCCCTCAAAAGAAAATAGTGAATAAGTTGTCCATTAAACATCAAGGACGTATCTAAGAAATGTCCAAAACATGTTTGCCTAAACATTCCTAATTGGGTATCAGTTAATTTGTCCTTAATATTTTTAACGGTTTTTCCGAGATGTGAACAACATGTCAAAGCAGCAGGAAAGTAGTCAGCAGGTGCAATCTTTGGTACCAATGCCATGATGGTAAATCCTATTCACCCTAATTTCAAAAAAATAAAAAGAAATTTTTTTTTATGAAGTAATCACAGTACAAAATTATAAATTCAACAACAAAATGCCTGAGTAAATCAAAAAAGTACAAACAAAAAAAAAATAAATTTAAAAAAAAAAATAAAAAATAAAAATTTAAAAAAATATAAAAAAAATGGATCTCGGTCCGGTTCGGTCCGTCTCGTTCGGGTCGCCCGCCCGAGCTCCCGTGGCTTCCGGCCGAACCGACCGGCCGAGATCGCGTGGTTTCGATTTCAAAATATCCATTCCCGGTCCATTTTCCCGGTGCCCCAACATGCATCCCGGCCGGGATTCATCGCCTGCAACTCAAAAACCCAGAAAACCCGTACGAAATCCAGCCCCATTTCACATCATAACACATTCAGAAAGCGCCGAAAACATGTTTTGAACAATAAAATCATGCTAAACTACAAGAAATTTGAGCAAACGATCCTAGACTACATCAAACGTTTCTAAACCCTAGAAAACAGTAAAATAAAACGAAAAAACATACCTTACAGCTAGAAATCGTTCTCCTGAGTTGTCTTTACACCGAATAGAAGCAAGAAATCGATGAAGCCTTAACCAAGGAGAAGGAAAAAATCTGAGGGAGAACGAGGGGGAAACTGAGGAAGAAGAAGAAGTTTAAAAATCTGAGAGGGGCATTTCCGTAATTTCACATCCAAATAAAAAATAAAATAACCTAAAAAACCAAATAAAAACTGAGGGGGTTAAATTTACAAATCAACAAGTTAAGGGGGTCAAAATTGTCAAATTCCTCAAGAATTAGAGAGAAAGTGGAGAAGATGGATGACAGCAGAGAAGAATGCTTTAAAGTTTAAAGGCAAAGAGAGAGACAGAGAGTCAAAGGTATGCCCATGTCTATGTCACCCAACCTTTTCTCTTTATTCACTTCTCTTTCTTTCTTTTGGTCAACTCTATGTTTCTTCTTTCTTTTTCTTTAATCAAATTTAATATTTACACCCCAACTTACTACTTTACTCCCTCAACTTTACAGCTCTCCTTAGATATAACTTTGATACTTTTCTTTTTTTTCAACAATATGTTAGGATTGGAAAATTCGAACTACAAACATTTTGATCATTAAAAAGTTTCAAATAAGTTTCTAAACTTTCAATTTTATGTCCAATAGGTCCCTTACTTTTAAGACGTACGATAGGTCTTTAAACTTTCACTTTTGCATCCATTAGGTCCCTCAACTTTCAATTTTATGTATAATAAATCCTTGATCTATTCGACATTTTTTAAAATTCATAAGCCTGCTAGATACAAAATTGGAAATTTAGGATCTCAATAGACATAAAATTCAATTTTATATCTAGTAGATCGATTAATTTTAAAAAATCTCGAATATTTCAGGGATATATTAGACATAAAGTTGAAAGTTCAAGGACCTATTAGATATTTTTAAGGGAAAAATACACTTTTGGTCCCTGAGGTTTGGGTTAAGTGACAGTTTGGTGCCTGAGTTTTCAAACTCAACAAAAATACCCCTGAGTTTTGAAATAAGGAACACTTTGGTCCCTGCCGTCTATTTTTCTGTTAAATACGCTGACGTGACACTATTATTTTAATAAAAAAATTATTTTTTTTTTATTTTAAAATAAAAACAAATAAAAACAAATAAAAAATAAATAAAAATATTATTATTTTAATTATTCTTAAAACTCAACCCTCAATCTCATCTTCTTCATCCTCTTCCCTCATCCCTCCATCTTCTTCTTCAAACCTCCGATGGTCGCGCCGCCCACATGCCGTCGCCGGCAGCCGCCGGCCGTCGGCCGCCGTTCGCCGACGGCGAAAGTTACAGATCTGTAACGGGGAGGGAGGGAGGGACCTCCTCCCCCCGTTCCGGCTCCGGAAAACGGAGGAGGGAGTCCTCCCTCCTCCTTTCTCTTTCATTAAAAAAAAATTGTTGAAACTTTGAGAAAGGAGAGGAAGAAGAGAAGAAAACGGAAGAAAGAAAGAAAGAAAAAAAAAATAATAATATTTTTATTTATTTTTATTTGTTTTTATTTTAAAATAAAAAAAATAATTTTTTTTATTAAAATAATAGTGCCACGTCAGCAACCGTTAGTATTTAACAGAAAAATAGACGGCAGGGACCAAAGTGTTCTTTATTTCAAAACTCAGGGGTATTTTTGTTGAGTTTGAAAACTCAGGGACCAAACTGTCACTTAACCCAAACCTCAGGGACCAAAAGTGTATTTTTCCCTATTTTTAAAGTTCAGAGATCTATTATATACAAAATTGAAAGTCCAAGGACCAAACTGACACAACCCGATTAAACTTGTAATTTAACCTAAAAGTTAGGTAAAATACATTTGAAAGCTTACAAATATCAACAAAACCCAAACACAGTAATTAAATTTGATAAATGTTTTCACATTCTTGAATTGAAGTTATTATTTTTTATTTTTGTGGTCCTTGAGAATTATCCTCAAGTTTTTTTTTTTTTTTTTTTACAACGAGAGTTTTCTTTTCAGTTCTTTTTGACCACGAGTATTATCTTCCATCTAGTATAGTTTTTTAACTACATATTTCTTGGTCATTAGTATAATACTCATATCACTTAAATCATGTTCATATTAGCCATCCAATTTGGTTGTTAAACTAAAAATTATTAAATTTGAATATTTATAAGTGGATGGTAGAATGGAATAAAACTATAATTTTGAGGATAGTTTGGTTGTAGAATGAAGTCCAATAAGACCATGGGGATTCGTGAATCATGGCCGTTGGATCTGAATCACATAACTTTTGGATTTAACGGACGGGTATGATGCTCGGATAAAGTACACGTGGAGTTTGAGGGTGGGATTTAATGGAAGAGAACCTTGGGGGCTAGTGGGGACCACGATTACCTCATGGGAGGAGCATGGGCTGCGGGACCCACCTTAAGGATTCGAATGAGCGATTTGAATCGTCGGATATCATCTGACGGTTGAGAATAACAATAAAAAGTGTGTTTTTTTTTTTTTATTATTATTATTATTTTAAAATTGGCCCTTTCCTATCTCCATTTGGTGGTAGGCAAGTTGGATTCTTAAAATTTTTAGTATTGGAGAAAAAAAAAGTCGGATTCTGAAAATTATAAAATTTAAGAAAAAATTGGGCAAACCATCCCTAAACACATCCTTGAACTTTTAATTTAAGTCGTTAGACATCTATACTTTATTAAGTATTACAATTACACTCAAACTTTTTATTTGACAATTACACTCATAAACTTCAACTTACTTTGTTAAGTGTTGCAATCGATCTCTTTTTTTAGTTGTTGTTAAATGAATTCATGTTTAGGAGTGATTTTAAAATGGTTAAAATCACTTTTGTCATATTATAAAGGTCCGTTTCAGAATACTTTTTACTTTTGTGTTTTTTCAAGAATACATTTCTTATTAAACATTTTGTGTAAAAATTGTTTAGAATTTAAACACTCGTATGTTTGGTTACATTTTTTCATAAGTATTTTTATACACAAGTTATATATATACTTAAATTCTTTTTTAAAAATTTGCTTTCAAGTGTTTCTCTTAAAATGATCTATTTTTTAATCTCATTTTTTAATAAGTCATTTTTAGTAGTTGTCAAACACTAAAATTTTTTTCTTCAAAATTAAACACTTGAAAAGTTAAACCAAACATACCTTTAATCACTTTGAAGTATGCCTTTAATAATTTCAAAATCAATTTTGATGATATGAAAATCACGTTTAAATGTGTGAAATCAAACATGAAATTGATTTTAAATAATTAAAGGTATGTTTTGGAGTGATTTCGAACATGACAAAAGTAATTTTAGATATTTCAAAATCACTCCCAAACATGAGCTTACTATTTAATTGGACTTCACATATGTGACCCATACGTTAGTAGGAAGGAGCAAATTTATTATTAAAAAATCTAAAAGAAAAAGAAAAAAGAAAAAAAAAAGAAGTCTTACATTTTAGAAAAAGAAGTCTTACATTTTCCCTTTCCTACTCACATATGAGCCATACATGTGATGTCCAATGATAATTTAATATCAACTAATAGAAGAGGTTTTATTGCAACACTTAACAAAGTATGGAGGACTTATTGCAACACTTAACAAAGGTTAGGGGCTGATTGCAACACTTACAAGGTTTAGAGGGAGGGTTGAGTGATCAAATTAAAAAATTCAAGGGTATGATTGTAACAAATCTCATAGTTCAAGGGTGGCTTGTGCAATTTTCTATAAAATTTTATTTGAATGACTAGACTAGACTTTTGTATCTTTTTTTAAAGAAAAAAAAAATCAATTCTTATCGTCAGACGGATAATCAATTAAACTCTAAGTTCGGTAAGTTGAGTCAATTAAAATCCTAAACTAACAATTATCGATTACAACCCTAAACTTGTTTCAATTTATATCTTTCATTAATTTATATGTAAGTCTGTGGGGGTGCACATGTGAAAAATAATTGTTAAATCCATGTTGTTTTGGCTTGTTTATCTCTTAAATTTAATAAATAAAATTGTTGGAAGCTGCCTAAGAGAAGTGTCAATTGTCGAATGCAAGGTTGTCAATCCGAGTTTCGGTTCTTTTAGCCTCTGTCGACTCTTCCATTCAAAAGAAGAAGAAGAGAAAGACTTGTCTCCCCTTGAAAAAGACAAGAGCAAGTTAGATTTTTACATTAGTTGAGTCTAGAAGAACCGAAACTCGGATTGGCAACCTTGCATTCGACAATTGACACTTCTCTTAGTTGAGTCTAAAGTCTTTTACATTTTGCTTTATTTCTTTTGTAAGCTGATTTACTTTTTGTTTTATTTCAATTTCAGTTGTAAGTTCTTTGTTTTATGTACTTTTCAATTATTAATATGAATGCATTTTATTTCTTCAATTCGTGTACTGTTTACTTTATGTCTTGCACTTTATTTTTCTCAATGAGCTAAGCTTATTCTCGAGGGTTCAAATATGTGGATTCCTTGAGTAGAAGAAAACCCCACCAATGCAAAGGCAACCTTGCTTCCTCTCAGCATTGTTTGTTTTTGTTGATCGAAAGTTTAAGTTTCATTGTTAGCTTAAATTGATCACTTAAGTTAACATAGTTTCTGTTCGGTTGGTGGCCGAAAGGTTGGAGTTGAATGTGCTGGTACGCAAAAACAATAGTGGAAAAGATCCTAGAAATAGGATTTTGTTTTCTTGCATCCTAGAAATAGAACTGGAATTACTAGAGTTTTGGAAGTCGTGTGCAATAATTACCTAAGTTTTTGCTAGCCCTAGAAATAGTTGTCTAGTTAGCTTAGTCTTTTAAAGGCACCTACAACGGAGCTGAATAGGAGTAGGGTTTAACTCACAATCTAGTTGTCAGGGCATTTGCGGGTGCAAACTGGTAGCAATCTATTTGCACCATGTCTATGTGGGCATTAATAGATTGTATTATTCTCCAGCGGTGTGCATTGCCTGAGTGAGTTGCTAATGTAAAGGTGGGTGCATTTTAATGCTCTTGGTTGATGTTTATTTGAATTCCCCTCTTATCTCATATATCTTTAATCGCTTTATTTACTTGTTTTCTTTTACCTTATTGTCTTCTATCACAAAAACCTTCATCAAAATGATTTCTTTGGTTACCATTCTCGGTTACAAACTTAGAGGTGGTTCTTGTTTTATTGAATTGTTTAAAGTGTGTTTCAACTAGTCATCATCTCTCTTGGGTACGGTATCCGTAGTATTTTCCACTTTATTACTTGATAGTGTATACTTTCACTCGAGCAACAAGGTGTGCTCTAGCGTGCTGGGCACGTCATCTCTAAATTTTATTTTCATGTCTCCACATTTTTTTTTCTATTTAAAATATCTCTTTATTTTTTTTAAATTGAAAACAAAAGACAACTAGCAAACATATATAGATTTTGTTTTAAAAAAATAAAAACAAAAAACAAAAAACAGAAAATAGAATAACCAACCACCAAAAACTGAAATGCTTATTAAACGAGACATAGAAAAAGTAGGTTTTGTTTTCAGATCTGGGTAAGAATTCAAATGTTTAAATATGAAAACCAACAATGAAATGGTTAAAAAAAACAAACACAATTTTTTTAAAATAGAGAATGTTATGGGTAATTTTGGCTTAGCAGGTACACCGGAGAAGAAGGACTTCAGGCCCAGTCGAGATCAGCCCGAGGAGAAAAAGACCCATCAAAGGTGGATTTCCACCTCAGCCTCGACCCAAAACCGAGGCCGAGGGTTTGGTCGGCCTCGACCCAATGCCTCGGCCGACCAGGCCAATTGGCCCATTGGCTACCGGGGCCACCTGGATCAGTCTTCTTAGGCCCAGTAGCAGGAGGTCACGTGCGATGGACGACGCAGGGAGGGAGAAACCCTAGCAAGAGGAGGAGTATAAAAGGCTTAGAGATGACCCAGGGAAGATGTAACTAAGATCTGAACTCTTAACTTCATAAAAACGACGACTTTACTATAAGACCGGCCGAAGATTTTCCGATCACTAACTTAGGCATCAGAGCGTGTGTGGCAAGCACCACACCGGTGTGCAGTGTTCACTTTCCTTCTTTGCAGGTCACGTCTTCCCGGTATCTGAACAAATTCATTGTTGGTGTCACGTGAAGGGCAGGTGAGCGCTTGGCCGGATTCTAGCATCAACAGTTGGCGCCGTCTGTGGGGAAGAGTGTTGGCTTGAGAGCATTGCAGGCCGGTGTGACAGGATAATGGAGCAGGAAAACCCAGCAGGCGAAAGAGGTCAACAGTCCAAGGTAAACACCCCGGACACAGAGATGGAAGCCTTTAGAGGAAGGATGAATGAGATGGGGCAGAGTTTGGCTGAGATTTTGGGTATATTAAAACAACCGAATCCCGACGCGACATGCAAGAAGAGTTCCATGCGAGACCGTGAGAAGAAAAAAGGAGTCTTCAATGAAGAGGAAGAGGAAACAGATAGTGCCACTAGCAAGCTGCGCCAACCGAGGGATGGTGAAAAACTTGTCTTAAGGGAACCAGGGCCGAGCAGAGGGGTAGAGCGCAAAGGCGCACTTGATGTCCCAGATGAGGTCAGTACAGTGGGTTCGCACAGGAGGATCGAGGCCGAGGCCGAGGCCATTGCCAAGGCCAAGATGCTGGAAAAGGTCGAGCTTGAAGCAAGGATCCGGGTCGAGCTTGAAGGTAAGCTGAGAGCCGAGGTCGAAGCTGCAACCAGAGCAAAGGCCGAGGCCGAGGCTAAGGTTAAGGCCAAGGAAGGTACCCAGGGAAGCGCATACCTTAGGGATGTGGATAGGGAAAATTTAGAAAGCCTAATAGGACAGGCCGACCCACCCTTCGCCGATGAGATTATGCAAGCCGAGGTTCCACATAAGTTTAAGTTACCGACTTTTCCACAGTATGATGGAAAAAAAGACCAGTGCAACATTTGGACACCTACCGATCCTGGATGGGGTTTCATGGGGCTTCCGAGGCGACCAAGTGCCGGGCATTCTCGTTGACCTTAACCGGGATAGCACAACAGTGGTACAACAAATTACCACCTAAATCCATTGGTTCGTTCAAAGAGTTGTCATGCCATTTTGCCACCCAGTTTTTTGGTGCAAGGGACCGAAAGAAGCCACAATTCAATTTGTTGATTATCAAGCAAAAGCCAGGGGAGAGCCTGAATGGGTATATCACACGTTTTAGCAACGAGGTTGTGCAAGTAGAGCGGTATGACGACGGAGTGGCACTAACCGCAGTTATCTCGGGGCTACAGGATGAAAATTTGTTGAATTCCGTAGGGGAGGATCAACCGCGAACATACGTTGAGTTCGTTCCCAGGGCGCAAAAATATATAAACGCGGAGGAGCTAGTGAAATCCAAGCGGACGGAAAGGGAAGCACAGAGGGTAACTACCATCGACAAGGACAGAAGAAAGGAGGAGAGGGGCAAGAGGCCGCGGGAAGAGGACGAGGATCGGGGCCGCCTTAGGTATTCCGCTGGTCGGAGCCGGCCAGACCAGAGGGAAGGCTGAGGCCGACCAGATTTCAGGGGTAAATTTGAGAAGTACACTCCCCTCTCTGTGTCACCCGACCAGGTTCTGGCTGCGATTCACCATACAGATTTGTTGAGACGTCCGGATAAACTGAAAACGAACCCCGATAGAAGGGATAGGAGCAAATATTGTTACTTCCATCGAGATCATGGTCACACAACACAAAATTGCATACAGCTTTGGGACGAGATAGAGAGCCTGATCAGAGAGGGGTATTTGAAGGAATTTGTGAACGGTGAGGAAAGTAAGAAGTCGAGACCGACCAGGGGGGATCGCAATGAGGAAGGTAACCACCCGCCGCTGGAAATTAAAACGATTTTGGGAGGACCTGTAGGAGGAGACTCGAATCGGAAAAGGAAAGCAGTGACCCGAGAGGCAAGGTTTGAACTTGAGGAGCGAAGGGTATGCTCGGTACAGGTTTCGAAGGGGTTGCCATCAGTAGAGTTCACTGAACTAGAAGCTTCCGGCATACACCAGCCTCACAACAATGCACTGGTAGTAAGTCTGACCAATGCCAACACACGAGTTCATCGGGTTTTAGTTGGTGGTGGAAGTTCAGCAGACATCCTATCCGCGAAAGTGTTTGAGGCCATGAAATTGGGGAAGGGGCGGCTGAAGACGAACGCTGCTCCGCTGGTTGGTTTCGGAGGAGAAAGGGTGATGACAGAGGGTAACATAGAGTTACCAGTGACCTATGGGGAAGGGCAGAATGTGGTGACAAGAATGGTTAACTTTCTGGTAGTAAACTGTGTATCCGCCTATAACGCCATACTCGGTAGGTCAGCATTGCATGTATTGAAGGCTGTGGCGTCAACTTACCACCAAATGATGAAGTTCCCAACCGACAACGGAGTAGGGGTCGTGCGGGGAGAACAACAAGCTTCACGCGAATGCTACTTCACCGGACTCAGAGGAACGAACGAGCAAACAAGGCAGCACGGCTCGCGGGCAGATGAAGGCCGAGGCCGAGCAGAAGAATGCTCTTTGCCAATGGAATTCTGATTGAAACGTTCCTGTTTTCTTTTATAGCTTTTTGCATAGGATAGTTTTGTTTCCCATTATGTCCATGAACTTCATTCAATAGTGAATGTAGCTAGAATTGAACTTTAATTTTTTGTTTATTAATAAAGTTTCTTGGTTGATTTCGTTATAACAGACGTCTTATCAAGCATTGAGAAAAGTCCTTGTAAGAGTGGCAATGCCTATACTCCTAGGGCGCGCCCCGAGGCATCTACTTATCGAAAAGTCCTTGTAGGAGTGGCAATGCCTATACTCCTAGGGCATCGACATATCGAAAAGTCCTTGTAGGAGTGGCAACGCCTATACTCCTAGGGCATCGACATTGAGAAAAGTCCTTGTAGGAGTGGCAATACCTATACTCCTAAGGCGCGCCCCGAGGCATCTACTTATCGGAAAGTCCTTGTAGGAGTGGCAATGCCTATACTCCTAGGGCATTGACATTGAGAAAAGTCCTTGTAGGAGTGGCAATGCCTATACTCCTAGGGCGCGCCCCGAGGCATCTACTCAGCAAAAAAGTCCTTATAGGAGTGGCAACGTCTATACTCCTAGGGCGCGCCCCGAGGCATCTACCTAGCAAAAAAGTCCTTATAGGAGTGGCAACGCCTATACTCCTAGGGCGCGCCCCAAGGCATCTACTTGTCAAAAAAGTCCTTATAGGAGTGGCAACGCTCCCCATGGCAAATAATGGCTAGCACGCCCTTGAAGCCGGAACAATAGAGGAAGGAGCGGGGGCTTTAAGGTTTCGCGTAAGTAATATCCAAAGTATATTTACTCAAGTATTCGTTACATTTGAAATAACACTTGAGTAGGGGGCTAGGGATAGGAAGATTGTTGAGATTGTCGGATAACCAAAGTTTCGTAATGAGTCACACCCGGGCGAGCCGAGGCCGAGCAGACCAAAGTCGACTTGGCTTACCGCACAAGTTTAGTTCATTTGCTATTTCTAAGTTTCTTTTATTGCATATGACTGAGCTGAGCTAATGCATGACTAGGTTACTTTCGTTGCCAATATAGAAGCTGGTTCATGCATAAGTTTGAGAATCAAAATTGATATCCCTTAGTTGATTTAGTGCATGACTATGTTACTTGCATTGCTAGTTGACTGAGCTGGTGGTCGGCCTCGACATTCGCACGAGGTCGACCGTGTGCATCTGTTTCGGCTTAACGTTCTTTAAGATAGGAATGGACGGAAATAGCCAAAGAAGAGTGATGACAGAAAAATCAGAGCATTTCCATTAAAGATCTGATTAAAAACAGCCAAATAAGGATGGCACAGGGTTACATCAGAAAGAAGCAGAGATAAGTGGCAGCAAAGGCAGCATAGGAGGTTGGAGTCCGAGACCTTCAGAGGTCCATATGGTCTCTACCGCCAGAGGACTCATCAGAAGAGGCAAAGGCATCAGGGTTAGTGGCGAGAGTAGCGAGATCCTCTTGAATGAATGAACCATCCACTGTGGGATGACGCTTGCTGTATCTCTTTTGCTCCCACTTGATGCCGACATTCCATATCTCGTCCTGCATGGCATAAAATTGGCTGATTTTCTTGAACTCATCAGCTAGGTAGTCAGCGCTGGCCAAATGAGCTTTAGCCTCCATAAGTTGAGCTTTTGTGGACTCCACCTCAGCATCCCTAGATTTGAATTTTGTTCTCACTTCCTCCAGCGGCGGTTGGCCTCATTGAGCCTCTCCTGGCTTGAATGAGCTCGCTCCGTGGGACGCTATTCAACTGAAGCTCATTAAATTTGTTCGCCAGGCTGATCGCAGAAGCAATGACCTTTGTGAAAGCCTGTACCAAAAAGAAAAAGCCAGGTGAGGGAGGAGAATAGCAAGAACAGAAGGGAGAAGTCAAAGGAGCTTACATCTCGGAGGTGCCTCTGGAATTCTCGCATACCTTGGGCAGGATCCTCGACACCTAACTCACCTTCTGGCCTCCGGGATTGCAACCCTTGCCAGCACATGAAGTTCTAGGTTAGGATTTCTACCTCACTACCGCCACTCCCGTAGTCCTCGGGAAGGGCAAAAACCGGGATGCCGGTGCTAAGGTCTGTGTCAGTGACCGAGGAGCGCGTCTGATACCGAGTTCTGCGAGTAGAAGGGGCGGGTCAGTGAGAGGTCTCAGCAACAACCCGCGGAGCCTCATCCTCGGTTAAGTCCACAGAAGCCGCTCCGGAGGTTTCGGCTCTGTTGCGTGCTTCGCGCCTCTTCCGCTGGGAGTCATACATTCCACGGAAAGCCATTTCTGTGAAAAAATACAGAGAGCGAAGTTACTTTTCTTTTTTTTTTTAAAAAAGTCGTGAGCAGGCCGAGGCCGACCATGCCAAGACCGACCAGAAAGAAGATGCATCGAGAGTTTACCTTCTGAGCTAATGGTGCGACGCCTTGCTAACCCAGATGATTCAAGGACACTTTGATCAACTAGTAAAGGGCCGTGGCGGCTAATCTTTCCAAGGGTCAGGACGTATTTGGCGAACTTCTTAGCCGTTGGAGAGCGTCGAACGTTACGAGGCACTGAAAAACAAAGAGAAAAGTTAGAAAAGAAGGAAAACAGCGATGAGAATTGGATTCCAATGGGGAGGAGAATAGAGAGCTCACCATATTCTCCAAACCTCATTGGAACCCCGAAAAAGCAACCTTCTTCGGTTTTTTCCAACCAGTTGCCACTAACGAAGAACCAACCGTTTTTCCACTTTTTAACGGAAGTGGGTCCGCTGATTAAGGTGCCTTTTTTGGCACTTACGTAATAAAAAAGGTCACCAAAGGCAGGGTTGTGATTGATGGTATGTAAAGACAAAAAATCGTCAACAGTCATAAGAGACCCCCCACCGTGCATCGCCCAAAGAGTGAAGCAGCCAATGAGGTGGCACCACCCATTTGGGGCGAGTTGGGCAGGGGCTAAACCTGTGCAGACTAAGAAATCTTGCAAAAATAATGGCAATGGCAGGCGAACCCCAAATTTAAACATGGCGTGGTAAAACGCAACCTCTCCATCGGGGGGATTCTCAAAGTTTTCGTCAGCATTGGGACGCCGAAGATGCACATCATCGGGAATATCATACTTGTGCCGCAAAAACTCTAGGCGGTCTGCGGTCAACGAGGATGATAAGTCCGAGGAGTGTGCAGGAGGCTCCCCATCACTGCTATCTGAAATCTCCGGGTCCACAAAGCAGCCCGAGCTTGAAGGACCGTCGTCGGAATAAGATTCCCCCACATCAGGTGTAACGACCCGACTTCTTAATAAGCCTTAAAGGGACCGTTACGACAATGCATGCTTCAAAGGCCTTTTTAACTAGAAATAATTTGAAACATAGACACTAATTTAAACCAAAAACTTTAAAACAAACTTTTATTCGGGATCCCTAGTTTCAAAGGTTTGAAATACGCTTAAAGAATTTCTGAAACATAAATGTACAAGGCCTCTAGAAATTTTCTTAAAACTAAATTTACAATTTAAATAAAGTAAAACAGTGTTCTTAATGTGGAAGAAAATATAATATGAACTCCAGTCCTCTCATGGCTATCTACCGGATTCTCATCATTCGCCATTCATCTGCCTTTGTCTTTACCTGAAAAAAAATATTTTTGAAAAGAATGAGTATTTTAAATACTTAGTAAGTGACCCTACTATTGAGGTTGGGTCACGCTTTAAAAACATTTTTAAAATCAACAATATAATTTTGGTGGTTTTAAACTTTATTTTAAGCTTAGGATATACATCAATTTCATGCATATCCTAAAACACATCAATTTCATGTGTACTTCTAATGAGAGAGAATATGCATCACTTTCATACATATTCTAGACACATCAATTTCATATGTCTCCTACAGAGGCCGTCAATTTCACGAAACCTCGAGGGCGTCAATTTCACAACCCTCGACTTAGGTACATCAATTTCATGTCCCTAAGCCCTGCGTAGGCATCTCTGAGCGTACATCAATTTCATGTACACTTATTTCCTTAATGGAATTTAAACTCTTAAATAAATTTAAACTCAATCCCTTTAATGGGATTTTAAAGGCCACCAACACAACTATTTTAATACTAACAATTAAAAGCAATGATAATAAAATTTCATGCTTTCAATATTCTCATAAACTCATACATAATGAAAAATATAAACTTTTCATGCATAATTCTCATGCTTTTAAACAATAATAATAATTACAAGAGCAACTCATAAGCACGAGAATTTTAGAAAGAAAATCAAACACGTGCACCCAATTAAAAAAGTTCAGTAGTAAGTTCACTTACTTGGCTTAATAAATCTCGATCTAAGATTCCAATTGATTCAAGCAATGCCGCCTTCGATCTTTAACCAAACGATTGCCCAAAAATAACTTCAAGCTTGCTAGTCGGACTTCTAAAATCACTCTACTTCCGAATCCAAGATTGCAATCACTCAGAAACGCTAGAAAACGACCCAAACATTGTTGCCCGCTTAGAACCCACCGTTGAAAACGCCCAAACAGAGCTGCTACTCGACCGAAACTCACCAAAACGCCCCTCTGCTGCTGTAAAATCGATAGACCCGCCGGAAAACGCCACAGCCACCGTCAGACGCGCCACGAGCTTCACTTGCGACTTGCACACCGACGCTGCCACCTGAAACTGGGACCCTCGCCTAAATCCACGAACGCCGCTGCTAAGGGTGTTGCTGCAACGCCGTGAACCTACTCGCCAGAGACGTCGAGGTCGCTGCTGCTCCCCACGCGCCGCCGCCGCCGGAACAAGCTAGACGCGAACCACCGCAACCGACGTGTCGCCCTGCTACACTTCGAACCCGCGAGCCCACGCTGTGCACTGTCGTGAGACCGTCGCCGATGGTTACCGGAGTTGAGAGAGGGGGAGTTGTCGGCGGTTCTGGTCGTGGAGAAGAAGAAAAAATCGAGAATGGGGGCTGCTGGTCGGCTGTGGGTCGTGGAGAAGAAGGGAAAAGTTGAGGAAGATGCCCCCTAGGGCTGCGTGTGTAACTTTAAAAAAAGAACTTGGGCTTGGCTTAAACTTCTACTTATTTACAAAATTGCCATTGCAGCCCAAATTTTAAGCTTCACCAAAATTTTCAATTCTTCTAATTTCCCTCCCATTTCAAATTATCCCAAATTAACTCCAAATTAATGAAATTTGGAATTTAACTTAAATTACGGCTGTTACATCAGGAGAGGTAATAGAATCTTCACTAGCCATATGAGTAGCAAAAGAGAGTAAAAAGAAGAGCTCTTGCTGAAAGCCTACCTTGGTCTAGGTGGAATCAAGGAGAAAACAAGCAAAGGATGAAGGTGTTGGTGGAGAAAAATGAAAGAGGAAGGGGGCTTTTATAGGCGAAAATCAGTCGAAATGGCGGGGAGATTCAAAATTCAAATTTTGAATTTTTGAATCATTGGATGGAGCAGCTGATGTGACGGGACCGGAGGGTCCCGTCAAGTCACGTCGGCCTCGGCTTTTTGCCGAGGCCGAGGCGCGCCTGCAAGGTAGCAGGTGCGCCAGGCATGTCAGGCACGCCGCCTGACATGCTAGACCGAGGCAGGTAAGCCTCGGTCTCTCTCTCTCATTTCTCTTTTGTGCTGTTTGTCTTTTTCTCTTTTCTATTTTCTTTACCCCAGCAAGTTAATTCAATTGCAATTCAACTACTTTGATATTAATTCCAGTTAGAAGGGTTCAACAAGAACTCACATGTGGATAAACTCTGAAGGTGGATTCAAATTTGTTGCACGCTCTCTAATTGGGTTAGCGAAACTAGCTGGATTGAGGTAAGGCACTCACAACCCAGATAAGAGAGCGGGGGCTTAATGTTATGGGTAATTTTGGCTTAGCAGGTACATCGGAGAAGAAGGACTTCAGGCCCAGTCGAGATCGGCCCGAGGAGAAAAAGACCCACCAAAGGTCGAGGGTTTGGTCGGCCTCGCAGGAGGTCACGTGCGATGGACGACTCAGGGAGGGAGAAACCCTAGCAAGAGGAGGAGTATAAAAGGCTTAGAGATGACCCAGGGAAGAGGTAACTAAGATCTGAACTCTTAACTTCATAAAAACGACGGCTTTACTATAAGACCAACCAGAGATTTTCCGATCACTGACTTAGGCATCAGAGCGTGTGTGGCAAGCACCACATCTGTGTGCAGTGCTCACTTTCCTTCTTTGCCGGTCACGTCTTCCCCGTATCTGAACAAATCCATTGTTGGTGTCACGTGAAGGGCAAGTGAGCGCTTGGTCGGATTTTGGCATCAACAGAGAACTAAAAATGAAATCATTGTCAAAATACATTCAAAACATTAGGTTTGAGATTTCTACCTAATAAAAATAGAAAACATCAAAGAAAAAGATATGAGGAAAAAAGTTTGGAATTATAAAGTTGCCTCTAATTAAATAGGTTGATTATAATGTCCAAATAGGTTTCAATTTTAGAAAAAAGTTTAGGCCTGTTTGGTTTATGATTCGTTTTTGTTTTTATATTTTCGAAAATAAAAAATATAAGGTGTAGACACCGTATTTGGTTCGACTTGATTTTTAGTAATAATATTTGAATTTTTCCAATATGTGGTGATCAATTTGTTTTTTAGTATGCAATTAAGAGTGTAGCTTAACTGGCATAACCTTGTATTGTTAAATTACTAGCTAGATCTATGGTTCAAATCTCCCTTCTCACATATTATCAAAAAATTTTGTTTTTTGGTTTGCATTGTTTATTTTCATTTTATTTTTTGTTTTTATTTAATTTATTTTTTGTTTTTATTTTTTTTATTTCTTTTTTGGTCTTCCACTCCTCCTTCCTTCTCCTTCTCCCTCTCCCCCTTCTTCTCCCAACCTTCCATTCTCTCCCCCACTTTCTCAACCCATTCCCATTTTCCCTCAACCGTTTCTCCAAGCTCTCCTATAAAAGGAGAGCTTATGGAGGATGAAGACAAGAACAAAAGGTGGTGAGAAATGGGAGAACAATGAGAGAAAGTGAAGAAATGAGGGATGAAAATCTAAGAAAGTTTGAGACACCGCTCACCACATCATCGCTGTCGTTGAAGACCTACGCCGCCGCCACTCCGACGCCCGTAACCACCTTGAACTCCAACCATCCAGCAGTAGCTCCGACCCACATTCTAGTGAATTTCCATGGAAGGAAAAAGTAAAGGAAGTAGAGAGAGAAAAGAAAAAAAAAGAAAAGAAGAAAATCGTGGTGAAGAAGAAGGGGAAAGAGAAACGAAATTGGTAAAGGTGGGGTCCCACCTACTTTATTTATTATTCTTTTAGTTTTTTTTTTATTATTTTTGTTGGTTTATTATTTTCTCTCATTTCTTTTATAATTAAAAAAAAAAAGCACAATTTTTTTTCCCTTTCAAAAGTTATATATATTTTTCCTCCACTTTGATTTCAAAGTAGCTTTAATTGAGATTTTTCTAAATCAATTTTAATTAGGTTTTATTTGAAATTTCTAATTTGTATTGGTTTTAATCTGGAATTTCAAATTGATGACAATTTGGTTTTAATTGAAATTTCAAGGCCAAAATGCATATAAATTGGAATTTTCAAATCAATGTCTATTTAATTTTAAATTGGAAATAAATCTCAATTTTAGTTAATTTAGAAATCAATCTTAATTTTAATTAAATTGGGAATGTCTATGGACTTTAATTGAAGTTCAATTTCAATTTTGGTTTACATTAAAATCTCAAAATCAATTTCAATTAGGCTTTAACATGGAACTTCTAAATTTCACTTTGGTTTTAATTGACTTGAATTTGAATCAATGTCTTTAATTCACATTAGAGATCTCAATTCAGTTTCAAATTATTTTACATTTTTTAAAATAAAAATCAATAAAAATAATCATTTTTTATTTTTTTTTCTTTTTCTTTTCTTCAACCCCTTCACCAATCACCACCACCCTTCTTTTTCAATACTCCCACCACCAACCTCCCGCCGGCGAAGGCCGCCAACAACTGCCGTTGTCGGCAAACGGCTATTGTTGCCGCCAGTTCTTTTTTCCCTCTCATTTCCTTCATCTTTTCTTTCCCCCTTTCTTCATTTCCCTCTTGTCGAAGCCCTCCCTCTCGAGCACAATCGCGAGTACAATATGGTTACCAGAGGTTTCGTGGTCTAAGAATGAGGAGCTGAAGCGATTCGTTTCAGACCAGAATCGTGAGCACAACATGAAACGAATCGCTTCAATGCTGAGATCGTCCCATTCAAAGCCCTCCCCGCTGCTCCCTTGCGAGCACAAACAGATCTGGGATCGTCCTCGTTGTGGGTCTGAATCGTGGTCTGGGTTTCGTTTCAGACCAGAATCGAAGGGAGCGGCGGTCATCGGAGGATTCGTGGTTTGAGAAGGAGAAGCTTCGACTACTAGCTTCGGTTTGGAGAGAGGAAGATTGTGTTTGAGAGAGAGGGCTGAACTGAGGCGGGAGAAGAAAGAATAATAATAATAAAAAAAAAGCCGCCGACGGTAGCTTGCCCCTGGCAAGCGGTGGTTGCCGACCGCCGGCTGATGTGAAGAATAAGAAGGTTGACTGGCTGTTGGGTGTGAAGAGGAGAAAGAGGAAGTGGAGAGAGAAGAAATAAATTTAAAAAAATTAATATATTTTATTTTAAAAAATTTAAAAATAATTTTTTTAAATAAAAAAATATTACCACGTCAGCAATTTGTTACTTTTTAACGGAAAATTGGATGGAGGGACCAAAATGAAACTAAAATCAAACCTTAGAGACTAAATTGTCGAGGACCAAAATGAAACATAACCCAAACCTCAGGAACTAAAGTGTATTTTTCCCTAAAAATAAAAAATGTTATTAAATGTAGACTGAAGAACTCTTGATAAAGGAGCCCATGAATAATTTCCTTTTAATAAATTAAACTCCTAACTAATGAATAAGAATTTATTCCAAAATTCAGAAAGTAATTAAAAATAAAACTTTTATTTTTTTAAAAAAATTAAGTTGAAATTAATAGAAAAAAAGGATAATTGTAATGGGTGGCAACATGAAGGTAAATAATTGCAAATATAGCAATTTTTTAAAATATTTGCAAATATGGCAAAATTTTTTAATTAATTTTTTATATTCCTAAATTGCCCCTGTGTGCCCATCTTTTTTTTTTTTTTATACTGATAGAAAGTCTTTTTATTACTGATAGAATAAAGTTTCTATCAGTGATATTTCTATCACTGATAGATTCTATCAGTGGTAGAAAAATTTTCTATCAATGATAGAAAGTTTCTATCACTGATAGAATAGAAGATTTCTATCACTAATAGAAATTTTTTCTATAAGTGATAAAAAAAACTTTTTTTTATAGAAAATCATAGAAAAACTTTTGATAAAAAATCTTTCAATCCCTAATCACCCATAAAAATCTTTCAATCTCCGATAGAAATCTTTCTATCACCGATATAATCTATAAGTGATAGAAAAACTTTCTATCACCGATAGAAAAGCTTTCTATCAGTTATAAAAGATTTCTATCACTGATAGGAATTTTTACTATTCTATCAGTGATAGAAAGATATTCTATCAATGATAGAAAACTCTTGATAGAAAATATTTCAATCCCGGATAGAACCTATCAGTGATAGAAATCTTCTATCACTTATAGAAATTTTTTCTATGAGTGATAGAAAAACTTTCTATCTCTATCACTGAGACTGATAGAAAAACTTTTTGTGAGTTATAGAAAATCTTTCTATCACTGATACTTTTCTACCAGTGATAGAAGATCTTTTGTTTCTATCAGCGATGGTGATACAAGGTGAAATCGAGCATTGAAAAATAAAGCAAAAACGAACGATTATAGAAATCAAACACTGAAAAACAAAAACCAAACACGGATAGAAAACCAAATAACAACAACCAAACACTGATAGAACACCGAACAAGTGATAGAAAAATATCTATCGCCGATAGAATCTATCAGTAGTAGACAAATTTTCTATCATATGATAGAATCTATCAGTGAAAGAAAATTTCTATCACTGATAGATTCTATCAGTGATAGAAAATCTTTCTATCACTGATAGAATCTATCAGTGATAGAAAAACTTTCTATCAGTGAAAGAAAATCTGGAGGGGTATTTTAGTAAATGCAACACACAAACTATTAGATTTTGCCATTTTTGCAATTTTTTTTGTGGGTTGCTAGATTTGCAATTAATTTGGTCCATATTGCTATCCTTGCAACCAGCCTTAGAAAATTTAGGAGTGGCAACAACTGTAAAATAATTTGGATAAAGTATTACATAAATAGCTGAGGGATGTCAAAAGCATGTTTATTGACAAAAAAAAAAAAAAAAAAAAAAAAAAGAAGAAAAAAAAAGAAAAAAAGAAAGAAAGAAAGAAAGAATAAAAAAAAAAATAGAAGACAAGTTTTGTTTTGAAAATTAAAAATGTTATTAAATTTAGACTGAAAAATTAAAGATAAAAGGGCACCCATAATAGTTTTATTTTTATATAAATTAAACTCCTAACTAATGAGTCAGAATATATTCCACAAATCAGAGAGTAATTAAAAATAAAGACTAGCCTAAAAAAGAATTTTAAGTTGAAATTAATAGAAAATCTAGGAGTGACAAAAAATTTAAAATAATTTAGATAAAATATTAAAAAAGTTGTTACAAATAAAGTAAAATTAATATCTAAAAAAAAGTAAGATTAAACTACAAGGAAATCAATTATTATCCTAAATCATGTATAAGTTAGTAGTTAACTGCAAATATAATAGCCAACATGAGCATAGCTCAATGGGGCAATTGGACTTTTTGGGCCCATTTGATTTTTGAATTGTAAAAGGGGACCTTTTTTAAAAAACCTGTATTTGGGGACCCCTGTGATGGCGAGAAGACAAAAATAACCTTGGCTTAAAAACTTTCTCTATCCCTTGTCTTACGTTTTACCGTTGCTTCTTTCTTCTTCCTCACACTCGACAGAAAATCACCACAGTTGGAACACAAAGAGCCCAAATTTTAAAAACTTGTTTTTATGGACCTAGATTTTACAAATTTGTTTTCAATTTTTTTTTTTATCAATTAATACATAAATTTCAATACTTGTTTATTTTCAAATTTGGAAGTATGTTTTAAATTAAAAGGTTAAAGATTTTTTTTAATTGAAATTTAACAAGATTACCAACCAGATTTAATAAATCCCAACCGAGATTCATACAAATTCGAGCTAAATCTGACCGAAATTAATAAATAAGAGCCAAATTTAGTAAATTCCAGCAAAAAAAATGACTGAAAAACATGTAATTTTGGGTTAAATTCAGCCGGAATCAATGAATTCCGATCGAATTTTGTGAACCCCGGCCGAAAGTGGTCGGGATTCATGAATTTCCGGCTGGAAATCATGTCATCAGGTGTTTTTTTTTTTTAAATTTTCTAAAATTTGTCATTGCATGGCTTGACTTCACATTTTTTTTTTATTTTTTATTCTTTTTTTAATATTTAAAAGTCTGTCTTTATTTTTCTTTATATTAAGAAATATTATTTAAATAATTTTCTTTTAACAAATATCGAATTTTTTTTAAACATAAACAAATCTGAAAATTATATGAATGTATTTATTTAAAAAACTGAATAACTTTTAAAAATTCTTCAACATTGTTTTGAATTAAAGAGTAAAATTGGGTAGAAGTTGGTCATATTTTTTATATTAATTGGTTTAAAATTAATGGGTATAAAAGTCATTTTACACTCCAAAATCTTCTTGATGATATCCTTTTAGTAAGCAAGGGAACCTCAAATACAAGATTTTAAAAAATGACCCCTTTTTACAATCTAAAAATTAAAGGGGCCTAAAAAGTGGAATTGCCCTAGCTCAATTGACATAAATAATCTTATATTAATAACTAATAGATCCGTGGTTCATAAATTCCCCCCACTTGTTGTCAATAAAACTATAAATTATCCCATTAATTTATATTAATCAACTTTATTTCCTTACAATAGTTTTTATCTTTGTTAAAATTTGACTTGGTTTTTTAAAACATGGGAATAATGTAGAAAAAAAGACTTATGGATAAAAGTAGTGTTTATAAAAATTTTCACAAACCAAAAAAGAAATGGGTATGAACTAGATCTTACTTATTTATTTATTTTAAAATGTTTTGGGAAAGAGGATAAAGAATAATTGAATTTATGAGAAACATAAGGCATATGTGACTTTAAATATTTGTTTAATCTTTCTTTCTCTCTCTAGGAATATAAAAGTTAAAAGTTAGGATTGAGGAATGGGTTTTAGAAAAAGTGTGAAAGAAAATTATACTTTGAATGATTAAAAGATAGATGTGGTTGTTCTTGTTCCCCATTTATGTTTTCCAACAAAACTTGGTGAATACATAATTTGAAGAAATTGAGGACTCTTTCACTATTTTCTGGCTAAATATAAAATTTAGTCTTCAATATATTCTATCTTTTTTTTTTTTTTGAAAAAAAAATTAATTTTAGTTTTAATTTCATTCTCTAAGTCTTGATTATTGTTTTTAGAATCAAGATCTTACTTTTATATAATATTCAAAGTTTACTAAAAAATGCAATGTAGAAATACCTTTTATTAATTGAGTTAAAAATACCTTATATTTTAATGTCATGAGATAAACATTTTCCCAATTCATTTTACCTCTTGACTCAAACTTACCTAACATAAAATGACTTGATTTTGTAAATAAAGTATACATTAAAAATGTTATTATATATACTAACCTCGTAAAAAAAACCATAAAATCTACATAACGTGTAGTGAAAATAACGACTTGATTAAAAATGAATATCAGTCCATAAAAAATAAACTGAAATTCGGGTAAAATTGTATATAAATTTTAGGAAAGAATTCATGACTTTAGGGTTTAGTTTGAGATTGTTATATAACTTTTAAAGTAATTACTAGCAATTACTAAGGTGAGTATCATAAACCAAAAAACTAAACTGATGTCAGTCGATTTTTCTAGTCATGTTGGTCGAGTCAGTCAATTGACGAGTCTAAAGATGTTCGAATTGAATGAACCGATCAATTTTCATTTTTTTTATTAAAAAAAAATTGCAGCCACACGTCAAAACATTACTACTGGTTTCACAAGTAGTGATTACCTATTTAAAAAATATATTTATTTATTTTTTTAATTTTTCGCTCTCACGTTTTCATTTCTCCTTTTTCCCTCTCTCACATTTTCCTTTTCTCCTTCTCTTCTTCACTCTTTTCATTTTCTTTGTGTATGGTTAGTCAGGTCAGTTCCATAGGCACTCTGATGGAGAGGTTGTCGAGGCCTTTATAGTATTACATTTATAATTCGCCAGTTTCTAGCTACCTTGCAGTAGAAGTAACCGCGATCAATTTTTTATATTAGTAACTCGGGGGTGGGGGCTAGGCATGGAAGAATAAGAGCGAGAAAAATAAAATGCAAAAATTAAAATAATGGAAAATTAAAAAGGTGGATAAGCTAATCTTACCTTGGGATTGCGTAATTGGAAAATCCGATTTCAGTTTGGGTAATTCAATCATCAACTTTTCATTTAATCGATTTAATTCAATGATGTCTAGTTACTTAACTGGAAAATTCGAGAAGTGCAAGGACCCCTAAGATATTTAATCCGACCAATACTGTAACGTCAGTAATTCAAGGTAAAGCATAATTTCTTTAGTTTTGAGGTGATTTGATTCAATTTTGCTAATTAGGAGTTAAAAAGGAATTTAAAAGATAGATTTTGGTGGATTTTCAATATTTAGGGCTTGGAATTGTAGGTGGGCTGTAAAAAATGAAAGGGCAACGAGATGTATAGCTAAAATAAATAGGTGGGATTTGAAAAATAGCTAAAAGGGTTTCAAAACTAACTAAATGGCTAACGTGATTTTAATGAATAATTTACTAAATGAAGAAGACAAAATTGCCCCTAACAACAAGTCTAAGAACTTCCTATCGTTAAAATCAAATATTAGGAGAGAGAAATGCAACAGAAAGGTTGGAGATTTATTAGGAAGAGAGAGAAATAGCTGATTGCAACCCCCTAACAACCTAAATTTGAATTTCCTACGGGAAACTCTACCATCTTCCTAATAATGAAGAACTGGCTTTGGAAAAAAAAAAAACATAAAACCGGTGCAAAATAAAAAAGAAGAATGGGTACACTCAATTACACACCTATAGACGACAAAAAATGGGATGACAGAATACACATAATAGAACACTCGGTAACATATTTACCTGGAATTACACCATTTGCTCTTTGTATCCCCTTGAATTTCCAGATTAATTCCATGTATGTAGTGTAAAAAATGAATATTCAGGCTTGGTATTTAAAAAAAAAATTAATTTAAAATATCACCTCAATTTATTGCATGTCTAATCAAGGAAAACCCTTCACATTCCACCGTATAGCCCCCCATTTACAGCCCCTCTTGTTTAACAAATCGTGCAGGGGCCTTCGTGAAGACCATTTTCCAAAGAAAAAAACCATCCACCTTCGAACAACCTGCTTCCTCTCCGTCGTTCGTGCTTCCTCTCCGACGACCGTTCGACGCTCCCTCTCCAACGCCATTCGCAGCCCGCTCTCAGACGCCATTCGAAGCTTCCCCTAAGACCGTTCGAAGCTTATCCGACGTTCGTCGTTCGAAGCTTCTCCGCCGTTCGTCGTTTGAAGCTCACCGTTCGAAGTTTCCTCTTCGTTTGCTCGTCGGAACCTCCCGTCGTTCGTGAAGTCTCCCTCGCGCAGACCGTCCTCCGTTCAACCCCCCACCTTCGACCGCTCAGCCTCCTTCGCACAGACCATTCGTGAAATTGATCCCGCCGTCATTCATGCACCTGGTCCCACCGCCGACCGTTCGCATTCCACCCATCTCTGCTCGCCGTACAGCCCTCCTCAGAGCGTAGAACATTTGCGGTACAGTCCCCCATTTTTTATTGCTTTTAAATTTGAAAACAAACTGGTACAAAATCCCTTGATTCTCGGATACAAAATCTGTTTGGCCAAATATACGGTTTACATATTTACCACCATTCCCGCAGAGGTATGCCCAAAGATAAACACTTGTCAACTAGAGCGAGCGATCGTTTGAAGGCTCCGGGAGTAACGCCAGGAAGAAAACCCCAGAACAAAACGTCCCCAATCACAGTGGGGAGCGAACAGAACTCTGAAGAAGCCATGAGTGCAACAGTTTCAGTCGCTAAGGGATCCGGTGAAAAGACGAAAGGGGTAAAAAGGGACAGAGACGATGGAGGTCCGAGCAAAAAAGTAACTCCATCAAAGAAAACAAAAGTTAGCGACCAGACCAAGAAGACCAACGATGAGGTAAACAAAGTTAAATGCCCCTCACTTTAGATTGAAAGTTAAAAATGTTCATTCTCATTTGTTCATAATTTGCAAGATTGAGAAACCCACTGAGGCACGAAGCAATAAACAGACAAAAAACACAGATAAGGCGAGCCATGTGACACTAGAGGTAATCCCCTTGAAAATTAACAACCCCCTATATTTTACAACGCATTTTTTATTAGGGTATATATGTCTATATACGCTTTCCAACTAATTATTCTGGGAAGGTTGCCCCTGAAACAAGCGAGGACACCGCTAAACATGACACCGAAGACACCGAATCTGATAGTGTGACGAATGACAACTCCTCGAGTGATGACGAGGAAGAACAAGGGAAAAAAGAAGGCATCACTTGCTAAAAAGGTATAAAGTCGAACCACGTCCAAGCTTGATAACCAACAACTTTAGAAATTGTTATAAGTTGTTTCTTTTTATGTGCATATCATTTAGGAAGCTCCTAAAAAAAAGAAGGGTGGAAAAAAGGGAAAAAAGCTGAAGACCATGGTTGAAGAAGGTGACATCGTCCGAGTGGTATGTACTAGTATATTCATATTATTTACACGCATTTATGTTGCACTAGTGCTGTGAATCTCCATAGATATCGTTTATATATATGATAATCCCTTTCTTATTTGTTTGTGGCATTGATACATGCATATCTGTACTGGTATACACGGGGTTTAGACTTGTTATCGATGTCCTAATACTTTGTTTCGTGACTGTACTAGCAATGTAAATACATGCATGTCTGTATTGTACATGCGTGTACATGCATGTCTGTGCTAGTATATGGGTTTCAGTTGTTCATACTATTTCGTGTCTGTCCTAACATTTATGTTGTACTAGTGCTGTGAATTTCAGTTGTATGTTTGTCCCAACAATGTAAATATCATTTATATGATAATCCCTTCCTTATTTGTCTGTGGCACTAATACATGCATGCATTTAGTGATATATGCTCTGCTACGTGCCTGTTTCGTTATTGACTTGTACCGTGTATCCTAACGTAGGACGATCATTACTTTATGTCACCATCGAAAAGAAGTAAGACCCTAAAGATTAACCTATGTTGCAGAACAGAAATAATGGACACCATCAACAACATCTTAGGAGATAGGTGCAGAGACGCTTTCAGAAACACGTGCTTTGGCCACCTACTTGACTTCACGTTCAAAAAGACGTCTTCCCAGTTACTATTGCACCTGATCCAGCATCAGTGCAAACCCAAACGAACGTCAGAACTTTACTTCAAGATTGGAGGGAAAATCCTAAAGTTTGGTCTACGGGAGTTCGCATTAATTACGGGACTAAATTGTGGCCCATTGCCACAACTTGACAAAGACAAGCTACAAGATTCTTCCAGGTTCAAGGATGAGTATTTTGCTGACGACGAAGGTGTCAGTAGAAAGACACTTAATATAGTATTCAACGCAATGAAGCATGGTGTCGAGACAGACCTCGTAAAGATGGCGCAGTTGTATTGTTTGGAGAGTTTTTTGTTACCTAGGCAAGAAAAGGTGCACATTGAAGAGGAACATGTCCTAATGGTTGAAGACCAAGAATTGTTCACCACCTACCCTTGGGGGCGCGTCGCCTTCACACTATTGACAAACTACATGCAGAAAGCATCCGTTAGTAGGGGCAGCTTTGGTATTGGAATGGGCGGATTCGTATATGCCATCCTTGCATGGGCATACGAAGTGATACCCGCATCGAGCGCCCCACCGACCAACTACGCAAAACGGATCAGAAATACAGTCCCCCACATCATAAATTGGGAGGTCAAAGCTCAACCCGAATGGAGAGAACTACACGCAAAGATATTCCAATCCCCATCGGTTAGTATCCATTTATTTTGTTTGTTTGATATGCGCTAATGTAAATTGTAATAGTATATACACTTGTTTCTTCAGCTGGAAGTGGTACCATTGGACCCAACCGACATGGAAATGCAGATGTCGTACTTCCAACCTTTCTTGCAAGATGAGTTGGCTTCTCGGCGATTGGCAGGAGACAATCAACAAGTAGAAGGCGATGTTCGAATCCCGCCGAACTTCTCAATAGGGGCACCCCCAATGACCAGCTACATGGATGTGATGGAAAAACGCCATCAAGAAATAATTGGAAAGCTCGACAAAGTTTACTCTGTGCTAGGAGCCTTGGTGGATACTTTGAGGGAGATACACGAGCTTGCCAACCCCCCAAACTCAAAATTCAAGATGCCCGGAGATGTTGGGACTGGTATTGACCCTACAACACAAGACGGTGATGTGGAGGTATATATATGTAATTACTGTTGGTTTTTTTATCCTCATGTCCCTTCAAAAATTAGATGCATGTATTTACAACTTTCATTACTTAAAACTGAAGGGAAAAGAACAAACTGATGAAAAAGATGAGCAAGATGACCACAGGTTAGAGAAAAATCCTTCTCATCGAAGGAAAGACGACGATGGAGGACCAACAGGTGGGAAACAACAACAGGGGTCAACCACCCTCGGACCAACAACCCTTGTACAGACTGAAACTCGTGTAGATGGCGAAGGCACGAGAGATGGCGGGACAAAGAAAACAGGAGGTGGTGAAGGCACAAAGGTACGATCCCATTTAGATGAGCCCAATATGAAAAATTGTGTGAAAATTAACCCAGAATATACAGGCCTGTGATGATGCCGACGAGACAATAAACAAGGCTATACTGTCAATAGATGAGGCCAAGGTGATTGAGAAGTTTAATAGGGACCTCAAGGGTAAAGCGGTTATGATGGTAAATAACAATTGAGACTTTATTCCAACTGAAACTGTTCACATTCATATACTTTCTGACTTACTACCCTAACAACAGGAAGGACCTCATACCATACCAAGAACCACAGTCCCACAACTTGGCCCCCGATGGTCTGCAAAGGTAAACAACAACCCTATATATTGGAACTCCCATAGTTGAATATTATTAAAGAAAATAAAATGTTCACTATTATTCGTGTGTTTGTAGGCCAAGGGAATAAAAATTAAGGAACCTACCACTCCGCTCATTCAAAATAGGCAGCCCCTCCGTGAGGTGTGTATATGCATGATGAATATATTGAAACTGTTTGTTCATAGTATGTTATTTGCTTTATATACATACTATTAAAACGCGCGGGTCAACGGGACCATAACTCGGGGGGGGGGGGGGGGGGGAGCCAAGGGCTCAGATTGTGTAGGAGTGGGGAGCCTGCAAGCCACAAGAATTTATGTGGACGTGATGAGGGGCACGTGGACAAAAGAATCGATGGAATCCCTACCGCCAGAATTCTTCCAGCCGTCTTTTGATCTTCATCTTAGTCAGGGTTAAGGGTTAGGAATGAAAAAGAACAGCTTGCAAGTAATCAACTCCCGAAAACACTGATTTGGTTGCTTAGACCAACCACCTTAAGACTGGTTTTGTTGCTACAAACGTTTTTTAGACCTTGCTACTTAGTTTGGGATAATTACCTTCATCTGTTAGGGTTTCTTTTGTTAAAATTGATCATGTTTGATATGGACAACGTATGGATGCTTGATTTGGTAGCCTATGTTATGATCCCGCCGCCGTTTGTTGGCTTGCGATATAAAAATCACTTTGGAAACTGATTATGTTTGTTGGCTTACGATATAAACTTGTTGACAAATGCATGAGTTGGGACGCTCATGTGTTGCTACTCTTTGAGTCTACTTTGGATGTGCAAGTGTACTTTGAATGTTGAGATTATTATATGGAAGTGTTTTTGTTGTTCTACAGGTTTAAAAAAAATTGGTTTAGTCATATGTATGCCGTTATGTTGCCGAAAATTTTGGTGCATCCGGTTGGTATAATGTAGATCATATGTATGCTATTGTTTAAAGAATTGTATACTGTAAACTAGCCACCATCTGGTGGATACCCCAATATACCCCCCTCTGTCGCACTCGTATTTCTTTTATAATACAACGAACAACCCTCAACCAACAGGTCTTCTCACCCCATTTCGTTGCATTCAGTCAGTACAACGACGTCATCTATGTATATATGAATGCTAATTTTTGAACAATTGTATACTGTGAACTCATCATCATCTGGTGGATACCCCAATATACCCCCTCAACACTAATATTCCTTGAACCATCTAAGGAATAAACTTTCAAACAAAATGTCTCATCCTCCAAAAAAAACTTGTGTAAGGAAAAAATTAATGATAGTTGCGGAAACCAGTACATAGATGGAAATGTGTGTATAAAGAACCAATTATTCAAATCTTAAAACCACACAAAATTCAGAAAGATGGAAAAGGAAGACACAACTCATTGAACGATGGGGTTGTTGCATCCCCTACGATTATGGCCTACCTGCCCGCACCGTCCACACCTTTGAGACTGCACCCTTTCACTATGATGCTTAATCCTCCTCTTTTTTCGGCCTCCCAGAACCACGTTTTGAATTGGGGGGGGGGGGGTGAACTACGTTAACCTCGACTGTTGTTGAAACTGAATCATTCTTCATCAATCTAATAGGGTGAACGTTTGCACTGTACATCTTTTGGAGGTTTGAGTTGTGGTAAAACTCATGGACAAATGAATCGATGCCCAACCCCTTGTGACGAATAGCCATGCATGCATGGGCGCATGGGATAAGATCTAAATCCCACCTCCTGCACGTGCAACTCCGGTTACTGATATTTACTTCGAATTGCTTGTATTTATCATGGACTTGGAACTACACTCTATCAACAGGGTATATCTGCATATTTACGTGAAACATTACAACGATCAAATTTGAGTTGTGCACGTGAAAATAAGTAAGCGACTTTAAACCTGAATATAGACAACTTACATCCATCGAACGACGTGCTTTTAATGCCTCACGTACTTCTTCAGTTGCATATGTTGTAATGGTACACCTCTGAGCGCTTGGATGGTTCCTCCTATCGTAGAACCATCGTTGTAAAAAATCTCTTGTAAACTCCAACAATGGGATGATAGGTAATTCACGAGCCTCTCTCAGATAAGCATTCAGACTCTCTGAAATATTGGTAGTCATTAACACGTACCGCTTGCTCGTGGAAAATGCACGAGTCCACCGCGCATACCCCACCTCCTCAAGCTCGCCCCTAATAGAAGGAATGATTTGTTCCATCTGCCTCATGTAGTATTCGAAATCCTCGATGCACACTTACAAAACAAATCACCAATGCCCTTTGCCTTGTGGTTTTCTTTAATGTTCCTTAACAGGTGATAAATACATACACCATGATGTGCTGCTGTATATACCTTCTTAACACCTTTACCAATACTCTTATGCCTGTCAGAAACTATCACTAAATCATCCGGTTCTCCAAACGCTGCTTTCAAGTTTTGGAAAAACCACTCCCATGACGCATCAGTTTTCAGAATCTACAATAGAAAAAGCTAGCGGAAATATTTTTGAGCTCCCATCAAATGTGCAGGCCGTCAAAAGGGTGTCACTAAATTTATTCTTCAAAGATGTACCATCTACCGAAATAACTGGGAGACAGTGTTTCCACCCGTTTATGGATGCTGCAATACTCAAGAAGAAGAACTTGAACCTATCATTTGAATAAACTTCCTGGGCGGTGTACGTACCTGTAATTTTAGGCAGTAAATATCATTATACACTATGACAGAATGTTATAAAATGACAGTACAGATGGTAAATACCTGGATTTCTTTCGATCAACCTGGTAGCAAACGACGGAATTTGCGCATAAGACTCTTCAGGAGATCCTCTCAACTCATTTAACGCCTTTTTTCTACCCGTCCATGCTTTGTCATAACTGATATTGATCCCGTGCGTTTTCCTAACATACTCTATTATGTCCCGAGGTGTACAGTGCATCCTGTTAGTTATCATCATTATAGTCTTCGCATACTCACATGCAACACTCGTTGTTGCTTGCTTGTGATCATTCTGGACGACATCGAAAGAACAAGTGTGGTCGTTGATAAACTTCCTCACAATCCACAACTGCCCCGTGCAATAGGTAGATGCTCGCATATACCATTGGCATGAGTCGTCCATGCATGCCACTGTATACTGTTTGCTATTGGATTTAATTGTCTTGAATTTGAAACTCCTTTTCAGAGCCAGTGAAGAGACTACCTTCTTGAGATGTTCTTTGCATGAAAATATGCACCCCTCCGACACAGATACTATGTTGGTCAATGCATCAATCCTATCTGAGTTGACAAACTCAAAATTTTTCTCCCCCGGGATGAACTTGCAACTGCCCCTACGTTGTGTATATCAGTATCTACCCCCTGCACGTCGACAACTACACAACAGTCCCTATACGTGCCATTTTGAAATCTGTTTACCATCCAAAAGACATCCCTGTCTTCTGAGAGGACTATATTTATCGGGTTGCTTGACCAATTCCTAAAGAGTGTCAACCTGCAGATACTACTACTGTCAGCCAAGTTGAGGGACATGTGACAATGTCGGACTTGAACCCACTGTAGACTCCGACCACATCCCAAACACCCCCGAACAAAATCGTAATTTGATGTCCAACCATTTTGTGTTAATGGTAAAATTTTTGGAAAAAAATATACCAAACACTATTCCACCCCGTAGTATAAAGAAGACCTAGAGTAAGCTATATATTTGAATTAATTGAGAGAGGGCTTGAAGATTTTTGTACAAATTGAACATACCAACAAAACCACGATTTTTTCGGTTAGATGGAGAAGAAAACGGGATCTGGTGATATCAGTTATATGAAACGAGAGGATCCCATAAAATGTGGAACAAAAAAGACGTTGTACACTTAACGGTGTAGTAAACGACGTCTGTATATGCCCGGATATACCCAGGGGTAAAAATGGAAAAACACCTCCCGTCTGCAGGTCCCTTGATTTACGGTAGCCACAACCAAAAATATGAAAGTTTTTTAGCCAAAAAACTTAATGGCTTATTTTTTTCTAGCCATCTAGCACAATTTCCCAAAAATGAAAGGCAGAAAAGATGATTCTAACACGCATAACCTACTGAACCATCAAAATGAAAACATGAAAAAGGAAATGATGAATTATAAAATGGAAGATTTATTTGGGAGAATACTTTCCATGACTGAGCATGCAAATTCCCTAATTTTTTGGAAAACATTCGACTGGAAGATACGCTTTAGGAGAGTTGATAAAAAAAATAAATAATTTAATAATTTATATAATCTAATATATTATTAAATTAAAATTATTTCAATCATTAAATGTGCATTTTGGTAATAAAATTAACACAATTAATGTGTAAAAACCTACTATGGATATTTTTTATCATTAAGAACATTTGTGAAATTGGATGATCAATTTGACCCATCCACTATAATTTATGTATATCTAAGTACAAAATTACCTATATCACTTCTTATCAAGCTATTAGTTAGTCTTTAAAAGAAAAAAAAAACCAAGTTACTAATTAATTTTTTTTTTATAAAAATTAAATGATCACTTAAAATTTTCAATTGAACCATGAGTTTAAAATGTGTATTAAATTTTGCATGAGAAAAATGAAGTGATAAATGAAGTGGATAGTATAAAAAGTCCATACCTAACATATAATATTTAATAATAAGAATAATGATAAAAGAAAAAGTGGGTAAAAAAGGGAGTCAAAATTGGAGGTTGTGTGTGACAAAAGAAAAAAAGCTTTATCCAAAGTCAAACTTTAACATCTGAAGTTTCCAAATTGAATACCAAAAGTTCAGGGTCCGTTTGATAACCATTTCAGTTTTTGGTTTTTGGTTTTTTCTGTTTTTGGTTTTTGGTTTTTGGTTTTTGGTTTCCTGTTTTTTAAAAACAAAAACCACATATGTTTGATAACTGTTTTTTGTTTTCTGTTTTTAAAAAACAGAAAACCAACATTGTTTGATAACTGTTTTTGGTTTTCAGTTTTTTAAAAATTAGAAACATGAAAATATATTTTAGAGAGAGAAAAATGTGTAAAGACGTTGAAACAAAAATTTAGAGACACAAATATAAATGTTTTCAAGAGTTTTTTTTTTTTTTTTTTTTTTTTGAAAAGATGAGAGAAAAGTTAAACACAGAAAATTTAGAGAGATGAAAGAAAATGTTTAGAGAAAGAATATTAGTTAGACTCGAGAAAAGATATTCGTTAGAGAAAAACAGAAAATAAGTTAGAGTAAAAGCGATAAATTTTAGATTAAAAAAATTAAATAAAAAAAGAAAATTTAGAGAGATAGTAAAGTTAAGAGTAAAAGATATGCTAAAAAACTAACGATAAATTAGAAAAATTAAAAAAAAAAGTTCTAGCGATAGAAAATTTTGGTGATTTTTTTTTCAAAAGAAAAATTAGAACATGTTTATTGAGAAGAGAAAAGGTATTGACATATTTTTAGAAATAGACAAGTTATAGAGAAAAAAAAAAGTTTTGAGAGAGAAAATTTTAGAGAGAGAAAAATAAATTTTAGAGAGAGAAAAAAAATAGAGAATGAAATTTGTTGGAGAGAGAGGTAAAAGAGGAGAAAAGTAGCATTAGAAGAAAAATGAGTTTTTGAAAAACAGAAATCTGTTTTTAAAAACTACTTTTTTTGGTTTTTGAAATTTACTTATAATTTCAAAAACGTTTTTAAAAAACAGAAAACAGAAAACAGAAATGGTTATCAAACACTCCTGTTTTTTAAAAATAAAAAACAAAAACAGAAAACAGAAAACAAAATGGTTATCAAACGGAATTTGAAATTTCAAAATTGGTTTCTTTTTACTGAATTTTGCAAATAGACTATGATAAGGATGTTTTTTTTTTCTTCTTTGAGTGGTACGAAATCAATATTGTTGATACTCAAACTTTAAATAATCCATATTCTCCCTTTTTCCATTTTTTTTCAAAGAAAAAAATTAATTTATTATAATTATTTTTATTTTCTTAAATTAAATAAAATCATTTTTTTTAAAAAAAAATAAATAGTGCCGTAAAGAAAAAATTTATTATCATGTCTATAATTTTTGGGTTATTCATATTTTATCTTTTTTTTTTTTAATTAATCAGCATTTTTTTTTAATTTTTAGAAAAAGAGTTTCTATTTTTCATGAAAAAAATTCATATTTCACCTCTTTTACTTATCTAAACGGGTGAAATTTGACCTCAAAGTTTTAATGTCAAGTCGTCACATTAATACTCTGATAAGTTGAATTTCTACTTTTTCTCTTAAATAGTTGTCACTAGCTAATTGTTAAGGATTTGTATAACAAGACAAGACCATTTTTTTTACTATTGATTCCTTCTACCGTTGAGTTTGTGTTATTTTTTTTTTCTTTCGCCTATTTGATTTTGTGGTTAGGTACAATTTTGTTTGTTGTTAGATTAAGGCATATTTATGAATTAATTTTGAGTTTTGTATTGGTTGAATTTTATATGATTTATCTCTTCATCCATTTAGAATTTCAAATTTTATTTTCAAGATATAATAATTTCACCACTTATTTAAATTATCAAGAGTCCAATTCAACATAATTATAAGTTTAAATTAATATCAAAATCGGAACTTTATTAATAAATTTCAAAATTCAATGAGATAATAAAGAATTGAGGGGAAAAATTAATGCATAGAAGGTGAGATTTAAATTTTAAAATAGTAAGGAAGATATTTACAAAATAAATAAATATATTAAAGATGAAATTAAATATCTATAATTTATACATGGGACTCCTTTAATATGAAGACCCTATTAAAACAAAATACTTACTATAAAGTATAAAACAAACATGAAGGGACAATTTGAGATTTTTTTTTTTTTTTTTTAAAAAAAAAACATATCCAATAACATTACATTAGACAAATCCCCTTCAGGGTACAAAAAACGTCTTCTTGCGAAGAACTAGTTGTGATAGCCATAAATGCCACTCCTTTCTCCAAATAGTCGGAGGAGAATTTGAACTCAATCTTGCTAGTCTATAAGAAATTCCATTCTATTTCCGACGGACAAAGGTAAACTTCACCCCCTTGAAACATGTAATAAGATTATCAGTGTCCCACAAAGTCGAAAGTACCTCCACTACTCTATTTTCGAGCCATTAAACATTGAGATTAAGCTAAGGGAGTCTGAGCACAAATGAACCTTTGGAATCTCCATTCTCTTTGCCAGATGGGGGCCTTCCAACATAGCAAATGCTTCTACACAGAGCGGGGAGACTGAGACCGACCGAGAACCATGCATTTCATGTACAATATCTCCTCATCCATCACGTAGTATCACAACCCCAAAACCTGAGACTCGTCTCTGTTCATCACATGTCGCATCCACATGGACAACTAGAGCGGTATATGAACTATTAAAGAGCATCTGTGTATCCTTACTTCAATATGGTCCCTTTTGTATTTGTGTTTGACCTTGATAATCTTGTATATAACTGTGAATCCAGTCCACTCTTTCGCGAATTTCTGGAATCGGCCGCTCATGCATCATGCTGATTCTATCATTCCAAACGACCCTAGTGCCAATACAGATCCAACTGAGCAAGTCATCGTTTTTGGATTCAGAAATCTCAATCAGTCTATCTTGGATGGAAATACAATAGGTAGCCATATTGTCTATTTGAGGTTGCATTAGTCTCCATAATCTTTTAGCTCGCTTGCAACTGAATAACGCATGATCTAAGATGCGATTCACGGTCCGGTCCCCCATCCTTTTCAGCATTCCATAATATTTCATCAAAATCCCCCCAAAACCCATGCACCACCAATAGAGTCATTTAATCTCCGAATCAGCTCCCACGTTTCATGCCTTTTGGAATTATTTGGTTGACTGTATATACTTGTAAATCTCCACAAAAAGACCCTTCCAACCAATATTGGCATCAATATGAAACCTTAAATAATTACGAATCGACACATTCACCTCGTCAAACCACAAAAGGCATAATCCACCACTCAAACCCACTCTACACTCTGAATAATTCAAACGAGCTTTCAGTTTATTTAGAACAGCAAAATTGCACTTTGTCTCAGAAAAGAAACATAGATAAGTGGAGAGGTGCGATAACTCAGTGCTTACATTTCGAAATACCCATGGACTCCCCAGGCCACGAACATTCCAACATATGGTTTTCATAACTCTTGGCGGGACTGTCTAGCAATCCCCCGCCTCATTACTCTCAACATCCGAAATTTTGGGTCGTTTAGGGCGATTTGAAGTGATCATACAAGGTCCCTCTTTCCGTTTGTGTAGCTCCACCAAATCTGCCGGATATAAACCTTTCGGAATAAAACCCACTTGTGCCTTCTTCTTCCATGATGTCCCTCTCCTTGAAGCCTTTGGGGTAGCGCCGCGAGTGGTACCACCTGCCAGCTCAAAACTCGACTTAATACGAACAGGGTCTTCCATGATATTTACCATAGTTGACTGTGCCAACATGGTATGACTCCCCTCAATCGATGTCATCATTTTCGTCGAAGAAACCGAAATAAGTGCCTTTCAATCCTCCAAAGAGGATTGATTTAATTCCTCTAGAATCAGCCGTTTACACACAAGTAACCGGTGGTTGACTCTTCTCCCTTTCTTTCTCTCTCATCATAAGCGCAACATTCAAAGAGGCAAAAAGTTTCTGGTTACAATTATCAATTAATTTGTGACTACCCATTAAAACAGCTTTAAGAAGTGTAACCAATTAATTTGTAACCAATTTTTCCATGGCAACGCTTGCCTCTAACTCAGTGGTTGGAAAATCCTTCTGACCCGTCGGAGAGGCGCCCGACTGTTGTGAGCTTCCTGCCATCATTTGTGTATCCTCCAGTGGTGGGAACATCAGGGACTTCCCTCTACCGGAGAAATCAGCCCCCCCCCCCCGATAGAGACTAGAAAGTCGGTCCCTCATGATTTCGTTTTTCTAGGCTTCTCCGTCTTTGATCAAAAGGAAAATGTGGAGCAGCCTACATTGGCGAATCATTTGAGGTTTTGGTATCCATAGCCATAGAGAGATGGAACTCCAAATCCGATCTAGTGTCCTAAACGAATTTGTTCCAGCATTGGAGTCCTTTACTGGTGATCGAGCAAGCAACCCACCTTTGCCACCATAACGAAGCGATTTGTCGTACTGTAGAGAAGAGTTATGCTTTTGAACATATTTGTAAAATTGACTGCATTCCCTAGAGACATGACCAATTAATCCACAGAAAGAGCAAAGCTCCAGTAACTTTTTATAGCGGATTGGGATCCAGCTACCGTTCATCGGGCCATCCAGATTAATCTTGATTCCCCTTCTCAACAGTCGAGATACATCGATTTCAACATGCACACGTAGGCTTGCTCCCTAAAAGTGGAAGCCATTACGACAATCCACATCTTTAAATTCACCAATTGCATTGCCTAATCTTTCCGCCATCTCCGAAATTATACCAATCGAGGGGCAGATCCAAAAAACGGACCCAAAACGTTGCAAAAGAGAATGTGTAATCGGATGGCTTTTGGACACGAATCGGGAATTCCAGAATCAGCAATGATTTCTCAAAAAGCTAACGCCCTTGCTTCACATGATAAATCTTGAATCCCACGGGTGAAAAATAAAGTTTAAAGTTTAAAGTGTACAAACAATCATTATATATTAAAATTTAAAGTTAAAAATCATTACACAATTTAAATTATAGGAACTAAATTATTACATAGTTCACACTCACAGAGAAAAAATATAATTTTTTTTTCTTTATTCTTCCGAGTTATTATTAAGCCTAAAGGAATTTGAAATAGATCCAGAATTAAATGGGTCCTACATTGGAATGAAGCCCAAGCAACATAGAAGCCCAAAAACTGAGCCTACTGACTTGTGCAAGGCCTTAGTGTTTGAATGGGCGAATATACCACAGAGTACAGCTTAGAGGTATTGGCGTTACTAAATTTAAATAAAAATTGATCAAATGACTTTTTATTATACTTACCATGTGCATTGCACATGTTATAATTTTAGTAAAATATTTTGAAGTAAAATAATCAATTTAAAACTAGTTAAGATTAAGGAAAATTGTAGTGGGTGGCAAATTGGACCAAATTAATAGCAAATATAGCACCATGTAAAAAAAATTACAAATATAGCAAAATCTATCCGAGTCTATCTGATAGACTTCGATTATCAGAGTTTATCAGTGATAGTCTCTGATTAATCAGATCTGTTAGTCTACTGATCGACTCCGATTATTCAGATTCTAACAGTGTCTATCTCTGATAAACTTTGGTTAATCAAAACCTATCATTGATAGGCTATGATTAATCAAAGTCTATTAGTGATAGTCACTGATAGATTTTGATTTATCGAAGTCTATCAGCGATAGACACTAATATACTTTGAATAATCAGAGTCTATCAGTGATAGACACGGATAGAATCTGACAACAGCTTTTTGGTCTTGTACAATTAATTTTGCTATATTTACAATTAATTTGTAACGGTGCTATATTTGCTATTAATTTGGTCCAATTTGACATCTACGCAACTGCCCCTAAGATTAATTCCATACATTTGTATATTAGTTTTTTTTTTTAATTTTTTAAATTTTACTTCCAATATGATTTCTTGTTTTCTAATATGACTAAGAATTATGAAAGTTATTGTTATATCTAAAAATCAATCGAAGAAGATGAACAATTTATGAAGGGAATTTAAAATAAAATTCTAATTTGATATTATTTAGAATCAAATTACATGTTCAAGTATTACTATAATTGAAAGAGTAGTTTCCATTTCCATGAAGACAATATTATTAGATTTCAAATAGTGGTTGCAAAATAAAACTTGGTTAAGATGAAGCACAACCTCTTACCTAAAACATGTCAATTTATAAGTCAAGAGCATCTCATTCACATGTAAGACAATCTTTTTAGGCAAAAGGTTATCATATTTAAAGTTATCAGTACAGATTGAATTTTAAAACGTAATAAGATTAAGATTATCTCATTAACGTTGCTTTGAAAATTAGAGGGGTGCATTTTTAAAAATAGAAAATCATGAGATTTGTTTAAATAAATAGACAAAGAAATAATCTAAAATAGATTTAAATTGGCATAATTAAATTCAAATTATGTCCAATATAATAAAAACAAATTAGGGGTAAGCAAGAAAAAAAATAAAATTAAAACTAAAAATAATAGAATAGTAAATATTTTTAAATATTTGAGAATCATGATAAGTGATAATATTAATAAAGTTTTAATGATTAAAAAAAACGATTTTGAAATTAAAAATTATTTTTCTAAAAGTTAATTTGAAAACAACCCTGTAAAGTTATTTGAGAATATTGTATAGTGATAATTTCAATAAAATTTATTGATTTTTTTACAAAAGAAAATTTCCATTAAAATTAATGAACTGTTTTTTTTTTTTAATGTAATTTAAAAACCACACTAGAATTCAAAATCAAAAGAATTCTTCACAATACACAAAAAAAATCTTGATTAATTCAAGACACATGAAGTTTTGTTTTTATATTAATAAATTTAAATTAAAGACTATTCAAAAATATTATTGTTGAATGAGAAATTTCGGTCAATCACAAATTGTCACGTCATTAATTTAAATCAATGGTAAAATAAAATTGGGACCAATTACAAATTTACACATGTCCCTAAATTAAATTAATAGACATTAAAATTCGGCAAATCAAACAATGCCACTTGTCTATTATTGATACATAAGTCGAGTCCAATCAAATTATGCCACGTGGCAATTGGACCCGAGACTAATGTGACCCGAGATCATCAAAGAAATTGGGCTAAATTAAAATAATCCAATTTTATTAAAAAATGAATTGGATTAAAGCCCAAAAGAGCCAAAGCCCAAAGGTTGGGCCCAGGCCCAAGCCCATATGAGTTCCACCAAACTCTATAAATAGATGAGGCCACCATTCATTTTGGGGCATTCAGACAGAGTCAGAGAAGCCAGAGTCCAGAGCATTCTCCCAAGGTCCAGAGTCTTTAGAAGTCAGAGAGTTCAGAGAATTCAGAAGATCCAAGATTCAGAATTCGGCCATCTCAAGCCTCAGAAGATCCAACGACTGGAAGACTCCAAAGAATCAACCGTTTCTTCATCAAGATACAAGTTGAAGATTCAACCTTGCTCCATCTGAGATCAAGTTCGCCAGCCCTCAGATCAGACTCTACATTTTGAGAGAAAGCATCAGAGGATAAATATTAGAGATTGTAACACTTCTACATACAAAATCAATAAAATCAAGTTCATTTCCACGAATTAAATTTCCTTTGTCGAAATCTCGTGTGAACAAATTGGCACGCCCAGTGGGACAGTCTCTACCTCTCATCTCTTTTTCTCGCAAAGAAATCATGACTTCCGAAGAAGCTTCTTCAAAGATCGCTGCTTCAAGCAACTCCTATATGGGGCCAATTACTCGCAATCGCTCCAAGGAAACCCAACACGAAGACAGCCAAACTCCTGTCATTGCAAAAAAGATGCTGAGACGCATGACAGAATCTGCTCAACTTGAAATCGCCGCTGCAGAAAATTTTATGCTTAGCAAATTCATCTCTTATTCTCAGCAACCAAACGAAACATCTAGTCCTGATGTGATGTCTGTTATGATGACTGATGCTGGAACTAGTGAAGAACGAATGGCTAAAGTTGAGAAGAAAATCAGCATGCTACTGAAGATGGTCGAAGAGAAAGACCAAGAAATCGTCTCTCTCAGGAACCAGATGGAAAGTCGAGATGTTGCTGAATCGAGTCAGATCCCTGCCATAAAAGATAAGGGAAAGATCATTGCACAAGATCAGTCACAACATTCCGCTTCTATTGCTTCACTATCCGTTCAGCAGCTCCAGGATATGATCATGAATTCCATCAGAGCTCAATATGGTGGACCGACTCAGAACTCTCTCTTATATTCCAAGCCGTATACCAAGAGAATCGACAATCTGAGAATGCCTCATGGATACCAGCCACCAAAGTTTCAACAATTCGACGGGAAGGGCAATCCCAAGCAGCACGTTGCTCATTTCGTCGAGACATGTGAAAACGCTGGTACTAGAGGACACCAACTAGTCAGGCAGTTTGTACGAACACTGAAGGGGAATGCTTTCGACTGGTATACCGATCTTGAGCCTGAGACTATCGATAGTTGGGAACAACTTGAGAAGGAGTTCCTCAACCGCTTCCACAGCACAAGACGAACTGTTAGTATGACGGAGCTCACTAGCACTAAACAACGGAAAGGTGAACCGGTTCTTGACTACATCAACCGTTGGAGAGCTTTGAGTTTAGATTGCAAGGACAAACTTACCGAATTGTCTGCTGTTGAAATGTGCACCCAAGGCATGCATTGGGGACTCCTCTATATCCTGCAAGGAATAAAACCCCACACTTTCGAGGAGTTGGCAACCCGCGCTCATGACATGGAATTGAGCATTGCTACCAGAGGGAACAAAGATTCTATTGTCCCTGATGGCAGGAAAGAAAAAAAAGAAGTTAAAAATACTGAGAAAACTACCAAAAGCACTACGAAAGAGTCAATGGTAGTCAATGCAGCTCCTTTCAAGTTTTCGTCAAAAGGAAAAGAAAAGAAGATAGAGAAACAACAAGAGGGAGGTGAGAGACGTCGTCTGACCTTGAGAGAAAGGCAAGAGAAAGTTTACCTTTTTCCAGATTCTGACATTTCAGATATGTTAGAACAGCTCCTGGAAAAACAACTTATTGAGCTACCAGAATGCAAGCGACCAGAAGAGATAGGGAGAGTTAATGATCCAAATTACTGCAAATATCACAGAGTCATCAGCCACCCGGTGGAAAAGTGCTTCGTTCTGAAGGAGCTAATTTTGAAGTTAGCTAAAGAAAAAAAGATTGAGTTAGATCTTGATGAGGTAGCTCAATCAAATCATGCGACGATAGCAACGAATCTGAACAACCGAGTAACTCCAAGCCCGATTCAGGATTCAGTAGCAAGTTTGATCCAGTTCGGGACATTAGAGCCGATTGTTATTTGGCTTCAGCAAGAATCTGCAAGAGACATCTTCCAAGACCAACTTGAGTCTATTGAAAATGAAGACGAAGGATGGACTTTGGTAACTCGTCGAAAGAAGTAAAAGAAACATTTCGTTCAAAGAGAGCCTCACATGTTCCGAAACTACAGAAGAAAGAACATGTCACAAAAGCAGAAGAGAAAGATAAAAAGCTCGAGAAAGCTTAAACTAGTTGTCGAAGAGAGTCAGGATTTTGTTCTATCTCGACATCAATAACCCTTAAAGATTTCCCCCAAAGAACTTTCTTAATGACGATCATGGGGACATCCCTGAGATAGTCGCATGTCATGCTGTCAATACATTCCAAGAAGGTGATTCTTCCTCAAGTCCATCTCAGGTGATGACAAGGCCAGAAGATTCACCTTCATTTACAATAGATGATTTGTTGTTGCTTCCTCAAGCAACCAAAGATGCTATTGTTGAAACATTGACAAGTTCTAACGTTTCAGACGTTCCAGACTTGCAAGAACACAAATGTGCCTCATGTTATATGTCCATTAGCTTCACAGATGAAGACTTGATGTTGGGATCGAAGCCTCATAATAGGCCCTTATTTTTCTCTGGATATATTCGAGAGCAAAAAGTTGGCAGAATTCTTATCGACGATGGATCTGTGGTGAATATAATGCCTAAGTCAACCATGACACAGATAGGAATTTCAATGGACGAACTATCAAATAGTAGGTTGGTCATTCAATGCTTCAACCAAGGTGGCCAACGAGCAATCGGTATGATCCGTTTGGAGCTTGTTATTGGAGATTTGAAGGCCAACACTTTATTCCATATCATAGATTCCAAGACCACTTACAAGTTATTGTTAGGACGTCCTTGGATTCATGGAAATGGAGTGATATCTTCTACACTTCATCAGTGTTTCAAGTTCTATCAAGACGGTGTCAAGAAAGTTGAAGCCGACACTAATCCATTCTCAGAGGCAGAATCCCACTTCGCAGATGCAAAGTTTTATATGCAGAATGATAAAGCAGGAGAGATCATCCCAGGTGAGATTCCTCAGATTGAAAGTCATAAAATAGAGCATCCAAAGAATGCGAAGAAGGAGTCGATCGAAGAAGTAGATGCTTGTGAAGTTCAATCAAAGGAAACATCCGATCACCCTACAAAATCGAAAGCTCCAAAGGAAGAGGCATCGTCAAACGTCCCTATATTACGCTACGTTCCTGTATCTCGACGCAAGAAAGGGGAATCACCATTCACAGAATGTTCAGGAATTTTGAAGGTTGGTGATGTGGAGATTCTAAAAGAAAATTTCACCACGCCTCTGACAGCAATCACCAAGCAAGAGATTCAGGAATCAAAGACGGATCGTACCAAAATAACTTTGCCGAAAAGACGAACGAAGGCTGGATTTGACCCAAATGCATACAAACTCCTAGAAAAGGCAGGATACGAGTTTACAACTCATACTGAGTTTAAAAGTCTAAAAATCTTCGATGGGAGATCTGAGAATTCTTCGACATAGAAGAAGCTCCAAAAAGAAGGTTATGTCATACCATCCTCGAGAGCCGGACTAGGGTACAATCCCCCAGAGCCAGTTCGTATAACCAGAAAATGGAAAGTTGTAGATGCACATCACATAACGATAGAAGAGATGAGCGATCCAAAAGATAAAAAGAATGATGATGGCCAGAAAATCTCTGTCTTCGATCGCATTAGAGTGCCGACTACTCGTCTTTCAGTTCATCAACGGCTGAAATATTCATCTTCGGAAAAGGAAGGTCAGAGCAAAACTTCTACTCCTACCCGACGTTCAGTGTTTCATCGTTTGAGTGTGTCTACATCGAGGAAAGTAGATGAACCTTCGAGATCCGTGTTCGACCGCCTTCAAGCAACATATGGCCAATGGAAGGGAAAGTTGAAAAGTCTTGAAACAGAAGAATCTGACGAGATGAATGACAACAACGAGGTTTCCAGCACTGTTCCTTCACGGATGAAGAGAAAACCTTTTGTTCTCATAAATACAGAAGGTGCTTTAAAAGTAAAGCGACAGTTAGTCATTCTAACTAACCCTTCAAAGGTGAACCAAGAGCTTGAAGAAGAACATGTCAATTGTTGTCATATTTCTTTCGAAGAAATGCCAGATACTAAAATTTCTGAAGAAGATGCTGAAGAAGCACCCGCATCGTTAGAAGATGGCAATCAATCAACAATTGATGAACTCAAAGAGGTAAACTTGGGTACGACAGAAGAACCGCGCCCGACATTCATCAGTGCGTCACTTAGTGCTGAAGAGGAACGTGAATACTTGAATTTGCTCGTTACATATAAAGATGTCTTCGCTTGGTCGTACAAAGAGATGGCAGGACTTGATCCAAAAATAGCAGTCCACCATCTTGCGATTAAACAAGGATATCGACCTATTAAGCAAGCCCAAAGGCGTTTTCGACCAGAGCTCATTCCTCAAATTGAAATTGAAGTCAACAAGTTGATAGAGGCGGGGTTCATTCGAGAGGTGAAATATCCAACATGGATTGTAAACATTGTGCCAGTCAAAAAGAAGAACAGACAACTGCGTGTATGTGTGGATTTCCGTGACTTGAATAATGCATGTCCCAAAGATGATTTTCCATTGCCCATCACTGAAGTTATGGTCGACGCCACTACAGGACATGAAGCCTTATCTTTCATGGATGGATCATCAGGGTATAATCAAATTCGAATGGCCCTTGAAGATGAAGAGATGACAGCATTTCGAACTCCAAAAGGAATATACTGTTACAAGGTGATGCCTTTTGGATTAAAGAACGCTGGGTCAACTTACCAACGAGCCATGCAGAAGATCTTTGATGATATGCTCCACAAATGTGTCGAGTGCTATGTTGATGATCTAGTGGTCAAATCCAAGAAACGAGAGGACCACTTGCAAGATTTGAAGATAGTTTTTTACCGTTTGAGAAAGTACCAGTTGAAAATGAATCCTCTTAAATGCGCCTTCGGTGTGACATCAGGAAAGTTTCTTGGTTTCGTAGTAAGGCATCGAGGAATTGAAATCGACCAATCAAAGATTGATGCCATTCAGAAAATGCTAGAACCAAGAAACTTGCGAGAATTAAGGAGTCTCCAAGGACGCCTGGCCTATATCAGAAGGTTCATCTCCAATCTAGCAGGTCGATGTCAGCCATTTCAAAGACTGATGAGAAAAGACACAACCTTTGAATGGGATAAAGCTTGTCAAAATGCTTTTGATAGCATTAAAAAGTATTTGTTTAATCCTCCCGTTTTAAGCGCTCCAATTGCAAGAAAACCGTTGATTTTGTACATTGCTGCACAAGAAAGATCACTTGGGGCATTGCTCGCTCAAGAGGGAGATAAAGGAAAAGAATGTGCTTTGTATTATCTAAGTAGAACTTTGAATGGGGCAGAGCTAAATTATTCACCCATCGAAAAGATGTGCCTTTCACTTTTCTTCGCCATTGACAAACTGAGACATTACATGCAAGCCTTCACGGTGCACTTGGTGGCAAGGGCTGACCTGATCAAGTATGTCTTGTCTAGACCAATTATCTCAGGGAGGTTGGCTAAGTGGGCGATCTTACTTCAGCAATATGACATTGTCTATGTTTCGCAAAAGGCGGTGAAGGGGCAAGCCTTGGCAGACTTCTTAGCCGACCACCCGGTACCGTCAAACTGGAAATTATCTGAAGCCTTGCCTGACGAGGAGATATTTTACATTGAATTGGTCGAGCCTTGGACTATGTATTTTGACGGAGCAGCTCGAAGGAATGGCACAGGGGCAGGAGTAATATTCATTTCGCCTGAAAAACATATGTTGCCATATAGCTGAAGGAAATAAAAGTCCCCACGTAGCGGAAGCGCATCGATTGGACCTTACACCGTATATTAATTAACATTAAAATACCGTTACGAAAACTCAAACAAACTTTAAAACCCTTTTTTAAAGCTTCTGTAAAATTGGTTTAAACATGCTTAAAATATATCTAAATTTATTTTCATGCTTTTCTAAAGAAAAGAGGAAGAACCGTTACAAACCTCCGTTGTAGACTTGACCGTTCTTTGCCAACGACGCTCCACGAACGAAAACGCAGCAGCCGCCTTAGCCTCTTGATCGCTGGAATTTTCTTCTTGATCGACACAATCACCACAGAGGTTACACTGGTATGTCTCTGAGTCTAGGAGGCAAAAGACTTGTGAGAGTCTTTCTCTAAGAGGGAGGCTAGAGAGAATTCTAGGTCTTGTCTTTCAAGAGTGTCAAGTGTCATGACCAATTAGGTCTAGTGTTCTATTTATAGAAGAGAGGCCATGAATAAAATATTCAATTAAATCAATCTTTTCCAAAATTGATTCAATCTTATTCCTTAATTAATCAATCATGATCAATCAATTCCATAATTGATTAATCTTTTCCACAAATGACTAATTACTTCCATAAGTGATTAGATCATTTCCATAAATGATTAATCACTTCCTTAAGTGATTAATTATTTTCATAATTGATTAATTCTCGGTTAATGAATTCTTTAATTAATTAACCACCAATTAAATATCACATATTTAATTCCCGACCTAGAATTAATTAATTTGCCCAAACACATTTTAGGCCTTAAATTAATTAATTCATTATTTGAACTCTTTCAAACTTCCATAAATTTATATTTGAACTTTTCAAATATTAATTTCTCTCATAATAATATATCAATATATATTATATTTGTTTCCCTTAATAAATTGAACATTTTCAATTTACTATTATTACTTAGTTGCCTCAAATTACTTTACGAGCTACCAGTGGGACCTAATGGACCTGCAGATCAGAAGCTCCAACGATGTAAGATTAATTGGTCAAACTCATTAACCACATTAATCAATATTCGTTAACTGTGTGTACATTCCACTATAGACTCACAGTTGCACTCTTCTCACTGCAGACATATTTTCTGTGTCCACGGATCTAGACCAATATCGACTAGTTAGTCCTTCACGAGTGTTCGTAACCCTAGCTGGGTCAAATTACCGTTTTACCCCTGGGTTACCTCTATTTCCTTAAGTACCAATTCTCCTCTAATGAACAACCTGTTTGTGGTCCAACCATCAAACAGAAAACCCTCTCGTGCCATTGAGAGGGTAGGGCCCTTTGTTCAAGACTCGGAGTAACCACTTAAGGGAACACTCATCTGCTTCCCTATAGTCGGGAAGGAGTGAATTCCATCTTGTACGATTATGTTCCTAGCTCCCCATTCGGTCTTGTTCCCAAAGTGGTAGGCTTATTGAGTCGGCGTATTGGCCACTCTCACCCATAAAAATCAAAGGACAATCTCTCATGAGCAGGAGTCCATAATCAACTCAGGATTAAGACTAAGTTGTCTAGGTCGTCCTAGTGAAATAGAAAACCAACTAGTTAACGGTGTTATAACCAGTGGTTACTATTTCGCGGTTCGGTCTTATGCAAACTCATTGCATAGGATACCCCCACTCGCATGTCTCCTACACGAACGCGTTGGATCGCAGCGTTTGTATCAAATACAAAGTGGGTCGTATCCATAGTGTCACCAGGATAAGGCACCCAGTCTTATCCCTATACTATAGACCCTTTAGGCTGTTTCTTGAACAATGATCCCATATGTCGCTACATATAGTTCAAGACTCATATTACAACCTTGGATGTCTAGTTTATTGGATTAGGGTTATTATTAGGCAAAGACAAATATAAAATAACTAATAACAATTAATGGAAAAATATATCAATATTATTTCATTAATATCCGGTCAACGGTTACATTCAATATCTACAAGTTTTAGGGCATAAAACCCAACAATAGCTTCACATTTGGAGAAGTGTGCTCGAACAATGTCGCTGAATATCAAGCGCTCATCATTGGTCTTCAAATAGCCAAAGAGATCGGGGTGACGTACATTGAAATTTTTGGAGATTCAAAATTGATAGTCAATCAATTGTTGCTCCAATATGAGGCAAAACATGAAGATTTAATACCTTACTTCAATTACGCCAGGCAATTATTGGAAAACTTCGAGAGTGTGACGATAGAACATGTTCCAAGATCTGAAAATACAAAGGCTGATGCATTGGAGAATTTAGCCACTGCTCTGACGATTTCAGAAGGTGAAGTTCTAAGCATTCCACTCTGCCAAAGGTGGGTCGTGCCTCCAACTGAAAAGGAAAATCAAGAAACTAATGCAATATCTGTCTATGTGATTGAAGAAGAAGATTGGCGACAACCGATTATAGATTACGTACAGCATGGAAAGCTTCCTGTCGAGATGCGTCATAAGACTGAGATACGAAGAAGAGCATCTCGATTTATCTACTACAAAGATACCCTATATCGTCACTCATATGAAGGCTTTTATCTTTGATGTTTGGGAAATGATGAATCAGTGCAGACATTAGAGGAAGCACATTCAGGTGTTTGTGGAGCTCATCAATCCGGGCCAAAGCTTCATTTTCAACTAAAGAGAATGGGCTACTATTAGCCTACGATGGTTCAGGATTCGATGCAATATGCAAAGAGGTGTGAAGCTTGTCAATTTCATGCCAACTTCATACATCAGTCACCAGAGCCGCTCCACCCAACTGTAGCTTCATGGCCATTTGAAGCTTGGGGACTTGACCTTGTTGGTCCTATAACACCCAAATCATCGGCAGAACACTCTTATATCCTTGCAGGAACTGATTATTTCTCAAGATGGGCTGAAGCTGTTGCATTAAAAGAAGTAAAGAAAGAAAATGTAGCAGATTTTGTTCGTAATCATCTCATTTATCGATATGGCATTCCTCATCGCATCGTGACAGATAATGGAAGACAGTTCTCTAACAGTTTGATGGACAAGTTATGTGAAAAGTTTGGCTTCAAACAATATAATTCGTCTATGTATAATGCTGCTGCGAATGGTTTGGTTGAAGCATTCAACAAGACGTTATGCAACTTGTTGAAGAAAGTAGTCTCCAAGACGAAGAGAGACTGGCAAGAAAGAATTGGTGAAGCGTTATGGGCGTACCGGACCACTTATCGTACTCCAACAGGAGTCACACCCTATTCTCTTGTCTATGGGGTAGAAGTTGTCCTCCCACTGGAAAGAGAGATCCCATCGTTGCGAATGGCGGTGCAAGAAGGTTTGACTGTGGAAGACAATGCTAAGTTACGTCTTCAAGAGTTAGAAGCATTAGATGAGAAAAAACTGGATGCTCAACAAGCTTTGGAATGTTATCAAGCGTGCATGTCTAAAGCTTTCAACAAAAAGGTACGACCTCGTTCATTTCAGGTTGGTGAGCTCGTACTCGCAGTTCGAAGACCTATCATCACGACTCGACATACAGGACACAAGTTTACACCTAAATGGGACGGACCCTACGTTGTGAAAGAAGTCTACACAAATGGAGCATACAAGATAGTTGACAAAGACGGGCTCAAAATTGGCCCAATCAACGACAAGTTTCTCAAGAAATATTATGCTTAAAATGTAATACTCCTTATCGTAAGAGTATAAACTACATGATACTCCTGGCCCGCATGAGTTAAAAAGGTGAACGGCTAAAAAAAAAAAAATCAAATTTGTACCCTGAACTACGTTATGACTTGACCCCATATATTAATGGGTACGTAGGCAACTTAAAGGAAACTTTAAGCTCGGTCCATAAAATAAAAAAAATCATTATCCCATGTTGGTAAAAAAAAAGAAAATTCATTCTTGAATAATACAAAAAAAAATTGTATGTGAATTACGATGAGAAACAAGTCTGATATTGAATGATAAAGTTTTCCTATTATAAAAAAAAGGGATACATCTTCGATATAAAAAAAAAAAGCTACAAAAGAAATTGAGGTCTGATCACGGCATCCACTTGTAGTTATTCAGCTCTTCTTGTGCGTCTTCCAACATTTCACGAAGTATCGTCAGAGTTTTAGCATCAGCATCAGTAAGAACAGGGGCATCTTCAATACTACTTATAGTTCCTTGCAGTTTGGAAGCCTCGAGTTAATTTTGTTTTAAAAGATCCTCCTTCTCGATAACCAACTTAGAAATCTCAACTAGCTTAGCTTTCACAGTTTCAAGCCTAGCTTCCAATTCTTCTTCTTCTCGCAATGCTTGCAGATGTTGTTGCTGAAGTGAACCTTTCGCGGTGAGTAGTTCACTGTCACTGTATAGTATCTTCTCCAAGCTAAACCTCGTCTCTTCCAGTTGGCGATTCTTACTCTCCAAAGTTAATTGAGAAGAAAATGACGACTGCAGCTGTTTATACTTTTCTACCTTCTTGAAATACGCACTTACAATTTCTTTAAGAGAATCCAAGCTGGGTACCCTGATAGAGAAAAAAAAAAGTCATGACTTATGCGCGCAATGCAATGATTAATAAAGTTTAGGCAAAAAGAGCTACCCCTGCTGTGATCAGTTAGGCCAACCAGAGAAAACTCCGGTTCAGGGTCCCTGCAATAGGTGTGTGAAAGCTAGTGCCACATATAAATGCTTGATTTAATTTTCACTTATAAGCACCTAAGTATGGAGGAAAACAAACTAATTTGTTCCATTGACTCGTTAGTAAATCCTTAGTGCCAGTGTAGAGGGAAGATGAGTTGAGAGTTTAATAATCCAATCCCGGGCTAGTAGAGTCTGGTCTCGTTGAGTTAGATATCGCTTGTGCAAGTTAATTTTGGAAAAATTTTAATTTGTCTCCCTCATTGTTCCTTATGTGTATGTCTCTTGCTTGCTTGACTATTGACTTTTGAGCCTTGAGGATTGAGTCATGTTTGTTGCATCCATTCTTTCACTGTATGTTTTATTTTTAGTTTGCTCGAGGACTAGCAAAAGCTTAAGTTTGGGGGTATTTGATAGCGAGCATAGCTAGCTATTTTTCTCTGATTAATTAAGCTAGTCTTTTACAATTATTTGCCCAAATTTATGCATTTTTATGTTTTATTTGTAGGAAGTATGTGCTTGAAGCTTAATTCAGAAATTGGAGTCAAATGGAGCTTCCAATCTTTAAAAAAAAAATAAAAAATAAAAAATTCATAGTGTCGCGACGCTAGGACCAGCGTCGTGACGCTATCGACAAATTTTCCAAAAACGCGGTATCGCGACAGCGTCGCGACGCTGTCGCCAGATTTTCTATAAATTCATCTTTTCATGCTACGGCCAAGGGGAGTCCATTGGTTAGATTTTAGCCCTAATTTCGACTAGAGACCTTTGGTGGGAGGTAAAGCAAGGCCAAGGAGCGGGAATCAAGCGAGAAGACGTGGAGATCGTGACGGGGACGTGCCAGTTTCGACAGATTCGAGTTTTCCTTTCTCTTTCCCTTACCTTTTGTAGTTTTTATGGCTTTTCTTTCAATTTGTGTTTGTAGTTTAAAGACTATGAATTGCTAGTTGTTTGTCTTAGGGATTGATGTAGTTGTTTTAGTTTGTTGGATTGATTTGTGGTATGAATATGCATTTATTTTACCTATGCAATTATGGTTAAATGCTTTCAATTACTTGATCACTAGTTGAATGATTTGAGTGTTGAATCTTGCTCGGGAGAGGGGATTTGGCCTAAGACTTACTTTATTTAATTGCATGACTAAAGTAGAAATTCTAAGTTTGTGACGGGATTTGGAATAACTTTAGAAGTTGCTTGAAGAACTAAACTCAAAGCCTTGCATGTTAATGAACTTAGATAGGGATATCAAGTTGATTGCATGCATGAGAATCAATTATGCTCGGGAGAGATAGTTGTGATAAAAGGTTCCTAGACTTCGTAGAATAATTGCATGTTAAATTCATCCCATTAATTTATCATCAATCCCAACAATGAAATCAATTCCCTAAGAGTCTTTCCATTTGAGTCTCCACTTTTATTTTATGCTTTTTGTCTTTAGATTTATCTTTATCATTGAGTTTTGCTCCCTAAATAAAATTGAACAAAAGTATTCACGATACTTAATTTGCTAGAAAACCAATCCAGAGGACGACACTCGTTTTACACGAAAACACTATATTATTACTTGACCCGTACACTTGCGGTAAGCAAATTGCACACCAAATTTTTTGCGCCGTTGCCAGGGATTGGTATATTTATTTAAATTAATATTGTGGAAAAATTGTTTGATCTTAATTTAGGGTGTATTTTTACTTTTCTAGGTTGATTGCATTTTTTTTCCTTATTTGTTTTTGTTTTCCTTAATTAGATTGTATTTTATTTTTTTGTTATTTTTATAATTTTTTGTTTTTAGGTAGATTGCATTTTTTTCCTTTATTGTTTTTGTTTTCCATTTTTGGATTTTTCCATATTTGTTTGAATTTCCCATAGATAGAATTTCCTTTTTAGTTTTATCCTTTGTAGATTAATTTTTCCTTATTTGGTAGTTTTCTAATTTGTTTTTGTCATATTTGATTTTTCATTCCTTAGTTGTTTATCTTTTCATTTTGTAAATTATATTTTTATTTATTTTTTTTCCATATTTGCTTTCTTGCCATATTTAGTTTTTCTTTTTTTCTTTTTTGTTTTTTTTCTCTTTTCTATTTTGTTTTCTTTGTTCTTATTTTTCTTTCCTTTTTTGTTTGAGTCTTTGTCATTTGTTCTTGTTGGGTTATTATTTGATTGAAAGCCTAATTATCATTGTTGCTTTAATTGATTTGAATGGCTTTTTATTCAACACCATATTCCAATTTTTCATCTTCAAGTTATACCCCTTTAAATGAAAATTCTTCCTTGGAAAGCATAGTTCAAAATTTTATTGAGGAGTCTAGAGCAAGGAGTCTAAAAATTGATGAAATCATAAGAGGACTTCAAGCTCCACATGAAGTTAGTGAGGTGGGATCCACTTCCATAAGTTGTCTAGTGAGTCATGTGGCCGATGATTCATTGGCACCCATTCATGAGCGTAGTTCTTTCGATCTTGATGAGGATGAGCAGTGAGTTGCATGAATAGTGGGGATGAATTGGAGAGTTGGAGCACCTATCAAGAACTTGGTTGTGAGGAAGAAAAAGAAAATGAGCTTGTAGTGTCAGAGGAAGTTCAGGAGGTAGAGTTTGAGGTTGAAAAGCCTTCGTCTGCTTTATCTTCTCCATCCTTTGTATATTTTGATTATTCCTTTTTCTATTCTCACGAGTCAGTTTTAGAGTCATAGTCTCTTTATTTTGATATTTCTCATTTGATGCTTCTTTTATTCAAAAATACAAAAAATAATTCTGTTTCAGGGGCCCATGAGAAGCTAGTAAGTTTTCTAGCGATCGTTGGTTATATTGATTCAAGGAAGAAGGGCCCAAAGAAATACGAGAATTTTTATGTGCCTTGACAGACTGCACGAGCACGTCGAGCTAAAGACGATAAACAAGCGCTTATGGGAGGCAACCCAAGTTACTTTGTTATTGTTTTTTTTGTCTTGTTGTTTTTGTTTTGTAGGAGTTCTCGTGCTCTTGTCTTTGCCAAGCAATCATGAAAAGGTCATCATTCCAGGGCAGTATCGTTCACTCCTCCTACTCTTTTATTGTTCTCATGATTGATTATGCTTTATTTTCTTTATACATTGAGGACAATGCATGCTTTAAGTTTGGGGGTGGATTATCATGTTTGTGGAGAACTTGAGCATCTGAGTTCGGGCTATAGTTTTGAGCTTTCTTTGAATTGAGCATATGGTTGTTTTCTGGATGCTATTTTTGCATGGCTATGATGTCCTAGGATAGGCTTTCTTGTCAATTTTCAAGCTTTCGATGAGTTGTAAGCATGAGTGCCCAAAAAGGGAGACTTTTTAAACTTTTTCTAGGAGATGGCTTGCGTGAGTAGAGTATTTGTCTTGGCTAGATTTGGATTTGAATGCTTAGGAGTGAATTATTAGGTTCATATGCTAGTTGTCACCTCGATAGGGGTAGGGAAGAGCTAAAGAGTTAATTTTTTGCAAATTAGCATGTTTGATCTTGCTTAGGAGGAAAGAAAAGAATATATGCTTATCATGCTCATAAAGAAAAATCATTCTTGTTGTTACAATTTGAAAGAGAAAAAAAAAAGTCATGACTTATGCGTGCAATGCAATGATTAATAAAGTTTAGGCAAAAAGAGCTACCCCTGCTGTGATCAGTTAGGCCAACCAGAGAAAACTCCGGTTCAGGGTCCCTGCAATAGGTGTGTGAAAGCTAGTGCCACATATAAATGCTTGATTTAATTTTCACTTATAAGCACCTAAGTATGGAGGAAAACAAACTAATTTGTTCCATTGACTCGTTAGTGAATCCTTAGTGCCAGTGTAGAGGGAAGATGAGTTGAGAGTTTAATAATCCAATCCCGGGCTAGTAGAGTCTGGTCTCGTTGAGTTAGATATCGCTTGTGCAAGTTAATTTTGGAAAAATTTTAATTTGTCTCCCTCATTGTTCCTTATGTGCATGTCTCTTGCTTGTTTGACTATTGACTTTTGAGCTTTGAGGATTGAGTCATGTTTGTTGCATCCATTCTTTCACTGTATGTTTGATTTTTAGTTTGCTCGAGGACTAGCAAAAGCTTAAGTTTGGGGGTATTTGATAGCGAGCATAGCTAGCTATTTTTCTCTGATTAATTAAGCTAGTCTTTTACAATTATTTGCCCAAATTTATGCATTTTTATGTTTTATTTGTAGGAAGTATGTGCTTGAAGCTTAATTCAGAAATTGGAGTCAAATGGAGCTTCCAATCTTTAAAAAAAAATAAAAAATAAAAAATAAAAAATAAAAAATTCATAGCGTCGCGACGCTAGAACCAGCGTCGTGACGCTATCGACAAATTTTCCAAAAACGCGGTATCGCGACAGCGTCGCGACGCTGTCGCCAGATTTTCTATAAAGTCATCTTTTCATGCTACGACCAAGGGGAGTCCATTGGTTAGATTTTAGCCCTAATTTCGACTAGAGACCTTTGGTGGGAGGTAAAGCAAGGCCAAGGAGCGGGAATCAAGCGAGAAGACGTGGAGATCGTGACGGGGACGTGCCAGTTTCGACAGATTCGAGTTTTCCTTTCTCTTTCCCTTACCTTTTGTAGTTTTTATGGCTTTTCTTTCAATTTGTGTTTGTAGTTTAAAGACTATGAATTGCTAGTTGTTTGTCTTAGGGATTGATGTAGTTGTTTTAGTTTGTTGGATTGATTTGTGGTATGAATATGCATTTATTTTACCTATGCAATTATGGTTAAATGCTTTCAATTACTTGATCACTAGTTGAATGATTTGAGTGTTGAATCTTGCTCGGGAGAGGGGATTTGGCCTAAGACTTACTTTATTTAATTGCATGACTAAAGTAGAAATTCTAAGTTTGTGACGGGATTTGGAATAACTTTAGAAGTTGCTTGAAGAACTAAACTCAAAGCCTTGCATGTTAATGAACTTAGATAGGGATATCAAGTTGATTGCATGCATGAGAATCAATTATGCTCGGGAGAGATAGTTGTGATAAAATGTTCCTAAACTTGGTAGAATAATTGCATGTTAAATTCATCCCATTAATTTATCATCAATCTCAACAATGAAATCAATTCCCTAAGAGTCTTTCCATTTGAGTCTCCACTTTTATTTTATGCTTTTTGTCTTTAGATTTATCTTTATCATTGAGTTTTGCTCCCTAAATAAAATTGAACAAAAGTATTCGCGATACTTAATTTGCTAGAAAACCAATCCAGAGGACGACACTCGTTTTACACGAAAACACTATATTATTACTTGACCCGTACACTTGCGGTAAGCAAACTGCACATCATACCCGAATCTCAGAAATTGTATGAAGTATTTTGACTGCCTCTTGTTTAAGGCGAGGTATTTTGTCGAACGGAGTGTGTATGATCTTCGCGTGTATGCTCTCCCACAGGGCAAGGGCAGACTGTTTCCTATAATTGGAGATAACATCGTCAGCACAGTAATCAGAGATCTCAGACGCAGCTACATAGGTCGTTGTCTTCTTTTGTTCAGGAATTTCATCAATTACAGGATGACAAGATTGAATCACGACTCTATCTGTTGGCGCTTTGGAATTGCCCACACGCACAGCTACAGAATCAAAAATGTCTGGACTCACGAAAGAAGGAGGACTATGATGCCCGTCGGCTTCTATAAGGGGATCATTTAAAGGTGACTGCAAAATAAAAAAAAAAGTAAGCAATAATGATAATAATAATAGTAAAATATTATTAATGGAGAAGGAATGAAAAAAAAACTTACCAGTGGTGCAAGGAGTTCAGGAAATTGTGATGCGTTAGGAACTCCATCAAAATATTCATCTTCACATACTGATGGTTGTCTGGACTTTTTAGACGTTTTCCAGTGATGATCGTCACTACTGCTATGACTACCATCATTATCCTTAGAGCAAAATTCACCAGGTTCAAACATGCGAATCATTTTGCCTCTGTTGTCATTACCAACCTTTTTAGGAAACTTGGGCTTAGAGGGAAGAAGAGAAGCGCTGTCCACCAACTTTTGTATGCCTTCTTCAAGATAATTCTCATGTTTGGCTAACCACCAACTTCTGTAGCGTTGAGTAACTTGAGTGTGTGGTTTCATTGCACGAGCAGGAAGGTATACTTGGGATAATGTTTCTCTTTGAGTGCATATCCTCCAAAGACGTAACACATTCGCTAAATTTGCCTCATGAATTTCTTTACCCAAGTCATTCGGTATGTCTTGATAGAATCCAAATTGTCGACTAAATCGACAAGGACTATAAGCTTCAATAACCATCAACGATCCACAACGTGAAGACAAGAAACACGACCGAATGCTTATGAAGAATGAAGAAAGCCAAAACGATAATTTCCCGTCATCTTTCAAAAGCTCGCCTGTATTTCTGGCTTGAAGACTCGCATACCATGACACATATTTACCTTTGTGAATATGTACACGAGCTTCAAAATCGTTAAAGTACTTAGCCTCACCCTCGCCAGAAAACTCAACCATCATCGAGCCAATGACAGGTGCTGGGACTTTGTAATGCGTGTTAAAATAATAAGCCAGCCAAGCGTGGACATAGTGCAAAGGGAAACAAGCCTTTGAAAATCCAGCAGAAGGAGATGCATTGTGAATCTGGCCAAGTCCATGATAAATATTGGCCAAAACAGGAATAGCAAGACTGAAAAACGTAACCTTCAGCCATAAGACTGACGACTTTAAAAACTCCTGGACGAAGAGAAGCACGTTGGTCGGGAAATACAAATGCGCACAACCAACAAGAAAGAAAGGCAGCCAGGTATGTCTTATCTTTCAATTCATCTTCTACGCCCAACATGCAAAATAGATCCATTTCTTTTTCGGACCAACCGTGACGCTTGATAGGAGCCCCATTTGGATTATGGGTCTGACGTGGACGAGAAGTCTTCTTCGGCTTTCGGGAAGGAGGTTTTACATATTTCGAATCTCCTTTGAACCAGAAAGAAATCCACGATTTGATAGGAATTTGAAGGCGATCGCGTTGTTGAGATGCAATGTGATAGTACGCAGCAAAAAGGTACTCACAACTTTTCGGGCAATCTTCATCCTCTCGATCAGGCGAGCCTAATAATTCCTCGCAGCAAGGGACAACTTCATCATAAAACCTACCCTTGATGGAAAGACCTCCTAATCTCCACATGTCCCATAGAGAGATAGACAACTCTCCTGATGATGTGTGAAGTGTATTTGTGGATGGACACCGTGCTTCACAAAAAGCTCGAACTATATCATTATTGCGATCATAAGTGTATAGGGAAGTCATTACAACATCAAACAAACGAGCCTTCTTCAGTATCGGCGTATTTAAAGAAATTACGTCCTCTAACCATTCCCAATAATCATGAATATAAAAAAATTCTCCATGAATTCTTATTGAATTACCCCAACGAACTTGTTCGTCTCCAATAATTCGACGACCTAAAGTTTATTCTGGATTTTCACTCGACGCCTTATTATGCATTGGAGACTCTAAAAACCACGCCTTCAATGAAGAGTCGTGACTCAAAAGTCTTTCTTCTAACCATCTAGACAAACAGGTTGAATTATCCAGGCAACGTTGTGATCCCCTAAAATTATCGCATATTGTCTCTCCTACAGGAAGAATAACGCCATTTTCAACAGGCTGATCTCTATCCTTCAAGATGACTAAGCAGTTTTTCTCAGGATCAGGGTGCTCAGTGAAATACACCATGATGGAGATAAGTTTCTCTACACAAAAAAAAATGTCAATCTTATCCAAGACGTTACGAAGGCAAGAAAGTGATGCATGAATAATCAATCATACAAAAAAATATATAATCAACTCTATAAGACACTATAGTCATCAAAACGAGTGGTCTAGCCAGAGTGCATCATTGTAGGCGGATCTGGTGACTACCCCTGCAGGTTACTCAGATCACCCAATAAAATGGGGACTGGTCTAGCAGGAGTGCATCACTGTAGGCGAATCTGGTGACTACCCCTGCAGGTTACTCAGATCACCCAATAAAATGGGGACTGGTATAGCAGGAGTGCATCACTGTAGGCGAATCTAGTGACTACCCCTGCAGGTTACTCAAATCACCCAATAAAATGGGGACTGGTCTAGTAGGAGTGCATCACTGTAGGTGAATCTGGTGACTACCCTTGCAGGTTACTCAGATCACCCATTAAAATGGGGACTGGTCTAGCAGGAGTGCATCACTGTAGGCGAATCTGGTGACTACCCCTGCAGGTTACTCAGATCACCCAATAAAATGAGGACTGGTCTAGTAGAAGTGCATCACTGTAGGCGAATCTGGTGACTACCCCTGCAGGTTACTCAGATCACCCAATAAAATGGGGACTGGTCTAACAGGAGTGCATCACTGTAGGCGAATCTGGTGACTACCCCTGCAGGTTACTCAGATCACCCAATAAAATGGGGACTGGTCTAGCAGGAGTGCATCACTGTAGGCGAATCTGATGACTACCCCTGCAGGTTACTCAGATCACCCAATAAAATGGGGACTGGTCTAGCAGGAGTGCATCACTGTAGGCGAATCTGGTGACTACCCCTGCAGGTTACTCAGATCACCCAATAAAATGGGGACTGGTCAAGCAGGAGTGCATCACTGTAGGCGAATCTGGTGACTACCCCTGCAGGTTACTCAGATCACCCAATAAAATGGGGACTAGTCAAGTAGGAGTGCATCACTGTAGGCGAATCTGGTGACTACCCCTGCAGGTTACTTAGATCACCCAATAAAATTGGGACTGGTCTAGCAAGAGTGCATCACTGAAGGCAAGTCCGGTGACTACCCTTGCAGGCTACTCAGATCACCCAATCAAACAGGGGACTGGTCTAGCAGGAGTGAAATCACTGCAAGTGAATTTGGTGACGACTGTTGCACGATGTTTACACATTCAAGCAAAAAAGAAATATATTGCAATAATATATGTGCAAAAAAAAAAAAGACAGAAAATATCTATGGAGCAATCAAAGCAGTTCATATGTGCGATATTCAATAAGACACCAATGAAATATATGCATATTCAAAATAAATAAATAAATAAATAAATAAAAAATAAGTTTGAATATGTATATACCTTCCAAATAGTGGACAAAGATTAAGATTGATCCAAGGAGTTTGTCCAATCAATTGGTTAATTCCAAGTCCTATAAAGAAAAGAAGATAATTAGTTAAAAAAAAAAGAGGAAGTTGCAAAGTGAGTAAAAAAAAAAATGGTTTCAAACTAATTTTTTTTTAAAAAAAAAACATTTTGCGAAAAAAAAAAGAAAAAAAAATTCAAGTTTGCCGGAACTTTCCTTTTAAATCAACAATTGACCTAAATCTATGGTTGTGTGCAAGTTGGGGGCGTTATGTGTGATGTGAGGCATGCTTAGAAATAAAAAAAAAAAATAACGTGAATGGCTGGCAAAAAAAAAAAGAAAAAAAAAAGGGGGGAGAAAGTATGTACATATGTGTGTGCTGTGAACAAATTAAAGTTTAAAAAAAAAAGACAAAAGAATGCATTAGTAAATTTGCCTCAAGAAAGATTAAAACTTCATATGTGCTAACAATGTGATTAAATTAAGGTTCTTATGCGGCAGTGTAGAATAAATATATTTTTTTAAAAAAAATTATTGTTTATGTGTGCGGCAACAACCCTCACATGTATATGTATATATGTTAAAAAAAAAAAGAAAAAAAGAAAGAGACTCTAGGGCATGAAGCGGCAAGCATATGGATTGTATACGTGGGTTTGAAGTCAAAATTAAAAGGAAAAAAAATGAAATTGTGCATGCTCCATAGTGATTCGAAAGAAGATTTATATACATAGGTGTTGGCGGTTGCGGCAATGGACATACACCAATGAAATAAAATTGGAGGTTATGTACATCATGGAATACATACAACAAAAGGCAATATAGTATGTGTGCGAAGCAAACAATTTATAGACCAAGACCGTGGCAACAACAAAACAAATTGATTGAAGCTTATGGCAGTGGCTAAAAAAGAGGTTTCAAGAGATCTTTTTACTTACCGATGGTGCGAGGAAGAAGCGGGAAGATTATTGCTCGAATTCAAGGCCTACACAAAGGAGAAAATATATGAGCATTTGAAGTCAAATGGAAGAAAGAAAAGCAAAATTAAAGTGGAGAATTTTTTTTTTTTACCTAGACTTCTTGCTTGGGTGGCCTTGTGTCTTGACCTATGCAACTTATTCAATTTATAAGGGAGTAATTAGGTCAAACACATAAGGGAAAAGTTGATTCTTGGCCAAGGAAATTTTTTCCTAATCAAATATGGCAAAGAATTTCCTACAATTGCTATTTAGGTAAAAATATTGTCTCTCCCAAATTATATGAATAAAGAGAGAAGTTTTGGCCTAATAAAATTGGTAAGCCAAGAGACCTCAAATCTTCGTTCAAAGTACCTATCTACCTCCAAATTCATGCCCGAGGTAGAGAAAAAAAAATTGTCACAATTTTGGCTAAAATTAATTTTCCAATTTCAAAAAAAAGTATTGGAAATCAAAATTCAAAAATTTTTGGCCAATATCAATGTTGATAGCAAAAAACGAAATTATTTGAAATTATAAATTAATATTTTAATTAATTTCGCCTATCGACACAAATTAAAGTCATGACTAAACGTCATATATTTTTCTCACAAATCATGCTTTTCAAAATCCATGCACGCATATAGGTGCATAAATTTCGAAAAGGGGGCATTTGTTGAATGAGAAATTCCGGTCAATCACAAATTGCCACGTCATTAATTTAAATTAATGGTAAAATAAAATTGGGACTGATTACAAATTTACACGTGTCCCTAAATTAAATTAATAGACATTAAAATTCGGCAAATCAAACAATGCCACTTGTCTATTATTAATACATAAGCCGAGTCCAATCAAATTATGACACGTGGCAATTGGACCCGAGACTAATGTGACCCGAGATCATCAAAGAAATTGGGCTAAATTAAAATAATCCAATTTTATTAAAAAATGAATTGGATTAAAGCCCAAAAGAGCCAAAGCCCAAAGGTTGGGCCCAGGCCCAAGCCCATATGAGGTCCACCTAACTCTATAAATAGAGGAGGCCACCATTCATTTTGGGGCATTCAGACAGAGTCAGAGAAGCCAGAGTCCAGAGCATTCTCCCAAGGTCCAGAGTCTTCAGAAGTCAGAAGTCAGAGAGTTCAGAGAATTCAGAAGATCCAAGATTCAGAATTCGGCCATCTCAAGACTCAGAAGATCCAACGACTGGAAGACTCCAAAGAATCAACCGTTTCTTCATCAAGATACAAGTTGAAGATTCAACATTGCTCCATCTGAGATCAAGCTCGCCATCCCTCAGATCAGACTCTACATTTTGAGAGAAAGCATCAGAGGATAAATATTAGAGATTGTAACACTTCTACATCCAAAATCAATAAAATCAAGTTCATTTCCACGAATTAAGGGGCTGTTTGGCCCATGGTTTTGGAATCAGAACCCTGGGAATCAGAACCCTGGGGGTTTGTTCTGGCGTGTTTGAAAGCCAGGGAATCAGAAAACAGTGTTTGAGGTACTGTGTTCTGAACCATGGGAATCAGAAAACAGTGTTTGGGGTGCTGGGTTCTGAACCCCGGGTTTGGACAATTTTTTTTTTTTTTGCTTTTATATTTTATTATTTTTTTTCTTTTTTTGGTGAATGTTTTATTAATTGTAAAACCCCTTGTGTAACATAGATTATTTTTTAAGAGAATTTTGAATTAAGCATTTAATTTATGGTATAGACGAAGAATAGGAAAATTGTTTCTAATAATCAAAATATTGATTATCATTGACAAATTGAAAAACATAACATGAAATTCTTAGGCCCCATTTGAAAATTTAAAAGTTTGAAAAAAAAAAAATTAGTTTTCAAAAAATAGTTTTTGTTTTTGGAATTTGTCTAGGAATTCAAATGTGTCTTTAACAAAGATGAAAATCATCCTAAGAAAATTGGGAGAAAACAAACATGTTTTTTCAAAAATCAAAAACCAAAAGCCAAATTATTAAACGAGGGTTTAAGTTTGGTCATTTTTTCCATGGATCCACATGCAAAATTTAAATTCAAAACAATAGTTCATTAATGTTAAATTAAAGTAGTTATTGAGACAAAAAAAACATGGTTCATGGGAAAAGAAAATTTTGGAACATATAATCACATAATAAATAAAATGGAATCTAGAGGTTACTTTAAAATACTAAATTAAATATAAAATTATGTATATTTATATTATTTAAATATAAAATTATTTATATTTATATTATTTAAATATAAATAAGTTCAAAATAAATATCATATGTCAAAATAAACTTAGCTAAACAATAATTGATATATGCCCTCGATCAAAAAGTTAGAGATTCGAATATTCCCACATCGAAATGTTGTTGAACTAAAAAAAATTGTACATATAAATTTGTTTTTTGTTTTTGTGTATGTAATTTAAAATTATATACTTTATTTACTATAGCGGATTTAAAATTAAATATTATTCATTTTATTTTAATAAATTCAAAATAACATACTATTTATTTTTGTCACTCAGAATATTTTTAATTTGAAAATAAATATATATTTTTTTAATACGTTAACTCAAAAGTATATTTTATTTTAAAAATATTTATATGGGTAAGTTGGTTAAAATACCTTTCCTTAGGTTAAAATTATAAAATTATACATACATATATATATATATATATATTAAAATATTGTTAATTTAATATAGAGAAATGAAAAGAATTATGAGAAAAATGGAAAGAGAAATGATGGGACCCACCAAATTTATGACAAAAATGGATAAAGTAATAGTGGGTCCCACCAACTTTATGGAAGAAAGATAAATCATAGGTTTGGAGTGGTTTTGAGGTGGGTTTGGAGAAAAAAACCATGGGGTTGGGTTTGAAACCCATGGTGTTGTGATTACAATGGGGCAAACATGGTTTTGGGTTTGGAACACAAAACCACCCAAACCCAAAACCATGGGCCAAACACCCCCTAAATTTCCTTTGTCGAAATCTCGTGTGAACAATTATACCCACAAATGGATAGCTTGTTAATTATAATATGATATTTGAAAATCATTGTCTAATTAAATTGACAAAATTCAAATTCAAATTGCCAACTATATTCAAACTAAAATAGTGGTAAGGTAGAAAAAGAAAAATTTAAAAACAAAAATATTAAAATAACAAATATCTATAAATATTTTCTTAAAAAAAGTATTTGAAAATTACATAGGAATATTTCCAAGAGAGGTTTAATGAAAATATATATTTTTTAAAAAAAGAAATCGATTTTAAATTTTCAAAACTATTTTTTAAAAATGTAATTTAAGAACCACCAAATAAAAAATTCATTTGAAAATCATGGTGTGATGATAATTTCAATAAAATTTTAATTGAAATTGATCTTTAAAAAAACAGGAAATCGATTTTCGTTATTGCAAAATTACTTTTTAAAAGTGTAAATTAAAAACAATCGTGAAAAATCCAAAACCAAAATTATTCTTCCAAATACACAAAAATGCTTGATATCATGGTGTAGTGATAATTTCAATAAAATTTTTAATGAAATTGATCATTTTTTTAAAAACAAAAAGAAAAACATTTTCTAATTACTAAATTATTTTTTAAATGTAATTTAAAAACAATTGTGAAAAAATCAAAACCAAAAGAATTCTTTCTGGTAAATAAAAAATATTGATTAATTCAAGACACATAAGTTTTGGTTTTATATTAATAAATTTCAATCAGCCGTTATTCAAAAAAAAATAATAATATGAAATTTGAGAATCACCGTCTAATTATAATTTTGGAGACAACAAAATTAAATTAAGAAAATAAAAAATAAAAAAAATAAAGGAAACGAAAGAGATGTACCTAAAAAAATGATGAATAATTGGATGAGATAACTAATTTTAGACCTAAAAACTAAAAAAAAACTAAAAAAAAAAAAAAAGATTGGGATAAAAGGAAATTAAGGAGCATATAAAAAAATTCCGGGGAATTGCAATGGGTAGCAAAAAATATTAGGATATTTGCAAATTTAACTATGATTTATTAGGTTTGCAAATATAGCAAAATTTTAAAAATTTGATTTCCGTTTTTTTTATTATTCCAATTTTACCCTTGTTGGTATATCAATAGGTATATTAGTAGTATATCTGATATATTTTATATTTATTGATATACGAAATATAAAGTATATCAAATCTGATATACTCGAATGAATACAATGATATACCTAATATACTAATGATATATCTAATATATACTTGATTTGATAAACATAATATTTGATATACCAATGATATACTTGATATGTTACTTTCTTTACTTATATTTGTTATATTTTCTTTTCTCTTTATTGAATTATGTTGTATTATTTACATATTTTAAATGAAATGTTTGTCTTTTATAAAATAAATATTTGTCTTCTATACCTGTTATGAAAGTTGATATACCTCATTTTTTTTTACTAGTCAAATAATTAATAAATATACCTGATTATGAGTAGCTAAATACATCCATGATAGACTTAATATTAAAAAAAAAAAATCATTGATATATACACATTCAACCGAGAGGTTAGATGTTTAAATCCTCTACCACACATATTGTCCCAAAATAAAGTTAATATATCTAATTCTTTATTGATGAAGTATATCAAAGATATCTAAACTAATGAAAGATGTGTAAAGTATATTATATTCACGAAATATACATTTGATATACTATATATTTAGTATATCAATCGATTGATATACCAAATATCTAATACATTATATTCACGAAATATACATCTGATATACTATATATTTACCATATATTTAGTATATCAGTTGATTGATATACAAAATAAGGGTTTAATATACTAGATATTTGGTATATCAGTGGACGACGAGCTGAGGTTATTTTAGTCTTTTTACATTATTGTCTGGGCCGGGCCAAATTGTTTTTGCTATATCTGCAAACCCAATAAATGGAAGACAAGCTTGCAAATACCATTTTTTTTTGTTATTGATGCAAACACCCCAAAAATTCCAAAGGAATCCAAACATTGATAATATATAATATAATATTCAAGAATGGGACTCTTATTCAATTGAGTTAAAATTAAACAAAAACAACATGACAATAAAATTATGTAAAAATTTTCTTAAAAAATATTTGAGAATCACACCGGGATAGTTTCAAGAGAGGTACCTCAAATGAACCATTGAAAGAGGTGAATAGTTTTGAATGTGAAAACCGATGACAGGAGATGAAACCTATTTGACACCTTTTACAGATTCAATATAAATTAAAAAATTTAAGGACAAAACTTGTAATTTAATCAAATTTATTTTAAATAACATGAATAGTATGTGCCATAATTACATAAATTATAGAGGTAGCGAAAATTTGACATAATCTAAATATGTTATCATAAAAAGAGTAGTTAAAATAAGGATAACTAGCTTGCAAAATCTAGTCGAAGTACGGTGGTGGGAACAATTGTCTTCCTAAACTTTTAATGGTAAAAATTAAACCCTAAACTTTCAAAAGTGTAAAAATTGAACTCGTAAACAATAAAATGAAACCTTCAAACTATCATAAATATGTAAAATTAAACTTACAAACTACGATACATGTAAAAATTGGATCCATTTTACTCTATTTCTCATCTGTTTTCTGTCCTCGGAATTTTGCTCTTCCCAACGAGAATGGCGGTTGGTGTAACCCTCGTCGCACTCATTTCGATCTCGCCTACCGAAAATCGCGAGGAGAAGGAAAGGAAAATCAGTTTTTGAGGGGAAAAAGATAGAAAATAAGGGAAAAGAGAACAAAGAAAACAAGAAGAAAAGAAGAGGAAGAAGAAGGAAAAAAGAAAAAACCTTTTGCAGCGTTGGCCGACGGACTTGAAAAAGAAGGGGAAGAGAAATGAAATAATAAAATAATAATTTTTTTTTATTAATTTAATATTTTTTTATTTTAAAATTTTAAAAATTATTTTTTAAATAAAAAATAGATGTCACGTTGGAGGAGAAATTTTGGCCAATGACAAATTGCCACGTCATTATTTAAAATTAATGACAAAATTATAATTAATTAAATTTGGGACCAATTATAAATTGACATGTGTCCCAAAATTAATTTAAAGACAAAGTTGGCCAATTATAAATTTTTAGGGCCAAATGTCCATTTGATCAATTAATTAAAAATAAATTATTTTGATCAGATTAATTGATTTGACCAATTAATTAAAGAAAATAGTTAATTGGATCAAATTTGGGTCTTTTAAATGTTTGGGTCATATGGTTTTGGATCAAATATAAACCAGACCCAAGCCCAATAAAAGCCCAAGCCCAAGTTGTTAGGCCCAAAAGTCATCAGGGCCCATCCAACGAGAACTCTATAAATAGAGGGGTTCTCCTCCATTTCAAGGGTTTAGAAATTCTACACTCCCACAAAGACAAGAGTTTAGAGTTTCAAAGCTCTCAAGCAGAACCAGAGAATTCAGAGAGACTCCACCAAGTCTGAAGACCGAAGACTCTCTGCAATCCACAAGTCCAAGTGTTGAACACTTCTTGAAGACCAAACACTCTTCGAGACTTCAGCACTCCTTGAAGACCAAACACCCTTCAAGACTTCAACACTCCTTGAAGATCAAAGACTCTTCAGGACATCAACACTTCTTGAAGACCAAACGCTCTTCAAGACCTCAACACTCCTTGAAGATCAAAAACTCTTCAAGACTTCAACACTCCTTGAAGACCAAACACCCTTCAAGACTTCAACACTCCTTGAAGATCAAAAACTCTTCAGGACATCAACATTTCTTGAAGACCAAACACTCTTCAAGATTTCAACACTCCTTGAAGATCAAAGACTCTTCAGGATATCAACACTTCTTGAAGACTGAAGACTCCTTCAAGACTAGAAGACTTCAAGCTCCAAGAATCCATTGAAGCTTCAGACTCGGGATCAAGCGTTCCAGCCCTCGAGTGAAACACATTCACACACAAGAGAGAGAATCAGAAGATTAAAGTTAGAGATTGTACGCCCACACGCATATTACATTAATACAAATATATTATTTATTCCACGTGTCTCCATCTTCGAAGTTACGTGTGAACAAATTGGCACGCCCAGTGGGACGATCTTTGCAATCTCATCTCTCTCTCTCTTATCTCAAAACACAAGTGTAAACATGTCGTTCAAGACTTCCTCAATGGTCTCTGTCATGAACAAGTCTTACATAGGTTCTACTACTCATTGTTGCTTCAACGAACTGACGTTGCAAGAAGATACAACTTCTATCGTTGCAGGCCAAGAAACAACCTTGCAGGGGGCATATCCTAATGACAAATTTCTTGTTAAGTATAACCCTCTGTTTGAACCTGATTCTGACGTAGTGACTGTCATGATGACTGAGACAAGAACTATGGAAGAAAGAATGACTGAGATGCAGGAGCATATCGACACCTTGATGAAGGCGATTGAAGAAAAAGATTCTCAAATCGAGCAACTAAAGAGCCAAATTGAGAACCAACATATCGCCGAATCAAGTCAAACCCAAGTCGTAAAAAATCACGACAAAGGAAAGACTATAGTGCAAGATGATCAACCACAGTGTTCTGCTTCGATCGCTTCACTATCCATCCAACAGCTCCAAGATATGATCACAAACTGTATCAGAGCTCAGTACGGTGGACCTACTCAAGAATCCCTCTTGTATTCCAAACCTTATACTAAGAGGATTGATAACTTGAGAACGCCAATCGGGTATCAGCCACCAAAATTTCAACAGTTTGATGGAAAGGGCAATCCTAAACAACATATTGCCCACTTCGTTGAGACATGTGAGAACGCTGGTACTCGAGGGGACCTACTAGTCAAACAGTTCGTTTGAACACTTAAAGGAAATGCGTTTGACGGGTACACTGATCTAGAACCTGAGTCAATAGACAGTTGGGAGGAACTCGAAAGAGAGTTTTTGAATCGCTTCTACAGCACTAGACGAACCGTTAGCATGTTCGAGCTCACCAACACTAAACAACGAAAAGGTGAACTCGTTGTTAACTATATAAATCGCTGGAGAGCCATGAGCCTAGATTGCAAAGATCGTCTCACTGAACTCTCTTCCGTCGAGATGTGCATTCAAGGCATGCACTGGGAACTCCTCTACATCCTTAAAGGTATAAAGCCTCGCACCTTTGAAGAACTAGCAACTCGCGCCCACGATATGGAGCTAAGTATTGCTAGTCAAGAAAACCAAGACCTTCTCCTCCCTAACATGAGAAAAGAAGGAAGGAACGATGAAGAGACTATAGAAGAATCCATGGTTGTAAACACAACCCTTCCCAAGTCGTCTTCGAAAGAAAAGCGACAAACTAATGGAGCGCATCACTTAACTTTAAAGGAAAGACAGAAGAAAATCTATCATTTCCCTGATGCCGATATCCCTGATATGTTGGAACAACTATTGGAAGCGCAACTGATAGAGCTTCCTAAGTGTAAACGACCAGAAGAGATGGAGAAAGTCGATGATCCCAAGTATTGCAAGTATCATCGAGTTATTGGTCATCCAGTGGAAAGATGTTTCGTCCTAAAGGACTTGATTTTAAAGCTGGCTAAGGAAGGCAAAATCGAGCTCGACCTTGATGAAGTAGCCCAATCAAATCTTGCTACAATCAAAGGAAATAACAAACATCAAAGAAAGAATGATCCTAAGAAACTTCAACCCAAGAGGAAGAGAAGTAAAAAGTTTCCTCAACCTCAACAACTGGTGACGTTGAATAAATCCTTCTCCAAAAATTTCCACAAAAAGGAAAAAAAGAACTTTGCGACTTCGTACTGCATCGACGTAGAAGAAGTTGACAATTCTGAGAAGGGTGAACAAAAGATCTCCGTCTTCGATCGCATCAAGCCTCCAACTACTCGTCCTTCAGTATTCCAAAGAATGAGTATGGCCGCGACAGAAGAAGAAAATCAATGTTCGGTGTCCACCTTCACTCGACCTTCAGCTTTCCAAAGGCTAAGTGTCTCCACATCGAAGAAAAGTCAACCTTCGACATCTGTTTTTGATCGCCTCAAAGTAACAAGCGATCAACCTAAAAGAAAGATGGATAACTTGGAGGTGAAACTTTTCGATGAAGTAAACAACGACAAGAAGCTTCAAAGTAGCATCCCGTCACGTATGAAGAGGAAGTTCTCTGTTCTCATAAATACAGAAGGTTCCTTGAAGGTGAAACCAAATCTCATTATCTTGACCAATCCTACAAGTCAAGGACCTGATCAAGACCATGATGAAGGTAAGAGCTTTTAAAATGTAAAAGCTCCTTGTCGCAAGAGCCTAAACTGCATGATGCTCCTAGCCCACACGAGCTTAAAAGGTGAGTGCAAAAAAAATCTTGAACTACGTTATGACTTGATCCCTTTTCTTCAAAGGGTACGTAGGCAGCTTAAAGAAAACTTTAAGTTCAGTCTCTGCAAACAAAAAAAAGGAAAGTGCAACAAATATTGAAGCACGACGATATAAATTGAGGAAATTCATCACTAGTGGAGGCAACACAGCGAATGGAAGTTGCTTCCTCCAAGTTCGAAGGTTCCCACGCGCTTCGCTGCAGTTCCTTCCCCCCAAATTCGAAGGTTCTCACGCGTTTCGCTGCAGTTCCTTCCTCACAGTTCGAAGGTTCTCACGCGCTTCGCTGCAGTTCCTTCCCTCCAAGTTCGAAGGTTCTCACGTCGCTTCGCTGCAGTTCCTTCCTCCAAGTTCGAAGGTTCTCACGCGTTTCACTGCAGTTCTTTCCTCACAGTTCGAAGGTTCTCACGCGCTTCACTGCAGTTCCTTCCCCCTCAAGTTCGAAGGTTCTCACGTCGCTTCGCTGAGTTCCTTCCTCCAAGTTTGAAGGTTCTCACATCGCTTCGCTTCGCTCACGCGCTTCGCTGCGTTCTTTCCTCCAAGTTCGAAGGTTCTCACACGCTTCGCTCTGCAATTCCTTCCCCCAAGTTCGAAGGTTCTCACGCGCTTCGTGCAGTTCCTTCCTCCAAATTCGAAGGTTCTCACGCGTTTCGCTGCATTTCCTTCCCCCCAAATTCGAAGGTTCTCACGCGCTTCGCTGCAGTTCCTTCCTCAAAGTTCGAAGGTTCTCACGCGCTGCGCTGCAGTTCCTTCCTCAAAGTTCAAAGGTTCTCACGCGCTTCGTTGCAGTTCTTTCCTCCAAGTTCGAAGGTTCTCACGCGCTTCGCTGCAGTTCCTTCCCCCCAAGTTCGAAGGTTCTCACGCGCTTCGCTGCAGTTCCTTTCTCCAAGTTTGAAGGTTCTCACGCGCTTCGTTGCAGTTCCTTCCTCACAATTCGAAGGTTCTCACGCGCTTCGCTGTAGTTCCTTCCCCCCAAGTTCGAAGGTTCTCACGTCGCTTCGCTGCGCTCATGTGCTTCGCTGCAGTTCCTTCCTCCAAGTTTGAAGGTTCTCACATCGCTTCGCTGCGATCCTTCCTCCAAGTTCGAAGGTTCTCACGCGCTTCGCTCTGCAATTCCTTCCCCAAGTTCGAAGGTTCTCACGCGCTTCGCTGCAGTTCCTTCCCTCCAAGTTCGAAGGTTCTCACATCGCTTCGCTGCGATCCTTCCTCCAAGTTCGAAGGTTCTCACGCGCTTCGCTCTGCAATTCCTTCCCCAAGTTCGAAGGTTCTCATGCGCTTCGTGCAGTTCCTTCCTCCAAATTCGAAGGTTCTCACGCGCTTCGTTGCATTTCCTTCCCCCCAAATTCGAAGGTTCTCACGCGCTTCGCTGCAGTTCCTTCCTCCAAGTTCGAAGGTTCTCACGCGCTTCGCTCTGCAATTCCTTCCCCAAAGTTCGAAGGTTCTCACGCGCTTCGTGCAGTTCCTTCCTCCAAATTCGAAGGTTCTCACGCGCTTCGTTGCAGTTCCTTCCCCCCAAATTCGAAGGTTGTCACGCGCTTCGCTGCAGTTCCTTCCCCCCAAGTTCGAAGGTTCTCACGCACTTCGCTGCAGTTCCTTCCTCCAAGTTCAAAGGTTCTCACGCGCTTCGCTGCACTCCAGCGCTACTTCCTAAAGTCCAAAGACGTCCATTGTCCTCACGCTGCGCTGCTTCCTTCTCCAAGTTCGAGGGTCCTCATGCTACGCTCGGCTACATTGCTGCGCTACTTCCTAAAGTCCAAAGACGTCAATTGTCCCTGCACTCATGCTGAAAAGGGCATGGCGGCGACACAAGTCCAAGGAACATGTCCCAACTCAAGGAACATGTCCCAACTCAAGGAACATGTCCGTGCACTCGTGCTGAAAGGCGTGGCGGCGGCACAAGTCCAAGGAACATGTCCCAACTCAAGGAACACGTCCTTGCAACTCGTGCTGAAAGGCGTGGCGGCGACACAAGTCCAAGGAACATGCCCCAACTCAAGGAACATGTCCCAACTCAAGGAACATGTCCCAACTCAAGGAACATGTTCGTGCACTCGTGCTGAAAGGCGTGGCGGCGGCACAAGTCCAAGGAACATGTCCCAACTCAAGGAACACGTCCTTGCAACTCGTGCTAAAAGGCGTGGCGGCGACACAAGTCCAAGGAACATGCCCCAACTCAAGGAACATGTCCGTGCACTCGTACTGGAAGGCGCGGCGGCGGCACAAGTCCAAGGAACATGTCCCAACTCAAGGAACATGTCCGTGCACTCGTGCTGAAAGGCGTGGCGGCGGCACAAGTCCAAGGAACATGTCCCAACTCAAGGAACACGTCCTTGTACTCGTGTTGAAAGGCGTGGCGGCGACACAAGTCCAAGGAACATGTCCCAACTCAAGGAACACGTCCTTGCACTCGTGCTGAAAGGCGTGGCGGCGACACAAGTCCAAGGAACATGTCCCAACTCAAGGAACATGTCCTTGCACTCGTGCTGAAAGGCGTGGCGGCGACACAAGTCCAAGGAACATGTCCCAACTCAAGGAACACGTCCTTGCAACTCGTGCTGAAAGGCGTGGCGGCGACACAAGTCCAAGGAACATGTCCCAACTCAAGGAACATGACCATGCACTCGTGCTGAAAGGCGTGGCGGCGACACAAGTCCAAGGAACATGTCCCAACTCAAGGAACACGTCCTTGCACTCGTGCTGAAAGGCGTGACGGCGACACAAGTCCAAGGAACATGTCCCAACTCAAGGAACATGTCCTTGCACTCGTGCTGAAAGGCGTGGCGGCGACACAAGTCCATGGAACATGTCCCAACTCAAGGAACACGTCCTTGCACTCGTGCTGAAAGGCGTGGCGGCGACACAAGTCCATGGAACATGTCCCAACTCAAGGAACACGTCCTTGCACTCGTGCTGAAAGGCGTGGCGACGACACAAGTCCAAGGAACATGTCCCAACTCAAGGAACACGTCCTTGCACTCATGCTGAAAGACATTGTACCTGCAAATTGAAAACATGGATATGTATGCCTAAAAAAAAATCACTTACCTACGTACTTACCTTTTTTATGGTGGATGAAGGCACTGTGCTTGTAATTGAAATATAGGCAAGGTAAAAAAAAAAAAATTAAAAAAAATTAAAAAAAAAAGGAAAAAATCGAAAATTAAAAAAAAAACGAAAAAAGAAAAAAAAATGGAAAAAAAAAACGAAAATTAAAAAAAAAAAAAAACAGAAGAAAGTTTCCTACTTGAATCCTTTCTTGAATGCTCCCCTCAATTGATGTGTGCTCTCTCCTGCTGAGGTTCAACCTTATTTATAGAATGGAAAGTAGGATTCAAATAGATAAATCTTGTCTCCAACGACAATCTTTATCAATTTTGGGATGAGTTCAAATATAGATCTTATCTCCAACGACAATCTTCATCAATTTTGGGATAAGTTCAAATATAAATCTTATCTCCAACGACAATCTTCATCAATTTTGGGATAAGTTCAAATATAAATCTTATCTCCAACGGAAATCTTGGATGAGTTCAAATATAGATCTTATCTCCAACGACAATCTTCATCAATTTTGGGATAAGTTCAAATATAAATCTTATCTCCAACGGAAATCTTCATCAATTTTGGGATGGGTTCGAATATAAATCTTATCTCCAACGAGAGTCTATGGTTAAAATTTTAACCCAAAGATATGATATTTGATTTAAATCAAATTGAAAAATAAAAATTTGGAGATTTTGTTTCAAATTTTAGTCCAAAGTATGAGATTTGATTTAAATCAAATTGGAGATAAATTCAAATTGATTTGATAAACTCCTATATAGATTTGGATTGAATTCAACTGAATTTGAGTGTAATCAAACTCTTATCCCAAATCAAATTTTCTAATCCATATGAAAATTTTATTCCAAATTCCCATCAAATTTTGGATGCAGCCTTAAATTTACTTAAATTAATTTTTGGGCATAATCCAAATTTTATCCCAAATGAACCAAAGTCAAAACTTCAAATTCTATTCCAAATATGAATTAAAATTGGGTAGGATTTTACCTCAAATCGAAATTTGGGTATAAACAAAAATTTGCCCAAACTTCAAATCAAAGTTTGTTGCCAAATGGAAAAAAAAATCAAAATTTTGACCAAAATTCATATTTTGATTAAATTGAAACACCAAATGGAGCCAAGATCAAGAACAAATATCTTGCATTTTGATCCCAAAATATCTTTTTCGAGATTCACTCACACATAACTTGTGACTAACTCTCGAAAAGGGGGCATTTGTTGGAGGAGAAATTTTGGCCAATGACAAATTGCCACGTCATTATTTAAAATTAATGAAAAAATTATAATTAATTAAATTTGGGACCAATTATAAATTGACATGTGTCCCAAAATTAATTTAAAGACAAAGTTGGCCAATTATAAATTTTTAGGGCCAAATGTCCATTTGATCAATTAATTAAAAATAAATTATTTTGATCAGATTAATTGATTTGACCAATTAATTAAAGAAAATAGTTAATTGGATCAAATTTGGGTCTTTTAAATGTTTGGGTCATATGGTTTTGGATTAAATATAAACCAGACCCAAGCCCAATAAAAGCCCAAGCCCAAGTTGTTAGGCCCAAAAGTCATCAGGGCCCATCCAGCGAGAACTCTATAAATAGAGGGGTTCTCCTCCATTTCAAGGGTTCAGAAATTCTACACTCCCACAAAGACAAGAGTTTAGAGTTTCAAAGCTCTCAAGCAGAACCAGAGAATTCAGAGAGACTCCACCAAGTCTGAAGACCGAAGACTCTCTGCAATCCACAAGTCCAAGTGTTGAACACTTCTTGAAGACCAAACACTCTTCAAGACTTCAGCACTCCTTGAAGACCAAACACCCTTCAAGACTTCAACACTCCTTGAAGATCAAAGACTCTTCAGGACATCAACACTTCTTGAAGACCAAACGCTCTTCAAGACCTCAACACTCCTTGAAGATCAAAAACTCTTCAAGACTTCAACACTCCTTGAAGACCAAACACCCTTCAAGACTTCAACACTCCTTGAAGATCAAAAACTCTTCAGGACATCAACATTTCTTGAAGACCAAACACTCTTCAAGATTTCAACACTCCTTGAAGATCAAAGACTCTTCAGGATATCAACACTTCTTGAAGACTGAAGACTCCTTCAAGACTAGAAGACTTCAAGCTCCAAGAATCCATTGAAGCTTCAGACTCGGGATCAAGCGTTCCAGCCCTCGAGTGAAACACATTCACACACAAGAGAGAGAATCAGAGGATTAAAGTTAGAGATTGTACGCCCACACGCATATTACATTAATACAAATATATTATTTATTCCACGTGTCTCCATCTTCGAAGTTACGTGTGAACAGTCACATTTGAAGGGTTGAAATCCCTTTTGGCAGCGGAAGCAAACAAGACATTTCTCGAATTAAATTTCAATTATAGAAAAACCGGTACGTTAGCAAATCAAACATAAACAATTTTTAAAATAAAGCATGCTCGAATCTTAGATCTAAAACTATTTTAGAACTAAGAAAACTTACGTGATTTAGGAGGCAATCACAGCACAATGCTCCAATTTCGTTCTTGGGACTTCCAACAGACACCACCACTCGAATCACCCGCTATATCTCTTGGATCTCTGAGATTGGTGTTCACACGTAACTTCGAGGATGGAGACACGTGGAATAAATAATATATTGTATTGATGTTTGTATGTGTGTGGGTATACAATCTCTAACTTTAATCCTCTGATTCTCTCTCTTGTGTATGTGTGGTTGTGTTTCACTCGAGGGCTAGAACGCTTGTTCTCGAGTCTGAAGCTTCAATTGATCATTGGAGCTTTCGGAATCTTCGGATCCTGAAGTCTTGGAGTCTTGAAGAGCTTTTGGTCTTCAAGGATTGTTGAAGTCTTCTAGTCCTGAAGGGTCTTCAGTCTTCAAGAAGTCTTGGGGTCTTGAAGTCTTAAAGAGTCTTTGGTCTTCAAGGATTGTTGAAGTCTGCCAATCTTGAAGGATCTTCTTCGGCCAGTTTGTTGAGCTTCTTGGATGATCGGTCTTCTAGGTTGATGATCTCTTGGATCGGCCTATTGGCTTGTTGATCTTCTTGGATGATCGGCCTGTTGGCGTGATGATCTCTTGGATCGGCTTGTTGGCTTGTTGATCTTCCTGGATGATCGGTCTGTTAGGTTGATGATCTCTTGGATCAGCCTATTGGCTTGTTGATCTTCTTGGATGATCGACCTGTTGGCGTGATGATCTATTGGATCGGCTTGTTGGCTTGTTGATCTTCCTGGATGATCGGTCTATTAGGTTGATGATCTCCTGGATCGGCCTATTGGACTTGTTGATCTTCTTGGATGATCGGCCTATTGGCGTGATGATCTCTTGGATCGGCTCGTTGGCTTGTTGATCTTCCTAGATGACCGATCTGTTGACTTAATGATCTCTTGGATCAGCCTGTTGGCTTGTTGATTTGTTGGATCGGCTTGTTAGCTTGTTGATCCTCCTGGATGATCGGTCTGTTGACTTGATGATCTCTTGGATCGGACTGTTGGCTTGTTGATTTGTTGGATCGGCTTGTTAGCTTGTTGATCCTCTTGGATGATTGGTCTGCTGACTTGTTGATCTTCTTGATCGGTCGGTTGGCTTGTTGATCTCTTTTTAGAGTCTTCTAGTCTTCAAATCTTCTGAGTCTTGAATCCTTTGAATTCTGAATCTCGGATCTCTAAATTCTCTGGACTCTTTGGATTCTGACGACTCTGGATCTTGGGAGAATGCTCTGGACTCTGCCCTCTCTGCCTCTGGCCCAATTTCCCCCAAAATGAATGGTGGCCTCCTCTATTTATAGAGTTTGATGGACCTCATATGGGCTTGGGCTTGGGTTCAATTGCCACGTGGCATAATTTGATTGAACTTGGCTGATGTTATCTGATGGATAACTAATAGACAAGTGGCATTCTTTGATTTGCCGAATTTTAATGTCTATTAATTTAATTTAGGCACACGTGTAAATGTGTAATTAGTCCCAAATTTATTTTATCATTAATTTATATTAATGATGTGGCAATTTGTGATTGGCCGAAATTTCTCCTTCAACAATTGGCTTGTGAGAACCCAAAATTCGTCTTGGAAGGGAAAAAATTCTAGCAAGTTACTTGCTGTTTTTCTTTTTGGTAGAGAGAATCTGAGAATTGAGAGAGAGAAAAACTCTCTGTCTTTTTTTTTTTTAGGGGACTTTCTCTGTCTTTCTTGCGTGAATGAGAGAATGGGAGATCTTCAGGGAACTCCCTCTCCTCTGTATGATAAGTGGGGAGAGAGTTATTTCCCTACTAGATCTCTACCGTTGATCGTCGCGATCCAAGCCGTCTATTAATTAAATAATGATTATCAATTATCATTTAATTAATTAAATAATTATAATTAATTTAATTAAATCAATATTAATTAAACCAATCATAACCTAAGGTATTTAATTCAATTTGAATCATATTCAATTGAATTAAATTGACCATTCAATTAATCTCATTTATTGAATCCACATTAATTAAATATCAAATATTTAATTAATTTTATAATTGAATCATATTCAATTTTATCTCTCTCATTTAACCTATAGTTTTAATGTGCATCATAATGAACATTAATATAAACTATAGTATTAATTTGATTAAATCTCATTTAACCAAACTAAATTAAATTAATTAATTCCAAATGAATTAATTCATGAATTAATCAAATATCACATAATTAAATTCATCATTCTCTCAATAATTAATTTTGAATCATATCCAAAATTAATTATAAAGTTTAATTCTTTAATTAAACTTTATACTATAATGTATCTCCATACATTATATTAATTCCCTTTAATATCAAGACTAAATTATCTCAGAACCCGTTATGAGCTAGCAGGTGGACCTAATGGACCTACAAATCAGAAGCTCCAACGATACAAGATTGATCAGCTAAACTCATTAACCGAGTCAATCAACATTCGTTAACTGTGGGTCACTCCACTAAAGACCCACAACTGCACTCTTCTCACTGTAGAATATTTTTGTGTCCACGGATATCGACCAATGCAGTAAGTCAATATTTCACGTGTGTTCGTAACACCAGCTGGGTCAAATTATCGTTTTACCCCTGGGTTACCTCTGGATCCTTAAGTACCACCGATCCCTCTAATGAACAATTTGTTTAGGGTCAAACCTCTAAACAAGAGTTCCTCTCGGGCCAGGAGAGGACGACGCACCTTTGTTCAAGACCCGGAATCAGCCCTTAAGGGAACACACATCTACTTGCCCCAATAGGGGAAGGAGTGAATTCCATCTTGTATTGTCATGTCCCCAGCCCCCCACTCGGTCTTGTCCCCAAGAAAGTAGGCTTATTGAGTCGGCGTGCTGGTCAGTCTCACCCGTACTAATCAAAGGACAATCCCTCGTGAGGAGTTCATGACACACTCAGGATTAAGATCGAGTTACCTAGGTCATCCTATTGAAACAGTAACCTAACTAGTTAACGGTGTTACATCTAGTGGTTTATTATTTCGTGGTTCGGTCTTATGCAAACTCATTGCATAGGATACTCCCGCTCGCATGTCTCCTACATGGACGCCTTGGATCATTACTTTTGTATCGAAAACAAAGCGGGCTGTATCACATAGTGTTACCAGGATAAGGTACTCAGTCTTATCCTTGTACTATAGACCTTTTAGGTTGTTACTTGAACACTGATCCCCGTATGTCCCCACATACTAGTCCAAGTCTCATGTATACAACCTTGGATCTTAGTTTATTGGATTTGGGTCATATTGTGCAATTCTAGACTTAATATGACAATAACACTTTATTGCATAAACCTCAATAACACTTTATTGTTACAAGTGTATAATTCGATAATCATTCACTATCTACGAGTTTTAGGACATAAAACCCAACAACATTAGCATTGCGTGAGTTATTAACAGAAAAATGGATCGAGGGACCAAAATTAAAGGCAATCCAAACCTCAGGGCTAAAATGTTGAGCTTAAAAACTAAGAAATCAAAATGAAACCTAACCCAAATCTCAAGGACCAAAAGTATATTTTTTTCCAATATTTATTTATTAAATTAAATATTTTTTTGGACTTTTTTTGTTTATTATTTATCAGAAATATCCATCAAACTTCTACACTTTATAGATATTTTCATCGACATTCTTAAAATTATTGATTGACACATTGATATTGACCACAACATATTAACCATTGGGTGGAAATTTGAGTTTTTATTTAAATGTGATTATCTTTGGTTCATCTATTGAAAACTAAAGTTAAATTGGATAAATTAGTTTAGGTTTTTATTGCAATTTGTTAAGTTTTAAAATATCATCTTATTTTCTAAGCAATCTAGAGAGGTTAGACTCATCAATTGACCAAAATTAAGAGATAGAGTGATTGAGATGAAAAAAAAAAAAGGGAATGAGGAGAGAGGGAGAAAATGGAGAGAATAAAAAAGTAAAATAAATTCAATTTTTACCTTTACGATAATTTGAGTATTTATTTTAGAATTCAAAATTAGGGTCCAATTCTTTTCACGTTTGAAAGTTTGAAAGTTTGAAAGATTTAATTTTTACACTTGAAAGTTTGAGGGTGCAATTATTTCAAGTTACCACCATATTCCAAAGTGATTATTTTTGCAATGCCTTGACCAAATGTAGGTTAATTCGTTACTATGATATTCTTTAACAAAATTGGTTATTATAATTAATAGCCAAATCTTTTTTTTAAAAAAAAAAAATTACTAGTCAAATCAATGTCTGTTAGCTTTAGGGCTTCAATCAAACCAAGTATTTTGATGATAACAAACTCTGAATTTTTGGACTAACATTTTCAGTGTTTCAAAGTCATTATCTTGTAGAGCTCGAAACAACGATTCCAATGCCTTTTGAATCACCCAAATTGGAGCTCAAACGAAGGAGTTATGGCCAAAACAAATTTGATGGAGAAAAACCTACGTGGCAGTGACACGTGGCAGTCGCTGACGTGGCACTGATGTGGCACAACAAACGGCAAAAAAATGATGAGGTGGCAGCTGACGTGACACTTCAACGGTCAAAATTTGTTGACGTGGATTACGTGGACCAATGGAATAGTGACATGTGGCAAGCTGATGTATAAAAAAAAAGAAGGAATCGTTAATTGACGCGCGAGCCAACCAGAAGACGACACGTGGTGCGGATTAAAAATTTCCAGCCTTTTATTTTGTAATTAAAAAAAAAAAAAGAAAATTTCGGCGCATGTCCTCTCACGCGCATGTCCTCTCACACGCAGGACACGCGCGAGCAGTGCACGCGCCTGTTATTCCTTCAGCCAAGCACGCGCGTGCAGCGCACTTTCTCGTCGTGCGCGTGGTATTCGTTCGTCCGACAAGTTTTTGATTTTCTTTTTGATTTTTTTATCTTCCTTCAAATCTCCAATTCAAAATTCCCCCAAATTCTCTCCAAATTTCATCATTTTTAAATTTGAATTCTTTCCTAAAATTATCCATATAAAATCTTGATTTATTCTCAAATTTCAATATTTCCAATCCTTCAAAATTCTCCCTTAATTTTGAAAATCCTTTCCTTTTCTAATTTAGATCCAATCTCCACCATCCATCTTTAGTTTGATCCAACGGCCAAAATTCATACTCCTCGCCTATAAATTGGACTTGATTTTCACCTTTCATTTACACACAAAAGCTATCAAGTCTTTGAGCTCTCAATTCTCTCTACTCCTAAAATTCTTGTCCTCCCTGCTCCAAAAGTGGCCTTGTCCTATTTTTGTGAGGATTTTTTATTAAGTGCTCAAATTGTGTTCTTAGCCTTCAAAGAGGTAATATTTGTGAGATTTTATTTTTCTTTTTGGGATTTGTATTAAGGTCTGGGTACACCTTGGGTTGTGAGAAAAAGGAATTGGTTTGATCCTGAACCAGTTACTCTTTAGCCTAGGAAAAAGAGGGTCGTGTGTCGGTTTGGTTCTCACCCACAAGAGAATCACTAGTGAAATACCCAAGAAGGAGTCTTGGGGAGTGGAGTAGGCAATTTGCCGAACCACTATAAATTCTCGGTGTTTTTTCTTCCTCTCTCTCTTTTATTTTATGCTCTTAATTATCTCCTTTGCTTTATTGTCTTAATTTTTAATTTCTCTTTAATTGCATGATTTAATTTTAGTGGGCTATTTAAATTTCTCCTTGATTAAATCATATTCAAATTCAAAGCTATCTTAGTGTGCATACTTTAGGTTTTATCTTGCTTAATTTTTTCTTAAATTAAATTTGTGTGTTAATCTTTAATTGAGCATATTTCATAGATAAAATTATTTTTAAAAATTGGTAATCAACCCTATTCACCCCCCTCTAGTGTTGCTTTTCGATCCTACAATTGGTATCAGAGCGGGTTGCTCAGTTTTCTTATTTCAAAAAGGTTTTTAAATATTTTTTCCTTGTTATACATTCTGTTTTTTTTAATTTTTTTAAATCTGGAATTTTTCTAATTTTTGCAAAAAGTTTGAAAATTTGAGTTTTAAAAGCCGTTTTCACTAGAAATTTTTTCTTTGAAAATTAGTTCTTGAAACCTCACTTTTTTTCTACTTCTTAATCTTTAAAATCTTTTTGATTAAAATCTAAATTTTAGAAAGGTATTTTTCCTTTACAAAAATCTTAAAAAAAAATAAATCATATTCTCTATTTTTTTCAAAAATTTAATTGCTCGAGCTTATGACAACCACTGGAATAAATGGGTATGGTGAAAGTCAATCTACCACTAGGCCACCCTTGTTTGATGGTAATAATTATGCATGGTGGAAAACTAGGATGAGAATTTATTTAATTTTGATTGATTATAATTTGTGGGAAATTGTTTCTAATGGTCCTGAAATTCCTACTAAGTTAGTTGATAATAAAGATATTCCTAAGGAAGAAAAAAAGTTTAATGATGAAGATAAAAGAAAGTTTTTTTATTAATGCTAAAGCCATGAATTGTTTGTTTTGTGCTATATGTCCTGCTGAGTTTAATCGAGTCTCTGCATGTAATTCTGCTAAAGAAATTTGGGATATACTTGTAGTAACTCATGAAGGAACTAATCAAGTTAAAGAGTAAAAAATTAGCATGTTAGTTCATAATTATGAATTGTTTAAAATGGATGCAAATGAAACTATATCTGAGATGTTTACTAGGTTCACTAACATTGTTAATGCTTTGAAGGGATTAGGAAAATCTTATACCACCTCTGAAAATGTGAGAAAAATTCTTAGATCATTGCCTAAGAGTTGGGAAGCTAAGGTGACGACGATTCAAGAAGCAAAAGACCTCTCAAAACTACCATTGGAGGAGCTCGTTGGATCTCTCATGACGCATGAGATAATCATGAAAGCCAATGTGGAAGAAGATGTCAAAAAGAAGAAGAGCCTAGCATTAAAGTCCACTCAAGTTCAAGAGGACTCTAAAACTGAAACTGAACTAAATGATGAGGAGTTCGCCTACTTGACCAAGAAGTTCAAAAAGCATTTCAGGAAAAGGAACTTCTCAAAGAAAGTCAATAGTCAAGAAGGTAAAGGAGAAAAGAGCAATAGAGATACAATCATATGTTATGAATGCAAAAAGCCCGGACACGTGAAGTGGGATTGTCCTCAAAGAAAAGCCACCTCAAAGAAGAACAAGAAGGCCATGAAAGCTACTTGGGACGAGAGCGATGAAAGCGAGTCTGAAAGTGAGGAAGAAGTAGCAAATCTGTGCTTTATGGGTTTTGGAGACGACAACAACGACAACGACGAGGTAAGTCCTGAAAACTTTACTCTTGATGAGCTCATTGATGCATATAATGAAATTAAAATTGAATTTGAAAAACTAGGTTGCAAATATATGTCTCTTAGGAAGAAAAATGCTAAATTAGCTCTTGAGAATAATAACTTATTAATTGAGCTAGATAATCTAAAAGAGAAAAACGAGACATGAGAAAAAGATCTAGATTTATCTAAATCAAATTTGCATGCTTTAAAAGAAGAGTATAAATTATTAGAGAATAAAAATGAAGATATTTCATCTACTCTTTTAAAGTTTACAAATGGGAAAAAGAATTTAGATATCATGATGGGTAAGCAACAAGGCATATTTGATAAAAGTGGCTTAGGTTATAAACCTCACCAAAAACAAAAGAAATTTACAAATTACTTTGTGAAAGAAAGCTCTATTACTTGTCATGCATGTGGAATTCATGGTCATAAAGCTTATGCATGCAATTTAAGAAAAATCAATATTATGAATGATAATAAAAAGAGATGGATTCCTAAATTTTTGTTAGCTAACCCCCAAAGGCCGAAACAAATTTGGGTACCTAAGGTTACATCTTGAGAATTAACTCTTTTAGGTATGTTTGAGACCGATAAAGAATAAGTGGTACTTGGACAGTGGATGTTCAAAACATATGACTGGGGACCACACAAAATTCACATACCTAGAAAAGAAAGATGGAGGATACGTTACCTTCGGCAACAATAAAAAGGGTAAGATTGTTGGCAAAGGTAATATTAGTAACGATTCAAACTTTATGATTGAAAATGTTTTGTTGGTTGATGGATTAAAGCATGATCTATTAAGTATTAGTCAGTCATGTGATAAAAGGATATAGAGTAATTTTTAGTAATAAAAATTGCACCATAGAAAATGCATGTGATGGAAAGATTCTATTTGTAGGAAATAGAGATAAAAATGTTTATACTATTGATTTATTAGATTGTCCTACAATAGAAAATAAATGTTTATCTGCTTTGCATGATGACTCGTGGTTATGGCATAGAAAGTTAGGTCATGCTAGCATGCATTTAATTTCAAATATTTCCAAGAAATCCCTTGTCAGAGGTCTTCCAAAATAAATAATGAGCAATAATTGTGGGCGGCATAAAGTCATTCAATATTTGTTTGAATTTAATTTGACATCCCAAATTTAAATTCATTGTATCTCAAGAATATTAGGAAAGTCAATATCTTGATTTCCTAATTTCTGTCATATGAAAGTTTATTTAAAAAAAAAAAAACGTTTGGTTTATTAATTTTGGAAAATCATGTGAGTAAAAGAAATATTTTTTAAGGAAAACTCTTATTTAATTTTATTTTAAAAGAAAATGGTCTTTTATGGAAAATGGATTTTGGATTGATTTATTATTTTGAAAATAAGGTTTATGAACAATTTTAGCCAAAAAAAAAACTTTTAATACATCCCTTTTAAAGAACCTTTTATGAAATATGCTTATTTGGAAAAAAAAAAGTTTTAAAAGAAAAATATGAAGAATTTTTATTTATTGCTTTATAAGGAAGGAAATATTAAAGTCAAATCCCGGCATCCCGAGATTTTATTTTTTCCTCAAGAAACTCAAATATCGGCATCCCGAAAATGTAAGACTCCATCGTTGGAAGACTTTTGCTTTGAAAACCATTTAATTAAGGGAAATAAATTTACAAGGGAATTATGGATTAAATATAGAAATAAAAATATATATAATCGAGAGAAAATATCTAAAAGAAAGATAAAGAAAACTATAATATACAAGAAATAAAATTTAATTGCTTTAAAGGAAACACATAAAAATCAAATCTTGGCATTCCAAGACATTGATTTATTACCTCAAGAAACTCAACATTGGCATCCCAAAAATTTGAGATTCCATCATTGGATATTCTTTTTTATATTTTTTTTGAATACAAATAACAAAGGAATCGTGATTTAGGCAAAACAAAACAAAAAATCTACATATTAATCCAATAATTCAATGACATCACATGATTAAATGATACAAGATTTAATTGTGAAATAAAATAAACAACATATAATAGTCAAATCTAAAAACAATAAAATTTGAAGAATATGCATGCATTTGTTAAATGTTCCCTAAAGAAAAATCACATAACTTCCTAAATGTAAAAGAAAGAAATAAAACAAATGAAAAAAAAGAATAAACTAACTTTATGAAAGCATGAAAAGTTTAATTTTATGAACAAAAGAAAACTATTGTAGAAGGAATTGAAAACAAAGATTAAAAAAAAATACTTACAGAAAAAACGCTAGTGACTACCGTTGGACAAAGTGGCTATATGGAATTGAGAGGGAGAGTAATGGTGAGTGGGAGAAAAAAAAACGTGAGGAGTAGGAGGAGAAGGGAAAAAATCTTGAGAAGGAAGTTAGGTGGAAAATGGATTGAAGTGTATCTAGGGTTTAGAAAGAGAGAGATTTAGGGAGTGTATTTTTTAGCAAAAAAACGTGTAGGAGACTTCCCCAGGCTCAAAATCGTGAAAAGCAAGGGTGAGGGGATCCCTATTTATAGCCAATTCTAACCACAACATATTAGGAAGGTGATCAAATAAAATTTTTAAAAAAATAAAATAAAATAAATGAAGAAACAAATAAATACTCAAATTTTACCTCCCATATTTACAAAATTTTAATTGTCAATCAATCCTTTAAGGAAACAAAATATTTTGATTAATTAAAACTTGCCAAATAAACCTGATATTTGATTTGACAAATCAATTAATCAAAATAAAATATTTGACCTAATTATTCTCACCAAAATTAATAAATATCATTGGGCTATTTAAAAGCTCTAGAACACTTTTTTTCTTGTATTTATTATTATTTTTTAAAAAGACAAAATCAATTAAAAGAATAAAATTCCGGACAAATTTAGGGTCTACAAATATCGTCATTAATTATGTTAATATTGAGAACCAGGTGGCAGATATTCTTACAAAAGCTTTAAATGAATAAGCTTTTTGTAAAAATAGACTTGCACTTGACATTATTAGAATTTAATTGCTTAATTATGTTTAATAGAGGGAGCAATTATGTTTTATAACTTATTAAGGTGGAGCATTATTCGTATGATTAAGGGGGAGTAAAATCATGGTAATATCTTTTTGTTGATAACAAAAGGGGGAGAAGTAATTCTAGTATTATGGTGGTTTGTCATCATAAAAAATGGGGAGATTGTTAGCTTTAGGGCTTCAATCAAACCAAGTATTTTGATGATAACAAACTCTGAATTTTTGGACTAATATTTTCAGTGTTTCAAAGTCACTATCTTGTAGAGCTCGAAACAAAGATTCCAACGCCTTTTGAATCACCCAAATCGGAGCTCAAATGAAGGAGTTATGACCAAAACAAATTTGATGGAGAAAAACCTACGTGGCAGTCACTGACGTGGCATCCGATGTGGCGCTGATGTGGCACAACAAACGGCCAAAAATGATGATGTGGCAGCTGACGTGGCACTTCAACGATCAAAATTTGCTGACGTGGCAAGTGACATGGCGACTGACGTGGATTACGTGGACCAATGGAATAGTGACACGTGGCAAGCTGATGTATATAAAAAAAGAAGGAATCGTTGATTGACGCGCGAGCCAACCAGAAGACGATACGTGGCGCGGATTAAAAATTTCCAACCTTTTATTTTGTAATTAAAAAAAAAAAGAAAATTCCAGTGCACGCGCCTGCTATTCCTTCAGCCAAGCACGCGCGTGCAGCGCACTTTCTCGTCGTGCGCGTGGTATTCGTTCGTCCGACAAGTTTTTGATTTTCTTTTTGATTTTTTTATCTTCCTTCAAATCTCCAATTCAAAATTTCCCCAAATTCTCTCCAAATTTCATCATTTTTAAATTTGAATTCTTTCCTAAAATTATCCATATAAAATCTTGATTTATTCTCAAATTTCAATATTTCCAATCCTTCAAAATTCTCCCTTAATTTTGAAAATCCTTTCCTTTTCTAATTTAGATCCAATCTCCACCATCCATCTTTAGTTTGATCCAACGGCCAAAATTCATCCTCCTCGCCTATAAATTGGACTTGATTTTCACCTTTCATTTACACACAAAAGCTATCAAGTCTTTGAGCTCTCAATTCTCTCTACTCCTAAAATTCTTGTCCTCCCTGCTCCAAAAGTGGCCTAGTCCTATTTTTGTGAGGATTTTTTATTAAGTGCTCAAGTTGTGTTCTTAGCCTTCAAAGAGGTAATATTTGTGAGATTTTATTTTTCTTTTTGGGATTTGTATTAAGGTCTGGGTACACCTTGGGTTGTGAGAAAAAGGAATTGGTTTGATCCTGAACCAGTTACTCTTTAGCCTAGGAAAAAGAGGGTCGTGTGTCGGTTTGGTTCTCACCCACAAGAGGATCACTAGTGAAATACCCAAAAAGGAGTCTTGGGGAGTGGAGTAGACAATTTGCCGAACCACTATAAATTCTCGGTGTTTTTTCTTCCTCACTCTCTTTTATTTTATGCTCTTAATTATCTCATTTGCTTTATTGTCTTAATTTTTAATTTCTCTTTAATTGCATGATTTAATTTTAGTGGGCTATTTAAATTTCTCCTTGATTAAATCATATTCAAATTCAAAGCTATCTTAGTGTGCATACTTTAGGTTTTATCTTGCTTAATTTTTTCTTAAATTAAATTTGTGTGTTAATATTTAATTGAGCATATTTCATAGATAAAATTATTTTTAAAAATTGGTAATCAACCCTATTCACCCCTCTAATGTTGGTTTTTGATCCTACAATGTCAAGTTAATCATCCATTTGATATACATCCTTTACTACCATAAAATAGAAATATATTATTTTGAAAAAAAAAATAAATATATTTATTATCATTATTAATGTTTTTAAGGAATAATAAGTTAAACTTAAAAATATTATATTTGTAACTATTATATATGAACACACACATCCAAATGGGTTTTCAAAAAGAGAAAAAAGAAAATTAAAGTTTAGGGTTAAAATTGATACAACTTGTTAAGTTTAGGGTTCAATTTGATGAAATTGAAAATTGATACAACCCCTAAAGTTTATGGTTAGAAATGATTTTTTCCCTATTTTTAACAAATAAAATTACATATTCAGATTTTTTTTTTTTTGAAAAGATATTCAGAATTTTCTTAATCGTAAATTCTTATATAAATTTAAAAGTTTTTTTTTTCTTTTAGATAATAAATTTAATAGTAATGGTTATAAATTCAAGAAAGTTACATAATTAATACCTTGATGATTATTTTTCAAGTATATGATCCTTTTATCTTTTACAAAATGTTTAATTTTGTCCTAAATCTATCAAATTGGCTGATTTCATTCTTAATTGATTTTTATCCATTAAATCATTAATCTGTGTCAAATTTATCTGGGTGTATTGATTTTCTTAATTAAACACTCCAATAAAGAATAATATAAATTTTTGGAAAAAATACACTTTTGGTTCCTGAGATTTGAGTTAGGTTTTATTTTGGTCCTTGAGTTTTCAAACTCAACAATTTAGTCCCTACGGTTTGGATTTCATTTCATTTTAGTCAGTCCATCCAATTTTTCGTTACTTACCGACAGATTGCTAACGTGACATCATTTTTTATTAAAAAAACATTTTAATTTTTTTTAAAATAAAATATATAATAAATTAATTAAAATATTAGTATTTTTATTATTTTCTTCTTCTTCTTCCTCAAGTCTTTCCAGTAGCCGCCCCAATCGGCCACCATCGTCGGCAAAGATTATTTTTTTCTCGTTTTCCATCCCTCTCTTTCTCTCCCTCACCTCCGTCTATCTCACCAAACAATATGTAAAATCTATTGCTGAATCCCGGAATCCTTGCGAAGAAGGAGCAATTTTTTTCTCGTTCCTTCGTGGCTCACGACCTCCCGAAGATGTTATGTTTCAAACTTTGGATTTTACATATCGCTGAATCCCGAAGCCACAAAGGAACAAAGCTGTGAATCCTGGAGCTCCATCTTCCCTTTCCTTTGCAAACCGCCACAACCAACCTCCTTGATCGCAACCTCCATGAATCTGACAGTCGTGACCCATGAAGGAACGAAGGAGGTCCCTTTTCGTTCCAGATCTGGAACAATTCCAGATCTCAAATCTGGAACGAAATCGTTCAAATGGGTCACCAAACGGTTCGATTCAACGAACGATTCCCGATCTCAGTCTCAGATTGGAATTTAGGGAACGAAATCGTTCAGATGATCCCCCTTTTTCGCTTTTTCGCGTTGAAAAAAGGAAAGAACGAGAGAGATAGTGAGATTTGGGTGTGTGTGGGTTTCAGAAATACGATGAGAGAGAGGGATGGTGAGGGAAAAAAAAGGGAAAAATGAAGGAAAAGGAAAAAAAAAGGTTGCTGGCATGCAGCGGTGGCTGGTGGTTAGTGTTGCCGCGGGAACTTATAGAGATGGTGGTGGTGGGTGGGTGCTGAAGAAGGAGGAGGGAGAGAGAAAGGAATAAAATATTAAAAATAATAATTTTTTTATTAATTTAATATTATTTTATTTTAAAATTTAAAAAGTTGTTTTCTAAATAAAAAAAATAGGTGTCACGTCAGCAATCCGTTAGTTATTAACGGAAAAATGGATGGAGGGACCAAAATGAAAGTAGATCCAAACCTCAGGGGCTAAATTGTCGAGTTTGAAAACTTAGGGACCAAAATTGTAACACCCTAGGTTTTATTATTATCTAACCTAGTGACATTACTAAACTCCTATTCAAACTAACTGAGAGCTCCGAAAATTTCGGCAGCATAACGACATACATAGGATGAAACCAAATTTTTTAACACCTGTTAAACACCAAACCACACTTCTATATTAAACCCAACTACTCCACCTCACAACTCCACAGAACAACTTCATATTAGAATACGAGTCAGATCTCGTATCTTCAACCAACGACAGAACCTAAACTCTTCTAAGTGCATCGTGCGCTTAAAGTCTAGAGACAACATAACTTTATTAAACTCAAACATATTTACAACCTAACGGAAGCATTAACTACTACTACAAGGTTAACAACTAAGATTCCTCTTTCTCAGCAGCAAATTACCAGAATCAACCTAGTCATCAACTAAAAAAAAGAAACTATACTATCCAACGAATGAAAATAACAAATACAAAACAATGTGGTCATCCCTCGTGAACCTGCTCATCTGCATCACCGGGCACACAAATCTCGTCAGCACCTGCATAAACTGAAAATGTTGGGGGGAAGAAAAGGGAGGGGTATCAGTACAACCACAGTACTGGTAAGTAGCTCACACCCGGTGAGCCACTATACAACAAACAATCACAACAACATGCTGTCCACACACACATCATGCTTGTAAAGCGAAAAACAAACCAACAACTTGTAAACACGAAAACAACAATGTCAACACATGATTCATGCAAAATGGGATGACAACATGAATCCACGCATCATGCTATGCACCCCCACATGGTTTCCGCGCCATGCCCGCACACTCACACGTGATTTCTGCGTCACGCTTCGCACTCACAACCCACACGTGATTTCTGCGTCACACTCCGCAAACCCACCCAACACATGTATTATTATGCGCCATGCGCAGCGCCACTCACACGTGATTTCCGCGTCACACTTTTGCACTCACACCCACACGTGATTTCCGCGTCACGCTCTGCACACACACCCAACACATGATTTACACGTCATGCTCTGCCTCTCCCCAATGATCACACACTATGCAAACACGACTCTGATGCAGCATAGTTATCACACAAGAATGTCTCATGCTTGAGAAGTAAACGAATCAATATGCTTATCACATTTCAAGTTATATATATATAGCACACACAACGCATAAGACAAAACAAGTAACACAAGCAGCATGCTCAACAAACAATCAGACTCATTCAAGTAGAAACTACTTACCTATAACGCTTCCAAAACAACCTTAGTGATCCAAAGCAGTCCAATAAGGCCCTAAACAACAAGGATAAATCCTACTGAATTAGAACCAACTCAAAGCTACTCTAAACATGCTTTTAATTATCAAAACCTATCAAGAGAGAACTAATTCCTTGCTGGACAGCCACTCAAAGTTCCCCAAATTAACAACCCAAAAGCTTTAGACCATGGGCAACCACGTCTAAGGCACAACGACAATGAGTATTCACCGAATGGCTATATTCAAGGCTTTTCAACCGTTGGACAGTAAGTAATTAACACGAAAATAGCATTCTAAGGACTCCTATCGATTGAGCAACTCTTTTAAGGTGTAGATAATAAATAGGTATCAATTAACATGCTCTTTAATCCATAACCAGCTATCAAAACCCATTTATTTTACATTTTAAGGACCTATAAAGGTTGGACAATGCTTTAAAAGCCTAAACAACTAATGGGTATCGATTAAAACATGATTTTAAAGCTTTAATCTCTAATGGGTATCAAACACTTAATCTATAAAACTAAAAACAACATTGAACCTTACCCGACAGACCCGATATCACGCAAGATGGGTTATAATAACCTCAAACAACGCACTAGAAAGATCCTTGAGTAGTGGGTATTCGAGCTTATAGTGATTCGAACTCAATCGATCACTTAGACGGCGCTGCAGAATGGAAATTTCAATGTTAACTTAAATTTCCAGCCCCTAACGAAATGGGCATTCTATTTTAAGCTCTAACCATGAATGGGTAAGAGTTTAAAACTTACCGAAAACGTTAAGCGACGTAGTAAAGATCCAAAACGCCGCTGGACGGAGGCGAAAATGCGCGGGAGATGGGATCCAAGTTGCTGGACGCACGCAAAACTGATCGGAAAGGAACGAAGAAGTTGGATCGGCCATATACGCCTAAGAACGAAGGCTTAAGAGAGCTTACCCACGATTTTTCTTCCAATAAACGACACCAAACACCCACGAGGAGACCCGCGTAGAGAGGAAATCAGGAGAGAGAAAGAAAGACGCGCGGAAGAGAGAAGACACGACGGCGTACTCGGTCACCAGCGGCAACGGTTAAACTCTGGCGGCGGGGCTAAAGAAGCAGAACACAGAGAGAGAGACCCGACGGAGAGAGAGAGATTGCAGCTAGAGGAAAAGGGATTTGCGCGGAGGAGCGGTCAGTGCGGCGGTCGACTGGGTGGCTGGGCAGCTGAAGGCTGGAAATTAGGGGGTTGGTGGCTTGAAAAAAAACGCAGGGGAGGGGGAAAGGGAATCTCATGGCAAAGAGGAAAGAGAGAGGAGTGAGAAAAGGGATTTAGAGCTTTTGCTCTTCTTTTCTTTAACTCCTTAATTCCAATAACTACCCACTAATCAGAGAAAAAAATGCAAACTTCCTTCCCCACTAACCTGCTAAAATTAACTGACCAATACCCACTTAGCACCAACACACAAGAGGAGGGAAAATAAAATATACCAATTGGTTAAAAAAAAGATCGATTACAAACCAAACTTAAATTCCAATTTCTGTCGAACTAGAATTTAAACTTGATTAATCCAAAATGACATAATTTTGAAACGCGGGGCGTTACAAAAATGGAATCTAACCCAAACCTCAGGGACAAAAAATGTATCTTTTTCTAATTTTTTTTTTCACTAAAAGTGTCACATAATTAGCTTGACCCATCTAGGAGCAAAAATGTATATATCTATGTCATAGTGTTCACCAAACAAGCTACAATTTGGTGCCAAAATGTGTAAGTGAGCACATGCTAAATCACTTTTCGTTTTTTTTTTCTTTTTTTTGGAAAATTTATAAAGAACTTTTTTTTGGAAAGTATCCAAAAGCTATAAACTTTTTTTTTTTTTTTAATTCAACAACATTTGGGAGTGGGAGATTCAAACCTTTGACCTCATGATCGAGGATATATCAATTACCACTAAGCTATATTCGTTTGGGCCTACAAGTCCAAATCTAACAACTCTCATGAGCTTTGACTCATCCTAACTTGTTAGACTCATTATGTCTTACACTTGAAAAACATTATAGTGCCGAATTTAGCTAATGGAACTCTAGTTATGACTTATGTAGATAGATTGAAGTGATTTGTTGTTCAATCTCCATCATCGAAGAAAACTGAGTTTGTGCTAATAGGGTAGGCCAAGTTTTGATGGGAGAGATTGGCCCAAAATGACAGCACATTTTTCTATGAACAAATTCTTACAATTCTTTCAAATGATATATAATTTTAAAAGATTAATGGCTTAATTAAGCAAAATCAATTTCCTCAAAAAAAAAAAAAAAAAAAAAAAAAAAAAAACTTAAGGAAAATCAATACATTAAGAAGAAAAAAAAGTATTAAAGGCCACTAATTATTTTTTAAGCTAAATCTTAATACTTTCAAGGCTCCATTAGTTTAACTTTTTAAGTGTTTAATTTAAAAAAAAAAGAAATTCATTTTAATATTAATAAAACTTGTAAGGGACTTAAAATGACCTTTTAAAAAATAAATTTGAGAAATAAGTTGTTTTTATTGAAACATTTGAAACCAAATTAAAAAAAAGATTTTTAGGTGTTTAACTTGGAATAGAATCCCTCTCAAATTTTCATTATATATGAAAAGGACCAAAATACCCTCACACTACCTTCACTTGTACTATGGTCACTGTCGTTGCTCATTGCCGGTGACACTTTGACGACTACCCCTCATCGCCAACAACTCTCTATCAACCAGAGTCGGTGACCCTCGTTTGTCGCTGCTCACTATAACTCCCTTCTCAATAGGTTGGTCATAGTGTTTTAAATATAGATTTAAACTTATTAGTTTCCCATGTTTAATAGTCGTCTTTTATGATAATTTGACATCAGTATAAGCATTTTTAGTGTAGAGAAACTCAAATAAACTTGTATATAAAAACACTTTTCAGAAAATGTAAACAAACATCCGAGTGGTTTTATTTAAAAAAAATGTCTAAAAAATGCATTTTTATAAAACACTTCAATTAAAAGACAATCCAAACGGCTCCATGAGACTTTGGGAGAATGAACTCAACTTACGGTTAGTCACCTATCTAGCTAAGATATATAAAAGTTTTACGGATTTTATAACAATAAAATATTTGTTCGCCAAAGTGAGCATAGCTCAACGGTAATTGACATTCACCCTCGACCTAAAGGTCAGAGGTTCTAATCTCCCATCTCTAAATGTTGTTGAACAAAAAAAAATCTTTGTATAAAAGTACTTAAAAATCTAATTTGTAACCAACTATTTATCTTCTCTACACGTTGCTAAGACGTGATTCATGATTGAAATTATTTGTTTTTATTTTTATTTAAATTGAAATAATATTTTTTTTCAATACCAGTAGTAGCAAGTTATATTATATAGCAAAATATAAACATATCCTAGATTAAACATAAAATTATATTTTAAATCATATGAAAGTTAAAATAATTATTTTATATGTTTAAAATATATTTATATATATAGTTATCTTATAATAATTTTGAAATTATCTTTATAATATCAACGCATTAAATTTATTTATTGAAAAAAATATAATTAAACGGCAACAATTAATTTACCAAACACCTCAACCTATTTTTTCATTTATAAAACTAAAATTTACCAAACACTAATTTACTTCATAATATAACTTATTTTCTTAGAAGCACAATTAACAACAATTATTTTAGAAACTACAACAATCTCAAACTAAACCTAATATTTATTCTTCTTCCCCGATGGTCAATGGTTTGGTCGCAATTTCCAAATAATACTTCAGTTCTCTACACTTCAAGTTTACGACAATGTCCTTCGGGAAATCCAATTTATATATTAACTTGGAATACTAAAAAATTATTATGTTTTTGGTTTCATAAAATATTCATGATTTTCATTTCATATAAAGAGCCAAAAATTAATTTAGTCAAAAAAAAAAAAAAAAAAGCCAAAAATTAATTGTGAAAATTGGTTGGCACAAAGTGATTTAGGGTGTGTTCGGTTTAACTTTTCAAGTGTTTAATTTTGAAAAAAAAAATATTTTGAAAAATATTCTACTGTTTGACAACCACTAAAAATGACTTATTAAAAAAATGAGATTGTGAGAAATAATAAACCATTTTGAGAGAAACACTTAAAACTAAAGGTGTGTTTGGTTTGACTTTTCAAGTGTTTAATTTTGAAAAAAAAAAATCATTTTAACAAAAGTTCTAGTGTTTGACAACCACTAAAAATGACTTATTAAAAGATGAGATTGAGAAATAAATCAGGTTGAGAGAAACACTTGAAACCAATTTTTTTAAAAAGAGTTTTTAAATATGTAATAACTTGTGTATAAAAACACTCATGAGGAAATGTAACCAAACATTTAAGTGTTTAAATTCTAAATAATTTTTATACAAAATGTTTAAAAGAAAATGCATTCTTGAAAAACACTTAAACTAAAAGGTATTCCAAACGAACTCTAAATTTTTTTAAAAAAAATAATTATAAAAATAAAAGAATTTTTAAGTATATAGTAACTTGTGTATAAAATTCTGGTGGGCTGTTTTCGGATTCCTAAATCTATTTTATCTAGCATATCCAAGCTGTGTGCAAAATTCTAGTGGGGCTCAAATGGTGACAAGCGTAGAATGCACTGGCATCGGTGGGATAATTTGTGTAAGCCAAAAGAGGTGGGAGGACTAAACTTTCGTGATTTAGTAAATTTTAATCAAGCGATGCTGACTAACCAGGTGTGGAGAGTACTAACCAATCCCAATCTTACGGTCTCTAAAGTGTTCTGTGGAAGATATTTTCCTTCATCAAGTATTTTTAATGGGACAGTCTCGTCATCTTCTTCATTTTTTTGGAAAGGATTTGTTTGGGGAATGGATCTCCTAAAGGGGGGACTAACAAAAAATCTTGGAAATGACCAGTCAATTTATATTTTTCGAGACCCCTGGATTCCTCGTCCTTCGACTTTTAAGGTGATATCCCTGCCAATATCCCAGCAATGGAGGACGCTCTTGTGGCGGACTTCATTACACCGTCTAGTCAATGGGATGTGGGTAAATTAAACCAATGTTTCATTGATTGTGATGTCGAAGCAATTCAACGATTGCCTATAAGCAGACCATACCAGGATAAATGGATATGGCATTATGATAGTAAAGAGGTATACTCTATAAAAAGTGGGTATAAGCTTTCTATGATGAAGAATCAACGGGCCCTCTTTGTCATGTATGGATAAAGAGAATTCTTGGTGGAAAAGGGTGTGGAAAATGAGAGTATTTGGTAAAGTTAAAATATTCGTATGGAAAACATTCCATAATTCCATTCCTACTATGGTCAACTTATGGAATCATCACGTACCAGTTAATGGGTATTGTCCGATCTGTAAGGAAGCAATAGAAACTACAGACCATGCCCTTTTTCAATGTCCAAGAGCTCGGTCAGTATGGGAATTTCTTTGTCCACCGATATTGATGAATTTATGTGTATCTATGGATATTAAAGATCGATGGTTAAGTTTGTTTCATAATTCAATGGAGGCATTAGTGCGCATTTGTGTGGGAGCTTGGGCCATTTGGAATGACATGAATAGTGTAATACATCAACGACAGGTTCCTAGCCCAATGACAAGGAGTGAATGGATTAATGATTATCTGTTTGATTTCTTCCAGACTAATCCGAGATCTGTCACTACTACCCAAACGAAGGAGGATGTTGGAAATATAATATTTGAGGGGGAAGATCTTATTATGCACACTGATGCATCTATTATGGGAGGGCAAAGTAAATGTGGTATTGGTATTGTGTTGCGTGATAAACAAGGGAATCTAAAGGCGGTGCAACATTCTTCTTCCCAGACAGCTTCCTCTCCTTTGGAAGCGGAAGCTTTAGCGATGCTTCAAGGGATGCATTTGGCTAGATCTTTAAATGTAAAACGATTCTCTGTTTTGTCTGACTTATTGTCTGTGATAAATTCGATCAACGAGAAGATTCAGGTGGAAGTCTCTATAGCGACAACTCTCTGGGATATCAAAGAAGTTCTGAAGGAATTTGAGAGTGTAACAATATTTCATTTTACTAGTCGTAGAATTAATGGTTTCGCTCATAAAGCGGCCCGAATAGGTTTATCTTCATTACCCTCTTTGTGGTTATGTAACTATCCTGAGTGGATGGTAGGATTATCGCTCAAGGAGCGATATTTGTTTGTTCCCTCTTAATGAAATTTCTTTCTTATGAAAAAAAAAAAAACTTGTGTATAAAAATACTTATAAGAAAATGTACCCAAACTTATGAGAGTGTTTAAATTTTAAACAATTTTTATACAAAATATTTATAAAAAAAATGCATTCTTGAAAAACACGCGTAGACTAAAAGGTATTTCAAATGGGACATTAGAGATCATTAATTAGAACCATTTATAAATCCATTGTAAACAATCAAAAAGACATTGCAAACATCAATGCTTCTTCGTATGTAGTTTAAAATTCAAAGGCAATCATTGAGCGAAACAATATTTGGTTTATGTTAGTTTACCATAATATAAAATACATATGAATAAAAAATTATGGAACTCCCAAGAAAGTCATAAAACATAAATAACTCTATAAAATATGAAGTGTTCAGATGCAATGACACTGTTTCTAGCTGTCCATTAGATCCTTCCATCAGTGCCTTATGTAATTGTCAGTTTGCAAAGCTATGAAAAGAGTATAAACAACATTTTCTTTTCTTTTGATTTTATTATTATTTCTTTTAAAAATAAGATTTGTCATCACATATACACATTATAATTATAATAAGCTCCAACGTAAACATAGTTCGTCGGTAATTGACATGTTATCATCGACCAAGAAATTAGAGAGTTTCAAATCCTTCACTCCCAAAATGTTGGAGCTAGATTTACGCAACAATATTAACAATTATTTATTTAGTCATGAGACAGTCATTTTCGAGCATATATATCAATAATTTAAAATCAAACATTGCAAAGTAAAAAAAAGATTGTAATGAACGTCAAAAAATGAATTGTGCATAGTTGCTTGTATACTGTGTATTGTATAACAGGGGAGAAAAACTTAATTGTATCACACTGATGTCACGTGCTTTATTCATTTTCTATTATGGATTGTTAAGGGGGGAGAGAGAAAGAAATATTCCTTTCTTCTTCTGTAATAAAATCCCTAATGAAGCAGTGTATTTGGGCAAGAGAGTCTTCAGAGTTTCCTGGAAAATTATGGGCTGAGAGGGTGTTTTCTTCTTGAATTGAGTACTGGTTGCTGATGTATGCTTGATTGCTGAAGTAATGAAGATGAATGGCCTACTTGGAGAGTGGATGTATACCATCTTGGTGGAACCATTTTAATTACTGTGTTTGATCTTATTTTTTCCCTTGTTCTTTTGTATGTTTTGTTCCTTTTTTTTAATTATTTATTACAAGTGGTATCAGAGCTAGATTGAGTGAATCATCATCGCGGTAAGGTTGGTTGTTTCCGATTTTTTATACTCTATTTTTTGTTGTAGATTTTTTTTATAGAAGAGCGGACGATTGGATATAAGCTGATTGCGCAGCATTCACCCTCGATTGGTTGGTGTTTAAAGGAATTCCTCGCTCCTGTTTTGAGGAAAGGGAATTCTGCAGTTTCTTCAAAGTTTAAGGTCAGTGTACTTCTTGATTATCCTTGTGATAGATTAAAACTCTGAATAATGTCGAATAAAGTTGAGTTAGAGAAGTTTACTGGTAAGTTTGACTTTAACTTGTGGAGAAAGAAAATGTGTGCGCTGTTAGTCCATCAAAAAGTAGCGAAGGCTTTAGATGATCCTGCAACTTTTCTTGAAGAAATTACTCCAGCTTAAAGAACTGAAATGGATGAGATAGCTTTCAGTTTGATTATCCTATATTTGGGTGATAATGTCTTGAGACAAGTTGACAAAGAGAAAATTGCTAATGCCTTATGGGACTAAATTAAAAAAGCTTTATATTAGTAAATCTCTGCCAAAATCTACCTTAAGGAACGGTTCTTCGACAATAGAATGGATAGCACAAAGACCCTTCATGAAAATATAGATGACTTTAACAAAAATTGTTTAGAGCTAGCTAGCACCAGTGAGAAAATGTCTGGTGAAAATCAGGCAATAATTTTGTTAAATTCATTACCTGAGAGTTATAAAGAAATCAAATCAGGCATTAAGTATGGAAGAGATTCACTGTCTTTAGAAATGGTCTGAGATGTCCTTAGATCAAAAGATCTTGAAATGAAAACTGAAAAGAATGATGCAGAAGTGTTACTTGCTAGGGGAAGAACTGAATTTAAAGGATCAAACTCCAATAAGCAGCCAAGTAAATCTAGATCTAAGTCTAGAGAAAAGGAAAAAAGATGCTATTGTCATAAAGAAAGGCATCTTAGAAGGAATTGCTATCAGCTTAAAGCTAAGAATAAACAAATTGATACTGAAAGAAAGAATAGGGAAACACAAAGGCTATGATTCAGTTGAAGTGTTGGCAGAGTCGGATCATAGGTGTGGAGAAGAGTGGATTTTCGATTTCGGATGCTCATTTCACATGATCGCTCAGAAGAAATATTTCCAAACCTTCACAGAATATGATGGTGGAACAGTTGTCATGGGCAATGACCAAAAATGCAACATCAAAGGTATTGGATCTGTGAAGTTGCAGTTGGATGATGGGACTGCTGAGAGACTCCTCACTGAGGTTAGGTATATACCAGAATTAAAGAGAAACTTGATATCTCTTGGTACTCTTGATAAGGGAGGGTACAATTATAAGTCAGAAGGTGGAGTGATCATGAAGATCTATAAAGGGTCCTTGCTCGAACTAAACAGGATCTTGCATAATGGATTGTATATTCTCCAAGGCAGCATTGAAGTATATTGCTAGAATGCTGCAGTGAAAACTAACCACCAGTCCTCTGTTTTGTGGCATAAAAGGCTCGGACACATTAGTGAAAAAGGCCTTTTGGAGCTAGACAAACAAGGACTACTTGGTAAGAAGAAGATTGGAGAATTGCCTTTTTGTGATCATTGTATCCTTGGTAAGGCAACTAGCTCTACTATAAATTCTATCTTACTTGACATTTGCAACTTTTAATTACTTGATATTTTAATAACATGCATTTTCTAAAAACATGTCAAGAAAAATGAAAAAAGGCGGAGGAAATTTCAAGAAAATTGAAAAAAGGCGGAGGTTGACGACGTTTTTCGAATTTTTTTAACACTAACATAAAATTTGACTTTTCAAAACCGTCAAGTTTTATCTTAATTTACTTGCCACATTTTAGATGTCAAGGGTAATTTAGTTTCAAATAAAATAATTTTCTCAAGTTTCTTCTTCCCTCACCATTCACAATTTTTAGCAGCCCTAACTCACCATCTCACTCCTCTCACCATCTCTTTCTCCCAACTGTGTGTGTCTCTTCTCCTCTGATGAAAATCTCTGACGACAGAGTAACAGCAGCGGCGGTTCATCGGCGTCGAGCACTCCTTCGCATGGTCAACAACGATTTCTGTGTGGGTTAGTGTATTTCTCTTAGATTTTCGCTCCTCAAGGCCTGATTCCTCTCTCTCCTTCGTTCTCTCTCTCACTTGTGATCTCCCTCTTTGTTTTCCAACGTTTTTTCGGTGAGTTTCAAGCAAGGCAGTGGTTGTTTTCGCAATTTTCCCATAGTTGCTCTGTTTAGGCGCGGACAACAGTGTTTTTGGGTGTTTTTAGTGGGTTTTTGAGCGAATTCGACCTCGGGTAAGTTGGATTGAAGGTTGTATTGGTTGATTATCATGTTTAATTGAATACCCACTCACTATTAGTTCCGTTCAGCAAGCTTTCCCTTCAAATTTCAACGATTCAAGCAATGGGTCTTCGACTTTCCCTTTAAGCAATTTCAACATTGGGTAAGTGTTTTACATCAAGGATTGGGGTTGATTTTAGTGTTCTATTCAAATACCTATTGATGTTAGCTTTCAATTTCAAGGTACCCATAACCTTTGGTGATTTATTTGTCGATTTGGAGTGAAATTGGAAGCCCGGACAACAAGCATTTATTCTGTTTTTTGGACAAGTTTTGGGTGTTAATTTCCCCAATTTAATGGAAGCATAAATATATAATCGAATTCACATGGGTGTATGGTCCATTACCAGAGTCGGTAAACATTTTCTCCTGTAAATTTATGTGGTTAAGTTTGTCTTTGTATATATGTGTTCACACGTAACTTTGGAGATTGAGACACGTGGAATAAACAATATATTTGTATTAATGTTGTATGCGCGTGAGTATACAATCTCTAGTACATAATCCTCTGATTCTCTCTCTTGTGTGTGGATGTGTTTCACTCGAGGGCTGTGATGCTTGATCTCGAGTTTGCAGCTTCGATGGATTCTTGGAGCTTGAAGTCCCTTGAGTTTGAAAGAGTCTTCAGTCTTCAAGAAGTGTTCAGTACTTGGAAACTTGTAGATTCAAAGAGTCTTCAGTCTTCCGTTTTGAGGAAAATTTCTCTGAATTCTCTAAGTCTGGTTGAGAGCTCCAAAATTTTGAACCCTTGAAATGGTGGTAAACCCCTCTATTTATAGAGTCCTCGCAGGATGGGCCCTGATAACTTTTGGGCCCAACAACTTGGGCTTGGGTTTTATTGGTCTTGGACTGAACCATTTAGTCTTGGGTTTGGTTTATATTTGACCCAAAACCATATGACCCAGACATTTAAAAGACCCAAATTTGATCCAAATAATTATTATTTTTTAATTAATTGGTCAAATTAATTAATTTGATCAAAATAATTTAATTTTAATTAATTGATCAAATAGAAATTTGGCTCTATAAATTTATAATTGGCCAACTTTGTTTTCAAATTAAATTTGGGACACATGTCAATTTATAATTGGTCCCAAATTTAATTAATTTTAATTTCGTCATTAATTTTATGTAATGACGTGGCACTTTGTCATTGGCCAAAATTTCTCCTTCAACAAATGCCCCCTTTTCGAGAATTAGTCACAAGTTATGTGTGAGTGAATCTGGAAAAAGATATTTTGGGATCAAAATGCAAGATATTTGTTCTTGATCTTGACTCCATTTGGTGTGTCAATTTAATCAAAATATGAATTTTGGTAAAAAATTTTGATTTTTTTTTTTATTTGGCAACAAACTTTGATTTGAAGTTTGGGCAAATTTTGGTTTATACCCAAATTTTGATTTGAGGTAAAATCCTACCCAATTTTAACTCATATTTGGAATAGAATTTGAGGTTTTGACTTTGGTTCATTTGGGATAAAATTTGGATTATGTCCAGAATTTAATTAAAGTAAATCTAAGGCTGCATCCAAAATTTGGTAGTAATTTGGAATAAAATTTTCATATGGAACTTAGAAAATTTGATTTGGGATAAGAGTTTAATTATATTCAAATTCAGTTGAATTCAATTCAAATCTATTTAGGAGTTTATCAAGTCAATTTGAATTTATCTCCCAATTTGATTTAAATCAAATCTGGATTAAAATTTGAAACAAAATCTCCAAATTTTATCTTTCAATTTGATTTAAATCAAATCTCACATCTTTAGGTTAAAATTTGAACCCATCTCAAAGTTGATGACTGTCGTTGGAGACAAGATTTATATTTCAACCCATCCCAAAATTGATGAAGATTGCCGTTGGAGATAAGATTTATATTTGAACTTATCCCAAAATTGATGGAGATTGCCGTTGGAGATAAGATCATCCCAAAATTGATAAAAATTATCGTTGGAGATAAGATTTATCTATTTGAATCCAACCTTCCATTCTATAAATAAGGTTGAACCTCAGTAGGGAAGAGCACACATCAATTGCAGGGAGCATTCAAGAAAAGATTCAAGTAGGAAACTTTCTTCTCTTTCTTTTTTTTTTGAATTTTTTTTTTTGAATTTTCGTTTTTTTTTCCTTTTTTTTTGCATTTTCATTTTTTTCCTTTTTTTTTGAATTTTCGTTTTTTTTTTAATTTTCGTTTTTTTTTATTTTAAATTTTCGTTTTTTTTTTGCCCTTTTTTTTTAAGGAAGGAAGGAAGGAAGCTTCGACGCTAGAGACTTGGAGAATACATCTATACTTTGATCGCCTTTTGCCCCCCAATCCGAGAGACAAACTCTAAGTAATTTTTTTTTCTTTTTCCACTTTTTTTCTTAACATTTACTTTTCTGAACTAACACCTCATTGCCGATATTCTCTTCGGAAAACAATTTTCATTCGTCAAAAGGTAAATTAGGTGATTTTTTTGTAGTGTTGTTTTTTTTTTACCTGCAGGTACTACGTCTTTCAACAAGAGTACAAGGACGTGTTCCTTGGTTGGGACATGTTCCTTGGACTTGTGTCGCCGCCACGCCTTTCAGCACGAGTGCAAGGACGTGTTCCTTAAGTTGGGACATGTTCCTTGGACTTGTGTCGCCGCCACGCCTTTCAGCACGAGTGCAAGGACGTGTTCCTTGAGTTGGGACATGTTCCTTGGACTTGTGTCGTCGCCACGCCTTTCAGCACGAGTGCAAGGACATGTTCCTTGAGTTGGGACATGTTCCTTGGACTTGTGTCGCCGCCACGCCTTTCAGCACGAGTGCAAGGACGTGTTCCTTGAGTTGGGACATGTTCCTTGGACTTGTGTCGCCGCCACGCCTTTCAACACGAGTGCAAGGACGTGTTCCTTGAGTTGGGACATGTTCCTTGGACTTGTGCCGCCACCACGCCTTTCAGCACGAGTGCACGGACATGTTCTTTGAGTTGGGACATGTTCCTTGGACTTGTGTCGCCGCCACGCCTTTCAGCACGAGTGCAAGGACGTGTTCCTTGAGTTGGGACATGTTCCTTGGACTTGTGCCGCCGCCACGGCTTTCAGCACGAGTGCACGAACATGTTCCTTGAGTTGGGACATGTTCCTTGGACTTGTGTCGCCGCCACGCCTTTCAGCACAAGTGCAAGGACATGTTCCTTGAGTTGGGACATGTTCCTTGGACTTGTGCCGCCGCCACGACTTTCAGCACGAGTGCACAGACATGTTCCTTGAGTTGGGACATGTTCCTTGGACTTGTGTCGCCGCCACGCCTTTCAACACGAGTTGCAAGGACGTGTTCCTTGAGTTGGGACATGTTCCTTGGACTTGTGCCGCCGCCACGCCTTTCAGCACGAGTGCACGGACATGTTCCTTGAGTTGGGACATGTTCCTTGGACTTGTGTCGCCGCCACGCCTTTCAGCACGAGTGCAAGGACGTGTTCCTTGAGTTGGGACATGTTCCTTGGACTTGTGTCGCCGCCACGCCTTTCAGCACGAGTGCAAGGACGTGTTCCTTGAGTTGGGACATGTTCCTTGGACTTGTGTCGCCGCCACGCCTTTCAGCACGAGTGCAAGGACGTGTTCCTTGAGTTGGGACATGTTCCTTGGACTTGTGCCGCCGCCACGGCTTTCAGCACGAGTGCACGGACATGTTCCTTGAGTTGGGACATGTTCCTTGGACTTGTGTCGCCGCCACGCCTTTCAGCACGAGTGCAAGGACGTGTTCCTTGAGTTGGGACATGTTCCTTGGACTTGTGTCGCCGCCACGCCTTTCAGCACGAGTGCAAGGACGTGTTCCTTGAGTTGGGACATGTTCCTTGGACTTGTGCCGCCACCACGCCTTTCAGCACGAGTGCACAGACATGTTCCTTGAGTTGGGACATGTTCCTTGGACTTGTGTCGCCGTCACGCCTTTCAGCACGAGTGCAAGGACATGTTCCTTGAGTTAGAACATGTTCCTTGGACTTGTGCTGCCGCCACGCCTTTCAGCACGAGTGCACGGACATGTTCCTTGAGTTGGGACATGTTCCTTGGACTCTTGTTGTTATGACGTTACGCAACATTAGTCATAGGAAATTGTCCTTGATGCATTTATTATTATTTTAACTTATCTTCGTAAACATGTTATTCTTTTTCTTGTGTTAACTTTCATTTCTTTAAATTTTGCAGAATCATGGTGTGTTTTGCAGAACATATTGTCTCTGAAAAAATGTACCTTGTTCTTCTGAAAGACAACAATCAACCCACAAGAAGCGGACTCAGCTTCTTAGCAGAAAAACCTATGACTGGACGTCTTGCAGCCCCATGGCCCCCACCACTAAATTTGCATACCATTTCTAATTGGTCCGTAGAAAGGCCTCTAGACCAAGATTCTAAGGCTTGGTTTCTAGAATCTTCAATCCATACACGAAATCCTAACTGACATCCAGAGGCGACGTTAGGGCGCCGAATAATTGATGGATCAGTTCGTTGGGAATCCGCCTTGAAAATTTCAAGTGAATTTCTTTTCATTCCTCGCTATTGGGAGTGGCTAGAATCTGTCGTTGGTCGGAGTGAAGCGGTGCTTCATAATGCTTATTTATTGGGTGCATCAATGGCTTCCCTTTACACTTACGATCGAAACGATGACATAGTTCGGGCTTTTTGTGAAGCCTGGTGTCCTGCAACCAATGCGCTTCACACTCGTGCGGGAGAACTTTCTATTTCCTTATGGGACCTTTGGACCATTGTGGGTTTGCCCATTAGAGGTAGATTTTATGAGGAAGTTATCCCTAGCTTTAAAGAGTTAACTGGTTCCAAGAACTAGGCAAGACATCTTCCAAAAAGTTGCGAGCATCTATTTCATGCATTCTACCTGCTTAGCACTTCAAGAGCTGACCATTCCCATGTTCCAATTAGCTCCTGGATTTCCTTTTGGTTCAGGGGTGAACAGAGGTACGCAAAGCCTCCTCAACGGAGACCCAGGAAGCACTCTCGCCCTAGCACGACTCATAACCCAGACGACACAAATATCAAGCGTGGCGAGTGGTCAGATGAGGAGAACAACTTGTTTCGCGGGCTAAAGATTGATATGAAACACAGAGACCAGACGTACTTGGCGGCTTTTTTATCTTGTTGGCTTTGCGTCTTTGTGTTTCCCCAAGGGAATGCTAACCACATTCGTCCTAGTGTTTTCAAAGTTGCCAGCTTAATGGCTGAGGGGGAAACTTTCAGTCTTGCAGTCCCTGTCCTCGCTAACATCTACCACGGGTTAAGCAAAGTTTCCAATGCCCCTGTTTCAGTTGGACGCATAGATGCTTCTCTCCCCGTGCATTACATTTTTTGTTGGCTCGCCCATTATTTTAGCACCAATTATAAGATTCCAGCAAAAGTTCGAGGTCCTAGCATGGTTGAATTTTCCGGCGAAGGCGGAGCTAAATATTTTAATGAGCTCGAGGCTCGCGAACTGATCCATGGGGGCGCATCCATACTATGGCACACGAACCTCAGTAGGAACAAAAACGAGACCATGAAGTATGAAAATACTTTAAATTTCATACCTCTTTCCTATTTTTCGAGCCTTCGCTCATGCTATCTGTCAGCGCGATGTAAAGATTCCTTAATCATCGAACCTTACAACCCCCACAGATTCGGCCGCCAATTTGGCTTCTATCAAGACATACCTAATGACTTAGGAGGAACTTTGCCCCTAGTCACCTTGGAAAACATTTTACACCACTGGCGGGTTTGCCTGCGAACTAGTGCGGAGTTTCAAATATTTCTTCCAGCTCGTACATTGAACCCTCAAGACCATGTCACCTCACGTTATCGAAGTTGGTGGTCTGAAAAGTATGATCATTACCTAGGGGATGGCGTAAGTAAGTTGGTTGACAATACTACTCCATCTCGAACCCAGCCTAAGCCACCTAAAAAAAACGATTCTAAATTTGGGGGCAAAGAACTCCGTCTGCTCAAGGTTGCCAGGCCTCTAGATGATTCGACCGAAGAAGAGAGTCAAAACAGCACTGGAGATCGACACTGGAAAAGAGCCAAAAGACCCAGGAAACATTCTGATCTCGCAGACAAGTCCATCAAGAGTGCCTCTACTGCTTCACAGACTCCTGACGACATTGAGACTTTGGTTGAAAATTTTTTTTTCTCTTTTTTTTTTCTTACTTAAATCCCGTTTTATTTCTCTTTTGCAGCCTCCTTCAAATGACCGTGCTCAAGAAGAGGAAGAATGTTCGAGCGATCAGTCTTTGACAAGTCCTGATGCTTTTGTTTCTTCTGTGAAGAACTTCGGAAGCTCCCATGCATCCTCGAGCAAACAAGTCATGAATTCGTCTTCTCATTCTATCGAGAAAACCCCTCAACATACTCATGAGAAAGTGGTTGCCCCAGTCTTTGAAGTTTCTCAGTTCTATGCTGATGATTTAATTTCCACCTTTCGACGACAAGCTGCTTTATCCCTATGGACAAGCATACAACAGAAGATCGTACGCACCTCTCTTGAAGATGTTGCTAGCCTTGAGCACCTTGAGCAAGAATCTCACAAGGTCTTTGATGTAATGGCAGAGGTCACCACGAACAACTTGAAACCTCTGCAAGAATTTGTAGGCAACTACTTCAAGAAAGCGCGAGAATTCAATGGATTACAATCTTCGCTCTCTACTCATCTGACCCCCTCGAGTAGGGATAACCAGTTGGAGAAAAAGAAGCTCCATTTAGAGAAGGCTTTGTCTACCGAAAATCGTGTTGTTGAGGAGAAAGACGCACTTCAGAAACAACTTGCCTGCTCTGTCGCAGAGGTTGCAGATCTAAAGTCCAAGATTGCAGAACTAGAGGCCAAATTAACAGCTGCAGAGGCCAAGGTAGAAAGCCTGTCCAATTCGATTTCTAAAAAGGAAAAGGACTTAGCTCATGAAAAACTTGTCGTTTCGATAATACGTGAGGAGATTAGTGACATCGAGTGTGCCCCCACCATTAGTGCTTCAGAAGTTCGCACTCTAGCGATGATTCGTGAGCTTTTGGAGAGTACCCGTGACGAGCTTAAAGCACTTCAATGGAATCCTTAATTTATGATCTCTTTACTTCACCCTAAGCTTTTTTTTTTTTAGATATTGTTTCAGTTCATTGTATTAGACATTTTTACTTTATTTATGCCTTAATAAAAATTTAGAATTTATCTACAACATGGATTTTTTTTTTTTGCTTTGACTGAACTTAAGTTTTTCTTCTTAAGCTGCCTACGTACCCCTCAAGTGGGAAGGGATCAAGTCATAACGTAGTTCAATGAACAAATTTGTTTTGGGTCGTTCACCTTTTTAACTCATGCGGGCCAGGAGTATCATGTAGTTTATACTCTTACGATAAGGAGTATTACATTTCATGCATAAAACTTTTTAAGAAACTTGCCATTTATTGGGCCTATTCTTAATCCGTCTATATCTACAACCTTGTATGCTCCGTTTGTGTACACTTCTTTGACAACGTAGGGTCCATCCCATTTAGGTGTGAATTTGTTCCCCGTGTGTCGTGTCGTGATGATGGGTCTTCGAACAGCGAGTACAAGATCACCAACCTGAAATGATCGAAGCTTCACGTTCTTATCAAAGGCTTTAGACATCCGTGCTTGGTAGCATTCCAACGCCTGCTGAGCCTCTAACCTCCCTTCATCAAGTGCTTCTAACTCTTGAAGGCGCAACCTAGCGTTATCTTCTGTTGTCAACCCTTCTTGGATGGCCATCCTCAATGAGGGAATCTCTCTTTCTAAGGGGAGCACAACTTCTACCCCATAGACAAGAGAATAAGGTGTGACCCCTGTAGGAGTGCGGTGAGTAGTTCGGTAAGCCCACAACACTTCACCAATCCTTTCTTGCTAATCCCTCTTCGTCTTGGAGACCACTTTCTTCAATAAGTTACACAACGTCTTATTGAATGCTTCTGCCAACCCATTTGCTGCGGCATTGTACATAGAGGACTTGTATTGTTTGAAATTAAACTTCTCACACAACTTGTCCATTAGGCTGTTGGAGAATTGCCGTCCATTATCTGTTACGATACGATGAGGGATACCGTATCGATAGATTATATGAGTTCGGACAAAATTCACAACATTCTCTTTCTTGGCTTCTTTCAACGCGACAGCTTCGGCCCATCTTGAAAAGTAATCCGTCCCTGCGAGGATATAAGAATGTCCTGCTGAAGACTTAGGTGTTATAGGGCCAACAAGGTCAAGTCCCCAAGCCTCAAAAGGCCAAGAAGCTACCGTTGGATGAAGAGGCTCTGGTGGCTGATGTATGAAGTTTGCATGGAATTGACAGGCTTCGCACTTCTTTGCATATTCCATTGAGTCTCGAATCATTGTAGGCCAATAATAACCCATCCTTTTCAATTGAAACTGAAGTTTCGGACCCGATTGGTGGGCGCCACAAACACCTGAATGTGCCTCTTCTAATGCCTTCACTGCTTCTTCCTTTCCAAGGCATCGAAGGAAGAGTCCCTCATAAGAACGACGATAAAGGGTCTCTTTATAGTAGATAAATCGGGCGCCTCTTCTTCGTATATCGGCCCTACGCCTGGGATCTGTGGGAAGTCTTCCATGTTGAAGATAATCTATAATGGGTTGTCGCCAGTCCTCTTCCTCAATTGCATAAACAGAGATCATATTTGCCTCTTGACATTCATCTTCTATTGGCGGTACAATCCACTTCTGGCAAAGTGAGATGTTCATTGACATATTCTCTAGGATTGTTAGGGCAGTCGCTAAATTTGCTAGGGCATCTGCCTTTTTTATTTTCTGATCTCGGAACATGCTCCAGTACTATACTTTCAAATCTTTCTAGCAATTGCCTTTCATAGATGAAATAAGGCTTCAAGTCTTTATGCTTCACTTCATACTGGAGTAAGAGTTGACTAACGACCAACTTTGAATCGCCATAGACCTCTATATATGTTACGCCAATTTCCAAGGCCATTTGGAGGCCAATTATCAGCGCTTGATATTCAGCCACATTGTTTGAGCATAATTCACCAAGCATGAAGCTGTAAGGGAGCATGTGTTTCTCAGGCGAAATAAAGACGATTCCTGCTCCTGCCCCACTTCTTCGTGCTGCGCCATCAAAGTACATGGTCCAAGGTTCGGTGATTTCAACATAGAAGACTTCTTCATCGGGTAAGTCTTCACATAGCTTCCAATCCGACGGGATTGGATGATCCGCCAAGAAGTCTGCTAATGCCTGCCCCTTAACTGCCTTCTGAGGTACGTAAACAATGTCATATTGCTGGAGTAAGATGGCCCATTTAGCTAGGCGTCCAGAAATAACCGGCCTTGATAGAACGTACTTGATAGGATCAGCTTTTGCGACCAAGTGCACTGTAAAAGCTTGCATGTAATGCCTTAACTTGTCAATAGCGAAGAAAAGAGCAAGACATATTTTCTCAATGGGTGAGTAATTTATCTCAGCTCCATTCAGAGTCCTGCTTAAGTAATAAAGAGCTCGTTCTTTTCCCTTCCCGCCTTCCTGTGCCAACAATGCTCCTAGTGATCTTTCTTGAGCAGCGATGTATAAAATCAATGGCTTTCCAGCTTTGGGAGCTCCTAAGACAGGAGGATTAAGCAAATATTTCTTAATGCTTTCGAAAGCGTTTTGACATGCTTCATCCCACTCGAATCTTTCTCCTTTCCTCATTAGCCTCTGAAAAGGTTGGCATCGACCGGCTAAGTTAGAGATGAATCTTCGAATGTAGGCCAGTCGACCTTGCAGGCTTCTTAACTCATGTAAGTTTTTAGGCCTTGGCATCTTTTGAATGGCGTCAATCTTTGACTGATCTATCTCGATTCCTCGATGTCTAACAACGAACCCCAGTAACTTCCCAGAAGTAACACCGAATGCACATTTGAGAGGGTTCATCCTCAATTGGTACTTTCTCAGACGATCAAAGACCACTTTTAGATCCTTCAAGTGATCTTGTCGTCTCTTTGACTTAACAACAAGATCATCGACATAGCACTCAACATGTTTATGCAACATATCGTCGAAAACCTTTTGCATTGCACGTTGATAAGTAGCTCCAGCATTCTTTAATCCGAAGGGCATCACTTTGTAACAGTATATCCCCTTTGGAGTTCGAAAGGCTGTCATTTCTTCATCTGCAAGGGCCATTCGGATCTGGTTATAACCCGATGACCCATCCATAAAAGACAAAGTTTCATGCCCTGTGGTGGCATCCACCATGATTTCTGTGATTGGCAATGGAAAATCGTCTTTGGGACAAGCGTTATTTAAATCGCGAAAGTCGACACAAACTCGAAGTTGTCCATTCTTCTTTCTAACAGGAACGATGTTGGCTATCCATGTAGGGTATTTTACCTCACGGATGAATCCTGCTTCTATCAACTTATTGACCTTTATTTTAATTTGAGGGATAAGTTCTGGGCGAAAGCGTCGTTGAGCTTGCTTGACCGGTCGATACCCCTCTTTAATTGCGAGATGATGGATCGCTACCTTTGGATCAAGTCCAGGCATCTCTTTATATGACCAGGCGAAGATGTCTCTATACGAAGCGAGTAAACTCATGTATTCACCCTCCTCTTCAGGAGTAAGTGACATGCTTACAAAAGTTGGGCGTGGCTCTTCTGGTGTACCCAGGTTTACCTCTTTAAGCTCATCCACTGTGGATTCGCTGCCGTCTTCAAGTGATAAAGGTGCTTCGTCCTCATCTACCTTAGACACTTCGACCTCCGTTTCCTCTTCAACGGTGATATGAAGACAAGAGGTTTGTTCTTCTTCCTGGTCACTATCTCCTTCCGAAGGATTGGTGATGACAACATCACGTCGCTTTACCTTCAAGGAACCATCCGTGTCGACCGTAACAAAAGTTTTTCTTTTCATTCGTGAAGGAACTGCACTACGAATTTCTCCATCGGCCTTCACGATCTTTTCACTTTTCATCACATCATCATATTGAAGTCGGTGAGATATTGATGAAGCAGACTGTTCTTTTTTGCCTCTTCTCGTGGTAACACTCAACCTCTGAAAAACTGATGGTCGAGTCACATCCGGAGTTAAAAATGTATTCTCTTCTTTCCCAACGGGCGCATTTAACCTTCGAAAAGTTGAAGGTCGAGTGACATTCGGGGTTGAAAATGTACTATCCTCTTCCCCAATGGGCACATTTAACCTTTGAAAAGCTGAAGGTCGAGTGACATTCGGAGTTGAAGATGTACTATCCTCTTCCCCAATGGGCATACTTAACCTTCGAAAAACTGAAGGTCGAGTGGAGCTATTGGTAGGTTGTGTGCTTTCTTTTTCCGTTTCATTGACACTTAATCTCTGAAAGACTAAAGCACGAGCAACTGGCGGCCTGATGCGCCTAAAAACAGAAGTTTGTTGGTCGACACTTTCTTTTTCTTTTGAGTCATCAACCTCCTCTACTGTTATATGATTTGTGTCTGCCACTTTCGCCTTCCCTCTTCTTGTTATGCGAACCGGCTCTGGCGACTTATACCCAAGCCCTTTTCTTGTTGTTGGCAGACTATAACCTTCCTTTAGAAGCTTCTTCTGTGTTGCAGAGAGCTCAGATCTGTCATAAAAAATTCTTAGACTTTTAAACTCAGTGTGAGTTGTGAAGTCATAACCTGCTTTAGCTAGAAGTTTGTATGCCTTGGGGTCAAACCCGTCTTCAGTTCGTTTATCAGGCAAGATCGCTTTTATCTGATCATCCTCGAGTTTCTTAACCTCTTGTCTTGTGATCTTCGTAAGAGGCGTAGTGAAATTTTCCTTCAAAATTCCTACGTCACCGACCTTTATGCTTTCTGATTCACCCTTTTTACGTCGAGACAAGGGGACGTATCGTAGGACAGGTGAATTTGAACATTTCTCATCCTTTACAACCTTAGGGTTCACAAGGCTCGTGGACACTTCACCCTTTTTTAGGTCGGAAGTACTGACATCCTCAACAACTTCCTTTCTTGCATCTGCTTGTAATTTTAAATCGAGTTTATCATTCTTTTTTATCAAGGGGATTTCTGCAGGTATGGTTTCCCCTGTGTTTTCATTCTTCAGATAAAACTTTGCATCAGCGAAATGAGACTCAGCTTCTGAAAATGGGTTAGTGTCAGCCTCAACTTTCTTGATGCCATCTTGATAGAATTTAAAGCATTGGTGCAAGGTAGAGGTTATGACCCCATTACCATGGATCCAAGGACGACCTAGCAACAGCTTATAGGTGGTCTTAGAATCTATTACATGGAACAAAGTATCAGCTTTTAAGTCTCCAATGATGAGTTCAAGGCGTATCATGCCAATTGCCCGTTGTCCACCCTGATTGAAACCTTGGATCACCAATTTACTGTTTGATAGTTCCTCCATCAAGATGCCTAACTGCTTCATGGTTGACTTAGGCATTATATTGACAGCTGATCCATCATCGATGAGGATCCGGCTAACCCTCTGTTCTCGAATGTATCCTGAGACGAATAAAGGTCTATTGTGAGGCTTTGACCCTAGTAGCAAATCTTCATCAGAAAATCCGATAGACATGCAACACGAAGCACATGTACATGCCTCGGAGGTTGGGACGTTTGTACCATCAGACTCTATCAATGCGTTAACAAGGACGTTTTTAGCTTCCTAAGGAAGTGACAGTAAGTCCTTTATGCTGAAGGAGGATAAGTCTCCTGAATCTGCCACCACTCCCGAGGAGCTAGCGAGGACGTTATCATCTTCCACCACGTCCACAATGTGACACGTGACAGTTTCAAGTGTCTCCTCTTCCCTATCATCGAGAAAGCGCATTGGGAAGTATTCTGCCAAAGTTATAGGTTGTGGAGGGCAAAAGAAATCTTCACCTTCCTCCACGGCAGGCTTTGACCTCCTTGACTTTCTTTTTCCTTTCTTCCTTTGAGACTTAACTTTTCTTTTACCATCTCGATATAGGCGGGACTCTTTCCGTACGTAACTTTGCTTTTGCTTTTTGCGACGCACGACAAAGGTCCAGCCTTCGTTTTCATCTTCAATGGAATCATTTTTTCCTCGGGATCCCTTCATTGTGGCTTATCTCTGACATCGAACCACTACTGGATCAAGGGTCCCGAATCGAATCAGCCTCTCTTCATAATCACATGAAGAGATTGGGGGAACTTGATCCCCTACATTCGCCATTATTTTTGCATGATTTGCTTGAGCCACCTCATCAAGGTCCAACTCAATTCTCTTTTCGCGAGCAAGCTTAAGGATTAACTCCTTTAATACAAAACACATCTCTACCGGGTGACTAACGACTCTGTGATACTTGCAATAGTTAGGATCATTGACTTTCCCTAACTCTTCTGGTCGTTTGCACTCTGGGAGCTCAATTAGCCGCTTCTCCAACAGTTGTTCCAACATGTTTGGAACGTCGGAGTCTGGAAATGGATATACCTTTTCCTGTCTTTCTTTTAAAGTTAGGCGACGTCTCTCGCCTGTCTCCACTCGCTTATTTGCTTTGTTTTCCTTTCCTTTGGTGGAAAGCTTCACAGGGGTCGTGTTGACGACCATGGATTCTTTCGTGGCACTCTTCGTAACTTTCTCGGTGCCTTTGACTTCCTTCTTTTCTCTCCTCATGTCTGGGACTACGGGATCTTTATTCCCTCTACTGGCGATGCTCAACTCCATATCATGAGCGCGAGTCGCTAATTCTTCAAAGGTTCGGGGTTTTATTCCCTACAGGATGTAAAGAAGTCCCCAGTGCATGCCTTGGGTGCACATCTCAACAGAGGACACCTCGGAGAGTCTATCTTTGCAGTCGAGACTCAAGGCTCTCCAACGATTTATGTAGTCGATGACTGGCTCACCCTTTCACTGCTTTGTGCTCGTGAGTTCTGTCATACTAACTGTTCGCCTCGTACTGTAGAAGCGATTTAGAAACTTTCTCTCCATCTGTTCCCAACTGTCCATTGTATCAGGCTCCAGGTCAGTGTACCAATCGAACGCGTTTCCTTTCAGTGTTCGAACAAATTGCTTAACCAACAAATCTCCCCGAGTACCAGCGTTCTCACAGGTTTCAACAAAGTGAGCGATGTGCTGCTTTGGGTTGCCTTTTCCATCAAACTGTTGGAACTTGGGAGGTTGATACCCAGTGGGCAGTCTGAGATTGTCAATCCTCTTTGTATAAGGTTTAGAATACAAGAGGGAACTTTGAGTGGGTCCACCGTACTGAGCCCTGATGGAATTCATGATCATGTCTTGCAGTTGTTGGACAGACAAAGAGGCAACTGACGCGGAGTGTTGCGGTTGGTCCTCCTACACGACAGCCTTCCCTTTATCATTCTTTCCTACAGCAGGGGTCTGGCTAGACTCAGCCACTTCTCGGTTCTGCAGCTGGTTCTTCAAATAGGCAATCTCAAGATCTCTCTCATCAACTGCCTTCATTAAGAGATTGAGTTTCCTTTCCATCTCTGCCATTCTTTCATCCTGGTCTACATCAGCCATCATGACGGACATCACATCAGGATTTAGTGTATCCTTTGGCTGCTTAGATGTTGGAACAACAGATTCGAACAGTGGGTTGTCTTTGACTGCAACCCTATCCTTAGAGGATTCTTCAATCAACTTTGAGATCTTGCTTGCAACAGCAAGAGGAGTATGATCCTCTCTGATCTCAATTCCTTGGGAGCGACTACGAGTGACAGGACCAGTGTAAGAGTCGCTTGATGTGGTAACCTTCGCGGGAGCTTTCTTTGGTGCCATCACGTTGGTTGGATCTTTAAACAAGAGAAAGAGATGAGAGGTAGAGAGGTCCCACTAGGCGTGCCAATTTGTTCACACGTAACTTCGGAGATGGAGACACGTGGAATAAACAATATATTTGTATTAATGTTGTATGCACGTGAGTATACAATCTCTAGTACATAATCCTCTGATTCTCTCTCTTGTGTGTGGATGTGTTTCACTCGAGGGCTGTGATGCTTGATCTCGAGTTTGCAGCTTCGATGGATTCTTGGAGCTTGAAGTCCCTTGAGTTTGAAAGAGTCTTCAGTCTTCAAGAAGTGTTCAGTACTTGGAAACTTGTAGATTCAAAGAGTCTTCAGTCTTCCGTTTTGAGGAAAATTTCTCTGAATTCTCTAAGTCTGGTTGAGAGCTCCAAAATTCTGAACCCTTGAAATGGTGGTGAACCCCTCTATTTATAGAGTCTTCGCAGGATGGGCCCTGATAACTTTTGGGCCCAACAACTTGGGCTTGGGTTTTATTGGTCTTGGGCTGAACCATTTAGTCTTGGGTTTGGTTTATATTTGACCCAAAACCATATGACCCAGACATTTAAAAGACCCAAATTTGATCCAAATAATTATTATTTTTTAATTAATTGGTCAAATTAATTAATTTGATCAAAATAATTTAATTTTAATTAATTGATCAAATAGAAATTTGGCTCTATAAATTTATAATTGGCCAACTTTGTTTTCAAATTAAATTTGGGACACATGTCAATTTATAATTGGTCCCAAATTTAATTAATTTTAATTTCGTCATTAATTTTATGTAATGACGTGGCACTTTGTTATTGGCCAAAATTTCTCCTTCAACAATATGTATATTTGTTTTTTTTTGTTGAAGTTGCATATTTGAGGGAGTCTCTCCATTTTTTTTCTTTTACTTTTTATTTGTAATATTCTTTTACCTTTTGTTTTTGTAGTTAAAGTTGCATCATTATTTTGGTTGAGTGACCCATCAAAGTTAGCTAAAAAAGAGACTTTGCATCGTTAGAAAATTTCCAACAAATGTCTAGGTGGGTAAATTTAAGAGTTGATACTTTTCTTCAAAGTTATTTTTGAGTTGTCTATGGATTTGATTTTGTAAATTACACTCTTTTTATTTTGACTTTCTCCTGTCTCAAACTTCCCTCTTCGCCATCTTGAGTTGTATATGGATTTGATTTCGTAAGAGTTGATACCTTTCATTTTTCCTCTCTTGCTTTAAATGACACAACTCTTTAGTGCACTGTGTAATGTATCTCATGTATATATGTGGTTCATACTCAAAGCTTAAATTAAAAGGACGAACTACTATTTTGAAAGTGTTTTTAACCTCTGCTAGCTATTTTTTCACAATTCTTAAGTTAATGAGATTGTTCTATTGATTGTGTGCAATGCTTCTTCTTTTCTTTCCTTGTTAAAGTTGTTAATAAACATTTTCTTTTGTGAGTCGTGAGAAGACCTGCAAAGGTGAAAGTTTTCAATTGAAAAACTATAGGATGATCGAGTTAGTTGAGTTACATACTTTGGAGTAGTGTAGTTGTGTACTTTGAATATTGTATTTGAGCTTTTGTACACTACAACAAAATATCCCTTGTAATAGCGTTTTAGGATAGCTTTTCATACAAAAAAAAATTTGAATCTTTCATAAAGGTCAAAATTTCTTGTTGATGTTCCATCTAAATGTGCTACTTATTACATGAATTGCGAATTATCTTAACTTATCTAGTCAAGTTTCGAGAAGTGACAATGAGACGAAATTGAGCATATGCACGAGGGGCCAAAACTTTGAGTATAAACACACAAGGGAGTGTGGGAAGATCCTTTATTTTTTTTGTCACTTTACCTTCTTTTGCAGCTTGTTTTACAAAAGAAGTTTATCAAAATCCATAGCCAAAAGAGAAGTAACGGAGAAATTAATAAGAGCACAAGACCAAGGAATTCTCCAACCTTTTTGAAGGTTGGTTTTTTGTTGCCCATTATAGAGTACTTTTCAATATATTGCTTCCTTAATGGAAACCTATAAAAGGGTTGTAGGTCTAAAATTTCCATATCATTTATCATTTCTATGAAAACCTTTTGACTTTCTAAGTTTAACTACTAATGAGGTTGCATCAATTATTTTCTAGATGTACATACCTAAAAACTAGACAAGGTTTGTTCTTATTTTCAAGTCTTGACAAGTACCTTTTCAACACATTCTTTCACTGTTGCAAGTATTCAACTTTGAAGAACGATATATAAAAGCTGAATGAAATAGTATAGTTTATATCTTGTAAAATTCAAAACCTTCTCCATTATCTAAAAAGGACTTCATGAGACCCAAAACTTACAAGTATCGATTCTGAATTAGGGCCATTAGTTCTCTTCTTTTGTGAACATTTTTAGGGTATTTGGTTGTTAATTTAACCTATGCAACCTGGTGAACTATGTAGGTATCAAAGAAGTTGGGTTTTTGAAACTCATTGTTGAAGTAGAGTTTGCAATCCAATAATGGTCGATTGGGTTTTTGTATCTTGTGGTTAAAGTATGGTCTTATTACTACTGGTTACATGGGAAGAATTAATAAAAAAAGATTTTTCTTAAGTGAAATAAATTCTCATAAACCCTTGCAATTTTTGGGTAGGTAAATAATTGTTTTCTCTAACAATTACTTAAATCGGAATGTTAGAATATCTTTTCAAGATATGTTTTGAAATTCTTTATTGTTTGAATTTGGTCTTCTCTTGAGATTATGTTCTATGGGTATGTATTGATTGCTTGAACATTATTATTTTAATTCTTTACCAAATGGCTTTAATAATGGCGCCTTGAACTTTATGCTAAACTTGAGGGTTGTTTCTTTATGCCAGTTCTAATTCTCTCTTCATAGGTGCCAACTCAGCAATCTAACTCAAAGGATTTTGGTTTTAAAAAAGAGAACCTCAAGTTGAGAGAATATATTGTGTGTAGTTTCCAATAGATAAATAAGAGAGTAAAAAATTATATAATCATTTGATTTGTAAGCTATGGATTAGGTGCTATTTTTGTGCAACTTCCCATTGATAATTTGATTAGACTAATGCATTATGAAGTTGTTTAGGGTGTGATTTCAAAGTAGTTTTTCGTCCCCTCTACAATCATTGTTTTCCAATAGCCATTGAACATAATGGTTTAAAGCCATATGTTGTTCTTTATTCCCTCTCCTTAGTGAATAAGTTTTGAATGTTTTGCTTCAGAAGTGGTTTGGTTCGTTTTTGAATGAGCAGGTCATATTAAATGTATGATATAAATTTAAGTAATTTCATAGATGTTAGCTACACATTTCGTCGTAGTTGTTCATGAAGGATCTAGTCGCTTGATTGCATTCTACCATAAGCACAACAGATGAGAAGCACAAGAAGGAAATCAAGAAGGAACCTTTGCCAGTCTATGAGGTAATAATTAATTAAGAAGGATCTAGTCTCTCTTTATGGCCATTTCAAGCAACCTTTAGCCACCAGGACAACCAACGATATTTACATTGTGTAAGAATTTACCATATTTGGTCCGGCTCATTTTCTTATTTTTCTTCTTATTTTAGTTTATGTTTATGTTTATTTTATTATATTGTATAAGATCATTGTTATTGTTATTTTTGTTATTATTTATTTTGTTTATTTATTATTATTATTATTATTTTTTAAAATATATTTCTCACAACCACTTTTTTTTCCTAATGTCTTTTATTCCCTCCTAATTCTCTCTCCATATCTTCATCCTCTCAGTCTTCCCTGATGATTTGGTCTTGCCCATTAGTTTCTCCTTCCCTCAACCTCGACACTTTCTTTCGAAATATTGGTTGAATCTTTCTCTGGCCTATTTAAAACAATTGATTTCCTGTGGATGGGGTAAGACTCCTAGCTAAATTCATTTTTTTCATCATTCTTTTTTTTTTTCCAATTGGTGCAAAATAATTCTTGGCAACCCAAAGTGTGTAAACGACACTGCCACTAAAGGTTGGGAATTTATTCTACCCTAATAATGAAATTTTGTTTTGTAATTTAATAGCATAAGTCAATTACATTTGTTTCATGTTTACTGCAAGTTTAGAATAGGTTTAGTTGATTTGCAGTTCTGTATTTTGTGGAGCATATTGCCTTTTTTTTTATTTACTTTTAATCTTGAAACTTTCACAAGGTTAGAATAATTGATTAATTGGCAATTTTTTGTAATTTGTGGAACATACTGCCATTTTTTTTTCTTTCTTTTCCTTGTTTTGTATTATGCATAAAATTTCTTGATTAGATTTAGTTAAATTTAATCACAAAGTTGAATTTGTGTTTAATGGACCTTGTTGATTTGCAACTTATTATTATCCTGGTAGTTATTTAAAAAGATCTAGCTATTGTAATTTTATTTATTTTGTTTTTTTATATTTATCAATCATTTTTTTTGTTTTATTAGATTTGATTATATACGAGGATTTAGTTTGAATATTACAATTGTGTTTTAAAATTGGTATAACAGTATGTTTAAAACGGTATTATTTAGTTATGATTTGATTTACAATTTGTGTGTAGTTCTGTGGAGTCCTACAGTGTGAATATTATTATTATTATTTGAAAATTGAAAGATTATATTTGATTTTGGCATTAGTTATGCATAACAAATTATTTTATTTTTAATTGGTTAAATGTTTGTTTTTAATTAAAAGAATTTGGCACTCATTGTTGTTCTCTATAATCTTCATGTTCCTAACAGCATGAATAAACCAATGTTATTTCAATTTCTTATTTTTTTTTTCTAAATTTTGTGTATAGTTTTATAGTCTTTAATCTAATTTAATTTCATGTGTCCCTACTTTAGAATTTCAAAATTTTAAATATTCAATTGGTATTTTCCTAATTCGAAAATTTGAGAATAAACTTTTATGATTTTTGGAGGTTGAGTAGTGTTTCTTTATGGGTTTTGGTTAAAATTCCATAAATAGATGAAATTCCCAATAAAAAATAATTTCAACTTTTTTAAAAAATGGAATAATAAAGTTTTAAATTTGAGATTGAGTAGTATTTCATTTTTAGAATTTGTTTGAATAAATTCTTTAAATGTAGGAAAATTCTCGACAATTTTTGAAGAAAAGTAGTGTTCCCTTTATGGACACCTTACTCCATAAATACATGAAATTGCTCATTAATTGTGAATCTTCAAACTGGGAGCTTTCTTTTTTTCATAAATTTACCAAAATCGAATTTTATCAACTCATTTTGAGATTGAGTAGTGTTCTCTTTTTAGAATTTATGGTAATAAATTCTTTAAATACATGAAAATTCTCATCCAAATAAAGCAATTTTGAGAAAAAAGTAATGTTCTCTCCATAGACCTTCCAATTCCATAAATACATGAAATTTCTAATTAATTGTGAATTTTCAAATTTGGGGTGTTTTCCATGAATTTCCGAAATTGATTTTCCAATTCATTATGTTGTTCTAAAAACGAGATTGAGTAGTGTTCTCTTTTTGGAATTTATTTTACTAAATTTCCATGAAATTTATCACAATATCATGTTAGAAAATTAAAATTTTGATTTTCTAATATTCGTGAGGTGAGGAAAGTTATTTTGGGAAACCAAAATAAATTTTCAATATTTTTTTAATGGCTTTTGTGCCACTCATAATGGTTGGTTCATATTTTGTCTCCAAAATATGGATTAATAAATATGAGACATTTAAAAATAAAAGAAAATAAAATTTTGTGGGTCAATATTTACTTATTTATAACAGAAATTATAGCGGATGGGATCAATTAACCTATTAATTACATATTTGTCATAATCTTTTGTGTATCTCATTGGTAGGATTTCATTCATTTATTTAAATTTCTTTCTTCCCTAATTTCCCTTATTTAATTATATAATTATAATAAATATTAATTTTTTTTTTACATTCCAACCAGATACGGATTTAAATTAAAAACATATATGAAATCTTTTTCTTCCCATTGCCTGCATATTCTTTTCAAATAAATCCTTTTTTTGAATTGTGAAACCCACCCACCTGTTTTTGGAATTATTAAATTCCTTATTTTCCCATTGCCGCCGGTTTATGTATTTGGTAATATTTTCATGTTTATTGTTATAATATTTTTCATTATTTGAAATTTTGTGCTGTCCCAAAATGGGATTTGTTTCCATCTTTCACTATTTTGCAGTCTCATTGTCGTGTGTCTTTTCCATTTTTCAACCAAAATTTAGTGTTTTTTGAGATTTCAATTTTTTTTTTCAATTTTTTTGAGATTTCAAATTGAGAAGCCGGCTACCCAATATGGATTTTTTTAAAATTTAATTATAGATATTCTTTTAAATATAGATCTCTTATGTAACAATCATTTTCAAATTTATTCCCACATCCAGTTTTTCAAATTTATTCTCATATCCAGTTTGGAATTCTTAAATTCCTTTTGAGCTTTTTGTCGTCTGCTTTTCGATTTGGTTGATTCAAAAATCTATACCGAGTATTTAAAAATTCATAACTGGTATTTAGAAATCCACTGTAGCAGCCAATAAAAAAAGGTTAAATTATCAAAAATACCCCTCGACTTTAGGGTTTGTTTCAATTATACCCCTGGACTTTCAAAAGTTTCAATTATGCCCTTGAAGTTTCAAATTTGTTTCAAAACTACCCTTGGAGACATTTTCCGTTAAGTTTATCGACAAAAATTGATGCGTTTGCATGTGTTTTTATCGTTTTTTCCACGTATGTGTTCAAATCTATTCACATAAGCAACAATATATATGCAAACACGTCATTTTACATCCATGAATTTAACAAAAAAAAGCCTTCAAGGGTACTTTTGAAACAATTTTGAAACTTCAAGGGCATAATTGTAACTTTTGAAAGTCTAGGGGCATAATTGAAACAAACCCTAAAGTTTAGGGGTATTTTTGATAATTTAACCTAAAAAAAGGGAAAACGTGGGGCTCGGTCAAAAACAAAAAGAGAGAAAATGGGGGGGGGGGGGGGGGGGAAACTTTCCCCCCAAATTCGGTCAATTGACCATTAAAAAAAAAAAAGAAAAAGAAAAATCTGAAGTTTTTCTCTCCCCCTCTCATGACTCTTTCTCTCTCGCAGTCTCCCTCTCTCCCCCTCTCACCGATTCTCCCTTTCTCCACCTCTCACCGATTCTCTCTCTCTCCCATCTCTGCAACCTCACCGCCGCCGCCTCCGTTGTTCTCCCGCTGCCGCTCCCTCTCTCCCCGTCTGCGACCTTCATGCCGCCGTCGTCTGCCCTTCGCGCCGCTGCACTCCACCGTCGACACCGCCGACTTCGCGCCGCCGTCGTTCGTTTTCGTGCTGCTGTCGTTCGCCGTCGTGCCGCCGCCGCACGAATCTGTACACTGCCGCCATTCAGATCTTTGTGTTTCTATCGTTTGAATCGATCGCCGCCGCTACTGCCTTAAGATAAATAGCCTCACGCATCTTGAAGGTCCAATGATTTCAGCTTGTGGGTAAGGAATTGTAGGTTGAGGTTTGTTGGTTGTTTTTCGTGCCTTGACATAATGCCCATTAACATTGATCTTAATTTAAGGTATCCGTAGTAAGTGGTGGTCGGATCATTAAAGGGCGGAGCGTGATTGGGTGGCTGGACAGCAAGCGTTAGGGTTGTTGGGTGAGTTTTCGACCCTCTCAAGCCTTGTGTTTTAGGAAATTAATTGAGATTGTTATGCCTCTGATGTGTGAATATATATTTTACGTGTTAATAGATTATGTTTTCGCATAACGTGGTTGGTCTTGTATCGAGTTGTTTGGGGCGATTTCAATCAAGCGTAGTATCTCAAGGTAAGTAGCCGTTGGAATAAATTCTTCGCTTTAAACTCATTTAAGTCGAGTATGGTTTACAATAGCATGAGTTGGATTTAATCCTTAAGTTGCCCCTTGGAATTTAAGTAGCAAATTGGATTCAAATTCCATGTTTTAAGTGTATTGTGTGGTAGCTGAGCATGGTAAGTAACTTGTTGCATTGGAATGAAATGTTTATGTTTTGAAATGATTGTTTACTCCTGGCATGAGAATGTGTATAAGTTGTTCGGATTGGGACTGAGGTGATATATGTTGCGTTAATTTCAAAAATATGGCTACTGCATATATACTTGTGTTGTTTGATAGAAGTGACTGTATGACTGATGTATATTTTTGTGGCTGGCTGGCATTGTTGAGGATGACGGGGAGTTTGTGTTTTTCTCTGTTTAGGAGGGTGGCCGTTAAATAATAGCAAGAGTTAAGGGGTCTTAAAAGGGAAAGGATTAAGAAAGGAAAAGGAATAGGCTAGTGCCTTAGAAGAGGGTCGTGTCAATTAAACACCTAGGACTGAGATGTAATAGACTGAAATGAGGGGCTTAATGGGCGGGTCTTGGCTTCGAAGTCTAGGTGCCATTTACTAACTATGGAAGTTAATTCCTGACTTAAACCCATGAACGCCCTACCAGTGAAGTGGTAGTTTAGAGCGCTACGCGCCCATTAGTGCCTTGAGGGATGAGACTTAGCTCCACTGACTGGGTGCCATCTACCATCAGTAGGAGTAGAGACCTCCCCAAAAACTCCCACTTGTGCACTATTAGTGAGTTGGCAAACCTATATACATATAGGTTTACTAATTGGACACGAGACCCGAACTGTAGATAAATGAAATGAAATGAAATGGAATGAATGAGAATGAGATGACCTAACCCTTAGGCCCTTAACTCGAATAAAATGTTATAACCTTGATTGCTACTTACTGAGTATTTTCTTAAATACTCATTCTTTTCTCTTACATACAACTGCAAGTAGAGGTAAATGTGTACAGGACGCGTGACGGAGAGTTGTTGGGCCATGGATCTCCTTTAGGATAGTATTCCGCATTTTGCATTTGAAATTCTTATTTTGAACTTGTATTGTGAATGATTTAAGGTTTATTCCGGTTTAAGTTTTGTTTGAATAACTAAAGGTTTCGTTTGTTCTGTTTTAACTGGGATCCCAGGTTGAAAGGTTTCGCAAATTCTTTTTAAGTGTGTTTTCTTTAAATGATATTTCCTCGCTGTTCTTAGAAGTAGAATGAAATGCATGTGGTAACGGCCTTAGGATCTAGGCATGAAAAGTAGGGTCGTTACATCCATATCGGGTATTTAACAAGGAATCGTAGAAGATGCAAAAAACAAATCCAAATATATACGCAAAAAAAAATTGCAAATTTTAAAATCCATACCGGGTATTTAAAAATTCATACCTGCTATTTAGAAATTCATACTGGGTATTTAACGGAATCGTAGAAGATGCAAAAAAACCTGATCAATACGGAAAAAAAACCCAGATCTATACGACAAAAAAAACCCAAATCTATTCGCAAAAAAAAAAAAAAGAAATTATTGCACATTTCAAAATCCATACCGGGTATTTAAAAATTCATACCCGATATTTAGAAATCCATACCGGGTATTTAACAAGGAATCGTAGAAGATGCAAAAAAACCCAAATCTATACGACAAAAAAACCCAAATCTATACGACAAAAAAAAAACAAGATCTATACGCAAAAAAAAAAATAGCGTGAAACCATAATAGGCTAGAATTCCCAATCTATTTTGCTACTTGAATCGGCATGCTTTAATTGAGAAACTCATATGAAAAGTGCTCAAATCACTTTTCAAACACTGCCCAAACCCCAAAATACAGTGCAGTCGCTCAAATCACTGCCCAAACCTCAAAATACAGTACAGTCGCTCGAATCACTTCCCAATCGGTTAATTTAAGTGAGAATCCCTTATGAAAAGTGCAAGAATAGAACAATAAAGTGCAAAGCTAACATTTGTATGAAAAGTAAGGAGGGTATGAGATTTTTGTGAACCGAAACCCCCAAATTCATACAGTGCAAGGCTACTCATTCTTTTTAAGGGAGAAAACAGAGCAATGAATAACAGGGGAAGAACAATGAAGACATGCAAAATACTGAACCAAAATCCCCCAAAATCATAAACCTATAAAGCAAAAATCATAAACCGAAGAAAACAAAATAAGTACTTTTCTTCACTGTTAAACCCACCTCTTGAACGCGTGAAGCCCTAACGATACAGTGGAGAAGGCAAGAGAAGACGAAACCCACTTGTTTTCGGAAGGAAGAAGACGATAGCAACGGAAGCAGCGGGAACGAGAGAAGACTGTAGCGGAAGGAAGGAAGAAGCGTGTTTTTGGCCGATTTTTTTCAAATTCCATATACAAATGTCTTTTCCTTTTCCGTAATTTCTTTTTAAAAAAAAAATCAGAAGGTCAAATTGGTAAAATGGCAACAATTTAAAAAAAACGGGCTGGACTGAAATGAAAATTACAAAACTTTTGGACAAAAGTGAAATATATGTGCTGATTTCAGCCCATTCTAGTAGAAACCCCTATTTTTAAATTGGACAATAAAAGATAAAATTTGGTAACCGTTTTCACGAGTGTTGTAGGGTGCTAATACCTTCCGTACACACAAATGAATCCCGAACTCGAATTTGATTGATGCAAACCAAATTTATTTTTTTGTTAAATTGGGTGACCAATCACACCCCAAGTGTTGGGTTTTTTGCCCTAAAACTTGTAGATAGTGAATGTAACCGTTGACCGACTATTAATGAAATAATATTGATATATTTTTTCTATTAAATGTTATTAGTTATTTTATATTTGTCTTTGCCTAAAATAACCCTAATCCAATAAACTAGACATCCTAGGTTGTAATACGAGTCTTGAACTATATGTAGCGACATATGGGGATCACTGTTCAAGAAACATACTAAAGGTATAGTATAAGAATAAGACTGGATGCCTTATCCCGGTGACACTATGGATACAACCCACTTTGTATTTGATACAAATTCTATGATCGAACGCGTTCGTGTAGGAGACATGTGAGTGGGGGTATCCTATGCAATGAGTTTGCATAAGACCAGACCGCTATATAGTAACCACTGGTTATAACACCGTTAACTAGTTGGTTTTCTATTTCACTAGGACGACCTAGACAACTTAGTCTTAATCCTGAGTTGATTATGGACTCCTACTTAGGAGGGATTGTCCTTTGATTTGTATGGGTGAGAGTGGCCAATACGCCGACTCAATAAGCCTACCATTTTGGGGACAAGACCGAGTGGGAGCTGGGAACATAATCGTACAAGATGGAATTCACTCCGTCCCGACTTTAGGGAAGTAGATGAGTGTTCCCTTAAGTGGTGACTCTGAGTCTTGAACAAAGGGTCCTACCCTCTCAATGGCACGAGAGAGTTTTCTGTTTGATGGTTGGACCACAAACAGGTTGTTCATTAGAGGAGAACTGGTACACAAGGAAATAAAAGTAACCCAGGGGTAAAACGGTAATTTGACCCAGCTGGTGTTACGGACACTCGTGAAGGACTAATTAGTCGTTATTGGTCTATATCCATGGACACAGAAAATATGTCTACAGTGAGAAGAGTGCAACTGTGAGTCTATAGTGGAATGTACACACAGTTAACGAATATTGATTGATTTGGTTAATGAGTTTGACCAATTATTCTCACATTGTTGGAGCTTCTGATCTGCAGGTCCATTAGGTCCCACTAGTAGCTCATAAAGTAATTTGAGGCAACTAAGTAATAAATGTAAATTGAAAGTGTTCAAATTACTAAGGGAAATAATATAATATATATTGATATATTATTATGAGAGAAATTAATATTTGAAGAAATTCATATATTAATATAAATTTGAGTCGCATTAAATTTATGGAAGTTTGAAAGAGTTCAAACGTGAATTAATTAATTTTAAGGCCTAAAATCTATTTGGGCAATTAATTAATTCAAAGGTCGGAAATTAAATATGTGATATTTAATTGGTGGTTAATTAATTAAAGAATTAATTAATCGAGAATTAATCAATTATGGAAATAATTAATCACTTAAGGAAGTGATTAATCATTTATGGAAATGATCTAATCACTTATGGAAGTAATTAGTCATTTGTGGAAAAGATTAATCAATTATGGAATTGGTTGATCTTGGATTGATTAAATAAGGAATAAGATTGAATCAATTTTGGAAAAGATTGATTTAATTGAATATTTTATTCATGGCCACTCTTCTATAAATAGAACACTAGACCTAATTGGTTTAGTAGCCCTCTTGCTCTTAGACTCACAAGACAAGATCCTAGAATTCTCTCTAGCCTCCCTCTTAGAGAAAGACTCCCACAAGTATTTTGCCTCCTAGACTTAGAGACATACCAGTGTAACCTCTGTGGTTATTGTGTCTTTGAAGGAAAATTTCCAGTGAAGAAATCAAGAAAGAGTTGCTGCATTTTCGTTCGTTGGAGCATCGTTGGCGAAGAACGGTTAAGTCTACAATGAAGATTTGTAACGGTTCTTTCTCGTTTCTTTAAGAAAGCATGAAAATAAATTTAGATTTAATTTCCAGCAACTTTAAAGCATGTTTAAAGTTTATTTTGCCTTTTCGTAACGGTATTTTAATGTTAATTAATATACGGCGTAAAGTCCATTTCGATGCGCTTCCACTGCGCAGGGGGTTTTATCCCCTTCACCAAGATGATTGGTGGCGACTCCAAACATCTCCTCTTGAAAGAGACCCTTAGGGAAGGACATCGGCCGCTCCGCATCGCGATGAAGTTGCGACAAGAATGAATTAAATAATAGTCATAGGATACATGCTTTATTTACATAGCAGAGTTGACTAGTTTTACCTTCACAAGAAGGAACCACCAAATAGGTATGAACTCGATACTTTTGTAATATATAATGGCAGTAAACTATTTTTAGATTTGTTATATGGCTATTCTGCAGTTATGGTAGCCAAGGATTTGAGTATAGAGTGGTGGTGAGTGTTTCAAGATTGATTTGAGTACACGCGGTGGGTTTATGTATTTGTACTTGATTTTTTTTTTAAAAAAATTATTTGTTATGTTCTTAAATTTAAGTTTAGATAAATTTAGTTTTGATGTTATACTCATTAAGTTTAGATAAGTTAGTTTAAGTTTTGTTGTTATGAACTTAGTTATTTCTTTTGATGCAGGTAAAGGTTGTTTGTTTAGTTAAATATATTATGTATCGTAACTTTATTTTTTAGAAGTTACTTATAAGTTTTAATGTTATGCTTATAAAGTTGTGGTTGCTTTTTAATTGCAAATAGGATAACTTTTCAGCCTAAAAGTTTGGATAAGTTGTCAAGTTTAGTGGTTTTGATTGTTTTGAGTGTAGGGGGTGGGGGTGAGTGAGTGCAAAGAGATGTAGAGGGGTGAGTTAATATCACACATGCGGAAGCAATTTCAGATCTTAGGCACACAATTTCATCAATTTGATCCTAGAAATCATGTTGTTCATATGAACAAAAACAGAGTAATAAGGTACCTACCTCTTGAAGCTCCCAATTCGTGTAATCCGAGGCTTCAGTTCATCCTAGCTTGATGCTACGCCATACTGTAGCTCCCTCTTTAATGATGAATCCTGATCCTGATGTGGATTTCCTCGAATCCTTATTGGTGTGCAGATCAGAATCAATGTATCTTGTAAGGATCATATCTTTATCGCCATACACGAGCTTAATATCCTTTGTGTTCTCCTAAGATATTTGAGGATATTTTCACTACAGTCCAGTAGTTAAATATGGATTGAAATGGTATTTACTGACAATCCCTATTGCATACCATATGCTAGGCTTTGTACACAACATGGCAGACATGGAGCTACCTATCGTACAGGCATATGGAATCCGTCTCATATCCTCAACCTGAGGTGTCTCAAGACATTTCTCCTTCGATAAATGAATTTCATGCCTGAAAGGTAACTAACCCTTCTTGGAATTCTACAAGTTATATCTAACCACTATCTGGTTGAAATAAGGTGTTTGAGACAAGGCTAGAATTTGGTTCTTATGATTCCGAACGATTTGGATTCTAAGAACATATGGAGCCTTTTCAAATCTTTCATTTGAAACTAGGTTGTTAGCTACCTTTTAATGTCAGTAAGATAAACTACACTATTCCCAATGAGTAGGATATCAACTACATACAATACTAAGAAAAGCTACCGAACTATTGATGATCGTCTCGTCGACACAAGGCTCATCAATGTTCTGGTCAAAACCATAAGAGTTGATCATAACATCAAACCTTATGTTCCCAGATTGAGATGCTTATTTCAATCCATAAATGGATCGAGTAAGCTTACAAACTTTTTTGCTCTTGATCTTGCTGTATGAATCATTCTGGTGGAGACCCGACTGAATTAAAGTACACATACTGTTGGGTTTTATGCCCTAAAACTCGTAGATAGTAAATGAAACAAATTAATTAAATCTCAATAAAGTTGTATTTGAGTGATTTAGTAATTTGTTATTGAATAATCAAGTTTTGCAATGATCCAAAGCATCCATGTAGTAAACATGTGAGTGGGGTATCCTATTGACAACACTCATTTTATGTATGATATTTAGCCCTAAAAGCTTAAGTAATTGTTTGGAAAGCAACAACTTTATACCTAAAATCTTTATCATTTTAAGTCTTTTTAGCAAAAATGATAGAAACATGAAGGAAATCTTAGAATTATTGAATTTAAGCTTATTCTGTGCAAAAAGAGATTATTTTTTTAAAGAATTTATTCAAGTAATGTTTTTGTGCAAGAGTCTCTAAAAGGAGAATGCGTCTGCAAGAGAAGATAAAGGTTAGCAGAGAAAAATGAATCAAAAGCTGCAAGATTGCGCCTGCATCTGGGCCTAAAGATGTGGTGAATGCGATCAAGTTGAGCCCGCAAAGCCATATAAGGAAAGAAGCCTCATGCCGAAGACAGAACTGTCAAAAGCAGAACACATAGTACATTGCGCTCGAGATGCGGCCGCAACTGGGCTTTTCGAAAGAATTCCAAGGTTCGCTGGATTTGCACAGAATCATTTGTATATTCCTCAATCTGGCATCAAATCTCCGAGGATCGTGGACTCTTACCTTCCAAGACTTCTCACATTGATCTCGGCAGCAAACCTTACCTTCCATGGTCTATAAAAGGGGACCAAGTTGCAAGAAACAAGAGAAGCTTGGTTCTTGGGAGTTTTCGTTCTTAGGATTTTATTTTTAGTTTCTCTCTTCTACCTTGTAACCACTCTGAGTTCCGGAACCCTCAACCTCTGTCATCTCTTTTATTCGAAAGAAAAAGAATAGAAAGGCTAGTCTCTCTTTGAAAAAGGGCAAGAGCTAGCTAGATAGAGAGAGATATCCTTAGTTGAGTCAAGTCTTTATTTTATGTTCTGTACTCTTTATTTTCCTGCAATTCGTTTCCCTTTATCATTTACTTCTTGGTTGTAATCGAAACCTTTTTGTACACAAGTTATTCTTTAATAGTAATTCATTGTTTTTCGTCCTGTCAAGTTTGTCTTTCATTATGTCTTACAATTTAATTTGTATTATGAGCTAAGCTTCTATTTAGGGGTTCAAATATGTCGATTCCTTGAATAGAAGTAAGCCCCGCCTATGCAAAAGCAACCTTGCTCCCTCTAGCATTGTTTGTCTTTGTTGAAATTAAGGTTTAAATGTTAGCTTTAAACTGATCACTTAGGTTAGCATAGTTTGCATTTAGCTGATGGCTAAAAGATTGGAGTTAAAGGTGTGGGTTCGCAAAGCAAATAGTGGAAAAGATCCTAGAAATAGGACTTTGACTTCTTGCATCCTAGAAATAAGACTGGAACCACTAAGGTTTTAAGAGTCGTGAGTATTGTTAGTCTAAGTTTCATTTAACCTTAGAAATAGATCTCTAGCTAGCTTAGACTCCTAAAGGCACCTACAATGGAGCTGAATAGGAGTTAGACTTAACTCACAGTCTAGTTGTAAGGGAATTATGGGCTCAAACTGAGTCATACTATCTGCACCATGTCTATGTGGGCAATATAGATATGTGGCTCAACCGTTTGCAAGACCTGAGCAAATTGCAGGCACATAGGTGGAGGCGAGCTAATGCTCAAGGTTGAAACTGTTTGAATTTCCCTACTTATCTCATTGATTTTCTACTTGTCTTTATTATCTTTTTGCTTTAGTCTTAAATCCAAAACCCCAATCAACTATTTTTATTTGGTTAACAATTGTGGCCGCAAATTGAAAGGAGGTTCATATTTTACAGAATTGTGTGTTAACTTAACTAGTCACTATCTCCATTGGGTACGATATCCGGAATACTTTTCACTTTATTACTTGATAGTGTATACTTGTGTTATAGGCAATTTTGGACCACCCCGATACACAAGGAGCTGACAAGGACAACCGGGGAGAAATCGGGCTGAAAGATGGACCAAGGAGGCAAAACCGGCAAATGGGACGGGCCAAGACCGAAGGGGTCGGGTTTTCGGCCCGACCCCCTGCTCGGCCCGCTCGTGCGGGCCGAGCCCGTTTGGTCCCGTCTGGTCCCCACCGCCTTTGGATGTCCCGGTTTCGCCTGGTTTGACCTAAAACGCCTCCGAAACCCTAAAAAGGCTAGGAGGATGAACATGTATTTATATCTCTCTTCGCCACTGAAGAGGGGATCCCGAATTCTATCCCTAAACTCTACACTCTATTCTCTGCTTTATCCTCTTGCTCTTACTTTTCCACACCCTACCGTTCTGTGTGCTGACTTAAGCATCGGAGCCGGTGTGGCGAGCACCACACCGGTGTGCAGGTTACTGTCTTGCAGGCCACGTCTTCCCCCCTCATCTACAAATTTACCGTTGGTGGCACGTGAAGGTCAGGTGAGATCCTCTGGCCAAAATCGACCATCAACAGTTGGCGCCATCTGTGGGGAGGAAAGCTCGTAAAATCTGCACATCGGTGATTCAATGAGTAAGAGGATGGAAAAGGGAAACCGAAATCCAAACCCTTCCGAAAGTAACCATCAACCGCAGAAATCGAAAGAAGACTGACAGCATGAGCAGCAAGGTCAGGGGGCTCAGACCTACAGATCGAGCAATTCTAAGGAGCCCAGAATAGAGTACCAGTCGTAGGACAGACCTGAGGAAGCTGATCGAGGATAAGCGCAGAAGTGCCAAAACTGTCGAAGGAGACCTGCAGAAGCTAAGTGACTCCAAGCCAAACAGCAACTACCAGACGAACAGTGCGAAGGCTAGGAGCAAGGCCAAGGCCGACCATTCCAAGGCCGACCATGCCGAGGGCAACCGAAGGTGTTCATCAAGACTGATTAGGAGGAAACCCCACAAGCGATCAAAACCACCTTTGGAGGACAAATCAACAACAAACAGAGACTTTGACAAGATTGAAGACACCAGGAAAAGAATGTCGTCATCCTGAACTACGGTCATCCTTTGGCCGAGGCCGAGGCCGACCCACAGCTATGGTCATCCTGAGGCTGGGGCCAACCCTAGGCCAAAGCCAATTCTAAGCTACGGTCATCCTTTGGCCAAGGTCGATACCGACCCACAGCTATGGTCATCCCGAGGCCGAGGCCGACCCTAGGCCAAAGCTAACTCTAAGCTACGGTCATCCTTTGGCCGAGGCCGATACCGACCCACAGCTATGGTCATCCCGAGGCCGAGGCCGACCCTAGGCCAAAGTCGAAGCCGAAGTCTACCTCACCTCATCCAGAGTGAGACCATGTGAGCCTGGACCAACGAGTCTACCTCACCTCCTCTGGCCTGAGCATCTTTACACCAGGTGAGCCTGGACTGCCGAAGTCTACCTCGCCTCATCCAGAGTGAGACCATGTGAGCCTGGACCAACGAGTCTACCTCACCTCCTCTGGCCTGAGCATCTTTACACCAGGCGAGCCTGGACTGCCGAAGTCTACCTCGCCTCACCCAGAGTGATACCATGTGAGCCTGGACCAACGAGTCTACCTCACCTCCTCTAGCCTGGGCATCTTTACACCAGGCGAGCCTAGACTGCCGAAGTCTACCTCGCCTCATCCAGAGTGAGACCATGTGAGTCTGGACCAACGAGTCTACCTCACCTCCTCTGGCCTGAGCATCTTTACACCAGGCGAGCCTGGACTGCCGAAGTCTACCTCACCTCATCCAGAGTGAGACCATGTGAGCCTGGACCAACGAGTCTACCTCACCTCCTCTGGCTTGAGCATCTTTACACCAGGCGAGCCTGGACTACCGAGTCTACCTCGCCTCAGCCAGATTGAGATTACGTGAGCCTGGACCAACGAGTCTACCTCACCTCCTCTGGCCTGAGCATCTTTACATCAGGCGAGCCTGGACTACCGAGTCTACCTCGCCTCATCCAGAGTGAGACCATGTGAGCCTGGACCAACGAGTCTACCTCACCTCACCTGGCATGAGTCCATACACTTCATCTAAGTCAAGCTCGCCCTGCAGGAGCCGGGACCGAGCACCTCTTGCCAAGGCCGAGCACCTATTGCCGAGGCCGAGCACGAACTTTAAAGGTATTCCCCTATTTTATACTTTATGTTTTAATGAAGCTTTACTTAAGATTGGGGGCTACAAAGGGGATATGCACTCCCTATTAAACAAAAAGCACACTAGTTTTGCATGTCTAACCAATGATTACATGCTCTAGTCTATTCTTTCATTATTTTCCTACAAGGACTAACGTATGAATGCAGGGTGCTAGATTTTGAGCTAACAGAGGTCCGAGGCCTAACTTTTCAATGCAGGATTGTGAAATCTTTTACTTCTCCTATTTTTTACTTGTGGATAAGCCCTGGATCTGGAATGAAGCGTTCCGAATGACAAAGTACAGGGGTCTAGCTGCTGTGCTTGGCCTTTTCCCAAGGCCGACCAGATAACCCAAAATGGAAAGCTGTTGTGCTCGGCCTCTTCCCGAGGCCAAGGCCGACCAGATAAGCTAAAGTGGGAGACTGTTGCGCTCGGCCTCTTCCCGAGGCCGACCAGCACCACTTTTGTAATCTCTCACCCTTTTTCGTTTCCATTTCATCTAACCCCTATTCAGGGAGTGTCTACTTTGTGTATTCCTATCCTACTTTGCAGGATGACAACAAAGTTACACGTAAGCCAGCCTAGGGCAAGGGTCATTACTCTTAAATCGGGCTTAAGGAGCTCAACTTATAGCAATAAGTCACCTCGAATCCCAATTCAAGAGTGGGGGCTTAATGTTATAGGCAATTTTGGACCACCCCGATACAGAAGGAGCTGACAAGGACAACCGGGGAGAAATCGGGCTGAAAGATGGACCAAGGAGGCAAAACCGGCAAATGGGACGGGCCAAGACCGAAGGGGTCGGGTTTTCGGCCCGACCCCCTGCTCGGCCTCGGCCTGGGGCCGGGGCCGCCCCTCGGCCCGCTCGTGCGGGCCGAGCCCGTTTGGTCCCGTCTGGTCCCCACCACCTTTGGATGTCCCGGTTTCGCCTGGTTTGACCTAAAACGCCTCCGAAACCCTAAAAAGGCTAGGAGGATAAACAGGTATTTATATCTCTCTTCGCCACTGAAGAGGGGATCCCGAATTCTATCCCTAAACTCTACACTCTATTCTCTGCTTTCTCCTCTTGCTCTTACTTTTCCACACCCTACCGTTCTGTGTGCTGACTTAAGCATCGGAGCCGGTGTGGCGAGCACCACACCGGTGTGCAGGTTACTGTCTTGCAAGCCACGTCTTCCCCCCTCATCTACAAATTTACCGTTGGTGGCACGTGAAGGTCAGGTGAGATCCTCTGGCCAAAATCGACCATCAACAACTTGCACTTGAGCAGGTGTTTCGCATTAGCAGCACGCACGTCAAGTTTTTTTCGTCGTTGTCGGGGAGATTTGTAAAACGGTTGATTAACACAAGTTTTGTTTCTGTAAAGTAGGAATTGTGATTGGTTTGCAACCGCAAAATCCTCTATCACAGGACACTATTTCTTTTTGCAAGGATTTCTTTGCCGATTGATTTGGTGTATGCTCAAAAGACTTGAAAATAATTTTGATCCTGAGATAGAGGGCGGGGACCCTTGCTTAAAACTCCCAAGCACCGAGCTCATCTTCCTGCTTTGAGTGGCTTTCAGCTAAAGTGGCAATTGACTTAACCACTTATGAAGTTGAAAGCTTGTTCAGAGCACTAGTCAGGGAAGCCATTTGCACTTTCAACGAGTTTGATTTGCCTAACTCATAAATTCCAGGTTTTTTTATTGGGGTCCTCTCCATTGGCCACTGGTAGCTTTTCAACGCCATCTCTTCCAAAAGTTCCTTTGCATCGTTTACCATTTCGAAAAGGAAACTTCCACCTGCAAACGTATCTAAAACAATTTTAATGGAACTATTAAGCCCATTATAAAATAATTGTACATGGAGCCAGTTTGGATAACCGTGCTGAGGGCAACTCCTTAAAAATTTCTTTGTACCATTCCCATGCCTGGTAGAGTTGCTCGTCATCGCTCTACTTAAACGTCCCAATCTCCGTACGAAGCTTGGTGGTTTTAGCATGTGGGAAAATTTTTGGTAAGGAACGCTTGGGCTAGCTCATCCCAAGTGTTTATGCTTTCAGGCTCCAAAGATTCCAGTTAATCCTTTGCTTTGTCTTGTAGGGAGAAATGAAAGAGTCTTAGTGTAATGGCACCAATTGTCACTCCATTCATCTTCACTATCCCACAAATCTCCAAAAATGACCGAAGGTGGGAATGTGGATCCTCAAAAGCATGCCCCTTGAATGAGCAGTCCCTCGCCATCTGAATCAGTCACATCTTCAGTCGAAGTTATTAGCTTGGATGGGAGCGTAGACAATTCCCGAATTATCAGTAGGAATTATAGGCTATAGGAAATCTCGAATCGCCTTGGGCGCTTCCTCTTGCTGGGTCATCTCTTCTATTAGTTTTCTTCCTCTTCAAATAGCTCTAGGAGTTCTGTTAACCTCAAGATCTAACGGAAGAATATTAGCCTCCTTATACCTTCGCATAATAGCCAAAACAGTGTATAATATAGGAATAAGGTTGGGTACCTTATCCTGGAGACACTATGAGGCGCAACCCACTTTGTATTTATACAAACGATATGATCCTGAATCGTTCATGTAAAGACATGCGAGTGGAGGCGTCCTATGCAATGAGTGCATAAGACCGGACCGTGAAACAAGTCACTTTCACTTTATAATGTCGTTTACAGTTGAAACTGACTATTTGATGTGATGACCTAGGTAACTCGATCTTAATTATGAGCTAACTATGAACTCCTGTTTATTCGGGATTATCCTTTGTTTTTCATGGGTGAGAGTAGCCTATCATCGTCGACTCAATAAGCCTACCATTTTGGGGATAAAACCGGGTAGATAGTTGGGGACATAGTCTTGCGAGATGGAATTCACTCCTACCCGCCTGTAAGGATAGTAGAGGTTGTTCCCTTAAGTGCTGACTCTGGGTCTTGAACAAAGGTGTGTCGTTCTCTCCTGGCCCAAGAGGAACTTTTGTTTAATGGTTGGACCATAAACAAAGTGTCCATTAGAGGATCAGTGGTATTTAAGGAACAAGAAGTAACTTCAGGGGTAAAACGAACATTTGACCCAACTATAGTTATGAACATGATGGTCCGCAAAGTGCACGGGCCGCAAGTAATAAAGAGGAGGTAAGTAAGTCGAATATCGAATCTATAGGGAGTAGCATAAACTTAGGCAAAGCAATAATCTAAACAGTAAAATTACTAAGGTTGTTCATTATATAGGGAATTTAATGCAATGAAAGATGGAAATAAAAATCAAACAAGGCAATAAAACAATTTTTGATCAAGCAGTTTAGTCACAAACGAGGGAGATCAAGTCAAATGAGAGGCGGGGTCTTGAATTCGAAAATATAGTTTAATAATTATTCTGATTACTAAATATCATGTCCAACTAATTAGAGACACAAATATAATATTTTCGAGAGAAAAGTAAACATAGAAAAGTTAGAGACGTGAAAGAAAATGTTTAGAGAGAGAATATTCGTTAGACTTCATAAAAGATATTAGTTATAGAAAAAAGAAAAAAAAAAAGTTAGGGTAGAAGAGATAAATTTTAGATAGAAAAATTAAGTAAAGAGATAAATTTTAGAGAGATAGCAAAGTTAAGAGTAAAAGATATGCTAGAAAAAATAATGATAAATTAGAAAAATAAAGAAAAAGTGTAGCGAGAGAAAATTTTGGGAGAATCTTTTTTTCAAAAGAAAATGTAGAATATGTTATTAGGAATAGAAAAGTTATATATGGATAAATTTTTAGAAATAGATGAGTTATAGAGGAAAAACAGTTTTGAGAAAAAAAAATTTAGAGATAGAAAAAGAAATTTTGTTGAGAGAAAAATGTTTTAGAGAGAGAAAAAATATAAAAAAGAATTTGTTGGAAAGAAATAGGTAAAAGAAGAAAAAATAATAAGCATTAGAAGAAAAATGAATTTTTGAAAAACAGAAATCTGTTTTTAAAAACTACTTTTTTTGGTTTTTGAAATTTGCTTATAATTTCAAAAACGTTTTTAAAAAACATAAAACCAAAAATAGAAATGGTTATCAATCAACCCTGTTTTTAAAAAATGAAAAACAAAAACAGAAAACAAAAAACGAAATGGTTATCAAACGGTCCCTTACTTTTTAAAGTCAATCCCAATAGCTTCCTAGTTTTATTATATAAAAATTAGTGAATTGATAAATATAAATGGAAAAAGGTTAGAAAAATAAAGAATTGGAAAGTCCTATTTTTATGGTATGCGGCTTTTTTTTTTTTTTTTTTTTGACCATAGGAGTTTTCCGTTACTAGGATCTAGTCTTTTAATTGTCATATTTTATAATAATAAGTCCAGTAAAATACACAGCTGTACCAAAAAGTTGAAAAGTCAAATAGAAAATGGATAAAAGTTCTAGGCAACTTAAAAAAGGTAAAAATAATAAAATTAAAACTAATAAAGTTTGAAGATTAAATTATAAATTTAATCCATGTGAGTCTAATCAATGTACTCAATTAACAAAATTACTTTAATATATCTATTTAATAAACGTTAATTAATAACTATGATATGATAGATAATTAAATAAAGTATTAATGCACATCAATATTATTTTATTTGAACTATATATATATATAATTTAAAGTTCAAAACACAAAACTGCAACTTTTAAAAAATGAAAAATTTCAAAAAAAAAAAAAAAACTTTAAAAAAATGAAAAATGGAATAGATACGATGGTCCAGATATAAGATTGAAAATGAGAATCATATTTAATATGTAATGAATTTGTATACCTGATGTTGATAGTCAAATTTGGTCGGAATGACTCACCTGACTTTCACGTGCCACCAACGGTAAATTTGTTTGAGAGGAGGGAAGACGTAGCCTGCAATATAGTAAATCTGCACACCGATGTAGTGCTAGCCACACCGTCTCCGATGCTTAAGTCAGAAGACGGAAGGAAGGACTAGAAAGCAAGAGGGAGAGTAGAGAATAGAGTTCGGGTCTCCTTCTTCAATGGTGAATAGGGGTATAAATACTTGCTCATGCTCCTAGGGTTTTTAGGAATTCGGAGGCGTTTCGGGACAAACCAGGCGGAACCGGAGCGGCTAGAGGTTGCAAGGACTGGACGGGCCGAGCATGGGGTCGGGCCGAAGCCCGATCCCTTCGGTCTTGGCCTGATCCACTGGCCCGTTTCGCCCCGGGGCCATCCTCCAGTCCGGTTTCTACTCGGTTGTGCTCGTCAGCTCCTTGTACATCGGGGTAGTTCAAAATTACCCATAACACCTAAGACAATTTTCGTTTCTTTGTTTTCTTTTTCTTTAAACTGATACAAAATTAATATATGTTTGAGTTGAAAATTCAACTTTCATTATGGTCACTTCCAACTAGACCATATGGATTTGACCAATTCAGCTTTTCTTCCATCCAGCTCTCATTGTGCCCATTGTGGGCCCACACATTGGTTTGGATTGAAATCAACTTTTACTTGCCAATTAAACCCCCCTTCACTCTCCCTTTTGCTTGGTTCTTGGAAGGGCATTATTGGAATTTAACACATACCACTTTTCTAAGGTGCAATATTTAATTTACTTTGGTCAAACTATGGTTATTAATTTATACTGAAAAAATAAAAAAATTTAGTTATGGTTAACTTACTAATTTAATCTTGAATTGGATTTCAATTTAGTCTACCTAATTTTGATCTCTTAATTTTAAGAATTTCAATTTGGTTCGTATAGTTGGATCAAAACTAATAATCAACATTGTCATTACAAGTCATTATCATGTTACATAAGTGACTCATTTTCTAATCATGTGACAGTTAGCTAGTGTTTTCTATTTCGCTACCTGTAGTAGATTTAGAGTTTTTTTTTTTCTTTTTTTTTCTTTTTTGAGACATAGTAGATTTTTGGAGTTAGTAATAAATAGAAAAAAAAAAATGGTTACTTAGAGAAAGAAAAAAAATTGTTAGAAATGGGTGATTGAAAATGGTTTTGAGACAATTTGTGACGTCACCGACACCATAAGAACAAAATTGAAATTAAACTTAAACTATAAAGATGAAATTGAAATTCTTTAAATCATAAAACCAAATTCAAACCATAATAACCAAATAGATAATTTAACCTCTAATAATCTATGTTGCATAATTAAAATGTTTTTTATTTATTTGACAATTAGCTACCGTCTCTGTTCGACTGAATTTATTATGATTTTAAAGTCAGTAATAAATAGAAGGGAAAAAAAATCATTTTTCACCCTAAACTTTGGGGGTTGTATCAATTTTAACCATGAACTTTCAATTTCATCAAATTGAACCTCAAACTTATCCGATCGTATCGATTTTAACCCCAAACTTGCTTAAGTGTACAATGTATACCTTTGGTTAACTTTCCGTTTGAACCACCGTACGTAATTGATTATTTCTTATTCTTTTCTTAATTCACATTGCACCTGAATTGATTTCTTATAAATCAAATATTGAAGAAACTTTATTTTAGATGATTTTTTCTTGTTGTTGAGAACTTTGTGAGGGTTTTTTTTTTTCCTGCTTACGAAAGCAAAGAAATTTGGGAGGTTTTTATCTTCAAATATTCGCTGGTTTTTTTCTTGTTGCTAAGAACTTTGTGAGATTTTTTTCCTCTTATTTAAATGTTTTTTTTCTTGCTAATTAGAAGAATGTACAAATCTAGGAAACAAAAATAAAGAAAATTTGAGTTTTTTTATTTTTCATATTTGCTAGATTTTTCTTGTTGCCAATAACTCTCTGTGATTTTTTTTTTTATAATAATGAGAAGAATAGTGTGGGATATTTGATTTCTTAAAGAGTTTTTCCAACAAATTTCTTAACACTAACTCAGATGCAATGTGAATAAAAAAAAAAGGAAATTGTCAATTACATGTTTTAATAGCAATTCAAATGAAAAGTTGACCAAAAGTATACACTGCAACATTTATGCAAGTTGGAGTTTCAAATTCATACAATTTGTTAAGTTTGAGGTTTAATTTGACAAAATTGAAAATTTAGAATTAAAATTGATACAACAAGAAAGCAGGATGAAAATTTTGGCAGGCAAAAAATAATTTGGAAATACTATTGTGAGGTTTAATTACACTTTAGTAACTAAACTGAAACTTCTAAACCAGGACTAAATTGAAACGGAGTAAAAACAATAAACATCAAATTGAAACTTTTAAAACCAAACTAGTAATTTAGACCCTATTTGATAATCATTTGGTTTTTAAAAATTATGTTTGTTTTCTCTCAATTACCTAACCATGATTTTTATTTTTGTCACTGACACATTTGAATTCTTAATCAAATTCACAAAACCAAAAAAAAAAAAAAAAAGTTTTTGAAAACGATTTTTCTTAGTTTTCAAAAATTGACTTGATTTTTGAAAACATGAGAAGAAGACATTAAAAAAACAAGAGGCTTGTATGTGGAAGTAATGTCTATAAACTTAATTTTTACAAACCAAAAATCAAAAACCAAACCTCCGTTTGATAACCATTTGGTTTTTGGTTTTTGGTTCTTGAAAATTAGACTTGTTTTCTTTAAATTTGCTCACCATGGTTTTCATTTTTGTTAAAGACACACTTGAATTTCTAACCAAATTCTAAAAACAAAAACAAGTTTTTGGAAACTACTTTTTTTAGTTTTAAAAAATTGGCTTGGTTTTTGAAAACATAGAAAGAAAGTAGGTGAAAAGCCAGAGAAACTTAGAGTTGGAAGTGGTGTTTATAAGCTTAAAAACCAAAAACAAAAAACAAAAAACCAAATGGTTATGAAATGGAACCTATAAAAAACAACATTAACTTTCAATCATCAAGGTTCATTACCAAAGACATTCATTTGATCATTCCTCCACATTTCACTAAAAATATCTTCAAACTAGAAAAAAAAAAAAAAAAAATCAAAGCTATTAAAGACGAAACGAAAAGGATGTTTTATAGAAATTTACAAGGATGTTACGTTAGCGTATTTATTTGGGTATAGTTTGGATTATTTTATTTTAATTTTTTTGAAAGAGTATAATTTGGAAATAAAACTGTCACAAAACGAATTAAATGAGGATGATAGAGGTAATACATGTGGAAAAGTCAACAATTCTACACAAAGAAAAGACCAACATTTTAGACAAAAACAAACGTAATTCATATGGTTGCAAATTACAATCAGTCAACCTTGGATCTCATCGCCTACAATAAATAAATATAAAACAAATTAAAACAACCGTCCTCCTCTAATCTTTTTAGATGCATGGATAAAATTGTAATTTCCACTTTCTTTCTCCTACATCCAAAGTTAAAATCTCTCAAAAATATGAAATGGAAGAAAATGACTTCTACATTTACAAATATCAATTAGGTCTCAAATGGTATTTATTTATAGCATAAAGGCAAAAAGGGAAAAAAAAAACTATATTTTTGAGGGGTAATTAACGAATTGCTAAAAATGAAAATGTTGTACAAATTACAATTACCTACTTTACAAAAAGGTTAAAAAAAACCCAAATTTCCTCTTTGAAGGGCATTGGCAATGAAGATTAATATTCTAGAGAGAGAAAGAAGAGAGAGAGAGAACTTAGCTAGAAGTCAAAGAGATTGTTGAAGATATTTGGTGAAGAAATTGGGGAAACCAGAGCAGCCGGAAACAGAGCCGATGGGCTGGGCCAATGAGGACTCAGCTCGTGAATCAACGAATACGTGAAGCTCTGAGGCTCAATCGCCGGTGAGAAGAATCCCGTCGGAATCGGAGCCAGGGTCGCCGGAGCCGGAGATAGAATTCCCGGGGTTTGCCCTAAATCCACCGAAAAATCCGTCAAATCCATCATGTCGCTCACGTCGATTTCCCTTTCTCTTTCCCTTTCCGATCGGGGGCTCGCCTTCTCGATTGTTGCCAGTCTCGCCGCCGGGGACAGGTCTCCGTCGTGGGCGGCGGAGGACGACAGGCCGGTGAGGCGCTGGACGACGGACATGAAGTTGTTCTCCGCCACGTGGATGACTTTGGGGGAGATGTCGTAGATGATGAGGGGCTGAGGCCATTGGGCGGCGCCCGGCGGGAGAGGAGGGCGGCCTACCGGGGGAATCGGCTGAGGGTGCGGCGGCGGCTTCTTGATTTTGCGGGATTCTTGGCTGACGCGGAGCTGCGGCGGGCGGGGGCCCTGCAGCTGGATCTCCTTCTTTCTGGGGGTGCTGGGGCTTCCGCCGGCGGAGGAGCACGGCGGGTTCATGGCGGATCTGGCGGAGGAGGATCGGAATATGATCGGAGATTTGGGATCGGGGAAAAGGGGAAAGGGGGAGAATCGGGAATTTTGGTTAAATTAGGGGTTGTTTTTGTTTGTAATAATTGGAGGAGAGTTGAGAAATATGGTTGGGGGAATTAAATAATAACCATTCTTTTGTTTTATTTTTTTTTTGGGTGTTTTAGTTTTGTGACAAAAGTATTGTTTGTTTGACTTTCTATTTGTTGACTTCTTAAATGCAAAGGAAACTGTGGAAGGTGAAAATCCCCACGAAAATTAATTTTAATTTAAAACTTTGTTATTTGAACCATTCTTTTTTCTTTTTTTAGTACATCAATATTTGGAGATGTGGGAATTCGAACTTCTGACTTCATGATTAAAGGTACATATCAATTACCGCTGAACTAAGTTCTTGAACCATTCAAACTTCTAATATTTTAGTCGAAAATACATGTCAAGTGTGACTGAATGGTATTCACTTTGAATTAATTTAAAACTCTTTCATTTTTTAAGGCTAAAGAACTTTCATTTTATATATTGTTTCGTTTTTTATTTATTTGAATCCTTATATGTTCTGGTTCATGTACAAATAGTTTTGTCTTATTTTATTTTCTTAATTTTCTAATATTTTGTTGTAGTACCATCTTAGTTTTATCCTCGATATTCTTTTTTTTAAAAAAAAAATTATAAGGTTGGGTTTTAAATTCTTAAGATTGAGTTGATGAACTTTCAAATTTATGTTTGGTAGGTTTTATAAAATTAAAAAATTTGCATAAAAATCTAAGAATTGAAAAAAAAATATCTAATTTAGTTATTGATATATTAATTTTCATTGTTAAATTACAAGTTTGGTACCTAAAATTTTAAGATTTAGGTTTTAAAGTGTGTAATAAGTTTCTAACTCAATGTTATTGTGTATAATAAATATCTTTGAACTTCTAATTTTGTGACAATAATTTCCTAAATTTTAAAAATGCCTAATAAGTTAGAGACTTATTAGATATAAAATTAGATAACCATTTAGGTTTCATTTGATAACCATTTGGGTTTTGGTTTTTGGTTTAACACTATTTCCACCTATAAATTTATTTGTTTTGTTATCTAACTTCTTCCCATTTTTTAAGAACAAGTCAAGTTTCGAAAACTAAAAAAAAAGTAGTTTACAAAAACATATTTTTGTTTTTAAAATTTGGCTAAGATTTTAAATGTTGCCTTAACAAAGATAAAAGTCATCGTTAGCTTTTCATAAAAAAAAAAAAAGAAAAAAAAAAGAAAAAGAAACCATTTAGGAAATTGAAAGAAAGCAAGCATAATTTTCAAAAACCAAAAACAAAAAACCAAGGTCCCATTTGATATAAGTATTTGATTTTTGAAAATCATGTTTGTTTTCTTCTAATTTCTTTACTATGGTTTTGATCTTTGTTAAGAAACGTTTTTAAATTTCTAGTCAAATTCCAAAAAAAAAAAAAAAAAAAAACAAGGTTTTTGAAAACTACTTTGTTTAGTTTTCAAAACTTGACTTTGTTTTTTAAAACATTAAAGAAGGAAAATAATAAAATAAAGAAACTTTAGGTGGAGTATAATTTATAGGCTTAATTTGCAAAAACCAAAAACTAAAAGTCAAATGATTATCAATAGGGTGTTAGCTTTTGATTTTTGGTTTTTGAAATTGATGTTTGTTTTCTCACAATATCTCTATAAAGGTTTTGATCTTTCTTAAAGGAAACATTTGAATTGTTAGCTAAATTTCAAAAATAAAAACAAGTTTTTTAAACTTATTGTTTCTTAACATGTTCTTTCTAGGTTAAGGGGATTTGTTAGGGATCGGTTTATGTGGTGCAATAGGCGGCCAGGGGAGGAGTTGATCTTTAAGCGACTGGATCGTTGTCTTAGCACAATGGGGTGGCAAGATCTCTATTCGAATTATGTGGTTAATCATCTGGATTATAGCAAGTTTGATCATAGACCAATTGAGTTGGTCCTTAATCCGAGTCCGTGGTGTGGGTCGAGTAGGGATCAACATGTTATTCGGTTTGATGAGACCTGGCTTAAGCAATCAGATTTACCATAGGTGATTCGTAGTTCGTGGGGTTTACGGTCTGACGAACCTGGTGGTACGACTCCTATGGCTCTGGCAGGCAGAACTAAGTAGTGTATGAGCTCTATGGCTAGTTGGGGGCGATCAAAGTCTGATAATTTTCCTAAGCATATCAATGTGGCCAATCAGAAGGTTCAGGCGGCTATTGCTGACTTGAGAGTATCGGGTTCTAAAGATCTGCTTTGTCGGGCTGAGGCTCAGTTAGAGGAGGTGTTTCAGGAGGAGGAACTGTATTGGAGACAGCGGACTAGAGAGTTGTGGCTCCGAGAGGGGGATCGTAATACCTGATGGTTTCATCGTCGGGCCTCCTACCGACGCAAGTTGAATCGTGTTGTGGGTATAGAGGACATCCAGGGAGTGTGGTGTAACGTTGGCAAATTTGTTGGGTTTTATGCCCTAAAACTTGTAGATAGTGAATGTAAACAAATTGTATACTTGTTTTAATAAAGTGTAATTGAGTTTCTACAATAAAGTGTTATTGTTAAATATTGCACAATTTGACCCAAATCCAATAAACTAAGATCCAAGGTTGTTTACATGTGACTTGAACTAGTATGTGGGGACATACGGGGATTGGTGTTCAAGTTGTTCTAAAAGGTCTATAGTACGGGTACCTTATCCTGGTAACACTATGTGATACGACCCGCTTTGTATTCGATACAGACGTATTAATCCAAGGCGTCCATGTAGGAGACATGCGAGCGGGGGTATCCTATGAAATGAGTTTGCATAAGACCGAACCACGAAATAGTAAACCACTAGATGTAACACCGTTAACTAGTTAGGTTACTGTTTCAATAGGATGAACTAGGTAACTCAGTCTTAATTCTGAGTGTGTCATGAACTCCTTTTCACGAGGGGTTGTCCTTTGATTAGTATGGGTGAGAGTGGCCTGCACGCCGACTCAATAAGCCTACCTTCTTGGGGACAAGACCGAGTGTGGGGCTGGGGACATGACAACACAAGATGGAATTCACTCCTTCCCACTTCTAGGAGAAGTAGATGAGTGTTCCCTTAAGTGGTGACTCCAGGACTTGAACAAAGGGATCCCGCCCTCTCACTGGCCCGAGAGGGGCTTTCTGTTTAATGGTTGGACCATAAACAGGTTGTTCATTAGAGGAGCGCTGGTACTTAAGGAGATAGATGTAACACAGGGGTAAAACGGTAATTTGACCCAGCCGTGGTTACGAACACTCGTGAAAGATTGACTTACCGGCATAGGTTTACATCCATGGACACAGAAATGTTCTACAGTGAGAAGAGTTCAGCTGTGGGTCTTTAGGGGAATGACCCACAGTTAATGAATTGGTTAACTTGATTAATGAGTTTAATCAGTTAACCTCATATCATTGGAGCTTCTGTAGGTCCATTAGGTCCCCCTGCTAGCTCGTAAAGAGTAATTAGGAATAAATATATCTTGAGAGAATTTGAATAGTTCAAATTCATATTGGGAATTAAGTTAATTGTATGAGATACAAATTAATATAATGTATAGTGATGCATTAAAATATAAAGTCTAATTTGAGATTAAACTTTATTATATCGAGAGATTGAATATATTTGAAAGAGTTCAAATATATGTTTAATTAAATGGTATTTAATTAGAAGATGAATTAATTAAGGGAAAAATACACTTTTGGTCCCTGAGGTTTGGGTTAGGTTTCATTTTGGTCCCTGAGTTTTCAAACTCAACAAAAATACCCCCGAGGTTTGAGATAAGGAGCACTTTGGTCCCTGCCGTCAATTTTTCTGTTAACTTTTAACGGTTGCTGACGTGACACTATTATTTTAATATAAAAAATTATTTATTTTATTTTTTTAAATAAAAAATATTTAAAAAATATATAATATTAATATTTTTTTATTTTTTTATTCTTTCTCACTTTCTCTCTCTTCTTCTTCTTCTTTTCCATCTTCCCCACCTTCTCCACCTTCTCCTTCCTCCTTCTTCTTCTTCCTATGTCCGGCGACCGGCGGCCACCGCTCGCCCCCGCCGCCGGTGACCTTTTTTTTTTTTTTCCTTTTCTCTTCTTTTCTCTTTTTCTCTTCTTCCTTTTTCTCTTCTTTCTTCACTGATTTTTAAAAAAAAAATAAAAAAAAGAAAGGAATGGGGGAGGGAGGGAGGACCTCCCTCATTCGATTTTCCGGCGAAAACCGAAGAAGGGAGGTCCTCCCTCCCTCCCCGTTTCAGATCCGAAACAGGGAGGGAGGGAGAACCTCCCTCCTTCGATTTTCCGGCGAGAGAATCGAAGGAGGGAGGTCCTCCCTCCCTCCCCCATTCCTTTCTTTTTTTTATTTTTTTTTTAAAAATCAGTGAAGAAAGAAGAGAAAAAGGAAGAAGAGAAAAAGAGAAAAGAAGAGAAAAGAAAAAAAAAAAGGTCACCGGCGGCCGGCGGGGGCGGCGAGTGGTGGCCGCCGGCTGCCGGCCGCCGGTCGTCGGGCATAGGAAGAAGAAGAAGGAGGAAGGAGAAGGTGGAGAAGGTGGAGAAAATGGAAAAGAAGAAGAAGAAGAGAGAGAAAGTGAGAAAGAATAAAAAAATATAAAAAATATTAATATTATATATTTTTAAAATATTTTTATTTAAAAAAATAAAATAAATAATTTTTTATATTAAAATAATAGTGCCACGTCAGCAACCGTTAAAAGTTAACAGAAAAATTGACGGCAGGGACCAAAGTGCTCCTTATCTCAAACCTCGGGGGTATTTTTGTTGAGTTTGAAAACTCAGGGACCAAAATGAAACCTAACCCAAACCTCAGGGACCAAAAGTGTATTTTTTCCCTATTTTATTCATGGCCTTTCTCCTATAAATAGAACACTAACCCTAGGGTTTAGGTACCACAACATATGGCCACCATAAGGCCCTCTCATATTCTCTCAACTCAAGAACTCTAGGGAGAATTTTCTCTCTAGAGTTTTTTCCCATTCAAGATTAGGTAGTCCCACAACTACGTTCCTAATCTCAGAGTTATAGCGAGGAAGATCAAATGGTGGTGTTCTTTGTTGTTGCAGAGCAATCAAGAAAGGCGTTCTTGAAGAATTCAGAGTCGTCAACGAAGGTATGTTTCTCACCGCTTAACCTTTTGCCAATGCATTGGTATTTTAGTAGAAACAAAATTAACTACGAACGGTCCAATTGCTTCCGCTGTAACGGAATTGGGAATTCCAAATCCTTCAAAATTAAGGTAAAGCTTGTTTTCCTTTATTTTGAGTATTTTGAGTTAAGTTGAGGGTTTTGGGTTATGTGGTAAAGCTGAGGAGGTTTTTGGTAAATATACTAAAATTAGAAGTTTGCCCTAAATCTCTCTTCTTTCACTATTGCCGCAGCCACCATTCCCTCTCTCCCTCTCTTTCTCGCGTGTCTAGCCTTAGCAGTGTTCCCTGCGCTTCTTCTTTGTTTTTCGACCACAGTAGCAGCCGCCCGGTTCCGTTTCCCTTCCTCTCCGACCGCCGCAGCACGCCACGACGCCGGCACCGCCCTCCTCCGGTGACGCACGATACCCACGGCAGCAGCCTCGTCATTGTTCGATTTAGGTGAGCGTTCATTGTTGCATCTTGCGAAAATCTCTCCTCCCTCGTCGATCTCTCACTCCCAGTCTCTCCCTTCTCGGTTTTTTCGTGTTTAGCAGCGTGGGGGTGGCTGTGAGTAGCCTCGTTTTCCGGCAGCAGCACTGTAGGCGCGGACAGAAGCGAGGAGAGACCGTTTTCTGCATTTTTCGGGTGTTTTAGGTGAGTTCTCGCATTGGGTAAGTTGGTGTGAGGCTTATGTGGGTTAGTTCTTGCATTTAAACATTTACCCATTCACTTTCCTTTCCGTTCAACAAGCATTTTGCTTCGTTTTCAGCGGTTCTCGCAGTGGGTCTTCGAGTTTCAGTGTCGTGGAGCATTATCGGTGGTGGGTAAGCATTTTAAGCTTGAGTTTCATTGGTTTCATGGTGTTAGGGGCTTACCCATTAATTGTGGTTTTGTTTTCAAGGATTTCTTAGCGTTCGAGATTTTAATAGTCGCTTTGGAGTGGACTTGTTAGCCCGGACAACAAGCTCTGTTTCTGTCATTAGGGAGTTTGGAAGCTAAAGAGCACATTTGTGTCAAGCGAATTATTTAGCTAAGGTAAGTAGCCATTGGATTAAGTTTTATACTTGAACCCATATAAATTGTGTATTCAAATGTGCAAGCATGAGTTGGACTTAATATCTAAGTTTTACTCTTGGGTTCCAATAAGCATGAATGACTCACTTTGAAGCAAGAAGATTGTATAAAAATGTTAAGGTTTGTTGTAGCTTGTTGAGTTAGCCTTAACGTAAGTGGTCATTGGGTCCTAACTATATGCATTGCACCATGTGTGAAAGTGGTTATATAAGTGTGGCGTGGGTTCAAGTTAAATGTTGTTTTTGGGTGTAAGTAGCTATTTGGAAAGGGTGATTATGGCTTTTCCTATGAAGTGTTGGTGGTTTGAGTGAGTAGCTTTTGGACATGAAGTAGTTGTTTTTTTGAAATCATTGTATGCTTACTTGGATATGGTTTAAGTATTGGTTACTTGGACATGACTTAATTGTTGCCATGCTTGTAGGACTAAGTAAGTATGCTGGAATGTTTAATTCATGTTTGCTCTGAATTGTGTTAATGATACGGAGGATGGGTTAATGTTCAATGGAGCTCTGACTGGAGTTTGGTTGTGAATTCTAACTCAGTTGTGTTTATAGAAGTGCATCGTTATGGTTTCCAGGTGTATAAAAATTTTGGGTTCCCTATATGTATTCCGTTATGCTGCCGAATTTTCGGTAGCCTCATAATGGTTTAGGAATCATACTTCCCTATTGAGGAAAGGCTTAGAATAGGGACCTCGACCACGTTTTAGGGCCTCAGGTAGACTTATTGATTTCTTAAGTCTTACATAGCTAGAGTGTGTTCCTTCCCCATCTCAGGATTGATAGAACTTAGTTAACAGGCACGTTTACGTGTGTTCTATTAGTTGACTGTTAGAGCCCAGTTTCAGGCACGCTAGCATGCGCTCTTTCAGTTTAGGACGGTGTTGAGCTTATGACCAGGCACGTTGTTCGTGCGCCATTTGGCACCAGGCATGTTTACATGCGTCAGTTGCTCCACCATATTTTTATCTTTACATTCAGGGGTGTTGTGTTGGGATAGGTGTAGTTCTGCTAGAGGTGGCCAGCTAGTCTCTAGTTTACTTACCTTAACCGACTGACCCACACAACACTCTAGTTGGCACAGGTTGGGGATAGGTTAACACCCTAAATAGAGCATGTCCATGTGAACAGCTGTGGCCCTAGGGATGGAAACCCAAATGTCATTCCAGTTAGGTCCCTATGTCGCTAAGACCCAGAAGTTTAGGAACTCAGTTTCAAGTTATAGATCTCATGTTTTCAGTTTCGGCTCTTAAGTGGGCTACTTACTGAGTATATTCATATATACTCACCCATGCTACATATCTTTCCTTTTCAGGTGGTACTTGTGAGCGTTGGTGATTGGCGAGGGTCGTGGCTTGGCTGGCTATGGGACTGCAGCTGCAAATTTTGTCATTTTCCTTAGGAATTCAATTCCTTTCATTCTAATATCAGTTTCATGTTGAACTTTAGTTTTAAACGGTTGTTTTGTTTTCATTCGGGATTCATTCAGATGCTTTCATTTCGTTATTTGTTTTAGAAACTCGTTTATGTTTTGGGCCCTATTGAAATTAAATGAAAAACATCCTTATTTTCCGCTTTAAAGTTTACATAGTTTTTGTACTCGTGCATGTAGTAGCGACCCCCTGTGTATGTTTTTATTCCCTCTTTAGTCGGGTTGTTACATGTGGTCTCAGGATAAATGTAACGTCGGCAAATTGAGGTAAAACTTGTTTTCCTTTATTTTGAGTATTTTGAGTTAGGTTGAGGGTTTTGGTTATGTGGTAAAGCTGAGGGGCTTTTTGGTAAATATACTAAAATGAGAGGTTTGCCCTAAATCCCTTTTCTTTCATTATTGCCGCAGCCACCATTCCCTATCCCCCTTCTCTTGCGTTTTTTTTCTTTTTTTCTTTCTCTCCTTGTACCGTGTACTCCCAGTGCCGTCAGCCTTCTTTTCTCTCTTCGTTGCGAGTCCCTACCTTGCCGTCTCCACCGCCCAGCCGTGACTGTGCAACGCTCGACCTTCGGCGTTTTCTTCATCCCCTCCGGCGTGTTCGCAGGTCTGCAGCGGTGGTTTCCCCCTCTTTCGGTCGGCAGGTGAGTTCCATCCTCCTTTGGGTGTTCTTTTCTCGCAAATATCTATTCCCTCTCACTAATCTCTCTATTCCGACCTCCCTCTCACTAATCTCTCTATTCCGACCTCCCTCTCCTCTGTTTGGCGTGTTGTAGCATCGTGGGTGGCTGTGAGTAGCCTCGATTATTTCGGCAGTAGCACCGTAAGCGCGACCAGCAGTGTTCGAGACCGTTTCCTCTGTTTTTCCAGCGGGTTGTTTAGTGGGTAAGCGATTAGAAGCTTTTACTTGGTTGGTTTTTGGGTTTGGATGATTACCCACGCATTTTTCCCTTCCGTTCAGCAGGCGTTCTTTTCGTATTCGGCGATTTCAGTGTTGAATCTCCAAGTTCTAGCATTGTTCAGCGGGCTTTGCCATTGAGTAAGCGATTTAAGTCAAGTTTGTGGTGGTTTATCTATGTTAGCGAATTACCCATTAACTGTGGCAATTGTTTTCAAGGTGTTCTTCGCATTCTGAATCTTAATTGTCGTTTTGAAGCGAAATTGTTAACCCGGACAGCAAGCTTCGTTCGGTTCTTAGTTGGATTGAATAGAGGCTTGGAAGCTAAGGGGCACTTTGTTTCGTCAAGCTTTCAATAGATGTAAGTAGCTTTTGGATATGGTGTAGTTGTTCTTGGATACGTTATGTGCATCATGGTAGTAAAGTTAATCATGGGATGAATTGTATGTTTGGTCTGATATGTCTCTTGGAGCGCTGTATGCTTACTTGGGCGTGACTTAAATGTTGTTTACTTGGACATGAGTCAAGCATCGATTTCTTTGGCAGAACCTTAAGAGTCATGTATGTCTTTAGGAGTTTATATTGGGTTGTGAAGCATGTCAATAATATGAGAACTTCTTAGTTTCGGTGGCGCTTGTTGTTTCACTACCGAGCACATTTGTATTGATTGGTGTATGAATGTGCTGGATGTTTGTTTATGACTTTGGAGGACGGGCTGAACATTGTTGTAGTTGTGGTTGAATTTTGGATGCGAGGCCTGACTCGTTGTGTTCATAGAAGTGTATATTCTTATTTCCTGGTGCAAGGAAAAATTTTGGTTTCCCTATATGTATGCCGTTATGCTGTCGAATTTTCGGTAGCCTCATAATGGTTTAGGAATCATATTTACCTTTGAAGAAAGACTTAGAATAGGGACCTCGACCACGTTTCAGGGCCTCAAGAAGACTTATTAGATTCCTTAAGTCTTACATAGCTAGAGTATGTTCCTTCCCCATCTCAGGACTGATAGAACCCAGGCACGTTTACGTGTGTTCTATTAGTTGACTGTTAGAGCTCAGTTTCAGGCACACTAGCGTGCGCTCTCTCAGTTCAGGACGGTGTTGAGCTTATGATCAGGCACGTTGTTCGTGCGCCATTTGGCACCAGACATGTTTACATGCGTCAGTTGCTCCACCGTATTTTTATCTTTATATTCAGGGGTGTTGTGTTGGGATAGGTGTAGTTCTGCTACGGGTGGCCAGCTAGTCTCTAGTTACTTACCTTAATCGACTGACCCACACAACACTCTAGTTGGCACCAGGTTGGGGATAGGTTAACACCCTAGACATAGCATGTTTATGTGATCAGCTGTGGCCCTAGAGTTAGAGACCCAGAAGTTCAGGAACTCAGTTTCAAGTTACTAGATCTCATGATTTCAGTTTCGACCCTTAAGTGGGCTACTTACTGAGTATATTCTTATATACTCACCCTGCTACTTCTCTTTCCTTTTCAGGTGGTACTTGAGAGCGTTGGCGATTGGCGAGAGTCGTGGCTTGGCTGGCTATGGGACTGCAGCTGCAAGTTTTTTCATTTTCCTTAGGAACTCAATTCCTTTCATTCCAATAACAGTTTCATGTTGAATTTTAGTTTTAAACGATTGTTTTGTTTTCATTCGGGACTCATTCAGATGCTTTCATTTCATTATTTGTTTTAGAAACTCTTTTATGTTTTGGGCCCTATTTGAATTATATGAAAAACTTTATTATTTTCCGCTTTAAAGTTTACAAAGTTTTCCGTACGCATGCATGTAGAAGCGACTCCTTCGTACATTTTTATCCCCTCTTTAGTCGGGTCGTTACAGTTGGTATCAGAGCCCAGTTTCTAGGTTTTGTAGACTCTCTTACATCGTAAGCATCAGATTTCCCGAAATCTAAGGCCCCTCGTACGGTGTCTGACTTTCGGCCTATCTCACTCTGTAATGTAAGCTATAAATTGATCTCAAAGGCTTTGGTTAATAGTATGAAGCATATCTTGTCCAGGGTGATCTCACAGAACCAGAGTGCGTTCTTCCCTGGTAGATGTGTGGTCGATAATGCCATTCTGGGGTTTGAGTGTATTCATGAATTGAAGAGGAGAATGAAGGGAAAGTCTAGTTGGGTTGCCTTGAAGCTTGATATGAGTAAGGCATATGACAGGGTGGAGTGGTCCTTCCTGTAGAAGGTCATGCTTTGAATGGGGTTTGCTTCACTGTGGGTTGATCTGATTCTGTGGTGTGTGTTTTCGGTTTCCTTTTTTCGTTTAATTTGAATGGCGCAAAGGTGGGGCATGTGATTCCTTCTAGGGGTCTCAGGTAGGGAGATCAGTTATCCCCTTATCTTTTTCTGTTATGTGCTAAGGGTTTATCCAGTCTGCTTCGTGGAGCTAAACAGAGGTCGCTTATTGCCGGTCTTCGGATTACCCGATCTAGTCCATTGATTTCTCACTTGTTTTTTGCTGATGACAACCTACTTTTCTTTAAGGCTAGAGCAGATGAGGCCTTGGTCATTCGTGAGTTGTTGAGTATCTATGAAAGAGCATCTGGACGGACTATTAATTATGAGAAATCAGTTGTGGCTTTTAGCCCGAATTCGGGAGTGGAGTCTCAACAGTATATCAGTCAGATTCTCTCTGTTGCGCGTAGCCCGTGTCATCAGCAGTATCTTGGCCTCCCTTCTTTTTTGCCACGTAACCGCTTAGGGACTCTGAAGTTTGTCAAATATAGGGTCTGACGTCAAATCCAGGGATGGAAGGGCATGTTTTTTTCTACGGCGGGTAAGGAAGTGCTTCTTAAATCTATTGTTCAAGTTATTTCTTGCTATACTATGAACTATTTTTGCCTCCCAAAAGTGTTTGATTAGAGAAATCCAACGATTTATGGCCAAGTTTTGGTGGGGCGGCTCTGAGGATGCAAAACGAATCCATTGGATGAGTTGAGAGTCATTGTGCTTGCCTAAGTGTATGGGGGGTCTGGGCTTTCGGAATATAGAGTTGTTTAACCAATCTCTTTTGGCTAAGCAGTGTTGGCGGGGTTTTAAGGATCCTTCTTCATTATTAGGCTTGGTATTGAAAGGACGTTATTTTCCGCATTCTGACTTATTTGAGGCAGGCCTAGGTGTCCAACCGACTTTTATATGGCGTAGTCTACTTTGGGGTCATGATCTTCTAGCTTGAGGTTGTCATTGGCAGATTGGGAATGGGCTCTCCATCACTATCTATGGCTCCAACTGGTTGTCGAATGAGTTTTCTCTCCAGATTCAATCGACTTCTACCTTACCATTGTCTAGTCAGGTTAGTGATCTTTTCTCGGCCTCAGATCATTGGGATGAGGTTAAGATTTTGAGTCATTTTATTGCACCTGAGTGTGAGTTTATTTTGAAAATTCCATTATTCTCTGGTTTGGCTGATGATATACTTATTTAGCATTTTGCGAAGAATGGGATTTTTTCTGTCAAGAGTGGATATCACCTAGCTCATACTTTGGTTGTTCAGTATCGACCCTCGTCGTCGAATGCTGATAGTATGCATGCATGGTGGATTGGCCTGTGGAAATTGCATATCCCTAGCAAACATAAGTTCTTTCTTTGATGTTTATTTCATGATTGTTTGCCTACGAAGGTAACTCTTATTCAACGGGGTCTTGATATTCTGCCTTTATGTGTGTTATGTAATTCTGCTGTTGAGGATTGCTTTCATTTGTTTTGGGATTGATCTATGGTGAGAAATATGTGGTTGGGCTCAAAATTTGCTTCCTTTTATCGATCATGTTCTCGGAGCAGTCTTATTGATGTAATTTGGGCAGCTAAGGACAATTTTGTTTTGCTGGATTTTGAACTAATGGTTGTTTTTTGGTGGGTTGTCTGAAACTTGAGGAACACTTTTAGTTGGGGTGGTTCATTTGATGATAGGGATCTGTGGTTGTGGGCTTCTGATTACCCTACTATTTTTCAAGGGGCTGCAAAGAGTCGAGTAGTGAGTCCTGGGTTGCAATCTTCTTTAGACTTGCAGGTTCATCAGTGTAGATGGCATGCGCCTCCTGGTGGTGTTTTTAAGCTGAAAGTTGATGCATCATTCCAGCCTGATTCAGGGATTACCACCGGTGGGTGTGTTCTGCGTGATTCCTCTGGTGCGGTCCTTCTATCGGTGTGCTCAATGTTGCCATGATGCTGGAGCGCTGATTTGGCAGAGGGGTGGACTTTGTACAAAGGAATTACCCTGGCGTTCCAAATGGGATTCTCTTCGGGATCTTTCATGGTGGAGATTGATTCCTTGCGGTTGGTGAAGATTCTTCATGGTGAGGTGCATGATGTTTCGGAAGTGGGACTGTTGATGGATGATATTCGTAGGCTTGTCCATCCTTGTGGTAGGGACGAGGTTATGTTTACACCACGCCAGAGAAACAAAGTGGCGCATGCTTTAGCTAGCTTGGCCTTTTCGTACTTGGATTGTGTTTGGATTGGAGAATGGCCTAATGAAATCTATGATGTGTTGATGTCTCGGATGCTACTTTATCCCAATGATGATTCCCCTAAAGTGGAAAAGGTGTTTCAGCCTAAGCAACCTTAGTCATGAGGGATAAGGGATAAAAAGAGCTGCCTACAGTGTGTTCAGTTAGGCCAACCTAGGGTTAATCTCGGGTTATGGGTCCCTGCATTGTAGTGTGAAAGCTAGTGTCCCTGCATTGTAGTGTGAAAGCTAGTGCCCCATAAGGATAGAAAAATGGATTTCCTTTATTCAGGCACCTAGGTTTTGAGTAAGTATCCTAATTTGGTTCATTTAGCCTTTTAAGTGAGGCCTTAGTTCCAGTGTAGGAGGAAGATAGGTGGAAGGTTCTTATAAATCTTTCTCGGGCTATTAGGGGTTGCTCTAGGAGGGGTTTATCACACACACACGCGAGAATTTTCTTGGAAAATCTTGATTTGTCTCTTTTTTGTTAGCATTCATTAGCTTCTCGTAGGCAAAAGGTTTAACATTTGTAGCGTAGGGTTGATCATGGTTAATTCCAGCTTTTGCGTCTTTTCCATTCATATCATATAGGTTGAGCTTGCTTGAGGGCTAGCAAGATTTAGGTGGGGGGTGAATTGATAGAGCTAATCTGTTTGTGTTTACCTTTTCCTAATTTTCTTATCGTCGTTGAATGCTATGTGCAAATGTCTTAACTTGGTGGATAATTGTTGCAGGCCTAATCTATGAGTTCGGGACGGATTTCGTGTTCGAAACGTGATAGTTCGAAGCAAAACCAGTAGCTTGCATGGAGTTAAGTTGATGGAGAAATTGAAGGCTAGTTGAATTTCAGATGAATTCAATTGGTTGTCTGCTTATATTTGGACCACGTTTTGTTTTTCTTTCAGATGGGTTATGTCTATTCGTTTTGTATAAAAAAAAACCTTATTTAAAATTTGAAAACATTTGTAAAAAGTTGATAGCAAAACAAATTAATTCATAGGTTGGAATAATGTTTATAAGCTTAATTTTCGAAAACCAAATAGTTATCAAATGAGACTTTAAGAATCAAAATACAACTTTAAGGACTAAAATAAAATATGTATAGAATTTAAAAGTTTAAAATAGAACATGTATAAGAGTCGGATACCAAAACAAGTTTTAAAGCCATAGTCTTTCTCTAAATCTTTTTTTTTTTTTTTTTTTGAAAAGAGTCTTTCTCTAAATCTTTTATCTTTGAAACTCTTGGACTTTCAATTTTGATCCATGGGTTTTAGTCTAATTTTTAGTTTGATCTCTAATTTCTAAATTTATTTAGTTCTTTAAAATTTTAATATATATCTTTTTTCATTTAGTTTTTTTTTTCTTAAAAATCGTAGTTTCTAAGGACTTGTTTGATAACGTTCTCATTTCTTGTTTCTTGTTTCATGTTTCCTGTTTCCTGTTTCTTGTTCCTTGTTTCTTAAGAACTACAAACGGAAACATGTTTGATAACTGTTATCTATTTTAAGTAAGAAATGATTGATTTCTTAGGATATAAATTCCTTCTTATTTTCATTTTAAAAATATAAAAAACGAAAATAAAGAAAAAAATAGAAGAAAATAGGTAGAAGAAAAGAAAGAAAAAAAAGGCACAAAAATTTCAGTCGCCAAAACAGTCATTGTCCCTGTCGCTAATCGTTGGAAAATTCACCGAAAGAGTTGTCGAAAAAGGTGCCGAAAAATTCGCTAGCGGCAACCGGTTGTTGGAAGTCGGTCGATAGTCAGGGGTTGATGACTGTCGGTAGTTGGAGGTCGACGGTGGCACTCGGTTGGCGGAGTTCGGTGGAGGCTGGTCAACGGAGTTCGGCGGCAGCAGGTGGTCAATTACAATGGTGGTAGTGGTGAAGAAGAAGAAGGAGAAGAAGAAAGAAATAAAAAAATAATAATGTTTTTATTATTTTAATATATTTTATTTTAAAAAAAATAAAAAATAATTTTTTTAATAAAAATTAGTGTCGTCTGCAATCCGTTAGTTACTAACGAAAAATTGGATGGAGGGACTGAAATGAAACAAAATCCAAATCTCAGGGGCTAAATTGTTGAGTTTGAAAACTCATGGACCAAAATGAAACATAACTCAAACCTTAGGGACCAAAAGTGTATTTTTCTTTTAAATAAAAAAATAATGACTAAAAGCTCATTAATGAAAAGTACAAAAAAAAAATTAAAAATATGTAAGAAGAAAGAAATAACAGAAAAAAGAAAAAAAATAATAAAAAAATGAAAGAGAAAGAAATAACAAAAAAGAAAAAAAAAGAGAAGGAAGTGGTAAAAAAAGAGAGGAAGAGGAGAGATGCGTGTAAGAACGAGAGAGAGATGGATGCATGCATGAAAGATAAAAAAAACAAAAACATAATTTGGGAAACAATTTTTTGTAGTTTCTCAAATTTTGTCTCTTTTCTAGAAATGTTTCTAGAAATTTAGAAACAAGAAACAAAGATGAGTTATCAAACAAGTCTATTTCTTAAAAAATGAGAAACAGAATCAGGAAACAGGAAACAGTAACGTTATCAAACGAGCCCTAAATATCCACATGTCATACCCGACTAATTTTTTTCATAGGAATTAATACTAGGACTTGAAATTACTTTTCAAAAGAATGATTTTAAGTGAATATAACTTCTTTAAGGTAGTACTTTTTGAAAAAAAAAAGCATGAATTGTCTCTTCTAAAAATTCTTTGAAGTGTTTTAAAATGTTTAAACTCAAATTTTATAATATAACCAAATGCTATAAAGATTTTGAAAAAAAAAAACTCTAGGAGCCTGATATGGAATTTTCCTATCACAAGCGCACGAGTCAAGTAATAATATAGTGAATGTGATATTCGAATGTCGTCCTCTGGATTGGATTTCTAATCAATTTTAATTACCGAAAATACTCTTGCCCAATTTTATATAGGGAACCAATCAAAGTGAGAATGAATGTAATCAAACACAAAACAATGAAAAAGTATGACAATCTAATGGAGACAACGGACTTAGGGCTTTGATTTCACCAATTGGGATTATGGATTAATTCATGGTTTAATGACATGCTATGATTCATAAATCTTGGGAAACTAAAATCACACATAACTCTCCCGAGCATACATGATTCTCCCACATGCAATGAACCCGATATCCTTATCTAAATTCATTAAACATGCAAGGCATTAAGGTCAACCTTTTTAACGATTTCTAGAATTAACTATTATCTCCCGATTTCTAGCTAAATCCTAGTTATGCATAATTATTTCTAAGCTAAATCCTCTCTCCCGAGTTAGATTCAAGCACAAACAACAATCAATTTATGACCGGTAAATTGAAAGCATTAAGAACACAATTATGCATAAATGACATCAATAGCAATAAAACCATTAAATCAATCCATAAAATGTCCAATGGCTACATCAATCTCTAAGAATTAAACTTAGCTACACATAATCCAAATTACAATATAAACTAAGTCTAAAAAAGCCATAAAAACTACAAAAGCAAAGGGTATAGAGAATTAAACGCTAGGTAGGCCGAGACCGCACGTCCCCGTTATGATCCCCACAAACAATCGTTTTATTTCCGCTTTTCCTCCACTTGTTTCAGCTTCAAAAGCACTTTTTTTTCTCTGTTTTACGGCTCCAAATCGTCCAAGAGAAGTCCCCCAAAAAGCCCTAATAGCAAAATATAAATAGGGAAAATTTTGGTCGTAGCGTCGCGACGCTGTTGCGATACCGCGAATCTGGAAAATTCGTCGAGAGCGTTGTGACGCTATTTTTTTTTTAAGAATGCGAACTCCAAATATAGAATGTTAGCGTCGAGACACCCAGAGAGCAGTGTCTTGACGCTGGTTTGCAGATGGGCCTATCTTCAATCTTCCAACTTTGATTCTTTTTCATTCTTTGGTTTCTTTTCGCATCCCGAACATCCAATTGGCTCAAAACTATATATCCTACAAATACAACACATAAATGCATAATTTTGGCTAATAAATTATAAAAGACTAGCTAAATTAATTAGGGAAAACTAGCTAGCTATGCTCGCTATCAAACGCCCCCAAACTTAAGCTGTTGCTAGTCCTCGAGCAAACTAAAAATCAAGCATACAATGGAAGAATGGATGCAACAAACATGACTCAATCTTCAAGGCTCAAAAGTCAATAATCAAGCAATCAAGAGACATGCACATAAGGACCAATGAGGGAGACAAATCAAAAGTTTTCCAAAATTAACTTGCACAAGCGAGATCTAACTTAACGAGATCAGACTCTACTAGCCCGGGATTGGATTACTAAACTCTCAACTCATCTTCCCTCTACACTGGCACTAAGGATTCACTAACGAGTCAATGGAACAAATTAGTTTGTTTTCCTCCATACTTAGGTGCTTATAATTGAAAATTACAACATGCATTTTTATGTGGCATTAGCTTTCACACACATATTGCAAGGACCCTTAACCCGAGTTTTACCCTTTGGTTGGCCTAACTGATCACAACAGGGGTAGCTCTTTTTGCCAAAACTTATTAAGCATTGCATTGCGCGCATAAGTCATGACTTTCTCTTTTTTTTTTTCTTTCAAATTGTAACAACAAGAATGATTTTTCTTTATGAGCATGATAAACATATATTATTTTCTTTCCTCCTAAGCAAGATCAAACATGCTAATTTGCAAAAAAAAATTAACTCTTTAGCTCTTCCCTACACGTATCGAGGTGACAACAAGCATATGAACCTAATAATTCGCTCCTAAGCATTCAAATCCAAATCTAGCCAAGACAAATACTCTACTCATGCAAGACATCTCCTAGAAAAAGTTTAAAAAGTCTCCCTTTTTGGGCACTCATGCTTACAACTCATCGAAAGCTTGAAAATTGACAAGAGAGCCTATCATAGGAAATCATAGTCATGAAAAAATAGCATCCAGAAAACAACCATATGCTCAATTCAAAGAAAACTCAAAACTATAGCCCGAACTCAAATGCTCAAGGGCTCCACAAACATGCTATTCCACCCCCAAACTTAAAACATGCATTGTCCTCAATGTATGAAGAAAATAAAGCATAATCAAGATGAGAACAATAAAAGAGTAGGAGGAGTGAACAATACTGTCCTGGAATGACGATGTTCTCTTTTATGGAAGCTTACAAGCAAAGGAGAAACTGGAACCAAGACCTACAAAAAAAAAAAAAAAAAAAAAAAACAATAAATCAAAAGCAAAAAGAAAAACACAAATGGACTTACTTGGGTTGCCTCCCATAAGCGCTTGTTTAACGTCAATAGTTCGTCGTGTTAACCAAATAGGCATCAAGGTGGTCTAATGTCAGGTGTTCCATCAATCGTGCTCTTCCTAACACCTTTCCTGTATCCCATCAACATGGTCTCTGATGTGTTCTTAGGGTCCTCAAAAGCTTTTAGGATCTCCTTCTCCTGTTGGACTCTAATGATTAACTCCCTGCACTCAATATCAATTATAACCCTCCCTGTAGCAAGGAATGGTCTCTCTAATATAATAGGCATGGCAGGATTCTCTTTAATATCCAAAACAAAGAAGTCAACAGGAAGGAAAAATCTACCTACTTTGATCAGTACATTCTCAACCATCCCATATGGACTAACCACAGACTGGTCAGCCAACTGGAGCCTAACAGTAGTAGATTTTATCTCTCCTATATTTAGCTTTTTGTACAATGATAATGGGATGATATTTATGCTAGCCCCTAGATCACATAATGCTCTACAAGAATAAGTACCAAAATTACACGGAATGGTAAAACTCCCTGAATCAGTCAATTTCTCTGGCACTGTCTGCTGAACACGAGCACTACATGTCGATGCTAAATATATGGTCTCCATCTGCTTTTCCTTCTTCGTTTTGTTGAGCCATTCCTTCATGAACTTCTTATAATGAGGCATCTGCAAAAGGAATATTAACAAGCAAACCTGAAAAAGCATCAAGAAACTTAGTAAACTAAGCCTTAGAATTTTTCTTTTTCCTATTCTTTTACTTAGGAACTAAAGCAGTAGGAGAAGGGATAGAGGGCTCAGGTATAAGCTTTTCAGCTTCGTTTGAGGTGGTGCCCTCCTCAACTTCTCCAGTGAGTTCCTCAGTTTCAGTAGTCTCCTCCTCCTTAGCTACTTGAGTCTCCTCCTCGTGATGCACAGAGACGGCCTTGCAGTACTCCAATGGAGATTTCTCCTATTCAGCTGGGGCTTTAACTTTATTCATGGTGTTAACAACACTTACCAATTGTCCCAGCTGAGTCTCTATGTTCTTAATGGCTGCAGAATGACCATTGACAGTGGTGTTTATGGCAATCACGACCTCCTCGAGTTTATTTGATCTGTTACTTGATTCTGCAATAAAAGCTCCAACGAGATCCTCTAGAGAATTTTTACTTTCTTGACTTTGAGGGGTAAAGCCAAGAGGATTCAGAACATCCTTATTATTTGCATATGAAAAATTCTCATGATTTCTGTTACTAGGGTGATAATGTGTAGGTGTAGAATTATTATTGTACCCCCTAGAATTAAAATTAGAGACATACTGAACCTGTTCTAGATTTTCCTCTTGAGTTTGGGATGCAAGGGCAGCTGCAGACTCAATCGATTGAGCACTCCCTGTACCTGAAAACTTTAAAAATGCATTAGCAAGGGAAGACATCTATGAAGGGAATAAAAGTCCCCACGCAGCGGAAGCGCATCGATTGGACCTTACGCCGTATATTAATTAACTTTAAAAAACCGTTACGATAACTCAAACAAAACTTTAAACTAACTTTAAAGCCGCTGTAAAACGGTTTAAAACATGCTAAAATAAATCTAAATTTATTTTAAAAACTTTTCTAACGAAAAGAGGAAGAACCGTTACAAACCTCCGTTGTAGACTTGACCGTTCTTCGCCGACAACGCTCCAACGAACGAAAACGCAGCAGCCTTCTCGCCTCTTGATCGCTGGATTTTCTTCTTTGAATGACACAATAACCACAGAGGTTACACCGGTATGTCTCTAAGTCTAGGAGGCCAAAGACTTGTGGGAGTCTTTCTCTAAGAGGGAGGCTAGAGAGAATTCTAGGTCTTGTCTTTCAAGAGTGTCAAGTGTCATGACCAATTAGGTCTAGTGTTCTATTTATAGAAGAGAGACCATGAATAAAATATTCAATTAAATCAATCTTTTCCAAAATTGATTCAATCTTTATTCCTTAATTAATCAATCATGATCAATCAATTCCCCAATTGATTAATCTTTTCCATAAATGACTAATTTCTTCCATAAGTAATTAGATCATTCCCATAAATGATTAATCACTTCCTTAAGTGATTATTTATTTACATAATTGATTAATTCGTGGTTAATGAATTCTTTAATTAATTAACCACCAATTAAATATCACATATTTAATTTTCGGCCTTGAATTAATTAATTTTGCCCAAACACTTTTAGGACTTAAATTAATTAATTCTTTTCAATCTTCCATAAATTTATATTTGAACTTTTCAAATATTAATTTCTCTCATAATAATATATCAATATATATTATATTTATTTCCCTTAGTAAATTGAACATTTTCAATTTAATTACTTAGTTGCCTCAAATTACTTTACGAGCTACCAGTGGGACCTTATGGACCTGCAGATCAGAAGCTCCAACGATGTGAGATTAATTGGTTAAACTCATTAACCACAATAATCAATATTCGTTAACTGTGTGTACATTCCACTATAGACTCACAGTTGCACTCTTCTCACTGCAGACATATTTTCTGTGTCCACGGAACTTAGACCAATATCGACTAGTTAGTCCTTCACGAGTGTCCGTAACCCCAGCTGGGTCAAATTACCGTTTTACCCCTGGGTCACCTCTATTTCCTTAAGTACCAATTCTCCTCTAATGAACAATCTGTTTATGGTCCAACCATTAAACAGAAAACCCTCTCGTGCCATTGAGAGGGTAGGGCCCTTTGTTCAAGACTCGGAGTAACCACTTAAGGGAACACTCATCTGCTTCCCTAAAGTCGGGAAGGAGTGAATTCCATCTTGTACGATTATGTTCCCAGCTCCCCATTCGATCTTGTCCCCAAAGTGGTAGGCTTATTGAGTCGGCGTATTGGCCACTCTCACCCATGCAAATCAAAGGACAGTCTCTCATGAGCAGGAGTCCATAATCAACTCAGGATTAAGACTAAGTTGTCTCGGTCGTCCTAGTGAAATAGAAAACCAACTAGTCAACGGTGTTATAACTAGTGGTTACTATTTCGCGGTCCGGTCTTATGCAAACTCATTGCATAGGATACCCCCACTCGCATGTCTCCTACATGAACGCGTTGGATCGCAGCGTTTGTATCAAATACAAAGTGGGCCGTATCCATAGTGTCACCAGGATAAGGCACCCAGTCTTATCCCTATACTATAGACCCTTTAGGCTGTTTCTTAAACAATGATCCCATATGTCGCTACATATAGTTCAAGACTCATATTACAGCCTTGGATGTCTAGTTTATTGGATTAGGGTTATTATTAGGCAAAGACAAATATAAAATAACTAATAACAATTAATGGAAAAATATATCAATATTATTTCATTAATATCCGGTCAACGGTTACATTCACTATCTACGAGTTTTAGGGCATAAAACCCAACAAACTCCCACTTGAACTAAAACACTAGTTAGTGGGATGTAAATGCAATAATCTAAAGCTGGAAATACAATGAACTAGGGCATCCTTATACCCATTATACATTTCTCCCACTTGCCCTAGATTAGATGGCATACATATCTCGTAGACCTAGACCTTCTAGATGACCCTCAAACACTTTAGCCGTGAGAGCCTTTGTAAATGGATCAGCGATGTTGTGCTCCGAGGCGATCTTAGTGACGATCACATCTCCTCTTTGCACAATCTCCCGTATCAGGTGATACTTCCTCTCGATGTGTTTACCCCGTTTGTGGCTACGAGGTTCTTTTGAGTTGGCTACAGCCCCACTGTTGTCACAGTATAGTGTTATGGGCACGTTCATATTCGGAACTACTTCCAAATCAGTCAAGAACTTTCTGAGCCACACTGCCTCCTTAGCTGCTTCGCAAGCTGCTACATACTCAGCCTCCATGGTTGAGTCTGCTATGCATCCTTGTTTGATGCTTCTCCACACTACTGCTCCTCCATTGAGGGTGAATACTGACCCTGATGTGGATTTCCTAGAATCCTTATCAGCTTGAAAGTCAGAATCAGTGTATCCAGTAAGAATCAAATCCTTAGCTCCATACACAAGCATGTAGTTCCTCGTTCTCCGAAGATACTTGAGGATATTCTTAACCGCTCCCCAGTGGTCCAACCCTGGATTAGACTGATACCTACTGACTACTCCCACTGCATAACATATGTCAGGCCTAGTGCAGAGCATGGCATACATTAAGCTGCCCACAGCTGAGGCATAGGGAATGTGTCTCATGTTCTCAACTTCTTGAGGTGTCTTAGGAGATTGTTCCTTAGACAGATGTACCCCATGTCTGAAGGGTAGGAGTCCCTTCTTGGAGTTTTGCATCGAATATCGAGACAACATCTTGTCAATATACGTTGCTTGAGACAGAGCTAGCGTTTTGTTCTTACGATCCCTAATGATTTGGATTCCCAGAACATATTGAGCCTCTCCCAGATCTTTCATTTGGAATTGGGCAGCTAGCCATTTCTTAATGTCAGTGAGGTATCCTACATCATTCCCAATGAGTAGGATATCGTCTACATAAAGTATTAGAAAAGCTACTTTCCTTTTGTTGACTTTCTTGTATACACAAGGCTCATCAACGTTTTGGTCAAAGCCAAAAGATTTGATTGCAGTATCAAATCTAATGTTCCATGATCTGGATGCTTGTTTCAATCCATAAATGGATCGATTTAGCTTACAAACCTTTTGTTCCTGACCTTGGGCTATGAACCCTTCGGGTTGAGACATAAAGATATTCTCTTCAAGATTACCATTCAGAAAGGCAGTCTTGACGTCCATTTGCCATATTTCATAGTCATAATATGTGGCAATGGATAAAAGAATTCTTATGGACTTTAACATGGCTACAGGAGAAAAGGTTTCCTCATAGTCAACCCCCTCCTTTTGGGTATAACCCTTTGCCACTAGTCTAGCTTTGAAGGTCTGTACCTTTCCAGCTGCATCTCTTTTTCTCTTATAGATCCATTTGCACCCTATGGGTTTTACCCCATATGGTAGATCTGCAAGTTCCCATACAGAATTGGAATACATTGACTCCATTTCCAGGTTCATGGCTTTGACCCATTCATCCTTATCTTCGTCATTCATTGCCTGTCGATAGGACAATGGATCCTCAATGCCATCATTAGGTATGACAACCTGAGTTTCAGTTAAACCCAAGTAGCGATCAGGTTGTAACACAACCCTCCCACTGCGTCGAGGCATTCCCAACGTTTGAGATGGACGGGATGGATCTGAAGAACTAGTTCCTTCATCAACTCTTGTTGAAGGTCCAACTTCATCAACAACTCTTGATGATTCTTCAGTAGCTTCTCCTAATATTATTTTGCTTCGTGGTTTATGATCTCTCATGTGGTCTTCCTCTAAGAAAGTGGCGTTTGTCGATACAATCACCTTATTTTCTTGTGGGTCGTAGAAATAACCACCTCTCGTTTCTTTAGGGTAACCAACAAATTGGCACAGTTTTGAACGAGGTTCCAGTTTCTTAGGATTTGTCACAAGCACGTGTGCAGGACAACCCCAAATGCGAAAGTGATGCAAACTAGGTTTACGCCCCTTCCATAACTCGAAAGGTGTTTCAGAAACACTTTTCGAGGGAACATTGTTCAAGATGTATACTGCAGTCTCTACTGCATATCCCCAAAACGAGCCAGGCAATTGAGCATAGCTCATCATTGATCGAACCATGTCTAACAAGGTTCTATTTCTCCTTTCTGACACACCATTCTGCTGAGGTGTACCAGGGGCTGAGAGTTGAGATTGGATTCCATGTTCTATCATATAGTCCTGGAATCTTTGATCCATATACTCCCCTCCTCGATCAGATCGAAGTACTTTAATAGATTTACCTAATAGGTTTTCAACTTCAGCCTTAAACTCCTTAAACTTTTCAAGGGCTTCAGACTTATGTCCCATTAGGTATAAGTAACCATATCTTGAATAATCATCTATAAATGAGATGAAATATTCGTACCCTCCTCGAGCTTTTACATTCATTGGACCACATAGATCCGAATGTATTAACTCTAAGGGTTCTTTGGCTCTGTAACCTTTTCCAGTAAAGGGTCTTTTGGTCATTTTTCCCTCGAGACAAGATTCACAAGGTGGTAGTGAATCATCTTCTAACTTGCTTAGAAGTCCATTCTTTACCAAACGACCGATCCTATCGATGTTTATATGACCAAGTCTAAGATGCCAAAGATGAGTATTGTTACTTGATGGAGAAATCTTTTGCCTTTTACTTAGAGTTTCAGCAGTTTTAAATAATTCGTGATTTAAAAGTGCTTTGTTTTCGGTTGGTCTTAAAACATACAAGTTATTTTCCAATTTTGCTGAACAAATGAGTATACCATTTTTATAAATGAACGCTTCATTCATATCAAAAGTAACTGTATACGATTGTTCAATCAAACATGAAATAGAAATTAAGTTCCTCTTAATCTTGGGAACGATTAACAAACTTTCTAAAAGTAAGAATCTATTTCTAAAAAATAACTTCGCAGCTCCCACTGCTTTAGCTGAAATGACTTCTCCAGTTCCGACCCTGAGTGTCATTTCTCCATCGTTCAACTACCGAAAGGAACTATTTTCCTGAAAAGAAGAGCAAACATGATTAGTTGCTCCTGAATCAAGTATCTAGGTAAACTCATCATGTTCTACCAGGCATGTTTCTAAAACAAGTAAATCAAATTTACCTTCCTTTTCCTTCTTTTTCTCAGCAAGGTACTTTGGGCAGTTTCTCTTCCAATGTCCATCTACATTGCAGTGAAAACACTTGCCCTTGTCTGCCACAGCTTTGGCTTTTCCCTTGCTTTTAGCAGCAGTACTGGGAGCTTTCCCCTTGTTTCCTTTCTTCTTCGTTTTCTTTGAAGAAGTGGCTACAGATTTAGTTCCAGAGGATGAACCCTTCTCGAACTTTCTTTTGGAGTGAACAACGTTTGCCTCTCCTTCTATCTGTCCCTTGTTCTTAAGAAGAGACTGATAGAGCTGTAGCTCATTAAGGAGGCTAGTCAGGTTGAATGTTATTTTATTCATCATTGCATTGCTTCGAAACTGCAGAAAACTCTTCGGAAGAGATTCTAAGATGAATGCAACCTGACTACGCTCATCTATGACCGCCCCGTTTGCCTCTGCCACGTTGAATTGGACCATCATATCCAGGACATGTTCCCGAACAGACGTGCCTTCTTTCATGCGACAGCTATAAACGTATTTGAGAGCGTCATGGTGGAGTTGGTAGGACGGTTGTCCAAACATCTCCTGGAGAGAGTTCATAATCTCCCTCGCTGTTACCATGCTCTCATGCCTTTTAGCCAAAACTTCAGATAAGCTGGCTAAGATATAGACGCGAGTCTTATCATTGGCCTTTGTCCAGCGGTCATAAGCATCCTTAACTGCCTGGGATGCATTACGAGCAGGGGCTGGAGGACAATCCTCCGTTAAGACGAACCGCAGATCATCGACAACAAGAATCGTATTCAAGTTCGATTTCCACGTAGCATAATTTTCGCCGGTTAATTTCTCATTTTTAAGCAGAGAGACAATTGAGGAAGACATTGCTGAAATTTAAACAAACAATGACCGTATTAGTTATCTTTGCCTTAACCCATCATACAAGCAAACAATTGCACACAATCCAATCAATTTAGCAAAACAGACATTCACAGAACCCTAAAACTATTGATTTAGTTTTGCAACGACGTTTCAGAGGTTTAGAATATCAGCCACCGAAGGGTGATCAGGTACTCCTCCTTTGAAATGAGACACCTCTCAGCTAATTCTAATTCCAGAATAACTCATATTCCTATAGACATTAGCCACCGTTGTTCGGTCAAGGATTTGTTAACACTTTTAACTCATCCTCGTAAGTGTAACCCTCCCACTTTCAGATCTCAGAGGCACGCACCAACAGGCTACCGAAGGGAAAGACAACTGTTGGTGATTAGCCTAAGAGCTCCTATCCTTTTCAGGAGTTCACGATGTTCCGAATCCTATGATCAGGCCCTCCGAAGGGATGGATGCGCCAGGGCAACCTGCAGGCGGATCATAGGACTCTCACGGTGTGAACTATGGGCGGAGACCGAGGGATACGTTGACACGTGTCCCGCTCCCACTTACTCTGGACATTTTTCCCATTCACCTTGATATTGACCCATGCAAACACTTTCCGAAGGGAGGCCGCTCCTAGGGCGACTCGAAGCCGAGCATGAATCTCACGTTGTGAATATAGGGACGTAGGAGCAAAACTTGATTTAAATCTCGTTTTGTAATTTTCCTCCCACTGAAAATGTCCTAAGGTTAATATAGGGTTGTTTAACTTAGATAGTATTCGGCAAAGTCAATCTATCTAAGTCTGATCCTATTATAACAATTATGGAAAGGATTCAACTGCAATCTTTTGGGTGAATTAAACTTCTTTTAATAAACCCAACATTGCAAGTCAACATTACTATGGTTAATTCAACTCAATCCGGTTAGTTCCCAGGTAGGAGGTGTTCCGTAAACCGTCAACTTAAATACCCCCAGCCTTAGACAGAACTTTACCGAGAGAGTTCCCTTATAACCTCAGTAATGTAAGGTCTTTACTCTAAAGATCTAGGTGCATTAAACACTTTTAATAAACCTAGTGACATTGCATGCTAACATTTAACTATGATTAATTCAACTCCGGTATTCCAGGTCAGTTCCCAGGTAGGAGGTGTTCCGTAAACCGTCAACTTAAATACCTCCAGCCTTAGACAGAACATTACCGGTGGAGTTCCCTTATAATCATAGTAATGTTTTTCCTACTTAGTAAATTAAAACTATTTTTAATTCTAAGTAAGAAAAGATTCTAATCCTATTAGAAATCGATCTAGGTCTAATTAATTTTAAACAATTTAAAATTAATTCAATTTATCCTATGATCTTATGTTTGCATGCAAATCTTGATTATAGATTGACGGTTTCTAACCATTAATATTAAAGAACTATTTCAAATTTTAATGATTAATCCTATAATCAAGAATCTAGGGTTTAATTCATTCAACAATCTCATTCAAATTGAATAATTAAGCCACATCAATTGCATGAATAATATAACAATTATATTAATAACTATGGATGTTTCATGCTTCATGCAATTTTGATTTTCTTTTATTATAACAATTATAAGCCAATCAAGAAAATCAACCAAGCATGCTTCATTCATCACATTAAACATAACTATTTATATTTAATTTAAGTAATGACATGCTTCATGCTTTCCAAATTTTCATATAAATTAATATACACTTATATTAAGAAATATGAAAACCAATCCATGCATTTAAACATACATTATAACAATTTATAATATATAAAAAATGCATGAGCATGTTTATAACCTAAGGTGGGATTAAATAATCTATATGACATCCATAAAGCATATAAATAGCAATTGAACCGGTTAATTTTGGCCCCTAGGATAAAATAAAGCATTAAATTACATTAATTTAGCTAAATTCTATCCTAAAAAATCCATGTACAGCTCCGGAATTGGTCTAGACAGCTCGAACCGCCCCGAACCACCTCGAACCGGCCTCCAAAATCACGAACCATGCCAAAAATTGGCTGAACCGGACCAAATAGGTCCCAGCCCAGCCGAACCGGTCCGAACCGGACCGTCCTTGCTTGAACCGCGCCTGTTGAAACCCTAGTGCGCGCCTCCATCGTGACAGCGTCGAGACGCTGTGTAGCTTAGCGTCCCGACGCTGTGCGTTTTCCATATCTGGCGCCTGCGTAATCGAGACAGCGTCGAGACGCTGTTGAGGTAGCGTCCCGACGCTTTGCGCTTTCCTTACCGAGCGCCTTCGGTATCGAGACAGCGTCGAGACGCTGTTGAAGGAGCGTCCCGACGCTGTTGCGTCTGGAGGCAGATTCTGGGCAAAACAGCAACGATTTCTTCGGTTTTGGCTTCGATTTCAGCGGCGATTCCTTCGATTTTCATCTCATAAAAACCTATTCTAGACCCGGACTTACATAGGACTCGATTTTACATAAAATACCCGAAACACCGGGCCTTACATGATCAAAATCACATAAAAATAAAATCTATGGCCATAAAATTAACCCAAACAGTTCAATGCAAACCGAACATACATTATGCATAAATCCCACCTATTAGAGCCTATCGCAACTTTTTAAAATTAATTAATAGGGACAGCGATGGCTCTGATGCCGATTGAAGGGAATAAAAGTCCCCACGCAGCGGAAGCGCATCGATTGGACCTTACGCCGTATATTAATTAACTTTAAAAAACCGTTACGATAACTCAAACAAAACTTTAAACTAACTTTAAAGCCGCTGTAAAACGGTTTAAAACATGCTAAAATAAATCTAAATTTATTTTAAAAACTTTTCTAACGAAAAGAGGAAGAACCGTTACAAACCTCCGTTGTAGACTTGACCGTTCTTCGCCGACAACGCTCCAACGAACGAAAACGCAGCAGCCTTCTCGCCTCTTGATCGCTGGATTTTCTTCTTTGAATGACACAATAACCACAGAGGTTACACCGGTATGTCTCTAAGTCTAGGAGGCCAAAGACTTGTGGGAGTCTTTCTCTAAGAGGGAGGCTAGAGAGAATTCTAGGTCTTGTCTTTCAAGAGTGTCAAGTGTCATGACCAATTAGGTCTAGTGTTCTATTTATAGAAGAGAGGCCATGAATAAAATATTCAATTAAATCAATCTTTTCCAAAATTGATTCAATCTTTATTCCTTAATTAATCAATCATGATCAATCAATTCCCCAATTGATTAATCTTTTCCATAAATGACTAATTTCTTCCATAAGTAATTAGATCATTCCCATAAATGATTAATCACTTCCTTAAGTGATTATTTATTTACATAATTGATTAATTCGTGGTTAATGAATTCTTTAATTAATTAACCACCAATTAAATATCACATATTTAATTTTCGGCCTTGAATTAATTAATTTTGCCCAAACACTTTTAGGACTTAAATTAATTAATTCTTTTCAATCTTCCATAAATTTATATTTGAACTTTTCAAATATTAATTTCTCTCATAATAATATATCAATATATATTATATTTATTTCCCTTAGTAAATTGAACATTTTCAATTTAATTACTTAGTTGCCTCAAATTACTTTACGAGCTACCAGTGGGACCTTATGGACCTGCAGATCAGAAGCTCCAACGATGTGAGATTAATTGGTTAAACTCATTAACCACAATAATCAATATTCGTTAACTGTGTGTACATTCCACTATAGACTCACAGTTGCACTCTTCTCACTGCAGACATATTTTCTGTGTCCACGGAACTTAGACCAATATCGACTAGTTAGTCCTTCACGAGTGTCCGTAACCCCAGCTGGGTCAAATTACCGTTTTACCCCTGGGTCACCTCTATTTCCTTAAGTACCAATTCTCCTCTAATGAACAATCTGTTTATGGTCCAACCATTAAACAGAAAACCCTCTCGTGCCATTGAGAGGGTAGGGCCCTTTGTTCAAGACTCGGAGTAACCACTTAAGGGAACACTCATCTGCTTCCCTAAAGTCGGGAAGGAGTGAATTCCATCTTGTACGATTATGTTCCCAGCTCCCCATTCGATCTTGTCCCCAAAGTGGTAGGCTTATTGAGTCGGCGTATTGGCCACTCTCACCCATGCAAATCAAAGGACAGTCTCTCATGAGCAGGAGTCCATAATCAACTCAGGATTAAGACTAAGTTGTCTCGGTCGTCCTAGTGAAATAGAAAACCAACTAGTCAACGGTGTTATAACTAGTGGTTACTATTTCGCGGTCCGGTCTTATGCAAACTCATTGCATAGGATACCCCCACTCGCATGTCTCCTACATGAACGCGTTGGATCGCAGCGTTTGTATCAAATACAAAGTGGGCCGTATCCATAGTGTCACCAGGATAAGGCACCCAGTCTTATCCCTATACTATAGACCCTTTAGGCTGTTTCTTAAACAATGATCCCATATGTCGCTACATATAGTTCAAGACTCATATTACAGCCTTGGATGTCTAGTTTATTGGATTAGGGTTATTATTAGGCAAAGACAAATATAAAATAACTAATAACAATTAATGGAAAAATATATCAATATTATTTCATTAATATCCGGTCAACGGTTACATTCACTATCTACGAGTTTTAGGGCATAAAACCCAACAATCTAGGCCTGAAGTGCACTTACTTTGTCAATCTCAAACACTCTAGCAACAATCTTTTTTGGTCCCGACCGCTCAGATGGCCACTGATAGCTATTAGTGGCCATTTCCTCCAGCAAAGTCCTAGCATTCTTAATGGTTTTGGACAACAGAGTCCCACCTGCAGCTGCATCAACAATAGTTTTTGTACTAGGAGTTAAGCCATTATAAAATAATTGAACCTTGAAGCCAGTCGGGATAGCCATGTTGAGGGCACTTCCTCAACAGCTCTTTAAATCGCTCCCAAGTCTCGTACAACTGCTCATTAAACGGCTGCTGGAATGTCCCAATCTCGGTCTTTAGCTTGACCGTCTTAGAAGGAGGGAAGAATTTCTTTAAAAACGCTTGGACCAAAGCATCCCAAGTGGTAATGCTCCCAGGTGGAATAGATTGTAACCAGTCCCTCGCTTTGTCCTGCAAAGAAAACGGAAACAAACGTAAGCGAATGGCATCTTCAGAAATGCCATTTAATTTTACCGTCCCACAAATATCCAAGAAAGATTTCAGGTGAGAATTTGGATCCTCTGTAAGCGCAGTCTCGAACCATCTGAATGAGACCCATTATCAGCTCAAAATTATTAGTATTGATCGGGGCATAGACTATCCCCGACTGTTGCTCCTGAAAGACCGGCTGAAAATAGCTCCTAATAGGCTTAGGCTCCTCTGGGTTAGGATTGGCCATTTGGATATGGTTCACTTTATTTCCCTTCGAAGTCTATTAAAAGTTCTTTCGATCTCTGGGTCAAAGGGAACTAAGGCCAACTCCCTAACCTTTCGCATGCACCAACAAAACTAACCTAAAAAGGAAAATTAAAAAAAAAGGAAAGAAAACAAATTAGGAAAGAAACTAGAAAATGAAAGAACTAAATCTAAATAAGGAAAATATAATCTACAAAAGGAAAAGATAAACAAATATGGAATACAAAAACAAATATGACAAAAACAAATAAGGAAAAACTAATCTTAAAAGGAAAAGACTAAGAAGAAAAATTCTATCTATGGAAAATTCAAACAAATATGAAAAAAACTAAATATGGAAAAAAAAAAATAAAGGAAAAAATGCAATCTACCTAAAAATAAAAACAACACAAATAACAAAAAATAAAATACACCCTAAACTAAGACCGGACAATTTTCTACGATATTAATATTGACTAAATATGCCAATCCCTGACAACGGAGCCAAAAACTTGATGTGGAATTTTTCTACCGCAAGCACACGGGTCAAGTAATAATATAGTTAATGTGATATTCGAATGTCGTCCTCTGGATTGGATTTCTAATCAATTTTAATTACCGAAAATACTTTTGCCCAATTTTATTTAGGGAACCAATCAAAGTGAGAATGAATGTAATCAAACACAAAACAATGAAAAAGTATGACAATCTAATGGAGACAACGGTTTTAGGGCTTTGATTCCACCAATTGGGATTATGGATTAATTCATGGTTTACTGACATGTTAATGATTTATAAATCTTGGGAAACTAAAATCACACATAACTCTCCCGAGCATACATGATTCTCCTACATGCAATGAACCCGATATCCCTATCTAAATTCATTAAACATGAAAGGGATTAAGGTTAACCTTTTTAACGATTTCTAGAATTAACTATTATCTCCCGATTTCTAGCTAAATCCTAGTTATGCATAATGATTTCTAAGCTAAATCCTCTCTCCCGAGTTAGATTCAAGCACAAACAACAATCAATTTATGACCGGTAAATTGAAAGCATTAAGAACACAATTATGCATAAATGACATCAATAGCAATAAAACCATTAAATCAATCCATAAAGTGCCCAATGGCTACATCAATCCCTAAGAATTAAACTTAGCTACACATAATCCAAATTACAATATAAACTAAGTCTAAACAAGCCATAAAAACTACAAAAGCAAAGGTTATAGAGAATTAAACGCTAGGTAGGCCGAGACCGCATGTCCTCGTTACGATCCCCACGAACAATCATTTGATTTCCGCTTTTCCTCCACTTGTTTCAGATTCAAAAACCCTTTTTTCTCTATTTTAAGGCTCCAAATCGTCCAAGAGAAGTCCCCCAAAAAGCCCTAATAGCAAAATATAAATTGAGAAAATTTTGGTCGTAGCGTTGCGACGCTGTCGCGATACCTTGAATTTGGAAAATTCGCTGAGAGCATCGCGACGCTATGAATTTTTTTTTTAATTTTTGTTTTATTTTTGTTTTTTTTTAAGAATGTGAACTCCAAATATAGAATGTCAACGACGAGACACTCAGAGAGCAGCGTCTCGACGCTGGTCTACAGATGGACCTATCTTCAATCTTCCAACTTTGATTCTCTTTCATTCTTTGGCTTCTTTTCGCATCCCGAACATCCAATTAGCTCAAAACTATATATCCTACAAATACAACACATAAATGCATAATTTTGGCTAATAAATTATAAAAGAATAGCTAAATTAATTAGGGAAAACTAGCTAGCTATGCTCGCTATCAGAGCCGTTTGATAACCCTTTCGTTTTTTATTTTCATATTTAAAAAACATGATTGTTTGATAATCATTTCTGTTTTTTAAAAACATTTTTCAATCTATAAGCAAATTTAGAAAACAAAAAAACGTAGTCCCCGTTTGATAACCATTTGGTTTTTTGTTTTCGAAAATTATGCTTGTTTCCTCCCAATTTCCTAACAACGATCTTCATATTTGTTAATGACACATTTGAATTCCTAGAAAAAATCTAAAAAAAAAAAAAAAATTGAAGAGGCCTCGTTTGATAACCATTTCACTTTTTGGTTTTTGATTTTTCTGTGTTTTGGTTCTCTTTTTTAAAAACAAAAACCATATATGTTTGGTGACTGTTTTTTGTTTTCTTTTTTTAAAAAACATAAAACCAAACTTGTTTGATAACTGTTTGTGGTTTTCAATTCTTAAAAAAATTAGAAAGATGAAAAGATGTTTTAAAGAAAGAAAAATGTGTAGAAACATTGAAACAAAAATTTAGAGACACAAATATAAATGTTTTGGAGAGAAAAGTTAAACATTGAAAATTTAGAGGGGTGAAAGAAAATGTTTAGAGAGAGAAGATTAGTTAGAGAAAAAACTAGAAAATAGTTAGAGTAAAAGCGATAAATTTTAGATAAAAAATTAAATAAAAAGAGAAATTTTAGAGAGATAGTAAGGTTAAGAGTAAAAGATATGTTAAAGAAATAATGTTAAATTAAAAAAATAAAGAAAAGTTGTAGCGAGAGAAAATTATGGAGATTTTGTTTTTCAAAAGAAAAATTAAAATATGTTTATTAAGGAGAGAAAAGTTAGGGATAAGTTTTTAGAAATAGATAAGTTATATAGGAAAAAAGTTTTGAGAGAAAATTTTAGAGAGAGAAAAAGAAATTTTATAGAGAGAAAAAAAATAGAAAAAGGAATTTGTTGGAGGGAGATAGGTAAAAGGAGAAAAATAAGCATTAGAAGAAAAATGAGAGTTTTTGAAAAACATAAATCTATTTTTAAAAACTATTTTTTTTTTTTTTTTTACAGAAAACGAAATAGTTATCAAACGACATTATTTTCAATTTTCACTTGGTTTTTGAAAACAAGAGAAAGTTGTAGATAACTAAACAAATAAACTTGTGGGTAAAAGTAGAGTTTATAAACTTAATTTTCAAAAACCAAAAACCAAAAACCAAAAACCAAAAACAAAATGGTTATCAAATGGGTTCATAGTTTTTAAAAACAGATTTTTTTTTTCAAAAACTCATTTTTCTTTTAATGTTTATTCTTTTTCCTCTTTTTACCTATTTCTCTACAACAAATTCCTTTTTCTATTTTTTTTTCTCTCTACAAATTTTTTTCTCTCTCTAAAATTTTCTCTCTCTAAAATTTTCTCTCTCAAACATTTTTTTCCTCTATAACTTATCTATTTCAAAAAATTTATCCATAACTTTTCTCTCCCTAATAAACATATTCTAACTTTTCTTTTGGGAAAAAAATCTCTCAAAATTTTCTCTCACTATAACTTTTCTTTATTTTTCTAATAAAATTTCTCTTTTTATTTAATTTTTCTATCTAAAATTTATCTCTTCTACACTAACTTTTTTTTTTTTAACTATATCTTTTATATGTAGAGTGAACTAATATTCTCTCTCTAAACATTTTTCTTCAGTCTATAAATTTTCTATGTTTGACTTTTCTCTAGAAAGCATTTATATTTGTGTATCTAAAGTTTTGTTTCTACACGTTTTTCTCTTTCTAAAACATCTTTTCATCTCTCTAATTTTTAAAACTGAAAATAAAAAACGGTTAATAAACATGTTTGGTTTTTTATTTAAAAAAAAACAGTTATCAAACATATATGGTTATTGTTTTTACAAAACCAAAAACAAAAAAAAAAAAAACAAAAAATCAAAAAATGAAATGGTTATGGCATAATAAGTTAATTTTGTCATTAAAAGTCATTCAAATAATCAAAACTCACTGTAACTGTTGAGTTTCATAGGATTTCAAGGATTGAAATTCAACTTTAAAAGTAAAGAACCAAAATAAAAAGTTGTTAAAGGTTTGAGAAATTGTTATAGGTAATTTATTACTATTCCAATCATCAAGAAAAGGATAGAGCCAGTGTGGATCTAGTTCAGAAAAGCAATAAAAGATCGGACCCAAACCAAATGAAAGATGAAGGAATTAGACAGCCCAACCTCGACCCTTGTCGAGGCCGAGGTCGACCATGACCCAACTTATTTGGTCATCTGTCCTGCACACTCCCAGTGAGTTTTTTGGCAGCCCAATTCGTTATACTTTAATCCTAAATCGTTCAAGAAATGAAAAACTTATTTTTAATTTTCTCTCCTAAAAGGAAACAAGGAACCCTAGATCAACTATAAATAGAAGAGGGTAATTCCAAAGAAGGAGAGTTCAACTCAGTATTTATTCTTTCTCTCGAAGGAGGGTAATTCTTTCTCATTCTCAATTCACTTGCTACACTCATAACCTCTCTAAGCTGATTTAAGCATCAGAGTCGGCGGTGTAGCAAGCACCACAACCGTGTGCAGTTTTCTTGTCTTGCAGACCACGAGTGTGTTTGGTTTAACTTTTCAAGTGTTTAATTTTGAAAAGAAATTATTTTGAAAAAAATTATAGTGTATGGCAACCACTAAAAATGACTTATTAAAAAATGAGATCGAAAAATAGATCATTTTAAGAGAAACACTTTAAACCAAATTCTTTAAAAAGAGTTGTTAAATATATAGTAACTTGTGTATAAAAACATTTGTGAGGAAATGTGACCAAACTTATGCGTGTTTAAATTTTAAACAATTTTTATTCAGAATGTTTATAAAAAAAGGGGGGGGGGGCTTTGCACAGATAGCAAAAACCGGCAAAAATATAGCAAAATTAGCAAAAAAAATAAAATTATTTGCGAAAATAGCAAAAAATACGTTAAATTACGAAAATACCCTTAGTATCTCCAATAGTCTATCAGTCCCTATTATTGATAGTCACTGATAGACTTCGATTAATCGGAGTCTATCAGTGATAAATACTGATAGACTTTGATGATAAGGTTCAATTAATCGGAGTCTACTAGTGATAGACACTGATAGACTTTGATTAATCGAAGTCTATAAGTGTGTATCACCGATAGACTCTGATAATTATAATCTATAAGTTTTTATCGTGTTTAATTCAAGCCTATCAGTGATAGCCACTGATAGAAAACAAATTAATTCAAGTCTATTAGTTCAGTTTAATTCAAGGCTATCAATTTCTATCCATCAGTTTAATTTAAGTCTATCAGTGATAATCACTAATAGAAAACCGTTTAATTCGAAGTTATCAGTTTCTATCACTGATAGAAATCAATTTAATTCAAGACTATTAGTTTCTATCATCGATAGAAACCAATTTAATTGAAGTCTATCAGTTTCTATCAGAAATAAATTTAATTGAAGTTTATTGACTTGTATCACTGATAGAAATTAGTTTAATTTAAATCTATCATTTTCTATCGAGGATAGAAATTAGTTAATTGAAGTCTATCAGTTTCTATCCCTGATAGAAATCAGTTAATTATTAATTAATTGAAGTCTACCAATGATTGTTATTGATAGAAATCAATTTAATTTAAATCTATCAGTAAAGTACTTTCCAATTGCAATTCATCTCGGTAATTAGAAACCCATCCAAAATTATTATACTACAATCATAAATTGAACAAAAATTTTAAGTCGCTTGTGGTAATTGGAACATAAAATCCAAAAATAACCATTACAAACAAGCGACTCTTAATCAACAATATAATTTTTAAAGCCTAGCACACAAGCTCCGTGACCACCACCATAAAATTGCTACTCTAGTATTCTTTGTATTTCATTATCTATCAATTATAGCCTTGATAGACTTCGACTAGTGATAGACTACGATTAACCGGAGTATATCAGTGATATACTTTGATATACCTATACAAACACTCACCAAAATTGCTATTTTTGTATTCTTGGCATTCTTGAATTAAAAAGAAGGCCAAAAAGAGCTTAGCTCAATTGGCATAAAGTTGTATCCCCATATATTATAAAAAATATATATTATATATATAAAATTTAAAGAAGAAGAAACAATCATAACAATACTACTCAAAAGAGGGAAAAAAATCATATTAATCACACAAGAACTTCACCCTCATAAATGCACAAAAAAAAATCGTAATAATTCTTTATAAAAAAAAGAAAAAAAAATCATAACAGCTCATAAATGAAAAAAAAAAGAAGAAGAAGAAAGCAAAAAAAAAAAAAAAAAAAAAAAGAAGAAGAAATCCTATACACAAGAAAGGGTAAATGGGGAGGGAAAGGAAAAGAAGGGTAAAATGGGAATATTCTAATTTTTTTGCGATATTTGCAATTCTTTTTACTTGGTGCTAAATTTGCTATTATAGATAATTAATTTGCCACCCACTGCAATTACTAAAAAAATGCATTATTTAAAAACATTTAAACTAAAAGGTATTCCAAATGGGTTATTCGACTTCCCCTCCAAACAAATTTATCATTTCTATCACGCGAAGGTCAGATGTGTTTTTTTCCCACGAACAGAATCAATAAACTAAATCTTAAAAAACAAAATAAGTTTTGAGTAAAAGTTTCTATACAAAACTCTATTTGAACACATAAATTATAGCCGTAATTAAAATAAGCTACTATCAAACTTTTTAGTAAATAAATTATTTTGTCAACGGGAACTTAATTCAGCTAATTAGAGTATATTAATATATAACCTTTAGTCATCAAAATCTTCCCCATACATTTAAACCAAAAAAAGAAAAAGTCAAATAAGCCATGGTAAATATATATATTTTGAGAAGCATGGTAAATATATATATACCTAAGGTTGTCAACATCTATATTTTCATTTTTCCTTCTCACACTAATATTTTTAACCAATTTTATTCATTTTTTCAATGTTGTCACTATTATTTTAAGTTTAACAAAGGTATAATTGAAAGCAAAGGAAATATAAATTTGAATTCAATTAATTATGTCCTTTTCAAAAAAAAAAAAAAAATTCAATTAATTATGTATGTTAAATTACTATATGGAGACAGGTGTTACTATTTACACATCTAATAAAAAACTATTTTAGGAATGTTGTGAACAATATAGCATGCGTACTCTTATATTTCTACTTTTTTGTTAAAGAATACTATCTACTATCTATTTTAAGTAAGAAATGATTGATTCCTTTTTTAAGGATATAAATTTCTTTTAGGGAATTGATTTTACCAATTGAGATTATATATTAATTAATTGAATGTGAACATGCAATATTCCATAAACCAAGGAAACTAAAATCATAACTACATCTCCCGAGTATAATTAATCTTCATGCACATAAGGAGCGCAATATTCCTATCTAAACTCATTAACATGTAAGGCCTTAAGTCTAATCCTTTTTTTACAACTTCTCAAGCGATCCTAAATCTCCTAATCTTAGAACTACTTTAGTCATGCAAATTAAGATCTAATATAAACCACCTCTTCAAAGCAAGATTCATAATAAACAATAATTAATCTATGGTCGGTAGATTAAAAACATTAAGCATATAACTTGCATAAATGGAACCAAAGCTACAAACATCCAAGAAATTAATCCATAAAATCAAAAGGCTACATCTATTGGAAATGTCAATAAGCCCACGATAATCCTCACTTTAAAACTCCCAATTTTGTAGAGAAGAAACTTGTTCTCTTACAAAATTCAAGAACACACAAGAGAAGAAAATTGTTCTCTTGAATAAGTCTCTTTGAATTGCTTTACTTAACTTGCTTCAAACATAACAAAATAATCCTATTTATAGGACTTTAGTGAAAATTCTAGATACAAAACTCCCAATCTAAATTCATAAACTTACTTGCACTTTATGTCCATGCATAACTCTGCTACATGAATGCATACTTAATTTAACTAGTAACTCATAAAAATTTATAACATACTTATTTAACTCATCACATCATAAATCTGGCTTAATTTCTAACATCCTCCCTTAAGCTAGACTTCCATTTAAAAAAAAATAAATCAACTTTTAATGCCTTTGTGAATATGTCTGCAACATGCTCTTGTGTCTTGCAATACTTGATACATACTCCTCCATCTTTGATCAATTCTCTGATGAAATGATACTTGATCTTTATATGTTTACTCATTCCATGAAAAATTGGATTCTTCGCCATAGTAATTGATGAACTATTGTCACAAAACATGATTGTCTCATTTTCTTGAGGACACTTCAGTTCTTGTAGTACCCTTCTTAGCCAAAGCGCTTGACAACTAACAGTGGACAAAGAAATATATTCAGCTTCAGTTGTTGACAATACTACGTCCTGCTTCTTTAATGCCCATGAAACTGCACCGGAACCAATGTTGAACACATATCCAGAAGTGTTTTTGTAATCATCGATATTTCCTCCCCAATCAATATCACTATAACCAACCAGAACATCATGTTCTTTTTGTAGTGAATTCCATGATCAATTGTTCCAAGAACGTATCGAAGAACTCTTTTTCCAGCTTCCTAATGACTTCTCTTTGGTGATGCCATAAATCTGCTCAACAAGGTAACTGAGAACATAAGATCTGGTCTAGTTGTAGTTAACTACATCAAACTTCCAACAAGACTTCTACAAAAGGTGACATTAAAATCTTCACTCTCATCATGTTTGCTCAATTTCAAACCTACTTCCATAGGAGTATTGACAGGATAAACATTCTCTATTTTTAACTTTACCATCAAATATTTTGCATACTTCTTATGAGAAATGTTGATCTCATGATCACCTTGCTTAACTTCAATACCAAGGAAGTAATGAAGTAAGCCCATATCGGTCATCTCAAATTCTTTCTTCATGCTCTCTTTGAACTCTTCAAGCATCAGTGTGGAAGTTCCCGTAAAAATTAGATCATCAACATAAAGACTAATGATTAGAAAATAATCGTTTCTATCTTCTTTGGTATAGAGAGTATGTTCATATGGACATCTTCTAAAACCATTCTTTAAGAAGAAACTATCAATACGACTGTACCAGGCTCTTGGTGCTTGCTTCGGCCCATACAATGCTTTCTTCAATCGACACACACCTTATTTTCTTCTCCAATCTTGACATAACCAGGGGGCTACTCAACATATATTTCTTCCTTCAAATACCCATTTAGAAAAGTTGACTTAACATCTATTTGAAGTACTTTCCAGTCATTTGGTGTTGCATGAGCTAGAAGCAAACGAATAGTCTCTAAGCGAGTCATAGGAGCAAATATTTCTTCATAATATCATCCACAACATACTTTTGCTTATACCCTTTGACAACGAGTCTTGCTTTGTACTTCTCAACTTCACCATTTTACTTCAACTTTGTTCTATACACCCATTTTACTCCAAGAGCTTTTCTGCTATCTGGTAGTTGTACTGACTTCCATATTTCATTTCTTCTTATTACATCGATCTCTTGATCCATTGCAGCTTTCCATTTTTTTTTTATCTTGAATCGTCTCTTCAAAATATATTGAATCATCATCTGCAAATAAAGAAAAATCAACATGATCATCTTCTGTCATCCTTCTTGAAGCATCATAAATCTCTTGAATACTTCTTATTTTCCTTGGCAGAGTTTCTTCAACACTTGTGGGACGTGGAGATGAAGATGAAAATGAAGCCATCGGTTGAGTCTCTTCAAGCTCCAAATCTTGATCACCTCTTTTGTTATCCATGTCCACAAGTAGTGGACTTTGGTCTTCATTTGCTAAATCCAATCTCTAAAATTCTACTTCATTAAATTTAACATCTCAACTAATAATGATTTTCTTGCTTATAGGATTGTATAATCTATAAGTCTTGGAGTTTTCACTGTACCCAACAAAGATGCATTTCTCTGACTTATCATCTAGCTTACCTCTTTTCTCATCAGATATGTGAGAATAAGAAATGCAACCAAATACTCTAAGATGACTAACAATTGGCTTTAATGCACTCCATGCTTCTTGAGGTGTAAGGTCTTGAACACTTTTGGTTGAAGTCCAATTCAAGAGATAAACAGCACACGTCATTGCATCTCCCCAAAATTCGTTCGGAAGTTTCTTAGCTTTCAACATACTTCTTACAAGCTCCATTATTATCCTATTCTTTCTCTCTGCAACTCCATTTTGTTGAGGAGTTCTTCGAACTGTCTTCTGGTGCTTGATTCCATTTTCCTTCAAGAAATTTTCAAAAGCAATATATTCTCCTCCACAATCAGAACACAATGTTTTCAACTTCAAGTTGCTTTCATTTTCAACCATTGCTTTGAATGCTTTGAAACACTCAAAAGCAGAGCTCTTTTCCTTTAGCAGGTAAATCCATGTCTTTCAACTATAGTCATCAATAAATGTGAGAAAGTAACAATTACCTCCAAGTGTAGTAGTTAGCATGGGTCCACATAAATCTGTATGGACCAGCATCTGTATGGACAAGCTCGAGAGGTTTTGATGCTCTTCAAGCATTTCCTGTTGGAAATGGATTTCGACGATGCTTCCCCAAAATACATGCTTCACAAAGTTGATCTTCCTTTTGAATGTTTGGCATTCCTCTCACCATATGTTGTTGACACATGTGTGATAAAGTTTCAAAACTCAAGTGTCCATATCGATAATGCCAAAGCCATGAAGTATCTTTTACCAACGTCTCAAAACATAAAAGCTTCTCATAAGACATTTTAATAGGAAACATCTTATTTGTAGTCATATGTACCTTTGTTATGAAACCTCCATTCTTGGTTCTAATCTCGCACATGCTATCTTTGAAGATTACATCAAAGCCTTTCAGTAGAAGGCCAACAATTAAGAGATTGTGTTTAAGACCTGGAACATAATATACATCAGTGATTCTTTTTGCTCCATTTTTTTTTTGTCTTAACAAGGATATTCCTCTTCCTTTAACTTCGAGCTTCTTGTTGCCACCAGTCTTCACCTCATTATGAAGAGATTCATCCAAAGTTACGAAAATATCATTCCTTCCTGTCATGTGATTAGTGCAACCACTATCAAGATACCATATATCTTCAGTGCTTTTGTTTCTTGGAAATTTAAGGTGAGGAATAAAAGACCTTGATCATTATCCTGTTGTTCATGCATAAGGGATGTCTCTGCCTGATTAGTCTTTTTAGACCAACAATCTGCTTGAAAATGCTCATAACGTCCACAATTGAAACATTTAATGTGAGAAAAATCTCCATGGCCTCTTTTTAGTGCCAATACCGCAAATGCACGGGCCACAAGTAATATAAAATGGAAATATTCCGAATATCGAATCCACAGGGAGGTGAAGCGATAATAAACAAAGTAATAATTCCTTGAACACTAAACGTACTTGGGCGAAATAATATTTAGGGACCAAATTATGAAACTAAAATGAATTTAAAATTAAAGCTATTAAGGAAATAAAATTGATCAATCAAGAAATAAAAAAATATGGAGAAAGAGTTTTGAGTGAAAAACGGAATCTTGAAAATCAATTAATAGCTAAATAATTATTACAATTATCCTATCTCGTTGCTCAACTAATTATAAACCTAGAATCTCCGTTAGTCACATAGGTTCTCCTGTCGGTTTCCCCTAATTATAATTAATCCATTTTAACAACCTAAGTTTCCTTAGCACCATTAAAAATCGTTAATTATTATGCTCTGATTCATTTTAGGAATCTAAGTTTAATCAACTAATCCCGTTGTCACGACGGACAATAAAACTAGTTGCATGGATTATGATCTATCCTAATTTCTCTTCGTCGAGTTTCCATTAAGAATTGGATCAATATACAATTTACCAGATCGCATACAACATTACGAGTATCCATACAAATAATTAGTAAAAGAGGGCAAGAGATATGCAATTATAATAACATTTAACTATATATTTTTCATTCCAAGACCCCAAATTGGGGTTTAGCTATACATGACTATAATATCCACAAGATATACAAAGGAAAGCATAAATTTGAGCAAGATAAGAGAAAAGGACACAACAACAAATTTGGCTTTTAATGTCGGGCATTGCCCGACATTAAAAGCACCGACATTAAAAGTTTTAATGTCGATCGCTTTTAATGTCAGTCGCTTTTAATGTCGGTCATTGCCCGACATTAAAAGCTCTGTCCGACATTAATAGTACCCTTTTAATGTCGGTCATTGCCCGACATTAATAGTACCCTTTTAATGTCGGTCATTGCCCGACATTAATAGTACCCTTTTAATGTCGGTCATTGCCCGACATTAAAAGGGCTCTTTTAATGTCGGTCATTGCCCGACATTAAAAGGACTCTTTTAATGTCATTCAACAAGCTTTGACCGACATTAAAAGTCACTTTTAATGTCGGTTAGTTTTTTATGTCGGTCATTGCCCGACATTAAAAGTTGTGACATTAAAAATGCCCGACATTAGATGTGCGACATTAAAAGTGTCCGACATTAAAAGCGTTCGACATTAAATGTGCGATATTAAATTTAAAAAAAATTGTTGGTTGCACATGTTGCTAACCAACAATACTATTTCTTCCTTTTGTACAAACCTGTAAACAAAATAAAATTTCAACATATACACAAAATAAAATCTCGAAAGTATTTTTACACAACAACTAACTCAACGAACATGGATTTAATTAATAAAATATAATAGTGTATATAATACATGAAACTTTCCGTCTATCCGCAAATCACATCCATGAACTAATTTACAAAGAAAAAGTAAAATAAGTACACAACTCCTTCGACGCTCTTCTGGCCAAGTTCCTCTTCGAGCTCTTTTTCGAGAATATCCATTTCATCATCTGCAACAGTTCTCGCTTAATACAAGATGAATTCCAAACCTTATACAAAGCAAAAACGTAAGTAAAATACAATCGACACATATCTCCAATCAAATCCTTGAACTAAAACTAAAGCTCCAAAACATATGAGTAAAGTAGAGCTAATAACCAACAACATCTAGAGGATTATAGAACACTTGGTGTGCAGTAATATGCATTAGTGTAAAAGTAAATCCACAAATAATAACCACTGTGAAATCTAAAGGAAAAAAGCACATTGTAATTAGGTAAATAGTACAAATACTACTATGAAATCTAAAGGAAAAAAGGGGAAAAGAACTCATAAACTAATTAGGAACATCTCTGATATCATCCGAAAAAAATCTCCCCTTACAGTGCAACAATGACATCTGGTATTTAACATAACAATGTTTTCAACACCTGTAGCTTTTGCAGCAACCAAAATATATGTTAAATGTGAAACACTAAGTACTCTAAAGGAAAATCAACATAACAAATGGTTGCAAACTATTTAACAGTACCATCCATGAAATCTAGACATTGGCAGACATCCAAAAGCCAAATATACATAAACCAATTTCACAAATCAATTTGACAGAGAGTCTCAATCTTAACTAACCTTAGGTAAAGCATAATAGTAATATGTCCATATATAATGATCATGACTCTACATATCCTCCAACTTGGTTAGGAACTCAAAAGACAAAATATATATACATATCAAAGTCAATGCAAATGCTCAATGGAAAAAATGGTCTGATTTAGTATTTGAATCCTAAATCCATTCTAAATTCTAAATCTCTCATCACAATATAATACATATTTACCTGACTGCTTGTGACCTTTCTTTTTGTTTGTTTTTCCTCTACTTCGTTTAAGTTCAAGAGCCCATAATCTATTTGTGTAAGCAGGAGTTTTCTTGACCATCTCAATAGCCTATAGCATCAAGTGAACGATTCAGTAGAATGAAATCTACATCTTAGAGGTACTAGTACCTGATGATATCTTGTCCACTGATTCAGATATTGAACAACGAGCACAACACATGCATCCTAAAATGAATCAACCAAAAAACTTAACCACATAGTTAAGTAATAAATCAACTTAACCTAGTTATAAACCACATAGTCTTTAAGCATGAGACAAATATAAAAGTTCTTGAACAACCAAAATACAAGAGCAAAATCAACCTACATTAAGTGCAAATATTAGCAAAATCAAACAGATCAACCTAAGCAACATGTTAAGATTAAAAAAAAAAAAAGAGTATTTCATTTTTGTCTTCTCTATTCTCTTATTCATTACAACCCTGGCTAAAAGCATCATGAACCATAAACCATCATAATAGGTTTCAAGCAAGCTGTCGATAATTGAACATCAATTTTAAGTGGCTATAGTGTAACTTCCATCGTATATGAGATACTAAGTTAGAGTATTTGCACCAAACTGTATGCTAAACTCATCAGAAAATCATATTATTATTACAATTGAGGTGCAAATCACAACCATAGTACAAAAATGAAAAAAACTAAATTGCAAAAGTTCAAGAAAGCTTCTAGCCAACATAAAATTCCTCAATCACTTTATACATATCACATGACAAAGCAAAAGTAGCCACAGTTATGGGAAAACAAACTAAAAGTGAAAAAATGCTTTACAATTCTGCATAAAAGTATCATGAACCATAAACCATTAGAATAGGTTTCAAGCAAGGTGCTAATAATTAGACATCAATTTTTAGTGGCTATAGTATAGTTTCCATTGTATATCAGATACTAAGTTAGAGTATTTGCACCAAACTTTATACTAAACTCTGAAGCAAACCAAAAATCTTCATCGGAAAATAATCTTGTTATTGCAATCCAAAACCAAACACTATTGATTTTAGTTTTCACCCCAATGTCAAAGTCAGAATACATTTATGTTAAACGCCACCGAACTTCAGCAATCAAACTAGAGTACAAATTAAAAGAGAAACAGAGAGACCTATAACACAAACTGAACTTCCAAAAAAGAGAAAAAGGGAAAAAGCTTACAAAATTCAATACATTAATGCTTGAAAGAAAGTTCAAAGATGATGGTAACCATGTGCAAAAACTTTTAACAAGTTAATCGGTAATCACTTGGAACCTTTCTTTTGGACAGTTGAATTCGACATTAAATTCACTAAGCCCATCGTCTACCATCTCCACTTTGTAATCACTCATCATCCTAGAATTGCAACAAAGAAATAATAATCAATAACTTCAACATAAGAACGTATAATGGAAATATTTTAGGAGAATTACCAACCTTCAGTGCATAATAGAGTCATTTATTATTGAACTATACAGTTCATCACCATAGGGTTTCCTCCCTTTAATCAAATTAACTCACAAACTTTGTAAATGATTCAGTTATGACCATCCAAAGTTCAATTACATGCAATATTTATTTTCCCATGTGGAGATATTGCCAAATGGAGAATGAAAAAAGTTACATAGATAGCAATGACAATTTAGCATTTATAGAAGAAAATGCTAAATCATTTTTAATTTTTTTATTTGTTGTAAAATCTGACAACAAAATATTTGCATATCAGAATATGCTAAAATATAACCAAACAGACTGAAGAAACATAAATAATATTGGCAATTTATCATTAACAGGAAATGTTTATTTGCAGAGTAGAATCAACATGGAGGAACAAGACAAATAATGGAAACACGAGAGATGAATATTTGTTTCTTGCCATCAAACATGGATATGTGCTCTTTTGTAATATTTCATACATCAATGACATACATGTTTCCTTTCCAACCAAAAAAAGAAAAACTAATTATTGAACAAGCACATAGAAGAATAAAATCGAAATTTCTCCTAGTAATTGACATCATGGAGGTCAATAAAGATAATGAAGAACCTTTCTTCTTTTATAATCAACTTACTCAAGAACTGATCGCAACTTTGTAACATGAGCTACATCTTCTGCCTCTTCCTTAGCCAAAGTCCCAGCAATGTCCTGATAAAACAGAAAAATGTAGGTAAACGTCCAATATGTAATCATCTGTTTACCATTTCCCAGTCGAGGTTGCAAATTTACCCAAGGATATGTTATACATGAATATAAGATTTACTATCCAGGTTCTTGACCAGTTGACTACACAAAAAAAATTTCATCAATTTTCATCCATGCGAAGAAAGGACACAATGTTGAAGATGCTACACAGTAGCGCAAAATACATAATTCCCATTTGATGTGCTTAGGCAAAAGGACAAGATTGTAGAGGCATTTTCCCATGCAGCAATCATGAAAGAGCAACATTATTTTTCTAAACAAGACAACAATTGATTTCGGGCAAAGTTTTGTCACTTTCTTTTTTTCAAATATAAACATGAGATATCAGTGGCTTCAAACTCATGAAATAGTTAAGATTGTAGGCAAGTAGTTCGATGAAATTTCAACCAATAGTATCCCAGTTGTATCTAAATGAATTTGAGCCAAGTTTGATTTATTGATAAAGTGAATAAGACTAGAGTGAAACCAATTGTTAGACAATTCAATAACAAAGCTAAATAAACAAATTAACTAGAAACCATAAACTTCCCATTTTTCAGGCAAGATGCAGAAGAAGCCTAGAGCATCAAATAGATTATGTTCCAAAGAAACAAGAAAGGTCCAGAAACTTGCCAAAATCTTAGGCAAAACCACATAAACATAACATCAAACACGTTGTGTGCAATAACAAGAAAGAAAACCCATATCTAAAAAATCAAAGTAGATTTGACTCATATATGCTCGGATCTGCTACTCGCCTTAGATCTACTACCCTGACCTCAACTTCCATCACCCACGGCTGAAACACCAACCATCGCCCACGGATGAAACACTAACCACCACGACAAAAAACAACAGAGCACAGCAAAAACAACTACCAACCCATGGCGAATCGGTGGGGTTTTCTTATCAGTGAGTTTTTTTTTATGAATACGAGAAATGAAATGAGAGAAAACTGAGAGAGAGAGAGAAAACTAACCGAGAGGGCGGCGACTCTGGTGTGGTGCGACTGATCTGGAAGAAGACGACAAAGAAATCGAAGGGGAGGGTGTTGCTGTGTCAGAGTGATGCGAATTCGTGATCAGCAGCGGCAGAGATCGAAGTCGGAGAGGAGAGGAGGCTAGCGGTTGTGGTTGACTGAGAGAGAGGAGTCGAGAGGGAGGGGATTGAGAGAGAAAGAGGAAGCTGAGGGTTTTGTTTCTTTTCCCCCAGATTTTCTTTTGTTTTTTTTTAAACCTACTTCATATCTTTAATGTCGGACAAGAAGGTCTTCTTAAAATTTTCCAGCGCCTTTTTTTCACTTGTCCGACATTAAATGTCCAACACATATTTTTTTGTCCGACAATAAAAGTATAATTTGTTGTAGTGGGAAATGACCGTCGAAGACCTCGTTGCTAGCGCTTGGAGTCCCTCCGAGCACGCCTAGAGCCTCCTTGAGTGCTCCCAAAAGCTCCCCAAAATTTTCCCACTACTAACTCTCAAAAAAGCTAGAAAGCCTTGAGAGAATGCTCCAAAAGGAGCAAAGGAAGGAAGGAAAGGAATAGTTGATGAAATGATTGATGAGAAAAATGGGCACCAAGGGAGGAAATTTATAGGCTTGGAATAGGGACAACGTCGGGACGCTATCGGCACAGTGTCGCGATGCTGTGACGTCACCCGACTTGCTCGCCAAGAAATGGGACAACGTCACGACGCTGTGCGGTTTTCAGACCAGTGGGCGCGGATTTGGGCTTCAATATTGGGCCAACTTTAATTCTTTTTGGATCTCTTCTTCATGGTTGACTTCTTGGGCTCCCCCTTTGACCCATGGATGGATATTTGGGTTGGATTGCTCATTTTTTGGCCTTTTTCCACCAAAAATCCATAAAATGCTCCTAAAGACAAAATAGTAAATTAATTTAGATTTCTTCAATAAAAACACAATTAAAGCGCTCAAAAACTTAATAATTTAAGACTAAAATAGCGACATTTCTGCCCGCTATCACCTCTACCTCTGCTTATTCCTCTGCTTGAACTTCTTTCTCTTCCTCTATTTGAAGAAATTTGATTATCACTTCTTTCAGACTCAAAATTTTTGGAGTCGTTGGATCTTCCATTTCTTCGGCCAGCACGTCCACCTATTCTTCCACTAGATCTCCCTGTAGAAGAAGTTTGCATATGAAAAGTTTTTTTTTGAAGAAGTAGAATCAAATTGCTTCAATCTAAGCTCATGAGACTGGAGAGATCCCATTAAGCTATTAATGGAGAGAGTCGACAAATCTTTGGATTCTTCTATTGCTACGACAATGTGTTCGTATTTTCTAATCATGCTTCTAAGGATCTTTTCGACCACTCTTTGATCTTCAATTGTTTCTCCATTTGATCTCAATTGATTTACAATTAAGAGAACACGATTAAAAAATTCTTCAATAGTTTCAGCATCTTTCATTCGAATGGTATCAAATTCAGCTCGAAGTGCTTGCAATCTTACCATTTTTACCTTATCTTCTCCCTTCGTATAGACTCTATAATGCATCCCAGGCTGCTTTAGCAGTTAAGGTGATATGACAAAAAACAGTAACCAACGTAACAAGAATGAAAGGGCGAAGAGAAACAATACACAGATATACGTGGTTCACTAACGGTGTGTTAGCTACATCCACGAGCAGAGGGAGAGAACGATCTTATTATGAGAGGAGTATTCAGAATACAGAGATTAGGGAAAAAATAGGTTAAGAGGGTTTATATATGGCACCACTCTCAACCCTAACATAATAGGCTCAAAATAAAAGCCAAAAAAGGAAAATCATATCCATACTTGGTCGTTCGGAGCACTTCATATCAGATTCAAGGCATATCAACATAAGGCTCCTGAAATTCTTTCGAAAATATTTTCATCTACAGCTGGGTTGATAAAAAATAATGTATTTTTGTCTTTCTTTCTAGGATCTTTCAACTCATTGAGTTGTTGTTGTGAAATACCTTCCTCACGTTCTTGCTCCACATATCCATTTTCAACAATGTCCCAAAGATCTTGAGATCCATAAAGAACTTTCATTTGTTGACTCCATTGTCTATAATTCTTTCCTTCAAAACGAGGAAGTTGAGGTTGCAACATATTGTTGGATGACATCTTCTACCTTCGCTCTGATACCACTTTGTTGGAAACGTCGATGAGCCCACTATAATCCTCACTCTAAAATTCACAATTTTATATAGAAGAAACTTGTTCTCTTACAAAACTCAAGAACACACAAGAGAAGAAAATTGTTCTCTTGAATAAGTCTCTTTGAATTGCTTTACTTGGTTTGCTTCAAACATAACAAAATAAGTCCTATTCACAAAACATAACAAAATAATAAGTCTCTTTGAAAATTCTAGATACAAAACTCCCAATCTAAATTCATAAACTTACTTGCACTTTATGACCATGCATGACTCTCCTACATGAATGCATACTTAATTTAACTAGTAACTCATAACAATTTATGACATAGTAACTTATTTAACTTACCACATCATAAATCAAGCTTAATTTCTAACAACTTCAATTTCTAAGATAAACAAACTAGCTACTCAGTCTTAAAACTACAAACAAAGCTTGATCAATAAAAGTCCATGAAAACATCACAAGATTAAAGGGAAGAAAGATAAAAACTTGAATCATGCATCAACTGCATGTCCTCGTCACGATGTCCACGAGTTCTCGCTTGGAATCTTGCTCTCGACTCTTCCTCTAGCTCTACCAAGAAGTCTTGTATCGAGTTTAAGGCTAAAAAAATCACCAATTGAACTCCCTTGACTTTGTTGGACAAGCCTTGGTTCCAAGAATGTAGCGATCTAATGGTTGGCCTCTAAGGACTGCAATAACCATGGATTTCCATAGTAAAAAATTATTCTCATTGAGCATCACAGACAACGCAAAATTAGGAGGATTTGAGAATGGAGTGACTTGGGTGTTGACAACAACTGGAACGACGGTGGATTGGGTGTTTATGACACTGGTGTTGTTGGTGGAGTTATCAGCTACCATGGCTATGTTTCAAAAAAAAAAAAAAATTGAGGTACATAGAATTCCTCTCAACTCAACTCAACTTCACATATAGAAGCTCTAACTTAAGCATTAGGAGTGTGTTTGATAAGTACTGTTGCAGTTCCCAACTCTTCCCTTAAGTTATTCTCTCATGTTCCTCCATCTTCCCCTCTCCTTTGGGAGTTAGTTCAAGTTGTGCTTCTGTAGAGCGATCAACTCGAACAATTTTCCAACTAAAAAAAAATGCAATATGTGAGGGACGAAGGTAAGAATTTAAATATCCCCCAAATTTCTAAAAACAACAAATTTCAACCTAATAGGGCAAGAATATTGAAAAGTTAAAGCCAGGATTCTGGTTTGTTCCCTTGGTTAATTTGGGCATCAAAATATTGTAGTGCATGAAAAACATCAAAATAGAATCTTAAGTCGAACGAATAAACTTGAGTTTGGAGCTAAATAACCCTTGTAAACAAGAGTTATCACATTCCCTTTACTCCAAGGTTGAGGCTAGGATCAAGCCAAGAGGAAGGAGGGTAGGGGTGGGAAAATGCAGATTGTTATTGAGTTTGTGTATTGTAAGACAAAACACAGGGGTCATAGAAGTTCATCTATTAGGTATCTCACTGTAATACAATTCTCAGATAAAATAATTTCAATCTTAAAGGAAAAGAGATACTTATTCCCTTGCTACTTTCCTCCGGTTAAGCTTCTTTTATCCATCAACTGATGTTTTCTTTATTTTTTGGGCTAGTTGCACATATGGTAAATTGGACCAAGTTAATAGTAAATATAGCACACTTGTAAACTAATTGCATTATATACCACAATTAGTTGTAAAAGACCAAAGAGTCCATCAAAGTCCATTTAGCCCATCAATTGAAAGTTTTTAGCCTGCAAACCCTAATCCCTCATTTTCACATTACAATTGAGAAAATCAATAAGTGTTTTTTTTTATTCTTTCAAAAAATCAGTTCTAATTAGCTCATCTCGTTTCTCTATTGATTTATGTTTTTTCAACCTCGGATAGACTCCAATAATTGATTTTTTTTAAAAAAGAATTATCGAAGATAGACTCCAATTAAATACAATAAAATGTTGCAAAAATAATGAGAAGAAATGAAAATTACATTGCTTAGTCATATGTCAAATATATATATGTTGCAAAGATTTACAAACTACAATAAGCTATTACAAAGAACTTCACAAGGTCCTAAGTAAGAGTATCAAGTTACAAAATATGGACTCTTACATCAAGTTATGTGATTACAAAATAATAAGTTGATATACCTGTTGGGTTTTATGCCCTAAAACTCGTAGATAGTGAATGTAACCATTGACCGAATATTAATGAAATAATATTGATATATTTTTCCATTAATTGTTATTAGTTATTTTATATATGTCTTTGCCTAATAATAACCCTAATCCAATAAACTAGACATCCAAGGCTGTAATATGAGTCTTGAACTATATGTAGTGACATATGGGATCATTGTTCAAGAAACAGCCTAAAGGGTCTATAGTATAGGGATAAGACTGGGTGCCTTATCCTGGTGACACTATGGATACGACCCACTTTGTATTTGATACAAACGCCGCGATCCAACGCGTTCGTGTAGGAGACATGCGAGTGGGGGTATCCTATGCAATGAGTTTGCATAAGACCGGACCGCGAAATAGTAACCACTGGTTATAACACCGTTAACTAGTTGGTTTTCTATTTCACTAGGACGACCTAGACAACTTAGTCTTAATCCTGAGTTGATTATGGACTCCTGCTCATGAGAGATTGTCCTTTGATTTGTACGGGTGAGAGTGGCCAATACGCCAACTCAATAAGCCTACCACTTTGGGGACAAGACCGAATTGGGAGCTGGGAACATAATCGTACAAGATGGAATTCACTCCTTCCCGACTTTAGGGAAGCAGATGAGTGTTCCCTTAAGTGGTTACTCCGAGTTTTGAACAAAGGGCCCTACCCTCTCAATGGCACGAGAGGGTTTTCTGTTTGATGGTTGGACCACAAACAAGTTATTCATTAGAGGAGAATTGGTACTTAAGGAAATAGAGGTAACCCAGGGGTAAAACGGTAATTTGACCCAGCTGGTGTTACGGACACTCGTGAAGGACTAACTAGTCGATATTGGTCTAGATCCGTGGACACAGAAAATATGTCTGTAGTGAGAAGAGTGCAACTGTGAGTCTATAGTGGAATGTACACACAGTTAACGAATATTGATTAATGTGGTTAATGAGTTTGACCAATTAATCTCACATCGTTGGAGCTTCTGATCTGCAGGTCCATTAGGTCCCACTGGTAGCTCGTAAAGTAATTTGAGGCAACTAAGTAATAAAAGTAAATTGAAAATGTTCAATTTATTAACGGAAACAAATATAATATATATTGATATATTATTATGAGAGAAATTAATATCTGAAAAGTTCAAATATAAATTTATGGAAGTTTGAAAGAGTTCAAAATAATGAATTAATTAATTTAAGGCCTAAAATGTGTTTGGGCAAATTAATTAATTCTAGGCCGGGAATTAAATATGTGATATTTAATTGGTGGTTAATTAAGTAAAGAATTCATTAACCGGGAATTAATCAATTATGGAAATAATTAATCACTTAAGGAAGTGATTAATCATTTATGGAAATGATCTAATCAATTATGGAAGTAATTAGTCATTTGTGGAAAAGATTAATCAATTATGGAATTGATTGATCATGATTGATTAATTAAGGAATAAGATTGAATCAATTATGAAAAAGATTGATTTAATTGAATATTTTATTCATGGCCTCTCTTCTATAAATAGAACACTAGACCTAATTGGTCATGACACTTGACACTCTTGAAAGACAAGACCTAGAATTCTCTCTAGCCTCCCTCTTAGAGAAAGACTCCCACAAGTCTTTTGCCTCTTAGACTCAGAGACATACCGGTGTAACCTCTGTGGTGATTGTGTCAATCAAAGAAGAATTTCCAGCGAAGAAAACCTTAAAGCGGCTGCTGCGTTTTCGGTCATGGAGCGTCGTTGGCGAATAACGGTCAAGTCTACAACGGAGGTTTGTAACAGTTCTTCCTCTTTTCTTTAAAAAAGTTTTAATAATAAATTTAGATTTATTTTAGCATGTTTAAACCAATTTACAGCGGCTTTAAAGGTTGTTTAAAGTTTTGTTTGAGTTATCGTAACGATATTTTAATGTTAATTAATGTACGGCGTAAGGTCCAATCGATGCGCTTCCGCTGCGTGGGGACTTTTATTCCCTTCAATCGGCATCAGAGCCATCGCTGTCCCTATTAATTAATTTTAAAAGTTGCGATAGGCTCTAATAGGTGGGATTTATGCATAATGTATGTTCAGTTTGCATTGAACTGTTTGGGTTAATTTTATGGCCATAGATTTTATTTTTATGTGATTTTGATCATGTAAGGCCCGGTGTTTCGGGTATTTTATGTAAAATCGAGTCCTATGTAAGTCCAGGTCTAGAATAGGTTTTTATGAGATGAAAATCGGAGCAATCGCCGCTGAAATCGGGGCCAAAATCGGAGAATCGATGCTGTTGCTGCCCAGATTCTGCCTCCAGACGCAACAGCGTCGGGACGCTACTTCAACAGCGTCTCGACGGTGTCTCGATACCGAAGGCGCTCGGTAAGGAAAGCACACAGCGTCGGGACGCTACCTCAACAACGTCTCGACGCTGTCTCGATTACGCAGGCGCCAGATAAGGAAAACGCACAGCGTCGGGACGCTATCAACACAGCGTCTCGACGCTGTCACGATGGAGGCGCGACCTAGGGTTTCAAAAGGCGCGGTTCAAGGCATGGCCGGTCCGGTTCGGACCGGTTCGGCTGGGCTGGGACCTATTTGGTCCGGTTCAGCCAATTTTTGGCATGGTTCGTGATTTTGGAGGCCGGTTGGAGGTGGTTCGGGGCGGTTCGTGCTGTCTACAGCGTCTCGACGCTGTCACGATGGAGGCGCGACCTAGGGTTTCAAAAGGCGCGGTTCAAGGCATGGCCGGTCCGGTTCGGACCGGTTCGGCTGGGCTGGGACCTATTTGGTCCGGTTCAGCCAATTTTTGGCATGGTTCGTGATTTTGGAGGCCGGTTGGAGGTGGTTCGGGGCGGTTCGTGCTGTCTAGACCAATTCCGGAGCTGTACATGGTTGTTTTAGGATAGAATTTAGCTAAATTAATGTAATTTAATGCTTTATTTTATCCTAGGGGCCAAAATTAACCGGTTCAATTGCTATTTATATGCTTTATGGATGTCATATAGAATATTTAATCCCACCTTAGGTTATAAACATGCTCATGCATTTTTTTATATATTATAAATTGTTATAATGTATGTTTAAATGCATGGTTTCGTTTTCATATTTTTAATATAAGTGTATATTAATTATATGAAAAATTGGAAAGCATGAAGCATGTCATTACTTAAATTAAATATAAATAGTTATGTTTAATGTGATGAATGAAGTATGCTTGATTGATTTTCTTGATTGGCTTATAATTGTTATAATAAAAGAAAATAAAAAATTGTATGAAGCATGAAACATCCATAGTTAATAATATAATTGTTATATTATTCATGCAATTAGTGTGATTTAATTATTTAATTTGAATGAGATTGTTGAATGAATTAAACCCTAGATTCTTGATTATAGGATTAATCATTAAAATTTGAAATAGTTCTTTATTATTAATGATTAGAAACCGTCAATCTATAATCAAGATTTGCATGCAAACATAAGATCATAGGATAAATTGGATTAACTTTAAATTCTTTAAAATTAATTAGACCTAGATCGATTTCTAATAAGATTAAAATCTTTTCTTACTTAGTATTTAAAAATAGTTTTAATTGACTAAGTAGGAAAAACATTGCTATGATTATAAGGGAACTCCACCGGTAATGTTCTGTCTAAGGCTGGGGGTATTTAAGTTAACGGTTTACGGAACACCTCCTACCTGGGAATTGACCTGGAACACCGGAGTTGAATTAATCATAGTTAAATGTTAGCATGCAATGTCACTAGGTTTATTAAAAGTGTTTAATGCACCTAGATCTTTAGAGTAAAGACCTTACATTACTGAGGTTATAAAGGAACTCTCTCGGTAAAGTTCTGTCTAAGGCTGGGGGTATTTAAGTTGACGGTTTACGGAACACCTCCTACCTGGGAACTGACCTGAACATTGAGTTGAATTAACCATAGTAATGTTGACTTGCAATATTGGGTTTATTAAAAGAAGTTTAATTCACCCAAAAGATTGCAGTTGAATCCTTTCCTTAATTGTTATAATAGGATCAGACTTAGATTGATTGACTTAGCCGAATACTATCTAAGTTAAATAACCCTATATTAACCTTAGGACATTTTCAGTGGGAGGAAAGTTACAAAACGAGATTTAAATCAAGTTTTGCTCCCACGTCCCTATATTCACAACGTGAGATTCATGCTCGGCTTCGAGTCGCCTTAGGAGCGGCCTCCCTTCGGAAAGTGTTTGCATGGATCAATATCAAGGTGAATGGGAAAAATGTCTAAAGTAAGTGGGAGCGGGACACGTGTCAACGTATCCCTCGGTCTCCGCCCATAGTTCACACCGTGAGAGTCCTATGATCCGCCTGCAGGTTGTCCTGACGCAACCATCCCTTCGGAGGGCCTGGTCATAGGATTCAGAACATCGTGAACTCTTGAAAAGGATAGGAGCTCTTAGACTAATCACCAACAGTTGTCTTTCCCTTTGGTAGCTTGTTGGTGGGTGCCTCTGAGATCTGAAAGTGGGAGGGTTACACTTACGAGGATGAGTTAAAAGTGTTAACAAATCCTTGACCGAACAACGGTGGCTAATGTCTATAGGAATATGAGTTATTCTGGAATTAGAATTAGTTGAGAGGTGTCTCATTTCAAAGGAGGAGTGCCTGATCACCCTTCGGTGGCTGACATTCTAAACCTCTGAAATGTCGTTGCAAAACTAAATCGATAGTTTTAGGGTTCTGTGATTGTCTGTTTTGCTAAATTGATTGGATTGTGTGCAATTGTTTGCTTGTATGATGGGTTAAGGCAAAGATAACTAATACGGTCATTGTTTGTTTAAAATTCAGCAATGTCTTCCTCAATTGTCTCTCTGCTTAAAAATGAGAAATTAACCGGCGAAAATTATGCTACGTGGAAGTCGAACCTGAATACGATTCTTGTTGTCGATGATCTGCGGTTCGTCTTAATAGAGGATTGTCCTCCAGCCCCTACTCGTAATGCATCCCAAGCAGTTAAGGATGCTTATGACCGCTGGACAAAGGCCAATGATAAGACTCGCGTCTATATCTTAGCCAGCTTATCTGAAGTTTTGGCTAAAAGGCATGAGGGCATGGTAACAGCGAGGGAGATTATGAACTCTCTCCAGGTGATGTTTGGACAACCGTCCTACCAACTCCACCATGACGCTCTCAAATACGTTTATAGCTGTCGCATGAAAGAGGGCACGTCTGTTCGGGAGCATGTCCTGGATATGATGGTCCAATTCAATGTGGCAGAGGCAAACGGGGCGGTCATAGATGAGCGTAGTCAAGTTGCATTCATCTTAGAATCTCTTCCGAAGAGTTTTCTGCAGTTTCGAAGCAATGCAATGATGAATAAGATAACATTCAACCTGACTAGCCTCCTGAATGAGCTACAACTCTATCAGTCTCTTCTTAAGAACAAGGGACAGATAGAAGGAGAGGCAAACGTTGTCCACTCTAAAAGAAAGTTCGAGAAGGGTTCATCCTCTGGAACTAAATCTGTAGCCACTTCTTCAAAGAAAACTCAGAAGAAGAAAGGAAACAAGGGGAAAGCTCCCAGCACTGCTGCTAAAAGCAAGGGAAAAGCCAAAGCTATGGCAGACAAGGGCAAGTGTTTCCACTGCAATGTAGATGGACATTGGAAGAGAAACTGCCCAAAGTACCTTGCTGAGAAAAAGAAGGAAAAGGAAGGTAAATTTGATTTACTTGTTTTAGAAACATGCCTGGTAGAACATGATAAGTTTACCTGGATACTTGATTCAGGAGCAACTAATCATGTTTGCTCTTCTTTTAAGGAAAATAGTTCCTTTTGGCAGTTGAGCGATGGGGAAATGACACTCAGGGTCGGAACTGGAGAAGTCATTTCAGCTAAAGCAGTGGGAGCTGCGAAGTTATTTTTTAGAAATAGATTCTTACTTTTAGAAAGTTTGTTAATCGTTCCCAAGATTAAGAGGAACTTAATTTCTATTTCATGTTTGATTGAACAATCGTATACAGTTACTTTTGATATGAATGAAGCGTTCATTTATAAAAATGGTGTACTTATTTGTTCAGCCAAATTGGAAAATAACTTGTACGTTTTAAGACCAACCGAAAACAAAGCACTTTTAAATCACGAATTATTTAAAACTGCTGAAACTCAAAGTAAAAGGCAAAAGATTTCTCCATCAAGTAACAATACTAATCTTTGGCATCTAATACTTGGTCATATAAACATCGATAGGATCGGTCGTTTAGTAAAGAATGGACTTCTAAGCAAGTTAGAAGATGATTCACTACCACCTTGTGAATCTTGTCTCGAGGGAAAAATGACCAAGAGACCCTTTACTGGAAAATGTTACAGAGCCAAAGAACCCTTAGAGTTAATACATTCGGATCTATGTGGACCAATGAATGTAAAAGCTCGAGGAGGGTACGATATTTCATCTCTTTTATAGATGATTATTCAAGATATGGTTACTTGTACCTAATGGGACATAAGTCTGAAGCCCTTGAAAAATTTAAGGAGTTTAAGGCTGAAGTTGAAAACCTATTAGGTAAATCTATTAAAGTACTTCGATCTGATCGAGGAGGTGAGTATATGGATCAAAGATTCCAAGATTATATGATAGAACATGGAATCCAATCTCAACTCTCAGCCCCTGGTACACCTCAGCAGAATGGTGTGTCAGAAAGGAGAAATAGAACATTGTTGGACATGGTTCGATCAATGATGAGCTATGCTCAATTGCCTAGCTCGTTTTGGGGGTATGTAGTAGAGACTGCAGTATACATCTTGAACAATGTTCCCTCGAAAAGTGTTTCTGAAACACCTTTCGAATTATGGAAGGGGCGTAAACCTAGTTTGCATCACTTTCGCATCTGGGGTTGTCCAGCACACGTGCTTGTGACAAATCCTAAGAAACTGGAACCTCGTTCAAAACTGTGCCAATTTGTTGGTTACCCTAAAGAAACGAGAGGTGGTTATTTCTACGACCCACAAGAAAATAAGGTGATTGTATCGACAAACGCCACTTTCTTAGAAGAAGACCACATGAGAGATCATAAACCACGCAGCAAAATGATATTAGGAGAAGCTACTGAAGAATCATCAAGAGTTGTTAATGAAGTTGGACCTTCAACAAGGGTTGATGAAGGAACTAGTTCTTCAGATCCATCCCGTCCATCTCAAACGTTGGGAATGCCTCGACGCAGTGGGAGGGTTGTATTACAACCTGACCGCTACTTGGGTTTAACTGAAACTCAGGTTGTCATACCTAATGATGGCATTGAGGATCCATTGTCCTATCGACAGGCAATGAATGACGAAGATAAGGATGAATGGGTCAAAGCCATGAACCTGGAAATGGAGTCAATGTACTCCAATTCTATATGGGAACTTACAGATCTACCAAATGGGGTAAAACCCATATGATGCAAATGGATCTATAAGAGAAAAAGAGATGCAGCTGGAAAGGTATAGACCTTCAAAGCTAGACTAGTGGCAAAGGGTTATACCCAAAAGGAAGGGGTTGACTATGAGGAAACCTTTTCTCCTGTAGCCATGTTAAAGTCCATAAGAATTCTCTTATCCATAGCCACATATTATGACTATGAAATATGACAAATGGACGTCAAGACTGCCTTTCTGAATGGTAATCTTGAAGAGAATATCTTCATGTCTCAACCCGAAGGGTTCATAGGCCAAGGTCAGGAACAAAAGGTTTGTAAGCTCAATCGATCCATTTATGGATTGAAACAAGCATCCAGATCATGGAATATTAGATTTGATACTGCAATCAAATCTTTTGGCTTTGACCAAAACGTTGATGAGCCTTGTGTGTACAAGAAAATCAACAAAAGGAAAGTAGCTTTTCTAATACTTTATGTAGACGATATCCTACTCATTGGGAATGATGTAGGATACCTCACTGACATTAAGAAATGGCTAGCAGCCCAATTCCAAATGAAAGATCTGGGAGAGGCTCAATATGTTCTGGGAATCCAAATCATTAGGGATCGTAAGAACAAAACGCTAGCTCTGTCTCAAGCAACGTATATTGACAAGATGTTGTCTCGATATTCGATGCAAAACTCCAAGAAGGGATTACTACCCTTCAGACATGGGGTACACCTGTCTAAGGAACAGTCTCCTAAGACACCTCAAGAAATTGAGAACATGAGACACATTCCCTACGCCTCAGCTGTGGGCAGCTTAATGTATGCTATGCTCTACACTAGGCCTGACATATGTTGTGCAGTGGGAGTAGTCAGTAGGTATCAGTCTAATCCAGGGTTGGACCACTGGGGAGCGGTTAAGAATATCCTCAAGTATCTTCGGAGAACGAGGGACTACATGCTTGTGTATGGAGCCAAGGATTTGATTCTTACTGGATACACTGACTCTGACTTTCAAGCTGATAAAGATTCAAGGAAATCCACATCAGGGTCAGTATTCACCCTCAATGGAGGAGCAGTAGTATGGAGAAACATCAAACAAGGATGCATAGCAGACTCAACCATGGAGGCTGAGTATGTAGCAGCTTGCGAAGCAGCTAAGGAGGCAGTATGGCTCAGAAAGTTCTTGACTGATTTGGAAGTGGTTCCGAATATGAACGTGCCCATAACTCTATACTGTGACAACAGTGGGGCTGTAGCCAACTCAAAAGAACCTCGAAGCCACAAACGAGGTAAACACATCGAGAGGAAGTATCACCTGATACGGGAGATTGTGCAACGAGGAGATGTGATCGTCACTAAGATCGCCTCGGAGCACAACATCGTTGATCCATTTACGAAGGCTCTCACGGCTAAAGTGTTTGAGGGTCATCTAGAAGGTCTAGGTCTACGAGATATGTATGCCATCTAATCTAGGGCAAGTGGGAGAAATGTATAATGGGTATAAGGATGCCCTAGTTCATTGTATTAATATACATGACATTTCCAGCGTTAGATTATTGCATTTACATCCCACTAACTAGTGTTTTAGTTCAAGTGGGAGTTTGTTGGGTTTTATACCCTAAAACTCGTAGATAGTGAATGTAACCATTGACCGGATATTAATGAAATAATATTGATATATTTTTCCATTAATTGTTATTAGTTATTTTATATATGTCTTTGCCTAATAATAACCCTAATCCAATAAACTAGACATCCAAGGCTGTAATATGAGTCTTGAACTATATGTAGTGACATATGGGATCATTGTTCTAGAAACAGCCTAAAGGGTCTATAGTATAGGGATAAGACTGGGTGCCTTATCCTGGTGACACTATGGATACGACCCACTTTGTATTTGATACAAACGCCGCGATCCAACGCGTTCGTGTAGGAGACATGCGAGTGGGGGTATCCTATGCAATGAGTTTGCATAAGACCGGACTGCGAAATAGTAACCACTGGTTATAACACCGTTAACTAGTTGGTTTTCTATTTCACTAGGACGACCTAGACAACTTAGTCTTAATCCTGAGTTGATTATGGACTCCTGCTCATGAGAGATTGTCCTTTGATTTGTATGGGTGAGAGTGGCCAATACGCCGACTCAATAAGCCTACCACTTTGGGGACAAGATCGAATGAGGAGCTGGAAACATAATCGTACAAGATGGAATTCACTCCTTCCCGACTTTAGGGAAGCAGATGAGTGTTCCCTTAAGTGGTTACTCCGAGTCTTGAACAAAGGGCCCTACCCTCTCAATGGCACGAGAGGGTTTTCTGTTTGATGGTTGGACCACAAACAGGTTGTTCATTAGAGGAGAATTGGTACTTAAGGAAATAGAGGTAACCCAGGGGTAAAACGGTAATTTGACCCAGCTGGTGTTACGGACACTCGTGAAGGACTAACTAGTCGATATTGGTCTAGATCCGTGGACACAGAAAATATGTCTGCAGTGAGAAGAGTGCAACTGTGAGTCTATAGTGGAATGTACACACAGTTAACAGATATTGATTAATGTGGTTAATGAGTTTGACCAATTAATCTCACATCGTTGGAGCTTCTGATCTGCAGGTCCATTAGGTCCCACTGGTAGCTCGTAAAGTAATTTGAGGCAACTAAGTAATAAAAGTAAATTGAAAATGTTCAATTTATTAAGGGAAACAAATATAATATATATTGATATATTATTATGAGAGAAATTAATATTTGAAAAGTTCAAATATAAATTTATGGAAGTTTGAAAGAGTTCAAAATAATGAATTAATTAATTTAAGGCCTAAAATGTGTTTGGGCAAATTAATTAATTCTAGGCCGGGAATTAAATATGTGATATTTAATTGGTGGTTAATAAATTAAAGAATTCATTAACCGGGAATTAATCAATTATGGAAATAATTAATCACTTAAGGAAGTGATTAATCATTTATGGAAATGATCTAATCACTTATGGAAGTAATTAGTCATTTGTGGAAAACATTAATCAATTATGGAATTGATTGATCATGATTGATTAATTAAGGAATAAGATTGAATCAATTATGGAAAAGATTGATTTAATTGAATATTTTATTCATGGCCTCTTTTCTATAAATAGAACACTAGACCTAATTGGTCATGACACTTGACACTCTTGAAAGACAAGACCTAGAATTCTCTCTAGCCTCCCTCTTAGAGAAAGACTCCCACAAGTCTTTTGCCTCTTAGACTCAGAGACATACCGGTGTAACCTCTGTGGTGATTGTGTCAATTAAAGAAGAATTTTCAGCGAAGAAAACCTTAAAGCGGCTGCTGCGTTTTCGTTCGTGGAGCGTCATTGGCGAAGAACGGTCAAGTCTACAACGGAGGTTTGTAACGGTTCTTCCTCTTTTCTTTAGAAAAGTTTTAATAATAAATTTAGATTTATTTTAGCATGTTTAAACCAATTTACAGCGGCTTTATAGATTGTTTAAAGTTTTGTTTGAGTTATCGTAACGGTATTTTAATGTTAATTAATATACGGCGTAAGGTCCAATCGATGCGCTTCCGCTGCGTGGGGACTTTTATTCCCTTCAATACCAACATACACTATCCTCCAAAATGCGAAAACAAAAAAACGAAAATCTTTCAGCAAACTATAAACAATTAATCCTGCACATAAACAAATAAAATATATATGTATAAGTAAACTTACAATGAGAATAATAAAACAACTAGTATCACAACTTAAAAGTTAGAAAGCCACATCCTCAATTGTAACTACTACCACAAACAACATCAACCACAAAGTATAATTTAACAATCACACATAAAGAAAAACCACAAAATCAACCTTATTCACCTAAGAAAATTACATACATAATCATTACAATTATACAACTCTAACAACTACTTATTAAGATTAAAAATCACACATTTTTGTTAAAAAAATACGAGTGTCAAGCCCAAAGTATAATCGAACAATCACATACATATTGCCATTCAATGATCATTCTTGTTAAAAAATATAAGCCAACCCCCCCCCCCCCCCTCTCCCAAAAAAAAAAAATCTCCAAATCATTCTCATTCTCATTCACAAACTTTATAACGTTTTCACTCAAACTACAATCACACAAATATCATCCCCATAAAAAGAAACATTCTCATGACAATATTATAGAATAACTCCCCCTCCCCCTTCAATTATCAACACATTCACTAAGAAACTCACACATACAATAATCAGAGTCCCAACAAATATATAATCAGAATCTCAGTGTAAGAAAAATTAATCAAAGTCTCAAAGTTAAAAAAGTAGTATGAACATATCAAATGTACGAAAATTATACCTTTTTAACTGATGGATTTACTCTAGTGAATCTTTCTAAGATTTCATCCCCTAAAAAGAAACATTTTCATGACAATATCATAGAATAAAAGGCACATTATAACCTTCAACATTATAATCACAAACTAAGCTTGAAATGAACTCAAAAGGAAGAAAAAAAAAAACGCCTTGAAATAAGCTTAGAACCAAACTATAATTCTACCAAAAAACTCAATCACATAATTATTATTTCAATCTCAATTACAATAATAACAAATAAACACGCCCCCTCAAACTACATTTATTCAACAAATATAAACACCCCCCCCCTTCCAAAGAAAACTACATTTATTTAACAAATATAAGTACCTTTTCCTCTCCCTTCATTCAACAAATACAATACTCCATCATCCAAATATAAACAAACAACATATATGTACTCTAGAGCATTCAAAATATTCCAATAACAAAATTAAACAACTCTAAAATCACAAATAGAAAAAACAACTCTCATAGAAACAACTTTCCACTCAAACCACAAATATAAACATTTACACTACTTGAACCAATACTTAATGAAAATTAATCAAACATAAAAATTCTCCATAATCAATTTTCAACACACAATCCACACACAACATCATATAAAAAATTCGAATAACAAAATTTACATCTTACAAAACAAAAACAAACATAATTCCAAGCAATTGAAAAAAAAAATTACAAATCCAATTATTTTACTTACCTCTAAAAGCTTCCTCAACCAAGAAAATCACCTATTTTCCAAGAAATTCAACAAAATTATTTCTGAAAAATATGTATAAAAAGCTATTGTTAAAAAGAAAAACACACAAAAATGAAGTATGAAGATTGATTAAAATAACACACACAACAATGGAAACAACCTTGGTGTTTTTCTACCTTTCAAACACCACCACCACAACCACTGCGCCACAAAACCACTTTTCCTTTGTCTCTTGATTTGTATACAGTAGGAAGAAACAATGAGGTGAAAAGTCATTTTAACAAACAAAAAATGAACTTCAAAGCGAAGTAAAGAGATAGAGAAAGAAAACCCACATGTTTTCTTGTGTTTCTCGAACTTATGAGGCGAAACCCATGTGATTTTCAAACTTTTTGACTTCTCCCTTGTCCCTCTCGGTCAGTGTATACATTGTAGAAGGCTTTCCCGGTGACTTCTTCGGCGTTTTTCAAAGTTTGGCCTCCAAACTCTTCTCCCTCGTCCCTCTCGATTAGTTTACACAGTATAGCATAAAGTAAATAAGAGGAGAAATGGGGAAGATGAAATGAAAATAAACAAAAAGGCGGTCTTTTTTTTTCCAGGTCTTGCTACGAAATTTAAATTTCGTCGCAAGCTTGCGACGAAAATTCCATTTCGTCGCAAGCACGTGCGACGAAATGGAATTTACGTCGCACCACGTGCTCAGACACGAGTCCCCAAGCGATTGACGAACATCTTGTCACGAGGCTTGCGACGAAAAGCCTGTTACGTCGCAGACATGCTTGCGACGAAATGTAAATTTCGTCGCAATCTTGCGACTAATCTATCGTTTCGTCGCTAAAGATGTGACAAATCGGTTTTCGTCACTGAGGTTTCGTCGCTAAAACTCTATTTTCTTGTAGTGCCTTCTTGTAGTGCCTGTAAGGGATTATAGGACACTACACATATTCCAATGGTATGATATTGTCCACTTTGGGCATAAACCCTCATGGCTTTGCTTTTGGTTCACCTCAAGAGACCTCATACCAGTGGAGATAGTTTTCCTCCCTTACATGGTCATCTCCTTATCTAGCCAATGTGGGACTTTGGTCACACTCCCAACATATCCGTGATAGTCACTAATAGATTGTTAACTTCAACAAACTTTGCTCTAGTCAATTCAAAACGTTGTAATCCCTTTTTAGAAAACATTGTTGATTGTCATTTAGACTTCTATTAATCAATCATTAATAGACTCCATAATTTGCAAAACAGATTGAAGTTAATGGCCTAAGATTAGTTCATTGGAAATCATAAAATCCCGAGGATTGGCAAAATATGAACGAGAAGATATTATTGGCAAATAATGTAAGATACTTTTATACTTTTTGTTTAATTTTCAAGATATTCTTGACAAATGATGTAAGTTACTTTTATACTTTTTGTTTAATTTTCAAATTTTGTATACATATGCAATTTCAAAAACTCGTAGATTAGTGTCTATCTATCACTTATAGATTTTAATTAATTAGATTCTATCAGTGTCTATCACTGATAGACTCCAATTAATTAATGTCTATTAATATCTATCACTGATAGATTTCAATTAATTGGATTCTATCAGTGTCTATCACTAATAGATTTTGATTAATCAAAAAGTCCATCAATGATAGTCACTGATAGATTTCAATTAATCGGAGTCTATTAGCGATAGATACTGATAGACTTTGAATTGAAGTCTAGCTATCAGTAGACTGATAGATTCTGATTAATTAGAGTCAATAAGTGATATACTCTGATAGATTGTGCTATATTTGTCATTCTTTTTAGATTGTGCTATATTTGCAATTATAGATATCTTATTTACCACCCACGGTAAATTCTCTTAATTTTTTTTTTTTGACATTCATTATCCTAATCTGATAATAAAGAAATGCAATATTTTTCCATGTACTTTGGTTTGAGTATGAAAAACAACCAAAATAAACTCTCAAAATCATTGAAATGGGGGAAATAATAAAATTAGCATTTGATTAGATACACAGCTAAAACATCATGCCATGTATATGCTAATCAAATTTAATTCTTCCTAAAAATCTTCTGCAGATATTTGTACTAGTAAGCCTTGAGAGTACTTATAACTTGAAATTCTTCCTTCTCAAGATATCTTGTTTTCCTGAAATTGTAGAATAAATCAACAGTTTAGAACAATCTATAAGTCAAGATGGAAAATCATGAACTTTCAAATCATTCTCTTGTTCTTATTGTATATGTTCAAGTCTAGTCTTGGAAGGAGACAATTACATCACTAAAGAGAGGTTTGATGAAAATTCAAACATGTGTGACGACCTGAAACATTCAGTCAAAATGAGGGACCAAAGCCTTGCACTAAAGCGAAAACAAAAAAAAAAGAAGTTCCCTTTGTTTGAAGAAACCTTCATTCAAAATGGGGGACAAAAGTCTTGCTCAATTACATTTTTGTACTTATTAGTTATGAAGCTTTTCAAAGTTTCATTTTCACCCATTATTCTTTGATTAATTATCTATAACATTATTTCAACTTTTCGATGGTGATATTGTTGAGAAAATGAAAAGTTTTCATTGTTAAACTTTATTTGTGGCATTTAGTGTGACTTTTGGTTTTTGTGACTTTTGGCTTTTGGTTTCTTGTAACCAATAGTGACTTTTGAGTTTTGGGAGTTAGGTGAGTTATGAGCATTTTATCACATTTAATGTTATGAACCATTGGTATTCTATGGTTACTTTTGTAAGCCTATATAAAGGCATGCTTAGTTGAATGAAAAATCATCTCCATTCATATTTGTCCTCCACGTACGTTTTTCTAACAAAGTGGTATCAGAGCGAGTAGCAAAAAAAAAATTGAGAGAAATGGCCAACGGTGGGATGGGTTCGCTTCAACTACCGATGCTTTCCAAGCTCGACTATGACAATTGGAGCATCAAGATAAAAGCATTACTAGGAGCACAAGATGTGTGGGAGATCGTAGAGAACGGTTTCCAAGAGGCGGAAGCTGGAGCCGATCAAGCGCATAGACATGCGTTAAAGGAGATAAGAAAGAAAGACAAGAAGACCCTCTATATCTTGTACCAATCGGTGGACGAAGACACGTTTGAGATCATTGCCAATGCCGAGACGTCAAAGGCGGCATGGGACAAGCTCCAATCGACTCACAGAGGAGTCGATCGTGTGAAAAAGGTACGGTTGCAAACTTTACGTGGTGAGTTTGAATCTTTACAAATGAAGGAGACAGAGGTGTTAGCGGAATATCACACAAGAGTAATGACTGTCGTCAACCAATTGAGACAAAACGGTGAAGAAATCACTGATGTTCATGTCATGGAAAAGGTTCTACGTAACCTAAACACAAAGTTTGAGATTATTGCCACGAAAATCGAGGAGACACATGATCTCGAGATTATGACGATTGAATAATTTATAGGCTCATTGCAAGCCTATGAGGAGAAAAAGAAAATGAGGATGGAGCAAACAGAGACCATTGAACAACTTCTCCAACTCAAACTCAAGGAGGAGAATAATCGTGGACGTGGAAGAGGTCGCGGTGGTCGAGGTCGTGGTGGAAGAGGTGAAACCAACATCGATGTTTCTCAAAATTCGTGTGATTCCTCAAGAGGAAGAGGAGGCCGAGGTCGTGGAAGACATGTGGAAGGTCTGGGAGAGATAAATCTAAGGTAAAATATTATAATTGTAATAAGTATGGACATTATGCAAATGAGTGTTACTCATCTCAATCAGAATCAAGTGATCGAAAGCATCATGACCAATCAACCGCCAGCACATCAAAAACCCATCAAGGGCAATCTAATTATGCAGAGGAGAATGGAACCTTATTTATGGTTTCAAAGGGAGGAGAGAGTCAAGATAGTATGTGGTATCTTGACACCGGAGCCTCAAACCACATGTGTGGAAAACACGAGATGTTTGTGGAGTTGAACGAGATGGAGAAAGGTAATATTGCCTTTGGAGACAATTCTTTGGCCGCCATCAAAGGAATAGGTAAAATTTGTTGGATTTATGAATAAAATTATTTAAATAAAATAAAGAATCACAACTTTACGTGAAAGGGTATGTCTTTTGTAAAAAACACAACCTTATGTGAAAGGGTGTGTCTTTTGTAAAGGACACAACCCTATGAGAAATGGTGTGTCTTTTGGAAAATGATACAACCTTATGTGAATGGATGTGTCCATTTATCAAAAGACACAACCCTTACACGAAAAGATGTGACTATTTGAATGGCCACAAATAGTCTATAAATATGTGATTCATTTTGAGTTTTGAATACAAGAACAAGAACAAGACACAATCTCTTCTTTAAAAAACCCTTCTCCTACTTTTCTCTGTACGATTACTTAAATACCAGTGTTCGAGAGTCCTGTGATTGGAGTGCTACATTCATAGGTGGGTAATTCGTCCAATCCTGGGAGAAAATTGTTCGTGGTACCTTGAGCACCATAGAGGGAACAAAATTGTCTTAAGGAAACAACGCTATCGTTGGGTTCGGATTGATTTGGTTTTTCGTGTTTCCTTAAGTGTTTGTGAAAGGGTGCCAACAATCTTAAGACAATTTTGTAAGTTTATTTTGTTTCTGTTTGGTGCTATTTGCTTCCATTCTTGTTCTTATACCTTTAATTTTGTATCAATAATTTTGATTGATTATTGATTCATAGAAATGTCTTCAATAATACCGAAGACACTAAGTCCCATACCACAAGGTGGTGGAAATTATGGGGAAAAGCCTGAGAAGTTCAACGATAGTGACTTCAAATGTTGGCAACAAAAGATGTTGTTCTATCTCACAACATTGAGTCTGGCAAGATTTCTCAAAGAAGATGCTCCTGTTCTGGATGAAGGAGAGACCGACAAAGAAAAGTTGCTGGCACTTGAGGCATGGAAACATGCAGAATATTTGTGCAGGAACTATATCTTGAATGGACTGGACAACACACTATATAATGTTTATAGTGGGGTTGATTCGACAAAAGGTCTTTGGGAATCACTGGAAAAGAAATATAAGACGGAGGATGCTGGAGCAAAGAAATTTATAGTTGGAAAATTTCTAGACTATAAAATGGTTGATTCCAGAACCGTCATAAGCCAGGTTCAAGAACTTTAAGTTCTCTTACATGAGATTCATGTTGAAAAAATGTCTGTCAGTGAACCATCATAAGGGGACCGAGTGCGCCCCTAGCGTTCCTGACTTTGACAATCAAAGGGCATAGCAGAATGGAAAAATCGATCATTGAAAGAAATGATGAACGCTATGTTGATTAGTTCAGGATTACCACAAAATTTGTGGGGGAAAGCGTTGCTTACAACAAATTGTATCCTGAATAGAATTTCGTATAAGAAAACACAGAAAATTACATATGAATTATGAAAAGGTCAAAAACCGACTTATAAATGTATGAAAGTGTTGGGGTGATTGGCAAAGTGGATATATTTTTACACTTGGAAGTGGCGTTATATCCTGGAAATCTTCTAAACAAACTTGTATAGCAAGGTCCACTATGGAATCTGAATTCATATCTTTGGACAAAGTAGGGGAAGAAGTCGAATGGCTACGTAATTTTTTTGGAAGATATTCCCAATTGGACTAAACATGTACCCCCAATATGTATACATTGTGATAGTCAAGCTGCTATTGGAAGAGCGCAAAACTTGATGTATAATGGTAAGTCTCAACATATACATCGAAGACATAATACCATAAGACAATTGCTCTCGAATGAAATTATATCTATTGATTACGTGAAATCAAAAGATAATATTGCGGATCCGCTTACGAAAGCTTTGGCAAGAGAGCAAGTGAAATTGTCTTCAATAGGAATGGGTTTGAAGCCTATAAAATAAGAGTGGACATAATGGTAACCCAACCTAGCTGACTGGAGATCCCAAGATCTAGGTTCAAACGGGAAAACAAATTTATGTATACAACTCAGTGGAGCACTAAGAAGGAATCATGAATTCCTAACCATTCCTATTATAATAGTGCTAACCTGGAAATGGATGAGGTTAAGATATACTTTTAATGACTCTTTAGTTCTTTTATAAGAGTGGGGTATTACCAGGATACTCTTTAAAGAAGTCACCTATGTGGGTGTGAAGGGGCCGCTTCTATGAGAATTTTTAAGGTTGGATTCTCTAAAAACACTCATGAAACCAGACGGTATTCAGGGCCAAAATGAATACAAACATGAGAACCAAGCCTATTTCGAAGAATATCTATGTAATTATTATGGATTTGATTTACTCCAAAAGTTGACAGCTCAAAGTTCTTTAACTACTGATCAACTATGTAAACTCCATACTTTTTACTAAGGAAAGTTCAAAGTCTTAGACTACTTATCCTGACGTAGTTATCCTTCATGAGTAATCGTACACGTTTTTAAAATAAATTTCATCCATGTGGAGGATTGTTGGATTTATGAATAAAATTATTTTAATAAAATAAAGAATCACAACTTTACGTGAAAGGATATGTCTTTTGTAAAAGATACAACCTTATGTGAAAGGGTGTGTCTTTTGTAAAGGACACAACCCTATGAGAAAGGGTGTGTCTTTTGGAAAAGGATACAACCTTATGTGAATGGATGTGTCTATTTATCAAAAGACACAACCCTTACACGAAAAGATGTGACTATTAGAATGACCACAAATAGTCTATAAATATGTGATTCATTTTGAGTTTTTGAATACAAGAACAAGAACAAGACACAATCTTTTCTTTCAAAAACTCTTCTCCTACTTTTCTCTGTACGATTACTTAAATACCAGTGTTCAAGAGTCCTGTGATTGGAGTGCTACATTCATAGGTGGGTAATCCGTCCTATCCTGGGAGACAATTGTTCGTGATACCTTGAGCACCATAGAGGGAACAAAATTGTCTTAAGGAAACAACGCTATCGTTGGGTTCAGATTGATTTGGTTTTTCGTGTTTCCTTAAGTGTTTGTGAAAAGGGTGCCAACAAAATTCTCATTCGGTTAAAAGATGGAGAAAATCAATATATTACAAATATTTATTACATTCCCAATATAAAAAATAATATATTGAGTGTAGGACAATTGTTAGAGAAAGGTTTTGAAGTTCAAATGAAAAACAGTTGTTTGTATTTGAGGGATAATCATGAGAGGCTTATTGCTAAAGTTTCCATGACAAAAAATCGATTGTTTCCTTTGAATATATGTAATGATGTTCCAAAATGCTAGAAGACGTGTTATGAGGATCTCTCCTGGTTATGGCATCTACGGTTCGGGCACCTCAATTTTGGAAGTCTAGAAGACTTGTCGAAGAAGAAGATGGTGCGGGGTTTACCGCTCATTCACAAGTCAAACCAAGTGTGTGAAGGATGCCTACTTGGCAAACATCATGGAAGTAGTTTTTCGAAGGAGTCTATGAAAAGAGCCAAGAAGCCTCTAGAACTCATCCATGTTGATGTGTGTGGAATGATCAAACCGGAGTCTCATGATAAAAGTAAATACTTCATTCTTTTTATTGATGATTTTTCTAGAAAAACATGGGTGTACTTTTTGAAGGAAAAATCGAAAGTATTTGAAATCTTCAAGAGATTTAAGGCACGTGTGGAGAATAAAAACAATCTTACAATCAAGGTCATGAGAACTGATCGAGGTGGTGAATTCACATCAAATGAGTTCAAATAGTTTTGTGATGAAAAATGCATCCGACGTCCGTTAATAGTGCCAAGGACACCACAACAAAATGACGTGGTGGAGAGGAAGAATCAGACAATCTTGAACATGACAAGAAGCATGCTAAAGACAAAGAAGATGCCAAGGGAATTTTGGGCAGAGGCCATAGCTTGTGCGGTCTATTTGACAAATCGAGCACCAACCAAAAGTGTGCTTGACAAGACGCCTCAAGAAGCTTGGAATTGAAGAAAGCCCGGAATTGGTCACTTCAAGGTATTTGGGAGTATTGCATATGCTCATGTGTTGGAAGAAAAAAGGACCAAGCTCGATGATCGAAGCGAGAAACTCATCTTCATTGGCTATGATGCAAGTTCAAAGGGTTATCGCCTTTACAATCCTTTGAATGGGAAGGTAATTATTAGTCGTAATGTTGGTTTTGATGAACAAGCATCTTGGGATTGGAATATACAGGAGGAGTATGATTTCCTTCCATATTTTGAAGAAGACGATGAAAATGAGCCAACCAGAGATGAAATGGCTGAAGTTTTTCCTAGTCCAGTGCCATCACATTCAACCGATCAATCGTCATCTGAAGGTTCATCCAACGATTCTGAGAATGAAATTGGTCCAAGAGGAATGATAACTCTCCAAAAGGTTGTTATTTAGGCCTCATTTCTATAGAGATTTGTGTGTCTTTTGTGCTTAATAGGGTTGATTTTAATTATATATTATATGTTTTAACCCATTTGGAAGAATGGAAGCTTTGGAAGTTATTTTATGCAGAATGTATTGCTGGGCGACTAGAGGGAGCAAATTCTGTGCTGTAGCAAAACTGGGAGCAAAACTTCCACGTTACAGCTCGTTAGCCAAGTTGACAAACCAAATTCTGTTGAGTTATTCTCGGGATAAAAGAGCAAGGAGAGCCATCCACGTGTCTAGGTCAACCTAATTCAAACTTTCCTCAACTTTATAAAAAGAGGTAGCCGCCCAAGTCAAAACCATTCCACTTTTGGGAGAAAACACTCCATTCTTGGAAAGGTTACTTCCACCTTTGGGAGCCGAATAGAGGAGAGAGATTGGAGACCATCTAGAAGACCATCATTGCAAGCTGATCAAGGAGATTAATATTTCCTTTCATTATCTTGTGATTATGGATATGCGCACTCATATTGTAACGTGTGTTTCCATGCATCTTATGAACTAAGTAGCTTTAGGCGTTGGTTAGGAAACAATGTGATTGTCATGCTTAATTTCTAGTAATAAATATTGATTAATGCATCTTGATTAATTGTTGTGTTCATTTATATTTTGTGCCTGCTTGGCCAGCCGATATGAATACCTCTCTCTAGTTTCAAGGATGATTTAGGGAGTGTGTGGCGATTAATCACACTAGATCATTGTGTATTGGTGAACGCCAGTGACTGAGCTAGGGATAGCCAGTTGCCTAGTGTTTGATCAGTAGTACTTCATTGGGGCTGAAACACATTCCAAAAGATTTGGAGTTCCGAGAGGAATCTGCTAATAAGACTGCGCGAGTTTTGCATGATCAATAATATTGCTAAAGCATCTTTTAAAACAGTTACTAAATCCTAACCAACACCTGTTTCTAATCTGTCTGCCTATTTGTTTATTTGTTGTTCTGTCATTTCTTTTGCTTCAGCATTATTCCTATAAAAACCAATCATTTTTACCATCTTTGAAACCATTGAAAAATTATACAAAAATAGATAAAGTGAAAGGTAGTTCAGGCCTTGGATTGATAAATACTTATTACTTGCTGCAGACTGTGTATACTTGCACAAAGCTCTAGAGTCTTTTTATACCATATTTTTACTCACTCTGGAAATCCAACAAGGAACCCGAAGTCTACAGGAACTTGATGAGGTAAATGAAAATCAAAATGACATAATTCTCTATTGTCTTTTTGGTGATTGTGAGCCCATTAGTTTCCAAGAAGCCATTGCAAGCAAGAAATGGAAAGATGCAATGGATGAAGAAATTCGAGCGATAGAGAAAAATGACACATGGGAGTTGTGTTGGGTTTTATGCCCTAAAATTCGTAGATAGTGAATGTAAACAAATTGTATACTTGTTTTAATAAAGTGTTATTGAGTTTCTACAATAAAGTTTTATTGTTAAATATTGCACAATTTTACCCAAATCCAATAAACTAAGATCCAAGGTTGTTTGTATGTAACTTGAACTAGTATGTGGGGACATACGGGGATCGATGTTCGAGTAACAACCTAAAAGGTCTATAGTACAAGGATAAGGTTGGGTACCTTATCCTGGTAGCACTATGTGATACGACCCACTTTGTATTCGATACAGACGTATTGATCCAAGACATCCATGTAGGAGACATGCGAGCGGGGGTATCCTATGCAATGAGTTTGCATAAGACTGGACCACGAAATAGTAAACCACTAGATGTAACACCATTAACTAGTTAGGTTACTGTTTCAATAGGATGACCTAGGTAACTCAATCTTAATCTTGAGTGTGTCATGAACTCCTTCTCATGAGAGATTGTCCTTTGATTAGCATGGGTGAGAGTGGCCAATACGCCGACTCAATATGCCTTCCTTTTTGGGGAAAAGACCAAGTGGGAGGCTGGGGACATGACAACACAAGAAGGAATTCACTCCTTCCCACTTCTAGGAGAAGTAGATGAGTGTTCCCTTAAGTGGTGACTCCGGGACTTGAACAAAGGGATCCCGCCCTCTCACTGGCCCGAGAGGGATTTTCTATTTATTGGTTGGACCATAAACATGTTGATCATTAGAGGAGCACTGGTACTTAAGGGTATATGTAACACAGGGGTAAAACGAGAATTTTTACCCAATTGTGGTTACGGACACTCGTGAAGGATTGACTTACCGGTATAGGTCTATATCCGTGGACACAAAAATGTTCTACAGTGAGAAGAGTTCAGCTGTGGGTCTTTAGTGGAATGACCCACAGTTAATGAATATTGGTTAACCTAATTAATGAGTTTAATCAGTTAACCTCATATCATTAGAGCTTCTGATCTGTAGGTCCATTAGGTCCCCCTGCTAGCTCGTAAAGAGTAATTAGGAACAATTATATCTTGAGAGAATTTGAATAGTTCAAATTCATATTGGGAATTAAGTTAATTGTATGATACAAATTAATATAATGTATAATGATACATTAAAATGTAAAGTCTAATTTGAAACTAAACGTTATTATTATGAGAGAAATAAATATTTGAAGAAGTTCAAATATTAATATGAATTTGATTCATATTAAATTTATAGGATATAAGAGAATTGGAAGGAGTTCCAATTTTAATATGAATTTGATTCATATTATAGAATTAATTAATTGAAGACATGAAATTAAATATATGATATTTAATTGGGTAATTAATTAACTAACTAATAGAAGATCTGAAATTAAATATATGGTATTTAATTGGTGATTAATTAATTTAAATAATTAATTAATTGGAAATTAATCAATTATGGAAATGATTAATCACTTATGGAAGTAATCAATCATTTATGGAAAAGATTAATCAATTATGGAATTGATTGGTTATGGAATTGATTCATTATGGAAAAGATTAAATCAGTAATGGAAATAATTGATTTTAAATTAATATTTTATTCATGGTCTTTCTCCTATAAATAGAACACTAACCCTAGGGTTTAGGGACTAGAACATATGGCCACCATAAGTCCCTCTCATATTCTCTCAACTCAAGAACTCTAGGGAGAATTTTCTCTCTAGAGTTTTTCCCATTCAAGATTAGATAGTCCCACAACTACGTTCCTAATCTCAGAGTCATAGCAGAGTAGCCTCGTGGTGGTGTCCGTTGAAGTATTTAGAGTCGTCAACGGAGGTATGTTTTTCATCGCTTAACTTTTTGCCAATGTATTGGTATTTTGGATTACAAAATTAACTACGAATTGGTCCCAATTATGCTTCCGCTTTAACGGAATGAGGGAATTCCAAATCCTTTCAAGTTGACCAAGCTTCCAAAAGGGCACAAACTGATCGGAGTGAAGTGGTCATACAAGACAAAGTGAAAGGCCAATGACGATGTTGAAAGACACAAGGAGAGACTAGTGGTGAAAGGGTATAGTCAACGACATGACATCGACTATGATGAGGTATTTGCCCCCGTTGTTCGCCTATAAACTATTTGTTTGATTATTGCTTTGGCAGCTCACAATCATTGGAAAATACATCAAATGGATGTCAAATCAGCATTCTTGAATGGAATTCTTGAGGAAGAAGTCTATGTGGAGCAACCATTGGGTTATGAAGTCAAGGGTGAAGAAAACAAAGTGCTTCGATTGAAGAAGGCTCTTTACGGTTTGAAGCAAGCACCGAGAGCATGGAAATCGAAAAGCGACAAGTATTTTCAAGAGAAGAAGTATATGAAGTGTCCTTATGAGCATGCCCTTTACATCAAAATGCAAGGTGAAAGCATACTAATCATTTGTTTATATCTTGATGATTTAGTATTTATCGGAAACAATCCTAGCATGTTTGATGAGTTCAAAAGAGAGATGACAAAGGAGTTTGAAATGACGGACATTGGTCTCATGAGTTACTATCATGGGATCGAGGTCAAACAAAGCGAGGATGGGATTTTTATATCCCAAGAGGGCTATGCTAAAGAAATGCTCAAAAAGTTCAACATGGATGATGCTAATCCAGTTGGAACACCGATGGAATGGGGAGTCAAAATCACCAAGTAAGATGGAGGAGAGAAGGTAGATTCTACATATTTCAAAAGCTTGGTTGGAAGTTTGAGATACTTGACATGCACGAGACTAGATATTCTTTATTCAGTTGGAATTATTAGTCGATTTATGGAGGAGCCGACAACTATGCACTGCAAAATGGCAAAAAGGATACTTCGCTACATCAAAGGGACGATTGGGTATGGTCTTTCCTATGTCTCTTCTAGCAATTTTGATATTGTTGGATATTGTGATAGTGATTGGAGTAGTGACTTGGATGATCGAAAGAGTACTACGGGGTTTGTGTTTTTTATTGGTGAAACAACGTTCACATGGATGTCAAAAAAGCAACCCATAGTCACATTATCAACATGCGAGGCGGAGTACGTCGCGGCAACTTCATGTGTATGTCATGCAATTTGGCTAAGAAACTCAGTGAAGGAGTTGAAGTTTCAAATGGAAGGTCCAATGGAGATTTTTGTTGACAACAAATCGGCCATTGCCTTAGCCCAAAATCCGATATTTCATGGGAGGAGCAAGCACATTGATACCCGATTTCACTACATTCGGGATTGTGTTGCGAATAAAGAAGTGGAACTCAAATATATCAAGTCACAAGACTAAGCGGCAAACATTTTCACAAAGCCCCTCAAGTTGGAGACTTTTATCAGAATGAGGAGTTTACTTGGTGTAACAAATCAAGTTTAAGGGGCGGTGTTGAGAAAATGAAAAGTTTTCATTATTAAACTTTATTTGTGGCATTTAGTGTGACTTTTGGTTTTTGTGACTTTTGGCTTTTGGTTTCTTGTAACCAATAGTGACTTTTGAGTTTTGGGAGTTAGGTGAGTTATGAGCATTTTATCACATTTAAAGTTATGAACCATTGGTATTCTATGATTACTTTTGTAAGCCTATATAAAGGCATGCTTAGTTGAATGAAAAATCATCTTCATTCATATTTGTCCTCCACGTTTTTCTAACAGATATCATCTAGTAGTCAATCGGAAGGGTTATAGATTTTGATGGGGCATAGATGAACAATTACAATATAATTAACCTTTAATCTTATGTCTTTGAACCCACTTGTCTGCCTTTACTACCTTTCTCAAATATAAGTAGGCTTTATATTTTCTTAAAAAAAAATAGTTCATGTGGAGTGAAAATTCGATCGAGATTGTGCAGTAACAGAAGTTGAGAGAGGAACAAAATAATAAAAATATGCTCGACAAAGAGCTAGAGCACACAATGCTAAATTATATAGCAAAAATAATATAGTCCATGTGTAGCAATGTAATAGGGAAACAGTAAAAATGAAAAGGAATTACATCGATGAAAATAACTAACAAATAATTAATTCAAGAGAAGAACAAATAAGCTAACATCCCCTACCCCAAACAAACTCAGTTTAGAGACCAAAGTGAGCTTGGTTGTAACGCTAGAAAAGTGAGGAGAAGGAAACCCCTTTGTCATGATGTTGGCCAACTGATCTTCAGACTGTACAAACCGAACAAACAGTTGATTTCAAGCAACCTTTTCGTGGATGAAATGGTGATTGATTCAATGTGCTTCGTTCGATTATGATCACATGATTTGTAGCCATACATGTTGCACTGATATTGTCACAGAGAAGAAGAAGAGAAGAGGAAACAATGATAATATCTTGAAGAACCGACTGAATCCAAGCAATTTCAGCTGTGACGTTCAACTTCCCTTGGTACTCTGATTCTACGCAGGACCTGGAAACGACCTTCTGTTTGGAAGAGTTCCATGAGACAAGGTTGTTGCCATAAGGAAAGCATAGAAACCGCATGTGCTTCTTCAGTCATCAGGGAAGCTTGCCCAATTAGCACATGTGTAGCACGTAATGGAAAAGGATGGTGAAGGAGTTAAGAGTAGCCCAAGAGAAGATATACCTCTGAGATAACGAAGGAGGCACTTAACAACCTGCATATGCAAAGAGGTGGGAGCATGAAGGAATTGGAACAATTTTTATTCAACGAATAACTAATGTAAGGTCGTGTTAACATGCGGTATGGCAGGGCACCTACAAGGCTTCGATACTTAGAAGGAGAATCCAAAGGTTGACCATTGTGAATGAATAAAGGGGCACTAGCGACCATGGAAGAAGCAATTAGGCTGCAAGAGTCTAAATTCACTCGAGATAACACATCATAAATATATTTCTGTCGACACAAATGCAACCCATGACCAGTCGAAACAACTTGAATGCCAAGAAAATATGACATACCACACACATCTTTAAGAGAGAATTGAATATTTAAATAAAAAATGAATCTTTGAATGAGAGATAGAGAATTTTCAATGATCAAGATATCGTCTAAAAAACATAGATGAGTCTGCTTTTGAAGCCTCAAAACCCCATCATAACAAGCAAGAACTAAGTTTAGAAAACCACACTCGAGGACTATGTTTGAGGCCATAGAGGGTCTTATGCAACTTCAAGACATGGTTGGGATACACTGAACTTTTAAAACCAGCAAGTTGTCTCATGTATATCTCCTCTTTGAGTTCATGAGGAAAGAATTCATTGTGAACATCATGCTGTCGAATAGGCCAAGCATTCATGGTAGCTAAGGACAACACAATCCGGGTTGTTGTGGGGTTTAATAATAGGGCTAAAAGTCTCAAAATAATCAATTCCGAAGGCTTGAATATACCATTGAGCTACCAACCGTTCTTTGTAATGATCAATCTCATTAGTTGGCTTATGATGTGAAACACCCACTTGCACCCGATGATCCCATAGTAGGATTGTCTTGGAGAGAAGATCTTTGACAAAAAAAAAAACAAAAAAAATCGGGGTGAAATTCAACAAAGGCAACATTATCATGACAAAGCTTAGCAATGCTGATTAAGTTATGAGAGAGATGAAGAACATGAACAAAATTCAATTTAATAGGAAATGTAGAGGAAGAAAATTGAAATGAACAAGAACCAATATGTAGGACAAGAAAAGACTTACCATTGCCTATTATAACCTGCTCGTGACCATAGTAAGGAGTTGATTGTTGAAGATTATTGATGTCAGGAGTCATGTAATGAGTTGCCTCTAAATTTTACATAGCACTTTGAAATGAAATCTCACTCTCTCTGCCTCTCTTTTTTTATTCTCTTTCTTTTTTTGTTTTTTTTTTCTTCCCAGTTACAATAATTACAGTGTATTTATAGAAAACTGCCTGAGAAACTAAATTGGTTTCAGCTGTAACTGTGTAATAACTACTTCAACAAGGTATTTCCTTTTCAACCCCACCAACAATAAACATGCAAGTAGGCAATATTTTGCTAACTAAAGAATGAAGAGTAACATAAATAGTATCACAAAGTATTTCTTTCTCAACTTTAACAATATAGTATCCTTTTTTGAAGATAAAATTTCATTAGCACATGGAAGGAAGGAAAAAAATTCCTTTTGGTTTGATAGCAAGATTTCAGTGACAAGCTATGGTTTTTGGTTTGGTATATAGACTTAATTCAACTTGGATTGGGCTGAAATTTGTGGCCAATGAAAGTAGATTCAAAATACTGTATAAATTGGCCTGCAATAAATTTAGATTATTGGTTTGGGTTGTGGCCCATTCCAAAGTCATACCAAGGGCTGGGAAAATTTGTTGTAGCAGACACACGAGCAACAATTTTGAAAAGGATGATATTTAGTCTAAACCAATGTTTTTTAGTTCAAAACCAACGAGAAAGGTACTTAGATATCTCAAAGTTTGATCTTTGATAGATGTAATTAGGGTAGTCATTGTTTGGGTACTGTAATTTTTTTTGGCACTTCAGATAACTTCTTCCTATCCTCTTATTTCTTGCCTAAATGAACGCTAATGTAGCTGAAAATTTTCAGCCACAAAGTAGACTTAAGGAGCTTCACAATGGACATTGATTTGATGGAAACTGAGTTCAAGAGTAATAAGATATAAACCAAGCAAGTTGGTATAGTGTTGGACGTTCTACCATATATAGTGGACACAGCCGGATTTTTCACCACTTTTGCTTGATCAAATGAACACCAAAAGCTTTGAAACTTTACAGATGACAAGTAGACTTGAAGATCTTGATTTCAGATACAAGTTTGATGTCATTTGGGAGTTGGAGTACAAAGAAATAAGCTATGCGACTGGTATTAGAAACTTCAAAGGAAACTATTCTTTTCTTTTTTTTCTTTTTTTTCCCAAGTTTTTCTCATTTTTCTATTTTTCTGTTCTCTCTCTTCTCTTTATTTATTCTTTTATCTTTTTAAGGACAACAGATTTCAAGCAAAAAAAAAAAAAAAAAAAAGCAATAGAAATAGATGGATAGATAAAAATATGTCTGATCTTTAGTAAAAGCTCTGATACCAAATACTAAAATCTAGTGTGAATGACTTAGAAAACCCTTATAAGTGATAAACAATACTACACCCATGAGCAAGTCAGGGTTGCAGCCACGCCAGCACAAATCACCACAACAGCAGGCACCTCAACGGTTCAGTCAACAAACCATACCAACGAATAACTCAGACAGCGGAAAATTATGCACAACACATCTTGATCAGTGCTGCAATTTCCATTCTTGCGTAAATTGATAGCATCTGCAATACTCATATTGCTGACTTTTCCTTATGTGTGTAGTTTCCTTACAATTTGATTGTCAGCAATAGCAAGCTAATAACTTTCTTGGCTAATATTCCTTGCTTGATTCTTTATTTTCTATTACCATTGGTAACATATTAAATGTTAATAATTCTTCCTTAATTCCCCTTTTGCTTTCCTTTTTTAGGATTGTAGCATAAGGTCAATGGTACAACTTTAGTACCAAGCCTTTTTGGTACATATTTAAATTTAGTTTGATTTAACTTGTATCTCATCCTTTTGAGAAAGGATTTTATCACTCTCTTAATCAATACAAGTCGATGATTATTCTCTTTGTATTATTTCAAACTATGTCTTTTAAGGGTGTCAAAGATGTAGGCACAAGAAAGGCACAACCTTCCTACAATCGTTTGTATTATCACATTGTAAAAGCAAGAAGTTCTTCTGAGCATCCAATCTTTTCATCAATGTACAAGCCTCATATGCATATAAAGTTGAATACTTCCAATCATCTACTTTGGAAATCACAAAGTGTTGCCACTTAAAAGGACTTTACGGTTGGAGCAACATTATCTCACAAAAGATCCTCCCATGGTTGAAGAAAAAGAAAATGTTAGTGCAGAAACCAACCATCAATGAAACACATGGACCAGAAATGTGTAAGGCCACCAATTAACAAAACATATATGTGGAGGGATAAAACAATAAAAAAGAAAGAAACGGTTAGAGAGGGTGAGGGAAGTGGGGACCATTAGCATGGGAGTGAGTGCCTTTTGTAGAGGGAGGAAAGGATTGGAGAGCAACTTTTGTTTTTGTCCTTAGATTGAGAGTCTCAGAGGAGGGAGAGCTCCAACCTCTACAATTGCTGGAATGTTTATTTGGTACTGTTTTATTGCAATATATCGATTGAATAACCACTATGAATATTGAAGAACTCTCAATATATCAGAGTTGGTTCTTGAATTTCTTGTTTGTGTGTTCTTTTTTGTGTTGTTTGGATTGATTGTGAGTTTTATGTAGGGAAACTTGGTCGATACCTAACATATTGGTATTAGAGCATGTGAAATTATGGAGAGAACAAGGAGTATGGCTCAAAAACTGGTAGAGAAATGACTAGATGAGAATGAAAGGGAAATAACAGAGGTTAAAGAAAAAGTGCAAAACTTGGGAAAAACCATCGAGCAACTGACACTGGAAATGAAGGACAATTAGCGTGCGATTATGGCTCTCATGACAGGGCAAGCAGCAGGTAAGCGTGCGATTATGGCTCTTATGGCAGGGCAAGCAGCAGGTAAGAGTGTAGCCTCATTGAAAATCTCTAATCAGTCGTCCCTTAAGGAAAAGAAGGTCACAAAGACAAGGAGGTGATCGTTGCAAATTTAAGAAGTTGGAAATGCCAGCCTTCAATACAGAGAACCCAGATTCTTGGTTGTTTTGAGTGGAGAGATACTTCGAGATACATCAATTGACTGAGGCGGAAAAGATTACGACTGCAATCATCAGTTTCGACCATGATGTGGTGGATTGGTACCATTGGGAAACTAATCAGAAGAAAATCACGACGTGGGACTGATAGCGAGCAGAAATGTCGCTATTTTAGTCTCAATTTATTAAGCTTTTTGATGCTTTAATCGTGTTTTTAATGAATATATTTAATGAATTTTGTTATTTGGTCCTTAGGAGCTAAGTTGGTGATTTTGGGAGAAAAAGAGCCAAAATTGAAGTAATTCTAGCCCAAATCCTAGCTTGATGCAATTGAAGGCCCAAAGAAGACATCCATGAAGAAAAGACCAAGAGAAATGAAGAAGAAGGCCCAAAAATCAGCCCAAAAGGAAGCTAATTTTTCTGGAAAATCTGGACAGCGTCGAGACGCTTAGCAAGGCAGCGTCGCGACGCTGCCCTTTCTTGTTGCCCAAGCCGCGTGCGCAGCAGCGTCGCGACGCTTAGCATGGCAGCGTCGCGACGCTACCCCTATTCCAGGCCTATAAATAGGCGCCCTTGGTGCCTCATTTTGGATCATCAATCAATCATCCATCAATCAATCCTTTCTTTCCTTTCTTAAGACTCCTTTTTTGGAGCCCCTCTCAAGGCTTTTGAGCCTTTTTGAGAGGGTTCTTCTAGTGGGGAAATTTTGGGGAATTTTGGGAAGCAATCCTAGAGGCTCGAGGAGTAATCAGCGGGGGCTCCAAGCGTCAGCAAGGGGTTTTCAACGGTCAATTCCTTTCCTTTTATGCTTTTTAATATGCTTTCCCTTGTAATTATTGTGGATATTATGTGTAGCTAAACCCCAATTTGGGGTCTTGAAATGAAATGATAGTGGAAATATTGTTATAATTTCTTGTCTCTTGCCCATGTCTTAATTATTTGTATGGATGTGCTTAATGCTTTACTCAATCTGGCCAATTGTGTAATGATTCGATTCTTAATGGAAACTCGACGGAGAGAAATTAGGATAGATCATAATCCATGCAACTAGTTTAATTGGCCGTTGTGACACCGGGATTAGTTGATTAAACTTAGATTCCTAAAATGAATCAGAGCGTAATAATTAATGATTTTTAATAGCGCTAAGGACACTTAGGTTGTTAAAATGAATTAATTACAATTAGGGGAAACCGACAGGAGATCCTATGTGATTAACGGAGATTCTAGGTTTATAATTAGTTGGGCAATGAGATAGGATAATTATAGCAATTATTTAGCTAATCATTGATTTTCAAGACCCCTCTTCCCACTTAAAAGAAAACTCTTTCTCCGCATTTTACTTTTTTCGATTGATCAATTTGTTTTCATTAATTGTCTTGAATTTAAGTTCTTTTTATTGCATGAAAATGGTCCCTAAATATTATTTCACCTAAGTATTTTCAGTGCTCAAGAGAATTTTAATTATTTGCTTAAGTTTCGCTTCGCCTCCCTGAGGATTCGATACTCGGAATACTTTCCGTTTTATATAACTTGTGACGACCCGTGCGCTTGTGGATAATCGTTTAGTACAATCGTACCGTCTAACAACAACAGGGACATGATGAAGGATAAACTGTTTGATCGGTATCGTCCATCCCAATAAGTTAGCCTTTGCACCAGATTTTTAGCTGTGAAACAAGAAAGTACAGTGGCTGACTTCAGAAAGTGCTTTGAGATTTACTCCACGCCGTTGCTGGATATGCCTGTGGCAGTCTTGGAGAACACCTTATTTGGATCAACCCTACGATTAAAGCGAAAATGGTGAGCCGACAAACCATTGGGTTACGAGAAATCATGAAACAAGCCTATGAGGACCAGGATTTAGCGATTAAGATGGTTACAGAAAAAGTTGGGGCCAAATTGTATCAATAAGAACAATAAACCCAACCAACAAAGGAACCCAAAGACCAGTGGGTCTAACCCAAGTAAACCGTCGGTCGATCGAATGAGACCCAACCTATTGTTCTGTAACCCTACCTGAGAGAGGAAACAATAATCATTAGGAGACACCTGTGAAAAGGTTATCAGACGCTGAGTTCCAAGTGAAAAGGTATTGTGTTTTCGTTGTGATGAGAAATACACCCTGAATCATCGATGTAAGAATCGAGAAACTAGAGAGCTAAGATTGTTGTTGGTTAACAAAGAAGAAGAGATCGAGCTAGTGCAGAGATCTCAGATCGATGACGAGGAAGAAGTGCAAGTAGCCACCGTAGAAGTCTGTCATTGGGTTCTCCACGCGGGGTATGATGAAGGTTCAAGGAAACATGGGAAACAGAGAGGTGGTGGTGTTGATAGATTGTAGGGCAACCCATAATTTCATCTCCCAAGAGTTAGTGGGTAATCTGCAGCTTCCTCTCACAAATACCATGAACTATGGCACTGTCATGGGAAATGGTGTTGTTATCAAAGGGAAAGGTGTATGCAAAGCTGTTGTAGTTAACTTGCTCGAGCTCGCGATTAAGGTAGATTTTCTTCCCTTTAAGTTAGAAGGGGTGGACATCACTTTGGGAATGCTTTGGCTACGTATGTTGGGCTTCATGGGTGTCGACTAGAATGAGTTGGTTATCCTTCAAGGTAAATGGGTCAAAAGTCACCATAAGAGGGAATCCAACTTTAACTAAAGCTAGAGTTTGATTGAAGATGATGGCAAAAATTTGGCCAGCCTCTGACCAAGGTTTCTTATTTGAGTTGAGGGTTTAGGGTTTAGGGATTGTTCAACCAAGTTTGAGCCCCTTCTCGAGTCTTGTACAGCTGATGAAGAAAAAAGATGGAGGCTGGCGATTTTGTGTGGATTACAGAGCCCTAAATCAAGTGACGATTCAAGAAAAATTTCCCATCCCCATGATAGAGGAACTTCTTGATGAATTGAACGGGTCTAAGGTTTATTCTTAGCTTGATCTAAAGTTCGGATACCATCAAATTCAGATGAACGAAGATGATGTGCAGAAGACAACTTTCTGCACCCATGAGGATCACTACGAGTTCCTAGTAATGCCATTTGGATTGACAAACGCACCAACCACGTTTCAGTCACTGTTGGGCTCCTAGAGTGAGTAAAAATAAGATGTAAAAAGACTCTAGAACTCTGTGCAAGTATACACAATCCGCAACAAGTAATAAGTATTTATGTAATCCAAGGTCTGAATTAACTCTCACTTTATCTATTTGGTAAACTTTTCAATGGTTTAAAAGGTGGTTAAAATGATTGATTTTTATAGTCTGTTGAAGAAAAAGAAATGATAGAACAGAAAGTAAACAAATAAGCAGACAGATTAGAAACAGGCGCTGGTCAGGATTTAGTAATTATTTTAAATGATGCTGTAGCAATATTATTGATCATACAAAACTCTTGCAGTATTATTAGTAGATTCCTCCCGAAACTCTGGATTTTTTAGAATGTGTTTCAACAACAATGAAGCACTACCGATCAAGCACTAGGCAACTGGTTATCCCTAGCTCAGTCACTGGCGTTCACCAATACACAATGATCTAGTGTGATTAAATGTCACACACTTCACAAATCATCCCTGAAACTAGGAAGTGATATTCATACCAGCTGGCCAGGCGGACACAAAATATAAATGAGCACAACAAATAATCAAGATGCATCAAATCAACTTATATTGCATAGCGATTAAGCACGACAATTACATATTCCCTAACCAACACCTAAAATTACTTAGTTCATAAAGTGCATAGTAACACACGTTACAATCTGAGTAAATGCATCCATAATTACAAAACAATACAAGAAACTACTAATTCCCTTGATCAACTTCGTAATTGATGGTCTTCTTGTAGGTCTTCCAATCTCTCTCCTCTATTCGGCTCCCAACGATGGAAATGAGAAGTGATCCCTTTCCAAGAATGGAATGAATTTGACTTGGGCGGCCTTTCCCTTTTATAGAGTGAAGACAAGCTTGAATTAGGTTGACCTAGACACGTGAATGGCTCTCCTTGCTCCTTAAATCCGAGAATAGCTTAACTGAATTCTGTTCATTAAATTGGCTAACGAGTTGTGACGTGGCAGTTTTGCTCCTTGCTTTGCTCCAGTACAGATCTTGGTCGCTCAAGTCGCTCAGCAATATATTCTGCACAAAATAACTTTCAAAGCATGCATTCTTCCAAATGAGTTAAAACATATAATATCTACCTAAAAAAGAAACTCTATTTAGCACAAAAGACACACAAATAAATATAGAAATAAGAACTAAATAACTCCCTTTTGGAGAGTTATCATACCCCCAAACTTGAACTATTGCGTGTCCCGAGCAATACTAACCAACTTTCCATTAAGAATTCAAAACATTAGACAAAGCATAGCTTAATCAAAACAGATAATCCAACACTACCTTCAACCTCTACCTGAGCTTTCTGCAAAACCAAGCTCTGCTGCAGCAAAATAATTCTTCCGACATGGACAAATAATCACCACTTTTAACTCAATTCTAAGAACTTGCCACAGCCTAGCTCTATTATCAGACATATTAAAACACATTTTTAAGAGGTTTATATTTTTGTTTTTCAGACTTAAAGCAACCCTACGACCTCTTAAGCATGAGATGACCCACTTTATGGTGCAGTATACCCTTGCCTGAAACTCATCACCAACTAGGCTAAATACTCATTATAAAGCTCAAAAAATCCTTAGTTATTCTATCTCTTTCCCCTCAGAATGGCGATATTTTATGATGAAGCTCACCAAAGTTTTGGGAGACAGAAAAACTGATGGATTATCATTCATCCTTCAAAACTTTTGCTCCATGAATTTTCTCAGCAAAATTTTCAACAATCAACTTTTTTCATAAAATAATTTTTTCATTCTTTTTCATATTCCCTAGGTTATCTTTTGACGCAAAGACAAACTGTAGGTATCACAAATGTCCTTGGTTACTCAACAACCTAGCAAATTATTTAATGAAGGAGAGGAATGCTCGAGCAAAACAGTTGGAGTAGCAAAAAGTCCCCCAAACTTGAATTATTCATTGTCCCCAATGAATCATTAACATTTAGAATTATACCCCTAAACTTAAATATTTCTATCTGAATTTTAAACTAAGCGTGGGACTAAAACTAAACTTAAAGTGGATCAAATAAATCAACACTACCTCAGAATCTTCTTGTCGTAGCAACGACCGGGCTAGAATAAATGCTCAAGCAAAAGGTTTCTGGAGATCAGAATACCTTGATCTAATTAAGCTTAACCAGTCAAAGCTTCAAAAATTCAGAAGAAAATTAGTTAAGTTAGAATTACTCGGTGTCATAGAACAGAAACAACTATTGGAAATTTTATTGTAAAATAAAAAGAAAGAAATTACATCAGCAGATATATTTTTTTGGTGATCCAGCAACAGAAAAATTAAAAACAAGCAAAGCAAGCAAAACAAGCTAAAACAGAAAAAGATGTGGTCAGAAATGCGCGAGCAAAAAAAATATTTCATCAAAATAACTGTGCGCCCAAATTTTCCTTCTTCAATCCTCCTGACCAGGATCTTCTTCTTCATCTCTTTCTCTTTCAAACGGCGGTGGGGGGATCCAGGGGTTCAGTAGATCATCAGGGAATATCGGGAGGGCTGGATTTGGCTTAGAAAAATTCGATTGCAAGGCCCCCTTCAGTGCAACATCCCTTCTCTTAACATAATTCCAGAAGGTTTGGAATTGCCTTTCAGCAAACTCCATCCTGTTGGAATGCAGTTGTAATTGCTCCTGCATTTGGTGGATGCCACACACCAAACCACCTTGGCGCGCTTCCTGTGTCCTTTGAAGTCTGGCCAAATTTGGTGTGTCGATTATTCCCTTGTCTATCAAAGTCACATCATCATCATTCACTGGAACCCCTGCCCTTTAGCATAACATTGTGATAGTATTTGGGAAAAACAATTTTCCAACCTTTTTCCTCTAGCAATCAGAAATCTCAGCAGAAATTATTTTGCCCACATCAATACTCATTGAACGAAGAATAGAAAACGCAAGCAATACCCGGTCTCGAGACACTATTGAATCATAAGTGGTCGGCAATAAGCGTAGCTTGATGAAGCCCATCCACGTATTGGCCTCACTCTTCAGATAAGCAGCTTGAAATGTGTGCTTCTCTGTCTTCGATAGTCTCCACTAGGCCCCCTTGATGCCAACCTCTCGGACAGCCGCATTTAACTGATCACTCGATGGTGCCACTACCATCTCGTTGAAGCCTGGGTGCGAGAAGTCCTGGAGGTTGAATAAGGAGTTGATAGCTCCTGGGCTCTAGTCAACGGGTACTCCTCGAACGATAGCCTGAAATTCTTCTTGATCATCAATATTGGCATAAAATTCTCGAACAATGTTGGAGTTGACAGGGTCCGGCTTTGCACAGAATTGACTCCAGCCATGGTTCACTATTCCAGTCCTTAAGAATCGTGGCAAATCATCGCCAAATCGTCGTTCAAACAAAAAGTCTCTTCTCAGCATCTCAACATACTTTTCTCTGGCAAGATTGTTGATGAAGCGGTTATACGGTAACCTTGGCTCCTCTGTTTCACTGTCTTCTGGTTCTGGCGATGCTACAACAATCCCTTTGCCCCTGTCTTCCTTTTGTTTGAGCAAAATTTCTTCTTCAGCCTTTTTCTCTGCTTCCTCTCTTGCTTTGTCTTCAGCCTCCTTTTTCTCCTGTTCTTCTCTCTCTACATTATCTTTCTCAGAATCAGTTGTCGGTGGCGAAGGAGTATTAGTTCGAACTACCTTAACACGCTCGACTTTTTGCTTCCGGCAGCGACGTCGTGGCACTTCCAGCATGATAACCTCTACTCGAGCCTCCTGTTCTTGCTCCACCTACTCATTGCCTCCTTCTTGCACAACCTCTGTATGTTTCTCTTGCGTATCCTCAGTCTGCTTTTCTTGAACTTCCTCTGTGTGTTTTTCTTTAATTTCCTCCGTATCCGCAACTATCGGGTTAGTTGGCTCTGGGTTTTGTACTTTTGGTTCCCTCGAATTTCCTTCCTAAACTACTTCAGCAGCAACATCCTCTACTACCTTCAGCACTATTTTTTGATCCTCAACCATCTGCTGTCTTCTTCTCCTCTTAGCTTCTTTTTCTTATGGTGTTTTCTTTTTCTTTGCCTTCATTTTCGGTGCTTCGGGAGTAATCGACACCTCCTTTTCCTCATTGTCTCGCTCTTTTGTTGCTCTTGTTTTCGCCATTAGAGACTCAAAGGTTTTTACAACGAATAGAAAAAGAAGGAGAAATACAAACGAAAAAGGAATGAAACGAGAAGATGAAGTGAAAAGAAACTTACCGAAGAATGTGAATGAATAGGGCTTCAGCAAAATAAAATCTTAATCGAAAGATTTTGCTCTTCATTAAATAATATTACATTTTTTAATCGCATGCAATCTGTAAAATTAAAACCATTAACGGTAAAAGTCTGAATTTCAATCGCCCATGGTAAATGATGATGTGTTGCCAACGGCTAAGCCCTTTGATTTCCCTTGTGCGACACGTGGCTGCATAAGATGCCTTATGAAATTTACCTGCCCACAACAAATTTAAAATCCAACAGTAAAAATAATTATTTCACAACTAAACCCTTCTTATTCGGACGAAATATTTGATTCGACCATAAAATTGCCGCAACAACCTTCTGAACAAAGCGAATCTTGGATACGGAAGAATTCAAATAAAAAATCAAATCAAATCAGGAAATTTAAATTAACCGCTTAAATCAAATCTTTTATTTTTTTTTTATATTATATTATTCAAAACCGAATAAATCAGGAGAAACTTTATTAAAATTTAAACCTAAAAAGAAATTTAAATAACCGAACAATACAAATTGAAATAAAGTCTAATTAAATCTAATCTGAATATATAAAAACTAACTTGCAAAAATAAAAATACATCAAAAATAAAATAAAATCTATGGAATTAAAAAAAATACAACGAACTTAAAATAAATCATGCAAAATTTAAAGAAATCAAATCTAACACAATTCAAATTAAAATCAAATCATATCAGCGAGAAAATAAAATCAAAACAATCACTGGGAGTTCAAAATATTGCTCAGCGAAATGCTCCCGCAAAAATCTCGCTCTCTCATTCATCAACCAACTTTAGGAAAGGATATTTCGACTGGAACTCCTCTCCCCAATAATGTTTCACACGCTGTCCATTAACCTTGAACACTCTCCCATCTTTTTCATCATAGAAAGTAATTGTTCTATGGGGAAAAACTTCAATCACAATAAATGACCCTGACCATTTAGATTTTAGTTTCCCAGGAAACAATTTTAATCTAGAATTATAAAGCAAAACTCTTTGAACTTTGACAAACTCTTTAGGCTTAATTTTCTTGTCACGCCATAGCTTAGTCTTTTCTTTATACATTTTCGAATTTTCATAAGAAAATTGGCGAAATTCCTCCAATTCATTAAGCTCTTATTGCCCCTACACGACCCAGATCAAAATTTAATTTTTTCAAAGCTCAAAACGTTTTATGCTCAAGCTTTAATGGTAAATGACAAGTTTTCCCATATACTAACCTATAGGGAGACATACCTAAAGGAGTCTTATAGATTGTCCTATAAGCCCAAAGAGCCTCATCCAACCTAAAAGACCAATCCTTCCTAGATGGATGGACTACTTTTTCTAGAATAGATTTAATTTCCCTATTACTAATTTCAGCTTGACCATTTGCTTGTGGGTGATAAGGGATAGCTATCATATGCTTGATTCCATACTTAGCTTAAAGCTTAATTAAGATATTATTAACAAAATGTGTACCTTCATCACTCATTAAAGCTCTAGGTCCCAAACGGCGAAAAGATGTGCGATTGAATAAACTTTGATACTGTCTTGGCATCATTCTGATGGCATGCGATGGCCTCCACCGACTTGGACACGTAATCAACTGCCAATAAGATAAAAAAAAAAACATTGTCATTAGAAGAGGGAAATGGCCCCAAAGTCAATGCCCAACACATCGAATAATTCCACTTCCAAAATGTAAGTAAGAGGCATTTCATCTCTAGGCTCCAAGTTTCCTCTCCTTTGGCAAGCATCACATTGTTTGTAGAACCAATGAGCATCCTTAAATAAGGTAGGCCAGAAGAATCCACAATGCAAAATCCTCGTAGTTGTCCTTTGTCCACTGAAATGGCCTCTATACGGCGAAGAGTGACATTGCTCCAAGATCTCCTTTGCTTCATCACCTGAAATACACCTATGAATAATACCATCAGAGTATTGTTTATACATAAATGGGTCATCCCAATAGAAAAATTTCGCATCATGCTTAAACTTTTTCATCTGCCTCCAATCCATATCAATAGGAGTGACTCCCTTTACCAAAAAGTTAGCAATATCAGCATACCAAGGGACATCCTTGACTACCTTTACCTCAACAACGAAAAGCTGTTCATCTGGAAAAGAATCTGAAATGGAAGATTGCTTCAGCAAAGATGATGTTGGATCAAGACGAGACAAATGATCTGCAATGACATTCTCTGATCCCTTCTTGTCCTTTATCTCCAAGTCGAATTCCTGCAATAATAAAACCCAACGAATTAGTCTAGGCTTTGCATCTTTCTTAGACATTAAGTACCTTATTGCTGCATGATCTGTGAACACTGTGACTATGGATCCAACCAAATATGGCCGGAATTTCTCAAAAGCAAACACAACAACTAACAACTCATTTTCAGTAGTTGTATAGTTGACTTGTGGCTCATTTAAAACACTGCTTGCATAATATATAAAATGGATAAATTTGCCCTGCTTTTGCCCAGCATAGCACCTACTGCATCATCACTCGCATCAAACATTACCTCAAATGGTAAATTCCAATTAGGTGCACATAGAATGGGTGCTGAGATGAAAGCAACCTTGATAGCGAGCATAGTTAGCTATTTTTCTCTTATTAATTAAGCTAGTCTTTTACAATTATTTGCCCAAATTTATGCATTTTTATGTTTTATTTGTAGGAAGTATGTGTTTGAAGCTTAATTCAACAATTGGAGTCAAATGGAGTTCAATCCTAAAAAATAAAAAATAAAAAAAAAAAATAGCGTCGCGACGCTATCTGCAAATTTTCCAAAAAACGCGGTATCGCGACAGCGTCTCGACACTGTCGCCAGATTTTCTATAAATTCATCTAGAGACCTTTAGTGGTTAGATTTTAGCCCTAATTTCGACTAGAGACCTTTAGTGATGAGCAATACAAATAATAAAGATGTATCAAATCAACTTATATTTCATAGCGATTAAGCACGACAATTACATATTCCCTAACCAACACGTAAAATTACTTAGTTCATAAAGTGCACAGTCACACACGTTACAATCTGAGTAAATACATCCATAATTACAAAACAATACAAGAAAATGCTAATTCCCTTGATCAACTTCGTAATTGATGGTCTTCTTGTAGGTCTTCCAATCTCTCTCCTCTAATCGGCTCCCAAAGATGGAAATGAGAAATGATCCCTTTCCAAGAGTGGAATGAATTTGACTTGGGCGGCCTTTCCCTTTTATAGAGTGAAGACAAGCTTGAATTAGGTTGACCTAGACACGTGGATGGCTCTCCTTGCTCCTTAAATCCAAGAATAGTGTAACTGAATTCTATTCATTAAATTGGCTAACGAGCTGCTCCTTGCTTTGCTCCAGCACAGATTTTGCTCCCTCAAGTCGCTCAACAATATATTCTACACAAAATAACTTCCAAAGCATTCATTCTTCCAAATGGGTTGAGACATATAATATCTACCTAAAAGTAACTCTATTTAGCACAAAAGACACACAAATCAATATAGAAATAAGGCCTAAATAAATCCCTTTTGGAGAGTTATCAGTCACTCATGAATCATGTATTCCGACCCTTTTTTAGGAGATTTATACTTGTGTTTTTTTATGACATTTTGGTGTATAGCCAAGACCATGACACTTATAGGAAACACTTGGCTATAGTATTTGAAACACTGAAGAATAACTTCTTATATGCCAACTGGAAGAAGTGTGTTTTCGTAAAGGAATGAGTCGAATACTTGGGCGATTAGATATCTTCAGCAGGTGTAGAAGTAAACAAGGAGAGAATTAAAGTGATATTAGATTGGCCAATTCACAAGACAATTCAGGACCTGAGAGAATCCTCAAGCTTACAGGGTATTATAGAATATTTGTGAAAAATTATGGATTGATGGTTGCCCCACTACTGACTCTTTTGAAGAAGGATGCCTTCACATGGACTGAGGAAGTGACCAACACCTTTGAACAGTTGAGACAGGCAATGGTAACTCTCCCAGTCCTAGCGTTGTCAGATTTTTCATTGGCATTCACAGTGGAAATGGATGCCTCAGGTTATGGAATTGGGGCAGTTCTCCCCCAAAAAGGGCGACCCATCGCTTATTTCAGCCAAGCTTTATCTGACAGGGCACAGTTGAAGTTGGTTTATGAACGAGAGTTGATGGTAGTGGTATTATCAATGTAAAAGTGGCGTCACTACCTCTTGGGATAGAAATTTACAGTTCTTACGTATTAGAGGGCCTTAAAGCATTTGCTGGAACAAAGGGAAGTCCAACTGGAGTACCAAAAAGGGTTGACAAAACTGCTAGAATACGACTTTGAGATCAAGTATCACCCAAGGCTACTAAACACGGCTGCTGATGATCACTTACACAGGGGAAATGTGCACCCTGTCACCACCCTCAATCATTGACCTCACAGTGATCCAAGATGAGGTATCCCAAGACCCTGAATTAGTCAAGATCAGAAAATACATAGAAATTGATCCCCTTAGCCATCCAAGGTGAAGAAGTGTATAACACTCATGCTTAATTTACATGAATTTCATGCACAAACTAGGACAAACAAGCTGGAAAAAATAGAGTATCACGTGAACTCACCTTTGAAGCTCAATTCACAGCAATCCTGAAGGAATTCAATCCCAGTGGAAGTGAATTTAATCGAGTGTGAATGAACTTTAGTCAATTAGAAAACCAATACATCGGGCAAAACAGAAACAATTTCTATATAATACAGATTAAGCATGCAAAAATGATACCTAAACAGTTTAGATTCGAGGACTTACGTGATTAAACAGAAGAACAACACAACGCTCTAAAAAAACTCGATCACAATAATCTCCTGGACACTACCAAAGAGAATACACCCGTTATATCTCTAGGGAGAGATCTTGATGGTGGGATCGTGTAAATCTTGGAAGGAATTGAAAATTACAACACATACTTTGCTATTTTTCCTTGGGACAGAGAACCAGAGATTTGAGAGAGCTTTCTTCTGTGATAACTATACGCAATATGCGTGAGAGCAAAAGAGACTTTCTCAGAGAAAAAACTTATGTATTCAAAAATGGGGAGGGAAGTTAACTTCCCTAATCAATCCTTGCCTTTGATTATAATCATACAAGATATGGACCATTGATCATTATCATATAATAATTAATAATCCAAACAACTATATATTATGAAACAAATCAATTTAATTAAACCAACTCTTAATTAAATTAATTATAACAAATAGTTTTAATTCAATTAAATCATATTCAATTGAATTAATTAGGCCAACCAATTAATTCTTAATTAATTGTTCCCCACATTAATTAAATATCATATACTTAATTAATTTCACAATTGAATCATATTCAAATGTGTCTCTCTTTTAAACACAGCAAAAACAAACAAGACTCAAGATATGGTCTTTGTTTTATCTCTGAAGCGGTGGACGAAGGCCGCCTATGTGCTGAAAGGGCAGCTTGTCTGCTTGCGGCGGAATTTTTTCGGTAGATTTTCTAGTTGTTTTCTGACGACGATGGCGACACAAGATGCTGCCGACTCCATTATAAAGCAATTGGGTGAACTGAAAGTGACAGATGCAAAAAGAGCTTGCATGTATAAGTTGCAAGAGGATGCAACTGACAAGACAAAACATCAACTGGAGAATGCAATACTTTGTAAAATTTTCACAAACAGGAAGATTAGTCTAGAAGTTTTTTGTTCCATGATGCCAAAGATATGGAATCAAGAGCATACAATAATCCACCATATGGGTTTTAACTTGTTCTTATGCAAATTTTGGAATACTCGGATTAAAGGAAGAATCATTGATTTTGGACCTTGGTTTTACGACAAAGCAATGCTTCTAATGGAAGAACCAAAAGGAGATATCTACGATGAAGATATGGACTTCAAGTACGTTTCCTTTTGGGTTCGTTTTCATAAATTACCATATGCTTTTTTTTTAGGGAATTGGTTGTGGCAATTGGAAGTCTTCTAGGAAAAGTTGAACAAGTAGATCTTGATGAGGATAACAATAAACAATGGGAATTCTCCCTTAGAATAAAGATTCAAATTGATGTCTCCGTCCCTTTGAAACGTGGAATTTTCTTGCAATCGAGTAAGGGTGATAATGATAGATGGATCAAAGTTACATATGAAAAATTACTTGATTTTTGCTATGGGTGTGGATTACTGGGGCATATAATAAAAGAATGTGAGGTCAATTATGGGTCAAATAATGAGGAGTTGTCCTATGGTCCTTCGTTACGGAAACCAGTAAAACTAAAAACTCATGAATTCACTCATGGATCAACCTCCACCATGTTTGGAAGAGGGAGAGGGAGGGGTGCAGATGGTGGAAGAGGAAGCTGGAGGTATACAGTAGCTGAAGAGGTGGAAAAGGAACAAGAAGGTACCAACAGTCGGTTCCAGGCTGCAAAAGAAGCTGGTCAGCAGGAAATTGGTCAAAGCTCACGACCGGAATCTGACCGGCCGGAAGTTGCCTCTCTGGTGAGAAAGCTAACGGCTGGAAAATGTAATAAGAAATGCGCGGAAAATCAGGAGCAGTTAATTAGAAACGACGAAAATAAAGGGGAAGGCGCAAAAATTGGGTCCAACGGTAATATTAAAGGGCTGTCCACAATAAACACAGATTCGGATCTCCCATTAATGGATATTGACAAGAATTGGGCTGGGCATTATGAAGATATGGACAACCAACATAGGGAAATAAATTCAGTTTTAAATAATACTCGTTCCATATCTTCCAAACAAGAAATCTCTGCAGAAATTCATGGTGTGACAGAAGCTAGTCTGGATTCCACAAATCTAGTGAAGGGAAATAAACTTTTAAAGGAAGAAAGTGGAAAAAAGAATTTGAAAGGAAACATTACAACTTGGAAGAGGATAGCCAGAATGATAGAACCAGAGGAGACGTGTGATAAGCAGCAACCTTTGATGGGAAGTGTAGTTGGACAGAAACATAATATTGACTTTGATGAGGTAGAGCAGGCTAAACAGAAGGTGTTGATTATTGGTGGTCAAAACAATGCAATACCGGTGGAGGCTGCTGGACAGCCCCGCCGAGCACAATTGTAACGCCCCACGTTTCAGAATTAAACCTTTTTGGAGTAATCGAGCCTGTTCGCTCAAGTTCTAATTAGAAAAAAAAATAGAAAGTTCAGTTTAGTTCTTAGATTGATAAGTTAAATCTCGATAATTTAGGAATTTAGCTTTGGACCGTAAATCCAATTTAATAGAAATCCAAATCCTTTTTATTTAAAATATACACAATTATTTAAGAGTCTCTAATTGAAGTTTTAATTTTGGAAAAGATGAGAAATTTTGGAATTTAAGGATTTTAAGGTTTTCCCTCCCTTGTTATTGTTGGGCCTTTATTTGGAGGGAAGAAAAAAAAGGGGAAATGATAAGGTTGAGGCTGTTTCCATTTTCTCTACAGGATAAAGCAAAGGATTGGCTCGAATCAGTCGAGATGGGCAGTATTAGTACTTGGGACGAGCTTGCCCAGGCTTTTCTGACGAAATATTTTCCACCTGCCAAGACTACCAAGCTCCGGACTGAAATCGGAACGTTTAGGCAGCTTGACGAGGAGCAGTTGTACGAAACGTGGGAAAGATACAAAGAAATGCTTAGGCGGTGCCCCCAACACGGATATCCTGATTGGCTTCAAGTACAGTTATTTTACAATGGATTGAATCCCTCCACAAAGACAGTCCTAGACACATCAGTAGGAGGAAGTTTTCTTTCCAAAACAGTGACAGAAGCCAAAGATCTGCTTGAGGAAATGGCGGCAACCAGTTATCAATGGCCGACCGAGAGGGGAGCAATTACAAAGAAGGCTGAATTATATGAATTGGATGAGTCAAGTTCACTGAAGGCACAGCTAGCATCTCTGACCAATGCGCTGAACAAATTGACTTCATCTGAGGTGGTTAAGTCCATTTCCACCTTAGCTGAAGGTCATTCAAAGAAGGAAGGTCAAGATGTGGAAGAAGTTCAGTACGTAGGAAATAGACCATATGCTCAAGGAGTACCGAACTTCTACCACCCCAGTCTACGCAATCACGAGAACTTTTCATATTCAAATACAAAGAATGTTTTGCAGCCGCCCCCAGGTTTTGCATCATCTAGTGCGCCTGAAAAGAAAAACAATCTGGAGGAGATGGTGGCTTTATTTATCAAAGAACAGAGAGTACTGAATGTGAGTCTCCAGACATCAGTAAATAACCACGACGCAACTCTAAAGAACATGGAAGTGCAAATAGGACAGATCGCTTCAGCAGTGAACGCCCTTCAGAAGGGAAAATTTCCAAGTGATACTGAGCCTAACCCGAGAGAGCAGTGCAAGATGGTGACTCTGAGAAGTGGCAGAAGACTGGAGAACAGCTCAGAGAAGAAAAAGGAAGAAGAAAAGAGAAGGGATGAAGATGAAAGGACTAAGGCACAAAAAGCCTCCTCTGAAAGGTTCCAACATCCTCCTAACTCTATTAATTTAAATTGTGATTTTTCTAACAAATTTGCAGGTAGAAAAGAAGATGAAAGGCAGGATGACAAAAAGAAACTGACTGAGGAAGAAGTGGTTCCATGCAACTACCATGACAGAGGTTCGCATATTAGCCCACCCAAGCGGAGGGGCGAATGTCCAACCTTTGATTACAGGGAGTTACCTTTTCCTCAACGCTTTAAAAATGTCAAATTAGATGAGCAGTTTCAAAAGTTTCTAGAAATCTTTAGGAAGTTGTCTGTGAATATTCCATTGGTAGAAGTCTTGTATAATATGCCAAATTATGGAAAATTCATGAAAGAAATGCTTTCTAGAAATAAAAGTCTGAAAAAAGAAAATTTTAACTTGTCTGAAAGTAGCAGTACCATTATTTCTGGTAGGATACCTTCTAAACAGAAAGATCCAGGGAGTTTTACTGTTCCCTGCACCATAGGAGAAGTATCCTTCGATAGGGCCTTATGTGATTTAGGAGCAAGTATAAATTTGATGCCCTACTCTGTTTACAGGAAGATTGGTTTAACAGGTATGATGGACACCGACGTCACTCTCCAGCTTGCTGACAGATCAATTACCCACCCAATGGGTGTTGTGGAGGACGTGTTGGTGAAAGTCAACAAATTCATCTTCCCCGTAGATTTTGTGGTACTGGACATGAAGGAGGATAGAGAGGTGCCAATAATTTTAGGCAGACCTTTCCTAGCCACTGGTAAGGCTGAGATTAGCGTGCACACAGGTAAACTTACCTTGAATATTGATGATGAATCTGTTTGTAGTTTGCACACATGTTTTTCTATTGGTCCTGAATACTTGACTGATGATGATGATGAGGTAGACTATAATCTCGGCCTAGGCTTAGGAGAAATGATTATGGATAATGGGGATTTTGATCATGATGCATATTTAGATAATCCTCTGTTTGAGAATGATTTAGAACTGCCTGACTTTGAAAATGAATTAGACTTACCTGCTTGTGAAAATGAAAGATCTGCAGTTGATGATTTACCTTCCTTTGAAAATGAATTAGATTTGCCTGAAATGGATAATTTTGATGATGATATTGAATTGTCTGACTTTGAGGATGAGCATGAAATGCATAAGAAAGATTGCTTGATAGATAATTTTGAGTCTGATCATGGTTACAATGAATCTATTGAGTCTGATCTTGACATTCCTGAGTGCATGAACCCTGACAATGTGAATACCTTTTATTCGTGTCCTGATGATGTATATAGCATAGAATCTGACCCAGAGGAACTCGAATCTGTGCATAGTATAGAATCTGATCCTGAAATTCTTGAATTCTTGAATTCTTCTAATGATGAGTCAAATGATAGCTTAGTTGAATCGTTTTTTAATACTGAGTCTGAGGAATCTGCTGAGCACGTAGATATCTTTTTTGATGAATGGACTGGCATGATTGATAGGCCATCTTTAGATCCTAGACCAGTAGATATCATAACGCTTGATGACTATGTTAACAATTGTTTTGAGAATAGAGATTTAGAAAAGAGATTTGATGCAGCTGATTATTTTCTGAAATGTTATTATGATAATCTCTTTAGTGAAGATGGGCCAGGGGAAAGTTTTTTTTCTCCCCTGTTTGTAGTATGCAATTCGGTGCGTGATTTCTTGCAGGGCCCGGAGGATGATGAAAATTTTTATTTTGAGCCTTCGTAAGCGTGCCGAGCCTAGTCTAGCTAAAGACGTTAAAGAAAGCATTGCTTGGGAGGCAACCCAAGGATTAAAGTTTAGTTAGTTGTTTTTGCGGTAAATAATTTTCTTTGCTCCGTGATCCAATTTTGTTTTGCAGGATCACCTTAGCAAATCCCAAAATTCCAAATTTCCCATTTTTCATGGATCTAAAGGAAGAGGATGAAGCGCTCCTAGCTCAGGGAAGTCTCAGTATCTCTCTTTATGCTTTACTGTTTTAAAACATTGGGGACAATGTTTAGTTTAAGTTTGGGGGGGAGGCTTTCGCTGTGTTGAGCATATTTAAATTCTGTTTGATGCATGAATAGATAGCCATGACAGCCAAGGATGTGATTTTTGAAATTTTGGGAGAAAATGGTTTATATGTTGTGGAATCTGGGAGCACGGCAGAAATTGTGAAATTTTAAAATTTTTTGATACTTAGTTTTGATGTCTAAAACATGCAATAGTCTTATCTAATGACGTCTTTGAAAATCTAGATTCTTATTATGGTTTTTAAAGTTGTTGTCACCCCGATAGGCTTAGTTTCTAATACTAGAAAGTTCATGCTTGATTGCTCTAAAGAGCTAGGTAGAAAAAAATGCTATGCCTGCTGAGAGAAAAGCAAAAGCAACAAAAGAAAATATGTTGAAAAAGAAAACTTTTTGCTTGCACAAAAGAAAAGGCCTATGGGTAAAAAGAGCTACCTGCGGTGTGAACAGTTTGGCCAACTAGAGAATAAAATTCGGGTTAAGGGTCCCTGCACCGTAGTGTGAAAGCTAGTACCATTAGATATCAAAATGCAAGTTTGGGGGAGTAGCAAAAGAAAAAGAAAAGAAAAAGAAAAATCAATTGTGAGTTTTGCTCCCCCATGAAAAAGAAAATGACGACAGACACCTTAGTTTCTTTTTTTTTGCATGATAGAAGGACTCTGACCTATTAGGGGCTCTTAGCCAGTGTAGGGGAAAACAAATGGAGAAAGCCATAAGACTAATCTAGGTTAGTAAAAGAATCAATAGATAAGTCTTGAGCATGCTAATCATTAATCTTAAGTTCAAACTAGTTTAGGATTTCTTCAAGAGTATGCGGTGCTTGCTTATTCCACTTGCATGTTTTCCATTCGATCCTAAGAATTCCAAAATCATTGAGGGTTGAGTGATTCTATTTCATGCATCTTTAGAATTTATTTTGCTCGGGACTAGCAAAAGCTTAAGTTTGGGGGTGTGATAGCGAGCAGAAATGTCGCTATTTTAGTCTCAATTTATTAAGCTTTTCGGTGCTTTAATCGTGTTTTTTATGAAAATATTTAATGAATTTTGTTATTTGGTCCTTAGGAGCAAAGTTGGTGATTTTGGGAGAAAAAGTGCCAAAATTGAAGCAATTGAAGCCCAAATCCAAGCTTGGATCAATTGAGGGCCCAAAGAAGACAACCATGACAAAATGCCCAAAAGAATGAAGAAGAAGGCCCAAAAATCAGCCCAAAAAGAAGCTAGAAATCTGGAATTTTGAGGCAGCGTCGAGACGCTATGTAGGCAGCGTAGCGACGCTACCCTTTTGTGTTGCCCAAGCCGCGTGCGCAGCAGCGTCGCGACGCTACCCCTATTCCAAACCTATAAAAGGCGCCCCAAGGTGCCTCATTTTGCATCAATCATCATTCCAACAATTCCTTTTGGAATTCTTCCTTTCCTCTCTTCCTTAAGCTCCTTTGGAGCCCCTCTCAAGGCTTTCTAGCCTTTTTTAGAGGATTCTTTTAGTGGGAAAAATTTTGGGAGTTTTGGGAAGCATCTTAGGAGGCTCAAGGAGTAGTCAGCGGGGCTCCAAGCGTCAGCAAGGGGTTTTTCGACGGTCAATTCCTTTCCTTATATGCTCTTAATTATGTTTTCCATTGTAATTATGGTGGATATTTTAGCCATGTGTAGCTAAACCCCAATTTGGGGTCTTGAAATGAAATTATAGTTCAAATATTGTTATAATTTCTTATCTCTTGCCCATGTCCTAATTATTTGTATGGATGTGCTTAATGCTTTACTCAATCTGGCCAATTGTGTAATGATTCGATTCTTAATGGAAACTCGACGGAGAGAAATTAGGATAGATCATAATCCATGCAACTAGTTTAATTGCCCGTTGTGACACCGAGATTAGTTGATTAAACTTAGATTCCTAAAATTAATCAGAGCGTAATAATTAATGATTTTTAATAGCGCTAAGGACACTTAGGTTGTTAAAATGAATTAATTACAATTAGGGGAAACCGACAGGAGAACCTATGCGATTAACGGAGATTCTAGGATTATAATTAGTTGGGCAATGAGATAAGATAATTATAACAACTATTTAGCTAATAATTGATTTTCAAGACCCCTCCTCCCATTAAAAGAAAACTCTTTCTCCATATTTTATTTCTCGATTGATCAATTTATTTTCTTTAATTGTTTGAATTTGAATTCCTTTTTATTGCATGAGCTATTCCCTAAATATTATTTCGCCCAAGTATTTTTAGTGCTCAAGAGATTTTTGCTTTGCTTAATTTTCGCTTCGCTTCCCTGAGGATTCGATACTCGGTATTACTACCGTTTTATATTACTTGTGACGACCCGTGCGCTTGCTGAAAATCGCCCCATCAGCCGTTCAGAAAGGCAGTCTTGACATCCATTTGCCATATTTCATAATCGTAAAACGTGGCAATGGATAAAATTATTCTGATCGACTTCAACATGGCAACAGGGGAGAAAGTTTCTTCATAATCAATCCCCTCCCGCTGGGTAAAACCCTTTGCCACAAGTCGTGCTTTAAAGGTCTGTACCTTTCCAGCAGCGTCTCGTTTTCTCTTGTAGATCCATTTGCACCCTATAGGTCTAACCCCTTCAGGTTGATCTACAAGATCCCATACTGAATTAAAATGCATGGACTCGATTTCCAAGTCCATGGCCTTAATCCACTCATTCTTGTCAACGTCATCCATTGCCTGTTTAAAGGTTAATGGATCCTCGATCCCGTCATCAGGTATGACAACTAGAGTTTCAATTAAACCCAAATAGCGATCAGGCTGTCTAACAACCCTCCCACTACGTCGAGGTTTTCTTATTTCTTGAGAAGGACGCGATTGACTCGAGGTGCCAGCATCATCAACAACTCTTATTGATGTTTCGCTAGCTTTGTTAGATAGTTCACTTAATACGACTTTACTTCGTGGCTTGTGTTCTCTGAGGTGGTCTTCTTCTAGGAATGTAGCATTTGTCGATACAAGTACTTTATTTTCCTCAGGATCGAAGAAATATCCACCTCTCGTTTCTTTGGGATAGCCTACAAATAGGCAAAATCTAGAACGAGGCTCCAATTTCTTTGGGTTTGCATCTAGCACGTATGCAGGGCATCCCCAAATTCTGAAATGTCGTAATCTAGCTTTACGTCCTTTCCAGAGCTCAAACGTTATTTCAGAAACACTTTTTGAGGGAACTACGTTCAAAATATAAACTGCAGTCTCTACTGCATAACCCCAAAACAAGTTAGGCAACTGAGCATAACTCATCATCGAACGAACCATGTCCAACAAAGTTCTGTTTCTCTTTTCCGATACACCGTTTTGCTGAGGTGTACCAGGGGCTGAGAGTTGGGACGTAATTCCATGCTCTATCAAATAGTCTTGAAAACTTGAGTCCATATACTCTCCACCTCGATCGGATCGAAGTGTTTTTATCGTTTTACCTAATAGGTTCTCAACCTCGGCCTTGTACTCTTTGAACTTTTCAAAAACTTCAGACTTATGATGCAACAGGTAAAGATAGTCATACCTCGAATAATCATCAATGAAACTGATGAAATATTTGTACCCACCTCGAGCTCTAATGTTCATTGGTCCACAGAGGTCCGAATGAATGAGCTCTAGGGGCTCTTTGGCATGATAACCTTTTTCGGTAAAAGGTCGTTTTGTAATCTTGCCCTCAAGGCATGACTCACAAGGAGGCAACGAGTCGTCTTCTAACTTGTTTAGAAGTCCACTCTTGACCAATCTCCCAATCCTATTGAGGTTGATATGGCCTAACCTCAAGTGCTAGAGATAGGTAGCTTGAGAAACTCTTCCTTTTTTAGGTTGAGTCTCAGCGGTTTTAAACATCTCGTGATTTAAAATAGCTTTAGACTCAATTGGTCTCAAAACATACAATTTATTCTTCAAGTTTGCAGAGAAAACATCAATACCTCTTTTAGTTATGAACGTTTCATTAACAGAAAAAGAAATTGAGTAACCTTGTTCCAATAAACAAGATAAAGAAATCAAATTTCTTTTAATTTTCGGAACTATGTACACATTATCTAATATCATGTAACGTTCCTTGGTGAAGAATAATTTTATGTCTCCCACTGCAATAGTCGAGATGACTTCTCCTGTTCCAACTTTAAGAGTCATCTCTCCAGCTTTTAGCTGTTGCCAGGAACTCATTCCTTGAAATGAAGAACATACGTGATTAGTGGCACCTGAATCAAGTATCCAGGTAGAATCGTCGTTTTCCACTAAACACGTTTCCAAGACTAATAAATCGCATTTAGAGTCATGGATTATGTTTTTCTTGGCTATGCAGTTAGTTTGAGGATATTCCTCAGTTAAGACCAATCCTAAATTCTTTGCCACGTGGTTAGCGTTTAAGTAAGTATTCTTAGTCGTCTGTACTAAACCGTTTAATTTGGCATTTGACAAAGCACATTCGTTTTTCGACATATTGCTGAAACAAAAAAATTAATCTCTATTAGAAACATGCACTAAACCCATTAATCACATTTATCCAATCAGATTTAGCAAAAGCAATCATCGACCCATATATACAATTGATTTATTTGCAACGTAACTTCAGGGGTTTAGAATAACCGCTACCGTAAGGCAGTCAACTACTCCTCCTCTGAATCGAGACAATCTCGGCCAAATACTATTCCCAGAATAACTCTTACTCCAATAGTTATTAGCTAACGTTAATTTGGTCAAGACCATCTTGTAAGTGTTACCCATCATTTTCAGATCTCAGAGGGCGGCCCCAATAATGCCACCGTAGGGAAGAGCTAATGTTGGGAATGGCCCTAGGAAACCCTATCCATTTCTGGAGTTTGCATTGTTCCGAATCCCATGCGTAAGCCCTCTGTAGGGTGATCGCTCCCAGGGCGACTCGCAGGCAGCGCATAGGAATCTCACGGTGCAACCTAATGATGGAGACCGCAGGATACGTTTGACACGTTTCCTTCTCCCAGTTACTATGAACACTTTCCCCATTCACCTTGATATTAACCCATGCAAACACCATCCGTAGGGGAACGCTCCCAGGGCGCCTCGAGGCCAAGCATAGATCTCACAGTGTGAACTCAGGGGGACGTGAGAATAGAAACTTAATATGAATATTTCGTTTCTATACTTTTCCTCCCACTAAAGTGTTGTAAAGTTTTAGGGTCTATTACTTAGGTAAATTCTGGCTAAATGAATCTATTTAAGTCTATGCCTTATTAAACAAGGTCTTTACACTAAAGTCAAGATATCCTTCCAACTCTATCCAACTTGAACAAACATGGAATGGACATTAATCTAATCTGTATTTTTGTAGGGACAAAGAGGAGACGGCAGCGTACCTCTTATGTGCAGGAGCAAATGTGGTAACGGTTTTGGAATCTCACTATTCCTTCTAAAATCAAGATTTGCGGATGGAGAATTTATTCAGATATCCTTCCAACTCTATCCAACTTGAACAAACATGGAATGGACATTAATCTAATATGTATTTTTGTAGGGACTAGAGGTTTGTGGCTTAAGTATTTCTACTCTACTTACTTGTTTTGGTTGGATGGTAGGAAGAAGTGGACAACTCTAGACTACCCAGAAAGAATGTGGAAGGACAAAGAGGGAGAAACCATGAACGAAAGGAAGATGATCGACAAGCTTCTCATTTGCTGGCAGATTTTGAATCAGAGGAATACAATTTATCACAACAACACGAGGCCAGACATGGAGAGACTAAAAGCCCAAATAGACAAGTATTTGGAGGAGATTCACAAAGGAGGAGATGCTAACCTGGATCCTAATCGGCATCTGCAACCCGAGATGATGGGCTCGATAAGATGGCTTCCTCCCCAAAGAGCATCAATGTGGCGAAATTGGTTGGATTGTGAGACGATGTGATGGTTGTTCGATTATGGCTGGGTACTGCTACATCTATAGAGCGTGGAAAATTAGATGGCTGGAGGCAACAACAATGTGCGACGGGCTACGATCGATTCCCTCATATCAGAGTGGTTAGTGATGCTATGCAGGTTATTCGCCTTCTCAACAACGAAGACAATGACGAGACAGAGGTGGTGAATTTCATTGAAGAAACTCATGCCCTAAGCCAAGAAAGGAATATCATCGGTTTCTTTCATGTTGCAAGAAGATTTAATAAGATGGCCACCATCTGGCCCAAAAAGCTTGTTCTAGTGGGGAATCTGAAATTTGGTTTGATGTATTTCCTAATTGGTTGAGTTTATTAAATAACTCTGATATTGGGGTTTCTTATACTACCGGTAGGGGTACCTATCCCACAGGAGATATCCCAACAGTGGCTTTGGTTTGAGTTTATGAAATATTTCTTTCTAAAAAAAATGTCTCTCTTTTAACCTATAGTTTTAATGTGCCTCAAATGTACATTAATTATAAACTAAAGAATCAATTTGATTAAATCATATTTAACCAAATTTAATTTAATTAATTAATTAATTCTCCAATTAATGAATTCTTTAATTAAATATCGAATATTTAATTAATTTTTCATTCGAATCATATTCAAATAATTCTCTCATATACTATAGTTTTAATATGAATCTCTATGCATATTAATTTTACCCTATAGTATTTATATGAATCTAATTCATATTTAATATTTGAACCCCTTCAAATATTTAATTTCTCTCATCAATTAATTTTGAATCACATCCAAATTAATTTTATTACAAAGTTTAATTCATTAATTAAACTTAAACTATAATGTATTTTCATACATTATATTAATTGTATCAAATACAATTAATTAAAATTCCGTTAATATTCAAGACTAATTAATCTCAAAACCCTTTACGAGCTAGCAAGTAGACCTAATCAACCTACATATCAGAAACTCCAACGATAAGTGATTAACTAGCTAAACTCATTAACCAAATTAATCAACGTTTGTTAACTATGGGTCACTCCACTAAAGACCCACAACTGCACTCTTCTCATTGTAGAATGTTTCTGTGTCCACGGATATCAACCATACCAGTAAGTCAATCCTTCACGAGTGTTCGTAACGCCAGTTGGGTCAAATTATCGTTCTACCCCTGGATTACCTCTGGATCCTTAAGTACCACTGATCTCTCTAATGAACAAGCTGTTTAGGATCCAACCACTAAACATAAATTCCTCTCGAGCCAAGAGAGGACAACATGCTTTTGTTCAAGACCCAAAAACAGTCCTTAAGGAAACACACATCTACTTGCCCCAATAAGGGAATGGGTGAATTCCATATTGTGCTGTTATGTTCCCAACCCCTATTCGGTCTTGCCCCTGAAATGGTAGGCTTATTGAGTTGGCGTATTGGCCACTTTCACCCATACAAATCTAAGGACAATCCCTCATGATAAGAGGTTCATAATAGACTCAGGATTCATATTGAGTTACCTAGGTTATCCTATTAAAATAGAAACTTAAACTAGTTAACGACGTTACATCTAGTGGTTACTATTTCACGGTCCGGTCTTATGAAAACTCATTGCGTATGATACCCTCATTCGCATGTCTCCTACATGGATGCTTTGGATCAATGCATCTGTATCGAATTCAAAGCGAGTCGTATCACATAGTGTTACTAGGATAAGGTACCCAACCTTATCCATGTACTATAGACCATTTAGATTGTTACTTGGACACTGATCTCTGTATGTCCCAACATACTAGTACAAGTTTCATTTAAACAACCTTGGATCTTAGTTTATTGGATTTAGGGTTAATTAATGCAAAACTTGATTATTCTATAACAAATTATTGAATCACTCAAATAACACTTTATTGAGGTTAATTAATTTGTTTCATTTACTATTTACGAGTTTTAGGGCATAAAACCCAACAAATGGGCTTGATCGAATCACGAACATGTCGTGGACACCGTTAATGTCTTTCACGCTATTCTCGGATCCGTCGCGGGTCATTTTGAACGAGTGTTTTGCGCACCTAACCGGCTGTTTTGACTTCAAAACTGACTGGACTACCTACTAACAACATTTTCATTGCTCCTCAACTACTCCCCACACTACATAAGTCCTCGATTCGAAGAGAAATTCAAGAAGAACTCACTGGGAAGAAGATGGTGGTGAAAGAACCCTAGTAGACGCCCATGAGTAGGGATGCCCGAGGTTCTTTTTAGAAGACTGAATATAACCTTTAGTTAGACATCAAACCTGAGTGTTTGTAGAGATTTTCACCCTATTCCCACTTGTAAAGGAGAGTAAAGTATCGAGCGAACTCTAAAAGGATTGGATAAAATAAAAAACCCTAGTTTTAGCTACTGCACCTTATTTTCTAGCACTTGTTACTTTTCATTACTTTGTTTTCTTTATTCATTTATTTCAATGAAAATTTGTTCATTTGCATTATATTCCATCTTGCGTAGCTAAATTCCATTGAAAGGTTTGATATAGTGAATTCCCTTTATGGTTTAAATAGCTTGAAAGTGTTTATTTGCTTAAGTTCTATTCATTGCATGTCACTCTTTACTGAATATCATTCTAAATCTTGTTGAGTTTAACTTGATCACTTAGACTTTGCATGCTCTGTGAGTTTGATCCTGAAAGTGACAAGCAATATCGGTTTTTGTAAAGGTGATATAAGAGAAAGGGCTCGAAAGAGTGTATTCGGTATTATAAGGGCAGGTCGCCTTATAACAATTATAGGGTTATAGGTTGCATGCGTGAACTATTTATGTTGGAGTCGAGTCACAGAAATGTGCATAACGGTACTCGGTTAGCATTCTAATGGTTCTTGGGAGCAAGGCAAAATAGAAGTTAATTCTAACCAAATGCATGCATAGACTTAGGTTAAATAAGTCATGATTAGAGTTATTTGCCTTAGGGTTGAAGCTATATTGAATACCTCGATTATTTATCATTGTTTTCCTTTACTTGTTTATTTCTTTGTTTTACAAAACCCATCATCAGTTATTTCTTTGGTTACCTTTCTTTCAAGCAATCTTTGAGCAGTTTCTTCTTCAAATTTGTTTTTTCAATTTAGTCCCTATGGGATCGATACCTTTGGAATACTTCCAGAGATTTGATTACTGCATGCGATAGTGTCTACTTGCACTAGGTTGGCTGAATTAATCTCAATCTATATTTACCATCTTTTCCTAACATCCATCATTCAGTCACTACACCAGCATCAACAACCTTATAAGAAAAGTAGCCCCAGTTGAAGACAAAATTGTCAAGGCAACACACAGAAGAGATTTTCGCCCGATATGCGGCTGCAACTGCGGGACATTCCCGGGATCTGCACAAAATCATCTAAAAATCCCAAGTCTCATATCAAATCTCCAAGGATCGTGCATTCTTACCTTCCAAGGCTCTCTCACACAGATCTCAGTAGCCAACCCTACCTTTCAAGGTCTATAAAAGGCGACCAGGATGCAAGAAGCAAAAGGAGCTCGGAATTTCGTTCTTAGGATAGATTTTAAGTTTTTCTCTCTTCTCATCTTGTAACCACTCCGACTTCCGGGTCTTTCAGCCTATATCGGTTCTTGAAGGAGTCGATGAGACACTAGCAGAAGCAATTTGGATCTAGAACCTCTTAACTTCATTAATTTTGGAATTGAAAACATGCACAAAAATGACCGAAAAAACAGAGTTTCAAGAGTCTGATCTTGTTGAGTTAGATCTCACTTGTGCAAGTTAATTTTGAAAAAATTTTAATTCGTCTCCCTCATTGGTCCTTGTGTGCATGTCTCTTGCTTACTTGACTATTGACTTTTGAGCCTTGAGGATTGAGTTATGATTATTGCATCCATTCTTCTACTGTATGTTTGATTTGTAGTTTGCTCGAGGACTAGCAAAAGCTTAAGTTTGGGGGTATTTGATAGCGAGCATAGCTAGCTACTTTTACTTATTTAATTTAGCTAGTCTTTTATGATTTTTGGGCCATTTTATTGTGCTTTATTGTTTATTTTATAGGAAAGCGATGATTAGAGCTAAAACGTGGGATTGGAGTTAATCGGGTGTTCGGGACGTGAAAATATGCCAAAGAACCGGAAAGTTCAAGCAACAAGGAGTCAAGAGAGGGCATTCTGCCCATCAGCGTCGAGACGCCAGTCTTGGAGGGTCTCGACGCTGGTTTTCCTTAATTAGAAGAGGCGGCAACGTTACAGCGTTGAGACGCTATGACAATAGCGTCTCGACGCTACCGTTATTTCCATTCCAGATGCGCGTATTTTAGAGGCAGCGTCGAGACGCTGTCTTGATAGCGTCTCGACGCTACGACGAAAAATCAGAATATAAGCTTCCTTTCGGTTAGGTTTTTGGGAGAGTGAATTTTGGGACCTTTTGGAGCCGTAAACAGGGCAAAAACAGAGAGGATTAAGGTTGAAACAAAGGGAGAGATTCGGAAATCAACCCATTGTTCGTGGGGATCGTGACGAGGACGTTCGGTCTCGGCCTACATTGAGTTTTCTTTTCCCTTTCCTTTTCTTTATCTAGATTTTATGGCATTATTATGTTTAGTTGAGCTTGTATTTACATTCATGAGTAGCTAAACTCATAGCTTAGGGATTGATGTAGTTGATTTTGTTCATGGATTGATTTATGGTTTAAGTTGTGCAATGTTTATTATGTTTGTAATCTTGATTTAATGTTTTCAATTAATTGGCCATTAGTTGAATGATTTAAGTTTCGAATCTAGCTCGGGAGAGGGGATTTGATTTAGACTTACTCAAGATTGCATGACTAAAGTTTAGTTTCTAATTCGTGATGGTTTTAGATTAACTTTAGAATTGGTTAAAAGATCTCATTGCCTTGCATGATTAATAGACTTAGATAGGGATATCAAGTTGGTTAATTTGCATGAGAATCAATTATACTCGGGAGAGGTAGTTGTGATTAAAGGGTCTTTGGCTCATAATTTCATTGTGCATAATAACTTACTCCTTAAAATCAATCCTAAACTAAATCGGCGAAATCAATTCCCTAAGTAGTTTTCCCAATTGAAATTCCACACTTTCTTTGTTTTTTGATTTAGTTTTCTTATTATTCAATCATCACTTTTTGATCCCTAAATAAAATTGAGCGAGATAATTCACAATACTTGATTTGCTTAAAAATCCAATCCAGAGGACGACATTCGAATTTACTTTCACTATATTATTACTTGACCCGTGCGCTTGCGGTAGGAAAAGTCCACATCAAGTTTTTTGCGTCGTTGCCAGGGATTGGTATATCTAGTTAAATTAATATCGTGGAAAAATTGTTCGGTCTTAATTTAGGGTGTATTTTATTTTTTTATTTTTATTTTGTAGATAGATTGCATTTTTTCCTTATTTGTTTTTATTTTCCATATTTGCTTTTCTAATTTAGTTTTTCTTTTAGTTGTGTAATCTTTTCCTTATTTGTTTTTTGTGTTATTTTCTTGATTTTTTTTCTTTATTTAGATATTTTTTCCTTGTTAGTCTTTTGCCTTAATTGTAATTTTCCATATTTGTTTCTTGTTTTCCTTAATTAGATAGTACTTTCCTTTTCTAGATTATATTTTCCATATTTAGATTTATCCATATTAGATTTTTTCCATGTTAGATTTTTTTTTGTTTGAGTCTTTGTCATTTGTTCTTGTTGGGTTATTGTTTGATTGAAAGCCTAATTATCATTGTTGCTTTAATTGATTTGAATGGTTTTTTATTCAACACCATATTCCAATTTTTCATCTTCAAGTTATACCCCTTTAAATGAAAATTCTTCCTTGGAAAGCATAGTTCAAAATTATATTGAGGAGTCTAGAGCGAGGAGTCTAAAAATTGATGAAATCATAAGAGGACTTCAAGCTCCACAGGAAGTTAGTGAGGTGGGATCCACTTCCATAAGTTGTCTAGTGAGTCATGTGGTCGATGATTCATTGGCACCCATTCATGAGCGTAGTTCTTTCGATCTTGATAAGGATGAGCAATTAGGGGTAAGTTGCATGAATAGTGGGGATGAATTGGAGAGTTGGAGCACCTATCAAGAACATAGTTGTGAGGAAGAAAAAGAAAATGAGCTTGTAGTGTCAGTGGAAGTTCAGGAGGTAGAGTTTGAGGTTGAAAAGCCTTCGTCTGTTTTATCTTCTCCATCTATTTTGATTATTCCTTTTTCTATTCTCACGAGTCAGTTTTAGAGTCAGAGTCTCTTTATTTTGATCTTTCTCCTTTTATGTTTATTTTAGTAAAAAATACCAAAAATAATTCTATTTCAGGGGCCCATGAGAAGCTGGTAAGCTTGCTAGCAATAGTGAGTTTTATTGATTCAAGAAAGAAGGGTCCAAAGAAATACGAGAATTTTTATGTGCCTTGACAGACTGCACGAGCACGTCGAGCTAGAGACGATAAACAAACGCTTATGGGAGGCAACCCAAGTTACTTTGTTATTGTTTTTTATGTCTTGTTGTTTTTGTTTTGTAGGAGTTCCCGTGCTCTTGTCTTTGCCAATCAATCATGAAAAGATCATCATTATTCCAGGCCAGTATTGTTCACTTCTTTCATTCTTTTATTGTTCTCATGCTTGTTTGTGCCTTATTTTCTTTATACATTGAGGACAATGCATGTTTTAAGTTTGGGGGTGGATTAGCATGTTTGTGGAGCCCTTGAGCATTTGAGTTCGGGCTATAGTTTTGAGCTTTCTTTGAATTATGCATATGGTTGTTGTCTGGATGTACTTTTGCATGATTACGATGTCCTAGGATAGGCTTTCTTGTCAATTTTTAAGCTTGTGATGAGTTGTAAGCATGAGTGTCCAAAAGGGAGACTTTTTAAAGTTTTTCTAGGAGATGGCTTGCATGAGTAGAGTATTTGTCTTGGCTAGATTTGGATTTGAATGCTTAGGAGCGAATTATTGGGTTCATATGCTTGTTGTCACCTCGATAGGTGTAGGGTAGAGCTAAAGAGTTAATTTTTTGCAAATTAGCATGTTTGATCTTGCTTAGGAGAAAAGAAAAGAATATCTGCTTATCATGTTCATAATGAAAAAATCATTCTTGTTGTTACTGTTGAAAAAGAAAAAAGAAAAAAGTCATGACTTATGCGCACAATTTGCAATGGTTAATAAAGATTAAGGCAAAAAGAACTACCCCTGTTGTGATCAGTTAGGCCAACCAGAGAAATCTCGGGTTAAGGGTCCCTGCAATGGGTGTGTGAAAGCTAGTGCCACATATACATGCTTAATTTAATTGTAAGTAAAAAGCACCTAAGTATGGAGGAAAACAAACTAATTTGTTTCATTAACTCATTAGTGAAACCTTAGTGCCAGTGTAGAGGGAAGATGAGCTGAGAGTTTAATAATCCAATCCCGGGCTAGTAGAGTCTTATCTTGTTGAGTTAAATCTCGCTTGTGCAAGTTAATTTTGGAAAAATTTTAATTTGTCTCCCTCATTGGTCCTTGTGTGCACGTCTCTTGCTTGCTTGACTATTGACTTTTAAGCCTTGAGGATTGAGTTATGATTATTGCATCCATTCTTCTACTGTATGTTTGATTTGTAGTTTGCTCGAGGACTAGCAAAAGCTTAAGTTTGGGGGTATTTGATAGCGAGCATAGCTAGCTACTTTTACTTATTTAAGTTAGCTAGTCTTTTATGATTTTTGGGCCATTTTATTGTGCTTTATTGTTTATTTTATAGGAAAGCGATGATTAGAGCTAAAACTTGGGATTGGCGTTAATCGGGTGTTCGGGACGTGAAAATATGTCAAAGAATCGGAAAGTTCAAGCAACAAGGAGTCAAGAGAGGGCATTCTGCCCATCAGCGTCGAGACGCCACTCTTGGAGGGTCTCGACGCTGGTTTTCCTTAATTAGAAGAGGCGGCAACGTTACAGCGTTGAGACGCTATGACAATAGCGTCTCGACGCTACCGTTATTTCCATTCCAGATGCGCGTATTTTAGAGGCAGCGTCGAGACGCTGTCTTGATAGCATCTCGACGCTACGACAAAAAATCAGAATATAAGCTTCCTTTCGGTTAGGTTTTTGGGAGAGTGAATTTTGGGACCTTTTGGAGCCGTAAACAGGGCAGAAACAAAGAGGATTAAGGTTGAAACAAAGGGAGAGATTCGGAAATCAACCCATTGTTCGTGGGGATCGTGACGAGGACGTTCGATCTCGGCCTACATTGAGTTTTCTTTTCCCTTTCCTTTTCTTTAGCTAGAGTTTATGGCATTATTATGTTTAGTTGAGCTTGTATTTACATTCATGAGTAGCTAAACTAATAGCTTAGGGATTGATGTAGTTGATTTTGTTCATGGATTGATTTATGGTTTAAGTTGTGCAATGTGTATTATGTTTGTAATCTTGATTTAATGCTTTCAATTAATTGGCCATTAGTTATATGATTTAAGTTTCGAATCTAGCTCGGGAGAGGGGATTTGATTTAGACTTACTCAAGATTGCATGACTAAAGTTTAGTTTCTAATTCGTGACGGTTTTAGATTAACTTTAGAATTGGTTAAACGATCTCATTGCCTTGCATGATTAATAGACTTAGATAGGGATATCAAGTTGGTTAATTTGCATGAGAATCAATTATACTCGGGAGAGGTAGTTGTGATTAAAGGGTCTTTGGCTCATAATTTCACTGTGCATAATAACTTACTCCTTAAAATCAATCCTAAACTAAATCGGCGAAATCAATTCCCTAAGTAGTTTTCCCAATTGAAATTCCACACTTTCTTCGTGTTTTGATTTAGTTTTCTTATTATTCAATCATCACTTTTTGATACCTAAATAAAATTGAGCGAGATAATTCACAATACTTGATTTGCTTAAAAATCCAATCCAGAGGACGACATTCTAATTTACTTTCACTATATTATTACTTGACCTGTGTAAAATTATAATTTGACAAGTGTAAAATTTTGGTTCAGGCCATCAAGTGTAAAATTTGACATTCGAATTTACTTTCACTATACTATTTAGATCAATTTACTTTCACTATATTATAATTTGACAAAAGTGACTCTCAACACATAATTTCGGCAGCATAACTGCGTAAAATGGCCTGAACCAAAATTTTACACTTGATGAGCAATTAAAGCACTTCTAAACGGTCCACCCAACTCCACCATACTACAATTCAGACACACAACCTACTTCACTATACAAGTCAGGCCTCATAACACATTCACCAAGTTAGCTACGCAACAGAGCGCTTTATTAATCAGCTTTTAACAACAAACGAATGCTAGATACAACTTTATTCATAAATGCTGATACCTTTAAGAACAAAGCTAAACCACGGTTTAATAAAAACTAATCATCAAATGAAACCCTCACCTTAGCAGAAATATCAAATGATAGAATCAAGCTAGCCTACTAAGAGCATCACAAAATAAAATTAAACCATTAACTATAGCCTAATCCAACACATCAAGGAAAGAAACTCGAGCTGCCTAAGGTTCCTCCTCGTAGTTCTCTTCTTCCTCACCAAGATCCAGCTCGTCATCCAAACCTGCAACATCTAAAATGTTGGGGGGAGATGGAGAAGGGGGTATCAGTACAACCGTGGTACTGGTAAGCAGCTCACACTTACCAAGCCATAAACAATCAACCAATACAACCAACATGTTTAGCACACGCATCCAACAGGCTTTCATAACCACGAACAGGCAACACGCTTAAGCAACCACATAAATCCAACATGCTTTTAAGTCATACACTAACAATTTGCTTAAAAACCACAAACTCGTGCAAATGCAACACACACTATGCAACACACGCACTAGACTCCACATGATTTCCGCGTCATGCTCCGCTAATACATGATTTCCACGTCATGCTCCGCTACACATGAATTCCGTGCCATGTGCTGTGCTACTTACATGATTTTCGCGTCATGCTCTGCTTCACATGAATTTCGCGCCATGTGATGCACTACTTACATGATTTATGCGTCATGCTCTGCACCTACCCCACATGAGTTCCTCGCCATGTGTTGCGCCACTCTTACGTGATTTATGCGTCACGTTCCGCTACACATGAATTATGCACCATGTGCTGTGCCTCACACCCAACTCATGCTACACTTTCCCTATGCAACATGCAAGCCATAATCAAATGCTTAACTCAACATCTCATCATGCTTAAGACAAACAACCATCATGTTTAAACATCTTAAGCGTACACATCTCAAGCCATCCAAAAGATACATTACATGTTTCATACAAAGCACTTTAAGGATCACATCACAACAGTTCATATATATATAACGATTCATACATAGCACAAGTATGAGTTAAGTAGGAAACAAACAAACATACTTTAGGCACTCAAACAAGCTTAGTAAGTACAAACTACTTACCTATAATGCTTCCAAAGCAACCTTAGTAATCCAAGGTAGTCCAAGAAAGCCCCTAAACACAAGGATAATTTCTACTGAATTAGAACCAACTCAAAGATACTCTAAACAAGCTTTAAAGGTCTAATTCAACTAAGAAAAGACATATTTCCTTGCTGGACAACCGCTCAAGATCTCCCAAATTAAAAACCCAAAACCTTTAGACCATGGGCAACCATGTCTAAGGCTCAACGGGCAATGGGTATTCGTTGGATGACCATGTCCAAGGCTTTTCAGCCTCTGGAAAACAAGTAAAAAGTCACACGAATGACATTCTAAGAACTCCTAAAACTTAGGCAATACAACCAAGGCCCAGTTAATTAATGAGACTTGATCTAACATGCTTTTTAAGCCACGAACAACAAGCAAAAGCTCATTTAAACCATGCTTAAAGAAGCTATAAGGGCCGGGTAAAACTATAAAGGCGGCAAGACGAAATGGGCATTGATGAACTATAAGAATTTCAACTAAAACAACAACGATAACCCAATTATAAACACATTTTAGTACCTATAACGACTTGGCACCACTTTAAGAGCCTACATAGCTAGTGGGCAACAACATTAAACAACTAATTAATAAGCTTATTCTAGGACTTATGAAGGTTGAGCAACACCTACGAGCCTAGATAAACCATGGGTAACGACCAACACGTGCTCCTAAGGCTTAAACAACTAATGGGTAGAAAACTACAACGATATAAACCAAGGGACGGGAATGAAACTTACCCAAACGAACCCGTTTCAACACTAGACGGGTTATCCTAACCTCTAACAATGCGCTAGAATGATCCTTGGGCAGTGGGTATTCGAGTTGAAGTGTATCGAACTCAATCGAACACTTAGGCAGCGCTGCAGATCAGAAAATCAAACACAACCTTAATTTTCCAGAACCTAAAAAGAATGGGTATTTTTACTTTAAGCTCTAAACAAGGATGGGTATTAGCTAAACCTACCGGAATCGCTAAGCGACGACGAAACACCCACGAATTGAGCAAAGATGGCATCGGACAACAACTAATAAGACCTTAAATCCTGAAATACGGAATCCATAGCGAGTGGGTACTTGCTTAAACTTGAATAAAGGTCCAAAGGAGCATGGGTAAGGGATTAAGCTTACCAAAAACGCCAAACGACCTCGAAAACACCCGAAATAGCTGCTGGACAGAGGGAAAAACGCGAGGAACGATACTTCGAGCTGCTAGGACGCGAAATCTGACCAAAACAGATGCAAAGGGACTTATATCGAGCTTTAAATCACAAGGAACAACAGAAAAGAGCTTACCCACGACCTTTACCATGTTGAAAACCCAAGGAAAAGAGAGACCCGCACGAGAAGAGGACCCACGCACGGCGGCGGCGACAGTGCGAGAAGGAGAGTGAGACGCGACTAGAGAGAGAGAGATCGTGGAAAACTCTCGAGAAGAGAGAGAAAATCGTGCGAAGGGGCGGCGCGACGAGCTGGCGGCACTACAATCGTCGGCGGCGCGATCTGAACGGAAACGGCGACGGCAGAGGCTAAAGTTCAAGGGGGGGCTTCTCACGGCAACACCAAGATGAGGGAGAGAGATGAAGAGGGTTTGAGAGGCTAGGGCTTTTTCCTTAATTTTCTTTTTCCTTTTCCTTTGAATCCCTTTCTTTTCCTTTTCTTTTTTTCATCTTTTCTTTTCTCATAAACCCATAAAACAAACCACCCAAAAATAGGATTACTAAGAATAGAACTCCAACTTAAATCCCTTTTATTATCATAAACTTTTCAACGTTTCCACCTTATAACAACGGTAACTTGAAATTTAACGAGCTTTAGGAAGGAAATTTAATTACTTTAACGCTCATATTACCTGAATAATTTCCCAATGCCTTGGTATTAAAATTTAAACCCCTAAGTTCAAGCCGAAATAACAATTATATTCCTCTTGACTATATTCATGGAATTTAATTAACACCAGAAAAGCACGAGGCGTCACAGCTAGACATCAAACCTTAGGGTTTGTAGGGATTTTCAACCATTCCCACTTATAAAAGTGAGAGAGTGGAGTGTCTAAGCGAACTCTAGAAGGATTGGATAAAATAGAAAAAACCCTAGTATTTGGCTACTGTCATTATTTCCAGCTTTGGTTACTTTTCATTTATCTGTATTCTTTACATCTTATTTTCAATGAAAAGGTATTCAATTGCACTTTATCTCATCATGAGTAGCTAAATTTCGTTGAGGGGTTCAATATGGTGAATTCCCTTATGGTTCAATAGCTTAAAAGTGTTTTATTTGCTTAAGTAATGTTCAATGCATGTCATTTTTTATTGAATATCATTCTGATCTTGCTGAGTTTAAATTGATCACTTAGACTTTGCATGCTATGTGAGTTTGATCCCGAAAGGGACAGACGATATCAGTTCTCATAAAGGTGATATAGGAGAAAAAACTCGAAAGAGATTGTTTGGTGGTATAGGGAAAGCTGCCTAAGGCACCATATATCAACTATAGGGTTATAGGTTGCATTCGTGAATTATCTATGTCGGAGTCGAGTCACAAAAATGTGCATGACGATACTCGTTTAGCCTTCTAACGGTTCTTGGGAGCAAGGCCAAATAGAAGTTAAATCTGACCCAATGCATTGAATAGACTTAAGTTGAATAATCCATGATTACGGTTATTTCCTTTGAGATGAATCCATATTGAAATCAATCATCAATCATTTCTTTGGTTACCTATTTTTAAGCAATCAGTTGAGCAGTTTCTTCTTCAAATCTGAATTTCCAATTTAGTCCTCGTGGGATCGATACTCTCGTTTTATTTATTGTTTTGATTCTTTATTCATTTACTTGTGTTATTTATTTTTCTAAAAATCAATCATCAATCATTTCTTTGGTTACCTATTTTTAAGCAATCAGTTGAGCAGTTTCTTCTTCAAATCTGAATTTCCAATCTAGTCCTCGTGGGATCGATACCCTTGGAATACTTCTAAGGTTTTTATTACTACGTGTGATAGTGTATACTTGCACAAAGGTTGGCTGAATTTATCTTTATTATTATCTATCATCTTATCTCACATCCATCATGCAGCCTCTACCACACCAATAACCATGATTAGTAAGTCGACCTTTCACAGGTTGTTCGTAACTATAGTTGGGTCAAATGTCCGTTTTACCCCTAAAGTTACATATGTTTCCTTAATTCTCCACTGAGTCCCTAATGAACAATTGGTTTGTGGTCCAACCACTAAACCTAATACCTCTCGGGCAAATGAGAGGGCGGGATCCCTTTGTTCACGTCTCAAAGTCAGCACCTAAGGGAACAACCTCTCTACTATCCCTGGATAGGGTAGGATTGAATTCCGTCTTGCAGGACTATGTCCCCAGCTATCTACCCGGTCTTTTCCCCAAAATGGTAGGCTTATTGAGTCGACGATGATGAACCACTCTCACCCATGCAGATCAAAGGATAATCTCGAATAAACATGAGTTCATAGTTAGTTCATGATTAAGATCAAGTTACCTAGGTCATCGCTTTGAAACAGTCAGCCTTGTCAGTAAACAACGTTATAAAGCAAGAGTGACTCATTTCTCAGTCCTGGTCTTATGCCAACTCATTTGCATAGGGCGCCCCCACTCACATGTCTCTACACGAACGATTCAGTATCACATCGTTTGCATTATATACAAAGTGGGCCGCGTCACATAGTTTTCCTAGAATTAGGTACCCAGCCTTATCCCTAAACTATAGACCGTTTAGGCTATTACTTGAACTTGATCTATTTTTATGTCACTACATAAAGTTCAAGTTTTCATAAAATAGTCCAAGGTTACTAGTTTATTGGATTTGTGGTTATTTAGGCAATACTAATCATTCAAAATCAATAACACTTTAATTGAATGGAAATAACTCTTTATTTATAAACAATCGTCAAATGTTACATTTACTATCTACAAGTTTTAGGGCATAAAACCCAACAGTTCTTCCATTCGAAAGAAGAAGAAGAGAAAGGCTTGTCTCTCCTTGAAAAAGGGCAAGAGCAAGCTAGATAGAGAGGAGAAGATCCTTAATCAAGTCTAGTCTTTATTTTTTGTTTAAGTCTTTTAGTTTCAGCATTCTTTAGTTTCTGTTTTCTTTCAATTTCAGTTGTAAGTTATAACTCTTGTACTCAATTCTTTTATCTAATATGAATTCAAGTTGTTTTTCTATTTTGTGTTCTCTTTACTTTTGTCTTACACTTTACTTTCATCCATGAGCTAAGCCTCTTCTCGGAGGTTCAAATATGTGGATGCCTTGAGTAGAAGAAAGTCCCACCTATGGAAAAGCAACCTTGCTCCCTCTTAGCAGTATTTGTTTTTGTTGACTTTATGTTTCATTGTTAGCTTAAACTGATCACTTAAGTTAGCATAGTTTGTATTTAGCTGATGGCCGAAAAGTTGGAGTTAAATATGCAGTTTCACAAAATAATAGTGGAAAAGATCCTAGAAATAGGACTTTGCTTTCTTGCATCCTAGAAATAGGACTGGGACCACTAGGGTCTTAAGAGTCATGAGCATTAATTACCTAAGATTCAGCTAGCCCTAGAAATAGATGTCTAGTTGTCTTAGACTTCTAAAGGCACTTACAATGGAACTGGATAGAAGTAGGACTTAACTCACAATCTAGTTGTCAGGGTAATTGCTGGCGCAACTGAAGGATTCTATCTGCACCATGTCTATGTGGGCAACTAATAGCGTGCATAGCGATCTATTTTTCCCTGTTCATTTTAGTTTGTCTTTGAGTATTATTTGGCCAATTTAATGCACTTTCATGTTCTTTTTGTAGGAATTGATTAATAGGAATTGATTATTGAAGCTAAATCAAGAATTTGGAGTTGATCAAGTGTTCGGGACACTGACAGAAGTCAAAGAAACGAAAAGGAACCAAGTTGGAGGCTTATCAAAAGTGGAAGACCCGAGAGTTTGCAGCGAGACGCTGCCATTTTGGCGTCTCGATGCTGCTAAAATATCCTTAAACAGAATGAGTGGTAAAGGCGATAGCACCGCGACGCTGTCCCTAACATCTCGACACTGTCAAGAATTTCCATATCATAATAAGGTGGCAAGCGACAGCAACACGACGCTGTCCATAGCGTCTCAACGCTGTTGACAGATTCCTATAAATACAATCTTATGTTCTACGGCTAAAGGGAGTTCAATTTGAGAGATTTTAGCCCTAATTTTGACTAGAGGCCTTCTATGGGAGCTGAAGCAAGACCTAGGAGTGGGAACCAAGCTTGAAGACATGGAGATCGTGATGAGGACGTGTCGGTTTCAACGGATTCAAGAGTTTTCCTTTCTTTTCCTTACCTCTGTCAGCTTTTATGGTTTTTTCATATCTAGCTTATATCTTAACGCCATGTATGAGTAGCTAGACGTGTTTCTTAGGGATTGATCGATGTAGTCATTTATGTTTATGGATTGATTGTTGGGATGTTTTGTGCACTTATTTTATGCACGCAATTATGTTTAAATGCTTACAATTAATTGGCCACTAGTCTAAAGTAGAATTCTAAGATCGGGAGATTTAGAATAGCTTTAGAAGTTTTCAAAAGAACTAAAAGTCTTGCATGTTAGTGGACTTAGATAGGGATATCAAGTTAATTAGTTGCATGAGAATCAATTATGCTCGAGAGAGATAGTTGTGATTTACGGTTCTTAGACTTATAAAATAATTGCATGTTACAATTCATTCCCTTTAATTAATCCTAAACTAAATTCACGAAATCAATTCCCTAAAAATTCTTTCAATTGAATTTCAAACCTTTAATTTGCATCACCTTTGTTTTCAATATTTCATTACTTTTTGATCTCTAAATAAAATTGGCCAAAAGTATTCACGATACTTAGTTTAACTAGAAAACCAATCCAGAGGACGACATTCGATTTCATAATCACTATATTATTACGTAACCCGTACACTTGCGTTAAGCAAATCGCGCATCGACAACATAGATAGTATTCTTAGCCGTTTGTAGTGCCTGAGTAAGTTGCTAGCGCAAAGGTGGGTGCAATCTAAAGCTCATAGTTGATACTGTTTGAATTTCTCTGTTTATCTCATAAGTTTTTACCATTTCCATTTACTTGCTTTCCTCTATTTTTGTCTTCTATCAAAACCCCATTCAAAATATTTCTTTGGTTACCATCACCGTGGTTGCAAATTTAGAGGAGGTTCTTGTTTTTACAGAATCTTGTGTTTTTTGACTAGTTCATCATCTCCGTTGGGTACGATATCTGGAATACTTTCCACTTTATTACTTGATAGTGTATACTTGCACTCGTGGAGGTGTTGTGCTAGCAGCACACACGTCAAGAATACAAGAATCGGGTCGCTCAATATTAATTCTCGAGTCAAGGGACGGAGCTTCAATGTAGATGATCTAGTCTTATGTCGAGTGATGCGCAACACCAAAGACCCAACTAGCGGAGTGTTATGACCAACCTGAGAATGACCATATCGCGCCACTAAGATCATCCGTCCAGGAACCTACAACATAGCAGATATAGGCGGTAAACAAATGCCCCACCCATTGAATGTTGAACATTTGAAAGGTTATTTCAATTAATGACTGGACAGTAGTTTCATTTCCCAAGAATTATTTTCATCTTGGCATCCATGTATTTCCAAGTCAAAGTTATGATCAATGAAACTACAAATATCTTTTTGTTCAAGTACTCAAGCAGACTTCTACTCTATAGAGCATAACCTCAACTTGAGTGGGGGCATTCGAGGAGACAAAAGAAGCCACTACACCAATACAACTAAGTCGAATTATTTCCTTAGAAAATTTTAGCTAAGGATGAGGGATGAAGATGAGGTTGACCCCTAGCCCCTCTCTTACTTAAAAAAATTTTAGTTGGGGAACGGGCTAAAAAAAGGATGAGGCCTTATCTAAGGATGACCTTCATTCCTTAGAAAATTAAATTGGGTAAGTAAAAGATGAGGCTAATCCTAGGATGATCCCTCTTCGTTAGAAAAATTAGTTAAGTAAAGGATGATGTTGATCCTAGGATGACCCTTATTCCTTAGAAAAAATTTGGCTAAGTAAAGGATGAGCTTGATCCTAGGATGACTTTTCTTCCTTAGAAAATTTGCATAGTAAAGGATGAGATTGACCTAGGATGAACCTCCTTCCTTAGAAAATTTGGGCTATGTAAATAATGAGGTAGATCCAAGGATGACCCTCCTTCCTTAGAAAATTTGGCTAAGTAATGGATGAGGATGACCCCTCCCCCCCCCCCCCCGGTTAGAAAATTGGCTAAGTAAAGGAAGGCGATGACCTTGGAATGACCCTACAATGACCCTAGGATGACCCCCCTTGCTTAGAAAACTTGGCTAAGTAAAGGAGAATGATGACCCTAGGATGACCCCCCCTCCTCCCCCTTCCTTTTAGAAAATTTGGTTAAGTAAAGAATGAGCTAGGATGACCCTATGATGACCCTAAGATGACCTTCTGAAAAGTAGAAGAGGGAAGAATCAGGAAGCAATGAGATAAAAAGAGAGAAAAATGAAAGTGATAAACTTAAAGAGAAATGAGTTACTTAAACTCAAACTCCTTCGTGTTTATAAGGGCCAAACATGCAAATTTAGGCAATAGTGCCTAGACGAAGGTCAAGTGCACTTTCATTCTCGAACTGCAACACTAAGTAGACTCTCTACTCGAAACTAAGTCAAAAGGGAAGACGAAGACGTGCTACCTGACTAAAGAGCTCCAGCTAGAGAGTGGGGACAACTGTTGAGGGTAGAATTTCGGCTGGGCCTGACATTAAGCTAATTAAGGATTCCAAGTCCGAGAATGGACTAAAAGAGGTCAAAGGAGCCCAAAGGATCGGTTAGTGACTGTTGGGTTCCTAGAGTGAGTAAAAATATAGTATAAAATACTCTAGAATTCCTGTGCAAGTATACACAGTCTGCAGCAAGTAATATTATCAATCCAAGGTCTGAATGAGTTTCCACTTTATCTATTTTGCGTAACTTCCTAATGGTTTCGAAGATAATAAAAATGTTGGGTTTTATCGGAATTATGCTGAAGCAAAATAAATGACAGAACAACGAGTAAACAAATAGATAGACAGATTAAAGACAGGCGCTGGTTAGGTTTTAGTGATTGTTCTAAGATATGCTCTAGCAATATTATTGATCATGCATTTCTCGCAGTATTATTAGCGGATTCCTCTCGGAACTCCGGATCTTTTGGGATATGTTTCAAACCCAATGAAGAGCGACCGATCAAGCACTAGGCAACTGGCTATCCCTAGCTCAGTCACTGGCGTTCACCAATACACAATGATCGTAGTGTGGATAATTGCCACACACTCTCTAAATCATCCCTGAAACTAGAGAGAGCTATCCATACCGGCTGGCCAGGCGGGCATAAAATAAGAAGAAGCACAACAATTAACCAAAATGCGATAGTCAATTTATTACTAGAGATGAAGCACAATAATCACATTATTCCTAACCAACACCCTAAGCTACTTAGTTCATAATAGGCATAGGAATACGAATTACAATCTGAGTATGCATGTCCATAACCACAAGTTAATAAAGAAAGTAAACTCCCTAATCAGCTTGCGGATGATGGTGTTCTTGGTGATCTTCAATCTCCCTATACTATTCAGCTTCCAAGGGAAAACATGGAATGAGTTTGACTTGGACGGCTACTTCCTTTTATAGAAGGAAAGGAGACTTGAATTAGGTCAACTAGGACACGTGTAAGGCTCTCCTTGATCCTTTATCACGAAAATAACTCAACAGAAGTCGGTTCATGAAGTTGGCTAACGAGCTGTGATGTGGCAGTTTCTGTTCCCAGTTTTGCTGCAGCATAGAATTTGCTCCCTCCAGTCGCTCAGCAGCATAATCTGCACAAAATAATTTCCAATGCTTCCATTCTTCCAAATGGGTTAAATCATGTAATATCTCTCTAAAACCAACCCCATTAAACATTAAAGACACGCAAATCCTTATATAAATGAGGCCTAAATAACTACCTTTTGGGCAGTTATCATACCCCCAAACTTGAACTATTGCACGTCCCGAGCAATACTAACCAACCTTCCTTCAAGAATTTCAAAACATTAGACAAAGAATTAGCTTAATCAAACCAGACAGACCAACACTACCTTTAACCTTTACCTGAGCACTCTGCAAAACCAAGCTCTGCTGCAGCAAAATGATTCCTTCAGCAGGGACAAATAATCACCACTTTCAACTCAATTCTAAGAACTCTCCACAGCTTAGCTCTATTATCAGACATTTCAAAACATATTTTTAAAGGGGTTTATTTCATTATTTATTAGACTTAAAGGAGCCTTACAGTCATAAGCTCTTAAGCATGGGATGACCCACTTTATGGTGCAGTATACCCTTGCCTCAAGCTCATCACCAACTAGGCTCAATACTCATTATAAAGCTAAAAAATCCTTAGTTATTCCATCTCTTGCCCCTCAGAATGGCGACATTTTGTGATGAAGCTCACCTAAGTTCTGAGAGACAGAAAAACTGCTGGATCATCATTCATCCTTCGAAACTTTTGCTCTGTCAATTTTTTTCAGCAAAATTTTCAACAAATAATTTTTCAGCAAATAATTTTTTTCTGATCATTTTTTCACATTTCCTAGGTCATCTTTTGACGCGAAGACAAACTGTGGGTATCACAAATGTCCCCGGTTACTCAATAACCTAGCAAATTTTAATTTTGAAGGAGAGGAATGCTCGAGCAAAATAATTGGAGTAGCAAAAAGTCCCCCAAACTTGAATTATTCATTGTCCCCAATGAATCATTAATTAAGCAATTATACCCCCAAACTTAAATTTTTCTAACTGAATTTTTAAACTAAACATGGGACTCAGATTAAGCTTAAAGTGGATCATATAAGTCAATACTACCTTCAAAATCTTCTTTGCCGCAGCAACAGTCCAGGCTAGAAGAAATGCTCAAGCAAAAGGTTTCTGGAGATCAGAATACCTTGATCTAATTAAGCGTAATTAGTCCAAGCTTCAAAAATTCAGAAGAAAATTAGTTAAGTTAGAGTTAGTCAGTGCTCATGGAATAGAAACATTCAGAAATTTCATTTACAAATATAAGAAAAGAAATTACATAGCAGAGATATATTTTTAAAGCAGAAAAATTAAAAAGGAACAAGCAAACATATTTAGCAAACGGGGTCAGATATGCGCGAGCAAACAAAATGATAAGAACAAAAATAATGCTCGCTGAAGATCATTCCATCCATCAATCTTCCTGACCCTGCTCTTCATCAACATCCTCTTCTCGTTCAACAGGCGGGGGTGGTATCCAAAGATTAAACAAATCATCGGGAAACACTGGAAAGGCCTGATATGGTCTTGAGAAATTGGTTTGCAAGGCCCCCCTGAGCGCATCATCTCTCCTTTTAGCATAAGTCCAGTAGGTCTGAGCTTGCCTTTCAGAAAATTCTAACCTACTGGTCAACACTGTCAGTTGCTCTAGGATCTGATTAACGTCATACACCAACCCACCCTGGCGAACCTCTTGCCAGATTAGGTGTGTCAATGATTCCCTTATTAGTCATGATCATATCTTCTGGAACCGTGGGCACTCCTGCCCTGCTGCATAACATTGTGATAGTGTTTGGAAAGAACAGCTTCCCCACCTTCTTTTTCCAGCAATCAACAATCTCAGAAGAAATAATTTTTCCTACATCAATACTCATCGAGCGAAGAATGGCAAAAGCAAGCAACACCCTGTCCCGAGATACTGTGGAGTCGTGTGTTGTCGGCAGCAAACGTAGCCTGATGAAACCCATCCAAGTGTTGGCTTCACTCTTCAAATAAGTAGCTTGAAACGTATGCTTCCGCGTCTGCGACACCCTCCATTGAGCCCCCTCAATGCCTACCTCCCGAACAGTCGCACTCAGTTGATCACTAGATGGTGCAACCACCATCTCATTAAAAACGGCATGCGGAAAATCCTGGAGATCGAACAATTCATTAATGGCCTCAGGACTCCACTGCACAGGCACTCCTCGAACGATAACCTCAAAATCATTCTTAACGTCAAGATTGGCATAAAATTCTCGAACAATGTTGGAATTTACAGGTTCTGGTTTCGCACAAAATTTCCTCCATCCGAGGTTCACTATTCCAGACTCCAAGAACCTGGGCAAATCACTGCCAAATCCTCGTTCGAACAAGAAGTCCCGTTTCAGCACCTCCTGGTATTTTGCTCGAGCAAGATCGTTGACGAAGCGAATGAATGGTGCCCTCGGCTCCTCAATTTCTCCCGATGCTTCGGCAATTCCTTTGCCCTTGCTTTCTCTCTGTTCGCGCAAACGCTCTTCTTCTGCCTTTCTTGCCTCTTCTTCTTTTTCCTTATTCTCAGCTTCCCTTTTTTCTTCCTCAGAGACCGACGTCGGAGGTGATGGCGTGTTTCGAATCACCCTCACGCGACCCGCCTTCCTCTTGATGCAACGGCGCTTGGGCGGTTCAGGCATAATGATTTCAACATGAGCCTCCTGCGCCAGCTCCGGTGTTTTCTCCTTGTTAGGCTCACCTTCAGCCTGCTCTTCAACCTCTGTTTCTTGATTTTTCTCAGCAATCTTTTCTTTAACCGTATCAGAAACTATCGGTTCTGTCTCAAGATTCTGAACAACCTCTGTTTCTTGGATGACTTCTTGTTCCGCAGCCCTCTGCTGCCTCCGTCTTCGCTTCGCCTCCTTCTCTTCTGGCGTTCTTTTCTTCTTAGTTTTCCCTTTTTGCACTTCCGGTGTGACCGGCACCTCCTCCTCTTCACTCTCCCTCTCTTTCATAGCTCTAGTCTTAGCCATGGAGGTATGAACGGTTTTGACAGAGAAAAAAGAATGCAGATGGCAAAAAATGGGATTAAGAAGACGAAGTGAGGAGAACTTACCAGCAGTTGCAAATAAATAAGGCTCCAGCAAAAGAGAATCCTAACCGAAAAGATTTGCCCTACAATAACTAATATTACCGTTTTAATTTAAAAAATGCAAACCTGAATTTCAAAAATTATCAACGGTAAATTCGTGGATTCCAAACGCCCATGGTAAAAATCAATGTGTTGTCATCATTGCAGCCTTCGGATAATTGCTCTGCGACACGTGGCCTCATCAGATGATGCACGCACATTTACCTGCGAGAATTCAAAGCTAAATCTAACTGTAACAATAATAAATTCCAACGAAAACCCTTCTAACTCGGAATATTTTGCGCCAGCAATATCTTTGCCGCAACAATCTGCTGATCCTGAAGAATCTTAGATACGGAAGTCGAATTAAAAAAAAAAACAGAAAAATCAAAGATTTTTCTTTAAATTAAAATTTAACCAATCATCCCAATCTCTTATTTCCAAAAGAAGCCGAATAAATTAGAGAAAATCTCTATGAATTTAAAACTAGAATTCAAATAAATAAAATCTGGATAAAATCTAATAAAATTTAACTAATTAAAAGATAATTGCAAGATAATCTAAATAAATAACCCGAAAATAAAATCAAATCAAATCAAAAATAGATCAAATCTAACCTACCAAAAAAAATACTTAAAAGATAAAATCTAATAAATCATGCAAAATTAAATCTAACCTAACCGAAATAAAAAAACAAATCAGCGAAACATAAAATTAATACAAACACTGGGAGCTTAAAATTTTCACTCTGTGAAATGCTCCCGCAAAAATCCTACTCTCTCAATCATCAACCAACCTTAGGGAAGGATATTTCATCCGAAACTCCTCACTCCAATAATGCTTCACACGCTGTCCATTCACCTTGAACACTCTCCCATCTTTTTCATCCTGCAAAGTAATGGCTCCATTGGAGAAAACCTCAATCACAATAAACGGTCGCGACCATTTAGATTTTAATTTTCCAGGAAATAGTTTTAATCTAGAATTATAAAGCAAAACTTTTTGACCCTTGACAAACTCCTTAGATTTAATTTTTTTGTCATGCCACAGCTTAGTCTTTTCCTTATACATTTTCACATTTTCGTAAGAAAATTGACGAAATTCTTCTAGCTCATTAAGCTGCAGCATTCTGATTGCTCATGCACGACTCAGATCAAAATTTAACTTTTTCAAAGCCCAAAATGTTTTATGCTCAAGCTCTAATGGTAAATGGCAAGCTTTCCCATATACTAACCTATAGGGAGACATACCTAGAGGAGTCTTATAAGCTGTCCTATAAGCCCAAAGAGCCTCATCCAACCTAAAGGACCAATCCTTTCTAGATGGATGGACTACTTTCTCTAAAATAGCTTTAATTTCCCTATTACTAATTTCAGCTTGACCATTTGCTTGTGGGTGATAAGGGGTAGCTATCCTATACTTAATCTCATACTTAGCTAAAAGCTTAGTTAAGATATTATTAACAAAATGTGTACCCTCATCACTCACTAGAGCCCTAGGTGTCCCAAACCGCGCAAAGATGTGCGATTGAAGAAACCTTGCAACTGTCTTGGCATCACTCTGATGGCATGCGATGGCCTCCACCCACTTGGACACGTAATCAACTGCCAATAAGATAAAAACATTGCCATTAGAAGGGGGAAATGGCCCCATAAAGTCAATACCCCATACATCAAATAATTCAACTTCTAAAATGTAAGTAAGAGGCATTTCATCTCTAGGTCCCAAGTTTCCTCTCCTTTGGCAAGCATCACATTGCTTGTAAAACCAATGGGCATCCTTAAATAACGTAGGCCAGAAAAATCCGCAATGCAAAATCCTCATAGCCGTCCTCTGACCGCTGAAATGACCTCCATACGGCGAAGAGTGACATTGCTCCAGGATTTCCTTTGCTTCAGCACCTGAAATGCACCTACGAATAATAACGTCAGAGCATTGCTTATACATAAATGGCTCATCCCAATAGAAAAATTTTGCATCATGCTTAAACTTTTTCTTCTGCCTCCAATCCATGTCAATAGGAGTGACTCCCTTTACTAAAAAGTTGGCAATATCAGCATACCAAGGGACATCCCTAACTACCTTCACCTGAACAGCAAAAAGCTGCTCATCTGGAAAAGAATCGGAAATGGCAGATTGCTCCAGCAAAGATGATGATGGATCAAGACGAGATAAATGATCTGCAATGACATTCTCTGATCCCTTCTTGTCCTTTATCTCCAAGTCAAATTCCTGCAATAGTAAAATCCAACGAATTAATCTAGGCTATGCATCTTTCTTCGACATTAAATACCTTATTGCTGCATGATCCGTGAACACCGTGACTTTGGATCCAACCAAATATGGCCGAAATTTTTCAAAAGCAAACACAACAGCTAACAACTCCTTTTCAGTAGTTGTGTAGTTGACTTGTGCCTCATTTAAAACCTTGCTTGCATAATATATAGGATGAATAAATTTGCCTTGCTTTTGCCCCAGCATCGCACCTACCGCAGCATCACTCGCATCACACATTACCTCGAATGGTAAATTCCAATTAGGTGCGCAGAGAATGGGTGCTGAGATTAAAGCAGCCCAATGTTTCAAAAGCCTTCCTACAATCTGCATTAAAGTCAAAAATATGATCAGTGCACAATAAGTTACAAAGAGGTTTACTGATTTTGGAAAAATCCTTTATGAACCTCCTGTAAAATCCAGCATGCCCTAAGAAACTCCGAATTCCCTTCACTGAATTTGGTGGCTCTAGCCTTTCAATAACCTCAACTTTTGCTCTATCAACTTCTAGACCATTCTTAGAAATCCTATGACCTAACATTATGCCCTCCTTCACCATGAAGTGGCACTTCTCTCAATTAAGAACTAGATGGGTATCCTCACATCTTTTTAACACCTTACCTAAATTATCTAAACAACTCTTAAAAGACCCTCCAAAAACTGAAAAATCGTCCATAAAGACTTCAACAGTGGACTCAATCATATCAGAAAAAATTGCTAACATACACCGCTGAAATGTTGCTGGAGCATTACAAAGGCCAAAAGGCATTCTCCTAAAAGCGAATGTCCCATAAGGGCAGGTGAAAGTGGTTTTTTCCTGATCTTCAGGAGCAATAGTAATCTGGTTATACCCAGAATAACCATCCAAGAAACAGTAATAGGCCTGACCAGCCAATCGATCCAACATCTAGTCGATAAATGGTAGAGGGAAATGATCCTTTCGGGTGGCTTTATTAAGCCTTCTGTATTCCATACAAACCCTCCAGCCAGTTACTGTTCTTGTGGGGATCAACTCATTATCTTTATTGCACACCACAGTGACACCTCCTTTCTTAGGAACACATTGGACAGGGCTTACCCAATTGCTATCGGCAATTGGATAAATGATCCCAGCATCCAACCATTTAATTACCTCCTTTTTAACAACCTCTTTCATTGCAGGGTTAAGCCTTCTTTGTTGTTCAATACTCCTAAAGGATCCCTCCTCTAGAGTGATTTTGTGCATACAAAAAGATGGGCTAATCCCCTGAATATCAGCCAATGTCCAACCTATAGCTTTGCGGTATTGCTGCAGCAATTTTATTAAGGCCTCCTCATGCTCTGGCATTAAATCTGATGCAACAATAATGGGCAACGTCTCACTTTCCCCAAGATACACATACTTTAGATGATCCGGTAAAGGTTTCAAATCTAAGGTGGGTGCCTCAATTAGGGTGGCACATAAGGTGGGGGCGGCACATATGGTGGTTCTACATCTGGCACAGAACCAGATGCTCCAACATTCTCTTTGCTGCCTCCAACACCCTGACCAGACTCCAATTCTTTCTCAACAACAACATTATTAGCACTATTACTATTTAAATCCTGGGTCTTTCTAGACTCTTCTAGTGGCTTACCACTCCTAAGGGTTACTGCCTTTACCTGCTCCTTACCTTCCCTTCGAGGGTGTTCAGTATCTGATGGAAGTTTCCCTTGAGGCCTTGCCTTGAGCTCATTAGCTAGCTGACCCACTTGCAATTCCAGGGCCCTCATCGAAGCTTGATTACTTTGAATTGCAGCGTCTGTGCGAGCCATAAATTCTTTCATCATCGCCTCGAGAGAATTTCCCGAATTTTGCTGGGGCAAAGCCTGCTTATTTTGCTGGGGCATTACCTGTGTTTTAACAAATCCCGGCTGGTTCATCTTTTGTTGCGCTTGTACGTTATTTCCTTGACCTCCCCATGAGAAGTTGGGGTGGTTGCACCAACCTGGATTATAGAAGTTAGAATAAGGGTTGTTCCTCTGATTACCTACAAAAAACACAGAAGCTGGATTGCTGGGGCAAAACTCGTAGTTGTGGTCTTCACCGCAATAGACACATGCTTCGTCCGTGACTTGGTTCACCACTGCTGCAGGCTCCATAGCTGGTGGCTGCTGATGACTAATCACTGTCACATTCTTAAGAGCGTTAGCAATCATAGCAAGATCGGCCCTAATGGTGGACACACCATCAACCTCTAATACACTCTTAACCTTTTTATTTGTGCCTCTAACATCCGACCACTGACAACTATTAATAGATATTCTTTCTAAAATTTCATAGGCTTCATCAAAAGTTTTTGCCAAAAGGGCCCCTCCAGCCGAAGCATCGACCATACCTTGGGTTACTCCATTTAAACCATTGTAAAATGTTTCCATTTGAATACAATGAGGTAACCCATGGTGGGGACACTTTCGTAAAAGCTCCTTAAACCTCTCCCAAGCCTCACTAAAAGTCTCATCTTCAAGTTGCCTAAACCCTACTATTTCACTCCTTAATTTAGCATTTCTATTAGGTGGGAAATATTTACTCAAAAATTTTTCAGCCTACTCATCCCACGTCCTAATTGATCCTGGAGCAAAAGAGTTTAACCATGACTTTGCTCCATCTCTAAGAGAATACGGGAACAAAGTTAATCTAAGAGCATCTCTAGGCACTCCTTGAATTACAAAAGAATCACTAACTCCTAGAAAAGACTTAAGATGTAAATGAGGGTCTTCAGATGACAAACCATGGAATTGCCCCACGGTTTGCAACATCTGAAACATTACCGGTTTCATTTCAAAATTTACCGCTTGGATTTGGGGACGTGCAATCCCTGGATTCAACTCATTAAACATCGGGACAGCATATGCTCGAATGGCTCTGGTCCTATCGTTCGCTATCAAGATAGGATTCTCAGCCTGATTATTTCGCTGCTCATTTTGCTCAAACAGTTGGTTTTGCTGCAGCAACGGATTCTTCTGGGGGTTTGCTACTGCTGGACCTTCATGAACCTGTGGAAGTTGCGGGACGTTCTCCATCTGGTTTCTGCGCTGCTCCCTCCTTCTGTTCCTAAATTTCCTTTCAATTTCTGGATCAAGCTCAAACCGTACCCCAGGCGGATCGCTCATGCACCAAAATCACACCTGTAAAAACAAAAGAAACAATCAAAACGTTCTAGCACCAAAGCACTAAAACACATACACAAAACAGATCAGATAAAAACTTATTCAAGTCCCCGGCAACGGCGCCAAAAACTTGTTGGGTTCCTAGAGTGAGTAAAAATATAGTATAAAATACTCTAGAATTCCTGTGCAAGTATACACAGTCTGCAGCAAGTAATATTATCAATCCAAGGTCTGAATGAGTTTCCACTTTATCTATTTTGCGTAACTTCCTAATGGTTTTGAAGATAATAAAAATGTTGGGTTTTATCGGAATTATGTTGAAGCAAAATAAATGACAGAACAACGAGTAAACAAATAGATAGACAGATTAAAGACAGGCGCTGGTTAGGTTTTAGTGATTGTTCTAAGATATGCTCTAGCAATATTATTGGTCATGCATTTCTCGCAGTATTATTAGCGAATTCCTCCCGGAACTCCGGATCTTTTGGGATATGTTTCAAACCCAATGAAGAGCAACCGATCAAGCACTAGGCAACTGGCTATCCCTAGCTCAGTCACTGGCGTTCACCAATACACAATGATCGTAGTGTGGATAATTGCCACACACTCTCTAAATCATCCCTGAAACTAGAGAGAGCTATCCATACCGGCTGGCCAGGCGGGCATAAAATAAGAAGAAGCACAACAATTAACCAAAATGCGATAGTCAATTTATTACTAGAGATGAAGCACAATAATCACATTATTCCTAACCAACACCCTAAGCTACTTAGTTCATAATAGGCATAGGAATACGAATTACAATCTGAGTATGCATGTCCATAACCAAAAGTTAATAAAGAAAGTAAACTCCCTAATCAGCTTGCGGATGATGGTGTTCTTGGTGATCTTCAATCTCCCTATACTATTCAGCTTCCAAGGGAAAACATGGAATGAGTTTGACTTGGACGACTACTTCCTTTTATAGAAGGAAAGGAGACTTGAATTAGGTCAACTAGGACACGTGTAAGACTCTCCTTGATCCTTTATCACGAAAATAACTCAACAGAAGTCGGTTCATGAAGTTGGCTAACGAGCTGTGATGTGGCAGTTTCTGTTCCCAGTTTTGCTGCAGCATAGAATTTGCTCCCTCCAGTCGCTCAGCAGCATAATCTGCACAAAATAATTTCCAATGCTTCCATTCTTCCAAATGGGTTAAATCATGTAATATCTCTCTAAAACCAACCCCATTAAACATTAAAGATGTCTTTTATAAATGAGGCCTAAATAACTACCTTTTAGGCAGTTATCAGTGACCCAAGACCCTCAAGCAAAGCAACCAAGGCCAAGAGGCCCAAAGCCATGAGGCTAACCCTTGAGCCATGAAGGTGACCCCTGTGAGGGTTGATAAGGGTAAAAAAATATACCTATTTTACCCTTATTCTTAACTCATTTCTTGGTCAAACATTGAGTGTTTAGGTCAATTTTACTATTTCCGAGCTCAAAATATGTTAATTTGATAAGTTAGGGTGTTGAGAATCACTTTTGTTGAACTATGCGTAATTATGCTTAAAAAGACTTGATTTGAAGCAAATTTGACTTAGTTTGCTGTTGTGCAGAAAAACAGAGTTGAAGTTGGAATTCCCCAGAAATGCGACCACATTTATGGGAAGGCAAAATGGAAATGCGACCGCATTTTTGGAAAAACAGAAGCCGTTCCGAGTCGCACGCAGGTCGTTGTTGACGAGTCTTCTTTGCACCTAACCAGTTGTTTTGACCTCGAAACTGAACGGGCAACCTTCCAGCACCTATTTCGCAACTCCTCAACCAATTTCTACACTATATAAGCTTGAGATTCGAAGTCAAATCCAAGCATAACTCACTTGGAAGAAAAGGGTGGTGATAGAACCCTGGCTCAACGCCAATGAGTAGGGATGCCCGAGGTCCTTCTTAGATGACCAAATTCTAACCCGAGAGAGAGTTAAACATCAAACCTTGTGGTGTGTAGAGAGTTTCACCCATTCACATCTTGTAAAAGTGAGAGAGTGGAGTGTTTTAGCGAACTCTAGAAGGATTGTGTAAACAAAAAACCCATAATATTTAGCTATCTCTTTTAATTCTAGCTCTTGAATCTTTTCATTATCTTGTATTCTTTGCATCATTATTTCAATGGAAATATGTTCATTTACTTTTTATCCCATCATGAGTAGCTAAATCTCGTTGAGGGGTTCAATGTGGTGAATTCCCTTAGGGTTTAATGGCTTGAAAGTGTTTTATTTGCTTAAGTAGGGTTTAATGCATGTCATTCTTTATTGAATATCATTCTGATCTTGCTAAGTTTAATTTGATCACTTAGACTTTGCATGCTATGTGAGTTTGATCTCGAAAGGGACAAACGATATTGGTTCTCATAAAGGTGATATAGGAGAAAAAGCTCGAAAGAGATTGTTCAGCGATATAGGGCAAGTTGCCTAAGGCACCTTATATCGACTATATGGTTATAGGTTGCATTCATGAATTATCTATGTCGGAGTCGAGTCCCATAAATGGGCATAACGGTACTCGCTTAGCCTTCTTACGATTTTTGGCAACAAAGGCCAAAAGGAAGTTAAATCTGACCCAATGCATTAAGCACTCTTAAGTTAGATATTGCATAAGTATGGTTGTTACCCTAGGGATGAATCCATGTTGAATACCTCGTTTTATTTCATTGTTGTTCTTTATTGTTTTATTGCTAGTTTTATTTATCTTTTCAAAAACCCAACCAATCTATTATTTTCTTTGGTTACTTTTTTCAAAAGCAATCATTTAAGCAGTTTCTTCATCAAATCTGAATTTCTAATTTAGTCCTCGTGGGATCAATACCCTTGGAATACTTTCTAAGGTTTTTTATTACTACGTGCGACAATGTATACTTGCACTTAAGTGTTGGCTGGATATTTCTTTCTTATTATTAACCATCTTATCTCACATTTCATTCATTCAGTTCTCACACGCACCAAGGGTCGGCCAAGCCATGAGACCAACCCTATGGGGGTCGGCCAACTCCCGTGAGGGTCGACCAAGCCATGAGGCCGACACCTATGAGAGTCAACCAAGGCCATAAAGGCCGACCCCAATAAGGGTCGACCAAGCCACGAGGCCGACCCTCAAGGCATGAAGGCTAACCCACATGAAGGTAGGCGAAGCCATGAGGCCGACCCGATGGGGGTTGGCCAAGCCACAAGGTCGGCCAAGTCCAACGACAGTTACAGCTAACTAAGACCAACAACAGTTACAGATTCGTAACTGTCAATTAAAATAGACTGAGAATCAATACAAGATTCTCAAAGAGATAAATGTAAGTCATTTCACTATATCCTACTTCCATACTAGAAATAGAATATTTATAAGGAAGGAAGGTATGTCCAAATACTCGCTTATATCTACTATGGTCTAAGCAACCTAGGCACTCTTTGAACCCTATTCTAACTTGAGCGTTGAAGTGTGTGTGACTTAGCACCGTACCGATGCTCAGTTCTCAAATTTGCAGGCACACAATTCTTCCCCTCCATTACAAATTTACCCTTGATCTGACGATACGAATTCTGGTATCAACAAGTACAATAATCCTCTCCAATTTCAACTTGATTTCAACCAACTTAAAGATATAACGTGAATTCTCTCTTCATAATGACAGCTAAAATTGTCCAACAAATGCTCATTCTTGCCTTGGGGTGGGATGGTGCTAAATTCTTCCCGGACAAAAAATAAATAAGATTATTATTGAAACAAGATTTGAAGTTGAGAGATATTTTCTATAATTTAGGCAAAACAAAACTAGTAATATATCAAAATTTAAGCTCCAAATAATTCTCCAACCCAGCTATAATACCAAATACTCATAGCTAAGATGGTGTTAGGTTTTTAGTTAGATTTGCTTAATTTGGGAGTGGTGCGTATGTTTTGTTTACAAATATGCTTATGTTAAGCTATAATAATTTGCTAATTCTACGAACGACATAAATTCAAGCTTAAAACACACATCTATTAATTGTGCTAGGTAACATTTCTTGCACAAGTTGAGCACATGCCAAAAAAATCCAAATCTCTCAATCCAAGTTTTGACAAATCCACCATTATTAAAATCAGGAGTCAAACATCTCCGAAGAGGAAAACATAGTTTAAGCATCAAATAATTTTGATAGTTTCTTTTTTAAAAAAATAAAATAAAATGATTATGGTAGACCTTATCATGTATGTGGGTGTGGATGGAGGTAGCTGTCCTTGTGTGAGGCCAAAGTGAAAGAACAAAAAAAACAAGGTTAAATTATCAAAAATACCCCTAAACTTTAGGGTTTGTTTCAATTATGCCCCTAGACTTTCAAAAGTTTCAATTATGCCCTTGAAGTTTCAAAATTGTTTCAAAACTACCCTTGAAGGTTTTTTTTTGTTAAATTCATGGATGTAAAATGACATGTTTGCATATATATTGTTGCTTATGTGAATAGATTTGAACACATACGTGGAAAAAACGATAAAAACACGTGCAAACGCATCAATTTTTGTCGATAAATTTAACGGAAAATGTCTCCAAGAGTAGTTTTGAAACAAATTTGAAACTTCAAGGGTATAATTGAAACTTTTGAAAGTCCAGGGGTATAATTGAAACAAACCCTAAAGTCGATGGGTATTTTTGATAATTTAACCAAAAAACAAATATATCTAAAGGTGTAGCACATAGGATCCAAGCTTATAGCTTGTGGGTGTCTCTTAAATTTTCTTTTGACACCCCAAGTTGTCATTTTCAAACAGTGTCTTGTAATCAAACAAAAGATAAGGATATTCTCATTCATTCCATCTTCTCTCTCTACCCATTTTTTTTTTCTCTCTCTCTCTCATTTACCAAACCAAAACCTCCATCATTGAGCTTCCATGTCCATGACCTCATCTTTCTCTCTCTCTCTCTTTCTCACTCTATATAACAACACCTGTTCTTTTCACACCCACCGCCTTAACCATCCCATGTCTCTCTCTCCTCTCTAAAACTTATTAAACCATTCTCTTTCCTTAGCTTCTTTGCATCTTGCTAAGTTCTTGGCAGTCTAGGAGAGAGAAATTTGGAGTTATCCAATTAGGAAAAAGAAAATGGGAAGTTTGGAGGAGGAAATACTTGTTCAAATGGTTGATGAATTTATTGAATCAGCTGAAACCCCAAGCTCTTTTCCTTCAAATTCTCTTCCTCTCAGTTCCAAAAGCCATTATTTTTTCACTTTAAAGGTATGTTTGTATACAAATTCTTTTAATATAATTTTCCTTTTATGTATCTACCAATTAGAATCTTGAATTATTCTATGGTATGTTGATTTTATGTATAGGAGATTCTTGGGAGTGGAAGAAAAGCAGAAGGAGAGGTGGGTGAGAGTGTGATGAAGCACTTGAGAAGGAAAAGGGATGCTCCCAAAACCACCAGCTTGAAGAAATGGCTTGTGATGAAGCTCAAAATGGACGGCTATGATTCTTCTGATCTCTGTCACACCTCTTGGGTCACTTCCATGGGATGTCCAGCAGGTAAAGATTATCTTTTTCTCTCTCCCGGTCGAGAATATAATATTTTAACCTGTTGAATTACAATGAAAGGATTTTTTTTTTTTTTTTTTTTTTTGAATAGGGGATTATGAGTACATAGACATGAAAGTGAAGGATGAGTTTGGGAGTGTAAAGAGGCTGATAATAGACATAGACTTCAAGGCTCAATTTGAAGTAGCAAGGCCAACAGAAGGGTACAAGCAGCTCACAGAAGCACTTCCATCAGTGTTTGTAGGGACTGAAGAGAAGCTTGTGAGAATAATCTCAATTCTATGCTCAGCTGCCAAACAGTCCCTTAAGGAGAGTGGGCTCCACATTCCTCCTTGGAGAACTTCAAGTTACATGCAGTGCAAATGGCTGTCTGCTCACCTTCATAGATCAGAAGAAACTAACAATAATATTAATTTTGAGAGAGTAGAAAAAGAAAAAGAAAAACAAAGTGGTAATTTAATTAATAAGTGGAAGCCTCCCATGGTGAAGCAAATTAGGAGGGTTTGGGTTGGTGGCTCTGCCTTGTCCACTCAATTTTCTAACATGAGTATTAATTGTTGTTGATCATTGTTGTTAATTAATTAATCTCTCTTGAGGCTTTTTGTCATTTGCCATTAAAGTTAAATTTTGATCCAATCTCTCTCTCTCTCTCTCAGTATAGATATTCAAATTATGGATTAATTAGGCATCGTTTGATAACCATTTCATTTTTTGTTTTTGGTTTTTGAAAATTAAGTCTATAAACACTATTTCTACCCACAAGCTTTTTTGTTTTTTATCTACATCATTTCCCATATTTAAGAAAGTAGTTTTCAAAAACTTATTTTTGTTTTTAGAATTTGGCTAGAAATTCAAATGTCTCCCTAACAAAAATGAAAATCATTGTAGGAAGATTGAGAGAAAGCAAGTACAATTTTCAAAAACCAAAAACTAAAAACGAAATGGTTATCAAACGAGACCTTAACTTTTGAAGTTCCAATACTCTCAATTAAAAGTTTGGTTTATTATCTGTTGGCCAACCAAGAGTAGATCATGATTGTTTATTTAAATCATTAGATGCTTAGAATGGATGAAAAAGAAGAGGTCATGAAGGCAAAGGATTCTTTCTTTTTTGGCTTGAATTGGGGGTTTTTTTTTTCTCTATAGTTTTGGTATCAATGCACTCAGTATCTTTCATTACACTTTAACCAACATTTGCTTTTATTAGTGACAGATAATAGATTATGGAAAAAGTTAAAACAAATAAATTGTATTAAAATTATATTAACATATGCAATACATTAACATTTTAAATAATAGAGGTCTACTATGGAATGCTTCAATTCAATCATATTTGAAAATTGGACGGAATATATTGATAAGGTTTCTAGTAGAGCTAGCTAGTAGTCCATCACAACTTCTCCTTCGATTAATGGTTTAGAGAGAGTGTAACTTTAGGACAATTACTTAAAGATAAGGATGTGCGCTAGTGATCATAGGTTTCTTTCTTTGATGGGTCCAACCTAAACCTATTTAGTTGTATTTTTTCTACTTGGATTGTGAAATTTTTTGTCTTAATTTAAGCTTTCTCGTTCCTTTTGTTAGTTCTATGTTGCTTCATCATTTGAGTTTTGTGTTTATTTTTGTCATTTTATGTATCATTCTCTTATTTTGTGATATGCATATATATATATATATATATATTTTTGCCAAACAATATTTAATAAAAATTTCTAAGATAGTATTTTTTTTTTCTAAAGAAATTAAAAGATTTAAGGTAGAATTAGTAGAAATTTATATATAATAATGTCTGATAAAATTGACACCAATTATGAAGCATTTTGTATAATTTAGCTTTTAAAAAAAATATAAAATAATAATTCACCTCTAAATTTTTTAATCCATATCTTGTAATTGTGTCATATTCTAGAAGGCCCACCTATTGGCCCCCAAATGAAATTAATGAAAAAGTTGGGGCTTGGTTGGAATTGCCAATTGGCTAAGAATGAACAACAAAAGATGTATCTACATGGATGACTCAGCATGTGTATCTTATTCTAAGGTTGGAAATGTTTCTTGTATAATGTGTCTTTGTCATCATGTGAGGGCATATTTTTAATATAATATTTAAACTCAATTGCAGAAGATATATATATAATAATAATATTTAAATTTTTTTAAAAGAGTATTAGATTCTTTGATAATGATTTTATTTTTGGCCCTCTTCTTAATAATGGTTCTATTATGAGTTTTTCTTACACTTATTATTAATTTTTTTGTTAAATTACAAATTTAGTCCCTCAACGTTTAGAGTTGTATCAAATTGGTTTATGAACTTTAAAAAGTGTTTAATATGTTCTTAAACTTTCAATTTTGTGTCTAGTAGACCCAAAACTTTAAAAATATTTAATAAGTTTCTAAACTTTCAATTTTGCGTCTAATAGTCTCTGACATATTCAAGATTTTTAAAAATTAATCCATGTACCAGATATATAATTGAATTTTTATGTCTATTGGGATCCTAAACTTTTAATTTTAGATCTAGTAGACTTGTGATTTTTTAAAAAAAAATGTTGAATAAGTCAAGGACTTAATAGACACAAAATATTGAAAGTTGAGGGATCTATTGAACACAAAAGTAAAAGTTTAAGGACCTAGTGAACACAAAATAGAAAGTTCGAGGATCTATTTAACACTTTTTAAAGTCTAAGGACTAAATTGACACAACTCAAAAAGTTTGGTGACTAAACTTATTATTGAACCATTATTATATTTTACGCCCTCTTAATAATGGTTCTATTTTGAGTTTTTCTTGGACTTATTGTTAATTTAAGAAAAATTTGCTTAAAAATATATTAAAAAAATAAAATGTTAAAAATTATGCTAAGTCGGATTTTAAAATTACTAGTTTATAAACTAAATAATTTTTTTTTTTTTGAGATATATAAACTAAATAAAATTAGCGCTACTTTTAACAACAAAAAGAAGTATAATGCTATCATAGAGATGCCTAGATTTTTCAAATCTTTGGGTTTATCTTCATCCTTTTATTTGTAAAAGAAAAAAAAAAAAGTTAAAAAAGAAGATTAGTCTAAAATAATCTATAAACTCTATAATGTGTAATCTATATTATTATATATAAAGGTGGTCATAATGAAGAAACTTTCTTTAGGTGTAATAATATTCCCTTCTTGAAAAAAGTATGGATAATGGAGAAATTTTTATTAAGGATGAAATTGATTTTATTAATTACTAAGTATTTTGTCATAAAGTGGGCCATTTTTAATATCATTGAAATCAATAGCACAAGATAAATAAAACATAATTATGTCCAACCTTATTGGATAAAAATTTTATTTATTAATATTTTTTAATTTTGTTAAGAACTTTAAAATCTTGATATAATCAAATTCCAAAATTAAAAATAGGTTTTTTTTTTTAAAAAAAAAAAGTACTCATTTTAGGTGTCATTTTATAAGAATTTATTTTTAGTTTTACGAAACTACTTTGAAATATATATTTTACGTTTTAAGAATACTCTTGAAGTTTTTGTCTAATTACATTTTAGATTTTTTTTTTTTTTGAAAAAATACATTTTAGATTCTTAAAAGCTACCATTTCTTTTAATTTTCAGAAATTATTTGATATTTCCAAATTGTTCCCGAGTTGGAACATTGTAAAGCAAAGAAAAATATTAGTAGCTAAACATGATTTTGTAAATAAAAATCCAAAACAAAAATGGCACAAACAAAGCCTCTTAAAGTTTAAAATTTACCTAGAATTATAATTATATATATATTTTTTTTAAAATCATATTACAAATTTAATCCCTAAACTTTCAAGATTATATCTCTTGACTTTAAAAAGTGTTTAATTATTCCTTAAATTTTCAAGTTTGAGTATTTGGTTCATAAAATTTACTATTTTACATTTTTAAAAAAATTCACATATCACTTAAGGTCAAACTTTTATTTTACACAATATTTAAAGAGAATTTGCAGTAGGTGGCAAATAAGAATTATATAATTGCAAATATAGCACAATGTAAAAAGAATGACAAATACAGCACAATCTATCAGAGTATATTACCGATAGACACTGATAGACTCTGGCTCATTAAAATCTATCTGATAGACTTTGATTATCAGAGTTTATCAGCAATAGACTCTGAATAATCGGAGTCTATCAGTGATAGACACGGATAGAATCTGACGACAACTTTTTGGTCTTGTACGATTAATTGTGCTATATATGCAATTAGTTTGCAACTGTGGTATATTTGCTATTAATTTGGTCCAATTTGTCATCTATGCAACTTTCTCATATTTAAATTTGGGTCTTAGGTTTGTAAATTTTTAAAACTATTGAATATGTCACAAAATTAAAAGTTCAAAGAATTATTAGGCATTTTTAAAGTTTAGAGAGTTATTAAATACTTTCTAATCTTTAGAGATCTATGAAATAAAATTCTAAAAGTTTTCGGACTAAGCTTGTAAACTAACGTTTTTAAACATAGATTTATAAAATAAAAAATTATTCAGTCTTTTTTTTTCAAATAATTGACATTATTTAACATAATTGCAGAAACATTTCGAAGTCTCTCACTTCACATTAAAATAATAAAGGAAAAGCTTTAATCTTTATATAATTACAAATAGAAAACTTAAATAAAATTAGTTAATGCATCCTTGTGTAGTTGGGAGTAGTTTGGGTATTTAAACTCTTCTCCAAAAAACTAAACAGTAAAAATTACAAGGTTCAAAGAAAACTGGAAAAGTCAACAAATTAAATTTGTTCTTATCATCATAGGTTTGTTATACTCTTTTAAGTCCCTAATCTTTATGGATGTCATTTTGGGCCAATTAATGCTTACCAAAAATTTTGCTTGTCATTTTTTCTTGTGAAGAAACCATGCCAAAATACTTTTCGATCGAGTTATTGTAATAGGTAGCAATTTAGGGCTCGTTTGATAATGTTCTCATTTCCCGTTTTTCGTTTCTTGTTTCATGTTTCTTATTTCTTGTTTCTTGTTTCTTGTTTTTTAAGAACTAAAAACAGAAACATGTTTGATAACTATTTCTGTTTCTTGTTTCCCTAGAAAAAGAAACAGAAACAAATATGTGTTTCATAACTATTTCTCGTTTCTTGATTTTTCGTTGAAATAAAATTTGGTAAATATAATATAAAAATTATATAAAACATACATTAAAATTATAGTTAGAGATTGCCGGTGACGGCTGGTCGGCGGAGTTCGATGGCGACCGATAGTCAGAGGTCGAAGGTGGCGGTCGATCGACGGAGGCTGATCAGTGGAGGTCGGTGGCGGCTGGTTAGTGAAGGTCGGCGACACCCGGTAGTTGGAGGTCAACGATGGCGCTCGGTAGTCAGATGTCAACAGTGGCGATCGGTCAGTGGAGGTCGGCGATGGCCAATAGTCAAAGGTCGACGGTAGAGATCGTTCGCGACCTGTAGTTTGAGGTCGACGATGGCGATCGGTCGACAGAGGTTGATGACGACAAGTAATCGCAGGTCGAACGTGGCGACCGATAGTCGCAGGTCGACTGTGGCGTCAGGTAGTCAGAGGTCGACAATGGCGGTCGGTCAGCGAAGGTCGGCGACGACTGACAGTCAGAGGTCGACAGTGGTGACCAATCGGTGGAGGTCAACGGTAGCAGTCGACCGCGATTGGTAATCAGAGGTCAACGGAGCTCAGCGACAACCAATAGTCAGAGGTGGACGGTGGCGGTAGGTCGATGGAGGTCGACGACTACCAGTAGTCGAAGGTTGACGGTGTCGGTTGGTCGGTGGCGGTCGACAGCGACCGGTCATCGGAGGTCGACAATAACAGTCGGTTGTGACCGGTAGTCAAAGGTCGATGATGACGGCCGATTGGAGGAGGTCGACGAAGGTCAGTCGTTGGAGGTCAACGGCTGCGGTCGTCCGCGACTGGTAGTCGAAGGTCGATGATGGCAGTTGGTCGACAGATGTCGGCGACGACCGGTAGTCGGTGGTAGACGATGGCGGTCAGTCGGTAAAGGTCGACAGTAGTGGTCGACCGCAACTGGTATTTGGAGGTCGACTATGGCTACTTGTCGGAAAAGGCCGGTAGTCGGAGGTAGACGGTAACGGTCGGTTGGTGGAGGTCGGTCAGCGAAAGTCCAGAGCGGTCAGAGGTTGACGGTAGCGGTCGGTCGTGACAGATAGTCGTTGGTCGATAGACGCCGGTGACGAATGGTAGTCGGAGGTGGATGGTGGCGGTCGGTCGACGACAGCTAATAGTCGGAGGTCGATGGTGGTGGTCGGTTGGTGGAGTCGACAGTAATCGGTCGTCGGAGGTCGACAGTAGCGATCGACCGCGGATGGTATTTGGAGGTGGACCAAGGTCGGAGACGATCGGTAGTTGGAGGTCGACTGTGGCAGTCGGTCGACAGAAGTCGTCGACGATCGGTAGTCTGAGGTCGACGATAGCGGTCAGTCGACGACATCCGGTAGTCGAAGGTCAACAAAGGCGGTCAGTCGCCAACAGTCGATAGTCAAAGGTTGACGGTGGCGGCTGGTTGGCAGAGGTCGGCGGCGACCGATAGTCGAAGGTCAACAATGGGGGTCAGTCGGTGGAGGTCTACGACGACCGGTAGTCAGAGATCGGCGGAGGTGATAAGAAAAGGAAAAAAAGGTAAGAAATAACATAAATAATAAAAAAATGAAAGAGAAAGAAATAACGAAAAAAAATGAGGAAATGGTTAAAAAAATAGAGGAAGAGAAGAGATTGGTGTAGGAACGAGAAGGAGAGATGGATACATGCATGAAAGATAGAAAAAAAAAACAGAAACAGAATTTGAGAAACAACTTTTTGTAGTTTCTCAAATTTGACATATTTTTTAGAAACGTTTCTAGAAATTTAGAAACAAGAAACAGGGATGAGTTATCAAACAAGTCTGTTTATTAAGGCCGATCAGTGGAGGTCGGTGGCGGCTGGTTAGTGAAGGTCGGCGACACCCGGTAGTTGGAGGTCAACGATGGCGCTCGGTAGTCAGGTGTCAACAGTGGCGATCGGTCAGCGGAGGTCGGCGATGGCCAATAGTCAAAGGTCAACGGTAGAGATCGTTTGCGACCTGTAGTTTGAGGTCGACGATGGCGATCGGTCGACAGAGGTTGATGACGACAAGTAATCGTAGGTCGAAGGTGGCGACCGATAGTCGCAGGTCGATTGTGGCGTCAGGTAGTCAGAGGTCGACAATGGCGGTCGGTCAACGAAGGTCGCCGACGACTGACAGTCAGAGGTCGATAGTGGTGACCAATCGGTGGAGGTCAACGGTAGCAGTCGACCGCGATTGGTAATCAGAGGTCGACGGAGCTCAGCGACAACCAATAGTCAGAGGTGGACGGTGGCGGTAGGTCGATGGAGGTCGACGACTACCGGTAGTCGAAGGTTGACGGTACCGGTTGGTCGGCGGCGGTCGACAGCGACGATCATCGGAGGTCGACAATAACAGTTGGTTGTGACCGGTAGTCAAAGGTCGATGATGACGGCCGATTGGAGGAGGTCGACGACGGTCGGTCGTTGGAGGTCAACGGCTGCGGTCGACCGCGACCGGTAGTCGAAGGTCGATGATGGCGGTTGGTCGACAGATGTCGGCGACGACTGGTAGTCGGTGGTAGACGATGGCGGTCAGTCGGTAAAGGTCGACGGTAGTGGTCGACCGCAACTGGTATTTGGAGGTCGACTATGGCTACTTGTCAGAAAAGGTCGGTAGTCGGAGGTAGACGGTAACGGTCGGTTGGTGGAGGTCGGTCAGCGAAAGTCGACAGCGGTCAGAGGTTGACGGTAGCGGTCGGTCGTGACAGATAGTCGTTGGTCGATAGAGGCCGGTGACGAATGGTAGTCGGAGGTGGATGGTGGCGGTCGGTCGACGACAGCCAATAGTCGGAGGTCGATGGTGGTGGTCGGTTGGTGGAGTCGACAGCAATCGGTCGTCGGAGGTCGACAGTAGCGATCGACCGCGGATGGTATTCGAAGGTGGACCAAGGTCGGCGACGATCGGTAGTCGGAGGTCGACTGTGGCAGTCGGTCGACAGAAGTCGTCGACGATCGGTAGTCTGAGGTCGACGATAGCGGTTAGTCGACGACATCCGGTAGTCGAAGGTCAACAAAGGCGGTCAGTCGACAACAGTCGATAGTCAAAGGTTGACGGTGGCGGCTGGTTGGCAGAGGTCGACGGCGACCGATAGTCGAAGGTCAACAATGGGGGTCAGTCGGTGGAGGTCTACGACGATCGGTAGTCAGAGATCGGCGGAGGTGATAAGAAAAGGAAAAAAAAGGTAAGAAATAACATAAATAATAAAAAAAAATGAAAGAGAAAGAAATAAGGAAAAAAAAAAAGATGAGCAAATGGTTAAAAAAATAGAGGAAGAAAAGAGATTGGTGTAGGAACGAGAAGGAGAGATGGATACATGCATGAAAGATAGAAAAAAAAACAGAAACAGAATTTGAGAAACAACTTTTTGTAGTTTCTCAAATTTGACATATTTTTTAGAAACGTTTCTAGAAATTTAGAAACAAGAAACAGGGATAAGTTATCAAACAAGTCTGTTTCTTAAGGCCGATCAGTGGAGGTCGGTGGCGGCTGGTTAGTGAAGGTCGGCGACACCCGGTAGTTGGAGGTCAACGATGGCGCTCGGTAGTCAGATGTCAACAGTGGCGATCGGTCAGCAGAGGTCGGCGATGGCCAATAGTCAAAGGTCGACGGTAGAGATCGTTCGCGACCTGTAGTTTGAGGTCGACGATGGCGATCGGTCGACAGAGGTTGATGACGACAAGTAATCGCAGGTCGAAGGTGGCAACCGATAGTCGCAGGTCGACTGTGGCGTCAGGTAGTCAGAGGTCGACAATGGCGGTCGGTCACCGAAGGTCGACGACGACTGACAGTCAGAGGTTGACAGTAGTGACCAATCGGTGGAGGTCAACGGTAGCAGTCGACCGCGATTGGTAATCAGAGGTCGACGGAGCTCAACGACAACCAATAGTCAGAAGTGGACGGTGGCGGTAGGTCGATGGAGGTCGACGACTACCGGTAGTCGAAGGTTGACGGTGTCGGTTGGTCGGCGGCGGTCGACAGCGGCCGGTCATCGGAGGTCGACAATAACAGTCGATTGTGACCGGTAGTCAAAGGTCGATGATGACGGCCGATTGGAGGAGGTCGACGACGGTCGGTCGTTGGAGGTCAACGGCAACGGTCGACTGCGACCGGTAGTCGAAGGTCGATGATGGTGGTTGGTCGACAGATGTCGGCGACGACTGGTAGTCGGTGGTAGACGATGGCGGTCAGTCGGTAAAGGTCGACGGTAGTGGTCGACCGCAACTGGTATTTAGAGGTCGACTATGGCTACTTGTCGGAAAAGGCCGGTAGTCGGAGGTAGACGGTAACGGTCGGTTGATGGAGGTCGGTCAGCGAAAGTCCACAGCGGTCAGAGGTTGACGGTAGCGGTCGGTCGTGACAGATAGTCGTTGGTCGATTGAGGCCGGTGACAAATGGTAGTCGGAGGTGGATGGTGGCGGTCGGTCGACGACAACCAATAGTCGGAGGTCGACGGTGGTGGTCGGTTAGTGGAGTTGACAGTAATCGGTCGTCGGAGGTCGACAGTAGCGATCGACCACGGATGGTATTCAGAGGTGGACCAAGGTCGGCGACGATCGGTAGTTGGAGGTCGACTGTGGCAGTCGGTCGACAGAAGTCGTCGACGATCGGTAGTCTGAGGTCGACGATAGCGGTCAGTCGACGACATCCGGTAGTCGAAGGTCAACAAAGGCGATCAGTCGCCAACAGTCGATAGTCAAAGGTTGACGGTGGCGACTGGTTGGCAGAGGTCGGCGGAGACCGATAGTCGAAGGTCAACAATGGGGTCAGTCGATGGAGGTCTACGGCGACCGGTAGTCAGAGATCGACGGAGGTGATAAAAAAAGGAAAAAAAGGTAAGAAATAACATAAATAATAAAAAAAATGAAAGAGAAAGAAATAACGAAAAAAAAAAGATGAGCAAATGGTTAAAAAAATAGAGGAAGAAAAGAGATTGGTGTAGGAACGAGAAAGAGAGATGGATACATGCATGAAAGATAGAAAAAAAAAAAAAAAACAGAAACAGAATTTGAGAAACAACTTTTTGTAGTTTCTCAAATTTGACATATTTTTTAGAAACGTTTCTAGAAATTTAGAAACAAGAAACATGGATGAGTTATCAAACAAGTCTGTTTCTTAAAAAAGGAGAAACAGGAACAAGAAACAGGAAACGAGAACGTTATCAAACGAGCCCTTAAGTTTTGGTTATTTGCAATACAACAACTTTTTACAAAATTTTGCAAATATGCGTCTCTATCATTGATAAACTTCTATCACAACAACGCATGTAGTCTGTTAGTGATATACTACTATCACTAATAGAATAGTCTATTAACAATAATTGTAATTGTGTGATTAAATTCTATTATCGATGGAATTCTATTACTAATAGACTTTAATTGTGTTATATATTTGCAAATAGTTTATATTTAAATCTACTAGTGTTAGGCGTCCATCGCTGATAGACTTTAATAATAATACACATAGTCTATCACTATCATTGATAAAATAGTTTATCAGCAATATTATTACACTTGTGATTGAAGTCTATTACTCACAAACTTTTATCATTGATAGACTTCATTTCTAGTTTTAGATTTTTCCATATTTACAATTATTTTAGTCTATTTTGCTATTTGCGTAAACTTTTTTTTTTTTCTTTCGTCGTCGTTGACGATGATGATGATAGGGATATTGACTATATATATAAAACGACAATGCTCCAAACATAAAAACAATTTTCTAGTGTGGAAAAAATCATAGAATTCATTATTTCAGATAATTCAAAGAAAAAGACAAGCGAAAATCAGCCATATTCTTTATCTACATCAAGTTAAAGCCTTTCTTCATTTTATTCACTTTTTTTTTCCTTGTTTTATTTTTAAGTCCCACAGAATTGATAACCAAGAATCAACTAGGAAGCATGTATTGACTAGCAACTCTTTTAGTCATTTCAATCCTCATTAATAAAGTAAAATATATTTGATATGCATTAAGCTTTTTTCTTTTCTTTTCTTTTCTTTTTTATATAAAATATTAATTAAATATACCATAATTTACTAGTTCATATGCCAACAAGAGCATAGTTCAACTGGCATAAAGATGAATTGGTAACCACGAGGTCTGTGGTTCGAATCCTCTACCCCCATATTGTCAAAAAAAAAAAAAAAAAAAATTTACTAGTTCATATGCATTCAGACATGTTCTTCCTTCTCTCATCTTTCTAAGTTTTTAACTAGATTTTTCTATTTAGCTTATTTGTAAGGATGAGAGGCATATTTAAACAATAATTCCATGGTAACCAAAGCCTTAACCACTTCTTCTTTGTGTGTTGGTATCTTCTATATTATCACCCTAAGAATATCAACTTGTTAGCTATAGTCAAAATGAGCTTAGCTCAACGATAATTGGTATGTAGTCTCGACTATGAGGTCAGAGGTTCGAATCCCCTACCTCAAATGTTGATATACTAAAAAAAAAATCAACTTGTTAGCTATACAGGGAGTTTCAGTGAAGGTTTCCACTTATGTTTTATAGTGTAAATATATATGCTGTCCTTGTTCAGCATGCATTCAACATGTTAGGCAAACAAAAATAACTAGTAAAGTGATCAAAATAATTAGTCAAGGTTAAAAATCACTTTTGGTCCCTGAACTATGATTTGTAACGTTTTAGTCCTTATACTTTCAATTTCGTAACAATTTAGTCTCTGAACTTTAATAAGTAACATTTTAGTCCCTGTACTTTTAAATTTGTAACGATTTAGTCCCGATCGTGAAAAATTAATGTAAAGATTTAATGAAATTTCTTATCTAGATAGATTAATAAACTAATTTTTGGGACCCTATATGTTAATAAGCTACAAAGTTTTATCATTAAATAATAAAAATCGACATTTAATTCTAATGATTTTTTTTTGCAATAAGGATTAAATTGTCACAAATTTGAAAGTATATAGAGACTAAATTGTTACAAATTTGAAAGTATAAAGGCTAAAGTGTTACTTATTAAAGTTTAGGGGCTTAAATTGATATAAAATTGAAAGTATAGGAACTAAATATGAAAGTTTAGGGACCAAAAGTGATTTTTAACCGTGAGTCAATTAGTATGTCTTCTAGAAAAAGAAAAAAAAAAGAAAAAAAAAATCAATTAATGGTAGTGGGTAGGTGAACTGATGAAGTCTAATTTGGCTTAACATTTTTCTTTTTCATGAATCCAAAATTTCTTTACCTTTCTAGTATTGCTCCTAAAAGTATACAATGATCTAATCATAATGAAATAAAAAAAATGAGCCCATGAAAAATTTAAAATTTTATATTAGAAGATATAAATTTACATATCAATATATAATTTTAAATTCATTAATATAATTAAACTAATAATTAAGAAGTCGGAGATAGCCACTATATGTCTCGAACTCAAGAATTCCAACGTGCTCTTTAGACTACCACATGAATCCATCTCTCATTGACACATACTTAGAGTCTGTTTGGAATACATTTTAATTTAAATGTTTTTCAAAAATGTATCTTTTAAAAAACATTTTGTATAAAATTTATTTATAATTTAAACACTCATATGTTTGGTTGCATTTACTCAAATGTGTTTTTATATACAAGTTATTGTATACTAAACACTCATTTTAAAAAAGTTGGTTTAATTGTTTCTCTTAAAATGATTTATTTATCAATCTCATTTTTTAATAAGTCATTTGTAGTGGCTGTCAATTTTTTTTTTCAAAATTAAACACTTGAAAAGCTAAACCAAACACACCATTACACAAACTTAAAAAGATCTTCACTTATGAATTAGGTGTCAGTGTGTCACACAAATACTTGTCACCTTATTTAATTAGTTCAACTCCTAACATTACTTTCACTAATTACTTAATTAATTTTATTAACATTATATTAAAAAGAAATTACAATTTATTTTGGTTAACCAAGGATTGAACAAAATTCTTATAGAGTGTGTATTGAAAAAGATATATTTTTCCACCAAAAATACTATTCAATTTGGTTTTAAATTAATCATTAGAAAAAAGAAGATTTAAAAAAAAAAAGTTTAAAAACAATTTTTTGGAAATAGATTTTGGTTGTTTTTCTTTTTATTTTTATAATGTTTAAACATTCCCCTTTACTTCAAAGATGGTAGTGATAACATTCATATGATTTTTTTTCTCTCTATTGGAAGTTTTATTGTCATGAAGTAATGATTCCTTTACAATATATTGACAACAAATATAGACAAAAAGAGGCCTCCCCATAGAATAATGATTTCTTCTTCTTTCTTTTTGTTTGATCTCTTAAAAAATATTCTTACCAATAACAAAAAGGACAATTTTGTGATCCCTATCTATCAATTTCGATTGTATGTGAGCAATTCAAGGTAAGTTTTGTTTTCGGTCCTTATACTTTCTTGACTTCGGTTAATTTTGGTTCCTATATATTTTTAAAAAGTAACTAATTTAGTCCTTATTTTCAAAATTTAAGCCTGAATTTTATTTAGAACGAAAAACCTTTGATACAAATTCATGATTCTCGTTTAAGAATTTTAGTAGGTAAAGTGTCATGCTAAAATAATTATGATGGAAAAAGTGAGAAAAAATGAACATGAAAGGTCCCAATTGGTCATTTTTTAAAAGTACAAGAACCAAATGAACCAAAATCAAAAGTATATGAACCAAATTGAACGTTTTGAAAGTATGGAGACTAAAATGATCCAAACCAAAAGTATAGGGACGAAAATACTATTTAAACCTTTTCTTTTTTACCAAATTTGTAAAATCCCTTCAAATACTATTGGATTTTTTTTTTTAAATATTGATTTTAGAATGAAAAAGAAGTTTTTCACGTAGAAAATTTGTCGTCTGCTAGGATTTTCTTAAAAATAACATGAAAACAGTATATTGTGATATAATGGTTTCTTTGATGTTTCCTAAGCCAATAATTCCATACATTATCATAAACTTTTTCGGGTATAACTCAAATCGGTCCACTTGAGTGTAACTCAATTGATTAAAATATTTATCTTCGATAAAAAAGTTAGAGGTTCAAATTTCAACCTCAATTTAAATTGAATAAATTATATCGTCTTTAATGCCTAAATCTTATTAATAAACATAACATTGTAAAATATTCAAAATATTTAATTTAGTCTCTAAACTTTTGATAATCAAATTTTCAAAGTGTGTATTTTAATCTTTGAACTCAAGAAAAAAAATTTACTTTTGACATTGCTATTGTTTGAAAGAACAAATCTAAATGTCTAGCGACTACATGTTTGGAATATTTAAGTAGTAAAATAAAAAAATATGTTTAAATAACAATAGAAAACAACTTTTAAGCATTAATATGCAACACAACTTTAAGAAACAGTTGGTTAAAGGTAAAATGAAAAAAACTTTTAAAGAAACTTTTTTTTTGTCCTTTTTTCTTAGGAGAGAGTGAATATGAATTATTATAAATTAGATTAATGATATGATGTCATTCATATCCAAACTAAGGTGGGCCAAAGAGAAAGAAAAAAAAAAAAAAAAGAAAGAGAAAAGAGAATTGTTTGAGGAGGCTAATACTAAAACAAGAGGCACTCATCTAAAACAACTGGCCCAAAAACAATGGGATGAAAGAGAAAAAGACAAGGTTCTTATATCTATATGATGACCATATTCAATTCTTTATGGTAAAAAAATTTGAAGTTTTGATTCCTTTCTTTTTAAACAATTTTGAACAGAAACATGGTACTTGGACAGTATGTGTGGAGAGTTCATTAGACTGCGACTTTTGTTAACATGTCCATTTCTATGTAGATATTTTTTTAATTCACATCCTAGTTTTTGTCTTTTTTCTTTATTTTGAAAAATTAGGACGTAGTTGGAGGCGGATCCACCTCAGGTCTCGACTCTGAACTGACCATGCCTTTTATATTAGTATAAGCAAATCCATCCAATTCTTAAAAATAGATCCTTACCCGGTTGGTGTAGGCACTCCCAGCCCCCTCATCCTGCTCTGCTATCCCTTACTATACCTTCACGCACGCGTTTTTAAATTTCTTTGATGCGGAAAAAAGGTTTTTCATATTTTCCTAAATTTAAATTAGGGAAAAATACACTTTTAGTCCCTGAGGTTTGGGTTAAGTGACAGTTTGGTCCCTGAGTTTTCAAACCCTGAGGTTTGAGATAAGTAGCACTTTGGTCCCTGCCGTCTATTTTTCTGTTAAATACTAACGGTTGCTGACGTGGCACTATTATTTTAATAAAAAAAATTATTTTTTATATTTTTTTAAATAAAAACATATTAAAATAATAAAATATTATTATTTTATTTAAATTCTTTCTCTCTCTCTTCCTTTCTTCTCCCCCATCTTCTTTCAACCTTCTTATCTCCTTCTTCTTCAGCTCCGGTGGCCGGCTGCCGGCGAGCGACGGCGGCGGCGGCTGGAATTTTTTTTTTTCTTTCTTTCTCCCCTTTTCTTCTCCCCTTTCTTTCTCTCTTTCCTTCAATTTTTTTTTTAAATAAAAAGAAGGGAGAGGGAGGAGGGGTCCTCCCTCCTCCCGTCGCCGGCGCCGGAGAGGGAGGAGGGCCCTCCTCCCTCTTTCTTTTTATTAAAAAAAAAAATTGAAGGAAAGAGAGAAAGAAAGGAGAGAACACTACAAGAAAGAAGGGATTTAGCGACGAAACTCTAGCGACGAAACGATAAAAGTCGCACGCCAGCGACGAAAATAGTAAGGAGTCGCATCTGTGCGACGAAAACGACGATTTTGTCGCAAGGCATGCGACGAAAACGACGATTTCGTCACAATGCATGCGACGAAATGAGTGTTTAGTCGCACTATGGCGCTAAAAATTTGGTGGTCGCGCCCATTGTTTTGGACTTTGCGACGAAAATAGAGGTAACGTCGCACGATTGCGTCGAAAACCAGCTTTTCGTCGCTGGTATCCTGCGACGAAACGAAACATATCGTCGCACATCCCCCTCGCTCAGAGTGCTGATGGGACTTTTGACAGCAGTTGCGTCGAAAATCCATCTTTCGTCGCAGCCTCCTTCGGTCATCGTGCATTGATGGGACTAGTGACAGCAGATGATGCGACGAAACTAGGCGTTTCGTCGCACGGGCAGCGACGCAAAAGGCAATTTCGTCGCAGCCCCCATCGATCAGAGTGCCTTAATGGGACTTGTGAGAGCAGATTGTGCGACGAAAATAGGCTTTTCGTCGCAAGCTCAGCGACGAAAATAGGCTTTTCGTCGCAAGGGCAGCGACGAAAATGCCACTTTCGTCGCAACCCCCCTCTTTTACCGTGTGGGATTTGAATCGACCGATGCGACGCTTTGGGCGGTTTCGTCGCTGACCGCTTTAAACCCATCCCCTTTTCATTTTTCATATTCGTTCGAACGTTTGAGAGAGAGAGAGAGAAAGCTTCGGTCGACTGCTTTGCTGAAAGGGAGAAGGTTGGTCGACGGTCAGAGCTTCACCGGTTGGGGGTCGGCCGACGGTGAGAGCTTCACCGGTGGGAGTTCGTCGGAAAGGTAAGTGTTTCTCCGTCTTCTCTTTCCATCATTTTTTTCACATCTCTAAGTTTCCCATTTTCTTCTCATCTTCGTTGGAGCTTGAATGGTTGTGGGTTTCGTTGGTAAAGCCTATTTTAGTTATTCCAATGTTGTTTTTATCATTATTTACACCATTTTTTTTTGTTTTTTTAGTATAAACATTGTTAGATTACTTGAGGAAATCGTTTTTATTGGAAGGACTCAACGTTATAGGTATGTGTTATAAAATTTTTAGTTTTAATTTATATTTTTTTTGTTTTTTCTTTTAAGAAATTGTGTTGATAGATTGAATTTTTTGTTGGAGAAAGATTTGTAGATAATTAAAATAGGTGCATTTGTTAGCCAAATCTTTGGAATGATATTATGTGTTCAAAGTTTGTTTGTTATTGTCCTTTTGTATGTAAAGTATTATTTTGAAATGTGATTTGGGGGAAGAGTTGTTTATATTTGTTGATTTTTCTATTTTTTTAGGGGGGGAGTTGTTTCATTTGTTGAAACTTGATCATTTTATTCAATGTGGGTTTGAGAGAGTAATTGTTTATATTTATGAATTAAAAGGTGGGAGGGAGGTTGTTTATTATTGTGTCTATTATGTTTATTATGAGTATAACACAATGCTAAATGAAATGAGTGAGACAATTGATACTATGGTTATTGGGGAAAAAAAAAGTTTTGTTTGTGGTGCTTGGTGTTGGTTTAAAAAAATTGTTCTTTTTGGTTGTGAAAGGAATAATTGCATTTTTGTTGCTGGGAGATTGATTTTTTTCTTGGTGAAAGATTTGTACATAAATTAAAATAGGTGCAATTTCGTCGCAAAGTTTGAGTTTTTTTAGTGAATGTGGATTTAAAGTTAGGGGAAAGTTGTTTTCTTTGTTGAAACTTGATCTATTTTTAGTGAATGTGGATTGGGGGGGAGGGGGATGGGATCTTGTGTCCTTGTAATTTTATTGTGGTTGGGTGATTGTTTTTTGAACTATGACTTTTTAGCTTAGGTTATACATATGGTTTGAGGTTCTATTTGAAGTTTGAGATTATTGAACTTTGTTTTCATAGTATGTGAAACCATAAGTTTTTATCAGACCCATTGAATTAAGTTAATGATAGTTGTTTTGGTATTCTTCATTGTTAGTTTTATTAGACTCATTGAATTAGGTTAATGATGAGTCGTTCTTTATGTTTCTAGGGATAAGTTATGGATAGAAGTTGGATAAAACTTCGAAATAGATTATGCAAAGAGTATACTGATGGAATAAAATCATTTATTAGTGTGGCAAAGAATCATGTCGATAAGAGAGGGTTTACTCGTTGTCCATGCAAAAAGTGTCAAAATATCATAATGAAACAACCTTATGACGTCGAAGGTGATTTGTACAAGTATGGAATGTCTGTCACTTATGATAGGTGGGTATATCATGGAGAAACTCCAGACTTATCTGTGTATTTGAATCCTAAACCCAAAGAACCTGAGACTTCCGAAAATATAGATAAGGAAAATGAAATGGTTGAATTATTGAATGATGTAGCAGGAGTGAATGAATATTTGGATGAAGAGAACACAATTAGGGTTGAAACAAGTGATGGCGTGGGAGGTAGGAATAATAAGTTTCAATCATTGTTTGATGAAGTCAATGCAGAATTATACCCTGGATCTAATATTTCAAGACTAACTTTTTTGGTAAAACTAATGCATATCAAAGTACTTAATCATTGGAGCAATAAGTCATTTGATATGTTATTGCAATTACTGAAAGAAGTCATATGATATTTTCCATATGTTTTGTGCTTATGTATGTGTGATTCTCTCAATGAGAATGATCGTTATATTTTTTGTGGTTGATTGTGGGGAGAGTGTTTGTTCTTCAGGATGAATTGAGGGGGGGGGGGTGTTTTTAACTTGAGGATGAATTGAGGAGAAGAGGGAGTTGGTTGTTCATTATAGATTGTCAAATATATCTTTTTCATAGGTTTTTATTGTGTTTTGAGGAGGGGGAGTAATATTGGTGACTAGAACTTTGAATTTAAGTTCATTTTTTAGGTTGTGACTCTGATTACACTGTTTGAGACTATGTTTTCATATGTTTTGTGCCTATGTATGTGTGATTCTCTCAATGAGAATGGTCGTTATGTTTATTTGTGGTTGACTGTGGGGAGAATGTTTCTTCTTGAGGATGAATTGAGGGGGGGGGGGGGGGAGGAAGTGTGTTTTCAACTTGAGGATGAATTGAGGAGGAGAGAGGGTCGGTTGTTCATTATAGATTGTCAAATATATCTTTTTCATAGGTTTTTATTGAGTTTTGAGGACATGGTGTAATATTGGTGATTGAAACTTGGAATTTAAGTTCATTTTTAGGTAGGAACTTTGATTACACTGTTTGAGGTTCTTTTTAACTTAAGTTGGGTGAAAAGTTTTCAACGAAAACCTTGTATTACGATTGTAACTTAAAATGTTATTATTATAGTGATGCTCTTTGTGAATATGGTTAAGAATAATTTGTTGTTCATGTGTACTTATGCATTTGTAAAATCTTGTTTATTTGCAGGATTGAAGTGTGTTTTCAACTTGAGGATGAATTGAGGAGGAGAGAGGGTCGGTTGTTCATTATAGATTGTCAAATATATCTTTTTCATAGGTTTTTATTGAGTTTTGAGGACATGGTGTAATATTGGTGATTGAAACTTGGAATTTAAGTTCATTTTTAGGTAGGAACTTTGATTACACTGTTTGAGGTTCTTTTTAACTTAAGTTGGGTGAAAAGTTTTCAACGAAAACCTTGTATTACGATTGTAACTTAAAATGTTATTATTATAGTGATGCTCTTTGTGAATATGGTTAAGAATAATTTGTTGTTCATGTGTACTTATGCATTTGTAAAATCTTGTTTATTTGCAGGATTGAAGTAAACTTCCTGACGACAACAATGACCAAACGAATATTACTTTTTTGTAGCTAACATAGACTTAGTACATGTCAGTATTTGTATTTTGATACTTGTTTGGTCTTTATTTTTTGGAACTCTTAAACTTAGCAAGCCTTTAGGTAAGATGTTCATGTGTGAAACATACTTTTGTTGAATGCTTAATTATTTGTATAAAGTGGATGAATGTTTTGGTAAAATATATATTTTTTATATGTTTAATGCTTATTTATATAAAATGTAAATCAGGACAATTGAAATGAAATCGAGCCATTATATGGCACAACTAAAAATATATATTTTTTTTATTGTCAATCGTTTGAGTGACGAATTTTGGGTTTTCGCGGCAAATGAATTAAAAACTGCGACGAAAATAAACACTTTCGACGCAACGCTTGCGACAAAAATTGTCTTTTTGCTAAGATCGACATCTACGACGCAAAACTCATTTTCGTCGCAAAGCGTGCGACGATTTTCCATTTTTCGTCGCATTTTCGTTGCGACGAATGCTTGCTTTAGTCGCAAACTTTTTTAATACGAAACTTGCGACATTTTTTTTATTTTTCGTCGCACGTTGCGACGCATTGAAATATTTCGTCGCAGGTTGCGACACATTGTAATATTTCGTCGCAACGTGCAACGCATTTGGAATTTTCGACGCAAAAACCTGCTTGCGACACATCTTTAGCGACGTTTTTTGCGGCTAATTTGTTTTCGCCGCTAATGAATCTTTGCGTCGAATATATACTTTTTGCGACGAAAAGATTTCGACGCTAAAAGTCTGATTTCTTGTAGTGGAAGAAAAGGGGAGAAAGAAAGAAAAAAAAAATATTCCGACCGCCGCCGCCGCTGCTCGCCGGCAGCCGGTGGCGGCCCGTGGCGGCCGGCCACCGGAGCTGATGAAGAAGGAGATAAGAAGGTTGAAAGAAGATGGGGAGAAGAAAGGAAGAGAGAGAGAAAGAATTTAAATAAAATAATAATATTTTATTATTTTAATATGTTTTTATTTAAAAAAATATAAAAAATAATTTTTTTTATTAAAGTAATAGTGCCACGTCAGCAACCGTTAGTATTTAACAGAAAAATAGACGGCAGGGACCAAAGTGCTACTTATCTCAAACCTCAGGGGTATTTTTGTTGAGTTTGAAAACTCAGGGACCAAACTGTCACTTAACCCAAACCTCAGGGACTAAAAATGTATTTTTTCCTTTAAATTATAGAATGCATTTTATTTTTAAAACTATTTACAATTTTAAAATCTAATAAGTGTCTAAATTTCAATTTTATAGATTCACGAACTTTCGATTTTGTGATTACTTTGACCTATTCAACATTTTTTAAAACTCATGAATTTATTTATTATAAAATTGAAAGTTTTGTGTTTAATTAGACACAAAAATCAATTTTATGTCTAGTGTATTTGTTAAATTAAAAGAATGTGTAAATATGTTAGATTTTTTTTTTTTTTTTTTTTTTTTTTTTTTTTTTTTTTTTTTTTTTTTTCACTGATGGCAAGAACTTATTAAACACAAATTTGAAAGTTTAGAAATCAATTTGGCAATTTTAAAACTTCAGAAAACCTATTGACCCAAAAATTGAAAATCCAGGAGTCTATTAGACACAAGCATAAAAGTTTAAGAACTAAACTTGTTTTTTAACGTAACAAATATATAATATTATAATTTTTTTTTATCTTAACTTATTGTTTAAATTTGTTTCTTTTTATCAAATATAAATGAAATGGATACAAACATTTTAAAAATTTTGATAGGTTGTTTTTTAAAAACTAATCCTATAATATAAAAAATTGTAGAGGACAATTGCGGATGAAATTAGTAGTTCAGTTCATTTATGATTTTTTTTTTTATTTCATACTTGTAAATTACTTTTACGAAATTTTAAGTGAAGCCCCCTAAACAAAAATTATGGATCCGCCATTGGTTGGAGAATTTCTATTCGATGATGATTCGAGTTTTTATTTGGAACTTTTTATAGTTAAATAATAATAATGGAAGATGGTAAAATCCACCCATAAATTATAAAGGTGTTTTTTTTTTTTTGACAAAATAAGTTTCCATTATTCATTATAAAGGAAAAGAACCCTGTTGGGTTACAAAGAGTGATTTCTCACATATGGCCAACTAAACAATCCACTCTTGGATAGTTGGAAATCCATAACAAGAGAAATGATATTAGTCTCACATTCAATCTGCTTATTAACGATTGACACCAAAATAAGCGAGTCTGAAAACAACTTGATTCACCTCAATTCCATTCGATGAGCCAAACGTAGCCCTTTCAAAACTGCACAAGTTTCTGCACATAAGGGTTGTGTGAACATAGGAGATGAATGAAATCATAGATGCCTTTAATTGAGCCTTTGTTCCTCGAATCACTACACCAACACCAATATGTCACCTTTGAATATCACACGGCACATCCATATGTATTATCAACTCATCTCTTCCTTATAATAGTAGTTGCACACCCTAAGTCTGAGTATGTCTCTTTATAGGATTTCCATTCTCTTTTCTATACTTAGATAATCATGTATCCAATTACAATGAATATCAATGTTTAGAATATGTCAGTCATGAAGAAGATTATTTCTATCATTTCAAATTGCCCTCACACTGACACAAATGACCTCTAGATAACCTAGAAGATGATCATTACACAATCTCATCCAATGATCCTGAATATTCAATTGTGTTTATTTATGAATGTGAATACGATGGTTCAGACTATCCCAGATTTCTTTGGCTCTCTTAAACATAAACAACCCATGATCTGTAGTTTCTGCATTTTTTTTACAAAGTAGACAAATACCATCTGTATCTACATGGTGTCACCAACGATTCACAGATGTCGGGATGCAATTATGGAAAGATCTCCAAATAAAATGTTTGATTTTATTTGAAATTCAAAGTTTCCACAATTGCTTCCACCATATACTCCCCACATGAAGAGTCGATATAGATGCTTCTTGTCTCCTAATCATGAAAAGTTTATAGCCACTTTTGACGGTACATTTGTCATGTTGCTCATAGAGTCAGATCCACATGTCAAGTGTTGAGCTGCTAATAGGTAAGTGAACTATAGCCTCAACATCAACCTGACATAACATTTGGCGAAGTTTCTACACATCCCATTGGTATGTTGGCGTAAAACAATTAGTTACCTATATATCCTCCACATTTTCTGTGTTTGGCACCATTCTAAATGTCGTTGGTATAGGTATCCAAGGATCCTTGAACACATTAATAGATTTTCCATTTCCCAAAATTTTCCTCATTTCCATCTTCCATTTCCCAATTTCCTCATTTCCATAATCAATAGATCCAAGCCCCATACAAAACTCTTCCAAAAATAGGAAGAATTTGGCCTTGCTGAGGTTTCCATAAGTGATGTAGACAAAAAATAGTGACCTTTAAGCAACTTGACTAAAGTGAAATTGGGATTATGAAAGGCCACCAAACATGTTTGGCTAACATAGTCTAATTAAAACTTTCGAGATCTCAAAAGTATAAGCCATAAACCACCTTTGGTTTACACAGTTCCTCCCACCTCATCCAATGGATTTTCATATGCTCATCAGTAGATCCCCACCAAAATCTAGCACATACTGCTCAAATTTTTGACAGGATGGATTTTGGGAGATGGAAGTAGCTCATGACATATGTTGGTATTGCTTGCGCATTACTTTTGATAAGGATCTTTTTCCCTCCTCCAGAGAAAAGCTTGCTTTTCGAACCTAGTAAAATCTTCCAAATTCTATCCAACAAAAACTTAAAATCCTTGTCTTTTCCATTAGCAAACATTGATGGCAAAGGTATGTGCCCAAATTAGCCACCTCCCACATTTGAATAATATCAATAAGACAAGATTTCACATCAAGGGGAACATTTGGGGAAAACCACATCAATTTACTAAGGTTAATACATTGGTCGAAAGCTCTTTCATACTCTTGCGATATAGTTTTAAACATTCCAAATTCAACAACTAAAGCCTTTAAGAAGATCAAACTATCATCAACAAAAAACAAGTTGATGGTTTATTTTTTTTTCCTTTCTTTTATTTATTTATTATTTTTTTTTCAAAACCACTAAAACCCAAAATAGTCAATCTAAGATTAGCTTCCAACTAACCTTCAATTAGCGTAGAATTCTTAACGCCTTAACCGATCTAGCAACCAATGCCAACTAGAATTTAATCGAGCTTAAGGTAGGGAATTAATTTAATGCACGCTTAATTCCAAGAATAAATTTCCCAACACCTTAGTATATTACTAAAAATTCCATAATACAAGTCCAAATAATAATTCACATTTAATCTGACTAATTAAATACATGGAATTCAAATACACCAAAATGCACAGGGCGTCACATTCTCCCCACCTTAAAAGCTTTCATCCTCGAAAGACTACAACTTGAACGACTCTAGGTACTTGACTCTAATTTCGTATTCTCTTTCCCAGGTAGATCAATGGTCTTGCTTCTCAACATCTTCGCTTCCCTAGCTAGGACTTTGATAGGCTTCTCCACATATGTTAAGTCCTCATTCAGCGATAGGGGTTCAGGATTCAACACATGCAAAGGGTCATGCACGTACTTCCTCAACATGGACACATGAAACACATCATGCACAGTCGACATGATCGGTGGTAACGCCAACCTATAAGCAACATGCCCGATGCGCTCCAGGATCTTGTAAGGTTCAATGAGTATGGGGCTAAGGTTCCCCTTTTTACCAAAGCGAAGAACTTTCCACTGGCACCACGCGCAAGAGCACACAATCACCTACACTTAACTCCAGATCTTGAAAGTTGCTCGCCTAACCACACTAGATGACTGGCCTTGACTCCGACTCTTACTCACCAAGGCACTTAAGACCAGTGGTTTTTTTTTCCTGCTCATCAAGTTACTTTCCTCTAGAATCCCAAAGTTTTGAACTAAGGCACAAGAAGAATAGTTGATGTATATCCATAACAATAACTCTGAAGACAGGTTGTGTTGAACATACCACACTTGAAGCAGAACTCACCTACAGACAACTTGACCAAGTACATCGAGTACTCAAATGGCCTAACAAAATCGAACCCAAACTCCGTTCTTGCACGACCTACAAGAATCTTATATTCGTTGATGCTACTTACAAGAACATAGGTTGCCAATGTCAGCTTAAACCTCTGAGCTTGACACCTTCACAACCCACCATCAACGACAACTTATATATACTCTCGTCTCAATCCTACAGGAAGCTTCATCAGCAACTTCACCGACTTTAAGCCCACCTTGTTGGAAACTTACAACCACCAACTTCAATTAAGATATAGTTTTTATTTAATTAATTCAATTAAATCATATTTAACCGAATTAAATAAATTAATCCAACCAATTAATTAAATATAAATATAACTAATTTTAAATTCGAATCATATTCAAACATGTCTCTCTCTTTTAACCTATACTATTAATGTGCATCAAATATACATTAACTATTAACTATAGAATTAATTTGATTAAATCAAATTCAAGCAAATTAAATTAATTAACTTTCCAATTAATTAATTTATGAATTAATCAAATATCACATATTTAATTAAATTCATATTTGAATCATATTCAAATACATTTTCCTCTCTTATATTATAGTTTTAATATGAATCTCATTCACATTAATTTTAACCTATAGTTTAACATGAATCTAATTCATATTTAATATTTGAACTCCTTCAAATATTTAATTTTCTCATTTAATTAATTTTGAATCACATCCAAAATTAATTTTATTATAAAGTTTAACTCAATAATTAAACTTATATTATAATGTATCTCCATACATTATATTAATTGTATCAAATACAATAACTAAAATTCTCTTAATATTCAAGACTAATTAACCTCAGAACCCTTTACGAGCTACTAGGGGGACCTAATGGACCTACAGATCAGAAGCTCCAACAATACGAGATTAATTGGATAAACTCATTAACCAAGTTAATTAACATTCGTTAACTGTGGGTCACACCACTAAAGACCCACAACTGCACTCTTCTCACTGTAGAATATTTCTGTGTCCATGGATATCGACCATATTGGTAAGTCAATCCTTCAGGTGTGTTCGTAACACAAGTTTGGTCAAATTATCGTTTTACCCCTGGGTTACCTCTGGCTCCCAAAGTACCACTGATCCCTCTAATGAACAAGTTGTTTAGGGTCCAACCACTAAACAGGAGTTCCTCTTGGGCCAGGAGAGGATGGCGTGCCTTTGTTCAAGACCCAGAATCAGCCCTTAAGGGAACGCACATCTACTTACCCCAATATATAGGGGAAGGAGTGAATTCCTTCTTGTACTGTTATGTTCCCAGCTCCCACTCGATCTTGCCCCTGAAATGGTAGACTAATTGAGTCGGCAAACTGGCCACTCTCACCCATACAGATCTAAGGACAGTCCCTCCTGAAAAGGGGTTCATAATAGACTCAAGATTCAGATTGAGTTACTTAGGTCATCTTATTGAAATAGAAACCTAAACTAGTCAACGACGTTACATCTAGTGGTTACTATTTCACGATTCGGTCTTATGCAAACTCATTGCATAGGATACCCCCACTCGCATGTCTCCTACATAGATGCTTTGGATCATTGCATCTGTATTGAATACAAAGTGGGTCGTATCACATAGTGTCATCGAGATAAGGTACCCAACCTCATTCCTATACTATAGCTCATTTAGGTTGTTACTTGAACACTGATCCTCGTATGTCCCCACATACTAGTCCAAGTTTCATTTAAACAACCTGGGATCTTAGTTTATTGGATTTTAGGGTTAATTATTACAAAACTCAATTATTCAATAACAAATTACTAAATCACTCAAATAACACTTTATTGAGGTTAATTAATTTGTTTCATTTACTATCTACGAGTTTTAGGGCATAGCCCAACAACCACCCTAGGAAGATCTTTTCCCTTGAAGTTGGCTTAAACAAAGAGGTTTGCCCAACTTCACCTATTACAAGGAAATCTCTCGATTCCTTAAGATCTAGGCGGCATTTGATAGGGCCTTGAAACTAACCTGCTAGCTTCCATTAACTTCATAGGAAATGAAAAATCTAAGCAATGCAACAAAACATACCAAATCAAGACTAAGAACCGACAACCAATATATCCACATGACCAAGCATTGCAAGAAGAATAAAAATTTCAGAGCAATAGATAGACTTGAGGAAAGATCACTAACCTTGAACGAGAGGCGAAATTGACTCCCCATCTTTAGGGACTTTCCTCTTCTTCAGATTCGTCGTCGTAGAGCTCTGGATACTCTGCCTTGAGTTCTTTATCAATAATCCAAGGCATCAACTTCTCTATCTTGTCATCTTTTAGTTCGTTTCTAGAGGCAACCTTTGAATTCTTCAAGACCTTGGCTTCTCTTGCAACTATCTCGCTAAGCTCAAGCCTTGACAGAAATCTTCTATCTTGATGACTTGATGGAGGATCCAACTCCTCATGCTTCCTCTTAACACCAGATGAAGTGCCCACCCCCTGAGACTGCTCCATCCTAGGAATTTTGTTGTCCAATGCTATCGCGCTCGCTCGAGTTGTTGCGTAAGTGGTTCGCCAAACTTGCTTGACCAACCCTCTTTTTTCCCTACGCAGGCCATTGATGAAACTTTCGATCCTTCTTGACTCGGTGGTGACTAGCTCTGGGACATGACGAGACAACTCCTCAAATCTTCCACCATATTGTGCCACAATCATGGTCCCTTACATGAGCGATATGAACTCCGCTTCTAGATCTTCAGCTTCAGCATCGAAGAAGAGTCGGACATAGCGGTCTCGCATCAGACCCTTGAACCTTGTCCATGATAGAGGATTGCCCGGGTGATCCTCAGGCTGGCCCTCTAGATTCCACCAATCTCTTGTTTGGCCTCTAAGCAAAGAGGTAGCTCCATGGACACGCTGGCATCGGCTCTGAGATACCGGAATAGGTCTTCTAACTCTGAAGTCCACTCTTCAAAAGCTCTCAAACTTCTAGGCTGGTGGTGCGTGGCTAGCTGAATGGACGGAATGTGAGATAAGATGATAAATGGAAGAATAAATAATAATTCAGCTAACACTTAAGTGCAAGTATACATTGTCGCACGTAGTAATAAAAAAACCTCAGAAAGTATTCCAAGGGTATCGATCCCACGAGGACTAAATTGGAAATTCATATTTGATGAAGAAACTGCTCAAACGATTGCTTTTGAAAAAGGTAACCAAAGAAAATAAGTTGATTGATTGGGTTTTCGAAAAGATAAATAAAACAAGCAAGTAGATAAAGAATAACAATAATAGACAAATGATAACTGCCCAAAAGGTAGTTATTTAGGCCTCATTTCTACAGAGATTTGTGTGTCTTTTGTGCTTAATATGGTTGGTTTTAGATGGATATTATATGTTTTAACCCATTTGGAAGAATGGAAGCTTTGGAAATTATTTTATGCAGAATGTGTTGCTGGGCGACTGGAGGGAGCAACTTTTGTGCTGCAGGAAAGCTGGGAGCAAAAACTCCCACGTCACAGCTCGTTAGCCAAGTGAAAAAACTGAATTCTATTGAGTTATTTTCGTGATAGAGGAGCAAGGAGAGCCATACACGTGTCTAGGTCAACCTAATTCAAGCCTCCTATCCTTCTATAAAAGGAAGTAGCCGCCCAAGTCAAAATCATTCCACCTTTGGGAGCCGAATAGAGGAGAGAGATTGGAGACCACCTAGAAGACCATCATTGCAAGTTGATCGAGGAGATTAATATTTCCTTTTATTATCTTGTAATTATGGACATGCTTACTCAGATTGTAACTTGTGTTTCCATGCATATTATGAACTAAGTAGCTTAGGCGTTGGTTAGGAACAATGTGATTGTCGAGCTTCATTTCTAGTAATAAATATTGATTAATGCATCTTGATTAATTGTTGTGTTCATTTCTATTTTATGCCCGTCTGGCCAGCCGATATGAATACCTCTCTCTAGTTTCAGGGATGATTTAGGGAGTGTGTGGCGATTAATCACACTAGATCATTGTGTATTGGTGAACGTCAGTGACTGAGCTAGGGATAGTCAGTTGCCTAGTGCTTGATCGGTAGTACTTCATTGGGGTTGAAACACATTCCAAAAGATCCGGAGTTCCAGGAGGAATCTACTAATAAGACTACGAGAGTTTTGCATGATCAATAATATTGCTAGAGCATCTTTTAAAACAATTACTAAATCCTGACATGCGCCTGTTTCTAATTTGTCTGCCTATTTGTTTATTTTCTGTTCTGTCATTTCTTTTGCTTCAGCATTATTCTTATAAAAACCAATCATTTTTACTATCTTTGAAACCATTAAAAAGTTATATAAAATAGATAAAGTGGAAGCTAGTTCAGGCCTTTGATTGACAATACTTAATACTTGTTGCGGACTGTGTATACTTGCACAGAGTTCTAGAGTCTTTTATACCATATTTTTACTCACTCTAGGAACCCAACAACAAATGAGGTATTCAACATGGATTCATCCCTAGGGTAACAACCATACTTATGCAATATCTAACTTAAGAGTGTTTAATGCATTGAGTCAGATTTAACTTCCATTTGGCCCTTGTTTCCAAAAACCGTTAGAAGGCTAAGCGAGTACCGTTATGCACATTTTTGTGACTCGACTCTAACATAGATAATTCACGAATGCAACCTATAACCCTATAGTCGATATAGGGTGCCTTAGGCAGTTTGCCCTATATCGCCGAACAATCTCTTTCGAGCTTTTTATCTTATATCACCTTTATGAGAACCGATATCGTTTGTCCTTTTCGAGATCAAACTCACATAACATACAAAGTCTAAGTGATCAAATTAAACTCAACAAGATCAGAATGATATTCAATAAAGAATGACATGCATTAAACCCTACTTAAGCAAATAGAACGCTTTCAAGCCATTAAACCCTAAGGGAATTCACCACATTGAACCCATCAACGGGATTTAGCTACTCATGATGGGATAAAAAGCAAATGAACACATTTTCATTGAAATAATGATGTAAAGAATACAAAATAATGAAAAAATTCAAGAGGTGGAAATAAAGGAGATAGCTAAATATTATAGTTTTTTGTTTACACAATCCTTCTAGAGTTCGCTAAGACACTCCACTCTCTCACTTTTACAAGATGGGAATGGGTGAAACTCTCTACAAACCACAAGGTTTGATGTCTAACTCTCTCTTGGGTTAGAATTTCGTCATCTAAGAAGGACCTCAGGGTTCGAGCCAGGGTTCTGTCACCACCCTTTTCTTCCAAGTGAGTTCTGCTTGAATTTGACTCCGAATCCCGAGCTTATATAGTGTAGAAATTGGCTGAGGAGTTTTGAAATAGGTGCTGGAAGGTTGCCCAGTCAGTTTTGGGGTAAAAAAACCTTAGGTGCGAAGAAGACTCGTCAACAACGACCCGTGCACGACTCGGAACGACCTCTGTTTTTCCAGAAATGCGGTTGCATTTCAATTTTTCTTTCTCGCATTTCTGGAGAATTCCAGGTTCTCCTCTGTTTTTCTGCACAACATCAAACTAAATCAAATTTGCTTCAAATCAAGTCTTTTTAAGCACAAATAAGCTAAATTCAACAAAAGTGACTCTCAACACCCTAACTTATCAAATTAACATATTTTGAGCTCGGAAATAGTAGAATTGACCTAAACACTCAATATTTGACCAAGAAATGAGCTAAATATAAGGGTAAAATGGGTATATTTTTACCCTTATCAGTTGGCCATTGAATAGTGGAGGCTTTGCTTTCATGAAGCTTCCGAAAAATTGAGCATCCATATTACGAGCAGGGGCTTGATTCACACCAATGTGCTGCAAGTTGCTTTGGATTGCATTGCTAACCATAACCTTCTGATAACTCTCCAAAAGGGAGTTATTTATGCCTTATTTCTATAGGGATTTGTGTGTCTTTTGTGCTAAATAGGATTGCTTTTAGATAGATATTATATGTTTTAACCCATTTGAAAGAATGAATGCTATGGAAGTTATTTTGTGCAAAATATATTATTGGGTGACTCGAGGGAGCAAAATCTGTGTTGGAGTAAAGCAAGGAGCAAAACTGCCACGTCACAGCTCGTTAGCCAATTTAATGAACTGAATTCTGTTAAGCTATTCTCGGGATAAATGAGCAAGGAGAGCCATCCACGTGTTTAGGTCAACCTACTTCAAGCCTCCTATCACTCTATAAAAGGAGATAGCCGCCCAAGTCAAATTCATTCCATCCTTGGGAGGAATATTCCACTCTTGGAAAGTTTACTTCCACCTTTGGGAGCCGAATAAAGGAGAGAGATTGGAGACCTACAAGAAGACCATCAATTGCAAGCAGATCAAGGGAATTAATATTTTATTGTAGTATTTTGTGATTATGGATATGCTTACTCAGATTGTAACGTCTATCTCTATGCATTTTATGAACTAAGTAACCTTAGGCGTTGGTTAGGGAACATGTAATTGTTGTGCTTAACTTCTATGTCATAAATATTGGTTTGATGCATCTTGATTAATTGTTGTGCTCATTTCTATTTTATGCTTGTCTGGCCAGCCGGTATGAATACCTCTCTCTAGTTTCAAGGATGATTTAAGGAGTGTGTGGCGGTTAATCACACTAGATCATTGTGTATTGGTGAATGCCAGTGACTGAGCTAGGGATAGCCAGTTGCCGAGTGCTTGATCGGTAAAGCTTCATTGGAGTTGAAACATATTCTAAAAAATCCAGAGTTTCGGGAGGAATCTGCTAGTAAGACTGCGAGAGTTTTGCATGATCAATATGTTGGGTTTTATGCCCTAAAACTCGTAGGTAGTGAATGGTGACAAATTGTTCACTTGTATCAATACGTCGTTATTGAGGTTTGTACAATACAGAGTTATTGTTACTAAAATTTCACAATTTGACCCAAATCCAATAAACTAAGATCCTAGCTTGTTTAGATGAAACTTGAACTAGTATGTGGGGACATACGGGGATTAGTGTTCAAGTAACAAGCTAAATGGTCTATAGTATAGGGATAAGGCTGGGTACTTTATCCTGGTAACACTATGTGATACGACCCACTTTGTATTCGATACAGATGCAATGATCCAAAGCATCCATGTAGGAGACATGCGAGTGGGGGTATCCTGTGCAATGAGTTTGCATAAGACCGGACCGCGAAATAGTAACCACTAGATGTAACACCGTTGACTAGTTAAGGTTTATATTTCAATAGGATGACCTAGGTAACTCAATCTCAATCCTGAGTCTGTTATGAACTCCTTTTCAAGAGGGATTGTCCTTAGATTTGTATGGGTGAGAGTGGCCAGTTCGGCGACTCAATAAGCCTACCATTTCATGGGCAAGACCAAATGGGGGCTGGGAACATAACAATACAAGATGGAATTCACTCATTCCCCTATTGGGGCAAGTAGATGTGTGTTCCCTTAATGGCTGATTCCGGGTCTTGAACAAGGGCGCCCATCCTCTCCTGGCCCAAGAGGAACTACTGTTTATTGATTGGATCATAAATAGATTGTTCATTAGAGGAATCAGTGGTACTTAAGGATCCAGAGGTAACCCAGGGGTAAAACGGTAATTTGACCCAGCTGGCGTTACGAACACTCGTGAAGGATTGACTTATTGTTATTGGTCGATATCCGTGGACACAGAAATATTCTACAGTGAGAAGAGTGTAGCTGTGGGTCTTTAGTGGAGTGACCCACAGTTAACGAATGTTGACTAATTTGGTTAATAAGTTTAGCCAATTAGTCTCGTATTGTTGGAGCTTCTGATCTGTAGGTCCATTAGGTCCACCTACTAGCTCGTAAAGGATTCTGAGGTTAAATAGTCTTGAATAGAATTTGAAGTGTATTCAAATTCATTAAAGGAATTATATTGTATATGATACAATTAAGATAATGTATGAAGATACATTATAATATAAGTTTAATTAGTGAATTAAACTTTATTATATAAAATTAATTTTGGATGTGATTCAAAATTAATTAATGAGAGAATTAAATATTTGAAGGGGTTCAAATATTAAATATGAATTAGATTCGTGTTGGAACTATAGGTTATATTTAATGTGAATAAGATTCATATTAAAACTATAGTTTATGAGAGAATTATTTGAATATGATTCAAATAGTAAATTAATTAAATATGAGATATTTAATTAATGAATTAATTAATTGGAGAATTAATTTAATTTAATTTAATTTAATTTGATTTAATTAAATTAATTCTATAGTTCATAATTAATGTACATTGGATGCACATTAAAACTATAGGTTAAGTGAGAAGAGACATATTTGAGTTTAATTCAAATATAGTATTAATTAGATATATGATATTTAATTAGTTAGTTGAATTAATTCAGTTAAATATGATTTAATTGAATTTTAAAACTATATGTTAGTAATTCATTTGGCTGAAAATAATTTGGTTAAATTAATTAGGTGTATAACATATAGTATTAATAATTATTAAATTAATGAGATTAATTAATAATTATTATTCCCCAACAGTTATGTTGGGGAATGGGGACTTGCCAGGTGTGAGGGGAGTTAATCGTATAACTCCCCCTCACTCCCTTCTTTTCAACCAACGTGAATTCACACAGAGTGTGGATGAAGAACTGAATGTGAACATCTCTCTCTCTTAGAATGGCTATCCATCTCTCTCAACTTCTCTCAAGAAATTACAGCAAGGTTGATGCTGAAATTTCCTTCGATGCTGAAATTTCCTTCCCTTTTCCAAGACAAACGAGATCCCACAATCTCTACTTCAGTAATCCAGAGGATAGTGGGTGCTCTTTCATGGTGGTGTTCGTTGGACGAATTGTTCGTGTTTTTCAGAGCATAGTGTTGTGGAATCGTTCTACAACAAGTAAGTTCCTCAAATTCTAAATCATTTAGAATTTAGAATTACATGCTTAATCTGTTTAGATTATAGAATTGTTCTGTAATTTTAAGGCCAATGTATCGGTATTTCTATGAAACCTAATTAAGAACGAAACGATCTGATACACGCTTCCGTTGCGTAGGATCTTCATTCCTTCACAATAATATTGCTAGAGCATCTTTCAAAACAATTACTAAATCCTGACCAGCGTCTGTTTCTAATCTGTCTGCCTATTTGTTTATTTTCTGTTCTGTCATTTCTTTTGCTTCAGCATTCTATTGCTATGTTTTTGGTTCTTAATAAATGGGGTTAGGACAAAAAATATAGCACTAGATATACAATCCATAAACAAATCAATCCAGTCTGAATGAAAGCCCAACTTAGGCATAAAATGACTGAGATAAGTTATCATTCTAATCTATTGTAGGCTTTACTCATGTCTAATTTCAGAGCAGTATATCCTTATTTCCCGTTGACGGAGTGTGTCGTCGGGCTTGTGTAAAAAAGAATTTATAATCCACGAACACTAAACTAATTTGCAGTAGTAGTGGCAAGGGTTGATCACAGGGAACAGCTAGTTTACTTCTAATCTCTTTTGTGTTTGGTAATAGAAAGGGGGGTTTGAGAAGGATGGTGAAAATTGCGACGAAAATTAAAATTGAGGAAACTAGATTGACAGGGAATTAAATGGTAGAGAAGTAAATGGGGAGGTTGGCTAATCTCACCTTGCCGCTCACTGTAGCTGGAGACACTCGGGATTAGTACACTTAAGTTTTACTCATCGATTAGCAGATAATGATTTATATGCATGTTGTCTAATTGGTATTCTAAATCAATTGACTCGACCCCAACGTCCATCGACTCAATTACTAGATACTAACTAACTCAACGAACCCGTCAAAGCTAATTAATTATGAATCTGCATTAAGATCAAGATACCCCTAGAGCGTAAACCCAACGGACCCGTTGAACCAACATGTAATTGATTAATTAATTAACCTGGCCACGATTAATAAATTAACTAATTGTTGCCCTAGGCTAGAATACCCATAATCAATTAGGCGAAATCTAATTAATTACAAATTTCGGTTTAGACCCTCGATCTATCATGCCAAGTGGCAAAGTCAGAGAACTACTCTCGGGACCCATGCCCACAAATCAATCTAGTGTTAACTATTGAACTAACCATCCATTAGCTACTTGGAAATTAGTTCCTTACCGAGTTATTTGTTGGGTTTTATGCCCAAAAACTCGTAGATAGTAAATGTACATTTGACCGAACATTAATAAAAGTGGTGTATTATTCAATGCTTGTATTATATCTTGTCTTAATAACCCTAATCCAATAAACTAAACATCCAAGGCTAATAGAATGAGGCTTGAACTGGTATGTAGGGACATACGGGGATCCATGTTCAAGTTTTAGCCTAAAGGGTCTGTAGTATAGGGATAAGGTCGGGTACCCTGTCCTGGTGACACTATGGATACAACCCGCTTTGTATATTGATACAAATGTAGTGATCCAACGCGTTCATGTAGTTGACATGCGGGTGGGGGTATCATGTGCAATGAGTTTGCACAAAGACCGGACCGCGAAATAGTTTACCACTAACTGTAACACCGTTAGTTAGCTCGGTTTCTATTTCACTAGGATGACCTAGGCAACTTGGCCTTAATCCTGAGTGGATTATGGACTCCTGTCCATGAGGGATTGTCCTTTGATTTGTACGGGTGAGAGTGGCCTGTTCGCCGACTCAATAAGCCTACCATTTTGGGGACAAAACCGAGTGGGGAGCTGGGAACGTAGTCCTACAAGATGGAATTCACTCCTTCCCGATATTAGGGTAAGTAGAGGTGTGTTCCCTTAAGTGGTGTCTTCGGGTCTTGAACAATGGGCCCTACCCTCTTTATGGCACGAGAGGGATTTTTGTTTGCTGGTTGGACCACAAACAGGTTGTTCATTAGAGGAGCACTAGTACTTAAGGACCAAGAGGTAGCCCAGGGGTAAAACGGTAATTTGACCTAGCTGGGGTACGAACACACGTGAAGGGCTAACTTGCTGTTCACGGTCGATATCCGTGGACACAGAAATATGTCTGCAGTGAGAAGAGTGCAGCTGTGGTTCTTTAGTGGAGTGAATCACAGTTAACGAATATTGATTAACTTGGTTAATGAGTTTAGTCAATTAATCTCATATCGTTGGAGCTTTTTATCTGTAGGTCCATTAGGTTCCACCGGTAGCTCACTAAGGGCGTTGGGGTAAAATTCTAAGGGAGAATTGAATATTCGAAGGTGTTCGAATATTAAACTTGAATATGAATTTGATTCATATTAAAACTATAGGTTATAATTAAAGTACATTAGATGTGCATTAATACTATAGTTTAAAATAGAGAGAAATATAATTGAATATTTGATATTTAATTGTTGAATTAATTAATTGTTTGTTTTAATTTAATTCGATTAAATTTGATTTAATTGAATTTCATTAAAACTATGGGTAAAAGTGGTTATACACATATAAATGTGATTTATATGGTTTCATTAAATTAAGTAGTTAATTTAATATTATTATTAATTAATTATTTTTGAATAATTAATTAATTACTCAACCAGTTGTTTAAATTGATTGAGTCTTCCACTATCCCAACAACTGAACGTTGAGGGAGAGATTTTTTAGGGAGGTTACTCCCAATCGTTGGAGAATAGCAGAGGGCTATCTCTCTCATTGATTCAGTACGCTTCAGATCAATCTTTCACAGACTCTCTCTCTTGGCTTTCTTCCCTCTGCAATACAAAAGATATTTTTCTCCCTAGAAATTTGAGGATCCCACCATCCACCTCAACTTACATCCCGTGAGAATACCGGTGCTACTACGTGGTAGTGTTCGTGGTGATTTTGCAGCATCAAAGGAAGGATTAGCTGCTGGAATTTTCGGATCCAAGGTGATTTGGTTGGTGAAACGATCGAGAACGGCTTCAAAAGTAAGTTTTCTTGATCTCGGATCAATAGGGTCCTTTATAGATTAGATCTATAGCTTTTAGAGGTGTTTAAGCATGTTTTATATCCATTTTACAGCATGTTTTTAGAATATTTTTCTGCTGTAAATTTATATGTTTTGTCGTCGTATTGGTATCCCAATCGGCATTTAAACCGGTTAAGGTCTCTGAACGTTTCCGCTGCACTAGGGCTTTAATTCCTGCATTATTAACATACGAGCTGCCAGTTAGGGCGTCAATCTAACCTACTGCACATGTTAATTATAAGAGCGGGATTCTAAAACCACGAACAACAAATAAATCATGCATAAAGCTCAGAAATCTAAAGATACATAACCATACAGTTCAGAAAATTCCAAAATCTCATAAAAAGACAAATGTACTTACAATCCCGAGGTTCCAACTACAATGAACGGTTATTAGACGGCCATAGACAAGTCTAATCCAAGCTCAAGGCTCGAGCAACCAACCTAAACTACTTAAAAACTACAAAATATAGATGGAGAAGTGAGAAATTGGAGTAAACCCCAAGAGAAAAGAAGGAAAACGGCTGCTGGACCCCCAAAAATTATGACCTAAATCGCAAACCGAGGTATTTAAAAAAGCGAGGTGGTGTCGAGACGTCGTGGCCAGAGTCTCGACGCCGACAGTGATTTTGTCGATCCTTCTTTACCGAAGCATCGAGACGCCATCTCTCGGGTCTTCCTTGTTTTGGCTGCTTCAAAACTTTATCCTTTGATGTTGTTTTTGAGTCTCGAGTGCTCCACTTAGATCTTTTCACCGTCTCGGCATCCCATGGACTTCAAGATGGATCAAAACAATGTTAATTTCCTCGAATTAACGCCAATTCTGATTATGGACTCCCTAGAAGCGATTGATACCAAACCCCTACAAAATATAACTTTAAGCAAGATAATTACTGTAAAACTAACAGGATTAAGAACAAATAAATAGGGACAATTTGGTCCCATCAAATACCCACAACCTAAACCTTGCTAGTCCTCGAGCAAGCATAAAAAATAAGAAGTAAAGATTCAATGGTTGCAATCTCATAGACTCCAATCTCAATGTCTAAAATGCCAAAATTATTGCAATCAAGAACAATTTACATGCAACCCAAATAGAGACACAAATCAAAAGTTTTCACGAGATTTCTTGCTCAAGCTCACATTTAGTCTACTTAGGACCAATTTTACTGACCCTGGATTGGATTATACAACCCTCAACCTATCTTCCCTCTACAATGGCACTAGGAACTAACCAAGGAGCAAACAAATCAAATTAGACTATTTTTCTCGTTCCTAGGTGCCTGAAAAATAAAAGACATTTTCATTCTGCATTCTTTTTATGCGGGGCACTAGCTTTCACACTACGATGCAGGGACCCATAACCCGAGTTTAACCCTTGGTTGGCCTAATTGATCACACCACATGCAACTCTTTTTACCCCTTATTGCTCATGAACATTGCATAACATGCTTTTTCTTAAAAATAAAAATAAAGTAAACAAGCATATGATTTTTCTTTTAAGCTCCCGCTCATTTTTCTTTTCTTTCTTTTCTTTCTTTTTATTTCTTTTCTCTCTTTTTCTTTTTCTTAGGCATATTTTCTTTCTTTTCTCCTAGGCAAGATGTTACATGTTAATTTGTAGGCATTTGACTCTCTAGCTCATCTCTACAACTATCGAGGTGACAACAAGCATATGGATCTTATAATTCGCTCCTAGGCCTTCAAACTAATCCTAGGCATGCTAAGGTTCACTCTTGCAAGAAAAGTGCTAGAAAAGTTTTAAAAAGGCTCAATTTTTGGGCAACATGCTTATAATTCAAATAAAAGCAATAAAGTTGGCAGGATGACACATCGTTGATTTTCATAATCAGAGAAAAAGCAACCAGATCATCCATACATCAACACTCAATTTTTAAAAATCTGCTTAAAAACGGGTCCAATGCTCAGATGCATGGCCTCAATCCAGAAAACATAGAACAGTAAAATTAAGCATGCATAATAAAATAGTCTGATGCAGGTGTATCGAGACTCAACCAGAACAGGCATGCAGGACCAACTCCATCCCCAACCTAAAATTATGCATTGTCCTCAATGTATTTAATCAAGAAAATTTTAAAGGTCAACGAGTAAGGGAACAAAAAATCTCCCTTGATTTTAAGTTCAATGTTTGGAAGGGAATGATTCACCATGACTCAAAAGATAGCAGTTTGATCAAGTAGATCACAAAATCCTAAAAACAAGAAGGGGAATCAAACATAAATAAAAACTAACTAGAAGAAGAACAACTCAAAAGTAAAGAGAAGGGATAGAAATTATTTAATAATTGGACTGCCTCCTAGAACTGCAAATATTTAACATCGATTGCTCGATGGGATTTGCAGCTTTCAACCGAAATCCACTTCTTTGATTCTCAGAGGATCTTTCTTCTTTTTCTTTATCAGCTCCTGCACAGAAAAACTCAACTTGCACACAGAGTGCACAACGTAAGAAAATTTAAGCAGAATATCCTCATCCGCCCAATTTAAGCTAATTCTAATCACCCTAGGCTCAACTTGGCCAGCCACTTGAATTACTGGTCCTAAATCGTGCTCTTTAGAAGCAGGGACATCAGGCGCAAAGGAATTAGGTGCGTAATAGTCAGAATCTAGCTCAACATTCCTAATCTTTAACTCTCCTAACATGCTCGAAGTGCTAATTGAATCAGACCTAGAATTAAAGGAAGAGTTAAGTTCAGGTTTACTGACCTCATTGGGATTTTCTTCTAACTTACCTTCCAGTTGCTCTTAGATTTGGCTTTCTAGCTCATCAGAGGAGTTGGCACGGAATCTAGTGACTTCCGCCAGTTTTGCAATAATCTCCCACGCCTCACCGGGTGTTGTAGCAACCACATCACCACCTCTAGCTGAGTCGAGCTAGCATTCTTCTATCATCAAGTGTCAACCCTCCATAGAAGCTTTCTATCAGGGACTTCTCTGAGAGTGGGGTGTGATGTTCCATTCAGTATAGAATGAAGCGACTCACGAACTCATGGAACGACCCTTCAGGTGCTTGCGCAGTGTTGACAATTCTTCCGGTGGCTTCTATCAGAAGCGCAATGGGGTGGTACTTCTTCAGGAAAATCCATCTCATCTCGCTCCAAGAAGATACCAACCTTGGAGGCAACGAGAAAAATCCACTTCATAGCTTCTCCTTGCAGTGAGTACTGAAACACCCTCAATTTAAATTGATCTTCAGACACCTCCGAGGATTTCTTTTCGGAACAGCTAGAGAGGAACCCAGATACATGAAAGTAGGTACCTGTTCCTAGCTCACCACAAAAGGAAGGAACTAAGAAAATAAATTCAGATAGGGAGACAAAATTACTTTCTTCGTGATTTATGATGCATGGAGGTTATGGATATTTAGGAGCTGAAAAGCGAACTTGCACTACCCTCGACCCTTCCTATCCCAGCGGACAGTGGATCGAGAGGCTGCCAGATATTCATGAAGCTCAATTGCCTTTTCTTGCTTCTTGGTAGGGAGGTGTTTGCTCTTGTAAAGAATTGTCATTGGATCTGCAAGAAACAAACTAACACACAAGAGACAAGAAAAAGGTGAAAACACAAAATTAATTAGAAATAAACACCATGTTCCCCGACAACGAGGCCAATTTGACAGAGCGTGTCGTCAAGCTCGTGTCAAAACGAATTTATAATCCACGAACACTAAACTACTTTGCAATAGTAGTGGTCGGGGTTGATCACAGGGAACAGCTGGTTTACTTCTAATCTCTTTTGTGTTTGGTAGCAGAAAGGGGGGTTGAGAAGGATGGTGAAAATTGCGACGAAAATTAAAATTGCGGGAAAGTAGATTGACAGGGAATTAAATGGCAGAAAAGTAAATGAGGAGGTTGGCTAATCTCACCTTGCCGCTCACTGTAGCTGGAGACACTCGAGATTAGTACATTTATTTTTTACTCATCGATTAGCATATAATGATTTATATGCATGATGTCTAATTGGTACTCTAAATCAATTGGTTTGATCCCAACGTCCATCAACTCAATTACTAGATGCTAACTAACTAACCTCACGAACCCGTCAAAGCTAATTAATTACAAATCTGTATTAAGATCAAGATACCCCTAGAGCGCTAACCCAACGGACCCGTTGAACCAACATGCAATTGATTAATTAATTAACCTGGCCACGATTAATAAATTAACTAATTGTTGCCCTAGGCTAGAATACCCATAATCAATTAGGGGAAATCTAATTAATTACAAATATCGGTTTAGACCCTAGATCTATCGTGTCAAGCAACAAAGTCAGAGAACTACTCTTGGGACCCGTGCACACGAATCAATCTAATGCTGACTATTGAACTAACCATCCATTAGCTACTTGGAAATTAGTTCCTTAGCGAGTTATTAACATACGAGCTGCGAGTTAGGGTGTCAATCTAACCTATTGTGCATGCTAATTATAAGAGGAGAAATCTAAAACTACGAACAACAAATAAATCATGCATAAAGCTAAAAAATCTAAAGATACATAACCATATAGTTCAAAAAATTCCAAAATCTCATAAAAAGACAAATGTACTTACAATCCTGAGGTTCCAACTACAATGAATGGTGCTTAGACGACCATAGACAAGCCTAATCCAAGCCCAAGACTCGAGCAACCAACCTAAACTACTTAAAAACTACAAAATACAGAGGGAGAAGTGAGAAATTGGAGTAAACGCCAAGAGAAAAGGAGGAAAACGGTTGTTGGACCCCCAAAAATTATGACCTAAACCGCAAACCGAGGTATTTAAAAAAGCGAGGTGGCGTCAAGACGTCGTGACCAACGTCTCGACGCCGACGGTGATTTCGCCGGTTCTTCTTTACCTAAGCGTCAAGACACCGGAGGATGGCATCGAGACGCCATCTCTCGGGTCTTCTTTGTTTGGCTGCTTCAAAACTTGATCCTTTGACGTTGTTTTCAAGTCTCGAGTGCTCCGCTTGGGTCTTTTCACCGTCTTGGCATCCCATGGACTTCAAGATGGATCAAAACAATGTTAATTTCCTCGAATTAACGTCAATTCCTAATATGAGCTTCCTAGAAGCGCTTGATACCAACCCCCTACAAAATATAACTTTAAGCATGATAATTACTGTAAAACTAACATGATTAAGAACAAACAAATAGGGACAATTTGGTCCCATCACCCGTTTCTTATTATGCATGAAATTTAAAGTTTCATAGCCAATAATCATCTAATCACTAATTGTACGATACAAAATAAACACCAATTGACGTTCATCTATTATGTCATTCTAGACTGTCTTTAGACTATTTGCTATGACCTTGGTAGTAATTTTATAAGAAACTTTGCAATGGCCAATAGGTCGATAGTTAGAGACTAACTTGGCATCTCTCGTCTTAGGGATATGAGTAATGTTCGTATGATTCCAAGCCTTTACCGATATTTCCCGATTCACAACCGAAAGGAAATTATCCCTTGTTTGTGTTCCGAATATATCCCATTATTTTAGATAAAATAAAGCTAGGAAACCATTAGGACTAGGAGCTTTAGTGGGATAAAATTCGTTTATTGCTCGTTCCACTTATTCCCTAGTAAAACTCTGAGTCAAATAGACATTTATTGAAGGGATTGAATCCCCAGTAGAAGTGCATGCGATCGCATGTGTTTCATTTATATTTAGAAATTAAACATACACAGTACAGGATAATTAAACTACAAAACAATTCGATACAATTCTAGGCTAAACATGCTATTAAAGGGGAAAAAATCTTACTTTTGAAGACCAAAATACAACAAACACAACAAGGCTTCCTCTCCCTCGAACAGGTGATCACGTACAGTACAACACGAAAAGTGAACCAAATGAACACCACCACAAGGCTACCTTGCTATCCTCTGGGTTGTTGAGATCGGGATGGTGAGATCTCTTCTTCAATACAAGTAAGGCAATTGTTTACAGCACAAAATTGCTTCTGTAAAAATGAGAGAATTTTAGAGAAAGATAATTTCTTGTGATGGAGCACCAACGTATGAAAGCTTCCATGAATAAACAATAATTAAATAATTAAATAATAATAATAATAAGGGAAAATACACTTGCGGTTTGGGTTAAGTTACACTTTGGTCCCTGAGTTTTCAAACTCAACAAAAATATACCTGAGGTTTGAGATAAGGAGCACTTTGGTCCCTGTCGTCTATTTTTCTGTTAAATACTAACGGTTGCTGACGTGACACTATTATTTTAATAATAAAATATTATTATTTAAATAATCTTTTTATTTATTTCTCTCTCCCTTCTCTTTCTTCCCCTCTTTATTCCACTCCTTCTTCTTCATCTCCTTCCTCTCAACTCCGGTGGCCACCGGAGTTGAGAGGAAGGAGATGAAGAAGAAGATGAAGAAGTGGAAGAAATATGGGAAGAAAGAGAAGGGAGAGAGAAATAAATAAATAAATAAATATTAAAATAATAATATTTTATTATTTTAAGATTTTTTATTTAAAAAATTAAAAAATAATTTTTTTATTAAAATAATAGTGTCACGTCGCAACCGTTAGTATTTAACAGAAAAATAGATGACAGGGACCAAAGTGCTCCTTATCTCAAGCCTCAGGGGTATTTTTGTTGAGTTTGAAAACTCAGGGACCAAAGTGTAACTTAACCCAAACCTCAGGGACCAAAAGTGTATTTTTCCCCAATAATAAATATTTGGGAAAAATACATTTTTAGTCCCTGAGGTTTGAGTTTGAAAAATACAGTTTGAAAACTCGAGGAGGGTACGAATATTTCATCTCATTTGTAGATGATTATTCAAGATATGGTTACTTGTACCTAATGGGACATAAGTCTGAAGCCCTTGAAAAGTTTAAGGAGTTTAAGGCTGAAGTTGAAAACCTATTAGGTAAATCTATTAAAGTACTTCGATCTGATCGAGGAGGGGAGTGTATGGATCAAAGATTCCAGGATTATATGATAGAACATGGAATCCAATCTCAACTCTCAGCCCCTGGTACACCTCAGCAGAATGGTGTGTCAGAAAGGAGAAATAGAACCTTGTTAGACATGGTTCGATCAATGATGAGCTATGCTCAATTGCCTAGCTCGTTTTGGGGGTATGCAGTAGAGACTGCAGTATACATATTGAACAATGTTCCCTCGAAAAGTGTTTCTGAAACACCTTTCGAATTATGGAAGGGGCGTATACCTAGTTTGCATCACTTTCGCATCTGGGGTTGTCCAGCACACGTGCTTGTGACAAATCCTAAGAAACTGGAACCTCGTTCAAAACTGTGCCAATTTGTTGGTTACCCTAAAGAAACGAGAGGTGGTTATTTCTACGACCCACAAGAAAATAAGGTGATTGTATCGACAAACGCCACTTTCTTAGAAGAAGACCACATGAGAGATCATATACCACGCAGCAAAATAATATTAGGAGAAGCTACTGAAGAATCATCAAGAGTTGTTGATGAAGTTGGACCTTCAACAAGGGTTGATCAACGAACTAGTTCTTCAGATCCATCCCGTCCATCTCAAACGTTGGGAATGCCTCGACGCAGTGGGAGGATTGTATTACAACCTGACCGCTACTTGGGTTTAACTGAAACTCAGGTTGTCATACCTAATGATGGCATTGAGGATCCATTGTCCTATCGACAGACAATGAATGACGAAGATAAGGATGAATGGGTCAAAGCCATGAACTTGGAAATGGAGTCAATGTACTCCAATTCTGTATGGGAACTACCAAATGGGGTAAAACCCATAGGGTGCAAATGGATCTATAAGAGAAAAAGAGATGCAGCTGGAAAGGTACAGACCTTCAAAGCTAGACTAGTGGCAAAGGGTTATACCCAAAAGGAAGGGGTTGACTATGAGGAAACCTTTTCTTCTGTAGCCATGTTAAAGTCCATAAGAATTCTCTTATCCATAGCCACATATTATGACTATGAAATATGGCAAATGGACGTCAAGACTGCCTTTCTGAATGGTAATCTTGAAGAGAATATCTTCATGTCTCAACCCGAAGGGTTCATAGGCCAAGGTCAGGAACAAAAGGTTTGTAAGCTCAATCGATCCATTTATGGATTGAAACAAGCATCCAGATCATGGAACATTAGATTTGATACTGCAATCAAATCTTTTGGCTTTGACCAAAACGTTGATGAGCCTTGTGTGTACAAGAAAATCAACAAAAGGAAAGTAGTTTTTCTAATACTTTATGTAGACGATATCCTACTCATTGGGAATGATGTAGGATACCTCACTGACATTAAGAAATGGCTAGCAGCCCAATTCCAAATGAAAGATCTGGGAGAGGCTCAATATGTTCTGGGAATCCAAATCATTAGGGATCGTAAGAACACAACGCTAGCTCTGTCTCAAGCAACGTATATTGACAAGATGTTGTCTCGAAATTCGATGCAAAACTTCAAGAAGGGACTACTACCCTTCAGACATGGGGTACACCTGTCTAAGGAACAGTCTCCTAAGACACCTCAAGAAATTGAGAACATGAGACACATTCCCTACGCCTCAGCTGTGGGCAGCTTAATGTATGCTATGCTCTGCACTAGGCCTGACATATGTTATGCAGTGGGAGTAGTCAGTAGGTATCAGTCTAATCCAGGGTTGGACCACTGGGGAGCGGTTAAGAATATCCTCAAGAATCTTCGGAGAACGAGGGACTACATGCTTGTGTATGGAGCTAAGGATTTGATTCCTACTAGATACACTGACTCTGACTTTCAAGCTGATAAGGATTCAAGGAAATCCACATCAGGGTCAGTATTCACCCTCAATGGAGGAGCAGTAGTGTGGAGAAGCATCAAACAAGGATGCATAACAGACTCAACCATGGAGGCTGAGTATGTAGCAGCTTGCGAAGCAGCTAAGGAGGCAGTATGGCTTAGAAAGTTCTTGACTGATTTGGAAGTGGTTCCAAATATGAACGTGCCCATAACACTATACTGTGACAACAGTGGGGCTGTAGCCAACTCAAAATAACCTCGAAGCAACAAACGGGGTAAACACATCGAGAGGAAGTATCACCTGATACGGGAGATTGTGCAACGAGGAGATGTGATCGTCACTAAGATCGCCTCGGAGCACAACATCGCTGATCCATTTACGAAGGCTCTCATGGCTAAAGTGTTTGAGGGTCATCTAGAGGGTCTAGGTCTACGAGATATGTATGCCATCTAATCTAGGGCAAGTGGGAGAAATGTATAATGGGTATAAGGATGCCCTTGTTCATTGTATTAACATACATGACATTTCCAGCTTTAGATTATTGCATTTACATCCCACTAACTTGTGTTTTAGTTCAAGTGGGAGTTTGTTGGGTTTTATGCCCTAAAACTCGTAGATAGTGAATGTAACCGTTGACCGGATATTAATGAAATAATATTGATATATTTTTCCATTAATTGTTATTAGTTATTTTATATTTGTCTAAATAATAACCCTAATCCAATAAACTAGACATCCAAAGCTGTAATATGAGTCTTGAACTATATGTAGTGACATATGGGATCATTGTTCAAGAAACAGCCTAAAGGGTCTATAGTATAGGGATAAGACTGGGTGCCTTATCCTGGTGACACTATGGATACGACCCACTTTGTATTTGATACAAACGCCGCGATCCAACGCGTTCGTGTAGGAGACATGCGAGTGGGGGTATCCTATGCAATGAGTTTGCATAAGACCAGACCACGAAATAGTAACCACTGGTTATAACACCGTTAACTAGTTGGTTTTCTATTTCACTAGGACGACCTAGACAACTTAGTCTTAATCCTGAGTTGATTATGGACTCCTGCTCATGAGAGATTGTCCTTTGATTTGTATGGGTGAGAGTGGCCAATACGCCGACTCAATAAGCCTACCACTTTGGGGACAAGACCGAATGGGGAGCTGGGAACATAATCGTACAAGATGGAATTCACTCCTTCCCGACTTTAGGGAAGCAGATGAGTGTTCCCTTAAGTGGTTACTCCGAGTCTTGAACAAAGGGCCCTACCCTCTCAATGGCACAAGAGGGTTTTCTGTTTGATGGTTGGACCACAAAAAGGTTGTTCATTAGAGGAGAATTGGTACTTAAGGAAATAGAGGTAACCTAGGGGTAAAACGGTAATTTACAGCTGGTGTTACAGACACTCGTGAAGGACTAACTAGTCGATATTGGTCTAGATCCGTGGACACAGAAAATATGTCTGTAGTGAGAAGAGTGCAACTGTGAGTCTATAGTGGAATGTACACACAGTTAACGAATATTGATTAATGTGGTTAATGAGTTTGACCAATTAATCTCACATCGTTGGAGCTTCTGATCTGCAGGTCCATTAGGTCCCACTGGTAGCTCGTAAAGTAATTTGAGGCAACTAAGTAATAAAAGTAAATTGAAAATGTTCAATTTATTAAGGGAAACAAATATAATATATATTGATATATTATTATGAGAGAAATTAATATTTGAAAAGTTCAAATATAAATTTATGGAAGTTTGAAAGAGTTCAAAATAATGAATTAATTAATTTAAGGCCTAAAATGTGTTTGGGCAAATTAATTAATTCTAGGCCGGGAATTAAATATGTGATATTTAATTGGTGGTTAATTAATTAAAGAATCCATTAACCGGGAATTAATCAATTATGGAAATAATTAATCACTTAAGGAAGTGATTAATCATTTATGGAAATGATCTAATCACTTATGGAAGTAATTAGTCATTTGTGGAAAAGATTAATCAATTATGGAATTGATTGATCATGATTGATTAATTAAGGGATAAGATTGAAACAATTATGGAAAAGATTGATTTAATTGAATATTTTATTCATGGCCTCTCTTCTATAAATAGAACACTAGACCTAATTGGTCATGACACTTTTTTGATACTCTTGAAAGACAAGACCTAGAACTCTCTCTAGCCTCCCTCTTAGAGAAAGACTCCCACAAGTCTTTTGCCTCATAGATGTAGAGACATACCGGTGTAACCTCTGTGGTGATTGTGTCAATCAAAGAAGAAATTTCCAGCGAAGAAAAACAAAGGCGGCTGCTGCGTTTTTGTTCGTGGAGTGTCGTTGGCGAAGAACGGTCAAGTCTTCAACGAAGGTTTGTAACGGTTCTTCCTCTTTTCTTTAGAAAAGTTTTAAAAATAAATTTAGATTTATTTTAGCATGTTTAAACCAATTTTACAGCGGCTTTAAAGGTTGTTTAAAGTTTTGTTTGAGTTATCGTAACAGTATTTTAATGTTAATTAATATACGGCGTAAGATCCAATCGATGCGCTTCCGCTGCGTGGGGACTTTTATTCCCTTCATTAACTCTAAGGGTTCTTTGGCTCTGTAACCTTTTCTAGTAAAGGGTCTCTTGGTCATTTTTTCCTCGAGACAAGATTCACAAGGTGGTAGTGAATCATCTTCTAACTTGCTTAGAAGTCCATTCTTTACCAAACGACCGATCCTATCGATGTTTATATGACCAAGTCTAAGATGCCAAAGATGAGTATTGTTACTTGATGGAGAAATCTTTTGCCTTTTTCTTTGAGTTTCAGCAGTTTTAAATAATTTGTGATTTAAAAGTGCTTTGTTTTCGGTTGGTCTTAAAACGTACAAGTTATTTTCCAATTTGGCTGAACAAATAAGTACACCATTTTTATAAATGAACGCTTCATTCATATCAAAAGTAACTGTATACGATTGTTCAATCAAACATGAAATAGAAATTAAGTTCCTCTTAATCTTGGGAACGATTAACAAACTTTCTAAAAGTAAGAATCTATTTCTAAAAAATAACTTCGCAGCTCCCACTGCTTTAGCTGAAATGACTTCTCCAGTTCCGACCCTGAGTGTCATTTCCCCATCGTTCAACTGCCAAAAGGAACTATTTTCCTGAAAAGAAGAGCAAACATGATTAGTTGCTCCGGAATCAAGTATCCAGGTAAACTCATCATGTTCTACCAGGCATGTTTCTAAAACAAGTAAATCAAATTTACCTTCCTTTTCCTTCTTTTTCTCAGCAAGGTACTTTGGGCAGTTTCTCTTCCAATGTCCATCTACATTGCAGTGAAAACATTTGCCCTTATCTGCCATAACTTTGGCTTTTCCCTTGTTTTTAGCATCAGTACTGGGAGCTTTCCCCTTGTTTCCTTTCTTCTTCTGAGTTTTCTTTGAAGAAGTGGCTACAGATTTAGTTCCAGAGGATGAACCCTTCTCGAACTTTCTTTTAGAGTGAACAACGTTTGCCTCTCTTTCTATCTGTCTCTTGTTCTTAAGAAGAGACTGATAGAGTTGTAGCTCATTCAGGAGGCTAGTCAGGTTGAATGTTATTTTATTCATCATTGCATTGCTTCGAAACTGTAGAAAACTCTTCGGAAGAGATTCTAAGATGAATGCAACTTGACTACGCTCATCTATGACCGCCCCGTTTGCCTCTGCCACGTTGAATTGGACCATCATATCCAGGACATGCTCCCGAACAGACGTGCCCTCTTTCACGCGACAACTATAAACGTATTTGAGAGCGTCATGGTGGAGTTGGTAGGACGGTTGTCCAAACATCTCCTGGAGAGAGTTCATAATCTCCTTCGCTGTTACCATGCTCTCATGCCTTTTAGCCAAAACTTCAGATAAGCTGGCTAGGATATAGACGCGAGTCTTATCATTGGCCTTTGTCCAGCGGTCATAAGCATCCTTAACTACTTAGGATGCATTACGAGCAGGGGCTGGAGGACAATCCTCCGTTAAGACGAACCGCAGATCATCGACAACAAGAATCGTATTCAGGTTCGACTTCCACGTAGCATAATTTTCGCCGGTTAATTTCTCATTTTTAAGCAGAGAGACAATTGAGGAAGACATTGCTGAAATTTAAACAAACAATGACCGTATTAGTTATCTTTGCCTTAACCCATCATACAAGCAAACAATTGCACACAATCCAATCAATTTAGCAAAACAGACAATCACAGAACCCTAAAACTATCGATTTGATTTTGCAACGATGTTTCAGAGGTTTAGAATATCAGTCACCGAAGGGTGATCAGGTACTCCTCCTTTGAAATGAGACACCTCTCAGCTAATTCTAATTCCAGAATAACTCATATTCCTATAGACATTAGCCACCGTTGTTCGGTCAAGGATTTGTTAACACTTTTAACTCATCCTCGTAAGTGTAACCCTCCCACTTTCAGATCTCAGAGGCACGCACCAACAGGCTACCGAAGGGAAAGACAACTGTTGGTGATTAGTCTAAGAGCTCCTATCCTTTTTAGGAGTTCACGATGTTCCGAATCCTATGACCAGGCCCTCCGAAGGGATGGTTGCGCCAGGACAACCTACAGGCGGATCATAGGACTCTCACGGTGTGAACTATGGGCGGAGACCGAGGGATACGTTGACATGTGTCCCGCTCCCACTTACTCTAGACATTTTTCCCATTCACCTTGATATTGATTCATGCAAACACTTTCCGAAGGGAGGCCGTTCCTAAGGCGACTCGAAGTCGAGCATGAATCTCAAGTTGTGAATATAGGGACATAGGAGCAAAACTTGATTTAAATCTCGTTTTGTAACTTTCCTCCCACTGAAAATGTCCTAAGGTTAATATAGGGTTATTTAACTTAGATAGTATTCGGCTAAGTCAATCTATCTAAGTCTGATCCTATTATAACAATTATGGAAATGATTCAACTGCAATCTTTTGGGTGAATTAAACTTCTTTTAATAAACCCAACATTGCAAGTCAACATTACTATGGTTAATTCAACTCAATGTTCGGGTCAGTTCCCAGGTAGGAGGTGTTCCGTAAACCGTCAACTTAAATACCCTCAGCCTTAGACAGAACTTTACCGAGAGAGCTCCCTTATAACCTCAGTAATGTAAGGTCTTTACTCTAAAGATCTAGGTGCATTAAACACTTTTAATTAACCTAGTGACATTGCATGCTAACATTTAACTATGATTAATTCAACTCTGGTGTCCAGGTCAGTGCCCAGGTAGGAGGTGTTCCGTAAACCGTCAACTTAAATACCCCCAGCCTTAGACAGAACATTACCGGTGGAGTTCCCTTATAATCATAGCAATGTTTTTCCTACTTAGTCAATTAAAACTATTTTAAATAATAAGTAAGAAAAGATTCTAATCCTATTAGAAACTGATCTAGGTCTAATTAATTTTAAACAATTTAAAATTAATCCAATTCATCCTATGATCTTATGTTTGCATGCAAATCTTGATTATAGATTGACGGTTTCTAATCATTAATATTAAAGAACTATTTCAAATTTTAATGATTAATCCTATAATCAAGAATCTAGGGTTTAATTCATTCAACAATCTCATTCAAATTAAATAATTAAACCACACTAATTGCATGAATAATATAACAATTATATTATTAACTATGGATGTTTCATGCTTCATGCAATATTGATTTTCTTTTAATATAACAATTATAAGCCAATCAAGAAAATCAATCAAGCATGCTTCATTCATCACATTAAACATAACTATTTATATTTAATTTAAGTAATGACATGCTTCATACTTTCCAATTTTTCATATAATTAATATACACTTATATTAAAAATATGAAAACAAATCCATGCATTTAAACATACATTATAACAATTTATAATATATAAAAAATGCATGAGCATGTTTATAACCTAAGGTGGGATTAAATTTTCTATATGACATCCATAAAGCATATAAATAGCAATTGAACCGGTTAATTTTGGCCCCTAGGATAAAATAAAGCATTAAATTACATTAATTTAGCTAAATTCTATCCTAAAAAATCCATGTACAGCTCCGGAATTGGTCTAGACAGCACGAACCGCCCCGAACCACCTCGAACCGGCCTCCAAAATCACGAACCATGCCAAAAATTGGCTGAACCGGACCAAATAGGTCCCAGCCCAGCCGTATCGGTCCGAATCGGACCGGCCACTCCTTAAACCGCGCCTGTTGAAACCCTAATGCGCGCCTCCATCGTGACAGCGTCCCGACGCTGTGTTGATAGCGTCCCGACGCTGTGCGTTTTCCATATCTGGCGCCTGCGGTATCGAGACAGCGTCGAGACGCTGTTGAGGTCGCGTCCCGACGTTGTTGTGTCTGGAGGCAGAATCTGGGCGGCAGCAGTATCGATTCTCCGATTTTGGCCTCGATTTCAGCGGCGATTGCTTCGATTTTCATCTCATAAAAACCTATTCTAGACCCGGACTTACATAGGACTCGATTTTACATAAAATACCCGAAACACCGGGCCTTACATGATCAAAATCACATAAAAATAAAATCTATGGCCATAAAATTAACCCAAACAGTTCAATGCAAACCGAACATACATTATGCATAAATCCCACCCATTAGAGCCTATCGCAACTTTTAAAATTAATTAATAGGGACAGCGATGGCTCTGATGCCGATTGAAAGGAATAAAAGTCCCCACGCAGCGGAAGCGCATCGATTGGACCTTACGCCGTATATTAATTAACATTAAAATACCATTACGATAACTCAAACAAAACTTTAAACAACCTTTAAAGCCGCTGTAAAATTGGTTTAAACATGCTAAAATAAATCTAAATTTATTTTTAATACTTTTCTAAAGAAAAGAGGAAGAACCGTTACAAACCTTCGTTGAAGACTTGACCGTTCTTCGCCAACGACGCTCCACGAACGAAAACGCAGCAGCCGTCTTTGTTTTTCTTCGCTGGAAATTTCTTCTTTGATTGACACAATCACCACAGAGGTTACACCGGTATGTCTCTAAGTCTTGGAGGCAAAAGACTTGTGGGAGTCTTTCTCTAAGAGGGAGGCTAGAGAGAATTCTAGGTCTTGTCTTTCAAGAGTGTCAAGTGTCATGACCAATTAGGTCTAGTGTTCTATTTATAGAAGAGAGGCCATGAATAACATATTCAATTAAATCAATCTTTTCCATAATTGATTCAATCTTATTCCTTAATTAATCAATCATGATCAATCAATTCCATAATTGATTAATCTTTTCCACAAATGACTAATTACTTCCATAAGTGATTAGATCATTTCCATAAATGATTAATCACTTCCTTAAGTGATTAATTATTTCCATAATTGATTAATTCCCGGTTAATGAATTCTTTAATTAATTAACCACCAATTAAATATCACATATTTAATTCCCGGCCTAGAATTAATTAATTTGCCCAAACACATTTTAGGCCTTAAATTAATTAATTCATTATTTTGAACTCTTTCAAACTTCCATAAATTTATATTTGAACTTTTCAAATATTAATTTCTCTCATAATAATATATCAATATATATTATATTTGTTTCCCTTAATAAATTGAACATTTTCAATTTACTTTTATTACTTAGTTGCCTCAAATTACTTTACGAGCTACCAGTAGGACCTAATGGACCTGCAGATCAGAAGCTCCAACGATGTGAGATTAATTAGTCAAACTCATTAACCACATTAATCAATATTCGTTAACTGTGTGTACATTCCACTATAGACTCACAGTTGCACTCTTCTCACTGCAGACATATTTTTTGTGTCCACAGATCTAGACCAATATCGACTAGTTAGTCCTTCACGAGTGTCCGTAACACCAGCTGGGTCAAATTACCGTTTTACCCCTAGGTTACCTCTATTTCCTTAAGTACCAATTCTCCTCTAATGAACAACCTGTTTGTGGTCCAACCATGAAACAGAAAACTCTCTCGTGCCATTGAGAGGGTAGGGCCCTTTGTTCAAGACTCGGAGTAACCACTTAAGGGAACACTCATCTGCTTCCTTAAAGTCGGGAAGGAGTGAATTTCATCTTGTACGATTATGTTCCCAGCTCCCCATTCGGTCTTGTCCCCAAAGTGGTAGGCTTATTGAGTCGGCGTATTGGCTACTCTCACCCATACAAATCAAAGGACAATCTCTCATGAGCAGGAGTCCATAATCAACTCAGGATTAAGACTAAGTTGTCTAGGTCGTCCTAGTGAAATAGAAAACCAACGAGTTAACGGTGTTATAACCAGTGGTTACTATTTCGCGGTCCGGTCTTATGCAAACTCATTGCATAGGATACCCCCACTCGCATGTCTCCTACATGAACGCGTTGGATCGCAGTGTTTGTATCAAATACAAAGTGGGCCGTATCCATAGTGTCACTGATGTGGACTTTTCCTAACCGCAAGCGCACGGGTCAAGTAATAATATAGTGAATAGTAAATTCGAATGTCGTCCTCTGGATTGGATTTTTAAGCAAATCAAGTATTATGAATAATCTCGCTCAATTTTATCTAGGGATTAAAAAGTGATGAATATGTGATGATAAAAACAAATCAAAGCAAGTAAAAAGTATGGAAATTCAATTGGGAAAACTACTTAGGGAATTGATTTCGCCGATTTCGTTTAGGATTGATTTTTCAGAATAAGTTATTATGCGCAATGAAATTATGAGCCAAAGACCCTTTAATCACAACTACCTCTCCCGAGTATAATTGATTCTCATGCAAATTAACCAACTTGATATCCCTATCTAAGTTTATCAATATGCAAGGCAATGAGATCTTTTAACCAATTCTAAAGTTAATCTAAAACCGTCAAGAATTAGAAAGTAAACTTTATTCATACAATCTTGAGCAAGTCTATATCAAATCCCCTCTCCCGAGCTAGATTCGAAACTTAAATCATCCAACTAATGGCCAATTAATTGAAAGCATTAAATCAAGATTACAAACACAATAACATTGCACAACTTAAACCATAAATCAATCCATAAACTTAATCAACTACATCAATCCCTAAGCTACAAGTTTAGCTACTCATGAATGAAAATACAATCTCAACTAAACATGTGAAAGCCATAAATCTAACTAAAGGAAGAAAAGGGAAAAGAAAACTCAATGTAGGCCGAGTCCCGACGTCACCGTCACGATCCCCACGAACAATGGGTTGATTTCCAAGTTCCTCCTTTGTTTTCAGCTCCAAAAATCCTCTATTCTGTCCTCTTTACGGCTCCAAAAGGTCCCAAATTGATCTCCCCTAAAACCTAGCCGAAGTGAAGCTTTTATTCTGATTTTTCGTCCTAGCGTCTCGACGCTGCCTCTTATACGCGCGTTCTGAATAAGGAAAAACGGTAGCGTCGGGACGCTTCCTATCATAGCGTCTCGACGCTGTAAGCTTTACGCGCCTAATCTGATATGGAATGTGAGCGTCGAGACGCTCAAGAGCTAGCGTCTCGACGCTAGCCTGCTGTTGACCGAGATTTGACTTTTTTTCCCCTTTTGCTCTTTTCATTCCTTTGCATCTTTTCACGCCCCGAGCACCCGATTAACTCTGATATTGCATTATAGCTCCAATAACCCATTTCCTACAAAATAAACATTAAAGTGCAATAAAATGGCCCAAACACCATAAAAGACTAGCTAAATTAAATCAGTCAAGATAGCTAGCTATACTCGCTATCAAATACCCCCAAACTTAAGCTTTTGCTAGTCCTCGAGCAAACTCTAAATCAAACATACAATGGAAGAATGGATGCAACAATCATAACTCAATCCTCAAGGCTCAAAAGTCAATAACCAAGCAAGCAAGAGACATGCACACAAGGACCAATGAGGGAGACAAATTAAAATTTTTCCAAAATTAATTTGCACAAGCGAGATCTAACTCAACAAGATCAGACTCTACTAGCCCGGGATTGGATTATTAAACTCTCAGCTCATCTTCCCTCTACACTGGCACTAAGGTTTCACTAATGAGTTAATGCAACAAATTAGTTTGTTTATCCCCATACTTAGGTGCTTTTAATTAACAATTGAATTAAGCATGTAAATGTGGCACTAGCTTTCACACACCCATTGCAGGGACCCTTAACCTGAGATTTCTCTGGTTGGCCTAACTGATCACAACAGGGGTAGCTCTTTTTGCCTAAACTTTATTAAACATTGCAAACTGTGCACAGGCCATGGCATAATAATTTTCTTTTCAACAGTAACAACAAGAATGATTTTTTCTTTATGAGCATAAATAGCATATATTCTTTTCTTTTCTCCTAAGCAAGATCAAACATGCTAATTTGCAAAAAAATTAACTCTTTAGCTCTACCCTACACCTATCGAGGTGACAACAAGCATATGAACCCAATAATTCGCTCCTAAGCATTCAAATCCAAATCTAGCTAAGGCAAATACTCTACTCATGCAAGCCATCTCCTAGAAAAATTTTAAAAAGTCTCCCTTTTTGGGCACTTATGCTTACATCTCATCACAAGCTTGAAAATTGACAAGAAAGCCTATCCTAGGACATCATAATCATGCAAAAGTAGCATCCAGAAAACAACCATATGCATAATTCAAAGAAAGCTCACAACTATAGCCCGAACTCAGATGCTCAAAGGCTCCACAAACATGCTAATCCACCCCCAAACTTAAAATATGCATTGTCCTCAATGTATAAAGAAAATAGGGCATAAACAAGCATGAGAACAATAAAAGAATGACAGGAGTGAATAATACTGGCCTGGAATGATGATGACTTCTGGACTGAAAGCTTGGAATCTTGAAAGCTTGAGAGCAAAGGAGAGGAAGAAAACAAGACCTACAAAACAAAAACAAACAATAAATCAAAAACAAAAGGGGAAACACACTAAACTTACTTGGGTTGCCTCCCGTAAGCGCTTGTTTAACGTCATTAGCTCGACGTGTTGCACGTGCTTCAAGGAGGCTTTTGTTCTGTGAATCCAACAGAGATGTTCTTTCTTGCACCTTTCCTGTAGCCCATGTAAAGCACTTCATCTTTAGAGTTTTCAACTGCTTTAAAGATTTCTTTTTCGTTCTTGACTCTAATAGTGAGCTCCCTGCGCTCAATATCTATGATTGCTCGCCCAGTAGCGAGGAATGGTCGTCCTAATATGACAGGCATTGAAGGATTTTCTATCATGTCCATAACATACAAGTCAATAGGGAGGAAAAATCTACCTACTCTGATTAACACATTCTCTACAATACCAACTGGTCTCACCACAGATTGATCAGCCAATTGGAGCTTTACAGGAGTAGACTTAATCTCACCTATATCTAACTTTTTACACAAAGATAGAGGAATGATATTAATGCTAGCACCTAAATCACATAATGCTCTAAAAGAATAAGTACCAAAACTACAAGGAACAGAAAAACTCCCTGGATCTGTTACTTTTTCAGGTACTTTCTGTTGTACTCTGGTGCTGCATGTGGAAGCAAGATAAACAGTGTCAACCTTCTTTTCTTTTCGCTTCTTTGCTAACCACTCCTTCATGAACCTGTTGTATTGGGGCATCTCTAATGCCTCTGCAAAAGGAATATTAATATTCAGATTCATAAAAGCATTCATAAATTTATCAAACTGAACTTGATTATTCTTTTTCTTTTTTTTCTTTTTCTTTTCCTTGGGAACCATCAGTGTGGGAGAAGGAATAGGAGGCTCAAGGTTAGGCTGTTCAGCCTCATCAGATGATGTGTCCTCCTCAGCTTCCCCTGTAGGCGTTTCATAGTCCTCAGATTCAGGTTCCTCTTCAGATTCCTCCTGGTGTACAGTGATTGCCTTACAGTACTCCATCTGAGGTCTCTCTTGTTCAGCTGGGGCTTTACCTTTATTCATGGTGCTTACCACATTCACCAACTGTCCCAGCTGAGTCACAATGTTCTTTATAGCTGCACTGTGGCCATTCACTGTTGAGTTGATGGCAATGACTGCCTCCTCTAATTTGGTTGTCCTGTTACTAGACTCTGCAATGAAAGCTTCAACAAGATCTTCTAACTTTTTATTATCTTGAGTTTGAGGGGCAAAACCAGGAGGATTAAGAACATTCTTAGTATTAGCATAAGAGAAATTTTCATGGTTCCTATTGTTAGGGTGATAATGTGTAGGTGTAGAACTATTATTATATCCCCTAGAATTAAAATTTGATACGTACTGAACCTGCTCGATGGTCTCCTCCTGAGGTCTCGATGCTAAAGCGGCAGCTGATTCAATTGACTGTGCACTCCCTGTACCTGAAAATTTCATAAAAGCATTGGCAAGGGAAGTCATCTGGGCCTGGAGTGCACTTACTTTATCAACCTCAAACACTCCAGCATCAATCTTTTTAGGTGTAGACCGCTCAGATGGCCACTGATAGCTGTTGGTGGCCATATCCTCTAAAAGTGTGCGAGCGTTTTCTACGGTCTTGGACAACAGAGTCCCACCTGCAGCTGCATCAACAATAGTTTTTGTACTAGGAGTTAAACCATTATAAAACAACTGTACCTGGAGCCAATCGGGGTAACCATGCTGAGGACACTTCCTCAGTAGCTCTTTGAATCGCTCCCAAGCTTCGAACAACTGCTCATCATACTGTTGTTGGAATGTCCCAATCTCGGTCCTCAGCTTGACCGTCTTTGCAGGAGGGAAAAATTTCTTTAAAAAGGCCTGGACCAAAGCATCCCAGGTGGTGATGCTCCCAGGGGTAATAGACTGCAACCAATCACGTGCTTTATCCTGCAAAGAAAAGGGAAATAAACGTAAGCGAATAGCATCCTCAGAGACACCATTAATCTTTACCGTCCCACATATATCCAAGAATGATTTAAGATGAGAATTTGGATCCTCAGTGGGCGATCCTCTGTATGCACAGTCTCGAGCCATCTGTATGAGGCCGGTTTTCAGCTCAAAGTTGTTGGCATTAATCGGTGCATAGACAATGCCCGACTGTTGCCCCTGAAACATAGGCTGAAAATAATCTCTAATAGGCCTAGGCTCCTCAGGTAGATTTTGATCTGCCATTTGAATAATTTCTCTATTTTCCCTTCGAAGCCTAAGAATTGTTCTTTCTATCTCGGGATCAAATGGTGCTAAAATTAAATCTTTATCCCTACGCATGCAAAATTAAAAATACCTTAAAAAGGAAAGAAAAACAAATATGGAAATAAATAAAGAAAGGAAAACAACTAATCTAAATATGGAAAAATAAATATGGACAAATGCAATTAGGAAACTAATCTAGGAAAGGAAAAACAAGAACAAATACGGAAAAGATTACACAACTAAAAGAAAAACTAACCTAGAAAATCAAATATGGAAAGAAAAACAAATAAGGAAAATAAATGCAAACAACCTAAAAAAGTAACAATACACCCTAAATTAAGATCAAGCAATTTTTTCACAATATCGATCTAACTAAATGTGCCAATCCCCGGCAGCGGCGCCAAAAACTTGATGTGGACTTTTCCTAACCGCAAGCGCACGGGTCAAGTAATAATATAGTGAATAGTAAATTCGAATGTCGTCCTCTGGATTGGATTTTTAAGCAAATCAAGTATTATGAATAATCTCGCTCAATTTTATCTAGGGATTAAAAAGTGATGAATATGTGATGATAAAAACAAATCAAAGCAAGTAAAAAGTATGGAAATTCAATTGGGAAAACTACTTAGGGAATTGATTTCGCCGATTTCGTTTAGGATTGATTTTTCAGAATAAGTTATTATGCACAATGAAATTATGAGCCAAAGACCCTTTAATCACAACTACCTCTCCCGAGTATAATTGATTCTCATGCAAATTAACCAACTTGATATCCCTATCTAAGTTTATCAATATGCAAGGCAATGAGATCTTTTAACCAATTCTAAAGTTAATCTAAAACCGTCAAGAATTAGAAAGTAAACTTTATTCATACAATCTTGAGCAAGTCTATATCAAATCCCCTCTCCCGAGCTAGATTCAAAACTTAAATCATCCAACTAATGGCCAATTAATTGAAAGCATTAAATCAAGATTACAAACACAATAACATTGCACAACTTAAACCATAAATCAATCCATAAACTTAATCAACTACATCAATCCCTAAGCTACAAGTTTAGCTACTCATGAATGAAAATACAATCTCAACTAAACATGTGAAAGCCATAAATCTAACTAAAGGAAGAAAAGGGAAAAGAAAACTCAATGTAGGTCGAGTCCCGACGTCCCCGTCACGATCCCCACGAACAATGGGTTGATTTCCAAGTTCCTCCTTTGTTTTCAGCTCCAAAAATCCTCTATTCTGTCCTCTTTACGGCTCCAAAAGGTCCCAAATTGATCTCCCCTAAAACCTAGCCGAAGTGAAGCTTTTATTCTGATTTTTCGTCCTAGCGTCTCGACGCTGCCTCTTATACGCGCGTTCTGAATAAGGAAAAACGGTAGCGTCGGGACGCTTCCTATCATAGCGTCTTGACGCTGTAAGCTTTACGCGCCTAATCTGATATGGAATGTGAGCGTCGAGACGCTCAAGAGCTAGCGTCTCGACGCTAGCCTGCTGTTGACCGAGATTTGACTTTTTTTCCCCTTTTGCTCTTTTCATTCCTTTGCATCTTTTCACGCCCCGAGCACCCGATTAACTCTGATATTGCATTATAGCTCCAATCAACCATTTCCTACAAAATAAACATTAAAGTGCAATAAAATGGCCCAAACACCATAAAAGACTAGCTAAATTAAATCAGTCAAGATAGCTAGCTATGCTCGCTATCAGTCACCAGGATAAGGCACCCAGTCTTATCCCTATACTATAGACCCTTTAGGTTGTTTCTTGAACAATGATCCCATATGTCACTACATATAGTTCAAGACTCATATTACAGCCTTGGATGTCTAGTTTATTGGATTAGGGTTATTATTAGGCAAAGACAAATATAAAATAACTAATAACAATTAATGGAAAAATATATCAATATTATTTCATTAATATCCAGTCAACGGTTACATTCACTATCTACGAGTTTTAGGGCATAAAACCCAACATCTTGAAGATATGATTAAGTCTTTAGCTGAATCTACTTCTAAGTTTCAACAAGAGACTAAGGCCAGTATGCAAAATATGGGAAATCAAATTACACAATTGGCCACTTCAATAAGTAGATTGGAGGTCCAATATGGAAAGTTGCCTGCCCAACCAGAAATTCCAAAAAAGGAAGGTCTAAATGCAATCACACTTAGAAGTGGAGCCACCTTGAAGCCACGTCCAATTCCTTCCAAAAATGTTGAAGAAAAGACTTATAAGGTAAGTTATGAACCCTCGTTGTTTTTTATTACACTGAGCCTGCTCCCTTTCCTTCTAGATTAGTCCAACCTAATAAGAAAAAGGAGGAAGAGGACAAGGATGCCTTAGAAGTATTCAGGAAAGTTTCAGTTAACATCCCACTCTTGGAGGTCGTTCAACAATTTCCAAGGTATGCCAAATTTTTGAAAAGATGGTGTACCAAAAAGAAAATCTCCAACAAAAAGGTTAGTGAAAATCTTTTCATACTTGCTTTCAAACCTTTGCAGAGGCTTCAGTCTTCAGAGTCTTGGAGGAAGCTTCAAGCTTTTGAATTTTGCAGAAGCTTCGATCTTCATAGTCTTGCAGCAAGATATGGACTTCAATCTTCAAGATTCTTGCAGGAGGAATGGAGCTTCAATCTTCAAGTCTTGTATAAGGAATGGAGCTACAATCTTCAAGTCTTGTAGGAGGAACAGAGTCAGTCTTCAGAGTCTTTTGAGAGCTTCAATCTTTCTCTTCTTCCTTTCTTTTTGCTGCCTCCTTTCAAATGAGCCAAGACCTCCTATTTATAGAGTTTCCCAAAGGCTTTCATGGGCTTGGGCTTAAATTGGGCTTGAGCCCATCCATGGGCTTGGATGAATTTTTGGGCTTCAAGCCTAATTATCTTAATAACCTTGGGTTTAAATTGAACCCAATTTAACCTAACTTCATGAACTTAATCATACTTTAATTTAATTTCATGAACTTTAGGCTAAATTGAATTTTTAGGCTAAATGATCATTTGATCTTGAGTTTAATCATAGTTGGATTCGATTAAGACCATTAACGCAATTAGACGACCACAAAAAGGACACGTGACCTTTCTTATTTTGCCATAATTAATTTTGAGATATGAATTAATTTGTGACACCCCAAAATTAAATAATTACGTGGCAATTTCTAATTGGTTGGAAAATTTCTATGCCAACTGTGTTCAATAATGATTTTCACCGACTTTACATTTCTTTCTTTTACTACTTCTCTGAAAAAATGAAAGTGAACGTCTATATGTTATGTCCTGTCATAGAAGGTTGGATTTTTTGTCAAAGATAAGGCACTTTGGTTGTCACAATGGATCTTAGCTTCAAACTTTTGAGGATACATTTCTGATGCACTTCCTTGTTTGCTTCTATAATTGATTTCCCCATTGCAATGTACTCGGCTTTTGTTGATGATAAAACAAGATTGTTTGTAACTTTAATCTCCAATTGATGGCATTAACGAAAAGTGTAAAATTGTAGCCTGCAAAGAGTACCTTTTATCTAGATTCGTTGCATAGTCAGAGTCAACAAAACCGACAATACAATTTATAAATTGGTCATTTTTAGTATAAACCAAACCTTTACTTGAGATACCCTTCAAATACCGTAGGACCCATTTAATTGCATCCCAATGAGACCTACTAGGATTATTCATATATTGGCTAACCATATTAAGGGCATGAGCTAGATCACAGCGACTACAAACCATTATAGACATTAAGCTATCAACTAAGTTTGTATATGGTACTTAATGCATATCTTCTATTTCCTCTACTGTGATCGGACATTGGGCCATAGAGAAGTCTAAAATGTTGAGCAAAAGGGTGATTTCACTGGTTTTGAATCTTCCATAAAGAGTTTCTTAACAATTTTGCTAGAGTATTCGGATGGAGAGATTAGCAAGGTGTTCCTGGAGCAATCTCTTAATAGTTCCATGTCAATGATTTTCTTAGCCTCTCCTAGATTTTTCATTTCAAATTCTCTACTAAGGGTTGATTTCAATTTGTTTATTTCTTGTTTATCACTAGATGCAATTAGGATGTCATTACATAAAGAAGAACTAAGATAAACACACCCTCTGATATAGTCTTTCAGTAAACACAATAGTCATAGGCACTTTTTACAAAACCTTTAAAGAGAATAAAAGAGTCAAACTGTTTGTTCCATTATTTAGGAGACTACTTGAGGCCATTAGACACTTCTTACAAAACCTTCAGAGAGAATGAAAGAGTCAAATTGTTTGTTCCATTGTCTAGGAGACTACTTGAGGCTATATATGGATTTTTGGAAAATGGCAAACCAAATCCTCCCCTCCAACTTCAACAAATCCGGGAGGTTGTCTCATGTAAATGTCTTCATCAAGGCTTCCATATAGGAAAGTTGTTTTCACATTCATATGCTCAAGATCAAGGTTAAATTACACAACAATAGACAATAATATTTGAATAGATGTGTGCCTCACAATGGGTGAAAAAAAAACCTATGTATAAAAAATCATCCTCAATTGGAATAATTTCGATATTGACTTTAGTTTCAACTAGATCAATCAATCCTTCTGTTGGGTTTCATGCCCTAAAACTCGTAGATAGTGAATGTAACCGTTGACCGGATATTAATGAAATAATATTGATATATTTTTCCATTAATTGTTATTAGTTATTTTATATTTGTCTTTGCCTAATAATAACCCTAATCCAATAAACTAGACATCCAAGGTTGTAATATGAGTCTTGAACTATATGTAGCGACCTATGGGATCATTGTTCAAGAAACAGCCTAAAGGGTCTATAGTATAGGGATAAGACTGGGTGTCTTATCCTGGTGACACTATGGATACGACCCACTTTGTATTTGATACAAACGCTGTGATCCAACGCGTTCGTATAGGAGACATGCGAGTGGGGGTATCCTATGCAATGAGTTTGCATAAGACCGGACGGCGAAATAGTAACCACTGGTTATAACACCGTTAACTAGTTGGTTTTCTATTTCACTAGGACGACCTAGACAACTTAGTCTTAATCCTGAGTTGATTATGGTCCTGCTCATGAGAGATTATCCTTTGATTTGTATGGGTGAGAGTGGCCAATACGCCGACTCAATAAGCCTACCACTTTGGGGACAAGACCGAATGAGGAGCTGGGAACATAATCGTACAAGATGGAATTCACTCCTTCCCGACTTTAGGGAAGCAGATGAGTGTTCCCTTAAGTAGTTACTCCGAGTCTTGAACAAAGGGCTCTACCCTCTCAATGGCACGAGAGGGTTTTCTGTTTGATGGTTGGACCACAAACAGGTTGTTCATTAGAGGAGAATTGGTACTTAAGGAAATAGAGGTAACCCAGGGGTAAAACGGTAATTTGACCCAGCTGGTGTTACGGACACTCGTGAAGGACTAACTAGTCGATATTGGTCTAGATCTGTGGACACAGAAAATATGTCTGCAGTGAGAAGAGTGCAACTGTGAGTCTATAGTGGAATGAACACACAATTAACGAATATTGATTAATGTGGTTAATGAGTTTGACCAATTAATCTCACATCATTGGAGCTTCTGTTCTGCAGGTCCATTAGGTCCCACTGGTAGCTCGTAAAGTAATTTGAAGCAACTAAGTAATAAAAGTAAATTGAAAATGTTCAATTTATTAAGGGAAACAAATATAATATATATTGATATATTATTATGAGAGAAATTAATATTTGAAAGGTTCAAATATAAATTTATGGAAGTTTGAAAGAGTTCAAATAATGAATTAATTAATTTAAGGCCTAAAATGTGTTTGGGCAAATTAATTAATTCTAGGCCGGAAATTAAATATGTGATATTTAATTGGTGGTTAATTAATTAACCGGGAATTAATCAATTATGTAAATAATTAATCACTTAAGGAAGTGATTAATCATTTATGGAAATGATCTAATCACTTATGGAAGTAATTAGTCATTTGTGGAAAAGATTAATCAATTATGGAATTGATTGATCATGATTGATTTAATTGAATATTTTATTCATGGTCTCTCTTCTATAAATAGAACACTAGACCTAATTGGTCATGACACACTTGAAATTTTGCTCTTGCTCTTAGACTCTCAAAGACAAGACCTAAAATTCTCTCTAGCCTCCCTCTTAGAGAAAGACTGCCACAAGTCTTGTGCCTCCTAGACCTAGAGTCATACCGGTGTAACCTTTGTGGTTATTGTGTCAATCAAGAAGAAAATTCCAGCAATCAAGAGGCGAAGAAGCTGCTACGTTTTCGTTCGTTGGAGCGTTGTTAGCGAAGAACGGTCAAGTCTACAACGAAGGTATGTGACGGTTCTTCCCCTTTTCTTTAGAAAAGCATGAAAATAAATTTAGATTTATTTTTAAGCATGTTTAAACTGAATTTCCAGCAACTTTAAAGAGTGTTTAAAGTTTGTTTGAGTTTTCGTAACGGTATTTTAATATTAATTAATATACGGCGTAAGGTCCAATCGATGCGCTTCCGCTGCGTGGGGACTTTTATTCCCTTCACCTTCTGAAGGGAATAAAAGTCCCCACGCAGCGGAAGCGCATCGATTGGACCTTACGCCGTATATTAATTAACATTAAAATACCGTTACGATAACTCAAACAAAACTTTAAACTAACTTTAAAGTCGCTGTAAAATCGGTTTAAACATGCTAGAATAAATCTAAATTTATTTTGAAAAACTTTTCTAACGAAAAGAGGAAGAACCGTTACAAACCTCCATTGTAGACTTGACCGTTCTTCGCCAACGAAGCTCCACGAACGAAAACGCAGCAGCCGCTTCAAGGTATTCTTCGCTGGAAATTCTTCTTTGATTGACACAATAACCACAGAGGTTACACCGGTATGTCTCTAAGTCTAGGAGGCCAAAGACTTGTGGGAGTCTTTCTCTAAGAGGGAGGCTAGAGAGAATTCTAGGTCTTGTCTTTCAAGAGTGTCAAGTGTCATGACCAATTAGGTCTAGTGTTCTATTTATAGAAGAGAGGCCATGAATAAAATATTCAATTAAATCAATCTTTTCCAAAATTGATTCAATCTTTATTCCTTAATTAATCAATCATGATCAATCAATTCCCAATTGATTAATCTTTTCCATAAATGACTAATTTCTTCCATAAGTAATTAGATCATTCCCATAAATGATTAATCACTTCCTTAAGTGATTAATTATTTACATAATTGATTAATTCATGGTTAATGAATTCTTTAATTAATTAACCACCAAATTAAATATCACATATTTAATTTCCGGCCTTGAATTAATTAATTTTGCCCAAACACTTTTAGGACTTAAATTAATTAATTCTTTCAATCTTCCATAAATTTATATTTGAACTTCTTCAAATATTAATTTCTCTCATAATAATATATCAATATATATTATATTTATTTCCCTTAGTAAATTGAACATTTTCAATTTAATTACTTAGTTGCCTCAAATTACTTTACGAGCTACCAGTGGGACCTTATGGACCTGCAGATCAGAAGCTCCAACGATGTGAGATTAATTGGTTAAACTCATTAACCATAATAATCAATATTCGTTAACTGTGTGTACATTCCACTATAGACTCACAGTTGCACTCTTCTCACTGCAGACATATTTTCTGTGTCCACGGAACTTAGACCAATATCGACTAGTTAGTCCTTCACGAGTGTCTGTAACACCAGCTGGGTCAAATTACCGTTTTACCCCTAGGTCACCTCTATTTCCTTAAGTACCAATTCTCCTCTAATGAACAATCTGTTTATGGTCCAACCATTAAACAGAAAACCCTCTCGTGCCATTGAGAGGGTAGGGCCCTTTGTTCAAGACTCGGAGTAACCACTTAAGGGAACACTCATCTGCTTCCCTAAAGTCGGGAAGGAGTGAATTCCATCTTGTACGATTATGTTCCCAGCTCCCCATTCGATCTTGTCCCCAAAGTGGTAGGCTTATTGAGTCGGCGTATTGGCCACTTTCACCCATACAAATCAAAGGACAGTCTCTCATGAGCAGGAGTCCATAATCAACTCAGGATTAAGACTAAGTTGTCTCGGTCGTCCTAGTGAAATAGAAAACCAACTAGTTAACGGTGTTATAACTAGTGGTTACTATTTCGCGGTCCGGTCTTATGCAAACTCATTGCATAGGATACCCCCACTCGCATGTCTCCTACACGAACGCGTTGGATCGCAGCGTTTGTATCAAATACAAAGTGGGCCGTATCCATAGTGTCACCAGGATAAGGCACCCAGTCTTATCCCTATACTATAGACCCTTTAGGCTGTTTCTTGAACAATGATCCCATATGTCGCTACATATAGTTCAAGACTCATATTACAGCCTTGGATGTCTAGTTTATTGGATTAGGGTTATTATTAGGCAAAGACAAATATAAAATAACTAATAACAATTAATGGAAAAATATATCAATATTATTTCATTAATATCCGGTCAACGGTTACATTCACTATCTACGAGTTTTAGGGCATAAAACCCAACACCTTCAACATCCCAAATTGATCCAAACACTCCTAATTCTGTTCTCTCACCATGTCTATTAGAACTTTCCGATCAATGTTAAAAAAATGAAGTCATTCGACTATACATCAGTATAACACGTGAAACCAAATGCAAGAAGTCGTTGAACTCGTAGCTAATGACTTTCCTCGACAAAGAAATAAAAACTCTAGTGAGAAAAATAGTTGCAAGAGGTCATCCTCCATTGTCGTTGGTAAGTTTTGCAATAGTTGAGCATCATTCACGATCAACTTCAACTATCTCATCTTTTTTTATGTACCTCTCAACAACATAGATCCAATTAGAGAAGGTTGGACGATCAAAATAATGGATGATGAAAGAGAGATTAAAAAGATAAAATGAAATTCAAATATGTACATCTATAAATGCATGATTTTTAAGAGATTTGAATTTTTGAGGTTTGAATTTTAAGATTGATATTAGATAAGATATTTAGGTAAATTTTTAGTTAGGACTCCCATAAATTAAGGTATTGACGCATAGCTAAAGTGAGAACAATTCAGCGGTAGTTGGCATTAGGGGTGGTCACGGTTCGGTTCGGTCCAGTTTTAGACTAGACCGTGAACCGAATCGAAGACCTCGATTTTCTGACGTGCTAAATCGACCAAAACCGAGTATGTTTCGATTTTGATTTTTGAACCGAACCATCCTAGTTCGGTTTAGGTCGGTTCGGTTTGGTTAAAACCGACATGCTTCAAAACCATCAAGACCTTTCTCTGCAAGTATTTTCCTCCCCTCTTTTGCTCCAAAACCGACAAGCTTGGATCTCACATTGGACTCCCTCTTAAGAAAAAATGGTGTTGGAGGGCTGCAACGGCGTTGTCGATGGATGATTTTAGAGGTGGGCGACGTTGGATGGAAGGCTTCGACGGTCAACGATGTCGTCGGATTAATAGCTTTAGAGGTGCCCGGCGTCGGATGGGTCGTCGGATTAATAGCTTCAGCGGTGTCGGCGTCGGATGGAAGGTTCACATGGGAGGGAGCTTGAGACTTGAGAGGATCAGAGTAGCTAAGATAGAGAGAGAAAAGGAAATGAAGGTTGCTACATTTTCTTTTCAAAAAATGAAGGCCGCTGATGTAGAAAGAAAAATATGATTAGGGTTTGTGATTTAAAAATATGATTAGGGTTTTTACCCTTGTATTTACGGTTATTTACAGACGCCGTTTACGTCATTTTCGAGGACAGAGATGTGTTTTGGATGGTCAACGAATTTCAAAACGGTACATACAGGGGGTGATGTGTAGTCGTTGACATCCCGAGTGTCAATACTGGTATACACCTCGTGGGGACAGTTTCAAAGGGAGTAAAGTAATCCCTAAAATTTTGGGATTTTAGTATCTGTTTGTTGCAAATATAAGGGGAGGGAAACGAAACCGTTACCTATTTCAATTTTTTTGGTACAGTCGTCGCGTAGGGGGAGAAACAACCGAGCATGCAAGAGATGGTTGTCGACGCGGCGGATGAAGGTTGTTGGCACGGCGGAGATGGTTCGTCGGCGTGGTATGAGAGGTAGGTAGTGTTATTCACTCTGTTTGGCGGTGGGAAATGGTGTGGAATGGAGGGTTCGGGGGTGTGGAATGCTCTCAAGGGTTTCTACTTTTGGAGGAAGAAGATGGACAGGTGGGCTGCTGCATGAAGGCTATTCTGGTGGTGAGGGTGGGCGGTGACATGACGTTTTTACCCCTTGTATTTACTGTTATTTACAGACTCCGTTTACGTCATTTCCGAGGACAGAGATGTGTTTTGGATGGTGAACGAATTTCAAAACGGTACATACAGGGGGTGCTGTGTAGTCGTTGACATCCCGAGTGTCGATACTGGTATACACCTCGTGGGGACAGTTTCAAAGGGAGTAAACTAAATCCCTAAAATCTCGGGATTTTAGTATCTGTTTGTTGCAAATATAAGGGGAGGGAAACGAAACCGTTACCTATTTCAATTTTTTGGTACAGTCGTCGCGTAGGGGGAGAAACGACCGAGCATGCAAGAGATGGTTGTCGACGCGGCGGATGAAGGTCGTTGGCACGGCGAAGATGGTTCGTCGGCGTGGTGTGAGAGGTAGGTAGTGATATTCACTCTGTTTGGCGGTGGGAAATGGTGTGGAATGGAGAGTTCGGGGGTGTGGAATGCTCTCAAGGGGTGTGGAATGCTCTCAAGGGTTTCTACTTTTGGAGGAAGAAGATGGACGGGTGGGCTGCTGCATGAAGGCTATTCCGGTGGTGAGTGTGGGCGGTGACATGACGTTTTTACCCCTTGTATTTACGGTTATTTACAGACGTCGTTTACGTTATTTTCGAGGACAGAGATGTGTTTTGCAGTATTTAATTGCAATTATTCATTCTGGTGGTGAGGGTGGGCGTATCTTCTTTTTAGCTTATTCATTTTTGGGGGAAAATTAGTATGTCTTCAGGTTGCTGGTGTTCTTATTTTTTTGGGTTTTTAATTGTTGATGTTCTTGGGTGCAGGTAGTATGTCTTCGGATTGAGAGGACATTTTTTCCAATCAATGCATTCTGAAGGTATTTCTCTCTACTGAGGGAGGTTGAACTTTGTTATCCTTCCCCAATAAAGGTATTGACTCATTTTTCCGGGTAGCAACCTTTTATGGGGTGTAAATTTTTTCAGTAGTAACACCTACTACTAGTTTTGTTTTTCAAACTAGTTTTGTTTCTTGGATTTTTTATTTTTCAAACTTCCTAAAATGTCTCCAACTTTTTTTAGGGGTTATTTAATCTCTCCTAAACTCTGGTTTTGATTTTAAACGTTAAGAATACGTTAGACAGTTTGTTGGGGGTATATTTGTCTTTTACAAATATGGATTTATTGATCATTAAATCGTTTAACCATCTATTTAATTTTTAAACGTTTGTAGCTATATTTCAAGCCACCTATTTATTTTTAGCCATATTTCTTGTTGCCCCAAGATTTTTTTATAAATGGGCTATTGGACTATTGGACCTTCTTTTAAAAGAAATAGGTTAAAAGTTATAAAAATGTATTATATTTATTAATAGGTCGGTTGGGTTCAGTTTTCTCGATTTTTTGAGCTTGTGAACCGAGAATCTCGATTTTCTGTATTTATGAACCGAGGAACCAAAATTTTTCAAAAAAAAACCGGATAGTCAGTTTGATTCGGTTCGTCGGTTCGAACCGGTTTTTGCACACTCCTAGTTGGCATGTACCCTCGATCGTTAGAGATTTGAATCCCCCACCTCCAAATGTTGATGTACTCAACAAAAAAAAAGTCTTGACGCTTATTTTATTTGTCAAGGTAAATAAGGAAAAAGAAGGGTTCGTTTGGTAGGTGATCTGAAAACAGAAATTTGAAAACAAGGGATTCAATGAAAAAAGAATTGTATTTCATGTTTCCAGATATGTGTTTGGTAGCAGATTCAGAAATTTAATTCCAATTTCAAAAATTGTTCAAAATGTGTTTGATAATATATTATAAACCATAAACTATTGGCTAAATTATAAAAAAATACCCCTGAACTATGGGGTTTGTTTAAAAAATGTCTCTGAACTTTAAAAAGTTTTAAAAATGCCCCTGAACTTTGAAAAATGTTTCAAAAATACCCTTGACGTTAATTTTGGATGGAAACCGTTAAAGTTTGAGTTTCAAAAATACCCTTGAACTTTCAAAAAAAATTCAAAAATACCCTTATTGAAAAATGATTCTTCTTTTTTCCTCCTTCCTCACCGTAAATTCTTTCTCCATGAAAATTAATGCAAAACTTTGCTTATAAAGGTTGTGCGCAACTAAATACCAAATAAAAAAAAAAAAAAACTTTGAAATCAAGTTTTCTCTTTTAAGAAGCGTAAAGAAGATAAGTGTGAGAAAACAACATATATTTTTTTAAAAAAAAAAAAAAGAAAACAACATATATATGTATATATATTATTTCATTTTTTGCTCTCTCTTTGTTTTGTGTATCTTAATGATAAGAAGAAGAAATGTTTATAAGATTGTGAGTTTGGTCCAATTTATAAGATTAATGAATCAAAAGTTTTATATATGATTTTGTTCTTATTGATATTTAAGAATAGAATCCTTATACAACAATAGTTTCATTTATTTTTAGTAGAAGGAATATAGAGAAAGTTAGGAAATATTATTGAAAAGACTACCAACACATGTAGAATTTCAAGAACAAAACAAAAGTCATCTTGAATATTCGATACGAAAATCTAACAAAGTGCTTTACATGTGTTGAAAGAGAAATAAAGCTCCTAGATTATGAATACATGACAAATAAGTAAAGTTTCTCATTAATTTTTGGAAGAAGAGTTAATTTACGGTGGGAGAAGGAAAAAAAAAAAGCATTTTTCAATAAGGGTATTTTTGAAATTTTTTTTAAAGTTCAAGGGTATTTTTGAAACTCAAACTTTAACGGTTTTCATCCAAAATTAACAGCAAGGGTATTTTTGAAATATTTTTCAAAGTTCAGGGGCATTTTTGAAACTTTTTAAAGTTCAGAGGCATTTTTGAAACAAACCCCATAGTTCAGGGTTATTTTTTATAATTTAGCCTAAATTATTTTATAATATCATATAATTTATAATACACTATATTATACAAAATTTAATTTCACAATAATGAATTGAGTTTATAACATGAAAATACTATATTTATTAAAGTTTTGATTTGTTTTAATTTAATTCTACATTTAAAATTTTCAAAATCAAAATCTAACAGTTTTCAAAAACACATCTGCCCAAACGTATATTAAATGAATCTTAAAACATGAAACAGAATCTGAATGGCCCACCAAACAAGTCCGAAGTAGTAAATGAAATCCCCTGAATTTACGGTGGCCATATTTCTGAACAAAAAATTGTCCATTTCAGAATGATTGTGTAATTATAGCATTCAGTCCAAATCCAAAAAATAATTGGTTAAATGATAAATTTACTCATTTTCCTAAATTTTATTTAATTTGGTCTTAAAGTTTTTCAAAAAATTATTACGTCACTAAATTTTGATTTATGTTTCAATTTAGAATCCTTTATTAACACTATTATTGAAATGCTAAGATGGTATGCTCGTTAATTTGTCTAGTTATATATTATACCACACAAATTCAACTAAAATTTATTGAATAGATACATCAACATTCTCTTAATAATATTAGTGGTAAGTGTTGATGGTCGATTTTGGCCAGAGGATCTCACCTGACCTTCACGTGCCACCAACGGTAAATTTGTAGATGAGGGGGGAAGACGTGGCCTGCAAGACAGTAAACCTGCACACCGGTGTGGTGCTCGCCACACCGGCTCCGATGCTTAAGTCAGCAAACAGAACGGTAGGGTGTGGAAAAGTAAGAGCAAGAGGAGAAAACAGAGAATAGAGAGTAGAGTTTAGGGATAGAATTCGGGATCCCCTCTTCAGTGGCGAAGAGGGATATAAATACATGTTCATCTTTCTAGCCTTTTTAGGGTTTCGGAGGAGTTTTAGGTCAAACCAGGCGAAACCGGGGCATCCAGAGGTGGTGGGGACCATACGGGACCAAACGAGCTCGGCCCGCACGAGCGGGCCGAGGGTCGGCCTCGGCCCATGGCCGAGGCCGACCATGTGCTCGGCCTCGGCCATGGGCCGAGGCCGAGCATGGGGTCGGGTCAAAAACCCGACCCCTTCGGCCTTGGCCCGTCCCGCTTACCGGCTCCGCCTCCTTGGCCCGGTTTCCAGCCCGATTTCTCCCCGATTGTCCTCGTCAGCTCCTCGTACATCGGGGTGGTCCAAAATTGCCTATAACAGTAAGAACTAGATATAAATATAATCCAAAGTATAGAGCCATAATTTTTAATTTTAAATAAAACATTTTTTTTTTTTTTTCAAACGCTCTTTTTTTTTTTTTCTTTTTATCTTTTGACACTGCATTTTTCTGTATTTCTTTTTTTAATGCTACTCAGATGTTGTTATTTGCTTAATTTGAGAAGTTTAGTGGTAAGGATTAGATTTCAGACCTACAAATATTCGTCCTGGTTGAAGACGAAAAAGGCTTCGCCGATCTGTCCCAAACTTCTTTGAATATCTTGCAACCGATTACATGCGCGACAAGGTCGTCTGAGAGAGAGTAGCATTAATCAAAGTAATAAGTGTTTGATCTCTCTCATACCACTGTTCATACTCAGGATTCATCAGAGCAAGATCATCTGGAGACTATCCCGTTACACAAAGAGTTGCTGGAAGAGCATTGATTGTACCATCAACATACTTGAATAATTTGTGCGATTTCAGAAGTGGTGAGGTCTGAAAAATGCCACAATACATAGTTCGAAGAACCCAATCGAACTGATTCAAGTTTACAGATGTTATTCAGAAGCGAAACGGAGGAATTTGAAGAAGAATTTGAAACTGAGTTCGAAACTAAGGCTGATGAGGTCTGTATATTTCACGAGGGAAAAAAATTCAACAAAGGTAGATCCAATGCGTGGAAGGAGAGAGACGATAAAAAAAAAAATGATGCTTAGTCAAAATGCTATGATACCATGCTAAAAATCAGAGTTGAATGAATACTCTCCCATATCTTATTAGAAATAATCAAGAATATATATGCAAGCTGGGAGAATAACAAATACAACAGAAATTAAGCTTCCTAACAAACTCATAACAGAAGCAATATTATGATACATGATGATACACCATTAGGGCACAAATGGAATGAGGACATTGAAAATAAGATCATAACTAGAGAGTGGCTCCTTTCAACCAGGGTGGCTTCATTGGGAGAATTTGTTTGCTTATTTCTTCTATTAAGTATTTGGTTAGTAGAGCTTTCTTTCTCTTGAGGAGCCCTTCAAATCTCCCTCCAACTTTTCTCTCCCTAAAGTTTGTTTTCTCTCTCTAAATTTTTCACTTAAAAAATTTTTTGTCTCCAAAATTTTAATATCTTTTTAGCTTTTATTTCTCTCCAATCTAAGATAATATTTCACTTTTATGCTTTTTACTTTTCTTTCTCTTACTAAAGTTTTTCTCAATACAACTTCTCTTCCTCTCTAGTTTATTTTTTTCCCTAACATATGGATCTCTAAAGATTTGCTTTCTACAATTTTGTGTAATGCACTCAAATTTTATAAAATTTCTAAAGATATTACTCTAACACATTTTCTCTGCTAAACATGATAATTAAACTTTTATAATCAAAATAACCCAACTACAAATCCTCACATCACCTAAAGTCAACACAACAAGTTCCAAACTTCCACGTACAAATAACAACGAGTCAAGTCTCACATTAGTTGTTATTCAAAATCAAAAAATCGACTTAAACAGCTGGAACAAATCAACTATTTAAACAAAACTTTGTTAACTATATTTAATAGCAAATCCAATAAATGATAAACTAATTTAAATGTCTAGTCTCGAACTAGTCTATGAACAACTAATTTAACACAACCGTGAATAATGAAACCACTATCCTATCTCAACAGAAGCAAAATAATTAAAGCCAAGAATAAAACTAACTACGGTTATTCCTCGTGAACCTCCTCGTTCATGTCACCTGCCTCATAGAAAATGTCATTACCTACATAATCTAGAGGTTGGAGGGAGGGAGAGTCAGTACAAACCACGATTGCCCTGTCCAATTTTTCTTTCCTTTTTTCATCAAAACCACTATATTTACTAAAAAAAAATATCTTTGAAATTCTTTTAAATCTTCAAGGCTCTTGTCTGGCATCCATATTTTTCTTTTTTAAAAAAAAAATTAAAAATAAATTTTTAATAAAAAAATTAGTACCACGTCACCAATCCGTTAGTAATTAATAGAAAATTGGACAGGGGACCAAACTGAAACGAAATCCAAACCTTAGAGACTAAGGCCCCATTTGATAACCATGTGATTTTTTGTTTTTGGTTTTTGAAAATTTTTCTTTTTTTCTCCTAAATTCCCTACCACAACTTTCATCCTTGTTAAAGATCCATTTGAATTCCTAGCCAAATTCTAAAAACAAAAACAAGTTTTTGAAAACTAAGTCCCCGTTTGATAACCATTTGGTTTTTTGTTTTTGGTTTTTGAAAATTAAGCCTATAAACACTACTTCCACCTACAAATTTCTTTGTTTTCTTAATACATTCTTTCCATGTTTTAAAAAACCAAGCCAAATTTTGAAAACTAAAAAAAGTAGTTTTCAAAAACTTTTTTTTTTCTTGGAATTTGGCTAGGAATTCAAATGTGCCCTTGACAAAGATGAAAACCATGGTAGGAAAATTGAGAGAAAAAACAAGCATAATTTTCAAAAACCAAATGGTTATCAAATGGGACTTAATTTTTTTTTGTTTTCAAAATTGGACTTGGTTTTTTAAAACAAGAAAGAAGATTGATACTAAAACAAAGAAACTTATAGGTGGAAGTAGGTGTGGATAAGCTTAATTTTCAAAAACCAAAATAAAAAACCAAATGGTTATCAAACGGGGCCTAAAATGTCGAGTTTTCAAATTTAGGGACGAAAATGAAACCTAAACCAAACTTCAGGGACTAAAAGTGTATTTTTTCCTAATAATAATTATTTTCTAATGAACCATGGTTATATTTGCATTGTTGATTATATTATGTTTGATGTGAGATCTAAAATAATACAATGATTAGAAGATGTATTTTGGAGGATTGGACAACAACTATAAGTCATTAATACAGTTGGATGAGCACTTCATGTGGTGAGCAGCATTTGTCTGAGTCATTTTCTTTTGATGGTGCTTGTCTAATGGATCCACACATTATTATTTCTTTTCCCCCACTCCCCAATTTCAAGCAATGTTATTTATTTATATCTTTCATTTCATTCTCATAACCATCATAAACCATAGAAAATTATTATGTGTGTGCATAAAAGTTGCCATTTGTTTTTAAAATAATGTCATGTTTCTAAAAGTTATTTGGAAAATAGGGGAATTTTAAATTTTATCCGAAAGAAAACAATACTATTTTTTAAAACTTTCTTTTAAAAAATGGATTTACAATGGCAGATCCAAGATTTTAGGTCAGGGACAGAAGTTCTTCATATAAATATAACTTTAGAAGCATTGATACAATATTTAAATTACATAATATCGATTAGGTTAAATTACAAGTTTAATTCTTGAAATTTCGGATTTGTGTCTATGGACCCTAAACTTAAAAATGTGTCTAATAGAATCTTAAATTTCAATTTTGTGTTTGATAGGTGAGACTTATTTGACATTTTTCAAAATTCACCGATTTACTAAACACAAAATTGAAAGTTTATAGTTTCATCATACATAAAATTCGATTATAAATGTTTATGATTTAAATTGATATAATTATTAGTTTGAAGTTTTAATTGACTCCAAAGTTTAAGGGTAGAATTGATTTTTTCCCTAATTTTCTAAAAGAAATTTGTAATATTCTTTTTAGGTTAAAATACCATTTTGGTCATTGTTCTTTGGAACTATTTCTATTTTATTCTCAATAATTCCAAATGTCCAAATATAATCCTTGTACTTTTAATAATCTTAACATTAGTCAATGGTTAAAATTTTCAAAACAAATTCAATTTCTATTAGCTATTGCTTTATAAATTTTGAAAATATATTAACAATAGTGTCTTTTCTTAAGTGAAAAATATGATTATTAGCTTTTCTTTTTTTTTTTTTTTTTTTTTTTTTGAACAAGAGGAGAAAATTTCATTAATGATTCGAAGATCCCTCAAATGGTACAAACAATGACTTCTCATGAAGAGTCATATTTAGAATCCAACTAAGAAAAGACCACAATCATAGGTTCGAAGTAGAATGTAGTCCCTTTCGCGCCAGAGTATGAGCAACCTTGTTATGGTCCCCGAGGGGTAAACAAAAATTCCACTTTACGGAAGCGACTGCAAGCATCTCTAATATCCCAAACCGAAGCTTGGACTTCCACATCTATATCCTCCCCTCCATTAGTCATGAAAATTAATCTCAGACAGTCAGATAGCAGAATTATTTGTTTGAAACCCAACCTTTCAGCCAGCCGAAGCCCTTCTAGTACTGTTTTTTCTTCTGCACCCACAGGTGATTTGCTTTCATTTGTAGCCGAACTACAAATATGAAAGCTAGTCCTATCGGTGGACAATGAACTACCCACATTTTCAAGGTGGAAATCCCGAATATAATGATAAGTCCAATCGCATTTTTCCCCTAGATCAGGGACATATCTTCCATGGACTACACTATTACGATCATTCTGAATTTCCCACACACACAGACTCATTCCAAACACGAACCTGGATAGGCATCCATGAGTGGTAAAAATTGGTCCTGAACAAAAGGGTGATCAACTTCTTCAATGTTAACCTTACTATTGATCATTCTTCACAACCGTTTTGCTCGTGAACACCGGAACAGTGCATGGTCAGTCGTTTTAGGATACTTATGACAGAGAGGACACCTATCATTCGTATCGACATGATGATTGATCGGATTTACTTGTGTTGGAATACAGTTACGGAATGCCCGCCACACAAAATGTTTGACTTTAGTCGATACTTTCAAAGCCCATAGGGTTTTCCACCACTTCCGTAATCCCTCTGCATTTGATGATGACACCTCCATCTTACTCATCATATACGCTTTATAGCCACTTTTGACCGTGTTGATGGTCAAATTTGGTCGGGAGGAACTCACCTGACCTTCACGTGCCACCAACGGTAAATTTGTTTGTGAAAGGGGAAGACGTGGCCTGCAAGACAGAAAACCTGCACACTGGTGTGGTGCTAGCCACACCGTCTCTGATGCTTAAGTCAGAAAATGGAAGGAGGAGAGAGTAGAGAATAGAGTTTGGGTCCCCTTCTTCAGTGGCGAAGAGGGGTTTAAATACCTACTAATGCTCCTAGGTTTTTTAGGAATTCGGAGGCGTTTTGGGACGAACCAGGCAGAACCGGGGCGGCTAGAGGCAGTAGGGACCAAACGGAGTCAGAGGAACTCGGCCCGTGCAAGCGGGCCGAGTAGGGGGTCAGGCCAAAAGCCCGACCCCTTCGGTCTTGGCCCATCCCACTTGCCGGTTTCGCCTCTGGGGTCCATCTCCCAGCCCTATTTCTGCCCGGTTGTCTTCGTCAGCTCCTTGTACATCGGAGTGGTCCAAAATTACCTATAACATATCGTATAACGACTATGTCGCTCAAAATGCCAAACCCAACTATCTGGCACCCCACCACTAATAGGTAGTTTTGATATCAACTGAACATCATCCTGACATAAAAAAAAAAACTATCAAGCTTTCTAAAATCCCAGTGTAGCGGCGAAGTGATAAAATCCTTGACCAATGAATCATTCAGTCCAGGAGTTGGACCAATCACTTTGAAAGAAGTTGGTCGAGGAAGCCACAAATCCTTGAATAATCTAATCGAATCCCTTCTACCAAGATTCTTCCCTTAGGCCTTTCTTGAGTAAATCCAAACCCCACACAAAACCCTTCCAGAAATAGGAAGAAGACGCCTTAGCCTCTGCTTAGACCTGGTGGTCGAGAATACATGCAAATTATGACAATTACCGCTAAATTAGGCTCACTTTGGCATGAAAGTAACAATTTAGTATTTAAACTTTTGCTTGTAACAATTTAGTCTCTAAATTTTCAATTTTGTAACAATTTAGTCTCTAGACTCTAATTATGCAATTTAGTCCCTATACTTTAAAATTTGTAATGATTCAGTCCCCGTCGTGAAAATTTTCATCGAAATTAAATGTCATTTTTTACTATGTAATGATTTAATATTTGTAGCCTACAAACACACATGGTCCTAATCAAGTTATCAATCATTATATGTAAGAAATTCCATCAAAACCTAAGAAAAATTTTCACAACAAAGACTAAATCGTTACAATTTTTAAGTTTAAAGACTAAATTAAATTATTATCTATTAAAATTCATAGACTAAATTGTTATAAAACTAAAAGTACATAACTAAATCATTATAAATTAAAATTTTGAGACTAAATTGTTACTTCAATGAAAGTTGATGGACCAAATTTGTTTTTTAACTCAACAAATAATAATTAAAAACAAAATACCTGATTTTGCAATAAGTCAAAACACCCTGTTAATGATATTTAATATTTTACCAATATTCTAGCAATCCATTCCAACCTCTTACCAAATAAATAGACATAATCACAAGGACTTCAAAAAACCTAAACACATTGACAATTATGTACCATTTTGGACCCCTCCACTTCATATCTTTCAAACACTTCAACCAAACACTGTCCCAAACTAAAAAAAAAAAACCCCAATCCTTTTCAACGAGAACGTCCTATATCTCGTGACACGCAGAGCGTGGCATTTTCTTTTAGTTAGTCCGTTCAACTTCTAACCAAAAAATGCATTCTTTCAACATCCTACTACTTTTTTTCTCTTCCTTTAGTTTATAACAATAGGTGAAAAGCAACACTCAAATTTGATAATAAAAAAGTGATGAGTGGTGGATTATTTGGTAGTTTTGTATTGACTAACAATTTTTAGTACCACTGAGAACACTGTAATTACAAAGGGAATTGTAAATCTAATCTCAATTCACATTTTTGGTTTCTCTGTTCAACATTTTGGGTTCATCAGAGGACTGAGATGAAGGAATCCATTCATCTCCCTGAATGAAATTCTCAACAGAGTAACTAAAAACATGTTGGGCTGGGATCTGGCTACTCCAGCCGACGCGCTCGGACGACTTCGACCCCGCCCCCGAATTCTCAAACTCCCCATAGAAGAGAGTTTTCAAAGCAAAATCCCCGCTCCACGGCATCCACCCGGGCGGCGAAACAAGCGCCTCGAGATTACAATGTATGAAAACCGTCCTCGAGTACTCCTTCCAAGGCCTCCCCAAGAAGTTCTTGTGCACTTTAGGCTTGCTGTTGTACAACGACATGTACTCCTCAGTGCCATTTATCAAGCAGTTTTGGAACACGAAACCGGTCGATTGAGCGGGGTCGGTCCTGCCCTGAGCTGTGACGGCGTTGTTCTCGCCCTTCTCGGGCTTGAGTTGTCGGGGACGGACTAGGATCTCACAGTCCTGGAAGATGGTAGCCGAGTTTCCAAAGATGAAATCCACATTGCCTTCAATCCGACAGGATTTGTAAAACTGTCTGAGGGAGTGAGCGTAGAGAGTGTCTTGGTTGCCTATAAACTCGCAGTCTTGAATCACAGAGAGATCACTGTCTGATCTGAAGGCCACAGCTTGATGGACATCAGGCCCTGCTGTGTTCTGAATAGTAAGACCACTGGCCATGAATCCATCACCAACCACTCCTACACATATTGAAAATTCAAATTTAAAGATATATGTCTTAACCAGTTAAGTTATATCTATAACAAAATATTTTGAAAAGTGCTTTTTAACGGTTAAAAAGCATTTTCCGTGTTCCAAAATGATCAGCATGCGTGTAATGAAAAGCTTGTTGTTTCTTTAAGAAGGGAAAATCCCATCATATATATATATATGGAAACAAAATCATAACATTGAACTAAAAATCAAATAAGAAGAAAAAAAAAAAAAAAAAAACTCACCAACGGTAGCCGTGTTGTAAGTGGAAAGGCCAGGCTGGCCCACATTCAGTGACCCCGTAATTACCGTTTTGCCCTTCCCATCTCCCAAAAACACCACATTCTTCTTCTCTAACGGAACCCTCACGATTTCCTCGTAAACACCTTCCTTAATGTGAATCACAAACCTACGCGCCGCCGCATTTTCCGGCGCCGCGTCCACGGCTTCCTGAACGGTTCTGTAGCATCCGTCGGCGCCGTCCTTGCAGACCGTGGCATCCGCCGCCAGCTTCGACGGGAACCCACCGGCGAACCCCAACCCAGATCCGCCTCCAGCGGCGCCCTCCCAGAAGCCATCGCGCTCGGTCCTCGGCGGCGTCCAGGACGCGGTCTCGTTGCCGAAGACGTCGTAGGCGAGGACCATGCTGAGCGCGTTGCTGGAGAGGCCGATGAGAGAGTCGAGAAACGCCATGGTTTTGTCGACCAACTGGGTGTCGTTGGCGTACTTGAGAGCCGACCAGCAATCGTAATGGTAGAGCAGCGAGGCGCTCATCCACGCGCGCGCGTCCTTGGTCCGGCCTCGGCGGAGAGCCTCATTGGTCAGGGAAATCCGGTACTCGGAATTCGTGAGCACCTCAAGGCAATTCTTGGCAGCAGTGGTCCGATTCAGATTGTGGGTCGAGGAGTCGAGAATGTCCTTGACCATAACCTGCGCCGTGGTGAGAGCGTCTGATGAGAGGCCGACGGCGGAGTGGATGATCTGGAGAGGGGTGGGATCGGGAGGGAGAGAAGAGGAGTTAGAGAGGGAAGATCCGCATTGGTCGGTAAATCGGGTGGCCTTACAGGCGTGGAGGATGCCCGCGGTGGCGGAGGCGGTGATGGGGGAATGACGGTGGTGTGAGGCGGAGGAGAGAGAGAGGAAGAAGAAGAGAGAGAGGAAAGAGAGGAAGGAGAGGGAGGCCATGGAGAGGAAGAGGAAGGTGGATTTGGAGAAGAGGAAGGAGGAGATGGGTTTTCTGGGGAGAGTGGGCATGGGGGATATTATATATATATATATAATGGAGATATAATGGAGAATGTAGAAATAGAGAGAGAAAAAGGGGAGTTTTGTCAATGGGCAAAACCAAAATTGGAGAATTGGGGAGTTGTCAGAGAGGAATTGAATTGATAGGGATGAAAAAGTCACGGGGAAATGAAATGAAAGAGGGGAAGTCACGGGTGGTTGTGGAGGCGGTTAAAGTGCTTCTGCGTCTTGTGTTTCTGAGTTGGGAAGAGAGAAAGAGGAGAAATGGGGCCGAAGCAAAAGGGAAAGGAACTACATCTCTCTTGCAAAACACTACCTTTCTGCCTTCGACTTTCTATTTACACACTTTTTTATTTAAATCATTTTCCAAAAAAAAAAAAATACATTTGTAAACCTTTTTAGTCGAGTATCCACAAACTTTCTACTTGAGTTTTGAGAAATAGGTTTAAAAATTTGAAAAAAAAAATAATATGAGAGACCTTTTAAACCTATTTCTCAAAACTTAGAGATTAAAAATGTCTCTTTTGAAAGCTTAGGAAACTTTTAAATCTATTTTTTAAAACTTGGGAACTAAAAAGATCAATTTTAAAAATTTAGGGACCTAAAGCACCTGTTCCTTAAAATTCTAAGGACCAAAAATGTAATTTTGTCCAATCATTTTTAAGTTAAATTACAAGTTTTGTTTTTTTAGTTTAACAACATTTGGAGTAAGGGATTCCAACATTTGACTTCTTGGTCATAAGTATATATCGATTAGTATTGAGATATGCTCATTTTGGCAATTTCAAGTTTAATTGTTGGACATTGAGGTTGTATCAATTTGATTCAAACTTTGAAAGTTGTGGTCTTTCAACTTTCAATTTTCTACCTAAGAAATCTCTGACATATTCAATATTTGAAAATTAATCAATTTATTGGAAATAAATTTTAATTTTATATCTATTGAGACGATTAATTTATAATTTTATATCTTATAAGCTTGTAAAATAAATAAAAAATAAAAAAAAGATCAGATAGTTCAAGAACATTTTTTTTAAGAAGTATAGTTCAAGAACTTATTAGATACAAAATTGAAACTTAATAATTTGTAGGACACACAAATAAAGTTTAAAAGACTTATTAAATACTTTTAATATTCAAGGACGAAATCTGAGTAAAATATATTAGGAGTGCAGGACTAAGAATACATGTTTTTCCCAAATTTTTCATGGGATTGTGATGATATTTTTACTATAATATGTACCAATTCTATTTAGAACGATAACTCCAAAAACAAAACAAACAAAAAACTCCAATTAAAATTTAGTAGCTACTCTCTTTTTTTTTTTAGACTAATTTAGTAGAAACTTAACGATTTGAATCTAACGTATAAATTAATTTTAATCCATTATGAAATGGAGATCACCTTAATAAAAAGCAAAAAGAAACATTAATTGATGTATTTAAAAATTATTGGTCCATATACTTTCTCTATGTAACTTCCAAATATCCATTTTAATTCATGTCTCAACTTTTGTCCATTTTTTTTTGTTCAACAACAATTGGAGATGGAAAGACTCGAATCTTTAACCTCTTGGTCGAGATTACATGTCAATTATAGTTGAATCATGCTCACTTTAGCCATTTTGATTTCTATATTTTGAAAAAACGACCATTTTAGTCCTTATTTGCAAAATCTATAGAACATATATATGTAAGCATTTTTTTCTTTTTCTTTTTTTTAAAGGACTAGACAATATATTTAAGAAATTTAACAAGTGTAGTGTTGATGTCGAAATTGTGATTGAAAAAAGTAATTTAAAAAAACAAAGGGACATAAGCAATTACTTTTTAGAAGTATGAGAAGCAAATGAATGTTTCGAAAATATATATATGAACTAAAATAGACAAAAACTAAAGTAGAGAGAGAGAGAGAAAAAGATGAACTAAAATAAATACTTTAAAATACACTAACTAAAATAGACCAAAGCTAAAATTATGCGAATGAAATTAGAAAATAGGATGATTTAAAGCTCATGATTTGATTTTAATACTATTCTAAAAGAGTAATGTACCAAAGAAAAGAAAATAAAGTTATGACTTATGAATAACCAAAAATGGCATTTAAAAAAAAAAGACCAAAAATGGCGTTCCGTTTGTAATTGTGTTTGCGTAAAAAACGATAATGAAAGAATCCTAATTTGGTAAAACAAAATAACAAAATATTTATTAGTCTATCCCAAGGGTTAAAATGTACAATGAAAATATGTAAGAAGGGAGATTTGAATCACAGACCTTGTGGTTATCAATACAATTTTATGTCAATTAAGCTAAACTCTTGTTGACTTAGATGAGTTAAACATTATTAAATATTGTTTATATCATATAAATTTTCAAATAATTACCTTATAATAAATTAGAAATTAAATCCTAACATAAAAATAATTGAAATAATAAGTCTAGTTTAGTAGTTATATGATTAAGTCACAACAATTTAGTATTAATTTACCAAACACTTTGATTAGTTTTTTCTAATTTAAAGTTGAAATTTATCAAACACTATTTTATTTCCTTTCAAAGTTGATTTTTTCCAAAATCAAAGTTTCTAACAATTATTTTAAAAGCCGCAACAATTTCAAACTATACTTAAGATGTCCTACTGTGAAATCGAAAACCATTTACATATCTTTCCATGAAATATGTAAATTTGAACGATAAATGCTCGATGTGTAAACATTCAAGATTCTTGCAAAATAGGCCATTCTTAAGTTATAAAAATGTAACCATTAATAGTTAAAATAAGGTTAAATTGTATTTTATAAAGTCCCTATTCTTTAGTTTTAGTAATTATGTTATGTATAGATTGAATTATGCTTCCACACCATCCTAGCCATGAGATATCCCAAGAGGTAGAGCCTAGGGTAAGGCACAAAATTTTTTACCCTCCAAGGAAATGGCCTCTCATCTTTATCTACCAAAGGATAAGATTATGGACATATTTGGAGAGTATGAAATGTCCTACGTTGTCCCTCAACTAAGTCCATAGTATCTATTGGGAGTGCAATTAAAGTCTCGTATCAGTTAACAAAGAAGACCGATCATAGGTATATAATAGAGGATCTCCATTAGTATGAAACTTTCTTTTGGATGAAATCAAAAGTTGTAGAGCTCACGTGGGCTTATATCCAAAGTGAATAATATCATACCATTATAGAGTAGATTGGGTTCATTGTCCCTAACTAATGATATTGGAATCATACCCCAAATTTAGCCTTGTTGATAAAGTCCCTCACACGTTGAACAAAGAAGTGGATGAGTCATGAACGAATAATCATGTGTGAAATTATGGATGAATTCTAAAAAGTCGAACAAAAAGTAGCAATTGGTAGAGCTCTATTAAGCAAGTTGACACTCAAATAGAAAAATCGAAGACATGGTAATCTTTTTAGCTTTTAGATATATATTCCATTTTTAGACCTAAAATAATTAAATAGTGGTGAGCGGTAGATTTCTATTAGGCAATGTGACACTTAAATGTGTGATAATCTTTTTAACTTTTTAGATATATTCCATTTTAGACTCTTAAATAATTAAAATATCTATTTTAGTCCCCAATTTTTCTTATAAATGAATACTACTTTTGTTCTTAGAAGTATTCTACCATTAATTTTTGCCTCAACTAAAACTTACTTTAGCTAATCGGTCACTTCAATATGTATGTTAACATATTAAAATACACATTTAAAATCATATCTTGCTTGATAAACCACTGAATGGAAAATATTGATAATGACAAAAATTATTATAGATATTTGGTTTAATTACAAGTATAGTTCCTGAACTTTCAGATCAATTGTATTAATTTTGTCTCTGAACTTTAAAAAGTACCAAAATTAGGTCTTCAAACTTTCAATTTTGTATTCAATGGATTCCTAAACTTTAAAAGGTATCCAACAGATCCTTAAACTTTCCCTTTTGTGTTGAATATGTTCCTCAACTTTCAATTTTGTGCCTAATAATTATTGACCTATTCGACATTTTTTAAACTTCTCAAGTCTATTAGATATAAAATTGGAAGTTTAGGATCTCAATAGGCATAAAAATTCAATTTTGTATCTAATAGATTGGTTAATTTAAAAATCTTGAATATGCAATTAGATACAAAATTGAAAGTTTAAGAACCTATTAGACATTATTAAAGTTCAGAAGCCGATTAGACACGTTATTGAAAGTTTTTAGACTTATTATACACTTCTTAAAATTTAGAGACCAAATTAACACAATTCTGAAAGCTTAAAGACTAAATTTGTAATTTAACCTAGATATTTTAAAAGTTCAAACATCAAAATAAACGCAAGAATATATAATATGATAAATTTGAAAGTTTTCGAACAAAGTGACGATTAAATATTTTTTTGGGAAAAAAATCAATTTTGACCCCTGAATTTAGTAGATCGTATCAATTTTAACTCTAAACTTTCAATTTCATCAAATTGAACCCCAAACTTAACAAATTGTATCAATTTGAACCTCAAACTTGCATAAGTGTTACAATGTAGACATTTGATCAACTTTTCATTTGAATTGCCATTAAAGCATGTAATTGACAATTTCCTTTTTTTTTTTTTTTTAATTCACATTGCACCTAAGTTGGTGTTTTGTAATAAATTTGTTGAAGAAACTCTTTATTAGAAGACATCAAATATCTTAGACTATTATTCTCATTGTTATAAAAAAAATCACAAATTTATTAACAACAATAAAAATCCAGAAAATATGAGAAATAAAAAATTCGAAATTTCTTTGTTTTCGTTTCCTACATTTGTACATTCTTCTAATTAGTAAGAAAAAAACAGTAAAAGAAGAACAAAAAAATCTCACAAAGTTCTTAGCAACAAGAAAAAACCAACAAATATTTGAAGATAAAAAACCTCCAAAGTTGTTTTGCTTTCATAATCTTAAATAGTAGCAAAAAAAGCCCTCACAAAGTTCTTAACAACAAGAAAAAATTATCTAAAATAAAAATTCTCCAATATTTTATTTATAAAAAATCAATTCAAGATCAATGTGAATTAAACAAAATATAAAGAAAACTGTAGACACCGTATTTGGTCCGGCTTGATTTTTAGTAATAATGTTTGAAGTTTTTCAATATTTGGTTGCACTTTGTTTTTTGGTATGTCAACAAAAGTATAGCTCAATTGACATAAAATCGTATTGATAACCATGAGGTCTATGGTTTGAATCCGTTTTCCCACATATTATCAAAAAATTTGTTTTTTTTTTCATTGTTTATTTTCATTTTCATTTTACTTTCTTTTTTATTTATTTCCTTACCTTTTATTTTTTATTTGTTTTATTTTATTTTATTTTATTTCATTTAATTTTATTAATTTAATTTTATTTTATTTCTTTATTTCGTTTTATTATTATTATTATATTTATTTTTTATTATTATGTTTTATTTTTGTTTTGTTTTGTTTTTATTTACTTTATATTTTATTTTCATTCTATTTTTATTTTATTATTTATTTTATTTATTTATGTATTTATTATTTATTTTATGTATTTATTTATTACTTATTTATTATTTATTATTTATTATTTATTTTATTTATTTATTATTATTATTTTTTTCTCTTCTTTCCCCACGTTTCCCTCTCCTATTCTTTCTCCCTCTCCCCTATTCTTTCTCTCTCCCCTATTCTTTCTCCCTCTCCCATTCTCTTCTCCAACTCCCACTCTTTCCACCCCAAATTAGCAAGGTCTTTTAGTATAAAAGGGAGGGGGAGATGGAGGAAGACGACAACAAAGACACAAAACAAGCAAGGAAAAAGGACACACAAAAAAGGAGAAGAATAGTGAAAGAGCTTAGAGAGAGAAAGTGAGTTTGAGAGAAAAAAATAGAGTTTGGAGAAGGATTTTCAAAAAACCAAAGCTACCGCCGCCACTCACCGCCGCACCACCACCGCCGCCACTTTCCGTTGATTCCAACAAAGCTCCTAAGTGAGGGCTAAGTGGAAAAGGGGAGGGAAAGTGGAAGAGAAAAAAGAAAAAGAGAGAGAGGGAAGTTGGCGAGGAAGAAAGAGGAAAGTGAATAAGGTGGGTCCCACATTTTAAATTCTTTATTCTTTTCACTTCTTTCTCCTATTATTTGTCTTATTATTATTATTACTACTGTCGCAACGTCATCGCGACGCAGAGCAGCCGACATCCTTTCTTGGGTTTTTAAGAAGAAAGTTTGAGTCGTCACCAATCATTGAAGGTGTGATTGGTCACCTTTAAAACAAAAAACCAGTCTTAGAAAACCAGAAATTAGGTTCGGGAGTCGTTTGAGTGTAGGGAAGGTATTAGCACCCTACAACACCCGTTTAAGAAAACGATTACCACAATATCTTAAATTGTCCAATTAAATGAATAAAAACAGTCATTTATTTTTATTTTTCTAAAAAAGAATGATAAATATGAAAATATAAACCCAAAATGCAATAATAAACACAAGATGTCTCATTTATTTTTACCTTAACTTTAGAAATAAAGTAAGGATTAAACATTATGAGTTGGATATCCAATTTAATATAAATCATGCCTAATTTATCTTTTAATTAAAGGAAATATGGGCGATACATGATTGTGTTTATTAAAAAAAAAAAAAAACAAATAGATGTAAAAGAAGAAAATCATTCAAAGAGTGAATTCTTTTTAGAGAAAATGAGAATTTTCATATGCCTACACGGGAGTTAAACTCCACGAAGACACATTACTCAGTTCCCATAATCCATTTCAAAAGAAAATCAAAACAATAACAATAATTGAAATTGACCAAGCATAATTAAAGATTAGATTAAAGCAATTTGGAGAATGAAAGGAAAAAACAAATGAATTAGAAAGTTAAAAAAAATGAAGTTGGCAAAGTGCAAAAGTGAACTAAAATGAGAGAGAAATTAAAAATGATAATGATAATGATGATAATAATAATCATAATAATAATAATAACAATAATAACAAAAAAAAAAAAACAAAGGAAATAGAAAAACAAAACCCCACCTTTTTTACTTCTCTCTTTCTTCTTTTTTTCCTTCTTTCTTACCCAATGTTTTCTCTCCCCGTATACTCCTTCCTCCCCCTCTTTTTCCCTCTTTTCCTCTTCCACTTTCTTTTCTCTCTTTTTCTATCACTCTCTAAGCTAAACTCTTGCTCAAATGCCTAAACTCTCTCAAGCTCACTTTTACTCTAAACTTCTTCTCTTTTTTTTCTCTCCTTTTCTATCACTCTCTAAGCTAAACTCTTGTTCAAATGCCTAAACTCTTGTTCAAATGCCTAAACTCTTGTTCAAATGCCTAAACTCTCTCAAATGCCTAAACTCTCTCAAGCTCACTTTTACTCTAAACTTCCTTTCATTCTTCTTGTCCTTTCATCTTCTATCTCCCCCCTTTTTATACTTGAAGGGTTACTAATTTAGGGGGAGATGGATGAGAAAATGGTGGGAAAAATAAAAAATAAAAAAAAAACAAAAAAATACTAACCATGGAAAAAGCTTTAGAATAGGTAATGGGGGAGTTTTTTCATGAAAACTTCCCATTGAATAGGAATGGGGAAGACCAAAAAAAAAAATAATAATAATAATAATAAAATATATATATATATATATATATAATATGTGGGGAAGGGGATTTGAAACATAGACCTCGTGATTGTTAATACAACTTGAGCTATGCTCTTTTTGACATATCATAAAAACAAATTGACCACCAAATATTGGAAAACTTCAAACATTATTACTTAAAATCAAGCCGGACCAAATACGGTGTCTACAACTACCATTATTATTATTCCTTTTAAAATAAGAAAAGAAAATGTTTATTTATTTATTTATATGTATCCAAACTTTTCCATTTTTCATTTTGGCTATGAATTTGAGCTTCCAAATCAATTGCAATTTATTTTATTTTATTTTATTTATTTATTTATTATTTTTTCCCTTTCCTTCTTCTTTCTTTTCTAAATTAAAGTCTCTAATTGGATGTAGTTTGGTTCTAATTTGAAATTTCTAAATAAAATTTCAATTTTTTTTTTCCTTTGATGATTTAATTTGATGTTTTCAAATTGGATTTCAATTTCCCTTCATTTTCCAAACAAATTTCAAATTGACTTTAGATTAAACAAAATGGAAAGAGAGAAAAGAAAGAGCATTGATTATTGAAATTTTAGCCTAAAGTTTTAAAATTAGCCTAAGGTTTTGTTTTGAAATTAACTCCAACTTACTTTAAATTTATTTTCTTATTCAATTTTTTTTCTCTCAATATTTTTCATCTAGTAAAGCCAAATTGAGTTTGATTTGAAAATTTGAATTGGAGGTCAATTTTGTTTTAATTTGGTTTTAAATTAAATTTTCAAAAAGCCTTCAAAGTATTAAATCAATTTTTTTTCTTCCTTCTTCTTAAATGTTTTTACCATACATCATTGTTAGTTTACATTTTTGTCGTTGAAATGTAAATTAGTAAATATGAGACAAAATAATTTATGTAGAGCCTATGACGGAGTTGAAATAATTTTCAAATTCTTGAGGTGAAAGATTTTCCTCAATTTAGAAATTTATACGTGATAATAAATTTATGGGTTAACCCCACTCACAAAATTAAATCCTTACTTTATTTAAAGATAAGGTGAAATTAGTGAGACATTTAATTTTCAAATTTTTTTCCCCAAATTTTATTCGTTTATTTTTTTTTGTTAAAACATGGACCTTTGTTTAATGAATTCGAGTAATAAAATAAAATGTTTTCAAACGGGTGTTGTAGGGTGCTAATACCTTCCCTACACACAACTGGTCCCCGAACCTAATTTTTGGTTTTCAAAGACCGGTTTTTCTTTAAAATGGGTGACCAATCACACCCCAAGATGATTGGTGGCAACTCCAAACCTTTAACCTCGAAAGAGACCCTTAGGAAATGACGTCGGCCGCTCCACGTCGCGATGACGTTGCGACAGCTTGGCGACTCCACTGGGGACTTTTCTTAAGAGGGTCAATGTCGTTTTCATTTTTTTTATTTATTATTCGATTCATTTTGTTATTTATTTATTTATTATGTGGTTCATCTTAATTTCTGCATAGTTATTGTTGGAGTGACTTGTGTGAATATATTTTGTGCTTTAATGAATGCATTGTTAATTCATATTATATTGTCATACATATCACACACAACCACAGCTCTATACCCGGGCTTTACCTTTAGGATTAGGATCGAGGATGTAGTAGTGTCGACCTTCGAAGGGACATAATTGCCCTCGTGCAGGCGCATGAAAAATCCTCACTCAAGTTAGTTCATTTGTTATTTTATAACACTTGGATTAATTTGGGGACCTTTTTATCCATTAGGGTTAGAATTTATCTACTTCACTTCATATTCATGTCATCATTTTTTATTGTCATAGGTTTCAAAGTCCACTCTTTTAGGTGTCACTTGTTTTTTTTCTTGTTTTTTCTTGTTTTTTTTTTTAAAAAAAAAAGCTTAAACTTTAAGTTTTCTTTTCAAGAATCTAAGTTTTGTCAAAGAAAAATCTTTTAAATTAAAGTTTAAACTTGTTTTCTAAAAAAAGTTCTCTTTTAAAGGATTAAAGTTTCGTTAAAGAAAATTCTTTAAAAAAAAAGCTTAGACTTTGTTGTTCACACGAGATTTCGACACAGGAAATTTAATTCGTGGAAATGAACTTGATTTTATTGATTTTGTATATAGAAGTGTTACAATCTCTAATATTTATCCTCTGATGCTTTCTCTCAAAATGTAGAGTCTGATCTGAGGGCCGACAAGCTTGATCTCAGACGGAGGAAGGTTGAATCTTCAACTTGTATCTTGATGAAGAAACTGTTGATTCTTTGGAGTCTTTCAGTCGTTGGATCTTCTGAGTCTTGAGATAGTCGAATTCTGAATCTTGGATCTTCTGAATTCTCTGAACTCTCTGACTTCTGAAGACTCTGGACCTTGGGAGAATGCTCTGGGCTCTGGCTTCTCTGACTCTGTCTGAATGCCCAAAATGAATGGTGGCCTCCTCTATTTATAGAGTTTGATGGACCTCATATGGGCTTGGGCTTGGGCCCAACCTCTGGGCTTAGGCTATATTTGGGCTTTAATCCAACTTATTTTTAATAAAATTGGATTATTTTAATTTAGCCCAATTTCTTCAATGATCTCGAGTCACATTAGTCTCGGGTCCAATTGCCACATGACATAATTTGATTGGACTCGGCTTATGTATCAATAATAGACAAGTGGCATAGTTTGATTTGCCGAATTTTAATGTCTATTAATTTAATTTAGGGACACGTGTAAATTTATAATTGGTCCCAAAATTATTTTATCATTAATTGAAATTAATGACGTGGCAATTTGTGATTGATCGAAATTTCTCACTCAACAAATGCCCCATTTTCGAAATTTATGCACCTATATGCGTGCATGGATTTTGAAAAGCATGATTTGTGAGAAAAATATATGACGTTTAGTCATAACTTTGACTTGTGTCGATAAGAAAAATTAATCAGAATATTAACTTATAATTCCAAATAATTTCGTTTTCGCTACCAATATTAATTTTGGCCAAATTTTGAACTTTGATTTCCAATATATTTTTTTTTTTTTTGAAATTGGAAAGTTAATTTTAGTCAAAATTGTGACAATTTTTTTTTCTCTACATCGGGCATGAATTTGGAGGTAGATAGGTACTTTGAACAAAGATTTGAGGTCTCTTGGCTTGCCAATTTTATTAGGCCAAAGCTGCTCTCTTTATTCATATAATTTGGAGGAGACAATATTTTTACCTAAATAGCAATTGTAGGAAATTCATTGCCATATTTGATTAGCCACTACCAAGACTTTTCCTTATGTGTTTGGCCTAATTCATCCCTTATAAATTGAATAAATTGCATAGGCCAAGACACAAAACCATTCAAGCAAGAAGTTTAGGTAAAAATTCTCTCCTCTTCAATTCTTCTTTTCTTCATTTGACTTCAAATGTTTATGTATTTTCTTCTTTGTGTAGGCCTTAAGTTTGAGCGATAATCTCCCTTCGTCCTCTTTGTCGCGCCGTCGGTAAGTAAAAAAAAAAAAACTTCATTGAAACCTTTTTCTTTCTTCCGCCGCTGCACTTACTGCTTTCACATATATATTTTTTTTAATTAGCCATATTGCAGTGCTCCCAGCTTGAGAATTTAATCAAACTTTAGCCACAAAATTTATCTTTGAATTTTTTTTTTTAATATAAAACTTAATCTCAAAGTCTGTCGCACAACACACATAATGCCCTAGCTTCAAAATTGTTTTCTTTTCTTCATGTATGTGCGCTGCCACCTCAAACACTAGGCTTCTTTTTCATTTATTTATTTATTTTTTTTCCAATCCCAGCCGCCTCTACTTTACCATATGCACATACTTAAAATTTTTTTCTTTTCAAAATACACAACGTCAGCCATAACTCTCGTGTTCAATTTTTTTTATCTCATTCCTTGCTGTCGTATGCTTCCGCGTAAGAGTTTTTTTTTTTTTTTTTTTTTTTTTTTTTTTTTTTTTATATCAATTATATATAATATGAGCTTTTGAAAAGTGCATCTAGGAGCTTTTGAATCTTTGAATTTTTTATTACTAACTTACTAATGATAATTTTTTATTTGCCGTCTATATCCCATGAACTCTAGCCATAATGTGCAAAGTTTTGCACATTCTTTTCTTCTGGGCATACGTTGACTGCAGCAAGAATTTTTTATATTTTTTTCTTTCTAGTACCTTTTTTTAAATTTTTTTATCAATGTTGATACTGTTTGGGACTTTTTATAAATTCAAGTTTCGCAATTTTTTTTTTCTTTTCTTTACATATGCTTCAACTTCAGCCGTTGGGTTTTGGTGCAACACATGCATGTCCTTCAACGTACAAAATTGCCGCCACTAGATTTTACTTGTTTTCCTTTTTTTTTTTTTTTTTTTTTTTTTTTTTTTTTGCTTATCACCATCCTTGCTTTGTAGGATTTGGAACTATCGAAGTTATTTGACGATCTCCTAGGATACAACATCAATCTTTGTCCATCACTTGAAAGGTATATACATATTCAATTTTTTTTTCTGTTTTTTTTTTTTTTTTTGCCAAACCTTCTTTTTTCCAAATATGCATAAATATTCCATCGGTGTCCTTATTGGATGTGTACATATGAACTGCTTTGATTGTGCCATAGACTTTTTTTTTCTGTCTCCTACTTTTTTTTTGCACATATATTATTGCAATTTGTTTCTTTCTTGCTTGAATGTGTAAGCATCGTGCAACAGTCGTCACCAAATTCACTTGCAGTGATTTTACTCCTACTAGACCAGTCCCCATTTTATTAGGTGATTTGAGTAACCTGTAGGGGTAGTCACCAGATTTGCTTACAGTGATGCACTCCTGCTAGACCAGTCCCCATTTTATTGGGTGATCTGAGTAACATGCAGGGGTAGTCACCAGATTTGCCTACAGTGATGCACTCCTGCTAGACCAGTCCCCATTTTATTGGGTGATCTGAGTAACCTGCAGGGGTAGTCATCAGATTTTCCTATAGTGATGCACTTCTGCTAGACCAGTCCCTATTTGATTAGGTGATCTGAGTAGCCTGCAGGGGTAGTCACCAGATTCGCCTTCAGTGATGCACTCCTACTAGACCAGTCCCCATTTTATTGGGTGATCTGAGTAGCCTGCAGGGGTAGTCACCAGATTCGCCTACAGTGATGCACTCCTGCTAGACCAATCCCCATTTTATTGGGTGATCTGAGTAACCTACAGGGGTAGTCACCAGATTCGCCTACCACTCCTGCTAGACCAGTTCCCATTTTATTGGGTGATCTGAGTAACTTGCAGGGGTAGTCACCAGATTCGCCTACAGTGATGCACTCCTGCTAGACCAATCCCCATTTTATTGGGTGATCTGAGTAACCTACAGGGGTAGTCACCAGATTCGCCTACCACTCCTGCTAGACCAGTTCCCATTTTATTGGGTGATCTGAGTAACTTGCAGGGGTAGTCACCAGATTCGCCTTCAGTGATGCACTCCTGCTGGACCAGTCCCCATTTTATTGGGTGATCTGAGTAACCTGCAGGAGTGGTCACCAGACTCACCTAAAGTGATTCCACTCTGTCTAGACCAGTCGTTTTGATGACTATAGTGTCTTATAGAGTTGATTATATATATATATATATATATATATATATATATATATTTAGTATGATTGATTATTCATGCATCACTTTCTTGCCTTCATAACTTTTTGGATAAGATTGACATTTTTTTTTGTGTAGAGAAACTTATCTCCATCATGGTGTATTTCATTGAGCACCCTGATCCTGAGAAAAACTGCTGAGTCATCTTGAAGGATAGAGATCAGCCTGTTGAAAATGACGTTATTCTTCCTGTAGGAGAGACAATATGCGATAATTTTAGGGGATCGCAACATTGCTTGGATAATTCAACCTCTTTGTCTAGATGGTCAGAAGAAAAACTTTTGAGTCACGACTCTTCATTGAAGGCGTGGTTTTTAGAGTCTCCAATACATAGTCAGGTGCCGGGTGAAAATCCAGAATCAACTTTAGGTCGTCGAATTATTGGAGACGAACAAGTTCGTTGGGGTAATTCAATAAGAATTCATGGAGAATTCTTTTATATACCTGATTATTGGGAATGGTTAGAGGTCGTAATTTCTTTAAATACGCCGATACTGAAGAAGGCTCGTTTGTTTGATACTGTAATGACTTCCCTATACACTTATGACCGCAATAATGATATAGTTCGAGCTTTTTGTGAAGCATGGTGTCCATCCACAAATACATTTCATACATTATCAGGAGAGTTTTCTATCTCTCTATGGGACATGTGGAGATTAGGAGGTCTTTCCATCAAGGGTAGGTTTTATGATGAAGTTGTTCCTAGCTGTAAGGAATTATTAGGTTCGCCTGATCGAGAGGATGAAGATTGCCCAAAAGTTTGTGAGTACCTTTTTGTTGCGTACTATCACATTGCATCTCAACAACGCGATTGTCTTCAAATTCCTATCAAATCGTGGATTTCTTTCTGGTTTAAAGGAGATTCGAAATATGAAAAACCTCCTTCCCAAAAGCCGAAGAAGACTTCTCGTCCACGTCAGACCCATAATCCAAATGGGGCTCCTATCAAGCGTCACAGCTAGTCCGAAAAAGAAATGGATCTATTTTGCATGTTGGGCGTAAAAGATGAATTGAAAGATAAGACATACTTGGCTGCCTTTCTTTCTTGTTGGTTGTGTGCATTTGTGTTTCCCGACCAACGTGCTTCTCTTCGTCCAGGAGTTTTTAAAGTCGCCAGTCTTATGGCTGAAGGTTACGTTTTCAGTCTTGTTGTTCCTGTTTTGGCCAATTTTTATCATGGACTTGGCCAGATTCCCAGTGCATCTCCTTCTGCTGGATTTTCAAAGGCTTGTTTCCCTTTGCACTATGTCCATGCTTGGCTGGCTTATTATTTTAACACGCATTACAAAGTCCCAGCACCTGTCATTGGCCTGATGATGGTTGAGTTTTCTGGCGAGGGTGGGGCTAAGTACTTTAACGATTTTGAAGCCCGTGTACATATTCACAAAGGTAAATATGTGTCATGGTATGTGAGTCTCCAAGCCAGAAATACAGGCGAGCTTTTGAAAGATGACGGGAAATTATCGTTTTGGCTTTCTTCATTCTTCATAAGCATTCGGTCGTGTTTCTTGTCTTCACGCTGTGGATCGTTGATGATTATTGAAGCTTATAGTCCTTGTCGATTTAGTCGACAATTTGGATTCTATCAAGACATACCGAATGACTTGGGTAAAGAAATTCCTGAGACAAATTTAGCGAATGTGTTACGTCATTGGAGGATATGCACTCAAAGAGAAATATTATCCCAAGTATACCTTATTGCTCGTGCAACGAAACCACACACTCAAGTTACTCAACGCTACAGAAGTTGGTGGTTAGCCAAGCATGGGAATTATCTTGAAGAAGACATACAAAAGTTGGTGGACAGCGCTTCTCCTCTTCCCTCTAAGCCAAAGTTTCATAAAAAGGTTGGTAATGACAACGGAGGCAAAAGGATTCGTATGTTTGAACCTGGTGAATTTTGCTCTAAGGATAATGATGGTAGTCAGAGCAGTAGCAGCGATCATCATTGGAAAAGGCCTAAAAAGTCCAATCAATCCTCAGTATGTGAAGATGAACTTTTTGATGGAGTTCCCAACGCCTCACAATTTCCTGCACTCCCTACACTCCTGGTAAGTGTTTTCATTCCTTCTTCGTTATAATATTTTACTACTATTATTATTATTATTACTTACTTTTTTTTCTTCTTTTTTTTTTTGCAGTCACCTTTAAATGATCCCCTTATAGAAGCCGAGGGGCATCACAGTCCTCCTTCTTTTGTGAGTCCAGACGTTTTTAATTTTGTAGCTGCGCGTGTGGGCAATTTCAGAGCGCCAATGGATAGAGTTGTGACTCAATCTTGTCCTCCTGTAACTGATGAAATTTCTAGACAAATGAAGACAACAAACCATGTAGCTGCGTCTGAGATCTCTGATTATTGTGCTGACAATGTGATTTCCAACTATAGGAAACAAGTTGCCCTTGCCTTGTGGGACAGCATACATCAAAAGATCATATGCACTCCTTTCGACAAAATACTTTGCCTTGAACAAGAGACAACCAAGATACTTCATGCCATTTCTGAGACTCGTGCACCCGGCTTGGATCCTCTTAAAGGGATTGTAAGTGCGTATTTCAAGAAGGTAGAGAAGTATAACCAGCTGCAGTCGTCATTTTCTTCTCAATTAACTTCAGAGAGTAAGAATCGCCAATTGAAAGAAACGAAGTTTAGCTTGGAGAAAATATTATATAGTGAAAGTGAACTACTCACAGCGAAGAGTATACTTCAGCAACAACATTTGCAATCATCGCGAGAAGAAGAAGAATTGGAAGCTAAGCTTGAAGCTGTGAAAGCTAGGCGAGGCGAGATTTCTAAGTCGATTGTCGAGAAGGAGGACCTTTTAAAACAACATCAACTCGAGGCTTCCAAACTGCGAGGAATTATAAGTAGTATTGAAGATGTCCCTGTTCTTACTGATGCTGATGCTAACCATTTGACAATGCTTCGTGGGATGTTGGAAGATGCACAAGAAGAGCTGAAGAACTACAAGTGGATGCCGTGATCAGACTTCAATTTCTTTTGTAGCAATTTTTTTTTTTTTTTTTGATATCGGAGATGTATCCCTTTTTTTTTGTAATAGGCAAACTTTGTCATTCAATATTAGACTTGTTTCTCATCATAATTCACTTACAAATTTTTTTGTATTATTCAAGAACGAATTTCCTTCTTTACCAACATGGGATAATGATTTTTTTATTTTTTTTTTTATTTTATGGACTGAGCTTAAAGTTTCCTTTAAGTTGCCTACGTACCCATTAATAAACGGAATCAAGTCATAACGTAGTTCAGAGTACAAATTTGATTTTTTTTTGTCGTTCACCTTTTTAACTCATGTGTGCCAGGAGTATCATGTAGTTTATACTCTTACGATAAGGAGTATTACATTTTAAGCATAATATTTCTTGAGAAACTTGTCGTTGATTGGGCCAATTTTGAGCCCGTCTTTGTCAACTATCTTGTATGCTCCATTTATGTAGACTTCTTTCATAACGTAGGGTCCGTCCCATTTAGGTGTAAACTTGTGTCCTGTATTTCGAGTTGTGATGATAGGTCTTCGAACTGCGAGTACGAGCTCACTAACTTGAAATGAACGAGGTCGTACCTTTTTGTTGAAAGCTTTAGACATGGGCGCTTGATAGCATTCCAAAGCTTGTTGAGCATCCAGTCTTTTCTCATCTAATGCTTCTAACTCTTGAAGACGTAACTTAGCATTGTCTTCTACAGTCAAACCTTCTTGTACCACCATTCGCAACGATGGGATCTCTCTTTCTAGAGGGAGAACAACTTCTACTCCATAGACAAGAGAGTAGGGTGTGGCTCCTGTTGGAGTACGATAAGTGGTCCGGTACGCCCATAACGCTTCACCAATTCTTTCTTGCCAGTCTCTCTTCGTCTTGGAGACTACTTTCTTCAACAAGTTGCATAACGTCTTGTTGAATGCTTCAGCCAAACCATTCGCAGCAGCATTATACATAGACGAATTATATTATTTGAAGCCAAACTTTTCACATAACTTGTCCATCAAACTGTTAGAGAACTGTCTTCTTTGTTTTGAAAGAGGGGTTTTCTTTTAAATAAAGAGTTAAATTTTGACAAGACAGAAGTTTTTTTAATTGGTTAAAGAGTTTGTTTCTTTGTTTCAAAAGGGTTTTAAGAAATTGAAGTCTTGCCAAAACAAAAAACTTTCTTTAAGGGAAAAACTTGTTTTCTAAAAAAGTCTTTCTATTGGAGAAGTAAATATTTATACATCCTTGTCATTTTAGATTTTTACTCTCCATTTTCTCTCTCTTTTTTTTTTTAATGTTTATTTTCTTTAGAATCTATCCCAAAGAGTGTTCTTTCGCCTTTCCATTTGAATTTTTTCCCTTTTTTTTTCTTCCTTTCTTATTCCATTTGAAGTCGTCTTTGGTATTTAGTTCATTCATACCATTTAGTTTGGGTCCTGCATCATGTTTTGGAATTAGCAGTGTCGACCTTCGAGGAGATTGCAAATGCTCCCGTGTAGGCACATGAAAGGTCCTCCCCATTTTTCATGACATTAAGTAGTTTTCTCACATTTTCAAATTAAATTCATTTCTCCATGGTACTATCTTACTTTTTTTAAATGAAGTAATGTCGACCTTCGAGGGGATTGCGAATGCTCCCGTGTAGGCGCATGAAAATCTATTTTAATTTAAAGCGGTAGTTAATTATTATTTCCTTACATTTTCCTTTTCTCCAAAAGGGAACAAAATGAATGCCAACGTACCCATAGAGTCGATACGGTCATCTTCCTCTGAGTATGATGAGTTGAGTACTGTGCTACAATGGGCAGAGCAGACACAACTAAAACATGGGGATAATCTGCCTTTTAAAAGCCCCGTGTCGTCATCCTTCTCAAGTCAAGTTCAAATCATTGCTAACGAGCTAGGGGAGCTGAAGGCCATTTGGGAAGGTTTAACGCCAGAAAGAAGATTTTTGTTCCCAAAGAGATACGACCATATTGCAGACCTCATGTATATTCCAGTTAATCGGTTCACCATCCAGGCTTTGTTAAAATTCTGGGACCCGGCCTACAGGTGTTTCGTATTTCAAGATTTCGACTTAGTCCCAACCATTGAGGAGTACCACACGATGCAGAACATTGAAGAAAAAGGTGGAGAAATGATCTATTGTTTCAACCCACAACTAACTGCAAAGAGAACTTTACCCAAATTTCTAGTTGTACACCTGAAGGAAGTGCAAAAAAATGTGAAAGTGAAAGGGGTTGAAGAGTCTATATCTGCAGATTATCTAACAGAACTCGCTCGCAAACACATAAATGAAGAAAAGGGTCTGGTTCTGTTAGCTTTGTGCATCTACGGAATGGTCTTGTATCCCAGAGTTAAAGGATATGTGGATGGTGATGTCTTGAAGCTATTCTTCGGCATTGAGCAAGGGGTGGATCCAACCATACCTCTTCTAGCGGAAACGGTTCGAGCGCTCAATTATTGTAAGTCCAACAAAGGCGGGAAGTTGAGATGTTGTGTGCCCTTACTCTATATTTGGGTGCATAGTCATTTTAAGTTCCCAGAAGATTTTGGGCTGTCCAAAAATCAACTTCAGCAGCACGTGGAATCTAATAAGGAGTACAATTGCAGAATTTGGCACGGCCCCATGGAACTCAAGTTTTCCGAGGAAAGAAGCATGGGTGTCTTTCTTTTCGAATTCCAAATTAGAGCATGTGATTTGGAAGGCACATTGGATGCCCCTAAAAGCCTTAATCTACAGATGCGGGAGCTTCCACACAGTTCCTCTAGTAGGCCCTTGGGGATGCGTCCATTATGCTCCGTTGTTGGCCTTGCGACAAAGTTGGTTTAAACAGTTCATACCAGCAACTCATGGTTTGCATAAATTAGAATTTTCCTACAGCTGTGAGGATTCTAACGAAAAGAAGCGACAAGTGTTGGCTTCCTGGAGAACAGTTAGAAGGATAAATGGCAATAGTCACTCTGAGGGAGTTACTCCAGAATATCTGCAATGGCGCATTAAGAGGAGCAAGATCCCAATTATGACTCGTGACAATGTGGGAGAATCATCTAGTAGAGCAGTAGATAAGCCTAGCCAGCTAGCGACAGAGTGGAAAGAGTTAGTGGGAAGAAATCAAACATTGAAGCTAGAAAATGAAAGATTACAACAAGAGGTCAAACGTTTGATGGACCAAGTAACTCATGCTAGTGGAAAACTCGAGGAAGTAGAGAGAGTTTCAAAAAACCGTGACAAGCGAGAAAGAGATTATAATATACTGGACGAGGAAAATAGAAGGTTGATTAAGGAGAATCATGCTCTAAGAAATGAAAATACTACATTACGAAGGACAACTCGTTCACAAGAGGATAGGATCAAAGACATTTCGAGAGGCAAAGAGACTCTCTTAGAGTTAGTTGCGGAATTAAACGAAACCATCAACAAGCAGAAAACGCAACTTATTGAGTTTGAAGAAGCCAATACTGCTCTAAGGCGAACGTTGGACAATCTACGCGTGAACATGCAGGCTCAATCAGAAGAGTCTGAAGCTTTTAAAAGTTATTCAAGCTCGTTGGAACGTCAGCTCCAAGCATTTCAAAGGGCAAGCGAACAGTTGTCACTAGAGAGAGGACAACTAGAGGAAAAATACTCCTCATTAAGGGAAGATTATGCCATTATGAGAGAAGACATGCAAATAATTCTTGGGAAAGTAAATGAAACTATGAACACTATCAAGATCATGGCTAGGAGAGCCCGAGGATTTGCAGAATGGGCAAGGAATCTGCGAGAGAATACATCACCTATGGCCTCTAATGCGGAGGAGTTGTTTGAGTTTTTAGGGATGATTCGTAGAGACCTTGGGTACTTTGGTCACTTTCATTAATGTTTCCTGTCTTCTTGTTTTCCAATTCTCCAATTGTTTATTCTGTAGATATATTCAATTTTTTCCTTCAATAATAAAATTTCATTCATTCATGCATCTCATACGGTTCTTTCTTCTATTTCTTTTTTACTTTCTCTAAGACTTTTCTTTTAAAAATAAAAACAGAACAATAAAATAGCTCGAGGAAATCAGGGAAAAGGTTGATGCAATCATTGCCGCTTTGGAAAAGGGCAAAATGATTGCAGATACAACTGCACCAGACACTCCGATTGGAAACCCTCAAGCTGGCCTACCATTTCCACCCAGTTTCGCTTCACATGTTCGTATGACAGCAGAAGCGTCCGTGCCACAACACACTACCTATAACCCCTTATATGACATACCTGTTGGGCAGTACCCTTTTCCATCATTTAAAGAATGCCAAGTCCCCCAAATCCCCATGGCTAGCCAAGCTGGTGCTTCTTATTTCAAACCAGAATTTTCAAAAATACCTTTTGCGGTCCCTAACTTGGATGACCCAGAAGTAAAGAAGGAGTTAACCGCGCCCTCTAATGAAAAACTTGAGGTTTTAGAGGAAAGATTGAGGGCAGTCGAGGGCACTAGTGTTTTTGGAAACATGGATGCCACTCAATTATGTTTAGTTCCAGACGTTGTGATCCCACCGAAATTCAAACTTCCTGAATTTGAGAAATACGATGGGACAACATGCCCTAAAAGTCACATTGCTATGTACTGTAGGAAGATGGCAGTGCACGTTCATAATGATAAGCTGCTCATACATTGCTTTCAGGATAGCTTAAAGGGTCCAACTGCCCGTTGGTATATGCAGTTGGATAGTTCACATGTTGTCACATGGAAGAACTTGGTTGATTCCTTCCTCAAACAGTACAAGCACAATATTGATTTGGCTCCCGATCGACTGGACTTACAGAGGATGGAAAAGAAGAGTACTGAAGACTTCAAAGATTATGCTCAAAGGTGGCGGGATACGACAGCTCAAGTCCAACCTCCTTTAACGGATAAGGAGCTTTCTGCCATGTTCATCAACACCTTAAGGTCCCCATTCTATGAACATATGGTTGGAAGGGCGTCAACCAATTTCTCCGATATCATGACAATTGGAGAAAGAATTGAGTACGGGATCAAACATGGTAGAATAGCCAAAACCGTTAAATCCTCAGGCACAAAGAAGGGCAACAGTTCAAAGAAGAAGGAGGGAGAAGTACAGATGATATGGAAGGTGGATAAGTCCCATCGACAAATCCACCAACCCGTCGCACAGTATCCTTCGAATTATTTACCTACATACGGATACTATCCACACCAGGTGAATAATGCATCAACGCAGTACTCCCCATTTTATGGCCAAAATACCAGACCCCAAATGAATCAGAATTTTAAGTCTCGTAGACAACAACCAGTCACTCCAAGTCAGCAAAATAATCGAGCACCTTACAAGCAAGCCCAATTTGATCCGATTCCGATGACATATACTGAGCTCTTGCCTCAGTTAATTCAGAACCATCAGTTGACACCCAAGCCTGTTGCTCCACTGCAACCCCCTTATCCAAGATGGTATGATCCCAATGCAAGGTGTGATTACCATGCAGGTGTTGTTGGGCATTCTACAGAAAATTGCACTGCTTTGAAGTATAGGGTGCAAGAGCTCATTAAGGCCGGATGGTTAAATTTCAAAAAAGATGAGAGACCCAATGTTGATAATAATCCTTTACCAAATCATCAAGTGAATGCAATAGATCAATGTCAGGATATTATCAAAAAGATAGATGTTGCAGAGATCATGACTCCTAAGGAAAAGCTTTTTGAGATTCTCCTCGTTAACGGATATGTATCAATAGAGTATGCACATAAGGACCTTGCTCAAGAAGGATTCGATGATAATTTGACTTGCCTATTTCATGTTGGGGCAAAGGGGCATTCTTTGGAACAATGTCATCATTTTCATAGGAGGGTCCAAGAACTGGTGGACTCAAAATTTCTTATGGTCACCCAAGCCCATCACCAGGAGGATGAAATAGACGTCGTGGAAGAATTGATGCCTAAAGAAAGTTTGAATTCATCTTTCAAACTGAAGCCACTCACGATCTATTACCGTGAGAAGACTACTACTCATGATCCAAAGTCGATCACCATTCAGGTGACGGCTCCTTTCAAGTACAAGAGTTCTAAGGCAATACCATGGAGTTATGAGTACAAAGTAACTATTAACTCAGAGATGCCACCACTTCCAGTTGACAACATTTCCAGAACGGGAGGCGTAACACGGAGTGGAAAATGCTACACTCCAGATCAGTTATTGAAGTGCTCAAAGAATACAATAGAGGAGAAAAATGAGAAAGTTGAAGGTAATGCTGATAGCAATGTCAAGCCTAAAGAAACAACAGTGATGAAGAAATCAAGGGGCAAGCAGACTGTGTCCGACGAAGAAACTCAAGAATTTCTAAAGTTGGTTAAGCAAAGTGAATACAAAGTAGTAGAACAGCTAGCTCAGACGCCTGCTAAGATTTCCATATTATCTTTGTTGCTATCCTCTGGTTCGCACCGAGACACGATATTGGTGAAGGGAATAAAAGTCCCCACGCAGCGGAAGCGCATCGATTGGACCTTACGCCGTATATTAATTAATATTAAAATACCGTTACGATAACTCAAACAAAACTTTAAACTAACTTTAAAGCCGCTGTAAAATCGGTTTAAACATGCTAAAATAAATCTAAATTTATTTTTAAAACTTTTCTAAAGAAAAGAGGAAGAACCGTTACAAACCTCCGTTGTAGACTTGACCGTTCTTCGCCAACGAAGCTCCACGAACGAAAACGCAGCAGCCGCTTCAAGGTATTCTTCGCTGGAAATTCTTCTTTGATTGACACAATAACCACAGAGGTTACACCGGTATGTCTCTAAGTCTAGGAGGCCAAAGACTTGTGGGAGTCTTTCTCTAAGAGGGAGGCTAGAGAGAATTCTAGGTCTTGTCTTTCAAGAGTGTCAAGTGTCATGACCAATTAGGTCTAGTGTTCTATTTATAGAAGAGAGGCCATGAATAAAATATTCAATTAAATCAATCTTTTCCAAAATTGATTCAATCTTATTCCTTAATTAATCAATCATGATCAATCAATTCCCCAATTGATTAATCTTTTCCATAAATGACTAATTTCTTCCATAAGTAATTAGATCATTCCCATAAATGATTAATCACTTCCTTAAGTGATTAATTATTTACATAATTGATCAATTCGTGGTTAATGAATTCTTTAATTAATTAACCACCAATTAAATATCACATATTTAATTTTCGGCCTTGAATTAATTAATTTTGCCCAAACACTTTTAGGACTTAAATTAATTAATTCTTTTCAATCTTCCATAAATTTATATTTGAACTTTTCAAATATTAATTTCTCTCATAATAATATATCAATATATATTATATTTATTTCCCTTAGTAAATTGAACATTTTCAATTTACATTTAATTACTTAGTTGCCTCAAATTACTTTACGAGCTACCAGTGGGACCTAATGGACCTGCAGATCAGAAACTCCAACGATGTGAGATTAATTGGTTAAACTCATTAACCACAATAATCAATATTCGTTAACTGTGTGTACATTCCACTATAGACTCACAGTTGCACTCTTCTCACTGCAGACATATTTTCTGTGTCCACGGAACTTAGACCAATATCGACTAGTTAGTCCTTCACGAGTGTCCGTAACACCAGCTGGGTCAAATTACCGTTTTACCCCTGGGTCACCTCTATTTCCTTAAGTACCAATTCTCCTCTAATGAACAATCTGTTTGTGGTCCAACCATCAAACAGAAAACCCTCTCGTGCCATTGAGAGGGTAGGGCCCTTTGTTCAAGACTCGGAGTAACCACTTAAGGGAACACTCATCTGCTTCCCTAAAGTCGGGAAGGAGTGAATTCCATCTTGTACGATTATGTTCCCAGCTCCCCATTCGATCTTGTCCCCAAAGTGGTAGGCTTATTGAGTCGGCGTATTGGCCACTCTCACCCATACAAATCAAAGGACAATCTCTCATGAGCAGGAGTCCATAATCAACTCAGGATTAAGACTAAGTTGTCTCGGTCGTCCTAGTGTAATAGAAAACCAACTAGTTAACGGTGTTATAACTAGTGGTTACTATTTCGCGGTCCGGTCTTATGCAAACTCATTGCACAGGATACCCCCACTTGCATGTCTCCTACACGAACGCATTGGATCGCAACGTTTGTATCAAATACAAAGTGGGCCGTATCCATAGTGTCACCAGGATAAGGCACCCAGTCTTATCCCTATACTATAGACCCTTTAGGCTGTTTCTTGAACAATGATCCCATATGTCGCTACATATAGTTCAAGACTCATATTACAGCCTTGGATGTCTAGTTTATTGGATTAGGGTTATTATTAGGCAAAGACAAACATAAAATAACTAATAACAATTAATGGAAAAATATATCAATATTATTTCATTAATATCCGGTCAACGGTTATATTCACTATCTACGAGTTTTAGGGCATAAAACCCAACAAACTCCCACTTGAACTAAAACACTAGTTAGTGGGATGTAAATGCAATAATCTAAAGCTGGAAATACAATGAACTAGGGCATCCTTATACCCATTATACATTTCTCCCACTTGCCCTAGATTAGATGGCATACATATCTCGTAGACCTAGACCTTCTAGATGACCCTCAAACACTTTAGCCGTGAGAGCCTTTGTAAATGGATCAGCGATGTTGTGCTCCGAGGCGATCTTAGTGACGATCACATCTCCTCTTTGCACAATCTCCCGTATCAGGTGATACTTCCTCTCGATGTGTTTACCCCGTTTGTGGCTACGAGGTTCTTTTGAGTTGGCTACAGCCCCACTGTTGTCACAGTATAGTGTTATGGGCACGTTCATATTCGGAACTACTTCCAAATCAGTCAAGAACTTTCTGAGCCATACTGCCTCCTTAGCTGCTTCGCAAGCTGCTACATACTCAGCCTCCATGGTTGAGTCTGCTATGCATCCTTGTTTGATGCTTCTCCACACTACTGCTCCTCCATTGAGGGTGAATACTGACCCTGATGTGGATTTCCTTGAATCCTTATCAGCTTGAAAGTCAGAGTCAGTGTATCCAGTAAGAATCAAATCCTTAGCTCCATACACAAGCATGTAGTCCCTCGTTCTCCGAAGATACTTGAGGATATTCTTAACCGCTCCCCAGTGGTCCAACCCTGGATTAGACTGATACCTACTGACTACTCCCACTGCATAACATATGTCAGGCCTAGTGCAGAGCATGGCATACATTAAGCTGCCCACAGCTGAGGCGTAGGGAATGTGTCTCATGTTCTCAACTTCTTGAGGTGTCTTAGGAGATTGTTCCTTAGACAGGTGTACCCCATGTCTGAAGGGTAGGAGTCCCTTCTTGGAGTTTTGCATCGAATATCGAGACAACATCTTGTCAATATACGTTGCTTGAGACAGAGCTAGCGTTTTGTTCTTACGATCCCTAATGATTTGGATTCCAAGAACATATTGAGCCTCTCCCAGATCTTTCATTTGGAATTGGGCAGCTAGCCATTTCTTAATGTCAGTGAGGTATCCTACATCATTCCCAATGAGTAGGATATCGTCTACATAAAGTATTAGAAAAGCTACTTTCCTTTTGTTGACTTTCTTGTATACACAAGGCTCATCAACGTTTTGGTCAAAGCCAAAAGATTTGATTGCAGTATCAAATCTAATGTTCCATGATCTGGATGCTTGTTTCAATCCATAAATGGATCGATTTAGCTTACAAACCTTTTGTTCCTGACCTTGGGCTATGAACCCTTCGGGTTGAGACATAAAGATATTCTCTTCAAGATTACCATTCAGAAAGGCAGTCTTGACGTCCATTTGCCATATTTCATAGTCATAATATGTGGCAATGGATAAAAGAATTCTTATGGACTTTAACATGGCTACAGGAGAAAAGGTTTCCTCATAGTCAACCCCCTCCTTTTGGGTATAACCCTTTGCCACTAGTCTAGCTTTGAAGGTCTGTACCTTTCCAGCTGCATCTCTTTTTCTCTTATAGATCCATTTGCACCCTATGGGTTTTACCCCATATGGTAGATCTGCAAGTTCCCATACAGAATTGGAATACATTGACTCCATTTCCAGGTTCATGGCTTTGACCCATTCATCCTTATCTTCGTCATTCATTGCCCGTCGATAGGACAATGGATCCTCAATGCCATCATTAGGTATGACAACCTGAGTTTCAGTTAAACCCAAGTAGCGGTCAGGTTGTAACACAACCCTCCCACTGCGTCGAGGCATTCCCAACGATTGAGATGGACGGGATGGATCTGAAGAACTAGTTCCTTCATCAACCCTTGTTGAAGGTCCAACTTCATCAACAACTTTTGATGATTCTTCAGTAGCTTCTCCTAATATTATTTTGCTTCGTGGTTTATGATCTCTCATGTGGTCTTCCTCTAAGAAAGTGGCGTTTGTCGATACAATCACCTTATTTTCTTGTGGGTCGTAGAAATAACCACCTCTCGTTTCTTTAGGGTAACCAACAAATTGGCACAGTTTTGAACGAGGTTCCAGTTTCTTAGGATTTGTCACAAGCACGTGTGCAGGACAACCCCAGATGCGAAAGTGATGCAAACTAGGTTTACGCCCCTTCCATAACTCGAAAGGTGTTTCAGAAACACTTTTCGAGGGAACATTGTTCAAGATGTATACTGCAGTCTCTACTGCATACTCCCAAAACGAGCTAGGCAATTGAGCATAGCTCATCATTGATCGAACCATGTCTAACAAGGTTCTATTTCTCCTTTCTGACACACCATTCTGCTGAGGTGTACCAGGGGCTGAGAGTTGAGATTGGATTCCATGTTCTATCATATAGTCCTGGAATCTTTGATCCATATACTCCCCTCCTCGATCAGATCGAAGTACTTTAATAGATTTACCTAATAGGTTTTCAACTTCAGCCTTAAACTCCTTAAACTTTTCAAGGGCTTCAGACTTATGTCCCATTAGGTATAAGTAACCATATCTTGAATAATCATCTATAAATGAGATGAAATATTCGTACCCTCCTCGAGCTTTTACATTCATTGGACCACATAGATCCGAATGTATTAACTCTAAGGGTTCTTTGGCTCTGTAACCTTTTCCAGTAAAGGGTCTTTTGGTCATTTTTCCCTCGAGACAAGATTCACAAGGTGGTAGTGAATCATCTTCTAACTTGCTTAGAAGTCCATTCTTTACCAAACGACCGATCCTATCGATGTTTATATGACCAAGTCTAAGATGCCAAAGATGAGTATTGTTACTTGATGGAGAAATCTTTTGCCTTTTATTTTGAGTTTCAGCAGTTTTAAATAATTCGTGATTTAAAAGTGCTTTGTTTTCGGTTGGTCTTAAAACATACAAGTTATTTTCCAATTTGGCTGAACAAATAAGTATACCATTTTTATAAATGAACGCTTCATTCATATCAAAAGTAACTGTATACGATTGTTCAATCAAACATGAAATAGAAATCAAGTTCCTCTTAATCTTGGGAACGATTAACAAACTTTCTAAAAGCAAGAATCTATTTCTAAAAAATAACTTCGCAGCTCCCACTGCTTTAGCTGAAATGACTTCTCCAGTTCCGACCCTGAGTGTCATTTCTCCATCGTTCAACTGCCGAAAGGAACTATTTTCCTGAAAAGAAGAGCAAACATGATTAGTTGCTCCTGAATCAAGTATCCAGGTAAACTCATCATGTTCTACCAGGCATGTTTCTAAAACCAGTAAATCAAATTTACCTTCCTTTTCCTTCTTTTTCTCAGCAAGGTACTTTGGGCAGTTTCTCTTCCAATGTCCATCTACATTGCAATGAAAACACTTGCCCTTGTCTGCCACAGCTTTGGCTTTTCCCTTGCTTTTAGCAGCAGTACTGGGAGCTTTCCCCTTGTTTCCTTTCTTCTTCTGAGTTTTCTTTGAAGAAGTGGCTACAGATTTAGTTCCAGAGGATGAACCCTTCTCGAACTTTCTTTTGGAGTGAACAACGTTTGCTTCTCCTTCTATCTGTCCCTTGTTCTTAAGAAGAGACTGATAGAGCTGTAGCTCATTAAGGAGGCTAGTCAGGTTGAATGTTATTTTATTCATCATTGCATTGCTTCGAAACTGCAGAAAACTCTTCGGAAGAGATTCTAAGATGAATGCAACCTGACTACGCTCATCTATGACCGCCCCGTTTGCCTCTGCCACGTTGAATTGGACCATCATATCCAGGACATGCTCCCGAACAGACGTGCCCTCTTTCATGCGACAGCTATAAACATATTTGAGAGCGTCATGGTGGAGTTGGTAGGACGGTTGTCCAAACATCTCCCGGAGAGAGTTCATAATCTCCCTCGCTGTTACCATGCCCTCATGCCTTTTAGCCAAAACTTCAGATAAGCTGGCTAAGATATAGACGCGAGTCTTATCATTGGCCTTTGTCCAGCGGTCATAAGCATCCTTAACTGCCTGGGATGCATTACGAGCAGGGGTTGGAGGACAATCCTCCGTTAAGACGAACCGCAGATCATCGACAACAAGAATCGTATTCAAGTTTGACTTCCACGTAGCATAATTTTCGCCGGTTAATTTCTCATTTTTAAGCAGAGAGACAATTGAGGAAGACATTGCTGAAATTTAAACAAACAATGACCGTATTAGTTATCTTTGCCTTAACCCATCATACAAGCAAACAATTGCACACAATCCAATCAATTTAGCAAAACAGACAATCACAGAACCCTAAAACTATTGATTTAGTTTTGCAACGACGTTTCAGAGGTTTAGAATATCAGCCACCGAAGGGTGATCAGGTACTCCTCCTTTGAAATGAGACACCTCTCAGCTAATTCTAATTCCAGAATAACTCATATTCCTATAGACATTAGCCACCGTTGTTCGGTCAAGGATTTGTTAACACTTTTAACTCATCCTCGTAAGTGTAACCCTCCCACTTTCAGATCTCAGAGGCACGCACCAACAGGCTACCGAAGGGAAAGACAACTGTTGGTGATTAGCCTAAGAGCTCCTATCCTTTTCAGGAGTTCACGATGTTCCGAATCCTATGACCAGGCCCTCCGAAGGGATGGATGCGCCAGGGCAACCTGCAGGCGGATCATAGGACTCTCACGGTGTGAACTATGGGCGGAGACCGAGGGATACGTTGACACGTGTCCCGCTCCCACTTACTCTGGACATTTTTCCCATTCACCTTGATATTGACCCATGCAAACACTTTCCGAAGGGAGGCCGCTCCTAGGGCGACTCGAAGCCGAGCATGAATCTCACGTTGTGAATATAGGGACGTAGGAGCAAAACTTGATTTAAATCTCGTTTTGTAATTTTCCTCCCACTGAAAATGTCCTAAGGTTAATATAGGGTTGTTTAACTTAGATAGTATTCGGCTAAGTCAATCTATCTAAGTCTGATCCTATTATAACAATTATGGAAAGGATTCAACTGCAATCTTTTGGGTGAATTAAACTTCTTTTAATAAACCCAACATTGCAAGTCAACATTACTATGGTTAATTCAACTCAATCCGGTTAGTTCCCAGGTAGGAGGTGTTCCGTAAACCGTCAACTTAAATACCCCCAGCCTTAGACAGAACTTTACCGAGAGAGTTCCCTTATAACCTCAGTAATGTAAGGTCTTTACTCTAAAGATCTAGGTGCATTAAACACTTTTAATAAACCTAGTGACATTGCATGCTAACATTTAACTATGATTAATTCAACTCCGGTATTCCAGGTCAGTTCCCAGGTAGGAGGTGTTCCGTAAACCGTCAACTTAAATACCCCCAGCCTTAGACAGAACATTACCGGTGGAGTTCCCTTATAATCATAGCAATGTTTTTCCTACTTAGTAATTTAAAACTATTTTTAATTCTAAGTAAGAAAAGATTCTAATCCTATTAGAAATCGATCTAGGTCTAATTAATTTTAAACAATTTAAAATTAATCCAATTTATCCTATGATCTTATGTTTGCATGCAAATCTTGATTATAGATTGACGGTTTCTAATCATTAATAATAAAGAACTATTTCAAAATTTTAATGATTAATCCTATAATCAAGAATCTAGGGTTTAATTCATTCAACAATCTCATTCAAATTAAATAATTAAACCACACTTATTGCATGAATAATATAACAATTATATTATTAACTATGGATGTTTCATGCTTCATGCAATTTTGATTTTCTTTTATTATAACAATTATAAGCCAATCAAGAAAATCAATCAAGCATGCTTCATTCATCACATTAAACATAACTATTTATATTTAATTTAAGTAATGACATGCTTCATGCTTTCCAATTTTTCATATAATTAATATACACTTATATTAAAAATATGAAAACAAATCCATGCATTTAAACATACATTATAACAATTTATAATATATAAAAAAATGTATGAGCATGTTTATAACCTAAGGTGGGATTAAATAATCTATATGACATCCATAAAGCATATAAATAGCAATTGAACCGGTTAATTTTGGCCCCTAGGATAAAATAAAGCATTAAATTACATTAATTTAGCTAAATTCTATCCTAAAAAATCCATGTACAGCTCCGGAATTGGCCTAGACAGCACGAACCGCCCCGAACCACCTCGAACCGGCCTCCAAAATTCCGAACCATGCCAAAAATTGGCTGAACCGGACCAAATAGGTCCCAGCCCAGCCGAACCGGTCCGAACCGGACCGGCCTCGCTTGAACCGCGCCTGTTGAAACCCTAGTGCGCGCCTCCATCGTGACAGCGTCGAGACGCTGTGTAGATTAGCGTCCCGACGCTGTGCGTTTTCCATATCTGGCGCCTGCGTAATCGAGACAGCGTCGAGACGCTGTTGAGGTAGCGTCCCGACGCTGTGTGCTTTCCTTACCGAGCGCCTTCGGTATCGAGACAGCGTCGAGACGCTGTTGAAGGAGCGTCCCGACGCTGTTGCGTCTGGAGGCAGATTCTGGGCAAAACAGCAACGATTTTTCCGATTTCGGCCTCGATTACAGCGACGATTGCTCCGATTTTCATCTCATAAAAACCTATTCTAGACCCGGACTTACATAGGACTCGATTTTACATAAAATACCCGAAACACCGGGCCTTACATGATCAAAATCACATAAAAATAAAACCTATGGCCATAAAATTAACCCAAACAGTTCAATGCAAACCGAACATACATTATGCATAAATCCCACCTATTAGAGCCTATCGCAACTTTTAAAATTAATTAATAGGGACAGCGATGGCTCTGATGCCGATTGAAGGGAATAAAAGTCCCCACGCAGCGGAAGCGCATCGATTGGACCTTACGCCGTATATTAATTAATATTAAAATACCGTTACGATAACTCAAACAAAACTTTAAACTAACTTTAAAGCCGCTGTAAAATCGGTTTAAACATGCTAAAATAAATCTAAATTTATTTTTAAAACTTTTCTAAAGAAAAGAGGAAGAACCGTTACAAACCTCCGTTGTAGACTTGACCGTTCTTCGCCAACGAAGCTCCACGAACGAAAACGCAGCAGCCGCTTCAAGGTATTCTTCGCTGGAAATTCTTCTTTGATTGACACAATAACCACAGAGGTTACACCGGTATGTCTCTAAGTCTAGGAGGCCAAAGACTTGTGGGAGTCTTTCTCTAAGAGGGAGGCTAGAGAGAATTCTAGGTCTTGTCTTTCAAGAGTGTCAAGTGTCATGACCAATTAGGTCTAGTGTTCTATTTATAGAAGAGAGGCCATGAATAAAATATTCAATTAAATCAATCTTTTCCAAAATTGATTCAATCTTATTCCTTAATTAATCAATCATGATCAATCAATTCCCCAATTGATTAATCTTTTCCATAAATGACTAATTTCTTCCATAAGTAATTAGATCATTCCCATAAATGATTAATCACTTCCTTAAGTGATTAATTATTTACATAATTGATTAATTCGTGGTTAATGAATTCTTTAATTAATTAACCACCAATTAAATATCACATATTTAATTTTCGGCCTTGAATTAATTAATTTTGCCCAAACACTTTTAGGACTTAAATTAATTAATTCTTTTCAATCTTCCATAAATTTATATTTGAACTTTTCAAATATTAATTTCTCTCATAATAATATATCAATATATATTATATTTATTTCCCTTAGTAAATTGAACATTTTCAATTTACATTTAATTACTTAGTTGCCTCAAATTACTTTACGAGCTACCAGTGGGACCTAATGGACCTGCAGATCAGAAGCTCCAACGATGTGAGATTAATTGGTTAAACTCATTAACCACAATAATCAATATTCGTTAACTGTGTGTACATTCCACTATAGACTCACAGTTGCACTCTTCTCACTGCAGACATATTTTCTGTGTCCACGGAACTTAGACCAATATCGACTAGTTAGTCCTTCACGAGTGTCCGTAACACCAGCTGGGTCAAATTACCGTTTTACCCCTGGGTCACCTCTATTTCCTTAAGTACCAATTCTCCTCTAATGAACAATCTGTTTGTGGTCCAACCATCAAACAGAAAACCCTCTCGTGCCATTGAGAGGGTAGGGCCCTTTGTTCAAGACTCGGAGTAACCACTTAAGGGAACACTCATCTGCTTCCCTAAAGTCGGGAAGGAGTGAATTCCATCTTGTACGATTATGTTCCCAGCTCCCCATTCGATCTTGTCCCCAAAGTGGTAGGCTTATTGAGTCGGCGTATTGGCCACTCTCACCCATACAAATCAAAGGACAATCTCTCATGAGCAGGAGTCCATAATCAACTCAGGATTAAGACTAAGTTGTCTCGGTCGTCCTAGTGTAATAGAAAACCAACTAGTTAACGGTGTTATAACTAGTGGTTACTATTTCGCGGTCCGGTCTTATGCAAACTCATTGCACAGGATACCCCCACTCGCATGTCTCCTACACGAACGCATTGGATCGCAACGTTTGTATCAAATACAAAGTGGGTCGTATCCATAGTGTCGCCAGGATAAGGCACCCAGTCTTATCCCTATACTATAGACCCTTTAGGTTGTTTCTTGAACAATGATCCCATATGTCGCTACATATAGTTCAAGACTCATATTACAGCCTTGGATGTCTAGTTTATTGGATTAGGGTTATTATTAGGCAAAGACAAACATAAAATAACTAATAACAATTAATGGAAAAATATATCAATATTATTTCATTAATATCCGGTCAACGGTTACATTCACTATCTACGAGTTTTAGGGCATAAAACCCAACAATTGGAAGCTCTGAATCAAGCATATGTTTCCAAGGACATCACTTCAGATGGTTTAGATAATATCGTGGGGAACATAACTGCTCACAACACCATAACTTTCACTGATGATGAGATACCACCCGAAGGCACAGGACACACGAAGGCACTTCATATTTTAATCAAGTGCAAGAACTTTTTAGTAGCAAAAGTCCTGGTGGATAATGGTTCTTCTTTGAACATAATGCCAAAATCAACGCTCGAAATATTGCCAGTGGATATGTCCCATATGAGGCCAAGTACCGTAGTAGTAAGAGCTTTCGATGGGGCACGCAGTCAGGTGGTGGGTGACATTGAAATTCCAATACAAATTGGCCCATGCACATTTAACATAACCTTCCAAGTTATGGATATCCCCTTTGCTTACAGTTTCTTATTAGGGCGACCTTGGCTACATTCTGCAGGAGCTGTCCCATCATCGCTGCACCAGAAACTCAAGTTTTCAATTGGAAGGAGCCTAGTAATTGTATCTGGTTAGGAGGATATCTTGGTTTCTAGGCCAGCTTGAATGCCATATATTGATGCAACAGAGGAAGCTTTTGAGTCATCATTTCAAACATTCGAGGTGGCAAGTGCTACGACACTATATGGGGAAGGCAAGAAATCTAAATCTCGATCTTCAGTCAAGACGTTCAAAGAAAGCAACAGTCGTTTAGATGACGTTTTAAGCCTATCGAAAAATACAAAACGATTTGGGCTTGGATATAAGCCGAATAAAGCAGACATGATCAGGGTACATAAGCGAGAAAAAGAGAGGCATTTGGCCAGATTTGAAAGTTGCGAACCAGAATATGGAGAAAAAGTCATTCCTCATCTCTACCACTCGTTTGAAAGTGCTGGTATAATTCGTCCAGGAGATTTTGCAGTTGCAGTAGTGACTAAAGAGGAAGAAATGGGTCTGTGGATCTACCCCTGCCCAGAAAACTTCGAGCTCAACAATTGGATTACTATTGAATTACCGTCATTTGCTGTTAAGATGTCAAAGTAATTGACCACTTTTTATTGTTTTTTGCAATTTCAATTTTCAATTTCAAGTTAGGTTAGTCATTTTACTCATTTCATTTTCCAGACTTCTTTCTATGTGTTCAAGTAAATTTCATCATTCAATGAAGGTTTTAGTTCATTTCCTTTTGCTATTGCATATTACACTCTCCATGGCAAAATATTTACTCTTCTTTTCTTCTTTTTTTCAAATTATCAACATCTTAAGCAGTATACTGAGATTGAATGTGCAAACGATTCTCAATACGAACTTGATATTCCTATACACAATGTTGAGTCTAACGAGGAAAAAGAAGATTTTGAACCTAGTGCTGAGTTGTTAGAAATGATAGAGGAAGGGAAAAAGCGTTGGCCCCCATGAAGAGTTAACAGAGATAATTAACCTGGGATCACAAGCAGAAGTCAAGGAGGTTCAAATTGGCACTAATGTCTCTACAGAAACTCGCAAAAAGCTTATTGATTTGCTCATGGAATATGTCGATATCTTTGCTTGGTCCTATCAAGACATGCCTGGGCTAGACACAAATATTGTAATGCATCATTTACCACTCAAACCCGAGTGCAAACCAGTAAGGCAAAAGTTGCGAAAGATGAAGTCGGACATGTTAATCAAGATAAAGGATGAAGTCAGGAAACAAATTGATGCTGGATTTTTTACTATGTCCAATTACCCTGAATGGGTTGCAAACATTGTTCCTATACCAAAGAAGAATGGGCAAGTTAGGATGTGTGTGGATTATAGGGATTTAAACAAAGCAAGCCCTAAAGATAATTTTCCACTCCCTCACATTGATGTGTTGGTAGATAACACTGCTGGTTTCTCTACCTTCTCTTTTATGGATGGTTTTTCAGGCTACAATCAAATAAAAATGCACCTGAAGATCAGGAAAAAACTACATTTATTACATTGTGGGGAACATTCTGCTACAAAGTTATGCCATTTGGTTTGAAAAATGTTGGGGCCACCTACCAGCGAGCCATGGTTACCTTATTCCATGATTTGATGCACAAAGAGATTGAAGTGTATGTAGATGATAAGATTGCCAAGTCGAAAGAAGAGGAAGAACATACAACCGTTCTTCGCAAGTTGTTTGATCGATTGAGAAAGTTTCAACTCAAGCTCAATCCTAGCAAATGTATATTCGGGGCAACCTCTGGTAAATTGTTAGGATTTGTGGTTAGCCAAGAAGGTATCAAGGTCGACCCTGACAAAGTTAAGGCAATTCTGGAAATGCCGCCTCCGCAAACACAGAAAGAAGTTAGAGGATTTTTGGGTCGGATAAATTATATTGCTAGGTTCATAGCGCAATTGACCACAACATGTGAGCCTATTTTCAAGTTGCTTCGCAAAAACAATGATGGCATTTGGAATAAAGATTGTCAAACAATGTTGGCAAAAACAATGATGGACGTCCACTGATTTTGTATCTCACCGTAACAGAAAGTGCAATGGGATGTGTACTGGGGCAGCATGATGACTCTGGTAGGAAAGAGCGAGCTATATACTATTTAAGCAAAAAGTTCACCAGTTGTGAAACCAAGTACTCCTCGATGGAAAAAACTTGTTGTGCTCTTGCTTGGGCTGCACGTCGCTTAAGGCAATACATGTTGTATTACACGACATGGCTTATTTCAAAACTGGATCCTGTGAAATACATCTTCGAGAAGTCATCTTTATCGGGACGAATTGCAAGGTGGCAAGTTCTTTTATCCGAGTATGACAATCACATATGTGACTTGAAAGTTAGTAAAGGGGAGCGCTCGAGCTGATTATCTGGCACAACAACCTATAGAGGACTATGAGCCGATAAAGTTTGACTTCCCTAATGAGCATATCCTCACTGTAGCAACAGAGAAAGAAATATCGAATCCAGATATGTGGACCATGTTCTTTGATGGGGCTTCAAATGAATTGGGTCACGAAATAGGCGCAATATTAATATCGCCTCGAGGAGAATTATTCCCTTTCACTGCTAAGCTGTATTTTGATTGCACGCACAACATGGATGAATACGAAGCTTGTTCAATGGGCATTCAAGCTGCTCTAGATATGAAGATTGAAAGGCTTCAGGTCTTGGGGGACTATTTGCTAGTGATTCATCAGCTAAGAGGAGAATGAGAAACCAGAGATGCTAAATTATTGCCTTACAAGCAACTTATAACAAGATTATCTCAACAGTTTGATCAAATTACTTTTGATTATTCCCCAAGAGAGAATAATCGGATAGCAGATGCATTGGCTACTGTAGCAGTCATGTTCAATATGGATTTTGATGAAGGGGTCCAACCAATTAAAATCGAAAAGCGAGATGTTCCCGCCTCCTGCATGAATATTGAGAATGAGTCAGATGACAGGTCGTGGTTTCAAGACATCAAACAATATATGAAATGTGGAACCTATCCTCCTAATGCATCAGAAAATGACAAGCGAACTTTGAGAAGATTGGCAATGAAATTCTTCTTGAATGGGGAGATACTTTACAAAAGAAACTATGACATGGTACTGTTAAGATGTGTGGACGCCACAAAGGCTAACAAGATTATGAAAGAAATCCATGAGGGAATTTGTGGTACCCATGCAAATGGGCATATGATGGCTAGACAAGTTTTGAGAGCTGGTTATTATTGGCTGACTATGGAAACGGATTGCATTAAGTATGCAAGAGAATATCATAAATGTCAAATTTATGCAGACAAGACTCATACTCCTTCATCTGAGTTACACATTTTAACTGCTCCTTGGCATTTCTCTATGTGGGGAATAGATGTGATTGGACCCATTGATCCTAAAGCTTCAAATGGACATCGATTTATCTTGGTGGTCATAGATTACTTTACCAAATGGGTGGAGGCAGCCTCTTATCGTGATGTGACAAAAGGGGTCGTGATCAAATTCATCAAGAAGGAGATCATTTGTCGATACGGCCTCCCTGAGACCCTAATATCAGATATCGCTAGAAACTTGAACAATAAGATGATGAGTGAGCAATGTGAACAATTCTAAATTAAACATCTCAATTCCACCCCCTACAGACAAAAAATGAATGGGGTTGTTGAAGCTGCAAACAAACACATAAAAAGAATTGTTGAAAAGATGACTATAACGTACAAAGATTGGCATGAAATGCTCCCCTTCGCTCTACACGGCTATCGCACGTCAGTTCGTACATCAACTGGGCAACACCTTTTTCCTTAGTATATGGTATGGAGGTTGTGCTCCCAATTGAGGTGGAAATTCCATCACTAAGAGTTCTTATGGAAGCTAAATTGGAAGAGGCTGAATGGGTCCAGAATCGCTATGAACAGCTCAATTTCGTTGAAGAGAAGAGATTAACAGCATTGAGTAGAGGTCAGCTCTATCAAAGAAGGATGATGAGAGCATATGATAAGAAAGTTCGCCCAAGAAGATTTAGAGAGGGAGATCTGGTGCTGAAAATGATCCTTCCATTTCAAAAGGATCATCGAGGAAAATGGACTCCAAATTATGAAGGACGATTTGTGGTGAAAAAGGCTTTCTCTGGTGGGTCATTAATCTTAACCAATATGGATGGCTGTGAATTATCAAGCCCAGTCAATTCAGACTATGTTCGGAAGTATTATGCATAGATTGTCTGGCTATCTTTCCCAAGGAGGCTAGACAAAGTTGCAGAGTATTCAATAAAATGTTTTTAAAAGTTTCATTTCAATCTCAGTAGTTTTGTTTAAAAAAGGTTGTTTATCCCTCACCATCTCCACCCTCTCAATTTGGAGATATTTCTTTTCTTCATTGTGTACTTTATTGATTAATAAAAGATTTGCTTCCTCCATTTTGACCAGTATAATTGTTATTTTTATGCCAATCACAAATGCAAATTATGCATGTTACATCTCAAGTTCGGGTATTTCATTGTCTAGCCTCTCCACTCTCTTTCAAAAAAAGAAAAAGAAAAGGAAAAGAGAAAAAGAAAAAGAAAGAAAATAGATGCTTTCACTATAATCGTTGAGGAAAATTGGTCAATTCTTGCCTATTTTACCCTTTTCATGGAAAGTATGTTCGTTGTTATCAGCTATACTCTCAATCAACTACAACCTTTATTTTGACCGTCGTTCATGTGTGCAAAGTTTCAAATTACCATTTCTTTCCAGACAAGGTTCCAATTATCACACTGGGGCAAAACACCCCCTCGTGAAGTAAGAATTCAAAATTACTTACTATGAAACCTTGAGCCTAGCCTACCACGGATGATTTTTGTGGTAGGCCAACATGAATTACTGATTCACAATTGAACCCTTTGCTAAACTCATCACGTATAACTGCGTTGAATCTCCATATTTGTCTACCCACTTGAGAGCCTTTTGCTAAGCTTGTCACATCTAACCATGTGACAAACATTTCAAAATATCCACCCAATATTACCAAGGGACCTTCAGTAGTAATGAATTAGGGATTAAACTTTTACGATTTACCGCTTCATAATTAAGACTTGTAGTTCTTTGAGTATTCCTATATTTCAACTTTGTTCAATCTACACTTTTCCTACCATTTCTATCGTTTATCTTCTCTCCTTTTATTGGAAGGTGACTCCAAGACTAAAGACGATAATCTTGAGAACTTGGACTTAGTAACTTGAGAAGGGGTCTCGAAGTCTCGAATCCTTTCAATAAGTTTGGCGTGAGAAATAACCCTATCATGGTACCTAGGAGCGCTGACAAAGAAACAACATGGAGTGATGACTTAACAAATGGTTGATCTTCTACATGTGATTGTATCATCTGCTAGTCATGGAAGCATGTATTTGGCCTAAAAAAAGAGTTATGAAAAACAGAAAAAAGAAAAAGAAAAAGAAAAAAAGAAAAAAGGAAAAGAAATGTACAAGGCCAAGATAATTCTTGAAATGCATGATTGAGGCAATCAATGTAGATCAAAAGGTCACACCTCCAAACGATTTGGAGATTTTCTTTGTCAATTATCATTTGGAGCAAGAATCTTCATTGCTACACTGGGGCAAAGCTTTCATCATTATACTGGGGCAAAACTGTTATAATTAAATTGGGACAAAGGGCCTTCACCACTATACTACAGTAAAGTCATTTTACCATTTATGTAAACTGTTTTAGACTGGGGCAAAGTCCAAGTTAAGAGAATCACACTTCTCTTATGAAGAATCTTCCAATCTCGAGCAGTTCTCTACATTCAAGAATAGAAAGCTGAATCACATTTTCATAGAAGAATCACATTCAGATAAAGGACAATCATAGTAATGTGGGTTTTTCATCAAAGATTTCGAGCTGACTTAAAGAAAGAAGGAGATATATGAGATAATCCCTTGAGGAGCAACACCTTGTTCTCGTAGTGGTCGTCCAAGGAATTGGGGTCACCTTAACAAATATTTTCATTTGAATTATGTTCAATCTCTTATTGTTCAAGAGATTTCTTATGAAGGAATTTGTGACCCATGTTTTCTTCCTTCAGTCATTTCTCTCTTTCTTTGTTGACTACCATTCCCATTTGTCTCTAGGCCAAATTCATCTTCTTGTATCGAACCTTTTTGTCCACTACAAGGCTAAGGTTATGAAGCGTTTGAATCAGGTAAGATGTTTAATGCTAAGAATTACCATTGATAGCTCTCTAAACTAGCACATGAGACACTTCTAAAAAACCTATCATACTCGATATGATTGAGCAATCTATGGTTGACATACATGATCTCTTTTAGGTGGAGCAATATTTTATTAACATACATGATCTCTTTTAGGTCGAGCAACTTTGATTGACACATACAATTTTTCTCGAGTGTTGAAAGCATCAAAAAAAAAGAAAAGAAAAAGAAAAGGAAAAGGAAAAGAAAGAGAAAGAGAGGCAATCAAGATCCGAAGATGTCTATTGTTATATATTTTGAAAGCTTCCTTGACTGATAAATCTTTATTTCCTCTCACTAGATTCATGGGTGGCTTAATGTCTTTATTGTCAATGCAATACCAATTGAAAATTTTCAATGTCTGCGACATCTAAAGCAATGACATTTATTCAATAGACTTCGATAGAAGGGAATCCGAAGTGCAAAGGGTTTAGTGGGAGGAGCATTAGAAAATTCCACTCACAGGACATTTTGCTATGAGACGATCGAAAGTCTTTAAATCAAGACCTCAAAGTGTTTTGGTTCATCGTCAGCAAAGCAGCTTACTTCACTTCGTCTATGTCTCTCAATCTATAAAGGTGAAACGCAAGAAATGAGCTACTTTATAGTTCTGGTTTTCAAAACTCGCTAATTTTGAAGTTTGTGTTTTTGAAACTTGTGCCCTACACATTTCCATGCTGCATGTAAATTTGAATCTCATACATTTAAGCATACTCTACATTTTGAGATTTTTCAAGTTTATGATTCACTTCTTTGTTGGTTAAATCGAACCTTGCTAGTTAGTGGAGGTCGAAGCCTGGTTGGAGTCAGGTCCATTTCATGTTTTATTTGGTTGGTTAAATCGAACTCTGCTAGTCAGTGGAGGTCGAAGCCTGGTTGGAGTCAGGTCCATTTCATGTTTTATTTGGTTGGTTAAATCGAACCCTGCTAGTCAGTGGAGATCGAAGCCTGGTTGGAGTCAGGTCCATTTCATGTTTTATTTGGTTGGTTAAATCGAACCCTGCTAGTCAGTGGAGGTCGAAGCCTGGTTGGAGTCAGGTCCATTTCATGTTTTATTTTGGTTGGTTAAATCGAACCCTGCTAGCTAGTAGAGGTCGAAGACTGGTCTGAGCCAGGTCCATTCCCCTTTTCTTTTGGTTAGATCAAACATTATCTTGGATTAGAGATGAAAAGCTGGTCAAAGTAAGGTTCATTTTCCTTTTCCAATTTTAGGCTATGCTTGGTTTAAGCATGAAGCCCTTCCTTTTATTTTTAACGAAAAATCTTCGCCTTTCCAATACTTTGTCTTTTTCCTTTGTTTACCCTTTCAATCCTTCAAGGATACACAACGAGGGGCAAACTGTAGACACCGTATTTGGTCCAGCTTGATTTTTAGTAATAATGTTTGAAGTTTTTCAATATTTGGTTGCACTTTGTTTTTTGGTATGCCAAGAAGAGTATAGTTCAACTAGCATAAAATCGTATCGATAACCATGAGGTCTATGGTTCGAATCCCATTTCCCATATATTATCAATTTTTTTTTTTTTTTTTCATTGTTTATTTTCATTTTCATTTTACTTTCTTTTTTATTTATTTCCTTATCTTTTATCTTTTATTTATTTTATTTTATTTTATTTTATTTCATTTTATTTTATTTATTTATTTTAATTTTATCTTTATTTCGTTTTATTATTATTATATTTATTTATTTTTATTATGTTTTATTTTTATTTTGTTTTTTTTATTTTTATTTACTTTATATTTTATTTTCATTCTATTTTTATTTTATTATTTATTTTATTTATTTATGTATTTATTATTTTTTTATGTATTTATTTATTACTTATTTATTATTTATTATTATTTTATTTATTTATTTTTTTTCTCTTCTTCCCCCACGTTTCCCTCTCCTATTTTTTCTCCCTCTCCCCTATTATTTCTCCATCTCCCCTATTCTTTCTCCCTCTCCCATTCTCTTCTCCAACTCCCACTCTTTCCACCCCAAATTAGCAAGGTCTTTTAGTATAAAAGGGAGGGGGGAGATGGAGGAAGACAACAACAAAGACACAAAACAAGCAAGGAAAAAGGACACACAAAAAAGGAGAAGAATAGTGAAAGAGCTTAGAGAGAGAAAGTGAGTTTGAGAGAAAAAATAGAGTTTGGAGAAGGATTTTCAAAAAACCAAAGCTACCGCCACCACTCACCGCCGTACCGCCGCCGCCGCTCACCGCCACACCACTGTCGCCGCCGTGCTGCCGCCGTGCCACCGCTTTCCATTGATTCCAACAAAGCTCCTAAGTGAGGGCTAAGTGGAAAAGGGGAGGGAAAGTGGAAGAGAAAAAAGAAAAAGAGAGGGAGGGAAGTTGGAGAAGAAGAAAGAGGAAAGTGAATAAGGTGGGTCCCACATTTTAAATTCTTTATTCTTTTCACTTCTTTCTCCTATTATTTGTCTTATTATTATTATTACTACCATTATTATTATTCCTCTTAAAACAAGAAAAGAAAATATATATATTTTTTTTAATGTATCCAAACTTTTCCATTTTTCATTTTGGCTATGAATTTGAGCTTCCAAATCAATTGCAATTTATTTTATTTTATTTATTTATTTATTATTATTTTTTTCCCTTTCCTTCTTTCTTTTCTAAATTAAAGTCTCTAATGGGATGTAGTTTGGTTCTAATTTGAAATTTCTAAATAAAATTTCATTTTTTTTTCCTTTGATGATTTTATTTGATGTTTTCAAATTGGATTTCAATTTCCCTTCATTTTCCAAACAAGTTTCAAATTGACTTTAGATTAAACAAAATGGAAAGAGAGAAAAGAAAGAGCATTGATTATTGAAATTTTGGCCTAAAGTTTTAAAATTAGCCTAAGGTTTTGTTTTGAAATTAACTTCAACTTACTTTAAATTTATTTTCTTATTCAATTTTTTTTTCTCTCAATATTTTTCATCTAGTAAAGCCAGATTGAGTTTGATTTGAAAATTTGAATTGTAGGTCAATTTTGTTTTAATTTGGTTTTAAATTAAATTTTCAAAAAGCCTTCAAAGTATTATATCAATTTTTTTTCTTCCTTCTTCTTAAATGTTTTTACCATATATCATTGTTAGTTTACATTTTTGTCGTTGAAATGTAAATTAGTAAATATGAGACAAAATAATTTTTTTCAAAAAATAATTTCTATCAGTAATTGAAATAATAATTATGTTAAATTATAATTGTGGTCTGTGACACTTTCACCATTCCACTTTTTTTTTTTTAAATTTTTTTTAAACTACCTATCTATTTAGTTTTGTTACAGGGGTTTAAAACTTTTTCATGGTTATTGAACTTCTAACTTTTTGTTTCCTGAATCCATATCCTTAATTTTATTAGACTAATACTTATGTAAGAAAAATATAAAGGGTTTGAAATTAGCTTGCCATTTAAATTCCTAAATAAAACAGTTTGTATTAAAACAACCCAAAAAAAAGAGTGTATATTTGCGATATTTCATTAGTGCACGATTGATCTTTTATACACAATAGAAGAGAGAGAGAAAAAAAGAGGGAAAGATTTGTACAACAAATTTACAACTAAAGAATTTCAATCATGGGCATCATTTAAGGCCATATTGATGGATGATTATTCTCTAATATGCCCCCTCAAACTGATGACTGTAGTGAAGTCAGAAGTTTGTCACGAAATGTCAAGAATAGCATAGATGACAATGGTTTTGTGAATAAGTTAGCCAGCTGATCTTTCAAAAATACGAACCGAACAGAGATATCTTTAGGAGCGACCTTTTCATGAATGAAATGATAGTCAATCTCAATGTGTTTCGTGCGAGCATGAAAAAACAGATTATCTGTAAGAGAAATAGTTGAAACATTGTCCTACAATAATGTCGAAGGAACTAAAATCCCGAAGAAGATGTCATGTCGTAGCCAATAGAGATTTGTTGTTGTAGTCGCAAGAGAGAGTATTCATCTTCAATGGAGAAACGTGGGACCTTAGGTTGGCTTTTTGGCTAACTAGGATATAGGACTAAAGCCAAGGAAGACAATAAATCCTAATGTGGATCGTCGATAAAAAATATCACGGTCCCAATCAAAATCACAAAAAGCAGTGAGAAACATAAAACAAACATAGAAAATAGGAGTGTATATTTGCTTGATATTTCATTACTATAGGATAACTCATCCTTTATACACAATAGAAGAGATTTGGAAAGATTTGCACAACAAATTTACAACTAAAGAATTTCAATCATGGCCATAATTTAAGGCAATATTGATGGAGGATTACTCTCTAATAAGTATGTCTTATTAACATTAAATTTCTGTGTTCAACGATAGAAATACATGAGGCGCAAAATTGAAATTTTAGGACTCGTTTGATAACCTTCCCGTTTCTTGTTTCTTGTATCCGTTTCTCATTTTTTAAGAAACAAACATGATGTTTGGTAACTCATCATGTTTCTTGTTTCTAAATTTCTAAAAATGTTTCTAGAAAGGAGGCAAATTTTGAGAAATTACAAAAAGTAGTTTGTCATATTCAGTTTATCACTTCCTTGTCTTTTTTTTTTCTTTTTTTCTATTATTTCTTTCTCTTTCCTTTTTTTAATTTTTTTTTCTCGATATTTCTTTCTCTTTCCTTTTTTTTTTCCTTTTCATTAATGACCTTTTAGTTATTATTTTGTATTTGATTTTTTTTTTGTTAATTTTAGTAGATTTTTAATTTATTTATTAAATAAATTATTAACAAGATATTTCACGTTTTCCATTAATTGCCAAAAAAATATTTTTTTCTTTCTCCATTTTTGATCTTCTTCTCCTACTCCTCCTCCATTTTGAAGCCCTATCGTCGGTGGCGGTAACTTTTTTTTTCCTAGTCTTTCTTTCTTTTTCTTTCTCATCTTTTCTTCTTCTTTTCTTTTTTATCCTTTTCCTTATTATTTTTTTCTTCAAAAATTGAAAGGAGAGACAAATTGTGAGTGTTTTTTGCATAATAGCTTCTTCTGAACCACGAAACAAAAATAAAAAAGAAACCCAACAAAAAAGTGCTTTTCTTTTTTCTTTCTTTTAGGGGCATTTTGACCTAAATCCCCAAAATTCTTATTTATTCTCTTAGACACGCAACAAAGATAAGATGAATTGAAAAAAGTGATTCATATGGAAGTGACGAATATTTCGATTTTTTTTTTTTGGTGGGGATGGAGCTTTGACCCATACCTCAATTATTAAATGCACAAACCTCGATCTCACCACCATCCTCAAAGCTAGCTTCTTCGTTGATTTTTTTGGTGGAACGCCGTTGGAAAAATGAAACGCCTCTGATCTGGAATGTTGTCGTTAGTGTTGGGTTTTATGCCCTAAAACTCGTAGATAGTGAAAATAAATTACAAATTGTGTACTTGTTTCAATAAAGTGTTATTGAGTTTCTGCAATAAAGTGTTATTGTTAAATATTGCACAATTTGACCCAAATCCAATAAACTAAGATCCAAGGTTGTTTACATGTGACTTGAACTAGTATGTGGGGACATACGGGGATCGGTGTTCAAGTAACAACCTAAAAGGTCTATAGTACAGGGATAATGTTGGGTACATTATCCTCGTAACACTATGTGATACGACCCACTTTGTATTCGATACAGACGTATTGATCCAAGGCGTCCATGTAGGAGACATGCGAGCGGGGGTATCCTATGCAATGAGTTTGCATAAGACCGGACCACGAAATAGTAAACCACTAGATGTAACACCATTAATTAGTTAGGTTACTGTTTCAATAGGATGACTAGGTAACTCAGTCTTAATCATGAGTGTGTCATGAACTCCTTCTCACGAGGGATTGTCCTTTGATTAGTATGGGTGAGAGTGGCCTGCACACCGACTCAATAAGTCTACCTTCTTGGGGACAAGACCGAGTGGGGGGGCTGGGGACATGACAACATAAGATGGAATTCACTTCTTCCCGCTTCTAGGAGAAGTAGATGAGTGTTCCCTTAAGTGGTGACTCCGGGTCTTGAACAAAGGGATCCCGCCCTCTCACTGGCCCGAGAAGGACTTTTTGTTTACTGATTGGACCATAAACGGGTTGTTCATTAGAGGAGCACTGGTACTTAAGGAGCTAGAGGTAACACATGGGTAAAACGATAATTTGACCCAATTGTAGTTACGAACACTCGTGAAGGATTGACTTACCGGTATAGGTCTATATCCGTGGACACAAAAATGTTCTACAGTGAGAAGAGTTCAGCTGTGGGTCTTTAGTGGAATGACCCACAGTTAATGAATATTGGTTAACGTGATTAATGAGTTTAATCAGTTAACCTCATATCATTGGAGCTTCTGATCTGTAGGTCCATTAGGTCCCCCTGCTAGCTCGTAAAGAGTAATTAGGAACAATTATATCTTGAGAGAATTTGAATAGTTCAAATTCATATTGGGAATTAAGTTAATCGTATGAGATGCAAATTAATATAATGTATAGTGATGCATTAAAATATAAAGTCTAATTTGAGATTAAACTTTATTATATTGAGAGATTGATATATTTGAAATAGTTCAAATATATGTCTAATTAAATATATGGTATTTAATTAGAAGATGAATCAAATTCATATTAATATTTGAACTTCTTCAAATATTTATTTCTCTCATAGACTATAGTTTAATTAAATCTCATTTAATTTAAACTAAATTGAATAATTAATTAATTCATCTTCTAATTAAATATCATATATTTAATTAGACATATATTTGAACTCTTTCAAATATATCAATCTCTCAATATTACAAAGTTTAATCTCAAATTAGACTTTATATTTTAATGCATCACTATACATTATATTAATTTGTATCTCGTACAATTAACTTAATTCCCAATATGGATTTGAACTATTCAAATTCTCTCAAGATATATTTGTTCCTAATTACTCTTTACGAGCTAGCAAGGGGACCTAATGGACCTACAGATCAGAAGCTCCAATGATATGAGGTTAATAGATTAAACTCATTAATCAGGTTAACCAATATTCATTAACTGTGGGTCATTCCACTAAAGACCCACGGCTGAACTCTTATCACTGCAGAACATTTCTGTGTCCATGGATGTAGACCTATGTCGGTAAGTCAATCCTTCCCGAGTGTCAGCAATCACAGTTGGGTCAAGTTACCGTTTTACCCCTGTGTTACATCTGTCTCCTTAAGTACCAGTGCTCCTCTAATGAACAACCTGTTTATGGTCCAACCATTAAACAGAAAGTCCCTCTCGGACCAGTGAGAGGGCGGGATCCCTTTGTTCAAGTCCTGGAGTCACCACTTAAAGGAACACTCATCTACTTCACCTAGAAGCGGGAAGGAGTGAATTCCTTCTTGTGTTGTCATGTCCCCAGCCTCCCACTCGGTCTTGTCCCCAAAAAGGAAGGCATATTGAGTCGGCATATTGGCCACTCTCATCCATGCTAATCAAAGGACAATCCCTCATGAGAAGGAGTTCATGACACACATAGGATTAAGACTGAGTTACCTAGGTCATCCTATTGAAACAGTAACCTAATTAGTTAATGGTGTTATAACTAATGGTTGACTATTTCGTGGTCTGGTCTTATGCAAACTCATTGCATAGGATACCCCAACTTGCATGTCTACTACATGGACGTTTTGGATCAATACGTCTGTATCAAATACAAAGCGGGTCGTATCTCATAGTGTTACCAGGATAAGGTACCCAACCTTATCCTTGTACTATAGACCTTTTAGGTTGTTACTTGAACATCGATCCTCGTATGTCCCCACATACTAGTTCAAGTTACATACAACCAACCTTGGATTTGGGTCAAATTGTGCAATATTTAACAATAACACTTTATTGTAGAAACTCAATAACACTTTATTGAAACAAGTATACAATTTGTTTACATTTACTATCTACGGGTTTTAGGGCATAAAACCCAACACGTTTCAAATTTGAATCGAATGAGGTCAACCTCTGATATGAAAACCCTAGGGAATTGGAATTAAGAACCCTTTGGGTATTTGAACCCTTAATTCACCAACGCTAAAACCCTCAATCTATTTGATTTCAATCCCAAGGGAAGGATTAGACAGAGATTACCTAGATGGTCAAAGACCAAGAGGTAAGGAGAACTAGTTCCCTACTCAAGGTTTGAACACTCCACAAGCAAGTTGATCAAACCTACCTAAATGTCCAAGCTTGCAACCCTGGTAAATAACACTAGCAAGTCATTGATTGTGTTATACATGAAAACTATTTATTGACAACGAAAGATTATGGCTTACTTTATAAAAATATCTTGCTATTGATGAAGGATTTTTTTAAGCTGACTAGAATTCATGGCCAGGTGATTCTCTATCTACTATAGGACATATTTTACGTTGGGAGGTAGTGTTATTCATTGGAAATCTAAAAAACAAACAATCATTGTCAACTCTATTATGAAAGCAAAGATTATTGCTTTTAGCTTCAGCTAGTGAGAAAGATAGTTGGCTAAGAGATTTATTATATGAGATTCCAATGTGGGAGAAACCAATACCTCTTATTTTGATAGCTTGTGATAGCATTGCTACAATCGATAGAGTAAAAACCGTTTTTATAACAGTAAATCCAGATCAATTAGGAGAAAATATAGTATTGTGAGATCTTATCTAATCAGTAATGAGATCATTAATGTGAATTACATTGAATTTTGTTATAACCTGTAGATCCATTAACAAAAGGCCTTGACTAGAGAAAGGGTCTAGAACCCATTGAGGGAAATGGGATTAAAGCTTAACTTTATAATTATCATGGGCCATATATAAGGATATTCACCTAGTGATCAAAGATAGATCCTTAGAACTAGGTCCAAAAGGAAAAATGAAATATAAGGTGGTCCTAAAAACGCACTATATTTTATATTAACTCATTTCTATGATGCAAGTGCATTTATCCTATACGTTATGGAGGGTTGAGTTTGTTCAATAAAATCTTAATAAAATATGTAACTCGTATGTGTGAGGTGTCATTGTAGGAACACCTTCAACAAATTTTACCTATAAGAGTGTGATCAGAGTGAAATTGCTCTCTATGAATGGAGTTTATTCTCAAATACACTCATAAAATACTAAGAAGACCTGCTCATAGAAAAATATACATCACAAAGGGCTTGAATCTCCTTAGAGAGAACGAGATATCCACTCTCAATCTAATTGTGTAAGTATTTGTTTCTCAATATTTATTTCATTTTCCTCTGTTATTTGTACTTTCCTCCAACATATATGTATATACATCTATCTATATCTATACTATATATAAAAGTATGAATAGAGAAGAAACTTTTTTTGGACACTATTATCCATCATTTTTTACAAAATATTCCTAATTTATCCCTTACTTTTTAATTTTTAATTGTTTTGTTTTGAGTTAAGTTATCATTTACTTTCTACTCTCTCTCCCACTTCTTACATTATATTGTCTCTCCCAACTATCCAAATTCTCCTTCTCACTCTCCCACGTACAAATTCTCACACAATTTCCATAAATAGATGTTTAATTAAGAACAAAACAAACCCCTCCATTCACTTGCAAATGAAACCTAAAATTTAAACTCTTTCACACCGTCCCCACAAAATAGTATAAATTGTTATAAAACGTGAAAAACACTAAGAGAGAATGTAGGAAGTGTTGGGTTTTTTGCCCTAAAACTCGTAGATAGTGAATGTAACCGTTGACCGGATATTAATGAAATAATATTGATATATTTTTCCATTAATTGTTATTAGTTATTTTATATTTGTCTTTGCCTAATAATAACCCTAATCCAATAAACTAGACATCCAAGGTTGTAATATGAGTCTTGAACTATATGTAGCGACATATGGGATCATTGTTCGAGAAACAACCTAAAGGGTCTATAGTATAGGGATAAGACTGGGTGCCTTATCCTGGTGACACTATGGATACGACCCACTTTGTATTTGATACAAACGCTGCGATCCAACCCGTTCGTGTAGGAGACATGTGAGTGGGGGTATCCTATGCAATGAGTTTGCATAAGACCGGACCGCGGAATAGTAACCACTGGTTATAACACCATTAACTAGTTGGTTTTCTATTTCACTAGGACGACCTAGAGAACTTAGTCTTAATCCTGAGTTGATTATGGACTCTTGCTCATGAGAGATTGTCCTTTGATTTGTATGGGTGAGAGTGGCCAATACGCCGACTCAATAAGCCTACCATTTTGGGGACAAGACCGAATGGGGGCTGGGAACATAATCGTACAAGATGGAATTCACTCCTTCCCGACTTTAGGGAAGCAGATGAGTGTTCCCTTAAGTGGTTACTCCGAGTCTTGAACAAAGGGCCATACCCTCTCAATGGCACGAGAGGGTTTTCTGTTTGATGGTTGGACCACAAACAGGTTGTTCATTAGAGGAGAATTGGTACTTAAGGAAATAGAGGTAACCCAGGGGTAGAACGGTAATTTGACCCAGCTGGTGTTACGGACACTCGTGAAAGACTAACTAGTCGATATTGGTCTATATCCGTGGACACAGAAAATATGTCTGCAGTGAGAAGAGTGCAACTGTGAGTCTATAGTGGAATGAACACACAGTTAACGAATATTGATTAATGTGGTTAATGAGTTTGACCAATTAATCTCACATCGTTGGAGCTTCTGATCTGCAAGTCCATTAAGTCCCACTGGTAGCTCATAAAGTAATTTGAGGCAACTAAGTAATAAATGTAAATTGAAAATGTTCAATTTACTAATGGAAAAAAATATAATATATATTGATATATTATTATGAGAGAAATTAATATTTGAAGAAGTTCAAATATAAATTTATGGAAGTTTGAAAAAGTTCAAATAATGAATTAATTTAAGGCCTAAAATGTGTTTGGGCAAATTAATTAATTCTAGGCCGGAAATTAAATATGTGATATTTAATTGGTGGTTAATTAAAGAATTCATTAACCGGGAATTAATCAATTATGGAAATAATTAATCACTTAAGAAAGTGATTAATCATTTATGGAAATGATTTAATCACTTATGGAAGTAATTAGTCATTTGTGGAAAAGATTAATCAATTATGGAATTGATTGATCATGATTGATTAATTAAGGAATAAGATTGAATCAATTTTGGAAAAGATTGATTTAATTGAATATTTTATTCATGGTCTCTCTTCTATAAATAGAACATTAGACCTAATTTGTCATGACACTTGAAACTTTGCCCTTGCTCTTAGACTCTCAAAAGACAAGACCTAGAATTCTCTCTAGCCTCCCTCTTAGAGAAAGACTCCCACAAGTCTTTTGCCTCCTAGACCTAGAGTCATACCGGTGTAACCTTTGTGGTTATTGTGTCAATCAAGAAGAAAATTCCAGCGATCAAGAGGCGAGGAGGCTGTTGCGTTTTCATTCGTTGGAGCGTCGTTGGCGAAGAACTAACGGTCAAGTCTACAACGAAGGTATGTGACGGTTCTTCTCCTTTTCTTTAGAAAAGCATGAAAATAAATTTAGATTTATTTTTAAAGCATGTTTAAACTAAATTTCCAGCAGCTTTAAAAGAGTTTAAAGTTTGATTGAGCTTTCGTAACGGTATTTTAATGTTAATTAATATACGGCGTAAGGTCCAATCGATGTGCTTCCTCTGCGTGGGGACTTTTATTCCCTTCAGGGAGGAAAGTAGGGAGAAAAGAGAGCAAATTGATTCTCATTCAATTATGTGTTCAACCCTTCACACACCTCCCTATTTATACTAATACAATAGGGATAGTTACAACCTTAAAAAACCTAAAATAGAAGGGAGCAAGAGTCTTATGCTTATTGTTAAGGAGAGTCATGGGGAGAGTCCTAAAATGGTAGGATTGAATGCTCTAAAAATGGATATCTATTTATAAATATACAATGTATTTATAACATAAATAATATATTTACTTTTTTATAAAAAAAAAAAAAAAAAAAACCATCCACACCCACATAGAAATAAAATGCTTTCACATTTTTTTCTTTTATTTTTTATTTTTAACAATTAAAATTATTCGCATGCACACACAAAATGCCATAAATAGTCTTTAAATCAAAATTGAAGTAAATCTTTCATCACCTCTTTTAATTGTTTGAAAATGGAATAACACGTTTCATCTTCTTGAGATCTTTATAAGGCATTTCATCTCTTTTTATGTGTATTATATTATAAACACATTTTTTAAAAAATAAAAATAAAAAATGGGTAGCATAAATGGTATTTCTTCCTAAAATGAATTACATTTCATTATCACACATCTTTCTAACTTTTTTTTTTTTTTTGAAAATAACTCTTGCATTCTCATCCATGGCAAAACTAGACCAAAACTCTATATTGATCATAGCGATACAATTGAGAGAGGTATTATTTAATATGCATTCAACATTTTTTCTAAAAAAATCTAAATTTAATATATGATAAAATAAAATTGAAATAACACGTGTAAAAGTCTAGTTATAAAAACTTTGTGGAAATCATTAAAAACATAATATCATAGCAAATTTTCGATCTTGGGACCTGTGGGTTATGGACCCACCACGCTTCCGCTGCGCCACTCTGATTTTTTGTTAAAAATATTTTTAAATAATTTACAAATTTAATTAATTCGTAGAAGAATAGGAGCAACATATTTACTAGTATATATAAAAGTATATTAATTGAAATCAAATCCAACATAGAAGGTCAAATGTTGTATTTTTCAATTTTTCAAAAAAAAAAAAAAAGTTGTATTTTTCAATTTTTCAAAAAAAAAAAGTTGTATTTTTCAATAATGGATCTTATTTTGAATAATTAGAAAACAAAATAATAAAATTCTTTTTCTATAAGGAAGACTTGATAACGTATTTTTTTTTTATAGAAGAACTTGATAACGTATTTAAAAGTGTAGCACAAAAGCAAAATAATTATGAAAATTTGAGAAATGTAAGCTAACATTAGTAAAAGCTTTTTTCTAATTTTAATTATTAATATGATATTAGAAATCTCCCTTTACACATAATAGAGAGCTTTCAAATCCAATTCTAGTATATTGCACTTTTACTCCTAATAAGATACATGAAGTATAGTTCATTATAAAATCATGCAAGTACGGTTATAAAAGGAAATCCCCTAAACCTAATCAAACATGGGAGTTTCTCTATTAAGATGATAGAATCCATTTGCCTCCTTAAATGAAATTCTTAACGGAATAACTAAGAACATAATTTGCAGGGATCTGGCTACTCCACTCAACTCTCTTCGACAACTCTGAATCGATCCCAAAATTCTCAAACTTCCCATAATATAGAGTCTTCAAACTAATATCCCCACTCCATGGCATCCACCCAGAGGGCGAAACAAGAGCTTCGTGATCACATCGTATAAAAAATTGGACTGTCATTAAGAATATCCTCAAGTATTTAAGAAGAACGAGGAATTATTCCCTAATGTATGGTTCTAAGGATTTGATCATTACCGGATACACTGACTCAAATTTTCAAACTGATAGAGATTCTAGAAAATCTACATCAGGATCTGTGTTTACTCTTAATGGAGGAGCGATAGTGTGGAGAAGTATAAAACAGGGATGTATTGCTAACTCCACGATGGAAGCTGAGTACGTGGTCACATGTGAATCGTCAAAGGAAGCAGTATGACTTAAAAAATTTCTAACTGAAGTTAGAAGTGGTTCCTAACATGCATCTGCCTATCACTCTTTATTGTGATAACAGTGGAGCAGTTGTAAACTCAAAGGAACCCCGAAGCCATAAAAGAGGAAAACACATTGAATGCAAATACCATCTCATCTGGAAAATTGTACAACGGGGAGACGTGATCGTCACACAGATAGCCTCAGAGCACAACATGGCTGATTCATTTACAAAAGCCCTCTCGGCTAAAGTGTTTGAGGGACATCTACAGAATTTAGGACTACGAGTTTTGTGATATTAGGACGGATGGGAAAACATAGCACATGTTTAAATGCTATTCACCCAACATTTTGTAACCTCACTAGAGTTTTAGTCTAAGTGGGAGTTTGTTGGGTTTTATGTCCTAAAACTCATAGTTTGTAATCTTTATGCATATCCTTTTTGCCATAAAGATAATATTGTATTATTCAGTGAATTGCTTGTTTATATAACCTTAGTCCAATGGACTAAAAGATCCTTGGTTATAAGATGAATACTCGAACTATATGTACAAACATAAACAAGGATCAAATTCTAGTATATAACCTAAAGGTCTATAGTATATGGATAAGACTGGGTACCTTATCCTGGGGACACTATGGATGCGGCCTACTTTGCATTTAAAGGCAAACGATGTGATCCTGAATTGTTCATGTAAAAACATGCGAGTAGGGGCATCCTGTGCAATGAGTTTGCACAAGACCAGACCGAGAAATGAGTCACTCTTACTTTGTAACACCGTTTACTGATAAGGTTGACCATTTCGTATGATGACCTAGGTAACTCGATCTTAATCCTGAGCTAACTATGAACTCCTGTTTGTTCAGGATTATCCTTTGATTTGCACGGGTGAGAGTGACCCAACATCGCCGACTCAATAAGCCTACCATTTTGGGGATAAGACTGGATAATTAGCTAGGGACACAGTCTTGCAAGATGGAATTCTCTCCTACCTGTATTAGGGATAGTAGAAAGGTTGTTCCCTTAAGTACTGAGTCAGAGACTTGAACAAGGGGCCCCACCCTCTCATTGGCCCGAGATGAACGCAGTTTGATGATTCTACCACAAACTAATTGTTCATTAGAGGTGAAGGGATAAAAACCCTCGCTCAGCGGAAACGATCAGAGAACCTTATCGGTTTAAATTTTGGTTGGGAAACCAATACGATAGCAAAGCAATTATACAACATAAACCAGAAAAATACATGCTGTAAAACTGAGATAAAACATGCTTAAACATATTAAAATTATAGATCTAATCTATAAAATTGGATCCTATTGATCCTAGTTCAAGAAAAAACTTACCCTTGAAGAAATTCTTGAACGTATCACCAAAAACTATTGATTCTCCCCAAAAATACAGCAGCAAGAGGCACTCCCTTTTCTACAAAGAAAAACTTTGTGAACACCACAAAAAAGAGACACCAGTATCCTCCTAGGCGTATGTGCTGAGAGGCTTGTGGGAACCAAAAAACTCTAAAAAAAAATTCTTTTGGGGAAAATATTCTCAGTCTCTGTAAACTCAAAAACGCAGAGAAAACCTTCTGCAGAGAGAGACTAAGAATGCGTGGGTGAGGGAGAGTGAATTATGTGAGAGTAGTTAAAAAAAACTTCCCACTCCCTTAAAACCCTCATACCAACGTGAATAGGGTTAGGGAGTGGTTGACTGGTCAGTTCTTTAACTGACCAGTTAATTAAATCAAATATATAAAAAAAATATTTAATTTAATTATTGGCACATGAAACACTTTCATGTACATATCCCACATAAGCTATAGTTTTAATATAACTTAATTAAATCATAATTTAATTTGATTAAATTAAAACCTCAATATTAATTAATTCACCAATTAATTAATATATCTATTAAATATCATATATTTAATTATATATCCCTCAATAAAACTATAGAATTAATATTCATCATATGAGTATTAATTATAACCTATAGTTTTTTATTATGAATCATATTCATACTTTAATAAAATATTTGAACCCCTTCAAATATATAACTCCCCTTAGAAATTTACCTCAGCACCCCAATGGAGCTACCGGTGGGACCTAATGGACCTACAGATCAGAAGCTCCAACGATATGAGATTAATTGGCTAAACTCATTAACCAAGTTAATCAATGTTCGTTAACTGTGGTTCACTCCACTATAGAACCATAGCTGCACTCTTCTCACTGCAGATATATTTCTGTGTCCATGGATATCGACCGTCAACAGCAAGTTAGCCCTTCACGTGTGTTCGTACCCCAGCTAGGTCAAATTACTGTTTTACCCCTGGGCTACCTCTTGGTCCTTAAGTACCAGTGCTCCTCTAATGAACAACCTGTTTGTGGTCCAACCAACAAACAGAAATCCCTCTCGTGCCATAAAGAGGGTAGGGCCCATTGTTCAAGACCCGGAGACACCACTTAAGGGAACACACCTCTACTTACCCTCATATCAGGAAGGAGTGAATTCCATCTTGTAAGACTACGTTCCCAGTGTCTTGAGCATGCTTGTCCAGGGCGAGTTGTGCCTATGGCCGCATGTCCAAACCATCCTCACCCATCATGCTTTAGTGCCATGTAATTAGTTTTGTTATTTACTTTCTGTTGTAATGAGTTTTGTGGGCGTATGACTCCTCGCGATGTCGCATGTTCACGCCTGCCAGACTAAAAATGCCCCATAATGTACTATAGGGGGGACCAAGTAGTCATCAAACCACCCCCCTACCAAGCATTGTATACTTTCTTGCAATCAAGTTTTCTTGCACCCTTGTATTCAATGCTCTCTTTTAAAGATGTTTTCAATGCTTTTTCTCTCTCACGTTTTATAAAACCAATTTTCTCCTAAAACGTGAGTGGAGGCTAGACCCTACGCCGAAGTTGTCCGCGATTTGCGATTTTTGTACGGCTGACTTGCCCGCCGGGTTAGGACAAGTGCCGCACAATCCCCCGTCCCGAGTTTGAAAGTTTGCGATTGTGACAAGTGGTATCAGAGCCTAGTTGGCTCATTGGCTTTCAAGAAGTTGTAAGCATGTCGGCGACCAAACAAATGGGCAAGACCCACGTTGAGCGACTCGTTGAGATAGAAGAACAGTTGCTATACCTGAGAGAAGTACCTGACTCGGTACGATACGTCGAAAGTCGACTTGATGAGATCTCCGAAAGGTTGGGTGAGATTGATGCAGTGAATGCCCGGATTGATGGGCTACCTGTACAAGAGTTGGCAATAAGGGTAGAGACCATGGAAAGCAAAGCTACGAACCCTTGTAGCACTGAACGTGGAGAAAGTTCCACGAGTTCCGTCGACAAGATGAACGAGAGGGTCGACGAGCTGAATACATCCCAAACAACCATGTTGCGGTTGTTCAATGAAATGACAGAAGACTTTAGAGCAACCATCGAAACCTTGAGAGGTGAGATGGCCGAAATGAATACTCGCCTGAATCTAACCATGCGAGCAGTGGAGAACCAGACCCCGAACCAAGGGCACGGGGTGCACAACAAATTAAGGTCCCGGAACCCAAAGCCTTCAGTGGGAACCGTGACGCGAAAGAACTTGAAAATTTCATCTTCAACGTGGAACAGTATTTCAAAGCCACTGGAACTACTTCGGAAGAGATGAAAATCACGTTGGCCACGATGCATCTCTCTAATGATGCAAAGCTATGGTGGCGCACTAAGGTGAACGACATTCAGAGTGGCCTGGCCACAGTTGACTCTTGGGAAGACCTCAAGAAAGAGTTGAGGGCTCAGTTCTTCCCCGAGAATGTTGAATTCATAGCGAGACGCAAGCTTCGAGAGTTGAAGCACACGGGAGGCATAAGAGAATATGTCAAGCAATTTTCTGCAGTAATGCTTGATATCCGCGACATGTCCGAGAAGGACAAAGTGTTCTGTTTTGTTGAAGGATTAAAGCCATGGGCAAAGACGAAGCTATACGAACAGAGAGTCCAAGACCTTGCCTCTGCCCTGGCCGCCGCTGAAAGACTCTTTGACTTAGGAGGTGATCCAGTTCCTCAAAAGAAGTACGTACCACCGCCACACAATGGGAATCGGCCTTTCAGGCCCACGAACCAGAGACCTGGAGAGACTGATAAGAAGCCTCAGACCTCGTCCTCGGGGCCTCCTCGAGGGCCTTACCCACCGAGGCAGAACCAGCAATGGCCCCTTTCTTGCCTCCTATGTAAGGGTCCCCATAGACTATATGATTGCCCCAACCGAGCTGCTCTCACTGCACTTCAAACCGCAGTACAATCCGGAAACTTGCCTGAACCCGAAGTTGAGGGCAACAAACCAGAGGAGGAGGAGAACACACCCAGGATGGGAGCCCTAAAATTCTTGTCTGCCATACAAAAGAAGGCCTCCGGGTCGAAAGACACACTCGAGAGGGGACTGATGTTTGTGGACGCCATCATTAATGGTGGGCTTGCTAAGGGTACCATGATTGATTCGGGCGCCACCCACAATTAAAGGTTGAAAAAGATGCAGGCAAAATGAAAGCGGTTAACTCAGAAGCTTTACCTATTGTGGGCACTTCCAGAAAAGTTCCATTGAAATTGGGGAGTGGACAGGTAATGTGGACCTTGTAGTGGTTCGCATGGACGACTTCGATGTGGTATTGGGAATGGAATTTCTTTTGGAGCATAAGGTGATCCCTTTACCACTCGCCAAATGTATGATCGTCACCGACAGTAATCCCACCGTAGTCCCAGCGAACATCAAGCAACCAAGCGGCATGAGAATGATTTCGGCCTTACAGTTAAAGAAAGGCCTTCGTCGAGATGAACCCACGTTCATGGCCATCCCAATGGTCGAAGAACCCTCTATGGTGGAAGAAATCCCGCCAGAAGTTTGCGATGTCTTACAAGAATATGTTGACATCATGCCAGATAACTTACCAAAAGCCTTGCCACCTCGGCGGGGAATTGATCACGAGATTACGCTCCTTCCAGGGACTAAACCTCCAGCGAAAAATGCATACCGAATGGCACCACCAGAATTGGCAGAGTTGAGGAAACAATTAGACGAACTCCTGACTGTAGGGTTTATTCGTCCCGCAAAAGCGCCCTATGGGGCCCCTGTGTTGTTTCAGAAAAAGAAGGATGGGACCCTGCGACTATGTATCGACTACCGAGCCTTGAACAAAGTCACGGTGAGAAACAAGTATCCAGTGCCGTTGATATCTGATTTATTCGACCAGTTACACGGAGCTAGATACTTCACCAAGTTAGACCTTCGGTCAGGATACTATCAAGTCCGTATCGCTGAAGGCGACGGGCCTAAAACCACATGTGTGACGAGATATGGAGCTTTCGAATTCTTGGTGATGCCCTTTGGCTTGACGAACGCACCAGCCACTTTTTGTACGTTGATGAATCAGGTTTTCCACGAATACCTTGATCAGTTTGTAGTGGTTTATCTGGACGACATAGTCATATACAGCCCCACGCTGGAAGAGCACCGAGTGCATTTGCGCCTCGTCTTTGACAAGCTGAGGCAGAATCAACTGTATGTAAAGAGAGAAAAATGTGCTTTTGCGCAGCAACGCATAAACTTCCTAGGCCATGTGATTGAATATGGCCGAATCAGTATGGACAGTGACAAAGTAAAGGCCATCCAAGAATGGAGAGTTCCTGCTTCTGTGACTGAGCTTCGTTCATTCTTGGGCTTGGCAAATTATCATCGTCGGTTCATCGAAGGATTTTCCCGACGAGCTGCCCCACTAACCGAATTGTTGAAGAAAGATGTAACCTGGCATTGGTCAGACGAATGTCAGAAGGCTTTTGAGGAGTTGAAGACCACCATGACGAGGGGCCCTGTCCTCGGATTGGTGGATGTGTCGAAGCCATTTGAAGTTGAGACCGATGCGTCCGACTTTGGTCTCGGAGGCGTACTTCTTCAGGAAGGTCACCCTATCGCCTACGAGAGCCGCAAGTTGAATAGCGCTGAAAGGAGATACACTGTCTCCGAGAAAGAGATGTTAGCAGTGATACATTGCCTGAGAGCCTGGAGGCAATATTTGTTGGGATCACGCTTCGTGGTTAGAACCGACAATATTGCTATCTGTCACTTCTTCGATCAGCCAAAGTTGACCGCAAAGCAAGCGCGGTGGCAAGAATTCTTGGCTGAGTTTGATTTTAAGTTTGAACACAAGAAAGGAAAGAGCAATCAAGCAGCAGACGCCCTGAGTCGAAAAGGTAAGCATGCGGCCCTGTGCATGCTCGCTCATATTCATACCAGCAAGGTTGACGGATCCATGCGCGACATCATCAAAGAGCAGTTACTGAGAGACCCCTCAGCCCAAACTGTCGTGTCCTTAGCCAAAGCCGGAAAGACCAGGCAGTTTTGGGTCGAGGACGAATTGCTGATGACAAAAGGGAATCGATTATATGTTCCTCGAGCAGGAGACTTGAGAAAGAAACTGATGTACGAGTGTCACGACACTCTATGGGCAGGTCATCCCGGATGGCAACGTACGTACGCCCTTCTGAAGAAAGGGTACTTCTGGCCAAACATGCGAGACGATATTATGCAGTACACGAAGACTTGCCTGATATGCCAGCAAGATAAGGTTGAGAAAGAAAAGGTGTCGGGACTTCTCGAACCTCTGCCAGTCCCATCCAGACCTTGTGAGAGCGTCTCCATGGACTTCATCACTCATCTCCCGAAGGTAGGGGACCACGAAGCAATCTTGGTTATCATTGATCGGTTTTCGAAGTATGCAACCTTCGTGGCAACCCCTAAGCAATGTTCAGCTGAGTTGACGGCCCAACTATTCTTCAAGCACGTTGTCAAGTTATGGGGCATTCCATCGAGTATTGTGAGTGACAGGGATGGTCGTTTTATCGGCACCTTCTGGACAGAATCATTCTCATTCTTGGGGACGAGTTTGAACATATCCTCCAGCTATCACCCACAGACCGATGGTCAAACCGAGAGATTCAACTGCATGCTCGAAGAGTATCTACGCCACTTTGTTAATGCCCGACAAAAGAACTGGGTCCAGTTGTTAGATGTGGCTCAGTTTTGTTTCAATTGTCAAACAAGTTCGTCCACAGGAAAGAGTCCTTTTGAGATTGTTAGCGGCAGACAACCTTCCCTACCTCATATCATTGATCACCCTTATGCAGGGAAGAATCCTCAGGCCCAGAATTTTACAAAGGAGTGGAAACAGACCACTGACATTGCTCGAGCCTACCTGGAGAAAGCCTCTAAGCGCATGAAGAAATGGGCGGACAGGAAGCGTCGCCCCCTTGAATTTCGAATTGGAGACCAAGTCCTTATCAAGCTGAGACCTGAACAGATTCGATTCCGAAGCCGAAAAGACCAGCGACTTGTGCGAAAGTATGAAGGACTTGTGGAAGTCCTCAAGAAAATCGGGACCACATCTTATAGGGTGGCGTTGCCTGCATGGATGAAAATTCATCCAGTAATTCATGTGAGCAACTTAAAACCCTATTATCCCGATCCAGATGATGATCGTCGTAATGCCGTTGTTCGACCTGGTATTGATCTGAAACAGAAAGAAGCCAAAGAAGTTGAAGAGATCCTTGGTGAGCGCGTCAGGAAGACTGGAAGACCCGTACGGAGGGTCCAAGAATTCCTTGTCAAATGGAAGGACCTCCCTACGGAAGAAACAAGCTGGGAACGAGTTGAAGACCTTGAAGCCTGGCTACAGAAGATCGAAGACTTCAAGCTGCGCCAGTTGACAGGGACGTCAACAGTTTAAGTGGGGGAGAATGTCTTGAGCATGCTTGTCTAGGGCGAGTTGTGCCTATGGCCGCATGTCCAAACCATCCTCACCCATCATGCTTTAGTGCCATGTAATTAGTTTTGTTATTTACTTTCTGTTGTAATGAGTTTTGTGGGCGTATGACTCCTCGCGATGTCGCATGTTCACGCCTGCCAGACTAAAAATGCCTCATAATGTACTATAGGGGGGACCAAGTAGTCATCAAACCACCCCCCCTACCAAGCATTGTATACTTTCTTGCAATCAAGTTTTCTTGCACCCTTGTATTCAATGCTCTCTTTTAAAGATGTTTTCAATGCTTTTTCTCTCTCACGTTTTATAAAACCAATTTTCTCCTAAAACGTGAGTGGAGGCTAGACCCTACGCCGAAGTTGTTCGCGATTTGCGATTTTTGTACAGCTGACTTGCCCGTCGGGTTAGGACAAGTGCCGCACAATCGCCCGTCCCGAGTTTGAAAGTTTGCGATTGTGACACCCAGCTCCCCACTCGGTCTTGTCCCCAAAATGGTAGGCTTATTGAGTCGGCGAACAGGCCACTCTCACCCGTACAAATCAAAGGACAATCCCTCATGGACAGGAGTCCATAATCTACTCAGGATTAAGGCCAAGTTGCCTAGGTCATCCTAGTGAAATAGAAACCGAGCTAACTAACGGTGTTACAGTTAGTGGTTAACTATTTCGCGGTCCGGTCTTTGTGCAAACTCATTGCACAGGATACCCTCACTCGCATGTCAACCACATGAACGCGTTGGATCACTACGTTTGTATCAATATACAAAGCGGGCCGTATCCATAGTGTCACCAGGATAAGGTACCCAGCCTTATCCCTATACTACAGACCCTTTAGGCTAAAACTTGAACATTGATCCCCGTATGTCACTACATACTAGTTCAAGCCTCATTCTATTAGCCATGGATGTTTAGTTTATTGGATTAGGGTTAAACAAGACAAGATATAATACAAACATTGAATAATACATCACTTTATTAATGTTCGGTCAAACGTACATTTACTATCTACGAGTTTTAGGGCATAAAACCCAACAAGAGGATCACTGAAACTTAGGAGGTGGAGTGCATGGTGACTAAACCCATGCACTTCTCCTCAATTAGCCACCAAATCCCACTTAATTTGTCATTGTCTTGTTGTCTAATTTTTTGGGCTTCAAGAGTGCATGAATTCCTCTTTCAATAGGGGAGGATTTGCTGAAGAAACAAGCAAGAATTATATGGTGTTATGCTGCCAAATTGACCTCTCAAACTCATAAGCTCAAAACTCTCAAAAGCTTGAAACCCAAGCTCATTCTCTTCCAAATTCCATCACTAGAGGATCCCACAATCCATTCCAAAGGCCTGAGAATAGCAAGGAAGATCTTGTGGTGGTTTGTGATCAGTTGGTGAAGAAAAACAACACAAAAATCGGTCCAATTTCGAGCTACAAAGAGGTTGATGTTCTAAACTCGGTTTTTGTAGCTTTGGACAACATGCTTTATATGATCAAATTGATGTTATTATGTGCCTAAAATCCAAAATTGTTTCCGCATGTTAGATATTAACACCTTCATTCACATGCCCACACAAAATGTCATAAATAGTCTTTAAATCAAAATTGAAGTAAATCTTTCATCACCTCTTTTAATTGTTTGAAAATGGAATAACATGTTTCATCTTCTTCCTAGCTTTGTATATAAATAGACAAACTCTTTTGCTCATTCTTGACATCTTTGTAAGACATTTCATCTCTTTCTATGTGTATTATATTATAAACACATTTTCTTAAAAAAAAAATAAATTCAAAATGGGTAGCAAAATGGTATTTCTTCATAAAATGAATTATATTTCATTATCACACATCTCTTCTAACTCTTTGCATTTTTTTTTTTTTTGACAATAACTCTGCATTCTCATCCATGGCAAAACTAGACCAAACTCTATATTGACCATAGCAATACAATTGAGAGAGGTATTAAAATTGTTGGAAATCTCTATTTCAACGCCAAACATAATTAAATATATGATAAAATAAAATTGAAATACCACAGGCTAAAAAGTCTAATTATTAGAGCCAAGTTTCGATCTTGGGACCTGTGGGTTATGGGCCCACCACACTTCCGCTGCGCCACTCTGATTTTTTTATTTAAAAAGTTGTTAAATAATTTACTAATTTCATTCATTCCTAATAAATAGGAGCAACATATTTTAGTAGTATATATAAAAGTATATTAATTGAAATCAAATCCAACATAGTAGGTTAAAGGTTGTATTTTTCAATAATGGATCTTATTTAAATAATTAGTAAACAAAATAATAAAATTATTTTTCTAAAAGGAAGACTTAACAACGTATTTAAAAGTGTTGAACAAAAGCAAAATAATAATGAAAATTTGAGAAATATAAGCTAACATTAGTAAAAGCTTTTTTTTTTCTAATTTTAATTATTAATATGATATTAGAAATCTCCCTCTAAACATAATAGAGAGCTTTCAAATCCAATTCTAGTATATTGCACTTTTACTTCTAATAAACATGAAGTATAGTTCATTATAAAATCATGTAAGTATGGTTATAAAAGGAAATGCTAAACCTAATCCTAACATGAGAGTTTCTCTATTAAGAAGATGATAGAATCCATTCGTCTCCTTGAATGAAATTCTTAACGGAGTAACTAAGAATATAATTTGCAGGGATTTGACTACTCCACTCAACTCTCTTCGACAACTCCGAACCGATCCCAAAATTCTCAAACTCCCCATAATATAGAGTCTTCAAACCAGTATCCCCACTCCATGGCATCCACCCAGAGGGCGAAACAAGAGCTTCGAGATCACACCGTATAAAAACTGTCCTCGAATACTCCTTCCACGGGCGCCCCAAGAAGGTCCTATGCGCTTGAGGCTTAGCATAGTACAAGGACATGAACTCCTCAGTGCCATTTATGAGGCAATTCTGGAACACGAACCCGGTCGACTGTGCAGGGTCGGTCCTACCGTGTGCGGTGATGGCATTGTCGTCTCCAGCGTGGGGGTTGAGTTGGCGAGGACGGACTAGGATTTGGCAGTCTTGGAAGAAGGAGGCTGAGTTGCCAAAGATGAAGTCCACATTGCCTAGGATGCGGCAGGAGTTGTAGAATTGGCGGAGGGAGTGGGCGTAGAGAGTGTCTTGGTTGCCTATAAACTCACACTCATGAATGATGGAGAGATCGCTGTCTGATCTAAAGGCCACAGCTTGGTGGGCATCAGGACCTGCTGTGTTTTCAATGGTCAAGCCACTAGCCATGAATCCGTCGCCAACAACTCCTGCAATTTCATATCATTTAATCATTCAACTTTTCAATATTTTATTGACATTTTCACAAATTTTCTTGGTGTATCTTATAAGCTTAGTTTATTTGCTTTTTCGATATAATTTTTTTCCAAGTTAATCACAATTTTCTTTAAAAAAAAATCCCTTCATTGAAAAATTTTGAAGTTATGAATAACCTACCTAACATAAATATAAATATATGTTTTATTGGTAAGGACGTATTTTCAATTTAATCCTTTAAAGATTTTCAATTTAATTGTTCAAGTTTTTTTCTCAAATTTTTTTAAAGTTTTGACATTTTTGAATTAGGATTTTTTTTCTTTGAAATTTCTACTTTTCATTTATTAAATAACTTAATTTATTTTCTAAATTTTTGCTATCTCACTATATGTTCATGTTATATATAAAGCTTACTATATTAGCCACATTCAACCTTCATTAAACAGAAAAGAAATTGTATAATTAAAGAAGTTTTGAAAAATATAAAAGAGTAAATGATTGAAAGTAAATTGAAAGAAATTCCAAAAGATTAAAATCTAAAACATAAATTTAGCCTAATATCTACATATTTATTAATTACTTGGCAGCCCCAATTTGGCTATTTTATAGCAAAATTCTCTCTTTTAGTCAAAGTTACAAGTAGAAACTGATAAAAGAAAAGGACTTTAACTTTTGCAGTTTCTGTTCATTCGATCTAAATTCGAATAGCTTTAAATAAAAAGTTCAGTTCAATCGATTTTTTTTTTTTTTTGAAAAAAAGAAAAAAAAAGAAAAATCAATTTCCGCGTGGTTTTCTTTTAATAAAAAAATCCAAACCGACACGACACGCTTATAGTACCACTCCGAATAACTTTACATTACTTAGAAGCTACACGAAAATAATAATTCACAAAAAGAAAACAATAAAAAAAATAATACTCACTCACCGACTGTAGCCGAATTATAGGTGGAAATTCCAGGCTGGCCCACATTCAAGGACCCCGTAATTACCGTTTTGCCCATCCCATCTCCTAAAAACACCAAATTCTTCTTCTCCACTGACACTCTCACTATCTCCTCGTAAACCCCTTCCTTTATATGTATCACAAACCTCGCCGCCGCATTCTCCGGCGCCGCCTCCACCGCCGCCTGCACCGTCGCATAACACCCCTCGCTCCCGTCCTTGCACACCGTCGCGTCCGCCGCCGTCCTTAACGGAAACACAAAACCCGACCCGGCCGATGATCCGTCCGACCCAGTTTTCCCCCAGAACCCATCCCGCTCTGTTCTCGGCGGGCCCCACTCCGCCGTATCGTTCCCGAAGATATCGTACGCCACCGCCATGCTCAGCGCGTTGCTCGACAGCACGGTCAAGTAGTCGAGAAACGACATCGTTTGATCCACCTCGCGCGTGTCGTTCACGTACTTGAGCCCCGACCGGCAACCGGTCTGGTAGAGCAGCGACGCGCTTAGCCACGCGCGCGCGTCCTTAATCCGACCAAGCGGAACGGCGTCGTTAACGAGGCCAATTCGGTACTCCGAGTAACCCAGAGCCTCCAGACAGCTTACCGCGGCGGCGGTGCGGTTGAGGTAGGGGCTCTCAGCCGACGAGTCGAGGATGGCCTTCACCATGGACTTGGCGGTTTTGAGATTCTCCGACGAGACCCAGACGGCGGCTTGGATTATCTGCAGCGGCGTGGGATTTTGCGGGAGGCGGTTGGATTGGGAAATGGAGGATCCGCATTGGTCCGGGAAGCGGGTGGCCGTGCAGGCGACGGCGATTTCCGGTGGGAGGGATGAATCCGGGGAGGGGTGGTGGTGGTGGGCGGCGGAGGAGAGATGCAAAGTGAGGAAGAGAGTGAGAAGAGAGAGGAAGAGAAGGGAAGCCATTGAAATGAAGAGATAAGCAGATCTTGGTAACGTGGAAAGGGGGAAGATAATGGAGGGTTTGTTGGATTTAGTTTCAAGTGGAGCATTCATGGCGGATATTTATAATGTGAATTTCAGAGAAATTGGGAGAGAGAAAGAGAGATGGTCACGGGTTGCGGCGGCGGCGGCGGCGGGGGAAGAGGAGGGTGGCACTGGCTATTTCAGTGTTGTGTATTATTTTCTGGACTCACATGAGGAACACAGATGGTTGCTATTAATGTCAATTAATTATCATTATTATTATTTTTTGTCGTCTTATAAATTACATTATTATTATCACTATTATGAAAAAAAATTAGTTTATACATTTAGAATTTGGGTTGTATCAATAACAATGGACAAACTCTCGACCAATTGATAAGAGATTTGAATTCTCTATCTCCAAATATTCTTATTAAAAAAAATGAAAATAAAAATTTAAACTAATAATTACATTAATTAAAAACGTAAATTTTCATGTCTGAATTTATTGGACATTCATATAGTTCTTTATATATATTGATCAATGTAAATTAGAGAGAAATGTAGAAACCAAATAGAGAGTAACAGTTTTTCATCTTCGCATATTCTTTTGTTTTTCCCTTTTTTTTTAAAAAAAAAATATGTTTTTCCCTACTTAAAAGAATTACATTATATATATATATATATATATTTTTACTATTTTGATAGAGTTTTATGGAGGAAAAATAATTTTATTTAGATGTAAAGACTTAATTCTTTAAATACATGGATCAATGAAGATTAGAAATGTTAGAATTTGATAGATAGTGGCAGTTTTTCATCTCTTATTCCTCTTGTTTTTTTAGAAAATTTTCATCTTCTTCTATTGATAATTTTTCTTGTTACTTTGGTAGAGTTTTATGGAGATTCTATTTTGATGATTTTGAACTAGTAATTTTAAATGAAACCATGTAAAAATAACCATAAATAATCACTAACATATAGTTTAAATTGATTAAACTTATGATAGTTTAGGATTTAAATTGATACTATTATTAATTTGGGGTTTATGTTCTCAATATATATATTATTAGTTTGGAATTTTAATTGATACCACCTTCAAAGTATAGGGACATAATTTGTTTTTTTCCTTCTCCTCCCTCTTATTATTACTATATATATATATATATCATTATAGTATAATTTTCCAATAGCATTATAGCATTACACAGGTGATTTATTTATTTTTTTTCTTTTCTTTTTCAGTTTAATAATGTTGATAAGAACTCTTTCGAAGAAAAGAAAATAGTAATTTGTGTGTTAGTTCTTATTGACGGGTGAAAATTAGGATATTTCTACATTTTGACTACAAAATGTTTGTATTTAATTAATATTATCTCTAGTTTCTTTCCACCTCATTAGTCTAAAGTAGTTTGTTACCATGGTAGTATTAGAAAATTTCCCCACGTGTAATATATGTGCATATTTATTGTTCACACGTAATTTCACACGTAATTTATTTCCATAGTTACCACGTAATTTCCCTACGGAAGTTCCTCTCAAGCCAGAAGAGGATGTGCGACCTTGTTCAAGACCTGGAATCAGCCCTTAAGGGAACACTCATCTACTTGCCCTAAAGATGAGAATGAGTGAATTTCATCTTATGTTGTTATGTTCTCAGCCCCCACTTGGTCTTATCCCTGAAATGGTAGACTTATTGAGTCGACAAATCCAGCTACTCTCACTCATACAAATCTAAGGATAATCCTTCATGAAAAGGAGTCCATAACACACTAAGGATTAAGATTGAGTTACCTGGGTCATCCTATATTGAAATATAAAACCTAACTAGTCAACGGTGTTACATCTAGTGATTACTATTTCGCGGTCCGGTCTTCTGCAAACTCTTTGCATAGGATACCCTCACTCGCATGTCCACTACATGAACACTTTGGATCAATGCGTTTGTATCGAATACAAAGTGGGTCATATCGCATAGTGTCACCAGGATAAGGTACCCAGCCTTATCCCTATACTATAGACCCTTTAGGTTGTTACTTGAACATTGATCCTCGTATGTCTCCACATACAGTTCAAGTTTCATAAAATAACCTTGGATGTTTAGTTTATTGGATTTAAGTTTAATTATTGCAAGACTAAGAAAAACAAATTCTAGAACTCCTTATTAAATAATTTCAATAACTCTTTATTGATATTAATTAATTTGTTACATTTACTTATCCACGAGTTTTAAGGCATAAAACCCAACAGGTTGTCCAAACATCTCCTGGAGAGAGTTCATAATCTCCCTTGTTGTTACCATAGCCTCGTGTTTCTTAGCCAAAACTTCAGATAAGTTGACTAAAATATAGACGCGAACCTTTTAATTGGTCTTTGTCCAGCGGTCATAAACATCCTTTAGAGGCCGAAGGACATTCCTCCGTTACGACGAATTGCATATCGTCGACAACAAGAATCGTATTCAAGCTTGACTTCCACGTAGTATAATTTTCGTCGGTTAATTTCTCATTTTTAAGCAAAGTGATGATTGAGGAAGACATTCTTGAAATTAAACAACAATGACCGTATTAGTTATCTTTGCCTTAACTCATCACACAAGCTATGAATTGCAAACAATCCAATCAATTTAGCAAAACAAGCAATCATAGAACCCTAATAAACTATTGATTTCATTTTGCAACAATGCTTCAAAGGTTTAGAGGAACAACCACGAAAGGGTGATCAACTACTCCTCATTTGAAATGAGACAATTCTCTACTAATTCTAATTCTAGAATAACTCATATTCCTATAAACATTAGCCACTTTTGTTCGGTCAAGGATTTGTCAACACATTTAACTCATCCCTGTAAGTGTAACCCTCCCACTTTCAGATCCCAGAGGTACGCACCAACAAGTTACCGTTAGGAAAGACAATTGTTAATTAACCTAAGAGACCCTATCCTTTTCAGGAATTCACGGTGTTCTGAACCCTATGACAGGCCCTCTGAAGGGGTCGTTGCTCTAGGACAATATGCAAGCGGATCATAGGACTCTCACGGTGTGACCTAGGGATGGAGACCGAAGGATACGTTGACAAGCGTCCCGCTCCCACTTACTATAGACACTTTCCCCATTCACCTTGTTATTGACTCATGCAAACACTTTTCGAAGGGAGGTCGCAGCCAAGGCGACACGAAACTGAGTATTGTTCTCAAGTTGTGAATATAGGGACATACGAACAAAACTTGATTTAAATATCGTTTGGTAATTTTCCTCCCACTAAAGTGTCCTACCGTATATTTTAGGATTATTTAACTTAGTTAAATTCGGCTAAGTCAATCTATCTAAGTCTAATCTTACTATAACTCTTATAATAAGAACTTTACACTATCTTCTAGGTGAATTAAACTCATTTAATTAACCTAGTGACATTGCATGCTAACATTAAATTATGATTAGTTCAACTTAGGTTTCGGGTTAGTTCCCAGGTAGGAGGTGTTCCATAAACCGTCAACTTAAATACCTCATCCTTAGACAGAACTTAACCCGGTAGAGTTCCCTTATAATCATAGTAATGTTTTTCCTACGTAATTAATTAAAACTATTTTAATACTAAGTATGAAAATGATTCTAATCCTATTAGAATATGATCTTAGGTCTAATTAATTTTAAAAAATTTAAAATTAATTTTATTATCCTATGATCCTATGCAGTGGCAGATCTAAGATTTCAAGTTAGAGGGGCACAAATATACATAACCATAATTTTAGATGCATTAATATATAAAATTCAAATTAAGTAATAATAAGGTTAAATTATAAACTTCAATTTATGAAGTTTTTATTTAGCTCATGATTTTGAAAAAATGTGTACTCAAAAAAAAAAAAAAAAAAAAAAAACAAGATTGAAAAAGTGTCTAATTAGATTCTTGAAGTTTCAATTCTATGTTCAATAGGTCTCTTAATTTGTAAGAGTGTTTAATAGATCTTTAAACTTTCAATTTTGTGTAAAATAAATACGTCAATTTTCTCTTTTATGTCTAAAAGATCCTTAACCTATACAATATTTTCTAAAATTCCAACACAAAATTGAACATTTAAGGTCCTATTAAACATAAAATTAAGTTTTATTTCCATTAAGTCAATTGATAGCTTAAAATTTTGAATATCTCAAAAACCTATTAGACATAAAATTGAAAATTCAATGACCTATTAGATATTTTTTAAAGTTTAAGGACCAAGTCGACACAAAGTTAAAAATTCAAGGACTAAATTATAATTTAACGTAAGATTAATTACAAAACTATAAGAAACTATTATTCAATTATTTATATAAATGTATCATCAATAAAATTAAACTTGAAACATTCATTATATTGTTTTGTTTTTGTTCCAAGAGTCTATAATGGGGTTGCTAATGTAATTGTCAAAAATGCTGAGAGGAGTTGTTGAGGATTGGAGGGTAAATATTTCGAGGTATTTTTTTTTTTCTTTGGTCTTTTGACCTTGGTTTTTCTTGCCCGTGTGCCGTTTTATAAAAGTATTCTTTTATTAAAAAAAATGAAATATTTATCAAATGTTTTCTAAAATAAAATTAAAATATTTTATGCAATTAGTTTTTAGTAATTCACTAAAAAGTACAATAAATGGGGCCTTTAATTAAGGTCATCAAGGGAGAAATCAGAAATGCAGGTTTGATGAAGGGGGAAATTTCGGAAAAAAAATTCGGAAAAATATTTTACATCCTGCAAAGGATGATACCTAAACCTTGGGAATGCTTGGTGCCCCCTTAACCAACAAACCAAGTTTCAACTTTGTTAACTATGACGATTTATATATATTAAGATTATAATGGTTCCATTATATTATATTAAAAATATAATAAATACGGGATAATTTGAAGGGGGCACTGACCCCTTCATGGATCCGCCCCTGATCCTATGTTTGCATGCAATTCTTGATTATAGATTGACGGTTTCTAATCATTAATTTTAAAACTATTTTTCAAAATTTAATGATTAGTCCTATAATCATGTTTTCTATGGTTTAATTCATTCAACAATCATATTCAAGTTAAATAATTAAAATCATATTGATTGCATTGCATGAACTTAATATAACCATTATATTAATTACTATGGATGTTTCTGTTAGGCCTCCAATTATCTTAACTTATTCTAGAAGGGGCAAAAAGGATAATTCGGGCCTGCAAAGTTAGTTAGAATGGGAGTGAGTGCAAGGGGAGGGGCCCGCCTGTGGGCATTATATGCTGTTGTTGTGAATAGTTGTTTTTTGTGCTTTTCTAGTGATAGCTTTTGAGGCTAGTGAAGAAGGGAGAGATTATCAGCCCTCTCGAATAGGCTGATTAGTTTTATAATTCCCCTTGGGGATCGTCCTTTCTCTCGATATCAATAAGATCATTGTGAGGATACCTCACAAGTTGGTATCAGAGCAAGTTCATTCTGGGAAAATTAGGGAAGATGGTGCAAAAACGGATCGAAGAACGCTTGGACATCACCGATGTCGAGCTAGAAGGAATCAAGAAAGAAGTCCAGAAGCTGCCGGCGATTGAAAGAAACCTGGCCAAGCTGTCGCAGACATCTGAGGAGACGGTGAAGGCATTGGCAGCAATCGCAAGTGAGATGGCGTATTGGCGAACGAAACCTTCTTCGTCAGGCGTCACTGGTAATGTGGAAACAAAAGGGAAAGAAAGGGAAGAGAGTACGACGCCGAATGCAAACAGCAGCCCTTCTCACAACCAAACTCCGGAAGAGGAGAGAGGTGTGAAGAAGGAACCCATCGGAGCAAACGGCAGCGAACGACTCAAGTTCAAGAAAGTAGAGATGCCCGTATTCAAGGGCGATGACCCTGACTCCTAGTTATTCAGAGCAGACAGGTATTTCCAGCTTTATCAAGTTACTGATCATGAAAAACTTGTGGTTGCAGTGGTTAGCTTAGAAGGAGAAGCTCTGAATTGGTACCGTGGGTTAGAAGAACGAGAGCCCTTCTCATCTTGGCAGGATTTCAAGAACCAATTACTGCATCGATTTCGTGATGCTCAGCAGGGTAGTGTGTTGGGACGATTCCTAGCCGTCAAGCAAGTCACGACGGTAAGGGAATATCGAAAAGAGTTTGAACTGTTGATGGCACCGCTACCTCACCTGACTGACGACGTTTTAGAAACCACGTTCCTTAACGGTTTGGACCCAGTCATTAGGGCAGCAGTAGAATGTTGGGAGACCAGTGGGCTGCATAATGTAATGAAGAAAGCCCAGTTGGAAGAAGATAAGGAGCAGACCCGTTCGAGGAGCAATCGGACTGGAAGTTATCCGAAAGGGTACTCACCCGGGCCGAAGCCCAATACAAATAGCCCAAAAGAGGGACAAAAACCTAATGACAACATGCAAACGCGTACGATACAACTGCCAAGTGGAAGAACACCAGCTCCGGTTCGAAGGGAAGGAGGCTCCAAGTGGATTTCAGAATCTGAATATCAGGCGAAGAGAGATAAGGGGTTATGCTTTAGATGTGACGAAAAGTTTACTAGAGGACATAGATGTAAGATGAAAGAGTTAAATGTGATGCTAACACACGATTGCGAAAGCGAAGAAGAATAGGTCATCGAGGCCAAAGTTGAGGTACAAGTAACCATGCAAATAGCTGAGGCAATCGAACTCACGTTGAACTTAGTTATTGGGTTCACTACGCCTGGAACAATCAAGATCAAGGGAGAAATCGATAACCAAGCTGTGGTGATTCTTATCGACTGTGGAGCCACGCACAATTTTATCGCCCAACGTCTCGTTGATGAGTTGCAACTACCGATCACAGGGACGAAAAATTATGGAGTAATTCTCGGCTCCGGGAAGGCGGTAAAGGGAAAAGGAGTATGTAAAGCGGTATCTATTCGGGTGGCAGAGGTCACCATTGTGGAAAATTTCCTACCCTTGAAACTAGGGTCCTCTATTGACGTGATTTTGGGCATGCAGTGGTTATATACGCTCGGTATAACTGAGGTGGATTGGCGAGGACTGTCGATGAAAGCCAAGTTTGGAAAAGAGGAAGTCGAGTTCAAGGGAGATCCCTCATTGACCCGGGCTCGAGTATCCCTTAAGAAAATGGTAAAGGATTGGGATGGTTATGATCAAGGGTTCTTAGTGGAATGCCACACCTTGGTGGTGGTTCCAGAACTATTAGAACTTGCAGTAGACTTACCCAATTCAGTGAAGAGTATGATCGAGGAATATGCCGATGTTTTCTAGAATCCGACAGGCCTACCGCCTCCGAGGGAGGTGGATCACAGAATCCAGCTGAAGGAGGGCACAGAGCCGGTGAATGTGCGTCCTTACAGATATGCCAGGGTACAGAAAGACGAGATCGAACGGCTAGTTGAAGAGATGATAATGGTTGGAATTATTCGCCCAAGCAATAGCCCATTCTCCAGTCCAGTGTTACTAGTTAAGAAAAAGGATGGGGGATGGCGATTCTGCGTGGATTACAGAGCACTCAACAATGTCACCATTCCAGATAAGTTTCCAATTCCAGTTATTGAGGAACTGTTGGATGAGCTGCATGGGTCGTGTATTTATTTCAAAATCGACTTGAAATCAGGGTATCACCAAATCAGAGTTTGCGAGGAGGACATACACAAGACAACCTTCCGTACTCACGAAGGTCACTACGAGTTCCTTGTCATGCCTTTTGGGTTGACAAACGCCCCCGCCACATTTCAGGGACTGATGAACCGAATCTTTCGGCCATTTCTGTGGAAGTTCATACTGGTATTTTTCGATGACATTTTAGTCTATAGTCCGGATTACGATTCTCACCTGAAACATTTGGGAGTAGTCTTTAATGTGTTAAGAGATAATAGATTGTTTGTGAATGGAAATAAATGTGACTTCGCCAAAGAAAACATTGAGTATTTGGGACATTGGGTCTCAGCGGAAGGGGTGAGAGCGGACCCAAAGAAAATCAATGCCATGGTAGCATGGCCGGTTCTTTAGAATCTGCGAGAGTTATGTAGTTTCCTCGGTCTCACCGGATATTATAGACGCTTTGTAGCGAACTATGGAAGCATTGCAGCACCGTTGCATCAAGTGATTAAGAGTGAGGGATTTCAGTGGGATGAATCCGCAACAACGACATTCGAAAGATTGAAGCATGCCATGATGACAATTCCCGTGTTGACTTTGCCAGACTTCAGCCAGCCTTTTGTGCTCGAAACCGATGCTTCAGGAACTGGCCTTGGAGCAGTATTGCAACAAAACCAAAAACCGATTGCTTACTATAGTCATACGCTTTCAATCGCAGCACAATCCAAATCAATTTATGAAAGAGAGCTTATGGCTATAGTATTAGCAGTCCAGCGATGGCGTTCTTACTTATTGGGCAGGAAATTTTTGGTGCGAACAGATCAGAGGGCCTTAAAGCATTTGCTCGAACAGAGGGTAATACAACCGAAATACCAGAAATGGGTCTCAAAACTTCTCGGGTATGATTTTGAGATCGAATATAGACCGGGACTCGAGAACAAGGCAGCAGATGCACTCTCCAGACTACCTACATTAGCTCAGTTAGCTCACATGGCCGTACCGGCCATAATTGATGTCGAAGTGCTGCAGGAAGAGGTAAAGAATGACGAGCAGCTGCAGACTATTATCAAGCGACTTCAAGATGACCCCGACGACATGTCCAAGTTTTCTCTTCAGCAAGGTGTTCTGAGGTATAAAGGGAGGTTAGTGATTTCGCAAAATTCATCCTAACTTCCTGCTATACTTCAGCTATACCACGACTCTGTTTTGGGGGGTCATTCGGGGTTCTTGCGTACGTACAAGAGGTTGACAGGGGACTTGTATTGGACGGGAATGAAAGCTGATGTGAAAAAGTATGTGACAGAGTGCGTTATTTGTCAACAAAACAAATCCATGGCAGTCTCTCCAGCGGGGTTACTCCAACCATTGGAAGTATCGATGCGTATTTGGGAAGATATCACCATGGATTTCATAGAGGGGTTGCCGCGATCGGAGGGATGTGATGCCATTTTAGTGGTCGTGGATCGTTTGAGTAAATACGGCCATTTCATTGCACTCAAACACCCTTTTACAGCAAAGACGGTAGCGGCCAAGTTCATACAAGAAATAGTGAGACTCCACGGTTTTCCCAAGTCCATTGTCTCGGATAGAGATAAGATATTTATCAGCCATTTTTTGGACAGAGCTATTCAGGGTACATGGTACAAAACTGAGGAGAAGTACACCCTACCATCCTCAAACCGACGGGCAAACCGAGGCAGTGAACAAGTGCGTGGAGCATTTTCTGAGATGTTTCTATGGGGAGCGACCTAAGAAATGGCAGCAGTGGCTGGGATGGGCGGAATTTTGGTACAACACCACATTTCATATCTCTATTGGCATCACACCCTTTCAGGCAGTGTATGGACGACCACCACCCCCTCTGATTTCGTATGGAGAACAGAGTACCACCAATTCTACCTTGGAACAACAGTTGTTAGATCGAGTTGTGGCATTAGGAGTTATAAGGGAAAATATGCGCCTGGCTCAAGAGCGTATGAAAAAGTTCGCAGACAAGCATCGAAGGGAGGTAGAGTTTGAAGAAGGTGACATGGTGTTCTTAAAATTACGTCCATACCGTCAGACTTCATTGGCACGACGGAGGAATGAAAAGCTCTCTCCAAAGTACTTTGGACCTTATCGAGTGGTTGAGAGAATCGGCAAAGTAGCCTACAGATTGGATCTCCCTCAGGCGGCGACAGTGCATCCAGTGTTTCACGTGTCACAGCTGAAGAAACAAGTAGGTGCATCAAAGGCGGTACAGACTAACCAACCGCCATTGTCTGATGACTTTGAATGGAGATCAGAACCAGATGATGTGTTTGCTTGCCGCAAGAATCAGGATAGCGGGGAAACAGAAATCCTAGTCAGTTGGAAGCATTTACCCGAGCATGAAGCGACATGGTTACTACTGTCGAGTTTTCGAGAGCAATTTCCTGAATATCACCTTGAGGACAAGGTGCAACTGACCCCGGATGGTGATGTTAGGCCTCCAATTATCTTAACTTATTCTAGAAGGGGCAAAAAGGATAATTCGGGCCTGCAAAGTTAGTTAGAATGGTAGTGAGTGCAAGAGGAGGGGCCCGCCTGTGGGCATTATATGCTGTCGTTGTGAATAGTTGTTTTTTGTGCTTTTCTAGTGATAGCTTTTGAGGCTAGTGAGGAAGGGAGAGATTATCAGCCCTCTCGAATAAGCTGATTAGTTTTGTAATTCCTCTTGGGGACCGTCCTTTCTCTCGATATCAATAAGATCATTGTGAGGATACCTCACAGTTTCATGCTCAATACAACTTTGATTTTCATATTTTTATTAACATAACACTTTATATTAAAGCCAATCATGAAAATCAAACAAGCATGCTGCAATCATCATATTAATTATAACTTTTTATATTTAACCTAAGTAATGACTTGCTTCATGCTTAACCATTTTCATATATTGAATATACACTTATATTAAATCACTCATGAAAATAATCATGCATTTCAACCATACATTATAACAATTATAATATATCAAATGCATGAGAATGGTTATAACCTAAGGTGGGATTATAATTTAAATGACATCCATAAAGAAATTAAACAGCATATGTATCGGTTAATTATGACCCCTAGGATAAAATAAAGCATAAATTAAAATAATTGTAGCTAGATTCTATCCTAAAAAGTTTTCAGTCGTTCAAAAACTAGACAAAAACTGCTCAAACCGGCCAAAAACTGCTCGAACCGTGCCAAAACCGCTCAAATCGAGTCAAAACTACTCGAATCAGGCAGAAAAACCGCTAAACCAATCAAACTTCTTCAACCAGTCAACGAACCGCCTAGACCGCCGACGAACCGTTCAGACCAGATCGCTCGAATCGTTGGAAAAGAAAAGAACCGGGCGCACCTCCCTAAACCGCACCTGCTAACGTCAGCCATCACACTTGCACGGTTTTTTCCTTTTTTTTTTTATCAAATTATAGCGCCTGATTTCTGTTGTTTTTGGTCAAATTTGGTCCTGATCTTCATCGTTCTTCAACCTAAACTAGATCCAAACTTACAGAATGACTCGATTTACATGAAATTACACCAAAAAACGCAGGGGTCTATACAAATTGATCAAATCAAACATGTAAATCTAAGGCCAATTTCCATATTCAAAATACATAGATGACTCTGATACCAATTGTTGGGATGAAAAACCCACGTAGCGGAAGACGTACAGAGGATCCAAACTCTATTTTTCATTAGGAATAAAATACCAGAACGAAGGAAATAAATTTACAGCAATCATACATATAAAACTACTGTAAACTAAGGGTAAAAACATGTTGAAAATTAGAATTTAATCCTAATTATTTAATTTTTTACAGAGAAGAAAGATTAGAACCAAACCTCTGTTAATGACTCAGATGGCTTCACCAAAAACTCCTTTTGGGAAGATTTGCTCTTCTCTGACGATCACAATGCCGAGACACCACCAAAGAAGCCTTCACCAGTATATCTCTAAGGGATGATTTCAGGTTATGAGAATGGTGGGATTCTCTGGGATTCTAGGGAAATTGTTGGGAGAATTTTGCTCTAGAGAGAATTTTCCGACAACAGTGAGAGAGTGAAGTCTATTATGTGATTGCCTCATTCACGCCAGAATGAGAAAAGCCAGATAACCTCCATAAGCGTGAGTCGTTGGTTATGGAGAGAGAAGATTGATCGTGAAAAACTTCCATGCTTGATAACTGATATCAGTTATCATAAAATTAAATTAAATTTATTTTTATTTATTTAATTAAATCAATATGTAATCAACTATTTCATTTAAATCATATTTAAATGAACATCTCCCACATAAGCTATAGTTTTAATTCAATTAATTTAATCAAATCAAATTTAATTAATTAAATTAAATTAAATAATTAATTAATCATTAAATTAAATATCCCTATAATTGAATCATATTCAATTATATTTCTCTCATAACCTATAGTTTTAATGTGCATCTAATGCGCATTAATTTTAACCTATAGTTTTAATATGAATAAAATTTATATTAAAATTAATACTTGAACTCCTTCAAATATTTAATCCTCCCATAAATTAATTTTGGCAAATTCAAAATAAATTTATATTATAAAGTTTAATTAAAATATAAACTTTATATTATAATGTATCTCCATACATTATATACTTTTCCTCAGTCAATTTGAATATTTCAAATTACTATAATTACCTCAATATCCTTTAAGAGCTACTGGTGGGACCTAATGAACCTATAGATCAGAAGCTCAAACGATATGAGATTAATTGGCTAAACTCATTAACCAAGTTAATCAATATTCGTTAATTGTGAGGACATACCACTATAGACCCACAATTGTACTCTTCTCATTGCAGATATATTTCTGTGTCCACGGATATTGACCAATAACAACAAGTTAGTCCTTCATGAGTGTTAGTAACACCAGTTGGGTCAAATTCCCTTTTTACCCTTAGATTACCTTTACATCCTTAAGTATCAGAGTTCCTCTAATGAACAACCTATTTGAGGTCTAACCATCAAACAGAAACCCCTCTCGGGATAGTGAGAGGGTATGACCCTTTGTTCAAGACCCAGAGACACCACTTGAGGGAACACTCATCTACTTCCCTAAAGCCGAGAATGAGTGAATTCCATCTTGTGTGATTATGTTCCCAGCTTCCCACTCGGTCTTGTCCCCAAAATGGTAGGCTTATTGAGTCGGCGAACCGACCATTCTCACCCATACAAATCAAAGGAAAATCTCTCGTGAACAGGAGTTCATAACCCACACAGGATTGAGACCAAGTTGCCTAGGTCATCCTAGTGAAATAGAAACCTAACTAGTCAACGGTGTTACAACTAGCGGTTACTATTTCGCGGTCCAGTCTTATGCAAACTCATTGCATAGGATACCCTCACTCGCATGTCCCCTATACGAACATGTTGGATCATTTCATTTGTATCGAATACAAAGCGAGTCGCATCCATAGTGTCACCAGGATAAGGTACGCAACCTTATCCCTATACTATCGACCGTATAGGCTGTATCTTGAACAGCTGGGTCAAATTACCATTTTACCCCTGGGTTTCCTTCTTCTTTCTCAGTGGCATCCACTGATTCATTCAGGCATTCGACTATGATAACACCAAATTGGTGCTAATTATTTCCGTAAATTTTTCTTATCCTAATGCTATTATTTGTGAAAATTGACTAATTTTGAGTCTTATTGATATATAGGTCAATTTGGTGTTCTCGGGATCAAGAAGGGCATTTTGGTAATTAAAAGTAGCAAAAGTCAACCAAAAAATCAACAAGGAGCAAAAATTCTGCCATATTCCCGAGAGGTAGCGTCGAGACGCTACCTCATGGCGTCACTGGCCACGACGTCTCGACGTTGTCACGTTTTTATAAAAGGGACCCTTTTCGCAATTTTAGGTGATCCATGTCCGTTCTAAGTCCGATTTCTATCATTTTTCTCCCATTCTTTATCAAATTTGCTGTACTATCTAGATTTCTCTTAGTTTAGGCTTAGTTAGGATGGCTAATCGAGCTCCAGTGCTTAGTTGGAGCATTGCAATGTCTGGCTAAGTGTAGATCGTCGTAGTTGGCGACTCCAAATGTAAGTTTGGCATTCCTTTGAGACCTTGTACCTAAGATTTCTGTGTATTATTGTTTAATTCTGTTCTTAATTCCAATTTATATTACAATTGATTTGAATCTTTGGATTGACAACCTATTGTGTTTCAATCAATTTCTTTGCTAGAATTAGTAGCGAATGAATCTACTGTTAATCTTGATTAAAAGGCGTTTTATCCCAATTGGTCAAAATTGCATGATAGATTTAGGAGTTAAGGCTTAGAATTGTATGAATTTAGGCTTTTCCTAGTTTATGCATTCCATCTAACAATCCATCATTCTTAATGCAATTAAAATCTAATTAGTGAGACGTCATTAGTTAGATTCTTAATTAGGTTCCGCCCTCGATGCCTTGGTCGGGTTAGAAATAATTGGGATCATTAATCCCACTGGCTTTTCTAGTGGGTAGTTAGACAATTAACCAATAATTTGTTAAATAAGAGTCTATGATTTGGAATTGCCAAACTGAATTCGGACAACCAACTACGGGATCCCGAGGTAAGATTAGTCAGTCCATCCTTTCATTTTCCTGTTATTTTAATTTTGGTAATTTAATTTCTTGCATTTTAATTTTTCATCCTTAAATCTTCTTTCATGCCAAACCCCCCCTCCGGTTACTAATTGAAAAATCTTAAGTTAATTTAATTAATTCGATTGCTCCCTGCGTTCGACCCTGACCACTATTTCTACAAAAATAGTTGTAGTGTTGTGGAATTATAAATTTATTTGATCCGAGGACTCGACAAACTCATTCGATCAGGCTAAAATTTAGTTCAACCTTCTGTTCTTCTTCTCTTTCTTTTCTTTTCTTCCTTTTTCTTTCTCTGAGCTTCTTCCCACAATTGGTCCTTAACTTGCTGAACCATGACTTCTGCAACCCACACAACATTCGCTACAATCTTGTCCCAGTCATTTTGCTCAAATAGACGCTCCAACTCTGGACCCCATCTTGATTGGTGTTTGCTCCTTGGTTTCTTTGGAGATTGATCAACAGCTGGTTGTGTGGTAACCTGTTCCTGCACTTGTGTCCCAGTTACGGTAGCATCTTCTATTATTTGGGCCATATTTGTAGTCGTAAATTCTTCATTCCCTACAAATGAAATACCAGTTGTACCGCATTTGTGGCTGCAACTAGGTTGTTTGGCTCAGCTTCTTCCTTATTTTTCCTGCGAACATATTTGATTTCAACTCCCTTTTCTTCTTTTCTCTCTTCATCTCTCATTGATTTCAGCTTTCTTGTAAGAAAAACTTATTCCTCTTCTTTCTTCGATTTGAACATGGCTTCTTCGATAGCCTTTCGACTGATCTTAGCTGTTTTTCTCAAGTCTTCCTCCCACTCTCTTGAACGTTTTCCTACATGGGAGATGGTTGTGGGATTTTACCTTGATTTTTTTACCTTAGGGTGGTCGAACGCTCCGAATGACGGGTACGAATTCATCTCAGAGATGGAGTGGGATTCGAAACCGCCTTTAACCTCTGAGAAGAAGAACCCATAGATGATTTTTGGGATGGAGTGGGGTTCTTCGGCTGAGAGGTGGAGTGAGGCTTCACCTTTGGAGCTTAAACTTCATGGGTATGGAGCAGAAAGGGTCACTAGCGACTTATGGACGGAATGCAGAGGTTTCTGGCAGCTACGATGGTCGAAGATGCACTGGAGTTGGCGGGTATTTTTGGTCGAGAGAGACGTTGAAACCTTAGAGAAAATTATTTGACCTAAGTCAAATTTTTGTTACTTTATATAGTTTTCGAAACTTCCTTATTTGAAATTCGCTGACATCATCTCTGAAGGCTCGAAATTGTGCAAGATTTTCGCCCGCAAACGCGGCACAAAATTTTGCATGTAAAACAAAAATTTCTTTTTAGCACAAGGCAGATTTTCGGTCGCATTTGCATCACAAATCCTGCATTTTCCAGATGCTTTCTCCTTTTACCCAACATTTTTCTTCTCCACACTTAACCAAAATAATTAGAAAGTTCACACATGTTAAGTATCCAATAGTGAAGAAGAATTTATATAATTGAAGAAGAAATAAGATAGAACATTGGTAAATCATGAAAATCTAAGTTTTAATTAATTCAACCTCCAGGTAAGGCTCTAGGTAGAGGTGTTCCTTTGTAGTCAACTTAAATACCTCTTTCCTTAGACAAGGTTCCCTCTTAACCAAGAATTGAATTTCTTGGTTTTCCTACACTATACATTATGCACATTACTTTTGCTTTTTGGGTTTATAAAAAGAAAAGAAAAATAAATTGAAATGACATGAAAAAAAAAGAAAACAAAACAAAATAAAAGAAAATAAATTACATATTTACAACAATCTCATATTGAATTATTTGGGTTCAATCAAGGTAATGGAGGCCTTATCCTTGCTTAAGCCTTTTCTTTTCAGGTTCTCTGTATTGCTTGGTAGGGTCCCTATTGGCCTGTTCCTCATCTCCTTAGCTAATTGCCAAATTTGAGATTCAAGATTCCTCAAAGAAGCTTGACGAGACCGCCAGGAGGGTGTCGAATTCTCCCTAAGTCGTCAAATAAATTTATAATTCACGACACTACTACTAATTTTGTAGCAATAGCGGCCGGGGTCGAACACAGGGAGGGGGATCTAATAAGTGTAGGATTTTTTGCTTATGAAAACAGGAGGATTTTTGGTAATGAGTGACAAGCAAGAAAATAAAATAAAATAACTGAATGCTGAATTTTAAATGACACGGAAACTAAATATGTAAAGGAAGAATAAGACGGGGTCAAATACATAAAAAAGGATCGTTGGATTAGGATTTATTTTGCTTGATTCTAATTCATTGGCTTCCTAGTTTTCTCTAATGGGTGCTCTAAACTGATTTCATTAGTCCGGTTGGCTTCTGGGTTACTCGGAAGACCTCCCTACACTAACTTGTGCTAATTAACTCACTAATTATGAATTCGACAATTAACAAGATTAATTAATAAAGACTCTATCGCTCGCCACCCCTTATGCATAATGTAGTAACCATTCGAGACTTCTGATACGATTACTACTTATATCTAACTAGATTATTAACAAGCAATTTTACAACTACCTATTAAAACTAGACGCTTTAGGATCGTGGATCCGAAATTATAGGAACTAAATTCAAATGCAATTCAAATCTAAATTCCTACAACCTTTATCATGCATCCTAGGCCTATCAAGGGTCGTCTCACGTAGAAAGTGGCTTGCCTCAACCCAGTGGCTATCTCAAATAACTGATTGAATACACAAGCTATAATTGCTTAGGCGTCAAACCTAATTGACTAACGGTCATGTATTGGTTTAAACGGGATTCCATGCAAAACTCAATGAAAATACAGCAAGAACATAAGATATGAACCAGAAAACTCAGCCAATATTATTGGAAATCAAAGCATAAATCCAATCCAACGATCTAAAGAAGTTTAGCTACGCATAGATGAAGTAAAAGCGATAAATAACATGAAAGAATCCATAGTAAATGACCAAGAAAGGTCTACAAATGTGCTGGAAAGTAAAAGAGGCAAAGAAATCGTAAAAGGGACCCAAAATCTAACCTAACGGCAGACTAAACCGAGACCTAATATATATAGAAAACATGTCGGCGTCGATATGCCAAGGCACAACGTCTCGACGTTGAGAACTTTTGTCTTCGGCCTGAAATCGCGTCGGTGTCGAGACGCCAGTCTCTAATCTCGACTTCCTGCTCTTTTTCTCAGTCTTGTCTCGCTTCTTTGTTGTGCAATTTTTCGCAAGCATACGGTTGCCCAAGTAATATTAAAACGAAAAGTATTTCGAGTATCGAATCCTCATGGAAATTGAATTATATCCATTAAGTACCTAGAACCATCATGTTTTAATTTTATTTAGAAGATCAACTCTTAAGAACCAAGAATTAACAAGAAACTAAAGAAATCATGTAATGAAAGAAAAATTCCTATTAAGGGGATTTGACCTAGGGCGTTATCTAGCGTTTTGGATATGTAGCTCAATTAATTAGACAAATGTACTTACTGTTGGGGGTGCGACCAAAGTCCCACATTGGCTAGATAAGGGGATGATCATGGGTATATAAGGGAGGACAAGTATCTCCATTGGTATGAGGCCTTTTGGGGTGAACCAAAAGCAAAGCCATGAGGGCTTATGCCCAAAGTGGACAATATCATACCATTGTGGAGATATGTGTGTGTCCGGTAGTCCCTTAACAAGTGGTATCAGAGCCATGCCCCGGGCGTAGCCATGTCGGGTAGAATCCTCGGGTGCCGAACAAAGAAGTTGTGAGCCTTGAAGTAGTCATGGGGAGATCCGTAGCTGCGCAAAGGCTTTTATCCCTTCAATTACTAATCTTCAATTCCATAAATCTAGAAGTAATTTTAAGCGGATTTCTCTTTCAAGCTCCTCCACATCTCATACCAACATAATTAATTCATGTGTTCATCTCCTTAGTTAATCATAGTATGGCATTAAGCAACTTCATTATCAATTTCTAACAATTATCTTTCATTCTCGTTCTCCAAGCAATCGTTAGCCATGCAATTAGGACCTAATCTAATTTCTCTCTGTCGAGTATCAATTTAGACCAACATATCAATTAATTCGTGATCAAGAGATTAAAAGCATTAAGAATGAATTGCATAGATGAAATATGAAGAACTTCGTTACAATATCTAATGAATTAAGCTACAATATCCAATTAGCTAGAATAATGGCCCTAGGTCTCAAGATCTACTCACAAATGGGAATAATTTTGCCCAAGTGATCTTGATCCATAGGCCTAACTCAAATTACAATAAGGAATTATAAAAAAGAAAGGAAGAAATAACCGATAAGTCGATCCCAAGCTCCCGCTACGATCATCTCGAATCTGGAGCCTTGGAGTATCGCTTAATTCCAACATTTTCCTCACAATTCTTCTATCTTTTTCTCTCCATTGAGCTAGGGGAAAGCTCCCCAAAATGAGATGATTTGAACATTGGGAGAGGGAGCTTTTTATAGGGAAAGAGGTTGGACATTACTTGCTGAACAAGTCGGTAGCGTCGCGACGCTCTGGCGTCATACTTTCTTGGCGTAGAAGTTGCCGCAGCGTCGCGATGCTACAAGGACAGCGTCGCGATGCTACCGCGATTCTGGAATTTTCTTCACTGCTTGCCTAGTGTCGAGACGTTAGGCCTTCTAGAAGCCTTAAACACAGATTTTTGCCTCATTTCTTCTTTCTTTTGGGCTTTTTGGGCCTCCACTTCAAATGTTCTCTTTTCTTTTCTTCTTTTATGGCCCAAAGTCTTCTTTTTACACCCAAAATTGGTAAAATTCTTGGTTTTGCTTCTCGAACTCGGTTTTCTACAAAATCAACATAAAAATATATTGAAGCTCTCAATTCATGCATGAAACTAGCTACAATTAATAGGAAAATGATGACATTTTTTGCATGTCATCACACCCCCAAAGTTAAAGTTTTGCTAGTCCCGAGCAAAATAAAGTAATACATATGAATCATAACTTGCATGCTAACAACTCTATCTTCAATGCTTCTAGCCAAGATTGCATACTATTGAAACAAATAAGTAAGCATGAACAACCATCAAGAAGTTTAAAATCTAATCCTACCCTCCTTTGTAAAAACGAATCATCATTTGCTTTTTCATGATTTTTACTAGCCCGGAATCATTTATATACTCCTTCATTCATCTTCCCCTACACTGGCACTAAAGCTCGCCCTTTTAGCCATCATACTTATCTAGCGAGCACTACCTTACTGAGGTGTCCATTTTTTTTTTGAAGATGAGAATCCTTTTAGATGTAGCGCCTTCGTTCTGGCTTGCCAACATTGGTGATGAAAGCATCCAACTACGAGCGCCTCATCTTTCAGGTTGTCGAGACATGCTCATTTCTTTTCAGCGCTTTCATGCAAAGGCAAACGATGGGTGTCATGAATGCCCCTGGTTACTAATGCTTTCAAGAAAGCGGAGCAATTTTTATCTATATATATATTAGGTCAAATCAAAGCATTTCTTTTTCTTCCAAAGCTTAGTATTACCTACTATTACGCAAGAAAGCTATCTAGATAAAATTTACACCTATTGGAGTGACAACGAACTTCCAAAGTATATAACTTTCATCTAGGCTTTTAAAATCATAATAAAGCAAGTGAATCATCATACTTTGCAAGGGGATCAAAGAAAAATTTTAAATTTTCTTGAATTTAGACATGCTTTCAAATTTGCAGCAATAAGAGAGAATCATGGCTAAGAGCAAATCATCAGACGTCATCATCATCAACATGCATTTAATTCATCATAAGCATTACTTACGCAAAACCTAAGCAGAGCGAATCTCCCCCCCCCCCCCCAAACTTAAAATATAAATTGTCCCCAATGTATGAACATTTAATCAGATAAAGAGAGGTCGATACTGCCCTGAAAAAGTGAGAGAATCTGAAACGTTTTGAATTGTCGTCCGAGGAGAGAATGAGAAGCTAGGCAAGAATTCTCGAGCTTCCTGCACAAGGATCGATCTCAAGGGAGCATTAGGATCAACACAGAAACTAAATTAAAATTTACAAAAACCTTAAACACTTGGGTTGCCTCCCAAGAAGCACTTGTTTAACGTCCTGAGTTAGACGGGGCTCGGTCACCCTGGATCCGTCAAAATCATTTTTTCGACCTTTCGCTCTTCGAATCCACAATAGTGCTTCACTCTTTGAGCATTGGCTTTAAAAGTTAATCCACTGCTATCCATCAATTCAATTGGTCCAAACGGAGACACTTCCTTGACTATGAACGGACCAGGCCATCGTGACTTTAATTTTCCTGGGAATAATCGTAGATGGGAGTTGAACAGAAGAATCTGCTGCCCTGGCTCAAAAGAACGCTTCTGGACTATATGATCATGTCATCTTGCTGTTCTTTCCTTATAGAGCTTAGCGTTTTCATACGCTTGACTCCTAAATTCTTCTAATTCGTTGAGCTGCAGTAACTGTTGTTCCCCAGCCTTCTCTGCGTCCAAGTTCAACTTCTTGCTAGCCCAGTATGCTTTGTGCTCGAGCTCCACAGGCAGGTGACAGGCCTTACCATACACTAATCGATACGGGGATGTACCGATCGGAGTTTTGAAAGTCATCCGATAGGCCCACAAAGCATCATCCAACTTGTATGCCCAGTCCTTCCTGTTGATGCACACTGTCTTCTCCAAGATTTGCTTAATTTCCCTGTTAGAAATCTCAGCTTGGTCGTTAGTCTGGGGATGATAAGCTAAAGAAGTCTTATGCTTGACACCATATTTTTTAAGTAATGATTCAAACAATTTATTGCAAAAATGGGACCCATCATCACTAATTATAGCCCATGGTGTGCCAAATCTAGTGAAAATATTCTTATGCAGAAAACGTAACACAACACGTGCATCATTAGTCTTAGTGGCTATTGCCTCTACCCATTTAGATACCTAATCGAAAACAACTAAGATGTACGAGTATCCATTGGAAGAGGGAAAATGGCCCATAAAATCCATGCCCCATACATCAAAAAGTTCTACTGCAAGAACAGGGGTTAGGGGCAGTTCATGGCGTCTAGAAATATTACCTGTCCTCTGGCATCTATCACATGTTCTCACAAAGGTATAACAATCTTTAAATAAAGTAGGCCAATAAAAACCAGATTGAAGTACCTTTGTGGCAATACAAGTTGGCCCAAAATGACCACCATAAGGAGAGGCATAACAATCATGTATAATCTTACCTACTTCTTCAGCTGGAATGCACCTTCGAATGATTTGGTCAGAACATACCTTAAAGAGAAACGGGTCATTCCACAGATAGGACTTCACATCATGGAAAAATTTCTTTCTTTTCTGAGCATTTAAGTCTGGTGATATTTCTTTTCCTGCAAGAAAGTTTACGAAATCGGCGTACCAAGGAAAAGAAGTTTTAACAGCATATAATCTTTCATCCGGAAAAACTTCTTTAATAGGAAAGGTTGCAATATTCTTTTCATGCTCTATCCGAGACAAATGGTCTACGACTACATTCTCACAAACTTTTCTATCCTTGATCTCATAGTCAAACTCTTGTAGTAAAAGAATCCATCTTATGAGTCTAGGTTTGGAATCTTTCTTACTACTCAGATAACGAATAGCAGCATGGTCAGTGTGTACTATAACCTTCGTACCAAGTAAATATGGCCTGAACTTATCAAATGCAAACACAACAGCAAGCATCTCTTTTTATATAGTGGTGTAATTCTGCTGAGCACTGTCTAGAGTTCTACTTGCATAATATATAGCCCTAAAGAACTTATCACAACGTTGCCCTAAGACAGGTCCTAAAGCATATTCACTATCATCACACATGATTTCAAAGGGTTGACTCCAGTCAGGCACAACAATGATAGGTGTGGAAATCAACTTTTCTTTTAAAAGGGTAAATGCTAGCAAACAATCTTTTGAAAACACAAATGGAGCATCATTTTCAAGCAAATGGCACAGGGGTTTAGCAAATTTTGAAAAATATTTTATAAAATGCCTATAAAACCCTGCGTGGCCTAAGAAACTACGAACTCCTTTAAGATTAATGGGTGGAGGAAGTTGTTCAATTGCAGAAATTTTGGCTTTATCAACCTCCAAACCCTTTTCAGACACTTTGTGGCCTAAAACTATCCATTTTTACCATTAAATGACATTTTTCCCAGTTTAAAACAAGGTTAGTCTCTTGGCATCTTTACAAAACACGAGAGAGATTATGCAAACAGTTATCAAATGATGAACCGAAAACAGAAAAATCATCCATAAACACCTCCATAATCTCTTCTACAAAGTCTAAAAATATGGCAATCATACAACGTTGAAAGGTAGTTGGAGCATTACACAGTCCAAATGGCATACGCCGGAAAGCATAAGTACCATAGGGACACGTGAATGTTGTTTTCTCTTGGTCTTTGGGTGCCATCGCAACTTGATTATAGCTCGAATAACCATCCAGAAAACAATAATACGGATACCCTGCTAGCCTATAAAGCATTTGATCGATAAAGGGGAGAGGGAAATGATCTTTTCTGGTGGCTTTTCTTAACTTCCTATAATCAATACACACCCGCCAACCAGTGACTGTCCTAGTAGATATTGACTCATCTTTCTCATTCTTAACAATAGTCATCCCCCCTTTCTTAGGCACTACTTGAACAAGACTCACCCAAGGGCTGTTAGATATAAGATAAATAATCCCTGCATTTAATAATTTTAACACCTCGTCTTTTACCACTTCCTTCATTGCTGGATTTAATCTTCTTGTTGGATTAAAGGCATCTTCCATTAAGATCTTATGCATGACAATTGAAGGGCTAATACCTTTAATATCGCTAATAGACCATCCTAGAGCAGATTTATGCTTTTTCAAAACGTCCAAAATTTTTTCCTCTTCTACTTTACTTAAATCAGTAGAAATCATAACGGAAAAAGTAGAAGATTCTCCTAAGAAAGCCTAGCATAGGTGAGCAGGAAATTCTTTTAATTTAGGGGAAGGGACATCAACTTGAGCACAAATATATAATGATAATTTTTCTTCCCGTCCTAAAGATCTATCAATTAAAGCATTTTCCCGATTAACATCTATTAATTCATCTCCAAACACGTCAAGCATGCTTATTTCATAATGATCAGCAGGAGACTCTGACTCTACACATGTATTGATGATAGTGTCCACTGAATTAATCGAGAAGCAGGAACTAACCTCTTCTGGGTGTTTTAATGCATTAAAAAGGTTGAACACTACCTCGTCGTCTTCTACTCTGAGAGTCGGGGTTCCTTTCTGTACCTCAATTAGCGCACGAGCGGTTGCCAAAAATGGTCTCCCAAGAATGATCAGGACTTCGGGGTCTTCCTTCATGTCTAACACTACAAAGTCTGCAGGGAATATAAATTTGTCAACATTGACCAAAACATCTTCTAACACACCTTTAGGGTATGTCATCGAACGATCTGCCAATTGCAGAACAATTGTAGTTGACTTTAATTCCCCCAAACCAAGTTTCCTGTAAACACTAAATGGCATTAGGTTAAAACTCGTCCCTCAGTCGCACAAAGTTTTTTTAATAAACAAACTACCAACAGTACAAGGAAGAGTGAAACTCCCTGGATCTTTTAGTTTTGGTGGTAGATGTTTCTGGATTATGGCACTACACTCGGCGATCATATTCACCGTCTCATGGTTTTCGAACTTCCTTTTCTTTGATAATATTTCCTTCATAAACTTGGCATAGTGTGACATCTGTTCCAAAGCATTAGCAAAAGGAATGTTAATATGGAGTTGTTTACAAATATAATGAAATTTTGAAAATTCAACATCCAACTTTTTCTTCTGAAATCTCTGCAGATAAGAAATTTGATTAAGAACTAAAGGAATAGAATCAGAAGACTTATCTGGCACTGATGGTGTTGTTTCTTCCTCTGGTTTGTTTTTATCATCATCCTCATCCAATATCCTTCTAGTGTTGGGTTTTGTTTCTTCTTTTCTTTCAACTTCTTTCAATTGTTTCCCACTTCTGAGAGATATGGCAGGGCATTGTTCTTGTGGGTCCATGGTGACGACATTAAAGAAATTTCCTTGCTGGATCTCCTTCATGAATATTGTCATCTGATCTATTTTTGCTTCCATCTTATTAATGACAATATCTTGTTTTTCTACTCTGGCTTGCCTTATTGATACTGCTCCTTGAACATTTTCATTCAAATTTCTAGTCTCATTTATGAAGCTTCCTAGCATTTCCTCCAAAGGGTTTTTCTTTTCTTTAGGTTTAGGCTCTACTTTCACTTCGGCTTTCGGCGAACTTGGAATTTCTGATCCTGTGAGCTTGTTTAAAGCCTTGGTTAGAGCTTCGACTTGCAACCTTAAAGCACTCACCTCTTCATTCTCACATGGTTTCTCCTTAATTTTGGACTTTGGTTGCCATTGGTAACTTGTCAAAACCAACTGTTCTACTATGGTTCTTGCCTCCTTGACAGTTTTGGCTAAAAAGTTTCCTCCAGCCGTAGTGTCAAGAATCGTCTTTAAATCCCTATTCAACCCACTGTAGAAAAGTTGAATTTGAATCCAATCAGGGTATCCATGTTGTGGGCATTTCCTTAACAAATCCTTATATCTTTCCCAAGCTTCATATAATTGTTTTTCCTCTAATTGTTGAAACTTTCCAATTTCAACTCTATGTTTGGTAATTTTTTCTAATGGGAAAAATTTTGCAAGAAAAGCTTTGACTAAATCATTCCAACCAATGATGCTATTTGAGGTTAACGATTCTAACCAATCTCTAGCCTTATCTTGTAAAGAAAATGGGAACAACTGCAAACGAATTGAGTCAGGGCTGACTCCTCCCATCTTTACCGTTCCACAGATATTCAAAAATGATCTTAGGTGATTATGTGGATCTTCTGATGGATAGCCTTTGAAATCATATTCTCTTACCATCTAAATGAGACTAGCCTTGAGCTCGAAATTGTCGACATCGATTGGCTCATAAGCTATTCCAGAGTAATTTAGTGGAAATTCAGGCAAGAAATAGTCTCGGATTGCATTGTCTTCTTGATCTGCCATGATTAAATCTCAAAGAAACAATTTATCCACCTTATGTCTTCACAAAATTTGCCACCACTTTAAAAATTAAATTGCAAAAATAAAATTTCTAAATTAAAATCAAACACTTAATTCTCAATATTAACGAAAAAACTACAATCTCCCCGACAACGGCGCCAAAAACTTGTTGTGCAATTTTCTGCAAGCGTACGCTTGCCCAAGTAATATTAAAACAGAAAGTATTTCGAGTATCGAATCCTCAGGGAAATTTAATTATATCCATTAAGTACCAAGAACCATCATGTTTTAATTTTATTTAGAAGATCAACTCTTAAGAACCAAGAATTAACAAGAAACTAAAGAAATCATGCAATGAAAGAAAAATTCCTATTAAGGGGATTTGACCTAGGGCGTTATCTAGCATTTTGGATATGTAGCTCAATTAATTAGACAAATGTACTTACTAATCTTCAATTTCATAAATCTAGAAGTAATTTTAAGCGGATTTCTCTTTCAAGCTCCTCCACATCTCATACCAACATAATTAATTCATGTGTCCATCTCCTTAGTTAATCATAGTATGACATTAAGCAACTTCATTATCAATTTCTAACAATTCTCTTTCACTCTCGTGCTCCAAGCAATCGTTAGCCATGCAATTAGGACCTAATCTAATTTCTCTCTGTCGGGTATCAATTTAGACCAACATATCAATTAATCCGTGATCAAGAGATTAAAAGCATTAAGAATGAATTGCATAAATGAAATATGAAGAACTTCGTTACAATATCTAATGAATTAAGCTACAATATCCAATTAGCTAGAATAACGGCCCTAGGTCTCAAGATCTACTCACAAATGGGAATAATTTTGCCCAAGTGATCTTGATCCATAGGCCTAACTCAAATTACAATAAGGAATTATAAAGAAGTAAGGAAGAAATAACCGATAAGTCGATCCCAAGCTCTCGCTACGATCATCTCGAATATGGAGCCTTGAAATATCGCTCAATTCCAACCTTTTCCTCACAATTCTTCTATTTTTTTCTCTCTATTGAGCTAGGAGAAATCTCCCCAAAATGGGATGATTTGAACCTTGGGAGAGCGGGCTTTTTATAGGGAAAGGGGCTGGACATTTCTTGCTGAACAAGTTGGTAGCGTCACGACGCTCTGACGTCATACTTTCTTGGCGCAGAAGTTGTCACAGCGTCGCGACGCTACAAGGATAGTGCCGCGACACTACTGCGATTCTGGAATTTTCTTCACTGCTTGCCTAGCGTCGAGACGCTAGGCCTTCTAGAAGCCTTAAACATGGATTTTTGCCTCATTTCTTCTTTCTTTTGGGCTTTTTGGGCCTCCACTTCAAATGTTCTCTTTTCTTTTCTTCTTTTATGGCCCAAAGTCTTCTTTTTACACCCAAAATTGGTAAAATTCTTGGTTTCGCTTCTCGAACTCGGTTTTCTACAAAATCAACATAAAAATATATTAAAGCTCTCAATTCATGCATGAAACTAGCTGAAATTAATAGGAAAATGATGACATTTTTGCATGTCATCATTCTTCTCGGTTCAGGGTTTCAATCTTTGGCTTTCGATGTCATAATTCAGATCCGCTTCAGCACAATTGGGTATCTTCTCCTCTCCGTCCAAGACATCGAGATGGCTCCAAAAACTCCGTAATTGGCCCGAGTTAACACCAATTGGCATGATCGACTCCCGACACGGCCTAAGCTCAATTAACCTGTAAATATGACAAGTAAAACATAAAATAACTCTAACAAGCTTAGATTAGAGGTGATAAAATAGGACTATTTAGGTCCTATCAAAGCTGTTTGGCTTTGAATTACAGAGTCATTCTTGGTCATGAATTCCTTCATAAGATTCTCCAAATTTGAAGTTGATTGGGGTTGCACAAGCATTGGTTGCTTCTGCAAAGGTTGTGCAATCTTTAGTTGAACTTGTCCATTGAAACCTGGTGGTCCTCCCTGCTTACCAAAAGGGACTGTATTGGAAGTATTAACATTTTGTCCTCCCCATGAAAAGTTATGGTTTTGTCTCCATCCTGGATTGTATGTATTGGAGTAATGGTTGATTTTGTTCTATGCACCTACAAAATATATTGAAGCTGGATTTTGAGGACAATCTTTAAATAAATACTCTTCATTGCAAGTAGTGCAAATGGGGGTTGAAGCTTGGCTCACAGATGCAACATGAACTTGATTCCCTAAAGTAAGATTCATAAACATATTGTTCATAGTTAGCACCCGCTCCGATAGTGTCTCTAGATGATTGGCTTCTTGGACTTTGACACTGCTCTTAGAAGGTGTTTCTTCTTCTCCCCATTGACTATTGTGTGCAACAATTGCATCAAGAATTTCGTTTGCCTAATTGAAAGTCTCTTTAAGCAATGAACCATTAGCTAATGCATTGACCATTGCTTTGGAAGCTTGAGTCAATTCGTTATAAAAATGCTCTACAAGAAGACAAGCAAGTAAGCCATGGTGTGAACATTTCTAATCAACTTTTTAAAGCGCTCCCAGGTCATGTCTACTCCTTCTTACGGTCCCTGTTTAAAAGTGATAATTTCCCCTCGGATTTGTACATTCTTAGTAGGCAGAAAATATTTCAAAAGAAACTTTTCAACAAGCTCATTCCATATGGTGATGCTATCCGGTGGAAAAAGCATCTAACTATGCTTCTACATTACCCTGCAAAGAAAATGGAAAAAGTTTCAAACGCAAAGTTTCATTGGATACTCCATTAATTTTGAAAGAATTGTATATTCTCAAAAATTGCTTCATATGCTTGTGAGGATCTTCACTAGGAAACCCTGAAAATTGGCTTATAGTCTGAAGCATTTGGAACATGATAGGTTTTAGCTCGAAATGATTTGCATCTATGAATGGCTCAACAATTTCGATATTCAGATTGTAGAAAGTTGCGGTGGCATAATCCCTAATGGCTCTATCCCTTTCATCTGCAATAAGAATAGGATTATATGCTGCCGCAGCTTGTTGTTGCACATTGTTAGGTTGTGCTCCTCTTTGCTGCGCACCGAGAGGGACTCCAACAGGTGGCTCCATAGCAATTTCCTGCAGAAAAATTTCTTCAGGGTTTCCTATTATTGAACTTCTCTTAGTTCCTTTAACTTTCTTCTTTGCTCCTTACAGCACTGTCAAAAAGTCTTCTCTATCTCAGGATCAAAATTGAATTAAGGTCTTTTGAGCATACACCAATCCAACCTGCAAAGAAATCCCTGCAAAAAGAATCAATGCCATATGACAGAGGAATTTGCAGTCACAAACCGATCGCAATTCCTGCTTTACAGAAACTGAAAAATGTTATTTCAACCGTTTTTCCCATTCCCCAGCAACGACGCCAAAAACTTGATGAGTGTTATGACACAAGACACCTCTAAGTGCAAGTATACACTATCAAGTAATAAAGTGGAGAGTACTCCGGATATCGAACCTAAGGGAGATGGTGACTAGTTGAAAAACACTTAAACAATTCAAGAAAACAAGAACCTCCTCTAAGTTTGCAACCGAGGATGGTAACCAAAGAAATAATTTGATGAAGGTTTTTTGACAGATGAAAGGAAGAATATAGAAAGCAAGTAAATAAAGTACTTAAGGATATATGAGATAAGAAGAGGAATTCAAATAAGAATCAACCAAAAGTTTTAAAATGTGCCCACCTTTGCGCTAGCAACTCACACAGGCAATGCGCACGGCTAGAGAATACTATCTATTAGTGCCCACATAGACATGGTATAGATAGATTGCTACAAGTTTGCGCCCGCAAATGCCCTGACAACTAGATTGTGAGTTAAGTCCTACTCCTATTCAGCTCCATTGTAGGTGCCTTTAGAAGACTAAGCTAACTAGACACCTATTTCTAGGGCTAGCTAAAACGTATATAAGTGTTGCACACGACTCCCAAAACTCTAGTGGTTCCAGTCCTATTTCTAGGATGCCAAAGTTCTATTTCTTGGATCTTTTCCACTATTGTATTTACGAACTCATGCATCCAACTCCAACGTTTCGGCTACCAGCTGAACACAAACTATGATAACTTAAGTGATCAGTTTAAGCTAACAATGAAACTTAAACTTCAGCAAAAAAAAAAAAAAAAAAAAAAAAAAAAAAAAAAAAAAAACAATGCTAAGAGGAAGCAAGGTTGCCTTTACATTGGTGGGGCTTTCTTCTACTCAAGAAATCCACATATTTGAACCCCTGAGAAAAAGCTTAGGTTATTGAGGAAAATAAAGTGCAAAATGTAAAGTAAAAGGTGTAGGAGTTGAAGAAAGAAATTGCATTCATATTAGTAATTGAAAAGTACATAAAAGAATGAACTTACAATTGAAACTTAAATAAAACATAAAGTAAAACAGCTTACAATGAAAATAAAATAGAATGTATAAGACTCTAGACTCAACTAAGGTTCTTTCTTCTCTCTATCTAACTTGCTCTTGCCTTTTTCAAGGGGTGACAAGTCTTTCTCTTCTTCTTCTTTCAAATGGAAGAGTCGACAGAGGCTAGAAGAACTGAAACTCGGATTGGTTACAAGATGAGAAGAAAGAAAAGCATAATAACTATCCTAGGACGAAAATCCGAGCTCTCTTTGCTTCTTGCACCTTGGTCACCTTATATAGACCTTGGAAGGTAGGGTTGACTATCGAGATCAGTGTGAGAGGACCCTTGAGAGTGAAAATCCACGATCCTTGGAGATTTGATACGAGATTTGAGATTTTCGAATGATTTTGTGCAAATCCCGAGAATCTCAGAATTTTGTCGAAAAGCCCAGTTGTGGCTGCATATTGGATCCAAATCTCCTCAGTGCATTGTCTTGACAAATTTGTCTTCAGCTAAGGTTGCTTTCCTTATCAATTTGCAGGTGCAATTCAAATGCATTTTTCATATCTTCAGGACCAAATGTGGGCGCAAATCTTCAACTTCATGTTTTGCTATGCTAACTTCTTTATCTCCATTTGTGGGCGCATTTCCACAGCAAAATGGACCTCTGCACAAAAACATTAACTTTGATAAATTCTTACAAAAATAATCTCTTTTTCAACACTTTAAGTATAAATTCTATATTTTTAAGATTTCTAGCATGATTCTTAGACTTTTGCTAATTCGACTCTAAATGATATGAATATAAGCACAAAATCCTTGTTTTCCTAGCAATAACCTAAGTATTTAAGGCTAAATAACACACATAAATGAGCGTTAACAATCAACAGTGTAATTTTGAAGTTGATCCTCAAGTATAGAGAGCTTAATAGCTGAAAAGTCTCTTGGATAAAATGGAGCATGCCGACTAAGCTTTCGTCTATCAAAAGCAGAAAATGAGTTTCTCGCATTCAAAGATGTCAGACAGAGAAGTAATTCAGTATTTGTTTTAGTAAAACGATTATTCAAGTCTTGAAGTTGCATATCAATGGCTGCATAAAAATACTTCAACACGATAATGATTCAAATTCGTAATTGGTTGAGATTTTTGTCTTTGTCGTCCTCGAATAAAAAAAAATATTATCCATCTTAAGAACTTGAATATCATGGTGATAGCATCTAATTCGTGCTATTTTATTACCTCTAATCTAAGCTTGTTAGAAGAATTTTATGCTTTAAATGTCTTAATTTCAGGTACTTTGAGCATAGGTGACATTGGGAGCCAACCACACGATTTGGTGTTAATTCAGACCAATTAGGGAGTTTTTGAGCCATCTCGATCTTCTTGGACGACGAGGAGGTGAAAAGACCCAAGTGGATTGAAGCGGGCCTGAAGAATTGCACCAAGAGTAAAAGGTTGAAGCTTCATACCGAGAAAGACCAAGACAAAACTGAGAAAAAGGCAGCAAAGCTGGAAGAGGGGTTAGCGTCTCGACGCTGACCCTGGCGTCTCGACGCCGACGCGATTACGAAACGGAATGAAATATCCGTAGCGTCGAGATGTTGATCCTAGCGTTTCGACGCTACAACATTTTTTTTATAAATATAGGGTTTCGGTTTAGTCCGCCGTTAGGTTAGACTTTTCATATTTTTACAATTCTTTTCGCCCCCTTTCTGTTTTTTGAATTGTTTAGACCTTTTAGGGTCAATTTCTATGCCTTCTTATGGATTTGTTTATTGTTTTCTATTCTTTATGAGTAGCTAAGTCTATTGGAATCGTTGGATTTGGGATTATGCTTTGAATGTAGGATTACTTGGCTGAGTTTTCTGATTTCTACTTAAGAATCCTTGCTGTTTTTATGTGCTTTTTCATGCAATCTCGTTTAAACCAATGCATACTATTAAGAACTAAGAATTGACGACTCTAGAAGAGTAGTTTTGTGTATTCTATCAGTTATTTGAGATAGCCACTAGGCTGAGGCAAGTCCATTACTAATCTCACATGTTTAGTGTGGATTCTTGATAAGCCTAAGATTGTTGGATTTTATGTCCTAAAACTCGTGGATAGTAAATGTAACAAAGTTAAAAATAAAACGTTACTGAAATAGTTCATTTTCTAGTTGTCAAAAGATTAATTTATCTATGTATTTATTAATCCAAATCAATAAACTTGAATCCATGGATATGATATGAAACACTCGAACTATATGTAGTGACATAAAACTAGATCAGGTTCAAGTACATTTCCTAAAATGGTATATAGTATAGTGATAAGACTGGGTACCTTATCCTAGGAAAAAACTATGTGATGCGACCCACTTTGTTTTAGTACAAACGATGTGATCCTAAATCGTTCATGTAGAGACATGCGAGTGGGGGCGTCCTATGTAAAAGAGTTTGTATAAGACCGAACTGCAAAATAAGTCACTTTCACTTTATAACGCCATTTACTGTGAAACTGACTATTTCAAGCGATGGCCTAGGTAACTCGATCTTAATCCTGAGCTAACTATGAACTCCTGTTTATTCGGGATTATCCTTTGATTTGCATTGGTGAGAGTGGCCCATAAGCGCCGCTCAATAAACCTGCCACTTTGGGGATAAGATCGGGTAGATAGCTGGGGACATAGTCCTGCAAGATGGAATTCACTTCTACCCATCTTTAGGGATAGTAGAGAGGTTGTTCCTTTAAGTGCTGACTCCGAGATGTGAACAAAGACGTGTCGCCCTCTCATTGGCCTGAGAGGTTTTAGGTTTAGTGGTAGGTGTTGGGTTTTATGCCCTAAAACTCGTAGATAGTAAATGTACTTTTGACCGAACATTAATAAAAGTGATGTATTATTCGTGTTTGTATTATATCTTGTCTTATTAACCCTAATCCAATAAACTAAACATCCAAGGCTAATAGAATGGGGCTTGAACTAGTATGTAGGGACATACGGGGATTGATGTTAAAGTTTTAGCCTAAAGGGTCTGTAGTATAGGGATAAGGTTGGGTACCTTATCCTGGTGACACTATGGATACGACCCGCTTTGTATTTTGATACAAACGTAATGATCCAATTAAATATAGTGATTAATTACTTAAAGAATTAATTAATTGGAAATTATTCAATTATGGAAATGATTAATCACTTATGGAAGTAATTAATCATTTATGGAAATGATTTAATCACTTATGGAAGTGATCAATCATTTATGGAAAAGATTAATCAATTATGGAATTGATTAATTATGGAAAAAATTAAATCAGTTATGGAAATAATTGATTTTAAATGAATATTTTATTCATGGTGTTTCTCCTATAAATAGAACACTAAACCTAGGGTTTAGGTATTACAACATAAGGCCACAAGAATGCACTCTTGCATTCTCTCTAGCCTCCCTCTCATATTCTCTCAACCCAAGAACTCTAGGGAGAATTTTCTCTCTAGAGCTTTTCCCATTCAAGATCAGGTAGTCCCACAACTACGTTCCTAATCTCAGAGTCATAGCGGGGAAGATCAATTGGTGGTGTCCCAATTGTTGATGCTTGGTCCAAAATTAAGAAAGGTGTCTGTTGAAGTATTCAGAGTCGTCAACGACGGTATGTTTGTTTCTCCCCTTTAGATTTAGATCTAATAATTTTTGTATGCTTAACCCTAAGTTTGTATAGAATTTGTTCTATGTTTTTTTCCAATGTAATAGTATTTTTGGATAAACAAAATTAACTATGAATCGGTCCCAATTACGCTTCCGCTTTAACGGAATTGGGGGATTCCAAATCCTTCAATTGGTATCAGAGCCGATCGTAGATTTAATTTCGTTTCTCTAAAATTAGCATTGGTTCAATGGTGGGTATTTTAATTTCATATATGTGATATGTGGTTTAATTTACAAAATTGATTATTTAGGCATATTTGTTGGCATTAGATTTATACTTTTGATTACATCAATTGTAAATGCCGAAAAGGAAAAGATTTGAAGACCAAGATATCTCTTGGATTTAAATTATTGTTATTTAAATTGCTTTCAATTTCTTAGGATATGCCAAATATGTCGGTCAATTTTGGTAGTTTTAATTTAATTATGCATGTGATGTATGTATTAAATTAATTGATTGTTACATAAAGTATGTCATTTAGCTTAAAATCCAACCATAGGTTAAGCATATTCATGCATATTTATTATTATAAATGTTATAACGTATGAAATATGTATTAAATTTATTTTCATGAGTATTTAATATAAATTGTTATGATTAAATGGATGAAAATCGAGAAGCATTGAACATGAAATTACTTTAATAAAAAAGTATAAAAAAATTATATTTATGAAAGTAATTTATATGCTTATTTATTTTCATGACCAATTAATATAAAGTGTTATGTTTTTTTTTTTTTTTTTTTTGAGTACATCAACATTTGGGGAGGGGGGATTCGAACCTCTGACCTCATGGTCGAGAGTACATGCCAATTACCGCTGAGCTAAGCTCGCTTTGGCTATAAAGTGTTATGTTAATGTATGAAAATGTGAATGCTTATTTTAATTTTCTTGGGTAATTAATTTAAGAGTTAGATTAATTGAAGAAAATTAATTTGAATTGAGCATGAAATTACTTTAGTTTAATAATATATAAGAGTTATATTTATATAAGTTATTAACATGCTTTATTAATTTTCATGATATATTAATATAAATGTTATGTTAATGTATGAAATGGTAATGCTTAATTTTAATTTTCTTGTATAATTAATTTAAGAGTTAGGTTAATTAAAAGGAAATTAAATTGCATTGAGCATGACATTACCTTAGATTAATATAATTGTTATATTTATGGTATGTCATGTATGCTAATGTATGGTTTTATAAATTAATTAGAATTTTATCGTTAATTTATTCACCATAGTAGCATGTTATAGGGTTAATTCATTAAAATGTATAATAGTTATAAAATTAATGAATAGAAACCGTTAACCTATAACAAAGAATTGCATGCAGACATAGGATCTTAGGATAAATGAATTAATTTTAAAATGTTTAAAATTAATTAGACCTAAGATCACATTTCTAATATGAATAGAATTATTCTTACTTAGAACTAAAATTAGTTTTAATTGACTAAGTAGGAAAAACATTGCTATGATTATAAGGGAACTCCACCGGTAAAGTTCTGTCTAAGGCTGGGGGTATTTAAGTTGGTTTACGGAACAGCTCCTACCTGGGAACTGACCCGGAATACCGGAGTTGAATTAATCATAGTTAAATGTTAGCATGCAATGTCACTAGGTTTGTTAAAAGTATTTAATACACCTAGATCATTAGATAAAGACCTTACATTACTGTGGTTATAAGGGAACTCTCTCGGTAAAGTTCTGTCTAAGGCTGGGGGTACTTAAGATGACGGTTTACGGAACACCTCCTACCTGGGAACTGACCCAAACCTTGAGTTGAATTAACCATAGTAATGTTGACTTGCAATGTTGGGTTTATTAAAAGAAGTTTAATTCACCTAAAACATTGCAGTTGAATCCTTTCCATAATTGTTATAATAGGACCAGACTTAGATAGATTGACTTAGCCGAACTTTATCTAAGTTAAAAAAACCCTAAATTAACCTTAGGACATTTTTAGTGGGAGGAAAATTAGAAACGAGATTTAAATCAAGTTTTGCTCCTACGTCCCTATATTCACAACGTAAGGTTCATGCTCGGCTTCGAGTCATCTTAGGAGCGGCCTCCATTCGGAAAGTGTTTGCATGAATCAATAACAAGGTGAATGGGAAAAATGTCTAGAATAAGTGGGAGCGGGACACGTGTCAACGTATCCCTCGGTCTCCGCCCCTAGTTCGCACCGTGAGAGTCCTATGATCCGCCTGCAAGTTGTCCTGGCGCAACCATCCCTTCGGAGGGTCTGATCATAGGATTTGGAACACCGTGAACTCCTGAATAGGATAGGGTCACTTAGGCTAATCACCAACAGTTGTCTTTCCCTTCGGTAGCTTGTTGGTGCGTGCCTCTAAGATTTGAAAGTGTGAGGGTTACACTTACGAGGATGAGTTAAATGTGTTAACTAACCCTTGACCGAACAATGGTAACTAAACGCTAACGGAATATGAGTTATTCTAGTGTTAGAGTTTGGTTGAGATTGTCTCAATTCAAAGGAGGAGTAGCTGACCACCCTTCGGTGGCTGTTGTTCATAAACCTTTGAAGTATCGTTGCAAAAACTAAATCAATAGTTTTATAGGGTTTCTTTGATTGCTTATTTGTTTTTGCAGAATTTGATTGGATTAATTGTAATGGGTTAGTGCGATAAATAGTTAAGTAATTTGTTATTTCAGCAATTCTATAATTAAATATGTGCATCGTCTTACGCCTATTTAATAAATAACGGTGATTATACAACAAACTTAAACGATTAATTTGTGGCGAATGATTTAAGATTAGTCTTAACAGAGGAATGCCCTCATGCCCCAAATATCTAATTCACTAAGGAGTGTTATTAATGAATATGACATTGAGCCTTGCTCAACCAAAGAAGACTTGTCCAAAGACAATAAATTCGATTTGCTAGTCTTGGAAGCGTCATTTGTGAAGAATGGTGATTCTACTTGAATACTTGATTCATGGTCACAAATCACGTTTGTTCTTCTTATCAAAAGGAATGGCAATAGCTTGATGCTATTGAGATAACTCTCAAAGTTTTGAACTAGAGAGGTTGTCTTGGTTGTAGCAATGGGGAACGTTAAGTTATTTTTTCCAGTGGGAGCAAATAAATATTATTAGAAAATGTGTATGTAATTCCTAAAATCAAAAGAAATTTGATTTTTGTATCTTATTGGCTGGAACAATATTACTCTTTACCTTTCCCTGCTAACGCAGTTCATTTCAAGAAAGTGTGTTAAACTTTTGTTCAGTTGAACTGAAAAATAACATAAATGTTTTTAAGAATAATTAAGAGTAAAACAGTCATGAACACTGAGTTGTTTGAGGCTGCTACTACTCAAAGAAATAAGAAGCAAAGGTTTTCTCCTAAAGGAAAATATCTGTCTTTGGCACTTAAGGTTATACCATATTAATCTCAATTTGATTGGGAGATTGGTCAAGAGTATACTTCTAAGGAAGTTAGAAGATGACTCTCAGCTACCTTATAGGTCATGCCTTAAGGGCAATATGACTAATAGATTCTTTTGCTTGAAAAGAACTATAGAGCCAAAGAGCCCTTGGAGCTTGTACATTTGGATCCTTGTGGTCCAATATGTTAAAGCAGTGGGAGGGCATGAATAATTCATCTATATTATAGATAATTATTCAAGGTATGGGTTTCTCAACCTAATGCAACTTAAGTCTAAAGCTCTTGAGAAATTCAAAGTGGTTTGAGACTGAAGTTGGAAACTTGTTAGGTGAGATAATAAAAGCATTTCGATCTGATCGAGGTGTAAAGTAGAAGGGACTTGAGATTCCAAGACTAAACATGGAATTACATCCCAACTCTCAAACCCCTAGAACACCCTAAGAGAACAGTGTATCGGATAAGAGAAATAAAACCCTATTGGATATGGTTCGATTCATTATGAGCTATGTTCATTTGCCTGACTCGTTTTGGGGTCATGCAGTGTTAACTGTCGTGTGTATTTTGAACAACGTTCCATCAAAAATGTTTCTGAAACATCTTTTGATTTGTGGATAAGGCGTAAAAGTGGTTTACGTTATTTTTGGGAACACTGTTCAAAAGTATACCTATTTGTAGGCTGCCCCATGGAAACGAGAGATGTGGATACTTCTTCAATCCAAAAGAGAATAAAGAATTTGTATTAACAAATGCTACATTCTCAGAAGAAGACCACATGAGAAATGATAAGCCACAAAGTAAGGTCGTTTTAATTAAATTAACTGATGAAGCTACAAAAATATCAACAAGAGTTGTTGATAAGTCAACAAAGGTTGTTGATGATGTTGGACCTTTAACAAGAGTTGTTGATAGGGCTGATACAACTGGTTAGTTACATCTATCTCAAGAGTTGAGAGTGTCTCGATGTAGTGGGAGGATTGTTCTACAACCTGACAGATACATGGGCTTAACTGAATCCCAGATCATCATACCTGATGATGACATTGAAGATCCATTGTCTTAAAGCAAGACAATGAATGATGTTAACAACGACCAATGGATCAAAGCAATGGACAAAGAATTAAAATATGTGTTTCAATTCTATATGGGATCTTGTAGATCAACCTTATGGGGTAAAACCTATAGGTTGCAAATGGATCTACAAGAGAAAACGAGACGTTAAAAGTATCTACATGTCTCAACCAGAATGGTTCATTTATCAAGATCAAAAGCAAAAGGGTTTGCAAGCTTAAGTGATCCATTCATGGATTGACCTAAGCAATTCGATCTCAGAATATAAGATTTGATATTGTGTTCAAATCTTTTGGCTTTGATAAGAACATTGATGAATCTTGTCTTGACAAGAATATCGTCAATAGTTCAGTAGCTTTATTAGTGTTGTAAATGATTGATATCCTAATCATTGGGAATGATGTAGGTTATCTTACTGACTAGTAAAATGAGCTAGCAGCTCATTTCCAAATGGAAATTTGGGAGAATCCGAGTTTATTCTTGAGATCCAAATCATTAGGAATCGTAAGAAACAAAAGCTAGTCTTGTCTCAAGTGACTTATATCTACAAGATGTCAATTAGATATAAGATGCAGAATTCCAAGAAGGGTTCACTACCTTTCAGGCGTGGAATTCTTTTTGTCTAAGAAACTATTTCCTAAGACACCTCAAGAAGTTGAGGAGATGAGACGAATGCCCTATGCAATAGGGATTGTCAGTAAGTATCAATCTAATCCAAGATTTAATCATTGAAAAACCGTTAAGAATATCCTCAAGTATTCGAGGAGAACGAGGAACTATATGCTCGTGTATGGAACTAAGGATTTGATCCTTACAGGATACACTGACACAAATTTTAAGACTGATAAGGATTTGAGAAAATTTACATCAGTATCTGTGGTCACTCTTTATGATGGAGCTAAAATATTACATAGTTACAGTCTTGACCGTATAGGTCGAAAACATAGCTGCTTGTGAAGCAGCGATAGAGACTGTATGACTTAGAAAGTTCTTGATTGATTTGGAATGTGTTCCAAATGTGAACTTGTCCATCACACTTTATAGTGATATAGTGGTGTTGTGGCAAATTCAAAAGAACATCGCAGCCCAAGACAAGCAGACACATTAAATTGAATGAAATATTGATGATTCATTTACAAAGACTCTCTCGGCTAAAGTGTTTGAGGGTCATCTAGAAGGTCTAGATCTACGAGATATGTATAAAGGTGTAATCTAGGGCAAGTGGGAGAAATGTAATGGGTATAGTGATATCATTATGTAATGGGTACAGTGATGCCCTAGTTTATTGTATTTGTACATTGTATATGTTTTATACATGTATTTATACACCCGCTGCTGTATAGATTATTGTACATCCCACTAAACTAGAGTTTTAGTTCAAGTGGGAGTTTGTTGGGTTTTATGCCCTAAAACTCGTAGATAGTGAATGTAAACAAATTGTATACTTGTTTTAATAAAGTGTTATTGAGTTTCTACAATAAAGTGTTATTGTTAAATATTGCACAATTTAACCCAAATCCAATAAACTAAGATCCAAGGCTGTATGTATGTAACTTGAACTAGTATGTGGGGACATATGGGGATCGATGTTCGAGTAACAACCTAAAAGGTCTATAGTACAAGGATAAGGTTGCGTACCTTATCCTAGTAACACTATGAGATACAACCCGCTTTGTATTTGATACAGACGTATTGATCCAAAGCGTCCATGTAGTAGACAGCAAGTGGGGGTATCCTATGAGGGATTGTCCTTTGATTTGGTAACTCAGTCTTAATCCTGAGTGTGTCATGAACTCCTTCTCATGAGGGATTGTCCTTTGATTAGCATGGGTGAGAGTGGCCAATACGCCGACTCAATATGCCTTCCTTTTTTGGGACAAGACCGAGTGGGAGGTTGGGGACATGACAACACAAGAAGGAATTTACTCCTTCCAACTTTCTAGGAGAAGTAGATGAGTGTTCCCTTAAGTGGTGACTCCGAGACTTGAACAAAGGGATCCCACCCTCTCACTGGCCCGAGAGGAACTTTCTGTTTATTGGTTGGACCATAAACAAATTGTTCATTAGAGGAGCATTGGTACTTAAGGAGACAGATGTAACACAGGGGTAAAACGGTAATTTGACCCAGCTGTAGTTACGAACACTCGTGAAGGATTGACTTACCGGTATAGGTCTATATCCGTGGACACAAAAATGTTCTACAGTGAGAAGAGTTCAGCTGTGGGTCTTTAGTGGAATGACCCACAGTTAATGAATATTGGTTAACGTGATTAATGAGTTTAATCAGTTAACCTCATATCATTAGAGTTTCTAATCTATAGGTCAATTAGGTCCCCCTGCTAGCTCGTAAAGAGTAATTAGGAACAAATATATCTTGAGAGAATTTGAATAGTTCAAATTCATATTGGGAATTAAGTTAATTGTTTGAGATACAAATTAATATAATGTATAGTGATGCATTAAAATATAAAGTCTAATTTGAGATTAAACTTTATTATATTGAGAGATTGATATATTTGAAAGAGTTCAAATATATGTCTAATTAAATATATGGTATTTAATTAGAAGATGAATTAATTAATTATGAATTAATTAACTATTCAATTTAGTTTAAATTAAATGAGATTTAATTAAACTATAGTCTATGAGAGAAATAAATATTTGAAGAAATTCAAATATTAATATGAATTTGATTCATATTAAATTTATAGGATATAAGATAATTTGAAGGAGTTCAAATTTTAATATGAATTTGATTCATATTATAGAATTAATTAATTGAAGGCCTGAAATTAAATATATGATATTTAATTGGATAATTAACTAATTAACTAATAGAAGGTCTGAAATTAAATATATGATATTTAATTTGTGATTAATTAATTAAAGAATTAATTGATTGGAAATTATTCAATTATGGAAATGATTAATCACTTATGGAAGTAATTAATCATTTATGGAAATGATTTAATCACTTATGGAAGTGATCAATCATTTATGGAAAAGATTAATCAATTATGGAATTGATTAATTATGGAAAAAATTAAATCAGTTATGGAAATAATTGATTTTAAATGAATATTTTATTCATGGTCTTTCTCCTATAAATAGAACACTAAACCTAGGGTTTAGGTATTACAACATAAGGCCACAAGAATGCACTCTTGCATTCTCTCTAGCCTCCCTCTCTTATTCTCTCAACCCAAGAACTCTAGGGAGAATTTTCTCTCTAGAGCTTTTCCCATTCAAGATTAGGTAGTCCCACAACTACGTTCCTAATCTCAGAGTCATAGCGGGGAAGATCAATTGGTGGTGTCCCAATTGTTGATGTTTGGTCCAACATCAAGAAAGGTGTCCGTTGAAGTAGAGTCGTCAACGACGGTATGTTTGCTTCTCCATTTTAGATTTAGATCTAATAATTTTTGTATGCTTAGCCCTAAGTTTGTATAGAATTTGTTCTATGTTTTTTGCCAATGTAATAGTATTTTTGGATAAACAAAATAACTACGAATCGGTCCCAATTACGCTTCTGCTTTAACGGAATTGGGGAATTCCAAATCCTTCAATTTCCTTGTGGACCTACATAAAAGACAGATGCGGGGCTCCGTGGGCAATTATCAGCGATGTGTTCCTCACCACATATCTCACAACAGGGAGAAGAAATAGCATTGGCAGGGGCTATGTTGGCTTGATTGTTCATGGTCATGTCGATCATCTGTTGGGTTTTATGCCTTAAAACTCGTAGATAGTAAATGTACTTTTGACCGAACATTAATAAAAATGATGAATTATTCAATGTTTGTATTATATCTTGTCTTAATAACCCTAATCCAATAAACTAAACATCCAAGGCTAATAGAATGAGGCTTGAACTAGTATGTAGGGACATACGGGGATCAATGTTCAAGTTTTAGCCTAAAGGGTCTGTAGTATAAGGATAAGGTTGGGTACCTTATCCTGGTGACACTATGGATACGGCCCGCTTTGTATATTGATACAAACGTAGTGATCCAACGCGTTCATGTGGTTGACATGCGAGTGAGGGTATCCTGTGCAATGAGTTTGCACAAAGACCGGACCGCGAAATAATTAACCACTAACTGTAACACCGTTAGTTAGCTCGGTTTCTATTTCACTAGGATGACCTAGGCAACTTGGCCTTAATCCTGAGTGGATTATGGACTCCTGTCCATGAGGGATTGTCCTTTGATTTGTACGGGTGAGAGTGGTCTGTTCGCCGACTCAATAAGCCTACCATTTTGGGGACAAGACCGAGTGGGGAGCTGGGAACGTAGTCTTACAAGATGGAATTCACTCCTTCCCGATATTAGGGTAAGTAGAGGTGTGTTCCCTTAAGTGGTGTCTCCGGGTCTTGAACAATGGGCCCTACCCTCTTTATGGCACGAGAGAGATTTCTGTTTGATGGTTGGACCACAAACAGGTTGTTCATTAGAGGAGCACTGGTACTTAAGGACCAAGAGGTAGCCTAGGGGTAAAACGGTAATTTGACCTAGCTGGGATATGAACACACGTGAAGGACTAACTTGCTGTTGACGGTCGATATCCGTGGACACAGAAATATATCTGCAGTGAGAAGAGTGCAGCTGTGGTTCTATAGTGGAGTGAACCACAGTTAACGAACATTGATTAATTTGGTTAATGAGTTTAGCCAATTAATCTCACATCGTTGGAGCTTCTGATCTGTAGGTCCATTAGGTCCCACCGGTAACTCTATAAGGGCGTTGAGGTAAATTTCTAAGGGAGAATTGAATATTCGAAGAGGTTCGAATAGTAAAATAAAATATGAATTTGATTCATATTATAAAACTATAGGTTATAATTAATGCACATTAGATGTACATTAATACTATAGTTTATTTTTTAGAGGAATATAATTAAATATGAGATATTTAATTATGATATTAATTAATTAGAGAATTAATTAATTATTGTTTTAATTCAGTTCAATTAAATTTGATTTAATTGAATTAGATTAAAACTTTAGGTTATGTGGGAATGTTATGTAAATATATGATTTACATTAATTATAATAATTAGTTAGTTTAATTGTTAAATTAATTATATTATTAAAAATTGGTTAATAATTTTGAATTATTAATTAATTTTGTTTATCAGTTAGTTGAACTGATAAAGTCTTCCATTTAACTTGGGGTTTACGTGTGAAGAGGAGTTAAATTAGGGAGTGGGAAGTTTTATCGGTAGAATAACCTCTCCCCAATATAATCTCATTCGTTGAGTTGGTTACGTAGTTTTTTTCCACTCTTCACACGTCATTCCCTCTCTCTCTCACTCTCCAGATCTCTCTGCAATTTCTCTCAAGAATACAGAGAAGAAAAAGACTCCTAACCCTTAGAAAATTTCGCTCCCACAAGCACCTATCGCATATCCTTCAAGAGAATACCGGTGCAACCATTTGGTGGTGTTCGTGATTAATTTCCAGCGGAGAAAAGAGACTTTTGTTGCTGTTTTTTGGGTGGAGAACCAAGGGATTTTGGTGAAACGTGTCAAGAACATCTTCAAAGGTATAGTGTTCTTGATCTTGGATCAATAGGATCCAATTTAGATTAGATCTAAATAGAAATCAGCATGTTTTATAATTAAAATTCAGTAGTTTTTATTTATTTTACTGCTGTATTTTAATTTGCCAACGTACGGTATTTTATTCCGAATTAAAAATTGAGTTAAGGTTTTTGGTTGCTTCCGCTACGCTAGGGCTTTAATCCCTGCATCATCATGCTATGGATGGCCTTGATCTGGGCTTGCATAGTAGAACCAGCCTCTGTTTCCACTGCTTTTACTGGATTCTTCAAAATGGTTGTTGGTTCATTTTCTCCCCAATGTCGATTGTTGGTGGCTATGGTGTCTAGAATAGCATGCGCCTCATTTGAAGATCACTTCTTCAGGAAAGATCTGTTTGCAGATGCGTTGACTAGTGCCTTCAAAGTTTGACCTAATCCACTATAAAAATGCTCCAAGATAATGCAAGCAGGCAATCCGTGGTGTGGACACTTCCAAACCAGCCTTTGAAATCTTTCCCAAGCTGCATCCAAAGGTTCATTGTAAGATTGTCTGAAAGCAATAATTTCAGCTCTATGTTTGGCATTTTATTGGAGGGAAAAAACTTCTCTAAGAATTTCTCAGCCAAATCATTCCAAGAAGTGATGGAGTTTGGAGGAAATGAATCTAACCAAGCTTCAGCATCTCCCTGCAAAGAAAATGGAAAAAGCTTTAGCTTCAATGTTTCTTTAGGCACTCCTGTAACTTTAAAAGAATTGCAAACTCTTAAAAATAGTTTGATATGCTTGTGTGGATCTTCATTTGGAAGTCCAAAGAATTGGCCCATGGTATTCAACATTTGGAACATCACTGGTTTAAGTTTAAACTGCGGAGCATCTATTGGTGGCTCCAAAATTCATGGATTTAATGTCTGAAAAACTGGTAAAGCTAGTCCCTTATTGCTCTATTGCGGTCTTCAGCAATGTAAATTGGATTTTCTTGTTGTGGCACCGTGGAACTGGAGGAACAGGAGAAATTCTCCCACCATTTTGCTCCGTTCCACGATTCTGTGGATCAACTTGAGGATCGACTCCAGGAGGTTCCATCGGAAACTCTTGTATGTAAGAAGCTTCTTCTAGAGGTTCCTGTGCGCTTAACTCTTGTTGTTCCTTTTTCTTTCGTCTTTGTTCCTTCCTTCGACGACGAAAGGTTCATTCTATCTCTAGATCAATGTCAAGGAGTGGATACCCCTTGTCCATGCACTAACTTCAACCTGCAAAAGCAAAACAAATGCAAACCGAAGTCAAATTCCCTTTGAGACAGAAATGCGGTCGCAATCTGATCGTAGTTTCAAAAACAAAACTGGTTTCACTTTTGGCCCCCGGCAACGGCGCCAAAAACTTGGTGAAGTAGAGGCTGAATGGATGGATGTGAGATAAGATGATAAATATTAATAAAGTTAAATTCAGCCAACCTTAGTGCAAGTATACACTATCGCACGTAGTAATAAAAACCTTAGAAGTATTCCAAGGGTGTATCGATCCCACGATGACTTAATTGGAAATTCAGATTTGAAGAAGAAACTGCTCAACTGATTGCAATTGAAAATAGGTAACAAAAAAAAATAAGATTGATTGATTGGGTTCTTAGAAACGATAAATAAATAAAACAAGCAAATAGATAATAAAGAATAACAATAATAAACAACGAGGTATTCAACATGGATTCATCCCTAAGGCAATAACTTTAGTCATGCAATATTTAACTTAAGCCTATTCAATGCATTGGGTCAGATTTAACTTATATTTGGCCTTGCTCCCAAGAACCGTTAGAAGGCTAAACGAGTACCGTTATGCACATTTCTGTGACTCGACTCCGACATAGATAATTCACGAATGGGACCTATAACCCTATAGTCGATATAGGGTGCCTTAGGCAGCTTGCCCTATACCGCCGAACAAATTCTTTCGAGCTTTTTCTCCTATATCACCTTTATGAGAACCGATATCGTTTGTCCCTTTCGAGATCAAACTCACATAGCATGCAAAGTCTAAGTGATCAAGTTAAACTCAGCAAGATCGGAGTGATAATCAATAAAGAAAGACATGCATTGAACACAACTTAAGCAAATAAAACACTTTCAAGCTATTGAACCATAAGGGAACTCACCACATTTAACCCCTCAACGAAATTTAGCTACTCATGGTGAGATAAAGTGCAAATTAATACATTTTCATTGAAATAAGAATGTAAAGAATACAAAATAATGAAAAGTATCAAAAGCTGGAAATAAAGGAGACAGCTAAATATTATGAGTTTTCTATTTACTCAATCCTTCTAGAGTTCGCTAAGACACTCCACTCTCTCGCTTTTACAAGTGGGAATGGGTGAAAATCCCTACAAACCCTAAGGTTTGATGTCTAACTCAGGTTAGAATTCAATCATCTAAGAAGGACCTCGGGCATCCCTACTCATAGACATCAACTAGGGTTCTGTCACCACCCTCTTCTTCCAAATGAGTTCTACTTGAATTTGACTTCGAATCTCGAGCTTATATAGTGTAGAAAATGGTTGAGGAGCTGCGAAATAGGTGTTGGAAGGTAGCCTAGTCAGTTTCGGGGTCAAAACAACCGGTTAGGTGTGAAGAAGACTCGTCAACAACGACCCGCGAACGACTCGAAACGGCCTCAATTTTTCCAAAAATGCGATCACGTTTCATTTTGCATTCCCAGAAATGAAGTCGCATTTCTGGGGAAATTCCAACTTTTCCTCTGTTTTTCTGCACATCAACAAACTTAGTCAAATTCCCTTAAAATCAAGTCTTTTTAACCACAAATGAGCATAATTTGGCAAGAGTGAATCTCAAAACCCTAACTTATCAACTTTAAAACATTTTGAGCTCGAGAACAGTAAAATTGATCTAAACATGCACTATTTGACAAAGAAATTAGCTAAATATAAGGGTGTTGAGTGAGAAATTTCGGCGAGTCACAAATTGCCACGTCATTAATTTGAATTAATGATAAAATAAATTTGGGACCGATTACAAATTTACATGTGTCTCTAAATTAAATTAATAGACATTAAAAATTCGGCAAATCAAACGATGCCACTTGTCTATTATTGATCTATCGAATGACATAAGCCGAGTCCAATCAAATTGTGCCAGGTGGCAATTGGACCCGAGACTAATGTGACCTGAGATCATTGAAGAAATTGGGCTAAATTAAAATAATCTAATCTTATTAAAAATGAGTTGGATTAAAGCCCAAATATAGCCTAAGCCCAAAGGTTGGGCCCAAGCCCAAGCCCATATGAGGTCCATCAAACTCTATAAATAGAGGAGGCCACCATTCATTTTGGGCATTCAGACAGAGTCAGAGAAGCCAGAGCCCAGAGCATTCTCCCAAGGTCCAGAGTCTTCAGAAGTCAGAGAGTCCAAAGAATTCAGAAGATCCAAGATTCAGAATTCGGCCATCTCCAGACTCAGAAGATCCAACGACTGAAAGACTCCAAAGAATCAACCGTTTCTTCATCAAGATACAAGTTGAAGATTCAACCTTCCTCCGTCTGAGATCAAGCTTGTCGGCCCTCAGATCAGACTCCATATTTTGAGAGAAAGCATCAGAGGATAAATATTAGAGATTGTAACACTTCTACATACAAAATCAATAAAATCAAGTTCATTTCCACGAATTAAATTTCTTTGTTGAAATCTCGTGTGAACAAATTGGCACGCCCGGTGGGATCATCTCTACCTCTCATCTCTTTTTCTCGCAAAGAAATCATGACTTCCGAAGAAGCTTCTTCAAAGATCGCTGCTTCAAGCAACTCCTATGTGGGGCCAATTACTCGTAGTCGCTCCAAGGAAACCCAACACGAAGACAGCCAAACTCCTGTCATTGCAAACAAGATGCTGAGACGCATGACAGAATCTGCTCAACTTGAAATCGCCGCTGCAGAAAATCTGATGCTTGGCAAATTCATCTCTTCTTCTCAGCAACCAAACGAAACATCCGGTCCTAATGTGATGTCTGTTATGATGACTGATGCTGGAACTAGTGAAGAACGGATGGCTGAAGTTGAGAAGAAAATCAGCATGTTACTGAAGATAGTCGAAGAGAAAGACCAAGAAATCGCCTCTCTCAGGAACCAAATGGAAAGTCGGGATGTTGCTGAATCGAGTCAGACCCCTGCCATCAAAGACAAGGGAAAAATCATTGCACAAGATCAGTCACAACATTCTGCTTCTATTGCTTCACTGTCTGTTCAGCAACTCCAGGATATGATCATGAATTCCATCAGAGCTCAATATGGTGGATCGGCCCAGAACTCTCTCTTGTATTCCAAGCCGTATACCAAGAGAATCGACAATCTGAGAATGCCTCATGGATACCAGCCACCAAAGTTTCAACAATTCGACGGGAAGGGCAATCCCAAGCAGCACGTTGCTCATTTCGTCGAGACATGTGAAAACGCTGGTACTAGAGGAGACCAACTAGTCAGGCAGTTTGTACGAACACTGAAGGGGAATGCTTTCGACTGGTATACCGATCTTGAGCCTGAGACTATCGATAGTTGGGAACAACTTGAGAAGGAGTTCCTCAACCGCTTCTACAGCACAAGACGAACCGTTAGTATGACAGAGCTCACTAGCACTAAACAACGGAAAGGTGAACCGGTTCTTGACTACATCAACCGTTGGAGAGCTTTGAGTTTAGATTGCAAGGACAAGCTTACCGAGTTGTCTGCTGTTGAAATGTGCACCCAAGGCATGCATTGGGGACTCCTCTATATCCTGCAAGGAATAAAACCCCGCACTTTCGAGGAGTTGGCAACTCGCGCTCATGACATGGAATTGAGCATTGCTACTAGAGGGAACAAAGATTCTGTTGTCCCCGAAGGCAGGAAAGAAAAGAAAGAAGTTAAAAATACTGAGAAAGCTACCAAAAGCACTACGAAAGAGTCAATGGTAGTCAATGCAGCTCCTTTCAAGTTTTCGTCGAAAGGAAAAGAAAATAAGATAGAGAAACAACAAGAGGGAGGTGAAAGACGTCGTCTGACCTTGAAAGAAAGGCAAGAGAAAGTTTACCCTTTTCCAGATTCTGACATTTCAGATATGTTAGAACAACTCCTGGAGAAACAACTTATTGAGCTACCAGAATGCAAGCGACCAGAAGAGATGGGGAGAGTTAATGATCCCAACTACTGCAAATATCACCGAGTAATCAGTCACCCGGTGGAAAAGTGCTTCGTCCTAAAGGAGCTAATCTTGAAATTAGCTAAAGAAAAGAAGATTGAGTTAGATCTTGATGAGGTAGCTCAATCAAATCATGCGACGATAGCAACGAATCTGAACAACCAAGTAGCTCCAAGCCCGGTTCATGATTCAGTAGCAAGTTTGATCCAGTTCGGGACATTAGAGCCGATTGTTATTTGGCTTCAGCAAAAATCTGCAAGAGACATCTGCCAAGACCAACTTGAGTCTGTTGAAAATGAAGACGAAGAATGGACTTTGGTAGCTCGTCGAAAGAAGCAAAAGAAACATTCCGCTCAAAGAGAGCCTCATATGTTCCGAAACTACAGGAGAAAGAACATGTCACAAAAACAGAAAAGAAAGATAAAAGTTTTGAGAAAGCCTAAACTAGTTGTCGAAGAGAATAAAGATTTTGTTATGTCTCGACAACCAGTGACCCTTAAAGATTTCTTCCCGAAGAACTTTCTTAATGACGATCATGAGAAAGTCCCTGAGATAGTCACATGTCATGCTGTCAATGCATTCGAAGAGGGTGATTCTTCCTCAAGTCCATCTCAAGTGATGACAATGCCAGAAGATTCACCTTCATTTACAATAGATGATTTGTTGTCACTTCCTCAAGCAACCAAAGATGCTATTGTTGAAACATTGATAAGTTCTAACGTTTCAGACGTCCCAGGCCTGCAAGAACACAAACGTGCCTCGTGTTATATGTCCATTAGCTTCGCAGATGAAGACTTGATGTTGGGATCGAAGCCTCATAATAGGCCCTTATTCGTCTCCGGATATATTCGAGAGCAAAAAGTTGGCCGAATTCTTATCGACGATGGATCTGCGGTGAATATAATGCCTAAGTCAACCATGACACAGATAGGAATTTCAATGGACGAACTATCAAATAGTAGGTTGGTTATTCAAGGCTTCAACCAAGGCGGCCAACGAGCAATCGGTATGATCCGTTTGGAGCTTGTTATTGGAGATTTGAAGGCCAACACTTTGTTCCATATCATAGATTCCAAGACCACTTACAAGTTATTGTTAGGTCGTCCTTGGATTCATGGAAATGGAGTAATATCTTCTACACTTCATCAGTGTTTCAAGTTCTATCAAGACGGTGTCAAGAAAGTTGAAGCCGATACTAATCCTTTCTCAGAGGCAGAATCCCACTTTGCAGATGCAAAGTTTTATATGCAGAATGATAAAGCAGGAGAGATCATCCCAGGTGAGATTCCTCTTATTGAAAGTCAGAAAATAGAGCATCCAAAGAATGCGAAGAAGGAGTCGATCAAAGAAGTAGATGCTTGTGAAATTCAATCAAAGGAAACATCCACTCACCCTGCAAAATCAAAAGCTCTAAAGGAGGAGGCATCGTCAAACGTCCCTATATTGCGCTACGTTCCTTTATCTCGACGCAAGAAAGGGGAATCACCATTCACAGAATGTTCAGGAATTTTGAAGGTTGGTGATGTGGAGATCCTAAAAGAAAATTTCACCACGCCTCTGACAGCAATCACCAAGCAAGAGATTCAGGAATCAAAGACGGATCGTACCAAGGTGACTTTGCCGGAAAGACGAACGAAGGCTGGATTTGATCCAAATGCATACAAACTCCTAGAAAAGGCAGGATACGACTTTTCAACTCATACTGAGTTTAAAAGTCCAAAAATCTTCGATGGGAGATCTGAACCTTCTCCGACACAGAAGAAGCTCCAAAAAGAGGGTTATGCCATACCATCCTCGAGAGCCGGACTAGGGTACAATCCCCCAGAGCCAGTTCGTATAACCAGAAAATGGAAAGTTGTAGATGCACATCACATAACGATAGAAGAGATGGGCGATCCAGAAGATAAAAAGAATGATGATAGCCAGAAAATCTCTGTCTTCGATCTCATTAAAGCGCCGTCTACTCGTCTTTCAGTTCATCAGCGGCTGAAATATTCATCTTTGGAAAAGGAAGGTCAGAGCAAAACTTCTACTCCTACCCGACGTTCAGTGTTTCAGCGTTTGAGTGTGTCTACATCGAAGAAAGTAGATGAACCGCCGAGATCCGTGTTCGATCGCCTTCAAGCAACCTATGGCCAATGCAAGGGAAAGTTGAAAAGTCTTGAAACAGATGAATCCGACGAGATGAATGACAACAACGGATTTTCCAGTACTGTTCCTTCACGGATGAAGAGAAAACCTTTTATTCTCATAAATACAGAAGGTTCTTTAAAAGTAAAGCGACAGTTAGTCATTCTAACTAACCCTTCGAAGGTGAACCAAGAGCTTGAAGAAGAACATGTCAATTGCTGCCATATTTCTTTCGAAGAAATGCCAGATACTGAAATTTCTGAAGATGATGCTGAAGAAGCACCCGCATCGTTAGAAGATGGCAGTCAATCAACGATTGATGAACTCAAAGAGGTAAACTTGGGTACGACAGAAGAACCGCGCCCGACATTCATCAGTGCGTCACTTAGTGCTGAAGAGGAACGTGAATACTTGAATTTGCTCGTTACATATAAAGATGTCTTTGCTTGGTCGTACAAAGAGATGCCAGGACTCGATCCAAAAATAGCAGTCCACCATCTTGCGATTAAACAAGGATATCGACCTATTAAGCAGGCCCAAAGGCGTTTCCGACCGGAGCTCGTTCCTCAAATTGAAATTGAAGTCAACAAATTGATAGAGGCGGGATTCATTCGAGAAGTGAAATATCCAACATGGATCGCAAACATTGTGCCAGTCAAAAAGAAGAACGGACAACTGCGTGTATGTGTGGATTTCCGTGACTTGAACAATGCATGTCCCAAAGATGATTTTCCATTGCCCATCACTGAACTTATGGTTGATGCCACTACAGGACATGAAGCCTTATCTTTCATGGATGGATCATCAGGGTATAATCAAATTCGAATGGCCCTTAAAGATGAAGAGATGACAGCATTTCGAACTCCAAAAGGAATATACTGTTACAAGGTGATGCCTTTTGGATTAAAGAACGCCGGGGAAACTTACCAACGAGCCATGCAGAAGATCTTTGATGATATGCTCCACAAACGCGTTGAGTGCTATGTTGATGATCTCGTGGTCAAATCCAAGAAACGAGAGGACCACTTGCAAGATTTGAAGATAGTTTTTGACCGTTTGAGAAAGTACCAGTTGAAAATGAATCCTCTTAAATGTGCCTTCGGTGTGACATCAGGAAAGTTTCTTGGTTTCGTAGTAAGGCATCGAGGAATTGAAATCGACCAGTCAAAGATTGACGCCATTCAGAAAATGCCAGAACCACAAAACTTGCGAGAATTAAGAAGTCTCCAAGGACGCCTGGCATATATCAGAAGGTTCATCTCCAATCTAGCAGGCCGATGTCAGCCATTTCAAAGACTGATGAGAAAAGACATAACCTTTGAATGGGATAAAGCTTGTCAAAATGCTTTTGATAGCATTAAAAAAGTATTTGCTTAATCCTCCCGTTTTAAGCGCTCCAATTGCAGGAAAACCGTTGATATTGTACATTGCTGCACAAGAAAGATCACTTGGGGCATTGCTCGCTCAAGAGGGAGAGAAAGGAAAAGAATGTGCTTTGTATTATCTAAGTAGAACTTTGAATGGGGCAGAGCTAAATTATTCACCCATCGAAAAGATGTGCCTTTCACTTTTCTTTGCCATTGACAAACTGAGACATTACATGCAAGCCTTCACGGTGCACTTGGTGGCAAGGGCTGATCCGATCAAGTATGTCTTGTCTAGACCAATTATCTCAGGGAGGTTGGCTAAGTGGGCGATCTTACTTCAGCAATACGACATTGTCTATGTTTCGCAAAAGGCGGTGAAGGGGCAAGCCTTGGCAGACTTCTTAGCCGACCACCCGGTACCGTCAAACTGGAAATTATCTGAAGCCTTGCCTGACGAGGAGATATTCTACATTGAATTGGCCGAGCCTTGGACTATGTATTTTGACGGAGCAGCTCGAAGGAATGGCGCAGGGGCAGGAGTAATATTCATTTCGCCTGAAAAACATATGTTGCCATATAGCTTCACATTTGGAGAAGTGTGCTCGAACAACGTCGCTGAATATCAAGCGCTCATCATTGGTCTTCAAATAGCCAAAGAGATCGGGGTGACGTACATTGAAATTTTTGGAGATTCAAAATTGATAGTCAATCAATTGTTGCTCCAATATGAGGCAAAACATGAAGATTTGATACCTTACTTCAATTACGCCAGACAATTATTGGAAAGCTTCGAGAGTGTGACGATAGAACATGTTCCAAGATCTGAAAATACAAAGGCTGACGCATTGGCAAATTTAGCCACTGCTCTGACGATTTCAGGAGTTGAAGTTCTAAACATTCCACTCTGCCAAAGATGGGTTGTGCCTCCAATTGAAAAGGGAAGTCAAGAAACGAATGCAATATCTGTCTATGTGATTGAAGAAGAAGATTGGCGACAGCCGATTATAGATTACCTACAGCATGGAAAGCTTCCTGTCGAGACGCGTCATAAGACTGAGATACGAAGAAGAGCATCTCGATTTATCTACTACAAAGATACCCTATATCGTCGCTCATATGAAGGCCTTTATCTTCGATGTTTGGGAAAAGATGAATTAGTGCAGGCTTTAGAGGAAGCACATTCAGGTGTTTGTGGAGCTCATCAATCCGGGCCAAAGCTTCATTTTCAACTAAAGAGAATGGGCTACTATTGGCCTACGATGGTTCAGGATTCGATGCAATATGCAAAGAGGTGTGAAGCTTGTCAATTTCACGCCAACTTCATACATCAGTCACCAGAGCCGCTCCACCCAACTGTAGCTTCATGGCCATTTGAAGCTTGGGGGCTTGACCTTGTTGGTCCTATAACACCAAAATCATCGGCAGGACACTCTTATATCCTTGCAGGAACTGATTATTTCTCAAGATGGGCTGAAGCTGTTGCATTAAAAGAAGCAAAGAAAGAAAATGTAGCAGATTTTGTTCGTAATCATCTCATTTATCGATATGGCATTCCTCATCGCATCGTGACAGATAATGGAAGACAGTTCTCTAACAGTTTGATGGACAAGTTATGTGAAAAGTTTGGCTTCAAACAATATAATTCGTCTATGTATAATGCTGCTGCGAATGGGTTGGCTGAAGCATTCAACAAGACGTTATGCAACTTGTTGAAGAAAGTAGTCTCCAAGACGAAGAGAGACTGGCAAGAAAGGATTGGTGAAGCGTTATGGGCATACCGGACCACTTATCGTACTCCAACAGGAGCCACACCCTACTCTCTTGTCTATGGAGTAGAAGCTGTTCTCCCTCTGGAAAGAGAGATCCCATCGTTACGAATGGCGGTGCAAGAAGGTTTGACTGTAGAAGACAATGCTAAGTTACGTCTTCAAGAGTTAGAAGCACTAGATGAGAAAAGACTGGATGCTCAACAAGCTTTGGAATGCTATCAAGCGCGCATGTCTAAAGCTTTCAACAAAAAGGTACGACCTCGTTCATTTCAAGTTGGTGAGCTCGTACTCGCGGTTCGAAGACCTATCATCACAACTCGACATACAGGACACAAGTTTACACCTAAATGGGACGGACCCTACGTTGTGAAAGAAGTCTACACAAATGGAGCATACAAGATAGTTGACAAAGACGGGCTCAAAATTGGCCCAATCAACGGCAAGTTTCTCAAGAAATATTATGCTTAAAATGTAGTGCTCCTTATCGCATGAGCATAAACTGCATGATGCTCCTGGCCCACACGAGCTTAAAAGGTGAATGCAAAAAAAAAAAAAAAAAAAAAAAAAAAAAAAAAAACTTGAACTACGTTATGACTTGATCCCTTTCCTTTAAGGGTACGTAGGCAGCTTAAAGAAAACTTTAAGTTCAGCCCTTGCAAACAAAAAAAAAAAGTGCCACAAATATAGAAACATGACAATACAAGTTAAAGATGCTTACCCTTACTGGGGGCAACACAACGGGTTGAAGACGTACATTGTTGTGAATGAAATGTTATGAATTGAGTGCATAAAAGAGGGCTTCGTTCTTCAAGTTTGGCAATTCACTCACTTCAAGTTTGGCATCTCGTCTCAAGTTCGGTGTTTCGCTTCTTCAAAGTTTGGCGTCTCACCCCTTCAAGTATGACGCCTTGTTTCCTCAAGTTTGCATTCTCCATGGTGGTAGCTGACGGCTTCGCTTCGTCTTTAAAAGAAACTACAGTCATCAAAGTGACTGGTCTAGCAGGAGTGCATCACTGTAGGCGAATCTGGTGACTACCCCTGCAGGTTACTCAGATCACCCAATAAAATGGAGACTGGTCTAGCAGGAGTGCATCACTGTAGGCGAATCTGGTGACTACCCCTGCAGGTTACTCAGATCACCCAATAAAATGGGGACTGGTCTAGCAGGAGTGCATCACTGAAGGCAAGTCCGATGACTACCCCTGCAGGTTACTCAGATCACCCAATAAAATGGGGACTGGTCTAGCAGGAGTGCATCACTGTAGGCGAATCTGGTGACTACCCCTGCAGGTTACTCAGATCACCCAATAAAATGGAGACTGGTCTAGCAGGAGTGCATCACTGTAGGCGAATCTGGTGACTACCCCTGCAGGTTACTCAGATCACCCAATAAAATGGGGACTGGTCTAGCAGGAGTGCATCACTGTAGGCGAATCTGGCGACTACCCCTGCAGGTTACTCAGATCACCCAATAAAATGGGGACTGGTCTAGCAGGAGTGCATCACTGTAGGCGAATCTGGTGACTACCCCTGCAGGTTACTCAGATCTCCCAATAAAATGGGGACTGGTCTAGCAGGAGTGCATCACTGAAGGCGAATCTGGTGACTACCCCTGCAGGTTACTCAGATCTTCCAATAAAATAGGGACTGGTCTAGCAGGAGTGCATCACTGAAGGCGAATCTGGTGACTACCCCTGCAGGTTACTCAGATCTTCCAATAAAATAGGGACTAGTCTAGCAGGAGTGCATCACTGAAGGTGAATCTGGTGACTACCCCTGCAGGTTACTCAGATCTCCCAATAAAATGGGGACTGGTCTAGCAGGAGTGCATCACTGAAGGCGAATCTGGTGACTACCCCTGCAGGTTACTCAGATCTCCCAATAAAATGGGGACTGGTCTAGCAGGAGTGCATCACTGAAGGCGAATCTGGTGACTACCCCGGCAGGTTACTCAGATCACCCAATAAAATGGGGACTGGTCTAGCAGGAGTGCATCACTGGAGGCGAATCTGGTGACTACCCCTGCAGGTTACTCAGATCTCCCAATAAAATGGGGACTGGTCTAGCAGGAGTGCATCACTGAAGGCGAATCTGGTGACTACCCCTGCAGGTTACTCAGGTCGCCCAATAAATAGGGGACTGGTCTAGCAGGAGTGAAATCACTGCAAATAAATTTGGTGACGACTGTTGCACGATGCTTACACATCCAAGCAAGAAAGAAACAAATTGCAATAATATATGTGCAAAAAAAAAAATGTAGGAGAAAAGAGAAGCTATGACACAATCCAAGCAGTTCATATGTACACATCCAATAAGAACACCGATGGAATATATATGCATATTCAAAAAATAAAAAAAAAATTGAGTATGTATATACCTTTCAAGTGGTGGACAAAAGATTGACGTTGTGTCCCAAGAGATCGTCAAATAACTTTGATGGTTCCAAATCCTACAAAGAAATGATGGAAATTAGTGACAAAAAAAAATAAATAAATAAAAAAATAACATGCAAGTGACCAGAAAAAAAAAAGAGATTAAAAAAAAAACAAGTAAAAAAAAAAAAGGGTGGCAGTTGGAGAATTTCTTATCTTTAACCTAATTTAGGTTTGTGGAACTTGGACGACAAGGTTTTGTATTAAAAAAAAAAAAATGTTGAACATGGGGCAAAGCACATATATGTGTATGTGAGGCATAATGCAGTAAGAAAAAAAAAACTTGACAAAGAGAAAGAAGCTCCTGCGGAAAGGAAGTTTTTTTAAAAAAAAAAGTACACGCAGGCCAAAGAAAAAAAGGTAGTACACACGAGTAAAAAAAAAAAAAAAAAGAAGCGATGAAGTCAGCTAAAAAAAAAAAAAAAAAGGGGGCAAATGCTTTTCAATAAAAAAAAAAAAGTGAATTCTCTATATATCAGTACATGTATGCATATCAAGACTTATGAAGTAAAATTCAAGTGTCGGCAAAGCTTGCTTTGAAATATATATATATATATATATGAAGGCAGGTGAAGCAAGTTTTGTGGCGTGGAAATTGAATTGGTTACATGTGTAGTGGCAGCAGCATATGGCTTTGGCCATTGTACATACATATATTAAAAAAAAAAAAAAAAAAAAAAGAATGTGGCAAAACTTATGGTTGGGATAAAAAAAAAACAAAAACAAAAAAACAAAAAAAAACAAAAATAAAAAAACAAAAGGAAATCAGTAAGAAAAGAAAACAAGGGTGTTGCGGCCGTTCATATGTGCTTATCATTAAAAAAAAAATCAAAAATAAAAAAATCAAAGAAAGTTGTTACAAGGCAACGACATATAAAGACTTCATAGCAGAGGTTTACATCACGAACCAGCGTTGGTGTAAAAGAAAAAGTGATGCTTTAACCTAAAACACAGGAATAATATGGAATGTGGCGGCAACTTTTAAATTGAATTTAAAATAATAATAATAATAATAATTTCAAGAGATTTTTTTTTTTTTTTTTTATCTACTTACCGACGGCGCAACAAAGAGACGCGAATGGAGATTTTTGCTCGAACTCAAAGCCTACACAAAGAAGAAAATATATGAGCATTTGAAGTCAAATGAAAGAAAGAAAAGATAAGTTGGAGAGGAGAATTTTTCTCAATACCTAGACTCCTTGCTTGAATGGCTTTGTGTCTTGACCTATACAACTTATTCAATTTATAAGGGAGAAATTAGGTCAAACACATAAGGAAAAGTTGCTTTTTGGCCAAGGAAATTTTTGCCTAATCAAATATGGCAATGAATTTCCTACAATTGCTATTTAGGAAGAAATTTGCCTCCAAATTACATGAATCAAGAGAGAATTTTTGGCCTAATAAAATTGACAAGCCAAGAGACCTCCAATTCTTGTTCAAAGTACCTGTCTACCTCCAAATTCATGTCCAAGGTAAAGAAAAAAAAAATTGTGGCAATTTTGGCGAAAATTAATTTTCCAATTTCAAAAAAAAAAAAAAAAAGTATTGGAAATCAAAATTCAAAATTTGCCTAAAATCAATGTTGGTAGCGAAAACGAAATTATTTGAAATTATAAGTTAATATTCTGATTAATTTCGCCTATCGACACAAGTCAAAGTTATGACTAAACGTCATATATTTTTCTCACAAATCATGCTTTTCAAAATTCATGCACGCATATTGGTGCATAAATTTCGAAAAGGGGGCATTTGTTGAGTGAGAAATTTCGGCGAGTCACAAATTGCCACGTCATTAATTTGAATTAATGATAAAATAAATTTGGGACCGATTACAAATTTACATGTGTCTCTAAATTAAATTAATAGACATTAAAAATTCGGCAAATCAAACGATGCCACTTGTCTATTATTGATCTATCGAATGACATAAGCCGAGTCCAATCAAATTGTGCCAGGTGGCAATTGGACCCGAGACTAATGTGACCTGAGATCATTGAAGAAATTGGGCTAAATTAAAATAATCTAATCTTATTAAAAATGAGTTGGATTAAAGCCCAAATATAGCCTAAACCCAAAGGTTGGGCCCAAGCCCAAGCCCATATGAGGTCCATCAAACTCTATAAATAGAGGAGGCCACCATTCATTTTGGGCATTCAGACAGAGTCAGAGAAGCCAGAGCCCAGAGCATTCTCCCAAGGTCCAGAGTCTTCAGAAGTCAGAGAGTCCAAAGAATTCAGAAGATCCAAGATTCAGAATTCGGCCATCTCCAGACTCAGAAGATCCAACGACTGAAAGACTCCAAAGAATCAACCGTTTCTTCATCAAGATACAAGTTGAAGATTCAACCTTCCTCCGTCTGAGATCAAGCTTGTCGGCCCTCAGATCAGACTCCATATTTTGAGAGAAAGCATCAGAGGATAAATATTAGAGATTGTAACACTTCTACATACAAAATCAATAAAATCAAGTTCATTTCCACGAATTAAATTTCTTTGTTGAAATCTCGTGTGAACAAAGGGTAAAATAGATATATTTTTTACCCTTATCAGCTGACAAGGACCTTTTTGTAAATATGATCTACGAACTTGATCTTGAATATTAAAACTATAATCAGAAATTTTAGTTCTTAAACCAAGATCTGCAGGTAGCTCTCCTAAATTGGCTTCTGTATAAGTTCTATCACTATCAGAACTAGTGTTACGTTTCTTTCTTGGAGATGATAACTCTATTGTTATTCTTTTATAATATCTCTCAATTTTGATTTGAATTAAGTCTACATAAATATTAATAAAAAAAAAACATTAATTACAATTTCCTAGATTAAAAATTCAATCCAAGTAGAGTTCAATTTTTTTTTGTAAAAAAATGGATGCACTGATTGCTGCAAGAACTTATTAGAGTCTCTGGTTGGGAATTTAGAAATGTAAAGAGCGGTTGCATGTACATTCACAAGTTTCTTTATATTATATTAAAAATATAAAGACGTGATAATTTGAGGGGACAAATGTTCGGTATCAAATCTCTTACTCCCAAATCTTAAAAAAAGAAAAATGTTGTCTCTATTTTAAACTTTCAAATAATAAATAAATGATGTATTATAGCTGGCAACCTTGAGAAAAGAGCAAGTACTGACCAATGTCTCAAATTCAATAATCAAATCTGGCGTTGGGTACACCTACTTTCTTAAAATTTTATTAATTAAAATCCTTACTCAATAGTCAACTCTCAATAAAATAAAAGCCAAATCTATAATATATTAAAAAGCTACCATCTTTGAAAATTTTTTTTGGACAATTATATCCCTCCTTTAATTAATATATTTACAAAATATACCCTTGTCAATTAATTACAAATAGTAAATTAATTAATTAGGTATTATTTATTATTTATAAATATAAATGGTTAATTATCAACTATAATAAATACATATAAATTTAAAAAAATAATACAAAAAATGTTGTCTTTTTATCTCCCACGAACTTATGGATTGATTATAGGATTTCAAAGAGTTTTGAAAATTTATTACTTTTATAACTTTTTCATAGTCTTTAATTACTCTTTAATTGAATTTAATCTAACAATTAATTACAAATAGTAAAATAATAATTAAGTATTATTTATAAATATAAATGATTAATTATCCACTATAATAAATACATATAAAAAAAAATCATTACAAAAAATGTTGTCCTTTAAACTCCCACGAACAGATTAATTATAGGATTCAAAACTTTTGTAACTTTTACATTTTTTTTTAGAAAGAACTTTTACATACTCTTTAATTACTCTTTAATTGAATTTATTATTTATTATTAATACACTGCTAATTAAATAAATTTAATATAATACCTTTAAAATATAAAAGGTTAGTTTGTTTTATTTTCTAAGAAATTAATTTTAAAACCCACACCATACTATTTGATTACAATTAATTAAGGATTAAATTTTAAAACTTGGAATTTCTAAAGTTTTGTAACATTCTTCTTCTCCTACAACTATATAAGAGTTCTTCCCTACCCATTTTCTACAACAAATTTTGAGTCTCCACTCTCCGTTTGTTTTTATTCTTCCCTCAATTTCCTCTCTCAAAATTTCTATATTTAGATTATATTTAGATTTAGATTAGATACTTGAAGATCTAAACCCACTCTCAACATTGAATGTAGAAATGTTAGTACATTACTAACAACACCATGCAAGGAATAGTTGCGCACAATTGTATTCTTTTGAAGCATAACCATGGTGGTTAAGGAAGATGAACTATCCTAATTTTGTTTTTGTTGTCTTTTATTTGTGTACTGTAGAAAATAAAAGTATGGTGGAGTGTAATAACACAATTTTTTTTTCTCTCTATGAATAGCAAATCTCCACTTTCTTAGTTTATTTTTTTTTCTTCCCTCAATTTCTTCTCTCAAAATTTCTATATTTAGATTTAGATACTTGAAGATATAAACTCAGTGAAGAGCAAGATTGGAAGACAACGTAGAAATGTTAGCCCATTGCTAACAACACCATGCAAAGAATAGTTGTGTCCAATTGTACGATTTTTTTGAAACATAACCTTTCATGTTGAAGAAGATGGTTAAGGAAGATGAACTATCTTAATTTTTTTTTGTTGTCTTTTATTTGTTTACCTTATAAAATAAAAGTATGGTGGAGCGTAATAACCTACGGCACAATTTTTTTTCTCTATGAAAAGCAAAGTATCAACTATATGTTTATAGTTTATTTCATTAATTACATTTTATAAGAATATGCTTTTATTTTTGTGAAAAATGTAATATTTAAACACAAATAACTACAACACAGTATTTAAATTAGTCAAATAATGTTTTACTAAATAATATATGAAAATACCTGTATTTTTTTATAAAACAAATAAAAAAGTTGAAAATTACAAATAACTTGATAATTTATTAAATCTTACGATAAACAGCTTCAATGGATAGAAAATTAGATAGGATGAATGAAGATTTAAATATTGATACATAAATGGAATGTAGAGAGATAGAATGGGAAGAGTTTTGCACTCATTTATACAATTTTGAAGAGACATAAAGGAATTTAAAATGAAGTTTTAGAATTTTAAAAGTTTTTTTTACTCATCCATTAAAAACATTTTTGGACTATTTTACCCCTTCGCCATATCTTAAATTTACAAATCAATTATAAAGTTTATATGGTTCATTTAACTCGTAAAATAGTATTTAAAAGGCTTAAATATGAAAAGTTAGTTACTAAATATAATAACAATTATTTTAATTTAAAAGATGTTAAGAGGTTAGAATCTACCATTTCAATAAATTATACTTTTAGTTTTAATCATAAAATATCATTTTAAAGTTTAAATTTAAATTATGAAAATTTCTTCAAATTTATAATATATATATATATATATATATATATATATATATATATATATATATATATTAAAAGTTACAATTTTGAAAAGACATTTTTGGTCAATCATGACCCTTGTATCATTTTTTAAATTTACTGTTTTGTTTATTTATTTTTAACTATTTATGATTTTATATTTAATTGAAATTAATAATGGAATTCAAGAGGACCAAGGTTGGAAATTTAAAAGTTTCTAATTTACTCATTTGGTGTATATAAATGTAGCTCTCTGCACCTCTTCTCACAACAATTTAACCCTTTTAAGAGAATGAGTTGCCCATGTACTAGCCTGGAGAATAGTGGAAAAGAAATAATTTGAAATATAATTGGAAGATTGATACCATATCAATTGATGATCAAGATCAAGCTTAGCTTAAGCTTCAAATTGCAAGTGACATTAAATTTGAGTATAGAAATATTTTCTTTAAAATAAAATGATATATTTTTAGTATAGAAATATTTTTTTTTCAAAATAAACAAAAAAAAAACTAATTTTAAAAATTATAGCATTTTTTTTTTAGAAAAAACTATAGCAATTAATTGACAATATATTTATTTTTTCAAATAATTATTTTGAATAATATTTCAACTAAAATATTCAATATTTTAAATATTTATAAATATTTAAATACACGTGCATGGCACGTGGTAACACACTAGTATTCTAAAATGACTCTTTGTGCTAAACAGAGATAGTATCCTATTTAGAATCCTTTTTTTCTTTTATTTTACACATATAAATCATAATTCATAACTAAGTAGTAGGTGGTAGAAATAAAATAAACTAATTTTATTTGATGAATTTCTCAACTCTTTGCAATCAAAATGAATATAGTTCAACGATAATTAACATGTATCATCGACCAAAAAATTAGAGGTTCGAATTTCTTCCCTCCAAATGTTTTTGAACTCAAAAAGAAAAAAAAAATCAACTATTTACAAAACTGTCTGGATAATATATATATAATAACCTAAAATATTGATTGAGTTAATATAGTAAAGTTCCTAAAAAATAAAAATAAAAAAGATAATATAGTAAATTAATGTACTATGCAATGATATATTATTACAAACATAAAACTAAATTATTGTAACAATTTTTTTTACCATGAATAGGTGTGTTAAATTATTTAGAGACCATTTAACCATGATTTTATTATTATTATTCTAAAAGGAAATGCTACTTTACTTATTTTTTTTTTTAACTCTTACTTTACTAACAATTTTAATTATTTTCTAATCCCCTTTGAATGTATTTTTCTTTCCTACACTCTATTCTAACTTCGAAAACAATAAGTTATTCAGTATTTTTTTTCAACTCAAAGGTTATTATTGCAGTATCTTAAGCAAAAACAAACATAGTTCAACGATAATTAACATGTACCATTGACTAAGAGGTCAAAAATTCGAATCTCCATGAACTCAAAAAAAAAAAAATCTCTCTCTATATATATTTTTTTGCAGTATCTTTCCTTTTCAACATACTTTTTTTTTTTTATGTTGTAAAAAAAAACATACTTTTCTTAACTTAAAAAAAAACGCACACTTTTTCTCTCTGATTTTTTTCCCTTTTTAGACAAAAGTTTAGTGAAATATTTGGGTAACTGTTATTTTAAAACAATTTCTTTATTTTTATTTTATGTGATTTTACAGTTGATCTAAATTTTCAAACAAAATAGAGTTATTCTCTCTTTCAAAATAATAGATTTTCGAATAATAATTTTGATAATAATAATATAATAGTTCAGATAAATTATCTAATTAAGATTGTCAATTTAAAGATAGCTCATCAAATAAGACATAATTGTCATCCCAAATGTTGATGGTTTGATCTTCCACTCCACAATTGTGGAACTAAAAAAAACAAGCTTCTTAAGTTAGTTGGGATGTCCCAGTCACCTCTAAATATCCCTGAAAATGATTTTAAGGTAGAAGATGATTAATCATATTTTAGAGAATGAAAAAAAAAAAAAAAGAAGTTTTAAAACATATGTTTTATTTTTCAAATTAGTTAATAATTTAAAACTAACTTTTGAAGACGCCATAAAATCCTTATCAAATAAATTTAAAAATATATATTAAAATAAATCTTAGGTAAAATGAATCTTTTTTTTTTTGAAAAGATTAGGTAAAATGAATCTAATTAAACTTTTTTATCCCAATGTGCATAGACTACAATCGAAATCAAAGCGATTATAGTTCATCGATAATTGACATGTATTAAAGATTAGAGGTTCGAATTCCCCTGCTCCAAATAATGTTGAATAAAATTTAAAAAAAAAAAACTACAAGTAAAACTTAAAATCTTAAAACCCTTTAAAAAAAAAACTTAAAATCATAAAAGCAAAAAAGAAAACTAAAAATTGATTAAAGCCAACAATTTTCGCTTATTTGGCAAATGATTGAACGTTAAAGGTCCAACTTATTACCAAATCAACCACTCAACTTCATTTTTCATTTCAATTTATAATTTATTTTTCTCTTTCCTTTCCTTTTCTGTTGTTCCTATTTCCCTGTCTCGGTCGGTGTTTTGCTTCTCTCAACCACCTTTCAATCTTCTTCCATTCATAAATAAAAACACCATACCGACATTTTCCATTCTGGAAGTTCCCCAAATCTTTCCATTTTCATCCGCTTTGCTAAGATCCTTCAACGAATTCTAAAGGTAATTTCTCTCTGCCTCTGCAACTCCCAACACACTCACCCGCTTCTGGATTTGCTTTTTCTTCCGATTCAATTGAAATAAACACAACAATCCATGGGTTTCTGCATGTGGGGTTCCAATTTTTTCGACTTATGAAGCTACCCCGTTTGCCATTTTGGCCATTGGCTTCAATGCGTTATGCAACACTTTGATTCTGACATAAATCTTTACAGAATGGTGGCAGCTTTGTTCTGGGATTTTGAGGTATTGGCGATTCTAGGACTCGATCAGTGCTAGTTTTGAAGCTTTCCTTGAAAAATGTTTCTGAATCTTTAGCTCTTTGTTTGTTTGTTTGATTACTAATGCCCTTGTAAACATTGTGTGGCACGATGATTGAGAGGATGAGTAATCTGAGTAAAAGCATGGGGTTCAATAGGAGTGTTTCGTTTAATAGGAGGGCTTTAAGTTCTGGAAGCCCGAGGGTAAGTCGGGTGAGCTGGATCTCCCGTTGGTATCATGTTTTTGTGGTAATCGGATTTCTGGTTTCATCTCTTGTAGTGATTACTGCTGGTTATATTCATGTACTGCCTAGTCTTCCTCTGTCTTCTCATAGTAACAATGTCCCGAAATCGAGTTATTCGAATGGAACCTCGAATAGAAGCTGCAATGTGTATGAAGGAAGCTGGATCTTGGATGATAGTTATCCGCTTTACAATGCTACAGAATGCCCTTTTGCTGAGAAGGGATTTGATTGCTTGGGTAATGGTAGGGTAGATCAGAATTATCTGAAATGGAGGTGGAAACCGATGAACTGTGATGTACCAAAACTTAATGTGCTGAATGTTCTGGAAATGCTGCGGAGTAAAAGGGTTGTTTTTGTCGGAGATTCAATGAGTAGAACACAGTGGGAATCATTGATATGCTTACTTATGAGTGGGGTGGAGGATAAAAGGACTGTTTATGAGATGAATGGGAATAAGATTACAAAGCGGATTAAATACTTAGGTGTTCGTTTTAGTTCCTTTAACTTCACTGTTGAGTTCTTTCGCTCGGTTTTCCTTGTTCAAGAAGGTCAGATGCCAAAACATGCACCTAAGAGAGTGAAGTCTGCCCTTAAACTGGACGTGCTGGATAGTATTAGCAGCCAGTGGATTGATTCAGATGTTCTAGTATTCAACACAGGACACTGGTGGGTCCCTGGGAAGTTGTTCGAAACGTAAGTTCCCTTTTCATATTGTGATGTTTGTTTGAAACTTGGTTACCCAGAGTATTTGCCAGTTTTAATCTATTAATATCATTGACAAACATAATCTGATAACACATTTCGTACACTATGAAGTGATTACTTTATAAATCTATTCACTTTGTTTACATTTCTTCATCCTTTGACACTTTTTGCTCTATCTGCCCATGCACATACATATTTCCGTTCTCAATGGAAAGATTTTAATCGATCTATGTAATATGAACTTTTTTATATGATTTTTGTATCTGTTCAGCACGAAGGGTAGAAAATAACTAAAAATGTCATGAAGGAAGCAATAGTGAGTTTTTTCACTAAAGCAAGGATGAGCTTTTCTTTTCTAGCATATAAAGATGAACCTTGAAATGTTTATTTCACTTGTGGGTTGCTGAGAGGGTCAAACCTATTGGGAAGATTTGATAGCTTAGCTTCAGCTGTGGAAGACTTGTTCAATAATTGGCTTGACTATTTGAGATGTAGGTTTGCAATGCAATGTTCTTTTCTGTGAAATGGGTTCGATATTGACAGTCAGACTAGAGCTTTGTTCTGCATGCATAGGTTTAATAATGCTTATGAGATGTGTAAAACATGTATTCTAGACTCAAGTTAGTGGTTAAGAACTTAAGCTTAAGGATTCTGTTGACATGTTATTGCTGTTATTGTCATTTGCATGAAAAGGAAAATGTTGAAGGGAAGCGGGCTTATGGTTCTAGTTCTAGTTTCCTGAGGCTACCGTTAAATTATGCATTATTTTCCCACAGATTGGGAGTCTCATGATTATCACATAATCTAAAAACCGATTTTTTTTTTTTTCCTTTTACAGTTATCTTTTATTGCTGTGACTCAAATTCATGATATTCAGCTTATAACCACTGCAACTTTAGCTCAATTTGGTGGTTTGATGATAGTAACAGCTAACAATAAATTAAAAACAGGGTTGCTATTTTCATAAATAAAGTTACCATCTTTAGAATCTTGAAGGCTTCTAAAGGTTTGTTGGACAGTGGTTGCTATTTTCAGGTTGGAAATTCTCTAAAGCTTGGAATGTCAATTCCCACAGCTTTTAGAGTAGCACTTCGCACCTGGGCATCGTGGATTGAGGAAAAAATCAACACAAACAGAACCCACGTTTTCTTTCGTACTTTTGAGCCGTCGCATTGGAAGTATGTGTTTTCTGTTGACTTAATTCCATTTTCTTAAATTCCTTTGTTTTGGGTTGAAGAACTGGAAATGAATTTTTCTTGATGCATTTATTATGTGCATTTAACACAAGTCATCTTATTAAATGAATGTTTATATTTGTTTTTATAGGAATGCCATTGGAGTAGTTAGAAATGTTATTACTTATTATAGTATCAAGGGTATATTAGTTATTTGTCTAGGAACAGGTTATCAACAGAGGGAGTGGGAGGAGGTGAGGGGAAGCAATTGTTACATGGTTTAAGCTCGAAAAATCTCGAGAAAGGAAGGGTTCAAACACCTTGAATACTTGAGTGTTACTATAGAGTTTTTCTATCTTTTATCTTCCAATTTTATCGTCTTTTCTCTATGCATTTTATCCATGTTTTATCATGAAACTCTGATGTATCCAGGTCCGGAACTCTTTCAAATTTAGTATGTTAGAGTTTTTTTTTTTTTTTTTTTTTTTTTTTTTTAACGCATTCATTTTTTTCTGCTAACAAAATTTCAATCAAACTTATAAACCTTTGTGAAGTACATGATTAAAAACTGCTGAGACACCGACCCCATTGTTGCTGAGTTGTTAATCTGGTCCATTTAACTTTTTTGTTAGGTTAGAAGTTCAGCTATGTTAAAAAAAAAAATTATTCAGTTACTGTTTGTTAATGGGATTAGATATGCAAATCAGATCCATTTGTAACTTGATATTGAATACAGAAGAAATGGCAAATGAATCCACATAGAGAGAAAATATAATGTTGAAGTACTATGCAAGAATAATAAAGAGTGTATAATGGAGAATTTAATCAATGATAAAGGGTAAAGTTGGAAAATATGAAACTTAATGTTATATGAGGAGACAATGTTAATTTAAATGTTATGTGAGGAGACAATGTTTAAACTCACAGTACAAGGCTATTAGGTGTGGGCAGGCTGATAGGCCTTCCACTGAAATTTTAAAAAAACTTTATTCCAAATATGTATATCTTCCAAAGTTCATTTTGGATGTTGCTAAGTTTTCTACTTGAAGGTTTTGAACTCATGCCCCAATAAAAGTTTTGAGAAACTGATATGTGAAGATTCTGTTATGGAATTTGATGGCTGATCTTTGATAAATTTCTTGTGACAGGGCATTATTTTGCAATATGCTTGACATAAATTTAGGCATCTGCCTTAGATGCTTAAGATTATACTCTTTCATTGAATGCTGATGTGATTTTTCATGCATCAGGGACCACACCTTCAAATATTGCAGTGTTACCGATCAACCCGTAAACGAAACCAAAGGAAGGGACAGAAGCGTATTTTCCGACACGATATTAGAGGTGGCCAAGAATATGAAAGCTCCCATCAATGTTTTGCGCATAACTTCCATGTCTGCTTTCCGAAGCGATGCACATGTCGGTAAATGGAGCAACAACCCATCAGTCCCAGACTGCAGTCATTGGTGCCTACCCGGAGTGCCTGATGTGTGGAATGAAATTTTTCTGTCCTACCTGCTTACTGAATATGGTACTTCATCCAAATGACTAATACATGTTCAAGTAAGTATTATCTCTCCACCTCCAAACTGAACTCTCAAAAGAGTCATTTTCAGTTTTGTAGTGAAAAGTGAGTTCATCTTACTGTGCTAAATTACTGTCTCTTAAACGTATGTAGAACAGTCTAACAAGGATTTGCTAACATCTGAGAGAAGTTTATGCTGAGTACGGAGGGACGTGGATTTGCCAAAGTCGAAGAGTATGTCGTACTTCAGCAACAAAGAACAGTAATAGTTGTCAAGATTATTGATAGAGTCTCGACTGCTGCATATCCTCTTCTTTGGTCATGTTATTTTTCAAATTCTTTAAACAGCACTCTTTTTATTTTCAAGGGAAAAGAAAGTGCATAGAGTCACGAACAGAGCGGTTTCGAAACAAGTTCTTTCTTCTTTTCTGGTCCTTTATTTTTCATCTATTCTTTGGGAGAGGCCAGACAATGGCCTTGAGATGTATATCAGTATCTATTTTCCTTGTATTAATGATCTTTTTAAAGGACGAACACAGTGGGGTGAGATGTTGGACATGAAATAACAAGAAATAATTCTACTTTATCATCTTCTCTATATTTTCTTCTATATTTTCTTCCTTGCTGTGATTCATTTTGCTTGGAATATTAAGGAGCTTTGCATTCCTGCATGATCACTGGATTAACTAAAATACATTGGATACTCAATTTACAATAGGACTGTGAAAGCAACAAAACAAAAGAAGAAAAAAAATATATATCAGCAAATGAAAGTTTCAACCATTCTTCTATACAAATTCATCAATCTCACTTGTTTTTATTATGACATCAGTTGTTATCTATCTAGCATTGTGATCCACTGTTTCCAGCAACTCTCCAAATTGCTCTGACAAGTTGTGCCCTCAGTGTTGAAAGAATTAAAAGTCCAAAGAGCAATCATCGCCAGTTTGCTTACAGAGACCACAAGAAACCCTCCAACTTCGAATCTAACTAACATGTAACAGCCTGACATCTGAACTACTGGAGTTTCTTTAGCAGTGAAATCATTCTTTTTGCCAATTTACAATTCCCTTCAAACTCATTGTTGACGGTTGGCTTTCCCATGTCACCGGTCAATATGGTTCGTTGCACCTTTGTCGGTATACTGAGCAATTTTCTGGCCATTTATATCATTGGTAGAAACGACAAATACAGATTAGAGTTGCCATTTCCAGTAAGTCAGTTATATTAATCATATAAAGAGGATGAATGCTACTGAAAATGAGGTCTAAAACTATGGTTCAAGCAGCTTGGTAGTTGGAAACACTATAGGCAATCTTTTCATAGAATTGACAGGATGGTTAGTACCCAGTGCTCTTGCCATGTTTTTCTCGTTCCCCTGGAAGTTAGAATTCATTTTGTTGACCTGTATAACGTCTGAAGAACAATTGGTGATATCCAAAATTATAATGTTGAATCATTCCAGTCCCATTTCTTGGCTCTTCTTGAAAAGAAACAGAATCTTTTCAAGTAGTAAGATTAACGACGGGAAAATAATAATCAAGACTTAAACTGCTTAAAATGTACATCAATGACTTCAGTCTTCACCAAATAACTTGTCCGCTAATGAATGTTCTATCAGCTACAGTTTTCATCTTCAGTATATAGTCATGAATTCTGATCGAACCTTTCATAATCCTAACCGACTGTAAATGAGAATTTTCAATACCGCAGCTACATCTAGCAACAAGACTGAAATGTGTACCTTGGTTCAATTGAATTAACAACTAGTACTGCTAATCTTAGCAGGTTGTGTGGAGATATAACTTAGTGGCATCAATGTTGAATCAAACAAGAAATCTTCAAAATCATGTGCACGTACAACAGAGCACTAGTGGTCACTAGAAAATGTGGTCGTGTTACAGTCAAGTTTAATTGGTACAATGACCAGTTGTAGGCCAATTGAACCATTCGAGTTAGTCTCACATAGGCTGGTGGTATGGACGCTAGTCTCATAGGCTCTATTACCAACTTGAGCTTCTATTCCTTCAGATCAAGTTGTTTCACAGTTTACAGTTGCTTGTCTCATTGCATTTAACGTTTCAAATATTCTCAAAGTCGGAGGGTGAGAATTGTCCCCTCCGTAGAATTTATATACAACTCCGTCAATGGTTATCCAACTACAGCCAGGGAGTTTGGTCAAACCGAGATCTCTCATTTTCGCTCTAGTCAGTGAAACACCATGCCATATACCAAGAGATTCATATATACTAATCAAGGCTATAAAATTGCTTGGGTTTGTAGGTTCCAACTCGAAAAGCTGGTTAGCTGCAATTTCTCCAATCTCAAGGTTTTTGTGCACCATACAACCAGAAAGCAGAGCGCCCCAGATGCTTGCAGCAACTGTAGGTTTCATGTTTCTTATTAACGAAAATGCTTCCTGCAAAAAGCCGAAACGACTCAGAAGATCAATGACACAAGCATAATGTTCTACACTCGGTTCAACCCCATAATCTGAAACAATAGACTTGAAAATTCTCCAACCTTCCTTGATGTAACCTGCATGGCTACAGCTAGCCAAAATGGCTGTCAGTGTAACAGAATTTGGTTGGATTCCACAATCTTTCATTTTGTTAAACAGGACCAAAGATTTCTCTCCTTTTCCATGTGCCCCAAAACAAGATATCATTGTGGTCCATGTAACAATATTCAAGCTGTTCATATTCCAAAAGACCTTTTCTGAATCAAGCAGGCTTCCACACTTCGAATACATATCAATTATTGAGTTTCCAATTGCAATATCCTCAGCAAATACCAGACTCTTCAAAACTAAGCAATGAATCTCTTTACCTTTTCTCAAATCTCCTTCCCCTCCACAAGCATTCAAAACGCTTGGAATAGTCATTAAATCCATCCTCACCCCTTCCAAGAGCATCTGCCTGAAACAATCCAATGCATCTCCATAAAGCCCAGCCCTCCCATACCCAGAAATCATTGAATTCCAAGAAATTGTATCTTTCAATATCATATTATCAAACACCTTCCTAGCATCACCCACAGCCCCACATTTGGCATAAAAGTCTAAAGCCGTACTGTCTACAACAACATATCCTTCAAACCCCAACCTAATTGTCCAACAATGGAGTCTCTTCCCCAAATAAACATCTCTTGTACCAACGCTAGCCTTGAACATCTGGGGCAGAGTATAGTGGTCAGGCAAAAAACCAAGGTCCCTAAACTCATTAAACACACTTATTGCGTCAGAGTGCAAAGAACTGTGAACATAAGAAGCAATCAAGATGTTCCAGGAGTGCATGTTTCTGTGAGTCATTTTGTCAAAAACTTGGCGGACGTCATGCAGAAGCCCACATTTGCAATACACCAAAAGGAGATCAGTTTGAAGAGTTAAATGTGGAAGTAAGCCATGGATGAGGATTTGAGCGTGGGCTTGTTTTGCTTGGGCAACTGCAGAAAGATGAGCACAGGTTCTGAGAATGAAAGAGAAACGAGAAGTACTACGAGACATTGATGGCTGCCTCACGGTAAATTGTGAAGCAAACCTTGCCACCTAGCTTTGGCAACACGAACTTGATCCTTGCTTGGAAGTATTTGAAAGTGTTCAAGCTGATTCGAACTACAAACAAAGCACACCCAAGAGTTAGAGGCGGCTCTAAAGCGCCCTAAATTAAATTCAAAGAATTTAAAAGGGACTTACCACCTTAAACTTCCAGAAGGAAACTTGGATCTTTGCTGAAAAGAGTTCGACCGAGTTTGACTCTATAAACAGAGAGTCCCATTCAACATACTTTAAAACACTCCAAACAAATCCAAAATGAGCCAAGTGTGCTAAGAGTTGTTCAACCTTACCGAAAGGATCTGAATCCTTGCTGAAACGTGTTCGAAAAGATTCAAATTCACAAACCCAAACTCCTCAGGCTATGAGTAACTCAAATTGAGGCCTTCCAGATTGTAGGTATTCGCTGAACACCACCTTCGAGATTAAACACTCGCCAGACAGTGACGGAATACGCCCAATCCTGCAATTTCGAAGCCCACAAGGAATGGGTAAACCATATAAGGCCATTTGGGTTTTGGATAACTCAAATTCAAGGTCTAAAGAGTGTGGGTTCAAGCGAAAACTTACCAAAACGCTAATCGACGCTGAAGGAGAGCTGGAAATCGCGCCAACCACGTGCAATCGCTGCTGGCCGCGGGTATAAGGCTGCTGGAAACGGGAAATCACCTCGGAATCGCGTGGGCTTTGCGGATCAGCCACTAAAAACCTGAAAACTCGTGTGTCTCTTGCTGCCCAAGCCGAAAAGAGAGGAAAACAAGGGAGAACCTTTGCTGCCCGCGTGCCTGGCCGTCAAATCCGAGCCGTGGGTCTTCTTTTCACACGCGTGAGATGCTAGCCGAAGAGAGGGAGCTTGTGTGCGGCGTCCTTGGAAAAGAATGAGGCTGAAAGGGAGGAGACGACGGCGCAAATAACCCGAGAGGAAGGGAGGAAGCGCGCGACTTGGGCTTTGCTCGCCGGAGAAGAACAGTAAACGAAAGGGAAAGGGGATGAGCTTGGGTGCTTGATCGCCGGCGAGGAGGAATCGAGAGGGAGGGTGGGCTGCCGGCATGACTGAATAACGCGGGGGGGGGGGGGGGGGGGGGGGGGGGGGTTCGGTTGCACGAAGAAGAGAGGTTGAAGGGATGAGATTTTACCCAGTTTGGAACCCTAAATTTGGGATGATTTCAAGATTTTAAATCATTTCACCAGTTTATTATTATTTTTTTTACAAAGGAAAATTGAAATTCATTAATTTGGAGATGAAATAGATCCCAATGAGGGTACAAAGAATGGTTTTTCCAAAGAAACCAAATTTTGAATCCAAAAAGGAATTTCCTAAACCCATAACATCGGTTCCAAACGAAGCCCCAATCGGGCTAACTTATGAGCTGATATTGTAAGACTTATTAATATGAAGAAAGCGAATTGATGTAAAAGACTGTCGTAACAGTTTTATATCCCATAGTAAAGCAAGAACTTCCGTGGACTCGTCCACAGATCCACCGATCATGGAAACCAACCCAAGCGAGTCTGAGAATATATCAACCTCTGAAAACTCCAATCGCTTAGCAAGTGATGGTTGCACGAAGAAGAGAGGTTGAAGGGATGAGATTTTACCCAGTTTGGAACCCTAAATTTGGGATGATTTCAAGATTTTAAATCATTTCACCAGTTTATTATTATTTTTTTTACAAAGGAAAATTGAAATTCATTAATTTGGAGATGAAATAGATCCCAATGAGGGTACAAAGAATGGTTTTTCCAAAGAAACCAAATTTTGAATCCAAAAAGGAATTTCCTAAACCCATAACATCGGTTCCAAACGAAGCCCCAATCGGGCTAACTTATGAGCTGATATTGTAAGACTTATTAATATGAAGAAAGCGAATTGATGTAAAAGACTGTCGTAACAGTTTTATATCCCATAGTAAAGCAAGAACTTCCGTGGACTCGTCCACAGATCCACCGATCATGGAAACCAACCCAAGCGAGTCTGAGAATATATCAACCTCTGAAAACTCCAATCGCTTAGCAAGTCGTTCCCCTCCAAAACTGCTCTTGCTTCCGCACATAATGGGCTTGACAAATATGGGAACTTGTTATGCATCGCTGCACTAACAACCCCATCCGCTGACCTTACTATAACACCTATTCCATACGAATCGTTCTTCATATCACAAGCTGCATCGACATTTATAATTAGCTTGTTCGAAACCGGCCTTGTATCATGATAATGGAACCCACGGTTAATAGTGTTTCGTAGAGTCCTGTTCGCTGTCTGAAACTCATAAATGTATCTCTGAACCCATTCACAGCGTTCAGATTCTATTGGGATAGACTTACCATGCACAAAAGCATTACGATCATTCCAAAGAGCCCATTCTCCCACACAAATCCAATCTAACATTGCCCTTTGATCCGAGTTGTATGTTTCTAAAAATCTATCCTGAATTGATTCAAAACTGAACTCACGAATTTGAATGTTGCTGTGAATTTGTCTCCAGAACCTCTTAGCTCTGCTGCACCTAAATAGAGTGTGATCAGTAGTTTCCAATTCCTTTCTACAGACAGGGCAAGAACCATTTTCAATCACATGACGACGTTGCAAGTTAGTCATTGTTGGGATACAATTGTTATAAGCCCTCCAAATGAATTGTTGGACTTTCGATGGGATTTTTAAAGACCACATGAGCTTCCACCAACTCTGCATCATATAGGCCTTGTACCCACTTTTGACTGAGGACTTGCCAGACTTATGATAATGCCAAATCCATTTATCAGGTGTTGATGAGCTAATCGGTATACTAGCAATCAGATCTACATCCTCCGGACACATGAACCTTTTGAGATTACCAATATCCCACCTTGATGAATGAATGATAAAGTCAAATGCTACTCAATTTGGATCACCTCCACCATTAAAAATCACTTTAAACAAACGAGGCATGGGTAACCAAGGATCCGTAAACAGTTTAATGTCTCTCCCATTCCCAAACTGTTTCCTTAATCTCGTCTTCAATAACTCCAACCCCCCCCCCCCCCACAAAACCCTTTCAGAAATAAGATGATTTAGCAGAGGCTGTAGCTTAGAGTAAAGATGAGTTAGGGCAATAACGACTTTTAAGGACCCTAGCTAGCGTAGAGTTCGGATTTTGAAAATCCTCCAAACCTGTTTTGCAATCAAAGCTTTATTGAAACCTTCAAAGTCCCTAAAATTTAAACCACCATACTCTTTGGGATGGCAAAGCTTGCTCCACTTTTGCCAATGGATTTTGAGTTTACCCTTAGTTCTACCCCACCAAAATTTGGCACAAATGGATGCAATTTTAGATAACAGAACCTTAGGCAATCGAAAACAACTCATCGCATACACTGGAATAGCCTGAACCACACTTTTAATCAACACTTCTTTTCCCCCTCCAGAAAAAGTTTTACCTTTCCAACCTTGTAAGTAAGTCCACACTCTATCAATAATCCGTTGGAAATCTTTACTTTTACTTCTAGAAAAAGAGGATGGTAGACCCAAAAAGGATCCCAAATTTTGGACAACCTTCATATTTAGAATCGAACTCAAATATGAAGATTGCTCGGATTTAATAGAAGGGGAGAAACACATTACTGATTTTGCAAAGTTTACACACTGCCCAGAAGCCACCTCATACATTCCCAAGATATGTTTAAAGGTACTAACAAACACAAGAATGATGAGAATATAATGGATTATGTGTATTATCTTCCATCAGAGAGTAAATATATATACACTATGGATAACAAACTTAAAACATAAAAGGATACAAAATAGAAAATGATAACAAAATATACAGAAAAAGCTAACTACCAAATTGAGTAAATCTAATATTCTCCCCTCAAGTTGGGCGGTATATATAAAAAAGGCCCAACTTAAAAATGAAGGAAAATAAACTGGTAGCAGCAAGTGGCTTCGTGAACAAATCTGCTAGCTGAAGGTGACTTCGTACCGGAAGCAATTTAAGAAATCCTAAAGAGACTTTGTCTCGTATGAAATGACAATCCAATTCAATATGCTTCGTCCTTTCATGAAAAATTGGATTAGTGGCAAGATGAATGGTTGTTTGGTTATCACAAAACAAAATAGCAAGTGTTGAAGTTTGAATTTGTAAATCGGAAAGTAAGTATGATAACCAAACTAATTCACAAGTAGCCAATGCAAGTGCTCTATATTCTGCTTTAGTCGAAGACCTCGAAACAATGCTTTGTTTCTTAGATTTCCATGATACAAGAGAATCACCTAAGAAGACACAATACCCAGTTGTTGAACGACGAGTATCAACACAAGAAGCCCAATGTGAATCTGCAAAAGCCCGCAACTGAAAAGTTTTTGTTGGTGTAAAAAGTACTCTTTGACTAGGTGAAGACTTTAAATACCGTAACAATTGATGGGTTGCAGCAAGATGCATTTTACATGGTTTTGCAACAAACTGACTAAGTTTATTGACAGCAAAACATATATCAGGGCAGAAAATAGTCAAATATATCAAGCACCCAATGAGTCTTCTATAAATAGATGGATCTTGAAGTTCATCATCTGCCAAACTTTGTAGCTTAATAGAAGGAACCATGGAAACAGTTTCTGGTTTGGCGTCGAGTAGCCCAGCATCCTCAATAAGTTGTAAAGTATAATGTCGTTGGGAAACATAAATGTCTTTGTTGGAACGAGCTAATTCCAAGCCAAGAAAATATTTAAGAGATCCCAAATCCTTGAGTTTAAACTGATCATCGAGAAGTTTTTTCAACTTATTGATGAGAAGTATATTGGCACCAGTGATGATAATATCATCCACATACACAAACAGGGCTATAAAACTATCTCCTTGTCCTTGGACAAATAAGGAGTAATCAACTTTAGATTGGATAAAACCAAGGGATATTAAAACATCAGAAAATTTTGCAAACCATTACCTAGAGGCTTGTTTCAAACCATATATTGATTTATTTAATCGACAAACAAGTCGATGTCCATTTGAAACAACATTAGCAGCTGATAACCAAGAGGAAGGTCCATATAAACCTCTTTAAATAGGTCTCCATGTAAAAATGCATTGTTCACATCAAGTTGAACAAGAGGCCAATCATAAGAAACAACCATAGTAAGGAGAACACGTACAGTAACTAACTTTTCCACAGGAGAGAAAGTTTCAAGAAAATCATGGCCCTCCTATTGTGTGTATCCTTTTGCCACCAAACGTGCTTTATAACGCTCAATGGAACCAGCAGCACGATGTTTAATTTTGTAAATCCATCTTCAACTAATACTATGTTTTTGAGAAGGTAAATGCACTATTGTCCAGGTATTATTAGCTTCCATAACATCCAATTCCGCTTTCATCGCATCTTTCCAATGAGCAAAAGGCAGAGCTTGATGGTAAAACTAAGGTTCAAATTGGGAGGTCCGAAAGATGGGGAAAGGTTGTTATAAGAAGTATGATTTTTTAAAGGATATCTGGTGGAAAGGCAAGGTAAAGGAGAACGAGAAACAAGGCTACAGTGATAGTCTTTTAGGTAGGAAGGAGCTTTGATATTTCTAGAAGATTTTCTAGTAGGTAAAGATGGATTGTTATTTGGGAATATTCTAGTCGGTAAAGATTTTCTAATAGGTAAAGGTTGGGAGTATTCTTAAATAGCAGTAGGTGAAGATGTTGAAGAACTACTAGGAGAAGTGGGATTTGCTGAAGGTATATCAGTAGGTAATATGACTGGTGTGTTTGGAACATATGTGGCTGATGTATCATGGCTAGGATAAGGAATATCAATATTGAATGGTGTAGGCAGTACTAAATTGGGAAGAAAATCAGTTTGCTCATTAGGAAGAGTGACTTTGTGAAAAGGAAATATAGATTCATGAAAAACAACCTCTTGAGATAAAAATTTGTTGTTTTTCTATATCATACAACTGAAAACCTTTTACACCGGGAGGGTATCCAAGAAAAATTGCTGGTATAGCCTTGGGAGAAAATTTTGTCCGATGTGCTGGAAGTGTGGAAGCAAAACATAAACAACCAAATACTTTCAACATGGTATAATCAGCAACATGACCATGAAGTAACTCAAATAGTGTTTCCCATTTCAAAATATATGAAGGAGTTCGATTGATGAGAAAAATAGCCGTTAAAATGCATTCACTCCAAAACTGTAATGGCAACCGGAACTGGAAGTATAATGCTCGTGCAACATTCAAAATATGCTGGTGTTTTCGCTCTACAACAGAATTTTGCTCTGGTCTTCCTACACATGAAAATTGATGCACTACACCCTTGCTCCGAAAGAAATCATCAAACAACAATTCTGGTGCATTATCGGATCTAAATGCTTTGATTGTCTTGTTATAATGTGTTTCAACCAACTTAAAAAATTGGAGAACGATATGCAAGACATCAGACTTTTTCTTTAGCATAAACACCTAGGTATATTTAGTAAAATCATCAACTAATGTGAGAAAGAAACGATAACCAGCATGTGAAACATTAGCTATAGGCCCCCATATGTCAGCATGAATAAGATCAAACATGTGTTCAAATCTATTATTATGAGAAACAAAAGACAATCTTTTATGTTTAGCCAAAGGGCAGATCTCACAAGGCAAAACAGAATCAGCCCAAGTAGAGTCTATAGACAAAAAAATCTTTTAAGGCAGTAAGACGATCAAAAGATGGATGACCCAGTCTTGAATGCCACAAAGAAGTCGAAGTGTGAGAAACAACAGTAATCACCTCCAATGAAGGCTGTAAATCAGTTCTCGAATAGTCATTCTGCAGGATATAAAGAAATTCTTTAAGATTACCCTTGCCAATCGTCCTCAAAGTGGACTTTTCCTGAATAGTGCAACAATTAGTAGAGAATTGGACAGGAAATAAATCTTCCGAAGTCAATGCACTGATGGACAACATGTTATATTTGAACTCCGGAACAAAAAATACTTGTTTAAGGACTATAGATCCACATATAGTAACAGTACCAGCATAGTGAACAAGAATTCTTTTATTGTCAGGCAATATAACAACGGTTGCAACAGGTACTAATTCATTAAAAGAAGCTTTAGAAAAACATATATGTGCCGAGGCTCTCAAATCTATAATCCATTTCGATTCATCTACATTAGTAATGGAAGGACAAATACCTACTAGATATGATGTGGTTGCATCTACATTAGACTTAACATCATTGAGTTTTGATTGAAGCATATTAAGTATGTTGTGGCACTGCACAAATGGATCATCAACATTAGAAGATCCTTCATTATTCCCCTGAGTCGGAACTACAACAGCATTAGCAACGTTAGCAGGTTTGGAATTGGAACGTTGGGATCCATCAATTCGCTGATTGCCTTTCTGTCGATAGCCCAGAGGATAACCGTGCAATTTATAGCATTTATCAACCGTGTGCCCAAGAATTCTGCAATGAGTGCACATAGGGCAATTCCCCTTTTGTCGATTGTTAGATTGTTGTCCAGTTGCCTTTCCATTATTAGATGAATTTTCAATAGCAACAAGAGTAACTGCTGGTGTTTGCGTAGGAACAGGTAAAATTGAATCAGTATTTTGTTCTTCTCCTTGTGCAATCAATCAACGAAAAAACCTCGCAAACAGGTGGTGGAGGATCCATAAGTAAGATTTGTGAGCGAGCATGACCAAATTTCTCATTGAGCCCCATCAAGAAATTGAGAAGATACTCGAATTGCACAAACTCTTCAATTGATTTATTTCCACCACAAGTACAAAGTCCACAAGTGCAACTAGGTCTGTAAGAAGCATACTCATCCCAAAGACCTTTTAATTTTGCGAAATACATGGCTACGGACTCCTGATCTTGCTTAAGAGTGGTTAAACCTTTCCTCAGATGAAAGATTCTTGGCCCATTGCGTTTCTGAAAACGATCCTTCAAATCTTGCCAAATAGCTTGAGTAGAGTCAGTGAACATGATGCTTGAAGAAATTCCCTTCGATATTGAGTTAAGAATCCAGGCTATTACAATATGATTGTTTCTAGTCCAGAGTTTGAGAAGCGTTCCGGATGGCTTTGGAATCGAACCATCAATGAAACCTAGCTTGTTTTTTATCGAGAGGCCAATCAACATCGATCTACTCCACGAAACGTAATTGTGATTGATAAGTCCAATTTATTATAAACTCAGAATCTCCCAATTTGCTTATCTTAGTTAAATTCCTTGTGAAAAATGCTTTAAAATGAGTATAATATATCTATAGGTCCTCATTGGACCTTTGGAAGCGACTCGAGGCTTAAACGAGTGAAACCGGAGTGTTAAATGACCATTCTGCCCTTGGAGCCATCCTAACGTCGAGACTTGTTGGGTTCCTAGAGTGAGTAAAAAATAAGATGTAAAAAGACTCTAGAACTTTGTGCAAGTATACACAATCCGTAGCAAGCAATAAGTATTTATTGAATCCGAGGTCTGAATTAGCTTTCACTTTATCTATTTTGTTTAGCCTTCTAATGGTGTCAAAAGTGGTTAAAATGATTGGTTTTTATAGAATGTCGAAACAAAAGAAATGACAAAACAGAAAGTAAACAAATAAGCAGACAAATTAGAAACAGGCGTTGGTCAGGATTTAGTAATTGTTTTAAATGATGCTCTAGCAATATTATTGATCAGGCAAAACTCTTGCAGTCTTATTAGCAGATTCCTCCCGAAACTCTGGATTTTTTTAGAATATGTTTTAACTCCAATGAAGCACAACCAATCAAGCACTAGGCAACTGGCTATCCCTAGCTCAGTCACTGGCGTTCACCAATACACAATGATCTAGTGTGATTAATTGCCACACACTTCCCAAATTATCCCTGAAACTAGGAAGTGATATTCATATCGGCTGGCCAAGCGGGCATAAAATAGAAATGAGCACAACAAATAATCAAGATGCATCAAATCAATATTTATTGCATAGAAATTAAGCACGACAATTACATGTTCCCTAACCAACACCTAAAGTTACTTAGTTCATGAAGTGCATAGCAACACACATTACAATCTGAGTAAGCACATCCATAATTACAAAACAAAGTAAGAAAATACTAATTCCCTTGATCAACTTCGTAATTGATGGTCTTCTTGATATCCCTAATCTTCCTCCTTTATTCGGCTTCCAAAAGTGGAAATGAACTTCCTAAGAGTGGAATGTTCCTCCCAAGAAAGGAATGAATTTGACTTGAGACGACTTCTCCTTTTATAGAGTGATAGTAAGCCCTAATTAGGTCAATATGGACATGTGGATGGCTCTCCTTGCTCCTTAAATCCGAGAATAACTTAACTAATTTCAGTTCATTAAGTTGGCTAACGAGCTGTGACGTGGCAGTTTTGCTCCCTACTTTGCTGCAGCACAGATTTTGCTCCCTCAAGTCGCTTAGCAACATATTCTGCACGAAATAACTTCCAAAGCTTCCATTCTTCCAAATGGGTTAAAACATGCAATATTCATCTAAAAGCAACCCTAATTAGCACAAAAGACACATAAATCCCTATAGAAACAAGGCCTAAATAACTCCCTTTTGGAGAGTTATCATACCCCCCAAACTTGAACTATTGCGCGTCCCGAGCAATACTAACCAACCTTCTCTTAAGAATTCAAAACATTAGAAAAAACATAGCTTAATCAAAACAGATAATCCAACACTACCTTCAACCTTTACCTGAGCATTCTGCAAAACCAAGCTCTGCTGCAGCAAAATAGTTCTTCCGGCATGGACAAATAATCACCACTTTTAACTCAATTCTAAGAACTTGCCACAACCTAGCTCTATTATCAGACATTTTAAAACACATTTTTAAGGGGTTTATATTTTTGTTTAATTTTGTTCTTCAGACTTAAGGTAGCCCTACAGTCATAAGCTCTTAAGCATGGGATGACCCACTTTATGGTGCAGTATACCCTTGCCTCAAACTCATCACCAACTAGGCTAAATACTCACTATAAAGCTAAAAAATCCTTAGTCATTCTATCTCTTGCCCCTCAGAATGGCGACATTTTATGATGAAGCTCACCTAAGTTCTGGGAGAAGAAAAACTGCTGGATTATCATTCATCCTTCAAAACTTTTGCTTCATGAATTTTCTGAGCAAAATTTTCAACATTCAATTTTTTTTAGCAAATAATTTTTCTCATTTTTCCTATTTCCTAGGTTATCTTTTGACGCAAAGACAAACTGTGGGTATCACAAATGTCTTGTTTACTCAACAACCTAGCAAAACATTTAATGAAGGAGAGGAATGCTCGAGCAAAAAAATTGGAGTAGCAAAAAGTCCCCCAAACTTAAATTATTCATTGTCTCCAATGAATCATTAATTCTATGAATTTTACCCCCAAACTTAAATTTTTCTATCTGAATTCTAAACTGAGCGTGGACTAGAACTAAGCTTAAAGTGGATCATATAAATCAACACTACCTCATAATCTTCTTGCCGCAACAACGACCAAGCTAGAAGAAATGCTCATGCAAAAGGTTTCTGGAGATCAGAATACCTTGTTCTTAATTAAGCTTAACCAGTCCAAGCTTAAAAAATTCAGAAGAAAATTAGTTAAGTTAGAATTACTCGGTGCCATAGAACAGAAACAACTTCGGAAATTTCATTAAAAATAAAGAAAGAAATTACATAAGCAGATATTTTGATGGCCTAGAAACAGAAAAAATTAAAAACAAGAAAACATAACATCAACAAAAAGTGGGGTCATATATACGCGAGCAATCAAAAATAGAGAAACAAAAATAATGCTCGCCCAAGGTCACCACATCCATCAATCTTCCTGACCCTGCTCTTCATCATCATCTTCTTCTCTTTCAACTGGTAGGGGCGGAATCCAGGGGTTAAATAAATCATCGGGGAATATAGGGAAGGCCTGATACGGTTTGGAGAAATTGGATTGCAAGGCCCTCCGAAAGTATGTCATCTCTCCTCTTAGCATAGGTCCAATAGGTTTGAGCTTGCCTTTCAGCAAACTCTTGCCTACTGGCTGACAGTGCCAATTGCTCTAGGATTTGATGGATTCCACACACTAGTCCACCCCTGGCGTGCCTCCTGCGTACGCTGAACCCGAGTCAGATTAGGCGTATCAATGATTCCCTTGTCAAGCAAAATCACACCCTCTGGAACCATGGGCACTCCTGCCCTGCTGCATAGCATAGTGATCGTGTTTGGGAAAAACAACTTCCCCACCTTTTTGCACCAGCAATTAAAGATTTCATTCGAAATGATTTTTCCAACATCAATACAAGAACAAGATTGTTGGTATCGTTGTGATGCAGATAGTATGGGCTTTGAGTAAACGCAATGGATAGTTTCTCTTCGGACAAATTTGAAGTTGCAACTACATGAGCTACATTTTCTGTATCCATGACAGTCAATCAAAGAGGAAAAAAATCAAAGTAGTGGAAGGAAAAAAAGTTATGTCTCTGATACCATAACAAACACAAGAATAATGAGAATATAATGGATTATGTGTATTATCTTCCATCAGAGAGTAAATATATATACACTATGGATAACAAACTTAAAACAGAAAAGGATACAAAATAGAAAATGATAACAGAATATACAGAAAAAAAAACTAACTACCAAATTGAGTAAATCTAATAGGTACCAAACTCCTCTGCCGTTGCTTTTAGAAAAACAAGGTTGTCATCTGCGAAAAACAGATGGGTTAACTTTGGAGCCGTCCTCGACACCTGAATCCCTGATATTAGTCTAGCTTGAGAGGCCCAAGTTAGAATTGATGAGAAACCCTCCGAACACAAGAGAAAAAGATATGGGGACAAAGGATCCCCTTGACGTAGACCACGCGTGGGAGTGAACACACACACGGGCTCCCCATTAATAAGGATAGAAAAATATGGGGACGTTACACATTTCATAACTAAATTAACCCAATTCGGATGAAATCCCAATTTCAGCATCACTTGAGTAAGATATGGCCATTCAACCCTGTCATAAGTCGTACTCATGTCTAATTTTAACGCTGCAAACCCGTCGATCGATTTCCTCAAAATTTTCAAATAATGCAGACTTTCGTGCCTAAGAATAATATTATCACTTATCGACCTACTCGGTAAAAAAGTCGATCGACACTCATCAATCACCGACATAAGATGCAATTTCATTCTGTTCACAATGGTTTTAGCTATAATTTTGTAAGACACATTACATAGACTAATAGGTCGGTAATCAGAAACTAACCTGGGCTCCCGGATTTTAGGGATTAAAGCAATATGAGTATGATTGAACCGAATGATCCCCATTCAGAACCTCTAAGCAGTCAGCTATTGTTTGATCACCTATAATCTCCCAGTTACTCTGATAAAACACGGCTGGAAATCCATCCGACCCCGGGGCTTTTGAAGGCTTGAACTCTTTTACTACCTTAACAATTTCCTCCTTCGTAAAAGGACGGAGAAGGTCTATATTCATATCATTTGTGACTTTGCGAGAGATCCGATCAACAATCTGAGCTAAATTCATTACCGACGGCTTATTAGACTTGAAAATAGTCCGGAAATAACTCACAAAATTTGCTTCAATCGAGGTTGGGCTAGACTACCAAACCCCATTGGAGTCGACTACTCCATGAATTGAATTCTGAACTTTCCTCTTGTTAGCCTGAAGATGAAACCAACGAGTATTGCGATCACCCCATTTCAGCCAGTTCTCCCTGGATCTCTGTCTCCAAAACATTTCCTCATCTACAAGAAGCTTATCTAACTGTCTCTCCAACTCGTGGATAACAGTAAAATTGAGTGAATGAGGTTTATCATATTCTCCTTTTAAGAGATCTCTTAGTTTTTGGATTTGATGCTTCGAATCCAAATTTGTTTCTCTTCCCCAACCACGCAATCTTGTTGCACATTTCGCCAAGGTGATATGAAGCTCAATACCTGCCTCATGATTTGATTTCCAGTCTCTGCAGATTCCTGAATGATCTTTTTACACTCCTCCCGACGAACCCAAAATTCTTCAAACCTAAATCTTTTCCCTTTCCTTCGACCAAAATGGTGTACTTGGGTTCCGATATATAGCAAAATAGGTCGATGGTTAGATTTTGCCCAATTCTTATTATAGGCCTTGACTTTCTGGAACAACTCCAGAAAATTATCATTCGCAAGAAAGCGGTCTAACCTTGTGAACACCTGGTTGGATAAGTCCCTTCTATTCCACCATGTGAAATTGTCACCTTGGCAACCCAAATCAAGAAGAGAACAATCGTCTATCAAATTACGGAATGCAACCATGAGACGTCGGTCTCTGCGCGAACCTCCTTCTTTCTCAGTATCCTACAGTATCTTATTAAAATCTCCTCTCAAAAGGCATGCAGAATCATCATGATTATGCACCTTGAATAGGAGCTCCCACGTTTGATGTCTAAAGGAATGATTTGGCTGATCATAAACACCGATAAATCTCCACTGTTTACCGGCCCACACAACATTCGAATGAATATGATGAATTGAAAAATTCACAATCGTAACATCAACCTCTTCCTTCCATAAAAGACACAAACCCCCGCTAATACCCACACGATCAACAACAAAACAACCAAAGTAGTTCAACTTGATTTTTAATTTATTCAAAACAACAGTAGAACACTTAGTCTCAGACAAAAAGCAAAGATGGGGATTTATTCTTACTAGATCAGCGCTCACATTTCGGAATGTCCATGGGCTCCCCAACCCACAGACATTTTAGGTGCCTCCTTTCTTTTTCACACTTCTTTGGTCTAAGTTAACCATCTCCAACTTAGCATTTTCCTTGAGTCCATTATTCTGAATATTAAATGCCTCATGACCCACCTACAAATCATTAGAATCGAGTAAACTTGAATTCTCAAGGTGAAGTTTCCTTACACAATTCGATTTAGACTCTTCCTGATTCAAAACCGCTGGACACTAGACACCCACTTGCACCGAAACCGTCTTCCCCGCTGATGCATCTTGACCGTTTCCATACTGCTCCGTAACCGCCTGCTCTATTAATTCAACATTAAAATTTTTAACACCAGAGGAACTAGGAGTTTCAGACATTAATGGCTGTTTTAATTTATCATTAAGCAGTCGATACACACAACAAGGATAACAGACGAATTGGAAATTTCAGAAGAGGCCGCTGGAACTTTGAACATGCCGCTTGGACTGTCGTCGGACGGTGAACCTGCAGCTGCTACAATTCCACCTCCTAGACTGCCATCTGACGGAGAACCAGCGTTTCCCACCAGACTAGGCACCTTGGGAATCCACCGTTGAAGCCCATATTTCACACGTACCTCAGATCCACGCATCGACAATAATGATGGGCTACCTAACAGACGGTAATACCCTGACAACTCAACACTTCTTCTTCCAAACTTTGCCGCTAACGCAGATTGACCACTGTGCCAGACACTTCTCGTTGTTGTATTAGGAGAACCTTGAGAAGTACCTATATCCATGGCCACCGGGGAGTGGGATGTTCTTTGTGTTGATGGAGATTGAAACAGACTAAAGTCCCCTCTAGGAGCCTTCGCTGGAGAGCTTGCAATCAGGCCACCTCTTCCCGAGAACCAAATCCATTCCCCATATTGGGGCGCTTCACTGTGAGAACGAGCATGCTTAAAAAACTCACCACAATCCTTAGATATATGGCCAATCAAACCGCAAAGCGAGCAAAACTTCAAAAGTTTTTCGTACTTGATTGGGATCCAACTACCACACATCGGACCATCCAAATTGTTTTTAATTCCTCTTCAAAGAGGCCAAGAGATGTCAATCTGCACTCGCACCCAGAGACTAGCCCCCCAATAATGGAAGCCATTACGGCTATCCACATCTTCAAAAATACCCACAACATTACCTAGACGTTCCGCATTTTCAGTATTATACCAATCTAGAGGCAGATCAAAAAAGTGGATCCAAAATGCCGCAAATGAGAAGCTGTAGTCCGAAGGTTTTTGGCCTCTAATCGGAAACTCGAGGACTAGGAGAAATTTCTCAAACAGCCACGGACCTTGGTTGAGAACTCGGATACTCTCATCTTCATCATTAAATCGGAATAGGAAAATATTCTTCCCTAGGAGCTCGACTTGGAGACCGTGATCAATCTTCTAAGAAATTGAAATTGTAGAAACCACCCCTAAAGTATAGTGGTTGTAACAATTGGACCCCTAAACTTTCAATTAGAAAAATTAAACCCTCAAACTTTAAAATTTGATAAAATTTGACCCCTCAACTTTCGATGGTGAAATTAAGCCTTCAAACTATCATAATGGTAAAAATTGGACCTATACCCTCTTTCGCTCTCATATTTTCTCTCCTCTGTCTACTTTCTTTCTCACCGTTTTAGTCTTCTCTCATTTTCAGTAGGATCGATCCCATTATCGATTTCTCGTCGGAACGAGTGAAGGAGTTGTGAGTCGTAAGCCATGAGTAATAATTGAATGGCAGCCCTTTCACCTGAACGAAGCAAAACACAACGCGACGCTAAATTATCGATGAAATTTTTCGAATCAAAGAGATTAAAATAGGGAGAGAAAAAGTAGACAGCAGAGAGAAAATATGAGAGAGAAAGAGGGTAAAATGGGTCCAATTTTTACCATTATGATAGTTTGAGGGCTTAATTTCACAGTTGAAAGTTGAGGGGTGAAATTTTTTCAAATTTTAAAGTTTGAGGGTGTAATTTTTCCAATTGAAAGTTTAGGGGTCCAATTGTTACAACCACCATACTTCAGGGGTGGTTTTTGCAATTTGTCCAAAAAAATCGTTCCAAATAGCTCGGATTTGGCAGGATTTTAAACTTAAAAAATATGATTTCAATTTAACTCTTAACTCTCTTCCTTTTATTCAATAAGCTTCCCATCTTATTGACTCTCTCTATCTCTTCCCAGACTCAAAGTCATTTGATGTTATTCATAAGCACACTCAACGTTATAGATTTTCTATTTTATTTGTTCTTGTATTTTGCTCTTTTTTTAAAAAAAATTATAATGATAATTATAATCTTTTCAATGTAGCTTTTTGTTTCCAACAAGAGTTTATAGTCAAGCAAACTAGATCAAAGGTAAGTTTTTTTCCCCTTTCGGTGTTCATCTTCTTAAACTTTTTTTTCCGTATTATTTTCTTTTTGATTAGTGAACTAATATGGGTACTATTCATTTTTGTGTTCTGTGTAGTCTGTTTTTTTAATCAACTTTGTAATCTGTTTTCTATTTTGATAGTATCTTTTGATAATTCATATTGTTTTTTTTTTAATAATTTTGTTTGATTGATCAAATTTTGTAGTTTGGTTGCATTTGCATGAAGTAATTTGTCCTCTAATTTTGAAATTCCATTCAAAACTCATATCTTCAAGTGTTAGTTTGTTATTCTATTTTGATTTATTAATGGATTCTGTTGTAAGTCAAGTCAGTAGTTAGGCTCTGTTTTTAGCCTATTTATATATAATATGTATTCCCAAAAATTAATTAAATATACAACATCTTATTTTAATTAATATATAATAATATATAGGAAGAAAAAAGGATGAGAGTAGGATTATTGTAATGTTTTTTTATTAAAAATGTAACCCAAAAGCCGCTAATAATCTAGGTAACTTTCGAAACAGCTTTTTTAACCCCATGGTTGGAACCAAAAACTTGGAAAGACAATTGGAAGAGCAAAACACTAGTCGGTGTGGGGTTTTATGTTCTAAAACTCGTAGTTTGTAGATATTAAACATATTCTATTTTCAATAAAGTTGTTGTTGAGGTTATTCAGTGAATTGTGCATTATTTAAACCTAAATCCAATAAACTAAGATCCCTGGCTATAGTATGAACACTTGAACTATATGTAGAGACATAAGAGTGGATCAAGTTCAAGTATATAGCCAAAACGGTCTATAGTATATGGATAGGGTTGGGTACCTTATCTTGAGGACACTATGAACACAACCCATCTTGTATTTAGTACAAACGATAGGGGTGGGCAAAAAATACCGAAAAACCGATTCGACCGACCGAAACAACGTCGGTCAGTCGATTTTAGAGTATATCCGGTCAATGTCGGTTTTGCATATTACAAAACCGACTATTCAGTCGATCGGCGAGCTCAAGAAGGCTAACGTCGACCGAACCGACCGACTACGCATAATTTTAAAAAAAAATTGAAAACTTACCAGGTACCACCCTCCCACCAACGGTTTAAAAAACGAAATCAGTTGCTGGTTTTCTTGGAATTTAGGTAATGATTACCTAATTTTATTTTGTATCTCTTTCATCCATTTCCCATTTTCCATTTTCCCATTTTCCTTTCTCTTCTTCTCTCCCTTCTCTCCTTCCCATCTTTTCTTTTCTCCATCTTTTTCTTTTTACCCAGAATCGTCGTCAGCATCTTTGGTTCCCTGGAGTTCTTCCATTTTCTCTCTTATTTTCTTCTTTTTACCATAACCCCCACCTCTTTGATGTAAGTTATTCTTTTTTCTCCTTTCTTTTCTTCTTTGAATTAGAATCACTGCCTCTTTTTTTGTTTCCTCCTTCGTCCTCCTCTTTTTTTTCCTCTCTTTCTCATCTTCTCTCTTTCTCCTTGAACTGTTTTCACCTCCGGAGCCCAATTCGCCAAACTAATGATACTCTTCTTAAGAATCCTGAAACCGACCGAAATCGATCGATACATTCGGTCGGTCATTTCCTTAATAACCCCAAAAATCGACAACCACTGACCGATAAAAACTGACTTGTCGGTGGTCGACATCGGTTTGAGTTCAAAACCAACACCGACCGACCGATGATCACCCCTAACAAACGATGTGATCCTGAATCGTACATGTTGTGACATGCGAGTGAGGGCATCTTATGCAATGAGTTTACATAAGACCGGACCGAGAAATAAGTCACTCTCACTTTATAACGTCATTTACTATTGAGACTGACTATTTCATGCGATGACCTAGATAACTTGATCTTAATCCTAAGCTAACTATGAACTTCTGTTTATTTAGGATTATCCTTTGATCTGCATGGGTGAGAGTGGCCCGACTTCGCCAACTCATTAAGCGTACTATTTTGGGGATAAGACCGAGCAGATAGTTGGGGACATAGTCCTGCAAGACGGAACTCACTCCTACCCGTTTTAGGGATAGTAGAGAGGTTGTTTCATTAAGTGCTGATTTCGTGTCTTGAACAAGGGGCCCCACCCTCTCATTGGCCCGAAAGGGACTCAGTTCATCAAAGGATTAGTGGGACTTAAGAAGCAAGAGGTACTATAGGGATAAAACGAACATTTGACCCAGCTATAGTTACGAACAACCTATGAAGGATCGACTTACTAATCATGGTTATATCGAGTGGATGAAAATATATCTACAGTGAGGGGAGTGCAACTATTAGGCTATAGTGGAGTGTCCCGATAGCTAACGAATGTTGGTTAACTAGGTTAATGAGTTTAGCCGGTTTACCTCAGATCGTTGGAGCCCATGATCTGTAGGTTCATCGGGTCCCCTCGCTAGCTCATATCGGAATAAACCTTAGAATAGTGTGATGAGAGAGTTTGAATCGTTTAAATTCGGCTATATACGATATTATCGACATATTAGTTTAATTACGAATTAAACTAAAATTTCAGAGAACTGAAATATTTAAATATGATTTAAATACTAAACACATGATGAAGGGAATAAAAGTCCCCACGCAGCGGAAGCGCATCGATTGGACCTTACGCCGTATATTAATTAACATTAAAATACCGTTACGAAAACTCAAACAAACTTTAAACAACCTTTAAAGCTGCTGTAAAATTGGTTTAAACATGCTGAAAAATAAATCTAAATTTATTTTCATGCTTTTCTAAAGAAAAGAGGAAGAACCGTTACAACCCTCCGTTGTAGACTTGACCGTTCTTCGCCAACGATGCTCCAACGATCAAAACGCAGCAGCCGTCTTTGGTTTTTCTTCGCTGGAAATTTCTTCTTTGAATGACACAATCACCACAGAGGTTACACCGGTATGTCTCTAAGTCTAGGAGGCAAAAGACTTGTGGGAGTCTTTCTCTAAGAGGGAGGCTAGAGAGAATTTTAGGTCTTGTCTTTGAGAGTCTAAGAGCAAGAGCAAAATTTCAAGTGTCATGACCAATTAGGTCTAGTGTTCTATTTATAGAAGAGAGACCATGAATAAAATATTCAATTAAATCAATCTTTTCCAAAATTGATTCAATCTTATTCCTTAATTAATCAATCATGATCAATCAATTCCATAATTGATTAATCTTTTCCACAAATGACTAATTACTTCCATAAGTGATTAGATCATTTCCATAAATGATTAATCACTTCCTTAAGTGATTAATTATTTCCATAATTGATTAATTCCCGGTTAATGAATTCTTTAATTAATTAACCACCAATTAAACATCACATATTTAATTCTTGACCTAGAATTAATTAATTTGCCCAAACACATTTTAGGCCTTAAATTAATTAATTCATTATTTGAACTCTTTCAAACTTCCATAAATTTATATTTGAACTTTTCAAATATTAATTTCTCTCATAATAATATATCAATATATATTATATTTGTTTCCCTTAATAAATTGAACATTTTCAATTTACTTTTATTACTTAGTTGCCTCAAATTACTTTACGAGCTACCAGTGGGACCTAATGGACCTGCAGATCAGAAGCTCCAACGATGTGAGGTTAATTGGTCAAACTCATTAACCACATTAATCAATATTCGTTAACTGTGTGTACATTCCACTATAGACTCACAGTTGCACTCTTCTCACTACAGACATATTTTCTGTGTCCACGGATCTAGACCAATATCGACTAGTTAGTCCTTCACGAGTGTCCGTAACACCAGCTGGGTCAAATTACCGTTTTACCCCTGGGTTACCTCTATTTCCTTAAGTACCAATTCTCCTCTAATGAACAACCTGTTTGTGGTCCAACCATCAAACAGAAAACCCTCTCATGCTATTGAGAGGGTAGGGCCCTTTGTTCAAGACTCGGAGTAACCACTTATGGGAACACTCATCTGCTTCCCTAAAGTCGGGAAGGAGTGAATTCCATCTTGTACGATTATGTTCCCAGCTCCCCATTCGGTCTTGTCCCCAAAGTGGTAGGCTTATTGAGTCGGCGTATTGGCCACTCTCACCCATACAAATCAAAGGACAATCTCTCATGAGCAGGAGTCCATAATCAACTCAAGATTAAGACTAAGTTGTCTAGGTCGTCCTAGTGAAATAGAAAACCAACTAGTAACGGTGTTATAACCAGTGGTTACTATTTCGCGGTCCGGTCTTATGCAAACTCATTGCATAGGATACCCCCACTCGCATGTCTCCTACACGAACGCGTTGGATCGCAGCGTTTGTATCAAATACAAAGTGGGTCGTATCCATAGTGTCACCAGGATAAGGCACCCAGTCTTATCCCTATACTATAGACCCTTTAGGCTGTTTCTTGAACAATGATCCCATATGTCGCTACATATAGTTCAAGACTCATATTTCAACCTTGGATGTCTAGTTTATTTGATTAGGGTTATTATTAGGCAAAGACAAATATAAAATAACTAATAACAATTAATGGAAAAATATATCAATATTATTTCATTAATATCCGGTCAACGGTTACATTCACTATCTACGAGTTTTAGGGCATAAAACCCAACACGTGAACCATTCATGTTCAAGAATAGTCGGGATTGGTGTAAATTAGTAATTTAATATTTGATATTAAATTGTTTAATTAATACTTGATGTGCAGTTTTGCTTACCGCAAGTGTACAGGTCAAGTAATAATATAGTGATTAAGAAATCAAATGTCATCCTCTGGATTGGTTTTTTAATTAGATCAACTATCAGGAATAATTTTGCCCAATTTTATTGAGAGATCACAATGTGATGAGTTTAATGAATCAAAAAGTATTACAAATTAAAAAGTGGAAATTCAATTGGAGAAATTCTTAGGGATTTGATTTCATCAATTTAGATTTAGGATTAATCAAGGGGAATAAACTTTATCGTGCAATTATCTTATAAGTCAAGGACACAAAAATCACAAATATCTCTCCCGAGCATAAATGATTCTCATACATGCAATTAACTCGATATCCCTATCTAAGTTCATTAACATGCAAGGCCTCGAGTCTAGTCCCTTTTTTTACAACTTCTAAAGTTATTCTAAATCTCCCCATCTTAGAATTCTACCTTAGTCATGCAATCAAAGTCTAAGCTAAATCCTCTCTCCCGAGCAAGATTTAGCACAAAATCAATCAATCAATGGTCAGTTAATTGAAAGCATTTAAAACATAATTGCATGAATAAAAAAAATGCACAAACATCCCAATAACTAATCCATAAACCTAAAAGACTACATCAATCTCTAAGACATACAAGTTAGCTACTCATAGTCATTGAACTACAATCACAACTTGGATGAAAAGTCATAAAAGCTACAAAAGATAAGGATAGAAAGGGGAAAACTCTCAAATCCGTCGAAACTGCACGACCTCGTCACGATCTCCATGTCTTCAAGCTTGATTCCCGCTCTTTGACTTTGCTTCAACTCCCACAAAAGGTCCCTTGTCGAAATTAGGTCCAAAAATTCACCAATTGGACTCACATTGGCCGTGCAAATCTCTTCCCTTTTATAACCAATCCGCCGACAGCGTCAAGACGTTGTCCTCTTGCCGCCACGGACCATTATGGAAAACAATTGGCAGCGTTGAGATGCTTGAAGGCAACGTCGAGACGTTGCCCTCTTAGGTCTCCAATCTTTTTAAGCCTCAACTTTGATTCCTTTTCATTTTCTTAGCCACTTTTAGCGTCTCGAACACCTGAATAACTTCCAAATGCTCCAATTTGCTCCAATACTTGATTTCCTATAAAACAAACATAAAGTGCATACTTTTTTCCAAATAATATTAAAAAACTAACTAAAATTAATTAGGAGAAAAATAGCTCGCTAAGCACGCCATCAAACACCCCCAAACTTAAGCTTTTTCTAATTCTCCAACAACCTAAAAATTAGACATAGGTTGTAAATAGATGCAACAAACATAACTCAATCCTCAAGGCTCAAAAGGCAATAATTAAGCAATTAAGAGACATGCACATAAGGCCCAATGAAGGAGAAAAATCAAAATTTTTTTCCAAAATTAACTTGCATAAGGGAGATCTAGCTTACTTAGATTAGACTATACTAGCTCAAGATTGGATTATTAAACTCTCAACTCGTCTTACCTCTACACTGAAATTAAGGATTTACTAACAAGTCAACGGAACAAATTAGATTGTTTTTATCCATACTTAGGTGCTTTTAATTTTAATTGAATCAAGCATTTTTAAGTGGTACTTGTTGGGTTTTATGCCCTAAAACTCGTAGATAGTGAATGTAACGGTGACCAAATATTAATGAAATAATATCGATGTATTTTTCCATTAAGTATTGTTAGTTATATTATATTTGTCTTTGCCTAAAATAACCCTAATCCAATAAACTAAACTTCCTAGGTTGTAGTATGAATCTTGAACAGTATGTAGAGACATATGGGGATCACTGTTCAAGAAACAACCTAAACGGTCTATAGTATAGGGATAAGACTGGGTACCTTATCCTGGTGACACTATGGATACGATTCACTTTGTATTTGATACAAACACTATGATCCAACGCGTTCGTGTAGGAGACATGCGAGTGGGAGTATCCTATGCAATGAGTTTGCATAAGACCGGATCGCGAAATAGTAACCACTGGTTATAACACCATTAACTAGTTAGGTTTTTATTTCACTAGGACGACCTAGACAACTTAGTCTTAATTCTGAGTTGATTATGGACTCCTGCTCATGAGGGATTGTACTTTGATTTGTATGGGTGAGAGTGGCCAATACGCTGACTCAATAAGCCTGAGTGGAGAGCTAGGAACATAATCATACAAGATGAAATTCACTCCTTTCCAACTTTAGGGAAGCAGATGAGTGTTCCCTTAAGTGGTGACTCCGAGTCTTGAACAAAGAGCCCTACTCTCTCAATGGTACGAGAGGGGTTTTCTGTTTGATGGTTGGACCACACACAGGTTGTTCATTAGAGGAGTACTGGTACTTAAGGAAATAGAAGTAACCAAGGGGTAAAACGGTAATTTGACCCAGCTGGGTTTTATGCCCTAAAACTCGTAGATAGTGAATGTAACCGTTGATCGGATATTAATGAAATAATATTGATATGTTTTTCGTTTAAATTTTATTAGATATTTTATATTTGTCTTAGCCTAAAATAACCCTAATCCAATAAACTAGACATCCTAGGTTGTAATATGAGTCTTGAACTATATGTAGCGACATATGGGGATCACTGTTCAAGAAATAGCCTAAATGGTCTATAGTATAGGGATAAGACTGGGTGCCTTATCCTGGTGACACTATGGATACGATCCACTTTGTATTTGATACAAACGTTATGATCCAACGCGTTCGTGTAGGAGACATGCGAGTGGGGGTATCTGATAACTGCCCAAAAGGTAGTTATTTAGGCTTCATTTATATAAGGATTTGTGTGTCTTTAATGCTTAATAGGGTTGGTTTTAGAGAGATATTACATGATTTAACCCATTTGGAAGAATGAAAGCTTTGGAAATCACTTTATGCAGATTATGCTGCTGAGCGACTAGAGGGAGCAAATTCTATGATGCAGCAAAACTGAGAGCAGAAACTGCCACATCACAGCTCGTTAGCCAACTTCATGAACCGACTTCTATTGAGATATTTTCGGGATAAAGGATCAAGGAGAGCCTTACACGTGTCCTAGTTGACCTAGTTCAAGCCTCCCATCCTTCTATAAAAGGAAGTAGCCGTCAAAGTCAAAAGCATTCCATGTTTTTCCCTTGGAAGCCGAATAGTATAGGGAGATTGAAGATCATCAAGAACACCATCAACCGCAAGCTGATTAGGGAGTTTACCTTCTTTATTAACTTGTAGTGATGGACATGCATACTCAGATTGTAATTCGTATTCCTATGCTTATTATGAACTAAGTAGCTTAAGGTGTTGGTTAGGAATAATGTGATTACTGTGCTTCATCTCTAGTAATAAATTGACTATTGCATTTTGGTTAATTGCTGTGCTTATTCTTATTTTATGCCCGCCTGGCCAGCCGGTATGGATAGCTCTCTCTAGTTTCAGGGATGATTTAGAGAGTGTGTGGCAATTCTCCACATTACGATCATTGTGTATTGGTGAACGCCAGTGACTGAGCTAGGGATAGCCAGTTGCCTAGTGCTCGATCGGTCGCTCTTCATTGGGGTTGAAACATATCCCAAAAGATCCGGAGTTCCGGGAGGAATCCGCTAATAATACTGCGAGAAATGCATGATCAATAATATTGCTAGAGCATATCTTAGAAAAAAATCACTAAAGCCTAACCAGCGCCTGTCTTTAATCTATCTATCTATTTGTTTACTCGTTGTTCTGTCATTTATTTTGCTTCAGCATAATTCCGTTAAAACCCAACATTTTTATTATCTCTGAAACCATTAGAAAGTTATACAAAATAGATAAAGTAGAAACTCATTCAGACCTTGGATTGATAATATTACTTGCTGCAGACTGTGTATACTTGCACAGGAATTCTAGAGTGTTTCATATCATATTTTTACTCACTCTAGGAACCCAACAAGTTTTTGGCGCCGTTGCCGGGGAACTTGAATAAGTTTTTATCTGATCTGTTTTGTGTATGTGTTTTAGTGGTTTGGTGCTAGAACTTTTTGATTGTTTCTTTTGTTTTTGCAGGTGTGATTTTGGTGCATGAGCGATCCGCCTGGGGTACGGTTTAAGCTTGACCCAGAAATTGAAAGGACATTTAGGAACAGAAGGAGGGAGCAGCGCAGAAACCAGATGGAGAACGTGTCGCAACTCCCGCAGGTTCTTGAAGGTCCAGTAGCAGTGAACCCCCAACAGAATCCATTGCTGCAGCAAAACCCACTGTTTGAGCAAAATGAGCAGCGAAATAATAAGGCTGAGAATCCTATCTTGATAGCGAACGATAGGACCAGAGCCATTCGAGCATATGCTGTCCCGATGTTTAATGAGTTGAATCCAGGGATTGCACGTCCCCAAATCCAAGCGGCAAATTTTGAAATGAAACCGGTAATGTTTCAGATGTTGCAAACCGTGGGGCAATTCCATGGTTTGTCATCTGAAGACCCTCATTTACATCTTAAGTCTTTTCTAGGAGTTAGTGATTCTTTTGTAATTCAAGGAGTGCCTAGAGATGCTCTTAGATTAACTTTGTTCCCGTATTCTCTTAGAGATGGAGCAAAGTCATGGTTAAACTCTTTTGCTCCAGGATCAATTAGGACATGGGATGAGTTAGCTGAAAATTTTTTGAGTAAATATTTCCCACCTAATAGAAATGCTAAATTAAGGAGTGAAATAGTAGGGTTTAGGCAACTTGAAGATGAGACTTTTAGTGAGGCTTGGGAGAGGTTTAAGGAGCTTTTGCGAAAGTGTCCCCACCATGGGTTACCTCATTGTATTCAAATGGAAACATTTTACAATGGTTTGAATGGAGTAACCCAAGGTATGGTCGATGCTTCGGCTGGAGGGGCCCTTTTGGCAAAAACTTTTGATGAAGCCTATGAAATTTTAGAAAGAATATCTATTAATAGTTGTCAGTGGTCGGATGTTAGAGGCACAAATAAAATTGTTAAGAGTGTGTTAGAGGTTGATGGTGTGTCCACCATTAGGGCCGATCTTGCTATGATTGCTAACGCTCTTAAGAATGTGACAGTGATTAGTCATCAGCAGCCACCAGCTATGGAGCCTGCAGCAGTGGTGAACCAAGTCACGGACGAAGCATGTGTCTATTGCGGTGAAGATCACAACTACGAGTTTTGCCCCAGCAATCCAGCTTCTGTGTTTTTTGTAGGTAATCAGAGGAACAACCCTTATTCTAACTTCTATAATCCAGGTTGGCGCAACCACCCCAACTTCTTATGGGGAGGTCAAGGAAATAACGTACAAGCGCAACAAAAGGTGAACCAGTCGGGATTTGCTAAAGCGCAGGTAATGCCCCAGCAAAATAAGCCGGCTTTGCCCCAACAAAATTCGGGAAATTCTCTCGAGGCAATGATGAAAGAATTTATGGCTCGCACAGACGCCGCAATTCAAAGTAATCAAGCTTCGATGAGGGCCCTGGAATTGCAAGTGGGTCAGCTAGCTAATGAGCTAAAGGCGAGGCCTCAAGGGAAACTTCCTTCGGATACTGAACACCCTCGAAGGGAAGGTAAGGAGCAGGTAAAGGTAGTAACTCTTAGGAGTGGTAAGCCATTAGAAGAGTCTAGAAAGACCCAGGATTTAAATAGTAATAGTGATAATATTGTTGTTATTGAAAAAGAGTTGGAGTCTGGTCAGGGTGCTGGAGGCAGCAAAGAAAATGCTGGAGCATCTGGTTCTGTGCCAGATGTAGAACCACCATATGTGCCGCCCCCACCTTATGTACCACCTCTACCTTTTCCACAAAGGCAAAAGCCTAAGAATCAGGATGGTCAATTTAAAAAGTTTTTAGAGATTCTTAAGCAGTTGCATATAAATATCCCTTTAGTAGAAGCTATTGAGCAAATGCCTAATTATGCTAAATTTCTTAAGGATATTTTGACTAAAAAGAAAAGGTTAGGTGAGTTCGAAACTGTATCTCTTACTGAGGAGTGTAGTGCTATTCTTAAGAATGGGCTACCCCCAAGGCTAAGGATCCAGGGTCATTTACTATACCTGTGTCTATAGGTGGAAAGGAATTAGGTAGAGCACTCTGTGATTTAGGTGCAAGCATTAACCTTATGCCTCTTTCGGTCTATCGGAAGTTAGGTATTGGTGAAGCTAGACCTACCACAGTTACGCTCCAATTAGCTGATATGTCTATCACATATCCAGAGGGTAAAATTGAGGATGTCTTAGTAAAAGTTGATAAATTCATATTTCCTGTTGATTTTATTATTTTAGACTATGAGGCTGATAAAGATGTCCCAATTATTCTAGGTCGTCCATTTTTGGCTACTAGTAGGACATTAATAGATGTTCAAAAAGGAGAATTAACAATGAGAGTCTGTAATGAGGAAGTGGAATTTAATGTGTTTAAAGCCATGAAATATCCAGATGAAATGGAGGATTGCTCCTTCATTAGGATTCTGGAGAGCACAGTTATTGAGACAACAATACAGGATTTGGTTGATAAGCATTCAGAAAAGTATGGAGAGGTTAGTATAGAAGATTTTGAGTTTTGTTCTTTAGATAGAAAAAATGAAAAAGAATTGTTTAGATGTGAGGATGTTTTTGAGTCTTTAGATTTAGATCAAAGAAAGGCTCCCCCAATTAAGCCATCCCTAATTGAGGCACCCACTTTAGATTTGAAACCTTTACCGGATCATCTAAAGTATGTGTATCTTGGGGAAAGTGATACGTTGCCCATTATTGTTGCATCAGATTTAATGCCGGAGCATGAGGAGGCCTTAATAAAATTGCTGCAGCAATACCGCAAAGCTATAGGTTGGACATTGGCTGATATTCAGGGAATTAGCCAATCTTTTTGTATGCACAAAATCACTCTAGAGGAGGGATCCTTTAGGAGTATTGAGCAACAAAGAAGGCTTAACCCTGCAATGAAAGAGGTTGTTAAAAAGGAGGTAATTAAATGGTTGGATGCTGGGATCATTTATCCAATTGCCGATAGCAATTGGGTAAGCCCTGTCCAATGTGTTCCTAAGAAAGGAGGTGTCACTGTGGTGAGCAATAAAGATAATGAGCTGATTCCAACCAGGACAGTAACTGGCTTGAGGGTTTGTAAGGATTACAGAAGGCTTAATAAAGCCACCCGAAAGGATCATTTCCCTCTACCATTTATCGACCAGATGTTGGATCGATTGGTTGGTCAGGCCTATTACTGTTTCTTGGATGGTTATTCTGGGTATAACCAGATTACTATTGCTCCTGAAGATCAGGAGAAAACCACTTTCACCTGCCCTTATGGGACATTCGCTTTTAGGAGAATGCCTTTCGGCCTTTGCAATGCTCCAGCAACATTTCAGCGGTGTATGCTAGCAATTTTTTCTGATATGATTGAGTCCACTGTTGAAGTCTTTATGGACGATTTTTCAATGTTTGGAGGGTCTTTTCAGAGTTGTTTAGATAATTTAGGAAAGGTATTAAAAAGATGTGAGGATACCCATCTAGTACTTAATTGGGAGAAGTGCCACTTCATGGTGAAGGAGGACATAGTGTTAGGTCATAGGATTTCTAAAAATGGTCTAGAAGTTGATAGAGCAAAAGTTGAGGTTATTGAAAGACTAGAGCCACCGAATTCAGTGAAGGGAATTCGGAGTTTTTTAGGACATGCTGGATTTTATAGGAGGTTCATAAAGGATTTTTCCAAAATCAGTAAACCTCTTTGTAACTTATTGTGCACTGATCATGTTTTTTACTTTAATGCAGATTGTAGGAAGGCTTTTGAAACGTTGAAGACTGCTTTAATCTCAGCACCCATTCTCTGCGCACCTAATTGGAATGTGCCATTCGAGGTAATGTGTGATGCGAGTGATGCTGCGGTAGGAGCGATGCTGGGGCAAAAGCAGGGCAAATTTATTCATCCTATATATTATGCAAGCAAGGTTTTAAATGAAGCACATGTCAACTACACAACTTCTGAAAAGGAGTTGTTAGCTGTTGTGTTTGCTTTTGAGAAATTTCGGCCATATTTGGTTGGATCTAAAGTCACGGTGTTCACGGATCATGCAGCAATAAGGTATTTAATGTCTAAGAAGGATGCAAAGCCGAGACTAATTCATTGGATTTTATTACTGCAGGAATTTAACTTGGAGATAAAGGACAAGAAGGGATCAGAGAATGTCGTTGCAGATCATTTATCTCGTCTTGATCCATCATCATTTTTGCTGGAGCAATCTGCCATTTCCGATTCTTTTCCAGATGAGCAGCTTTTTGCTGTTCAGGTAAAGGTAGTCAGGGATGTCCCTTGGTATGCTGATATTGCCAGCTTTTTAGTAAAGGGAGTCACCCCTATTGATATGGATTGGAGGCAGAAGAAAAAGTTTAAGCATGATACGAAATTTTTCTTTTGGGATGAGCCGTTTATGTATAAGCAATGCTCTGACGGTATTATTCGTAGGTGTGTTTCAGGTGCTGAAGCAAAAGAAATCCTGGAGCAATGTCACTCTTCGCCGTATGGAGGTCATTTCAGCGGACAGAGGACGGCTATGAGGATTTTGCATTGCGGATTTTTCTGGCCTACGTTATTTAAGGATGCCCATTGGTTCTACAAGCAATGTGACGCTTGCCAAAGGAGAGGAAATTTGGGGCCTAGAGATGAAATGCCTCTTACTTACATTTTAGAAGTTGAATTATTTGATGTATGGGGTATTGACTTTATGGGACCATTTCCCCCTTCTAATGGCAATGTTTTTATCTTATTGGCAGTTGATTATGTGTCCAAGTGGGTGGAGGCCATCGCATGCCATCAGAGTGATGCCAAGACAGTAGCAAGGTTTCTTCAATCGCACATCTTTGCGCGGTTTGGGACACCTAGGGCTCTAGTGAGTGATGAGGGTACACATTTTGTTAATAATATCTTAACTAAGCTTTTAGCTAAGTATGGGATTAAGCATAGGATAGCTACCCCTTATCACCCACAAGCAAATGGTCAAGCTGAAATTAGTAATAGGGAAATTAAAGCTATTTTAGAGAAAGTAGTCCATCCATCTAGAAAGGATTGGTCCTTTAGGTTGGATGAGGCTCTTTGGGCTTATAGGACAACTTATAAGACTCCTTTAGGTATGTCTCCCTATAGGTTAGTATATGGGAAAGCTTGTCATTTACCATTAGAGCTTGAGCACAAAACATTTTGGGCTTTGAAAAAGTTAAATTTTGATCTGAGTCGTGCAGGAGCAATCAGAATGCTGCAGCTTAATGAGTTAGAAGAATTTCGTCAATTTTCTTACGAAAATGCGAAAATGTATAAGGAAAAGACTAAGTTGTGGCATGACAAAAAAATTAAATCTAAGGAGTTTGTCAAGGGTCAGAAAGTTTTACTTTATAATTCTAGATTAAAATTATTTCCTGGAAAATTAAAATCTAAATGGCCAGGACCGTTTATTGTGATTGAGGTTTTCTCCAATGGAGCAATTACTTTGCAGGATGAAAAAGATGGGAGAGTATTCAAGGTGAATGGACAGCGTGTAAAGCATTATTGGGGTGAGGAGTTTCAGTCGAAATATCCTTCCCTAAGGTTGGTCGATGTTTGAGAGAGCATGACTTTTGCGGGAGCATTTCACAGAGTAAAATTTTGAGCTCCCGAAGTTTGAATTGATTTTATTTTTCGTTAATTTGATTTCGGTTAGGATAGATGTAATTTTGAATGATGTATTAGATTTTATCTTTTAAGTATTTTTATATTTTTGGTAGGTTAGATTTGATCTATTTTTTTTTATTTGATTTGATTTTCGGGTTCTTTATTTAAATTATCTTGCAATTATCTTTTAGTTAGTTAGATTTTATTTTATCTAGATTTTATTTTCGGTTATTTGAATTCTAGTTTTAATTAATAGAGATTTTCTCTAAGTTATTCAGCTTCTTTTGAGAATCACAGGTTAAGTTTGCTTTGATTGGTTTAATTTGAAAGGATTTGATTTGTCTATTTTAAAATTCAAATTCCGTATCTAAGATTCTTCAGGTTCGGCAGATTGTTGCGGCAAAGATATTGCTGGAGCAAAATATGCCGAGTTAGAAGGGTTTCCGTTGGAATTTATTATTGTTACCGTTGGGTTTGACTTTGAATTCTTGCAGGTAAATGTGCGTGCATCGTCTGATGAGGCCACGTGGCGCAGAGTAATTATCCAACGGCTCCAATGATGACAGAGCATTAATTTTTACCATGGCTGTTTGGAATTTGCAATTTTACCGTTGGTAATTTTTGAATTTCAGGTTTGCATTTTTAATTGCAACGGTAATATTAGTTATGACCGGGCAAATCCTTTCGGTTAGGATTCTTGTTTGCTGCAGCCCTATTTATTCGCAATCTCTGGTAAGTACATTTCACTTCGCTTTCTTGATCAAATTCTTGTGCGTGTGTTATTCTTTCTTTCTTTGCAAAACCCTATTATACCTTCCATGGCTAAGACGAGAGCGCGAAAAGAAAGGGAAAGTGAGGAGGAAGAGATACCGGTCACACCGGAAGTTCAAAAAGGAAAGTCTAAGAAGAAGAGGACGCCAGAGGAAAAGGAAGCAAAGAGAAGAAGAAGGCAACAGAGGGCTACAGAACAGAAGGAAGTTCAGGAGGTGGCGGACGTTGTTGCCACTACTGCGGAGGAAGGAAGTACTCAAGAACCTGCAATACAAAACCCAGATACGGTTCAAGAACATATTGCTGAGAAAAATCAAGAAACAGAGAATGAAGGTCAGCATAACAAGGAGAAAACACCGGAGCCGGTGCAGGAGGACCATGTTGAAATCATTATGCCTGAACCGCCCAAGCGCCGCCGCATCAAAAGGAAGACGGGTCGCGTGAGGGTGGTTCGGACCACGCCATCACCTCCGACGTCGGACTCTGAGGAAGAAAGAAGGGAAGCTGAGAATAGGGAAAAAAAAGAAGAGGCGAGAAAGGCAGAGGAAGAACGTTTGCGCATCCAGAGAGAAAGCAGGGGCAAAGGAATTGCCGAAGCATCAGGAGAAATTGAGGAGCCGAGGGCGCCATTCATTCTCTTCGTCAACGATCTTGCCCGAGAAAAATACCAGGAGGTGCTGAAACGGGACTTCTTGTTCGAACGTGGATTTGGCAATGATTTACCTAGGTTTTTGGAGTCTGGAATAGTGAACCTCGGTTGGAGGCAATTTTGTGCGAAGCCAGAACCTATGAATGCCAACATTGTTCTCGAATTTTACGCCAATCTTGACGTTAAGAATGATTTTGAGGTCATCGTTCGAGGAGTGCCTGTACAGTGGAGTCCTGAAGCCATTAATGAACTGTTCGATCTCCAAGATTTTCCGCATGCCGTTTTTAATGAGATGGTGGCTGCACCATCTAGTGATCAACTGAGTGCGGCTGTCCGGGAGGTAGGCATTGAGGGGGCCCAGTGGAGGGTGTCGCAGACAAGGAAGCATACATTTCAAGCTGCTTATTTGAAGAGTGAAGCAAACACTTGGATGGGTTTCATCAGGCTACGCTTGCTGCCGACAACACACGACTCCACAGTATCTCGTGACAGGGTATTGCTTGCTTTTGCCATTCTGCACTCGATGAGTATTGATGTAGGAAAAATTATTTCTTCTGAGATTGTTGATTGCTGGAAAAAGAAGGTGGGGAAGCTGTTCTTTCCGAACACGATTACGATGTTATGCAGCAGGGCAGGAGTGCCCACGGTTCCAGAAGATATGATCATGACTGATAAGGGAATCATTGACACACCTAATCTGGTGCGGCTTCAGCGTATGCAAGAGGTTCGCCAGGGTGGACTTGTGTATGGCGTCAATCAAATCCTAGAGCAACTGTCAGTGTTGACCAGTAGGTTAGAGTTTGCTGAAAGGCAAGCTCAGACCTACTGGACTTATGCTAAGAGGAGAGATGATGCGCTCAGGGGGGCCTTGCAAACCAATTTCTCAACACCGTATCCGGCCTTTCCAATGTTTCCCGATGATTTGTTTAATCTTTGGATACCACCCTCGCCTGTTGAACGAGAAGAGGATGTTGATGAGGAGCAGGGTCAGGAAGATTGACTGATGGGATGACCTAGAGCGAGCATTACTTTTGTTTTTCCATTTTTGTTTGCTCGCGCATATTGACCCTGCTCACTGTTATAACTGCTTATCTTGTTTCTTTCTAATCTTTTTAATTTTTACTTTGAAAAAAAATATCTGCTTTGTAATATTTTTCTATGATTTTAATGAAATTTCTGAATGTTTCTATTCCATGAGCACTGACTGACTCTAACTTAACTATTTTCTTCTGAATTTTTGAAGCTTGGAATGATTACGCTTAGTTAGATCAAGGTATTCTGATCTCCAGAAACCTTTTGCTTGAGCATTTCTTCTAGCCTGGACTGTTGCTGCGGCAAGGAGATTTTTGACGGTAGTATTGACTTATATGATCCACTTTAATCTTAATCCTAGTCCCATGTTTAGTTTAAAAATTCAGATAGAAAAATTTAAGTTTGGGGGTATAATTGCTTAATTAATGATTCATTGAGGACAATGAATAATTCAAGTTTGGGGGACTTTTTGCTACTCCAATTATTTTGCTCGAGCATTCCTCTCCTTCAAAATTACAATTTGCTAGGTTATTGAGTAACTGGGGACATTTGTGATACCCACAGTTTGTCTTCGCGTCAAAAGATGATCTAGGAAATGTGAAAAAATGAGAAATATGAGAAAAAAATTATTTGCTGAAAAATTATTTGTTGAAGATTTTGCCGGAAAAATTGACAGAGCAAAAGTTTTGAAGGATGAATGATGATCCAGCAGTTTTTCTGTCTCCCATAACTTAGGTGAGCTTCATCATAAAATGTCGCCATTCTGAGGGGCAAGAGATGGAATAACTAAGGATTTTTTAGCTTTATAATGAGTATTGAGCCTAGTTGGTGATGAGCTTGAGGCAAGGGTATACTACACCATAAAGTGGGTCATCCCATGCTTAAGAGCTTATGACTGTAAGGCTGCTTTAAGTCTGATAAATAATGTTATAAACCCCTTTAAAAATATGTTTTGAAATGTCTGATAATAGAGCTAGGCTGTGGTGAGTTCTTAGAATTAAGTTGAAAAGTGGTGATTATTTGTCCCTGCTAAAGGAATCATTTTGCTGCAGCAGAGCTTGGTTTTGTAGAGTGCTCAGGTAAAGGTTAAAGGTAGTGTTGGACTGTCTGGTTTGATTAAGCTAATTCTTTGTCTAATGTTCTGAAATTCTTGAAGGAAGGTTGGTTAGTATTGCTCGGGACGCGCAATAGTTCAAGTTTGGGGGTATGATAACTGCCCAAAAGGTAGTTATTTAGGCTTCATTTATATAAGGATTTGTGTGTCTTTAATGCTTAATAGGGTTGGTTTTAGAGAGATATTACATGATTTAACCCATTTGGAAGAATGGAAGCTTTGGAAATCACTTTATGCAGATTATGCTGCTGAGCGACTGGAGGGAGCAAATTCTATGCTACAGCAAAACTGAGAGCAGAAACTGCCACATCACAGCTTGTTAGCCAACTTCATGAACCGACTTCTATTGAGATATTTTCAGGATAAAGGATCAAGGAGAGCCTTACACGTGTCCTAGTTGACCTAATTCAAGCCTCTCATCCTTCTATAAAAGGAAGTAGCCGTCAAAGTCAAAAGCATTCCATGTTTTTCCCTTGGAAGCCGAATAGTATAGGGAGATTGAAGATCATCAAGAACACCATCAACCGCAAGCTGATTAGGGAGTTTACCTTCTTTATTAACTTGTAGTGATGGACATGCATACTCAGATTGTAATTCGTATTCCTATGCTTATTATGAACTAAGTAGCTTAAGGTGTTGGTTAGGAATAATGTGATTACTGTGCTTCATCTCTAGTAATAAATTGACTATTGCATTTTGGTTAATTGCTGTGCTTATTCTTATTTTATGCCCGCCTGGCCAGCCGGTATGGATAGCTCTCTCTAGTTTCAGGGATGATTTAGAGAGTGTGTGGCAATTCTCCACATTACGATCATTGTGTATTGGTGAACGCCAGTGACTGAGCTAGGGATAGCCAGTTGCCTAGTGCTCGATCGGTCGCTCTTCATTGGGGTTGAAACATATCCCAAAAGATCCAGAGTTCCGGGAGGAATCCGCTAATAATACTGCGAGAAATGCATGATCAATAATATTGCTAGAGCATATCTTAGAAAAAAATCACTAAAGCCTAACCAGCGCCTGTCTTTAATCTATCTATCTATTTGTTTACTCGTTGTTCTGTCATTTATTTTGCTTCAGCATAATTCCGTTAAAACCCAACATTTTTATTATCTCTGAAACCATTAGAAAGTTATACAAAATAGATAAAGTAGAAACTCATTCAGACCTTGGATTGATATTATTACTTGCTGCAGACTGTGTATACTTGCACAGGAATTCTAGAGTATTTCATATCATATTTTTACTCACTCTAGGAACCCAAAAGTATCCTATGCAATGAGTTTGCATAAGACCAGAATAGTAACCACTGGTTATAACACCGTTAACTAGTTGGTTTTCTATTTCACTAGGACGACCTAGACAACTTGGTCTTAATCCTGAGTTGATTATAGACTTCTGCTCATGAGGGATTGTCCTTTGACTTGTATGGGTGAGAGTGGCCAATACGCAGACTCAATAAGCCTACCATTTTGGGGACAAGACCGAGGGGGGAGCTGGGAACATAATCGTACAAGATGGAATTCACTCATTCCCGACTTTAGGGAAGCAGATGAGTGTTCCCTTAAGTGGTGACTCCGAGTCTTGAACAAAGGACCCTACCCTCTCAATGGCATGAGAGGGTTTTCTGTTTGATGGTAGGACCACAAACAGGTTGTTCATTAGAGGAGAACCGGTACTTAAGGAAATAGAAGTAACCCAGGGGTAAAATGGTAATTTGATCCAGCTGGTGTTACGGACACTTGTGAAGGACTAACTAGTCAATATTGGTCTATATCCGTGGACATAGAAAATATGTCTGCAGTGAGAAGAGTCCAATTGTGAGTCTATAGTGGAATGTACACACAGTTAATGAATATTGATTAATTTAGTTAATGAGTTTGACCAAGTAATCTCACATCATTGGAGCTTGTGATCTGTAGGTCCATTAGGTCCACTGGTATCACATAAAGTAATTTGAGGCAACTAAGTAATAAATGTAAATTGAAAAATGTTTAATTTACTAAGGGAAACAATATAATATATATTGATATATTATTATGAGAGATTAATATTTGAAGAAATTCAAATATTAATATAAATTATAGTCATATTAAATTTATGGAAGTTTGAAAGAGTTCAAATATGAATTAATTAATTTTAAGGCCTAAAATCTATTTGGACAAATTAATTAATTCAAGGCCGGAAATTAAATATGTAATATTTAATTGGTGGTTAATTAATTAAAGAATTAATTAATCTGGAATTAATCAATTATGGAAATAATTAATCACTTATGAAAGTGATTAATCATTCATGGAAATGATCTAATCACTTATGGAAGTAATTAGTCATTTGTGGAAAATATTAATCAATTTTGATTGATCTTGGATTGATTAAATAAGAAATTATAAGATTGAATCAATTTTGGAAAAGATTGATTTAATTGAATATTTTATTCATGACCACTCTTCTATAAATAGAACACTAGACCTAATTGGTTTAGTAGCATTCTTGCTCTTAGACTCACAAGACAAGACCCTAGAATTCTCTCTAGCCTCCCTCTTAGAGAAAGACTCCCACAAGTCTTTTGTCTCCTAGACTTAGAGACATACCGGTGTAACCTTTGTTGTTATTGTGTCTTTGAAGAAAATTTCCAGCGAAGAAATCAAGAAGGATTCGTTGTGTTTTCGTTCGTTGGAGCATCGTTGGCGAAGAACGATCAAGTCTACAACGAAGGTTTGTAACGGTTCTTTCCCGTTTCTTTAGAAAAACATGAAAATAAATTTAGATTTAATTTTCCAGCATGTTTATAGCAATTTCCAGCAACTTTAAAGCATGTTTAAAGTTTATTTTGCCTTTTCGTAACGGTATTTTAATGTTAATTAATATATGGCGTAAGGTCCATTCGATGCGTTTCTACTGCGTAGGGACTTTCATCCCCTTCAGATTGGGCATCTTGTATTGATACACGCTGGTCTACTACAAGCTTCAGTATCTTCTTGGGCGACTCTCTGGTCTCTTGGAAAGCCAAAAAGCCAAGCACTGTGTCTCGTTCTTCTGCTGAAGCAGAATACTGAGCCCTTGCCGCGACTACCAGTGAGCTAGTTTGGCTACAACAACTCTTAACTGATCTGCAAGTTCAGTTCATTAAACCAGCTTTGATCTTTTGTGACAACAGCTTTGCCATCCACATCGCTTCTAACCCCATTTTCCACGAGAGAACAAAGCACATTGAAATAGATTGTCACTTTGTTCGTGACAAGATTACAAGTGGTGACATTAAACTCTTACCGATTCGCTCCCAACTTCAACTCGCTGACATCTTCACAAAGGCCTTACCTTTGTCAACCTTTTCTTCTCTGTTATCCAAGATGGGTATCCTCAATATTCTTCAACCTTCTCTCCCATCTTGAGGGGGAGTATTAAGCAATATAGCAGTTTACCTATTTGTTACTTATTTGTTGTAATTAGTTACACCACTTGTAATACTGCTAGCTATTTATACAACCTTTCTCTTTAATAAAAGCATGAAAGGTTTATTTACCTTGAGTCTTGATATAAGGGGATTCAAGAAGCCAAGTTTTGTCAGTATGATGAAACCAAATTTTGTCATTATGGAAGTTTGAATATCATAATTTACTAAGTAAACACACAGAGAATAACACCAAAAAAATATATATTTTTAAGTAGAGAGAGATACAAGAAAAAACATTGTTTGAATTCAGCATAGACTTGGTAGATGTGGTATTTGGAAGAAGGTCGTTTCTTGTGTTTCATTTCTGCCGGCTTCGATCAAAATGGCTTTGGCCGGCAACTCACGGAAAATCATAATATAAATAACCCTCACTTGAAAAACTTGATCTTCTTCATCGCGTATTCAACCAACTTAAGTGAAGATGATCAGATCTCATTCTCAGCAGCTTCAATTCATCTTCTTCGTCGTTGGAACTTCACTTCTCTGCTTCAATAATTTCTGCTGTAAGTAGCAAAGTTTGGCTGATTTAGTTTTATTGTACCATGAAAATCTTCTGTCTTAGGTTTATGTTTTCATTTGCATGCCTGAGAAATTAAAGGAATATTATAGTTGCCACTCTCATGTTTAGAGGAGTAAGTCGGTCCGGTCGAGTCCTTTTTTAGTCAAAATCGATCATCAAATTGTTTGTGGCTATAGTCAAACTAATTGAGTAAGATTGAATAGTTTCGGCCCGTTTGATAACATTTTCAGTCCCGTTTGATAACCATTTGGTTTTTGAAAATTATGTTTGTTTTCTCCTAGATTTCCTACCATGGCTTTCATCCTAGTTAAAGTTGCATTTGAATTTCTAGCCAAATTTTAAAAACAAAAACAAGTTTTTGAAAACTACTTTTTTTTTTTTCAAAATTGGACTTGGTTTTTGAAAACAATGTAGAAGATTGATACTAAAACCAAGAAACTTATAGGTGGAAGTATGTGTGTATAAGCTTAATTTTAAAAAAACCAAATGGTTATCAAACAGGCCTTCGTTTTTCGTTTTTGGTTTTTGAAAATTAAGCTTATAAACACTATTTCCACCTATATATTTCTTTGTGTTTGTTACCTACATATCATTCTCATGTTTTCAAAAATCAAGTCAAATTTTGAAGGAAAAAAAATAGTTTTAAAAAACTTGTCGTTTTTTTTTTTTTTTTGGAATTTGGCTAAGAACTCTATTGTCTCCTTAACAAAAATGAAAATCATGATACGGAAATTGAGAGAAAACAAACATAATTTTCAAAAACAAAAAACAAAAACGAAATAATAGTTATTAAACGAGACCAAAAATTTTAAGTTTTTGTCGAATCAATTTAATTTTATGCTTAAGTAACAAAGTCAATAGGATTTATTGTTAGGGACTGATGACCTCTACATATCTTCACAATAATATAATATTGCCTCATACCAATGGAAATTGTTGTCTTTTACTATATACCCATGTTCTTTCCTTTTTTTTTTTCTAATTAACGTGGGACTTTAGTCACCATCGCAACATTTATTTTACACAAAAATTGAAAGATAAAAATCTTTTAGATTTTTTTTTTCAAAAATATAAAGTTTAAATATAGTCTAGGAACATATTAGAATTTTTTAAAACTATAGAGGTTAAATTTACATGTTGCAACCAAGGCTTTAAATTGTCAATGTGGAAGTTTTGAGATACGAATCTCAATTTTATGGAAATGTTGATGAAATATTGATAGAATGTTGATATCGACAAATATTTTAAGTAAACTTATAAAATTATAAAAAAATATATATATTTAAACTAACAAATAAAGGTTTCACTCATTTTAAATTAATTATTAATATTATGTTTGATATTTTTATTATATTTCATTGATTGTTTTATGGTATGTTAAAAATGTAGATTGTCCCCTCATATGTCAATGTGAACACATGGACGTGAAAATAACAATGAGAATTTAATACAATGTTGAAGCTTTGTAGGCTAAATATATAGTTTAACCAACATTCTTTTTTCATTATTTCAATTCTCTACGCCCAATGTTTATAAAAGTGTGAATTACTTAGAGTACTAGTATATCCTAAAATGCAGATGGGAAAAAGGTGATGATGGAGTACATCGGAGCGACAGGCGTTCCAATCACCTTCGACAGTGTCCCGATATTTGATGACATCGACTTCCATTTCATCCTCAGTTTTGCCATCGACGCAGATCCCTCTGGCAATCCTCAAAATGGAAAATTCTCCCCATATTGGGAGCCCTCACTAACCCCAGAATCGGTAGCCACCATCAAAGCCAAACACCCCAATGTCAAAGCCCTAGCTAGCCTCTCTGGCTGGAGCCTCGGTGACACTGTCCTCCGATGGCGCAACCCTCCAAACCCTAATCTCTGGATCTCCAATGCCTTCTCCACTCTCCAAGCTCTCATCGTCGAATACCACCTCGACGGCATCGATGTCGACTATGAAAACTTCCCAAAACACGGCTCGAACTTCGCCTTTTGCATCGGTGAGCTTATAACCCTACTGAAGAACCAAAGCGTGATCTCCATAGCCACAATTGCACCGTTTTACTCGACGGTTCCACCTTACTTGGAGCTCTTCCATGGCTATGGGGAGGTGATTGATTTTGTCAACTACCAATTTTATACTGACAAAGTGAGAAGTGCAAAGGCATATTTGAAGAGATTTGAGGTTCGAGCTAGGGAGTTTGGTGGAGGGAAAGTGCTGCCGAGCTATGAGGTGAAGGGGAGAGGAATTCAAGGGGATGCCTTTTTTGAAGCTTTGAGTTTGTTGGATGAAAATGGATTTGATGTTAATGGAGTCATGATCTTCTCTGCTGATGCTTCCTTGTCCAATGACTTCCATTTTGAGATTAAATCTCAAGAGTTCTTGCTTAACTCAACTGCCCCATGATTTGTTGTTGTTGTTTATAAGTATTTATAAATGTGTGTGAATTTAACTATTTATGTATCTCATAATCTACACTGTTAAACATTTTTGTTCTTAATGGTAATTGAAGTATACTACCTTTTATTTTGGATGGTGGAAGACACTTGTTAGTTAATTTGTTAACTTTCAAGTGCATATACAATGCTTTTTTGTCCAATTTTTATGGAAGGTTCTCTTTTTTTTTTTTCGAGATTTGACATGAACCACTGTAGTACATCCAAGCCTCCAAAACTAGAAAAATTATTTTGATGAGGTCGGTACAATACTAATAGTTGTGCACTGTTAGATGCAAAAGAGAGTGTAAAAAGTACCTCGATTTTGTATATCCAACGATTATAAATCTAACGGTTTTAAAGAGGCAGCCACACTGTCGCGGCTTCATTAAATAATTTGTCCCAAAACTAAGCATATAATTATTAAGATAGCCCATTAGGAAATAAACTTGAGGCCCATTATCTATTTGTATTTGTCTGTTTATTATTTTCGGCTCATGTATTTTGGCCCAGGTCTGTGTTTCTTCTTCTCGTTTATAGTCTCTGTGTTGCATTAGGGCAAGGCTGAAGGTTATGGAATTCTTGAGCATTCTTTCTTCATGTTTTTTTGCAAGAGTTTTTCTCCCCAGGTCTTTATATATATGGCATGTACAGTGCTCAAATATATATGAATACAAAGGGTTTTCTCTTGCAACAATGGCCTCTCTCTCTTTTCTTTTGTTTATCCATTTCTTGTGAAATGTTGTTATGGTATCAGAGCTTAAGTCTCACGACTAAGCCTCTGCCCTAATTTTTTTTTTTCCGTTTCCATGACTTCTCAGAGCTCTACAAGTGCTGCAATGGAGGATTCTGCTACCTCCTCTCAGATTTTTGGTCTGGGTAATAATTGTTAAGCTTACTGATGACAACTTCTTATTATGGAAATTTCAGATTCTAATGGCTCTCGAAGGATTCGATCTCGAATCACATTTGCATGACGATCCTCTGAAGGATTGGAATTCCCAATTCCGTTACAGCGGAAGCAATTGGACCGTTTCGTAGTTAATTTTGTTTTCACCAAAATACTAATACATTGGCAAAAGGTTAAGCGATGAGAAACATACCTCTGTTAACGACTCTGAATACTTCAACGCCTTTCTTGATTTTGGACCGAGCGTCAACAATTGGGACACCACCAATTGATCTTCCCCGCTATAACTCTGAGATTAGGAACGTAGTTGTGGGACTACCTAATCTTGAATGGGAAAAACTCTAGAGAGAAAATTCTCCCTAGAGTTCTTGAGTTGAGAGAATATGAGAGGGAGGCTAGAGAGAATGCAAGAGTGCATTCTTGTGGCCTTATGTTGTAGTACCTAAACCCTGGGTTTAATGTTCTATTTATAGGAGAAAGGCCATGAATAAAATATTCATTTAAAATCAATTATTTCCATAACTGATTTAATCTTTTCCATAATCAATCAATTCCATAACCAATCAATTCCATAATTGATTAATCTTTTCCATAAATGATTGATCACTTCCATAAGTGATTAATCATTTCCATAATTGATTAATTTTCAATTAATTAATTCTTTAATTAATTAATCACCAATTAAATATCATATATTTAATTTCAGACCTTCTATTAGAATTAATTAATTACCAAATTAAACATCATATATTTAATTTCAGGCCTTCAATTAATTAATTCTATAATATGAATAAAATTCATATTAAAATTTGAACTCCTTCAAATTCTCTTATATCCTATAAATTTAATATGAATCAAATTCATATTAATATTTGAACTTCTTCAAATATTTATTTCTCTCATAGACTATAGTTTAATTAAATCTCATTTAATTTAAACTAAATTGAATAATTAATTAATTCATAATTAATTAATTCATCTTCTAACATATATTTGAACTCTTTCAAATATATCAATCTCTCAATATAATAAAGTTTAATTTCAAATTAGACTTTATATTTTAATGCATCACTATACATTATATTAATTTGTATCTCATACAATTAACTTAATCCCCAATATGAATTTGAACTATTCAAATTCTCTCAAGATATATTTGTTCCCAATTACTCTTTACGAGCTAGCAGGAGGACCTAATGGACCTACAGATCAGAAGCTCCAATGATACGAGGTTAATAGATTAAACTCATTAATCAGGTTAACCAATATTCATTAACTGTGGGTCATTCCACTAAATACCCACAGCTGAACTCTTCTCACTGTAGAACATTTCTGTGTCCACGGATATAGACCTATATCGGTAAGTCAATCCTTCACGAGTGTCCGTAACTACAGCTGGGTCAAATTACCGTTTTACCCCTGTGTTACATCTGTCTCCTTAAGTACCAGTGCTCCTCTAATGAACAACCTATTTATGGTCCAACCAATAAACAGAAAGTCCCTCTCGGGCCAGTGAGAGGGCGGGATCCCTTTGTTCAAGTCCCGGAGTCACTACTTAAGGGAACACTCATCTACTTCTCCTAGAAGTGGGAAGGAGTGAATTCCTTCTTGTGTTGTCATGTCCCCAGCCTCCCACTCGGTCTTGTCCCCAAAAAGGAAGGCATATTGAGTCGGCGTATTGGCCACTCTCACCCATGCTAATCAAAGGACAATCCCTCACGAGAAGGAGTTCATGACACACTCAGGATTAAGACTGAGTTACCTACGCCATCCTATTGAAACAGTAACCTAACTAGTTAACGGTGTTATATCTAATGGTTTACCATTTCATGGTCCGGTCTTATGCAAACTCATTGCATAGTATACCCCCGTCCGGCTCGCATGTCTACTACATGGACGCTTTGGATCAATACGTCTGTATCAAATACAAAGCGGGCCGTATCACATAGTGTTACCAGGATAAGGTATCCAACTTTATCCTTGTACTATAGACGTTTTAGGTTGTTACTTGCACACCGATCCCTGTATGTCCCCACATACTAGTTCAAGTCACATGTAAACAACCTTGGATCTTAGTTTATTGGATTTGGTTCAAATTGTGCAGTATTTAACAATAACACTTTATTGTAGAAACTCAATAACACTTTATTGAAACAAGTATACAATTTCTTTATATTCACTATCTACGAGTTTTAGGGCATAAAACCCAACATCCTCCACCGCAATTTTTGTCCCCTTCCGTACCAATCTCGACGGAAGGCACTTCAGATACCGCCATTGTAGGATCGTATGGCAACACTAGAGGGGGGGTGAATAGAGTTGCTTAATAAAATTTAAAACTTTTTGCTGAATTAAAATGAATTGATTTAATTTAAACTAAATAAATTTAATAAGCACTATAAAGCATAAAGTATGCTAGAACTATTTGACAATTTTTCTAGGCAAGCAATCTACTCATAAAAATGAAATAGCGGAAATTAAAAGAGTAGAGAGAAAGAGATAACACCAGGAAATTTTATAGTGGTTCGGAAATCCCTACTCCACTCCCCAAGACTCCTTCTTGGGTATTTTACTGCAACGACTCTCTTACGGGTGAGAACCAAACCGACTCTTTTTCCAGGTTCAAGAGTAAACCTTTACCGATCCTTTTACAGGTTCAGGACCCAACCTATACCGATCTTTTTAAACGGGTTCAAGATCAAACCACTGTGATCCTTTTAACCGGGTTCAGGATCAAACCACTACAAATCCTTTTTCGGGTTCAGGATCAAACCACTCACTCAATTCCCAAGGTGCACTCACACCTTATTACAAGTTCCCAACAATGAGTAGAAGAAGAAAAGAAGCTCACAAAATAAAATACCTCTTGAAGGCTAATTACACAATGTTGTGCACTCACAATAATAAAACCTCACAATAACACTAGGCCAATTTAGGAGCAAGGGAGGATTTTTAAACAAGAATTGAAGAGTAGGGAGACTTGAGAGCTTAAGACTTTGATGTCTTTTTTTGGTGTGTTTATAAAGAGTAAAATCAAGTCGAATTTATAGGAGAGGGAGATAAATATTGGCCGTTAGATCAAATTAAAAATGAAGGGTGGAAATTGAATTTAAATAGAAAAGGAAAGGATTTCAACATTAAGGTTGAATTTTGAAAGATTGGAATTTTTGAGATTTGAGAATAAATCAAGGATTTTAAGAATATGGATTTTGGAAAGAATTCAAATTTGAATGATATGTAATTGATAAATTTTGGATAAATTTGGATTAAGGAAAATGAAAAAATGAAGCTACAAAAATTCAAAAAATGGTTGAAATGCTCCCCAAGATGAGTAGAATTTTTTAGAATTTTTTTCCCAATTTTTTCAGAATTTTTTCGAGCCTTAAAAAGACCAAAAATGGCTAAACTAGCCGTTGGCTGCCACATGTCGCTCTCTGATTGGCTGCAATAAAAGAAAATCAAAATTAATAATAAATTAATATTATATTCAAAAGTTGACCGTTTGACTTTCTTTATTATTAAAGAAATTCGACTGCCACGTGTCACAATATCATTGGGACACGTCATCGCCACGTCACTGCCATGTCATCGCCACGTCAGCAAAATTTGATCGTTTGAGATGCCACGTCATCTGCCATGTCATAAAAGTTGACCGTTGACCGTCCTTGTCAGCCGCCACGTCGGATGCCACGTCAGCGTAGTGCCACGTGTCACTGCCACGTTGGATTTTCCTCTCCAATCTTCTTTTGCTTATAACTTTCTCGTTTGAACTCCGATTTGAGCGATTCAAGTTGCATTGGAATCGTCTTTCTGAGCTCTACATTATGAGCGCTTTAAAACACTAAAATAATTAGTAAATTAAAGTTTGTTATCATCAAAACATATATTATGATTGAAGCTCGTAAAGCTAACAACCGCCACCACCACGAAAACTCCCAACCCTGCTTACACACAGTGGAAACGTCAGGATAAAATCATAGCCTCTTGGCTTGTTGGTTCGATGTCCGAGGATATCCTTCATCAGATGATCCACTGTGGTACGACAAAGGAAATTTGGGAATGTCTTCATCAAATTTTCACCACTCGAAACCTTGCACAAATGATGAAGATCAAAACTAAATTACAGACTATACAAAAAGGAGGTATGTCCCTGAAAGAATACTTTTCAAAGATTCAGCAATATGTTGATGCTCTGTCTGCGGTTGGTAAGCCTGTTGATGTTGGGGATCATATTCTTTTTATCTTATATGATCTTGGATCTGAATATGAATCCATGGTTTCTATTATCTCGGCTAAGATTGGTCCTCAATCGGTTCATGAAGTGATGGCTCTTCTTCTTACTCAAGAGAACCGTATTGAAAGTAAACTTGCTAGCTCTGAGGGGTCTCTTCCCTCAGTTAATCTCTCGGTTCAGTCAAAACCTATTGATCCTGATGTGCAAAAATCTAACCCGCCTCAGTTTTCTCAGCCTTCTGCATCTGGTAATCGTGGTGGTCTTGGTGGTGGTCGGTTCGGTAGGGGTGGCCGCTCTTGGAACAACAACAGAAATCGCCCTCAATGCCTACTGTGTGGCAAGTTTAATCACACAGCAACGAAATGCTACTTTCGTTATGCACCTCCCAGTGCTCCTGCCCCTCCAGGTTCGTGTCCTTCCAATTCTTATAATCCGTTTAACCGTACTTCTTCCTTTCCTCAGATGAATGCTATGCTTACTGCTCTTGATATAAACCATGACACAAACTGGTATCCTGACTCGGGTGCTACCAACCATCTTACTCATAATTTTGGGAACCTTTCCGTTGGAACTGAGTATGGTGGTGCGAATCAAGTACATGTAGGGAATGGAGCAGGTTTGCCAATTCTTAACTTCGGCTATACCTCTTTCTCTTCTCCTGTTTGTGCTGATCGAATGTTTTACCTTAATAATCTTCTTCATGTTCCCTCAATTACTAATAATTTAATTAGTGTTAGTCAATTTGCAAGGGATAATGGTGTCTTTTTTGAATTTCACCCTACCTTGTGCTATGTGAAGGATCAAGCGTCTGGTCGGGTTCTGCTCCAAGGGACTCTCCATGAAGGTCTCTATAAATTCAATCTCTCCCTCTCTCAGCCGTCAAGTCAGAAACCAGTGGTGCAGGCGCTTCATTCCTCTATATTTTCGTGTCCTTCCAATGTTTCTTCATCTGTTTTCTCAGTTTCTAAATGTTCGGATCTTGATATTTGGCATAGGAGGTTAGGCCATCCTAGTCTTTCCACTGTTAAGCATGTGCTTCGAGCTTCAAAGCCAAATCAGTATATAAATAATTCTTTTAATTTTTGTTCTGCGTGTGCAATGGGAAAGAATCATGCTCTCCCCTTCTCTCCCTCTAAAACTACTTACACTGTTCCTCTACAACTCATTGTCTCTAACCTATGGGGTCCTACTTACATTCCCTCTTTAAATGGTTACCGTTATTATATAAGTTTTGTTGATGCCTATAGTCGCTACACTTGGATTTATTTTTTAAAGTCTAAGTCTGATGCATTAGCTGCCTTCATAAAATTCAAAACTCACATAGAAAAAACTTATTGGCCTATCTATCTTAACTTTTCAATCTGATAATGGTGGTGAGTTTCTAGCTTTTAAATCCTATCTTGAGTCTCATGGTATCACTCATAGGTTCTCTTGTCCTCACACCTCTCAACAAAACGGTATTGTTGAGCGAAAACACCGACACATTGTTGATACCGGTCTAGCTTTACTTTCACACTCATCCATGTCTCTTAAGTATTGGGATGAAGCGTTTGCTACTGCTGTGTTTTTGATCAATCGTCTCCCTACTCCTGTTCTTCGTAATATCTCTCCTTTAGAATGTCTGTTTAAAACCAAGCCTGAATATTCCTTCTTGAAAACCTTTGGGTGTCAATGTTTTCCATGTTTACGACCATATAACTCTCACAAGTTATCTCTTCGACCCCTTCCCTGTATCTTTCTTGGCTATAGTCCTAGTCACAAGGGGTATCGTTGTCTCTCTTCCAATGGTCGAATTTTTATTTCTCGAAATGTTGTCTTTAATGAATCTTTTTTTCCATGTGCTCTTTCTTCTAAAACCACATCAATTCAACCCAACACATCTGTCTCTCTTCCTCCACCTTCTATAATCCGCTCCCCAAATACTACTTCTATTATTCCTGAGTTAGGTGAGGATCCTGCTCCAATCCCGTTTGTACCTACTTCCCCATCTCCAGGTCCTTTGGTTACGACTACTCAAGAACCTACCTCTCCATCTCAAATTCCTACTCCTACTTGTGAACCTGCTCCCCCTATTATCCCCTCTATGGCTGTTCAGAATGACCACCCAATGGTCACTAGAGGTAACGAGGTATTTTCAAACCAAAGGCCTATGTTGTTTCTTCCTCTTATGATAACTCTGAACCTCCAAATGTGAAGGAGGCTCTAAAATCCTCTCACTGGCGAAAAGCTATGCAGGAAGAATATGATGCCTTGATGAAAAATGATACATGGGCATTAGTTCCTCCTCCTAATGATAAAAAGGTGGTTGGTTGTAAATGGGTGTTTAGAATCAAACGTAACTCTGATGGAACCATCTCTCGGTATAAGGCTCGTCTAGTAGCCAAAGGTTTTCATCAAACAACCGACATTGATTATAATGAAACATTTAGTCCGGTTGTGAAACCAATCACCATTCGGGTCTTGTTAACTCTAGCTATTACCTATAGCTGGACTGTGCGGCAAATTGATGTGAATAATGCCTTTTTACATGGGAATTTAACAGAATCTGTCTTTATGGAGCAACCTACAGGTTTCAAAGCAGCTGGTTCTCAAAATTTGGTGTGCAAACTAAATAAGGCTCTCTATGGCCTTAAACAGGCTCCCCGTGCTTGGTATGATCGCCTCAATCTCTATCTTAAATCTCTTGGTTTTATAACTTCGAAGTCTGATCTCTCCTTGATGATTCGTCGTACTACTACATCTTGTTGCTATGTGTTAATTTATGTGGATGATATTATAATTATGGGAAGTTCATGCTCTGAGGTTCATAAAATCATTTCCTCTCTGAATGATCAATTTTCTCTAAAGAATTTGGGAAGGCTCAACTATTTTTTGGGTATTGAGGTTTCATATCCTCAATCTGGGGGTATGTTTCTTTGCCAATCATCTTATATAACTGATGTTCTAAATCGAGCTACAATGATTGATGCTCGGTCAATTGCTACCCCCATGGTAAGTGGGTCTATTCCCTCGGCTCATCAAGGTGAGTCATTTCATGATCCTTTTCTTTATGGCAGCATTGTTGGTGCCTTACAATATGTGACTCTTACTCGACCTGAAATATTTTACTCTGTGAACAAGGCTTGTCAGTTTATGCACTCACCAAAACTTCTTCACTGGCAGTTGGTTAAGCGAATTTTACAATATCTTAAGGGGACCATCAATAATGGGCTTCTATTGACTAAATCTCGTGATTTATCTTTAGTAGGATATGCGGATGCTGATTGGGCTTCTGATCCAGATGACCGAAAATCGACTTCAGGCTTTTGTGTATTCTTTGGAGGCAATCTTGTTTCATGGGGTTCAAAGAAGCAAAGCATAATATCTCGCTCAAGCACTGAAGCTGAGTATCTTAGTCTTGCTATTATTGCTGCTGAAATTATATGGCTTAAATCTTTATTGCATGATTTACATATCTCTTTACCTAAACCCCCTCTGGTTTGGTGTGATAATTTAGGTGTTGTTCATCTTAGTGCTAATCTCATACTTCACTAAAAAACCAAGCATGTTGAGCTTGATATATACTTTATTCGAGATCTTGTTTTACAGAAGAAACTTCTCATTCAGCACCTACCAGCTCATGAGCAGATTGCTGACATTCTTACAAAACCTTTGTCGGCAACAACGTTCAATCAATTCAAATTCAAGCTCAATGTTCGTGATGCCACTACCATTGGCTTGCGGGGGGTATTAAGATAGCCCATTAGGAAATAAACTTGAGGCCCGTTATCTATTTGTATTTGTCTGTTTATTATTTTCGGCCCATGTATTCGTGGCTCAGGTCAGTGTTTCTTCTTCTCGTTTATAGTCTCTGTGTTGCATTAGGGCAAGGCTGAAGGTTCTGGAATTCTTGAGCATTCTTTCTTCATGTTTTTTTGCAAGAGTTTTTCTCCCCAGGTCTTTATATATATGACATGTACAGTGCTCAAATATATATGAATACAAAGGGTTTTCTCTTGCAACAATGGCCTCTCTCTCTTTTCTTTTGTTTATCCATTTCTTGTGAAATGCGCTGTTAATAATCAGCCATGAACTTTGACTATTTTGTAATTGTTTGACTTTTTGGAACTTTGTTAACTTTATACTTCATTTTGGACTTTTATTAGTCTTGTAAGGGCATAAGCCCAATCTCTCTCAAAGTAAATTTAGTTACTTGTAATTGAACTTCCACTAGGGTTAATCAATTTTTTTTTTTTTTGACAACATATGAGGTTGGATTCGAACCACATACTTCTTGATCATTAGTACGACTTTATGTCAATTGAGCTATGTTCTTGTTGACTAGGGTTAATCAAGTTTAGCACTTAGAGGGTGCTTAAAAAAAAAAAAAAGTTTTAGCAATTAGGGGGTTTCCTTTTAACACTCCCATATAAAGTGGAGCATTACAACATAGTTTTGTTAGTTCTCTTAACATGCCATTATTTGGCATATTTCCATATTGTATTAGCTGAAATTTTGATTGACTGAGAAGCATTATATTAACTTTTTCTTTAATTTAATTTAATTTTAAGATTTGTGTTTCTTTTTTGAAAAGTGAAAAAACAAGATAAATATGTTTTTTAACTCAAAAATATAAATAATTTAAGAAAAATGGATGAGTAGGAGGAAAGAGTCACACATTAAAGCAGCATATCATTATTATTTGATAACTTCTCCAAATATGAAACTTAAGCCAAGCCAGTTTTTGCACACCCAAATTAAGATTTAGGTAACAAAAGGAGAAAATTTTTCCTAAGAAAAAGGATGGAAAATATTTGATCATAAAGAAAGAGATTGTAGAGGAAAAAGCCACCTCAAATAGGAGGTAGCCATTAATTTTTGTTCAAGATCTTGCTAATGTCTTGTGCCACAGCCTTTGCATCAGCAGAAACTCCAGCCAGCCCTTGCCTTGAAAACCCAACACAATAAACATTCTTCTCTCCTTTCCAATGATTTGGAATTTGGTTCTTCGGCATTCCCGAATCGTTTAGCACGAATTGATAATCCTACATGCATCAAATGACTCGTGTTTGAAAAGTTCAAAAACTTGTTTGTAGAAAAAGGAAAAGAAAAGAAAAGAAAAACAGAGAGAAACTCACTCGAAAATATCAAATTATTACTCGTGTGTTTGAAAACTTGAACTCACTCACACTCAAAAACGTCAAATAACTCGTTTAAAAACTTGATAGGACATTTTTTATTAAAAGAATTTAGTTCAACGAATATAATTAGTGTCTTATCTAAAGCATCACTAAATTTATTAGGTGATATACCATTCTCCTAATTCCAAGATATTGGAAAAACATGTTGAATATCTTATTTATATAGTATGGTATTAAGTTGTATTTATTTTGGAATAAATTAAGCGCTTAATACACCACAAACACACATTGTTACCCTTTTAATAAGAAATGTTTTTTCTTCCTATTCTGTTTTTATTTTTATTTTATTTATTATTATTATTTTTTTACAACGGGAAGGATTTGAATCTTTGACTTCGTGGTCAAGAATACAAATCTTATGTTTGTTGAGTTATTCTTTTATTGGAAAATTTTTATTCTTAAACCTAACACAATATTAGAAGCAAAATTTCTCCTTTTTATTGTACTTCGATATTTAGTAGTGAGTGATAATTAATCAAGCCCTGCATTTGATTGATATTATAAATTCCTCGACATGATGATGAACTTATATATACTTTACAAGTTTTAATTTTTAGTCGTAAAGCTTTTATATATATATTCATCATTTATTTAACACCTTGATATTTTAATAACCTCATAAATTCGGCTTAAGAAAGTCTTAAAACAATTTAAAAGTGAGTAATACAAGAGAGTAAATTAATTAATAAGAAAAATAAAATTTAAAAAAAAATGAAATGAAATAAAATAAAATTATAATGATAGAAACCTTAACTTTGGTGAAAGTAAATACCTGCAGCCAATTGTTAGCAGCGCTTCTGTAGCCAGTGGCAAAGACAATGGCATCAAAGTTTTTTCTCACTCCATTTATAAACTCAATGGTTACTCCATTGATTTTTGATATTTGTGGAACAACCTATTCAACAACATCATCAAAAAAAAAAAAAAAAAAAAAAAAAACAAACAAACCTATTCAACCATCCTTAAAGATTCATTTCTATTTATTAACTTCCTTTTTTCAATGGTTTTTTTTTTTTGTTGGAAAAAAAATGATATGTTAGTCCATCTTTCCAAATCTAAAATATTTAGGTCTTGTTTGATAACCATTTGATTTTTTGTTTTTGGTTTTGGTTTTTAAGCTTATAAACACCATTTTCAACTCTAAGGGTGTATTTGGTTTAACTTTTCAAGTGTTTAATTTTGAAAATAAATCATTTTGAAAAAGATTCTAATGTTTGCCAACCACTACAAATGACTTATTAGAAAATGAGATTGATAAATAAACCATTTTGAGAGAAACACTTGAAACCAACTTTTTAAAAAAAGTTCTTAAATAAAGAATAACTTGTGTAAAAAAGCATTTGTGAGAAAATGCAACCAAACATATGAGTGTTTAAATTCTAAACAATTTTTATACAAAATGTTTTTTAAAGAATGCATTATTGAAAAACATTTAAATTAAAATGTATTCCAAACGGACCCTAAGTTTCTTTGGCTTTTCACTTACCTTCTTTCCATGTTTTCAAAAACCAAGTCAATTTTTTAAAACAAAAAAAATAGTTTTCAAAAACTTGTTTTTGTTTTTAGAATTTGGTTAGGAATTCAACTGTGTCTTTAACAAAAATGAAAAACCATGGTGAGAAAATTTAAAGAAAACAAGTCTAACTTTCAAAAACCAAATAGTTATCAAACGGGACTTTAGTTTTCAAAAAACATGTTTTTCATTTAAGTTTTCGAAAGTGTTTAAGAAAAAGGAAAATTAATCCAACAAAAATTAAAAAACACAATCGTCACATTCTTTTTTAATAAAACAATTGCAAACGGTATAAATCGAATTATTAAGACGAATTTGGTAACCATTTGGTTTTTAGTTTTTAGTCCTTGAAAATTAAACTTACAAACACCACTCCCACTAGTAAGTTTCTTTGTTTTGTTATCTACTTCTGCTCATGTTTTTAAAAATCAAGTTAAATTTTGAAAGCTAGAAAAAAATAAAAAACTTATTATTATTTTTTGTTATTTTGGAATTTGACTAAAAATTCAAATATTTACTTAGAAATAAAGAAATCCATTGGTAATAAAATTAAGAGAAAAAAATCTAATCATTATCAAACGAGATCTAAAACTTTGAGATGGCAATGCTAGTTGCCACTTAACTATGCTCGAATTAAAAAAAAAAAAAATGGTTACATTATAGAGTTAAAAAAAAAAATCACTTTCTAAACATAATATTGCACAAATTCTTTCCTTAGGATAATTATTAAAAAAATAAAAATAAAAATGGTGGGTAATGAATTATATATATATATACCTTAATTTGACCGGTTCGGATCTTGGAAATAGTTCCGACATCAATGACCGGAGTCTTGCCGGCGGTGAATTTGAGCTCCATAGGACCCAGCTTGGGCCGACATATCCCATGAGCCGACATGTCGCCAAACTTGAGCTTAGAAAGACCCGTAAGAAATGTATCCACAAAATACATTGGCAAATACTTCATCATAACCATCCCCGCATACACCATTTCTCTGTTCAGCACGTGCAACTTCAACAAAACCAACCCTATCTCCCATCAAAACCCATCTCACATTTATCGTACGTATTAAATTTCCATCGACATGTCAACATTTTTATACGTCTATAGAAGGATGAATCGACATTTCGATTCTACCGTAAGAAAATCAGAAAACAATAACAAAATGTAACTAATATAAAGATAATATTACTAATGAGTATTTTGACTTATTTTTTTATTTTAAATTTTCTTTTTCAGAAATATTCGTTTCACATTTTTATCTGCATTTCTAAAAAATTGAGACATCAACATTTTAACCATTGATTCAATTATACCAGGAATGAAATTTCATTTGTTTATTTACATAATATATTGCATGTAGTGATTGTTACCAATTTTTTTTAGAAAGAGTATGTTCAAAATTTTGAGTTCTTAATAACTTTTTTCAATCAAATCAAAATTGTTTAAGAAAAAAAAAATTATTTTTTTGATTTTTGAAATTTGACTAACATTTTTCAATTGGTTTTTAGAAATGAAAATAATATAGAGAAAGAACCAAAATATAGCTGTATAAGTATTGCATTCATATGTATAAGCTTAATTTTTAAAATTACAAAAGTTAACTTTTTTTAGATACAAAAAATTAAAAGTAAAATTGTTATTAAATGAAATGAATTCTTAATATGAAAAAGGGGGTTAAATCCAAGTAATTATAAATTGCTATTAAATGAACATAAATATGGCCCCCAAGGCTTTCATAATGAATGTTTACTACTTCAAAGTTTAACATCTGCTAATCAACCACATGCCAAAATCTATATTTTTATACTTTTAACATAACATAATCAAAAGCCTAAAATGGTTTGTTTAGCACCTAAATTTTTATTGGGTAATTTTCTCTTTCAAATTTCAAAATCTATAAATCATATAATTTTATTTTAGTCTCTATTTTTACTTTGTTCTCACCTACAAAAAAAAAAAAAAAACATATCAAATATTTTTATATAATTTATAATATTAATAATGCTGACATGGTACTAAAAATGACAGAATACTATAAATTATTTTACAAATTAAGAGGCTAAATTGTATTTAGTGTAATTTTCTATTTTTTTTTTTTCAGATATTGATCCTAAAGTGAATCATATAGATAAGAATGGAAAAAACTTTGATATGTTTGGTTTATTATTTTGTACCAGCCTTTTATTTAAACAAAAGGAAAAATCTTTACTTACTTTCTTTTCTTTTTTTTTTTTATTTTCTTTTTTAATTTGCAAAGGTTGACATAAAAATACATTAATGCGATAAATGTGCACAAGCAAAAGATTTTGGGGTACACGTGTTTAGATGGATGCATGCAAAATAACAACAAAATTCAATCTTCTCAATACTATGTAAATTCCATATATAAGGATAAGAACCTAATTTTATCATTATTATATATATATTTTGAATTCCACCAATGTTAACATGGAAATTCAAATTTCTAAATTCTTGATCAAGGATACGCGTCAATTATCACTGAACTATACCCACTTTGACAAAATCTAATTTAATTACAGAATGTAATGTATGCAATACCTTAAAAAAGAATCTTATAAGCAAATAAATGCATAAGCTTTGACCATAATATATAAATATAGAAAGAGAATCTTACATTTATAATTGGGAGGGAGAAAGAGTTAATTGTAGTTAGGACTTAGGGTAAAACAATTTGTGATCTTAAATTGATGGAGGGGAGAGATATTTCAAACAAAAAATTTAGAGAGAGAAATTGTTGTCAAACAAAAAATTTAGAGAGAAAAAGAGTTTAAATTTTTTGGAGTATGAAATAACCCTAGTTGCATTCTATGCAACCATTTAAATTTTATCCCAAATTCTTGATAGAAAGAGGAAAATCTTATAACCACAATTGAGAGAAAAAAAAAAAAAAAAACTCAATTGTTTAAGCCCGTTTGATAACCATTTGGTTTTCTATTTTTGGTTCTTGAAAATTATGCTTGTTTTCATCCAATCTCCCTTACCATGTTTTCATCCTAGTTAAAGACATTTGAAACCAATTGGCCCTCTTTTCAATGTGGGACAACATGCCCCCTCAAGATGGTGGCTAGCTCTTTTGGGTTCACCATTCTTGAATCGGATCCCAAATTTTTTTTTGTTGGACCGAATATTTATTTGGATTTTACGGGCTCTGATACCATATCAAATAACATGGCTTCCATCTCAAAACCAATTGGTCATAAGTGGGGTGACCCTTGTATTTTATAAATTGTGAGGTCTCTACTAATCTTTTCAATGTGGGATTCTCAACAAGGTAGGTAACTAAACAAAGAATCTTGTAAGTGTATGTAGTGTTTTTAAACTTAATTTTCATAAACCAAAAACTAAATGGTTATCAAACGGGGCCTTTGATTTTGTGAGAAATTAAGAGCATGTTTGGTATGTTATTTGGATTCTTTTTTATATTTTCAAATTCATTGAATTCATTGGATCCCGCAAATATAAGTTTGTCATATTTGTTCTGAAAACAATTTTTTAAATTTTTTGTTAAATTAAAAATATGTATAATATTATATATTATAAATTATATGATGATAGTGTAACATAATAATAATTATACAAAATTTATGTGCAGCCTTAAATATTTAATCGGTAACTAACTAGTTAATAAATATATTATCAAACACATTTTGAATTATTATTAAATTAAGAATCAGTTTGTAAATCTAGAACAAAACATAAATATGAAAACAATGAAAACAATGAAAAAAAACATGAAATACAACTCAAATTTTCCTTATAGTTACATGCATGCAACGATATTTCAAAGTTATGACCTTTCATTTTAGTATATTGTGTCGAATTACTACTCGACCAGAATTTCCGAGACAAAGAGGAGTTAAAATTGTTGCATGTGTGACATACAAACAATGTCAACTTAATTAAGCACTTACCTATTTTGAAAATAACATGTTAAATTACTTTTAAATCCAATATTACTAAACTTAGAGACAAAGAGAGACAGAGAGAGAGAGAGATCTCACTGGGCTTCTTATAACAATTGAAGTGTGAGCTCCATAATTAGAAAGATCAAGAGCAATCTCCATGCCTGAATTCCCACATCCAACCACCAAAACATCTTTCCCTTCAAATGCTCTTCCACTCTTGTAGTGACTAGAATGAACAATCTCTCCGCCGAAGGTGTCCAAACCCGCCACCTCCGGCACGTGCCCGACGCCATTCTCCCCGCTCGCAACCACCAGAAACTCCGCCGCGTAAACCTCCCTCTCCCCCGTCTCGACATTCTTCACCTCCACCCTCCACTTCTTCTCCCCGGCCTCCTCCAACCATGCCCTCTCCACACTCCTGCAAATCAATCTCGTCAAATTGATATATCGATATTTTTGTTTGCAATCGAGATAGTTGAAGAAATGATTTCTAGTCTTGAATTAAACAAAACAAAACAAAATTATTTTTAATTTGTTGATATATATTCATAAAACTAAGACTTTGACATGTTTACCTATGAAACCGAGGCCTTATGTCGAACTTGGCGACGTATTCGTCCAAGTAGTCGACAAAGGTGGCTCGGGACATGAAGGTCGGGGTGGAGGAGGAGTGGGACATGAAGGGGAGGGAGCAAAAATCCTTGGCTAAGTGAAGGCACAAGCGATCATAAGCCCTATTCTTCCAAAGAGAAGCATAGCAATGTTCTCTCTCTAGAATGATGTTTGGAATTGAGAGGTGAGTTAGGTAAGCGGAAGTGGCAAGGCCAGAAGGGCCGGCGCCAACAATCACCACTCTCACTTCTTCCATTACAATAATACACAACACTTTCTCTTTTTTCTTTTTCTCTTTTCTCTGCTATTTTTTCAAGATTTATTTCTGCTTTTATAGTGAAGACGAAGATACTACCTGCCAAACTTTGATGTAATAATCTTTCTAGCCACGGTTTCTCACTTGGCTGTTTGTTTTGATGAATACCAGGGATCTGTTTTTAAGATTAAACCTATAATTTTAGTCCTTCTTGAATTTTTTTTGGGTTTGTATTTGGTTTTTGGATTTTAAAAAGTCTTCGATAGATTTTTTAGCTTTTAATTTGTGTTGAATAGGTTCTGAATTTTCTGTTTTGTGTCTAACATATCTATGCCATATTTGAAATTTCTAGAAATTAACTATCTACTAGTTCTAAAATTGAAATTTATGTCTAATGAAATCATAAAATTTCCATTTTGTGTCTAGTAAATATTGAATTTTAAAAATTGTTGAATAGGTGAATGAGTTATTAGACACAAAATTGAAAATCTAGAAATATAGAACATAAAATTGAAAGTAAGGACTTAGACACTTAAAGTTTAGAGACCTATTAAATATTTTTTTTAAGTTTAGGGATCACAAACACAAACTTGAAAGTTCAAGGACTAACTTGTAATTTAATCTTAAATGAACCATGTTATGAAAATTGCTAAACTACCATTGAATTATTATTATTTTAGTTCAAACATTACAGGGACTGAGAGAATATTCGAACCTCTAATCTTTTTAACCAATTAAATATCTTCTAGCTAACCGGCACAACATTGAATTATAAGATGTTGATATGCCTTGAATCTGATATGAAGCGCTCCGAACGACCCAGCAACGCCCCCTAAGCTAAATTATGTATAGGGATTAGATATGATTTTTTGTTTTGGGCTTTTTATTTTGGGCCTATTATGTTAGGGTTAAGAGTGGTGCCATATATAAACCCTCTTAACCTATTTTTTGCCCTAATCTCTGTATTCTGAATACTCCTCTCATAATAAGATGGTTCTCTCCCTCTGTCCGTGGATGTAGCTAACACACCGTTAGTGAACCACGTATATCTGTGTGTTGTTTCTCTTCGCCCTTTTATTCTTGTTACGTTGTTACTATTTTCGTCATAACAAGTGGTATCAGAGCTACGATTCGTGTTTTTCCGCAACAGTTTTTCAGCATACAAGGATGTCAGCTATGAACGTGAAGATCGACAAATTCACCGAGAGGAACAGTTTTGGTCTGTGGCAGATCAAGATGCGACCTCTGCTAAAGCAGCAAGGATTATGGACGCCGCTGTCTGGTACGAAGAAGGTGGACGCTGATGAAGAAGAATGGAAAACCTTGGAGGAGAAGACCCATTCTACGATTATGTTATGTCCGGCTGATGACGTCATCATCGAGGTTACGAATGTGGATACTGTCGCCGGTCTTTGGTCTAAGCTCGAGAGCCTCTACATGACAAAGTCTTTGACTAAGAAGTTGCTCTTGAAGCAACGGTTGTTCAGTCTGCGAATGTAAGAAGGTACGCCCCTTAGAGATCACATAGATCAGTTGAACTCTATTTTGTTGGATCTACATAATCTTGAGGTTAAGGTAGATGATGAGGATGCTGCTTTGATTCTGTTAGTATCTTTGTCGTTGCCGAATGAGAATTTTATAGATTCTTTTATTAGTGGTAATGATAAGTTGTCTCTAGAAGAAGTAAAAACTGCCCTTCTGACTAGAGAAGTCCGTCATAAAGTAGCAGGTTCGGTTACAGAAAATCAGGCATCTGGGTTGGTTGCTTCGATTAGTAAGGGACATAGGAAATCTGGTAAAAAGAAGTCTAATGGTAAAAATTTGAAGCCTAATGAAACTAATCCTAGAGCGAATGACATCTGTAATTACTGTAAAGAAAATGGGCATAGGAAATGGGCATAGGAAATATGACTGTAAAAAGAAGAGTAATAGGTATAAAAAGAAGGAAGGTTCTGCCGCTGTGGCAGAAGCTAATACTGATTCAGATGATGACTTAGCTCTAGCTGTAAATGAAGATCCATGTCTTAAAGATCTGTGGGTTCTTGATTCTGGGGCGTCGTATCATATGTGTCCAAATAGAGAGTGGTTTTCAACTTTTCAGCAGATAGATGGTGGTAATGTCACTATGGCTAACAAGCTGTCTGTAAGGTAGTTGGGATAGGCTCAGTCAGGATACGGACACATGATGGTTTTTTCTGCACTTTGGATGAGGTTAGGCATGTTCCACTAATGACCAAGAGTCTGGTATCTTTGAGTGTTTTAGACAGTAAGGGTTTCAGTTTCAGAGGTGAAGGTGGAGTTACTTATGTCTGCAAGGGTTTCAAGGTGGTTCTGAAAGGTGTCAAGCATGGAACTCTGCATTATCTGGCAGGTTCTACGCTCACTGGTTTTGCTGCTGTTGCATCCTCTACAGTTCTCAAAAATGATATGACTAAGCTGTGGCATATAAGACTTGGTCATATGAGTGAAAGAGGGATGCAAATTTTTTCAAAGAGAGATCTTCTTTGTGGACACAAGGTGTAGGATCTGGAATTTTGTGAGTATTGTGTGTTTGGCAAGCTTTATCGCAGTAAGTTTCCAAAGGGTGTTCACAGTACGAAGGGAACACTTGATTATGTTCACTCTGATAGTTGGGGTCCTTCTCAAGTTGAATCTGTTGGAGCTAGTAGATATTTTTTGTCTATCATTGATGACTACTCAAGAATGACTTGGGTTTTTATGATGAAACACAAAAGTGAAGCCTTCAAGAATTTCAAGCAGTGGAAGACCTTAGTAGAAAATCAAACTGGGAAAAAGATCAAAAGGCTACGAACTGATAATGGTATGGAATTCTGTGGGTCTGAGTTCAATGAGTTTTGCAAGAATGAGGGGATTGTCCGTCATCGCATCGTTAGAGATACGCCACAGCAAAACGGGGTGGCAGAACGAATGAATCAGACACTTTTTTAGAGAGCAAGATGCATGTTTTCTAATGCTGGGTTACCTAGAAGATTTTGGGTAGAAGTAGTAAGCACAACATGTTATTTGATTAACAGAGGACAGGTATTGATTGCAAAACACCTTATGAGGTGTGGTTTGGTAAGCCTGCAGATTACTTTTTGCCGAGAGTTTTTGGTTGTTCAGTTTATTATCATGTGAATGAGGGTAAATTACAACCTAGAGCTAAAAAGGGTATATTTGTGGGATTTGGTGATGGGGTCAAAGGTTATAGGATCTGGTCACCTTCTGAAAATAGAGTTATACTCAGTAGAAATGTTGTGTTTGATGAAAATTCTATGTTTAACTCTGTTGTGAAGCCCGCTATTGTAGAAGAAAGTAGTGTTGATAAACAGGTGGAGCTGCAATTCACTTCTGGTCAAGATGAATCGCAGCACCAAGGTGGAGAAGATCAACATGCTGCTAGAGAAACTGATGTGCTAGTTGTTGATACATGTACAAGAACAGATGAGCCAGAGTCTTCTAGTTCAGAAACAACACATCAGCCAAGTATAGCTCTTGATAGAGCTAGGAGCGTTGGCATTTGACTCCCACAGAGGTATGGTTTTGAGGATATGATTGCTTATGCACTACAGGTTGCTGAAGAGGTGGATCCCCATGAGCCGTCCACCTATAGAGAAGTTATTTCGAGTAGTGAGTCTGCTCAATGGCTTGCTGCAATGGGAGATGAGATTGAGTCACTTGATAAAAATTAGACTTGGGAGCTAGTCAAACGACCTAAGGAAAGAAAGATTTTTACTTGCAAATGGGTCTTTAAGAAAAATGAAGGAATCTCACCTACAGAGGGTATTAAGTTTAAAGCTCGAGTTGTTGCAAGAGGGTTTACACAGAGAAAAGGAGTTGACTACAATGAAATATTTTCACCAGTGGTCAGACATACTTCCATTAGGGTGCTTCTAGCCATGGTTGCACATCAGAATTTAGAACTTGAGCAACTAGATGTGAAGACAACTTTCTTACATGGAGAGTTGGAAGAGGAGATTTATATGACCCAACTAGAGGGGTTTCAATGTCCTCGTAAGGAAGACTATGTTTGCAAGTTGAAGAAGTCTTTATATGGGCTCAAGCAGTCTCCACGTCAATGGTATAAGAGGTTTGACAGTTATATGATTGAGTTAGGCTACAACAGAAGTCCGTATGATTGTTGTGTGTATCACAATGAGCTTGGTGATGGTTTGAAGATTTATCTGGTTCTGTATGTAGATGACATGTTGATAACTGCTAAGTCCAAGTCTGATATTCTGAAGTTGAAAAACCTTCTCAGTGTTGAATTTTTTATGAAAGATTTGGGTGCTGCTTAGAAAATTTTGGGTATGGAAATTTATAGGGAAAAAGTTAAAAAGAAGCTTTTCTTGTCACAGAAAGGATATATTCAAAAGATATTGTCCAGGTTTGGGATGTCTTCAACTAAGCCTATAGATATTCCTAGTGCTGCAAGTGTTCGTTTGTCTTCTGTACTTGCATCACAATCTGAAGCTGAGAAGGAATACATGTCTCGAGTCCCATATGCTAGTGCAGTAGGAAGTTTGATGTATGCTATGGTTTGCACTAGGCCTGATCTTGCACATGCTGTGAGTGTTGTCAGTAGGTTCATGGGGCAACCTAGAAAGGAACATTGGCAAGCTGTGAAGAGGATTTTTCGTTACCTTAGAGGTACATCTGATATTGGTCTCGTTTATGGAAGTGTTACAGAATGTTTAGTGACTTGTTATTTTGATTCTGACTATGCTGGAGATGTTGACAGTAGAAGGTCCATGACTAGTTATGTGTTTACCCTTGGTGGTGCTGTTGTTAGTTGGAAGGCAACCCTACAACCTACAGTTACTTTGTCTACTATTGAGGCTGAGTATATGGCACTAACAGAAGCTGTTAAAGAAGCAATATGGTTGAAAGGACTAGTTGGTGACCTTGGACTTCATCATGATCAGGCTGTTGTGTATTGTGATAGTTTGAGTGCAATATGCTTAGCCAAGGATCAAGTTCATCATGAGAAGACTAAACATATAGATGTTAGATATCATATCCTGAGAAATGAGAAGAGGATTAAGGTGATGAAAGTTGGGACAGCTGATAACCCCGCTGATATGTTCACCAAGCCAGTTCCAAGTGGCAAGTTCCAACATTGTTTGCTCTCTGCAATTGATGTGTGCTCTCCCCTACTGAGGTTCAGTCTTATTTATAAGGGGGAGTTTTATGTTCAAATCAAAGGTTTAGATAAAGATTTGACTCAAATGAAATCCTATCTCCGGTTCAAAATTTTATGAGATAATCTTTATCTTTATCTGAACCAACTTAATTAAATTGAAATTCCTAAAAGATAAGTGTTTCAATTCAAATCAATTTGGGAATTCAAATTTTATCTAAATAATTTTATTTGGGCATACTCCAAATTTTTCTTCCAAATCAAAATTTGAGATTCAAACATCAAATTATATTCCAAATGCAAGTTTGAATTTGGTAAAATTTTACCTCAAATAAGATTTTGGGCATAATCCAAATTTTATCCCAAATGGACCAAAGTCCAAACCTCAAGTTATATTCCATATGCAAGTTAAAATTGGGTAGGATTTTACCTCAAATCAAAATTTGGGTATAAACCAAATTTTGCCCAAACTTGAAATCAAAGTTTGCTGTCAAACAAGGAAAATTAAAATTTTGACCAAACCCCAAATTTTAATTAATTGGCGATAAAAGTGTGTCAAATAAAAAAAATCAAAATTTTGACCAAAATTCATATTCTGATTAAATTGACGCACCAAATGGAGTCAAAGTCAAGAACAAATACCTTGCATTTTAATTCCAAAATATATTTTTCGAGATTCACTCACACATAACTTGTGCCTAAATCTCGAAAAAGGGGGCATTTGTTGAAGGAGAAATTTCGGCCAATCACAAATTGCCACGTCATTAATATAAATTAATGATAAAATAAATTTGGGACCAGTTACACATTTACACGTGTGCCTAAATTAAATTAATAGACATTAAAATTCGGCAAATCAAAGGATGCCACTTGTCTATTAGTGATACATCAGATAACATCAGCCAAGTTCAATCAGATTATGCCACGTGGCAATTGGACCCAAGCCCAAGCCCATATGAGGTCCATCAAACTCTATAAATAGAGGAAGCCACCATTCATTCTGGGGGGATTCAGCCAGAGGCAGAGAGGGCAGAATCCAGAGCATTCTCCCAAGATTCAGAGTCGTCAGAATCCAAAGAGTCCAGAGAATTCAGAGATCCGAGATTCAGAATTCAAAGGATTTAAGACTCAGAAGATTTGAAGACTAGAAGACTCTAAAAAGAGATCAACAAGCCAACTGACCGATCAAGAAGATCAACAAGTCAGCAGGTCGATCATCTAAGAAGAGATCAACAAGCCAACTGACCGATCAAGAAGATCAACAAGTCAGTAGGTCGATCATCCAAGAAGATCAACAAGCAGACCGATCGATCAAGAGGATCAATAAGTCAACAGGCCGATCATCCAAGAGGATCAACAAGCTAACAAGCCGATCCAACAGATCATCAAGCCAACAAGTCGATCCAACAGATCATCAAGTTAACACACTGATCATCCAAGAAGATCAACAAGCCAACCGACCGATCAAGAAGATCAACAAGTCAACAGGCCGATCATCCAAGAAGATCAACAAGCCAACTGATCGATCAAGATGATCAATAAGTCAGCAGGCCGATCATCCAAGAGGATCAACAAGCTAACAAGCCGATCCAACAGATCATCAAGCCAACAGGCCGATCCAACAGATCATCAAGTTAACAGACTGATCATCCAAGAAGATCAACAAGCCAACCGACCGATCAAGAAGATCAACAAGTCAGCAGGCCGATCATCCAAGAAGATCAACAAGCCAACCGATCGATCAAGAGGATCAATAAGTCAGCAGGCCGATCATCCATGAGGATCAACAAGCTAACAAGCCAATCCAATAGATCATCAAGCCAACAGGCCGATCCAAGAGATCATCAAGTTAACAGACCGATCATCCAAGAAGATCAACAAGCCAACAAGCCGATCCAAGAGATCATCAACCTAGCAGGCCGATCATCCAAGAAGCCCAACAAACCGGCCCAAGAAGAGCAACAAGCTAGAGGCCAAAGTTTATATATTTAAGAGAGAGAATCAGAGGATTAAAGTTAGAGATTGTACACCCACATGCATATTACATCAATACAAATATATTGTTTATTCCACGTGTCTCCATCTCCGAAGTTACGTGTGAACAATCTTACCCCCAAAAATTGTTTCACATAAAATGAATTAATATAGGTAGATCTTGTTGAAAATGAATCTCCACTAAAATCCTTGAAGTATTCACAGATAGTATATAAGAAATATTTCACTTAGTTTTCTATCGATATATCATCAATATATAATAGAAAAAATAGGTAAATTAGAAGCATTTAACTTTTATTTTGAATATGTAATGGTTAAATATATTTCTTTGTTATTAGTTGATATATTATATCAATGAGATTAAAAATTGTATATCAACAATATTTGACTCTTCTTTTCCTTTGTTTTTAGTGATTGTGATAAAGGAACTACCTCACATATGCTTGAGAACTCCCCTTATTTCCAGGTGAACCCCCACAACAATAATAAGAATAACCCCAATAACAAGATGATAAAACAACCCCAAGAAAGTTAAACAAATTTACTTGGAAAGACGATCAAAGATCAAAAAGAAAGGAGAACTCGTTCCTAACTTCAAGATTTCGAACTCTTCACAATCTAATTGATCAAACAAGATTGAAAGTTCTAAACATGCATTATAAACACAAGAACACAAAGAAAGCATAAAAGCTTGAGAGAGACTAAACTCAATCTGAGGTTTCATTCAAATTCAACTTGTCTTCAAATGACAAATTACACCCATATTTATACTAATTGAAAAGACATCATGAAAGGATGCAACCCTTCATCTATGTGGTCTAAATTCAGCCCCTAACCTTTCAAATCCATTCATGAACCTTCATAAATACAAATTCATGAATTCAAAAGATACATAATGCATTAAACTTGTGAATGAATCTGGACTTTTAGATTCATTGTGGCTTTTGGTTGAAAAGTTGTCTTTCCAAGCTTGAATGGATGCAACTCTTGGTCATTGGAGCTTGTGACACAATGATTGCCTCATGATTGGATTTAATTGAAGTTGACACCCATGGAGCTTCATTCAAGCTTGATTGAGCTGGTTGAGCTTCGAATTCTTCTTCTTGAGCTGGTGGAGCTTGGAATTCTTTTTTCTAGCTCTTCTTGATTGTTTTTTTCCTTATCAGATTGTTTGTATGTTTATTTAGTATATCATTAATATAACATATCAACAGTTTAAGAATAATAAATTAGTGAATCAATTATAACAAAGTTGATAACATATAATTGTAAATTACTAATTCATGTATGAGTAATATATCATTTTTTTATGTCTATTAGTGATAAATCTATACCATTGTCCATTGATAGATATAGAAAAATTCTATTTAGTGATTAACATAGGAATGTTATTTTCATGTCTAGTGGATCTTCAATTGGGAGACTTTGCTTCTGGGTATATTAGTTCCTATCGATGGGGGACATCGGCTCATGGCTCCTCGTCCTCTTCGATGGACTCTCCAGTCGTTCGAGTTAGGGTGGCATGGGTCCCTCCTTCGGTGGACATGGTGAAGCTCAACTCAGATGCGGTTCAAGCATACTCAGGGTAGGCGGAGGGAGGTTGTGTTGTTCGTAACCAATAAGGGGCAAGTGCTTCTCACGACAACATTTTCTCTCCTAGCTTGCCGTGACGAGGATTTTATTGAGGAAGAAAGTCAAAGTGTCAAATCAGTGTTATCAACACAGTTAGCAACCACGTCAGTCCCCTCCAATAAGTCAGCAGTTGCATGACGTAGCAGAGTCCAGAACCTTCCATTAACCAATTATGTTGGAAGATGATTTCCTACCTTTGTCATTATTATTCAATTTAATGGACACCTGTCCTAATTACCTATTCTCTTATATTATTGCATTATTTGCCCTAAGGGCCTGTCTATGTTAAGGACCATAGGCCCTTGGGCCATAAAGAGGAGGAAAAGAAGAAGACTATGGGCCAGTCCACAAAGCCCATAAAGCAAGAGGATAGGCTACATCGATTCCAGAAGGATCGTTCAACTAATTCTCCAGCCAAGTAGAATAATTCTGTTATTCATCTTCCAATTGTGTATCACCATCTGTCATCTGTTGTATTTTTATAATATTCATTATTCTTTACTATTTGGTCTTCTTCCCTGTATAAATTGATCCTCCTGATTTTTGGGTGAATAAGAGAAATTGAGTCTTATTGTTGCCTTGTAAGGTGGGGTTAAAACATTCAATGAAATCCACACAATGCACGTGCAAGTATACACGACCAACAACAAGTGATAAGTATATTAATATCGTCTCCACAGGGATTAGAACAAGAAAATTCCTATGTTCAAACTTAATTTCTAGCAAATTCAAGATGGTAACCGATAAAATTTTAGTGATGTCTAACTAAGGTGCTTTAATAAAATAAATTGCAGAAATAAACATAAACAGGTAAATGCAGAATGCTCAATGAAACAAAACTTGCAACAAGGTTAAGAAAGTAGGCTCGGATTAGGAACTATTTGTATCTCTCTAAACATCGAATGCTGGAGCAAGAACTTTGCTCTCTCAATCCACACAACAAGTTCTCACGGAATCTTCCCATATCTCCTAAAATAGCAGATTAACTCCCATTAACCCACTTCATTTTAAACATGTTGTATTATGTGCATTAGGTGAAGTGTTATCCCTAACTCCTTCACTTAGCTAGCTACTAACCCTAACAAGGAGCTAATGTGATTTTGAGTATTCAGCCACCTTTGTTTTTCTCAAAACTAAAGATGACAGTGCAAAGAAATGGTTGGCCGGACGAAATCTTTGCTTAAGCATTAAACACCCTTAAAACCAGATTAAGAAAGCTAAGGAGCTCAGCTCCAATGTTTAGATTAATACAAAAGTATCATAATCCTCACCTTAAGGTGATTAGTTCATGTTACAAGCTGAAAACAGAATAAAACAACTAGAAAAAACCATAAAGAAAACTAAACACAGCTACTCAAAGTTCAAGAGAAGAAGAAAGAAAACTAAAGGAAGAAGTCGCCAGAAATGGAAAGGGTGCAGAAGATGCTCCTTCCAAATGTCAGTTTCCCCTTTTTCTATGGAATCTCCTTCTCTTCCCTTCTCGATTCCCCTTCTTCTATGGAATCTCCTTCTCTTCCCTTCTCGATTTCTCCACTGCTGTCTCTATGTCTGCATCTGAATGTCCCCCCTCTCTCTTGGTTTCTTCTCCTTTTTATATCTCCTCTCAAAATGTGGTTGCCCTAAAAATATATTCCTCCTTCATTGAATTTAGGGCTACATCAGCTTCTCTTCAGCAAGATGGCAAACTCCCATTGGATGAAAGAGCTAATTGGTAATAAAAAGCGCCATCTCATTTAATGAACTGATTTTTCCCTCATGTGAATCACGTGCGAACTTTGCTCCAGAATTGATCCAGCAATTCCATCTCCAGCTCCTCAATCACTTCAACTCTACACATGCTGCCTTTAGTCTGCTACCAAGATGACTTTATGGATCTACAATATAAGTACACAAAATTTAATGCATTTCACCTTCAAAACAGTAGCAAAATATTAACTATTTCCTCAAAGATGATTCAAACCAAAGCATGAGATTTATAGAGGGAAAATACCAAAATATGCTAGCCAATTACCCCATATTAAAGAATCCAAGCTAAAAGATACGATAAATAACTCTTATACTAAGAGTTATCACTTATCTCCAGATTTTCCTCTCAAATTTATGTTTTCCTAATTTGGTATCAGAGCTACGATGACCAGCGTCAACTCCACCGTGAATTCTGCAGCAAATCCTGGAGCTACCACCTTCAGTAGCCCTCCGCTTAATCAGCTCCTAAATCAGGTAACTACAATCAAATTAGACCGCGACAACTTCCTTCTGTGGAAGAATCTGGCACTACCGATACTGAGAAGTTATAAATTAGAAGGTCATTTGACTGGAATCACTCCATGCCCATTAGAGTTTATTCAAACCACAGCAACGAGGGTAAATCCTACATCGCAAACAGAGGATGGAGCTACGAGTTCTCAAACAGTTGCAAGCGAAACAGTTGGTTCGTCTGCGACATTGAAGGTAAATCCTCAATACGAGTCGTCGATTGCGGTTGATCAACTACTATTGGGTTGGCTCTACAACTCAATGGCGCCAGAAGTTGCCACCCAGGTAATGGGTTTTGAAAATGCCAGGGATTTGTGGGCAGCCACTCAGGAACTCTTTGGTGTGCAGACACGGGCTGAGGAGGATTATCTTCGCCATGTATTTCAACATTGTCGGAAAGGTAGTTTAAAGATGACTGACTTTTTACATGTTATGAAAAGCCACGCATATAACCTAGGCCAAGCAGGCAGTCCAGTTAGCACAAGAGCTTTGGTGTCACAATTCCTCCTAGGGCTTGATGAGGAGTATAATCCGGTGGTTGCGATGATTCAAGGTCGAGCCAGTATTACTTGGTCTGAACTTCAGGCTGAATTACTTGTTTTTGAAAAGAGGTTGGAGCTACAGACCAACCTTAAAAAGCTCATTGTCGTTTGGCCAAGGAGCTACTGTGAACATGGTCAGTAGCAAGGAAAGTAATGAAAATCTGAAAAACCAAAGCAACAACAACATCAGACAAAATGGATTTGGACGAGGAAATCAACGAGGAGGTGGAGGACGAGGCAAAGGCAGAGGCCGTAACTATGGATCTTTCAATAATAAGCCAACTTGTCAGGTATGTGGTAAGATAGGTCACACGACTTTGATGTGTTATCAACGTTTTAACAAAGAGTTTAGTGGTCCTGTACAAACTCAGAACATGGGAGATAGTAACACAAGGCAGAATGGTCAAGGAAATGGTGTGCAACCATCTGCGTTTTTGGCTAATAACAATGTGTTCACCGCTACACCAGAGACTGTCATGGACCCTAGTTGGTATGCTGACAACTGTGCCTCCAACCATGTGACTGCCGACTACAACAATTTGGCCAATCCCATAGACTATGAAGGTAACGAACGTGTAACACTAGGTGATGGAAGTAAGTTACGGATCACTTATGTTGGAAATTGTTGTCTGAATGCTGGAAATAAGAAACTAACTCTTGAAAATGTCTTGTGTGTGCCTCATATTGCCAAAAATCTTGTGAGTGTGTCAAAGTTAGCTCGCGATAATCATATTTACGTTGAGTTTCACGATGATTTTTGTCTTGTTAAGGACAAAACTACGGGCAAAATTCTGCTGAAAGGAGTGCTTGATGACGGACTATATCGACTGGATGGTGCAGAGGCAAACTCAGCTACTAGTTCTACAACCTGTAGCAGCAAACAACCTAATATAAATAACACTGAGTTATCTACATTTGTTTTGTCTAGTTCTGTGAATGTTGCAATTTCAAAGAGTATATGGCATAGGCGTCTTGGTCACCCATCTGAAAAGGTTCTAGAATCGGTTTTGAAAAGTTGTAATCTGAGGTCAAAAGTTAATGAGAAACTTATATTTTGTGAAACATGTCAATTTGGCAAGGCTCATGCATTACCTTTTCCTCATTCTGTGTCACATGCCTCTAGTAGATTTGATTTAGTACATACTGATCTGTGGGGACCGACCCCTATAAATTCTACATATGGATTTCAGTACTACATACTGTTTTTAGACGATTTCAGTAGATTCAGTAGATTTGCTTGGATATATCCATTAAAACAGAAGAATGAGGCATTAGATGCGTTCAAACACTTAACTGCTGTAATAAAAAATCAGTTTAATAGCTCCATTAAGGCCTTGCAGTCAGACAATGGAGGTGAGTACACCAAGATACACAAGTTGTGCAGTGAATTGGGGATTAAAACCAGGTTGTCTTGTCCTTTCACGTCCCAACAGAATGGGAGAGCTGAGAGGAAACACAGACACCTAGTTGAAACTAGGCTAACCTTACTTGCACAAGCCTCCATGTCGTTGAAATTTTTGTGGGATGCTTTTGTTATGGCTACAATACTAATAAATGGTCTTCCTTCGCAGGTTATCAATGGAAAATCACCGCTGGAACTAATGTATGGAAGGAATCTTGATCCAAATACCTTGAGAACATTCGGCTGCGCCTGTTATCCATGCATTCGACCATATCAGGCACACAAGTTCCAACTTCATTTGGAACAGTGTGTCTACTTGGGACCGAGTTCCATTCACAAAGGCCATCTTTGCATGAACTCTAGTGGACGAATCTATATCTCTCGGCATGTAAGGTTCAATGAAGAAATGTTTCCGTTTGCATCTGGTTTTTCGAAGGCAGTCACTTCAACTACCAGCCGTGAGTTGTCCCCTACAGTAAAGCAGTGGTTCTCTCATGTTTCTACCACCAACAACAAATCGCCTCCCTCACAGCCTACACAACATATCCCACTCACGTCCCTAAATATGCCTTCCCATACTCAGCCTGATCAGTTTCATCCTTCTGACCAAACAAACACGCCCCAGACACTTAATGCATCTCCTTGTACTCAGCCCTTAGTGTCTCCGTTGCCTTCCAATCAACCCTCAGTCCTTCCTTTTGCTTCCCCTCTAAACAGTCAGCCCTCAGCCTCTAACTTGCTTCCTGACTCTATATCACCATCTCCCACCCCTGATAATGATACCTCTGCAGCTGCCCCTACACCTCCTGAGTCCAATTTACCTCCCACAATCCAAGCAACTTATCCAATGATAACTCAAGGGAAAGCTGGTGTGTTTAAACCGAAAGCGTGGATGACAAAATCCTCTACAGATTGGTCTGTTACAAAACCTACTCGCATCAAAGATGCTCTTGCCACTCCACAGTGCCAGGCTGCGATGGAAGCAGAGTACTCAGCCTTGGTTAAAAGTGGTACTTGGCACTTGGTTCCTCCTTCACCGAATCTGAATATCATTGGTAACAAATGGATATTCCGAATTAAGAGAAATCCAGATGGCTCTATACAGCGTTACAAAGCTCGTCTGGTAGCGAAAGGGTTTCATCAAAGTTTGGGGATAGACTTTTTTGAAACGTTCAGCCCGGTGGTTAAGGCTTCGACTATAAGAGTTATTCTTAGTATAACAGTGACAAAAGGATGGAAGCTTCGACAATTAGACTTTAATAATGCCTTTTTGAATGGCAAGTTGGATGAAGCCGTCTACATGAGTCAACCACCAGGATATGAAGACACCTGATTTCCATCCTATGTATGCAAGCTTGACAAAGCCATCTATGGCCTCAAACAGGCGCCACGAGCGTGGAGAAATACTTTGAAGTCTACACTACTGTCGTGGGGATTTTTAACACGGTCAGATTCTTCCCTCTTTATCTACCGAAACTCCACTATTATTATTTTGTTGCTAGTCTACGTGGATGATGTTGTAGTTACTGGGAACAATACCTTGCTAGTTGATCGGTTAGTTAAGGCCTTAGATGGGCAGTTTGCCTTAAAGGATCTTGGAACTTTAAGCTATTTTCTTGGTATCCAAGTTCATTATTTACCAAACTGTATTCTGTTGAATCAGAGGAAATACGTTGATGATATTTTATTTAAGTTAGAACTTCCAGATCTTAAACCAGCTAGATCTCCAAGTGTTCTTGGTCAGAAGATGTCCCTTCACAGTGGCACTCTTCTTGAAAATCCTACAAGGTATAGAAGTGTGATAGGTGCTCTACAATACCTTACTCACATTCGGCCGGACATCGCTTACACAGTGAATCAACTCAGTCAGTTTCTCAAGTCACCAACAGATTGTCATTGGCAAGCAGTCAAACGTGTCTTGAGATATATAAGTGGTACTCGGGACTATGGCCTCTATATACAGCAAAGTGACGATTTGAGCATTTCTGCTTACTCAGATGCAGATTGGGCGTCCAACTTGGATGACAGGAAATCTGTTGCTGCATATTGTGCATTTATAGGAAATAATCTGGTTTCATGGGCGTCCAAGAAACAAAACGTTGTTGCTCGGTCTAGCACAAAATCCGAGTATCGTGCCTTGGCTTTAGCATCTACAGAGGTTGTATGGTTACAACAGTTAATGACTGAGTTAGGCCTTCGAAGTTCATCCGTTCCAGTGATGTGGTGTGATAACATTAGTGCTGGGGCACTTGCAACAAATCTGGTATTTCATGCACGCACGAAGCATATAGAGATCGATGTCCATTTTGTGAGAGACCTTGTACTTCAAGGTAGACTTCAGGTTCGTTATATCCCTTCATATGAGCAGCCTGCCGATTGTCTGACCAAGGCATTAACTCACTCCCAATTCGATTATTTGAGGTGCAAACTGGGAGTTGCTGAGCTACCCTCCAGTTTGAGGGGGAATGTTAAGGACCGTAGGCCCTTGGGCCATAAAGAGGAGGAAAAGAAGAAGACTATGAGCCAGTCCACAAAGCCCATAAAGCAAGAGGATGGGCTACATAGATTCCAGAAGGATCGTTCAACTAATTCTCCAGCCAAGTAGAATAATTCTATTATTCATCTTCCAATTGTGTATCACCATCTGTCCTCTGTTGTATTTTTATAATATTCATTATTCTTTACTATTTGGTCTTTCTTCCCTGTATAAATTGATCTTCCTGATTTTTGGGTGAATAAGAGAAATTGAGTCTTATCTCTAGATTTTCCTCTCAACTTTATATTTTCCTAATTGTCTATATAAATGTGTAACGTTGCTACAATATTATTAAATTGAGGAGGAATAGAGAAATATAGAAGCACATTATCCTCTACTTCTTGGAAGCTTGATTGATTTTGCTGAGGGGTTTGTTCTCTTTGAAGTTATTTGGCTAGCTAGCGATTCAGATGGGTTGCTTCAATTTGCACGTTGAATTAGACTCCTTACATGTCATTCAAATCTTGAGGGGTGAGCAGTCTAACATCTTAGAGCTTGGTATGCTGATGGAAGGTGTTCGAGATTTGATTCGTGACGATTGTCTTTTTGTTCCTTCCTTTGTTCATCACGAGGGTAACAAGGGTGGCACACGATTTGACTCATTTAGCTATTCTAGTATTTCTTTTAGGTTTTAGTTAGATGATTTGCCATTTGAGGCCGATTCCTTAATTTCTTATGAATTTTGTTTATAGTTTGCTTCGGTCGTTGATATATATAAAAAAAAGAATGTTCTATCAGTGATATACATAAAAATAGTACACCAAACATGATCATAAATAAACATAAAATAGTTTATTAATATAGAAATCTGATCTATCAACAATAAAATGGAATGAAATCCAAAGTACAAGGATCCAAATGATATTTTAACTATAAAAATCATTAATTATTCAAAAACTATTGGACAACTAAAACCTAATATATGGTACATTTTTCCGTCAAACGCACCTAATGAATAGATATCTATACGGATGAACTCAAAAAAAAAAAAAAATCTATGTATAAATTAATATTTAAGACTTTTTAATAACCATTTAGTTTTTTATTTTTTGTTTTTTTTTTTTTAAATTAAACTTATAAGCATCCCTTCTATTTTTTTTTTAATCTACTTTCTACTAATGTCTAAAAAAATTAGTCTAAAGTTTTGAAAACTAAAAGTAGTTTTTAAAAACTTTTTTTTTTAGATTTTAATAATAATTCAAATGTTTCTTTGACAAAGATGAAAATCATTGTGCAGAAATTGTGAGAAAACAAACTTAATTTTAAAAAATTAAAATTAAAAAAATTAAAGGATTATAAAATGGTGCCTAAAGTATGTAATAGTTTGTTGAGCTTCAAAATGTAAAATTAATAGTAAGAACTTAAATGCCAACTTGAGTGTAGCTTAATTGGTTAATACATACCCTCAATCAAAATGTCAAAGTTTTAAATTCACGTCACCCTATACGTTGAATGCAAAAAAGAAAAAAAAAATTAAGAACTTAAATAATTCAAGTTTATAAACTAGAACTGGAAAATTTGTTAGTTTGAAAATATCATGGTACTCAGTAAAAAAAGAAAATAAAATGTTTTGTTAAATCATCCTGAATGAAGAATAATGTTTCTGCTATTTCATATTTCCTGCTACTCGTTTCTAATTTTTAGAAACAAAAACATTCGGTAACAGTCTCTATTTCTTGTTTCTCATTTTCAGCAGCATCTTCTATTGAAGATTTGATATCTACAGTTAGTAAGCAATGTGCAACTCACGTGCTTACTTAAATCGGTTACACTTCACAGTCATTCAAAGGTCTATTTATAGGGCAGAATATTCAGCTTTATGGTACTGACTTAGAGCTACTCAAAGAGAGCTATTGTAAAACTTGTTTTTATCCCCTTTGTTAACTAATACAGTATCCTTGGTGCTTTGAAAGTGGATGTACACCCTTTGTGGTGGAACCACTATAAACCCAGTGTCTTTCTCTCTTTCTCCTTTTTCTCTTTCTTTGACTCTACCAGAATTTAGTCTACTGCTATGCTTTACAATTCCATTTGAACCATCTGCTTAATCTACTTCTTCCGCATTGATCAAGCTGAGTTTGACGTTGATAATTCAACATTTGGTATCAGAGACTCGACAATAGGATTCAAGATTTGGCTGATCAAACTTCTTGATAAAGATCTTCTACAAGATTTCAGACTCATTGTTACTCGTTCTTCAAGAAAGACGATGGAGTCTTCATCTTGAACATCTTGAAGACCTCTTGGAATATTTCACCAAATGTCGACGAGAATCGAACTCGAACGGTACGATGGCAAGAGCGACTTTGATCTCTGGAAGCAAAAATTGAAAGCTCTCCTCATCCAACAGAAAGTAGCAAAGGTACTGTTTGATCCAAGTAAGCTTTCTTCGACTTTATCTGATGATGATAAGGAAGAAATGCGAGAAATCGCTCATAGCTCGATAATCCTACACTTATCTGATAATGTTCTTAGGAGGGTAGGTAAAATTGAAAAAGTAGAAGAACTCTGGGCAAAATTAGAAGAACTGTATTTGCCAAAATCGTTATCAAGTAAGATTTACCTTAAAGAACGTTTCTTTGGCTTTAAGATGGACCCTTCTAAGAATCTTGATGAAAATTTAGATGATTTTAACACTGTATGTACTGAATTAGTAAATTCTGGAGAAGAGGTTAAAGGAGTTGATCAAGCCGTAATCCTATTAAATTCGTTGCCTGAATCTTATAAAGAAATTAAAACAGGACTTAAGTATGGTAGAGAAAAACTTACTATAGATATGGTTCTTAATGCCCTAAGAACAAAAGAGCTTGAATTGAAAATTGAAAAGAAGGATAGTGATGCTCTATTTGGTAAAGGAAAGCAGTTTAACACACAAACACAATCTCAAAATTTTAGGGGAAGAAATTTTAGAGGTCGTGGTAGGAACTCACAACACAGAGGGCAACACTCACAGAATCATAATCAGCAAAACAATAATAGACAGCCCAACAGAAATAATAGTAGTGCGAATTCTAGTGATAAAAGTAGCATAACATGTAACTATTGTCACAAAGAAGGCCACTTTAAATGGGAGTGTCCTCAGCTAAAAAGAAAAGCAAACAAACAAAGCTATAAAGACAATAAGAATGCAGTTAACTTACATGAAGGTTATGAGTCTGCAGAGGTTCTTGTAGCTTCCGAGGCTGATTGTTCAGAGGAATAGATACTTGATTCAGGTTGTTCATTCCATATGACCCCTTTTAAGTCTTATTTTACTGAATTTAGGGAGTTTGATGGAGGGAAGGTGGTCATGGGAAATAATCAGCATTGTTTAGTTAAGGGACTAGGCAGTGTAAAGCTGAAATTAGATGATGGTACTGTTAAAATCCTAAAATCCGTAAGGTATGTACCCAACTTGAAAATAAACTTAATCTCTCTTGGAACACTTGATAAAGATGGTTGCAGGTATGAGTCAGGAAACGACACACTAAAGGTATTCAAAGAGGAGTCTTTAAAGTTAACTGGTGTTTTGTGTAGTGGTCTGTATGTTCTGCAGGGTAAAGCTTTGGTTGGAGAGCTGAATTTGGTAAGCAATCAACATGATAGTGAAACCTATCTTTGGCACAAAAGGCTAGCACACATTAGTGAGAAAGGTTTGGACTGCCTTTTCAAACAAGGGTTGCTTGGGAAAAAGAAACCGACAGCTTTAAGCTTTTGTGAACATTGTGTCTTGGGTAAGTCAGCAAGGCAAAGCTTTAAACCAGCATCATACATCACCAAAGACAAACTTGAATACGTTCATTCAGACCTCTGGGGTCCAGCTCGTGTATCTACTTTTGGAGGTTCCAGGTACTTTCTATCCATAATTGATGATTTTTCTAGAAAGCTTTGGGTTTATATGTTAAAATCAAAGGATGAGGCTTTTGATCGTTTTCTAGAATGGAAGAATTTTGTAGAAAATAAAACAGGTAAGAAGCTAAAGTGCCTTAGGACCGACAACGGTTTGGAGTACCTAAATGAGAGATTTGGAAATTTATGTAAAGCTTCAGGCATTAATAGACATCTCACAGCAGCCCACACTCCTCAGCAAAATGGTCTTGCTGAAAGGTATAACAGAACGATATTGGAAAGAGTTCGATGTATGTTATCCAATGCCCAACTGTCGAGGATGTTCTGGGGTGAAGCTGTCAGCACTGCTACTTATCTAATTAACCGTAGCCCTTCGACTGCACTTGGTTTCAAAACTCCCCAGGAGGTATGGACTGGTCATGCTCCAAGTTTAAAACATTTAAAAACTTTTGGATGTGCTGCTTATGCTCACTCGAGACAGGACAAACTACAACCAAGAGCAAAAAAATGTCTTTTTCTCGGTTATCCTCAAGGGGTAAAAGCCTATAAACTATGGTGTCTAGAATCTGGAGAATCCAAGTGTATCATCAGCAGGGATGTTACCTTCAATGAGTCAGACATGCCTTGGAAAAATTCTGCTGTAAATGAACAAAAACAGCAGCTTGAAACGAATTTTGAGATAGAACTTCAATCATCCAGTGAAGGTAGCTCAACTGTTGATACTGATTAGCAAGAGGATAATCCAGAGAATCAAGAGCAAATTACTTTGCCTAGCACATCTCAAACTCCTCATACAGAGCAAAGGGAACTTGAAAATTACCAATTGACCAGAGACCGCACAAGGAGGGTAATTAGACCCTCTACAAGGTACGATTCAGACTTTGTTGGCTATGCATTTAATTGTTATACTGATAGTCTGATTTTTGAGCCAAGTACCTATAATCAAGCTGTAAAATCCGAAGCAAAAGAGCAGTGGTTAAGTGCGATGGAGCAGGAAATGCAGTCGTTACATCTCAATGAAACTTGGAAGCTTGTTCATAGGCCAGCTGACAAAAAGATCATTGATTGTAAGTGGATATATAAGCTGAAACCTAGCATAAATGGATTAGACCCTCCTCGGTATAAAGCTAGGTTGGTAGCAAAAGGATTTACGCAAGAAGAGGGTATTGACTACAATGAGGTATTTTCACCGGTGGTAAGACACACTTCCATTCGTATTTTACTCTCAATAGTTGTGCATTTTGGTCTTGAATTGGAACAGATGGACGTTACCACTGCCTTCTTGTATGGCCATCTTGAGGAGGATATTTATATGGCCCAACCCCCTGGATTTATAGAAGAAGGAGGGGAAAATCTGGTATGTCGTCTTCAAAAATCCATTTACAGGTTAAAACAATCTCCGAGACAGTGGAACAAAAGGTTTGACACATTTATTTTGTCTCAAGGATATGCTAAAAGTGCCTTTGACTGTTGTGTTTATAAGAAAAGTATATCTACTGCTGTATTTGTCTTAGTCCTATTGTATGTCGACGACATATTAATTGCATCCTCAGACATGCTTGAGATCTCAAAATTAAAGGGAGCTCTAAGTAGGGAGTTTAGGATGAAGGATTTAGGGGCTGCTAAACGTATTCTTGGAATGGAACTAACTAGAGATAAGACTAGAAACACTTTAATGATATCTCAAACCGAGTATTTTAACAAAGTCTTGAGAAAGTTCCATCTAGATCAAGCCAAGTCAGTAAAAACTCCATTTGCCCAGCACTTCAAGCTCTCTGCAACCCAATCTCCAGTGAGTGATAAAGATATAAGTGACATGAAATCAGTCCCTTATGCGAACTTGGTCGGGAGCCTTATGTACGGTATGGTGTGCTGCAGACCGGATTTAGCCCATTCTCTAAGTGTGGTTAGTCGTTATATGGGCAATCCGGGAAGAGAGCATTGGGAGGCATCAAAATGGATAGCTCGTTATCTTAAAGGAACTCTGAACAAAGGTTTAATCTATACTAAATCAGAATCTATGACTAACATTTTGACAGGATTTGTAGACTCGGACTATTCTGCTGATTTGGACAAACGAAGGTCACTAACAGGCTACATTTTCACTTTATTTGATAATGTTATAAGCTGGAGGTCTAGTTTACAACCAGTGGTAGCCTTGTCCTCAACTGAAGCAGAGTACATTGCTTTAACTGAGTCTATTAAAGAAGCATTGTGGTTAAAAGGAAGTGTTTCAGAAATGTTAAACTATCAGTGTGAGGTGAAGATCTTCTGTGACAACCAAATTGCATTGGCTCTTTCAAGAAATCCAACTTTTCATGATCGAACCAAGCATATCGACGTTAAATTTCATTTTATCAGAGATATTGTTTCCGAGGGTGAAGTTAAACTTGAGAAGATCAACACAGTTAACAATCCGGCTGATATGATGACGAAGTCACTCCCTGCCAACAGACTGAGCTATCTCTGTGAATTGCTCAGACTTGATTCTGGTTAGTCATAGAACAAACTGATATTTGAAGCACCAAGGAAATTGCATTGAATAGATATCAAGAGGGTGATTTGTTGAAGATTTGATATCTACAGTTAGTAAGCAATGTGCAACTCACGTGCTTACTTAAATCGGTTACACTTCACAGTCATTCAAAGGTCTATTTATAGGGCAGAATATTCAGCTTTATGGTACTGACTTAGAGCTACTCAAAGAGAGCTATTGTAAAACTTGTTTTTATCCCCTTTGTTAACTAATACAGTATCCTTGGTGCTTTGAAAGTGGATGTACACCCTTTGTGGTGGAACCACTATAAACCCAGTGTCTTTCTCTCTTTCTCCTTTTTCTCTTTCTTTGACTCTACCAGAATTTAGTCTACTGCTATGCTTTACAATTCCATTTGAACCATCTGCTTAATCTACTTCTTCCGCATTGATCAAGCTGAGTTTGACGTTGATAATTCAACATCTTCAAAAGTGTGTAGAAATTTTTGGAAACAACAAAACTTATTTTGATTTCTTGCTTCTGTTTCCAACCTTTTCCAACACATAAATATAATAATTATTTTATCAATAGTGACTTGTTAAATGAATGATAAATATCTAAAAATAAACATAACAATAAATTTTTGGATATTAAATTTTAAAAACTACTTTTCATATAAAATTTTTAAGATTTTAATTTAAATTTTTAGAGAAAAACAATGAAGGAAAGAACAAGAAACATTTACCAAATTACGCCATCATGTTTTTCTTTATTTAAAAACAGAAAGAAATGAGAAATAAGAAATGGTAACATCATCGATTGGATTCTTATCTTCTCTCAAGAAAAAAAAAAATCTCATGTTTTAATACTTTCAAAAGTAGATATTTTATTTTATGTCATTGAAAAAAAATTGTATTAAAAATCCTTTAAATTGGAGGGGAAAAAAAACAAGATAACAAGAAAGATTAATGAGAGGCAGGACCAGAGAAGCTGAAAATTTTGCAACTTGTTTACAAGTCTTAAGTTTATGAGCAATCTTTCACTTTCCACCTACCACTTATAGGTATTGACTTTTCATTTGTAACTGTCCATTTCCTCTAGAGAAAATGTAACTGACATTCAATATTTTAGATAATGGAACATAACATTTATCTTTTTTTTTTTTTAAAAAAAATATTATTTTAAAAATTCCATTTTTATGAATAACATGAATGTCAATTTCTTTTTTTTTTTTTTTTTTACTATTTGAAAGGGGGATTCGAACTTCTCAAGGACATGTGATTTGTATAGTTGAACTATGTTCATATTCGATCCTGAATATTATTCTTTTATTCTCTACTTAGATTTTCTTCTATGTCGCCTCGTTTGTGGCGTCAGAGCTATCTAGAATGGATGGTTAGGTTATCGCTCGCAGAGCAACATTTGTTTGTATCCCCTTGAGGTTCGTTTGTTTCTTAATAAAGTTTCCTTTGATTAAAAAAAAAGTTTGGTTAGATAACCGTTTTTTTTTTTTAAATTAAACTTATAAATACAATTTCTACCTTTGAATTTCTTTGTTTTGTTATCTAGTTCGGAAAAAAAAAATAAAATGTTTTAGTTTTTTTTTTTAACCTTGTTTTTGTTTTCAGAATTTGACTAAAAATTAAAAAGTAGAGAAATTGTGAGAAAAAAAATCCACTTTTTTTTTTTTTTTTTTATTTTTACACATGTAAGGGTGGAGAATTGGACTTTTGACCTCTTAGTTAGCATGCAAACTATGTGACAGTTGAGTTATGCTTTTATTGGAAAAAAAAAGAAAAAAACTTTAAAAATTGTGAGAAAAAAAATCCACTTTTTTTTTTTTTTGAAAGTAGGTTAGATAAACATAAACTTTTTTTCTTTTTTCATTTTTTCTTAAAGAATATTATCAAGTAGGCCACCAAAGAACCTTATCAATCTATTCAATTATAAACGGTCAATCTAGCTTAGTTCAATCGATTTAAGACGTATGTTATCAATAAACATCTTGTTGAACTAAAAATAAGATACCATATAATAATAAACTAATTTTGTAGAAATAATTATTTAAAAGAGTAAATAATGAATAGTGTGATTTACCTCAAGCAACATATATCTTCATTCATTATTATATAAATGATTTATTTATTACACAAAAAAGATAAATCCTAGTCATAATAATAATTTAATTTCTCGAATTTAAGGGTTATTGAAATTCTAATTCTCAAAATTAGAATCCAAGAACAATGTTTAATTACTCATGAATAGTCATTTTTCAAAAAAAAAAAAAAAAAAATTACTCAAGAATATTCTAATTTTGAATTACAGGGAATCACACAGTTATTTTACAAGTGCAAGTGTAGAATCAAATATTAAAATAATCTATAATTAAACACTCTTAAAAAATAGTTATAATTATATAATTAAAACATTTAGGATTAAAATATTTATTTTAAATTCAATTTCAAACATACACTCAATTAATTCAAAAACCACTTTTCATTATATGAAATCTAAAAAAAGTATAGAATCAATAAACATTAAAATGATTACATGATAATCATTTTTTTTTTAATTCAACAACATTTGAGAGTAGAGAATTCGAACTTCTGACCTCTTGATCGAAGATACATGTCAATTACTATTAAGTTATACTCAGTGTATGTGTTGGAAGTTATTTTGAAATGGTTAAAATCACTTTTGTCATGTTCAAAATCACCTCAAAACATACTCTTTTAATTATTCAAAATCAATTTCATATTTGATTTTAGACTGTTAAAGTGATTTTCATATCATCAAAATTGTATTTTGAATTATTAAAGACATGTTTTGAAGTGATTTTAAATATGACAAAAATGATTTTAATCATTTTAAAATAACTCTGAAACATATACTTACCAATATCTGTAGTGTCAAAAATCAAAATCATTCTAAAAAATATCTTTAACCTAATGGAGACAAAAAAAAATAAAAAATAAAAAATAAAAAATCTCTGTGACAAGAAATACTTTGTGATGTAACTGATGGGAAATGAACCTGGATTATTCCCTGGAAACAAACAGAATAATTATCCTAGGAAGTTTTATGGTTCCCAATAAAAGGGTAATCAAAAGTTGTGTCTTCTCATGCATGAGTTACAATTTTATTCCAATGCCATTCATTGGATTCTTCAAGATTAAAAACCTTTGAAAAACAACTTTTTCCCTTCTTTTTGGTAAGATAATTGTCATGTTTTGGTTGTATCTATAATGAAAAATATATCAAAGGGGGAAGAATCTGAGTCCTATGTAGAAAATGGAGGTTTTGCATAGTTGTGACTTTTGTACTGTTTTGAAAACTTGAATCTCACTCCCATGGTTTTCTTGTAGAGAATATCTAAATAAAATATATCTTTTTTTACTTCCTTACTTATCATTTCAACCTTTCAATTTTTGATCGAGGATGTATGTCTTAACCGATTGAACTTTGCTTAGGTTGGGATCGGATGAATTTATTTAACCATATATAACTAATTTCTATTTCATCATATCGAGACTTTGCGTTTGACATTGTTTTCTAACACCTTCAAAGTGATTATGAAATAATTTTCACCGTTTTTTTTATGGGGTGAAATTGGTTATTAAAGACCTGTTTGGAATACCTTTTAATTTAAATGTTTTTCAAAAATCCATTTTATTTTAAACATATTTTGTACAAAAAGTGCTTAGAATTTAAACACTCATATGTTTGGTTATATCTTCTCATGAGTGATTTTATACACAAATTATTGTGTACTAATAACTCTTTTTGAAAAATTTACTTTCAAATGTTTTTCTCAAAATGGATTATTTCCCAATCTCATTTTTTAATAAGTCACATTTTTAGTGGTTGCGAAATACTATAATTTTTTTTTTCAAAATGAAACACTTTCAAGTTAAACCAAACCTACCCTAAATAATTTAAACAAAATTATTTCTTCATTTAGTTTGATTTGCAAAATCTTGGAAAACTCAGAACATTTGCTAATGAACTATCTAAAATTATCATTTTATCTATTCATGTCTATAGGGGATTTTTTTTAAAAAAAAAACAAAAACAAAAAACTAATTTATGGTAGTCTTGAAACTAGCTAATTCCAAATCTCGATGGCTAAATCGTGTACACTGTGGAGCAACCTAAAAAATTGAAAGTCCAAGTGGGGCCATCATAGAGCAACATGATACTTGTGTACAGTTCCACTTTGAACTCGTGTACACGACTTCGGTGTAGAACATGCGTACACCGTACGCGAGTTAGTTCTCTAATAACATATATGTAAATATTTTCTCAAATCATGCTTCAAAATACTCTATTGGTTTAGTTGTTTGGAATTGATAATTTATAAAGATTTTAGAGTGTTAGAGATCGAAACTTGCTAGAGTTCTTTTTATTTTTCCATATATATATATATAAAATATGTATGTATGTAGGGTCTATATCTTTATTTTAATGTTTTAGTAAGTTGAATACCTCTATAAATTACAAAAAAAAAAAAAAAAATGCCTCTATAAATTATTTAACTTTTTCTCTTTAAAAAATACTTTTTTAAAATTTTACACGGAAAATATATAAAATACAAATATACAAAAAAAAAAAAAAACATATATTTTAAAAAAATTAATTGTATAAAAAACTTAATTCCTTGTGAGTAATAACTACTAAGTCGTTGAAGTCTAAAAATGACTAAGAGATACACAAACTTTCAGTTTTGTACATAATCGATCTTAAAATTATATATGAAAAGTTACCAAATAAATTATTTAGACTATAATTGCATAACAATTTAACAATTATTTGGGTAAGAATTTGTAGCAATGAATGTGGAATTATAGGACAATTATCAATAACATTTAACATTTGCTATCTAAATTGTCTAGCAAAATCATTGGGATTTTGACCATTGATTCGTTTACTCTACCACTCGTAATAGGAAGAAGACTAAGAAAGTGGTTTGTTTCCTTAATCGACAATAAATGTTACAAAGCTATACATAAATTTGTATATATAACATATTATAGATATAAAGTAGAATTACGGATTTCCAAATATGGAAATCGTGTACGTCGTATGCGATTTCCTTGCAAACTCGTGAACAACGAACACAATTTTCACCACCTCAATGCAACATAGACCTCCCTAAATCGCGTACTTGTTACATGAGTTTGGTGTCAATATTTTTCTCTCTTACCCTCAAATTTATAATTTTTTATTTACATTATTAAAATTATTTTTTTCAAAACTTCTCTAATTTGTCTTTTGTTTTTTTTTAACTATATTATTGGTGAACTTTAACCGCATATAGGAACATTGTGATTGACCAAAGAGGCCCCGTTTTAAAATTGTTTTCTTATTTTCTTTTTTGTGTATAAATTGGAATAAAATATAATTGTGGAAAAAATGCACTTCTGGTCCCTAAAGTTTGGAATTGATGTTTATTTGATCTCTAAAGTTTAAAAATCAACACTTTAGTCTCTCATGTTTGAGAAATAATTTTAAATGATCACTGACTTAACTTTAATCTAATAGTGACATGATTGTTATCTGTTGATGTGAGTTGTCTGACAAGTCATTTTGTTTGATTACTTGGAAAAATGTAACTAGAAAAAATTTAAAATGTTAAAAAATAATCTTCTTTTCCCAACGTGTCCTAGATTTGTTCATCCCAATCCAGCCAACCTTTATGTCAATCGTACGTCGCCAACCGTCCTTTGCAGACCACCTATCTATCATCCTAGACCAAGTATAGTATTCAAAAAATTACCTTTTTTTTTTTTTTTTTTTTTGAAAAAGTTAAAAAAATTACCTAGTTGAATAGATTTGGTTGGAAACTTCACTTAATAATTTTTCACACAAATGTGAAAATAATGGAAGTTGCTAATCAAGATCAGGATATTTCCAATGAGTTCCCTCCACCCAAATCTCATTCAATTCTGATTTTTCTAATATGTCTTCTTGTTTGTTGACTTACCCTTTGAAAATGAGGCAGGAATCTCTAACTTACGAACGAATATCTCAAACTCCAATGTAGACCATGCTAATCACACTTCTCAGACAAAGCACTTATTTGGACACCAATTTGGAACCTAGAATAGAAAGCCATCTTCCTTGATCAATTTCAACACATGTTGGGTCATGTGTGAGCCAACTTTTGGGTGTTTTTTCACTTTAGTGGAAAAAGGGCCCAAGGCCCATTAGGGCCAAAAATTGTGTTTTAAAGAAAATTGCAGCGGCCGGTCTATTATACGTTCGAGAGAGTGACGGCAATGAGAGAAAAAAAGAAAGAAAAAGGGAAAAGAAATAGTATCCGTACAGTACCGTCTTTCAGCCTTTTGGAGGTCGATCCGTGGTCTGATTGAGCTGAAATTTTGACAGCGTGTTCCTGACACGAGGGTCTTCAAACTGAACGGTGGAGATTTCTTTTGGTGCTGCCTATAGTCAGATTGCAGTGGGTAGTTGGTTTCCACTTGGGTGAGATCTTTCTTATTTGTTCTCTTGTTGTTTGTTGCCGAGATTGTTATCTTGAGATATATTTTAGAGTAAAATACCTTTTTGGTCCCTCATGTTTCGAGTCAGTTTCCAATAGGTCCCTAGGTTTCAAAATTGAACAATCAAGTCCCTACTGTTTAAAAAATGCTTCTATTGAGTCCCTGAACCGTTAATTTTTTTAACAGTCCTCACGTGGCAGTAACAGTGCTAACGTGGCATATTTAAAAATATTAAAATATTAATTTTTGAATTAAAATAATAATAAAAATTAAATAATAAATCATTTTAAAATTATTTTTTTAAAATCTCTCTCTCTCCTCTTTCACCCCAACCCCCGAAACTTCCCTCTCTCCCTCTCCCTTTCCCTTCCCTTCTTTCTCTTTCTCCTTCCTCTCTCTCTCCTTCCTTTCGTCGACCGGTTGCCGTCACCGCCACACAACCCATGCTGCCTCCGCTACCACCAGCCTCCGCCCCATCTTTGACCTCAAACCCTCATTCTCTCTCCCCCTCTCTTTTCTCTCTCCCCCAATCCACAAAACCCGCCCCCCTCTGTTTTCCCTTTCTCTCTCGTCGACTCCTCCCCTTCTTTCCCTTTCTCTTTCTCTTTTCCTTCCTTCCGGCCGACCACTTCTTCTTCTTCTATTTTTTTTGTTGCTCAGATCTGTAGGGAGGGAGGTTTTGCTTCTTTTTTTTTTCTTTTTTGGGTTTTTGTTCAGATCTGTCGTCGCCGCCCTCTTTCTCTTTCCAGTCCCTTCCTTCCCACCGACAGCTTCTTCTTCTTCTTTTTGCTCGGATCTGGTCGGTGGCTTTTTTCTTTTTTTTTTTGGTTTGCTCAGATCTGTTTTTTCGGTTTTTGAAGATGGGGGGAGGGGGTTGGGAGAGGGTTTGTTGAAGGTGGTTTGTTGAAGGTGGTTGTAGGCAATGAAGGCGGTGGTGACGGTGGGGAGAAGAGGTGGCGGTGGCAACAGGCGGTAGCGACGATGGAAACCGGCCGGCGAAAGGAAGGAAAGAGAGAGAGGAAGGAGAAAGAGAAAGAAGGGAAGGGAAAGGGAAGGGAGAGGGAGAGAGGGAAGTTTCGGGGGGTGGGGTGAAAGAGGAGAGAGATAGATATTTTTTAAAAAATTAATTTTAAAATGATTTATTATTTAATTTTTATTATTATTTTAATTCAAAAATTAATATTTTAATATTTTTAAATATGCCACGTCAGTACTGTTACTGCCACGTCAGCACTGTTAAAAAAATTAACGGTTCAGGGACTCAATAGAAGCATTTTTTAAACAGTAGGGACTTGATTGTTCAATTTTGAAACCTAGGGACCTATTGGAAACTGACCCGAAACATGAGGGACCAAAAAAGTATTTTACCCTATATTTTATTGTATCCCTCTAGTTGTATCTAGAGAGAACTCGTTGTAACCCATTATTAATTATAGTGGAGATTTTGACTTCGGTCCGTGGTTTTTTACTCCTCGCCATGGGGAGGTTTTTCCACGTTAAAATTGTTGGTGTCCTGTGATTGTGCATGATTAATTTTTCCGCTTCTACTTTACTAATTTCCTATTAGGTTCACACAAGAGGGGATAATTGATCATTATAATATAGTGTTTATCCCAACAAAGTGGTATCAGAGCAAAGTTGTGTTTAGTTAAGTGCCTTGTGTTGAACATGGAAACTAGTACAGGTAAGATGGTTCCTTTGAATGACTCAAATTATCAAGTTTGGAAAAGGAAGATGGAAGATATTTTATATGTGAAGGATTTATATCTTCCTGTTTTTTCACTTGAGAAGCCTAAAGATTTAACTGACTTAGAATGGGAAATATGTCATAAGAAAGTGTGTGGAATTATTAGACTTTGGGTAGAAGAAAATATTCTAAGTCTTATTGATGAAGAAAATCATGCACTGACACTTTGGAATAAGCTTGAGTCTTTATATGGCCCGAAAACTGGTAATAATAAATTGTTTTTGATTAAGCAAATGATGGTTTGAAGTACCAAGACGAAACATCTATGTTAGATCACTTGAATACATTTCAAGGTATTATTAATCAGTTAGCTAGAATGAAGATCAAGTTCGATGAATAGATATATGGATTATGGCTTCTTGGTTCGTTGTCGGACTCGTGGGAGACATTTAGAACTTCCTTATCTAACTCAGCCCCAAATGGAGTACTAAGTATGAACTTAGTAAAAAGTAGTGTCTTGAACGAAGAGATGAGAAGAAAGTTGCAGGGCTCTTCTTCACAGTCAGATGTTCTTATTACTGAAAGAAGGGGGAGGAGTAAGAGTAAAGGTCCGAAGGATAGAGATAGAAGCAAAAGCAAGAGTGGTCGGTTTGCAAATGTTAAGTGTTTTCACTGTGGTGTGAAAGGGCATATAAAGAAGCATTGTCGGAAATTTTAAAGGGAAAATAAAAATGACAAAGGTAAGGAAAAGAAGAACGACGATGGTAATGATGCAGATAGAGTTGCTGCAGCTACCAGAGAGTTTCTTATTTTATTTGACGGTGATGTGATTGATCTTACTACACAACAGAGCAGTTGGGTGATTGACAGTGGCGCCTCAATTCATGCTACATCTAGAAGGGATTTCTTTGCATCCTACACATCTGGTGATTTTGGGAGTGTTAGGATGGGTAATGATGGATCGACAAAAGCAGTTGCCATGGGAGATGTGCACCTGGAGACCAAGAATGGTTCTATGCTGATTTTTAAGAATGTGAAACACATCCCTGATATTTGTATGAATTTAATCTCCACAGGTAAGCTTGATGATGAAGGTTTCTACAATACCTTCTATAACGGTAAATGGAAGCTTACTAAAGGCTCTATGGTGGTAGCTAAGGGAGAAAAGTGTTCATCACTGTATTTGATGCAGGCAAAGATTACTGATTGCGATATAAATACAGTGGATAATGATGAGAGTGTTGAGCTTTGGCATAAGAGACTTAGTCACATTAGTGAGAAGGGTTTGATGATTTTGGCCAAGAAAAACCAGTTGCCTGGTATGAAGAATACACCTCTGAAAAGATGTGCTCATTGTTTGGCAGGAAAGCAAACAAGAGTTTCTTGTAAGGCATCTCAGCATACAAGGAAGCCAAATATACTTGACTTAGTATATTCTGATGTATGTGGTCCTATGAAAACAAAAACACTTGGAGGTGCGTCATATTTTGTGACGTTTATAGATGATCATTCAAGGAAAACATGGGTTTATACTTTGAAGACCAAAGATAAAGTGTTGCAAGTGTTTAAACAGTTTCATGCTCTTGTTGAAAGAGAAACTGGTGAAAAGTTGAAGTGTATTAGGACTGATAATGGCGGTGAGTTGTTGGGTTTTATGTCCTAAAACTCGTAGATAGTGAATGTTAACGAATTATACACTTGTATCAGTAAAGTGTTATTGAAGTTTATGCAATAAAGTGTTATTGTCATATTAAGTCTAGAATTGCACAATAAGACCCAAATCCAATAAACTAAGATCCAAGGTTGTTGATATGTAACTTTGACTAGTATGTGGGGACATACGGGGATCAGTGTCCAAGTAACAACCTAAAAGGTCTATAGTACAGGGATAAGGTTGGGTACTTTATCCTGGTAACACTATGTGATACGACCCGCTTTGTATTTGATACAGACGTATTGATCCAAGGCGTCCATGTAGGAGACATGCGAGCGGGGGTATCCTATGCAATGAGTTTGCATAAGATCGGACCACGAAATAGTAAACCACTAGATGTAACACCGTTAACTAGTTAGGTTACTGTTTCAATAGGATGACCTAGGTAACTCAGTCTTAATCCTGAGTGTGTCATGAACTCCTTCTCACGAGGGATTGTCCTTTGATTAGTACGGGTGAGAGTGGTCTGCACGCCGACTCAATAAGTCTACCTTCTTGGGGACAAGACCGAGTGGGGGCTGGGAACATGACAACACAAGATGAAATTCACTCCTTCCCACTTCTAGGAGAAGTAGATGAGTGTTCCCTTAAGTGGTGACTTCGGGTCTTGAACAAAGGGATCCCGCCCTCTCATTGACCCGAGAGGGACTTTCTGTTTACTGGTTGGACCATAAACAGGTTGTTCATTAGAGGAGCACTGGTACTTAAGGAGCCAGAGGTAACTCAGGGGTAAAACGGTAATTTGACCCAGCTGTAGTTACGAACACTCGTGAAAGATTGACTTACCGTTATTGGTCAATATCCATGGACACAAAAATATTCTACAGTGAGAAGAGTGCAACTGTGGGTCTTTAGTGGAGTGACCCACAGTTAATGAATATTGGTTAACTCGATTAATGAGTTTAGTCAGTTAACCTCATATCATTGGAGCTTCTGATCTGTAGGTCCATTAGGTCCCCCTGCTAGCTCATAAAGGGTAATTGGGAACAATTTATATTGAAAAGAATTTGAATTGTTCAAATTCAATTTGGGAATCAAGTTAATTGTATGAAGTACAATTAATATAATGTATGTTGATACATTATAATATAAAGTTTAATTTATGATTAAACTTTGTTAAATTGAGAGAATTATATATTTGAAAGAGTTCAAATTTATAACTAACTAAATATGTGATATTTAATTAGTGAATAAATTAATTAACTGTGAATTAATTGATTATTCAATTAGTCTAATTAAATGTGATTTAATTAAACTATAATATATGAGAGATATATATTAGAATTTGATTCTAATATGTAATTAATTAAATATGATTGATATTTAATTAATTATAAAATTAGTTAATTTTGAATTAATTAATTGTTCAATTTAATTTAGTTAAATGTGATTTAATTAAATTGATAACTATAGATTAATTTTAATGTGAATTAGATTCGTATTAAAACTATAGGTTATAAGAGAGATGCATATTTGAATATGATTCAAATGATTGATTTATTAAATATGTGATATTTAGTTCATCATTAAATTAATTAATTATGAATGAATTAATTAGTTGGGTTATATTAATTTGGTTAAATTGGATTTAATTAAATTAATTGAAACTATATATTAAGTGAGGGATGTGCATTTAATATGATTTAATGCACATGTAATTAAATATTAGATATTTAATTATAGTATTAATTAATTAATTAATATATTTAATTAATTAAATTTTATTTAATTAATTATTATATTAATATTATCTTTTTTCTCTCACTTAATCTCTGACATTGCAGGGGGCTTGGGTAGCTCTCCCTCATTCTGCAGCAAGTAGAATGGCTCTCTCCAAAAATCACTCTCCTCTCTCATTCTCTCAAAAATAAAGTATACAGAGAAGAAAATTTTATTTCTCTTCATCATTCCCTCTCAAGAATCCAGTCCCACAACTGAGTTCCCAAACTCAGAGGATAACAGGGTAATCTGGTGGTGGTGTCCCAAGATTTCAATTTTGGTCCCTGACATTCAAGAAGGCGTTCTTGAAGAATTCGGAGTCGTCAAACGACGGTACATTTCTCGTTGCTTAATCTTTTTTGCCAATGTATTCAGTATTTTGTAGAACCAAAATTAAATTGCGAACGGTCCAATTGCGCTTATGGAATTCAGAATTCCATTCCTTTATGAGTATTGCAGACCTTTTGATGAGTATTGCAGAGATCATGGTATTAGGCATCAATATACACCTCCTAAAACTCCTCAGTTAAATGGGTTGGCTGAGAGAATGAACATAACACTAGTTGAAAGGGTGAGATGTTTGCTTTCGCAGTCACAACTACCGAGATCATTTTGGGGTGAAGCATTAAGTACAGTTGTACATGTTTTATGAATCTCACACCATGTGTTCCATTGGCATTTGAAGTTCCAAACAGAATCTGGTCAAAGAAAGATATATCTTATAATCACCTGCGTGTCTTTGGTTGTAAAGCTTTCGTTCATGTTCTTAAAGATGAGAGATCGAAGCTTGTTGCTGAAGGGGATAAAAGCCCCTACGCAGCGGAAGCACATCGATTGGACCTTACGTCGTATATTAATTAACATTAAAATACCATTACGAAAAAGCAAAATATAAACTTTAAACATGCTTTAAAGTTGCTGTAAATAGCTATAAACATGCTTGAAAATTAAATCTAATTTATTTTCATGCTTTTCTAAAGAAATGGGAAAGAACCGTTACAAACCTTCGTTGTAGACTTAACCGTTCTTCGCCAACGACGCTCCAACGAACGAAAACACAGCGATTCCTTCTTGATTTCTTTGCTAGAAATTTCTTCTTCAAAGACACAATAACCACAGAGGTTACACTGGTATGTCTCTGAGTCTAGGAGGCAAAAGACTTGTGGGAGTCTTTCTCTAAGAGGGAGACTAGAAAGAATTCTAGGGTCTTATCTTGTGAGTTTAAGAGCAAGAGGAGAGTACTGAACCAATTAGGTCTAGTGTTCTATTAATAGAAAAAATGTCATGAATAAAATATTCGATTAAATCAATCTTTTCCAAAATTGATTCAATCTTATTCCATATTTAATCAATCTAAGATCAATCGATTCCATAATTGATTAATCTTTTCCACAAATGACTCATTACTTCCATAAGTGATTAAATCATTTTCATAAATGATTAATCACTTCCTTAAGTGATTAATTATTTCCATAATTGATTAATTCCCAGTTAATGAATTCTTTAATTAATTAACCACCAATTAAATATCTCATATTTAATTTCCAGCCTTGAATTAATTAATTTGCCCAAATAGATTTTAGGCCTTAAAATTAATTAATTCATTATTTGAACTCTTTCAAACTTCCATAAATTTAATATGACTCAAATTTATATTAATATTTGAATTTCTTCAAATATTAATTTCTCTCATAATAAAATATCAATATATATTATATTGTTTCCCTTAGTAAATTGAACACTTTCTATTTACATTTATTACTTAGATGCCTCAAATTACTTTATGAGCTACCAGTGGGACCTAATGGACCTGCAGATCAGAAGCTCCAACGATGTGAGATTAATTGGTCAAACTCATTAACCAAATTAATCAATATTCATTAACTGTGTGTACATTCCACAATAGACTCACAGTTGCACTCTTCTCACTGCAGACATATTTTCTGTGTCCACGGATATAGACCAATATCGGCTAGTTAGTCCTTCACGAGTGTCTGTAACACCAGCTGGGTCAAATTACCGTTTTACTCATGGGTTACTTCTATTTCCTTAAGTATCAATTCTCTTCTAATGAACAACCTGTTTGTGGTCCAACAATCAAACAGAAAAACCATCTCGTGTCATTGAGAGGGTAAGACCCTTTGTTCAAGACTCGGAGTCACCACTTAAGGGAACACTCATCTGCTTCCCTAAAGTCGGGAAGGACTCGGTCTTGTCCCCAAAATGGTAGGCTTATTGAGTCGGCGTATTGGCCACTCTCACCCATACAAATCAAAGGACAATCCCTCATGAGCAGGAGTCCATAATCAACTCAGGATTAAGACTAAGTTGTGTAGGTCATCCTAGTGAAATAGAAAACCAACTAGTTAACGGTGTTATAACCAGTGGCTACTATTTCACGGTCCGGTTTTATGCAAACTCATTGTATAGGATACCCCCACTCGCATGTCTCCTACACGAACGCGTTGGATCATAGCGTTTGTATCAAATACAAAGTGGGTCGTATCCATAGTGTCACCAAGATAAGGCACCCAGTCTTATCCTTATACTATAGACCTTTTAGGTTGTTTCTTGAACAGTGATCCCCATATGTCGCCACATATAGTTCAAGACTCATATTACAGCCTAGGATGTCTAGTTTATTGGATTAGGGTTATTTTAGGCAAAGACAAATATAAAATAACTAATAATATTTAATGGAAAAATATATCAATATTATTTCATTAATATCCGGTCAACGGTTACATTCACTATCTACGGGTTTTAGGACATAAAACCCAACAGATGCAAAGACAAGACCATGTGTATTCCTTGGCTATGGTCAAAATGAGTTTGGTTACAGACTGTAAGATCCAGTGCAGAGGAAGCTCATTAGAAGTCGAGATGTTGTGTTTATAGAAGGCCAAACCATACAAGATATCGAGAAGACAGATAAAACAGAGTATGAACACAATGATGATCTGATTGATTTAGATTCAGTTCCTTTAACACAGCTTTCTACCCAGATTGAAAAAGAGGTCCAAAATGATCAGCTTGATGATACAGTTGAGGTAGAGGGTTCTGAACAGGTTGAGGAAAATGATGATGTTTATGAGCAGTTGTCAGAGACAGAGGTTCCCATAGATGTTTCACTCAAGAGATCTGTCAGAGATCGACGTCTGTCAACAAGATATTCAGCTAATGAATATGTGTTATTGACTGATGGGGGAGAACCTGAGAGTTATACAGAGGTCATAGAAGATGATCACAAAAGAGAGTGGTGTAGACACCGTATTTGGTCCGGCTTGATTTTCAGTAATAATGTTTGAAGTTTTCCAATACTTGGTGGTCAATTTGTTTTTTTTTTTTTGGTATGCCAACAAGAGCATAGCTCAATTGGCATAAAGTCGTATTGATAACCACGAAGTCTATGGTTCAAACCCCCCTCCCCACATATTATCAATTTTTTTTTTTTTTTTTTTTTTTGGTCTTCCCCATTCCTATTCAAGGGGAAGCTTTTATGAAAAAGGGCTTAGAAAGCTCCCCCATTACCACCATTTCCCTATTCTAAAGCATTTTTCATGACTATTATTATTATTATTTTTTTCTTTTTCCCACCATTTTCTCATCCATCTTCCCCCAAAATTAGTAACCCTTCAAGTATAAAAAGAGGGGAGATGGAGGATGAAGGGGAAAGAAAAAAGAGAAGAAGTTTAAAGTAAAAGTAATATTGAGAGAGTTTAGGCATTTGAGCAAGAGCTTAGTTTAGAGAGTTTTTAGAAGAATTTCTTTTGAGGGAGAAAGGAGAAGAAGATTTGAGCATAAGCCTAGTTGAGAGAGTTTTTTAGGAAGTGAGCTTAGCTTAGAGAGTGAAAGAAAAAGAGAGAAAAGAAAGTGGAAGAGGAAAAGAGGAAAAGAGAGGGGGAGGAAGGAGTATACAGGGAGAGAGAAAAACATTGGGTAAGAAAGAAGGAAAAAAGAAGAAAGAGAAAAGTAAAAAAAGTGGGGTTTTGTTTTTTATTTCTTTTGTTTTTTTTGTTTTTTTGTTTTTGTTTTTTTTTTTATTATTATTGTTATTATTATTATTATCATTATCATTTTTAATTTTTCTCTCATTTTAGTTCACTTTTGCATTTTGCCAACTTCATTTTTTTAAACTTTCTAATTTATTTGTTTTTTTTTCTTTCATTCTTCAATTTGCTTTAATCTAATCTTTAATTCTGCTTGGTCAATTTCAATTATTGTTATTGTTTTGATATTAATTTTCTTTTGAAAGGGATTATGGGAACTGAGTAATGTGCCTTTGTGGAGTTCAACTCTCGTGTGCGTATGAAAATTCTCATTTTCCATTTTAAAAGAATTTACTCTTTGAATAATTTTCTTCTTTTACATTTTTTTTAAAAAAATTATTTTTAATAAACATAATCATGTACACCCATGTTTCCTTTAATTAAAAGGGAGATTAGGCATGATTTATATTAAATTGGATATCCAACTCATAATGTTTAATCCTTACTTTATTTCTAAAGTTAAGGTAAAAACGAATGAGACATTTTGTGTTCATTATTGCATTTTGGGTTTTTATTTTCATATTTATCATTTTTGTAAGAAAAATAAAAATGAATGACTGTTTTTATTCACTTTGTCGCCACGTGCCTGCGACGCGGAGCGACCGACGTCCTCGAAAAAGGGTAAAATAACAGGAGTTGCCACCAATCTTTTTATGGTGTGATTGGACACCAAAATACGATAAAACTAGCATTTTAAGAAAAATAATAAAAAAAATGGTCTGCGAAAACCAGATTTGGGTTCGGGAGTTGTTTGTGTATGGGGAAGGTGTTAGCACCCCACAACACCCGTTAAAAAACGGTGGCCAAAATTTTATCTTGAATTGAAAATAATTTTAGAAAAATATATTATTTAGGAAAAATGATATTTTTAAAAAAACAATGTCTTATTTTACCCCTCATTACTTCAATATTTAAAGTAATGATCCCATAAAATAAGTGAAATTATTCCATTGATTTTGCTCTCTTAGAATTAAAATTCATCACCTCAAGAATATTAGAGAATTTTACAATTCCCTAATTTCGTCATAGGATAGCATTTCTCAAGGGAAAGATTTTTTTTAAAACATTTTTTTAATTAAATTCATTTTTTCCTTGGGATCAAAATCTCGAACTCCCAAAGATTAAGATCCCTCACCTTAGGAATTCTAGAAAATCGGACTCCCAAATATTTCTAGAATCCATCATAGGATTTTTTTAAGGAAAAAAACGGTCTTAAAAATCAATTTTAAGAAAAAAGTTATAAAAAAACTTTTAGAATAACATTTTTTAGAGATAAAACTTTATAAGCTCAAAAAGAGCAAAAAAATATTAGGAAATTCGAAAATAAGTTTGAAAATAAATTAAAAATAAATAAAAAGGAAAGCTTAACAAAAGGGAATTTGAAAACATTTAACAAAAATATATATAATATGCAACATTTATATAAGCACAAAATTGCAATATTATGATACAAGTAAATTAACATAATAATTAAGGCCATAAATAAATATGCAAGTACAACATATTAAACATGTTAAAATTTTAATAAAAATATATTGGAATCGATCTCGGACTCCCAGAGAATCGACTCCTCACCTCAGGAAAACTAGAAAATCGGACTCCCAAATATTTCTAGATTCTGTCGTCGGATATTCTTTTAATAAAGAGAGATATGGATTAAGGATTTATGCATTTCACGACACCTAACATGAATATATATATATTTAAGAGAATGGTAAAATCAAGAAAAGACACTTAAACCATCTAATATAAAAAGATAATAACGAAGTATAACGCCCAAATAATATAGCTAAAACATACCCATGTAGAAACTGAGTTTTGAAAAGAAAAATAAAGTAATTTAAAAACCAAAAGAACTAAACCAAAAGAAAGAAGCAAAAATTAAACCAAACTAAATAAATAAATAACAGAGAAAATAGACAAATAGAAAAAAATAAATAGAAAAAAAGGGAGATGGGCGGCAAAATTGCCGCCCATTTGGTAGCTGACCTGACACCCAAAAAAATAAATAAATAATAAATAAAAAGAAACAACAAACATACGGTTATATATACATTAATAATAATAATAATAATAACAATAATAATAATAATAATAATGGAAACAAGCAGAATATATAATAATAACAAAATTCTTTTTTTTTTTTTTCACATTCCCTTTTTCTAACTCTCTCTTTCTCTCATTTTATTTTTTCTCATTTCATTTTTGTTGTTTCAACTTCAACCAAAGCTCCATCATGAATCTAAGGTATGTTACACACAATCTTCTTTTTTTAGTCATTTTCTTCATTACACATTTTTGGTAAATAGAGCAATAAGAGCAAAAACTAGAAAAATAAAAATAAAGAAAGAGGAATGATATGAACAAAGGAGAAGAAAAACAAGGGAAAGATAAAAAAACTTACATCATAACATAAAATAGATATAATAACAATGGAAGTAAGAAACAATATTAACGAGCTTGCAATACCCTTACTCAACTATAGTTTTTCAAGGTGCTCGAGAAAGAAACAAAAAGGCGTAAGAGGCGAAATCAAGAACAACAAAGTACCCGCTTGTTGCTTGAGGTGCGGATCCCAAAAGTCCTACCAAATGCAACCTCCAACTAAGATAGGTTTTCTTATATGTTCTAGATTTTGGGATTTTTTCTTGTGGAGGACTTTGTGGCTATTTTGTGTGGTGAGTGTGCTAATTTCTCTCTAGGATTTTTTTTGGTGGAATCACTCTCCTCTCTAGGGTTTTTTTGGCTCCATCCACCCTCCTCCTCAAGCTCAACAAGAAGGGTTTATAAAGGCTTAAACCAATCCTCTTTTGTGCATGAAGTTTACTAGCTACTTTTCAAAATTTGAAATCCAATCCCAAATATAAGCTTTGCTCAAAATGGAATGCAACTTTTTGTAAACCAATTCAAAATTCAAAAAAATTTGCTTCTTTGATCTCTTGGCAACTAAACCAACTAAATTGGTTACTCTAACCAAACTAGGAAGAAGAGACCAAATGACATTAACAAACATTTCTAATTAAATCAAATTTTAAACATAATTATGCATTTTAATGATTAAATAACAAATAATTTAATGAGCCGGGCAAAAATAGGTGGCTACACACTTAATTGGACAATTTAAGATACTGTGGTAATTGTTTTTTAAAAAACGGGTGTTGTAGGCTGCTAATACCTTCCCTACACTCAAACGACTCCCAAACCTAATTTCTGGTTTTCTAAGATTGGTTTTTTTTTTATTTTATTTTAAAGGTGACCAATCACACCTTCGATGATTGGTGGCGACTCCAATTTTCCTCTTAAAAACCCAAGAAAGGATGTCGGTCGCTCCGCGTCGCGATGACGTTGCGACAAGTGGATTGATGCAATGAAAGATGAGATGAAGTCTTTACATGAAAACCATAGTTTTGAGCTTGTTAAGTTGCCTAAAGGGAAAACTGCACTGAAAAATAAGTGGGTTTATCAAGTGAAACAAGAAGAACATACCTCTAGACCGCGCTTCAAAGCGAGACTAGTTGTGAAAGGATTCAGTCAAAAGAAAGGTGTTGACTTTGATGAAAATTTTGCTCCTGTTGTTAAGATGTCTTCCATACATGTAGTTATGGGTTTAGCAGCTAGCCTTGACTTCGAGGTTGAGCAGATGGATGTAAAGACTGCATTCCTTCATGGAGACTTAAACAAAGAAATTTATATGGAACAGCCAGAGGGTTTTGAGGAGAAAGGCAAGGAAGATCTTGTTTGCAAGTTGAAGAAAAGTCTTTACGGGTTGAAACAGGCACCAAGACAGTGGTACAAGAAGTTTGAGTCAGTTATGGGGGAGCAAGGCTACAAGAAGACTACTTCTGATCACTGCGTTTTTGTGCAAAAAAGTTTCTAATGATGATTTTATTATATTATTTCTCTATGTTGATGACATTTTGATTGTTGGCAGGAATGTTTCGAGAATTGACATGTTGAAGAAACAGTTGAGCAAATCCTTTGCCATGAAGGATTTGGGGCCATCAAAGAAAATTCTTGGAGTTCGAATTGTACGAGACAGAACATCCAAGAAACTGTATGTCACAAGAGCAATACTTGGAGAAAGTGCTTGAAAGATTCAACATGAGTAAAGCTAAAACAGTAAGTTCTCCTTTATCCAGTCATTTTAAACTGAGTAGCAAGCAAAGTCCATCTACAGATGAAGAGAAGGAGGAGATGAGAAAAGTCCCATATGCTTTAGCAGTTGGGAGCTTGATGTATGTCATGGTATGTACTAGACCAGATATTGCTCATGTTGTTGGTGTTGTTAGTCATTTTATGTCTAATCCAAGAAAACAACATTGGGAGGCAGTCAAGTGCATCATGAGATATTTGTGAGGCACCTCCAGTTTGAAGCTCACTTTTGGAAGGGGAAAGCCAATGCTTGTCGGTTACACTGATTCAGATATGGCAGGTGATCTAGATAATCGAAAGTCCACTTCTGGCTATTTGGTGACGTTTGTAGGTGGTGCAGTGTCTTGGCAGTCAAGACTACAAAAGTGCGTTGCCCTTTCTACGACTGAACCAGAATATATTACAGCAGCAGAAGCTTGCAAAGAGATGTTGTGGATGAAGCGGTTTATACAAGAGCTTGGCTTCAAGCAACAACGGTATGTGGTATTCTACGATAACCAGAGTGCTATTCATCTTGGTAAGAACTCTACATTTCATTCCAGAACTAAACATATAGATGTGAGGTACCACTGGATGAGAGATGCATTGAATGATGGTTTGTTTGAGCTCGAGAAGATACATACTGATTATAATGGATCTGATATGTTGACCAAGAATCTACCAAGAGAAAAGCTTGAGTTTTGTCGTTCCGCTGCTGGAATGGCAAGTTCCTCCACACAGTGAAAAGGGGGAGATTTGTTGGGTGTTTTTTCACTTTAGTGGAAAAAGGGCCCAAGGCTCATTAGGGCCAAAAATTGTGTTTTAAAGAAAATTACAGTCGCCGGTCTATTATACGCATGAGAGAGTGACGATAGTGAGAGAAAAAAAGAAAGAAAAAGGGAAAAGAAATAGTATCCGTACAGTACCGTCTTTCAGCCTTTTGGAGGTCGATCTGTGGTTCGATTGAGCTAAAATTTTGACAGCGTGTTCCTGACACGAGGGTCTTCAAACTGAACGGTGGAGATTTCTTTTGGTGCTGCCTATAGTCAGATTGGAGTGGGGTAGTTGGTTTCCACTTGGGTGAGATCTTTCTTATTTGTTCTCTTGTCGTTTGTTGTCGAGATTGTTATCTTGAGATATATTTTATTGTATGCCTCTAGTTGTATCTAGAGAGAACTCGTCGTAATCCATTATTGATTAAAGTGGAGATTTTGACTTCGGTTCGTGGTTTTTTACTCCTCGCCTTGGGGAGATTTTTCCACGTTAAAATTGTTGGTGTCCTGTGATTGTGCATGATTAATTTTTCCGCTTCTACTTTACTAATTTCCTATTAGGTTCACACAAGAGGGGATAATTGATCATTATAATATAGTGTTTATCCCAACACCAACCACACAAATTCTACACCTATATCCTTAAACCCCATGATCACTAGACAAAAATTCAAACAAGTTGTTGCTATCAATGCACAACAGGACTGATTCAACACCTACTTAGTAACCCACACAAATGCTGAACTTAAACCCACAACCTTTAAAAGTGCCATTAAGAATCCAATATGGAAGAAGGCAATGGAAGACGAAGGACAACAACACATGGGATCTCGTACCTAAACCTCCTAACACAAACATTGTGGGATCCAAATGGATATTTAAGATGTTGTAATTTGATATCCAATATTCTGATTGTAATAACTCACTAGCTCATTTTCATATTGTTTTGGGCCTTTTAGTTGGTTAAAACAGATGTGGGTTTTTTATCCTTCTTTGGACTTTTGGCTATTAAGCATATTGTAATCTTCAGCTTTAGGTTTTATTCACAGTGGGGCTATATATTTGTGAGTTTGCTTCATGTACGATGGTGAGGGATTTTGAGAGGTTGTGAGGTTATCTTCTTCAATAAAAATTAGGGCTCTCTCTGGCTGCTTGAAGAGTGGATGTACACCGCAGGGTGGAACCACTATAATCTCTCTGTGCATTCTTCTTTCTCTCTCTCTTTGATTTACGTTTGCAGCACTTGGTTTGTTGTTTCTATTCTGAATGTTGGCTGTGTATTTGGAGTTAAATACTCAACAAATGGTATCAGAGCCTTGTGTCAAGGATTCCAGATAAGTCCGATCATCTTTTTCCTTTCCTTCAGTGTTTTGTGTTTTGATGTGGTGAGGTTTTTGGTTGAAGGGTTTTTTGATCTCTTTCTTCTGTGATTATCGGTGAAGATCTAGGTCAAAATCGTGATTCGAAATGTCTACAAAAGTTGAGTTGGAGCGTTTCGATGGTAAAAGCGACTTTGGACTTTGGAGGAATAAGATGAAGGCTCTTCTAGTCCAACAAAAAGTCACAAGGCCCTTCTCGAGCTAGGTAAGTTGCTGGAAACCTTGACAGCGTCTGATAAAGAAGAAATGCTAGAAATAGCATATAGCTCTATTTTTCTGCACTTGTCTGATAATGTGCTTCGAAAGGTTAGCTCTATTGAAAATGAAAGAGAATTGTGGGCTAAATTAGAAGAGCTATATATGCCTAAGTCTTTGACAAATATTATCTATCTTAAGGAACGTTTCTTCGGCTTTAAAGTGGATTCTACAAAGAGTTTAGAAGAAAATTTGAATGACTTTAATGTGGTCTGTACTGAATTAGAAAACACTGGGGAAAAGGTTGATGGAGTAGATCAAGCTGTAATCCTTTTGAATTCCTTACCAGAGTCTTATAAGGAAGTTAAATCGGCTATTAAGTATGGGAGAGAGAAGATAACTCTTGATTTAGTTCTTGAATCTTTAAGAATGAAAGATCTAGAGTTAAAAGTTGATAAGAAAGACTCATATGCCCTTTTTGTTAGAGAGAAAAACAAAACACTCAGAACAGTAAAAGAAAAGGGCATCAAAATAAGTCTCATAATGGACAAAGGAGAGACCATAGAAATTCTGGTAAAACACAGTAAACTAATAGAACATTTGATAAAAATTCCAATAAATGTAACTATTGTCATAAGGAAGGACACTTTAAGTGGGATTGTCCTTAATTAAAAAGAAAAGCCAACAAACAAAACTACAAAGAGAATAAAAACTCTGCAAATCTTCACAAAGGTTATGAGTTAGCTGATGTTTTGATGGTTGTTGTGAATAATTGTCTTGATGAATGGATTTTAGATTCTGGTTGTACTTTTCACATGACACCCCTGAAACACTATTTTACTGACCTTAAAGAATTAGAGGGAGGAAAAGTGTATATGGGAAATAATCAACAGTGTAATATGAAAGGTATTGGGACAGTGAAATTGAAATTAATTGATGGCTCAGTAAAAATATTGAAATCAGTGAGGTTTGTACCAGAATTAAAGCGGAATTTGACCTCTCTTGGGACTTTAGACAAAGCCGATCATAGTCATAAATCATAAAATGGTGTCCTCAAAGTCTTTAAAAATAATTCTTTGAAGCTTGCTGGAAAATTACAGGATGGTTTGTATGTTATTGTTTGGTAAAATTGTGTTTGGTGAATCTAATGTTGTTATTGATAAAACTTCAAAAGAAACTGATTTTTGGCATAAAAGGCTTGCTCATATAAGTGAAAAAGGGTCGGAATGTTTGTTGAAACATGGATTAATTGGCAAAGTTAAGTCTTCAAACCTTACTTTTTGTGAGCATTGTGTAATTGGTAAAGCCTCTAGGAAAAGTTTCAAAACAGCATCACATATTACAAAAGAAAAGTTAGAATACATCCATTCTAATCTTTGGGGTCCAGCTAGGATTCCTACACATGGTGGAGCTAGATATTTTCCAACTCTAATTGATGATTTTTCAAGAAAAAATTGGGTGTATATTCTAAAAAGTAAAGATGAAGTGTTTAATCATTTTCTTGAATGGAAGACTTTGGTTGAAAATCACACTGGAAAGAAGATTAAATATTTAAGAACCGACAATCGCCTTGAATACTTGAATGAAAAGTTTCATATTCTTTGTAAATCATATGGGATTGATAGACATTTGACAACTGCTAGAACCCCCCAACAGAATGGTCTTGCTGAACGTTTTAATAGGACCATCTTAGAAAAAGTAAGATGTATGTTGTCTGATTCAAAGTTACCAAAAGTTTTTTTTGGGGGGAAGCAGTCAATACGGCAGATATATTATTAATAGAAGTTCATCCTCTGCTTTAAACTTCAAGACACCTCAAGAGTTGTGGACTGGCCATCCACCAAACCTAAAACACTTAAGGGTCTTTGGTTGTCCTGCGTATGCACATATACGTCAAAATAAGCTTGAACCTAGGGCCAAAAGGTGCTTATTTTTGGGTTATCCACATGGTGTAATAGCTTATAAACTTTGGTCCCTTGAACCTGGTGAAAATAAATGTTTTATAAGCCGAGATGTGACTTTTAATGAAGACTTATTGCCTTGGAAGAATAATCAGACAGTAAATCAAAATGATACTGAAACTTCTAAAATTGAATTGCAACCTATGTCTTATCAGCTTGAAACTCACCCAACTTCTAAAATTGACACAACTCATGTTTTGCCTCAAGAAGAAATGAAAGATATTGAAAATTTAACTACTGAGAATGAACAAACAATCCATCAAATTGACACAGAAGAAGTTGATGACCTTTCTGATTATCAGCTTGCTAGAGATAAACAGAGACGTGTCACTAGACCCTCATCTCGGTATAGAGGATTTGAGTTTGTTGGTTATGCTTTTAAGTGTTATATAGATAGTTATGGGGCCGAACCAACTACTTATATCCAGGCTATTAAATCTCAACACAAAAACTTGTGCCTTGAGGCAATGCAAACTGAAATAAAGTCCTTACACCAAAACAATACTTGGAAACTTGTAAAACCTCCGCTAAATAAAAAGATTGTGGATTGTAAATGGGTGTTTAAACTAAAGCCTGGACTTAAACCCTTAGATCAACCACGCTACAAAGCAAGACTTGTAACTAAGGGGTTTACACAAGAAGAAGGTGTTGATTATACTGAGATTTTCTCCCTTGTTGTTAGGCATACATCAATTCGAATACTTTTATCTTTGGTGGTTCAATTTGATCTTGAACTTGAGCAAATGGATGTTACTACTGCCTTTTTGTATGGTAACTTGGATGAAAATATTTATATGAAACAACCACCGGGATTTGTTGAAGTTGGAGGCGAGAGACTTAGTTTTCCATCTTAAAAAATCGATATATGGCTTGAAACAATCTCCTAGACAATGGAATAAACGTTTTGATTCCTTTATTCATGTTGAAGGTTTTTACAATAGTGCTTTTGATAGTTGTGTGTACAAGAAAGTTATTTCTGCCACTGTATATGTTCTTGTCTTGCTGTATGTGGATGACATTTTGATTGCATCGTTTGATAAATCTGAAATTTGCAAGCTGAAATCTACTCTTTGTAAAGAATTTGAAATGAAAGACTTAGGGGAGGCTAAAAAGATTATTGGTATGGGGTTGATTAGAGATCGCTCTAGAGGTACTTTTCATATAAATCAAGCTGAGTACTTTGATAAAATGTTAAAGAAGTTCCATATAGAGAATGATGAAGCTGTTAAAACCCCTTTTGCACAATACTTTAAGCTTTCTATGAATCAATCTCCTGTTACTCAAAGTGAAATTGATGATATGAAGTCGGTTCCCTATGCAAATCTTGTTGGTAGTCTTATGTACGGGATGGTTTGTAGTAGACCCGACTTAGCTCATGCAATGACTGTTGTAAGTAGATATATGAGTAATCTGGGGAGGTTACATTGGGAGACAGCCAAATGGATCTTGAGGTATTTGAAAGGAACCTCCAAGAAAGGTCTTTTATACTCTAAATCTGATTTGAATTATGAAATTATTGTCGACTTTGTTGATTCTGATTATGCAGCAGATTTAGATAAAAGACGATCGCTAACCGAGTATGTTTTCACTCTTCTTGGCAATGTAATTAGCTGGAGGTCAGTTTTACAATCTGTAGTTGCTTTATCTTCAACTGAGGCTGAATATGTTGCATTGGTTGATTCTGTAAAAGAAGCTGTTTGGCTTAAAGGCAGTGTTTCTAAGATGTTTTCTGGTATATGTGATGTTAACATCTTTTGTGACAGTCAAAGTGCCTTATTATTGTCCAAAAATCCCACTTTTTATGATAGGACAAAACATATTGATGTGAGGTTTCATTACATTAGAGAAATTGTTCAAGAAGGCATCGTTAAACTGTCAAAAATTCATACTTCTCCAAATCCTGCTGATATGATGACTAAATTTGTGGATGCCATCAGGTTGGAGTACCTTTTTGAATTGCTGAAGCTTGGCTTTGGCTAATTGCAGCTTACATCAATAATTACATACCAAGCAGCTGCAAGAGAGCCTTGTTTTGTTGAAGTCTCGTTGCAGAATGTTGATATCAAGAGGGTGACTTGTAGTAATTTGATATCCAATATTCTGATTGTAATAACTCACTAGCCCGTTTTCATATTGTTTTGGGCCTTTTAGTTGGTTAAAACAGATGTGGGCTTTTTTATCCTTCTTTGGGCTTTTGGCTATTAAGCAGATTGTAATTTCAGCTTTAGGTTTTACTCACAGTGGGGCTATATATTTGTGAGTTTGCTTCATGTACGATGGTGAGGGATTTTGAGGGGTTGTGAGGTTATCTTCTTCAATAAAAATTAGGGCTCTCTCTAGCTGCTGGAAGAGTGGATGTACACTGCAGGGTGGAACCCCTATATCTCTTTGTGCATTCCTCTTTATCTCTCTCTTTGATTTACGTTTGCAGCACTTGGTTTGTTGTTTTTATTCTGAATGTTGGCTGTGTATTTGGAGTTAAATACTCAACAAATAAAAAGAGGAATGACTCCATTGACAGACACAAAGAAAGGTTAGTTGTCCAAGGTTACTCCTGAGTTAAAGGGATAGACTATGACGAAACCTTTAGTCCAGTCATCAAACCAACAAAAATTTGCTTACTTCTTGCCCTAGCAATTTCCTATAATTGGCCTCTCAAACAACTGGACGTCAAAAATACATTTCTTCATGGACAAATCAAAGAAGATGTCTACACACATGAGGTTTATTTGCAGTAAGGTTGAATCCAACTCTCTTTATATATAATCAAAGAAACTTGTTTGATACTAATGCTTGTCTACGTAGATGATAGTATACTCACAGGCAATGATAATAGCTTCATTGAATGCTTGGTTGCACAACTTAGTCAAAGAATTTGCCTTTGAAGGATCTAGGTGTTCTACATTATTCTTTAGGCATTGAAGTTCAAACCATCCCGCATGTATATTACATTGTCAAACCAAATACAACAGAGACATCTTAAAGAAGACCAAAATGTTAGAAGCTACATCTATTGTTACTTCCATGGCAAAAAATCAAATTAAGTCCACCAACGATGAGGAAGCAGTGGATCTAACAACCTTTCGAAGCCTTGTTGGGTCACTTCAATATCTCACGTCAATAACAAGACCGGACATTGCCTACTCTGTCAACAAAGTTTGTCAACATATGCAGGATCCCCGAATGCACCATTTAAGGGAAGTCTAACACATTCTTCGTTGTCTTCAACACATCATCCATCATGGTATCACATTTTTAAAAAGAACTCATTAAATTTAGTTTCATATTGTGATGCAGATTGAGATGGATTGTGAAATCACACACAGAAGCATGTCTGGGTATAATGTGTTTCTTGGATCCAACTTATGTTGTATATTATTACAAATAAAATGCGAAAGAAAGTGATATCTAAACTCAATTCATCAAAAGTTTCAAAATGGATTGAAACATCAAAATAAATTTGATGTTTCATTTACAAATTTAACATATGGAAGTTAAATTTGTTGTTATAACTCAATTGAGTAATGTTTTACATATGTTTCAATTTTACGTATTTTTTTCTTTGGAAATACTAAGTTGTTAGTGTTGGGTTTTATGCCCTAAAATTCGTAGATAGTAAATGTAAACAAATTGTATACTTGTTTCAATAAAGTGTTATTGAGCTTCTACAATAAAGTGTTATTGTTAAATATTGCACAATTTGACCCAAATCCAATAAACTAAGATCCAAGGTTGTTTGTATGTAACTTGAACTAGTATGTGGGGACATACGAGGATCGATGTTCAAGTAACAACCTAAAAGGTCTATAGTACAAGGATAAGGTTGGGTACCTTATCCTAGTAACACTATGAGATAAGGCCCGCTTTGTATTTGATACAGACGTATTGATCCAAAACGTCCATGTAGTAGACATGCAAGTGGGGGTATCCTATGCAATGAGTTTGCATAAGACCGGACAACGAAATAGTCAATCATTAGTTATAACACCGTTAACTAATTAGGTTACTGTTTCAATAGGATGACCTAGGTAACTCAGTCCTAATCTTGAGTGTGTCATGAATTCATTCTCACGAGGGATTGTCCTTTGATTAGCATGGGTGAGAGTGGCCAATACGCCGACTCAATATGCCTTCCTTTTTGGGGACAAGACCGAGTGGGAGGCTGGGGACATGACAACACAAGAAGGAATTCACTCCTTCCCGCTTCTAGGTGAAGTAGATGAGTGTTCCCTTAAGTGGTGACTCCGGGACTTGAACAAAGGGATCCCGCCCTCTCACTGGCCCGAGAGGGACTTTCTGTTTAATGGTTGGACCATAAACAAGTTGTTCATTAGAAGAGCGCTCGTAGTTAAGGAGACAGATGTAACACAGGGGTAAAACGGTAATTTGACCCAGCTGTGATTGCGGACACTCGTGAAGGATTGACTTACCGGCATAGGTCTACATCCATGGACACATAAAAGTTCTACAGTGAGAAGAGTTCAGTCATGGGTCTTTAGAGGAATGACCCGCAGTTAATGAATATTGGTTAACCTGATTAATGAGTTTAATTTATTAACCTCATGTCATTGGAGCTTCTGATCTGTAGGTCCATTAGGTGCCCCTGCTAGCTCGTAAAGAGTAATTAGGAACAAATATATCTTGAGAGAATTTGAATAGTTCAAATTCATATTGGGAATTAAGTTAATTGTACGAGATACAAATTAATATAATGTATAGTGATGCATTAAAATATAAAGTCTAATTTGAGATTAAGCTTTGTAATATTTAGAGATTGATATATTTGAAAGAGTTCAAATATATGTCTAATTAAATATATGGTATTTAATTAGAAGATGGATTAATTAATTATAAATTAATTAAGGGAAAAATACACTTTTGGTCCCTGAGGTTTGGGTTAAGTGACAGTTTGGTCCCTGAGTTTTCAAACTCAACAAAAATACCCCTGAGGTTTAAGATAAGGAGCATTTTGGTCCCTGCCGTTAATTTTTTCTGTTAAATCTTAACAGTTGCTGACGTTACATTATTATTTTAATAAAAAAAATTATTTTTCTAATTTTTTTAAAAATAAAATAGTAATAAATTAAATAAAAAATATTTTTTTTATTTTTTTTATTTCTTTTTTCCTCTCCCTCTTCCTCATCTTCTGCTCCCTCTTCTAATCCATCATCTTCCTCTTTTACTTCTTCAACCACCGGCCGACGGAGACAGTCGGTCGCCGCCCGTCGCCGGCGCCGGCGCCCGGCGACATTTTTTTATCTTCTCTTTCTCTTCTCTTTTCCTTCTCTTCTTCGTTCCTTCTTCTTTTTTTTTTCCTTTTTCTTCTCCTCCTTTCTTCCACTTCTTCTCTCTTATCCCATTTTTCTTCTTTTCTTTTTTTTTTTATTAAAATAAATAAATAGACCTCCCTCCCCGTTCAGCCTCCTCTGTTTCTGACCGGCGTGAACGAACGCGAGTGAGGAGGGTTTCAGACCAATTTTCCCTTCAAAATAATGAGCGGTGTGAACGAATGCGAGGACGGCGACAACGTGAACGCAAGGACGAGCGGTTGCGTGGGTGTAGATCTGACGGCGACGACGTGAACGCGAGGATGAACGGCGGCGACATGAACGCGAGGACGAGCAGTTGCGTGAACGAAAACGAGATCCGACGACTGAGTTGCAGATCTAGCAACTAAGTTGAAGATTCGACAAGGGATTCGGGTGGGTGTTGCAGATCCGGCGACTAAGTTGCAGATCCGACGATTGAGTTACAGATCCGACGGATTTGCGTGTGTTGCAGGTGGGCGGAGGCGGATACGCATGCGTTGCAGGTGGGCGGCGGCTCCGACAACGGTGAACGGCAGTGGCTCCGGTGAAGGTGACGGTGGTCTAAAGAAAAAGAAAAAAGGAAAAAGAATAAGAAAAGTCACCGGCGGCGGCTGGCCGACTGCTCGCCAGCCGTCGGCGACCTACTGAAGAAGAAGGAAAGAAGAAAAGGTTGAAGATGAGAAGAAAAGAAGAAGAAGGTTGAAGAAGAATAAGAATAAGGGAGAGAAATAGAAAAAATAAAAATAATAATAAAAATATAATAATATTTTTTATTTAAAAAATTAAAAAAAAAATTATTAAAATAATAGTGTCACGTCAGCCACCGTTAGGATTTAACGAAAAAATAGACGGCAGGGACCAAAGTGCTCTTTATCTCAAACCTCAGGGGTATTTTTGTTAAGTTTGAAAACTTAGGGACCAAACTGTAACTAAACCCAAACCTCAAGGACCAAAAGTGTATTTTTCCCATTAATTAATTATTCAATTTAGTTTAAATTAAATTAGATTTAATTAAACTATAGTCTATGAGATAAATAAATATTTGAAGAAGTTCAAATATTAATATGAATTTGATTCATATTAAATTTATAAGATATAAGAGAATTTGAAGGAGTTCAAATTTTAATATGAATTTGATTCATATTATAGAATTAATTAATTGAAGGCTTCAAGTTAAATATATGATATTTAATTGAGTAATTAATTAATTAACTATTAGAAGGTCTGAAATTAAATATATGATATTTAATTGGTGATTAATTAATTAAAGAATTAATTAATTGGAAATTAATCAATTATGAAAATGATTAATCACTTATGGAAGTAATTAATCATTTATGAAAATGATTTAATCACTTATGGAAGTGATCAATCATTTATGGAAAAGATTAATCAATTATGGAATTGATTGGTCATGGAATTGGTTGGTCATGGAATTGATTAATTATGGAAAAGATTAAATCAGTTATGGAAATATTTGATTTTAAATGAATATTTTATTCATGGTCTTTCTCCTATAAATAGAACACTAAACCTAGGGTTTAGGTACAACAACATAAGGCCACAAGAATGCACTCTTGCATTCTCTCTAACCTTCCTCTCATATTCTCTCAACTCAAGAACTTTAGGGAGAATTTTTTCTCTAGAGTTTTTCCCATTCAAGATTAGGTAGTCCCACAACTACGTTCCTAATCTCAGAGTTATAGCGGGAAAGATCAAATGGTGGTGTTCTTCGTTGTTGCGGAGCAATCAAGAAAGCCTTATGTTTCTATAGAATTTGTTCTATGATTTTTGCCAATGTTATGGTATTTTTGGATAAACAAAATTAACTACGAATCGATCCCAATTACGCTTTCGCTTTATCGGAATTAGGGAATTCCAAATCCTTTCAGTTAGCCTATAAATATAAACTTGTTTCTTCACTTGAATCGTCTCATTCAATTTGGAGAATCCTTCCTTCTTTCTTTTGATCTCAAGTCAAGTTGAGAGTAAGTATCCAAGAGTTCTGCCAAATCCGAGTAGTTTGAGGTTACTATTCTACTGGAATTAGTCGTTGTATCATGCTAAGACAATCATTGTAGTCTTCTTGCAACCTATGCAGAGCGAATACTTTGTAGGATCGTATGACAGCACTAGAGAGGGTGGATAGAGTTGCTTAGTAAATTTTAAAAAAAAATCTTTTCACTAAATTAAACTAAATTAATTTAAGCACTATAAAACATGCTAGAAATATTAGAACAGTTTTCCTAGACATGCAATTTACTCAGATAAAAAATTTAAAAAAAAACACAAAAATTAGAAGAGTAAAGAGAAAGAGATAACACCGAAAAATTTTATAGTGGTTCGGAATTTCCCAACTCCACTCCCCAAGACTCCTCCTGGGGTATTTTACTCTAGCGACTCTCTTATAGGTGAGAACCAAACTGATCGAACACTCTTTTTCCAAGTTCAAGAGTAAACTTTTACCGATCCTTTTACAAGTTCAAGACCCAACCTATACCGATCTCTTTAAACAGGTTCAAGATCAAAACACTACGATCCTTTTAACTGGGTTCAGGATCAAGGCACTACAAATCCTTTTTCTAGTTCAGGATTAAACCACTCACTCAATTCCCAAGGTGCACCCACACACCTTATTACAATTCCCGATTGAAAAGTAAAAGAATCTCAAGATACAGAAGTATTAGTACTCACAGTTTTCACTTGAAAGTTCCTCACAAAATTACAATAGTCCGATTTAGGAGTGTGGGAGAATTTTGGAGATCAAGAAGAGTAAAAGACTTGAAAGATTATAGGAAATTTGATCAATTTGAGTGTGTGTTGGAGGAGAAGGTATTGACACATACTTATAGTTTGAAAGATGGAATTTTGGCCATTAGATTAAATTCAAAATGGATGGTGGGGATTAGATTTAATAAGAAAAGAATAGATTTTGAATTTAAAAAGGATTAAAATTTGGAGCAAAATTGAATTGAATTGAATTTGGAATTTGAAAGGATAAATTTTAGAAGAAATTTTGAATTAAAAATGAGATTTGGAAGGATTAAAATTAGAAAAAATTGAAATTAATAAGAGGATATGAAAGTATTGCTTTTAGGAAGAAATTGAAACAAAAGCTGACGTGTAAAAGGATTTAATTTAGGAGAAGATAAGAATTAAAATTGGGATTTGAAAATGATTAAAATTATGATTGAAAATTGGAATTAAACTTTGAAATGAGAAATTAAACTCAGTCATTCGGATAAACAAGATCCACGTAACCTACCACATAAGCGTTCACGTCACTGCCATGTAGGCTTTTTCTTCCAATCTTCTTTTGTTTGTAACTTTCTCATTTGAACTTCGGATTGAGTGGTTCAAAATGCATTAGAATCGTCTTTCCGAGCTCTACAAGATGGTCACTTTGGAACACTGAAAGAATTAGTAAATTAAAGGTTTGTTATCATCAAAACATATAATATGATTAAAGCTCATAAAGCTAACAATCTCCCTCTTCTTGACGATGACAAACTACTTAAGAAAAATATTCTCAAAGTAGAATATGAATATAAAATCATTCAGTTCGTAAACATTACATATATTTTTCCAAACAAATTCTCCCCCTTTTGTTACCATCAAAATATAATATAACAATTTAAAGCACAAGTTCCCCTAAAAAGAATAATCATAGGAATAATTAAAGGATACAGACTCCTCTTAAAATAATAATGAAGCAAATAATAACAACAAGTTCATTCAAGCACCCTTAATAAATGAAGTCAATAAATTTGAGCAAAGCCAAAAGTGAGCATAGCTCAACGGTAATTGACATGTACCCTCGACCATGAGGTCAGAGGTTCGAATCCCCCCACCCCCAATGTTGATGTACTCATAAAAAAAATCAATTTGAGCAAAATTAATATCAAGAAATATAATAAACTCAACAATACATTCAAGCCTAAAAATATTTTCAGATTTGTCAAAAGATGTGAAAATTTACCGGATTAGACTTTCGTGTGAATTTTTTATTTTTTATTATTTATTTATTTATTTATTTATTTTGAGAAACTAGTATCATTTCATTAATTTGAACAAGTACATAGGATGTTACATTTGCAATGAGTAAGGTTACTCATCGACGTAAGCCATTGTGGAAAATTCTCTAGCCAAAGCATAGATCGACGACTAGCTAAAGTGTCCCTAGCTAGATAATCCCCTCTTGTATTCCATTGTCTGGATACATGGGTGAAATATAATTCTTGAAAAGAAAGTATCGTCCCTTGGATTTGAACAATCCAATGATGCACATCTGACGTTATGTGCAGTTCTCCTCGGATCATCTTGATAGTTGTAAGAGAGTCTGAAAAAACAGAAGCAGAAGAAATATTCATGCGTTGAAAAAGTCGTATGCCATGAATGATGGCGTTCACCTCTGCTGCCAAAGGTGTGTGAGGCGTGGACTCCATAAACTCCAATGCACCACATATATTGCCATCAATTCCTATAAGAACGGCCCTATAGCCAACTTCAGCATTGCATGGATCGACCCCTGCATCTGTGTATAACTGGACGTCATCCACGTACGCCTATAGAGTCTGTTCCGAGAACACGGTAGGATGAATAGTAGGTCGCCCTTTCGCTCTGGTATCTTCCCAATATTCGTATATCCACTTGCAACGCTTAATCCAATCCATGATGTCCATATTATTGTTAAAACTATTTCTATCATTCCACACAGTCCAGAACGTAATGCATGCTTTCTCAAATTCATCGCTCGTAAGATTCTTTGATAACCATATAAGTCGGTAAGCAAAGTTATTTGCAACTCAGATCACAACGTGTCCACTCTTGGAAATACCGTATCACATATCTGTTTGGCTTGTTTACATCCACACAGAACATGGTCAATTGTCTCCATTTTCAATTTAGAAATGATGCACATTGGCGACATATCTAGACCCCGCTTCCACAAACAAAAGTTAGTGGGTAAGCACTCATGGTAAGCTTTCCAAATAAACAATTTAACTTTTGGTGGGATTTTCGATTTCCATAATGTTTTCCACCATTTCTGCAAATCTTCATTACTAGCTAATTCCTGACCATATGATAGGGTCGTAGAAAGTTTGTATCCACTTCTCACTGAGTACTGCCCATTAGAGCAGTAATGTCATATTCAGGTATCTTCGACGTTATTTGCACTAATGGGAATGGTTGCAATGATATTGGCATCCTCCTTGGTCACCATACTCCTCAACTTGACCATGTTCCATCCCATTGATGGAGTGATGAAACCAGATACTCTATCCTCTTCTTGAAACTCCACTCCAGGAACTCTAACTGGCTTAAAAGTGATCTCCTTTGGGATCCATGGGTCTTTAAAAAAAGCAGGTAGATGATTCATTCTCAATCTATTTGCGCATACCACTTTGCAAGAGTTCTCGGGCCCAAACAAAACCCCTCCAAAAAACTGAACAATTAGTCTTGATTGGAGCTAGCAATAACAAATCTTGATTAACATATCTACCTTCTATGACCTTTGAAACCAATAAGTTTGGTTTGGTAAATAAACGCCACACTTGTTTAGCCAATAAAGCTTTATTGAAAGTCACCAAATACCAGAAATTTAAGCCACCAAGTTCCTTTGGAAGGCATAAGTGGCTTCATTTCTTCCAATGGATCCTCTTCTTAGTCTTTGTAGATCCCCATCAGAACCTTGCCATCATGTAATGTATGTCATCACAGAGTGTTTTGGGAAGGCGAAAACAACTCATAATATATGTTAGTATGGATTGAGCTATACTTTTTATCAACACTTCCTTTCCCCCAACAGAAAAGAATTGATGTTTCCACCCCTAAAGAGTCTGCCAAACTCGTTGCTTAATATCTTTAAAATCATCCCTTCTTCTTTTAGTAAAGTTTGAAGGAACACCCAGATATCTTCTAAGATTATCAACCATAGGCATACCTATCAGTTCAGAAATCACTATGCGGAATTCTGGAATCACATTTGAGGAGAAAAATGATGTTGATTTGTCAATATTGACCACCTGGCTAGATGTTTTCTCATATCTTGCCAAAATAGATCGGATAGTCCAAACTTGTTCTATGGATGCTTTACAAAAGATTAAGCTATTGTTTGCAAAGAAAATATGTGAAATCTCGGGACAATATTTCCCTGACTTTAGGCCAGATATATGCTTCCTTGATATTGCCCCAGAAATAAGAGAAGATAACACTTCTGAAACTAATAAAAACAAGTAAGGAGATAATGGATCACACTGACGAAGCCCTCGTTGAGGTAATATTTGGCTCGAAGGAACCTCATTTAGCAAGATGGAAAATTTTGGTGTTTGAACACAATCCATAACCAACTGGACCCAGTGAGGATGAAACCCAAGTTTAACCATGAGCCTTTCCAGGAAACACTACTTCACTCTATCATAAGCCTTACTCATGTCTAATTTTAGTGCTACCCAACTCAAGCGCCCTGTTCTTTTTCCTGGGTTTTATGTCCTAAAACTCGTAGATAGTGAATGTTAATGAATTATACACTTGTATCAATAAAGTGTTATTGAGGTTTATGCAATAAAGTGTTATTGTCATATTAAGTATAAAATTGCACAATATGACCCAAATCCAATAAACTAAGATTCAAGGTTGTTTATATGTAACTTGAACTAGTATGTGGGGACATACGGGGATCGGTGTTCAAGAAACAACCTAAAAGGTCTATAGTATAGGGATAATGTTGGGTACCTTATCCTGGTTACACTATGTGATACGACCTGCTTTGTATTCGATGCAGACGTACTGATCCAAGGCGTCCATGTAGGAGACATGCGAGTGGAAGTATCCTATGCAATGAGTTTGCATAAGACCAAACCACGAAATAGTAAACCACTAGATGTATCACCGTTAACTAGTTAGGTTACTATTTCTGTAGGATGACCTAGGTAACTCAGTCTTAATCTTGAGTGTGTCATGAACTCCTTCTCATGAGGGATTGTCCTTTGATTAGTACTGGTGAGAGTGGTCTGCACGCCGACTCAATAAGCCTACCTTCTTTGGGACAAGACCGAGTGGGGGCTGGGGACATGACAACACAAGATGGAATTCACTTCTTCCCACTTCTAAGAGAAGTAGATGAGTGTTCCCTTAAGTGGTGACTCCGGGTCTTGAACAAAGAGATCTCGCCCTCTCACTGGCTCGAGAGGGACTTTCTGTTTATTGGTTGGACCATAAACAGGTTGTTCATTAGAGGAGCACTGGTACTTAAGGAGACAGAGGTAACTTAGGGATAAAACGGTAATTTGACCCAGCTGAAGTTACGAACACTCGTGAAGGATTGACTTACCATTATTGGTCAATATCCGTGGACACAAAAATATTTTACAGTGAGAAGAATGCAGTTGTGGGTCTTTAGTGGAGTGACCCACCGTTAATGAATATTGGTTAACTCGATTAATGAGTTTAGTCAGTTAACCTCATATCATTGGAGCTTCTAATCTGTAGGTCCATTAGATCCCCTGCTAGCTCGTAAAGAGTAATTGAGAACAAATTATCTTGAAAAGAATTTGAATTGTTCAATTTCAATTTGGAATCAGGTTAATTGTATGTAGGGGTGAGCAAAAAAAGCCCGAAAACCGAGCCGACCGACCGAAACCGACCGAACCGACGTCGGTCGGTCGGTTTTTTTATGGATTCGGTCGAGATCGGTTTTACCAAATGGTAAAACCTACCTGTCAGTGCGTCGGCTCACCCAAAAAGGTGAAAACCGACCGAACCGACCGAATGATTATTTAAAAAAAAAAGTAACTTCACGTTCATGCTTCACCGGAACTCACGCCCTCATGCCATGCCATCAATCAATCTGCTGCCAGCATTTAACGCTGGCAGCCTTGGTGCCTTGGGAAGACCATCTTGATGGTCTTCCCAAGAGTTTATTAAAAAAAATATTTCTTTATCTTTTTCAAATTCCATCCGTTTCACACCTTCATCTTTCATCTCCCTCTTTTCTACCCTTTTCATCTCCCTCTTTCCTTCATTCTTTTACTCTATGTCTCTGCGACTTTTTCTTCACATTTCTTCTTCTTTTTTTCCTCTTTTTTCTTTCTTCTTCTCCCCTTTTTTTTTATCTTCTTCTTCTCCGTTTTTCAAAACCTTATTTCTTCCCTTTTTTTTTTCCGATTTTTGCTATTCTTTATTTTCATTTCTTCCATTCCTTCACTGTTTTTTCTTTATTCTTCTATCTTTTCTTTTTCTCTTTTTCAAATCTTCCTTCTTCTTCTTTTTTTTCGGTTTTTCTTTCTTCTTCTTTTTTTTTCTTTTTTTTTTTTGTTCATTTTCTCTGTTTTCATTTCTTCTTTCTCCGTTTTCTCTTTCTTCTTCTTCCCTTTTTTTATGTTCTTCCAGTAGATTCAAACTTATTTTTTCTTGATCTTTCTTCTTTCCCTTCACTGGAGTTTTAGACCGACCATAACCGACCGACCGCCGGTATAGTCGGTCGGTCGGTGTAACCAACTCCTCTCAAACCGACAAAAACCAACCGCCGGAAACCGATATGTCGGTGGTCGGCGTCGGTTTGAGTCCAAAACCGACGCCGACCGACCGATGATCACCCCTACTTGTATGAAGTACAATTAATATAATGTATGTTGATACATTATAATATAAAGTTTAATTTGAGATTAAACTTTATTAAACTGAGACAATAATATATTTGAAGGAGTTCAAATATATAATTAATTAAATATATGATATTTAATTTATGAATTAATTAATTATTCAATTTAGTTTAAATTAAATGTGATTTAATTAAACTATATAATATATGAGAGATTAAAATAGAATATGATTCTAATATGTAGATCCTGTAAATCATTATCAATGGTTTCCAATTGTGGGTTAGACGAAGAAAACATTTTCAAAAAATATGAAGTAAGGCCTGCTCCATTTGCCTTTGATCCGAAATTCGGCCACCATTTGGGTCCTGAATTTCTCAAACTTTGTTTCTCTTCTTTCTCCTTGTGGCTTGTTTATGGAGCCATCGAGTATTCCTATCCCCCCACTGTAACCAGTTTTCACGTGACCGTTGCTTCCAGTTGTCCAATTGAGCTTCTACTTTCTTAATCTCATTGAAGTCCCATGATAGTGGCTTACTGTATGGATCCTGTAATATTCGCTGATGTGTTTCTATTCGACACCGGATGGAAGAAGACGTTCCTTTACCCCATTGTTGCAACCAAGTCCTACATTTATGTAGACAGAATTCAAGTCGTGGTTTGGCAATTCCTTGGCTTGCCCAACAGTCCAAATCTGATATGATTTTCTTTCAATCAGGATGTTGAGTCCATACGTCCTTGAAGCGAAAAATGTGTGGCCTTCCTTTCTTGTAAAAGTCTTCAGGCTCAGGATTCACTTTGAGCAAAATTGGACGGTGATCTGATTGAGCCCAATTCAAGTGCTTAACGAATCCATGAGGAAAAGTCTGAAGAAAGGCTTCATTTGCAAGAAAACGATCCAACCTTTCATTGATCTGTGTCTCCGTATCCTGTCAATTTGACCACGTGAACATTTCTCCCACAAAATCCATATCTTGTAAGCCACAGTAATCCAATACATCACAAAACATCTAAATTTGAGAATCTCTCTTATAGAGATTACACCTTCCTTTTCCTCCTGTAATAGAGTCGCGTTGAAATCCCCACCAACAATCCACGTAGAGTCATTCTGATTAGGTAAGCAACAGACTAAATTTCATGTATGATTTCTCTGACTAGCGGTTGGATGACCATAGATGCCAAAAAAACGCCACAATTTAGAATCCTAGTTGATCGACGCGTCTATATGAAACTGTGAATAGGATCTTATTGTCACATCAACCTCATCCTTCCAAAATAAGCATAATCCCCCACTACAACCAACACAGTCGACAGTCAAACAACCCAAATAATTCAAAGACATCTTAATTTTATTGAGATACGAGCATTCGAACTACATTTTGTTTCCAACAAAAACAATAAATGAGGATTATAGTGACGTATACCATCACTACCAACTCGAAATGTCTTAGGATTCCCCAGACCACAGACATTCCAATAAAGAGTTTTCATGGCTCTCGGCGAGGCTATTCACCAGCCTCCGTCGTTGGTTCGTTCGAGTTTGGAAGATAATCCTCGTCCTCTCTTGCGTGATTCAGTGATCCACCCGCCAGCCCCTCTCCCATACGTTTTTTTTATTATTAGGTGCATCACTAGAACTAAAGTCCACATTATTCTTCCCTGCTTTGCATTTTCAATGTTTCACATTTGGGCCAATTTTGGACAGGTGTGATGCTGTGACAGAAGCTTCATTCAAATCAGATATTCGCTTCATTTGAGTATTGGCCCAATCGTTATTCCTCATTGATTCCATAAATGCCAACTGAGAACCGGCCAACTGGTTCTTTCCCTCAGACCGACCAGACAGCGAGTAGAAACCAGCTGGAGGAGCGGCGTTATTGTAGACCGAAACTGAATATGATGTTGTTAATGGAGGAGGCAAACTTTTAGGCGGTTTCATCTCCCCATTACTCGAATTAAATTGAAACCCATAAATGTTGTCGGTTACAATCACTTTCCCTTTACGCTTAGCCTTGGAATGATCTGACTCCAAACCATAATCAAGTTTCTTTTTCACTTTAGATAAATCAGCATCATTAATACCGTAAATGAAAGGTATTAATTGGTTGCGAGTTGTCCATCACCGAAAGTGTAATGTCATAATCCATTGTCGCGCGAGATTTCTATGGGCAGGCTATCGGAGCTCGTCATTGGAGAAGAGCGTCTGGTGTTTTCCATGCCAGTTATTGTTCCAACAGCCAATGTTTGCGAAAGTGGTGGATTCTGTTTTGAGGAAGAATCCATCATCATTTGTGTATTGTCGATCGGGCAGGTACTAGGCGAACGAAAGACACTCGAAGATCGTCGAGTGAACGCCATCCACATTCCATACTCTGGTGTCTGGAAGTAGAGCCATCATCAAGGTAGAAAGAGTTGCAATCCTTTGTCTCATGTCCAATTAAGCCACAATATGCACAAATTTCAGGAAGTTTTTCGTACTTAATAGGGGTCCAAACACTTCCTAATAGTTCATCAAGTCGAACCTTAATTCCACGACGCAGAGGGTAACACAAACTCGGAGGTTTTCCTTCCAACCGTACCCACGACCTCCATTGTCGTATTCCTGGAATTGTTTGATTGCATTGCCCAATCTTTTCGCCATTGATCGGTTGTAAAGATCCATTGGAAGTTTGCATAAATGAACCCAAAAAATCGTGAATTTGAACTCCATGGTTGTAGGCTTCACCATTGGGGATGGGCTTCGAAAGCACAAACAGGAATTTTTCGAAAAGCCACGGCCCTTGACGCATCACTCTGGTTTGATCAGCTTCCGTCCTTAGTGAAAAAAGGAACAAATTGGCCCTAAGCTTTTCCACAATTAATCCGTTTGGAATATTCCAAGCCGATTAAAACGTCCTCCGCAACACATCACCCGAAATAAGTCTTGGAGCGAGGAGCTTTCCAATAAGGCTGAACCTCGACGATTGACCAGTAACCACCGCCGCTTGACGATCAACATCAACCTCAGTGGACTCTTCTTCAGTCGTTAGGCTGAATTTCTCCTAGTTTTCAAGCAGATCTTCGTACGCCATAGGAACTAAACAACGAAAGCTTTTGAATTTTGGTGAGAAGCGTTTGAATTTCAGTGCAGAGTAATTCATCCTCAGAACCAATATATGAAGGTGTACATATTACACATGCGGAAGCAATTGAAGATCGAAAGCACTTAAGACGTTCAATTTTACTCCTAAAGCATGCATGTTCTAGAAAAGACAGAATAGAGAGTTTAGAAAACACCAACCTTTGTAGCTCACTTATGTTGAACTCCTTGTGGTGTTTGCCTCTCCTATGCTCCTTGGACAACCTCTAGAGTCTTCCCTACTATACTCCGGGCCAAGAACGACTTGTGGGAGTCTATATAAGATAGGGAATGGGAAGGGAATGCTAGAAGCATCAAACAATGGAGAAGAATGAGAGATGAGAGAACTTTGAGTCCAAATTCCAGCAGCATAACATTAAGGAAATGGCTCTCTTATGTTTGAATATGATTCAAACTCCTTTTAAAGACATTCTCCATGCAAAGCCAAGCCTCAAGACACAAGACACATGGTGTATTTGCAAGCTCAAGTGGATTCTAGGTGTACATTACACAAGACATGCAACAATGCATGAGTGAGTTGTCTTTCCACTTTGAATGATCATGCATTAAGTGGATTTCCAACCAAATCCACTAAATTCAAATTGAAATCAAATTTCAAGCTTGCAAATTACCCCCAATTTCAATTCTAAATTGAAATTGATTGCTTGGTAATTAATTTGAAAATTTTCAAATTAATTTTGATATGATTAATCTAATTAATCTTTGTTATCTTGTGCAATTCCATATATATGATTCCTAATACATATATATAGTATTCAAAACACTTTTAAATACTTCATCTCTCATTTTCTAATTTAATTCATAATTAAATTATTGTGTCAAACACAATTTACGATAATTCCCTTTTTCCCGATTTTGAACGATTCAAAGCTTCCTATCTTTTGTTCTAGGCTTAATTCCGATATGAGCTAGTAGGGGGACCTAATGGACCTATAGATCATGGGCTCCAACGATTCGAGGCTAACCGACTAATCTCATTGTCCAAGCTAGCCAACATTCGTTAACTATTGGGACACTCCACTATAGCCCGATAGTTGCACTCCCCTCACTATAGATATATTTCCGTCCACTCGATTTAACCATGATTAGTAAGTCGATCCTTCACAGGTTGTTCGTAGCTATAGCTAGGTCAATAAGCCGTTTTACCCCTATAGTACTTCTAGTTCCTTAAGTCCCACTGATCCTCTAATGAACAATTGGTTTATGGTCCAACCAATAAACCGAGTCCCTCTCGGGCCAATGAGAGGGCGGGATCCCTTTGTTCAAGCCCCGGAGTCAGCACTTAAGGGAACAACCTCTCTACTATCCCTTATTTGGGTAGGAGTGAATTCCTTCTTGCACGACTATGTCCCCAGCTATCTACCCGTTCCTATCCCTGAAATGGGAGGCTTATTGAGTCGGCGATACTGAGCCACTCTCACCTATGCAGATCTAAGGATAAGCTCGAATAAACAGGAGTTCATAGTTAGCTCAGGATTAAGATCGAGTTACCTAGGTCATCACATGAAATAGTCAGTCTCGTCAGTAAACGGTGTTATAAAGCAAGAGCGACTTATTTCTCGGTCCTGGTCTTATGCAAACTCATTGCATAGGACACCCCCACTCGCATGTCTCTACATGGATGATTTAGGATCACATCATCTATACCATCTATAAAGTGGGTCGCGTCTCATAGTGTCTCCAGAATAAGGTACCCAACCCTATTCCTATACTATAGACCGTTTTGGCTATTACTCAAGCTTGATCCACTTTTATGTCTCTACATAAAGCTCAAGTGTTCATCCTATAGCCATGGATCTTAGTTTATTGGATTTGGGTTATTATATGTGCAATTTAATTTATTCAGTAATGACTTTTACTGAATCAATCTCGATAACACCTTTATCGAATAAGTATATAAATCGTTTAACATTCACTATCTACGAGTTTTAGGGCACCAATCCCAACAATCTCCCACTTGAACTAAAACTCTAGTTTAGTGGGATGTACTATAATCTATAACAGCAGTGGATGAATAAATACTTGTATTAATAACGGAGTAAAAATACAATTAACTAGGGCATCTAAATACCCAGTATACTAAGGTATCGATATACCGGTTACAAATACAATAAACTAGGGCATCTAAATACCCAGTATACTAAGGTATCGATATACCGGTTACAATTCTCCCACTTGACCTAGATTATTTCTCGTACATATCTCGCAGACCTAGACCTTCTAGATGACTCTCGAACACTTTAGCCGTGAGAGCCTTCGTGAATGGATCAGCAATGTTGTGCTCCGTCGCTATCTTCGTGACGATCACGTCTCCTCGGTGCACAATCTCCCTAATGAGATGGTATTTCCTTTCGATGTGCTTGCCTCTCTTATGGCTGCGAGGTTTCTTTGAGTTTGCAACTGCGCCGCTATTATCACAATACAAGGTGATAGGTAGATGCATATTTGGAACGACTTCCAAGTCAGTTAGGAACTTCCTGAGCCATACTGCCTCTTTTGCTGCTTCGCAAGCGGCTACATATTCGGCCTCCATGGTCGAGTCTGCAATGCATCCTTGCTTGATGTTGCGCCATACTATTGCTCCTCCATTTAGAGTGAATACTGACCCCGATGTAGATTTCCTCGAATCTTTATCAGTTTGAAAGTCAGAATCAGTGTATCCTGTAAGGATCAAATCCTTCGAACCATACACGAGCATATAGTCCCTCGTTCTCCTTAGATATTTGAGGATACTTTTAACGGCTGTCCAGTGATCAAATCCTGGATTGGATTGATATCTACTGACAATCCCTACTGCAAAACAAATGTCAGGCCTTGTACATGGCATACATTAGGCTACCTACTGCAGAGGCATAGGGAAAACGTCTCATGTCCTCAACTTCTTGAGGTGTCTGAGGACACTGTTCCTTAGACAAGTTAATTCCGTGCCTAAAAGGTAATAGTCCTTTCTTGGAATTTTGCATTTTATATCTAACCAACAATTTGTCGATATAAGACGCTTGAGACAGGGCTAGCGTTTTGTTCTTTCGGTTTCGAACAATTTGGATTCCTAGAACAAATTGTGCCTCACCCAAATCTTTCATTTGGAATTGAGTTGCTAGCCATAGTTTAATGTCAGTTAGATAACCTACATCATTCCCGATGAGTAGGATATCATCCACATACAGTACTAAGAAAGCTATAGAGCTGTTGATGATCCTTTTGTAAACACAAGGCTCATCAACGTTTTGTTCAAAGCTATAAGATTTGATCGCAGTATCAAATCTCATATTCCAGGATCTAGACGCTTGTTTTAATCCATAAATGGACCGTTTAAGCTTGCAAACTTTTTGCTCTTGATCCTGAGCTATGAACCCCTTTGGCTGAGACATGTAGATACTTTCTTCAAGATTACCGTTCAGAAAGGCAGTCTTGACATCCATTTGTCATATTTCATAATCGTAAAACGTGGCAATGGATAAAAGTATCCGGATCGACTTTAACATGGCAACAGGGGAGAAGGTTTCTTCATAGTCAATCCCCTCTCGCTGGGTAAAACCCTTTGCCACAAGTCGTGCCTTAAAGGTCTGTACTTTTCCAGCAGCGTCTCGTTTTCTCTTGTAGATCCATTTGCACCCTATGGGTCTAACCCCTTCAGGTTGATCTACAAGATCCCATACTGAATTAAAATGCATGGACTCGATCTCTAAGTCCATGGCTTTAATCCACTCGTTCTTGTCAACGTCATCCGTTGCCTGTTTAAAGGTTAATGGATCCTCGATCCCGTCATCAGGTATGACGACTGGAGTTTCAGTTAAACCCAAATAGCGATCAGGCTGTCTAACAACCCTCCCACTACGTCGAGGTCCTCTTATTTCTTGAGAAGGACGTGATTGACTCGAGGTGCCAGTATCATCAACAACTCTTGTTGATGTTTCTGTAGCTTCGTTAGATAGTTCACTTAAAACGACTTTACTACGTGGCTTGTGATCTCTGAGGTGGTCTTCTTCTAGGAATGTAGCATTTGTCGATACAAGTACTTTATTTTCCTCTGGATCGAAGAAGTATCCACCTCTCGTTTCTTTGGGATAACCTATAAATAGGCAAAATCTAGAACGAGGCTCCAATTTCTTTGGGTTTGCTTCTAGCACGTATACAGGACATCCCCAAATTCTGAAATGTCATAAACTAGCTTTACGACATTTCCAGAGCTCAAATGGTGTTTCAGAAACACTCTTTGAGGGAACTACGTTCAAGATATAAACTGCAGTCTCTACTGCATAACCCCAAAACGAGTTAGGCAACTGAGCATAACTCATCATCGAACGAACCATGTCCAACAAGGTTCTGTTTCTCCTTTCTGATACACCATTTTGCTGAGGTGTACCAGGGGCTGAGAGTTGGGACGTAATTCCATGCTCTATCAAATAGTCTTGAAAACTTAAGTCCATATACTCTCCACCTCGATCGGATCGAAGTGTTTTTATCGTCTTACCTAATAGGTTCTCAACCTCGGCCTTATACTCCTTGAACTTTTCAAAAGCTTCGGACTTATGATGCATCAGGTAGAGATAGCCATACCTCGAATAATCATCAATGAAACTGATGAAATATCCGTACCCTCCTCGAGCTCTAATGTTCATTGGTCCACAGAGGTCCGAATGAATGAGCTCTAAGGGCTCTTTGGCACGATAACCTTTTCCGGTAAAAGGTCGTTTTGTCATCTTGCCCTCAAGGCATGATTCACAAGAAGGCAACGAGTCGTCTTCTAACTTGTTTAGAAGTCCACTCTTGACCAATCTCCCAATCCTATTGAGGTTGATATGGCCTAACCTCAAGTGCCAGAGATAGGTATCTTGAGAAACTCTTCGCTTTTTAGGTTGAGTCTCAGCGGTTTTAAACATCTCGTGATTTAAAATAGTTGTAGACTCAATTGGTCTCAAAACATATAATTTATTCTTCAAGTTTGCAGAGCAAACATCAATACCTCTTTTAGTTATGAACGCTTCATTAACAGAAAAAGAAATTGAGTAACCTTGTTCTAATAAACAAGATAAAGAGATCAAATTTCTTTTAATCTTCGGAACTATGTACACATTATCTAATATCATGTAGCGTTCTTTGGTGAAGAATAATTTTATGTCTCCCACTGCAATAGCCGAGATGACTTCTCCTGTTCCAACTTTAAGAGTCATCTCTCCAGCTATTAGCTGTTGCCAGGAACTCATTCCTTGAAATGAAGAACATACGTGATTAGTGGCACCTAAATCAAGTATCCAGGCAGAATCGTCGTTTTCCTAAACACGTTTCCAAGACTAATAAATCACATTTAGAGTCGTGGATCATGTTTTTCTTGGCTACGCAGTTAGTTTGAGGACATTCCTCAGTTGAGACCAAACCTAAATTCTTTGCCACGTGTTTAGCGTTTAAGCAAGTATTCTTAGTCGAATGTACTAAACCGTTTAATTTGGCATTTGACAAAGCACATACGTTTTTCGACATATTGCTGAAACAAACAAATTAATCTCTATTAGAAACATGCACTAAACCCATTAATCACATTTATCCAATCAGATTTAGCAAAAGCAATCATCGACCCATATATACAATTGATTTATTTTGCAACGATACTTCAGGGGTTTAGAATAACCGCTACCGTAGGGCAGTCAGCTACTCCTCCTCTGAATCGAGACAATCTCGGCCAAATACTATTCCCAGAATAACTCTTACTCCAATAGTTATTAGCTAACGTTAATTTGGTCAAGACCATCTTGTAAGTGTTACCCATCATTTTCAGATTGCAGAGGGCGGCCCCAACAATGCCACCGTAGGGAAGAGCTAATGTTGGGAATGGCCCTAGGAAACCCTATCCATTTCTGGAGTTTGCGTTGTTCCGAATCCCATGCGCAAGCCCTCCGTAGGGTGATCGCTCCCAGGGCGACTCGCAGGCAGCGCATAGGAATCTCACGGTGCAACCTAATGATGGAGACCGCAGGATACGTTTGACACGTTTCCTTCTCCCACTTACTATGAACAATTTCCCCATTCACCTTGATATTAACCCATGCAAACACCATCCGTAGGGGGACGCTCCCAGGGCGCCTCGAGGCCAAGCATGGATCTCACGGTGTGAACTCAGGGGGACGTGAGAGTAGAAACTTAATATGAATATTTCGTTTTTGTACTTTTCCTCCCAGTAAAGTGTCGTAAAGTTTTAGGGTCTATTACTTAGGTAAATTCCGGCTAAATGAATCTATCTAAGTCTATGCCTTATTAAACAAGGTCTTTACACTAAATGTCTAGGTGAATTAAACTCTTTTAATAACCTAGTGACATTGCATGCTAGTAAGACTTTGGTTAATTCAACTCAGGTTCCGAACCATTTGCCAGGAGAGTTCCCTTATAACCAAGGTCTTATGTCCTACTTACTCAAATTTTAAAACTATTTTAAAAAAAACTAAGACATGTTTCTAATCCTATTAGAAAATGCGATCTTAGATCTATTTTATTTTAAACAATTTAAGAAAGATAAGATCCTAAGATCCTATGTTAGCATGCAACTCTTTGTTATAGGTTTTATGGATTCTATTCATTAACTATTATAACTCTTATAACTTTTAATGAATTAACCCTATAACATGCTTTCTAATGGTGTTTAAAAGCATATAACAATCAATCATTCAAGTTATAAGAAAAGCACCATTTAGAAACAACCTATGTCTAGGTTTGTATAACGCTTTATACTACGATGTCTAGGTGATAACACTTTAAAACCTCACACCGCTCACGCATGCTCATAAAACTCGAGTTAACTTAACTCAAGAACCGACTCGATGCCCAGGTAGGAGGTGTTTCGTAAACCGTCAACTTAAATACCTCCAGCCTTAGACAGCATCTTGTCGGGTGAGTTCTCTCGTAACCATTGTTTTACAAGATATCGACCTAAACTATGCAAGTTGATCGAATCGTTGAAGGTTCATTAACCTAAGTGAGCATGCACTTAATCTTGTTATAGATTTTAGATTTCTATCTCTTTTTATAACAATTATAAAAACAATCCATAACAAGCCTAATTTGAGAATAACACTTATAATCAAACTAATGAAATTTCATACTTCATGCTTGGTTAATTTTATCAATTAATAATTATAACTATTAAAAGAATAATCAATTTTAATTAACCATTCAAGCATGAATCTCCCTAAATTAATACAACACTTATATTAATTAAACATGAAATTTCCCTCATGCATTTGAATTAATCAATAACACTTATTAAAATTAAACAAATGCATGAACATGCTTTCCTATGGTGGGATTTTAATCTATATGGCATGCTCATAATGCACATACAATCATTAAATTAAATCATACATTCACAATGCATAAAGAAATAAAATCAAGCTAAAATGGAATGGTTTGGCAATCTAAAAACAAACAATTAACTAATTATTACAATAATAATTAATAAAAAAATTGCTTGAATCAATCTCGAGCTTCACGAACCGACTCGAACCAACCCTTCATGGAGTGAACCAGCCTTCAAAAGTGTGTATAGGGGCTGAACCGGCTGCAAACAAACCGAACCGGACTGGAAAAGAAGAAGGGAAAAAAAAACTGCTGCTGGAATTAAAAAAACAGCTTGCTGGAATTTTCATTTTCTGCTGCGTCTTCTCCGGTTTTTCTTCGATTTTACAGCCTATATGGACTCTAATGACTCTATAAAAATTACAGACTATAGTACACACATTAACGCTCTTACATATCCGAGCAATTACAATTTCATGAAGGTTTGAATGCTCAAAAAATTGCCAAACCAGAACACTTCCATTTTAGCACACAGAAAATTCAATTTCAAAATGGTACCCACCAAAGCAAAATTAAAACGAATTAAGTGCTCTAATCGAGCTCTAATACCAATTGAAGGTGTACATATTACACATGCGGAAGCAATTGAAGATCGAAAGCACTTAAGATGTTCAATTTTACTCCTAAAGCATGCATGTTCTAGAAAAGACAGAATAGAGAGTTTAGAAAACACCAACCTTTGTAGCTCACTTATGTTGAACTCCTTGTGGTGTTTGCCTCTCCTATGCTCCTTGGACAACCTCTAGAGTCTTCCCTACTATACTCCGGGCCAAGAACGACTTGTGGGAGTCTATATAAGATAGGGAATGGGAAGGGAATGCTAGAAGCATCAAACAATGGAGAAGAATGAGAGATGAGAGAACTTTGAGTCCAAATTCCAGCAGCATAACATTAAGGAAATGGCTCTCTTATGTTTGAATATGATTCAAACTCCTGTTAAAGACATTCTCCATGCAAAGCCAAGCCTCAAGACACAAGACACATGGTGTATTTGCAAGCTCAAGTGGATTCTAGGTGTACATTACACAAGACATGCAACAATGCATGAGTGAGTTGTCTTTCCACTTTGAATGATCATGCATTAAGTGGATTTCCAACCAAATCCACTAAATTCAAATTGAAATCAAATTTCAAGCTTGCAAATTACCCACAATTTCAATTCTAAATTGAAATTGATTGCTTGGTAATTAATTTGAAAATTTTCAAATTAATTTTGATATGATTAATCTAATTAATCTTTGTTATCTTGTGCAATTCCATATATATGATTCCTAATACATATATATAGTATTCAAAACACTTTTAAATACTTCATCTCTCATTTTCTAATTTAATTCATAATTAAATTATTGTGTCAAACACAATTTACGATAATTCCCTTTTTCCCGATTTTGAACGATTCAAAGCTTCCTATCTTTTGTTCTAGGCTTAATTCCGATATGAGCTAGTAGGGGGACCTAATGGACCTATAGATCATGGGCTCCAACGATTCGAGGCTAACCGACTAATCTCATTGTCCAAGCTAGCCAACATTCGTTAACTATTGGGACACTCCACTATAGCCTGATAGTTGCACTCCCCTCACTATAGATATATTTCCGTCCACTCGATTTAACCATGATTAGTAAGTCGATCCTTCACAGGTTGTTCGTAGCTATAGCTAGGTCAATAAGCCGTTTTAACCCCTATAGTACTTCTAGTTCCTTAAGTCCCACTGATCCTCTAATGAACAATTGGTTTATGGTCCAACCAATAAACCGAGTCCCTCTCGGGCCAATGAGAGGGCGGGATCCCTTTGTTCAAGCCCCGGAGTCAGCACTTAAGGGAACAACCTCTCTACTATCCCTTATTTGGGTAGGAGTGAATTCCTTCTTGCACGACTATGTCCCCAGCTATCTACCCGTTCCTATCCCTGAAATGGGAGGCTTATTGAGTCGGCGATACTGAGCCACTCTCACCTATGCAGATCTAAGGATAAGCTCGAATAAATAGGAGTTCATAGTTAGCTCAGGATTAAGATCGAGTTACCTAGGTCATCACATGAAATAGTCAGTCTCGTCAGTAAACGGTGTTATAAAGCAAGAGCGACTTATTTCTCGGTCCTGGTCTTATGCAAACTCATTGCATAGGACACCCCCACTCGCATGTCTCTACATGGATGATTTAGGATCACATCATCTATACCATCTATAAAGTGGGTCGCGTCTCATAGTGTCTCCAGAATAAGGTACCCAACTCTATTCCTATACTATAGACCGTTTTGGCTATTACTCAAGCTTGATCCACTTTTATGTCTCTACATAAAGCTCAAGTGTTCATCCTATAGCCATGGATCTTAGTTTATTGGATTTGGGTTATTATATGTGCAATTTAATTTATTCAGTAATGACTTTTACTGAATCAATCTCGATAACACCTTTATCGAATAAGTATATAAATCGTTTAACATTCACTATCTACGAGTTTTAGGGCACCAATCCCAACAATATAAACTTACCAAAACGAAACCACTAATCTGTGGGAATCACAGAAGATCGCTGCAATCGGGCAATATTTCGATTGAAGAAGGAAAGAAACGATGCGGAATCAATGAAACAAAATCAAAGCAACCCAAAAATTGGATGCGAGAATAACGACGATCGAAATCACCGACAAAAGCACTTGGAAAATCCTGAGAGAATTCCGGCGAGAGAGAAAAAGAGAATTTTTAATTTTTTTTATAACATGTGGGAGTGGGGGATTCGAACCATAAACATCTTTTAAAGGGGGACGTGCTCGTGCTCCCATAAGCGCTTTTTTATCGTCTTTAGCTCGACGTGCTTGTGCAGTCTGTCAAGGCACATAAAAATTCTCGTATTTCTTTGGGCCCTTCTTCCTTGAATCAATATAACCAACGATCGCTAGCAAACTAACTAGCTTCTCATGGGCCCCTGAAACAGAATTATTTTTGGTATTTTTGAATAAAAGAAGCATAAAAGGAGAAATATCAAAATAAAGAAACTCTGACTCTAAAACTAACTCGTGAGAATAGAAAAAAGAACAATCAAAATCTACAAAGGATTGAGAAGATAAATCAGACGAAGGTTTTTCAACCTCAAACTCTACCTCCTGAACTTCCCCTGTCACTGCAAGCTCATTTTCTTTTTCTTCCTCACAAACATGTTCTTGAAAGGTGCTACAACTCCCCAATTCTTCTCCACTATCTATGCAACTCACCCCTAAATGCTCATCCTTTGCAAGATTGAAAGAACTAAGCTCCTGAATGGGAGCCAACGAATCATCGGCCACATGACTCACTAGACATCCTATGGAAGTGGATCCCACCTCACTAACTTCCTTTGGGGTTTGAAGTCCTCTTATGATTTCATCAAATTTTAGACTCCTTGCTCTAGACTCCTCAATATAATTTTGAACTATACTTTCCAAGGAAGAATTTTCTTTTAAAGGGGTATAACTTGAAGATGAAAAATTGGAGTATGGTGTTGAATAAAAAGTCATTCAAATCAATTAAAGCAACAGTGATAATTAGGCTTCCAATCAAATAATAACCCAACAAGAACAAAGGACTAAAACTCAAACAAAAAAGGAAAGAAAGAAAAATAAATAAATAAATAATAAAAAAAACAAAAGCAAATAAGGAGAAGACAATTAAGGGAAAAAATCAAACAAATAAGGAAAGAACTAAAATAGGAAACTAACAAATATGGAAAGAAAACAAATAAGGAAAAAAAACAATCTATCTACAAAATAAAAATACACCCTAAATTAAGACCGAACAATTTTTCCACAATATTAATTTAACTAAATATGTCAATCCCCGGCAACGGCGCCAAAAACTTGATGTGCAAATTGCTAACCGCAAGTGTACGGGTCAAGTAATAATATAGTGTTTTCGTGATTAAACGAGTGTCGTCCTCTGGATTGGTTTTCTAACAAATTAAGTACCGTGAATAATCTTGTCCAATTTTATTTAGGGAGCAAAACTCAATGATAAAGATAAAAGTAAAGACTAAAAGCATAAATATAAAAGGGTGGAGACTCAAATGGAAAGACTCTTAGGGAATTGATTTCATTATTTAAGATTGAGGATTGATTAAGAGGAATGATTTGATCGTGCAATTATTCTACAAGCCAAGGAAACTTTTATCACGATTACCTCTCCCGAGTATAATTGATTCTCATGCATATAACTAAATTGATATCCCTATCTAAGTTCATTAACATGCAAGGCATTATTCGGTTTAGTCCTTGTTATGCTTTTAGAGATATTCCAAATCCCGTCACAAACTTAGAATTTCTACTCTAGTCATGCAATTAAACAAAGTAAGTCTTAGGCCAAATTTTCTCTCCCGAGTTAGATTCAACACTCAAATCATTCAATTAGTGATCAAGTAATTGAAAGCATTAAACAAAATTGCATGAATAAAATAAAAACACATTCATACCTAAAATCAATCCAACAACTAAAACAATTACATCAAACCCTAAGACAAACAACTAGCAATTCATAGTCTTTTAACCACAAACACTAATTGCAAGAAAAACCATAAGAACTACAAGAGTTAAGGGAAAGATAAAGGAAAACTCGAATCCGCTGACACCGCACATCCCCGTCACGATCTCCATGTCTTCTCGCTTGATTCCCGCTCCTTGGTCTTGCCTTTAGCTCCCACAAAAGGTCTCTAGTCGAAATTAGGGCTAAGATCTCACCAATTGGACTCCCCCAATCCGTAGCACAAAAGGATGAATTTATAGAAAATCTGCTGATAGCGTCAAGATGCTATGGACAGTGTCGCGATACTGTGATTCTGGAAAATTCGCCGAGAGCGTCGCGACGCTGGTCCTAGCGTCGCGAAGCTATTGTTTTTTTTTTTTTTTTAAGATTGAACTCAATTTGACTCCAATTTCTCAATTAGGCTCAACATAACAATTTCCTACAAAATAAACATTAAAGAGCAATAAAACGGTTACGAATTACTCAAAGACCAACCAAATTGTAACTAAAAACATAACTCGCTATGCGCGCTATCAGTTTTATGCTTGAGTTGTGTACTTTAATGCTATTTTTTGTTTAAAATTCAGAAAACCGAGTCAAAGAAGAAAAATCAGATTTTTGAGAGAGTTTGGATGATTTTGGAGACTTTTTGAGCAATTTGGAGAATTACATTGAAGACCCAAATCCAAAAAGCCAAGAAGAATGAGTTAGAAGCCCAAATTCATGAATTCCAAGTCTTAAATTATCAAGTTGGGTCAAGAAAAGTGCCCAAAATCCATTACAAGAAGCATTTGGGACAAAAGAAAGTTGGAGGCCCAAAAATTGAGTCAAAATCGGGCCATTATTGAAGATTTAGGGCCTAGCGTCGAGACGCTAAGCCTGGAGCGTCCCGACGCTAGGCATCCGTGTAGAGAGTTCTGGAATCGCCACAGCGTCGCGACGCTGTCCAAATTGCGTCTCGACGCTGCGACGTCTTGGAGCCTAAGAAAAGATGACGTTAGAGCGTCGTGACGCTACGCCTGCTGGGGAGCCTATAAAAGGAGCCTTTTGCAACCAAGTTTTGGGTGCCAATTTGTGGGTTTTCACCCCATTCTAGAATCCACACTAAAATTGGGGATTTTTGGGAGAGTTTTGGAGCTTTGTTGAAGATCTTTGGAGCTCGGGATCAATGGAGGTCGGTGCGGGATCGAGGAGGTCGACACTTTTATGAGCATTTCTCTTCCCTTTTCCTTTATGTTTTAGTTTCTAGAATTGTTGTGATTAGGAATTATTGAATTTTAGTGATTATGAGTAGTAAATTCCTAAATCCTATGAGATTGATTTAGATGTTGAACCTTTGCTTGATTAATGAATTTATTTGGTTTAATTGTCATTATTGTTCATTTGTGCATTTTGTTCGTAATGCTTTTAATCAACTGATCACTGATTAAATGAATTGTTACTAAGTGGAGACTCGATGGAGAGAAGCTTAGACTAGAACTGAATGCATGACTAACGCTATTTACCTGGGTGACATGGGATAGAATAAATAACGTTAGAGGTTGTACTGAAGGGTCGTAATGCCATGCTAAGTAAATAAAGATGAGACTGAAAGGAGATTCTTTATTGAAAGGTATGAGATAGGAGGAGACAGACAGGAGAGTCCTTGTCCTTAGGCTTCTAGACTTATGAATAAAATGATTAATTAATCCAAGTTAGTTAATTGATTATGCATTAAAGGTCCAATTGTCAAAATCAACAACTCTAGAATTATCCCTCCAAATTGTGTCTCCATTTAGCTTTTGCTTTCCAGATTAGCTTTTTATTATTCTTTTCGGCATTAGATTGTGTTCTCTAAATAAAGTTAAGCAAGATTATTCGTGGTAATTAATTGAATAAATCCAATCCCTATGGAGACGATACTCTATACTCAAAATCACTATATTACTTGTGACGACCCATTCGCTTGCGGATTAAAGATCGTGCATCAAGCATGCAAGGCCTTAAGTCTAATCCTTTTTAACGATTTCTAAGATTATCTTAAATCTCCCGATCTTAAGATTATCATAGTTATGCATATCAAGATCTAAGCTAAACCACCTCTTCCGAGTAAGATTTAGACTAAACATCATTCAATTCATGGCCAATAAATTGAAAGCATTAAGAAAAGACTATACATAAATGAAATCAAAACATACATCCAAAATTAATCCATAACTCCCAAAGGCTACATCAATCCCTAAGAATTAAAGGCCTAGCTACTCATAATTTGTGTTACAATATAAGCTAAAGACGACAAAAGTCATAACAACTACTAAAGAATGGAAAGAGAAAGATAAAAACTCTAGTCCCGTCGATGCTGCACATTCCTGTTACGATATCCTCGAGCTATTGTCTTCAATCTCGCTCTCCAAGCTTCCTCTAGCTCCCACAAGAGGTCTCTAATCGGAATTAGGACTAAAAACTCACCAAAAGAACTCTCATTTGTCGTGCAAGAATGAGATGAATTTATAGGATTCTGGTCGACAGCGTCTCGGCGCTGTTCTACTACCGCCCAAAGTAGATATGGAATAAACTACCAACGTGGAGACGCCAAGAGGCAGCATCTCGACGTTGGCCTCTTTGTTGTCAATCTTCAATTATGGAAAGTTTGAGCGTCGAGACGCCACAAGGGCAGCGTCAAGACGCTTGCTCTCGGGTTTGCCCACTTTTCCAAGCCTCTAACATTGATTCTTTTTGGTTCAATGGCCTCTTTTTGCGTCCCGAACACTCGATCAACTCCATTTTCACGATTTAGCTCCAATAATTGATTCCTACAAATAGAACATTGAATTGCATAATTTTGGCCAATTTACTCTCAAATGTTAACTAAAATAGATAGGGAAAAATAGCTTGCTATGCTCGTTATCAATATGCGTGTGTGTATATATATATATATATATGTATATATATATATATATGTATATATATATATATGTGTATGTATGTATGTATGTATCATATTATTAAATATACCCCTACATTTAAGAGAACTATAGATATTGAAAAAAACCACTATACAACCATAAAATTCTACTATTTTAAATAATAATAAAAAATCTCTTCTCCGATGATTATTACCCTATTATGGATTCATCAAAAATACTTGGTATACTTTGATATTTGCAAATATATACTCCATATATTTTTGTTTGTAGCTAGCATCATGCCATTTGCATAAATATATACACATTATATATCTTTTCAAAAATAAGAAAGAAAGTAGTATAAAAAATATATTTCTCATATTATTAAATATGCTTTTATATTTTAGGAAATATATGTATGGTATGAAACGAATATACAACTAAAAAAACTTTACTATTTTCAAAAAACTCTTTCTCCGACAACCGTGCGACTTCTCATTAAGCTCCTCTCTACAACGATGTTGGCAATTGATTATTTGGGATGTTGCTAGCTTGAACGGAGGCGGTGACAAAATCTGACGATACCCACGATAGGATAACAATAAGAGGAAGGCGATTGATGATGAACTGACAACGTCTAGTGGCGTATAGGCTATTATAAGCCGATTGCTGAAAGAGATACAAAAATTGTTGGTGATTGTGTCGATGAACTAATTATGGTTGCAATAATACAAGTTCTCATTGAGCAGAAGCAAACATTTTTCCTTGAGTTGACCAACCCCATATTATCCAAGAAAATTTGGGTTCGTCTCCCTTGTGCATGTGATGTGGAACCATGTGGAACCATTTGGATTGAGAATTTACTATGATCTTTTGATTTTTTTTTAGTTCGACAATATTTGGAGGTGGGGAGATCGAACCTCTAACGTCTTTGTTGAGAATACATGTCAATTGCCACTGATGTATGTTCACTCTAGCAATTACCCTTAAATTATGCTCACTATGAAAGCATATTTAAAATTATATATTGGTGCCCATTTATGAAGTTCTTAAACGTCATAATGTAACTTGTGTACTATCAAGTTATTTGGCTTAGAAATATGTTTTAAAAAAAGTACATTCCAAATAATTACAAATTTTTAAGAGTAAAATACATTTTGGTCCCTCATATTTGAGTTGGTGTCTATTGAGTCCCTATGTTTCAAAATCGAACAATCAAGTCCTTTATATTTAAATTATAGTTCTAATGAGTCTCGACACTGTTAGTTTTTTTTAACAAAGGGCTAACATGACCTGTGTAAGAATAAAATGATAATTTTTAAATTAGAATAATGATAAAATAATAATAATTTAATTTTAAATTAAAATAATAATAAAATATTAAAAAAAACACACACACACACTCTATCTCCCTCTCTACCTTTCCCCTTTCTCTCCACTCACCTCCTTCCCCTTCAACTTTGTTGGGTTTTATGTCCTAAAACTCGTAGATAGTAAATGTAAACAAATTGAATTTATCAATAAAGTTGTTATTGAGGTTATTCATAAAGTGGTTATTGAAAATTGCATTATTAACCCAAAATCCAATAAACCAACATCCAAGGTTGTTTAATGAGGCTTGAACACTATATGGAGACATACAAGGGATCATGTTCAAGTAATAACCTAAAGGGTCTATAGTATAAGGATAAGACTGAGTATCTATCATGGTGACACTATGGATACGACTCACTTTGTATTTGATACATACGAATTGATTCAATTTGTTCATGTAGTTTACATGTGAGTGGGGGTATCCTATGCAATGAGTTTGCATAAGATCAAACCATGAAATAATAGCTATTAGATGTACTGTCGTTAACTAATTAGGCTATTATTTCATAGGATAACCTAGGTAACTTAATCTTAATCTTAAGTGTGTTATGAACTCCTGTCTGCTAGGGATTGTCCTTTGATTTGTATGAGTGAAAGTGGCCAGATTTGCCGACTCAATAAGTCTACCATTTTAGGGACAATGCCGTGTGGGGAGCTGGAAACATAACAACGCAAGATAGAATTCACTCATTCCCGACTTTAGGGTACGTAGATGAGTGTTCCCTTAAGTGATGACTCTGGGACTTGAACAAGTGGTCCTAGGGGTGTTCACAAAAACTCTCAAAACTGACCCGACTGCCCGAAATCGACCGAACCGACGTCGGTCGGTCGGAGAAAAAATTGAAGAGTTTCGACCGACCGACCGAACATAAACCATAAAAGCATATATATATAAAAAAAAAAAAAAAAAAAAAAAAAAACGAGTCAGCTGCTTTCTCCCTCAAATCACGTCAAATTAATGATGGTTTTAAGAAAACCATGGGCACCACCCATGGTTTTCTCAAAACCACTTTTTTTTCCATCTTTCATCTCTTTCATCTTCTTTCATTCATTTTTACGATTAGCTTTCATCTTTCTTCCTTCCTCTCTCTCATCTTCTCTCCCCACTCTCTTGTTTCCTTTCTTTCCTCTTCTCTCCCCTCCTCCAACCAGTCACCGCCATCGTGCCCCTGCCGCCACTGTTGCATGTCTTCTTGATGTGGACTTTTCCTAACCGCAAGCGCACGGGTCAAGTAATAATAAAGAGTTCGTATAAACGAGTGTCGTCTTCTGGATTGGATTTTTAAGCAAATCAAGTATTGTGAATTATCTTGCCCAATTTTATTTAGGGATCAAAAAGTGATGAATGAATGATAAGAAAACCAAATCAAAGCAAGTAAAAAGTGTGGAATTTCAATTGGGAAAACTACTTAGGGAATTGATTTCGCCGATTTAGTTTAGGATTGATTTTAAGGAATAAGTTATTATGCACAATGAAATTATGAGCCAATGACCCTTTAATCACAACTACCTCTCCCGAGTATAATTGATTCTCATGCAAATTAACCAACTTGATATCTCTATCTAAGTTTATTAATCATGCAAGGCAATGAGATCTTTTAACCAATTCTAAAGTTAATCTAAAACCGTCACGAATTAGAAACTAAACTTTAGTCATGCAATCTTGAGTAAGTCTAAATCAAATCTCCTCTCCCGAGCTAGATTCGAAACTTAAATCATCCAACTAATGGCCAATTAATTGAAAGCATTAAATCAAGATTACAAACATAATAACATTGCACAACTTAAACCATAAATCAATCCATAAACACAATCAAATACATCAATCCCTAAGCTTACAAGTTTAGCTACTCATGATCAAAATTACAAGCTCAACTAAACATGTAAAAGCCATAAAAATCTAACTAAAGTGAGGGACAGAAGAATCAAACTCGTTGTAGGCCGAGACCGAACGTCCCCATCACGATCCCCACGAACAATGGGTTGATTTCTGAATTTTCCCCTTTGCTTCAGCCTTGAATTGCTCTGTTTTTCCTCTGTTTACGGCTCCAAGAAGTCCCAAAATTGGTTCCCCCAAAAACCTAGCCGAAAAGAACTATTTATTTTGAAATTTCATCGTAGCATCGAGACGCTGCCTCTAAACACGCGCGTTCTGGAAAGGAAATTACGGTAGCATCGAGACGCTAAGGTCGCAGCGTCTCGACACTGCGATGAATTCGCGCCTATCCGAATAAGGAATGCTAGCGTCGAGACGCCTAAGGGCTAGCGTCGAGACGCTAGTCACCTTTTGACCGAATTTTGACTTTTTTTCCTTTTGATTTTTTTCCTTCCTTTGCATCTTTTCGCGTCCCGAGCACCCGATTAACTCCACTATTGCATTATGGCTCCAATCAACCATTTCCTACAAAATAAACATTAAAGCCCAATAAAATTGCCCAAAAAATCATAAAAGACTAGCTAAATTAAATAAGTAACGATAGCTAGCTATGCTCGCTATCACTTCTCTTCTCCATCTTTTACTTATTTCTTTCCCTTTATATTTGTTCTTTTTTCTCTATTTCTTCTCTCTTCTCCCTTTCTCCCTTACTTTCTTTCTTTTTTTGGTTATTTTTTCTTTGTTTCTCATGTTTCTCTCCTCGTCGGAATAAAACCAACAATAACCGACCGACTGACCGTGTATCTGGTCGGTTGGCGTCACCATCCTTCCAAAAATCGAGGAAAACCGACCGATGAAGAACCGACATGTCGGTGGTCGACGTCGGTTTTAGCCCAAAATCGACACCGATCGACCAATGAACACCCCTAAGTGGCCACACCCTCTCACTGGCCCGAGAGGGACTTAAGTTTATTGGTAGGATCATAAATAGGTTGTTCATTAGAGGATCACTAGTACTTAAGGATACAGAGGTAACCGAGGGGTAAAATGGTAATTTGACCTAGTTGGAGTTACGAACACTTGTGAAAGATTGACTTACTGTTAATGGTCAATATCTGTGGACACCAAAATATTCTGTGAGAAGAGTGTAGTTGTGGGTCTTTAGTGGAGTGACCCATAGTTAATGAATGTTGATTAATTTGGTTAATGAGTTTAATCAATTAATCTTGTATCGTTGGAACTTCTGATATGTAGGTCCATTAGATCCCCTGCTAGCTCATAAGGGTATTGAGGTCAATTAGTCTTGAATATAATTCGAATTGTTCAAATTCATTAAGGGAATTTGGGTTAATTGTATGTGATACAATTAATATAATGTATAGTGATACATTATAATATAAAGTTAGTTTTGAAATTAAAATTTATAATATAAAATTAATTTTGGATATGGTTCAAAATTAATTTATGAGAGAATAATATATTTGAATGGATTAAAATATAAATTTAATATGAATTGGATTCATATTAAACTATAAGTTAAATTTAATGTGAATTAGTGCTTGTTTGGAATGACTTTCTAAGTGTTTAAAAATACTTTTTTTTGCACTTAGAAACATTTTTTTAAAACACTTAGAAAGTCATTCCAACCAGACCCTTATATTCATATTAAAACTATAGGTTATGAGAGAAATGTACATTTGAATATAATTCATATGTAAGGTTAATTAAATATATGATATTTAATAATTAATTGGTATAAGGAATTAATTATTTAATTTAATTAAATGTGATTTAATTAAGTTAATTAAATTAATACCTTAGGTTATATTAATTTGAGTTATATAATGTATAATAATTAATTAAATGGTTTAATTAATTATGAATTAAAGTAGTTAATATTTATTATTTGTATTAATATTAATTATGAATTAATTTAATTTTTTAAAAAAAAATCCCCATTGTGTGGTTGGCCTCTCAATCGTTGAACTGACCAAAAGAAAAAAAAAACTCTCTCTCTCTCTCCTCTCTTCCCTGCACACGAATCCCCTTCCCACCTCTTTCCCTTTGTACTCGTCGTTGACATCTTCTTCTTTGGATTTTTCTTCTTCTTCTTCAAATTTGGGAATGAGTTTGGGTTTTGAAGAAGAAGGAAAGGATATAGGGGTCGTAGGATTTTGAAGAATAAGAAGAAGGAGGGGGTGCAGGTCGAAAAGGAGGAGCTTCTCCCTCCTTCGATTCAGAAGCTCGTCGAAAGAAGGAGGATATTTACCTTTGAGCTTGTCGTGCTGTGGTTAAAGGGTATTTGCAGTTCATCGGAATCTGCCATCATTGCCACTACCAAGAAAGAAAGAAAAAGGAAGGCAAAAGGGGAGGGGAAAAGGAGGGAGAGTTTTCTTTTTTGCTTTTTATTAATTAAATTAGTTTATTATTATTTTGATTTTAAAAAACATTATTTTATTCTTAAATAGTGCCACATAAGCTCTCTATTAAAAAAGTGTCGGGACTCCATAGAACTATTTTCTAAATATTGAGGATTTGATTGTTCAATCTTGAAATATAGGACAAAATAGACACCAACTCCAATATAAAGGACCAAAAAAGTATTTTCCCCAATTTTTAATCTCAAACTTTCAAACATATCATAAGCTACATGGAAAAGGTAAATATCATAACAAAAATCATATTACATTTCTTTTTGTAAGAAAAATCATATTTCATTAGAATTCACTGCCACATTAAATTTTGCTTCTAATTATCATGTTAATTATTAATGGTTAAATTACAAGTTTAGTTCCTACACTTTCAAGGTTGTGTCAATTTGATTCATGAACTTTAAAAGGTATCAAATAGATCCCTAAACTTTTAATTTGTATCTTATAAGTCCATGAACTTTAAAAATATCTAATAGGTTCTTGGACTTTCAATTTCATGTCTAATAGGTCCCTGACATATTTGAGATTTGTAAAACTTATCAATCTACTAGATATACAATTGAAATTTATGACTGTTGAGACTCTAAACTTCCAATTTTGTATCCAGTAGATTTGTGAATTTAAAAAAAAAGAAGTTGAATAGGTCAATTATTAGATACAAAATTAAAAGTTGAGAACTTATTGGACACACAAAGTGAAAGTTTAATGATCTATACAATAGGTTTTAAAGTTCAAAGATCTATTTGACACAAAATTGAAAGTTCATAAATGTATTTGAAACGTCTTAAAGTTCAGGGACAAAATTGATAAAACATGAAAGTTCATAAACTAACCTTGTAATTGAACCATTATTAATCTACTCGAGATGTCTTTACGTTTCTCGAATTCGAAAACTCCTCAGACGTAGGATTCAAACTTTTTGCCCAGTCAATTTTTTTAGGATAAAAAAGATTCAAAGATAGATAAAAGGTGACTTATTCAAACAAGCAAAAATCAAAATAGCGATACAATGTGTTCGCGAAATTGTATAATAAAATTAAAATTGAATAGGATGGTTGAAACTCAAAAAATTCATCCCAACTGTTGTAAAACTTGTATTCTCAATTAAGAGGTCGATAGTTCGAATATCCACCCCAAACATATATGGCCAAAAAAAACAAAAGAATTTACATGTATATTTACAGAAAAGAAGGTTGGTAATGTAGCAAAGTGGTAAGCATGAGTGGACTAAAAAGGGGCAGAGACAATGTCTCTTAGTCGATAAAGAGGTTGTAAGTCATCAGCTTCTTCTTCTTCATGGAAACAATTTTCCATCATTGAATCTCTCTCTTGAATAATTGCTTTACATTCCACTGGTTCTAATCCCTGCATTATTTACCACAACATCTTCATCATTCTTCATTTTTACCCTTAGCTATCTCCAAATAGGGAATGAAATTTAACCCAATTAATTAACCTTTTACCTCAGTGAAAATCCTCATTGCCTCTTCTATGGTGGTTGTGTTTACCACATAGAGTGCTGCTTCCTGAAACTCAATAACATCCAAATTAATTCATGGATTTATTAGATAACATGAGGTTCCATTTCAAAACCAATTGACAATAAGTGGAGTAAGTCATCTATCTTATGAATTTGGAGGTCTCCACTAATCTTTTAATCCTCAACATGTCCCCTTAAGACGGTGCCTCTTTGGGTACACCATTCTTAGATCGGATCCATTTTTTTTTATTAGACCGAATACTCGTTTTGATTTAATGGACTATGATATCATATTAGACAATGAGTAGAATAACTCATCTATCTTATGAATTTGGAGGTCTTCAGTAATCTTTTCAATGTGAGATCTTCAATCGAATTAACATAAACTTTCCAAAGTTTAAAATAGAGGAAAATAGAAATAAAAAGAAGGTAGAGACTTACTCTTGCAAATTGGATTTGGTGCATTTTGAGAGTCCTTGGCTCATTTTCAATGGATGATTTTCTATCAATTCTTTCCATTATTGCTGCTTCAACTGGCCTTTATCCCTTCTTCAAGATGGATCCGACAAGTCGATCGACACAAAGCTCTCTGGAAACGACGGATCGAAAATGGCTTCTAACTGCTAATGGAAAGGACGAGAATGAAATCCTCTTTCTATATTTATATATAGAAAGAGATTTGGAGAAGGAGGTTGGCAACTTGGCATGTGGCACTGGTCCATGGGTGAGTCAAGTCAGCCACGTGGCTTCTAAAGACCGTTAGATTCTGGTACACGTGGCAGACAAGGGATGGATTGCCGACCACGTGGCTTTCTCGAGTGTCTGTCACCGTCCCCTCCGAATCTCTTGTCTTGATCGGTTTTGCTTCGCTCCGTCACCGACCAACCGCCGCCTGCCACGTCGGCACTCCGCTCGAACATTGCCCCTTGTGGAGAATCGCGTCGCAACTGGACACGTGTATGGTCAGTTTTGTTGTGTGGTCCCCACTGGAGAAGGTGCGTTGGACTTCATGCACGTGATCAGTCGTAGATTATTGAATTTGTATTTCCACATGAACTGAACCAAATCTTAGAAGAAATAAAAGGTAGGTTTTATTAGAAATTTAGTCCCTCATTAAACTTTAAGAAAGTTTCTAATAAATCATTTAACTTTCAATTTTATTTCTAATACGTCCTGAACAGTGGCAGATCCAGAACTTTATGTTAGGGGACACAAGTTCATATAAAGTTAAATAAATTTAATCCATGACAGTGGCGGATTCAGAACTTGAAAGTAGGGGGCACAAGTTAGTTTGTGAAATTTTAGATTTGTGTTTATATAACCTCTAAATTTTAAAAAGTGTTGAATTAGAAAGAAAAGTTGTCTAATATTGATATCTAGTTTCAATTATATATCCAAGTGTTTGACATATTCAAAATGTTTATAAATTAAATGTTCTATTAAACATAAAATTTAATTTTGTGTCTAATAAGTTCTCAATTTATGTGAAATTTTTTTAAATTAATGTATATTTTTTTTAGAGAATAATTAATGTATATATTAGTTATAAAATTGAAAAATTTGTTCAAATAGATACAAAACTAAATTTTATGTCTAATATTAATTTAATTTATTTTAAATATGTTTAAGGCCTATTAGTTAAAAACTGAAAATTCATGAATCTATTAAACAAAATTTAAGGACTTATTAGACATAAAATTGAAAGTTTGAAACCTATTAAACAAAAATTATAAAATTTAGGGACTAAACTTGCAATTTAACTTTCATATAAATACAATTTTTAATGTGTTGATATTTAATATTTAAATTAAGTAATATTAATTACAAAATTAACCATCGTAGAATTATCCACACCTAAATATATAAGCAAAAAATGAAATTTTAATTATTTAAAATTTTCTAAACTAGAATTAAGCTTTTTGATACAAGTAGTTTTTCTAAAATAATTTGTCAAAGATTAATATAAATGTGTCTAAAATTAAGAAAAATAATTATAACTAGTTTCATGAATTTAAAAAATTGGAAATTAAAACATGTAGGTAAAGAAAAAAAAAAAAAGATGAAATTCAATATTTTCGTTTTTTTCTTTCCAATTTAAACTAACGCTGCAACACCAAAATTACAAATACTTAAAAACGCAAATACTTAAAAAACTTGCGTTCAATGAGGTTCGAACGCTTGATCGGCCGGCTGCAAAACCAAAGTTAAAAATAATTATAAAACGCACTTGAACTCTGGATCACAGCAAACAGAAAAACGAATTACCGTACACCATCTGACCAACAGACCAACAACCAATTCTGAGAAATTTGTTACAAATGTGAATAGATATATATATAATTTATAATTCCAGGGGAGACACGTGCCCCTCCTGGCCCCTTTATACATCCACCCCTGGTCCTGAATGTTATATAAAATTGAATTTTATACCTATTGAGACATTAAATTTTCAATTTTGTATCTAGTAGGTTAATAAATATTAAAAATTGTTGAATAGGTCAATGACTTGTTAGACACAAAATTAAAAGTTGAGAAACTTATTTGACACAAGAGTAAAAGTTTAAGGACTTATTGAATATTTTTTAAAGTTCAATAATCTATTTGAAACAAAATTGAAAGTTTAACAACCTATTTGAAATTTTTTAAAATTCAAGAACTAAACATGTAATTTAACCCAATATATGTATATCGAAAAATAAAATTTAAAAATAAATCTTTGAGGGTAATAGGAGTTACTGTTATGAGGGTGGGGTTCCTTCTGGAATTCGTTAAAACTTTTTCTTTTCCTTTTTTTTTAAAAAAAAAGGGATGAATATAATAATCAATTCCGTAATGTTGATGATAAAGTATTGAGTGTGATAAATTAATATTAATTAAGTAATTGTTCCGTAAGCCTCTTTTGTTAATAAATAATATCTAAATACCAAGTGATTTGATTAGGTTAGGTGGTATTATAGTTGGAGACCTAATACTTTTCACTGTCCTTCCACAACTTTTAATTATGCAATCCATTTGATTTGACTAGTATTTTGAAATTAAAGTGATATATGGATCAGTTATTCAACCTCTCGATACAAGGGCACGTGTCAAAATCCAAGTTTCGATGAAGTTTTAAGAAGTCTTAGGGTGCGTTTGGGTTGCAGTTGGGAGAAGGAAAATCTATTTTTAAAAAAAGTTTGGTAATTCAGATTTTTTTAAAATTTATAGAAAACCACTTCTTAAATCTTTATATTTCTAAAATTTGTTGAACATAGCTTCTGATTTTAACTTCCAAAATAATCTAGCGTATTTTTTAATGATTTTTCAAAATGTCCAATATATCCTTCCATAATTTTTTTTTTTGGAAAAATACACTTTTGGTCCCTGAGGTTTGGGTTAGGTTTCATTTTGGTCCTTGAGTTTTCAAACTAAACAATTTAGTCCCTGAGGTTTGATTTTAGTTTCATTTTGGTCCCTCCATCCATTTTTCCGTTAAAAACTAACAGTTTGCTGACGTGGAAATATTTTTTAATTAAAAAAATAATTTTAGAATTTTTTGAAATAAAATAATAATAAATTAATTAATATATATATATATATATATATATATATATATATATATATATATATATATATTAATTACATCTTCCTTCCCAATTTTCCCTTCTCTTCCTTCTTCTTCCCCATCTTATTCATCATCTTCTTCTTCAACTTCACTAAAGTCCACCGGCCACCGCTGTAGTCACCAAAGGCGACCGGCCGCCGTCACCGGTGGCTGAAAAAAAATTTCCCGTCTCCTCCCATTTTTTTAACTTATCCTTCCTTTCTTGTTTTCTTTTTCTCTCTTTTCTTTTTTTATTTTAAATCCAAAAACCCACCTTCGTCTTTATTTCCTTCTCGCCGGCGACACCTTCTCCGAGCAGCAGCTCCCCTCCAGCCACTCCTCCGAATCTAAAGTCTTCGGGTCGTGGGTATCGTGGATTTGAAGTGTTTAAGAAATCCATACCATATCTGCTTCAGATCTCGCCGTCGAAACCCATTCAGCACTTCACGTAAGTTGCTCGCGCGCGGCGTACCAGATCTGCTCCAGACGGCGGCCTGTGGTGGAGGCGTACCAGATCTGCTCCAGACGCGGTCGGTGATGGGGGCGTACCAGATCTACTCCTCGTCGACGATTCACGGAGGCGGCAGAGGAGACGACTTCGCAAAAGCTCGTGAGTTGCCGTCTTCGCACAAGAACACCAACAAACGAAAGGAAAAGGAACGCCGGCAGCTACGCTCTAACTCGCTGAACTCCAGATTTGTTCGGGTCGTAGGCGGATAAATTATTCGGGTCGCAAGTGAAGAAATGAGATGGAGAGAGGAAGAGAGAATGAAATAAAGAAAAAAACAGGAGAGAAAAAAAAAATCTTCGGCGGTCACCGACGGAGACGGGCGACGGTGCCGACGGCAGTGACTGGGCAAACTTGAAGAAGAAGGAGATAAAGAAGGAGAAGAAGAAAAAAAAGGGGAGAGAAAAGAAAAGAATAAAAAATACAATTTTTTATTAATTTAATATTATTTTTATTTTAAAAATTAACAAAATTATTATTATTATTTTTTAAAAAGTGTCACATCAGCAATCCATTAGTTTTTAAAGGAAAAATGGATGGAGGGACTAAAATGAAACTAAAACCAAACCTCAAGGACCAAAATGAAACCTAATCCAAACCTCAGGGACCAAAAGTGTGTTTTTCCTTTTTTTTTCAATTCCTCTCTAAATTCTTTTTATTTATTTATTTATTGACATGAATTCCTCTCTAACTTATTGAAGCATCTTAGATAGATTTATTTTTCATTAATTTCTAACATTGTCTAGCAAAGCTTGTGTATAATTTCATCATCAATGAACTTAAAGCAAATTCATGTGAATTAGAAAATATAATTTATAATTTGACTATAAAAAATTCTAAATAATTAATTTATTACAATTCATATTGAATATCAACATATCAATAATTAAAATAATATGTCTACTTTGGTCATATAAATAATTATTTTCACGTTCAATAATTGTATGCTCGAAAATACAATACAAATACAAGTTTTTATGAGAACAAAATAGATATATTTTTTTGTCTTACATTTTGTTTGTACTTAAACTGGAATAACATTTGTTAATTATGATAGTATAGAACAACTATTCTCTTTAGCGTAATTTAAAGTAACTAGTGTATTACCACATGCAAATGCACGTGTATTATTTTTAAGTGAAATGTTATTAAGTATAATTATTTTAAAAATTAATTATAATGTTTTTTTTTCTTAGTAGGGGATTGTTTTAATATTTTATTGCTGAAATTAAAATTGATTTGATGACTTTGTTTAATTTTTGGGTTAATTTTTTAAATTTAAATTACCTAAAAGAATTACCTTTTCAAATCCAAATTAAAAATAATAATAATAATAATAATAAATAAGCATCATCTTTTAAAACATAAACTTGGTTATATAAATAAGGTTGGTGAAATAGGTTTTAAAATTTCCAAATTTTTACTCGTTTAGTTATTTCTTGTATAATTATGAGTATGATGAACAAAGTAAATATGTGGTACATATTTGATTTTGGATATTTTTTATGAGTACAAATTGAATCAAATTAATTAAGGATAATATAGGTTAGTGGCTTAACATCTATTATAATTATACAAAATATAAATAAAATTTATCTTTTTAGTGGGTGGTACCAGGAGAATCACCAACTAAAAAGATAAATTTTATTTATTTATTTAGAAAAGAAAATTTATTTCAATGAGGATGATAGCGATATTGCTTGTCTTGCAGCTAGTAGTGGACTTCTATGTGCAAGAGTGACATTTGACATTCACTATCGTTGTAATATTTATATGAGTTGTTTTTTCATTTCTCAAATCTCCTATGGATGATAAAAATATTAAAAAAAAATAAAAATTAGGGGGTTTATCAAATCCTAGATTGTGTGGATTGCTTTCTACTGTCTTTGATATTCACATGTGTTGTAATTTTTTTTTTTTTTGAAGCCAAACAGTAATACACAACTAAACAAAAGAGAAAAGGCTTTCAGCCTGTACAATAGACGAAAGAAAAGGAGGTCACGCTTCCATCCACTGATCAGAATCTCGCAAAGTCAAAGCTGAAGACGCCAAGAGATGTGCCGCTTCATTGCCCTCCCGAAGAGTAAAGCCACACCGGAACGACGACGAGCCAGCCACCCTGATCTTAACCGCTTCTAGCACCGACCCCAATTCAGAAATATCCGGGATCTCACCCTGCACAATTTGATAAACACGCCGAGAATCAACCTCTAGAATAACTGGACAGAATCCCATTTCCCCGGCAAGGGTACATCCGAATGTCGTCGCCAGTCCTTCAGTCAAATCAGACGAACCACAATAAGGAAAGAACCTCATTGCCGACAGCATCACTCGACCTCGGCTATCTCGAATAATCACCCCTGCTCCTGAACCATACGAAGACCCTCGAAATGCCCCATCACAGTTTACTTTATAAGTCCCCTCCGGAGGTGGAACCCACCGAATATTCGAACGAACCACGTGAGGAGAATGCAAACTTAAACTCTTGGCCTGAGCAGACTTATACACTTGGTAGTAATCCGCCGCCCACGTCGCCGGACACTGCGAGGCAGACGAGATATGCCCTCCCCCAACTACTCTCTGATTTCGGCGGTTCCACAAGGCCCACAAAAGCACTGCACATTCCTCAAAAGCCTCCCACTTGGTATGACACTGGAGCATCCAGATGAGATCAAAACAAGTTTCAAAATGAAGCCTTCCAGTCAGCATCGAAAACTTTGATTGATTCCAGGCCCTCACCGCGTACTTACAGTACCAGAAAACGTGAAACACATCTTCATCCCTCCTCCCACAGAACAAACAGAAATTTGGGATGTCTACCCCTCTCTGAATCAGATTGACCTTAGTTGGGAGTCGATTGAGACAGAGGCGCCACAGGAATATTTTAATTTTAGAGGGAAGTTGCATTTGCCAGAACCGATTCCACCATTGAATCATATTTGACTTGGAAGATGACGAGGGAGACGACTGCAATTTAACCATTACCGCCACCCGATATCCACTCTTGACCGTATAATGACCAGTTTTCTCGTAATGCCAGATTTGTTGATCTGCAACCTGCCCATACCCCTTCTGAAGACCCAAAATAATATTTGCTTCTTCCTGCTCAAAGTGTTGGAAAATGAAAGGGCGATTCCAACCCCCTGAGGGAAGCCGCAGGTCACAGACTCGAGTTGAAACAGGCAAGGACGGTCGCGAACGCACCTGTAAACCATTATCCCTCGGAATCCAGTTCGTGTCATACACAGAAACCATCTCACCACGCCCAATTTTCCACCGCAACCCTTTGTGAAGCAGCTCCCTCCCCCATAAAATACTACGCCAAATATATGAAGGCGAGCAACCCAGCTGAGCACACAGGAAATCACCCGAAGGGAAGTACTTTCCTCGAAGAGTTCGAGAGAAAAGAGAGTCCGACTCATTTATCAATTTCCACCCTTGTTTCCCTAAAAGTGCTTGATTGAATAATTCCATATCCTTGAAACCCAAACCTCCCAAGCCCTTCGATTTGCATAAGGTCTCCCATTTAACCCAATGAATCCGTCTGTCTCCATCCGAATTGTACCACCAAAATCGAGCGATCAACTGGTGGATCTCCTTTTATTAGCCCTCGAGGAATCCGAAAACAATTCATTGTATAACATGGAATCGCCTGAATCACTGCTTTGATCAGCACCTCCTTACCCCCGATAGAAAAATAATTACCCTTCCAACTCTGTAATTTCTTCCATATCCGATCCTTCAGAAATTGTAGAGACCGCTTCCTAGTTTTGGGCATGTAGGTAGGCAAACCCAAATACCGTTCATGATACTCCACCATTGGAACCTCAAAACAATCACTAAGTTCCGCTTTCAAACTGGAATCTGCAATGGGACTAAACGCAATTACTAACTTAGCATAATTAACTGTCTGCCCCGAGGCTTGCTCATACAACCTCAATCTGCTCTTTACAACAGCACCCTCCCTAGAGTTAGCCTTAAAGAAGAGCAAACTATCGTCAGCGAAAAACAGATGAGAAATGGCCGGACTATGACGCGCAATTTTCAGTCCCGAAATCGCCCGCCTTCCCATACTACCCTCCAACAGGCGCGATAAACCCTCGACACACATAAGAAAAAGATACGGGGATAAAGGATCACCTTGTCTCAAACCACGAGTGGGAATAACCTGCCCAATCTGACTCCCATTAATATTGAAAGAGAAACGAACTGTGGACACACACAACATAATTAGTCGTATCCACGATGGCGCAAACCCCAACCGACCCATCATACATTCCAAAAAACACCACTCAACCCGATCATAGGCCTTGCTCATATCTAATTTTAGCGTCACCCACCCAGATTTTCCCTGACGCCTCTGTTTCATAGCATGAATACATTCATATCCCAATATAGCATTTTCTATAACAGATCGACCAGGAACAAAAGCACTCTGGTTCGGTGAAATAACACACTTTAGAATTCCCTTCATTCTATTAACAATAGCTTTGGAAATGAGCTTATAAGAAACATTACAAAGAGAAATAGGCCTAAATTCTAACAGGCGACGCGGGTTTGAGACCTTCGGGATAAGGACAGTCAACGTCTCATTCAGGCTACTCGGCGAAACCTGCTGATTTAGGACTGCTAAACAACTTCGAATAACCTCCGGCCCCACCAAGCCCCAATGCCGCCGGTAAAATTCACCAGTTAACCCATCCGGCCCTGGCGCCTTGTTTGGGTGTATCTGTCGCAACGCAACCTCAATCTCCTCAGCACAAAAAGGTTGGATGAGGGCCCTATTCATGTCCTCAGAAATTAGAGGCCCAACATCCTGGACCGCCTCATTCATTATCATCTCATTGGGGCCAGAAGAAGCATACAATGAGTCAAAAAAGGAGGTCACCAACTGCCCTATACTCGATGAATCCGTTTGCCAAACCCCCTGATCGTCTTCAAGCCCCTCAATCCGGTTCCGTCTCCGGCGATAAGACGCTCTCTGGTGGAACCAACTGGTATTGCGATCCCCACTAATGAGCCAGTGCTCTTTTGCCCTCTGTTTCCAATAAGTTTCTTCCTCTAACACGAGGCTCTCCAGCTCATTTTCAGCTTGCAGTAATTCATCTCTATTATCAGCCTCCCTCAACTTATCCAACGCATTCTGAACTCTCTCCCGTGCCTGCGCAATCTTCCGTGTATAATCCCCACTTCGAATTTTGCCCCAATCAGCCAAAGAGTTCATACACATATGGACCTTTCGCGCCAAACTAGTTGGGTCCGTTGCAACAATCCCCTTGTTCCAACTACGATCCACCATCACCATGTAATCAGATTTCTCCCGCCACACCTCCTCATACCTTCTAATCCGTTTGCCCCCTCTATCTCGACAAATCTCCTGATTCTGGCAGCTGAGACGAAGCGGTCTATGATCAGAGCCATGGAAATGTAGATGATGAACTTCCGAGGCTCTAAACATATCCGCCCAAGTGCCATTGCAAAACACACGATCCAGCCGTTCTTCGATTAGAGCCCTCCCCGGTCTTCTATTCGACCAAGTATAACAGGGGCCCCAAAAACCCAAGTCCATCAATCCACACTCGTCAATAACTCGTTGGAATTCATCAATGTCCCTCGCCTCTTTATCCAAACCCCCTGATTTCTCAGACTGAGCCAGAATAGCATTGAAATCTCCTCCAACCAACCATGGAACCAACCCACTGCCCATCAGACTACGCAGCAATCGCCAAGATAAGAAGTGCTCCTCCGTTTTCGGATACCCATAAAATCCAGTCAAACGCCACCGAAACCCTCTCCACCCGACCCAACCATCAATATGATGGGGAGAATAAGAAATCAAACTGAAATCTATCTCATCCATCCACAACAAGGCCAAACCTCCCCCACTTCCCAGGCTATCAACACAAAAACATCCAGTCATGCCTAATCGATTTTTCACAGACGCCATTCGAGAACTACAAATCCTCGTCTCAGATAAAAAAACACACTAAGGTCTTTCAGTTTGCACCAATTTGTGCAGATGCCGGAATGCCCTAGGAGACCCCAGTCCTCGGACATTCCAAAATATGGTTTTCATGGCGATCGGTGGGGCTGAACGTCAGCCACCACCGATGGGGACAAAGACAATTCGCCATCACGAACATTGGACCCCACATCCTTCTCAACTCCCAGTACCTTCTGTTTCTTGATCATACTGGACTCCCACACAGAAGCCTCGTCCAACAGACGTTTCCCCGACTAATCCATCACAAAATCCATCTGGCTGGACATATCCTGACCCACCTTTCGAGCCTTTCTTTTCCATCCCTTCTTGAGCTGAGTCGGGGCCCCCTTTTCAGGAGATCGAATTACAGAAATTTGGGTCGGCCCAGATACTGGACTGATGGCAGTTGAACCCAACTCCGTCTCAGCCTCATTCCCTTGTTTGTCCACCCACTGTCCTATCTTCTCGGAATGTGGGACCGAAATTTTAGGAGGTAATGGCTGGTCCCCCAACTGAATCCCGGCCTCCGCCGTCTGGTTTGGGCCACCCACAGCCACCGTCTCCTGGGTGGCCAATGCAGACGGAACACCCTCATTCTCATCATTCAACTCCTCAACATTCAACCTCAGGTCAGTAGCCAGCAAACCCCGTCCCCTACCCCGACCGCCCATCCCACCTCGCCCATGACCACCCCTCGGTGAGAGAGGTCGAGGAGAACCATTCTCCCTCGGCATTCGATCATCCGCCACCAGACTAGGCACCAAATCCGCTCGCAGCCATTCTCCATACTCCAGATGAATATCCCCATTCAAACCATCAGAAGGAGAGGAACACTCTCGCCTACTATGACCAATACACCCACAAACATAACAAAAATCTAGCAAGCGTTCAAATTTAACCGGGCACCACAGCTCCCCACCATCGGGATTCTGCAGACGAACTCCCCGCCTAAGCGGTTTGTTCAAATCAATTTCCACGCGAATTCTCAAAATAGGGCCTGCCCAACTATCCTTCTCCGACCCCTCCATCTCAATGATCCGACCAAGTCGTCTACCCACCAAAACAGCCATCTCCCTCGACATTAGTTTCATCGGCACATTGTGAACTTGTACCCAAAAAGCTGCTTTGGAAAAACATAACTCTGCCGGGTTGTCGGAAGCTCCCGGCGAAACCAAAACAATTAAATTCCGATCAAAAGACCAGGGCCCAACGTTCATTACCCTATTCTTTTCAAAACTAGACCAGAATTTAATCACAAAAACATTATCACCAATAGAACGAACATATGTTTCCTTATGAACTTTCCATACCGATTTCATCACTGCCCCGAAAGCATCCAAATTCACATGTTTGCTTGATAAAATCTTAGCCACAACACATAACTGAATAGAATGCTCGAACAGAAAAACATGAAGAGAAGTAACAGGTATTACCTCATCCTCCTCCGGTGTTAATGAAAACTTCTTCCACTGCTCAGTAATCCCCTCCATCCCTCCAAACGCCGAAGCACAATAGCCTCTCCCGCCGGCTATGATCGCAAATAAATCACCGTCACAAAACTCCAAACCTCACCCGTAACCGTCACACCACCCACCGGACCCACTCTCATTCAGAGAGAAAACCAGTAGAAACACAGGACACCTTTTCGACACCTTCATGTGTTGTAATTTTTATACTATGTGTTAATGTGAAATGAAATTTAAATTATTGATTGTGTTAATTCAATGGAGATGATAATAAGAATTAAGTTTTGTAGCTTATAATATTAAATCCATTCATGTAAAAATCGGTTATCAATTATTTAATTAATTAAACATTCCATTTATTTATTTATTTATTTTTGATAGAAGATTAAACATTCAATTTAATAGAATAGAAATTGCACAATTTTAATTAAAGTTTGAATTCGTTTTTTAGATAATGGATTTGAGATCTCTTTGTTTAAAATTCAAAAATAATATAATAAGTTAGATTGTATATTTTGAAATAAAAAGAAATATTTTAAAACTTAATATTTGTAGAGATTATAAAGGATATTCCCAAAAATAATACAAAGGATATATCTTTTGAACTTTTTTTTTTTTTGGAAAAAAGGAAGATGGTTTAATTTGTTGTATTTATTCAAATACTTTAAAATGAATAATTAAAATATAGCTATCAATAACCTTTTAAAATATAACTAACTAATAATAAAATATAGTCATCAATAACCTTTTAAAATATAACTAACTAATAATTAAACTCAAAAAAAAAAAAAACTAATAATCGTTTATATATATATATATATATATATATTAACAATAATAATTATTACGGTAGAACAATTCTATAAAATCTATAGAAGAGACCAATATATTTGTTTGCAAATTCTCTTAAAAACATGTTTACCTTCAAACCACCTTGTAAAATTCAATGACAACCAAGTACCCATAATAAAATCTTTGCAATTCCTATAAGCTTAGGCGTACTTAATATGCTAGATCATTGTACTATGTATGTAAAATTACTGCACAAATCTTTAAGAAAAGAAGAAATCATAACTTGAATAAAGAAAAACTAAAAATTAAATTAAAAAAAAGACATATAATAGTCCAAAAATATTTTTCAAGTAGCTTAATTATATATATCATAAAAATAGATATGGTTAGAATAGGAGAACAATGAGTAAACAATCCTAATATATTGATAAGATTAAAATTTAGAAAATGTTAAATTTAAAAGAATTCTAACCATGCTTAAGCATTTAAAATAAAAAAAAAAAACAATACAAAAATATTAATTATATAATAACTTAAAAAAACATCTATAGAAAGAGGTGATACTGGTGGTTTTAGAGCATTTTGTTGAACCATATCTTTGTCACTCATTGGTGTTTAACACTACTTTTGCAATTCCTACAAAATTAGAAACTTTGAGATAATGGATTGAGAGAGGAAGAAGAACAAATTAAGAAAGAAGAGACTCAAGTGTTTGTGGAAAAAGTAGAGGATGACTCTTTATATAGCTATAGCTAGAAGTTGAAGAAGGTTGCATGACTATTCAAGTTCCAAAACTTTTGATTATAGTATTAATTATAATTAAATGCAAATCATTAATTTTAGAATTAATTAAATTATAGAAATTAAATCAACAAAAACTATTTTATTAAGCTTTTCATATTCCAACCTTTTAGATTCTTATACTTTCATTAAAAAAAATATATTTTATCAATTTTTTATTCTAAAAATATTTTATCAATTAAAAGATATATATTTTTTAAAATATCAATTAAAATATTAATTATACTTTAAATTATTAAATGTATTTAAAATTTTGATTACATATAATCTATTTGTTCCAAAAATTATATAGTATTTTGAATGAATAATACTTAAAATTTTTCATCTTCGTTTTATTTGTAACCAAAAGAAAAATAAATAAATAAAATTAAAGGCAAATTATATTTATCCTATAAAAATATAATTTTTGAGGCATAACATATTTAGTTCTATTTAAATATCACATTTATACCAATATATAATTAATGAAAAATAACTCCTTTAGTTCTCATTTACTATTTTTATCAATGGATTAAATAGAAGAGAAATTGCATATATAATACTCAAACAACTCATCAATTATTAATGTACTACAAAAATCATAATTATTAATAATTAATGTTAATGGCATACTTGTAAATTTTAAAATTAAACTAAGGGCATTGTAGTCCAAAAATGTTTTTCAAACATCCTTGCTTTTTAATATACTAGTTTTATAACACGTGTCATGCACGTGTGTTCACACGTAACTTCGAAGATGGAGACACGTGGAATAAACAATATATTTGTATTTATGTTATATGCGTGTGGGTGTACAATCTCTAACTTTAATCCTCTGATTCTCTCTCTTAAATATATAAACTTTAGTCTCTAGCTTGTTGATCTTCTTGGGCTGGTTTGTTGAGCTTCTTGGATGATCGGCCTGCTTGATGATCTCTTGGATCGGCTTGTTAGCTTGTTGATCCTCTTGGATGATCGGCCTGCTGACTTGATGATCTCTTGGATCGGCCTGTTGGCTTGATGATCTGTTGGATCGGCTTGTTAGCTTGTTGATCCTCTTGGATGATCGGCCTGCTGACTTATTGATCCTCTTGATTGATCGGTTGGCTTGTTGATCTTCTTGGATGATCGGCCTGCTGACGTGTTGATCTCTTAGATCGGCCTATTTGCTTGTTGATCTTCTTGGATGATCAGCTTGTTGTCGTGATGATCTCTTGGATCAGCTTGTTGGCTTGTTGATCTTCCTGGATGATCGGTCTGTTGACTTGATGATCTCTTGGATCGGCCTGTTGGCTTGATGATCTGTTGGATCGACTTGTTAGCTTGTTGATCCTCTTGGATGATCGACCTGCTGACTTATTGATCCTCTTGATCGATCGGTTGGCTTGTTGATCTTCTTGGATGATCGACCTGCTGACTTGTTGATCTCTTGGATCGGCCTATTGGCTTGTTGATCTTCTTGGATGATCGGCCTGTTGGCGGGATGATCTCTTTGTTGGGTTTTATGCCCTAAAACTCGTAGATAGTGAATGTAAACAAATTGTATACTTGTTTCAATAAAGTGTAATTGAGTTTCTACAATAAAGTGTTATTGTTAAATATTGCACAATTTGACCCAAATCCAATAAACTAAGATCCAAGGTTGTTTACATGTGACTTGAACTAGTATGTGGGGACATACGGGGATTGGTGTTCAAGTAACAACCTAAAAGGTCTATAGTACAAGGATAAGGCTAGGTACCTTATCCTGGTAACACTATGTGATACGGCCCGCTTTGTATTCGATACAGACGTATTAATCCAAGGCGTCCATGTAGGAGACATGCGAGCGGGGGTATCCTATGCAATGAGTTTGCATAAGACCGGACCACAAAATAGTAAACCACTAGATGTAACACTTTTAACTAGTTAGGTTACTGTTTCAATAGGATGAACTAGGTAACTCAGTCTTAATCCTGAGTGTGTCATGAACTCCTTCTCACGAGGGGTTGTCCTTTGATTAGTATGGGTGAGAGTGGCCTGCTCGCCGACTCAATAAGTCTACCTTCTTGGGGACAAGACCGAGTGTGGGGTTGGGGACATGACAACACAAGATGGAATTCACTCCTTCCCACTTCTAGGAGAAGTAAATGAGTGTTCCCTTAAGTGGTGACTCCTGGACTTGAACAAAAGGGATCCCGCCCTCTCACTGGCCCGAGAGAGACTTTCTGTTTAATGGTTGGACCATAAACAGGTTGTTCATTAGAGGAGCGCTGGTACTTAAGGAGACAGATGTAACACAGGGGTAAAACGGTAATTTGACCCAGTCGTTGTTACGAACACTCGTGAAGGATTGACTTACCGGCATAGGTCTACATCCATGGACACAGAAATGTTCTACAGTGAGAAGAATTCAGCTGTGGGTCTTTAGTGGAATGACCCACAGTTAATGAATTGGTTAACTTGATTAATGAGTTTAATCAGTTAACCTCATATCATTGAAGCTTCTGATCTGTAGGTCCATTAGGTCCCCCTACTAGCTCGTAAAGAGTAATTAGGAACAAATATATCTTGAGAGAATTTGAATAGTTCAAATTCATATTGGGAATTAAGTTAATTGTATGAAATACAAATTAATATAATGTATAGTGATGCATTAAAATATAAAGTCTAATTTGAGATTAAACTTTATTATATTGAGAGATTGAATATATTTGAAAGAGTTCAAATATATGTCTAATTAAATATATGATATTTAATTAGAAGATGAATTAATTAATTATGAATTAATTAATTATTCAATTTAGTTTAAATTAAACGAGATTTAATTAAACTATAGTCTATGAGATGAATAAATATTTGAAGAAATTCAAATATTAATATGAATTTGATTCATATTAAATTTATAGGATATAAGAGAATTTGAAGGAGTTCAAATTTTAATATGAATTTGATTCATATTATGGAATTAATTAATTGAAGGCCTGAAATTAAATATATGATATTTAATTGGGTAATTAATTAATTAACTAATAGAAGGTCTGAAATTAAATATATGATATTTAATTGGTGATTAATTAATTAAAGAATTAATTAATTTGTAATTAATCAATTATGGAAATGATTAATCACTTATGGAAGTGATCAATCATTTATGTAAAAGATTAATCAATTGTGGAATTGATTGGTTATGGAATTGATTGATTATGGAAAGATTAAATCAGTTATGGAAATAATTGGTTTTAAATGAATATTTTATTCATGACCTTTCTCCTATAAATAGAACACTAACCCTAGGGTTTAGGTACCACAACATATGGCCACCATAAGGCCCTCTCATATTCTCTCAACTCAACAACTCTAGGGAGAATTTTCTCTCTAGAGTTTTTCCCATTCAAGATTAAGTAGTCTCACAACTACGTTCCTAATCTCAGAGTTATAGCGGGGAAGATCAAATGGTGGTGTTCTTCGTTGTTGCAAAGCAATCAAGAAAGGCGTTCTTGAAGAATTCAGAGTCGTCAACGAAGGTATGTTTCTCATCACTTAACCTTTCGCCAATGCATTGGTATTTTTTGTAGAACAAAATTAATTTACGAACGGTCCAATTGCTTCCGCAGTAACGAAATTGGGAATTCCAATCCTTCACTCTTGGATCGGCTTGTTGGCTTGTTGATCTTCCTGGATGATCGGTCTGTTGACTTGATGATCTCTTGGATCGGCCTGTTGGCTTGATGATCTCTTGGATCGGCTTGTTGGATTGTTGATTTGTTGGATCGGCTTGTTAGCTTATTGATCCTCTTGGATGATCGGCCTGCTGACTTGTTGATCTTCTTGATCGATCGGTTGGCTTGTTGATCTCCTTTTAGAGTCTTCTAGTCTTCAAATCTTCTGAGTCTTGAATCCTTTGAATTCTGAATCTCGGATCTCTGAATTCTTTGGACTCTTTGGATTCTGACGACTCTGAATCTTGGGAGAATGCTCTGGACTCTGCCCTCTCTGCCTCTGGTTGAATCCCGCCAAAATGAATGGTGGCCTCCTCTATTTATAGAGTTTGATGGACCTCGTATGGGTTTGGGCTTGGGTCCAATTGCCACGTGGCATAATTTGATTGAACTTTGCTGATGTTATCTGATGGATCACTAATAGACAAGTGACATTCTTTGATTTGCCGAATTTTAATGTCTATTAATTTAATTTAGGCACACGTGTAAATGTGTAATTGGTCCCAAATTTATTTTATCATTAATTTATATTAATGATGTGGAAATTTGTGATTGGCCGAAATTTCTCCTTCAACAAATGCCCCCTTTTCGAGATTTAGGCACAAGTTATTTGTTCTTGATTTTGACTCCATTTGGTGTGTCAATTTAATCAAAATATGAATTTTGGTCAAAATTTTGATTTTTTTATTTGACACACTTTTATCGCCAATTAATCAAAATTTGAGGTTTGGTCAAAATTTAAGATAAATTTTAATAACATATTAATTAGATAAAATCAATATAGAATATATTGCATGAAAAGAAATGGAAAATTAATTTTTTTAAAAAAATAGGGTTCTTTTAAATATATTTTAAATTGTTTGCATAGTTATGTCTATTATATATACTTATTCTACCATTTCAATTTTTCCTTTTCTCATTCAATCAAAACATGACCGATACACAACTTCAATTGCTTCAAAAGAACCTTTACTTGCTTTGATTTTTTTTTAACCTTTTAAGCTTTTCTAAATGAAATTTATATAAAAAAAATTAAAATAATTAATTTGAATTTTAGTTTTTCAAATTTAATTTTAAAACTCAATTATCTTTTTATTTTTGAAAAATCAAAGAATTGATCTAATGACAATAGATCATAATCTATTATTTTACGTAATCATGAGATTTTATCACTTTATTATTTTTTTCAATCAGGACTCGTGCGTAGAGATTTTATAACATTTATTTAAATTTTTTTCAAAATAATAATTAAATAATTAAATATTAAATAATTAAATATAAATTTTGATTGAATATCAAACCAATTTTTAAAAGTTAAAAAGGGAATAATTAAATATAAATTTTGATTGAATATCAAACCAATTTTTAAAAATTAAAAAGGAGATTTTTTAAAATCAGAATTTGTGCGTAGAGATTTTATAACATTTTTTTTAAAATAATTAAGTTTTAAATAATAAAATATTGAATAATTAAATAGGAAGGACAAATGAGGAATTTGAACACTAAATGAGGGCTTAAAAGGAAATCAAAAGTTTCTCCTCTTAAGCGCCTTTTAATATAGTATTATAGATAAGAAAATATAGTTTGTAATTTAAACTAAAAATTCTAAATAATTAACTTATTGAAATTCATATACTAAAAATCAACGTATAAATAACTAAAATAATATGTCTACTTTGGTCATTATAACTAAATCACAACAATTTTGTTTGAATTTACCAAACGCTATGAACTGCTTTTTTATATTTAAAATTGAGATTTACCAAACGCTAATTTGTTTCGTATAACAGCTGATTTTCTTAAAAGCACAGCTGCCAACAATTATTTTAAAAGCTACAACAATCCCAAACGGAGTCTTAATCAAGCATGTGCAAACCATGAAGTGTTTGGCTAAAAAGAGAGCTTCAAGATTCAGCTTGACGTAGGCTCATTTAGGCTCCGTTTGATAACCTTTTGGTTTTTGGTTTTTGAAAATTAAACTTAAAAACACTACATACACCTACAAGTTTATTTGTTTTGTTTTCTAATTCCTTCTCATGTTTTCAAAAACCAAGTTAAAATTTGAAAACTAGAAAAAATAGTTTTCAAAGACTTATTTTTGTTTTTAAAATTTGGCTTGAAACTCAAGTGTGTCTTTACCAAGGATGGAAACCATGATATAAAAATTAGATAAAAACAAGCATAATTTTCAAAAACAAAAAACCAAAAACCAAATGGTTATCAAACGGGGCCTTATGTTTTTGTTGGTCATCAAGTTTGTGGTGTTTCAAACCTTTGGTATACATTGAGCTTGTCACCTGTTTCCATGACATTTAACCACCAAGACAACAATAGTCTCACCTCTTCTTGAATACTCCTTTTGTGTAGGAAAGATTGTCATATGGGTATCATTTAAGAGCACTAGAATTACCTTTTAAGCTATTTTCTTAGGAACACAATAATATTTGAATGCATATTGGTATGTAGGGAATCTCTCTAGCTTTTTTTCTTTTCTTTTCTTTGTTTTATTTTTTGTTTTTTGTTTTTTTTGTTTTTTATAATATGTGGGGATCAAGAATTACAAGTATCCTCATGGTATTAGGCATTTTGGCTAGATAAGGAGAAGATCATTGGTATGTAACTAAATATTGTTTTTTTCTTAGGGTAGTTGTTTTGTTTTTTTTTTTTAAGTACATTTGGGGTGGGGGATTGGAACCTCCGATCTCTGAGCTATGTTTGCTTTGACTTCTTAGGATAGTTGTTACGAGGTGCATATAGGGTTGTTCTCATCATAAAGGTTTTGCTTAAAAATTAAAATATTCATGAATTATTATATAATCTCAATTTCTTTTATGTATGTATGTATCTACTATGTGTGTGTGTATATATATAATTAAAGAATGATAAAACAATACTTTTACCAATGTTCTTTGAAAATTTTAAAGCTGAACAAACAACCAGTTCTCTTTGTTTTCAAAACGTCCATACAACTTTGAAAATATTAATTCTTTTTTTTAATTATCAAATGCATATATTTCTCAAGAATTAAAAATGAAAAATAAAAACCTTACAAAGGAATAATTTGTAACAATATTTGAGCACTGCTTTTATTATATTATATAGGCTTTCAATTGATTTTTGGAGAGAAAGCTCAAGTGATTTTTCTTATTTCAAACTAGAGGCTAAAGCCTCAATAAATACAACCCAAAAGGGAAAGCACGTGACTAACTTGAAAAGACAGAACACATTAACTCTACCTGACAATACAAATAAACTGAACTTAGATAGGAAAAGACAAGACTCCAAGGACACATCAGGAGCCTCACGTATGGGAACCAAGCACTGACATATATAAATATACAAAGGACAAAAGTACACACAAAGTCAATTCTTAACAGCCCCCCTCAAACGAGACGTAGGAATGTTCCGAAGGGCGAGTTTGTCACGAAAATAACAATGTTGATGTTGAGGCAGTGGCTTGGTGAGGCAATCAGCCACTTGATCATGAGTAGAAATGTGCCGAATTTCAAAAGTGTGGGCAAGGACTTGATCACGAATGAAATGGGCATCAATCTCAATGTGTTTAGTGTGCGCATGAAACACGGGATTATAGGCAAGAGCCGTAGCTGAGATATTGTCACACCAAATGATTGGAGAATGAGACAGTGAGACCTGTAGTTCGGTGAGAAGAGAGCGAATCCATATTATCTCACAAGCAGCATGCGAAAGGGCCCTGTATTCGGATTCGGTACTGGATCGAGCAACTACCGCTTGCTTTTTGGAGGACCAAGAGACAAGAGAGGGTCCAAGAAACACACAGTAGCCGCCAATGGACTTCCTATCATCGGGCGAGGCAGCCCAATCAGCATCAGAAAAGGCGGTCAATGAGAGAGACTGCGCTAGTTGAAGAAAAAGACCCAAATGGAGGGTGCCTTGAAGATATCGCACGACACGTTTGAGGGCACGCCAGTGTTGAACCGTGGGGGCTTGATTGAACTGACTTAATTTGTTGACAGCAAATTGAATATCCGGTCGAGTGTGAAAGAGGTACTGAAGGGAGCCAAGAGTGCTTCTGTAGAGATGAGGGTCAGTCATTAAAGGACCATCGTGTAGGCGCAACTGAGAAGAGCTAAGCATGGAAGCTGCCACGGGTTTGATGTGAAGGAGCTGAAGCCAAGAAAGGAGATGAACAACATATTGGGACTGTGATAAAATGAGACCACCAGAAAATTGTTGAACTTGAATGCCAAGGAAGTAGTGCAATTGGCCAAGATCTTTGACCGCAAATTGAGATTGAAGCTTGGTGATTGTTTGGGATAGCAAGGCAGTGTTGGACCCTGTTAAAATAAGATCATCCACATACACAAGTAACAACATTGAGCCAACAGAGGAATGATATATAAAGAGAGATGAGTCAGCCGTAGATTGGATAAAACGCCACTGAAGAAGAGCTGAGCGGAGAGCATCAAACCAGGCCCGAGGGGCTTGTTTGAGGTCATAGAGGGCCTTGGGCAAGCGGCACACATGATGAGGATAGCGTGGATCAACATACCCTTGAGGTTGGGCAATAAAAACTTGTTCTTGAAGTGTGCCATGAAGGAAGGCGTTGCTCACGTCAAGTTGACGAAGCTCCCAATGCCACGAGAGGGCCAACGTGAGGACAATTCGAATGGACGGTGGTTTGATGACCGGGCTAAAAGTCTCACCATAGTCAATCCCCGGTTGTTGAAGGTAGCCTTTGGCTACTAACCGTGCTTTGTAGCATTGAATATCACCACTTGCAGTACGCTTGATTTTGTAAATCCATTTAGTGCCTACCAAATGTTGTTGAGAGTGAGGAGGAACAAGGTCCCATGTCTTGTTAAGTTGGAGGGCACTGAATTCATCATTCATCGCCTTTTTCCAAACCGGATGGGAGATAGCATCAATGAAACGTTGGGGCTCAAGCTGGGACCAATCATGAGGAGAGAAAAAGGACTCGGTTACCCCAGTGAAAGGAAGTTTAGGTTTATGTATACCGACTTTGGCGCGGGTGGCCATGGGATGGGCATTAGAAGGTATGGGCATGGATGGCGTGGGGGGTGGGTGCTCGGGTGGTGGTTGAGAGGACGATAAGGGGGATAGGGAAATGGGAAAAGGGTGGTGAGGTGAAGGTGTAGGAGAGGCAGTAGGCGACAAAGGGGAAGCACTGGGAAGTAAGGGAGAGGTGTCGGTGGGGGGTGGGTCAGAAGGGGAGATGTTGGGCGAAGACGAAGAAGGAGTAAAAGTGGAAGTTGAGGATAGGGGCAACCATGAGAGAATGGTGATCTCGGTAGGTTGTGGGGTGTGGGAGGGAGAGTTAAATAGATCAGGATAAGGGAATTCAGCTTCATTGAAAGTAACATGGCGAGAGATATAGACCCGTCTGGCAGCGTTCATACAACGGTAACCTTTAAAGTGATCGTCATAACCAAGAAATACACATTTTTCAGTGTGGAATTCAAACTTGTGCTGCTGATATGGACGAAGGCATGGATAGCAAGCTGAGCCAAATACCCGTAGGAACTTATAATTGGGTTTTCGTCCCTTCAAGAGAGCATATGGCGAAGAGTTTTCAATAGTGGGGGATGGCAACCGGTTAATTAAATACACAGCAGTGAAAAAGGCATCCCACCAATGATGCAACGACATTTTAGCTTGAGCCAAGAGAGCCAACCCCGTTTCAACAATGTGACGATGCTTCCGTTCAACCCGACCATTTTGGACAGAAGTGTACGGACAGGCAAGCTGAAATTCGATCCCATTTTCCTTAGCAAACTGAATTATAGGCTTATATTCACCCCCACCATCACACCAAAAGGTTTTAAGGACTGCACTGTACTGTTTTTCAGCTTGAGACTTGAATTGTTTGAAGACCCCAAAGGCATCTGCTTTAGTCTTTAAAGGAAAAATCCAAGTGTACCTTGAGAAATCATCCAAAAAGGCAATGTAGTATAGATAGCCATTTGTGGAGGCAATAGGGGCGGGTCCCCATAGGTCGGAGTGGACTAGTTCGAGTACATTTGAAGCACGAGAATCAGATAAGGAGAAAGGGAGGCGATGAGATTTGCCAAACTTGCAAGCTTCACAAAAGGAAATACTTTCATTAATCTTGGTGGGAGCTTTACAAGAATTGAATATAAGGTTTAGCAGTGGCAGATCCAGAACTTTAGGTGAGGGGGGGCTATATAGGAATAATTTTAGTCAATGCTTAAAATTGGCCCCTACCGTAAGTTTAAGTTAATTTTATCAAAATTTGTTAAATAGTAATTTTCATACAATAAAAGACCCGATGTGAATATATTTCTAAAATTTCTAGAAAAATACTAATAGAGACAAATTATTTTAGAAAAAATAACAATAAACTTACTATAGAGACCAATTTTAAACTTTATTGAAAGTAGTTGGACTAAAATTGGACATTTTAACGTACAATAATTAAAAACGAAACAAAATCCAAAGTACAATAACCAAAATGGTATTTTGAACACATTGATATATGTTATAAATTCGTACATTTTGATATTAAGTTTTTTAAATTATAAATTTAGTCATTAAGTATTCAAGATTATGCTCAATAAATCACTAACTTTAAAAAGTTTTTACTAAGTCTCTAAACCTTCATTTTTCTATCTAATAGGTTTCTGAATTTTTTATTTTGTATCTAATAGAACTTTGTAGTAAAAAAAATTTGTTTATTAATTTATTAGGTCACATATTTATTAGACACTAAATCAAAAACTTCGAAACCTACTAGATATAGAATTAAAATTTTAAAGGCCAATTGCACGTTTATTTTTTAACTCAAAAGTCTATTACTAAAATTTAAAAATATTTTTATTGTTCCATAATTATTTGATTCAAAAAATAAAATAAAGTTGAAAAAAGAACTATAATGCTATTTTATATTCATAAATACAAAAATTAAATTTAAATTTAATCAATTCTAAACCTATGAAAAAAAAAACCTAAGAAAAACGAGAAAGAAAAGAAGAAAACGAAAAAACAAAAAAAAAATGCGGAAAAAGGAAAAAGAAAAAAAAGCAAAAACAAGAAGAATAAGAAAAAAAGAAACGGAGAAAAAAAAGGAGAAAGAAACGGATAGAAAAACACTGTAAAACGAAAAGAAAATTACAAAGCTAATTGCGCACGCTAAGACTTGAACTCAGGAGATGGAAGTTTCCAGAGGGGGCTTACGCCACAAGGGACAAAAGATAATTTTTAGTTTTAATTTATAATATAACTATAAATAAAGAATAAGTTGAGGGGGGGCTCCTAGGCCCATGGTGGCTCCGCCACTGAGGTTTAGGATCTTAGAAGAGGGGTGGCCTAATCTTTTGTGCCACATATCCACTTTACAAGTTAACAAAATATTATGAACAACATTGATGGAACGCCCATTGTCAACCCTGAAGTTCTTCACAGCAGCTGAGGTTGAACCAAAACAGTGGCTTTGTCCTTCTTTCTCAAGGGAACAAAAACAAGCAGTGGCTTCATGCTCCGCCAAAAGCTTGTACAGGCCATTGTCTAGCTTCCCAACCAAGTATACTTCACTGGATTTCTTTTCCTTGACAAAACAAAACACATCATGAAATTCCACCACAACACCATTGTCATGAGTTAACTTAGAGATACTGATGAGATTCTTTTTTATGTAAGGCACGAAGAGAATATCCTTTAAGAGCAGATTATATTTATGACCAGACAAATAGGTTGATCCAATGCCTCGGACAGGAACTTTAGTGCCATTGCCCACTACTACATTAGGTAAGAGAGGATCCGTACCTTTGAGAGACAGTTTACCAAGATCAGTGGCTACATGGTTACTTGCACCACTGTCGAGGTACCATGAGGGATCTTGGAGCGTCTCCGGATAAGCCATAAGTGCCGTGGGATTTCCAGTGGGATGTTCAGAGGTAGATAGTTGCGGTGGAGTGGGATTTTGGACAGTAGATCCGGGAGCATTTGCATCAGTCTTGTCATACCTATGGTAGCAAATAACAACAGTGTGGCCCATCTTGCCACAGAGTTGGCATATTGGTCTATTGTTTTGAGGATAAGGAGAGTACCTTCCTCTTGCTCGGTATCGATTTCCCCTGTTTGAAGAGTATCCCCGCTGCTGGTTTGAGTTTTGATTTGAGGCAAAACCTCGATGCTGATTGTAGTGACTGGGACTTTGAGGCTGATTTCCAGCCCTTTGACTAACAGCTTGGGCCATGTTCACAGAGGGGAGATTTGAGGAGGTCAGATTTACCGAAATGTTGCCCTTTAAGGCTTGAAGTCTTTCTAATCTTTGTTCAAATGAATAAAGCTCCAGTTGAATCTCACTCCAAGACATATTTTGGCTTCGTATAACACACACAATTGGGGTGTGTTGGGCTCCTAGAGTGAGTAAAAATATAGTATAAAATACTCTAGAATTCCTGTGCAAGTATACACAGTCTGCAGCAAGTAATATTATCAATCCAAGGTCTGAATGAGTTTCCACTTTATCTATTTTGTGTAACTTTTTAATGGTTTCAAGAATAATAAAATGATTGGGTTTTATTTGAATTATGCTGAAGCAAAATAAATGACAGAACAACGAGTAAACAAATAGATAGACAGATTAAAGACAGGCGCTGGTTAGGTTTTAGTGATTGTTATAAAATATGCTCTAGCAATATTATTGATCATGCATTTCCCGCAGTATTATTAGCGGATTCCTCCCGGAACTCCGAATCTTTTGGGATGTGTTTCAACCCCAATGAAGTGCGACCGATCAGGCACTAGGCAACTGGCTATCCCTAGCTCAGTCACTGGCGTTCACCAATACACAATGATCGTAGTGTGGATAATTGCCACACACTCTCTAAATCATCCCTGAAACTAGAGAGAGCTATCCATACCGGCTGGCCAGGCGGGCATAAAATAAGAATAAGCACAACAATTAACCAAAATGCTATAGTCAATTTATTACTAGAGATGAAGCACAGTAATCACATTATTCCTAACCAACACCCTAAGCTACTTAGTTCATAATAGGCATAGGAATACGAATTACAATCTGAGTATGCATGTCCATAACCACAAATTAAGAAGGAAAATAAACTCCCTAATCAGCTTGCGGATGATGGTGTTCTTGATAATCTTCAATCTCTACACTATTCGGCTTCCAAGGGAAAACATGGAATGAATTTGACTTTGACGGCTACTTCCTTTTATAGAAGGATGAGAGCCTTGAATTAGGTCAACTAGGACACGTGTAGGGCTCTCCTTGATCCTTTATCACGAAAATAACTCAACAGAAGTCGGTTCATGAAGTTGGCTAACGAGCTGTGATGTGGCAGTTTCTGCTTCCAGTTTTGCTATAGCATAGAATTTGCTCCTTCCAGTCGCTTAGCAGCATAATCTGCACAAAGTGATTTCCAACGCTTCCATTCTTCCAAATGGGTTAAATCATGTAATATCTCTCTAAAACCAACCCTATTAAGCATAAAGGACACACAAATCCCTATATAATTGAGGCCTAAATAACTACCTTTTGGGCAGTTATCATACCCCCAAACTTGAACTATTGCGCGTCCCGAGCAATACTAACCAACCTTCTTTCAAGAATTCAAAAACATTAGACAAAGAATTAGCTTAATCAAACCAGACAGTCCAACACTACCTTTAACCTTTACCTGAGCACTCTGCAAAACCAAGCTCTGCTGCAGCAAAATGATTCCTTCAGAAGGGACAAATAATCACCACTTTTCAACTTAATTCTATGAACTCACCACAGCTTAGCTCTATTATCAGATATTTCAAAACATATTTTTAAAGGAGTTTATATCATTATTTATCAGACTTAAAGCAGCTTTACAGTCATAAGCTCTTAAGCACGGGATGACCCACTTTATGGTGCAGTATACCCTTGCCTCAAGCTCATCACCAACTAGACTTAATACTCATTATAAAGCTAAAAAATCCTTAGTTATTCCATCTCTTGCCCCTCAGAATGGCGACATTTTGTGATGAAGCTCACCAAAGTTCTGGGAGACAGAAAAAACTGCTGGATCATCATTCATCCCTCAAAACTTTTGCTCTGTCAATTGTTTTCAGCAAAATCTTCAACAAATAATTATTTTTTTTCAGCAAATAATTTTTCTCATATTTCTCATTCCCTAGGTCATCTTTTGACGCGAAGACAAACTGTGGGTATCACAAATGTCCCCGGTTACTCAATAACCTAGCAAATTTTAATTTTTGAAGGAGAGGAATGCTCGAGCAAAATAATTGGAGTAGCAAATAGTCCCCCAAACTGGAATTATTCATTGTCCCCAATGAATCATTAATTTTTTGCAAATTATACCCCCAAACTTAAATTTTTCTCACTGAATTTTTAAACTAAACATGGGACTAGGATTAAGCTTAAAGTGGATCGTATAAGTCAATACTACCGTCAAAATCTTCTTGCCGCAGCAACAGTCCAGGCTAGAAGAAATGCTCAAGCAAAAGGTTTATGGAGATCAGAATACCTTGATCTAATTAAGCGTAATCAGTCCAAGCTTCAAAAATTCAGAATAAAATAGTTAAGTTAGAGTTAGTTGGTGCTCATGGAACAGAAACAATCAGAAATTTCATTAAAATCATAGAAAAAACATTACAAAGCAGATATATTTTTTTCGAAAGCAGAAAAATTAAAAAGAAAGACAAGCAAACACTCTTCCTCTGCTTTTCTTGCCTCTTCTTCTTTTTCCTTATTCTCAGCTTCCCTTCTTTCTTTCTCAGAGTCTGACGTCGGAGGTGATGGAGTGTTCCGAACCACCCTCACGCGACCCGCCTTCCTCTTGATGCGGCGGCGCTTAGGCGGTTCAGGCATAATGATTTCAACATGAGCCTCCTGCGCCAGCTCCGGAGTTTTCTCCTTGTTAGGCTCACCTTTAGCCTGCTTTTCAACCTCTGATTCTTGAATTTTCTCAGCAATCTTTTCTTGCACCGTATCTGGGTTTTGGACATCAGGTTCTTGAGTACTCCTTTCCTCCGCAGTAATGGCAACAACGTCTGTCACCTCCTGAACTTCCTCCTGTTCGGCAGCCCTTTGTTGCCTTCTCCTTTTCTTTGCTTCCTTTTCCTCTGGCGTTTTTTTCTTTTTAGTTTTCCCTTTTTGCACTTCCGGCGTGACCGACACCTCCTCTTCTTCACTCTCCCTCTCTTTTCTAGCTCTAGTCTTAGCCATGGAGGTGTAATATGGTTTTGACAGAGAATGCAAAGAAAGAAAGAATAATATACGCACACAAATTTGATCAAGAAGGCGAAGTGAATCGTGCTTACCAGAGATTGCGAATAAATAGGGTTGCAGCAATAAAGAATCCTAACCGAAAAGATTTGCCCTACCATAAATAATATTACCGTTGCAATTAAAAATGCAAACCTGAAATTCAAAAATTACCAACGGTAAAATTGCGGATTCCAAACGGTCATCGTAAATATTAATGTGCTGTCATCATTGAAGCCTTCGGATAATTACTCTGCAACACGTGGCCTCATCAGATGATGCACTCACATTTACCTGCAAGAATTTAAAGCCAAATCCAACGGTAAAAATAATAAATTCCAACAGAAAACCCTTCTAACTCGGAATATTTTGCTCCAGCAATATCTTTGCCGCAACAATCTGCTGAACCTGAAGAATCTTAGATACGGAATTTGAATTTCAAAATAGACTAATCAAATCTTTTTAATTCAAATTGAACTTTAACCGATCAAATGAAACTTAATCTTTTATTCTCAAAAGAAGCCGAATAAATTAGAAAAAATCTCTATTAATTAAAAACTAGAATTCCAATAACTGAAAATAAAATCTAGATAAAATAAAATCTAACTATCTAAAAGATAATTGCAAGATAATTTAAATAAATAACCCGAAAATCAAATCAAATCAAATCAAAATAGATCAAATCTAACCTACCAAAAATAATAAAAATACTTAAAAGATAAAATCTAATAAATCATGCAAAATTAAATCTAACCTAATCGAAAAATAAAATCAAATTAACGAAAAATAAAATCAATTCAAATCCTGGGAGCTCAAAATTTTACTCTGTGAAATGCTCCCGCAAAAGTCCTGCCCTCTCAATCATCAACCAATCGTAGGGAAGGATATTTCGACTGAAATTCCTCACCCCAATAATGCTTCACACGCTGTCCATTCACCTTGAACACTCTCCCATCTTTTTCATCCTGCAAAGTAATTGCTCCATTGGGAAAAACCTCAATCACAAGAAACGGTTCTGACCATTTAGATTTTAATTTTCCAGGAAATAATTTTAATCTAGAATTATAAAGCAAAACTTTCTGACCCTTGACAAACTCCTTAGATTTAATTTTTTTGTCATGCCACAGCTTAGTCTTTTCTTTATACATTTTCGCGTTTTCGTAAGAAAATTGACGAAATTCTTCTAGCTCATTAAGCTGCAGCATTCTTATCGCTCCTGCACGACTCAAATCGAAATTTAATTTTTTCAAAGCCCAAAATGTTTTGTGCTCAAGCTCTAATGGTAAATGGCAAGCTTTCCCATATACTAACCTGTAGGGAGACATACCTAGAGGAGTCTTATGAGCTGTCCTATAAGCCCAAAGAGCCTCATCTAACCTAAAGGATCAATCCTTTCTAGATGGATGGACTACTTTCTCTAAAATAGCTTTAATTTCCCTATTACTAATTTCAGCTTGGCCATTTGCTTGTGGGTGATAAGGGGTAGCTATCCTATGCTTAATCTCATACTTAGCTAAAAGCTTAGTTAAGATATTATTAACAAAATGTGTACCCTCATCACTCACTAGAGCCCTAGGTGTCCCAAACCGCGCAAAGATGTGCGATTGAAGAAACCTTGCAACTGTCTTGGCATCACTCTGATGGCATGCAATGGCCTCTACCCACTTGGACACATAATCAACTGCCAATAAGATAAAAACATTGCCATTAGAAGGGGGAAATGGCCCCATAAAATCAATACCCCATACATCGAATAATTCAACTTCTAAAATGTAAGTAAGAGGCATTTCATCTCTAGGCCCCAAATTTCCTCTCCTTTGACAAGCGTCACATTGCTTGTAGAACCAATGGGCATCCTTGAATAACGTAGGCCAGAAAAATCAGCAATGCAAAATCCTCATAGCTGTCCTCTGACCGCTGAAATGACCTCCATACGGCGAAGAGTGGCATTGCTCCAGGATTTCCTTTGCTTCATCACCTGAAACGCACCTACGAATAATACCGTCAGAGCATTGCTTATACATAAATGGCTCATCCCAAAAGAAAAATTTCGCATCATGCTTAAACTTTTTCTTCTGCCTCCAATCCATGTCAATAGGGGTGACTCCCTTCACTAAAAAGTTGGCAATATCAGCATACCAAGGGACATCCCTGACTACCTTCACCTGCACAGCAAAAAGCTGCTCATCTGGAAAAGAATCGGAAATGGCAGATTGCTCCAGCAAAGATGATGATGGATCAAGACGAGACAAATGATCTGCAACGACATTCTCTGATCCCTTTTTGTCCTTTATCTCCAAGTCAAATTCCTGCAATAATAAAATCCAACGAATTAGTCTAGGCTTTGCATCTTTCTTAGACATTAAATACCTTATTGCTGCATGATCCGTGAACACCGTGACTTTGGATCCAACCAAATATGGCCGGAATTTCTCAAAAGCGAACACAACAACTAACAACTCCTTTTCAGTAGTTGTATAGTTGACTTGTGCCTCATTTAAAACCTTGCTTGCATAATATATAGGATGAATAAATTTGCCCTGCTTTTGCCCCAGCATCGCTCCTACCGCAGCATCACTCGCATCACACATTACCTCGAAGGGTAAATTCCAATTAGGCGCGCAAAGAATGGGTGCTGAGATTAAAGCAGCCTTCAACGTTTCAAAAGCCTTCCTACAATCTGCATTAAAGTAAAAAACATGATTAGTGCACAATAAGTTACAAAGAGGTTTACTGATTTTGGAAAAATCCTTTATGAACCTCCTATAAAATCCAGCATGTCCTAAGAAACTCCGAATTCACTTCACTGAACTCGGTGGCTCTAGCCTTTCAATGACCTCAACTTTTGCTCTATCAACTTCTAGACCATTCTTAGAAATCCTATGACCTAACACTATGCCTTCCTTCACCATGAAGTGGCATTTCTCCCAATTAAGAACTAGATGGGTATCCTCACATCTTTTTAACACCTTTCCTAAATTATCTAAACAACTCTGAAAAGACCCTCCAAAAACTGAAAAATCGTCCATAAAGACTTCAACAGTGGACTCAATCATATCAGAAAAAATTGCTAACATACACCGCTGAAATGTTGCTGGAGCATTGCAAAGGCCAAAAGGCATTCTCCTAAAAGCGAATGTCCCATAAGGGCAGGTGAAAGTGGTTTTTTCCTGATCTTCAGGAGCAATAGTAATCTGGTTATACCCAGAATAACCATCCAAGAAACAGTAATAGGCCTGACCAGCCAATCGATCCAACATCTGATCGATAAATGGTAGAGGGAAATGATCCTTTCGAGTGGCTTTATTAAGCCTTCTGTAATCCATACAAACCCTCCAACCAGTTACTGTCCTTGTGGGGATCAACTCATTATCTTTATTGCTCACCACAGTGACACCTCCTTTCTTAGGAACACATTGGACAGGGCTTACCCAATTGCTATCGGCAATTGGATAAATGATCCCAGCATCCAACCATTTAATTACCTCCTTTTTAACAACCTCTTTCATTGCAGGGTTAAGCCTTCTTTGTGAAGGGAATAAAAATCCCCACGCAGCGGAAGCGCATCGATTGGACCTTACGCCGTATATTAATTAACATTAAAATATCGTTACGATTACTCAAACAAAACTTTAAACTAACTTTAAAGTTGCTGTAAAATCGGTTTAAACATGCTAAAATAAATCTAAATTTATTTTAAAAACTTTTCTAACGAAAAGAGGAAGAACCGTTACAAACCTCCGTTGTAGACTTGACCCTTCTTCGCCGACAACGCTCCAACGAACGAAAACGCAGCAGCCTTCTCGCCTCTTGATCGCTGGATTTTCTTCTTTGAATGACGCAATAACCACAGAGGTTACACCGGTATGTCTCTAAGTCTAGGAGGCCAAAGACTTGTGGGAGTCTTTCTCTAAGAGGGAGGCTAGAGAGAATTCTAGGTCTTGTCTTTCAAGAGTGTCAAGTGTCATGACCAATTAGGTCTAGTGTTCTATTTATAGAAGAGAGGCCATGAATAAAATATTCAATTAAATCAATCTTTTCCAAAATTGATTCAATCTTATTCCTTGATTGATCATAATTAATCAATCATGATCAATCAATTCCCCAATTGATTAATCTTTTCCATAAATGACTAATTTCTTCCATAAGTAATTAGATCATTCCCATAAATGATTAATCACTTCCTTAAGTGATTAATTATTTACATAATTGATTAATTCATGGTTAATGAATTCTTTAATTAATTAACCACCAATTAAATATCACATATTTAATTTCCGGCCTTGAATTAATTAATTTTGCCCAAACATTGTTAGGACTTAAATTAATTAATTCATTATTTGAACTCTTTCAATCTTCCATAAATTTATATTTGAACTTCTTCAAATATTAATTTCTCTCATAATAATATATCAATATATATTATATTTATTTTCCTTAGTAAATTGAACATTTTCAATTTACCTTTAATTACTTAGTTGCCTCAAATTACTTTACGAGCTACCAGTGGGACCTTATGGACCTGCAGATCAGAAGCTCCAACGATGTGAGATTAATTGGTTAAACTCATTAACCACAATAATCAATATTCGTTAACTGTGTGTACATTCCACTATAGACTCACAGTTGCACTCTTCTCACTGCAGACATATTTTCTGTGTCCACGGAACTTAGACCAATATCGACTAGTTAGTCCTTCACGAGTGTCCGTAACACCAGCTGGGTCAAATTACCGTTTTACCCCTGGGTCACCTCTATTTCCTTAAGTACCAATTCTCCTCTAATGAACAATCTGTTTATGGTCCAACCATCAAACAGAAAACCCTCTCGTGCCATTGAGAGGGTAGGGCCCTTTGTTCAAGACTCGGAGTAACCACTTAAGGGAACACTCATCTGCTTCCCTAAAGTCGGGAAGGAGTGAATTCCATCTTGTACGATTATGTTCCCAGCTCCCCATTTGATCTTGTCCCCAAAGTGGTAGGCTTATTGAGTCGGCGTATTGGCCACTCTCACCCATACAAATCAAAGGACAATCTCTCATGAGCAGGAGTCCATAATCAACTCAGGATTAAGACTAAGTTGTCTCGGTCGTCCTAGTGAAATAGAAAACCAACTAGTTAACGGTGTTATAACTAGTGGTTACTATTTCGCGGTCCGGTCTTATCCAAACTCATTGCACAGGATACCCCCACTCGCATGTCTCCTATACAAACGCGTTGGATCGCAGCGTTTGTATCAAATACAAAGTGGGCCGTATCCATAGTGTCACCAGGATAAGGCACCCAGTCTTATCCCTATACTATAGACCCTTTAGGCTGTTTCTTGAACAATGATCCCATATGTCGCTACATATAGTTCAAGACTCATATTACAGCCTTGGATGTCTAGTTTATTGGATTAGGGTTATTATTAGGCAAAGACAAACATAAAATAACTAATAACAATTAATGGAAAAATATATCAATATTATTTCATTAATATCCGGTCAACGGTTACATTCACTATCTACGAGTTTTAGGGCATAAAACCCAACAAACTCCCACTTGAACTAAAACACTAGTTAGTGGGATGTAAATGCAATAATCTAAAGCTGGAAATGTCATTTATATTAAAATAATACAATGAACTAGGGCATCCTTATACCCATTATACATTTCTCCCACTTGCCCTAGATTAGATGGCATACATATCTCGTAGACCTAGACCTTCTAGATGACCCTCAAACATTTTAGCCGTGAGAGCCTTCGTAAATGGATCAGCGATGTTGTGCTCTGAGGCGATCTTAGTGACGATCACATCTCCTCTTTGCACAATCTCCCGTATCAGGTGATACTTCATCTCGATGTGTTTACCCCGTTTGTGGCTACGAGGTTCTTTTGAGTTGGCTACAGCCCCACTGTTGTCACAGTATAGTGTTATGGGCACGTTCATATTCGGAACTACTTCCAAATCAGTCAAGAACTTTCTGAGCCATACTGCCTCCTTAGCTGCTTCGCAAGCTGCTACATACTCAGCCTCCATGGTTGAGTCTGCTATGCATCCTTGTTTGATGCTTCTCCACACTACTGATCCTCCATTGAGGGTGAATACTGACCCTGATGTGGATTTCCTAGAATCCTTATCAGCTTGAAAGTCAGAGTCAGTGTATCCAGTAAGAATCAAATCCTTAGCTCCATACACAAGCATGTAGTCCCTCGTTCTCCGAAGATACTTGAGGATATTCTTAACCGCTCCCCAGTGGTCCAACCCTGGATTAGACTGATACCTACTGACTACTCCCACTGCATAACATATGTCAGGCCTAGTGCAGAGCATGACATACATTAAGCTGCCCACAGCTGAGGCGTAGGGAATGTGTCTCATGTTCTCAACTTCTTGAGGTGTCTTAGGAGATTGTTCCTTAGACAGGTGTACCCCATGTCTGAAGGGTAGGAGTCCCTTCTAAGAAAGTGGCGTTTGTCGATACAATCACCTTATTTTCTTGTGGGTCGTAGAAATAACCAACTCTCGTTTCTTTAGGGTAACCAACAAATTGGCACAATTTTGAACGAGGTTCCAGTTTCTTAGGATTTGTCACAAGCACGTGTGCAGGACAACCCCAGATGCGAAAGTGATGCAAACTAGGTTTACGCCCCTTCCATAACTCGAAAGGTGTTTCAGAAACACTTTTCGAGGGAACATTGTTCAAGATGTATACTGCAATCTCCACTGCATACCCCCAAAACGAGCTAGGCAATTGAGCATAGCTCATCATTGATCGAACCATGTCTAACAAGGTTCTATTTCTCCTTTCTGACACACCATTCTGCTGAGGTGTACCAGGGGCTGAGAGTTGAGATTGGATTCCATGTTCTATCATATAATCCTGGAATCTTTGATCCATATACTCCCCTCCTCGATCAGATCGAAGTACTTTAATAGATTTACCTAATAGGTTTTCAACTTCAGCCTTAAACTCCTTAAACTTTTCAAGGGCTTCAGACTTATGTCCCATTAGGTATAAGTAACCATATCTTGAATAATCATCTATAAATGAGATGAAATATTCGTACCCTCCTCGAGCTTTTACATTCATTGGACCACATAGATCCGAATGTATTAACTCTAAGGGTTCTTTGGCTCTGTAACCTTTTCCAGTAAAGGGTCTTTTGGTCATTTTTCCCTCGAGACAAGATTCACAAGGTGGTAGTGAATCATCTTCTAACTTGCTTAGAAGTCCATTCTTTACCAAACGACCGATCCTATCGATGTTTGTATGACCAAGTCTAAGATGCCAAAGATGAGTATTGTTACTTGATGGAGAAATCTTTTGCCTTTTACTTTGAGTTTCAGCAGTTTTAAATAATTCGTGATTTAAAAGTGCTTTGTTTTCGGTTGGTCTTAAAACATACAAGTTATTTTCCAATTTGGCTGAACAAATAAGTACACCATTTTTATAAATGAACGCTTCATTCATATCAAAAGTAACTGTATACGATTGTTCAATCAAACATGAAATAGAAATCAAGTTCCTCTTAATCTTGGGAACGATTAACAAACTTTCTAAAAGTAAGAATCTATTTCTAAAAAAATAACTTCACAGCTCCCACTGCTTTAGCTGAAATGACTTCTCCAGTTCCGACCCTGAGTGTCATTTCTCCATCGTTCAACTGCCGAAATGAACTATTTTCCTGAAAAGAAGAGCAAACATGATTAGTTGCTCCTGAATCAAGTATCCAGGTAAACTCATCATGTTCTACCAGGCATGTTTCTAAAACCAGTAAATCAAATTTACCTTCTTTTTCCTTCTTTTTCTCAACAAGGTACTTTGGGCAGTTTCTCTTCCAATGTCCATCTACATTGCAGTGAAAACACTTGCCCTTGTCTGCCACAGCTTTGGCTTTTCCCTTGCTTTTAGCAGCAGTACTGGGAGCTTTCCCCTTGTTTCCTTTCTTCTTCTGAGTTTTCTTTGAAGAAGTGGCTACAGATTTAGTTCCAGAGGATGAACCCTTCTCGAACTTTCTTTTGGAGTGAACAACGTTTGCCTCTCCTTCTATCTGTCCCTTGTTCTTAAGAAGAGACTGATAGAGCTGTAGCTCATTAAGGAGGCTAGTCAGGTTGAATGTTATTTTATTCATCATTGCATTGCTTCGAAACTGCAGAAAACTCTTCGAAAGAGATTCTAAGATGAATGCAACCTGACTACGCTCATCTATGACCGCCCCGTTTGCCTCTGCCACGTTGAATTGGACCATCATATCCAGGACATGCTCCCGAACAGACGTACCCTCTTTCATGCGACAACTATAAACGTATTTGAGAGCGTCATGGTGGAGTTGGTAGGACGGTTGTCCAAACATCTCCCGGAGAGAGTTCATAATCTCCCTCGCTGTTACCATGCCCTCATGCCTTTTAGCCAAAACTTCAGATAAGCTGGCTAAGATATAGACGCGAGTCTTATCATTGGCCTTTGTCCAGCGGTCATAAGCATCCTTAACTGCCTGGGATGCATTACGAGCAGGGGTTGGAGGACAATCCTCCGTTAAGACGAACCGCAGATCACCGACAACAAGAATCGTATTCAAGTTTGACTTCCACGTAGCATAATTTTCGCCGGTTAATTTCTCATTTTTAAGCAGAGAGACAATTGAGGAAGACATTGCTGAAATTTAAACAAACAATGACCGTATTAGTTATCTTTGCCTTAACTCATCATACAAGCAAACAATTGCACACAATCCAATCAATTTAGCAAAACAGACAATCACAGAACCCTAAAACTATTGATTTAGTTTTGCAACGACGTTTCAGAGGTTTAGAATATCAGCCACCGAAGGGTGATCAGGTACTCCTCCTTTGAAATGAGACACCTCTCAGCTAATTCCAATTCCAGAATAACTCATATTCCTATAGACATTAGCCACCGTTGTTCGGTCAAGGATTTGTTAACACTTTTAACTCATCCTCGTAAGTGTAACCCTCCCACTTTCAGATCTCAGAGGCACGCACCAACAGGCTACCGAAGGAAAAGACAACTGTTGGTGATTAGCCTAAGAGCTCCTATCCTTTTCAGGAGTTCACGATGTTCCGAATCCTATGACCAGGCCCTCCGAAGGGATGGATGCGCCAGGGCAACCTGCAGGCGGATCATAGGACTCTCACGGTGTGAACTATGGGCGGAGACCGAGGGATACGTTGACACGTGTCCCGCTCCCACTTACTCTAGACATTTTTCCCATTCACCTTGATATTGATCCATGCAAACACTTTCCGAAGGGAGGCCGCTCCTAGGGCGACTCGAAGCCGAGCATGAATCTCATGTTGTGAATATAGGGACGTAGGAGCAAAACTTGATTTAAATCTCGTTTTGTAATTTTCCTCCCACTGAAAATGTCCTAAGGTTAATATAGGGTTGTTTAACTTAGATAGTATTCGGCTAAGTCAATCTATCTAAGTCTGATCCTATTATAACAATTATGGAAAGGATTCAACTGCAATCTTTTGGGTAAATTAAACTTCTTTTAATAAACCCAACATTGCAAGTCAACATTACTATGGTTAATTCAACTCAATCCGGTTAGTTCCCAGGTAGGAGGTGTTCCGTAAACCGTCAACTTAAATACCCCCAACCTTAGACAGAACTTTACCGAGAGAGTTCCCTTATAACCTCAGTAATGTAAGGTCTTTACTCTAAAGATCTAGGTGCATTAAACACTTTTAATAAACCTAGTGACATTGCATGCTAACATTTAACTATGATTAATTCAACTCCGGTATTCCAGGTCAGTTCCCAGGTAGGAGGTGTTCCGTAAACCGTCAACTTAAATACCCCCAACCTTAGACAGAACATTACCGGTGGAGTTCCCTTATAATCATAGCAATGTTTTTCCTACTTAGTAAATTAAAACTATTTTTAATTCTAAGTAAGAAAAGATTCTAATCCTATTAGAAATCGATCTAGGTCTAATTAATTTTAAACAATTTAAAATTAATCCAATTTATCCTATGATCTTATGTTTGCATGCAAATCTTGATTATAGATTGACGGTTTCTAATCATTAATATTGAAGAACTATTTCAAATTTTAGTGATTAATCCTATAATCAAGAATCTAGGGTTTAATTCATTCAACAATCTCATTCAAATTGAATAATTAAGCCACATCAATTGCATGAATAATATAACAATTATATTAATAACTATGGATGTTTCATGCTTCATGCAATTTTGATTTTCTTTTATTATAACAATTATAAGCCAATCAAGAAAATCAACCAAACATGCTTCATTCATCACATTAAACATAACTATTTATATTTAATTTAAGTAATGACATGCTTCATGCTTTCCAATTTTTCATATAAATTAATATACACTTATATTAAAAAAATATGAAAACAAATCCATGCATTTAAACATACATTATAACAATTTATAATATATAAAAAATGCATGAGCATGTTTATAACCTAAGGTGGGATTAAATAATCTATATGACATCCATAAAGCATATAAATAGCAATTGAACCGGTTAATTTTGGCCCCTAGGATAAAATAAAGCATTAAATTACATTAATTTAGCTAAATTCTATCCTAAAAAATCCATGTACAGCTCCGGAATTGGCCTAGACAGCACGAACCGCCCCGAACCACCTCGAACCGGCCTCCAAAATCACGAACCATGCCAAAAATTGGCTGAACCGGACCAAATAGGTCCCAGCCCAGCCGAACCGGTCCGAACCGGACCGGTTACACCTTGAACCGCGCCTTTTGAAACCCTAGGTCGCGCCTCCATCGTGACAGCGTCGAGACGCTGTGTGGATTAGCGTCCCGACGCTGTGCGTTTTCCATATCTGGCGCCTGCGTAATCGAGACAGCGTCGAGACGCTGTTGAGGTAGCGTCCCGACGTTGTGTGCTTTCCTTACCGAGCGCCTTCGGTATCGAGACAGCGTCGAGACGCTGTTGAAGGAGCGTCCCGACGCTGTTGCGTCTGGAGGCAGAATCTGGGCAAAACAGCAACGATTTCTTTGATTTCGGCCCCGATTTCAGTGACGATTGCTCCGATTTTCATCTCATAAAAACCTATTCTAGACCCGGACTTACATAGGACTCGATTTTACATAATATACCCGAAACACCGGGCCTTACATGATCAAAATCACATAAAAATAAAATCTATGGCCATAAAATTAACCCAAACAGTTCAATGCAAACCGAACATACAATATGCATAAATCCCACCTATTAGAGCCTATCGCAACTTTTAAAATTAATTAATAGGGACAGCGATGGCTCTGATGCCGATTGAAGGGAATAAAAATCCCCACGCAGCGGAAGCGCATCGATTGGACCTTACGCCGTATATTAATTAACATTAAAATATCGTTACGATTACTCAAACAAAACTTTAAACTAACTTTAAAGTTGCTGTAAAATCGGTTTAAACATGCTAAAATAAATCTAAATTTATTTTAAAAACTTTTCTAACGAAAAGAGGAAGAACCGTTACAAACCTCCGTTGTAGACTTGACCCTTCTTCGCCGACAACGCTCCAACGAACGAAAACGCAGCAGCCTTCTCGCCTCTTGATCGCTGGATTTTCTTCTTTGAATGACGCAATAACCACAGAGGTTACACCGGTATGTCTCTAAGTCTAGGAGGCCAAAGACTTGTGGGAGTCTTTCTCTAAGAGGGAGGCTAGAGAGAATTCTAGGTCTTGTCTTTCAAGAGTGTCAAGTGTCATGACCAATTAGGTCTAGTGTTCTATTTATAGAAGAGAGGCCATGAATAAAATATTCAATTAAATCAATCTTTTCCAAAATTGATTCAATCTTATTCCTTGATTGATCATAATTAATCAATCATGATCAATCAATTCCCCAATTGATTAATCTTTTCCATAAATGACTAATTTCTTCCATAAGTAATTAGATCATTCCCATAAATGATTAATCACTTCCTTAAGTGATTAATTATTTACATAATTGATTAATTCATGGTTAATGAATTCTTTAATTAATTAACCACCAATTAAATATCACATATTTAATTTCCGGCCTTGAATTAATTAATTTTGCCCAAACATTGTTAGGACTTAAATTAATTAATTCATTATTTGAACTCTTTCAATCTTCCATAAATTTATATTTGAACTTCTTCAAATATTAATTTCTCTCATAATAATATATCAATATATATTATATTTATTTCCCTTAGTAAATTGAACATTTTCAATTTACCTTTAATTACTTAGTTGCCTCAAATTACTTTACGAGCTACCAGTGGGACCTTATGGACCTGCAGATCAGAAGCTCCAACGATGTGAGATTAATTGGTTAAACTCATTAACCACAATAATCAATATTCGTTAACTGTGTGTACATTCCACTATAGACTCACAGTTGCACTCTTCTCACTGCAGACATATTTTCTGTGTCCACGGAACTTAGACCAATATCGACTAGTTAGTCCTTCACGAGTGTCCGTAACACCAGCTGGGTCAAATTACCGTTTTACCCCTGGGTCACCTCTATTTCCTTAAGTACCAATTCTCCTCTAATGAACAATCTGTTTATGGTCCAACCATCAAACAGAAAACCCTCTCGTGCCATTGAGAGGGTAGGGCCCTTTGTTCAAGACTCGGAGTAACCACTTAAGGGAACACTCATCTGAAAATACTTGAGGAAATATAATCAAACATATGAATGTTTAAATTCTAAACCATTTTTATACCAAATGTTTTTTAAAAAATAAAAACACTTAGAGTGTGTTTGGTTTAACTTTTCAAATTTTTAATTTAAAAAAAAATATCATTTTGAAAAAAATTATAATGTTTAGCAACCATGAAAAATGACTTATTAAAAAATGAGATTAAGAAATAAACTATTTTGAGAGAAACACTTGAAAGTAAATTTTTTAAAAAGAGTTTTTAAGTATATAATAACTTGGGTATAAAACACACTTATGAGAAAATATAACCAAACATATGAGTGTTTAAATTATAAACAATTTTTATACAAAATGTTTAAAATAAAATACATTCATGAAAAACATTTAAACTAAAAGGTATTCCAAATGGACCCTTAAACTACAAAGAATTCCAAACAGACCCTTATAATAGAGAAAATTTGTGGTGGGTTATTTAGGTCTCGTTTAATAACGTTCATGTTTTCTGTTTTTTGTTTTTGTTTCTCATTTTTTAAGAAACATGTGTGTTTGATAATACTTTTGTTTTTTTTTTTTTCTAAATTTTAAGAAATGTTTCCAAATATCAAAATTTGGGAAACTATAACTTGTTTTGTTTTACTTGTTTTTTTTAAGGGGAAATTTCTTATGGTATTTGTTGGAGAGGGAGAGTTTGTTAGGGAAACGGACCGTAACGACTTGTATTTTCCAATATTGTCCTTCTTACAATAAATGTGGATGCGATTAAATAGAAACTTTAAATACTTCTTAATTGAAAAACAACGCTATTTTCAACAAAAAAAAAAAATTGAAAAACAAGGCTTAAAATCCAAGCAAGTCCAATATGAAAAAAAAAACAAAAAAAACTACGTAATACACTAAAATCCTATAGATTAAAGGGAAATTTGTACGGATGACCTATTTTCGGGGGCCCTAATAAAATTTTCCTTACCTTTTCAGAATAATGGAGAATGCCCTTTTGTTGATGTCACTGCACACACTTTATGACCGTCTTGCCCCTCCGACCCAATCCTTTTGCTGAGGTTCGAGAAGCGAGTTCGCGGAACAAGAGTACGGACATTGTTCTCATTTTTTTAATTGCTTTTAATCTATTCGCGATTCTCGCTCTCGACGTCATACTCTCATTCGCGCTCTTGCTTCTTGGACCTCGTTAGGAATGACACAATTGTGCCCCTCATATTGAACCATTGAGAACGTTCTGGGGAAACTCCAAGCAAAGGGAGAATATTCTAATTTTGAGTTCTTGCATCAAAGCTCGATATGATTGCAGATGAGCTTAGATGTAAGAATCCAAAATTAGAAAAAATCGAGAAACTCGAACCTGGATTCATGAGTCATGTTATCCAGTCTAAGAAACTCTCCAGAATCAGCCAGAAACAACCAGGGAAGGAAGTCGTCTTCGAGGTCATAGTTTAAGGTTCTAAATATATAAATCAATTAATAGGTTGCAGCAGTCAATCATATATGTATACGCAAGTATTCTGATCTGTGATCGATGTGGTCTTGAGAACTGTCCTCAATTATTAGTACATGAATAAAATCTGGTTTAGGCAATCGTATAATATGTGATGATTCTTCCCAAGATGTCAAATTCTCGTTCCTCCAGCCCAGCCTTACCAAATCCCGCTCCCGATACACGAACGCGCTTAACGCTTGGGCGTCTTCCTCCTTCTTTAATTTAATCGCTTTTAATCAGTTCACGGTTCTCGCTCTCGATATGCGCTCTCATTCGTGCTCTCGCTCCGTGGACCTCCTCGATAATTTAAAGGGTGCTAGCAGACGTTTCGTCACTTCAATGCCTCGGTTACTTAAACGGCGCTCTTAAATGTATTTTCACTTTAATTCATTGGTTACTTAAATCTAGGCATTAAACTGAAGAGACGGCTGAGTGCGAGATCAAGAGCGAGAGCGAGATGGAGGTCGAGATTAAGAGAATAGAGCGTTCGTACAAATTTTCCTTCCCTTTTTGTGTTGCACTGTGATGAAATCTCGATTTTTGCTCTCAGTGCTCTCGGTCTCGATCTCGCACTTGATACACCTCACACTTCAATCGTTCCTTCGTCCACAGAACAGTGTTCGAATCATTCTTTTGTCCACATCATGCAACGAATAATTTACATAAAATGACATGTGCTTTGTAGTATACATGATGATGACAGAACCTCACAGACCAAATTACAATATTAGTTCTCAAAACAACTTCGCTCACACACAAATCAAATTACAATATCCTCTTCATATATTAAATATTAGTTCTCAAATGAACATCTAACGCAATAACTAATCGGATTACAATAACCTATTCATATATTAACTTTTACTTCTAAGAACAACATGATAGCAAATCAGATTACAATATATTAATTATTAAGCGAACAACATCCCCCTTCAGTGCGAGTTGCAATGGTCTGCTAGAGTTCTGGTATCTTCAAAAATCAGCTGATGGACTGGCAGGGGCGGATCCATGAAGGGGTCGGGGGGGCACGTGCCTCCCTCAAATTATCATGTCTTTATATTCTTAATATGATATAAGGGAACCTTTATTATATTAATATCTAAAAATCGTCTTATGTAATTAAACTAAAGGTTGGATTAGTGGTTAGTGGGGGCACGAGGTTCACCATGCAAGCTTGAGGTCAGGCTTTAAATCATGCGAAAGTCAATAATTTTTTCCGAATTTTCCACTTTAGTTTGGATTGAATTTTCAGCTTAATCGAAAATCCAAAAAGGTATATCAATATTAGTTGTTATAGGCAATTTTGGACCACCCCGATATACAAGGAGCTGACGAGGACAACCGGGGAGAAATCGGGCTGAAAGATGGACCAAGGAGGCAAAACTGCAAATGGGACGGACCAAGACCAAAGGGGTCGGGTTTTCAGCCCGCTCGTGCGGGCCGACTCCGTTCGATGTCGTTTGGTCCCCACCGCCTTTGGCCGCCTCGGTTTCGCCTAGTTTGACCTAAAATGCCTCCGAATCCCTAAAAACCCTAGGAGGATGAGCAGGTATTTATATCCCTCTTCGCCACTGAAGAGGGGATCCCGAATTCTATCCCTAAACTCTACTCTCTATTCTCTGCTTTCTCCTCTTGCTCTTACTTTTCCACTCCCTACCGTTCTGTTTGCTGACTTAAGCATCGGAGCCGGTGTGGCGAGCACCACACCGGTGTGTAGGTTTACTGTCTTGCAGGCCACGTCTTCCCCCCTCATCTACAAATTTACCGTTGGTGGCACGTGAAGGTCAGGTGAGATCCTCTGGCCAAAATCGACCATCAACATTAGTTATTCACATAATTTGATATTGTGTGTTTTTTTATCATTTTCAGAGTTAATACTAGAATACATAATTCATCGTAACTTGTCGTCAAGAATCATATCATCATTTGACACGATAAGTAAGATTTTTATTGTTATGAGCCTTTTAGTTATAATTTTTAATCTAGGAAATTGTAGTTAATGTTGTTTTAATTAATATTTGTGTAGACTTAATTCAAAATCAAAATTGAGAGATACTATAACAGAATAACAACAGAGTCATCATCCCCAAGAAAGAAAAGTAATACTAGTTCTGATTGTGATAGATCTTATACAGAAGTCAATAATTTTTTCCTAATTTTCCACCGCAGTCATTCTAAAATAAAAATCTGCATTCTTTTTCTAGTAAAAGAAAAATTAAACTTTTGGTTTCAAAAAAATAATAAATAAATAAATAAACTTTTAGTTTGGATTGAATTTTCAGCTTAATCGAAAATCCAAAAAGGTATATCAATATCAGTTATTCACATAATTTGATATTGTGTTTTTTTTTTATTATTTTCAGAGTTAATACTAGAAGACATAATTCATCGTAACTCGTCGTCAATAATCATATTATCATTTGACACGACAAGTAAGATTCTTATTGTTATGAGCCTTTTAGTTATAATTTTTAATCTAGGAAATTGTAATTAATGTTGTTTTAATTAATATTTGTGTAGACTTAATTCAAAATCAAAATTGAGAGATACTATCAAAGAATAACAACGGAGTCATCATCCCCAAGAAAGAAAAGTAATACTAGTTCTGATTGTGATAGATCTTATACAGAAATCAATTAAGGAGAGCTACTCGCAGATCCTGGTTTAAGAACTAAAAATTTGTTATTACAATTTTAATATTCAAGATCAAGTTGTAGAACATATTTACAAAAAGGTCATTGTCAGCCTCGAAATCATATTTTTCCATTGAAGAAATTTGGAGCAAAGTCAAGACGATTTAATCCAGTTTGATTTAATGAATATTCTAATTGGTTAGAATATAGTATTTCAAAGGATGTTGCATTTTGTTTATGTTGTTATTTGTTCAGACCAGAAGTTAGTGAACAATCAGGAGGTGAATGTTTTGTAAGTGAAAGGTTTTCTAATTGGAAGAAAAAAGAGAAATTGCAAATTCATGTTGGTGGTCCTAATAGTGCACATAATCAAGCTTGGGGTAAATGTGAGGCTCTTTTGAGACAAGAGCAACATATTGAGACATTTTTTAATAGGATGTAATATCAAGCACGAGTTGAGTATCGGACTCGATTACATTTTTATGTATATTGTGCCCCCCTAAATGAAATTCCTGGATCCGCCACTGTGGACTGGACGACGTTTCATCGGTGACATAATTTCCCTCCTAGTACGTTCTTCATGGCTCATGTAATACTGAACGGTTGGTTACAGAAGTTGACAGAGACTCTCATATTCTCTGATGAAACTCTCCGGTTAGAAACAATCGCAGTTGCGAAGGCTAAACTCCAAGCAAATGGAGGATATGTTCTTACTAAGACTCTTAGATGGAACATATACTCCCTTTGCATGGAGTTTAGCCTTCACATACGCAATTGTTTCTGACTGGAGAGTTTCATCAGTGAATATGGGAAATATCTGTCAACTTCTGTAAACAGCCACGGTATTACACGAGCCATTGAGAACGTTTTGGTGGTGATTGAGAGGGAAATTGCATCACCGACGAAACGTCATCCAGTCCATTGTACCCATATCGCATTCGTACTGCATTCCTTCGAGGTTTTTCTTGTTCGAGCTCTCAACAAACAGTTAAAGGCGTCATAGAAGTTTTGGAACGTCGACTGTTGGAAGGGGAGAAATGAAGAAGTGAGAGACGCAGCCTAGAATTTTTGGTGATGAGAGGTATGTGAGGGGGTCGTTTAAGTAACCGCGAATTTAAAGTGAAGAGAGAGAAGTCATAGCGTCGTTCAAGTAACCAAGGAAGCCAAGGCCGTTTAAGTTACTGAGGTGGTCCGAGAAGCGAGAGCAAGAGCGAGGACCGAGATTGCGTTGTTGGGAGTGCGACCAAAGTCCCACATCAGCTAGATAAGGGGATGACCATGAGTTTATAAGGGAGGACAGCTATCTCCACTAGTATGAGGCCTTTTGGAGTGAACCAAAAGCAAAGCCATGAGGGTTATGCCCAAAGTGGACAATATCATACGATTGTGGAGATATGTGTAGTGTCCCGTAATTCTTTATCATCTGGTATCAGAGCCATACCCCAAACATAGCCGTGTCGGATAAAATCCTCAGGTACCGAACAAAGAAGTTGTGAGCCTAAGTAGTAATGGGGAAATCCGTTGTTAAGCTCTGGGCAGGCAATATACTTCGGAGAAAAGGAATTGTCCTGGAATTGGAACCCAGAGAGTTTGACGAACTCGATGCTATCTCCACTAGTATGAGACCTTTTGGAGTGAACCAAAAGCAAAGCCATAAGGGTTATGCCCAAAGTGGACAATATCATACGATTGTGGAGATATGTGTAGTGTCCCGTAATTCCTTATCACGCGTACCGAGAACGAGAACTTAAAGGGCATTGGGCCGGATGGACAATGTGATGATAAAGTGTGCGTGGTGACATCAGCAAAATGGCATTCTCCATTATTCTGAAAAGGTAGGGCAAATGGCCCCCGAAAGTAGGTCGTCCATACAAATTTTCCTAGATTAAAAGTTCCATATTAGTTATACCAAAATGTTAGGCTTAAGGTGCATTGGAATGCCAAAGCAAGCATGGTAATTGGCATGTACCCTCGATCAAGAGGTTAGAGGTTCAAATTCCTCCACTGTTGTACTAAAAAAAAAAAGTGCATTGGAACATGTAAAATCTATTTTAAAAAAATCTTAACCGTTTTAGGTGTTTGGTAATGCAGGGGGAGGTCCCTCCTCCCTCAATTTTTTTTTTTAAAAAAAAAAAGTGGGAGAAGAGAGAAGAAGAAAAAAAACACTTGTTGGCTACCGGCGAGCAGTGGTCGCCGGCCGCCGACGATTTACTGAAGAAAAAGAATGAAGAGGTTGAAGAAAAAAGAAGAAGAAGAAGAATAAGAGAGAGAGGGAGAAATAATTAAAAAATAATAATAAATAATTTTTTTTATTATTTTAATATATTTTTATTTAGAAAATTCTAAAAATATTTTTTTATTAAAATAATAGTGCCACGTCAGCAAACTGTTAGGGTTTAACAGAAAATTGGACGGAGGGACCAAAAGTGTAACGAAATCCAAACCTCAGGGATAGTTTTGTTGAGTTTTAAAACTCAGGGACCAAAAGTGTATTTTTCCCATTTTTGTACTAACCTTTATGTCGTCGCCTTTTTTTTCTTCTTTTCTTTTTATCTACTTTTGTTATTAACTAGATTAAAATTTACCATTTTTTTTTCTTTTGAGTACATCATCTTGATTCAAAATTACCTTTGATATTACCTTTGATCTCCATACTTTGATTGAATTAATATAGTTCATTTCGTACTTTTACGTGTAACTATTTAGTTTTATATTTTCAAATAAGAATTTTATCAACTTTAGTATGTAAAATAAGTAGATTGATAAATCACTTAAGAACCAAGATGTGTTTGCAAATCAAATTTTGAAAACATTGGAAAGAAATACAATTTTATTATTTTTTGTTTTTCAATTTTGCATTGAAACTTAATTGTATTTTTTTTTCCTATAAAATTTTGATAATTTCTTTCTATATGTTTCAATGTGTGTTATAGCTTTTTGATTATTATATATATTAATTATATTTAATATATATATATATATACACCAAACACAAAACTTGCTTCTGTTTCTATTTTTCAAGAAACAAAAATAATCATCAAGATATTCTTGTTTTTAACTCTAGAAAAAGAATAAACGGGAAATAGAAAACCAGAAAACAGAAACATTACCAAGCAAAGCCTTATATTATACGTAAAATGAATCTGTAACGATATTGAGTTACACTAATATTACATTAGCAGCTACATAATACATTATAAGGCTTGGGAGTGGTTGGTAAAAGAGGAAAGCAACGCCAAAATTAAACATCTCACTGAACTTGAGCTTGAGCATGGTGATCTTAAGAAGTTGGGACGTTGTGATCCTCTTTTGAAGTCTAATATAGCAATGAAGTTTGATTTGGGTTTCACTTGTTCTTCTTGCCACCAGCCAGAATCCTTTGGATTTGGAGACCTCTGCTGAATGCTTGATTGAATAGGAGCCTGGTCTGGAACTCCGACACAAAAGGGAACCAGGCGAGCACGGCCACGGGTGCGAAAATGGCAACTCCCATCACATACTCATACCCTCTGGCTAGAGCTTTCACTGATCCCCACATCCCCACTGCTTTCATAATAGGTCTGCATGCTTGTGCTATCTACAACCACCATAAAACAACTCTACTAATAAAAAAAAAAAAAAAAGTGAACTATACATATGGCACGCTTCCCAAAATTTCGAAAGAATCATCTAGCAGTTGTTCTTAAAAACAGATTCTTGATTCTGTTTAGAGTTATGTTTTTAAGATACAAATCAAAGATTACTATGCGCTTATTTTGAAAGGAAAATCTATTCTGCACCATACTCCCAAACAGCCCATATCTTCAAATAAATGCGTAAATCTACTTGGCAAGTTTTAAGATGGCTCCATCATATTGGGGGGAAAATATAGTTTCAGACACGTTTATGCAGTGATGGAAATTCATTTCCCCGGGGCTAGAGAGAGGGAAAGTTCAATGGTATTAGCGATAAGATGAGTCATAATCAAAATCAAAGCCTAAAATTTACGATTAGAGTGAGGGGCAGAGATAGTTAGAGAGTGAATGAAATGCATGGGATTTTTGAGTGACATACTTGTAAAATAGCCCAGCCGGTAGGCGTGAAGGCTAGAATGCTAGCAAAAATGTCGCCAACTGTGAGATGAAGAAGCGTAAAGAGCATCGCTACTATGACCACTGATCCAATAAACAGGAACAACTTCAGTAGTCTGAACAATAGCTGGAAGTCTGCACTGAATTTCTTTCTACCCATGGATACAATCTGCAGTTCAAACGTTCATCAGTGAGTTCAGTAATTCTGAAAATAAATAGGGTTTCTATGATGCAGGAAAAGTCATTGGAGTTCAATCATTAACCTTAAGTATAACCATCACGGCAACAATGACAAGCCAGGACAATCCATACACCTGAAATTGAAAAAAGAAAAAGGAGAGGTCTCAACTCAACTATGGTCATTTAAACAAAAAAATCAGTTTTCCTGTTCAATTGTTTGTTCCCCAAAACCAAAAGGGAATGGGATGCTTACCGTGATGCTTTTGTTATTTGCAGCCACGTGTAGATGATACACTATTCCATACTGATAGAGAAAGAATCGGATAGATAGAATGATTTCCAAGAAGCGTCCAACGAATCCAGTGTGCTGAAGGTGTTCTTGTTCCTCCTCCCACCAGGACTCCCAACTTTTATTTGCAGGCACACCAATACCACCTCTGCTGTTCATCCATTTTGACCAATCATCCCAATCATCGACTATCTTTTGCCATTCAAAACCTGAAGGGTTGAAAAGGAATGGGGCAAATAACCAGGAAACAACCAAGAACCACATTGAGGCTGTGACAAAAATATAAGCCATGGCATCAGTAGTAGCTGACCCGTATATCTGGTAAACTATAAGCATTATCATAAGCTCTAGTCCTTTGACAAAGTGACTCCTTGAATACATCCTATAGTTCTCAGCATATTTCTCATGCCGCACAACAAAACCACGACCGGTAGCTCTATACTTTGCCCCACCATGAAGGATTGTGCGCCCATAATAGTGGACCTTTGTGCCAAGAGAGAAGGTGAAGAAAACGGATGCTAGTTGTAATTGCATGATTATTAAGTCACCTATTGCAGTCCTGAACCCTCTCTCAAGCCCAATTTCCATGATCATTGGCAAGGCAGTTAAAAGACCTAACTGAACAACTGATTGTGAAGCCATGGCCGCCTTCAAAGGATTATCTCCTTTTGATCTTGCATATTTCATTATGGACTTCTCCAATCCACTCAATGACAGATAAAGTCTACCGTATAAGAAAGCATATACTGTCATTACAATCATCTGGCATGACAAAAAGAACAAATAATCATTGCATGGGAGAAAATTTCCGAGCTAATAAAGCAAACTAAATATGCAAATTAGTTCAGAAACTGAAAAGCACATTAAGACATGAAAACTTACCATTGCACTGACATAAAATCCTACTGTTGTGAAATAAAAAGACAGCATGCGGAAAAAGTCGAAACGATGACCCAGACGATAGATGTCTCTGCTGAGAATTTGCTCTCCATTACCACAAGCTACCTTTGCCTCAAAAAGAGAGATTTGATTGAGACCAACATCTCTCCCCTTCCCAACTTGAATATACTCATGGTGGGTTACATTTCCTCGTCTCAAAGTTGAGTTGAAGCCTAGGGAGGAAAAATTTTACAAGGAGATGATAAAAAATTGAGAAGAAAAATTCACTTGACTAGTGGAAGTAAAGTTTAAAGGAAAATACCAGCAAAGATATCCTCACTGAGGTTGACGCCTCGAGAAGCTTTGCTCATGCCCCCACGAGTAATATGGAAGATTCGATCAAAAACGTCAGGATGACCATAGTGGAACCTCACCCTAGAACCAGCCAATACAGGTTATCAATGTGTATACAAAATATGCTCGCATTTAGTTGGACTGACTGCTGAGCAATAAACAAATTCATCATGTTCAATCTAGTATAAGTCCCCCAAATATTCACCATTATGCAATTAAAAAAAAAAAAAAAAAAGTTGATCCTTCCATGTTAATTGTTAAGTCATTACAAGAGAATTCACATTAAAACTCTGTCCATGCAACATATTAGAACTCTATAAAAGTTATGAATCCTTCAGTTCTGCTTAGTTTTAATTTTAACTACTTTCTAAATGTGATTAAGTTTATTTTGAAATATGTACATCCATCAGCAACTTGGAATCTCGAGTACAGTTTTCCAGGAAGACTGCTTTGCTCGAATATGAATAATATCCGTGTTGGTTAAGAAGATATGTAAAATAAATTAAGTACAAGAAGGAAAGCATACTTTAAAGGCCTTGCAAGAACCCTCTGACCAATCGTAACAAAGCTAGTTTCTTGATTTGACATAAACCAAGCCAGAGAAGAAACACTGCAGTGCGAAAACAATTGAAGTTAGAAAGAAGACATGGTTTTTTGTAGCTCTTGTTAAGAAAGAAAACCAACCTTCCAGTAAAGATATGTTCACGCACACCCAAAATTGTAGGTGGACGAACACCATGGTCCTCATTGAACTCTTCTAAAAGGTTTCGCATTTTGAAAGCTTCTTCCAAGTAATTATCCTAGAAGGGATTCAGGAAGTTAATCATCATTATTTAGCATCTAAGCCATAGCTAAAAAGCTAGTAATATCCCGCTTTTGATGGTTCACCTGATTCATGTCAATTGCTTGAAGTGCTTCACCTCTGGTAAAAATTATTGCATGGTTCTGATTTTCAGGTTTCCCTTCTCCAATCTTAGCTGTACCAGGTAGCTTAATCCGATAGATTTCCTTAAAATAAGAGCAAAGAAAAAAAGATTACTCTATCGGTAAGGTGAACTAACATTTTTTATCCTCAAGTATAACTAATGATTACCTGGTCAAGATTATCAACAGCTTTGACCAATACAGAATAGTAAACTTTCTGCACTTTTCCACCTTCTCTCTCCTCAACTTCATCAATATACGCCACCCGAAGAGAAGGATTACTGTGCCAAAAAAGAAAGTGATTGAAAAAAAAAAAAAGAAAGAAAAAGATTCTTCAATGAATTGCACCAAGCAAAAAGAAGTTTGAAAAGATCATTAACCCTATTAGACTGAAGATGTTGGTGAACATACTTAACCATCAGATTCAGGATGTCTGTAGCTCGCCGATCCCCACTCCGTTTCTGATTTCCATAGTTCTGGCAAGTAGCAACATATGTGAATTTCATGTCAGCCACGGCCTCTAATTGAGCATATAGGGACCTCTGGCTTCTTTTATCCTCTTCGGATGGAACTGTGATCGCTTTGTACCCTTCAAGTATCTCTATCATTATCAAAACAATCATTAAGGAAACCACAATTAGTTAATACTCGTTAGAGAGAAAGCACATGAACAGTACAGATTAGGAAACAAGACATCTCAAGCACTCAATGATTGCAGGAATAAAAAACAAGCCTTCTCAAGATCTAAATTTGATTGCAGATTACTGGAAAATTTTAACATGCACATGCTTACCACTCTCAGAAGCCATGTCAAGAAATGCCTGAAGCTTCAGAGCCCTTCGATAATACATCATACCCCTAACTGCAATAACTGTGTTAATACCAGTGATAAGATGCATAAATGAACTCAGAAGTAACTGTAATGCTTTTAAGCTACCTGTTCTGGATAGAGTTTGTCCTCGTAAGGAGGCCCAATGACGGAGGTGTAATATGTTTTCTTCATTTTCCAAAATCTCACTGTCTTTTTTACAATTGAGTCGCTCCATGAAGTTGTTCCATTCATCTAGCAAGAAGGCAAATGTTCATGAGATAAGTTGAACAGAAATCACTTATCAAAGAACCAAGAGATATTTGGGTCGTTTCTCTATATCACTTACCTGGAAAGATCTTCTGCAAGTAATATATTATGGAGACACCATCTTCATTTTCCATCTCAAGGTCAGTTTTAGAATAGACCGTCTCTTCACTATAGTATGGAGTCAAAACGCTGTTCATAAACCCAAAAATATTCATCTCAGGGTCAGTTCTAGAACAGTCTTTTCACTATACTTTGGAGTCATGAAGCTGTCAACAACCCAAAAATATTACCAAGTACAGAAGAACTGAGGTATACATGTAACATTTATTTTTAATGAAAGATGTTTCTTAAGAAAAACCAAAAAGTAATTTCATTGAAAGTGCTAAGAGGTTGAATAAAATCTCTCAACTTTATATCAAAGATTAAAAGAAAAATCAGTTATTGCATTGATAAGACATGAAACGTGAATATGTGCTTCATAAAGCTGCCAGTACATTTATAACTTATTTTAGTTTGTAACCTCAGATCTTTAATCTTAGCCTCAGGGACAAGCATACCCTAGAGAAAGGATGATGCATTGCATCCAATCTCAAATTCAGAAAGAACTATAAATAGAATAGAGATATGCTGTCTGCTCATATATAGTTGAGAAAGCTAGACCTGAATGATAACATCTTACGGACTCGTGGGGCACGTGGCATATCCATAAACAATGAATTTGTGAAAAATGCAATTCTTCTTCGTGCTTCAAGATTTATAGGAACTTCGGTGGCAGATTCTTTCACAGTTAATAGTAGATAGAGGCGTCTAATCTGACATAGCCACAAAAACAAGATTGCGTTATTTCAATTAATCAATTAAAATCATAGAACGATGGATAATTTCTCGAAATTACTATTATTCATTTTCAATATGCCCACCTGCTCTTCCCATTGAGCTGAAACTGGAGGAGGAAAGTTTATGGCAGGTTTAGTGTCAGTACCAGCAAAGAGTTGCCTTCCAGAGTCCTTGTTATGACCCAGTTCTGCCAATTCACTGAAAGATTTAACAAAAGAAAGAGCCACCATTTTAGTAAATAACAGCAGCTATTTGAAGGATGCCAGTAGACAAAAATAAATTTACATCAAATTGCACAAAATATATTTGCTAACCGGACTTCGTTGAGCATCATATCTCGAGTGACAACTTCTAACATATCTTGCAGCAAAAGCACCACTGTATCTCGCTTGGATGGATCGCTATCTTTCTGAAACAGGGAAAACAAGAAAAAAGTTTCCAATCTGAATAATAATAGACCAGCAGACACTTCAAAAATGCATCATAACTCACCAAGATCTCCACGAGTTCCACAAATTTCTGGCACAAAATGAGTAAAGGACCCATTTTGAAGTTTGTAAGAAGTGTGTTCTTTGAAATGTTGTTTTCAACTTCTTTAATAATGGTTCCAATAATCCTGTTAAAGTCAAAGTGGAATTAGAATTCAAGTAAACAATTGACACAGATTCTCATTTCCCCATTAAGTTATATCATCTTGCAGAAACAGAATTGCAGTTTATGCCTTATTTCAACCCCGGATGATTGGTACTCCAAAAACATTTACAAGTAACCCATAAACAACCATAGATGAAGGTCGTTCACATTAAAAAAATATTAATAGGTTTTTCCTCCTAAGGAAGCGAGAGGCAATGAAGAGTGATGATTTGTTACTTAAATCCCGAGGCTGCAATTTCCCCTTCATATGAAATACTTGGTTTTAAAAATGATATAGAACTAAAGGTTAGATTTTGCATGTCTTCTCTTTACACGAAAGGGAAACTATGATCATCTGACGATGTTTGGTTCAATAAGATGAAAGTTGAAAACTTGAAACTGTAGCTTAGAACCTTTTCTCATTTTCTCCAACCACCAGAACATTCAAGACATTTTTGAAAGATTCATAACACTCGATCACGGCACATTTCATGTACTCATCTGCACAAATACGCTTCCAGAGGTCCGAGTCTTTGGATCGAAATTCAGCAGCCATATCCAATGCTATTGGAATCTGTAGAGGTAGAGAAGTTGTTAATAGTCACTACAAGTATGCCCAAAAATTAAAGGGTAAGATATACATAAAGGAATAGTATGCCCAAAAATTAAAGGGTAAGATATACATAAAGGAATACATTAGGAACCATATCGACCTTGCTGGCTAGTAAAAAGGGAGGCCATTGGATTATTTTTAGGCTGGGATCTGATGAATAAGGAACTAGCAAGAGATCCATCTCCCTGGTTCATTTGAAAATCCAGTTTAGTTTTAAAAATAACTCAAAGAATGCTTGGAATGAAGAAATAAAAGATAACTTAGTTTATGCAGCCTTTCCTGTCACTTATTAGATCTTCCTCTCGAAAACTACATATCACTTCATTCCACAACTGTGCAAACTTGGCAGCTTCACTTCTCCTACTAGTCGTAATCTACACAGAAATAAAAATAGAAATTACTAATACATAATGCTTGAACCACTGATTTTATACATCTTAGAGAAAGGTAACAAAAAACTTTCAAAAATAAAAGAGTAACCTCAGCAAAACGCTTTGAGAAAGAGAATCCCCTTTTCCGAGACTTATCTGATGGCACCAAGTATGAATTGAATGCACCTGGTAAGGACTGAAACCTAGACCTAAGCATACCTAGAGTTCGTATCTGTAATGAGAAGTAAAATCAAATTAATCTCATTTAACCTACTAATTAATATAGGTGATTTAGAGAAACATTGTTAAATATTCTTCTATCAACACAAAAAACATCTGTACTTCAATTGTATGCACCAGTTATTTGCTGAATGAAAATTAGTTAGTACAGAATAATAGTTTCAGACCAAAAGATACAATTAAGATCATTACTTTCAGCATAATCTTCTGACAAATTGAAAAGTAATCTGTTCTAACCCAGTCCGAGCCATTAGAAGATACCACATTATTAAGCTTGCTAGGCTAATAGGAGGTTGGAGAAAAATATGTGAACAGATTAAAAAAAAACAAATAATGGTTAAACAAGCAAAACATCACCTCTCCTAATCGATCGCAAGCTCCAATGAAACCACCATATAAGGTGGAAAATATAGCATACCAAATTTGAGTGTCCATGAAATAAACCTGCGGTTAAATTAAAAAGTACAAGAGGCTTTAACCAAGATAATACAAAAAATTTTCCATACATTTTACAGCTCCAGAATAAAACAAAAATAAAGAAGTAAATAGAAAGCACACCAAAATTATTGGCATCCACAGTGATAAAACTGCCCCATAGTTGTACTTGGCTGCATTGAAAAGAGAATTATAGCAAAAGAAAAATTAATCAAAGCATTAAAGTGAACTGCTCGGACGGGAAACAAGCACCTTTAGGAAAAAATTCATGCCATTCATATTGCACTCGATGGATATTCATTATATCTTTTGTTGGCTTCACCAATGGCCTTATCTGAAGGGATTAAATAGAAAAAGGTTAGAGCCTAGAGGACCATATTGACCAGCACCTGAAGAAATTAAACTACTGCAATTACTATCCTTCCCATTTCGAAAATTTATTACCTGAACAAAGTAGCTAAAGGAAAATTTGCTGCACAAAAGTACAATCCAGAAGATGGTATACCTGAAATGGGAATATGTCTAATCATGGAGAACATACTAACTAACCAGGAAAAAAAATTGCAATTTCATAATTAACAATCAGGAAAAAATGAGATCCATAGCCTGTCAAACTCACTTTATAAGTGAAAATTGACTTTCATGCATTCCCCTTCCGACATATATTCTTGGCTGCAGAAAGAGTGAACAGTTGTCAAGGACCTTTCCACAAGCACCAGTATATTTAAGACCTCCCATAAGAAGTTTATATGTATCTTGGGACTCTTTTCAGATAATAAAAATATAGTTAGAAGTATCAAGTGAACCAAAATCATGAGACAAGGGTTTTTTCCACTTAATGAGGTCAAAATGGTCTTAAACAATTCTCACGATTGCATATTCATAGAAAAACAAAGGAAAAGGGGATAAACATGTTACAGACAAATTTCTGGTGTAAGCACACCATGTATGAGGATCACGATTGTTAGGTAGGCACCAAAGTTTTACGCTACAGCTAGATTCACAATTAGGAAGATAAAGGAATGTATTCTCTGGAAGAAAAGAAGGTTTCAGCAGCATCATCAGGTTACAGTTTATTTAGTAATTATCAGTTAAGGTATATACTTGCATCAGAAACCATAAGTGGTCAAAAAGTATTTATTTGATGGATCACATATGGACAATAGAGGTGAGGAAGAGAAACATAAACACACACAGAATTGAGCAGCATTTACCTGAGACCACCAAAGGAGAAATCTGATAATGTGCCAATCTGAGTTTTCAATCCAACGTCGAAGCATTGGAAATATGAATAAAACTGCTGCAAGTAAATTTGGTAGGAGATATAGAGCAACCGCCATTATATATAGAAGAGGAATGCTCCTCAACGAGTTAAGAAATGATAGGGAGTCTCTGAATTTTATAGAAGCCAGCTTGAAAGTTTGAAGATAGCATAGGGGGAGAACAATAGCCCAAGCAAGACTGACAATAACCTTCAGAATATTTCTTAGCACATCCGTGAACTTCCAGTGGTGAAAACCCGGGAAGTTCAAAGCTAAGTCCAAGATACCTGAATAAAAGATGCATGTCATTTCTTGTAAACGTACAAACATATGACTAAACTAAACGAAATAGATTCATAATCCCCCTCTCTCAACCAATTCAACGTTCATAATTCAAACATACAAATATCAAATAAAGATATTGTCTTATCATATAGGAAGTTTACTGCAAGTTTGGCTAGTGATTTAATCACAAACAAAATCATGGAGCGATTATGTGAACATTGTGTAAAAATCCAATCAATATAACATCCTCAACAGCCTCTTTACGGGAGACAAGGGGGGAAATCATGAAGGATTTGTGTCAAAATTAATACCTGTAGCAAATGTTAAATTTATATAAGTGTGGATGAAGAAATATTTTGAATCAGAAAGAATCAAGATCTTTAGAGATTAGAATCTAAGATCTTTTATGTTAATGCCATGTTAAATTAAAACAAACTCTAGAAACTTTATTCAAATCATTCAAATAATTTCTTACAACCCGAACAATATAGTATAATAATTTGTTGTTGCTAATTGGAATAACGTATTTGAAACATACATTAAGTCTAAATGCTCTTGAGTGAGAATACTTTACTTTGAAGAAGGCGAAGGACTGCAGCAGTGATAAAAATGCTTGATAAGTTGTACAAGACATCCCTTTGGAAAATCTCCAATGGTGAAACTCCTTTCCATGCAGCAATGACCATCGCCTGTAACAAACAAATTGAAGAGTAGATTATATTAGAGTAGAGAACCTCAAATCATGAGTAATATGAAAACAGCCTAAAAATTTGCACGTGGTGTAATTGGATACCTGAAGAGCTAGTATATAAAAGGTCCATAATCGATCAAAACTTCGGAATGTGTGCCAAAATGTTCGGGTTTCAACAAAATAAGATTTTCCTGTACTTCCAGATTTTCTTTGTGGTCCCTTTCGTCCCTGGTACAACAGTTTTCTTCAGAGTGTTGCTGAACTAAACTACCGAGAAAGAGATCAATTCAGATTTCAGAATAAAAAATAACCTGTGCCTGATCACGGGTTGATTTGAAAAAATCGCCATCATCTCGCATAGGCCAACCAAGAGAAAAGCATTCAGGTGACCTACCAATTGGAAAGTTGAAAAAAAATAATAAGCTACCAGACAATGTTCAAAACCACAGACTGGATAAAGACCAATAGTTTCTGGAAGGTCAATTCTTTGTCAGCTAACCAGAAGAACTCATTCAGATCATCATAGTTGCACCAGATTGAGTGCGGAGCTTTTCCATTTTGGCTTTTGTTGGCCTCCTGGAAGATCAAAAGAAAAATTTTCGTTGATATAAAATGACATGTAGGTTAAGTATTTGACTGAATTATGAAATAAAATGATATGTAGCTTAAGGATTCGCCTGATTTACCTTTTCAATAACCCTGTAAAGGGGAGTTATAACCTTCCGCAAGAAAGCCTCATCATCCCCACCATAAGAAGGCTTAATATTTTCACCAGTAACAATGCTCACATTTCCAGCCAACAAACCATGAAGTTCATATGCCATCTAGTTAGAAAGAATGTCAAAGACTACGATGTTAAGGGAACATTCAAATTTTCTGACACAATAATCAAAAGGAGAAAAAAGGAGCCATATTTTTTTTTTTTTTGAAAATAAAGGAGCCATATACTCGCAAGAAAAAATTGTCTCACATTATGAAATATATAGCACAAACATTCTGGCATGAAGCGAACATTTGCTGCTTCACCCCAGATGAGAAGATATAGACCCATGTAGAGTATCTTCCTTTGTTGTATTTCTAGCTGACCTTGAGGGAGCCTAGACAAAATAAGACTTTATTCATTTAGTTTTCTGATCTCTCAATCAGTCATAATAATTCAAATATAAAATTGCAAAAGCTTATAGGGCCTTTTGGTGTTTGCAAAAAAACGATATCCCACCTTAGACTATGTTTCCGTCCCAAAAATTTGCACCATGTTTTGTAATTCTTAAACAGTTTGTTCATTACTGCATCGACAGCTCGTTCGTCAAGCTGCATTTATAGAACCCAAGAATATTCTCAGAACAGAGGGGGGAAAGAAACGCAATCCCAGAATTTGGTAAACGAGGAGAATCTCTATGTGCCAGGAAGAAATACGTATAAATGACACGAATATACGGCATGATATTGGCATACTGAACTCTATAATTTGTGAACTCTGAGCAGAAATCAACAAATATAAAGGATGTATATCCTTAAAATGGCATAATTTGCATGTAAGAGTATGTTTTATACCTTGTTGAGAGGTTCAGGCTTGGGGTGAAGTCTAATATGAGAATTAGCAAGTAGAAGGATCAAATGTTCCCGCTGATTTCGAACGTTATCTCTCTGTAGCGACCAAACTATGTTAGCTGCATATTGTTTATCCCTCGAAGCCAGTTATTAGAATTGATAGCCTCTTATTATAGAAAAATGTACCTGAAATCCAAACATTGCCCTTAACCAATCCAGTAGGTCGAGATCACCTGCTTTCTGTCTGCGCTGCTCAAACGTACTTGGCCAGTTCAGGCCACGTGTATTCCACAAGGCACCCACAGCAGCCTTAACCTAAAAGACACGGAAAGGGAACAAAATTAAGTTCGAATTTGGAATGATAGCACGATGCCCCTTATGAGTAGCAGGAGGCATACCTCTTCGAGCTGCATTATAGACTGCGAAGCGCCAGCAGAATCAAGAGGTAGAATGTTATAGGGTGCATAAATTTCAGTCTTTTCTTGGACATCCCTAGCTGCAGCGATAATCTGCTCGTGGAGAATATTACTTTAGATATCTTGGTGCCGTCCAATAGAATTAGGTGAAATGATAAACAAACACCGGAACTGATGACAAGCTACGATCAATTAGACACTTGACAGTAAATCGAACGAACCTCGGGAGCAACTTCTTCAACTTTCTCGGTCTTATTAACGGCGCAAAGCACTTCGAAAAGCACACCGGCTGTCTGGTAAGCTTTACCGAGCTGGGCTCTGCCAAAAGTTTAGAAGGAAAAAGTATGGTATTCAGACAGACGATCTACAATGTAAATACCGAAACACAGGTGAATCAAACTTTGAAAAATTACACGATTACCTGTCTGCTTGCTCTCCCTGATCAAGAGCACTGACATAATGCTTGTAATATTGCTGGTAGAAGGCCTCGATTTCCCTAGCATCTGTCTTTTTCATCCGAGACGCAAGACTCGATGCATTGTCCTGGACCAAAGAGAGACTTCAAATCAGTTCTCCTCGGTTGGTAATTGGAGAATTTCACAGGCTTCGACTCGGCCACACCAGTTCTTGCGGTTTGAAACCCGAAGGCACGCTCTACACTCCATGGCATAGAGAACAGCCATCTCATCTGGCGGGAAGAACTTCAGAATTTTTTTTTTTTTCCTCACAACAGTCGAGGAGTTTGAATTGAGGAGAGAGGTGGAGTCGGAGGTGAGAAATACCTTCACCAACTCTTCGTCGAAGAATATAAGTCAATTTCCGTTTTTACAAACTTATTAACTCTTGTTCCAATAATCTACTGTGAGTCTTTAATTCCTGCTTCAATCCTAAAACAATTTTAAATTACTATTTACGAGCACCTTAGGATTTTAAATATTTAGGTGGCCATTATAGATTGAACTCATTTCTTTTAAGCCATTTATTTTTTCTATGGCCCTTATTGACCATTAGGGCCAACCCATGATGGTTACAAATGAATAGAATATTTGTCCCTTCATAGGCTAAAAAGGTATAAAAAAGATTCGAGGTACTATTCTTATTCTTATTCTTTTTTATTTTTCTTTTTTATCTAATTTACCCCTTAATTTCTTGCTCTATTTCATCACCTCATGGACTATATATATACATATAAATTACTCATAAAAAAACTAATTATTATTAATAAATTAAATTAGAATTTGTTGAATTGTCTTATAGTTTAAATAAATTTAATATTAAATGTATTTTTAATGCAGAATTAATCGTTATGGGATATACTGTCATTTTTCTTGGACATTTGCAAAGATATAAAAAAACACTAAACATATTGTAAAAATAGCAAAAGTAACTATTTATCACCATCACTAATAGTCATTGATAAACTTCAATTAATCAAAGTCTATTAGTGATCGACACTCATAGAAAGGATTATACGAAATCTATCAATGTCTATCATTGATAGTTACTAATACACCGAAATAATTGGAATCTATCAGTGTCACATAGTTTATCGATAGTTTATCAGTGTCTATCACTGATAGTCACATTAATCAGAGTCTATTAATGATAGGCATTGATAGACTCTAATTATCAGAATTTAATAGTGTTAGACACTGATAGAAATAATTATACAAAGTCTATTAACATGATAGTCTCTATCAGTATTTATCACTGATAGTCACTGATAGACTTCGATTATCAAAGTTTATCAGTGATAGAACTGATGGAAAGGAATGTACAGAAATTGGTAGAATTTGCACACAATTCAAAATAAAATAGAGGAAAAACGGAAATTCTGAAATTTTATTCTAATAAATTGTCGCTATGATTTTTACATTGTGCTATATTTACAATTTAAATAAATAAATTTAAAAAAAAAAAAAAAAAAAAAAAAAAAAAAAAACTCTAATTGCCACCCAGACAATTTCTTTAGTTCAATTAAAGACATTTAATATAATTAGTTTCAAGATGAAATATAGAATGATTAAATAAAAGTATGTGATTACCCAAAATTAAGGCAAAAGTCTTCTCTTTGTTCGGGAGTTGACCTTAAAAAACTGTTCATTTCTAAAAACAAAATTTACTGTTTTTTTTTCAAAAAAAAAAAAAAAAAGAAAAAAAAAAAGAAAGAAAAAAACAAACAAACAAACATTACTGTTGAGTGAACATTTTTAAAGGCCTGTGTTTTTTATATTAATTTTCCTTCACTGTATTATTATTACTACTATTGATAAAGCTTTCTTCACTTTGTTATTAAGGTTCATTCTATTCTTACATATGAGGAGTTCTTTTTGCATGTGATGACTTCATGTAATGACATCATGTATTTAACAGCTAACACGCTAGCTTCTAGAAAATAGTTGTATGTATTTTCAAAAAAAAAGAAAGAAAAAGAAAAAGAAAATAGTTGTATGTTTCAAAAAAAAAAAAATAGTTGTATATAATTACTATTTTGCACCGATACTAAAAAATCTACTATTTTATGTCAACAAAAGCATAGCTCAACTGGTATAAAATTGTACTGATAACTATAAGATTTATGGTTCGAATCTCTCTCCCCACATATTATATAAAAAAAAAATCTACTATTTTGCAAGTTTCAAAAGAAAGAAAAAACTATTATTTTGCAGAAAACGCATTTGAAAAGTTGTTCAGTTATTATATTCGCCTATAGAGAAAAGTGGTTCGTTTCAGAAAAAACATTGTAAATATAAGGCGAGGAAGATTAATTGATAATAATAAAAATAAAGATTATTAAACAGTTGGAGTGACTTTTTATTATGATGGATATTTCTCGACTGTGATTTAAGTTGATTTTTGTAATTTTAATATGATAATAAAAATGTTGAGTATGCAGTGTGAAACTGTCGTATAGGATTAGCCATATTAATTTTAAAAGACAACATTTCTTTTTAGCTTTGTTTTCAGATTTTAATTATATATATGTTTATAGTATTTACAAGCCAAGCCAAGCAATGAATCTTCTTTCACCAACTTGAACGAGTTCAACTGACTAATAGTTTGTTTTGAACAACTTTCCCAAAAAAAAATTGTTTTAAGCAAAATCGTTTTTACTATAAATACTTTTGAAAAAATTAATAATTTGGGTTTGGTATAGTTTATTGAATGATTTTAGATTATCAAAAGTATTTTAAAAAAAATGAACAAATAAAAACACTTAAAAAATTGAATTATCGTAAAATTTAATTTTAAGGCCACATTTAGTGATAGATATAAAAAATGACTTCAAAGTGGTTAAAAAAAATGTTCCGAATATGTAGTAATAATTAATCAGATCACTTTTGGAATATAGTAAAACACAAATATTGTTACTTAAAACTCTCTTAGAAAATATAAGATATAAAAACATTTTTATAAAAAAAAAGTGTTTAAACTATAGTAGTATTCAAAAGTGACCCTAAAACATTTCTAACCTCCTCAAACATCTAAATTCAAATTATTTATCCTCATATTTGGATTGTACTACTCAAAAAATACTTGATCTTGTCCTAACGAGAGAAAAAAAAAACAAATCTTCCTAATTATCTTTCCCTAATAATTCATATATATATATACAAATATAAGGGTGTGGAAACATCAACTTTTTTTTTTTTTTTTTTAACTTGAATCTTTGATCTTTTAATCGTGAACATATACACTAACCAATTGAACTATACTCAAATTTATGGTTTTATTGATATACTATTTAATAATAAATAGCTAGGTACCGTCATCTTAGATACCACCTACACTTTAATCAATTAATTAAAAATTAAAATAATATTTTCTTTTTTGAAAATGAGCACAACTTAACATTAAATTATTTCTAGTTGATTTAAGAAATCATAATTAGGTTTAAATTGCCCCAGTTCACAAATATAATATTATTTTTTTTAAAAAAAAAGGCAATTTTTTTTTTTCATGCATTATATAACTTATAATGAAATTATCCTTTCTCATCCACTCATAAGGCATTCAAGTTGTTCAGAACATGAAATGGCCATTCTTCTACGCTAAAAAAAAAAAAAAAAAAGGATAGAATTTCATGCAAGTAAGAAAATAAATACACGGAATTAAATAAATATTTAATTTAAATATATGAGAGTCTTACCCTCTCTAATCGTTGGAGAAGTGCTGTTTTAAACTGCCTGACACCACGTCCATTCGAGCTCGGATCCAACCTGTGCGCCTTCTCAAACGCATAGAATCGACCTTTGGCGGGGAAAAAATTAATTAAAAGGGAATATGAACCTGAACGAAAATGTTTAATCCGAAGGAAGAAACCGTAATTTGATTATTCAATGATTGATGAACATACAGAGATATGCGACACGAGGGCGTTCGGCTTCGATCTCTGTAGCGACGCGAAGAATTGGAGCAATGGACGCGAGAGAAGACGGAACGACCTCATTGTCGAAGACCTCTGTGGAGAACACGGTGGTGGCCGCGCTACGAGATGGCCGCCTCGTCAGCGTCTGCGGGCCGGGCTCGAGCGTCGACATTACTGTGACCTCGAGTACGACTACACTGCTCTCTTATTCACGCCCTGCCAAAAACATCTCAACATCAAAGCCATTTCGCACAAATCTCTCTCTCCAGTCTCCACACACAATACATAATTAATTACAACAACCAAACAAATCAAACAACTCGACGATCGATCTGTACTCGCTTGCAAATTTCAATTTACGCTTCGAATCGCAACCGTACTACAACATTCAACAACCACACAAAAGGAATAAAAAAAAAAAAAAAAAAACATCCAGAACGCATTCCGCAATACTTCGCTTCTACGATTAAAAATCCGCATCCGATCAATCGCAAGAAATCATTACGAAACAAAAAGGAAATGAAGAAGACGCAAATATAATTAAATTAAACAAAGGTGAGATAGATTGATTAGCGATGATGATGATGAAGAGTAATTGAAGGAAACTTACGTTTTGGGATAAAATCGGAGAGAGAGAGAAGATGATAACGATGATACTGCGGAAAGAAAGGCAGCTTCGCCTGTGGAAGAAGAAGAGAGGATTGGAGGATCAATGAGGGAAGGGAATAAAGAAAGCAGAATGAATGGGAGAGGTGTGACCTAGCTGCGGGATGAAGCTGGAGGAGAGCGAGGCAAAATAGCAGGGGAAGCGGAGGGAGGAATAAAATGAGAGAGAATTAGGAAGACAGAGAGGGGGAAACGATTAAGAGAGTGATCATTCCTTCTACGGATACAGTTTTGTGATGGACACGTGGCGGTGAGAGTCGGGGAGAAAGAGAGAGCATGGCTGAACGGTGTTCTCGGGGTGGTTTTTTGTTCTATGTAATGCCGTTTCTATGGTTTCTTTTCTATTATTCTACACCACTCCACCTCCGTTTTTCTGTTTTCCGTTTCTTTTACTCACTCTCTCAAACCAACTCACCCTACATTATATTTTCCATTTTGCTCTTTCCTCTACTCCCATACTCTCTCTCTCCATATTTTTGGCAATTATCCTTCAACTTTCCTCGTTTTGGCCATGTTATATGTATATATTATAATTTGATTTATTTTATTTCAACTTTTATTTTTAAGACAACAAATGCAGGGTTTCAACTTTCAATCTCAAGAGAAGGAGTGGATATCTTAACCATTGAGTTATGTTTATATTGGTTGCTTGTACCTTTTTCAGACTTTGGTGCTAGTACCAAGATTTTTAGTTTTGATTTTAGTTTAAATTACAATTTTAGTTTTTAGGGTCATGTTTGATAACGATTTCACTTCTGGTTTTTGGTTTTTTAAAATTAAACTTTTTTTTTTCCCAATTTTCTTACAATAAAATTGTTTTTCCATCTATGTTAAAGACATTTGAATTCTTAACCAAACTCTTAAAACAAAAACAAGTTTTTGAAAACGTTGACTTGGTTTTTGAAAACATGGTAAGATGGGTAGTTTAACATAACAAAGAAACTTATAAGCGTGGAAATAGTGATTATAAGCTTAATTTTAAAAAACCAAAAATCAAAAGTCAAATGATTATCAAACGAGACCAAAATTTTTAGGGTTGTGTTTATTAATAACATTTTTTATATTTTATGATGTAATTTATTTTCCATAAACTTTTAATTTTATGTCTAATATGTCTCTCAATTTTAAAAGTGGTTAATAATGCATCTCTAAAACTTTGAAATTTGTCTAATTGAGGTTTCTTACCTATTTGGTGTTTTCCTTTTCAATTCATGAAACAATTAGATGCAATATTAAATTTTGTGTTTAATACGGTCCTCAACTTTTCATTTTGTGCCTAATAGGTCCAAAATTTTAAGAAAAGTATGATATGCTAAAACTCTATTTGACACAAATTTGTGAGTTTAGGGGCCTATATTAGTTGTCACAAAATTGGAAAAAAATAAATTAGAAACTTATTAGACACGTTTTAAAGTTTAGAGATCTATCTGACACAACTATATAAAAGTTCAAGGTCTAATTAAACTTGTAATTCAATCTTAATTTTAATATGTTAATTTTGACATTAATATTGTTATTTAAGTCATCAGATATATGGACTAACAAATCATGACTTGACATGATATGTATTGGGTTTTATGCCTTAAAACTCGTAGATAGTAAACGTAACACACGACTGCTAATTAATAAAGCGTTATTGATTCTATATTGATTAGTCTTGCCTAAATAACCACAAATCCAATAAACTAAGAACTCCGTCGACTTTCGGAATTGGCCTGACCCTTGAAGGTCCTACGAAGCTTGTCTCACTCCCCTCTCTCACAATAAAGCTAGGGTTTGTGTAGAAATCGGACGAATCGCAAACATAATAATTTTTGGTTGACCATGTTCCCAGAAAAAAGATACTTTCGAGAAACGACGAGCAAGACTGAAGTAGCTATGCGAGAGGGATTAAGCAGAGTGAAATTTAGAAGGCTCTGTAGCCGGAGTAGAAAGATTCAAGGTGCGAGGGAGAAAAGAAAGCATCAAATCCGAAGAACTTTCTCTCTGCTTTTCATAGCGTGTCTATTTCCCTTGGAATGACGAATCCCCTTAATTAAAATTAATAAGGAGTACCTTGGAATTCATAAGGGATTTACTTGTCTTTGTATCGTTTCATTCGATCTTTTAGGTCCCTACTTCACCTCGACGGTTATGCCACGATGTCCTTAAAGCCTATATGCGATGGATAGACTCCTTTAACCATGACATATTTGCTTATTTGAACATAATTTCATTTCTTTCTGAAAGAAAAATGAATGGTTAATTACACAAAAGAAATAAGTTTTAACATACTGAATATAAAATAGAGATATATTGTTAATATACTTTATATTAGGAATATCATTCACTAATATACAAAATAAAGTATATCAGCAGTATATCATATATATTTCATTTTAGGTATATCAGTGTAGTATATCAAATATATTTCATTTTAGGTATATCAATAATATATCAACAGTTCTGATATATTTCATATCAGTAGTATATCAATAAAAATAAAACAAGCGAAAATGTTGGAAAGAGTATTTTTTTACTTTTTCTTTTTGCGTTTTGGGTTGAGCTAAACTTTTTTGCCATAATTGCAATCCTAAAAACTTGGAGGCACGCTTGCAATTAAGAATTTCCCTTTTACTACTACTGCAACCACTCCTAAAATTAAACTATAGATTTAATTTAATTAAATCATATTTAACTAAATTAAATTGAACGAATAATTAATTCAAAATTAACTAATTATTGTGATTAATTAAATATCACATATTTAATTAATTACATGTTAGAATCATATTTAACCTCTCATATGTTATATTTAGTTTAATTAAATCACATTTAATTAGACTAAATCAAATAATTAATTAATTTATTCACTAATTAAATATCATATACTTAATCAGTCATATTTATGAACTCTTTCAAATATAATATTCTCTTAATTAATAAAATTTAATCTCAAATTAAAATTTATATTATAATGTATCACTATACATTATATTAATTGTATCTCATACAATTAACTTGATTTTCAAGATGAATTTGAATTATTCAAATTCTTTCAAGATAAATTGTTTCCAAATTACTCTTTACGAGCTAGCAGGGGGACCTAATGAACCTACAAATCAGAAGCTTCAATGATATGAGGTTAACTAATTAAACTCATTAATCGAGTTAACCAATATTCATTAACTGTGGGTCACTCCACTAAAGACCCATGGCTGCACTCTTCTCACTGTAGAATGTTTCTGTGTCCATGGATATTGACTAATACCGGTAAGTCAATCTTTCACGAGTGTTCGTAACTACAACTGGGTTAAATTATCGTTTTACCCCTGTATTACATCTGTCTCCTTAAGTAGTAGTGCTCCTATAATGAACAACTTGTTTATGGTTCAACCAGTATACATAAAGTCCCTCTCACGCCAGTGAGAGGGCAAAATCCCTTTGTTCAAGACCCGGAGTCACCACTTAAGAGAACACTCATCTATTTCTCCTAGAAGCAAGAATAAGTGAATTTCATGTTGTGTTGTCATGTCCTCAGCCCCCCACTCGATCTTGTCCCCAAGAAGGTAGACTTATTGAGTCGACGTGTAGGTCACTCTCACCCGTACCAATCAAAGGACAATCCCTCGTGAAAAGGGGTTCATGACACACTCAGGATTTAGACTAAGTTACCTAGGTCATTCTATTGAAACAGTAATTTAAGGGCCCGTTTGGAATACGTTTTAATTTAAATGTTTTTCAAGAATGCATTTTTTAAAAAACATTTTGTATAGAAAGTTTTTAGAATTTAAACACTCATATGTTTGGTTTCATTTTCTCACAAATGTTTTTATACACAAGTTATGGTTTATTTAAGAAGTCTTTTTTAAAAAGTTGCCTTCAAGTGTTTTTCTCAAAATGGTTTATTTATCAATCTCATTTTCTAATAAGTCATTTTTAGTGGTTGCCAAACACTATAAATTTTTTCAAAATGATTTATTTTCAAAATTAAACACTTGAAAAGTTAAACCAAACACATCCTAACTAGTTAACAGTGTTACATCTAGTGGTTTACTATTTCGTGGTCTAATCTTATGCAAACTCATTGCATAGGATACACCCGCTAACATGTCTCCTACATGGACGCCTTGGATCAATATGTCTGTATCGAATACAGAGCGGGTCGTATCTCATAGTGTTACCAGGATAAGGTACCCAACCTTATCCCTGTACTATAGACCTTTTAGGTTGTTACTTGAACATCGATCCTCGTATGTCCGCACATATTAGTTTAAGTTACATGTAAACAACCTTGGATCTTAGTTTATTTGATTTGGGTCATATTGTGCAATTTTAGACTTAATATGATAATAACACTTTATTGCTTAAACCTCAATAACATTTTATTGACTCAAGTTTACAATTCGTTAACATTCACTATCTACGAGTTTTAGGACATAAAACCCAACAACTAAATCATTTGTACTAATTTTTTTTATTAATTTTAAATCAAATAGATCAAAGTAGTTAAAATAAATTTATTAATTAGACTTGATTAATTAAAGTTGTTTCAAATCAAATTTTTAGAAATAGTTTATTAAAAAGTTTATTAGTTACATCTAAATGGCTCATTCAGAATATATATATATATATTGAACGAAAAAATCAATTAATTTATAGGGAATAAATCATTTTTAACCCTAAACTTTGGGTGTTGTATCAATTTTAACCCTGAACTTTCAATTTCATCAAATTGAACCCTAAACTTAACAAATTGTATCGATTTTAACCCTTGAACTTTCAATTTCATCAAATTGAATCTCAAACTTATCAGATCGTATCGATTTTAACCCCAAACTTGCATAAGTGTTACAATATATACCTTTGGTTAATTTTCCGTTTGAACCACCGTACGTAATTGATTATTTATTCTTTTTTTCTTAATTCACATTGCACCTGAATTGGTTTCTTATAAATAAAATATTGAAGAAGCTTTATTTTTAGATGATTTTTTCTTGTTGTTGAAAACTTTGTGAGAACTTTTTTTTGCTGCTATATAAGATTACGAAAGCAAAGAAATTTTGTAGGTTTTTTATCTTCAAATATTTGCTGGTTTTTTCTTGTTGCTAAGAACTTTGTGGGATTTTTTTTCTCCTTATTTTAATGTTTTTTTCTTGCTAAATAAAAGAATGTACAAATCTAGGAAATGAAAATAAAGAAATTTCGAGTTTTTTTAATTTCTTATATTTGCTAGATTTTTTTTTTGTCAATAATTTTGTGATATTTTTTATACTAATGAGAATAATAGTACGAGATATTTGATTTCTTAGAGAGTTTTTCCAACGAATTTCTTACAAAACACTAACTTAGATGTCATGTGAATTTTAAAAAAGAAAAGAAAAGAAAATTGTCAATTACATGTTTTAATAGCAATTCAAATGAAAAGTTGACAAAAGATCTACATTGCAACATTTATGCAAGTTGGAGGTTCAAATTGATACAATTTGTTAAGTTTGGGGTTCAATTTGATAAAATTGAAAGTTTAGGGTTAAAATTGATACAACATGCAAAGTTCAAGGGTCAAAATTGATTTTTTCCCTACCATTTAGGCTATGTTTGGGAGTGATTTTGACATGGCCCAAATCGATTTTGCCATGGTCAAAATCAATTTCTTCTCAAATATTGATGTTTGGCAAATGTCTAATTGATTTTAGAAAAATATAAAATCATTTAAAATTGATTTTTCAACAATCAGGGGAGAGGTGATTTTGGTTGGGGTGATGGACCGGGAATCACCTCCAAAATTTACCTTCATTCTATTCAAATGTTGAAATACCCATTTTACCCTTGTATTTAATAGACAATTTTTAGCCTTGGATCATTTTCTCTCACGATTAGAACTCACTCGACTGTTTTCTCTCTTGACTGAAGGCTCTTTTGCAACCTACGCTCCGATCGTTTTCACTTTCGTTCGAGCGATCACTTCTCTTATTCTACAGGTACGTGTTTATTTTCATCTGTATTTGAGTTTTGGATTTGTGGTTTCTGCATTGATTTTGTTGTTTTTTTCGTTTCTATTTTCGTTTCAATTTGTTTAGGGTTTGAGAAATCTTTTTTTGAATATTTTGCTTCGTTGCTACTAGTAATAGTTGAAAATGGAGCCGAAGCTTATAATTATGGTTAAATTATCAAAAATACCCCTCGACTTTAGGGTTTGTTTCAATTATACCCCTGGACTTTCAAAAGTCTCAATTATGCCCTTGAAGTTTCAAATTTGTTTCAAAACTACCATTGGAGACATTTTCCGTTAAATTTATCGACAAAAATTGATGCGTTTGCATGTGTTTTTATCGTTTTTTCCACGTATGTGTTCAAATCTATTCACATAAGCAACAATATATATGCAAACACGTCATTTTACATCCATGAATTTAACAAAAAAAAAGCCTTCAAGGGTAGTTTTGAAACAATTTTGAAACTTCAAGGGCATAATTGAAACTTTTGAAAGTCTAGGGGCATAATTGAAACAAACCCTAAAGTTTAGGGGTATTTTTGATAATTTAACCTATAATTATCTCTTCTTTCTCAAACATCCTCTATTTTTGGTGGGATTTTTTCTTACTATTTGCCCGGAACTGGAGCCGAAGCTTCAGGTTCTCTAACATTAGGGGCTGGGGATTTTTCGAATTTTAGAAACGTTTCTCCCATTTCCTACTCTAGAATGATCTCAAATCCCAAGATGTCCAATTATTACCTTTTGAATTTGATTGGAATCAGCATCGGTGGGGTGAAATTGGATGCGCTGCGCTTGGCTTCGAATAATGGGGTTGTGAGTTTAATCTTACTGGGGTTAAGTAAGTGGATATTCCGCCCGTGAAATTTTACTTTGAAGGTGATGTAGAGTTGAGTGTGGATGTTGAAGGGATTTTTTACTTTGTGAAATCTGATTCTTCTCGAAGCTGTTCGGCGTTTGCGAGTGCGGCTGATGAAGATCACCTTGGGATTATTGGAAATTATCAGCAGAAGAATCAAAGGGTTGTTTATAATACCAAGGAATCCAAGCTGGGTTGTTTGGCTTTTGGGTTGTTTATAATTATAACTGATAGTATATAATTATCGTTTTGGCTTTTAAGTCTTTTGTGTACCTCTGTCTACTTTTTGCTTTTCTGGATGTTGTCACTATATTATCTTGAACCCATTACCAACTAGACATATTCCGCAAGGAACTAATGGAAGTTTGCCATCAAATTTTGGTAGCCCAAAACCAAGATGATGGGGTTACATCAAAGAAAGCTGGAGAATGTACTGATGGATGTGAATTGCGTTTCCATATATATTATCATTATCATTGACGATGGGGGGTTGTACTTGCTTTCAACATATATATTATCATTGTCGTACTGCAATAGTTGTAGCAGTCCATCCTGATTTTTTCATTATTTGAGCATTCAATTTTGTCCACACAGATGGGTTTTCTTTTGTATGTAGCAGTGTAGCTTCCACCCCCGCAGCAGAAGGAAGAAAGAGAGAGAGCAGAAGAAAATAAGGAAAAAGAAAGATAAAAATGTTGAAAGAAAATTGTAACTATTGGTATAGTTGCACCGATCCCTAATGTACTTGTGACACAAAATATGATGAAATCCTTGGAGAACAGTGAGCAAATCTGGCCAACTGGTCTGTCTTTTACATGATATATACAATCTAGTGGCTTCTTTCTCACTTGTGACTTGGGCACATCTCTTGGCAATTGACTTTTCTTTTATTTTTCTTATTACCATTTATATTTTTATAAATAATATGAATTTAAACTTATAAGTTTTTAAATAGGTTAGTGAATTGCTAGTTGTGTAACTCTTAAACAATGTAAGGATGCCTCTTAAAATTGGACTTTCTTATTACCTATCTTGTTGATGTTGGATATCCACAAATGAAAGGGTATCTAGGTCCTTATAAAGGCGAAAGATATCATCATTCTGATTTTCTTCGTGGAAGTCAACCAAGAGGTAAGAAGGAAATATTGAACCATAGGCATTCATCTTTAAGGTGTACAATTGAGAGGACATTTGGTGTTTGGAAGAATAGATGGTGAATGGTACGTCATATGCATCATTTTCTTTTTGAAAAACAAGTAAAGATTGTTGTTGCATCAATGAGACTTCATAATTTTATAAGAACTTATTCTACAACTGACTTTGAGTTCAAGCCTTACGATGACGATGAAGATTTTCTCCCTTCAAGTGATGAAAGAAACGAGTTGAGTGTTACTGAGAAAACTGAAACTTCTTATCATGGAAGGGAGATAGAAACAAAGCGGGAGAAAATTGCAGAACTTCTTATGTCACATTGATGTATTTATTATATAGTTTGTGTTTTAATAGATAATATATATTTTAAGTAATTGTAATGTTACAAACATTTCTAGATTGGATATGATATGACTTTCAAATTTTTATTTCGATATGTATTATACATATTTTTTTGACCTAAAATATTTGGGCTGGTTGCAAGGATAGCAATATGGGCCAAAATAATTGCAAATCTAGCAACCCACAAAAAAAATTGCAAAAATGGCAAAATCTAATAGTTTGTGTGTTGCATTTACTAAAATACCCCTCCAGATTTTCTTTCACTGATAGAAAGTTTTTCTATCACTGATAGATTCTATCAGTGATAGAAAGATTTAGTTTGTGTGTTGCATTTACTAAAATACCCCTCCAGATTTTCTTTCACTGATAGAAAGTTTTTCTATCACTGATAGATTCTATCAGTGATAGAAAGATTTTCTATCAGTGATAGAAATTTTCTATCACTGATAGATTCTATCAGTGATAGAAATGTTCTTTCACTGATAGATTCTATCATATGATAGAAAATTTTTCTACTACTGATAGATTCTATCGGCGATAGATATTTTTCTATCACTTGTTCGGTGTTCTATCAGTGTTTGGTTGTTGTTATTTGGTTTTCTATCAGTGTTTGGTTTTTGCTTTTCAGTGTTTGATTTCTATAATCGTTCGTTTTTGCTTTATTTTTCAATGCTCGATTTCACCATGTATCACCATCGCTGATAGAAACAAAAGATCTTCTATCACTGATAGAAAAGTATCAGTGATAGAAAGATTTTCTATAACTCACGAAAAGTTTTTCTATCGGTCTCAGTGATAGAGATAGAAAGTTTTTCTATCACTCATAGAAAGATTTTCTATGAATGATAGAAATTTTTTCTATCACTCATAGAAAAAATTTCTATAAGTGATAGAAGATTTCTATCACTGATAGGTTCTATCAGGGATTGAAAGATTTTCTATCAAGAGTTTTCTATCATTGATAGAAATCTTTTATCACTGATAGAAAGCTTTTCTATCGATGATAGAAAGTTTTTTCTATCACTTATAGATTATATCGGTGATAGAAAGATTTCTATCGGAGATAGAAAGATTTTTATGGGTGATCAGGGATTGAAATATTTTTTATCAAAAGTTTTTCTATGATTTTCTATAAAAAGTTTTTTTTATCACTGATAGAACCTATCAGTGATAGAAATCTTTTATCACGGATAGAAAAAGTTTCTATTAGTGATAGAAATCGAAACTTTCTATCACTGATAGAAAATTTTTCTACCACTGATAGAATCTATCAGTCATAGAAATATTAGTGATAGAAACTTTCTATCGCCGATAGAAAATTTTTCTACCACTGATAGAATCTATCAGTGATAGAAATATCACTGATAGAAACTTTCTATCACTAATAGAAACTTTATTCTATCAGTGATAGAAACTTTCTATCACTGATAGAAAATTTTTCTACCACTGATAGAATCTATCAGTAATAAAAATACTTTCTATCAGTAATTAAAAAAAAAAAAAAAAAAAACAAACTGACGAGGAAGAAGAATATGGGCACATAGGGGCAATTTAGGAATATAAAAAATTAATTCAAAAATTTTGTCATATTTGCAAATATTTTTAAAAATTGCTATATTTGTAATTATTTACCTTCATGTTGCCACCCATTACAATTATCCAAAATATTTTATAAAAGTTTAACAATAAAAAAATGAAAAAATAATTAATAAAAAGTGATATTTATCATAATTATTTAGTTAAATAATTTCTTGATTGTAAAATGTCATTTTTAGTAATTTGGTTGTTCTAAAATCATTTTTGAAACCAAACATAATATTTCATAATCACTTTTAAATATATGAAAATCACTTTTAAAAGTTTGGAACCAAACATAAATATGATTGTATAAAAATTAATTTTATAAAATCTCTTTTTCCAAAATCAATGATACAAACATCACTCCCAAACATGCCCTTATAAATCTAATTTAATTTAAGTAAATTTGTTAATTATAATTTGTTGTTAATAAATTTTGGGAAAAAATCACTTTTAACCCTAAACTTTGGAGGTTGTATCAATCTTAACCCTAAACTTTCAATTTCATCAAATTGAACCCTAAACTTAACAAGTTGTATCAATTTTAACCCTAAACTTTCAATTTCATCAAATTGAACCTCAAACTTATCCGATCGCATCGATTTTAACCTCAAACTTCATAAGTGTTACAATGTATACCTTTGGTTAACTTTCCATTTGAACCATGACGTACGTAATTGATTATTTCTTCATTTTTTTTTTTTAATTCACATTGCACCTGAAATTGGTTTCTTATAAATAAAATATTGGAGAAACTTTATTTTAGATGAATTTTTGTTGTTGTTGAGAACTTTAATTGTGATGGTCTTTTCGTTGCTATTTAATATTACAAAAACAAAGGAACTTTGGAGGTTTTTTCTCTTCAAATATTTGCTGGTGTTTTATTGTTGCTAAGAACTTTATGAGATTTTTTTCCTTCTTTTGCAGTTTTTTTTTCCTTGCTAATTAGAATGTACAAAGGTAAAAAACGAAAATAAAGAAATTTTGAGTTTTTTATTTCTCATATTTGCTAAATTTTTCTTGTTGCCAATAACTTTGTGATTCTTTTTTGGATAATAATGGGAAGAATAGTCTAGGATATTTGATTTCTTCTTGTTTTTCCAGAAAATTTCTTACAAAACACTAACTCATGTGCAATGTGAATTAAAAGAGGAAAAGGAAATTGTCAATTACATGTTTTAATAGCAATTCAAATGAAAAGTTGACCAAAGGTCTACATTGCAACATTTATGCAAGTTTGAGGTTCAAATTGATACTATTTGTTAGGTTTAGGGTTCAATTTGATGAAATTAAAAGTTTGAGGTTAAAATTGATACAAGCTACAAAGTTCAGGGGTCAAACTTGATTTTTTCCCATAAATTTTTAACAATTACACGAGAGAGTCAATATGAACATAGTTAAACTAGTTAAGACATATTTACATTTGATTTCCTTAAACATACAATTAAACCTTAAACCGAATGGGTCCTTAGAGTTGCATTCCAAACTAGGTTTCCATCATTGAAAATGTTCCAAATATGCAACGGATGTCACCAACGACTCCATGCATAGTTCTCCCAATAATCTTACTCTAATTTGATAACTATTTGATATTTTGTTTTTGGTTTTTGAAAATTAAGCTTATAACTACTAGTTCCACCAATGAGTTTCTTTATTTTATTATCACTCTTTTTATCACTCTTTTTCATTTTCAATGTTAAAAACTTAGATAAGATTTCATAAAATAGTTTTTGTAATGAGTTTGTACACAAAGAATTAGAGACAAAGAAATTAAAAGGAAAGAGTCCAAATTGTTGAGGAGAAAGTTAAAACTAAAAGCCTAGAAAATATACATACAAAAGAAACTGAAATATACATAGAAAAGAAACTGAAAACCTTTTTTAAAACCAAAAGGCGCAAAAAGGAAAAAGAATCTAACTTTTGTTTTTTTTTTCTGCTAAATATGTTGTGTATTGTACATAATTTGAGTTCTTGTTGGAGTATGTTGCCTCAAGTTCATGGATCTTAAGCCTTGGTAGGGATCACCTAGATCATGGTTGCGTGGTGAACTTTCTTCTTCTTCTTCTCCATGCTCAGCCGCCATTGCTGCTCCGAATTGTTGCACTACCAAAACTGAAGCCGTCGCTGCAAAATCCGATGAAGCTAACAGATCGCCGATTGCTCCGAGCTCTGGACATTCGCTCCAGTCTGTCATCCCGGCGGTGAGAGATGATACCTGAGCTTCTCCTCTACCCACGATGAACAGGTCGTGAGCATCGTCCATCGATCTTATGGCCGCCACTGTCTCCTCGCCGTTGTTCAAGATTCTCTCTGTGTAAGTAATTGACTCCGTGTTTTCATTCTTTGCTCTAAACTCATTTATGTATTCTTCGTCGAGTTGCCTCTCTCTGTCGATTTCTATTTCCATTGGTGAAGCTCCTTGTCCATTTGCTTCGGGTTTTGGTTCTAGTACTTCTTTTGCGGCGATGAATCGCATTACGGTTAAGCTCACTCCTGGATTTTCTGACATTCTCCATGCGTATGATAGAGCTTCTCTGTCGTCTTGTCCGCCGAAGAACAGCACGATTATGTTATAGTGAGATGCCTTGTTGGATGCGGCTCGATTTGAGCCATTTAGACCTCGATCGACTAGGATTCCAACAGAGCAAGGGGCATTGGCTAGCACATTTTGGTTGACCATTCTAAATGCTGGATTTGTGGCTTCCATTCCTCCATCGACTGTTTGTTGCTTGTGGAATGGGATGATTATGAAGGCAACGCGTTTGTCCTCTGCTAAATTGCAGATGTCTTCGTGCATTGTGGAGTAGGGGGAAATGGCGGTGAGAGGCTGTACAGAGACACAATCCACGTGTTGTTCGTAGTTCTCGAATGCATTGATGATGTGATCTGATTGAGCTTGGGTTCTATTCAGGGCAGGACGGCCAGATTTTCTGGTGTTGTGGACAATGAGCATGGCGGAGGCTCGACCTGTGAGTTCGACCAAGTGTAAAACATAAATGCAAATGGGAGATCTTTTGGTCGGGTGGGATGCATCAAGGAGGTTGATGATTGTTGGCACATTTCGAGGTGTGTGGATGCAAACTAATACTCTGAACTCTGAATCTGGTTTTGATGCTTGGATTGTTCGTTTCTTATATGGTAGAAACCTTCTTGTTGGCCTATAGATTATGGTGACTGCAGGTGTTATTATCCCTGTCATAACGAGGGCCACAATCACCATAACTGTGAATGTTTGATCATCTAACACCTGCATATTCATTTTACATTGACTCTTTGGTAAGAAAGGTATGAACAAAGGAAAAATTTATGTCAAAGAAAAAGAAAAACAACCCAAGTTCTTATATCTATAGACTATAGAACATTCCACAATTGTGTGTATTCATTATTGTTGCTCATGTGTTGGAGGGGGGAGGAAGGGTGGAGGACAAGAGAAAACTGAACAGAACTTAAATTTGTAGGCCATGTTAGCTCAATATATGTTGCTCATGTGTTTTAAGATCAAGGAGGGACAGTATGTGTTGAGAGTGTTTACCTTTTGGTCCTTTCCGACATTGAGGATGATCATTTCAATAAGACCTTTGGTGTTCATAAGAAAGCCTAATGTGACGCCTTCGCGATAGGACATCTGATAACAAATGGCGGCAAGGAGAGTTCCAAGGATTTTTCCAATAAAAGCAAGGAAAGTGATAAATAAAATAGATATCCAAGATAGCATTCCGTCTATGGTAGCCACATTAGTCTTTAGCCCACTTATTGCGAAGAAGAGAGGAAGCAAAAGTCCTGAAACAAAATCCTCAAGTTTCTCAATCAAAGCCACCCCAAGCGATCCATTTGGGATAACCAACCCAAACACAAATGCCCCAAAAACCGAGTGTGTCCCTATGGCATCTGTAACAAACCCTGAGATCATAACCCCTGTGAGGATCAAACAAATGTAGAACTCACTGATACTTTCTCCTTCCGGGGTTCTTCGAATCATCCACGAGATCATGGGTCTAATGATGAAGATGCAAAACAAAACAAAGCTTGCACTTGACAATACAACCCATAAAGAAGCCAAAGATGAGGAATCATTCTCGGATAAGGCTATGGCTAAAGCTAAGAGAACCCAAGCACACATATCATTAAAAAGAGCAGAAGCCATAGCCATCCTTCCAAGCTCTGAATTTATCAGTTTAAGCTCTGCAAGAATTCTAGCAAGCACTGGGAAAGCAGTCACAGAGAGCGCAATACCAAGAAACATAATGTAAGTGCTCTGGTTGATTTGATCACCAGTCTTGTGCAGCTGGAATGAAAAAGCAGCTCCTATTCCAAATGGAAGAATCATTCCTGCTACAGCTATTGCCATTGCCTTCTTCCCAGTTCGACGAATTACTGAGAGATCCATCTCCACACCAACCAAGAATAGAAAGTAGAGAAGCCCTACGTTTGCCATTGTTTCAAGCACCATTACACTTCTTAAAGGAAATACAGTGTTGGCAAATTTAGCATTCCTCCCCAGTACTGAAGGCCCCAAAATCACTCCACCCTATTACATAGAGAAACCAAGTTTAAAGCTCCAAATGCCATCATTAAATCCAACAAATAAGCTCAAAGAAAGAACCCAACAAATTATCTTAAACTCACCAAAATTTCGGAGATGACTCGAGGTTGACGAAAGGGTTTTAAGAGGTAAACCAAAGCGCGAGTCATCACAACCACCATTGTTAACTGCAAGATAAAGAGAGGGAGAGAATAATCCAAAGGGTTGTCACCTTGCCACACCCCATTTGTCGTGATCATCGTTGGCGCATAACAGACGATTGTATCGTCTGTGCCATTGGAGATCGAGGTCTGCCCGTCCATTTCTTCTTCTATTTGCTATTCACTTTATACAGGCAAAGCCACCATTAACATGACCTTGATGAAACTTTTGGAAGCTAATGGAAGGTCTCATCTGACCAATGTGTAGAACCCATGAATTGTAAGTGTTGATAGTTTCATTTGGTTTGCATTTGCATTTGCATTTTCTCTTTCACCAGCGGGGACCCAACTTGTTTGAATGAGAAGAAAACAAAACGAGAAATGTTGAAGTAATATTTGTATTTGAGGAAGTTGGTTGGAGATCTGTGGTCAAAGATAGATTGACTATTTCTTTACCCCATATTGATGGGTTGAAAATGGAGGAGGCTTGTAAACATGCTATTTTTAGGCAATGAACCATATATTAACCTGCGGTTAGGGAATGGAGATAGAAAGGTACATTTTGAGGGGGATTTTGATGAGTACCATAAATGTTTGAAAATGTATTATATTTTAGTTCAACAAATGTGAGTGGATAATCAAAAGGTAACTAAGCTCACATGTATAGATTTTTTTTTTCTTTTTTTTTTTTTGAAACAACATGTATCGATTGTTGATACATCTATCCATTGATTTTCTTTTTGGAGTACTTCAACATTTAGGACTAAATTAAAAGTATAAGGACTAAATTTGAATATTTGAAAAAATAAGGGTTGAAATAAAACAAATCCCAAAATACAACGATCAAAATGATATTTTAACATTTTATTTAATATAAATAAATAAGGAAAAATACACTTTTGGTCACTGAGGTTTGGGTTAAGTGACACATTGGTCATCGAGTTTTCAAACTCAACAAAAATACCCTGAGTTCTGAGATAAGGAGAAATTTGGTCTCTGCCGTCCATTTTGCCATTAAACCTTGCTGACGTGGCATCATTATTTTAATTAAAAAATGAACTTTTAAATTTTTTTAAATAAAAATATATAAAAATATTAAAAATATTATTATTTTATTATTATTATTTAAATTCTTCCTCTTTCTTCTACATCTTCTTTCTTCTCATCTTCTTTCTCCCTCCATCTTCTTCCTTTCCCCTCCCATCTTCTTCAGCTCCGGTGGCCGGTCGCCGCCGACTGCCGGCGAACGGCGGCGGCGATCGCTGGATTTTTTTTTTTTTTTTTTGCCTTCTTTCTTCTTCTTCTAAAAAGCATTTCTCTCTCTCTAAGAAAAAAAAAATTACTTCTGGGTCATTTCTATTTATGTTTATCTTATGAGTTCTCTTTTTCATAATTTTCGTAATTATCAAATGATAAACCTCCTTGTCAATTGAATAAGACATATATATCCTTGACTATCGGGGTGGATCTACGGAACTATAGGGGTTCTCTCAATTTCAAAAACATAACCCCTTTTTAAGGGAAATCTCTATAAATGGCCAATATACTTGTATTTTTGAAAAATGGCTAAATTATTTTTTAATAACATTTACACGTTGAACATTTTTCCAATTATACCTTTTAGTCAATTTCTCGTTTACACCTTGTTCACACGTAACTCCGAAGATGGAGACACGTGGAATAAATAATATATTGTATTGATGTTTGTATGCGTGTGAGTGTACAATCTCTAACTTTAATCCTCTGATTCTCTCTCTTGTGTGTGAATGTGTTTCACTCGAGGGCTGGAACGCTTGATCTCGAGTCTGAAGTTTCAATGGATTCTTGGAGCTTGAAGTCTTCCAGTCTTGAAGGAGTCTTCAATCTTCAAGAAGTGTTGATGTCCTGAAGAGTCTTTGATCTTCAAAGAGTGTTGAAGTCTTGAAGGGTGTTTGGTCTTCAAGAAGTGTTCAACACTTGAACTTATGAATTGCAGAGAGTCTTCGGTTTTCAGACTTGGTAGAGTCTCTCTGAATTATCTGGTTCTGCTTGAGAGCTTTGAAACTTTGAACTCTTGTCTTTGTGAGAGTGTAGAATTTTTGAACCATTGAAATGAAGGAGGACCTCCCTATTTATAGAGTTCTCGCTGGATGGGCCCTGGTGACTTTTGGGTCTAACAACTTGAACTTTGGCTTTATTGGCGTTGGGCTCAACTATTTAGTCTTGGATCTGGTTTATATTTGACCCAAAACCATATGATCCAAATACTTAAAAGACTCAAATTTGATTCAATTAATTATTTTCTTTAATTAATTGGTCAAATTAATTAATTTGATCAAAATAATTTATTTTTAATTAATTGATCAAATGGACATTTGGCCCTAAAAATTTATAATTGGCCAACTTTGTCTTCAAATTAAATTTGGGACACATGTCAATTTATAATTGGTCCAAAATTTAATTATTTGTAATTTCGTCATTAATTTTAAATAATGACGTGGTAATTTGTGATTTGACAAAATTTCTCCTTCAACAAATGCCCCTTTTCGAGATTTAGGCACAAGTTATGTGGGAGTGAATCTCGAAAAAGATATTTTGGAATAAAAATCCAAGATATTTGTTCTTGATTTTGACTCCATTTGGTGTGTCAATTTAATCAAAATATGAATTTTGGTCAAAATTTTGAATTTTTTATTTGACACACTTTTATTGCCAATTAATCAAAATTTGAAGTTTGCTCAAAATTTTGATTTTCCTTATTTGCTAGCAAACTTTGATTTGAATTAAGTTTGGGCAAAATTTGGCTTATGCCCAAATTTTGATTTGAGGCAAATTCTACCCAATTTTAATTTGCATTTGGAATAGAATTTAGGTTTGGACTTTGGTCTATTTGAGATAAAATTTGGATTATGCCAAACTTTTGGCTTGAGGTAAAATTCTATCTAGTTTTAACTTGCATTTGAAATAGAATTTGAGGTTTTGACTTTGGTTCATTTGGGATAAAATTTGGATTATGCCCAAAATTTAATTTAAGTAAATTTAAGGTTGCATCCAAAATTTGGTAGGAATTTGGAATAAAATTTTCATATGGAACTTAGAAAATTTGATTTGGGATAAAAGTTTAATTATACTCAAACTCAGTTTAATTCAATCCAAATCTATTTAGGAGTTTATCAAATCAATTTGAATTTATCTCCCAATTTGATTTAAATCAAGTCTCATACTTTGGATTAAAATTTGAAACAAAATCTCCAAATTTTTATCTTTCAATTTGATTTAAATCAAATCTCAAAAATTTGAACCCATCTCAAAGTTGATGAAGACTGTCGTTGGAGATAAGATTTATATTTGAACTCATCCCAAAATTGATGAAGATTGTCGTTGAAGATAAGATTTATATTTGAACTCATCCCAAAATTGATGAAGATTGCCGTTGGAGATAAGATTTATATTTGAACTCATCCCAAAATTGATGAAGATTGCCGTTGGAGATAAGATTTATATTTGAACTTATCCCAAAATTGATGAAGATTGTCGTTGGAGATAAGATTTATATTTGAACTCATCCCAAAATTGATGAAGATTGTCGTTGGAGATAAGATTTATCTATTTGAATCCAACTTTCCATTCTATAAATAGGATTGAACCTCAGTAGGGGAGAGCACACATCAATTGCAGGGAGCATTCAAGAAATGATTCAAGTAGGAAACTTCTTTCTCCCTCTTTTTTTTTTTTTTTTTTTTATTATATTTTTTTTAAAGATTCTTCCTTCTATTTTTTTTTTTTTTTTGAACTCACAACACCTTGCCTATATTTCAATTACAAGCACACTACCTTCATCCACCATCCAAAAGGTAAGTACGTAGGTAAGTGATTTTTTTTAAGGCATACATATCCTTGTTGTTTTCAATTTGCAGGTACAATGTCTTTCAACATGAGTACAAGGACATGTTCCTGACTTTGGGACATGTTCCTTGGACTTTTGCCGCCGCCACGCCTTTCAACATGAGTACAGGGACATGTTCCTTACTTTGGGACATGTTTCTTGGACTTTTGTCGCCACCACGTCTTTCAGCATGACTACAGGGACATGTTCCTTACTTTGGGATATGTCTTTGGACTTGTGTCGCCGTCACGCCTTTCAGCATGAGTACATGGACATGTTCCTTACTTTGGGACATGTCCTTGGACTTGTGTCGCCGCCACGCCTTTCAGCTTGAGTACAGGGACATGTTCCTTACTTTGGGACATGTCCTTGGACTTGTGCCGCGGCCACGCCTTTCAACATGAGTACAAGGACATGACGTGCTCCTTGGACTTTTGCCGTCGCCACGTCTTTCGGCATGAGTTCAAGGACATGACGTGCTCCTTGGACTTTTGCCGCCGCCACGTCTTTCAGCATGAGTTCAAGGACATGACGTGCTCCTTGGACTTTTGCCGCCGCCACATCTTTCAGTATGAGTACAAGGACATGTTCCTTGGACTTGTGTCATCGCCACGTCATTCAACATGAGTGCAGGGACATGTTCCTTAGACTTTTGTTACTGCGACGTTCCCCGACCCAAGGACACATGATGTCATTCCCACTTGGGATTCTTTCCTGTCGCAAGGTAAGAAACTTCAAACTTGTTGAAGGAACAGTGATGCATAGCAATGTAAGAGGAAGGACCTTCGAATAACGTAGCGTGAGAACCTTCGAATTTATAGAAGGAACAACAACGTAGCGCATGAGGACCTTGGCACTTGGAGAAGGAATAGCGAAACAGCGCAGCGTGAGAACCTTCCAACTTGGTGAAGGAAGTAGTGCAACATCATAACCTTCAAACTTGAAGAAGGAATAACGATGTCAGAACCTTCGAATTTGGAGAAGGAAGAACAGCGGAGCAGCGTGAGAACTTTCAAACTTGAGGGAAGGGACTACAGTGAAGTGTGTGAACCTTCAAACTTGGAGAGAAGGAACCGCAGTAAAATGCGTGAGAACCTTCGAACTTGGAGCAAAGGAACTACAGCGAAACACGTGAGAACCTTCGAACTCGAAGAGAAGAAACTGCAACGAAGGGTGTGAGAACCTTCGAACCTGGAGAGAAGGAACTGCAGCGCAGCGCATGAGAACCTTCGAACTTGAGAGAAGGGACTGCAGCGAAGTGCATAAGAACCTTCGAACTTGGAGTGAAGGAACTGCAGCAAAGTGCGTGAGAACCTTCGAACTTGGGGAAAAGGAACTCCAGCGAAGCGCGTGAGAACCTTCAAACTTGGGGAGAAGGAACTGTTGTGAAGCGCATGAGGGCCTTCGAACTTGGGGAAAAGGAACAGCAGCGCAGCGCATGAGAACCTTCGAACTTGGAGAGAAGGAACTCCAGTGAAGCACGTGAGAACCTTCAAACTTGAGAGAAGGGACTGCAGCGCAGCAGCGTGAGAACCTTCGAACTTGAGAGAAGGGACTGTAGCGAAGTGCATGAGAACCTTTGAACTTGAGAGAAGGGGCTGCAACGAAGTGCATGAGAACCTTCGAACTTGGAGCGAATGAACTGTAGCGAAGCGCGTGAGAACCTTCGAACTTGGGGAGAAGGAACTCCAGCGAAGCCCGTGAGGACCTTCGAACTTGGGGAGAAGGAACTACTACGAAGCGCATGAGAACCTTCAGACTTGGAGAGAAGGAACTGCAGCGAAGTACATGAGAACCTTCGAACTTGGAGAGAATGAACTCCAACGAAGCACTTGAGAACCTTCAAACTTGACGAAGAGGGAACAACGAACTTAGGGTGAGTGAAAACACCGAACTTGAGGCTAACGAGACATTGAATTTGGAGGAATGAAGTTCTCGTTTATTCATCCAACTCGTAGCTTCACATTCATAATGGTGCATAACTTCAATTTGTTGTGTTGCCCCTAGTAGTGATGAGTTTCTTCAACTTGTCTTATCGTGCTTCAATATTTATTGCACCTTCTTTTTATTTATTTGCAGAGACTGAACTTAAAGTTTTCTTTAAGCTGCCTACGTACCCTTGAAGAATAGGGATCAAGTCATCGCATAGTTCAGGATTTTTTTTCTCACCTTTTAAGCTCATGTGGGCTAGGAGCATCATGCAGTTTAGGCTCTTGCGATAAGGAGCTTTTACATTTTAAAAGCCCTCATCTTCATCATGGTCTTGATCAGATCCTTGACTTGTAGGATTGGTCAAGATAATGAGATTTGGTTTCACCTTCAAGGAACCATCTGTATTTATGAGAACAAAGAACTTTCTCTTCATACGTGACGGGATGCTACTTTGAAGCTTCTTGTCGTTGTTTACTTCATCAAAAAGTTTCACCTCCAAGTTATCCATCTTTCTTTTAGATTGACCGCTTGTTACTTTGAGGCGATCAAAAACAGATGTTGAAGGTCGACTTTTCTTCGATGTGGAGACACTTAGCCTTTGGAAAGCTGAAGGGCGAGTGGAGGTGGACATCGAACATTGATTTTCTTCCTCTGTCGCGACCATACTCATTCTTTGGAATACCAAAGGACGAGTAGTTGGAGGCTTGATGCGATCGAAGACGGAAGTCCTTTGTTCACTCTTCTTGGAATTGTCAACTTCTTCTACGTCGATGCAGTAGGAAGTTACAAGGTTCTCTTTTTCCTTTTTGCAGAAAGTTTTGGAGAAGGATTTATCCAACATCACCAGTTGTTGAGGTTGAGAAAACTTTTTACTTCTCTTCCTCTTGGGTTGAAGTTTCTTAGGATCCTTCTTTCTTTGATGTTTGCTCTTTCCTTTGATTGTAGCAAGATTTGATTGAGCTACTTCATCAAGGTCGAGCTCAATTTTGCCTTTCTTAGCCAGCTTTAAAATTAAGTCCTTTAGGACAAAACATCTTTCCATTGGATGACCAATAACTCGATGATACTTGCAATACTTGGGATCATCGACTTTATCCATCTCTTTTGGTTGTTTACACTTAGAAAGCTCTATCAGTTGCGCTTCCAGTAGTTGTTCCAACATATCAGGGATGTCGTCATCAGAGAAAGGATAGATTTTCTTCTGTCTTTCCTTTAAAGTTAAGTGATGCGTTCCATTCGTTTGTCGATTTTCTTTCGAAGACGACTTATGAAGGGTTGTGTTTACAACCATAGATTCTTCTATAGTCTCTTCGTCGTTCCTTCTTTCTTTCCTCATGTCAGGGAGTATAAGGTCTTGGTTTTCTCGACTAGCAATACTTAGCTTCATATCGTGGGCGCGAGTTGCTAGTTCTTCGAAGGTGCGAGGCTTTATAGCTTTAAGGATGTAGAGGAGTTCCCAGTGCATGCCTTGAATGCACATCTCGACGAAAGAGAGTTTAGTGAGGCGATCTTTGCAATCTAGACTCATGGCTCTCGCGATTTATATAGTTAACAACGAGTTCACCTTTTCGTTGTTTAGTGTTGGTGAGCTCGAACATGCTAACGGTTCGTCTAGTGTTGTAGAAGCGATTCAAAAACTCTCTTTCGAGTTCCTCCCAATTGTCTATTGACTCAGGTTCTAGATTAGTGTACCAGTCAAACGCATTTTCTTTAAGTGTTCGAACAAACTGTTTGACTAGTAGGTCCCCTCGAGTACCAGCGTTCTCGCATGTCTCAATGAAGTGGGCAATATGTTGTTTAGGATTTCCCTTTCCATCAAACTACTAAAATTTTGGTGGCTGATATCCGATTGGCGTTCTCAAGTTATCAATCCTCTTAGTATAAGGTTTGGAATACAATAGGGAATCTTGAGTAGGTCCACCGTACTGAGCTCTGATATAGTTTGTGATCATATCTTGGAGTTGTTGGATGGATAGTGAAGCAACCGAAGCAGAACACTGTGGCTGATCATCTTGCACTATAATCTTTCCTTTGTCATGATTTTTTATCACTTGGGTTTGACTTGATTCGGCGATATGTTGGTTCTCAATTTGGCTCTTTAGTTGCTCGATTTGAGAATCTTTTTCTTCAATCGCCTTCATCAAGTTGTTGATGTGCTCTTGCATCTCAGTCATTCTTTCTTCCATAGTTTTTGTCTCAGTCATCATGACAGTCACTACGTCAGAATCAGGTTCAAACAGAGGGTTATACTTAACAAGAAACTTGTCATTGGTATATGCCCCCTGTAAGGTTGTTTCTTCGCTTGCAATGATAGAAGCTTTATCTTCTTGCAACCTCAGTTCATTGAAGCAACAATGAGCAGTTGAACCCATGTAAGACTTGTTCATAACAGCGACCATTGAAGAAGTTTTGAACGACATGTTTATACTTGTGTTTTGAGATAAGAGAGAAAGATGAGAGGTGGAGATGGTCCCATCGGGCGTGCCAATTTGTTCACACGTAACTTCGAAGATGGAGACACGTGGAATAAATAATATATTGTATTGATGTTTGTATGCGTGTGGGTGTACAATCTCTAACTTTAATCCTCTGATTCTCTCTCTTGTGTGTGAATGTGTTTCACTCGAGGGCTGAAACGCTTGATCTCGAGTCTGAAGTTTCAATGGATTCTTGGAGCTTGAAGTCTTCCAGTCTTGAAGGAGGCTTCAATCTTCAAGAAGTGTTGATGTCCTGAAGAGTCTTTGATCTTCAAGGAGTGTTGAAGTCTTGAAGGGTATTTGGTCTTCAAGAAGTGTTCAACACTTGAACTTATGAATTGTAGAGAGTCTTCGGTTTTCAGACTTGGTGGAGTCTCTCTGAATTATCTGGTTCTGCTTAAGAGCTTTGAAACTTTGAACTCTTGTCTTTGTGAGAGTGTAGAATTTCTGAACCCTTGAAATGAAGGAGAACCTCTCTATTTATAGAGTTCTCGCTGGATGGGTCCTGGTGACTTTTGGGCCTAACAATTTGGACTTGGGCTTTATTGGTGTTGGGCTCAACTATTTAGTCTTGGATCTGGTTTATATTTGACCCAAAACCATATGACCAAAATACTTAAAAGACCCAAATTTGATTCAATTAATTATTTTCTTTAATTAATTGGTCAAATTAATTAATTTGATCAAAATAATTTATTTTTAATTAATTGATCAAATGGACATTTGGCCCTAAAAATTTATAATTGGCCAACTTTGTCTTCAAATTAAATTTGGGACACATGTCAATTTATAATTGGTCCAAAATTTAATTATTTGTAATTTCGTCATTAATTTTAAATAATGACGTGACAATTTGTGATTGGACAAAATTTCTCCTTCAACACACCTATTTTTAGGGAGCCACAATCTAATTTAATTATTAAAAAAAAAAAAATCAAACTATTTCACATGAATCAAGGAATCGGGTAGATTTACTCTATTTTCTATCCTATCCATCAAAATTCAAATTTAGATTTTGAAATTTTGAAGATCAAACATAATTGAATATTCTCATTTTCAATTTTCAATAAGATTTTTAGTTTTTCATTATCCAAATATCATCTTCATTTGTTTTTCCAATCATTATCAACATCGAGTTTGTTGGTCTTCACCTCTTTCCCAGATCAAAAGGGCTATTGATCATAGGCATCTTACCTCGATTTAATTTTCATTTATTTTAAATTCAATCAGTTCTTTTATTGATGTAAAGTAAATTTTGTTTTTTATTTTCAAAACTAGATGTCTAGTATCGAACTAGATTCTTTGTTTTAACATCTCATTGGTTTCATAAGTAGTAAGCTTAGGGTTGAGAATATGAAACAATTAGTCGACCTTCTATGTATAGCAATAGTTTTGGAAAACTCACATTATTTAGGCTTTGTGAGGATACATGTTTCATGGTTATTATTTTCCATCTCCAAACATTGTAGTAGATTATGACCACTCTGACACTGTAAATGATTCAAATACGGTGTGTATGCAAGATAATACTGCTCTCCAACTATCAGGAAAAAAATATATTTTGAGTATATTGTATTGATTGTTAGTAAATTTAATCCATCCTAATCATTATTCAGTGCATTTATATTTCGATTAGGGGCATTTTTGTCCAATTCATAGTTTAAAAAACCTACTAAAAATAGCAATTGACCATTTTTCAAATGAAAAATTCGGATGACCATTTTTCAAAACAGCTCATTAAAAATGATCATTTATCTAGTTGTCCCTATATTATATCTATAGTTTAGCTTCCTACCATAAAAAAACGGGTTAACTGCAAGAATAGACAAAATAAAAAGTCTGTTTTGAAAAATAGTAATTGACCCTATTATTTAGTTAAATGACCAAATTAATTTTCTGATTTAAAAAATCGAAATTATCAACTTACCGAAATACCCCTTAGTTAAATAGAATCTGCAATCAAACTAAATCAGTTTGAAATTACCTCAATAAATAAACTAAATCCTTAAATAAAGGGTTGTTGATTAAAAAAAAAAACCGAAAAAACAAAAGAATTTAAAGAATGGAAGAACAAAATCCTAGAATTAGAGGGTAATTAGAAAAAATTTAAAATTCTAATCAAAACAACTCAAATCCCATAAATCAACAATCAACAACAATTTATGGGTATTTTGATATCGTGAAAAAAATTGTATCAATCTTTGCCTAGAACAAAATCATACCACGAAAACTCAAATTCCAGAAGATAGTTTTAAATCAAATTCTGAGTAATTAAATCAACCATCAACAACAACTCAAATTTCGACCATTTATCATACCACAACAAAATCATACCACGAAAATACCTAGTATTTTGAAAGCATTTAAGATAGTTTTAAACCAAATTCTCAGTAATTAAAAATAGATTAAAAAATATTAAAATAACAAAATATCATACACAATTTTTAAACCTGAAAATGAAAAAAGGAAAAAAAACTTTAAATTTAAATTTCGAACATGCAAATACGTAGGTCATACCATTGTTTCTCAAATCTCTGAACAGATCTATACGGTCTCTTTCCAACTCACCATCTTCATCAACCCCATCTCTGCAACCTGGAAACAACTCGTCCACCTAGAGCATTCTGCTCAGTTTCCATGAATGAAGACAAGAAATCGAACTTGTTGTCGATGGTTTTTTTTTAAAGCATTTCGATTGGGGAATAAAATCTTTTTTTATTTAAAAATGAAATCTAGAGAAAACAAAATCTATCTGATTTAATATAGTGTGTAATTTAATTATATTATAGATGTCATTTTTTTTTGGATCAAAGAATACCCGTTTGGTGGACTGATACTATATTGGATAACTTGGGGTTTCATCTCAAAACCAATTGGCAATGAGAAGAGTAGTCCATGTATCTTATAAATTGTGAGGTCTCCACTTATCCTCAACAATGCATTCAAGAGCTTCTCAAAAAAAAAAAAAAAAAAAAAAAAAAAAAAAAAAAAACAATGCATTCAAGAGCTAATCTAAATCTCCTCTCCCGAGCGTAAGATTAAGAACAATCAACAATCAATCTATGACCAATAAATTAAAAGCATTGAGCGAATAGATGCATAAATGGAGTTCAAGCAATAAAACATTCAATTAATTAATCCATAAACCAACGGCTACATCAATCCCTAAGAAACCACTTAGCTACTCATGTTCATAAACTCAAGACAAACACTCAAATAAAATCTCACGAGATAAGTACAAGAATAAAGGGAAGAAGAATAAAAACTCGAGTCCTAACGTTGATCGCTCGTCCATGTCACGATCTCCACGAGCTTCTCCTTGGAATCCCGCTCCCGGCTCTTCCTCCCGCTCTTCCAATTAGGCTTGCTTCCAAAATAGAGCTTAATCTCTCCAATTGAACTCTCCCTTTTGTGGCTGGAAAACGCTTCATATTTATAGAAATAGCGGTAGTGTCGAGATGCTATAGACAACCTCTCAATGTTGCCCTCAGACCACCTCAAATAAATAAGGAAAATCGAGTAGCGTCGAGACGATACCTCGCACTCACTTCAAATGACGATCTTCAAATAGAAGCGTCAAGACGCTGTCTCTTTGGGAAAACTTGTTGAACTGTGGCAGCTTCGGTCTCCAAGCTGCAACTTTTTTCTTTTAGCTTCCTTCTTTGATTCAATTTCTCCAATATCTTCCAAAGCACTCAATCAACTTCTAATTACTCAATTTCATTCCTAATATTTGAAATCTACAAAACATAAACAAAAGTGTATGAAATTGACCTAATAACACACAAGACTAACAATAAAAATAGTGGAAAAAATAGCTCATAAAGTGAGCTATCACTAGTGGTTTGCCCTTTTCCATTAAATGGAATGAGACTCAAATTACAGGACAAAAATGATATTTTAACCAAATTAATATCAATGTGTTCAAACTAAATTCGGTCTCTTAGATTTAATCAATTTCTATTTAGTCCTTGATATTTGAACTTAGCTTGTGAGGTTCCAAAAGTGACATATTTGGTCACTAGAGTTTGAATTTAATTTTTAATTGGTCCATAAAGTTTAAAAATAGTTTTTAAAAGGTCCCCAAGTAGAATTGGATGTTGGTTTGATATAATGGAGTGATGTTGTTGACTTCTAAAACTTTAACAAAATTTGGGACCCTAAACTATATTTTCTGGATCTGCCCTTGATTATGTTAATATGTTTTCAAAATTTCGAAATTGTAACAACCCAACTTAAGAGGCTAAATACATCCTAAGGGTCACTACTACATGCATGAAATAGTATAACTTTTGAACTTAAAAGCATATATGTATTATATATATATATACAACATTTTATTAAGTCAAATTGGGCCTAAAAACAGTAAATCAATTTTAAAATAATAAAATAATGAAGAACTAAAATGAAACCCCATAAAGTTGATAATTTAAAAAATTTAGGAGTATGAAACTAAACTGGAACTCAAACTCTAGGAAAAATAAATCTAAGATCCTAGAGACATAGTTTGAAGCTGCTTCACATAATCTAACCAAGTCATTGACCTCGCCACTCACCTGATAGGATCAAGTACAACTTGAAAATGAAAGACATATAGCATGAGTGAGTATATATGAATATACTAAGTAAGCAGCCCACTTAAGGGCTGAAACTGATAACATGAAAAACTTGGATCTTAAAATCATGGTGGACCTAACTGAGTCATTCATTCATGTTTCTAACCCTAGGAGCATAACTGGAAAACATGAAACATTTTGTCCTGGGAAATTATCTATCCCCAACCTAAGTCGACTATGGTTCTTGTGTGAGTTATTCCTGTAAGGCAAGTGCTCACTAGAGACTGGTTGGTGACCCTCTAGCAAAACAAATTCTATCTCGACACAGTACTTCATGGAAATGTACATGAAACTGATAGAGCAACTAGGTGCATGAAACATGCCTGAAAAATACGCTCTAAACTATCTTGAGATAGGAAAAGGAAATTAACCCTAACTAACATGAAGGCCCTAAAAACATGATAAAGGTCCCTGAGTCTAATCACATTCATAAGCAAAATCCCAAAAGTTAGGGAAACATGGTCTATTCAGTCACCCAATTTCAACGTGCTCATAATTTCAATGGTAATTTAGGCTATAATCATTCAAATTCCAAAATCTAGTAAACAACAATCCAACAGACATCACCAATCAAGGGCAATTCAACTCACAGCCAATCCAATCACACTATGCTTTCATAAACTCAAATCAATATAATATCTACTCGGTCAAGTCATGATAATTTGGGTCATAATTAAACCAAAGACAACCAACTAACATTCTCCCTAATTAATGAATAATTGAACCAACCTCAATCATAATTTCATGTCAATTTCATTTATATGGCCAGGTTAGAAAGGAAATCCAATTGGCTACTTACCTCAACTTAGTTGGTCCTTAATTTATAGAATCCCAATTTATTTAGAAATGATGTTGTTCTCAATCTTAATTAGCGAATTTGGATCTACACAAAACATTCCAAAAACAAATTAAACCTTGGTCCATGCATTCTATAAAGGTCGAATAAATTTGAGATGGCTAATGTACATTAAACTTACCCAAATTCGAATTTCAGCTTTCTGGTTCAACTCTGAGTTGACCCAATCTCAACGATTTGAGCTCTAATCTCAATGGATACCTAAAATTGGGACCTAAACATTAATGGGCATCTTTGATTAAACACTAAACGGCCAAAAACTTCATGGAAATTAACTTACCCAAAGTCGAAATCTCCAAAAATTGAAGGAAAGCTTGTTGTCCTGACTAGCCCAAGTAGATCTGATGTCCTACTCCACCTGCATGTCGCCTACCTGACCCAAGAATCATGCCAGAGTTGCATCGTTGTACTGAGATCGTCGAAAAACGAAGATCCAACGTTTCTGGTTGTCAAAAACGCATGGGCTTGGTGTTGTCAGAGGGAGTATGTGTTGTTGTTGTGACGGGACTTGTCGAAGGTCCGAGCCAAATAAATTTATAATCCACAACACTACAACTATTTTGTAGAAATAGTGGCCAGAGTCGAACACAAGGAAATAAAATACTGAATGTAAATGAGGCAAAACAATAAAACATGCAATCGAAAGAAATAAGATGGAATTCAATATTAAAGAGGGATCGCTGGATTGAGATTTCTTATACTTGAATGTTATGTCACTTGGCTTCTTAGTTTTCTCTAAATATTATTCTATGCAGTTTTTATGAATCCGGTTAGCTTCTTGGTTACTCGGAGGACCCCCCTACACTAACATGTGTTTAATTAACCAATTAACCCAAAATCCTATAGTTAACATGATTGATTAAATTAACATGATCGACCGCCACCCCTCATGCATAAAATAACAATCATTCGAAACCTCGCAATGACCACTAAGTTATGTCTAACTAATCTAAAATAAACAATCTGAAACCTCGCAATTGCCTACTTCAATTAGCCACTTTAGACTCGTGGGTCCGAAATTGCATTAGCTAAATATAAATTAAATTTAAATCTAACTAATACAACCTTTAACATGCATCTTAGGCCTATCAAGGGTCGTCACTCCGTATAGATTGTCTTGCCTCGACCTAGTGGTCATCTAAAAATAACTAATTGAGTGCACAAATAGAAATCTCCTAGGGTCGTCAATTCTAAGAAATTAATCTCATGCATTGATTTAAACAAGACTACATGTAAAACTCAATAAAAGACAGCAAGAACGGAACATAAAACCAAAAAACTCAGCCAAAGATCAATATCATTCAAACATAATCCCAATCCAACGATACCAACGAGTTTAGCTACTCATAAGCAAGGGAAAACTACAAATAAACATGAAATAATACATAGAATGTGACTAAAAAGGTCTACACATTAGCATGAAAAGTAAAGAGGTGAAAACAATCGAAAAGGGACCAAAATTCTAACCTAATGGTGGACTAAACCGAAGCCCTATATTTATATAAAACGTCGCAGCGTCTCGAAGCCAGGCTCGACGTTTAAACGCCACGGACTTTGTATTCCATGTCGAGATCGTATCGGCGTCGAGACGCTAGGCCATCCCTAATCCGAGGCTTGCTGCTTTTTTCTCGATTTTGTCTCGTTATTTCTTAGTACGGGGCTTCAACCTTCGGTTCTTGGTGTCGTTCTTCAGGCCTGCTTCGATTCACTTGGGTCTTTTCACCTCCTCGCCGTTCAAAAACACCGAGATGGCTCCAAAACTCCATAATTGGCCTGAATTAACTCCAATTTGCGTGGTTGGTTCCTGACATCACCTAAGCTCGAAGTACCTGTAAGTAAGAAAAGTAAAACATAAAATCCCTCTAACAAGTTTAGATTAAAGGTAATAAAATAGGACTATTTTGGTCCTATCATGCTTCTGCACGCGCTGGCGACTCATTGCAACATCAGACGATAACTGGAGTATCGAAAGGGAGAGAGGAAATCGCGCGAGAGAGAGAGGAAGAAACCCATGCTCGAAAAAACTTGTTGAAGGAGCTTCGTGTGGTAGCAAGTTTTTTCGAGCACGACAACAAGTATGGTGACGTGGCGAGGTCGTAAGGAATGCAGGAAAATGCGGGATCGTCAGGTGTCGAATCAAGATTTCGAATCCTAGGTCTGGAACGTTACACTAATAAACAATAGACAAATAGTATGAACTAATTTTAGGATTATTGAGGCCCTTGTTTGGTTGGTGATCTATTTACATTTTTATGTTTAAAAAAAATACAAGGAAAAAAATGAATACATGTTTGCTATACTTATTAGGGGTGATCATGTCAGGATTAAAACCATTGCACAGTGGAATTAAATCAGACCATTAACTTTTTTTTTTAATTAGGATTAAAATATCCTTTTCAAAAAAAATTAGGATTAAAATATTGTACGTTAGCAAAATTACAACATACATAAATAAATCGATCTACTGTAATTTTAGGCCTAAGCATGCTGTAAAATTAATAATTAGATCTTATCTAACAACATGATACAGAGAAGAATAATTTTTCATACCTACATTGTAGACTCAAGGAAAAATTCGCCAACACCTTGGAAGATCACTATCTTTACTTCTCTGCAAATCCCCACAAGAAAACCACAGCAACAAGACACCACTGTTAGGAATTCACCAGTATGTCCCCAAGGGAAATTGAAGAAGAGGCTTGTGGGAACCTTACTTAGGAAGGAAAAAATCTGGGTAAGAGAGCTTTTTGCCTGAGAGAACTTACAGATTGCACGAATGACTAAGGGTGAGAGATCTTTGTGAACTTACCCCCTTTTTCTCTATCATGGGAGGTTAATAGATAGGGATGAGAACAAAGTAGAGCCTCTTCCACGTGAGTAATCAGTTATCAACATTTTAATTTTAAATAAATAGATTATAATTATAATTATAACTAAAATTAATTTAATTAATGATAATGATTAATTAAATCAAATTTAATTAACCAATTCATTTAAATCATAGTTAAACGAATATCCCTCACATAACCTATAGTTTTAATGTAATTTAATTTAATTAAAATAATTAATTAATTAATTCTTTAATTAACTAACTATTAAATTGAATATCACATATTCAATTATATTTCTCTCATATAATCTATAGGTTCAATGCGCATCTAATGCGCATTAATTTTAACCTATAGTTTTAATATGAATCCAATTCATATTAAAATTAATATTTGAACTCCTTCAAATATTTAATTCTCCCATAAATTAATTTTGAATCGAATTCAAAATAAATTTATATTATAAAGTTTAATTAAAATATAAACTTTATATTATAATGTATCACTATACATTATATTATTTCCTATAGTAAATTTGAACATTTCAAATTACTTTAATTACCTCAATACCCTTTATGAGCTACCGGTGGGACCTAATGGACCTACAGATCAGAAGTTTCAACGATATGAGATTAATTGGCTAAACTCATTAACCAAGTTAATCAATATTCGTTAACTGTGGGTACACTCTACTCTAAACTCACAGTTGTACTCTTCTCACTACAAATATATTTTTGTGTCCATAGATATTGACCAATAACAGCAAGTTAGACCTTCACAAATGTTTGTAACGCCAGCTGGGTCAAATTACCGTTTTACCCCTAGGTTACCTCTACATCCTTAAGTATCAGTGCTCCTCTAATGAAAAACCTGTTTGAGGTCCAACCAACAAACAAAAATCTTTCTCGTTCCATTGAGAGGGCAAGGCCCTTTGTTCAAGATCCAGAGACACCACTTAAGGAAACACTCATCTACTTATCTTAAAGTCGGGAAAGATTGAATTCCATCTTGTGTGATTATGTTCCCAACTTCCCACTCGGTCTTGTCCCCAAAATGGTAGGCTTATTGAGTCAGTGTACATGTCACTCTCACACATACAAATGAAAGGATGTATGAATACGTAAATAACCTTATTTCTGTTCGATGTAATTTGAGAGAAGAGAACAGATTAATTTAATAAATTTTGTTACTATAATTTGGATGTTTTGAGGACTGAACTAATATTAATATTAATATATGAAAAGTGTTATTGTGGCTTTGTGAGGGTTGTTGTCTCATTCCGAGATTGAGAGAATGGAGAGTGCGAAACATGAATAAAACAAAATGCGTAGTGTGTAACAGAATGCTTATTGTGGCTTTAATTCATCGGTTACTTAAACGACGCTCACTTTGTTTACGGCTTTAAATAAGCATTTTCATAAACAAGCATCGATTCACGATTCTCACTCTCGTGTCGCGATTTTTCTTCACGTTCTCGATTATCGATCCTCGGTTACTTAAACGACGCTTTAAGTTGTCTCTTCACTTTAATGCCTCGATTACTTAAACGACGCTCTTAGATGTCTTTTCACTTTAATTCCTCGGTTACTTAAACCTAACTCACTTCGTTCTCTTCTATTTAAATCAACGGTTACTTAAGCGATCATCTCACTGTTGGGTTTTATGTCCTAAAACTCGTAGATAGTGAATGATTAACGAATTATACACTTGTAACAATAAAGTGTTATTGAGGTTTATGCAATAAAGTGTTATTGTCATATTAAGTCTATAATTGCACAATATGACCCAAATCCAATAAACTAAGATCCAAGGTTGTTTACATGAGACTTGGACTAGTATGTGGGGACATACGGGGATCAGTGTTCAAGTAACAACCTAAAAGGTCTATAGTATAGGGATAAGGCTGGGTACCTTATCCTGGTAACACTATGTGATACGGCCCACTTTGTATTCGATACAGACGTATTGATCCAAAGCGTCCATGTAGGAGACATGCGAGCGGGGGTATCCTATGCAATGAGTTTGCATAAGACCGGACCACGAAATAGTAAACCACTAGATGTAACACCGTTAACTAGTTAGGTTACTGTTTCAATAGGATGACCTAGGTAACTCGATCTTAATCCTGAGTGTGTCATGAACTCCTTCTCACGAGGGATTGTCCTTTGATTAGTACGGGTGAGAGTGGCCAGTACGCCGACTCAATAAGCCTACCTTCTTGGGGACAAGACCGAGTGGGGGGCTGGGGACATGACAATACAAGATGGAATTCACTCCTTCCCCTATTGGGGCAAGTAGATGTGTGTTCCCTTAAGGGCTGATTCCGGGGCTTGAACAAAGGCGCGCCGTCCTCTCTTGGCCCGAGAGGAACTCTTGTTTAGAGGTTGGACCCTAAACAAATTGTTCATTAGAGGGATCAGTGGTACTTAAGGATCCAGAGGTAACCCAGGGGTAAAACGGTAATTTGACCCAGCTGGTGTTACGAACACACGTGAAGGATTGACTTACTGCATTGGTCGATATCCGTGGACACAGAAATATTCTACAGTGAGAAGAGTGCAGCTGTGGGTCTTTAGTGGAGTGACCCACAGTTAACGAATGTTGATTGACTCGGTTAATGAGTTTAGCTGATCAATCTCGTATCGTTGGAGCTTCTGATCTGTAGGTCCATTAGGTCCACCTGCTAGCTCATAACGGGTTCTGAGATAATATAGTCTTGATTATTAAAGGGAATATAAGTTAATTGTATTTTGATACAATTAATATAATGTATGGAGATACATTATAGTATAAATTTAATTAATGAATTAAACTTTATAATAAAATTAATTTTGGATATGATTCAAAATTAATTAATGAGAGAATTATGAATTTAATTAAATATGTGATATTTAATTAATTCATGAATTAATTAATTGGGGAATTAATTAATTTAATTTTAATTTGGTTAAATGTGATTTAATCAAATTAAAACTATAGTTTATGTTGATGTACATTTTGATGCACATTTAAACTATAGGTTAAATGAGAGAAATTAAATTGAATATGATTCAATTATAAAATTAATTAAATATTTGATATTTAATTAATGTGGGATCGATTAATTTAGAATTAATTGAATGGCCAATTTAATTTAATTGAATATGATTCAAATTGAATTAAAAACTATATATTATAATTCATTTAATTTGATTAAATTAATTATAATTAATTAATTAATTAAATATTTATTATTTAATTAGTTAATGGCCGAGATCGTTTTGATTAAGATCTAACGGTCTAGATCCAGTAGGGCAATAACTCCCTCCCCACTTATCGTTGAGGGGAGGGGGAGTTTCCTGAAGAGACGCTCATTTTCTCTCAAACTCACGCAAGGTACAGAGAGAAATTCTCTCGAGTTTTCTCTCAATTCTAGCAATTAACTTGCTGGAATTTTTCCCTTCCAAGACAAGTTTTGGGTTCCCACAAGCCATATCTCAGCGACCCAAGAGAATAGTGGGTGATTCGAGTGGTGGTGTCCGTTGGAAATCCCAAGAACGAGATCTTTGGAGCATCGTGCTGTATTCTTCGAAAATCCAAGTAAGTGTTCTTGATATTGAATCAATTTTGCATGCTTAATCTTAGTAATTTAGAAATTTGTTTCGGAATTGATTTGCCAACGTAGAGGTTTTTCTAAAATTGAAATTAAATTCGAGGTTGTTCTTGTTTGCTTCCGCTGCAAAAGGAATTTTAATCCTGCAATTGGTATCAGAGCCATCTCGTTAATTGATTTCAATTTTATGAAAATTGCGTTGGTTCTTGGTGGGATTTATTCTGCATTATGAATGTTGGTTTGCTGAAAAAAAATTGTTTTGGTATTTGGCCTTAGATTTACAATTTTGTATGATTTGATCATGTAAGGGCCCATGTTTTTGGGGCAAAAATATTGTAAATCGAGTCTTGTAAGTCCGTGTCTAGAAATTAGGAATCAATTTGTTGATCGGTGCTCGAATCGGGGTTCAATTTGGCGAAGAACGGCTGCTGGAAACGAAGAACAGAGGCTGTCCAGAGGCGTAGCGTCGCGACCCTGCTCAACGGAGTCGCGACGCTCAAGGACAGTTGCTGGGAAAAATCGGGGCAGCGTCGAGACGCTATGCGTACAGCGTCTCGACGCTGACGGAAGTTTTCGGATTCGCGGAGCGTTGAACGCATCGTGGGGCAGCAGTTATTCAGCGGTTACGAAATAATTATTTTTCGCGTGCATGAAGATTCGAACGTGGGTGCTGGCACAGTTGGTTGCGCGCGCGACTGGTGTACCTGACGTCTGCGGTTTGAGCCCCATCGTGTGCAGTTTTTTGCAGTTATTTTTTCCAGCGTGCATATTAGTCCGGTTCGGTCCGAATTGAACCGGTTTGGTCTGGTTTGATTTAATTTGGTCCGGTTCGAGTGATTTGGGCCTAGTTTGAAGCGGTTCAAGCTGGTTCGGGTCGGTTCTGGAGCGGTTCAAGACTCAGAAGGATAATTAAATTGAAATTATTGTAATTTTTGTTTATTTTAATTATCCTAGGGGCCAATATACCGATTTTTCAGCTATTTATTGCTTTATGAATGTCATTTAGCTAGATCCCACCATAGGTTAAGCATGTTTTCATGCATTTTTATGTTATAAATGTTATAATATATGATAATTATGCATGAATTTAAATTTCATGAGTGATTTAGTATAATTGTTATATTAAATATATGAAATTTGAAAAGCATGATGCATGACATTAATTAGATAAATATAAATTGTTATATTTTATTAATGTAGCATGCATGCTTAGTTTTATTTTCATGAATATTAATATAATAGTTATATTATGAATGGAAATAAATTTCAATGCTTGATTTTCATGTATAATTTTAATATAAAGTGTTATATTAATTTAATGAAAATGGAATAGCATTGAGCATGACATTAATTAGATTAATATAAGAGTTATATTATATTAATGTCTAATTTCATGTGATTTAATTTCGTTGATGATTAATTAATATAATCGATATTAATTAAATGAAATTGAAATTGCATGAAGCATGACACCACTTTAGATTAATATAATCGTTATATTATCGGCGTCATGAGCGTTATGGTGTTTAATAATTTGAATTAGATTGTTATTTGGAAACACCATAGAAGCATGTTATAGGGCTAATTATTAAAATTTTATAATAGTTATAAAATTGATTAGAAACCGTCAACCTATAACAAAGAGTTGCATGCAAACATAGGACCTTAGGTTAAATGAATTAATTTTAAATTGTTTAAAATTAATTAGACCTAAGTTCATTATAATTCTAATAGGATTAGAATTAATTTTCTTACTTAGGATTAAAATAGTTTTAATGCACTAAGTAGGAAAAACATTACTATGGTTATAAGGGAACTCTCCCGGTGAAGTTCTGTCTAGGCTGGGGGTACTTAAGTTGACGGTTACGGAACACCTCCTACCTGGGAACTGACCCGGAACCTGAGTTGAATTAATCATAGTTTAATGTTAGCATGCAATGTCACTAGGTAATTAAATGGGTTTAATTCACCTAGACATTAGAGTAAAGTCCTATTTATAAGAGTTATAATAGGCATAGACTTAGATAGATTGACTTAGCCGGGTTTATCTAAGTTTAATAACCCTAAAATACAGTAGGTTACTTTAGTGGGAGGAAAATTACAAAACTTGATTTAAATCGAGTTTTGCTCCTACGTCCCTGTATAGTTCACACCGTGAGATCCATGCTCGGCTTCGTGTCGTCGTAGAGCGGCCTCCCTTCGGAAAGTGTTTGCATGGGTCAATACCAAGGTGAATGGGGAAAGTGACTATAGTAAGTGGGAGCGGGACGCGTGTCAACGTATCCTTCGGTCTCCACCCCTAGGTCACAACGTGAGATTCCTATGATCCGCCTGCGTGTCGTCCTGGAGCGACCATCCCTTCGGAGGGCCTGATCATAGGATTCGGAACACCGTGAACTCCTGAATAGGATAGGATCGCTTAGGCTAATTACCAACAGTTGTCTTTCCTAACGGTAGCCTGTTGGTGCGTGCCTCTGAGATCTGAAAGTGGGAGGGTCACACTTACGGGGATGAGTTAAATGTGTTAACTAATCCTTGACCGAACAACGGTAACTAAAGGCTAACGGAATATGAGTTATTCTGGTGTTAGAATTTGGTTGAGATTGTCTCAATTCAGAGGAGGAGTAGCTGACCACCCTTCGGTGGCTGTTGTTCTAAACCTCTGAAGTATCGTTGCAAAAACTAAATCAATAGTTTTATAGGGTTTCTTTGATTGCTTGTTTGTTTTTGCAGAATTTGATTGGATTATTTGTAATGGGTTAGTGCGATTAATAATACAAGTAATTTGTTACTTCAGCAATAATATAAAACTTTATGTGCATTGTCTTACACCATTTTATTAATAACGGTTTAAGATACAACTAGCTTAAACGAAACTTGTGGTAAATGATTTAAGATTAGTCTTTAGTGAGGAATGTCCTCAGGTTCAAATGTCTAGTTCATCTTGAATAGTTCATAATGACAATTACATTAACTGCCTAGCCAATATCAATGACAATTAATATGATTTATTGGTCATTGAAACGTGCATAGTGGAAAATGAGGATACAGCCTGAATTTTTAATTCAGGTGCCATTTATCACGTTTGCTTTTCCTTTTAAGGAATAAGCTCATGGCAACTGTTGCAAATAGGTAAGATGACTCTCAGATTTTGATCTGGAGAGTATGTCTCGGCTTTGGCAGAGGGAACATTAAGTTATTTTATCTAGTGGGAGAAAATACACATTATTAGATAATTTGTATGAATTTCCTAAAGATTAACAGAAATTTGATTTCTATAATGTATATGTTGGAACAATGTTACTATACCTTTCTCTGCTAACGCAGTTTTATTTTAAGAAAGGGAGTTGACAGTTGTTCAACATTACTGGTAAATAACTTATGTGTTTTAAGAATAATCGAGAGTAAAGCAAGTCATGAGCACTGAGTTGTTTAAGATTGCTTATACTCGTAGAAATAAAGGCAAAGGATATCTCCTAAAGGAAATACCTTTCTTTGGTTCTTAAGGTTAGACTAATTTTGATCTCAATATGATTGGGAGCTTAGTCTATGAGTATAATTCTAAGCTAGTTAGAAGAAAACTCTTTAATACCAATTAAGTCATGCCTTATGGGCGATATGACTGATAGATCTTTTACTGGAAAAGAGCTAAAAGAGCCAAAGAACCCTTGAAACTTATACATTTGGATCCTTGTGGTCTAGTATGTTAAAGCAGTGGGAGGGTATGAATAATTAATCTTTGTTAACGATAATTATTCATAGGTATGAACATCTCAACCTAATGCAACTTAAGTCTGAATCTCTTGAGATATTCGAAAGGGCTTAAGACTGAAGTTGAAAACTTGTTAGGTGAGATAATAAAACCACTTTGATCTGATCAATGTGTTGAGTATAGGGACTTGAGATTCTAGGGCTATTTGATAGTTCATGGAATCACATCCTAAATCTCAGTTAGGAGTAACAGAACCCTATTGGATATGGTTCAATCCATGTTGAGCTATGCTCAATTGCCTGACTCGTTTTGGGGGTCATGCAGTGTGACTGCAATGTGTATTTTGAACAACGTTCCATCAAAAGTGTTTCTGAAACACCTTTTTTGTTGTGGATAGGACGTAAAGATTGTTTACGTTCCTTTAAATTTTGGGGTGTCCAGGACTTGTGCTTGTGACTAACCCAAAATAAATTGGAATATCGTTCAAAATAATGCCTAATTGTAGGCAATCCCAAAGGAAACGAGGAGAATATACTTCTTCAATCCATAAGATAATAAAGAATTTGTATCGACAAATCCTTCATTCTCAGAAGAAGAACATATGAGAAATCATAAGCCATAAAGTAAGGTCGGTTTAAGTGAATTAAGTAATAAAGCTACGGAAACATTGACAAGAGTTGTTGATGCATCAACAAAAGTTGTTGATAAGACTGGTTATTCAACAAGAGTTGTTGATAAGGCCAGTGCTTTTGGTCAGTCACATCCATCTCAAGAGTTGAGAATGCCTTGATGTAGTGGGAGGGTTGTTTTATAACCTGATCGTTACATGGGCTTATTTGAAGCTCAAGTCGTCATTCTTGATAATGACATAGAGGATTCATTGTTTTCTTTTCGGAAGAAAATAAATGATGTTGACAAGGACAAATGGTTTAAAGCCATGGACTTGGAAATGAAGTCTTTGCATTTCAATTCCATTTGGGATCTTGTAAATTTGCTTGATGGGGTCACACCTATAGGTTACAAGTGGATTTACAAGAGGAAACAAGACATTTAAGGTCTCAACCAGAAGGGTCCATTGAGCAAGATCAAAAGCAAAAGAGTTTGCAAGCTTAAATGATCCATTCGTGGATTGACATAAGCATTTCGATCTTGGAATTTAAGATTTGATACAGTGATCAAATTTTTTGGCTTTAATCAGAACATTGATGCATGAGTCTTGTGTTTACAAGTAATCATCAATAATTCTGTAGCTCACTTAGTGTTGTATATGATTGATATCCTAATCATTGGGAATGATGTAGGTTATCTTACTGACATTAAAAGAGGCTAGCAGCTCATTTCCAAATGAAAGTCTGGGAGAAGCTGAGTTAGTCTTGTCTCAATTGTCTTATGTCTACAAGATGTTAGTTAGATATAAGATGCAGAATTCCAATAAGGGTTTACTACCTTTTCAGGAATGGAATTCTGTTGTCTAAAGGAACTGTGTCCTCAGACACCTCAAGAAGTTGAGGACATGAGACATATGCCCTATGCAGTAGGGTTGTCAGTAAGTATCAATCAAATCCAGGATTTGATCTCTGGAATGTCGTTACGTACATCCTCCAGTATCTTAGGAGAACGAGATTTTATATGCTCGTGTATGGCTCTAAGGATTTGATCCTTACAGGATACACTGATACAGATATTTTAACTGATAAGGATTTGATGAAATCTACATCAGTGTCTGTCTTCACTCTTAATGGAGGAGCTATAGTACGACTTATCTGCAGTCTCGACCATATAGGCCAATAAGTAGTTGCTTATGAAGCACAGATAGAGACTGTATGACTTAGGAAGTTCAAGCCTAATTTGGAAGGTGTTCCAAATATGGACTGTCCTATTGCAAGACAAGAAAGCACATTGAATCTAAATGATATATTGCTGACACATTCACGAAGGCTCTCTCGGCTAAAGTGTATGAGGGTCATCTAGATGGTCTAGGTCTACGAGTTATGTACAAAGATGTAATCTAGGGCAAGTGGGAGAAGTGTAATGGGTATAGTGATACCATTATGTAATGGGTATAGTGATGCCCTAGTTTATTGTATTTGTACATTGTAAATACGTTTTATGTATTATACATGTATTTATACACCCACTGCTGGGATAGATTATTGTACATTCCCACTAAACTAGATTTTTAGTCCAAGTGGGAGTTTGTTGGGTTTTATGTCCTAAAACTCGTAGATAGTGAATGATTAACGAATTATACACTTGTAACAATAAAGTGTTATTGAGGTTTATGCAATAAAGTGTTATTGTCATATTAAGTCTATAATTGCACAATATGACCCAAATCCAATAAACTAAGATCCAAGGTTGTTTACATGAGACTTGGACTAGTATGTGGGGACATACGGGGATCAGTGTTCAAGTAACAACCTAAAAGGTCTATAGTATAGGGATAAGGCTGGGTACCTTATCCTGGTAACACTATGTGATACGGCCCACTTTGTATTCGATACAGACGTATTGATCCAAAGCGTCCATGTAGGAGACATGCGAGCGGGGGTATCCTATGCAATGAGTTTGCATAAGACCGGACCACGAAATAGTAAACCACTAGATGTAACACCGTTAACTAGTTAGGTTACTGTTTCAATAGGATGACCTAGGTAACTCGATCTTAATCCTGAGTGTGTCATGAACTCCTTCTCACGAGGGATTGTCCTTTGATTAGTACGGGTGAGAGTGGCCAGTACGCCGACTCAATAAGCCTACCTTCTTGGGGACAAGACCGAGTGGGGGGCTGGGGACATGACAATACAAGATGGAATTCACTCCTTCCCCTATTGGGGCAAGTAGATGTGTGTTCCCTTAAGGGCTGATTCCGGGGCTTGAACAAAGGCGCGCCGTCCTCTCTTGGCCCGAGAGGAACTCTTGTTTAGAGGTTGGACCCTAAACAAATTGTTCATTAGAGGGATCAGTGGTACTTAAGGATCCAGAGGTAACCCAGGGGTAAAACGGTAATTTGACCCAGCTGGTGTTACGAACACACGTGAAGGATTGACTTACTGCATTGGTCGATATCCGTGGACACAGAAATATTCTACAGTGAGAAGAGTGCAGCTGTGGGTCTTTAGTGGAGTGACCCACAGTTAACGAATGTTGATTGACTCGGTTAATGAGTTTAGCTGATCAATCTCGTATCGTTGGAGCTTCTGATCTGTAGGTCCATTAGGTCCACCTGCTAGCTCATAACGGGTTCTGAGATAATATAGTCTTGATTATTAAAGGGAATATAAGTTAATTGTATTTTGATACAATTAATATAATGTATGGAGATACATTATAGTATAAATTTAATTAATGAATTAAACTTTATAATAAAATTAATTTTGGATATGATTCAAAATTAATTAATGAGAGAATTATGAATTTAATTAAATATGTGATATTTAATTAATTCATGAATTAATTAATTGGGGAATTAATTAATTTAATTTTAATTTGGTTAAATGTGATTTAATCAAATTAAAACTATAGTTTATGTTGATGTACATTTTGATGCACATTTAAACTATAGGTTAAATGAGAGAAATTAAATTGAATATGATTCAATTATAAAATTAATTAAATATTTGATATTTAATTAATGTGGGATCGATTAATTTAGAATTAATTGAATGGCCAATTTAATTTAATTGAATATGATTCAAATTGAATTAAAAACTATATATTATAATTCATTTAATTTGATTAAATTAATTATAATTAATTAATTAATTAAATATTTATTATTTAATTAGTTAATGGCTGAGATCGTGTTGATTAAGATCTAACGGTCTAGATCCAGTAGGGCAATAACTCCCTCCCCACTTATCGTTGAGGGGAGGGGGAGTTTCCTGAAGAGACGCTCATTTTCTCTCAAACTCACGCAAGGTACAGAGAGAAATTCTCTCGAGTTTTCTCTCAATTCTAGCAATTAACTTGCTGGAATTTTTCCCTTCCAAGACAAGTTTTGGGTTCCCACAAGCCATATCTCAGCGACCCAAGAGAATAGTGGGTGATTCGAGTGGTGGTGTCCGTTGGAAATCCCAAGAACGAGATCTTTGGAGCATCGTGCTGTATTCTTCGAAAATCCAAGTAAGTGTTCTTGATATTGAATCAATTTTGCATGCTTAATCTTAGTAATTTAGAAATTTGTTTCGGAATTGATTTGCCAACGTAGAGGTTTTTCTAAAATTGAAATTAAATTCGAGGTTGTTCTTGTTTGCTTCCGCTGCAAAAGGAATTTTAATCCTGCACTCACAACATCTATCTTTGATTGCCCCGTCTCTCACTTCTTCTTCTTCACCAACGAGTATCACCTTAGTGCCATGTTTTGATACGTCTTTATAAGAAGCGACAACATTTTTTTGTTGAGAGCAGAAGCAAGAAAAACCTTGAAGAAATGGAGGATTGAGCACAAAATTTTTTATAGGAGCCAACGATGTCATCTCGCCTGTGACTGGAAAAAGAGAACCTATGCTTGTGTAGATCATGATCAAGAATCACCTTGAAGGAGTGGGGTGTGTCAAACCCCATTCCATCAAAGTTGTTCTTACTCATGACCTTCATAGACATAGGTTCTCTTTGATTGTTTGTCATGGCTTCCTCCAATCACCGGTGGAACGACGTCGATGACTGATAACTGTCCGAAAGGTAGTTATTTAGGCCTTAATTCTATAGGGATTTGTGTGTCTTTTGTGCTTAATATGGTTGCTTTTAGATGAATATTATATGTTTTAACCAATTTGGAAGAATGGAGGCTTTGAAAGTTATTTTGTGCAGAAAATATTGTTGAGCGACTGGAGGGAGCAAATTCTGTGCTACAGCAAAGCTGGGAGCAAAAACTGCCACATCACAGCTCGTTAGCCAAGTTGATAAACCGACTTCTGTTGAGTTATTTTCGAGATAAAGGAGTGAGGAGAGCCTGCCATGTGTCCAATTTAACCTAATTCTCATCTTATAAAAGGAGGAGCCGTCAAAGATAAATACATTCACGATTTGGAGACCGAATCAATCGGCCGGAGGCCGAATTGCCGGCAGAATGGAAATCTAAGAAGACCATTTGCAATTCCACTCAAGGAGACGAAGTTCTTCCATGTTCTTGGTGGTTTGGAGCAGCCGTTTCATCCCCATTTGCTGAAAAGGATCAGTATTTCGTAATATGGATGTGCTTATCGAGATTGTAACGTATTTTATGTCTTCAATCATAAACTAATTGCTTTGTAGCCATAGGTTAAGAATTATGTGATTGTTATATTTATTAATCTGGAAATTTATTTGACCATGATCATCTTGAATTATTGTTGATCTTTAATTTCATTATGTGCCCGCCTAGCTAGCCGGTATGTATAGCTTCTCCAAGTTTCTGGGATGATTTAGGAGTTGTGTGGCAATAGTTCACGCTAGATCATTGTGTATTGGTGAACGCCAGTGACTGAGTTAGGGATAGCCAGTTGTCTAGTGTTTGATCGGTAGAGCTTCATTGGAGTTGAAACATATTCCAAAAAATCCGGAGTTTCGGGAGGATCCCTGATAGCAAGCAGAAATGTCGCTATTTTAGTCTCAATTTATTAAGCTTTTTGGTGCTTTAATCGTGTTTTTAATGAATATATTTAATGAATTTTGTTATTTGGTCCTTAGGAGCTAAGTTGGTGATTTTGGGAGAAAAAGAGCCATAATTGAAGTAATTATAGCCCAAATCAAAGTATGAAGCATTTGGAGGCTCAAAGAAGACATCTATGAAGAAAAGACCAAGAGAAATGAAGAAGAAGGCCCAAAAATCAGCCCAAAAGGAAGCTGATTTTTCTGGAAAATCTGGACAGCGTCGAGACGCTTAGCAAGGCAGCGTCGCGACGCTGCCCTTTCTTGTTGCCCAAGCCGCGTGCGCAGCAGCGTCGCGACGCTTGGCAAGGCAGCGTCGCGACGCTACCCCTATTCCAGGCTTATAAATAGGCGCCCTTGGTGCCTCATTTGGAATCATCAATCATCAATCAATCAACCATCACTCATTCCTTTCTTTCCTTTCTTAAGACTCCTTTTTTGGAGCCCCTCTCAAGGCTTTTGAGCCTTTTTGAGAGGGTTCTTCTAGTGGGAATTTTTGGGGAATTTTGGGAAGCAATTCTAGAGGCTCGAGGAGTAGTCAGCGGGGGCTCCAAGCGTCAGCAAGGGGTTTTTCGACGGTCAATTCCTTTCCTTTATGCTTTTTAATATGTTTTCCCCTTTAATTATTGTGGATATTATGTGTAGCTAAACCCCAATTTGGGGTCTTGAAATGAAATGGTAGTGGAAATATTGTCATAATTTCTTGTCTCTTGCCCATGTCCTAATTATTTGTATGGATGTGCTTAATGCTTTACTCAATCTGGCCAATTGTGTAATGATTCGATTCTTAATGGAAACTCGACGGAGAGAAATTAGGATAGATCATAATCCATGCAACTAGTTTAATTGTCCGTCGTGACACCGGGATTAGTTGATTAAACTTAGATTCCTAAAATGAATCAGAGCGTAATAATTAATGATTTTTAATAGCGCTAAGGACACTTAGGTTGTTAAAATGAATTAATTACAATTAGGGGAGACCGACAGGAGAACCTATGTGATTAACGGAGATTCTAGGTTTATAATTAGTTGGGCAATGAGATAGGATAATTATAGCAATTATTTAGCTAATCATCGATTTTCAAGACCCCTCTTCCCGCTTAAAGAAAACTCTTTCTCCACATTTTATTTTTGATTGATCAAATTGTTTTTGTTAATTGTTTTAAATTTAAATCCTTTTTATTGCATGAAAGTGGTCCCTAAATATTATTTCACCTAAGTATTTTCAGTGCTCAAGAGAATTTCAATTATTTGCTTAAGTTTCGCTTCGCCTCCTTGAGGATTCGATACTCGGAATACTTTCCGTTTTATATTACTTGTGACCCGTGCGCTTGCGGATAATCGTACCAACAATCCCGCTGATAATATTGTAGGAGATTGACGGATCAAAAGAATTGTTGGAGCATCTTTATAAAAATTACAGAAGTCTTAACTTGTGTCTGTTTCCATTCTGTTTTCTCTAGTCGTAATCACTTACTGCTTTCGTATTTCTTTTGTTCCAGCATTTTAAAAATCCAAATCAATTTAACCAACCTTTTGAAATCACTAAAAAGGCAAATTAAATCAATAGAGGTAGGTGTTTCAAGACCCTGTGGATACGATAAATACTTATCACTTGCTGCTAGATTGTGTATACTTGCACAGTAATCTGGAGTTAATTTATCTCATATTTTTAACCGCTCCAGAATTGCAACAAGTTTTTGGCGCTGTTGCCGGGGACTTGAAATTGTTTTATTTGATTGATTATTTTTGTGTGTATTTTTGGTGATTTGGTGCATGAAATTTTTTATTGTTTCTTTTTGTTTTGTAGGTGTGGCTTTGGTGTGTGAACAATCCCCTTCTGGTTAGATTTTAAAAAAAAAAAATCAAATGAATCTCGAAGAGGAACTGTGCGATACAGCAAAATTCACCGCTGGAGCAAAACGGATAGCAAAATAATCAGGCTAAGTATCCTATCCTTGTAGCAAATGATAGGGACAGAGCCATTAGATCGTATGGTTTCCCAATAATTGGCGAGTTAAATCCAGTGATAATGCGTCCAATAATTGAGGCATCAAATTTTGAAATAAAACCGGTCATGTTTCACATGTTAGAGATGGTTGGCCAATTTCATGGTTTACCATCCCAGGACCCTTATCTTCATCTTAAGTCTTTTCTAGGAGTTAGTGATTCATTTGCTTTCGAGGAAGTGTCGAGAGATGCCCTTAGATTAACCCCATTCCCTTATTCTCTTAGAGATGGAGCAAAAGCGTGGTTGAATTCTTTTGCTCCAGCATCAATAAGTAGTTGGAATGAGCTAATAGAGAAATTTCTTAGTAAATATTTTCCACCAACTAGGAGTGCCAAGTTGAGGAGTGAGATAGTGGGATTTAGGCAGAATGGGGAAGAAACTTTTAGTGAGGCTTGGGAAAGGTTTAAGGAGCTTTTGCGAAAGTGTCCCCACCACTGTTTGCCATATTGTATTCAAATAGAAATATTTTACAATGGGTTAAACATAGCAACCCAGTGTATGGTTGATGCTTCTGCGAGAGGGGCTCTGTTGGCAAAAACTTTTAATGAGGCTTATGAGATCTTAGAAAGGATATCAACCTACAGTTGTCAATGGTCAAATGTTAGAGGCTCTAGTAAGAAAGTTAAGAGTGTGATAGAAGTTGATGGTGTGTCTACCATTAGGGCCGATATTGCAACATTAGCTAACGCTCTTAAAAACATGATTGTGGTAAGCAATGTTCAGCAGTCGCCAGTGGTGGAATCTGCTACAGTTGTAAATCAAGTTACAGAAGAATCATGTGTCTATTGTGGTGAAAAGCATAATTATGAGTTTTGTCCTAACAATCCAGCTTCTGTGTTTTTTGTAGGTAATCAGAGGAATAACCCATATTCTAATTTTTATAATCCAGGTCGGCGCAACCACCCAAACTTTGCGTGGGGAGGGCAAGGGAGCAATTCGCAAGTCCCCCAAGCACAGCAAAAGGTTGTGAACCAGTTCGGATTTGCTAAATCACAGGCATTGCCCCGGCAAAATAAGCAGGCTTTGCCCCAGCAAAATTCGGGTAATTCTCTGGAGTCAATGATGAAGGATTATATGGCTCGTAATGATGTCATAATCCTAAGTCAACAGGCTTCATTGAGAGCCCTAGAGTTGCAAGTGGGTCAGCTAGCTAATGAGCTGAAGGCACGACCTCAAGGAAACATTCCTTCAGATATTGAACACCCTATAAGGGAAGGTAAGGAGCAGGTAAAGGCAGTGACTTTAAGGAGTGGTAAGCCACTAGAAGAGAGGAAAGAGCCTAGTAAACCCCAGGAAGTAGAAAAAAGTAGTGATAAAAATAATGTTGTTGAAAAAGAGTTGGAGTCTGGTCAGGGTGCTGGTGGCAGCAATAATGATGTTGGAGCATCTGATTCTGTTTCAGATGTGGAACCACCTTATGTACCGCCCCCACCCTATAACCCACCCTTACCTTTTCCACAAAGGCAACGACCTAAGAATCAAGATGGTCAATTTAAGAAGTTTTTAGAGATTCTTAAGCAATTGCATATAAATATTCCTTTAGTAGAAGCTATAGAGCAAATGTCTAATTATGCTAAATTTCTTAAGGATATTTTAACTAAAAAGAAGAGATTAGGAGAGTTTGAGACTGTGACTCTTACTGAGGAATGTAGTTATATTCTTAAGAATGGGCTACCTTCCAAGGCTAAGGATCTAGGATCATCCACTATCCCTGTCTCTATAGGTGAAAAGGAGTTGGGGAGAGCACTTTGTGATTCAAGCGCGGCTTAAACCTTATGCCTCTTTCGGTTTATCGAAAGTTAGGAATAGGTGAAGCTAAGCCTACAACAGTCACACTCCAATTAGCAGATAGGTCTATCATATATCCTGAGGGTAAGATTGAGGATGTTCTGGTCCAGGTAGATAAATTTATTTTTCCTGTCGATTTCATTATTCTAGATTATGAGGCAGATAAGAATGTCTCAATTATTCTTGGCCGTCCATTTTTGGCAACTGGTAGTTCATTAATAGATGTCCAATAGGGGGAGCTTACAATGAAGGTGCATGACCAAAAGGTGAAGTTCAATATGTGTGATGCAATGAAATATCCAAATGATTTTGAGGATTGCTCGTGCCTTCAGGTGCTGGATGAGTTTGTTGAGGACCACTTTGAGAAGGATTTGATGGAGTACCATACCCAAAAATTTGGAGAGATCCAAATTGAGGATTTGGAAATAGGTGGATTGGAGCATGAGTATGACGATGTAGATGAGATTTCTAGTTTTAAGAGGAATTTTGAATCCTTAGAGCCAATAGAAGAGAAATCCAAGCCTATTGAACCTTGTAATTCATTGATATTGCTCCAGCAACCTGAGATTAGGAAATCCTTCATTGATGAGAGGTTATTTACTGTAGCTCATATTAAGACAGTGAAAACACCTTGGTATGATGACTTTTCCAATTACCTTGATTGTGGAAATTTGCCTCCTGGTTTATCAAAAGAACAGATGAAAGAATTTTTCCATGAGGTAAAGTTTTATTTATCAAATGATGCATGTATGGTTAGACAATGTGTTGATGATGGCTGTGAGTCTAAAGTAAATTTGATTTATGTTTAGATTTAATTTCAGTTTGAATTTTTAATTTCTGTTTAGATTTAATTTTTAATAATATATCTTCCTGATTTAATTTTGAAATATTCTTCTTTGAAGTTGCTGGCAGATTTAGGGAGCGCATGTTTTGAGGGAGCAAAATTTCAGAATTCTGATCAGAAGCTCCCATTATTTGATGTCGTTTTTTTTATGTTAATTTTGATTTATTTTCTGTTTTGATATGATTTTTATTCGGCTATATTTGTATTTTATTATATATATATTTTTTTTGTTGGTTAGTTTAGATTTGATTTTGAAGAATTTTATCTTCGAAAGATTTTTCCAGATTTAAAATAATATATCTTGTGGATGTTATTTTTTTTAAAAAAAAAAAAGAAGATTTGATTTCATAGTTTTGTTGAGAAGATCAGAGATTTTATTCGGTTAAGATTTTTTTTATCGCTGAGATTTTATTGTATTTAGCAGGATAATTAAGTGGGCATGCAGTTAATTACCAAAGATGTCATGTGTTGAGCAGAGGGCAGCTGGCGTTATGGTTGTTACACAAAGAGGGAACACAATTAATGGAAGATCTTACCGTTTGACAGATAATAAAAATTTTCCATAAATCCATGTGGTTAAAACGGTAACATATATTAATTAGGAGATGATTAGGGGCCTTAATTATTCGTTGAAGATCTTTGAGTTAGTGCCCTATTTATACAAGCTTCTATCAGGTACGTTTTTCACTCTAATTTTTTATCTAACCTGCTGTGGATTTTTCTCTGTGTGTATTATTATTGTGATGACAAAAGCACGAGCAAGAAAGAGAGACGAAGGAAGAAGTGTCGATGGATGAAGATACGGTGGAAGAGAGGGTTGAAGAGGTTTCATAGAGACCAAAGAAAAGAAGAAAAGGTCTAAGAAAGGAAAAAAAAGTAAATCCCTACCCCAACCTCTTTTTCTGACCATCTGTTTTTTGTGTTTTTAAAAGGAAAAGCCAGAAGAGGAAAAAAAAAGATAAGGGGAATGAAGTTGAGACTGAGATGGAACTAAGTGAAGAAGTTGAGCTTGATGAAAGATTTTGGTACGAGAGATTTATCCATGTAGAGGCAAGACAAAAATATCAAGAAATCCTGAAGCGAAATGTTCTAATGGAGCACGACTTCGATGATGACAAAGAGCTCCCACATTTTCTTTGAGCAAGCATCACTAATAACGTTTGGGAACGGTTGTGCGCAAAACTGGATCCTACTGTTGATCACCTAGAAGGGGAGTTCTACGCCAACATCGATGATAATGAAGGATTCTTGGTTATTGTTTGAAGAGTTGTTGTCGACTGGAGCCCTAGGGTGATTAATTCTTTATTTAATTTGCAAGACTTCCCCCATGCTGTTTTCAATGAAATATTAGTTGCTTCCTCAAACGAGCAACTGAATGTCCAGTGGAGGTTGTCTAAGATGAGGGCAAGAACATTCCAATCAGCATACCTGAAGTGTGAGGCTAACACTTGGCTCAGCTTTGTCAAGCAGAGATTATTGCCTACAACGTACACCTCTACTATCCCCTGAGATCGAGTACACTTGAAGGTTCAGAGTCCCAGAGAGCAATGATATAAACTTGTTTGACGAGGGGATTATTGGCATTGCCAATCTGGCTAGACTTAAAAAATGTGAGGTGTGCCAGGGTGGTTTGTTGTGCGGTGTCCATAGAGTGCTGGAGCAGCTTGAGATGGTTCTCAGTAGGCTAGAATTCACTGAGAGACAACTTCAAACCTACTAGAGTTATGATCGTTGAAGGGACACCACACTAAGGAGGGCTAAGCAAGTGAATTTTTCTAAGTCATATCAAGCCTTCCTAATTTTCATTGACGATCTTGTGAAGCTATACATTCCATCCCCACCCATTATTTGAGAGGAAGAAGAAAACCCAGAGTCTGAACATGATGAAAAATTAAAGGGAAGTTTTAGTTTCTGCGAGCAAATATTTTGATGAATGATTTTATGTGCTCGTCTTGCTTGTGTTTTGTTCTTTCTGCTTATGTTATGTTCTGTTTCTTTGTTTTTATCTGCTGGTTTAAAATCTATCTCTGACATGATTATGTTGATCTGTAATCTTGATCTTTAATGAAATCAAATATTGTTTTGTTTTTCTGAGTATCTAACTTATTTTTCTTCTAAATTTTTCGAAGCTTGGACTAGTTAGCTTAATTAGACCAAGATGTTCTGATCTCCAGAAATCTTTTGCTTGAGCATTCTTTCTAGCCTGGTCATGACTGCAACAAAAGTTTTGAGGTAGCATTGTCTTATTTGATCCACCTTAAGCTTAATCTTAGTCCCACGCTTAGTTTAAAATTCAGATAGAAAAAAATTAAGTTTGTGGGTATACTTATCATGTTGCTAATTCATTGAGGACAATGAATAATTTAAGTTTGGGGGACTTTTAGCTACTCCGCTTGTTTTGCTCGAGCATTCCTCTCCTTCATAATAATTTTTCTAGGTTGTTGAGTAACCAGGGACATTTGTGACATCCACATTTTGTCTTTGCGTCAAAAGATGACCTAGAAGAATATATAAAAAAATGATTGCTGAAAAGAAAAATTTTGAAAAAAATTTGCTGAGAAAATTCATAGAGCAAAAGTTTTGAAGGATGAATGATAATCTAGCAGTTTTCTGTCTCCCAGGGCTTAGGTGAGCTTCATCATAAAATGTCGTCATTCTGAGAAGCAAGGGATAGAATAACTAAGGATTTTTGGGTTTAACAATGAGTATTTAGCCTAATTGGTGATAAGTTTGAGGCAAGGGTATACTGCACCATAAAGTGGGTCATCTCATGCTTAAGAGCTTATGACTGTAGGGCTGCTTTAAGTCTGAAGAACATAAAAATATAAACCCCTTAAAAAATGTGGTTAATATGTCTGATAATAGAGCTATGCTGTGGCAAGTTCTTAGGATTGAGTTAAAGGTGGTGATTATTTGCTCAATGCTGAAAGAATTATTTTGCAGCAGCAGTGTTTGGTTTTGCAGGATGCTCAGGTAAAGGTTGAAGGTAGTGTTGGAATATCTGTTTTGATTGAGTTGTGCTATGACTAATGCTTTGAATTTTCAAGGGAAGGTGAGTTAGTATTGCTCGGGACGCGCAATAGTTCACGTTTGGGGGTGTGATAACTGTCCGAAAGGTAGTTATTTAGGCCTTAATTCTATAGGGATTTGTGTGTCTTTTGTGCTTAATAGGGTTGCTTTTAGATGAATATTATATGTTTTAACCCATTTGGAAGAATGGAGGCTTTGAAAGTTATTTTACGCAGAAAATATTGCTGAGCGACTGGAGGGAGCAAATTCTGTGCTGCAGCAAAGCTGGGAGCAAAAACTGCCACGTCACAGCTCGTTAGCCAAGTTGATAAACCGACTTCTGTTGAGTTATTTTCGAGATAAAGGAGCGAAGAGAGTCTGCCATGTGTCCAATTTAACCTAATTCTCATCTTATAAAAGGAGGAGCCGTCAAAGATAAATTCATTCACGATTTGGAGACCGAATCAATCGGCCGGAGGCCGAATTGCCGGCGGAATGGAAATCTAAGAAGACCATTTGCGATTCCACTCAAGGAGACGAAGTTCTTCCATGTTCTTGGTGGTTTGGAGCAGCCGTTTCATCCTCATTTGCTGAAAAGGATCAGTATTTCTTGTGTATTTCGTAATATGGATGTGCTTATCGAGATTGTAACGTATTTTATGTCTTCAATCATAAACTAATTGCTTTGTAGCCATAGGTTAAGAATTATGTGATTGTTATATTTATTAATCTGGAAATTTATTTGATCATGATCATCTTGAATTATTGTTGATCTTTAATTTCATTATGTGCCCGCCTAGCTAGCCGGTATGTATAGCTTCTCCTAGTTTCAGGGATGATTTAGGAGTTGTGTGGCAATAGTTCACGCTAGATCATTGTGTATTGGTGAACGCCAGTGACTGAGTTAGGGATAGTCAGTTGTCTAGTGTTTGATCGGTAGAGCTTCATTGGAGTTGAAACATATTCCAAAAAATCCGGAGTTCCGGGAGGATCCCGCTGATAATACTGCAGGAGATTGACGGATCAAAAGAATTGTTGGAGCATCTTTATAACAATTACAGAAGTCTTAACCTGTATCTGTTTCCATTCTGTTTTCTCTAGTCGTAATCACTTACTGCTTTCGTATTTCTTTTGTTCCAGCATTTTAAAAACCCAAACCAATTTAACCAACCTTTTGAAATCACTAAAAAGGCAAATTAAATCAATAGAGGTAGGCGTTTCAAGACCCTGTGGATACGATAAATACTTATCACTTGCTGCTAGATTGTGTATACTTGCACAGTAATCTGGAGTTAATTTATCTCATATTTTTAACCGCTCCAGAATTGGAAAAATGACTCCTGTAATACTTTGTCCGTTTTATGAGAGCACGGAATCCCTATTCCATCCGTCAACTTCAGCCATACATTTTCTCTACACATGGAGAAGCTCTTGAGACTTATGGAATAAACAAAGAGGTTATTGTAATCTGATTTGTGTGTGAGCGAAGTAGTTTTGAAAACCAATATTGTAAATAAGAAATTTGTACGGATGACCCATTTTCGGGGGCCCTAATGAAATTTTCTTATTATAATCTCCCTATTGTAATATCTAGTTTTTTAGGCTTTGTCATCATCATGTTAAAACACCGACCACATGGCATTTTATTATTATGATCGAAGTTGTTGTTGATACTGTAGTAGAAGTAGGTGTTCATGTCTTCCTTGCATGCATGATGTGGACAAAAGAACGATTCAAACCGTTTTGTGGACGAAGGAACAGTCGAAGTGTGAGGTTTATCGAGAGCACTGTGAGCAAGAATCGAGATTCCATCACAATGCAACAAAAAAATGAAAGAACTAAATCTCGCTTGCGCTCTTAGTTGTCTCATCTAATCGAGGAATTAAAGTGAAAAGACATCTCATAGCGTCATTCAAGTAACCGAGGTGAGAACTGAGAGTGTCGTTTAAGTAACCGAGGAATTAAAGTTTAAATTATCATTTTTTTGGATTCTTGTTCCTCGCTTTATTCTCACTCTTGTCTCACGATATCTCTTAACGTTCTTGATTATCGACCGTTTAAAATTGTTAAACGAGATGTGCAACTCTCATTGTAGATCTCGCTTCTTAAAAATCGTCGTTGTCCCTCCCTTCAATTTAAATTCTCTAATAAATTAAACTAACATCCCAGGCTGTTATATGAGTCTTGAACTGTATGTGGGGACATACAGGGATCATTGTTCAAGATACAACCTAAAGGGTCTATAGTATAGGGATAAGGTTGGGTACCTTATCCCTGGTGACACTATGGATACAACCCGCTTTGTATTTTATACAAATGTAATGATCCAACGCGTTTGAGTAGGGGACATGCGAGTGGGGGTATCCTATGCAATGAGTTTGCATAAAACCGGACCGCAAAATAGTAATTGCTAGCTGTAACACTGTTGACTAGTTAACTACTACAACCTATTCTATAAGTTTGAAGCTTTCTGATGACTTTAGCTGCAAAATGGATCCCCAACAGTTGAAAACGACAAAAGTAAGTCTGAAGCTTCCTGATGACTTCAGATGTAAGATGGATCGGCAAATGCTGAACACGACCGATGTGTATCACGGAAGTTGATCGTCGAACTTGGGATCACAGGAGGAAGCAACCATCGACAAAAAAACGGACAAGGTATTAAAGAAGTGATAACTCTCCAAAAGGGAGTTATTTATACCCTATTATCTAATGATTTATATGTTAATTATTGTCCCATTTAGATGTGTTTAGTGTATGGATTTATTGTGTGTTTTAGCCTAATTATAAGAATTGATGCTTTGGAGTTTCTTTTGCAGAAAAATGTAAATGTTGACCAGTTTGAGAGAGCAAAGTATGTTGATCTAGCAAAGTATTAGCATAACTAGTCACGTGAGCTGCACGAGATTCATTAAATGAGGTGGCGTTTTCAGCTTAGATCTCGGATTAAGAGGACTTGGGAAGTGCTCCACGTGTCATATTTGACATAATTAGGTTAAGTCTCACCTTATAAATAAGAGTAGCCGTATGAAGTCAATTCATTCCATCTTTTTGGAGGCCGATTAAAGATCAAGGCGATTGGAGACTCAAGAAGACCATTTTGGGAATTCTCTCAAGGAGGATTAGTACTTTCTTGTAGAATTTACATTATGGATGTGCTTAATCAGATTGTAACGTGTGTTATGTCTATTCTTATGAACTAATTTGTTTTAGGCACGGTTTAAGAACGATGTAATTGCAATCTTTTATTGATATAGAAATTCTTGTTGATCTTGTGCATCTTGATTATTTATTGAGCTTAGTCTTTATTATGTGCCCGCCTGGCCAGCCGGTACGTATAACTTCTCTTAGTTTCAGGGATGATTTAAGAGTTGTGTGGCATTTAATCACGTTAGAATATTGATAGTTGGTGGACGCTAGCAGTTGAGTTAGGGATAACTAATTGTCTAACGCTTGATCGGTAGAACTTCATTGGAGTTGAAACACACTTAAAAAAATCCAGAGTTCTGGGAGGATCCTGCTGATAAAACTGCATGAGATTTCCTTATCGAAAAAATTGTTGGATCATCTTTATAACAATTACAGAAGTCTTAACCAGTGCCTGTTTCCATTATGTTTTCTCCATTCGTTTACATTTTTGCTTTCTCATTTATTTTGTTTCAACATTTTAAAAACTCAATCAATTTAACCAACTATGAAATCACTAAAGGCTAATTAAAATCAATAGAGTGAGGTTATTCAAGACCCTATGGATACGATAAATACTTATCACTTGCTGCAGATTGTGTATGCTTGCACAGTATTTTGGAGTAAATTTAACCTATATTTTTAACCACTCCAAAAGGCAATAAGGAGCCATTGACGTCGTTCTGCCAGTGATTGGAGGAAGTCATGATGAACAATTAAAGAGAACTTATGTTTGTGCAGGTCACAAGCAAGAACGACCTTGAAGAAATAGGGTTTCTCACACCCCACTTCTTCAAGCTCGTTCCTGCACATGATTTGCACAAATACAAGTTCTCTTCATTCTAGTCACCAATGAGACGACGTCGTCGGCTCCTGTAAAGCATGTCATGCTCAAATCCCCATTTCTTCAAGGTTGTTCTTGCTCGTTCTCTCAACAAAACGTCGTCGATTCCTACAAAGAAAACATCAGAGCAAGGCACTAAAATGATAATCGCCGGTGAAGAGGAAGAAGTGAGAGACTAGGAGAAGATGAAGAGTGATATGTGAGATGGTGGTTTAAGTAACAGCTTATTTAAAGAACATAACTAAGTGAGTGTCGTTTAAGTAATTGATGAATTAAAGTGAAAAGACGTCTGAGAGTACCGTTTAAGTAACCGAGACATTAGATTGAAGAGACGTCTCAGACGCCGTTTAAGTAACCTAGGACTTAAAGCGAGAAGAGGAGATGTGTGCAGCCAATCATGAGCGAGAACGAGATGAGCGGGAGCGTGAACCAATAATCGATTGTACAGATTCCCCTGAATCTAAATTTGAATGAAGGTTATTTAAAAAAAAAAAAAAAAAAAAAAAAGATCGTCGTTCAAGTAATCAAGGAATTAATGTGATGAGACCAAATCAGATGGCGCCATCTCAGTTCCCAAGGAGGTCTGAGAAGCGAGAGCGCGAACCGTGAACGGATTAAAAGCGATTAAAAAAAGGAGGAAGACGTTCGAGTGTGAGAGTTTTAAATGTGATAGCATATCGGAGCGGAAATCGATAAGACTGTGCTAGAGGGGCAAGATCGTCATACAATGTGCGGGGTGACATCAACAAAAAGACATTCTCCATTATTCTGAAAAGGTAGAACAATTTTCATTAGAGCCCGTAGAAATAGGTCATTCGTACAAATATCTCATTTTATATAGTAGATTGGTTAATTTTTAAAAATATCAAACATGTCAAGAACCTATTAGACATAATTGAAAGTTTAAGACGTATTAAACATTTTCAAAGTTAAAATTCCTATTAAAAACTTTTTAAAGTTTATAAAGTAAACTTGTGATAAAACCTCTCTATAATTTACCTTTTTTTGGCACCAACCTTGTTATCCTTTTTGAAACATGATAAACGCGGTAAATTATAAATAAACTGCTGTTCAATCATCCCGCCACTTCGAAATTTTTGCTTGCTGTGGAAGCTTGAGAGAACTATGAGTTTTCTAATTAGGGCTCATAGTTTCATTTTCGTCTTCCTCTGCCATCGGAATTCCCCCTCAGAACTCCAAGATGCCGATCGAAATGCCCCAAGGGCTGCCATTCTCGGTGGATACATGGACTCCATCTTCCAAGCAAAAGCGCCACCATTTTCTGACGCACGCTCACAGGGATCATACCACTGGAATTGCCGCCCATTCTTCCTTCCCCATTTATTCTACTTTTCTCACCAAATCCATCGTTCTTCAGCAGTTCCCTCAGGTATCTCTTCACTATCAATCAATTTTCTATATCTTTTCCTTTTCCCGGAGGCTTAATTTGACTTGGTGTTGTTGTTCCTTTGTTTTCTTTTCGCAGCTTCATGATTCGTTGTTTGTATGTATCGAGGTGGGGCAAGCGCTGGTCGTCAAAGATCCTGATGGAGCTTTCACTGTTACAGTTTTCGATGCTCATCACTGCCCTGGTAATTTACCCATCCGACCCATTTGTTCGATTTAATTGGATTTATTTGAATTTAGTGATTTAACAGATTTTAGGGCTTAAATCTGCTCATCTCAGTTGTCAGGTCGGTTTCTATTAAGTAACAATTTGAATTTTTAGAAATACCCAAAATCAGCTGGCAGACCTGATGTTGTTACACGCTTCTTCAGGATTAAGATTAACAGCACATTGAAAGTTTAATTGTTATGCTTGAAATCTATAGGGCGAATGAATCAATTCGCCGGTCTTTGGGGTTTTACTTTAACTTAAATTGAAATCTAACTATATGTTGTTTGAGTGAAGGTTATAAATAAATCAGATTTTTTAATAGCTCCTTCAGTTCCATAATATATTTGCATCGAACACCGATTGCATACATTGAAATTGGAACTGTTATTTGTTTGCCCATGTTCTAAAATGCTCTCTCTCTTGTTCTGATAAGATATACAGTATTGAAGGGTAAATTTTCAATAACAAAGGGGAAGATTAAAATTCCCACATACCTTGAGCTAAAATAAATTAAAAAAATAGATTTCCATGTCCCCCTTTGGGCCAGGTGCGTAAGGATATTTTTAATTACCCATCCTTTTATCAATTGTCCATTTGTTAACAACTATTGGTCTTCCTTGGCCCATGCTATCTTCCTCCAAATGACATTTTTCTCTGACCAACAACCCAAACAGCCTCCTTTCCTGCATCTTGTCAAGTCATTCTTTTAAAAAGGAAAGGGAGATCCATTGGCCTTAGGTTAATAGTGCTTTCTTTTGGAACATATGGCCTGAAAGGAACAATAGAACCTGCAACAACAAAGGGAAGTCTTTCGATAGGGTTTTTGAATAATTTTAGGTGACTACTTTGTCTTGTGTGAATGTTACTCTCCCTTTAGCAATTAAAATCTTAATAATATTTTGATCAATTTGAACTTTATTTAATAATCTTCATTGTCAAGGGTTTTGGCTTTCCTCCACTTTGAAGTTATATTTCATACCTCAATGAATTGTTTTCTAGACATATCACAAGTGTCATAAGAAAATCATATGGTTCCTCAAGGAAAGAATGTAAAAGTTGTCAAAATTTTAGTTTTCCCTTCAACAGGATGCCCTGTCAAGAAACAAAAAAAATCTCAAGTTATATGTAGGTAGCACCAATTAAGTTGAAGTATCTTAAAAGACAATAAAACTTTTTTTCATAGAAAAGGTGCGGTTGTGGTTGGTGATGGTATATTTGAATTTTACCATTAAAGGGCACGTGTTGTGAGAGAGAGATAAGTGTGGACTATTCTTTTAATTCTATTGTAAGTAGTGATTTTTTCAGGCATAAGCGATTGACCTTCACGGGTGTCTCGTCATAAGAAATAATTATATGCTTAATACACCTCGTCAACTGTGAATATTGATGAAAAGTAGACAAGGGGTTGCCTTGTGTTTATTCTATAGAAGCAGAAGTTCTTCATCTGTTTTTTTCCATATAGGAACAAAGAAAAGTTGTCATTGGAATGGAGAGAAATTTAAATACATATTGTCTCTGAAAGTTCACAAAACATTTTGTTTCTCTAGGAGCGCATAATGGAAAAAAAATTGTGGTGTAAACTTTTGTTTGGTCAATTTTGAAAACCAACTACTTCTACTACTTTATCTTCTTTAGCATTAAAATTTTTCTTTCCTGATTTTTCAAGATGGTTGAGTGCATTTAATTCTAATGACAGATTCCTTTAATGTCAATTTATATTGACAAGTTATGTAACTTACCGTTATAAATCTCGTATCTTATTAGTGGAGCACCAGCATTTTAAAAAATTGGACTTGCATATACATTGGTACAATCATTAACTATGTCATTTTCATGGAATTCTAGAGAACTTTTGCCACAACCACCTCCTTCAACAGCCATCTACTTTTTAAGGGTGCCATTTTGAACTGTTAGCACAAACCAAGTCCTGAACAACCTCATGGTCGCATTTGTGTTGTTCCAACTAGTTACTAGCTGAGCTGTGGAAAAGTTGGGAAGCAATTCTAATTCTATTTGGATGATTTATGATTAGGGTCCTTGGGGTACAAGTTACCATAGAAAAAAGTAAAGTATTTCCCTTTTAATTTCTGAGCCAGCGGGCAAGAATGATGTATTAGCTGACTATGGCCTATTGAATTAAATTCCTGCCTTCTCCCTGAAGTTATCTTATCAAAAAAAAGCTTGAGTTCATCTCCTTTTGTTGTTGCACTCTACATTTTGGGTTCCATATTGTTTTTTCATTCATCAATATATCCTCTAATGGATGTCTCAAGCAAGACTTTTGATGCTCTTACTCCTCATAATTAGATTGTAATTTCTTAATATTGTATATCATAAATCTAGATCAGTATTTGATTAGGTTTGTGTTAAGATTTTGGCACTTTATTTTTGGTCTCATAGTTCTTACTTTTTTTAGGGGAATATATGTGTATCGCAGATTTTTATTAAATTATGTTTGGATTTTTATTTATTATTATATTTCATTTTAGCATTTCTTTTTTTGTTTCGTCACTTCTCTTCTGTTTGCATTTTATCTTTTTATCTTTTGTCATTCTTTTTCTCGGAGATCTTGTGGGGATTATTCTGTGCACTCGATATTTAATGTTATAATAATTTAGAAGCTGTATTGACAAATGATGTATTTCTCTGGCATGGATTATAAAATGGTTAGGAGCTGTTATGTTCTTATTTGAAGGCAATTTTGGAAATATTCTGCATACGGGTGATTGCAGACTAACTCCTGAGTGCCTACAGAACTTACCTGAGAAGTATCGTGGAAAAAGTGGTAAAGAGCCGAGATGTAAACTGGATCTGATTTTTCTAGATTGCACATTTGGTAGATTCTTTCAACAATTCCCCAGCAGGCATTCAGCAATACATCAGGTAACACAGTTTGTTCAATTATTTGATAGTTATTGAGATTTGAGAGTCAAGTGGATCCTTCATAGATTTCCAAGTATGAAATTTGCCTATTAATGTGATGTCAACATAGAAATTTCCTTTTTGTATTTTCTGTTCACGGATGTGTATGTGTATCACATAGCCATAAATGAGATTTTCTGCTGGGTAGTTTTAAGAGAGGCCTTTTGGTTTTTGCCCTTTTTCCTGTATTCTTGCTCTCTACAAATACCTTCGGAAAAAAATTTGAAATGTGCTTTTAATATGTAAGAACTCTTTTCAGCTGGAAGAAAGTCATGTTAAATACAATGTTAATCTTAATTGATTTTTTTTTTACAAAAAAAAAAAAGAAAAGAAAAGAAAAATCTTAATTGATTGAGATGTTATGGACTTGGGTGTATTAGTCAATCTACTAGGTCTAGCCTCCACGTCACTGCACCAGAAAAAAGTTTTTTTTTTTTAAATGTTACTTGTAATTCTGTTTCACATAATTTTGCTAGAGTAACTGGATGATTTGAATAAAATACCTCTTGGCCTAGTGGTTTGCTCCCTTCTTTGAAATTGATGGTGTTGGCCCAAGTAACTGGATGACTTGATAGAATTTCACCACCTGACATATGTAATTGTAATGAAATCATAAGAGTTCGCTATTCCTGATTTCATTGTACAACGTTCTTGTCCACATTTTTCTGAATTCTTTTTAGATCTTTTCAAGTCTTTGATCTGTTTCTTCTCCCCCCAATTTTTTTTATGCCTGATCCTAATCTGAAGCACCATATCTTTCTTCTTCTTCTTCTTTTTTCCTTAGAACAAGAAGCACCATATAGCATATGTTCCTTTGAGTTGTTGGCTGATACCATTATTTTGAACCATGTTATGAATGTTTGGAGTTCATAGCAATGGTGGGCAAACCCATGTTTCAATCAGACTTCTTATGCTCCTTCAAATGTCATGCTCAGGCAGTTGTTATTGGCAGTTCCTTATTTCAACAACACCTTTCTTTACTTTAAATTTTAAAACCATGGTGTATAATATCTTGGTGGCTGGTAATCTGTCCATCTTCTGTTTTGTGCTCTGCTCGAACCTTAAAGTCCATTCGTATATCTTGGCGGTTGGGCAGAAGTGAATATTATGTATTTACATTCTTTAGAATATGTGACCAATATTTAATTTAAGATCATGTATCTTTGCAGATTATTAATTGCATATGGAAACATCCCGATGCTCCTTTAGTATATCTGATTTGCAATCTTCTAGGACAGGAAGATATATTGCAACAAGTGTCCCAAACATTTGGTTCAAAGATATTTGTTGATGAGTACAGGAAAGCAGGTTACAAGGCTCTTGAACTTATAGATCCTGACATTCTCACTCAAGATCCATCCTCCCGCTTCCATTTGCTTGATGGATTCCCTAAACTATGTCAAAGTGCAAAAGCGCTGCTTGCAGATGCCCAGACCAATTTCCAGTCTGAACCTCTCATAATCCGCCCTTCAACCCAGTGGTATGTTCGTGAGGAATCGTCAGAGATTTGCAACACAAGGAAACAAATAATTAGTGAAGCAATTAAAGATCAGCATGGTATTTGGCATGTCTGTTACTCGATGCATTCATCGAAGGAAGAACTAGAATGGGCCTTGCAAATTTTAGCACCAAAATGGGTTGTTTCAACCACGCCTGGTTGTCGGGCCATGGATTTGGATTACGTGAAAAAGAAACTCAGTTGTTCTAGTTTAACTTCCAATGGCCTAATCTGGAAGCTTTTTGGTATAGCTGAGGAAAGCTCTTCAGATTTAGATGCTTCAGTGATTGAAGTGAGCTGTTCCCCTATAGTTGAAGCACCCACTCAAAAAGATATGGACCCTCAACTACAGCCTGTGAAACTATATGCTGTTCCTCAAGAAATGTTAAAAATTTTGCCTTCAGGCAACTTGCCACCTCTCACATTATTCGGCCGAGCTAGACTTGCCGCTGAAGATGCCGATTTGTTGCAGGAAGAAGTTTCATATCCTTCTATAGAGACTGAGCCTGTAGAAGCAGTTGGAGATAAAGTAGCAGACTTGTCCATTCATGATGCAAACAATAGACTGAGTGGCGAATCACCAGAAAATTCTAAAAACGAAGTTAACTCCGAAGAAAAACACGAGAAGTTTGTGAATGATGGGTTATTAACCGAGAAAAACACCTCTCTTTGCTCCGACCGGATTAGATTCCATGTTTCTGAAGTAAAAGTTGTGTCCATGAATAACGCTAACCCACCAGAAGCAGTGAGCAGAGAGGTAGAAGAACTTCATGTCCATGAGCAAGGAATTAGAGTAAAGGGAAACGAGTTGTTAGACCATTGTGAAGATAACAGTACTATTGCCGAAACACACTTTGGGAAGTTAGTAAATGATGACAGAATAGCAGGCTGTAGTAATTCACATCTTTTAAGTGTTGGATCTTCAAAGGGTTTTAATGACAGGTTTAGAAAGCTGTACAGGTCAATGAATGTCCCTGTGCCTGAGCCTCTTCCTTCTCTGGTGGAGCTTATGAAATCAAGAAAACGGGCAAAGAGGAATGCATATTTCTAGTGGTGGGTTGCAAAGCGATATGGTATACAATTTTATCAGTTGTATAGTAAAAGAATATAGAGATAATATAGAGATGATATTACATTACTCCTCCAGAGTTGGGAAATTTAGAGATATTGTTGTTACATTTTTTTTCAAATTCTTGAATGTTCAATGTATGAATAAATTTGATTAATTCTAATCATTTTGAATAAAAGTAGCACCAGAATTGGTGCTTCATTCTTCAAGGTAGTTCTATGGGTCTCTCTCTGCTCTTTATTCCCAACATGTAGAGAAAAACTTGTTCTCACACTTGGAAGGATCATATTTTTAATGGAAGGGTATATTTTTTATTTCCAACTCCTGCTTGTATTAGTTCGGAAAAAATGTGTTAAATTGTTAAACTCAATCACGATACCATTTGGGTAAATATATACCTCTTTTTTTTCCTTTGGGGGCAAAGGTAATATATTACAAAACAACAGGTAGGACCTCACAGTTCGAGGTCAAGGCACAAACTAGGACCAAAAGGTCTCATGGGAGAGGGAACACCATTGTCACACTAGTATTTAGTGCACGTGGTCATGAACAAAACACATCAATTAGAATTAATAATTAAATAAAAAACAAATGAGAAATTGGAAAATTAAAAAACGGGCAAAAAAGTAAATCAAAAGTCTTCCTTTATCTATTTATATCTATACTATATTAAAAGGTGCACACGGGGAGAAATTTTTTATTTTCTTTTAAGTCTCTTTTTAATCTTTAAATTAAATTCTTTGTTTGTCCTTCTTATTTAATTATTCAATATTTTATTATTCAAATTCTCATTTTTTAAGATTAAGAATTAGTTTTTTTTTTTTTTTTAAATCTTCATTATCACTTTTAGGTTTTGTTTTTTTAAAAAAAAAAAAAATCTCATCTTTCATCCGATTAAGAATTGGTTTTAAAAAAAAAAAAATCTGATGAGATTAAGAATTGGTTTAAAAAAACATCTTCATTCCCACATTTTTTAAAAAAAAAAAAAAAAAAAAAATCTCATCTTTCATAAGATTAAGAATTTGTTTATAAAAAAATCATTCCCACGTTTAGGTTGTTTTTTTTAAAAAAAATCTCATCCTTGATAAAGTTAAGAATTGGTTTTAAAAAAATCTCATTTTTTATAAAATTAAGAATTCATTTAAAAAAAATCTCATCTTTTGATAAAATTAAGAATTCATTTAAAAAAAATCTCATATTTGATAAGATTAAGAATCGGTTTAAAACAAAATTTTGATTCCGTTCACACCATTCCCACATTTGTATTGTTTTTTTTTAAAAAAAAAATCTTGGTTTAAAACAAAATCTTGATTTCCACATTACGTTCACATCATTCCCACGTTTGTATTGTTTTTTTTTTAAAAAAAAATTATCTTTAATAAGAGAATTTGTTTAAAAAAAATCTTATTCCCATCTTTAGGTTCACGGTCTATATATATATATATATATAGATAGTCCTCATACATTCTTTTTTTAAATCTCATTCTCATTCCCACTTTTTTGTTTTCCTTAAAAAAAAACTAAGAATTAGTTTCATTTAGAAAAAAAAATCTCAAATCTCTTTTTTCGTTTAGTTTTTTTAAAAAAAAGAAAAAAATATCTCTCCTTTGGTAATTGGTTTAAAAAAAATATATCATTTTCATTCCCAGTTTTACGTTTTCTTTTAAAAAAACTCATCTTCATTCCCACTTTTACGTTTTCTTTAAAAAAAAATTAAGAATTAGTTAAAAAAAAAAAATCATTCCCACGTTTAGAAAAAAAAAATCTCAAATCTCTTTTTTCGTTTAGGTTTTCTTTTTTTTAAAAAAAAAAAAAAACTCATCTTTGGTAATTGGTTTAAAATATATATATATCATTTTCATTCCCACTTTTAAGTTTTCTTAAAAAAAAAAAAAAAAAAAAAAAAAAAAAAAAAAAAATCTCAAATCTCTTTTTCGTTTAGGATTTTTTTTTTTTTTTTAAATCTCATTAGAAGATTTTTTATTTAATTATTAATTCTAATTGATTTTCGGTGGTTATAATAAATCGAACTTTTAAAATTAAATTGTGTGAGATCTAAATTTAGATCAATTATTTTGATTTTTCAAAAATAAAAAGATAATTGAGTTTAATTTCCGATTAAATGAATCAAGTTTAAAAATTAAATTTGAAAAACTAAAATTCAAATTAATTGTTTTTAATTTTCAAAATTTCTAATTTGAAAAGATTTATCATAACCACCAGATTTACTTCAACGTAGTCTAAACCACCACAAAAAGATAGAAATCATCCATGGAAATTGGTGAAATTTTGAGTTTAAAGAATATAAAGTTTTTTTTTTAATTATTGGTCAAAAACTTTTTTTTTATGGCCTTGCCAAGATGACACAAAGATCCGAAGACAAATTGATGGGGGTGGAGCTTCACATCGGGTGAAATCTTATGTTGCATCAACCAAATGGGAGGAGACCCATTCTTACTAAATATAACATTTTCATTTGGTGTAAATATATATAATTTTTTTTGTGTTGGGTAAATCTGATTTTAAATTGATTTATATAAAAATACTTTTTGAATTACTTTGATTTGCAAAAGTCATTAATAGTAGCTTATCAATTTAGCTTTCTTAAAAATCTAGTGTAGGGGTGAGCATCGGTCGGTCGGGTCGGTTTTGGCCCCAAACTGACGCCGAACCGACCATGTCGGTTTCCAAAAGTTGGAAACCGACTTTTTTTTGTGCTTAAATTTCGCCGACCAACCGACCGTCGGTCGGTCGGTCGATTTGGTCGGTTTTAACCGATTGTGGCTAGAAGGGAAATGGAGGAGGAGGAGCGAAATGGCAACGACAAAACGGCTGACGAAACGAAGCTTCAATGGACGAGAACGGCGACATCAACGGCCGACGAAGCTTCAAGTTGAAGAAGAAAGAAAACAAACAGAGAATGATGGACGAAGACCAAAAGAAGACCATCAACTGGAAAAAATATAAAGAAATGAAAACCAAAACCAAAAGAAGAAGAAAAGGAAAAGAAAGAAGAGGAAGAGAAGCTTCTGGAGAAGAAGATAGAAAAAAATGCAAGAAGATGAAAAGAGAGGAGGAAAAGTGAGGGGAGAAAGAGAGAGCTTACAAAAAATAATAAAATACGTAATTTTTTTTTTAATATGTATTGGGAAGACCATCGGTTGATGGTCTTCCCAAGACTTGATGGTCTTCCCAAGACTTGATGGACAGCAGTTGTTGCTGCAAGCATGCAGCAGCGCTATAGACGAGAAAATTTAGTATTTTTTTTATTTATTTTAATTCGGTCGGTTTGGTCGGTTCTCGTCAGTTTGGGCGAGCCGACCGACTGACGGTTCGGTTTTACTTTACGTAAAACCGACCCCGACCGAAATAATAAGAAAACCGACCGACCGACGTCGGTTCGACCGGTTTCGGTCGGTCGGCTCGGTTTTTCGGCTTTGTTTGCTCACCCTAATCTAGTGGATTCTCTAACTAACCATTTATCCCCTCCATACCTCCAAGTTCGAGACGTGATTCGTGATTCACCATTCAAATTATCTTACTTCAATACGTTTGAATTTGATTTTTTCTAACTTTTTTTTAACATTGAAATAACTTTTTTTTTTTTTCTTTTTAGTCAAAATATAGAAATATCTAACATAATGTTGTAATTTAAATAATATGGAATTTAAATTAACAGTCTTATTATAAGAACTTTGAAATCATATAACAACATAACATTATGTAATTATTGAAATATTATTAATATGTTGGTTATTATTATCGGTAAGTTGCAATAATCTAGTATTAATTTACCAAACACTTAACCTGTTTTTTTTCCTCTTTAAATCTAAAACTTACCAAATACTAATTTACTTTGTAAAACAGCTAATTTTCTTTAAAGCACAGCAATTATTTTAAAAGTCACGGGAACGCCAAACTAAGCCTAAATGTGTACATATTATTGAAAAAGGTTAAAGGAACAAAAATGAAAAATCATTTCTCACCCTTTTTTTAAGAAAAAAGCTGGGGGAGAAATTGACAAAAATGACACGTTTTGGTTTTGGAAAAAATGACCCATTTGATGAAGAAGATGATGTAAGCAAGGGGTTGAAATTACTCATATGCCCCCAAGCAATAAATACAAAATCTAATTAATATTTTACCCACTTTTTTATTTACTTTTTCACCAACATTCTAAAAAAACACGCAAAGACTCACATATTCTAAAATTAATTTTTTTTTTTCGATCCTATCCCGGTCGGACCACTAAATTGAGAATCTCTAGCGAATCTAACCAAAATGTTTAATTTTTCCCGTCCAAACTCGATCGGGAATCTCGAGCGAGGCAGGCAAAATTATATTGTTTCGTCTTGGGTGGAAATCTGGGCCATTCACGCACGCACCACCTTTGAATTGTGTTCCCTTAACCAATGAAACAATAAAGTTATTATTACCTAAAATGAATCAAATTTAAATATATATTATTTTTTAAAAAAACATATATAATATTAATCATAATTCCAAACTTGTTGACCGAGACAATCGAAAATCCCGATCCATCGTCTCGGTGCCCATTCAAGTGTCTTGGTCGGGATGCTTCCTCTGGAAACAAAAAAACCCACTTTGAAATCGTGGAATAAGCCCCATTTTTCAGCCAAATAAACTTAGAAAGCGCCAAAAACGTAGTGTGCAATAAAATTAAGCTAAGCTTCAACAAAGTTGGCCAAACGATCATTCCCATTAAAACCCTAGTAAACTGGAAAAAAAAAAATCTAAAATTAAAAGAGTCAAGGGCATTTTCGTCATTTCACATGCACTCTGAAATTAGAAGGGTCTAAAGAAAACTATAAAAGGAAAAGAGGTCCAATTTTACAAAACATAAACTTTGGGGTCATTTTTGTCCATCATCTAAAGCTTGCTCAGCCCATGTTTTTTTTTTTTTTTTTTTAATTTTAGCTTACTCTGTAAGATAAAATAAAGGGAAAAATACACTTTTAGTCCTTGAGGTTTGAGTTAGGTTTCATTTTGGTCCTTGAGGTTTCAAACTCAACAATTTAGTCCCTGAGGTTTGATATTCGTTACGCTTTTAGTCCATCCGTCAATTTTTCTGTCAAATGATAACAGATTGCTGACATGACACTTGTTTTTTTATGGGAAAAATACACTTTTGGTCCCTGAGGTTTGGTTTAGGTTTCGTTTTGGTCCAAGTTTCAAACTCGACATTTTAGTCCCTGAGGTTTGCATTTAGTAGCATTTTGGTCCCTCCATCCATATTTCCGTTAAAAACTAACGGTTTGCTGACGTGGCACCTATTTTTTTTTATTAAAAATTTATTTTTAAAATTTTAAAAATAAAATAATAAAAAAATATTTTTTTAAAATTTTCATTTTCCCTTTTCTTTTTCCTCTCCTTTCTTCCATCTATTCTTCCTCCACCATCTTCTTCCTCCACCTTCTTCTTCTTCTCCAACACCTTCAGTCATAGCCGGCGGCCGGCGACGACTTTTTTTTTTCCATTCTCCTTCTCCTTCTCTCCAGATTTTTCTTTAAAAAAAAGAAAAAGAAAGAGGAGGGAGGGAAACGAGGAGGGAGGAGCTCCCTCCCTCCTCTGTTCCAGCGGCGGGAGAGGACAATAATGGCTTAATTTATATATGAACTGTGAATATGTGATGATAAATAAAATAAAAAAAAGCCATATTATTGGATAAATTTCTCAATTTTTATTCACAAACCCTAACAATAAAAATCAGATTTATTTTAATTTCTTCTTCTTCGTCGTCTTCTTCTTAAGTGAAGTTAATGATAGTTCCGCCATTAATGACCATGCTTAGCAGAACTATGATGGAACCAAACAAAATTACTGACGGAGTGGAAGCTATGGTGGACGACTGTGCTGGTCCTGACCGTGTTCTGTCATTTGCAGCACCCATTGGTGACGGTGCTGGCCCTGAGGAAGACGACGGGGATGCTGGGGACGACGGTGAACTTTCCGGAGCACTAGATTCTGGTGGGAGTAGTGACGGTTCCGGCGGGCCAACTGGCGATTCGATCGGTGGTGATAAGACTGGAGAAATAACTGGAGATGATGACATCGGAGAAAATGCTGGCACCGGAGCTGTTGTGGGAGTGATGGCGCCGGCGGGAGGAAGCTCCCTCCCTCCCCGTTTCCCTCTTTTTTTTTTAAGAAAAATCTGGAGAGAAGGAAAAAGAGAAGGAGAAAGATAAAAAAAAAAGTCGAGGAAAAAGAGAAGGAGAAAGATTAAAAAAAAAAAAAAAAGAAAGTCGCCGTCGGCGGCGGCCGCCGGCCATGGCTGAAGGTGTTGGAGAAGAAAAGGAAGGTGGAGGAAGAAGATGGTGGAGGAAGAAGAGAGGGAAGAAAGGAGGGGAAAAAGAGGAGGGAAAATGAAAAGTTTTAAAAATATATTTTTTAAATATTTTATTATTATTTTATTTTTAAATTTTTAAAAATAAATGTTTAATAAAAAAAATAGGTTCCATGTCAACAAACCGTTAGTTTTTAACGGAAATATGGATGAGGGACCAAAATGCTACTAAATGCAAACCTCAGGGACTAAAATGTTGAGTTTGAAACTTCAGAGACGAAAACGAAACCTAAACCAAACCTCAGGGACCAAAAGTGTATTTTTCCCTTTTTTATTAAAAAAATTATTTTACATTTTTTAAAATAAAAAATCAATAAAAATAATAATTTTAATATATTTTTAATTCCTTTTTCTTTTTCTTTCTCTTCAACCCCTTCACCAATCACCACCACCCTTCTTTTTCAACCTCTCGCCGGCAACGGCGAACGGTCGTCGTCGCCGCCATTTTTTTTCGTCGTCTCCTTTCCTTCTTTTCTTTCCCCCTTTCTTCATTTCCCTCTCTTCGAAGCCCTCCCCCTCGAGCACAACCGTGAAGCCCACAAAAAACTGGCGGCGATGGCGACCGTTCGTGGTTTGAGAATGAGGGGCTGAAGCGATTTCGTGGTCTGAGAATGAGGACAACGTGAAACAAATCGCTTCAGTGCTGAGATCGTCCCCTACGAAGCCCTCCCCGCCGCTCCTCCGCGAGCATAAACAGATCTGGGATCGTCCTCGTGGTGGGTCTAAATCATGGTCTGGAACGAAACCCAGTTCTGAAATGAAGGGGATTCCCTCTTCATTTCAGACCGGAATCGAAGGGAGCAGTGGTCGCCGGAGAATTCGTGGTCTGAGAAGGAGAAGCATCGACCACCAGATTGTGGTTCGGAGGGTGGGAGATTTGCGTCGAGATGGAGGGTTGAACTGAGGCGGGAGAAGAAAGACGAATAGGAAGAAAAAAAATTTTAAAAAAAAGTCGGCCGCCGGCGAGTGGTGGTCACCGCGGGTAGATTTGAAGAAGAAGAAGATTCGCAGGCTGTAAGAAAAGAAGAAGGAGTTTTTTTTATTTTTTTGAGTACATCAACATTTGGGGGTGGGGGGATTCGAACCTCTAATCTCTTGGTCGAGGGTACATGCCAATTACCGCTGAGTTATGCTTGCTTTGGCAAGAAGAAGGAGTTAGTGGGGAGAGAAGAGATAAATTTAAATAAATTTAATATATTTTATTTTAAAAAATTAAGAAATAGTTTTTTTTAAATAAAAAAATATTGCCACGTCAGCAAATCGTTAGTTTTTAACGGAAAAATGGATGGAGGGACCAAAATGCTACTAAATGCAAACCTCGGGGACTAAAATGTTGAATTTGAAACCTCATGGACCAAAACGAAACCTAAACCAAACGTCAGGGACTAAAAGTATATTTTTCCTAAAATAAAAATGAATAAAAGATATGAAACCTAACAGCTAAGCCTCATGCTTCTTTTTTTTTCACGCCGTCTCCTCGTCCCGTAGCTCAGTGTCGCCGTCGCCTCTCTCCTGTTTACTGCCGCCGCCGCCGCCTCCGCCGCCGCCTCCGCGGTCGTCGTCTTTCTTCCGCCCGTTTCAGTACAAGCTCTTGAAAACTTCTTATCACTGGCCAGTGGCCACTGGATTGCGGCGACACTGAAGTTTGGGTCAATTACAGTTCAAACAACCACCTCGTTTCTCATGGTTTTTCTTAGATACGCGCTGAGCTTCAACTTGGTGTTTTGAGGCGCATGATCAGGTTGTTTGGTCACCGCCTAAAGCTACCATGTTCATCTTTCGGGGCGCATTCCAATTACGGTGCTCGAAGAAGCATTCTTCGATGTCAATTCTCTGCGCAGACTGCCCCGGCTCAGCAATGGACGAGTATGGCCGAGCGACCGAACCCAGAGCTCGATTCTCATGCCTATGCGGCTGCGTTCCAAGACTGTATCCAAAGCGGTGATGTAAATTTAGGAAAATTTCTTCATTGTAAGGTTATGAAAGCAGGTGGTTGTTTGGATTTGTTTGCTTTCAATGTCCTTCTCAATTTGTATGTGAAACTTGGGTTGTTGCCCGATGCCAAAACTGTGTTCGATGAAATGCCCGAGAGAAATACGGTTTCATTCGTGACGCTGATTCACGGGTATGTGCAGTCTAATAAATTCTCTGAGGCCCTTGATTTTTTTGCTAGACTGCACGGTGAAGGTCATGAGCTTAATCCGTTTGTTTTCACTACTATTTTGAAGTTGCTTGTTAGTATGGAATGGGCGGAATTGGGAAGTATTGTCCATGCTTGTGCATATAAGATTGGATATGCTTCTGATACCTTCATTGGGACTGCTCTTATCGATGCTTACTCTGTTTGTGGATGTGTGAATATGGCTAGAGAAGTGTTTGATGGGATTAGTTGTAAGGATATGGTATCTTGGACTGGCATGATTGCTTCTTATGCCGAGAACGCTTGCTTCAATGAAGCACTGGAACTCTTCTCGCAGATGAGGATAGTTGGATTCAAACCAAACAATTTTACTTTTGCTGCTGTGCTCAAGGCCTGTCTCGGCCTCCAGGACTTTCATGCCGGGAAGACGGTTCATTGTTCTGCTTTGAAAACAAGTTATGAGCAAGATCCTTACGTTGGAGTTGCATTACTTGAATTGTACACAAAGTGTGGTGAAAATGATGATGCTTGGCGAGCATTTGGGGATATGCCTAAAAACGATGTGATTCCCTGGAGTTTCATGATTGCAAGATTTGCGCAGAGTGGTCAATCTGAAAAGGCTTTGGAACTCTTTTGTCAGATGAGGAGAGCTTTTGTTATACCCAATGAATTTACATTTTCTAGTGTGCTCCAAGCTTCTGCAGCTATGGAAGCTTTAGATTTTGGTAGAACAATCCATGGACATGCACTTAAGGCTGGGCTATCGGCTGACGTGTTTGTATCGAATGCCCTTATGGCTTGCTATGCTAAATGTGGGTGTATTGAAAAATCTATGGAACTATTTGTGGCATTGTCGGACAGAAATGATGTTTCTTGGAACACAATTATTGTTGGCTATGTGCAGTTGGGTGATGGGGAGAAGGCATTGAGCCTGTTTTCCAATATGCTTAGATACAAAGTGCAGGCAACTGAAGTGACTTACTCTAGCATTCTCCGAGCTTGCGCTACTCTTGCTGCCTTAGAACTTGGACTTCAGATCCATTGCTTGACAGCCAAAACCATCTATGGCCAAGATATTGCAGTTGGTAATGCTTTGATAGATATGTATGCCAAGTGTGGTAGTATTAAAAATGCTCGTTTGATGTTTGACACATTGAGTCTACGAGACAGAGTTTCATGGAATGCTATCATCTGTGGTTATTCTACGCATGGTCTAGGAGTGGAGGCAATAAAAATGTTCGATCTTATGAAAAATACAGACAGCAAACCGGACGAGTTGACTTTCGTTGGTGTCTTGTCAGCGTGTAGCAACACAGGCCGGTTAGATGAAGGAAAACACTACTTTCATTCTATGAAACAGGATTATGGCATTGAACCATGTATGGAGCATTATACCTGTATGGTGTGGCTTATAGGGAGATCAGGTAATCTTGATCAGGCCGTGAAGTTTATCGAAGATATCCCTTTTGAGCCTAGTGTAATGATTTGGCGCGCTTTACTTGGGGCGTGTGTCATCCATAATGATGTTGAACTAGGAAAAATGTCTGCACAACGCGTGCTTGAGATGGACCCTTGGGATGAAGCAAGCCATGTATTGTTGTCCAATATCTATGCAAGGGCAAGAAGGTGGGACAGTGTGGCTTATGTTAGAAAGCATATGAAAAGAAAAGGAGTAAAGAAGGAGCCTGGCTTGAGTTGGATTGAGAATCAGGGTACCGTTCATTGTTTCACAGTGGCCGATACTTCGCACCCTGACTTGAAGTTAATCAATGGGATGCTCGAACTATTAAACATGAAAACCAGGAAAGCTGGATATTCTCCTCATCTTAATGCTGTACTACTTGATGTAGAAGATGATGAAAAGGAGCGTCTCCTTTGGTTACACAGCGAAAGGTTCGCCTTGGCTTTTGGTCTGGTTAAGATGCCAGTTGGATGCCCGATTCGCATAATTAAAAATCTCCGTATATGCGTTGATTGTCATTCTGCCATTAAGTTAATATCCAAGATTGTTGGACGTGATATTATTATCAGAGATATGAATCGTTTTCATCACTTTGAGAATGGGTTATGCTCTTGTGCTGACTACTGGTGACCAAAATTTACCTCATTCATGTGGTGGATTGACATTGCATCACCTAGTGAGGTAGAACTTCAAAATTTTGAGGTAACTCGTTATCCATGAGCTCCTATGATGTAGAAGACTAGTATATGTAAGGGGAAAAAAAATCGTAGTTGTGATACTTACTGCCTGGTAAAATTTTCGAATTTGCAAGTTGCAGCTATGGTGGTAATAAAATATTAATCATTGAGAAGAAAGATGGGATGAACGAAGTGTCCAATCCAAGGCAAGGAATTATGGCATATATGGTAAGTATGATTATTCTTTTCTTTGGTGTTGTCTTACACATGTGACAGTATATGGTAAGAATTCATTCATTTTTTATATGTAATAGGTTATGGTAATGAGCCAACAAGAGCATGATTCAACTGGCATAAAGTTGTACTAATAACCACAAGGTCTGTGGTTCAAATCCTCACCCCTAAATATTGTAAAAAAAAAATGAAACGCCTTAAGCACCTGAGGCCCACTTATTTTTACTTTCATTATCTTTTAAAAAGGTTTTTAAGGAGAAACCAGGAAATATTTTTAAGTGTCCATTTTCCTCGATCTCAAATGAAAGCTCTAATTATCTTATTATTCACAATACTATATATTTTTTTTCATATACAAAAAAAATTATTTACTTTTCTCTATTGTGTGCCTCACTCGCATTTTATGTTCACCTCATGCTTAAGCCCCCAAAGGACTGAACAGGTCGGAGTTTTAAAAACACTGGTTTCATTCAAACAAATGAACCATACTTATCTGAGAAGAGGTTTAGAATTTTCTATGACATTTGCTTTTTAAATAGCCCCAGGTTAGTTGTGGACAGGAAGGATTTCATAATTTAGTTGTACCATCTAGAAATGATTTCTGCATCCAATTTGAGGATGCCACCTATAGGAATATGGGGGGTTTACATTTGTAAAGAATTATGAAAAAAAGTTGGGGAAGTCTGGAGTAAAGTAGGGTGAGTTATGAAGTCTGAAGAGTTGTGAAGTATGTGTTTGGAGTGCAAAATTGTCAAGTCTGGAGTTAGGAAGTTCGTGTTTGGAGTGCAGAGTTGTTAAGTCTGGAGTTATGAAGTCTGTGTTTGAGGAGCAGAGTTCTGAAGTCTGAGTTGATGTTAGCTGTTTTTTTTAGTTCTTTTATATAAATTTTCCAAATTGAATTAATAAAAATGATCTTTCCATCAATTATAAAATTGAGATTTTGGGTATGTATTACCATATTTCTTTTAGGTCACAATTTTGATTAAATCCAAAAAAAAAAAAAAGGTTAGATTTATAACATTCAAACATGGTAGAAAAATAAGTGATAAATATTTGTTTCCATCAATAAGTTATATTTATATTCCTCTCATTTTAAATTGTCCATAATAATATCACTATTCTTTCGAAGTATTTCAATAAGTTTGTTATCTAATGCTTGATTTCATTTTCTTAAAGTTAATTTCGTAAGAAAATTATAACATTATGATTTTCCACAGTAAAATCATAACCTTTATACACAAATTTTAAAATAATGTTTAAATTGATGTTTATGACTTTATCAGCTTGCATATATAACCACATCCTGAAATAATGTTTAAATTGATGTTTATGACTTTATTAGCTTGCATATATATCCACATCCCATTTTTTATTTGTTAAAATAAGCTTCCATTTTTTATTTTTCAAAATAAGCTCCCAAAAATGATTAGTTGCTTTTATTTTTGGGTAAAATACATTTTTGGTCCCTCATGTTTTGAGTCTGTTTCTAATAGATCCCTACGTTTCAAAATCGGACAATCAAATCTCTATTGTTTCGGAAATGTATCTATTGAGTTCTTCTAGGGACAATTTAAAATAATAAAATATTGATTTTTTTAATTATAATAATAATTAAATAATAAAAGTATTATTATTATTATTAAAATATAATAAAAATTATAATAATTATTAAAAAAAAAATATTTCCTCTCTCCTCTTCCATTCCATCGCTGCCTCCTTTCCCTGTCTGTGAACCGCCTCCATATGGCATCCCTCCCTTCATTCCCCATACTGCCATTTAAATCCCCATTTCCATTTCCCAATCTCAATCCCAACCGCAACCCCAACCCCAACCCCCAGTCCCCCTCTCCTCCTTCACCAGCCACCTTCTCCTCTCCCTCCGCCACGCCCTCGCCCGCCGCCGCCCCTGGTCGGAGCTCATCAACCGCTCCGCCTTCTCCAAGCCCGAATCCCTCTCTGGAGCCACTCTATGGATCCGCAAAAACTACTCCTATTTCCGCGTCAATTATTTCTCCATCGTAGCCCTAATTCTTGCGATCTCTCTTTTCTCCAATTCGTCCTCTCTCTTCCTGTTAATCGCGCTTCTCTCCTCTTGGATCTTCCTCTACCTCTTTTGCCCCTCCGATCAGCTGCTCGTTCTCGCAAAGCTACTCAGATTCAAAATCCCCGAATCATTCAGACCGCCGCTAACGTTGTTCGCGAAAGCTTCAACAGTAACATTGATCCTCGTTGTCCCCTTCGCCTCCGTCCTACCGCCGTCGGTGCTCCTCTCACCGACAATGGTGTCGCTGTACACGAGACCGACAGTGCCGTCATCGAAATTGAATGAATCGAAGTTCGAATTGCAGACGGAGAGGCCGGCGATCAAAATCCAAAGTGGGGCGGCGATTTTTTCGGCGGCAGGATGGTGGTTGTGGGGCTATTGGGGTCGCCGGCGGGGAGAAAAAGAGAGAGGAGGTGGAGGATGAGGGGCGGTGGGGAGAAGAATGGGGGGAAGTGGGAAGAAGAGAGGGGAGTGGGGGAGAGGAGAGAGAAAATATTTTTTAATAATTATTATTTTTTATTATATTTTAATAATAATAATTATTATTTTATTATTTTATTATTATAATTAAAAAATTAATATTTTATTATTTTAAATTACCACGTCAGCCTCAGAATGACTCAATAGATACATTTCCAGAATAGCAGGGACTTGATTGTCCGATTTTGAAACGTAAGGACCTATTAGAAACAAATTCGAAACATGGGGACCATTTATTTATTTATTTATTTTAAAATTGATTCAAACTAGGTTAAAATTGTGTTTTCTTTAAAGTAACTAAAATGAGGATGTATTTTGAAAAACATTCCTCAATCTAATCAAGCTTTTAAATTACTCTTTTTTTTAACTGGTTCACAATGAAATCAAAATTTTCTCAAAACTTATAAAATGCTCTTTTTTTTTTTGGTTACTGAAATGTGGAAAACTAGTATTTTTCCAACTGTTTAAAAATCTGTTTAGGAACTTAATTTTTTGAAACCAACCTTTTCAAGGTCTATTTACTTTTCTCACATTGTCTCCAAAACTAAGTAAATGACATTTAAAAAAAAAAAAGATTCAAAGTGGGTTAAAAGTGTCTCTTGCAATTGTTTTTTTTTTTTTTTTTTTTTTTTTTTTTTTTTTTTTTTTTTTTTTTTAATTTCATGATATGCGTTCTATGGTTTGCATAATATTGATTCAAACTTTTATTCAACTTCAATTTTATTCAAATTACTAACCACACAAGTAATGGAAAATTGGAGAGGATTATGACCACTGATTTTATTCAACTTTTTCAATTTATTCAAATTACTAACACATGCTCTCATTTTTTTTTTTAAATTTACTAAAAATGTCCAAAACTGATTTTTTGTTTTTTTTTTGTTTTTCTAAATGAAACAAAAAAAAATTTCTAGATGAAACCGAATACATAAATCATGCAATCAACCAATAGAAAGAAACTTTGTATTAACGAATAATGTTGGGTCAAGCGTGCAATACAAGAAACGATCAAAATAATAATACATGAACCACACAATCAACCAATAATATCCATGAAAAACAATCTTATTGTAAAAAAAAAAAAAAGAGTTACATTAACAAAGGCAACAAATGAACCTCTAAACAAAGGTAGTTTACCGTTTGAACTTGTAACGAGAGAATGAAAATAGGCAACATGGTTAGACAATTACACAAAAAAACATAACTTATTTAAAATGAAAGTAAGCACTACAAACATTAGGAAAACTCACCTTAATAACAAGGTGAATGGGAAAAATGTCTATAGTAAATGGGAGCGGGACACGTGTCAACGTATCCCTTGGTCTCCACCTTTAGTTTGCACCGTGAGAGTCCTATGGTCCGCCTGCGTGTTGTCCTGGTGCAATCATCCATTCGGAGGGCCTGATCATAGGATTCGAAACACCGTGAATTACTGAATAGGATAGGGTCACTTAGGCTAATCACCAACAGTTGTCTTTCCCTTCGGTAGCATGTTGGTGCGTGTCTCTGAGATCTGAAAGTGGGAGGGTTACACTTACGGGGATGAGTTAAATGTGTTAATGAATCCTTGACCAAACAACGGTAACTAAACACTAACGAAATATGAGTTACTTTGGTGTTAGGGTTTGGTTGAAATTGTCTCAATTCAGAGGAGGAATAGCTCACCACCCTTTGGTGGTTGTTGTTTTAAACCTCTGAAGTATCATTGCAAAAACTAAATCAATAGTTTTCTAGGGTTTCTTTGATTGCTGGTGTGTTTTTGTTGAATTTGATTGGATATGATGTAATGAGTTAGTGCGATAAATAGTCAAGTAATTTGTTATTTCAGCAATTCAATAATAAAATATGTGCATTGTCTTACGCCTATGTAATAAATAACGGTGATTATACAACAAACTTAAACGATTAATTTGTGGTGAATGATTTAAGATTAGTCTTAACAGAGGAATGTCCTCATGCCCCAAATGTCTAACTCATTAAGAAGTATCCCTAATGAATATGACATTGGACCTTGCTCAGCCAAAGAAGACTTATCTAAAGACAGTAAATTTGATTTACTAGTTTTGGAAGCGTGATTTGTGGAGAATGATGGTTCTGCCTGAATACTTGATTCAGGGGGCCACAAATCACATTTGTTCTTCTTATTAAAAGGAATAAGTTCCTGACAACAGTTTGATGCTGGTTATATAACTTTCAAAGTTGAAACTAGAGAAGTTATCTTGGTTGTAGCAATGGGGAATGTTAAGTTATTTTTCCCAGTGGGAGCAAATACATATTATAAGATAATGTGTATGTATTTGCTAAGATTAACATAAATTGGATTTCTGTATCTTATATGCTGGAACAATGTTGCTCTGTACCTTTCCCTACTAACGCAGTTCATTTCAAGAAAGGGAGTTAACTTTTGTTCAGTTGAACTGAAAATAACATAAATGTTTTAAGACTAATCAAGAGTAAAATAGTCATGAACATTGAGTTGTTTGAGGCTGCTACTACTCAAAGAAATGAGAGACAAAGGTTTTCTCCTAAAGGAAAATACCTTTCTTTGGCGCTTAAGGTTAGACCATATTTACCTCAATATGATTGTGAGCTTGATCAAAAGTAGACTTCTAAGCAAGTTAGAAGATAACTCTACTACCTTGTAGATCATGCCTTAAGGGCAATATGACTAATAGGTTCTTTTGCTTGAAAAGAACTATAGAGCCAAAGAGCCATTTGAGCTTGTACATTTTGATCCTTGTGGTCCAATATGTTAAAACAATGGGAGGGCATGAATAATTCATCTATATTATAGATAATTATTCAAGGTATGGGTATCTCAACCTAATGCAACTTAAGTCTAAAGCTCTTGAGAAATTCGAAGGGGCTTGGGACTAAAGTTGGAAACTTGTTCGGTGAGATATAAAAACACTTCGATCTGATCGAGGGCAAAATAGGTATATCTTTTGCCCTTATCAGTCTCCATACAGGATTGTATTTGGAAAGGCTTGTCATCTACCACTGAAACTTGAGCACAAAGCATACTGGGCGTTAAAGAAATTTGACTTCAACATGGATAAGGTCGGAATTAAAAGGAAGTTGCAATTGAATGAGTTGGACGAACTTAGGCACTTCTCTTATGAAAATACAAAGCTGTATAAGGAGAAGGTTAAAAAATGGCACGACCGCAGGATAAACCCAAAAGAATTTCATAAACGTTAGCAGGTGCTACTTTTTAACTCAAGGTTGAAACTATTTTCGGGCAAGTTGAAGTCACGATGGTTAGGACCCTTTAAAATTGCAAAAAGTTTTTACTACGGAACTGTGGAGCTAGTGGATCATCAAGGTATGCATTTTAAAGTTAATGGGCAAAGAATAAAACCTTATTGGAGAAAGAGTTTGAGGGCTGAGGAAGCCTATGTGTCAGTAATAAACTTGGTATGACCTCTATTCTGTAATCTTTTGTATATTATGTGGATTGATATGTTTTGAAAAAAAAAATAATAATAATGTAAAGTAATAAGAAAGTTTTAAAGTTAAAAAGCAAAAGCAAAATAACGTGGACAAGAGGGAACTCTGTCTAAGGAAAATCCTGTCTAGGAAAAAATACTTAAGTTGACCGTAGGGAACACCTTTTTCCTGGGGATTTACCTGAGAGTTGCATTGGCCAATGTATTTTGAATTTGACTTTTTGCTTGAAAATTTCCGTCCAAAAATAATCATGTTTAAGTGTGTGAACATTTTGATAAGTTTGTTATTGTTTCAGCTATCTAAGAAAAGAAGGAAAGCAGAAAAGAAGCAGGGAAGGTGAAAAAAAAGGAAAGATACACTTTTGGTCCCTAAGGTTTGGGTTATGTTTCATTTTTGGTCCATGAGTTTTCAAACTCAACAATTTAGCCCCTGAGATTTGGTTTTAGTTTCATTTTCGTCTCTCCATCCATTTTTCCATTAAAAACTAACGGCGTGTTGATGTGGCACTATTTTTTATTAAAAAAATTATTATTTTTAAATAAAAATATATTAAAATAATAATAATATTATTATTTTTATTTATCTCTCTCCTTTCTTCTTCTTCACCACCCACCATTCCTATTACTGTCGATGATGGCCACCGACCGCCGCTCGCCGACGGCAACATTTTTTTCTTTTCTATTCTTCTCCTTCCTTTCTTTTTTTTTCTTTTTCTCTCTTCATTTTCTTTTTTTTTTAAACACAAAAACCCACATTCATATTCTCCATGTCGAACGAGCACCAATCGCCCAACGTCCCTCTTCCTTCATTTTCTTCTCACCAACGGTCGTGGGTCGAACGCTTTCTCGTCGGTCGAACGCGGTCGTGGGTATCTAAACGCCATCGCTCCTTCCGACGCAGTCGTGGGTCGAATGCTTTCTCACTGGTCGAATAACAGTAGCTCCCCAGATCCGTTCGATCATGGGTATCTAAACGCCTTCTCGTCGGTCGAACGTTGCTGGAAAGTGTTTAAAGCTCCATTCAATCGTGTCGTTGTCGCTGTTCGGAGCTCCTGCACAGTGAAGGTCATCACCGTCCAGATTTCGCCAACCACAACTCGCTCACCCAGATCCGCAAACGTCCAGATCTCGCAGTTGTTCGCCCAAATCTCGCCCAGCCCGTTGTTCTTTTCTTTTTTCTTTTTATTAAAAAACAGTAAAAAAGAAAGGGAAGGAATAAATAGGGAAGAAAATGGATGAGGGTCTCCTCCATTACGTTTTTTTCTAAAAAAAAAAAAGAAGAAGAAAAGATGAGAAGAAAAGAAGGGAAGGAGAATAATAAAAAAAAAAAAAAGTCACCGGCGAGCGGGGTCACCAGTCGCCGACCATGTGAAGAAGAAGAAGGAGGAAGGAGAGGAGGGGGAGGAGGGAGAGAGAAAGAAATAAAAATAAAAATATTTTTATTATTTTAATATATTTTAATTAAAAAAGAATAGTTTTTTAATTAAAAAAATAGCGCCACGTCAGCAAGCCGTTAATTTTTAACGGAAAAATGGATGGAGGGACCAAAATAAAACTAAAACCAAACCTCAGGAGCTAGATTGTTGAGTTTGAAAACTCAGGGACCAAAATGAAACCTAACCTAAACCTTGGGGACTAAAAGTGTATTTTTTCAAAAAAAAAATAAAGGGGCAATGAAGCTGGGAAAATGCAAACGCATTTTTCCCAGTGCATCTGAAAATGCGATCGTATTTTCCAGTTGACTGAGGGCAGTGCCATCATTTAAATGACAGTCACATGACCTAAATTTGAGAAACCTATAAATAGTAAGACTTATGCTTTTCATCTTCCACGATCATTTGAGCTTTTCCTTTGCATTCAAGTAAAACAACAACCTCCACATTCTCTCTTGAAACCGAGAAGATCAAAAAAGAAGAAGCCATGAAACAACGCAAAAAACTTGATGTGGTGTAGACTGAAGGTGGAGGTAGGAAATATGAAGGAAAAATAATAATTAAAGATGAATTCAGTCTAGCTAAGTGCAAGTATACACTATCGCATGTAGTAATTAAACACAGATTTGAAGAAGAAACTGCTCTTAAATTGCAAAGTAGGTAACCAAGATAAAATAATTGATGTTGGGGTTTTTGGAAAATAATAAAGCAAACAATAAAAAGAATAAACAAACAATAATAAAAGTGAGGAATTCAGTGAAGCTTCAACCCAAGGGCGAATAACTCTAATAATGTCTTGTTTAACCTAAGTCTAGATATGCATTGGGTCGGATTTAACTCCTATTTGGTCTTGCTCCCAAGAACCATTAGAAGGCTAAGCGAGTACCATTATACACATTTCTTTGACTCGACTCCGACATAGATGATTCACGCATGCTACCTATAACCCTATAGTTGTTATAAGCAATCAACCACTATAACAACGAATACACTCTCTCGAGCCCTTTCTCCTATATCATCTTTATGAGAACCGATATTGTTTGACCCTTTTGGTACCAAACTCACATAGCATGCTAAGTCTAAGTGATCAAGTTAAACTTAACAAGATTAGAATGATAATCAATAAAGGATGACATGCATACATAAAGCTTAGGCAAACAAACAACTTTCCAGCCATTCTATCCACAATGGAATTAAGTAAGCATGATGGATAAAAGTGCAAATAAATAACTTTCCATTGAATAAATAAATGATAAGTACAAGAAATAATGAAAAGAATAGGGTGCTGGAAAATATTGTGCAGTAACTAAAACTAAGGTTTTTCAATTTATTCAATCCCTCTAGAGTTCTCACGACACTCTACTCTCCTTTTACAAGGTGGAAACAGGGTGAAATCTCTACAAACACGAATGTTTGATGTCTAACTAAGATTAGAATATAGTCTTCTAGCAAATACCTCGGGCATCACGACTCATGGGTACTAGGGTTCTGTCACCACCCTCTTATTCCCGATGAGTTATGGTTGCATTTGTCTTCGATTCATGACCTTTTATAGAGTGGGAAGTCGTTGAGTCACAAAAATGGTGCTTGCAGGTAGCCTAGTCAGTTTTAGAGTCAAATCAGTTGGTTAGGTGCATGGAAAACTCATTCAAAACGACCCGCGACAGACTCGAACTTTTCTGTTTCTACCCAGAAATCGATCACATTACATTATGTCTTGGCAGAAATGCAATCGCATTTATGTTGTTTACCCTGTTTTTCTCTATTTTTCTACGGCACATAAAAATAAGTTAAATTCATACTAAAATGAGTTCTTTTAAGCACAAATATTCATAATTTGACACACATGACTCTCTAAGACTCAACTTACCAACTTTCACACTTTTTAAGCTCGAGAATAGTAAATTTGATCAAAAATAAGTTGCACAAAAAAAAAAAGCTAAAAATAAGGGGCAATCTCAACTCTAACTAAGTTTGTTTTGTGTTTGAAATTAATCTCTTCCATGTTTTTACATTGCAAGGACTAAAGATTAGAGTTTTATGGGCTTTTAGTTAAGGTTTATGGTTTTCTAACTTTGAGTTTGATCATTGAAAATTACTCCCAACGATATATAATGAAATGAAGGGGAGTTGACCAATCTCTATCCTAATTCTGTTTTTTTAATCTAATCTGTGTGAAATTAACCGCTTTTGAAATTTTACATTTTAGGATCTAAGGATTAGGGCTTTATGAGATCATATAGTTGAGGTTTATGGTTTTACAATTTTGGGGTCTGACGTTGTGAATTACTCCCAATGATATGATATATAATAAAATTCAGGGAAAAATGAGCGTTTTAAAAAAAATGAAGAACATGGCCATTTTTTTAAATAAATGAAATACCCCATTACACGAATTTTTTTTAAAAAAATTTCTTTAACAAATTGGCTCAAAATTCATCAAAACTTAACATTCCTCACTTTGGAGAGTTTACCAATCATATTCCTAACTCAGTTTGTTTAACCCAAGTTTGAAATAAACCTCTTTTGAGTTTTTACATTTTAAGGTCTAAAAGATTGAGGTTTATTGGCCATATAGTTAAGTTGTATGGTTTTGCAACTTTGGATTTTAACATTGAAAATAACTCTCGGCGATATATAATGAAATGAAACGAAAAAAAAAAAAAGAGCATTTTTATAAAATGTAGAAAATTTCCATTTTTTTAAATAAATGAAATACATCATATTTTAGGGTCAATTTCAAAGAGAATGTCTGAAAAATAGAAAAAGTAAAAACAATTTTAAGAGAAGCTTGAAAAAAATGTTTTGAGATAGATTCTAGAAAAAATATTTATGGAAAAATTTAAGAAAAAACCTTTAGAGAGAAAATTTTGGAATAAAAATGTCAAAAAGAGAAGCATTTTGAAAAGGAAAATATTTGGATGAAAGGTTTTTAGATGAAGTTAAAAGGGAAACATTTGAAAAAGGAAAAGGTAAAAAAAAAAAAAAAAGTAAAAACATTGAAAAGATATGAGCATTTTTATAAGGAAAACATTTGAAGATAAAGACAAATTTTGAAGAGATTTTTTTTTTTTTTTTTTTTGAAAACTAAGATTGGAAACCAGAGAAATTTTTAAGAAAACACTTGAAAGTGAGAAAATAATTTAAAATATAAGTTTTCAAAAGTGTTATGAAAAAGAAAAAATCAAGAAAACATTAGAAAGAGTGAGAAAGAAAACTAAGAGACAAAAAATTTGAAGATACAATTTTAAAGAGAAAAAAGTTAGAGAAAATGGACCAAGAATTTCAGGAAGAGAACATAGTTATGAAAAGAAAAACAAAAACATTTTTGTAGAGAAAAGTTTGAAAAAAAAAAAGTTGAGATAAACTCGGGAAAAGATGAAGTAAAAACAATTCAGAAAAAAATATTTTTGAAAAGGAAAACATTTGAAAGAAGAAAATAGTTAAGTTTATTTCTTGAGATGTGAATGATGAACCTTGAGTATACTTTGAAATTGAGGCAGCAGCAAGTTGGCTACCTGAGTTGGGATTTTAAAAAATTATTACATACATAACCTATAATACCCAAATGGGCTTTTACAAATCCATCTAATCAAAGCATTAATCCTAACGCCATAAATATGCCTAAAAAATCAATTTTGCAAACCACATATCACATATATGAACAAAATTAAAATACCCAGCATCACAAATTTAATTTTAAATAAAATCCTGCTGAATACTACTCAGTAAAAGAATGAGCCCAATATAAGACTAAAAGGTGCATGAAGGACATACCAAACAACACCCACCAAAATCATAGTAGAAAACATTTAGAAGCGTGGGTAAGGTTGTAGGCTCGTCTTGTTCCGCTATCCCACAACACGCCCACCGACAGATGCTCTGTGGGTCTCTAGGTACATAGATGTACGGGACAGTTGCATAGATGGCAAATTAGACCAAATTAATAACAAATATAGCACACTTGCAAACTAATTATAATTATAGCAAAATTAACTGTACAAGACCAAAAAGCCGTTGTCAGATTCTATCCGTGTCTATCACAATTAGATTCTGATTATTCAAAGTATATCGCTGATAGACTTCGATTAATCAAAATCTATCAGTGATAGTCATCGATAGATTTTGATTAATCGAAGTCTATCAATGATAGTCACTGATAGATTTTGATTAACTAGAGTTTATCAGCAATAGACACTAATAGACTCTGAATAATCGAAGTCTATCAGTAGGCTAATAGATTATGATTAATAAGAGTTTATCGCTGATAAACTCTGATAATCGAAGTCTATCAGATAGATTCTAATTAACCAGAGTCTATCAATGTCTATCAGTAATATACTCTTGATAGATTTTGCTATATTTACAATTTTTTTTACCTTGTGCTATATTTGCTATTAATTTGGTCCAATTTGTCACCCACTGCAAATTTTCTAGATGTATTAATTATTGAGCCGATCATAAATTTATCTAGCTAAATAAAAGAGAAGCAGTTCGAAGCTAAATGTTTCAACATCTATACAGAACACTTACACAGCAGGAAGCATGAAGGACAAACCTGTCCAACAGGAATAAACAGAATTCCCATTAATAGAAAAACAAAAATAACTTGCAGAAGAGATAATCAACATTTTCAGGTCCATAATAATTAATGTACATGAAGCGCAAGTCAGGCACCATTCAAAAACTCAGCCATGTAGGTGTCAAACACAGGCTCACAAGTCACAAGCTAGAAGACTCCGTTGTGTAAAACGATAATAAGAATTTTTAGGATGGATTATATATACTTTTTTAGAAAAGACTTGATAAGTGAATTATAAACTAGATTCAATTCTTTTGTTTTTAAATTCACTAAATTAAATAACAGTTTTATTTATTGTTTGGTATGGCTACCTTGATTGATAAAATAAGTGGTTGCCTCGAATGGATGGCTTATTCAGTTTTGGAACACCTTTCTTTGCAAGGACAAGAACATCACCAGGCTGAGTACCAGGTGGAATTTGAAGTTCAGCCACATTCCTTCAACAATCTTTACCTGTATAGGTCATACAATACGATATTGTTAAACACAATCCCATAACATTGCTTCACTAAAGCCAACTAACGTGTTTCAAAAGAAGGTGAAGGTTCTAGAACTATGGTTGCTTTTGTCATTGTGCCTGTGGTGTGCTTCAGTAAGATGTCCTACTTTCTTCTTTTTGTAACTGCAACCCTCACTTTTAGAAACCAATTGGGGCCTTCCTTGTAAACTCCCTTTGTCTTCATTTTTCATCCAAATCCTTAGTCTTGTTTCTATTTTCGTACTTTTCATATTTTTGTTTCCTATTAACAAATAAATAATTTAATTAAAGGGTGGTAAGACTGCAGGGGATATCCAAAATTGTCACCTTTGATAATGATGTGAAGTTTCAATTCCATTTTTGGACTTTATGGAGAGTTAAAAATGTGGATTTAGTTGTAGTACAAGCCACTAAAGGACAGAGGGGATCAGGGACAAACTGAAAACACTTGTGGCAGTCTAGGCAATACGATAAGAGCTTACGAGGATCTAGACCTATGAAAAGGAGATTTATGCTGGTCAAAGTTGAGAGTTTTAAGAAACAGAAGAATGAATATATATAAAGATGATCACAAAAGGAAACATCGTAGAGGCAAAGGGGCGAGGAGCCCCATCCCTGATAAAAAGTCTAATGGACCATGACCTCAGAATTATGGAGGATTTGAGCTAGACTATAATTACCTGAGACTTCTTTTAATCAAATGAAGAACGAGACCAAGAGTATATCTACTTTGGAGATTCTACATGTCAAGCTTCCATGCATGACAATTGATTTAGTCACTTTGCTTCAATATACGGACGTTAGCCTAGAGGCAACAGAATTGGCAAAGCGTATCTCTAGTTTGCACAAGGGGAGTGACTTACAACTTACAAGGATAGTGCTTAAAACGAAAGAAATTTTAGTTGGTAACCTTGTTGTAGTTCATCTTGGAGAACTAGGAGTATATATAATTATTGGAACAAAAGACCGGTCGAGCCATTTCCAAATTATCAAAAGCATAAATTCAAATGCTTGTTGTAGTTCATCGACTTGACATTTTATCATGATAGATGTGCCTGATTATTGCTCTCTAAGATATTTTTTTATGGCTGGTTCAACTTGAGATGAGTTTAATCCTAATTTTTTAAAACTCAAATTTAAAATAAAATTTTAAACAAATAAAAATAAATAAATTGAAGGAAATTTTCGTAAAAAAAAAATTAAAAATTTACAAAGCTTGCACCAAACAAGATGAAGTCAAAATAACTCTCTCACAAGTCACAAGACCATACCAAAAACCAAAATACAAGTCACTCACCCTACCCCATTAGAGAAGAAACACGTCCACCTACTAATAATTTTTCTTTAGATAAGAATCGAGCTTTCATAGAGAAAGAATGAAAGAATACACAGACATACAAAAAGAAGAAACCCACACAAAGGAAGCCAAACTACAAAAAAGGGCATCAACCAAGTAAAATAAGACCTAACGAATAACATCCACCTACTGATAATATTCGAATGAGAACAACTAACTTTTGATTGCAAATAACCTCCTATTCCTTGGACCTATCATTGAACACTCTATTATTCATTTCTAGCCATATATTCCACAAAAACGATTTTACAGTATTAACCCATAGCTCCCTTGCCTTACCTTTAAAAAAAGTATCACTGAACATATATCTAGTGAACTTAACATTTACTGCGGATGATCTATATGTTTTCTACCCTCTATCTGTTCTTTCCTGGCTATTTAAACATGAGATGAGCTTAATCCTAGATAGGTTGTTATTCTAAAGTCGGTAATGTGCTTAATATCTGATACTGTTTCAGAGTGCCCATTGTGGCCGTTTAATAATTAATTCATTAGCCTGGCCTGGCAGTTATTACAGAGACAGTTTAGCTAAAGGTAGAGTGAGCGGCAACTAGCAAGTTTGCACTACTTCTTAACAGCCTAACTGCCAAAAGAACCCGTTGTTATTAGTTATACTTAAGCCATTTGTTCAAGCCAATCAAGGTAGATCAGAATTAAATCACATTTATTAATAATCTGTGCTCTTTGAGCACATCAAAAGGGCATCCAAGAATAATAATATGTAATTTGGATATTACTACCTTCCTTGTTAGACCACAAGCTGACATTATTTCATAAAACTTGCGCATGAGCATTTCTTCTTCTACCTGCAAATAATAGAATTTCAATTTCTTAGGCACTAGAAACAGAACCAAAAACCTTCTAATAGTAACCCAAATTTCCAGAAGTCCTATCAAAAAAAGGTTCATCTCAAGAGCAAATATTATAACTAATACCACAAGACAACATTACCCTGCTATTGGATTTCTATGTTACTCTTCATTCATTTTACACAGGTACTAAGGTATGATACAAACAATGCTAAGTTTACTAACAAAAAAGGAAAATTATTCGGATTTCCATCGTAATTGACTACATTTAAATTAAGTACACTGCAATATTGTGTGGCAACCTCCCTCCCACTCTCTCTCTCTCTTGATAGTACGAAATTATCAAGGAAAGCATATCCAAATCAATGTCATACTAAAAAATCTCGAGATTTTACTTATAGTTTCTAGAACTATATTCAACAATCAAAACAACATAAATTAGAGCCCTAGAGGCTTAAGAGCTATAAATAACAGTGAAAGTAAAATGATATAAAATCTCTAACTGAATTGGATACCCACAGATGCCAATCAGGAAAATACATAAACACAACTAGCCAAGGGTATATATCGGATGTCCCCCAAGGGACCAACTTGACAAGGGTATAGAATCATGTATGTATTAATATGTCACATTTACTCTAAATTTTCCTTAAACGTAAGACCTTAAAAAGGTGTGCGTGTGCAACACAGCTCCAACATTTGCATTAAAATGAATTCATAAAAAAGTAATACCAAATCGGTAATGAAAATTCATCGAATAAGTCAAAAAACCCAGACAGACGAAAAAGAACAAAACCTGAAGTTTATGCAATTCATGGGACATTGATCTGTAAGCATCCATAAGAAGCTCATCCTGCTTCTCCTAATGCCTGCACAACAAATTCAGAAGTTTATGAACAATATCAAGTTTCCAAAGATACTAAAGGAATTAAGAAACTGGGTTCGTTGAAAAGAACTTACTTCAAAATCTCTCCTGTGTGCTTGGGGTCCATTCCTAGAGATTTAGCCTTCAACACGTTCCAGAACTACAGATTTCATTTTTTAAAAAAGAACCCTAAATCAGTGATATTATAAATGTTTGAGAACATGTAGAAGTTGACAAAACATAAAAGGGATTATGTATTTCGATTGATTGGATGAGTTTCATGAAATATGATTCAACCAGAAAAAATCAATCAATTTGAGCTATCAGATTCTCCCATCCCCCATTAAAATCAGTTTCCAAAAAATATATTTTAAGCAATAATCTTTCATTTTATTGATATAAAAGAACCCTAGAAATACTAGTACAGAAACAAGTAATCAAAGTTATTATAAAAGATGTTAGAGTTTGAAAACTCAAGGACCAAAATGAAACCTAATCCAAACCTTAGGGACCAAAAGTGTATTTTTCCCAAAACTAAACAAGCAATGGTTAGTGAATTGAACTATTATAAAAATGACGTTTAGATTTCAAATTTTCAAACAAAAATAAAGGAACATATTGCATTTGCTAGGGGTGTTCATCGGTCGGTCGGTGTCGGTTTTGGGGGAAAACCAACACCGACCGGTCGGTCGATTTTCTAGAAATTTGGAAACCGACGACTTTCGATGGGTGTTGCCAGCCGACCGACCGAACGGTCGGTTCGTTCGGTCGGTTCGGTCGGTTTTTTTAAAGATCATGAGAATTGAGATGAAGAACGACGGTCGGTCGTTTAAGTGTAAAATCGGTCGTCGGTCAGTAAATTATGTGTTTTTTTTAAAAAAAATGGTTTTTTTATATATAAATATATTGGGCGGTCGGTCGGTTATGTGTAAAGTCGGTTGGTCGGTTGGTTATGTGTTTTTAAAAAAAAAAAATTGGTTTTTTTTATATATATAAATATATCGGTCGGTCGGTCAGTTATGTGTAAAATTGTTTGGCCGACCGACCGACCGACCTCCCTCCTCAATCTAAGAACCGACACCGACCGACTTGGTCGGCTAACCGACCGACCGACGTCGGTCGTGTCGGTTTTCGGTCTGAAGATGAACACCCCTAGCATTTGCCATCAACCTGCTCTTTTTCCCCCATGAAAGATTTAAGTAGATTTGAACCTTGGATCAGTGGTCTTAAAAGCAACCAAATTTCACAAGCATCAATTTGAAAATATCATCATAAGAGAAGGCTTACAAGCTCAAATCTGTTTTTTTCTGAATGCAATTTTGGGATTTCCAGTGAAATCAGCAAACAGTCTAGCACCAGCACCAGGTAATAAACCTTCCCCCGTTTGTTTCACCTTTATTTTTTTTATACACTTCTTTGTTTATGGAAATAATGACCATTATAAAGGCTATGCTAAACTCAAATTTCATTGTTAAATGAAAATCGTACCTAGGCGTTCAACCACTGGATGCAGGAGGCCACCACCAACGGCACCCTAGGAAACAGGGGAATAGAGCTTCGAGCATCGACCGCCTTCATCTTGCATTTCCACTTGGCTTAGCCTTTGCATTTCTTCCAACACTTCTCTGACCAAGATATATTTGAATTATTTGTTATTGTTTGCCTATTCTTCTCTCTTTCCTTTTAAGTTCAGAAGTCATTGTATTGTAATGTAATGAGATATTTTCATGGTTGTTAGGCAATAAAATATTAGCTTCTATTGAAATATTTGGTTAAAACTACCTGTCTTGTAACTTGAAAAACAAAAGTTTTAGAGGTTAGCATGAGACATTACCAGATGAAACTTTGCAGCATCAGACAGTAATTAGTCGAGACGATTGCAATACCATTGACATCTTGTATGCATTGTCCACTGCACGACATAACAAATACTGGGGAAATGGATCAACAATGAACACAAACAATTTCACTAGCTAAAAATCCTTGTCTCTAGATAAAATGCTGCATGACAAAACACAGACATAGCCATGACATCTTTAGACATACAGAACATGTAAACACCAATCAATCAAAGGCTAAAAAAGCTCAAAACTAAAATATGAAGAGGCAAGAATTCAACAATAAATGGGCAAAAAAGTACCTTCGATTCAAGCGTTTGGATCACCAGAAGGTCATGAACCAGCTAGATCTGTGCAAAAAGTGTTAGAAAATAGTCACCAGAAGTTTACATCACACGAAGAAATATATAAGAAAAATAAAGCAATATGCTAGAACACCTAATTATCCCTTTATCCACAGCCTCATTACTTATGTTAGCTTTTTCCTTCCTCATGAACTTTTTGAAACATAACATTTCACAGAAAATTAAATCTCATCTTGTAGTTGCTAAAGTGAGTTAGGCGAGACAATAAAGGAAGATATACAGATGGGAAGAGGATAAAAAGCACACTTTTTTTCTCGTATTTAATATTTAATAATAAGAAAGTATACATGTGGGAAGAGGATAAGATTATTCTTTAAAGTGAAGTGAAAAGAGAATTACCAATTTAAAAAAAAGAAGAAGAAAGAAAGAAAGAAAGAAACCCTGCCAAATGTGACAGTCAGTGAACATCAATATACTCATCAATTCCTTTCCTTCAAAACCTTCTACATTACAACCAAAATATCACGAGTCCAAATGGTTCAAACTCTGCCTTTTCACTTGGAACTAAGTGGCAGCTGGAAATTCAACGCACTAGAGGTCAAATAGGTTAATAAATTGTTCCAAACAATGAAGATGCAATGGAAACGTACAATGAGGTGATTAAGCTTAATTCTTCAATTCCAACTTTTTTTTTTGAAAAACCAACTTTCATTGAGAAAAAATGAAAGAATACACGGGCATACAAAAAACAAGCCCACAAAAAGGGGTCCAGCTAGAGAAAGGGACCCCAATCAAGCAAAATACAGCCTAACGGATAATTACAAAACATCTTTGAGACTGAAGCCCAAAGAGAAACATGAATTCTAGTGAAGGACCACACATCCTCAGGATCCCTCTCTCTCCCCCTAAACACTCTATTGTTTCTTTCACCCCAAAGGTTCCACAACAACGCACACATCCCCGCTAGTCACAAAAATCTCGCTCTCTCTCGAAACGGCGGATGGAGGAGGAACTCCTCGATCATCTCCCTGTGATCAGCAAAAGTCATCCCATGCAACCCAAAAACCTGACCAAACCGATCCTACACTGCACGAGCATAGGCACAGCTCCATAGAATATAATCTAGATCTTCCTCCGCCTTCCGAAACAGAATGCAGCAGAACGGACCAACCAAAGAAGGCATCCTTTTCAACAATCTATCATAGATATTAACTCTGCCATGGATAACCTGCCACATAAAAAAACTAATCTTCTTCAGGACTTTCACCTTCCACACACATAAAAAATAGACTAACTTTGAGGAGAAGGGTGCAAAAGCCAACGGAATAGGGAGCTACAAGAGAACCCGCCAGAAGGACTAGGACTCCAACACCGATATCCCTCCTCCCCAATCTGAAATCAAACTCCTCAATCAAAGACATAAGGGACATAACATCTGTCGTTTCCCTATTGGACAAAGGACGGCTGAAGCCAAAAGAGAACGAAGGAGAGCTCCCTGAATGAACAAAACATCTGACACTGAACAGTTTTTCATAGAAGATAAATAGAACAAACGAGGGAAGGATAGACAGAGGGGTCTATCCCCCAACCATTTGTCTTCCCAGAAGCATCTGTCTTCAGTCAGTTCCAACTTGAATAAGTTGCATCTGTGCAAATGCTTTGTTCACCTACGGACCACAAAGAAGGGATTTCAGACTTACAAATCAAGTTGTTCAACTTCTCAAATAAAGCGTTATCTCCCTGTGTTAAGAACTCGACCAGTTACTCGCCAGTCGCTAGAGAAGTTTCCAGGAGGATCCAATGTCGACGCTCTTCAACCTTTCTTTGGACAAATGATGCTCACATCTGTAAGAAGATGCAGGCAAAATAGCCACTCTAATTTCTCTATATTTAAGGTCTTTCATGTTGGTAACTAATTACCAACTCTCCCAATACATTTAAATTCCTTAATAGAAGTGGTAATCTCTTCATCATTCTGCAATCCAACAACTCCACTGGAAAAATAAAGCATCCTCCTTATGCTTTCATATTGAGGACAGACAATGCCACAAATTAGCCTATACCCCTCAATAAGAATTTCACCAATTGTAGAGGCATTAACAAGCTTTGAAACATTTGCTGGAAGAATATAAATTTTGTCCTTCATTCATTTGTTATCTAGAGGCAAATCACCATCTTCATTGTGAATTTGATCTGCCTTCTGACTTAAGCCACTATGAGATAAACCACGACGCCCCATAGCAACTAAATCAAGGAGTTTTCTCCTTACCGTATAAACTGGATTTGGATCTATTAAACACCCCCTCTCGTAAGCTTCTCTTAGAAAAACGGTATGTTTCTTTCCCTTGGTTGACAAATAAAATATCCCAGGATGATCCAAGAATAGATCTCTAACATTTAATTCAATGCCAAACCATTTCCTAAAATGGCTGATCTTCTCTACTTCCACCATCTTTTCCACAGTCAAAGTCATGAACTCATGAACAATTGAAACTGCTCGTTTTTCCAGTGCTATACCAGTGTTCCCATACTTGTTACTCTCAAATGTTCCCTCGTATGGTCCACTATATGGACACCTTTGCCATTCCTTCACCTTGGCCTTGAAATTCTTTCTCAACCGCATCCCAGGAGGGTAGTTATGTTTAAAACTATACTGAATTTCTGTCTCGTCAATAGTGCAGTCCTCTTTACAACACTCAGTAACTCTCCACTCATCAACAGCTGCTCTGAAATGATTTCCCGGAATGTGATTGACCAACTTCAGAAAATGAGTATTTGGTTCATGAGCATCACAAAGCTGAAAAATATGAGAGTATTTCGAAATCACAGAGTCCTCAAAATTGTCAGGGAGGCCAAGCTCCCTCCATACCTTGTAAATTGCACGCAATGGTAACCTCTTAGAATTTGACATTGATAAAAAGCCGCACTAATCTGTCAACAACCTGAGGCAATGAAGCATTGATAGCATTTGCTTCTTCACAAAATATTTGGATGGCAGTATCTGTTAATTTGCAAAATGGCTGGGACTTGTTTGGATCATAGAATATGTGGAAAATATGAGGATATTTGCAAAGGAAGGAGGGAGCACTACGATTGAGATGGGGAAAGCCTTGAGAGGAATTCTAGAGATGCTGATTGATTCCTTGGATTAACAAGGATAAGATCTTGGACAGCAACCACTTTGAGAAGATTTTTGTACTTATCCATCAGTTTCTCAAACGTTGGATCTCTAGCTCTTGATGCAACATACTGGGAAGATGTTGTTTTACATCTAACAACCATATGGAGATGATGGTATCTTTTTGCAAGGGACCTAACTATATGAGGTCCCATTTTAATGCACAATTTGCTCTGACGCACCCTGCCTCAAAATACGCCACTGCTTTCTTCGTCAAAAGGGAGAATAAGAGAGAGAATATCTTTCTGTTACTGAATAAAGATGATGAAATCAGTGTATTTTACAGCAGCACAAAGGACAGTATAAAAGGAGAAATACAAAGCCACGTGTAAGCCGATAAGAGGGCGAATACTTAACCAAGCTTAACAACAAGATTAGTCAAACAATACAGCAATAAGAATGATAATCTATCATCCCCCGCAAGCTGAACTGGGCAGGAATGAATAGATAGCTTGGTCCTTAAGAACTGAAACCGCACAGTGGGCAATGGCTTTGTCATAACATCTGCAAGCTGATCATCTGAAGACACATGCCGAACTAAAAGCTGATTGTGCGAGACTCGTTCCCGAATGAAGTGATGATCGATCTCAATATGTTTTGAACGATTATGAAACACTGGATTAGCCGCCAAGTACGTAGCACTAATATTATCACACAACAATAAGGGCGGAGAAGAAGGAAATCCAAGTTCGGACTAAACAGATTGAAGCCATATCAACTCAGCTGTAGCATTTGACATACCACGGTACTCAGACTTAGCACTAGAGCGAGAAACCACTTTTTGTTTGGCAGATGACCAAGAAACTAGATTATTTCCAAGAAAGACACAATAACCACTCGTGCTTCGACGATCATCAGGACAATTCGCCCAATCGGCATCAGTGTAACAAAGTAAAGACTGATGATCCGATGGAGAGAAAGAAATACCAAGATAAATAGTGGCCTTTAAGTACCTAAGAATACGTTTAACAGCATTCCAATGAGTACTAGTTGGTGCATGGAGGAATTGACAAACCTTATTCACCGCAAAACTCAAATCAGGACGAGTGAGAGTGCAATACTGAAGGGCACCAACAATACTCCGGTATTTCTTTGGATCAGGTAAAAGCTCCCCATCGTGTAAGGACAAAACAGTGCCAGCAGCCATGGGAGTTTCAATAGATTTGCAGTCCATCATATCAGCTTTTTTAAGAATATCCAGAAAGTATTTCGTCTGACTCATGTGCAAACATGTAGAATCACGTTTAAACTGAACTCCCAGAAAAAAGGATAAGCTGCCAAGGTCTTTTAAGGCAAACAATCCATTCAAAGATGATACAAACTTTTGAATAAAATCCAAACTATTGCCAGTAACTAAAATGTCATCCACGTATATCAAAAATATGACCAAAACAGATTGCTTCTTGAATACAAACATAGAGGAATCAGATTTAGATGCAATGAAGCCCCACTGTAAAAGACAATTACTCAACTTAAGAAACCATTCCCGAGGACTTTGTTTCAAACCATAAAGCGCCTTTTTCAACTTACAAACATAATCAGGTTTAGATTCATCAACGAAACCTTTTGGTTGAGCCATATAAACATCCTCGTGAAGGTCGCCATTTAGAAAAGCATTATGAACATCTAGTTGCTTAACTACCCAATTATACTGCACAGCAAGAGATAAGACTAAACGAATGGTGGCTGGTTTAATAACTGGACTGAAAGTTTCAAAATAGTCAATCCCATAAGCTTGGTCAAAGCCACGAGCAACTAAACGGGCCTTATACCTTTCTATCTCACCATTAGGTCGTAGCTTGAGTTTATAAACCCACTTGCAACTGATTACTTTATAAGTTGGAGATAGTGGGACAAGAGACCAAGTATTATTCTTAACCAAAGCATCAAACTCTTTTTGCATAGCCTCACGCCACTCAACACACTTGACAGCCGCTTTAAAATTTGAAGGTTCAGATGGAAGCGAAAGAGAAGGTGAGGAGGAAGAAAGCCAACATTTTGGTTTGTGAATGCCAGCTTTTGCACGGGTTATCATAGGATGTATGTTCATAGCTGGAGGATGAGGAGGGGTTGGAGATGGAGACATTTGGGCAGGCAGTACAGTAGCGGAAGAAGAAGCAGGGGAGGAAATAGGGGACGAAGAAATGATGGAAGGTGAAGGCATAGATGAGGCAGGAGAGGAAGATAGCGAAGGCTGGATAATGGGGGAGAGTTGGTGATGAACTATGTTAGCTGGTGGGGAGGAAAAACCAGGAAAATGTGTGAGCGGCAAGGAAGAATCAGGAGGAGAAGTAGAAACAGGAACAGAAGAAACAATAGGGAAGGGAGATGGAGAGAAAAAATATGGATCAGGAGAGGGATTTTTTACCGGACCAAAAAGGAAATCAGATTGAGAGCAAGGGAAAGACTCTTCATTAAAGACAACATGACGAGAGATATAAATACGACCAGAGGAATAATCCAAACAAAGATAACCTTTGTGACTTGAACTATAACCAAGAAAAATACATTCCTTAGAACGAAAATGAAGTTTATGCGAATTATAGGGGCGTAAGTAAGGAAAACATGCACAACCAAAAGTACGGAGAAGAGAATAATCCGAAACACGTTTAAAAAGAGCTTTGATATGAATCCTACCATGCTATCCAAAACTAAAGAAAAGCTTCAAAATGGAGATTCATTAAATGCACTCAAGCTTCATTGAAGACAAGTCAAAGTGTCATTTATGGAACATGGACTTCAAGATACTTCAAGTGATGTTTCAAGCATGGGAGGTTACAAATATTAATTGGCTGATTATTGTCATAAAGATGGAATGTTACAACTCTTGATATACCTCATGGAAGGTCTAGGGTTTCATTTTTAAGGCTATAAAAAGCCATGTATCTTGTATTTGAAAGAGAGACTTGGAAATGTAGTAAAAGGAGCCTTTGAGCTTTTCCATTAGCCTAGTGCTAAGTTTCTTTGCAATTCTATGTAGTTTAGGTTGCATGTTGAGAATCATTCAAGCTTGACTTGATCAATCATGCTTGTGGAGTGATTCGAATCTCAAGCAAGCTTCTTGCCTTGAGATATTTGATCGACAAGGTAATCCGGTTTTTACTTTCCTTGGGTTGATTTTCAAATCGGTTTTGGGGTTTTCAGTTATGTGATCTAAAGGTCTTGTTTTTCAGCAAGGTTGTTAGTTCCATTTCCTGAGAGTTTCACAACATTTGGTATCAGAGCTGCTTTGATTTCACAACAAGCTTGATAGGGACTCACAGAATGAAGGACAGGTGTAGGCAAACGATTAATGAGATAGATAGCCGTTTGAAAAGCATAGCTCCAAAAAGTTAAAGGCAACCGAGAATGAGCAAGCAAAGAAAGACCAATTTCAACAACATGTCTATTTTTGCGTTCTACTCGACCGTTTTGTTGAGGAGTATGAGGGCAAGACACTCGATGAACAATACCATGAGAATGCAAAAAGGAAGATACATTTCTAAACTCACCACCCCAATCAGTTTGCAAACATTTCAATTGACAATCAAACTGAAGTTCAACCATTTTCTTAAAGTGAAGAAAGCAAGTTAGAGTATCATCCTTGGATTTGAGAAGATAAAGCCAAGAGTAACGAGTAAAATCATCGACAAATAAGAGAAAGTAACGGGCTCCATTAATTGAAATAAGAGGGGAAGGTCCCCATACATCAGAATGCACGAGTTCAAAAGGTTTAGTAGACTTATTTTCAACTAGAGAAAATGGCAACCTATGACTTTTAGCCATTTGACATGAATTACAAAATACATTAGAATGACTAGAAGACAGACGCAACAAAGACAAAACTTGGCCCAAAGTTGAAGCAGCTGGATGACCCAATCGCAAATGCCAATTTGGAGCCTTAACAGATGCCATATAAGCTGAAGGAGATTGACTAGCAGCGGAAGGAAGGGACTGGACAGCAGACACAACAGGGGAAGGAGAGGCAGCAGACAACCGATATAGGCCATCTTCAAGAGTTCCCTTGAGCAGAATTTGCTTGGTTCGAAGGTCCTTAACAAGAAAAAAAGAAGAATAAAATTCAACAAAAGCTTGATTATCTTTACAAAGACGAGCGACACTCAATAATTTCTTAGTAATAGCAGGAGTATAAAGGATTGAATCAAGATAAATAGGTTTAGTAGAGAAAGAAGGTAAATATTGAGAACCAATGAGAGAAATAGAGATATGCTTACCATCCCCAACAGTAACATGTTCACCACCAACGTAAGGTATGGAATGAGTGAGAGAAGATGCATCCGGTGTCATATGATGCGTGGCCCCGGAGTCTAAGAACCAGTTCTCATCTGGATGATAAGAATCCGTGGAGAAGTTGGAGAGTAAGTCATGGGAAGGAAGATGGGCAGTGGATGATGAAAGTAAAGCCTGTGGAGGGGGAGTCTGGTAAGCCAAATTGGTTCGGTGATGGCAAATAAGGGCTGTATGTCCAAATTTGCCACAGATTTGACACTGTGGGCGACTAGGATTCGATCTTTGAGGCCATTTTTGGAGAGGCTGGGACTGTGGTTTGCCTAGAATGCCAGAGGGAACATTGTTAGCTGGGGTAGGTGAAGCCGAGAATGGATTGAAGGGAGATCTAATGTTGTTGGCAGAGGAAGGGCGAGAAGAAGTGCGGCGGCCAGTGTTATTGAGGTGAAGACTAGCAAAATTAGCCTGAACTAGATTAAGTTGGTCTACACTATTTTGCTTTTCTAACCGAGCTTCATAAGCTAATAAAAGGCTACGCACATCTTCGAGAGCAGGACAGTCAGAACGATTTTGTATTGACGTAACAAAAGCATTATACTCGCTCCCAAGGCCATCTAATATGTGTGCAAAGTGGTCTCTATAAGAAATCGGTTCCTCTATTGCTGAAAACTTATCTGCAATATCTTTAATCTGAGATAGGTACTGACTTACAATAAGACCATCTTTTCTAATTCGCTGAAGTTGAGTTTTAAGACCCATAATACGGGCAGTAGTTTTAGAATCATAGGCACGAGTTAAAGAAGACCAAATTTCAGAGGCAGTAGTCAAACTCACGATTTCGCCCATTTTTTCTTCAGAAAGTGACGAATATATCCAACACATAAGGAGTCGATTGTACCTTTCCCATGTAGAGAACTCAGGATTCGGCTGCAACTGATTTTCATCAAGAAATTAGGTCGAATAGGATAAAATGGTTGCGATTGATAGGGATTGAAAGAAGGTTGTGAGGGAAACGAATTAGGTCGAATTTGGGGCTGTTGAGGAGCTGAAATTGGTCGAGGTTGCTGGGCGATTGGAGTTACAACAGGAGTTGTAATTGGTGTAGATGGAGTGACTACCGGAGAAGAAAGAGGACCAGACGATAATGAAGAAGAGGAAGCTTCGGTTGTCATGGCTGAAAAATTTCAGAGAAGAAGCTCTGATACCATCAAAAGGGAGAATAAGAGAGAGAATATCTTTCTGTTACTGAATAAAGATGATGAAACCAGTGTATTTTACAGCAGCACAAAGGACAGTATAAAAGGAGAAATACAAAGCCACGTGTAAGCCTATAAGAGGGCGAATACTTAACCAAGCTTAACAACAAGATTAGTCAAACAATACAGCAATAAGAATGATAATCTATCACTTCGAATATAAATGCAGCCATCACTTCTTTCATGAACAAACATATATAGAATCCCGAAGAAAAATTTAGTACACTTCCAGTCAAATCACAGCATTGGCACAAGAGTAGTTTACACTATCAGAGTACTAACTTCGAGGAAAGATCTCCAGAATGATTCTCTCTACATAGTTCACAAGCTCATTCCACCTCTCACAGTGAAAACCACAGTCATTTGCTAAGTGAAGTGTCTGAAGCCCTCTTTTAGACTACTGTCAATGCAAAATTTCAGCCCGATAGAGATTTCAGATCAAGGCAATGGCTCATATGTGCCATTCAAAATCCTTCAACATCAACACAGCAACAAACTTCAATAGAAACCCACGGCCTCCCTTCAGAAAATGCTCGGAAATGGACTTGCACATTCAGTTTTCTGTACGGCCTCTACTTACCCCGCCATACCCGGGTCCCAAAGGAGCTTGATAAAGCCTTCGCCAGTGAGAGAAGATAATCGAAGCATCTTGTATCAGTAACAAATCCTCGCGCTGCGGAAGAAACAAATATTGTTTGTGTCGATCAATACAACTTAAGCAAGTTGTCAGTAGAAATCAAGAAATCGAATTGGGTTTTTCTTCATTGACATTAAACGGTTAGCACAAGAAACAATGAGAATAAGCAACAGATGTCTGAGAATGAGGAAGCTATTGACTTTGATTCAGCAAGCAGGCCAATGGAAATATCCAAAATGGATCGAATAAAAAGCGGCCAATTAAAAATCTAACGTATATGAAGAGAAGCAACATCGTATACAAAGAATACATTGAAATGGAAACCCTAATTTGAGAAAATAGGTAATGGCGAAGGAAAGATACATTACCAGAAATGTCGGTTTCATATTATTTTGTTCATTGCAAATTCAGTCACAAACACATCCTTTTTCGTCAATGAATTTAACGAAAAGAAAAATCTTCCAGGATCATTTTGAAACAAATTTCAAAAGTTGGGTAAAATGAAAAAGTTAAGGAGTAGTTTTAATAATTTAACCTATTTTTTTATAAACTTTAATTTCAGACTAAATAGTTAGTTTTTTTTAGTATAACAATATTTGGGGTAGGGAGATTCGAACCTCTGATCTCTTGGAGGTACATGTCAATTACCGTTGAGCTATGCTCAAATTTGAAAACATACATCCACATATCCACATTGTGTGTGTACAAGAATGAGAGTTAATTACTATTTTACTGAGTTTGAAAAAATTTAACTTCTAACTAACTATAAGGATTAATTTAAGATTTATTGAATGCATATTAATTTAGACATTTAAAAGTACATGAACTAAAATGGAATGAGATCCAAAGTAGAGATACTAAAATAGTATTTTAACAAAAAGTAAAATTGGGATAATATACTCATGTCAAATTATAAATATGGATTCTATGGTTTTAAAAGTTTCAAATTAATCCTTACAATTTGGGATTAGTTTCAAATCGGTTCATATGCTGTTAAAATTTTCAATTTGGTACCTATGGTGTTAAAATCTACAATTGGGTCTCTATAGTGTTTTTTTAGTTAAACATGTGGATGTGAGAATTCAAACTTACGTCGATCCAGATATAATGTCTTAATTAATTGATTTATGCTCAAGTTAGCCAATTTAGTCCTTATTATTCCATCAAACATTTAAAAAAAGGAAAAAAAATAAACTTGTCATTACTATATTGACACATCTTTTTAAACACGATGACGAGTTTAATGTTTTCCATTTGACTAATTGTGTATTAGTTTAAGGTCGTTTAAAAAAATAAAAGAAAATAAATGAGTTTTAAGGTGAATCAAAGACACTTTAACAACAATTTGTAAAGAAGTTAATCCATATAGAGACCAATTAAAACATTTTAAACCATAAAAACTAAATTGAAATTAAATCTAAACTATAGTGACTAAATTGAAACATTCAAAACAATAGATAGATCTACTACAGAAACAAAAGGAACTATTTTCACAAAACTAACCTCAAGTTAACAGCTTCCCTTCTCAAATTTGCCTAGAAAAGCATCTCCAGCTATAGTCTGTCATTAGAGTTGGCAAAAAGATAAGACCTCTTAAAGGAAAAAAAGGGCAAAAAAGTTGGTAAGTTGAAACTTAAATTAACAAGTAATAGCAAATAACTATTCAAAAAAAAAAACCAAATTTACCATAAAAATACACAAAAATAAAAATCCACCCTTAAATGTCCGTTAAATAGTTTCAAGGAAAACTGTTTAAATTTAGAAATTACCACTTTCAACCTCCAATCGTTCAATAATACCATTATTCCTCATCTAAAACCAAGTAATCATACTACGCCCACTTAGATGTTGATCGTCCATTCATATTTCCATTTAAATCCCCATCATTTAAATCGCTTCCAAATTCAAAAATTATGAAAGCTACTTCCTGGGCTAAGATTCCAAGCTGGAAGGAAGGAAGGAAAAAAAAAACATTTGCAGCCAACTGCCCTTCCATTTTCAAAGCAGATTCAAAAAAACGATCAATCTGATACGGAAAATCGAATGGTTCAATCATCAAAAGGAAAGAGCTAGAGTAGCAAACTCGTAAAAGCACAATAAGAAGTTATTCAAGTTCAATAAAAATTGCATTGAAATAGATGGATTCAACTTTAGAGATAATAGAAAACGAAAGAATGAACAAAAGTTTTTCTACAACGATTCCAAGTTATTGAAAACAAATGCACAATAAAGAAACAACCAGGAATTTACAAATTGATCTAATCAAAGCATTAAACCTGACGCCACAAATATGTCTAAACGGTCAATTTGCAAACCACATATCGCATGTACGAACAAATTTCAAAACCCACCCTCACAACCTACAAAGGTGAGCTTTTAAGTTCAATGCAACAGATTCCTTGACATAGATATTCCTAGGCAACAACTATCACATTAGCTCAAGCTCCAACATAGAAGCTTTCTCTAAAAGGTAGAAAACTAAGTAAAAGAACGAGTTGAATAGATAAAGGTATAAGACCAAGAGATGCATAAAACATCAACACATACCAAACAGCGCCCACCAGAAAACTAGAGATAGACATATCAGATCGTAGTAGAACACAGTTTTTTTTAAAAAAAAAAAAAAAAGTAGTAGAACACAATTATGATGGATAAAACAAGTTTGTCTAATCATTTAAACTATTAGAAATTTCCCCAAGACATTGTATTATTTTAGACCAAGATAATAGTTGAGATTGAGATCATTTATGAGAACGGCCCAACTAAATATTCTAAGAAGAAACAAAAGGAATGCTTGATTAAGATTACCTGATCAACGTGGTCACTTTCTTGGTCTCGATGTCGTGCATCTTTTTCATGGCGTCCTTGATTTTTTTCTTATCAGCACGAATGTCCACAATGAAAACCAATGACTGATGTCCTGATTCTCTTCGCTTTCTTCTTAAATGTTGGACCGATTTTACTGCCTTTGCAGTTTTCAAGGCTTCAGCCTTAGGGTCAGCCTTTTTGGTGCTGTCAGCTGAGGAAAAAGAAAAATATCAAAGCTGATTTAAATCAGGTAAAACTAATCAATTATCCAAGTTATTTGTGTGTGTGGATGGGTATTCTTGAATTCAGTCTTAGAAGCGGGTGATAGAGAAAATTCTTACCCAATGGAACCACATAGTAAAGATTATCATTATCATTATCATGCAACCATAATCTACTCTTATGATAGAGGAAACTCCACTAAAATAGATTAGTCCAAATTCTGCCATTCATGCTAATATTTTATTTATGAGTTACAGCGATAAAAAACAAAACTATTTTAGAATTGAAAAAATATTAGAGCCAAACCTTAAACATCTTAAGAAAGGCGGGCAAAGGTGCATCAAATGATGAACAGAACATTAAATATTAAAGTTACCAAAAATCATCAAGCCAGCATAACAGACATACCAAACATTGTTAATTAAATCAAACTCACTCGTCACTCCAGCACCTCACAGACGTCCATTCATTTCATAACCAGCATAACATTATTAATTATCTTAGTCCGTAAAAATCAATATCTTAGATACCTAGTATTGTTTCAAAAAAAAAAAAAAAAAAGATACCTAGTAGAACGCCTATCTTCGACGAATTCCATCAGCCTTAAAATGATTTGACAAAGGAGAGATTCAAGCAAATGATACTCGAACTAACAATAAACTTCCAATCACCATTTTTCGACTTTTGAGCCTACACAAGCTGTTTGGCAATAATGGGCTTAACATACCAAACAACGGAGACCCAAGAAAAACGAAGCTATGAAAATAACTGTCTAAAGAACCAAATCGTGGCGCTTCGATGGGTATGGCAAATTATCGAACGGCAGTCATACGAAAACTATGAAAAGACTAATCGATACTGATCCGACCTGTTGAGGACATAAAAGACGGACATGTATATCAAAGAGTGTAGAAAACTATCAACTAATTACCAGTGAAAAACGAGTGAAATCTCAGACTATTCGAATGAATCAGACTAATGGCATCCCAAGTAAACCCTAACCCTAAATATAGAGGGAACAAAAAGGACTATTCAGCCATCGAGACTTTGAGAGAAAGTGAAGCAGATAGAATATCTTACCCAGACGAACAGCTGCTATCGGGAAAGCTAGTGTTACCATTCAAATTAGAACTCTTTTGAGGAAAGAAATGAAGAGTTGTTTTGACAAAACAATTGCCCTAAAAATTTGTGAACCAGTAATTATAATGGTAGATTTTGATGAGTTCTTGAGTTTAATTTATTTTCTTGAAACTCTGTCATTAACCAACACTTATGAGACGCCAAACAAGCATAGTTCATAATTGACAGGTTCCAAAGGTACTTTATCTGTACCTTTTTCTCTTCATTATGTCTTTTCCTCTTCTTGTTTTTTTTATACAAATTCTCATGAATTAAAAGTTAAAGATAAAATAGGTATATCTTAAAGAGTTTAGGGCAAAATAGGAAGTTAAAGTTTTTCCTTAATAATAGCTTTTAAAAAAAACAACAATTAAAAATCAAGGAGTGAATGATAAATTAGGTATTTTGTAAAAAAAATAAGGACAATAATGTCAAAAACAAGTTTCTTCCCTAAAAAAAAGTTTTTGAGCACTTGAAAAATTATTCCAGGCGTTTTTTTTTTCTACAACCAAACAGGCGTTTTTCTTTCATATAACAACTAATAAATATATTGATATCCTATTTACCTAGGAATTTGAGATTCACTTTTTATTTTAATTATTATAATTTAAAATGAAATGATGATTAATTTTAATTTCCTTCTCTTGTCTGGACAAATAAGACCTTTGATAGCAATAATAATAATACATACATATTTATGATCTTAGCCCTCCAACCCTTAAATCACATCTTTTTCTTCAATTCTTCTGATGGTCACTCACCACCAACCCTTCTCTTGTGTTTTTCTAACATTTTTTTAGACACATGTTTCTAATTTACTTTTCCACAAGCTTTGGTCACCTTTGTTGCTGCCCACTCTTAGGTCTCATTGTCGTCATTGCATCGCAAAAATATTCCTCCTTTGTCAGTTGCCTAAAATAATGACTCCAATGAAGGTGAAGTTGTTGATTTTTTTATTTAATCATTTACTTATCTCCAATATAAATTGCTGTGAATTTTTCTCTCTTATTTGATCGATCATCCATTTCTCTTTTTTGCCACCCTCATGGCTATTATTTTGTTTTATAAATCTCTCTCTTCCTCTTAGCAATCTCGTTATTTAGCATAAAGTTGACATAATTTTTAAAAAAATGTTTTTTTTTTCAAAAAATAGATTACAAAATATTTAATCAGGTTTAGATTTTGAGTATAAAAATGACAACCAATTAAATGGTATGTTTGGTTTAACTTTTGAAGGGTTTAATTTTGAAAAAATTATAGCGTTTGACAACCACTAAAAATGACTTATTAAAAAATGAGATTGAGAAATAAATCATTTTGAGATAAACACTTGAAAGCAAAATTTTTAATAAAAGTTTTTAAGTATATAATAGCTTGTGTATACAAACAAATATAATCAAACATATGTGTGTTTAAATTCTAAACCATTTTTGTAAAAAATGTTTAAAATAAAACGTATTATTGAAAAACATTTAATAAGGTTGTTTGTTGAATTAGATTTAATTTAACAAAGTACTGTTAAATTCGAATTTGAGAGGAGTAAGATAAGATTTGGTGAGAGGTTTTTTTAGACACAGTATAGAAATTAGGGGTGCATTTGATTGCTTCGTGTGGGGTAAATTTGACAGCTCGTGTCCAAAAATTTGGCACATGAACAACACGAAAAATTATTTTTCTTACCTTTATTTATTTTTGTCTATTTTTCAAATTCAATATCTTTTTCTTGCCATTTAGAAGGAATTCTTAAATGCAAAAATGACCATATTTAAATGAGTGTTTTGAAAAATGATAACTCAATGGCCAAATCAAACTTCTCTATTAATAAATTAGAAATATTATAATAAACCAATCAATTTCAATATACATATACATAATTGAAATTCAAATTTAACAATAAATAAATAGTCGTATTTTTCAACAAAAAAAAAAATAGTTGTATTTTTCAAAAAAAAAAAAAAAAGTCGTATTTTTCAAAAAATAAAAAATAAAAAATAGAACCCTAAAATAAAGGAACCCTTTTTAGCCCACCCTCTAAAATAAAACCAAAATGAAAAAGAAAATGAAACCCTAAAAAACTCAGCCTCACGCAACTTCGTCACTCTGTTTCCTCCTCCAGCGCTCAGTGCCGCCGTCGCCTCTCTCCTGGTGTCTGCCGCCGCCGCCGCCTTCTTTCTTCCGCTCTTGCCGCCGCAGCTTCATTCAAGTTTCTACTCCCTTGCTGTTACTGGTATTTTTCCAATCTCCATCTATGTCTTTCTGCTTACTTGTAAAACACAGATTAGAACTCAAGAAAGAATAGAGGAGTTGTTTGATTTTCCTTGCGAATAGTAACAAAAAAACGGGAACAAAACGGAAAAAACTGAAAAATGGATGAGACGCAATCCTTCATCTCAAGACTACTCGGTGGCTGAGACTTGAGAGAGAAAGGGAGAACGATTGTCTGACCGAATGTCGTATAAAAAAGAGGGAGAGACTGTTCTCGAGGGCACAGTTGGTACATATAAAGATGTTTTGAGACACTACATTCTTGGCAGAGAGACGGAATTGGATTGAAAAAAAAACCAGACAGACTTAGTTTGACGGTAGACTAATAGATATCCATGAGTTATTGGATTAAAATATTTTGTAGATGTTGATGAGTTATTTGATTAAAATATTCTTAGAAAGCCAATGATTTTTTATTATTATTATTATTTTTTTAAAATTGAAGTATTGTCTCTCTTGAAATTCTCTATTGAATGATGCTTGGAATGAGAAGACTTCATAGATTTTTGTGTAATAAAAAAAAGATGGTAATGAATGTTGATGAGTTATTGGATTAAAATATTTGGTAGGAAGCCAATGAGTCGTTTTTTTGAACATTGAAGTGTCTCCTGAAATTCTCTAATGAATGGGGCTTAGAATTAGAAAAGTCCATAACTTTCTCTTTTCCATTTTGCATTTTGTCTCGATTCCAATATATCCAATGGAATTAGGTAAAATAGGCATATGATTAAAATTTGGATGGCAAGAAGAGGAGATAAAATTTCTTCCTGTAGCCGCCACTACAATTGAAAATCCCACAAATTTCGCGGGTGATTTCAATCCTCAAGATGCGTTCATTACGAAGAATTGAATTTCTTCCCCTACCATTTCTGCAGCAGCATGCTGTTGAAGACTTCCTCTTTCAATCTCGTTACGCCATCGCCACCTCTTCTTTCTCCTATCTTCTCCAACTCCCCCTACAGGTTCAATCACTTTGTTAATGTTTTACTCTTTCAGCCGTCTCAGCTCTGCATTTTCTCGAACACTTTCAATCCCGTTTGATTTTCAGTTCTTGTAGTCTTTTGTCTGTCCGTTAATGTATGGGCTTTATGTTTGTTGTTTGTCGATTGTCATCGTTCTAGTTTGTGGGATTCTTGTGCGTTTATGCAGGGCAAATGTTACTGAAAATATTGCCATTGAGGGACACAACCTCAGTTTCTCGATCACGACGAGGCAGGGGAAGATTGTGCCTATTCTGAGGGATTGCACACTCCGGATTCCTTCAGGGCAGTTTTGGATGCTTCTTGGACCTAATGGCTGTGGAAAATCAACCCTCTTGAAGGTACCATCAAAACTCACCCACATTTCATGTTCTGTAATCTGTTTTAAAATGATTTGGATTGTTATATAGAGGCCTGGTTTAGGGAGTTTTCTTGTATTTTTTTCCGAAATAGTTATCTGTTTTTTAGAATCAAAATTGAGTCCACGCATGTTTGATATTTGATAACTATTCTTTAAAACAAAAAATAGTAACTTTGCTATGCATATTACATTAACCATTTTGAATTAAACAGTTCTGAAAGCAAACTAGAAAATTGTTCTGAAAGCAGTTTGTCAAACAAGCCCAAAATCTTTTTTTGTATTAGGTTGATTACGTGAAACTTCTGGAAGGTGGTCCACTTTAAATGTTGCATTAATTTTTCTTCAATGGGGAGCAGAATTGGATTACTAAAAAGAAGGAAAAAAAAAAGAGCCCATTTCAATATCGTTTCTAGAATGTTAAGCTTGTTATACTAGACAAATATGCCGCCACACTGATCTCTGTGGAGGTTCCACCTAGTTATTACCAGCTTCGGGAGACAACAAGGATTTTAGGTATTATGTTTGTAACCTGGGGGCATAAACCTTGGACTTGAGGGTATCTTCTAACATTCCAATCTCTTGGTTGGACAACCTTTGGGTTGGGGTATTACGATTTATGACTAATACTTAATATCCAAAAAGAAAACGAAATCTAACACTGACTATCAAATGAGCCCTAATATGTCATTGTACTTTTCTAGCTCAATATAACAAGATGATGAAGTTAGGGGTCCTCAATGTGTTCACTCATGTAGGTCTTGGCTGGTCTTTTGAATACCACAGCTGGTGCAGTATACGTCAAGAAGCCAAAGTGTTTTGTCTTCCAAAATCCGGACTATCAGGTAAGGTTACCTTCCTTCATCATTTTAACCTTCAGTTTATATATGATAACATTTCAGTTGAATTTTGTTGACTCCTCGAAAAACAATTCTACTGTTATGGCAAAGCTCATCTATTTAAGTAAATATGTTTTCTTTTAACTGTGCCTTTTGCACTTGAAGTTTCGTATCGTTGAACTATTAGGGGCTGTTTGGCCCATGGTTTCGGAATCAGAACCCTGGGGGGTTTGTTCTTGTTCTGGCGTGTTTGAAAGCCTGGGAATCAGAAAACAGTGTTTGGGGTGCTGTGTTTAGAACCCTGGGAATCGGAAAACAATGTTTGGGGTGCTGGGTTCTGAACCCTAGGTTTGGACAGTTTTTTTTTTTTTTTGCTTTTATATTTTATTATTTTTTTCTTTTTTGGTGAATGTTTTATTAATTGTAAAACCCCTTGTGTAACATAAATTAATTTTTAAGAGAATTTTGAATTAAGCATTTAATTTATGATATATACCTATAAGAAAATTGTTTCTAATAATCAAAATATTGATTATCATTGACAAATTGAAAAACATAACATGAAATTCTTAGGCCCCATTTGAAAATTTAAAAGTTTAAAAAAAAAAATAGTTTTCAAAAAATAGTTTTTGTTTTTGGAATTTGTCTATGAATTCAAATGTGTCTTTAACAAAGATGAAAATCATCCTTAGAAAATTGAGAGAAAACAAACATGATTTTCAAAAATCAAAAACCAAAAGCCAAATTATTAAACGGGGTTTAAGTTTGGTCATTTTTTCCATTGATCCACATGCAAAATTTAAATTCAAAACAATAGTTCATTAATGTTAAATTAAAGTAGTTATTGAGACAAAAAAAACATGGTTCATGAGAAAAGAAAAATTTAGAACATATAATCACATGATAAATAAAATAGAATCTATAGGTTACTTTAACATGACTAAATTAAATATTAAATTATGTATATTTATATTATTTAAATATAAATAAGTTCAAAATAAATATCATATGTCAAAATAAACTTAGCTTAGCAATAATTGATATATGCCCTCGATAAAAAAGTTCGAGATTTGAATATTCCCACATCGAAATGTTGTTGAACTAAAAAAAAATTGTACATATAATTTTTTTTTTTTTTGAGATTACATATAATTTTTTTTTTGTGTATGTAATTTAAAATTAAATACTTTATTTACTATAGCGGATTTAAAATTAAATATTATTCACTTTATTTTAATAAATTCAAAATAACATACTATTTATTTTTGTCATTCGGAATAGTGTTAGTTTGAAAATAAATACATATTTTTTTAATATGTTAACTCAAAATTATATTTTATTTTAAAAATATTTATATGGGTAAGTTGGCTAAAATACCTTTCCTTATGTTAAAATTATAAAATTATATATATATATATATATATATTAAAATATTGTTAATTTAATATAGAGAAATGAAAAAGAATTATGAGAAAAATGGAAATAGAAATGATGGGACCCAACAATTTTATGACAAAAATGGATAAAGTAATAGTGGGTCTCACCAACTTTATGGAAGAAAGAGAAATCATAGGTTTGGAGTGGTTTTGAGGTGGGTTTGGAGAGAAAAACCATGGGGTTGGGTTTGGAACCCATGGTGTTGTGATTACAATGGGGCAAACATGGTTTTGGGTTTGGAACACAAAACCACCCAAACCCAAAACCATGGCCAAACACCCCCTTATTGTTTTTAGTGTTTGTTAGATTGAAAGTAATCATATATATATATATTTTGATAAGAAACAATTTCATTGATGTATGAAATTTACAAAAGGGATACGAGATCCATAGAGATTACAAAAGACTCTCCCAACTATTAATGAGGGAGACATGTGAATATGAAGCTAACATAGGAGAAAGTTTACACCAAGATATAGCATAGTATATAACAGAATAAAAAAATGCTTCGAAAGTGAGATCTTTATCCTGGAAGATCCTTCTATTTCTTTCTTTCCATAAATTCCAAAAAAAGGTTTTGCTGATATTCATCCGTAAGAGAGCTTTAATATTCTTGAAGGGGTGGGGTGGCATGTCAGAACCGATGCAAGGAGAATATCCATATTACCCGAGATAATAAGGGGCCATCCAAAAGTCTTTATAATTTTGGACCAAAATCTGTGAGCAAAGGGAGGGGCAAAGAGCGAAAATGTGACCTTGAGTTTCATTGTCACCTTTGCATAATAGGCATCTACCAGGAGAAAGAGACATAAATGACATGCATCTTTGCAATACATCATTGGTATTGATGACTTTGTGAGCTAATTCCCATAAGAAAAATTCTATTTTCTTTGGGTAATTTTCTTTCTAGATGGTCTTAACTAGGGATGGGTCAAGGAGGTTGTTTGTGTCAGACATGTCATTGATGAGAGATTTTGTTGAGAAGGATCCGCTTGGGTTTAGGGGCCATTTCCATGTTTCTTCTGTGTGAGATAAAGTGATGACGTCGAGATCTACATTGAGGATGTGTTGCTTAGCAATATTCCTCCATGGGCCTTTGTAGGAATCATATTAGTTACTACTTACTAGCTATAGTCAACCTATCCATTCTGTAGAGGACTTCTGTATTCTATTTCTCAAATTATCTTCAAAATTTAATGCCAGTGGTTTGAAGAATGAACTTTTTCGGAAGAGAACACTAAAAATTTGGGTGTGAAATGTAATTAAGAGATATGAACGCTAGAAATACAAGACCAATAACTGACTCTAACATGATTAAGTTTTTCTTTGGATCAAAATGCAAAACAATTTTGACATTGATTAAACTAGTTAATACACCAATAAAGTTTAGATTAATTGCAAATTTAGTGATCTAAACTTTGATGGTTAGTTGTATCTATTTAGGTCATAAACCTTAAAAATTCCAATTATATCCATGAACTTTCAATTTTTGGTTTTAATTAAATCTTGTTGTTGATGCCGAAACTTAAATGTTGATGTGGTATGTTTATTGGATTAACAAGCGATAATTTAGCGCGATGTGACAACTGACAAAGTGGCACAAGAGAGCAGGTTAGTTGGATCAAATAAGAGTGGATGGGTCACTTTTTAAAATTTTTTGTTTGTCATTAATCTAATCAGCAAGTTATGCTGAAATTTGAGTACAGGATTAATGGTATGGACCTATTAAAATCGTGAAACAAAAGATCAGGGATGTAATTGAAACTTTATGACAGTGTAGTGTTAACATGACCATCAAATTCAAGGACAAAATTTGAAATTTGACCTAAAATATATCCCTACTTGGAAGATGGTAAAGGAACAGAAAGAGTGAAGTCGTCAGCTTGAGAAAATTCGTTCAATTTCAATTTTCAAACATGCATGCCATTCTTGCAATAAAAAAGTTGTTCAGATTTTTCATTTCTCATTTTGCTCATATTGGTGCACTAAGCGATGCGAAAAACTATTTTGTTTGCCAGGTAGTGATGCCTACTGTAGAAGCTGATGTTGCGTTTGGCCTGGGTAAGTTAAATCTGACCAATGATGAAGTCAAATCAAGGGTTTTGGAAGCTCTGAGTGCAGTTGGCATGTCCAGCTACCTTCAGGCAAGCCATATAGATTTGTAGTTTTTGAAAGTTGAAAAATGTAAAGAACTGTAGGATTTAATTTGAAAATTCCTCATTATTGTTCTTCAGAGATCCGTCCAAACGCTGAGTGGTGGTCAGAAGCAAAGAGTTGCCATTGCTGGTGCTTTGGCTGAAGCATGTAAAGTGCTTCTATTAGATGAACTGACCACATTTCTGGATGAGAAAGATCAGGTATTTGATATCATATAAGCAGATCTTGAGAATTTTCCATCACATAATCCCAATGGTAGAATTTGACATGCAATCTGATTTCCACCTACTCCCTAGGTGGCCTTTGTTATAACGACTTGGAATGTTTGGAGATATACTTTCAAGTTTGGTTCATGCCTCTAGGTTAAAAATTTATCAATTAAAACCTTTATTCTCTTTTGAAGGTGACCTTAGGTAGGCGAAGCCTTTCTAGAGATTAGTGGGGGAGGCCATGAACATAATGGGAGGAGTGGTGTCCTCAATGCCCTAAAAGAAAAGAGGAAAAAGATCTTCAGAAACTGTTATTTGTCCTAGAAATGAATAGGCTTCTTTATGATTCAAACAAAAAATCTGACTGATTCTGCCGCAGGATTTTAGCAGTTTGGTACCCAGACCCTAAATTACGTGGCTTCTATAACATTGTTGGATTTGTTAGACAAAGGAACTGCCAGTTACTATATTAGTTCATCTTAATCCATGTGATATTTGAAGAGAAGATTCCTGCTATTCAAAAGCAAGCTTCAAATGTTCAAATTACTTAATTTGGTTTGTAATATATGAACAAATAATTTAGGTTTATCCTCTTCTGTTCTAGTCACTCAACCTTTATGCTCATACTATTCTGGTCGAGCTCTCAAAGATTCTGTTTTACTCATGAAATTTGTATAAAAAACCATTTTAGTCCTTGCCATTAATTTTTTTTTTCAACAAATTATCTACTACAAACTTGATATAGACATGTTTTCTAAGGACCAGAATAAGATTTAAACAAATCTAGCTGTTCTGAAGTTGCATATATCTGCTTATTTCTATCTCCTTTTTCAACATTTTCTTTTGTAAACCAGATGGGGGTGATCAAAGCAGTTAGGAATTCTTTGAACAATTCTGAAGATGTTACAGCATTATGGGTGACCCATCGCTTAGAAGAACTCGAGTATGCGGATGGCGCTATCTACATGGACGACGGGAAAGTCGTCATGCATGGTGATGTGGCTAGTGTTCAAAGTTTCATCAAATCGAAACAATCAGATTATATCAAGCGTATTTACTATGAATGACTGTCATTTCTCTTTCAATTGATGTTTTCCTTGTTACATTATAATAACATTGTAGTATATAATTTTGTATCATCTTGTTACATAATAAAATCATTCTGTTACATTAATTTTCCATCATCTTGTTATATAATGAAGAAAGTTCACACTCAGCTGACTACCAATCAAAGTTATCTCCTTGTTTTCTTTTACATTATTTTCTATGATTCTGCTATCTGCTTCCATCATCTTGTTATAAGGTCCTTACGCTCTGGTGCACCTTGTCCTCTTAGAAATAGGGATGACGACTAACATACATAAATCTCTATTACAAATTCTCTTCTTTTTAGTGTCTTTATATTTAGGACCCCAAGAGTTTTCAAATTCCTAATATTTGGAATTATGTTTGAACTTTGGTGGTTTTCTTCAACATCCCTTGGTTATGAAAAGCACAAAAAGGTGATCTTTTGTGCAGCAAAACTTTTTGTTTGTTTTAACTTCCACAATGAGCATAACATCATATTTAATTCAACAATGGCTGCAGCAAAAAAGCAGTGGACTTCTCACCAAATTTCAACTTGAGAGAGTGGCACATGGATCACCACTTTCTTTTAGAACCATCCAAGGTCTCCATCTTTCAATTTCTTTTTCATACTTTGATTTTGATTTCAGTGGTTATACAACACAAAGTTAAGCCATTTTCAAAACCATGCTTGCATCTTAATTTTAACTACATCCAATCTTTTCTACAAATAATTCTACAATCTTCAAATCATTCCTGAAAATAGGTTTTTAATACTACTTTAACAAAAGAATATCGTGAATAAAAAATTTAAGATGTTTCAAATTACTCTAAAATACAAAGTTATGACATATATTATATATGCGAAGGTCCAACTTTTTTGTTGTGTTTATAATGTTTTAATCAATTGAGATGTACACAAGTTAAGCATACTGTGGTGTCACATCAATTCATACTTATCCATTACATTTTAAATCAACATTAACCTAACATTTCAATTCATAGTTTACTGATCTCATCTTTTTATGGAATCAATTCTGTTTTAATTATAGATTTCGAAGTTCATGTCGGTACCAATTATTGGTATCCACAGATTGATATTCAATTGAAAAATTGGTATTGGATTTGTATGTTGAATTCATTTCTAAATAAATAGTTGAGTTGAGTCAAAGGTTTTGTTATGGGTTGGGTGGGTGAGGCAGCATTAAGTGGATGAACCAAACCCACTACAGTATTAGTGGATTTTTACTCAGCATCTCCATTTTATTATTACCAAACCTAAAGTTTTCTTTTTCCAGTTTAATTATTTTATTTTTTTGATGGTGTTCGTTTTCTAAAAGTGATTCAACTTCGAAAACCTCTAACCTCGTCGAGAGTACATGCCAATTATTGCTGAACTATACTCGCTTTAACCTTTAGGAGTTTGTCTAAACTTTAGATTTTTTTTTTTAAATGAAAAATTAAACATTGATTGTCTTTATTTTTTTGTTTAATTTAATGTAAAAATCAAACATTGGTTTGTTTCAATTTTTACATTAAATTTGATTCTTTTGTTTTTCTTTTTAAGTTAAATAATGGTAGTTTAATAAGTACCTTGTCTATTGAGATATGTTTGGTTGCTTAGTTACATTGATTTCAAAAGTAGGAGATTTAAAATTTTTGTTTTTGGTTGAGAGTACATGTCAATTAGATAGGTTCAATTTGACGATATTAAAGTTAGTTAATGATTAATAAATTTTAAAAATGTTGTAATTTAATTACTTTTGTACAAATTAATAAATCTATATCTATACTATATATAAATGGGGCTAAGAGAGGAGAATTTTTTGTTTCCTCTTTTGACCTTTTTTTTTTTTTTTTTTGTAAATTCTTATTTTGACCTTCATTGATGCGATGTGGCTCTTCGAGGGTATGTCTGTTCATTCCAATGGATTCAATTAATATTGACGAGACATGACTATTGGTGGAGGTAGTTATACATCAAATAGATACATCCATTAGCGTATGGATATGATCCATGTATAAAAGACATTGAACTATGTAATATACTTCTTTTACAATTAATTCTTCCTTTATTGTTGTTCATAGATAATTGATTTTGTGCAAAGCAAGTTGTTGAGATTCATGAATTTCGTAGTTATATTATTTGTATCTTTAGATTTCAGGATTGTTATTTCATGAATTTCCTTTATTTAGTAGTTATAGTACCCTTTATTTTTGTTTTCTTTTCATTAAGACAATTGGTTTCGGGTCGAGCTTCAATCACCTATTTCAAAATGGATGAGAAAGGTTATACAATTATCGTACACATCGTCTCTTTATTTTCATGTGGTTAGTTATTTGATTTTATTTAAAGATTGTGTATAAAGTTGTAGTAAATTTATCTCTAAAAAAATTTCGGTATCCTTTATTTCCTTTTTCTTTTCACTCAAACAATTGGTTCCCCGTCGGGCTTCAATCACCTATTTCAAAATGGATGAGAAAGGTTAGTCAATTATCGTATTCATTGTCTCTTTATTTTCATGTGGATGATTATTTGATTTTACTTAAAGACTGTGTATGAAATTGTAGTAAATTTCTCTTTAAAAAAATCTAAAATGTTTAGAAAGTGCACTACATTTTTCATTATTCATCCGCAATAAAATTACACTTCTTTCAATGGGTAAAAATTGTAAGTACTTTACCATAAAATTGCAGATTGCAATTAATTTTTGTCTTTTACTATTGTGTTTGTTACCCAAAACACACTACACTTTATCTCTGCATAAAATTTACTTCATCATGGAATTTTGATGAAATATTACTTCTTTATGTTGTCAAAAAAAAAAAAAAAAACCCTTAATAAATTTATTTTTTATTATTCATTTTACTGGTTGTGATTGTGGTTTGATGGATTTTATATTATTTCATATTGTGGTTTGATGTATTTATATGATTAATTATTATTAATGTAAATAATTATACAAAGAAGTAGAATAACCTTAATAAATTTATTCACTTGTTAGTTGGGATTTAGGACTGATATTGAATAATTATTCTTGACTTTTTAAATCAACTTTTAAAATGAAAAAATGATGGTGGTTTGGATGGTCATCAGTTTAACCAAAATCTATCGTTCACAATTGTGAAATATTAAAATTAGTATATGTCACAATTTTCTTAGATTTTTGTCTTTACTTTTAATAATATTCCATAGACGAAGTGTTAAAAAAAATAAATGAACCTTAAAGAAAACGTTTTGATAGAATTTTTTTTAAGTAGTAAGTATATTACAAACTCATTTAAAAAAAAATAAGAAGAAATTTTATGAAAAAACTACTATTAAGTTTTATTAAAAATTCACATAAATGTTAAAATTAGAATTTCATAGTATTGGAGAAAAAAAGTTCAATGTTTTCCTTTTTCGACTGAAAAATATTATAAATGAAATATATACTATTTAAACTGAATGAAAAATATATTCATTCAACATTTAAATTTCTCTATGAAAATTTGTGTTTTAAAGATTTTTAACCACATGCATTGCTGAGTCTTTTAACTAATATTTTAGAAAATTATACTATATCCATTCAAAATTTGCAAAGTGTTGCAGTATACATAAAGGTTTCAATGGAGCCCAAAATCAATTAATCAAATTGGCCAAAGCGAGCTTAGCTCAGCGGTAATTGGCATGTACCCTCGACCATGAGGTCAGAGGTTCGAATCCCCCACTCCCAAATGTTGATGTACTCAAAAAAAAAAAAAAAAAAAATCAAATTGACCAATTTGGTTAAATTCGATTTTTATTATTAATTAGATTGGTTTAATTTGCTATATAGCAAATCAACTCTCATAATTGTCAAAAGGGAGCATAGCTTAGTAATAATTTACATATATTCCTTTCCTTAAGGTCGAACATAAAATCTCTATACCCTACATTTGTTGTACTAAAAACAATCCGCTATCATATTTTAATTACTTGTTTGGTATAAATTTAGGACATGTTTTTATTTTCCTAATGCATTTTAAAATCTAGGATATTTTATCGAAAACCCTAAAAATTCAATTGATCTAATTGGACTGATATTCCTAGTTAGTACACTACAAGAATTTTGGTTTCTCCTGACGCAACAAAACACATTGAGAGAAGCCACCTCTTCCAACACGTTTAAAGTAGCATCAGAAAAGGCCCTTATCAAACAAAATAAATGAGCAAATTATGTCTTCGACAAGATTTGACATCGAGCACAAAATGAATTTCATGTCTCATATATATATATATATGTTGATGCCAAAATCTGGCCAAGTTACTCACCTGATCTTCACGTGACACCAGTAGTGAATTTGTTGAAGACGGGGAAGACATGACCTACAAAACTAGTAAGAATCGCTGAACACCAGTGAGGTGTAGGCCACATGCAACCTGATGCCTAAGTCAGATCAAAGGTAGAAAGTGTTTCTGTAGCTAAGTTGTCGAACCCTTTTTCAGGTGCGAATGACAAGATTTATACCTGTTTTCTCTGCCAGGGTTTTCCATTGTTTAGGGCCGTTCGGGAGCTGAAAATAGGTCGAATCGGGGCACGCGACGTCGATAAGCAAGACCCGACCCGACTCACATAAGTGGGCTGATGGTCGGCCTGGGCCAAGGCCCGATCCTTTCGACCTTGGCCCGACCCCCTTGGTCCGTTCTTCTCCCGGTATTTGACTCCCTGTTGCGCTCGTGGATCAATGTTGTGCTGCCCTTATAGCTTCCATGTCCTTCTGAGTGGATAAATAATCACACACAACATTAAACCCCCACTCTTGAATTGGGATTAAAGTTTTTCCAGCCCAATTCGAGAGTATGGTCCTTGCTTTGTGTCAACTTACACATTCATTTCCCCTAGCTTGGAAGAGGGATTCTTTTTGGGTCATCAAGAGTGCTCTCAGTGCTCTAGTTATGGTGGGCATGTCAGCCTCGCGCATCTCTCTTATACATGGTCAACCTGCAGGGATTAAAGCCCTAGCGCAGCGGAAACCTTCAGAGACCTTATCGGTATAAATATCGATTGGGATACCAATACGACGACAAAAAAAAATATAAATTTTACAGCAAGAAAAATATTCTAAAACTTGCTATAAAACGGATATAAAACATGCTGGAAAACATAAAGGAAGTTTGGATCTAATCTAAGAAAAGGATCCTATTGATCCTAGGGTTCAAGAATGACTTACCCTTGAAGACGTTCTTGATTCGCTTCGCCAAAACCTTTGATAGACAGAAAAATACAGCAACCAACACCCAACTTTTGATCTTGATCTAGCTGCAAAAATCACGAACACCACCACCAAGATTGCACCGGTATCCTCCAAGGTATGTGTGTTGAGTGGTTTTGTGGGAACCCCAATAATCTAAGGTTTTTCTCTGATGAATTCTCTGTATCACAGAGGAAGAGAAAAAACGAGAGAGAGATAGGGCGAGAGAGAGGGAGTCAGGCGTGAATGATGGGGAGTGATGCTGAAACTGACTTCTGACTTTTCCAATTAACCTCCTTCACGCATAATATCAGGTAACTGAAATATCAGTTGCCTGATATTTTTAATTAATTATAATTTTAAAATCATAATTTTAAAATATAATTAATTAAAATTTTTATTAATCAATATTAATAAAATAAACATTAATTTAAATCTAATTTAAATTAATATTCCTCTTATCTTATACTTTAATTAAATCAAATTTAATTAAACTAAAAATAATTAACTAATTCAAAAAATTAATTAATTTTAAAATAATATAATTGAACATCATATATTCAATTATTATTATTATTCTCTCTCATAAAACCATAGTATTAATATACATCCAATGCACATTAATTATAACCTATAGTTTTAATATGAATCAAATTCATATTTTAATTTAATACTCGAAGTCCTTCGAATAATTATTTCAACCTTAGAAATTTACCTCAACTCCTTTATAGAGCTATCGGTGGGACCTGATGGACCTACAGATCAGAAGCTCCAACGATATGAGATTAGTTGGCTAAACTCATTAACCAAGCTAATCAATATTCGTTAACTGTGGTTCATTCCACTAAAGAACCACGACTGCACTCTTCTCACTGCAGATATATTTCTGTGTCCACGGATATCGACCGTCAACAGCAAGTTAGCCCTTCACGTGTGTTTGTACCCCAGCTAGGTCAAATTACCGTTTTACCCCTGGGCTACCTCTTGGTCCTTAAGTACCAGTGCTCCTCTAATGAACAACCTGTTTGTGGTCCAACCAGCAAACAGAAATCCCTTTCGTGCCATAAAGAGGCTAGGGCCCATTGTTCAAGACCCGGAGACACCATTTAAGGGAACACACCTTTACTTACCCTAATATCGGGAAGGAGTGAATTCCATCTTGTAAGATTACGTTCCCAGCTCCCCACTCGGTCTTGTCCCCGAAATGGTAGGCTTATTGAGTCGGCGAACAGGCCACTCTCACCCGTACAAATCAAAGGACAATCCCTCATGGACAGGAGTCCATAATCCACTCAGGATTAAGACCAAGTTGCCTAGGTCATCCTAGTGAAATAGAAACCGAGCTAACTAACGGTGTTACAGTTAGTGGTTAACTACTTCGCGGTCCGGTCTTTGTGCAAACTCATTGCACAGGATACCCCCACTCACATGTCAACCACATGAACGCGTTGGATCACTACGTTTGTATCAATATACAAAGCGGGTCGTATCCATAGTGTCACCAGGACAAGGTACCCAGCTTTATCCCTATACTACAGACCCTTTAGGCTAAAACTTGAACATTGATCCCCGTATGTCCCTACATACTAGCTCAAGCCTCATTCTATTAGCCTTGGATGTTTAGTTTATTGGATTAGGGTTATTAAGACAAGATATAATACAAACACTGAATAATACATCACTTTATTAATGTTCGGTCAAATGTACATTTACTATCTACGAGTTTTAGGGCATAAAACCCAACACAACCTTGGCCTCGGACAGAGGCTGGGGAGTTGGAGAGGTTGAGAAGGTAGATCAACCCCTGCCAGAATCAATCTCATCCCGACCGTTCATACACTCTGTCGAGGACTTGGAGAGGTTGAAAAGGTGGATCATGAACCTCTGCAAGAATGAGTTTCATCTCGACCGTGCGTACACTCCGTCGAGGACTTGGAGAGGTTGGGAAGATGGATCATCAACCTCTGCAAGAATCACTCTCATCCTGACTGTGCGTACACTCCGTCGAGGACTTGGAGAGGTTGAGAGGATGGATCATCAACCTCTGCAAGAATCAATCCCATCCCGACCGTGCGTACACTCCGTTGAGGACTTGGAGAGGTTGAAAAGATGGATCATCAAACCCTGCAAGAATCAATCTCATCTCGACCGTGCGTACACTCCGTCGAAGACTTGGAGAGGTTGAGAAGATGGTTTATCAACCTCTGCAAGAATCAATCTCATCCCGACCGTGCGTACACTCCGTCGAGGACTTGAAGAAGTTGAGAAGATGGATCATCAACCTCTGCAAGAATCAATCTCATTTCGACCGTGCGTACACTCCGTCGAGGACTTAGAGAGGTCGAAAATGCTTTATGCAAACACACTATAAAGAGCTTTATTAAGTTCACAAGTGTCTGTGTGTTTTACAATAGGAAAAGCTATGGCCAAATGTCATGTAAAATAGGCACAAATTCAAAAAGTAAATGTTTTTGGTCGGCCTCGGCCTCCTCTAGTCGGCCTCTGCCTTCCTGCGATGGTGCAGTGGTCTGTCATTCACCTCTACTAAGATTACTGATAGTAAATTTTCAGGTCTCTACATTCCATGGATGAGGAGTTGATTTTCCATTTTTGTCGATCTAAGCGTAAGTACCGGGGCGGACTACTTTGTTGACTTGATATGGTCTTTCCATTTTTATTATTAATTAGATTGGTTTATTCTTCCACGGGTAAGGTGACCTCGTGGAAGAAGAAAGCTCAGATAGGCTTCGTTCTGAAAGGGTTGACCCAGGCAGACATTTTGGATTTGCACAAACGAAAAAGTAGATCGAGTTTAATAACTCCAGATCGTTCGAAACGACCCAAACTCTCAGACTTGGTAGAAAGTAAGGCGGGGACTGTTGGACAGCCCCACCATGACTAATGAACTATTGGGTTTTATGCCCTAAAACCCGTAGATAGTAAATGAAACAAATTAATCAATCTCAATACAACGTTATTTGACCGATTCAGTAATTTGTTATTGAATAATCAAGTTAGCATTAATTAACCCTAAATCCAATAAATTAAGATCTAAGGTTGTTTAAATGAAACTTGGACTAGTATGTGGGGACATACGGAGATCAGTGTTCAAGTAACAATCTAAATGGTCTATAGTATAGGGATAAGGCTGGGTACCTTATCCTGGTGACACTGTGAGATACGACTCGCTTTGTATTTGATACAGATGCAATGATCCAAAACATCCATGTAAGAGACATGCAAGTGAGGGTATCCTATGCAATGGGTTTGCATAAGACCAGACCACGAAATAGTTACCACTAGATGTAATGTCGTTGACTAGTTTAGGTTTCTATTTCAATAGAATGACCTAGGTAACTCAATCTCAATCCTAAGTCTGTTATGACCCCCTTTTCAGAAGGGATTGTCCTTAGATTTGTATAGGTGAGAGTGGTCTGTTCCTCGACTCAATAATCCTACCATTTCAGGGGCAATACCGAGTGGGGGATGGGAACATAACAATACAAGATGAAATTCACTCCTTCCCCTATTGGAGTAGGTAGATGTGTGTTCCCTTAAGGGCTGATTCCGGGGCTTGAACAAAGGTGTGTCGTCCTCTCCTGGCCCGAGAGGAACTTATGTTTAGTGGTTGGTGTAGGGATAAAAGCCTTTAGGCAGTGGAAAACCTCAAAGGACCAATCTCCGTTTAAACAACGATCAGAATACCGATATGTTGGCAATAAATTCACAGCAGTAAAAACAAGATTAAAATTACTGCAAAAGCTATAAAACATGCTGGAAATAAATTATAAATCTTAGATCTAATCTAGATTTTGAGACCCTATTGATCAAGAATCGAAATACTCACTATCGTAGTTGTTCTTGATCGAAATTCGCCAAATTCCTTGATCTTGCAGAAAATTCCAACAACGTTCTTTGATATCCTTTGCTGGTTTTTTCTCCATGAATACCACCAATCGCTCACACTGATAACCTCACTGGAATATTGCTAGAGGTTGCTTGTGGGAGCAATAGATTACTAAGGAAATTGGAGTTCTCTGTAACTTTTTCTCTGGAAAAACGAGAGAATCAAAGTGAGAGAGCTTGAGAGAGTTTTTCCTAACGTGAGAATGAGAGAGATACAAGATTGGGAGGGGTTTATGCAACGGATGAAAACCACCCTCTCCTAAAAAGCCTCCCATTCACGCAAAAACCTAGGTTAGTGGTTGATTGTGTTTTGATTAGTTAACATAACTGATAAAAACAAATTAATTAATAATTAAAATTATTAATTAATTAATTAATAATTAAAAATATTAATTAATTAAATTAATTAATTAATTAATAATTAAAATTAACAATTAATTATTTAATAATTAAAATTAACAATTAATTATTTAATAATTAAAATTAACAATTAATTATTTAATAATTAAAATTAACAATTAATTATTTAATAATTAAAATTAACAATTAATTATTTAATAATTAAAATTAACAATTAATTATTTAATAATTAAAATTATTAATTAATTATTTAATTAAATTAACATTTAATTTAATATCAATTATATAAAACGCATTTATATAAATATTCCACATAAACTATAGTTTCAATATAATTCAATTAAATTAAATCAAAACAAATAATTAATTAATTCACCAATTAATTAATATTATAATTAAATATCATATATTTAATTATATTTATCTCAAATAAACTATAGTATTAATGTGCATCTAATGCACATTAATTATAACCTATAGTTTTAATACGAATCCAATTCATATTTTAAACTTAATATTCGAACGTCTTCGAATATACAATTCTCCCTTAGAAATTTACCTCAACGCCCTAAATGAGCTACCGGTGGGACCTAATGGACCTACAGATCAGAAGCTCCAACGATATGAGATCAATTGACTAAACTCATTAACCAAGTTAATCAATGTTCGTTAATTATGGTTCACTCCACTAAAGAACCACAACTGCACTCTTCTCACTGCAGATATATTTCTGTGTCCACGGATATCGACCAATAACAACAAGTCAGTCCTTCACGTGTGTTCATAACTCAGCTAGGTAAAATTATTGTTTTACCCCTGGGTTACCTCTTTATCCTTAAGTCTCAGTGCTCCTTCAATGAACAACCTGTTTGAGGTCCAACCAACAAACAAAAGTCCCTCTCGTGCCATAGAGAGGGCAGAGCCCCATTTTTCAAGACCCGGAGACACCACTTAAGGGAACGCACGTCTACTTACCCTAGAGTTGGGAAGAAGTGAATTCCATCTTGTGTGATTATGTTCCCAGCTCCCCACTTGGTCTTGTCCCCAAAATTGTAGACTTGTTGAGTCGGTGAACAAGCCACTCTCACCCATACAAATCAAAGGACAATCCCTCGTGAACAGGAGTTCATAACCCACTTAGGATTGAGACCAAGTTGCCTAGGTTATCCTAGTGAAATAGAAACCTAGCTAGCTAACGGTGTTACAACTAGTGGTTAACTATTTCGCAGTCCGGTCTTATAGAAATTCATTGCATAGGATACACTCACTCGCATGTCCACTACATGAATGCGTTGGATCATTGCGTTTGTATCATAATACAAAGCGGGCCGTATCCATAGTGTCACCAGGATAAGGTACCCAACCTTATCCCTATACTATAGACCCTTTAGGTTGTATCTTGAACATTGATCCCCGTATGTCCCTACATACTAGTTCAAACATCATACCAACAACCTAAGATGTTTAGTTTATTGGATTAGGGTTAATAAGACAAGATTACTCAATACAAACAAGATAAATGAATCATCCATCATTTTATTAATGTTCGATCAAATGTTACATTTACTATCTACGAGTTTTAGGGCATAAAACCCAACAGTTGGACCCTAAACAACTTGTTCATTAGAAGAATCAGTTGTACTTAAGGATCCAGAGGTAACCCATGGGTAAAACGATAATTTGACCTAGTTGGTGTTAAGAATACACGTGAATGATTGACTTACCGCTATGGTCGATATCCGTGGACACAGAGATATTCTACAGTGAGAAGAGTGCAGCTGTGGGTCTTTAGTGGAGTGACCCACAATTAACAAATTTTGATTAACTTGGTTAATGAGTTTAGCTAGTTAATCTCGTATCGTTGGAGCTTCTGATCTGTAGGTCCATTAGGTCCACCTGCTAGCTCGTAACAGGTTCTGAGATTAATTAAGTCTTGAGTATTAAAGAAATTTTAGTTAATTATATTTGATACAATTAATGTAACGTATGGAGATACGTTAAAGTATAAGTTTAATTAGTGAATTAAGCTTTATAATAAAATAAATTTTGGATGTGATTCAAAATTAATTAATGAGAATTATATATTTGAAGGAGTTTAAATATTAAATATGAATTAGATTCGTATTGAAACTATAGGTTAAAATTAATGTGAATGAGATTCATATTAATACTATAGTTTATGAGAGATTTTTTTTAATATGATTCAAATATGCATAAATTAATTCATTAGAGAATTAATTAGTTCAATTTAATTAAATATGATTTAATTAATACTATAGTTTATAATTAATGTACATCGGGTGCACATTAAAACTATAGGTTAAATGAGAGTGGTGCATTTAAATATGATTTAAATGTAAGTTCAAATTAAATATGAGATATTTAATTTGACAATTAATTAATTATGAATTAATTAATTGATTAATTTAATTTAATTGAATATGTTTTAATTAAATTGAATTAAAAATAAGTAATTAAATAGGATTTAATTACTAAATTTAATTAATTATAATAATTAATTTAAATTAGATTTGATTTTAATTTTAATTAAAAATTAAAATTTAATTTAAAGGTAACTCCCAGGAGTTGTGAGGAATTGAACTTGTGCCCCATAACCTCTATCTCTCTCAGATAGAAAAAATATACTCTCTCTCAGTAACTTCACAGAAAAAAGAACCTCTCTCTCATTTTACTCTTTGCAAGAAACACAGTAACTTGCTGAAAATCTTACTCCCATTCCAAGACACATTCGATCCCACAATCGAGATCTCCTAACCCAGAGGATAGCAGGTGTTCATTGATTGTTGATGTTCGTGGTGAATTGATTGCAGAGGAGCATTGTGTTGTGAAATTCAGTCTACAACACATAAGTACATCAATTCTAAATAGTGTAGAATCTGTACAACATGTTTAATATGTAAGATTAGATATGTTGATATCGTTTCTAAATTATTGGCCCAATGTACTGGTATTCTACGCAATTGAAATGAGTTTACAAATGATGAAAATTGCTTCCGCTTAGGATTCAATTCCTTCAAATGGTATTAGAGCCAGGTCGTAAACTCAATTTCAAGTCTAGAATTTGCATTGTGGTTTTTAGTGGGTAAATTTTGCATATTGGATGAGAATTTTGCTGATAGATTGTTTAGGTATTTTTGGTCCTAGATTTACAATTTCATTGATTTGATCATGTAAAGGCCTGTGTTTTTGGACAAAACTTGTAAATCGAGTCATGTAAGTCCGTGTCTAGAGAATTAGGATTTCAATTTGATGAATTCTGCTCGAATCGGGGTCTAAATGGCGATTTACGGCTGCTGGAAACGAAGAACAGAGCATTGTCCCGAGGCGTAGCGTCGAAACGATACTCAATGGCGTCTCAACGCTGATGAGTGCAAACTGGAAATTTTGGGCCAGCGTCGAGACGTCGCCTTCTGCGTCTCGATGTTGGCGGTTGTAGAGCGAGAATTGGGATCGTGTTGGCGTCGAGACTCCGCATTCAACGTCTCAACGCTGGCGGCAATTTGTGAACGTGCAGCGTGCAGCGTGAGTGGACGGTTTTCGGTCCGGTTGAGATGGTTAGAGGGTCGGTTTGTGCTGGTCTGGTCCGATTCAAGGTGATGTTATTGGGTCGGTTTGAGCTGTATGGGTTCGGTTCGGGCGATTCTGACACGGTTCAGGCTACTTCGAAGCGGTTCAAGGCGGTTCAGACCCTTGCATGGTGGTTTAGGGCTAGATTATGTTAAATTAATGTAATTTTTCATTATTTTTGCCCTAGGGTGCCAAAATTACCGGTCTATTTAGTTGTTTAATGCTTTATGAATGTCATATAGATTAAAATCCCACCATAGGTTAAGCATGTATCATGCATAGTTATGTTATAAGGGTTATAATGTATGATAAATATGTATGATTTAATTTCATGAGTAATTTAGTATAAGAGTTATATTAAATATATGAAATTGGAGAAGCATGATGCATGACATTAATTTAGCTAAATATAAGGGTTATATTTAATCAATGTAGCATGTATGCTTAGGATTATTTTCATTGGATTAATATAATTAGTTATATTATGGATGAAAATAATAAAATCAATGCTTTATTTTCATGTATATTCTTAATATAAAGTGTTATATTAATAAAATGAAAATGGAAAAGCAATATTGAGCATGACATTAATATAGATTAATATAAGAGTTATATTAAATTAATGTCAACGATCATGTAATTTAATTTCGTGGTTGTTTAATTAGTATAATTGATATTAATTAAATGGAAATTGAAATTATATGAAGCATGACACCGCTTTAGATTAATATAATCGTTATATTGATTAATTTTATGGACGTCATGAAAATTATGGTGTTTAAAATAACTGGAATTAGATTGTTATTAGGAAACACCGTAGGAGCATGTTATAAGGCTAATCATTAAAATTTTATAAAAGTTATAAAAATGATTAGAAACCGTCAACCTGTAACAAAGAGTTACATGCAAACACAAGATCTTAGGTTAATTTGAATTAATTTTAAAATGTTTAAAATTAATTAGACCTAAGCTCACCTAAGTCTAATAGGATTATAATTATTTTCTTACTTAGAATTAAAATAGTTTTAAGGGTAAAATACCTTTTTGGTCCCTCATGTTTCGGGTGAGTTTCCAATAGATCCCTAGGTTTCAAAATTGAACAATCAAGTCCCTACTGTTTAAAAAATACTTCAATTGAGTCCCTGGACCGTTAACTTTTTTAACGGTGCTGACGTGGCGGTAACAGTGCTGACGTGGCATTATTAAAAATATTAAAATATTAATTTTTAAATTAAAATAATAATAAATTAAAATTAAATAATAAATAATTTAAAAATAAAAAAGAAAAAGAAAAAGAAAAAAAAACTCTTCTCCTCCTTCCCCCCACGAAACCCCCTCTCTCTCTCTCCCTTTCTCTTCCCTTCTTTCTCTTTCTCCTTCCTCTCTCTGTTTTTCCTTCCATTCTCCGGTTGCCGTCGCCGCTACCATCACCGCCATGCAGCCCACGCCGACGCTACCGCCACCCTCCTCTCCATCTCCGGCCCCAAACCCTCATTCTCTCTCCCCCTCACTCACCTCTCTCCTCGAATCCAAACCCTCATTCTTTCTCCTTCTTTAGCCGCCGCTTTGCTTGCCGTTGCCTCCGCCGTCTCTTGTCGTCGATGTCGCCGTCGATCGCTGCTGGGGTGGGTGGGTTTTGTTTCCTTTTTTCTTTTATTTTGAAGAAGAATAGGATTTGGTGTGGGTTGGGTTTGGATTTTGTTTTAGATTCCAGTGGGTTTTGAAGCTTAAGAGGAAGAAGAAATGGAGGTGAATTTGAGGAGGACAAGAAGAATAAAAGAAAAATGGGTATTTCAGTGTGGGTTTGGGGTTTTGTTTAAGAAGAAGAAAATGGGTATTTAGGGTGGGTTTGAAGTTTTGTTTAAGAAGAAGAAGAGGTGGATGGGGGTGGGTTTGGTTTTGAAGAAGAAGAGGAGGGAGGTGGGGTATAGTTTTGAAGAAGAAGAAAAAGAGGAGAAGGGGAAGAAGAAGGATTCGACGGTGACGAGCTATCGACGGCGACGGCGGCTGCGAGATTTTGATGGCGACGGCGGCGGTGGGCTATTGCCGGCGAGAAGGGGAAGGGAGGTGATGGGTTTCAAAGATGGAGGGGAAGGAGAGAGAGAGGGGGGTTTCGTGGGGGAGAAAGAGGAGAGAGAGATATTTCTTTTTCTTTTTTTTTTTTTAAATTCTTTTTAATTTATTTATTATTTAATTTTAATTTATTATTATTTTAATTTAAAATTTAATATTTTAATATTTTTAATAATGCCACGTCATCACTGTTACCGCCACGTCAGCACCGTTAAAAAAGTTAACGGTCCAGGGACTCAATTGAAGTATTTTTTAAACAGTAGGGACTTGATTGTTCAATTTTGAAACCTAGGGACCTATTGGAAACTCACCCGAAACATGAGGGACCAAAAAGGTATTTTACCCTAGTTTTAATGAACTAAGTAGGAAAAACATTACTATGGTTATAAGGAAACTCTCCCAGTGAAGTTTTGTCTAGGCTGAGGGTATTTAAGTTGACGGTTTACGGAACACCTCCTACCTGGGAACAGACCCGGAACCTAAGTTGAATTAATCATAGTCTAATGTTAGCATGCAATGTCACTAGGTAATTAAAAGAGTTTAATTCACCTAGGCATTAGAGTAAAGACCTATATATAAGAGTTATATAAAGACATAGACTTAGATACAAGTCGGTTTTACAATGTGTAAAACTGACCCCCGATCGACCGACGTCGGTTCGGTCGGTTTAGGTCGGTCGGCTCGGTTTTTGGAGATTTTTTGCTCACCCCTAATCGGTAGAACGTCATTGGAGTTGAAACACAATCCAAAAAACCCAAAGTTCTGGGAGGATCCTACTGATAAGACTGCATGAGATTGCCTGATCAAAAGAATTGTTGGATCATCTTTATAACAATTACAAAAGTTTTAACCAATGCCCGTTTTCAATCTGTTTCCTTTATTTGTTTACATTTCTGTTTTATCATTTCTTTTGTTCCAGCATCTTAAAAACCCAATCAATTTAACCGACTTTGAAATCACTAAGGACTAAGTAAAATCAATAGAGTGAGGCTATTCAAGACCCTGTGGATACTAGAAATACTTATCACTTGCTGTGGATTGTGTATGGTTGCACAGTATTTTGGAGTAAATTTAACTTATATTTTTAACCACTCCAGAAGGCAACACTCTGTGATTACCTTTTGTTTCTTAAGTCTCACTAATCCTCTAATGAACAATTGATTTGTGGTCCAACCATCAAATCGAGTTCCCCTCGGACTAATGAGAGGGTGGGGCCCCTTGTTCAAGACCTAGAGTCAGCACTTAAGGGAACAACCTATCTACTATCCCTAAAAGCGGATAGGAGTGAATTTTATTTTGTAGGACTATGTCCCCAACTATCTATCCGGTCTTATCCTCATGCAAATCAAAGGATCAAAATGGTAGGCTTATTGGGTTGGTGAACTCGGGTCACTCTCACCCATGCAAATCAAAGGATAATCTCGAATAAACAGGAGTTCATAGTTAGCTTAGGATTATGATCGAGTTACCTAGGTTATCGCATGAAATGGTCAGTTTTAACAGTAAATGGTGTTATAAAGTAAAAGTGACTATTCGCGGTCTTGGTTTTGTGCAAACTCATTGCATAGGACACCCCCACTCGCATATCTCCACATGAACGATTTAGGATCACATCGTTTGTATCATATACAAAGTGGGTCGCGCCTAGTCCCCAAGACAAGGTACCCAACCCTATCCCTATACTATAGACCGTTTTGGCTATTACTTGAACTTGATCCACTTTTATGTCTCCACATATAGTTCAAGTCTACATGCTATAGCCAGGGGTTCTTAATTAGTTTATTGGATTCGGGTTATATAATGTGCAATTCACTTATTATTTAATAAAAACTTTATTGAATAAGCCTCAATAACAACTTTATTGAGATTAATTAATTTGTTATACATTTACTATATCCACAAGTTTTAGGGCATAAAACCCAACACAAAGGGGGTTTCCCCTTTGATATATATATATATTTTTAATTAGTGAAAGAGGAAGGAAGGAAGAAGAAGAAGACGAAGAAGGGGAGGAGAGGAAATGAGAAGAAAAGAGGAGAAAAATAGAGAAAAACGGCAACGACAACGGTGGCGGCTCCAACGTTCGGTGACAATGGCTCCAGCGAGGGCTCCAGCAGTTTGTGAAGGTGAAGATGAAGGTGAAGGTGAAGAAGAAGAGGAGGAGAGAGAGAAAGAATTTTAAAAATAATATATTTTTATTTTAAAAAATTAATATTTTTTAATAAAAAAATAAGTACCACATCAGCATTCTGTTAACATTTAATGAAAAAATTGATGGAGGGACTAAAATGAAATGAAATTCAAACCTCAGGGGCTAAATTGTAGAGTTTGAAAACTTAGGGACCAAAATGAAACCTAATCCAAACCTCATGGACTTAAAGTGTATTTTTCTCTAAATGTTATCTACAAATTAAATAAATACTATACATTTATTGAAACGTCTATAAATTCAAATTTATATAAAAAATACCACTTACATTATATATATATATATATATATATATATATATATATATATATATATATATATATATATATATGAAGGAAAAATACATTAGTAAGTAACATTTATTTATTTATATTATTTTTTGGGAAAAATACACTTTTAGTCCCTGAGGTTCGGGTTAGGTTGCAGTTTGGTCCTTGAGTTTTCAAACTCAATAATTCAGCCCCTGAGGTTTGGTTTTAGTTTCATTTTAGTCCCTCCATCCATTTTTTCGTTAAAACTAACAGTTTGTTGACGTGACACTATGTTACCGACTAAGAGGTCAGAAGTTAAAAAAAAATCAAGACTCTATGGGGGTGTTTGGGGCACTGAATAGGTTATAATAACCCCCTTATTATAACCTATTCAATGTTTGGGGCACCAACAAAAATAAATGGTGAGGTTGGTTATTTTTACCCCCGATTATTTTATCCATTCTCTACAGTAACCATCATTCAACCCACTCGATTATTCTATCCATTTTCTACAGTAACTCTCTCCTCTCTTCTTCCATGCGACTCCTTGACTTTTTCGATGACCGTCGGCCGCCGTCGGCCGACGAAGTTTCCGACGACTTTTCCGGCGATCTGATTTTTTTTTTTTCATATTTATTCTCATTTTCATTTTGAAAAATAAAAAAAAAATAAAGAAAAAAAAACATCAAAGGTTGCCGAAAAAGTCGTTTACCACACTCAAGTTTATTTCAAATGATCTTATTGATTAAAAAAAAAACTAATATGATTTTTGAACTAAACATTTACAATTTTTATTTTGGCAATACTAAAAGTTAACTAATATGATTTTTCTATACCAAATCCTAAACTTTTTTGCTTTGTAAAAAAAAAAACATAACCCTAAATCAAAGTGAATCGTATATCATAAAAAAAAAAACTAGAAAAAGAAAACAGTCAGTTTGAACATTTGATTCAGAACCCCATGTTGAAACATATTATTTTATCTCAGACTAAAATAATCGGCACCCCAAACACAAATTATTTTATCCCAAACTATAATAATCTGCACTCCAAACACAGATTATTATAACCCCCAGACTATTATAATCCCCAGATTATTATAACCACTAGATATTATAACCAATTCAGCGCCCCAAACAACCCCTATATGTCAACCAAAGCGGGTAACTCAGTCATGTAGGATCGAAAGGCAACACTAGAGGAGGGGGTGAATAGGGTTGACTACCAATTTTAAAAAATAATTTTATCTATGAAATATGCTCAATTAAAGATTAACACACAAATTTAATTTAAGAAAAAATCAAGCAAGATAAAACCTAAAGCATGCACCCTAAGATAGCTTTGAATTTAAATATGATTTAATCAAAGAGAAATTTAAATAGCCCACTAAAATTAAATCATGCAATTAAAGAGAAATTAAAAATTAAGACAATAAAGCAAAGGAGATAATTAAGAGCATAAAATAAAAGAGAGAGAGGAAGAGAAAACACAACGAATTTATAGTGGTTCGGCAAATTGCCTACTCCACTCCCCAAGACTCCTTCTTGGGTATTTCACTAGTGATCCTCTTGCGGGTGAGAACCAAACCGACACACGAATCTTTTTTTTCTAGGCTAAAGAGAAACCCAAGATCTTTTAACTGGTTCAGGATCAAACCAATTTCTTTTTCTCACAACCCAAGGTGTATCCACACCTTAATATAATTCCCAAAAAGAAAAGAAAAGAGAACCTCACAATATTGCCTCTTGAAGGCTAGATACACAAGTTGAGCACTCTAAAAAGAAAACCTCACAAAAATATAACTAGGCCAATTTTAGAGCAAGGAGGACAAGAATGAGAGAGTAGAGGGAATTTGAGAGCTAAAGACTTGAAAGCTTTAGTGTGTCAATGAAATGTGAAAATCAAGTCCAATTTATAGGGGAGAAGGATGAGTATTGGCCGTTGGATCAAACTAAGGATGGATGGTGAAGATTGAACTTAAAATTAGAAAAGGAAAGGATTTTCAAAATTAAGGGTGAATTTGAAAGATTGGAATTTTGGATTTGGAGAATAACTCAAGATTTGAATGATGCAAATTTTGGAAAGAATGAATTTTGAATTGGTGGAATTTTGGAAAGGATAAATTTAAATTGGGAGGATTTTGGTGAAATATGGAGAAAAAATGAATCACGAAAATGAAGGAAAATAAGAAAAATAAAAAGAAAATAAAAAATTGCCGGACAAAACGAGCACCACACTCGCAAGGAGTGAAGGACGGTCATGAGCACGCTTCTGAGGGAGACAACCAGGCGCGTGCAACACAAGACTGGAGCCGAAGCTTTTTCCTTTTTTTTTTATAAATAAATAAAAGGCTGGAAATTTTGAAATTGTGCCACGTGTCGTCTTCTGGTTGGCCCGCACGTCAATCAACGACTCTCCTTTTTTTTAATATCAGCTCGCCACGTGTCAGTTTCCTATTGGTCCACGTTAGCCACGTCAGCGCCACGTCACTTGACACGTTAGCAAAAATTACCGTTGGAGTGCCACGACATCTGTCACGTCATCAATTTTGACCGTTGTGCGTGCCACGTCAGCAATCTGCCACGTGTCATGCCACGTTGGATTTTCTCCATCAATCTTCTTTTGTCCATAAGTTTCTCGTTTGAACTCCGATTTGAGTGATTCAAAAGGCGTTGGAATCATTGTTTCGAGCTCTACAAGATAGGAACTTTGAAACATTGAAAATGTTAGTACAAAATATCAGAGTTTGTTATCATCAAAATACTTGGTTTGATTGAAGCCCTAAAGCTAACAAATCAATTAAGATATCTCGACCAAATTGTCACATATTCAAATTTCCATCTCCACACATTATTGAACAAAAAATAAAAAAGGAAGTCAACCATATTCAATTCAATTAAATTTATTGACTTGAAATGAATAAAATTGAGTAGAATTCGTATTTTATTTTTAATTATTTTGTTATTATGTAATTTTGTAGTTATTTATTATATACTAGTAAAAAACACGTGGGTTGCACGTGGAATTGTGTAGTTTAAATTTGTCGTAAATATTTGCATATATGAATTTGAGTGAAAATGAATTCATATATGCATGTGCGCCTTTTAGCTTTATGTTGCACTTTTTTTTTTTGACAATTCTTTACGTTGCACTATTTAATTGAATATTTAAAATGAAATGGCAAAATTGTCACACAATTTATCATCTATTATTGTCATTTATAAATACAATAAATGTTTTAAGAATTATAATTGGGTTTGGAATTTGAATAGTCACCTTTTCTTTTGGAATTTGAATGAATATTTTTTTTTTCTTTTTGAAATTAAATCAACTAAACAAATTATTTTATTTAATTCTATAAAATGTGATTTAATTAGAGCATCATTTATATAATTGAACAAAACAAATTTCTTCTAGTTTAGTATTTAAAACATGTACGAATTTGAATCAACAAAAATTCATTTGAATAATCAAAATTTAATACATTCAATTGTTTAAATATTGTGACAACAAAAAGGAAACATTTTTTAGTATATTAAGGTAAGAATCTGTTATTTATTTTCTTTTTATTTTAAAAATGACACTCTGCCTTTGCAAAAAAAAAATTGTTTAAATATTGATTCAATGTTTTTATTCCTTTGGATTTGAATATTTATAATTTATAATAAATTGATGAAAGACAAATTTAACACATGATTTATAATGTAATGAAATATATCTGACACACAAATTTTCTCCCTTATTGTACTAAAAAAAATCTCTTTTATCGTGTTGATTGATGTGATTTTTTAAGTTAATCTACAAAATTAAAAACCGATATAAAAAACACACAACAAATTATTAATTAAACATAAAATTATCACTAATTAAACAAAAAAAAAAAAATAGCATTCCTCCTATCACATTCTTTCAAAAACACCCAAAATTATGTTGGGAAATTTGGAGAGTCATGAAGAAATAGCAATGAATTCAAGATTGATTAATTTAATAATAATAATAGAAAAAGAGAAAGAAAAGAAACAATGGATTCATCATTCTCTCTCATTTTCAGAAGTTTGAAAAAATAAGGCAATAATAAAAATTTCTATTTTGATTTGACCATCCGACTCTCCTTCCTAAGGGATCTTTGTTGTGCGTTTAGCCATTGGACTTTCCATCGAGGTGATCTATGTCGTGCATTATTGAAGCTAGACGAATAAATCTCTTGCCTCCACTGCTTCTAATCCTTCGCTTGATTGATGCTCGACAACAAGTTTTTGTAGAATAAAATGGAGGCTTGATTCTTGAACCTCTTGATTGTTCTTTGTGACACCTTCCGTATGCTCTAGAATCAACCCACCAACCACATCTAAAGAAGCTATAGTTTATCGTTGTGAGCTTGAAAAAAGAGAATAGATATTTATATATGGAAAAGAGGAATTAGTGTGAATATAATATCTGTGGGAAGCCAAATGGTCCTATATAGATGGTGGGAAGCCAAATGGTCCAAGAAATTAAATAGGTCATTTTATTGATTCAATTCACCTTCAACGTAAAAACTTGGCTACTCCACATCACCAAACATAATAAAATCTGTCAAATATAATAAAAGCTCTCAAATATATATAATTGAAATTGATTTGTAAATTTAAATATTAAATGAGGGTAAATTAATCAAGATTGATTAATTTAATAATAATAATAGAAAAAGAGAAAGAAAAGAAACAATGGATTCATCATTTTCTCTCATTTTCAGAAGTTTGAAAAAATAAGGCAATATTATAAAATTTCTATTTTGATTTGACCATCCGACTCTCCTTCCTAAGGGATCTTTGTTGTGCGTTTAGCCATTGGACTTTCCATCGAGGTGATCTATGTCGTGCATTATTGAAGCTAGACGAATAAATCTCTTGCCTCCACTACTTCTTATCCTTCGCTTGGTTGATGCTCGACAACAAGTTTTTGTAGAATAAAATGGAGGCTTGATTCTTGAACCTCTTGATTGTTCCTTGTGACACCTTCCGTATGCTCTAGAATCAACCCACCAACCACATCTAAAGAAGCTATAGCTTATCGTTGTGAGCTTGAAAAAAGAGAATAGATATTTATATATGGAAAAGAGGAATTAGTGTGAATATAATATCTGTGGGAAGCCAAATGGTCCTATAATAGATGGTGGGAAGCCAAATGGTCCAAGAAATTAAATAGGTCATTTTATTGATTCAATTCACCATCAACGTAAAAACTTGGCTTCTCCACATCACCAAACATAATAAAATCTGTCAAATATAATAAAAGCTCTCAAATATATATAATTGAAATTGATTTGTAAATTTAAATATTAAATGAGGGTAAATTAATCAAGATTGATTAATTTAATAATAATAATAGAAAAAGAGAAAGAAAAGAAACAATGGATTCATCATTCTCCCCTATTTTCAGAAGTTTGAAAAAATAAGGCAATAATATAAAATTTCTATTTTGATTTGACCATCCGACTCTCCTTCCTAAGGGATCTTTGTTGTGCGTTTAGCCATTGGACTTTCCATCGAGGTGATCTATGTCGTGCATTATTGAAGCTAGACGAATAAATCTCTTGCCTCCACTGCTTCTTATCCTTCGCTTGATTGATGCTCGACAACAAGTTTTTGTAGAATAAAATGGAGGCTTGATTCTTGAACCTCTTAATTGTTCTTTGTGACACCTTCCGTATGCTCTAGAATCAACCCACCAACCACATCTAAAGAAGCTATAGCTTATCGTTGTGAGCTTGAAAAAAGAGAATAAATATTTATATATGGAAAAGAGGAATTAGTGTGAATATAATATCTGTGGGAAGCCAAATGGTCCTATAATAGATGGTGGGAAGCCAAATGGTCCAAGAAATTAAATAGGTCATTTTATTGATTCAATTCACCTTCAACGTAAAAACTTGGCTTCTCCACATCACCAAACATAATAAAATCTGTCAAATATAATAAAAGCTCTCAAATATATAGAATTGAAATTGATTTGTAAATTTAAATATTAAATGAGGGTAAAATGGGAACTTAAAGTTTCTCCTTATAACCTCTTTTATAAATAGTATAGATATAGATTATGTTAAAAAAAAAAAACGGTTGTGATTTAAAAAAAAAAAGTTGTGTTAATGAGTTAAGTTGGAAATGTCAAACACTTAGTTTTATCGTATCAAATAAGCAACACCGTTCTTGTCAAGGTGAGCATGAAGTTTTACTCAAAGAGTAAATAAATCTATCTCATCTTATTAATGAAACTTCTAGTAGTATTTATACACAGAGATGAGTAAGCAAAGCTTACTGAATAATTAATGAGAAAGTACACAGAAATTTACAAATAATACACATATTATCCAATATGCCTCCTCAAACGAATGGTGATTGATGCATGAGTTTGGCACGAAGGAATAACAGCCTATTAGTAGACAAAGCTTTGGTAAATAGATCAATTGGCTGATGAACAGTAGGTAAAAACTGTAGAACCAAAGACTTGGAAGCAACATGTTCACGAACAAAGTGAAGATCCACTTCAATGTGCTTTGTTCGACCATGAAAAACATGGTTGAGAACAAGCTAAAGAGCAGACTGATTATCACAATAAAGAACATGAGGTGAAGGTACCTGAACAACAAGATCTTTAAGAATTTGTTGAAGCCAAGAGAGTTCAGCGGTGGCAGCAGCGAGAGCACGATATTCAGCCTCCATTGAACTCCTAGAAACCGTGGTTTGCTTTTTAGCAACCCAAGAAATTGGATTTGTACCCAAGAACGCCACAAATCTGGTAGTAGAACGCCTATCATTCGGATTTCCAGCCCAATCCGAATCAGAGAAGGCACTCAAGTTTAGAGTACTAGCATGCAAATGAAGGCCCAGGTGTAGTGTACCACACAAATAACACAAAATGCGTTTAACAGAGGCTAGCTGACCATACGTGGGTGAGTGCATGAACTGAGAGACCTTACTGACTGCAAAAGATATATCAGGTCTAGTGAAGGTCAAGTAATGTAAGACACCCACAATGCTCCTATAGGCAGTAGCATCATCCGAAGAGCAAGGGGCCTTATCAGAATCAGAGTCAATGAAGGACCCCGTGGAACAAGGTGTAGAGCAGATCTTTGCTTCTTCCATGCCAAACTTGGCCAAAAAATCTTTGGTGTATTTGGTTTGAGTTACACAAATACGCGAAGATATTCTTTTGATTTCAAGGCCAAGGAAGTAGGATAAACTCCCCAAAGTAGTCATATCAAACCGAGTCTTCAATTGAGTAATTAAATGATCAGTATAATAAACATCATTACCAGTAAGAACTATATCATCAACATATAATAAGAGGTAAGTAAGAGATCCAGCCACATTTCAAACAAATAAAGAAGGATCGGACAAGGAGGCCTTAAACCCATAGGTAAGAAGTGACGAGGTAAAACACTCGAACCATGCTCAAGAAGCTTGTTTAAGGCCATATAATGACTTGTTCAACTTGCAAACATAAGTAGGATACTTTTTATCAACAAACCCTTGAGGTTGTTGCATATAGACCTCTTCCTTTAAATCACCATGTAAAAAGACATTTTTACATCAAGTTGGCGAAGATCCCAATTATATTGTGCGGCAAGTGATAACACAATGCAAACAGTGGGCTTTTTAACCACGAGACTAAAAATTTCATCATAATCGACACCTTCTCTTTGATGATAGCCTTTGGCAACAAACCTAGCTTTATAGCGAGCCACACTACCATCGGATTTTCATTTAACACGATAAATCCATTTGCAACCAATGACATTTTTTTAGGGAGGTAAAGGAACTAAAGTCCATGTTTGCTGTTGGAAAAAAGCATGAAACTCATCAGTCATTGTCCCTTACCATTCAACAACCTTGGATGCTTGTGTAAAGGAAGATGGTTCCAAAACAGGAGAAGAATCGACTTTAGCAAGGTAAACTTTCTTCTTGACAATACCAAATTTAAGGCGGGTTTTCATTGGAGGGACATTAACAGTTAATTTGGTAGAGGTATTTTCAACTTGTTCAACAGTGGGAGCAAACATAGTAGCTGTGGGAGCCAACACAGGAGCATTAGGAGCTGATATACTTTCAACAACACAAGGAGTGACTAACACAGTAACACTATGTGGTGTGTTGATAGAAGGAGAATCAACAGTAGGCACATTTGCCAAACCAACAACCAAATCATCAACAGTAGGACTAACAGGAGCTTGCACAGTAGGCACACAAGGTAATTCCTCACTGATTGAATCAAAGGTGTGGGAAAATATGTGAATAAGAGAAGGAATAGGTGAAGAAGGAATATGAGAGGGCTAAGACAAAGACTGTGGCATGGGTTGAGAGAAAGGAAAAACATGTTCATCAAAGACAACATGTCGAGAAATATAAATGCGTTCGGTAAGTGGATCAAGGCACAGATAACCTTTGTATTCAAGAGGATATCCAAGAAAAACACATTTTGTTGTGCTAGGTTGTAACTTATGAGTGACATAGGGACGAAGAAGAAGATAGCAAGCACAACAAAAAAACACGTAAGTGTGTATAATCGGGAGGCTTGTGGAAGAGAATTTCAAAGAGGGACCGATTACCCAAAGCAGGAGATGACAATCGATTAATAAGGAAGACAACACAGGCAAAAGCATGATACCAATACTTAAGAGGAACAAAGGATTTGGACAATAAAGCAAGGGCCATCTCTACAATGTGACAGTGTTTTCGTTCAGCAACACCATTTTGTTCGGGTGTATGGGGACAAGATTTTTTTATGAGTAATGCCACATTTTTCAAAATAAGCACCAAGAGCATGATTAACATATTCACCCCCCCCCCATCACTACGAAAGAATTTGATCTTAGATGATAACAAAGTTTCAACAAATGGAGTAAACTTTGAAACAACAGTAGTGACATCAGATTTATGAGCAAGAGGATAAATCCATGTGTAACGAGACAAGTCATCAATAAAGGAAACATAGTAGCTTGATCCATTTATTGATAATTTGGGGGAAGGACCCCATACATCACTATGAACAAGTTCCATAGGGAAAGTAGACATAGGAAAAGTATACACTTGCACATTTTTCCATTTTGACAATGAACGCAAGCAGAAGAATCAATGGCAGAAGTAACATTTAGTAAACGTAAAACATTATTGAGTGTAGAGTGATTAGGATGACTTTGAGAGGTCAATGAATATAAACCATTAATACTAAGCCCATGGAAGAGAGTTTGACTCGTGTATTTGTCCAATAGACAATTGTTATCAACACAGAACTGATGTACGAACAAAAGGTTGGAGGATATATGTGGAGTTTGAAGTAGATTTGAAAGAATAAAGGAAGAAGAGTCAGTGTGAAGAGTGGAATAACCTGTGTGCGTAACCGATAAAGCTAGACCATTTCCTACAGTAACATTTACTTCATCGTTGTATTTCGTGGAAACTTTCATATTAGCAAGATTAGAGGTTAGATGTGCGTTGCAGCCAGAGTCTGATAACCAAACTTGAGAGTTCGTACTCGGAGAAGCAAAGGCAGACGGTATCTGACCATAACTGGAAGATGCTGCAAGAGCGGCTAATTGATTTGGTGGAAGTCGACCGCGAAAATTGAAGCCATACCAATGGTAGCAATCAAGAGCATTATGTCCATAGCGTTGACAGATCTGACAAACAACTTTCAAAGAACTAGTTGGCGAGTCAGGCTTAGGAGAAGAACCTCTTATACCATGAAGATGTACTAGGAAGGAGGCATATTGTCAAAGAAGCTCTAATACCATGATGTTTTACTCAAGAGTAAATAAATCCATCTCATCTTATTAATGAAACTTCCAGCAGTATTTATACACAGAGATGAGTAAGCAAAGCTTACTAAATAATTAATGAGAAAATGCACGAAAATTTACAAATAATACACATATATCCAATAGAGCATAGCTCAACGATAATTGACATTTACTCTCGCCAAAACAAGCATAACTCAACAGTAATTGTTATATACCCTCGACCAAGAGGTCAGATATTCGTATCTCCCACTCCCAAATGTTGATGTACTAAAAAAATAATTGATATTTATTCTCAACCAAAAGATCAATAGTTTAGGTGCTTCCAATGCAATGAAACAGGTAGTTTGCACCGTTAGATGTAATAGAGAGAAATTGTATAAGTACCTCAATTTTGTATCTAACAGTTGTTTGAGACGTACAAATTTGAAGATGTACATCCGATAGTTTAAAGATAGTGTCTCATTGTATTGGAAACATCTAATAATTATCCCGTAGCTTAGTGGAAAAGGGAAAAAAAAACAAACTATTTTCTGTCCTAAATTGAAGATTGGTCGGTGAAGTTGAGATTCCCATAAGCAGCGTTACACAATTACAAACAACAATTGAACAAGAAAACGAAAGATAGTGGAAAATGATCCGAACAGATATTCGTTTTTTTTTTTTTTGAAACCTCGAACAGATATTCGTTTTAGTGGATTGAAGTTTGAATTTAATAATTAGGTACAAGAAAAGGGACTCCCCATTAACCCACCGCTCAAAAATGCGTTACTTTATTCAGAGTTTCAACCATTATTCTGTTCTGACCCAAATTCCACATTTCATAATATGAAATGAAATTTCTTAGTGCCAACATTTTCCTTTTGGGTATTATGATACCAACAAAAATCCTTTCCCTTTTCCGTATAAGCTTTCGATTTGATTGATTTCTCCGTGCTCCCGCTTTCAACTTGGTCCTCCAGTTTTCCCCGTAGAAGTTTCCTGTGTCATTCGTGGGGAAGACGAGTCAATCCATTTCCGTGAGTTGGTTTCGATTTTAAAGTTCTGGGTTCTTTGTATTTCGTCCAATTTTACTGATGGCGATGACTTTTCTTTCACATTCTCGACAAGTGTTGTAGTTTTCTTCACCAATTCATCAGGTTCTCTTTACTTTGAGCCATGCCATAGTTCGTCGTCCATGAGTTTTCTGTAATCGAGAAGTTGATCGCCTTTGTTCTGTGGAATCGCTGAGTTTTTGGGTCTGATGATTCACAGGTGATTTTTTTTTTTTATTATTTCTGGTTTCTGTTTCAACTTTAGTTTAGAATCATGAGCATCTCTGTGTCTTTTTGGAAGGTTTGGTAGTGATGTCTTTTTAGGAAAGAAGAATATTTAGGAAGTTTTAGAAGCTTTTACTTTTGAACAATGGGAACTTCTTAAGTTTTTGTTACTCTTTCTGGCCATAAGATGTGGAATATTGGAAGTTAATATACCTTTATGGGGAAATGGACAAATTGGGGCATTGGACTTGTAGCCAGAACGTAGTATCTGAAGTTATTGGTGTGCCGTTTATATCATAAATTCATAAGATTGCACCATGCATAGGATTTTTTTTTTTTTTTTTCTTTTTAAAGCTAATCCCGAAAGTTGAATGGTTACTAAAAGAATTAGAGAGTGTATCATGAAAAAATCTGAAGTCTCACAAGGTTAGCCGCTTCTTCCTAGTTTTTCTTTTCTTGTCATTGGATATTCGGGAGCTGCTCTTAATCCAAATATTCTATTGTAGTGCTTTTATTCTACAGACTCTTCCTGTTCCTTTTTAAATTATGGCCGCACAAATGCTGGGACATGTTTTCTTTTACCTTTTGCCCATAAATCCAAGACATATGAACTTTCTTCAGAATGAATTCCCATCATCTCCTACCAAAATCACCATGAAAGAACAAATGTTTCATGTTTTTCTCTGCTTCTCGACAATGAATAGACCAACTTGATTGGAGAAGAAAACTGGGGTATCCCTTCTGAATTTTTTCTGCTGTATTCAAACCTTCATAGTGGATAGACCACACAATTTGTTTTTGGTTTTCTTATGATTCACACCCTTCTAGATTGCCAACTGCACTCTTTTGCTCACTGTAATAATATGTAATAGATGATGTCTATAATTCTGTTGTGGATTTCTTTATCTGTTTCTTTTTTTTTTATCCTTTTATTTTTGTCCATATTTTTAGTTTACCACAATGAATATGAAATGTATTATGATCTCTTAATTTTTTTCTTTGTGATCACTTCTCAAGGTATTCTACCAAAATGCTGTACTTCTATATCTTACATGGTAGTGTGTGAAAATGAGAACTAATTTGTCTAACTATGGCATATGCCTTTCTTTTGTTTTTTACCCTGCCCCCTTTAGTGTTCCTTATAGCCATTTGATACCCAAATGATTGAGCAGTAGAAAATTAGCAGGTAACTCCATTGTGGATTTACGTGGATGCTAATGCATGATCATCAGTTGGCATTTTTCATGGAATTAATTCCTGTATCTACTTGGTGTTCTGTTCTTTAGAAGGCCTTTAGGATCGCCTCTGGATTCTTTGGATTCTCTATTGACAAAACCACTTTCTATCTGAAATATAGCTAAAACTTTAGTGGTGGGAAAAAGAGTGTCGGATTGCAAGAGTCATATGGAATAGCAGATCAGAAATTGACTGCAGCAACAAGAGTCGTTAACAATGTTTTTTTTTCACAATAATTTCTGTATTTCTGTTCAATATTGGACTTCTTCTGCTCTTCATATGCAGCATTTATCTGGGATTCTAGATTCATCCTTTCTGTTTCAAGTGATTTTTCTTGTTGGCTCCCACGTAGGTAGTAATTAAGATGAAGCATTTTAGAAAGAATCCACATTCAATCTGAAAAACACATGTAAAACTTTAGTGGTGGGGAAAAGAGTGTCAGATTGCAAGAGTCATATGGAGTAACGGATTAGAGATTGACGGCAGCAAAAGGAGTACTAGTTAACAGGTTTTCTTCTCACAATGGTCACTTTCTTTCTATTCAATATTGCATTTCTTCTGTTCTTCATCGTCAGCATTTCTCTGGGATTCTATATTCATTCTTTCTGTCTCAAGTAGTTTTATTCTTTCCCCCTGTAAATATATGGTAATATATTAAATGAAAGTTGAATTCCATTTTTATCATTATTTTTGCTTGTTGGCTCTCATGTAGGTAATAATTGGAGATGAAGCATTTTGAGAATGGTGAATCTGACTTGGAAGAGGGTAAAATGGGGAAGGACAGAGATAAAGCATTACGCAATTTCAGGGTACTTAGAATACATAACCAGGCCTTGTTGTCTGGCCTTGCATACTGTGTTTCCTCTTGCAGCATGATACTGGTTAACAAGTTTGTGCTTTCCAGTTATGATTTCAATGCTGGGATATCATTAATGGTCTATCAGGTGATTTCTCATTATTGAAAATATGTTAAGAAGTTGACATTTATTTTTCCTTTGTAGCAGCTTTACTCTATAGATTACCATAACTTCTGAAAGTCAATTGGAAGACTAACAAGTTGTTGCGCTGTCTGTTGATGCAGAATTTTATCTCGGTGATTATTGTAACCGTAATGAGTTATATGGGCATAATATCTACAGAACCACTCACATGGAGACTGGTTAAAGTGTGGTTGCCTGTAAATGTTATCTTTGTTGGGATGCTCATTACAAGTATCTTCAGGTATGATCTTTCTTTTCTTTATGTTTAATTGCAGTATGTAGATATGTGTTTTCTGAAAGGAAGTTTGGAAGATTTCAGATTCAACATTTTTCTCTGTTCTTTCTTGAAAACATGTGCACAATTCTTTATCATTCAACACGTGCATAATTGTGATTTTTTTAATATTGATCGTGGAACATAATAAATAATTTGATTTCTACCTAAGCTTCTTGATGAACTTCGGTATGCAAGACCATGTCATGTGCCCCAAAGCTTAAAAAATGGGTTCAGTAATGCATTTCAACTATAAAGCCAACAAACACAGAATTTCCCAGTTGGTTTCAATTTTGCACAGCTTTTTTTTAGTCTTGTACCATATCTTAGTGCAGTAAATAGTTTTCTGCCTGTGGGTCAAGTCCAAGATCTTAACAAGATGGTATATTCTTTTTACACAAATTTGGCTGCTAAAGTTTGTTCTGAATCTTCTGCTATTATTCAAACCATTTTTTCTAAAATGAAGCAATTATGCAAAAAGAGGCTGTACACCCATCTTCCCGTCTACCAATGTGGTTCCACTTTTGTCTATCACACAGTCTCATTTTGTGTCTGGTGCTTTGTGGATGCCATACAGTCATTGTTCACCAATATCTGGAATTTTTATCATGGTTTTTCTATGAATCTTCTTCTTTTTTTTTTGGGTCAGCCATATTTCTTTAACTCTAACTTATTTGTAGGTTTGTGTTTCATGTACTTTCTTAAACAATTTTTACTTCTCCTGCAGTTTGAAATACATTAATGTTGCTATGGTCACAGTTCTGAAGAATGTTACCAATGTAATAACTGCAGTTGGTGAGATGTATCTATTCAGCAAGCATCATGACAACAGGGTCTGGGCTGCACTATTCCTCATGGTATATAGCATATCTTATTACTAGTATAAAGACTAGTTGCAAAAGGCATAGTTTAGTGTTATTTCATTGCATGCAATAGCTACTTTATTTGTTTTTTTTTTATCCACAAAGATTTAATCTAAAAGTTCTTTACATGTTCAACCAAGAAGGCCACATTAAGATAGTATACGGCATACAAATAGGACATGGCATGTAAGCACAGGTTTAATCAAATATATATTGAAAAAATAGTTTCATAACTTTCGCACCGATATAATGCTTTCAAACGTAATAAATGATATGATGTTGAGAATTGAAGATACAAATATTCTCATATATTCAATTAAAAGAAAATTGAAATAGTTTGAAATAAATTATATATCTAAAATATCTGAAGGACATAATCTTTTTAATAACAAAAGTGTCTCACAAGGCATACAAATCTTTCTTCCTCTTCTTCTTAATTGCATCTCAATTCTCAACCATTATTCTCACATCTTTTTGCACTATCTCATTGGGTTTCACATGTGATACAAATGTATATATTTTTTATTTTTCTTTAATATTTGTTTAATCTTTGTAACCTCTTTTATGTTTTCATTTATTTAGTAGTTGATGTCAAATTCCTAGATTTGATGAAAGAACAGACATTTTAAGGGGAAAACCTCGTTTTTCTATAAGACTTCTTTGACAAGTTCCTTAGTGTCATGAGCGCATCTCTAGTGTGTTTGAAAATGTTAAACTAATTAAAATTTGAGACTCATCATGACTTAGGAGCATATCCATGTTTGGCATTGACACTACTCAAAACAGAGTGTGCATGCTTCCTTCTAAGGAGTCAATTGTGTAATTCTTTGTATATTTTTTTTGGTTTATTTAATGATCTCATCGAGCTGGGTTTGATGAGAATGTAAAGAGGATTCAATTTCGAGAGTTAATTTTAATAAGCACTGTGCTTAGTCCAACCAGCTGGTTCCAAATATTTGGTTTGTATTGCTTAAAGCTCGAATGATATCTGACACCCATAAAGTAAATTTCCCTCTGCTCAAAGAATGTGGAAATGGATCAAAATGTAAATATCTGACAAGAATGTATGACCTTCTTATGTAAGATTGAGTACATGTACAACTTTGGTTTTGATGTTATGTCTTACGACATAAGGTTAGAATTTTAGCTGTTCTAGAGTGGTAACTAGCTGATGGTTTGGGCCTCCACTGAAGAGGGCCTTCAATTTATCAACCTGATGATAGTTTATTTAGATTTTATGGGTTCGATCATTTATGGTTGTTTAGAATGACTTTCTAAGTACTTCAGGCCCTTAATCACTTTCCCATTTGAAATGTTTCCTCCATGTTTAGCTTAAAACTTTTTTCCATGGTGATCATGAATTCTAGAATGAGCAATTGAAATTCATTGCTTCGTGCAGATTATCTCAGCAATAACTGGGGGGCTTACTGATCTATCATTTCATGGTGTTGGCTATGGATGGCAAATTGTCAACTGCTTCTTGACTGCATCATATTCTGTGAGTACATAACTTGATGGCTTTTATATATTTTATTCCTGTGCTTCCATTTTCAATAGCTTGATTTGTTTTATACCTTTTCCATCTGAGACAATTTTTATATTCTCTTTCACTTTCTTTTAGTTCTACTTTCGTATCTGTTCCGATTACTTTATTCCACTGCAATATCCCATCCAGGTTGTTGGTCTTTAGTAGTTCTTAGGCCAATGAGCAGTTTTGTTGCTTTCTCAAATTTGAATTGGTTCTGCTTGTACTCAATTAATTTGAAGTTCGATGTTCAAATTGAGAAAAGGAGCTGAGATTTAGAAAGAAGTCACTGTGGATGCATCTGTCTATGTTTCTTCTTTATTCCACGTTTGGCAATTGATCTTTTAGCTGTCTCAAATGTGCAGTCAACTTGTCATAGTTTATTAGCTTTCACGATCTGGCTGATGTAAAATTTTTATGCAGCTGACTCTACGGAGGGTCATGGACACCGCAAAGCAGATAACCAAATCTGGAAACTTGAATGAATTCTCAATGGTCCTGCTAAATAACACTCTTTCTCTACCTCTCGGGATATTTCTTGTTTTTGTGTTTAACGAGATTGATTATCTCTCAAGAACGTAAGTTTCTTTGATCTGCCTTTTCTCTTGTTTCCTGTCGATGAATGATGCTATTGTGTTTCATAAAATGTTCCTACATTTTTAGAAACCAGTTTATCCCATTTTTTTAGATTCATTTCTCTTTAGCCTCTGCCTCCTCCCACAAAATAATTAGGAGAAAATAGGAAAAAGGAATCAAAGTCATAGATGATCAACTTTGGTTTTTACCACTTTTTTTTTTGTTTTTTTTTTATAACTTAAGTATTAGGGACTTATAGCTTATGTGCTCATCCCACTAATTCTTAAGAGGCTTCGCCTACTCCAATTCAAGAGATCTTAAGGGTTTTTTTGAATGATTAAGTTTTCTACATGGAGGTTGAACCTTAGGCTTGGACCTTAGAGAAATTATTAAGTTTTCCATCAAGGAAATTTTGTAATGTGTTACAGATATGATGTATTGACTTGGAAAGCCTTTTTTTTTTTGTCATTTGTGTTCACTTGGACCAGCATAAATGTGAATTTAACGCGGTTGAATACTTGGCAGACCGCTCTTGAGATTGCCGATGTTCTGGCTGGTGATTACATTCAGTGGTGTCTTGGGTCTAGGAATTAGCTTCACGTCCATGTGGTTTCTCCATCAAACTGGGGCAACAACGTACAGGTAAGATGAGAAAAAAAAAATCTGTTGCTAATGCTATTTTCAACACTTTCCATTTCGTAATTTGTATGAGCTTGGTTATCAGATGAATGACATGGCACAATCGATATACTTTATATCAAATGGAGAGCATTAATATGTGCAGCATTTTGAACCAAGATTCTAATGTTTTGTGCTTCGATACCATACTAAATCACCATCTTAAAAAGCTAACGATTAGTACGACTTCAAGCTCGGCTTCTGACTTTACACCATGACATGTGTTGCATCTGTTGTGTAACATCCTTTGTTCTAACTGCCTGTTTCTTAAAATCTATCTGGAGAAAAATGGCGAAACAAATTCATACAAGTATACTAGAGTAGCCTCTTCTTGATTCTAACTTCATTTCGAGTGTCGAAGACTTGAACTCCAGTTTCTACCCGCCCCATTTGCAGATTATTCACCTTTAATTACTTGTTTATTGACACAATTTTTTTCCGAGTTGTTTTTACGCCTTATATTTCCCGAAATAACATGCCTGTACTGGGTTTGGAATATGTTAATGTTTTATGATATTTCAGTTCAGAATTTTTGGTATGTGGGCTACATATGCACATCTGATCTCTGCCTTGTAACTTTCAGCCTTGTTGGGTCACTGAACAAGATCCCTCTCTCCATTGCTGGCATCTTCCTTTTCAAGGTTCCTACAAGCTTGGAGAACTCGGCAAGTATATTTTTCGGTAAGTTTTTCTCCTAAATGGCCTAATTCCGATATCGTATTTCCTCTGTAGCCATAGGGCATAGGTCTTGATTGGCATATGTATGCGAAACTGCTTAAAAGAAATGGCATTTGGCAGGTCTTTTGGCTGGTGTGTTTTTTGCAAGAGCCAAAATTCGAGAGAGAAGTTAATCCTCGAAAGAGATACTCGAAAAGAGCTTTTCCTCGACGTCATCCGTATAGAACTTCTGCTTGCTAAATCTGGTTTGCAGTTGACTGTAATTTGGAATAGAAAATGGAGCCATATCCATTGCAGTTCATTTTTGTTGGGTGAGGTGGTTTTCAGCTTTGTAATTGGCATGAAGCTGAAGAGAATTCTGTTGAAATGCAATTTTGACTTGGCTTTGTTGTATGGAAGGAAAGACAATGCAGCTCATTGATAATTGTAGATTCATCTATATATTGGATGTTTTTTTTTTACTCCTAGTTTTCTTTGTTATTTTTAATAGTTGTAATTATGAGACATTTGTATTTGTATATTTGTCTAATTTAAAATAATGTTAAATCCTATTCTAATCTCACAACTTTAAAATAATTTATTATAATACTTTTTGCAATTTTTTTTTTAAAATGAGATTTATGCAAGAATTCATTTTTGCTTGTGTGGTTAGGTCAATCAATTTTAACCTTAGACTTTTAATTTTTACAATTTAGATTAGTTAATAGTTATTAAACTAAGGGGGTGTTTGGGGCACTGAATAGGTTATAATAACCCCCCTTATTATAACCTATTCAATGTTTGGGGTACCAACAAAAATAATTGGTGAGGTGGGTTATTTTAACCCCCGATTATTTTATCCATTTTTTACAGTAACCATTATTCAACTCACTATAGTAACTATCTCATCACTTCTTTCATGCGACTCTTTGACTTTTCCGACGACTGCCGGCTGTCGTCAGTCGGCGAAGTTTCCGACGAATTTTCCGACGATCGCCGACGACTTTTCCGACGATCGCCGATGACTTTTCCGGCCACCAATTTTTTTTTTTCCATATTTCTTCTCAATTTCATTTTGAAAAATATAAAAAATAAAAATAAAGAAAAAAAAAACATCAAAGGTTGTCGGAAAAGTCGTTGACAACATCGAAGGTTAATCAACTTTAAAAAAAAAAAAAAACATTCAAACGAAATTATATTTACCACACTCAAGTTTATTTCAAATGATTTTATTGATAAAAAAAAAAAAAAAAAAAAAACTAATATGATTTTTGAACTAAACATTTACAATTTTTATTTTGGCAATACTAAAAGTTAACTAATATGATTTTTCTATACCAAAACCTAAACTTTTTTGCTTTGTAACAAAAAAAAAAAAAAAAGCATAACCCTAAATCAAATCAAAGTGTTGTATCCCAGATTAAAACAAATCAACACTCCAAACACAAATTATTTTATCCCAGATTAAAATAATCTGCACCCCAAACACAGATTATTTTATCTCAGACTATAATAATCTGCACCCCAAACACAGATTATTATAACCCCAGATTATTATAATTGCCAGATTATTATAACCATCAGATATTATACCCAAACAGCCCCTAATATATTTACAAAATCAAATTAGAAAATTACCTATAAGCCATCCAAGATAGGAAGAAAATTGTTGGGCTTGGCTGGCGGTCTCTAAAAATATAGAAATTTAACTAATAAGTATATTTAGTTATTTTTTTGAGAAGTAAGTATATTTAGTTATTTGTAAATATATACTTGGTATATTTGTTCAGGGTCACCATCATGTCTTTGCATAAATTTATACTCGAATATGTCTTTTCCAAAAAAAAAAAAGTTGTATACAAAATATATCTCTCATATTATTAACTATACTCTTACATTTTAAAAAATATATACATGGTATGAAACAAATATGCAACTAAAACTATTTTCCAAAAACTGACTACTCCTTGAGCTCCTCTAGTCCCTATAGCTGCATCGACGTTGCTGGCTTCAATGACGGCGACAACAATGAAATTCGACGATACCTACGATAGAACAACATGGAGAGGAGGTAGGCCGAGATTGATTGCAAGAGAGATTGTGAGGGAGGAAGGGAGGAAGGGAAAGAGGAAAAAATGTGACTCATGAGGGAAAAATGGGGAGTGATTTTAGGGATATTTTGTAAAGATGAAGAGTGATTTTATGCATCCTTTCAAAATTGGGAAGTGAATTAAATGTTGGTTTTTTTTTATAGGAAAAAATAAAATGTGATATTTGCTTTTATGATTTTTGTTGTTTCTTAAATATAAAAATTATGGAAGAGAGCATCAAAGAAACTGAATAACAACTTATATATAAAAACTCTAAACTCTTAAATTATTACAATCCGGTTGGATAACAATTTAGTTCTTTATTTAAATTGTGTTTTTATTTTTGGGTTTTGAAAATTATGTTATTTTCTAATAATTCATATACAATGATTTTGATCTTTCTTAACAAATATTTGAATTTTTAGTTAAATTTCAAAAAACAAAAATAAGTTTTGTTTTGTATTTTTTTTTTTTCAAAACTTGACTAGAATTTTGAAAATATTTGTAAAATGTATATAACGAAACAAAGAAATTTATAGTGGAAATAGTGTTTATAAACTTAATTTTCAACAACAAAAATAAGTTTCTTTGTTTTGATATTTACGTTCTTCCCATGTTTTAAAAAACCAAGTCAAGTTTTGAAAACTATAAAAAAATGGTTTTCAAACACTTGTTAAGTACCAAAAATGAAAATCGTGGTAAGAAAATTAGGAGAGAAAAAAAAACATAATTTTCAAAAATAAAAAACCAAATAGTTGTTGGGAATTGGAGAGGGCGACCAAGTCCTACATTGATTAGATAAGGGGATTATCATGGGTTTATAAGGGAGGACAAGTATGAGGTCTTTTGTGGTGAACCAAAGGCAAAACCATTAAGACTTATGTCTCTGCGCCTCCGATGCTTAAGTCAGTATGGTCTAAAATTACAAACATTTAAATTTTAGTTGATAATCGCTAGAAGAAGTTTTTACTTTACTTAAAAGAAAAAAAAAAAAAAAACTTAGTTTACAATTTGGATACATAATTGGAAAAGATTTGTAGTTTAAGACAAAATAAAACAGAATAAAGACGAGATTTGCTTTTTTTTAAAAAAATAAAATAAAATAAAATAAAGACAAGATGAACACATCTATATCTATACTATATATAAATGGAGCTAAGAGGGGAGAATCTTTTGTTTTCTCTTTTGCCCTTACTTTTTAAATAAATTCCTATTTTACCCTTTGCTGATGGGACACGACTCTTCGAGTGTAAGTGTCTGTTGAGTCCAATAGGTGCAATTGATGTCGACGGGATACAACTATTCATGTAAAGATTGACGTCGACGAGATGCGACTGTTCATATGGATCAGATGGTTACACATTGAATTGTTGCATTCATTCATGTATAGGTGTGATCTACGTATTAAAAGAAAATATATAATTAACAAAATGTCAAACTATAGGAAAATTTCTACTTTTATACGAGAAATCAAGACTTTTCAAGAAAAGGAAAAATTATAAGTATGTGTTATTTGGAAACACTATTGACTGTCACAATAAAACCTTGAGAATTCATAATTTTTTTTTGGTTGATGAATAAGTCGTATTGTTATCTATCCTTCTTTATTTTTCTAACGTCATCAAATGTTATTTACATCCGAGACAATTCCTTGAAGTAAATACAATTTTGGATAAATCATAAATTCCTTTAAGTAAATATAATTTTTTAAAGATTTCATTACACGTTTTCAAGATCTCATGTTAAATTTTGTATTTAATAGAATTTAGTCATATTCCCAACAAAATTAGTTGTTTAAAATTATAGTATCGAATTTCAATGCGCTAAGATATTACTTTTGTTTGTTACATTTTGAATTTAGAATGCTTATAACATAAATGATTTTCTAACAGTTTTGAACAGTGGAGTTTATGCTTTTTTTTAGTACTAGAACCTGAGATGTTTATTTTTTATGAAACCTTTGTGTGGATGACCCATTTGGAGAGACCAAAATGAAAAATGTCATACCTTTTCAATTAAAGGATATATGTCATTTTGCTTACGTCATCATCCTAGCAAAATTACCATTTTACTGTATATGAAAACGTGCATTTATGGCATTTAAGAGCGAGAACGAGAATGGAGAAAGAGCAAGATATTGGAGAGAGAAATTAGAGAGAGAAAGAGATTTGAAGGAGAAATTGAGGAGAGAGCGAGATTAGAGAAAACAAGAGATTGAAGAGAGAAATTGGGGAGAGAGTGAGAGATCGGTGAGAGAGCGAGAAGCGAGGGGTTGGAGGGAGAGCGAGAGAAGCGAAAGTGAGCGAGGTTAGAGTAGAGAGTAAAATGGTAATTTTACTAAGATGCTGACGCAAGCAAAATGACATATATCCGTGAAATGAAAAGCTAGGACATTTATCATTTCCGTCTATTGTAGAGGGTCATCCGTACGAAAATCTCTTATTTTATTTATGAACATATTTCTATTTTGATTATTACATTATTGTAGTTTTCTTTTTCGTTATCATATATTGCCATTTTTTTTTATGTAGCAAGTTTCTATCTAAGTAATTTTGTTAAGTTGACTAACTTGGAGTTTCGACTAGGTAAAAATAAAAAGAAAAAGATGTGGCTTTTCAAGTTGGTAAAATACAATTTAGGGATGACTTGGACAAATTGAAACTAAATCCAAACCATAGGAAGAAAATTGGAGCTATCCTCAAACTATTGGGACTAAATTGAAACTTTTAAAACCACAATGACCAAAATAAAATTGTCTAAATGTTTGACCAAATTTGTAATTTAATCTATTTAATTTAATATACAAACTAATAAATACATTTTAGGTTGGGAAACTTAGAAGTCTAAAAATGATAATAATAAAATAAAAATAAACCTAGTAACCTAAAAATTATTAAGTTATTCCTTAAAAAAAACTTATTAATTAATAAATGCATGCATAATTTTAAATGAAATTAAAATTTTCAAACACCAAAATAATCGAACACACCCTCAATTTTCTAATTGAATAGATTATTTTTTTGTTCATTAATCACAAATACAAGAACTTTTAATATTTATATTTAAATTTATGTAATTGATTTTAGTGGAAAGTTTTTTTAAAGTAGATCTGTAATCCTTATTCTTTTGCTTAAATCTTATATTATAATTTTTTTTTTATCTTAGAAAAGACAATTTAACATGTAACTTACTTGATTTTAAAAACTACTTGACCTTTTAAAAATTAATTGTTAGTATAATTTCGTATTGTTTTATTATTTTTTTTATTTTTTATAAGGTAATTATTAAACTTACCATCAAAGTTTAAATTAAAAAAAAAATGCAATGCACGTGTGTGCTACTATTATGTCTATTTACATGCTATATAATAAGAAATTCTTTATTTTTTTCACTGACTTTTAAAAGTTTACGGTAATTAAAACAAAAATTATATGGTTTTTGTTTATTGCATTACATATGCTAAACAAATTACTATTTCCTCTTATTTTAATTCAAGATTATAAAATTCCACGTGCATTGCACGTGTTAGTTGACTAGTTGCCTAAAAAAGCGGTTGATCTTCATTTCTGAGTCACTGAAACTCGTTTGCAATGGAGACCTCGCAAAATCCAAACACAAACATGAGCACCAATCCAAACCCTAATCCCAATCGCATCCTGAATCCCGTATCGTCGCCGATTCCTGCGTCATGGCCGACCATTGATGGCTCACTGGGGTTATCGGAGGAAGAATCGGTGAGCTATGCTCGTAGATTCTATAAATTTGGATTTGCATTGCTTCCATTTCTTTGGGCGGTTAATTGCTTCTACTTCTGGCCTGTTCTCCGCGGTTCTCATTCATTTCCTCGCATCCGACCCTGTGAGTTCCCCCCTCTCTGTATCTTTTTTATGCACGCTTCCGCACTCTCAATTATTTTCTTAATTTTCACTTATAGCTGATCGTTAAAGTATGATGAATTTAGAATTCCCATAGTTATTGGTGCTCTGAGGAGAACATAAATTAGACCGTATTGTTGGATTGACCTTACCTCAACATTTCGATTATGGTAGCATTATGGATTGTTGGTTGTTGTTTTCAGGTTTTTTAGTTCTTTCATAACTCCATTTCTGTTTCACAAGTTATGTTTTGATGTGTGGGAGGCCAAGCATCCAACCATTTTGTAGAGAAATAGACGATGTCGTTGTTGATATTTATATTTAAAAACTGAGCTCCCATTGATTTATCGTAGTCCATTTGTTGTTCTCTCTTAAGTTTGGTGCATAGACACTGAGAGTTCTAAGCTGTTTATTTGTGCAAATACGAATACCCTGACATTTAACTCAAGTGTAAATTAGGGGAGGAAACAAAGAGCAGGTGGAACTGTCCTCTCTGACATATCGATCTGTGGTTGAGGTCTTTGGCTCTCTTCTTGCGAGTTCCCATTCTTTTTTGTTTGGTTTTCGTCGTCCATTATCTGATCACAAAACGTCGGACATCTTGGCCCTCTTATCTTTGTTAGTTGAGGTTAGTCTTTCTTAGTGCAAGCAGTGTTTTAAAAGGCTCAAGGCGCACTAAGGCGCAATGGCCTCCTGGAGCCTAGGCGCAAGGCGCACGAAAAGGCGCGGGCTTTATTATGTAAGGCGCACCATATAGAAAAAAAATTTACAAAAATATATACATGTATATAAAACACTTTCATGGCAAGTAATGAATTTTTTAACTAAGAAAAATAGATAAAAGATAAATAAGGTTCAAATATTAGTCTTCCAACATAGAGTCAAATGTCAATACTCCACAAAAAATAGTGAGTTTAGTATTGTTAATATGCCTTCTGACACTCCAAACGACCAAGTATGATGATGTCAATACTCCACAAAAAATATATGCCTTGAATATGATATTTTACAAAACATGTGTAAAAATGTGAAGCCCCAGAGGCGCCTAAGGCGCGCGCCTCGGGGGCTTCGAGGAAGGCGCGCGCCTTGGCCGCGCCTTCCTCACTGCGCCTCGCTTCTTCGAAGCGAGGCGCTAATGTTGCGCCTTGCGCCTAGGCGCGCCTTTTAAAACACTGAGTGCAAGGAGACCGGACATTCGCTTTTGGATTCCTAACCCCTTCGAGAGCTTTTCCTGTAGTCCGTTCTTTCTTGTTTGCTTAATCCCGTTCCGACTAGTGATTCTGTTTTTTTGTGTCTGTGGAAGGTGAAAGTTTCAAAGAAGGTTCAGTTCTTCGTTTGTTGGTCATTCTCAAAAGAGTAAACCCTTTTGCTCGGCTCTCGAGAAAGATGTCTTTCTTGGTGGGTCCCTTTTGTTGCATTATCTGTCGGAAGGTGAAGTAAGACCTTGATTATTTAATTATTCTGTTTGGAGTCTTTTCTTTGAGATGTTTGGCACCAATTGCCAGACATTGAGGTTGCATGGAGATGTTCGAGGAGTTCCTTCTCCATCCATCTTTTTGGGAGAAAGGGAGGTTTTTGTGGTTGGTAGGAATTTGTGCTGAGCTTTGAAAGTTATGGGGTGGGAGGAATAATAGATTCTATGTTTTGCTTTGGGTGTCAATGTCTAAGGCTTTTTGTAATTATCCGTTAGGTTTCATTTTTCTTGATTGGAGCTCATTTCTGTAGTTGGGTTCCTCCTCTTTTGGAGCTTGGTTTTTTGGATGTCCTCGTATTCTTTTATTTTTTTCTCAATGAAAGCTCGCTCTTTTATTTAAAAAATAAAAAAGTGTAAATTAGGGAAATACTTGTCTTGAGTTTGATAGCTTTCGTAATAATACTTTGCAAACTTACATTGATACTCCTCATAATTTGATGAAAAAAGTGGATGAAAAATTAGTGATCCTGTTCATATTGACTAAATTGAGCCTTAAGAATTTAGAGGTATTTTCGGGCTTTCCAATGTCAGCCTTCGGTTCAAGTGACAGATATGCATTTCTGATGCTTATAATAAGCACCTTTATGTCCCACAAAGTACAAACACTTTTGAAGGAAGCTAAAGATTTTCGGTTTATGTTCTCCAAGTATACAATGTTGTTTAACTTTGGCCTTGGATTGCTTGTCATAGTTGCAATTCAATTGAATTTCATTATGTATATCTCCCTTTTTTTCCCCTTTTTTAATGAACAAATGTGATGAAGATTCTTGGTTCTTACTTTCCAAGTATGCAACAATTTTTAAATTTTGGCCTCAGATTGTTTGTCATGGTTGCCGTTCATTTCAATTTCATTTTGCATATCCTTTTTTTTATATATATATATATGAAAAAAATGTGTATGAACTTCATTATGCATCTATTTGGTCTACCTAGGGGGGTGTGTACGCATATATATGTGTGAATTTAATCATGAACCAACTAGGAAAATATGGGTGCTTTTGTATGCAACAGGGGTGGTTTTTGTCTGTGCACACACGTGTGGATGAGAAACCTTCAAAAAGGGCCCTTATTATGTGGTTTATTATGTGTTGATTGCATGATCACTTCCTTTTCATGTATCTCCTTGGTGGTAAGGGCATTGATTGTTCGGAGATACTCTCTGAGGCCCTGGGTTCTAGCCAACTAGAAAAATAAGGTGGTTCTGTGTGTGTATGTGTAATAAGGGTGGTCTGCCTAGGGGTGTGTGCGTTTAAATGTATGAATTTAATTATACACTAACTAAGAAAATAAGGGTGCTTTTGAGTGTCTGTAGCAAGGGTGCATTTTTTGTGTGTGTATAATGAGGGTGGTTTTTTTGGCCCTGGGTTTTGTTTGTGTTGCAGGGGTGGCTTTTGTGTGTGTTTGTAGTAAGAGTGGGGTGTTTTTCCCTTTCTTTCTTTCTTCCTTTTTTTTTCTTTTTCTTCTTCTTCTTCTTCTTCTTCTTTTGATACTCTCCAAGGCCCTAGGTTCTACCCACAAGCTTGAAAACGTAATATCCTATAACACCTGTTGTTTCTGAGACTTGGCCCTGGGTTAGGCTAAAGTCTCTTTGGGGATTAGTGGATTGGATCATGTGCATGATACAAAAGGCCCCTCAACCCCTCAGTTTCATTTTTTCTTTACTTTCTATTTCATTGTTACACTTTCCATCCAATGCACATGAGTTGGAGTGATTAAAACTTAAAAGTGATAATGTACTTGTTACTTGTGGTTTAAATTATTTAATTTAATTTTAGTTTTTATTTTATATGCATGGGTATCCGTACTAGCTTAAACACACTTCAACTAGTCTCAATATATGAAGGAAAATTGTTTTATAGTTGTACTGCAGTAATGAATCTATAGTTGTACTGTAATAATGAATCTGAGATTATTACTCTCAATGCTGGAAGGCTTCTTCTTTAAATCACTCTGATACTGGAGTTTGGAAGATCGGAATTTCTGGACAGTTCTCTTGCAAAACTGTTTATATCATGGGTATCATAGATTCAAGTCAATATTTGTTTGCAACAAATTGTAGAAGTTCAACATATCTAAGAAAGCCAAGTTCTTTCTTTGGTTTATTTACCATGCAAAGTTTGACGCTCTTGATAAAGTTTAGAATTTCATAGTATATCTTTCTTGGTTAAAAATCACTTTTGGTTCCTAAACTTTCATGAAAGTAACAATTTAGCCCCTGAACTTTGATTTGTAACAATTTAGTCTATGAGGTTTCATATGTTACACTTTAGTCCTTGTATTTTAAAATTTGTAACGATTAAATTGTTACAAATTTGAGAGTACAAGGACTAAATTGTTACTTATTAAACTTCAAGGACTAAATCGTTACAAAATTGAAAGTACTGAGACTAAATCTTTACAAATCAAAGTTTAGAGACTAAATTGTTACTTTCATGAAAGTTCAGGGACCAAAAGTGATTTTTAACCTTCTTTCTTTTTGAGCAGGTGTCTAGGTAATAGAAATGGTTAGGATGAAAGCCAAATGATGATCCACTGAAGTTTGGCATAGGATATGGTGCAGCATTCTGGACCTTTTCGACCTATAGTGGTGCTTTCTGGGCAGCACTCAGGACTCCCTCATTCAAACTCTGGTCACAGCTTCAAAAGGAAGTCTAAATTATCACAGATTTACATTTTTTCAGCCACAAATTTTGGATGTTTAGTTAGAGTACGTAAGAATTATTGAGGGGATAACTAGGCCAAGGAGTGAAACCAAGGACTTCGCAGTTTTCCTAGCTTTTCTAGATGATGTTCCTTGCATAAATATCATTATAAATCGTTTCTCTATTTTTTTTATTCAAATAAATTGGTCAACTGTTTTGTGAGGTTCTTCCACCTTTGGAGAGGGTCAGATATCTTATCCTTCGTCTCAGATTTCCTAGCTTTAGGCTATCATGATTTTTCTTTTATGAAAGTTAACAAGGGCATTTTTTTGGTTCTTCCTTGAGCCACATTATGGTGGAGTGTTCGTTTTTCTTTTATAGAAATTTTCTTTTATTATTTTCCCCATAAACTTAATTATCTCACGATTTGAAATTGTTCTTTTCTTTAGATATTGTTGGCTCAGCTATTGGGTTTGCTGTTTTCATGGCCGTTATCTCCTCTTGGGCCTTGACATTTGCCATTGGAGGAGATCGCCTCTTTGGACCTGTTTGGGGTAAACTAGTGATGTACAACCTTGCTGACAAATTAGGATTGACAGGTTGGAGCTAGTCTGGTTCCCTCCTTTCAGCATCTAATTTCGATACGTTCTTGTATATTTCAAAATGTGCAACTCTCTACTGTCATTCTCTTCTCGAAAAATCAAAGTTGAAGCTTTTGGTTTTACTTCTCCAAGTGCTTCAAGGTTCAAACATATGCTCATTTCAGAGTTTTCACCCCTCTTGATAAGAAACAAAAGGGATCTTGGATTTAAACATAATCGACATGAAAAAGTTCGGGTTAAACGAACATAAATGGTTTAAAGAACACGAATTCACATTGCCATGCCGATGCCTGGTTATTGGTCAATGCATGAGCTTGAATCCGCTCTTCCTTCAGCTTGAGTTAAACCTGTGGTTCTCCTACTTTGGAACATTCATTTTTCAGGTGGAAAACATCTGAGGTTAGAAACTTTGATAAAATTCTTAAGGGACTGTGTAGAATGCATCAAAAAAACACAAAAAAGAAGGGAAAGAAAAGGTACGATTTTATACTCATGATGTGATTAAGAGAGGAAAAAAAAAAAAAAAGAATTAGCAGTGAGAGATTTTATTAGGATATTGTTGTATTCCCAATTTGAGACACATCTGTCACAGTTGATTCAAAGTATCAGATAGCATTGAAGCAAGTTTGTTTTCAAAATGCTACTTTTGGATAATTGCCTCTATCTGATTAAGCTGTGATTCACTTAATTAACTTTGGTAATTAGAAATACTAATCTCTTGATGTTTTGTGGTGCTATCAACACTCCAAATGGGGAAGCCACTCACCAAAATAGACTCAAGAGGGAGCCAAAAGACTTGCTAGAAATAGTGAAGAATTGATAGGGTTGGTGGGGGATCTGCTTCTTCAATGGTCTTTGTCTGGTTAGGTTTTCTTTATGACTAGTATTCTGTTTAGTCTGGTTTTTCAATTTTAGCGCATATGGGTCGGGTCGGTTTTGAAAGTGAATAAAATTGTTGCCTCCATCTAGTACAAATAAGCTAATATTGAAAAATCCACTTCTAATTTTTAAATTTGATTAAATTTTAAAATGTATTTTTCTTCAATGTAGGATTGGGAAACAATTTATCATTTGAAAATAGAATATCAAAAAAAAAAAAAAAATCATTATCCAAAGCCTTCGTTGCATTAGATTAGTTTTGTTATTGACATTTTTAATTTAAAAAAAATAGTGTTAGACGTCTGCCACATAATGAGAATTTCTAATTTTAATCATATTTGCTATAAATGGATATTAACAGTTGGCACTTAGGGTTTTGCCTAGTTCAAAATTAATAGTGATGGCTGAATTTAGGAAAAAAATGCTCAATGTTGATAATAAATAAAATGATTTGGTTAGTTTTTGAATCTTTTCTCTTGTGGAATAAGTCATTGGATATGGAAAAAGTGCTTTTCATAAAGGTAGAAAAATGGCCATGGTTGAATCGGTCCGTACAAAACCAATTTCTCTTAACAAGTCAATTTGATTCTAAGTGATTTTGTCAATGGAGCATTAGTTTTTATTTTATTTTATTTATATTTTCCTTCCAAAATATGGATTGAAATTGAAAAGCTTTCATTTTTGCAAAACAATTATATGGAAGGGAACTTTAGAAATTTAAGTTGATATTCTTAGTCCTACATTAAGTTGATTGATATATTAACATGAAATTCTTTTCATTTTTTTCTTTTTTATCTTTGATAAAAGAATGTGAATGAGTTTTTTAAGAAATTATAAGATTAGCTGATGCTTTCAAGTTTGTCTTACTTGAGTTGTTTTAGAGTTGTGTTGTCTGAGTATCTCTCTCACTCTAATGTAGAGTCGGTTCATTCGTGTGTCTTTTTACTTAAAAGTTTGTTAAAATGCGGCTTTTGTCATTGAATGCATCGATGACCATTTCTTGCCCTCTTAAACCTCGAGAGATACATGCCTAGCATTGGTCATTCCTCAAATCATATTGTACATTGGAAGAGGTTTTGATACCGTTTTTAACATTCCAAATCCAGAATCTGGACCATATTTGAAATTAATTGGTTTTGGCATCTAACATGCTCATTATTTCTTAATATTCTTTGTAATATGAACATTTCACGTAATGCTTTGAGTTGCTTTTGAGATCGAAGATTGTAGAGTCTTTCTATATCTTTTGTCTTCACTGACGTATAGAAAATTTCTTAGGGAGTCACACAACCCAAAATTATCAAATACTAACATCCTTCCTATTGATTACAATACTAATTTTAGTTCTCTATTTTTTTTTTCTTTGTAAAAACAATGTTAGCTTTATTGTTAACAATTTTCTGTGTCCTTTTAATCTAATTTTGATGTTTCTGATTTATTTTTTTGTTTTTTTTTTGTTTTTGTTTTTTTTTTTTTGTAAAAGTAGAGTTTAAAAAATATCTTTTTTTTTTTTTTTTACAAAGATTTTAAAATAAAAGTGAAAAATCGAACACAAGACATACTAGTCGATATGAAATGAATAGGTATGACAAATTTTATTGAATACATTTTTAGGGGTATTTTGGATATTTACTTATTTTATCTTGTTGTCTAACAAAACCCCCAAGGAAACAAAAAAGTTGTTAATTATTTATTTATTTTTTTGGAATGGAAATTATTGAAAACAAAACAAGAAAACAAAAAAGAATTTCTTTTGATGGCATATGACAACCTGTGTAACTGCACAGCCAGAAATGTATTATGAGACTTTGGATTCTTTCTCAAAAATTGTAATGAACCAACAAATGAATTGGCTTTAAATTTCTCTTCATAGGTTGGTGAGATCACAATAACAAATAAAATGTTAACTGTCCACAATTAAGACACCCATTTTATATATTTAATATTATTGCAACTTGTTCTGTTTTTGGCTCTAACTTCACTATATTAAGCTTCCAATTAAGCTAACTGGGTTTTGCCTTCTATCTGTATTTCTAGTTAATTTTAAATATATATATATATATATATTTTAAGTTCAACATTCGAAGTTTAGACTACTCGGTCGAGAGTATATATCTTAACGAGTTGAGTTATATTCAGATTGGTGAAAAGAAAAAAAAAATTAATACAATAATTTTATGAATAGTGCTAAAAGTCATGGGGTAAACGTATAGTTTGATTAAAAGATGCCTAGAGTGTTAAAATCCCTAATTTAACATACACAAAAGTGTAGTTATTAAATTGAAATTATTGATTGAATAAATGATTTGGTTTAGTTTTTTTCTTTTATTAATTACTTTTTTCTTTTTTTATCATAAGATTTCACTTTAAAAAAAAAAAATACTATATTTTTAAAAAATATAAGGGGGGAGCACCATATTTTTAAAAACATGTATCTTTTTTCCTGAAAAAAATCCTTGTGTTTATATATATATATTATATAGGGTAGATGTTTTTAGAATTGCCCATCCACACTAAACTCAAAATATATATATATATATATATATATATTTGTCCATCCACCAAGATTGCATTTACATTATTGTTGAGAGTGAATTTGACTTAATAATGTAGAAAATAAGGTGAAGTACATTATTAAGGGAATGCAAATTGTTTTTATCCATACTTTATTCAACACATATTAATTAATTAAGTTTTATATATGGTTAACTAATATTCTCTAACATTTACAAAAATGGAGGGAAAAAAACTTTGGTATGGGTATGATGCAATAATATATATATAATGTGAAATGGATGAAGTATAGCATCTTAATATAACAAATTCTCACACACCACATTATGGCAAAATGATGCCCCTTGCTTATGGTAATTGTAATACATAGACTATGCAACATTGTAATACATAGACTATGCAACATTGGGAGGGGAGGAACAAAAAAGAGCTTTTTACTTACCACTCATTAAAAAAAAAAAAAGAAGAAGAACAAATACATTTTTGATGTCTAAGGTTTGGGATTATATTACATTTTAGGTCTCTGATCAGTTTTTAAACTCAACAATTTTACTCTATGAAGTTTGCATTTTATTCTATTTTGACCCATCCATCCAATTTTTAGTTAATTATTAACGAAATGCTTACGTGACATTTATTAATTTTTATTAAAAAATACATATGTTTTTTCTTTTTTTTTCTTCTTCATCTTTTTCCTTTTCTTTTCCTTTCTCACCTTCATCTACCTAAACCTTAATTCGTCTGACGGCGATGGTCAGAAACAAGCAATAGTGGACAGTGGCCGACGATGATGGGGTTGTAATTAGGGTTTAGGTATATGAAGGTGTGGAGAAGGGAGAAGAGAGGAAGAAGATGAGGAAGGAGAGAACAAAAAAAATGGAAAAAATGGAAAAAAAAATGTCAGGTTAGTATTCCGTTAGTAATTAATAAAAAAATTGGATAGAGCGACCAAAATAGAATCAAAATGCAAATCTCAAAAGTAAAATTGTTGAGTTTGAAAACTGAAGGACCTAAATGCATCCCATAGATCAAAAGTCTATATTTCCCAAAAAAAAAAAAAAAAACATTATTATTCTAATAGGAATGTGTTGATTTCAAATAGGAGAAAAATTATAGCTCTAACTGCTGTATAAGATCTATACTCTAAACCAAAAGGTTAATTAGAGATTTAAATCTCCACTCTCACACGTTGTTGAACTAAAAAATATTACACGAACCATGACCGTTTTCTATTTTTCCTTACAACTAAAAAATATTACACGAACCATGACCGTTTTCTATTTTTCCTTCCACGTTAAACTTGTTTGTTTGTTTTTTTTTTTTTTTTTAATTAAGGAATTAAGAAATTCAACGTTAAACTTGTTATGTTTCTAATTATTCAAAATGTGTTATGAAGGAACATAAATTAAAAAGTCGTATACCATATATAATTAAGATCCCAACATTTTCCTTTTTTTTTTTCAACCATATATATGGGTAAGGATTCGAACTAAGGTTAAAATTAATGTTTAACTGAGCAGAAATTTCCAAAATTTTCATTCATTTAAGAAATTGGAAGAATTAATTAAGTTCTTTTTGTTGTTAACATTTTTGTAAATTTTGTTTAACACAACTAGCAATAAAGATTAATTTTAGAACTTAAAAAAATATATAAAAATTTTAAAATACTTTTAAAGTTTAGCTACAAAAATAAAATTTGTTCAAAAAAAAAAAAAAAAAAAGCTACTAAAATAAAATATCATAAGTGCTAAATGTTAATTTAAAAACATTTTAAGATATAATTTTTTTTAATACTTTGCGATACCTATTACCAACTGACATAAATATAGTTTAATAATAGTTTTTTTTTTTTTTTTCCGAGTACATCAACATTTAGGGGTGGGCAGATTCGAACCTCTGACCTCTTGATCGATGATATATGTCAATTATCGCTTGCTCGCTTTGACTTAGTTTAATGATCGTTGACATATGAGTTGTACTAAGAAAAAATACAATACTATATATTATTAAGTAGCAATAAAATAAATCTTCGGTCCTTTTTTTTCTCTTTCCTTTTAAAAAAAGTAATTGTAGAAACTCGAGTAATCATTATAAGGACATGTACTCGGTAATTGTATGAATTAGTTAGATAAGGCCACTGATATTGCCCTTAATTGGAAGACCTTAGGTAGATCTTTGTATATTTCTCACATATGCATTAAAAAAAATTACAATATTAAGAATAGAGATACAAAATTTAATATATAAGAAAGGTTATTCTTAGAGCATATTATTATTGTGTGCGCTTCATCAAATAGTTGGAGATTCAAATAATCTCTACCATCATGTGTGATCATTGTACTAAAAGGGTAAAAAAAAATCTAAGTCTTTAATATCATAATAGCAACAACAATAATTCAATTAAAATTTAGATAGGTGAAAAAAAAAAAAACTAAATTAGAAAGTGAGTTGGAATAATTCTACTACATATATTTGCAACTATAAAGTTCTTACAACATAACTGTTAAGAAAAAAACTCCAAGCTTCCAAACAATCTAATTAATTAACTCTAACCAAATAATGAGAGGCAATTGAGAAATGATATCTTAATTAAAACACAATTAATTAAGAGCAACATGAAGGTAATTAGAGCTAAATTAGTGAACAAACAAACATACAAATAATTAATGTTTAATCTAGAAGTTGTTAGTCTTCATGAAATAGTCATAATTGAAGTAATCAAGCTGATCACTAAGTTGAGCAGAAGCATTATTGGGTAATCCCATTTGAGAATTATTTGAAGCACAATCCATCATCACTCTATCATCTGTGAGCTGCATGTATGACAATGGCATAATTGACTGTGGAACTCCATAGTGGCACATTGAGTAATTTTGTGTCCTATTTGTTGCTTCACAATCAAAATTAGGGTTTTGGAAACAATTCCCACAATTCAATTGAATCTGAGTTGATGAACCATTTGATCCAAAGAGGTATTGAGAAATATTCTCAAGCTCATGGGGATGATCCATCATCATCCCATTTGTTGCTTCACCATCAAAATTAGGGTTTGGGAAGCAATTTCCATAATTGAACTGAATCTGAGATGATGACCCATTATTTGATCCAAAAAGGTATTGAGAAAAATTCTCAATTGGAACAACTAAACTCCCCATTTGAAGATTTTGAGCCATTGTTTGGATTTGATGATATTGCTGATGGAATGGTATTATGGCTTGTGTTTCCATTGATGTCGAGCTCCCAAACATGTTGTAACTTTGCTCCTCCAATGACATCACCTGTTTCTGCTTCATGTTTGCGTTTAGGTTTTGTTGGCTACTCCCAGCCGACATCCCGACCTCCTCATGATTCTCTGTGAGGACCTCGATACTTCTCTTTGTGACATCAAGTTTTGAATCCAACTCTACAATTAGAAGTCGTAATTGATCTTCCAACAAATAGTCGAGACGTTCATCCCACTTTGGAAACCTAATATTAACAATATATATAGTTACTACCAAAACACGCTCAATTATAATCTCAACCTCTCTCAACTTTCCCTTTAATTTAGAGAATATTACGCCAAAACCATATCAAACTATATGAATTCTTACAATTTATTTGAAAAATATATACTAAAAATTATTTTTAAATTCAATAACTAAATTAAGTACGTAACCGGCAGTTTAATTACAGTGAGCTTCAAAAGTTTTCTATTCTAAAAAAATTTTAGAATCATACAATAACTTAAGTTCAATAACTAAGTTAATATTCGTTCAACTATTAAAAATACATTTAGAAGTTTAAATAAACCTAACAAACAGTTGCCAACAAAAGCTTAGTTCAACTGGCGTAAAGTTGTACCTGGCTTCTACAACATCCTTGCGAATCTTGGACATGTCGCATTCGATCTTCTTCTTCCGGTCGGAGAAGAAGTCGAGGAGACCGAAAGCCTTGCGAGCTCGTTTGTGGAGACAATTAGCCTTGTAAGAAGCGATCATGTCGTTGATATCGTCCCGACACGACGGCCACGTGTGGACTTGGAGGGGAGATTGATCATTGTGCAGGTTAGGACCAAAGACAAAGACACAAGCACGAACATCGCAAAGTGTAGAGAGTTCATAAGCTTTTCTCATCAAACTTTTCTTCCGCTTACAAAAAGTTGTCCTTCGAGATTTCTCATTACTTATCAGCTTCATGCTCAGTTTTCCTCTCCCCATTCTCACTCACAAGATCATACAAAAATACAAGTTAAAGGGAAAATAAAATAAGAAAGGGGGCTTTTTATTTTATAATTATAATTATAAAATAAAATAAAATGAAATCTGAGAAATCTTTACATTTATTACAAAATTTAGATTATTTAGTTAGATATTGTGTTTGCCTTAAATTAAGGGAAAATAGGAGGAGGAAATTACTGATGTTTAATTTAATTAGCAATTTAAAAATCTTCTTATTTTCTATCGATGGGGAAATCAATTATAAATACGATTCTTATCTTTTTTTTAATTTATTAAATTTTGGATTTAAATCATGTTGGGTTAAGGGGTGTTTATAGGTTGGATTAAATTAAGGTAAGAGAATTTTTAGACTAAACCAAATTAATTAGTAATAAATTTGTCTAACCAAAACCAAATGTAGGTCTGATTTAGGGTCTGTTTGGAATACATTTTAATTTAATTTTTTTTTAAGAATGCATTTTTTAAAAAACATTTTGTATAAAAATTGTTTAGAATTTAAACACTCATGTGTTTGGTTGCATTTTCTTATAGGGTGTTTTTATACCCAAATTATTGTATACACTAAACACTCTCCTTAAAAAAGTTGGTTTCAAGTGTTCCTCTCAAAATGATTTATTTATCAATCTCATTTTTTAATAAGTCCTTTTTAGTGGTTGACAAACACTAGAAATTTTTTCAAAATGATTTTTTTTTTCAAAATTAAACACCTGAAAAGTTAAACCAAACAAACCATTTATTTTATTTTGAAATTTTTGTATTAGTCTTTTTGAAGCATTTTTTTCTTGTTTTCAAACGTAGAAAACTAATATTAATATTATGAAAAATTATACTCCAAAATAGGAAAGAAAAAAAAAACTATTTATTTACTTTTGAAATAGTAAAATGTGTTTAAATTAAAATTAGAATAATTATGCATTTTCACGGAAGTACAAACGAAATTGACAGATTTTAATTATGTGAAGGAGAGGAACAAAAGTCAATAATTATGCCTTAAAATTTGGAACTTTTTGGTTTTTTTTTAAAAAAAAAAAAAAAAAAATTAAGTGTAAAACTTGCCATATACAAGGATACCTTCCTTGTTAGGATATATACTATTAACTCTTTCTTGACTTTTTTTCTAAAAATAAAAGGCTAACTTTCAAATTACATACCCAACCTTAATTATACTCACTTTCCTACTATATACATTTTTTAAAAAAATGTTAAAATCATTCTTTTTATTTCCTTAAAATTTAAAATTTTTCTATTTACAATACTCTAGTTTCTAAAGTGAACATATAGCTTGGTAATAATTGACATCTATTCTCGATGTCTGTAATTCGAAAAACTATATATATTGAAAATTAAACATTTAATTGAGATATCTTTCTTCATTTAATTTTAACCATATATTTCATGAATTTTTTCAACGAAATGGCAATTTCAATTAAGAAAGAAGAAACAAAACATGGAAAATACTTCCACTATGGAAGTTAGTACGAGATAATCTTAGATTATTGTTGTTTTTTTTAAGCTAGGATAATGTTAGGTTATTTAGATTTTGGAAAATCACATTATGACATTGTAATAATATACCTTCAAATGTTAACATTTGAGATGGGGGATTCGAACTTCCGATCTCTTGGTCGAGGATACATGTCAATGACCGTTAAGCTATGTTTACTTTGACGGTAATTTCAATGATTTGAACTTTGAAGTCAAAGTCATATATATATATATACGGGAAAAAAATCATTTTTGACCTTGAACTTAGGGGATTGTATCAATTTTAACCATGGACTTTCAATTTCATTAAATTGAACCTCAAACTTAACAGCTTTGTATCAATTTTAACCGTAAACTCATATAAGTGTTGCAATGTTGACTTTCGGTTACATTTTGTTTGAACCACCATTAAAGAACGTAAATGAATATTTCTTCATTTTTCTTTTTTTTTATTTCACATTACACCTTAGTTGGTTTCTTGTAAGAAATTTATTGGAGAAACTTTTTATTTGAATAAACTTTTGCTCTTAAGAAGTCGTACATGAATTTCCTTTAATTTTCTTCTTATTGTGTTTGGGGGTGTTGTTTGTTGATGGCAAAATCTGGACAATGGGAACTCACTTTACCTTCACGTGCCACCAACGGTAAATTTGTTTGAGAGGGAGGAAGACGTGGCCTGCAAGATAGTAAAACCTGCACACCGGTGTGGTGCTTGTCACACCGCCTCCGATGCTTAAGTCAGCAAGTAGAATGATGGGAAGCAAGGAAGTAAGAGCAAGAGGAGAGTCAGAAAATAGAGTTCGAGATCCCTTCTCCAGTGATCAAGAAGGGTTTCAATACATGTTCCTGCTCTAAGGTTTCTAGGCGTTCGGAGGCGATCTAGAACTGAACCAAGTGGAACCGGGCGATCAGGGGCACTGGGGACCGAACGGAGGTGGAAGGGCTCGACCTGCGCAAGTGGACGAGGGTCGACCTCGGCCTCGACCCAAGGTCAAGGCCGAGCAAGGGGTCGGGCCAAAGCCCGAACCCTTCGACCTTGGCCTGACCCTTTGGCCTGTTTTTCCTTCGGGTTTCGTTTCCTGTCTGTCTCCTTGGACCGGTACCGCGTTGTCCTCGCCAGCTCCTTGCATATCCGAGTGGTCCAAAATTACCTATAACATTGTTAGTTATGAGATGATAGGAAAGTAATTTTGGATTTTTTTTTATTCTTTTCATTTAGATGACATTTTCATGTTTTTGAGAACTTTGTATGTTTTTTTTTTTTCGTCAAGGATTACAAAAGCAAGAAAATTTTTTATTTTTTTTCTTCAAATGTTTGCTGATTTTTTCTTGTTGCTAAGAGCTTGGTAGGGTTTTTTTTTTTTCTACTAATTAAAACATGAGGTGTGTAAGAAATGGAAAAAAAAATTCAAGTTTTTTTCCTCATATTTGTTAGATTTGTTTGGTTGCTAATAACTCTGTGTTTTTTTTTATGAGAAGAATGGAGTATTTGATTTCTTCAAATAAAGAGTTTCTCTTACAAATTTTTTATAAGAAATCGACGTAACTTAGATGCAATGTGATTTTTTTGTTTTGTTTTTTTTTTTTTAAAAAAAAAGAAGTTGTCAATCATATGTTTTTATGGTGATTCAAATGTAAAGTTAATTGAAGGTCTGCATTACAACACTTATGCAAGTTTGAGGTTAAAATTAATACAAATCGTTAAATTTGGGGTTCAATTTGATGAAATTGAAAGTTCATGGTCAAAATTGATACAACTAGCTAAGTTTAGGGACAAAAATGACTTTTTCCATATTTTATATATATATATATATATTTATTTATTTATTGAGAAGAGTCAAAGTCATATATAGTAATTAAATTAGATATGATATCTGTTATAAGTATCAAAGTGAGAAGCATATAAGACACATACACATATGCCAAAGCGAGCACAACTCAGTAGTAACTGGAATGTACTCTCGACCAAGATGTCAGAGGTTCGAATCTCCCCACTCCCAAATGTTGATATACTAAAAAAACACATACACATATGTAAAATATTTATTTATTTATTTTGAAAAGAATAGGTAAAGTATTTATATTAGGTGAAATTACAAGTTTAGTCCCAACAATATTTAAGGATTGTGTCTAATAGGGTCCTTGAAAACTTTCAGTTTTATGTCTAATAGATCCATAAAGTTCCAATTTAGTGTCTAGGCCTTTCAATTTCATTGACCTATACAACAATTTTTAAAATTCACAGATCTATTATTGTATGCAAAATTCAAAAGTTTAGAATCTTATCAGATATATACAAATTCAATTTTATATTGAATAATAGTTGCGTTAATTTTAAAGAACGTCAAATGTGTGAAATACCTATTACACACAACATGAACGGTTCACATACTAAACTTATAATTTAACTAAAATAGGTTTAAATCTCATTTTAGTCCCCAAACTTTCAAATTTGTTCTATTTTGGTCCCTAAACTTTCAAAATGTCTGTTTTGGTCCTTAAACTTCAAATCTATTCTATTTTAGTCCATCGACTTTCAAAATGTCTATTTTAGACCCTAAACTTTTTAAAAATAACCATTTTGGTCCTTGCTATATTACTTTTCAACCTTAAATATCCATTTTGTTCGAGTTAATCTCTAACTTTTTTTGGCTTGAAATCATGCTCATATTAGCATGTTAATACACATACTCAAAAACTGTCTTTAATTTGTTAAAATTGAAATAAAAGTGAAAACCAAAATAGTTTTTTTTTTTTTTTTTAATTTAAGTTCAAGGATCTAAAATAGACATTTCAAAAATTAAGTGACCAAAATAGAACAAACTCGAAAGTTTAAAGACTAAAATAGATAATTTAAAAATTGAAGGACCAAACTAGAATAAACTTAAAAGTTTAGGAACTAAAATAAGATTTAAACCAATGAAATTATTATGTGTATGTAAGTTCTATCATTATTATTTAATAGGTGTGTTAATTGAAGTGTTGAGTTTGACTCATTGGAAATTCAATTGACAGAGTTCAATGTGATCCACTTTTGGCAAATTGAGATGTCATCAGAATCTCTTTACTGAGATTTAGTTAACTGCAATAGCAAACAAAGAAATACAAAATAAAGAAAGAAGAAAATATTGTTGCTTATCCAAAAAGAGGGAAGACCTTTGACTCATGGCTTGGGTTTGTTTTTTTACCCACTGTTAAAAAATTTTAGTTTATATTTAGTGTATGAGTTGTTGCTTATCCAAACTATAAATTTCTTAATTCTTGTCATTTATATAAACTCTTTTTCTTTTTGTACTATAAATATATATGAAGTTTTAAAATCACGAACTCTTCTTTTTGACATCACGTGGGGTGTAAGATCTAAACCTCATACCTTTTAGTCAAAAGTACAAGTTTTACGTCAGTTGAACTATGTTCTTGTTGGCTTAAAAATCAAGAACTAACACACGAGTTTATTCATAACCATCGTCTTTTTATTGCATTCTTTTTAAGTAAACTTTTTATCTATGGGTTTTGAAATCTAAATTAAATTTCAAAATTGGTAAAGAAAAATTTTTAAAAATTAATTCATGCTTTTATAAAATTGTTTAAAAATCACTTTTAAAAGAATAAGAAATAAAAAGAGAGAGAGAAAAAAAAATAGTGACCAAGAAAAAACACTTCTTTCTTTAAAAATATTATTAAGAAAAAAGGTCATCAAACGTGTCTTCTTTGGACATTGTTTTATTTTAAAATTTATTTTATTTTGATTTTGTGAAGTTTTTGTGGATCATTTTAAATTTCATAATTTTCTTCGAAAAAATATTTTCTTGTCGGAAATATATAGACTTGTAAAAGTGAGATAAAGAGATCAAATGTATATATTCTTGTCATTCTCTATTTTCTTTTTATTTAGAAAGCAATTTGAATATATAGTTCCAACTACCACTCCACATTTTTAGAACTTAAAAACATATTATTTCTTTCCATCTAATTTTAATTAGTAGTTTAGTACTTTTTTTAGGGTTTTTGTCCATGGTTTCATTTAGATTAAATTATTAAAAATATCCTTAAACTTGTGGTTGGTTTCAATTATACCCAAAACTTTGAAGAATTTCATTTTAACCCCTAAAATTTTGAAATTTGTTTCAAAACGACTCTGGAAGACTTTTCCGTTATATTCATGGACGAAAAATAACGTTTTTGCATGTGTCTTTATGTCCTAAAATCACTTCAATTCAAGTCCATAATCAACAACGGTATTAAAAATATCTTTTATTATATGCTTTAACATAAAATGGACACGATCGACATCATGTGAAATATGAAGTGACGATATATATATACTTTTTATTTGTCATAGAATTTACACAATGAGTTACAAACACAACTAATTTAATTACACCTCTCTTGATACAATCAATATTATGAAAGCATAGTGTTAATGATTAAGCATGAAAATCAATTAGTGAAGCTAGATAGTAAAGGAGTTTTACCAACTTCCTCCAACTGATATTAATGGGCTTTCCCTAATATATAACAAATAAAAAAAGAAGATTAAAAAAAAGAATTGAAGGGAATGATAAAAGAGCTAGAGAAGGAAGAATTAATTGTAGTGAAGGGATTATCCCAAATAAGGCACTATTACAAGCCAGCCCATTTACCTAATTAGATCACAAAATGCCTTATAATGGCATCTCTTCTATGTTTTTTTACAAACAAAATTTTGCCTTCTCATTCTCACAAACTTGAGTCTTGAACAACAAAAATTAAAATTCAAATTCAAATTTTTTAAAAATTAATTAAAGAAAAGCTCTGTGTTTGTTGCTGTTTTCAAAACCCATTTCACATATCTTCAAAATAAATCAACTTTTTTTTCTCTCTCTCTTTCTCTTTCTCTCTTGAGGTTTGTTTTGGTGTTGGATTTTGATCAGAATGATGAGATCAAGAAGCAGCAGCAGCAGTGGCGGCGGCGGTGGCGGTGGGGGAAGCAGCGGCGTCAGCTGCTACAGAGGCCACTGGCGCCCGGCGGAGGACAGTAAACTCCGCCAACTCGTTCAACAGTTTGGGCCACAGAATTGGAATTACATTGCGGAACACTTCGAGGGCAGATCTGGTATTATTTTTTTTTAAATATTGTTCAACTTTTTATTTAGATGTCTTTGTAGTTTAAAATTTTATAATAATTTAGTTGAAATTTTTCATTAAGGCGAACAAGAATTTCTTGTGGAAAAAATCTTCAAATCTTCAAATTTTTTATATGTAGTTTGTTAATCTGAAACCAACTGATAATTTGTTCCCTTCTCCACTTCTTCTATTAAGAAACTAAATGTAATTTTGAACAATAGGATATTAATTCATCAAATAATAAAAATTTATACTTTATCTTGACAAGATCTTCCAACGGTGAAGAATATATAAACCGTGACAATATTTTAAACCACAAGAACTAAGTTGGTTATCTCAACCTTATTCGATACGAATTTTAGATCATATTAGACTAAATGTTGTATTGTGAATGAAAGTACAGGGACTAAGCGTGTTTTGTAACGTTTTTTAGGGAAAAGTTGTAGATTGAGATGGTACAACCAATTAGATCCAAACATAAACAAGAATCCATTTACAGAGGAGGAAGAAGAAAGGCTTCTAATGTTTCAACAACTTCACGGGAACAAATGGGCATTAATAGCTCGACACTTCAAAGGAAGAACAGACAATGCAGTGAAGAATCACTACCATGTAATAATGGCTAGAAGAAGAAGAGAACGTTTCACAATATTCACTAACAATAACAACAACAACAACATCCTAAAGACTCGTCATAGCTTATTACCCTTTTCAAAGGTCCTTCAAAGTTCCCATCAAAAGACCGCGATCAAATGGACTCCTCTCACAGCGGCTTCATTGACCGGGAATGGCGGGGGAAAATCGGTGGCGGTGGCGGTGGCGTCGGGTTCCGATGAGAGGGAGGAGCAAAAGAGGAGGATTCCATTTATAGACTTTCTTGGTATGGGAAGCTCTTAGTTTAGCAAAGTTTAGAATTTTCTTATGGTGTGTGAGTTTCTTCTTGGTTGTCAAATGTTTTGATATGTAAGAGAAATTATGAATTGCCAACTATATTATATGAGAGAGAGAAAGATTATCAATATTAAATGTTTTTTTTTTTTTTTTCTGATATCAACCTTTTTTTTATGTTATGTTTGAAAAAAAAAAATCTATCCACACGGTTTTTGTTAGTACAACAAATATGGTGGTAGAGATTTGAATTTTCAACCCTAAAGAAAGGAATAGATGCATTTATTCACTAAGTTATATACTCATGTTGGTTGCAAAATGGATCTTAAAAACTGTAATTGAACTGCTCTTTAGTGTTATTATAGGTTGAAATTGCAAATTGCTTGGACTCCTCCCTACTATTCTAGTGGTTTTTTTTTTTTTTTTTTTTTTTGAAATAGTCTATTCTAGTGAAATTTATCACTTGAAAAGGAAAAAATTCTATTGTTTTATATAATGATTGTCTACATTCATGATCATGTAGTAAAGTATCTATGAGATTGACATGTAAAAAGACGAGTGTTGTTAGTACAAAAATTTAAGTTGTTGCATATGATGATTTTCAAGCGTAGAGGCATGCACATACATGAATTAGTCAAAACAGATGAGATTTATTCTAAGATCCTATTATCTAGGTACTCTTTCTTTTTGGTGGCTTTGTGTTATTGTAAGAATAATAAATTTTCATCCTTGAAACAACTCGAGTTTAATATAGGTCGTAATAGAGGAGGGAAGAAAAATGGTGAAGCCCAATTAGATGTCCATTCTAGATTCCATGTCTTAGACCTAAGATATAATAGCTTAGTATAATTTATAAGTTCATTCTTTTTGTATCTAAATATTTAATTTATAGTAGTGAATAAGCTTTGTTAATAAAGGAAAATATTTAATGAGTTATGCCACATGCACACATCAAACATTACTTTACATTTCATTATTACTTCAATTTCTACACTCAATAATTAATTTAATATTATAAAATTTCTTGATATAAAAGAGTCCTGAGTATAAAAATTTTTAATTGCTGCTCAAAATATATCTATATATATAGGTTGTTGAATTTGGTTTACTTGTAGTTAACTGTATTTCTTTAATTCAAACCTCTTCATATATTTTGAAGATAATTTTGCTTAATATATTCTTGTACATAATTATAAATAAATAAAACATATTCATATTGGTGTAAGAGTAAGCAACTATAATGGATATTATATCTAGGTATTGTAAAAGGGCAGGATGTTTAGTATAGTTTTGATTTTGTTTCTTGAAAAAAAAAATAAACATAAAGACCCTATTCGATAGGGTTTCGATAAGGTTTTCGTCTCTTGTTTCTTGTTTTCCCCTTCTTATTTAAAAATAAAAATTCTACATGTTTGATAAGCAATTCTACATTTTATTTTCAATTTTTTTTTAAAGTTTTGTTGTCAGTATATATTGTTCCCTAGCTATATGATTATGACGTCCATCACCCATCATCTATCTACCCAACATTGTGACTCGTGAGTAAATAATCGTAACCCCATTTTGTTTTTTTAATTCCAATAATAATATCATCTATCTATCCAACAATAATTAGCATGTATCTTTGATCACAAGGTCAGAAATTTGAATCTCCTAACTTCAAATATTGTTGAACTCAAATAATAATAATAACGACATGATGATGATGGTAAATTGTGAAATTTTGAGTTTGTATAAACATTTTTATTTCAATTATTATTAATACATAATAATAATAATAATGGAAAGATATAGAAGAACATAGACAAGAAAGATAGATTTTAGAAAAAAAGAAAAAGAGAGATATAAGAAATAAGTATGGAAGAGAGCCAACAAAGTATAACTCAACTGCTAAAGTACATGTTTACGATCCAGAGGTCATGGGTTCGAATTTTCTAACCTCATATTGGTAAATTAAACAAATATATTAGAAAAATGTGAGAGAGGAGGAGGATGAGGAGGAGACTGGAGTTTAAGGGTGTGTTTAGTTTAAATTTTCAAGTGTTTAATTTTGAAAAAAAAAAAAAACCATTTTGAAAAAAATTATAGTGTTTGGCAACTAATCAAAATGACTTATTAAAAAATGAGATTGAGAAATAATACATTTTGAGAGAAACACTTGAAAGCAACTTTTTTAAAAAGAGTTGTTAAGTATATAGTAACTTGGGTTTAAAAACACTTATGAACAAGTGTAACCAAACATATAAGTGTTTAAATTTTAAATCATTTTTATGCAAAATGTTTATAATAAAATGCATTCTTTAAAAACACTTAAATTAAAAGGTATTCCAAACGCACCCTAAGTGATATGGAGTTAATTTGGAGGCTAAAATAATGGTTGGGCTTATCTTACCCAAAGGCCTAAGCCCAACCCTCACCTGAAACACTCCTTAAACACCCAATTAATTTTGTTTGTAATTTTATGTTTTTTTTCTTAAATTTATTGATATTTTCTTTACTTTTTACTTTTAAAAATTATTAAATTTCTCTTGTTTAAAAAAGAAATTGCTAAACCCTATAAACTCTTTACAATTGGTTTTAATTGTTTCAATGCACTAGTTTATTGTCACGTGGAAAGCATGTAGTACATTTTTTTTAGTTTATTTCATTTCATATAATTAAAACAATATATATTTTTTAAAATTAGAAGTATCATAAATATGCTTTTGACATTTGTGAAATATGCTTTTGTTTTTTTTTTTAAAAAAGAGACCATGAAAAAGAAAATTGGTCTAAATTTCTTGTTATTACCATAAAAAAATAATAATAATAACTATCAAATGTTACAAACACAGATCCTATTGAGATCCCTCACTTTGTACAACAGATCCTTCCTATTGTTGGGTTGGGTCAGGCAGTAAAATGTTGATGGTATTGGGATAATACATTTCATTGGAAGAACATAAACCAAAGCAGACAACTAAATCTCATGTGTGATGAATGATGATCACCTTTGTAGCTCATGTCTGGCTAGCTAGCAGCGCTTTCTCGATCGATCAATCGATCGTCGTAATGTAACTCAAATTATGAAAACCGAATTACTCGGAGCATGGCTTGGTGTTGTAAGTTAGCAAAAACTGCGCCTAGAGACGCTTAAAATTAGGAGCACAAGGATGAGAATGTGATGTTCTGCAATTGAGGACATGGCGTAGGAAAGACTGCGGTGCTAAAACCCGAGACGAAAGCACAATGCCATTTTGCGGAGGGAGCGAGACCGAGAATGGTGACGTTTTTCATGCATACACCGTCAAACGACGTGCCCTCGATGCCATCGAGAACGGGAGCCTTTGTCGAATTTAAGCTCGTGACATTGCTGATGAAAATACCCTTCACTTTGGGAACTGCCTTTGGATCCCATTCTTCATCAGGATGGTCATTTGAACCCCTGCTGAACCTTATAGCCATCTTCACTCTCTTCATTACAATGTTATTTATACTAACATTTGCAATGTATCCTCCTCTACCTTGGTCCGATTTTATCCGAATCCCAGCTGCCGAATCCCAAACGTTTAAATCCTCGATCCTGATGTTCGATATTCCACCCGACATCTCGCTTCCTATTCCCACACCAGAACAGCTTGGAGTCGTCCCAGACACTCGCCTTATAACGATGTTCGAGCTCGCCCGTGCAACCTTCATTCCATATTCATCCCATCCACTCTTCACTGCTACTAAATCATCTCCGCTTTCGATGTAACAGTCCTCAATACAGATATTCCTACTCGAATCTGGGTCGATACCGTCTGTGTTCGGGGCGTTCAGCGGAGCCAAGATCGTCATGTTTTTGATAACCACATTGCTGAAATGAAACACCAAACACAAGTCCCTCTCTAAGTTCCATTGTTTTTAATTGCTGAATCCAATACTCAATCAATTTTGATGATTCGAAATTTGTTACGATACGATAAACGATAGAAGTAGAAAGAGTAGATCGATATCGGAACCTGCAATAGACGGGATGGACAGTCCAGAAGGGAGAGTTTTTGAAGGTGAGATTGGAGATGAGAATGTTGTGAGAGTTCATGAGCTCTACAAGGTGGCCTCTTGTGTGATTTAATGTCCTGTTCCACCATAGCTCCCACCACATCTTGCCTTGACCATCAATGGTTCCATTCTGTCCTGGAAAAACACACACACAACTCATCAAATTTCTATAATTTAAAACATCGTCGAACCGAACGCAAATCAAAGACTTCAATATGAGATAGACTAAAACTCAAAAAACCTAACATTTATGGGTTGGCCTAGTGACAATTTGGGTATGTGAAAAAAAGTCAAATAACGTAATAGGTTGTAGGATAATGTGGTCTTAAAACGTGCATCTTATAGATTCAAATACCCAACTTTTTTCACTTTGTGGTGGACACATAATATAAACTCCCACAATCTTGAATGTTGTAAGCTAAGGTTTGGTGTTCTTAGAAAATTAATTGAGCTACTCATAAGTAGCCCAAATACTAACCAATTAAAAACAAAGTCTTCACCAAAATGTCACTTCTAACCAACCTTCAAATGGGATCACTCACATGGGCCCTAAAATGAAATATTTATTGTTATCTTGTATCCAAATGGGTTAGTGATGATCAAAGTGTATTAATGAGACCATTGACATGAGAAAAGTTTCATTCCATTACTTTACAAAGACCAAGAATCTTCATGAATATAAAATCCTAGCAATCAAAATGAAAAGTGGGAGTACCTGTAATGACAACATTGGAAAGGGCATTGCCATGAATAAGGCTGATGTGTCTTCCTCCCAATCTCTCTCTTCCTCTTCCATAAGAAGGAAGTGGCTCTATAATGGGCCACTCCTCTGGATCCTATTTTTTTATTCAACCAATTCAAATTCAAATCTTTTTTAAAACTCAACTTTTTACACACTCACATGCCACCATCATTCATAACCAATTCATTCAATTTCATTACTTGTTTCATTCATTAACTATGACCCATTTGATAACCGCGTCTGATTCTCGAAAATTAAGCTTATAAATACTACTTCCATCTACGAGTCTCTAAGAAAATAAACACAATTTTAAAAAACAGATAAAAAGAAAACAAAATCATGATCAAAGACCTCAAAGAGTTTTTCTCCAATTTAAAAATTAAAAGTAAATGACGATACTATGAAGGGAATAATGAAATATGTCCAGCATTTGAAACACAGCTTCAAAAGCACTAATGGATGCATTAAATCATAATTCATAATGCCAATAAAGCATGCAATTTTGTTTTTCTCATAATTTTACTGCTTTATTATTATTATTTTTTATTTTTTATTTTTTAAAGGTCATTGTTGATGGTGGGCCCAGTGGGCATGTATTTTAGTTTAAAATATATGAAAAAACAACATAGGTGATACCGCCAGAGTCATCACTCTGATTTTTCCTTTTCTGCTAACTTATAAAAGACCATTTGGCATTTTCTTCTTCCCCAGAATCACAAAGTTCTTGTCCTTTCTCTTTCTAACTCATTCCTAAATTATTAATAATTAATTAAACAAAAACCCACCAGTAAAAAAACACCACAGAAAGGTTTACCCAGACCAATTTTTATTAGGTTAAATTTTCAAAAATACCTTTGAGATTGGTTTCAATTATACCCTCCAACTTTCAAAGGTTTCAACCCTTAAAATTTGAAATTTGTTTCAAAATTAACCCTTGTATGTTTTTTTTCGTTAAATTTATAGACAGAAGATGACGTGTTTGTATTATTATTTATATGAATAGATTTGAACACATACATGAAAAAACACATTTAAAACATCATTTTTTTTTTGTCAATAAATTTAACGAAAAATATCCCAAGAGTCATTTTGAAATAACCTTCAAATTTCAAGATTAAAGTGGAGCTTTTAAAAATTCATAGATATAATTGAAACCAATCTCACGGTTAAGAGGTATTTTTGATAACTTAATCTAATGAGAAAAAAAGGTAAAAGAAAAAAAAAAAAAAAAAAAAAAGAAGGAAAAAGAGAGAGAAAATGAGACCTGTGAGCCCAAAATGACAGCGCCGTGTTCTAGGAAAAGCGTGAAATTACTGGTGAGATTAAAGGTGCCCGTGAGCCACCTGCCTCTGGGAACGGTCAGTTTGGAGCCGCCTTTCTCGGCGAACCGCCGCATGTACTGAATCGCCTTCCGAAACGCCTCCGTGTTGGACGTCCTCCCGTCGCCCACTCCTCCGAAATCGGTAATCGACATCACCAGCGCCGCGGCGGGCGCATCCCGGCGGAAGAAGCCGGTGCACGTCCGTTCGGAGGCGGAGTCCGAGGAGGATGGATCGGAAGCGAGCCGGAGCGGGAAGGGGGTTCTGGTGCCGATCTGGAGGGTGAGAATAGCGAGGAAGATGAAGAGGAGGAGAAGGGAAGAGCAGGAGGGCTTGATCGGAGGGGCGAAACTGGATTTGGATTTCTCAGCGTCCATTCAAAATGAAAGGGAAATTGCGTTGAAATTTGTTCATGTGAAAATGGAAGAGAGGAGAGAAAAAAGTTGAGAATGGAACAGTGGGGATTTGGGTTATGGAAATGGACATGAATGTCGGAGGAAGAGAAGGCTACGGGCCTAAAAGTGGAGGGGTGTACATTGCGCTTGCGCATCTCAATTCTCTCAATTCCCTATTTTTTTTAAAAAAAATATAATTAATAATTTTATAAAGGTTAAAAATCACTTTTGGTCCCTAAATTTTGATTTGTTACGATTTAGTCCTTGTACTTTCAAATTTATAACAATTTAGTCTCTAAACCTTAATAAGTAACAATTTAGTCCCCATACTTTCAAATTTGTAACAATTTAATCATTGTTGCAAAAAAAATCATCAAAATTATATGTCGATTTTTATTATTTAATGATTAAACTTTGTAGCTTATTAACATATTGGGTCCCAAATTAGTTTATTGATCTATCTTGGTAAAAAGATTCATTAAATCTTTACATTAATTTTTCACGATAGGGACCAAATCGTTACAAATTTGAAAAGTATAGGGACTAAATTGTTACAAAATCGAAAGTACATGAACTAAATCGTTACAAAATTGAAAGTATAAGGACTAAATCGTTACAAATCAAAGTTCAGGGGCTAAAATGTTACTTTCTTGAAAATTTGGGGACTAAAAGTGATTTTTAACCTTATTTTTATTATTTTTTTAACTTTGAAGTTTCAACCCTAATGGTCTAATCTTTCATTTGAAATACCAAAAATACCCTTAAACATAAACACTTATTTCTTTGAGGAAGAGGATAGAGATTTGCCAAAGTGAGCATAACCGGTTGAAATGTTGGAATATTTCTGACAAATATTTAAAACAAAAATATTCAAAAAATTTTAAATTAATAAATAAATATTTTATATTTTTAAAATGTCTTGTTAATATTATCTTCCTATCAGTTACATTTCATTACTTTTTTTTTCTTTATATTCTTTTGATTTCTCCACAGTACTATGAAAATGTTAATTCACTTCTGATGTCAATACCAAACCCATCAACATGTGAAAATGTGGACATGTCAATGGAAATTTAATACATTAAGCATAGTTGTAGTCAAATGTTTGAATTCCTCGCCCCAAACGTTATTGGAACTCAAAAGAGAGAGATTTTTTTTTTTTTTTTGTTAAGTTCAACAATGATAGTCATGTGGGGAATTCAAACGGTAGTTAGAATCATTTTGGTTAGAAAGAGGAGTGAGGATAGATTTTCCTTTTTTTTTTTTCTTTTTGGTTTAATAATTTGGAAAAAAGATTCAAATATCTAATATAATCTAACCTTTTAGAAGTGTGTATAATATCTTAATTAATTGAGGGTCCGTTTGATAACCATTTGGTTTTTGGTTTTTTGTTTTTGAAAATTAAGCTTGTTTTCTTTAAATTTCCTCACCATGGTTTTCACTTTTGTTAAGGACACACTCGAATTTCTAACCAAATTTTAAAAACAAAAACAGGTTTTTGGAAACTACTTTTTTTAGTTTTCAAAAATTGGCTTGGTTTTTGAAAACATGGAAAGAAGGTAGGTGAAAAGCCAAAGAAACTTAGAGTTGGAAGTGATGTTTATAAGCTTAAAAACCAAAAACCAAAAACAAAAAACCAAATGGTTATCAAACGGGGCCTGAGTTATTTAGTTAAAATTCATTTTTTGTTTTTAGCATATTTCTCTTTTATATTAGATTCAAACATCTAATATAATCTAACATAAAATATTTCTAGATGAAGAACGTGGGAGAAAAATAAGAAAATATAACTTGGTGTGTGTTGAGATATATTCATAGGATTGATGAAGATAATTTTATTGGTAATTTAGAATGATGCAGAAAAATATTATTTTGATTCATAAAATTTGATTGGAGTTCCCTTTATCTCATTTCTTCATTGAGATTTGGAATGGATGTGCATCAATGAAATATCATGGAAAGAGATTGACATTTGTGACAATGAATGAATACTAGTTTCTTAATTAGCATCAATTTTTTTACTTTTCTAATGTTTGGGCCTTGCATAATTTTTGTATTTTCATAAATGTTACCCCTAAGTCTTTGAAATTAAAATTCTCATCCAAAAGTAATCTACACGTAATTAAGTTAAATCATATATTATTAAAAAAATCTAGACATAGTTTAGTTTGATTTTGCCAACATGATCATAGTTTAGCTGGTAGAAACATTATACAAATGACAAGAGATCTTTGGGTTCAAATTCTCCCCATCCCTATCTGTTGTCAAAAAAAAAAAAAATAAAATAAAATAAAGTTTAGTTCAATTTCTATAAAGCTACTCACATATTTTGAATAAATTTTCTGTCCTAGAAAATTAATCATTATATTTTTAATCTAATTACATTGATTATATTACATATTATTAGGATTAAAGGGTATAATAAAAAATGTGGTGAAAAAAAAACAAGGAAAAACAAAAAATGAATATCTTTTAGTTGAACAATAGGTGGTAAGGGTGAAGTCTCTCACAAATGTCTTAACGGATTAAGTCATGACCAATTCGAGTATAGCTTGTTGTTGGACAAGACATCAACTATCATTCAAAAGATGATAGCTTGATTCTTCCACACTACAATTGTTGAACTAAAAAACCAACTAAGTTAAGTTTAAATGGTTGGGTGAAAATTTTAATTAATATTATACAGTTAAAATATATTAAAAATTTCTTGATTCTATTTTTTCCAAAGCTCTTGTTACATCATGTGAATTTAAAATAAAAGCGGCAAAATTAAAAGCGGAAAAATGTTATTTTTGAAAAAAATCAAAGTGAGTATAGACTATAATTGACATATATTTTCGACCAATATGGTTGAATTAACAAAAAAAAAAAAGAAAAAAAAAGAAGAAAGGACAAATTGGTAATAACCAATAGTGTAGAAACAAAGGAAGAACGAAGCGGATATGAAGGTAAGCGAGAGGAGGAAGCCGCGGTGGGTGAGAATCAGGTGCAAGTAAAGGACTGCGAGTCCATTTAAACTGCGAATGGGGGTTTGAATGTTTAAATTGTTGGTGACGTGGTAAGTGGTGAGTGGTGGAATTTGAAGTGATAGTGTGGTAGTTGTCGTAGATGATTAAAATCAGAAACGACGGTGGGATATACAACGTAAAAAGAGATTTGGGATTTGTTTTTTTAATTTAGGGAAAAAAAAAAAAAAAAAAAAAGAGATTTTGTGTTGGGGAAAGGAAACTGAAAAGGTAGTGTAAAAATGGAAGCCGCTCTTCACGGGGATCTTTCAACATTTGTTATTATTTCATTTTTGTCATATTAAAGAACCAAAAAGAAAAAAAAAAAAAAAATCTCTTAATTTTCCATTGTCAAACAAAAAGGAAATAAAAACTCTCTTTCTCTCTCCTTTGAGATGGACAAGGAAACAAATTCATGTATTTTTTGCGACTAATTTAACATATATTTTATGTTTTACTCTCTATATTTTATGATGTTGTCCTTCTAAATCTTACGAATAGGAATGGTGTCTTTTTCTTAAGTATTATACTTAAAAAAAAAAAAAAAAAAAAAAAAAAAAAAAAAAAAAAAACCAAAATTTCAAGCCCATTTGATAATTATTTTGTTTTTGGATTTTGAAAATTAAACTTATAAACGGTACTCTCACTTATAGGTTTTTTTTGTCTTTTCATCTACCCTCTTTCCATGCTTTGAGGTGTATATATATATATTAGAATATTACTTTTTAAATGTGAGGTGGATGATTCGAAACTACAATCTTTTAAAGAAAGTATAGATGTCTTATCTGTTGAATTAAGCTCATTAGTTTTTTTTTTTTTTTACAACATGTGAGGATAGGAGATTCGAACCACGGACATCTCGATCATTAATACAAGCTTTATGTCAGTTGAATTATGCTCATATTATGTCAGTTGAATTATGCTCATATTGACAAATTAAACTCTTTAGTTTCCCATATGTTTTTTAAGTTTTCAATATTATAGCCCATAGCTTCATATTATTAATAATTCTTTTAGTATACTATGCATGACACTTGGCTACGATAATTATGTTATCATGTGGGGTAGGGTGGGGGAGGATAATCTCACATGTATGCCCACAAATAAAGAAGTTAATGACGTTTTTTTACTGGGACAAAATGTAGGATTATTTAGCCAAAATGAGCATAGTTCAATTGACATTAAGTTTGTACTAATGACCAAAAGGTCTGTGGTTTAAATGTTTTGTCTCCATGTTGTAAACAAAAATGTGGGGTTGTTTTTTTTTTAAAAAAACAATATTAATCACATATGATTTAAACCTCTAGCTTCTTGGTCGGTAATATATGTTTTATTAAGTCAGGACTATATTTAGGTTGACACACAAATGAAGCTTTAGAGGATTTAATAGAAAAAATTTTAAATACAAGAACCACATTAACACAACCATAAAAATTTAGAGACCTTGAACATGAGTATAACTTAACGGTAATTACCAACATATGAGCATAGCGACATAAAACTTTACTAATAATCAAGAGGTCTATGGTTCAAATTCTCCCACCCCCACATGTTGTCAAAAAAAAAAAAAAAACATTCTTTGTTTTGAGGTTTGAAGTTTTTATCTTTTTGGACAATATTTTGAACTTCTGACCTCTTAGTAAAAAGTACACATTTTATGCCAGTTGAACTATACTCATATTTCTCTTGGAGGTTTGAATTTACATTTGTTGTACTAAAAAAGAACTATGAATCTATTAGACACTTTTTAAATTACATGTTTTTTTTTTGTTGCATCTATTATATTCTCACGTAAATACTTTGATTTAATTCGTAGAAAGATTTATAACTATTTATAACAATTAGTATACATACAAGCAAAAGAACTAACTCTTGAAAAAAAATATATGTATTTAGAACAAATTGACATTATAGAAATCAATTGAAAATAATTTTTTTTTTTTGACATAAGTTGAAAATAAGGCTTAGTTTGGGATTGTTGTAGCTTCTAAAATAATTGTTGTTAACGGTGCTTTTAAGAAAATCATTTGTACTAGGAGTAAATTAGTGTTTGGTAAATTTTAGTTTTATATGGATGAAAAAACAGGTTGAGGTGTTTGGTAAATTAAAATTCTAAATTGCTGTCGCTTAACTTATTTTTTCAATAAATAAATTTAATGTTGATATTTAATTTCAAAGATTTATAGATAATTTCAAAATTATTATAAGATAATTTTTTTTTGAAACATACAAGATAATTATCTTAAATTTATCTTAAATTTCATATGATTTAAAATATAATGTTATGTTCAATCTAGGATATTTTTATATTTTGCTTGAGAAATATAAATTGCTACTTGTATTGAAAAAAATATTATTTCAATTTAAATAAAAATAAGAACAAACAATTTCAATTGAGTATAAGATAATATAATAAAAATAATATTTTCAATTGAAAAAAATAGTTAGTTGCAAATCAACCTAGTTGAAAAAGTATTTTTATAAAAATTAATTTTTAATATGTTTTACCAAATGCAACCTCCTCCAAAATCAACCCCAAACGCATCCTAAGTTCAAACGAGAAGAAGAACATTATTAATTTAACCATAAAATTTCGTAACTATCCATTGGCTAAAGTTTTAGCTAGAATATTATATTTATTCTCTTTTGATTTCCATGAGTATAAACAATACTCTAATTTGTAATGTATATGGTTTTTATTCGGATAATTTCACTTTTTATCTACTTACCTAACTCAATCAATCCATTAAGGGTAAATTAAATGTTCAATCACATATTTCTTAGAATATAACATTATAAATATAGGGTAAATATTTCAACCTCCAACTTGTGAAAAAAAAAATTACTAATGTTTTAACCATTAAACTATGTTTTATGGTTAGTAAGTTTAGCTTGAAACTTGTTTGATTGAGTCTTGCGATAGTTAGTAAGTATAGATGATGAACAAAAGCTTTTTTTTTTAGTACAACAAATGTGGAGGTATAGAGATATTTGAACCTTCAACTTAAAAGAAAATAGTACATGTCTTTTTCAAAAAAAAAAAAAGAAAAAAATAGTACATGTCAATTACCGCTAAACTATGCTCATTTTGGTGCAACGACTTCGTTTGAGTCTAGTTGATTGCCTATATTCTCGAGGCTAGAATTGTTTTCTTGTCTATGATTTTGTTTAGGTATTTTTTTTAGTTCAACAACATTTTGGAGGTGTAGGATTCAAACCTCCGACTCTTGGTTGAAGGTACATACCAATTATGGTTGAGTTATGCTCACTTTGATTATGATTTTGTTTAGGTTAGGTCTTTGATTTCATAAATTTATCATCTTTTCAAAAAAAGGTTGAGTGACGTTACTAATATTTTTATGGCTTCAAAATATAATTTCTGCAAGTATTAATTTTTTTTTTATATCAAATATATATATATTTTTTTTTGCTAATTTAAAATATATTTTCAATTAAACCAAAACACAAATTTTAGTTAATAACATTTAGGACAAGAAATTCAAACTACTGACTTCTTCATCGAATAAAAAGCATCAATCCTACAGTAAATTATTTGATTTTTCTTACACGAATTCTCCTGGGACAAACCTTATTTTATTTTATTTTTTTCCTGTCCACATTCCAGAATTGTTAAAATAGTTAAATAATTGAAGGTTGGTGTATGCTTGAAATTTCATTATTTTATATAATATTACAAGAAAAATAATTTTAAGCATTCTAAGTGTTGATGGTCAAATTTGGTCAGAGGAACTCACCTGACCTTCACGTGCCACCAACTATAAATTTGTAGATGACGGGGAAGATGTTGGCACCCTTTGCATAAACACTTAAGGAAACACGAAAGACCAAATCAATCCGAACCCAACGATGGCGTTGTTTCCTTAAGACAATTTTGTTCCCTCTATGTTGTTCTCAGCTTGACCGCCGCCGTTCGTGAGTGTTTTTCTCCGCCATTCATGGGCGTTTTTCTTCCTCTGATGTCTGCTGTCCAGATCTACTATTTGTAGCTCGACCTCCACGTTTTCCTCTGCTATTTATGTAGCTCAACCTTTGCGAATTGTGGCTGTTTGCAGCCTTGAAATTTGATTCCAGTTTGAGGTCGAATTCGTGGGTCTCACGCTTCTCTTTCTCGCTTTTCTACGAATTCATGCTATCTAGATCTACAATTTGTCTTGGTTTTATCTGTTTGCTGCATTTGATTAATTTAGATGAATTTGTTCTGCATTTGATTCCATTTCTTCTAATGATAGTATTGTTCTGTGAAGGTGTCACGTAGGTTTGATTTTATTTTCATTCTTCTTAGCTTGTTTGTTTTTAAGGAAGTTAACTAGAAGATGTTGGATAAGTTCTGCTTTAGACAGAGTATTGGAAGCTAAATCACTGATGCGTTGTTATGGAGCCTTAGTTAGTATCACAACATATATGTCCAAAACATAAATATGAAGAAAATTACCATGGGTAAACTATTAAAGTGGTTTTTATTCAACTTATTCTGGTTATGTTTTGGTTATACTATTATTGTAATTAACCTTTCCTCTTTGTTCACAATTCTCAAGTGAATAAACTGTTTTTCTAATTTGAGCAATATTTCTTCTTTCCTTTAGTTGTCAATAAAATATTTCATTTATGAGCCATGTGAAAGCCTCCAGCGGTGAAGTTGTCAATTGAAGAAATGTTGGATGATTGAGTTAGTTGAGTTGTGTATTTTGGAGCAGTGGAGGGCATTTTTCTTTATTGAACTTCCTGTTTTTGCCTTTGCAATCAAGAATTTGTGAAGGAGATTTATGCTTTATTTATTTCAGAAAGTGCAATGACTGCTTATTTATGAAGCTTCAAAGGATTGGTTGGATAGTTCTTATACCACTTTGAATATTGTATTCAAGCTTAACTAAATAAAGTGAAATCATGAACTAAATAGTTAGATAAATACAAATAACTGACTTATGATTGTTTATTGAAATCTTGGAATTTATTTTTTTGTATGTGTGTATAATAAAAAATCTATTCTGATACGGAAGAAGTTCAAATCTCCCACTCTTATTGAATAAATGTCAGTTTTAGTTTATATTTGTAATTCACTTGCATATTTCTAGTTCTAGGTGTTGCTTCAGTTGAATTTATTGATCCAAGAGAGCTTGTGGCAGTTAGGTATTGTTATTTCTTTGATCAAGCATTTGACTGAGAATAGAGCTAAAGTGCTTATGTCTAGCCATTCGATAAGTGTGCTTTTGGGACTTCTTTGTTTGACTTTTGTTTTGTTGTGTATGGATGTTGATTGATGAATCTGGAAAATGGTAGCTATTAAGCATTTGAAGCAAGGCTTCTATCTTCTATCTTCTATTGTTACCTTATGTCTTTGGTTTGATGGTAGGTTTTGCAAGAAGTATTAAAATGCTATGGAATACCTGAAAATCTATTTGGCAAGGTTTGCATCATCTTAGACAAGGTTAGTGATCTACAATTTCAAGTTCCATAAATTTTTATATTTTTGTGCCCTTTCCCTACGCATGTCTGAATGTAATAATTACTACTTTCTTTGTTTCCCTATGGTTGTTAATCTTAATAACATATAGAGAAAATTCCATTGGATGAGATGAAGAAGGAACTGAAGGTCGTGGGTGTACCAGAGGAGGCTATTGAGGAGCTGCTGAAAGTTCTTTTAGTAAAGTTTTTGACAAAGTTAGAAGGTTATTTTCATAATGCTTTAGTCTTTGACAAATTAGTTGGAATGCATGTGATAACTCCAATGAGGACATTGAAACTGGTTGAAGTGTGATTGTTATTCTTGCATAGAAATACTTGGAGGTGGTGGCGAAGCGTTGTCTGATCTAAAACAGCTATTTTCTTTTGCTGAAAGTTTGGGTATGTTGATTGGGTCCAATTTGATGCATTCATTGTCTGTGGCCTTGCTTATTAAACTGGTATTGTTTATGAATATTTCCTTTTGAACTCTATCTTCATATAAAATAAAAGTTAATAACTATATTCAATTCTTGCTTATTGTTTTATAGAAATAATTGGGAAATCGATCAAAGTGTAAGTGTTTGTAATTTTGAGGCTTTGGACATGACCTGTAAGTGCAGGTTTTAATCTTACTTTTTTTTTTTTTGCCTAACATTTTTTTTTTAGTTTTTAGATCTGGAGTAACAATGGTGAGGATATTTGTCTAGTTAGGAAATCAATACGGTGCACCCTTTTTGTGTTGGCTAAATTTTGAGCAAGTTCAACCATATGTTAAAAAGATAATAGACATGAGTTAAATGTTGTAGATATTGTAAAGTTTTGTCATGAAGAACCTTGGCTTTTCTATTCTTGCACATTGCAGGTCAATATTTTTTAAGGAAGTAGATAAAGAGGCATGTTTTCTTACCCTTCTCCTTTTTCCGTATCTTGTTGCTTATCAAGGACTTAACAAATTTCATCTTACCTGGCCACCAATATTAGAATCTCTTCCCAGTTCCAATATTTTCTCCTTGCATCAACCCATGGATATTGAAACTATGACAAACTTCACATGGGAAGGTAACATATCTATCTATATCTATACTATATTAAAAGGCGCTTAAGGGGAGAAACTTTTGATTTCCTTTTTTGTCCATTTTTAATCTTCAAATTCCCTATTTGTCCTTCCTATTTAATTATTCAATATTTTATTAGATTTTTTTTTTTAAAAAAGTTAATTATTGTATTGTTTTTTTTTTTTTAAAAATGGTTACAAAATTGGTTAAATTTCATTTTCATTTAGAGATTGTTTTTTTTTTAAAAAATATATCTATTGGTTTAAAAAAAGTTAATTATCACGTTTTTATTATATATATATATATATATATATATATATATATATATATATATGGTTAAAAAAAAAAGTTCATTATCACGTTTTTATTAAAAATATATATATATATATTGGTTTAAAAAAAATCTCATATATGATCAAATTAAGAATTGGTTTTTTAAAAAAATCTCATCTTCATTCCAAATTCTAATTAATTTTCAATGGTGAAAATTAGAATATTTTTTTTTTAATTTTTTTTAATTGATTTAAAAAACAAATCTCATCTCATCCTTGGTAAGATTAAGAATTGGTTTAAAAAAAAAATCTCTTTTCCGTTTAAGTTTTCTTTTTTAATAAAAAAAATCTCATCTTTGATAAGATTAAGAATTGGTTTTTTTAAAAAAATCATCTTCATCCTCACTTTTAATTATTAATTCTATTTGGTTTTCAGTGGTTATAATTAATAAAATTTTTAAAATTAAATTTTGTGAAATCTAAATTTAGACCCATTGTTTTGAATTGTTTTGATTTTTCAAAAATAAAAAGATAATTGAGTTTAATTTTTTATTTATAACTAAAATTCAAATTAATTGTTTTTAATTTTCAAAATTTATAATTTAAAAAGATTTATCATAACCACCCGATTCACTTGAACCCCTATAAATAGTGGTCTAAACCATGGAAAGAGATAGGGTGGAGTTTTGTAATGCATGAAGAATTAAAAAAGTCATTCCTACCCAACGTAAGTGGGAGAAATTCCTACTCAACGGGAGAAGACTCATTCCTACTCAATGTGAGTGGGAGAAGACCAATTCCTACTCCATCCTTAATAATGTGAGTAAATATAACCTTTTCATTTAGTGTAAATATATATAATTCATTCTTATTTCTTTTTCAAGTAGACTAATGTATCCTTAGAAGATTTTGGTACATTATCAAGTCATATTTCAAATTTTCTAATTAACTACTCATACTTTAAAAAGTATTATAACACGTGCAACGCACGTAGTTTTAAATAATTAACTACTCATACTTAAAAGGTATTATAACACGTGCAACACACGTAATTTTAAACTAGTTTATATTAATTGTTGCACGCATTATCCTTCTTTCTATTTGAAGAATTTACCCATATCTAGTCTACTACTTAATTCCTTGATAAACGTAATATGCCCATAAACCATTATCATTCATTGAAATTAGAGTACTTGAATGGATACCTCATCAGGACAATTTAAAGGCTTTTAGACTTTTTAATTATCTGCCCAAATTTAAACTTGTAGACTACTCTATCTCTTGTTTAACTTGCAGATGACAGTGAATTACATGAATGGGCACAATAATGACATGCTTCTGCAAAGATGTGACTTTTCATCTCCCATGGTAATTTTCTTTGAAGCACTAAACTTTCCCAGATATATTTGAGTTAATAATGCAATTCATTTGAAGTCTGGTGTAGAAGAAGATAGTGTTCCCTTGAAAAGAAAAAAAGAAAAGTATTTACTGCTTCAATAGCTCTGAATTGAGTCACCCGTGTGCTAAATCTCATTTATCTGCATCTTCTGAAAGAAAGTGAGGTGGAGAAATATTGTGGTTTGCTTGTTGCCTATCTTAGGGAGAAAGTGGAAGCAGTTGAATTTGCATAATGTTGAAGTTGTAGTAGAATTTCTTCAAAAATTAATTTCTCTCATAATAATATATCAATATATATTATATTGTTTCCCTTAGTAATTCGAACATTTTCAATTTACATGTATTACTTAGTTGCCTCAAATTACTTTATGAGCTACCAGTTGGACCCAATGGACCTGCAGATCAGAAGCTCCAACGATGTGAGATTAATTGGTCAAACTCATTAACCACATTAATCAATATTCGTTAACTGTGTGTTCATTCCACTATAGACTCACAGTTGCACTCTTCTCACTGCAGACATATTTTCTGTGTCCACGGATCTAGACCATTATCGACTAGTTAGTCCTTCACGAGTGTTCGATAACTAGCTGGGTCAAATTACCGTTTTACCCCTGGGTTACTTCTATTTCCTTAAGTACCAGTTCTCCTCTAATGAACAACCTGTTTGTGGTCCAACCACCAAACAAAAAACCCTCTCGTGCCATTGAGAGGGTAGGACCCTTTGTTCAAGACTCGGAGTACCCACTTAAGGGAACGCTCATCTGCTTCCCTAAAGTCGGGAATGAGTGAATTCCATCTTGTACGATTATGTTCCCAGCTCCCCATTCGGTCTTGTCCCCAAAATGGTTGGCTTATTGAGTCGGCGTATTGGCCACTCTCACCCATGCAAATCAAAGGACAATCTCTCATGAGCAGGAGTCCATAATCAACTCAGGATTAAGACTAAGTTGTCTAGGTCGTCCTAGTGAAATAGAAAACCAACTAGTTAACAGTGTTATAACCAGTGGTTACTATTTCGCGGTCCGGTCTTATGCAAACTCATTGCATAGGATACCCCCACTCGCATGTCTCCTACACGAACACGTTGGATCATAGCGTTTGTATCAAATACAAAGTGGGTCGTATCGATAGTGTCGCCAGGATAAGGCACCCAGTCTTATCCCTATACTATAGACCCTTTAGGTTGTTTCTTGAACAATGATCTCATATGTCGCTACATATAGTTCAAGACTCATATTACAACCTAGGATGTCTAGTTTATTGGATTAGGGTTATTTTTAGGCAAAGACAAATATAAAATAACTAACAACATTTAATGGAAAAATATATCAATATTATTTCATTAATATCCGGTCAACGGTTACATTCACTATCTACGAGTTTTAGGGCATAAAACCCAACAGCTTCATGCAGTCAAACAGGCTTAGTAAGTAGAAACTACTTACATATCACTTTTACAAACCAACGCTAGCTGAAACTGCACAAACACGCTCCAAAACGAGCTTCCAGTTACAAATAAACTACCAACCATTAAAGGAAATCTATACTAAAGAAAAACACCCTAAGACATGATGCTAAAGGCGAAATTGAACCAATAACGGTTTATTTTCCTTGCTGGACATCATCTAAACATAACCCGAATTGAAAACCCAACGCCATTAAACCATGGGCAACCACGTTTAAGGCGTTACGAGCGGTGGGTATTTGTTAGTTGAAGATATTAAGGCTATATAACCACTGGACAACAAGCATCAACCACCTAAAATGCTTGAACGACAATCTATGAGCTCCTAAAGCTTAGACAATGCAAATAAGGCCTAGGTAATCATTGGAAACCTATTTAGCAAGCTTTCTAAGCTATGGACAGCTACCTAAAGCTCATACCTTCATGCTTTAAGAACCTACAAAGTGTTGGGTTTTATGCCCTAAAGCTCGTAGATAGTGAATGTAACCGTTGATCGGATATTAATGAAATAATATTGATATATTTTTCCATTAATTGTTATTAGTTATTTTATATTTGTCTTTGCCTAATAATAACCCTAATCCAATAAACTAGACATCCTAGGTTGTAATATGAGTCTTGAACTATATGTAGCGACATATGGGATCATTGTTCAAGAAACAACCTAAAGGGTCTATAGTATAGGGATAAGACTGGGTGCCTTATCCTGGTGACACTATGGATACGGCTCACTTTGTATTTGATACAAATGCTGCGATCCAACGCGTTCGTGTAGGAGACATGCGAGTGGGGGTATCCTATGCAATGAGTTTGCATAAGACCGGACCGCAAAATAGTAACCACTGGTTATAACACCGTTAACTAATTGGTTTTCTATTTCACTAGGACGACCTAGACAACTTAGTCTTAATCCTGAGTTGATTATGGACTCCTGCTCATAAGAGATTGTCCTTTGATTTGTATGGGTGAGAGTGGCCAGTACGCCGACTCAATAAGCCAACCATTTTGGGGACAAGACCGAATGGGGAGCTGGGAACATAATCGTGCAAGATGGAATTCACTCCTTCCAGACTTTAGGGAAGCAGATGAGTGTTCTCTTAAATGGTTACTCAGAGTCTTGAACAAAGGGCCCTACCCTCTCAATAGCACGAGAGGGTTTTCTGTTTGATGGTTGGACCACAAACAGGTTGTTCATTAGAGGAGAACTGGTACTTAAGGAAATAGAGGTAACCCAGGGGTAAAACGGTAATTTGACCCAGCTGGTGTTACGAACACTCGTGAATTACTAACTAGTCGATATTGGTCTAGATCCGTGGACACAGAAAATATGTCTGCAGTGAGAAGAGTGCAACTGTGAGTCTATAGTGGAATGAACACACAGTTAACGAATATTGATTAATGTGGTTAATGAGTTTGACCAATTAATCTCACATCGTTGGAGCTTCTGATCTGCAGGTCCATTAGGTCCCACTGGTAGCTCATAAAGTAATTTGAGGCAACTAAGTATTAAATGTAAATTGAAAATGTTCAATTTACTAAGGGAAACAAATATAATATATATTGATATATTATTATGAGAGAAATTAATATTTGAAGAAATTCAAATATAAATTTATGGAAGTTTGAAAGAGTTCAAATAATGAATTAATTAATTTAAGTCCTAAAATGTGTTTGGGCAAATTAATTAATTCTAGGCCGGGAATTAAATATGTGATATTTAATTGGTGGTTAATTAATTAAAGAATTCATTGACCGGGAATTAATCAATTATGGAAATAATTAATCACTTAAGGAAGTGATTAATCATTTATGGAAATGATCTAATCACTTATGGAAGTAATCAGTCATTTGTGGAAAAGATTAATCAATTGTGGAATTGATTGATCATGATTGATTAAGTAAGGAATAAGATTGAATCAATTTTGGAAAAGATTGATTTAATTGAATATTTTATTCATGGCCTCTCTTCTATAAATAGAACACTAGACCTAAATGGTCCATGACACTTTTTGCTCTTGCTCTTAAACTCTCAAGACAAGACCTAGAATTTTCTCTAGCCTCCCTCTTAGAGAAAGACTCCCACAAGTCTTTTGCCTCCTAGACCTAGAGTCATACCGGTGTAACCTCTGTGGTTATTGTGTCATTCAAGAAGAATTTTCCAGCGATCACGAGACAAAGGAGGCTGCTGCGTTTTGTTCGTTGGAGCATCGTTGGCGAAGAACGGTCAAGTTTACAACGGAGGTTTGTAACAGTTCTTCCTCTTTTCTTTAGAAAAGTATGAAAATAAATTTGGATTTATTTTTCAGCATGTTTAAACTGATTTTCCAGCAACTTTAAAGTATGTTTAAAGTTTGATTGTGTTTTCGTAACGGTATTTTAATGTTAATTAATATACTACGTAAGGTCCAATCGATGCGCTTCCGTTGCGTGGGGACTTTTTATTCCCTTCACAAAGGTCGGGTAAGACTATTGAGGCAACGAGACTTAATGGACATTTGAAGAACTACATGATTTTAACCAAAATAGTCATGATAACTCACTTAAAACATGCTCTAGGACCTTTTAGGGTTAGGGCAACACCTAAGAGCCTAGCTATGCAATGGGTAACAACAAAATCATGATTCTAAGGCTAACATGGCTAATGGATAGCAACGTTTAACGCTAAAAGCGAAGGGACAACAAGAAACCTTACCAAACAGACTCGCTTCTGCGCTAGATGGTTTATTCTAACCACAACCAGCGAGCTAGAACGCTCCTTGGACAGTGGGTATCCAAGTCGAAGTGTTTCAAACTTAATCGAACACTTAGACGGCGTTGCAGATCATAAAATCGAACACCATTAAGTTTCCAGCACCTAAAACTAATGGGCATTCCATTTAAAGCACTAAACAAGAATGGGTATTTGATTCCTACATTATCTAAGATCGGGTAAGCGCCTAAACTCACCAGAATCGCTTAATGACGCTGGGAACACCCAATGACACTGCTGGACAGAGGTGAAAATGCGAGGAAATGAGACTTCAAGCTGTTGTCCGCGCAAGAGCTAACCAATAAGGACTCAAGGGAGTTAGATCGGGTCTTAACGAACACACATGAGGAAGTATGAAACTTACCCACGAGCTACCTCGGCCAAAACGCAAGGAAAAGAGAGAGGGAGCCACGAAACTAAAACCCACGGGCGGAGAACTCGCGAAGAAGTAGAGAGATCGGGTTGGCGACGGCGCTAGGGTTGCGACGGAGTCGACGGAAGAGAGAGGGGCGATGCAGAGAGAGGGAGATCGCAGCGAGAGAGACATCTTGCGTGAAGAGAGAGCTCACGGAGAAGAACCACGCGGCGACGACGACGGGTGGGTAAGGCGGCGACGCGGCAGATTCGATAAGGGGGAGGCGGCGACTGGACTCTCAAAGGGGGGCTGCTTCCATAAGATTGAGAGAAAGAAGGAGATGAGAAAGATAGGGTTTTAGGTTTTTTCCTTAATTCCTCCTCTCTTTGAGTTTCTTTCTTTTTTTTTCCAAATAACCCAATAATAGGATTTCTCCCAATAACCACCTGACATTCAGCGTATATTTAAATTATAACACTTAAACTCCTCAACCGAAAAACAAACCAAGCCTAACAAACTTTAGGGAGAGATTTGTTTTTAATAACGCTTAATTCCCAAACACTTTGGTTTAAAAATTAAACCCCTAAGTTCAAGTCAAAACAAAATTTATTTTTCTTTCAACTCTAAACTCGGGATTTAAATACACCCAAAGCACACAGGGTGTTACACTTTTCTTTTTTTTTTTTAATAAAAAAGAGGGAGAGGGAGGAGGAGGCTCCTCCTCTTTTTCCAGCACCGGCGACGGGAGGAGGGAGGGTCTTCCTCCCTCACGGTTTCAGATCTGACATAGACCCTCCTCCCATTTCGCACCGGCGATGGGAGGAGTCCTCCCTCCTCCCATTTCGCACTGGCGATGGGAGGGAGCCTCTCGTCGCCTGCGCCGGAAAGGGAGGAGGAGCCTCCTCCTCCTTCTCCCTCTTTTTTATTTTTTTTTAAAAAAAAGAAAAGGTGGAGAAATGTAAGAAAAGAGAGAAAGAAAGAAAAAAAACTTTGCCGGCAGCGGCCGGCCACTAAAGTTGAAGAAGAAGAAGTTGGAGAAGAAAGAGATTTAGAAGAATAAGAAGAAGGAGAAGAATAAGTGACAGAGGGAGAAAAAATTAAAAAAAAAAGGATAAAATAATAATAATTTTATTATTTTAATATATTTTTATTTAGAAAAATTAAAAAAAAATTAAAATAATAGTGTCACGTCAGCAAACTGTTAGGGTTTAATAGAAAATTGGACGGAAGGACCAAAAGTGTAATGAAATCCAAACCTCATGGGTTAAATTGTTGAGTTTGAAAACTCATGGACCAAACTGTTATCTAACCCAAACCTCAGGGACTAAAAGTGTATTTTTCCCTAAACTTTATTACATTCATGTCTAATAGATCATTTTTTTTTTTAGTTCCACAATTGTAAGAGTGAGGGTTGAATCATCGACCTTTGAGATGATGATTAATGTCTTATCCAATGAGCTATGCATAGATTGCCGTATCAAATAGGTTCCAAACTTTTAATCTAAACTTAAGTATCTAATAAATATTTGAAATTTCAATTTTTTTTTTCTAATAGGTCATTGACCTACATTTTAAAAAATTTAAGACCTATTAAACGCCAAATTGAAAGTTCAACATCTTTTAGACATAAAATTGAAAGACTAAGAGGTGAGAGGTTCAAATCTCTCTACTCCTAAATGTTAATGAACTCAGAAAAAAAAAATTGAAGGTTTAAGAACTTGTTAAATAGGAAATTGAAAGTTAGAAACATTTTTTATAAAAAATTAGAGACCTATTAGGCACAATTATTTGAAAGTTTAGGCTCCGTTTGATAACCATTTCGTTTTTTGTTTTTGGTTTTTAGTTTTTAAGCTTATAAACACAACTTCCAACTCTAAGTTTCTTTGTTTTTTCACCTACCTTCTTCCCATGTTTTCAAAAACCAAGCCAATTTTTGAAAACTAAAAAACGTAGGCCCCGTTTGATAACCATTTGGTTTTTGGTTTTTGGTTTTTAAAAATTAGGCTTATTTTCTTTAAATTTCCTCACCATGGTTTCCATTTTTGTTAAAAACACATTTGAATTCCTAACCAAATTCTAAAAACAAAAACAAGTTTTTGAAAACTACTTTTTTTAGTTTTAAAAAATTGGCTTGGCTTTTGAAAATATGGGAAGAAGGTAGGTCGAAAAACAAAGAAACTTAGAGTTGGAAGTGGTGTTTATAAGCTTAAAAACCAAAAACCAAAAACAAAAAACAAAATGGTTATCAAACGGGGCCGTAGTTTTCAAAAACTTGTTTTTGTTTTTAGAATTTGGTTAGGAATTCAAGTGTGTCTTTAACAAAAATGAAAACCATGGTGAGGAAATTTAAAGAAAATCAACCTAATTTTCAAAAACCAAATGATTATCAAATGGAGCCTTAGAGATTAAACTTGTAATCTAACCTAATTTTATGTATGCAACAAAAAGTATACCATGGTTCAAATTTTTTAGCTTATTTTATGTTAGTTCCAAAGCATTCAAAAACATCTATTTTAGTTCTTAGGTTAAAATGTCTCTAATACTGTAACGCCCCGCATTTTCAGGTGCGAATAATTCTGTTAAATTTCTTTTTAATTCGGAGTTGTAGTACCTGTTGGCTGCTTAAGGTTGATTATTATTTATTTATTTATTTTTCTCCGTGGTTGCTTGAAGTGGGTAATTGTTTTTAAGCCAAGAAATTCTTTTCCTTCGGGAATTAAATTTTAAAAATGTGCTTAGGTCCTTATAGTTTACTAAGATTTGATTCGGGTTTTAGAGACCTTAATTAAGTCTTTAAATATGAGGCTTAGGTCATTTGTTTTAATTTAAGAAAAGAAAAGAAGGGAAGCCCTAAAAAGAAAAAAAATCTTTCTCTCCCTTCCCCTCTCTTTCACGCAGCCGCAACCAGCCCCCTCCCCCTCGCGTTTTTCTTCAGCCGGCAGCAGACCGTCGACGATCTCTCTCCCTCTCCTCCGCGCGCGCATCTCTCTCCCATTTTCTTCACCTGTGTCGTCGCCCAGCCCTTGCTGTCGAGGAACGCCGCCGTGGGTTGCCGCCGCTCGAGCTCCAGCGTCGCCGTCTGAAGTCGCGCCGCCTCTGTCCGCGAGCTTTCTCTTCGCGAATCCCTCTCCTTGCGCCGTTTCCGTTCAGATCCAGCCGCCGGAAGCCGAGCCACCACCGTTTGAATCGCCGGCCGTCGTAGCCGAGCGTCGCCGCCACGTGGGTCTTGTGCTCCGCGCGATTCTGCTCGTTGGTTCATCAGATCCGTGGTTTCTTTTCTCCTTCCTCTGTGTTTCAGCCCTTTAGGCTCGTGGGTAAGCCGTTTTCCTCCTCCTTATAGGTTGGTTAAGGCCTGATCTAAGAATCCTTGCGTGGGTTTGGTTGAATCTCGCGCAGGTAGCAGTTCGGGGCCCCGTCATTCGCAATTTCGCTGCTGTCCAGTGGTGTTCGACCCCGTTTTGGGTCATTGCGGCATTGTTTAGCGTTTTCGGTAAGTTTCATCGTGACCCATGATTGTTCGAATTTAAATTTGGATTACCCACTCTTATTCGGCCTTAGAATTTAGTGTCGTGGTTGGTTTCTTGTTTTTCCAGCGCTGTTCGGAGTCGTCTTGGGTTCGAAATCATTCTAGCCTTGTGACCCATCATCCGTTGAGCCTTAGACTTGAACACCCAGTGCTTAGGGCCTCTAAGCAAGTGGTTTTAAACCTCTTCGCTTGCTGGACAGCACGTGTTCGAGGTCTTTCGGACGCTGAACGGTAAATTCCAGCACCCTTTACCTTCCTTTATTAAGTCTCTAGGGTGTTGTTTATCAATTCCTAACTCATGGTAGTTGTTGCTTGTAGTTGGAGCTCTTTAGGCTCTTCCGGTTGTTCCATTAGTCCTTTAGGATCGTTTAGGAGCGTTAGAGATTCCGGTAAGTAGTTCTTACTTGTTGAAGTCTGCTTGACTGTGTGATGCATGCTAAATGTTTACTTGCTTTATAAATTCTCTTATGTTTCGTGCTTCTCTGAGTATACGTATATATGTATGTTACCGATGGAAAGCATGACTTTTGTTGCTTAATGACTAGTTGTGAAGCATGACTGTTGTTGCGTGTTGATTGGTTGTAAGCACGTTGGTTTGTTGCATATGAGTTAAGCATGGACGAGAGCATGTGTAGTTGCACGTATATGCTTAGTGGGCATGATGCATGAGTCTAGAAGCATGTTGCAGGGCATATGCATTCTAGTGGATGTGAGTTATAGGTCAGGGACCTAAAGTGTGAAAGAAAAGAAAGTTGGGTGAGTGTCAGTGCACCTCGGGTACAAATGGTCGAGGGGTGGCACGTCACCATTGGTTAAGAGGAGCATCGAGGCCTTGGGTACAAATGGTCAAGGGTCGGTGTGATGAGTCTAGAGAGCATGTGTTGGGTGCCTGGGGAAGGGCCAATACTTTGCTAAGTCATCGGTGCGCCTTGGGTACAAATGGTCAAGGGGCGATGCACAGTTTGAGGCCTTGGGTACAAACGGTCAAGGGTCAAACGCCGAGCTCCGTAGAGAGCATTGTGGCCCTGGGTACAAATGGTCAGGGGACAGTGCGACTCGAAGGTTCAGTCTTGGAGAGCCATGTGAGGGCTAAATAGGAGCGTTGAGTGAGCTCGTGGAGCTTGAGTGGTTAGCAAGTTGCATATAGAAAGATGCATGAGTTATGGCTTAGGAGAGTCATTTGTTTTACTAGCTTTTGAGCATGATATTATGTTTACCGCTTTGAAAAGCATGTTGTTTGCGCATGAAAGGCATGTTGTTTGTTGTTTGCTGTTTGATGGCTTCTTAGGTAGGGGCTGCTTACCAGTACCTTAGTGTACTGACCCCTTCCTCTCTCCCCCCAACTACTAGATTTTGCAGGTTATGATGACTGCGTGGACCATGGTGATGCGGAGGAGGCGTATGAGGAGGAACCATAATTAGTATCGATGTTCTTGATTTTATTTTCCTTAGATTTTAGTTAGGGCGGTTGTGTTGCTGTTTTTGAAAGTTGTTAGTTTGGTTAGTCCTGATTCATTCTTGTTGATCCCTGGAATAAGTTGTTTCCGTTTTAAAAGAACTCCATTGTTTCATTCAGTTGGTGGTTTAATAAGTTGTTGCGCATGAGGTGTCGTTTCAAGATTTTGTTTAAAGACGTAGTTGGTTTTAGCTAATACTTGTTTATGCGAGATCTGTTTGTCTGTTGGTTCTGTTTATGTTCTGCTGAGATGTGAAGTGGGAAGTAGTTTAGTTTTGCTTGTAGAAGTGTTTTTTCTTGTTCAGCAGGTGTAGAAAAATTTTGGGTTAGTCCAATGTACGCCGTTATGCTGCCGAAATTTTCGGTGCTCACGGTTTGTTTTGGTCTAGGAGTTAGTAATGTCGCTGGGTTAGCTTTTAATCCTGGGGCGTTACAAATACAAAATTGAAAATTAAAAACCTATCACACAAATTTTAATCTTCAAAGACTTAATTAGAAATAAATTTATAAGCTCAAGACTTTTTTAGACACTAATTAAACTTTAAAGACTTATTAAAAGCAATTTAAAAATTTGAGGACCATTTTGATAATTATTTGGTTTTTGAAATTTAAGTTTAGAAATACTACATCCCCTATTGGTTCTTTGTTTTGTTATATATATCTTTCAATGTTTTAAGAAACCAACTTAAATTTTGAAAACTAAAAAATGAGTGTTTAAAAAAAAAAAAAAAAAAAAAAAACTAACCCAACTTATAGGTAGAAGTTGTGTTTATAGGCTTAATTTTCAAAAAACTAAAAAACTAAAAACCTAAAACAAAATGGTTATCAAATAAGGTCGTAGTTTTCAAAATTTTATTTTTATTTTTGGAATTTGACTAGGGACGACGCAAATGTGTCTTAACAAAGATAAATACCATGGTAAGGAAATTGGGAGAAAACAAATATAATTTTCAAAAACCAAAAATAAAAGATCAAATGGTTATCAAACGGGCCTGAAGAATTAAACTTGTAAGGGATAAGTACATAATTAGCCTATAAATGGACCCTATATTTCGTTTTTGTTCAAACCCACCATTTTTTTTACACAAATAAACTAAAAACCTAGAGTTTTTACATATAAGTTGTTATTCAATTACATTTATGTTCTCTTTCATAATTTTTGTATTTAAAATACAACAAAAATCATCAAAGGAAAAATTATATTTTATTCTTTCCTATTAAAAAAAAAAAAATCAACCCATTAATCCACTCTCCAATTTTGGAAGGATCTCTAAAATCATTCCCCATCTTTCAAAAAAAATCCCTAAACCACTCTCCATCTTTCTCACATGGCTTCTCCCTCTCTCCCTCCCTCCCTCACGATATCTCTCCCTTTCTCTCGGCTTCCCCCTCCCTCTTCATCTCCGATCTCTTCTATTTCATCTATGATATTCTCTCCTTCTCTTTGTTGTTTGCCTCTGACGACTAGCCACCATCGGAAGAAGCGTGATCGTCATCGCAAACCCGAACCAACACTTGCAGTTGTATATTTGTTTCATACCATGTATATATTTCCTAATGTAGTAGTATATTTAATAATATGAGAGATATATTTTGTATATAACTTTTTTCTGGAAAAGATATACATCTTTTTATATATTTATGCAAATGATATGATGGTGGTGACGAACAAATATATAAAGTATATATTTACAAATAACTTATTATACCGAGTGTATTTGATGAAATCCATAATAGAGGAAGATTTTTCATTATTATTGAAAACAGTAGAGTTTTTATGGTTGTATATTGGTTTTTCCAATATCTATAATTTTCTTAAATGTAGGGGTATATATATTAGCAAGTAACTAAAAAAAAACTCGTACATGTGACTACAATAGTGATTAAAAAAAAAAAAAACTTATGTGCATAGTATAAACTGGTATATATGATTATAAATGTTTTTTGTAACATGCAAAAATATGGAAAAAAAAAAAGAGTATATGATACTAAATCATGCTAAAATTGAGAGACATTTAAGAAAAACATGTTGTATATATACACACATATATAGATACTAGTCGAGAAATACGTGCATTGCACGTTAAATATTATAGTTTTAAATTAAAATAAGAGAAAATAGTACATTTTTAGTATGTAAAAAGTAAATATTATATAGTTTTTTTTTTTAATAAATTTTTAAAAGTTACTCATGACAATGTTTTCATATTATCACTTTTTCATGAAAATTCTTAGGTATAGTACAAAGTGAAATTTTATGCAAATAATTAATTTATTAAATGATATGTTAATATTTTGATATTGTAAAACATATATGGCCATAAATTTTCATTTTAATCATTTCATATTTTTCATGATGTTTCACACATATACCGTCTAAATTACAACCATACAAGAAAGAATACTCTGCCCTGTTGTGTAACCACTCCCACTGGATCAAAATCTCTTGGAGGACCTTGGTGCAATTCATGAAATAACAACTCTTGAATCTAAAGATACAAATAACATAACTACGAAATTCATGAATCTCAACAACAACATGTTTTAAAGTCACTTATCTATGAATAACACATAGAAGACAATAAATGAAGAACTAACTTGAATAAAATAATTATATAACATAGTTCAATGTTTTTATACATGGATTGTATTCATACACGAATGAATGCATCTATTGATGTATAACCACTTGCACTCAATAATCGTGTCTTGTCGATATTAATTGTATGCATTTGAATAAACAAACACATAAATTGAACAGTCGTGTCCTACAAGTATACATTGCAACTATTCAACATTTCTCTCAACGGACACCTCAACTCGAAAAGCCATGACCTATCATTGAAGGACAAAGTGGGAATTTATTAAAAATGCAAGGGCAAAATAGGAAAGCAAAGATTCTCCCCTCTTAGCCCCTTTTATATATAGTATAGATAAGGTATATATGAAACGTACTCATCTCGTTGCTTAAAACACAGAAACTCTGTAAATGAAAAACAATGGGGAACACAACTCTCAACTCAGACTGTCGAAAAAAGTTCAACAGAAACATCCGGAGAACAACAATAAAGACTACTAACTAATATCAATACTAACTGTCGGAAATTGATGAATGATGTTAGAAAATGTAGGAACGAAAAGCAAAGAGAGACTATGGAAATGGAAAAATGAAATTAATGGAGCAAATGATTTTGGGAAGCTGGAGACATAATTCGATTTGCCAAAAAAATGCATTTTCGGTAATAGATAAAATTCCTATAATTGTGGAATTTGGTAAGATATTTTGGGATATAATATTTTAATTATTAATCTAAATTGTAGGGAGAAGATGCAGAGAAAAGTATAATGGTAAGAAAATATACACAAAAATCTAAACCTGCAAATTTCCAAATCTTTTGACAAATTTCAAAATATGGTTCTCAGAAGGTTCATCCACCAAAATTTCTCATTCTTGGTGGATGGGTTGTTTTAAATTCATATTTTCATATATGTCCATAGATTTGAATATTTTCAAGATTAGATTTCCAGCATTTTTTCTTACCATTATACCATTGTTGTCATTATCTCTCTTCAATTTAAATTATATTTTATAAAATATTATCTAAACAAATCCCCCAATATTTGAGAATCATAATTAATCAGATTTTATTTCATTCCTTAATTAAACAGGTTGATTTTCATATCATTTTATCTATAATTAGATTAGATTTTCTTTTTTTCCTCTCCTTTATTACGACAGCTTCAACTTTTGTTCTCCCTTTTTTTTTCTTATCGACGACATCTTCAACCGGCAATAGCTTCATTCGGTGCAATTTCTTCACTGCGAGAGTTGGTTTTGTTCAAGTGGCAACATTTTATTTTGTTAAATCGGCGGGAGTGGGTTTTCTTGTTGGCAGCGACATTTTATTCACGGCGAGAGTGGGTTTTTCCTCTTTTTTTTTTCCGACCGGCATCTGCGTTTCACGGCTTTTGAGTTTCTCGGCGAGTGTGGGTTTTGTTCTGACGTCAACAGTGTTTCACGCCCGTTATCAGTTCAATTTCCAGTTTTGTCACGGTGTATATATTACATGTTTTCAGTTTTTAAATTATATATATATATATTCAAAGGGATATATCGTTTTAGTTAATGTCAGTATCATATATGCACATTATAAACATGTTTTTAGATGGGTGCAGTTTCAGTTTTAATATTTAATATATTTAGAGGGATATCTCATCCCAGTCAATGTCAGTATATATTCATATTTATATATCATATTTTATATATTTCATTTTTTATATACCATATTCCAGAGTATACAGAAATATATATCATCTGTCAATATACTTATGTTTCATATATACCATGTGGTATATATTTCTGTATACTCTGGAATATGGTATATAAAAAATGAAATATATAAAATATGATATATACATATGAATATATAAACCATGTGTGTCTGATACATATTTTGTGGTTCATATATACCAGCAGTGAAGAAGTAAAGGGGATTATGAAAAACAGAGTGTTGACGCCTTAGGGACGGTGGGCGAGAAAAAACCCTAAAAACCAGTGGGAATACAACGCATGAACTAGGTATTTCGAAGCAATATACCAGATTATTTTAATATACCTCAAAAGTTTGAAATATACCAGACGTTTTTTTGCTACCAGCGGTTCGTCTTCTTTGCGCGCTTGTTGTCTTCTTCTTCGCAAAATCACCGGAAAAAAAGCGAAGCCTATTCCGGTACAAATCGTGGGTTCAAAAGCAAGCTTCAAATTGTGAGTTTTCTTCCTTTTTCGATTTCTGGATCTAAAGAATATACCTTCGAAGTTCGAAATATACAAGAGGATTTCTACAAACAACGATCCGTCTTCTTCCCGAACTTCCTGTGTCTTCTTTTTCGCAAAATCGCCGGAAAAACGAAGCAAAAATCTTGGGTTGAACGGAAGAAAAAATCTTGGGTTTTTTCCCTCCCAATTGCACGCCATTTCCTTTTTCATTCTCTCTCTCACCCACGGTCTAAAAAATGAAGGAAACAGTTCTTTCTTTTTTTGGTTTTTTTTTTATTTAAATGGTTAGTAGAGTATATGAGGGCTGAATCGTAAAAGGACCATGATTTTTATGAAAAATATTTGGGTCATTAAGCCTTTTCTGTAAAAAATTGGAAACTTTGATATTTATGAAATATAGGGCCCATATTTGGGCTATCTATGTACATTTCCCATTTCTCAACTTGTAATTCAATCTTAGAAAACCCAATTTAGTCCGGTTTAGGTTACTTTTCTAAAATGGAGTATAAATCGAATCCATAGACCATAGTGGGCCCAGTCAGCCCATTCTGCAAAAACGACTTTTTTTTTTTTTAAGGAAATTCATTAAATAGAAAATGCAAAAAAGACTTAGTGTCCGTTTGGCGTTACTGTGGATGGGGTTATAAGTGATTATAGGAAAATCTCTTAACTGATTTGGGTCTTTGGTAAACCTGATTTTTTTTTTTATTAATTTATGGAAAATCTCTTTTGAATTCTTTAGATTTACAAAATCTATTCAATCGTAGCTTTTGAAAATAACTACCCGAACAATCAGACGCCTATTTTAACAATTTTACAAAATATCAATTATATCTTTCCCTAATTTTATTTTCATGCCTTTTATCGATCCCTCTGTCATATCCAGTGCCGCCACATAATCCTCTCTATCTCAGAAACTCTACAACATCTACTGGGAGCTTTGTGGTTCTTCTTCCTCTGTGTTTTAGGTTAGTTTTAATTTTTTAAAAACTTCTTTCGTAATTGTTCTTCATTTGAGATGATAAAAATAATGATTGAATTTTCAATAATTTGTGTTCTTGGTTTATCAATTTTGTGTGTTCTTTTTTTTTTTTTTTTTTGAGAAAAGTGTTATGTATTTTTTTTATAGAAAAACTTGGCAACTCGAAATGCAAACAAACTCTTTCAAAATTTAAAAAAAAAAATGATATTAACACAAAAACTACTTCTCTTGTATGTCATTTGTCCTCGTAATAGAATTTGGCCCTTGGAAAATTTGGTTGATTTTTTTTAGTCAAATCTTTTTTTCATCACTCACTGCCATAGAAAAGCAACTATGGAGGATCTATGTAGGCTGATATCAGGCACACATATCCAATAAAGTTAACCGATATTAACATGAGTAATAGAATCCATAGTAGAATCTTGGTGCAACAAAAGAATTTAAATCAATTTCTCTTTTAATTTATACATCTCATAGTCAAGGTATAAAATTTCGGTCGACATTTCGGTATGTCGATGTTGGGCTCCTAGAGTGAGTGAAAATATTATATAAAAAGGCTTTAGAACTCTGTGCAAGTATACCAGTCCGCAGCAAGTAATAAGTATTATCAATCCAAGGCCTGAATTAGCTTCTACTTTATCTATTTTGTATAACTCTTTAATGGTTCCAAAAGTGGTAAAAATGATTGGTTTTTATAGGAGTAATGCTGAAGCAAAAGAAATGACAGAACAGAAAATAAACAAATAGGCAGACAGATTAGAAACAGACGCTGGTCAGGATTTAGTAATTGTTTTAAAAGATGTTCTAGCAATATTATTGATCATGTAAAACTCTCGCAGTCTTATTAGCAGATTCCTCCCGGAACTCCGAATCTTTTAGAATGTGTTTCAACTCCAATAAAGTACTACCGATCAAGCACTAGACAACTGGCTATCCCTTGCTCAGTCACTGGCGTTCACCAATACACAATGATCTAGTGTGATTAATCGCCACACACTCCCTAAATCATCCCTGAAACTAGAAAGAGGTATTCATATCGGCTGGCCAGGCGGGCACAAAATATAAATGAGCACAACAATTAATCAAGATGCATTAATCAATATTTATTACTAGAAATTAAGCAGAACAATCATATTGTTCCTAACCAATGCCTAAAGCTACTTAGTTCATAAGATGCATGGAAACACAAGTTACAATCTGAGTAAGCATATCCATAATCACAAGATAACAAAAGGAAATATTAATCTCCTCGGTCAGTTTGCAATGATGGTCTTCTAGATGGTCTCCAATCTCTCTCCTCTATTCGGCTCCCAAAGGTGGAAGTAACTTTCCAAGAATGAAATATTTTCTCCCAAAGGTGGAATGAATTTGACTTGGGCGGTCATCTCCTTTTATAGAAGGATAGGAGGCTTGAATTAGGTTGACCTAGACACGTGGATGGCTCTCCTTGCTCCTTTATCACGAGAATAACTCAACAGAATTCAGTTTGTCAACTTGGCTAACGAACTGTGACGTGGCATTTTTGCTCTCAGTTTTGCTGCAGCACAAAATTTGCTCCCTCCAGTTGCCCAGCAACATATTCTGCACAAAATAATTCCCAAAGCTTCCATTCTTCCAAATGGGTTAAAACATATAATATATATCTAAAACCAACCCTATTAAGCACAAAAGACACACAAATCCCTATAGAAATGAGGTTTAAATAACTACCTTCTGGACAGTTATCATCAGTCGACCGTGTCGACATTTCGAGGGGAGGGAAGTATCGTTCTTCCCCCCATGTCGCCGAAATTTCGTCGACATCTCGAAATTTCGAGATGTCGACGAAATGTCGAGAGGTGTTGGTTTTTTTTAATTATTTTTTTATAGCTTTTTTAGTTTAAGAATAAACGGTAAGCTTTTGTTTTTGGAAATTTAGTTTGTCCTAGTGGTCATGCACTTGCTTATGTCTTACCTAATTTTGGGTTCGAACTTGAATGATGAATATGTTTAATTCGTTTTTATATTTTTTTTTCAATACGGTTTTTTTTTTCTTATATATATATATATATTATTTTTTATTTTTTAACCCACGTTTTTTTAAAACTTTTTTACCTTCTTCTTTTGCTTTTCATTTATCAAATTTCACATCAAAACACTACAAATTTTCAAATTTATTTTTTAGTTTTTACTACAAAAATACTTTTTAATTAATTATTTTAATTTTACATTTCTATTATTTTATTATTTTTACATCTCCAATTTTATTCTTAAATTAGGAGCTCTAAGCTTCTAGCTCTAGTTATCTATCTTCACTTGTTAAGTTAAGTTTAAAGGTTACCATGTTTCTTTACATTATTAGTTAATTTTTGTTTTATTAATTTTATAGTTATCAATTATCATTAGTTAATTATATAGTTCCTATTGTTATAGGTAATTTTGGACCACTTTGATGCACAAGGAGTTGACGAGGACAACCGGGTAGAGACAAGACCAAGAAACCGACCCAAAGGAAGACCAGACCAAAGGGCCAGGCCAACTTGGCCCGACCATTCAGCCCGCTTGTGCAGGCCGAGCTCGGTCGCCTCCATTCGGTCCCTGCTGCCTCTGACCGCCCTGGTTCCACCTGGTTCGTCCAAAAACGCCTCCGAATTCCTAAAAACCGTAGGAGCATGAGCAGGTATTTAAACCGCTCTTCGTCACTGAAGAAGGAATCCCGAACAGCGGCGGAGCCACCATGGGCCCAGGGGGGCTCGAGCCCCCCCTCAACTTATGCTTACTTTATATTTATATTATAAATTGAAACCAAGTAACATGTTGTTGAATGGTTCTTGTGGTGTAATCTTCTTCTATATCTTCCCATTCTTGAGTTCAAGTCCCAATGCGTGTAGTCAGCCTTAATTTTTCTTTCCCTTTTTTCTTTTCGTTGTACAGTTTTTCTTTCTCTTGTTTTTGTTTTTCTTTTTTCGATTTAGTTTTTTTCGTTTCTTTTTTTTCTTCTTCTTTTTGTTTTTTTTTTCTTCCTCCGCATTGTTTTTCGATTTTTCTCCACTTCTTTTTGTTTTTTTCGTTTTCTTTTTTTCTTTCTCATTTTTCTTAGTTTTTTTTTCATAGGTTTAAAATAGATTAAATTTAAATTTAATTTTTGTATTTATGAATATAAAATAATAACAAACATATGCATTATAGTTCTTTTTTCAACTTTTTTTTTTTTAGTCAAATAATTATGGAACAATAAAAATATTTTTAAATTTTAGTAATAGGCTTTTGAGTTAAAAAAAAAATGTGCAATTGGCCTTTACAATTTCAATTCTATATCTAGTAGGTTTCGAAGTTTTCTATTTAATGTCTAATAAATTTGTGACCCAATAAACTAATAAACAATTTTTTTTTAGTTCAAAGTTCTATTAGATACAAAATTAAAAATTCAGAAACCTATTAGATAGAAAAATGAAGGTTTAGAGATTTAGTAAAAACTTTTTAAAGTCAGTGATTTATTGAGCATAATCTTGAATACTTAATGACTAAATTTATAATTTAAAAAATTTAATATCAAAATGTACGAATTGATAACATATATCAATATGTTCAAAATATCATTTTGGTTATTGTACTTTGGATTTTGTTTCATTTTTAGTCATTGTACGTTAAAATGTCCAATTTTAGTCCAAGTACTTTCAATAAAAGTTTAAAATTGGTCTCTATAATAATAAGTTTATTATTATTTTTCTAAAAAAAATTGGTCTCTATTAGTATTTTTCTAGAAATTGTAGAAATATGTTCACATCGGGTCTCTTATTGTATGAAAATTACTATTTAACAAATTTTGATAAAATTAACTTAAACATACGATAGGAGCCAATTTTAAGCATAGACTAAAATTATTTCTATATAGCCCCCCTCACATAAAGTTCTGGATCTGCCACTGATCCCGAACTCTATTCTCGACTTCTCCTCTTGCTTTCTTACTCTCCTACTTCCATTTTCTGACTTAATAATCAGAGGCGGTGTGGCAAGCACCACACCGGTGTGTAGGTTTTCTGTCTTGCAGTTCACGTCTTCCCCCCTCTAAAACAAATTTACCGTTGGTGGCACGTGAAGGTCAAGTGAGTTCTCCCTGTCCAGATTTTGCCATCAATACCTATATACTTCTTATTTGTAACCAAAGTCTCATTTTATAATTCAAATAATTTATATCGATTAGCATAATTTTAATTAACATGAACATCCTATCGACATGTTAATATAAATATTAGAAATAATTTTCATCAATTTTCATATTGCATTTAATATAATTAAGTCACAATTAAATTTGCATTTAATAATTCAAACAATTTTCATCAATTTTCATATTCTTCTCAAAATTACTGCACACATCGACATTTGAATCAACAATTCCATTTATATATTATCTTACTTTTTAGATATGATTATCAAAAATAGTCAATTATAGTCTAATTAAGCCACAATTAAAATTTCATTGACTAATTCAAACAATTTTCATCAATTTCCACGATTTCCGTAAATTTTTCCAGAATGTCTCTCGATAATTCCATAAAATCTGAACCTCGACATTTCCATCGACATCGACATTTTAAATCTTGCTCGTAGTAGCTAATTTCTCTTTTTAACATTAAAAGACTAATCATGTTCAATTTTATTTTTGCTCCATTCTTGTGATGCTCTTCTCACAATTTAGTAGCTTAGAGATCCATTGATTGTCGTGTTGAACTAGTTTTGAATTTCTCTATGAACTTTGCTTTATTTTGTGTTGAAGTGGCGGTAGAAAATTGAACTTCCATGAATAATTAAACTTTTATGAATACATGCAATGATTTTGTTAAGCTTAGGTATGTTTTCACTTTCAATAAGGTATCTTAAAGTTTGACTTTAATTTTGTTCAAAATCAAATTTATCAAATTCTATCAAAATCTTTAATTTTCAAATTCTTCACAAAATCTCTAATTGTCAAACTCTATATCAAATCTCTAATTCTCAAATTTTCAAAAAAAAAAAAAAAAAATCTTGCCAAACTAGATTAATTAAATTTTCATACAATAAAAGTAAAAGAGAACAACTAACTTAAGTTTATAATTCATTTGTTTATTTTTTTAATAGATATGGAAAAAAATAGTAATTTACCCAACAACTTCGAGAATGCAACTACTGGTTTGCAAAATAAGGCCATTTGGAATCGTCATACTATAAGTATTTTTTTTGTGATTTATGCATCATGGAAATTGAGGCAGGACGTCGTCCTGACACTCATTTCACTAAACTTGGATGAGAGAATTTGATAGTAAATTTTTGTAGAGCAACTAGAAAACAATATTGTAGACGATATTGTAGACAACAATTGAAGAACAAGTGTGTTGCACTAAAGAATGATCGGAAGCTATGGAAAGATTTAGGGTCCATTTGGAATACATTTTAATTTAAATGTTTTTCAAGAATGCATTTTTTTAAAAATATTTTGTATAAAAATTGTTTAGAATTTAAACACTCATATGTTTGGTTGCATTTCCTCACAAATGTTTTTATACACAAGTTATTGTTTACTTAAGAAGACTTTTTAAAAAAGTTGGTTTTAAGTGTTTCTCTCAAAATGATTTATTTATCAATCTCATTTTCTAATAAGTCATTGTTCACACGAGATTTCAAATGAATGAGACACGTGGAATAAACTTTGATTTGTATTGATGTTGTATGCGTGTGAGTGTACAATCTCTAATACATAATCCTCTGATTCTCTCTCTTGTGTGTGAATGTGTTTCACTCGAGGACTGGAGCGCTTGTTCTCGAATTTGAAGTTGTCTCAAGGGCTTTACAGCTTGTTCTTGAGGTTGGAGTTGTCTCAAGGGATTCGTAGCTTGTTCTTGAGGTTGGAGTTGTCTCAAGGGCTTTGCAGCTTGTTCTTGAGATTGAAGTTGTCCCCAGTTGTCTCAAAGGCTTTGCAGCTTGTTCTTGAGGTTGGAGTTGTCTCAAGGGCTTTGCAGCTTGTTCTTGAGGTTGGAGTTGTCTCAAGGGCTTCGTAGCTTGTTCTTGAGGTTGGAGTTGTCTCAAGGGCTTCGTAGCTTGTTCTTGAGGTTGGAGTTGTCTCAAGGGCTTTGCAGCTTGTTCTTGAGATTGAAGTTGTCCCTAGTTGTCTCAAGGGCTTTGCAGCTTGTTCTTGGGATTGAAGTTGTACCAAGGGCTTCGTGATCTTCAAGGAGTTTGTTGATCTTCCAGAAGTCTTCAAGAGGCTATAGTCTTGGAGGTTTGTTCTTCAGAAGGATTTGGATTCTGCTAGATGAATTGAGGTAGACTTCAGTCTTCAGGTCTGCGAGAGGTTCTGAGCTTCAGTCTTCGGTTTGGCAGGAGAAGTTGAAGAGGATCTGAACTACGATCTTCAGTTATGCAGTGGGATTTGAAGATGATCGGAGCCTCGTTCTTCAATTCTGCAACAGGATTTGGAGAGGATCTGAGCTTTGATCTTCAATTCTGTAGCGGGATTTGAAGAGGATATGGACTTCGTTCTTCAGTTCTGCGTCGGGATTTGAAGATGATCGGAGCCTTGTTCTTCAGTTCTGCAGTTGGATTTGATGAGGATCTGAGCTTCGATCTTCGGTTTTGCCGAAGGAACTTCAATCTTCAGTTTCTTCTGAGAGCTTTCTCTTCTTCCTTTCTTTCTGCCCTCCCAAATGAGAGATCATGCCTCCTATTTATAGAGTTTCCCAAAGGCCTTTGTGGGCTTGGTTGCATTTGGACTCCTCTATGGGCTTGGGCCTGAAAATGCATTTGGGCCCTTCCATGGGCTTGGGCTTGAAATCCATTTAGACTCATCCATGGGCTTGAGCTTCAAAATTTGGGCTGACCCAATTACCTTAATGAATTTGGGTTCAAATTGAACCCAATTCAATCTAATTTCATGAAATTAACATATTTTAATTTCACGAACTTTGAAAATTACTTGAAGCAAAATTTCTATGTCAACAGTCATTTTTAGTGGTTGCCAAACACTAGAAAGTTTTTCAAAATGACTTATTTTCAAAATTAAACACTTGAAAAGTTAAACCAAACACACCCTTAATTGGAAAGGGTGACAAAAAAATTTGCATGTAGATACCTTTTAATAATTTTAAGTTTTTATTAGATATGACTGTTCACATGAGATTTCGACAGGAAAATTTAATTCGTGGAAATAAACTTGATTTTATTAAATTTGTAGGTAGAAAGTGTTACAATCTCTAATATTTATTCTCTGATTCTTTCTCTCAATATGTAGAGTTTGATTTGAGGGCTTGCGAGCTTGATCTCATATGGAGGGAGGTCGAATCTTCAACTTGTATCTTGATGAAGAGACGGTTGATTCTTTGGAGTCTTCTAGTCATTGGATCTTCTGAGTCTTGAGTTGGTCGAATTCTGAATCTTGGATCTTTTGAATTCTCTGGACTCTCTGACTTCTAACGACTCTGGACTCTGAGTTCTCCGACTATGTCTGAATGCCCAAAATGAATGGTGGTCTCCTCTATTTATAGAGTTTGATGGACCTCATATGGGCTTGGGCTTGGGCCCAACCTTTGGGCTTTAATCCAACCTATTTTTAATAAAGTTGGATTATTTTAAGGGGCAACAAGAAATATGACTAAAAATAAATAGGTGGCTTGAAAAATGGCTACAAACGTTTATAAATTAAATAGATGGCTAAACGATTTAGTGATTAATAAATCCCTATTTGTAAAAGACACAAATGCCCCCAACAAACTAACGTGTTCTTAACGTTTAAAACCAAAATCAGAGTTTAAGAGAGATAAAATATACCCCTAAAAATAAGTTGGAGACATTTTAGGAAGTTTGAAATTAAAAAATCCAAAAAACAAAACTATTTTAAAAATCTAGATCTACTTGAAAAAAATTGTTTCCCGGAAGAAGGAGTCAATGCCTTTATTGGGAAAGAATTACAAAGTTCAACCTCCCTCAGTAGAGAGAAACACCTTCGAAATGCATTAATTGGAAAAAGCAGTCCTGTCAATAGGAAGAAATACTACCTGCAACTAAGAAAACCTGAAAAGTAAAAAACAAATAAGAATACAGTAATTAGGATACCTTAAGTGCTGCAATTATGACATGTCATAACACCGCCCAACCTCCCACCAGAACCGCCTTCATGCACCAACCCGTCCGTCCATCTTCGTCTTCCACGAACTTCCATTCCCACCATTTCCCACCGCCAAAAACCCTTGAGAGCCAAAAACCTCCATTCCCACCATTTCCCACCGCCAAACATAGTGGATATTGCTACCTACCTCTCATATCATGCCGACGACCCACCTTCGTCGTGCCAACGACCTTCATCCACCGCGTCGACGACCATCTCTTTTGCATGCTCAATTGATTCTTCTTCTTTGCAAGGACTGTACCAAAAAATTTGAACTAAGGCAACGGATTCATTTCGGCCCTTATATTTGCAACGACCTCCCCCTACTTTATAGACAATCCCTCGATTTTAAGGATTTTTTTTTCTGGCAATATTTCATGACTTATGTGAAAAAGACCAACTACATCAAACCCTTGTGACATGTTATTATAATAATTTGATTGTTTTTTATTGTAAAAATCCTCCAGGATGCTGTTAAGAAGGACTTTGCAAGGAAAAAAAAACAAACAGATTAAGAAAAATGTAGTTGACGAAGTTGACCCCGTCAGATCGGTATGTACTGATATATACATATACTATTTACACCGTTTATGACCTGTTTGTGTGTATTGGAGCCTAAAATTGAGATATATGTATATGGATATAACTTTATCCTATGTATTGAAGGGTGAAAGTGTGCTATAATGCCTATTGAATGACATAAGAAAGATGTAGTTGAAGAAGTTGGTCCCATTAGAGTGGTATGTACTGATATATACATATATTATTTACACCGTTTATGACCTGCTTGTTTGTACTGGAGCCTAAAATTGGTATGTATGTATCTGGATATAACTTTGTCTTGTGTATTGAATGGTGAGATTGAGAAAAAGCTTTTAATTACAAACTTACCGTCACTATTTTGATCATGATAAGCAAAAAACAAATAAACTAAGTATGATATTTAAATGAGGGAAAAATATAGGAAGATTAATGGAACTTAACAAACGAAATTTTTTCTTACGGTTGGAGAGATAGAAGAAGCCTAAAATATAGGAAAATCTTGTTTGACGGTTGGAGGATATCAAAACCCGAAATTCCTGTAAATCAGGGTGCATCCACCCGAAAAATGGAGAAAAATCTGTTTGCAATTGTTAACGACGTTTATATATAGACGTATATATCAGGGGTAAAATTGGAAACAAATATCCGAAAAGCAGTTCCTAAAAAGATGGAAGCCATGTGTGCAATTATTAAAGTTCCTTAGCCAAAAAACAAGAGGGGGTATTTTTTTCTAGCCATTTACCACAATTCCCCATATTTTAATTTAGCCCAATTTCTTCAATGATCTCGGGTTACATTAGTCTCGGGTCCAATTGCCACGTACCAATCAAAAGCATTGCTCTTTAGGGTTCGGACGAATTGTTTAACTAGGAGATCTCCACGAGTCCCAGCGTTTTCGCATGTCTCAACAAAGTGAACAACATGTTGCTTAGGATTCCTCTTTCCATCGAATTGTTGAAATTTTGGAGGTTGATATCTGGTAGGCATTCTCAAGTTGTCAATTCTCTTAGTGTATGGTTTGGAGTACATGAGAAAATTTTGAGTAGGTCCACCATATTGAGCTCTAATGGAGCTCATAATCATATATTGGAGCTACTGAACGGACAACGAAGCAATTGAAGTGGAATGTTGAGGTTGGTTTTCTTGCATGAAATCCTTCCTTTTGTCATTATTCTTTACAGCGGGTGTTTCTATGTAATTCTTCAGAGATGCAATTTCATAATCTCTCTCCTCAATCGCCTTCATCAACATGCTGACTTTTCTTTCCAATTCAGCCATTCTTTCTTCGCCTGTACCTATGTCAGCCATCATTACAGACATCACGTCAGGATTTGATGTCTCCTTTGCCTGCTCAGAAGATGAAGTAGAATAGTCAAATAAAGGATTTTCTTGCATGACCATTTCGCCTTGGTTTTTCTCTGCCATTTGAGTCCATATCATATTTGCAATGACAGAGGCTTGTTCTTCTTCTTACTTCTGAATTTCCTTGGAGCATCTGCGAGTAATTGGTCCCACGTAAGAGTCGCTTGAAGTCTTGGAAGTAGCTTTCTTGGATGCCATCGTTTCTTTAGAACTTTTTCGTAGATCTTGAATGAGAGAAAGAGATGAAGGGTAGAGAGGTCCCATTGGGCGTGCCAAACTGTTCACACGAGATTTCAGGAGAGAAATTTGATTCGTGAAACAACTTCTTGTATGTATTGATATCTGTATAAGTGTAGTGGATTACAATCTCTAGTTACAACCCTTTGATGCTTTCTCTCACAAATTCAAGTTAGCTTGATCTACAGAGTCTTTAGGAAGCTTTAGTCTTGAAGGTTTGTTCTTCAGAAGGATTTGGATTCTTCTGGGTGGATCGAGGTAGAATTCAGTCTTCAGGTCTGAAGGGAATAAAAGTCCCCACGCAACGGAAGCGCATCGATTGGACCTTACGCCGTATATTAATTAACATTAAAATACCGTTACGAAAACTCAAACAAACTTTAAAGCTGCTGTAAAATTGGTTTAAACATGCTTAAAAATAAATCTAAATTTATTTTCATGTTTTTCTAAAGAAAAGGGAAAGAACCGTCACATACCTTCGTTGAAGACTTGACCGTTCTTCGCCAACGATGCTCCACGAACGAAAACGCAGCAGTCGCCTTTGTTTTTCTTCGCTGGAAATTCCTTCTTTGAATGACACAATAACCACAGAGGTTACACCGGTATGTCTCTAAGTCTAGGAAGCAAAAGACTTGTGAGAGTCTTTCTCTAAGAGGGAGGCTAGAGAGAATTCTAGGTCTTGTCTTTCAAGAGTGTCAAGTGTCATGACCAATTAGGTCTAGTGTTCTATTTATAGAAGAGAGACCATGAATAAAATATTCAATTAAATCAATCTTTTCCAAAATTGATTCAATCTTATTCCTTAATTAATCAATCATGATCAATCAATTCCATAATTGATTAATCTTTTCCACAAATGACTAATTACTTCCATAAGTGATTAGATCATTTCCATAAATGATTAATCACTTCCTTAAGTGATTAATTATTTCCATAATTGATTAATTCCCGGTTAATGAATTCTTTAATTAATTAACCACCAATTAAATATCACATATTTAATTCTCGGCCTAGAATTATTAATTTGCCCAAACACATTTTAGGCCTTAAATTAATTAATTCATTATTTGAACTCTTTCAAACTTCCATAAATTTATATTTGAACTTTTCAAATATTAATTTCTCTCATAATAATATATCAATATATATTATATTTGTTTCCCTTAATAAATTGAACATTTTCAATTTACTATTATTACTTAGTTGCCTCAAATTACTTTATGAGCTACCAGTGGGACCTAATGGACCTGCAGATCAGAAGCTCCAACGATGTAAGATTAATCGGTCAAACTCATTAACCACATTAATCAATATTTGTTAACTGTGTGTACATTCCACTATAGACTCACAGTTGCACTCTTCTCACTACAGACATATTTTCTGTGTCCACGGATCTAGACCAATATCGACTAGTTAGTCCTTCACGAGTGTCCGTAACACCAGCTGGGTCAAATTACCGTTTTACCCCTGGGTTACCTCTATTTCCTTAAGTACCAGTTCTCCTCTAATGAACAACCTGTTTGTGGTCCAACCATCAAACAGAAAACCTTCTCGTGCCATTGAGAGGGTAGGGCCCTTTGTTCAAGACTCGGAGTAACCACTTAAGGGAACACTCATCTGCTTCCCTAAAGTCGGGAAGGAGTGAATTCCATCTTGTACGATTATGTTCCCAGATCCCCATTCGGTCTTGTCCCCAAAGTGGTAGGCTTATTGAGTCAGCGTATTGGCCACTCTCACCCATACAAATCAAAGGACAATCTCTCATGAGCAGAAGTCCATAATCAACTCAGGATTAAGACTAAGTTGTCTAGGTCGTCCTAGTGAAATAGAAAACCAACTAGTTAACGGTGTTATAACCAATGGTTACTATTTCGCGGTCCGGTCTTATGCAAACTCATTGCATAGGATACGCCCACTCGCATGTCTCCTACACGAACGCGTTGGATCGCAGCGTTTGTATCAAATACAAAGTGGGTTGTATCCATAGTGTCACTAGGATAAGGCACCCAGTCTTATCCCTATACTATAGACCCTTTAGGCTGTTTCTTGAACAATGATCCCATACGTCGCTACATATTGTTCAAGACTCATATTACAACCTTGGATGTCTAGTTTATTGGATTAGGGTTATTATTAGGCAAAGACAAATATAAAATAACTAATAACAATTAATGGAAAAATATATCAATATTATTTCATTAATATCCGGTCAACGGTTACATTCACTATCTACGAGTTTTAGGGCATAAAACCCAACAAGGTCTGCATGAAGTTCTAAGCTTCAGTCTTCGATTTGGCAAGAGGACTTGAAGAGGATCTGAACTTCGATCTTCAGTTGTGTAGTGAGATTGGAAGATGATCGGAGCCTCGTTCTTCAATTCTGCAACAGGATTTGGAGAGGATCTAGCTTTGATCTTCAATTTTGCTGCGGGATTTGAAGAGGATTTTAGCTTCGTTCTTCAATTTTGTGGCAGGATTTGAGGATGATCGGAACCTTGTTCTTCAGTTCTGTAGTTGAATCTGACGAGAATCTGAGCTTTGATCTTCGATTTTGCAGTGGATTTTGAAGAGGATCTGAACTTCGTTCTTCAGTTCTGCGTCGAGATTTGAAGATGATCAGAGCCTTGTTCTTCAGTTCTGCAGCTGGATTTGATGAGGATTTAAGCTTCGATCTTCGGTTTTGTAAAAGGAGCTTCAATCTTCGGTTTCTTATGAGAGCTTTCTCTTCTTCCTTTCTTTCTGCCCCCCCCAAAAAAAAAAAAGAGAAGTCACGCCTCCTATTTATAGAGTTTCCTAAAAGCCTTCGTGGGCTTGGGCTTGGGCTTGGTTGCATTTGGCCCATGGGCTTGGGCCTGAAATGTATTTGGGCTCATCCATGGGCTTGGCCTTGAAATGCATTTGGGCCCATTCATGGGCTTGGAATTGAAACTTTGGGCTTCTAACCCAATTATCTTAATGAATTTGGATTTAAGTTGAACCCAATTCAATCTAATTTCATGAAATTAGAATATTTTAATTTCACGAACTTAGACAATTACTTGAAGAAAAAATTTTATGCCAACAGGTACGTCATCGTTTTCCTTTTGAAAAACAAGTAAAGATTGTTGTTGCATCAATGACACTTCATAATTTTATAAGAACTCATTTTGCAACTGACTTTGAGTTCAAGCCTTATGATGACGATGAAGATTTGCTCCCTTCAAGTGATGAAAGAAACGAGTTAAGTGTTACTGAGGAAAGTGAAACTTCTTATCATGGAAGGGAGATGGAAGAGGAGCGGAAGAAAATTGCAAAACTTCTTCTGTCACGTTGATGTATTTATTATATAGTTTGTGCTTTAATAGATAATATCTAGTTTAAGTATTTGTAATGTTACAAACATTTCTAGATTGGATATGATATGACTTTCGAATTTTTATTTCGATATGCATTGTACATATTTTTTTGACCTAAAATATTTTATAAAAGTTTAACAATAAAAAAAATTAATAAATAATTAATAAAAAGTGACATTTATCATATTTATTTAGTTAAATAATTTCTTCATTGTAAAATTCTCTTTTTAGTAATTTGGTCATTCTAAAATCATTTTTGAAACCAAGCATAATATTTCAAAATCACTTTTAAATATATGAAAATCACTTTTAAAAGTTTGGAACCAAACATAAATATGATGGTATAAAAATCAATTTTATAAAATCTCTTTTTTCAAAATCAATAATGCAAACATCACTCCCAAACATGCCCTAAAAATAATCAAAATGGTTATGTCCACTTTCGTCATTATAGCTAAATCGCAACAATCTCTTTTGAATTTACCAAACACTATAATATGCTTTTTCATGTTTGACACTGAAATTTACCAAATACTAATTTACTTCTAGTTACCGCTGATTTTTTTAAAAGCATGGTTGCCAACAATTATTTTAAAAGCTATCACAATCTCAAACTAAGCCTTAGAAGTTAGAAGCTCGTTTTCAAAGAAATAAATAAAAAATGAAATTAGAAGCTCACAACTTTTTGAAAACAATTCAATCTTAAAAAACCGAATTTAGTCCGGTTCGGCTTACTTCCCTTTCTAAAATGGAGCCGAATCCATAGTGGGCCGATCGGCCCATTCTGCTTTCTGCTTCTCTCTAACGTGACGTTAACCTATTCTGGTTCTCTCCGTACGACGGCTGCCATCGCTCTTTCTCCGGCCACCATACGAACGGCTTCAAGCTTCCAAACAAAAGGAAAATGCGTCCAATCTTGATGAAAGGCCATGAACGGCCATTGACTTTCCTCAAGTACAATCGGGACGGTGATCTCCTTTTCTCCTGCGCCAAGGATCACAATCCCACCGTCTGGTTCGCCGACAACGGCGAGCGCTTGGGGACTTATCGTGGTCATAATGGCGCCGTTTGGTGCTGCGATGTCTCCAGTATGCTTCACCCTCCATTTCTCACATCACAAATACAAATTCATCCAGTTTGTGATTTGTGCAATCAATACGAATCTTATTGTTGCCTTATGTTCTTTCAGGAGATTCAATGCGGCTCATCACCGGCAGTGCGGATCAAACGGCAAAGTTATGGAATGTACAAACTGGACAGCAACTCTTCTCGTTCAATTTCGATTCACCTGCCAGGGCGGTTGATTTCTCTGTTGGCGATAAGCTTGCAGTTATTACCACTGATCCTTTCATGGAATTGCCTTCTGCTATTCATGTTAAACGCATTGCCAGAGACCCCTCCGAACGTAAGACGTGTTTCTCCTTTCATTTTATTAGTCTTCCAATGTTTTTGTGTTCTTTGAATTTGAATTCCATTCAATTTTATGTGCATTTTTCTTTCTCTTTAATTATAATATTAAAAAAAACATTGATGGTGAGCGAGGTTACAGGACTTTCCTCTTACACATTTTCAAGTTGTCAACTTGCATATTTGCACAATAAACTTACAGTAGCTTTGAGGAAAGAACAATTTCTCGGCTGTTGAGATACTAGGAGTATCTAGGTGATATAATTTGTGTAAGATTACTGCACGAGTTGTTTGTGTTTTACTAGTGTTGATGCTTGTTTTCCCATATAATATAAGATCTAATGGGATTAGGCTGCTATAAGCAAGTTTTGAAATAAATGTTCCAGGGGACATTGATCTATTCAATTAACTCTGTGATTAAATTGGATATTTTTATTTTTCGATCTAAAAGATTAATATACGCTTATTAAAGTGTTTTTGATGTGCTGCAGAGACCGGTGAATCTGTGCTCGTTCTTAAGGGTCCCCAGGGAAGAATCAATAGAGCTGTTTGGGGGTCTCTAAATAAGACCATTATAAGTGCAGGTGAAGATGCTATTATTCGCATTTGGGATTCTGAGGTAATGATTACGATACTATTTAGGATGTCTCGTGTAGTAGTGTTATGATAGGAATGACATTCGTTGGAATTAGGAATACTAGTAAGAGTATATTAGCAATTTGTTAAGGAGTTTGTTACATAATTTTTTGAGGCTAAAAATCTTTTATAAAATTATACGATCATTTTGTATGTATTTCTTTTGATGTCGGCCACTAGACATTTCGTATTACGACAACTACTTCGTAGTTATAACAAAAGTTCACGGTTCATAGAACCATAGCTATGCAATGTTTTCATTTAAATAAAAAACATGAAATACTATATGCATCTTCATGAATTAGTAATTACAATTAAAACTATGATTTTCAGTGCTATTGGTTTGTTATACACCCTTGATGTATTGATAGCGATAGTACAAAAAAATAAATCTATTTCATGTGAATCATTCTTTCATCTATCTTGTGATTATCTACTTCAATTTATTACATGATTTTTTTAAAAAAAAAAACATTTTTATGTACAGCTTTCAAATTTGGATGATGGTGTTTGATGCATGAAATTGATAAAGTGAGGGATAAAAGTCAAGCACATTGATTTAACGAGGGGAGTACATAGGCACTAGTCATAAAAGCCTACATATTTTAATGATCTCTTTGTGATTTTTTTTTTAAAAGAAAAGTTTAATTTATCTTATTGTTCATAATAGTACTCAAGAAAATGAAGCCCTTGCTAAAAAATTGAACCGGGAAGATTTTGGCAACATTTCCTTAAAACATTGCCATTTCCGACCTAAAAGCTCCTCAATTTGATGGTTAAAAGAATTTCTTGATAGCTTGGTCGATGGATTAGAAACTCTTTTGTATGGGAGGTGGATTCACCCTCATGGAAGCTGTGACCTCATACCTCCCTACCTATTGCATGTTTTCTTTCAAAACATTGATGTCAGTGGAGAAAATCATTGAAAGGAATCTAAGAAACTTATTTTGGAAGAGCCTTAAATGAAGGGGGCTCCTATGTTCTTTGGAGCAAACATAGTTTCCTTATTTCTCCTGGGTTCTAAGCATTTACAAGTTTACAACATTCAAAATGAGAAAATTGCTTCTCACCTTTCTAATTGGCTTAAGAGGTTCTTTGGGGAAGAAAATTCTCTTTTTTTTTGCACAAAATCGTTGTTCTAAAGTATGGCATGGCTCTTCCATCAGAGATGCATTATCGATCAATTTGTGAATGAGACTTGTATCTGTTCTGGCTCATGTAAGTAAATGTCTGTAAAGTGAAGGATTCCATGCATTGATATAAAGTCATTGCAGAATGGTTGGGGAAAGTGTTCAACACTATTTATGAATGTTAAGGAGCTTTCACTGCTGGGAGATAGATCTTTTATGAGGTTCTTATGGCCTGTGAGGCGACCGGACTTTATATAGCTAGCAAGAGGGATGGGATTGTTTTCAATGTTAACTCTGTAGGTTGGTTCTTTGCTTGAGAGGATAATGAAAGTTTTTTTGTGGAATTGTGTAGATGTAGTCAGGTAAGAGGTTGTGTCGGGTGGGTTAGGCGTTGGGACCTAGGAAAAAAAGATGTTGTCCTCCTAGCCTAGCCAAGTGGCATGGTCTAACCACAACAACAACAATGGATTTTTTTCCATACATAAATGTTGTTTTTTACTTGTCTATTGTGCTCTCCACCCTAAAAGAATTTGCACTTCAAACTTAAGCAGTAGAGGTTTAAAGTTGAAACATTTGTCAAGTGTGTTGTCTATGCTACTTTTATAAACTCTTCTTTGCTTTAAAATGATTGTGAAAAATAAAAAATTTTCAACTACAGAACAAGAACATTTAATACAGCGCACATAAGAAGTAAAATTTAGCATATATTAATAAACTTGGTGTATTAATGTTACGTTTAGTGGCATACTCTGAGGTAAGGGCAAACAGTTTTTTTACTATTTACTTTCTTATGTTCAGTAAAGTTGTTCCCTCTGATCTATAATCAAGATTTGGGGTTGCTGGATTTAAAGATCTAACTTCTTGTTTATTGTTTGTGACTTCTACTTTTATTAATATTTTTTTTTTTTAATTTTTTCTGGGTGAATGTGAATCTAACTTGAATTTGGCTTATTGTCCACTTAATGTTTAATTGAACTACAGACAGGCAAAATTTTAAAAGAATCAGACAAGGAGACAGGCCATAAAAAAACAATTACTTCCCTTACGAAATCCTCTGATGGTTCACATTTTGTCACTGGTTCTTTGGACAAGTCTGCAAGGGTACCTTATAGCTCTCTGATTCCTCTTCCTCCCCCTTCTCTCCAACATCTGTACATTATCATCTTTTATATTTTGGTGGTTCAATATACATTTTTTTTAATCCAGCTGTGGGATACTAGAACGTTAACACTTATCAAGACATACGTGACAGAACGCCCGGTCAATGCAGTTACAATGTCTCCACTTCTTGATCATGTATGTATACTTGAATTACCAAATGTGGCACTGCCAAAGTTCTGTTTCTTAGACTGACATAATTCGTGTTTAGTTTGAGATTGGTGGTTGAGGGGGGTGTGAGACGACCTTATTTGAACAGGATCTGTTCTATAGAGGTTGTACAACTATGCCCTTGAGTTCTAAGGATGGGGGCGGTGTGGGGGTGGACTCTTTAATGCCCGATTGTTCGGTTAACGATGTTGTTAAATGTCTTTCTACTCAAAATGGTTTCATGGGTTTCAGGTAGTACTTGGTGGTGGACAGGATGCTTCAGCAGTAACAACAACCGATCATCGTGCCGGAAAGTTTGAAGCTAAATTTTATGACAAGGTGCAGTATTCTTCCTAATGACCTTAGAATTGGAGTTGAGTTAATTCAGTTTGACATTTCTGTTTTGTGTAATAGATTCTTCAAGAAGAGATTGGAGGTGTAAAAGGCCATTTTGGACCCATTAATGCTCTGGCTTTCAATCCTGATGGCAAGAGGTATGGTTATGGTTTATTGCACTGCTTGCATATGAAAACAAACAAACAATCAAAGAAACCACTGGTGATTGAGATGCTTTATGGATATGGTTTTGTTGTAGTTTTTCAAGTGGAGGTGAAGATGGTTATGTGAGACTGCATCATTTTGACCCTGATTACTTCAACATCAAGATTTAAATTTGGAGATTGGATTCTTTTGTTGCTTTTTCTGATGCCAATCCTGCTAATATCAGCCGCAGAAAGGTACATTGTGTCGTAAAACTTAAAATCTATACTACATTCTGATCCGATCACAGCCGTAGATTTTGAATATATAACAAAAAATCAGTTTGATTTTGGGTTGTTGACCTGAAGTGACTCGAGTTTTGCTAATAAAAGCATAACTTAATTGACATAAAGTATGTGTTTATGAGTTGTGAGCAAGAACTCATGGTTCGAATCTGCAATCACCCCACATTGTTGAATTCAAGAAAAAAAAAATTGGCTCAAGTTTTTTTGTTTTTATTTTTTTTGTTTTTTATTATTATTATTTTAACTAATGGCTCGAGGTGTATTTCTTGGTAACTTAGTCCAGCAGGTAATAACAGTAGGAGATGGATGTATAGGTTTATAATTTTGATTTTTTTTCTCTTAACTTTATATTCAATTTTTTAAAATCAAATTTAGATAAAAAAAAAATGATAATAAATAAATGAAGATATCTATTGAATTTTGTCCGAAACTATCTAAAATTTCTGTGGTTGCAAAAATAATATTACCTGAAACAAAGTAATAGCAAACACTCTTTGTTGAGCTTTGTCACTGATGTGATTTGATTTATAGGTTATAAGTTAAGTTTACCCCAAAACTTCTTATATCATAGATATCTTTGAACTTTAAAAGTATATATATAACAAGTCTCTTAATTCTTAACTTTGTCTAATAGATTTTTAATTATCTTTTTTTTTGGATAATTTTTTAACATTTCATTTTATGTCTAATCAGTTCTAACGTATTCAAAATTTTAAAAATTAATGGATCTATTGGACAAAAAAATGAATTTTATATCTAATAGATTTGTGAATTTTAAAAAAATGTCAAATATGTTAGACACTTATTAGACATTAGATTGACTTAGAAAAAAATTATAAGTTTAGAAAATGGTCAGCTACTTTTTAAATTTTACGGGCTTATTAGACAATGAAAAGTTCAGGGATTTATTAAACAAAATTTATATATATTTTTTTAAATAAGGGTCATTTGGTAATTGACTTCCATTTAATGAGTTTCAAAATATAGTAGATAGATAAAATTGAAAATTTTACACATTTTGGACAAAAGTGTAATATGTGTCTTAAAAAGGTCTATTGTAATTTAACTCATTAGACAAGACACTAATTACCATTTCAAAGGTTAATCGTTCAATCTCCTACTCTCATAATTATTGAATTAAAATAATAATAATAATAATCTGATAATAATTAGGGGAAAAAATCAATTTATGTCCAATATTTTGGCATGGTGGGTCAATTTTCACCTAAAGTTTTAACTTGGAGTCTGTTTGGTTTAACTTTAAGTGTTTAATTTTGAAAAAAAATCATTTTAAAAAAATTTCTAGTGTTTGGCAACTACTAAAAATGACTTATTAAAAAATGAGATTGATAAATAAATCATTTTGAGAGAAACACTTGAAACTAACTTTTTTAAAAAGAGTGTGTATACAATAACTTGTGTATAAAAACAGCTATGAGGAAATGCAACCAAACATATGAGTGTTTAAATTCTAAACAATTTTTATACAAAATGTTTTTTTTTAATGCAATCTTGAAAAACATTTAAATTAAAATGTATTCCAAACGGAGCCTTCATTAGTTTGAATTTTAGACTTAAACAATTGTTTGCAATTTTTACTTTTTGTTTAATTTTTGCTAAATTTATTTGCAATTTTAGTAAATAGTTCATAAAAATTTCTCAAACCCACGAATTTCAACAAAACAAGTCTTATGCACAATATCGATAATTCAGGGCTCGGTCGATAACGTTTATGGGCTCGTTTGATAATGTTACCGTTTCCTGTTTCTTGTTCCCGTTTCTCTTTTTTTATGAAACAGACTTGTTTGATAACTCATCCATGTTTCTTGTTTCTAAATTTCTAGAAACGTTTCTAAAAATGATGCAAAATTTGAGAAACTACAAAATGTTGTTTCTCAAATTCTATTTCTGTTTTTTTTTTTTTACTATCTTTCATGCATGTATCCATCTCTCCCTCTCATTCCTACACCAATCTCTTCTCTTCCTCTATTTTTTTAACCACTTTCTCGTCTTTTTTTTAATCTTTTTTCCGTTTTTATTTTCTTTCTTTTATTTTCTTTCTTTTTTTCGTTATTTCTTTCTCTTTCATTTTTTTATTATTTATGTTATTTCTTTCATTTTTTCCTTTTATTATCACCTCCACGATCTCATACTACCGACCACCATCGTTGACATTCGGCTATCGATCGTCGTCGACCAACGGTCACTGTCAACCTCCGACTATCAACTGTCACCGACCGACCGCCTCCGTCAACCTTCGACTACCGGTCGCCGCCGACCTCCCCCGATCGACCGCCACAGTCGACCTCGGACTACCAGCCATTGTCGACTTCCATTGACCTTCGAATACTGGCTGTAGTCGACCGCTACCGTCGACCTCCGACGACCGGCTGTTATCGACCTCCACCGACCAACCACTACCGTTGACCTCCGACTATCGACCGCCATCGACCTCCACTGACCTTCGTCGACCTCCGACTACTGATTGCGGCTAACCGCCACCGTCAACCTTCGACTACTGGCCTCCATCGACAGGTCGTCATCGTCAACCTCCGAATACCGCCCGCGACCAACCGCTATTGTCGACCTTCGACGACCGGCCGCCGATGACCTCTGCTAACCGACCGCCACCGTCCACCTCCGACTACCTATCGCGACCAACTGCAATCGTCGACCTCAGACGACCGGCCACCGTCGACCTCCACTGACTGACTGCCACCATCTACCTCCCACTACTGATCGTCATCTACCTCCGTCGACCGGCCACCATTTTCGACCTCCGACTATCGGCCTCTGTTGACCTCCGTTGGCTGACCACAACTATCGACCTTCGACTACTTGTTGTCGTCAACCTCATCCGACCAACCGCCACCGTCCACCTCCAACTACGGTCATCGCTGACCTCCGATGACCGACCACCATCGTCAACCGTCGATTACCAGCCACGACCGACTGCAACCGTGGACCTCTGCCGACTGACTGCCACCGTACACCTTCGACTACCAGTTGTCGCCGACCTCCGACTACCGGTCACGATCGACCCCTACTGTCGACCTCCGATAATCGACCGCTATCAACCTCCACTGATCGCCCTTCGACGATCGACTGCTACCGTCCTACTCTGACTACCGATTGCCGCCGACCTTCGTCGACCTCTGATGACCAGTCGCGGTTGACTGCTATCGTTGAGCTCCGTTTAACAACGTTATCTATTAACCACCATCGTCGACCTCTGACTATCAAGCGTCGTCGACCCCTGCTGACCAGCCTCTGCCGACTTACCGCTACCGTCGACCTCAGACTACGGGAGTCGTCGACCCCCGCTGACCAACCTCCGCCGACTGATTTAATAAGTTTAAGTTTTAGAGAATACAAGCAGTTTTATTTAAGATTTAATAAGTTTTATTGCGAGTTTAATTCCTGAACTTTCAATGTTGTATCAATTAGGTCCTGGACTTTAAAAAGTTTTTAATAGATTCCTAAACTTTCAATTTTGTTTCTAATAGGTCTATGAACTTTCAATTTTATTTCTAACAGTTCCTGAACTTTTAAACTTCCAATTTTGTATTTAGTAGGCTTGTGAATTTTAAAAAATGCTGAATTGATTGAAGACTTATTACACACAAAATTAAAAGTTGAGGGACATATTGGACACAAAAGTAAAAGTTTAAAGACCTATTAGATACTTTTTAAAGTTCAGAGACTTATTGGAAATAAAATTGAAAGTTCGGAGACCTATTTGAAATTTGTCCAAAAACTAAATTTACACAACCCTAAAATTATACCAATATTACACAAACATGAAAATGAAAATAAAAGTTAATCGGAATGGTGTTGAATTAGTTAAGCCAGATATTCTTCATCAAGAGACTAGATATTCAAATTCCTCATCCATACAAATTGTCGAACTCAAAAAATCATCTAAGATTTCAATATTACCCACACATTTTAGTGAATTAAAAAAAAAATGATTGGCTACCTAAATATAACTTCACCAATATAACTTATTTGATGTCTCTCATTATTATTTTTTTTTTTTTGACGTTCACACATTGTTGAATTGAAAAAAAAAAAAAAAGATCTTAAGAAAATTCTAATACTTTTCAAAATACTTTAGATTAAATCACAAATTCGGTCTATATAGTTTGTGTTTAGTTTTAATTTGTCCCCTAAATCGTAAAAGCTTCCATTTGTCTCTATATATCGTGGGAAATAGCCCAATTTTGAAGCAAATATTTCACAAATCAGTTTTGGAAGAATTATCTTCTCTCAAAATTCTGCAACAAAATCCTTCGTATTTTACCCTTTAAAATTTTGCACATTCATTGTATTACTGTGGGCTTGTTTTCCATAATAAAATTTCCCATTAAGACATTAATTACATTGATAGACCATTTACCATTACAAAATTATGGATCTGATCTTCATTTTTAGTTTCAATTTTATTAGAGGTAAGAAATTGGTGCGGACAGAAAAATTTTCACACTTTTTATGCAAGCAGACCGTTGATAAACATAACATTTTTTTATATCCATTATATAATATATGCACTAATTAAGATCCATGATATTAATTACATAATTGTCCAATATATACCGTTTATTCAATATGAATTGATAGAATATACATACAAAACCCATATAATCAGAGACATCAAATACGCCAAAGTGAGCATAGCTCAGCGTTAATTGACATGTCCTCCCAACCCAGAGGTCGGAAGTTCGAATCCCCCACCCCCAAAATGTTGATGTACTAAAAAAAAAAAAATCAGAGACATCAAATATATACCCATATAACACATTATATATACACTGTTTATATAACGTGAAAATAAGCCCATATAATACAATATATATAGGTAATTTTGGACCATTCCGAAACGGGCCAAAGCGTCATTAAAGAAGAGATCCCAAACTCTACTCTCAGAACTCTCTCCTCTTGCTCTTGCTCTCTACGGTGTGACAAGCACCACACCGCTGTGCAGATTTCCTTAAAATCAATAGGTTGAACCGAAAAAAAAACCTCAAATACCCAGATTGTTGGAATCGGAACCATCCTAGTCGATGGTTAATATTTGCATAAATTGTCGAAACCAGAAGCATTTCTCTTGTTTGTCGAAATTTAGGTGGAGGCTAAAGCTGTCGGGAAAAAAAACTCTTGACGATGATAGTCCATTGAAATAATCTTAAAGACAGTCCAACGAAATAGGAGCTCAACGCAAAATAGATGTTGAAATCTGAACTTGAACTCATAATCCTTGTTATAGGTAATTTTGGACCACCATGATATGCAAGGAGCTGACGAGGATAACCGGGCAGAGATAGGACCAGGAAACGACCTAGAGGAAGACCAGCCAACAGGCCGGGCCAAAATGGCCCGACCCATATGGTCGGCCTCGGCCCAAGGCCAAGGCCGACCACTTGGCCCGCTTGCGCAGGCCGAGTTCGTTTGCCTCCACTCGGTCCCTGCTGCCTCAAGCGCCCCCGTCCAGTCTGGTTCGTCCCGAAACGCCTCCGAACTCCTAAAAACCCTAGGAGCATGAGCATGTATTTATACTCCTCTTCACCACTGAAGAAGGGATCCGAACTCTAATCCCGAACACTATTCTCTACTTTCTCCTCTTGCTCTTACTTCCTCGCTTCTCATCGTTCTGCTTGCTGACTTAAGCATCGGAGACGGTGTGACTAGCACCACACCGGTGTGCAGGTTTCCTTATCTTGCAGGTCACGTTTTCCCCTCATCTACAAATTTACCGTTGGTGACACGTGAAGGTCAGGTGAGTTCCTCTAACAAGATTTTGCCATCCACAATCCTGAAGCTACGAATCATGAAGACAAAAGGACTTGGATGACAATCAATATAGGGAGAATTTGAAGAGATTAATTGACCAGTAATTATTATGGTGGGAAGATATATAAAATGTTCCAATATTTTACCACCGAGAAAAATAAAGTTTTTTTTTTTGTTCAACCACCTAAGTTTTTTTCTACCTTGAAATACAATTTCCACCTAAGTTTTCCTAGTATTTTATTTATTTATTTGAAATTAATCACCAACTCACATACCCTTAGTCTTGGGAAAATTTTTAATACTACAGCTACTCTCTCCATTCAACATTTGACATCTGATTTAATGAGCATTTAATGATATAACCACACAATTCTTAAATACTCCTTACATGACAAACAATAAATGAAAAGCACAGTACTAGAAAATTTTCACAAGATTTTGTGAAATTTTTTTTTCTTTTAAACTAAAAAACAAAAGCCTTTTTCTTTGGGCCGGTTGCAAAAGTAGCAAACCGGCCCAAAATAATTGCAAACTTAGCAACGGTTGAAACTATTTGCGAAAATGGCAAAATTTTAACTTTTGGAATGTGAATTTACCAAAATGCCCTTCTTCTGCGCGCTGAAAATCTCTTCCGTTTTTTCTATCACTCGCCTATCGTTTCTATCAGCGTCTTCTTCGATTTCTATCACTCTTCGGTCCGATTTCTATCACTCGCCTTCGTCTTCTCGCCTTCGTCTTCTCCGACATTCATCTTCTCCCATCCTCTTCTCCACATTCTATCAGCGTCTTCTCCGATTTCTATCAGTCTTCAGGTTTGTTTTCTATCGTTTCTATCCGAAACACCCTTCGCACATTCCATTTCTCTCTGCCAGTGTGTGCCCTCTTCATCGTCGATTTCAATCTCCACTACTCCATCTTCAACCCTAACCCTAATCTTCCTCTCCAATTCCGCTGAAATCTCCGATCACCAGTCCAGCCATGGTCTGCATACGCAAAGCAACCATAAACGACCTTCTGGCCATGCAAGCCTGCAACCTCTTTTGCCTCCCAGAGAATTACCAGATGAAGTACTACTTCTACCACATTCTTTCCTGGCCTCAGCTTCTTTACGTCGCCGAAGATTACAACGGCCGGATTGTCGGCTATGTTTTGGCTAAAATGGAGGAAGAAAGCAATGAGTGCCATGGCCATATTACCTCTGTTGCTGTGCTTCGAACACATCGGAAGCTCGGTTTAGCTACTAAGCTCATGAACGCGGCTCAGAACGCCATGGAACAGGTTTATGGTGCGGAATATGTCTCCCTCCATGTGAGGAAGAGTAACAGGGCTGCTTTCAAGTTATATACCGAGAATATGTCTTCAGGTTTGACAATACATACTAGATAGATTCTATCACAAAGAGAAAAGCTTTCTATCAGTGATAGAAATCTCTTCTATCAGTGATAGAAAAGTTTCTATCAGTGATAGAAAAGCTTCTATCACTGATAGAAGCTTTTCTATCACTGATAGAAACTTTTCTATCACTGATAGAAGCGATTTCTATCATTGATAGAAAACAGAAGCGATTTCTATCATTGATAGAAAAGCTTCTATCACTGATAGAAGCTTCCTATCTGATAGAAGCTTTTCTATCACTGATAGAAGCGATTTCTATCAGTGATAGAAAAGCTTCTATCACTGATAGAAATCGCTTCTATCACTGATAGAAAAGCTTCTATCACTGATAGAAATCGCTTCTATCAGTGATAGAAATTCTTCTATCAGTGATAGAAGCTTCCTATCACGGATTTTCGAGTGGTTACCGGAAGAGGCGACCGGAAGAGGCGACCGATTTCGGAAACCTGAGATGCGTTATTTTTCAAAAACAAAAACGAAAGAGGCGACCGGAAGAGATCCTGAAATCCGGCGACGATCACTGATAGAGGCGACTGATTTCGGAAGAAGCGTCGACGATCGGAAGAGGGAGGAGACCGATTTCGGAAGAAGTGTCGACGATCGGAAGAGGCGATCGATTTCGGAACGGAAGAGGCGTCGTCAATCCGTCGATACCAAGTGAAAACCGTGATCAACCAGAACGGAAGAAAGAAGAAAGAAGAAGAAGCTCGAAGAAAGAAGAAAGAAGAAGAAGCTCATAGTTGCGCGCGTAATTGAAGGGCATAATCGGAAATATAAAAAACTAATTAAAAAATTTTGCCATATTTGCAAATATTTTTGAAAAATGCTATATTTGCTATTATTTAGGGTGATATTGCCACCCATTACAAATATCCTTTTTCTTTTTCATTAAATTAAAAAAAAAAAAAAAGAAGGAAGCTTTTTGCGGTTGCTTCCTCTACCAATCAATCAATAATCAATGAGGGTGAGTTGACTCCCGAGTTAAGGGCGGGCTCGGTAGAGGACTCGGCATTTTCAATCGCAATTCAATTTTGTTTTCTAATGCTATAACCTTCACCACCACCAACAATACAAACAAACGAAACCAAGATCACCCAGTTCTTCAATTTCTTTCTTTCCTTTTCCCCCTCATTGGGCGCGCCATCAATTTCCATCGGATTCGAGCATTTGGGTATTCAAGCATTCAATCTGATCTGTTTTTTTTTTTGAATTGTGATTCGTTCAATTCCATTCTGGCGCCGATCTTTCCCTTTTCATGTGCTGTTTTGGTTTATATGAATCCGCTGCCATTTGGGTTTTCTTTTTTTTGATTAGGTACGTAATCTGGAAGCCATCTTATTTGGAAAATCGCTGATTGGGTTGGAGCCATTGGAGGGCGGATTTGATGGATTCGACGTCGAATCAAAACGAGTTTGATTACTTGTTTAAATTGCTGATGATTGGAGATTCGGGGGTTGGGAAAAGTAGTCTGCTCTTGAGTTTCACTTCCGATAGCTTCGAGGATCTCTCACCTACAATCGGTGAGTTCTCCCATACAGATCAGTTTTCAATAATTATTTTGGATTCTTCCTTTTTGATTTCGTGGGATCTTGCTCATTTTGTTGAAAATGAGCGTAGGCAAATCGATTGTTTGCTGTCGAACATTTGTTCATCATTTTAAAGAAAAATGTTGAAAGATAATGAAATGCTGAAGTTTCACTTTGACCTTCTGCATAGGGTTGGGATTGTGGGCAAGAAATGAAATGAAAGGGAATATTGAGAGGGCCGATGTTAAGAAAATGAGGAATAAGATTGAGAAAGGCTGTTAATCTTTTAACCATATTTCATCAACAAGAGCAGAATGAAGCTCTTAGACAATCAAGTCAAGTGTCATTTTTAGAATAGTTGTAGGAATTAGCTATAATCATATCTGAAAATCTAACATGACAAGTCACGAAGAACTAATTTGTGTATCAATTTCTAATGGAACATAATTTTTCCAAGTAATATATGGCTGATTTTTATTTCTTTGTATTATTATTTGCAGGAATAGCTTTATATAGTACTATGAGAAGGGCTTTATTATTGTCATTCAATAAATGTTAAATCATAATATGTTTTGTTTCTACTATGCTTCTCTACTAGTTTTTAGTTTGTAACTTTTCAAACATCAATGAATGTTCTTATCAAGAGAATATGTATTGTATCCTTTCTACCAGCTCGATTATCACTGGTCATTTAGAGTTTTGCATTTTGTTCTGTACTTACCCTATGTAAATCTGTCATCCGTGTATGTGGATCATGCTCCTGTGTGGTTAATTAATAGAAAATATCATCTTTTTACCTGTGTAAATTTGGCTGAATTTCAAAATTTGCAACTGAAATTATTGATTCTATTCCATTCTTAATTAAATTAATTTTTTTTTAAATTTGAGAATTGGGAATGAATTTGATTATAAATCCTACAATTGCATGTTTCATTGTGTTGACTTGATTGTATTGCAAATTGCCGCAAGCTTTATTAACTTCAACTTGATCTGCCATTCAATTGCAGGATAATCATCAAAGAATAGAAATCAATTCTAATTAAATTATTTTTATTTTTTGTGCATAGGCGTGGATTTTAAGGTAAAGTATGTTACTGCTGGGGGTAAGAAGCTGAAGCTTGCAATTTGGGATACAGGTAATTAAGCTTGTTCACATACATGATTTCCGTTCAGCATTCTTCTATCCTTTCTTCTTCCTCCACTTTCTTATTTGAGAGGGCATCTGTTCTCTTTCTCACACATGCGAGGTATGTGTTTTTGCAGAGAAGCATGGAATGGATAAGTAATATGATTAATTTACTAGAAGATACTGCATAGTTAATCATCAATTGTATAACCAAAATAATGAATAATAGGCAGCTGGACAGTATACTAAATTATAAATACATTGAGGCTTGGCCATTTGCATATCTTGTTCTTTGTTCAGCAGCTCAAAAAGTTGATTTTTAATTCACGTACTTATCATGAACTTCAGCATGGAGTGCTGGAAACTAGTAGGAAATCCATGCTGATGCAGTAATCCTTGGTTCGTCACATTTTTCACTTGTTTTGACTGTAGAAGTTGGAACAATTCGATACCCAAACTCGGAGGCATAAATAAGTGGATGACAAGATAATGAATTTAATCATTCAGAAAAATAGATCTGAATGGTGAAAATGCATGTTAAGCTTGACCATATGTGTGCCTGGCTCTACTCTATAGATCAATGCAACATGAATGAACTCTGCATGTTCATGTACAAAGCTTAGGTTGAACCTACAGCCTGCTAGAGCTATTTCATCTAGATCAGAAATTCGTTCATAATTATGTTTGAATTAAATTTGAATCTTCACTTAACACACTAAGGAATTGCTCAAAGGGTTGGTCAGGCTTATTCTAATTCTCAATTGCTGTCCGATGGTTCTCGTGTTATCAATAATAAAGATGATATGGTTGTTCTTGTTGATTACCCATGACTTATTCGATGGTACTTGGTCATTACTTCTTATATGTTTCTTGTAATGAATTTGCATGAAATAAATCTAGTTTACCACATCTCCCAAGGAATTCTGTGTGAAGTCTAACTCAATGTTCTATCATACAGCTGGGCAAGAGAGATTCAGAACATTGACTAGTTCATACTACAGAGGTGCTCAAGGGATCATTATGGGTGCGTTCTATTCCCCCTTTTTTATGTCATTGTTTTAAGAAAAAAAGTTCGTAACTAAGTATAAACAGTGTTCTTGATTTTATCAAATTGTAAGTTGTTAGCTTGTTGGCTGTCCAATATTTTGCAAGTGCCTTTCGTCTTGTTGTCTTGATTATGATATAAATGGTTGACTGTGTCAGCTTATGACGTAACGCGGAGAGAGACATTTACAAATCTGTCTGAGGTATGGGCGAAGGAAATAGACCTATATTCAACAAATCAAGATTGCATCAAGATGCTTGTTGGAAACAAAGTTGATAAGGTATGCATCTTCAATTTCCATTTGAAATTATCCATACGCCTGAAGCAGGTTACTTAGCATTTGTATAGATATCAATTAATTGATCAAATGTATGGTGAATTGAAATTCACATTCCAAAGAAAGTTTCAGGTTAATCACTGATAATATTTTGATAATATAAGAACCGATTGAGTTGTGGGTAGCCAAGCTTTTTCCATATGGGTTTGTTAGGTATCCAAGCTGTTATTTACTATACTAAAATTAGAAAGCTTGAAGAGTGTCAAAACACCTTACAAATGAAATCTAGCCTATTCGAGAGGGTTGACTCATCTCCATGCACAAAACCTTTCCTAAAATACATATATGATCTCAAGCTCACGTTCCTCCTACAAACTATACATAGATATATTCTCCCTTTTGCCCTTCCTAGAATAAACTTATAATATTGGAGGCCTAACAAAGTTGTTTGGAATGTATGGACTCTAGATGAATTCATATCCAAATGAATCCCAAGGTTTTTTGGAACAATAAATTAAATTTACAAATGAGTTGTATTTCTTTACAAGATTTAGGAATTTTCCATTCGATACTTCATCTTGGTTTCTTTATATCTTATTGAAAAAATTTCAATTCAATTGGTAAAATAAAGACCGCGATCCTTTTTCTTTTTCCAAATCCATGTAATATCTTCTCTAATACAAACTTAGGGTATGTTTGGTTTAAGTTTTTAAGTGTTTAATTTTGAAAAAAAAATCATTTTGAAAAAAATTCTAGTGTTCGACAACTATTGAAAATGACTTATTAAAAAATGAGATTGAGAAATAAACCATTTTGAGGGAAACACTCGAAAACAATTTTTTTTAAAAAGAGGTTTTAAGTATATAATAACTCGTGTTTATGTATAAAAACACTTGTGAGGAAATGTCACCAAACATATGAGTGTTTAAATTCTAAACAATTTTTATACAAAATGTTTTTAAAGAAATGCATTCTTGAAAAACATTTTAACAAAAAGGTATTCCAAAAGACCCTTAATTATTGGTGATTTTTTTTTTTTCAAATTTCTTTCTAATAGTGTGTGAGGTTAAGATATAATTAGTCGTCTTTTAACCAAAATAGTTTATGAAGGGCAATATTGAACATTCTTAATTAATTTCGTTGTAGCTTCTGATAGTGGAATTCAATTGATTTTTTAATTACTAAGAGAAATTCTATGGCTTAACCTGGTTAGGGTTTCAGTTTGGTGTTTATGGCTTGAAAAGAATGACAGGGTCTTCAACAATAAACAAAAACCTATGAAAATTCTGACCTTTTTTTTTTTTTATAAGAAATCAAACTTTAATTAAGAAGAATGGGAGGGAGAACAAGACATACAAAAAACAAGCCCCGAAAATGAAAGATACAAGCCTACAAACCAATGCTCCAAAACCTAATTACAAGAAAGAATCCCAACCCAAAAGAATGAGCTCCAAAGAGCAATTACAAAATATCTGAAAAATGGACGTCCACAAAGAAGAGCTAAATCTAATTAACTCCGAGAGCTCCTTCCCTGATCTCTATCCCTCTAAAGAGAAAATTCTCACCTTTTTGTTAGCTTTTTGCCTGACTATTTATTCATTTCAACGGTTTTAATTAGGTCATATGACTCATACCCATTCAAAGGAATTATTTTTCCCATTTCACTGTTAGGAAGATTTGGACGAACATTTCAAATTAATATTTCTAATTGTGTTCCAAGGGGCCAATGTAAACTTTTTTTTAACAAGAAAGAACACTTTCATTAGGAAGAAATTAAGAACAAAAAGACATGTCCAACACACTAAATTCAAAGTTAGGTTTAATGAGATTCTTTTAATCTCAAATGATATTGTTCTTCATTGTTCTTATTAAAAAAAGATATATTGTTGTTCTTCATTGTCTGCATCTAACTTATCATCTGGATTTCTCTTCTTCAGGAGAGTTATAGGACAGTAACAAAGAAAGAGGGAATTGACATGGCCAGGGAATATGGTTGCCTTTTTATAGAATGCAGTGCCAAAACTCGAGTTAATGTACAACAGTGCTTTGAAGAACTTGTTCTAAAGGTAATAATATCGGTTTAGTACTATTTTTAGTTTATTTTCTAGTCAAAGGATACATAATTGATTAATGACTATCAGGAACGTGTCATTCCCCTGTTGTAACAATCATGGTTTCTGATAATTTTCAAAAGAAAAATGCTGTCACATTCCTGGTAGATTCATAAATAGGCTGAGACATCTATGGGAGTTACTAGATTTTTTAAATATTATGAAATCTCTTGAAAAGTCATGTTTTAATAAGGATTATTTTCCTTTTTCTCCCCCCTACATTTGAAATTTTGAATTATCTTGCAAATTCACCGGATGCAGCATGGACGATAAAGCATGATAATAACATTTCTTATATGCAGATTCTTGATACACCCAGCCTTTTATCTGAAGGCTCTAAAGGAGTGAGAAAGAACATTTTCAAGGAAAAGCCTCCACTACCTGATGCATCCTCGAGCAGTTGTTGCTGAAATTGATTCATTGTCTCTAACTTTACATTTGCTGGTTATTTTCTTAATTATTGTAAAACTATAGTAGAAAAGCATGATGTTACAGTTCTATTATGTCTCTCACAAATTATGTTACAAATTGAAGATGGTCTTGTCTTCTTGCTGGCTTTCTTGTACAGGGAAAAGTTGAAAGTGAAAATATAAGATACATGATGATTTCACGTCGTTCTTGTTTTTATTTAGTCATTGTCCTCAGAACTATTTTTTTTTTTGTTTGTCATTGTTCCCCAAGAAAATTACACTGTTGAAGGATCCTTCCTCCTTTCATCTTTACTCTTCTATCTGTTGAGTCTTAGATGGTTCTTGTCAATGGTAGAGCAGGAGGGGGGTTGGAAAGAAGTGTCCCATCTGTAGGTGTTCAATTGAAGAGTAAATTCTCGTTCGAGTTAGGATTTAGGCAAAAGGAGAACGGAAAGAATAACTTCTTTTCCTTCAATCTATGCTCGGATTCTTTAGTCGGGTTGTATAATCATAACTTTAGAGATCTAGTTAATTAGAGATTCTTATATAGGTTCATGGGTGCTAGCTACTTGATATGTTCTTTAGATTGAGAAAACCCCTCGAAAGGGGGGCCTTTTGTGGAAGTTGTGAAGTTGAGAAATGATGGGATCAGAGGCAAAAGCTGATGATTTTTAGCATAGTAGATAATTAGTAAACACTTGTATAAAGACTAATATAAAATTTTGACTACTTGATCAATTCATCCTTCACATCAAGACTTTGTTTAGGTGCACAAGTGTCAAGATCAAGTGAGATTGTTATGTGTTCGTTAGAAATTCTTGGAATGTTGGGCATCACTGAAGAGTTTCTCTGATTTCCTTTGATGGAGGTTAAATTAAGAATTTGACTATTCTGATTGAGTTCATTATGAATGAATGCTGAAGGGGGTTTTGTTGAATATGTTGAGAAGGTGAACAAAGTTAACTTAATAGAGGCATGTAATAAATGAGACCAAAGTTGATGATATACTTTCAAGGAAAGCAATGATATATACCATAATGAAGTTGAAGGCATTCCATGACTTGTTAATGTACATCAGAAGCCTATGCTTGAAGATGCAATTTTTTTTATTATTATTTTACAACACGTGGAGTGTAGGATTTGAACTTTTGACCTCTTGGTCGAAGTTACAAGCTCTACGAAGATGTAGTAGTGTAGAGATGATCTTTGTTGTTTGGTGTAAGTTTGGATCTTGCTAATTATTCTGCTTAATCTTTTAAATTCTTCCATTTATTTGTTTTTATTTTTAGGGGCAACAAGAAAAATGGCTAAAAATAAATTTGTGGCTTGAAAAATGGCTACACAAGTTTATAAATTAAATAGATGACTAATTGATTTTATTATTAATAAATCTCTATTTGCAGAAGACAAAAATGCCCCCAACAAACTGTCTAAGGTGTTCCTAACGTTTAAAATTAAAACCAGAGTTTATGAGAGAGAAAATACCCCTAAAAAAGTTAGAGAAATTCTAGGAAACTTGAAATTCAAAAAATCCAAGGAACCAACCTAACTAAAAAAGTTAGAAATTTGAGGAAGCTTGAAATTCAAAAAATCCAAAAAACCAATCTACATAAAAAAGTTAGAGAAATTCTAGGAAGCTTGAAATTCAAAAAAATCCAAGGAACCACCTAATTTGAAAATCTAGATGTGGCATCTTCTTAGTACTCAAGAACTGTTTTCTGAAAAAAAAAAAAAAACACATGGGACGAACTCAAGAATCGATACCTTTATTAGGGGGAAACATGTAAAATTCAACCCCCTCCAGCAGATGCGTCGATTGAAAAATCATGCCCTCTCAATCAGAAGATATACACATGCAAAATGCATTAAAAATGCCCCAAATTGTAAACAACTAAGAAAAATGAACTTAAGTGCTGCAATTATGAAAAATCAGTGTATCGCGCTTCCTACCTCCTACACCGCGCCAACGAACCACTTCCGCCGTGCCGACGAGCTTCTCCCGCCGCGCCGATGAGTCTTCTACGCAACCCGCAAGCTCCATTGAGTCTTCTACTCCACAACGACTGTCACCAAAAAATTTAAAATAAGATATGTAGATAACGACTTCATTTCCCTTATATTCGCAACAACCATATACATAATCCCCCAATTTTAGGGATTCATTTTTTCCTTCCAATCCGCGATTATACCGATCTATTGTAAGACGAAAAGCACGGGCGTGGGGAGGAAATGCATGGAGGCGGTTTTGGTGGAGGATTTATGTTGATTTGACTTAAATGCTGAACCCGCCAGAGTGGTATGTACTGATAAATACCATTTCATCGTTATTGCAACTTCTCTGGAAAAAGTGTGCTTGTTGTATACTCATATGTATGTGTGCGTCCCCACTTACACTATACACATTGGCATGTCTAATAGAAAAAATGCTTTGATTTGTTTGTACTATTATATACATCCATGGAATGGTCTGATGTGTCTACTTGTGTGTGTATACACTTAATTCCCCCTGAGTTAATCGTATCGTGTATGCCTGTAATGCCCAATAAAAATACACCCTCTTTGTCTGTGTTGCTATATGCAACCATAATAACCCCCGTACCATGTTCACCTGAATGCAAATACCTGATGAATGCCATAACTGATATCTGTCTATAGTATTACATACATACGTGTTCCGCATGCATCCTGTGTGTATGCATACTTACCCCAGTCCCACCCCCCATATGAGTTATATATACGCTGCAGTTTGTATGCACTATCACCTGTTTGTGTGTGCTGCTACTTACGACTTTTATTGTTGTCCTTTTGTAACATGGATAATGAGGGGAAAAATGTGAGGGATAAAATCTTTTTTTAAACGATGAAACCTAAGCCTAAAAAATAGGTAGATCTTTTTATATCATCCATCCCGAAAAAAAGGGAGAGAAACTTAATGAAAACAAAAAAAAAATCTGTTAACGGCGTTTGTCTATAATCGTATATACTAGAGATAAAAATGTCAAAAAAAAAATCTAGAAAACAGTTCCTGAAAATGCGGTAGCCACTGTAGCCAAAAAACATGAAGTTTTTTTTTTTTTCTAGCTATTCAACACAATTTCTCTTATTTCTAAATGATTCCATAAATAAGTTAGTTAAATTGTTGGTAGGAATTAATTTCATTTCATTAATGAACAAGGACAAAATTGACATTTTACTATGCGGGTTCCATTAAAAAATAACAAAAGTTATTAAAAAAGGATTAGAAAAACATGTTAAGATTGGGAGAGGAAGACAATTTTCATCTTCAACGGTAAGAAGTTCATCAAATAATTGTAATTTTTTTTTGTTAGAGGGAGACCTCAAATTTTGTTCATCATCCGTGATTTGCTTACCCCTCCAAAATTTTGTTTGCAATCAAATCATTAGATTGAGGAGAGACAATGTTTTATTCCAACTCTCAAAATTGTTTCTCCCCAAATTACACTAAAACCCTTTGATATATATATTTTTTAAGCTCACCACAATGTCACATTTTCATCTTCATTTCAATGAAGAAGGGTCGTTTTGAACCATTTATTATAAGTTGAAGGTTAAAATGAGATTTTTTGAAATGACATAAGTATAATTAAAGCTTACTCTAAGTTTATAAGTAAAATGAAAACTACCTATGCTCACGTGTACATTTGTTTTTACAACTCACTATCCCATCATATTTCGTTTTCTTTTTAATGGAAAAAGAACGAAAAGTTTGTTTTAAAACAATTTGGGAAAATCCCTTTTTGGACCCCGAGTTTTGAGAAATGGGTGCATTTGGTCTTTGAGTTTTCAAAATAGATTTTTTTTAGTCCATAAGTTTAAAGAAATATGGTTAAAAGGTCCCTAAATTTTCAAAATGAACTTTTTTAGTCCTTGAGTTTTGAGAAATAGGTTAACTCCCTCATATTATTTTTTTCAACTTTTTAAAATTAATATTTTTTTTTAATTATTTTTTAATATTGAATTATTTTTTAAATTAAAAAATTATTAATTAAAAAAATGAAAAAAAAATAATATGAGAGGCCTTTTAAACTTATTTCTCAAAACTTAGGGACTAAAAAAGTTCATTTTGAAAATTTAGGGACTTTTTAAATCTATATCTCAAAATTCAGAAACTAGAAAAGTTTATTTTGAAAACTAAGGACTAGACACACTTATTCCTCAGAACTCAAGACCAAAAATGTATGTTTTCCAAACAATTTAAAAGATTGAGAATAGAAATGAAACATTTGAAGAATAAAACATGTTGATGGTCGATTTTGGTCAGAGGGAACTCACCTGACCTTCACGTGCCACCAACGGTAAATTTTGCAGATGAGGGGGAAGACGTGGCCTGCAAGACAGTAAACCTGCACACTGTGGTGCTCGCCACACCGGCTCCGATGCTTAAGTCAGCAAACAGAACGGTAGGGAGTGGAAAAGTAAGAGCAAGAGGAGAGAGTAGAAAATATAGAATAGTGTTTAGGGATGGAATTCGGAGTCCCCTTCTTCAGTGGCGAAGAGGGATATAAATACCTGCTCATCCTCCTGGGGTTTTTAGGGATTTGGAGGCGTTTTAGGTCAAACCAAGCGAAACCGAGGCGGCCAAAAGGCGGTGGGGACCAAACGACATCGAACGGACTCGGCCTCGGCCCATGGCCGAGGCCGAGCAGGGGGTCGGGCCAAAAACCCGACCCCTTCGGTCTTGGCCCGTCCCACTTGTCGGTTTTGCCTCCTTGGTCCATCTTTCAGCCCGATTTCTCCCCGGTTGTCCTCGTCAGCTCCTTGTATAACGGGGTGGTCCAAAATTGCCTATAACAAAACATATATTGAATTCACAAGAAGTGAAAGAATTTGAAGCTCTAACCTTTAGATCGAGAATTACTTACTTTGGCACATGTTTGAAATTGATATTGAAAGTATTTGGTACCATTTAACTTAATAAATAAAAGCAGAAGAAACAGGGTTAAAAAGTAATAACAAAATACATGGTGATAATTTGAAGGATTAAAAATTCACTAATTTGATTATAAAATTTAGATAATTTTTATTTTATTTTATTTATTTATTTTTTGAAAAAATTTAGATCATTTTTATTAGAAATTAGGAAAAGAGTATTCAACCTATGAAGACATTATAAATATAAAAACAAATCATTATGCCAATTCTTTTTTTTTTTTCTCTGAAAAATATGAAAATAAGGCTGAAGTTTTGCCACCAAAACCAACAGAAATGGGTTCTGCAACTGCAAGAGTACTGATTCCTCATCTTCTCTTTCCCTCTTCTTCCTCTCACAATCCTTCCACAAACCCTAACCCCAAACCTTCAAAACCACTACCATTTTCTAACCATCATCGATTACCGACAAGGCGTTTCTTGCTCTTCTCTCTCCCCATAGCCACTGCCATTCTGCTCCCAATTCCGAGCAATCCGATTCATCCGAGTTCTTGCGATGCCGCAGAGAGCTTTGACCCTGTGAGCCGTTCTGAGAGGGAAGCGAGTGCCGCCATTTCCCGAAGAGTATCAGAAGCTCTGGAGCTTCTTGATAAAGGCAGGGAGTTGCAAGCTCTTGGCGATTTCAATCAAGCTCTTCTCTGCTTCACTCAGGTTCGCACTAATTTTGCATCTTTGTGCTGCGTAATCGACTTTCATTTTATTATTTTAGTTATCGTGCAAATATGTTTTTGTAGTTTAGTTCATTGATTCTGTTGCGACAATTCTGATTGAGGACTTCGAATTCGTAAATTTAATGCCGAGCCCTGATTTAGTTGATAGTTTAATCTGTATAAACGTTAGTTGTCGTTGGTTCTTTTATTTTTAAAAGGAAGTTCACAGTTTTTAAAATTGATGCTTGACTGAAGTACTCATTCTTCAGAGCCACATAATCTAAGATATCATGTTTATTAAACTTATGACAGACATCGTGAAATCAGGTAGCAAATATATATATATATATTTTTTGAGAAGAACAAAATAACAAAAGAAAGGATTACAACAATTCAAAGAAAATCGCTGGAATGCCCGTGTGAGGCATTTCTTGAGCTAAATTGTCGTGAGTCTAAGGAGTACAGTCTTCTAGCCAAATTCATAGTGCTTCATTGTGCGAGCATAGATAGCTAAATAGTGTGCTACTTTATTGCCGCCCCTTGGAGTTAGTAAGAACCCTTGATTTGTTGATCTGTGACCAAAAGCTTTAGTCGTTGAATTAGGGGAGCAATCTTGTTATGATGATGGTCACGGTCATGAAAAGATTCCAAACAATTTTGGAATCCGCCTTTGTCCATACCGGTGATAATCCCGAATCCATAGCTAGACGAACCCCCTCTACAAGTGCCTTAGCTTCTACCCACTCTGCTGAACAACTCGTTCTCTTGAAATTTTTTGCAGTTGCGATCGTTTCACCATTTGAGACTTTTGAGTTTCTGATGATCATGCCCGATCCCATCTCCCCATTAGCTAATGTTGCATCCACATTCAACTTAAACTGGTTGTGGGGTGGTGGTGTCCACACAGTTAAGTGAGAGACATCGACATCTCTTGATCGCTCATGGCCTCCATGACGCTTATCCTGAGCCTCTCTGAATTATGATATATAACCTGATGTCCAATCTATAGGATCAATTTCATGCTGATGATAGTTCTGGTTGCTCTGAAAAACAACTTTATTCCTATTGTTCGACATAGCCCATAAAATTTCCACAAGGGTCGCGGAATCTTCTGTGTAGCTTCTCCTGAAGCCTTCAGAAAAGATCAAGAGAATCATCTAAATAAACATTTAAAAGAGATTGCACTAGGCTTTCTTCCCATTTAATAAATGAGCCGAATCAAATTAAGAGTAAATCTAAGTATTAATAAAAATTATTATGGTCTGTGTGTTGTTGGCATATATTATTATATCTTTCAATCTCAAATATACAGCAAAAATTTGATGTTAAGTCATGCTTTTGCTGAAGAAAACTCGAAATGAAGAGGGTTTAGCATGTGACAAGAAGACTTTGAATCCTTTCCCTATAAGGCACATCTTCAATCTGCCTCCCTCCTTTTACTGAAAGAAAGTTTATTATATGTCAAGTCAACATACTTTGATTTCAGTTCATATTAAAAATTTGGTCCTCGTTCTTGTGTAATTTCAGGTGATTGATAAATATAAAGATTTCGCTTTCTCTGACTATGCCCGAGTAGGCAGAGCATTAGCTCTGTATGAAATTGGTGACCGAGAAGAAGCAATTGCAGAGATGGAGGATGTTTCCATATCGTTGAAGGGTTATCCAGGTACTTGAAGAGATTTTCCACAAATATTGGTTTCCAGATATTGAAAGTTTGTTATAATGGAAAAATTGCAACTTAGTTTAAGGTCCAACACTATGAAATTGAAAGTTTAAGGTAAAAACGGACACAATCACCAAGTTTAGAGTGAAAATGAGATAGTTTCCCATTATCTATCAGATGGATGGTTTAGGGCTGCAGCGTTACCATCCAGCAACTCATAATTGAATTGGGTTTGGCGATTCTCTCTTTCTTTTCTGAGTGGGAGTGATAATTTTCATAAAGCATCATTAATATGTAGAGAAAAATTCTGACTGCTCTCCAGAAACTAATTGCATGTAAGCCATCTAGAACCTAAAAGACCATATGTTAATAGTATAACTCTACAGTTCAAATTAATAAGATTTATTCGTTGGTATAGACTTATGCATGTCCTGCATTTAGTTTTTGGTAACGTGTTGCACGCAAAGCTATATGTGGCCATAATGCACTAGCATTGATGAATCCGTATCTCGTTTTGCAGAAGTGCATGCGGCACTGGCTGCAGCTTTATACGTGGATAAACATGCTCCATTGCTGGCTGAAAATCAATTCACCATTGCAACTTTGCTTGATCCCCATTATGTGGATATCTCATATGTCAAAGAAACAAAGCACTGGCCTCCTAGTCTGATTAGTTCTCTGCAACATTTCTTAACTCTTTCTTAGACATTTGTAACCGACGAACTACTTGGGAAAATAGACCTAATATATATACAGTTTGTGTCAGAAAAAGCTCAATTCCTCGTTTTGTAAGTGTGTACAAAATTTATTGTAGTCTATAGAGAACTTAAGAGTGATGTGGGTAAAAGATTGTACATTTATACATCTCTGACTCCAAAGACCATGTAAGTAGTAGAAAAATAGTTTATATTTAGTGTTTTATCCCTTGTAATATAAATTGATTTCTTCATTTTACATGTCCAAAGACAGAAATGTTTATGTTTATTCATGTTTTACTCTATTCAATACACTTTTCCTTGGGTCTGCCATAGTGTGATTGTTAGTTTTACACTTTTGAATATAAGATATAGAAATTATGAAGCGTATTTTGAATCTATATCTAGTAGTTATTATTAGAAGCATATGAATCTCAAATCTGTGTCTAATAGTTATTAGTTGTCATATTGTAGTGGCTTCATTCAATAATTTTTCATGTTATCGACTTAATCTCGACAATTGACAACTGTAAAGAGTGCGTTTAGGACAAAAAAAATTTAACACTCGATTGGATGATAATGGAGGCATCAAATTGTCCTTATTAGTTATTTTAAATGTTTGATTGACCTCTACTACTTGAAAATGGAAGTCACCATTTAGAAAGGCTTTTCTTTCACGCTGAAAAGTCTTTGCTGTGACAATGCACTGATTTTATACTTTTAGTGCTCTCCTATTAGCTTTCTAATGGTGAGACCACAATGCTTTGTCCTAGAGTTACTATAGGTCTCTTGTGGGTCCTCATATTAATAAAAATTGCTCTTTTACGACCATTCTGTTGTTCATAAAATGCTTTCATAGTTGCATTTTCCCCCACTTTTTGAAGAAAGTTCACAGAAAATATTTTGCCTCAAGTAACTTTTGGTTTGTATAACCACAACTTTCATATCAGCCTTCTCTTTCTCATTTTCAATTATTTAATGTTCTGATGTTTTTTTGGCAAGGAAAAGTCCCATCAGAGGAACCTGCCAGTATTGCAACAAATGGAGAAAGATGCTGGGGTTCAGAATTCTGATGTGCTTTCATTCAAGCAAAATGCCATTGCTGACAGGCAAGCAGGAAGTGTTTCCAGCAAATTGAGTGGGCCATCAAGCATGTGCCCTGCCCCTGCCTTTCAAAACCACATGTAAATCTTTGCAGTTGCTGATACTATAATTAAGTTGTAAGTAATGGACACTTGTCATGATTATTAATCAGATGTATTATGACATTTACAGGCTTTCAGTTCTGAAGCTCCTATTGGACGTTGGAAGCTTGATCCACAAACATCAACGGCTGTAATTAAGTCTCAGGTACACTTAATCTAATCTGCTTTATTAATTTTCTTGTATCAAATCAAATCATACCAAATTTTGGATTTTGAATGTTTGATTGATGAGAAAGGCAGGTATATTTAAGAGGTTTCAGATGCAGAATGTGGCTTTTTCATTCTGAATATAAATGATTCTGAAATGTATTTGCATGTGACTGCAAATCTCCAATGAGTGAGTTTCTATACCTGATGATGTATCCTACTAGATATTTCTTCTGTAGCCAATCAAATTTGCAGGCTATAATGTAAAGATTCACATTTGAAAAAATAGAAAAAAAAAGAAAAAAGAAAAGGCCCTGAAAAGGCTGAGGGATATAATATTATTATTACACCTTACATATTCCTTTTGTCCTCAACCCACTTGGATCTAAGAAGCTTGAGCAGGATTCTTGCCTTTGTTTTGGTCTTTGCACAGCACTGACTCTGCAGAAGCAGAAGCAATTGGCTCAACACTCCACATCTTATGGCCTCTTCTCTTGCTTCTTCTGAATCATAACATAAAATTATAAGTGAACTAACAGCACTTTCACTGCCTCCATGATCTGATACTCTAAAAACCATCTTCACAATAGCATTTACACCATCTGGATTATTTACCACTTCCTCTTTTGCACTTCTTATGACCAAAAGTTTCTCAATTCCTGCCATTGCCACTCGTGCTGAGCTTCTTTCCCGTTGTTGAGCATTAGAAATGTATGTAATAAGTCCAGTAACCACACCTTCCGCAACCAAATTGTCTATGTTTTGTTCCCAGTTACTTAGAGACCATATAGCCTTGGTTGCTGCATCGGAGACCTCTGAATTATGGTGTAGAAGTTGCACGATTTCACGCAAAAGCTCCGTGGTGTTTCCGAGCAAAGCACTGAGATCTTTAGTCTCAACTGATGATGAAATTGCCTCTACCAGATGACACAAACTGATCTTGATCATGGCAGTGCCATGGCTGAACAAAATCATGAACCTTGATCGTTTGGACTCCTCCATTAGCACATTTAGGGACTGTATCTGATCAAGAGACACCATAGCAACCACAAAACCAAGCGCTTGCCCTACAAATTCCTGATACTCTTGTGATAGTTTAGCTTCTGCTTCTCCAAAAACCAACTCCAAAAGAACTGACAAGAACCCAAATTGGATGAAACAAGAATTACAAGAAGGAAACTCCTCACATAAAATCCTAACTCTTTGGAGGACTTGGAGCTTGTAGTCAAAGGAAAACTCATCAGATTCAAGTTTGCTCCTCAAAGCAGCCATAGAATCAATAGCAGAAACGCAGTGAGGGTCTATTTGGTCACCCATCTGCAGCCACTGGCTAATCAAATGGCGAAGAGTATTGTTAGGAACAAAAGAAGGGTCATGAAGCTTCTGCATTGTGACAGGACAAGTGAGATTGCCAGAGGCCAGCCATTTCTCAATGCTTGATCTTTCATAGGTCTGTCCTGTGCAAAGGGTCACAGGATCCTTAAACAAATCCAGACTTATTGGACACCTAAACAAGTGAGGGATGGTGTCCTGAGCTTCTTTCATGGAGGGGGGAAACAAGAGAATGGCTCTCGCTATAAGAAATTGGTAAAAGAGAGAGAGATATGGCAATCTTTGAGAAGTGGATTATAAAGTTGTTCAAAAGGAGAAGAGAAACTGAAGAGACCGATGGAGTTCTGAAAGGCTTTTTTAGTTTCAAAAGAAAGACACAGTCACAGTCACATTGGGGAAATGACCAAAAAGAGAGATGAAAAAATGGTATAGAAATGGCAATAAGAGAAAAGTGATTTAGAAAGCAAAAAGCTGAGGAGGAGGAAGTGATGGGGAAAGAAAAGTAGCCAATGGTTTAGACTTACACAGTGCAGTTTTTAAGGGAAAGTACTGATATGCTCTGAGCTAATGCTGTTCAGACTGACAGACATCACAAAGAGCAGCAGCATGGTAAGAGTCTAAGAGAAGAGAGAGGGACAAAATAGGGCTTATCCTAGTGAGAGAATGAGAGCAAAGAGATTTTTGCAACAAATGATAGTGGAAGAATTGTGAGAAAAATTGGTCCCCATTCCTCTATATAGAATTCAGTCAAACTGACCCACCATGGAACTATCATAATTATTATTGTCTTTGAAGTTTGAATCAACCCTCATAATAAGAAAAAGTGGGAAAAAAAGAGAAAAATAATGGGTCTTATTCCTTGTGTGAGAGAGAGAGAGTTTTGACTGAGAATTGGCTCTTATTCCTTGAGAGTGATAGAGAGAGTTTTGACTGAGAAATGTTTAATGGTAATTACAAGAATCATGAGAAATTTCAATATTTCAATTATGCTATAGTTGATTATACACACTCACACCAATCATATGATCTAAAATGTAAGTGGTGAAGCCTTTAATGTACTACAGGTAGTGTATTAAATTTTCATCAACATGTTAGACATTTTTTCACATATCCATAAGTTTGACATTTATCTATATTTTTATCAAAATTTCTATAAAATTAAAACCTTAAACACTTTTATTGACATCTAAATTTTAAATCTCGATTAAATGGGAATCTTACCCATTACCAATTGAATTTGTTTAGAATTTTAAAGTTAAAAGCTTATATTTTTGCTTTATCTGTACATTGCACATTAACTTTCCTTTTATCTGTACATAACACATAAACTTCCTCTCATGCTATATATGTATGTATATGTACTTTCTATGCATTACACCTAGTCTGGCGTTGGTAGAACCTCTCCCTACTAGTTTCTGCTGACATCTTTTTGTGGGTCGGGAGAGGTTTTTCCGACACATTTTTTACTTCTCCTAATATTGCTTTTCGACATTAGAAAAGGTTAAGATAGTGTATACTAATTTGACATAATTAAATTCAAATTCTTGAAACACTTTATCCCTCCTATAGTACATAAAACTATGAGACATCCACCTGTTTTTGTTAAATCACAAGATATTTAACATACTATAAGTAGTATTTATCTCCTAAGGAATGCTTATCCCAACTTTAATTTGTTCATTTTGACTTTCCCACCACACTTGCAAGTGCATGCATGTAATTTACATAAAAGCATATATATATATATATATATATATATATATAGTTTTAATTTATTTTCAGTGACTCTAGAAGGTATTCAAATGCGCAACATCATTCAATATATCCACTTAGAATCCATTGGTTTTTTCCCTTTATCTTCTTCTTCTTCTTCAGTAGAGAACTTCTTGAAGAAGAACTTGGCATTCCATCACACACGAACCTTTTTGTAACAAAGAGGCCAAAGTTAACTTGTACACGCAAACCTTTTTTTTTCCTTAAAAAAAAAGCTAGTCAATATATTTCAATAAATAAATGAATGAAAATAATTTAACTACCAACTGCACCCCTATAAAGTGTCTTATTTGTGAATTATACCTGAATATGGTTCCAAATTAAACATGTCAATTTACAATTTCAACAAAACATGCATTCTTCTCATAGTTTGGTTTTAGTAAAATTATATACACATGGGAGTAAGTTACTTATACCAACCCCATTAAAATGAGTAATGAGATTTAATTAAAAAGTTGGGGTTTTCAAGATTAGGGTTATTGAAGCAATTTCGGAAAAACAAAGGGTTGATTTGCAATGGGCAAATCATAAGGATCCGATGTGGTTTTTAGTCTTTCCTAAAATAATAGCCATGTTCCACTCCTCATTCTAATAAAATAAATGGTCAACGATGACGATAATAATGATGAATGAAGTTGATTGAACATGATATTTTATTAAAATAAATGTTTATTATTGTTAGTATTAAGAAAAAAATTTAACCTAATCAAAACATCAGATGTAAATTATGACAAATACGACTTTTTCCAATAAAAAAAAAACGTTACCAAACGTAGATTTCGAGTCACGTTTTGGATGTTGTGTTATTTTTCCATATTGAAGCATGAAATTTCAAAGTAGGATGAGGTTTAAGAAGATTGAATGCATGCATCCCCACCATATTTATTTGAAGTGTGCCAAAGGGAATTAATTCCATCAACTTGACTTTTGACTCTGCCAAACCTCCCCACCTCACTACCTAAGTTTAGTCCATTTTCCCACAGTGCCATGGGATCCTCCTACCCATTCTAAATGGGTCACTCCAATTCTCGATTCAATTTACCCTATGACTTTCGAACATTGGGATTTGTGTTGATAGCTATTTATTTTCTTTACGTGTAAGTTTTGTCAGATTTATTTTCTTTTGGTATTTGAAATTCTAAAATGTTCGTTCTAGTCATTGAACTTAAAAAAAAAAAAAAAAAAACAACCGTTTTGGTGGTTAAATTATTTAAAAATACGTGTATGAACACATTGACTTGGAGATATGTATTATTGAAGCTATATAGACTGAGTGATGTGGGTGTTGGATGAGACAAATATTGACAGCAAAGTAAAAATAACAATCAAATTAAAATGATTTAACTAAGAAATTTAAGGACGAAAATGGATTAATATGAGAAGTTTGAAGAGGCTAATAAAATTTAAAACATTTTATATGGTAGTGAATTTTAAAAGGTCAGGAATAATCAAAATGGACTTAGGAACATCTTTTCGTGAATCTTTTTCAACTAACATGATTTTGTCTATTAAAAGTTTTTTTTTCAAGTAAAGTCATATATTTTCTTCACTCTTTTGCCATCTATCATTATTATTATTATTATTTTGAAAATCTATCATTATATTATTCTTCAACAATCTATTTTTCTATTTTAATGCTTATATATTTATAATTAATTTTTTATTTAAGTTTGGTCTGTCAATTTTATATTAAATTTCATTTAGTCCTACACTAAAAATATTATTCTAAAATATTGAAAATGAAATGAAAAAAAAAACTCATTAAATGAAAATGAAATTTGGATTAAGATAATAATTTTTTATGGTAAAAGGAAGAAAGAAAGCAAATAATATTGTGGCCAAAATCAAAATTCTAAAGTTTAAGGACTAAAATATAAAAAATAAATAGGATTTCCAAACCATTTATTTTATTTATTTCAACTTTGGATTTTATTGTATTAAAATTTGTTAATGAGAATTGAAATAGTCATGTGTTCAAAACATAGATTAATATCTTAAATCAACTAAATTTTTTATATTATTTTGACAATATATAGGTTTGGAAGATTTGAACCTCTGACTTCTGGCCAAGAATATAAGTTGTTGTTGGCACTAAAATTTTTGTATTTGAAGACAACTAAAGTAGGTGAAGATATTGATAATAACTATCAAAGGATCGTAATTTAAATCTCTAATCCTCCACATGAAATTCTAAGCTTCAAAAAGAAAAAGGAAAAATCAATCAAATTTTGTGAATTAAAGCAAACCATTGCTAGCTAATGGTTAAGTAAACCACAATTCAAATGGAGGAAAAAGACAAGTCCATTTCTTTTTCATTCATTTGTTTAAACCCCAATTCTTTTCTTATTATTAACTTTTTATTATTTTTTTTATTAAAACTATTCAATGTCAAAAAGGGTAGTCAAGAATATTTTAGCTTTAATGTTCCCTCAAGATTAGGTTAAGTTTGGCCAAAAGATATTGGAAGAGAGAGAGAGACACATCCAAGCAACAAACAGACAGATGAAAGAGCAATATACATAAAAATTCAAAACAATAATTTATATTAAAAAAAGAGAAAAAAAAAGAAAAAGAAAAAGAAAAGGAAGAAAATCATCTTTGAACACAATCTTGTCGGCCAGTTGAACAGTTCAAATTACACTAATATTTATCTTTTATAAGATTTTGGACACTCTCGTTTGTCTATTTTTATATATATTTTGCAAAGTTTGAAATTATCAATTTAATTATTTAACTTTTATTATAAACTTGTGTATTTTTTTCATTATTTAATTATGTTTTAGTCTCACAAATTTTAAATATTTTATTTGTTCAATTACAAGTTTAGTCATTGATCTTTCAGAATTGTGTCAATTTGGTCCTTAAACTTTAAAAAGTTTCAAACTAGTCCTTGAACTCTTAATTTTGTGTTCAATAGGTCATACACTTTAAAAAGTATCTAATAGATCCTTAAACTTTCACTTTTGTATCAAATAAGACCATCAACTTTCAATTTTGTGTCTAATAAATCTTTGAAAAATTCGACATTTTTTAAAATTCACAAGCTTACTAGATACAAAATTGAAAGTTTAGGGTCCTAATACGCATAAAATTCAATTTTATATTAGTAGATTGATTAATTTTTAAAAATCTCAAATATGTCATGGACCTATTAGACATAAAATTGAAAGTTTAGAAACTTATTAGACATTTCATAAGTTCATGGATCTATTAAACACAAAATTGAAAGTTTAGAAGTCTACTGGACACTCTTTAAAGTTCATTGACCAAATTGACACAACCTTAAAAGTTCAAGAACTAAACTTGTAATTTAACCTATTTTATTTTAGTCTTCAAAATTTAAAGACTTCATGCCTAATTTTTTTTTTTTTTTCTTCTTCTTCTTCTTCTCTGAGAAATATGCCTAACCTATTAAATGAACACCAAAAACTACTTCATCCGAATATTTACTCGTCATCCAAACTATATGCTTATGTTCAAAATTTGATAATTGATTTTAAAAATAAAGATCAAATCGACAATTTAAAAGATGAGAATAGAATAAATAAAAAAATAAAAAAATTTGATTTTATTACAAGTTTAGTCCCTGAACTTTCAAAGTTGTATCAATTAGGTCCCTAAACTTTAAAAAGTGTCTAATAGATCTTTGAACTTTCAATTTTGTTTCTAATAGATCCTTGAACTTTAAAAATAACTAATAGGTCCCTGAACTTTCAATTTTGTGTCTAATAGGTGCATGACATTTTCGAGATTTTTAAAAATTAACCAATCTATTATATATAAAATAAAATTTTATGTCTATTGAAACTCTAAACTTCCAATTTTGTATCTAGTAGGCTTGTGAATTTTAAAAAATGTGAAATAGTTCGAGGACTTATTAGACACAAAATTAAAAGCTGAGAGATCTATTGGACACAAAAGTGAAAGTTGAAGGACCAATTAGATGCTTTTTAAAGTTCAAAGACTAATTAGAAACAAAATTGAAAGTTCGAAGACCTATTTGAACCTTTTTAAAGTTTAGAGACTTAATTGACACAACCGGAACTAAACAGATAATTTAACCTAAATTTTTTATATAAATGAAGCTTCAAAGTATATATATATATTTTTGGTTGAATTTGGATATAAATAAATGGGTATGGTATAGGTGATGAGCACACGGAATCTAATTGGACTTGGAAATTTAAATACGACAAACAACACTAATTTCCTTTCATTTATCCCATTACATATCAAAGTTGTTTAAGAATTCAACTCTTTAAAGTTGTGAAAAAGATATTTCTTTTTCTTAGGTCTTTTTTTTTTTTTTTAAATATATAATCCAAGTAACCCAGATGGATTTCTTTCTAATTATTTTTAGATATAAAAAAATATAAAGAAAGAGATTGGTAATAGAAAAAAAATGTAAATAAGAAAAAAAATGATAAATAGATGTGTGGCCCAAATTCTTGGAGCAATTAGAAATTGAGTCTTATATTTTAAGTGGAAAAATAAAATTGTTATTGTGGCTAATTTTTTTTTGGTTGTATGTGTGTGTATATAAAAGATACCATCTCTGACTTGCACTATTCTTTTTCATGTTTAATTCTTCTAACTCTATCCTCATGATTTTTCTTTTTTCTTTTTTCTTTTTTCTTTTTTCTTTTTTCTTTTTTTTTTTTTTAAATTTTTGTTCAAAAGTGTTTGGCAAGAGTTGCATAAAACTTTAGGATTTGGCTAAGAACTTATGGGACAAATGCCTCATTGTTTATGACAAATATTTTGAATTGACTCTAACTTTGGAAAGAAAATAAACTTGGTTGTTATTATTTCCCTAGTTCTTCATGTTTAAAATTATTTGCTTAAGATTAGAAGTTGTATGAATTCATTTGGAGCATGTTTTTTTTTTTTTTTTTTTTTTTTTTTTTTTTTTTTGTAATTTCTTGCTAAAAAAATCATTGTAAAAAATGATTGTGGCTGCTATTTTCTGTCTATTGTGTAAATTTTCTGCTTAATCTTGTTGGGTTTTTCTGTTTGGCTGTTGATATTTTGTTTATAAAAGAGGAAGGACTTGTTAAGTGTTGGAGTTTTGGAGTTCTAGTGCTTAAATACTTAGTTTTCCTTTTTTAGTACCTTCCCATTTATTCCACAATGAGCTCTAAAAGGTCTAGGAGATCTGTAGCTTCTTCATCTTCTGCACTCTTTGATAGTGGCTAACAGAGCCTAACATAGTTTTCTGTGTGCCAAACTTATGCCTGTGATGCATCTTAGCAATGTAACAAAGGAAAGAGCGGCTCCGTTATTCGCTATAGCGACCGGTCGCACTATATATAGGGGAAGTTATTCATGCTTCCATGCGCCGGATTCGCAGAGGAGCCACCACTGTAGGATTACGACACCCTTCCCTCATCACAACACTCTGCAAGACTGCTGGGGTCGAGTGGGGCCCTCGAGAGGAGATTAGTCACCCTACAACTATGATTGATGGGAAATTTATCATGATTAGACTTAGAGAGCCTAAGCCTAGGGTAGCCCAACCACCACCACTGCCGCAATAGGAGGAGGCAACAAATGAGCCTTTGGAGTAGGAAGAGCAACCCCACGTCAGGCATCCACCTCTCACGTTAGAGGAGAGGATGGATCAGATGAGACTCACCCAGCTGCGCCAGAACGAGAGCCAGCAGTGTAGGGAGGCTAAACACTTCAGACGATCTGGGGCACAATTCGCTTACATTCAGCAGTACATAGTTGCCTCAACGTCTGGACAACCTCTTCCACCGCCGCTGCCACCTTATGAGTTTCTTGAGGATGATGAGTGATGCACTTTCATATGAAGCTCATTCATGGTTTTTTCTATCATTTTCCTTATTTTTTTAATTTTATTTCTTAGCTTGTTTTGCTTTTATTTTTCCCGTTTTATTTGTTTTCTTTTTTTGTATGTTTCAGTGAAATTTAAATGAGGCCATTCATGAAAATTTGTTCTGCTTCATGAAAACTTTTAATTTGTCTCTTTGATGGGCAATGTGTGCGTGATTCTTAATTGCAATGATTTTAGCATTTTTAACATTGAGGTTTGAGTTTAAAGAACTGCAACTTTTGAATCCTATACTTTTGTTTTATGTGCATGCTCGACAACTGGCAAGGTTTAGGTTGGGGGTATTTGATAGGACCAATTTAGTCCCATTTATTTGTTATTAATCTAAACCTGTTAGAGTGCACTCTACGTTTTATTGGTCTATTTTGTAGGATATTTGTACATTCAGGGCATCAGGGATGAATCACACAAATTGAAGCTAATTCGAGTGATTTAGAGAGTTTTCAAGCTAACTTGAGGACCATGGATCTCGAGGAGGTGAGAAGATCGTAAGGATCGTGATGAGCCTGAAGAATGGTTCCAAGGAGTCTAAGGTTCGAGTCCTAAGTCAAGCGAGCAACAAAGAAGAAATAAAAGAATGAAACACGTTGCAAGAAGGCCAGGTGTCGAGACGCCGTGGCCAGCGTCTCGACGTTGGCCTGTTCCCGAACCCTAGGCCCAGACGGCACGGCGTCGAGACGCCATGCCCAGCGTCAAGACGCCACGATTAAAATTCTATATAAACCCTCGTCTTATTCCACCGTTTAGGTTAGATTTTGGGTTGTAATTTTTTGTTTTTCTTTCGGTTTCTCTCTGTCTTGCACGTCCAGAACCTGAGAGTGTATGTTTTCTTACTGATTCCCTTTGTATTTCTTTACTATTGTAGTGTAGGGTCGCGGGTTTTAGCCAGCTTAACCGCCGTCTAAACCCGTTGACGCGGATTGGATGATTATTGGGTTATAGAATGTATTTCTTTGTGAGTTTCATGTTTTGATTGTCTCTTTGATTTCATATTGCAATTGTATTTTGGATTCAATATGTATAATTAGCATGCTCAGTAGGTTAGATTGACGCCCTACCTCGCAGCTCGTTTGTTAATCATATGCTAAATAATTGATTTCCAAGTAGCTAATGGATTATTAGTTTAATAGTTAGTGCATAGACCGATTCGTGGGCATGGGTCCCAAGAGCAGACTCTGACTTCGTTGTTTGACACGATATGTCTAGGATCCAAAATAGCGTTAGAAGTAATCTAGGCCTAATTATTTCTAATGTCCTAATCAATCCACTAGGACTTAAGGCAATTGGTTAATTTTTGATTTGACGGTTCAATCAGATTAATTGACTAATCAATTAGAGTCTAATTCAATGGACGGTGTATGATCGGGTTAGATGTCTTAGGTGGACTTAGGGTCTTTTTTGGGTTCAGATTAGATCGATTGGACAATTAAGCAATTTAAGTTAGCCTAAAATAGGTAGGAATACAATGATCAAAGTAAATCATTCAACCCCAAGAATCTCTCCAATCGACGTCTCCTAATTTAATTAATTTTCTTGCTTGTTTATGTTTCTTGCAATTTAATTTCTTGCCTATTTAATATTCTGTCATTTGAATTCCTGCATTTTAATTCTTTGCATGTTTATCTCCCTGGTATTCCAATTCCCCATTTTTTTTATTGCTTTTATAACTCAAAGTAAATAAATAACCAACTGTCACTCCCTGTGATCGACCCCGACCACTACTACTGCAAGTAGTTTAGTGATCGGTGATTATAAATTCGTTTTGACAACTCGGAACCTCGAAAACTCTGTCCCCGTCAAGGGTCTCTCAACATTATTAAACAGGGAAGGATCCATTAACAACATATCTGGTATGCATATTAGTAAACATTGTCCTACACCAACTTATCTCTTTTTTGCAGATGATAGCCTGATTTTTTTCAAGACCTCCAAAGAAGAAGCTAATACAATCAAAAGAATTCTTGAGAAGTACGAGAAGGCTTCGGGCCAGAAGATCAACTTGGAAAAATCAATTTGCATGACTAGCCAAAATGTGGAAAATAGTTGGGCTAGAGAGATCAGCACATTGCTAGGGGTAAAACGATCAAACTCTTTAGGGCATTATTTAGGACTTTCGGCGCAATTAGGGAGGAAAAAGTCCTTTCTCTTCACTAAGCTTAAGGAGAGAATATGGAAAGCTCTGCAAGGTTGGAAAGGGAAGTTGTTTTTGATGGGCGGAAAAGAAGTTTTGATTAAAATCATGGCTCAATCGATCCCTATATACACTATGAGCTGTTTCAAGCTTCCAAAAACCGTGTGTGATGAGATTAACAGAATTTGTGCAAGGTTTGGTGGGGATCATCGAATAAGAGGAGGAAATTGCATTGGATGGGATAGGATAGAATGTGTGACAATAAGGATTGTGGAGGCATGGGATTCAGGGAACTTCACCTCTTCAACAAAGCAATGTTAGCCAAGCATAGTTGGAGGCTCATCAAATTCCCCCAAAGCCTTGTTGCTAGAGTTTTAAGAGGAAAATACTACCATGACGGGAACTTTCTAAAAGCGAAGCTAGAAAACAATCCATCCCTAACATGGAGAAGCATCCTTTGGGGGAGGGAGTTATTTGAAGAGGGTTATTATTGGCGAGTTGGAAATAGTGAGATAATTTTCATTAGCCAAGACCCTTGGATTGGGAGGAAGGGTTCCAGCAAGCCTTTGTGGGTAAAAGAAGAGTGGAGGATCAAAAGAGTAAGAGATCTTATCAAGGATGAGGGGGGATGGAACGAGGCGATTATTAAGGAGATATTCCACTCGGATGATGTGGAGGCTATTCTCGATATCCCTAGAGTGAGGCGTAATGTTAGGGATGAGATCATTTGGAGTCATGACCCAAAAGGGATATTCACCATTAAAAGTGCATATCACTTGGCAAAAAGTTCTAGCTCTAGAGATAAGGCCACGGGGTCAGAAACATCTAAATCCAAAGAACTTTGGAAATTGGTTTGGAAGGCTAATTGTATCCCAAGATCTAAAATAGTGGTGTGGAAGATTATCAACAATATTATCCCATCAAAAGTTAACATTGTTAATAGAGGAATTGATTCTAACTTGGTTTTTTGTTTGTGCAGGACCAATACAGAGTCAACCTCTCACATCTTTTAGACGTGTAGGATCTCTAAGAAAATATGGAGGGACTTCTTTCCTAACAACAATTTTATGTGGGATTTATGCAGGGGTTCAGGGGAGCCTATCGATTTCTGAGATCAAATGCAAAGGAACCTGAGTGTAGAGTGAAGGATTGGAATTCCCAATTCCGTTACAGCGGAAGCAATTGGACCGTTCGTAAATTAATTTTGTTTTACAAAATACCAATACATTGGCAAAAGGTTAAGCGATGAGAAACATACCTCCGTTGACGACTCTGAATACTTCAACGCCTTTCTTGATTTTGGACCGAACGTCAACAATTGGGACACCACCAATTGATCTTCCCCGCTATAACTCTGAGATTAGGAACGTAGTTGTAGGACTACCTAATCTTGAATGGGAAAACCCCTAGAGAGAAAATTCTCCCTAGAGTTCTTGAGTTGAGAGAATATGAGAGGGCCTTATGGTGGCCATATGTTGTGGTACCTAAACCCTAGGGTTAGTGTTCTATTTATAGGAGAAAGGTCACGAATAAAATATTCATTTAAAATCAATTATTTCCACAACTGATTTAATCTTTTCCATAATCAATCAATTCCATAACCAATCAATTCCATAATTGATTAATCTTTTCTATAAATGATTGATCACTTCCATAAGTGATTAATCATTTCTATAATTGATTAATTTTCAATTAATTAATTCTTTAATTAATTAATCACCAATTAAATATCATATATTTAATTTCTGACCTTCTATTAGTTAATTAATTAATTACCCAATTAAATATCATATATTTAATTTCAGGCCTTCAATTAATTAATTCTATAATATGAATCAAATTCATATTAAAATTTGAACTCCTTCCAATTCTCTTATATCCTATAAATTTAATATGAATCAAATTCATATTAATATTTGAACTTCTTCAAATATTTATTTCTCTAATAGACTATAGTTTAATTAAATCTCATTTAATTTAAACTAAATTGAATAATTAATTAATTCATCTTCTAATTAAATATCATATATTTAATTAGACATATATTTGAACTCTTTCAAATATATTCAATCTCTCAACATAATAAAGTTTAATCTCAAATTAGACTTTATATTTTAATGCATCACTATACATTATATTAATTTGTATCTCATACAATTAACTTAATTCCCAATATGAATTTGAACTATTCAAATTCTCTCAAGATATATTTGTTCCTAATTACTCTTTACGAGCTAGCAGGGGGACCTAATGGACCTACAGATCAAAAGCTCCAATGATATGAGGTTAACCAGTTAAACTCATTAATCAGGTTAACCAATATTCATTAACTGTGGGTCATCCCACTAAAGACCCACAGCTGAACTCTTCTCACCGTAGAACATTTATGTGTCCATGGATGTAGACCTATACCGGTAAGTCAATCCTTCACGAGTGTTCGTAATCACGGATGGGTCAAATTACCGTTTTACCCCTGTGTTACATCTATCTCCTTAAGTACCAGCGCTCCTCTAATGAACAACCTGTTTATGGTCCAACCATTAAACAGAAAGTTCCTCTCGGGCCAGTGAGAGGACGGGATCCCTTTGTTCAAGTCCCGGAGTCACCTCTTAAGGGAACACTCATCTACTTCTCCTAGAAGTGGGAAAGAGTGAATTCCTTCTTGTGTTGTCATGTCCCCAGCCTCCCACTCGGTCTTGTCCCCAAAAAGGAAGGCATATTGAGTCGGCGTATTGGCCACTCTCACCCATGCTAATCAAAGGACAATCCCTCATGAGAAGGAGTTTATGACACACTTAGGATTAAGATTGAGTTACCTAGGTCATCGTATTGAAACAGTAACCTAACTAGTTAACGGTGTTACATCTAGTGGTTTGCTATTTCGTGGTCCGGTCTTATGCAAACTCATTGCATAGGATAACCCCGCTTGCATGTCTCCTACATGGACGCCTTGGATTAATACGTCTGTATCGAATACAAAGCGGGCCGTATCACATAGTGTTACCAGGATAAGGTACCTAGTCTTATCCTTGTACTATAGACCTTTTAGGTTGTTACTTGAACACCAATCCCCGTATGTCCCCACATACTAGTTCAAGTCACATGTAAACAACCTTGGATCTTAGTTTATTGGATTTGGGTCAAATTGTGCAATATTTAACAATAACACTTTATTGTAGAAACTCAATTACACTTTATTGAAACAAGTATACAATTTGTTTACATTCACTATCTACGAGTTTTAAGGCATAAAACCCAACATAGAGGACATAAGAAAGGGCATTTTAGTGATCTGGAATTTGTGGAATGCCATAAATTTATGCAACATCAATAAGAAAAAGCCAGATCACAACCAAATTAGCAGAGCAATTCAAAACAACATTGAAGAGAATTAAGAAGGTAAATTTCAGAACCTGATCGCCCCTCAGATGGAGACCCATTCAAGTCACGCGCAGTGGAAGCCTCCGGATCCCAATTGCTGGAAGCTAAACGCCGACGCCACCTGGTTCAAGAAAGAAGGAATAGGCGGTTTGGGTTGGGCCATTCATGACTCTAACGGGTCTTTAATCAGAGTTGGATGCACGAAAATCACAAGGAAGTGGGCAATTAAGTACCTGGAAGTCGAGGCAATTGTTGAAGGTTTGAGAGCGTACGGTAGGTTTGGAGACATCGAAGGAAGAAGATGTAAACCATCGCTGGTTGTTGAATCCGACTCCGTCAAAGTTGTAGGAGTCGTTAATCACAAAGTCGAGGATCAATTGGAACTCAACTTCATTGTCGAGGAGATCGATTCTCTCAAGCTTTCGAATTTGATTGTATATTTCTCCAAATGCCCGAGGAATTGTAACACCTTGGCACACGATCTTGCTCGAGCTGCATCTTTCAATGGTGATTTAACTTTTTTTGGTCGCTCACTTCTTCTCTGTGAGGAAGGCGAAGCGTTTTGGAGGGAAATTTCTTTCCCCAGCTGGTTTTCATCTGTTCTACTCGATGGGTTTGGTGTAACAAACTCTCATTTTAGTTAATGCAATGCCTTTATTTTCAAAAAAAAAAAAAAAAAAAAAGAGTTCTGTTCTCTTTCCACCCTATGGTGATTTAAATCCTCAATCCATTTTTACCTTCATTCTTCCACTCTTTGTTGTAGTCCCTCAATCCCTTCATTATATTGTTTCCATATGTTGTTCACTTTTGACCAATTATCTTTGTAACTTTAACATTAACTCTATTGCAATACTCATAACCAGAATTGATGCTCTGATACAAATTTGTTACGATCCCAATCACAAAAACACAAAATAGAACTATATTGCAATATAAAAAGAGAAATTACAATACCAGTAGCCTTTCAAAAGGGCTATGTCTCTCCCCAAGTCCCACACTAGACAATCCCCAAAATATATAATTCCCTCCTCTAAGGTCGTCCCTAACTCAACCAAGTTATTATTCCTAGCTAATTATCACTATGACGACCTTACTAATATCCCACGAATATTTTCCATATATCTCCTATTATTACTCTCAAAATGGAGGATATATCAAAGTTGGTTGATGGATATATTTCCTAGCTTTATTTTCAAGCCTAAAATACAGTTAGCTTACCTCCTAGTAACCAATTTCCTATATTTTCAAAACTATATTCTTGATTATAGATTTTGAGGTTTAAATAATGAACTTCCAAGATTATTATATTTTAGTCTTTTAACATTTTAGAAATTTTATTTTAGTCCACAAATTTTAATGTTTGAACTATTTTGGTCTCTCAAATTGAAAAAATATCTATTTTAATGGTTGAACTTTAAAAAATCATTATATTGGTCCTTATCTTTATTATACTCTTAAAAAAATGATATTGTAGATTTGAGTATGTGTAGTATCATGTTAACTTAAACATGTATGTAAATCATATAAATGAGACAGAAATGTTAAATAAGAAAATATGAGGTGAAAAGTAATATATCAAGGACCAAAATAATTTTTTTTTTTAAAAAAAAACCTCAAAGACTAAAATAGATATTTTTAAAGTTCATGTGAGTAAAAAATATCACAGACCAAAAACAAACAAACTTGAAAGTTCAAGAACCAAAATTAATCTTAAACCAATAATATTAGAATAATTTTGAGATGACTTTCAATAACAATGCAAGTTCTCTATAAACAGAATATTTTTTAACCACTTTTGATTAGGTAACCAAACAACACTATGAAATGAAAATTTTAAATTAATTATTTTTAATGGGTTTAAACTACTTTTTCACTGCATTCATTGTCTTTTACAATAGAAAATGGAATTGGACATTATTTAAAAAAAAAAAAAAAACGTTGAAAGATGATTGTTTTTAATATTCAAATAATTTAATAACATTACTTTTTTATGAATTTTTCTTCGGCCTCGATGATAAAACACAATTATCTAAAAACCCAACCCTATTTTTTCAAACAATAATGAATTTAATATTTTATTTCAAAGCACATCATTTAAAGTGAGGTTACAAAAAGTACTTAATGCACTGCCCATTAGTGATACTTTTTTCACATTAATTTTCCACTCAATTGGGTCATTCATGTTGGTGGGTTTACAACTATGATTATTGGCCACGTGTTTATGAAATACTTACCATGATTTTATTGTGTTGAAATTTATTTTTTTTTCTATTCAAATAATGTTAACAATTTGTTATGTTTATTCAACATTCCTTTCAAAATTTCCAACAATTTAGCCCCGTTTCATAACCATTTGGTTTTTTGTTTTCGAAAATTATACTTGTTTTTTCCCAATTCCTCTACCACGGTTTCATCTTTATCAATGACACATTTGAATTCTTAACCAAATTCTAAAAACAAAAACAAGTTTTTGAAAACTACTTTTCTTAGTTTTCAAAAATTATCTTGATTTTCGAAAACATGGAAAGAATGTATTAGAAAAACAAAGAAACTTGTAGGTGGAAATAGTGTTTATAAGCTTAATTTTCAAAAACAAAAAACTGAAAACCAAATGATTTTTTTTTTTTTTTGACAATACTGAAAACCAAATGGTTATCAAACGGGGCTTTAGTTTTTAAATTGAAATAGGTAATGATTTAGCCTTATAGTTTATGATTTTTTTTTAGTTTAACAACATTTGAAGGTGGAGAATTCAAATCTTTGACCTCTTGATCGAAGCTACGTGTCAATTACCGATGAGCTATGCTCACTTTTGCTAATATAAGTTAAAACTTGTAACGATAGTCCCTACCATGAAAAATCTGATTAAGATATAATGAAGTTTCTTAGCTATATAGATGGATAAGTTTTTCCTTCTCTATGAGTAGTCTGTTCTTATTTAAATTTTAAACCATCAATATCAATTCTTAATAATATTTTGAAATCCCTTTAAAAAAACAAATAAATAATTAATCTTTTGGAATCATTGTTATGATGAAATACTTTAAGATTCACTATTAAAACTAAATGGCTTAGTTCTCAGATGGCCTTTTAAGTTTGGTTGGAAACATTTACATGATGGTTATTTTTAATTAGTTTAAATTATATGACATGTTTTAATTGTATTAGAATTATTGTATGGAAACCTTGTACTACTAATTAATCACCAACTATGTACTAGTGGAGTTTGGCCTTATATATACAAAATCAACTTTAGACACCACCAAGAGTTGACAAATGTTTATAAGTATATATATTCATGTACATCTTTGTTAGGGTGATTTTGTCAGATAAGGTCCTACACCATTGACTGGATCACTAATTATCTTTTTTTTTTTTTTTTTTGAAGCATCACTAATTATCTTTTGATGGGCTTAGGTATCACACAAAACTCACTTACACACTATCAACGGTTAGTTAAGGGTTTATGTCCAATGTGAATAACATCATATCATTATGAAGATATGTGAGTTCGGTTGTCCCCCACAAGTGGTAATTAGAGCCATGTCCCGAACATAGTCTTGTCCAGTGGTGGATCCAGGATTTTATGTTAGAGGGGCACAAGTTCATATAAATGTAACTTTAGAAGCATTGATATGATATTTAAATGGGAAATTGTGCTAAATGACTACAAAAAAAAAAAAAAGCATTCTTGATTTTTGGCTACGGAAGTTCGGATTTTGTAGGCGTGGCTACCGAAATTTTAGGAACCGTTTTCTGGCTTTTTTTTGGACGTTTTTACCCCTGGTATATACAGTTATATATAAGCGCCGTTAACAGTCTTTTTTGTTGCAAAAGTCCACTTTTTGCGTGGTGGATGGATCCCTACTTACATGGGATCAGTTGGCGGTTTGTTTTGATCCTGATTTACCTATTTTTTAGGCTTAGGCTTTTTAACGGTAAAAAAATTATCTTTTTCAGCGGCATGAAGCAGTCAACAGATGGATTACCCAAAAAAAAAACATCATAAACAATTCCATAGTTGTATGTAACAGTTCAATCTACACAGACAACATGCGTACGATATCATAGATGTATATACTAATACATACACGTTCACATGTAGACAATGAATGGTATATAACTGTTCAAACAGACGTACGTAAGAGCATGTATGTATATAGATGTACGAGATAGTAGTTGTACATATCAATATATAAATGTATGAGATCATGGATGTATATACTAATACATACACGTTCACAGGCAGACAATGTACACATGCTTGCCAATACATAGATTGCAAGGTGCATGGGGTATATAACTCCTCTCACACTCTTTCATATGACCACACCACAACATACTTTCCAGAGGAGTTTGCAACAATGATGGAATAGTATTTATCAGTACATACCGCTCTGGTGGGTTCGACCTCCTCACTTTCATCATTTTTTGTCCGTCTGTCCTTCCCTTTGGGTCTATTCGCATCCTGGATGTTAATTAGGGAGTTTTATTCTCTAATTTGTAATTCACAAGGGGGTAATTATAGCATGTTTTACACAACCTAAAGAGTAAATACAGAGTCTTACCTCCACGGGCTTAGTCTTTTTTGGTCTCTGCTTACAATCGAGCGTAATATTCTCGGAATGCATGGAATAAACAAAATCCCTAAAATCTCAGGGGAATGTATCAATTTGTTGCTAATATAAGGGAATGGGAATGAAGTTGTTACCTTGGTTTGAATTTCTGAGAAATTGTACAGTCCTCGCACAGAAGGAGAATCGATGGAGGATGTGGGGCGAGTAAGAGTCTCGACGGCGCGACGGAAGAAGGTCGTCAGCACGACCAATGTGGGTCGTCGGCGCGATGCGAGAGGTAGGGATTGGTATATACTCTGTGTTGGGAGTGGAAAATGGTGGGAAATGGAGGATTAAGTCTTTCAAGGGGTGGAAAATGGTGGGAATGGAGGGTTGTGGAAGATGAAGATGGATAGACGGGCTGGTGCATGAAGGCGGTTCTGGTGGGAGGGTGGGCGGTGTTATGACAACTCATAATTGCAGCAGGTAAGGTATCATAATTACTGTGTTCTTATTTGTTTTTTAATTTTTCAGGTATTCTTAGTTGCAGGTAGTAAATCTTCCTATTGACAGGGATGTTGTTTCTAATTAATGGAGTTCGAAGGTGTTTCTCTCTACTGAGGGAGGTTGAACTTTGTACTCCTTCCCCAATAAAGGTATTTACTCCTTTTTCTGGGGAACAACTCTTTCTTGTCGTAACAATATGATACATCTGATTTTCAAAATAGTTTTGTGTTCTTGGATTTTTTAATTTCAAACCTCCTAAAATGTCTCCAACTTATTTTTAGGGGTATATTTTATCTCTCTTAAACTCTGATTTTGGTTTTAAACGTTAAGAACACGTTAGGAAGTTTGTTGGGGGGAATTTTTGTCTTGTACAAATAGGGATTTATTAATCAGTAAATCGTTTAGCCATCTATTTAATTTATAAACGTTCGTAGCCATTTTTCAAGCCACCTATTTATTTATAGCCATTTTTCTTGTTACCCCGGTTAGGCAGCCCACTGATTCATTATTGTTTTTCATCTCTCTGTATTCTTTGGCCCATTTAGTAAAGGTCCATTCCGTTATCAGCTCATCTGTATTAGGGAATTTGTTGTTATTTGTAATATATGAGCTGAAGGCAAATCTAGGATTTTATTCATGGAAGATTCGAGAGAAGAAAATTAGTGAGAGAGATGAGTATTTTTTGTAAGAGTTTTTCTCCCCAGGTCTCTATATATGGTTGATGGAATGATCAATAAAATATATAGAAGCATAGGATTTTCTCTTGCATTCCTCTTGTTCTTTCCTTTCCTTTATTTCTTTCAGAATGTTGATACCTAATACCGATTAGGTTAAATTACAAGTTTAGTTCCTGAACTTTCGGGTTTGTGTCTATGGTTCCTAAACTTAAAAATGTGTCTAATAGAATCCTAAACTTTCAATTTTGTGTCCAATAAGTTCATGAATTTTAAATTTTGTGTTTCATAGGTGTTATTTGACTTTTTTCAAAATTCATAAGCTTACTAAACACAAAATTGAAAGTTTATAGTTTCATTAGACATAGAATTCAATTATATATGAATGTTTAGGATTTAAATTGATACAATTATTAGTTTGGAGTTTTAACCGACCCCAAAGTTTAGGGGTAGAATTGATTTTTTTTCCTAATTTTTTAAAAAGAAACCTATAAGCTCATTTCATACTCTTTTTAGGTAAAAAAATACCACTTTGGTCATTGTACTTTGGAACTTATTCTATTTTATTCTCAATAATTCCAAATGTCCAAATATAATCCTTGTACAATTAGTCTATGATTAACTTTTTCAAAACAAATTTAGTCTCTATTAACTTTCGCTTTATAAATTTTGAAAACATATTAACAATGGTGTCTTTTCTTAAGTGAAAATTATGATTATTAGTTTAACATGTTCTATAAAAAGTAACTTCAAATTAATAATGACTAATCTAAAGATTTATTGAAATTACATATGCTAAATTTGAGTATATGAAAGTACAAAGATCAAATAGTATCTTAATATTCTCTCTATTTAAGAGGTGGATTTAAATTCATTAAAGAAAATGAAAATTTTATTTATTAGATAGTGATAAAAAAAAACTTAAAAATATATTTTAAAAATTTGTAAATTATTCCGTTTGAAAAATCAATATATATATTATTTACGAAAATCAAAACTAAAAATCACGGTTGTCTAAAAAAACTGAAAAATAAAGGAAAAAATCAAATATGAAGTGTGTACGATTCGAACTTGAGATTGGACCGAGGGGGTCACCTAAAAAAACCGAACTATTAAAAAAAATGAAAAAGGAAAAAAATGAAAATAACATAAAAAAATATATGATGTGCATAGGATTTGAGCCCAGGACCGAGCAAAAAAACCAACAAATGAAAGATATTTTTTAACTTTTAAATGATAAATTATAGGGGAAATACACTTTTAGTCCCTGAGGTTTGAGTTAGGTTTCATTTTGGTCCCTGAGTTTTCAAACTCAACAATTTAGTCCCTGAGGTTTGAGATAAGGAGCAATTTGGTCCCTACCATCCATTTTGCTATTATATCTAATGGGCTGCTGACGTGACACTATTATTTTAATTAAAAAAAATTAATTTTTTATTTTTTAAAATAAAAATATATTAAAATAGTAAAAATATTTTTTTTATTATTTTTTAATTCCACTGGTGGGGCCTTAAGGGCTAGCTTCTCAGCATTCACTTTGCCTTTAGCAGGACACTGCCTGACATAATGTCCCTCTTTATCGCAATTAAAACATACCTTATCACCTGTCCAACATTGACCAGAATGGCGCCTATTGCACGTGGCGCATAAAGGAAGGATAGGAGCTGACCTCTGATGCTGCTGCTGACGAGGGGCCTTGGCCGGCGGACGTGCGGGCATGGGAGGAGACTTCCTCTTAACTCCTGACGATGAAACTTCTCCCCAACGAGGCTGCATCTTCCTCGCCACATTTTTATCCATGATCAGTGCGTCTGTGAGCGCTTCAGCGAAGGTTGTGGGTCTGCTCAGGGCCACAGTGTTGGGTTTTATGCCCTAAAACTCGTAGGTAGTGAATGATGACAAATTGTTCACTTGTCTCAACACGTTGTTGAGGTTTGTACAATAAAGAGTTATTGTTACTAAAATTGCACAATTTGACCCAAATCCAATAAACTAAGATCCTAGGTTGTTTAGATGAAACTTGAACTAGTATGTGGGGACATACGGGGATCAGTGTTCAAGTAACAACCTAAATGGTCTATAGTATAGGGATAAGGCTGGGTACCTTATCTTGGTAACACTATGTGATACGACCCACTTTGTATTCGATACAGATGCAATGATCCAAAGCATCCATGTAGGAGACATGCGAGTGGGGGTATCCTGTGCAATGAGTTTGCATAAGACCGAACCGCGAAATAGTAACCACTAGATGTAACACCGTTGACTAGTTTAAGTTTCTATTTCAATAGGATGACCTAGGTAACTCAATCTCAATCCTGAGTCTTTTATGAACTCCTTTTCAGGAGGGATTGTCATTAGATCTGTATGGGTGAGAGTGGCCAGTTCGCCGACTCAATAATCCTACCATTTCAGGGGCAAGACCGAATGGGGCTGGGAACATAACAGTACAAGATGAAATTCACTCCTTCCCCTATTGGGGCAAGTAGATGTGTGTTCCCTTAAGGGCTGATTCCGGGTCTTGAACAAGGGCGCCCATCCTCTTCTAGCCCGAGAGGAACTGCTGTTTATTGATTGGATCATAAACAAATTGTTCATTAGAGGAATCAGTGGTACTTAAGGATGCAGAGGTAACCCAGGGGTAAAACGGTATTTTGACCCAGCTGGCGTTACGAACACTCGTGAAGGATTGACTTACTGTTATTGGTCGATATCCATGGACACAGAAATATTCTACAGTGAGAAGAGTGCAGCTGTGGGTCTTTAGTGGAGTGACCCACAGTTAACGAATGTTGACTAACTTGGTTAATGAGTTTAGCCAATTAGTCTCGTATCATTGGAGCTTCTGATCTGTAGGTCCATTAGGTCCACCTGCTAGCTCGTAAAGGGTTCTGAGGTTAAATAGTCTTGAATAGAATTTGAAGTGTGTTCAAATTCGTTAAGGGAATTTTATTGTATTTGATACAATTAAAATAATGTATAAAGATACATTATAATATAAGTTTAATTGGTGAATTAAACTTTATATTATAAATTAATTTTGGATATGATTCAAAATTAATTAACGAGAGAATTAAATATTTGAAGGAGTTCAAATATTAAATATGAATTAGATTCATATTGAAACTATAGGTTAAATTTAATGTGCATGAGATTCATATTAAAACTGTAGTATATGAGAGAGTTATTTGAATAATGATTCAAATAGTAAATTAATTAAATATATGATATTTAATTAATGAATTAATTAATTAGAGAATTAATTAATTTAATTTAATTAAATGTGATTTGATTAAATTAATTCTATAGTTAATATTAATGTACATTATGATGCACATTAAAACTATAGGTTAAATAAGAGAGATTAAAATTGAATATGATTCAATTGTAATATTAATTAAATATTGTCAACAAGAGCTTAGCTCAACTGGCAGAAAGTTGTACGGATAACCACAATGTTTGTGGTTCGAACCCCCTTCCCCATATATTGTCAAAAAAAAAAAAAAAAAAAAAAAAATAAATAAATATTGGATATTTAATTAATGTGGATTCAATTAATGAGATTAATTGAATGACCAATTTAATTCAATTTAATATGATTCAAATTGAATTAAATACCTTATGTTATAATTGATTTAATTAATATTGTTTTAATTAAGTTAATTATAATTAATTAATTAATTAAATGATTATTATGATTTAATTAATAGACGACCAAGGTCGTTTGGATTAGATCCAACGATTGAGATCTAGTAGGGTAATAACTCCCTCCCCACTTATCGTACAAGGGAGAGGGAGTTCCCCAACTGATCGTACATTCTCTCCTTTCTCACGAAAAAGACAGAGAAAAGGTTCTCTCTCAACTATCTCACTATCTCAACCAAAAACACAACAATCTTCCTTGCTGTGATTCCCTTCCCAAGGCGAGATCGATCCCACAATCGAGATCTCAAGATAGCCCGAGAGAATATTGGGTGTTCTTGCGTGGTGGTGTCACTTGGGAACATTGTGCAGAATTTTTTCAGCCTTGTTCTAGTAAGTTTTCTTAATCTAAAATTGTTTAGATTGTTATTTACAACATGCTTAATCTGGAAATAGGATAGAAAATAGTTTCTATGATTTCTTGCCCAACGTACTGGTATTCGAATAATTGAAATTAAATCACGCTCGATTTAATTCGCTTCTGCTAGATGATTCAATTCCTTCCTATGGTATCAGAGCCATTTCGTGATTTTAATTTCGATTTTAGAATTTGCGTTGTGGTTTTTGGTGGGATCGATTTGCATTATGAATGTGGTTTGCTTTAAAGACTGTTTTAGTATTTTTTGGCATTAGATTTACATTTTTTTTTTATGATTTGATCATGTAAGGGCCCATGTTTTTGGGGAAAAATTAATGTAAATCGAGTCTTGTAAGTCCGTGTCTAGAGTTTTAGGATCAATTTGTTGATCGGTGCTCGAATCGTGGTTGAAATCGGTGAAAAACTGCTGCTGGAAACGAAGAACAAAAGTTGTCCAGAGGCCTAGCGTCGCGACCCTGCTCAACGGCGTCACGACGCTGAAGAATAATGGCTGGAAAAAATCGGGACAGCGTCAAGACGCTATGCCCTCAGCGTCTCGACGCTGTCAGTAGTTTCCGTATTCACAGAACGTTGAGCGAAACGTGCGGCGTGGAGCAGTTACTTCAAACGGTTACGAAATAACAATTATTTGCGTACATAATGTTTCGAATGTGGGAACTAGAGTAGTTAGTGCATGCGCGAGTCTGGCATCCTCGAGGTCGGTAGTTCGATCCGAACGTGGGGCTTTTTTTTTTAATTTCGCGTGCAGCTGCTGGTTTGATTCGGTTCAGGTGGTTTGCGGTCCGGTTCATGCTGGTCTGGTTCGGTTCAAGGTTATATTGGGCCGGTTTGAGCAATTTGGGTCCGGTTTGGGCAATTCTGACACGGTTCGGGCTGGTTCTGAGCGGTTTGAGGTGGTTCAGACCAATTACAAGGTGGTTTAGGGCTAGATTTTGAATTATTAATGTAATTTTTCATTATTTTTGCCCTAGGATGCCAAAATACCGGTCTTTATAGCTATTTAATGCTTTATGCATGTCATTTAGCTAGATCCCACCATAGGTTAAGCATGTTTCATGCATATTTATGTTATAAATGTTATAATATATGATAATTATGCATGAATTTACTTTTCAAAAAAAAAAAAAATTATGCATGAATTTAAATTTCATGAGTTATTTAGTATAATTGTTATATTAAATATATGAAATTTGAGAAGCATGATGCATGACATTAATTAGATAAATATAAATTGTTATATTTTATTAATGTAACATGCATGCTTAGATTTATTTTCATAAATATTAATATAATAGTTATATTATGAATGGAAATAAATTTCAACGCTTGATTTTCATGTATAATTTTAATATAAATTGTTATATTAAGTTAAATGAAAATGGAAGAGCATTGAGCATGACATTAATTAGATTAATATAAGAGTTATATTATATTTATGTCGACATTCATGTAATTTTAATTTCGTGGATGATTAATTAATATAATCGATATTAATTAAATGAAATTGAAATTGCATGAAACATGACACCACTTTAGATTAATATAATCGTTATATTATCGGCGTCATGAGCGTTATGGTGTTTAATAATTTGAATTAGATTGTTATTTGGAAACACCATAGAAGCATGTTATTGGGCTAATTATTAAAATTTTATAATGGTTATAAAATTGATTAGAAACCGTCAACCTATAACAAAGAGTTGCATGCAAACATAGGACCTTAGATTATAATGAATTAATTTTAAATTGTTTAAAATTAATTAGACCTAAGCTCATTTTAATTCTAATAAGATTAGAATTATTTTCTTACTTAGGATTAAAATAGTTTTAATGCACTAAGTAGGAAAAACATTACTATGGTTATAAGGGAACTCTCCCGGTGAAGTTCTATCTAGGTTGGGGGTACTTAAGTTGACGGTTACGGAACACCTCCTACCTGAGAACAGATCTGGAACCTGAGTTGAATTAATCATAGTCTAATGTTAGCATGCAATGTCACTAGGTAATTAAAAGAGTTTAATTCACCTAGACATTAGAGTAAAGACCTCTATATAAGAGTTATATACAGGCATAGACTTAGATAGATTCATTTAGCCGGAATTTACCTAAGTAATAGACCCTTAAATTATAAAAATACTTAGTGGGAGGAAATATATCAAAACAAGATTTTCATAAATCAAGTTTTGCTCTCACGTCCTCAAGAGTTCACAACGTGAGGTCCATGCTTGGCGTTGAGTCACCCTAGGAGTGACCCCCTACGGATGGTGTTTGCATGGATCAATATCAAGGTGAATGAGGGAGTATTTTATAGTAAGTGGGAGCAGGACACGTGTCAACATATCCTACGGTCTCCTTCATTAGGTTGCACCGTGAGATTCCTATGATTGGCCTGCGAGTCGCCCTGGGTGCGATCACCCTACGGAGGGCTTGATCATGGGATTCGAAAAAACGCAAACTCCAGAAATGGATAGGGTTTCTTAGGTCCATTCCCAACTTTGACTTTTCCTACAGTAGCATTGTTGGGGTCGACCTCTGGAATCTGAAAATGGAGGGTCACACTTACGGAAAATCGTTAAGGTGTTAATGGTTTCCTGACCGAAAAAATGGTAGCTAAAAACTATTGTAATATGAGTTATTCTGGTAATAGGGATTTGCTGAGATTGTCTCAATTCAGGGGAGGTGTAGCTGACTGCCCTACGGTAGCTGTTGCTCTAAACCTCTGAAGTATCGTTGCAAATATGTATCATATATTTGGGTCGATGATTACTTTTGCTAAATTGATTGGATTAAAACAATATTATTTTGTGTAATGTGTTTAGTGCAAAACAAGTAATTTGTTGATTCAGTGATAATTTCTATGTGCATTGTCTTACGCCAATTGATAACGGTTTGAGATACAACTAGCTTAAACGACAAACTTGTGGTAAATGATTTTAGATTAGCCTTGAGTGAGGAATGTCCTCAGGCCCAAATGTCTAGTTCATCTTGAATCGTTTATGATGATTATGACATTAACTGCCTAGCCAATGTCGATGACAATGAATGTGATTCATTGGTCATTGAAACGTGCATAGTGGAAAATGAGGGTACAGCCTGAATTTTTTAATTCAGGTGCCACTTACCACGTTTGATTTTCCTTTCAAGGAATAAACTCATGGCAACTGTTGCAAGTAGGTGAGATAACTCTCAGATTTTGATCTGGAGAGTATGTCTCAGCTATGGCAGAGGGGCACACTAAGTTATTTTATCTAGTGGCAGAAAATACACATTATTAGATAATGTGTATATATTTCCTAAAGATTAACAAAAATTTGATTTCTATAACGTATATGTTGGGACAATGCTGCTCTATACCTTTCTCTGCTAACGCAGTTTTATTTTAAGAAAGGGAGTTGACATTTGTTCAGCTTTACTGGAAAATAACTTATGTGTTTTTAGACTAATCGAGAGTAAAGCAAGTCATGAGCACTGAGTTGTTTAAGATTGCTTATACTCAGAGAAATAAAGGCAAAGGATATCTCCTAAAGGAAATACCTTTCTTTGGTTCTTAAGGTTAGGCTATTTTGATCTCAATATGATTGGGAGCTTAGTCTAGAGTATACTTCTAAGTTAGTTAGAAGAAGACTCTAATACCAATTAAGTCATGCCTTATGGGCAATATGACTAATAGATCTTTTACTGGAAAAGAACTAAAGAGCCAAAGAACCCTTGAAGCTTATACATTTGGATCCTTGTGGTCCAGTATGTTAAAGCAGTGGGAGGATATGAATAATTAATCTCGTTTATAGATAATTATTCAAAGGTATGAGTATCTCTACCTAATGCAATTTAAGTCTAAAGCTCTTGAGATATTCGAAGGGGTTTAAGACTGAAGTTGGAAACTTGTTAGGTGAGATAATAAAAACACTTTGATCTGATCAATGCGTTGAGTATAGGGACTTGAGATTCCAGAACTATTTGATAGTACATGGGATCACATCCTAAATCTCAGTTAGGAGTAATAGAACCCTATTGGATATGGTTCAACCCATATTGAGCTATGCTCAATTGCCTGGCTCGTTTTGGGGTCATGAAGTGTTGACTTCATTACATACTTTGTAGGTTACTCCAAAGGAAACGAGGAGTGGATATTTCTTCAATCCACAAGAGAATTACGAATTTGTATTTGACAAATGCTACATTCTCAGAAGAAGAACATATGAGAAATCATAAACCACAAAGTAAAGTCAGTTTGAGTGTATTAACTAATGAAGCTATAGAAAAATCAACAAGAGTTGTTGATAAGACTGGTTATACAATAAGAGTTGTTGATAAGGCTAGTGCTTTTTGTCAAGTCACATCCATCTCAAGAGTTGAGAATGCCTTGATGTAGTGGGAGGGTTGTTTTATAACCTGACCGTTACATGGGCTTATTTGAAGCTCAAGTCGTCATTCTTGATGATGACATAGAGGATTCATTATCTTTTAGAAAAAAAATGAATGATGTTGACAAGGACCAATGGTTTAAAGCCATGGACCTGGAAATGAAGTCTTTGTATTTCAATTCCATATGGGACCTTGTACATCTGCTTGATGGGTAACACCTATTGGTTACAAGTGAAGGGAATAAAAGTCCCCACGCAGCGGAAGCGCATCGATTGGACCTTTCGCCGTATATTAATTAACATTAAAATACCGTTACGAAAACTCAATCAAACTTTAAACATACTTTAAAGTTGCTGGAAAATCAGTTTAAACATGCTGAAAAATAAATCCAAATTTATTTTCATGCTTTTCTAAAGAAAATGGGAAGAACCGTTACAAACCTCCGTTGTAGACTTGACCGTTCTTCGCCAATGACGCTCCAACGAACAAAACGCAGCAACCTCCTTTGTCTCGTGATCGCTAGAAAATTATTCTTGAATGACACAATAACCACAGAGGTTACACCGGTATGACTCTAGGTCTAGGAGGCAAAAGATTTGTGGGAGTCTTTCTCTAAGAGGGAGGCTAGAGAGAATTCTAAGTCTTGTCTTGAAAGTCTAAGAGCAAGAGCAAAGTGTCAAGTGTCCTAAACCAATTAGGTCTAGTGTTCTATTTATAGAAGAGAGGCCATGAATAAAATATTCAATTAAATCAATCTTTTCAAAAATTGATTCAATCTTATTCCTTATTTAATCAATCATGATCAATCAATTCCATAATTGATTAATCTTTTCCACAAATGACTAATTACTTCCATAAGTGATTAGATCATTTCCATAAATGATTAATCACTTCCTTAAGTGATTAATTATTTCCATAATTGATTAATTCCCGGTTAATGAATTCTTTAATTAATTAACCACCAATTAAATATCACATATTTAATTTCCAGCCTTGAATTAATTAATTTGCCCAAATAGATTTAAGGCCTTAAATTAATTAGTTCATTATTTGAACTCTTTCAAACTTCCATAAATTTATATTTGAATTTCTTCAAATATTAATTTTTCAAATATAAATTTCTCTCATAATAATATATCAATATATATTACATTTGTTTCCCTTACTAAATTGAACATTTTCAATTTACATTTATTACTTAGTTGCCTCAAATTACTTTATGAGCTACCAGTGGGATCTAATGGACTTGCAGATCAGAAGCTCCAATGATGTGAGATTAATTGGTCAAACTCATTAACCACATTAATCAATATTCGTTAACTGTGCGTTCATTCCACTATAGACTCACAGTTGCACTCTTCTCACTGCAGACATATTTTCTGTGTCCACGGATATAGACCAATATCGACTAGTTAGTCCTTCACGAGTGTCCGTAACACCAGCTGGGTCAAATTACCGTTTTACCCCTAGGTTACCTCTATTTCCTTAAGTACCAGTTCTCCTCTAATGAACAACCTGTTTGTGGTCCAACCATCAAACAGAAAACCCTCTCGTGTTGTTGAGAGGGTAGGGCCCTTTGTTCAAGACTCGGAGTAACCACTTAAGGGAACACTCATCTGCTTCCCTAAAGTCGGGAAGGAGTGAATTCCATCTTGCACAATTATGTTCCCAGCTCCCCATTCGGTCTTGTCCCCAAAATGGTAGGCTTATTGAGTCGGCGTACTGGCCACTCTCACCCATACAAATCAAATGACAATCTCTCATGAGCAGGAGTCCATAATCAACTCAGGATTAAGACTAAGTCGTCTAGGTCGTCCTAGTGAAATAGAAAACCAACTAGTTAACGGTGTTATAACCAGTGGTTACTATTTCGCGGTCCGGTCTTAGGCAAACTCATTGCATAGGATACCCCCACTCGCATGTCTCCTACACGAACGCGTTGGATCGCAGCGTTTGTATCAAATACAAAGTGGGCCGTATCCATAGTGTCACCAGGATAAGGCACCCAGTCTTATCCCTATATTATAGACCCTTTAGGCTGTTTCTTGAAAAATGATCCCATATGTCGCTACATATAGTTCAAGACTCATATTACAGCCTTGAATGTCTAGTTTATTGGATTAGGGTTATTATTAGGCAAAGACAAATATAAAATAACTAATAACAATTAATGGAAAAATATATCAATATTATTTCATTAATATCCGGTCAACGGTTACATTCACTATCTACGAGTTTTAGGGCATAAAACCCAACAACAAGTGGATTTACAAGAAGAAACGAGACATTTAAGGTCTCAACCAGCAGGGTCCATTGAGCAAGATCAAAAGCAAAAGGGTTTGCAAGCTTAAGTGGTCCATTTATGGATTGACCTAAGCATTTCGATCTTGGAATTTAAGATTTGATACTATGCTCAAAATTTTTGGCTTTAATCAGAACATTGATGAGTCTTGTGTTTACAAGTAATCATCAATAGTTCAGTAGCTCACTTAGTGTTGTATATGATTGATATCCTAATCATTGGGAATGATGTAGGCTATCTTACTGACATTAAATGTGACTAGTAGCTCATTTCCAAATAAAAGTTGGGAGAAGCTTAGTTTGTTCTTATGTTCTAAATTGTTTAAAACAGTAAGAACAAAATGCTAGCCATGGTTCAAGCGTTTTATATCTATAAATGTTGATTAGATATGAGATGCAAAATTCTAAGAAAGGTTCACAACCTTTTTAGGGTAGAATTCTTTTGTCTAAAGAACTGTGTTCTTAGACACCTCAAGGAGTTGAGGAATGCCGTATGCAATAGGCAATGTCAGTGAGTATCAATCTAATCCAGGATATGATCACTGGAGAATCGTTAATTATATTCTCAAGTATCTTTGGAGAATGAGGAACTATATGTTGGGTTTTATGCCCTAAAACTCGTAGATAGTGAATGTAACCGTTGACCGGATATTAATGAAATAATATTGATATATTTTTCCATTAATTGTTATTAGTTATTTTATATATGTCTTTGCCTAATAATAACCCAAATCTAATAAACTAGACATCCAAGGCTGTAATATGAGTCTTGAACTATATGTAGCGACATATGGGATCATTGTTCAAGAAACAGCCTAAAGGGTCTATAATATAAGGATAAGACTGGGTGCCTTATCCTGGTGACACTATGGATACGACCCGCTTTGTATTTGATACAAACGCTGCGATCCAACGCGTTCGTGTAGGAGACATGCGAGTAGGGGTATCCTATGCAATGAGTTTGCATAAGACCGGACCGCGAAATAGTAACCACTGGTTATAACACCGTTAACTAGTTGGTTTTCTATTTCACTAGGACGACCTAGACAGCTTAGTCTTAATCCTGAGTTGATTATGGACTCCTGCTCATGAGAGATTGTCCTTTGATTTGTATGGGTGAGAGTGGCCAATACTCCGACTCAATAAGCCTACCACTTTGGGGACAAGACCGAATGGGGAGCTGGGAACATAATCGTACAAGATGAAATTCACTCCTTCCCGACTTTAGGGAAGCAGATGAGTGTTCCCTTAAGTGGTTACTCCGAATCTTGAACAAAGAGCCCTACCCTCTCAATGGCACGGGAGGGTTTTCTGTTTGATGGTTGGACCACAAACAGGTTGTTCATTAGAGGAGAATTGGTACTTAAGGAAATAGAGGTAACCCAGGGGTAAAACGGTAATTTGACCCAGCTTGTGTTACGGACACTCGTGAAGGACTAACTAGTCGATATTGGTCTAGATCCGTGGACACAGAAAATATGTCTGCAGTGAGAAGAGTGCAACTGTGAGTCTATAGTGGAATGTACACACAGTTAACGAATATTGATTAATGTGGTTAATGAGTTTGACCAATTAATCTCACATCGTTGGAGCTTCTGATCTGCAGGTCCATTAGGTCCCACTGGTAGCTCGTAAAGTAATTTGAGGCAACTAAGTAATAAAAGTAAATTGAAAATGTTCAATTTATTAAGGGAAACAAATATAATATATATTGATATATTATTATGAGAGAAATTAATATTTGAAAAGTTCAAATATAAATTTATGGAAGTTTGAAAGAGTTCAAAATAATGAATTAATTAACTTAAGGCCTAAAATGTGTTTGGGCAAATTAATTAATTCTAGGTCGGGAATTAAATATGTGATATTTAATTGGTGGTTAATTAATTAAAGAATTCATTAACCGGGAATTAATCAATTATGGAAATAATTAATCACTTAAGGAAGTGATTAAACATTTATGGAAATGATCTAATCACTTCTGGAAGTAATTAGTCATTTGTGGAAAAGATTAATCAATTATGGAATTGATTGATCATGATTGATTAATTAAGGAATAAGATTGAATCAATTATGAAAAAGATTGATTTAATTGAATATTTTATTCATGGCATCTCTTCTATAATTAAAACACTAGACCTAATTGGTCACAAAACTTGACACTCTTGAAAGACAAGACCTAGAATTCTCGCTAGCCTCCCTCTTAGAGAAAGACTCCCACAAGTCTTTTGCCTCCTAGACTTAGAGACATACCGGTGTAACCTCTGTGGTGATTGTGTCAATCAAAGAAGAAATTTCCAGCGAAGAATAACGAAGGCTGCTGCTGCGTTTTCGTTCGTGGAGCGTTGTTGGCGAAGAACGGTCAAGTCTTCAACGAAGGTTTGTAACGGTTCTTCCTCTTTTCTTTAGAAAAGTTTTAAAAATAAATTTAGATTTATTTTAGCATGTTTAAACCAATTTTACAGCGGCTTTAAAGGTTGTTTAAAGTTTTGTTTGAGTTATCGTAACAGTATTTTAATGTTAATTAATATACGGCGTAAGGTCCAATCGATGTGCTTCCACTGCGTGGGGACTTTTATTTCCTTCACTATATGCTCGTGTATGGCACTAAGGATTTGATCCTTACAGGATACACTGACACATATGTTTTAACTGGTAAGGATTTGATGAAATCTACATCAGTGTCTGTCTTCACTCTTAAATAGAGGAGATATAGTATGACATCGCATCAAGCTAGGATGCAATGCAGCCTCGACCTATAGGCCAAAAACTACGCTGTTTGTGAAGCAGCAATCGAGGCTGTAAGACTTGGAAAGTTTGAGGCTGATTTGGAAAGTGTTCCAAATATGACCTTTCCTAATGCAAGACAAGCATGCACATTGAATTGAATGAAAGTATTGATGATCATTCACAAAGGCTCTCTCGGCTAAAGTGTATGAGGGTCATCTAGATGGTCTAGATCTACGAGATATGTACACAGATGTAATCTAGGGCAAGTGGGAGAAATGTAATGGGTATAGTGGATGCCCTAGTTTATTGTATTTGTACATAGTATATATACGTTTTATGTATTATACATGTATCTATACACCCATTGCCATGATAGATTATTGTACATCCTACTAAGCTAGAGTTTTAGTTCAAATGGGAGTTGTTGGGTTTTATGCCCTAAAACTCGTAGGTAGTGAATGATGACAAATTGTTCACTTGTCTCAATACGTTGTTGTTGAGGTTTGTACAATAAAGAGTTATTGTTACTAAAATTGCACAATTTGACCCAAATCCAATAAACTAAGATCCTAGGTTGTTTAGATGAAACTTGAACTAGTATGTGGGGACATACGGGGATCAATGTTCAAGTAACAACCTAAATGGTCTATAGTATAGGGATAAGGCTGGGTACCTTATCCTGGTAACACTATGTAATACGACCCACTTTGTATTCGATACAGATGCAATGATCCAAAGCATCCATGTAGGAGACATGCGAGTGGGGGTATCCTGTGCAATGAGTTTGCATAAGACCGAACCGCGAAATAGTAACCACTAGATGTAACACCATTGACTAGTTTAGGTTTCTATTTCAATAGGATGACCTAGGTAACTCAATCTCAATCCTGAGTCTTTTATGAACTCCTTTTCAGGAGGGATTGTCCTTAGATCTGTATGGGTGAAAGTGGCCAGTTCGCCGACTCAATAATCCTACCATCTACCATTTGAGGGGCAAGACTGAATGGGGGCTGGGAACATAACAGTACAAGATGGAATTCACTCCTTCCCTTATTGGGGCAAGTAGATGTGTGTTCCCTTAAGGGCTGATTCCGGGTCTTGAACAAGGGCGCCCATCCTCTTCTAGCCCGAGAGGAACTGCTGTTTATTGATTGGATCATAAACAAATTGTTCATTAGAGGAATCAGTGGTACTTAAGGATCCAGAGGTAACCCAGGGGTAAAACGGTATTTTGACCCAGCTGGCGTTACGAACACTCGTGAAGGATTGACTTACTGTTCTTGGTTGATATCCATGGACACAGAAATATTCTACAGTGAGAAGAGTGCAGCTGTGGGTCTTTAATGGAGTGACCCACAGTTAACGAATGTTGACTAACTTGGTTAATGAGTTTAGCCAACTAGTCTCGTATCATTGGAGCTTCTGATCTGTAGGTCCATTAGGTCCACCTGCTAGCTCGTAAAGGGTTCTGAGGTTAAATAGTGTTGAATAGAATTTGAAGTGTGTTCAAATTCGTTAAGGGAATTTTATTGTATTTGATACAATTAAAATAATGTATAAAGATACATTATAATATAAGTTTAATTGGTGAATTAAACTTTATATTATAAATTAATTTTGGATATGATTCAAAATTAATTAACGAGAGAATTAAATATTTGAAGGATTTCAAATATTAAATATGAATTAGATTTATATTGAAACTATAGGTTAAATTTAATGTGAATGAGATTCATATTAAAACTATAGTATATGAGAGAATTATTTGAATAATGATTCAAATAGTAAATTAATTAAATATATGATATTTAATTAATGAATTAATTAATTGGAGAATTAATTAATGAATTAATTAATTTAATTTAATTAAATGTGATTTGATTAAATTAATTCTATAGTTAATATTAATGTACATTATGATGCACATTAAAACTATAGGTTAAATGAGAGAGATTAAAATTGAATATGATTCAATTGTAATATTAATTAAATATTGGATATTTAATTAATGTGGATTCAATTAATGAGATTAATTGAATGGCCAAATGAATTCAATTTAATATGATTCAAATTGAATTAAATACCTTATGTTATAATTGATTTAATTAATATTGTTTTAATTAAGTTAATTATAATTAATTAATTAATTAATTAAATGATTATTATGATTTAATTAATAGACGGCCAAGATCGTTTGGATTAGATTCAACGATTGAGATCTAGTAGGGTAATAACTCCCTCCCCACTTATCGTACATGGGAGAGGGAGTTCCCCAACTGATCGCACATTCTCTCCTTTCTCACGAAAAAGACAGAGAAAAGGTTCTCTCTCAACTCTCTCACTCTCTCAACCAAAAACACAACAATCTTCCTTGCTGTGATTCTCTTCCCAAGGCGAGATCGATCCCACAATCGAGATCTCAAGATAACCCGAGAGAATAGTGGGTGTTCTTGCGTGGTGGTGTCACTTGGGAGCATTGTGCAGAATTTTTCCAGCCTTGTTCTAGTAAGTTTTCATTGTTTAGATTGTTATTTACAACATGCTTAATCTGGAAATAGGATAGAAAATAGTTTCTATGATTTCTTGCCCAACGTACCAGTATTCGAATAATTGAAATTAAATCACGCTCGATTTAATTCGCTTCCGCTAGAGGATTCAATTCCTTCACACAGAACCACGAATTTCCTCACGGAGGCCTTTTATGAACCTCTTGATCTTCCTTTCCGGAGCGCTGACGAGGTCGGGAGCGAAGCGAGACAACGCAGTGAACTTCCTTTCATACTGCACAACGGTCATACTTCCCTAGGTCAGATGGAGGAACTTAGCTTCTTTATCATCTTTGACGGTCTCCGGGAAGTAATAATCGTACAACAGGTCTTTGAACCTTTCCCATGACATCAGCTGATTGGCATGATCTTCAGCAGCTGCCACAGACTGCCACCACATGCGAGCGTCATCCTTTAGCATGAAGATTGCTCCTCTAATCTTCTGGGGATCATTGCAGTTCATGAGATCAAACAGTGCCTCTAATCCAGCGACCCAACGCTCTGCTGCCAAGGGATTCTCGGACTGCCCGTCAAACGAGGGAGGCCCGTAGCGCTTGAAGTCTCTAATGAACTGGGATTCATCTGCGTTCCCAGGTGCCCAATTAGGATTCCGCGGTGGCCTAACATTTCTCTGGCCATGTTGTCGAACATGGTCTGGAGGGCTTCCAGGCTGATCAGCATAGGAGCCGCAGGAGGGACCGGAGGAGGAGGGGGAGGCGGAAGGTCGTCTCCGTGCTGAACAGGGGGGATCGGAGGATTAACTTCCTGCTAAGCGTTGACATCACCTACTAGATTTTCTTGCGCATCAGCTGAGATTCTAGGTCCACGACCACGACCACGAGCCATCGATTGGAAAGACGGTGCTAAGGTCAAGAACAAATAGCAACCAGGATTACAGATCTAACCTAAAAAAGCTAGGCGACAACCTAACCCTAAAATCATGCAACAATCAGGCATCAAGGCAACCTATCTAACCACCTAAAGGCAGCATCCTAAGCCTAGCTACTATATAACAAGCAACATAGGAAAACAACATGCTCAGACAAGGCAAACAAGTCACGTAATAGGGAAAATCAAGCAAGCCATAATAATTATGCAAACAATAGAGTAAATCAGAACAATCATGGCAACATAATAATATCTTAACTAGACCAACGTGCCTGGTGATGGAGAGGAGAACGAGGAAGACCATAACCCTAAACATCCAAACAACCTAGATTTCCTAGGCCAGTCTACAGGAACAACTCTGCTCTGATACCAACTGTAACACCCCAGGATTTCCAATAACTATCCTAGCGACATTACCAACTCCTAACCAGAACTAACCTATGCACCGAAAATTTCGGCAGCATAACGGCGTACATAGGCTAACCCAAAATTTTCCTTACACCTGCTGAACAAGAAAAAAACACTTCTATAAAGCAATACTAAACTACTTCCCACTCCACAGCTCAGCAGAACATAAACAGAACCAACAGACAGACAGGTCTCGCATAATCAACTATTAGCTAAAACCAATCACATCTTTAAACAAAATCTTGAAACGACATCTCATACGAAAAAAACTTATTTAACCACTAACTGAATGAATGAATGGGGTTCTTGAAAACAAAAACAACTAATTCCAGGGATTAACAAGAATGAACTAGGACTAACCAAACTTAACAACTTTTAAAAGTAGCAAACACAACTACCCTAACTAAAACCTAAGAAAGTAAAAGCAAGAACATTGCCTCTAATTATGGTTCCTCCTCATAAGCCTCCTCCGCATCACCATGGTCCACGCAGTCCTCATAACCTGAAAAATCTGGTAGTTGGGGGGAGAGAGAGGGGAAGGGGTCAGTACACTAAAGTACTGGTAAGTAACCCCTACCTGAGAAGCCATCAAATAACAAGCAACAAACAACGTGCTTTTCATGCGCAAGCAACATACTTTTAAAAGCAGTAAACATAATATCATGCTCAAAAGCTAGTACATAAATGACTCTTCTAAGCCATAACGCATGCATCTCTCTATGCAACTCGCTAACCACACAAGCTCCACGAGCTCACTCAACGCTCATATTTAGCCCTCACATGGCTCTCCAAGATTGATCCTTCGAGTCGCACTGTCCCCTAACCATTTGTACCCAGGGCCACAATGCTCTCTACGGAGTTCGACGTTCGACCCTTGACCATTTGTACCCAAGACCTCAAACTGTGCATCGCCCTTTGACCATTTGTACCCAAGGCGCACCGATGACTTAGTAAAGCATTGGCCCTTCCCCAGGCGCCCAACACTTGCTTACTAGACTCATCACACCGACCCTTGACCATTTGTACCCAAGGCCTCGATGCTCCTCTTACACCAATGGTGACGTGCCACCCCTCGACCATTTGTACCCGAGGTGCACTGACACTCACCCAACTTTCCTTTCTTTCACACTTTAGGTCCCTGACCTATATCTCACATCTACTAGAATGCATATGCCCTGCAACATGCTTCTAGACTCATGAGTCATGCCCACTAAGCATTACACATGTGACCACATCTCTTAACTCATGCTTGACTCAGAAACGCAAATAGAACCAACATGCTTGCAACCATTCATCACTCAACAACAATTCATGCTTTTCCACGGAATCATATACATATATATATATTCAAAGAACAGAAACAAGAGAACAATTATAAAGCAAGAAAACATTCAGCATGCACCACACAGTCAAACAGACGTCAGCAAGTAAGAACTACTTACAGGAAGCTCTAACGCTCCTAAACGATCCTAAAGGACTAATGGAAACAACCGGAAGAGCCTAAAGAGCTCCAACTACAAACAACAATTACCAAGGGTTAGAAAACAACTTAGAGCACCTAATAAACTTGAGGAAAGGATCTAGAGATGCTGGAATTTACCGTTCAGCGTCTGAAAGACCTCGAACACGTGCTGTCCAGCAAGCGAAGAAGTTTAAAACCACTTGCTTAGAGGCCCTAAGCACCAGGTGTTCAAGTTTAAGGCTCCACGGACGATGGGTCACCAAACAGGGATGATTTCGAACCCAAAACGGCTCCCAACAGCGCTGGAAAAACAAGAAACCAATCACGACACTAAATTCTAAGGCCGAACAAGTGTGGGTAATCTAAATTTGAATTCGGATATGCATGGGTCACGACAAAAACTTACCGAAAACGCTAAACGATGTCGCAATGACCCAAAACGGGGTCGAACACCACTAGACAGAAGCGAAATCGCGAATGACGGGACCCCGAACTGCTACCTGCGCGAGATTTAACCAAAACCACGCAAGGATTCTTAGATCGGGCCTTAATCAACCTATAATGAGGAGGAAAACGGCTTACCCACGAGCTTATAAGGCTGAAACACAGAGGAAGGAGAAAAAGAAGCCACGGATCTGATGAACCAACTGATAGAAACGCGCGGAGCATAAGACCCACGTGGCGGCGGCGCTCGGCTACATCGGTCGGCGACTGAGGCGATGGCGGCTCGGCTGTTGGCGGCTGCGACACACACTAGAGGGGCGGACGACACAGACAAGCCCACAGAAGAGAGAGAGGTGCACGCGGAGAGGGACGGGGACCTCGCGAGTCCTGCAACCGGCGGACGAAAGCGCGAGAGGAATGAAGAGATCGACGGCGGCAGCGCGACGTGTACAGGCGGTAGAGGCGGCGAACTCGAGCAGTGCCTGGAGGAGGTTGGCCGGCGCTGGAGCTTCACTGAAGGGGGCTGGGTGGCTGCACAAGGGAGAGAAAAAACAAGATTTTCTTTTGGGGGGGGGGCGGTTGACTAAGAAAAAGAGAGGGAAAAGAGAGTTTACTTCTAGGGTTTCCTTGCTCCCTCTTTTCTTAAGACTTGAATTAAAAATATAACCTTCCCTCACATTTAAAGACTCAATTAAGGCCCTTCAAGCCCAAATCGACTCTTAGAATCTCTATAAGGATTAGGCCATATTCTTAAAATTAAATTCACGAAGGAAAAAGAATTTCTTGGCCTAAATACAAATTACCCACTCCAAGCAACCACCAAAAACAATAAATAATAATCAACCTTTAGCAACCAAAGGTACTAAAACTCCGAATTAAATAAAAATTTAACAGAATTATTCGCACCTGGAAATGCGGGGCGTTACATTGGGTCTCTGTTTCAGAGTCGATCTTCTCACTGGCGTGGATCTTCGAATAGTGGCCGTGGGTCTTGATTCGCAACAGTGATCTTGATTTGGTGTGGGTTTGTTGGCATGGAAAGGAAGTAGAGAAAAAAAAAGTAAGTCGCCGGTAGCCGGCTGCCGGCGGTAGATGTTCTAGTTGGTGGGTTGAAGAAGAAGTGATAGGTTAATGAAAAAGAAGAAAGAAGAGGAGAAGGATAGAGAAATAAATAAAAATGAAAAAATAAAAATATTTTATTATTTTTATTCATTTTTTATTTTTAAAAATTTTAAAAAATATATTTTTTAATTAAAAAATAGTGTCACGCCAGCATTCTGTTTGGTTTTTTTTAGAAAAGTAAACAAAAAAAAGAAAAAAAATTAGAAAAGGAAGGTGATTAGAAATGGACACCCTTCTCAACTCGGGTCAGACTTGACTTTTTTTTTCGTTTTTTTTTTCTTTCTTTATTTATCTATTTTTTTAATTATTAATATTATATTAAATTTATTTAATTTGATGATTATCACTTTTTAAAAATATTAGCTTCCCTTTCATTTTCTAAATAATGAATCTAATGGTTATGTTTTTTTTTTAATAATTTATTATTATTTTTTTTAATTTTAAAGTTTGCATTTTTTAATATATATCTATAATTTATATGTTTTGTAGTTTGCATTTTTTTTTTTGTTGTCTATATCATTTTTTTTTTAATAAAAAACACCACATATTAAAAACTAACCATTCTTAAATATCTTCAATTCATTTTAAAAACACGATTAATTTTTTTTGAGAAAGTATTTAAATTTGTTTTGACATAGAAAATACAATTACATTTCAAAAACTAATCATTCTTAAACAAATCCAATTCAATTTCAAGTACAATTTATTTTAAAATCGATAATCAATTCACTAATTACTTGTCATAAATCTTTTAGCAATATCATTCTCAAGTTAAACATATTTAAAATTAAAAAAAAATTACAAGGCAAATTGAGAGCTTTTATTTCAAATTTATTATTGTTAGAAATAACTATTAACATATTTTAAAACATTTTAACTTTATCTAAATAATTAGATTATCAATTTCAACAAGAATATATATATGGTCTTTCCGTTAAGAAAAACCATTATTGACTAGCAATTTTAGTAAACTATATAATTAATTTATATTTTTAATTCATTGCATTGTATTACAAAGCCATACATATTTATTTTAAATGCTAAGTAAAAATCCATATACTTATTTTTAAATTAATTGTACTTGAAATTGAATTGGAAATCTTAAAGGATGGTTAGTTTTTAAAATGAAATTGTGTTTTCTATTTATATATAAATTTAATTATGTTTGAACGATATAAAGTTTTATCGAAAATTTATTGAAAATAATGTATCATAATTTTCGAAAAATCTATTCGTAACATTAGTTGAATTTAATATGTGGTGTTTTGTATTAAAAAAAATTGTTGGATCGGTATGACAACCCTAGAGGGGGTGAATAAGGTTTAATAAAACTTTTTCCTAAATTAACCCAATAAAACTAATTAATACACTTTTTATAAACAATAAGAAAATTTCAATTTATGCAACAAATAAGATGACAAAAAGTGTGATAATTTAATTCTATCAACTAAAGCATGCAATAAATTGCTTAAATTAACAGCAAAAATAAAAAGGAAAGAGTTAGAGAAGAAGACACCATAATTTTTATAGTGGTTCTGTCAAACTCGACCTACACCACTCCCCAAGCGCCTCTTGGGAATTTGAATAAAAACCTTTCGACTCTTTCCACAAATTAGAGTCCAACCATTACACCACCGCTCCTTTTACGGGTTCAAGAGCAAACCCGATCCTTTCCACGGTTTAGGATCAAACCGTTACAAATGTTTGAATTTTTGAAGAACACAACACAACTCTCAATAGAGTGGATTTACAAGTTTGAGCACTCAACAAATTGATCCTCACAATACAATAAAACTCTCTCAAGAATAACATGAAAAGAAAAATTTGGAGCTTGGAGAGAGCAAGAATGGAAACTTTTTGATTTGAGAGGATTGTAAAAATGTAAAATTGTTGGTAAAAAATTTGGGGAGGAAGATGAGTTTAAAAAGAGAGGGAAATGGGGTAAAAAGTTCAATTTAAATTTGGACAATTGGATTTGAAGATAAAGAAAAACAAAGGGTGGAGATTAAAAGAAATTTAAAAGTAAATTAGAAATTTAAAATAATAAAGATAATAATAATAATTGTTATAGGTAATTTTGGACCACCCCGATGCACAAGGAGCTGGGGAGGACATCCGAGCAAAAATAGGACTAGGAGACCGACTCAGAGGAAGAACCGACCAAAGGGCCGAGCCAACTTGGCCTGACCCATATGGTCGGCCCGACCTTAGGTCGAGGCTGAGGATTATGGTCGACCTGCTTGCACGGGCCGAGCTCGATCACCTCCTTTCAGTCCCTGATGCCTCTGGTTGCCCTGGTTCCGCCTGGTTTGTCCCGAAACGCCTCCGAATTCCTAAAAACCTTAGGAGCATGAGCATGTATTTATACCCCTAGTCACCATTAAAGAGAGGATCCGAACTCTAATCCCGAACTCTATTCTCTACTCTCTCATTTTACTCTTACTTTCTTGCTTCCCATCGTTCTGCTTGCTGACTTAAGCATCAGAGTCGGTGTGGCAAGCACCACACCGGTGTGTAGTTTACTGTCTTGTAAGCCACGTCTTCCCCCCTCACAAACAAATTTACTGTTGGTGGCACGTGAAGGTCAGGTGAGTTCCTCTGACCAAATTTGACCATCAACAGTTGACGCCGTCTATGGAGAAGAAAGCTTGCTAAATCTGCACATCGGTCACCTAATGAGCAAGAGGATGGAAAAGAGAAACCAGAACCCAAGCCTAGAAACTTCAGAAAATAACCGTCAACCGCAGAAGTCGAAAGATGAGTTATGCGCAAAAAGCTCCAAGACGGACAGAGACTACCAGAAGAGCAGTGCGAAGGCTAAGGCCGAGGCCGACCAGAGATGTTCATCCAAACTGATTAGGAGGAAACCCAACAGGAGATCAGAGCCATCCTTGGAGGACAAATCAACAACAAGCACAAGCCTTGACAAGATTGAAGACACCAGAAAAAAAAGGTTGTCAAGGAGTTGGAAGACATCCCATCTACATCCAGGACTAAGGCAACGAGTACCAGAACAAAGCTATCAGACTGATGCCAACCCTAAGCTATGGTCATCCTTAGGCCGAGGCCGTGGCCGACCCTAGGCCAAAGCCGAAGCCGACTATCCAAGACCTCTAAAGTGACCCCAAGATCACATAATCAAGGCAAATCATATTGCCAATGTAGTTGAGCACAAGGCAAGATCCAGATTGAAGCGAAGGAGCCGGACACGAAGGACAACATATTGTTCAAAGCCAAGATTGAAGCCAACCACAGATATGGATGAGGCCGAGGCCGACCTCAGATATGATTGAGGCCGAGGTCGAGGCTGACCTGAGCCACGCTTGAGCCCGAGGCCGACCATAGCCATGGTTGTGACCAAAGCCAACCCTATTGATTCAAGCGAAGATCGACACCATGCGAGTCTGGGCCCCCGGGTCTACCTTGCCTCATCTAGTTGAGTCCACATATACATGCGAGCCTAAGGTTTTCAGCTTTGTGCCCACGCCCACATGCGAGCCTAAGCTTTTCAGCTTAGAGCCCATGCCTCTACATGCGAGCCTAAGCTTTTCAGCTTAGAGCCCATGCCTCTACATGCGAGCCTATAGAGCCCACATTTATATGCAAGCCTATAGAGCCCACGCCTACATGTTAGCCTAAGCTTCTCAACTTAGTGTCCACGCTTATCATGCAAGACTAAGCTTTTCAGCTTAGAGCCCACGCCTCTACATGCGAGCCTATAGAGCCCACGCCTATATGCGAGCCTATAGAGCCCACGCCTACGTGCGAGCCTAAGCTTCTCAGTTTAGTGCCCACGCTTATCATGTGAGCCTAAACTTTTCAATTTAGAGCCCACGCCACTACATGTGAGCCTAAGCTTTTCAGCTTAGAGCCCACGCCCTCTTGCTAGCCTAGACTACCAAGTCTACCTCGCTTCAACCAGATTCGAGATTACGTGAGCCTGAACCACCGAGTCTACCTCACCTCATCTGGCTTGAGCACTTTCACATCAGGCGAGCCTGGACTACCGAGTCTACCTCGCCTCATACAAATTGAGACTATGTGAGTCTGGACCACCGAGTCTACCTCACCTCATCTGGCTTGAGCATCTTCACATCAGGCGAGCCTGGACTATCGAGTCTACCTCGCCTCATCCAGATTGAGACTATATGAGCCTGGACCACCGAGTCTACCTCACCTCATCTGGCCTGAGCGTTTTCACATCAGGCGAGCCTGGACTACCGAGTCCACCTCGTCTCATCTAGACTTGAGATTGCATGAGCCTGGACCACCAAAGTCTACCTCGCCTGAGTCAAGCTCACCTGGCTGAGGCAGAAATTGAGCATATCTTGTCGAGGTCGAGCATAAACTTTAAAGGTATTATCCTCTTTACTCAACTATGCTTTATGTTTTAGTGAAGTCTTACTCGAGATTGGGGGCTACCCAAGGGATATGCACTCCCTATAAAACAAAAAGCACACTAGCATGACATGTCTAACCAATGATTACATGTTCTAGCCTATTCTTTCATTATTTTCCTACAAGGACTAACGTATGAATGTAGGGAGCTAGATTTTGAGCTAACAGGGGTCCGAGGTCGAGGCCGACCCTAGCCTCTTCCCTCATTTTTCTTTTGCAGAGATTAACTTTTTGATGCAGGACTGTGAAATCCTCTGCTTTTCCTATTTTTACTTGTGGATAAGCCCCAAGCCTTGGATCTGGAACTGCTGTGCTCGACCTCATCCCGAGGCTGAGGCCGACCAGATAAGCAAGAATGAGAGATTGCTGTGCTCGGCCTCTAGCCGACCAGAGCCATTTTTGTAATCCCTCACTTTTCTCATTTCTATCTCACCTAACCCCTATTCAGGGAGTTTTTGTTTTGTCTATTTCTATCCCATCATGTAGGATAACAATGAATCCGCACGGAAGTCAGCATAAAGCAAAGATCATTACTCTTAAATCGGGCTTAAGGAGCTCAACATATAGCAATAAGTCACCCTGAATCCCAATTCAAGAGTGGGGGCTTAATGTTATAGATAATTTTGGACCACCCCGATGCACAAGGAGTTGACGAGGACATCCGGGCAGAAATAAGTCTAGGAGACTGACCCAGAGGAAGAACCGACCAAAGGGCCGGGCCAACTTGGCCCGACCATTCGGCCCGCTTGCGCGGGCCTAGCTCGATCGCCTCTTTTCGGTCCCTGGTGCCTCTGGCCCCCCCGGTTCTGCCTGGTTTGTCCCGAAACGCCTTCGAATTCCTAAAAACCCTAGGAGCATGAGTAGGTATTTATACCCCTCTTCGCCATTAAAGAGAGGATCTGAACTCTAATCCCGAACTCTATTCTCTATTCTCTACTCTCTCCTCTTGCTCTTACTTTATTGCTTCCCATTGTTCTGCTTACTGACTTAAGCATCGAAGCCGGTGTGGCAAGCACCACACCGGTGTGCAGTTTACTGTCTTGCAAGCCACGTCTTCCCCCCTCACAAACAAATTTACCGTTGGTGGCACGTGGAGGTCAGGTGAGTTCCTCTGACCAAATTTGACCATCAACAACAACAACAACAATAATATATATATATATATATATATTTAAATAACAAAAAATGTCCATGTGTTGCTCTCTCATTGATCCACATGTCAGCTTTGGATTGGTCCATTGATGCTGACTCAGCCACCACGACATCGCCACCAGTATTTTCCGTTAAATCTTGTTTCGACTATAACTTCTTCGTTTTAGCTCCGATTTGAGTGATTCAAGAGGCGTTGGAATCTTTTTACCGAGCTCTACGCTATGGAAACATTAAAACACTAAAATTTTCAGTAATTAAAAATTGAGTTTGTTATCATCAAAACATTGATTAATTAATTAAATAAAATTAATTAATTTGAGATTAAGGGTCAAAATGCCAACAAAAATGATATAGACAAGAAAAAAAAATGCAAACTACAAAACATCTTAATTATAGATATATATTAAAAAATGCAAACTTTAAAATAAAAAAAAAAACCAATTATTAAAAAAAAACATAACCATTAGATTCATTATTTAGAAAATGAAATGGAAGCTAATATTTTTAAAAAGCCATGATCATCAAATTGAATAAATTTAATATAATACTAATAATTAAAAAATAGAGAAATAAAGAAAGAAATAAAAAACGAAAATAAAAAAAAGTCAAGTCTGACGCGCCTCCCAAGAGGTGCAACAAAGTTGAGGAGGGTGTCGCGTAGCGACACTCTTCTTCTCAAAATACTTTTCTAATCACCTTCTTTTTCTATTTTTTTTTTTCTTTTTTCTTTTTTTTTTTTTTGTTTACTTTTCTAAAAAAACCCCATTCTGTTAGTTTTTAACGGAAAAATGGATGGAGTGACCAAAATGAAACTAAAACCAAACTTTAGGGACTAAATTGTTGAGTTTGAAAACTCAGGGACCAAAATGAAACCTAACTCAAACCTCAAGGACCAAAAGTGTATTTTTCCCTAAATTATATCTATATATCCAAATCATTTTAGATTGGTGGCACGCGATCCCCTTTCCCCTTCATAGATCTGTCCTTGGTCGTGTCAGATGGAATCTTCGGGTATCGAACAAAGAAGTTGTGATCCTTGAATTAGTCATGGGGAGATCCATGGGTTTGCCTCTATTGGGCAAGTTGTATACTTTGAAGAAAAGGAGTTGTGTCTTGGATAAGAGCAAACTCTCAAAAAGCCTAGAGAGACATATAGATGACTATTTGAGGGGAATCTCGGTTGTACTTTGTTCGAGTGGATGAATATTGTTGGGAGTGCATCCAAAGTCTTACATTAGCTAGATAAGGATGATCATGAGTATATAAGGGAGAACAAGTATCTCCATTAGTATGAGACATTTTGGGTGGAACCAAAAGCAAAGCCATGAGGGCCTATGTCCAAAGTGGACAATACCACGTCATTGTGGAGATATGTGAGAGTTTGGTTGTCCCTAACACTAATACAACTTTTGGGATGAGTTAATTGTCACCTTTGGCCAAGTTTTAAATATGTTAACAAGTTAACTCTCATGTTTTATGACATTGTGAATCATGATCTCTATATTTTTTTCAAGTAAATAACAAGGAATTAGTTCAAGGTAAAGGACGAGGATATTTTCTCCCTATCTCCTTAGTCTCATGTATTTGTATTTCTAAACTTTGTTATTCCTAAAGTTATTTATTTATGATTTTGTTTGATGTGTTATTATCAAATTTTAAATGACATGAGGAAGCCTATGAAATAATGTATTTGGTTAGCTTAAGTCCAAAAGGTCAAGTTACATTAGATGTACTAGTTCGCATCATACACTATGATACTCCACCTTGTTGGAATATTTTATAATGACATAATTTTTACATGTTTTAAATTACATTGGCTCAACCGATACATACTAAAATTTAAGTATTGAAACAAATTAAACTGATCCAAATATTTAACCATATCAAAATTCAAGGACTATGTTATGACAGAAAACATTAATCAACGTAACAACAATGAAAGGGAGAAGAGAAACAACACAGATATACATGGTTCACTAACAGTGTGTTAGCTACATCCACGGGCAGAGGGAGAGAACGATCTTATTATGAGAGGAGTATTCAGAATACAGAGATTAGGGCAAAAAATAGGTTAAGAGGGTTTATATATGACACCACTCTTAACCCTAACATAATAGGCCCAAAATAAAAGCCCAAAACGAAAATCATATCTAATATATCTCTATACATAATTTAGCTTAGGGGCTGTTGCCCCTGAATCCCCACCTGGCGCGTCGCCCCTAGACCCCGACTCGCTGACCGAGCAGCGAGACCCCCGTACTTGGTCGTTCGGAGCGGTTTATATCAGATTCAAGGCATATCAACAAATCTCCACCTTGACTTGAACTCTCTCACACATAACAGATGAACCAGATGTACGCAAAGAAAAAGTACCATATGCAACTCGAAAGTCACCAGATTCTCCCTCTGCTTCATAAGGTCCCATACGGACCATTTAGCAAGTCCAAACAATGTTGGAACTTGCCACTTGAAACTGGCTTGGTGAACATATCAGTGGGGTTATCAGCTGTCCCAACTTTCATCACCTTAATCCTCTTCTCATTTCTCAGGAAGTGATATCTAACATCTATATGTTTAGCCCTCTCATGATGAACTTGATCCTTGGCTAGGCATATTGCACTCAAACTATCACAATATACAATAGCCTGATCATGATGCAGACCAAGGTCACCAACTAGTCCTTTCAACCATATTGCTTCTTTAGCAGCTTCTGTTAGTGCCATATACTCAGCCTCAGTAGTAGACAAAGTAACTGTAGGCTGTAGGGTTTCCTTCCAACTAACAATAGAGCCACCAAGGGTAAACACATAACTAGTCATGGACCTTCTACTGTCAACATCTTTAGCATAGTCAGAACCAGAATAACCAGTCACTAAACATTCCGTGTCACTTCCATAAACGAGACCAATATCAAATGTACCTCTAAGGTAACGAAAAATCCTTTTCACAGCTTGCCAATGTTCCTTTCTAGGTTGCCCCATGAACCTACTGACAACACTCACAGCATGTGCAAGATCAGGCCTAGTGCAGACCATAGCATACATCAAACTTCCTACTGCACTAGCATATGGGACTCGAGACATGTATTCCTTCTCAGCTTCAGATTGTGATGCAAGTACAGAAGACAAACGAACACTTGCAGCACTAGGAGTATCTATAGGCTTAGCTGAAGACATCCCAAACCTGGACAATATCTTCTGAATATATCCTTTCTGTGACAAGAAAAACTTCTTTTTATCTTTTTCCCTATAAATCTCCATACCCAAAATTTTCTGAGCAGCACCCAAATCTTTCATCTCAAATTCAGCACTGAGAAGGTCTTTCAACTTTAGAATATCAAACTTGGACTTAGAAGCTATCAACATGTCATCTACATACAGAACCAGATAAATCTTCAATCCATCACCAAGCTCGTTGTGATACACACAACAATCATACAGACTTCTGTTGTAGCCTAACTCAATCATATAACTGCCAAACCTCTTATACCACTGCCGTGGAGACTGCTTGAGCCCATATAAAGACTTCTTCAACTTGCAAACATAGTCTTCCTTACCAGGACACTGAAACCCCTCTAGTTGGGTCATATAAATCTCCTCTTCCAACTCTCCATGTAAGAAAGTTGTATTCACATTGATGTGGAATTTTCCTTACCGCAAGCGCACGGGTCAAGTAATAATAAAGTGTTCGTATAAACGAGTGTCGTCCTCTGGATTGGATTTTTAAGCAAATCAAGTATTGTGAATTATCTTGCTCAATTTTATTTAGGGATCAAAAAGGTAGTGAATGAATGGTAGGAAACTTAATTCAAAGCAAGTAAAAGGTGTGGAATTTCAATTGGGAAAACTACTTAGGGAATTGATTTCGCCGATTTAGTTTAGGATTGATTTTAAGGAGTAAGTTATTATGCACAATGAAATTATGAGCCAAAGACCCTTTAATCACAACTACCTCTCCTGAGTATAATTGATTCTCATGCAAATTAACCAACTTGATATCCCTATCTAAGTTTATTAATCATGCAAGGCAATTAGATCTTTTAACCAATTCTAAAGTTAATCTAAAACCGTCACGAAATAGAAACTAAACTTTAGTCATGCAATCTTGAGTAAGTCTAAATCAAATCCCCTCTCCCGAGCTAGATTCGAAACTTAAATCATTCAACTAATGGCCAATTAATTGAAAGCATTAAATCAAAATTACAAACATACTAACATTGCACAACTTAAACCATAAATCAATCCATAAACTTAATCAACTACATCAATCCCTAAGCTTTGAGTTTAGCTACTCATGAATGTAAATACAAGCTCAACTAAACATGTAAAAGCCATAAATCTAACTAAAGAAAGGAAAGGGAAAAGAAAACTCAATGTAGGTCGAATCCGACGTCTCCGTCACGATCCCCACGAACCATGGGTTGATTTCCAAATCTCTCCCTTTGTTTTCAGCCTCCAAGTGCTCTGTTCTGTCCTGTTTACGGCTCCCAAAGGCCCCAAATCGAACTCCCCCCAAAACCTAGCCGAAAATAAGCCTTTATTCTGTTTTTCGTCGTAGCGTCGAGACGCTATCAAGACAGCGTCTCGACGATGCCTTCAAAACGCACGTTTCAGGAAAGGAAATTATACATCGTCGAGACGCTCAGGTCACAGCGTCTCGACGCTGTGACCTTTACGCGCCTCTTCTGATATGGAAAGCTAGCGTCGAGACGCCTAAGGGCTAGCGTCGAGACGCCTAAGGGCTAGCGTCGAGACGCTAGTCACCTTTTGACCGAATTTTGACTTTTTTCCATTTTGATTATTTTTCCTTCCTTTGCATGTTTTCGCGTCCTGAGCACCCGATTAACTCCAATATTGCGCTATAGCTCCAATCAACCATTTCCTACAAAATAAACATTAAAACACAATAAAATGGCCCAAAAATCATAAAAGACTAGCTAAATTGAATAATTAAAGATAGCTAGCTATGCTCGGTATCAAATACCCCCAAACTTAAGCTTTTGCTAGTCCTCGAGCAAAATATAAATCAAACATACAGTAGAAAAATGGATGCAACAATCATAACTCAATCCTCAAGACTCAACAGTCAATAACCAAGCAAGCAAGAGACGTGCACACAAGGACCAATGAGGGAGACAAATTAAATTTTTTCCAAAATTAACTTGCACAAGCGAGATCTAACTCAACAAGATCAGACTCTACTAGCTCGGGATTGGATTATTAAACTCTCAGCTCATCTTCCCTCTACACTGGCACTAAGGCTTCACTAATGAGTTAATGCAACAAATTAGTTTGTTTATCTCCATACTTAGGTGCTTTTAATTAACAAATGAATTAAGCATTTAAATGTAGCACTAGCTTTCACACACCCATTGCAGGGACCCTTAACCTGAGTTTTCTCTGGTTGGCCTAACTGATCACAACAGGGGTAGCTATTTTTCCCTTAATCTTTTATAACCATTGCATATTGCGCGCATAAGTCATGACTTTTTTTTTTCTTTTTCAAAAATAACAACAAGAATGATTTTTCGTTATGAACATGATAAACATATATTCTTTTCTTTTCTCCTAAGCAAGATAAAACATGCTAATTTGCAAAAAATTAACTCTTTAGCTCTACCCTACACCTATCGAGGTGACAACAAGCATATGGACCCAATAATTCGCTCCTAAGCATTCAAATCCAAATCTAGCCAAGACAAATACTCTACTCATGCAAGTCATCTCCTAGAAAAATTTTAAAAAGTCTCCCTTTTTGGGCACTTATGCTTACATCTCATCACAAGCTTGAAAATTGACAAGAAAGCCTATCCTAGGACATCATAATCATGCAAAAGTAGCATCCAGAAAACAACCGTATGCATAATTCAAAGAAAGCTCAAAACTATAGCCCGAACTCAGATGCTCAAGGGCTCCACAAACATGCTAATCCACCCCCAAACTTAAAATATGCATTGTCCTCAATGTATAAAGAAAATAAGGCATAAACAAGCATGAGAACAATAAAAGAATGACAGGAGTGAACAATACTGGCCTGGAATGATGATGACTTCTTGCTTGAGAGCTTGGAATCTTGAAAGCTTGAAAGCAAAGGAGAGAAAGAAAACAAGACCTACAAAACAAAAACAAACAATAAATCAAAAACAAAAAGAAAACACACTAAACTTACTTGGGTTGCCTCCCATAAGCGCTTGTTTAACGTCATTAGCTCAACGTGTTGACCGTGCTTCAAGGAGGCTTTTGTTCTGTGAATCCAACAGAGGTGCTCTTTCTTGCACCTTTCCTGTAGCCCATGAAAAGCACTTCATCTTTAGAGTCTTCAACTGCTTTAAAGATCTCTTTTTCGTTCTTGACTCTAATAGTGAGCTCCATGCGCTCAATATCTATAATCACTCGCCCAGTAGCGAGGAATGGTCGTCCTAATATGACAGGCATTGAAGGATTTTCTATCATGTCCATAACATACAAGTCAATAGGGAGGAAAAATCTACCTACTCTGATTAACACATTTTCTACAATACCAACTGGTCTCACCACAGATTGATCAGCCAATTGGAGCTTTACAGGAGTAGACTTAATCTCACCTATATCTAACTTTTTACACAACGATAGAGGAATGATATTAATGCTAGCACCTAAATCACATAATGCTCTAAAAGAGTAAGTACCAAAACTACAAGGAACAGAAAAACTCCCTGGATCTGCTACTTTTTCAGGTACTTTCTGTTGTACTCTGGTGCTGCATGTGGAAGCAAGATAAACAGTGTCAACCTTCTTTTCCTTTCGTTTCTTTGCTAATCACTCTTTCATGAACCTGTTGTATTGGGGCATCTCTAATGCCTCTGCAAAAGGAATATTAATATTCAAATTCATAAAAGCATTCATAAATTTATCAAACTGAACCTGATTATTCTTTTTCTTCTTTTTCTTTTTCTTTTTCTTGGGAACCATCAGTGTGGGAGAAGGAATAAAAGGCTCAGGTTTAGGCTTTTCAGCCTCATCTGCTGATGTGTCCTCCTCAGCTTCCCCTGTAGGTGTTTCATAGTCCTCAGATTCAGGTTCCTCTTCAGATTCCTCCTGGTGCACAGTGATTGCCTTACAATACTCCATCTGGGGTTTCTCTTGTTCAGCTGGGGCCTTACCTTTATTCATGGTGCTTACAACATTCACCAACTGTCCCAGCTGAGTCTCAATGTTCTTGATGGCAGCATTGTGGCCATTCACTGTGGTGTTGATGGCAATGACTGCCTCCTCTAACTTGGTTGTCCTGTTACTTGACTCTGCAATGAAAGCTCCAACAAGATCCTCTAACTTTTTATTTTCTTGAGTTTGAGGGGCAAACCCAAGAGGGTTAAGAACATTCTTATTATTGGCATAAGAGAAATTTTCATGGTTCCTATTGTTAGGGTGATAATGTGTAGGTGTAGAACTATTATTATATCCCCTAAAATTAAAATTTGATACATACTGAACCTGTTCAATGGTCTCCTCCTGAGGTCTAGATGCTAAAGCAGCAGCTGATTCAATTGACTGTGCACTCCCTGTACCTGAAAATTTCATAAAAGCATTAGCGAGGGAGGTCATCTGGGCCTGGAGTGCACTTACTTTATCAACCTCAAACACTCCAGCAGCAATCTTTTTGGGTGTAGACCGCTCAGATGGCCACTGATAGCTGTTGGTGGCCATATCCTCTAGAATTGTGCGAGCGTTTTCCACGGTCTTGGACAACAGAGTCCCACCTGCAGCTGCATCAACAATCGTTTTTGTACTAGGAGTTAAACCATTATAAAACAACTGTACCTGAAGCCAATCGGGGTAACCATGCTGAGGACACTTCCTCAGTAGCTCTTTGAATCGCTCCCAAGCTTCGAACAGCTGCTCATCATATTGTTGTTGGAATGTCCCAATCTCGGTCCTCAGCTTGACCGTCTTTGCAGGAGGGAAAAATTTCTTTAAAAAGGCCTGGACCAAAGCATCCCAAGTGGTGATGCTCCCAGGAGTCATAGACTGCAACCAATCTCGTGCTTTATCCTGCAAAGAAAAGGGAAATAAACGTAAGCGAATAGCATCCTCAGACACTCCATTAATCTTTACCGTCCCACAAATATCCAAAAATGATTTAAGATGAGAATTTGGATCCTCAGTGGGCGATCCTCTGTATGCACAGTCTCGAGCCATCTGAATGAGGTCGGTCTTCACCTCAAAGTTGTTGGCATTAATCGGTGCATAGACAATCCCCGACTGTTGTCCCTGAAACACAGGCTGAAAGTAGTCTCTAATAGGCCTAGGCTCCTCCGGTTGATTTTGGTCAGCCATTTGAAAATTTTCTCTAATTTCCCTTCGAAGCCTATGGATGGTTCTTTCTATCTCGGGATCCAAAGGTGCTAAAATTAAATCTTTATTCCTACGCATAAACAAACAAAACTACCATAAAAAGGAAAGAAAATAATTATGGAAAGCAACAAAGAAAAGAAAACAACTAATCTAAATAAGGAAAATATAATCTAGAAAATGAAACAAAATAACCTAATATGGAATGCAAAAATAGATATGGCAAAACACGAATAAGGAAACTAACCAATAAGGAAAACTAAACTAAAAAAAAAAAAGAATAACAAGAAACAAATATGGAGAAGATTACACGACTAAAAGAAAAACTAACCTAGAAAATCAAATATGGAAAGAAAAACAAATAAGGAAAAAAAATGCAATCAACAAAAAAAATAAAAATACACCCTAAATTAAGATCAAACAATTTTTTCACAATATCAATCTAGCTAAATGTGCCAATCCCCGGCAACGGCGCCAAAAACTTGATGTGGAATTTTCCTTACCGCAAGCGCACGGGTCAAGTAATAATAAAGTGTTCGTATAAACGAGTGTCGTCCTCTGGATTGGATTTTTAAGCAAATCAAGTATTGTGAATTATCTTGCTCAATTTTATTTAGGGATAAAAAAGGTAGTGAATGAATGGTAGGAAACTTAATTCAAAGCAAGTAAAAGGTGTGGAATTTCAATTGGGAAAACTACTTAGGGAATTGATTTCGCCGATTTAGTTTAGGATTGATTTTAAGGAGTAAGTTATTATGCACAATGAAATTATGAGCCAAAGACCCTTTAATCACAACTACCTCTCCCGAGTATAATTGATTCTCATGCAAATTAACCAACTTGATATCCCTATCTAAGTTTATTAATCATGCAAGGCAATTAGATCTTTTAACCAATTCTAAAGTTAATCTAAAACCGTCACGAAATAGAAACTAAACTTTAGTCATGCAATCTTGAGTAAGTCTAAATCAAATCCCCTCTCCCGAGCTAGATTCGAAACTTAAATCATTCAACTAATGGCCAATTAATTGAAAGCATTAAATCAAAATTACAAACATACTAACATTGCACAACTTAAACCATAAATCAATCCATAAACTTAATCAACTACATCAATCCCTAAGCTTTGAGTTTAGCTACTCATGAATGTAAATACAAGCTCAACTAAACATGTAAAAGCCATAAATCTAACTAAAGAAAGGAAAGGGAAAAGAAAACTCAATGTAGGCCGAATCCGACGTCTCCGTCACGATCCCCACGAACCATGGGTTGATTTCCAAATCTCTCCCTTTGTTTTCAGCCTCCAAGTGCTCTGTTCTGTCCTGTTTACGGCTCCCAAAGGTCCCAAATCGAACTCCCCCCAAAACCTAGCCGAAAATAAGCCTTTATTCTGTTTTTCGTCGTAGCGTCGAGACGCTATCAAGACAGCGTCTCGACGATGCCTTCAAATCGCACGTTTCAGGAAAGGAAATTATACATCGTCGAGACGCTCAGGTCGCAGCGTCTCGACGCTGTGACCTTTACGCGCCTCTTCTGATATGGAAAGCTAGCGTCGAGACGCCTAAGGGCTAGCGTCGAGACGCTAGTCACCTTTTGACCGAATTTTGACTTTTTTCCATTTTGATTCTTTTTCCTTCCTTTGCATGTTTTCGCGTCCTGAGCACCCGATTAACTCCAATATTGCGCTATAGCTCCAATCAACCATTTCCTACAAAATAAACATTAAAGCACAATAAAATGGCCCAAAAATCATAAAAGACTAGCTAAATTAAATAATTAAAGATAGCTAGCTATGCTCGCTATCACACATCTAGTTGCTCAACTTCTAAATTCTGATTTGCAACCATGGCTAGAAGCACCCTGATGGAAGTATGTCTAACCACTGGTGAAAATATTTCATTGTAGTCAACTCCTTCTCTCTGTGTAAACCTTCTTGCAACAACTCGAGCTTTAAACTTAATACCCTCTGTAGGTGAGATTCCTTCCTTTTTCTTAAAGACTCATTTGCAAGTAACAATCTTTCTTTCCTTAGGTCGTTTAACTAGCTCCCAAGTCTGATTTTTATCAAGTGACTCAATCTCATCTCCCATTGCAGCTAGTCATTGAGCAGACTCACTACTCGAAACAGCTTCTCTATAGGTGGACGGCTCATGGGGATCCACCTCTTCAACAACCTGTAGTGCATAAGCAATCATATCTTCAAAACCATACCTCTGTGGGGTCGAATGCCAACTCTCCTAGCTCTATCAAGAGTTATACTTGGCTGGCATGTTGTTCCTAAACTAGAAGACTCTGGCTCATCTGTTCTTGTACCTGTATCAACAACTGACACATCAGTTTCTATAGCAGCATGTTGATCTTATCCACTTTGGTGCTGCGATTCATCTTGACCAGAAGTGAATTGCAGCTCCACCTGTTTATCAACATCACTACTTTCTTCTGCTACAACGAGCTTCACAACAGAGTTAAACATAGAATTTTCATCAAATACAACATTTCTACTGAGTATAACTTTATTTTCAGAAGGTGACCAGATCCTATAACCTTTGACCCCATCACCAAATCCCACAAATATACCCTTTTTAGCTCTAGGTTCTAATTTACTCTCATTCGCATGATAATAAACTGAATAACCAAAAACTTTCAACAAAGAGTAATCTGCAGGCTTACCAAACCACACCTCATAAGGTGTTTTGCAATCAATACCTGTATGAGGTCCTCGATTAATCAAATAACACGCTGTGTTTACTGCTTCTGCCCAAAATCTTCTAGGTAAACCCAACATTAGAAAACATGCATCTTGCTCTCTCAAGAAGTGTATGATTCATTCGATCTGCCACCCCATTTTGCTGTGGTGTATCTCTAGCGGTGCGATGACGGGCAATCCCCTCATTCTTGCAAAACTCATTGAACTCAGACCCACAAAATTCCAAACCATTATCAGTTCGTAGCCTTTTAATCTTCTTCCCAGTTTGATTTTCTACTAAGGTCTTCCACTGCTTGAAATTCTTGAAGGCTTCACTTTTGTGCTTCATCATAAAAACCCAAGTCATTCTTGAGTAGTCATCAATGATAGACAAAAAAATATCTACTACCTCCAACAGATTCAACTTGAGAAGAACCCCAACAATCAGAGTGAACATAATCAAGTGTTCCCTTCGCACTGTGAACACCCTTTGGAAACTTACTACAATGAAGCTTGCCAAACACACATTGCTCACAAAATTCCAGATCTTGCACCTTGTGTCCATAAAGAAGATCTCTCTTTGACAAAAGTTGCATCCCTCTTTCACACATATGACCAAGTCTCATATGCCACAACTTAGTCATATCATCTTTGCGAACTGTAGAGGATGCAATAGCAGCAAAACCAGTCAGCGTAGAACCTGCCAGATAATACAGAGTTCCACGCTTGACACCTTTCAGAACCACCTTGGAACCCTTGCAGACATAAGTAACTTCACCTTCACCTCTGAAACTGAAACCCTTACTGTCTAAAACACTCAAAGATATCAAACTCTTGGTCATTAGTGGAACAGGTCAAACCTCATCCAAAGTGCAGAGAAAACCATCATGTGTCCGTATCCTGACTGAGCCTATCCCAACTACCTTACAGACAGCGTTGTTAGCCATAGTGACATTACCACCATCTACATGCTGATAAGTTGAAAACCACTCTCTATTTGGACACATATGATACAATGCCCTAGAATCAAGAACCCAAAGATCTTTAAGACATCGTTCTTCATTTACAACTGGGGCTAAGTCATCGTCTGAATCAGTATTAGCTTCTGTCACTGCGGCAGAACCTTCCTTCTTTTTATACCTATTACTCTTCTTTTTACAGTCATATTTACAATGCCCCTTTTCTTTATAGCAATTACAGATGTCATTCGCTCTAGGATTAGTTTCATTAGGCTTCAAATTTTTACCATTAGACTTCTTTTTACCAGATTTCCTATGTCCTTTACTACTCGAAGCAACCAATTCAGATGCCTGATTTTCTGTAACCGAACCTGCTACTTTATGAAAAACTTCTCTAGTCAGAAGGACAATTTTTACTTATTCTAGAGACAACTTATCTTTACCACTAATAAAAGAATCTACAAAATTCTCATACGACAACGACAAAGATATTAACAGAATCAAAGTAGCATCCTCATCATCTACCTTAACCTCAAGATTACGTAGATCCAACAAAATAGAGTTCAACTGATCTATATGATCTCTAAGGGGCGTACCTTCTTGCATTCGCATATTGAACAAACGTTGCTTCAAGAGCAACTTCTTAGTCAAAGACTTCGTCATGTAGAGGCTCTCGAGCTTAGACCAAAGACCGGCGACAGTACCCACATTCGCAACCTCGATGATGACGTCATCAGCCAGACATAACATAATCGTGGAATGGGTCTTCTCCTCCAAGGTTTTCCATTCTTCTTCATCAGCGTCCGCCTTCTTCGTACCAGACAACGCACCCATAATCCTTGTTGTTTTAGCAGAGATTGCACTTTGATCTGCCACAGACAAAAACTGTTCCTCCCGGTGAATTTGTCGATCTTCACGTTCATAGCTGACATCCTTGTACGCAAAAAAACTGTTGCGGAATAACACGAACCGTAGCTCTAATACCACTTATTATGACAGAAAATAGTAATCAACGTAACAACAATGAAAGGACGAAGAGAAACAACACACAGATATACGTGGTTCACTAACGGTGTATTAGCTACATCTACGAGCAGAGGGAGATAACGATCTTATTATGAGAGGAGTATTCAGAATACAAAGATTAGGACAAAAAATAGGTTAAGAGAGTTTATATATGGAACCACTCTTAACCCTAACATAATAGGCCCAAAATAAAAGTCCAAAACGAAAATCATATCTAATCTCTATACATAATTTAGCTTAGGGGGCGTTGCCCCCGAACCCCCACCTAGCGCATCGCCCCTAGACCCCGACTCGTTGACCAGGCAGCAAAACCTCCGTACTTGGTCGTTCGGAGCGCTTCATATCAGATTCAAGACATATCAACAGACTAAATGATTACTTTTATGAAAGTATAAAAGCAATTGTGTTTTTAAACATTTATTTTTCAAATATTTGTTAAATTGCAAATTTAATTCCTAATTTTGACAGTATTGCGTCTATTTTGATAATTATTATATCTATTAAAAAACAAAATATTGAAAAGTTTCAATGACATCTTTAATTTTTTTAAAAATTTTGATGGCTAAGCTTCTATAAATATTTATCGACAAAATTGCCATCGCCAATTAGAGCTTCAATTAAATCCTTAATTCCAACTAATCTATACTATATATAAAAGGGGCTAAGAGGGGAGAATCTTTGCCTTCCTATTTTGCCCTTACATTTTTAATAAATTCTCACTTTGTCCTTCAATGATAGGACATGACTTTTCGAGTTGAGGTGTCCGTTGAGAGAAATGTTGAATAGTTGCAATGTATACTTGTAGGACATGATTGTTCAAATTATGATATGACTCTTCGAATGTATGTGTCTGTTCATTCAAATGCGTGCAATTAATATCGACAAGACATGACTATTAGGTGCATGTGGTTATACATCAATAGATGCATTTATTCGTGTATGAATACAATCTATGTATAAAAGCATTGAACTATGTTATATAATTATTTTATTTGAGTTAGTTCTTCATTTATTGTCTTCCATGTGTTATTTTCATAGATAAGTGACTTTTTGTAAAGCATGTTGAGATTCATGAATTTCATAGTTATATTATTTGTATCTTTAGATTCAAGAGTTGTTATTTCATGAATTGCACCAAGGTCCTCTGAGAGATTTTGATCCAGTGCAAGTGGTTACACAACAGGACAGGGTATTCTTTCTTGTATGGTTGTAATTTAGACGGTATATGTGAAACATCATGAAAAATATGAAATCATTAAAATGAAAATTTCTGGCCATATATGTTTTACAATATCAAAATATTAAATATCATTTAATAAATTAATTATTTGCATAAAATTTCACTTTGTACTATACATAGGAATTTTCATGAAAAAGTGATAACATGAGAACACTAAAATAATTCTTGCAATGAGTAACTTTTAAAAATTTACAAAAACTATATAATATTTACATTATTAAAAAAAACTATATAATATTTACTTATTACATACTAAAAACGTACTATTTTCTCTTATTTTAATTTAAAACTACAATATTTAACGTTCAATGCACGTGTTTCTTGACTAGTCAAAAGAAATTAGTTCAATTAAACTCACTTGAGGAATCAACGATTTCCTGAAATTATTGGTGTAACGCCCGCAAATTAAGGGAAAATTCAATTTTCTTTTAATTGGGAATTAAATTCGGCTGAGAGGGAAATTGAAATTTGAAAATTTGGAGAAAATTTAAAAGATGAGCTGGAGGGGCATTTTTGTAGATATTGAGATTGCTGAGCCCAAAGCCCAAGCCCAAGATCCCTTCTTTTAGTTGTGCACGCAGCCCTAGGGCTTAGCCATCTAGCTTCCATCTTCTCCTTCTCTTCTCCTTTAACCCACGACCGCAGCCTCATTCCCTTCTTCTTCTTCTTCAATTTGAGCGGTCGTCGGCGGCAGGAGCTCCGTCACGCGTCGTCCGGCAGCGACTTCTTCTCCAGCAGGCGCGGCGGTTCGACGTTAGCAGCAGTTTCCGGCGACTGCCCTCGGTTCCGTCGACAGCAACAGTTTTCGGCGGCGGTACTGTGTTTTTCCGGCGGCTGGGTTGTGTAGGAGCGGCGTTATAAAACCTTAAGCGAGTTCAAGGAGATTTTCGACGGAGTTTGTGTGGGTATATTCCTTTGGCGTTTTCGGCGAATTTAGCTTTGGGTAAGTGAGATTTAAGATTATTTGGACCAATTTCACTCACTAATCAAATACCCATTAATTCTAGTTTTCAATTTGAAGGTACCCATAGCGTTGGAGGCTTAATCGTCGAGTTTGAGCGATAATAGAATCCGACCAGCAAGCTTAAATTCTGTTAAGGTTGAGTTTGACCCTTTGTTGAGTTGTTTAGGCGGCGTAAAATACAAACCAAAGGTAAGTTGAACTTGCTATTGAACCCTTTTTAATTGGGTGTGCATACTTGATTTTCTAAAATATTCATTGTTATGAGTTGTTCTTGAAACTTATTATTATTTATTAAGTGCATGAAAGCTGAGCATATTTAAATTATCCATGAGTTTAAGAAAAGTCATTGAAAGCATGAAATTTATCATTGTTCGTATTTGTTAATGTTTAATATAGTTGAGTTGGTGGTCTCTTGAAATTTCATTAAAGGAATTAGTTTAAATTATTTATAAGTGAAATTCAGCGTACATGAAATTGATGTATGTTCAGAGATGCCTACGCAGGGCTTAGGGACATGAAATTGATGTACCTAAGTCGAGGGTTGTGAAATTGACGCCCTCGAGGTTTCGTGGAATTGACGGCCTCTGTAGGAGACATATGAAATTGATGTGTCTAGAATGTGTATGAAAGTGATGCATATTCTCTCTCATTAGAAATACACATGAAATTGATGTGTCTAAGATATGCATGAAATTGATGTATATCCTAAGCTTAAAAGTAAAGTTTAGAGCCACCAAAATTATATGTGATACTGTTTTTAAAATGTTTTTTTTTTTAAAAGTGTGACCCAATCTCAATAGTGGGGTCACTTACTGAGTATTTAAAATACTCATTCTTTTTAAAATATTTATTTTCAGGTAAAGGCAAGGGCAGATGAAAGGCGATTGATGAGAGACCGTTAGATGGCCATGGGAGGACTTGAGTTTATCTTTTATTCCGCGTTAAGAACCATGTTTTACTTCATTTGAATTGTGAAATCGTTTTAAGAAAATTTCTAGAGGCCTTGTTCATTCATGTTTTAGAAATTCTTTGAGCTTATTTAAAATCTTTGAAATTAGGGATCCCGAACAAAAGTGTTGCTTTAAAGCTTTATTTAAATTAGTGTGTTTATTCCAAATTATTTTGATTTAAAAATGCCTCCAAAGCATGCATTGTCGTAACGGTCCCTTTGAGGCTTATTAAGAAGTCGGGTCGTTACAGCGTTCAATTTTTATTAAATAAAATGGCCAAATGATTTTTTTTTTAATATTTCAATAGGATTCATCAAATGACAAAAATAACAATAACTTAACTCAATTGGCATAAAGTTATAGTAATAATCATAATGTCTGTTGTTCGAATCTCTCCTCCCTACATATTTAAAAAAAAAAACCACATAGAAAATCAAATAACCTTTTACCTCAAAGGATTTAAAAAAATATCCCTAACAAAATATCAAATTGAAATACTATAATTATACTCTAATTATATCCAATCTAAAATTCAAAAAAAAAAAAAAAAATCCCACAAATCCCTCGAGCCAAGGAATGCCAACAAAAAGGAAAATATAACAATTAAAATTCTATGTAATTGAGATTAATTAAAATAACTAGAAGGATAATTTGATGCATATTCGTAAATTTGCCAAATTATAGGAGGCGAGAAAAGCACTTCTACCCAAATTTCTTTGAAATTTTTCTATGGATATTTTTCCAATTTTCTAAGAAAAACAATGTTTATGAACATATTTGGGCTTTGAAAGGCCCCGTTGCTTGGGCTATTAACAACTCTACATTTTCTTAGGCCCAACACAAATAAAATCCATCAACACATAAAAAGGAAAAAGAAAAGAAAAATTGTAATGGGTGGCTAAAATCTAATGGTTAATTGCAAGTATAGCAAGTTTTATAAAAAATTGCAAATATAGCAAATTTTTTAAATTGTTTTTTTAATTTTCGTTTTGCCCCTGTTTTGATTTCTATCACTGATAGAATCACAGTGATAGAAATCGTGATAGAATCTATCACGGATAGAAATTTATTGATAATAGAAACTAATAGTGTATTTGATAGAAACCAATAGTGTATTTGATTACGTGATAATTTGTACCTTTTTTTTCTTTTTTTTTTGTTGAGGTCTCCCCTTCTTTAAATTTCAACTTCCGCTTTGTGTTTTTCTTTTCTTCCGGTTCAATTTCCATATTGTTTTACTTCAGCATCTATAAAAACAAAATCAGTGACATAGGTTTTAGAAACAAAAATGATAGTTTTCTATCAGTGATACGTTTCTATCATTGATAGATTTTTATCACCGATAGGCCTTCTATCAATGATAGAAATCTTCTATCACTAATAAAAATCAATCTATCAGTGATAATTTCTATCAGTGGTAGAAGGTTTTCTATTACTGATAGAATTCAACTGTTGATAGAATAAATTCTATCAGCGATAGAATTCAATCGTCGATAAGTTCTATCAGCAATAGAATTCAATCGTCGATAAGTTCTATCAGCAATAGAATTCTATCGTCGATAGAAGGGTATTTTGGTCATTCGACGGTCTGAAGGTAATTTTTTGCCATATTTGTAATTATTTTTCCAGTTTGCTATATTTGCTAATATTTTGTTTTTGTTTTTTTTTTTTTTTTGTTATTTATGCAATCAACCCAAAAGAAAAAGAGAATGTATATATAAAAAGATAAAATAATTAAAATGATTACAAAAATATGTTTATAGATTCTACTCTACCAATTTTGCTTTATGAGGAATTTACATGTTTAACCCTTATATAACTCAAGGCAAAATTGGAGAAATCTTACTAAATCATACCTAGATTATCTTTTGTTTGATGGTAGACGTCATTTTTTTTTCATATCGACCTAACATATACGGTTGAAGATCTCACATTAAAAAAGATGAATGAAGACCTTATAATTTATAAGATATATGAGTTACTCTTCTAATTGTCAATTGATTTTGAGATGAAACCCCAATGTTTATCTAATATATATACTAGCTATCAAAGCTACGTTTGTCATCTTTAAAATGAAATGTATTAAAATTACATGTACTTATATAACCATGTTTGGTCATCTGCCCATGACAATATCGTAAATCACCTTCTACAATATTAATTCTACTTATAATTTCACGGTTGACTTTAACATCCTTCAAAATAGTTACTAAATGATTTCACACAATACCTTAATTATATATTAAAAATAAAATAGTTAAAAAAAAATGAGGTAAGGCATACATACTCAAATTCTTGTTATGCTATCATGATCACTTTTAAAAGATTCCATTAATTTGATATAAGGAAAAGGAAAAAGTACAATTAGGATATAGTAAGGATTGCAACATTTGAGAAAGAGAGTTACATGTGAATGGTGGAAAAAAAGCCCTATAGTTTTGGCTTTACTCTTTTTCTTGGTATGCACATTATAGTGAAAGCAAACTACCAAATCAAAGCAAAAGTGGGCATTTATGAATTTTTAGTGATTTGGACATATGAGCTGATCATCTCAAGTGTTACTATAGAATATTAAAGTTAAGTGAATTGATTCTATTTATTTTTTTTAGAAGGATTTTATTATATTGTTGGTTTTGCAATAGTTGAGTAAAATAAATGCCCAATATATAATCTGAATCATTTTTATGAAGTGTTTGATATTCAAGTATTTCAAAGAAAAAAATTAACACGATATAAATGATTCAATCATGCGATGTAAAGTATATTTACGAAGACTTTGAAAATGAATTGGTGGAGTGAGAGTCGTTGACCGTAGGTGTACAAGGTCAACTTATAATATATTGATGAATATATAAAGTTCCATCCTCTCAATTGGATTACAAAGTTTGTTAGTGGTACTTAGATAATAATGTGTAATTTTATCTAAAAAATAATAAATCAAAACAAGAGAATAATATAAGATAAGAAAATCTAATGTTAATAATACGGATAACACTCCAGAAAACCAACCTAGGGAATTGATTTGACTAATTGAATTTATAAACCAATTAACTAATTAATTAATATTGAACGTATTTCAATTTTATAGTCTTTTTAAGCACAAGTCAATTCTTCTTCTTCCGAAAAAAAAGAAGTCCATTCTCCTTATTCATTAAAGAAACTAGATCCCTATTGAATTTCAATAATTAACAAAGTGATTTGGGAAAAATATTTTTGTAACAACCTCTAAAAAACTTCTAAATTTTTTTATTTAAAGCTTCCTTCAATTATGCACCAAAGATTTGCCTTTGAATCACTTCTCTAGAATGTAGGGTTTTAGTCCTAAGTTCAATTAACCTTTGGTTGGATTAAAAGCATGAAAGACATATGAAAATAGTTAGATATATCAATCTATTTGATTAAGAAAAATAAACCATAAATTCAAAGGCAGGAGTATACACAAGATAAACTTGCATATAATTCAACTACAGTATATCTCTTTAACAATCTTACTAGAAAATCATAGATATATGATAGCCAACAAGAGCTTAACTCAACTGGCATAAAGTTGTATTGATAATTTCAAGATTTGTGGTTGGAATCCTCCTCCTTACATATTATCAAAAAAAAAAAAAAAAAAATTATAGATATATTGTAGTTCAGTCCTATACAATTAATTAAACCAATATTTAATGGATCAACACAATTGATTTGATCCATTTATTAATTATTTTTTTAGTACACCCTCATTCTACTCTGGATGATTTTATTATTATTATATTTAAGGAAGATATGGAAACATTGGATAAGGAACTGTAGTAACCAAAATAATATCCTATCATGTTAATTGTTAAACTTATAAAATCTAGGCTTTACTACAAGTTTATTCCTTAAACTTTCAGGGTTGTATTAATTAGGTCTCCGAACTTTTTAAACGTGTCTAATATGTCTCTGAACTTTCAATTTTTTGTGTCTAATAGGTCCTTGACACATTTGAGATTTTTAAAAATTAACCAATCTATTAAATCTAAAATTAAATTAATTTTATGCCTATTGAGTCCCTAAACTTTCAATTTTGTATCTAGCTAGTCAGCATGTGAATTTTAAAAAATTTCAAATAGGTCAAGGATTTATTAGACACAGACTTGAAAGTTAAAGGACCTATTGGACACAAGAGTGAAAGTTTAAAGACATATTGGATACTTTTTAAGGTTTAGGGACCTATTAGAAACAAAATTGAAAGTTCGAGAACCTATTTGATACTTTTTTAAAGTTCAGAGATCAAATTAACACAACCCTAAAAATTTAAGGACTTAACCTTGTAATTTAACCTAAAACCTATCATTTATACCTAAGTTTTCTTTGTAATACAGTTTTTCACCTTTTAACAATACTTGTAAATTTTTAGCCAAATTGAAAACAACCAAAACTAAAACTTAAAATGTACTTAATTATTTTAATATTTGCTAGGATATTTTTGAGACATTTTTTATAATTTACAAAGAGAGGATTTTTTTTTTTTAATGTTAAATAAGCATGCTTTAAAAAGATAAATAATCAAATGGACCTTGAATTTAATTAACATTGGTAATTCAAATATCATCTAATGTCAAATACATTTCATCCAAATAGGAAAGTTCACTTTCATTATCTTCATCTTCCTCATAACTAAAGATACTTCTTCCACTATTGTCTTTTGCTTCAAAAACTCTACACAGAACCCATAATCCAAACTCCTGTTCAAATCACAACAATAAACAATAATTTACACTCAAATAAATTTAAGAGCAAATAAGCTAACATGATTAAACAGTGGTTATGTGGATGCATACCCTCGACCAACAGGTTAGAAGTTTGATTTCTCCTCCCAAATGTTGTTTAACTAAAATAATAATAATAATAAATAGTCATTTTTTGCTTTCTTCCTTCTAGGTTTTTAGGAATATTAGGAATAGATTCACTATTTCTTTTTAAGTTAAATTACAAGTTATTGTCAAATAGATCTTTAAACTTTTAAACATGTCTAACAAGTTCATGAGCTTTTAATCTAATAGGTCTTTAAACTTTAATGTAATCGATTTTGTGTGTGTACGACACTACTAAGATCATAAGTTTTCAATTTTGTGTTTCATAGGTCTTTGACTTATTTCGACATTTTTTAAAGTTCACAAATCTATTGGACAAAAAAGTTGAAAGTTTAATATTATATTATACACAAAATCAAAATTTATTTCTAATAAATTCATTAATTTTTTTAAGAAAATTAAATATGTTATGGACTTGCTAAAACAAAATTGAAAGTTGAAAAACCTATTTGACTTTTCAAAGTTCAAGACCTGTTAGATAAAAGATTGAAAAATAAGACTTATTAGATCATTTTTTTTTAAGTTCAAAACTTATTAGTCACGAACATGAAAGTTCAGAAACTAAGACCCCGTTTGATAGCCATTTTGTTTTCGGTTTTTGGTTTTTAAAAATTATGCTTGTTTTCTCTCAATTTCCTTGTCATGGTTTTCATGTTTGTCAAGGACACATTTGAATTCCTAGCCAAATTCCAAATTAAAAAAAAAAAAAGTTTTTGAAAACTATTTTTTTTTTTTTAGTTTTAAAAAATTGACTTGGTTTTTGAAAACATGAGAAGAAGGTATTAGAAAAAACAAAGAAACTTGTAGGTGGGAGTAGAGTTTATAAACTTAATTTTCAAAAACAAAAAACTAAAAACCAAATAGTTATCCAACAAAGCCTAAACTAGTAATTTTTTTTTTTAATAAAAACTAAACTTGTAATTTAATCTTTTTTCCTATTTTTTAATATGTTTCTAAAGTTCTATAATAATAATTAGAAATAAGTTTTATTTATTTCTTTGTCATTTCAAAAATGTTTCAAACTCTAATAAAATTTATACTTATATATTATATATTTTAATTTAAAATAATACATTTTTAACTTTGTGAAATAAGAAAGGGTCACTACTCAGTACTCACTAGACCTATTCCTGCCTTTTTTTTTTATAGTAAAAATATGAGATAGAGACCAAAAAGAAAAAAAAAACATAATTCTATTGGGTGATAAATCATAATTCAAATCACACATCTATCTAATTTGCCTATTTTGTCCTTCACTTCTTCATATTCATTACAAAATTGCAAATCTCACTAGCTATCATACCAATTAATTTTTCAAAACTTAACGTGTTCGAAACCATTTGAAAAAGATAAAGAAGAAAAACGAGAAACGAGAAACAAGAATACGATCGGAATAGTTTCACTTACCGATTTCGTTTTTGGAAGATTGTTTTGAGATTGATCATGTTGGGGGTTCAAAAGATAGCTGTAAATGCAATACTCTTGCATAACCCAACTCGTCTTAATGGGCGTCCGTGAGCGAGGATCTCCTTCACTAACAAAGAAAATATGAAACTTTTTGATGCCCACTTCATCCCCAGTGGCACTGCACAAGATTGGCTCATCCATCAATACATCTTTCCAATATCCACTCTCTGTTGCTCTATTTTCTCCCACTCTGCTGAAAAAGTAATGGATGTCCCCATTTGAAAGTGCCTTCCCTGTCCAAAAAAATTATCAAAGCTTCAATTAAGGACACGTTTTATCACCATTCGATTTTTGAAAATTAAGCTAACAACACTTCCATCTATAAACTTTGTTTTTCACATGTTTTCAAAAACCAAGCCAAAGTTGTTAAACTTAAAAAAGTAATTTTCAAATTATTATTATTTTCTTTTTAGAATTTGACTAGGTATTCAAATGTGTCCTTTGAAAACCATGGTAAGAAAATTGAAAAAAAAACACAAGTATAATTTTCAACAACTAAAAACTAAAAATTAATACCTTGTTTGATAACCATTAGTTTTTTGTTTTTGGTTTTTGAAAATTATACTTGTTTTTTTTTTTTTTTTTTCAATTAGTTTTTGGTTTTTGGTTTTTGAAAATTAAACTTATAAACACTACTTTCGTCCATTACCTAGCTTCTTTCCATATTTTCAAAAACTAACTCAAGTTTTCAAAACTAAAGAAAGAAGTTTCAATAAAACTTGTTTTTTGTTTTGGAATTTGGTTAAGAATTCAAACGTGATAAGAAAATTAAAAGAAAACAAGCCTAATTTTAAAAAACAAAAAACCAAAAATCAAATGGTTATCAAACAAAGACTTAAATAGTTATCAAACGGGACCTAAGTTTTAAGAAAAGATGAAATGGAGAGATTTTACCATGGAATTGCCAAGGATTGTAGAGATGAAGTTGAAGGTGAGGGATGATGGAGTTGGAAAAATGGTGAGTTGGAGAGAGAGAAGAAGCCTTGTGGTAGAGAAAGTGAAGCACAAGGTCTTCATCACTTGGGCAGAATCTCAGACCAGGAGGCAACAAATTTAACCTATTAATTCCACTGCTGCCTTCCATTTTACAAATCAAATAAAGCTCTGAAAGAAAGGGCAGCTAGAGTTGTTAATGGAGAATTATCTCTGCAGCTCATTTCCCCTATTTATATATACAAATCTATGACATACACAAATTTAATTTAATTAAATTTTAGAATAATGAAGAGGATAAGTTATATGTTTGTTTTTTTTTTTTTTAAATGATTTTTACATGCAATTTTCCAACCATTGCTTCCTGGCCCACACTTTTGGAAAGAAAACAAAAGTAATGTTGTTTTTGTTTTTTTGTTTTATTGCAAAAGGGGCACACAACAAAAGAAGAAACACAGTCTGGATTATTGTTTTTATGGGTAAGTTTTTGAGTGAGATTAAAGTAGGGCGGCTTGAGATTTGAGACAACTTAGATTTAGGTAAAAATCTTTATCTACCTTTTTAATTATCTCATTTTGATATTCATCTACATCCATTTCGGGTTCTATATTATGAATTGAACAATTATAGTACATGGTCAACTCCAACAAAAATAGTTTGGGATTTTATTAGAAAGTAAGATAAGATCGTCCCAAATTAGAGTCTAAGAATAAATCTTTGTCGAACTATTATAAAATTTTATCCATATTGTTGTACTATATGGAGAGAGACCCATTATTACTCTAAAATATTTAAATGGTGGTTCTCTTGAATTATATTATAGCAAATATATCTATTGATACGAGGTATTATTTTTGACGTAATATGTAAAATTAGACAAAGTAGGCATTATTATATAATACTTGAGAGATATGGAGAGAGATTATAGGACGTTTGAAAATATGAATGACATTTTAACTTGGTTCGAAAAACAAATTAGTTGGACTCAAATATATAATAAACAATATAATTCAATATAGTTAGGTTTATTTTTTATATATAATACCCTTGAAGTCAACAAGAATATGTACTTATAACCAATAGCTTATGAGTTCAAAATCCCTCAATCCCATACTTGTTCCAAATGAGATGACTCTATTATACTTTTCAAAATGAGGCCATAAAATATTTTATAACAAATATAAAATTGTAAAATATAAAAATTCATAATCAATTATATAACAGTGATATTTTTTTAAAAAAAGTGTCATCCTCCAAACCTTTTTTTTGAAGCAAAATCACCCATAACTTTTTATAGTCAATTCTTTCCAAAATATCATTCTCAATCGAAAAATGAAGAGGTGAGGAGTTGATGAAGAAAGAAAAGTTTGCCAACTTCTATTTGTTCCTAAGGCATGCATAAGAACCACTAAAGAGTTTTTTTTTTTTTTTGTTAAACAATTTTTTCTATTTGGAACCTATCACAACCCACCCATGCTTTACCCACCCATGCTAAAGCAGTTTGAAAAAAATTGAATTTGTTAGATTATTTTATTTTATTGAGTAAAATTAATTCTGTTAGATGGTGATAGGAGATAATGGGTAAGTTAATGATGGGAAAAGAATTTCATGTAATTGCTTTTTTTGGGAGAAGTGACAAAATTAAAAGCAATTAATGATATTTAATGAATGTGAAAGGGTAGCTTGTAAATTGATGAAATGGGAAGAGGGTAATCAAATCTGATAAAACATCTTTTCAAAAAAAAAAAAAAAAAAAGGAAAAAAAATCTGATAAAACATAAAGGAAGGAAAGGTATTGTTGATGAACTGGCTAATCATTTTGTCTAATTTTGTTTATCCATGCATAATTACTTCTAAATCCTCTTTGACTTATCTAATTTCGATGACGAAAATAGAAGTTGAATGACTAATTAATAGATCATTGATGGATTTCTTCTCAAAAAAAAAAAAAATATTTTTCTTTTTCTTTTTTGGTTATAATATATTCTAAAAATATTTTTCTTTTTCTTTTTTTTTTTTTAACAAGTGAGAATAGTACATTTATAAGAACCTTACGAATCCAATTATTGCTTACCACATATATTTGAGTTACAAAATCAAATGATTTTTTTTTTGAAACAAAGCAACTTCATTAAAAATAAAAGTGAGCAAAAGCTCCCATTGTGGGACAATCACCCCCAACAATGTTACCATTTGACCCAATATCAAGCCTATTAAGATCCAAAATCCACGAAGGCAAATCATTATCCCAACTTCCAGATGAGTTCAGGAAACAAGCTTTCCTTGCCAGTTGGTGTGCCATGCCATTGTGCTTCCTATTAATATGTTTGATCTCATGAACCTGGAGCTCTGAAAGAAGATGCTTAGCTTCTTCAATGAAAAGAGAGAGTTCAGTGAGATCTTGTTGATTCCCTTGAAGCTGATGTACCACCTGCACTGAGTCAAGCTCGATAATCAGCTTAGGAGAAGATCGACTTACTGATTTCAACCCTTCCACCAAAGCTAAGGCTTCTAACCAACTGATTACAAAATCAAATGATTTGACTTCATTAATGTCTTCTTATTAATAGGACCTTCATTTTAGACTAGAGTCAATGCATTATTTTAGGTTGAAATTTTAACTCTCTCACTTTTATATTTTGCTATTACCCTAAATCCAAAATTTGTTTTTCTTTGTATCATTAATTATATAGTTGGTACCGAAACTATATTGTTGATCGAGTTGAATTATTTATGGTATTTTTGTTTTCTCTATTGCAAGTGAAACAAAATTTGGTTGTAATAATAATCACTTTTTTTTTTGGCTTGTTTGTTTTGGAAAAATGATATTGTTTATGGACAACAATTTTTTGTTTGTAATGTGTTTTAATTAGACCACTTTTAAAACCTTAATCATACTTTAAAAAATACCAACCAAATCAACAACAATAATCTCATTTGTAATTATTGTTTTAAAATATATACAGTTTTTTACAAATAAAAGATTTATTTATTTTTAGTAAGAAAATAATGTTAATATTTGTTGAAAATATTTCTAAAAGAACATATAAAAAGAATTAGGACCAAAATACAAAGCTTATAAAAGCTATTATCCTCAAATTTCAAAACACTTTTTTTTTTTTTTTTTTTTTTATGATTATTAACTAAACTCTTATATCATATATGGCCAAAAAAATAGAACCACTATCAAATGATAATTTAGGTTATGTTATAACTTTTTTGGTTTTTGAAAATTAAGCCTAGAAATTGATTTACTTTCACCTATAAGTTACTTTTTGTTGTTATCTATATTCTTCCTATGTTTTCAAAAATCAATCCAAGTTTTGAAAACTAAAAAACAGTCCTGTTTGATAACCATTTGGTTTTTTTAAAATTAAGATTGTTTTCTTCCAATTTCCTTATCATAGTTTTCATCTTTGTTAAGGGTACATTTGAATTCTTAGTCAAATTCCAAAAATAAAAACAAGTTTTTGAAAACTAAGTTTATAAACATTGTTTCCATCTATACATTTCTTTGGTTTGTTATCTACTGATCTGTTCCCATGTTTTAAAAAAGCCAGTCAAATTTTGAAAAAAAAAATTCAAAAACCTATTTTTGTTTTTGACTAAGAACTCTAATGTCTCATTGACAAAGATGAAAACCATGGTAACGAAATTGAGAGAAAACTATTATATTATATGGGCTTCTATCTCAAAACCAATTGGCATTAAGTGGAGTGACCCTTGAAGCTTATATATTGTGAGGTCTCCACCAATCTTTCCGATGTGGGATCCTCAACAAAAACAAACATAATTTTGAAAACCAAAAATAATAATAATCAAATGGTTATCAAACGGGGCTACTCTTTTTTAGCTTTCAAAACTTAACTTGGTTTTTGAAAACATGGAAAGATGGTAGGATAAGATAAAACCAAGAAGCTTATTAGTGGAAGTGGTGTTTCCAAGATTAATTTTTTTTTTTAAAAAAAAAAAACCAAAAACCAAATGGTCATCAAACGGGACCGAAGTTTTCAAAAACTCGTTTTTGTTTTTGGAATTTGGCTAGGAATACAAATATGTCATTAACAAAGATAAAAACCATTCTAAGGAAATTGAGAAAAAAACAAACTTAATTTTAAAAAACCAAAGGTTATGACGTTAAAATTTTGATTTTTTTTTTATGGGTTAAAATTTAAGCTAAACCACAATATATCATTTTCTTACTCCCTTTATAAACTAGCTAGAAAATTAAAGTTGGGCATTCGAGTAAAGTTTAAGATAAAGGCACGAGTCCAATTTATGGCTGAAAATTGAAGAGATTTTAATATATATATATAATATATATATATATATATATATATATATATATATATATATATATATATGGTTTGTTTTGTCACATGTCATCATTACATTACAACTCACTAAAGTTGGAATTCAAAACTTGATTCCATTAATTGTTTTAGTTGAGAGGTCATATCTAAGAGCATTTTCAAGAAATATCAACCACAAAGAGGAGACATTTCGTGCTTATCCCAAAAATAAAGAAAACCACTTTAATTTATGCATTTGCAACACAACTTTTTTTTTTCCTTTTCTTTTTTTTATTTCTCTCATTAAAACCATGTTTCCAATTTTCAAATTTGTATAAATTTAATTTGTTTGGAAGTTTTCTTGCATTGATATCTTTTGGTTTGTTTGATGATCCATTTCGAATTTGGAAGATAGGATAGAGCTTTTTTTTTTTTTTTTTTTTTTTTTTTTTTTTTTTTTTTTTTAACGATCATTTTACAATGACGTTTTGTTAGGTTCAAATTGATGAACGACGTTGTGAAACTATCATCATCTAATAATCTTATTGTTCTAGGTTGTTGTTGATCCCACTATATTAAATTATCATTATTTTTTTTTAGTTCAACAAGTGAGAATGGAGATTTGAATATCTTTGATATCTTGGTTGCGAATTTATGTCTAGCTATCTCACCATACAATTAAATTATTAAGATATGGTTCAATTGATAATATTTGATTAGTTTGGAGTACACTAGAGCTGATAATTTAATTTTTAAATGTATTTTTAAACACTAATATGCACTACAAGAATTTAAGTTTTCTTTCATCGTGTTTTCTCCCGATGCCAAAAATGGAGTGGGTAATTCACCCTCTATTGATGCCATAAATAAGGGTGTCGATAGAGAATTAATTCTACCGACCTCGTTGTAATTTGGCATTGAGAGAGAGTACCTCTCTTGACGCCCTTTTTAATGGCATCAAGAGAGTTACTTAAGTTTGAATTCTACTGATGTTGTACGACGTCAGTAGAACGACCCTCCATTGACGTCCTATATATAAAGTGTTCTTAAAGTAGATGCCAAAGAAATCACTAATAAAAAAAAAGTAATTTTTTAGAATAAAAAAAAGAGTCAATATGTTATTGAATAGGGTTTTAAAATTTCCATATGGATACAAATTTGCCTTCCATGTTTCATGTTTTGTACCTTCCTCATAACCATTATTTTCCCTTTCTTGCTTAAATGATAGCTCTTTAACAACCACTCCCTTTCAAAAAAACATAGTTAGAACATAGTTGTTTCTTTTTCCCAACATAGACAAGACATTATTAGTTCTACTTTGAAATTAATAATATTAATTGTCTATAAAGATCTATTGCACAACTTTTGTAGTTTAATATAGCTAGGCTTATTTTTCAACTCATGATATAACTTGGAATAATGTATATAAAATGAGAATCTTTTTTGATCTCCTAGACTTACCTATAAGTTTTTTTCATATAATAGCCATAACTTAGGTTTATTGCAAAGTCAATTTAAATGGAATTATGATGAAGAAAGGAAGATTGTGCATCATGAATAACATTGACATACTAAATCTTCTCAAAACAACTTACTTTACTTAATTTCTTTAGTTTTAATTTTTCATTTTTTAAAATTAGAAATAAGTTTTAAGTTATAAATACGAGGTCATTTATTCAAAATAATATCAATAAGTTTGATTTAAATTTTTATAATTAATTATTTTATTAAAAATATAGTTTATAGTTTTTATAGTATAAAAAATAAAAATCTAACTCACATCCTTCAAATTTGATTAAAGTTAAAATCAAGGTTAAAATGTTGATATTGATGAAAATGTTGAGATGTTAATGAAATTATCGATGAAATGTCGATGTTGACAGATATTTCTAGAAAAATATTTAAAAAAAATTAAAAAAAAATTCAATTAATAAATAAATATTTTATATTTTAAAAATAAATTAAAATACTTATTGTCAATATTTTCGCCATATTAATTAGTTACATTCTATTACTTTTTTTTTATATATTTTATCGGTTTTTTTAGACTATAATGGAAATGTTGACGGAAATGTCGATGTCAAAACCATGGACATGTGAAAATGTTGACGGAAATGTCGACATGTCGACAGAAATTTAATACATTGGTTAAAATATGAAATTTACCTACCTTGATCTAAAATTTGAATACTGCCAACATTAACATAGTTTAACTGACATAAAATTTGTATTAATGATCAAGAGGTCTGTGTTTTGAATCTCTCTTGAATATCTACTAAGTTCGATGTTCAATTCTCTTCATGTTTGTTTTGTTACTTTTAAAAGGGTTAAAAGGTTTGATGACCCTAATTGCGTGGAAGCAATTATTGCTGAAACTATGGTTGTTAGGCTGATTTCCTTATTAATGAATTTTATTTAAAAAAAAAAAGATTTGATGACCCTAGAATGTTATTTTCTCCATTTTTGATATAGTAGTACACTTTTTTGGGTTTTGTGCTTAATATACAAGTTGGGAAAAGTCGAGATAATTATAAATAAAAAAGATCAAATCTATTATAGGAACCATTTAGGGGTGTTTGGGACACTAAATAGGTTATAATAACCCCTTTATTATAACATATTCAATGTTTGGGACACCAACAAAAATAAATGGTGAGGTAGGTTATTTTTACCCCCGATTATTTTATCCATTCTTTACAGTAACCATCATTCAACCCACTCGATTATTTTATCCATTTTCTACAATAAATCTCCCCTCTTTTCTTCCATGCGACTCCTTGACTTTTCCGACGACCGCCGGCCGCCGTCGGCCGACGAAGTTTCCGACGACCGCCGACGACTTTTCTGGCGATCGCCGATGACTTTTCCGGCCACTAATTTTTTTTTTTCATATTTCATCTCATTTTCATTTTGAAAAATATAAAAAATAAAAATAAAGAAAAAAAACATCAAAGGTTGTCGGAAAAGTCGTTGACAACATCGAAGGTTAATCAACTAAAAAAAAAACATTTCAAACAAATTATATTTACCACACTCAAGTTTATTTCAAATGATTTTATTGATTAAAAAAAAATAAACTAATATGATTTTTTAACTAAACATTTACAATTTTTATTTTGGCAATACTAAAAGTTAACTAATATGATTTTTCTATACCAAATCCTAAACTTTTTTGCTTTGTAAAAAAAAAAAAAAACATAACCCTAAATCAAAGTGAATCGTATGTCATAAAAAAAAACTAGAAAAAGAAAACAATCAGTTTGAACTTTTGATTCAGAACCTCATGTTAAAACAGATCAACACTCCAAACACAAATTATTTTATCCCAGACTAAAATAATCTGCACCCCAAACACAGATTATTTTATCTCAGACTATAATAATCTACCCCCAAACATAGATTATTATAACCCGTCGACTATTATAATCCTCAGATTATTATAACCACTAGATATTATAACCAATTCAGCGCCCCAAACAGCCCCTTAATGAGTAGCATAATATTTTTAAGAGAAAAAAAAATCATTTTTATCCTAAATTTAGGGGATGTATCAATTTAAACCTTGAACTTTCAATTTCATCCAATTAAACCTCAAACATAGTAAGTTGCAATAATTTTAACCCAGATTTTTTTTCCGTCAATTTGAACCCCAAACTTGTATAAGTATTGTAATGTTGACACATTTAGTTACTTTTTGTTTGAACGACCGTTAAGAATGTAATTGGATATTTCCTCATTTTTCTTCTTTTAATTCACATTACACTTTAATTGGTTTCTTGTAAGATAATTTATACTCTTCTTATTTGAATAAAATTTTGTTGTTCGAAAATTATACATGAGTTTCCTTTCATTCTCTTCTTATTGTGTTTGTGAGTATTGTGTTGCCTTTTTTTAGTTAGGGGATGATATGAAAGTAATTTTGGAGTTTTTTTTTTTATTCTTTTCATTTAGATGATTTTTTTCTTGTTGTTGACAACTCCGTACCTTGCTAAAAAACCGATCCTTGTTTACCAACCACACATTGTCTAACCAAATCCAATTCTCTCTTGATATGTTCCTCAAAAAATCTGATTCGTGCGGATTCTTCCTATAGAAACACAATAGAAAGATGTGTAATTGCCTTGATATTTTCATTACTGTGGAGTGAAACTTTATACACAAAAGAATAAACAAAAAAGGAAAGAAACATATATGTTAAAATTACAGCAAGGAGATAAAATTATAGGCGTAAATCAAGGGAAATAATAATGGAAAATACTCTCTAATATGCCCCCTCAAACTGATGACGGAAGAGAAGTCAGAAGTTTGTCTCGAAATGTTAGAAATGTTGTAGATGACAATGGTTTTGTAAATAAGTCAGCCAACTGATCCTTTGAAGATATGAACTGAATTGAAATATCTTTACGAGCAACTTTTTCACGAACAAAATGATAGTCAATCTCAATGTGTTTCGTGCGAGCGTGAAAAACTGGATTATTTGCAAGAGAAATAGTAGAAATGTTGTCGCACAATAATGTCGGAGGATCTGATAAGATGACATGAAGATCCCAAAGAAGCTGTCGTAACCAATAAAGATCTACTGCTGTAGTTGCAAGAGAGCGATATTCAGGCTCAGTAGAGGAACGAGAGACAGTAGGTTGCTTTTTGGAGGACCAGGATATCGGACTGGAGCCAAGAAAAGCAATGAAGCCAGATGTGGATCGTCGATCAGAAGTGTCACCAGCCCAATCAGAGTCACAAAAGGCAGTGAGAGACAAAGTGGCACGTTGGAAAAGAATGCTAAGTTGTTTGAAGCCAGAGAGATAACGCAAGTTACGTTTGACAACAGAGAAATGGACTACCGTAGGTCGATGCATGAATTGACTTACACGATTTACTGCAAAGGAAATATCAGGTCTAGTAAAAGTAAGATACTGAAGAGATCCAACCAGTTGACGATAAAGGGTGACATCATGGAATAATGGTGCAGAGGTATGGAGATCAACTGAAGTAGACATGGGTGTTAAGCATGTCTTAGCAGAGGACATTTCTGCAGTATGAAGTAAGTCAGTGAGGTACTTAGCTTGGTTGACAAAAATACCATCAGTAGTACTATGAACTTCCAGGCCAAGGAAGTATTTCAAAGCACCAAGGTCCGATATCTGAAATTTTGTTGCCAACTGTGTCTTTAAGACTGATAGATATGAAGAATCTGGTCCAGTAATAATTATGTCATCAACATATAGTAACAAATATGTCAAAGAAGATCCAACTGAGCGTACAAATAAAGATGAATCAGCAGCAGAAGCAGTAAATCCCAAGGTGAATAGATATGATGTAAAACGATCGAACCAAGCTCGAGGAGCTTGCTTTAGACCATATAGACTTTTATGAAGCCGACAAACATGATGTGGACTGGACTTGTCAAGAAAACCAGGCGGTTGAGACATATAAACTTCCTCTTTTAAGTGACCATGTAGAAAGACATTCTTTTCATCCAGTTGAGTTAAAGACCAATGATAATGAGCAACAAGAGCTAAGATGATCCTGATTGTAGGCTTTTTAACAACTGGACTGAAGGTTTCAGTGAAATCAAATCCTTCAACCTGATGATATCCTTTGGCAACTAATCGGGCTTTATGTCGAGCAATAGTGCCATCAGTGTTATATTTTGTCCTAAAGACCCATTTGCAACCCACAACATTCATGGAAGGTGAACGAGGTACTAAGGACCACGTACCTTGTTCTTGGAGAGCATTAAATTCATCACACATAGCGGATCTCCATTCAGGATACTTTGAAGCAACAGAGTATGAAGTAGGATCTGTTGGAACTGAAGTAGTCATGGTGGAGACAAACGCCTTGGGTTTGAAAATTCCAGACTTAGCCCGTGTTTGCATGGGATGACTGTTGACAGTAGTTGCAGGAATGTGAATATTTTGAGATACTGATTGCTCATGAAGTTGCTCATCGACTGATACACCTGCGATACTAGAAGGTGAAACATGCAAAATCTCTTGAGGAGAAGAATTAGTATCAATAGTGGATAATTGGGTAGGTTGGGAAGGTGAAGATGGATTTGGAGATATATGTAAAAGTGTGAGTAAGGGTGTGATGTCAGGAGGAGAAGGGGTTGTAGGGTTTGGAATATCTAAAGGTTTGGCAAAGGGAAAGATTGTTTCATGAAAAATAACATGGCGGGAAACAATGGATTTTTTTTTTGTGATAGGGTTGTAACATATATATCCTTTGTATTCTAGAGGATAACCAAGGAAAATATGTTGAGAGGTTTTAGGTTCAAGCTTATGCTTGGTATAAGGTTTCAATAAAGGATAACATGCACACCCAAAAACTTTTAAATGATGGAAATCAGGAGTGTAACCAAAAAGTTTCTCAAAAGGAGATGACATATTGAGAGAAGAAGTAGGCATGCTATTTATTAGAAAAATGGCAGTTGAAAAAGCATAAGGCCAAAATTCTAAGGGAATAGAGGAATGAAAAAGAAGAGACATGACAGTTTCAACTATATGACGATGCTTACGTTCAGCTACCCCATTTTGTTCAGGTGTGTATGGACACGATTTTTTATGAAAACACCTTTAGAATTAAAGAAAGACATAGTATAAGAATTGCAAAATTCTCCACCACCATCAGAACGAAAAACTTTTAAGTTTGTAGATAATAAATTTTCTACAAAGGGAACAAATTTTAGAATAATAGCATGAACATCAGATTTGGACGAAAAAGGAAAAAGCCAAGTAAATTTGCTAAAATCATCTATGAAAGTAACATAATAACGATATCCATTGATAGAATTAATAGGAGAAGGTCCCCATACATCACTATGAATAAGTTCTAAAGGCGAAATGGAAAAAGAAAAAGACATAGGAAAAGAAAGTTTAGACATTTTAGCTTTCAAGCAACTGATGCATTCGCAAGTAGAAAGAGAACTAGATAAAGAAAGACCGAGACGAGATAAACTAGAGCGTAATATTTTGGGAGCTGGATGACCAAACCGATGATGCCACAGAGAACACTCCTGTTTTGCCATAAAATTAAAGTTTTTGGGGTGCAAATTTGAAGATAGCGTAGATGGACTTGGGATGGGATAGAGGCCATTGACGCTTTCGCCAGTGTACAAGATTTTGCCAGATGCTTTATCCTGAATTAGGAACCAGTCAGTATCAAAGATAAAAATACAGTTATTATCAAGACAAGATTTATGAACTGATAAAAGATTGGTTGCAAGGTCAGGAGAATGAAGGATTTTTGAAAGAGTAAAAGTATGTGAGCAGGTAGAGAGTGTACCACTGCCTGTGTTTTGGATATTTAAAGGTTGGTCATTACCCACTGTGACAGATTCTTCCCCATTATAATTGTTGGAGAGATTGAGATTTTCCAGGTCGTTCGTCATATGAACATTGCACCCACTGTCAGATAACCAAAAAGTGTTAGAACTATCATTCGAAGAGTGTGAGTTCATAGAATTTACCGCCATAGCAGCTAATTGAGCTAGTGGATGACGATCCTGATAGGAAAAAATCATCCTATTGTAGCAATCCAGAGCGCCATGTCAAGATTTTGAACAAATTTGGCAGAAAATTCGACCAGAATTGAAACCAGATTCCGAAATTGGACCAGACCCGAGAATACTGCCAGACCCGTAATTAGATCCAGACCCGGATTCGTGTGAGAACCCAGACATGTGACTAGATCCATTACCAGGCCCATTTGCGAAAGGCTGACCCATGCGCCTACCAGATCCATTACCGCCTGAAGACCCATGCGTGAAGGTAGAATTATTAAATGGGCCAGGTGCATTAAATTGTGAATTTGGCCCATCAAAATTCTGTTGATAGCGAGAAAAACCACGACCACCACGAGGGAAATTTCCGAACGTTTGGCCGCGTCTTCCTCTTCCCCTAAAATTAGGGTTTGATTGTCGCACAACCGCCATTGCTGTAAGAGAAGGGTCAACATGATTTTGAATGGATTTTTCTTCAGCATCTAGCAATACATGGAGTTCTTCTAAGGACAGCTTATCACTTTGTGTTTGGATTGAAGTATGGAATGCATTGAAATCAGCGGGTAATCCATTCAAGGTATGAACAAGAATTTCTTCATCCTCAATCTTAACCGAAACAGCAGCCAATTTGTCAACAATTTCTTTAATACGACAAGTATATTTTTCAATGGATTCAGAGGTAAGTTTCTTGATTTTATACAAGGCAGAGCGTAAATCAAGAACACTAGATCTAGCAGTAGAAGCATATCGGTTTTTCTAATGAAATCCATAAATCCTTAGAAGAAGAAGAACCAACCACATGTGCAAGAGCAGATTGAGATAATGTAGCATTGATTAGGGTGATTAGAGCTTGATCTTGAGACACCCATTTAACATAATCGGTACTGACCTCTGTTGTGATTTCACCTGTAGGAGAGCGAACATATTGCGCTGGTTTTGGAGTTGATTCATGGATGTGCCCAAATAGGGAATGGACCTTCAAAATCGAAGAGACTTGGAATTTCCATAGTATGTAATTGGTCGAGTCCAAGCGGAGCGGCACAAGATTGCAGATGTTGGACAGGAGAAACAATGGTGATGGCGTTGCAGACGAAACTGATATGTTTGCCATTGGAGTAGAAGGAATCAATAAAATGAAGGTATGCAAAATAGAAACACCGAACTGTGAGGAAGCGACAGATCGAGACAAAAGGAGATGAAGTTCTGGATGCTGTGAGATTCTTGCTGCTGTGATGAATAGAGATGAAAATGGATGGAAAAAAAAAAGGTAAGAGTTTGGTTATGGCTTTGATACCATATAGAAACACAATAGAAAGATGTGTAATTGCCTTGATATTTTCATTACTGTGGAGTGAAACTTTATACACAATGGAATATACAAAAAAGGAAAGAAACATATATATTAAAATTACAACAAGGAGATAAAATTATAGGCGTAAATCAAGGGAAATAATAATGGAAAATACTCTCTAATACTTTCCCCAACTAAAGAAGAGATCTTGGCGGAATTGCCACATATGAAATTGAGCACAATTTTGCAAAGAAATAGCCTACTTGTTTCTCGAGAAGAGATGGGAAACAATGTGTGTGTGTTTTGTTGCTCTCAAGGATTATGAAAGCGAAGCAATTTTGAAGTTTTTTTTTCCTTAAAATGTTGTTGAATATTTCTTGTTGCTAAAACTTTGGAAGGATTTTTTTTCTACTAACTAGAATATGAAGTGTATGTGAACAAAAAACAAAGCAATTTCACGTATTTTCCCCTCATATTTACTAGATTTGTTTGGTTGTTAGTTACAATGAGAAGAATCCGTCTAAAGTGTTTGATTTCTTCAAATAAAGAGTTTCTCATAGATTTTTTTTACAAGAAATCAACGTCACTTAGGTGTAATGTGATTCTTTTTTTTAAAAAAAAAGAGAAATTTGTCAATCACATGCATGTTTTAGTGGTGATTCAAATGGAAAGTTACCTAGGTCTACATTACAACACTTATGCAAGTTTTGAGTTAAAATTGATACAATCTACTAAGTTTAGGGTTCAATTTGAAGAAATTGAAAGATTTATGGTCCGAATTGATACAACCAGATAAGTTTAGGGTCAAAATGATTTTTCTCTATTTTTAAAGTATTTAAAAAAATGTTCTTCATCAAGACAATCTGATGTGGAATTTTCCTTACCGCAAGCGCACGGGTCAAGTAATAATAAAGTGTTCGTATAAACGAGTGTCATCCTCTGGATTGGATTTTTAAGCAAATCAAGTATTGTGATTATCTTGCTCAATTTTATTTAGGGATCAAAAAGTAGTGAGTGAATGATATGAAAACTAAATCAAAGCAAGTAGAAAGTGGAAATTCAATTGGAAAAACACTTACGGAGTGTTTGGGGCACTGAATAGGTTATAATAACCCCCCTTATTATAACCTAATCAATGTTTGGGGAACCAACAAAAATAATTGGTGAGGTGGGTTATTTTAACCCCCGATTATTTTATCCATTTTCTACAGTAACCATTATTCAACCCACTACAGTAACTATCTCCTCACTTCTTCCATGCGACTCCTTGACTTTTCCGACGATCGCCGGCCGTCGTTAGCCGGCGAAGTTTCCGACGAATTTTCCGACGGCCGCCGACGACTTTTCCGGCGATCGCCGATGACTTTTCCGACCACCAATTTTTTTTCCATATTTCTTCTCAATTTCATTTTGAAAAGTATAAAAAATAAAAATAAAGAAAAAAAACATCAAAGGTTGCCGGAAAAGTAGTTGACAACATCGAAGATTAATCAACTTAAAAAAAAACATTCAAACGAAATTATATTTACCACACTCAAGTTTATTTCAAATGATTTTATTGATAAAAAAAAAAAAAAAACTAATATGATTTTTTAACTAAACATTTACAATTTTTATTTTGGCAATACTAAAAGTTAACTAATATGATTTTTCTATACCAAAACCTAAACTTTTTTGCTTTGTAACAAAAAAAAAAAAAAAAAAACATAACCCTAAATAAAATCAAAGAGTTGTATATCATAAAAAAAAAAAACTAGAAATAGAAAACAGTCAGTTTGAACCTTTGATTCAGAACCTCATGTTAAAACAGATCAACACTCCAAACACAGATTATTTTATCCCAGATTAAAATAATCTGCACCCCAAACACAGATTATTTTATCCCAGACTATAATAATCTGCACCCCAAACACAGATTATTATAACCCCAGATTATTATAATTGCCAGATTATTATAACCACCAGATATTATAACCAATTCAGCGCCCCAAACAGCCCCTTAGGGAATTGATTTCGCCGATTTAATCTAGGATTGATTTTAAGGAGTAAGTTATTATGCACAATGAAATTATGAGCCTAAGACCCTTTTATCACAACTACCTCTCCCGAGTATAATTGATTCTCATGCAATTTAATCAACTTGATATCCCTATCTAAGTTTGTTAACATGCAAGGCAATGAGATCTTTTGACCAATTCTAAAGTTAATCTAAAACCTTCACGAATTAGAAAGTAAACTCTAGTCATGCAATCTTGAGTAAGTCTATATTAAATCCCCTCTCCCGAGCTAGATTCAAAACTTAAATCATTCAACTAATGGCCAATTAATTGAAAGCATTAAATCAAGATTACAAACATAATAAACATTGCACAACTTAAACCATAAATCAATCCATAAACAAAATCAACTACATCAATCCCTAAGCTATGAGTTTAGCTACTCATGAATGGAATTACATGCTCAACTAAACATAATAAAGCCATAAACTCTAGCTAAAGAAAAGGAAAGGGAAAAGAAAACTCAATGTAGGCCGAGACCGAACGTTCCCGTCACTATCCCCACGAACAATGGGTTGATTTCCAACTTGCTCTCTTTGCTTCAGCCCTCAATTGCTCTGTTTCTGCCCTGTTTACGGCTCCAAAAGGTCCCAAAATTGAATCCCCTAAAAACCTAGCCGAAAAGAATGATTTATACTGATTTTCGTCGTAGCGTCGAGACGCTATCAAGACAGCGTCTCGACGCTGCCTCTAAAACACGTGCGTCTGGAATGGAAATAACGGTAGCGTCGAGACGCTATTGTCACAACATCTCGACGTTGTAACGCTGCCGCCTCTTCTAATTAAGGAAAACCAGCGTCGAGACCCTCCAAGAGTGGCGTCTCGACGCTGATGGGCAGAATGCCCTCTCTTGGCTCCTTGTTGCTTGAACTTTCCGGTTCTTTGGCATATTTTCACGTCCCGAACACCCGATTAACTCCAATCCCACGTTTTAGCTCTAATCATCGCTTTCCTATAAAATAAACAATAAAGCACAATAAAATGACCCTAAAATCATAAAAGACTAGCAAAATTAAACAAGTAAAAGTAGCTAGCTATGCTAGCTATCACAATCGCAGGAGTAGCATATTTTAAAAATGATTCTACATATAGTATTTTGTAAGAAAATAAGAACATATCAAAATTGATTTATTTTATTTTATTATTCTTTTTTGCATTCAACAACTATGGATGAGGAGATCAAACTAATCAACCTTTGGAATGGTAATTGTTGTCTTATCCAATAAGCTATGCTCAAATTGAATATATATATTGATTAACTATTGGTTAAAGTTCATATATTAGCATAAGTGTAATTTCATAGATGTATTACCTCTTGTCCTTCTATTACCTTCTCCTTTTTAGGTTAACCTTGTATGTTTGTGTGGGTATATATATATATATTTTAGTAAATGGAATTATATGTAATCCCTAATACTGATATTAAACTGAAATGATTGGTATTTACTTATCAATTGATTAATTATAATCGTTGATATACCGTGTTTGAAATGGCTAAAATCACTTATGTCATATTCGAAATCACCCCGAAATATACCTTCAATTATTCAAAATCAATTTCATATTTGATTTTAAACTTTATTATTATTTATTATTTATTTTTTGAATTCAACCATATGTAAGGGTGAAAATTCGAACCTCCAATCTTTTGGTTGAAGTTATAATTCGTGCATGTTTAGGAGTGATTTTGAAATGGTTAAAATCATTTTTTTTCATATTCCACTCTAAAATCTTTAATAATTCAAAATCAATTTTGATGATATGAAAATCATGTTTAAAAGTGTAAAATCAAATATGAAATTAATTTTAAATAATTGAAGATATGTTTCAGGGTGATTTCGAATATGACACAAGTGATTTGAGCTATTTCAAAATCACTCTCAAACATATACTTCATCAACCAGTTGGATGTTTATAACAAATTAAAAATAAAAACAATAATAATAAAAAAAACACTTTTGGTACTTCAATCTCGGTTTTCTTGATTATCTACTAATATATTTTTATAAAATAATATATCCACAATTTCGATGCCATTCTCTTTTTTCTAATTTCTACTATGCATTTAACAAGTAAAAGACGAGACAAAATACAACCTTTTTTTATGTCTTTCTTGGAGTAAACCGATGAATAAATTGTGTACAACTTTGAAAACATTTTGAGAAGTTAAAAAAAAATGAAACATTTATCAAACATATATATGCATCTAAAACATTTTAAAACAAGAAACAGGAAGGGGTCGCCAAAAAATTTGTTAACAAGTCTCAAAAAAAATTTTAGATGCTCTCGGTACAATGAGGCTAGTAGTTTTGTCCGTTGGATGTAAGAGAGAGAAATAGAAAAAATACCTTAATTTTGTATCCAACGATTAATAAAGGCAGACAAATTTGAAGATTTATGTCTGACGATATTAAAGGGAGGGCCTCATTGCACCAGGAACACCTAATAATTTTTCCATTCATAACTATCGAACAACTGAATTTTAGAGAATCTAAATTGACTTGAGCATCTATGAATGTGAAGAGGCAACTTAGGTAGATATGAAGTACAAAGTCATCATGTAGCATGCTTTTAGGGTTTGAAAACCATCAAGTAGTTAAAAAACATAAAAGTGAAATTCAAATTTTGGATGGCTCTTTGTTGAATATTGGAAGAGACAATCTTTGGGCCTATCTTTAAGCCATCCTAATTCACCAAAAGGCTAGACAATAATATACACAAATATAAGAGTTAATGATAAAAGATGTTTCAACTTTAATTAAAGTTGTGAATTATGTAAAAACAATGAGTTCGCATGACAAATTGGTAAAAGATGCAATGTTTCGTTGATTTGACAATTATATTTTCTTAACTTACTTTTAAGTATACCGACTTTTTTTTTTTGCTAGGCGATTAAATATATCCATCTAAATTCAACCAACGAAATTCAAACAATATACATTATCCAAAATCATAGATCAAGTAATTCAAGTTCCAAATAATATGGAATAAACAATTGGAACGTACTCACATGTTAAAAGAATAAATAAACCGACTTATAATTTCCTAAGCAATAAGAACAATCATAAAATCAAGAAAAAGGAGGAGAGATTGTCACCTTGTTTATACTAGTTCACATAATATGTACTATGTCCAATTCTTTGCTGTTGATGTAGGTTCCACTAAAATATCACATGAAGAAAGATACACGAGTTTTAAACCATTAAGAATGATCTCTCTTACTTTTCTCTCGAGAAAAAAAAAACTTACAAATTACTACATAAGAAAGGCGCTCAAAACTCTTCAATGGACAAAAAAAAAAAGAAACTATAGAATTAATTAGTTTGTAAGTTTGGTACAAGTTTGTTTTTTCAACAGTTAAGGAAACTGCTTTCTTATTTCTATATATATTCTTTGAGGGATATCAACCATGTATGAGTTCTTTTACTGATTAATAATATTGAACTCTCATTTCCATCATATTGGTTAATATGGTATCAGAGCGAATTTTTTACGCGCGCCCAAATTGAGAATTTTTTTTTCTCTTTTTTCTTTGCACCCTATACTCCCTCTTCCCCTGTTTTTGTTTCTCTGCTTACCCTCCGCCATGGCCGACGGATCTCCATCTAATGCATCAGTTCTCGCTACCAATGAAATTGAGGGTCAATTGAATCCATACCTATTGCATCATTCCACTGCACCTACAACCACACTCGTTACTGAACAATTGACTGGTTCCAACAATTACATCTCGTGGAGCAAAGCTATGCTCCTCGCTCTATCTGGCAAGAACAAGCTAGGTTTTGTGAACGGATCTATACCAAAACCAAGCGGTACGCTCTCTTCTGCCTAGTAGTGTAACAATGACATAGTTACTTCCTGGATTGTGAACTCAATTTCCAAAGAAATAGCTGCCAGCCTTGTGATTACTGGATGCGCCAAGGATATTTGGGAAGAATTGAAGACTCGATATCGCCAAGTCAATGGCCCGCACATTTACCAGTTATGGAAGGATCTTGCAACCTTTTCACAAGGTTCTCTCTCTGTCGAAGCTTACTATGTGAAGATCATGTCACTTTGGCTCGAATTGATTAAATATAAACCCATTGACAAGTGCTCCTGTGGAGGATCGAAAGAGTTAATTGAATTCTTTGATTCTCAGTTTGTAATGATTTTCTTGATGGGTCTCAATGACGCATACTCTTCCTTACACACCCAGATACTTCTTATGAATCTCATCCCTACCATCAACAAAGTCTTTGCACTTGTTATTCAAGAAGAGCGACAACGAGGTGCTGGAAAAACTCCATCAGTTGAATCGATGGTTCTATCTGCTGTTGATAATTCGAAGCGAACCTCCAATGAACGATCCAATGATCGTTCTAAACGAAGAGATGGCCAAAGAACTCCTTCTATTTGTTCCAACTGCGGAATTAGAGGACATGTAATTGATAAATGTTACAAGCTACAGGGTTTCCCACCCGGTCACAAATTTGGAAACTCAAATTCTGCACAGAACAAAAAAATCGTTGCTGAGAATGAAAAACAACCTGAGAGCTCTGGTAAGCCTGGCCAATCAGCCTTCTTCGCTAGTCTGAATGTTGATCAATACTCCCAACTTATGTCTATGCTCCAAAGCCATCTAGGGAGTTCCATCTCTCCAAATACACAGAAGACTGAAGTGAACCATATTGCAGGTACTTGCCTATCTATTAATTCTGCTAGTGATATTAAATTTCTTGAAGCATGGGTAATAGATTCAGGCGCATCCTCTCATATCTGTTGCAATCAGTCTCTATTTGTCAACATATGGCCTGCTATAAATACAGTAGTCACTTTGCCTGATCAGAAGAAATTTTCTGTTAAGTACATTGGAGATTTAAAATTGCAGACGATTTTATGCTGAAAGATGTACTTTATATACCAGAATTCTCTTACAACCTGCTCTCGGTCAGTGCATTCTTAAAGACTCTCGATATTCCGTTAATTTTTCTAGACATGAATGTTATCTCCAGGACATGTTAAGATCGAAGAGGATTGGCAGGGTTGATCTTGTTGATGGTCTTTATCTGCTTCGAATGCTTGACCATGTTACTGCTCTTTCTTCGGTTGTGGTATGTTCTGTTTCCATTGATGTATGGCATAAAAGACTGGGCCATCCTTCTTTTTTCTCGATTGAACCTGTTGAAACCAATTTTATACTTTAAAGATACTCAGAATGCCTGCTGCCTTATATGTCCATTGGCAAAACAAAGAAGGCTTTCCTTTCCTGCCCATAATCATGTTGCTGAAAATGTTTTCGATTTAATTCATTGTGACATATTGGGGCCATTTAGTGCCCAAACTCATGCTAGTTTTTCTTATTTCGTTACGTTTGTTGATGACTGCTCAAGATTTACTTGGATATATTTGTTAAAAAGTAAAAGTGATGCATTGCATATCATTCCTCATTTTTTTAAGCTGGTAGAGACACAGTTTGCTAAGGTAATCAAAACCTTTAGATCAGATAACGTCCCTGAGCTCAGTTTTAAAGATTTTTTTTTTGCTTCTACTGGTACAATACACCAATTTTCCTGTGTAGCAACACCTCAACAGAACTCTGTTGTTGAACGGAAGCACCAACACCTCTTAAATGTAGCCAGGGCCCTTATGTTTTAGTCTCGAGCGCCTTTAACCTTTTGGGGGGAATGTGTAATCACTGCAACTTACCTCATCAACCGCACCCCCATGCCATTACTTTCAAATAAGACACCTTATGAAGTACTCTTCAAGAAGCAACCTGATTACTCTTGCATTCGTACTTTTGGATGCCTGGTTTATGCTTCCACTTTATCTTTCAATAGATCAAAGTTTGATCCAAGGGCTTCTCCTTGTATTTTTATGGGATATCCTGTTGGTGTAAAATGATTCCGATTGTATGACATCCAAAAGCAGACGTTCTTCATTTCAAGGGACGTTCTCTTTTTTGAGAATCTATTTCCCTTTCACAAGAGTCAAAACGCTACCGAATCTTCATCCCTGGACTTCCTCAAGGAGTTTGTATTACCATCTCCAATCGAAGAAGTTTCCACACCCCTTGTTCAACATGCCAACCCTTCTGCTAATCCCTCTGTGCAACACACTAACATTTCCTTTAATGAGGACGTTGCTATTCCACACATTGATACTCCTTCTGATGAGTTCATTATTGATTCTACTCATGAACCATCTACTGATTCTGTTGAGGAACATTCTACTGATCTTATTGTTGATGAACCGTCTGCTATCATTGAACACTCAGATGAAATCCTTCAAGATATACCTCGTCGATCCAACCGCTCTAGAAATCCTCCTACCTATTTAAAGGATTTCCATTGTAACTTGTTGAAACAACAACCCATAGTCAATTCTGGCCCTTTTTCCCTCAACAAATACATTTCTTATAATGTATTTTCAGCCTCCCACAAAGACTTTCTGTTTAATGTGACTATGGCTTATGAACCGTCCTTTTATCATCAGTCCGTTAAGTACTCCTATTGGCAGAAGGCTATGAATGAAGAGTTAGAAGCAATGGAGAGAACTCAAACTTGGTCTATTATTTCTATACTAGAAAACCAACACACTATTGGACCGAAATGGGTATATCGAATTAAATACAAGCTCGATGGTACTGTTGACCGATATGAAGCCAAACTCGTAGCCAAAGGATATAATCAACAGGAAAGAGTTGATTTCTTTGATACATTCTCACCTGTTGCCAAAATAGTGACTGTAAAAGTCTTGTTAACCTTGGCTACCTCTTACAACTGGCCCATTATCCAAATGGATGTCAACAATAATGTCTTCCTTAATGGAGATTTATTTGAAGAAGTGTTCATGACCATTCCACTTGGTTACAAAGTTTCTCTTGTACCCAAAAAGGGGGAGAAACTTGCTTGTCGGTTACACAAATCCATATATGGCCTCAAGCAAGCCTCCCGCCAATGGTTCACTAAATTTTCTTCAGCACTATTGTCTCATGGTTTTGTTAAATCAAAATCAGACTACTCTTTGTTTACCTGTGGATCTGGAAGTACTTTTGTTGCTTTACTTGTATATGTTGACGATATATTATTAACAGGACCTTCTTAGACTGAAATTGACTCAATAAAGGCAATTCTTCAGACTCATTTTTTGCTTAAAGACCTAGGAGTTGCAAAGTATTTCCTTGGTCTTGAGATTGCAAGGTCCCAACAAGGTTTGTTTCTATCCCAACGAAAATACTGTCTTTAGATTCTTGAAGACTCAGGTTTTTTGGATGCTAAGCCTGCCTTATTGCCCATGGATCCTAACTTATGACTCTCCAAAGACAGTGGCATTCCTCTGTCACCTGAAGAAATTACCTCTTACAGAAGACTCATTGGCAGATTACTATATCTCCAAATTTCTCGACCAGACATCTGTTTCTCTGTACATCGCCTCAGTCAATTCCTTCAAACACCTACCACTCATCATTTGAAAGCTGCACATCAGCTCCTTCAGTACTTGAAACATTCTCCAGGTCAAGGAATCCTATTGAAGTTTGTTGCTAGCTTTCAATTAAAGGCTTTTGTTGATGCAGATTGGGGGTCTTGCATAGATACTCGGCGTTCAGTGACAGGTTTCTATGTTTTCATCGAAGATTCTCTGATATCTTGGATATCCAAGAAGCAGCCTACTGTTTCTCGATCCTCAGCTGAAGCTAAATATCGTATTTTGGCTAATGTTACCAGTGAACTTGTTTGGATTAACCAGCTCTTGGTTGACCTGCAGCTTCCTCGAATTTCTCCATCCTTAGTCTACTGTGACAACCAGGCGACTGTGGCTTTAGCTTCAAACCCAACGTTCCACGAACGCACCAAGCACATAGAGATTGAGTGCCATTTTGTGAGAGACAAAATTAATGACGACTTCATTCACTTACTGCCCATTCGCTCAAACTTACAACTTGCTGACGTTTTTACTAAAGCTTTGCCCTCCTCAGCTTTGAACAGTTTCATGACCAAGTTGGGTGTTCTTAATCTTCACACTCCAACTTGAGGGGGAGTAATAAGCTATAAAATTAATTAGTTTGTAAGTTTGGTACAAGTTTGTTATTCAGCAGTTAAGTAAACTGCTTTCTTATTTCTATATATATTCTTTGAGGGACATCAACCATGTATGAGTTCTTTTACTGATTAATAATATTGAACTCTCATTTCCCTCACATTGGTTAATAAAATAAAAAATAAAAAATGCTACAAAACACCCAAGAAAACATCCACAACAGATTGCTCTCTATTTCTTCTTTTTGTTGTTCATGTAAAAACAATATTGTTACCACAATAAGAAACTAGGTTTATTATTGGGCCGATTGCAAGGATAGCAATATGGACCAAAATAATTGCAAATCTAGCAACCCACAAAAAAAATTGCAAAAATGGCAAAATCTAATGATTTGTGTGTTGCATTTACTAAAATACCCCTCCAGATTTTCTTTCCTGATAGAAAGTTTTTCTATCACTGATAGATTCTATCAGTGATAGCAAGATTTTCTATCAGTGATAGAAATTTTCTATCACTGATAGAAAGATTTTCTATCGGTGATAGAAATTTTCTATCAGTGATAGATTCTATCGGTGATAGAAATTTTCTATCAGTGATAGATTCTATCATATGATAGAAAATTTTTCTACTACTGATAGATTCTATCGGCGATAGATATTTTTCTATCACTTGTTCGGTGTTCTATCAGTGTTTGGTTGTTGTTATTTGGTTTTCTATCAGTGTTTGGTTTTTGTTTTTCAGTGTTTGATTTCAATAATCGTTCGTTTTTGCTTTATTTTTCAATGCTCGACTTCATCATGTATCACCATCGCTGATAGAAACAAATGATCTTCCATCACTGATAGAAAAGTATCAGTGATAGAAAGATTTTCTATAACTCACGAAAAGTTTTTCTATCAGTCTCAGTGATAGAGATAGAAAGTTTTTCTATCACTCATAGAAAGATTTTCTATGAATGATAGAAATTTTTTCTATCACTCATAGAAAAATTTTCTATAAGTGATAGAAGATTTCTATCACTTATAGGTTCTATCAGGGATTGAAATATTTTCTATCAAGAGTTTTCTATCATTGATAGAATATCTTTCTATCACTGATAGAATAGTAAAAATTTCTATCAGTGATAGAAATCTTTTATCACTGATAGAAAGTTTTTCTATCACTTATAGATTATATCGGTGATAGAAAGATTTTTATGGGTGATCAGGGATTGAAAGATTTTTTATCAAAAGTTTTTCTATGATTTTCTATAAAAAGTTTTTTTTATCACTGATAGAACCTATCAGTGATAGAAATCTTTTATCACTGATAGAAAAAGTTTCTATTAGTAATAGAAATCTTCTATTCTATCAGTGATCACTGATAGAATCTATCAGTCATAGAAATATTAGTGATAGAAACTTTCTATCGCCGATAGAAAATATTCTATCATTGATAGAAACTTTCTATCACTGATAGAAAATTTTTCTACCACTGATAGAATCTATCAGTAATAAAAAGACTTTCTATTAGTTAAAAAAAAAAAAAAAAAAAAAAAAAAAACTGACGAGAAAGAAGAAGATGGGCACACAAGGGCAATTTAGAAATATAAAAAATTAATTAAAAAATTTTGCCATATTTGCAAATATTTTTAAAAATTGCTATATTTGCAATTATTTACCTTCATGTTGCCACCCATTACAATTATCCTTTATTATTCTTTAAAAAAAGGCCCAGCTTTGATATGGGTTTGGTATGTTTGGGCTTCATTTTTCCAACCTTCTCCCACCTTTGAGATAAAACAAATAGGGATATCCTTAGAAATAACAAAAAATTATAGTGTATTTTTGAAAAATGGCCGAACGGTTTTTTCAATGAAAAATGGCTAAACCATTTCTTTAAACATATTTTCATGTGAATTATTCTTCCAATTATACCCTCAAGTCAATTTTCACGTGTCATCCTATATTTGAGGAAGCCTTATTTGATTTAATTTTTTAAAAAAAGATAACCATAACAAAAATGTTAATCCCATGAATCATGGGATGATAGATATAACTTATATCTTCTCTCTCTTATCTATTTAGATTTTTATTTTTTTAATCAACAAATCATCATCTTCATCATCTTTTCAACCAGTTCTCAACTTTGATTGATTTCTTGTCTTTACTTCTTTCCAACATTGAGAAGGCTATTGATTATAGGTATGTTGCCTCATATTCGTATTATTTATTTTATTCCTATTCATTCTTTTATTCCCGAAAGTAATTTTACCCACTCTTTACAAAATTAGATCTTTGTATTCTGAGACTGTAAATGATTCAAATACAGTATGTATGCAAGTAAATTCTGGGAAGTCTCTGTATTTGCGTGATGAAGAGGAGTATGTGAAAGATTTTGGAAGGTTTTCAAATTCTCCTTTTTATTATTTATTTCAATATCTTTAGTTGAAAAAGTTAATTTGATTTGATGTGCTTTAGGTGATTTTTGAGATCCTTAATTTATGATGAAATTTTAGCCTCAATCAGTATGATTTTTTTTTCTCAAGTATTTCTTCTATGTACTCCTATTTTTCCTCTATAAATAATGATTCTGTTTAAATTTACTTTCAAGTCAATTTTCTAATCTCATTCAATATTTGAGGAAGCCCATATCTGATTTAATTATATATAAAAAAAGGTTAGTTATCCAATGAATAATCAAACAAGTAGTTACAACATATTCTCTCTTATCTATTTTATCATCTTCCACCGAATCGATTTCTTGGTCTTCACTTCTTTCCAACGTTGCCTCATATTTGTATTCCTTTTTTTATTCGTATTCATTCTTATTCTTTGCAAAATTAGATCCCTATGTTCTGAAACCGTAAATACTTCAAATATAGGGTGTATGGAAGTAAATTCTGAGAAGTCCTTGTATTTGCATGATTTTTCTTTATCAATATACTGTATTTCTTTTATGTACCCATATTTTTCCTCCATAAATCGTGATTTATAATTTAGTACAAGATTTTTTTTAATTAAAATTTTTGTTTTCAAATTATTCTGTTGAGATACATTAGTATGAGTCTTATCTTGTTTATTTTGAAATTCATTGATTTAATTCGATTTAAATTAATTTCTAAATCATAGACTCTCTTCCTATTTTATAGTTTATTTGAATTTAGTTAGTCCTTAAATTTAGATTTCGGTTATGGACAATAGAATTTCTCCCTATTTTATAGTGTATTTTAATTTAATTAGTCTTTGAATCGAATTAGTCCTTAAATTTAGATTTCGGTTATGGGAAATAGATTCTCTCCCCTATTTTATAGTGTATTTAAATTTAATTAGTCTTTAGATTTAAATTTCAGTTAAGGGCATTTTTGTCTGATTCGTTGTAAAAAAAACTTACTTAAAATAGCATTTGACCATTTTTCGAATGAAAAATTTGAATGACCATTTTTCAAAACGACCCATTAAACATGGCCATTTATCTAGTTGCCCCAAACAAATAACATGTCTCACTTGCAATGGTAGCGATTCCTCTTTACTTATGGAGAAGTTCAATGGAACACATCTTCAATTTATTAATAGGAATGACCTTGGTAAATATATCAGTTGGATTATAACTTATTGGAATCTTTTCAAGCACCAGTGTTCCATCTTCCAAAGTTGATCTGATAAAATGGTACCTCACCTATATGTGTTCCGTTCTCGACTGAAACACTAAATTCTTTGTTAAATGAATAGCACTTTGATGACTATCACAATGCAAAATTCTCTTTCCCAATTTTAAGACAGGTTATTCTAAGAAAGATTGAAGCCATATCATCTGCTTACTTGCCTCAGAAACGGCAACATATTAAACCTTTGTACTAGATAAAACTGCCATCTTCTACAACCTTTAAACCCAACTAATTCTAGTATTACCTAACATAAAACATACTCGATAATACTTTTCCTAACATATGTATCACCTACCATATATGCATCCACATTACCTTACAATTTAAAATTTGACTTCTTAAAATGTAAAGCATAATCACTTGTTCCTCTCAAATATCTAAAAAATACATTTCCCACCCTCCCAATGTTACTTCCCTTGATTACTCATATACCTTGCTAACAACTCTCACTACATGTGCAATGTCTGATCTTGTGCATACTATGGCGTACATCAATCTACTATAGTTGACGATGTATATAGCGCTCTAATCATGTGATATCTTTCTGACTTAGTAGTGGGTGAATGCTCCTTAAATAATCTAAAATCATAGGCTGAAGGAGTACTAATAGATTTTGCATCTTTCATGTGAAACCTAATTAGCATCTTTTTTCACACTCTTCATCTGACAATGTCAATGTGCCATCTCTCTTCTCAATCCTCATTTTCTTCAGCTTTGTTTGGTAGCTCCCAAATATTTCATATCAAATTCTTCAGATAATTCAACCTTTATCATTAGAATTTTTGTTTGTTTGCCCCTACTATCAACATGTCATCAACATATAACAATAAAATAATATATGAGTTACCTTGAGATCTTATATAGCAACAGTGATCTGTTTGATGCCTTTAAAATCCATTATTGCATATAAAGCTATCAAACTTCTTATTCCATTGTCTGAAATTTGTAAACCATTTTCACTTGCCCCTGTACCATTAATCCATAAGGTTGTACCATGCAAATTAACAACAAGAAATTTGGGTTTTAATGTCAGTCAATGGCCGACATTAAAGCCACCGACATTAAAAGTTTTTAATGTCGGTCACTTTTAATGTAGCAACCGGTGTTTTTTTTTTAAAAAAAAAAAAGAAATGGAGAAAAAGGGGAGTGGTTGCCGGTCAAAGGGGGCAAAAAGGGGGGGGGGATTTTCCCCCCCAATTTTTCGGTCAAAGTGGGTTTTAAAAAAAAAAAAAAAAAAGAAAATAGGAACTCTCTCTCTCCCTCTCACGCACCCCCACTCTCTCCCTCTCTCGGCAATCTCTCTCTCTCATCTGCACTCCACCGCCCACCGCCGCAAGCCGACGCCGCCGTCTCAGCCGCCGCTCGTCCGTCGACGCCGTCGCCATACTTCCGTCGTCGGTACTTTCTCTCTCTCTCTCTCTCTCTTGCGTTTCTTTCTCTCTCTCTCTTGCGTTTCTCTCTCTCTCTAACCCGTCTTTCGGTCTCTCCCTCGCACGTCCTCAGTCCCACGCCGCCGCACTCCACCGCCGCGAGCCGCCGCCGCCACTAGCGTCTTCGGGCTCGTTCGTTTTTCAGATTTGTTCGCCGCCGCCATTCGAAGCTTCAGCTTTGTTTCTAAAGAACTATTTGAGGTAAGGGAGTTGTAAGTCATAGTTATTGGATTTTTTTATGCCTTAGTGAAATACCCATTAACGTTGGATCTTAATCTAAGGTGCCCGTAGCGTTTGGGGGCCCAGTTGTCGAATCGGAGCGAAACTTGGAAGTTGGACAGCAAGTAGTGTTTCTGTTTTAGGTGAGTTTCCGACTTTGGGTAAGTGAACTAAGTTAAGTTTTGAATGATTTAATTGTGTTAAAAGAGTACCCATTAATATTAGCTATTGATTTCTAGTTACCCACAACGTTTGAAGGCCGAATTGTTGAATTGGAGCGAAGTTGGAAATTGGACAGCAAGCAGTAGCTTCATTTGGGTGAGTTTTCGGCCCTCTCAAGTCTAGTGCTTTAGGAAATTTGTTAAGTTTGGTGTGCCAATGGTGTGTGAATATATATTTATGTATGTTTTATGTGTTAATAGACGAGTATTTCGCATCGCGTGGTTGGTGTTGTATCGAGTCGTTGGGGGATTTTCGATCAAGCGTAGTATCTCAAGTAAGTAGCCGTTGGAATAGATTCTCTGCTTTAAACTCATTTAAATTGAGTATGGTTGCTATAGCATGAGTTGAATTTAAACCTTAAGTTGTCCCTTGGAATGTAAGTAGCCATTTTGAATTTAAGCTCTAAGTGTCGCCGTTGGGTTAAACCAAGCATGGTTGGTCCTTTATTTCTTGGAAGCATGGAACTAGTTAAGAATGTCTGAGTTAATGGTCGCATATTAACTTTTGTCGTTGTGTAAGTAGCTATTTGGGAATAAGGATTTTGATTATGTTATGTGGCGTGTTAGTGGATTGAGTGAGTAGCTTTTTGGGCATGAAGTTGTTGTTTTGGAATCATTGTATGCTTGTTGGTAGCGAATAGAAGTTTTGGTTAAGTTTCATGCTTTGGTCAAATATCCCTTGGAACGTCGTATGCTTGTTTGAATATTGTTTAAATGTCGTTTACTTGGACATGCATTAAGTGTTGCTATGCTTGTAGGACTAAGTAAGTATGTTTGGAATGTTTGATTTTTGATTGTTCTGGATTGTGTTCATGTTATGGAGGATGGGTTAAATGTTCGTTGGAGTTGTGATGGGAGTTGGATTGTGATTCTGACTTGATTGTGTGCATAGAAGCGTATATTCTTACTTCCAGGTGCAAGGAAAAATTTTGGGTTCCCTCTGCGTACGTCGTTATGCTGCCGAATTTTCGGTAGCCTCATGACGACTTAGGAATTATATTTATCTTGAGGGAAAGGATTAGGAAAGTGAAGGGAATAGGCTAGTGCCTTAGACGAGGGACGTGTCAATTAAACACCTAGGATTGAGATGTAATAGACTGAAATGAGGGGCTTAATGGGCGGGACTTGGCTTCGCAGTCTGGGTGCCATTTACTAACTGTGGAAGTAAATTCCTGACTTAAACCCATGAACGCTCCACCAGTGAAATGGTAGCTTAGAGCGCTACGCGCCTATTAGTGCCTTGAGGGATGAGACTTAGCTCCACTGACTGGGTGCCATCTACCATCAGTAGGAGTAGAGACCTCCCAAAACTCCCACTTGTGCACTATCAGTGAGTTGGCAAACTTATATATTTATAGGTGTACTAATTGAACACGAGACCCGAACTGCAAATGAAATGAAATGAAAAGAAATGAAATGATATGAAATGAGATGACCTAACCCTGAGGCCTTTAACTCGAATAAGTTGTTAAAACTTTTATTGCTACTTACTGAGTATTTTCTTAAATACTCATTCTTTTCCCCTACACACAACTGCAGGTAGAGGCAAAGGTGTACGGAACGCGTGACGGAGAGCTGCTGAGCCATGGATCTCCTTTAGTTTAAGTCTTCCGCATTTTACGTTTTGAAATGTCCCTTTGAACTTGTATGGAACGATTTACGTTTTATTCCGCTTTTAGTTTGTTTGATTTACTAAAGCTTTTGTTTGTTCTGTTTTAAACTGGGATCCCAGATTGAAATGTTTTTCTATTTCTAAGTATGGTTTCTTTATATGGAAATATTTCCGCTATTCTTAGAAGTAGAATGAAATGCATGTAGTAACGGCCTTAGGATCTAGGCATGAAAAGTAGGGTCGTTACATTTAATGTCGGGGAACTTTAGTGATCGACATTAAAAGAGTACTTTTTGTTGAGTTTTATGCCCTAAAACTCGTAGATATTGAATGTAAACAAATTTTATACTTGTGAAATAAAGTTGTTATTGAGGTTTATTCAGTACAGTTATTATTGAATAATACATTGCACGTTAAATAACCCGAATCCAATAAACTAAGATCTCTGGCTATAATATGCTTACTTGAACTTTATGTGGAGACATAAAAGTGGATCAGGTTTGAGTAATAACCAAAACAGTCCGTAAAAGTGGGTAGGGCTGAGTACCTTATCTTGAGGACACTATGAATGCGACCCACTTTGTATTTAGTATAGACGATGTGATTCTGAATTGTTCATGTGGAGACATGCGAGTTGGGGCGTCCTATGCAATTAGTTTGCATAAGACTGGACCATGAAATAAGTCACTTTCACTTTATAATGTCGTTTATGAAGGGAATAAAAGTCCCCACGCAGCGGAAGCGCATCGATTGGACCTTACGCCGTATATTAATTAACATTAAAATACCGTTACGAAAACTCAATTAAACTTTAAACTCCTTTTAAAGTTGCTGGAAATTCAGTTTAAACATGCTTAAAAATAAATCTAAATTTATTTTTATGCTTTTCTAAAGAAAAGGGAAGGAACCGTCACATACCTTCGTTGAAGACTTGACCGTTCTTCGCCAACGACGCTCCACGAACGAAAACGCAGCAGCCACCTTCAATTTTCTTCGCTGGAAATTCCTTCTTTGAATGACACAATAACCACAGAGGTTACACCGGTATGTCTCTAAGTCTAGGAGGCAAAAGACTTGTGGGAGTCTTTCTCTAAGAGGGAGGCTAGAGAGAATTCTAGGTCTTGTCTTTGAGAGTCTAAGAGCAAGAGCAAGAATGTCAAGTGTCATGACCAATTAGGTCTAGTGTTCTATTTATAGAAGAGAGACCATGAATAAAATATTCAATTAAATCAATCTTTTCAAAAATTGATTCAATCTTATTCCTTAATTAATCAATCATGATCAATCAATTCCATAATTGATTAATCTTTTCCACAAATGACTAATTACTTCCATAAGTGATTAGATCATTTCCATAAATGATTAATCACTTCCTTAAGTGATTAATTATTTCCATAATTGATTAATTCCCAGTTAATGAATTCTTTAATTAATTAACCACCAATTAAATATCACATATTTAATTTCCGGCCTAGAATTAATTAATTTGCCCAAACACATTTTAGGCCTTAAATTAATTCATTATTTGAACTCTTTCAAACTTCCATAAAATTTATATTTGAACTTCTTCAAATATTAATTTCTCTCATAATCATATATCAATATATATTATATTTGTTTCCCTTAGTAAATTTAACATTTTCAATTTACATTAATTACTTAGTTGCCTCAAATTACTTTATGAGCTACCAGTGGGACCTAATGGACCTGCAGATCAGAAGCTCCAACGATGTGAGATTAATTGGTCAAACTCATTAACCACATTAATCAATATTCGTTAACTGTGTGTTCATTCCACTATGGACTCACAGTTGCACTCTTCTCACTGCAGACATATCTTCTGTGTCCACGGATATAGACCAATATCGACTAGTTAGTCCTTCACGAGTGTCCGTAACACCAGCTGGGTCAAATTACCGTTTTACCCCTGGGTTACCTCTATTTCCTTAAGTACCAATTCTCCTCTAATGAACAACCTGTTTGTGGTCCAACCATCAAACAAAAAACCCTCTCGTGCCATTGAGAGGGTAGGGCCCTTTGTTCAACACTCGGAGTAACCACTTAAGGGAACACTCATCTGCTTCCCTAAAGTCGGGAAGGAGTGAATTCCATCTTGTACGATTATGTTCCCAGCTCCCCATTCGGTCTTGTCCCCAAAATGGTAGGCTTATTGAGTCGGCGTATTGGCCACTCTCACCCATACAAATCAAAGGACAATCTCTCATGAGCAGGAGTCCATAATCAACTCAGGATTGAGACTAAGTTGTCTAGGTCATCCTAGTGAAATAGAAAACCAACCAGTTAACGGTGTTATAACCAGTGGTTACTATTTCGCGGTCCGGTCTTATGCAAACTCGTTGCATAGGATACCCCCACTCGCATGTCTCCTACACGAACGCGTTGGATCGCAGCGTTTGTTTCAAATACAAAGTGGGTCGTATCCATAGTGTCACCAGGATAAGGCACCCAGTCTTATCCCTATACTATAGACCCTTTAGGCTGTTTATTGAACAATGATCCCATATGTTGCTACATATAGTTCAAGACTCATATTACAACCTTGGATGTCTAGTTTATTGGATTAGGGTTATTATTAGGCAAAGACAAATATAAAATACCTAATAACAATTAATGGAAAAATATATCAATATTATTTCATTATTATTCGGTCAACAGTTACATTCACTATCTACGAGTTTTAGGGCATAAAACCCAACAGTTTACTGTTGAGACTGACTATTTCATGCGATGACCTAAGTAACTCGATCTTAATCCTGAGCTAACTATGAAATCTTGTTTATTCGGGATTATCCTTTGATCTGAATGGGTGAGAATGGCTTAGCATCGCCAACTCAATAAGCCTACCATTTTGGGTATAAGACTGAGTAGATAGCTGGGGAAATAGTCCTGCAAGACGGAATTCACTCCTACCTGAATTAGGGATAGTAGAGAGTTTGTTCCCTTAAGTGTTGACTCCAGGTCTTGAACAAAGAGATCCCTCCCTCTCATTGGCTCGGGAGGGACTCGGTTTGGTGGTTGGGCCACTAACCACTTTTTCATTATGGGATCAATGAGACTTAATGAACAAGAGGTAATTTTAGGGGTAAAACGGACATTTGATCCACCTGTAGTTACGAATGACTTGTGAATGATCGACTTACTAATCATTGTTACATCGAGGGGACAAAAATATATCTATAGTGAGGGGAGTGCAAATACTGAGCTATAGTGGAGTGTCCCAGTAGTTAACAAATGTTGGTTAACTAGGTTAAAGATTTTGGCCAGTTAATCTCGGATTGTTGGAGTCCATGATCTGTAGGTCCATTAGGTCCCCATGTTAGCTCATACGGACTAAACCTTAGAACAATGTGATGAGAGAATTTGAATCGTTCAAATTCGGTTTAGGGAGTAAACATTAATTGTATACAATATTATTAACGTGATAGTTTAATTATGAATTGAACTATATTAGAGAGAATTCAAAATATTTAAATATGATTTAAATATTGATCGTATAAATAGGGATTCATAAACGAGCGATCAATTTTTTAGAGAAGTCGAAATACTCCAAGTCTCTCCTCAGCTCCACGATATTGTCTTTAGGTTGCTGTTGGGGAGCTTGCGTTGGAGAAGCTGGAGTTTGCGTCTGACTTGCGGCCGCATCTGCCAGTGTGGAAGATTTTGGAGGCAGCATTAATGCTTGAGCTATAAGAGGAGTTTGTTGTGCTTTCTTCTCAGGAGAGGTCACCTTCAATCTTGAATTAGTGATGAGTTTCTTGATTAAGCTCGCGTCGATAGAAGTCTTGACAACCTCACTCTCCTTTTGAGCCTCGGGCTCAACTCCTGCTAGCCTACAAATTCTGGTGATCAAATTTGGGAAGAATAGTCTCCCTACGTTCTTGTGTCCACAAGCTAGGATTTCGTTCCATATAATTCAGTCAAGGTTGAGATCCAGGCTCTTGTACATGTTGTACAACAACATGACATGTTCTTGGGAGATTGTCGTGTCATGCGTTGTAGGTATGATCATATTCTTGATCACGTACAGCTAGAGTGATGCCTCTGGCTTCAAATCTCCAAAAAATAGAGTCATGCTCCCCGCCAAGGACTTTTTCCACTTAACTCCCACGTGGGCCACCATGGCAAGGGCCTCTACCAGCTGTTTCTTTGTTGGCTCCTCAATAGCTATGTTTCCTGCTGGACACCTGAGGGATGGCAATAAGAAGATCCGATTGATCTGCTTCATCGAGAACTCCACCACCCGACTTCTTAGGAACATAACCGTCTGGTGCTCCTCCCCTATTTGTGCATAGAACTCTCGAACCAGTGGGGCAGATACAGCCTTTGGTTCCTTGTGCAATCAGCTCCTTCAGCTTCTATGAAAGCACGGAGCGGAAGTGTCTTGGTGGAGAAAGCCTTCTCACACATCAAGACCCTTTTCTTCATGATTTCTAGGCAGGCCTATGAGTCAGCGTGGGGCACCACCAATCGTTCCACCCTCGGTTTCTTCGTAGGTGCTTTCTTTACCCGAGGAGTGGAGGATTCTCCCTTTGCAGGCAGTGATGGTGGTGGTGTCTAGGCACGGGGAAACACATAATTCGTTCCCCATGTGCTGGGCCTCCTAAGGGAAATGCTGATTTTTCTCTTCTTCTGTTTCCCTTCAACCTCAACTTCTTCATCTCTGGCCCTCTTCTTGGGCATTTGGTCCTTGGTAATCTCTTGGAATTCATCTTCATCTATTGGAGCCTATTGCTCTTCATCATCTTTCTCTTCCTCATCCTAGTGCTCGAACAAGTTCTCGGACACTTCTTCGATCTTGTGCTTGAACAGGTCCTCGAGCACATTTTCATCCTCTTGTGATGGTGGGGAGGTTTGCTCGTGTTGTCGGACACTTCTTCCTACAAAGTTTGCACTGTATTTGCTGTCACAAACTTACCCTTCTATTCTTGAGATTGCCCTTCAAATGTGGGGTCAATCTCTTCTTTTTCTTCTTCTTTCTCAGTGGAAGCCACTGATTCGTTGAGGCACGTGGCTGCGAAGTTCAGGGCAGCCTTATCTTCTTCTTCTCTTTGCCTTCTTTTTCTCTTTTTTCTTCATTTTTCTTTCTTCGGGCTACTTCCCACAATTGGTCTTTAAGTTGCTGAGCCATTGCCTTTGCAACCCACATTGCATGCGCTACCATCTTGTCCCAGTCTTTTTGTTCGAACGGACGCTCCAACTCTAGACCCCATCTTGATTTGCATTTGCTCCTAGGTTTCCTTGGAGATGGTTCATCAGTTGGTTGTGTAGAGGCTTGAACTTGCAATTTCGCCCCAGATGCGGGTGCATCTTCTTTAAGTTGTGGCTTAGCAACTGGCACTTCCTTTTTTGGTTAAGCCACATTTGCAGCCGCAAATTCTTCATTTCCTGTAGAAGAAATTCCAGTTTGCGCTGCATTTGCAGCCGCAACTGGTGCATTAGGCTCAACGTTTCCTTTTTCTTCCTTCAAAGATATTTCTCTCCGACCCTTTTTTCTTCCTTCTTTTTTTCCTCAATTCTCACGGTTTTGGCTTTTATCAACCTAAAAGGTCTATAGTATAGGGATAAGGTTGGGTACCTTATCCTAGTTACACTATGTGATACGACCCATCTTGTATTCGATACAGATGCAATGATCCTAAGCATCCATGTAGGAGACATCCGGGTGAGGGTATCCTATGCAATGAGTTTGCATAAGACCGATTCGCGAAATAATAACCACTAGATGTAACGCTGTTAACTAGTTTAGTTTTCTATTTCAATAGGATGACCTAGGTAACTCAATCTCAATCCTGAGTCCATTATGAACTCCTTTCAGGAGGGATTGTCCTTAGATTTGTATAGGTGAGAGTGGCCAGTTCGCCGACTCAATAATCCTACCATTTCAGGGGCAAGACCGAATGGGGGTTGGGAACATAACAGTACAAGATGAAATTCACTTCTTCCCCTATTGGGGTAAGTAGATGTGTGTTCCCTTAAGGGCTGATTCCAGACTTGAACAAAAGTGTGTTGTCCTCTCCTGGCCCAAGAGGAACTCTTGTTTAGTAGTTGGACCCTAAAAAACTTGTTCATTAGAGGGATTAGTGGTACTTAAGGAACCAGAGGTAACCTAGGAGTAAAATGGTAATTTGACCCAACTGGTGTTACGAACACACGTGAAGGATTGACTTACTGGTCGATATTCATGGACACAGAAATATTCTACAGTGAGAAGAGTGCAACTGTGGGTCTTTAGGGGAGTGACCCACAGTTAACGAATGTTGACTAACTTGCCTAATGAGTTTAGCCAATTAGTCTCGTATCGTTGGAGCTTCTGATCTGTAGGTCCATTAGGTCCCACTAGTAGCTCGTAAAGAGACTTGAGGCAATTAAGTATATATTGTAAATTGAAAGTGTTTAATTTATTTAGGGGAATCAAATAATACATTATAATATAAAGTTTATGAAACTTTATAATATAATTTTGAATTAATTTCAAAATTAATTATTGAGAGAAAATATTTGAAAGAGTTCAAATAATTAATATGAATTAGATTCATATTAATATAAATAATTTAACAAAATCACTAAGATTAAATATATGATATTTAATTGGGTAATTAATTAAGTATGAAATTAATTAATTATTTATTAAATTAAATATGAATAAGGTAATAGATTTGATCTTATTCATGACCTTTATTCATGACCTTTTCCTATAAATAGGACCCCTAGGGTGGGATGAAAGGCATCCCATTCATTCTCTTACTCTCAGAGAATTCCCCTGAAGGCTCCCTCTAAACTCCCACCTCATGCCTCTAAAAGTCTCAGAGTCATACCGGTGTAGCCATAGTGGTGGTGTTTGCAGTAGTTTGTGATTATTTCACAAGCAGTTGTTGAATTTAATCTGAGTCGTCAACGAGAGTAAGTAATTTGTTACTATATAAATTAGATTTAGATCTATTATTTTTATGCTTAGCCTTAATATAAATTTAGAATAGTTCTAAGATGATTGTCAATGTATTGGTATTTTAGATTAAACAAAATTAATTACAAATCAGTCCCCATCATAAGTTTACTGAGCACCTTTTGATCGAGTTCTTCTATGGTGGATTGTTACCCAGGGACAGAGGTTTGCTCGATGCGACGAGTGGTGGTACTCTAGCCAACACGTCACCTCGTGAAGCTTGGAAGTTGATTTCAGATATGGTCAATAATGCAAGGCAGTTTTACATGAGAGACTCTTTAGAGATGGCTGAGATAGCCAGTGAGGTAAGTGATTTAAAATCTCAATTGTCCGACCTGACTTCTCTTTTTCACCAACATCTTGCAGATCAAGTTGAAGCAGCAAAACAGGAAGTTCGTATGGAGGTGCAGAGTTTAAGAGACAAGTTATCTAAGTTTTCTGCTATTATGGAAGGCTTAGAGGCTCAATCTCCAATTGAGATTCCTGTTTGCCAAGAGACGACTAAATTAGGTGATGTCAATGCCATAGCCTTGAGGAGTGGTAAGGAAATCCCATCAGGAGTACCCCCAGTGGACCCTGCGCCCAACCCACCTCCCCAAGAGCCAGAAGTTGAAAATTCTACTCCAGCACCACAGGTAATTGTTGATCCATCGGTTAATTCTAAAAGTGTAGTTCTTAAACCCCCTGTTCCTTGTAGGTTGAAAAGCCCGAAGGAAAAATCTTTTGAGCGGGAGGTCATGGACATCTTTAAAAACGTCGAGATCCGCATTCCATTGTTGGAGGCTATTAGAATGATCCCAAAGTATGCACGGTTCTTGAAAGAAATGTGCATGAAATAGAGGAAGGTAAGAGAAAAAGAAAGAATTGAGGTAAGTAAGAACGTTTCAGCCCTTATACAGAGTGAGATGCCAGAAAAATGCGAAGGTCCAGGTATATTTTATATTCCTTGTGTGATAGGTAGTCAGAATATCAAGTATGCCATGTTAGGTTTAGATGCATCTGTTAATATCATGTCATACTCTGTCTATCAGGATCTTAAGTTGAATGCTTTGCAAATGACTGGTGATGTGTTTCAATTAGCTGATAGGTCTTACGTTTACCCTGTAGGCTTAGTTGAGGATGTCCTAGTGCAGATTAGAGACTTAGTTTTTACTGTTGATTTTTATGTCTTGCATGTTGATAGAGGTTACCCCCTAGTGTTGCATCTATTCTGTTGGGGAGACCTTTTGTGAAATTTGCTAGGACTATGATGAATGTCAATAGGGGAGTTCTGTCTCTTGAATGTCAGGGGATTGTAATTAAAATGGACATATCTGAAGCTGTAAAGTACCCTGATATTTCTGCTTCCCTTTGCCATATGGATGTAGTTGACTCTTTAGTGCAGGATGTTGTTGTTAATGATAAGGTAGACATGGATTTTTAACAGGACCACCATGATTATGATGTTGTTGATTTAAGGGAGTTGGTTTCTAACCATCCCTCTGATTCTATTTCTTTTGACCTTGGAGTTCCTGTTGCTTCTAGTAAGTTGCTTCCTTCTATTGTGCAGGCACCTAAATTGGAGCTGAAAACCCTGCCAGAGCACCTCAAGTATGCTTATTTGGGAGACAATGAAACGCTACCGGTCATCATCTCCAACAAGTTGACTGCTAACCAGGAGGAACAGCTAGTCAAGGTGCTGAAAGAACACGAGAAAGCCATGGGATGGACCTTGGCTGACATCAACAGAATCAGCCCTCCCACCTGCATGCATAAGATTCAGTTAGAAGAGGATGCAAAGCCTTTAAGGGAGCCACAAAGACGGTTGAATCCAACTTTGAGGGAAGTGGTAAAGAAAGAAATTGATAAGCTTCATGTTGCAGGTATCATCTACTCTATCTCTGATAGTAAATGGGTTAGCCCCATTCATGTAGTTTCTAAGAAAACAGGCATGACTGTAGTTAGGAATAAAAATGATGAGTTAGTACCCATGAGAGTGCAAAATGGATGGAGGATGTTCATACATTATAGGAAGCTTAATGATGTCACTAGAAAAGACCATTTTCCGATTCCCTTTAGAGATCAGATGCTAGAGAGATTAGCTGGTAAACCCCTTTTCTGCTTTTTAGATGGCTTTTCAGGCTTTTATCAAATTCCTATAGCTCAGGAAGACCAAGAAAAGACGACCTATACCTGCCCCTTTCGAACATATGCCTTTAGGAGAATGCCCTTTGGATTGTGTAATGCTCCAGGGACATTTCAAAGATGCATGATGAGTATATTCTCCGGATATATTGAGAAATGTGTCGAAGTGTTCATGGATGATTTCACAGTTTATGGAAATTCTTTCGATGATTGTCTTGATAATCTAGCTAAAGTCTCGAAATGTTGCATTGAGTCAAATTTAGTTCTTAATTATGAGAAATGTCATTTCTGTATGGATAAAAGCCCTACGCAGCGGAAGATTTATCAAACCACACTGTATTTTTATTCTAATCGAAAAACCAATACGGATTGCAAAGATAATTACAGCAACAAAAGAAGAATCAAACTTGCTATAAAGCGATTATAAAACAAGCTAGATGTATTAGAAAATACCCTAGATCAATCTACTAATTGATCCTAATGATCAAGGTTCAAAGAAACTTATTTTGGATGAAATCTTGATAAAAAACTCACCTTTTCTCCAATGGTCTGCAAAAAATACAGCAGCGAAATCCTCTTTGTTTTGCTGGATAAAACACCACCAATAGGGTACACCGGTATTCTCCTAGGATCAACGGCTGAGGAGCTTGTGGGAGCAAAAGGATTTCTAAGGTATGGAGAGTTTTTTCTTAATCTCTGTGTTTCTTGGAAGGTGAAAATACAGAGAATTCCTGAGAGAGAGAGAGTTACACGCCTAAGCCAAAAGGTCTGAGGTTCACGATTGGGGAAGGTGAGCATCTAACGGATTAAAAAACCAACTTCCCTAAAAAACCTCTTTAACGTGAAAATGCCTAGGTTAGTGGGGTGGAACGTTTCTTATCAGTTAAACTGATAAGATAATTAATTATTAATTAAAAATAAATTAATAATTAATTACCCACTAAATTAAAATTAATTTAATTAATACTTATATAAATCATATTTATACAAATATTCCCACTTAACCTATAGTTTTAATGTAATTCAATTAAATCAAATTTAATTAATTTAGTTAAAATAAATAATTAATTAATTCACCAATTAATTAATGTTATAATTAAATATCACATATTTAATTATATTTCTCTCTCAAATAAACTATAGTATTAATGTACATCTAATGCTCATTAATTATAACCTATAGTTTTAATATGAACCAAATTCATATTTTAACTTTATATTCGAACCCTTTCGAATATTCAATTCTCCCTTAGAAATTTACCTCAACTCCTTTAGTGAGCTACCGGTGGGACCTAATGGACCTACAGATCAGAAGCTCCAACGATATGAGATTAATTGACTAAACTCATTAACCAAGTTAATCAATGTTCGTTAATTGTGGTTCACTCCACTATAGAACCACATCTGAACTCTTCTCACTGCAGATATATTTCTGTGTCCACGGATATCGACCATCAACAGCAAGTCAGCCCTTCACGTGTGTTCGTACCCCAGCTAGATCAAATTACCGTTTTACCCCTAGGCTACCTCTTTATTCTTAAGTCTCAGTGCTCCTCTAATGAACAACCTGTTTGAGTTCCAACCAACAAACAGAAGTCCCTCTCGTGCCATAGAGAGGGCAGGGTCCATTGTTTAAGACCTGGAGACACCACTTAAGGGAACACACCTCTACTTACCCTAGAGTTGGGAAGGAGTGAATTCCATCTTGTGTGATTATGTTCCCAGCTCCCCACTCGGTCTTGTCCCCAAAATGGTAGGCTTATTGATTCGGCGTGCAGGCCACTCTCACCTGTACAAATCAAAGGAAAATCCCTCACGGACAGGAGTCCATAATCCACTCAGGATTGAGACCAAGTTGCCTAGGTCATCCTAGTGAAATAGAAACCAAACTAGCTAACAGTGTTAAATCTAGTGGTTAACTATTTCGCGGTCCGATCTTATGCAAACTCATTGCATAGGATACCCCCACTCGCATGTCAACTACATGAACGCATTGGATCATTACGTTTGTATCATAATACAAAGCGATCCGTATCCATAGTGTCACCAGGATAAGGTACCCAGCCTTATCCCTATACTATAGACCCTTTAGATTGAATCTTGAACATTGATCCCCGTATGTCCCTACATACTAGTTCAAGCCTCATACTATCAGCCTAGGATGTTTAGTTTATTGGATTAGGGTTAATAAGACAAGATTACTCAATACAAACATAGAGAAATGAATAAAACATCATTTTATTAATGTTCGGTCAAAAGTTACATTTACTATCTACGAGTTTTAGGGCATAAAACCCAAAAATTTCATGGTTGACCAGGGCATAGTGTTAGGGCACGTGATTTCAAAGAGGGGTATAGAGGTAGATAAGGCCAAGATTGATGTTATTGCTAACCTGCCCTTACCCTACTAATGTTAGGGAAGTCAGATCTTTTCTTGGGCATGCAAGATTTTATCGCAGATTCATTAAAGACTTCAGCAAAATTGCTTTTCCGATGACGCATCTATTGCAGAAAGATGTCACTTTCGAGTTTGGAGGAGAGTGCAGGGAGGTATTCGATCTCTTGAAGAAAATGTTAACTAGTGCGCCGATAATCCATCCTCCAAGGTGGGATCTGTCATTCGAGATCATGTGCGATGCGAGCAACTATGTTGTTGGAGCTGTTTTGGGCCAGCGAATCGATAAGAAGAGCCATGTTATCTACTATGCTTCGAGGATGCTAAATCCTACACAGTGCAACTACTCGATGCTTGGTTCTAAAGTAATTGTTTTCTCTGATCATGCAGCTTTGCATTATTTAATGACGAAGAAGGAGTCGAAGCCTCGCCTCATTCGATGGATTCTATCACTTCAGGAGTTCGATCTTCAGATTGTGGACCGCAAAGGATCGGAGAATTCAGTTACTGATCATCTAAGTCGTCTGGTAAGGAAGGTAAGATTCCCTGGTACGCTGATTTAGTTAATTACTTAGTTACAGGAGAGTTACCTAGCACATTTAGTAGTTTCAGGAAGAATAAGATAAAGAGTGAGTCTAAGCATTATGTGTGAGATGCACCAATCCTTTGGAAATATTTGATACGCAAATTGCTAACCGCAAGTGTACGGGTCAAGTTATAATATAGTGAATGTAAATTCGAATGTCGTCCTCTGGATTGGTGTCTAGCCAACTTTAATTATCGAAAATACTTTTGACCAATTTTATTTAGGGAATCAAATTGAATGAGAATATAGTTGAATCAAACACAAAAAGAATGCAAAAAGTGACAACTTAATGGGAAGAATTGGTCTTAGGGATTTGATTTCACCAATTGGAGTTATGAATTAATAAACGGTTTAACACATGCTATGACTCATAAATCTTGGTAACTAAAATCACACATATCTCTCCCGAGCATACATGATTCTCCCATATGCAATTGAACCCGATATCCCTATCTAAATCTAATGAACATACAAGGCAATAAGGGTAGCCTTTTTAACAATTTCTAGAATTAACCTTGATCTCCTGATTTTTAGTTAAATTCTAGTTATGCATATTGATTTTTAATTTAAATCCTCTCTCCCGAGTTAGATTCAAGCATAAACATCAATCAATTTATGGCTGGTAAATTGAAAGCATTAAGGACACAAAATATGCATAAATGACATCAATAGCATAAAAACCGTAAATCAATTCATAACGTGCCCAACGGCTACATCAATCCCTAAGAATTAAAGCCTAGCTACTCATACACAACATTACAATATAGCAATAGTCTAAAACAGCCATAAAAACTAACTAAAGTGAGGGAAAGAAGAATTAAACTCGTTGTAGACCGAGACCGAACGTCCCCGTCACGATCCCAACGAACAATGGGTTGATTTCCAACTTGCTCCCTTTGCTTCAGCTCCAATATGCTCTGTTTTCTCTCTGTTTACGGCACCAAAAAGTCCCAAAACGAAGTCCCCAAAAACCTAGCCGAAAAGAAGCTTATATTCTGTTTTTTCGTCATAGCGTCGAGACGCTATCAAGAGAACGTCTCGACGCTGCCTTCAAAACGCGCGTTTTTGGAAAGGAAAACTCGCAGCGTCGAGACGCTGTGACCTTTTAGCGCCTATTAAGATATGGAATGGCAGCGTTGAGACGCTCAAGAGCTAGCGTCGACGCTAGCCTGCGGTTGACCCTACTTTGACTTTTCCTTCTTTGATTCTCTTTGGTTCTTTTGCAATTATTCACGTCCCGAGCACCCGATTAACTCCAATATTGCGCTTTAGCTCCAATCAACCATTTCCTACAAAATAAACAAATAAGTGCAATAAAATGGTCAATAAATCATCAAAGACTAGCTAAATTAATTAGGGAAAACTAGCTAGCTATGCTCGCTATCAAACACCCCCAAACTTAGGCTTTTGCTAGTCCTCGAGCAAACTAAAAATCAAGCATATAATGGAAGAATGGATGCAACAAACATGACTAAATCCTCAAGGCTCAAAAGTCAATAGACAAGCAAGCGAGAGACATGCACACAAGGACCAATGAGGGAGACAAATTAAAATTTTTCCAAAATTAACTTGCATAAGCGAGATCTAACTCAACGAGATCAAACTCTACTAGCCCGGGATTGGATTATTAAACTCTCAGTTCATCTTCCCTCTACACTGGCACTAAGGTTTCACTATTGAGTTAATGGAACAAATTAGTTTGTTTTCCTTCATACTTAGGTGCTCATAATTAATAATTAAATTAAGCATGTATATGTGGCACTAGCTTTCACACACCCATTGCAGGGACCCTTAACCTGAGTTTTCTCTGGTTGGCCTAACTGATCACAACAGGGGTAGCTCTTTTTGCCTAAAACTTTATTAAACATTGCAAACTGTGCACAGGCCATGACATAATTTTTTTCTTTCCTTTCAAAAGTAACAACAAGAATGATTTTTCTTTCATGATCATGACAAGCATATATTCTTTTCTTTCCTCCTAAGCAAGATCAAACATGCTAATTTGCAAAAAATTAACTCTTTAGCTCTACCCTACACCTATCGAGGTGACAACAAGCATATGAACCCAATAATTCGCTCCTAAGCATTCAAATCCAAATCTAGCCAAGACAAATACTCTACTCATGCAAGCCATCTCCTAGAAAAAGTTTAAAAAGTCTCCCTTTTTGGGCACTCATGCTTACAACTCATCACAAGGTTGAAAATTGACAAGAAAGCCTATCCTAGAACATCATAATCATGCAAAAATACATCCAGAAAACAACCATATGCTTAATTTAAAGAAAGCTCAAAACTATAGCCCGAACTCAGATGCTCAAGGGCTCCACAAACATGCTAATCCACCCCCAAACTTAAAACATGCATTGTCCTCAATATATAAAGAAAATAAGGCATAAACAAGCATGAGAACAATAAAAGAATGAAAGGAGTGAACAATACTAGCCTGGAATGATGATGACTTCTTGACTGAAAGCTTGACAGCTTGAACGCAAAAGAGAGACTGAAAACAAGACCTACAAAACAGACACAAACAATAAATAAATACTCAAAAGAAAGACATAACTAACTTACTTGGGTTGCCTCCCATAAGCGCTTGTTTAACGTCATTAGCTCGACGTGTTGACCAAGTAGGCATCAAGGTGGTCTCCTGTCAGATGTTCCATCACTGGTGCTCTTCCTAGCACCTCTCCTATAGCACACCAACGTGGTATCTGATGTGTTCTTGGGGACCTCAAAAGCTTTTAAAACCTCCCTCTCCTGTTGGACTCTGATGATCAGCTCCCTGCGTTCTATATCAATTATAACCCTCCCTGTAGCAAGGAATGGTCTCCCTAATATAATAGGCATGGCAAGATTTTCTTTAATATCCAACACAAAGAAATCAACAGGGAGGAGAAATCTACCTACTTTAATCAGAATATTCTCAGCAATCCCATATGGACTAACCACAGACCTGTCAGCCAACCACTACAAGAAAAATCACATACGATAGCATTCAAAAAACCCTATCGTAAGGCTACGATAGCGTTTTATGAAACGCTGTCGTAGCCGATGTTATTGAAAGTATCAGACTTTTAATAGCGTTTTTTCACCGCTATCTAAAACGCTGTAGAAAGCCTATTTTAATTACATTATTTTAATGTGATGAAAACTTTTCATAGCGTTAAAAAAACGCTATGATTTCTCTTTCATAGCGTTTTTTATAGCTGTGAAAAAACGCTATAAAAGACATATCGTAGCTTTTTTTTTACGTTGTTGTAGCCGATGTTATTGAAAGTCTTTAACTTTTCATAGCGTTTTTTCAACGCTATAAAAAATGCTATAAAAATCCATTTTTAATTGCATAATACTAGTGTTATGGAAACATTTCATAGCGTTAGAAAAAAGCTATGGTAGGTCTTTAATAACATTTTTTATGACAGTAAAATAATGCTATAGAAAATATAGCATAGTATTTTTAATCTTGCTATGATAGACACACTAATTGACTTTTAATTGGTTTATATATATATTATATTGTTTTGTTTACATTTGTCCAATTTTTTAAAATGTTATTATATTAAAAAAAAAACTTAAATTGGTTTATAATGTATTTAAATACCTTTGCACAAGTAATAACATATATATCTATCGAAGTCACTTGTCTTATCCTGTATAGTGTGTAACGCCCCCAAAATTTACCTATTATAAGTGACATTACCCTATTATTTGCTGAAACACTACAAAAATTTCAACAGCATAACAACATAATTATAGCTAACTCAAAAATTTCAACCACCTACTAAGACAACATATAACTCAGAATTCCAAATAGAATTACGATTCAAATCTCATAACAAATTTCATTTATATAACTCGAATAAACTTATAAGTCTAACACAATGCTAACCACAAAAATAAGATGCATCCCTCAAATTAAATAACACCCAACTAAATAAAATGACTACGTCCTTCTAATAACCACTATTTAAGCAAAAGACAACAATGAAATTAAGACTTAGAGGGTTATTCTTCCTCAGACCTCCTCCTCAGCATCACCCGATTTGCAGTAATCCTCATCACCTACAAAATTTGATGGTAGCTAGGTTAGTACAAACCAAGGTATTTAAGTGGCTCACACCTAAAGAGCCATCAAACAACATACAACAAACAGAGCAACCTCATGTTTTTCAAACACAATTAAACATGCTTTATGTACATGACAAGCTACCAACATAACACTTCTAGGATGCCCAACAAAATAATAAAGCAAGACTCTGAGTCTTTTTTTACAAAATTTCACTTATTCTACAAGTGTATGATATGCATTGCAAAATATTGTAACAAAACCACAAGCATAACACTTCTAAACTCTCTCCCCCCCCCAAAAAAAAAAAAATCTTGGAGTCATTTTTTGACCAAATTTTACCCATCCTATAAGAGATCACAACAAAGTCACAAGGTGTCTCCTAAACTCCTCACCCCCTCCCCAAACCAAGCAAAAGGAAAATTGACTAAAAGGTTGCATTATAAAAGGAAATACACAATATGCTTCTACTTTCATATTAAGCTTGAATTCTTACAGCTCAGTTTCGAAATGTGAGAATTAAATATAGCTCAGTCATCTATATTTCACAAGTTAGAACATTCTCATTGAGATTATACCAACAATCTAACAGCTAGCTAGAGAAGAAATCACAATTAGAGAAACAAGATTAGCAACAAAAGAACATTAATGATCATCAAAATCTAATAGTCACTTCTACCTTTAACATCAGAAGAAATTTGGCAACTAAGTAAACTCACTTGCTGACTTAAAGTTGAATTAGATCATGGAGTTGTGAAAAGAACCTCAACTTTGGCGTACAAGAGGAATCAAAGTAAGAATGCACTAAAAATATTTTTGACAATTCATGTTGCATACCTTTGTTAATATGGCACGAAGAAGAATTAAGAAATATACAACATATGAAAATAATGGAAAAAAATCATCTTACATGTCAATATTTGGAAACACAACGATCAATACAACTATTTGACTTCTACAGCCAAGCAAGTTTAAACCATTCCAGAAAAGGAGAATTATGGTGAAGCCATGTTGGTTGACGGGATTATGAGAAAAACTAAAATAAACATGAAGGCATGAGTAGTTCTATTCAATACGTAGTTGTTTAACCATTATTCAAAAATTTAATTTGACCCCAGTTGCAAGTTGTATTGTGTTTAAAATTAAGTACCTGGCTGTGGTGAAATGAACTTCTCCATGTCAACAACCAACATATTGGGCTGCAAAGATCAACATAATTCAGAACTTCGTAGATATTTTTGAAGAAAACATTTGAAATAATATGAAATTTGAACATAAGTGTCATTTTCAATATAATTCTGTTCAGGCCTTTGAAATTCTCAATTATTAAAAAAGGAATGAAACGTGAAAACTAAGAATGAAGATGTTAAATCAATTTCTAGAATTTAACCTCAACAAGTGTCTGCTCAAAGGCAATGGAAAAAAGCTTATCCTGATAAAAAGAAACCAAAAAAGAAAAAAATGCAATACTTGGCCCAAGAATGAGAAGATAGGCAGTAAAGCATATTTGGTTGGTACATGATGCAAATTCGTTCCATTAAAATTGCCAATAGCCCAAATCAGCACGAATAAGAACATAGTGAGTTCTTATCAGGAAAGAAAACTACTTGAAGATCAACTCCATGTTCCTCTTCGGATAATAGAACAATACTTTGAAACAAAATAGAAAACTTCAGGAATACAGTTTACTCTTGAAAAACTGAATCAAATCACAAAGATCTTTGGACGGAGAGTGGAGTTTGTACTTTCAGCTTCGTAGATTTAAACCATAGCATCATATAGCATCAACAGGTGGTAGCCAACATCTTCTAGGTTTTGGAAAAGCTTTAGACCAAACACTTTTGCCTTCTAGGTTTTGGAAAAGCTTTAGACCAAATGCTTTTTAAGTATACCCATAACCCAACTAGTTTAAGAAGCAAATTATCATTTGAAGAAAGGAACTCAATTATACCAAATCCAGCATCTAAGTGCAAGAAATTCCATTGTAGATCAGCTAGGCTTCCAGGCTTGGAAGACCTAGCTAAAATCCAGCATCTAAGTGCAAGAAATTCCATTGTAGATCAGCTAGGCTTCAAGGCTTGGAAGACCTATAATATTAGCTAGGAAACTTGGAAAGAAATTGAAAGCCCAGAAGATAGGGAAACAATAGGAGAATGATAATAAAGAGAGAACCCAAAAAAATCCTCAATGTGGAGCCATCAATCAACAAGAATAATAGTCAGTAATTTGATATATAAATTTGATCCTTTTTTATATAACCAATAGCCATAGAAAGCACAATGAGGATGCACTGGAGATGAGTATAAAGAAATGTTAGTTGACGATGTCGTTTACAGATACATCTTTCTTCAATTCTAAAATCAAAAGCAACCGCTTGACTTTAGCCTTTGTTCCAAACAGTAACCAATTTAATTTTCTTGCCCTACTCTCAATTTAGATTTTTCGACTAATTGCTGATTTCAAGAACTAATTTGCTAGCAGAGTGATTCCATCCAAGCACCCATAACGATGCTTCAATTAAACATAAAAAGATTTTTCATAATCAGCATTTTATGTAATAAATAATTTGGCTGTATAAGATAGACGCATGGGAGCCTAAAATAGATACATGTAGTATGTATAAGAGTTTGTTTCTATATAAATAAACTGTACGCATTAGACAAAAAGAGGGCAAACCAACCGTAGTTAGAGTAAGAAAGCCAATGCCTACCGATAAAATCTACAACTGCATGTGTGCTTATCATTGTTGAGATGAGATCAAAAGGCAATGTTTCCAGTTGTGAAAAACAACCCCTGAATTATGATTCGACTTCATCATCTGAGAGCAAGAACTCCTGTATTTGCTCATGCAATTAATAACATAAATATTTAGCCTGAATATTTGCAAAGTAATACTTAAGAAGCTCAACATAGTAACAATCGAAGCAGACTACATGTATTATTATACACTTAAAGCGCACAACCATATGAGACAACATTATTTCAATTACTTCATCAAGTCCACCCAACATGACTTAATACATACATTTTAAGAAACACAGACAAAGGCTGGAAGTTATTAATTTTTCATATTTACTTTGATTTATTTGATATGCCCAAGTCAAGAAAGTGAACGAGTCTTTTAGAAAGATTATATACAACAGAGATTTAGAATACAAAATTCAATCATCATAAAATTGAACTATTCTTTTCCTTCATAGTACCAACAATAATACAGAACTCAATCTATCCTTAACGAATTGGAATTGCCAAGGCTGCCATGCATTGCCCAAGAAACCATAGTGGGTGGCAAGAGTGAAAGAAAAAGTTCTTGTGACAAGGAATCCTTAGGAAAAATCTAAAATTGAAAACTTGAATAACAGATACCAACCAAAATACTTGAACTTGTCTGATCACCTTCAAAGCTTCTTAAAGTTTGCACTTCAGACATGTTAAGTGGACCATTGCAGACTGCACAAAATGACTCCAAAGATATAGAGTTAACATGCTTACAATTCCAAAGGAAAATCATTACTTTCATCCAAATCCGGAATTCTACTAAAGTTGAATGGAGTAAGCTTGCTAGCAGTTCTCACAATTGTAGATTCACGAGAAGGGTTCTTTTCCTATATAAAAAAAAAGTAGAACAAAATTTCTTTAGTCAAATTTCTGCAAAGCAGCCTTGGGTAGGATAATTAGTCAAAGTTCTGCAAAGCAGCCCATTCTTTCTTACTAAAAAATAAGCACTTAAATTAGAAGGTAAACTGTTTCCATGCTCAACCAAAACTGCTGAACACAGCAGTGATTTACAGTTACAAATTTACCCTTCCCAAAAGTCGTTCTCCTAAGCAAAATGAATAAAACTGTATATTTTTCTTAATCAACTTCCTACTTGTACCTACAACAGAGCCACAAATTTTGAGACCAATTCATTGATGCCAGATAATGATTTTTTGGTCAGTACCACTGTCTTTAGACTGCCTTGCCAAAAACCAGCTCTCATCATCAGTTGGATTCAGTCAAAGTGCACAAGTTTAATTAGCTGCAATAAAGAAACCTACAAATGATTTAACTAAGGTAATGCATCTAGCTAGAGGTTTAGGAAGTATAGAGAACTCAAAACAATATTGCTATCAAAACCCTCATACCTCACTTATAATTAGTTTGAAAAAAAATGACAACAAATCAGTTTGACAAGATAATCAAGATGGGAGTGGCAAGTTTACTTCCATGCTCCCCTAAACCTCTCCAAACACACATATATATAATTGAACTAGATTGAGTTTCATTTTCTTGATGGATTTTTTTACTCGTGATATGAGTTCTAAGACCCAGTTTTTTTAGCTAATGAATAGCACAAAATTTCAACTAACCATAGCTAACTGAAAGAACAGATAATGGACCACAACTTCAAAACATTCATAGCTAACTAAACAAAGTAATATTAAAAGAAGCAATAGTGGAATGAGATTTCTTCAACTAACCAACAGGGAGTCCAAGTATGCCTCACCCAACAGCTTTCAAGTACTATAAATTTGCATAGAGCACAATCTGAGTTTTCAAAAGTTGTTGAATGCTTTCAAAAAGGAACCCATAAAGTTTTTCTTACAAAACAAACAAAAGAAGGTGAAACAAGATAAGAAAGTCAATCATTGATTTTGAATGATTTAAAAGTATGTTTGAAAGTGATTTTGAACCCTTTCAATATCGCTTCCAAACATGTTCTAAGTCCATTCCATCAAGAGCAACTAAGCAAAAATGCAAGGGAGGTCAAGACTATATGTGGGTTGCGTTCATTAAAAAGGGACTGACCTCTTATCTCTTCCAAATCTAATAGATCATCGACTAAGGTTTGTGGAGCCTCGTGTATGTTTTCAAGCTATTCTCTAGACATAGATTTTCAATACATGAAATAAGTTCAACAATATTCGGTATCTCTTGATAAATTAGTGGAGAGACTTTGAAAAGAACAAATTGATAATAATCAACTCTTCAAATCTAAATTTGAAAAACCTAATCTTGAGTGAATCTTAAAACCAAATTAAATAATAAATTGTTTGCTTCAAAATATCTTACAAACTAAGAACTTCACAATACTATATTGTAGACACCGTATTTGGTCCGGCTTGATTTTTAGTAAAAATATTTGAATATTTCCAATATGTGATGGTCAATTTGTTTTTTGGTATCCAACCAAGAGCGTAGCTCAATTGGCATAAAACTGTATTGGTAACCATGAGATTTGTGGTTCAAATCCCTCTACCCCCACATGTTGTCAAATTAAGTTTATCTTTTGGTTTTCATTGTTTATTTTCATTTTCATTTTTTTTATTTAATTTATTTCTTTTTTTTTTTTATTTTTATTTTCTTTAGTCTTCCACTCCCCCTTCCTTCTCCTTCTCTCTCTCCCCCTTCTCCTCCCAACCTTCCTTCTCCCCCTCTTTCTCTAACTTTCTAACCTCACTCCCCCCTTTTCTCAACTCCCCACCCTATTCTCTCCAACCACTCTTGAAGCTCTCCTATAAAAGGAGAGCTTGTGGAGTAGAATGGAGACAAGAACAAAATGTGGAAAATGGAAGAACTACCTGCAAAAAAAATACTACAACAAGAACAAAAGGTGATGGGAAATGGAAGAACAAGGAGAGAAAGAGGTGAAGTTTGAGAGAGTAAAGAGTGAAATTTGAGAGAGGGAGAGAAATTTTAATCTTTTGAAAGATTGAGTTGCTCGTTGCTTCGCCGCCACCGCTCACCACATCGTCGCCGCCGTTGAAGACCTACGCCGCCGCCACTCCGACGAACTCCGCCACTAATCCAATCCCGATCTGACATCTGTCGCCACCGCAAACTCCAACCATCCGAAGAACCAGGAGTAACTTCGACCCACATTCCAGTGAATTTTCATGGAAGAGAAAGGTAAAGAAGAGTTAAGTGGAGGAAGAAAAGGAGAAAGAAAAGAAGAATGAGGAGAGAGAAAAGTGAGGAAGATGATGAAATGATGGTGGGTCCCACTCTTTATCATTATTTTGTTATTTATCATTTCCTTTTATTTGTTCATTCTTTCTTTTCTTTATTTAGTTTTTTTATTTTTTAGGAAAAAGCAAGATTTTTTTTTTTTTTAAAAGAAAACAAACTTCCTTTTTCTCTTTTAATTTTATGAGTTTTGTTTTATTTTACTCCAATTTGAATTTTAAAGTTAATTTTCAAATCAATTCCAAATTGTTTTTTTTTCTTTTATTGAAATTTCTAAATCATTTTCAATATATTTATAATATGGATGTTCCAAACAAATTTCAAAATGATTTTCACTTTGGTCTTTCCAAACAAAGTTCAAAATGGCCTTAACATTGTTTTCCCCTCTAAAATAGATCTCAATTTGGGTTTAATTTGAAAAATTTTCAATTCAATTGACCAAATCAATTTCAATCTAGTTTCAAATCTTGAACTCATCATGGTTGGAAATTGGAATTTGCGAATCAATGTTTATTTGGTTTTAAATTGGAAGTCATTTTCAACTTTTGTAAAATTTGAAACAAATCAATGTCCATTTGGTTCTAAATGGGAAATCAATTTCAATTTTAATTAAATTGGGAATGTCTATGGACTTTAGTTAAATTGGAGTTCAATTCCAATTTTGGTTTACATTAAAATCTCAAAATCAATTCAAATTAGGCTTTAACATGAAATTTCTAATTTGAATTTCACATTGGTTTTAATTGACTTTTGAATCAATGTCTTTAATTCACATTAGAGATCTCAATTCAGTTTCAATTTAATTTTTATTTGAAGCTTTGATTTCAATCCCATTTTGATTCTAAATTTGAATGTCCAATTTAATTTCTTTTAGGATTTTAAAAAATCAAAGTCAATATGATTTAATTTGGATTTCAATTCAATTTCATTCTTGGTTTTTATTAACTCAATTTCAATTTAGTTTTGGTTTGAAATTTTCAAATAGAATTTTAATTTTTCTTTGATTGATTTTAATTTGAATAAAATCTCAAATTTGTAATTCTTGGATGAATGTCAATTCGGTCCATATTTGATATTCACACATGAATTTTAATTTGATTTTAATTTAGATTTTTAAAATTGATTCAATTTGATGTAAATTTGGTTTCTTAAATAAATTTCAAATTACCTTGACGGTGTCATTTCACGAATAAATTTCATTTTGAAATCTCAAAATCAATTTCGGTTTGGTTTTAATTTAGAATTTTTCAATAAATTTCAATATGTTCTCATTGGAATTTCAAAATCAATGTCTATTTGGTTTTATATTGAAAATCAATTTCAGTTTTAAACTAAATTGGAAATCAATTTCAAAGGTTAAATCAAATTTCGAAAACATTATTTAATATTTTGAAAGGCTAAAATAGATCGATTACGAAAACTTTAAGGCTAATTTTGTCTAAGAACGGGTACTTAAGCTGACCGAAAGGGAACACCCTGCCTGGAAATTAGCCTAAAGTTTAACTATCGATTATTTTGGCAATCAAAATTTAAATTTGATTAACTTAGATCTTTTCAAATCAATTTCAATTTGATTCTAAATTGAATTTTCCAAATGAATTTCAAAATGGTTTTACTTTAGAAATTTCAAATGAATTTTTAATTGAATTTTATTTAAAAATGAAAACATATTTTTTTCGTTATGGTGTCATACCACTCGTGACTATTAGTTCACATTTTCTCAAATTCTTGAGGTGACAAATTTTCTTTAATTAAAAGAAAATTTCAACATGACAAACAATTATTGGGTATAACCCCACTCACTACATCAGACCCTTACTTTATCGCTTAAAGCTAAGGTAAGATCAAGTGAGACATTTGTTATTTATTTCTTTTATTTCTTCAAAATAATAAGGATCATTTTATGTTATAAAAGGATAATTTTAAAATAAAATGTGGTAACCGTTTTTTAAACGGGTGTTGTAGGGGTGCTAACACCTTCCCTACACTCAATCGACTCCCGAGCCTAATCTTTGGTTTTCAAAGACTGGTTTTTCTTTAAAATGGGTGACCAATCACACCCCAAGATGATTGGTGGCGACTCCAAACCTCTCACCTCGAAAGAGACCCTTAGGGAAGGACGTCGGCCGCTCCGCGTCGCGATGACGTTGCGACACATATTATACAAGTTTGAGGATATCTCCACTACGAAACACAAACATTTCAAAAACAGACCATTAGACTTCAAACATTTTTCCCACAGTAAAGGAAATGGAACTTCCTTCATAGATAAAAAGCCCAAGAGGGGTGAAACTCAAAAGAGGTGAAAAGAGCGAGAAGAAACAAAAACACAGAGGAAAAAAAACAAACAGAAGTTAGAGAAAAAAAACTTTATGGTCTGACCTAAATGATAATGGCCCCTGTATATCCTTTTCTTCTTCATCTCCCTCTGTTCCTACTGGACAAGAAGAAAATCCAAAAGTTTCCAAAAAAGAAAAGAAAGAAACAGTTGTTTTTACCCTTTTTTAGTTTTTCTATTTATAAATTATTCATACCTCTATAGTGGACGGCATAGCTCCAGTGAGCTTACTCGTTGTTGTGGACTGTGAAGACTTAGAGGATGAAACGATAGATAACAATTGAGGGAGATAAAATGAGGATAAAACATAGTTGATTATAATTTTCAGGCTATTTCTCCTCAGAGTAGCTAGAACTACATACAAGTACCCTAGAAACATGGGAAATAGCAAAAACGTATAGAGAAAAGATCAAAAGAAGCTTGCCTTTCCGCGGATTCACCATTCAAGAAGTTGAGAGAAGCTCTTCAATAGCTTGCCATTCCTAGTGAACTTAAATCAGGGATCTTTGATTTCGTTCGGATCTGGGGCACGAGCATTCCAGCCAAAATTTTACCTGGGTTTTTTTGACGAATCTAAGAGAAGTAATTAGAGATTAAAAAAGAGATGACTGGTAATAAAAATCTGGGATGGGGATTGTACCAGAAGCTAGGGCTTTTGAAAAGGGTTGTAATCTCAAGCAAAACGTTTCAGTCAAGTTCTTGTTTCCGACCATTTCAATTTTGGAAGATCAAAACGGGGGAAAATATGGAAAACCTAGATTTTGGGAGAAAAGAGAATCAGACGAGAGTGGGGAGAGTTGATGGAACACATTTCTCTTTTGTTCCGTAATGAAAGTATAAGCGCGCACAAAAAATTTTATTCATCGCCTTTTTTTTAGACCGCGCCTTTTTTTTCATAGCTTTTTAAGCCTAATGCTATAGTTACATGCTATGAAAAGTTATATTTGTTGTAGTGAACTGAAGTCTAATAGAAGTAGATTTTATTTCTCCTAAATTAAGCTTTTTGCACAGGGATAGAGGAATTATGTTTATGCTAGCCCCTAGATCACATAGTGCTATACATGAAAAAGTACCAAAATTACAAGGAATAGTGAAACTCCCTGGATCAGTCAATTTCTCTGGCACTGTCTGTTGGACACGAGCACTGCATGTTGATGCTAAATATACAGTCTCCATCTGATTCTCCTTTTTCTTCTTGTTGAGCCATTCTTTCATGAATTTTCTGTAGTGAGGCATCTGCTCCAAAGCATCTGAAAAAGGAATATTAACATGCAAACCCATAAAAGCATCTAAAAACTTGTCAAACTTAACCTTAGAATTTTTCTTTTTCTTTGATTTAGGAACTACAATAGTAGGAGAAGGGATAGAAGGCTCAGGATTAAGCTTTTCAGCTTCGTTTGAGGTGGTGCCTTCTTCAGCTTCTCTAGTGGGTTCCTCTGGTTCAGTGGTCTCATCCTCCTCAGCGAATTGAATCTCCTCCTCGTGATGCACAGACACGGCCTTGAAGAACTCCAATGAAGATTTCTCCTGTTCAACTGGGGCTTTACCTTTATTCATAGAGTTGACAACACTTTCCAGTTGTCCCAACTGAGTCTCTATATTCTTGATTGCTGCAGAATGACCATTGACAGTAGTGTTTATTGCAATCACGACCTCCTCAAGCTTATTTGACCTGTTACTTGATTCTGCAATAAAAGCTCCAACAAGGTCTTCTAAAGATTTCTTATTTTCTTGACTTTGAGGAGTGAAGCCAGGGGGATTCAAAACATTCTTATTATTAGCATAGGAAAAATTCTCGTGATTTCTATTCCTAGGGTGATAATGTGTAGGTGTGGAATTATTATTGTACCCCTAAGAATTATAATTCAAACATACTGAACCTGCTCGAGATTTTCCTCCTGAGTCTGGGATGCAAGGGCAGCTGTAGACTCAATTGATTGAGCATTTCCTGAACTTGAGAATTTCAAAAATGCATTAGCCAAATAAGACATCTGGGCCTGAAGTGCACTTACGTTGTCAACTTCAAACACTCCAGCAGCAATCTTTTTGGGTCTCGGCCGCTTAGATGGCCACTGACAGCTATTGGTGGCCATATCTTCTAACAAAGTCCTAGCACTCTCAACAGTCTTGGACAACAGAGTCCCACCTGCAGTTGCATCAACGATAGTCTTTGTGCTAGGAGTTAAGCCATTATAAAATAACTGTACTTGAAGCCAATCGGGGTAGCCATGCTGAGGGTACTTCCTTAGCAGCTCTTTAAATCTCTCCCAAGCCTCGAACAACTGCTCATCGAATTGTTGCTAGAATGTCCCAATTTCGGTCCTCAGCTTGATCGTCTTAGCAGGAGGAAAGAACTTCTTTAAGAATGCCTGGACCAAAGCATCCCAAGTGGTAATGCTTCCAGGTGGATTGATTGCAACCAGTCCCGAGCTTTATCCTGCAAGGAAAAAGGAAACAAACGTAAGCGAATGGCATCTTCAGAAACATCATTTAATTTTACCGTCCCACAGATGTCTAGGAAGGATTTCAAGTGAGAGTTTGGATCCTCCATGGGTGATCCTCTGTAAGCACAATCTCGAGCCATTTGAATGAGACCCGTTTTCAGCTCAAAATTATTAGCATTGATCGGGGCATAGACAATCCCCGACTGTTGCTCCTGAAAGACTGACTGAAAGTAATCCCTAATAGGCTTAGGCTCCTCAGGATTAGGATTGGCCATTTGGATATTTTCTTGATTTTCCCTTCGAAGTCTATTAAAAGTTCTTTCGATCTCTGGGTCAAAGGGAACTAAGGCCAACTCCCTAACCTTTCGCATGCACCAACTACACTAACCTAAAAAGAAAAACAAAAGAAAGGGAAAGAAAATAAATTAGGAAAGAAACAAGAAAAGGAAAATAACTAAATCTAAATAAGGGAAATATAATCTACAAAAGGAAAGAAATAGACTAATATGGAATGCAAAAACAAATATGGCAAAAACAATTAAGGAAACTAACAAATAAAGAAAAACTAATCTAAAGAGGGAAAACTAAAAAAAAAAATCTATCAATCTATAGAAAATTCAAACAAAAATGGAAAAATCTAAATATGGAAATCAATCAACAAAGGACAAAAAATGCAATCTACCTAAAAACAAAAATAACAAAAATAACAAAAAAAAAATAAAATAAAATACACCCTAAATTAAGACTGGACAATTTTTCTACGATATTAAAATTGACTAAATATGCCAATCCCCAGCAACGGCGCCAAAAACTTGATACGCAAATTGCTAACCGCAAGTGTATGGGTCAAATTACCGAAAATACTTTTGACCAATTTTATTTAGGGAATCGAATTGAATGAGAATATAGTTGAATCAAACACAAAAAGAATGCAAAAATGGACAACTTAATGGGAAGAATTGCTTGGTGTGTGTGCGGAGCGTGAAGCGGAAATCATGTGTGGGTGTGAGTACGGAGCGTGATGTGGAAATCACATGTGAGTGGCGCTGCGCATGACGCGTAATAATACATGTGTTGGGTGGGTTTGCAAAGCGTGTCGTGGAAATCACGTGTGGGTTGTGAGTGTGGAGCGTGACGCGGAAATCACGTGTGAGTGTGCGGGCATGGCGTGGAAACCATGTGGGGGTGCATAGCATGATGCGTGGATTCATGTTTTCGTCCCATTTTTTTTGCATGAAGCATGTGTTGGCATGGTTGTTTTCGTGTTTAAGAGCATGTTGGACAGTTTATCGCTTCACAAGCATGATGTGTGTAGATAGCATGTTGTTGTGGTTGTTTGTTGTTTGGTGGCTCATCGGGTGTGAGCTACTTACCAGTACGGTGGTTGTACTGATACCCCTCCCCTTTCTTCCCCCCAACATTTTCAGATTATGCAGGTGTTGACGAGTTTTATGTGCCCGGTGATGCAGACGAGGAGGTTCACAAGGGATGACCACAGGGTTTTGTGTATTTGTTATTTTCTTTCTGTTGGATAGGGTAGTCCTTCGATCTATTGATGATAGGTTGAGCCTATAATCTGCAGCTAGGTTGGATTAGTCTTTAGTTGTTAATCTGTTAGTAGCTAATGCTTTCGTTAGGTTGTAAATACGTTTGAGTTTAATAAAGTTAAGATGACTCTAGACTTTAAGCGCATGATGTACTTAGAAGGATTGTAGTTTTGATGTTGATTGTGCATACGAGACCTGACTCGTAATGTGTGATGAAGTTGATTCTAGCATATTCAAGTAAGGTGGAGTAGTTGGAATAATGTAGAAGTGTTATTTTGTGTTTAACAGGTGATTAGAAAATTTTGGTTTCGTCCTATGTATGTCGTTATGCTGCCGAAATTTTCAGAGCTCTCGGTTAGTTTGAATAGGAGTTTAGTAATGTCACTAGGTTAGATATTAATAAAACCTGGGGCGTTTCAGTTGGTATCAGAGCGGAGTTGTTCCTGTAGACTGACCTAGAAACTAGATTGTTAATAGTGTAGAGCCAATGGTCTTCCTCGTTCTCCTCTCCATCACCAGGTATGTTGAACTAATGATGTTATTATGCTATTTGTTGCATGATTTTTGTGTTACCTTGATTGAATGAATTGTGTGATTATTGTTTGTTACTTGTCTGGCTTATGTGAGCATGCTTTTACTTCTATAGCTGCTTTATCTTGTAGTAGTTAGGCTTAGGATGTTCCCTTTAGCTGGTTAGGTAGCTTGGTTTGATTGTGTGCTTATTGTTTGCTAGTAGGAGTAGGATGCTCCCATAGTTATCTAGATAGCATGTTTTGATCTTATGCTTGTTGTTTGTTAATAGGCATAGGATGTTGCCATAGTTTTCTAGATAGCTTGTGAGTTTTTGGTTTGTGTTTGCTGCTGTTAGCGGGTCTAGATTGTTGCCTTAGAGGTTAGGGTGTGATCTTTCTTTACCTTGTAAGGTTAGTAAATTGGTTTTAAGATCCTAACATGAGAACCTAAGCCCCTAAGGAAGTTTGCTCTTGGTTACCTTTTAGCCAAAGTTTCAAGTTCAACGAGTGAAAGATGGTTTCTTGATGAACCACGCAAGAGTGAGTTAATTGCTTTTGGTCTAGTCCCAGTTCAGTTCTTGAAACTCAAGTTTTCTTGGAAAGAGAAGTTGGATTCTGATAGCGAGCATAGCTAGCTATTTTTCTCTGATTAATTAAGCTAGTCTTTTACAATTATTTGCCCAAATTTATGCATTTTTATGTTTTATTTGTAGGAAGTATGTGCTTGAAGCTTAATTCAGCCATTAGAGTCAAATGGAGCTTCCACTCTAAAAAAAAAAAAAAAAAAGTGTCGCGACGTTAGGACCAGCGTCGCGACGCTATCGACAAATTTCCCAAAAACGCTCGCTGTCGCCAGATTTTCTATAAATTCATCTTTTCATGCTACAGCCAAGGAGAGCCCAATTGGTGAGATTTTAGCCCTAATTTCGACTAGAGACCTTTTGTGGGAGCTAAAGGCAAGGCCAAGGAACGGGAATCAAGAGAGAAGACGTAGAGATCGTGACGGGGACGTGCGGTGTCGGCGGATTCGAGTTTTCCTTTCTCTTTCCCTTAACTCTTGTAGTTTTTATGGCTTTTCTTTCAATTAGTGTTTGTAGTTTAAAGACTATGAATTGCTAGTTTTTTTGTCTTAGGGATTGATGTAGTTGTTTTAGTTTGTTGGATTGATTTGTGGTATGAATATGCATTTATTTTACCTATGAAATTATGGTTAAATGCTTTCAATTACTTGATCACTAGTTGAATGATTTGAGTGTTGAATCTTGCTCGAGAGAGGGGATTTGGCCTAAGACTTACTTTATTTAATTGCATGACTAAAGTAGAAATTCTAAGTTTGTGACGGGATTTGGAATAACTTTAGAAGTTGCTTGAAGAACTAAACTCAAAGCCTTGCATGTTAATGAACTTAGAAGGGAATATCAAGTTGGTTGCATGCATGAGAATCAATTATGCTCGGGAGAGATAGTTGTGATAAAATGTTCCTAGACTTGGTAGAATAATTGCATGCTAAATTCATCCCATTAATTAATCCTCAATCTTAATCAATGAAATCAATTCCCTAAGAATCTTTCCATTTGAGTCTCCACTTTTATTTTATGCTTTTTGTCTTTAGATTTATCTTTTATCATTGAGTTTTGCTCCCTAAATAAAATTGAACAAAAGTATTCACGATACTTAATTTGCTAGAAAACCAATCAAGAGGACGACACTCGTTTAATCACGAAAACACTATATTATTACTTGACTCGTACACTTGCGGTTAGCAAATTGCGCATCAGATTCAAGGTTAAGAGAGTAAAGTTGTTAAGTAAGCAACTTTTGAGGATGAAAATTCATAAAGGTGGGGATTTGGTAACACCTCCCGTTCCCAAGTTTGTTCTCCTTCTTCAAGTCTATCTGTTGCTCTGGAATTTCTTTTCTCCCTAGTTATGCTTTGTCATGTGAATGTGTAGTTATGTGGATTGGTTAGATCTTCTATATCTAAGATTTATGATTAGTGAAGTCAAGAAGTCATATTGGAATTTATTGATGTACGAACTTTTTCTTGGGTTAGTGATAAAAATATAATACATTCTCTCATGTTAGTTGAAGTTTAGTGTAAGAAACTGTTGTAATGTATAAATTTGATCATATTTAGTTTGTATGTAAAGATTTAACCATATTTGATTCAATGATATTTATAAGTTATTTATCTATGTATTTATTTTATGTCAAGAATGAAGTAATTTATTTTGAAAACATATGTTTATTCACAGGTATTAGACAAAATAATTTTTATTGCTTTGATGAACCAATATAAATAAATAAATAAATAGTGATGTATCACTACTTATGACGGTGTATTAAAAGTCGTAGAAATTATTTGGGTGAAAATTATTTAGTATCATTATAACAATTTTTTTGACAGTTTTGTACTTGTCATGACATTTTTTTTTTTTGTTGACAACAAAAAATTGTCAATGAAATGTTTTGTTTGACATTAAAACCATGTCGTTGTTGAAATTTTTATGACATCAATGTTGTCATCAATAACGTTTTGTTGGCAGTACTTAAGTGTCATTAGTATATATATCTTGACAGAAACATGATTTTCAAAAGATATTTATTGACAATGTTCAATTGTCATAAAAACAATTTACTGTGACAATTAGTAAATGTCATTAATATGCTTTTTTTGACAGTTGTTAAGTGTCATGAAAAAAAGAATTATGACAGTTTTTTTAATAGCGTCATGTATACACTTTCCTTGATGGGGGCTTCTAGGACGCAAAAAAATGTCATGAAATGTGGTTGCGATAATTTTTCAATGTCATAAAAACTCAAATTTGTAGTAGTGTTAGTATATTAGCGAAAGCTTGTAAGTTGGTTTCAAGGCTCTGTCAAGTGAGTTATACCTTAAGCCGTCGAAAAGTTTCCTTGCAAATGGTGAAGTTGGGCGAACCTTTTAGTATAGGCCAACTTCAATGAAAAGGAAGTTCCTTGGATGGTTTTGCATTTTGGCTTCATAGTTTTAAAAATCAAGGAAGTTAGCATTCCAAGGATGGCTTTCAAAACCTAATATGAGTGCTGCAAGTTTCTGTTATCTTTGCAGACTCATTGATTGAAGGATTTGGAATTCCCTAATTCCGTTACAGCAGAAGCAATTGGACCGTTCGTAGTTAATTTTGTTTTTACTAAAATACCAATACATTGGCAAAAGGTTAAGCGATGAGAAACATACCTTCGTTGACGACTCTGAATTCTTCAAGAACGCATTTCTCTATTGATCTGCAACAATGAAGAACACCACCATTTGATCTTCCCCGCTATAACTCTGAGATTAGGAACGTAGTTGTGGGACTACCTAATCTTGAATGGGAAAAACTCTAGAGAGAAAATTCTCCCTAGAGTTCTTGAGTTGAGAGAATATGAGAAGGCCTTATAGTGGCCATATGTTGTGGTACCTAAACCCTAGGGTTAGTGTTCTATTTATAGGAGAAAGGTCATGAATAAAATATTCATTTAAAATCAATTCCATAACCAATCAATTCCATAATTGATTAATCTTTTCCATAATTAATCAATTCCATGACCAATCAATTCCACAATTGATTAATCTTTTCCATAAATGATTGATCACTTCCATAAATGATTAAATCATTTCCATAAATGATTAATTACTTCCATAAGTGATTAATCATTTTCATAATTGATTAATTTCGAATTAATTAATTCTTTAATTAATTAATCACCAATTAAATATCGTATATTTAATTTCAGACCTTCTATTAGTTAATTAATTAATTACCCAATTAAATATCATATATTTAATTTCAGGCCTTCAATTAATTAATTCTATAATATGAATCAAATTCATATTAAAATTTGAACTCCTTCAAATTCTCTTATATCCTATAAATTTAATATGAATCAAATTCATATTAATATTTGAACTTCTTCAAATATTTATTTCTCTCATAGACTATAGTTTAATTAAATCACATTTAATTTAAACTAGGGAAAAATACACTTTTGGTCCCTGAGGTTTGGGTTAAGTGACACTTTGGTCCCTGAGTTTTCAAACTCAACAAAAATACCCCTGAGGTTTGAGATAAGGAGCATTTTGGTCCCTGCAGTCCAATTTTCCGTTAAATGCTAACAGATTGCTGACATGGCCAAATTTTTTTAATTTTAAAATAAAATAAAGAAAAAACAATAAAAAATAATAAAAATATTATTATTTAAATTATTTTTAAAACTTAACTCTCCACCCACTTCTTCATCTTCTTCCCTCAACCCCTCCATCTTCTTCTTCACATCTCCCGCGGCCGGCCACTGCTCGCCGCCACTGGTCGCGGGCGGCTGTAATTTGTTTTTCTTTTCTTCTCCTTACTTCCTCTCTTTTACCCCATTTTCTTCTTTTCTTTAAAAAAAAAAATCTGAACGGGGAGGGAGGACCCCCACCGTAGAAACCAACCCACCGCCGCCTCCGCCTCCGTCGCCGCCGCCGCTGCCTCTCCACACCCAACATCACCGAAACCAAATCCCACAATCCCTTTGTCCGACTCAGACAAGTTGTCAAAATCACACCCACCTTTTCCAAAAGTCGATTCCATTTCTCTTCACTCCAAGCCCAAAATGGTCGGCCCTAGAACAGTGCAAAAAGTAGCCAAAAAACCCAACGAAAACCCCAATGATTCCGAAGAAAAATTCGAACGCATGATCAACTGTATCACCGCCAAAGAAAGGGAAATGAAACAGCTCTTACAGGAACACAAACATCTCACTCGCAGGCTCTCTGTTTCGCTGTCTTCATCGCGGAGTGGAAGAAGAAGATCAATATGTGGCTCACAGATTCAGCTAGCTGACGTTTTCGCCAACAATGGGGTTCGAGTTGTTTCCGCCGATATGCCGCCGTCGATTGCGCGAGAAAGACCCACGACAGTATGGAAAAGTTCACTTCGAAATTGCTCGCGTTGAGTCTGAATAAGGTAGATAGATCATAGAATCATAGAAATCAATTAGTTTATCATTTCCCACTTCTTTTTTCTTGTTCTGAATTGGATTCGAGGGTTTGTTTGTTCAGAATTGTGATTTTTGGTTGGCTGATTTTGACAGGAATTCGATGGGGTTTACGGGCCGACATGGCATTGTATTGTGGGGAAGAGTTATTGGTCATTTGTGACACATTCAGTGGGTGGATTTCTGTACTTTTCCATGGCTCAAAAGCTTTACATTCTGCTCTTCAGATCTGGACGGGGAGGTCCCTCCTCCCTCTTGATTTTTTTTTTTTAAAGAAAAGAAGAAAATGGGGTAAAAGAGAGGAAGTAAGGAGAAGAAAAGAAAAAAAAAATTACAGTCGCCGGCGGCCGGGGGCGGCGAGCGGTGGTCGACCGCCGGCGCTGGCCGCCGGAGATGTGAAGAAGAAGATGGAGGGGTTGAGGGAAGAAGATGAATAAGTGGGTGGAGAGTTAAGTTTTAAAAATAATTTAAATAATAATATTTTTATTATTTTTTATTGTTTTTTCTTTATTTTTATTTTAAATTTAAAAAAATTTGGCCACGTCAGCAATCTGTTAGCATTTAAAGGAAAATTGGACGACAGGGACCAAAATGCTCCTTATCTCAAACCTCAGGGGTATTTTTGTTGAGTTTGAAAACTCAGGGACCAAAGTGTCACTTAACCCAAACCTCAGGGACCAAAAGTGTATTTTTCCCTTTAAACTAAATTGAATAATTAATTAATTCATCTTCTAATTAAATACCATATATTTAATTAGACATATATTTGAACTCTTTCAAATATATCAATCTCTCGATATTATAAAGTTTAATCTCAAATTAGACTTTATATTTTAATGCATCACTATACATTATATTAATTTGCATCTCGTACAATTAACTTAATTCCCAATATGAATTTGAACTATTCAAATTCTCTCAAGATATATTTGTTCCTAATTACTCTTTACGAGCTAACAGGAGGACCTAATGGACCTACAGATCAGAAGCTCCAATGATATGAGGTTAATAGATTAAACTCATTAATCATGTTAACCAATATTCATTAACTGTGGGTCATTCCACTAAAGACCCAAAGCTGAACTCTTCTCACTGTAGAACATTTATGTGTCCATGGATGTAGACCTATACCGATAAGTCAATCCTTCACGAGTGTCCGTAATCACAGCTGGGTCAAATTACCGTTTTACCCCTGTGTTACATATGTCTCCTTAAGTACCAGTGCTCCTCTAATGAACAACCTGTTTATGGTCCAACCATTAAACAGAAAGTCCCTCTCGGGCCAGTGAGAGGGTGGGATCCCTTTGTTCAAGTCCCGGAGTCACCACTTAAGAGAACACTGATAGCGAGCATAGCTAGCTATCTTTACTTATTTAATTTAGCTAGTCTTTTATGGTGTTTGGGCCATTTTATTGCACTTTAATGTTTATTTTGTAGGAAATGGTTGATTGGAGCTTTAATGCCATATTAGAGTTAATCGGATGCTCGGGGCGTGAAAAGATACAAAGGAATGAAAAGAGTAAAAGTGGAAAAAAGTCAAATCTCGGTCAACAGCAGGCTAGCGTCGAGACGCTAGCTCTTTAGCGTCTCGACGCTCACATTCCATATCAGATGAGGCGCGTAAAGCTTACAGCGTCGAGACGCTATGATAGGAAGCGTCCCGACGCTACCGTTTTTCCTTATTTAGAACGCGCGTATAAGAGGCAGCGTCGCGACGCTGTCTTGACAGCGTCTCGACGCTAAGACGGAAAATCAGAATAAAAGCTTCACTTCGGCTAGGTTTTTGAGGAGATCAATTTGGGACCTTTTGGAGCCGTAAAGAGGACAGAATAGAGGACTTTTGGAGCTGCAAACAAAGGAGGAACTTGGAAATCAACCCATTGTTCGTGGGGATCGTGACGGGGACGTCGGGACTCGGCCTACATTGAGTTTTCTTTTCCCTTCTCTTCCTTTAGTTAGATTTATGGCTTTCACTTGTTTAGTTGAGCTTGTATTTACATTCATGAGTAGCTAAACTTGTAGCTTAGGGATTGATGTAGTTGATTAAGTTTATGGATTGATTTATGGTTTAAGTTGTGCAATGTTATTGTGTTTGTAATCTTGATTTAATGCTTTCAATTAATTGGCCATTAATTGGATGATTTAAGTTTCGAATCTAGCTCGGGAGAGGGGATTTGGTATAGACTTGCTCAAGATTGCATGAATAAAGTTTACTTTCTAATTCTTGACGGTTTTAGATTATCTTTAAAATTGGTTAAAAGATCTCATTGTCTTGCTTATTAATAAACTTAGATAGGGATATCAAGTTGGTTAATTTGCATGAGAATCAATTATACTCGGGAGAGGTAGTTGTGATTAAAGGGTCTTTGGCTCATAATTTCATTGTGCATAATAACTTATTCTTTAAAATCAATCCTAAACGAAATCGGCGAAATCAATTCCCTAAGTAGTTTTCCCAATTGAATTTCCATACTTTTTACTTGCTTTGAATTAGTTTTCATATCACCTATTCATCACTTTTTGATCCCTAAATAAAATTGAGCGAGATTATTCATAATACTTGATTTGCTTAAAAATCCAATCCAGAGGACGACATTCGAATTTACTATTCACTATATTGCACTAGTTGCATGTATTGATACATCGACACCTAGAATCCACTATGGCTTGCATCCCCAACATGTGTCTTGCTTCTTGAGGCTTCTCCTTGCATGAGATCACTCTATAAGTAGAGTGTGAATCAGATTGAAGCCCAAGAGAGCCATTTCCTTACTGTTATACTGTTGGACTTTGCTCTCAAACTCATTCATCTCCACATATCTCTCAAATGCTTGAACCTTCAAGCATTCCCTTCCCATTCCCTATCTCTATAGACTCCCACGAGTCGTTCTTGATCCGGAGAATAGTAGGGAAGACACTAAGGGTTGTCCTAAGAAGATTGGGGAAGAAAACATTACAAGGAGGTCCATCCATTTAAGCTACAAAAGCTTGGTACTTCTAAACTCTCTATTTCTGGAAATTTAGAACAAGCATGCTATAGGTGTAAAATTGATGTAGTTAAGTGCTCTCGATCTTCAATTCCTTCCGCATGTGTTATATGAACACCTTCAGTACATAAGCTAAGCCAATATGTTGCTAAGCCACACTCCTCCCATCTACAGGTTGTTCATACTTTGATTCGCTACCTCAAGGGATGCTCAAGACAAGGATTATTTCTTCCTATTTGTTCCTCATTTCAACTACGGGCCTTTTCGGATGCAGATTGGGGATCTTGCCTAGACTCACGCAAATCCACCATGAGTTTTTGTGCCTTCCTCGGAGATGCTCTAATATCTTGGAAGGCAAAGAAACAAAGCACAATTTCCAGGTCATCAGCCGAAGCAGAGTATCGTGTTTTAGCTACAACCTCATGTGAAATTGTTTGGTTGCATCAACTGTTGAAAGACCTTCAAGTTTCATCTCCCTCTCCATCCTTATTATTCTGTGACAATGATGTTGCTGTCCATATAGCCACTAATCCATTTTTTCATGAAAGAATGAAACACATAGAGCTCGATTGCCACTTCGTTAGAGGGAAGGTTGCTGCCGACATTATCAAACTGCTACCTATTCGTTCAAGTCTTCAGCTCGCGAATATCTTCACAAAAGCCCTTCCAGCTGCTTATTTTAAAACCTTACTATCCAAGATGGGAGTTACCAATATAATGGCTCCATCTTGAAGGGGAGTAACAGATTTACACTTGTATTTAGTTAGGAAGTTTTATCATTTGTTATATCAGTTTCCTAACTGTACTTTGTTGTTGGCTATTTATACTCTCTTGTTCATATCAATAAAATCAATTCAGCAAGTTTATTTACTTTCTCAAGTGTAATAGATCTCTTCGACATTTTTTAAAATTCACGAACTTATTAGATATAAAGTTAAAAGTTCAGTGTTATATTAGACACAAAATTTAATTTTATGTCTTATAGGGGGCTTCTTAGTATTAAAAAAATAATAATAAATTGAATACGTCAGGGACTTATTAGACACAAAATTAAAATTTTAGAAACCATCCAAAAAGCTTGGAAACCTATAGACACAAAATTGAAAGTCCAAGAACTTGTTAGACACAAACTTAAAAGCTTAGGCCTCGTTTGATAACCATTTCAGTTTTTGGTTTTTGGTTTTTCTATTTTTGGTTTTTGGTTTTTGGTTTTTTGTTTTTTAAAAACAAAAACCATATATGTTTGATAACTGTTTTTTGTTTTCTGTTTTTAAAAAACAGAAAACCAACCTTGTTTGATAACTGTTTTTGGTTTTTCAGTTTTTTAAAAATTAGAAAGATGAAAAGATGTTTTAGAGAAAGAAAAATTTGTAGAGACGTTGAAATAAAAATTTAGAGACACAAATATAAATGTTTTCAAGATATGTTTTTGTTTTTGTTTTTTTTTTTTTGAAAGACGAGAAAAGTTAAAAATGGAAAATTTAGAGAGATGAAAGAAAATATTTAGAGAAGGAATATTAGTTAGACTCGAGAAAAGATATTAGTTAGAAAAAAAATGGAAAACAAGTAAGAGTAAAAGCGATAAATTTTATATTAAAAAATTAAATTAAAAAAATTAGAGATATAATAAGGTTAAGAGTAAAAGATATGTTAAAAAACTAATGATAAATTAGAAAAATAAAGAAAAGTTGTAGCGATAGAAAATTTTGGTGATTTTTTTTTTTCAAAAGAAAAATTAGAACATGTTAATTAAGGAGAGAAAATTTATTGATGAGTTTTTAGAAATAGACAAGATATAGAGAAAAAAAGTTTTGAGAGAAAATTTTAGAGAGAGGAAAATAAATTTTGTAGAGTAAAAAACGTTTTAGAAAAAAAAATAGAGAAAGGAATTTGTTGGAGAAAGATAGGTAAAAGAGAAGAAAAGTAAGCATTGGAAGAAAAATGAGTTTTTGAAAAACAGAAACCTGTTTTTAAAAACTATTTTTTTTGTTTTTGAAATTTACTTATAATTTCAAAAACATTTTTAAAAAACAGAAAACAAAAAACAGAAATGATTATCAAATACCTCTGTTTTTAAAAAATGAAAAACAAAAACAGAAAACAGAAAATGAAATGGTTATCAAACGGCCCCTTAAAAACTAAAATTGTAATTTAGACAAACAAATATATAATATTATAATTTTTGTTATTAATTTCTTCTCTAAATTTAATTTTTTTATATTAAATATAAACATAAATAATGGATATAAAATTTTAAAATATTTGGTCCATTACTTTAAAAATAATCTCATAATATGAAAACTTATAGACAACATGTTGCGATGAATTAAATTAATAGTTGAATTTCATTTATAAATTTTCTTAGATTGCTTAGTTGTAAATTAATTTTACAAAAGTTTGAGTGAAGTTCCTTGACAAGAATTTTACATCTGTTATAGGGAAAATTGTCCAATCGAATTTTATGCAGAATAAGGCCCAAACTGGCCTGGCCCGTAATTAGAAGAGGTTGAACCGACGAAGCGGAGGGAGAACTCCCTCCGACCCACAAGAACTCCCTCGGCCTCGGCCCAAGGGAGAGGCCGAGGAGGAGGTCGGCCTCGGCCCACAGCCGAGGCCGACCAGGGCCAAAGGCCCAGGATAGACAGGAGGCCGGCAGGCCCAGGAGAGACAGGAGGCTGGCAGGCCCAGGATAGACAGGAGGCTGGCAGCTGCGAAAACCCTAACGGGAGCTTATAAAAGAGGAGATGATGCACATACCCAGGTAGGTCTAAAACTTCACTCAAAAAGTACATTCTGTCTGTTTCCTGATATAGCTAACTTAAGCATCGGAGCTTGTGTGGTCAACACCACACCGGTGTATAGCGTTTATCTGTTTTGCAGGTCACGTTTCTCCCACTCATCTACAAATTCACTGCTGTCTGTCACGTGGAGCGAGGGATCGATTCCTGAGCAAAATCTGACCATCAACAGTTGGCGCCGTCTGTGGGGAGAGGCTGACCAGAAAACGCTATTCCGTTGGATAAAGTACTGTCACGATGGAACGCGAGAATGAACCGATGATTGGCGAGGCGAATCCATTAGCTCGGATCCAAGCCCAAGAGAACGAGATCGCAGAGATTAAGGGAAAGATGAATGAGATGGGGCAAAATCTGAGTGAGATCCTAACCTTGCTGAAAAGACCCGAGTCTGCTAGGCGCGAGGAAGAGCATTCGCACAGAGACCCGAAAAGGGGTAAGAGAATAGCCGACGAAGAAGTAGGAGATTCAGAGAGTGTAACCAGCCGAATGCCTCCTCTTGGAGATGACCAGACCCAGAAGGAAGCAGGATTGAGTCGCAAAAAGGCCCACGAGAATTCTCCGCACAAAAAAACATCAGGTATGTACACGGGAAATAATGGCAGGGCAAAATTTGAGGCTGCGCAAGGGCGAAGGGGACAGGAGACCTCTGGATGGTCAAAAGGAGAAGACAACCACCAGATCTCCCAAAAGAAGGTAGAAAACGAAGACATCGAAGGATTGATCGAACAGGAGGGGCCAGTTTTCACCGACGAGATAATGATAGGGGAGGTACCCCACAAATTCAGGATACCGAACTTTCCACAGTATGACGGGAAGAAGGATCCAAAACAACACCTAGATGCATACCATACTTGGATGGATTTTCATGGGGCAAACGAAGCAACAAGGTGTCGAGCCTTTGCACTCACGCTCACAGGTCTGGCGAGGCAGTGGTTTGGTAAGATCCCACGACGGTCGATCGGCTCATTCAGGGAGCTGGCACGGGCATTTGTTAAGCAATTCCTGGGAGCTCGCAGCCGACAGAAACCTCAGATCAACCTGCTGACAGTAAAGCAGGGACCCCGGGAAAGCTTGAAAGATTACATTAACAGATTCAGTAACGAAGTTTTGCAGGTGGAAGGATACGATGACGGAGTTGCCCTGACCGCTGTGATCTCAGGTTTGTAGGATGAAAGGTTACTCAATTCAATCGGAGAGAGCCAGCCACGAACGTACGTGGAATTCATGACCCGAGCACAAAGGTACATAAGTGCAGAAAAGCTGTTGAGATCTAAGCAGGAAGAAAGAGAAAGTCGGGGAATACCGGTATCAAACCGACACCGGGAAGACAAAGGAAAGAGACATCAACTCGAAGGAAGAGACCGGAGCCGATCTGAGCCCTCCTCAGCCAATGGCCGAGGCCGACCTTCCAAGGAGCCGCAAGGCCGGGCAGAGCCAAAAGCCAGATTTGAAAGGTATACGCCATTAACAGCTCCGCTTGAACAGGTCCTGGCTGCAATACAGGATACAAATATGCTAAAACGCCCAGAAAGGTTGAGATCAGATCCAGACAGAAGGAACAAAAATAAATACTGCATGTTCCACGGAGATCACGGCCACACGACTCGAGAATGCATCCAGTTACGAGACGAGATAGAAACCCTAATCCGAGAAGGATACTTGAAGGAGTTCGTAGGACATGACAGGGGGAAAAGGCCGGTGCAGACAGAGCCAGGCAAGGGAGGCAATAACCCAACACTCGAAATAAGGACAATCCTAGGAGGACCATCCGGAGGAGAATCAAGCAGAAAACGAAAGGCTGCAATCCGAGAGACATGGCAGGAGCACGGAGAGCAAGGTATGTACTCGCTCCTACTCGTTGAAAACTCACCAAAACTGGAGTTTACAGAGAAGGAGGCCGGAGGAATACACCACCCGCACAACGATGCGCTAGTGGTCACCCTAACAATTGCGAACGCGAAAGTTCACCGAATCCTCATTGATGGAGGAAGTTCCGCTGATGTTCTCTCAACAACCGCGTTCGACGCCATGAAGCTGGGAAATGATCGCCTAAAGCCGAGCCTTACACCGTTAGTAGGTTTCGGTGGAGAAAGAATCAGCCCAAGAGGAAGCGTAGAACTGCCGGTGACATTTGGAGAAGGGTTGCAGACGGTAACGCGAATGATCAACTTCCTGGTGGTCGATTGCATCCCAGCATATAATGCCATCTTGGGACGACCCACCCTACATGGACTCAGAGCTGTGCCCTCAACCTACCACCAGGTCCTGAAATTCCCAACTGAAAAAGGGATAGGAGCAGTGTATGGTGAACAGAAGATGTCAAGGGAATGCTATTTTATGGCACTCAAGAACGTAGACAAAAGAATTCAGACCAAGTCAGCCCAGGGGGACAGCCAAGGCCGAGCATTTGAGGGAGCAAGCTATCCCCACCCAATGGATCATTGATTCCTTTTCATGATGTTTTTTCAGTCCATCGGACCAAGACCGGTTTCTTTTATGTTAATGCAGAATGTACTCAGTTGATTCATTTGAAATAAAGCAATTTGAGTTTCGTTTTAAAAGTTTAAAGCCGCTTGAAGAGAGGCCCGGGGACACCCTAGGCCTCCCCAAGCATTCGCCCCAGAAGAGTGTACGCACCCCTGGGATGGACGGAACCGCTTGAAGAGAGGCCCAGGGACACCCTAGGCCTCCCCAAGCCTTTGCCCCAGAAGAGTGTACGCACCCCTGGGATGAACAGAGCCGCTTGAAGAAAGGCCCGGGGACGCCCGAGGCCTCCCCAAGCTCGCTTCCTCAGCAGAGTGTACGCACTCCTGGGATGAATGGATTGACTTGAAGAGAGGCCTGGGGACTCCCTAGGCCTCCCCAAGTATTTCCCTCGAAGATAAAATACAGTAGCTGGAAAATACAGTAGCTGGAGGTACATGGAAGAAATGCTCGGCCTCATGCCCCAGCCGAGGCCGAGCATCTTAGTGCCGAGGCCGAGCATCCTAGTGCCGAAGCCGAGCATCCTAGTGCCGAGGCCGACCGAGACGCGTCAAGCATGGACTCCTTCCTCGAAATGCCAGGTATGCCGCCATTCTATTTACTCAAAAGATGCAATTCTAGGAATAATAGATGCACATTTTGAGTGGGGGCTGAGAATAGGAAAACTTATCAATTGTCATCACCTTGCTGATTTTTGCTTTTCATTCCACGACATAAATACGTGAGAATAGGAAGGCTTATTAATTGTCATCATCTTGCTGATTTTTGCTTTTCATTCCACGACATAAATACGTGAGAATAGGAAGGCTTATTAATTGTCATCATCTTGCTGATTTTTGCTTTTCATTCCATGACATAAATATGTGAGAATAGGAAGGCTTATTAATTGTCATCATCTTGCTGATTTTTGCTTTTCATTCCATGACATAAATATGTGAGAATAGGAAGGCTTATCAATCGTCATCATCTTGCTGCCATGATTTCGGTTTCTTGTTGTAAAGTTATAGTGAACTTTCTTATGTATTTGGCCTTTTTCTATTTCAATGAATGGCTTGTTTAATAATTCTGAGACCACTTAAGATGGTAACCGATATGGCAAATAAGTTGCTAGAAAGTGGAGGAATCGACTTGCCATTAATAGAAAAACATAGGAAAAAAGTACAAACACATAATAGGAAAACAGTACATGAGTAGGAATCGAAAGCCAGAAATACAAGGAATCAGATTTGCAGAAGGTCAGAGGCGCTCTAGGGGACCAGTCAGCGGGTGTCATCCTCGGAGGGAATCTCCATATCCTCCCTTCCGCTCGAGGAGCTATCAGATATCGGGTAGGCATCAGGATTGGCACGCATGCCAGATATCTCGCCACGGATGGTAGAAGGATTGAAAGAGGGGTCGTGCTTCTTAGCGCGCTTCAATGCCCACTTGGCCCCATCGGTCCAGATCTCATTTTGCATGAGGACAAACTCATCAGTCTTTTTGTACGCCTCGGCCAAGTACTCTGCATCGGCAAGGTGGGCCTTGGCCTCGGCAAGCTGGACCTTGGTCCTACTGAGTTCTCCCCTGTTAAGCTCTAAATCCACCTTCACGTCCGCCAGGAGCCTATTCGCGCGGTCTAGGCTCTCTTGGGCTTGAGCAAGCTCGGAGCGGGGCACGCAATGCCTTTGCAGGTCATTGATCCTGTTGGCCATGCTAATAGATGAAGCAGTGACCAAAGAGAAAACCTGTAGAGAAGAAAGAACCTCAAAAGTTAGTAACCACTTCAGAGAAAAGCGAGACAACACGTTAGTAAGCCAACCTCACGAAGCTGACGCTGAGCTATTTGGAACCCACGGGCAGGGTCGTTGAAGCCAGATTCGCCGTCCGGCTGGTGAGAGTGTAATCCTTGCCAACAGATGAAATCTTGAGCCAAAGCATCAGCCTCACTCCCCGCTGCAGAATACCCTCCCGGTAGATCGAATACTGGAACTCCCAACTCCCTACCGCCAGGGGCAGGGGGAACCGGGGGGCGGCGATTGCGGTTGGATCTACGCAGGCCCGCGGCAGAAGACCGTGGAGGAACATCTGACTCATCCTCAGTGACTATGGTGATGTCAGGACGAGATGAGCCAGCTTCATTAACAACCTTCTTCCCCTTCTTGCGTTCCCCAAAAATGGAGCGAGGCGCCATGGCTGCTGCAACGAAGGAGAGAGTCGGCATATTAAGATAGTCAAGAAGTTGAGTAAGAGAAAGAGCCTCTAGAGATCGAGAGATTTGCCTGATCGAGGACGAGCAAGACCGACGGACAGTAAATTCTCCTGCTTGACAAGGTCATGACCAAAACGATGAACGAGATCGATCTCCTGGATGATTTCACAAAACTCTCGCGCTTCAGTGGAGCGCCGCACCCTTCTCTGAACTGTACAAGGGACAACAAAAACAGTGAGTTAGAAGAATCGGCAAAAAACCCAAAGACAAACAACTCAACTTACCATACTCTCCAAAAACTGTCGGAACATCAAAGGGATTAAAATTCGGCCCGCTCTCCTTCCAATTTCCACTTACAAAAAACCAATTTTTTAGCTAATCTTTAACAGAAGTCGGGTTATGTACTATGACCCCTTTCCTAGCGCTTATATAGTAAAACAAGTGTCCTATGTTAGGATTACGATTAATAGAATGAAGAGAAAAGAAAATATCAGAGGACATGGAAGCCCCTTGTTTGCACCAAGCCCATAAAACAATACAACCGATTACGTGGCTCCACCCGTTAGGTACTATTTGGGCAGGAGCCAGACCAGTAAGAACAAGAAAGTGTTGTAGAATGAGAGGAAGCGGGAGACGAACGCCAAATTTGAACATAGCAGGATAAAAAGCAACTTCACCCTCTGGAGGATGAGCGAAACTCTCTTGCGGACCGGGAACCCTTAAATGCACATCTTCGGGGATGTCATACTCACACCGCATACGCTCAAGTTGAGCAGCGGTTACTGAGGATGACAAAGCCGAAGGATGAGCGGAGGGCCCAAAGTCACTATCCTCCGAGAAGGAGGAGTCATCGTCGTAACCAGAACTGTAAGACGCCTCCTCAGGGTAAAATTCACCTGGAGAGGAAGGGGTACCATCGCTGTCCATAATGCAAGAAGGAAAGAGAGAGGAAAAACTACCTTGAAAATGAGAGCTATAAAAAAGGATGGAGGCAAGGGATAGTGGTCCAAACAAGGTGAGAAAGGGGGCTATTTATAGGACAAAATGGAGGGAAATCTCGAAAAACAAAAAAAAAAAAAATGAAGGAAGTGATGGGACAAATCAAAGCTAGGCCTGCCACGGCAGGCCTAGCCTGCTCGGCCTCCGCCAATCGCCGAGGCCGAGCGCGCCTGCTGCGACTGCAGCAGGCGCACAGTCACACCAGGCAGACGCCTGGCGTGACATGACCGAGGCTGGAACGCCTCGGTCACGCGCCGAGCTAGGCCTGCCACGGCAGGCCTAGCCTGCTCGGCCTCCGCCCATAGCCGAGGCCGAGCACGCCTGCTGCGATTGCAGCAGGCGCACAGTCACGCCAGGCGACATGACCGAGGCTGGAACGCCTCGGTCACGCGCCGAGCTAGGCCTGCCACGGCAGGCCTAGCCTGCTCGGACTCGGCCAATAGCCGAGGCCGAGCACGCTTGCTGCGACTGCAGCAGGCGCACAGTCACGCCAGGCAGACGCCTGACGTGACATGACCGAGGCTGGAGCGCCTCGGTCCAGCTTCCATATCTTGTCTTTTTCCCCTTGGCTCCACATGCCAAATATGCTCTAACAAGATTTCAATGCCCTTAGTCCCGAATTTAGTTATCAGCTAACTATAAAGTTCCTTTTTTGGAATTACTGGCAATAGCTCAAACATGATAGTTGTGCCCACAACTCCCAAATGGTTGGTCCTTGTTGATAACGGAAGGCAGGAAAAATGTTCTCTCAGTCTATTTATGTATCTTTTATTTCCCACTGTATTTATGCATCTTTTGTTGCAGACGAAATTTCCAAAATATTACTACTCTCCATTGAAAATTAGTAAAGGCCCAATAGCTCCAATGGAGAGTGGGGGCTTAATGTTATAGGGAAAATTGTCCAATCGAATTTTATGCAGAATAAGGCCCAAACTGGCCTGGCCCGTAATTAGAAGAGGTTGAACCGACGAAGCGGAGGGAGAACTCCCTCCGACCCACAAGAACTCCCTCGGCCTCGGCCCAAGGGAGAGGCCGAGGAGGAGGTCGGCCTCGGCCCACAACCGAGGCCGACCAGGGCCAAAGGCCCAGGATAGACAGGAGGCCGGCAGGCCCAGGAGAGACAGGAGGCTGGCAGGCCCAAGATAGACAGGAGGCTGGCAGTTGCGAAAACCCTAACGGGAGCTTATAAAAGAGGAGATGATGCACATACCCAGGTAGGTCTAAAACTTCACTCAAAAAGTACATTCTGTCTGTTTCCTGATATAGCTAACTTAAGCATCGGAGCTTGTGTGGTCAACACCACACCGGTGTATAGCGTTTATCTGTTTTGCAGGTCACGTTTCTCCCACTCATCTACAAATTCACTACTGTCTGTCACGTGGAGCGAGGGATCGATTCCTGAGCAAAATCTGACCATCAACAACATCCACTAGATACAATTATTGAAAAAGAGAACCAGTAGAGTTTGGAATTTTTTTTTTCTTTTCTTCTTCCGTTTCAACAAAGGTAAACAAGTAATAAGTGGCAAATATTTTACTTTAAAATTTTTTTGTGATCTATTAATTAGTTTTTGAGCAACTTTTTAATTTAGGTTTTGAAGAGTTCATTAAAATTGGTCTACTAAATTAAATGTAGAAACAACAAAAGTGGTTTTTTTTCTAATAAGATAAGGACATGATCTAAAATAAATAAAAGTCGTATACAACAATTCTATTATTATTTAATTTTTCTTTGATTGTATGTATGATGATGTTGATGACCAAGCCGGTCAAGAGAGACGATTTCATCACGCAACAATCCAATTCCTCGGAAGGATCCTATATAATAATCAGATCTAATTAATTGGTAACCTTAAAAAATCTAATTAATTAATATTGATGACAATTAATCAATCTAAAGGCACTAAACTTTATTGATTAAATATATGGTGGGCCCCAAATCTATCTAATTTTTTGACTTCCACATTGATTTTGTTTTTTTTTGGCAAGTTTTTTTTTTTGTCCCCTACCGGTTCTTCGAGAAAATTTCTAGTACTACTGTAGTACCTACTCCATCCATTAGGAATTTGACACGTCATTTAATGAACATTTAATGATATAATATTTTATTTCATGGGTCTCACATCATTTTTAAATACTTATTTCGTGGCAAACAACGAATGGAGGTAGTATAGAAATTTTTCATACTACGGGTACTAGTAATTTTCTCATGGTTCTCCCCTCCTTTTCTCGAGGGTAGTTGGAATCTTTCACATTGATTTTGTCGATGCACACAAATCTAGGTAAACAGTACTCACGTCTGCTTCAACGGTACGGTTTGTTTGATGTAGGAAGAGGAGGGATGGTCTGCAAAAGGAAAAACTGAACATTGACCAGTCGTTTGAGGCACTGGTTGAGTGAGCTATTATAGTTCACTCAACTTTTGGAATGATGGTTTAATTAAACGGGAATTGGACTGGAATTGGACTTGGGTTATTTTACCCTCCCGTTTTGCTATTATAACTCACCCACGTTCTTTGAGCCTCATTGCCACCAGTGACCGTTGCCACTGTCGACGACCACCTCTAGCGAACATTCTGGTGATCACCGACGACGCCGGCAACAATTTCGACAAAAATTCCAACGATCACCGTCGGTGATCGAATTCTTTTTCTTTCTTTTCTTCTGTCTCTTTTCTTCTATTTCTTTCTTTATTTTTGTTTTTTATTTTTCAAAATGAAAATAAGAAGAAAGAAGAAAATTTTGAAAAAAAAAAAAAACAATCTAGTCACAGTGGCGTGTGGTGGTTCCAAGTTCCTCTTACCCTTACGTACCTGAGAAGAGTCTTGCTTTGTATCGGTTGTACAGTTATATTATTTTGACATTTTGATTGGAAAAATATCTAAATAATACACATTTGGTTGTGAATAACGTATGAATTATGCACTTTTTTTTTCTTTGATTTAGTTACATGTGGGATTTGACATATACTATTTTTCTTAAGGTCGAAGGTTCAAATTTCCATACTCCGTATTTTTTGTATTAAAAAAATATTAATGAATGTTGCATTTCTTGTTTTTTGATTGGATTTTAATAGAGGTTAAACATTGAAGAAGTTTGAAATATTTATTTATTGGTTTATTTTTTTAGTTGGGGTTAAAATAAGATGTCTCACTTTATATGTTGACATTTAATGATTTTTTTTAAAAAATTAGTACATTTTAGGAGTTTTTTTTTTTTTTAAAAAAAAAATAGAATAGATAGAAAAAATGATTGTTATATTTACCATTCTCATCACAAATAATAATAATAATAATAATAATAATAATAATAATAATAATAAAAGAAATAAAATAGTTATAACCTCGACTTATTATAACCAATTCTGCACTCCAAACACATACTTTCTTAACTCAGACTAAAATACTCTGCACCCAAACACAAACTATTATAACCCCCAGACTATAATAACCACATACTATTATAACCAATCGGCCTGTGCCCCAAACAGTGCTGAGGGTTTAGCAAGCTTCAGTTTAGAGAATGAGGTTATTGAAGTTACCTCTCATGGAATTATAGTAAGGTATTTATAGTATAATTTAACCTAGGTTTTTCATATTCCTTTAAAATTAGAATTGAAATAGGGTTCTCTTCTTTGTGGGAAATCCTTATAAATGATTAGATACACTGTATTTTTTAAAAATGGTCAAAAAGATTTTTTTTTTTTTTTAATGAAAATTGGCTAAACCATTTTTCTAAATCTATTTCCTCATGAATTATTCTTCCGATTATACCCCTCCCACCCTATTTCATGGTAGAATTAAACTATTTTTTATTAAAAAAAATCATTCACTCCCGTGATTTACGAAATTTGGTTGGTTTGTGATATCTTACCCTATTTTTCAAATATCAATTTCAAATTATGAATTTATCTTTTAAATCCCTAAAGATAAACATGTATTAAGATTTGTCATTTTTTAATCCTCAAATCCAGCATCTTCATTTTTCAAAAAGAAAAAAAAAAAATCCAGCATCTTCATTTTTCAAAAAAGAAAAAAAAAATCCAGCATCTTCATTATCCAAATCAGCATTATTATCCAACTCAACATCTACATTGTTGGTAGGTATTGACTACTTCCCATTATTAAAAGGGTTATCAATCTTGAAACATAGGTATGTTAGATACTGTATTTTGTATTTATCTATCATTATTTTCCTCTCGTATCCTCTTTTTCAACGAAAAGTATTTTTCATTTTTTTTCAAAGTCTTCAATGGTTTCCGAATGAAAACTTTTGGGATTAGAATGAGAAAGACCACAAAAACTGGGAAAAAAAATGGGAAGAATCTCAAGGGTTTTAGAAAATTTTTGAAAGACAAGGTGAATACTGTTCACAAGAGATTTCGACAGAGAAATTTGATTCGTAGAAATGAACTTGATTTTATTGAATTTGTATGTAGAAGTGTTACAATCTCTAATATTTATCCTCTGATGCTTTATCTCAAAATGTAGAGTCTGATCTGAGGGTTGGCAAGCTTGATCTCAGACGGAGGAAGGTTGAATCTTCAACTTGTATCTTGAGGAAGAGACGGTTGATTCTTTGGAGTCTTATAGTCGTTGGATCTTCTAAGTCTCAAGTTTGCCGAATTCTGAATCTTGGATCTTCTGAATTTTCTAGACTCTCTGACTTATGATGATTCTGGACTTTGGGAGAATGCTCTGGACTCTGCATTATCTGACTCTATCTGAATGCCCAAAATGAATGGTGGCCTCTTCTATATATAGAGTTTGATGGACCTCATATGAGCTTGGGCTTGGGTCCAACCTTTAGACTTGAGTTATATTTGGGCTTTAATCCAACCCCTTTTTAATAAGGTTGGATTATTTTAATTTAGCCCAATTTCTTCAATGATCTCGGGTTACACTAGTCTTAGGTCCAATTGCCACGTGGCATAATTTGATTGGACTCGGATTATGTCATTTGATGGATCAATAATAGACAAGTGACATTGTTTGATTTGCCGAATTTTAATGTCTATTAATTTAATTTAGAGACACGTGTAAATTTGTAATTGGTCCCAAATTTATTTTATCATTAAATCAAATTAATGATGTGGCAATTTGTGATTGGCCAAAATTTCTCACTCAACAAATATTAAATCCTTTGAATTAAGTTAAGGGAAATAGTGAGTAATGATTTCTTCCTTTTTTTTTTTTTTTGTTCCAGTAAAATTTGTGAGGAATGATTTCTTCCCTTTTTCAAGATAATTTGATATTTATCACAATGAAATTATTTGCATATTCTTTAATAGGTAGTTTACTAAAGCCTTTTTTTTTTTTTTTTTTTTTTGAGAAACGTAGTTTACTAAAGTTAGTTTATTGAATAAACTGAATATTTGCAAAATTTTTCTTTGTGTAAACTTGAATTTTTTTTTATCATTTGTTTCAAGTTTCACTTGTTTTATTAATTTTAAATTTGAATAGCGGTTGAATTTATGCTATTAAGATATTCAAAATTTGTTCTATATTTAACATTGGATCATTTATCAAAAAAATATTTGATTGGCCTTTTTTTTCAAAACGGTCTAATAAATATGGTCATTTATCTAGTTTCCCAAAAAAGACTGGAGAGGCTAAAGAGGGTGAGACGGAGGGAGCTCACGAATTCGTTGGGACTGCGGTAGTGGAGTGTGCAGCGTGAGACGACATCGGACAGGAGTGGTGGCGTGGTGCAGTAGAGTTGGGAATGGGGAAATAGAACTATGGAGGAAATTTAAAGATAGATTTTTTTAATAGATTTTTTTTAATCGGGAGGAAAAAGACATTTTTTATTAAAAAAAATATTAGGAAGGAAAAGATAGATTTTGAAAAAAGAGAACATTTAAAAAAGAAACACAAAGGAAAATATAGATTTTAAAAAACACATAGGAAAATATGGATTTGAAAAAAATATAACATAATTAACCTTGTTATTTGATATTAAAATATTGTTTTTGTTATTGTATATACAAATTTATTATTAGCCAACGAGAGTATAACTCAATTGGCATAAAGTTGTACGGATAACCACAATGTTTGTGGTTCGAATCCTCCACCCCACATATTGTCAAAAAATATATAAAAAAAAATTATTACTATTATTATTATTATTTTCTACAAAATTATTAAGACACAACAGTAGTAAAATGTTATAGTTTCTTTTCATTTTTGATAAGTATCCAAACAAGAAAATATCATTTGATCAATAATTTCAAATCGCTTATTTTAAACTGATGCTAAATTTGCTTACCACAAGTGTACGGGTCAAGTAATAATATAGTGTTTTCGTGTAAAACGAGTGTCATCCTCTGGATTGGTTTTCTAGTAAATTAAGTATCGTGAATAATATTGTCCAATTTTATTCAGAGAGCAAAACTTAATGATAAAAAGATAAATCTAAAGACAAAAAGCATAAAATAAAGGTGGAGACTCAAATGGAAAGACTCTTAGGGAATTGATTTCATTCTTGAGATTGAGGATTAATTAATGTAATGAATTTCACATGCAATTACTCTACCAAGTCTAGGAACTTTTTATCACAACTATCTCTCCCGATCATAATTGATTCTCATGCATGCAACCAACTTGATATCCCTATCTAAGTTCATTAACATGCAAAGTTTTGGGATTAGTTCTTCAAACAACTTCTAAAATAATTCTAGATTCCGTCACGAACTTAGGATTTCTACTTTAGTCATGCAATTAGTAAATTAAGTCTTAGGCTAAATCCTCTCTCTCGAGTTAGATTTAACACTTAAATCATTCAATTAGTGATCAAGTAATTGAAAGCATTTAATCATAATTGTATAGATAAAACAAAAGCACATTCATATTAAAAATCAATCCAACAAACAAAACAACTACATCAATCCCTAAGACAAACAACTAGCAACTCATAGTCTTGCAACTACAAATACTAATTGGAAGCAAACCCATAAAAACAACAATAGGTAAGGGAAAGAAAATGAAAACTCTTGAATCCGTTGAAACTGACACGTCCCCGTTACAAACTTCACGTCTTCAAGCTTGGTTCCCACTCCTTGGCCTTGCTTCAGCTCCCATCAAAGGTCTCTAGTCGAAATTAGGGCTAAAATCTAACCAAATGAACTCCCCTTGGCCGTAGTAATTAAGGATGTATTTATCTGAAAATTGTCAGTAGCGTCGCGATTTTGTGGATAGCGTCGCGACGCTGTCCCTACTACCATCAAAACCATAAAAGGAAAACCAGCGTCGAGACGTCCAGAAAGCAGCATCGAGACACTAGCTCTCGGTTTTGCCTCAATCTGAAGCCTCCAACTTTGATTATTTTTGCTTCTTTTGCTCTTCTTTTGGTCCCGAGCATTTGGTCAACTTCTTAATTCAACATTTCGTCCTCCAAGAATTCATTTCCCACAAAAGAAACATTAAAGTGCATAAAAACGACCAAATAATACTCAAAGGCTAACTAAATTAAACTGGGGAAAATAGCTCGCTATGTGCGCTATCAAACACCCCCAAACTTAAGCTTTTGCTAGTCCTCGAGCAAACTAAAAATTAAGCCTGTTGGGTTTTATGCCCTAAAACTCGTAGATAGTAAATGTAACAATTGATCGAATATAAATGAAGTATTGTTTGATTGTTTTTTTCAATAAAGAGTTATTGTCTATATTATGTGCATCTTGCCTAAATAACCATAATCCAATAAACTAAACACTCAAGGTTGAGGGATGAGTCTTGAACTGTATGTGGAGACATACGGGGATCAGTGTTCAAGAAACAACCTGAAGGGTCTATAGTATAGGGATAAGGCTGGGTACCTTATCCTAACGACACTATGGATACGACCCACTTTGTAATTTGATATAAACACAATGATCCAAAGCATCCGTGTAGGGGACATGTGAGTGGGGGTATCTTATGCAATGAGTTTGCATAAGACCAGACTGCGAAATAGTAACCGCTAGCTGTAACACCGTTAACTAGTTAGGTTTCTATTTCACTAGGATGACCTAGGCAACTTAGTCTGAATCCTGAGTGGATTATAGACTCCTGTTCATGAGAGATTGTCCTTTGATTTGTATGGGTGAGAGTGGCCAGTACGCCGACTCAATAAGCCTACCATTTTGGGGACAAGACCGAGTGGGGAGCTGGGAACATAATCACACAAGATGGAATTCGCTCCTTCTCGACTTTAGGGAAGTAGATGAGTGTTGTCTTGAACAAAGGGCCCTACCCTCTCACTGGCCCGAGAGGGGTTTCTGTTTGGTGGTTGGACCACAAAAAGGTTGTTCATTAGAGAAGCATTGGTACTTATGGACATAGAAGTAACCCAGGGGTAAAACGGTAATTTGACCCAATTGGTGTTACGGACACTCATGAAGGACTAACTAGTCGTTATTGGTTTATATCCATGGACAAAGAAATATGTCTGCAGTGAGAAGAGTGCAACTGTGAGTCTATAGTGGAATGAACACACAGTTAACGAATATTGATTAATTTGGTTAATGAGTTTGACCAATTAATCTCACATCGTTGGAGTTTCTGATTTGCATGTCCATTAGGTCCCACTGGTAGCTCGTAAGAGACTTGAGACAATTAAGTATAAATTTTAAATTGAAAGTGTTCAATTTATTTAGGAGAATCATATAATGTATATTGATACATTATAATATAAAGTTTATGAAACTTTATAATATGATTTTGAATTAATTTCAAAATTAATTCTTGAGAGAAAATATTTGAAAGAGTTCAAATAATTAATATGAATTGGATTCATGTTAATATAAATAATTTAATAAAATCCCTAAGATTAAATATATGGTATTTAATTAGGCAATTAATTAATTATAGAATTAATTAATTATTTATTAAAATTAGATATGAATAAGATAATAGATTTGATTAGAGAATTCTCATTCAATCCTCGACAACAGAACTAAAAACTTGATGCTAAATTTGCTTACCGCAAGTGTACGGGTCAAGTAATAATATAGTGTTTTCGTGTAAAACGAGTGTCGTCCTCTGAATTGGTTTTCTAGTAAATTAAGTACCGTGAATAATTTTGTCCAATTTTATTTAAGAGAAAAACTTAATGATAAAAGATAAATCTAAAGATAAAAAGCATAAAATAAGGGTGGAGACTCAAATGGAAAGACTCTTAGGGAATTGATTTCATTGTTGAGATTGAGGATTAATTAATGGAATGAATTTCACATGCAATTATTCTACCAAGTCTAGGAACCTTTTTATCACAACTATCTCTCCCGAGCATAATTAATTCTCATGCATGCAACCAACTTGATATCCCTATCTAAGTTTATTAACATGCAAGGCTATAGGATTATAGTTCTTCAAACAACTTCTAAAGTAATTCTAAATTCCGTCACGATCTTAGAATTTCTACTTTAGTCATGCAATTAGTAAATTAAATCTTAGGCTAAATCCTCTCTCCCGAGTTAGATTCAACACTTAAATCATTCAATTAGTGATCAAGTAATTGAAAGCATTTAATCATAATTGTATAGATAAAACAAAAGCACATTCATACCAAAAATCAATCCAACAAACTAAACAACTACATCAATCCCTAAAACAAACAACTAGCAACTCATAGTCTTGCAACTACAAACACTAATTGAAAGAAAATCCATAAAAACAACAAGAGGTAAGGGAAAGAAAAGAAAAACTCTTTGAAACCGGCATGTCTCCATTATGATCTCCACGTCTTCAAGCTTGGTTCTCACTCCTTGGCCTTGCTTCAGCTCCCACCAAATGTCTCTAGTCGAAATTAGGGCTAAAATCCAACCACATGGACTCCCCTTGACTGTAGCAATTAAGGATGTATTTATAGGAAAATTGTCAGTAGCGTCACGACGCTGTCCCTGCTACCGCAAAAATCACAAAAGGAAAATCAGCGTCGAGATGCCCAGAAAGCAGCGTCTCGACGCTAGCTATCGGGTTTGCCTCAATCTTAAGCCTCCAACTTTGATTCTCTTTTCTTCTTTTGCTCTTCTTTTGGTCCCGAGCACCCAATCAACTTCCTACTTCAACATTTCCTACAAAATAAACATTAAAGTGCATAAAAACAACCAAATAATACTCAAAGACTAACTAAAATAAACTAGGAAAAATACCTCGCTATTCGCGCTATCACAAATGCAAATAAAAATCTGAAATCATTTTCGATCTCTTAAAATCCTAGAATCTGAAATCATTTCTATTCAAATCTGTACACCAAACCGGACATAAATTCTTGTGATTTGTGAAATAGTTCTGACTTTGTCATTACTCTTTCTTTTTAACTACCTAAACAAAAATATAAATAGACAAGATTTAAAGAAATTTATAATATTAAGTATACTATTATGAAAAACATCATTTTCATGTTTCCATTTCCATCTTTTACTTAAAAGGTAACAAATAATGGCTCTTGCTGGGTCGAGAGATGGACCATTGATGGAGAAGATAACTTTTGAGAAAGATAGAAGCCATTTTTGCAACTTTTGGGTGTTGGAATTCTTCCCAATCTTTTTCTGAAAAAATTGAAGAAACTGCATAAAAGGAAGTATAAATATATAATGTGTTGATGCCAAAATTTGGCCAAGGGACTCACCTGACCTCCACGTGACATCAACGGTAAATTTATTTGAATGGGAAAGACGTGGCCTGCGAAATAAGAGAAAACTAAGCACCGACGTAGTGCTTGCCACACTGACTCCGATGCTTAAGTCAGTTGGGAGATCATAAGCGAAGCAAAGAAAGTAATAATATAGAGGAAGAAAATAGATATCAAGTTGAGTCCCCTTGACTTGGGGTGAACATCTTCTATTTATAGCTGAAATTAGGGTTTTCCCCTTCCTTTTAGGATAGTGAGTAGCCCTAGAGATTGATTTAGGCCCATTGGGCCTCCGTGGGCTTGTTTCTCCTCTAGGCTTCTATAATTCTGACTTTCTTAGAGCTAGGTCCAAATTTACCCATAATATTAAGCCCCCACTCTTGAATTGGGATTCAGGGGTGGCCACTGTTGATATAAGTAAAAACACCTTAAGCTCAATTTAAGAGTATAATTTTTCCCTGTGCCAATTTGTTACCTTGCCAAAAAAGACTCTTCTGGTCTTTTATCATTCGCTTAGCTTGTATGAAATATCTTATGTCTTGGTCTCAACTATAAGTGTGGTTTACTGCTTTGAAGCCCCCTACACCTTTTCCTATTGATACATCTCCGTTCTCGAGGGTTCTGTAGTTGTCGTTTGCCTTGGGAGTATAGGCGTTGCCACTCCAACAAGGACTTTTTTCTCATGTTGTTTTACCTCGGGGAGCATAGGCGTTGCCACTCCACCGAGTACCTTGGGAGTATAGGCGTTGTCACTCCTACAAGGAATTTTTTACAAGTCGATACCTCGGGGAGTATAGGCGTTGCCACTCCACCGAGTACCTTAGGAGTATAGGCGTTGCCACTCCGACAAGGAATTTTTTGATAAGTGGATACCTCGGGGAGTATAGGTGTTGCCACTTCACCGAGTACCTTGGGAGTATAGGCTTTGCCACACTCCGACAAGGAATTTTTTGATAAGTAGATACCTCGGGGAGTATAGGCGTTGCCACTCCACTGAGTACCTTGGGAGTATAGGCGTTGCCACTCCGACAAGGAATTTTTTGATAAGTGGATACCTCGGGGAGTTTAGGCGTTGTCACTCCACCGGGTGCCCTAAGAGTATAGGCGTTGCCACTCCTACAAGGACTTTTCATCATGTCGTTTACCCTAGGAGTATAGGCATTGCCACTCCTACAAGGATTTTTTGGCCCAGCTGCTCGGGATTTCTGGGCAACTCCAGAAAGAATTAGGAGAAGATTTTTCACAAGTTCCTTGCGTGAGCACTCCATCCATTTCTCATCGATAATTTCCCACAGTTTATCCTTAAAGAAATCAATGATGGGAGCATTGATCAAGAACGAGCAAGGTTTGATAGAGTCAACGATATCCTTTATCCATTGCAAAAGTATCGGCTGCAGTGTCGCACTTGTACTCGTAACTGTTCCTGCCACTACCGCGAAAACTAGACACCATTGTTTTGTCGCCTTAACAATGTCTTCTACGATAGCGTGAGTGATCCCAATTTGTTTCTTGCTTCGAGAAATCGTCTCTTCCTACAGACGACGCCAACTGTTGATGCCAAAATTTGGTCAAGGGACTCACCTGACCTCCACGTGACATCAACGGTAAATTTATTTGAATGGGAAAGACGTGGCCTGCGAAACAAGAGAAAACTAAGCACCGGCGTGGTGCTTGCCACACCGACTCTGATGCTTAAGTTAGTTGGGAGATCATAAGCGCAACAAATAAAGTAATAATATAGAGGAAGAAAATAGATACCAAGTTGAGTCCCCTTGACTTGGGGTGAACCTCTTCTATTTATAGTTGAAATTAGGGTTTTCCCCTCCCTTTTAGGATAGTGAGTAGCCCTAGGGATTGATTTAGGGCCATTGGGCCTCCGTGGGCTTGTTTCTCCTCTAGGCTTCTATCATTCTGACTTTCTTAGAGCTAGGTCCAAATTTACCCATAACATAATGTATATATTTATATAATAGGAAAAAGCAAATGAGATCTCAACCTACAACCTCTTCGTCATGTTACTACTGTCTTTGTCAAATTTATTTGAGGCTAAATTATAAAAAATACCCATGAACTTTGCTATTTGTTTACAAATTTCTCTAATCTTTTAAGAGTTTCAATATAATCTTTGACATTTCATAAACATTTCAAAACTATCTTTGAAATAGAAATCCATGAGATTGTTGGACGGCAAACCAACATGGGTGATGATTGGAATGACATGGCAATGACTAGAATGAGACATTTAGACAAATTAACTTTTCGTCCAACATTCTAATAGTTTTTCCATTCCAATGGTATTTTTAAAATGTTTATGGAATGCCAAAGTTAAATGTTGCAATTGCAACCCTTGAAAGAAGAATGTTTATTAAACAAAGAGCAATATTTAGGTGTCCCTCAACTTCAAAAAGTTTCAATTAACACTTGAACTTTGAAATTGTTTTTAAAAAAATGGCGTTAGGAGTTTTTCGTAAAAATGAAGGAAAAAATTGACATTGTAGCTAATTGTAAAAATTGAAATGCACACATAATATCATTTACAACTCAATTTCAACTATATAGAAAATTAAGTTATTGTTGCTGTTGATGGTCGATTTTGGCCAGAGGATCTCGCCTGACCTTCACGTGCCACCAACGGTAAATTTGTAGATGAGGGGAAAGACGTGACCTGCAAGACAGTAAACCTGCACACCGGTGTGGTGCTCGCCACACCGGCTCTGATGCTTAAGTCTGCAAGCAGAACGGTAGGGCGTGGAAAAGTAAGAGCAAGAGGAGAAAGCAGAGAATAGAGAGTAGAGTTTAGGGATAGAATTAGGGATAAATACCTGCTCATCCTCCTAGGGTTTTTAGGGATTCGGAGGCGTTTTAGGTCAAACCAGGCGAAATCGGGGCGATCCGGGGCATCAAGGGCCGAAAAGAAGTCACCGGACTCGGCCCGCGCAACCGGGCCGAATGGTCGGCCTCGGCCTTTTGCCGAGGCCGACCATATGGGTCGGGCCATGTTGGCCCGACCCTTTGGCCCGGTCTTCCTCTGGGTCGGGCTTTTGGTCCTACCTCTGCACGTTTGTCCTCGTCAGCTCCTTGTGTGGTCCAAAATCACCTATAACATTAAGCCCTCACTCTTGAATTGGGATTCAGGTGCGACTTTATTGCTATCGGTTGAGCTCCTTAAGCCTGATTTAAGAGTATAACTCTCGTTCCATGTCGACTTATGTATGATTCCTTGTTATCCTGCAAGATAGGACAAACTGGACAAAATAGACACTCCCTGAAAAGGGGTTAGGTGAAATGGAAATGAGAAAAGTTGAGAGATTACAACAATGGCTCTGGTCGGCCTCGAGAAGAGGCCGAGCACAACAATCTCCCCCTTTAGCTTATCTGGTCGACCTCGGCCTCGGGAAGAGGCCGAGCACAGCAGTCTCCCACTTTAGCTTATTTGGTCGGCCTCGGCCTCGGGAAGAGGCCGAGCAGTTTTCTAATTTTGCTTAGGGAGCAGTTTTCTAATTTTGCACAGCAATCGGCCCCGGTCAGCGAGACCCCCGTACTTGGTCATTCGGAGTGCTTCAGATCCAGGGCTTGTCCATGAAAATATGCAAGCACAAAAGATTTCGAGCTCCTGCATAGAAAAGTTGTTTTCTGCAAAAGAAAAGTGAGGGAAGTGGCTAGGGTCGGCCTCGGCCTCAAGCCTCTGTTAGCAAAACACTTTGCTCCCTGCATTTATTAGTTAGTCCTTATAGGAAAATAATGAGTGGATAAGCTAGAACATGTAACTATTGGTTAGACATGTTAAGCTAGTGTGCTTTTTGTTTAAGAGGGAGTGCATATCCCCTTTGTAGCCCCCAATCTCAAGTAAAGCTTCATTAAAACATAAAGTATAAAATAGGGGAATACCTTTAAAGTTTGTGCTTGGCCTCGGCAAGAGGTGCTTGGCCTTGGCAAGAGGTGCTCGGTCCCGACTTCTGTAGGGTGAGCTTGACTTAGATGAAGTGCATTGGCCTGAGCTAGATGGGGTGAGGTAGACTTGGTTAGTCCAAGCCCGCATGATGGGCTCATGTCAGTTGAGGCGAGGTAGACTCGGTAGTCCAGGCTCGCATGCAGGCGTGGGCGCTAAGCTGAAGAGCTCAGGCTTGCAAGGTAAGCGTGGGCACCATAGGCTCGTTGAAGCGTGGGCTCTATGGGCTCGCATGTAGGCGTGGGCACTATAGGCTCGCTGAAGCGTGGGCACTATAGGCTCGCATGTAGGCGTGGGCACTATAGGCTCGCTGAAGCGTGGGCGCTATAGGCTCGCATGTAGGCGTGGGCACTATAGGCTCGCTGAAGCGTGGGCGCTATAGGCTCGCATGTAGGCGTGGGCACTATAGGCTCGCATGAAGCGTGGGCACTATAGGCTCGCATGTAGGCGTGGGCACTAAGTTTGATGACTTAGGCTCGCATGTTGAGCGTGGGCGCTAAGCCGAAAAAGCTTAGGCTCGCATGACGTCTTATCACGTTCCTGGAAACACACTCTAAGCCTTGACAAGGGAACATCTAGGTCCTATCATTAATGCTAACGCTTGCTTTGAATGGTAAAACAAAAGGAAAAGTCTACTCCTACCTACCAAAAGTAAAATGAGCGACAGTGCTCTAATTACACGATAAATGTGCAAATAAAGAAAACTAGAATTCCCTAAACTAAGGCTTAGTGTGCTCTCCAAAATGCTGTCCTTGACCCTGGCAAGAGGTGTGGTAGGGCTCGGCCTCGGCCTCGGCCATGGCCATAGGAGAGTCTGTCTTGGTCCTCAACGGATTTCCAAAAGAGGTCCACCACCATCTTTGCCTGGGTCATCTCTGGTCAGCCTCGACCTTTGCGGTGAATTCCTTCAGGTATCCGTTTCGGATCAACGCTTCGATCTCGTCTTTCAGCTGAATGCAGTTCCTGGTTGAATGTCCATGATCTCGATGGAAGAGACAGTACTGGCTTTTGTCTCTGTGGTCAGGATTTGACTTCAGCTTCCGGGGTGCGCTGAGGAGGTTTGTATTCCTTATCTCCATCAAGATCTGCTCCTGTGGGACTGAAATAGGGGTGTACTTTTCAAACTTCTTCAAGTAGTCCCCTTGGACTGGTCGGCCTCGGCCATTGTCTGGTCGGCCTCGGCCATGGTCTGCTTGGCCCCGGCCTCCCTCGTCGGTCCGCTGCCTTTTGTCCTTTTTTTACTGTCGTAGATAGATGAAGAAAACCTCTTGTACTCTCGTTCTGACCTCTTTGACTTCAGTAACTCCTCTGCGCTCATATACTTCTGTGCCCGAGAGACGCACTCCGCATAGGTTCGAGGCTGGCTCTTACCGATTGAATTGAGCAGTCTTTCGTCTTCCAGTCCGGCTGTTATGGCTACCAGGGCTGCTCCCTCGCTGTACCCCTCAACCTGTAGTGCCTCGTCATTAAAACGAGTTATGTAATCACGCAAGCTCTCACCTGGCTGTTGTTTGACCGTCAAGAGGTTGATGTGAGGCTTGCGCTGCTCTTTGGCTCCCATGAACTGTGCAAGGAATGCTTGGGCCAACTCTTTGAAACAGCTGATGGATCTACTCTTCAGCCTCTCAAACAAGTGCCTGGCTGATCCTGTCAGAGTGAAAAAGAATGCGCGGCACCTGATTGCATCTGAGACGCCGTGGAAGTCCATCCAGCTTCTGTATGTGTTTAGATGTTGCACGGGGTCTTTCTTGCCATCGTACTGTTTGAACGTGGGTACCTTAAACTTTTGAGGCACCTCGGCTTTCATGACCTCTTATGTGAAGGGCGGATCGACTTGGTCGGCTAGTTCTTCCAACTTTTGATCTCCAAGGTCCTTTGACTTCTACTGGTCTCCCTGAGGATTTCCGAGCTCCTTTAGTGCGTTTAGAAGCTCGGTCTTCCAAGGGAGGTCGTCTTTCTTGGCCTCGGCCTCGGCCAACCTAGCCTTGGCCTCGGCAGCCTGGGCTTCAGCTTCGGCGGCTTTGGCCTCGGACTCGGCAGTTTTGGCGCTTCTGCGCTTCTCAATGATCAGATTCCTCAGGTCTGTCTTAGTATGACCGTAGCTTGGGGTAGAAACTGTGTAGTCACGCCCCTTAAGTGTGCTTGACTATGGGCTCCTCAAAATCGTGCGATCAGTTGGTTTGAGCCCCCTGACCTTGCTGGTCATGCTGTCAGTCTTCTTTCCTTTTGACCTCGTCTCTGACTCTGCAGTGTGCTCCATTGGCTCCTTCCCCTTCCTCGGATCCCTAACCAGGCTCCCTTCATGGACTTTGGTGCTAGGGCCGGGTTTATCCAGGATTTGGAGTATTCTGGACAAACTCTGATTCATTCCCTTCACCTCATCCTCAAGGGCGACAATTTTGGTGTCGGTATCCTCTGCTCGGCCTCGGCCTGCTTGTCTCGGCGACCCCCGGATGCTGTCATCGTCCCGTGACCTCCGCTGGTGGCGGTCACCATCCGAATTCTCTATGTTTACGTCTTGGTCTTTCTTCTCCATACCCTTACTCATGGAATAACCGATGTACAGATTAACAGGCTTTCTTCCCCACAGACGGCGCCAACTGTTGATGGTCGATTTTGGCCAGAGGATCTCGCCTGACCTTCACGTGCCACCAACGGTAAATTTGAAGATGAGGGGGAAGACGTGGCCTGCAAGACAGTAAACCTGCACACCGGTGTGGTGCTCGCCACACCGGCTCTGATGCTTAAGTCAGCAAGCAGAACGGTAGGGCGTGGAAAAGTAAGAGCAAGAGGAGAAAGCAGAGAATAGAGAGTAGAGTTTAGGGATAGAATTCGGGATCCCCTCTTCAGTGGCGAAGAGGGATATAAATACCTGCTCATCCTCCTAGGGTTTTTAGGGATTCGGAGGCGTTTTAGGTCAAACCAGGCGAAACCGGGGCGATCCGGGGCATCAGGGGCCGAAAAGAAGTCACCGGACTCGGCTCGTGCAACCGGGCCGAATGGTCGGCCTCGGCCTTTTGCCGAGGCCGACCATATGGGTCGGGCCATGTTGGCCCGACCCTTTGGCCCGGTCTTCCTCTGGGTCGGGCTTTTGGTCCTACCTCTGCCCGTTTGTCCTCGTCAGCTCCTTGTGTGGTCCAAAATCACCTATAACAGTTGCCATTCATTTTAGTTAAAACAAAATTGTTGACATCATTTGCAAAAATCAATTTTTATACATCAACTGAGTAGTTTTTATTAATAATGTTGTAAATGATGCTATGCATGCCTCACAATATTTACACATAGATGTCATGTCAATTTTTAATCATCAATTTAATGAAAAAGTATTCAAAGATATTTTTTTCAGAACAATTTCAAAGTTCAAGGGTTAAAATGAAACTTTTCAATGACAAGGAGCATAATTGAAACCTATAAAGTTGAGGAGCATTATGTGTAAATTAATTAACCAAATATATATAAGAATATATTTATACATTTATAAATGTTTCAACTACCATACGTACATTCCAAAGCGAGCATAGCTCAGCGGTAATTGGTATATATGCATGATCAAGAGGTCAAAGGTTTGAATTCCCCCACAAAAAAAAAAAGAACTACCATACGTACACCTTGATTAATCTTTCAAGAAAATCACTTAACCTTCCTAATTTTTTTTTTTTTTACAATATGGGGGAAAGGAGGATTCGAACAACAGAATTTATGGTTATCAGTCCAACTTTATGCCAGTCGAGCTAAGCTCTTATTGGCAACCTTCCTAAATTTGGTTGCTAAACAAACTTGTAGAATATTAAATCTAGGTAATCACCATCGTTTTTGAACCATGTCTTTGACTTGTCCATTGTCCCCCTTCATAATTCTTGTACGTAGTTTAGAATTTGCATGTTGCATTCAAGGTTAATTGGTCATCCAATGATAGAGAGGATTTGAATTATTGCTTCTAAGTATCCGACCTAAAGGTAATCCAACTCTAAATTTCTCTTGAGTTGTATGAAGTATTTTGTGAATTTTAGTGAATGTGTGATAGGAATCCACATAACAAAGGATTCTTAAACCAATTCACTAGGATTGTCATATCATTCTCGAACGCACCCTTACACGAGATCCGGTACGAGGCTAATGCAAGCTATCGTAGGCCAAAAAAGAAACTGCACTTAAATGAAATGACAATAGATAATGATAAGCATTAACATAATCATCGTTTACCAATCTATATGCAAAGACAGTTAAGGTAGAACAACTTCTATCATCAACATTTTACTTATTTCATTATGACAAAGACTGCTACAGAAACATACAGTATTGTACTGAGTGACTGAATATTCACGTTTTATGCTCAAAGTTGATTGTTTATTGAGAAATTTCATAAACATACATGTTTAAATCCATATATCTGAAGTGCAATCACCTCCAGGATATCTCATCTCATGGGCCAAGGCCGGCCCATCGGGCTCAACGGCGAAGTCCACGAAGAAATTTGGGTTAATTGCGAGCCCACCTTTTTGTGTATCAACATCAATCTGCAGCATATGGGAACCTTTCTCAACCAATTCAGGATAAAACTGACGATCCCATGCGCTGAAAAGGGAATTGGTCACATAAAGCCGTTTCCCATCCAAACTTAACTGTATCATTTGAGGTCCTCCTCTCAAACGGTGTCCCTGAAAGTCAGAAGAAACATAAGACATGAACTACTAATACAAATTGTGCCAAGTTCTAGAGTTGATCCTGTCCAATGTTCATCGTCTTAAAGACCGAGCTACTTCTCTAATTGTGATATTGTACAACAGATCATAAGTACTACCAACACCTTCTATGACACAGATCATGTCTAAGAAATGTGAAAGCAAAATGGCCTGAGAAGAAATTGATCTTGCAGAAGTTTGAATCCTAGATCTTATTATGTTAAATCACCATCAGATTCAAAGGCTAAGTTGATAAGAAATGGTAGGTAGAATTATTTGATATATTCTCAAATGCTAAAGAAGCTATTAAGTCGAGAAATCAAATTGCCATCATAATGTTCAAAACTATAAAGTTCGACTATATAATAGAAAAAACGCATACTTGGATTTCAGGGACATCAAACTGGAATGTTGTACCATCTTCTGCTTCAGCTACCACAGGACTCCCCTTGTGGATCAGTCCACCAACCCACACTTGACCCACCAACTTAGGGCTTTTAGGGTCCTCAATGTTATATTGTCTCACATCTCCATGTAGCCAGTTCACAAAGTACAAAAAGCGATCATCAAGCGAGATCAGAAAATCGGTAATCAGACCAGGCATTTCAGGAAGTATCCAATTTTGAACCTTCAATGGTTTGCCTACAATTGAAACCTGAAGAGGAAAAAACCAAACAATCAACGAATAGAGTCATTTAGAAGTAGGAAGATATTTGAACCTGAATTTTCCAAATGAAACGTATCACACACAAAAATGTTGGTTGAATACAAATAAGTAGAACAAACACGACAATGGGTGTGCAGATTCGTTTTGTCCATACCTCGTGACTCCATGAACCATCTTGGTTCTTGTAAAAACGCACCATATTACTCGTTAATGCACATCCAACATAACCTGTATCTTTAGAAGGATCGTGCAGGAATCTTATCTGACAATGGTGAACATAGACACAAACAACAGCTATTAGTGACAAATAGAAAATGTTATAGGCTGTAAGAAAGGAGTCAGCATTTGAAATTTTATTCCATACTCACTTCCAAGGGTATAAGACCGGCGTCTCCAAGATCCAACGTTTGTTTCAGTTCACCATCAGGCCAGCTATACACATGAAGATGCTTCCCGTAAAGACCATTGGCAACATGTTGAAGGTCAAAACCTTTTGTGAAGGCAGAAGGGGCACCCCACGATGAGCTAATCATCGTCTTGTGTCGTGGCTGGTACCAAAAGTCATATCCAAACAGGGGACTATGTCCTGGTTTCTCCCATCTGGTTTATAATTGGTTAGGCAAAAGCTGATCGAGAAATGATATGCAAACTGAACTATAATGCAGCCAGAGTCCATTTATTTTTAAGCTGATTTACTGCCAAACTATCTAAACCAATAACTTGATGGTGTGGATCTGATATCATATATTAAGATTGAATTCATCAATTCCTAAAGAGTTTTTTATCCGTACTCTCAAGTTAACTCGTGTTAACCGTATATTGAAACAAAGAAAAGGAAATCACCGACTTATCAAATTATAAATCAAGCCATGAAAAAGATTCAACAAAGAGCAGGTTTTTCAATAGGGAAACTTCACTTGAATAATTAGATAAGCAAAATTTCAAGTACCTTCCCTTGACATTAAATTGTGAATCAAGAAGAAGGAACCCATTTCCTGCTGCATTTCCATCTTTATCTCCTAAACAAGACACCATTATATCACCAGAGGCGAGGCAATGAGACGTGTGTGGAAAAGCCAATCCAGTTTTCTCTATGATGTCTTCAGGTTCAACAACCTTGTGCAAAGATGGAGCGGTGGGATTTGATTTTGTGTCGATCACATATATGCGACCCGATCTGTATGTAAATAGAACCAACAATAAATTTAGCCAAACAATCAATGGGAATCTTTGAAACCACGAACTGCCCAGTGCCCAGTTATGAAATATCTATTAAGGGCTTGTTTCAGACATTATAATCATGTATTTTTTTCATTGATACTTCTATGCGACGACTATGAAAATTAAATCATCTAGACAAACGCAAGTACATTAAAATTTTTGTTGGAGAGTGGAATCAGGTTCTTCACTTCATTTTTTCTCTCACTTTATTTGCTAATTCAACGTACACCCCGATCAGGCCAACCCAAAAAAATCACTTGAGAACTTAGAATTTTAAAGAGAAAAATAGAATAAATTTTACATGTATCCAAGCTGAAAAGTAGTTTAGAATCTCCTTGTTGGCTAAAAATACTTGACAGTCTCAACGATTCTAGAAATTGTCTATAAAGAAAAGAAACATGTTTTTTGAAGTTCAAAAGAGAACTTCAATAGCTTACACAAGCGACGGAAGGATCAAAAAACGGCGATCAGCAGAAGGATCTCCATGGCAAGAGCTACATGCATTCCATCCAGAATGATGCAATTCGTCCCCAAGATAAGGTACAGGCAATCGATGGATAACTTTAGAATAATTAGGAGAATTAGGATCAACATCCACCGTAGCCAGATAATCAGGCTTGTTTCTCCCAGTCCCTGTTTACAGAACAACAATTCATAACAAACATCCAAGATGTAATCCAAGTAAAAATCCGACAATCAAACGCATATTTAGCTCTCCAATCTCTCTCCCTCTCTCACTCAAACAATTTCTCTAAAAGACTTCAAGCAGTTCAGCCAGAATCGACTCCTCATTTTGCATAAATCCATCAACAAACAAAATCAAGCTACAAAATCAGCGCAACACACTCTGAAATTTCTATCAAACAGTCGATAAAACCAAAGAAAAGGAAAAAAAAAAAAAAAAAAAAAACGAAGGAACTAGGACGGAAGTGGTGGTGAATGCTACCGGAGTAAACAGCGGTGACGTAGATCAGAGTCTCTCTAGGACCAGACATGGCGTCGAGAGGAGTGGCGTAGCCTGGCCCATGGCAGCAACAAGCGTCACCATTCCCGTTCCTCGCTTCATCCGCCATAGCTCCTTCGCTTCAACAATCAATCTTTCTCTTTCCACTGACAAGAAATCGAAAGCAACAAAATTATCAATTTCACAGCCGGTTTTCAAATTTTTTTTTCTTACGTTTAAGGATATTGTTATTTTCTTTATTTATTTTTATATTTCTTTTTCTTTTAATAATGTACCAAGTATAATAAACGAGCCACATAAATTCCCATGTATTTATTTATTTATTTTAATCTTCCATTTTGACCCATGACTTTTCGTCAAGACTAACGTCAAGTGTATCGCCATACCTTCCTTCCTTATTTATTATAAATTTTTTTAATTCCAATCTTTGACTTCCTTATTTATATATAATAATAATGGATGAAAAATGTAGGTTAAATTGTTATAAGTCTGGTATTTTAAACCACCAACAACAGCATAGCTCAGCTAACATAAAAGTTCGTATCTTCCATCTATTAATTTTTATACTTTAAAAAAAGTACAATAAATCTGGATCTTTATATTAACCCTTCTGCTTTAAAAGACCGTAATTAGTTATCTTCTTAAACTTTCAACTTTGTATATCTAATAGGTGTATGTCTTTATTTCAAAAAAAAAAAAAAAAAATAGGTGTATGTCTTTAACTTTACTAGTTTAATACTCACAGCACCAAATTAAATTAAAATTTTATGTGTGTGTATATATATATATATATATATGAGATGAGAGATTTAAATGAGAGGCCTCTTGATCATCATGACAAACTTTATAACGGTTGAACTATATATACTTATATTAGCAAACTTTTTGTATGTTTATGTTGACGTAGAGAGGTATTATGAACAATTCTCTATTATTATTTAATTTTTCTTTGATCACATGATGATATTGATGACCATTAAAATCAGTCACCTTTATCACATCAACGTGGCAGTATAATCATCGAAAGGATTTTATTTAATAATTAGATCTAATTAGTTAGAAGCTTGAAAAGTCTAATTAATCCTTTGGAAAAAAAAATCTAATTAATTAATGTTGATAATAGTTAATGAATCAGAAGGCACTAACTTTTATTTATTAGATATAAGGTGGGACCCACAATTTTCAAATTTTATGATTTTCAGATTGATTCTATTTGCTTTTTGTCTTTTTGATTTCTTTTGTAAGAATGATTCTGGAATGTTTTAGGAAGTGTTAAAAATTAATTATTTTTTTGTAGTTATACACATTTTAACAAAGATTATTGAATAGTTTGTACATAAAAAATAAAAAAATTAATTTTATGGATTATTTAGTCAAGGGAATAAAGTCCATTTCTTTAGAGGTTGGTGGAGTGATCCCTATCTAAAGATGTGTGGAAAAGTCTATCATTAATTTGATACCAATTCACATGACTCATTGTATGTTGATCAAATTTTACAACTTTTATTGTTGATTTATGTGTACATTCCAAAAATTAAAAATAAAAATAAAATAAAATTCATAAAGTTGGATTGATTGATTTTTTTTCTCCTTTTTGACCATGAGCTGGATGAAAGATTTGTACCTCTTGCCTTTTAATCAAATAAACAATACATACTTTATATCAGTTGAATTATGTTCATGTTAAAATTCGTTCGATTGATTTGAACTATATTTTATCAATTGACTTAATCTTTGTTTCACGATTCTTGAAGAAAACTAAAAAGATTTTTTTATTAAAACAGAAACCATGATCTGTCTCTTGATTACGAGGCAAGAGTGATCGGTCTAATTTGTTATACACTTAGAATCTCCCAGTTTGCTTATCTTAGTTGAATTCCTTGCGAAAAATGCTTTAAAATGAGTATAATATGTGTATAGATCTTTATCGGAGCTTTGGAAGCAATTCGAGGCATAAACGAGCGAAACCAGAGTGTAAAATGACCATTCTGCCCTTGAAGCCTTCCCAACGTCGAGACCCTCCTAGTTCAGCGTCGGGACGCCGTGAAAATAAGGGAAGAACTTGGGAGTCAAGCTGAAGCAGCAGCGTCGAGACGCTGCAATCATAGCGTCTCGACACTAGGTAGACTCGAGAGCAAATTTCCTAATCTGAAGAGACAGCGTCGCGACGCTATGACATAGCGTCTCGACGCTGCAACTGGATATAAAAAGAAATTTTTCAGTTTTAGGTCATTCTCTCTTGGTTTTTCTTCCTCTTAGCTGATTTCTTCCCCATTCTCTCTGTACTTCTTTGCATTATCTTGTAATTTTAGTTAGTTTTTATTGTATTTTGGGATGGTTAATCAAGCCGAGGAACTTAGTTGGAGCATTCCGATGACCGGCTAAGTTTAGATTGTCGCAATTGGGGACTTCTAATGTAAGTTTGACATACTCTTGAGACCTTGTTTATGATTTGGATGAATTATTGTTGTTATGCTTTGAATTCCCGTTCTTAATTACGATTGCTTTGATAGAATAGCTTGACAAACTATTTGCTTGACTTAAAAGAAATTACATAACTAAATTGGTTAGTGATAGATTTATTGTGTGATTGTGTTGAATGAAGTGTTATCCCAATTAATATAATTGCATGATAGATTTAGGAATTTGAGCTTAGAATTGTATAAACCCAAGTTGTTCCTAGTTTATGCAAGTCTACTTAACAATCCAATTCACTGAATGCGGTGAGGTTCATGTTAATGAAGTCTACTTAGATTCTAACTTTGATGTATTGGTCAAGTTGGGAAGGTTAGAGATCTTAATCATTGGTTCCAATGATGGTTGAGTAATTAATAATAATTCTATTAATTTGAGAGTCAATGATTGAGTTGCCAAACCGAAGTTAGAATAACCAATTGTGCGATACCAAGGTGAGATTAGCTAACTTATCTTTACATTTCCATTATTTTAATTTATTGCAATTTTATGTTTTTAACCAATCCATCTTTTAAAATCCATTTTTTGGTTACTAATTGAGAAATCTAATTAAATTAATTAATTACGTTGCTCCCTATGATCGACCTCGATGCTACAAGTTAGCTTTAGAGGTTGTGGATTACAAATTTATTTGACACGACCCTCGGCAAGTCGTTCGTCAAATTGGCATCGTTGTCGGGGAGCACAGTCAATTAATTTCTTTAATTTGGATTTTTCGCCTTCATTTTGTCTCTTTGTTTTAGTTGTATCTTGTAGGATTCTTAGTTGATCATTATATTTTCAAGAACAAACCGAGTCTAAGGAGAGAGGCAAGAAGAGGAAAGAGAGATTCAGAGTCATATCTAGCATATCCTCGATCGATAACTAATTACTACCATGATGGCCAAGCGCACAATGAAAGAGTTGTTGGCCCCAGATTTCAGTTCACGACCTTTGTGATTTATCCAGAGATTGCAGGTAACTTTCATATTCAGGTTAGTTTAATAAACTTACTCCCTACCTTTTATGGTAATGCAGGTGATGACCCTTATTTGCACTTAAAAGAGTTCTACCTAGCTTGTTCCACCCAAGGAATGATCGAAGATCCTATCAGTTTAAGGGCATTTCCTTTGTCCCTTAAAGGTGAGGCAAGAGAGTGACATTTCCTTCTCCCTCATGGTTTTATAACCAAGTGGACAGAGAAGAAGAATCTTTTCCTTGAAAAATATTTCCCACCTTCACGAGCTTCAGAGATTAGGGAGAAGATCTATAGTATCACCCAAACATCAGAGGAGGCATTGTACGAGTATTGGGAGCGATTTGATCGTTTGTGCTCAAGCTTTCCCGATCATCAGATTCCAGATCACCTATTGTTCCAAGGATTCTATGATGGTATGCTTCCCAATAGTAGGATGTGGATCGACGCAGCTAGTGGTGGCTCAATGATGAACAAGTCACCAAAGGAGGTGCGGGATATCATAGTCAACCTTGTAGAGAGTGAACGCCAGAGTGTCATAAGACAAGATGATCAGATAGTAGCCTTAGCTAAAGAAGTAAAAAATTTAGAGACTAAATTAGACGTGCTAATTGAATTGGTTCGTTCTCTTGTAGATAGACTTAAGGTGGAAGAGGTATGTAGCAGTTGTACAACCATTAGTCATTCATCAAACTACCGTCTTCAAGATCAGCAGTTAGGTAATTCCTTAGAAAACCTCGTTAAGACTATAACTGAAACCATTCCATCTTTTCAGCAGGATGTACGAAATAGTCCAGTTAGAGGCTGAGCTTCAATCTAGGGCATCAGTACGAGGAATTGGAACTGAATCAGGGGCAAACATTGATGAGTGTTCTACCTCAGCACCACAGGTATGTGTTGTTCCTCATGTGTATTCTCATTTTGTTCCTAAAGTTAATATTCCTAGCATGTTGAAAAGCCAAAAGGAAAAAGACTATGAGCAGGAGGTAAAAGAATTCTTCAGAGACTTCGAGATCAGCATACCCCTGTTGAAGGACGTGGAACGTAATCCTAGGTATGTGCGGTTTATGAAAGAGTTGTGTAATCCCAAGCGGGAGACGAAAGAGCAAGGAAGAATCGAGGTGAGTAAGACCGTTTCGGCGCTTTTACAAAGTAACATGCCAGAAAAGTTTGGAGGTCCAGGTTTGTTTGACATACCTTGTGTGATAGGTAATAAGAGTATAGAGTACGCCATACTTGATCTGAGTGCATCTTCTAATGTCATGCCTTACTTCGTCTATCTAGATCTTAAATTGAATGACCTAAGAACAACTAGTAGTGTATTTCAGTTGGATGATAGATCTTACATCTACCCTTTAGGGGTTGTAGAGGATGTCCTAGTTCAGGTTAGAGATGTGATATTTACTGTTGATTTTTATGTTGTGCATATTGATAGAGGTTTCCCCCTAGTGTTGCATTTATTTTGTTGGAGAGACCGTTTGTAAAACCTGCTAGAACCATGATAAATCTTCATAGGATGTATTGTCTTTAGAGTATCAGGAGGAGATTGTTAAAGTTTGTTGGATTTTATGCCCTAAAACTCGTAGATAGTAAATGAAATAAATTAATCGATCTCAATAAAGCGTTATTAGAGTGATTCAGTAATTTGGTTATTGAATAATTGAGTTTGCATTAATAAATCATAAATCCAATAAACTAAGATCTAAGGTTGTTTAAATGAAACTTGGACTAGTATGTGGGGACATACGGGGATCTTTGTTCAAGTAACAACCTAAATGGTTTATAGTATAAGGATAAGGTTGGGTACCTTATCCTGGTGACACTATGTGATACGACCCACTGTGTATTTGATATAGATGCGTTGATCCAAAACATCTATGTATGGGACATGAAGTGGGGGTATCTTATGCAATGAGTTTGCATAAGACCGAACCGCGAAATAGTAACCACTGGATGTAACGTCGTTGACTAGTTTAGGTTTCTATTTCACTAGGATGACCTAGGTAACTCAATCTCAATCCTGAGTCTGTTACGAACCCTTTTCAGGAGGGATTGTCCTTAGATTTGTATGAGTGAGAGTGACCTGTTTGCCGACTCCTACCATTTCAGGGGCAAGACCGAATGAGAGCTGGGAACATAACAATACAAGATGGAATTCACTTCTTCTCCTATTGGGGCAAGTAGATGTGTGTTCCCATAAAGGCTGATTCCGAGGCTTGAACAAAAGCACGTTGTCCTCTCCTGAACCGAGAGGAATTTCTGTTTAGTGGTTGGACTCTAAACAAGTTGTTCATTAGAGGGATCAGTGGTACTTAAGGATCCAGAGGTAACCCAGGGGTAAAACGGTAATTTGACCCAGCTGGCATTACGAACACTCGTGAAAGATTGACTTACTGTATTGTTGATATCTGTGGACAAAAGAATATTCTATAGTGAGAATAGTGCAGTTGTGGGTCTTTAGTGGAGAATGAATGTTGATTAACTTAGTTAATGAGTTTAGCCAGTTAATCTCGTATCGTTGGAGCTTCTGATATGTAGGTTTATTAGGTCCACCTGCTAGCTCGTAGCGGGTACTGAGATTAATTAGTCTTGAAAATTAAGGAAATTAATAAAATGTATGAAGATACATTATAATATAAGTTTAATTAGAGAATTAAACTTTATAATAAAATTAATTTTGGATATGATTCAAAATTAATTAATGAGAGATTTAAATATTTGAAGGAGTTCAAATATTAAATATGAATTAGATTCATATTGAACTATAGGTTAAAATTAATATGAATAGGGATTCATATTAAAACTATAGTATATGAGAGAAGATGAAATTAATTAGATATGTGATATTTAATTAATTTATGAATTAATTAATTGGAGAATTAATTAATTTTAGTTTGATTTGGTTAAATATGATTTAATCGAAATTAAAACTATAGTTTATAATTAATGTATATTTGAATGGCCAATTTAATTCAATTACATATGATTTAAATTGAATTAAATACTTTATAATATAATTGATTTAATTAATATTGATTTAATTAAATAAATTATAATTAATTAATTAATTAAATAATTATTATTTAATTGATTGACGGCCAGGATCTTGTTGATTACGATCAACGGTGGAGATCATGTAGGGAAATAACACCCTCCCCACTTATCGTAAAGTTAGGAGGGAGTTCCCTAACTGACCGCATTCAGTCGCTCACGAAAAGATTATGATATAGAGAACTCTCTCTCATCTCTCTCTCAAAAAAAAAAAAAAAAAAATACAGCAACCTTACCTTGCTGAATTTTTTCCCTTCCAAGACGGATTGTTCCCAAAAGCCAAAATCTCAGTAATCCAAGAGAATAGTGGGTGATCCATTGTGGTGGTGTTCATTGGGAGAACTAAGTACGTGATTAGGAGCATTGTGCAGTTTTTCAGTCTTCAAATCATGTATGTACTCCAAATCTAAATCGTTTAGATTATTTTTCCTGTATGCTTAATCTAGTACATAGAAATAGTTTTTGTTTTGCCAACGTATTGGTTTTTCTTAATTGAAATTCAATTCGAGTTTGGTCTTGATTGTTTTCACTGCCAAAGGGATTTCAACCCTTCAAATGGTATCAGAGCTAGGTCGTTATTTAATTTCAATTTTATGAAAATTGCATTGGTTTTTGGTGGGATTAATTCTGCATTTTGAATGGGATTTTTTCTGATAAATTGTTTAGGTATTTGGCCTTAGATTTACTGCATTTTATTTGATCAAATTCCGCCCCCTGCGTTTTTGGGCATTTAATTCATTAAATCGAGTCTCTGTAAGTCAGTGTCTTAGAGTAGGCTTCAATAGGATTTGAAAATCGATGAAGATCGGGACTTAATTTGGCCAAAAACGACAAAAATTCGAAGAAAATCAGAGGAATCAGCCGCTAGAACGATTGTTGTTCATCGCTGGAATAAAAAAAAAACCGAACGAGCGGTGCTGGGAGGTGGAGGATGACGCACGTCTCACGTCAGCCATACAAGCGGTCCAGGGTGGTTCGGCGAGCGGTCGGCTCCAGTTTGGCGCGGTCCAGCCATTTTCACGCGGTTCGACTACGATTCTGCAGCCAGACGCGGTTCGACTCTGATTTCCACTAGTTCGTGCGCTGTTCAACTTGGTTTTGTCCTGTTCGTTGACTGGTTCATATTTTATGACCGGTTCGTTGACTTTTCCAGCAATTTTAACCTGTTTCAACTGTTTTCTAGCCCGGTTCGAGCAGTTTTGACCCGATTCGAGCAGTTTTTGCACGGTCCAGCAGAAGTTCAAGACTATTTTAGGATAATTTTGATAAAATTATTGTTATTTTATTATTTTTCATTATCCTAGGGGCCAATTTACTGGTTTATCTAGCTATTTATTGCTTTATGAATGTCATTTAGCTAAATCCCACCATAGGTTAAGCATGAATCATGCATATTTTATAATTATAAGTGTTATAATTTATGATAAATATGTATGATTGAAATTTCATGAGTAATTTGGTATAAATGTTATATTAAATATATGAAATTGGAAAAGCATTAAGCATGAGATTAATTTAGATTAATATAAGAGTTATATTATATTAATGTCGACATTCATGTAATTTAATTTTGTGGATATTTAATTGGGATAATCGATATTAATTAAATGAAATTGAAATTGCATGAAGCATGACACCACTTTAGATTAATATAATTGTTATATTAATTTATTTATCGGTGTCATGAACTATATGGTGTTTAAGAATAACTTGAATTAAATTGTTATTAGGAAACACCATAGGAGCATGTTATAGGGCTAATCATTAAAACTTGGAAAAGTTATAAAAATGATTAGAAATCGTCAACCTATAACAAAGAGTTGCATGCGAATATAGGATCTTAGGTTAAATTGAATTAATTTTAAAATGTTTTAAATTAATTAGACCTAAGCTCACCTTAATTCTAATAGGATTAGAATTATTTTTTCTTACTTAGAATTAAAATAGTTTTAATGAACTAAATAGGAAAAACATTACTATGGTTATAAGGAAACTTTCTCGGTGAAGTTTTGTCTAGGCTGGGGGTACTTAAGTTGACAGTTTACTGAACACCTCCTACCTGGGAACAAACCCAAAACCTGAGTTGAATTAATCATAGTCTAATGCTAGCATGCAATGCCACTAGCTAATTAAAAAGGTTTATTTCACCTAGACATTAGAGTAAAGACCTATATATAAGAGTTATATAAAGGCATAGACTTAGATAAATTCACTTAGCCGGAATTTACCTAAGTAATAGACCCTATAATTATAAAAATACTTAGTGGGAGGAAATATGACAAAACGAGATTTTAATAAATCAAGTTTTGCTCACACATTCTTAAGAGTTCACAACATGAGATCCGTGCTTGGCCTCGAGTCACCCTGGGAGTGACCCCCTATGGATGGTGTTTGCATGGATCAATATCAAGGTGAATGAGGGAGTATTTTATAGTAAGTGGGAGCAGGACACGTGTCAACGTATCCTACGGTCCCCTCCATTAGGTTGCATCGTGAGATTCCCATGATCTGCCTGCGAGTCGCCTTGGGAGCGATCACCCTACAAAGGGCTTGATCATGAGAGTCAGAACAATGCAAACTCCAAAAATGGATAGGGTTTCTTAGGTCCATTTCCAACTTTGGCTTTTCCTACAGTAGCATTGTTGGGGCCGACCTTTGAGATCTGAAAATGGAGGGTCAAACTTACGGGAAATTGTTAAGGTGTTAATAATTTCTTGATCGAAAAATGGTAGCTAAGAACTATTGGAATATGAGTTATTATGGGAATAGGGATTGGCTGAGATTTTCTCAATTCAGGGGAGGAGTAGCTGACTGCCCTACGGTAGCTGTTGCTTTAAACCTCTGAAGTATCGTTGCAAAATGAATGTTTATTCTATGGGTCGGTCATTACTTTTGCTAAATTGATTGGATAAAAATAATACTATTGTATGTAATGGGTTAATGCAACAACACTAATTAAATTAATTTGTTTGTTTTCAGCATGAATCGTTCTGTGAATGCCTTAAGTAACGCCAATTGTAATAAATCTGGTATATCTAATACAACTAAGAAATTGGACTTAAACACTAATTACGTGGAATTGGTCTTAACTGAGGATTGTCCTCAGGCCCACATGTCTAATTCATCTGAAATTGTTCATGATGAATATGACATAGATTGCTTAGCACATCTCAATGAAAATAAATGTGATTTATTGGTCATTGAAACGTGTATAGTGGAAAATGATGATACAACCTAGATCCTTAATTCAGGTGCCACTCATCACGTATGCTCTTCCTTTGAGGGAATGAGCTCCTGGAAACAATTAGATGCTGGGAAAATGACTCTCAGAGTTGTAACTAGGGAGTTCATTTCAGCTAAAGCAGTGGAAGATATTAAAATGTTCTTCTCTAGGGAACGCTATATGTTATTAGATAATGTATATATAGTTTCCAAAATAAAAAGAAATTTGATTTCTATTTCTTGTTTGCTTGAATAAGGATATTCAGTGTCATTTTCTGTAAATGAAGCTTTCATTACTAAAAGGGGTGATGATATATGTTCTGCAAAAATGGAGAACAATTTATATGTTTTAAGACCAATAGAGTTTATGGCTATTTTGAACATGAAATGTTTAAAACAGCTGAGACTCAACCAAAGAGGCAAAAAGTTTCTCAAAGTACCTATCTTTGGCACTTGAGACTTGGCCACATAAATCTCAATAGGATTGGGAGATTGGTTAAGAACGGACTTCTAAGCCAGTTAGAAGATGGTACTTTACCTCCGTGTGAGTCATGTCTCGAAGGTAAAATGACCAAAACGACCTTTTACTGGAAAAGGTTATCGTGCCAAGGAGCCCTTAGAGCTCGTACATATGGATCTCTGTGGTCCAATGAATGTTAGGGATCGATGAGGGTATGAATATTTCATCTCTTTCATAGATGATTATTCAAGGTATGGTTATTTATACCTAATGAATCAAAAGTTTGAAGCCCTTGAAAAGTTCAAAGAGTATAAGGCTGAAGTTGAGAACTTGTTAGATAAGACCATTAAAACACTTCGATCTGATCGAGGTGAAGAGTATATGGACTTAGAATTCCAGAACTATTTGATGGAACATGGAATCACGTCCTAACTCTCAACACCAGGTACACCTCAATAGAATGGTGTATATGAAAGGAGAAACAAAACCTTGTTAGACATGGTTCGATCTATGATGAGCTATGCTCAATTGCCTAATTCTTTTTGGGGTTATGCAGTAGAGACTGCAGTATATATTTTGAATGTTGTTCCCTCAAAGAGTGTTTCTGAAACACCATTTGAGCTCTGGAGAGGGCGTAAAGCTAGTTTACGTCATTTCAGAATTTGGGGTTGTCATGCACATGTGCTAGTGGCAAACCCAAAGAAATTGGTTTCACGTTCAAAATTATGCCTATTCGTAGGCTTCCGAAAAGAAACAAGAGGTGGATACTTCTTCGATCCACAAGAAAATAAAGTTTTTGTATCGAAAAATGCTACTTTCTTGGAAGAAGACCACATAAGAAAACATAAGCCACACAGTAAGATAGTGTTAAGTGAACTTTATGGTGAAGCTACAAATTCATCACCAAGAGTTGTTGATGAGGCCGGACCATCAAAAAGGGTTAATGATGAGCCTAGTAGATCTGGTCAGCCCCATCCTTCTCAAGAGTTGAGAATGCCTCGACGTAGTGGGAGGGTTGTTAGTCAGCCTGAACGCTATCTGGGGTTAATAGAAACTCCAGCTATCATACCTGATGATGGAGTTGATGATCCATTGACCTTTAGACAGGCAATGAATGGTGTGGACAAAGACTAGTGGGTCAAAGCTATGGACCTAGAGATGGAGTCTATGTACTTCAATCAAGTCTGGGATCTTGTAGACCAACTTGAAGGGGTTAAACCCATATGGTGTAAATAGATCTACAAGATGAAACGAGACGAAGCTGGGAAAGTACAGACTTTCAAAGTTCGACTTGTGGCAAAGGGTTATACCCAAAAGGAAGGGGTGGACTATGAAGAAACCTTCTCTCCAGTTGCCATGTTAAAGTCGATAAGGATTCTCTTGTCCATTGCCATATTTTATGATTATAAAATTTGGAAAATGGATGTCAAGACTGCTTTTTCTGAATGGCAATCTTGATGAGAACATTTTTATGTCTCAACTAGAGGGGTTCATTGCTCAAGGTCAGGAGAAAAAAGTTTGCAAGCTTAAACGATCCATTTATGGGTTGAAGCAAACTTCCAGATCTTGGAATATAAGGTTTGATACTGCAATCAAATCTTATGGCTTTGACTAGAACGTTGATGAGCCTTGTGTTTACAAAAGGATTATCAACAGTGCAATTAAATCTCACGGCTAAAGTGTTCAAGAGTCATCTAGAAAGTCTAGGTCTGCGAGATATGTATGTCGGGTTTCCAGAGTGGGTAAAAATAAGGTAAAAATAGACTCTAGAACACTGTGCAAGCATACACAATCCGCAGCAAGTAATAAGTATTTATCGAATCCACGAGGCTGAATAGCTCTCACTTTATCTATTTTGTATAACTTCTTAATGGTTTAAAAAGTGGTTAAAATGATTGATTTTGATAAGATGCTGAAGCAAAAGAAATGACAGAACAAAAAGTAAACAAATAAAGCAGACAGATTAGAAACAAGCGTTGGTCAGGATTTAGTAATTGTTTTAAAAGATGCTCTAACAATATTATTGATTAGGCAATTCTCTTGCAGTCTTATTAGCAGGATCCTCCCGGAACTCTGGATTTTTTGAAATGTGTTTCAACTCCAATGACGTACTACCAATCAAGCACTAGGCAACTAGCTATCCCTAGCTCAGTCACTGGCACACCAATACACAATGATCTAGTGTGATTAAATGCCACACACTTCTCAAATTATCCCTGAAACTAAGAAGTGATATTCATACCGGTTGGCCAGGTGGACACAAAATGTAAATATGCACAACAATTAATCAAGATGCTCAAATCAACATATATTGCATAGAGAATTAAGCACGAAAATTACATGACTCCTAACCAACACCTAAGTAAATTTAGTTCATAAAGCTCATGATAACACACGCTACAATCTGAGCATGTGCATCCATAACTACAAGAAATTACAAGAAAAGGTTAATTCCCTTGGTCAAATCCATAGTTGATGGTCTTCTTGAAGTCTCCAATCTTTCTTCTCTATTCGGCTCCCAATAATGGAAATGAGAAATGGACTTTCCCAAAAGCGGAATGTCTTGACTTGAAACGACTCTTCCCTTTTATAGAATGAAAGCAAGCCCTAATTAGGCCAATCTGTACACGTGGATGGTTCTCCTAGCTTCTTAAATCCGAAAATAGCTCAACTAACTTCAGTTCATTAAGATGGATAATGAGCTTTTTCATGGCACTCTTACTCCCTGCTTTGCTGGATCATAGATTTTACTCCCTCAAGTCGCTTAGCAATATATTATGCACAAAATAACTTCCAAAGCATTCATTCTTCCAAATGGGTTAAAACATATAATATTTATCTAAAAGCAACCATATTTAACACAAATGGCACACAAAATACTATAGAATTAAGGCCTAAATAACTCCCATTTGGAGAGTTATCATACCCCCAAACTTGAACTATTGTGCGTCCCGAGCAATACTAACCAACATTCCCTTAAGAATTCTACGCATTAGACAAAGCATAACTTAATCAAAATAGATAATCTAACACTACCTTCATCCTTTACCTGAGCATTCTGCAAAACCGAGTACTGCTGCAGCAAAATAATTCTTTCGACATGGACAAATAATCACCACCTTTTAACCTAACCCTAAGAACTTGCCACAGCCTAGCTCTATTATTAGACATATTAAAACACATTTTGAAGGGGTTTATATTTTTGTTCTTCAGTCTTAAAGCAGCCCTATAGTCATAAGCTCTTAAGCATGAGATGACCCACTCTATGGTGCAGTATACCCTTGCCTCAAACTCATCACCAACTTGGCTAAATACTCATTGTTAAGCTAAAAAAATCCTTAGTTATTTCATCCCTTGCTTCTCAGAATGGCGACATTTTATGATGAAGCTCACCAAAGCCCTGGGAGACAGAAAAACTGCTGGATTATCATTCATCCTTCAAAACTTTTGCTCCGTGAATTATCTCAGCAAAATTTTCACAAATATATATATATTCAACAATAATTTTTCTCATTTTTTTCATATTTCCTAGGTCATCTTTTGACGCAAAGACAAACTGTGGGTGTCACAAATGTCCCTAGTTACTCAATAACCTAGAAGATTAATTAATGAAGGAGAGGAATGCTCGAGCAAAACAATTGGAGTAGCAGAAAGTCCCCCAAACTTAAATTATTCATTGTTCCCAATGAATTATTAACATGATAAATTACACCCCCAAACTTAAATTTTTCTATCTGAATTTTAAACTAAGCGTGGGACTAGAATTAAGCTTAAAGTGGATCAAACAAGTTAATACTACCTCAGAATCTTCTTGTTGTAGCAATGACCTGGCTAGAAGAAATGCTCAAGCAAAAGGTTTTTAGAGAGCAGAATACCTTGATCTAATTAAACTAACTAGTCCAAGCTTAAAAAATTCAGAAGAAAATTAGTAAAGTTAGGAATGCTCAGTGCGTAGAACATATCTTGGAAATTTCATTAAAAACATAGAAAAAGAAATTTACATCAGCAGATATTTTGGTGGCCTAGAAGCAGAAAATTAAAAACAAGAAAACACAAAATCCAAAGAAATTGGGGTCAGGAATACGCGAACAATCAAAATGATAAGAACAAAAATAATGCTCGTCCAAGGTCATCCTATCCATCAATCCTCCTGACCCTACTCATCATCTTCCTCTTCTTCTCTCTCTACTGGCGGTGGCGGGATCCAAGGGTTAAATAAATCATCAGGGAACATAGGGAAGGCCTGATACGATTTTGAGAAATTGGATTGCAGGGCCCTCCGAAGTGTGGCATCCCTCCTCTTAGCATAGGTCCCAGTAGGTTTGAGCTTGCCTTTCAGCATACTCTTGCCTATTGGCCGATAGTGCCAGCTGCTCTAGGATTTGATGGATACCGCACACTAGCCCACCCTGGCGTGCCTCCTACGTGCGTTGAAGCCGAGCCATATTGGGCGAATCTATGATCCCCTTGTCAAGCAAAACAACATCCTCTTGAACCGTGGGCATTCCTGCTTTGTTGCATAACATCGTGATTGTGTTAGGGAAAAACAGCTTCCCAACCTTTTTGCGCTAGCAATTATAAATTTCGCTTGAAATAATTTTTCCCACATCTATACTTAAGGAACGAAGAATGGAGAATACTAGAAGCACTCGGTCTCGGGATACTATCGAATCATGGGTTGTCGGGAGTAAGCGTAACTTGATGAAGCCCAACCACGGGTTGGCCTCTTTTTTTAAATAAGTCGCTTGGAACGTGTGCTTCTCTGTCTTCGACAACCACCATTGAGCCCCCTCGATACCAACTTCCCTAATAGCTGCATTTAGTTGATCGTTAGACGGTGCCACCACCATCTCATTAAAACCAGCATGGGGAAAGTCCTGAAGGTTAAAGAGAGAATTGATTGCTCCCGGACTCCAATCAACAACAATGCTTCGAACCATTGCTTGGAATCCCTCCTGGTCGTCAATGTTCACATAAAATTCTCGAACAATATTTGAATTTACCGGTTCTGGCTTTGCACAGAGTTGACCCTAACCATGATTCGCTATTCCAACCCTCAAGAAATGCGGGAGATCATCTCCAAATCCCCTTTCAAACAGAAAATCCCTCTTTAGCATTTCTATATACTTTGCTCGAGCAAGATCATTGATGAAGTGATTATACGACAGACTTGGCTCCTCATCCTCAGCCTTGTCTGTTGCTTCAGCAATTCCCTTGCCCTTTTCTTCTTGATGCTTCACCAAAATCTCGTCCTCAGTCTTCTTTTCTGTTTCTTCTCTTGCTTGGTCCTCTTCCCCCTTTTTCTCTTATTCTTCTCTTTCCGTATTCTCTTTTTCAGAATCAGTTGTTGGTGGTGAAGGAGTATCCGTCTGAATTACCTTAATGCGACCGACCTTCTGCTTCTAACGATGACGTGGAACTTCCGACATGATAACCTCAACCTGAGCTTCTTGCTTCTGAACCTCCAGTCTATCCTTTCCCTGCACATCCTCCGCTTGGTTTTCTTGAACTTCTAGCAGATTTTTGATTACTGGCTCACTCTGTCTAGGATGTTACTCCTCAGGTTCCTTCGGATTTTCCTCCTCAACATCAACATCTTCCACCACTTTTTGCACTACTTCTTCAACTTCAGTCCTCTGTTGCCTTCTTCTTCTCTTTGCCTCTCTTTCTTCCGGAATCTTCTTCTTCTTTGTCTTTGTCTTCGGTGCCTCAGGTGTGACCGACACTTCTTCCTCAACATCTTTCTCTTTCCTTCCTTTCGTTTTCGCCATTTAGAACTTAAAGAATTTTCACACTCGGAGAACAGAAAGGAAATAGAAGAAATATTCAAAAGAAGAATGATGGAATAGAAGGAAACAAACCTGAGTGGGGTTTAAATGGGGCTTCAGCAAATAAAATAATCAGCGAAAAATCTTCCCCCATTAACATCTTTTACCGTTTAAACTTGCAAATAATTAACCAAATTAAATTTCCAAAACGGTAGGATTTTACCATAATGATGCGCTGTCCAACGGCTCTGCCGTTTGATTTCCCTGCCTTACACGTGGCAGCGACAGATCTCTCATGCAATTTACCTGCCCACGGGAAATTCAAATCCAAACGGTAAAAATATTTAATTTACAACAAATCCCCTTTATATTCGGACGAAATATTTGCTCCCTCTAACAGAATGCCGAAACAAACCACTGAGCAAAGATTTTCTTCTAGAAGAATCTTTAATATGAAAAATTTTAAATTTAAACTTAAACCGCCCAAAATCAAATCTCCTTTTTTTAAAAATCGAATAAATCAAGAAAAATATTTATTAAAACCTAAATATTAAACAGAAGTAATGAAAACTACAACCTAAGATAAAATCTAAACCAACTAATCAGATCAAATTAAAAATAAATCAATCTGGCAAAAATATACCGAAAATAAAATCTACGGAAATTAAAAATACCAAAAAATGGAAATAAATTAGATAAGATCGGACTAAAATAAAATTCAAACAAACCAAATCCAATTCAAAATAATTCAGATTAAAGTCAAACCAATCAGCGAAAAAAAAAATTGCAACCAATCCTGGGAGCTTAAAAATGTTACTATACGAAATGCTCCCGCAAAACTCTTGCTCTCTCATTCATCAACCAATCTTAGGGAAGAATATTTCGACTAGAATTCTTCACCCCAATAATGTTTCACTCGCTGTCCATTAACGTTGAACACTCTCCCATCCTTTTTATCCCTCAAAGTAATTGCTCCATGAGGAAAAACTTCAATAACAACAAATGACCCCGACCATTTAGATTTCAATTTTCCAGGAAACAATTTTAATCTAGAATTATAAAGCAAGACTCTCTGACCATTGACAAACTCCATGGGTTTTATTTTTTTATCATGCCACAGCTTAGTCTTTTCTTTATAAATTTTCTCATTTTCGTAAGAAAATTGACGAAACTCATCTAATTCGTTAAGCTGCAGCATTCTTATTGCCCTTGCACGACTTAGATCAAAATTCAAAATTTTCAAAGCCCAAAACGTTTTATGCTCAAGCTCTAATGGTAGATGGCAAGCTTTTCCATACACCTTATAAGCTGTCCTATAAGCCCAAAGAGCCTCATCTAACCGAAAAGACCAATCTTTCCTAGATGGATGGACTACTTTCTCTAAAATTGATTTGATTTCCCTATTACTAATTTCAACTTGACCATTTGCTTGTAGGTGATAAGAGGTAGCTATCCTATGCTTAATTTCATACTTAGCTAAAAGCTTACTTAAAATATTATTAACAAAATGTGTACCATCATCACTCACTAGAGCTCTAGGTATCCCAAACCGCGCAAAAATGTGCGATTGAAGAAACCTTGATACCGTCATGACATCATTCTGATGGCATGCAATGGCCTCCACCCACTTGGACACGTAGTCAACTACCAATAAGATAAAAACATTACCATTAGAAGGGGGAAATGACCCCATAAAATCAATACCTCATACATCGAAACATTCTAATTCTAAAATGTAAGTAAGAGGCATTTCATCTCTAGGCCCTAAATTTCCTCTCCTCTGGCAAGGCCTTTCATCCAAATCTAAAGACTAAAAAACATCCTCACACCTAGACACTTCTTTTTCACTTTTTCTTTCTAACGAACAAACTTCTAAATCCTCTATATTAACCTCTCCATGATCTTCCAAATGCTTGTTTGCCAAATCCTCCATTGTTGTCTCAACAATTATGTTCTCCAGAATCCTAATGAAAGAATAATCTTCCATTTCATCTGGATACTTCATGGCCTTAAAAACATTAAACTTCACTTCCTCATTATAAACCCTAATCGTTAATTCCCCTTTTTGAACATCTATCAATGTTCTACTAGTTGCCAAAAATGGACGACCAAGAATAATTGGGACATCCTTATCTGCCTCATAGTCTAAGATAATAAAATCAACAGGAAATATGAATTTATCTACTTTCACTAGGACATCCTCAATCTTACCCTCAGGATATGTGATAGACCTATCGACTAGTTGGAGTGTGACTGTGGTAGGCCTAGCTTCACCAATACCTAGGCTTTCGATAGACCGAAAGAGGCATAAGGTTAATGCTTCCGCCTAAATAAAAAAATGCTCTACCTAACTCTTTTCCACCAATTGAAACAGGAATAGTAGATGATCTTGGATCCTCGGCCTTGGTTGGTAGCCCATTCTTAAGAATAGCACTACATTCCTCAGTAAGAGACACGGTTTAAAATTCACCTAACCTCTTCTTTTTAGTTAAAATATTCTTAAGAAATTTAGCATAATCAGACATTTTCTCCATAGCTTATACTAACAGGATATTTATATGCAATTGCTAAAGAATTTCTAAAAACTTCTTAAATTGACCATCCTGGTTTTTAGGCCTTTGCCTTTATGGAAAAGGTAGAGGTGGTTGATAACTGCCCAAAAGGTAGTTATTTAGGCCTCATTTATATAGGGATTTGTGTGTCCTTTGTGCTTAATATGGTTGGTTTTAGATAGATATTACATGTTTTAACCCATTTGGTAGAATGAAAGCTTTGGAAATCATTTTGTGCAGATTATGCTGCTGGGCGACTGGAGGGAGCAAATTATGTGCTGTAGCAAAACTGGGAGCAGAACTGCCACATCACAGCTCGTTAGCCAACTGCATGAACCGACTTCTGTTGAGTTATTTTCGGGATAAAGGAGCTAGGAGAGCCCTACACGTGTCCAAGTTGACCTAATTCAAGCCTCTTATCCTTCTATAAAAGGAAGTAGTCGTCCAAGTCAAAACCATTTCATTTTTCCTTGGAAGCCGAATAGTATAGAGAGATTGGAGATTACTAGAAGACCATCATCTGCAAGCTGATTAAGGAGATTATTATTTTCTTTATTATCTTGTGATTATTGACATGCCTACTCAGATTGTAATTCATGTCTCCATGCTTATTATGAACTAAGTAGCTTTAGGCGTTGGTTAAGGACTATGTAGTTGTCGTGCTTCATCTCTAATAATATTTATTGATTATTGCATCTTGGTTAATTGCTGTGCCTATTTCCATTTTATGCCCGCCTGGCCAGCCGGTATGAATACCTCTCTCTAGTTTCAGGGATGATTTAGAGAGTGTGTGGCAATTATCCACACTACGATCATTGTGTATTGGTGAACGCCAGTGACTGAGCTAGGGATAGCCAGTTGCCTAGTGCTTGATCGGTCGCGCTTCATTGGGGTTGAAACACATTCCCAAAGATTCGGAGTTTCGGGAGGAATCTGCTAATAATACTGCGAGAGTTTGTACGATCAATAATATTGCTAGAGCATCTTTTAAAACAACTACTGAATCCTGACCAGCGCCTGTCTTTAATTTGTCTGCCTATTTGTTTACTTGTTGTTCTGTCATTTACTTTTCTTTAGCGTAATTCTTATAAAACCCAATCATTTTTATTACCTTGAAACCATTAAAAGATTCATACAAAATAGATAGAGTGGAAGCTAGTTCAGGCCTTGGATTGACAAATACTTATTACTTGCTGCGGACTGTGTATACTTGCACAGGAATTCTAGAGTCTTTTCAGATCGTAATTTTACTCACTCTAGGAACCCAACAAGTTTTTGGCGCCGTTGCCGGGGACTTGAATAAGTTTTTATCTGATTTATTTTGTGTATGTGTTTTAGTGGTTTGGTGTTAGAACTTTTTTATTGTTTCTTTTGTTTTTGCAGGTGTGAGTTTGGTGCATGAGCGATCCGCCTGGGGTGAGGTTCGAGCTTGATCAAGAAATTGAGAGGACATTCAGGATAAGAAGGAGAGAGCAGCGCAGAAACCAGATGGAGAACGTGTCGCTCCTCCCGCAGGGTCCTGAAGATCCAGCGAACCCCTCGCAGAATCTGTTGCTACAGCAAAATCCGCCGCTGGAGCAAAATGAGCAGCAAAATAATCAGGCTGAGAATCCTATCTTGGTAGCGAACGATAGGACCAGAGCCATTCGAGCGTATGCTGTCCCAATATTTGATGAGTTGAATCCAGGGATTGCACGTCCCCAAATCCAAGCGACAAATTTTGAAATGAAACCGGTAATGTTTCAGATGTTGCAAACCGTGGGGCAATTCCATGGTTTGTCATCTGAAGATCCTCATTTACATCTTAAGTCTTTTCTAGGAGTTAGTGATTCTTTTGTGATTCAAGGAGTGCCTAGAGATGCCCTTAGATTAACTTTGTTCCCGTATTTTCTTAGAGATGGAGCGAAGGCGTGGTTAAATTCTTTTGCTCCAGGATCAATTAGGACATGGAATGAGTTAGCTGAAAATTTTTTGAGTAAATATTTTCCACCTAATAGAAATGCTAAGTTAAGGAGTGAAATATCAGGGTTTAGGCAACTTGAAGATGAGACTTTTAGTGAGGCTTGGGAAAGGTTTAAGGAGCTTTTGCGAAAGTGTCTCCACCATGGGTTACCACATTGTGTTCAAATGGAAACATTTTACAATGGGTTAAATGGAGTAACCCAGGGTATGGTTGATGCTTCGGCTGGAGGGGCCCTTTTGGCAAAAAATTTTAATGAAGCCTATGAAATTTTAGAAAGAATATCTACTAATAGTTGTCAGTGGTCGGATGTTAGAGGCACAAATAAAAAGGTTAAAAGTGTGTTAGAGGTTGATGGTGTGTCCACCATTAGGGCTGATCTTGCAATGATTGCTAATGCTCTTAAGAATGTGACAGTGATTAGTCATCAGCAGCCACCAGCTATGGAGCCTGCTGCAGTGGTGAACCAAGTCGCAGAGGAAGCATGTGTCTATTGTGGAAAAGATCACAACTTCGAGTTTTGCCCCAGATATCCAGATTATGTGTTTTTTGTAGGTAATCAGAGGAATAACCCTTATTCTTACTTTTATAATCCAGGTTGGCGCAACCACCCCAACTTCGCATGGGGAGGACAAGGAAGCAGTACGCAAACGCAACAAAAGGCGAACCAACCGGGATTTGCTAAAGCGCAGGTATTGCCCCAGCAAAATAAGCAGGCGTTGCCCTAGCAAAATTCGGGAAGTTCTCTCGAGGCGATGATGAAAGAATTTATGGCTCGTACAGATGCCGCAATTCAAAGTAATCAAGCTTCGATGAGAGCCCATAAATTGCAAGTGGGTCAGCTAGCTAGTGAGCTGAAGGCAAGGCCTCAAGGGAAACTTCCATCAGATACTGAACACCCTCGAAGGGAAGGTAAGGAGCAGGTAAAGGCAGTAAATCTTAGGAGTGGTAAGCCATTAGAAGAAAAAATTGAGCCTAGTAAAACCCAGAGTGTAGATAAAAATGGTGATAATAATGCTGTTGTTGAGAAAGAGTTGGAGATTGGTCAGGGTGCTGGAGGCAGCAACAAAGATGCTAGAGCATCTGGTTCTGTTCCAGATGTGGAACCACCTTATGTGCCGCCCCCACCTTATGTACCACATCTACCTTTTCCACAAAGGCAAAAGCCTAAGAATCAGAATGGTCAATTTAAAAAGTTTTTAGAGATTCTTAAGCAATTGCATATAAATATTCCTTTAGTAGAAGCTATTGAGCAAATGCCTAATTATGCTAAATTTCTTAAGGATATTTTAACTAAAAAGAAGAGGTTAGGTGAGTTTGAAACTGTATCTCTTACTGAGGAGTGTAGTGCTATTCTTAAGAATGGGCTACCACCCAAGGCTAAGGATCCAGGGTCATTTACCATACATGTGTCTATAAGTGGAAAAGAATTAGGTAGAGCACTTTGTGATTTAGGTGTAAGCATTAACCTTATGCCTCTTTCGGTCTATCGAAAGCTAGGTATTGGTGAAGCTAGGCCAACCACAGTCACACTCCAACTAGCTGATATGTCTATCACATATCCAGAGGGTAAAATTGAGAATGTCTTAGTAAAAGTTGATAAATTCATATTTCCAGTTGATTTGATTATTTTAGACTATGAGGCTGATAAAGACGTCCCAATTATTCTAGGTCGTCCATTTTTTGATACTGGTAGGGCGTTAATAGATGTTCAGAAAGGGGAATTAACAATGAGAGTTTGTAATGAGGAGGTAAAATTTAATGTGTTTAAAGCCATGAAATATCCAGACGAAATGGAGGATTGCTCCTTCATTAGGATTCTGGAGAGCACAGTTATTGAGACAACAATACAAGATTCGGCTAGTAAGCATTCGAAAGAGCATGGAGAGGTTAATGTAGAGGACTTGTAGGTTTGTTTGTTAGAAAGAAAAAATGAAAAAGAGTTGTTTAGGTGTGAGGATGTTTTTGAGTCTTTAGATTTAGATCAAAGGAAAACTCCTCCTATTAAGCCATCCCTGATTGAGGCACCTACTTTAGATTTGAAGCCCTTGCCGGATCATCTAAAGTATGTGTATCTTGGGGAAGGTGAGACGTTGCCCATTATTGTTGCATCAGATTTAATGTCGGAGCATGAAGAGGCCTTAATAAAATTGCTGCAGCAATACCGCAAGGCTATAGGTTGGACATTGGCTGACATTCAGGGAATTAGTCCATCTTTTTGTATGCACAAAATCACTCTAGAGGAGGGATCCTTTAGAATTGTTGAGCAACAAAGAAGGCTTAACCCTGCAATGAAGGAGGTTGTTAAAAAGGAGGTGATTAAATGGTTGGATGCTGGGATCATTTATCCAATTGCCGATAGTAATTGGGTAAGCCCTATCCAATGTGTTCCTAAGAAAGGAGGTGTCACTGTGGTGAGCAATAAAGACAATGAGTTGATCCCAACCAGGACACTAACTGGCTAGAGGGTTTGTATGGACTACAGGAGGCTTAATAAAGCTACCCATAAGGACCATTTCCCTCTACCATTTATTGACCAGATGTTGGATAGATTGGCTGGTCAGGCCTACTACTGTTTCTTAGATGGTTATTTTGTTTATAACCAGATTACTATTGCTCCTGAGGATCAGGAAAAAACCACTTTCACTTGCCCTTATGGGACGTTTGTTTTTAGGCGAATGCCTTTTGGCCTTTGCAACGCTCCAGCAACATTTCAGCGAGGTATGTTAGCAATTTTTTCTGATATGATTGAGTCCACTGTTGAAGTATTTATGGACGATTTTTTTAGTGTTTGGAGGGTCTTTTCAGAGTTGTTTAGATAATTTAGGTAAGGTATTAAAGAGGTGTGAAGATACCCATCTAGTTCTTAATTGGGAAAAATGTCACTTCATGGTGAAGGAGGGCATAGTGTTCGGTCATAGGATTTCTAAAAATGGTCTAGAAGTTGATAGAGCAAAAATAGACGTGATTGAGAGACTAGAACCACTGAATTCAGTGAAGGGAATTCGGAGTTTTTTAGGACATGCTGGATTTTATAGGAGGTTCATAAAGGATTTTTCCAAAATCAGTAAACCTCTTTGTAACTTATTGTGTACTGATCATGTTTTTGACTTTAATGCAGATTGTAGGAAGGCTTTTGAGACTTTAAAGGCTGCTTTAATCTCAGCACCCATTCTTTGTGCACCTAATTGGAATTTACCATTTGAGGTAATGTGTGATGCGAGTGATGCTGCAGTAGGTGCTATGTTGGGGCAAAAGCAGGGTAAATTTATCCATCCTATATATTTTACAAGCAGGGTTTTAAATGAGGCACAAGTCAACTATACAACTACTGAAAAGGAGTTGTTAGCTGTGGTGTTTGCTTTTGAGAAATTCCGACCATATTTGGTTGGATCCAAAGTCACGGTGTTCACGGATCATGCAGCAATAAGGTAATTAATGTCTAAGAAGGATGCAAAGCCTAGACTAATTCGTTGGGTTTTATTATTGCAGGAGCTCGACTTGGAGATAAAGGATAAGAAGGGATCAGAGAATGTCATTGCAGATCATTTATCTCGTCTTGATCCATCATCATTTTTGCTAGAGCAATCTGCCATTTCAGATTCTTTTCCAGATGAACAACTTTTTTCTGTTGAGGTAAAGGTAGTCAGGGATGTCCCTTGGTATGCTGATATTGCCAACTTTTTGGTAAAGGGAGTCACTCCTATTGACATGGACTGGAGGCAGAAGAAAAAGTTTAAGCATGATGCAAAATTTTTCTATTTAGCTGTCGCTACGGGTTTGCGACGCGGAGCGGCCGACTTTGTTCCCAAGAGGAGGAAAATGGAGTCGCCACCAGTCTTGATTTAGAGGGTGTGACTGGGCACCCAAAGATATGCTAAGATGGTCTGCAAAGAAAAGTTTTAAGGTTCGGGGGTCTTTGGTGTATGGGGAAGGTACTAGCACCCCACAACACTCGTTCAAAGAACGAAATTTTATTTTTCTTGTGTTATTTAAGGAAATTGGCTATTATAAATACTAAAGAAGATTTTTTTTGTGGATTTTTAAATGTCCCACATTTTAATTCTTATTATTCCATAGATAAATAATAAGCAATAATTGTGGGCGGCATAAAGCCATTCAATATTTGTTTGAATTTAATTTGGCATCCCAAATTTAAATTCATTGCATCTCAAGAATATTAGGAAAGTCAATATCTTGATTTCCTAATTTCCGTCGTAGGAAAGTTTGTTTTTTTAAAAAAACATTTGGTTTATTAATTTTGAAAATTGTAAAGTAAAAATACTTTTTAAGGAAAACTCTTAATTAATTTTATTTTTAAAGCAAGTGACATTTTTATGGAAAATAGTTTTGGATTGATTTATTATTTTGAAGATAAAGTTAATGAAATACATTTAGCAAAAAGTTTTTTATGCATTCCTTTTAAAGAAAACGCCTTTTATAAATATGCTTCTTTACAAAAGTTTTAAAAGAAAAATATGAAGAATTTTTATTTATGCTTCATAAAGAAGGAAATATTAAAGTCAAATCCCGGCATCCCGAGATTTTATTTTTTCCTCAAGAAACTCAAATATCGGCATCCCGAAAATTCGAGATTCCATCGTTGGAAGACTTTTGCTTTGAAGACTATTTAATTAAGGGAAAGAAATTTACAGCAGAATTTTGGATTAAATATCATAACTTAGAGAAATAAAAAGAAATATATAATTGAGAGAATATCTAAAAAGGGATAATATACAAGAAGTAAAATTTTATTAAATTCAATTGCTTTAATGGAAACATATTAAAACTAAATCTTGGCATTCCAAGACGTATACCTCAAGAAACTCAAACATTGGCATTCCAAAAATTTGAGAGTTTATCATTGGAGACTTTTTATATCATTTTTTGAACACAAATAACAAAAGAAGCATTTGTTTAAGCAAAAGTATTTACATATTGATTTAATGAAAATATATGGCTAAACTATAAATAATAATTCTAGATTCTATTGTAAAATAAAATTAACAAAGTTGAACATAAACAACATATAACAATTAACTCTAAATGCTTGATTACACCAAAATAAAAAAAAATGATAAAGTTGGAATTGAAACATGCATGCAATTATCAAATGTTCCCTAAAGAAAAATCACATAACTTCTTAAATGTAAAAGAAAGAAATAAAGCAAAGAAACAATAAATAAACTAAACTTTATAAAACATGAAAAGAAAGAAAATTATCGGAGAAAGAATTGTAAACAAAGGTTAAAAAAATACTTACAAAAAATATGTGTAACCGTTGGATTGGGAATAAGGCTTGGAGAAGTGGCGACGTGAAATTTAGAGAGAGGGTGATGGTGAGGGGGTGAAATCGATGGAGAGGAAAAGAGAAAGCGTTATAGTATGAGAGGGAAGTTAGGTGGGAAAGGGAGGAAAGTGTATCTAGGGTTTGAAGGGAGAGAAATTTGGAAGCCTATTTTTAGCCCAAAAAAAACGTGTAGAGAGGGTACTACAAGGCCCCAAAAATCGTCCAAAGCAAGGGTGATGTGATCCCTATTTATAGCCAATTCTAACCACAACATATTAGGAATGTGATCAAATAAAATTAAAAATAAAATAAAATAAAATAAAAGAAGAAACAAATAAATACTCAAATTTTAACTCCCATATTTACAAAATTTTAATTGCCAATCAATCCTTTAAGGAAACAAAATATTTTGATTAATTAAAACTTGCCAAATAAACCTGATATTTGATTTGACAAATCAATTAATTAAAATAAAATATTTGACCTAATTATTCTCACCAAAATTAATAAATATGATTGGGCTATTTAAAAACTCTAGAACACTTTTTTTCTTTTATTTATTATTTTTTTAAAAAGACAAAATCAATTAAAAGAATAAAATTCCGGACAAATTTAGGGGTCTACAGTTTGCCCCCCTTTGTTCATTCTTATAGAATAAAAGGATGGACAAAGGTGTAGACCTTATTTGTTCGAAATTTTATATTTAGCAAAATAAATAGATAACCAATGGTAAAATTTAAGCTTTTTTTTTTTTTTTTTTTTTTTTTTTTGGAAAATAAATAGGGGAAAACACTAAATCGAAAGAATTTGGGAACGGCCAGGGGAAAACACTAAACCGTAAATGTTTGGAAACAGCCAGGGTAAACACTAAACTGTTAAATTTTGGGACAGCCAGAGATAAACGTTAAACTGTTAAATTTTGGGGACGGTCAAGGATAGACAAGCGCCCCATGATGTATTAAAGGAGTTGGAGGCCAGGGCTAAACAAGCACCTCCATGATAAAGGTATCGGGCCAGGGGTAAACAAGCACCCGATGGTGTATTAAAGGAGCTGGAGGCCAGGGGTAAACAAACACCTCCATGATAAAGGTATCGGGCCAGGGGTAAACAAGCACCCGATGATGTATTAAAGGAGCTGGAGGCCAGGGGTAAACAAGCACCTCCATGATAAAGGTATCGGGCCATGGGTAAACAAGCACCGAGATGGTGTATTAAAGGAGCTGGAGGTTAGGGGTAAACAAGCACCTCCATGATAAATGTATCGGGCCAGGGGTAAACAAGCACCCGATGATTTATTAAAGGAGCTGGAGGCCAGGGGTAAACAAGCACCTCCATGATAAAGGTATCGAGCCAGGGGTAAACAAGCACTCGATGATGTATTAAAAGGGCTGGAGGCCAGGGGTAAACAAGCACCTCCATGATAAAGGTATCGAGCCAGGGGTAAACAAGCACTCGATGATGTGTTAAAAGAGCTGGAGGCCAGGGGTAAACAAGCACCTCCATGATAAATGTATCGGGCCAGGGGTAAACAAGCACCCGATGATGTATTAAAAGGGCTGGAGGCCAGGGGTAAACAAGCACCTCCATGATAAAGGTATCGAGCCAGGGGTAAACAAGCACCCGATGATGTATTAAAAGGGCTGGAGGCCAGGGGTAAACAAGCACCTCCATGATAAAGGTATCAAGCCAGGGGTAAACAAGCACTCGATGATGTGTTAAAAGAGCTGGAGGCCAGGGGTAAACAAGCACCTCCATTATAAATGTATCGGGCCAGGGGTAAACAAGCACCCGATGATGTATTAAAAGGGCTGAAGGCCAGGGGTAAACAAGCACCTCCATGATAAGGGTATCGAGCCAGGGGTAAACAAGCACTCGATGATGTGTTAAAAGAGCTGGAGGCCAGGGGTAAACAAGCACCTCCATGATAAATGTATCGGGCCAGGGGTAAACAAGCACCCGATGATTTATTAAAAGGGCTGGAGGCCAGGGGTAAACAAGCACCTCCATGATAAATGTATCGGGCCAGGGGTAAACAAGCACCCGATGATGTATTAAAAGGGCTGGAGGCCAGGGGTAAACAAGCACCTCCATTATAAAGGTATCGAGCCAGGGGTAAACAAGCACTCGATGATGTATTAAAAGGGCTGGAGGCCAGGGGTAAACAAGCACCTCCATGATAAAGGTATCGAGCCAGGGGTAAACAAGCACTCGATGATGTATTAAAAGGGCTGGAGGCCAGGGCTAAACAAGCACCTCCATGATAAAGGTATCGAGCCAGGGGTAAACAAGCACTCGATGATGTATTAAAAGGGCTGGAGGCCAGGGGTAAACAAGCACCTCCATGATAAAGGTATCGAGCCAGGGGTAAACAAGCACTCGATTATGTATTAAAAGGGATGGAGGCCAGGGGTAAACAAGCACCTCCATGATAAAGGTATCGAGCCAGGGGTAAACAAGCACTCGATGATGTGTTAAAAGAGCTGGAGGTCAGGGGTAAACAAGCACCTCCATGATAAATGTATCGGGCCAGGGGTAAACAAGCACCCGATGATGTATTAAAAGGGCTGAAGGCCAGGGGTAAACAAGCACCTCCATTATAAAGGTATCGAGCCAGGGGTAAACAAGCACTCGATGATAAAGGTATCGAGCCAGGGGTAAACAAGCACTCGATGATGTATTAAAAGGGCTGGAGGCCAGGGGTAAACAAGCACCTCCATGATAAATGTATCGGGCCAGGGGTAAACAAGCACCCGATGATGTATTAAAATGGTGAGAAAACTTCCACGGACAAAATTTTAACCTACAATGCTTATGAATGCATGAGTTTTTTCATAATAAAACACTTTGTGATACGGACTTTCATCCAAAAATTGCCCCAGTGTTTATTAATGAAGTTTAAAGCATAGTTTCAAGAAAAGTAACTTTTTTAAAGAAGTTTTCATCCTTTTAAAGACAAGAATCAAATCATGAAGGGGTTCTTTTGATAAATGTCTTCCAATAGACATTCTTATCTGCAATTTGCCCCAGTATTTATGCAAGATTTTTTTGTGCTTTTTTTTTTTTTTTTTTTTTTTTTTTTTTTTTTTTAACAAAGCTTTATTCAGAAAGAAGAAAAAGGCGGCTAATTTTACTTATTCTCATACTTCTTTATAGACTATCAAGTGATATTAAATCATGAGGAAATAACTTTATCCTTGTCTAAAAATTTCTTTTCTTTTCTTTTCTTTTCTTTTTGTTGCCCTTTTTTTTGTCTTTTTGTCTTTTTTTTTTTTTTTTTTTTTTTTTTTTTGTGAATGCCCTCATTTTGATATTGTTGCAACTCTTTTTGTTGTTACAAAGATGCTCTAATGGATAAGCTTGACTATTTACAATAGACATGATGAGATATGATGGACTAAAATGGTCTCATATACTATTTGAATGACTAATAAAGGTAACTTATAGCACAATCTCAATTTGGAAATATCAAGCATATGATGGGAATGACATGATCTCAAAAGATAATAAGTTGAATGAGCAACTTTCAAATTCAAGACCTGAGAAGGACGAACAAATAAAGACCAGCGTGGATGACGAGAACGAGGAACTATCGTTTCTCACAGTAGTATTTGGATGAAAGAAGCATGAGACACGAAAAAGTTGACAAATGGGGCTTAAAAAGTATAAATGTGGGAAAACAAAGATATAACCGAAAGAGAGATGAAAGTGAAATCATTCCTTAAACAACTCCTCTAAAACTTGATGTTTAGCTTCCCAAGATTTATCTCATAGATTGATCAAATGTGTTGGTAAGCATATGATTGCTGGCTCAAGTTCGATGTAACAAACTCCTCAGGCCACTTATAATGTTCTAACTCATATATTTCTTCCAGCAAATGATAATTTTCTTCAAAGAATGAGCCACCTTTGCTTTTGTCAATGCTATCTTTCTTCTTAAGTGGCTTCTTGATAAACTGATTAGGAATGGCATGCCCGTGTGATCTGTTTGCAATCACCTAGCTTCGATCCTTATTGAGAAAAACTTCTTTTCATCTAAAACACTTTATTGCCCCAGTTAAGGTCTTGGGGTTGATGAAATGACTATTGCTACAACTGATCATATGACTTTTTGCGTAGACATTTGTATTCTTCAATTAAGTACTTCAAGTAGTCAATAGTCATGTAAGGGTATCACTTCTTCTTATGTCAATTTGGATAACTCCGAAGAGAACTCCAATGTCTTTTTACTCGCTATTTGAAGAGAAAAGTTTTGCCCGTTGCCAAAATTGAGTAAAAGATGCGTAACATGGTGATTTTGTCACCTGACATTTGTTTCATATTTTGACATTTGCCATAATAGCCTCATATGTTGCGATTGCCCCAGCATCTGCGTCAAGCTTACTTATGCATTTCTCAATAAGAAATGATGCATCAATCATATGCACGTCATTTGAGATATCTTTGCTTCAACATTAAAGAAATATAATGGCCAAACCCAAAATTATCACCATCGAACTCCCTGGTCCTTACATTTTTTTTTCTTTTTTTCTCTTTCTTTTTTCTATTTTTTTTTTTTGCTTTTTGCTTTTTTTTTTCTTTTTTTTTTTGTTGCAAGGACTATTTTCTATCTCACTTGTTTTGAGAATCAATACCTGGATCTGCACATACTTCGAGAGAAAACCACAAAATGAGAATTTCAAAGCTTATCATTATGATCACTGAATTAAGATGCCTTGACCTGAATCTTTGACATATGTGTCTTTCATTTTTTATCTTCAACCTTGTTCTTCAATATAACTTCACTGCTTGAGACATGGAATGTTCATTTGTCAAAGTGTATCACCTTTTCTTTTCTTTCATTTCCTGCTTCCATTATGTCTTCCCTCTTTTGAAGATTAACCTACTTTGCAGTACTTTTCCTCATACAAAAGCTTCCGGCTCCAAAGATAATCCCAAATCGATCGTGAACATATTATCTGCTTGCATTTGATACTTGAACTTAGCTCTTCAATGAGATTTACTCTAAGGTTACCAACACATAAAGCCTTAGATTTATTGTTTTCAGAAAATGACTCACTTTAATCTAGGGAGGATAAAAAGGATAAAAAGAAATGATTGACTCCATTTGATAACTGTTGGATGCAAAATAGAATTGACTCGCTTTGATCAATAGAAGATAAAAAAAAATAGGATTGATTTACCTTAATTAAGTGAAGATGAAAAATTGGTTTGAATCACTTTAATCAAGGAAAGATGAAGAATATGATGGACTAAACTCTAATCAAGGAAAGATGAAGAATAGGATCGACTCAAGAGAAGATGAAAAATAGGATTGACCCAACTATGAAATATAAGATCGACTCACTTTAATCAAAGAAAGATGAAAAATGGGATGGAGGATAAGATGACACATTCAAATGAATCGTATGTGGATTTTGATGGTACGACAAAGAAGGGTGTAAGAATAATAGATCAAATTGCAATTCGCATCATGACTTGAAATAGTGCCAATAAGAGATAAATACTATTTGTTACTTTTAAAGTCATCGTATAATATATGAGCATGGGTTTTGCAAAGTTGGTAGATATATGGGTAAGAATAAGGAAAACAACAAATTGCCCCACTATAGTAGCATTATGGTATAGATAAAAAAAATAACTAATTTCCCCATTGTAATGTTATGGTGTAGGCTAATAAGGTCTTTGTTTAACTCAAAGCTCAAGTCTGCATGGGAAGAAAATGCGGTGTTAGGTCTAGGAAGAAAGGTGGGTCAAAGACATTGGGTGCTGGATTGAGTGATGGGGATATGAGTTTAAGGATATTATGGAGAAAAGGTGGTCAAGTAGGAGATCTTGCAAGCAGAAGAGGTCTTGACAAAAAGCTTGTATGGTTGATCAAGGGCTGATGATGACATTCACAATTTTTTTCTTTTTTTTTTCTTTTTTTTTTTTTTTAGCTTTTCTTTCTTTTCTTTTTCAGACAAGGACTCCACTTTTTCCAAACATGGTTTAAAATCTCATGTTTGTCTATAAGGAAAAAAAGACTAAGTTAATTGGCCTAAAAAAACTTAGTAAACCTAGGAAAAAAAACGTGGAAGTCATATTTAAAAAAAAAAAAAATGTACAATGATCTTTTTTTTTTAATTTTTTTTATAAAAGATTATATTGCAAAATGTTACTTTGATTTTTTTTTTTTTTTTTTACTGAAGTCTTAAAAGGATGGGAAAAAAACAAGCAATGAAATGAATGAAAATAGATGAAATGTCCTTTGACCCAAATTGTTGTGCAAAAAATGAAACAATAAACTTCAAATTTTATTAAATGAAATAATTGAACGAAATATTAGATCAAATCCAAAATACTCAAAGAAACCATCATTGCTCTAAGGGAGACAACTAACGTAGGATAATTCCATATCAAAGTTCATAATTCTTCTCCCTTGGACTGCAATTGTGAAATGCCTCTACGAATGTCCCAACTCTTTTAGCCATTACTCTTTCTACAACATTGTCTATGTGTTTCCCCATCTTGAACTAAACTTGTGTTTTCTTGCCGAAAGACCTTTGAAATAACTTTGTAACTTACAAGTGAAATAACTTTGTAACTTACAAGTGAATCATATCTCCTTGCAACTATTTATGTTCTGTCGGTATCATTGTTGCATTCTAACCTTTCTGGATATGGTGCTCCAAATTGTCAATAGTCCATTGCAATGTACTATTGATTTTCTCAAATTCAACCGCCTATTTACCTTGCATTTCAATCATTGCGTTTAGCTCCAAAACGAGTTGTTAAAAAGAAGAAATACAACTTTCCAGACTGGAAAATTGTGCATATTTCTCTTTTAGAACCTTATGCAAGTCTTCATTTCTTTCTTTTGATTTTCTGACCATTTTTTCTGGATGCATATAGTCTAACTCTTGATTCTCTTTCCCGAGCTTTATTTGATTCTTTAGTAGCTTTCTTATCTTAATAAACCCTTTTCTGTTTCTACCCCTTGTCGTTTCAACTGACTCATTTCTTGAAGTAACTTTCCTTTCTCTTGGTGGAGTAATAGATTTTCTGCCTTCTTGCCAGTGCTTTCATTTCTGAGCTCCTTTTGAAGTGGTGACATTTGCTTCTTTTTTTTTTTTTTTTCTGCATGATGTTTGAATAGCCTCGTACCATAATTTATATTCTAGAGTGGAGACATCCATATGTTTTTCAATGTTTCTTTTTTTCTATTTTTCCAGGATTTTATCACCTGCAAAATTTTTTGACCTGAATCCTCCTGCTCGTAATCAAAATCAAGATTCCCTACCTCACGTGTCACAGGGATGAATTTTTCTATCCACATTTGGCGTAGAACTAAAAGAAGTGCATAACTAGTACATCCCCACGGGCCCAATAGTAGAACATCTTGAAATTTACCACACTTTTACTGGCTGCAAAGGCATCCACACACAACTTTCCATATTATGTCTTCAGTTTCCAATTTTGTCAAGAATGATATCCACGACTCTCTACTTGGCACATCTGCTTTTTGTTTGACTATTCCCAATTCAACGATAAGGTTGTTTGTAGTGTCTTATGGATTGGAGAATTTTACTTCTGGATTGCCAAACTTAAGTGGACACCTCAAATGACTCATTAACCAGATATTTAATGGAGGAGTGCAAACGATAAATCTACCTTTCCCTCGTATTTTACAAAAATTTAATGATCATATTGTTTCGTCGTGGGCGACTCTGGAATTCTTCGAGAACGCCTTCTTGAATGCCAGGGACCCAATGTGAAATCTTGGGACACCACCACAAGATTACCCCGCTATTCTCCTTGGACATTTGGACACACGATTGACCCAAACATACATAGTACAAAGAGCTTCAAGCTTAACTCATCCTCCTTATGTTGTTGAACAAGGCTTATGAGGTAATTTAAAGATACTCTTTCACCTTCTCTTTTATTCTTCTGTTGATGTCCCATTTCAGCAGTAGTTATATTACCGATAATCCTTGCAAAAGCTCTCCTTCTAGTCAGTCTTTTGTCGAAAAATAAGCTTTGGCTTCAAACGTTATTGGCATTCGAAGCAACTCCTAGTATTCTTCAACCAGTGGGTGTCATGACGAGGGAATTGGATATAAAACATTTGTAAGCTGGATCTCAAAAATATAATGCAGCTACCAAGATGTTTTTTAATCAATTTGAACGTATAAAAGACTTTTCATGTGCCCATATCTTTTCGTGCATGATATCCCTTGCTCTGGTTTGAATTCCTCCAAAATCTCTTTTATCTTCCTCGTGCTTAGAATAGTATGACTAAAGATGTTGGTAATTGTTGAGGGTTGATTTAAAACATCCTTCAACAAAGCATTCCCACATTTTGCTTGTATTTGTTCGAACCATTGCTGCACAATTTTCGACTTTCAATTGTGATTATCGGTTTTCTCTTTCCATTGCAACCTCGGTATTTGGTTTTTCTAAAATCGTTCAAAATCTCAAGTAATAAAGTTTGAATGTTTTTTTTTTTTTTTTTTTGCACAACTAATGATGAGCATGTAACTAATATGAGAATGAAGCGAAAAAATAAAAGATCTTTTTAATATAAAAAGAATTAAATATGAGGGAAAATATGAAAGGAAAACATGAAGAATGCATTTATAAATGTGTATTATCAAAATATGCTAAATCAAGGATATAAATAAAGATGTTAAGCTAAAGTAAATTAAATAACATACACATAATTAAAATAAATCAATGGATTATATCATAACACGTGTGGTAAGACTCTAATGTCTAACGGAAAAAGGTCCCCAAGCTGTCCTTGATTCCTTTCCTTTTTAAAGAAAATAAATCAGAGGCACCCTTATCAGCATCCTGAATAAGGTCGACTTGAGTGAGGGTTTTCATGTGCCTACACGGGAGTTATAACTCCACGAAGGTCGCCACTACTCATCCTCGATCCTAATCCTAATGGTAAAGCCCGGGTAGGAGGCTTGTGTACGTGTGTGCTTAAAAGGAGAATAAATACAAAAAAGCCAATATATAAAAAAAATAACAACACAAGAAAATAAAATGACCCGCTTACAAAAAAAAGTCCCCAGTGGAGTCGCCAAGCTGTCGCTACGGGTTTGCGACGCGGAGCGGCCGACTTTGTTCCCAAGAGGAGGAAAATGGAGTCGCCACCAGTCTTGATTTAGAGGGTGTGACTGGGCACCCAAAGATATGCTAAGATGGTCTGCAAAGAAAAGATTTAAGGTTCGGGGGTCTTTGGTGTATGGGGAAGGTACTAGCACCCCACAACACTCGTTCAAAGAACGAAATTTTATTTTTCTTGTGTTATTTAAGGAAATTGGCTATTATAAATACTAAAGAAGATTTTTTTTGTGGATTTTTAAATGTCCCACATTTTAATTCTTATTATTCCATAGATAAATAATAAGCAATAATTGTGGGCGGCATAAAGCCATTCAATATTTGTTTGAATTTAATTTGGCATCCCAAATTTAAATTCATTGCATCTCAAGAATATTAGGAAAGTCAATATCTTGATTTCCTAATTTCCGTCGTAGGAAAGTTTGTTTTTTTAAAAAAACATTTGGTTTATTAATTTTGAAAATTGTAAAGTAAAAATACTTTTTAAGGAAAACTCTTAATTAATTTTATTTTTAAAGCAAGTGACATTTTTATGGAAAATAGTTTTGGATTGATTTATTATTTTGAAGATAAAGTTAATGAAATACATTTAGCAAAAAGTTTTTTATGCATTCCTTTTAAAGAAAACGCCTTTTATAAATATGCTTCTTTACAAAAGTTTTAAAAGAAAAATATGAAGAATTTTTATTTATGCTTCATAAGGAAGGAAATATTAAAGTCAAATCCCGGCATCCCGAGATTTTATTTTTTCCTCAAGAAACTCAAATATCGGCATCCCGAAAATTCGAGATTCCATCGTTGGAAGACTTTTGCTTTGAAGACTATTTAATTAAGGGAAAGAAATTTACAGCAGAATTTTGGATTAAATATCATAATTGAGAGAATATCTAAAAAGGGATAATATACAAGAAGTAAAATTTTATTAAATTCAATTGCTTTAATGGAAACATATTAAAACTAAATCTTGGCATTCCAAGACGTATACCTCAAGAAACTCAAACATTGGCATTCCAAAAATTTGAGAGTTTATCATTAGAGACTTTTTATATCATTTTTTGAACACAAATAACAAAAGAAGCATTTGTTTAAGCAAAAGTATTTACATATTGATTTAATGAAAATATATGGCTAAACTATAAATAATAATTCTAGATTATATTGTAAAATAAAATTAACAAAGTTGAACATAAACAACATATAACAATTAACTCTAAATGCTTGATTACACCAAAATAAAAAAAAAATGATAAAGTTGGAATTGAAACATGCATGCAATTATCAAATGTTCCCTAAAGAAAAATCACATAACTTCTTAAATGTAAAAGAAAGAAATAAAGCAAAGAAACAATAAATAAACTAAACTTTATAAAGCATGAAAAGAAAGAAAATTATCGGAGAAAGAATTGTAAACAAAGGTTAAAAAAATACTTACAAAAAATATGTGTAACCGTTGGATTGGGAATAAGACTTGGAGAAGTGGCGACGTGAAATTTAGAGAGAGGGTGATGGTGAGGGGGTGAAATCGATGGAGAGGAAAAGAGAAAGCGTTATAGTATGAGAGGGAAGTTAGGTGGGAAAGGGAGGAAAGTGTATCTAGGGTTTGAAGGGAGAGAAATTTGGAAGCCTATTTTTAGCCCAAAAAAAACGTGTACAGAGGGTACTACAAGGCCCCAAAAATCGTCCAAAGCAAGGGTGATGGGATCCCTATTTATAGCCAATTCTAACCACAACATATTAGGAATGTGATCAAATAAAATTAAAAATAAAATAAAATAAAATAAAAGAAGAAACAAATAAATACTCAAATTTTAACTCCCATATTTACAAAATTTTAATTGCCAATCAATCCTTTAAGGAAACAAAATATTTTGATTAATTAAAACTTGCCAAATAAACCTGATATTTGATTTGACAAATCAATTAATTAAAATAAAATATTTGACCTAATTATTCTCACCAAAATTAATAAATATGATTGGGCTATTTAAAAACTCTAGAACACTTTTTTTCTTTTATTTATTATTTTTTTAAAAAGACAAAATCAATTAAAAGAATAAAATTCCGGACAAATTTAGGGGTCTACAGGGATGAGCCATTTATGTATAAGCAATGCTCTGACGGTATTATTCGTAGGTGTGTTTCAGGTGCTGAAGCAAAGGAAATCCTGGAGCCATGTCATTCTTCGCCGTGTGGAGGTCATTTCAGCGGTCAGAGGACATCTATGAGGATTTTGCATTGTGGATTCTTCTAGCCCACCTTATTTAAGGATGCCCATTGGTTTTACAAGCAGTGTGATGCTTGCCAAAGGAGAGGAAACTTGGGGCCTAGAGATGAAATGCCTCTTACTTACATTTTAGAAGTTGAATTATTCGATGTATGGGGTATTGATTTTATGGGGCCATTTCCCCCTTCTAATGGCAATGTTTTTATCTTATTGGCAGTTGATTATGTGTCCAAGTGGGTGGATGCCATTGCATGCCATCAGAGTGATGCCAAGACAGTAGCAAGGTTCCTTCAATCGCACATCTTTCCGCGGTTTGTGACACCTAGGGCTCTAGTGAGTGACGAGGGTACACATTTTGTTAATAATATCTTAACTAAGCTTTTAGCTAAGTATGGGATTAAGCATAGGATAGCTACCCCTTATCACCCACAAGCAAATGGTCAGGCTGAAATTAGAATAGGGAAATAAAATCGATTTTAGAGAAAGTAGTCCATCCATCTAGAAAGGATTGGTCTTTTAGGTTGGATGAGGCTCTTTGGGCTTATAGGACAACCTATAAGACTCCTCTAGGTATGTCTCCCTATAGGTTAGTATATGGGAAAACTTGCCATTTACCATTAGAGCTTGAGCATAAAACGTTTTGAGCTTTGAAAAAATTGAATTTTGATCTGAGTCGTGCAGGAGCAATAAGAATGCTACAGCTTAATGAACGGGAGGAATTTCGTCAATTTTCTTATGAGAATGCGAAAATGTACAAGGAAAAGACTAAGCTGTGGCATGACAAGAAAATAAAATCTAAAGAGTTTGTCAAGGGTCAAAAAGTCTTGCTTTATAATTCTAGATTGAAATTATTTCCTGTGAAGCTAAAATCTAAATGGTCAGGATCGTTTATTGTGATTGAGGTTTTTCCCCATGGAGCAATTACTTTGCAGGATGAAAAAGATGGGAGAGTGTTCAAAGTGAATGGACAGCGTGTGAAGCATTATTGGGGTGAGGAGTTTCAGTCGAAATACCCTTCCCTAAGGTTGGTCGATGATTGAGAGAGCAGGATTTTTGCGGGAGCATTTCACAGAGCAAACTTTTGAGCTCCCAGTGTTTGTATTGATCTTATGTTTTGCTTATTTTTTTTTTATTTAGATTTGATTTTGCATGGTTTTATCTTTAAGAATTTTTATTATTTTTGGTAAATTAGATTTTGTCTATTTCGTTTTGAATTGGATTTGATTTTCGGGTTATTTATTTGGATTATCTTTGAATTATCTTTTCATTAATTAGATTTTATTAGATTTTATTATTAGAATTCTATTTAGTTTAGATAAATAGAGATTTTCTCTAATTTATTCGGCTTCTCTTGAAAAGAAAAGATTAGGTTTGAATTGATCGGTTATTTAAATTCTAAAGATTTGATTTTTCTTGCTTTGAAATTCGAATTCCGTATCCAAGATTCTTCAGGTTCAGAAGGTTGTTGCGGCAAAGTTATGGTTGAAGCAAAATCATCCGGATTAGAAGGGATTTCGTTGAAATTTTATTTTTTTTACCTTTGGGATTTTCTTTGAATTTTCGCAGGTAAATTTGCATGCGTCATCTGATGAGGACACGTGTCACATAGAGATGATCCAACGGTCTCACTAATGGACAACGCATGAGGATTTACCGTGGGCGATTGGAATTTCATAAACTTACCGTTAATGGTTTTGAATTTCTGATTTGCGTGTGATTAAAATTAAACAGGATTGTTAATAAATGCAGAGCAAATCTTTTCAGGTGGGATTCGATTTTGCTGACGCCTTATTTATTTACGGACAGTGGTAAGTTTCTTTTCACTTCGACTTTACATTTACTTTCTTCCCTGCTCGTATTTCTTCTTATTCTTCCTTCATTATTTTTTTTTCTGGAAAACCCTGAGTCTTCCATGGCGAAAACGAGAGCAAACAGAGAGAGAGATAATGAGGAGGAAACAATGCCAGAGGTACCGAAAGCAAAGACAAAGAAGAAGAGAACACCCAAAGAGAAGGAAGCCAAGAGGCGAAGAAAACAACAGACGGTTGAAGGTCAAGAAATTATCCAAGAGGAACCAGTGAATGTCCCAGATACGGAGGAAGTTCAAAATCCTGAAGAAGAACCAATAGCCCCAGATACGGTTCAAGAAGAGAATGTTGAGAAGAATCAAGAAACAGAGTCTGTTGAAGTTCGAGACGACCAGGCCGCGGTTGTGCCTGAAGAAGAGAATAAACAGGAACCGGTGCAGGAGGCTCAGGTGGAGGTAATCATGCCAGAGATACCAAAGCGCCGCCGCATTAAGCGGAAGGCGGGTCGCAACAGGATGATTCTAAATACCCCACCGCCTCCATCGTCGAATTCTGAGGAAGAGAGAAGGGAACAAGAAAAGAAGGAGGCTGAAAACAAGGCAAGAGAAGAAGAAGCAAAGAAGGCTGAGGAAGAGATTTTGCCCAAGTAGAAGGAAGACAAGGGCAAAGGTATTGCTGAGGCATTGGGCGAGGCTGACGAGGTTGAGGAACAAAGATTACCTTTTATTCGCTTCGTCAACAACCTTGCTCGAGCAAAATACCAGGAGATGCTGAAACGAGACTTCCTGTTCGAACGAGGATTTGACGATGATGTGCCACGGTTCTTGCAGACTGGAATAATGAACCTCGGCTGGAGCCAATTTTGTGCGAAACCAGAGCCTGTTAATTCTAACATTGTTCGAGAATTTTACGCAAATCTTGACGATCAGGAAGAGTTTTAGGTTATAGTTCGGGGAATGCCCGTGGATTGGAGCCCGGAGGCCATTAATGACTTGTTTAATGTTCAAGATTTTCCGCATGCGGTCTTTAATGAGATGATGGTTGCACCATCTAGCGACCAACTGAATGCGGCTATCCAAGAGGTTGGCATTGAGGGGGCCCAATGGAGGTTGTCGAAGACGGAGAAGCGCACGTTTCAGGCTACTTATTTGAAAAGCGAGGCCAAAACTTGGATGGGTTTCATTAGGCTGCGCTTACTGCCGACAACTCACGACTCCACAGTATCTCGGGGTCGGGTATTGCTTGCCTTTGCTATTCTTCACTCGATGAGTATTGACGTAGGAAAAATTATTTCTTTTGAGATTCTTGATTGCTGGCGGAAAAAGGTGGGGAAGATGTTTTTCCCCAACACTATCACGATGCTATGCCGAAGGGCAGGGGTGCCAGTGAGCGAGGATGATGTGATTTCACCAGATAAGAAAATAATAGACACACCAAATCTGGCCAGGCTTCAGAGAACGCAGGAAGCATGCCAAGGTGGTTTGGTGTGTGGCATCCAACAAATTCAAGAGCAGTTGCAAATGCATTCCAGTAGAATGGAATTCGCTGAAAGGCAATTTCAGACTTTCTGGAATTATGTAAAAAGGAGGGATGTCGCGTTAAGGGTGGCCTTGCAAATGTTTCAGGCTGCTTATTTGAAAAGCGAGGCCAAAACTTGGATGGGTTTCATTAGGCTGCGCTTACTGCCGACAACTCACGACTCCACAGTATCTCGGGGTCGGGTATTGCTTGCCTTTGCTATTCTTCACTCGATGAGTATTGACGTAGGAAAAATTATTTCTTTTGAGATTCTTGATTGCTGGCGGAAAAAGGTGGGGAAGCTGTTTTTCCCCAACATTATCACGATGCTATGCCGAAGGGCAGGGGTGCCAGTGAGCGAGGATGATGTGATTTCACCGGATAAGGAAATAATAGACACACCAAATCTGGCTAGGTTTCAGAGAACGCAGGAAGCACGCCAAGGTGGTTTGGTGTGTGGCATCCAACAAATTCAAGAGCAGTTGCAAATGCATTCCAGTAGAATGGAATTCGCTGAAAGGCAATTTCAGACTTTCTGGAATTATGTAAAAAGGAGGGATGCCGCGTTAAGGGTGGCCTTGCAAATGAATTTTTCCAACCCATATCCGGCTTTACCTATATTCCCTGATGACCTCCTGAACCCCTGGATTCCGCCGCCTCCTATGGAAAGAGAAGGTGATGAAGAAGAAAAGCCTGGTCGGGAAGACTGAAAAAGGAGAATTTGAGCGAGCAGACTTTTTGTTGAAATATTTTGTTTGCTTGCGCATTCCTGACTGCATCTTTTTTCTATTTCTATTTTTTTTGTCTGTTGCTTTTTAATTTTTCTGCTTTTAAAAAATATATCTTTGCTATGTAATTCCTTTTCTTATGCTTTTAATGAAATTTCTAGTTGTTTTTGTTCCATGAGCACTGAGTAACTTTAACTTAACTAATTTTCTTCTGAATTTTTGAAGCTTGGACTGATTACGCTTAATTAAATCAAGGTATTCTGATCTCCAGAAACCTTTTGCTTGAGCATTTCTTCTAGCCTGGACTGTTGCTGCGGCAAAGAAAATTCTGGAGGTAGTATTGACTTATATGATCCACTTTAAGCTTAGTTCTAGTCCCACGTTTAGTTTAAAAATTCAGATAGAAAAATTTAAGTTTGGGGGTACATTTGCAATAATTAATGATTCATTGGGGACAATGAATAATTGAAGTTTGGGGGACTTTTTGCTACTCCAATTGTTTTGCTCGAGCATTCCTCTCCTTCAAGTAAAAATTTGTTAGGTTATAGAGTAACCGGGGACATTTGTGATACCCACAGTTTATCTTCGCGTCAAAAGATGACCTAGGAAATAGGGAAAATGAGAAAAATTATTTGTTGAAAAAAAAACTATTTGTTGAAAATTTTGCTGAAAAAATTCATGGAGCAAAAGTTTTGAGGGATGAATGATGATCCAGCAGTTTTTTTGTCTCCCAGAACTTAGGTGAGCTTCATCATAAAATGTTGTCATTCTAAGGGGCAAGAGATGGAATAACTAAGGATCTTTGAGCGTTATAAATGAAGGGAATAAAAGTCCCCACGCAGCGGAAGCGCATCGATTGGACCTTACGCCGTATATTAATTAACATTAAAATACCGTTACGATAACTCAAACAAAACTTTAAACTAACTTTAAAGTCGCTGTAAAAACGGTTTAAACATGCTAGAATAAATCTAAATTTATTTTAAAAAACTTTTCTATCGAAAAGAGGAAGAACCGTTACAAACCTCCGTTGTAGACTTGACCGTTCTTCGCCAATGACGCTCCAACGAACGAAAACGCAGTAGCCTACTCGCTTCTTGATCGCTGGATTTTCTTCTTTGAATGACACAATAACCACAGAGGTTACACCGGTATGTCTCTAAGTCTAGGAGGCCAAAGACTTGTGGGAGTCTTTCTCTAAGAGGGAGGCTAGAGAGAATTCTAGGTCTTGTCTTTCAAGAGTGTCAAGTGTCATGACCAATTAGGTCTAGTGTTCTATTTATAGAAGAGAGGCCATGAATAAAATATTCAATTAAATCAATCTTTTCCAAAATTGATTCAATCTTTATTCCTTAATTAATCAATCATGATCAATCAATTCCCCAATTGATTAATCTTTTCCATAAATGACTAATTTCTTCCATAAGTAATTAGATCATTCCCATAAATGATTAATCACTTCCTTAAGTGATTAATTATTTACATAATTGGTTAATTCATGGTTAATGAATTCTTTAATTAATTAACCACCAATTAAATATCACATATTTAATTTCCGGCCTTGAATTAATTAATTTTGCCCAAACACTTTTAGGACTTAAATTAATTAATTCTTTCAATCTTCCATAAATTTATATTTGAACTTCTTCAAATATTAATTTCTCTCATAATAATATATCAATATATATTATATTTATTTCCCTTAGTAAATTGAACATTTTCAATTTACAATTAATTACTTAGTTGCCTCAAATTACTTTACGAGCTACCAGTGGGACCTTATGGACCTGCAGATCAGAAGCTCCAACGATGTGAGATTAATTGGTTAAACTCATTAACCACAATAATCAATATTCGTTAACTGTGTGTACATTCCACTATAGACTCACAGTTGCACTCTTCTCACTGCAGACATATTTTCTGTGTCCACGGAACTTAGACCAATATCGACTAGTTAGTCCTTCACGAGTGTCCGTAACACCAGCTGGGTCAAATTACCGTTTTACCCCTGGGTCACCTCTATTTCCTTAAGTACCAATTCTCCTCTAATGAACAATCTGTTTATGGTCCAACCATCAAACAGAAAACCCTCTCGTGCCATTGAGAGGGTAGGGCCCTTTGTTCAAGACTCGGAGTAACCACTTAAGGGAACACTCATCTGCTTCCCTAAAGTCGGGAAGGAGTGAATTCCATCTTGTACGATTATGTTCCCAGCTCCCCATTCGATCTTGTCCCCAAAGTGGTAGGCATATTGAGTCGGCGTATTGGCCACTCTCACCCATACAAATCAAAGGACAATCTCTCATGAGCAGGAGTCCATAATCAACTCAGGATTAAGACTAAGTTGTTTAGGTCGTCCTAGTGAAAATAGAAAACCAACTAGTTAACGGTGTTTAACTAGTGGTTACTATTTCGCGGTCCGGTCTTATGCAAACTCATTGCATAGGATACCCCCACCCGCATGTCTCCTACACGAACGTGTTGGATCGCAGCGTTTGTATCAAATACAAAGTGGGCCGTATCCATAGTGTCACCAGGATAAGGCACCCAGTCTTATCCCTATACTATAGACCCTTTAGGTTGTTTCTTGAACAATGATCCCATATGTCGCTACATATAGTTCAAGACTCATATTACAGCCTTGGATGTCTAGTTTATTGGATTAGGGTTATTATTAGGCAAAGACAAACATAAAATAATTAATTAATAATTAATGGAAAAATATATCAATATTATTTCATTAATATCCGGTCAACGGTTACATTCACTATCTACGAGTTTTAGGGCATAAAACCCAACAATAAAGAGTATTGAGCCCAGTTGGTGATGAACTTGAGGCAAGGATATACTGCACCATAAAGTGGGTCATCCCATGCTTAAGAGTTTATGACTGTAGGGCTGCTTAAAGTCTGAAAAACGAGAATATAAACCCCTTGAAAATGTGTCTTATATAGAGCTAAGCTGTGGTGAGTTCTTAGAATAGAGTTGAAAAGTGGTGATTATTTGTCCATGCCGGAGGAATCATTTTGCTGCAGCAGAGCTTGGTTTTGTAGAGTGCTCAGTTAAAGGTTAAAGGCAGTATTGCATTGTCTGGTTTGTTTAAGCTAATTCTTTGTCTAATGTTTTGAATTCTTGAAGAAAGGTTGGTTAGCATTGCATGGGACGCGCAATAGTTCAAGTTTGGGGGTGTGATAACTGCCCAAAAGGTAGTTATTTAGGCCTCATTTATATAGGGATTTGTGTGTCCTTTGTGCTTAATATGGTTGGTTTTAGATAGATATTACATGTTTTAACCCATTTAGTAGAATGAAAGCTTTGGAAATCATTTTGTGCAGATTATGCTGCTGGGCAACTAGAGGGAGCAAATCCCGTGCTGCAGCAAAATTGGGAGCAGAACTGCCACATCACAGCTCGTTAGCCAACTTCATGAACCGACTTCTGTTGAGTTATTTTCGGGATAAAGGAGCAAGGAGAGCCCTACACGTGTCCAAGTTGACCTAATTCAAGCCTCCTATCCTTCTATAAAAGGAAGTAGTTGTCCAAGTCAAAACCATTTCATTTTTCCTTGAAAGTCGAATAGTATAGAGAGATTGGAGATTACTAGAAGACCATCATCTGCAAGCTGATTAAGGAGATTATTATTTTCTTTATTATCTTGTGATTATGGACATGCCTACTCAGATTGTAATTCATGTCTCCATGCTTATTATGAACTAAGTAGCTTTAGGCGTTGGTTAAGGACTATGTAGTTGTCGTGCTTCATCTCTAATAATATTTATTGATTATTGCATCTTGGTTAATTGTTGTGCCTATTTCCATTTTATGCCTGCCTGGCCAGCCGGTATGAATACCTCTCTCTAGTTTCAGGGATGATTAGAGAGTGTGTGGCAATTATCCACACTACGATCATTGTGTATTGGTGAACGCAAGTGACTGAGGTAGGGATAACCAGTTGCCTAGTGCTTGATCGGTCACGCTTCATTGGGGTTGAAACACATTCCAAAAGATTCGGAGTTCCGGGAGGAATCTGCTAATAATACTGCGAGAGTTTGCACGATCAATAATATTGCTAGAGCATCTTTTAAAACAACTACTGAATCTTGACCAGTGCCTGTCTTTAATATGTCTGCCTATTTGTTTACTTGTTGTTTTGTCATTTACGTTGCTTCAGCGTAATTCTTATAAAACCCAATCATTTTTATTACCTTGAAACCATTAAAAGATTCATACAAAATAGATAGAGTGGAAGCTAGTTCAGGAATTCTAGAGTCTTTTCAGATCGTAATTTTACTCACTCTAGGAACCCAACAGTGGTACATAAGGTGGAGGCGACACATAAGGTGGTTCCACATCTGGAACAAAACCAGATGCTCCAGCATCATTATTTCTGCCTCCAACACCCTGACCAGTCTCCGACTTTTTTTCAACAACAACATTTTTATCATTACTCCTCTCTACATCATGGGGTTTACTAGGCTCTTTTCTTTCTTCTAGTGGCTTACCACACCTTAGAGTCACTGCTTGTACCTGCTCTTTACCTTCCCTTCTAGGGTGTTCAGTATCTGAAGGAAGTTTTTCTTGAGGCCTTGCCTTCAACTCATTAGCTAGTTGGCCCACTTGCAATTCCAGGGCTCTCATTGAAGCTTGATTACTTTAAATTGTGGCATATTTACGAGCCATATATTCTTTCATCATTGCCTCAAGAGAACTCTTCGATTTTTGCTGGGCAAAGCCTCCTTATTTTGCTGGGGCAATACCTGTGATTTAGCAAATCCCGACTGGTTCACCTTTTGTTGTGCTTGCACATTACTTCCTTGTCCTCCCCATGCAAAGTTGGGGTGGTTGCACCAACCTGGATTATAAAAGTTAGAATACGGGTTATTCCTTTGATTACCTACAAAAAAACACAGATGTTGAATTGCTGGGGCAAAACTCCTAGTTGTGCTCTTCACCACAATAGACACATGATTCCTCTACAACTTGGTTCACCACTGCAGCAGGCTCCACTGCTGGTGGCTGCTGATGACTAACCACTGTCACATTTGTAAGAGCGTTAGCTAACATTGCAATATCAGCCCTAATGGTGGACACACCATCAACCTCTAACACACTCTTAACTTTTTTTATTTGAGCCTCTAACATTCGACCACTGACAACTGTTGGTTGATATTCTTTCTAATATTTCATGGGTTTCATTAAAAGTTTTTGCCAAAAGGGCCCCTTCAGCCGAAGCATCAACCATACCTTGGGTTGCTCCATTTAACCCATTGTAAAATGTTTCCATTTGGATACAATGAGGTAAAGCATGGTGGGGACACTTTCACAAAAGTTCCTTAAACCTCTCCCAAACGTCACTAAAAGTTTCATCTTCAAGTTGCCTAAACCCTACTATCTCACTCCTCAACTTGGCATTCCTTGTTGGTGGAAAATACTTACTAAGAAATTTTTCCGCCAACTCATTCCATGTCCTAATTGATCCTGGAGCAAAAGAATTTAACCACACCTTTGCTTCATCTCTGAGAGAATATGGGAACAAAGTTAATCTAAGGGCATCCCTAGACACTCCTTTAATTACAAACGAATCACTAACTCCTAGAAAAGACTTAAGATGTAAATGAGGGTCTTCAGATGACAAACCATGGTACTGACCCATGGTTTGCAACATCTGAAACATTACTGGTTTCATTTCAAAATTTGCTGCCTCAATTTGAGGACGCGCAATTCTTGGATTCAGCTCATCAAACATTGGAAAAGCATACGCTCGAATGGCTCTGGCCCTATCGTTCGCTACCAAGATAGGATTCTCAGCCTGATTATTTTGCTGTCCATTTTGCTCCAGCGGTGGATTAGGTTGCACCACATGATTCTGGGGATCAAATGGATCTTCTGGAACCTGCAGGAGACGCGACACGTTATCCATTGGATTTTGGTTTCTACGTTGCTCTCTTCTTCTTCTCCTGAATGTCCTCTCAATTTCTGGATCTAGCTCGAACCTCACCCCAGGTGGATCGCTCATGCACCAAACTCACACCTGCAAAAAAAAAAAAAAAAGAAACAATCAAAAAGTTCTAGCACCAAACCACGAAAACACATACACAAAACATATCAGATAAAAACTTATTCAAGTCTCCGACAACGGCGCCAAAAACTTGTTGGGTTTCCATAGTGGGTAAAAATAAGGTAAAAATAGACTCTAGAACACTGTGCAAGCATACACAATCCGCAGCAAGTAATAAGTATTTATCGAATCCATGGGGCTGAATAGCTCTCACTTTATCTATTTTGTATAACTTCTTAATGGTTTCAAAAGAAATGATTGATTTTGATAAGATGTTGAAGCAAAAGAAATGGCAGAACAGAAAGTAAACAAATAAAGCAGACAGATTAGAAACAAGCGTTGGTCAAGATTTAGTAATTGTTTTAAAAGATGCTCTAGCAATATTATTGATTAGGCAATTCTCTTGTAGTCTTATTAGCAAGATCCTCTTGGAACTCTGGATTTTTTGAAATGTGTTTCAACTCCAATGATGTACTACCGATCAAGCACTAGGCAACTGGCTATCCCTAGCTCAGTCACTGACGTTCACCAATACACAATGATCTAGTGTGATTAAATGTCACACACTTGTCAAATCATCCTTGAAACTAAGAAGTGGTATTCATACCGGGTGGCTAGGCGGGCAAAAAATGTAAATATGCACAACAATTAATTAAGATGCTCAAATCAACATATATTGCATAGAGAATTAAGCACGACAATTACATGACTCCTAACCAACACCTAAGTAAATTTAGTTCATAAAGCTCATGATAACACACGCTACAATCTGAGCATGTGCATCCATAACTACAAGAAATTACAAGAAAAGATTAATTCCTTTGGTCAAATCCGTAGTTGATGGTCTTCTTGAAGTCTCCAATCTTTCTCCTCTATTCGGCTCCCAATAATGGAAATGGGAAATGGACTTTCCCAAAAGTGGAATGTCTTGACTTGAAACGACTCTTCCCTTTTATAGAATGAAAGCAAACCCTAATTAGATCAATCTGTACACGTGGATGGTTCTCCTAGCTTCTCAAATCTGAAAATAGCTCAACTAACTTCAATTCATTAAAATGGATAACGAGCTTTTTCACTCCCTGCTTTGCTAGATCACAAAATTTTCTCCCTCAAGTCGCTCAGCAATATATTCTGCACAAAATAACTTCCAAAGCATCCATTCTTCCAAATGGGTTAAAACATATAATATTTATCTAAAAGCAACCCTATTTAACACAAATGACACATAAAATACTATAGAATTAAGGTCTAAATAACTCCCTTTTGGAGAGTTATCAGGTTCCTAAACTGTTGGGTTCCTAAACATGTTATCCTTGGAATTAGAATTCAAGTGGATACTCTATTTCTCAATCTCATTATAAAAGAGAAAGTCTTGAGAAAAATTTTATCACTTTGAGAGTTAGTTGATGTTACTCCATTTGATCAAAATTTTATGTTGATGAAGAATAATGTATATGATGGAAAGTCATGACATATAAGACACATGCATAATTCAGTAAGGAAATTGCTCTATAATGGAATAATTTCCATTGATTATGTGAAATCGAAAGAGAATTTTGTTGATCCTTTGACGAAAGGATTGTCAAGAGAGCAAGTGATATATACATTGAGGGAAATGGTGCTAAAGCCTATGAAATGAATTATTTGGTGGTAACCTAACCTAGTAGACTGGAGATCCCAAGATCTAGGTTCAATAGGCAAACTGATTGAATGATTCATGGTTGACACACTAAGAAACTTATAGTTTCTTCCCATCTCTATGATGTTTATAGAGTGTGTGATCTGTCGAAGTTAAGGTCATATTGATATTTTGTTTACAAAAGGAGTAATGACAGAATACTCTTAATCAATATCACCTATGTGAGAGTAGAAGTGGGTCGCTTATGTGAGAACTTTTCAAATGGCTTATGTTCTCTAAAGCTCCCATGAAATCGGGATTTTGTCCAGGACCAAAATGGACACAAACATATAGAACTCGAAGATACAAAATGAGTTATGTGTGATGTTCGTTATCTCAATTTACCATGAGAAGGATAGTTCCAGAGCTAGTCTCACTATTTCTTTAGTAAATTCGATGGACATTCGCTACGGAAGGTTCAAGTCCAGAAGACACCTCTCCTGATGCATAACTTGTAAACCCGAGACTTTCCTTGGATCATTTACTCTTGTCATCTATTGTAGTTGCATGGTTGAATTTAAGTTGTTGGGATTTACTAATTCAAAAGAAGAAAGAAAAGAATCGAAATAAAGAAGAAAATAAAAGAAAAGAAAAGGAAAAGGAAAAGGAAAAGTAAAAACAAAAAAAAAAGAAAGAAAAGAAAGGAAATGGGAAAAGCCAGCAAACAACCCACCACCGACAAGGTTACCTCCAACCCATTTTTAGTCATTTTCAGCCACATTTCTCATGATTTTCCATCCAAAGTTTCAGAGAACTTGAGGGAGAGAGTGAAGGAAGAAGAAGAATAAGAATTTTGGGGTTTTGAGGTTGAAGAAGATAGGAAAGGCTCATGCAAAGCCAGTCATAGCAGAATCTGAGTTCAACCTGTCAACCTCTGGTTTTTTATTCGGTTTGAGCTACAAAGAAGGAACTAAGAGGTGAGGTTTCATTTTCTTGAAAGTTAGTTCATTTTCTAACAAATTTCATGAAGTAAGCTTGAGCTAAATCGTATGAGAAGTTAATGGTTTTTGGAATGGAAAACAGAGCACAGGATTTTCGAGCAAAGCAGGAGGATCTCTGGTTTTCTCTGGTTTTTCGAGCATTCTGGGGTGTTCAAGTTGAATCAAAAGATTTATTTGGTATGGTTGGAAATCTTATTCAATTTCCTACAACTTTCATGAAGAATTCGTGAGCCAAAAATGACTTGAAGTAGGTTTAATTTCAGGAGAAAGATAAAGGGTAGCAGAGAACCTCGAATATGTGTTGTCTGTGTTCGGGGCATTTCTGGACAAATCGGTTGGGAATCTCGTTTTCATTTCTTCAGGTAAGTTGTAGAGTGTTCGAAAATGAAGAGTTTGATATACAACACATTAAATTTAGTTAAGTATTGAGGACGTTATGGGTGTTGGAAGTTAGGGTATAAAATCTGGAAAATCTGGAAAAGTAGAATGTGAAGTGTGATTTTTGATTCAAGTGTCTAGAATTCATAAGCATGGAAAAACAAAACTAATTATGGTTCTAATGCTCGGTTTTGGTTGTTTGACAGGCCAAGAGGAAATAGGTCGGGTCTACAAACCAGGGAACTAGCTAAGACTGTGAGTGACAAAATGAATTTCGAAAATTGTTTCCAACGGTTGTTCATGTTTAGATGTTTTACATGCTTTTCTATGAATGATACATGGTTTTTATGAATGGTTTCAAGCTTAAGTTATGAGCTTAGATTTTCTAATGAGGTATATAAATGAGCACGTGATTACTGAGTTTCTGAAAAATAGTTGAAACGACATCCTTTTAAGCCAAGCATGTATTAGCAAGAATTATTTAAAGATTTTCGGTTTTTTTTTCCACGAGCAAGCTGAGTAAGCTTGAGTTTTACGAAAGATAACGATAAGCAGACATGTTCTAATGTTTTCATGTGATTTTCTGAGATTTCTATTGACTACATGACTGAGATATTGAGCCTGAGGCTATATGGTACCGTGTGCACACAGGTTATATTTCGTTGTTGACGTTGAGTGTACTCTGTGACAACAATACTGTCGTGAGTGCTGGGCGGGCCCCACTACGACAAAGACGATGGGAGTGTTGGGCGGGCCCCACTACATCGTAGGACTAGTAAACGTTGGTTGTATTGGGCGTGCCGTACACAACGTAGATCGGTCATGTTAGTTAAACGTTTGATGTACTTGATATGCCTTGCTAGATTTTTAATGACGAACCTTCGATGTTTTAAGAAAGCTTTTATCGTTGCACGTTTATGTTTATCGCCTTGGTTGAGCAGCTTTATACGTTTAAAGTTTTATCATGTCTTCTGATTTCTGAATCTACAGTTTTAAAGTTAGTCACTCACTGGGCTTTGTAACTCATTCTTTCAAAATGTTTTTCCACTTTTCAGGTAGAGATCGAGCTCCCGGTGCCTGATACACTGCCAACGTCTGTTGAAAGTTCCTGATCAAGCTCCAGTACGTTGGTGGAATTGTATATTGAGTTTGTCCATATTGTAATGTTTTGTAAGGATTGGATAATTTAGTCCTAGAGGTCGTGGTTGTATAAACCCCAGTTGTATATCTCTTTGGTTGAGATATCTATATCAGGTTATTTTTCCAAACCGAGTTATGTCAGGGCGGCACCTCGTGTATGTTAAATGGTTTTCAGGGATTTCGCTGTGTTGTGTTTCATGTAGAATATTTTATATCTAAGATTAGTACGTTTATCAGGTTCAATGTTACAGGAGGGTCAACGGGTATCGTTAGAAGAGGACGATGTTCGTTGTTTTCACGCCATCTTCCAGACTGAGTTAGTAGGTGGTCCGGGAGGGGGTGTGACATAACTTGTTCGTTTGCTCTCAACTATTTTATTCTGTTTATCCTTACTTTCTTTCATGTGGGGGATTGTTGGATTTTGGTGTAAATGTGTGAAAGAAAGTTATGGTTAGTTGATCAAAATTTTTAAAGCGGTTGCTTAAATTATGAATTTAATGTCCAAAATTAAATTCATAACATGTATGAAGATGAATGGTTTGTGCCTTTTTATGTTCTGCAACTGTTGTAATTGTTCATAATTACAGAGTAATTGAGTGACCTTCTGAATTCTGCAGTTGTTGTAAATACACATAAATACATTGTAATTAACGTATTTGCAGCGTATTTATTGTGTGTCTTTTCGTTTTTCCAGATAGCTACTATTTGTATAGCTATAAATAGTAGTTGGTTTCTTTATTTTAGATAATTCCATTTTCGTGTTTCTTTTATCCTTTTTTTCTTTTGAGTTTGGTTTTGTTGAGAGTGAGTATCCAAGGGTTCTGCCACATCCGTGTAGTTCGAGGTTGCTGTTCTACCAGAATTAGTCGTTGTATCCTGCTGATACAATCGTTGTAGTCTGCCAGCAACCCGTGTAGAGCGAATAATTGTCTTCAGGACAACGCTTTGAAAGCGTGCATCGACTACCAATCATATCACACTCTTATGTTTTACAGGTTCTATTCGTTTGATGTGGTTGTTGTTGTCAATCGGATCATCTACGACCTTTGGAGCGCTATTGATATTATGATATGGTTTAATTATGATTTCTGGAATTTTTGTTATATATACAGTGTCTGTAGTTATATTTACATTGTATTTGTTTGTAGCCAGTTAATTGTAATCTGTTTGTTAGTGTGAAACAGTTTTTATATACAACGTATTTTCCAACTTAAAATTCTCTTTCAACGATTTAAAATCATTTCTTATATACTTTCCTGATTTTAAACAAGGGGAGAAAAACTTCTCTCTTTATACATTTGCAATCTATTTAGAGAGACGAAATCCTTCTATTCCTCATAAACTTCTCCACATTTTCATTACAATATTATCTATTTCATGATTAACTTCTCGCATGGTTTTAGTTTTTGAATCCTCATGTTTCTAACTGATACAATATCAGATTGAATATCCTAAATCACGTGGTTATGGTTAGATATTTTTGTTGTCGGTCTCTAGAGAGAGAAAGGAAGAGAGTACAATTATTGTACATATATTTATATATTGTGTGTTTTGAGGATTCAAGAGAAGAGAACATGGCTGTTTACCTGTTCTTGTTGTTGGATTCGATCCACCAAACACGCATAAAGACAAGACATGCACTGTAGACATGTCACTCACACATAAAACTTCTCTTATTATATTGTTTAGGTTAAAAGTCACTTTTGATCCTCAACTTTCATCAAACTAATGGTTTAGTCCCTGAATTTTGATTTGTAACGATCTAGTCCCTGTATTTTCAATTTTGTAACGATTTAACCCCTAAATTTTAATGAGTAAAAATTTAGTCTTTATACTTTCGTGAAAATTAAAGGTAAAAAATTAATGAAATTTTTCTTACCTAGATAGATTTATAAACTAATTTGGGACCTAATATGTTTATAAGCTACAAAGTTAAATCATTAAATAATAAAAATCAACATTTAATTTTGATTTTTTTTCTTTTGCAATAGTGATTAAATTGGTTACAAATTTGAAAGTATAGAGACTAAATTGTTACTTATTAAAGTTCAGGGACTAAATTGTTACAAACTTAAAAGTACAGAGACTAAATCGTTACAAATCAAAGTTCAGGGACCAAATTGTTACTTTCATCAAAGTTTAGTGACCAAGAGTGATTTTTAACCTATTGTTTATTTTTGAAATAGTAAAATGATATTATACAAAGAGAATGAGATTTTTTTATTAATACTGTATTTTTTAAAATTTTAAAATATAATTATTTTGAAGAGACGATATGTACCTGTGCCATTCTTAAAAAAAAAAAAAAAAAAAAAAAAAAAAAAAAAGTACCCTCCACATTTTTAAAACAAAAGTGAAAGATTTGCAAAGTGGTGTTAGCATCACTCTCTTTGCTTGCATTTATGTTTTCGAGCCTCAGCCCTGATAGCGAGCATAGCTAGCTATCTCTACTTATTTAATTTAGCTAGTCTTTTATGATTTTTGGGTCATTTTATTGTGCTTTAATGTTTATTTTGTAGGAAATGGTTGATTGGAGCTGTAGTGCAATATTGGAGTTAATCGGGTGCTCGGGACGCGAAAAGATGCAAAGGAAGGAAAAAGAATCAAAATGGAAAAAAGTCAAAATTCGGTCAAAAGGTGACTAGCGTCGATGTGCTAGCCCTTAGGCGTCTCGACGCTAGCATTCCATATCAGAATAGGCGCGTAAAGGTCACAGCGTCTCGACGCTGCGACCTGAGCGTCTCGACGATGTATAATTTCCTTTCCTGAAACGCGCGTTTTGAAGGCAGCGTCTCGACGCTAAGACGAAAAAACAGAATAAAGGCTTATTTTCGGCTAGGTTTTGAGGGGACTTCGAATTGGGGACTTTTGGAGCCGACATTAGAGCAGAAAGAGGACAGAATTGAGCTGAAGCAAAAGGGATTAGTTGGAAATCAACCCATTGTTCGTGGGGATCGTGACGGGGACGTTCGGTCTCGACCTACAACGAGTCTATTTCTCTTTTCCCTTACTTTAGACACTTTTTATGGCTTATTTAGACTTAGTTTATATTGTAACGAGGATTATGTGTAGCTAAGTTTAATTCTTAGGGATTGATGTAGCCGTTGGGCAAGTTTTGGATTGATTTACGGTATTTATGCTATTAATGTCATTTATGCATATGTTGTATGTTTAATGCTTTCGATTTACTGGCCAAAAATTGATTGATGTTTATATTTGAATCTAACTCGGGAGAGATGATTTAAATTAGTAATCAATATGCATAACTAGAATTTAGCTAAAAATCGGGAGATTAAGGTTAATTCTAGAAATTGTCATAAAGGTTAGCCTTATTGCCTTGTATGTTTATTGGATTTAGATAGGGATATCGGGTTCAATTGCATATGGGAGAATCATGTATGCTCGGGAGAGATATGTGTGATTTTAGTTGCCAAGATTTATGAATCATAGCATGTGTTAATCCGTTTATTAATCCATAACTCCAATTGGTGAAATCAATTCCCTAAGACCAATTATTCCCATTTGATTGTCACTTTTTACTTTAGTTTTGTGTTGATTAATTCATTCTCTCATTCAATTTGTTTCCCTAAATAAAATTGGTCAAAAGTATTTTCGATAATTAAAATTTGGCTAGACACCAATCCAGAGGACGACATTCGATTTCAAAATCACTATATTATTACTTGACCCGTACACTTGCGGTAAGCAATTTGCACATCAAGCCCGAGTTAGGGTTTCCATTTCTTTCTTTTTAGTTCTTGCTTTTTAAAAAATATTACCCATTTTTTTTCTCTTTTTTCTTTCTTCACTTGTCTTTAAAGATTGAAATTTATATAGGTAAATACCATAATTTAAATTTGATGTACAAATTACATATTTTCTTTATATTTTATTTTAAATTATAACGTTCTTACAATCAACTTATATTATTGTTTGCTTTCTTTTTATTTTTACTTTTTTTTTATTTTTTTAAAAATAAATATATTGGAAAAAATTTATATTCAATTTTTAAATTAAGTATACACATGTTTTGAAAAAATATCATTTATTTTTCCTTTTCCTTTTCCTCTTACTTTTTTAGTTTTTTTAAAAAAATAAATATATTGACGGTTTGATTTATTTTCGAACCTCGGCAGGTGGAGACACTGATACTATTATATATATGTGGAGGTTGTCTCCACTAGGGGTGATCATCGGTCAGTCGGCATTGGTTTTGGACTCAAACCGAAGCCGACCACCGACACGTCGGTTTCCGGCAGTTGGTTTCCGTCGGTTTGGAAGAAGTTGGCCACGCCGACCGACCGACTACACCGACGGTCAGTCGGTTTCCGTCGGTTTAAAAACTCCGGCGAAATGAAAAGAAGAAGATCAACAAAAAAGATAAAAAAAAGTTTGAATCCGCAAAGAAGATAAAAAGAAGAGAAAAAAGGAAGATAAAATAGTTAGAAGAAATGAAGAGATAAAAACAGAGAACTAGAGAAGAATAAGAAGAAAAAGTAAAAAAAAAAAAGAAGAAGAAGAAAGGAAGAAATAAAAACAAAGAAGAAGAAAAAAAGAAAAAGAAGAAGAAAGAAGAAGAAGAAAGAAGAAGAAGGAAAAAACGAAAAATAAGAAAAGGAAGAAGAAAGAAATGAAAAGAAGAAGAAGAAAAAAAGAAAAATGAGAAAAGGAAGAAGAAAGAAATGAAAAGAAGAAAAAGAAAAAAAATGCAGAGAGAAGAAGTGAGGAAGAAAAGAAAGAATATGAGAAAAAGAAATGTGAAAGAGAAGAAGAGGAATCAATGGATGGAGATTGAGAACATTTGAAAAAAAAATAATATTTTTTTAATAAAATTAATATTAGGAAGGTCTTCCCAAGGCAAGGCTGCAACCCCATTAATGGGCTGCAGCATGAATTGACGTGTGACTTGAACGTTTTTTTTATGTTGGTCGGTTTGAGCGGTTTTCGCTCTTTTGGATGAACCGACCGACAGGTCGATTTTACCATGTGTAAAACCGACCTACGACTGACCGACGTCGGTTCGGTCGGTTTCGGTCGGTCGGCTCGGTTTTCGGGGTTTTTTTGCTCACCCCTATTTCTCCACGATTTTTTTTTTTAAATGTCAATGTACATATAGTTTCTTCAAGAGACGATATGCGGACGAGTGGTTGTGGGTTGCGACCTTCAACTCGCAATTTAAAACAACAATATTTTAATAATACGTTTTAAAATAATGAGAAAAATATACTTTTGGTCCCTGAGGTTTGGTTTAGGTTTCGTTTTGGTCCCTGAGGTTTCAAACTCAACATTTTAGTCCCTGAGGTTTGCATTTAGTAGCATTTTGGTCCCTCCATCTATTTTTCCGTTAAAAACTAACGGTTTGCTGACGTGACACCTTTTTTTTTAATTAAAAATTTATTTTTAAAATCTTTTAAATATAAATATATTAAAATAATAAAATATTATTACTTTTTTAATTTTTATTATTTTTTCTCTCTTCCCCATTCTCCTTCTCCCCTTTCTTCTTCCTTTTTGTTTTTTTTCTTTCAGTTTTCTATTTAAAAAAAAATGAAGAATTGAACAAGATCTAGCTCGTGGCACCTTCTTCTCTTCAGATCGGAACCATATCTGAATGTTCCAGATCTTTGTTTAAAAAACAAGCACAACCCATGGGTCTCGTGTTCGGAGAGGGAAGGAAGGGAGAGGAGAAATGGAGAGAGAGAGGAAAAGAGGACGGGTCTCGCGTTTGACACCGAAATCGCGTGGGCTTGGGTCTAAATCACCGATGGGAGAAAATACGGCCGCCGTCCGGTGGGGGTTCTTGGAGAAGAAAACAGAAGCACCGTCACCGCCGTCAAAGCCCCTTTCGTTGGAGAAGAACTCGAAGATCTGGAACTCACATCGCCCAAATCTAAAACTCGTGCCGTCGAAACCCCTCTCGAAACCCCCTTTCGAAACCCCGCCGTCGAAGCCGCCCAATACCCACAACATTTTCAGCCCCTATACCCATCATTTTCACCCCCTTCGTTTTCAACACGATACCCATCGTTTCAGATCGATCGATGATGGCATTCTTGTGCTTTGTTTTTTTTGCAGTTGCTCGGAATCGCCACTCGCCGGAGAAGATGACTGGAGGGAGGCATCGCCGGAGGAGGGGGCACATGGCTGGGTTGTCGTGAGAGAGAAGGAGATGGGAGAAGAGGGAGAAAATGGAAAAATGAAAAAGAAAAGAAAAACAAAAAATAGTAAATAATTAAAAATAATATTATTTAATTAAAAGTAATTAAAAATGTATTCTTTAATTAAAAATATAAAAAATATATATTTTTTTTAATAAAAAACAAGAGCCACGTCATCTTTCCGTTAGGAGTTAACAGAAAAATGGATGGAGGGACCAAAATGCTATTAAATGCAAACCTCAAGGACTAAAATGTTGAGTTTGAAACCTCAGGGACCAAAATGAAACCTAAACCAAACGTCAAGGACCAAAAGTGTATTTTTCCCTAAAATAATTATATTTTAATAATAAGTTTAAAAATATATATATTGATAAAAAAAAATTCTGGAGAATTTGTTGTTGGTGTTTTCTCAAAACAACAAGCATATTCTCTTTGTAATGCAAAACTTGCATTGACTTATGCTTGTTTGTTTACTCTAGCTAGCTAGTTGAATTTGAAATTCAAATTTCAATTTAATTAGAAATAATATAAATTAATATATTAATTTTTAATGGGGATCACACTTGTGAAGGATTGACTTGCTGTATTGGTCGATATCCGTGGACAAAGAAATATTGTACAGTGAGAAGAGTGCAGCTGTGGGTCTTTAGTGGAGTGATCCACAGTTAACGAATGTTGATTAACTTGGTTAATGAGTTTAGCTAGTTAATCTCGTATCGTTGGAGCTTCTGATCTGTAGGTCCAGTAGGTCCAATAGCTCGTAACAGATACTGAGATTATTTAGTCTTGAATATTAAGGGATTTAATGTAATGTATGGAGATACATTATGGTATAAGTTTAATTAGAGAATTAAAACTTTATAATAAAATTATTTTTGGATGTGATTCAAAATTAATTAAAGAGAGAAAATGAATTTAATTAAATACGTGATATTTAATTAATTCATGAATGAATTAATTTTAATTTAATTTGGTTAAATGTGATTTAATCAAATTACTACCATAGTTTATGTACATTTAATGCGCATTAAAACTATATGTTAAATGAGAGAGATAAACTTGAACTTGATTCAATTGTAATATTAATTAAGAATTTGATATTTAATTATTATGGGAACCAATTAATTGAGAATTAATTGAATGACCAATTTAATTCAATTAAATATGATTTAAATTGAATTAAATACTTTATATTATAATTGATTTAATTAAATTAATTATAATGAATTAATTAATTAACTAAATAATTATTATTTAATTGATTGACGACCAGGATCATTTTGATCCATTCAACGGCTAAGATTGATCAGGGAGTTATGGGTAACTCTCATCCCATCTTTTACGTTAGTGGAGGCGGGATGGTTTTGGATCAGTCACATTTTTGCTCTCTCTCACGCAAGTAACAGAATACAGTTCTCTCAAAAAATTTCTCTCTTAACCAACCAAAAATACAGCAGTCATACCTTGCTGAATTTTTCCCTTCCAAGATGGATTTGGTTCCCACAAGCCAGAATCTCAGTAATCCAAGAGAATAGTGGGTGATCCATTGCGGTGGTGTTCACTGGGATAATAAAGAACGTGATTAGGAGCATTGTGCAGTTTTCAGTCTTCAAATCATGTAAGCAATTCAAATCTAAATCGTTTAGATCATTTTTAAAACATGCTTAATCAAAATTTTGTAGAAAATTGTTTCTATTTTATATTGCCAACGTATTGTTTTTTTTTTTTAAATTGAATTTTAATTCGAGAATGATCCTGATCGTTTCCGCTGCCAAGGGATTTTAACCCTTCATTGAATTCTCCAGTAAATTCAAATGGAAGAAGAGTGACCGGTGATCTTGAGTTTAGATCAGAAGACATAGATATGGAAAGGATCGAATTCATTATTGGAATGAAGTTTAACACTTCAAGGTATTGAAGAAGGCCATAAAAGAGTCTGCAGTTAAACGAGAATATAATATTCGATTGATAAAGAATGACAAGAACCGGGTCACGACTACTTGTGATGGAGGATGTACTTGGAGACTACATGCTAGTGTTGGTCAAGGGGAGGCCACTTTTCAAGTAAAGACCTACAAAAGCGAGCATAGTTGTTGTAGGGAGTTCACCAATCGAAACTTGAAATCTTCATGGATTGCTAGAAGATACATGTCAAGGTTTAGACAACAATCCGATTGGAGACAGTGAAGAGTGAGCTTAATTGTCAACTTTCGAAGAGCCAAACATATAGGGCTAGAAAGAAAGCAGTTAAACAAATTAATGTGACCATTATTGCATAATACCAACGGTTGTGGGATTATTGTGTTGAACTTCGGAGGTTAAATGAAGGTTCATTTGTGAAAATATTGTATGATAGGGTGCATGAGGATAGTAAATGCCTCTACATTTGCTTGAAGGGCTTCAAAGATGGGTTTCTAGTAGGATGTAGACCATTCATTTCATTGGATGCATGGCACTTGAAGGGTCCATGACAAAGACACCTTATGTCTGTGGTTAGAACGGATGGGAATGACGACATTTACCCTATAGCATGGGCTCTAGTTGAAGAAGAAATGAAGACCAGTTGGACATGGTTTCTTCGTCTACTCGAAAGTGACATAGGATCATTTGCAACAAAAGGTTCATTATGTTGTGAAAGTATCTAAATTTGTGTGTTGGTTTTCTGTGAAATTATCATGTTTGTTATGTTGTTCAAGTATCTAAAGTATCTAAAAATTTGTGTTAGTTCTGTGCAAGTATTTAGAAAGGATAATTATTGGTATGCTGTGAGTATCTAAATTTTTGTATTGGTTTCATTTTTGGTTTGTTCTGCAGGGATTGGTACCCACCTTAAATGACGTATTTCCAGGACTGGATCATCGATTTTGTGTAAGGCATTTGTATGCCAATTTCCAAAGAAATTCAAGGGATTGGCATTGAAGAACTGGTTTTGGAAAGTTGCCCAAGCAACAATAGAAACTGAGTTTGATGGAGCTATGGAGGAGTTGGGGAAACTTGATGTCAATGCCTATCAGTACGTCAAGAACATACCTTCCAAGTTTTGGGCACAACACTCTTTCCAAACTAGTTGTAAGTCTGACCTTCTTCTAAACAACAATAGTGAGTCATTTAATGCTTTTATTGGTCAAGTGCGAGACAAGCCTATAATACAGATGTTAGAAATCATTCGCAAGCTTGTAATGACTAGGATCACAAAGAAGTGTGAGATTTACGATAGGCTAGAGGGAAATTTAGGGCCAAAGATTCAAGGGAAGCTAGAAAAGGAAAAGAAACATTTAGGCAATGCAATATCCTTATGGTCTGGAAATCTATTGTTCGAGGTTGAGGTGGGGGTTGCTCAATTTGTAGTAGATTTGGAAAAGCGAACATGTAGTTGTCGGAAGTGGGACTTGACTGGAATCCCATGTGTCCATGCAATCCAATGTATCTACTTTAGGAAACATAAACCTGAAGATTCTGTGGACAAGTTTTACCATAAAGATACATTGATGAAGACATACTCAAGCTTCCTCAAACCTATGAATGGGTCAAATCTTTGGCCAAAAACTTCGGCAGACCCACTACAACCACCTAAGCTTAAACGACCCCCAGGACAGCCAAGAAGGCAACGAAAGAGAGATGCAAGTGAAGCTGGACCTTGATAGCATGCAAAAATGCTATCATTTTCCTATTAACTTTAGCTAGTTTTGTGCTTGAATTGTGTGCTTTAATGTTATTTTCTGTTTAAATTTCACAAAACCGAGTCAAAGAAGAAAAATCAGATTTTTGAGAGAATTTGGATGATTTTGGAGACTTTTTGAGCAATTTGGAGAAATCCATTGTAGATCCAAGTCCAAAAGCCCAAAAAGAATGAGTTAGAAGCCCAAATTCATGAATTCCAAGCCTTAAATTATCAAGTTGGGTCAAGAAAAGAGTCCAAAATCCATTACAAGAAGCATTTGGGCCAAAAGAAAGTTGGAGGCCTAAAAATTGAGTCAAAATCGGGCCATTCAAGATCGACGCTAGGCCAAAGCGTCTCGACGCTTGGTAGCTGTGCAAGAAGAATCTAGAAATTGGGTAGCGTCGCGACGCTGTCTATTTAGCGTCTGACGCTGCGACGACTTAGAGCCCAAGACAAGATGACTTCAGAGCGTCACAACGCTGTGACGTAGCGTCGCGAAGCTACGCCTGCTGAACAACTATAAAAGGGGCCATTTGCATCCAAGTTTGGAGAGTCAATTTGTGGGTTTTCACCCCATTCTAGTGTCCACACTAAAATTGAGGATTTTTGGGAGAGTCTTGGACCTTTGTTGAAGATTTTTGGAGCTCGGGATTGAAGGAGGTCGTCATGGTTCGAGGAGATCGACACTTTTATGAGCATTTCTCTTCCCTTTTCCTTTATGTTTTAGTTTCTAGAATTGTTGTGATTAGGAATTATTGGATTTTAGTGATTATGAGTAGTTAATTCCTAAATTCTTTGAGATTGATTTAGTTGTTGAACCTTTGCTGAATTAATGAATTGATTTGGTTTAACTGTCATTATTGTTCATTTGTGCATTTTATCCTTAATGCTTTTAATCACCTGATCACTGATTAAATGAATCGTTACTAAGTGGAAACTCGACGGAGAGAAGCTTAGACTAGAACTGAATACATGACTAACGTTTATTTACCCGAGTGACACGGGATAAGATAAATAGCATTAGAGGTTGTATTGAATGGTCGTAATGTCATGCTAAGTAAATAAAGAGGAAACCGAAAGGAGATTCTTTATTGAAAGGTATGAGATAGGAGGAGACCGACAGAAGAGTCCTTGTCATTCGGCTTCTATACTTATGAATCAAATGATTAGTTAATCCATATTAGTTAATTGATTAAGCAATTAAAGGTCCAATTGATGAAATCAACCCTCTAAGAATTATCCCTCCAAATTGTGTCTCCATTTATCTTTTGCTTTCTAGATTGGTTTTTTAGTTTATCTTTTCGACATTAGATTTCATTCTCTAAATAAAGCATAACAAGATTATTCATGGTAATTAGTTGAATAAATCCAATCCCTGTAGAGACGATACTCGATACTCAAAATCACTATATTACTTGTGACTACCCATACGCTTGCGGTATAAAAATCGTGCAACATACCTTCACAACCTATGAGAAGACAAGCATCTACGGTAACATGTTCGAAATGTAAAAATGTTGGCCATAATGCACGAGGTCGTGTAAAGGAGAAGTGGCCAGACAAAGAAAGAAGAGGGAAAGTACAACTTTTATGGGATTTAACATTCCATCCACTGTAAGTATCATTCTTCTACCAAACAGGGACCAAATGTGTAATCTGTATTTTCTTCTCTGCGTTTAAATCTCTGTTTCAATCTAAGTTTATGTTTCAATCATTTCAGTAGGAGGAAGAGCCAATGGAAGTAAGTTTTTTGGTCTCAACCTGGATCATCGACTCAAACATCTACTGCTCACCTGAAAGGAGATATTTCACAAGATCTCATTGATGAAGCCTTCAAACTGGTAGGTGATGGGGAGAACTAATAGGCTGTCATTAGTGGGAAGGTCATAGGCATTTTGTAATTTTTTGGGAAAGCTAAACGGTTGGAAATCTATAATCTTTTGGGAAAAGTGTAAAGAGTTGAAGTATTTATCTTCTATTTTTTGGGAAAGCTGATGAACTGGGTTGACAATGAATATCTGTAATTTTTTGGGAAGGATGTAAAGGGTGGGAACAACTTTTTTGTGAAGCCAATAGATAGAAATACACTAACTTTGTTGTGCAGCTAGTAGGCTTACTATTTTGTAAATGTGTACATCCTTTTATTCTGGAAATTTGATGTAGTTGAATATTATCACCCAAGAATGAATGCCACCTGATTTCTTATATTGCATTGTACTGATGTGTAAATGTGTACAAGTCATTGTATCCTTTTGTGTACATCCTTTTGTGTGTTTAAAACATGGATATCCTTTTGTGTACCTGCCATTATTGTGTATATTTTCATTCTAGTAAAACAAGGATATGATACACAAGGTTGTGATATAAACGTGTACAACAGGGCCCAAAGTTGTAAAACATCCCATTGTGTTTATGAGTGTAAAAGAGGGACTCAAACACTGTACTGATGTGTTTAAACAGGGATATGTTGCACAAGTTTGTGCTGGAAACATGTAAACACAGGGACCAAAAGTGCATAATAGCTAGATGTGTATATTTTCATTCTGTAAAACAGGGACTTTAACACTGTCATGATCTGTTTAAACAAGGATATGTTGCACAAGTTTGTGCTAGAACGTGTAAAATAGGGACCAAAACTGCATAACATCCCATTGTGTATATTTTCATTTTGTAAAACAGGGACCAAAAGTGCATAACATCCCATTGTGTACATTTTCATTGTGCTTAAACAGGGCCAAAGTTGCAAAAGTTTATAACTTACATCAGGGACCAAAAGGTGTATAAATTCAATAGGGACAAAAACTGTAAACCTTACATTACAAACATCCCATTGTGTATATTTTCATTGTGTTTAAACATGGATATGTTGCACAAGTTTGTAATCAGGGACCAAAAAGTGTATATCTTACAACAGGGACCAAAAAGTGTATAAATTCAATAGGGACAAAAACTGTAAACCTGACATTACTACCAAGGTGTGCTTATTAGTTATCAACTTCCAAACTATGTAAACAACATAAGGTAAAGAACAGGGATGATAAGATGGACCAAAGATGAAGCAAAATCCATCAATGTTCAATAAAATTAACAACATAGCTACAACAGAGCTAATCCTTACAAGAGCCCAAAAACAAATCATCACCACCTTCATGTATCCATAAACTTTACAGTTCCTCCTAATCAAAATCCAAATACACAATAGTGCCCACCAATACTACAATTATTATACAATACAATCACTCCAATCAGCGAATTTTTTGTGCAAATCTTCTTCGATCGGCCAACTTCATCTCTTAGTTTGTTAATCACTTCCTTGTTGTGTTCTACTACTTCCGGATCACCCCAATAAAAAAACACACAACCCGAACCATTCCCCTACACAACAGAAGACGAGAAGACGAGCATCTAAAAAATTGCAACCATCCGAATATTGAATAAACTGGTCATAAACAAAAGAATACATACCTTGTAACCAGAACATCCATAGAATCTTCGTCCAGGGTTCCTCTTTGTCCATGAAGTTATTAATCGAGCTTGTAACCCACAGTAACAGTACGTAGGGTTCTTAGTTGCACCACCATGGACTCTTATGGACTCTGAACTTCCATCAAAGTTGTCCATTGAAATTTTCAGAACTTTCTGTGGTATTTTTCGTGACATCCAGCTTCAAATTTGTTGTAATCTTCAGAACCCTAATCGAAGGATGAAGAAGACGAACGAGAAGGGGAAAGACGAGGGACTTCGACCTGATTTTCTTTTTTTCTTTTTATGTTTCATTTGGGGAAACACGTGAAATTTTAAATTATGCCACCTCATCCAGTGTAAAACTTCAAAAATAATGCCATGTCAATAGCCACTTAAGAATGCGAGGTCATTTTAATGAGCACCACATCATCTCTCTGTTAGTGATTTCACGGAAGTTGAACGGCAGGGACAAAATTACTCCTTAACTCAAACCTTAGGGGTAATTTTGTTGAGTTTGAAAACTCAGAGACCAAAATGAAACCTAACTCAAACTTTAGGGACCAAAAGTGTATTTTTTCTATTTTTTTTTTTCTATACTCATAAGCAGTTGTTTTAAAAAGTATAATTTACATTTTAAAGTTAAATTTATGCTTTTGGCATCTAAAATAAAGTTGACATAGTAGATAATGAAGCTCCATTACAGAGAGAATATCTAATTTTCTTTACACACTGAAGAAAGGGATGAAACCCTTGATTTATACACCAACGATTCCCAATTAGGGATCAGAGAAAGAATAATAGAAAGGAGGTTTAACTCCTATTTTAGTCTCTAAATTTTCAAGTTTATTCTATATTTTGATCCTTGAACTTTTAAATTAAATTGTCCATTTTAGTCCTTAAATTTTCAAGTTTGTTCTATTTTTGTCTATGAACTTTTAAAAGTTTTATTTTACTCACTGGACTTCAAAAAAAAAAAAAAAAAAAAAACAACCATTTTGGTCTTCACTTTTATTTCAATTTTAACAAATTAAAGACATGGCTTTGAGAATATGTATTAGCATACTAATATAAGCATAAGTTTCAATCCAAATAAGTTAAAGATAACCCGGACAACAAAAACGGATTAAGGTGGACAAGGATTAAAATAAAACAAACCTAAAAGCTTATGGACGGAAATAGAGCAAACCTCAAAGTTGGAGGACTAAAATGAGATATAAACCTAGGTATAAAAAAAAAAAAAAAATGTTAGAGAATATTTTGAACAGAATATACACATGTCAAGTGGTGATGATAGAGGTTTGGGGTTTGAATGGATCTGTAACCGTGTCCCGAATGAAATGCTTGAAATCTGGTGTGTATTTTGATTGAATTGCATTCTATAAATTAAAACAAACAAAGGTGTTTAGCAGTGTAGAATTATGAGGGAAGAGATGCATAAAGAAGATGATGGCCCGCAAGCGCAAACTAGTTACCAGAAGAAGAGGAAGAAGACGGATGCCGATGTTCGTACATCTTTTATTCGGCTGTTTATGATGCCTTTCTGTTTTTGGATGTCAACTCATTTGGATAAGGACATCCCCACTCTTCGCTGCTTTATAAGTTTCTGTTTCACTCCACTTTTGATGTCTAAGTTCTTGGAATGTAAGATTGATTATGGAGTTTTCGACTGTTTTGCCAGTCTTGCTATTGCTGCCACCTTTAACGCCCACTTCTCCTCTATTTTTGAGATGGCAGCTTACCTTGGAGTTATCATTTCACTTATCTATGTTAAGACTTTTGTAATTATGTCCACTCATTGATTCATCTATCACTTGTTCATTTTACTTCTTTTTTCCCTTCTAGATGTGTTACATGTTTATGTGTGACCTCATTACTTTTGTTTTATCTAACTTTAATTTTATGTGTTTGCATTCATTTACATTTTTTATTTACTTTCTAAGGTAGGATAGCCCAACTTAAATTACAACCTTACTCCTACCTTTTCATTTGTGTTTATATAGTTTCCAAACTTTAAAAAATGTCTAATAACTAAGTTTGTGAATTTTCAATTTTGTGTCCAGTAAATCGATAAAGTTTTGATTTTGTATTCAATAAGTCCTTAACTAAAGTAATATTATTTACAAAATTATAATAAACTTAGAACTATCTACTTCAAAGAATCAAACTTTAAATATTCAAGATTTTTTAAAAAGGGATAAAGTTTTTTTCATACAATTAATTTTTCTAAAATAATTTAATAATGATTTTGATTTTGTTTTTTGTTTTTATATTTGTATAAAAATGTGTGTGAAATGAAAAGATAAACTAAATTCTAACCTATTTTGAATTTGATTAATATATATTCTAATTTAAAATTTGAAAATTGAAAAAAAAAACCAAAAAAGAAAAAAGAAAGGTTAAGACCTTTTTAAAAAATTGAAAATTGAAACAAAAACAAAAAAGAAAAAAACGTTAAGACTTTAGCTATGTCGTGCTTAGTCTCAATCCTAAGACCTTGCAGGGGCACTCATGCTTGTGCCTCCCTTCGAACCAGTGATCCAAATGCCAAATATGATATTATGAATAAAATAAGTTATACATATATACATATATATACATATATTTCATAATTTTAGGGGCACGTGCCCTGTGGTCCCAACGTAGATCTGCAAACACAATTTTACATGGACATTATAGAAGAAACTGTCGAGCACTACCACATGATAATTTTAAGGGCACGTGTCCTCAGTGGCGAATCAAGGATTTAGAGGGGTTCAAATATACATAACCATAATTTTAGATGCATTAATATATACCATTCAAATTAAGTAATAATAAGGTTAAATTATAAATTTCAATTCATGAAGTGTTTATTTAGCTCATGATTTTGAAAAAGTGTGTACTCAAAAAAAAAAAAAAAAAAGTGTCTAATTAGATTCTTGAAGTTTCAATTTTATGTTCAATAGGTCTCTTAATTTGTAAAAGTGGTTAATAGATCTTTAAACTTTCAATTTTGTGTAAAAGATCCATAACCTATACAAAATTCCCCAAAAGAAAAAGTGTCTAATTAGATTATTTTCTCTTTTATGTCTAAAAGATCCATAACCTATACAATATTTTCTAAAATTCCAACACAAAATTGAACATTTAAGGTCCTATTAAACATAAAATTAAGTTTTATTTCCATTAAGTCAATTGATAGCTTAAAAGTTTGAATATCTAAAAAATCTATTAGACATAAAATTGAAAATTCAATGACCTATTAGACATTTTTTAAAGTTTAAGGACCAAGTCGACACATTTTTTAAAGTTTAAGGACCAAGTCGACACAAAGTTAAAAATTCAAGGACTAAACTTATAATTTAACATAAGATTAATTACAAAACTATAAGAAACTATTATTCAATTATTTATATAAATGTATCATCAATAAAATTAAACTTGAAATATTCATTGTTTTGTTTTTGTTCAAAGTCCACAATGGGGTTGCTCTCTTCAAAAAAAAAAAAAAAAAATGGGGTTGCTCATGTAATTGTCAAATATGTTGTGAGGAGTTGTTGTGAAGATTGGAGGGTAAATATTTTGGGGTGGTTCTTTTTTTCTTTGGACTTTTGACCTTGGTTTTTCTTGCCCGTGTGGCATTTTATAAAAGTATTCTTTTATTAAAAAATTGAAATATTTATCAAAAGTTTTCTAAAATATAATTAAAATATTTTATGCAATTAGTTTTTATAAAGTAATTCACTAACCAACAATCCAAACTTCAACTTCATTAATTACTTCAATTTGTATATATTAATATTATAACAGTTCCATTATATTATATTAAAAATATAAAGACGAGATAATTTGAGGGGGGCACGTGCCCCTCGACCCCTTCATGGATCCACCCCTGCGTGCCCTATGGTCCCAAAGAGCACTACCCTCATGCAAAAATCCTCGAAACCCATTTTTCTCAAATGCCGTAAAAGACCATCCAAAATTTAGGAAACTATGAGTGTCTCTCAATTAACACGATGTGTATCGCCTCTCCCATAGAGCCTTCCTCAAAGAAATCATGAATAAATTTATCAAGGATTTTGCAATATAAGAAATATATGTTAGGGGTGAGCAAAATATTTCGATAAACCGATCCGACCAACCGAAATCGGTCGAACCGACGTTGGTCGGTCGGTTTTTGTAAGAGTTGGGTCGAAATCGGTTTTTCTAAGAGAAAAACCGATTCTTCGGTTGGCGAGCCTTGGGTTCAAATCGACCAGACCGATCGACAATTACTAATATCGTATATATATATATATATATATATATAATCAAACGTTGTGTTGCCCGCTGTTGTAGCATTAATGACATGCTGCAGTCTGCACATGTAGCCACCTTCCCAAGCAATATGAAAAAAAAAAATTATTATTTTTTTATTTTCTTTTACTTTCTTTCCCCACGTTTTTCTTCTTCTTCCCCAAGTTCATTTTCTCTTTCTCTTCATCTCCATCTCTATTCTTTTCTTCTTTTTTGTTCCTCAGCCTCAGCTTCCTCTCAATTTCTCTTCTCTCTTCATCTCTTTTTTCTTTTCATTTTTTGAATCGGTTGCGAACGAACTTCTTACCTCTATTTTTTTTCGTTCTCTAGCTGGCTGGAGTAACAAAACCCTCCATTTATCTTTTCTTCTTCTCTTTTTTTCTTTTCTTTTTCTGAATCTTCCTTCTATTTTATTTCCATTTTTGTCGTTCTCTAGCTTGCAGAAGTAACAAAACCCACATTTTTTCGTTCTCAAGTTCGTCGAAGTCACAAAATCGACAAAATCTGACCGATCGCTGGTGTAGTTGGTCGGTCGGAGTCAGCAATCCTTCAAGAACCGACGACCACCGATCGATTCAAACCAAATGGTCGGTTTTCGACGTCGGTTTTGGTCAAAAACTGACCCCGACCGACTGCTGCCCCTAATATATGTTGGCACACTTGAGAGGGTAGGTACTTTGCAACTTTTACTCAATTGACAACCAGAACAAATAGATACTAGAACAAAAAGATAACCCTTTTTTGATTGGACACATGAATCATGTAATGGTTACCATAGGTTTCTAAAGCATCCCTTGTTGAGATGACTAATGTTCCCATGAAACGTGTAGACCGAGAATGTGACCAAGAATTCCAACCAAGAGGCAACGTGGGGATCAATTTTTGGAGCCTCTTTGGCTAGTTTTTTTTTATTAATAAATGTAATTTTATTTTTATTGATTAAATTAATATAATTTGATTAGGATGCAAAAGCTCGGTCTATTTTGTTATTTAATTTTATATACATTTGATGTATGCTTAATTATTATATGTTGCATAATAGTATATGTCATATAGTTTAAAATTCAGTTAGGTTAAGCATGACCATGCATTATAAATGTTATATTGTAATTTGTATGATAGCATAATATTATTTTCATTAGTATTGGTATAATTGTTATAAAAATTAATTAAAATAATGATGCATGAAATGTTTTTTCTTTTTTTTTTTTTTTGACAAACAATGATGCATGAAATGTTTTTTCTTTTTTTTTTTTTTTTTTTTTTGACAAACAATGATCCATGAAATGTTACGTTAATTTAATTGAAATATAAATGTTATATTTGTCAACGTCAATAGATGCATGATTATATGTTTTAATTTCGTTAAGTTGTATGTCTAATGAGTAGAAATTAAAACTTATAATAAAGAGTTGCATGCAAACATAAAGTTTAATTAATTAAATTAAATTTTAAAGGGTCTAAAATTTGAAAATTAAACTTTATGTTAAAATTTTCTAATATGATTAGAAATCGATATTTTATTATATGGGAAAAATACACTTTTAGTCTCTGAGGTTTGAGTTAGGTTTCATTTTGATCCTTGAGGTTTCAAATTCAACAATTTAGTCCATGAGGTTTGACATAAGTAGCAATTTGGTCCCTGCCATCCATTTTGTCGTTAAATCTAATCGGATGCTGACGTGGCACTATTATTTTAATTAAAAAAATTAATTTTTTATTTTTTAAATTAAAAATATATTAAAATAATAAAAAAACTATTATTTTATTTTATTTTATTTTTAATTCTTTCTCTCCCTCCCTCTTCTCCTTCTTCTTCCCCATCCTCATCCTTCCTTCTTCTTCCTCTCCCACCTTCTTCTCATCCATGGCCGGCAACCGGCGACCGGCAACCACCGCTCGCCAGAGGCCGCCGCCGGCGGTGACAATTTTTTTTCCTATTTTTTCTTTCTTTCTCCTCTCTTCTCTCATCTTCTTCTTCTTTTTGCAATTTTTTTTCCCTTTTTCTTCTTCTCTTCTCTTCTTTTTCTCTTTTTTCCTCATCTCCAATTTTTCTTTTTTTTTTTAAAAAAAAAAACAGAAATGAGGAGGGAGAGGGAGCTCCCTCCCCAATTTTCCGACGAGCCGCCGCTGACAAGCATCTTGCGCGACACCCAGATCTCCAGATCCATGCGACACCCACGTTTCCAAACCCACGGCGAAATGAAGACATTACGTGCAACTTGTCCTGCAATTCCACTGTCTGCAGCTTGTCCTTCAACTACTGCTGTTGATGTTGCAAGTAATTTAGGCTCTTCCAACAGCAACAATGAAGACATTGTGAGTACTTCAGGCTCTTCCAGTCCCGAAGCTCCTTCTGCTGTTGATGTTGTTCCCACTAATGGTGAACTTCGGCGCTCTACACGGTCTAGGCAGCCGTGGGTTTCGCAGTGGGTTTGGAGACGGGTTACAGATCTGGAGATCTGGAGACGTGGGTTTCACCGGAAACGTGGGTGTCGCACGGATCTGGAGATTTGGGTGTCGCGCGAGATGCTCGCCAGCAGCGGCTCGCCGGAAAATCGGGGAGGGAGTTCCCTCTCCCTCCTCGTTTCTGTTTTTTTTTAAATAAAAAAAGAAAAATTGGAGAAGATGAGAAAAGAGAAAATAGAAGAAAAAGGGAAAAAAAATTTGTTGGTGGATAGGAGAAAAAAGAGGAAGAAGATGAGAAGAGGAGAGGAGAAAGAAAGAAAAAATAGGAAAAAAATTGTCACCGCCGACGAGCGGTGGTCGCCGGCGCCGGTTGTCGGCCACCAGCCATGGATGAGAAGAATGTGGGAGAGGAAGAAGAATGAAGGAGGAGGATGGAGAAGAAGAATGAGAAGAGGGAGGGAGAGAAAGAATAATATATATATATATATATATATTTTAATTATTTTAATATATTTTTAATTTAAAAAATTAATTTTTTAATTAAAATAATAGTGTCATGTCAGCATCAGGTTAGATTTAACGGAAAAATGGATGACAGGGACCAAATTGATGGCCCAACAAAAGAGAAGTCCACAAAGCTCAATATGACAAGTCACAAAATCACTACATGTGGCAACCAAGATTATTGACAACAAAAGGATTGAAATTAGTGTGTGTTGGTTATCCCTCATCTGAAAATTAGGAGAATCGTGGAAGGAAATCAACGTCACCATCAAATTGCAATTCTTCGCTAAAATTCTACAAAGATTCTTGTGAATGCAATCATCTTATGACTGAAACAAATTCGTCCTTGACAACCGTTGATGAAAATAATTTGTTACAGCTGGTGCCATTTCTTTCCTTATTCATTTATTCCTTTTATGTATTTACTCTAGATTAGTTTCTTGTATATATTATAGATCTCTTGTGTTGTGTAAGTTACTGAATACTCACTCAGAAGTAATTCATTCAAAATTCATTCTCAGCTATTACAAAAGACAATGAAATTCACATTAGTGAATCTCTTCACTGCTTGAAGAAAGGTAACTTGTCTATTGAGGATTATATCAAGAAATTTAAACTTTTATGTGATAAACTTGTAGCCATGAAGTGACGGAAGAATTTGTCGCGGTCTCTTGTCAAATAAATTTATAATCCACGATTCCTAAAGCTAACTTGTAGCAGTAGTGGTCGGGGTCGATCACAGGGAACAATCGGTTTATTTCTAGATTCTTTTGTGTTTTTTAGGTAACCAAAATGGGGGGTTTATTTATAAAAGATTAAGACATAAAGTAAAATCGGGAAAATAAATAAGGAAAATTAAATGCAAGAAAAGTAAAGGCGGGGTTAGTTGATCTTACCACGAGGATCACTGTAATCGGGGTTGAACTCGGTGTTAAGTTTGATTAATTTCATTCATCGATTATCAATTGAGTTTAATTAACTATCTAAGTCCGGTGTACTCCGGCAACAAACCGAGAGCCATGATCCAACTATCACAAACATGCATACGCTAAGTTTGATTCTAGTTTAAATTAATTAATTGGCCTATTAACTAATCTAAACCGCATTGGGATCTAGCCGAATTAATTCACATGCAACGGGCAACAAACCACAATTACAATTGATTAAATCATTTAGTTCTAGGGACACATGCGTAATATCATAACGTTAGCCTATTTGCTACTTAGATTTAGTGAGTAAATTTAGACAGGGTGCGGTCAATGTTGTCAATCTTTCCTACCACAATCAAAACTTGTATGCAAAGAACTAACATCATCACAAAGATAATTAACTAAGTAATTAAGAATGGAAATCTCATAAAATTGAATCAAACTTACAAACCGAGGTCCTGATTACAACGATCCGAGCTTAGTTGGCCATAGACAAGCACCACCAAGCTCGAGGCTCGATCAACCGAACCTTAGACTAAGAAAGCTTAAAAGAACTCTAGAAAAGTAAAGAGAAAGTGGCTACAATTGAGAGAAATTGAGGGAAGATGGGATCATTCTAAACCTACACCAAAGGCCTCTATTTATAGAGTTTCTTGGCCTTCAATTCGTGGTAGAATGGTGCTGAATTGGATCTTCAAACATGCGAAAAATTTCAGCCAAATTTGGAAAATTTCAATTCTAGAAACTGTCTAGCGTCGCGACGCTGTTGAGCAAGCGTCTCGACGCTGTCTCCTTCCATTTTGGAAAATATTTCTCGGATTGCCCTAGCGTCGCGACTCTGTATGACGAGCGTCTCGATGTTGTACCGTCTCGACTCTGTATGACGAGAGTCTCGACGCTAGTGAGGCTCCAGGGGCAGAATTGTCATTTTACGCTCCAGTTTCGCTCGTTTAAGCCACGAATTGCTTCCAAAGCTCCAGTGAGGACCTATAGACATATTATACTCATTTTAAAGCATTTTTCGCAAGGAATTCAACTAAGATAAGAAAATTGGGAGATTCTAAGTGTATAACAAATTGGTCTTATCATGAAGAAACCAATAGATGATTTAAACAAGGTGTTCACTTTGGCTCGAGGATTGGGACCCAAATACAAAGATTTTAGAACAACAATGTTATCCAAGGCTCCTTATCCAACGTTCAACCAATTTATCCTCGACCTCAAAGCACATGAACAGATGAATCAAAGTGAAATCGAAGATGAGAAGATCACAATTCCAGATATAAATTAAGCCTATTATAGCCAAAGAGGAAGAGGAAGAGGAAGGAACAGATTCTTTAGCTCACGGGGGAGAGGATTTCAACCCACCAAAAATATCCCATCTCAACACAATGAAGCTAACAAAACTACAATTCAATCTAGATCTCAGTTTCCTCAATTTACATCCTCAGGTAATATAATAACCTGTCAAATTTGTGGGAAAGCTAACCATGTTGCATTTGATGTTGGAAAAGATTTGATCACTCATATCAAATGGAGGAAATCCCAAAAGCTTTGGCGACAATGACTATAAGTGAAAAAGATATGGATCCTATCCTTTATGCAGATTCTCGGGTGCAACATCGCACATTGTTAGTGATACAGGTAATGTCTCCTCTTTACACACATATAAAGGTAATGAAAAACTCTATGTTGGGAATGGTGAAGGTATAGATATTTCTCACATAGGTCAAGTTACATTAGATACTCAAGGTTAATAGAAAATTATTCTTAAATGATGTACTTGTGGTTCCAAATATAAAAAAGAATCTTATATCAGTAAGTAAATTAACTAATGACAATGATTGTTCCATTCTTTTTTATGCCACTGGTTTTGTTGTAAAAAACACATAGGGGGAAGTACTACCAAGGGGAATTAGAAGGAATGGTTTATATGCTTTAGAACATCAAGAAGCACAAGTTGCCTTTTCTGCTATTTCTCAACCTCATGATATCACTGCTACTCCACAAAAGAAAGTGTCAATCTCTATGTGGCACAAGCGCTTAGGACATCTAAATTTAGATTTTGTTAAGCATTTAAGTAATAAATCTCTGATTAATGTGTCTGATTGGAAGAGAATAGAAAATGTATGCTCTTCATGTCAAATGAACAAGAGTTGTAGAGTTCCATTTTCTTTAAATAATGAATTAAGTATGATTCCGTTTGCCAAAGTCCATTGTGATCTATGGGGTCCCGCTCCCATTGTTTCTTGCCAAGGATTTAAATATTATACTAGTTTTATAGACGATCACTCACGTTTCACTTGGATGTTTCCTTTAAAACGAAAATCTGAATTTTATGATTGTTTTGTCAAATTCCATAAGCTTATTAATACTCAATTTGAAAGAAATCTAAAAATATTTCAATCGGATTGAGGGTGAGAGTTTACCTCATTAAAATTGAAAGAATATGTGGCACAAAATGGAATCATACATCAAATGACATGTCCTCACACACCACAACAAAATGGAGTGGCTGAAAGAAAACATAGACACATAGTTGAGACAGGATTAACATTATTGTTTGAATCACATGTTCCCCTCAAATATTGGGTTGATGCTTTTTTAACTACTTTTTTGATAAATTGAATGCCTTCTAAGTCTTTTGATATGAAATGTCCCTTTGAATGTCTTTTTTTTAAAGAAACCTAACTATTCTTGCTTAAAGATATTTGGTTGCAGGTTTTATCCCTACCTAAAATCTCAAGCTAGAAATAAGTTTGCTAAGAAAACTTATCCTTGCATTTTTGTTGGATATTGCACCTCCCATAAAGGGTACAAATGTGTAGATCCCATAACTAATCGCATCTATATTTTTCAGCATGTAGTATTTGATGAGTCTATTATGACATTTACTAACAACACGACATCACATATTACACCCTGTACAATTTGTTTGGATTTATCCACCTTTGCAGATGTTGAAAGTTGGGAATCACCCAACTCATGGAGCCAAGGCGAAAATTATGACACTACCAACATTCATCAAACGGATATACATCAAGACCACCCATCAATATTCAACTACTGCCATCATGAGAAATGTTGGGAAAGTGAAGAGAATACACATACTTCAAATTAGCCACCACATGCACCACCAAAAGAGATTTCTCAGCCTGCCATCCTACCTGATTCTTTCAGCATACCTGCTACTGCAACCCCACCATTAAACAATGACAACACAACCCAATCACCAGATGTGCCAAATAAAGCTTCTCAACTTTCAACTCAATTTGATTTCTCTAGCATGCCTGACATTAGCAATTCTTTATTTATTGATTTACAATTTGATGACTCTGTAGGTACATCCACCTTAAGAACATACACCAATTACACCTGTCAAGAGAGAAATCAAGAATTGAGCACAGTCCATGATCACAATAACATCGACTCAAGGATGGAAACTCCAAAAACTTGTCCAATCCTTACAACTATACAACCTACACAAAATTCCATAGGCTCTTTACATCCCATGGTCACAAGACAACGATCAAGAGAGAAAGTGTAAGGCCCCGGGATTTTAAAAGCTATCCTACCGACATTACTAACTCTTAAACCGAAGCTAACCGTATGCACCGAAAATTTCGGCAGCATAACGACGTACATAGGACTAACCCAAAATTTTACTTTAACCTGCTATGCATAAAACACTTCTATAAAGCAATACTAAACAACTCCCCACTCCACAACTCAGCAGAACATTCACAGAACCAACAAACAGACAGGTCTCGCAAAATCAACTATTAGCTGAATCCAAGCACATCTTTAACAAAATCTTGAAACGACATTTCACATGAAACAAATTTGTTTAATCACTAACTGAATGAATCAATGGAGTTCTTTAAAACAAGGCAACTAGTTCTAGAGATTAACAACAACGAATTTGAAACTAAACAGTTGAGACAACAAAACCTCAGAAGCAAGAAACACTACCACCCTAACCAACACCCAAGAAAAATGAAAGGCAAGAACAAGCTACTAGCTAAGGTCCATCCTCATACGTCTCCTCCGCATCACCATGGTCCACGCATTCCTTATAACCTGAAAAATCTGGTAGTTGGGGGGAGAGATGGGAGGGGGTTAGTACACTAAGGTACTGGTAAGCAGCCCCTACCTGAGAAGCCATCAAACAGCAAACAACAAACAACATGCTTTTCATGCGCAAACTGAAGGGAATAAAAGTCCCCACGCAGCGGAAGCGCATCGATTGGACCTTACGCCGTATATTAATTAACATTAAAATACCGTTACGAAAACTCAAAAAAACTTTAAACACTCTTTAAAGTTGCTAGAAAATCAGTTTAAACATGCTTAAAAATAAATCTAAATTTATTTTCATGCTTTTCTAAAGAAAAGAGGAAGAACCGTTAAAAACCTCCGTTGTAGACTTGACCGTTCTTCGCCAACGATGCTCCAACGAACAAAACGCAGCAGCCTCCTTTGTCTTGTGATCGCTGGAAAATACTTCTTGAATGACACAATAACCACAGAGGTTACACTGGTATAACTCTAGGTCTAGGAGGCAAAAGACTTGTGGGAGTGTTTCTCTAAGAGGGAGGCTAGAGAGAATTCTAGGTCTTGTCTTGAGAGTCTAAGAGCAAGAGCAAAGTGTCATGTGTCCTCAAGTGTCTTGGACCAATTAGGTCTAGTGTTCTATTTGTAGAAGAGAGGCCATGAATAAAATATTCAATTAAATCAATCTTTTCCAAAATTGATTCAATCTTATTCCTTATTTAATCAATCATGATCAATCAATTCCACAATTGATTAATCTTTTCCATAAATGACTAATTACTTCCATAAGTGATTAGATCATTTCCATAAATGATTAATCACTTCCTTAAGTGATTAATTATTTCCATAATTGATTAATTCTCGGTTAATGAATTCTCTAATTAATTAACCACCAATTAAATATCACATATTTAATTCCTGGCCTAGAATTAATTAATTTTCCCAAACACATTTTAGGCATTAAATTAATTAATTCATTATTTGAACTCTTTCAAACTTCCATAGATTTATATTTGAACTTCTTCAAATATTAATTTCTCTCATAATAATATATCAATATATATTATATTTGTTTCCCTCAGTAAATTGAACATTTTCAATTTACATTTATTACTTAGTTGCCTCAAATTACTTTATGAGCTACCAGTGGGACCTAATGGACCTGCAGATCAGAAGCTCCAACGATGTGAGATTAATTGGTCAAACTCATTAACCACATTAATCAATATTCGTTAACTGTGTGTTCATTCCACTATAGACTCACAGTTGCACTCTTTTCACTGCAGACATATTTTCTGTGTCCACGGATCTATACCAATATCGACTAGTTAGTCTTTCACGAGTGTCCATAATACCAGCTGGGTCAAATTACCGTTTTACCCTTGGGTTACTTCTATTTCCTTAAGTATCAGTTCTCCTCTAATGAACAACCTGTTTGTGGTCCAACCATCAAACAAAAAACCCTCTCATGCCATTGAGAGGGTAGGGCCCTTTGTTCAAGACTCGGAGTAACCACTTAAGGGAATACTCATATGCTTCCCTAAAGTCGGGAAGGAGTGAATTCCATCTTGTACGATTATGTTCCCAGCTCCCCATTCGGTCTTGTCCCCAAAGTGGTAGGCTTATTGAGTCGGCGTATTGGCCACTCTCACCCATGCAAATCAAAGGACAATCTCTCATGTGCAGCAGTCCATAATCAACTCAGAATTAAGACTAAGTTGTCTAAGTCGTCCTAGTGAAATAGAAAACCAACTAGTTAACGGTGTTATAACTAGTGGTTACTATTTCGCGGTTCCGGTCTTATGCAAACTCATTGCATAGGATACCCCCACTCGCATGTCTCCTACACGAACGCAAGTAAACAGTCAGCAAGCATCACACAATCAAACAGACTTCATCAAGTAAGAACTACTTACAAAAACACTTACAAGCGGAATAACTTCTAAAAATTAGAACCAACCTACTAAACACTTTAAACATGCTAGAAGGGCCTAAAACAACTGAGGAAAGTCAATTTCCCTACTGGACAACCACTCAAAATTCCCCAAAATAAAAACCCAAAACCTTTAGACCATGGGCAACCACGTCTAAGGCACAACGAGCAATGGGTATTCACCGAATGGCTGTAATAAAGGCTTTTCAGCCGTTGGACAACAAGTACATAACACGTAAATAGCATTCTAAGGACTCCTAGCGATAGGGCAACTCTTCTAAGGCGTAGATAATAAATAGGTATCAATTAGCATGCTTTTGAAACCATAACCAGCAAGCAAAACCCACTTATTTTACATTCTAAGGACCTATAAAGGTTGGACAACGCTTTAAAAGCCTAAACAACTAATGGATATCGATTAAAACATGATTTTAAGGCTTTAATCTCTAATGGGTATCAAACACTCAAGCTATAAAAATGAAAACAACATTGAACCTTACCCAACAGACGATTTCACACAAGACGGGTTATAATAACCTCGAACAACGCACTAGAACGATCCTTGGGCAGTGGGTATTCAAGTTTACAGTGATTCGAACCCCATCGATCACTTAGACGACGGTGCAGAATAGAAACTCATCACTAAACTAAATTTCCAGCACATAAACCATTGGGCATTTTAGTTCTAGCATTAACCAAGAATAGGTAAGTGCCTAAACTTACCGAAACTGCCAATCGTTGCTGGAAACGCCCAAGAATGTTGCTGGACAGAGGCGGAATCGGCTGAAGCGAGGACGACGAGACTTCGGATTGCTAGGCACGCGAGATCTAACCAAAACAAACGTAGAGGAACTTAGATCCAACCTTAAAACCACAATTATGGAAAGGAAAAGGCTTACCCACCACTTTCTAAGGCTGAAACGCGGAAGAGACGGTGATTCGAGTTGCTGTTCGTGCGAGATCTGACCAATACAGACACGAGGGAGTCTTAGATCGGCCTTAACGAATACAAATGAGTGAGTATGAGACTTACCCACGAGGTTTCTTGCTGAAAAATGACACGGGAATGAGGACTCACGTGAGGGAGACTGGCGGCGACACACACACAGTAGCGACGAGGACAACAACCTCACGGGGACGATCCTACACGAGGGGGAAGAGAGAGCTTCGCGAAGAACAACCACGCGACAGGCTTGACGACGGCGGCGCTGCACGAACAGGGCGGCGCGACGAGCATGACGACGGCGGTGCTGCATGAACCGGCGAGGCGAGGTCAAGCGACGCGACGAGCATAATGACAAGGGCTGGGTGACGGCTGGCTGAAGCAAACGACAAGGGGCTGGGCAGCTGCTTCACGATAATGAGAGAAAGAGAGATCTAGAAGGGCTCAAGGGTTTCTTTTCTTTTTTTTTTCTCTTTTCCTTTTATTGAATAAAAACCCTTTTCCTAATCTTGAAATAAATCTTAGACAAAAGAAACCCCAATTTAAAAAGGAATTAAGATTTCAATTTAAATCCCCAATTTGAGTTTTAATCCCAATCTTAGCTCCTAAAGAATTCGAGATTTAAAACGATTAAGAGGAGTTTGGGTCTTTTGATATCTAAAATAAATATCAAATATTAAACCTCTAACTTTAGGAAATTTAAAGATTTAATTAAAAATCTCCTTCCCCTAAATTTTAGAAATTTAGTTTAACAACCCAAGGCTAAACTTATTCTAATTTTCCAAATTAGAATAAGAATGCTTACAAATCTCAAAATGATTTGATTTCGAAACGCGGGGCGTTACAAACTCCCCACCTTAAGAACTTTCGTCCTCGAAAGTCTCCAGCTCGAACAACTCAGGAACTAGGCTCAAACTGAGGCACAAGAGGAACGATTGATGTGTGTGGGTAACAACAACTCTTGAGACGAGTTGAGTTGAACACACAATGCTTGAAGCAAAGCTTGCCTACGAGCAACCTAACTTCTCACCAAGAACTCAAACTGCTCAACAAAAACGAATCCCACTTCGACCTTGCACGACCTACAAGGAATTTCGATTCGCTGATGCTACTAACACCACATAGGTTGTCAATGTCAGCTTAAACCTTGAGCTAAACACTTAGAACCTACCATCAACGACTTAACACAACTCCAATCTACAGGAAGCTACATCAACAACTTCACCAACTTAAACCCACCCAGTTGGTAAGTTTCAACCCCAACTTTGAATAGGCATCACTACCAGAGAAGGAACAAAACTCTGAAATGGCTTCCGCTGCGCCAACTCCTTCTTTTCAAACTATCCTTCAAGAATGGCCATGAGATGGCGCTAACACCACCGTTGGCACTTCCTTATAACTGCATACCAAGGTAACTTGTCGAGACGACAACTAACGCTGCAGACCTGACTTGATACTGATTCTCAATATCACCTTGGCTTTGGATTGAGGTCTCACTGTGATAGCGAGCATAGCTAGCTATTTTTTTCCTATTTAATTTAGCTAGTTTTTTATGATTTATTGTCCATTTTATTGCACTTAATTGTTTATTTTGTAGGGAAGTGTTGATTAGAGATTAAGCGTGGAATTGGAGTCCATCAGGTGTTCGGGACGCGAAAATTTGCCAAAGAACCGAAAAGATTCAAGTTAGAAGAAGCCAAGAGAGGGCAATCTGCAGGCTAGCGTCGAGACGCCACTATTGGAGCGTCTCGACGCTGCCTTTCCTTAATTAATTTGGGCGGCAGAGTCACAGCGTTGAGACGCTGTGACAAGAGCGTCTCGACACTCTCGGTTTTTCCATAATAAAAACGCGCGGCAGGACATAGCGTCAACGCTATGTCGATAGTGTCTCGACGCTATCGGCAGAATTTCATATATATATTTCTTTTCATGTTACGGATTGGGAGAGGCCAGATTGAGAGATTTTAGCCCTAATTTCGACTAGAGACCTACTGTGGGAGCTGAAGCAAGGACGAGGATTGGGAATCTCACTTGGTGGCACGAAGATCGAGACGGGGACGTGCCGGGTTCGACGACATTAAGTGTTTCCTTTCCTTTCCCTTATCTCTAGCTAGATTTAATGGCTTTTTCATGTTTAGTTGAGCTTGTAACACCATGTATGAGTAGCTAAACTTGTGGCTTAGGGGTTGATGTAGTCTTTTCTAACTTATGGATTGATTTATGGTATGAGTTGTGCAATGGATATTATGTTGGCAATCTTAATTTCATGCTTTCAATTAATTGGCCATTAGTTGAATGATTTAAGTGTTGAACCTTGCTTGGGAGAGGGGATTTAGCGTAGACTTTATTAAGGTTGCATGACTAAAGTTTTTATTCTAAGCTCGTGACGGATTTTAGATTAACTTTAGAATTGGTCAAAAAGAACTAAATACCATGCATGTTAATAAACTTAGATAGGGATATCAAGTTGGTTAATTTGCATGAGAATCAATTGTACTCGGGAGAGGTAGTTGTGATTAAAGGTTCTTAGGCTCATAATTCCATTGTGCATGATAACTTATTCCCTAAAATCAATCCTAGACTAAATTGGCGAAATCAATTCCCTAAGTGTTCTTTCAATTGAATCTCCATTGTTATTTGCTTTGATCTAGTTTTCTATCTATCACTCACTACTTTGTGTTCCCTAAATAAAATTGAGCGAGATTATTCACAATACTTGATTTAGCTTAAAAAACCAATCTAAAGGACGACACTCGTTTTTACGATCACTTTATTATTACTTGACCCGTGCGCTTGCGGTAGGAAAATTCCACATCAAGTTTTTGGCTCCGTTGCCGGGGATTGACACATTTAGTTAGATTAATATTGTGGAAAAATTGTTCGGTCTTAATTTAGGGTGTATTTTTACTTTTCTAGGTTGATTGCATTTTTCCTTATTTGTTTTTCTTTCCATATTTGTTTTTCTAGTTTAGTTTTTTTTTTTAGTTGTGTAATCTTTTCCTTATTTTTTTTTTTGTTATTTTTCTTTGATTTTCCTTTTCTCTTTAGTTAGATATTTTCCTTGTTAGTAAATTGCCTTAATTGTAATTTTCCATATTTGTTTCTTGTTTTCCTTAATTAGATAGTATTTTCCTTTTCTAGATTATATTTTCCATATTTAGATTGGTGGTTTCTTTTCTTTATTTTTTTCCTTATTTGTTTTCTTTCCTTTTTAGGATAGTATAGGTTGTTTATGCGAAGGAATAAAGATTTAATTTTGGCACCTTTGGATCCTGAGATCGAGAGAACAATTCATAGGCTTCGAAGGGAAAATAGAGAAATTATTCAAATGGCTGACCAAAATCCACATGAGGAGCCTTGGCCTATTAGAGACTACTTTCAGCCCATGTTTCAGGGGCAACAATCGGGGATTGTCTATGCCCCGATCAATGCCAACAACTTTGAGCTAAAGACCGGTCTCATTCAGATGGCTCGAGATTGTGCTTATAGAGGATCGCCCACCGAGGATCCAAATTCTCATCTAAAATCATTTTTAGACATTTGTGGGACGTTAAAAATAAATGGAGTTTCTGAAGATGCCATTCGCTTACGCTTGTTTCCTTTTTCTTTGCAGGATAAAGTACGAGATTGGTTGCAGTTTATTCCTTCTGGGAGCATCACCACCTGGGATGCTTTGGTCCAGGCCTTTTTTAAGAAATTTTCCCTCCTGCAAAGACGGTCAAGCTGAGGACCGAGATTGGGACGTTCCAACAACAATATGATGAGCAGCTGTTCGAGGCTTGGGAGCGATTTAAAGAGTTACTGTGGAAGTGCCCTCAACATGGCTACCCCGACTGGCTTCAGGTTCAATTGTTTTATAATGGTTTAACTCCTAGTACAAAAACGATTGTTGATGCAGCTGCAGGTGGGACTTTGTTGTCTAATACCGTGGAAAATGCTCGCATACTTCTAGAGGATATGGCCACCAACAGCTATCAGTGGCCAGCTGAGCGGTCTGCACCTAAAAAGATTGTTGCTGGAGTGTTTGAAGTTGACAAAGTAAGTGCACTCCAGGCCCAGATGACCTCCCTTGCTAATGCCTTTCTAAAATTTTCAGGTACAGGGAGTGCACAGTCAATTGAATCAGCTGCTGCTTTAGTATCTAGATCTCAGGAGGAGACCATTGAGCAGGTTCAGTACGTATCAAATTTTAATTCTAGGGGATATAATAATAATTCTGCACCTACACATTATCACCCTAACAATACGAACCATGAAAATTTCTCTTATGCTAATACTAAGAATGTTCTTAATCCTTCTGGTTTTGCCCCTCAAACTCAAGAAAATAAAAAATTAGAGGATCTTGTTGGAGCTTTCATTGTAGAATCTAGTAACAGGACAACCAAATTGGAGGAGACAGTCATTGCCATCAACACAACAGTGAATGGCCACAGAGCAGCAATCAAGAACATTGAGACTCAGCTTGGACAGTTGGTAAGTGTTGTAAGCACCATGAGTAAAGGTAAGGCCCCAGCTGAGCAAGAGAAAACCCAGATGGAGTATTGTAAGGCAATCACTGTGCACCAGGAGAAAGTTGAAGAGGAGCCTAAGTCTGAGGATTATGACATGCCCATTGGGGAAGCTGAGGAGGACACATCATCTGATGAAGCTGAAAAGCTTGAACTTGAGCCTCCTATTCCTTCTCCCACATTGATGGTCCTCAAAGACAGGAAAAAGAAAAAGAAGAAAAAGAACAATCAGGTTCAGTTTGATAAATTTATGAATGCTTTTATGAGTCTGAACATTAACATTCCTTTCGCAGAAGCATTAGAGATGCCCCAGTACAACAAGTTCATGAAGGAATGGTTAGCAAAGAAGCGAAAGGAAAAGAAGGTTGACACCGTATACCTTGCTTCCACATGTAGCACCAGAGTTCAACAAAAGGTACCTGAAAAAGTAGCAGATCCAGGGAGTTTTTCTGTTCCTTGCAGTTTTGGTACTTATTCTTTTAGAGCATTATGTGATTTAGGTGCTAGCATTAATATTATTCCTTTGTCCTTGTGCAAAAAGTTAGATATAGGTGAGATTAAATCTACTCCTGTTAGGCTCCAATTGGCTGATCAGTCTGTGGTTAGACCAGTTGGCATTATAGAATATGTGTTAATCAGAGTAGGTAGATTTTTCCTCCCTATTGATTTATATGTTATGGATATGGTGGAAAATCCTTCAATGCCTGTCATACTAGGAAGACCATTCCTCGCTACTGGGTGAGTGATTATTGATATTGAGCGTAGGCATCTCACTGTTAGAGTTCGAAATGAAAAAGAAATATTTAAAGCATTTGAAGACTCTAAGGGACACTCGGAAGTGCTTGTCATGGGCTACAAGAAAGGTGCAAGCAAGAGCACCTCTGTTAGATTCATAGAAAAGAAGCCTCCTTGATGCACGATAAACATGTCGAGCTAATGACGTTAAACAAGCGCTTATGGGAGGCAACCCAAGTAAGTTTAGTTGTGCTTGTGATTTATTGTTTGTTTTTGTGTTGTAGGTCTTGGTTCCAGTTTCTCCTTTGTTTTCAAGCTTCCATGAGAAAGGTCATCATCATTCCAGGGCAGTATTGTTCACTCCTTCCATTCTTTCTTTGTTCTCATGCTTGATTATGCCTTATTTTCTTTATACATTGAGGACAATGCATGTTTTATGTTTGGGGGTGGAATAGCATGTTTGTTGAGCCCTTGAGCATCTGAGTTCGGGCTATAGTTTTGAGCTTTCCTTGAATTGAGCATATGGTTGTTTTCTGGATGCTATTTTTGCATGACTATGATTTCCTAGGATGGGCTTTCTTGTCAATTTTCAAGCTTTCGATGTGTTGTAAGCATGAGTGCTCAAAAAGGGAGACTTTTTAAAATTTTTCTAGGAGATGTCTTGCATGAGTAGAGTATTTATCTTAGCTAGATTTAGAGTTGAATGCTTAGGAGCGAATTATTAGGTTCATATGCTTGTTGTCACCTCGATAGGTGTAGGGAAGAGCTAAAGAGTTAATTTTTTGCAAATTAGCATGTTTGATCTTGCCTAGGAGGAAAGAAAAGAATATATGCTTATCATGATCATGAAAGAAAAATCATTCTTGTGATTAATTTTGAAAGAAAAAAATTTATGTCATGACCTGTGCACATTATGCAATGAGTAATAAATTTTTAGGCAAAAAGAGCTACCCCTGTTGTAATCAGTTAGGCCAACCAGAGAAAACTCAGGTTAAGGGTCCCTGCAATGGGTGTGTGAAAGCTAGTGCCACATATACATGCTTGATTTAATTTACAATTTTACGCACCTAAGTATGGAGGAAAACAAACTAATTTGTTCCATTAACTCATTAGTGAAACCTTAGTGCCAGTGTAGAGGGAAGATGAGCTGAGAGTTTAATAATCCAATCCCGGGCTAGTAGAGTCTGATCTCGTTGAGTTAGATCTCGCTTGTGCAAGTTAATTTTGGAAAAATATTAATTTGTCTCCCTCATTGGTCCTTATGTGCATGTCTCTTGCTTGCTTGACTATTGACTTTTGAGCCTTGAGGATTGAGTCATGTTTGTTGCATCCATTCTTCCACTGTATGCTTGATTTTTAGTTTGCTCGAGGACTAGCAAAAGCTTAAGTTTGGGGGTATTTGATAGCGAGCATAACTAGTTATTTTTCCCTATTTAATTTAGCTAGTCTTTTATGATTTATTGGCCATTTTATTGCACTTAATTGTTTATTTTATAAGAAAGTGTTGATTAGAGCTTAAGCGTGGAATTGGAGTCAATCAGGTGTTCGGGACGCGAAAAATATGCAAAAGAACCGAAAAGATTCAAGTTAGAAAAAGCCAAGAGAGGGCGATCTGCAGGCTAACGTCGAGACGCCACTATTGGAGCGTCTCGATGCTGCCTTTCCTTAATTAATTTGGGCGGCAGAGTCACAGCGTCGAGACGCTATGTCGATAGCGTCGAGACGCTATCGGCAGAATTTCATATATATATTTGTTTTCATGCTACGGATTGGGAAAGGCCAAATTGAGAGATTTTAGCCCTAATTTCGACTAGAGACCTACTGTGGGAGCTAAAGCAAGGACGAGGACCGGGAATCTCACTTAGTGGCACAGAGATCGAGACGGGGACGTGTCGGGTTCGACGACATCAAGTGTTTCCTTTCCTTTCCCTTATCTCTAGCTAGATTTAATGGCTTTTTCATGTTTAGTTGAGCTTGTAACGCAATGTATGAGTAGCTAAACTTGTGGCTTAGGGGTTGATGTAGTCTTTTCTAGCTTATGGATTGATTTATGGTATGAGTTGTGCAATGGATATTATGTTGGCAACCTTAATTTCATGCTTTAAATTAATTGGCCATTAGTTGAATGATTTAAGTGTTGAACCTTGCTTGGGAGAGGGGATTTAGCGTAGACTTTATTAAGGTTGCACGACTAAAGTTTTTATTCTAAGCTCGTGACTGATTTTAGATTAACTTTAGAATTGGTCAAAAAGAACTAAATACCATGCATGTTAATAAACTTAGATAGGGATATCAAGTTGGTTAATTTGCATGAGAATCAAGTATACTCGGGAGAGGTAGTTGTGATTAAAGGTTCTTAGGCTCATAATTCCATTGTGCATGATAACTTATTCCCTAAAATCAATCCTAGACTAAATTGGCGAAATCAATTCCCTAAGTGTTCTTTCAATTGAATCTCCATTGTTATTTGCTTTGATCTAGTTTTCTATCTATCACTCACTACTTTTTGTTCCCTAAATAAAATTGAGCGAGATTATTCACAATACTTGATTTAGCTTACAAATCCAATCTAGAGGACAACACTCGTTTTTACGATCACTTTATTATTACTTGACCCATGCGCTTGCGGTAGGAAAATTCCACATCACACTGTGTGAGGGAAATGCTCTAACTCTTGGTTTGAGAACCAATGCCATTGAGAGCATCGTCACGAGCAAGCCCAAAAATCTCGAGACTTGATTCATGAAACCCAAGCAGCTGATAGCGAGCATAGCCAGCTACTTTTACTTATTTAATTTAGCTAGTCTTTTATGATGTTTGGGCCATTTTATTGTGCTTAATTGTTTATTTTGTAGGAAAGCGTTGATTAGAGTTAAAACGTGGAATAAGAATTTATCGGGTGTTCGGGACGTGAAAAGATGCCAAAGAACCAAAAAGATTCAAGTAACAAGGAGCCAAGAGAGGGCATTCTGCCCATTAGCGTCGAGACGCCACTCTTGGAGCGTCTCGACGCTAAGTTTCCTTATTGAGAATACGCGGCAGACTTACAGCGTCTCGACGCTGTGATAGGAAGCGTCCCGACGCTATCGCTTTTCCTTTTCTGAAACGCGTGTTTTGAAGGCAGCGTCGAGACAGCGTCTCGACGCTACGACGAGAAAAATAGAATAAAGGCTTATTTTCGGCTAGGTTTTGGGGGAGTTCAATTTGGGACCTTTGGGAGCCGTAAACAGAGCAGAACAGAGCACTTGGAGGCTAAAAACAAAGGGAGAGATTTGGAAATCAACCCATTGTTCGTGGGGATCGTGACAGGGACGTCGGACTCGGCCTACATTGAGTTTCCTTTTCCCTTTCCTTTCTTTAGTTAGATTTATGGCTTTCACATGATTAGTTGAGCTTGTATTTACATTCATGAGTAGCTAAACTTGTAGCTTAGGGATTGATGTAGTTGATTAAGTTTATGGATTGATTTATGGTTTAAGTTGTGCAATGTTATTGTGTTTGTAATCTTGATTTAATGCTTTCAATTAATTGGCCATTAGTTGGATGATTTAAGTTTCGAATCTAGCTCGGGAGAGGGGATTTGATCTAGACTTACTCAAGATTGCATGACTAAAGCTTACTTTCTAATTCATGACGGTTTTAGATTAACTTTAGAATTGGTTAAAAGATCTCATTGCCTTGCATGATTAATAAACTTAGATAGGGATATCAAGTTGGTTAATTTGCATGAGAATCAATTATACTCGGGAGAGGTAGTTGTGATTAAAGGGTCTTTGGCTCACAATTCCATTGTGCATAATAACTTATTCCTTAAAATCAATCCTAAACTAAATCGGCGAAATCAATTCCCTAAGTAGTTTTCCCAATTGAAATTCCACACTTTTTACTTGCTTTGTTTTGGTTTTCTTATCATTCATTCATCACTTTTTGATCCCTAAATAAAATTGGGCAAGATAATTCACAATACTTGATTTGCTCAAAAATCCAATCCAGAGGACGACACTCGTTTACACGAAAACACTATATTATTACTTGACCCGTACACTTGCGGTAAGCAAATTGCACATCAGCAGCAACAAGGCTATCCATGAGTCCGAAGACATAACAGAAGCTTGCAACGTTCAATCATACTTGGATTCCTAGGCATCCTCTTGAACGAAAATTCCTTGACCTTCATTAGAGAGATTGGATACAAACTATCCTAAGGGAACCTCCTGCTTAACTTAGAGGAAATCCTCAACTCTTTAGAAACGCGACACCAATCGAGCCTTGAAACGAACTAAGGAACAGAGGATCTAAACACAACGAGGCATCCATAAGAGTTGCAAAGCTGATTTAGGAAGATCCTATTCCCTTGAAGCTAGCCTATAAAAAGATGGTCTAAATAATAAGGCACCAAGGAAAAGGATACCCTAGCAATTCTAGCTTTAAGATTTGATGACAAACAATGCCACAAAAGCGAAGGAATGACTCATGCATACACACAACAACGAACAAATATGCACAAGACAAGCATAAAACACAAGAAAAGAGATTTCAAGCCAAATAATATAGACTTAAGAAGAGAAGAGATTACTAACCTTGAGCGAGGGGTACGTTGACTCCCCACCTTAGGAGCTCATCATCAGAACCATCGTCATCGTAAAGCTCTGGGTACTCTGCCTTGAGCTCCTCATCGATGACACAGGGCCAGAGCTCCTCAGTGCACGCCCAAGATCCTGACGGAGATCCTCTAACCTTCTGACTAGCTGGAGGCACTTCCACTTCGTGCTTCTTCTTGGCACCAGATGACGTGCCAACCTCTTGGGACTGCTCCGTCCTGGGGATGTCCCTATCCAACATCCGAGCGCTCACTAGGGCTGTTGCAAAGGTGGCTGGTCGACCAAGCCTGACCAAACCTCGAATTTCTACGCTGAGCCCATTAACGAATCGGTTAATCCTAATCTCTTCGGTGGCAACCAACCCCGGGACATGGCAGGACAACTCCTCGAACCTTCTGACGTACTGTCCTATGGACAAGGTCCCCTGAAAAAGTGAGACAAACTCCGCTACTTGCTCAACATCAGCAAAACAACAGCCAAAATGGTCTCGCACAAGACCTTTGAACCCTGACCAGGAAATGGGATTCTCTGGGCGGTTCTCGGTTTGACCCACAACCTTCCACCAAGTGCGAGCGTGGCCTTTGAGCATAAAAGCAGCTTCTTGGACCCATTGTTGGGCATTAGCTCCAACAAATTGAAATATCACTTCCAACGCAGCAGTCCATTCTACCACTGCTTCAAAACTTTCCGAGTGCCCATCGAATGAAGGAGGCTTCGCCTTCATGAAGCTCTTGAAAAACTGCATATCTCCACCACGAGCAGGGGCTCCATTTGCACCGACGTGCTGCAAGTTGTTCAGGAATGCATTGCCAAGCATCGCCTGCAATGCCTCTGCTGCCAGCACAAGAGGCGCTGGGGGAGGAACAGGAGGATTCGCCTCAAGATGCTAATTAACCTCGGGAACGTCTGGAGGGCCAGAACGTCCACTACCTTGACTGCTACTGGAACTCATCACCGAAAGGAAACGATGAACTCACTTAAGGAACAGGGATAAAAGGGACTAACCTCAGACTAAGGCAACAACCTAGGCTTTAAAGAAAACAACCTATGCCTACTAACAAACAACATCACACAAAGCAATCCCAAGGAAAACAAGAGCTATCTAGCAAGCTATGGGAGCATCCTACTCCTACTACCAAACAAAAGTCACACAAATCAAAGCAAACTATCTATCTGCCTATAGGGAGCATCCTAAACCTAGATACTATATAACAAGCAACAAAGGAAAACAACATGCTCGGACAAGGCAAACAAGTCACGCAACAGGAAATCAAGCAAGCCACAATAATTATGCAAATCAATCAAGTACATAAGAGACAACCAAGCCAACAGATAATCCAATCATACGGCAACATAAGAATATCTTAACCGGACCAACGTACCTGGTGATGGAGAGGAAAACGAGGAAGACCATAACCCTAACCATCCAAACAACCTAGATTTCCTAGGCCAGTCTACAGGAACAACTCTGCTCTGATACCAACTGTAACGCCCCGGGATTTTAGAAGCTATCCTAGCGACATTACTAACTCTTAAACCGAAGCTAATTGTATGCACCGAAAATTTCGACAGCATAACGGCATACATAGGACTAACCCAAAATTTTACTTTAACCTGCTATGCATAAAACACTTCTATAAAGAAATACTAAACGACTCCCCACTCCACAGCTCAGCAGAACATTCACAGAACCAACAGACAGACAGATCTCGCATAATCAACTATTAGATGAATCCAAGCACATCTTTAACAAAATCTTGAAACGACATTTCACACGAAACAAACTTGTTTAATCACTAACTGAATGAATCAATGGAGTTCTTTAAAACAAGGCAACTAGTTCTAGAGATTAACAACAACGAATTTGAAACTAAACAGTTGAGACAACAAAACCTTAGAAGCAACAAACACTACTACCCTAACCAACACCCAAGAAAAATGAAAGGCAAGAACAAGCTACTAGCTAAGGTCCATCCTCATACATATCCTCCGCATCACCATGGTCCATAACAATTCTTTAATTAATTAATCACCAATTAAATATCATATATTTAATTTCAGACCTTCTATTAGTTAATTAATTAATTATCCAATTTAATATCATATATTTAATTTCAGGCCTTCAATTAATTAATTCTATAATATGAATCAAATTCATATTAAAATTTGAACTCCTTCAAATTCTCTTATATCCTATAAATTTATTATGAATCAAATTCATATTAATATTTGAACTTCTTCAAATATTTATTTCTCTCATAGACTATAGTTTAATTAAATCTCATTTAATTTAAACTAAATTGAATAATTAATTAATTCATCTTCTAATTAAATACCATATATTTAATTAGACATATATTTGAATTCTTTCGAATATATCAATCTCTCAATATAATAAAGTTTAATCTCAAATTAGACTTTATATATTAATGCATCACTATACATTATACTAATTTGTATCTCATACAATTAATTTAATTCCCAATATGAATTTGAACTATTCAAATTCTCTCAAGATATATTTGTTCCTAATTACTCTTTACGAGCTAGCAGGGGGACCTAATGAACCTACAAATCAAAAGCTCCAATGATATGAGGTTAATGGATTAAACTCATTAATCAGGTTAACCAATATTCATTAACTGTGGGTCATTCCACTAAAGACCCACAGCTGAATTCTTCTCACTGTAGAACATTTATGTGTCCACGGATATAGACCTATACCGGTAAGTCAATCATTCACGAGTGCCGTAATCACAGTTGGGTCAAATTACCATTTTACCCCCTGTGTTACATCTGTCTCCTTAAGTACCAGTGCTCCTCTAATGAACAACCTGTTTATGGTCCAACCATTAAACAGAAAGTCCCTCTCGGGCCAGTGAGAGGGCGGGATCCCTTTGTTCAAGTCCCGGAGTCACCACTTAAGGGAACACTCATCTACTTCTCCTAGATGTGGGAAGGAGTGAATTCCTTCTTGTGTTGTCATGTCTCACTCGGTCTTGTCCCCAAAAAGGAAGGCATATTGAGTCGGCGTATTGGCCACTCTCACCCATGCTAATCAAAGGACAATCCTTCATGAGAAGGAGTTCATGACACACTCAGGATTAAGACTGAGTTAGCTAGGTCATCCTATTGAAACAGTAACCTTACTAGTTAACGATGTTATAACTAATGGTTGACTATTTCGTGGTCCGGTCTTATGCAAACTCATTGCATAGGATACCCCCGCTCGCATGTCTCCTACATGGACGCCTTGGATCAATACGTCTGTATCGAATACAAAGTGGGTCGTATCACATAGTGTTATCAGGATAAGGTACCCAACCTTATCCCTATACTATAGACCTTTTAGGTTGTTACTTGAACATCGATCCCCGTATGTCCCCACATACTAGTTCAAGTCACATGTAAACAACCTTGGATCTTAGTTTGTTGGATTTGAGTCAAATTGTGCAGTATTTAACAATAACACTTTATTGTAGAAATTCAATAACATTTTATTGAAACAAGTATACAATTTGTTTACATTCACTATCTACGAGTTTTAGGGCATAAAACCCAACAAAAATAGCATCCATAAAACAACCATGTGCTCAATTCAAAGAAAACTCAAAACTATAGCCCGAACTCAGATGCTCAAGGGCTCCTCAAACATGTTATTCCACCCCCAAACTTAAAACATGCATTGTCCTCAATGTATAAAGAAAATAAAGCATAATCAAGCATGAGAACAATATAAGAATAGGAGGAGTGAACAATACTGCCCTGGAATGACGATGTCAGTCTTTATAGAAGCTTGCAAGCAAAAGAAAAAGAGGCTGAGGAAGCTGAACCAAGACCTACAAAACAAAAACGAACAATAAATCAAAAGCAAAAAGGAAAACACAACTGAATTTCCTTGGGTTGCCTCCCAATAAGCGTTTGTTTAATGTCATTAGCTTGACGTGTTGACTGATAGGCATCAAGGTGGTCTAATGTCAGATGTCCCATCACTGGTGCTCTTCCTAACACCTCTCCTATAGCCCACCAACATGGTTTCTGATGTGTTCTTAGGGTCCTCAAAAGCTTTTAGAATCTCCTTCTCCTGCTGAACTCTGATGATCAGCTCCCTACGCTCAATATCAATTATGACTCTCCTTGTAGCAAGGAAGAGTCTCCCTAATATGATAGGCATGGCAGGATTCTCTTTAATATCTAACACAAAGAAATCAACAGGAAGGAAAAATCTACCTACTTTGATCAGAACATTCTCCACAATTCCATAAGGACTAACCACAGACTGGTCAGCCAACTGGAGTCTAACAGCAGTAGATTTTATTTCTCCTATGTTAAGCTTTTTACACAATGATAGAGGAATTATGTTTATGCTAGCCCCTAGATCACATAGTGCTCTACATGAATAAGTACCAAAATTACAAGGAATAGTAAAACTCCCTAGGTCAGATAATTTTTCTGGCACTCTCTCGAGCACTGCACGTCGATGCAAGGTATACAGTCTCCAATTGCTTTTCCTTTTTCTTCTTGTTGAGCCATTCCTTCATGAATTTTCTGTAGTGAGGCATCTGCTCCAAGGCATCTGAAAAAGGAATATTAGCATGCAATCCCATAAAAGCATCTAGAAACTTGTCAAACTTAGCCTTAGAATTTTTCTTTTTCTTTGATTTAGGAACTAAAACAGTAAGAGAAGGGATAAAAGGCTCAGGATTAAGCTTTTCAGCTTCGTTTGAGGTGGTGCCCTCCTCAGCTTCTCTAATGAGTTCCTCTAGTTCAGTAGTTTCCTCCTCGTGATGCACCACAATGGCTTTGCAGTACTCCAATGAAGATTTCTCCTATTCAGCTGGGGCTTTCCCTTTATTCATAGTGTGGACAACACCCACCAGTTGTCCCAGCTGAGTCTCTATGTTCTTGATGGTTGTAGAATGACCATTGACAGTAGTATTTAAGGCAATCATGGCCTCCTCGAGCTTATTTGACCTGTTACTTGATTCTGCAATAAAAGCTCCAACAAGATCCTCTAAAGACGTTTTACTTTCTTGCTTAGGAGTGAAGCCAGGAGGATTCAGAACATTCTTATTATTTGCATACGAAAAATTCTCATGATTTCTATTACTAGGGTGATAATGTGTAGGTGCAGAACTATTATTGTACCCTCTAGAATTAAAATTAGATACATATCGAACCTGCTCGAGATTTTCCTCCTGATTCTGGGATGCGAGGGCAGCTGCAGACTCGATCGATTGAGCACCCCCTGTACCTTCAAATTTTAAAAACGCATTAGCCAGGGAAGACATATGGGCCTGCAGTGCACTTAAGATTAAAGTTAATATTAGTTTGAGTAATGTCGGAGCATCCAGTTAATATTAAGATAAAAGTTTGAGTAATGTCGCTAAGTCGGAAATAGGACTTGGGGCATTACATTTATCCAGTTTAGCGCATTCTTTTTTGTTATGCATGCTTGTTTTTCAAATAAGTGGGCTTAGTTTGATTGAAGGTGATAGAAATCAAGCATCTAGAACTCTCCCAAGACCAGTTCTTTAAGGAGGGAAGATTGTAATGTCCGCAATTTAAAGGAAATTCAAATTAATTTAGCTTGGGAGTTAAATTGGAGTTAAAAGGGAATTTGAGAATTTTAATATTGGTGAAAATTTTAAATTTTGGGGCTGAGTGGCATTTTTGTAATTAAGCTGAAATTAGGGTCAAGCCCAAGCCCATTAGGGTTATTTTTAGCCACTCACGCAGCCCTAGGTCTTTCTTCTTCATCCCACTCTTCTTCTTCCCTTGAGCCTCGACCGGCAGCCTCAAGACCTCATCCCCAGCGTGTTTTTTTAGCAACTCCGGCGACTCCAGCAGCTACCCTGGCGGCGTTCCCTCCACGAAGAACAGAAGCCCGACGTCGTCCCCTCTCCGGCGAATAGAAGTCCACGACGGCAGCAGCGTTTCAGACCAACCCTCGCCGCGTCTCCCGTGTCTTCCTCGTGGGTTTTTCCAACGGTACAGTGGTGTAACGGCAGCAGGGCAACGACAATTCGAGTTTCGGGCCAACCAGCAACCTCTTTCCCGCGGTAGCACGCGTTCTCCAGCGTGGGTGGGTTATTTTCGGCAGATCTCACGATTGTACAACAGCTGAAAGGCGTTTTGGTGAGTTTCAGTGGTTGTAACCTTCAATCTCTAGTATTTTGATGTGATTTTATCCTTGGGTAAGTTAGATTGATGGTTGTGTGGGTTGATTTTAGTGTTTGATTGAATACCCATTCAATTTTTTTGTTCTTCAAGCTTATCCTTCCTTTTCCGACGAGATTACTTTAGTGGGTCTTTGGAGTCCAACAAGAAAAGAGTGAGAAATCGTTTGGTTTAGATCGTAAGCGGCGTTGCTTGAGTTAGTTGGATTCTAGATCGATCATATTTAAACCGAGGTAAGTGAACTTACTGTTGAACTCTTTTGAATTGGGTGGGAATACTTGATTTTCTAAATTTCTCGTGCTCATGAGTTGTTCTTGAAATTATTATTATTTATTAAAAGCATGAAAGTTGAGCATATTTCAATTATGCATGAGTTTATTGAAAGCATGAAAATTATTATTATTGTTTGTATTTGTTAATGTTTAAAATAATTGAGTTGGTGGTCTTTTGAAATTCCATTAAAGGGATTGAGTTTAAAATTATTTATGAGTTTTAATTCCATTAAAGGAATGAATTTAAATTAGTGTACATGAAATTGATGTACATTCGGAGATGCCTACACAGGGCTTAGGGACATGAAATTGATGTACCTAAGTCGAGGTTTGTGAAATTGACGACCTCGAGGTTTCGTGAAATTGACGGCCTCCGTAGGAGACATATGAAATTGATATGTCTAGGATATGCATGAAATTGATGTGTATCCTCCCTCCAATTAAAGTTTTAAACAAAGTTTAGAGCCACCAATATTATATTTATTGTTGATTTTAAAAGTGTTTTTAAAACGTGACCCAATCTCAATAGTAGGGTCACTTACTAAGTATTTAAAATATTCATTCTTTTCAAAAATATTTTTTTTCAGGTAAAGGCAAGGGCAGATGAAAGGCGATTGATGAGAGACCGTTAGATGACCAAGGGAGGACTTGAGTTCATCATTTATTTTATTCCGCGTTAAGAACCATGTTTTACTTTATTTAAATTGTAAATTTGTTTTAAAAAAATTCCTAGAGGCCTTGTACATTCATGTTTTAGAAATTCTTTAAGCTTATTTAAAACCTTTGAAATTAGGGATCCCGAATAAAAATTTTGCTTTAAAGTTTTTGTTTAAATTAGTGCTTTTGCTTTAAAACAATTTTATTTAAAAAGGCCTCTACAGCATGCATTATTGTCGTAACGGTCCCTTTAAGACTTATTAAGAAGTCGGGTCGTTACAGTTTTAGATGCTCGTCTGCTCGTCTTCTATTGTGTAGGGGAATGGTCCGGGTTGTGGGTTTTTTTATTGGTGTGATCCGAAAGTAGCAGAACACAGCAAGGAAGTGATTAACAAACTAAGAGATGAAGTTGATCGATCGAAGAAGATTGCACAAAAAAATCGCTGATTGGAGTGGTTGTATTGAATAATAATTGTAGTATTGGTGGGCACTATTGTGTATTTGGGTTTTGATTAGGAGGAACTGTAAAGTTTATGGATACATGAAGGTGGTGATGATTTGTTTTTGGGTTCTTGTAAGGATTATCTCTGTTGTAGCTATGTTGTTAATTGAAGGGTTAAAATCCCTTTGGCAGCGGAAGCAAACAAGATCAATCTCGAATTAAATATCATTTTCAGAAAAACCAATACGTTGGCAACAAAATCAGAAACAATTTCTAAATTACTAAGATTAAGCATGTTGTAAATTAGATCTAAAACCTATTTAGATCTAGAAAAACTTACTTGAATTTGGAGCAAACTGCACAATGCTCCAAGATTATTCTCGTTCTTGATCGTTCTTGATCTTCCAATCGACACCACCATTATGGATCATCCGCTATATCTCTTGGATTACTTGAGATTGGTTTGTGGGAACCAAAATCCGTCTTGGAAGGGAAAAATTCAGCAAGGTGATTGTTGTATTTTGAGAGAGAAACTAGAGAGAAAAATTCTCTCTGTTTTCTTGCGTGAATGAGAGAATGGGAGGTTCGTTAGGAAACTCCCTCTCCCCTGTACGATAAGTGGGGAGGGAGTTATTGCCCTATTAGATCTAGACCGTTAGATCTTAATCAAAACAATCTCGGCCATTAACTAATTAAATAATAAATATTTAATTAATTAATTAATTATAATTAATTTAATTAAATCAATATTAATTAAATGAATTATAATATAAAGTTTTTAATTCAATTTGAATCATATTCAATTAAATTAAATTGGCCATTCAATTAATTCTAAATTAATTGATCCCACATTAATTAAATATCAAATACTTAATTAATTTTATAATTGAATCATATTCAATTTAATCTCTCTCATTTAACCTATAGTTTTAATGTGCATCAAAATGTACATCAATATAAACTATAGTTTTAATTTGATTAAATCACATTTAACCAAATTAAAATTAAATTAATTAATTCTCCAATTAATTAATTCATGAATTAATCAAATATCACATATTTAATTAAATTCCTTATTCTCTCAATAATTAATTTCGAATCATATCCAAAATTAATTATAAATTTTAATTCTTTAATTAAACTTTATACTATAATGTATCTCCATACATTATATTAATTCCCTTTAATATCAAGACTAAATTATCTCAAAACCCGTTATGAGCTAGCAGGTGGACCTAATGGACCTACAGATCAGAAGCTCCAACGATACGAGATTGATTAGCTAAACTCATTAACCGAGTCAATCAACATTCGTTAACTGTGGGTCACTCCACTAAAGATCCACAGCTGCACTCTTCTCACTGTAGAATATTTCTGTGTCCATGGATATCGACCAATGCAGTAAGTCAATCCTTCACGTGTGTTCGTAACACCAGCTGGGTCAAATTACCATTTTACCCCTGGGTTACCTCTGGATCCTTAAGTACCACTGATCCCTCTAATGAACAACCTGTTTAGGGTCCAACCACTAAACAGAAGTTCCTCTCGGGCCAGGAGAGGACGACGCGCCTTTGTTCAAGACCCGAAATCAGCCCTTAAGGGAACACACATCTACTTGCCCCAATAGGGGAAGGAGTGAATTCCATCTTGTATTGTGATAGCGATCATAGCTAGCTATTTTTCTCTGATTAATTAAGCTAGTCTTTTACAATTATTTGCCCAAATTTATGCATTTTTATGTTTTATTTGTAGGAAGTATGTGCTTGAAGCTTAATTCATCAATTGGAGTCAAATGGAGCTTCCAATCTTTAAAAATAAAAAAAAAATTCATAGCGTCGCGACGCTATCGACAAATTTTCCAAAAATGCGGTATCGCGACAGCGTCGCGACGCTGTCACCAGATTTTCTATAAATTCCTCTTTTCAGCTACGGATTTGGGGAGCCCAATTGGTTAGATTTTAGCCCTAATTTCGACTAGAGACCTTTGGTAGGAGCTAAAGCAAGACCAAGGAGAGGGGAATCAAGCGAGAAGTTGTGGAGATCGTGACGGGGACGTGTCGGTTTCGACGGATTCGAGTTTTCCTTTCTCTTTCCCTTACCTTTTGTAGTTTTTATGGCTTTTCTTTCAATTAGTGTTTGTAGTTTAAAGACTATGAGTTACTAGTTGTTTGTCTTAGGGATTGATGTAGTTGTTTTAGTTTGTTGGATTGATTTGTGGTATGAATATGCATTTATTTTACCTATGCAATTATGGTTAAATGCTTTCAATTACTTGATCACTAGTTGAATGATTTGAGTGTTGAATCTTGCTCGGGAGAGGGGATTTGGCCTAAGACTTACTTTATTTAATTGCATGACTAAAGTAGAAATTCTAAGTTTGTGACGGGATTTGGAATAACTTTAGAAGTTGCTTGAAGAACTAAACTCAAAGTCTTGCATGTTAATGAACTTAGATAGGGATATCAAGTTGTTTGCATGCATGAGAATCAATTATGCTCGGGAGAGATAGTTGTGATAAAAGGTTCCTAGACTTGGTAGAATAATTGCATGTTAAATTCATCCCATTAATTAATCCTCAATCTTAATCAATGAAATCAATTCCCTAAGAATCTTTCCATTTCAGTCTCCACTTTTATTTTATGCTTTTTGTCTTTAGATTTATCTTTATCATTGAGTTTTGCTCCCTAAATAAAATTGAACAAAAGTATTCGCGATACTTAATTTGCTAGAAAACCAATCCAGAGGACGACACTCGTTTTACACGAAAACACTATATTATTACTTGACCCGTACACTTGCAGTAAGCAAAGTCCACATCAAGTTTTTGGCGCTGTTGCCGGGGATTGACATATTTAGTTAAATTAATATCGTGGAAAAATTGTTCGGTCTTAATTTAGGGTGTATTTTATTTTTTTAATTTTTATTTTGTAGATAGATTGCATTTTTTTGCTTATTTCTTTTTATTTTCCATATTTGTTGCATTCCTATTTTAGTGTTTTCCTTATAATTTGTTTTTCTTTCCATATTTGCTTTTCTAATTTAGTTTTTCTTTTAGTTGTGTAATCTTTTCCTTATTTGTTTTTTGTGTTTTTTTCTTGATTTTTTTTCTTTATTTAGATATTTTTCCTTGTTAGTCTTGTGCCTTAATTGTAATTTTCCATATTTGTTTCTTGTTTTCCTTAATTAGATAGTACTTTCCTTTTCTAGATTATATTTTTCATATTTAGATTTTTCCATATTAGATTTTTTCCATATTAGATTTTTTTTTTGTTTGAGTCTTTGTCATTTGTTCTTGTTGGGTTATTGTTTGATTGGAAGCCTAATTATCATTGTTGCTTTAATTGATTTGAATGGCTTTTTATTCAACACCATATTCCAATTTTTCATCTTGAAGTTATACCCCTTTAAATGAAAATTCTTCCTTGGAAAGCATAGTTCAAAATTATATTGAGGAGTCTAGAGCGAGGAGTCTAAAAATTGATGAAATCATAAGAGGACTTCAAGCTCCACAGGAAGTTAGTGAGGTGGGATCCACTTCCATAAGTTGTCTAGTGAGTCATGTGGTCGATGATTCATTGGCACCCATTCATGAGCGTAGTTCTTTCGATCTTGATGAGGATGAGCAGTTAGGGGTGAGTTGCATGAATAGTGGGGATGAATTGGAGAGTTTGAGCACCTATCAAGAACATGGTTGTGAGGAAGAAAAAGAAAATGAGCTTGTAGTGTCAGAGGAAGTTCAGGAGGTAGAGTTTGAGGTTGAAAAGCCTTCGTCTGTTTTATCTTCTCCATCCTTTGTATATTTTGATTATTCCTTTTTCTATTCTCACGAGTCTGTTTTAGAGTCAGAGTCTCTTTATTTTGATCTTTCTCCTTTTATGTTTATTTTAGTCAAAAATACCAAAAATAATTTTATTTCAGGGGCCCATGAGAAGCTGGTAAGCTTGCTAGCAATAGTGTGTTTTATTGATTCAAGAAAGAAGGGTCCAAAGAAATACGAGAATTTTTATGTGCCTTGACAGACTGCACGAGCACGTCGAGCTAGAGACGATAAACAAGCGCTTATGAGAGGCAACCCAAGTTACTTTGTTATTGTTTTTTTTTTTTGTCTTGTTGTTTTTGTTTTGTAGGAGTTCCCGTGCTCTTGTCTTTGCCAAGCAATCATGAAAAGGTCATCATTCCAGGGCAGTATCGTTCACTCCTCCTACTCTTTTAATGTTCTCATGATTGATTATGCTTTATTTTCTTTATACATTGAGGACAATGCATGCTTTAAGTTTGGGGGTGGATTATCATGTTTGTGGAGGCCTTGAGCATCTGAGTTTTGGCTATAGTTTTGAGCTTTCTTTGAATTGAGCATATGGTTGTTTTGTGGATGCTATTTTTGCATGCCTATGATGTCCTAGGTTAGGCTTTCTTGTCAATTTTCAAGCTTTCGATGAGTTGTAAGCATGAGTGCCCAAAAAGGGAGACTTTTGAAACTTTTTCTAGGAGATGGCTTGCATGAGTAGAGTATTTGTCTTGGCTAGATTTGGATTTGAATGCTTAGGAGTGAATTATTAGGTTCATATGCTTGTTGTCACCTCGATAGGTGTAGGGAAGAGCTAAAGAGTTAATTTTTTTTGCAAATTAGCATGTTTGATCTTGCTTAGGAGGAAAGAAAAGAATATATGTTTATCATGCTCATAAAGAAAAATCATTCTTGTTGTTACAATTTGAAAGAGAAAAAAAAAAGTCATGAGTTATGCGCGCAATGCAATGATTAATAAAGTTTAGGAAAAAAGAGCTACCCCTGTTGTGATCAGTTAGGCCAACCAGAGAAAACTCCGGTTAAGGGTCCCTGCAATAGGTGTGTGAAAGCTAGTGCCACATATAAATGCTTGATTTAATTTTCACTTATAAGCACCTAAGTATGGAGGAAAACAAACTAATTTGTTCCATTGACTCGTTAGTGAATCCTTAATGCCAGTGTAGAGGGAAGATGAGTTGAGAGTTTAATAATCCAATCCCGGGCTAGTAGAGTCTGGTCTCGTTGAGTTAGATCTCGCTTGTGCAAGTTAATTTTGGAAAAATTTTAATTTGTCTCCCTCATTGGTCCTTATGTGCATGTCTCTTGCTTGCTTGACTATTGACTTTTGAGCCTTGAGAATTGAGTCATGTTTGTCGTATCCATTCTTCCACTGTATGTTTGATTTTTAGTTTGCTCGAGGACTAGCAAAAGCTTAAGTTTGGGGGTATTTGATAGCAAGCATAGCTAGCTATTTTTCTCTGATTAATTAAATTAGTCTTTTACAATTATTTGCCCAAATTTATGCATTTTTATGTTTTATTTGTAGGAAGTATGTGCTTGAAGCTTAATTCATCAATTGGAGTCAAATGGAGCTTCCAATCTTTAAAAAAAAAAAAAAAAAAATTCATAGCGTCGCGACGCTGTCGACAAATTTTCCAAAAATGCGGTATCGCGACAGCGTCGCGACGCTGTCACCAGATTTTCTATAAATTCCTCTTTTCAGCTACGGATTTGGGGAGCCCAATTGGTTAGATTTTAGCCCTAATTTCGACTAGAGACCTTTGGTAGGAGCTAAAGCAAGACCAAGGAGAGGGGAATCAAGCGAGAAGTCGTGGAGATCGTGACGGGGACGTGTCGGTTTCGACGGATTCGAGTTTTCCTTTCTCTGTCCCTTACCTTTTGTAGTTTTTGTGGCTTTTCTTTCAATTAGTGTTTGTAGTTTAAAGACTATGAGTTACTAGTTGTTTGTCTTAGGGATTGATGTAGTTGTTTTAGTTTGTTGGATTGATTTGTGGTATGAATATGCATTTATTTTACCTATGTAATTATGGTTAAATGCTTTCAATTACTTGATCACTAGTTGAATGATTTGAGTGTTGAATCTTGCTCGGGAGAGGGGATTTGGCCTAAGACTTACTTTATTTAATTGCATGACTAAAGTAGAAATTCTAAGTTTGTGACGGGATTTGGAATAACTTTAGAAGTTGCTTGAAGAACTAAACTCAAAGCCTTGCATGTTAATGAACTTAGATAGGGATATCAAGTTGATTGCATGCATGAGAATCAATTATGCTCGGGAGAGATAGTTGTGATAAAAGGTTCCTAGACTTGGTAGCATAATTGCATGTTAAATTCATCCCATTAATTAATCCTCAATCTTAATCAATGAAATCAATTCCCTAAGAATCTTTCCATTTGAGTCTCCACTTTTATTTTATGCTTTTTGTCTTTAGATTTATCTTTATCATTGAGTTTTGCTCCCTAAATAAAATTGAACAAAAGTATTCGCGATACTTAATTTGCTAGAAAACCAATCCAGAGGACAACACTCGTTTTACACGAAAACACTATATTATTACTTGACCCGTACACTTGCGATAAGCAAATTGCACATCATATTGTCATGTCCCCAGCCCCCCACTTGGTCTTGTCCCCAAGAAGGTAGGCTTATTGAGTCAGCGTACTGGCCACTCTCACTCGTACTAATCAAAGGACAATCCCTCGTGAGAAGGAGTTCATGACACACTCAAGATTAAGATAGAGTTACCTAGGTCATCCTATTGAAACAGTAACCTAACTAGTTAGCGGTGTTACATCTAGTGGTTTACTATTTCGTTGTCCGGTCATATGCAAACTCATTGCATAGGATACCCCCGCTCGCATGTCTCCTACATGGACGCCTTGGATCAATACGCCTGTATCGAATACCAAGCGGGCCGTATCACATAGTGTTACCAGGATAAGGTACCCAGCCTTATCCCTGTACTATAGACCTTTTAGGTTGTTACTTGAACCCTTGATCCCCGTATGTCCCCACATACTAGTCCAAGTGTCATGTAAACAACCTTGGATCTTAGTTTATTGGATTTGGGTCATATTGTGCAATTCTAGACTTAATATGACAATAACATTTTATTGCATAAACCTCAATAACACTTTATTGATACAAGTGTATAATTCGTTAATCATTCACTATCTACGAGTTTTAGGACATAAAACCCAACAGTTAATTCTATTGAACTTTGATGGATTTTGCTTCATCTTTTGTCCATCTTATCATCCTTGTTCCTTACCTTATGTTGCTTACATAATTTGGAAGTTGATAACTAATAAGCACACCTTGGTAGTAATGTAAGGTTTACAGTTTTGGTCCCTATTGAATTTATACACTTTTTGGTCCCTGATGTAAGTTATACACTTTTTGCTCCCTAATTACAAACTTGTGCAACATATCCCTGTTTAAACACAATGAAAATATACACAATGGGATGTTAGTAATGTAAGGTTTACAGTTTTGGTCCCTATTGATTTTATACACTTTTTGGTCCCTAATGCAAGTTATACACTTTTTGGTCTTTGATTACAAACTTGTGCAACATATCCCTTTTTAAACACAATGAAAATATACACAATGGGATGTTTGTAATGTAAGGTTTACAGTTTTCGTCCCTATTGAATTTATACACTTTTTGGTCACTGATGTAAGTTATAAACTTTTGCAACTTTGGGCCCTGTTTAAGCACAATGAAAATATACACAATGGGATGTTATGCACTTTTGGTCCCTGTTTTACAAAATGAAAATATACACAATGGGATGTTATGCTCTTTTGGTCCCTGTTTTACAGAATGAAAATATACACAATGGGATGTTATGCACTTTTGGTCCCTGTTTTACACGTTCCAGCACAAACTTGTGCAACATATCCCTGTTTAAACAGATCAGGACAGTGTTAAAGTCCCTATTTTACATATAAAAAATATACACATCTAGCTGTTATGCACTTTTGATCCCTGTTTTACACGTTTCCAGCACAAACTTGTGCATCATATCCCTGTTTAAACACATCAGTATAGTGTTAAAGTCCTTGTTTTCCCATTGTAGTGAAATGTGATGGTGAAGCGCCTAGAAGACCTCCATGTTGAATGTTTGGGAAATCGAGCTCAATCTAAGGAAAACGTGGAAATCGAAGGGCAAAACAGAAAATCGAAGAGAAAAACATAAAATGTTTGGATGTTTGGAATCATTTGGAACTTACATTTCACCAACAAGTGTCACCTCGAACAGCCGATTTTGCCCTTTTTCAATTCGTTTTCATCAAACTTCGCCCTTCTGTTCGTAAAAAAAAAAAAAAAAAAAAACCTAAATGTAAAAAAAAATCGTGTCTTCCTCATGAAATCAAATGACAATGTTGCCTCCAATCAGCCAAGCAAGCAAGAACGAACGGATTTTGAGCTTTTACTAACCTTCAGCGCAAGGAAAAGACTTTCGAAGCAAGCACAATGTTCGTCTTCTTCTTCTTCGCCTCGTTCGTTCGACTCTCTGTTCTTTCTTTCAATCGTGGTTCTTTCGAACGTTGGGGGTTTAGTTCTTTTTTTTTCCTCAAATTTGATTTAGCATGTATAAGTTTAAATCAGATGGATGGAATTCTTTTGATCCAACGGTCGAGATGTAACCAAATTTTAAGTTAATGAGATGGAAAAAATTCCACGTCAATAGCCACTTCAGAATGCCATGTCATTTTAATGAGCATCACATCATCTCCACATTAGTGATTTCACGGAAGTTGAACGACAGAGACCAAATTGCTCCTTAACTCAAACCTCATGGGGTAATTTTGTTGAGTTTGAAAACTCAGGGACCAAAATGAAACCTAACTCAAACCTCAAGGACCAAAAGTGTATGTTTCCCAAAAAAACAGTATTTTAAAAAACTTTACTAAAATTATGTTTCATTCTCATATATTTGTAAAGATAATCCAACCATCTTTTCTTTTAGGGCACTTGCACATATAGCAAAATAGGTCAAAATAATTTCAAATATAGCAAAATCTAAATTTATTTGCAAATATAATAAATTCTAAGAACCAACCCGTGTATATGACTAAAAAGTCCATAAAACATGACATCACTTATAGAAGCCTATCAACGACTATCAGTGATAGAATTCTCATCAATGATATCATCAATTATCACTGATAGAATTTTATCGTCTATCAATGAATATCACATAAAATTTAGTTCAATTTAGTTCAATTTGAGTATCTAATTACATATTAACGTTTTCATTTTCTATCTTCTTTTCCTAGAATGTGCATGAGCTCACTTCTCAAAACCAACATTACTGAGATATTCTCCATATAATAACATGTATCAACTTTATCTATATCATATTTTATTCAAATTCATCATACAAGATTTTATGCAACTAATATAAATATTTACGATGCTTATACAAATAGCAAAATAGACTCTTTCCCTTACTAATAGTCACTTATAAATCAATGATATTAATAACTATCACAAATAGAATTTATTTGTATTGAAGTCTATAGTCACTGATAGACTCATATTATTTGATAGAATCCTATTTGTATTAAGGTATTGAAATCTATTAGTGACTATCATCAATGAAATTATTTGATCTATTAAATAGTAAAAGTCTATCAGAGACTATCATTGGTAGACTTCTATCATTGATAGAATTTTATATATATTGAAGTCTATAAGTGATAATCACTTACATAATTATATTTGTATTGAATTTTTTTTTTGTGACAATCGACAATAGACTTAATACAAATAGAATTCTATTGGTGATAGTTATTGATAGACTTCAACAAATAAAATTTAGTTCAATTTGAGCATTACTAATGTTTAGGTGATAGACTATATATCATTGTGAGTGGAATCTTTTAGTGATAGAAACCTATCGCTGATAGACTTTAATCACAATTTAAATTATTAGTGATTAAAAATCTATCACCGATAAGTGATAACTCAAATGATAGATTTTCAATACTATTAGCGAATGTCACCGATAAACTTCAATACATATAGAATTATATATGTGATAGTCATTGATAGATATGAATATAAAAAAATTAGTTCAATTTGAGCATTTCAATTTCTTTTCATTTGGATTCCTCTTGCATTTGCGTTTTTCACCTGTGGCCATGACAAAGATGAAATTCTAATAAATGATACCAGTCTATCAGTGACTATCAAATATAGAATTATATCAATGATAGTGACTGATAAAACTATCAATGACTATCATTGATAGAATAAAGTGCAAAACAGGAATAATAAAAATTCATTTTTAATAGATTTTTCATTTTTTCAATTTTTTTTCTCAATTTAGTTATATTTGCAAATAGGAAAACATAAACTGCTTCCCATTACAATAACGCCTATAACAAATTTAACTTTCTGGAAGGGAAAAAAAGTAAATAAATAAAAAGGAAAAATGAGATAAAATAATGAACACGACATGAATTAAACACGAAACCTTCTAATCTGGAGTCAGACGTGCTACCACTACGCCACAGATCCAATTGTCATGATTAGTAAAATTTATTTATTATTAATAAAACAAAAAAATAAATCGAGCAATAAAAATGGGATTTGAACCCGACTTGATTAAAATCTGTCACTGATTAGTGATAACTCAACTGATAGACAAGTGATAGTCATCGATAGACTTCAATACAAATAAAATTCTATATGTGATAGTTATTGATAGATTTTGTTGATGGTCGATTTTGGCCAGAGGAACTCACCTGACCTTCACGTGCCACCAACGGTAAATTTGTAGATGAGGGGGGAAGACGTGGCCTGCAAGACAGTAAACCTGCACACCGGTGTGGTGCTCGCCACACCGGCTCCAATGCTTAAGTCAGCAAACAGAACGGTAGGGAGTGGAAAAGTAAGAGCAAGAGGAGAGAGTAGAGAATATAGAATAGTGTTTAGGGATAGAATTCGGGTTCCCTTCTTCAGTTGTGAAGAGGGGTATAAATACCTGTTCATCCTCCTAGCGCTTTTAGAGTTTCGAAGGCGTTTTAGGTCAAACCAGGCAAAACCGGGGCTGACGGAGGCGGTAGGGGCCTAACGGCATCGGACGGACTCGGCCCGCGCGAGCGGGCCGAGGGTCGGCCTCGGCCATGGGCCGAGGCTGAGTAGGGGGTCGGGCCAAAAACTCGACCCCTTCGGTCTTGGCCCGTCCCACTTGCCGATTTTGCCTCTTTGGTCCATCTTTTAGCCTGATTTCTCCCCGGTTGTCCTCGTTAGCTCCTTGTATATCGGGGTGGTCCAAAATTGCCTATAACATTAAGCCCCCACTCTTGAATTGGGATTCGGGGTGACTTATTGCTATAAGTTGAGCTCCTTAAGCCCGATTTAAGAGTAATGACCCTTGCCTTGGGCTGGCTTATGTGTAGCTTTGTTGTCATCCTGCCAAGTAGGATAGAAGTAGACACTCCCTGAAAAGGGGTTAGATGAAATGGAAATGAAAAAGGGTGAGAGATTACAAAAGTGGTGTTGGTCGGCCTCGGCCTCGGGAAGAGGCCGACCAGCGAGACCCCCGTACTTGGTTATTCGGAGCGCCTCAATCCAATTTCTAGTCTGCAAGAGAGAAGTTAGGGAAGAGGCTAGGATCGACCTCGGCCTCAAGCCCCCGTTAGCCTAAAATTTGGTTCCCTGCATCCACATATCAGTCCTTGTAGGAAAATAATAAGAGAATAGGTTTGAACATGTAAATTTTAGTAGAACATGCTAAACATAGGTGCTTTTTGTTTAATAGGGAGTGCATATCCCCGGTTACTTGCTTTTTGTTTAATAGGGAGTGCATATCCCCTCTGTAGCCCCCAATCTTAAGTAGAACTTCACTGAAACATAAAGTATAGTTGAGTAAATAGGAGAATACCTTTAAAGTTTGTGCTTGGCCTTGGCAAGAGGTGCTCGGTCCCGACTTCTGCAGGGTGAGCCTGACTTAGATGAAGTGTATGGACTCATGCCAGGTGAGGTGAGGTAGACTCGTTGGTCCAGGCTCACATAATCTCACTCTGGATGAGGCGAGGTAGACTCGGTAGCCCAGGCTCGCCCGATGTGAAGATGCTTAGGCCAGGTGAGGTGAGGTAGACTCGATGGTCGAGGCTCACGTGGTCTCACTTTGGGTGAGGCGAGGTAGACTCGATAGTCTAGGCTCGCCTGACGTGGAGATACTCAGGCCAGAGGAGGTGAGGTAGACTCGTCGGTCCAGGCTCACGTGGTCTCACTCTGGGTGAGGCGAGGTAGACTCGGTAGTCCAGGATCGCCTGATGTGGAGATACTCAGGCCAGAGGAGGTGAGGTAGACTCGTCGGTCCAGGCTCACGTGGTCTCACTCTGGGTGAGGCGAGGTAGACTCGGTAGTCCAGGCTCGCCTGATGTGGAGATGCTCAAGCCAGAGGAGGTGAGGTAGACTCGTTGGTCCAGGCTCACATGGTCTCACTCTGGATGAGGCGAGGTAGACTTAGTAGTCCAGGCTCGCATGTCTTGATGCTTGAGTCGGTTGCCTTGTGCACACTCCTGAATACTGAACTTTAATGGTGAAACTGTAAGGCTATCAATTAAACTTTCACACTTTGAATGAAGAAAAAATACTCAACCTATACTAGAGGCAGAAACAAAGTAAATAATGTCTAATTACATGATAGAATGCAATAAACGAAAAACCCTAAAACTCCATAAGTTCAGATTCAGTGTTGATGGAAGTGTGTGCTGCTCGGCCTCGGCTCATTCTCTGGTCGGCCTCGGCCCTCTGTGGCTTGACAGCTTTTAGTGCGGTCCAGTAACACTCCCTTGATTCCTTCTGCTCTCCCTTGACGACTCCCACACCGTTCGGAGTTGGAAATTTCAGTAACTGATGGTAAGTTGAAGCTATGGCCTTCATCTCATGCAAGGTTGGTCTTCCTAGGATTGCATTGTAGGCTGACATACAATCCACAACTAGGAAGTTTATCATCTTGGACTCGGCCTCGGTAGGCCGACCATGTGCTCGGCCTCGGCAAAGGGGTCGGGCCAAAAACCCAATTTCTCCCCGGTTGTCCTCGTTAGCTCCTTGTATATCGGGGTGGTCCAAAATTACCTATAACCGATTTTAATACAAAAAATTTAGTGACTATCATTGATAGAATAAAGAGGGCAAAACAGGAATAATAAAAATTCATTTTTAAGGAAAAATGAGATAAAATAATGAACCCGACGTGAATCGAACACGCAACCTTCTCATCTGGAGTCAGACGTGCTACTATTGGGCAACGGATCCAATTGTCATGAATAGTAAAATTTATTTATTATTAATACAAATAAATAAATAGAGCAATAAAAATGGGATTTGAACCCAACTTGATTAAAATCTGTTACTAATAAGTGATAACTCAACTGATAGACAAGTGATAGTCATCGATAGACTTCAATACAAATAAAATTCTATATGTGATAGTCATTGATAGATTATAATACAAAAAATTCAGTTTAGTTTGAGCATTTGAATTTCGATAGTGACTGATAGAACTATCAATTACTATAATTGATAGAATAAAGGGCAAAACAAGAATAATAAAAATTCAATTTTAACCGATTTTTCATATTTGCATTTTTTTCTCAATTTAGTTATATTTGCAAATAGGAAAACATAAATTGTTGCCCATTACAATAACGCCTATAAAAAATTGAACTTTCTGGAAGGGAAAAAAAAGTAAATAAATAAAAAGGAAAAGTTAGATAAAATAATGAACCCAATGTGAATCGAATACGCAACCTTCTGATCTGGAGTCAGACGTGCTACTATTGCGCCACGGAACCAAGTGTCATGAATAGTAAAATTTATTTATTATTAATACAAATAAATAAATAGAGCAATAAAAATGGATTTGAACCCAACTTGATTAAAATCTGTCACTGATAAGTGATAACTAAACTGATAGACAAGTTATAGTCATCGATAGACTTCAATACAAATAAAATTCTATATGTGATAGTCATTGATAGATTCTAATACAAAAAATTCAGTTTAGTTTGAGCATTTGAATGTCGATAGTGACTAACAGAACTATCAATTACTATAATTGATAGAATAAAGGGCAAAACAAGAATAATAAAAAATCATTTTTAACAGATGTGTCATATTTGCATTTTTTTTCTCAATTTAGTTATATTTGCGAATAGGAAAACATAAATTGTTGCTCATTACAATAACGCCTATAACAAATTTTACTTTCTAGAAGGGAAAAAAGTAAATAAATAAAAAGGAAAAAAGAGATACAATAAAGAACCCGGACTTGAATCGAACACACAAACTACCATTGCGCCACGGATCCAATTGCCACAATTAGTAAAACTAATTTATTATTAATAAAACCAAAAATAAATTGAGCAATAATAATGGGATTTGAACTCGACTTGATTAAAATTTGTCACTGATAAGTGATAACTCAACCGATAGACAAGTGATAGTCATCGATAGACTTCAATACAAATAAAATTCTATATGTGATAGTCATTGGTAGATTCTAATAAAAAAAATTCAGTTTAGTTTGAGCATTTGAATTTCGATAGTGACTGATAGAAATATCAATGACTATCATTGATAGAATAACTATCATTGATAGAATAAAGGGCAAAACAAGAATAATAAAAATTCATTTTTAACAGATTTGTCATATTTGCATTTTTTTTTCTAAATCTAGTTATTTTTGAAAATAGGAAAACATAAATTGTTGCCCATTACAATAATGCCGAAGTAAATAAATAAAAAGGAAAAAAGAGATAAAATAATGAACCCGAAAGAATCGAAAACGCAACCTTCTAATCTGGAGTCAGACGCGCTACCATTGCGCCACGGATCCAAATGTAATGACTAGTAAAATTTATTTATTATTAATAAAACCAAAAATAAATTGAGCAATAATAATGAAATTTGAACACGACTTTATTACAATTTGTTACTGATAAGTGATAACTCAACAAATAGACAAGTGATAGTCATCGATAGACTTCAATAGAAATTAAATTCTATATGTGATAAACATTGATAGATTCTAATACAAAAAAATCAGTTTAGTTTGAGCATTTGAATTTCGATAGTGACTGGTAGAACTATCAATGACTATCATTGATAGAATAAAGGGCAAACCAGATTTTTCATATTTGAATTTTTTGTTCTCAATTTAGTTATATTTGCAAATAGGAAAACATAAATTATTGCCCATTACAATAACGCCTATAACAAATTTAACTTTCTGGAAGGGAAAAAAAGTAAATAAATAAAAAGGAAAAAAGAGATAAAATAAAGTACCCGACGTGAATTGAACACACAAACTTCTGATCTAGAGTCAGACACGATACCATTGCGCCACGAATCCAATTGCCACAGTCAGTAAAATTAAATTATTATTAATAAAAAAAATAAACTGAGCAATAATAATGGGATTTGAACTCGACTTGATTAAAATTTGTCACTCATAAGTGATAACTCAACTGATAGACAAGTGATAGTCATCGATAGATTTCAATACAAATAAAATTCTAAATGTGATCGTCATTGATAGATTCTAATACAAAAAATTCATTTTAGTTTGAGCATTTGAATTTCGATAGTGACTGATAGAACTATCAATGACTATCATTGATAGAATAAAGGCCAAAACAAGAATAATAAAAATTTAATTTTAACAGATTTATCAAATTTGCATTTTTTTTTTCTCAATTTAGTTATATTTGAAAATAGGAAAAATAATGAACCCGACGTGAATCGAACACGCAACCTTCAGATCTGGAGTTACACGCGCAACCATTGCACCACGAATCCAATTGCCACAATTAGTAAAGAATATTTATTATTAATAAAACCAACAATAAATTTAGAAATAATAATGGCATTTGAACTCGACTTGATTAAAATTTGTCACTGATAAGTGATAACTCAACTGATAGACAAGTGATAACTCAACTGATAGACAAGTGATAGTCATCGATAGACTTCAATACAAATAAAATTCTATATGTGATAGTCATTGATAGATTCTAATACAAAAAATTCACTTTAGTTTGAACATTTGAATTTCGATAGTGACTGATAGAACTATCAATGACTATCATTGATAGAATAAAGGCCAAAACAGGATTAATAAAAATTTATTTTTAACAGATGTTTCATATTTGTATTTTTTTCTCAATTTAGTTATATTTGCAAATAGGAAAATATAAATGGTTGCCCATTACAATAACGCCTATAACAAATTTAACTTTCTAGAAGGGAAAAAAGTAAATAAATAAAAAGGAAAAAAGAGATAAAAGGATTAATAAAAATTTATTTTTAACAGATGTGTCATATTTGTATTTTTTTTCTCAATTTAGTTATATTTGCAAGTAGGAAAATATAAATTGTTGCCCATTACAATAACACCTATAACAAATTTAACTTTTTAGAAGGGAAAAAAGTAAATAAATAAAAAGGAAAAAAGAGATAAAATATTGAACCCGACATGAATCAAACACGCAACCTTCTGATCTGGAGTCAGAATAAAATATATTTATTATTAATAAAACTAAAATTAAATTGAGCAATAATAATGGGATTTGAACTCGACTTGATTAAAATTTGTCACTGATAAGTGATAACTCAACTGATAGACAAATGATAGTCATCGATAGACTTCAAAACAAATAAAATTCTATATGTGATAGTCATTGATAGATTCTAATAAAAAAAATTCAGTTTAGTTTGAGCATTTGAATTTCGATAGTGACTGGTAGAACTATCAATGACTATCATTGATAGAATAAAGGGCAAAACAGGAATAATTAAAATTCATTTTTAACAGATTTGTCATATTTGAATTTTTTTTTCTCAATTTAGTTATATTTGCAAATAGGAAAACATAAATTATTGCCCATTACAATAACGCCTATAACAAATTTAACTTTCTGGAAGGGAAAAAAAGTAAATCAATAAAAAGGAAAAAAGAGATAAAATAAAGTACCGGACATGAATTGAACACACAAACTTCTAATCTAGAGTGAGACACGCTACCATTGCGCCACAAATCCAATTGTCACAATCAGTAAAATTAAATATTATTAATAAAAAAATAAACTGAGCAATAATAATGAGATTTGAACTCGACTTGATTAAAAATTTTCACTGATAAGTGATAACTCAACTGATAGACAAGTGATAGTCATCGATAGACTTCAATACAAATAAAAATTCTATATGTGATAGTCATTGATAGATTCTAATACAAAAAATTCAGTTTAGTTTGAGAATTTGAATTTCAATAGTGACTGATAGAACTATCAATGACTATCATTGATAGAATAACGGGCAAAATAGGAATAATAAAAATTTATTTTTAACAGATTTTTCATATTTGCATTTTTTTTTCTCAATTTAGTTATATTTGCATATAGGAAAACATAAATTGTTGCCCATTAGAATAACGCCTATGAAAAATTTAACTTTCTCGAAGGGAAAAAAAGTAAATAAATAAAAAGGAAAAAAGAGATAAAATAATGAACCCGACGTGAATCGAACACAACCTTCTGATCTGGAGTCAGACGCGCTACCATTGCGCCACATATCCAATTGCTACAAATAATAAAATTTATTTATTATTAATAAAACAAAAAATAAATTGAGCAATAATAATGGGATTTGAACTCGACTTCATTAAAATTTGTCACTGATAAGTGATAACTCAACTGATTGACAAGTGATAGTCATCGATAGACTTCAATACAAATAAAATTCTATATGTGATAGTCATTGATAGATTCTAATAAAAAAAAATCAGTTTAGCTTGAGCATTTGAATATCGATAGTGACTGGTAGAACTATCAATGACTATCATTGATAGAATAAAGGGCAAAACAGGAATAATTAAAATTCATTTTTAACAGATTTGTCATATTTGAATATTTTTTTCTCAATTTAGTTATATTTGCAAATAGGAAAACATAAATTATTGCCCATTACAATAACGTTTATAACAAATTTAACTTTCTGGAACGGAAAAAAAGTAAATAAAAAGGAAAAAAGAGATAAAATAAAGTACCCGACGTGAATTGAACACACAAACTTCTGATCTAGAGTGAGACACGCTACCATTGCGCCACAAATCCAATTGCCACAATCAGTAAAATTAAATTATTATTAATAAAAAAAATAAACTGAGCAATAATAATGAGATTTGAACTCGACTTGATTAAAATTTTTCACTGATAAGTGATAACTCAACTGATAGACAAGTGATAGTCATCGATAGACTTCAATACAAATAAAAATTCTATATGTGATAGTCATTGATAGATTCTCATACAAAAAAATCAGTTTAGTTTGAGAATTTGAATTTCAATAGTGACTGATAGAACTATCATTGACTATCATTGATAGAATAAAGGGCAAAATAGGAATAATAAAAATTTATTTTTAACAGATTTTTCATATTTGCATTTTTTTTCTCAATTTAGTTATATTTGCATATAGGAAAACATAAATTGTTGCCCATTAGAATAACGCCTATAACAAATTTAATTTTCTGGAAGGGAAAAAAAGTAAATAAATAAAAAGGAAAATAGAGATAAAATAATGAACCCGACGTGAATCGAACACGCAACCTTCTGATCTGGAGTCAGACGCGCTACCATTGCGCCACGGATCCAATTGCCACAAAAAATAAAATTTATTTATTATTAATAAAACAAAAAATAAATTGAGCAATAATAATGGGATTTGAACTCGACTTCATTAAAATTTGTCACTGATAAGTGATAACTCAACTGATAGACAAGTGATAGTCATCGATAGACTTCAATACAAATAAAATTCTATATGTGATAATCATTGATAGATTCTAATAAAAAAAATTCAGTTTAGTTTGAGCATTTGAATATCGATAGTGACTGGTAGAACTATCAATGACTATCATTGATAGAATAAAGGGCAAAACAGGAATAATTAAAATTCATTTTTAACAGATTTGTCATATTTGAATATTTTTTTCTCAATTTAGTTATATTTGCAAATAGGAAAATATAAATTATTGCCCATTACAATAACGCCTATAACAAATTTAACTTTCTGGAAGGGAAAAAAAGTAAATAAATAAAAAGGAAAAAAGAAATAAAATAAAGTACCCGACGTGAATTGAACACACAAACTTCTAATCTAGAGTGAGACACGCTACCATTGCGCCACAAATCCAATTGCCATAACCAGTAAAATTAAATTATTATTAATAAAAAAAAAATAAACTGATCAATAATAATGAGATTTGAACTCGACTTGATTAAAATTTTTCACTGATAAGTGATAACTCAACTGATAGACAAGTGATATTCATCGATAGACTTCAATACAAATAAAAATTCTATATGTGATAGTCATTGATAGATTCTAATACAAAAAATTCAGTTTAGTTTGAGCATTTAAATTTCAATAGTGACTGATAGAACTATCAATGACTATCATTGATAGAATAAAGGCAAAATAGGAATAATAAAAATTTATTTTTAAAAGATTTTTCATATTTGCATTTTTTTTCTCAATTTAGTTATATTTGCATATAGGAAAACATAAATTGTTGCCCATTAGAATAATGCCTATAACAAATTTAACTTTCTGGAAGGGAAAAAAAATAAATAAATAAAAAGGAAAAAAGAGATAAAATAATGAACCCAACGTGAATCGAACACGCAACCTTCTGATCTGGAGTCAGACGCGCTACCATTGCGCCACGGATCCAATTGCCACAAATAATAAAATTTATTTATTATTAATAAAACAAAAAATAAATTGAGCAATAATAATGGGATTTGAACTCGACTTCATTAAAATTTGTCACTGATAAGTGATAACTCAACTGATAGACAAGTGATAGTCATCGATAGACTTCAATACAAATAAAATTCTATATGTGATAATCATTGATAGATTCTAATACAAAAAATTCATTTTAGTTTGAGCATTTGATTTTCGATAGTGACTGATAAAACTATCAATGACTATCATTTATAGAATAAAGGACAAAACAGGAATAATAAAAATTTATTTTTAATAGATTTGTCATATTTGCATTTATTTTTCTCAATTTAGTTATATTTGCAAATACGAAAGCATAAATTGTTGCCCATTACAATAACGCCTATAACAAATTTAACTTTTTGGAAGGGAAAAAAAGTAAATAAATAAAAAGGAAAAATGAGATAAAATATTGAACTTGATATGAACCGTCTGGTCTGGAGTTAGACGTGCTACCATTACGCCACAAATCCAACTGTCATGATTAGTCAAATTTATTTATTATTAATAAAAACAAAAATAAATTGAGCAATAAAAATGTGATTTGAACCCGACTTGATTAAAGTTTTTTTTTTCAACTAAACCCAAACATTTTTTTTCATTGATATTTGACGTACAAAATTGTGTGAGGAAAATAAACAAAAAAGTTAGGAAAAAAAACAGTCAACTTGAACCTTTGATTTAGAACCCCATGTTAACCCATACTAGTTTAACCCAAACTAAAATAATCTGCATCCGAAACACAGACTATTTTATGTCAGACTAAAATATTCTACATCCCAAACACAGACTATTATAACCCCAGACTATCATAATCCCCAGACTATTATAACCCCTAGCTATTATAACCAACTCAATGCTCCAAACAGCCTCTAAAAGGTAAATTTTTATAACAAATTGACCTAATAATTTTTATAACAAGTAGCTTATTTTCAAAATTGAAACGTTTTTTTTCACATTGGATAGATGTTAGGTAATTTTTTTTTTGACATATGTTAGGTAATTATCTATTATTAATAATCTATAATTTATAATATAATATCTATCTATAGTAAAAAGTAAGGACTTCTAAAAAACATTTTTAGAATAAAATACCCCTTTAAATTTAAGATAATTACATTTTTAGTCGATAAGATACCATTGATGGTCGGACTACGTGCTCTTATATAGAAGTTTGAAATGGTCATGTGCAAGGCATAGATATCAAACGACGATACAGATTTTTACATGTGTCAGCGACAATAATTGAGTACATAGAGAAATAATTTCAAAGGTGGCCGAAAGGATATAGGACCCCTGATTGGCATCTTATCTCTTTGGAATCTTTCTTTTTGAAAAGTAAATATTACGATGAGATTTTCTTGTTGGTGGAACAGGACCCTCACTTAACCTTATCTCTTCGTAAACGAATAAAGTAAAAAGCATAAAATTACAAAACGCTAAAATACAACACACTACTGGAAAGAAAAGAAAAGCGATAATGATAGATGGGATATGTCTGCACAATCTTTGAATCTCGTTTTTATCTCTTCGTGACGAGGTGATGATGTCACCCAACTTCTCTTGAATGGCTTGGATTGTACTACCTTACGTCAACAGTATTGATCTTCCTAATTCATCAAGAATCGGATGCATCTCAGGACTTACTCAGCTTCCCTGCCATTACTGCCTTAAGCATCCTCTCTTTCTCCTTTGAAACTATTTGCATCTTTTCCTAACCGAATCCAATAATCCTCACTAACCGCGTTGGCCCGTGGTTGGTTAGTCCACTTAGGAAGCTTGTTATCTCCATCATTCTCCCCTTCAATCGGAAATCAGAATGATATTAATTATAATAAATTTCTATTTAAATAAATTATATTCAATACTCCTAAAAAAGTTCAATATGATTTTATTTCTTATTAGTTGGGTTTTTTAAGACTATTTTTTAGTTGGCTAAATAGTTTTGTTTCATTAGTTTTTTTTTTTTTAAATAGAAAGAATGATTTTATTTCATATAAATTTTCTCTCAATTTAATATTGTTGTATCTATTTTTTTTATTTTTTGTTTTTTAAGAGATATTTACATTAACAACCTTAATATAAATATGATTTTTCAAATGTAAGAAGTTTAAAATTCTATAACAATAACATAATTAAAAAAACCAACTCATATTCAAATATTATTGAAATAAAAGAGAAAGTCAAATTTATATTGTTGATGCCAAAATTCGGGTAGGGAAACTCATTTGATCTTCACGTGACAACAACGATGAATTTATTTGAAGGGGAAAAACATGACTTGCAAAATAAGTGAAAATTGAACACTGGTGAGGTACTTGTCACACCGACTCTGATGCTTAAGTTAGTAAGGGAAAAGATGAGATATGGCAAGTAGAGAGCAAAAGGAAGAAAGAAGAGTTCAGAAAGTAGGGTTTCGGATCCCTTCTCCAAGGTTGAAGAAGGGTTTATATATCTTAGCTAGTTTTTGGGTTTTCAATTCCGTTAGTGGAAGCGTTGAGACCGATTCATAGTTAGTTATTTTAATCTAAAATACCAATACATTGGCAAAAACCTAGAACTTTTCTATGATTTAACAACTAGGCTAAGCATACAACATTAGATCTAATCTAAATAGGATAATCATACATAACCGTCGTCTGACGACTCTAATAGATCAAGAACATCTTTCTTGATTACAGGGACCAAACTTGCAGCACCTCTTGGGACACCACCACAAAAGCCTTCCACTGCTATCATATGAGATCAGGAACATAGATGTGGGACTACCTTATCTTGAATTTTGGGAAAAACCACCAGAGAAAAAGTTCTCTAAACCTCTAAAACATCGTTGCTAAACACAATCAATAGTTTATTAGGGTTCTTTGATTGATTGTTTGCAAATTTGATTGGATTTGTGCAATTGTTTGAATTGCTTGTGTGATGGGTTAAGGCAAATATAACTAATACGGTAAATATTTGTTTTTTCAACAATGTCTTCCTCAATCATCGCTCTACTAAAAAACAAAAAATTAATCGGCGATAACTTTCCTACGTGGAAATCCAACCTTAATACGATTCTGGTTGTTGAAGATCTTTGGTCCGTCTTAACGGAGGAGTGTCCTCTAGTTCCCCCTCGTAATGCAACCCAAGCGATAAGGGATGCATACGACCGCTAGACTAAGGCAAACGAAAAGGCCCGTGTCTATATCTTGGCAAGCTTAACTGAAGTTTTAGCCAAGAGATATGAGAACGTGGAAACAACAAGGGAAATTATGAATTCCCTTCAGGAGATGTTTGAATTACCATCCTACCAGCTTCACCACGAGGCTCTGAAAAAAGTTTTCAATGCCCGCATGGAAGAGGGTCAGTCTGTTCAAGAACACGTTCTCGATATGATGAACCAATTCAATATTGCAGAGGCTAATGGTGGGGTCGTCAGCAAGAGGAGTCAGGTTGCGTTTATCATGGAGTCTCTTCCACAGAGCTTCATGCAATTTCGAACAAACGCTAGCATGAATAAGATTCAATTCAACTTGACCATCCTTCTGAATGAGCTACAGGTTTACCAGTCCATGCAAAAAAGCAAGGGCAAGAGTGTTGTTAAAGGAGAGGCCAATGTGATCCATTCCAAAAGAAAGTTCCTGAAGGGTTCATCCTCAGGAACTAAACCTATACCTCAAGCTTCTTCATCGGAGCAAATTCAGAACAAGAAGGGTGACAAGGGGAATGCTCCTACTAAAGCTGTACAGGGCAAGGGGAAGGCCAAGGTTTTGGCCGATAAAGGCAAGTGTTTCCACTACAATGTGGATGGACACTGGAAGAGGAACTGCCCTAAATACCTTGTTGAGAAGAAGAGAGAAAAGGAAGGTAAATTTGATTCACTTGTTTTAGAAGCTTGCATTGTTGAACATGATGAGTATGTCTGGCTATTAGATTCGGAAGCCACTAATCATGTTTGTTCTTCTTTTCAGGGAAATAATTTTCAGCAGCTTCAAGATGGTGAGATGACACTCAAGGTTGGAACGGGAGATGTCATTTCAGCAAGTGCAGTGGGAGTTGCGAAGTTGTTTTTCATAAATAAGTTTTTATTCTTAGAAAAATTGTATATTGTTCCTAAAATTAAAAGGAACCTTATTTCTGTTTCTGGATTGTTGGAACACAATTATTCTATTTCTTTTAAGTTAAATGAAGCGTTCATTTTCCGAAATGGAATATTTATATGTTCTGCTAAACTAGAAAACAACTTGTATGTTTTAAGACCAACCGACACTAAAGCTATTTTAAATCATGAGATGTTTAAAACTAGTGAAACACAAAAGGCAAAGAATTTCTCCAAAAAGTAACAACACATATCTTTGGCATTTACATCTTGGTCATATTAACATCGAACGGATCGGTTGTTTGGTAAAGAATGGACTACTAACTGAGTTGGAAGATGATTCATTATCACCCTGTGAATCGTTTCTTGAGGGTAAAATGACTAAGAAACCTTTTACTGGAAAAGGTTATCGTGCCAAAGAACCTCTAGAGTTGATACATTCGAATCTTTGTGGTCCAATGAAGGCAAAAGCTCAAGGAGGTTATGGATATTTCATCTCTTTCATAGATGATTATTCTAGATATGGTTACTTATATCTAATGGGTCATAAGTCTAAAGCTCTTGAAAAGTTTGAAGAGTTTAAGACTGAAGTTGAAAACCTATTAGGTAAGACTATTAAAACACTTCGATCAGATCGAGGTGGAGAGTATATGGATCAAAGATTCCAATATTATATGATAGAACATGGAATCGAATCCCAACTCTTAGCCCCTGGTACACCTCAATAAAATGGTTTATTAGAAAGGAGAAATAGAATCTTATTAGACATGGTTCGTTCAATGATGAGTGTTGGGTTCCTAGAGTGAGTAAAAATATGGTATAAAAAGACTCTAGAACTCTGTGCAAGTATACACAGTCCGCAACAAGTAATAAGTATTATCAATCCAAGGCCTGAACTAGCTTCCACTTTATCTATTTTGTATAACTCTTTAATGATTTCAAAGATAGTAAAAATAATTGTTTTTTATAAGAATAATGCTGAAGCAAAATAAATGACAGAACAAAAAATAATCAAATAGGCAAACAGATTAGAAACAGGCGTTGGTCAGGATTTAGTAATTGTTTCGAAAGATGCTCTAGCAATATTATTGATCATGCAAAACTCTCGCAGTCTTATTAGCAGATTCCTCCCGGAACTCCGGATCTTTTGGAATGTGTTTCAACCCCAATGAAGTACTACCGATCAAGCACTAGGCAACTGGCTATCCCTAGCTCAGTTACTGGCGTTCACCAATACACAATGATCTAGTGTGATTAATCGCCACACACTCCCTAAATCATCCCTTAAACTAGAGAGAGGTATTCATACTGGCTGGCCAGGCGGGCATAAAATATAAATGGGCACAACAATCAATCAAGATGCATTAATCAATATTTATTACTAGAAATGAAGCACGACAATCACATTGTTCCTAACCAACGCCTAAACTACTTAGTTCATAAGATGCATGGAAACACACGTTACAATCTGAGTAAGCATGTCCATGACTACAAGATAAAACAAGAAAAGATTAATTCCCTTGAACAGCTTGCAATCGATGGTCTTCTTGATGGTCTCCAATCTCTCCTCTGTTCGGCTCCCAAAGGTGGAAGTATTTTCCAAGAATGGAATGTTTTCTTCCAAAAGTTGAATGTTCCTCCCCACAGATGGAATGAATTTGACTTGGGCGGCTACCTCCTTTTATAGAGTTGAGGAAAGCTTGAATTAGGTTGACCTAGACACGTGGATGGCTCTCCTTGCTCCTTTATCCCGAAAATTACTCAACAGAAATCGGTTCATTTAGTTGGCTAACGAGTTGTGACGTGGCAGTTTTGCTCCCAGCTTTGCTGCAGCACAGAATTTGCTCCCTCTAGTCGCTCAACAACATATTCTGCATAAAATAATTTTCAAAGCTTCCATTCTTCCAAATGGGTTAAAACATATAATATCTATCTAAAAGCAACCCTATTAAGCACAAAAGACACACAAATCCTTATAGAAATGAGGCCTAAATAACTACCTTTTGGACAGTTATCACACCCCCAAACTTGAACTATTGTGCGTCCCGAGCAATACTAACCAACCTTCCCTTAAGAATTCAAAACGTTAGACAAAGAATAACTTAATCAAACCAGACAATCCAACACTACCTTCAACCTTTACCTGAGCACTCAGCAAAACCAAGCTCTGCTGCAGCAATTTAATTCCTCCAGCATGGACAAATAATCACCACTTTTAACTCAATTCTAAGAACTTGCCACAACCTAGCTCTATTATCAGACATTTAAAACACATTTTTCAGGAGGTTTATATTTTTGTTTTTCAGACTTAAAGCAGCCCTACTGTCATAAGCTCTTAAGCATGGGATGACCCACTTTATGGTGCAATATACCCTTGCCTCAAACTCATCACCAACTAGACTGAATACTCATTGTAAAGCTAAAAAATCCTTAGTTATTCCATCTCTTGCCCCTCAGAATGGCAACATTTTATGATGAAGCTCACCTAAGTTTTGGAAGACAGAAAACTTCTGGATCATCATTCATCCTTCAAAACTTTTGCTCCATGAATTTTCTCAGCAAAATTTTCAACAATCCATTTTTTTAGCAAATAATTAATTTTTCTCATTTTTTCACATTTCCTAGGTCATCTTTTGACGCGAAGACAAACTGTGGGTATCACAAATGTCCCTGGTTACTCAACAACCTAACAAATTTTAAATGAAGGAGATGAATGCTCGAGCAACAATTGGAGTAGCAAAAAGTCCCCCAAACTTGAATTATTCATTGTCCCCAATGAATCATCAATTTTGCAATTATACCCCTAAACTTAAATTTTTCTCTCTGAATTTTCAATCTAAGCGTGGGACTAGAACTAAGCATAAAGTGGATCATATAAGTCGACATTACCTCCAGAATCTTCTTTGCCGCAGCAACAGACCAGGCTAGAAGAAATGCTCAAGCAAAGGGTTTCTGGAGATCAGAATACCTTGATCTAATTAAGCTTAATCAGTCCAAGCTTCAAAAATTCAGAAGAAAATTAGTCAAGTTAGAATTACTCAGTGCTCATAGAACAGAAACAATTAGGAAATTTCATTAAAACATAGAAAAGAAATTCCATAAACAGAGATATATTTTGTTAGAAGCAGAAAAAAATTTTTAAAAAAAGAAACAAGCAATCATAACAGCAAGCAGGGTAAAACATGCGCAAGCAAACAAAAATGGAAAAACAAAAGTAATGCTCGCTCCAGACCATCACATCAGTCAATCTTCCTGACCCTGCTCTTCATCATCATCTTCTTCTCGTTCAACAGGTGGGGGCGGTATCCAAGGATTAAATAAATCATCGGGAAACACCGGGAAGGCCTGATATAGCTTGGAGAAATTGGATTGCAAGGCCCTCCTGAGTGTGTCATCTCTCCTTTTAGCATAGGTCCAATAGGTTTGAGCTTGCCTTTCAGCAAACTCTTGCCTACTGGCCGACAGTGCCAGTTGCTCTAGGATCTGATGAATTCCACACACAAGCCCACCCTGGCGAGCCTCTTGCGTACCCTGAAGCCGCGCCAGATTAGGCGTATCAATGATTCCCTTATCAAGCAGAATCACATCCCTCTAGAACCGTGGACACTCCTGCCCTGCTGCATAACATCGTGATCGTGTTTGGGAAAAACAGCTTCCCCACCTTCTTGCGCCAGCAACTTAGAATCTCATTCGAAATAATTTTTCCAACATCAATACTCAGGGATCGAAGAATAGCGAATATCAGAATCACTCGGTCGCGAGACACTGTTGAATCATGCGTAGTCGGCAGCAAACACAGCTTGATGAAGCCCAACCAAGTATTGGCTTCACTCTTTAGATAGGCAACTTGAAACGTGCGTTTCTCCATCTTAGATAGCCTCCACTGAGCCTCATCAATTCCAACCTCTCGGACCGTCGCATTCAACTGATCACTGGACGGTGCCACGACCATCTCATTAAAGGCCGCGTGTGAGAAGTCCTGGAGATTGAATAACGAGTTGATAGCCCCTAGGCTCCAGTCAACAGGTACTCTTCGAACTATGGCCTAAAATTCCTCTGCATTATCAATATTCACATAAAATTCTTGAACAATATTCGAATTCACTGGGTCCGGTTTCGCACAGAACTGACTCCACCCAAGATTTTCAATTCCTACTCTTAAGAAATGGGGGAGATCGCCACCGAACCCTCTTTCGAATAAGAAATCCCTTCGTAGAATCTCTTGGTATTTTGCTCGAGCAAGGTCATTGATGAAGCGGAAAAAAGGTCCTTCTCTTACTTCCTCCACAGGTTCATCTGATGCTTTAGCAATTCCTTTGCCCCTGCCTTCTCTAAGCTTTCTCAAATTCTCCTTTGCTGCTTATTCTCTCTCTTTGTCCTCAGCTTCTTTTTCCTTTCGTTCTTCCTTCTCTTTCTCAGAATCTGACGACCGTGGTGATGGGGTATCAGTTCGAATCACCTGAATGCGCCCAACTTTTCGCTTTATGCAGCGTCGTTTCGGTGCTTCGGGCATGATGACCTCAACACGGGCCTCTTGCTCCTGTTCATTCTCTTTTTCAGGCACTACTTCCACCTGCTTGTCTCACACCTCGTCAACCTGCTGCTCTTGATTCTCTTCTTGAATTTTCTCCGCATCTACGACTATCGGTTCCACCTCTTCTGGATTTCGTACCTCATTTTCTTGCGGATTTCTTTCTTGTACTGAGGCAGTAACATCATCTGTTGCCTCCTGGACCTCTTCCTGTTCTGCAGCCCTTTGTTGTCTTCTTCTTCATTTAGCTTCTTTCTTTTATGGCGTCTTCTTCTTCTTTGCTTTCCTTTTTTGCACTTCAGGGGTAATCGGTACCTCTTCCTCCTCATTCTCCCTTTCTTTTCTTGCTCGTGTTTTTGCCATTAGAAACTCAAAGGGGTGTTGTAGATAATAGCAACAAAAACAGAGGAATGCAAACAACAAGATTGAAACAAGAAGTCGAAGTGGAAAAACTTACCAGGGTCTGCAAATAAATATAGCTCCAGCAATTTGAAATCTTAACCGAAAAGATTTGCTTTCATTAAATAATATTACCGTTCAAAACGATATGCAATCTTTGAAATTTAAATCCATCAATGGTAAATTCCTAAATTTTAATCGCCCATGGTAAATAACCATGCGCTGTCCAATAGCAAACCCTTGGATCATATCTGTGTGACACGTAGCTGAAGGATTGGAATTCCGTAATTCCGTAAAGCGAAAGCATGATTGGGACCGATTCGTAATTAATTTTGTTTAATCTAAAATACCAATACATTGACAATAATATTAGAACTATTCTAAATATATTTAATATTAGGGATTTTATTAAAATCAAAATTAATATGAATCCAATTCATATTAAATTTATTTGAACTCTTTCAAATATTTTCTTTCCTAATAGGAAAAGGTCTCTAATTTTAATAATGAATTAATTTACCCAATTAAATATCATATATTTAATCTTAGGGATTTTATTAAAATTAAAATTAATATGAATCTAATTCATATTAAATTTATTTGAACTCTTTCAAATATTTTCTCCCAAGAATTAATTTTTGAAATTAATTCAAAAATTATATTATAAAGTTTCATAAACTTTATATTATAATGCATCAATATACATTATACGATTCCTCAAATAAATTGAACACTTTCAATTTACAATTTATACTTAATTGCCTCAAGTCTCTTTACGAGCTACCAGTGGGACCTAATGGACCTACAGATCAGAAGCTCCAACTATACGAGACTAATTGGCCAATACTCATTGACTAAGTTTAGTCAACATTCGTTAACTGTGGGTCACTCCACTAAAGACCCACAGTTGCACTCTGCTCATTGTAGAATATTTTTGTGTCCATGGATATCGACCAAGCAGTAAGTCAATCCTTCACGTGTGTTCGTAACACCAGCTGGGTCAAATTACCGTTTTACCCCTGGGTTACCTCTGGTTCCTTAAGTATCACTGATTCCTCTAATGAACAAGTTGTTTAGGGTCCAACCACTAAACAGGAGTTCCTCTCAGGCTAGGAGAGGACGACGCGCCTTTGTTCAAGCCCTAGAATCAGCCCTTAAGGGAACACACATCTACTTACCCCAATAGGGGAAGGAGTGAATTCCATCTTGTACTGTTATGTTCCCAGCCCCCATTCGGTCTTGCCCCTGAAATGGTAGGCTTATTAAGTCGGCGAACTGGCCACTCTCACCCATACAAATCTAAGGACAATCCCTCCTGAAAGGGGTTCATAACAGACTCAAGATTGAGATTGAGTTACCTAGGTCATCCTATTGAAATAGAAACCTAAACTAGTTAACGACGTTACATCTAGTGGTTACTATTTCGCGGTCCGGTCTTATGCAAACTCATTGCATAAGATACCCCCACCCGCATGTCTCCTACATGGATGTTTTGGATCATTGCATCTGTATCGAATACAAGGTGGGTCGTATCACATAGTGTCACCAGGATAAGGTACCCAACCTTATCCCTATACTATAGACCTTTTAGGTTGTTACTTGGACACTGATCCCCGTATGTCCCCACATACTAGTCCAAGTTTCATTTAAACAACCTTGGATCTATTAATGCATACTCGATTATTCAATAACCAAATTACTGAATTACTCAAATAACACTTCATTGAGATCGATTAATTCGTTTCATTTACTATCTACGAGTTTTAGGGCATAAAACCCAACAGTGGCTTCATCATATGATACATGCAAATTTACCTGTTAAAAGAAAAATCCAAAATCCAAACGGTAAAAATAATAAATTCACAACGAAACCCCTCATATTCGGACGGTTTGCTTTAGTCATAATTTTGCCACAACAACATTCTGAACAAAATATTACCTGAAGAGTCATGGATACGGACTTTAAATTCAAAACCAAAGATCACATCGGTAAATTCAAATTTAAATTAACCGATCAAATCAAATCTTAACATTTATTTTTAATTGAAGCCGAATAAACTAGAGAAATCTTTATTAAACCGACTCTAATCAGAATTTAAACAACCGAAATGAATCTAAATTTAAAATCTAATAAAATCTAACTAATTACAAGATAATTCAATGAGATAAATAAACTGAAAATAGAATCTAACAAAATCAAATTCAATTCATAGCAGAATAGATAAAATCTAAACTACCGAAATAAAAATATTCAAAACTAAAATCGACCCAAAATAAATCATACAGAACTAAATCTAAAATACTTGAAATTAAAACAAATCAAGATAAATCAGCGAGAAAATAAAAACAAACATTGGGAGCTCAAAATATTGCTCTATGACATGCTCCCGCAAAATTCTTTCTCTCTCAATCATCAACCAACTTTAGGGAAGGATATTTCGACTAAAACTCCTCTCCCCATTAATGCTTCACACGTTGTCCATTCACTTTGAACACTCTCTCATCTTTTTCATCCTGCAAAGTAATTGCTCCATGGGGGAAAAGCTCAATCACAATGAATGGCCCTGACCATTTAGATTTTAGTTTCCCCGGAAATAATTTCAATCTAGAGTTGTAAAGCAAGACTTTCTGACCCCTGACAAACTCTTTAGATTTAATTTTCTTGTCATGCCACAGCTTAGTCTTTTCTGTATACATTTTCGCATTTTCATAGGAAAATTGGTGAAATAACTCCAATTCATTAAGCTGCAGCATTCTTATTGCTCCTACACGACTTAGATCAAAATTCAACTTTTTCAAAGCCCAAAACGTTTTATGCTCAAGCTCTAATGGTAAATGACAAGCTTTCCCATATACTAACCTATAGGGAGACATACCTAAAGGAGTCTTATAGGCTGTCCTATAAGCCCAAAGAGCCTCATCCAACCTAAAAGACCAATCCTTCCTAGATGGATGGACTACTTTCTCTATAATAGATTTAATTTCCCTATTACTAATTTCAGCTTGACCATTTGCTTGTGGGTGATAAGGGGTAGCTATCCTATGCTTAATCTCATACTTAGCTAAAAGCCTAGTTAAAATATTATTAACAAAATGTGTACCCTCATCACTCACTAGAGCTCTAGGTGTTCCAAACCGCGCAAAGATGTGTGATTGAAGAAACCTTGCAATTGTCTTGGGATCACTCTGATGGCATGCGATGGCCTCTACCCACTTGGACACGTAATCAACTGCCAATAAGATAAAAACATTGCCATTAGAACGGGGAAATGGCCCCATGAAGTCAATACCCCATACATCAAATAATTCAACTTCTAAAATGTAAGTAAGAGGCATTTCATCTCTAGGCCCTAAGTTTCCTCTCCTTTGGCAAGCATCACATTGCTTGTAGAACCAATGGGCATCTTTAAATAAGGTAGGCCAGAAAAATCCACAATGCAAAATCCTCATAGTTGTCCTCTGACCACTGAAATGACCTCCATACGGTGAAGAGTGACATTGCTCCAGGATTTCCTTTGCTTCATCACCTTAAACACACCTACGAATAATACCGTCAGAGCATTGCTTATACATAAACGGCTCATCCCAATAGAAAAATTTTGCATCATGCTTAAACTTTTTCTTCTGCCTCCAATCCATGTTAATAGAAGTTACTCCCTTTACCAAAAAGTTGGCAATATCAGCATATCAAAGGGCATCCCTGACTATCTTTACCTCAACAGCAAAAAACTGCTCATCTGGAAAAGAATCTGAAATGGCAGATTGCTTCAGCAAAGATGATGATGGATCAAGACGAGATAAATGATCTGCAATGACATTTTCTGATCCCTTCTTGTCCTTTATCTCCAAGTCGAACTCCTGCAATAATAAAACCCAACGAATTAGTCTAGGCTTTGCATCTTTCTTAGACATTAAATACCTTATTGCTGCATGATCCGTGAACACCGTGACTTTGGATCCAACCAAATATGGTCGGAATTTCTCAAAAGCGAACACAACAACCAACAACTCATTTTCCGTAGTTGTGTAGTTGACTTGTGCCTCATTTAAAACCCTGCTTGCATAATATATAGGATGGATAAATTTGCGCTACTTTTGCCCCGGCATAGCACCTACCACAGCATCACTTGCATCACACATTACCTGAAATAGTAAATTCCAATTAGGTGCACAAAGAATGGGTGTTGAGATTAAAGCAGCTTTTAAAGTCTCAGAAGCCTTCCTACAATCTGCATTAAAGTCAAAAACATGATCAGTACACAATAAGTTACAAAGAGGTTTACTAATTTTGGAAAAATCCTTTATGAACCTCCTATAAAATCTAGCATGACCTAAAAAACTCCGAATTTCCTTCACTGAATTCGGTGGTTCCAATCTCTCAATAACCTCACTTTTTGCTCGATCAACTTCTAGACCATTCTTAGGAATCCTATGACCTAACACTATGTCTTCCTTCACCATGAAGTGACATTTCTCCCAATTGAGAACTAGATGGGTATCCTCACATCTTTTTAACACCTGACCTAAATTATCTAAACAACTCTGAAAATACCCACCAAAAACTGAAAAATCATCCATAAATACCTCAACAGTGGACTCAATCATATCAGAAAAAATTGCTAACATACACCGCTGAAAAGTTGTTGGAGCATTCCAAAGGCCAAAAAGCATTCGCCTAAAAGCAAATGTCCCATAAGGGCAAGTGAAAGTGATTTTTTCATGATCCTCAGGAGCAATAGTAATCTGGTTATACCCAGAATAACCATCTAAGAAACAGTAGTAGGCCTGACCAGCCAATCTATCCAACATCTGGTCAATAAATGGTAGAGGGAAATGGTCCTTACGGGTAGCTTTATTAAGCCTCCTGTAGTCCATGCAAACCCTCTAGCCAGTTACTGTCCCGGTTGGGATCAACTCATTTTCTTTATTGCTCACCACAGTGACACCTCCTTTCTTAGGAACACATTGGATAGGGCTTACCCAATTGCTATCGGCAATTGGATAAATGATCCCAGCATCCAACCATTTAATCACCTCCTTTTTAACAACTTCTTTCATTGCAGGGTTAAGCCTTCTCTGTTGCCCAATACTCCTAAAGGATCCCTCCTCTAGAGTGATTTTGTGCATACAAAAAGATGGGCTAATTTCCTGAATGTCAACCAATGTCCAACCTATTGCTTTGCGGTATTGCTGCAACAATTTTATTATGGCCTCCTCATGCTTCGACATTAAATCTAATGCAACAACATGAAATATGAATTTATCCACTTTCACTAAGACATCCTCAATTTTACCCTTTGGATATGTGATAGACCTATCAGCTAGTTGCAGCGTGACTGTGGTAGGCCTAGCTTCACCAATACCTAGCTTTCGATAGACCAAAAGAGGCATAAGGTTAATGCTTGCACCTAAATCACAGAGTGCTCTACCTAATTCTTTTCCACCTATAGATACAGATATAGTAAATGACCCTGGATCCTTAGCCTTGGGTGGTAGCCCATTCTTGAGAATATCACTACATTCCTCAGTAAGAGATACAGTTTCAAACTCATCTAACCTCTTCTTTTTAGTTAAAATATCCTTAAGAAATTTAGCATAATTAGGCATTTGCTCAATAGCTTCTACTAAAGGGATATTTATATGCAATTGTTTAAGTATCTCTAAAAACTTTTTAAATTTACCATCCTAATTCTTAGGCCTTTGCCTTTGTGGAAAAGGTAGATGTGGTACATAAGGTGGGGGCGACACATAAGGTGGTTCCACATCTGGAACAGAACCAGATGCTCCAGCATCTTTATTGCTGCCTTCAGCTCCCTGACCAGACTCCAACTCTTTCTCAACAACAAATTTTTTATCACTATTATTTTCTATATCCTGGGTCTTTCTAGGCTCCTCTAGTGGCTTACCACTCCTAAGAGTTACTGCCTTTACCTGCTCCTTACCTTCCCTTCGAGGGTGTTCCGTATCTGACGGAAGTTTCCCCTGAGGCCTTGCCTTCAGCTCATTAGCTAGCTGGCCCACTTGCAATTCCAAGGCTCTCATTGAAGCTTGATTACTTTGAATTGTGGCATCTGTACGAGCCATAAATTCTTTCATCATTTTCTCAAGAGAACTCCCCGAATTTTGCTGTGGCAAAGCCTGCTTATTTTGTTGGGGCAATACATGCGCTTTAGCAAATCCCGACTGGTTCACCTTTTGTTGCGTTTGCACATTACTTTCTTGTCCTCCCCATGAGAAGTTGGGTTGGTTGCGCCAACCTGGATTATAAAAGTTAGAATAAGGGTTATTCCTCTGATTACCTACAAAAAACACAGAAGTTGGATTGCTGGGGCAAAACTCTTAGTTGTGATCTTCGCCGCAATAGACACATGTTTCTTCTGTGACTTGGTTCACCAATGCAGCAGGCTCCACAGCTGGTGGTTGCTGATGACTAATCACTATCACATTCTTAAAGAGCGTTAGCAATCATTGCAAGATCAGCCCTAATAGTGGACACACCATCAACTTCTAACACACTTTTAACCTTTTTATTTGTGTCTCTAACATCCGACCACTGGCAACTATTAGTAGATATTTTTTCTAAAATTTCATAGGCTTCATTAAAAGTTTTTGCCAAAAGGGCCCCTCCAGCCGAAGCATCAACCATACCCTGGGTTACTCCGTTTAACTCGTTGTAAAATGTTTCCATTTGGATACAATGAGGTAAACCATGGTGGGGGCACTTTCGTAAAAACTCCTTAAACCTTTCCCAAGCCTCACTAAAAGTTTCATCTTCAAGCTGCCTAAACCCTACTATTTCACTCCTTAATTTAGCATTTCTATTAGGTGGGAAATATTTACTCAAAAATTTTTCAGCTAACTCATCCCACGTCCTAATTGATCCTGGAGCAAAAGAGTTTAACCATGACTTTGCTCCATCTCTAAGAGAATATGGGAACAAAGTTAATCTAAGAGCATCCCTAGGCACTCCTTGAATTACGAAAGAATCACTAACCCCTAGAAAAGACTTAAGATGTAAATGAGAGTCTTCAGATGATAGACCATGGAATTGCCCCACAGTTTGCAACATCTGAAACATTACCGGTTTCATTTCAAAATTTGCCGCTTGAATTTGAGGACGTGCAATCCCTGGATTTAACTCATCAAACATTGGAAAAGCATATGCTCGAATGGCTCTGGTCCTATCGTTCGCTACCAAGATAGGATTCTCAGCCTGATTATTTTGCTGCTCATTTTGCTCTAGAGGCTGGTTTTGCTGCAGCAAACGATTGTGCTAGGGGTTCGCTGGATCTTCAGGATCTGCGGGAGGCATGACACATTCTCCATCTGGTTTCTGCACTGCTCTCTCCTTCTTCTCCTGAATGTCCTCTCGATTTCTGGATAAAGCTCAAACCTTACCCCAGGTGAATCGCTCATGCACCAAACTCACACCTGCAAAAACAAAAGAAACAATCAAAAAGTTATAGCACCAAACATACACAAAATAGATCAGATAAAAACTTATTCAAATCCCCGGCAACGGCGCCAAAAACTTGTTGGGTTCCTAGAGTGAGTAAAAAAATGGTATAAAAAGACTCTAGAACTCTGTGCAAGTATACACAGTCAGCAACAAGTAATAAGTATTATCAATCCAAGGCCTGAACTAGCTTCAGCTTTATCTATTTTGTATAACTCTTTAATGATTTCAAAGATAGTAAAAATGATTGGTTTTTATAAGAATAATGTTGAAGCAAAATAAATGACAGAATAGAAAATAATCAAATAGGCAGACATATTACAATAGGCGCTGGTCAGGATTTAGTAATTGTTTCGAAAGATGCTCTAGCAATATTATTGATCATGCAAAACTCTCGCAGTCTTATTAGCAGATTCCTCCCAGAACTCCGGATCTTTTGGAATGTGTTTCAACCCCAATGAAGTACTACCGATCAAGCACTAGGCAACTGGCTATCCCTAGCTTAGTCACTGGCGTTCACCAATACACAATGATCTAGTGTGATTAATCGCCACACACTCCCTTAATCATCCCTGAAACTAGAGAGAGGTATTCATACTGGCTGGTCAGGCGGGCACAAAATATAAATGGGCACAACAATCAATCAAGATGCATTAATCAATATTTATTACTAGAAATGAAGCACGACAATCACATTGTTCCTAACCAACGACTAAGCTACTTAGTTCATAAGATGCATGGAAACACACGTTACAATCTGAGTAAACATGTCCATGACTACAAGATAAAACAAGAAAAGATTAATTCCCTTGAACAACTTGCAATCGATGGTCTTCTTGATGGTCTCCAATCTCTCCTCTATTCGGGTCCCAAAGGTGAAATTATTTTCCAAGAATGGAATGTTTTCTTCCAAAAGTGGAATGTTCCTCCCCACGGATGGAATGAATTTGACTTGGGCGGCTACCTCCTTTTATAGAGTTGAGAAAAGATTGAATTAGGTTGACCTAGACACGTGGATGGCTCTCCTTGCTCCTTTATCCCAAAAATAACTCAACAGAAGTCGGTTCATTAAGTCGGCTAACGAGTTGTGACGTGGTAGTTTTGCTCCCAGCTTTGCTGCAGCACAGAATTTGCTCCCTCTAGTCGCTCAGCAACATATTTTCCATAAAATAATTTCCAAAGTTTCCATTCTTCCAAATGGGTTAAAACATATAATATCTATCTAAAAGCAATCCTATTAAGCACAAAAGACACATAAATCCTTATAGAAATGAGGCCTAAATAACTACCTTTTGGACAGTTATCAATGAGTTATGCTCAATTGCCTAGCTCGTTTTGGGGGTATGTAGTAGAGACTGTAACGCATATTCTGAACAATGTTCCCTCGAAGAGTGTTTCTGAAACACCTTTCGAGCTATGAAGGGAGCGTAAACCTAGTTTGTGTTACTTTCGTATCTGGGATTGTCCAGCACACGTGCTTGTGACAAATCTTAAGAAATTGGAACCTCGTTCTAGATTATGCCAATTTGTTGGTTACCCTAAAGAAACGAGAGGTGGTCTTTTCTACGATTCTCAAGAAAACAAAGTGTTTGTATCGACAAACGCCACTTTCTTGTAGGAAGACTACATTAGAGATCATAAACCACGTAGCAAATTAGTGTTAGGAGAAGCTACTGAAGAGTCAACAAGAGTTGTTGATGAAGTTGGCCCTTCAACAAGAGTTGATGTAGCTAGTTCTTCTGGTCAATCTAGTCCTCCACACATAGCGAGAGAGCCTCGACGCAGTGGGAGGGTTGTTATACAAACTAACTGTTGCTTGGGTTTAACTGAAACTCAAGTCGTCATACCTGATGATGGTGTTGAGGATCCATTGTCTTATTGTCAGGCAATGAATGACGTAGATAAATACCAATGGGTCAAAGCAATGGACATGTAGATGGAGTCAATGTACTTCAATCAAGTTTGGGAACTTCTAGATCCACCTGAAGGAGTAAAACCCATAGGGTGTAAATGGATCTATAAGAGAAAGAGAGATGCAGCTGAGAAAGTACAGACTTTCAAGGCTAGACTTGTAGAAAAGGGTTACACCCAAAGGGAAGAGGTTGACTATAAGGAAACATTTTCTCCTGTTGCTATGTTAAAGTCCAGAAGAATTCTCTTATCCATAGCCACATATTATGACTATAAAATATGGGAAATGAATGTCAAGACTGCCTTTTTGAACGGTAATCTTGAAGAGAATATCTTTATGTCTCAACCCGAAGGGTTCATAACCCAAGGTCAGGAGCAAAAAGTTTGTAAACTGAATCGATCCATTTTTGGGTTGAAACAAGCTTCCAGATCTTGGAATATTAGATTTGATACTGCAATCAATTTTTTTTGCTTTGACCAAAATGTTGATGAGCCTTGTGTTTACAAGAAGATCTACAAAAATAAAGTAGCTTTCCTAGTGTTATATGTTGATGACATCCTACTCATTGGAATGATGTAGGGTATCTGTCTGATGTAAAAGAATGGTTAGCGGCCCAATTCAAAATGAAAGATTTAGGAGAGGCCCAATATGTTCTTAGAATCCAAATTATTCGGGATCGAAAGAACAAAACGCTAACCCTGTCTCAAGCAACGTATATCGACAAAATGTTGTCTCGATATTCGATGCAGAACTCCAAGAAGGACTTATTGTCTTTCAGGCATGAGGTTCACTTGTCTAAGGATCAATGTCCGAAGACACCTCAAGAAGTTGTGGATATGAGACGGATTCCCTACGTCTCAACTGTGGGTAGTTTAATGTATGCTATGCTCTGCACTAGGCCTGACATTTGTTATGCAGTAGGGATAGTCAGCAAATATCAGTCAAATCCAAGGTTAGATCACTAGACCGCCATAAAAGAAATCCTCAAGTATCATCAGAGAACGAGGGACTACATGCTGGTGTATGGGGCTAAGGATCTGATTCTTATAGGATACACATGCAAGGATAAAAGCCCTTACGCAGCAGAAACGATCAAGAACCTTAACTCAATTTTAATTCGGATTAAAATACCGTTACCTTGGAAATTAAATAACAACAATAAAATAGAATAGAATATGCTGTAAATTTATTATAAAACATGCTAAAACCCTTTAGATATAATATATAATAGATTCTATTGATCCTAGTGTTGGGTTTTATGCCTTAAAACTCGTAGAAAGTGAATGTAACCGTTGATCGGATATTAATGAAAAAATAGTGATACATTTTTCCATTAAATGTTCTTAGTTATTTTATATTTGTCTTTGCCTAAAATAACCCTAATCCAATAAACTAGACATCCTAGGTTGTAATATGAGTCTTGAACTATATGTGGCGACATATGAGATCACTGTTCAAGAAACAACCTAAAGGTTCTATAGTATAGGGATAAGACTAGGTGCCTTATCCTGGCGACACTATGGATACGACCCACTTTGTATTTGATACAAACGCTATGGTCCAACGCGTTCGTGTAGGAGACATGTGAGAGGGGGTATCCTATGCAATGAGTTTGCATAAGACCGGACCGCGAAATAGTAACCACTAGTTATAAAACCGTTAACTAGTTGGTTTTCTATTTCATTAGGACGACCTAGACAACTTAGTCTTAATCCTGAGTTGATTGTGGACTCCTGCTCATGAGGGATTGTCCTTTGATTTGTATGGGTGAGAGGGACCAATACGCCGACTCAATAAGCCTACCATTTTGGGGACAAGACTGAGTGGGGAGCTAGGAACATAATCGTACAAGATGAAACTCACTCCTTCCTGACTTTAGGGAAGCAGATGAGTGTTCCCTTAAGTGGTGACTCCGAGTCTTGAACAAAGGGTTCTACCCTCTCAATGGCACGAGAGGGTTTTTTTTTTATGGTTGGACCACAAACAGGTTGTTCATTAGAGGAGAACTGGTACTTAAGGTAATAGAAGTAACCCAGGGGTAAAATGGTAATTTGACCCAGCTGGTGTTACGGACACTCATGAAGGACTAACTAGTCAATATTAGTCTATATCCGTGGACATAGAAAATATGTCTGCAGTGAGAAGAGTGCAACTGTGAGTCTATAGTGGAATGTACACACAGTTAACGAATATTGATTAATTTGGTTAATGAGTTTGACCAAATTAATCTCACATCGTTGGAGCTTCTGATCTGCAAGTCCATTAGGTCCCACTAGTAGCTCATAAAGTAATTTGAGGCAACTAAGTAATAAATGTAAATTGAAAATGTTCAATTTACTAAGGGAAACAATCTAATATATATTGATATATTATTATGAGAGAAATTAATATTTGAAGAAATTAAAATATTAATATAAATTTGAGTCACATTAAATTTATGGAAGTTTGAAAGAGTTCAAATAATGAATTAATTAATTTTAAGGCCTAAAGTCTATTTGGGCAACTTAATTAATTCAAGGCCGGAAATTAAATATGTGATATTTAATTGGTGGTTAATTAATTAAAGAATTCATTAATCGGGAATTAATCAATTATGGAAATAATTAATCACTTAAGGAAGTGATTAATCATTTATGGAAATGATCTAATCACTTATGGAAGTAATTAGTCATTTGTGGAAAAGATTAATCAATTATGGAATTGATTGATCATGGATTGATTAAATAAGGAATAAGATTGAATCAATTTTGGAAAAGATTGATTTAATTGAATATTTTATTCATGGTCTCTCTTCTATAAATAGAACACTAGACCTAATTGGTTTAGTACTCTTCTCTTGCTCTTAGACTCACAAGACAAGACCTAGAATTCTCTCTATCCTCAATCTTAGAGAAAGACTCCCACAAGTCTTTTGCCTCCTAAACTTAGAGACATACCGGTGTAACCTCTGTGGTTATTGTGTCTTTGAAAAAGAAATTTCCAGCGAAGAAATCAAGAAGGAATCGTTGCGTTTTCGTTCGTTGGAGCGTCGTTGGCAAAGAATGGTCTAGTCTACAACGAAGGTTTGTAACGGTTCTTTCCCTTTTCTGTAAAAAAACATGAAAATAAATTTAGATTTATTTTTTAGCATGTTTATAACAATTTTCCAGCAACTTTAAAGTATGTTTAAAGTTTATTTTACCTTTTCGTAACGGTATTTTAATGTTAATTAATATACGGCGTAAGGTCCAATCAATGCGCTTCCACTGCGTAGGGGCTTTTATCCCCTTCAATCGGTATCAAAGTCATCGTTGTCCCAATTAATTGAAATTAAAATTTTTGATAGGCCCTAATAGGTGGGATTTATGCATAATGTATGTTCGGTTTGCGTTGAACTGTTTAGGTTAATTTTATGACCATAGATTTTATTTTATGTGATTTTGATCATGTAAGGCCCGATGTTTCGGGTATTTTATGTAAAATCGAGTCCTATGTAAGTCCGGGTCTAGAATAGGTTTTTATGAGATGAAAATCGAAGAAATCGCCCCTGAAATCGAGGCCAAAACCGAAGAAATGATGCTGTTTTCTGCCAAGAAATTGCCTCGAGACGCAACAGCGTCGGGACGCTACTCCAAAAGCGTCTCGACTCTGTCTCGATACCACAGGCGCTTAGGTAAGGAAAGTGCACAGCGTCGGGACGCTGCGATGCAAGCGTCTCGATGCTGTCACGATGCGGTGCGCCCTAGGGTTTCAAGAAGGCGCAGTTCAAGCTGTTTTGGACGGTTCGGTTCGAGGCTTGGACCGGTTCGGATGGGCTGGGACCTATTTGGTCCGATTTAGCTATTTTTGGCATGGTTCGTAATTTTGGAAGTCGGTTCGCGGTTGTTCGGGGCGGTTCGTGCTGTCTAGACAAATTTTTGGAGCTACAGAAGGTTTTTATGATAGAATTTAGCTAAAATTAATGTAATTTAATGCTTCATTTTATCCTAGGGGCCAAAATTAACCGGTTCAATTGCTATTTATATGCTTTATGGATGTCATATAGAATTTTAATCCCACCTTAGGTTATAAGCATGCTCATGCATTTATTTATATATTATAAATTTTTATAATGTATGTTTTCAATGCATGAAATTATTTTCATATTTTTTAATATAAGTGTATATTAATTATATGAAAAATTGGAAAGCATGAAGCATGTCATTACTTAAATTAAATATAAATAGTTATGTTTAATGTGATGAATGAAGCATGCTTGATTGATTTTCTTGATTGGCTTATAATTGTTATATTAAAAGAAAATCAATATTGCATGAAGCATGAAACATCCATAGTTAATAATATAATTGTTATATTATTCATGCAATTAGTATGGTTTAATTATTTAATTTGAATAAGATTGTTGAATGAATTAAACCCTAGATTCTTGATTATAGGATTAATTATTAAAATTCGAAATAGTTCTTTAATATTAATGATTAGAAACTGTCAATCTATAATCAAGATTTGCATACAAACATAAGATCATAGGATAAATTGGATTAATTTTAAATTGTTTAAAATTAATTAGACCTAGATTAGTTTCTAATAGGATTAGAATTATTTCTTACTTAGAATTGAAAATAGTTTTAATTGACTAAGTAGGAAAAACATTGCTATGATTATAAGGCCGGAACTCCACCGGTAAAGTTCTGTCTAAGGTTGGGGGTACTTAAGTTGACGGTTTATGGAACACCTCCTACCTGGGAACTGACCCAGAATACCGGAGTTGAATTAATCATAGTTAAATGTTAGCATGCAATGTCACTAGGTTTATTAAAAGTGTTTAATGCACCTAGATCTTTAGAGTAAAGACCTTACATTACTGAGGTTATAAGAGAACTCTCTCGGTAAAGTTCTGCCTAAGGTCGAGGGTATTTAAGTTGACGATTTACGGAACACCTCCTACCTGGGAACTGACCCAAACATTGGGTTGAATTAACCATAGTAGTGTTGACTTGCAATGTTGGGTTTATTAAAAGAAGTTTAATTCACCTAAAACATTGCGGTTGAATCATTTTCATAATTGTTATAATAGGATCAGACTTAGATAGATTGACTTAGCCAAATTCTATCTAAGATAAACAACCCTAAATTAACCTAGTGGCATTGCATGCTAACATTTAAATATGATTAATTCAACTCCGGTATTCCGGGTCAGTTCCCAGGTAGGAGGTGTTTCGTAAACCGTCAACTTAAATACCCCCAGCCTTAGACAAAACTTTACCGGTGGAGTTCCCTTATAATCATAGCAATGTTTTTCCTACTTAGTCAATTAAAACTAATTTTAATTCTAAGTAAGAAGAATTCTAATCCTATTAGAAATGTGATCTTAGGTCTAATTAATTTTAAACATTTTAAAATTAATTCATTTATCCTAAGATCCTATGTTTGCATGCAATTCTTTGTTATAGGTTAACGGTTTCTATTCATTAATATTATAACTATTATAAATTTTAATGAATTAACCCTATAACATGCTACTATGGTGAATAAATTAACAATCTAATTCTAATTAATTTATAAAACCATACATTAGCATACATGACATACCATAAATATAACAATTATATTAATCTAAGGTAATGTCATGCTCAATGCAATTTAATTTCCTTTTAATTAACCTAACTCTTAAATTAATTATACAAGAAAATTAAAATTAAGCACTACCATTTTCATACATTAACATAACATTTATATTAATAGCTTATGAAAATTTATTAAGCATGTTAATTACTAATATAAATATAACTCTTATATTTTTAAACTAAAGTAACTTCATGCTCAATGCAAATTAATTTTCTTCAATTAATCTAACTCTTAAATTAATAACTCAAGAAAATTAAAATTAAGCATTCACATTTTCATACATTAACATAACATTTTCTATTAATAGCTCATGAAAATAAATAAAGTATATAAATTATTTTCATAAATATAACTTCTTATATTTTTATTAAAGTAATTTCATGCTCAATGCTTCTCAATTTTCATCATAACAATTTATATTAAATACCCATGAAAATTAATTCATGCATAATACTTATATTATAACAATTATAATTAAAAATGCATGAATATGCTTAACCTATGGTAGGATTATAAACTATATGACATTCATAAAGAAATTTAAATAGCTAAGTAGACGGGTTTTGGCATCCTAGGACAAAATACAAAAGAAAAATTACAATAATTAATCTATAGTATCCCGATCTAGCCGTGAACCGCTTTGAATCAACCTCCAAACAGCTTGAATCGGCCGGAAACATGCTGAACCGGCTTCAAAAATCACTTGAACCAGCCTAAAACCAGTAGAACCGGTCAAAACCAGAAGGAAAACAGTCAAAATACTCGAGAACCGGTCAACCGTATGCTGAACCGCGCCTAAACGAAGCCGAACCGCGCCACATTGCGCCGAACCACCTCAGACCGCGCCAGACCCGAGCCAAACCACCCACGAACTGACCGCACGGAAGGAAAAAAATAATTAATCCACAGAGGTCTCGAACTCACGCCCTTGCAATTGACAGACGCACGCCCCGAGACACATTCTGGGTTCGAGTTCTAAATTACGTGGTTTTTATTTACTTAATTTCGTGCACGAATTTCTTCCTTTTTCTGGGATTTTCCAGCAGCTATCTTCTTCGTTTTTGCCTCAAATCTCAGCAAATTGCTCTGAATTTCTTCCTCAATTGATATAAAACAGCGACACGGACTTACAGACTCGATTGCAATTAAAATACCCAAAACAAAGGGTCCTTACATTGATCAAATCAACTTAAAATTGCAAAAACTAATGCCAAAAACCCTAAACATCTATTGGCAAAATTTCATACATCAAATGCATAAATTAATCCCACCAATCAACCAATGTAAATTTTGTTAAACAAAATTGAAATTACGATCGACTCTGATACCAATTGAAGGATTGGAATTCCCAATTCCATTACAGCGGAAGCAATTGGACCGTTCGTAAATTAATTTTGTTATACCAAATATCAATACATTAGCAAAAGGTTAAGCGATGAGAAACATACCTCCGTTGACGACTCTGAATACTTCAACGCCTTTCTTGATTTTGGACCGAGCGTCAACAATTGGGACACCACCAATTGATCTTCCCCGCTATAACTCTGAGATTAGGAATGTAGTTGTGGGACTACCTAATCTTGTATGGGAAAAAACTAGAGAGAAAATTCTCCCTAGAGTTATTGAGTTGAGAGAATATGAGAGAGCCTTATGGTGGCCATAAGTTGTAGTCCCTAAACCCTAGGGTTAGTGTTCTATTTATAGGAGAAAGGTCATGAATAAAATATTCATTTAAAATCAATCAATTCCATAACTGATTTAATATTTTCCTTAATTAATCAATTTCATAACCAATCAATTCCATAATTGATTAATCTTTTCCATAAATGATTGATCACTTCCATAAGTGATTAAATCATTTCCAAAAATGATTAATTACTTCCATAAGTGATTAATCATTTTCATAATTGATTAATTTCTAATTAATTAATTCTTTAATTAATTAATCACCAATTAAATATCATATATTTAATTTCAGACCTTCTATTAGTTAATTAATTAATTACCTAATTAAATATCATATATTTAATTTCAGACCTTCAATTAATTAATTCTATAATATGAATCAAATTCATATTAAAATTTGAACTCCTTCAAATTCTCTTATATCCTATAAATTTAATATGAATCAAATTCATATTAATATTTGAACTTCTTCAAATATTTATTTCTCTCATAGACTATACTTTAATTAAATCTCATTTAATTCAAACTAAATTGAATAACTAATTAATTCATAATTAATTAATTCATCTTCTAATTAAATACCATATATTTAATTAGACATATATTTGAACTCTTTCAAATATATCAATCTCTCAATATAATAAAGTTTAATCTCAAATTAGACTTTAACAAGGGTTGATGAAGGAACTAATTCTTCAAATCCATCTCGTCCATCTCCAACGTTGAGAATGTCTCGACGTAGTGGGAGGATTGTATTACAACCTAATCGCTACTTGGGTTTAACTGAAACTCAGGTTGTCATACCTAATGATGGCATTGAGGATCCATTGTCCTATCGACAGCCAATGAATGACGAAGATAAGGATGAATGGATCAAAGCCATGAACCTGGAAATGAAGTCAATACACTCCAATTCTGTATGGGAACTCACAGATCTACCTAATGGGGTAAAACCCATAGGGTGCAAATGGATCTATAAGAGAAAAAGAGATGTAGCTAGAAAGGTACAGACCTTCAAAGCTAGACTAGTGGCAAAGGGTTATACCCAAAGTGAAGGGGTTGACTATGAGGAAACCTTTTCTCCTGTAGCCATGTTAAAGTCCATAAGAATTCTCTTATCCATAGCCACATTTTATGACTATGAAATATGGCAAATGGACGTCAAGACTGCCTTTCTGAATGGTAATCTCGAAGAGAATATCTTCATGTCTCAACCCAAAGGGTTCATAGCCCAAGGTCAGGAACAAAAAGTTTGTAAGCTCAATCGATCCATTTATGGATTGAAACAAACGTCCAGATCATGGAACATTAGATTTGATACTGCAATCAAATCGTTTGGTTTTGACCAAAACGTTGATGAGCCTTGTGTGTACAAGAAAGTCAACAAAAGGAAAGTAACTTTTCTAATACTTTATGTAGACGATATCCTACTCATTGGGAATGATTTAGGATACCTCACTGGCATTAAGAAATGGCTAGCAACCCAATTCCAAATGAAAGATCTGGGAGAGGTTCAATATGTTCTAGGAATCCAAATCATTAGGGATCGTAAGAACAAAACGCTAACACTGTCTCAAGCAACGTATATTGACAAAATGTTGTCTCGATATTTAATGCAAAACTCCAAGAAGGGACTACTACCCTTCAGACATGGGGTAATCAAAGGAACAGTCTCCTAAGACACCTCAAGAAATTGAGAACATGAGACACATTCCCTACGTCTCAGCTGTGGGCAGCTTAATGTATGTTATGCTCTACACTAGGCCTGACATATGTTATGTGTTAACTCTCCAAAAGGGAGTTATTTAGGCCTTATTTCTATAGTGATTCGTGTGTCATTGGTGTCAAATAGGGTTGCTTTTAGATGAATATTATATGTTTAACCCATTTGGAAGAATGGAGGCTTTGGAAGTTATTTTGTGCAGAAAATAGTGTTGAGCGACGTGAGGGAGCAAAATTTGTGTTGCAGCAAACCTGGGAGCAAAACTGCCACGCTACGGCTCGTTATCCATTTTAATAAAGTGGCGTTAGCTGAATTATTTTTCGATCTAAGAAGCTTGGAGTGAAGGGAATAAAAGTCCCCACGCAGCGGAAGCGCTTCGATTGGACCTTACACCGTATATTAATTAACATTAAAATACCGTTACAAAAACTCAATCAAACTTTAAACAGACTTTAAAGCTGCTGGAAAATTGGTTTAAACATGCTGAAAAATAAATCTAAACGATGCTCCAACGAACAAAACGCAGCAGCCGCCTTTAATTTTCTTCGCTGGAAATTCCTTCTTTGAATGACACAATAACCACAGAGGTTACACCGGTATGTCTCTAAGTCTAGGAGGCAAAAGACTTGTGGGAGTCTTTCTCTAAGAGGGAGGCTAGAGAGAATTCTAGGTCTTGTCTTGATAGTCTAAAAGCAAGAGCAAGAGTGTCAAGTGTTATGACCAATTAGGTCTAGTGTTCTATTTATAGAAGAGAGGCCATGAATAAAATATTCAATTAAATCAATCTTTTCCAAAATTGATTCAATCTTATTCCTTAATTAATCAATCATGATCAATCAATTCCATAATTGATTAATCTTTTCCACAAATGACTAATTACTTCCATAAGTGATTAGATCATTTCCATAAATGATTAATCACTTCCTTAAGTGATTAATTATTTCCATAATTGATTAATTCCCGGTTAATGAATTCTTTAATTAATTAACCACCAATTAAATATCACATATTTAATTTCCGGCCTAGAATTAATTAATTTGCCTAAACACATTTTAGGCCTTAAATTAATTAATTCATTATTTGAACTCTTTCAAACTTCCATAAATTTATATTTGAACTTCTTCAAATATTAATTTCTCTCATAATAATATATCAATATATATTATATTTGTTTTCCTTAGTAAATTGAATGTTTTCAATTTACATTTATTACTTAGTTGCCTCAAATTACTTTATGAGCTACCAGTGTGACCTAATGGACCTGCAGATCAGAAGCTCCAACGATGTGAGATTAATTGGTCAAACTCATTAACCACATTAATCAATATTCGTTAACTGTGTGTTCATTCCACTATAGACTCACAGTTACACTTTTCTCACTGCAGACATATTTTCTGTGTCCACGGATATAGACCAATATCGACTAGTTAGTCCTTCACGAGTGTCTGTAATACCAGCTGGGTCAAATTACCATTTTACCCCTGGGTTACCTCTATTTCCTTAAGTACCAATTCTCCTCTAATGAACAACCTGTTTGTGGTCCAACCATCAAACAGAAAACCCTCTCGTGCCATTGAGAGGGTAGGGCCCTTTGTTCAAGACTTGGAGTAACCACTTAAGGGAACACTAATCTACTTCCCTAAAGTCGGGAATGAGTGAATTCCATCTTGTACGATTATGTTCCCAGCTCCCCATTCGGTCTTGTCCCCAAAGTGGTAGGCTTATTGAGTCGGCGTATTGGCCACTCTCACCCATACAAATCAAAGGACAATCTCTCATGAGTAGGAGTCCATAATCAACTCAGGATTAAGACTAAGTTGTCTAGGTCGTCCTAGTGAAATAGAAAACCAACTAGTTAACGGTGTTATAACCAGTGGTTACTATTTCGCGGTCCGGTCTTATGCAAACTCATTGCATAGGATACCCCCACTCGCATGTCTCCTACACGGACGCGTTGGATCGCAGCGTTTGTATCAAATACAAAGTGGGCCGTATCCATAGTGTCACCATGATAAGTGTTGGGTTCCTAGAGTGAGTAAAAATGTAGTATAAAATACTCTAGAATTCCTGTGCAAGTATACACAGTCTGTAGCAAGTAATATTATCAATCCAAGGTCTGAATGAGCTTCCACTTTATCTATTTTGCGTAACTTCCTAATGGTTTCAAAGATAATAAAATGATTGGGTTTTATCAGGAATTATGCTGAAGCAAAATAAATGACAGAACAACGAGTAAACAAATAGATAGACAGATTAAAGACAGGTGCTGGTTAGGCTTTAGTGATTGTTCTAAGATATGCTCTAGCAATATTATTGATCATGCATTTCTCGCAGTATTATTAGCGGATTCCTCCCGGAACTCCGGATCTTTTGGGATATGTTTCAACCCCAATGAAGAGCGACCGATCAAGCACTAGGCAACTGGCTATCCCTAGCTCAGTCACTGGCATTGACCAATACACAATGATCGTAGTGTGGATAATTGCCACACACTCTCTAAATCATCTCTGAAACTAGAGAGAGCTATCCATACCGGCTGGCCAGGCGGGCATAAAATGAGTTTAAGCACAACAATTAACCAAAATGTGATAGTCAATATATTACTAGAGATGAAGCACAGTAATCACATTATTCCTAACCAACACCTTAAGCTACTTAGTTCATAATAAGCATAGGAATACGAATTACAATCTGAGTATGCATGTCCATAACTACAAGTTAATAAAGAAGGTAAACTCCCTAACCAGCTTGTGGTTGATGGTGTTCTTGATGATCTTCAATCTCCCTATCCTATTCGACTTCCAAGGGAAAACATGGAATGAGTTTGACTTGGACGGCTACTTCCTTTTATAGAAGGAAATGAGACTTGAATTAGGTCAACTTGGACACGTGTAGGGCTCTCCTTGCTCCTTTATCCCGAAAATAACTCAACAGAAGTCAGTTCATGAAGTTTGCTAACGAGCTGTGATGTGGCAGTTTCTGCTCCCAGTTTTGCTGCAGCATAGAATTTGCTCCCTCCAGTCGCTCAGCAGCATAATCTGCACAAAAATAATTTCCAATGCTTCCATTCTTCCAAATGGGTTAAAACATGTAATATCTATCCAAAACCAACCCTAATAAGCATAAAGGACACACAAATCCCTATATAATTGAGGCCTAAATAACTACCTTTTGGGCAGTTATCATACCCCCAAACTTGAACTATTGCGCGTCCCGAGCAATACTAACCAACCTTCCTTTAAGAATTTCAAAACATTAGACAAAAAATTAGCTTAATCAAACCAGACAATCCAACACTACCTTTAACCTTTACCTGAGCACTCTGCAAAACCAAGCTCTGCTGCAGCAAAATGATTCCTCCAGCATGGACAAATAATCACCACTTTTCAACTTAATTCTAAGAACTCACCACAGCCTAGCTCTATTATCAGACATTTCACAACATATTTTTAAAAGGGTTTATTTCATTATTTATCAGACTTAAAGCAGCCTTACAGTCATAAGCTCTTAAGCATGGGATGACCCACTTTATGGTGCAGTATACCCTTGCCTCAAGCTCATCACCAACTAGACTCAATACTCATTATAAAGCTAAAAAATCCTTAGTTATTCCATCTCTTGCCCCTCAGAATGACGACATTTTATGATGAAGCTCACCTAAGTTCTGGGAGACAGAAAACTGTTGGATCATCATTCATCCCTCAAAACTTTTGCTCTGTTAATTTTTTTCAGCAAAATCTTCAACAAATAATAATTTTCTTTCAGCAAATAATTTTTCTTATTTTTTTCTCATTTTTCACATTTCCTAGGTCATCTTTTGACGTGAAGACAAACTATGAGTATCACAAATGTCCCCGGTTACTCAATAACCTAGCAAATTTTAATTTTGAAGGAAAGGAATGCTTGAGCAAAATAATTGGAGTAGCAAAAAGTCCCCCAAACTTGAATTATTCATTGTCCCCAATGAATCATTAATTTTTGCAAATTATACCCCCAAACTTAAATTTTTCTCACTGAATTTTTAAACTATACATGGGACTAGGATTAAGCTTAAAGTGGATCATATAAGTCAATACTACCGTCAAAATCTTCTTGCCGCAGCAACAGTCCAGGCTAGAAGAAATGCACAAGCAAAAGGTTTCTGGAGATCAGAATACCTTGATCTAATTAAGCGTAATCAGTCCAAGCTTCAAAAATTCAGAAGAAAATTAGTTAAGTTAGAGTTACTCAGTGCTCATAGAATAGAAACATCTAGAAACTTCATTTAAAAAAAACACAAGAAAAGAAATTACATAGCAGAGGTATATTTTTAAAGCAGAAAAATTAAAAAGGAACAAGCAAACATATTTAGTAAACGGGGTCAGATATGCGCGAGCAAACAAAATGATAAGACAAAAATAATGCTCGCTGAAGATCATTCCATCCATCAATCTTCCTGACCCTGGTCTTCATCATCATTCTCTTCTCCTCTTTCAGCAGGTGGGGGCGGAATCCAAGGGTTCAACAGATCGTCAGGGAACATGGGAAGGGCAGGGTATGGGTTTGAAAAATTATCCTGCAGCGCCCTCTTTAAGCTGGCATCCCGATTCTTAACATAGTTCCAGAAGGTTAAAGTCTGCCTCTCAGCAAACTCCTGCCTACTGGCTGAAAGCGCCAGTTGTTCTAGAATCGTATTGATGTCGTAGATAAGCCCACCTTGACGTATCTCCTGCGTGCGCTGGAGCCGCGCCAAATTGGGCGTATCAATGATCCCTTTATCAAATAGAATTGCATCACTCTCCTCCACTGGAACCCCTGCTTGTCTGCATAGCATAGTAATTGTGTTCGGGAAGAACAGTTTCCCCACCTTTTTCTTCCAGCAGCACGCTATTTCATTACAAATAATTTTTCCTATGTCAATACTGAGAGACCTTAAGATAGCAAAAGCCAAAAGAATTCATTCCCTGGATACTGTCGAGTCGTGCGTTGTCGGAAGCAACCTCTGCCTGATGAAACCCATCCATGTGTTCGCTTCCTTTTTCAAATAAGCCGACTGGAATGTCCGTTTCTGAGTCTTAGATAGTTGCCACTGCGCCCCCTCGATTCCTACCTCCCTCACGGCATTACTTAACTGCTCCTCAGATGGCGTGACTGCCATTTCATTGAATGCCGCGTGGGGGAAGTTTTGAAGATGGTTCAGTGCGTTGATCGCACTTGGACTCCAATCTATCTCGACTCCTCTGACAATTACCAGGAAACCCTCTTCTTTATCAATGTTGGCATAGAATTCACGCACCACCTGTGCGTTCACAGCCTCCGGCTTAGCACAAAACAGCTCCCAGCCGTGGTCAGCTATGCCGGTCCTTAGAAATGGCGGAAGATCACCGCTGAAACCTCTTTCGAACAGAAAATCCCTTTTCAGGAGCTTAGTGTATTTTGCTCTAGCAAAATTATTGACGAAGCGATCGTATGGCACCTGTCGCTCTGCTATTTCATCGTGCTCCTCTGATGCTTCAGCAATCTTTTTGCCCTTCTCTTCTCTCCGCTTCAGCAACTGTTCCTCCTCTGCCTGTTTCTCTGCTTCTTCTCGCCTTCTTTCCTCAGCCTCTTTTTTCTCTCGTTCCTATTGCTCGGCCTTCTCTCTCTCGGAATCTGATGATGGAGGCGATGGGGTATCAGTCCTGATCACTGGAATGCGCCCAGCCTTCCGCTTAATGCGGCATCGTTTCGGAGGTTCAGGTATGATAACCTCCACACGAGCCTCCTGAACTGGCTCTCTGTCTTTTTCCTCTACAGCCTCCGTCTGCATAACCTCACTCTGTTTCGCCTGAATTTCCTCTCGAGCCTCTTCTATAGTTGCCACTTCCTGTCCATCCTCTTCTTGATTCGTTTTGCCAGATTCTTTTGGGTCTTCTTCTTCTTCTGCAACAACCTCCTCCTCTCTCGCTCTTTCTTGTTCTTCAACCCTCTGTTGTCGTCTTCTTCGCTTAGCCTCCTTCTCTTCTGCCGTTCTCTTTTTCTTAGTTTTTCCTTTCTGTACTTCCGGTGTCACGGGTATCTCTTCCTCCTCACTCTCCCTCTCTTTTTCCTTCCTTGCTCTTGTTTTGGCCATGGATAACTCAAAGGGTTTACAGAGAATGGGAAGGAAAAAGAAAGAACGCAGACGGCAAAAAATGTGATCAAGAAGACGAAGTGGAGAGAACTCACCAGCAGTTGCAAATAAATAAGGCTCCAGCAAAAGAGAATCCTAACCGAAAAGATTTGCCCTGCAATAACTAATATTACCGTTTTAATTTAAAAAATGCAAACCTGAATTTCAAAAATTATCAACGGTAAATTCGTGGATTCCAAACTCCCATGGTAAAAATCAATGTGCTGTCATCATTGCAGCCTTCGGATAATTGCTCTGTGACACGTGGCCTCATCAGATGATGCACGCACATTTACCTGCGAGAATTCAAAGCTAAATCTAACGGTAACAATAATAAATTCCAACGGAAACCCTTCTAACTCGGAATATTTTGCTCCAGCAATATCTTTGTCGCAATAATCTGCTGGTCCTGAAGAATCTTAGATACGGAAGTCGAATTTCAAAAAACAGAAAAATCAAAGATTTGTTTCTTTAAATTAAAATTTAACCAATCATCCCAATCTCTTATTTTCAAAAGAAGCCGAATAAATTAGAGAAAATCTCTATGAATTAAAACTAAAATTCAAATAACTAAAAATAAAATCTTAATAAAAACCAATTAAAAGATAATGCAAAGATAATCTAAGAAAATCAAATCAAATCAAATTCAAAACAAAATAGATAAGATCTAATCAAATATTCAAAAACAAAATTGAATAAATCACGCAAAATCAAATCTATCCTAACCGCAAAATCAAATCAACGAAAAATAAAATCAATACAAACTCTGGGAGCTCAAAGTTTTGCTCTGTGAAATGCTCCCGCAAAAATCCTGCTCTCTCAAACATCGACCAACCTTAGGGAAGGATATTTCGCCTGAAATTCCTCACCCCAATAATTTTTCACACGCTGTCCATTCATCTTGAACACTCTACCATCTTTTTCATCCTGCAAAGTAATTGCTCCATTGGAAAAAACCTCAATCACAATAAACGGTCCTGACCATTTAGATTTTAATTTTCCAGGAAATAATTTTAATCTAGAATTATAAAGCAAAACTTTTTGACCCTTGACAAACTCCTTAGATTTAATTTTTTTGTCATGCCACAGCTTAGTCTTTTCCTTATACATTCTTGCATTTTCGTAAAAAAATTGACGAAATTCTTCTAACTCATTAAGCTGCAGCATTCTGATTGCGCCTGCACGACTCAGATCAAAATTTAACTTTTTCAAAGCCCAAAATGTTTTATGTTCCAGCTCTAACGGTAAATGACAAGCTTTCCCATATACTAACCTATAGGGAGACATACCTAGAGGAGTCTTATAAGCTGTCCTATAAGCCCAAAGAGCCTCATCCAACCTAAAGGACCAATCCTTTCTAGATGGATGGACTACTTTCTCTAAAATAGCTTTAATTTCCCTATTACTAATTTCAGCTTGACCATTTGCTTGTGGGTGATAAGGGGTAGCTATCCTATGCGTAATCCCATACTTAGCTAAAAGCTTAGTTAAGATATTATTAACAAAATGTGTACCCTCATCACTCACTAGAGCCCTAGGTGTCCCAAACCGCGCAAAGATGTGCGATTGAAGAAACCTTGCAACTGTCTTGGCATCACTCTGATGGCATGCAATGGCCTCCACCCACTTGGACACATAATCAACTGCCAATAAGATAAAAACATTGCCATTAGAAGGGGGAAATGGCCCCATAAAATCAATACCCCATACATCGAATAATTCAACTTCTAAAATGTAAGTAAGAGGCATTTCATCTCTAGGCCCCAAGTTTCCTCTCCTTTGACAAGCGTCACATTGCTTGTAGAACCAGTGGGCATCCTTGAATAACGTAGGCCAGAAAAATCCGCAATGCAAAATCCTCATAGCCGTCCTCTGACCGCTGAAATGACCTTCATACGGCGAAGAGTGACATTGCTCCAGGATTTCCTTTGCTTCAGCACCTGAAACACACCTACGAATAATACCATCAGAGCATTGCTTATACATAAATGGCTCATCCCAATAGAAAAATTTTGCATCATGCTTAAACTTTTTCTTTTGACTCCAATCCATATCAGTATGGGTGACTCCCTTCACTAAAAAGTTGGCAATATCAGCATACCAAGGGACATCCCTGACTATCTTTACCTAAACAGCAAAAAGCTGTTCATCTGGAAAAGAATCGGAAATGGCAGATTGCTCCAGCAAAGATGATGATGGATCAAGACGAGACAAGTGATCTACAATGACATTCTCTGATCCCTTCTTGTCCTTTATCTCCAAGTCGAATTCCTGCAGTAATAAAATCCAACGAATTAGTTTAGGCTTTGCATCTTTCTTTGACATTCAATACCTTATTGCTGCATGATCCGTGAACACCGTGACTTTAGATCCAACCAAATATGGCCGGAATTTCTCAAAAGCAAACACAACAGCTAACAACTCATTTTCAGTAGTTGTGTAGTTGACTTGTGCTTCATTTAAAACCTTGCTTGCATAATATATAGGATGAATAAATTTGCCCTGCTTTTGCCCCAGCATCGCACCTACCGCAGCATCACTCGCATCACACATTACCTCGAATGGCAAATTCCAATTAGGCGCGCAGAGAATGGGTGCTGAGATTAAAGCAGCCTTCAATGTTTCAAAAGCCTTCCTACAATCTGCATTAAAGTCAAAAACATGATCAGTGCACAATAAGTTACAAAGAGGTTTACTGATTTTGGAAAAATCCTTTATGAACCTCCTATAAAATCCAGCATGCCCTAAGAAGCTCCGAATTCCCTTCACTGAATTTGGTGGCTCTAGCCTTTCAATAACCTCAACTTTTGCTCTATCAACTTCTAGATCATTCTTAGAAATCCTATGGCCTAACACTATGCCCTCCTTCACCATGAAGTGGCACTTCTCCCAATTAAGAACTAGATGGGTATCCTCACATCTTTTTAACACCTTACCTAAATTATCTAAACAACTCTGAAAAGACCCTCCAAAAACTGAAAAATCGTCCATAAAGACTTCAACAGTGGACTCAATCATATCAGAAAAAATTGCTAACATACACCGCTGAAATGTTGTTGGAGCATTGCAGAGGCCGAAAGGCATCCTCCTGAAAGCAAACGTCCCATAAGGACAGGTGAAAGTGGTTTTTTCCTGATCTTCAGGAGCAATAGTAATCTGGTTATACCTAGAATAACAATCCAAGAAATAGTAATAGGCCTGACGAGCCAATCGATCCAACATCTGGTCGATAAATGGTAGAGGGAAATGATCCTTTCGGGTGGCTTTATTAAGGCTTCTGTAATCCATGCAAACCCTCCAACCAGTTACTGTCCTTGTGGGGATCAACTCATTATCTTTATTGCTCACCACAGTGACACCTCCTTTCTTAGGAACACATTGGATAGGGCTTACCCAATTGCTATCGGCAATTGGATAAATGATCCCAGCATCCAACCATTTAATTACCTCCTTTTTAACAACCTCTTTCATTGCAGGGTTAAGCCTTCTTTGTTGCTCAATACTTCTAAAGGATCCCTCCTCTAGAGTGGTTTTGTGCATACAAAAAGATGGGCTAATCCCCTGAATATCAGCCAATGTCCAACCTATAGCTTTGCGGTATTGCTGCAGCAATTTTATTAAGGCCTCCTCATGCTCTGGCATTAAATCTGATGCAATAATAATGGGCAACGTCTCACTTTCCCCAAGATACACATACTTTAGATGATCTGGTAAAGGCTTCAAATCTAAAGTAGGTGCCTCAATCAGGGATGGTTTAATTGGGGGAGCCTTTCTTTGATCTAAATCTAAAGACTCAAAAACATCCACACACCTAAACAACTTTTTTTCATTTTTTTTACCTAAAGAACAAAATTCAAAATCTTCTACACTAACCTCTCCATGCTTTTCCGAATGTTTACTAGCCGAATCATGTATTGCTGTCTCAATAACTGTGCTCTCCAGAATCCTGATGAAGGAGCAATCCTCCATCTCGTCTGGATATTTCATGGCTTTAAACACATTAAATTTCACTTCCTCATTACAAACTTTCATTGTTAATTCCCCTTTTTGAACATCTATTAACGCCCTACCAGTAGCCAAAAATGGACGACCTAGAATAATTGGGACATCTTTATCAGCCTCATAGTCTAAAATAATAAAATCAACAGGAAATATGAATTTATCCACTTTTACTAAGACATCCTCAATTTTACCCTCTGGATATGTGATAGACCTATCAGCTAGTTGGAGTGTAACTGTGGTAGGCCTAGCTTCACCAATACCCAACTTCCGATAGACCGAAAGAGGCATAAGGTTAATGCTTGCACCTAAATCACAGAGTGCTCTACCTAATTCCTTTCCACCTATAGACACAGGTATGGTAAATGACCCTGGATCCTTAGCCTTGGGGGGTAGCCCATTCCTGAGAATAGCACTACACTCCTCAGTAAGAGATACAGTTTCAAACTCACCTAACCTTTTCTTTTTAGTTAAAATATCCTTAAGAAATTTAGCATAATTAGGCATTTGCTCAATAGCTTCTACTAAAGGGATATTTATATGCAACTGCTTAAGAATCTCTAAAAACTTTTTAAATTGACCATCCTGATTCTTAGGCTTTTGTCTTTGTGGAAAAGGTAGAGGTGGTACATAAGGTGGGGGCGGCACATATGGTGGTTCTACATCTGGCACAGAACCAGATGCTCCAGCATTTTCTTTGCTGCCTCCAGCACCCTGACCAGACTCCAACTCTTCCTCGACAACAACATTATTATTTCTATCACCATTATTATTTATAACCTGGGTTTTACTAGGCTCAATTCTTTCTTCTAATGGCTTACCACTCCTAAGAGTAACTGCCTTTACCTGCTCCTTACCTTCCCTTCTAGGGTGTTCAGTATCTGATGGAAGTTTCCCTTGAGACCTTGCCTTGAGCTCATTAGCTAGCTGACCCACTTGCAATTCCAGGGCTCTCATTGAAGCTTGATTACTTTGAATTGCGGCGTCTGTACGAGCGATAAATTCTTTCATCATTGCCTCGAGAGAATTTCCCGAATTTTGCTGGGGCAAAGCCTGCTTATTTTGCTGGGGCATTACCTGCGCTTTAGCAAATCCCGATTGGTTCATCTTCTGTTGCGCTTGTATGTTATTTCCTTGACCTCCCCATGAGAAGTTGGGGTGGTTGCGCCAACCTGGATTATAGAAGTTAGAATAAGGGTTGTTCCTCTGATTACCTACAAAAAACACAGAAGCTGGATTGCTGGGGCAAAACTCGTAGTTGTGGTCTTCACCGCAATAGACACATGCTTCGTCCGTGACTTGATTCACCACTGCTGTAGGCTCCATAGTTGGTGGCTGCTGATGACTAATCACTGTCACATTCTTAAGAGCATTAGCAATCATAGCAAGATCAGCCCTAATGGTGGACACACTATCAACCTCTAATACACTCTTAACCTTTTTATTTGTGCCTCTAACATCCGACCACTGACAACTATTAATAGATATTCTTTCTTAAATTTCATAAGCTTCATCAAAAGTTTTTGCCAAAAGGGCCCCTCCAGCTGAAGCATCGACCATACATTGGGTTACTCCATTTAAACCATTGTAAAATGTTTCCATTTGAATACAATGAGGTAACCCATGGTGGGGACACTTTCGTAAAAGCTCCTTAAACCTCTCCCAAGCCTCACTAAAAGTCTCATCCTCAAGTTGCCTAAACCCTACTATTTCACTCCTTAATTTAGCATTTCTATTAGGTGGGAAATATTTACTCAAAAATTTTTCAGCTAACTCATCCCACGTCCTAATTGATCCTGGAGCAAAAGAGTTTAACCATGACTTTGCTCCATCTCTAAGAGAATATGGGAACAAAGTTAATCTAAGAGCATCTCTAGGCACTCCTTGAATTACAAAAGAATCACCAACTCCTAGAAAAGACTTAAGATGTAAATGAGGGTCTTCAGATGACAAACCATGGAATTGCCCCACGGTTTGCAACATCTGAAACATTACCGGTTTCATTTCAAAATTCGCCGCTTGGATTTGGGGACGTGCAATCCCTGGATTTAACTCATTAAACATCGGGACAACATATGCTCGAATGGCTCTGGTCCTATCGTTCGCTATCAAGATAGGATTCTCAGCCTGATTATTTCGCTGCTCATATTGCTCAAACAGTGGGTTTTGCTGCAGCAACGGATTCTACTGGGGGTTTGTTGCTGCTGGACCTTCAGGAACCTGCGGAAGTTGCGGCACGTTCTCCATCTGGTTTCTACGCTGCTCCCTCCTTCTGTTCCTAAATGTCCTTTCAATTTCTGGATCAAGCTCAAACCGTACCCCAAGCGGATCGCTCATGCACCAGAATCACACCTGCAAAAACAAAAGAAACAATCAAAAAGTTCTAGCACCAAACCATTAAAACACATACACAAAACAGATCAGATAAAAACTTATTCAGTCCCCGGCAACGGCGCCAAAAACTTGTTGGGTTCCTAGATTGAGTAAAAATGTAGTATAAAATACTCTAGAATTCCTGTGCAAGTATACACAGTCTGCAACAAGTAATATTATCAATCCAAGGTCTGAATGAGCTTCTACTTTATCTATTTTGCGTAACTTCCTAATGGTTTCAAAGATAATAAAATGATTGGGTTTTATCGGAATTATGCTGAAGCAAAATAAATGACAGAACAACGAGTAAACAAATAGATAGACAGATTAAAGACAGGCGCTGGTTAGGCTTTAGTGATTGTTCTAAGATATGCTCTAGCAATATTATTGATCATGCATTTCTCACAGTATTATTAGTGGATTCCTCCCGGAACTCCGGATCTTTTGGGATATGTTTCAACCCCAATGAACAGCGACCGATCAAGCACTAGGCAACTGGCTATCCCTAGCTCAGTCACTGGCGTTCACCAATACTCAATGATCGTAGTGTGGATAATTGCCACACACTCTCTAAATCATCCCTGAAACTAGAGAGAGCTATCCATACCGGCTGGCCAGGCGGGCATAAAATGAGTTTAAGCACAACAATTAACCAAAATGTGATAGTCAATATATTACTAGAGATGAAGCACAGTAATCACATTATTCCTAACCAACACCTTAAGCTACTTAGTTCATAATAAGCATAGGAATACGAATTACAATCTGAGTATGCATGTCCATAACTACAAGTTAATAAAGAAGGTAAACTCCCTAACCAGCTTGCGGTTGATGGTGTTCTTGATGATCTTCAATCTCCCTATCCTATTCGGCTTCCAAGGGAAAACATGGAATGAGTTTGACTTGGACGGCTACTTCCTTTTATAGAAGGAAAGGAGACTTGAATTAGGTCAACTTGGACACGTGTAGGGCTCTCCTTGCTCCTTTATCCCGAAAATAACTCAACAGAAGTCGGTTCATGAAGTTGGCTAACGAGCTATGATGTGGCAGTTCCTGCTCCCAGTTTTGCTGCAGCATAGAATTTGCTCCCTCCAGTCGCTCAGCAGCATAATCTGCACAAAAATAATTTCCAATGCTTCCATTCTTCCAAATGGGTTAAAACATGTAATATCTATCCAAAACCAACCCTAATAAGCATAAAGGACACACAAATCCCTATATAATTGAGGCCTAAATAACTACCTTTTGGGCAGTTATCAATAAGGCACCCAGTCTTATCCCTATACTATAGACCCTTTAGGCTGTTTCTTGAACAATGATCCCATATGTCGCTACATATAGTTCAAGACTCATATTACAACCTTGGATGTCTAGTTTATTGGATTAGGGTTATTATTATTAGGCAAAGACAAATATAAAATAACTAATAACAATTAATGGAAAAATATATCAATATTATTTCATTAATATCCGGTCAACAGTTACATTCACTATCTACGAGTTTTAGGGCATAAAATCCAACATGGAGAGCCTGTCATGTGTCCAATTTAACCTAAACCTCATCTTATAAAAGGAGGAGCCGTCAAAGATAAAGGCATTCACGATTTGGAGACCGAATCAATCGGTCGGAGGCCGAATTGATGGCAGAATGGAGATCTAAGAAGACCATTTGCGATTCCACTCAAGGAGACGAAGTTCTTCCATGTTCCTGGTGGTTTGGAGCAGCCGTTTCATCCCCATTTGCGGAAAAGGATTAGTATTTCTTGTGTATTTCGTAATATGAATGTTCTGATCGAGATTGTAACGTATTTTATGTTTTCAATCATGAACTAATTGCTTTGTAGGCATAGGTTAAGAATTATGTGATTGTTATATTTATAAATCTGGAAATTCTATTTGATCAAGGTCATCTTGAATTATTGTTGATCTTTAATTTCATTATGTGCCCGCCTAGCTAGTCGGTATTTATAGCTTCTCCTAGTTTCAATGATGACTTAGGAGTTGTATGACAATAATTCACGCTAGATCATTGTGTATTGGTGAACGCCAATGACTGAGTTAGGGATAGCCAGTTGCCTAATGCTTGATCGGTAGAGCTTCATTGGTTTTGAAACATATTCCAAAAAATCTGGAGTTCCGGGAGGATCCCGCTGATAATATTGCATGAGATTGACAGATCAAAAGAATTGTTGGAGCATCTTTATAAACAATTACAGAAGTCTTAACCTGTGTCTGTTTCCATTTTGTTTTCTCTATCGTAATCATTTACTGCTTTCGCATATCTTTTGTTTCAACATTTTAAAAACCCAATCAATTTAACCAACCTTTTGAAATCACTAAAAAAGCAAATTAATCAATAGAGGTGGGCATTTCAAGACCCTGTGGATACGATAAATACTTATCACTTGCTGCTAGATTGTGTATACTTGCATAGTATTCTGGAGATAATTTATCTCATATTTTTAACCACTTCAGAATTGCAACAAGTTTTTGGCGTTGTTGTAGGGGACTTGAAATTGTTTTATTTGATTGATTTTTTTTGTATATTTTTGGTGATTTGGTGCGTGAACTTTTTTATTGTTTATTTTTGTTTTGTAGGTGTGACTTTGGTGTATGAGCGATCCCCTTCGATTAGATTTTCAAAATAATTCAAGTGAATCTCAAAGAGGAACTGTGCGATGCAGCAAAATCTGCCGCTGGAGCAAAATGGACAACAAAATAATCAGGCTAAGAATCCTATCCTTGTAGCAAATGATATGGACAGAGTCATTAGAGCATATGTTTTTCCAATAATTGACGAGTTAAATCTAGTGATAATGCGTCCAACAATTGAGGCAACAAACTTTGAATTGAAACCGATCATGTTTCACATGTTAGAGATGGTTGGCAAATTCCATGGTTTATCATCCGAGGACCCTCATCTTCATCTTAAGTCTTTTCTAGGAGTTAGTGATTCATTTGTTATCCAGGGAGTGTCGAGAGATGCCCTTAGATTAACCCTATTCCCTTATTCTCTTAGAGATGGAGCAAAAGCATGGTTGAATTCTCTTGCTCCAGGATCAATAAGTAGTTGGGATGAGCTAAAAGAGAAATTTCTTAGTAAGTATTTTCCACCAATTAGGAGTGTCAAGTTGAGGAGTGAGATAGTGAGATTTAGGCAGAATGAAGAAGAAACTTTTAGTGAGGCTTGGGAAAGGTTTAAGGAGCTTTTGCGAAAGTGTCCCCACCACTGTTTACCATATTGTATTCAAATTGAAACATTTTACAATGGGTTAAACATAACAACCCAGTGTATGGTTGATGTTTCTACGGGAGGGGCTCTTTTGGCAAAAACTTTTAATGAAGCTTATGAGATTTTAGAGAGAATATCAACCTACAGTTGTCAATGGTCAAACGTTAGAGGCTCTAGAAAGAAAGTTAAGAGTGTGATAGAAGTTGATGGTGTGTCTACCATTAGGGCTGATATTGCAACATTAGCTAACGCTCTTAAAAACATAATTGTGGTAAACAATGTTTAGCAGCCGCCAATGGTGGAATCTGCTGCAGTTGTAAATCAAGTTACAGAAGAATCATGTGTTTATTTTGGTGAAGAGCATAATTATGAGTTTTGTCCTAACAATCCAACTTCTGTGTTTTTTGCAGGTAATTAAAGGAATACCCCTTATTCTAACTTTTATAATCTAGGTTGGCGCAACCACCCCAACTTTGCATGGGGAGGGCAAGGAAGCAATTCGCAAGCCCCCCAAGCACAACAAAAGGTGGTAAACCAATCAGGATTTGCTAAACCGCAGGGAATGCCCCAGCAAAATAAGCAGGCTTTGCCCCAGCAAAATTTAGAGAGTTCTCTTGAGGCAATGATGAAAGAATATATGGCTCGTACTGATGCCGCAATTCAAAGTAATCAAGCTTCAATGAGAGCCGTGGAATTGCAAATGGGACAGCTAGCTAATGAGCTAAAGGCACGACCTCAAGGGAACATTCCTTCAGATATTGAACACCCTATAAGAGAAGGTAATAAGCAGGTGCAAGCAATGACTTTAAGAACTGATGAGCCACTAGAATAGAGGAAAGAGCCTAGTAAACCCCAGGAAGTAGTAAAGAGTAGTGATAGTAATGTTGTCGAAAAACAATTAATTAATAAATATTAATTCCTAACTGATGGGAAAAACAATTAATTAATATCTTATAAAAAATATTAATTAACTATTAATTAAATTCTTGTAATTTAATTCCATTTCTATAAAAAAAAAAACATATTTATACAAATACTCTACATAACCTATAGTTTTAATATAACTTAATTAAATCAAAATTTAATTAAGTTAAATTAAAACAAAAATATTAATTAATTCATTAATTAATCAATATTATAATTAAATATCATATATTTAATTATATTTCTCTCAAATTAACTATAGAGTTAATATACATCATATGTGTATTAATTATAGCCTATAGTTTTAATATGAATCAAATTCATATTTCAACTTAATATTCGAACCCCTTCGAGTATTCAATTCACCCTTAGAAATTTACCTCAACGCCCTTATAGAGCTACCGGTGGGGCCTAATGGACCTACAGATCAGAAGCTCCAACGATGTGAGATTAATTGGCTAAACTCATTAACCAAATTAATCAATGTTCGTTAACTGTGATTCACTCCACTAAAGAACCACAGTTGCACTCTTCTCACTACAGATATATTTTTGTGTCCACGAATATCGACCATCAATAGAAAGTTAGCCCTGCACGTGTGTTCGTACCGTTTTACCCCTGGGCTACCTCTTCATCCATATGTACCAGAGCTCCTCTAATGAACAACATGTTTGAGGTCCAACCAACAAACAGAAGTCCCTCTCGTGCCATGGAGAGGGTATGGCCCATTATTCAAGACCCGGAGACACCACTTAAGGGAACACACCTCTACTTACCCTAAAGTTGGGAATGATTGAATTCCAACTTGTAAGACTATGTTCCCAGCTCCCCACTCGGTCTTGTCCCCAAAATGGTAGGCTTATTGAGTCGGCGTGTAGGCCACTCTCACCTGTACAAATCAAAGGACAATCCCTCATGGACAGAAGTTCATAATCCACTTAGAATTAAGGCCAAATTGCCTAGGTCATCCTAGTGAAATAAAAACCGAGCTAACTAACGGTGTTACAGTTAGTGGTTAACTATTTCGCGGTTCGGTCTTTGTGCAAACTCATTGCACAGGATACCCCCACTCGCATGTCAACTACATGAACGCTTTGGATCATTATGTTTGTATCAATATACAAAGCGGGTTGTATCCATAATGTCACCAGGATAAGGTACCCAGTCGTATCCCTATGCTACAGACCCTTTAGGCTAAAACTTGAACATCGTATCCCTACATACTAGTTCAAGCCTCCTTCTATTAGCCTTGAATGTTTAGTTTATTGGATTAGGGTTAATAAGACAAGATATAATACAAACATGAATAATACATCACTTTTATTAATGTTCGGTCAAAAGTACATTTACTATCTATGAGTTTTAGGGCATAAAACCCAACAACACCGACTCTGACTTCCAGTCTGACAAGGATTCTAAGAAATCCACGTCAGGGTCAGTGTCCACCCTTAGCAGGGGAGTTGTAGTTTGGAGAATCATCAAACAAGGATGCATAGCGAAATCAACCATGGAGGCTAAGTATGTAGTTGCTCGTGAAGCAGCTAAGGAAGCGGTTTGGCTCAGGAAGTTCTTGACAGATTTGGAAGTAGTTCCAAATATGAACATTCCCATTACATTATATTGTGACAATAGTGGGGTTGTAGCCAATTCTAAAGAACCTTGCAGCCACAAACGAGGAAAGCACATTGAGAGGAAGTATCATCTGATACGGGAGATTGTGCAACGAGGAGATGTGATCGTTACCAAGATCGCTTCGGAGCACAACATTGCTGATCCTTTTGCAGGGATTAAAGCCCTAGCGCAGCGGAAACGATCAGAGACCTTATCGGTTTAAATGTCGATTGGGAAACCAATACGACGGCAAAACAAGTAATTTACAGCAAGGTCAAGAAATATACATGTTGTAAAACTATAAAACATGCTGAAACAGAAACTAAAAAAATTCTAGATCTAATCTAGAATAGGATCCTATTGATCCTTGGGTTCAAGAATCCATACCCTTGAAGAGTTCTTGATAAAAAACCGCCTTTTCCCTTGATGTTTGTAGAAAATTCCAGCAACAAGCAGGTTCTTGTTCTTCTCTACGAATCCCACACGAACACCACCACGAGGATTCACCAATGGACTCTGAAAGGTAACTGTGAGGGAGATGGTGGGATCTAGTTTCTTAGGGAAATATTGCAGAGAGAGTCTGAGAGAGCAATAGGGATTTTTCTGGAGAGAGTTTCTGTAAAACCAAAAAGCCACGATAACCAAAATGAACCACCTCTCCAAAAATGCGTAACCATCCCCTTATTAGGCGTGTGAGGGAGATAAATTAGGTCAAAAAACCACGACCTAGTAACTGATCAGATGGATTAATTTTTAAATTAATTTAATTAATTAGTAATTAATTAAATTAAATTAAAATTAAGTTATTCAATTCATAATTAAATAACGAATTCATTTAAACTATATGTAAATGATTATCCCTCACATAACCTATAGTTTTAATCTAATTAAATCTAAATTTAATTAAATTAAAACAGTAATTAATTAATTCTATAATTAATTAATATCATAATTATTTTTTTGAGTCTAATTAATATCATAATTAAATATCACATATTTAATCATAATTCTCTCATAATAACTATAGTATAAATGCAGATCTAATGCACATTAATTATAACCTATAGTTTCATCATGAATCATATTCATATTTTACCTTTGGGAAAAATACACTTTTGGTCCCTGAGGTTTGGGTTAAGTTACACTTTGGTTCCTGAGTTTTCAAACTCAACAAAAATACCCCTGAGGTTTGAGATAAGGAGCAATTTGGTCTATGTCGTCTAATTTGCCGTTAAACACTAATAGTGTGCTGATGTGGCACCATTATTTTAATAAAAAAAATTATTTTTGATTTTTTAAAATAAAAATATATTAAAATAATAAAAATATTAAATTTAAAATATATTTTTATTTCTTTTCTTTCTTTCATCATCTTCTTCAACCCTCCCATCATCACCAACCTCTCTCTTCTTCTTCACACTCTCACCAAACTCCAACGCCGCCGCTGCCCACCGGTCACCGCCGTCGCCGGCAGCCGTCCACCGCCGCCAACATTTTTTTTTCTCTTTTTTTGTTTTTTTTTTTGTTTTTCTTCTTTCTTTCTCTCTCACTCACCATCTTCCTCATGTCGCCGAAAATTTCTGGAAAACGCCCCAAACAGCAGCAACCCATTCACCTTCGAAATGGAACTGTTTCACTCACCCGCTAGAACACCGACCACGACCGCCGCTGCACAGCCGAAGATATTCCGGAGAAGATGCCCGCGAACGTCGACCTCGAACCCTGACGAACGCCCACGAATGCCGACCAGATCGAGGTTTTGGGTTGCGAACGCCACAAACGTCGACCAAATCTGGGTTTTGGGCCACGAACTCCGCTAACGCGATGACAGCGACTGAAACTCCGACAACCATGAGACCCTCGACAGAAACTCCAACAACCACAGGACCCTCAACGTGTGATGACAGTGACTGAAACTCCCAGATCTGGGCTTCTCCAGCGAGCACGGGACAGCAGTCCTCAGCCGATCTCCCTCTGTTTTAATAAAAAAAATAGAAGAAAGAAAATAAATGAGAAGAAGAAAAAGAGGGAAGAAGAAGAAAGAAGGGGAAAAAATAATAAAAAAATCCAGTTGCGGTGGGCGATGGGAGGGTAGGGTTGAAGAAGATGATGAAAGAAATAAAAGAAATAAAAATATATTTTAAAATTAATATTTTTATTATTTTAATATATTTTTATTTTTAAAAAATCAAAAAATAATTTTTTTATTAAAATAATGGTGACACGTCAGCAAACTGTTAGTGTTTAAAGGCAAATTAGACGACAGGGACCAAATTGCTCCTTATCTCAAACCTCAGGGGTATTTTTGTGGAGTTTGAAAACTCAGGGATGAAAAGTGTATTTTCCCTTTACCTTTTAATTCGAACCCTTTCGAATACTAAACTTTGTTGGGTTTTATGCCCTAAAACTCGTAGATAGTGAATGTAACTGTTGACCGGATATTAATGAAATAATATTGATGTATTTTTCCATTAATTGTTATTAGTTATTTTATATTTGTCTTTGCCTAAAAATAACCCTAATCCAATAAACTAGACATCCAAGGCTGTAATATGAGTCTTGAACTATATGTAGCGACATATGGGTCATTGTTCAAGAAACAGCCTAAAGGGTCTATAGTATAGGGATAAGACTGGGTGCCTTATCCTGGTGACACTATGGATACGACCCACTTTGTATTTGATACAAACGCTGCGATCCAACGCGTACGTGTAGGAGACATGTGAGTGGGGGTATCCTATGCAATGAGTTTGCATAAGACCGGACCGCGAAATAATAACCACTGGTTATAACACCGTTAACTAGTTGGTTTTCTATTTCACTAGGACGACCTAGACAACTTAGTTTTAATCCTGAGTTGATTATGGACTCCTGCTCATGAGAGATTGTCCTTTGATTTGTATGGGTGAGAGTGGCCAATACACCGACTCAATAAGCCTACGATTTTGGGGACAAGACCGAATGGAGAGCTGGGAACATAATCGTACAAGATGGAATTCACTTCTTCCCGACTTTAGGGAAGCAGATGAGTGTTCCCTTAAGTGATTACTCCGAGTCTTGAACAAAGGGCCCTACCCTCTCAATGGCACGAGAGGGTTTTCTGTTTGATGGTTGGACCACAAACAGGTTGTTCATTAGAGGAGAACTAGTACTTAAGGAAATAGAAGTAACCCAGGGGTAAAATGGTTATTTGACCCAGCTGGTGTTACGGACACTCGTGAAGGACTAACTAGTCGATATTGGTCTAGATCCGTGGACACAGAAAATATGTCTACAGTGAGAAGAGTGCAACTGTGAGTCTATAGTGGAATGTACACACAGTTAACGAATATTGATTAATGTGGTTAATGAGTTTGACCAATTAATCTCACATTGTTGGAGCTTCTGATCTGCAGGTCCATTAGGTCCCACTAGTAGCTCATAAAGTAATTTGAGGCAACTAAGTAATAAATGTAAATTGAAAATGTTCAATTTACTGAGGGAAACAAATATAATATATATTGATATATTATTATGAGAGAAATTAATATTTGAAGAAGTTAAAATATAAATTTATGGAAGTTTGAAAGAGTTCAAATAATGAATTAATTAATTTAAGTCCTAAAATGTGTTTGGGCAAATTAATTAATTCTAGACCGGGTGGTGGTTAATTAATTAGAGAATTCATTAACCGGGAATTAATCAATTATGGAAATAATTAATCACTTAAGGAAGTGATTAATCATTTATGGAAATGATCTAATCACTTATGGAAGTAATTAGCCATTTATGGAAAAGATTAATTAATTGTGGAATTGACTGATCATGATTGATTAAATAAGGAATAAGATTGAATTAATTTTGGAAAAGATTGATTTAATTTAATATTTTATTCATGGCCTCTCTTCTATAAATAGAACACTAGACCTAATTGGTCCAAGACACTTGACACTTTGCTCTTGCTCTTAGACTCTCAAGACATGACCTAGAATTCTCTCTAGCCTCCCTCTTAGAGAAAAACTCTCAAAAATCTTTTGCCTCCTAGACCTAGAGTCATACCGGTGTAACCTCTGTGGTTATTGTGTCATACAAGAAGAATTTTCCAACGATCACAAGACAAAGGAGGCTGCTGCGTTTTGTTCGTTGGAGCATCGTTGGCGAAGAACGGTCAAGTCTACAACGGAGGTTTGTAACGGTTCTTCCTCTTTTCTTTGGAAAAGTATAAAAATAAATTTAGATTTATTTTTAAGCATGTTTAAACTGATTTTCCAGCAACTTTAAAGTGTGTTTAAAGTTAGTTTGAGTTTTTGTAACGATATTTTAATGTTAATTAATATACGACGTAAGGTCCAATCGATGCGCTTCTGCTGCGTGGGGACTTTTATTCCCTTCAAACTTTCACTAGAAATTAACCTCAACACCTTAATTGAGTCATCGGTGGGACCTAATGGACCTACAGATCAGAAGCTCCAACGATATGAGATTAATTGGCTAAACTCATTAACCAAGTTAATCAATATTCGTTAACTGTGATTCACTCCACTATAGAGCCACAACTGCACTCTTCTCACTGCAGATATATTTCTGTGTCCACGGACATCGACCGTCAACAACAAGTTAGCCCTTCACGTGTGCTCGTACCCCAGCTATGTCAAATTACCGTTTTACCCCTAGGCTACCTCTTGGTCCTTAAGTACCAGTGCTCCTCTAATGAACAATTTGTTTGAGGTCCAACCAACAAACAGAAATCCCTCTCGTGCCATAAACAGGGTAGGGCCCTTTGTTCAAGACCCGGAGACACCACTTAAGAGAACACACCTCTACTTACCCTAAAATCGGGAAGGAGTGAATTTCATCTTGTAAGACTATGTTCCCAGTTCCTCACTCGGTCTCGTCCCCAAAATGGTAGGCTTATTGAGTCGGCGAACAGGCCACTCTCACCCGTACAAATCAAAGGACAATCCCTCATGGACAGGAGTCCATAATCCACTCAGGATTAAGGCCAAGTTTCCTAGGTCATCCTAGTGAAATAGAAATCGAGCTAACTAACGGTGTTACAGTTAGTGGTTAACTATTTTGCGGTCCGGTCTTTGGGCAAACTCATTGCACAGGATACCCTCACTCGCATGTCAACTACATGAACGCATTGGATCATTACGTTTGTATCAATATACAAAGCGGGCTGAATCCATAGTGTCACCAGGATAAGGTACCCAGCCTTATCCCTATACTACAGACCCTTTAGGTTAAACTTGAACATTGATCCCCGTATGTCCGTGCATACTAGTTCAAACCTCATTATATTAGCCTTGGATGTTTAGTTTATTGGATTAGGGTCAATAAGACAAGATATAATACAAACATTGAATAATACATCATTTTTATTAATGTTCGGTCAAATGTACATTTACTATCTACGAGTTTTAGGGCATAAAACCCAACAAACTCCCACTTGAACTAAAACTCAAGTTACAGGGAAAGTATATACAAAATAATCCAAAGCTGGAACTGGTACATGTATGTTGTACATTACATAAAAGGTAAATATACAAAATACAATAAATTAGGGCATCCTTACACCCATTACACATCTCCCACTTGCCCTAGATTACGTTATATGCATGTCTCGCAGACCTAGACTTTCTAGATGACCCTCGAACACTTTAACCGAGAGGGCCTTCATAAACGGATCAGCAATGTTGTGCTCGGAAGCGATCTTGGTCACGACCACATCTCCTCTTTGCACAATCTCTCGAATCAGATGATACTTCCTCTCTATGTGTTTACCTCGTTTGTGGCTGCGAGGTTCCTTTGAATTGGCTACAACCCCACTGTTGTCACAGTATAACCTAATGGGCAAGTTCATATTTGGAACAACTTCCAAATCTGTCAAGAACTTCCTTAGCCAAACAGCTTCCTTAGCTGCTTCACAAGCAGCTACATACTCAGCCTTCATCGTGGAGTCTGCTATGTATCCTTGCTTTATACTTCTCCAAATTACAGCTCCCCCGTTAAGGGTGAAAACTGACCCTGACGAGGATTTCCTAGAATCCTTGTCAGTTTGGAAGTCAGAGTCGGTGTAACCAGTGAGAACTAGCTCTTTAGCCCCAAACACCAACATGTAGTCCCTCGTTCTCCTAAGATACTTGAGGATTCCTTTAACGGCGGTCCAGTGGTCTAACCTTGGATTTGACTGATATCTGCTGACAATCCCTACAACATAACAAATGTCAGGCCTCGTGCATAGCATGGCATACATTAAGCTACCCACTGCAGAGGCGTAGGGAATTCGTCTCATATCCTCAACTTCTTGAGGTGTCTTAGGAGACTGTTCCTTAGACAAGTGAACCCCATGCCTGAAAGGCAATAAACCATTCTTGGAGTTCTGCATCGAATATCGGGCCAACATCTTATCGATATACGTTGCTTGAGACAGAGCTAACGATTTGTTCTTTCTATCCCGAATAATCTGGATGCCAAGAACATATTGGGCCTCACCCAAATCTTTCATTTGGAATTGAGCTGCTAGCCATTCTTTTACGTCAGACAGATACCCTACATCATTCCCAAGAGTAGGATGTCGTCAACATAAAGTACGAGGAAAGCTACTTTATTCTGGTTGATCTTCTTGTATACACAAGGCTCGTCAACATTCTGGTCAAAACCAAAAGATTTGATCGCAGTATCAAATCTAATATTCCAAGATCGGAAGGCCTGTTTCAACCCATAAATGGATCGATTCAGTTTGCAAACCTTTTGCTCCTAACCTTGGGTTATGAACCCTTCGGGTTGAGACATAAAAATACTCTCGTCAAGGTTTCCATTAAAAAAAGTTGTCTTGACATCCATTTGCCATATTTCATAGTCATAAAATGTGGCAATGGATAAGAGAATTCTTATGGACTTAAGCATAGCAACTGGAGAAAAGGTTTCTTCGTCCACCCCTTCTCGTTGGGTATAACCCTTTGCTACGAGTCTGGCTTTGAAAGTCTGTACTTTCCCAGCAGCATCTCTTTTCCTCTTATAGATCCATTTACACCCAATGGGTTTAACCCCTTCAGGTGGATCTACAAGTTCCCAAACTTGATTGAAGTACATAGACTCCATCTCAAGGTCCATGGCTTTGACCCACTCGTCCTTATCTACGTCATTCATTGCCTGACGATAAGACAATGGATCTTTTACGCCGTCATCAAGTATGACTACTTGTGTTTCTGTTAAACCCAAGTAACGGTTAGGTTGTATCACACCCTCCCACTACGTCAAAGCTCTCCCACTACGTGAGGAGGACTAGATTGACGAGAAGAACTCGATTCTCCAGCAACTCTTGTTGAAGGACCAGGTTCATCAACAACCCTTGTTGATCCTTCTGTAGCTTCTCCTAATACTAACTTACTTCGTGGTTTATGATCTCGAATGTGGTCTTCCTCCAAGAAAGTTGCATTTGTCGATACAAATACTTTATTATCTTGAGGGTCGTAGAAAAGACCGCCTCTCGTTTCTTTCGGGTACCCAACAAATTGACATATTCTCGTACGTGGTTCCAATTTCTTAGGATTTGTCACTAACACATGTGCAGGACAACCCCAGATACGAAAGTAACGCAAACTAGGTTTACGCCCCTTCCATAGCTCAAAAGGAGTTTCAGAAACAATTTTTTAGGGAACGTTGTTAAGAATATGTACTGCAGTCACTACTGCATACCCCCAAAACGAGTTAGGCAATTGAGCATAGATCATCATAGATTGAACCATGTCTAACAAGGTTTTATTTCTCCTTTCTGATACACCATTCTACTGAGGTGTACCAGGTGCTGAGAGTTGTGATTGGATTCCATGTTCTATCATATAGTCCTGGAATCGCTGATCTAGATACTCTCCACCTCGATCTGATCGAAGTGTTTTAATCGTTTTACCTAACAGGTTTTCTACCTCTGCCTTAAACTCTTTGAATTTTTCAAAAGCCTCAGACTTATGGCCCATCAGGTACAAGTAACCGTATCGAGAATAATCATCTATGAAAGAGATGAAATATTCATAACCACCTCGAGCCTTTACATTCATTGGACCACAAAGATCCGAATGTATTAGTTCAAGTGGTTCTTTGGCCCTATAACCTTTTCCAGTAAAAGGCCTCTTGGTCATTTTACCCTCGAGACACGATTCACAGAGTGGTAAAGATGTATCTTCTACATCAGTTAGAAGTCCATTTTTAACCAAACGATCGATCCGATCGATGTTAATATGACCAAGACGAAGGTGCCAAAGATACGTGTTGTTACTTAGAGGAGAAATCTTTTGCCTTTTATTTTGCGTTTCGGCTGTTTTAAACATTTCATGACTTAAAATAGCCTTAGCATCAGTTGGTCTTAACACAAATAAATTATTCTCACGCTTAGCTGAACAAATATAAATTCCATTCTTTGAAATTAAAGCTTCATTAACCAAGAACGAAATTGAATAACATTGTCCAAGTAAAGCGGAAACAGAAATAAGGTTCCTTTTAATTCTAGGAACCAAGTACAAGTTCTCTAAAATCAAAAACTTATTTCTAAAGAATAATTTTGCAGCTCCCACTGCACGAGCTGAAACAACGTCTCATGTTCCAACCTTGAGCGTCATTTCACCATCTGCCAACTGCTGGAAATTATTTCCCTGAAAAGAAGAGCAAACATGATTAGTGGCTCCTGAATCCAGTATCCAGGCAAACTCATCATGTTCTACGAGACAAGTCTCGAATACAAGTAAATCGAATTTACCTTCTTTTTCTTTTCTCTTCTCAGCAAGGTAACGGGGACAGTTCCGCTTCCAATGACCATCTGCGTTGCAGTGGAAGCACCTGCCTTTGTCGGCCACGACCTTGGCCTTCCCCTTCCCTTGCACATCCTGTGCAGGAGCCTTCCCCTTGTTTCCCTTCCTCTTTTGTATTTGCTTCGATGAAGAAGCCTGGGGTACAGATTTAGTCCCTGAGGATGAACCCTTCAGGAACTTCTTTTTGGAATGGGCAACATTGGCCTCTCCTTTAACCACATTTTTGCCCTTGCTTTTCTGCAAGGACTAGTAAATCTGTAACTCCGAGAGGAGGGTAGTCAGGTTGAATTGAATCTTATTCATGCTCGCGTTCGTCCTAAAAGACAGATAGGAAGCGAGTGAAGGATGAACGCAACCTGACAACGCTCGCAGACGACCCCGCCATTTGCCTCAGCTATATTGAATTGGTTAATCATGTCCAGGACGTGTTCCCGAACAGATTGACCTTCCTGCATCTTGGCATTGAAGACATTCTTCAAGGCGTCGTGGTGGAGCTGGTAGGACGGAAGTCCAAACATCTCCTGCAGGGAATTCATAATCTCCCTGGCAGTTTCCACGTTTTCATAACGTTTGGCCAATACTTCAGATAAGCTGACCAGTATGTAGACTTTGACCTTTTCGTTGGCCTTAGTCCAACGTTCATAGGCGTCTTTAACTGCCTGAGCGGCAGTGCGAGGGGGAACGAGAGGACATTCCTCCGTTAAGACGAACCTTAAATCCTCAACCACGAGTATGGTATTTAAGTTCGATTTCCATTGAGGAAAGTTTTCGCCAGTAAGTTGTTCATTTTTAAGCAAGGAAATTATGGAGGAAGACATTGCTGAAAAACAAACAAGTGACCGTATTAGTTATCTTTGCTTTAACCCATCACACAAGCAATACAAACAATTGCATACATCCAATCAATTTTGCAAACAAACAATCAAAGAACCCTAATAAAACTATGATTGTGTTTCGCAACGATGCTTTAGAGGTTTAGAAGAATAGCCACCGAAGGGTGATCAGTTGTTCCTCCTCTAAAATGAGACTCTTCTCAGTCAATTTCTAATACTAGAATAACTCATATTCCATTAGATATTAACCACCGTTGTTCGGTCAAGGATTTGTTAACAATTAACTCCTCCCCGTAAGTGTAACCCTCCCACTTTCAGATCTCAGAGGCACAGACCAACAGGCTACCGTTAGGAAAGACAACTGTTTGTAATTAGCCTAAGTGATCCTATCCTATTCAGGAGTTCACAGTGTTTTGAATCCTATGATCAGGCCCTCCGAAGGGATGGTTGCTCCAGGGCAACACGCAGGCGGATCATAGGAATCTCACGTTGTGACCTAGGGGTGGAGACCGAAGGATACGTTGACACGTGTCCCGCTCCCACTTACTATAGTCACTTTCCCCATTCAACTTGGTATTGACCCATGCAAACACTCTCCGAAGGGAGGCCGCTCAACGACGACACGAAGCCGAGCATGGATCTCACGGTGTGAACTATACAGGGACGCAGGAGCAAAACTCAATTTAAATTAAGTTTTGTAATTTTCCTCCCACTAAAGTAACCTATCGGATATTTTAGGGTTTGATTAGACCTAGATAAATCCGGCTAAGTCATTTATCTAAGTCTAGTCCTATTATAACTATTATAATAAGACCTAATGTCTAGGTGTATTAAACCAATTTAATTTACCTAGCGACATTATTCTAACATTAACCTGTGATTAATTCAACTCCGGTGTTCCAGATCAGTTCCCAGGTAGGAGGTCTTCCATATACCGTCAACTTAAATACCTCCAATCCTTAGACAGAACTTCACTGGTAGAGTTCCCTTATAATCTCAGGAATGTTTGTCCTACTTAGTTCATTAAAACTATTTTAAAACTAAGTAAGAATTTTTAATCCTATTAGAAAATGATCTTAGGTCTAATTAATTTTAACTCATTAAAATTAATTCATTTTTAACCTAAGATCCTATATGAGCATGCATATCTTGATTATAGATTGACGGTTTCTAATCATAAATTTTTAACTATTTCAAAATTTTAATGATTAGCCCTATAATCATGCATACTATAGTTTAAATCAATTAACAATCATATTCTAATTAATCAAATTTAAACTATATAACTTTGCATTGCATGAAATTAATATAACTCTTATATTAACCTATGGATTTATTATGCTCAATGCAACTTGATTTCCATTTTTAATTAATAAACAATTTTATTAGGGCCAAAAATGGTAAATCACATTAGCATGCTGCAATCAATTTATTTTTAATATAACTCTTATATTTAAACTATGTAATTGCATGCATCATACTTTTCCATTTTCATGAATTTAATATAACTCAACTATATATTAAATAAATCATGAAAAAACCATGCATTATCATCCAAATATTATAATCACATTACATACATAATGCATGAGCATGCTTTATAACCTAAGGTGGGATTAATATTTAAATGACATCCACAAAGCATTTAAATAGCTAATGAACCGGTTTAATTGGCCCCTAGGATAGAATAAAGCTTAATTACACTAAGAAAGCAAATAATCTATCCTATTACAAGAGTCTGCAGCTCCAAAACCGGACCAACAAGCATGAACCGACCCGAACCGCTTCAAACCGACGTTGAAGAACTCGAACCGAACAAAAAATGGGCTGAACCGGACCAAATTGGTTCCAGCTCAACCCATTCACGCGAACCGAACCAGCAGTTAGGCTTTCTCCCACGTCTCCACGTAAAAACGAACTGCCGCACGAAATCGTGACAACGTTGAGATGCTTAAGGAACAGCGTCCCGACGTTGATGCGATTTCAACCCATCCGAAGCGTGAAATCGCGATAGCGTCGAGACGCTTAACGCCTAGCGTCGAGACGCTAAAGCGTCTGGAGCAGATTTCTGGGCAGAACAGCGACTGTTTTCTCCCAATTGGCCTCAAATTTTATCGCGTTCTTCACAAATCTTCATGCCTAAGCTAGACCCAGACTTACAGACTCCAAATTTATGAACAATTGCCCAAAACACAGGGGCCCTTACATTTGATCATATCAAAATAATCATAAATTTATGGCCAATTAAACCTAAACAATTCACAGCAAACCAAAACATTCAAAATGAAAATTAAATCCCACCTTACAGCCAATCGCAATTCCCAAATCAACATTCAAAACACGATTTGGCTCTAATACCAATTGCAGGGATTAAAGCCCTAGCGCAGTGGAAACGATCAGAGACCTTATCGGTTTAAATGTCGATTGGGAAACCAATACGACGGCAAAACAAGTAATTTACACCAAGATTAAGAAATATACATGTTGTAAAACTATAAAACATGCTGAAATAGAAACTAAAAAAATTCTAGATCTAATCTAGAATAGGATCCTATTGATCCTTGGGTTCAAGAATCCTTACCCTTGAAGAGTTCTTGATAAAAACCCGCCTTTTCCCTTGATGTTTGTAGAAAATTCCAGCAACAAACAGGTTCTCGTTCTTCGCTACGAATCCCACACGAACACCACCACGAGGATTCACCAATGGACTCTGAAAGGTAACTGTGAGGGAGATGGTGGGATCTAGTTTCTTAGGGAAATATTGCAGAAAGAGTTTGAGAGAGCAATAGGGATTTTTCTGGAGAGAGTTTATGTAAAACCTAAAAGCCACGGTAACCAAAATGAACCACCTCTCCAAAAATGCGTAACCATCCCCTTATTAGGCGTGTGAGGGAGATAAATTAGGTAAAAAAACCATGACCTAGTAACTGATCAGATGGATTAATTTTAAAATTAATTTAATTAATTAGTAATTAATTAAATTAAAAGAAAATTAAGTTATTCAATTCATAATGAAATAACAAATTCATTTAAACTATATTTAAATGATTATCCCTCACATAACCTATAGTTTTAATCTAATTAAATCTAAATTTAATTAAATTAAAACAGTAATTAATTAATTCTATAATTAATTAATATCATAATTAAATATCACATATTTAATCATAATTCTCTCATAATAACTATAGTATTAATGCACATCTAATACACATTAATTATAAACTATAGTTTCATCATGAATCATATTCATATTTTACCTTTTTATTCGAACCCTTTCGAATACTCAACTTTCCCTCGAAATTAACCTCAACACCTTAATTGAGTCATCGGTGGGACCTAATGGACCTACAGACCAGAAACTCCAACGATATGAGATTAATTGGCTAAACTCATTAACCAAGTTAATCAATATTCGTTAACTGTGGTTCACTCCACTATAGAGCCATTGCTGCACTCTTCTCACTGCAGATATATTTCTGTGTCCACGGAAATCGACCGTCAACAGCAAGTTAGCCCTTCAAGTGTGTTCGTACCCCAGCTAGGTCAAATTACCGTTTTACCCCTGGGCTACCTCTTGGTCCTTAAGTACCGTGCTCCTCTAATGAACAACCTGTTTGAGGTCCAACCAACAAACAGAAATCTCTCTCGTGGCATAAAGAGGGTAGGGCCCTTTGTTCAAGACCCACTTAGGGAACACACCTCTACTTACCCTAAAGTCGGGAAGGAGTGAATTCCATCTTGTAAGACTATGTTCCCAGCTCTCCACTCGGTCTCGTCCCCAAAATGGTAGGCTTATTGAGTCGGCGAACAGGCCGCTCTCACCCGTACAAATCAAAGGACAATCCCTCATGGACAGGAGTCCATAATCCACTCAGGATTAAGGCCAAGTTGCCTAGGTCATCATAGTGAAATAGAAACCGAGCTAACTAACGGTGTTACAGTTAGTGGTTAACTATTTCGCGGTCTGGTCTTTGTGCAAACTCATTGCACAGGATACCCTCACTCGCATGTCAACTACATGAACGCATTGGATCATTACGTTTGTATCAATATACAAAGTGGGTCGTATCCATAGTGTCACCAGGATAAGGTACCCAGCCTTATCCCTATACTACAGACCCTTTAGGCTAAACTTGAACATTGATCTCCGTATGTCCCTACATACTAGTTCAAGCCTCATTCTATTAGCCTTGGATGTTTAGTTTATTGGATTAGGGTCAATAAGACAAGATAATAATACAAACATTGAATAATACATCATTTTTATTAATGTTCGGTCAAATGTACATTTACTATCTACGAGTTTTAGGGCATAAAACCCAACACCTTTTACGAAGGCTCTCTCGACTAAAGTGTTTGAGGGTCATCTAGAGAGTCTAGGTTTGCGAGACATGTATATAGTATAATCTAGGACAAGTGGGAGATGTGTAATGAGTAAGGATGCCCTAGTATAGTGTATCTTGTATATTTACCTTTTATGTAATGTACAGTATAAATTTACCATTTCCAGCTTTGGATTATTTTGTATATACCTTCCCATTATCTTGAGTTTTAGTTCAAGTGGGAGTTTGTTGGGTTTTATGCCCTAAAACTTGTAGATAGTAAATATAACATTTGACCGAACATTAATAAAATGATGTATTATTCATTTATTTTGTTTGAATTGAGTAATCTTGTCTAAATAACCCTAATCCAATAAACTAAATATCCTAGGTTGTTAGTATGAAACTTGCACTAGTATGTGGGGACATACGGGGATCACTGTTCAAGATACAACCTAAAGGGTCTATAGTATAGGGATAAGGTTGGGTACTTTATCCTGGTGACACTATGGATACGACCCGCTTTGTATTATGATACAAATACAATGATCCAACGCGTTCGTGTAGTGGACATGCAAGTGGAGGTATCCTGTGCAATGAGTTTGCATAAGACGGGACCGCGAAATAGTTAACCACTAGTTGTAACACCGTTGACTAGTTAGGTTTCTATTTCACTAGGATGACCTAGGCAACTTGGTCTCAATCCTAAGTGGGTTATGGACTCCTGTTCACGAGGGATTGTCTTTTGATTTGTATGGGTGAGAGTGGCCTGCACACCGACTCAATAAGCCTACCATTTTGGGGACAAGACCGAGTGGGGAGCTGGAAACATAATCACACAAGATGGAATTCACTCATTCCCAACTCTAGGGTAAGTAGAGGTGTGTTCCCTTAAGTGGTGTTCCAGGGTCTTGAACAATGGGCTCTGCCCTCTCTATGGCACGAGAGGGACTTCTGTTTGTAGGTTGGACCTCAAACAGGTTGTTCATCAGAGGAGCGCTGGGGACTTAAGGACAAAGATGTAACCTAGGGGTAAAACGGTAATTTGACCTAGCTGGGGTTACGAACACACGTAAAGGATTGACTTGCTGTTATTTGTCAATTTCTGTGGACACAAAAATATATCTGCAGTGAAAAGAGTGCAACTGTGGTTCTATAGTGGAGTGAACCACAGTTAACGAATATTGATTAACTTGGTTAATGAGTTTAGCAAATTAATCTCATATCATTGGAGCTTCTGATTTGTAGGTCCATTAGGTCCCACCGGTAGCTCATATAAGGTGTTGAGGTAAATTTACTAAGGGTTATTTAATATTAATTGGATTCATATTAAAACTATAGGTTAAAATTAATGCGCATTGGATGCACATTAAAACTATAGTATATATGAGAGATAAATAATTGAATATGGGATATTCAACTTTATGATTAATTAATTATCTAGATTAATTAATTATAAGTTTTAATTTAGTTTAATTAAATTCGATTTAATTAAATTAAAACTATAGGGTAAAGAGGGAGATTCATTTAAATAAATAAACTAATTTAAATATGATTTAAATTAGTTAAATTAAGATTAATTATAATTTTAATTTATTAAAATTGAAAATGTCAAGTAACTGATTAGTTAGTTACCTGAACGTGGGGCTAGGGTAGTTCCTACTTCCCCTCATTCTTCCTATCGATGAGGAGAGGATGTTGCCCAATTATTCAGTCTCTCTCACACCTGGTGAAGTTCCAGAGATTTTTCACTTCCCAAAAATCCTTAATTAGTAAAAATCGGCTCCCAAAAGCAACCTCTTCCATAACCTTCAGAGAATATCGGTGTTGCCTTGTGGTGGTGTTTTGTGGAGATTCATCCAACGAAGGTGCTGCTGGAATTTTTAGCAAATGATCAAGAATAGGTGAATTCAATCAAGTCTTCAAACGGTAGTAAGTACCTAACATCCCTTGATCATTAGGATCAATCTTTAGATTAGATCTAGAGTTTTTTTAAAAAATAAAAATAAAAAGCAGCATGCTAATAGCCTATTTCCAGTAGCGTATATGTGATAAACTTATTGTAATTATTTTGTCGTCGTATTGGTATTTCAGTCAACGTTTAGTTTGAGTAAGGTCTCTGATAAATCTTCCACTACCTAGGGCTTTTATCCCTACAAGAGATGCTTACCCATAGAATTTACCTTGTTGAATAACACACGAAAGAGATATTTGAGCCACGAAACCCACCGAAACGAGCCTAAAACCACAGATCAGAACGACGGCTCGAAATGGCGGTGAAGCGGCGACGACGGCGGGTCAAGGCAGTGGTGGTTGGCTTCATGGCAAGAAGAAGAAACCGAGAGATGGAGGGAGAGAACCACGAGAGAGATCGCGAAGAGATGGAGAGAGAGAACTCGCACGGAGAGAGAACCCAAGCGGCTGTGGCGGCACGACTCAGACAACGACGGCGCTGCTCCAGCGGCAACTGGAGGGCGGGCGGCGCTAAGCTACATGACAACAGGGGGCTTGCATGCAGGGGTAGGTTTCCACAACTACATGAAGAGAGGGAGAGGGGCCTTTCACGATGGAGGAGAGAGGGAAAAAGAGATCTAGGTTTCCTTTCTTCTTTTCTTTATTGCTTAACCCACAAAAATCAAAGACCTCAAAAATAGAAGTCCAAGAATAGGAAACTTCCTTAACCAAAGCTGACTAAAACTAACGGGCTTTAGGGGAGGAGATTTAAATTTATATAACGCTTTAATTTTCTTAGCACCTTAGTATTTAATTAAAATTCCCACAATACAAGCCAAATAATAATTTTCATTTAACTCGACTAGATGTATGGAATTTAGATATACCAAAATGCACGGTGCTTCACGTAAGGAACAAAATGTAATTTCAGGGGTAAAACAAACTTTTGACCCGCTGCAGTTACGAACAACCTGTGAAGGGTCGACTTACTTATTATGGTTGTATCAGGTGGACAAAAATATATCTACAGTGAGGGGAGTGTAGCTACGAGCTATAGTGGAGTGTCCCATTAGTTAACGAATGTAGGTTAGCTAGGTTAATGATTTTAACCGGTTAATCTCGTATCGTTGGAGTCCATGATCTGTAGGTCCATTAAGTCCCCCTGCTAGTTCATATGGAATCAACCTTAGAACAAAAGTGATGAAAGAGTTTGAACGGTTCAAATTCAATTTTGGGGAATTAACGTTAGTTATATACGATATACGTAACGTGTTATAATTTAATTATGAATTAAATTATAAAGAGAGTTGGAAATATTTAAATATGATTTAAATATTTCAAACATGTATTCGATATGTATTTTAGTTTGAATTTGAATAGGGATTCGTATTAAAACAATCGAGTTTTGAGAGAGAACGAGATTGGTGAAATTGTTTGATTTAGTATTTGATATTAAATTAAATAATTATAATTAATTAAAATGTTTAATTAATTATTTAAATAAATTTTCTTTAAAATTAATAAATTGGATTAATTTCATTTAAGATTGACTGTGGATTAAAATTGGAATTAAGTTTCTTCTTTTTTTTTTTAATTTATAAAATTCAAGAGGTAAAATCTCATGAATTGCCACATCTACAAATGACCAATCTCTTTATATACCCTCCTGTCTCAATTTGAGTACAAGAGTGCATGCATTTCTTCTTGATGTATAAGGAGAATTTGAGCTTGAAGAGTGCAAGCGACTAAAATTCTCTCAAAACTCAAAACTACACAAAGAACTCTCACAAAACCCTTTTTTTCTCCCTTCAAAAATCATCACAATTCAGTTTTCACAAGCCCGTTCTAAGGTAGGAGAATAGCGGAGAAGATCATAATGGTAGTCCACGACGTATTCGTGCTGAGAATTGAGCTTCGGAGTTGACAGATTTGAGCTTCAAAGGTAAGTCTCTCGGTACTCTGTTTTCTGAGTACTTTACAACATGTTTTCCTTGAAAAATTAATGTAATTAAACGCTCAAGATCGTCAGTTGCTTCCGCTCGAGTGATTTACACTCATTCAATTCTGAGTATTTTCATTCTGAATTTACTGTTTATGTGTATTGAATTCTATTTTTATTCATAAGTAGAATTGATAGGCGGGATTGACAACCCCGATTGTTGTCGTTTTAATCATATTCACTATTGTTAGTAAATAGGCGAAGCATGTGGCTCTATTTCAAGCGTGTTATCCCTAATCTTGTAGCAAACTGCATGTAAGCCTAGAATTTGACACTTAGTTAATTTTGTAATTTAGGCTTTTCCTAGTTATAAAATTGGCTACCTAACTATCTAAATCTTAATGTAATTGTAGCTAGTTAATTTGGTCGAGTTAATTAGTAATCAATTAGATTAGCTTCAATGCATTGGTCGGGTTAATAAATTAGGGATATTATGGCTCTTTGCCTTTTTCAGGAGTACGTTAGGCTTAAAACCTAAATTGCATCATTAGATAATCTGTGATTAAGATCCATCCAAACAAATATCGAACGTACCGATTGCATGAATCCGAGGTTCGATCAACCACCAATTTATTTATAAAAAAAAAGCTTAGAGATAAACTGAACTGTTCCCTGTGAACGACCCCGACCACTTCTACTGCAAAGTAGCTAAAAATTGGTGAATATAAATTTATTTTATTAGGACCCTCGACAAGTCCCGTCATCCCTATTGTTTTTTTTTTTTTTACTTGGAATTCGCCTTCATCTTCATCTTTTCTTATTCTTAACCATAATTACAAGTCCCGTCATCCCTATTGTTTTTTTTTACTCGGAATTCTCCTTCATCTTCATTGTCGCTATGGGTTTGCGACACGGAGCAACCGACTTTGTTCCCATGAGGAGGAAAATGGAGTCGCCACCAGTCTTGGTTTTGAGAGTGTGATTGGACACTCAAAAATATGCTAAAATGGTCTACAAATAAAAGATTTAAGGTTTGAGGGTCTTTTGTGTATGGGGAAGGTATTAGCACCCCACAACACTCGTTCAAAGAACGAAATTTTATTTTTCTTGTGTTATTTAAGGAAATTGGCAATTGTAAATGCTAGAGAAGATTTTTTATTGATTTTTAAATGTCTCATATTTTACTTTCCATTATTGCTTCAATAAATAATGAGCAATAATTATGGGTGGCATAAAATCATTCAAAATTTGTTTGAATTTAATTTGGCATCCCAAATTAAATTCATCACCTCAAGAATATTAGGAAAGTATTTCCCAATTTACGTCATAGGAAAGTTTATAGTTTTTTTTTTTAAACGTTTGGTTTATTAATTTTGAAAATTGTGTGAGTAAAGAATATTTTTTAGGAAAAACTCTTAATTGATTTTATTTTTAAAGAAAGTGGTCTTATATGGAAAATAATTTTGGATTGATTTATTATTTTGAAAACAAAGTTAATGAAACAAATTTAGCAAAAAAATTTTAATACATTCCTTTTAAAACAAAATGTCTTTTATGAAATATGTTTTCCAAAAAAAAAAATAAGTTTTAAAATATAAACAATTTTTATTTATGTTTTATAAGGGAAAAAATATCAAAATCAAATCCCGGCATCTCGGGATTTTAATTCTTTCCTCAAGAAACTCAAATATCGGCATCCCGAAAATTCAAGATTCCTTCGTTGGAAGATTCTTTTTTTGGAAATATTTACTTACGAAAAGAGATAGAGAAAAAATATAGATTGAATACAACATCATAACATAGTGAAATAAAATTTTAAAAAATTCACCAACATATAATTGAGAGAAAATGCTTAAAAATGGAAGAAAACTACCGTATTCAAGAATTAAAAGTTCATTAAATTCATTTGCTTTAAAAGAAACATATTGAAATCAAATCTCGGCATTCCAAAACATTGATTTCTTACCTCAAGAAAACTCAACGTTGCCATTCCAAATATTGAGATTTCGTCGTTGGAGAATCCTTTATTTGGTAATAAACAATAGAATCATGGTTTTATAAAGTAAATATCTAGCATATTAATTCAATGAAACTAGATGGCTAAATTATAAAAAAAATAATACAAGTTCCAATTGCAACTAAAATTAACAATTTAAACATAAACACAACAAACAACTCTAAGATTTAACTAAAAAAAATGAAAATGGTAAAATTGGAATTGAAACATGCATGCAATGTAACCTAATTTAAAAACATTTGAATTGGCTAATTTAAAGTTTTAGAATATTATTTTTTCTCTCATTTTAAAAAATGGCTAAATTAAAATTAAATAAGATATCAAACAAATTTAGGGGTCTACATTTGCAGAGAGAGATTTTGTGTTGTTGGGTGATTGTTGTGTTGAAAGAGAAATTTTTTGCAATCACAAATTGCCACGCCATTATCTAAAATTAATGACAAAATTACAAATAATTAAATTTGGGACCAATTATAAATTGACATGTGTCCCAAATTTAATTAGAAGACAAAGTTGGCCAATTATAAATTTAAATAGCCAAATTTCGATTTGATCAATTAATTAGAAAATAAATTATTTTGATCAAATTAATTAATTTGACAAATTAGTTAACAAGATAATTAAATGGATCAAATTTGGGTCTTTTAAATAGGTCGGTTGCAAGGATAGCAATATGGGCCAAAATAATTGCAAATCTAGCAGTCCACCAAAAAAAATTGCAAAAATGGCAAAATCTGATGGTTTGTGTGTTGCATTTACTAAAATACCCCTCCATATTTTCTTCCACGGATAGAAAGTGTTTCTATCACTGATAGATTCTATCAGTGATAGAAAGATTTTTTATCAGTGATAGAAATTTTCTATCACTGATAGATTCTATCATATGATAGAAAAAATTTCTACTACTGATAGATTCTATCAACGATAGATATTTTTCTATCACTTCTATCAGTGTTCGGTGTTCTATCAGTGTTTGGTTATTGTTATTTGGTTTTCTATCAGTGTTCGGTTTTTGCTTTTCCGTGTTTGATTGCTATAATTGTTCATTTTTCCTTTATTTTTCAATGCTCGATTTCACCATGTATCACCATCGCTGATAGAAACAAAAGATCTTCTATCACTGATAGAAAGTATCAGTTATAGAAAGATTTTCTATCACTCACGGAAATTTTTTCTATCAGTCATAGAACGTTTTTCTACCAGTGATAGAGATAGAAAGTTTTTCTTTCACTCATAGAAAAATTTTCTATAAGTGATAGAAGATTTCTATCACTATAGAAAGTTTTTCTATCACTGATAGATTCTATCAGGGATTGAAAGATTTTCTATCAAAAGTTTTCTATCATTGATAGAATATCTTTCTTTCACTGATAGAGTCTATCCGTGATAGTAAAAGTTTCTATCAGTGATAGAAATCTTCTACCACTGATAGAAAACTTTTCTATAACTTTCGATCACTGATAGAAAATTTTTCTACCACTGATATCTATCAGTGATAGAAAGACTTTCTATCATAAAAGGTTTCTATCTATCTATCTAGATTCTATCAGTGATAGAATTTTTTTTTACCACTGATAGATTCTATCAGTGATAGAAAATTTTTCTACCACTGATAAAATCTATCAGTGGTAGAAATATTAGTGATAGAAACTTTATTCTATCAGTGATAGAAACTTTATATCACTGATAGAAAATTTTTCTACCATTGATAGAATCTATCAGTGATAGAAGATTTCTATCAATAAAAAAAATAAAAATAAATTAAAAAAAAACCTGACGAGGAAGAGAAGATGTGCGCGTAGGGGCAATTCAGGAATATAAAAAATTAATTAAAATTTTTTGCCATATTTGCAAATATTTTTAAAAATTGTTATATTTGTCATTATTTACCCTGATGTTGCCACCCATTACAATTATTCTTTTAAATATTTGAGTCATATGATTTTGGTTCAAATATGAACCAAACCCAAGACTAAATAATTGAGCCCAAGACCAATAAAGCTCAAACCCAAGTTGTTAGGCCCAAAAGCCATCAGGGCCCATCCAGCGAGAACTCTATAAATAGAAGGGTTCTCCTCCATTTCAAGGATTCAGAAATTGTAGACTCTCACAAAGACTCCACCAAGTCTGAAGACCGAAGACTCTCTGCAATTCATAAGTTACTCTCTGCAATTCATAAGTTCAAGTGTTGAACACTTCTTGAAGACCAAACACTCTTCAAGACTTCAACACCCCTTGAAGATCAAATACTCTTCAAGACATCAACACTTCTTAAAGACTGAAGACTCCTTTAAGAGTGGAAGACTTCAAGCTCCAAGAACCTGTCTCCATCTCTGAAGTTACGTGTGAACAGTTGTAGTGAGATTTTGATGCTCAAATTTTTTACACCCTTAAGTTGAGCACTTTCGAAATGTCCTTGTGACTTTGCTTTTGGTTCACCCGAGAGGTCTCATATCAATGGAGATACTTGTCCATCTTTATATACCCGCGATCCTCCCCTTATCTTGTCAATGTGGGACTTGGGTCGCACTCCCAACAGATTTGTCGATTTTATGACCTTAATTTAACTTGGAGGTACCAATTTCAATAATTTGTAACTTGCCATTGGTTTTGTGAAAATTTGTATTGGGTGGAAATTATGATAAACAAACCATCTAAGACCTTGTTTGATAACCATTTGGTTTTTGGTTTTTGGTTTTTGAAAATTAAATCCGTAAATGCTACTTCCACTTTTAAGTTTTTTTGTTTTGTTATTTATCTTCTTCTCATGTTTTAAAAACGAAGTCAATTTTTTTAAAACTTTAAAAAAAAAGTTGTTTTTAAAAAGTTGTTTTTGTTTTTAAAATTTGACTAGGAACGAACACAAGTATGTCCTTCCCAAAGATGAAAATCCTGGTAAGGAAATTGAAAGAAAAAAAAAAACGAATGTAATTTTTAAAAACCAAATGGTTATCAAACGAGGCTTAAATTTCATACGATCATGTTTATTTATAGGAAATTGGAAAGTGTGGATATTTCTAAAATTACAACCCCAAATGTGAGTGTATCTTATGTTAGTTTCTCAATTTCTTGTCACCCAGAAAAAACGAACGTAATTTTTAAAAACATTTGAAATGGAGGGGAGCTCCTTTATTTATAGAATTTTCTATGGGCCTAGTCATTTGGACTTGGGCTTTATTTACTTGACCTAACCATTTGGATTTGAGTTTGATTTAAATTGACCCGAATACCATATGACCCAATTTTGACCAAATTAATTTTATTTTTATCATTTGATCAAATGGTCCATTTGGCCTTAAAATTTAGGGTAATCCTTGTAAATAGCCAGAAACAAATGTTGGTTTAGAAAGATAGGCAAAAAAAAAAAAAATTAGAAGAAAAATGGTCACACGTGATGTTCACATGCTCCAAGTTTCTCCCTAGTTTTCCAATTTTACCCTTTTTACCAAAATCTCAGATGGTGTATCTAAACAACTCTCTCTCTCCAAATCTTTTTGTTTTCAATCTTCGTTTGCTTTTTCAAACCCAAAATCTTCAATCTTTGTTTGCTTTTTCAAAACTGAAGTTAGCCTAAAATCTTCCATCGCTCCTATAAGTGTCTTTCTTCTTTTTTTTTTTTTTTTACGATTTCGCATGTGGTTTCCAAAATGTTGACAATGAACGACTTTCTTGCTTGCAATCTGGTTTTACAAGTTCCTAAAAACAATATCGTTTGGTTTGCCACAAAGAACAACAATCCTATTTTGGCACTGAGAGGATTGAAGATTGAGTTCATGGAAGTCCAACGAACCAGTTCTTCAAAATGAGAAAAAAAAAAACTAGCGGTGATCATATTTTTGTTCTTGGGTGGGTATGTACAGATGAGGTAGAAAGGGAGGTTTTTTGCACATGGTGGTTATTTGATTTGTTGAAATCATAAATCAAGAAGGAAAAAAAAAAAAAGGCAGCAGTAGAGTTGAAAAAAAGGGAAAAAAAGGTGTCAAACGGTTGAAAATTCAAGGATGGTTGGATTTGGAGGACATTTGGGAAGGAGGTAAAAATTTTGAGTTTGAATTCAGCAGGTGCAAATTGAGGTGGTGTAATCAAGACAGTTGATATTGAAGGTAAAAAAAGAGGGGTGTGAGAAAAATCTTCGAATTTTTGTGTTGTAGAGAAAGAGGCAAATAGAAATATCTGGAGAATTCTTGATGGTCTTTAAATAAGAGTGATCTAGTTTGGAGTTTCTGTGCAAGATGGTGGCAAATTTGTTGCCGACCATGGATATGAATTTTTGTGTTTGTTCCTTGGTAAGTATGTACAGAGGAGGCAGAAAAGGTGATTTTGTTCATTCTCTGTGCAGATGGTGGCGAATTTGTTGGTGGCCATTACCAAAATATTTTTAAGGTTAGTAGATATATATTCTTAGTCGGGCTATAGAATGCAAAAGAGAAATAGAAATTACAAGGTATTTGTGTGGATTGATGATTTTTTATTTACGAAGATATAGGCACTCTCATTGTCATACTGTTTATCAATTAAATACAATGTATTTCTATGGCTTATTCAATGTTACAAAGATATTCAATAGGAGTAGCAACATAATTTCTTTTCATAGTTTTTTTATACAAGGTATTTGCATATCTTAATGCCTAAAATTTAAATTAGATTTTATTCATTAAATTAAATACATGATATTTTTTGTGTCCTGAATGCATGTCATATGTTTTTGGGAAAAATACATTTTTGGTCCCTAAGGTTTGGGTTAAGTTACACTTTGGTCCCTGAGTTTTTAAACTCAACAAAAATACCCCTGATGTTTGAGAGACAAGGAGCAATTTAGTCCCTACCGTCCAATTTTCCCTTAAACCCTAAGGAACTGATGACGTGGCACCATTATTTTAATAAAAAAATATTTTTTAAATTTTCTAAATTAAAATAATATAAATATTATTATTTTCTTATTATTTTAATTATTTATCCTCTTCTTCTTCTCCATCTTCATCTTCTTCCTTCTTCTCCTTCACATCCTCTGCGGCCGGTGGCCACCGCTTGCCACCGTCGGCGACTGAATTTTTTTTTTTCTCTTTTTTCTCTTTTCCCTTATTTTTTTCTTCTTCCTCCCCTCTTTTCATTTTTTTTTTAAATGAAAACGAAAACGAAGGGGGAGGTCCCTCCTCCCCCGTTTTAGATCCAGAACAGAGAGGGAGGAGGTCACCTCCTCTCCGGCTCCGGAATCGAAGGGGGTTTTCCCCCTTCGTTTTCGTTTTCATTTAAAAAAAACAGTGAAAAGAGGGGAGGAAGAAGAAAAAGAATAAGGGAAAAGAGAAAAGAAAATTCAGTTGCCGGCGACGAGCGATGGCCACCGGCCGCTGGAGATATGAAGAAGGAGGAAGAAGATGAAGATGGAGAAGAAGAAGAGTAAGAGAGGGAAGGAGAAATAATTAAAATAATAATAAAATAATAATATTTATATTATTTTTATTTAGAAAATTTAGAAAATATTTTTTTATTAAAATAATGGTGCCTCGTCAGTAGTCCGTTAGGGTTTAATGGCAAATTGGACGACAGAGACTAAATTGCTCCTTATCTCAAACCTCATGAGTATTTTTGTTGAGTTTGAAAACTAGGGACTAAAGTGTAACTTAACCCAAACCTTAGGGACCAAAAGTGTATTTTTTCCTATGTTTTTTTTTTACATATTTTACATGTTCTTGGTGATTCAATTTTCTTGATTTTTTTATTTATTATTATGTATTGATATTAAATTATTAATCCATTAGATATAAATTTTTAATTATGGTGTATTTTCAATTTTTTGGTTGCTTAATGATACTTGATTTAAGGGATTTGATTTGAATTTTAGAATTTAGTTTATTTGATTTGAATCTCAGATTTTATCTAACTACCCTATAATCCAAAAGATTCGGATATATTTTTGCATCAAGGGTATTTTCGTAAGTTGTTAATTCACATTTTAAAATTCAAAAAATTGATTTGGCCATTTATCGAAAGAATAAAGACAATTGCTATTTTTCCAAACGGGTTTTTTTTTTCAGCCATTCTTGCCGTTAACCCTAAAATTTATAATGGGCAATTTTATCTCCAAATTAAATTTGGGACACATGTCAATTTATAATTGGTCCCAAATTTAATCATTTGTAATTTCGTTATTGATTTTAAATAATGACGTGACAATTTGTGATTGGCCGAAATTTCTCTTGGTTTCAAATATACCCCTAAAAACTTTCAAAAGTTTCGTTTTAGACCTTGAAGTTTGAATTTTGTTTCAAAACGACCTTTGGAGACATTTTTTGTTAAATTTATCGACAAAAAATGATGTGGTTAATTGCATTTGTTTTTATTGTTTTTTTCACGTATGTGTTCAAATCTATTCACATAAACAATAAAATACATATGCAAACATGTCATTTTCCATGCATGAATTTAATGAAAAAAAAAAAAAAAAACCTTCCAGGGTCATTTTGAAACAAACTTCAAACTTCAAGATCTAAAATCAAACTTTTGAAAGTTTAGGAATATAATTGAAACCAATTTTTAGTTGAGAGGTATTTTTGATAATTTAACCAATTTAGATCATATAATTTGGTTAAACTTCCTAAACTGTTCTCTAAATTGATTCTTTTATCTACCTAAAAAACTCATATGATTAGACAAATAAAAAACATCATCTACCATTACGAGTTAAATTAAAAACATATGTAACATATTAAGGGCATTCTTGTGAGTGATTTAAAAAATAATGATTTTAGTAAAAATGATTTGTTTAGAAATGATTTCTTAAAGATAAAATTCATTTAATTATACTAACATTCAATTTTAAACATTTAAAAGTGATTTTCATACCATCAAAATTGATTTTCAATTTAAACATGTTTGAGAGTGATTTAAAACATGACAAATGATTTTAATAATTTCAAAATCATTCTCAAACATGTCCTAAATATGATGATTTATAATAATAGAGGCCATTTGTAAGTTCTAACCAAACTATAAAAACTCATGTTTAAGTACTATTTTGTTCCCTCAAATTTTTAGTTTTGGTTTATTTTAGTATTTGTATTTTGGACTTTCGTTTAGTTGGTCCATGTACTTTCAAAATGTTCATTTTTGTAATTTTAAAAAGTAACCAATTTAGTTTCTATTAGTAAAATTTAATGGTAAATTTTATACACAATAGAAACTCTTTAATCAAATTTATGGTCGTATCTCAAAAGAAATTTAGAATTATATGATCTTAGGAAATAAGAAAAAATATAAAATAAAGGAGTCAAATTGGTTATCTTTTTTAAAGTACATGAACAAAAATCCTAAGTATAGGACAGAAATAAACATTTTGAAGATGTGGACCAAAATAAACTAAAATCAAAAGCATGACTTAGAAACGGTATTTAAAACAAAACAAAATTATAACAAGCTTATAGACTATAGAGCTCATATCGAAAGAACTTGTAATTATAAGAGACCAAATTATTTAAAAGAAAAACGTAAACTTGTAAAATTATAAAAATAAAATGGAATGATTCAAAAATAAATAAAATAAAATGGGAAGAAAAATAAAATTATAAGAAGAAAATGAAAGCAAAATTATAATAGAAAGTTGGCTAAATTATAAAAAATGCCCCTTTTTTTTTTGAAATAATTATAAAAAATGCCCCTAAACCATGTGGTTTGTTTCAAAATTTCCATTGAACTTTAAAAAGTTTCAAAAATATCCCTTAACTTTAAAAAATGTTTCAAAAATAACCTTGATATTATATTTTGAATGGAAACCATTAAAAAATTTTAGTTTCGTTTATACTCTATAACTTTTAAAAGATTTTAAAAAATAACCTTATTAGAAAAATGTTTTTTTTTCTTATCCCACCGTAAATTCTTCCTCCATGAAAATTAACGAGAAGCTTTACCTATTTTTCATGTATTTATATATTAGGAGTTTTTCCTTCTCTTTCAACACATCCCAAGAACTTGAGGAGATTTTCGACAATGGTATTTTCAACCGTTTTAACGGTTTTCATCTAAAAATGAACTGCAAGAGTATTTTTGAAACGTTTTGTAAGGTTGATAAATATTTTTGAAACTTTTTAAAATTAAAGACATTTTTTAAACAAATCCGATGGTTAAGGGATATTTTTTATAATTTAGGCTAGAAAGTTTTGAAATCACAGAATTTAAAAAGAAAATTTTAGATGTGGTTAGAGAAAGAAACAGAAAGCCCAGAAACAAAAACACATGTCAGTATAATAATAATGTTTATAGCTACACAATTAAATCTACCTTTCTTCCTCTAACCCACGTGAAACTGAACCAACATCTTTCAAAACCAACTCGTGAAGAGAGAGAGAGATATTCTTCTTCTTCATCTTCTTCATCATCTTCTTTTGTTCTTGGTTCTTCATTTCTGCTACAGAAAAGCGCTTTTCTTCTGGGAGCAGCAACGAAATCTGAGAATAACATAAGAAACGAATCTGTAAATCAAAACAAAACCCACCATCACCATCACATTCCTCCACCTGCTTTCTTCTCCGCCATACCCTTCTTCCTTAAGAACATCCTCTCCTCTCACAGCACATTCCCCAAACATCATTTCCAAGCACTTTCCCGACCTCGAGAACTCGTTTATCAGAAACCCTTCGAACGGGTACTTGAACACCGATATGTAATGCATGAATATCCAGTACTTTGGAATCTCCCGGTTCGATATGAAGTACCCAGAGAACAGGAAAAACGACCCCATTACCCCTGATATCACCGAGTTCCCCACTATGAAATTCGGCACCAGAGCACTGAAACAGACCACCACCGAGTTCGCCGTGTACAGAATCAGCCATATCAGCAGCGTGAAATGGACAAACGCCGTTAAATTTCTGTTCAGCCCCACCAGCCAGTACAGTGGAATCGAGAACAGAATCGCTAAGATCAGTAGAAATGGCAGATACACCAATCCGTTGGCTATGGCGTACGACGACACTCTGTAGCTTCCTGAGGAGGTTTCTTTCATTAGAATCTCCCTTTCCTGTAAGAATATTGGCAGGGCTTCGATTGAGGTCGTTAACAAAAACGTCAGTATGAAAGCGAACAATCCCACGCGTTCTTCAGCGCCCACTAGATCGAATTTCAGATTGTAAAAAATTGACCCCAGAACCAGCCCTGATACGAACATTTGAACTGTTCTGCAAGCGAAGAGCTCCTTTGTTCTCACTATGTTCTTGGAGAATCTGTGCATGAGGATCGCGGTTTCTTTGAATCGGGAGTTTGCGAAATCGTGAGGGGTCAATCCCATCCCCATTTGGATGGTTTCCTCGTCGATGACTTTGGATTGTTGGAAGAGCTGCTGCAGGGTGAATTTGGAGGATTTCAATTCGGATGGGGGAAGTAACTGGGCTTGATTTGTGTGAAGATTTGGGGTTTCTTGGATGGTTTCGATGGCTTCGATAGCGAATTCGACGATGTTGACATGAAGGGGAGGATCCAGACCCATTAGAGTGAGGTTGAGACCGAGCTGTTCGACGGAGCCGTGGTGCAAAACAGAGCCATTGGAGAGAAGGAGAATGGAATCAAAAAGCTTCACGATTCTGAACCCAGGCTGGTGGATGCTGAGAATGATGGTCCGTTGCCGAGCTTCGGCCATGGTGGTCTTCAACATGTCGATGATCTGAAAAGCGGAAGTGCTGTCGAGGCCGGAAGTGGGTTCGTCGAGAATAAGCACTTTGGGGTCGTGAATCACTTCCACGCCGATGGAGACCCGCCGCCGCTCACCGCCGGAGATTCCGCGGACTCGGTCGTCGCCGACTCGGGAGTGGGCGACGTGGCTGAGTCCGAGTTCTTGGATGAGGGAGTTGACCTTGGCGGTGAGGTCGGAGGAAGGGAGGGAGAGGCGGAGCCTGGCGGTGAAGGTGAAGGTCTCTTGGACGGTGAGGAGAGGGAAGAGGGAGTCCTTCTGGGGGACGTAGCCGGAGATTTTGTTGAAATGGGAAGGGTCGACGGCGCGGTGGTTGAGGAGGAGGGAGCCGCCGTGAGGGGTGGTTTTGCCGGCGAGGATTTGGAGGAAGGTGGATTTGCCGGCGCCGCTGGGGCCGACGATGGCGAGGATTTGGCCGGATTTGGCTCGGCAATTGACGTCGGAAAGCAGGTGGCGGACGGTGGGGGAATGATTGATCTTGTGAAGAGAATTTGTGGGGAAGATGTTGGGAAATGGGGATTTGGGGTTATGGATTTGGATCTTGAAGCTGATTCCAATGGCTTCTATCTCGCATCCTTCTCCTTCTTGCTTCTTCATTTCAGCTTCCTTTTTGTTGTGTTTTGTTGTTTTTTTCTTTTCCTTTCTGGTTTGGCGTTTATGAGTAGCTGAGCTGAGCTGAGCTGAGCTCTCTGCTTCTGCTTCTGCTTCTGCTCTCTCAACTTCAGTGTTTCACAAATTAATAATGCTTCTCTCTCTCTCTCTCCCTTGGCCATGTAGTTATTGTTTAAATAATTCTCTTATTGTTTTTTTTTTCTTTTTTCTAATTTTATAAATGTGCCAAGTGAACTGTTTTTTTTTTTTTTTTTGAAACAGTGCCAAGTGGACATTAATGTGTGTGTGTGTGTTTTTTTTTAAAAATTTCTTTGGGTTGATATATATTTTCATATGGAAAAAACAATCAAAAGTAGAGTGAATTATTTTAATTAAATCCACTTTTCGTTGTGTTTGGTTTTTGGATTAATTTATACTTCAAAGCCGGGAAAGAAATGATTGAAAGGAGGGGAAAATTTTTTAGTACTAGCTCATTCATTGTTTGTCACGAAAAAAATATTTAAGAATGGTGTGAGATTTATGAAATAAAATATTATATTATTAAATGATGTGTCAAATACTGAACGGAAGGAATATGTAGTACAATAATACTAGAAATTTTTCCAAAGGGGAGAGAGAAAGAGATATTTTCTTTTAAAAAATAAATCAAATTTTTAGTGTTGATTAGTGAGGACAGTACGTAGGAAAGTATTGTTACATTGATCTTTTTACAATATTCTTGATAAATATATGTTAAATTAATTTAAACTTCTAAAATTCTTCATTTTAAAATGAATTTAAGTCAACTAATTGAGACTATATCCTCAACTAAAATGGAGGTTCGAGTCTCATCACATGTTGAACTTAAAAAAGAAAAAAAAAAACCTTGCAATTAATTCAAAACTTATGAGCTCGAGGAGAAGTGCTATTATATAGTGCAATCTAATTATAACTCAACTAGTTAAGACATTATTATCTTGATAGGTTGAGCTTCAAATCCTCACCCCCATATACTGTTCAATTAAAAAAGGGAAAAATACACTTTTGGTCCCTGAGGTTTGGGTTAAGTGACACTTTGGTCCCTGGGTTTTCAAACTCAACAAAAATACCCCTGAGGTTTGAGATAAGGAGCACTTTGGTCCCTGCCGTCAAATTTTCTGTTAACTTTTAACGGTTGCTGACGTGACACTATTATTTTAATATAAAAAAAATTATATATTTTATTTTTAAAATAAAAAATATTAAAAAATAAAATATTATTGTTTTTTATTATTCTATTAATATTTTAATTATTTTTCAACATTTTTTTAAATTTTCATTTCCCTCCCATTTTCCCTCTCTTTTCTTCTTCTTCCTCCCAACCACCATCATCCTAATTTTCTTCTCAACCACCATTATCACCACCTCCAAACTCACTGTTGCCGCCGTTCGCCGGCGACCACCGCTTGCCGACGGCCGGCGACCAACGACTTTTTGTTTTTTTTTTTTTTTTTGTTTTTCCTTCTCTCTCTTCCCTTCTCTTTTCTTACCAATTCTTTACATTTTCTTTTTTCTCTCTCGTCCATTTCTACTCACCACCATCTTCTCCTTCTTCGTCCATTTCTTTTCGCCGGCAATCAAGACCCGCCATCTTCACTGGTTTTAAAAATAAATAGCGAAGGTTCCCTTCGAATCCAGAGAGGAAAGATTTGGAACGAGCCCAGATCTATCTCTCTTACAGTCACCGTCGACGACTAGCAACACCAGAGAAACGCCGTCGCCGCAAAGCTTAAACGTATATCCCCCACAGCCAGCACGCGAATGGATCGGCCAAGTCATTTTCTCCTTCCTTCTCGCGTTTTCCGGCGATTAGCAGCTGTGGCAGCAAGATTCTTCAGATGTTCGGTCATGGGTGACGTTGAGGGCGTGATTTACCTTGAATTATTGTGGGTTTTATATCTGGTGTTGCTAGTTGTCTTGTTGAAATTGTGGGTTTTAGTATTTCTAGTGTTGCTACAAAATTTCGTCGTCCATCTCCTCTATATTGTAGGTTTCAGTATTTGTGGGTTTTATCTCTGGTGTATTCCACTTACCCACACTTATTCATCTCATCAGAGAAAGATTGTGGGTTCAGACAACAATGGGTTTCATCTCCTCTTGTTTTTTCAGCGAGATTTTGTAGCGTGGATCTTTCAACTCCTTTGATTTCGGAAGAATCCAGTGTGGGTAGGTGGAATTTATAGTGAGATTTACTTGAATTTGGGCTGGTTTTAAGGTTTTGATCAAATACCCACTAAAACTCAATTTTGATTTAAGGTTTTTCAAGTAATCAAAGGTTGAGTCATTAAATTGAGGCGTGTGTTTCCTTGCTGCTGGTGGAACACAAGCCAGAGGGATGGAGAAAACGACGCCGGAAATGGAGGAGGGTCCCTCCACCCCTCCCCTTTCTTTTTTTTATTATTTTTTTTAAATCAGTGAAGAAAGAAGAGAAAAAGATAAAAGAAGAGAAAAAGGAAAAAAAAAAAAAAGGGGAAAAATACACTTTTGGTCCCTGAGGTTTGGGTTAAGTGACAGTTGGGTCCCTGAGTTTTCAAACTCAACAAAAATACCCCTGAGGTTTGAGATAAGTAGCATTTTGATCCCTGCCGTCAACTTTTCTGTTAAATTTTAACGGTTGCTAACGTGGCACTATTATTTTAATAAAAAATTGTTTTTTTAAATTTTTTAAAATAAAAATAATAAAAATAATAAAATATTAAATTTTAATTCTTTTTTATTTCTCCTTCATCTTCAACCCCTTCACCATCACCTACCTTCTTCTTCTTCAACTATCATCACCCCATCAACCAGTCGCCGACGACCAACCGCCGGCACCGCCACTCGCCGGCGACGGCCGGCCGTCGCCGGCGAGAACCTTTTTTTCTCTCTTTTCTTCGTTCTCCCGCCTCTTTTTTTTTTTCTTCTTCTCTTCTTTCCTATTCTTTCACTGTTTTTTTTTAAAACGAAGGTTGCTAGATCTGAGCAGATCTTCCGAGCGGAACAAAGAGCAAGCTGGCGGGTCTGAGCACGATACTTCTGAGCAGATCTGAGCAAGATCTTTGCGAGCAACGGTGGGCGAGTCTTCGTGAGCACGATACTTCCGAGTAGATCTGAGCACGATAGTTTCAAGTAGATCTGAGCAAGATCTTCGCGAGCGACAGCGAGAGGGTCTTCGTGAGTGATGGCGAGCAGGCGGGTCTTCGCGAGCAACGACGAGCGGGCGGGTCTTCGCGTGCGATGGCGAGTGGGTCTTTGCGAGCGACGAAAAGGAAGTCTTCGCGGTCGCCAACGAACTGGCGGGTCTTCGTGAGCTACGGCTGGAACTTCACGAGATCTGGAATTTCACAGATCTGGGCAAGCAACGGCGTTTTCTGCTTTTTTTTCTTAACGGTTAAAGAAGAAATGGAAGAGAAGAAGAAACAAAAAAGAAAGGAGGGGGAAGAAGAAGAAAAGAGAAAAAAAAAGATTGAAAAAAAAGGTTGTCGCCGGCGACGGCCGGTCGTCGCCGGCGAGCGGCGGTGCCGGCGGTCGGTCGTCGGCGGCTGGTTGATGGGGTGAGGATAGTTGAAGAAGAAGAAGGTAGGTGATGGTGGAGGGGTTGAAGATGAAGGAGAAAGAAAAAAGAAATAAAAAAGAATTAAAAATTAATATTTTTATTATTTTTATTAAATTTTATTTTAAAAATTAAAAAAAAAAACAATTTTTTATTAAAATAATAGTGCCACGTCAGCAACCGTTAAAATTTAACAGAAAAGTTGACGGCAGGGACCAAAGTGCTACTTATCTCAAACCTCAGGGGTATTTTTGTTGAGTTTGAAAACTCAGGGACCCAACTGTCACTTAACCCAAACCTCAGGGACCAAAAGTGTATTTTTCCCAAAAAAAAAAAAAAAGGTCGCCGGCGGGGGGGGGGGGGGGCCGCCGGTCGCCGGACATAGGATGAAGAAGAAGGAGGAAGGAGAAGGTGGAGAAGATGGAAAAGAAGAAGAAGAAGAAGAGAGAGAAAGGAAAGGGAGAAAAAACAAAAAAAAAATTAAATATTAATATTTTTATTTTTTAATATTTTTTATTTAAAAAATAAAATATATAATTTTTTTATATTAAAATAATAGTGCCACGTCAGCAACCGTTAAAAGTTAACAGAAAATTTGACGGCAGGGACCAAAGTGCTCCTTATCTCAAACCTCAGGGGTATTTTTGTTGAGTTTGAAAACTCAGGGACCCAAGTGTCACTTAACCCAAACCTCAGGGACCAAAAGTGTATTTTTCCCATTAAAAAAAAAAGTACTACATAGGTGTAGTTGTGGAAGAAAAATGGTCCTAGCACCTAGATGCAATTACATATTAAGCCCTAGATTTTATACATACTGAACTATAGACTAATGTAAAAGAAATGTTTGAGAAAACGCTCTCTGCACAGAGCAATCAACAACACTGTATTATTAAATAAGGAAGGTGACAGACAAGTGTCACGATACAATAAGAGAAAACAATAACAAAAATGCTAGATGATTACAGAAGCTAAACTAACAGAATTAACGAATAACCAAATACTAATATAGATTAACATCCCCCGCAAGCGAATATGGTGGAGAGACCACTGTGAGCTTGGTCCTGAGACTGACAAACCGAGGAGAGGGCAACCCTTTGGTGAAGATATCGGTGTTGGGTTTTATGCCCTAAAACTCGTAGATAGTGAATGTAACTGTTGACCGGATATTAATGAAATAATATTGATATATTTTTCCATTAATTGTTATTAGTTATTTTATATTTGTCTTTGCCTAAAAATAACCCTAATCCAATAAACTAGACATCCAAGGTTGTAATATGAGTCTTGAACTATATGTAGCGACATATGGGATCATTGTTCAAGAAACAGCCTAAAGGGTCTATAGTATAGGGATAAGACTGGGTGCCTTATCCTGGTGACACTATGGATACGACCCACTTTGTATTTGATACAAACGCTGCGATCCAACGCGTTTGTGTAGGAGACATGCGAGTGGGGATATCCTATGCAATGAGTTTGCATAAGACCGGACCGCGAAATAGTAACCACTGTTATAACACCGTTAACTAGTTGGTTTTCTATTTCACTAGAACGACCTAAACAACTTAGTCTTAATCTTGAGTTTATTATGGACTCCTGCTCATGAGAGATTGCCCTTTGATTTGCATGGGTGAGAGTGGCCAATACGCTGACTCAATAAGCCTACCATTTTGGGGACAAGACCGAATGGGGAGCTGGGAACATAATCGTACAAGATGAAATTCACTCCTTCTCGACTTTAGGGAAGCAGATGAGTGTTCCCTTAAGTGGTTACTCCGAGTCTTGAACAAAGGGTCCTACCCTCTCAATGGCACGAGAGGGTTTTCTGTTTGATGGTTGGACCACAAACAGGTTGTTCATTAGAGGAGAACTGGTACTTAAGGAAATAAAAGTAACCCAGGGGTAAAACGGTAATTTGATCTAGCTGGTGTTACGGACACTCGTGAAGGACTAACTAGTCGATATTGGTCTAGATCCGTGGACACAGAAAATATGTCGGCAGTGAGAAGAGTGCAACTGTGAGTCTATAGTGGAATGTACACACAGTTAACGAATATTGATTAATGTGGTTAATGAGTTTGACCAATTAATCTCAAATCGTTGGAACTTCTGATATGCAGGTCCATTAGGTCCCACTGGTAGCTCATAAAGTAATTTGAGACAACTAAGTAATAAATGTAAATTGAAAATGTTCAATTTACTAAGGGAAACAAATATAATATATATTGATATATTATTATGAGAGAAATTAATATTTGAAGAAATTCAAATATAAATTTATGGAAGTTTGAAAGAGTTCAAATAATGAATTAATTAATTTAAGGCCTAAAATCTATTTGGGTGAATTAATTAATTCAAGACCGGAAATTAAATATGTGATATTTAATTGATGGTTAATTAATTAAAGAATTCATTAACCGGGAATTAATCAATTATGGAAATAATTAATCACTTAAGGAAGTGATTAATCATTTATGGAAATGATCTAATCACTTATGGAAGTAATTAGTCATTTGTGGAAAAGATTAATCAATTATGAAATTGTTTGATCATGATTGATTAAATAAGGAATAAAATTGAATCAATTTTGGAAAAGATTGATTTAATTGAATATTTTATTCATGGTCTCTCTTCTATAAATAGAACACTAGACCTAATTGGTCCAGGACACTCTGCTCTTGCTCTTAGACTCTCAAGACAAGACCTAGAATTCTCTCTAGCCTCCCTATTAGAGAAAGACTCCCACAAGTCTTTTGCCTCCTAGACTTAGAGGCATACTGGTGTAACCTCTGTGGTTATTGTGCCATTCAAGAAGGATTTTCCAGTGAAGAAACTTAAAAGGGGGCTGCTACGTTTTGATCGTTGGAGCATCGTTGACGAAGAACGATCAAGTCTACAACGAAGGTTTGTAACGATTCTTCCCCTTTTTCTTTAGAAAAGCATGAAAATAAATTTAGATTTATTTTTCAGCATGTTTAAACTGATTTTCCAGCAACTTTAAAGTATGTTTAAAGTTTGTTTGAGTTTTCATAACGGTATTTAAATGTTAATTAATATACGGCGTAAGGTCCAATCGATGCGCTTCCGCTGCGTGGGGACTTTTATTCCCTTCAATCGGTAAGCTGATCATCAGAGGGGACGAATCGAACTAGGAGTTGCTTGTGAACCACCTTTTCCCAGATGAAGTGATGATCCACCTCTATATGTTTTGTCCGACCATGCATAACAGGATTCACAGCCATGTATGTCGCACTGATGTTGTCACAGAGAAGAAGAGGTGGAGACGAGCAAGGAACACCAAGTTTGGCAAGAACAGATTGTACCCAAGATATCTCAGCCACTGCATTGGACATGCCCTTGTATTCAGACTCCGTACTTGATCGAGACACTACCTTTTGCTTAGCAGAGTGCCAAGATACTAAGTTGGAGCCCAAAAAGGTAACTAGCCCAATCAGCATCTGATTAACAACTAATGGCAGCCGAAGAAGAGGGAGATAAGAGAATTCCCAAAAAGGAAGTACCTTTTAAATACCTTAAGAGGCGTTTGACACTCTGCATATGGACTGAAGTAGGGGCGTGGAGGAACTGACATAATTTGTTGAAGGCAAAACTAATGTCAGGTCGTGTGAGGGTGCAATATTGCAATGCACCTACCAGGCTGCGGTACTCAGAGGCAGATTCAAGAGGCTCACCATCAGAGATAGACAAGGGAGGTCCAGCGGCAATGGGAGAAGCTGTCGACTTACATGAATCCAATTTAGCCCGAGCTAACAAATCAAATATATACCGTTGCTGAGACAAATGTATGCCATACTCATTTCGAACAGCCTGAATGCCCAGGAAGTATGACAGCTCACCCAAATCTTTAAGAGAATCCAGAATGTACGACAGAAATGAAATGCTGAATTAAGGAAGCAGAGGAGCCTGTAACCAAAATATCATTTACATACACCAAAACACACAACAATGTGTAAGCCGGACTTATAAAGAAACATTGAAGTATCGGCCTTAGAAGCTTTGAACCCCCAATCCAGTAAACAAGAACTTAATTTAGAAAGCCAAGCTCGAGGACTTTGTTTAAGACCATAAAGAGCCTTATGTAGCTTCAAAACATGATGAGGAAAAGAAACGCTTTCAAAACCAGCAGGTTGCTTCATATAGACCTCTTCTAAAAGATCACCATGGAGGATGACATTATGCACGTCTAATTGCCTAATGGACCAACGGTTTGACACAACCAAAGATAGGACTATACGAATGGTTGCAGGCTTAACAACCGGGCTGAAAGTTTCGAAATAGTCAATGTCGAGAGCTTGAGTATACCCTTAGGCAACTAGTCGTGCTTTGTACCGGTCAATCGAATTGCCAGGCTTGAGTTTCAACCGTAAAACCCACTTACAGCCTACCAACTTTCTATCAAGTGGCATTAGGACGAGGGACCATGTACCATTACAGATTAAAGCCTCATATTCAGCAACCATGGCATTTTTCCACTTAGGATCTTGCAAAGCAACCTTGTAACTTGTCGACTCAGAAGGAAGCTTGGTAACTGAGGGAGCTTTTGCCACCATCCATGCTTTTGGTTTGAAAATACCATCATTTGATCGAGAATCATTAGATGAGAATTAATAGTACAAGCTGGCGGGAGTGGAGGGACAGAGGGAGATGAGGATGGAGTTGTAGAATGTATAGGATATTGAGATGGAAAGGGAGATTGAGATGGGAAGGGAGATTGAGACGGAGAGGCAAGATCTGAGGCAATGAATGGTTGCAATGAAGGGGGGAAAGGTCAGACGAACGCGAGAGAGAAGATATAGGAGTTGGTGAGGATGAGGTGTAGGGGAGGAGGGAGTGGAAGCAGCCACGGTGGGAACAGGAGGAGGTAGGAAGGGAAGCGAACCCACAAATGAAACAGGGGACAAACTAGGAGGAGAAAAGCTATTGACACAATGAAGGAGGGAACCAAGAGGATAGAAGGCATCAGGAGAAACTGATTTGACTGATGGTATGTCTATAGACGGAGACTTCTTAAAAGGAAAAGACAATTCATTGAAAACCACATGACGAGACACAAACAACCAACCACTAGAGAAATCAAGACACAAATAGCCTTTGTGAGAGGAACTATAGCCAAGAAAAAGGCATTCACGAGACCTAAACTGAAGCTTATTATCATTATAAGGACGAAGGTAGGGAAAACACGAGCATCCAAAACATCTAAGGAGATTATAATCAGGGGGCTTATTATACAAAGTAAAATACGGAGACTTAAGATTTAAAATAGAAGTTGGCAGCCTATTGATTAAGAACACGACTGTTTGAAACAGATAAGACCAAAATTTCAAAGGGACACTAGAATGAGCAAGAAGAGACAATCTAACCTCAACAATGTGCCTGTTTTTTCGCTCAACGCTCCCATTTTGTTGAGGAGTATAGGGGCAAGAGAGTCTATGGAAGATACCATGAGAAGATAGAATAGAAGATAGGGGTTTGAACTCTATTCCACCATCCGTTTGAAGAGACATTATTTTGGTATTAAACTGATTTTCTACCATAGCTTTAAAACGAAGGAATATAGATGGAACATCACTTTTGGATTGCAAAAGATATATCCAAGAAAATCTTGTATAATCATCAATAAAAAGGAGAAAATATCTTGCTCCATATACAGAAATCAAAGGGGAAGGCCCCCAGACATCAGCATACACCAAAACAAAAGGAGCAAAAGAAACAGAAGATGAAATGGAAAACGAAAGCCTATGGCTCTTCGCTAATTGACAATCAGAACAAAACTGCTCAAAAGAAGAGCTAAACCGAAAATTACAATTGTTAAGAACATGTTTAACTATATTGGAAGAGGGATGACCAAGACGTTTGCGCCAAAGAGAAATATCCTGAAGCGTTGAGAGAAAAACAGCAGGCTGCAATTGTTGAGGTGGATCGACGGAAGACCAAGAAGTGGAAAGTTTGTATAAGCCATTCTCAAGACGACCCTGAAGGAGAATTTTCTTGGACTGTCGATCCTTCACAAAAAAATGAGATGGGCAAAACTCTACAAACACACTGTTATCTTGACATAACCTAGCAATACTAATTAAATTGTGTGAAATATGAGGAGTATGAAGAATAACACACAGAGAAACAGAGACAAAAGATAAAGAAGACAAAATAAGAGAAGAATCTGTATGGAGGATTAGAATCGACTTACCATTTCCAACAACTACCTGTTCACCACCGAAATATTGAGTAGGCTGCTAAATGTTGGATAATTCGGAGGTCATATGATGTGTGGCACTGGAATTCATGTACCACGCTTCATCAGGATGAGAAATGGATTGAAAGGAGGAAGTTGAGTCAGTAGAAACAGAGGTGGGTGATGGTTGTTGCTGGTTTGGCTGAGGGAATTGATTGAATAGAGCTTGAGGTGAAGAGGATTTGGGAGGAGCTTGATAAAGTGGATTGTGTCTATTGTAGCAAACTAAAGCAGTATGTCCAAGCTTGCCACAAATTTGACATTGAGGCCGATTGGAAGAGGGCCAATGGACGGGGCGAGAAGGTGTTTGGGGACGACCAAGAACACTCGGAATAGAGGAGTTAGGGGGGAAATTGGAAAACGGTCTCGGACAAGAATTGGGCATAAGAGAAGGAGACTTGGAATATCTGGGAAGAGGGTAAGGACAAATTTGCCAAATTAGCTTGGACAAGGTTGAAATTATCAACAGAGTTCTGTTTTTCCAAACGAGATTCGTAAGCTAGAAGGTGGCTATGGACATCAACGAGGGATGGTCGATCATTACGGTTATGGATGGAGGTGAGAAAAGGGTTATACTCAGTACCAAGACCTTCGAGGATAAAGCCTAAGTGATCACGGTAAGACAACGATTCACCAATTGCGGAAAATTTGTCAGCAACATCCTTGATTTGTGCAAGATACTGAGAAACAGAGAGGCCATCTTTTCGTATCTTTTGTAGCTGAGAGGGCAACCCCATAATACAGGCGGTGGAGGAAGATTCATAGACAGAACGAAGGTGTTCCCAACTTTCAAAAGCCGAAGAACAACCAATTATTTCCCCTAATTTATCTTCGTTAAGAGAAGAATACATCCAACTCATTAAAGTTCGATTATACTTCTGCCAGATAGTGAATTGAGGGTTTACCTGTGTTTGAGCAACATTCAAATACCTGGGAGGCGTCGACGTTCAGTTGATAAAGCACTCCATATCAAAGGCAATGATATGGTTCAACAGTTGATTCTTTCATAGGAGATAATTGTTGTCGGAGAGCTTGATATTTAGCGGGGGAGTGATGGTAGGGTAAGGCGAAGGCGAAGGTTGGGCTGTGGGGTAAAAAGGAGCAACTGGATTTGCAAAAAAAGGAAACGCAAGCGGTGGACCAGGTGGGTATGGAAAACCCGTAGGAGCAGGTTGATTTGAAGGGTTTGGTTGAAAGGGGAAGACATTAGGGTTTAATGGTCGAGTGTGCTGGGGAAGACGACTAGATACAAGGGTTGGTATGGGTGAGGAAATATTGGCAGAGACGACCAGAGCAAACATTGTAGCAGTGCTGACACTTGACAGAGGCGGAAATTGATCATCATTTGCTGACGAAGAACTTGAAGAAGACGCCATAAAAGGAGAATGAGCTAAAAGGGGAAAACCTAGAGCTCTGATACCATATAGACTAATGTAAAATAAATGTTTGATAAAACACTCTATGCACAGAGCAATCAACAACATTGTATTATTAAATAAGGAAGGTGACAGACAAGTGTCACGATACAATAGGAGAAAACAATAACAGAAATGCCAGACGATTACAGAAGCTAAACTAACAGAATTAACGAATAACCAAATACTAATATAGATTAACATGAACAACTCTATTTGTAGGTGTGTGAGAGTGAACAATTGATGTGAATTTGAGCATAACTTACCGGATAAAACGTCAATCATCATGCCAAATGTTGATGGTTTTCAATCCACCACCTCTACAATTGTTTTCTTCAATAATTGTAGGATGGAAGATCCAACCATAGACCTTGGAAATGGTAATTGATGTCTTTTCTAATTAGTTATATTTAGATTGATGATACGTACATAGACCGTTACACTTCTTTCTTTCGTACGTATCATGTTTCTCAAGCATGGGAACCAAAGATTGGATTAGCTTTACAAATATCTTCACGTTTGTTGATTAATTTTTTGTCGAGAAAATTAATTGTAAACTTTCTCACGAATGTGGAAGTCTAGAGGCAAAATAAGCATTCACGTGGTATCGGTTGTTGTTGATTCTCTCTTGTTTCATTTTCCATTTTAGGTCTTACTCATGGGTTCACATCTCATTCATCTTACCATTATTGCTTGGCATCCACTCACTTTTTTTTTCTTTTTCTTTTTTTTTTTTTTTTTTAAATTGTAGACAATTCAAGATTTTAGGTTAAATCAGAGTATCAAATTTTGGTGGAGTTATCCACATTTTCATCTGTTATACATCGAGATAAAAAAAATAAAATGAATCCACACCTTCACTCTATTGTAAAAATTTGTAAGAAAAAAATAGTATATTGAGAAGTATAGCTGATGTGGATTTATAAACATTAATAATGAGAGTTTTGATTTATTTAAAAATGGTGAATTTCGTATTTGTAAATTTGAATATTTTTTTTATAAATTTTTCATTTATATGGTTTTTTTTTTTTTTATCGATTTCGACATTTCATTAATATTTTTATCGACATTTCCGTATTTCCATCAACATCGATATTTAAAATCTATAGGTAAGACAAAATTACTTTGGTGATTACTAATTTTTGTGGGGATTATTTTAAGGAAAATTTGAGCATTTCGGTATGGAGTTTGAGTACTTATTTTAGCTATTTGATTTTGTAGGTAAGTTGAATGGAGTAGTTTTTTTTCCCAATTTTTCTTTAATATTTGTTATTCAAGATTTAAGTCTAATCTTCTGCTTATACATTGAGTAATTTCAACCACGGAAAGAATTGCTTTTATCCTTGGGCTAAATTAGAGAAAAGTTAAATTACAAGTTCAACCGCCGAACTTTCATGGTTGTTTCAATTTTGTCTCTCATTTTTTAAAAGTATCAAATAGGTTCTCAAACTTTTAATCTTGTGTCCAATAGGTCTTTAAACTTTAAAAAGTATTTAGTATGTCCTTAAACTTTCATTTCCCAAAAAAGTCCATTACCTTTCAATTTTGTGTCAAGTATGTCACTTTTTAAAATTTACATACCTACTAGATACAAAATTAAAAGTTTAGAGGATGTCAATACGCATAAAATTCAATTTTATATATCTAATAAACTGGTTAATTTTAGAATATCGAATATAAAGGAACCTATTAGACATAAAATTGAAAGTTCAGGGACCTACCAAACATTTTTAAAATTTAGGGATCTAGTAGACACAAAATTAAAAGTTTAAGGATCTATAAGACACAAAATTAAAAATTCAAAGATCTAGACACTTTTTAAAGTTTAGAGACCAAATTGATACAACCCTGAAAGTTTATGGACTAAACTTATAATCTAACCATTATAGAAAATATCCATGAACTTTGTACTTCTTTTCAATTACACTGTTGAACTTTAAAAGTTGCAATAATACTCTCGACCTTGCTTAGAAAAGTTCCCTCATTACTAACAGTTGAATAGAAAACGTTTATTCTTTCTTCTTCCTCTCCACGTGTAAAGTCTTCCTCCATGAAAAGTGAAATTTGTTGGGAGAAAAAATGCGGAAAACACAAATAACAATATAATATTATGACAACAATCAATAATATTATAGCCATCTCCCACTTCCACAGCTTAACCCAAACAAGTCGATAACAATAGTCACGAGAAATAATAAAAGATAAGGAGAAAGATAACGACACCGAAAGTTATTCTGGTTCGCCCCAAGCTCGGGACCAATCTTTTACAACTACAGGTTCTACTAGAAATTGGAAGATTACAAGAAGCCTTCAAAATAGCGTCACAAAACTGACCCTCAATAGCCCAACAATGACTATTGACTTCCAAGTATCATAAACCGATAACTTGGGATAAACAACAAATGAAAGACCCTAAACCCGAGAAGAGAAACACTCTTTTTTCTCTCTCTCCCACACTACAAGCAAGAAAAAGGTTGCTCTCAAGTCACAAACTGACCTTCAATAGCCCAACAATAGCAATTGACTTCCAAGTACCACAATCTCGTAACTTGGGATAAACAACGAAGAAAAAACCACACGTTTTATTACACTCAAGTAACAAACTGACCCTCAATAGCCCAACAATAGCTATTGACTTCCAAGTACCATAATCCGGTAACTTGGGATAAACAACAAATAAAAGACTACATGTTTTCTCTTACTTTTGGTTTGAGAGACAAACACACATATATATAGGCAATGAGCCTTAATGCCCAAGGCTCCACTTACGTTCTTCAGTGGCGGATCCAGAAATTTCACGTAGGGGGGCACAATATGCATAAAAATGTAATAAAATTTTTTTATCACTGCTATCAGTGATAGAATTCTATCAGTTATTTCTGTGTTTTATTTGGAACTTGCTATTGTTTTCTGTCATAGATAGATTTAGTAAGGTGATTGGTTGTAGTTCAAATTAGGTGATAGAAGATTTCTATCACTGATATAAAACCTTCTATCACTAATAAAAATCTATCTTTCTATCACTGATTGAAAGATTGATTTCTATTAGTGATATAAAATTATCATTCTATCACTGATAGAACAATCAGAGACATAAATCTTCTATCACTGATAAAAAGTTATTTCTATCACTAATAGAAAACTATCATTTTTGTTTATAAAACCTATGTCACTGATTTTGTTTTTATAGATGTTAAGGCAAAATAACATGAAAATTGAACCGAAGAAAAGAAAAGCACAAAGCGGAAGTTGAAATTTAAAGAAGGGGAGACCTCAACAAAAAAAAATATATGGACAAAATTATCACGTTATCAAATACACTATTGATTTCTATTAGTACAATCAACCATTAGAATTTAGCCACCCATTACAATTTTCCTATAATTTTTAACCTAATGGTTGGTTTTGGACTTTTAATTAAGCCCATCAATCTAGGAGAAATTTGAATTGTGTTGAAGACAAGGGAAATTCGAAAAGAAGAAGAAAACTTGAATTGTGTTTGAAGGCAGGGGAAATTCGGAAAAAATAAAGAAACATTACACCCCGCAGGTATCAAAACCTGACCCCCTATGTAATGCATGATGCACATCCTACCACTGAACCAAACACCAATTTTGATTTTTAATATGATTTTTATTTATTAATATTATAAATATTCTCTTATATTATATTAAAAATATAAAGACGGGATAATTTGAGGGGGGGCAATGGATCCGCCCTTGACGTTCTTCCTTGTGCACCAAGGTGGTTAGGGTATCCTTGCACACCAAATGAGCTTCTTCCTTGCACACCAAGTGGGTCTTCAATTTTGTCTCCACACAAGACAAAAACTTAATAGAATTATAGAGCTTCACTTAAATTTACAAAAGAAAACTTTATGTGTATATTTTTTGGTTGAAACCAAAGTAAAAAAGTTAAATCTTCAGCACTGCGAGTCCCCCAAAGAAAATAGATTATCAAATAACCTTTTAGTTTAAGTGTTTTTCAAAAGTGCATTTTCTCTTAAACATTTTGTATAAAAATTGTTTAAAATTTAAACACTCATATGTTTGGTTACATTTTCTCATAAGTGTTTTTATACACAAGTTATTATATACTTAAAAAAAAACTTTTTTTTTTTAAAAAAATTGCTTTCAAATATTTCTCTCAAAATGATTTATTTTCCAATCTTATTTTTTAATAAGTCATTTTTAGTAGTTGCCAAACACTAGATTTTTTTTTTCAAAATGAGTTTTGATTTTTTTTTTAATTAAACACTTGAAAAGTTAAATCATACATACATTTGTCAGATATTTAGAAGTGCATAATCTTCATCCTCTCAAATGTGGTGCTGATGGAGAGAATCGAGCCATTGGCTTGACTTGTGAAGTAGCACTACACAAACTGCATTGTTCTCCATAACTAATTGGAGTCATTTGTGAAGGAGAAACAAACATTTGAGACCAACTCGCCAAGGATGAGCGTTGCTGTAACGACCCCACTTCTCATTACTAATTCCTGAGGTCGTTACCGCATGTATGCCTACTTACTTTTAGGAGAAGCTTGTTTTGAAATAAACATTAACACAAAACATTTTACACTTTTAAGAAAAGAAGCCTTTTGGCCTGGGATCCCAAATAAAACAAGAAAACTTGCAAAAACTTCATTAAAACAAATGTTTCCTAAGAACAACGCAAAGACATTTAAAACCTTAAGATCCACCATTTACAAAACTAACTAAAAGCAAAATGAGCAAACTAGACTACGCGGAAGTCATGATCACATGTTTTCCATTGCTCGTCAGTAGCAATCTGTCACACGCTCTGTATGTCCTTGCTCGTACCTGAAAGGAAACATTTTGAAAAGAATGAGTATTAAAAATACTTAGTAAGTAACACTACTATTGGGAGGAGATTTACATGCATTACATGGATAACTTGAGGTTAGTTGCTGCCAAAGGGCCTAATAGTCATTTCATTTCATTTCGTTTCATTTATCATGTCGTATGGATCATGTGGACAATTAATTAACCAGCCTGTCACATGTTTACCAACTCACTGGAGGTGCACAAGTGGGAATCCTGGGAGATCTCTACTCCTACTGATGGTAGAAGGCACCCAATCAGTAGAGTCAAGTCTCACCCATCAACACACCTATGTGTGCATAGCACACTAACTACCAACTCACTGGTGGGGCGACCATGGGTTTTTAGATGGAACTTTACTTCCACAGATAGTAGATGGCACCTAGTTTGCGAAGCAGAGTCCCACCCATTTAGCTCCTCATCTTAGACTATGAACATCTCAATCCTAGGTGTTTAATTGTCACAGTCCCTACTAGGATAAGTAACATATTTAGAGATTACTAGGGAAAATAGAGAAATTATTCAAATGGCAGGCCAAAATCAACCTGAGGAGCCTAGGCCTATTAGAGATTACTTTCAGCCCGTGTTTCAGGGGCAACAATCGGGGATTGTCTATGCCCCGATCAATGCCAACAACTTTGAGCTGAAAACCGGTCTCATTCAGATGGCTCGAGATTGTGCATATAGAGGATCACCCATCGAGGACCCAAATTCTCATCTAAAATCATTTTTGGATATTTGTGGGACAGTTAAGATTAATGGAGTCTCTGAGGATGTTATTCGCTTACGTTTATTTCCTTTTTCTTTGCAGGATAAAGCACGAGATTGGTTACAGTCTATTCCCCCTGGGAGCATCACCACTTGGGATGCTTTGGTCCAGGCCTTTTTGAAGAAATTCTTCCCTCCTACAAAGACGGTCAAGCTGAGGACCGAGATTGGGACGTTTCAACAACAATATGATGAGCAGCTGTTCGAAGCCTGGGAGCGATTTAAAGAGTTGTTGAGGAAGTGTCCTCAGCATGGATACCCAGACTGGCTTCAGGTTCAATTGTTTTATAATGGTTTAACTCCTAGTACAAAGACGATTGTTGATGCAGCTGCAGGTGGGACTCTGTTGTCCAAGACCGTGGAAAATGCTCGCACACTTCTAGAGGATTATGCCACCAACAACTATCAGTGGCCATCTGAGCGGTCTACACCTAAAAAGATTGCTGTTGGAGTGTTTGAGGTTGATAAAGTAAGTGCACTCCAGGCCCAGATGACTTCCCTCGCTAATGCTTTTATGAAATTTTTAGGTACAGGGAGTGCACAGTCAATTGAATCAGCTGCTGCTCTAGCATCCAGACCTCAGGAGGAGACCATCGAACAGGTTCAGTATGTATCAAATTCTAATTTTAGGGGATATAATAATAATGTTACACCTACACATTATCACCCTAACAATAGGAACCATGAAAATTTCTCTTATGCAAATACTAAGAATGTTCTTAACCCCCCTGGTTTTGCCCTTCAAACTCAAGAAAATAAAAAGTTAGAAGATCTTGTTGGAGCTTTCATTGCAGAGTCAAGTAACAGGACAACCAAGTTAGATGAGGCAGTCATTACCATCAACTCAACAGTGAATGGCCACAGTGCAGCTATAAAGAACATTGAGACTCAGCTGGGACAGTTGGTAAGTGTTGTGAGCACTATGAATAAAGGTAAGGCCCCAGCTGAGCAAGAGAAAACCCAGATGGAGTACTGTAAGGCAATCACTGTGCACCAGGAGGAATCTGACGGGGAGCCTGAATCTGAGGACTATGAAACGCCTACAGGGGAAGCTGAAGAGGACACATCATCAGATGAGGCTGAAAAGCCTAAACCTGAGCCCCCTATTCCTGCTCCCACACTAATGGTTCCCAAGGAAAAGAAAAAGAAAAAGAAGAAAAAGAACAATCAGGTTCAGTTTGATAAATTTATGAATGCTTTTATGAATTTGAACATTAATATTCCTTTTGCAGAGGCGTTAGAGATGCCCCAATACAACAGGTTTATGAAGGAGTGGTTAGCAAAGAAGCGAAAGGAAAAGAAGGTTGACACTGTATATCTTGCTTCCACATGCAACACCAGAGTACAACAGAAGGTACCTGAAAAAGTAGCAGATCCAGGGAGTTTTTCTGTTCCTTGTAGTTTTGGTACTTACTCTTTTAGAGCATTATGTGACTTAGGTGCTAGCATTAATATTATTCCTTTTTCCTTGTGCAAAAAGTTAGACATAGGTGAGATTAAATCTACTCCTGTAAAGCTCCAATTGGCTGATCAATCTGTGGTTAGACCAGTTGGCATTCTAGAAAATGTTTTAATCAGAGTATGTAGATTTTTCCTTCCTATTGACTTGTATGTTATGGACATGATAGAAAATCCTTCGATGCCTGTCATATTAGGACGATCATTCCTCGCTATTGGGCGAATTATTATTGATATTGAGCGCACGGAGCTCACTATTAGAGTCAAGAACGAAAAAGAAATTTTTAAAGCAGTTGAAGACTCTAAAGATGAAGTGCTCTTCATGGGCTACAGGAAAGGTGCAAGAAAGAGCACCTCTGTTGGATTCACAGAACAAAAGCCTCCTTGAAGCACGAGCAACACGTGTTGTCACCTCGACAACAAGCAACAAGCTAATGACGTTAAACAAGCGCTTTTGGGAGGCAACCCAAGTAAGTTTAGTGTGTTTTCTTTTTGTTTTTGATTTATTGTTTGTTTTTGCTTTGTAGGTCTTGTTTTCTTTCTCTCCTTTGCTTTCAAGCTTTCAAGATTCCAAGCTTTCAGTCAAGAAATCATCATTATTCCAGGCCAGTATTGTTCACTCCTTTCATTCTTTTATGGTTCTCATGCTTGTTTATGCTTTATTTTCTTTATACATTGAGGACAATGCATGTTTTAAGTTTGGGGGTGGATTAGCATGTTTGTGGAGCCCTTGAGCATCATTGGTCCTTGTGTGCATGTCTCTTGCTTGCTTGGTTATTGACTTTTGAGCCTTGAGGATTGAGTCATGACTATTGCATCCATTCTTCTACTGTATGTTTGATTTGTAGTTTGCTCGAGGACTAGCAAAAGCTTAAGTTAGGGGGTATTTGAAAGCGAGCATAGCTAGCTATCTTTCCTTATTAAATTTAGCTAGTCTTTGATGATTATTGGCCATTTTATTGCACTTTGTTGTTTATTTTGTAGGAAATGGTTGATTGGAGCTATAGTGCAATAATGGCGTTAATCGGGTGCTCGGGACGCAAAAAGATGCAAAGAAAGGAAAAAGAATCAAAAAGGAAAAAAGTCAACATTTGGTCAAATATAGACCAGCGTCGAGACGCTGCTTCTTTAGCGTCTGGACGCTGCGACCTTAGCGTCTCGACGCTGCGAGAATTCCTTTTCCAGAACGCGTGTTTTAGAGGCAGCGTCTCGACGCTACGACGAAATTTCAGAATAAAAGCATCCTTTCGGCTAGGTTTTTGGGGGAACCAATTTTGGGACTTCTTGGGGCCGTAAACAGAGCAAAAAGAGAGGAATTCAAGGCTGAAGCAAAGGGGAAAATTTGGAAATCAACCCATTGTTCGTGGGGATCGTGACGGGGGCGTTTGGTCTCGGCCTACAACGAGTTTAATTCTTCTTTCCCTCACTTTAGTTAGATTTTTATGGCTTTTACATGTTTAGTTGAGCTTGTAATTTTAATCATGAGTAGCTAAACTTGTAAGCTTAGGGATTGATGTAGTTGATTGTGTTTATGGATTGATTTATGGTTTAAGTTGTGCAATGTTATTATGTTTGTAATCTTGATTTAATGCTTTCAATTAATTGGTCATTAGTTGAATGATTTAAGTTTCGAATCTAGCTCGGGAGAGGGGATTTGATTTAGACTTACTCAAGATTGCATGACTAAAGTTTAGTTTCTAATTCGTGATGGTTTTAGATTAACTTTAGAATTGGTTAAAAGATCTCATTGCCTTGCATGATTAATAAACTTAGATAGGGATATCAAGTTGGTTAATTTGCATGATAATCAACTATACTCGGGAGAGGTAGTTGTGATTAAAGGGTCTTTGGCTCATAATTTCATTGTGCATAATAACTTACTCCTTAAAATCAATCCTAAACTAAATCGGCGAAATCAATTCCCTAAGTAGTTTTCCTAATTGAAATTTCACACTTTTTACTTGCTTTGATTTGGTTTTCTTATCATTCATTCATCACTTTTTGCTCCCTAAATAAAATTGAGCTTGATAATTCACAATACTCGATTTGCTTAAAAATCCAATCCAGAAGACGACATTCGAATTACATTCACTATATTATTACTTGGCCCGTACACTTGCGGTTAGCAATTTGCGTATCAAGAGAATTCAACACAATTGGAATATTCCTCATAATTTGAGCATTTGATACTTTTAAACCAACAATATTCATATCATCAATATAGATAAACACACACATAATTAGAAGGTTTAGTATCGACAGAACAACAATACCCAACACTCCGCATTCCAACCACATAAAATAAGTTCCTCTTGTCTTATGACATTCAAGCATGTAAAAAAAAAAGTTCTTAATAAATAGCTCGGCCTAGCCAAGGCTTTTCAAGTAGTAAGATTACTTACCACGTAATTGGGTCCTTAACTTAAGTCGCCTAAACAATCCAACAAATAACTAATTCCAGCCTTAATTATCAATGAGTTCTACAACCAAACATTCTCAAAGTTAGGATAAATTATTCTATTAATTCCTGCTTAACACACAATCACTAATGAGGCATGTTCGGGAAAGAAACTCACCAAAACAGAACTTTACTCCTGATTCGGTCTGAAATTGACGACTCGAACTCCAATCTCAATGGGTACCTTAAAATTAGAAACCAACGCCAATGGGCATTTGGTTAAACACACAATCGACTAAAAATGCTTTAGATACCGCTTACCCATAGCCGCATTCGCTCGAAAACGCTGAAAAAACAAATATCCACTACTGTCTGTATGCCATTCGTGCAAGCCCGATGATAGGTCTAAATTGTTATACACTTAGAATCTCTAAATTTGCTTATCTTAGTTGAATTCCTTGCGAAAAAATGCTTTAAAATGAGTATAATATGCCTATAGGTCCTCATCGGGGCATTGGAAGCAATTCAGGGCTTGAACGAGCGAAACCAGAGTGGAAAATGACTATTCTACCCTTGGAGCCATCCTAGCGTCGAGACCCTTCCAAGTAGCGTCGGGACGCCGTTCAAATAAGGAAAGGATTCTAGAATTCAGGCTGAAGCAATAGCGTCTCGACGCTGTTGTCCTAGCATCTCGACGTTGTGCAGACCCGAGGTCTTTTTCCTATTCTGGAGGGTGCAGCGACGCGACGTTGTTGCATAGCGTCTTGACGCTGCGACTAGATGTAAATTGCAATTTTTCAGATTTTAGGTCGACTTCCCTTGGCTTTTCTCCTTCTTAGCCGATTTCTACCTCATTATCCCTGTACTTCCTTGCATTCTTTTTTAATTTTAGTTAGTTTTATTGTATTTTGGATGGTTAATCAAGTCGAGGAGCTTAGTTGGAGCATTCTGATGACCGGTTAAGTTTAGATCGTTGCAATTGAGGACTTCTAATGTAAGTTTGGCATACTCTTGAGACCTTGTTTATGATTTTGGATGAATTATTATTGGTTATGGCTTGAATTCCTATTCTCAAATTACAATTGCTTTGATAGAATGGCTTGACAAACTATTTGCTTGATTTAAAGTGATTGCTTAACTAAATTGGTTAGTGATAGATTTATTGTGTGATTGTGTTGAATGGAGTGTTATCTTAATTAATATAATTGCATGATAGATTTAGGAATTTTGAACTTAGAGTTGTATGAATTTAGGTTGTTCCTAGTTTATGCAAATTTACTCAACGATCCGATTCACTTATTGCGGTTAGGTTCATGTTTATGAATTCTAATTAGATTCTAAATCTGATGTATTGGTCAAGTTGGAAGAATATAGATCTTAATATCATTGGTTCCAATGATAGTTGAGTAATCAATAATAATTCTTTAAATTTGAGCGTCAATGATTGAGTTGTCAAACCAAAGTTAGAATAACCAATTGCGTGATACCGAAGTGAGATTAGCTAGCCTACCTTTACTTTTCTGTCATTTTAATTTATTGCAATTTTACGTTTCCAATTTATTCATCTTTCAAACCCTCCCTTTGGTTACTAATTTAGAAATCTAATTGAATTAATTAATTACGCTACTCCCTATAATCGAACTCGACCACTATTGCTACAAGTTAGCTTTAGAGGTTGTGGAATACAAATTTATTTGATATGACCTTCGACAAGTCGTCCATCCCCCGAGCACCCACTAGGCTACTGGACTACTGGGAACGTGAGGAAGAAACCCACGCGTGCAGAACCGTCGAAGAGTCACCGAGCTGGTGCATGCGACATGAAGGAGGCGACGACGAAAAAGAAGGATCGAAGGAGAGAGCGGTGCTTCCTATTCGTGATCGAGAAGGAGAAAAAGAGATTAAAGAGAAACCAAGGGAGAGAGTGAAAGAGAGAGCTCACTTGAGGGAAGAATCGATGATGTTGTCGAGTCATTCGCGAGAACACGTCGCTGTTGTGTGGTCGATCAAGGCCTCAAGGTTGCAGTCATCGGAGATGGTCAGAGATGAAGGAGTGACGATTGGCGGCGAGGATTCTTGGAGAAGAAGAAAAAGAGAGGGAATGGGTTGACGACTAGAGAAAGAACGTGGGAGAGAAAGAGAGTCTAAAGGCTTTTTTTTTCCACGTTTTCTTTTCTTTTTCTTTTTATTTATTTATTTATTATTATTTTTTTTACTGGCTGCTAGATATTAAATAACATGGGGTTATATCTCAAAACCAATTGGCAATGAATATAATGGAGTAGCCTATCTATCTTATGAATTGGGAGGTCTCCACTAATCTTTTCAATGTGGAATCCTCAACACTAGAAATCATCAAAGTATTATTTTGAGTTTTTAAAGTTAAAGATACTATTGAAATGAAGTATAAAAGCTTAAGACTGTTTTCTATAATTTGGTTCCATTAAATTAGTTAGCAAATTAATTTTAGGCTTATTATCAAATTTTCACCTCATAATTAATTTGATTATCAAAATGAATTTAAAAATGTCCATAAACTAATGGATATATATAACTAAAAACCTATACAACAAGATGTTCTAAATCTATGTAGAGAAACACACCAACGTACTCTGTGACAAAATCAAGCAATCAAAAGGACATCCATCAGGAAGAAGTATTAGAGGATAGAGTTATTTCCTCAATTTAATATATTATTCATAACTATTTTCTGTTGTATTTGATTCAGTTTGTGTATAAATACTGTATCTTGTTGAGATTAGAGAAACAATGAAAATATCTCTTCCATAATACATTGGAAGATTTCATGGTATCAGAGCTTCAGAGGAGAGAGTTGCATTGATAAGTGTCATCAACGCATGATCCTTTGCCATCCAATCTTCATATGAAGGATTGTTCACCCGAGTTGAGGCATCCGACGAAGAAGCAGTCGATCCATCAGAGGTGCTTGAGAGTAAAAATTGTGGCGGTGCGGCAGAGGTTCCATCAAGAAAACCGAAGAGTTTGTGCGCCTTGAGAATGGACATCATCTGAAACTTCCATAGGACATAATTTGACGAATCAAGTCGAATTGATATCAAATTGCAGATATTTGTTAGCAAGAACATCGGTGAATTCAGATCCTTGGCAGAAGAAAGATCAGCAGAAGCCATGATCGAAGCAAGACAATCAAGAAACTAGGGCGCGAGGATTAGGCGCGAAAGGGGAAAAAAAAAAAATTGACACGTGTCAAACTGCTCTGATACCATGAAGTTCAAACATAAAAGAAACATGTAACATTGCACACCGAAGATCCTCATCCGTTAATCATAAGAATGTCAAGAATTAGCTTCAAATTCTAAAAACAAAATTTCAGTAGAAGATATTATTTTTTCTATTTAGTAAAGTTCAAAGTTCACTTTGATTGAATTTGTTATATGGGTTGATTTCAGGCAAAGCTCACGACCCCAAGACTACGTTTTTCAAAGAGGAAGATGCCTCCACCAAGGGTCTGAAGGCCAAGTCGGGGAGTGTGCAACCTTGACACGTGTGTTAGAGGGAAAGTCACTCTAAATAATATGAGATTTCCTTCTCCATTCAAGCTACACAATTTTACTTTTGTTCAATTCCACCTTATTTTTTGCTTCATATTTGACTTAAGCATTCAAGTGTGTTGGACAAAGAACCACATGATAGTGCGCATAGCGAGCTATTTTTTCTGGTTAATTTTAGTTAGTCTTTGAGTACTATTTGACCATTTTAATGCACTTTCATATTCTTTTTGTAAGAATTGATAATTGAAGCTAAATTAGAGAATTAGAGTTGATCGGGTGTTCGGGACGCTAAAAGAGGCTAAGGAAACGAAAAGAAATCAAGTTGGAGGCTTGTCAAAAGTGGAAGACTCGAGGTTCAGCGTCGAGAAGCTAGGTTTAGAGCGTCTTGACGCAGACAATTTTCCTAAATTGATTATGGCGGCAAACATGACAGCGTCTCGACGCTGTCGACATTTTCCATATAAATAGAATATGATGTGCTATGGATCGAGAGAGTTCATTTGGTGCAATTTTAGCCCTAAAATCGATTAGAGACCTTCTGTGGGAGTTGAAGCAAAGTGGAGGAGCGAGATTCAAGGCTTAGCTCATGGGGTTCGTGACAGGAATGTGCAGTTTCGGCGACAATAGTGTTTTATTTCTTTTCTTCCCTTACTTTAGTTGTTTTTATGGTTTTTTCATGTTTAGCTTACATCATAACGCCATGTATGAGTAGCTAGACTTGTTTTCTTAGGGATTGATGTAGCCCTTTGGGTGTTGTGATTTAATTTATAGATGTTTGAGGACTACTTTGAACTCATTTATGCAATTTTTGTGCTCAATGCCTTTAATTTACCAGCCATGAATTATTAGATGTGTTCTCTAAATCTTGCTCAGGAGATGAGATTTAGTTTAGATCTTGAATTGCATAACTAGGATAATTCTATGATCGGGAGATTTAGAATAGTCTTAGAAATCATTAAAAGAATTAGAATTAGGTCTTGCATGTTGATGAATTTAGATTGGATAATGAGTTCATAGCATGATTGAGAATTATTTATGCTCGGGAGAGATAAATATGATTATTGTTAATCCTTGATTTATGAGTAGTCTTTGCATGTTCATTAATCCATATTATTAATTCACAACACCAATAGGTGAAATCAATTCCTTAAGAGTTTTCTCCATTTGAATTCCATATTTTTAGACCCCGTTTGATAACCATTTGGTTTTTGCTTTTTGGTTTTTGAAAATTAGGCTTGTTTTCTTTAAATTTCCTCACCATGGTTTTCATTTTTGTTAAAGACACACTTGAATTCCTAAAAAGAATTCTAAAAACAAAAACAAGTTTTTGAAAACTATTTTTTTTAGTTTTTAAAAATTGGCTTGTTTTTTGAAAATATAGGAAGAAGGTAGGTGAAAAACCAAGGAAACTTAGAGTTGGGAGTGGTGTTTATAAGCTTAAAAACCAAAAACCAAAAACAAAAAACCAAATGGTTATCAAACGGGGCCTTAGCCTTTGTGTTTTGATCTTTCTTCATCACTAAGTTTAAATCCCTAAATAAAATTTGGACAAAAGTATTTACGGTAATCAATTCGGCTAGAAACTCAATCTAGAGGACAACGACACTCGTTTAATCACGAAAATCACTATATTAAAACTTGACTCGTACACTTGCGGTAAGAAAAATCCACATCACCACACCAGTGCTAGATTTTTCGCCTTCAAAGGTGTGCTAGATTTATGGCCTTCAAGCTAAGACGAGATCACGACTAGATCTACTCTGCGGACCAGATTTCAGTATCAACAAAATCAAACTTATAAATTTGAATTTGACACATCTGTTATAGTAGTATGATACCTACACCCTCATATAGAATGAACATATATATAAATGGCCTATCAATAGGGGAATCTTCCAAATTATTGGGTAGGTTTGAAAAAACAACAAAAGAATTACATGGTATCCTCATTGTAGCATTTCATTCAAATCATTTTGTAGAGTTAATTAATGGATATTAGCATTGAAATAATGTCATACAAAGCTTGATATAGAAGTGAAAAGATTAATATATTATTTGGATGGATAGACAAGAAAAAATAAAAGGAATAATATATAAGAATAAGTACGTATAGATACGTCATTCTAATATAATGTGAATGATTGTCATTCACCTTTGTAGAATAGTATAAAATACTTCTCTTCTATGTTTCTAGTATCTTTTTTTTATGTGTGGCATCTTAAATTAACATTATTACTTATTTTTTCTTTTCATTTTTTCATTTTTTTCGAAACATGTCTTTTTTTAGTCTAACTTATTTTAAACCTTTTGTAGTAATCATTGATCTATGTAATGGATAGTTTATCTAAATATAAACTAAATTGATCATAGTTAATATAAGAATAACATAGTGGATAAGACAATCATTAAAGATCGATAGTCGGTTTGTCAATTTCATAAGTGCTAAATTAATGAAAATTAAGATTATTGTAATAATCCTGATTAACTCAAGTATATATTTGTAATTATTTTTGTTATAGGCAATTTTGGACCACCCCGATATACAAGGAGCTGACGAGGACAATCGGGGAGAAATCGAGCTGAAAGATGGACCAAGGAGGCAAAACTGGCAAGTGGGACGAGCCAAGACCGAAGGGGTCGGGTTTTTGGCCCGACCCCCTGGCCGAGGCCGACCCTCGGCCCGCTCGCGCGGGCCGAGTCTGTTCGATGCCGTTTGGTCCCCACCGCCTTTCGCTGCCTCGGTTTCGCCTGGTTTGACCTAAAACGCCTCCGAATCCCTAAAAACCCTAGGAGGAGGAGCAGGTATTTATATCCCTCCTCGCCACTGAAGAGGGGATCCCGAATTCTATCCCTAAACACTATTCTATATTTTCTACTCTCTCCTCTTGCTCTTACTTTTCCACTGCCTACCGTTCTGTTTGCTGACTTAAGCATCGGAGCCGGTGTGGCGAGCACCACACCGGTGTGCAGGTTTACTGTCTTGCAGGCCACGTCTTCCCCCCTCATCTACAAATTTACCGTTGGTGGCACGTGAAGGTCAGGTGAGATCCTCTGGCCAAAATCGACCATCAACAGTTGGCGCCGTCTGTGGGGAAGAAAGTTTGCAAAATCTGCACATCGGTGATTCAATGAGTAAGAGGATGGAGAATGGAAGCCGAAATCCAAACCCAAACCCTTCTGAAAATAACCATCAACCGCAGAAATCGAAAGAAGACTGACAACATGAGCAACAAGGTCAGGGGGCTCAAACCTACAGATCGAGGATAAGCGCAGAAGTGCCAAAACTGTCGAAGTGGAAACCAGGGCTGCTAAGCCCGTGGCCAGCGCAGCCGAGGCCAGAAAAGATGATCTCCCTATGACGACCGAGCTTCTGGACACCCAAAAAGAACTCGGAAATCATCAAGGAGACCTGCAGAAGCTAACTGACTCCAAGCCAAACAGTGACTACCAGACGGACCATGCCGAGGCCGACCATGCCGAGGCCAACCGAAGGTGTTCATCCAGACCGATTAGGAGGAAACCCCACAAGAGATCAGAACCACCTTTGGAGGAAAAATCAACAACAAACAGAGACTTTGACAAGATTGACGACACCAGAAAAAGAATGTCATCATCCTGAACTACGGTCATCCTTTGGCCGAGGCCGAGGTCGACCCACAACTATGGTCATCCCGAGGTCGAGGCCGACCCTAGGACAAAGCCAACTCTAAGCTACGGTCATCCTTTGGCCGAGCCCGAGGCCGACCCACAGCTATGGTCATCATTTGGCCGAGCTCGAGGCTGACCTTAGGCCAAAGTCGAAGCCGAATATCCAATACCTCAAAAGTGACCCGAAGATCACATAATCAAGACAAATCAGATTGCCAATGCAGTTGAACACAATGCAAGATCCAGATTGAAGCGAAGAACAGATTGTTCGAGGCCAAGGCCTAAGCCAACCCTAGATATGGCTGAGGCCGAGGCCGACCCCAGATATGATCGAGGCCTTTTCCCAAGGCCGACCAGATAAACCAAAAGGGGAAGCTACTGTGCTCGGCCTCTTCTCGAGGCCGAGGCCGAGGCCGACCAGATAAGCTAAAGGGGGAGATTGCTGTGCTCGGCCTCTTCCCGAGGCCGACCAGAGCCATTGTTGTAATCTCTCAATTTTTCTCATTTCCATTTCACCTAACCCCTTTCAGGGAGTGTCTACTTTGTCCAGTTTGTCCTATCTTGTAGGATAACAAGGAATCATACATAAGTCGGCATGGAACGAGAGCTATACTCTTGAATTAGGCTTAAGGAGCTCAACCCTGCAGAAAGGTCAAGTGTTACTGGACTGCACTAAAAGCTGTCAAGCCACAGAGGGCCGAGGCCGACCAGAGAAAGAGCCGAGGTCGAGCAGCACACACTTCCACCAACACTGAATCTGAACTGATGGAGTTTTAGGGTTTTTCGTTTATTGCATTCTATCAGTTTCACCATTAAAGTTTAGTATTCAGGAGTGTGCACAAGGCAACCGACTCAAGCATCAAGACATGCGAGCCTGGACTATCGAGTCTACCTCGCCTCATCCAGAGTGAGACCATGTGAGCATGGACCAACGAGTCTACCTCACCTCCTCTGGCCTGAGCATCTTTACACCAGGCGAGCCTGGACTGCCGAAGTCTACCTCGCCTCATCCAGAGTGAGACCATGTGAGCCTGGACCAACGAGTCTACCTCACCTCCTCTGGCCTGAGCATCTTTACACCAGGCGAGCCTGGACTGCCGAAGTCTACCTCGCCTCAACCAGAGTGAGACCATGTGAGCCTGGACCAACGAGTCTACCTCACCTCCTCTGGCCTGAGCATCTTTATATCAGGCGAGCTTGGACTGCCGAAGTCTACCTCGCCTCATCCAGAGTGAGACCATGTGAGCCTGGACCAACGAGTCTACCTCACCTCCTCTGGCATGAGCATCTTTATATCAGGCGAGCCTGGACTGCCGAAGTCTACCTCGCCTCATCCAGAGTGAGACCATGTGAGCCTGGACCAACGAGTCTACCTCACCTCCTCTGGCCTGAGCATCTTTACATCAGGCGAGCCTGGACTGCCGAAGTCTACCTCGCCTCATCCAGAGTGAGACCATGTGAGCCTGGACCAACGAGTCTACCTCACCTCACCTGACATGAGCCCATAAACTTCATCTAAGTCAAGCTCACCCTACAGAAGTCGGGACCGAGCACTTCTTGCCAAGGCCGAGCACCTCTTGCTGAGGCCAAGCACAAACTTTAAAGGTATTCTCCTATTCCCTCAAACTGTACTTTATGTTTCAGTGAAGTTCTACTTAAGATTGGGGGCTACAGAGGGGATATGCACTCCCTATTAAACAAAAAGCAAGTAACCGGGGATATGTACTCCCTATTAAACAAAAAGCACCTATGTTTAGCATGTTCTACTAAAATTTACATGTTCAAACCCATTCTCTTATTATTTTCCTACAAGGACTAACATATGGATGCAGGGAGCCAAATTTTAGGCTAACGGGGGCTTGAGGCCGAGGCCGACCCTCGGCCTGCTCGCGCGGGCCGAGTCTGTTCGATGTCGTTTGGTCCCCACTGCCTTTGGCCGCCTCGGTTTCGCCTGGTTTGACCTAAAACGCCTCCGAATCCCTAAAAACCCTAGGAGGAGGAGCATGTATTTATATCCCTCTTCGCCACTGAAGAGGGGATCCCGAATCCTATCCCTAAACACTATTCTATATTTTCTACTCTCTCCTCTTGCTCTTACTTTTCCACTGCCTACCGTTCTGTTTGCTGACTTAAGCATCGGAGCCGGTGTGGCGAGCACCACACCGGTGTGCAGGTTTACTGTCTTGCAGGCCACGTCTTCCCCCTCATCTACAAATTTACCGTTGGTGGCACGTGAAGGTCAGGTGAGATCCTCTGGCCAAAATCGACCATCAACAATTTTGAAGTTACTATATTTGTAATATTTAATCTTTATATATATTATACTATAATTGCAGTCAAACATTTATAAGTTTCTTCATTTTTTCCACACCATGGGCCCAAAGATTTGGATTACATGCAAAATTAGTGGACCACATTTTTGAAGAAAGTAATTGGATTTATCACCTTTTAATTTTGTGTGGTGGAGAATTCATGCCTATTCAAAGCAAAGGTTAAAGTTTGAAGAAAAATATGAAAGAAATGGGTAAATCTTTTTTGTGGATGAGAGCAAAAGAGAAGATTCTCTTCTTCTTCTCTCTAAAAATTGCTTGGTTGTGCTCAAAAGTTGCCCATTTTATTTTGTCCTTTGCCCTAAACAATTTATATGGAAATTATTTATCAAACTTTTTTCTTATAAAAAAATTACTTTTGAATTTTGTGTGAAGTTATCATTGTTAGTTTTTTCTTAAATAGTAATTTGTAAGATAATTTGGAAACTATAGAAGTTTTAATTATAATAATGCTTATAAAATGGTTCCTTCAACACATGATTTTAACAATGCTCATCAAAAAGCAAGTAGTGCTAAAATTGTTTGTTGGAGAAATAATAATGGTTTCTTTTATAATAAGGAAAACATATTTATTTAACTAAAATCATCCATTCACCAAATGATTTCAAACCTTTATTTATATTCTTGTATACTAATAGATGATTTGAATTTTTATGGTCTTTAAATAGAAATTTTCTTTTCATTGATGATTAAATTACAACAAAAGTAAGTATTATAATTAGCACCATGTTTTTTAAAGATTAGATACATGATACATTTAGTTTATAAACTTTGATGGTGGTGTCTATTTTGTATTTACGCTTTTAAAATTTTGAATTATTTTTTTAATCTTATATGGTATAGGACATGTGAACTTGACCATAACTTAATCATTAAAGTATTAATAAACTTTTTTATTGGTTGAAAGTTTAAGTTCCAATCCTCCAAAATTATAATGCTTATATTCAAAAAAATATCTAAATACATATATTGATGTGACATGTTAATTGAACTAATTAATCACGATTTGATCTGATATGGAAATAAGGTGACTACAAGAAAATAAATCGATCACAATAAGACCAACCAAAAAACCTAGTTTCAGGTTTTGTTGCCAACAAGAGCATGACTCAATTGACATAAAATTTGTATCTTGACTAAGAGGTCAGAGGTGCAATCCTCCATCCCTACATGTTGTCAAAAAAAAAAATGTGGGTTTTGTTGCCCACCCCACTAGAATTGTTCCATCGACCTACACCCTTTTGTGACATAGTATTATGATAACACAAGGAATGCAGTGATAATTTCTTACCTTTCATTTCTGTAAGGATATTCTTTATACACAATACATGAGATAAAAAAAGGAAAGATATGCACAATAAATTTACAGCAAGGGATATAAATGATGAGCATAATTTTAGGGAGAATTGATGGAATAATATTCTCTAATAAGTATCAAATACCATACTGGTTAGTCTAATGGATGAGTCAGATGAACGTTTAAGTGATGATATTAATCACATGAACTTATTAAAATCATAATAAAAAAAATATAGGTATACAATATAAGTAATTTAAAATTCAAATACCAAGACTTTGTTTGGTAACCATTTTTTGTTTTAAAATTAGGCTTATAAACACTACTTTCACAAGTTTCTTTATTTTGTTATCTACCCTCATTCTCATGTTTTCGAAAACCAAGTCAAATTTTGAAAACGAAGAAAAATAGTTTTAAAAAACTTGTTTTTGTTTTTAGAATTTGGTTAGAAATTCAAAATGTGTCTTTAACAAAGATGAAAGCTATAGTAAGGAAAAACCAAATAATTATCAAATGACGTTTAAATAAACACGTTTGACAAATTTTAGTATTAAATTTATATATTTGTTTTTCAAAATATTATTAATATATATTATGGTTTTGCTAAAGAAAAAAAAAAGAAAAAGAAAAAAGAAAATCCCCTTTGTGTTTGTCAGAATGTGTCATTTAAAAAATATCTTGTGGGAAAGTTTAAAAGCACCCGTGAACCCTTGTTTTGTGGTCAATGAGTGGCCAACCGCCCTCACACCTCATTTCAACTTTTCAACTCTCTTTTTTTCCCAATTTTTAATATCAACTTCTTCGCCCGTGAACACTTCTTTTCCCTATCCCTTCCAACTCTTTCTTCTTCAATGTGCCCCCAAAATATTAGGCCACATTCATCTGGTTATATCTTTAATTTCGAACGCTCCTTTTGATAATCATTTTATTTTTTATTTTTTTGAAAATTAAGTATATAAACACTACTTTTATCTATAAGCTTTTTTGTTTTATATCTACATTTTTTTCTATATTTTCAAAAACCAACTAAAAGTTTTGAAAACTAAGACTCCGTATGATAATCATTTGGTTTTTGGTTTTTGAAAATTAAGCTTATATACACTTATTTGCACCTATAAGGATCTTTGTTTTAGTATCAACTTTCTTCCTTGTTTTCAAAAATCAAGTCCAATTTTGAAAACAAAAAAAAAAAAAAAGTAATTTTCAAAAACTTGTTTTTGTTTTTGGAATTTGGCTGGGAATTCAAATGGATCCTTAACAAAAGATGAAAACCATGATGGAGAATTTGGGAGAAAACAAACATAAATTTCAAAAACCAAAAACAAAAAACCAAATGGTTATCAAACGGAACCTGAAAAAGTAGTTTTCAAAAAGTAGTTTTTGTTTTTGGAATTTGGCTAAGAATTCTAATGTGTCCTTAACAAATATGAAAACCATGGTAAGAAAATTAGGAGAAAACAAACTTAATTTTAAAAAACCAAATGATTATCAATCGAGACCTAAATTTTCAGGTTGTGTTTAGTAAGGTCGCAGATCTTAAAAAGTATCTAATATGTATCTAAGAACTTTCAACTTTTTTTTTTTTTAATTTTAAAAATGTCAAATAGGTTGTTGAACTTTTGATTGTTTTTTTTTTTTCCTAATAAGTCCTAAACATATTCAATATATTTTTAAAATTCTAATAAGTCTTAAACATATTCAATATATTCTTAATTTTTTTTAACATAATATATTTTTTAAATTAACAAATATATTAGACATAAAATTGAATTTTCTCTCCAATAAAAAATTAAACTTTTGATTTTGTGTTCAATAAGTTGATTAATTTTAAAAAATGTTAAATAGGTTAAAAAACCCTATTAGGCATACAAAAAATGAAAACTTTTTAACTTTTTTTCTTCATATAATTAAACCATTTTTTAACTCTTTTTTTTTTTTCATATAATTAAACCATTTCACATTCCCACATATGTGTGATAAATAGGATATCTAATTTTTTTTTAAAAAAAAATCAACTCTCCTATAAAAACAATGGAAAGTAATCATCATTTGGTTATTGAATATAAAAAGTTAGAATCTGAGAAGTTTTGTAACCTCCACATTTCCTACAACTATAAAAAGAGTTATCTCCTACTCATTTCCATCAAGAATTTGAGGTGGTATTCTAATACTATTCTCTCTTATTTTATTTTATTTTATTTTTTGAGATTAATTTCTAATTTTAATGCAGGAGACCCCTAGTCGTTTCAATTTTCAAAACAGTATTGGTGGACAAATCTTCAAGTTGGTGAGAGGTAAAGTTTTTTTAGAAACAATTATATAATATACCGATCATGATTTTTTTTCATAATTTTTTTTAAAAAATTAGTTTACTATGTGATTATTGATTATTGTTTTTTTGTCTTCTGAATGACCATGCATATTTAAACTTTACATATTTTATAAAAATTTGACTTTTCATTTCAGAACCATTACATAATTTTTTTTTTTTTGAGAAAAAAGTATTTCATTAAATTAAAAAATAGGAACCAAAGTGGGACAGTAACCCCCTCCATTGGTATGTGATTTGTTCCACGAATGTTGCAATCAAAGCTTCCAGCCACGAGATTTTCCAGGTTCTGGAGATGACTCTAAATCCTGCGCAAATGGGATCTCCATTCCATTGACGAATTAATTAATAATCATTGTTACAATTTAAACTTGTTTCTTAATCAACATAACCAAATTTATTTTCCTTTCCCATATTCACGTATATAATTGAGTATCAATTATCATTAATTGACATATATATATTTTTAACAACTTTAATTGAATAAAAAAGGAATTCATCATTTTTGGTACACTTGTGTCTTACATATAGATGAAATATTGAATAATAACAAGTATTTCCAACCTCTTGATATTCCACACCCGAATACTACATTACTAATGTACATGAAATGTTTATTTAGTAATTGAGCAATAAAACAACTCTTTTAGGTTTTTTTTTTTTTTTAAGATAAAACATACACATTCAAAATTTATGACTTTTCATCTTCTAGACCTAAAAAAGTTTATTCCTACCGGGGGACGATTGGGGTGTGGATATAAAGGTCTTGATGACACAATCTAAATCCATACAAAGCCTTTTCTTCCTTGAATGACATTTTTTTAAAAATTTTGATACCTCCGACATATTTTGGATTCTTGAAGGGCCCGCTATCTTTTTAATTCAAAAAACTTTTATATATATATATATATATATATATATATATATATATATTATCAAAATTATGGTAGCTAGGAAAAATAGAGACATACAAACCATTATGATGGAATAAAAATATCGAAATTAGTTCTAATGGATGAATATAAACATAAACATCTTTACACTTTTTATTTTTATACATATTGTTCACACGAGATTTTAAGAGAGAAATTTGATTCGTGAAACAACTTCTTGTATGTATTGATTTCTGTATAAGTGTAGTGGATTACAATCTCTAGTTACAATCATTTGATGCTTTCTCTCACAAATTCAAGTTAGCTTGATCTACAGAGTCTTCAAGAAGGCTTTAGTCTTGAAGGTTTGTTCTTCAGAAGGATTTGGATTCTTCTGGATGAATCGAGGTAGACTTCAGTCTTCAGGTCTGCGGGAGGTTCTGAGCTTCAGTCTTCGATTTGGCAAGAGGACTTGAAGAGGATCTGAACTTCGATATTCTGTTCTGCAGTGAGATTGGAAGATGATTGGATCCTCGTTCTTCAATTCTACAACAGGATTTGGAGAGGATCTGAGCTTTGATCTTCAATTATGCGGCAGGATTTGAAGAGGATCTTAGCTTTGTTTTTCAGTTTTGCGGCAGGATGTGAGGATGATCAGAACCTTGTTCTTCAGTTTTGTAGCTGAATCTGACGAAGATCTGAGCTTCGATCTTCGATTCTGCAATGGGTTTTGAAGAGGATCTGAACTTCGTTCTTCAGTTCTGCGTCGGGATTTGAAGATGATCAGAGCCTTGTTCTTCAATTCTGCAGCTGGATTTAATGAGGATCTGAGCTTTGATCTTCGGTTTTGTAGAAGGAGCTTCAATCTTCAGTTTCTTCTGAGAACTTTCTCTTCATCCTTTATTTTTGTCGCCCTCCAAATGAGAAGCCATGCCTCCTATTTATAGAGTTTCCTAAAGGCCTTCGTGAGCTTGGGCTTGGGCTTGGTTGCATTTGGGTCCATGGGCTTGGGCCAGAAATGTATTTGGGCTCATACATGGACTTGGGCCTATTCATGGGATTGGGCTTGAAACTTTGGGCTTCTGACCAATTTACCTTAATGAATTTGGGTTTAAATTGAACCCAATTCAATCTAATGTCATGAAATTAACATATTTTAATTTCACAAACTTAGACAATTACTTGAAGAAAATTTTATATGCCAACACATATTATTCTAATATTTTTTATATTCATTTCTAGGCGTGTTATGCATTTTAATATATATTACAATTAGAATTTCAATTATATTACATATTAACATGAAAATATTATGTATTTGAAGAAAATATATACAACTAAATTAAATATTTGATGAACTAAAAAAAACATTCAATATTTGATAACAAACTTATATAATCCTTAATTGTATTCTTAAAATAAAAATTAAATTATATAATACAATACATATTAATCAAATGATTATTAAATTAAATTAAATTTAGTTTTTACAAGGATAAATGTCGTGAGGAAAATAACTAGCCTTTTTAGATAATACTTAAATTGTTATTTATTTTTCCTTTAAAAATATTAATTAAATTAAAATGTTATGAAAACCTTTTCACTACCACACACATTAATTAGATCAACCTTTATTTATTTATGTTTATTTTTTAATTTTAGAAATGTTAGAAAAATTAGTTATGGGTGGAATGAAATATAAATACCTTTATAGTTGTTTTTTTTTTTGAAAAAAAAAAACCTTTATAGTTGTTAATAAGTGAAAGAAATATAAAAAGGTAGAATATTAATAGTTTAATCTTCAAATTTTTTTTTTGAGACAATGGATTAGCTATAATCCATCCGACAAAATATGTGATCGAAATCTAAGCAAACAACCAATCGATTCTATTTAGTATTCAGCTAGCTTTCAATTCCTCGATCCTCTTAAACTCGAAGATAGTTACTAGTTTTGCTCCAGACTGGCTCGTCTTTAACTCGAATCAGTCCCAAACTCATAGTTTAGGTCTGCAACAGTATTACCGCCAAAATAAAATATTTTGCACATAAGAATCAACAAAGACAAGCAATTTAGAAGGAGATAAACATAAACAAAATTGCTCTATAAAATCACCCCACCCTAAACTTTTAGTCCTCGAGCAAGCAATCCTAAACCTATAATATGGATGGTAGAGATTCAAACGTTGATAATTATCATGCTCAACTCCCTGTGCTCCGTATGCTAAGTCTTTTGCCTAAGAGAAGCTACTACATGCCAACAAAATCTAAGACAAATCAAGACTTTCCAAGAATATTCTCGCGCGTGTGTGTGATTAGCCTCTCCTAGAGCAGCCCCAATTCGCCCGGGAATGATTTATAAGGCCCTCCACTGATGTGCAAATTGCTAACCGCAAGTGTACGGGTCAAGTAATAATATAGTGATTATGCAATCGAATGTCGTCCTCTGGATTGGTGTCTAGCCAAGTTTTAATTATCGAAAATACTCTTGGCCAATTTTATTTAGGGAATCAAATAGAATGAGAATATGAATTAATCAACACAAAACTAAAGTAAAAAGTGACAATCAAATGGGAATAATTGGTCTTAGGGAATTGATTTCACCAATTGGAGTTATGGATTAATAAACGGATTAACACATACTATGATTCATAAATCTTGGCAACTAAAATCACACATATCTCTCCCGAGCATACATGATTCTCCCATATGCAATTGAACCCGATATCCCTATCTAAATCCAATAAACATACAAGGCAATAAGGCTAACCTTTATGACAATTTCTAGAATTAACCTTAATCTCTCGATTTTTAGCTAAATTCTAGTTATGCATATTGATTACTAATTTAAATCCTCTCTCCCAAGTTAGATTCAAATATAAACATCAATCAATTTATGGCCAGTAAATCGAAAGCATTAAACATACAACATATGCATAAATGAAATCAATAACATAAATACCGTAAATCAATCCAAAACGTGCCCAACGGCTACATCAATCCCTAAGAATTAAACTTAGCTACACATAATCCTCATTACAATATAAACTAAGTCTAAATAAGCCATAAAAACTATCTAAAGTAAGGGAAAAGAGAAATAGACTCGTTGTAGGCCGAGACCGAACGTCCCCGTCACGATCCCCACGAACAATGGGTTGATTTCCACTTCGTCCCCTTTGCTTCAGCTCAAAAATCTCTCAATTCTGTCCTATTTTCGGCTCCAAAAGTCCCCAAATCGAAGTCCCCAAAAACCTAGCCGAAAAGATGCTTAAATAGCAAAATTTCGTTGTAGCGTCGAGACGCTGTCGCGATCCGCAAATTAGGAAAAATTTCTATAGCGTCGCGACGCTGTTCCTAGCGTCGGGACGCTATTTTTTTTTTTTTTTTTTTTTTTAAGATTGGAAGCTCCATTTGACTCCAATTGCTGAATTAAGCTTCAAGCACATACTTCCTACAAATAAAACATAAAAATGCATAAATTTGGGCAAATAATTGAAAAAGACTAGCTTAATTAATCAGAGAAAAATAGCTAGCTATGCTCGCTATCAAATACCCCCAAACTTAAGTTTTTGCTAGTCCTCGAGCAAACTAAAAATCAAGTATACAGTAGAAGAATGGATGCAATAATCATAACTCAATCCTCAAGGCTCAAAGGTCAATAGTCAAGCAAGCAAGAGACACGCACATAAGGACAAATGAGGGAGACAAATTAAAATTTTTCCAAAATTAACTTGCACAAGCAAGATCTAACTCAACAAGATCAGACTCTACTAGCCCAGGATTGGATTTTTAAACTCTCAACTCATCTTCCCTCTACACTGGCACTAAGGTTTCACTAATGAGTTAATGGAACAAATTAGTTTGTTTATCTCCATACTTAGGTGCTTATAATTAACAATTAAATTAAGCATGTATATGTGGCACTAGCTTTCACACACCCATTGCAGGGACCCTTAACCTGAGTTTTCTCTGGTTGGCCTAACTGATCACAACAGGGGTAGCTCTTTTTGCCTTAATCTTTATTAACCATTGCATATTGTGCACAAGCCATGGCATTATTATCTTATTTCAACAGTAACAACAAGAATGATTTTTCTTTATGAGCATAAATAACAGATATTCTTTTCTTTTCTCCTAAGCATGATCAAACATGCTAATTTGCAAAAAATTAACTCTTTAGCTCTACCCTACACCTATCGAGGTGACAACAAGCATATGAACCCAATAATTCGCTCCTAAGCATTCAAATCCAAATCTAGCCAAGACAAATACTCTACTCATGCAAGCCATCTCCTATTAAAATTTTAAAAAGTCTCCCTTTTTGGGCACTCATGCTTACAACTCATCACAAGCTTGAAAATTGACAAGAAAACCTATCCTAGGACATCATAATCATGCAAAAGTAGCATCCAGAAAACAACCATATGCATAATTCAAAGAAAGCTCAAAACTATAGCCCGAACTCAGATGCTCAAGGGCTCCACAAACATGCTAATCCACCCCTAAACTTAAAGTATGCATTGTCCTCAATGTATAACGAAAATAAAGCATAAACAAGCATGAGAACAATAAACGAATGAAAGGAGTGAACAATACTGCCCTTGAATGATGATGACTTCTTGGCTGAATGTTTGGACTCTTGACAGCTTGAAAGCAAAGGAGAGAAAGAAAACAAGACCTACAAAACAGACACAAAAAATAAATAAAACTCAAAATAAAGAAATAACTAACTCACTTGGGTTGCCTCCCATAAGCGCTTGTTTAACGTCATTAGCTCGACGTGTTGACCAACTATGCATCAGGGTGGTCTCCTGTCAGATTTTCCATCACTGGTGCTCTTCCTAGCACCTCTCCTGTAGCCCACCATCATTGTATCTGATGTGTTCTTGGGGTCCTCAAAAGCTTTTAAAACTTCCTTCTCCTGTTGGACTCTTATGATTAACTCCCTACGTTCAATATCAATTATAACCCTCCCTGTAGCAAGGAATGGTCTCCCTAATATGATAGGCATAGCAGGATTCTCTTTAATATCTAGCACAAAGAAATCAACAGGAAGGAAAAATCTACCTACTTTAATAAGAATGTTCTCAACAATCCCATATGGACTAACCACAGACTAGTCAGCCAATTGAAGTCTAACAGAGGTAGATTTTATTTCTCCTATATTAAGCTTTTTGCACAGAGATAATGGAATAATATTTATGCTAGCCCCTAGATCACATAGTGCTCTACAAGAATAAGTACCAAAATTACAAGGAATAGTAAAACTCCCTGGGTCAGACAATTTCTCTAGTACTCCCTGTTGGACACGAGCACTGCACGTCGATGCAAGATATACAGTCTCCAACTGCTTTTCCTTTTTCTTCTTGTTGAGTCATTCCTTCATAAATTTTCTGTAGTGAGGCATCTGCTCCAAGGCATCTGAAAAAGGAATATTAACATGCAAACCCATAAAAGCATCTAAAAATTTGTCAAACTTAACCTTAGAATTTTTCTTTTTCTTTGATTTAGGAACTAAAACAGTAGGAGAAGGGATAGTAGGCTCAGGATTAAGCTTTTCAGCTTTGTTTGAGGTGGTGCCTTCTTCAACTCCTCCTGTGAGTTCCTCTGGTTCAGTTGTTTTCTCCGCTTCAGCTAATTTAGTCTCCTCCTCATAATGCACAGATACGGCCTTGCAGTACTCCAAAGAAGATTTCTCCTGTTCAACTGGGGCTTTACCTTTATTCATAGAGTTGACAACACTTACCAGTTGTCCCAGCTGAGTCTCTATATTCTTGATTGCTGCAGAATGACCATTGACAGTAGTGTTTATTGCAATCACGACCTCCTCAAGCTTATTTGACCTGTTACTTGATTCTGCAATAAAAGCTCCAACAAGGTCTTCTAAAGATTTCTTATTTTCTTGACTTTGAGGAGTGAAGCCAGGAGGATTCAAAACATTCTTATTATTAGCATAGGAAAAATTCTCATGATTTCTATTGATAGGGTGATAATGTGTAGGTGTGGAATTATTATTGTACCCCCTAGAATTAAAATTCGAAACATACTGAACCTGCTCGAGATTTTCCCCCTGAGTCTGGGATGCAAGGGCAGCTGCAGACTCAATTGATTGAGCATTCCCTGAACCTGAAAACTTTAAAAATGCATTAGCCAAGGAAGACATCTGAGCCTGAAGTGCACTTACGTTGTCAACCTCGAACACTCCAGCAGCAATCTTTTTGGGTCCTGACCGCTCAGATGGCCACTGATAGCTGTTGGTGGCCATATCCTCTAACAAAGTCCTAGCACTCTCAACAGTCTTGGACAACAGAGTCCCACCTGCAGCTGCATCAACAATAGTTTTCGTGCTAGGAGTTAATCCATTGTAAAATAATTGAACCTGTAGCCAGTCAGGGTATCCGTGCTGAGGGCACTTCCTTAGCAGCTCTTTAAATCTCTCCCAAGCCTCGAACAGCTGCTCATCGAATTGTTGCTGGAATGTCCCAATTTCGATCCTCAGCTTGACCGTCTTGGCAGGAGGAAAGAACTTCTTTAAGAATGCCTGGACCAAAGCATCCCAAGTGGTAATGCTCCCAGGTGGAATAGATTGTAACCAGTCCCTCGCTTTGTCCTGCAACGAAAAAGGAAATAAACGTAAGCGAATGGCATCTTCAGAAACACCATTTAATTTTACCGTCCCACAGATGTCTAGGAAGGATTTCAGATGAGAATTTGGATCCTCCATGGGTGATCCTCTGTAAGCGCAATCTCGAGCCATCTGAATGAGACCTGTTTTCAGCTCAAAATTGTTAGCATTAATTGGGGCATAGACAATCCCCGACTGTTGCTCGTGAAAGATCGGCTGAAAATAGTCCCTGATGGGCTTAGGTTCTTCAGGATTAGGATTGGCCATTTGGATGTTTTCTTGATTTTCCCTTCGAAGTCTATTGAATGTTCTTTCTATTTCTGGATCCAAGGGAACTAAGGCCAATTCCGTAACCTTTCGCATACACCGACTACAATAACCTAAAAAGGCAAAGAAAAGGAAAGAAAACAAATTAGGAAAGAAACAAGAAAAGGAAAATAACTAAATCTAAATAAGGAAAAATATAATCTACAAAAGGAAAAAAAAAGACTAATATGGAGTGCAAAAATAGATAAAACAAAAACCAATAAGGACACTAACAAATAAGGAAAAACTAATCTAAAAAGGAAAAACTAAAAATCTAACAATGGAAAAATCAAACAAAAATGGGAAAATCTAAATAAGGAAAAATTTAAGAATGGAAAAGAAAAACAATAAAGGAAAAATGCAATCTACCTAAAAACAAAAATAACAAAAATAACAAAAAAATAAAATACACCCTAAACTAAGACCGGACAGTTTTTCTACGATATTAAAATTGACTAAATATGCCAATCCCCGGCAACGGCGCCAAAAACTTGATGTGCAAATTGCTAACCGCAAGTGTACGGGTCAAGTAATAATATAGTGATTATGCAATCGAATGTCGTCCTCTGGATTGGTGTCTAGCCAAGTTTTAATTATCGAAAATACTCTTGGCCAATTTTATTTAGGGAATCAAATAGAATGAGAATATGAATTAATCAACACAAAACTAAAGTAAAAAGTGACAATCAAATGGGAATAATTGGTCTTAGGGAATTGATTTCACCAATTGGAGTTATGGATTAATAAACGGATTAACACATGTTATGATTCATAAATCTTGGCAACTAAAATCACACATATCTCTCCCGAGCATACATGATTCTCCCATATGCAATTGAACCCGATATCCCTATCTAAATCCAATAAACATACAAGGCAATAAGGCTAACCTTTATGACAATTTCTAGAATTAACCTTAATCTCACGATTTTTAGCTAAATTCTAGTTATGCATATTGATTACTAATTTAAATCCTCTCTCCCAAGTTAGATTCAAATATAAACATCAATCAATTTATGGCCAGTAAATCGAAAGCATTAAACATACAACATATGCATAAATGACATCAATAGCATAAATACCGTAAATCAATCCAAAACGTGCCCAACGGCTACATCAATCCCTAAGAATTAAACTTAGCTACACATAATCCTCATTACAATATAAACTAAGTCTAAATAAGCCATAAAAACTATCTAAAGTAAGGGAAAAGAGAAATAGACTCGTTGTAGGCCGAGACCGAACGTCCCCGTCACGATCCCCACGAACAATGGGTTGATTTCCACTTCGTCCCCTTTGCTTCAGCTCAAAAATCTCTCAATTCTGTCCTATTTTCGGCTCCAAAAGTCCCCAAATCGAAGTCCCCAAAAACCTAGCCGAAAAGATGCTTAAATAGCAAAATTTCGTTGTAGCGTCGAGACGCTGTCAAGACAGCGTCGCGATCCGCAAATTAGGAAAAATTTCTATAGCGTCGCGACGCTATGAATTTTTTTTTTTTTTTTTTGGTTCCGTCCACCTGTCTTCCCCCTACACTGGAACTAAGGCCTCACTTAAAAGGCTAAAAAGACCAAATTAGGATGCTATCTCAATACCTAGTTGGTTGAATATGGAAATCCCTTTTTCTTTTTCTTTTTTCATTTTCTAAAACAGGGCACTAGCTTTCACACTACAATGTAGGGACCCATAACCCGAGTTTAACCCTTGGTTGGTCTAACTGATCACACTGTAGGCAGCTCTTTTTACCCCTTATCGCTCATGACTTTTGCAAGAATGCTTTTCCTTATGAAGTAAAACAAGAAGGAGCATACCTTTAAATTCCATTCTCAAACTCACTCACTCCTTTTACCACTCATTTTGTTTTAGCAGACATGTATTCTTTTCTTTTCATAGGTAAGGAGCACACGCTAATTTGCAACAATTAGACTTTCTAGCTAAACCTTACACCTATAGGGGTGACAACAAATCTATGAAACTCATAAAGCAGACTTAGACTTTCAAGACTAACTAAAGGAAAGGCCAAGTGCACAAAGATGCAAGAAACTCAAGAAAATTTAAAAAAGGCTCAAATTATGCTAACATGCTTCACTTCAACAAACCCAAAAGAAAGAGCATAACTGCACATGAAGAAATTATCATGATTTAAAACCCCAACACCTAATCCAGCAATTAAAGCTAAAAAATTTAGATTTTGCTCAAAATACAGGTCCATTGCTCAGATGCATAGCCTCAATCCAATCATAATAGAGCAAACAATAAAAGCATAACATGCATAAAGGTAGCCTGGTGCTCAAGTGCATCAGCCTCAACCTAGAATCCACTAGCATGCACATGCTTCCACCCCAACCTAAAACATACATTTACCTTAATGAAATCTAAACATGTAAACATAGGGACAAAAGTAAAGGAGAACAAAAAATCTCCCCTGATTTTAGGCACAACAGTTGGAGTGGTGACTAAAGCTGCGTAGACTGACCGTCTTTTCCAACTCAGGGGGTCTTCATTAGATTAAAGTGGCATCACAAATCAGTACATCAAAGACTTCACTAGGTCACTCCTCAAGCCAAAAATAATCACCATAAGAAAAGGCCAAACTAGCTAGAGCATCTGCCACTTTGTTTCCCTGGTGTGGTGTAAACAGAACCTTGCCACTATCACAAGGGTGGAGAAGCCTACGGATATCATCCATCAATAACCCCACTCCGAAACATCCTACAAGTCACAATGAATAATTTTGACCAACCTCAAAGAATCAGTCTTCGCCACAAATTCAGAAAAACTAATATGTCGAGCAAGTTGGACCCCTTTATACAAAGCCCAACCCTCGGCCAAATCCACACTCCAACACCGCCACAGCGTCAAACAGGCCGCCATAAGGACCTCACCGTCAGCATTGCGCAACACACAACCACCACCAGCTTCACCTGAATCAGGTCAAACAGAAGCATCAACGTTGAGCTTCAGCTCTCTACCAAGCAACGATTTCCACACACCATGCTCCACTTGATCACTTGGTTGGGTTCGTAAATAGCCTCTCGATAGGCGACGCCTCCCAACAGCATGAAAGGCACTAAGATAATCAACCGCATACAACCATAAATCCTGCCCATCTGACTGACCATCCCAACTTAAATGGTTTCGAAAATTCCACACGAACCCACCAAAAAATGACCACGAGTTCAAAATCTGGCCCCGCAAGATTATCCTTCATTGCCCCAATGATTTCCTCAAGCCTGAGCTGAGAAAAGGACCGATAGAAGGAAGCAAATTTGGAGCAAAGCCACATACTCAAAACACTGTGCACTTCCAAAAAAGATGAAGACAGTCCTCAACATCATCATTACACCGACACACAAATTCAAAACATCGACACCACGTTTCAAAAGATTTACCTTTGTAGGCAAACGATCATGGAACAAGCGCCAGAGAAAAAGTTGTGTTTACTAGGCACATTCAACTTCCACAAGGAAGACCACCACACACACACATTCTATCAGGGTCCAAAGAGGAAGGACGGTCCTGAACAGCCAAAGAATGAGCAAGCCTATACCCACTCTTAACAGAAAAGGTCCCATGTTTCTCAAAGTGCCAAATTAATCGATCTTCACCTAAACCATATCGTAATGGGATTTTCAAAATGGCCTCGAAATCAACCTCAATGAAATGGGCTCTAATCATAACCTCCTTCTAGCTACCCGAAGCAGAAATTACCTCACTCACCATACTCGAAGAAGGGAGTGATGGGGTCGGCTGCACCTGAAGAGAGAAATCATTTGGCAACCAATTGGAGCCATAAATAGGCGTGGTTCACCCATTCCCAAACCTCCAACGGCATCCTCGAGCTAAGAGTGTCTGCCCCCATAGCAAACTACGTCAGATAAAAGATAGGCGCGACCCAAGTTCTGCCTCAAAAAACCACGACTGGGGAAAATATCGACCCTTGAGCACAGAACACAGAAGAGAGGAGGACTCCTACAAAATGCGCCAACACTGCTTAGCCAACAGCGCTTAGTTAAAAAGCTCATGTTTTGAAAACCCAAACTACCCATGCACTTGGGAAGACACAACGACTCCCAACTCATCTAATGGATCAGCCTTGTGTCCTCAGACTCACCCCACCAAAACTTAGCCATAGCCTGATGGATCTCTTTGATCAAACACCTGGGAAGCCGAAAAAAATTCATCGTATAGCAAGGGATAACTTGAACTATAGATTTAAGAAGAACTTCCTTACTTGCTATAGAGAAGAATTTACCCTTCCATCCTTGAATCTGGTGCCAAATACGATCTTTAATAAACTTCAATGTCCCCGATTGATTGCGAGGCATAAACAAGGGCATGCTTAGATACTGCTGATGGTAAGGGCCACATGAGACAGAAAGAATCTGACTAATATACTGTTGCGACTCCTCCCCCGTATTCAGGCTAAAAGCAACAACAAATTTCTCATAATTTACCATCTGGCCTGAAGCCCTCTCATACCGTATCAACAGATCCTGAATGACCAACGCCTCACTCGCCTTGGCCCCGAAGAAAAGGAGACTGTCATTTGCAAAGAAAAGATGCGAGATCGGCGGACTAGTACGTGCAAACCAAAAACCAGTAATCTAAGATCTCCGCTCAGCGCCACGCAACAGACTAGACAAACCCTCCGTGCACAACAGAAATAGATATGGGGACAAAGAATCCCCCTGTCGAAGACCCCGAGAAGGTGTCACTTGCCCACTTTCTCGCCATTCAGGTTGAAAAAGAATGTTACTAAACTGACACACTCAAGGACCAGATCAACCCACGGCTGAGCAAACCCCATTCATAACATAGCCGCTCGAAGGAAAGACAACTTCACCCTATCATACGCTTTGCTCATGTCCAATTTCAACGCAACCCACTTGGACCGTCCCCCTGGTTGTCGCTTTAATTCATGGATACACTCAAACCCCAGGATGGCATTATCTACAACACATCTGCCAGGGATAAAAACACTCGGGTTCTGTGAAATCAGCTGATGCAACATATGTTTCATTCAGTTAACTAAAACCTTTGAGATCAATTTGTAACTAAAATTACAAAGAGAAATAGGTCGAAAGTTAGAAACCTGTCGCGACCCTTTGCATTTCGGAATAAGCACAATCATAGTATCATTAATGGCACATGGAGAACAACCCTGATTCAAAACTTCCAAACAAAACTGAATGATATCTAGCCTGACAATTGCCCAATGATTCTTATAGAAACTTCCCGATAACCCATCTAGACCCAAGGCTTTATGAGGGTGGGTCTGCCTCAAAGCCAACAAAACATCATCTTCAGTAAAAGGACGCAGCAAAGCTCGGTTCATCTCATCATCCACAAAAGAAGTCAGAGCAATCTCAAAATCCTGCTCACTTGGGTTCGAAGAGGTAAAAAGATGCTGAAAGTAGTCAGTCACCACCTGAATAACTACATCCTTCTCCTGATGCCACACTCTCTGACTATCCTCCAACCCCCCACTGCGATTGAGCTTCCGGCAATAAGAGGCTCGGCGATTAAACCATCGAGTATTACGATCCCCTTCCCGAAGCTAAAGCTCCCTAGACCTTTGTTTCCAATATAACTCCCCCTCTTGCAGCACCTCGTCCAACTGAGCCTCAGCATGAACGAGCAAGGCACGGGAACCAGATACTCCTAAATCAACTATAGTCGATTGAACCCTCTAATTGGTAATACCAATACGCCTTGGGAAATTCCCGGTCTTTGATCGACCCCAATCAACCATCTCGGGCATACATCTCTTTGCCTTATCAGCAAGAACCATAGGAGTTATATCACTAGGCTCCACAGACCTCACACCCCAAGACCCACCAATCAACTGAAGGGAATAAGAGTCCCCACGCAGCGGAAGCACATCGATTGGACCTTACGCCGTATATTAATTAACATTAAAATACCGTTACGAAAACTCAATCAAACTTTAAACTCTTTTTAAAGTTGCTGGAAAATTGGTTTAAACATGCTTAAAAATAAATCTAAATTTATTTTCATGCTTTTCTAAAGAAAAGAGGAAGAACCGTTACAAACCTCCGTTGTAGACTTGACCGTTCTTCGCCAACGATGCTCCAACGATAAAAAACGCAGCAGCCGCCTTTGATTTTCTTCGCTGGAAATTCCTTCTTTGAATGACACAATAACCACAGAGGTTACACCGGTATGTCTCTAAGTCTAGGAAGCAAAAGACTTGTGGGAGTCTTTCTCTAAGAGGGAGGCTAGAGAGAATTCTAGGTCTTGTCTTTTGAGAGTCTAAGAGCAAGAGCAAGAGTGTCAAGTGTCATGACCAATTAGGTCTAGTGTTCTATTTATAGAAGAGAGGCCATGAATAAAATATTCAATTAAATCAATCTTTTCCAAAATTGATTCAATCTTATTCCTTAATTAATCAATCATGATCAATCAATTCCATAATTGATTAATCTTTTCCACAAATGACTAATTACTTCCATAAGTGATTAGATCATTTCCATAAATGATTAATCACTTCCTTAAGTGATTAATTATTTCCATAATTGATTAATTCCCGGTTAATGAATTCTTTAATTAATTAACCACCAATTAAATATCACATATTTAATTTCCGGCCTAGAATTAATTAATTTGCCCAAACACATTTTAGGCCTTAAATTAATTAATTCATTAGTTGAACTCTTTCAAACTTCCATAAATTTATATTTGAACTTCTTCAAATATTAATTTCTCTCATAATAATATATCAATATATATTATATTTGTTTCCCTTAGTAAATTGAACATTTTCAATTTATTATTTAGTTGCCTCAAATTACTTTACGAGCTACCAATGGGACCTAATGGACCTGCAGATCAGAAGCTCCAACGATGTGAGATTAATTGGTCAAACTCATTAACCACATTAATCAATATTCGTTAACTGTGTGTTCATTCCACTATAGACTCACACTTGCACTCTTCTCACTGCAGACATATTTTCTGTGTCCACGGATATAGACCAATATCGACTAGTTAGTCCTTCACGAGTGTCCGTAACACCAGCTGGGTCAAATTACCGTTTTACCCCTGGGTTACCTCTATTTCCTTAAGTACCAATTCTCCTCTAATGAACAATCTGTTTGTGGTCCAACCATCAAACAGAAAACCCTCTCGTGCCATTGAGAGAGTAGGGTCCTTTGTTCAAGACTCGGAGTAACCACTTAAGGGAACACTCATCTGCTTCCCTAAAGTCAGGAAGGAGTGAATTCCATCTTGTACGATTATGTTCCCAGCTCCCCATTCGGTCTTGTCCCCAAAGTGGTAGGCTTATTGAGTCGGCGTATTGGCCACTCTCACTCATACAAATCAAAGGACAATCTCTCATGAGCAGGAGTCCATAATCAACTCAGGATTAAGACTAAGTTGTCTAGGTCGTCCTAGTGAAATAGAAAACCAACTAGTTAACGGTGTTATAACCAGTGGTTACTATTTCGCGGTCCGGTCTTATGCAAACTCATTGCATAGGATACCCCCACTCGCATGTCTCCTACACGAACGCGTTGGATCGCAGCGTTTGTATCAAATACAAAGTGGGTCGTATCCATAGTGTCACCAGGATAAGGCACCCAGTCTTATCCCTATACTATAGACCCTTTAGGCTGTTTCTTGAACAATGATCCCATATGTCGCTACATATAGTTCAAGACTCATATTACAACCTTGGATGTCTAGTTTATTGGATTAGGGTTATTATTAGGCAAAGACAAATATAAAATAACTAATAACAATTAATGGAAAAATATATCAATATTATTTCATTAATATCCGGTCAACAGTTACATTCACTATCTACGAGTTTTAGGGCATAAAACCCAACATCAACTAATACAAATCATGCTGCTTAAGCCAAGTTTCATCAAACCGAACAATTCGCTGACCTCACTGAGACCAACACTGTGGAGGCGGTTTAAGGATCAGTTCCACTGGCCTATGATCAGACTGGCTATAATCAAGATGATTAACCACATAGTTTGGGTAGTGGTCTGGCTAAGTTGTGGTGCTAAAACACCGATCCAATCGTTCATGGATCGTCTCACCCCCTAGTTTTCTATTTACACCAAGTAAAATGATCCCCAACAAAGCCCGGATCTAGAAGACCACATGAATAAACCACATTCTGGAAAGCAGAAAGCTCAGCCAATGGCTTATCCCTACCCCCATCCTTCTCATCCTGACATAAGATTGCATTAAAATCACCTCCAATCAGCCAGGGCGTATCCACACAACCTCTCAATCTAGAGAGAAGGGACCATGTCTGAGAACGTTGATCCGCTGAAGGGAAACCATAGAAACCAGTGAGCCGCCACCGACAATCATCCCATACGATCTATCCATCAATGTGGTTATTAGAGAAAGAAAGAAGACTAAAAGAGATAGATGAATCCCATAAGAGACCAACCCACCACTCCGTCCATGACAATCAACACAAAAGCAATGGTCAAAACCCAGCAAACGTTTCGCAGAAGACATCCTATTGGCAGACACCTTCGTTTAAGATAAAAAGAGCATCAGGGGTCGTTTAGCCTAAACTAGCTTAGTCAGGCGTCTGAATGTTCGAGGTGACCCCAGACCCCAAACATTCCAAAATATCAAACTCATAACCCCTGGCGAGGCTGGGATCCAACCACCACCACCACTACAGACCCAAACAAACCTAGTGAAACCTCCTCCTTATCCCCCCCCCCCTTTTGATTTTTTCCCTCTCAGCTCCCCAGCCTGCACTGCCTCCACCTTCCTCTTACCATTTTCTAAATCCAATAGATCCTCCCTATTGGTAATATCAGATAGTGCATCCCTCTCCCTTCTCTTCTAGCCTCTAACATTACTCACTCTCCCCATTGTCTCTGCCGCCTTGACCTGCATGCCCCTCAGCATCAACCAGCAACACATCCTCACCTCCTTCAGCGAGTCCATTTTCTACCAAAACACTCCCAACTTTCTGCTTTCCCTCCTCCTTATTCACCAGACTCGCCCCACTCCCTACTGCACCTACACTACCCCCTCCTGGATAACCCCCCAGATTGCATTCCTTCCCCCCCCCCGAACCTCCTTAGAGACATTCGCATCCTTCATCCCTACCCTCTCTGAGACATCACTATGAACCACCTACCCATCAGAAGAAGGCTTAGGCTTCTCAGACACTCGGTTTGCCACACTTTTCGGCCCTCCCTCCTGAACCCACCGCCTAACCTCACCTAACCCCACCCCTGCTCTCAACCATTCACCATATTGCTCACCCCCTACTCCAATACACCTTCCCCAACAACCCCGCACTCCCTTCTCGAATGCCCCAAACAACCACACTCATAACAAAAGTCTGGAATACGCTCATACAATACTGGACACCGGAACACTTTCCCCTCTTAATCCTGCAATCGGAAATCTCTTTTGAGCGACCGATCTATCCTCAGACAAACTCTCATTCGAAGAACTGGCCCAGATCAATCACTGTCCTGTTGGTGCAATAGAGGCTGAATGGATGGATGTGAGATAAGATGATAAATGTTAAATAAGATAAATTCAACCAACCTTAGTGCAAGTATACATTGTCGCACGTAGTAATAAAAAAACCATAGAAGTATTCCAAGGGTATCGATCCCACAAGGACTAAAATGGAAATTCAGATTTGAAGAAGAAATTGCTCAAATGATTGCTTTTGAAAAAGGTAACTAAAGAAAATTAGTTGATTGATTGTGTGTGTGTGTGTGTTTTTTTTTTTTTTGAAAAGATAAATAAAACAAGCAAATAAACAATAAAGAATTACAATAAGAAATAAACGAGGTATTCAACATGGATTCATCCCTAAGGCAATAACCATAGTCATGCAATATTTAACTTAAGTCTATTCAATGCATTGGGTCAGATTTAACTTCTATTTGGCCTTTGCTCCCAAGAACCGTTAGAAGGCTAAGCGAGTACCGTTATGCACATTTCTGTGACTCGACTCCGACATAGATAATTCACGAATGCAACTTATTACCCTATAGTCGATATAGGGTGCCTTAGGCAGCTTGCCTTATACCGCTGAACAATCTCTTTCGAGCTTTTTCTCCTATTTCACCTTTATAAGGACCGATATCGTTTGTCCCTTTCGAGATCAAACTCACATAGCATGCAAAGTCTAAGTGATCAAGTTAAACTCAACAAGATTAGAGTGATAACCAATAAAGAATGACATGCATTGAACACAACTTAAGCAAATAAAACACTTTCAAACCATTAAACCATAAGGGAATTCACCATATTGAACCCCTCAACGGAATTTAGCTACTCATGGTGAGATAAAGAGCAAATGAATACATTTCCATTGAAATACGAATGTAAATAATACAGAATAATGAAAAGATTCAAGAGCTGGAAATAAAGGAGATAGCTAAATATTATGGGTTTTCTATTTACTCAATCCTTCTAGAGTTCGCTAAGACACTCTACTCTCTCGCTTTTACAAGTGGGAATGGGTGAAAATCCCTACAAACCCTAAGGTTTGATGTCTAACTCAGGTTAGAATTCAGTCATCTAAGAAGGACCTTGGGCATCCCTACTCATAGGCGTCAACTAGGGTTCTGTCACCACCCTCTTCTTCGAAATGAGTTATGCTTGAATTTGACTTCGAATCTTGAGCTTATATAGTGTAGAAAATGGTTGAGGAGCTGCGAAATAGGTGCTGGAAGGTTGCCCAGTCAGTTTCGGAGTCGAAACAGCCAGTTAGGTGCGAAGAAGACTCGTCAACAACGACCCACGGATGACTCGGAACGACCTCAGTTTTTCCAGAAATGCGGTCGCATTTCTTTTTTGCCTTCCTAGAAATGCGATCACATTTATGAGAGATTCCAGTTTTTCCTCTGTTTTCCTGCACAGCAACAAACTAAGTCAAATTCTCTTAAAATCAAGTCTTTTTAAGCACAAATGAGCATAATTTGACAAAAGTGAATCTCAACACCTTAACTTATTAACTTTAGCATATTTTGAGCTCGAAAATAGTAAATTGATCACAACATACAACATTTGACCAAGAAATGAGCTAAATATAAGGGTAAAATAGGTATATTTTTTACCCTTATCACCTGCGAACCCCGAACTTCTTCCATAGTCCCAATCTTAAAACAAACATTAATACAAATATATTATTTATTTGTAACTAAATGGAGTTTAAAATTTCAATTTGTAAAAAGAAAATTACAGATTATTTATTATTAAATTGAATTTGAAATCAATTGTCCCAATCTTAAAAATTACAGAAAATTGATTTGGTAAATTTAAATTGAATTTGAAATTCAAATTTCAATTTTGACATGAAAGGAGTTTCATGCATAGTCCATTACTTGACACCTAAATTGGTGATGAATCAATCCTCATAATTACCCATCTCCCTCATATATAATTGTATATATCCTTCAGCTGAAGTATGAAGTTGATGATGGAGATATACAGCAAGTTACATGCAAAAAGAAATTCTCTCAAAAACCATGGGATTCAAGCTTAAAACCCATATCTCCCTTTCTCAAATTCATCATGCTCGGGTTCCCACAAGCCCGTTCTAAGGCCGGAGAATAGCGGGGAAGATCTTGGTGGTCGTCCATGAGCTGTTCGTGTAAAGAATCATCCAAAGAGATCCACGAATTTGAAGCTTCAAAGGTTAGTTTTCTAACGCTCTGTTTTTCGTTCTTGTTTTCAACATGCTTCAATCTTAGAAATTAATGAAAATCAAGGCCCAAGATTCGCTAACGCTTCCGCTCGATTTTTCTTCACTCCTTCAATTGATATCAGAGCGTGGTTTGGGCACTTGATTTCCATTAATTTGAGTTTGGTGGGTGAATTTCAATTGTTGAATGGTTTATGGTTGCTAAAGTTGGGTTTTCGGTTTTGGCATCAATTTATCCTTTAATTCGTTGATTAAATTTGTAATTGCCTACATGTATATGGGCATTAATGTCTTGGCTAGAGTCTGTATCAATTTGGGAAGTTTTAGAGTTGAAACTAGGCTGAAACTACACGTTAGGTTATTATTTAATCCTTTTTTTCCTTTGTATTTATTTACTTTTTTCTAACTAAATTGAGAAAAAAATGCAAATATGATAAATCTTTTAAAAATAAATTTTTATTATTCCTGTTTTGCCTTTTATTCTATCAATGATAGTCATTGATAGTTTTATCAGTCACTATCGAAATTCAAATGCTCAAACTAAACTGAACTTTTTGTATTAGAATCTATCAATGACTATCACATATAGAATTTTATTTGTATTGAAGTCTATCGATGACTATCACTTGTCTATCAGTTGAGTTATCACTTATCAGTGACAAATTTTAATCAAGTCGAGTTCAAATCCCATTATTATTGCTCAATTTATTTTTGGTTTTATTAATAAAAAATAATATTTACTAATAGTGGCAATTGGATCTGTGGCACAATGGTAGCACGTTTGACTCCAGATCAGAAGGTTGCGTGTTCGATTCACGTCGGGTTCATTATTTTATCTCTTTTTTCCTTTTTATTTATTTACTTTTTTTCCCTTCCAGAAAGTTAAATTTGTTATAGGCGTTATTGTAATGGGCAACAATTTATGTTTTCCTATTTACAAATATAAATAAATTGAGAAAAAAAAATGCAAATATGACAAAACTGTTAAAAATGAATTTTTATTATTCCTGTTTTGCCCTTTATTCTATCAATGATAATCATTGATAGTTCTATCAGTCACTATCGAAATTCAAATGCTCAAACTAAACTGAATTTTTTGTACTAGAATCTATCAATGACTATCACATATAGAATTTTATTTGTATTGAAGTCTATCGATGACTATAACTTGTCTATCAGTTGAGTTATCATTTATCAGTGACAAATTTAAATCAAGTCAAGTTCAAATCCCATTATTATTGCTCAATTTATTTTTTGTTTTATTAGTAATAAATAAATTTTATTATTTGTGGCAGTTGGATCCGTGGCGCAATGGTAGCGCGTCTGACTCCAGATCAGAAGGTTGCGTGTTCGATTCACGTCGGGTTCATTATTTTATCTCTTTTTTCCTTTTTATATATTTACTTTTTTTCCCTTCCAGAAAGTTAAATTTGTTATAGGCGTTATTGTAATGGGCAACAATTTATGTTTTCTTATTTGCAAATATAACTAAATTGAGAAAAAAAATGCAAACATGACAAATCTGTTAAAAATGATTTTTTATTATTCCTGTTTTGCCCTTTATTCTATCAATGATAGTTATTCTATCAATGATAGTCATTGATAGTTCTATCCGTCACTTTCGAAATTCAAATGCTCAAACTAAACTGAATTTTTTGTATTAGAATCTATCAATGACTATCACATATAGAATTTTATTTGTATTGAAGTCTATCGATGACTATCACTTGTCTATCCAGTTGAGTTATCTCTTATCAGTGACAAATTTTAATCAAGTCGAGTTCAAATCCCATTATTATTGCTCAATTTGTTTTTTGTTTTATTAATAATAAATAAATTTTACTATTTGTGGCAATTGGATCCGTGGCGCAATGGTAGCGCGTCTGACTCCAGATCAGAAGGTTGCGTGTTCGATTCACGTCGGGTTCATTATTTTATCTCTTTTTTCCTTTTTATTTATTTACTTTTTTTCCCTTCCAGAAAGTTAAATTTGTTATAGGCGTTATTGTAATGGGCAACAATTTATGTTTTCTTATTTGCAACTATATATAACTAAATTGAGAAAAAAAATGTAAATATGACAAATCTGTTAAAAATAAATTTTTATTATTCCTGTTTTGCCCTTTATTCTATCAATGATAGTCATTTATAGTTCTATAAGTCACTGTTGAAATTCAAATTGTAACGCCCCAGATTTTATTGTTTTTATTGATAACTAACCTAGTGACATTACTAACCTCCTATTCAGACTAACCGAGAGCTCCGAAAATTTCGGCAGCATAACGGCATACATAGGACGAAACCAAAATTATAGATCACCTGCTAAACACAAAATGACACTTCTATAATGATTCATTCAACTCCACAACTCCACAGAACAACAACAAACAGGATACGAGTCAGATCTCGCATCTTCATTCTATAACAGAACCTAACTCTACCAGATCAAGCATAACCTTAACTTTCTAGATGCAGTTCAACTTTATTAGACAATAGCATATTTACAACCTAGCGGAAGCATGAAATCTAACCATGCTCAATAACAGGAACAAAAATTACGCCCACCTAGCTACGAAGCTAAACAGACCTATCTATCAACAATTAATTGAAAACTGTCCTTTCTAACAGAGAAAGAAAAAAACATATAAACAAACTATGGAACCCTGTGGTCACCCCTCGTGGACCTCCTCGTCTACATCACCGGGCACATACAGCTCATCACCTGCATAATCTGAAATTGTTGGGGGAAATAAAGGGGAGGGGTATCAGTACAACCACCGTACTGGTAAGTAGCTCACACCCGGTGAGCCACCAAACAACAGACAACCACCACAATTAGCTAACCACACACACCATGCTTATAAAGCGATAAACAACCCGCATGCTCTTAAACACGAAAATAACCATGGCAACACATGCTCATGCAAAAATGGGACGACAACATGAATCCACGCATCATGCTATGCACCCCCACATGGTTTCCGCGCCATGCCCGCACACTCACGTGATTTCCGCGTCACGCTCCGCACTCACAGCCCACACGTGATTTCCGCGTCACGCTCCGCAACCCCACCCAACACATGTATTATAACGCGCCATGCACAGCGCCACTCACACGTGATTTCCGCGTCACGCTCCGCACTCACACCCACACGTGATTTCCGCGTCACGCTCCGCACACACACCCAACACATGATTTACGCGTCATGCTCCGCCTCTCCCCAATGAACACACTATGCAGACACGACTCATGCAGCATAGCCAATAACAACAGTATCTCATGTTCATAAATTAAACAAACAACATACTAATGGACCATTAACACAACATGCTTAAGTATCCAACAAAGCATCAAGTTTGATCACAAGGAGAGCTACAAACAATAATAAACACAACATATAGTAACCAAGCAAGAAAACGATAACATGCTCAAACAAACAAACAAGCCCGTCCAAGTAGAAACTACTTACCTACAACGCTTCCAAAGCAACCTTAGAGATCCAAAGCAGTCTAATAAGATCCTAAACAACAAGGATAAATCCTATTGAATTAGAATCAACTCACAGCTCCTCTAAACATGCTTTTAATGATCAAAACCTATCGAGAGAGAACTAATTCCTTGCTGGACAGCCACTCAAAGTTCCCCAAATCAACAACCCAAAACCTTCCAACCATGGGCAACCACGTCGAAGGCACAACGGGCAATGGGTATCCACCGAATGGCTATATTCGAGGCTTTTCAGCCATTGGACAGCAAGTAATTAACACGAAAATAAAATTCTAATTAGGACTCCTAGAGATCGGGCAACTCTTCTAAGGACTCATAATGATTGGGCAAAGCTACTAAGGCCTAGATAACTAATGAGAAACGATTTAGCATGCTATAAACCATAAACAGCAAGCAGAAACTCATAACTCATGATTTAAGAACCTACAAGAGTTGGGAAACATTTTAAGGTAACGGGGCTTAATGGGCAATGAAGAACCACATGATTTTTTTTACCCAAACAGCCATGACAACCCACTTAGATGCATAAACTAGGTCCTATAAGGGCTAGGAAACTCCTACGAGCCTAGATATGCAATGGGTAACGACCTAAACATGATTCTAAGGCTAGGATAACTATTGGGCAGCACTCTTTAATGCTAAAAGCAAAGGGACAGCAAGAAACCTTACCAAACGGACTCGCTTTCACGAAAGGCGGGTTATTCTAACCTCTAAGAACGTGTTAGAACGCTCCTTGGGCAATGGGTATTCGAGCTTAAGTGATCCGAACTCAATCGATCACTTTTACGGCGCTGCAGATCAGAAAATTCAGCACCTAATTAAATTTCCAGCACCTAAACAACTTGGGCATTCTTATTTAAGCTCTAACCACGAATGGGTAAGAGTTAAAGCTTACCGAAATAGCTAAACGACGCCGAAAACGCCCAAATTGATGCTGGACAGAGGAGAAAACGCGAGGAACTGAGGCTTCGAGCTGCTAGGGCGCGAGATCTAACAAATCGAACCAAGGAACACTTAGATCGGGCTTAAAACAACCAAGAACAATGAAAAAGAAAGCTTACCCACGATTTTATGGCTGAAAAACGTGGAGAAAGAGAGACCCACGAGATTTACCTTGTTGAAACGCAAGGAAAAGAGGGGAAAAAGAGCGGCGGCGCTTGGGTCTTTGTTTTCCAGCGAGGGACAGCGACGACGACGGCTGCGGCGAGGAGGAAAACGGGGGAGGAGCGGCGGCGGTGAGATTGTCGTGCGGCTGGGAGAGAGAGACGGCGGCGACGGCGGGAGCTCGGCGGCGACGGCGAGAGGGACGGCGACGGCTGCTGCGCGGCTGGGAGAAGAAAGGAAAAAAAACGGGAGAAATGGGGGAGGGCACACGCGAACGAGAGAGAGAGAGAGAGAGATGGAATCTGATGGGTTTTCTTGATTTCTTCTCTTCCTTTTTTTTTTTTTTAACTCCCTTAATTCCAATAACTTCTAACAATCCGAGAAAAATGCATACCCACCTTTCCACTAACTACTTACCACTAAAGCACGAGAAGAGAGAAAAATAAAATATCACGATTGGCCCAAAAATATCGATTACAAACCAAACTTAAATTCCAATTTTCGTCAAACTAGAATTTAAACATTGATTGGTCCAAAATGGCATAGTTTTTTTAAACGCGGGGCGTTACACAAATGCTCAAACTAAACTGAATTTTTTGTATTAGAATCTACCAAAGACTATAACATATAGAATTTTATCTGTATTGAAGTCTATCGATGACTATCACTTGTCTATCAGTTGAGTTATCACTTATCAGTGACAAATTTTAATCAAGACAAGTTCAAATCCCATTATTATAGCTCAATTTATTTTTGGTTTTATTAATAATAAATTAGTTTTACTAATTGTGGCAATTGGATTCATGGCGCAATGGTAGAGCGTCTGACTCTAGATTAGAAGTTTGTGTGTTCGATTCAAGTCCGGGTTCTTTATTGTATCTCTTTTTTCCTTTTTATTTATTTACTTTTTTTCCTTTTGAGAAAGTTAAATTTGTTATAGGCGTTATTGTAATGGACAACAATTTATGTTTTCCTATTTGCAAATATAACTAAATTGAGAAAAAAAAAATGAAAATATGACAAATCTATTAAAAATGAATTTTTATTATTCCTGTTTATCCCTTTATTCTATCAATGATAGTCATTGATAGTTCTACCAGTCACTATCGAAATTCAAATGCTCAAACTAAACTGAATTTTTTGTATTAAAATCTATCAATGACTATCACATATAGAATTTTATTTGTATTGAAGTCTATCGATGACTATCATTTGTCTATCAATTGAGTTATCACTTATCAGTGAAAATTTTTAATCAAATCGTGTTCAAATCCCATTATTATTGCTCAATTTATTTTTGGTTTTATTAATAATATATCAATTTTACTAATCATGATAATTGGATCCGTGGCACAATGGTAGTGCGTCTGACTCCAGATCAAAAGGTTGCATGTTTGATTCACGTTGGGTTCATTATTTTATCTCATTTTTTCTTTTTATTTATTTACTTTTTTTTTCCCTTCCACAAAGTTAAATTTGTTATAGGTGTTATTGCAATGGGCAACTATTTATGTTTTCCTATTTGCAAATAAAACTAAATTGAGAAAAAAATGCAAATATGACAAATCTGTTAAAAAAGAATTTTTATTATTCCTGTTTATCCCTTTATTCTATCAATGATAGTCATTGATAGTTCTACCAGTCACTATCGAAATTTAAATGCTCAAACTAAACTGAATTTTTTGTATTAGAATCTATCAATGACTATCACATATAGAATTTTATTTGTATTGAAGTCTATCGATGACTATCACTTGTCTATCAGTTGAGTTATCACTTATCAGTGACAAATTTTAATCAAGTCGAGTTCAAATCCCATTATTATTGCTCAATTTATTTTTGGTTTTATTAATAATAAATAAATTTTATTTAGTGTGGCATTTGGATCCGTGGCGCAATGGTAGCGCGTCTGAGTCCAGATTAGAAGGTTGTGTGTTCGATTCACGTCGGGTTCAATATGTTATCTCTTTTTTCCTTTTTATTTATTTACTTTTTTCCCTTCTAGAAAGTTAAATTTGTTATAGGCGTTATTGTAATGGGCAACAATTTATGTTTTCCTATTTGCAAATATAACTAAATTGAGAAAAAAAATGCAAATATGACACATCTGTTAAAAATGAATTTTTATTATTCTTGTTTTGCCCTTTATTCTATCAATTATAGTAATTGATAGTTCTATCAGTCACTATCGAAATTCAAATGCTCAAACTAAACTGAATTTTTTGTATTATAATCTATCAATGACTATCACATATAGAATTTATGTGAGCCTGCCTCACCTGGCCTAAGCATCTTCACATCGGGCGAGCCTGGGCTACCGAGTCTACCTCGTCTCATCCAGAGTGAGATTATGTGAGCCTGGACCAACGAGTCTACCTCACCTCACCTGGCATGAGTCCATACAGTTCATCTAAGTCAGGCTCACCCTGCAGAAGTCGGGACCGAGCACCTCTTGCCAAGGTCGAGCACCTCTTGCCGAGGCCAAGCACAAACTTTAAAGGTATTCTCCTATTTACTCAACTATACTTTATGTTTCAGTGAAGTTCTACTTAAGATTGGGGGCTACAGAGGGGATATGCACTCCCTATTAAACAAAAAGCAAGTAACCGGGGATATGCACTCCCTATTAAACAAAAAGCACCTATGTTTAGCATGTTCTACTAAAATTTACATGTTCAAACCTATTCTCTTATTATTTTCCTACAAGGACTGTTATGTGGATGCAGGGAACCAAATTTTAGGCTAACGGGGGCTTGAGGCCGAGGCCGATCCTAGCCTCTTCCCTAACTTCTCTCTTGCAGACTAGAAACTGGATTGAGGCGCTCCGAATAACCAAGTACGGGGGTCTCGCTAGTCGGCCTCTTCCCGAGGCCGAGGCCGACCAACACCACTTTTGTAATCTCTCACCCTTTTTTATTTCCATTTCATCTAACCCCTATTCAGGGAGTGTCTACTTCTATCCTACTTGGCAGGATGACAACAAAGCTACACATAAGCCAGCCCAAGGCAAGGGTCATTACTCTTAAATCGGGCTTAAGGAGCTCAACTTATAGCAATAAGTCACCCCGAATCCCAATTCAAGAGTGGGGGCTTAATGTTATAGGCAATTTTGGACCACCCCGATATACAAGGAGCTAACGAGGACAACCGGGGAGAAATCAGGCTCAAAGATGGACGAAGGAGGCAAAATCGGCAAGTGGGACGGGCCAAGACCGAAGGGGTCAAGTTTTTGGCCCGACCCCTTGCTCGGCCTCGGCCCATGGCTGAGGCCGACCCTCGGCCCGCTCGCGCGGGCCGAGTCTGTCCGATGCCGTTAGGCCCCTACCGCCTCCGTCAGCCCCGGTTTTGCCTGGTTTGACCTAAAACGCCTCTGAAACCCTAAAAGCGCTAGGAGGATGAACAGGTATTTATACTCATCTTCACCACTGAAGAAGGGAACCCGAATTCTATCCCTAAACACTATTCTATATTCTCTACTCTCTCCTCTTACTCTTACTTTTCCACTCCCTACTGTTCTGTTTGCTGACTTAAGCATCGGAGCCGGTGTGGCGAGCACCACACCGGTGTGCAGGTTTACTGTCTTGCAGGCCACGTCTTCCCCCCCTCATCTACAAATTTACCGTTGGTGGCACGTGAAGGTCAGGTGAGTTCCTCTGGCTAAAATCGACCATCAACAAAATCTATCAATGACTATCACATATAGAATTTTATTTGTATTGAAGTCTATCGATGACTATCACTTGTCTATCAGTTGAGTTATCACTAATTAGTGACAGATTTTAATCAAGTCGGGTTCAAATCCCATTTTTATTGCTCGATTTATTTTTTGGTTTTATTAATAATAAATAAATTTTACTAATCATGACAATTGGATCTGTGGCGCAATGGTAGCACGTCTGACTCCAGATTAGAAGGTTTCGTGTTCAATTCATGTCGTGTTCATTATTTTATCTCATTTTTCCTTTTTATTTATTTACTTTTTTTCCCTTCCAGAAAGTTAAATTTGTTATAGGCGTTATTGTAATGGGAAGCAGTTTATGTTTTCCTATTTGCAAATATAACTAAATTGAGAAAAAAATTGAAAAAATGAAAAATCTATTAAAAATGAATTTTTATTATTCCTGTTTTGCACTTTATTCTATCAATGATAGTCATTGATAGTTCTATCAGTCACTATCATTGATATAATTCTATATTTGATAGTCACTGATAGACTGGTATCATTTATTAGAATTTCATCTTTGTCATGGCAACAGGTGAAAAACGCAAATGCAAGAGGAATCCAAATGAAAAGAAATTGAAATGCTCAAATTGAACTAAATTTTTTATATTCATATCTATCAATGACTATCACATATATAATTCTATATGTATTGAAGTTTATCGGTGACATTCGCTAATAGTATTGAAAATCTATCATTTGAGTTATCACTTATCGGTGATAGATTTTTAATCACTAATAATTTAAATTGTGATTAAAGTCTATCAGCGATAGGTTTCTATCACTAAAAGATTTCACTCACAATGATATATAGTCTATCACCTAAACATTAGTAATGCTCAAATTGAACTAAATTTTATTTGTTGAAGTCTATCAATAACTATCACCAATAGAATTCTATTTGTATTAAGTCTATTGTCGATTGTCACAAAAAAAATTCAATACAAATATAATTATGTAAGTGATTATCACTTATAGACTTCAATATATATAGAATTCTACCAATGATAGAAGTCTACCAATGACAGTCTCTGATAGACTTTTACTATTTAATAGATCAAATAATTTCATTGATGATAGTCACTAATAGATTTCAATACCTTAATACAAATAGGATTCTATCAAATAATAGGAGTCTATCAGTGACTATAGACTTCAATACAAATAAATTCTATTTGTGATAGTTATTAATATCATTGATTTATAAGTGACTATTAGTAAGGGAAAGAGTCTATTTTGCTATTTGTATAAGCATCGTAAATATTTATATTAGTTGCATAAAAGCTTGTATAATGGATGAATTTGAATAAAATATGATATGGATAAAGTTGATACATGTTATTATATGGAGAATATCTCAGTAATGTTGGTTTTGAGAAGTGAGCTCATGCACATTCTAGGAAAAGAAGATAGAAAATGAAAACGTTAATATGTAATTAGATACTCAAATTGAACTAAATTTTATGTGATATTCATTGATAGACGATAAAATTCTATCAGTGATAATTGATGATATCATTGATGAGAATTCTATCATTGATAGTCGTTGATAGGCTTCTATAAGTGATGTCATGTTTTATGGACTTTTTAGTCATATACACGGGTTGGTTCTTAGAATTTATTATATTTGCAAATAAATTTAGATTTTGCTATATTTGAAATTATTTTGACCTATTTTGCTATATGTGCAAGTGCCCTAAAAGAAAAGATGGTTGGATTATCTTTACAAATATATGAGAATGAAACATAATTTTAGTAAAGTTTTTTAAAATACTGTTTTTTTGGGAAACATACACTTTTGGTCCTTGAGGTTTGAGTTAGGTTTCATTTTGGTCCCTGAGTTTTCAAACTCAACAAAATTACCCCATGAGGTTTGAGTTAAGGAGCAATTTGGTCCCTGTCGTTCAACTTCCGTGAAATCACTAATGTGGAGATGATGTGATGCTCATTAAAATGACATGGCATTCTGAAGTGGCTATTGACGTGGAATTTTTTCCATCTCATTAACTTAAAATTTGGTTACATCTCGACCGTTGGATCAAAAGAATTCCATCCATCTGATTTAAACTTATACATGCTAAATCAAATTTGAGGAAAAAAAAAAGAACTAAACCCCCAACGTTCGAAAGAACCACGATTGAAAGAAAGAACAGAGAGTTGAACGAACGAGGCGAAAAAGAAGACGAACATTGTGCTTGCTTCGAAAGTCTTTTCCTTGCGCTGAAGGTTAGTAAAAGCTCAAAACCCGTTCGTTCTTGCTTGCTTGGCTGATTGGAGGCAACATTGTCATTTGATTTCATGAGGAAGACACGATTTTTTTTTACATTTAGGTTTTTTTTACGAACAGAAGGGCGAAGTTTGATGAAAACGAATTGAAAAAGGGCAAAATCGGCTGTTCGAGGTGACACTTGTTGGTGAAATGTAAGTTCCAAATGATTCCAAACATCCAAACATTTTATGTTTTGCTCTTCGATTTTCTGTTTTGCCCTTCGATTTCCACGTTTTCCTTAGATTGAGCTCGATTTCCCAAACATTCAACATGGAGGTCTTCTAGGCGCTTCACCATCACATTTCACTACAATGGGAAAACAGGGACTTTAACACTATACTGATGTGTTTAAACAGGGATATAATGCACAAGTTTGTGCTGGAAACGTGTAAAACAGGGATCAAAAGTGCATAACAGCTAGATGTGTATATTTTTTATATGTAAAACAGGGACTTTAACACTGTCCTGATTTGTTTAAACAGGGATATGTTGCACAAGTTTGTGCTGGAACGTGTAAAACAAGGACCAAAAGTGCATAACATCCCATTGTGTATATTTTCATTCTGTAAAACAGGGACCAAAAGAGCATAATATCCCATTGTGTATATTTTCATTTTGTAAAACAGGGACCAAAAGTGCATAACATCCCATTGTGTATATTTTCATTGTGCTTAAACAGGGCCCAAAGTTGCAAAAGTTTATAACTTACATCAGTGACCAAAAAGTGTATAAATTCAATAGGGATGAAAACTGTAAACCTTACATTACAAACATCCCATTGTGTATATTTTCATTGTGTTTAAAAAGGGATATGTTGCACAAGTTTGTAATCAAAGACCAAAAAGTGTATAACTTGATTTAGGGACCAAAAAGTGTATAAATTCAATAGGGACCAAAACTGTAAACCTTACATTACTAACATCCCATTGTGTATATTTTCATTGTGTTTAAACAGGGATATGTTGCACAAGTTTGTAATCAGGGAGCAAAAAGTGTATAACTTACATCAGGGACCAAAAAGTGTACAAATTCAATAGGGACCAAAACTGTAAACCTTACATTACTACCAAGGTGTGCTTATTAGTTATCAACTTCCAAATTATGTAAGCAACATAAGGTAAAGAACAAGGATGATAAGATGGACCAAAGATGAAGCAAAATCCATCAAAGTTCAATAGAATTAACTGTTCGGTTTTATGTCCTAAAACTCGTAGATAGTGAATGATTAACGAATTATACACTTGTATCAATAAAGTGTTATTGAGGTTTATGCAATAAAATGTTATTGTCATATTAAGTCTAGAATTGCACAATATGACCCAAATCCAATAAACTAAGATCCAAGGTTGTTTACATGAGACTTGGACTAGTATATGGGGACATACGGGGATCAGTGTTCAAGTAACAACCTAAAAGGTCTATAGTACAGGGATAAGGTTGGGTACCTTATCCTGGTAACACTATGTGATACGGCCCGCTTTGTATTCAATACAGACGTATTGATCCAAGGTGTCCATGTAGGAGACATGCGAGCGGGGGTATCCTATGCAATGAGTTTGCATAAGACCGAACCACGAAATAGTAAACCACTAGATGTAACACCGTTAACTAGTTAGGTTACTGTTTCAATAGGATGACCTAGGTAACTCTATCTTAATCCTGAGTGTGTCATGAACTCCTTCTCACGAGGGATTGTCCTTTGATTAGTACGGGTGAGAGTGGCCAGTACGCCGACTCAATAAGCCTACCTTCTTGGGGACAAGACCGAGTGGGGGGCTGGGGACATGACAATATGATGTGCAATTTGCTTATTGCAAGTGTACGGGTCAAGTAATAATATAGTGTTTTCGTGTAAAACGAGTGTCGTCCTCTGGATTGGTTTTCTAGCAAATTAAGTATCGCGAATACTTTTGTTCAATTTTATTTAGGGAGCAAAACTCAATGATAAAGATAAATCTAAAGACAAAAAACATAAAATAAAAGTGGAGACTCAAATGGAAAGATTCTTAGGGAATTGATTTCATTGATTAAGATTGAGGATTAATTAATGGGATGAATTTAACATGCAATTATTCTACCAAGTCTAGGAACCTTTTATCACAACTATCTCTCCCGAGCATAATTGATTCTCATGCATGCAATCAACTTGATATCCCTATCTAAGTTCATTAACATGCAAGGCTTTGAGTTTAGTTCTTCAAGCAACTTCTAAAGTTATTCCAAATCCCGTCACAAACTTAGAATTTCTACTTTAGTCATGCAATTAAATAAAGTAAGTCTTAGGCCAAATCCCCTCTCCCGAGCAAGATTCAACACTCAAATCATTCAACTAGTGATCAAGTAATTGAAAGCATTTAACCATAATTGCATAGGTAAAATAAATGCATATTCATACCACAAATCAATCCAACAAACTAAAACAACTACATCAATCCCTAAGACAAACAACTAGTAACTCATAGTCTTTAAACTACAAACACTAATTGAAAGAAAAGCCATAAAAACTACAAAAGGTAAGGGAAAGAGAAAGGAAAACTCGAATCCGTCGAAACCGACACGTCCCCGTCACGATATCCACGACTTCTCACTTGATTCCCCTCTCCTTGGCCTTGCTTTAGCTCCCACCAAAGGTCTCTAGTCGAAATTAGGGCTAAAATCTAACCAATTGGGCTCCCCAAATCCGTAGCTGAAAAGAGGAATTTATAGAAAATCTGGCGACAGCGTCGAGATGCTATCGACAGTGTCGCGACGCTGTCGCGATACCGCATTTTTGGAAAATTTGTCGATAGCGTCGCGATGCTATGATTTTTTTTTTTTTTTTTTTTAAAGATTGGAAGCTCCATTTGACTCCAATTGATGAATTAAGCTTCAAGCACATACTTCCTACAAATAAAACATAAAAATGCATAAATTTGGGCAAATAATTGTAAAAGACTAATTTAATTAATCAGAGAAAAATAGCTAGCTATGATTGCTATCAAATACCGCCAAACTTAAGCTTTTGCTAGTCCTCGAGCAAACTAAAAATCAAACATACAGTTGAAGAATGGATGCGAAAAACATGACTCAATTCTCAAGGCTAAAAAAGTCAATAGTCAAGCAAGCAAGAGACATGCACATAAGGACCAATGAGGGAGACAAATTAAAATTTTTCCAAAATTAACTTGCACAAGCGAGATCTAACTCAACGAGACCAGACTCTACTAGCCCGGGATTGGATTATTAAACTCTCAACTCATCTTCCCTCTACACTGGCACTAAGGATTCACTAACGAGTCAATGGAACAAATTAGTTTGTTTTCCTCCATACTTAGGTGCTTATAAGTGAAAATTAAATCAAGCATTTATATGTGGCATTAGCTTTCACACACCTATTGCAGGGACCCTTAACCGGAGTTTTCTCTGGTTGGCCTAACTGATCACAACAGGGGTAGCTCTTTTTGCCTAAATTTTATTAATCATTGCATTGCAGGCATAAGTCATGACTTTTTTTTTTTTCTCTTTCAAATTGTAACAACAAGAATGATTTTTCTTTATGAGCATGATAAGCATATATTCTTTTCTTTCCTCCTAAGCAAGATCAAACATGCTAATTTGCAAAAAATTAACTCTTTATCTCTTCCCTACACCTATCGAGGTGACAATAAGCATATGAACGTAATAATTCACTCATAAGCATTCAAATCCAAATCTAGCCAAGACAAATACTCTACTCATGCAAGCCATCTCCTAGAAAAAGTTTCAAAAGTCTCCCTTTTTGGGCACTCATGCTTACAACTCATCGAAAGCTTGAAAATTGACAAGAAAGCCTATCCTAGGACATCATAGCCATGCAAAAATAGCATCCAGAAAACAACCATATGCTCAATTCAAAGAAAGCTCAAAACTATAGCCCAAACTCAGATGCTCAAGGGCTCCACAAACATGACAATCCACCCCCAAACTTAAAGCATGCATTGTCCTCAATGTATAAAGAAAATAAAGCATAATCAATCATGAGAACAATAAAAGAGTAGGAGGAGTGAACGATACTGCCCTGGAATGATGACCTTTTCATGATTGCTTGGCAAAGACAAGAGCACGGGAAATCCTACAAAACAAAAACAACAAGACAAAAAAAAAAACAATAACAAAGTAACTTGGGTTGCCTCTCATAAGCACTTGTTTATCGTCTCTAGCTTGACGTGCTCGTGCAGTCTGTCAAGGCACATAAAAGTTCTCGTATTTCTTTGGACCCTTCTTTCTTGAATCAATAAAACACACTATTGCTAGCAAGCTTACCAGCTTCTCATGGGCCCCTGAAATAAAATTATTTTTGGTATTTTTTACTAAAATAAACATAAAAGGAGAAAGATCAAAATAAAGAGACTCTGACTCTAAAACTGACTCGTGAGAATAGAAAAAGGAATAATCAAAATATACAAAGGATGGAGAAGATAAAACAGACGAAGACTTTTCAACCTCAAACTCTACCTCCTGAACTTCCTCTGACACTACAAGCTCATTTTCTTTTTCTTCCTCACAACCATGTTCTTGATAGGTGCTCCAACTCTCCAATTCATCCCCACTATTCATGCAACTCACCCCTAACTGTTCATCCTCATCAAGATCGAAAGAACTACGCTCATGAATGGGTGCCAATGAATGATCGACCACATGACTCACTAGACAACTTATGGAAGTGGATCCCACCTCACTAACTTCCTGTGGAGTTTGAAGTTCTCTTATGATTTCATCAATTTTTAGACTCCTCGCTCTAGACTCCTCAATATAATTTTGAACTATGCTTTCCAAGGAAGAATTTTCATTTAAAGGGGTATAACTTGAAGATGAAAAATTGGAATATGGTGTTGAATAAAAAGCCATTCAAATCAATTAAAGCAACAATGATAATTAGGCTTCCAATCAAACAATAACCCAACAAGAACAAATGACAAAGACTCAAACAAAAAAAAAATCTAATATGAAAAAAATATAATATGGAAAAATCTAAATATGGAAAATATAATCTAGAAAAGGAAAGTACTATCTAATTAAGGAAAACAAGAAACAAATATGGAAAATTACAATTAAGGCACAAGACTAACAAGGAAAAATATCTAAATAAAGAAAAAAAAATCAAGAAAAAAACACAAAAAACAAATAAGGAAAAGATTACACAACTAAAAGAAAAACTAAATTAGAAAAGCAAATATGGAAAGAAAAACAAATTATAAGGAAAACACTAAAATAGGAATGCAACAAATATGGAAAATAAAAACAAATAAGGAAAAAAATGCAATCTATCTATAAAATAAAAATTAAAAAAATAAAATACACCCTAAATTAAGACCGAACAATTTTTCCACGATATTAATTTAACTAAATATGTCAATCCTCGGCAACGGCGCCAAAAACTTGATGTGGACTTTGCTTACCGCAAGTGTACGGGTCAAGTAATAATATAGTGTTTTCGTGTAAAACGAGTGTCGTCCTCTGGATTGGTTTTCTAGCAAATTAAGTATCGCGAATACTTTTGTTCAATTTTATTTAGGGAGCAAAACTCAATGATAAAGATAAATCTAAAGACAAAAAGCATAAAATAAAAGTGGAGACTCAAATGGAAAGATTCTTAGGGAATTGATTTCATTGATTAAGATTGAGGATTAATTAATGGGATGAATTTAACATGCAATTATTCTACCAAGTCTAGGAACCTTTTATCACAACTATCTCTCCCGAGCATAATTGATTCTCATGCATGCAAACAACTTGATATCCCTATCTAAGTTCATTAACATGCAAGGCTTTTATGGAATTGCATGTTAATATTCCTTTTTCACATGCCTTGGAGCAGATGCCTCACTACAGAAAATTCATGAAGGAATGGCTCAACAAGAAGAAAAAGGAAAAGCAGTTGGAGACTGTATACCTTGCATCGACGTGCAGTGCTCGAGAGAGTGCCAGAAAAATTATCTGACCTAGAGAGTTTTACTATTCCTTGTAATTTTGGTACTTATTCATGTAGAGCACTATGTGATCTAGGGGCTAGCATAAACATAATTCCTCTATCATTGTGCAAAAAGCTTAACATAGGAGAAGTAAAATCTACTGCTGTTAGACTCCAGTTGGCTGACCAGTCTGTGGTTAGTCCTTATGGAATTGTGGAGAATGTTCTGATTAAAGTAGGTAGATTTTTCCTTCCTGTTGATTTCTTTGTGTTAGATATTAAAGAGAATCCTGCCATGCCTATCATATTAGGGAGACCCTTCCTTGCTACAAGGAGAGTCATAATTGATATTGAGCGTAGGGAGCTGATCATCAGAGTTCAACAGGAGAAGGAGATTCTAAAAGCTTTTGAGGACCCTAAGAACACATCAGAAACCATGTTGGTGGGCTATAGGAGAGGTGCTAGGAAGAGCACCAGTGATGGGACATCTGACATTAGACCACCTTGATGCCTATCGGTCAACACGTCGAGCTAATGACATTAAACAAGCGCTTATTGGGAGGCAACCCAAGGAAATTCAGTTGTGTTTTCCTTTTTGCTTTTGATGTATTGTTCGTTTTTGTTTTGTAGGTCTTGGTTAAGCTTCCTCAGCCTCTTTTTCTTTTGCTTGCAAGCTTCTATAAAGACTGACATCGTCATTCCAGGGCAGTATTGTTCACTCCTTCTATTCTTATATTGTTCTCATGCTTGATTATGCTTTATTTTCTTTATACATTGAGGACAATGCATGTTTTAAGTTTGGGGGTGGAATAACATGTTTGTGGAGCCCTTGGGCATCTGAGTTCGGGCTATAGTTTTGAGTTTTCTTTGAATTGAGCATATGGTTGTTTTCTGGATGCTATTTTTGTTGGGTTTTATGCCCTAAAACTCGTAGATAGTGAATGTAAACAAATTGTATACTTGTTTCAATAAAATGTTATTGAATTTCTACAATAAAGTGTTATTGTTAAATACTTCACAATTTGACTCAAATCCAACAAACTAAGATCCAAGGTTGTTTACATGTGACTTGAACTAGTATGTGGGGACATACGGGGATCGATGTTCAAGTAACAACCTAAAAGGTCTATAGTATAGGGATAAGGCTGGGTACCTTATCCTGATAACACTATGTGATACGACCCACTTTGTATTCGATACAGACGTATTGATCCAAGGCGTCCATGTAGGAGACATGCGAGCGGGGGTATCCTATGCAATGAGTTTGCATAAGACCGGACCACGAAATAGTCAACCATTAGTTATAACATCGTTAACTAGTTAGGTTACTGTTTCAATAGGATGACCTAGCTAACTCAGTCTTAAACCTGAGTGTGTCATGAACTCCTTTTCATGAAGGATTGTCCTTTGATTAGCATGGGTGAGAGTGGCCAATACGCCGACTCAATATGCCTTCCTTTTTGGGGACAAGACCGAGTGGGAGGCTGGGGACATGACAACACAAGAAGGAATTCACTCCTTCCCACATCTAGGAGAAGTAGATGAGTGTTCCCTTAAGTGGTGACTCCGGGACTTGAACAAAGGGATCCCGCCCTCTCACTGGCCCGAGAGGGACTTTTTGTATAATGGTTGGACCATAAACAGGTTGTTCATTAGAGGAGCACTGGTACTTAAGGAGACAGATGTAACACAGGGGGTAAAATGGTAATTTGACCCAACTGTGATTACGACACTCGTGAATGATTGACTTACCGGTATAGGTCTATATCCGTGGACACAGAAATGTTCTACAGTGAGAAGAATTCAGTTGTGGGTCTTTAGTGGAATGACCCACAGTTAATGAATATTGGTTAACCTGATTAATGAGTTTAATCCATTAACCTCATATGATTGGAGCTTCTGATATGTAGGTTCATTAGGTCCCCCTGCTAGCTCGTAAAGAGTAATTAGGAACAAATATATCTTGAGAGAATTTGAATACTTCAAATTCATATTGGGAATTAAATTAATTGTATGAGATACAAATTAGTATAATGTATAGTGTTGCATTAATATATAAAGTCTAATTTGAGATTAAACTTTATTATATTGAGAGATTGATATATTCGAAAGAATTCAAATATATGTCTAATTAAATATATGGTATTTAATTAGAAGATTAATTAATTAATTATTCAATTTAGTTTAAATTAAATGAGATTTAATTAAACTATAGTCTATGAGAGAAATAAATATTTGAAGAAGTTCAAATATTAATATGAATTTGATTCATAATAAATTTATAGGATATAAGAGAATTTGAAGGAGTTCAAATTTTAATATGAATTTGATTCATATTATAGAATTAATTAATTGAAGGCCTGAAATTAAATATATGATATTAAATTGGATAATTAATTAATTAACTAATAGAAGGTCTGAAATTAAATATATGATATTTAATTGGTGATTAATTAATTAAAGAATTGTTATGGACCATGGTGATGCGGAGGATATGTATGAGGGTGGACCTTAGCTAGTAGCTTGTTCTTGCCTTTCATTTTTCTTGGGTGTTGGTTAGGGTAGTAGTGTTTGTTGCTTCTAAGGTTTTGTTGTCTCAACTGTTTAGTTTCAAATTCGTTGTTGTTAATCTCTAGAACTAGTTGCCTTGTTTTAAAGAACTCCATTGATTCATTCAGTTAGTGATTAAACAAGTTTGTTTCGTGTGAAATGTTGTTTCAAGATTTTGTTAAAGATGTGCTTGGATTCATCTAATAGTTGATTATGCGAGATCTGTCTGTCTGTTGGTTCTGTGAATGTTCTGCTGAGCTGTGGAGTGGGGAGTCGTTTAGTATTTCTTTATAGAAGTGTTTTATGCATAGCAGGTTAAAGTAAAATTTTGGGTTAGTCCTATGTATGCCGTTATGCTGTCGAAATTTTCGGTGCATTCAGTTAGCTTCGGTTTAAGAGTTAGTAATGTCGCTAGGATAGCTTCTAAAATCCCGGGGCGTTACAGTTGGTATCAGAGCAGAGTTTTTCCTGTAGACTGGCCTAGGAAATCTAGGTTGTTTGGATGGTTAGGGTTATGGTCTTCCTCGTTGTCCTCTCCATCACCAGGTACGTTGGTCCGGTTAAGATATTCTTATGTTGCCGTATGATTGGATTATCTGTTGGCTTGGTTGTCTCTTATGTACTTGATTGATTTGCATAATTATTGTGGCTTGCTTGATTTCCTGTTGCGTGACTTGTTTGCCTTGTCCGAGCATGTTGTTTTCCTTTGTTGCTTGTTATATAGTAGCTAGGTTTAGGATGCTCCCTATAGGCAGATAGATAACTTGCTTTGATTTGTGTGACTTTTGTTTGGTAGTAGGAGTAGGATGCTCCCATAGCTTGCTAGATAGCTCTTGTTTTCCTTGGGATTGTTTTGTGTGATGTTGTTTGTTAGTAGGCATAGGTTGTTTCCTTTAAAGCCTAGGTTGTTGCCTTAGTCTGAGGTTAGTCCCTTTTATCCCTGTTCCTTAAGTGAGTTCATCGTTTCCTTTCAGCGATGAGTTCCAGTAGCAGTCAAGGTAGTGGACGTTCTGGCCCTCCAGACGTTCCCGAGGTTAATTCACATCTTGAGGCGAATCCTCCTGTTCCTCCCCCAGCGCCTCTTGTGCTGGCAGCAGAGGCATTGCAGGCGATGCTTGGCAATGCATTCCTGAACAACCTGCAGCACGTCGGTGCAAATGGAGCCCCTGCTCGTGGCGGAGATATGCAGTTTTTCAAGAGCTTCATCAGGGCGAAGCCTCCTTCATTCGATGGGCACTCTGAAAGTTTTGAAGCAGTGGTAGAATGGACTGCTGCGTTGGAAGCGATATTTCAATTTCTTGGAGCTAATGCCCAACAATGGGTCCAAGAAGCTGCTTTTATGCTCAAAGGCCACGCTCTCACTTGGTGGAAGGTTGTGGGTCAAACCGAGAACCGCCCAGAGAATCCCATTTCCTGGTAAGGGTTCAAAGGTCTTGTGCGAGACCATTTTGGCTGTCGTTTTGCTGATGTTGAGCAAGAAGCGGAGTTTGTATCACTTTTTCAGGGGACCTTGTCCATAGGACAATACGTCAGAAGGTTCGAGGAGTTGTCCTGCCATGTCCCGGGGTTGGTTGCCACCGAAGAGATTAGGATTAACCGATTCGTTAATGGGCTCCGCGTAGAAATTCGAGGTTTGGTCAGGCTTGGTCGACCAGCCACCTTTGCAACAGCCCTAGCGAGCGCTCGGATGTTGGATAGGGACATCCCCAGGACGGATGTAGCAACCGGTGTTTTAAAAAAAAAAAGGGGAGAAAAAGGGGAGTGGGCAGCCGGTCAAAGGGGGAAAAGGAAAAAAGGGGGGAAACTTTCCCCCCAATTTTCGGTCAAAATGACCGTTTGTAAAAAAAAAAAAAAAATAGTTTTTTTCCCTCTCTCCCTCGAGTTCTATCTCTCTCTCTAACCCGTCTCTCCCTCGCAGCCTCTCTCTCCGTCTGCACCCGTCTCTCTCGTCCGAGTGCCGCCGCCTGCAACCTTCGCGCCGCACGCCGCCGTCTTCAGCCGTGAGCCGCCGCCGTTGTTCGCAGATCGTCGCCGCCGCTGCCGTCTTCAGCCAAACAGCCGCCTCGAGTCGTTTGAGATCCTGAGCGTTCGACGGTTCGATTAATTAAACAGTGGGTGAGAACGGTGTAAGTTTCAGATCTACGTAGTCTTTTATCGTTTAATCGAACACTCATTAGTTATTTACGTCGTGCAACAAGCTGTCCTCTTCAATCTGAGCGATTCGAATAGTGGTTCCTCACGTTCCGGCAGCTCCAAGCATATTCAGGTTGTGGGTAAATGAGATTTGAAGTTTTGGGTGTTTTGTTTATGTTAGAAGAGTACCCATTAATATTAGCTATTGATTTCTAGTTACCCACAACGTTTGGAGGCCGAATTGTTGAATTGGAGCGAAGTTGGAAATTGGACAGCAAGCAGTAGCTTCATTTGGGTGAGTTTTCGGCCCTCTCAAGTCTAGTGCTTTAGGAAATTTGTTAAGTTTGGTGTGCCAATGGTGTGTGAATATATATTTATGTATGTTTTATGTGTTAATAGACGAGTATTTCGCATCACGTGGTTGGTGTTGTATCGAGTCGGGGGATTTTCGATCAAGCGTAGTATCTCAAGTAAGTAGCCATTTGGATTTAAGCTCTAAGTGTTGTCGTTGGGTTAAACCAAGCATGGTTGGTTCTTTATTTCTTGAAAGCATGGAACTAGTTAAGAATGTCTGAGTTAATGGTCGCATATTAACTTTGTCGTTGTGTAAGTGGCTATTTGGGAATAAGGATTTTGATTATGTTATGTGGCGTGTTAGTGGATTGAGTAAGTAGCTTTTTTTTGGGCATGAAGTTGTTGTTTTAGAATCATTGTATGCTTGTTGGTAGCGAATTGAAGTTTTGGTTAAGTTTCATGCTTTGGTCAAATATCCCTTGGAACGTTGTATGCTTGTTTGAATATGGTTTAAGTGTCGTTTACTTGGACATGCATTAAGTGTTGCTATGCTTATAGGACTAAGTAAGTATGTTTGGAATGTTTGATTTATGATTGTTCTGGATTGTGTTCATGTTATGGAGGATGGGCTAAATGTTCATTGGAGTTGTGATTGGAGTTGGATTGTGATTCTGACTTGATTGTGTTCATAGAAGCGTATATTCTTACTTCCAGGTGCAAGGAAAATTTTGGGTTACCCATATGCATGCCGTTATGCTGCCGAATTTTCGGTAGCATACGAGTGGTTTCAAGATTATGAGTGTCGGTTGTCACCTCCAATCCTTATTCTTGTGATATGACTAGTTGGGAAGATGCACATTAGTTAGCCTGTCAGTAAGCTAGGAAGGGAAATCGTTTGTGTTAAATAGGTTGTAGATAAAGATCAGTAAGTGTTAAGGGGTCCTAAAGGGAAAAGAATTTAAAAAAAAAAGGAAAGGAATCGGCTAGCGCCTTACAAGAGGGTCGTGTCAATTAAACATCTAGGACTGAGATGAAATAGACTGAAATGAGGAGCTTAAGGGGCGGGTCTTGGCTTCGCAGTCTAGGTGCCATTTACTAACTGTGGAAGTTAATTCCTGACTTAAACCCATGAACGCCCCACCAGTGAAATGGTGGCTTAGAGCGCTACGCGCCCATTAGTGCCTTGAGGGATGAGACTTAGCTCTTCTGACTGGGTGCCATCTACCATCAGTAGGAGTAGAGACCTCCCAAAACTCCCACATGTGCACTACCAGTGAGTTGGTAAACTTTCATTTATATACAGGTGTACTAATTGAACACGAGACCCGAACTGCCGATAAATGAAATGAAATGAAACGAATGAGATTGAGATGACCTAACCCTTAGGCCCTTAACTCGAATAAGATGTTAAGACTTTTATTGCTACTTACTGAGTATTTCCTTAAATACTCATTCTTTTCCCTTACACACAACTGCAGGTAGAGGCAAAGGTGTACGGAACGCGTGACGGAGAGCTGCTGAGCCATGGATCTCCTTTAGTTTAAGTCTTCCGCATTTTACGTTTTGAAATGTCCCTTTGAACTTGTATTGAACGATTTACGTTTTATTCCGCTTTTAGTTTGTTTGATTTACTAAAGCTTTTGTTTGTTCTGTTTTAAACTGGGATCCCAGATTGAAATGTTTCGCAAATTTCTAAGTACGGTTTCTTTATATGGAAATTTTCCGCTGCTCTTAGAAGTAGAATGAAATGCATGTAGTAACGGCCTTAGGATCTAGGCATGAAAAGTAGGGTTGTTACAACGGAGCAGTCCCAAGAGGTTGGCACGTCATCTGGTGCCGAGAAGAAGCACGAAGTGGAAGTGCCTGCAGCTAGTCAGAAGGTTAGAGGATCTCCATCAGGATCTTGCGCGTGCACTGAGGAGCTCTGGCCCTGTGTCACCGATGAGGAGCTCAAGGCAGAGTACCCAGAGCTTTACGATGACGATGGTTCTGATGATGAGCTCCTTAGGTGGGGAGTCAACGTACCCCTCGCTCAAAGTTAGTAATCTCTTCTCTTCTTAAGTCTATATTATTTGGCTTGAAATCTCTTTTCTTGTGTTTTATGCTTGTCTTGTGCATATTTGTTCGTTGTTGTGTGTATGCATGAGTCATTCCTTCGTTTTTGTGGCATTGTTTGTCATCAAATCTTAAAGCTAGAATTGCTAGGGTATCCTTTTCCTTGGTGCCTTGTTATTTAGACCATCTTTTTATAGGCTAGCTTCAAGGGAATAGGATCTTCCTAAATCAGCTTTGTAACTCTTATAGATGCCTCGTGGTGTTTAGATCCTCTGTTCCTTAGTTCGTTTCAAGGCTCGATTGGTGTCGCCTAGTTTCTAAAGAGTTGAGGATTTCCTCTAAGTTAAGTAGGACGTTCCCTTAGGATAGTTTGTATCCAATCTCTCTAATGAAGGTCAAGGAATTTTCGTTCAAGAGGATGCCTAGGAATTCAAGTATGATTGAACGTTGCTAGCTTCTGTTATGTCTTCGGACTCATGGATAGCCTTGCTGCTGCTTGGGTTTCATGAATCAAGTCTCGAGATTTTTGGGCTTGCTCGTGACGATGCTCTCAATGGCATTGGTTCTCAAACCAAGAGTTAGAGCATTTCCCTCACACAGTGTGATGTGGAATTTTCCTACCGCAAGCGCACGGGTCAAGTAATAATAAAGTGATCGTAAAAACGAGTGTTGTCCTCTGGATTGGATTTGTAAGCTAAATCAAGTATTGTGAATAATCTCGCTCAATTTTATTTAGGGAACACAAAGTAGTGAGTGATAGATAGAAAACTAGATCAAAGCAAATAACAATGGAGATTCAATTGAAAGAACACTTAGGGAATTGATTTTGCTAATTTAGTCTAGGATTGATTTTAGGGAATAAGTTATCATGCACAATGGAATTATGAGCCTAAGAACCTTTAATCACAACTACCTCTCCCGAGTATAATTGATTCTCATGCAAATTAACCAACTTGATATCCCTATCTAAGTTTATTAACATGCATGGTATTAGTTCTTTTTGACCAATTCTAAAGTTAATCTAAAATCCGTCACGAGCTTAGAATAAAAACTTTAGTCGTGCAACCTTAATAAAGTCTACGCTAAATCCCCTCTCCCGAGCAAGGTTCAACACTTAAATCATTCAACTAATGGCCAATTAATTTAAAGCATGAAATTAAGATTGCCAACATAATATCCATTGCACAACTCATACCATAAATCAATCCATTAGCTAGAAAAGACTACATCAACCCCTAAGCCACAAGTTTAGCTACTCATACATGGTGTTACAAGCTCAACTAAACATGAAAAAGCCATTAAATCTAGCTAGAGATAAGGGAAACGAAAGGAAACACTTAATGTCGTCAAACCCGACACGTCCCCGTCTCGATCTCCGTGCCACCAAGTGAGATTCTTGGTCCTCGTCCTTGCTTCAGCTCCCACAGTAGGTCTCTAGTCGAAATTAGGGCTAAAATCTCTCAATTTGGCCTCTCCCAATCCGTAGCATGAAAACAAATATATATATGAAATTCTGCCGATAGCGTCGAGACACTATCGACATAGCATCTCGACGCTGTGACTCTGCCGCGCAAATTAATTAAGGAAAGGCAGCGTCGAGACGCTCCAATAGTGGCGTCTCGACGTTAGCCTGCAGATCGCCCTCTCTTGGCTTCTTCTAACTTGAATCTTTTCGGTTCTTTGGCATATTTTTCGCGTCCCAAACACCTGATTGACTCCAATTCCACGCTTAAGCTCTAATCAACACTTCCCTATAAAATAAACAATTAAGTGCAATAAAATGGCCAATAAATCATAAAAGACTAGCTAAATTAAATAGGGAAAAATAACTAGCTATGCTCGCTATCAAATACCCCCAAACTTAAGCTTTTGCTAGTCCTCGAGCAAACTAAAAATCAAGCATACAGTGGAAGAATGGATGCAACAAACATGACTCAATCCTCAAGGCTCAAAAGTCAATAGTCAAGCAAGCAAGAGACATGCACATAAGGACCAATGAGGGAGACAAATTAATATTTGTCCAAAATTAACTTGCACAAGCGAGATCTAACTCAACGAGATCAGACTCTACTAGCCCGGGATTGGATTATTAAACTCTCAGCTCATCTTCCCTCTACACTGGCACTAAGGTTTCACTAATGAGTTAATGGAACAAATTAGTTTGTTTTCCTCCATACTTAGGTGCGTAAAATTGTAAATTAAATCAAGCATGTATATGTGGCACTAGCTTTCACACACCCATTGCAGGGACCCTTAACCTGAGTTTTCTCTGGTTGGCCTAACTGATTACAACAGGGGTAGCTCTTTTTGCCTAAAAATTTATTACTCATTGCATAATGTGCACAGACCATGACATAAATTTTTTTCTTTCAAAATTAATCACAAGAACGATTTTTCTTTCATGATCATGATAAGCATATATTCTTTTCTTTCCTCCTAGGCAAGATCAAACATGCTAATTTGCAAAAAATTAACTCTTTAGCTCTTCCCTACACCTATCGAGGTGACAACAAGCATATGAACCTAATAATTCGCTCCTAAGCATTCAACTCTAAATCTAGCTAAGATAAATACTCTACTCATGCAAGACATCTCCTAGAAAAAGTTTAAAAAGTCTCCCTTTTTGGGCATTCATGCTTACAACTCATCGAAAGCTTGAAAATTGACAAGAAAGCCCATCCTAGAAAATCATAGTCATGCAAAAATAGCATCCAGAAAACAACCATATGCTCAATTCAAGGAAAGCTCAAAACTATAGCCTGAACTCAGATGCTCAAGGGCTCAACAAGCATGCTATTCCACCCCCAAACATAAAACATGCATTGTCCTGAATGTATAAAAAAAATAAGGCATAATCAAGCATGAGAACAAAGAAAGAATGGAAGGAGAGAACAATACTGCCCTGGAATGATGATGACCTTTCTCATGGAAGCTTGAAAACAAAGGAGAAACTGGAACCAAGACCTACAACACAAAAACAAACAATAAATCAAAAGCAAACATAAAAGCACAACTAAACTTACTTGGGTTGCCTCCCATAAGCGCTTGTTTAACGTCATTGGCTCGACGTGTTAATCGTGCATCAAGGAGGCTTCTTTTCTGTGAATCTAACAGAGGTGCTCTTGCTTGCACCTTTCTTGTAGCCCATGACAAGCACTTCCGAGTGTCCCTTAGAGTCTTCAAATGCTTTAAATATTTCTTTTTCATTTCGAACTCTAACAGTGAGCTGCCTGCGCGCTCAATATCAATAATCACTCACCCAGTAGCGAGGAATGGTCTTCCTAGTATGACAGGCATTGAAGGATTTTCCACCATATCCATAACATATAAATCAATAGGGAGGAAAAATCTACCTACTCTGATTAACACATATTCTATAATGCCAACTGGTCTAACCACAGACTGATCAGCCAATTGGAGCCTAACAGGAGTAGATTTAATCTCACCTATATCTAACTTTTTGCACAAGGACAAAGGAATAATATTAATGCTAGCACCTAAATCACATAATGCTATAAAAGAATAAGTACCAAAACTGCAAGGAACAGAAAAACTCCCTGGATCTGCTACTTTTTCAGGTACCTTTTGTTGAACTCTGGTGCTACATGTGGAAGCAAGGTATACGGTGTCAACCTTCTTTTCCTTTAGCTTCTTTGCTAACCATTCCTTCATGAACTTGTTGTACTGGGGCATCTCTAATGCTTCTGCGAAAGGAATGTTAATGTTCAGACTCATAAAAGCATTCATAAATTTATCAAACTGAACCTGATTGTTCTTTTTCTTCTTTTTCTTTTTCCTGTCTTTGAGGACCATCAATGTGGGAGAAGGAATAGGAGGCTCAAGTTCAGGCTTTTCAGCTTCATCAGATGATGTGTCCTCCTCAGCTTCCCCAATGGACGTGTCATAATCCTCAGACTCAGGCTCCTCTTCAACTTTCTCCTGGTGCACAGTGATTGCCTTACAATACTCCATCTGGGTTTTCTCTTGCTCAGCTGGGGCCTTACCTTTACTCATGGTGCTTACAACACTTACCAACTGTCCAAGTTGAGTCTCAATGTTCTTGATGGCTGCTCTGTGACCATTCACTGTTGTGTTGATGGCGATGACTGTCTCCTCCAATTTGGTTGTCCTGTTACTAGATTTTACAATGAAAGCTCCAACAAGATCCTCTAATTTTTTATTTTCTTGAGTTTGAGGGGCAAAATCATAAGGATTAAGAACATTCTTAGTATTAGCATAAGAGAAATTTTCATGGTTCGTATTGTTAGGGTGATAATGCGTAGGTGCATAATTATTATTATATCCCCTAGAATTAAAATTTGATACGTACTAAACATGCTCAATGGTCTGCTCCTGAGATCTAGATACTAAAGCAGCAGCTGATTCAATTGACTATGCACTCCCTGTACCTGAAAATTTTAGAAAGGCATTAGCAAGGGAGGTCATCTGGGCCTGGAGTGCACTTACTTTGTCAACTTCAAACACTCCAGCAACAATCTTTTTTGGTGCAGACCGCTCAGATGGCCACTGATAGCTATTGGTGGCCATATCCTCTAGAAGTATGCGAGCATTTTCCACGGTATTAGACAACAGAGTCCCACATGCAACTGCATCAACAATTGTTTTTGTACTAGGAGTTAAACCATTATAAAACAATTGAACCTGAAGCCAGTCGGGGTAGCCATGTTGAGGGCACTTCCACAGTAACTCTTTAAATCGCTCCCAAGCCTCGAACAGCTGCTCATCATATTGTTGTTGGAACGTCCCAATCTCGGTCCTCAGCTTGACCGTCTTTGCAGGAGGGAAAAATTTCTTAAAAAAGGCCTGGACCAAAGCATCCCAGGTGGTGATGCTCCCAGAAGGAATAGACTGCAACCAATCTCGTGCTTTATCCTGCAAAGAAAAAGGAAACAAGCGTAAGCGAATGGCATCTTCAGAAATTCTATTTATTTTTAGCGTCCCACAAATGTCTAAAAATGATTTTAGATGAGAATTTGGATCCTCGGTGGGCGATCCTCTATAAGCACAATCTCGAGCCATCTGAATGAGACCGGTCTTTAGCTCAAAGTTGTTGGCATTGATCGGGGCATAGACAATCCCCGATTGTTGCCCCTGAAACACGGGCTAAAAGTAGTCTCTAATAGGTCTAGGCTCCTCATGTGGATTTTGGTCAGCCATTTGAATAATTTCTCTATTTTCCCTTCGTAGCCTATGAATTGTTCTCTCGATCTCGGGATCCAAAGGTGCCAAAATTAAATCTTTATTCCTTCGCATAAACAACCTATACTATCCTAAAAAGGAAAGAAAACAAATAAGGAAAAAAATAAAGAAAAGAAACCACTAATCTAAATATGGAAAATATAATCTAGAAAAGGAAAATACTATCTAATTAAGGAAAACAAGAAACAAATATGGAAAATTACAATTAAGGCAATTTACTAACAAGGAAAATATCTAACTAAAGAGAAAAGGAAAATCACAGAAAAATAACAAAAAAAAAAATAAGGAAAAGATTACACAACAAAAAAAAAACTAAACTAGAAAAACAAATATGGAAAGAAAAACAAATAAGGAAAAATGCAATCAACCTAGAAAAGTAAAAATACACCCTAAATTAAGACCGAACAATTTTTCCACAATATTAATCTAACTAAATGTGCCAATCCCCGGCAACAGAGCCAAAAACTTGATGTGGAATTTTCCTACCGCAAGCGCACGGGTCAAGTAATAATAAAGTGATCGTAAAAACGAGTGTTGTCCTTTAGATTGGTTTTTTAAGCTAAATCAAGTATTGTGAATAATCTCACTCAATTTTATTTAGGGAACACAAAGTATTGAGTGATAGATAGAAAACTAGATCAAAGCAAATAACAATGGAGATTCAATTGAAAGAACACTTAGGAAGTAATAAATAATATATTACTTATTAATTTTAAACAAGTGCTTCACAAATATATTATTCAAATTTCAATTGAAAGACTACATCAACCCTTAAGCCACAAGTTTAGCTACTCATACATGGTGTTACAAGCACAACTAAACATGAAAAAGCCATTAAATCTAACTAGAGATAAGGGAAAGGAAAGGAAACACTTAAAGTCGTCGAACTCGGCACGTCCCCGTCTCGATCTCCGTGCCACCAAGTGAGATTCCCAATCCTCGTCCTTGCTTCAGCTCCCACAGTAGGTCTCTAGTCGAAATTAGGGCTAAAATCTCTCAATCTGGCCTCTCCCAATCCGTAGCATGAAAAGAAATATATATATGAAATTCTGCCGATAGCGTCGAGACACTATCGACATAGCGTCGACGCCATGTCCTGCCGCGCGTTTTTATTATGGAAAAACCGAGAGTGTCGAGACGCTCTTGTCACAGTGTCTCAACGCTGTGACTCTGTCGCCCAAATTAATTAAGGAAAGGCAGCGTCGAGACGCTCCAATAGTGGCGTCTCGACGCTAGCCTGCAGATTGCCCTCTCTTGGCTTCTTCTAACTTGAATCTTTTTGGTTCTTTGGCAAATTTTCGCGTCCCGAACACCTGATGGACTCCAATTCCACGCTTAAGCTCTAATCAACACTTCCCTACAAAATAAACAATTAAGTGCAATAAAATGGACAATAAATCATAAAAGACTAGCTAAATTAAATAGGGAAAAATAGCTAGCTATGCTCGCTATCACAGTGAGACCTCAATCCAAAGCCAAGGTGATATTGAGAATCAGTATCAAGTCAGGTCTGCAGCGTCAGTTGTCGTCTCGACAAGTTACCTTGGTATGCAGTTATAAGGAAGTGCCAACGGTGGTGTTAGCGCCATCTCATGGCCATTCTTGAAGGATGGTTTGAAAAGAAGGAGTTGGCGCAGCGGAAGCCGTTTCAGAGTTTTGTTCCTTTTTGGTAGTGATGCCTATTCAAAGTTGGGGTTGAAACTTACCAACTGGGTGGGTTTAAGTTGGTGAAGTTTTTGATGTAGCTTCCTGTAGATTGGAGTTGTGTTAAGTCGTTGATGGTAGGTTCTAAGTGTCTAGCTCAAGGTTTAAGCTGACATTGACAACCTATGTGGTGTTAATAGCATCAGCGAATCGAAATTCCTTGTAGGTCGTGCAAGGTCGAAGTTGGATTCGTTTTTGTTGAGCAGTTTGAGTTCTTGGTGAGAAGTTAGGTTGCTCGTAGGCAAGCTTTGCTTCAAGCATTGTGTGTTCAACTCAACTCGTCTCAAGAGTTGTTGTTACCCACACACATCAATCCTTCCTCTTGTGCCTCAGTTTGAGCCTAGTTCCTGAGTTGTTCGAGCTGGAGACTTTCGAGGGCGAAATTTCTTAAGGTGGGGAGATTGTAACGCCCCGCGTTTCGAAATCAAATCATTTTGAGATTTGTAAGCATTCTTATTCTAATTTGGAAAATTAGAATAAGTTTAGCCTTGGGTTGTTAAACTAAATTTCTAAAATTTAGGGGAAGGAGATTTTTAATTAAATCTTTAAATTTCCTAAAGTTAGAGGTTTAATATTTGATATTTATTTTAGATATCAAAAGACCCAAACTCCTCTTAATCGTTTTAAATCTCGAATTCTTTAGGAGCTAAGATTGGGATTAAAACTCAAATTGGGGATTTAAATTGAAATCCTAATTCCTTTTTAAATTGGGGTTTCTTTTGTCTAAGATTTATTTCAAGATTAGGAAAAGGGTTTTTATTCAATAAAAGGAAAAGAGAAAAAAAAAGAAAAGAAACCCTTGAGCCCTTCTAGATCTCTCTTTCTCTCATTATCGTGAAGCAGCTGCCCAGCCCCTTGTCGTTTGCTTCAGCCAGCCGTCACCCAGCCCTTGTTGTTGTGCTCGTCGCGTCGCTTGACCTCGCCTCGTCGGTTCGTGCAGCGCTGCCGTCGTCATGCTCGTCGCGCCACCCTGTTCGTGCAGCGCCGCCGTCGTCAAGCCTGTCGCGTGGTTCTTCTTCGCGAAGCTCTCTCTTCCCCCTCGTGTAGGATCGTCCCCGTGAGGTTGTTGTCGTCGTCGCTACTGTGCGTGTGTCGCCGCCAGTCTCCCTCACGTGAGTCCTCATTCCCGTGCCGTTTTTCAGCAAGAAACCTCGTGGGTAAGTCTCATACTCACTCATTTGTATTTGTTAAGGCCGATCTAAGACTCCCTCATGTCTGTATTGGTCAGGTCTCACGCGAACAGCAACTCGAATCACCGTCTCTTCCGCGTTTCAGCCTTAGAAAATGGTGGGTAAGCCTTTTCCTTTCCATAATTGTGGTTTTAAGGTTGGATCTAAGTTCCTCTAGGTTCGTTTTGGTTAGATCTCGCGTGCCTAGCAATCCGAAGTCTCGTCGTCCTCGCTTCAGCCGATTCTGCCTCTGTCCAGCAACATTCTTGGGCGTTTCCAGCAACGATTGGCAGTTTCGGTAAGTTTAGGCACTTACCTATTCTTGGTTAATGCTAGAACTAAAATGCCCAATGGTTTATGTGCTGGAAATTTAGTATAGTGATGAGTTTCTATTCTGCACCGTCGTCTAAGTGATCGATGGGGTTCGAATCACTGTAAACTTGAATACCCACTGCCCAAGGATCGTTCTAGTGCGTTGTTCGAGGTTATTATAACCCGTCTTGTGTGAAATCGTCTGTTGGGTAAGGTTCAATGTTGTTTTTATTTTTATAGCTTGAGTGTTTGATAGCCATTAGAGATTAAAGCCTTAAAATCATGTTTTAATCGATATCCATTAGTTGTTTAGGCTTTTAAAGCGTTGTCCAACCTTTATAGGTCCTTAAAATGTAAAATAAGTGGGTTTTGCTTGCTGGTTATGGTTTCAAAAGCATGCTAATTGATACCTATTTATTATCTACGCCTTAGAAGAGTTGCCCTATCGCTAGGAGTCCTTAGAATGCTATTTACGTGTTATTTACTTGTTGTCCAACGGCTGAAAAGCCTTTATTACAGCTATTCGGTGAATACCCATTGCCCGTTGTGCCTTAGACGTGGTTGCCCATGGTCTAAAGGTTTTGGGTTTTTATTTTAGGGAATTTTGAGTGGTTGTCCAGTAGGGAAATAGACTTTCCTCAGTTGTTTTAGGCCCTTCTAGCATGTTTAAAGTGTTTAGTAGGTTGGTTCTAATTTTTAGAAGTTATTCCGCTTGTAAGTGTTTTTGTAAGTAGTTCTTACTTGTTGAAGTCTGTTTGATTGTGTGATGCTTGCTGACTGTTTACTTGCTTTATAACTACTCTCATGATTATTGCTTCTCTGAATATATGTTTATATATATGATTTCGTTGAAATGCATGAATTCTTGTTGCATGTTGATGTGATGTAAAACATGTTGGTTCGGTTTTGCATTCGTGAGTTAAGCATGAGTCAAGAGCATGTAGTTGCATGTTTATGCTTGGTGGGCATAGAACATGAGTCTAGAAGCGTGTTGTAGGGCAAATGCTTTCTAGATAGATGTGAGGTAGAGGTCAGGGACCTAAAGTGTGAAAGAAAGGAAAGTTGGGTACAAATGGTCAAGGGGCGGTGTGATGAGTCTAGAAAGCAAGTGTTGGGCGCCTGGGGAAGGGCCAATACTTTGCTAAGTCATCGATGCGTCTTGGGTACAAATGGTCAAGGGGCGATGCACAGTTCGGGGCCTTGGGTACAAATGGTCAAGGGTCGAACGCCGAGCTCCGTAGAGAGCATTGTGGCCCTAGGTACAAATGGTCAGGGGACAGTGCGACTCGAAGGATCAGTCTTGGAGAGCCATGTGAGGGCTAAATGTGAGCGTTGAGTGAGCTCGTGGAGCTTGAGTGGTTAGCAAGTTTGCATAGAGGAAAGCATGAGTTATGGCTTAGGAGAGTTATTTGTTTACTAGCTTTTGAGCATGGCTTTGTGTTTACCGCTTTTAAGAAGCATGTTGTTTGTGTTGGGTTTTATTCCCTAAAACTCGTAGATAGTGAATGTAACTGTTGACCGGATATTAATGAAATAATATTGATATATTTTTCCATTAATTGTTATTAGTTATTTTATATTTGTCTTTTCCTAAAAATAACCCTAATCCAATAAACTAGATATCCAAGGCTGTAATATGAGTCTTGAACAATATGTAGTGACATATGGGATCATTGTTCAAGAAACAGCCTAAAGGGTCTATAGTATAGGGATAAGACTGGGTGCCTTATCCTGGTGACACTATGGATACGACCCACTTTGTATTTGATACAAACGCTGCGATCCAACGCGTTCGTGTAGGAGACATGCGAGTGGGGGTATCCTATGCAATGAGTTTGCATAAGACCGAACAGCGAAATAGTAACTACTAGTTATAACACCGTTAACTAGTTGGTTTTCTATTTCACTAGGACGACTTAGACAACTTAGTCTTAATCCTGAGTTGATTATGGACTGTTGCTCATGAGAGATTGTCCTTTGATTTGCATGGGTGAGAGTGGCCAATACGCCGACTCAATAAGCCTACCACTTTGGGGACAAGACCGAATGGGGAGCTGGGAACATAATCGTACAAGATGGAATTCACTCCTTCCCAACTTTAGGGAAGCATATGAGTGTTCCCTTAAGTGGTTACTCCGAGTCTTGAACAAATGACCCTACCCTCTCAATGGCACGAGAGGGTTTTCTGTTTGATGGTTGGACCACAAACAGGTTGTTCATTAGAGGAGAACTGATACTTAAGGAAATAGAAGTAACCCAGGGGTAAAACGATAATTTGACCCAGCTGGTATTATGGACACTCGTGAAGGACTAACTAGTCGATATTGGTCTAGATCTGTGGACACAGAAAACATGTCTGCTGTGAGAAGAGTGCAACTGTGAGTCTATAGTGGAATGAACACACAGTTAACGAATATTGATTAATGTGGTTAATGAGTTTGACCAATTAATCTCACATCGTTGGAGCTTCTGATCTGCAGGTCCATTAGGTCCCACTGGTAGCTCATAAAGTAATTTGAGGCAACTAAGTAATAAATGTAAATTGAAAATGTTCAATTTACTAAGGGAAAAAATATAATATATATTGATATATTATTATGAGAGAAATTAATATTTGAAGAAGTTCAAATATAAATCTATGGAAGTTTGAAAGAGTTCAAATAATGAATTAATTAATTTAAGGCCTAAAATGTGTTTGGGAAAATTAATTAATTCTAGGCCAGAAATTAAATATGTGATATTTAATTGGTGATTAATTAATTAGAGAATTCATTAACCGAGAATTAATCAATTATGGAAATAATTAATCACTTAAGGAAGTGATTAATCATTTATGGAAATGATCTAATCACTTATGGAAGTAATTAGTCATTTATGGAAAAGATTAATCAATTGTGGAATTGATTGATCATGATTGATTAAATAAGGAATAAGATTGAATCAATTTTGGAAAAGATTGATTTAATTGAATATTTTATTCATGGCCTCTCTTCTATAAATAGAACACTAGACCTAATTGGTCCAAGACACTTGAGGACACATGACACTTTGCTCTTGCTCTTAGACTCTCAAGACAAGACCTAGAATTCTCTCTAGCCTCCCTCTTAGAGAAACACTCCCACAAGTCTTTTGCCTCCTAGACCTAGAGTTATACCAGTGTAACCTTTGTGGTTATTGTGTCATTCAAGAAGTATTTTCCAGCGATCACAAGACAAAGGAGGCTGCTGCGTTTTGTTCGTTGGAGCATCGTTGGCGAAGAACGGTCAAGTCTACAACGGAGGTTTTTAACAGTTCTTCCTCTTTTCTTTAGAAAAGCATGAAAATAAATTTAGATTTATTTTTAAGCATGTTTAAACTGATTTTCCAGCAACTTTAAAGAGTGTTTAAAGTTTGTTTGAGTTTTCGTAACGGTATTTTAATGTTAATTAATATACGGCGTAAGGTCCAATCGATGCGCTTCCGCTGCGTGGGGACTTTTATTCCCTTCAGTTTGCGCATGAAAAGCATGTTGTTTGTTGTTTGCTGTTTGATGGCTTCTCAGGTAGGGGCTGCTTACCAGTACCTTAGTGTACTGACCCCCTCCCCTCTCTCCCCCCAACTACCAGATTTTTCAGGTTATAAGGACTGCGTGGACCATGGTGATGCGGAGGAGACGTATGAGGATGGACCTTAGCTAGTAGCTTGTTCTTGCCTTTCATTTTTCTTGGGTGTTGGTTAGGGTAGTAGTGCTTGTTGCTTCTGAGGTTTTGTTGTCTCAACTGTTTAGTTTCAAATTCGTTGTTGTTAATCTCTAGAACTAGTTGCCTTGTTTTAAAGAACTCCATTGATTCATTCAGTTAGTGATTAAACAAGTTTGTTTCATGTGAAATGTCGTTTCAAGATTTTGTTAAAGACGTGCTTGGATTCAGCTAATAGTTGATTATGCGAGACCTGTCTGTTTGTTGGTTCTGTGAATGTTCTGCTGAGTTGTGGAGTGGGGAGTTGTTTAGTATTCCTTTATAGAAGTGTTTTATGCATAACAGGTTAAAGTAAAATTTTGGGTTAGTCCTATGTACGTCGTTATGCTGCCGAAATTTTCGGTGCATACGGTTAGCTTCGGTTTAAGAGTTAGTAATGTCGGTAGGATAGCTTTTAAAATCCCGGGGCCTTACACTTTCTCTCTTGATCGTTGTCTTGTGACCATGGGATGTAAAGAGCCTATGGATTTTGTGTAGGTTGTATAGTTGCAAGGATTGGACAAGTTTTTGGAGTTTCCATCCTTGAGTCGGTGTTATTGTGATCATGGACTGTGCTGCTCAATTCTTGATTTCTCTCTTGACAGGTGTAATTGGTGTCTGTTCTTAAGGTGGATGTACCTACAGAGTCATCAAATTGTAAATCAATAAATAAAGAATTGCTAATGTCAGGCATGCTAGAGAAATCAAATTGAGTTGAAGGTTTAGAAGCTTCATTTGGCACATCTGGTGATTGGGTTGTGTTGTCATTGTTTAATGGTGGGGTTGCAGTAGCAGGTATGCTGAAAGAATCAGGTAGGATGGCAGGCTGAGAAATCTCTTTTGGTGGTGCATGTGGTGGCTGATTTGAAGTATGTGTATTCTCTTCACTTTCCCAACATTTCTCATGGTGGCAGTAGTTGAATATTGATGGGTGGTCTTGATGCATATCCGTTTGATGAATGTTGGTAGTGCCATAATTTTCGCCTTGGCTCCATGAGTTGGGTGATTCCCAACTTTCAACATCTGCAAAGGTGGATAAATCCAAACAAATTGTACAGGGTGTAATATGTGATGTTGTGTTGTTAGTAAATGTCATAATAGACTCATCAAATATTACATGCCGAAAAATATAGATGCGATTAGTTATGGGATCTACACATTTGTACCCTTTATGGGAGGTGCAATATCCAACAAAAATGCAAGGATATGTGTTCTTAGCAAACTTATTTCTAGCTTGAGATTTTAGGTAGGGATAAAACCTGCAACCAAATATCTTTAAGCAAGAATAGTTAGGTTTCTTTAAAAAAAAGGCATTCAAAGGAACATTTCATATCAAAAGGCTTAGAAGGCATTCAATTTATCAAAAAAGTAGTTAAAAAAGCATCAACCCAATATTTGAGGGGAACATGTGATTCAAACAATAATGTTAATCCTGTCTCAACTATGTGTCTATGTTTTCTTTTAGCCACTCCATTTTGTTGTGGTGTGTGAGGACATGACATTTGATGTATGATTCCATTTTGTGCCACATATTCTTTCAATTTTAATGAGGTAAACTCTCACCCTCAATCCGATTGAAAATTTTTTAAATTTCTTTCAAATTGAGTATTGATAAGGTTATGGAATTTGACAAAACAATCATAAAATTCAGATTTTCGTTTTAAAGGAAACATCCAAGTGAAACGTGAGTGATCGTCTATAAAACTAGTATAATATTTAAATCCTTGGCAAGAAACAATGGGAACGGGACCCCATAGATCACAATGGACTTTGGCAAACGGAATCATACTTAATTCATTATTTAAAGAAAATGGAACTCTACAACTCTTGTTCATTTGACATGAAGAGCATACATTTTCTATTCTCTTCCAATCAGACACATTAATCAGAGATTTATTACTTAAATGCTTAACAAAATCTAAATTTAGATGTCCTAAGCGCTTGTGCCACATAGAGATTGACACTTTCTTTTGTGGAGTAGCAGTGATATCATGAGGTTGAGAAATAGCAGAAAAGGCAACTTGTGCTTCTTGATGTTCTAAAGCATATAAATCATTCCTTCTAATTCCCCTTGCTAGTACTTCCCCCTATGTGTTTTTTACAACAAAACCAGTGGCATAAAAAAGAATGGAACAATCATTGTCATTAGTTAATTTACTTACTGATATAAGATTCTTTTTTATATTTGGAACCACAAGTACATCATTTAAGAATAATTTTCTATTAACCTTGAGTATCTAATGTAACTTGACCTATGTGAGAAATATCTATACCTTCACCATTCCCAACATAGAGTTTTTCATTACCTTTATATGTGTGTAAAGAGGAGACATTACCTGTATCACTAACAATGTGCGATGTTGCACCCGAGAATCTGCATAAAGGATAGGATCCATATCTTTTTCACTTATAGTCATTGTCGCCAAAGCTTTTGGGATTTCCTCCATTTGATATGAGTGATCAAATCTTTTCCAACATCAAATGCAACATGGTTAGCTTTCCCACAAATTTGACAGGTTATTATATTACCTGAGGATGTAAATTGAGGAAACTGAGATCTAGATTGAATTGTAGTTTTGTTAGCTTCATTGTGTTGAGATGGGATATTTTTGGTGGGTTGAAATCCTCTCCCCCGTGAGCTAAAGAATCTGTTCCTTCCTCTTCCTCTTCCTCTTTGGCTATAATAGGCTTAATTTATATCTGGAATTGTGATCTTCTCATCTTCGATTTCACTTTGATTCATCTGTTCATGTGCTTTGAGGTCGAGGATAAATTGGTTGAATGTTGGATAAGGAGCCTTGGATAACATTGTTGTTCTGAAATCTTTGTATTTGGGTCCCAATCCTCGAGCCAAAGTGAACACCTTGTTTAAATCATCTATTGGTTTCTTCATGATAAGACCAATTTGTTATACACTTAAAATCTCCCAATTTTCTTATCTTAGTTGAATTCCTTGCGAAAAATGCTTTAAAACGAGTATAATATGTCTATAGGTCCTCATTGGACCTTTGGAAGCAATTCGGGGCTTAAACGAGCAAAACTGGAGCGTAAAATGACAATTCTGCCCCTGGAGCCTCACTAGCATCGAGACTCTCTTCATACAGAGTCGAGACGGTACAGCATCGAGACGCTCGTCATACAGAGTCGCGACGCTAGGGCAATCCGAGAAATATTTTCCAAAATGGAAGGAGACAGCGTCGAGACACTTGCTCAACAACGTCGCGACGCTAGACAGTTTCTAGAATTGAAATTTTCCAAATTTGGCTGAATTTTTCGCATGTTTGAAGATCCAATTCAGCACCATTCTACCACGAATTGAAGGCCAAGAAACTCTATAAATAGAGGCCTTTGGTGTAGGTTTAGAATGATCCCATCTTCCCTCAATTTCTCTCAATTGTAGCCACTTTCTCTTTACTTTTCTAGAGTTCTTTTAAGCTTTCTTAGTCTAAGGTTCGGTTGATCGAGCCTCGAGCTTTGTGGTGCTTGTCTATGGCCAACTAAGCTCGGATCGTTGTAATCGGGACCTCGGTTTGTAAGTTTGATTCAATTTTATGAGATTTCCATTCTTAATTACTTAGTTAATTATCTTTGTGATGATTTTAGTTCTTTGCATACAAGTTTAGATTGTGGTAGGAAAGATTGACAACATTTACCGCACCCTGTCTAAATTTACTCACTAAATCTAAGTAGCAAATAGGCTAACGTTATGATATTACGCATGGGTCCCTAGAACTAAATGATTTAATCAATTGTAATTGTGGTTTGTTGCCCGTTGCATGTGAATTAATTCGGCTAGATCCCAATGCGGTTTAGATTAGTTAATAGGCCAATTAATTAATTTAAACTAGAATCAAACTTAGCGTAGGCATGTTTGTGATAGTTGGATCATGGCTCTCGGTTTGTTGCCGGAGTACGCCGGACTTAGATAGTTAATTAAACTCAATTGATAATCGATGAATGAAATTAATCAAACTTAACACGGAGTTCAACCCCGATTACAGTGATCCTCGTGGTAAGATCAACTAACCCCGCCTTTACTTTTCTTGCATTTAATTTTCCTTATTTATTTTCTCGATTTTACCTTATGTCTTAATCTTTTATAAATAAACCCCCCATTTTGGTTACCTAAAAAACACAAAAGAATCTAGAAATAAACCGATTGTTCCCTGTGATCGACCCCGACCACTACTGCTACAAGTTAGCTTTAGGAATCGTGGATTATAAATTTATTTGACAAGAGACCGCGACAAATTCTTCCGTCACTTCATGGCTACAAGTTTATCACATAAAAGTTTAAATTTCTTGATATAATCCTCAATAGACAAGTTACCTTTCTTCAAGCAGTGAAGAGATTCACTAATGTGAATTTCATTGTCTTTTGTAATAGCTGAGAATGAATTTTGAATGAATTACTTCTGAGTGAGTATTCAGTAACTTACACAACACAAGAGATCTATAATATATACAAGAAACTAATCTAGAGTAAATACATAAAAGGAATAAATGAATAAGGAAAGAAATGGCACCAGCTGTAACAAATTATTTTCATCAACGGTTGTCAAGGACGAATTTGTTTCAGTCATAAGATGATTGCATTCACAAGAATCTTTGTAGAATTTTAGCGAAGAATTGCAATTTGATGGTGACGTTGATTTCCTTCCACGATTCTCCTAATTTTCAGATGAGGGATAACCAACACACACTAATTTCAATCCTTTTGTTGTCAATAATCTTGGTTGCCACATGTAGTGATTTTGTGACTTGTCATATTGAGCTTTGTGGACTTCTCTTTTGTTGGGCCATCTTATGGACTGTGTTGTGTGTTTATCTGGGCTAGATGTGTGTTTGTTTACACTTATAGTCAATATTTTATAATTAAATCTTTTATTATCTCGTTTTAAACCTATTTAAAATATAAAAAATACACTTTTAGTTCTTGAGGTTTGAGTTAGGTTTCATTTTGGTCCCTCAGGTTTCAAATTCAACAATTTAGTCCCTGAGGTTTGAGATAAGTAGCAATTTGGTCCCTGTCATCCATTTTTCCGTTAAATCTAACCTGATGCTGACATGACACTATTATTTTAATTAAAAAATTAATTTTTTAAATTAAAAATATATTAAAAAAATTAAAAAATATATATATATATATATTTTTTATTCTTTCTCTCCCTCCCTCTTCTCCTTCTTCTTCCCCATCCTCCTCCTTCCTTCTTCTTCCTCTCCCACATTCTTCTCATCAATGGCTGGTGGCTGACAACCGGCGCCGGCGACCACCGCTCGTCGGCGGTGACAATTTTTTTCCTATTTTTTCTTTCTTTCTCCTCTCCTCTTCTCATCTTCTTCCTCTTTTTTCTCCTATCCGCCAACAATTTTTTTTCCATTTTTCTTCTATTTTCTCTTTTCTCATCTTCTCCAATTTTTCTTTTTTTATTAAAAAAAAACAGAAACGAGGAGGGAGAGGGAACTCCCTCCCCGATTTTCCGGCAAGCCGCTGCTGACGAGCATCTCGCGCGACACCCAAATCTCCAGATCCGTGCGACACCCACGTTTCCGGTGAAACCCACGTCTCCAGATCTCCAGATCTGTAACCCGTCTCCAAACCCACTGCGAAACCCACGGCTGCCTGGACCGTGTAGAGCGCCGAAGTTCACCATTAGTGGGAACAACATCAACAGCAGAGGGAGCTTCGGGACTGGAAGAGCCTGAAGTACTCACAATGTCTTCATTGTTGCTGTTGGAAGAGCCTAAATTACTCGCAACATCAACAGCAGTAGTTGAAGGACAAGCTACAGACAGTGGAATTGCAGGACAAGTTGCACGTAATGTCTTCATTTCGCCGTGGGTTTGGAGACGTGGGTTTCGCCGGAAACGTGGGTGTCGCATGGATCTGGAGATCTGGGTGTCGCGCAAGATGCTTGTCAGTGGCGGCTCGTCGGAAAATTGGGGAGGGAGCTCCCTCTCCCTCCTCATTTCTGTTTTTTTTTTTTTTAAAAAAAAAAGAAAAATTGGAGATGAGGAAAAAAGAGAAAAAGAAGAGAAGAGAAGAAGAAAAAGGGAAAAAAAGTTGCAAAAAGAAGAAGAAGATGAGAGAAGAGAGGAGAAAGAAAGAAAAAATAGGAAAATAAATTGTCACCGCCGGCGGCGGCCTCTGGCGAGCGGTGGTTGCTGGTCGCCGGTTGCCGGCCATGGATGAGAAGAAGGTGGGAGAGGAAGAAGAAGGAAGGATGAGGATGGGGAAGAAGAAGGAGAAGAGGGAGGGAGAGAAAGAATTAAAAATAAAATAAAATAAAATAATAGTTTTTTTTATTATTTTAATATATTTTTAATTTAAAAAATAAAAAATTAATTTTTTAATTAAAATAATAGTGCCACGTCAGCATCCGATTAGATTTAACGACAAAATGGATGGCAGGGACCAAATTGCTACTTATGTCAAATCTCATGGACTAAATTGTTGAATTTGAAACCTCAAGGATCAAAATGAAACCTAACTCAAACCTCAGAGACTAAAAGTGTATTTTTCCCATATAATAAAATATCGATTTCTAATCATATTAGAAAATTTTAACATAAAGTTTAATTTTCAAATTTTAGACCCTTTAAAATTTAATTTAATTAATTAAACTTTATGTTTGCATGCAACTCTTTATTATAAGTTTTAATTTCTACTCATTAGACATACAACTTAACGAAATTAAAACATATAATCATGCATCTATTGACGTTGACAAATATGACATTTATATTTCAATTAAATTAACGTAACATTTCATGGATCATTGTTTGTCAAAAAAAAAAAAAAAAAGAAAAAACATTTCATGCATCATTGTTTGTCCAAAAAAAAAAAAAAAAAAAGAAAAAACATTTCATGCATCATTATTTTAATTAATTTTTATAACAATTATACCAATACTAATGAAAATAATATTATGCTATCATACAAATTACAATATAACATTTATAATGCATGATCATGCTTAACCTAACTGAATTTTAAACTATATGACATATACTATTATGCAACATATAATAATTAAGCATACATCAAATGTATATAAAATTAAATAATAAAATAGACCGAGCTTTTGCATCCTAATCAAATTATATTAATTTAATCAATAAAAATAAAATTACATTTATTAATAAAAAAAACTAGCCAAAGAGGCTCCAAAAATTGATCCCCACGTTGCCTCTTGGTTGGAATTCTTGGTCACATTCTCGGTCTACACGTTTCATGGGAACATTAGTCATCTCAACAAGGGATGCTTTAGAAACCTATGGTAACCATTACATGATTCATGTGTCCAATCAAAAAAGGGTTATCTTTTTGTTCTAGTATCTATTTGTTCTGGTTGTCAATTGAGTAAAAGTTGCAAAGTACCTACCCTCTCAAGTGTGCCAACATATATTAGGGGCAGCAGTCGGTCGGGGTCAGTTTTTGACCAAAACCGACGTCGAAAACCGACCATTCGGTTTGAATCGATCGGTGGTCGTCGGTTCTTGAAGGATTGGTGACTCCGACCGACCAACTACACCAACGGTCGGTCAGATTTTGTCGATTTTGTGACTTCGACGAATTTGAGAACGAAAAAATGTGGGTTTTGTTACTTCGGCGAGCTAGAGAACGACAAAAATGGAAATAAAATAGAAGGAAGATTCAGAAAAAGAAAAGAAAAAAAGAGAAGAAGAAAAGATAAATGGAGGGTTTTGTTACTCCGGCCAGCTAGAGAACAAAAAAAATAGAGGTAAGAAGTTCGTTCGCAATCGATTCAAAAAATGAAAAGAAAAAAGAGATGGAGAGAGAAGAGAAATTGAGAGGAAGCTGAGGTTGAGGAACAAAAAAGAAGAAAAGAATAGAGATGGAGATGAAGAGAAAGAGAAAAGGAACTTGAGGAAGAAGAAGAAAAACGTGGGGAAAGAAAGTAGAAGAAAATAAAAATTAATAATAATAATTTTTTTTTTTTTCATATTGCTTGGGAAGGTGGCTACATGTGCAGACTGTAGCATGTCATTAATGCTGCAACAGCGGGCAACACAACGTTTGGTTTTATATATGTATATATATACGATATTAGTAATTGTCGATCGGTCTGGTCGATTTGAACCTTTATTGGGCTCGCCAATCGAAGAATCGGTTTTTCTCTTAAAAAAACCGATTTCGACCCAACTCTTACAAAAACCGACCGACCAACGTCGGTTCGACCGATTTCGGTTGGTCGGATCGGTTTATCGAAATATTTTGCTCGCCCCTAACATATATTTCTTATCTTGCAAAATCCTTGATAAATTTATTCATGATTTCTTTGAGGAAGGCTCTATGGGAGAGGCGATACACATCGTGTTAATTGAGAGACACTCATAGTTTCCTAAATTTTGGATGGTCTTTTACGGCATTTGAGAAAAATGGGTTTCGAGGATTTTTGCATGAGGGTAGTGCTCTTTGGGACCATAGGGCACGCAGGGGTGGATCCATGAAGGGGTCGAGGGGCACGTGCCCCCCTCAAATTATCTCGTCTTTATATTTTTAATATAATATAATGGAACTGTTATAATATTAATATATACAAATTGAAGTAATTAATGAAGTTGAAGTTTGGATTGTTGGTTAGTGAATTACTTTATAAAAACTAATTGCATAAAATATTTTAATTATATTTTAGAAAACTTTTGATAAATATTTCAATTTTTTAATAAAAGAATACTTTTATAAAATGCCACACGGGCAAGAAAAACCAAGGTCAAAAGTCCAAAGAAAAAAAGAACCACTCCGAAATATTTACCTTCCAATCTTCACAACAACTCCTCACAGCATATTTGACAATGCAATTACATTAGCAACCCCATTATTATTATTTTTTTTTTTTTTTTGAAGAGAGCAACCCCATTATGGACTTTGAACAAAAACAAAACAATGAATATTTCAAGTTTAATTTTATTGATGATAACATTTATATAAATAATTGAATAATAGTTTCTTATAGTTTTGTAATTAATCTTATGTTAAATTATAAGTTTAGTCCTTGAATTTTTAACTTTGTGTCGACTTGGTCCTTAAACTTTAAAAAATGTCTAATAGGTCATTGAATTTTCAATTTTATGTCTAATAGGTTTTTGAGATATTCAAACTTTTAAGCTATCAATTGACTTAATGGAAATAAAACTTAATTTTATGTTTAATAGGACCTTAAATGTTCAATTTTGTGTTGGAATTTTAGAAAATATTGTATAGGTTATGGATCTTTTAGACATAAAAGAGAAAATAATCTAATTAGACACTTTTTCTTTTGGGGAATTTTGTATAGGTTATGGATCTTTTACACAAAATTGAAAGTTTAAAGATCTATTAACCACTTTTACAAATTAAGAGACCTATTGAACATAAAATTGAAACTTCAAGAATCTAATTAGACACTTTTTTTTTTTTTTTTTTTGAGTACACACTTTTTCAAAATCATGAGCTAAATAAACACTTCATGAATTGAAATTTATAATTTAACCTTATTATTACTTAATTTGAATGGTATATATTAATGCATCTAAAATTATGGTTATGTATATTTGTACCCCTCTAAATCCTTGATTCGCCACTGAGGACACGTGCCCTTAAAATTATCATGTGGTAGTGCTCGTGGTAACCTGGAGTCATGTAGACAGTTTCTTCTATAATGTCCATGTAAAATTGTGTTTGCAGATCTACGTTGGGATCACAGGGCACGTGCCCCTAAAATTATGAAATATATGTATATATATGTATATATGTATAACTTATTTTATTCATAATATCATATTTGGCATTTGGATCACTGGTTCGAAGGGAGGCACAAGCATGAGTGCCCCTGCAAGGTCTTAGGATTGAGACTAAGCACGACATAGCTAAAGTCTTAACGTTTTTTTCTTTTTTGTTTTTGTTTCAATTTTCAATTTTTTAAAAAGGTCTTAACCTTTCTTTTTTCTTTTTTGGTTTTTTTTTTCAATTTTCAAATTTTAAATTAGAATATATATTAATCAAATTCAAAATAGGTTAGAATTTAGTTTATCTTTTCATTTCACACACATTTTTATACAAATATAAAAACAAAAAACAAAATCAAAATCATTATTAAATTATTTTAGAAAAATTAATTGTATGAAAAAAACTTTATCCCTTTTTAAAAAATCTTGAATATTTAAAGTTTGATTCTTTGAAGTAGATAGTTCTAAGTTTATTATAATTTTGTAAATAATATTACTTTAGTTAAGGACTTATTGAATACAAAATCAAAACTTTATCGATTTACTGGACACAAAATTGAAAATTCACAAACTTAGTTATTAGACATTTTTTAAAGTTTGGAAACTATATAAACACAAATGAAAAGGTAGGAGTAAGGTTGTAATTTAAGTTGGGCTATCCTACCTTAGAAAGTAAATAAAAAATGTAAATGAATGCAAACACATAAAATTAAAGTTAGATAAAACAAAAGTAATGAGGTCACACATAAACATGTAACACATCTAGAAGGGAAAAAAGAAGTAAAATGAACAAGTGATAGATGAATCAATGAGTGGACATAATTACAAAAGTCTTAACATAGATAAGTGAAATGATAACTCCAAGGTAAGCTGCCATCTCAAAAATAGAGGAGAAGTGGGCGTTAAAGGTGGCAGCAATAGCAAGACTGGCAAAACAGTCGAAAACTCCATAATCAATCTTACATTCCAAGAACTTAGACATCAAAAGTGGAGTGAAACAGAAACTTATAAAGCAGCGAAGAGTGGGGATGTCCTTATCCAAATGAGTTGACATCCAAAAACAGAAAGGCATCATAAACAGCCGAATAAAAGATGTACGAACATCGGCATCCGTCTTCTTCCTCTTCTTCTGGTAACTAGTTTGCGCTTGCGGGCCATCATCTTCTTTATGCATCTCTTCCCTCATAATTCTACACTGCTAAACACCTTTGTTTGTTTTAATTTATAGAATGCAATTCAATCAAAATACACACCAGATTTCAAGCATTTCATTCGGGACACGGTTACAGATCCATTCAAACCCCAAACCTCTATCATCACCACTTGACATGTGTATATTCTGTTCAAAATATTCTCTAACATTTTTTTTTTTTTTTTATACCTAGGTTTATATCTCATTTTAGTCCTCCAACTTTGAGGTTTGCTCTATTTCCGTCCATAAGCTTTTAGGTTTGTTTTATTTTAATCCTTGTCCACCTTAATCCGTTTTTGTTGTCCGGGTTATCTTTAACTTATTTGGATTGAAACTTATGCTTATATTAGTATGCTAATACATATTCTCAAAGCCATGTCTTTAATTTGTTAAAATTGAAATAAAAGTGAAGACCAAAATGGTTGTTTTTTTTTTTTTTTTTTTTTGAAGTCCAGTGAGTAAAATAAAACTTTTAAAAGTTCATAGACAAAAATAGAACAAACTTGAAAATTTAAGGACTAAAATGGACAATTTAATTTAAAAGTTCAAGGATCAAAATATAGAATAAACTTGAAAATTTAGAGACTAAAATAGGAGTTAAACCTCCTTTCTATTATTCTTTCTCTGATCCCTAATTGGGAATCGTTGGTGTATAAATCAAGGGTTTCATCCCTTTCTTCAGTGTGTAAAGAAAATTAGATATTCTCTCTGTAATGGAGCTTCATTATCTACTATGTCAACTTTATTTTAGATGCCAAAAGCATAAATTTAACTTTAAAATGTAAATTATACTTTTTAAAACAACTGCTTATGAGTATAGAAAAAAAAAATAGAAAAAATACACTTTTGGTCCCTAAAGTTTGAGTTAGGTTTCATTTTGGTCTCTGAGTTTTCAAACTCAACAAAATTACCCCTAAGGTTTGAGTTAAGGAGTAATTTTGTCCCTGCCGTTCAACTTCCGTGAAATCACTAACAGAGAGATGATGTGGTGCTCATTAAAATGACCTCGCATTCTTAAGTGGCTATTGACATGGCATTATTTTTGAAGTTTTACACTGGATGAGGTGGCATAATTTAAAATTTCACGTGTTTCCCCAAATGAAACATAAAAAGAAAAAAAGAAAATCAGGTCGAAGTCCCTCGTCTTCCCCCTTCTCGTTCGTCTTCTTCATCCTTCGATTAGGGTTCTGAAGATTACGACAAATTTGAAGCTGGATGTCACGAAAAATACCACAGAAAGTTCTGAAAATTTCAATGGACAACTTTGATGGAAGTTCAGAGTCCATAAGAGTCCATGGTGGTGCAACTAAGAACCCTACGTACTGTTACTGTGGGTTACAAGCTCGATTAATAACTTCATGGACAAAGAGGAACCCTGGACGAAGATTCTATGGATGTTCTGGTTACAAGGTATGTATTCTTTTGTTTATGACCAGTTTATTCAATATTCGGATGGTTGCAATTTTTTTAGATGCTCGTCTTCTCGTCTTCTGTTGTGTAGGGGAATGGTTCGGGTTGTGTGTTTTTTTATTGGGGTGATCCGGAAGTAGTAGAACACAGCAAGGAAGTGATTAACAAACTAAGAGATGAAGTTGGCCGATCGAAGAAGATTTGCACAAAAAATTCGCTGATTGGAGTGATTGTATTGTATAATAATTGTAGTATTGGTGGGCACTATTGTGTATTTGGATTTTGATTAGGAGGAACTGTAAAGTTTATGGATACATGAAGGTGGTGATGATTTGTTTTTGGGCTCTTGTAAGGATTAGCTCTGCTGTAGCTATGTTGTTAATTTTATTGAACATTGATGGATTTTGCTTCATCTTTGGTCCATCTTATCATCCCTGTTCTTTACCTTATGTTGCTTACATAGTTTGGAAGTTGATAACTAATAAGCACACCTTGGTAGTAATGTCAGGTTTACAGTTTTGGTCCCTATTGAATTTATACACTTTTTGGTCCCTGTTGTAAGATATACACTTTTTGGTCCCTGATTACAAACTTGTGCAACATATCCATGTTTAAACACAATGAAAATATACACAATGGGATGTTTGTAATGTAAGGTTTACAGTTTTTGTCCCTATTGAATTTATACACCTTTTGGTCCCTGATGTAAGTTATAAACTTTTGCAACTTTGGCCCTGTTTAAGCACAATGAAAATGTACACAATGGGATGTTATGCACTTTTGGTCCCTGTTTTACAAAATGAAAATATACACAATGGGATGTTATGCAGTTTTGGTCTCTATTTTACACGTTCTAGCACAAACTTGTGCAACATATCCTTGTTTAAACAGATCATGACAGTGTTAAAGTCCCTGTTTTACAGAATGAAAATATACACATCTAGCTATTATGCACTTTTGGTCCCTGTGTTTACATGTTTCCAGCACAAACTTGTGCAACATATCCCTGTTTAAACACATCAGTACAGTGTTTGAGTCCCTCTTTTACACTCATAAACACAATGGGATGTTTTACAACTTTGGGCCCTGTTGTACACGTTTATATCACAACCTTGTGTATCATATCCTAGTTTTACTAGAATGAAAATATACACACAACAATGGCAGGTACACAAAAGGATATCCATGTTTTAAACACACAAAAGGATGTACACAAAAGGATACGATGGCTTGTACACATTTACACATCAGTACAATGCAATATAAGAAATCAGGTGGCATTCATTCTTGGGTGATAATATTCAACTACATAAAATTTCCAGAATAAAAGGATGTACACATTTACAAAATAGTAAGCCTACTAGCTGCACAACAAAGTTAGTGTATTTCTATCTATTGGCTTCACAAAAAACTTGTTCCCACCCTTTACATCCTTCCCAAAAAATTACAGATATTCACTGTCAACCCAGTTCATCAGCTTTCCCAAAAAATAGAAGATAAATACTTCAACTCTTTACACTTTTCCCAAAAGATTATAGATTTCCAACCCTTTAGCTTTCCCAAAAAATTACAAAATGCCTATGACCTTCCCACTAATGACAGCCTATTAGTTCTCCCCATCACCTACCAGTTTGAAGGCTTCATCAATGAGATCTTGTGAAATATCTCCTTTCAGGTGGAGCAGTAGATGTTGAGTCGATGATCCAGGTTGAGACCAAAAAACTTACTTCCATTGGCTCTTCCTCCTACTGAAATGATTGAAACATAAACTTAGATTGAAACAGAGATTTAAACACAGAGAAGAAAATACAGATTACACATTTGGTCCCTGTTCGGTAGAAGAATGATACTTAAAGTGGATGGAATGTTAAATCCCATAAAAGTTGTACTTTCCCTCTTCTTTCTTTTGTCTGGCCACTTCTCCTTTACACGACCTCATGCATTATGGCCAACATTTTTACATTTTGAACATGTTACCGTAGATGCTTGTCTTCTCATAGGTTGTGAAGGTCTGTTGCACGATTTTTATACCGCAAGCGTATGGGTCGTCACAAGTAATATAGTGATTTTGAGTATCGAGTATCGTCTCTACAGGGATTGGATTTATTCAACTAATTACCATGAATAATCTTGTTATGCTTTATTTAGAGAACGAAATCTAATGTCGAAAAGATAAACTAAAAAACCAATCTAGCAAGCAAAAGATAAATGGAGACACAATTTGGAGGGATAATTCTTAGAGGGTTGATTTCATCAATTGGACCTTTAATTGCTTAATCAATTAACTAATATGGATTAACTAATCATTTGATTCATAAGTCTAGAAGCCGAATGACAAGGACTCTTCTGTCGGTCTCCTCCTATCTCATACCTTTCAATAAAGAATCTCCTTTCGGTTTCCTCTTTATTTACTTAGCATGACATTACGACCCTTCAATACAACCTCAAATGCTATTTATCTTATCCCGTGTCACTCGGGTAAATAAACGTTAGTCATGCATTCAGTTCTAGTCTAAGCTTATCTCCGTCGAGTTTCCACTTAGTAACGATTCATTTAATCAGTGATCAGGTGATTAAAAACATTAAGGATAAAATGCACAAATGAACAATAATGACAATTAAACCAAATCAATTCATTAATTCAGCAAAGGTTCAACAACTAAATCAATCTCAAAGAATTTAGGAATTAACTACTCATAATCACTAAAATCCAATAATTCCTAATCACAACAATTCTAGAAACTAAAACATAAAGGAAAAGGGAAGAGAAATGCTCATAAAAGTGTCGATCTCCTCGAACCATGACGACCTCCTTCAATCCCGAGCTCCAAAAATCTTCAACAAAGGTCCAAAACTCTCCCAAAAATCCTCAATTTTAGTGTGGACACTAGAATGGGGTGAAAACCCACAAATTGGCTCTCCAAACTTGGATGCAAATGACCCCTTTTATAGTTGTTCAGCAGGCGTAGCTTCGCGACGCTACGTCACAGCGTTGTGACGCTCTGACATCATCTTGTCTTGGGCTCTAAGTCGTTGCAGCGTCAGACGCTAAATGGACATCGTCGCGACGCTACCCAATTTCTAGATTCTTCTTGCGCAGCTACCAAGCGTCGAGACGCTTTGGCCTAGCGTCGATCTTGAATGGCCCGATTTTGACTCAATTTTTGGGCCTCCAACTTTCTTTTGGCCCAAATGCTTCTTGTAATGGATTTTGGACTCTTTTCTTGACCCAACTTGATAATTTAAGGCTTGGAATTCATGAATTTGGGCTTCTAACTCATTCTTTTTTGGATTTTGGACTTGGATCTACAATGGATTTCTCCAAATTGCTCAAAAAGTCTCCAAAATCATCCAAATTCTCTCAAAAATCCGATTTTTCTTCTTTGACTCGGTTTTGTAAAATTTAAACAGAAAATAACATTAAAGCACACAATTCAAGCACAAAACTAGCTAAAGTTAATAGGAAAATGATAGCATTTTTGCATGCTATCAAGGTCCAGCTTCACTTGCATCTCTCTTTCGTTGCCTTCTTGGCCGTCCTGGGGGTCGTTTAAGCTTAGGTGGTTGTAGTGGGTCTGCCGAAGTTTTTGGCCAAAGATTTGACCCATTCATAGGTTTGAGGAAGCTTGAGTATGTCTTCATCAATGTATCTTTATGGTAAAACTTGTCCACAGAATCTTCAGGTTTATGTTTCCTAAAGTAGATACATTGGATTGCATGGACACATGGGATTCCAGTCAAGTCCCACTTCCGACAACTACATGTTCGCTTTTCCAAATCTACTACAAATTGAGCAACCCCCACCTCAACCTCGAACAATAGATTTCCAGGCCATAAGGATATTGCATTGTCTAAATGTTTCTTTTCCTTTTCTAGCTTCCCTTGAATCTTTGGCCCTAAATTTCCCTCTAGCCTATCGTAAATCTCACACTTCTTTGTGATCCTAGTCATTACAAGCTTGCGAATGATTTCTAACATCTGTATTATAGGCTTGTCTCGCACTTGACCAATAAAAGCATTAAATGACTCACTATTGTTGTTTAGAAGAAGGTCAGACTTTCAACTAGTTTGGAAAGAGTGTTGTGCCCAAAACTTGGAAGGTATGTTCTTGACGTACTGATAGGCATTGACATCAAGTTTCCCCAACTCCTCCATAGCTCCATCAAACTTAGTTTCTATTGTTGCTTGGGCAACTTTCCAAAACCAGTTCTTCAATGCCAATCCCTTGAATTTCTTTGGAAATTGGCATACAAATGCCTTACACAAAATCGATGATCCAGTCCTGGAAATACGTCATTGAAGGTGGGTACCAATCCCTACAGAACAAACCAAAAATGAAACCAATACAAAAATTTAGATACTCACATCATACCAATAATTATCCTTTCTAAATACTTGCACAGAACTAACACAAATTTTTAGATACTTTAGATACTTGAACAACATAACAAACATGATAATTTCACAGAAAACCAACACACAAATTTAGATACTTTCACAACATAACGAACCTTTTGTTGCAAATGATCCTATGTCACTTTCGAGTAGACGAAGAAACCATGTCCAACTGGTCTTCATTTCTTCTTCAACTAGAGCCCATGCTATTGGGTAAATGTCGTCGTTCCCATCCGTTCTAACCACAGACATAAGGTGTCTTTGTCATGGACCCTTCAAGTGCCATGCATCCAATGAAATGAATGGTCTACATCCTACTAGAAACCCATCATCTTTGAAGCCCTTCAAGAAAATGTAGAGGCATCTACATACAGGATTACTATCCTCATGCACCCTATCATACAATATTTTCACAGATGAACCTTCATTTAACCTCCGAAGTTCAACACAATAATCCCACAACCGTTGGTATTATGCAATAATGGTCACATTAATTTGTTTAACTGCTTTCTTTCTAGCCCTATATGTTTGGCTCTTCGAAAGTTGACAATTAAGCTCACTCTTCACTGTCTCAATAATATCAACCAACCTCCAATTGGATTGTTGTCTAAACCTTGACATGTATCTTCTAGCAATCCATGAAGATTTCAAGTTTCGATTGGTGAACTCCCTACAACAACTATGCTCGCTTTTGTAGGTCTTTACTTGAAAAGTGGCCTCCCCTTGACCAACACTAGCATGTAGTCTCCAAGTACATCCTCCATCACAAGTAGTCATGACCCAGTTCTTGTCATTCTTTATCAATCGAATATTATATTCTCGTTTAACTGTAGACTCTTTTATGGCCTCCTTCAATACCTTGAAGTGTTAAACTTCATTCCAATAATGAATTCGATCCTTTCCATATCTATGTCTTCTCTAAACTCAAGATCACCGGTCACTCTTCTTCCACTTGAATTTACTGGAGAATTCAATGAAGGGTTAAAATCCCTTGGCAGCGAAAACGATCAGGACCATTCTCGAATTAAAATTCAATTTAGAAAAAAACAATACGTTGGTAATATAAAATAGAAACAATTTTCTACAAAATTTTGATTAAGCATGTTGTAAAAATGATCTAAACGATTTAGATTTGAATTGCTTACATGATTTGAAGACTGAAAACTGCACAATGCTCCTAATCACGTTCTTTGTTATCCCAGTGAACACCACCGCAATGGATCACCCACTATTCTCTTGGATTACTGAGATTCTGGCTTGTGGGAACCAAATCCATCTTGGAAGGGAAAAATTCAGCAAGGTATGGCTGCTGTATTTTTGGTTGGTTGAGAGAGAATTTTTTTGAGAGAACTGTATTCTGTTACTTGCGTGAGAGAGAGTAAAAATGTGACTGATCCAAAACCATCCCGCCTCCACTAACGTAAAAGATGGGATGGGAGTTATCCATAACTTCCTGATCAATCTTAGCTGTTGAATGGATCAAAATGATCTTGGTCGTCAATCAATTAAATAATAATTATTTAGTTAATTAATTCATTCATTATAATTAATTTAATTAAATCAATTATAATATAAAGTATTTAATTCAATTTAAATCATATTTAATTGAATTAAATTGGTCATTCAATTAACTCTCAATTAATTGGTTCCCATAATAATTAAATATCAAATTCTTAATTAATATTACAATTGAATCAAATTCAAGTTTATCTCTCTCATTTAACCTATAGTTTTAATGCGCATTAAATGTACATAAACTATGGTAGTAATTTGATTAAATCACATTTAACCAAATTAAATTAAAATTAATTCATTCATGAATTAATTAAATATCACGTATTTAATTAAATTCATTTTCTCTCTTTAATTAATTTTGAATCACATCCAAAATTAATTTTATTATAAAGTTTTAATTCTCTAATTAAACTTATACCATAATGTATCTCCATACATTACATTAAATCCCTTAATATTCAAGACTAAATAATCTCAGTATCTGTTACGAGCTAGCATGTGGACCTACTGGACCTACAGATCAGAAGCTCCAACGATACGAGATTAACTGGCTAAACTCATTAACCAAGTTAATCAACATTCGTTAACTGTGTGTCACTCCACTAAAGACCCACAGCTGCACTCTTCTCACTGTAGAATATTTCTTTGTCCACGGATATCGACCAATACAGCAAGTCAATCCTTCACAAGTGTTCGTAACACCAACTGGATAATATTACCATTTTACCCCTAGGTTACCTTTGGATCCTTAAGTACAACTGATCCCTCTAATGAACAACTTGTTTAGGGTCCAACCACTAAACAAAAATTCCTTTTGGGCGAGGAGAGGACAACACACTTTTGTTCAAGCCTCGGAATCAGTCTTTAAGGGAACACACATCTACTTGTCCCAATAGGGGAAGGAGTGAATTCCATCTTGTACTATTATGTTCCCATCCCCCATTCGGGCTTGCCCCTGGAATGGTAGGATTATTGAGTCGGCAAACAGGCCACTCTCACCCATACAAATCTAAGGACAATTCCTCCTGAAAAGGGATTCATAACAAACTCAGGATTGAGATTGAGTTTCCTAGGTCATCCTATTGAAATAGAAACCTAAACTAACGGTGTTACATCTAGAGGTTATTATTTCGCGGTCCGGTCTTATGCAAACTCATTGCATAGGATACCCCCACTCGCATGTCTCCTACATGGATGCTTTGAATCATTACATATGTATCGAATACAAAGTGGGTTGTATCACATAGTGTCACCAGGATAAGGTACCCAATTTTATCCCTATACTATAGACCTTTTAGTTTGTCATTTGAACATCGATCCCCGTATGTCCCCACATACTAGTCCAAGTTTCATTTAAACAACCTTGGATCTTAGTTTATTGGATTTAGGCTTTATTAATGCAAACTCGATTATTCAATTACTAAATAACTGAATCACTCAAATAACACTTTATTGAGATCGATTAATTTATTTCATTTACTATCTACGAGTTTTAGGGCATAAAACCCAACATTCAAATCACTAGATGATTGATAATTCAATCCCACATTTGCATCAATAGAAATGTGTGCCTCGAAAGATTCATTTGCCTCAACAGAACCCTCGTCGCTAGAATCTTCTCCTTCTTCATATTCATCTTCGGAGTCACATTCCATATTGCCAGATTGAACTTCATTCTCTTCACAAGTCTCATTTGTACCCTCACATCTTCGTCGTTATCATCGTGGCCATCATTTGTTTCATCTTCTGACTCATCTTCAGTCCATTCTTCATCACAATACTCGAATGGATCTTCCACTACAACTTCCAAATGGTTTTTGTTAGTTCCTTCCACAACATTTTCCTTTTCCCTCTCATGACTCTATATCTTCCTCGTCACTTCCTTCCTTATCAAGAGACTCGTAACTCACTTCCTTAGGGTACCACTCTAAATACATTGTCTTAACCTCAGTGTTAGGCACAGTAAAATCTATAATTTCTCTATGCATCATCCTATCCTCTAGGAGCATTATTTCAACCATATCCAAAATATCGCCATCCATCAGAATCATCTTATATCCAATACTCAATGTTTTCCCTTGCACAACTGAACCAAACCAAGCTGCATTATATACACCTACTTATGTTGTGAAGACGGATAATTCTAGGATCGTTAGGCCACTAGGTTCTACGTCTTTCACAATAGAAACCTTTCCCCCAAAATACTAAACCTTAGGTCTATTTTCTATTCTCCCATTGTAGTGAAATGTGTGATGGTGAAGTGCCTAGAAGACCTCCATGTTGAATGTTTGGGAAATCGACACCGGACACGGAGGAGGAAGGTTCCTCCCTCCCTCGTTCCAGACCTCCCTCCCCTTTCTCATTATTTATTTTTTTTTTAAAAAAAATCATTGAAGAAAAAGAAGAGAAGAAGAAAGAAGAGAAGAAGAAGAAAGAAGAGAAAAAAAAATTCAGTCGCCGGCAGCCGGCGGCAGAGGTGGCGAGCGGTGGCTGCCGGTCGCCGGACTTAGGAAGAAGAAGAAGAAGGAGGGAGAAGATGGAGAAGAAGAAGAAGATGATGAGAGAGAAAGAGAGAAAGAATAAAAAAAATAATAAAATATTAATATTTTATTTTTTAATATTTTTTATTTAAAAAATATATTTTTTTATATTAAAATAATAGTGTCACATCAGCAACCGTCAAAATTTAACAGAAAATTTGACGGTAGGGACCAAAGTGCTCCTTATCTCAAACCTCAGGGGTATTTTTGTTGAGTTTGAAAACTTAGGGACCAAAGTGTCACTTAACCCAAACCTCAGGGACCAAAAATGTATTTTTCCCTTCTTTTTTTATTCCTCAAATTTGATTTAGCAGGTATAAGTTTAAATCAGATGGATGGAATTCTTTTGATCAAATGGTCGAGATGTAACCAAATTTTAAGTTAATGAGATGGAAAAAATTCCACGTCAATAGCCACTTCAGAATGTCAGGTCATTTTAATGAGTGCCACATCATCACCCCATTAGTGATTTCACGGAAGTTGAACGACAGGGACCAAATTGCTCATTAACTCAAACCTCATGGGATAATTTTGTTGAGTTTGAAAACTCAGGGACTAAAATGAAACCTAACTAACCTCAAGGACCAAAAGTGTATTTTTCCCAAAAAAAAAACAATATTTTAAAAAACCTTACTAAAATTATGTTTCATTCTCATATATTTGTAAAGATAATCCAACCATCTTTTCTTTTGGGGCACTTGCACATATAGCAAAATAGGTCAAAATAATTTTAGATATAGCAAAATCTAAATTTATTTGCAAATATAGTAAAATCTAAGAACCAACCCGTGTATATGACTAAAAAGTCCATAAAACACGCTATCACTTATAGAAGCCTATCAACGACTATCAGTGATAGAATTCTCATCAATAATATCGGCGATTATCACTGATAGAATTCTATCGTCTATCAATGAATATCACATAAAATTTAGTTAAATTTGAGTATCTAATTACATATTAACGTTTTCATTTTATATCTTCTTTTCCTAGAATGTGCACGAGCTCACTTCTCAAAACCAACATTACTAAGATATTCTCCATATATTGCATGTATCAACTTTATCCATTTCATATTTTATTCAAATTCATCCATTATACAAGCTTTTATGCAACTAATATAAATCTTTACGCTGCTTATACGAATAGCAAAATAGACTTTTTCCCTTACTAATAGTCACTTATAAATCAATGATATTAATAACTATCACAAATAGAATTTATTTGTATTGAAGTCTACAATCACTGATAGACTCCTATTATTTGATAGAATCATATTTGTATCGAGGTATTGAAATCTATTAGTGACTATCATCAATGAAATTCTTTGATCTATTAAATAGTAAAAGTCTATCAGAGACTGTCATTGGTAGACTTCTATCATTGATATAATTCTATATATATTGAAGTATATAACTGATAATCACTTACATAATCATATTTGTATTGAATTTTTGTGACAATCGACAATAGACTTAATACAAATAGAATTTTATCGGTGATAGTTATTGATAAACTTCAACAAATAAAATTTAGTTCAATTTGAGCATTACTAATGTTTAGGTGATAGACTATATATCATTGTGAGTGAAATCTTTTAGTGATATAAACCTATCGCTGATAGACTTTAATCACAATTGCAGATATTAGTGATTAAAACTCTATCACCGATAAGTGATAACTCAAATGATAGATTTTCAATACTATCAGCGATTGTCACCGATAAACTTCAATACATATAGAATTATATATATGATAGTCATTGATAGATTTCAATATAAAAAATCTAGTTTAATTTGAGCATTTCAATTTCTTTTCATTTGGATTCCTCTTGCATTTGCGTTTTTCACCTGTGGCCATGACAAAGATAAAATAATGAACCCAACGTCAATCGAACACGCAACCTTCAAATCTGGAGTCAGACGCGCTACCATTGCGCCACAGATTCAATTGTCATGAATAGTAAAATTTATTTATTATTAATAACAATAAAAAATAAATCGAGCAATAAAAATGGGATTTGAACCCGACTTGATTAAAATCTATCACTGATAAGTGATAACTCAACTGATAGACAAGTGATAGTCATCGATAGACTTCAATACAAATAAAATTCTATATGTGATAGTCATTGGATAGATTTTAATACAAAAAATTTAGTTCAGTTTGAGCATTTGAAATTCGATAGTGATTGATAAAACTATCAATGACTATCATTGATAGAATAAAGGGCAAAACAGGAATAATAAAAATTCATTTTTAACAGAATTGTCATATTTGCAATTTTTCTCAATTTAGTTATATTTGCAAATAGGAAAACATAAATTGCTGCCATTACAATAACGCCTATAACAAATTTAACTTTCTGGAAGGGAAAAAAAAGTAAATAAATAAAAATAAAAAATGAGATAAAATAATGAACCCAACGTGAATCAAACACACAACTTTCTAATCTGGAGTCAGACGTGCTACCATTGCGCCACGGATCCAATTGTCATGGTTTGTAAAATTTATTTATTATTAATAAAAACAAAAAATAAATCGAGCAATAAAAATGGGATTTGAACCTGACTTGATTAAAATCTGTCACTGATAAGTGATAACTCAACTGATAGACAAGTGATAGTCATCGATAGACTTCAGTACAAATAAAATTCTATATGTGATAGCCATTGATAGATTTTAATACAAAAAATTTAGATCAGTTTGAGCATTTGAATTTCGATAGTGACCGATAGAATTATCAATGAATATCATTGATAGAATAAAGGGCAAAACAGGAATAATAAAAATTCATTTTTAACAGATTTGTCATATTTGCAATTTTTTTCTCAATTCAGTTATATTTTTTTTAGCACATTAACATTTGGGGGTAGGAGGAATTCGAACCTCTGACCTCTTGGTCGAGAGTACATGCCAATTACCGCTAAGCTATGCTCGCTTTGGCCTCAATTTAGTTATATTTGCAAATAGAAAAACATAAATTGCTGCCCATTACAATAACACGCGTTACCATTGCACCATGGATCCAATTGTCATGATTAGTAACATTTATTTATTATTAATAAAAATAAATAAATTGAGCAATAAAAATGGGATTTGAACCCGACTTGATTAAAATCTGTCACTGATAAGTGATAACTCAACTGATAGACAAGTGATAGTCATCGATAGACTTCAATACAAATAAAATTCTATATGTGATAGTCATTGATAGATTCTAATACAAAAAATTTAGTTCAGTTTGAGCATTTCAATTCCTTTTTTTTAATAGTGGGAATGACAAAAAAAAAACAGATAAAATTCTAATAAATGATGTTGATGGTCGATTTTGGTCAGAGGGAACTCACCTGACCTTCACGTGCCACCAATGGTAAATTTGTAGATGAGGGGGGAAGACGTGGCCTGCAAGATGGAAAACCTGCACACCGGTGTGGTGCTAGCCACACCGACTTCGATGCTTAAGTCAGAAAACGGAGATAGGAGGGCTAGAGAGTAAGAGAAGAGAGTAGAGAGTTTGGGTCCCCTTTTTCGGTGGCAAAGAGGGGTATAAATACTTGCTCGGGCTCCTAGGGTTTGGAGGCGTTCTGGGACGAAGCAGGCTGGACCGAGGCGGCTGGAGGCGGTAGGGGTCGAGCGGGGCGAACGGACTCGGCCCGCGCAAGCGGGCCGAGTGGTCGGCCTCAGCTTTTGGCTAAGGCCGACCGTACGGGTCGGGCCACGTTGGCCTGGGCCGTCGGGCTGGTCTTCCTCTGGGTCATCTCTTGGTCCCATCTCTGCCCGGTTGTCCTCGTCAGCTCCTTGTACACCATGGTGATCCAAAATTACCTATAAAAAATGATATCAGTCTATCAGTGACTATTAGAGATAGAATTCTATCAATGATAGTAACTGATAGACTTCTATTAGAAACTATTACTGATAGAATAAAGGGTAAAACGAGAATAATAAAATTTCATTTAACAGATTTGTCATATTTGCAATATGTTTTTTTAAAAAATTGCTATGTTTGCAAATAGGAAAACATAAATTGCTATCCATTACAATTACTCTTTTCTTTTCGATATGGATTCACAAGAAATTGTGCATATATAAAATCATAGCTTTTTCAAGGAAATCCTTATAAATACTTATATACACATAAAAATGTCAAACAAATTTTTTTTTAATAAAAAATGACCTTTTTAAACCTATTTCCTCACGAATTGTTCTTTCAATCAACCTCTCCCACCCTTGATTTCATGATAGGATTAAACTATTTTTTTTATAAAAAAAAATCATTTCCTTCCTTGATTTACGAAATCTAGTTTGTTTGTCATATCTTACTATATTTTTCAACGTTCAATGGAAAAAACAGCAAAAACAGAAGAAAATGAGAAGAATTCTCAAGGGTTTCAAAGAAATAATGAGTGCATGAGAATCTTTGTTCTAGTAACATTTGTGAGTAATGATTTCTTCTCCTTGTTCAAGGATTTGATATTTACCACAATGAAATTATTTTTATGTCTAATAGGGTAGTTTAATACACTTACTTGCATAATTTTGAATAATTTTGAATAGATGTTGAATTGATGTTGTTAAGATATATTGTAATCTTTGTTTAAAAAAAAAGATATATTGTAATCTTTATTAAAAAAAAAAAAAGATATATTGTAATCTTCGTAGTTTTATCTAGGATTATAAAACTAGGATTATAGGTAGTTTAGATTTAGATACTTTATTTATTTAAGACAATCAATTTTAAATTGAGGATATGTTTGGCCTTTTTTTCATAAGGGTATTGATATGGTCTTATCTAGTTGTCCAAGTTCTTTTTTGAATGACTAGAGGAGACACCCCACTAAATTAGTATGTATAAATAAATTCAACATAAACTTCTAATCATAAACATTTGATAGCAATATTATGTTAATCAAAAAAAAAAAAAAAAAAAAAAAAGATAGCAATATTATGTAATATCGAATGATTTAATGACAATGTCATAAATTATAAGTTGAACGAGTACTAATTTAAGAGACATGAGACTGAACAAATTTGAGGAATTCAAATGCAACTTTGACTAGGATGAAAGCTAGGTAGGAAATTTAGAAGAAAACAAGCATAGTTTTCAAAAATTAAAAAAAAAAAAAAAAAAAGACGAGGCCTATATTATTAGCAATTTTACCATTAAATTTAAAAAGTTACATAAAAACTAAACAAACAAAGATGTGAAGTTCACCAATCTCTTTAGAAAATAATTAATTAAAAAAAAAAAGAAAAAAAGGCAAACCAATCACTGTCTAAGAAACGTAAAAATAAATACAAAGAAGGTGAGAATCCCCCAATAGAAAAACAAGTCCCCAACAATTGTAAAGCTAACATTGACACCAATAGCCATAGTGATACCCATCAAAGAGTTCAAAATGGCATATTCAATCCGACACCGATTGGATCGAGATACACAAATCGCTGTGAAACAGAGGCATTGAAGAGAGTAGATGTGGTTGTGCAAATTATTTGTCGCCCAACAGTAGATAGGAACTAAAATGTGTGTAATGAGTTGAAGAAACCTAGTAGCCGATTTAGAAATGTGACGACCTTTAGTCTTTTCCAGCTTCCTCCGATGATGATGATCAACATCAAGCAATACGTCTTTAAGAAGTAGCCACATAGATAAGTGGATGACACCCCAAAGAATAAATCTGAGACATGCTTCGGAGAAACACCAATCAAAAACCTCACTCGTCCACTTTATAAGCCTCTCTGTGGTCGTCTCTAGGCCAATTTTACATAGTTGTGATAAACAAGGGGATAATGACACTAATGTAAAACTATATCCAATAGAGAAAAGAGACGTGCAAATCCAGACCACACCTCGTATCCCTTGATTCTTAACTTCTTCCACATCTATACCTTCATCTCTCACACCGTCCACCATGTTTATTTTCTTCGATGCTTTCGGATTTGCTTTCACTTTCGTTACACTCCCAACTAAAATGCAGCTGAAGAAACTGAAAAATAAGAGAGTTGGAGAGAAAAAAAAGGCAAGAGGAATGAGATTTAGTTGGGAGTTTGTTGGGATATTTGACTCATTTTCATTTCTAATTAGATCAAATATATAATTATTATTAGTTGTAATGATGGGTGATTTTGTAATTTCTCCTTTAACTTCAACTCCTCAATCAAAATTATCTTATTGAAAAATTAATTGCTTAAAAAAATTGTTTGATTTTCACACTTTATCTTTCTAGCTTTTTATTTGAGAGGTACAAACATTTATTAGTTGGTACTTGGTAGATACGGTCACATTAAGGGGTTGTTTGGCCTCGTGTGTTGGTTATAATAGTGGGGTCTATTATAGTCCCCTCAGTGTTTGGGACATGCATCAACAAAAATAAGAGGTGAAGTGAGTTATTTTTACCCCATGTTACTACAGTAACCACCATTCAACCCACCCGATTATTCTATTCATTCTCTACAGTAATTCTCTCCTCTCTTCTTTCATGTGACTCCTTGACTTTTCCGGTGGTCGCTGACGACTTTTCCAGCGACCGATTTTTTATTTTTTATCTTTCTTCTCAATCTCATTTCAAAAAATATAAAATACGAAAATAAAGAAAAAAAAAGAGGTAGAAGAAAGAAAGGAAAAAAGAGGGAAAAAAAAAATTTGTTTCTGGAAAATTTGTTGGTGGTCGCCGGAACAGTCGGAAAATTTCTAGGGAGTTAGATAATAGGTTGTCTTTGTACATGAGTTTTATTACATAATTACTTTTGATAATGAAGTATATGAATGTTTATCTTCATCGTACCATATTTTTCATTCCAAATTATACTCATCGTATTCAAGTTTACTGTGATCATAATAAGGGAAAAATACACTTTTAGTCCCTGAGGTTTGTGTTAGGTTTCATTTTGGTCCCTGAGTTTTCAAACTCAACAATTTAGTCCCTGAGGTTTGGTTTTAGTTTCATTTTGGTCCCTCCATCCATTTTTCCGTTAGTATTTAACAAATCGCTGACGTGACATTGATTTTTTAATTAAAAAAATGTATTTTTTTATTTTTTAAAATATAAATATATTAAAATAATAAAAAAAATTTATTTCTTTTTTTTTTATCATTTCTTTTCTTCTTTCTTCTTCCTCTTCCCCATAACCCCATCGCCGGAGCCGCCAGCTGCCGGAGGCGGCGGCTTTTTTTTGTTCCTCCTTTCTTCTTTCCCTAAAATTTCAGCTTTTCTTCTTTTAAAAAAAAAACGAAAGAGGGAGGGAACCACGCCGCCGACAGCAGCAAGACCCACGCCGGTGACTGCTGCAATACCCACGTCGACAACTCTAACAGACCCACGTCGGTGACTGCTGCAATACTCACAGCCGCTAGCCACGCAGCGCGCGTCTGTACCCACAACGAGATCTGGAATGGAAAACCCACAACTGCTACATTTCGGGACCCACGACGAGATCTGGACTGAATCGTCGCTCGTTCACCTCTCTCTCCCTTGCACCGCTCGTTCTCTCTCCCTCGCATCTCATCTTCGCCGGCAAGTCGATCCTCCTCCATCTTCTTCGTTCTCTTTTATTTTCAGCTCGAGTAGCTAGATCTCACCGCGATTCAGTCCACGCCCGTCGAGTTCAAACCCACGCCAGATCTCGCCGGAAAGGGGTTTCAAAAAAGGCGGTGAGAGAGAGAGGGACGGTGAGAGAGAAGGAGACGGTGAGGGAGAGAGAAAGAAAGAGGAAAAAAAAGTTACCGGTCGCCGGCGAGCGGCGGCTCCAGCCACCGGTGTGATTGAAGAAGAAACCCGCTGGTCTGAGACTCTGAATGAAGAAGAAGACAGACCACTTGGGTGATTGAAGAAGAAGAAAGGGAAGAAATAAAAATGAAGAAATAAAAATTTAAAAACAATAATATATTTTATATTTTTTTTATTTTAGTATATTTATATTTTAAAAAATAAAAAAAATGATTTTTTAATTAAAAAATCAATGCCACGTCAACAATCCGTTAAATACTAACGTAAAAATGGATGGAGGGACCAAAATGAAACTAAAACCAAACCTCAAGGACTAAATTTTTGAGTTTGAAAACTCAGGGACCAAAATGAAACCTAACCCAAACCTCAGGGACTAAAAATATATTTTTCCCTAATAATAATTAAAAAAAATATTACTCAAGTTTTTATTTATTTTATTTGATTCTTTTGATAATGAAGGTAAAATGAGTTTTCAATAAGCATTTACCACTTTTATGTTGGAAATACAGAAATGAAACAAATTTGATTTTTCTATATGAAATCATATATAAAATGACTTATTTTGTGAAAAAAATCACGACTCTAAAACAAAGAAAATCAACCCTTACCTTAGGTTATTTTTGTTTCCTTTTAAGTTAAACACATAATTTAACGCCTATACCCAAAACTTTTTTTTTTTTTTTTTACAACTAAGCCCAAACATTTTTTCATTGATATTTGCAAAATATGATATTTGACGTACAAAATTGTGTGAGGAAAATAAACAAAAAAGTTAGGAAAAAAAGCAGCAGTTTGAACCTTTGATTCAGAACCCCATGTTAAAAAAATCAACACTCCAAAAACTAGTACAAAAAAGGGCTTTGATGACGGGCGTGCGTCCGACATCTATACGTTTGTCATCATAGGTTTTAATGATAGACACTCTTCGATGAAGGATAATGTTTATCATTAAAACCGAAAATGACAGTCACTTTTTATGTCAGTCATTGCATGACATTAAAAGTTAATGTCCGTCATTAAATGTGTCTGTCATTAAATGTGTCAACTTGTATGGTAACCAAATATTTGCTTAATTTCATTCCAATAAGTCAATTAACCAATTTTTTTCATACAAGTTTGATATAAAAATAAAAGGGAAAAATACACTTTTGGTCCCTGAGGTTTGGGTTAAGTGACACTTTGGTCCCTGAGTTATCAAACTCAACAAAAATACCCCTGAGGTTTGAGATAAGGAGCACTTTCGTCTCTGCCGTCAACTTTTTTGTTAAATTTTAACGGTTGCTGACGTGACACTATTATTTTAAATTTTTAAAATAAAAATATTAAAATAATAAAATAATATTATTTTTATTATTATTTCTCCCTCTCTCTTCTTCTTCCTCTTCTTTATCTTCGTCCTCTTCATCCTCTTCCTTCTCCTTCTTCCTATCTCCGGTGGCCGGTGGCCACCGCTCGCCGCAGCCGTTGTCGGCCGCCGGCCGCAGTAGCCGACGACTATTTTTTTTTCTTTTTTCCCTTTTCTCCCCCATTTCTTCTTCTTCCTTCTTTCTTCTTTTCTTTCTATTTTTTCTTTTTTAAAAAAAAAAAACAAAATTAAGAAATGAAGGGAGATTAAAGGGAGATTAGATTGACAGCGTGAAGCAAAAGAGAGAGGGAGATATGGCAACGCAACGCAGACGACTGGATTCTTTTTTTTTCCGACAAGTAGACCCAAATCGAAATCTGGAATCGAGATCTGTTCGTGAGAGACCCACTGAGTTTTCTTTTCCGACGAGGCAACGGGAGGCAACGCGGACGACTAGCAACCGAGATCTGTTCGTGAGAGACCCAAATCGCGCGCTCTCTCCCTCTCGATTTCTTTTCTTTTCCGGCGACTAGACCCAAATCGCGAGCTCTCTCCTTTCCTCTCAGGTTGCCCGGGTCGTCGTCTCCTCCCTCTCGGCATTCTTCTCCAGCGACACCGCACGCAAGCTCCCTCCCTCCGGTGAGCATCTCACGTGCGCGAAGAGAAGACCCACGACTCGGATCTGTCGGCAAGGCACGCAGGCAGTAGCGTCTCACCTCCTTTTCCTCTCTTTTCGGCTCAAGCAGCGTGGGACCCACGATGATCTCTTTTCGGCAAGGCACGCAGGCAGTAGCGTCTCTCCCACTTTTCTATTTATAAAAAAAAAAAGAAAAAAGAAAATGAAGAAAGAAAGAAAGAAAAAAAATAGTTGCTGACGGTCGGCGGCCGGCAATGGCGACAGCGAGCGGTGGCCACCGGCTGCTGGAGATAGGAAGAAGGAGGAGGAAGAGTATGAAGAGGAAGAAGATGGAGAAGAAGGAGAAGAAGAGAGAGAAATAATAAATAATAATAAAATATTAATATTTTATTATTTTAATATTTTTATTTAAAAAAAATAAAAAATAATAATTTTTTTATTAAAATAATAGTGTCACGTCAGCAACCGTTAGGAGTTAACAGAAAAATTGACGGCAGGGACCAAAGTGCTCCTTATCTCAAACCTTAGGGGTATTTTTGTTGAGTTTGAAAACTCAGGGACCAAAGTGTCACTTAATCCAAACCTCAAGGACCAAAAGTGTATTTTTCCCAAAATAAAATTACAAAACTCCTCCACTTAAAAGCCTCCAAATGGCAAAGCACTTATGGTTAAAAGCCTACACCTACACTTAAGAAAAACAAAATTCTCGTACATGCAACTTCCATTCTTTTCAACATAATATTGCTCGTACATCAAACTTGAAGAACCTAAGGAAAACAAATTTTAATCAGGTTCAATACTATCTCAATGAATTTTGAACATTACATGAAAAACTATAAACATCTCTTGCCTTACAACTGAAAACAAGGACATCAACACTTAAAAGTAATGAACTTAACATCAAAACTAACTTATCGAAATTTATGAACATAACAACTAAACCAAAACCGGACTAAATTCATCCAGACCAATGAAACGTTCCTTCACCCTACAATGAAAACAATCTCAAATATAACTCCTTTAGTCATAGACACAATCACAAATTGCAATATACATATGTTTAGAAGGATGCACAACAGGTTCTCCCGATGCATTTTAGGGCGTCGAGAAGAAAGTCGAAAAAAGGCAGTCGACAGAACCTCTATGCCGACGCCATTTTTAACGGCGTCGGCAGAAATTGACTTTCTCGACACCATAAAATCCGCGTTGAGAGAAAACATCGTTCAGGGCAACTTGGTATGTGCATCGGTAGAAAGGGCTCTACTGATGCCGTCAACATGGCGTCGACAGAAAGGCATCTGGGATTACTTTCTGCCGACGCCACGTGGATGGCATTGGCAGAAAGGGTCTCTATCGATGCCATTCACGTGGCGTCGGCAGAAAGGAGACAGTTTTTTAATATATATATATATATATATTTTTAATTAATTTAATTAAAAAAACACAATTAACACAATGGCATTTTATTTATTTCCACAAATGAAATTCATATGTTCATACATGATTCCTAATGAGCACATAAATTAAATACATAAATAAAAAAGTTCGTACACAAAATTAAAGAGCTATTAAACAAAAAATAAAAGCGTAACGCCCTTTCGTCACTTAACGAGCTCTCGTGGACTCCAAAAGATACACATGTGTCCAACCATCAACTCTAATCGCCTAGAAAAAAAAAAGAACATAAGCAACAAATCATTATAAAACATAACATCAAATAGACCCTCAACATTCTAAAATTTACTTTGCATTAAACAACTACTAAAAAACATAAGCAACAAATCATAATAGAACATAACAGAGCATAAGAACACAAAGACAAACATAAGCAACAAAGATAATAGAGCATAAGAACTCAATTCTTCATACTTTGTGAATAATTTGTCACCATAGAACTCAAAAAACTTAAGAAGTTATAACCAACAAAACTCTTCATTACCTATCACTGTAACTCTAAAGAAAGCGAAGAGCACAAAGGATCTAATGCATGGATAAGTGGAAAATGATGCAAAATTTTGCTAATCCTTACAAATATAAAATTGTAATTATCTATAAGACATCTACCATGATAACTTATCAAATAGTCAATCAACCTCCACTACAAGAAAAAACACTTTCAGTGGCGCGCGAAACACATCGCTAAAACTCAAAACACGTCGCTAAAAGTTTTACTGACGCGCACGACTTCGTCGCAATATCCGTCGCCATTTCCACGTAGTCATAAGTATTTGCGACGTCTATCGTGGACGTTGCTAAAAGTGCATCTTTAGCAACGTATGCACGTCGGTGTAAGTGATAGATAGGGACGTGTGGACACGTTGCTGAAGACAATTTTAGTGATGTCGGTCTAGTTGTCGCTAAAGAGATCTTTTAGCGACGTTGTAATGCGTTGCTAAAAATGAAGTCTCAGCCAAAGAATTTTTATTGACATGGTACTGTGTCGCTAAAAATGAAATTCCAATCCATTCCAATTTAATAAAGAGAATTTGCAGTGACGTTGTAATGCGTCATTAAAACTTTTTAGTTATTTTAAAAAAACCAATTTCAATATAATAAAAATTGTTTTAAATTAATAAAATTGATATCAATTTAATAAAAAATATTTTAAAATTAATTATGATATGCATATTTAAAGGAGTATCATAAAAAAGAGTCTAAAATATCTTAAAATGTCAAAAGTTTTCAAGATCCAAAAGTCTCACAAAATAAATATAGCACACGGTCAAATATAATTTTGATAACATTATCGTATTTCTCATGTACAATTTTCCATTGCAAAAAAAAAAAAATAATAATAAAAATAAATAAATAAATAAATAAATAAATCCACATAGCTCTTTTAAAGTTTGTTCGAACATGGTATAATTTGTACTCTTGAAGACCATGTATATGATTTGATCTGACACATAAGAAGAAATGAAAATAAAGTAAGCAAGAGAATGAAGATTTTTAAAGTATAAATATATATTCAAAGAAACATAAACAACTTAAATTCATCACATTGACATAAACAACTAAAAAGATCATTAAAGTCATCATGAAACACAAATACTAAACTCATTAAACTAACCAGAGTTATTAAAGTTATCAAAACCCCTAAACTTAATAACATAACAACAAAACTTAATTAGCTTATCAAAATTTATGAACAAAATAACTAAATTAAATTAAACTTATCAAAACTTAGGAACATAACTGTTGATGGTTGAATTTTGCTTAGGGAATTGCCCTTCGCTCCACGCAACGATCAGCAGTGAATTTTGTAAGGAAGCGGGAAGAGCGTGACCTGCAAGTCAAACAAACGCTGCACACCGGTGTGGTGTAGACCACGCGCGCTCCGATGCTTAAGTCAGTCACTAGCCGAAGAACAAGTAGCGTGTCTTTAGGGTTAAGTTTTGCATACCTGTCTGCGCTGGTGGTCTCTCCTTTTGTAGGTCCCCTTAGGGTTTCGGCTGCTCATCACCGGAGCGTTCATGGGCCTTTGGCCCTGGTCGGCCTCGGCATTGGGCCGAGGCCGACCACTTGCTCGGCCTCTCCCTTGGGACGAGGCCGAGCATCATGTCTGGAGGGCCGGATTGGGCTCCGGCCCTTCGGCCTTCTTCTCCTTGGCCTCTTCTAGCTTCTGGGCCGATTCACCGGGGCCCATCCTGCACAAAATATCACAGAACGATTTCTGCCCATAACATTAAGCCCCCACTCTCTATTGGAGTTCCGGGGCATTTCTCGGACTCTAATGGAGAGTTGGAATTCAATCATTCTACTGTAGAAAAACTCATTACTCATGCATAAACCCTCACATTTTGCCTTCTAATGGTGCAACCATTTGGTTGACTCTTTGTGGGGCAAGAAGATTTCTTCCAGTTGATTGTTAGTCAACTTGTGAGTTGGTTTGAAACCAACCTAGCACCTTGGCATTGAGAATCCCATTGGGATCTAGTTGGATGAAAAAGACGAATGGGAAAAGACAAAACGGGGGGCTGCCCGAGGGGGTCAGCCCCCTGCTGCCGCGCCAGGCGCATGCCTGGCGCGACAGGCACCTGCTGCCTGGCAGCAGGTGGGCTCGGCCTCGGCACTTTGCCGAGGCCGAGCAGGCTAGGCCTGCCGTGGCAGGCCTAGCATGAATCGTCCCATCATCATTTCTTTTTTCCTTTTTTTTTTTTTTTTTTTTTGAATTTCAAATTTGAAATCCGAGATTCCCTCCACTTTCGCTCTATAAAAAGCCTCTTCATGCTCTCCACTTTCCTCACCAAACTCTCTTCTCAAGCTTTCTCCAAGGTAGCACCTTTTCCTTTCTTTCATATTCATTGCGAAACGTTTTTCTTGCCATGTCGAGTGAAGAGTCCGTCCATACCGACTTTCATTCCGGGAGCGGTTCTAGCTTTTATGATGAATCTTCTTACTCGGAGGGGGAGGAGAACGTTGAGGAGGCTGAGGATTCCGACCCTTCGGCACCTCCTTCAGTTACGTCATCCTTGGTGACCGAGGCCCACTTGGAGCGCCTTCGGTACGAGTATGGCGTTCCTGACGATGTGCATATGAGGGTTCCGGGTCCGGATGAAAGCTTTTCTCACCCCCCCGTAGGTGAGGTGGCCTTCTACAGAGCTATGTTCAAGTTTGGAGTCCGCCTACCGCTTCCCCTGCTCCTCCAACACTTCCTGACGATCACCGGGCTAGCCCCGGCACAAATTGTGCCTAATGGATGGGCTCATCTCATCGGTTGCATCCTTTTATGGGCATATGGCAACCCGGATGCCACTATGGACCCGGATATTTTCTTTTCTCTGCACTCTATCAGCCGCAGTCCCAACCTTGGGCACCTTTTTTACTATATTAGCGCCAAACAGGGAACCATTGTTAACACCCCCTCATCTGTGAAAAATTGGAGGAGTGGGTGGTTCTTTGTTAGTGGAAATTGGTTAGAAAGAAACCCAGACGGCAGCCATTATGCTGTTTCCACATACTTTCGCAAATATGGTGAGTATTTGCGCGCTTATTGCCTTGATCAATACTTCTAACTCACCTTTCATCTTTCTTACTTTCTCAGTTCCTCGGAGGGCTCGTCGAACTGCAGAAGCTCGCCTATTCGCCGAGGTTGTACGACGGATCCCGCTTTGCCACCGCTTCGGCCCCGACCTCGTCAACCAAGAAAACCTTGTATTCCTCAGACTCGCTCGCCCTTTGTCCAGTAAGCTCCCTCTGCTGCCCTGCTAGCGCTTCTCTTCCTTCCTTTTACTTGACTTTGCCACATTTACTAATTTCATCTCTCTTAAACACAGCGATGCTGCCACGCCTAATCTACGACGGGAGCCGCAAGCAGAAGAAGAATAAGGGTGTGGCAAGCACCTCACAAGCAAACGTCACCGATCTGACCGAGGAAGATTCTGACGCGCCCCAAGTCGCTGCCCGCTCCTCCACCACGGGTCTGAGGAGGTCGTCACGCCGCCGCCCTCCGGTCATTCCTTCTCCGATCAGAGAAGAGGGCACCTCCCTTCCCGTCTGCGTCCTTCCGGAGGACTACTCTGGGACGGGAGACCAAGTGGACATGCTCGCCCATGACCTCCGCTGCTGGCAGGGCTTGCAAACCCATAAACCCGTGGGGGAATTAGGCTACAACGACCCCGCAGAGAGCCTCCAATCTGTCCATCGCCACCTCCGTGAGGTGAGATCTTTTTTTCTGCTCACAATTTGGTTACTCTTTCTTTTTCTGGACAACCTCTTACTGAGTTCTGCTTCTTCCACAGGTTTTCACCAAGGTTACTGTGTCCGCCATGAGCCTGACAAACAAAATAAATGAGCTGCAGTCCAATAGCGTCCCAAGGCAAGAACTAATCCAGGCGCAGAACAGCCTTGACCGTGCCAACCGTCTCCTCGAAGAGGTGAGGGTCGACCTCGACCGCCACAAAATGGGTTGGGATCAAACCAAGGCCCAGCTAGCCGAAGCTCGAGCCCACCTTGCCGACGCTAAGTACCTTGCCGAAGCATATCGGCAGACGGAGGACTACATTGTCACCCACAACCAAATGTGGGAGGATGGGGCGACCTGGGCTGTCCGGCGCATGCGAAAACATTTCCCCGAAATGGACCGATCCATTCTGAAGACCGAGATGGCCGCCATGCTTGTGGATCCTGACTCCTATCCGGCGTCAGAGAGCTCGTCCAGCGGACGTGACGACATGGAATTCTCCGGGGACGACCATCGCTAGGAATGTTTAAGCACTACCTCTGTCTGCTGCATGCTTCCAATCTCGCTTTGTCAAACTTCGCCCTTTTAATTCCTGTACTTGTACTTTCCCTTCCAATTAATGAAAAATAGGCCATGGCCTTTTATCTTTCAACGCTCTTGCCTACCTTGAATAACATTTGGGATTACTAAGAAAAACTCCATCAGGATAGGCAAGACCATATGCATAACAAACAAGCAACTTACGAAACATTAGAGAGAGAACGGGCCACCAGGGACCGAATGGAGGCCACCAGTCTCGGCCCGCGCAAACGCTCGGCCTCGGCAAAGGGCCGACCATAGGCTCGGCCTCGGCAAAGGGTCGGTCTTTCGGTCCTACCTCTGCCCGACTGTCCTCGTCAGCTCCTTGTCCATCTGTGTGGTCCAAAATTACCTATAACATTAAGCCCCCACTCTTGAATTGGGATTCAGGCGCGACTTTCATGTTATAGGCCGAGCTCCTTAAGCCCAATTTAAGAGTACAACTCTCGTCTTGTGTTGATTTTTGCATGACTTCTTTGTTATCCTGCAAGATAGGGCAAGCTATGCAAGCTAAAAATTCCCTGAGTAGGGATTAGGTGAAACGGAAATGAGAAGAGTGATATGTTACAGAAGTGGCCGGAGGGCCCCTTTTTAAAAAGGTCATTCTTAATCCACTCCTACCCTCAAAACATGCCCTTATCATGCCAAGAACCGTAACTCTGGAGGAAACAAGAACAAGCTCATACCTGGCTCTTGAAGGGAGAGGCGTACCCCCGTCACGTGCGATTGACTCAGCGCGCCCCTGGGCTAGCTCCCTTGCCCGAGCGAGGTAAGTAGCCTCACGCCCTTAGACCATTCCAACATCAGGGTGCTCGGCCTCGGCTTTGGCATGAGGCTGAGCGCTCATTTTTTACGTAGCTCGCAAGACCCGTTCGCCTACAACCAGTGCGGAAGCCCGGAAAACCCCTGGACTCTCGCTCAGGCATAACATTCATCCCAGGGGTGCGTGCACTCTTCTGGGGAAAGGTGCTTGGGGAGGCCAAGGAATTTCCCGAGCCTCTCTTCAAGCATAATGTTCATCCCAGGGGTGCGTACACCCTTCTGGGGAAAGGTGCTTGGGGAGGCCAAGGAATTTCCCGAGCCTCTCTTCAAGCATAATGTTCATCCCAGGGGTGCGTACACTCTTCTGGGGAAAGGTGCTTGGGGAGGCCAAGGAATTTCCCGAGCCTCTCTTCAAGCATAATGTTCATCCCAGGGGTGCGTACACTCTTCTGGGGAAAGGTGCTTGGGGAGGCCAAGGAATTTCCCGAGCCTCTCTTCAAGCATAACGTTCATCCCAGGGGTGCGTACACTCTTCTGGGGAAAGGTGCTTGGGGAGGCCAAGGAATTTCCCGAGCCTCTCTTCAAGCATAATATTCATCCCAGGGGTGCGTACACTCTTCTGGGGAAAGGTGCTTGGGAACTTTACGAAACGAAATTCTTTATTTCAGACCAATCAAACTGATTACAAAAAATAACGAAAGCTGAAAGTGATCCCGGAGGACTGAAAACATGGTAACACTAAACTAAATCTCCATTGGGAGGGGAAAACTAGCCTCTTCATGTGCTCGGCCTCGGCCATATCCCGAGGCTGGTGTTGCTTGAATCCTTCTGTCAACGTTTTTGAGGGCCATGAAGTAGCATTCTCTAGACATCTTCTGCTCGCCATACACTGCTCCAATGCCTTTCTCTGTTGGAAACTTCAAGACTTGGTGGTAGGTTGAAGCTACAGCCTTGAGCCCGTGCAGGGTGGGTCGTCCCAAGATGGCGTTATATGCCGGAACGCAATCAACCACCAGGAAATTGATCATCCTTGTTATGGCATGCAATCCTTCTCCAAACGTTACCGGTAATTCTACGCTCCCTCTCGGGCTGACTTTTTCTCCGCCAAAACCCACCAGAGGCGTAAGACTCGGCTTTAGGTGTTCATTCCCCAGCCTCATGGCGTCGAATGCAGTAGCCGAGAGTACGTCAGCGGAACTTCCTCCATCAACGAGAATCCGGTGAACCTTTGCATTGGCTATCGTCAGGGCAATTACTAGTGCATCATTGTGCGGGTGACGCACTCCTGTGGCCTCCCCCTCTGTAAACTCCAACCTGGGTGAGTTTTTATCAAGATGGAGTGAGTACATACCTCGCCCATCGGGCTCGTGTTGCGCCTCCCGAACGGCAGCCTTTCGCTTCCTTCCTGACTCCCCTCCTGAGGGTCCTCCTAGAATAGTTCGAATCTCCAGTGGTGGATTGGCACCGCCCTTGCCCTGGTCTGCTGGCAGCGGCCTTTTGCCTCTATCGTTTCCCACGAACTCCTTGAGGTAACCTTCTCTGATCAGGGTTTCTATCTCATCTCGCAACTGGATGCACTCTCGGGTTGTGTGGCCGTGATCTCCATGGAACATGCAATATTTGTTTCGATTTCTCCTGTCGGGATCCGACCTCAACTTCTCCGGTCGTTTCAGCAGATTCGTGTCCTGTATCGCGGCTAAGACCTGTTCAAGTGAAGCTGTCAATGGTGTGTACCTGTCGTACCTGGATTTAGGCTCTGCTCGACTTTGCAGTTCCCTGGCATCTGGTCGGCCTCGGCCATTGGCCGAGGAGTGTTCTGGTCGGCCTCGGCCTTTTCCCTCGGCTTGGTGCCTCTTTCCTTTGTCTTCGCGGCGTCGGTCTGGCATTGTTACCCCCCGACTCTCTCTTTCTTCCTGCTTAGATTTCAACAGTTCTTCAGCACTTATATATCTTTGAGCCCGGGTCATGAACTCAACGTACGTTCGTGGCTGGCTCTCCCCAATTGAATTGAGTAGTCTTTCGTCCTCCAACCCTGAAATCACAGCAGTTAAGGCAACTCCATCGTCATAACGTTCCACCTGCAAAACCTCGTTACTAAATCTGTTAATATAATCCCTTAGGCTCTCCCGGGGCCCCTGCTTTACTGTCAGCAAGTTGATTTGGGGCTTCTGTCGACTACGGGCCCCCAGGAACTGCGTGACAAACACTCGGGCCAACTCTCTGAACGAGCCAATTGACCTTCGCGGGACCTTCCCGAACCACTGCCTCGCTAGACCTGTGAGTGTGAGTGCAAAGGCTCGGCACCTCGTTGCTTCGTTTGCCCCATGAAAGTCCATCCAAGTTTGATATGCATCTAGGTGCTGTTTCGGATCTTTTTTCCCATCGTACTGCGGGAAGTTCGGCACCCTGAATTTGTGCGGCACCTCCCCTTTCATAATCTCATCCGTGAAGACTGGCCCTTCTTGCCCAATCAAATCTTCTATGTCCTCATTCTCTGCCTTCTTTTGGGAGGTTTGGTGGCTAACCTCCCCTTGTGGCCAACCGGATACCTCCCGCTCCTTTCGACCCTGCTCGGCCTCGGACTTTGGCCGAGGCTCAAACCTGCCATTGTTTCCTGTATACTTACCTGGTGCCTGGGTTAGCGGAGAACCCCTGCGGACCTTCTTGCGACTCGGCCCGGCCTCCTTCTGTACCCGGTCATCCCCGGGAGGTGGCATCCGGCTGGTCACGCTTTCTGAATCTCCCACCTCCTCGTTGGCTATGCCCTTACCCTTCTTTGGGTCTCTGTGTGGATGCTCTTCCTCATGCCCGGCAAGATCAGGCTTTTTCAGCAGACTGAGGATTTCAGCCAAGTTCTGCCCCATCTCGTTCATCCTCCCCTTCATCTCCGCGATCTCAGTTTCTTGGGCCTCGAGCCGTATCAGAGGATTCGGCTCACCCGTGATCAGTTGATTCTCGTTCTCCATTGTACTTGCTTGTTGCCTACAGCGTTTGCTCGTCAACTCTTCCCCACAGACGGCGCCAACTGTTGATGGTTGAATTTTGCTTAGGGAATTGCCCTTCGCTCCACGCAACGATCAGCAGTGAATTTTGTAAGGAAGCGGGAAGAGCGTGACCTGCAAGTCAAACAAACGCTGCACACCGGTGTGGTGTAGACCACGTGCGCTCCGATACTTAAGTCAGTCACTAGCCGAAGAACAAGTAGCGTGTCTTTAGGGTTAAGTTTTGCATACCTGTCTGCGCTGGTGGTCTCTCCTTTTGTAGGTCCCCTTAGGGTTTCGGCTGCTCATCACCGGAGCGTTCATGGGCCTTTGGCCCTGGTCGGCCTCGGCATTGGGCCGAGGCCGACCACTTGCTCGGCCTCTCCCTTGGGACGAGGCCGAGCATCATGTCTGGAGGGCCGGATTGGGCTCCGGCCCTTCGGCCTTCTTCTCCTTGGCCTCTTCTAGCTTCTGGGCCGATTCACCGGGGCCCATCCTGCACAAAATATCACAGAACGATTTCTGCCCATAACAATAACTACACTTATCAAGAACATAAAATTTGCTAGCCTACTATTAACCTAAAATAATATTATGAGTAAAGTATCAAACGAAAAGATCATTTGACTGTAAAATTATTGAAGATAGTTTGGCAAATTGAGATATAGACATCAAAAGCACCATAACTCAGTACTGAAAAAGAGAGTGGAGATGAGGTTACAGTGGAAAGCATATGAAAATGAACTTATAATTATCAATTGCCATATAGCAATTACCCTATAGCTACCACTACTACAAAAAATCATTTTTAATGACGGGCAAGACTTTTAATGACAGGCGGTGTACGTCGTCTATACGAGTGTCGTCGTAACTTTTAATGACAGGCAATGCCCGTCATTAAAAGTTGTCTGTCATAACAAGGTAGAATGACGGACGTTTTTCATGACGGGCAATGCCCGTCATTAAAAGGCGTCTGTCATTAAAAGGGTATTTTCCAACCAAATGTCTGTCATTAAAGCTGTCCGTCATTAAAAGTCCGTCTTAAATGTCCGTCATTAAATATTTTTTTTAATGACAGGCATTGCCCGTCATCATTTTGTTCATAATTTAATAAAAAAATTGTTGGTTGCCTGGTGGCATACCAACAATATTTTCTTCATTTGTCAACCTGTAAAGAAAGTAATGTTAATCTTAAATGTTCAAAATTGTATAGAAATCAAATAGTTTTCAAATTTCATTCCAATAAGCCAATAAACCAAATTTGTTCATACAATTTTTATTCATATAAGTTTGATATAAAAATAAAATTACAAACACTTACACTTAAAAAACAAATTGTAATCTAGTGGCTAGAGCTTGGAAGGAAGTTGATTGTGGCGAGAGCTAGCTACATTAGGAGAAGCCATTTGTGTGTTTGCTTAGTTTGGTTCTTTTCTTTGGGTGGTTTATGCCTATTCTTTATGTCAAAAAAAAAAAAAAAAAAAAGCCTCAAAATTACTAAACACCTTGATTAAAAGTCTACACCTACACTAAAAAACAAAAATTCTCTTACATGCCGCTTTCATTCTTGTCACTATAATCTTACTTGTACATCAAACTTGAAGAACCTAAGAAAAACAAATTGTAATTATAATTAGGTCCGATACAACGCCAAAACAAGAACTTACATAACTAAATATGTCCAACAACTCGAAGAACCTAAGAAAAACAAATTTAGTTAACAATAAAATACACAAAAAAAAACCAATCTCGATGAGTATCGGAAAGAATTGTTAGAAAACCCAATAAACTCCAAAAGTTTACAAACTTCAAGATATCAAGTTTAGCCCCTTCAGAGAACCTGTAATGCTCTAGGTTTCTATACTTAACCTAGAGACATTACTAAAGCATCTATCCTAATTCTAACTGGTTGTTCTAGAAATTTCGACAACATAACGACATACATATGACTAACCAAAAAATTCTTAAACCTGTTAAACAAGAGAAACACACTTCTATATGAAAAAAATCACCCAACTACAGCCTCACAACACTTTAGGTTCACAACAAGACCCTAAATATCCTAAAAGCATGAAAAACTAATAAGTTACAAACTTTTAATGACGGAAAAACTATAAATATCTATCGCCTTACAACCGAAACAAGAAATCCTACACTTGAAAGAAATGAGCTTAACATTGAAACTAATAAGTATACAACCAGAACAAGCACATCCTATACTTAAAAGAAATGAGCTTAACATCGAAACTAATCAATTAAAATGAAAACTTTGATTAGTTTAGTGTAATTCCAAATGTGTTAAAAAAACACATAGGAGTGAAGGACTGAAGCTTTGACCTCTTGGTCGAACATATATGCTTTAATCAGCTGAGCTACATTTAGGTTGATAATGATTGGCTAGTGAAGTGCAGCCCCAGACTTGTTTTTATTATCACCCTATATTTCCCCCAAAATAAGCCATTAACATCCATTTTATTGAAATAAACAAAAGGGAGGTAAGATCTCTTCGACTCTAATAGTCAATGAAATATACTCCAATTCAACGAAGTATATGGTGGAGAGTAATTACAGAACTCTTTGCAAAACCAACAAGAGAATTCGGAATAGTAGTATCCCCCTAATCTCACTACTAACATTCCTAGGAGGCGTTAGAATTTGCAATGCCACTACAAAAATAAGTCTTTAGCGACGAAAACAAAACGTCGCTAAAAATATATATTTCGTCTCAAATTATTATTAGCGACGAAAAATACTACGTCGCACAAATCGTCGCAAAAGGTAAGTCGGAGAAGATCATCAGCGTCGTAATTTTAAATTTCGTCGCAACTTGCGACGAAATTAAAAAAACGTCGCAACCTGCAACGAAATGTTATTTTTCGTCGCAAGACCCAGCGACGAAATATATTCTATATTTGGTTGCAAGTTTGTTTTTGACATCCTTGCGTCGAAACTTATGTTTCGTCGCAAATTTTACAATTTTTTTAAAAAATATATTTTTTTTTTATTTATATCTTCCTCTTTAATCCTATATAATAGTTTGTACATAAAACATATTGGATTATACTAACCATTCGATACAAGTAATAAAATTCAATAAAATATTACAAATAGAATGAGATAAAGTAAACATAACATTGTTTAGTCATAACTCAAAATATGTTGCAAATGTTTACAAAACCACAGTAAACTTCAAAGAAATTTGAACGGTCCTAAGTTAGGGTATCAAGCTACAAAAAATGGACTTTACATCAAGTTATGTGATTACAAAATATAAGTTGATATACCAACACACACTATCCTCCAAAATGCCAAAAACACGACAATCTTTCATCAAACCGTCAACAATTAATCCTGCACATAAAAAAATAAAATATATATGTATAAGTAAACTTACAATCATAATAATAAAACAACTAGTATCACAACTTAAAAGTTAGAAAGCCACATCCTCAATTGTAACTATTACCACAAACAACTACTAATCATTCTCATTCAAAAACTTGTTACTTTTTCACCAATCTAAATTTTATAAAGAAAAACCACAACATCAACCACATTCACCTAAAAAAAGTCTCAAAATTACAAAGATAGTATGAACATTCAAAGGTACGAAAACTATACCTTCCTAGCTGATGGATTTGCTCCAGTGAATCTTTCTAAGATTTCGTTCATTTGGCTAAATCTTCTTTCATACTTTTGACGCTGCATGACCAATAGTTCTTCAATTTTTTCCTTCATTCGAGACTTTGATTGTTGCACTCTTTGCTCTTATTGCTCCATTTTTTGCTTCACTTTTTGCTCCAATCTTTGATTTTTTCGTACTTGATTCTCCAAGCATTCTTCAGTCCTTGCAAGGTGAGTCTCTAATGATTAGACATACTCCTGTGAATAATTTGTCTTCTGAATTCGTGGTGGTTGTGGACCATATCCCGTCCCTTTAACATACAAACTAAGCTTGAAATAAGCTTAGAACCAAACTATAATTCTACCCAAAAACTCAATCACATAAATATTATTTCAATCTCATTTACAATAACAACAAATATAAGCACCCCGTCAAAACGAGCTTAGCTCAGCGGTAATTGGCATGTACCCTCGACCATGAGGTTAGAGGTTCGAATCCCCTACCCCAAATGTTGATGTACTCAAAATATATATATATATATATATATATATATATATATATATATATATATATATAAAGCACCCCCTCTCAAACTAGTGTTAAATTAAGTACATGTATTCAACCTCCCCCCTCAAAAAAATAAAATAAAATAAAATTACATTTATTCAACAAATATAAATGCCCCTCCACCCCTCCCCCTCCAAAGAAAAATACATTTATTCAACAAATGTAAAAACCCTTCATCTCCCTTCCCTCATAACTTGAACCAACATTTAATCAAAATTAATCAAACAAATATTCTCCATATTCTATTTTAAACACACAATCCACACACAACATCATTCCAAAAATTCAAGGAACAAAATTTACATCTTACATAAACAAAAACAAACATAATTCCAAGCAATTGAACAAAATTTACAAATCCAATTATTTTACTAACCTCTAGAACCCTCCTCAACCAAAAAAATCACCTCTTTCCCAAGAAATTCAACAAAATTTCTAAGAAACACAAAAAAAAACCCTATTAGGGGCATCTAATACTCATAATTTTTTCCAAGAACGCAACCTGATTAAGGATGCGAAAACTCACCCAAACCAAGTCAAAAGCTTGTTGTCTATAGGTTCCAATTTCACTACAATTCAAAGTTTTGGCCTCATAATGTCATGGGACTTTGAATTTGAGAGCCAAAGTTAATGGGTACGCATCTAAAACTTAAAAATCACCCAAAATTCATGAAAGCTTGCTATAACACACTTACCCACGCCGAAATCGACTAAAACCACATAGAATCGAAGACCCTTTGTGAATGGCTGGAAATCGAAGGAATCGAGGCTACTAGAAGCTTGTTAGTTGTCCGAAATAAGAGGGGAAAGGAACCCACGCCTGAAAATGCTAAAAACGCAGGAAAATGAAGCTTACCGCCACTTCCTAGTCGCACCAGCCGCAAGAAAAACAATGGTTGCTCGCCAGAACGCCTAACGCCACGTGAACGACTCGTTGGAGATGAAGTAGGAGGAATGGCCGAAGAGAAATAAGAGGAAAAGGAAATGGCGGAATGACAGAAGAGAAGGGAATGAAATGGGTGAAGAGAAATGAAATGAAAAATAAGGGGGAAAACGCGGGTTTTTTTTTTCAGGTCTTGCGACGAAATTCTCAAGACTTTCACATCCAGAGTAATCTGTGGGAACTGGAGGAGAAAGTAATCTAGTGATATAATGGACAGTATGTTCCTGCATGGAGGTAGAACATGACACCATCAAATATAGTTGTTTGGTTAAAATAGAGGGAATGAAACAAAGTGACTTCTCTAAAAAAAAATATGTGAGGAGACCAAAAAATAACTTTTAATTTATGTAGTACTCTCTTTCAATCGTCACCTGAATATTCCAACCTCAGATCAAGGAGGCCCCACAAAGAATGGTTGCTGCAGATATCATCTCTTCATCTGATCCTTTTACTGCTACCTCAAATATTTTCTCCAGTTCTGCTAAGCTTCCATCAAACCCATGAGCTTAAAATTCAGACCTTTTGGTAAATTTACAAAAAAAGAGCATCGAATATACCTGACTTCATGAAAAAGAAAAAAAAAAGGAACAACCGAAGAATAGGCCATAAGTAAACAAGAGAGCTAATATGAAAGTCATCCATATTTGATCAAATCAATATTTGACACATTCTCTCCATAAGATTACTTGGAAAAATCCTATGTCCAACATTCTTCAATCTTAATACGTTTGGGTCATGGCTTCAGTGACAGGTAAATCGAAATACTGAGAATTAATACTATGAATTAAATCAACCAAAAAATAAAAAAATCTAGGACAATGAATTAAAGTTGAATAATAATTCACATAAGAAAATATGCTTAGGAGAAAAAATATTTTAGTAAACCTTTTCACCACCCACCACACAAACAACACAAGTTTCTGTTGGTGCGTAGAATCAACCTCATACTATTGAACCTAATTTCTCAAATACCAATGGACAAAAGAGCAAATGAGATCTTAAGAACGGGAATTTCAAACATAAAGTTATCACCAAAATGGAGTGATAGAACATGAAACTTACATTAACATATAATATACCAGTGCATTATTGGCACAATTTGTACAAATGACCAAATTGGGAGCTCAAGTACTTTCTTTAAGTGACCTGATATGCTTTCAAAATTTTTAAAGATTAAGTATGGGTGCAACAAAAGCATGAAACAAAAGCATAAATTTGATAACGTAAAGAAGACAAACCTACAAGAAATTCATAGACTGCTAGTGTGCAGCACACTAGCAAAGCCTCCTCACTTGTGCTAGAACTTCCGTTCCAAATGTAATCGGGAACAAAGCAGAAACTAATCACCTAAGAAGCACGAACAAGGACACGGACACGGTAGGACACGACGATACGTCAATTTCTAAAAAACGAAGATACAGATACGTTGAGGATACGCTGTTTTTTTTTTTATTATTATTATTATTTAGTATATATATATATTTTAAAATTTTTAGTATATATGTAATTTTTTTAAAAAAATTATAGTACATACTAATTTTTTTAAAATATAAATTTTTATTGATAGTAGCTTAACTCCATCCTTCCTGTTTTTTAACTTAAAAATGCTACTTTTATTGGGTTGGGCCTATACAACCATTTGTCTATGTTAAACATGAGGTTTCTTTAATTTAGAGGTTTAAATATAAAAAAAAAAAAATAAAAAAAATAAAAATAAAAAAGAAAGAAAAGAAAAGAAAAAACAAAGGTACGAAGAGAAATAGAAGCCACTTTCTATAGCAGCAAACCGACTAGTGGCAGCAAACGGCGGTGGTGGTGAAGAAGAGAGAACAAATGGGTCAATGGAATTTGTGAAGAAGAAGAACCTCACCTGTTTTCTTTTCAGTTTTCACCTTCAAAATGCGAAGAAGCCCTAGCGTGGTGATGGTGAAGAAATCGTGAACGGCAGCTTCATTTTCTATTCATCTTTCTCTTTCTTTTTTTTTTAATTAAAGACAGTCAGCCCAAAGAAATCTTTAAAATATTGATGTGGGCGTGTCCGGGGCGTGTCTGGGCTGTGTCCCAGCGTGTCCGAAATTAAAAAAATAAATATATTTTCGGACACGCAAAATTACGTGTCTGACACGTGTCCGGAGCGTGTCTGGACGAATCCGTGTCCGACAAAAATTCTTCCTCCATTTTAGCGTGTCCGTACTTCATAGCTAATCACAAAATCCATTAGCAAGAATAACAAGAAGAACAATACATAAACCATAATTTGAAAGATCCACGCGGCTACGTTTATACAAAAGGCAACATCAGAATAATGGAAGGAAATTGGATGGCAACCAGAAACCAAAGATTTACAACTTTTCATACAAAGGTGGTAATATTGGCAGCAAAACTTTTTTGGGCAAAACTATAAGGTTATCCACCAAAAACCGCTTTCTAAATCCTTTTCTTTGTGCAATTTTGATCTTGGTAAAAACTTGTCTGAATTCAAGAGAGAGCCACCAAACACAAAGAGATTCAAATTTCATTAATCATGATCTATTAACCAACCAGAAAACACCTAACTTCTCCAAAATCTTATCATATTTTAAGTACTATCACTTAGTAGTTAGTCAAGTTCCACCTTCTCATGTCCAATTCAAACAAAGGTGTTGATTTAGGAAATATTGGTGCACAAGTTCTCTACAGATGGCAGCATAAGAAAAAAACCTTACCAATGGTAGCATCCTCCTCATTGGTGAATGTGTGACTCAATCTAGATCCATACATTCAGCAAGGATTCATAAAACAACACAAAGTGGGTGATATTTGTTCTTCAATTTAGTATCAGAAAGTTGCCAAAGAAAACAACAATGTGACTCATCTCTATGCACAAAAGGCTGTAAACATTTCTACTCCAACCAATTTTTCCTTCATGCAAGCAGTTTTGAAAAAAAAAAAAAAAAAAAAAAACTGTAGTCTCCAAACACTATAAAATTCTTCCTTCCCTAGAAAAAGAAATACCAACTTCAGTCCCTTTACATTCATTGGTGTTAAAGCTTTGATTTATTATTACCTTATGTAAATGATTTTCACACTCAACAAACTTTTTAATGTTGCCTTTTTCTTTTGTGCATATTTGTGTGTGTATATATATATAGAAAATTAGTCTGTGATCACAAGAAAAGAAATCTTATTAAAAACTCTCTTGTTCGATGCTAATTTGTCTCAATTTTCTTCACTCTACATTCCAAGTCTCCTACTATCTAATAAAAACTTTGTCAGTTCACCTTCAAATTTTTCATCAGTATCGAACAATATGATAATGAAAATTTTGAAAGTAGATCAACAACTTTTTCCCAATCCTCCTTTTACCTTGCAAACATTTTACTATATTTTTTACCTAGTTCAAAAGTAAAGTTCTGTGTATAGAATCCAAAATTTTAGGTTCTAACTTCTCCCATATCCTTTTATAATTTTAACATGATTAATATTCCATTAAATCTCATAGAACTTTCAGTCTTGGATACAAGTATACATCCAAGACTAAATCCAACAAACAACACTAAACTATAAGAATACAAGAAGAAACTAATTTAGAGTCAAATGGAATAGGTGCACATGTTTAATTGAAATGGTAATAGATTTAAAGAAAAAGAAAAACTCATACCACTAATTGACTAGCAGCTTCAACATGAATTCTGTCATCTCCCTTGCATTCGCTCCTAGAAGTCAACTGAAAATGTTTTGAGATAGTTTTATAAAGAGATTTGATGACCAAGAGAATATCTACAATTATAAAAGAACAAATCTCTCCAAATAGCATTAGAAAAACAAGTTAATGTGAAACCTTTGCAGCTTCTATAGCCTGATCTTGCACATAGTTAACCTTATAGGTGATGCTATAGGTCGCTCTCCATCACCTGTGAAATACATGATAGTATCTAAAACTAAAATAAATCTACAAATAGTTAAGGATCCAACAAGAAGTGCCAAAAGTACAGCATTGAAAGAATATTAAAGTTATCACAGCTCCAATCTTTCTAAATAAATCATTGTCCTCTACTAAAATAACAAACATTCATGAAAAATACCAATATTATATTTGAGTTATCTTGCGTGTTCAATGGAAATCATGTGTTGTCAACGTCCCAAAAAAAAAATCACAAAGATAAATGAAAACTTGGAACTTCAGCATTAGTATATTAGAATGAATTACAAAACAATCTCCCATCAGAGAGAAATTTGTGATGGAAATTGAGGAATTACCTCTGAGTGCTGTGAAGGCAGTGTCTTTTTGTCTTGAAATGACAATTCATTGATGGAAAAATCCCAACTAATGGGTTTAGCTAGTAACCCCACTACGAACACGATGTAAAAATTAGCTTAGCTATGGAATGAAAGGGGAGTTTACCCTTTTTCTGCAGTGGCTGTGGTGGCTGAGGAGATGGTGCTGGACGGTTGTAGTTCACATGGTGGGGCAAGAACACGCCAGTCCTTAATGACCCTCCTGGTTCTGCTTCCGCTTCTGATTCTATGTAGAGGGTTAAGTTTGAATCAACAAAAAAAGCAAGTAAAGGAGATTTTCAAAGAAGAAAAATAGTACGAAACAGAGAAATTTGTGGGATTTGGGGGATATGAATCTCATCTCACTTTGAGAGCTTGAGCTTGGTTTTTGGAAGAAGAGGATCCTTGAAACCTTCTACACCTTAATAAACCTTCCGCTTCTGATCCAGTCGTCGATTGTGAGGGAAGGAAGCTCATAAATGTCGCTGTCCAGTCGCCGTCGAAGCTACTGTCAAAGGTCTGGTCGTCGTCGGTGAGATCTGGTCACCGTCGAAGCTGTCGTGGAAGATTTGGTCGCCGTCGAGGGTTATAAGGTGAAGAATACGAGGGTTTGAGACTTTGAGTTCCAGCCGTGAAAACCATCGGGGAGATGAGAAAATGTTTTTTCCTTTTTAACCCGTGTTTTTAAATTATTAAAAAAACCTTTAATAACGGGCTTTGCCCGCCATTAAAAGAGGGCTTTTGATGACGGGCATTGCCCGTCATTAAAAGTTTCAATTTTCAGAAAAACGCGCATCCGACATTAGAAGTGACGTGCGTTTTTCGTCCGTCATAAAAGGGTCCGCGCCCCTTTTTCTGTCCGTCTTTAAAAACTATTTTTGATAGTAGTGTACTCCAAATAAACTTATCAATTAAAACAACTAAACTCATTAAAAGAACTAAGTGCAACAAAGTATTGACCCCTCCTAAACATAATAACTTAAGGGAAAACAAGTGAAACTTAACTTATCACAACTCAAACTTTTTCACTTAACTCAAATAATGGGGACCTTTTGCAATGAAACAACTCAACTTAACAACACAATGACAAATAAGTCGATCAACGAAGGCAACTAAACTAGCTAAAAGAATTAAGTGCAAGGACCCTCCCTGAACACAATAACTTAATGGAAAACAAGTGAAACTTAACTTATACAACAACTCAAGCTTTTGCACATAACTCAAATCATGGAGACCTTTTGCAATGAAACAACTCGACTTAATAACACAATGACAAATATGTCTATCATGAACACAAATGACTAAACTATGACTACCATAATTGCAGGATAGTCACATCTAGCACTCAAGTTATACCAAGTCAACATAAGCACACTACAACAAATTTGGCTTTTAATGTCGGCCAATACCCGACATTAAAAGTTTTAATGTCGGTCGCTTTTAATGTCAGACATTGACCGACATTAAAAGCTCTGTCTGACATTAAAAGTACCCTTTTAATGTTGGTCATTGCCCGACATTAAAAGGGCCCTTTTAATGTCGGTCAACCACTCATTGTCCGACATTAAAAGTAAGTCATTGCCCGACATTAAAAGTTGTGACATTAAAAGTGTCCGACATTAAATGTGCAACATTAAATTAAAAAAAATTGTTGGTTGCACACACGTAGCTAACCAACAATACTATTTCTTCCTTTTGTAAAAACCTGTAAACAGAATAGAATTTCTGTAACACCGACAAATTAAGGTAAATCTCGTTTATTAATTGAATTAAGACTGAGGGGCATTTTTGTAATTTCATGAGTTGGAACTTTTGCCCTAAATCCCCTTTTCTTTTTTTTTTATTTATTTTGGTTTGCCGCAACCGCTAATCTCTTCCCCCTCGATTTTTCGGATGCAAGCACGAGCCTCCATCTCTTCTTCACGTAACTCAGCAGTCGTGCCCCCCTCCAGTCCATCTCCCTTGTTTCTTTTTCGAGCAGTCGTGTGCCTCCCTTCCCCTTATTGTCGTGCTTAGCCAGTTAGCCAAACTCCCACTTTTCCTCTTCGACGGCCAGCAACGTGCCTTGACGCCAGCGCTGACGACGACCTTTCCCGATGACGCGCGACCACGACGGCAGCGGTAGCAGCTGCGGCGGTTCCGTCTTTCGACCAGCAGCAGCGTGGGTGTGAGTCGACAACACTAATAAGCGCGACCAGCAGCATTCAGGGGCGTTTTTCTGCATTTCCCGATGTTTTAGGTGAGTTTTCAGTGTGGGTAAGTTGGATTGAGGCTTGTATTAGTTGGTTGTTATGTTTAATTGAATACCCATTCATTTTTATTTCCGTTCAGCGGTGTTTTCCGGCCAGTTCAATGTAGACGCGCGAGCAGCAGCTGGTTGGGGCGTTTTTTTTAGCGTTTTCGGCGAGTTTCAGCAATGGGTAAGTGAGGAAAATCAATTTTTGGTTGATTAATGTAGTTTGGATGAATACCCATTGGGTTTGGCTAATGTTTTCAAGGTACCCATAGCGTTTGGAGGTTTAACCGCCGATTTGGAGTGAAAGTGGAACCCGAACAGCAAGTTTAAAGTTCTGTTTTGCTTGATTAAAACCTTGGAGTTAAGGAGTTGTCGAAGGTTATCAAGTGTTTATTTAGCTAAGGTAAGTAGCTAGTTGGATTCAAATTCTATGTCTTAGACTAATTGCCCATTGTTTGTTAATTGAGAATGTAGAGTGGATAGTTGGATTGAAGTTCCATTTTTAGACCAAGTTGGTCTTTAAGCTTAAGTAAAGTGTGTTGGGTTAACTTTTGAAGCATGATGAGCATGTTGAGATTGCCTTTATTTGGGTATTAAATGAGTAGCGTGGATTATGGAATAATTGGAGTTTGAGCTAAGTGTTCTTTGTTTGTGTTGAGGCCGTGAATTTCATGTTTTATTTGGTTAGCCATGAACTGAAATGCTTGGGATTAATATATATGTAGCCGTTGGATTGAGTTCTATGCTTTAGATTAATTTTCTTTGAAAATTTAATATGTTAGCATGGATAAGATCTAAGCCTTGAGTTTTGATTGTGGAATCATGATAAGCTTCATTATAAGACATGTTGATAGCACAAGGTTCTTAAAGTTAACCTAGCATCTTTTGGTTTATTTTAAAGCATGTTTGGCTTGGATGGCTATGTCTTTCTCTGGATTTTATTTGTGATACTGGAGGATGGGTTGAATGTCTGTTGGAGTTTGGATTGAAGTTTGGATGCGACATCTGACCCGTTGTGACTATAGAAGTGCATTATATTGTTTCCAGGTGTATAAATTTTGGGTTCCCTATATGTATGCCGTTATGCTGTCGAATTTTCGGTAGCCTCATAATGGTTTAGGAATCATATCTACCTTTGAGGAAAAACTTAGAATAGGGACCTTAACCACAACCTAGGGCCTCAGGAAGACTTATTAGATTCCTTAAGTCTTACGTAGCTAGAGTGTGTTCCTTCCCCATCTCAGGACTGATAGAACCCAGGCACGTTTACGTGTGTTCTATTAGTTAACTGTTAGAGCTTAGTTTCAGGCACGCTCGCGTGCGCTCTCTCAGTTCAGGACGGTGTTGAGCTTATGATCAGGCACGTTGTTCGTGCGCCTTTTGGCACCAGACATGTTTACATGCGTCAGTTGCTCCACCGTATTTTTATCTTTACATTCAGGGGTGTTGTGTTGGGATAGGTGTAGTTCTGCTAGAGGTGGCCAGCTAGTCTCTAGTTTACTTACCTTAACCGACTGACCCACACAACACTCTAGTTGGCACAGGTTGGGGATAGGTTAACACCCTAGGCAGAGCATGTTTATGCGATCAGATATGGCCCTAGGGTTGGAAACCCAAATGAATGATTCCAATTAGGTCCCTATGATGCTAAGACCCAGAATCAAGTTGCATGCTAATAGATTTCATATTATCAGATCTCATGCTTTCAGTTTCAGCCCTTAAGTGGGCTACTTACTGAGTATATTCTTATATACTCACCCATGCTACATGACTTTCCTTTTCAGGTGGTACTTGATGACATCAGGCGAGTGGCGAGAGTAGTGGCTTGGCTAGGCTATGGGATGCAGCTGCAAATCACGTCTCTAGAAGTCTAGGATCGAGTTTCCTAGTTTCATGCTTTCAGATGTTTTTAGTTTTCAACTTTACAAAAATTGCCTATCATGTTTTGGCTATTATGTTATTGTAAACTGATTTATGGTTTGGGCCCAGTTTATTACAGAAAAGATTTTATCTATGGTCTCTTCCGCCTTTAAAGTTTTAAAAGCTTTACGTTTTTTGTGCATGTAGTAGCGACCCCTTGTACGTTTTTATTCCCATTTTAGTCGGGTCGTTACAATTTCAATATATACACAAAATAAAATCTCGAAATTATTTTTACACAACAACTAACTCAACGAACATGGATTCCACTAATAAAATATAATAATGTATATAATACATGAAACTTTCTATCCATCCCAAATCACATTCATGGTTCAACTTACAAAGAAAAAGTAAAATTACTAAACAAAATAAGTACACAACTGAGGAGACTAGAAGGAGGACAACAACTTTATAGGCAATGTATCCCTCACTTTTCGAGCAACGAGACGACCGTAAGGTCCTTGGCCATCAAATATACCGCAAAAGATTGTGTCCTCGAACATGAAATCCTATAAAACAAGAAAATCCAAAAAAAATAAACCTTTATAAACAACAATTGAATGCAACTAGTTGTACGTAGAAGAAGAGAAACAGAAAATGACTTATCAACGAAAACAATTAAGTACAACAATGTAGTAAACCTTCCACTGCAGTGCCAAAAGGCAAACAAAATCACAAAGCCAGTGTGGCAAGCAAGAAAAACTTAATCTAGAGCTAACAAACAATGTTTCAGGAAAAAAATAAATGACATACCTTCCTTCCTCTTATCGTTTGAATTTTTTTCCATGGGAGTTCCTGAAATTTAAATAAGACAAATATGTAAATTTTGTGCTGAATATTTCCAATCTTCAAAATGGGTACTCTAGCATGAGGAATTAAAGGAACTAAATGACACAACAAAAAATGAACCTCATAAGCATAACAACTCAATCATTTGCACTTATCTAAAATCATGAAACTTTTTTAATGAAAAAACTCAACTTATCAACAAAAAACATTAAGTACAACAATGTAGCAAACCTCATGAACATAAAAACTCAATGGAAAACAAGTGAAACTAAACTTATAACGAAGTCACAAAGTATTAAAACAAATGTGTTAAGCATGCCTTGCAACAAATATTAGTTAATAGAAGCAACTTTAACAATAAAACATGACATTTACAGTCATCCAATATTAGTTAATAGAAGCAACTTTAACAATAAAACCAGAAAATTATTTTGAGAACAGTTTCCAAACAAGTCCTGGTTGAAAATTGTCAAGTCTAAGGTCATGTTCAACATTGATAAGTAAAAATGGTACTGAAAAAGGGAAACATATGTATATGCATTCACAGTGCAAGTTGCTTGCATTAATATAGAAGAAGACTTGATTTTGTCATTAAGTTCTAACATGTGATTGATAAATTGGTCTCTACATGGCCAATAAGAACTCATCACTTTCATGGTAATCTAACCCATTGAATAATACACTTAACAAGAATAGAACAAATTCATACTATTCTAAATAGATTGCAAATCACAAAAGCGAGAGACGGATTAAAAAATAATCATCATTCACCTAAACATGAATTGAAGAAGAACACAAACTGAAAAAAAAAAAAAAAAAAAAGTTCATACTAGAAAATCTAGGACTACTTCACATTGTCAAAAGTAAAATACCTCTATAACTCAAACCAATTTCGCTCCTCCTGAGTAATTTTTTCAGGTGTTTTCATACTTTCAGAGGGGCGTGCACTTATTTCCATTGCCATCTTTTTGACAAGTTTGTCAAAAACATCCGGATGCAAGAAGAAGAAATAATTTCTTAACACATACAATATTCTAAACACCCCAATATTACATGAAAAAAGTCATAATTCCAGAAAAGAAAAGAGGAAGTCCATAGGTAAATAACAAAGCAGGGAAGATTGCAAAATAACCAATGGAGAAATACGAATGCATACTACAGAATGAAGTCCTGAAGCTGCTAAATAAGAAAATCAACTTGGTGGAATTCAGACAACATACAATGTAATACTTGATTAAAATTTCCAGGTAACTAATCCTTCTTTAAATGCTCATTTGTACCCTTTTGAACAAGAGCCTTCAAGGCATTTGCGTAACTAGAACTGGTGAGAGATAACAATGCCTCAAATTGGACCAACGATTCGAACTTCTTGTCCAACTCTTCAATAAGTTGTTCATTTTCTTCCTTATCCTTTGCTTCTTGTGCCTGAGAAAAAAAATTGAGACATTAAGGTCCCGTTTGATAACCATTTGGTTTTTGGTTTTTGGTTTTTGAAAATTAGACTTGTTTTCTTTAAATTTCAACGCCATGGTTTTCATTTTTGTTAAAGCCACACTTGAATTCCTAACCAAATTCTAAAAACAAAAACAAGTTTTTGAAAACTACTTTTTTTAGTTTTCAAAAATTGGCTTGGTTTTTGAAAACATTGGAAGAATGTAAGTGAAAAGCCAAAGAAACTTAGAGTTGAAAGGAGTGTTTATAAGCTTAAAAACCAAAAACAAAAAACAAAAAACCAAATGGTTATCAAACGGGGCCTAAAAGAATAGACTTTGGAAAAAAGATTGGAAAACAAATTATCAAAATTTGTAAATTTTAAGCATACACAACAAAAACACTTTACTACCATTTGGGGAAAGACAACTACAGACCAATCAATGCAATTTCAAATTAAGGGTACCTGCAGAACATGGCTAAAGTGGGAGAATTTTTCAAGTTGTCGGAGAAATGGAAAAATATAGATTAGAACTTTTTAACTTTATATTCAAAAGTTAAATCATACGTAAAAAAAAACAATTAGAATAGTTTTACATTCTTCAAGTCAGTAATGAATTTAGAAAAGTAAAATAATCAAAACCACTAATCCATGGGCAAACAACAACAAGGTTACCATATACATTAACCTAAACTAGAAAATTTTCTATTCATTCCAGAAACAAGAAAGGATCCTAGGAGTCTTCATACAATTTATTTAACCTCAAACAAGCTAATCGAAAGTCAGCCACATCATGTGTTATCAGCTCAACCTAACTCCAAATACATAAACTAGAGAATGAAAAAACAATTCATTTCCTCTTTTACGTCTTTCTCTTGCGAAATTTTAGATGTAGAACAAAAAAATTGAAACAAACAACCCCTATACAAAATAAAACGACAGATATAAAAATAAAGTATAAAACTGAACAAGTTAGCTTCCTAAGCCCTCCATGCCTAGTTACGTTATCAAATCTATTGACAATTAAACTAAAGAATTAAGAGCATAATCCCAAATATCAATCATAAGAATAGTGGTGGAGGAGCATAATCCCAAACTTTCTGCATGAACAAAACAATATCTCCCCTACAAACATAATCTGCATTGATGTTCTATTTAAATGATTATAGCCTATTGAAAATAGACCAACGAACAGAGACACTTCTATGACAAATAAACAAAGAGAATTACTGATGCAATTGACAACAAAGGATGACCTTGGATACTGTGCTTCACCATTTCCATCCTGCATCCTGAGATGCCAAAATATAAAAACAAAAAAAGAAAAGAAATTTTAATAGGAGTCATTGTACCCGATACCTATTGTATATTTAACTCTATGTGAAGGATTGAATACCTGACATGTTATTCTTTCAAACTCCCCCCTCTTTCTGCTTAATTAGTTCTATATAATAACGCAATTTTGCTGAGGCCAGCGTGTTCAGTGGCTTCTGTTTTGCGTTGTTGCCAAAAAATTCCCTCCCTTCTACCATCGCTTCTTCCACCACGTGATGGCGAGTTTGTGACCATTCTCAACGATACACTATACTGCTTCCTCGTATTCGATAGTGGCGCTGATAGGTCCCAAACTACTCCTCGATTCCACCATTTTGTCCATACAAGTCTAGTCGTCGTCACGATCGTGCTTAAAATACTCTAAACTCGCTCCACCAGATCCTCACCCACGTCTTCTGCCACCTCCAATACGACCTCAATCGACTGGAGAAACTCCATATTCGAATGGAAAAGCTATCTGCAGCCGTTCAAAGCACCGACCTCCTCCGATTTAGTCTCAAATTGCCTCCTTAGTTGAGATAGTCGCTGATTACGCTCGACAAACAAGTGAACAATGGTCGTCGAATGGCTGACAACGACCAACAAAACTGCAGACCACGACCGATGAACGACGAATGCAAACAAGGGGGAGAAGCTGCTCATCGGTGTTTTTGCTGACCTAGGGTTAAACAAGAGAGAAATCGAGGGGAGAGAAAGTGAAGAGTGAAATGGGCGGAGAGAGAGAGGAAAATTAGCTTTTAATGCCGGTCATCTAAGTCTTTTGTGTTTTCTTTATCTTTCATCTGCGAATTTTTTCTTTGTCCAACATTGTTTCCAATGAGCGATTTTTTGTACCGACGTTAAAGGTGGAATTTGTTCTAGTGACAAATAATTGAACTTTGTTATAAAACGTGGAAAGTAATAAAACAACTAAGAGAGAATTTGAGAGAGCAAAGTAGAGAGAAAAAAGAGCTAATGCTTTTCATTCAAGTGTGTTTTCCATATCTCATACAACCCCTATTTATACTAATGCAATGGGGTAGGTTACAAGCTTCACAATGCTGAAAATAGAAGAGGGTGAGAGTCTCTTGGCTATTCCTAAGGAAGTGGGAGAGTCATGGGGAAGAATGACTACAATCACGGGTTGACTAAGACTAATGGAGCAATATGGATATCTAATATATACCAAGGTATATTTACAACAGATATCTAATATATACCACGATATATTTACAACAGATATCTGATATATACCAAGGTATATTTACAACACTCCCCCTTAGATATCCATTGTATGTGAAATATATGCCTCGTTAAAACCTTACTGGGAAAAACCCAATGGGAAAAAAAACCCTAGTAAAGGAAAAAAAGTACATTATATTTATATACATTAACAACTGCCTCATTAAAAACCTTGCTAGGAAAACCCAGTGGGAAGAAAAAAACCATAGCGAAGGGAAAAAGAGTGCAGTGTATTTACTCCCCCTCATGAAAACATCATTTGAGATCTCTGAGTCGTCGCATTCCAATGTTGTGCACCAACTTCTCAAAGGTCGCAGTAGGTAATGTCTTCGTAAATAGATCTGCCAAATTATCTTTTGAAGAAATTTGTTGAACAGTGATATCACCATTTTCTTCAAGATCGTGAGTGTAGAAGAGCTTTGGTGAGATGTGCTTCGTTCTATCTCCTTTAATGTATCCTCCTTTGATTTGGGCTATACATGTTGTATTGTCTTCATATAACGTTGTTGGACAACCTTTGTTAGAGGACAATCCACATGTTTCACAAATGTGTTGAGTCATTGATCTTAGTCATACACATTCTCGACTAGCCTCATGAATTGCCATGATCTCAGCATGGTTTGAGGAAGTAGCTGTTATTGTCTGCTTCATAGATCGCCATGATATAGCAGTTCCTCTATATGTAAATAAATAACCTGTTTGAGATCTAGCTTTATGTGGGTCAGATAAATAACCTGCATCTGCATAACCAACTAGATCAAAGTTTGATTTATTAGAATAAAATAAACTCATATCAATTGTCCCTCGAAGATAACGGAGGATGTGTTTAACTCCATTCCAATGTCTTTTTGTTGGAGAAGAACTATATCTAGCTAATAAATTTACTGAAAATGCTATATCAGGTCGTGTATTATTAGTAAGATACATAAGTGCACCTATTGCACTAAGATATGGTACTTCTGGACCAAGAAGCTCTTCATTATCTTCTCGAGGTCGGAAGATGTCTTTCTTTACATCGAGTGAACAAACTACCATTGGAATGTTCAATGGATGTGCTTTGTCCATGTAAAATCTCTTTAATATCTTTTCTGTATAAATTGATTGATGAATAAATATTCCATCTGCTAGATGTTCAATTTGTAAGCCAAGGCAAAACTTTATTTTCCTGAGATCTTTCATCTCAAATTCTTTCTTAAGATATTCTATTGCCTTCAGGAGTTCCAATTATATTTAAATCATCAACATATACAGTAATGATAGCAAATCCTGACTGTGATTTCTTTATAAAAACACATGGACAAATTGGGTTATTTTGATACCCTTCTTTCAATAAATATTCACTCAGGCGATTATACCACATTCGTCCTGATTGTTTTAATCCATATAAAGATCTCTGTAATTTGATCCAATATAATTCTCTAGGATTTGAATTATATGACTCTGGTATTTTTAATCCTTCGGGGATTTTCATATAAATATCATTATCAAGAGATCCATATAAATATGATGTAACTACATCCATAAGATGCATGTCAAGCTTTTTATACACAATCAGGCCAATTAAATATCTCAATGTTATTGCATCCACCACAGGAGAATATGTCTCCTCATAATCAATACCAGCTCTTTGCGAGAATCCTTGTGCAATAAGTCTCGCTTTATATCTTGTGACCTCATTCTTTTCATTTCTTTTTCTTACAAATACCAATTTGTATCCCACAGGCTTGACATCTTCTGGTGTCTGGACTACTGGTCCGAAAACCTCACGTTTTGAAAGTGAGTTTAATTCTATCTGGATTGCTTCTTTCCACTTAAGCCAATCTTTTCTTTGTCGACATTCTTCGACAGATTTTGGTTCATAATCATCATTTTCAGAAATGATGTCGCAAGCAACATTATACGAAAAAATGTTATCAACAACTATATTGTTTCGGTTCCATCTTTTTCCATTCATTACATAATTTATCGAAATTTCATTATTATCTTCAGGTATTTCACCTTCTTCGATATTATTATGAGTAGTCACATTCGGAATTTCTTCTGGAATATCCACATTATCAATTACGTCGTTTTGATTATTGACTACTTTTCTTTTTCGAGGATTTTTATCTTTGGAACTCATTGGTCTACCACGCTTCTGGCGTGTCGCAGAATCATTAGTTATAATAACTTGCTGCGTCGGGATATCAATTTTCGATGGTGTATTTGCAGCTGGTATATGTGACTTGGTCACTTTCTTAGCATCAGTAAATGCATCTGGCATTTGATTTGCAATATTTTGCAAATGAATTATCTTTTGAACTTCTAGTTCACATTGATTTGTACGGGGATCTAAATGAGACAATGACGCTGCATTCCATGTAATTTCATTTTCCAACTTCTTAATCTCTCCCCCTAATGTTGGGAAATTTGTCTCATTAAAATGACAATCAGCAAATCGTGCAGTAAATACATCACCTGTCAGGGGTTCAAGATATCTAATAATTGATGGGAATCAAATCCAACATATATTCCTAGCCTCCTTTGAGGACCCATCTTAGTACGTTTTGGTGGAGCAATTGGAATATATACTGCACTTCCAAAAGTTCGTAAGTGAGATATATTTGGTTGCTGGCCATAAGCTAATTGTATTGGGGAGTATTTATGATAGACTGCTGGCCTAATGCGTATAAGCGATGCAGCATGTAAAATTGCATGACCCCATACAGATATTGGAAGTCTTACTCTCATAAGCATTGGTCTAGCAATTAATTGCAGACGTTTTATGAATGATTCAGCTAGACCATTTTGTGTATGAACATGAGCTACAAGATGTTCAACACTTATCCCAATTGACATACAATAATCATTAAATGATTGGGATGTAAACTCACCAGCATTATCAAGACGAATTTTCTTAATTACATAATCAGGAAATTGTGCTCTTAACTTAATTATTTGAGCAAGTAATCTTGCAAATGCAAGGTTTCGACTTGATAATAAACACACATGTGACCATCTACTGGATGCATCAATTAGAACCATAAAATATCTAAATGGTCCACTTGGTGGATTTATAGGTCTGCATATATCACCATGAATTCGTTCTAGGAATGCGGGGGATTCAGTCCCAACTTTAGCTGGTGAGGGTCTAATAATTAATTTTCCTTGAGAGCAAGCAACACATGAAAATTCATTAGATTGAAGAATCTTCTGGTTCTTCAATGGATGTCCATGTGAGTTTTCAATAATCTTTCTCATCATTATTGACCTAGGATGACCCAATCGATCATGCCAAACAGAAAATATATCTGGATCATTGAACTTCAGGTTCATTATTGCATATGTTTCAATAACACGAATATGCGTGTAATATAATCCAGAAGAAAAAGCAGACAACTTTTCTAATATACGTTTTTTATGCTAGACAGTGGATATAATATAAAACCAGAGTTAATAAATAAACATAAATTAAACATGAAATAAAACGATATTCACATAATCTAATCTAATCTAATATATATATATATATATTGCTCATTAAATGATGTTCATTTTCTCTTCAGGAGATTTAATGAGATTTGCAACATCTATTTCACATTTCTAAGATTAATTATCTCTTCAGAAGATTTTCAAAGTTTGCTTGCACACATGGTTTCAATTTTCGTACAACAGGTACAAAATTAATGCTCTAAAACATGAAACATTTCTTTTAGTAACCATATATGTGTGGTTTTCCAAATGGTTCACGATGACCACTGGATGAGTAATTGCTTCTTCCTTTATTACTGATTATTGATCATGATCTCGCCATTGACCATAATTATTCGATATTACAATATTCACTTCAGGGAATAATATTGAAACAATTCATTGAGATTCATGATTTTTCATTAAATGCTCATTTGATTGCTTTAATTTCAAGAAGACATGGTGTTTGTTCATCACAATATTAAAAACTTTCTTTCTCAATATTGCTACTACAGGAGCATATTCTATAATTGGAAAGAAAGATTAACAACATTATTCTTACCATATGCTCACTTATTTACAATCACTTATTGATTAAGATTATGCAACTACGAGTGCATTTAATTAAAGTGAGCATTTCTTAATTTAAACTTTTGCAACTACAGGCGCATTTAATCATGAACAATTCTTGATTTGAAATTATGCAACTACAGGTGCATTTAATCACACAAGTACTTCTTGATTTGAAATGGTGCAACTTCAGGTGCATTAAATCAAAATGGGCATTTTTCTGCAACTTCATGTGCATAACATCAAAATTAACTTTAGAACGAGCAATTATTTACTATATAAGTTTGCAAACTTTGTCATATGAGAATTTAAACTAATACATGTGTCTACCATGAATTCCAAAAGTTAATCAACATAAACAAAAATATTCAAATGTATATATGACATATACACAAAGAAATATCTCATATATGCGTTCTAAAAAAAACTGTAGGTAAACAACATATTGCAATATTTATATAAGATATATTACAACATATATAACATGTTTTGTACATCAAGGATCTATGATAGTATATCAAATATGTCCACTGTATGTATATATTAAATACACATGATATAAAATATACAAATGATCATGTGAAAATTATACTGGACAAAGATTACATAAACTAACGAGATCAATATGCATTAGCTGATTAGCAAAACGAGCAATTTTAGTAGATGTATATGATTCAAAAATAAGATATATACATGGGTATATATGTGCATCATGTTTATCGAATATGTATAAACATTATAGATCATTACAATAATAAGGATGTAACATACTCTCAACATTTCAGTTATTGTAATTAACATACATATCATTGGCAAATATAGAATCACGATGTTAATATCATCATAAACAAACATGATACTTAATAATCTCATATAGTATGCACAATAATGAAGAACATGCTAATCTTGCATAGAATATATGTTGTCAACGTTCAATACACAGTGTATATACGGGGTATATATAATACATACACACTGTATATATGAAACGTACCGAAGACAATTGCAACTAATAAAGATGAACCCTACCTTCAACCGAACAAAAATGGTAGAGACTCGTGCTGATAACGTGTTATAAAACGTGGAAAGCAATAAAACAACTAAGAGAGAATTTGAGAGAGCAAAGTAGAGAGAAAAAAGAGCTAATGCTTTTCATTCAAGTGTGTTTTCCATATCTCATACAACCCCTATTTATACTAATGCAATGGGGTAGGTTACAAGCTTCACAATGCTGAAAATAGAAGAGGGTGAGAGTCTCTTGGCTATTCCTAAGGAAGTGGGAGAGTCATGGGGAAGAATGACTACAATCACGGGTTGACTAAGACTAATGGAGCAATATGGATATCTAATATATACCAAGGTATATTTACAACAGATATCTAATATATACCACGATATATTTACAACAGATATCTGATATATACCAAGGTATATTTACAACAAACTTCAATATTTTCTACCTTCATTCTAATTATTTTAAATTATGACTACCATAGCTGCAGGATAGTCAAAGTACTACAACAATTAATCTAATCCAACACATTAGAACAAGTTAGGGGTTTAATAAAAGGGAGAAAGTTCATACAATCTCTTTTAACTTTAATTAAATTTTTAATTAAATATACAGAAGAAACAAAAGGTAATTAGAACTCCAAACTCAACCTTCCAAATAGGAACTTTATTATCAAATAAACAAGAAAAATATTAGAGGAAAAAATAGAATCCAAAGCCCAAGTGAGGAGGTTGAAGATATATTGCAAGAGAAATTGTTAAGTATTTGATTCTCTATTATATAATACTCTTCTACATGAATAAAACTTCGTTCTTATTTGAAATATACATACACATGTAAAAATCAAGTTCATGAACTAAAAGCATTCTAAACTTAAAAGCAAGCTGATGGAAATATAAAAGGAAAGTAGAAGTTCACCTTGGAAGCAAATTGATTTTTCTAACAAATCTATTCACAAGTCCGACAAAGAGCCTGAATGATATTAATCCACTAGACTTTAGCTTTATAGGGAAGAACCACTTAAAGAACAACTGGAAAGTAGGAGAAACACCATATTAACCTGGTATTGTTATAAGAACATAAAATAAAGAGATCATTTGCATACACAAAAGAAATGAAGTTACATTTGAATTAAATTTCTGGAACAACAACCACAAATTTTCAAAAATTTCAACCATAAAATACTAAGCTCACAAGCTGTTAAGTCCCAACCTAACATGGAAACGTTAAACCAACCAAATCATGGAAACGTTTTGCAATGAAACAACTCAACCTAAAAACACAATGGAAAATAAACTTATCTATAATCTATAGTATATATAAAAGCCACAATGAGGAGAAATTTTTTGTGACCAATTCGCCCTTTCATTTTATTCTTTGTCAATATTAGTTTGGTGGCAATTTAGACAATCAATATCATTTGAGGATTAAAAATAATTATGAAAATACGGTTAAATTTAGGAAAAGCAATCATTATCATTTGAGCATTAAAACTTAAACTGATTATGAAAATACCATTATTAAACGAATAAATTAAATTAAGAATTTAAAACCATTATTATTATACGGTTTAACTAAAGAATACCATTATTTGATCATTAAAAACTGCCCCTTTTATTTGATGATTAAAAACTGCCCTTTCATTTTTTGTCTTTGTGAATATTACTTTGGTGGCAATACTATGGAAAATACGGTTTAATTTTGGATAAATATCATTTGAGCATTAAAATTAATTATGGAAATACGGTTTGATTATGGAAATTGAACGGTTTAATTTAGGAAACCGATTATGATGATTAAAAACTGCCCCTTTTATTTGATGATTAAAAACTGCCCTTTCATATTTTTTTTTCTTTCTCAATATTACTTTGGTGGCAATACTATGGAAAATACGGTTTAATTTTGGATAAATATCATTTGAGCATAATTTTGGATAAATATCATTTGAGTATTAAAATTAATTATATGGAAATACGGTTTGATTATGGAAATTGAACGGTTTAATTTAGGAAACCGATTATGATGATTAATTACAACCGATTATGAAAATTAAACTGATAGTACCAAATTAAAATCATTTCATAATTAAATCCAATTATGGAAATTAAATTGACTTTTCAATTCCTCTATTCAATTTTCTATAAACGTTGGTGAAATTTCCATATTTAAACACGAAGTTCACAACAAAGTTAACATCTTTTGAAATTTGAAAAACTACGAAATTTCCAAAATGTCATCATCCAGATCATACTGTTTGATTAGAGAGTTGAAACCTTTCAACAAAGCATGGAAAATAAAAGTGATGGTTCTTTGTAAAGGAAGTATTCAATCCTGTCAGGATAAGAATCTGAATCTTCTCAAGTTCATTTTGGTAGATGAAGAGGTATTTTTCTTACTACTTTTATCTATCCATTTCAAATTTCTACATTTATATTTATTTATTTTTTTAATATTGCAGGGGACAAAAACATTTATATTTATTTATTTTTTTAATATTTCAGGGGACAAAAATACAAGCTGTCATGTTCAATGATGTGATCGAAAAAATAGGAAACAGTATGGAAAAAAATAAAACTTACTTCATCCAAAATGGAAACGTAAAATCGGTAAATATCAAATACCCAAATGTTAATCGTGAGATTGAACTCAGTTTATCTCAATCATCCGAGGTTGAAGAAATTGAAGAGTGTCTTGACTTAGATATGTTGAAGTTCAATTTCATTGAATTTCCAACAATTTCATCACTGGAAACGGGAAATTTAATCGGTAAGTAAATTTATTGTTTAAATTTGTGATTTAAATGAGTTTTTACCATTTTTGCAAACTTTTTCATTTGTTTAACTTTTTTCCATTCCATGAATAGATTTTACTGGAATTGTTTTTTCGATAAGATCAATGGTAGAAATCAAGATGAAAAACTCCAGTAACAAAAGCATGGCAAAAAGAGATATTTTTCTCATAAATAAGAGGTAATCTAAAATAAATATTACAACATTTTCTTTTTTCAATTTTTATTATTTAAGTTATTTTTTCCAATATATATTCAAACTATTGTTCATTTTACAGTTGTGCGACAATGAAGTTGACATTATGGGGTGATTTAGCCGAAAATGAAGGCTTGCAAATTGAGGAAGGCACTAAAAAGAATCATACCATTGTTGCAACCAATGTTAAAGTTGAAATTTATGAAGGTACGTATCATATTTTAAAAAAACAAAAAAAAAAACCAATTTTTTTTTGTTAAACTAAAAAGTAATTAATTTTACATTCTTGGTATTTATTTTTAGGGGAAGTGAGTTTGGCAACAACTATGACCAGTGTTATCCTCATTGATCCAAACCTTCCTAATGCAAAGGAGCTAGATGCTAGGTATATTAACTTTAAATTTATATTAAATTATGTTTTTTATTATTTAATTATTTAATTAGACAAACACATAACATAACATTTTATGCAGGAAAGAAAATCTACTTGATCATACAAAGATGTCAACCATGAATCCATCAAAAAGAATGCAAGAAGCTAAAGTAGTTAGTATAAAAAATATAATTGAAGGAGTGGATGACATCACATATTGTTCGTTCATTGCATCTATTCTTAATATATCTAACAAAGAAAATCCATGGTTTGAAAAGTGCAAAATGTGTGCTCAAAGAGTCTATCCAAATGATAATGATGTGACAGTTTATTGTAGCAATTGCAATAAAGATGTAACATTCATTAGAAAATACATGTTAAAAATCTTAGTTTCTGATGGAGAAATGGATGCAAACATTACTGCTTTTGAGGCAGCAGAAATGTTAGTAGGAAAAATAAAATAAAATATAAGAAAAAATATTTTTTTACAGCAAAAAAACATTGGAAGCCACTCTTTATAAAAATATATATATATATTAATATTAACATCAAATATTTAATTTTCTTTTCATATTATCTCCTCCATACTTAACCGTATTTAAGAGAAGATTTATTTAAGAGAAGATGTTAGAATATGAAAAGTCATATCTCTCCATTTATATAATTTTAATTTCTAAAATTTATGATTTTCTATTTACGAAAATGTTAGAATATAAAAAGTTGATGTCTTTATTTCTAGAATTTATGATTTTATTTTAAATATATTTAATGATGAGATTTCAAAGGTTTTATATATAATTTATGATTTTATTATAGATTATTGGGAAAAATACACTTTTAGTCCCTGAGGTTTGGGTTAAGTGACAGTTTGGTCCCTGAGTTTTCAAACTCAACAAAAATATCCCTGAGTTTTGAGATAAGGAGCATTTTGGTCCCTACCGTCAACTTTTCTGTTAAATTTTAACAGTTGTTGAGGTGGCACTATTATTTTAATAAAGAAAAATATTTTTAAAATTTTTTAAAATAAAAAAATACAAAAATATTAAAATATTATTATTTTTTAATTATTTAATTTTTTCTCCATCTCTCTTTACTTTCCTTCTTCTTCTCCATCTTCTTCCTCTTCATCCTTTCATTCTTCTTCTTCATATCTCCGGTGGCCGGCGGCCGGCGGCCACCACTCGCCGGCGCCGACACTCTTTTTTTTTTTTGTTTTTTTTTTCTCCCTCTCCTTTTCTTTTTCTTCCTCCCTCTTTTTACTGTTAAAAAAAAAAACAAAACGAAGGGGGAAAAACCCCTTCGATTTCGGCGCTGAAGAGGGAGGAGGGACCCTCCTCTGTCTCGCCGCCGGAGACGGAGGAGGGAGGTCCCTCCTCCCTCCTCGTTCCAGATCTGGAACGGGGATGGAGGAGGGACCTCCCTCCTCCCTCTCCGGCGCCGGAATCGAAGGGGGTTTTCTCCCTTCGTTTCTGTTTTTCTTTTTTAACAGTAAAAAGAGGGAGGAAGAAAAAGAAAAGGAGAGGGAGAAAAAAAAAAAAAAAAGAGTGCCAGCGCCGGCAAGTGGTGGCCGCCGGCCGCCGGCCACCGGAGATATGAAGTAGAAGAATGAAAGGATGAAGAGGAAGAAGATGGAGAAGAAGAAGGGAAGTAAAGAGAGATGGAGAAAAAAATTAAATAATTAAAAAAATAATAATATTTTAATATTTTTGTATTTTTTTATTTTATAAAATTTTAAAAATAATTTTCTTTATTAAAATAATAGTGCCACGTCAGCAACTGTTAAAATTTAACAGAAAAGTTGACGGCAGGGACCAAAATGCTCCTTATCTCAAAACTCATGGTATTTTTGTTGAGTTTGAAAACTCAGGGACCAAACTGTCACTTAACCCAAACCTCAGGGACTAAAAGTGTATTTTTCCCTAGATTATTATTATCTATAATCTATATCTATAATCTATAATCTCTAATCTCTAATCTCTAAAAAGCGGATCTTGAAAAAACATTTTTGGACTACTTTACCCCTTTGTCAAATACTAAATTTACAAATCATGCCACCTATAATTAATTACTAAATTTATAAAATAATTATTTAATTATAAAAAATGCATTTAAATTAAATAGTTATTAAAAGTAATAATAATAATTTATAGTTTTTTTTCCATATTCTAACTGATCCGTTTCTAATTCATTTACAAAGATAACCATTAATTCACTTTCTTTCCAATTCATTAAAAAAAAAAAAAAAAAAAAAAAAAAAAAAAAAAAAAAAAAACCTCAATCCACCAAACCATATACGTTTCAAAGAGGATTAAATTCATTAAAAACTGGAAAAAAAAACCATTGAACTCCCATTTTCGAATACTATATAAATTTCTAACTCATGCATTTTCATTCGGGCAACTTTCCTTCATAGCATGTTATCTCTCTAGGTTCTACGTATTTTGTTCTCCATTGTTTTTTTCTCCTTTTTTTCCTTTTTTTTTTAACTTGAAATTTTGGATCTCTCACTTGATTTTGGATATGAACTTGAAGCTTTGACAAGTGTTACACGGGAGGAAAACTGACCAAGCAATTTGAACAAAATTACTAGCGACGTATAGAGATTTGTTGCATACGACAAAGATCCTCATCTTAAACACTTGGGAGATGGAGAGTGATTCTGAAGAGAAGACTTAAACCGTGGGAGGAAGAGAGAGACCGTGAGGAGAGGGAAAATAGAATACAATTATTTGTTTTTTTTATTTTAATTATTTTGTAAGGAATTTATTTTGAATTTTAATTTTTTTTTACAATATGTGGGGTGTAGGAAGAGGTAGCGTGTTCCAGTTTTATACAATAATTTATTTATTTTTTACATCAATAGTACACTTTTTTTTAAAAAAATTATCTCAATAAAATTTGTCTCATCAATAATATAAAGAATACAATTATTTCGATGATTCATGTTAGAAAATATGCCACATCACATTTTTGTTTACAAAAGCTAGCTAGAATGCAATAAGGTTGATTATTAGATTTTGTAAAAACTTAAAAGTCCAAATAAAATCTTCCATTAAATCATGGGAAAAAAATATAATTCATTATATTCAAACATTTTAAGTCTCTTTTAATAAATTAAAGTGAATAATCAGTAACATTTGAAAATAATTCAAGATGTTGAATAGAAGGAAAAATAAAAGTAAATATATTTTAAGAAAGTTTGGAGACATCTTATGATACTCATTTTAAACTATTAGTAAGCATGTTTTTTCTTTCTTTATATCATTTGTACAAAATATATAAATATATAAATATATATATATACACACACAAAAATTAGGTCATCAATCATTAATTATCAATAATAAATTAATTATTTAACCAGTCAAGTAAAATAAAAATTCTTGATGTTATATTTGATAAATTTAATTTAAGTCAAAATTATTATTCATTAATCCTATTTGAAAAAAAAATAAAATTTGATGAATTAATTATTAACCATAAGCTAAAGTGAGTTTGGCTCAACGATAATTGACATGTATCATTGACCATGAGGTCGAGTTTCTAATCCCATCTCAAATGTTGATGTACTAAAAAAAGAAAAAAAAAATCAACCATAATAAATATATGGATTATGAAAAATGTTTTATTTATTTTATTAGTAACTTAATTATTTTTATTAATTATTAACTAATAATAGGATTTCAAAGTTTGGTAACTTTCTCATGTTTATCTTTGTGGCTTTTTTTTTTTTAACTTAATCTTTGTGGCTCTTAATTTTCTTACTTTTACAGTTTCTCTAATCTAAAAAGCTTAGATATATACGGTACATTCAGTTCGACGAAGTTAAATCATGATGTTTTTAAGTTTAAATTTACAATGAAAAAATGTATCAAATATGCCAACAAGACATCGATCAATTGACATAAAGTTATACTGATGACCACGAGACTTTGGGTTCGAATCCTCCACCCTACATATTGTCAAAAAAAAAAAAAAAAACATGTATCAAATATATATATATCCTAATTCAAAAGTTTTGAAGATTTTTTTGGTATAGTCTATTTGATGAAGTTAAACCCTAAACATGAGAAAGAGCATATAGTTTGATCACAAGGTCAGAGATTCCAATTCCACACTCCAAATGTTGTTGTACTGAAAAATAAATAAATTAAATGATTGTGAAGCAACCATCAAGTGACATAAATCTATTTCAAGAATGTGGGTATAGATTGAGTTTGATTTTTTATGTTACCATTGTATTTTATTTTATTTCTATAATTATTATATTATTGTGTTTTGTTTTTATCAACATTGTTTTCTTTTTTATTAGAATTATTATGTTTTTTTATTTAAAATGTTTGCAAATGCTTTAATTTTAATTTGGCAACTCAATGTCTTCCAAGTTTAAATTCTATGAGAAATTTTTCATGTTTATTATAATATTTTATCTCATTTTTAATAGCAATAATTAATTGTAAAAAAAATAACAATCATTAAAATGTATTATCATAATTATTGATGAAAAAAAATATTTGCCCAAACATTCCATCCATTTTTTTTTCCTTTTTTGTTGTTGTGGGTTCATTCGAATTTCTTTACAAAAAAAAAAAAAAAAAAAAAAAAAAAAAAAAAAAAAAAACCTAAACCCTAACCTACCATATAATTAACCATTTTCCATATATAACCTTCAATTTTATTGAAAAGTTTTGAAATTTTGTTTTCATCCCCAAAATATAACTATTTTTTTTATAGAACTCAAAAAAAAAAAAAAAAAAACTGATTTTTTTTTTATTTTATTTATTTTTTGTATGATTGTTGTCTAAATTTTTTAGTTTTTATTTATTTATTTATTTATTTTATTTTTTTAATAGAACTAAAAAAAACTAATTTTTTTTTGTTAAAAAAATAAGAGGTATAAATTATATGAAATGAAAATGTACATAAATTAATTTTAATAAATATATTGTATTTATATTATATTGATATTTAATCTATATTTTGGATTTTTTTTTGTATACATAATTAGGATAGATAAACGTGCATAGCACGTGGTCACAAACTAGTCTATTAAAAAGTCACAATCTTTAAAAAAAAATTTTTGGACTATATTACCCTTTGTCAAATTTTATATTTACAAATCATGTCACTCACAATTAATTTACTAATAATTATTGAGTAATATATTTAATTTAATTCACAACATTTAAATAGTTGGAATATAAAAAGAGCTCTCTTTGTTTACTTAATTACTAACCTTCATTATATTTAATTTCATTTAATTATATTGAGTTTTATCTTCCACCCACTCATCTTCCCACGTCTCTCCCAATTTCTCTTTTCTCTCTCCTATCTTCCATCAATAAAAAATGCTCACTCTTCTAACTAAAAGTAGATACAAATATTATAAATATGTTTTTATAAATAAAAATATTTAAAAAACGTAAATTATACATATATAATCAATTTTAACCAAAAAAAAAATTGTAATATTTTGATGCAAAATTAAGAAAATAAATTTTAAAATGAAAGTATTATAATATAGAAAAAATAGAATAGAAAAGCTAGAATATAAAAAGTTTTTTTATGTAATTTATGTAAATTAATTATAAAATTAATGGGTTCCACATTAATTGTATTTAATAATGGAGTTTCAAAAGTTCTCCAATCTTCTACATCTTCAAACTACAACTATATAAAGAGCTATTTCCTATCATTTTTCTACAAAAACCTCAACCTCTTCTTTTTAGTTTGTTTTTCTCTCCAAAGTTTCTAAGGTTTTGTGTGTATGCAAAGTAGTGTTAAACACTAATAAGACACTTAATGCATCACCAAAATGTCCTCAAACATCGGTATCAATTTTTTCTATAGATATTTTCAAGTTATTTTATAATTAATAATTTTTATTTTTTTTCTAAACATTTTGCATGTTACAATTAATTTAATTAAACTTTTAAATCATTTTAATTCAATTTGTTATTTTTTAATTTGTTCTTTAGGGACAAAACTTAGTGATGGATGGGATCACGTTCGATGGGCTTTGGATTGCAGTTCTTACTCATTTGTGGGTGAGTAATTTTCTCAATGGTATGCTTTACGTTTCTTTGTTTTATTCTTTATACGATTCTCCTAAAAAATTTTGATATTTGTTATTTATTTTCAAGTTTTCCTAGGTATCAATTTTTGTTATAAGTATTAATATTTTTTTTATTTTTTTAATTATTCTATTCAATCTTATTTGTTATTTTCAAGATATTTTTAGTTTTCTTTTTCATATATAGTTTCAAGTTATTTTATAATTTAATATGTTTATTAAATTATTTCCTATTATGCTTATAACAACTAAAAAAGAACATATTAAAAGTTATATAAGTTATTTTTTTTAAATATCTTTCGCTTAAAAATCTAAACTTGATCATATTAATTTGTTTTTTCCTTTTCATTACTATTGTATTTTTATATATCTTTGATAAAAAAAAATTATAGTATAAAGTAAAAATTATATTTTATAATACTATTTTTCAGAATAATTTATCATAAATTATGAAATTTCATTAGAATTAATTATTCAATATAAAGTCTAGATGTAAAATTAAGAATAAATTAAAAAAAAATTAATATTTTTTAACAAAATATCATTTATAATCTTATTAAAATATTACATAAATTTCATATCATTTTCATAAATATGAAATTATAAATTCAATTTTATTTTTCAAGAATGCATTTTTTTAAAAACATTTTGTATAAAAATTGTTTAGAATTTAAACACTCATATGTTTGGTTGCATTTCCTCACAAATGTTTTTATACACAAGTTATTGTTTATTTAGGAGTCTTTTTTAAAAAGTTAGTTTCAAGTGTTTCTCTCAAAATAGTTTATTTATCAATCTCATTTTTTAATAAGTCATTTTTAGTGGTTGCCAAACACTAAAAAGTTTTTCAAAATGATTTATTTTTAAAATTAAACACTTAAAAAGTTAAATCAAACACACTTAATCAACCAACAAACAATTACAAATTAAGTTTTTAAAATCATCATGAAATAATTTTTTAATTAAAAAGACCAACATGATTAATTAACCAACTTTTTTTTTTTTTTTTTTTTTTTTGAGAAGATGAATTTTTGTAATTTCAAAGTTTATTTGACCAAACTATTTATAGAATAATCTTAAATACTTTTTTTTTTCCATGAAAAGACACTCTAAAAAAATAAATTAATAAAAAATTAGTTTTAGAAAGATTGTTTTATTATTTGAAAATGGACAAATAAATTATTTGATATTTCTGTGACTGTGAGTATTGTTCACACGTAAATTCGGGGATGGAGACACGTGGAATAAATAATATATTTGTATTAATGTAATATGCGTGTGGGTGTACAATCTCTAACTTTAATCCTCTGATTCTCTCTCTTATGTGTGAATGTGTTTCACTCGAGTGCTGGAACGCTTGATCCCGAGTCTGAAGCTTCAATGGATTCTTGGAGCTTGAAGTCTTCTAGTCTTGAAGGAGTCTTCAGTCTTCAAGAAGTGTTGATGTCCTGAAGAGTCTTTGATCTTCAAGGAGTGTTGAAGTCTTGAAGAGTGTTTGGTCTTCAAGAAATGTTGATGTCCTGAAGAGTTTTTTATCTTCAAGGAGTGTTGAGGTCTTGAAGAGCGTTTGGTCTTCAAGAAGTGTTGATGTCCTGAAGAGTATTTGATCTTCAAGGAGTGTTGAAGTCTTGAAGGGTGTTTGGTCTTCAAGGAGTCTTGAAGGGTGTTTGGTCTTCAAGGAGTGTTGAAGTCTTGAAGAGTGTTTGGTCTTCAAGAAGTGTTCAACACTTGGACTTGTGGATTGCAAAGAGTCTTCGGTCTTCAGACTTGGTGGAGTCTCTCTGAATTCTCTGGTTCTGCTTGAGAGCTTTGAAAACTCTGAATTCTTGTCTTTGTGAGAGTGTAGAATTTCTGACCCCTGAAATGGAGGAGAACCCCTCTATTTATAGAGTTCTCGCTGGATGGGCTCTGGTGACTTTTGGGCCTAACAACTTGGGCTTGGGCTTTTATTGGGCTTGGGTCTGGTTTATATTTGACCCAAAACCATATGACCCAAATTTGATCCAATTAATTATTTTCTTTAATTAATTGGTCAAATCAATTAATCTGATCAAAATCATTTATTTTTAATTAATTGATCAAATGAACATTTGGCCCTAAAAATTTATAATTGGCCAACTTTGTCTTCAAATTAAATTTGGGACACATGTCGATTTATAATTGGTCCCAAATTTAATTAATTATAATTTTGTCATTAATTTTAAATAATGACGTGGCAATTTGTCATTGACCAAAATTTCTCCTTCAACAAGTATAAAATTAGTAACTAAAAAAAAGAATTTCACTCCCCAATTTAAATTTAATATGTTTGTTAAATGTTACAAATTTTAGTTTTTTTTTCTTCAAAATATAACATAAATTTGACATTCCCTAATGTATTTAATATTATATTTGAATCTGAGTTGAGTTTTAATTATGTTATTTTTGTACTTTTATAACTTTTATAAAGTTTTAAACTTCTTACTACATAGGAAAAGATTACAATTTAAAATTATTCAAAATTTTAAATTTTAAAAATTAAATAAATACACGTGCATTGCACGTGGTAAAGCACTAATAACTTAAATGTTGTGGAGTTTTAATTTCCTACAAAAATGCAGTGGAGCTTAATAAAAAAAAATAATAAATGTAGTAATTGGAAAACATACCTTTAATGAAAGTTATTGAAATTTTAGTAATGATTTATTTTTTATTATTTAATGGAGTTTTACATTAAAAAAAAAACTCCATTAGAATATGTGATATTTTGAAAAAATAAAATAAATACAAATATTAAAAAAAAAACGTAAATTACATATATATAATCAACTTTAAAAAAAATTATAATATTTTGATGCAAAATTAAGAAAATAATTTTTAAAATAAAAGTATTATAATATAGGAAAATTAGAATATGAAAAACTAGAATATAAAAAGTTTTTTTATATTTAATTTATGTAAATTAATTATAAGATTAATGGGTGTTGATGGTCGATTTTGGCTAGAGGATTTCACCTGACCTTTCACGTGCCACCAACGGTAAATTTGTAGTTGAGGGGGGAAGACGTGACCTGGAAGGCAGTAAACCTGCACACCGGTGTGGTGCTCGCCACACCGGCTCCGATGCTTAAGTCAGCCAACAGAATGGTAGGGAGTGGAAAAGTAAGAGCAAGAGGAGAGAGTAGAAAATATAGAATAGTGTTTAGGGATAGAATTCGGAGTCCCCTTCTTCAGTGGCGAAGAGGGATATAAATACCTGCTCATCCTCCTAGGGTTTTTAGGGATTCGAAGGCGTTTTAGGTCAAACCAGGTGGAACCGGGGCGATCCGGGGCATCAGGGACCGAAAAGAAGTCACCGGACTCGGCCCGCGCAACCGGGCCGAATGGTCATATGCTCGGCCTCGGCAAAAGGCCGAGGCCGACCATATGGGTCGGGCCATGTTGGCCCGACCCTTTGGCCTGGTCTTCCTCAGGGTCGGTCTTTTGGTCCTACCTCTGCCCGTTTGTCCTCGTCAGCTCCTTGTGTGGTCCAAAATCACCTATAACATTAAGCCCCCACTCTTGAATTGGGATTCAGGTGCAACTTTAGTGCTATCGGTTGAGCTCCTTAAGCCTGATTTAAGAGTATAACTCTCCTTCCATGCCGACTTATGTATGATTCCTTGTTATCCTGCAAGATAGGACAAACTGGACAAAGTAGACACTCTCTGAAAAGGGGTTAGGTGAAATGGAAATGAGAAAATTTGAGAGATTACAACAATGGCTCTGGTCGGCCTCGGGAAGAGGCCGAGCACAACAATCTCCCCCTTTAGCTTATCTGGTCGGCTTCGGCCTCGGGAAGAGGTCGAGCACAGCAGTTTCCCGTTTTAGCTTGTCTGGTCAACCTCGGCCTCGGGAAGAGGCCGAGCACAGCAGTCTCCCACTTTAGCTTATCTGGTCGGCCTCGGCCTCGGGAAGAGGCCGAGCACAGCAGCTTCCCATTTTGGGTTATCTGGTCGGCCTTGGGAAAAGGTCGAGCATAGCAGCTAGACCCCTATACTTGGTCATTCGGAACACTTCATTCCAGATCCAGGGCTTATCCACAAGTAAAAAATAGGAGAAGCAAAAGATTTCACAATCCTGCATTGAAAAGTTAATCTCTGCAAAAGAAGAATGAGGGAAGAGGCTAGGGTCGGCCTCGGCCTCGGACCTCTGTTAGCTCAAAATCTAGCTCCCTGCATTCATACGTTAGTCCTTGTAGGAAAATAATGAAAGAATAGGCTAGAGCATGTAATCATTGGTTAGACATGCCAAACTAGTGTGCTTTTTGTTTAATAGGGAGTGTATATCCCCTGTTACTTGCTTTTTGTTTAATAGGGAGTGCATATCCCCTCTGTAGCCCCCAATCTTAAGTAGAACTTCACTGAAACATAAAGTATAGTTGAGTAAATAGGAGAATACCTTTAAAGTTTGTGCTTGGCCTCGACAAGAGGTGCTCGACCTTCGCAAGAGGTGCTCGGTCCCGACTTCTGTAGGGTGAGCTTGACTTAGATGAAGTGTATGGACTCATGCTAGGTGAGGTGAGGTAGACTCGTTGGTCCAGGCTCACATGGTCTCACTCTGGATGACGCGAGGTAGACTCGGCAGTCCAGGCTCGCCTGATGTAAAGATGCTCAGGCCAGAGGAGGTGAGGTAGACTCATTGGTCCAGGCTCACATGGTCTCACTCTGGATGAGGCGAGGTAGACTCGGTAGTCCAGGCTCGTCTGGTGTAAAGATGCTCAAGCTAGAGGAGGTGAGGTGGACTCGTTGGTCCAGGCTCACATGGTCTCACTTTGGATGAGGCGAGGTAGACTCGGTAGTCCAGGCTCGTCTGGTGTAAAGATGCTCAAGCCAGAGGAGGTGAGGTAGACTCGTTGGTCCAGGCTCACATGGTCTCACTCTGGATGAGGCGAGGTAGACTCGGTAGTCCAGGCTCGCCTGGTGTAAAGATGCTCAAGCTAGAGGAGGTGAGGTAGACTCGTTGGTCCAGGCTCACATGGTCTCACTCTGGATGTGGGCACTATAGGCTCGCATGTAGGCGTGGGCTCTATAGGCTCGCATGTAGGCATGGGCACTATAGGCTCGCTGAAGCGTGGGCACTATAGGCTCGCATGAAGCGTGGGCACTATAGGCTCGCATGTAGGCGTGGGCACTATAGGCTCGCTGAAGCGTGGGCACTATAGGCTCGCATGTAGGCGTGGGCACTATAGGCTCGCTGAAGCGTGGGCACTATAGGCTCGCATGTAGGCGTGGGCTCTATAGGCTCGCATGTAGGCATGGGCACTATAGGCTCGCTGAAGCGTGGGCACTATAGGCTCGCATGAAGCGTGGGCACTATAGGCTCGCATGTAGGCGTGGGCACTATAGGCTCGCTGAAGCGTGGGCACTATAGGCTCGCGGCGTGGGCACTGTAGGCTCGCTGAAGTGTGGGCTCTATAGGCTCGCATGTAAGAGCGTGGGCACTAGGCTGAAAAACCTAGGCTCGCAAGTAGGAGCGTGGGCACTATAGGCTCGCATGAAGCGTGGGCTCTATAGGCTCTCGCATGTGTTCGATCTCGCTTGAAATAAGAGGGTTAGCCTTGGTCACAACCATGGTTATGGTTAGCCTCAGCCTCGGGCATGGCTTAGGTCGGCCTCGGTCTTGGCCTCGATCATATCTGGGGTCGGCCTCGGCCTCAGCCATATCTAGGGTTGGTTTAGGCCTTAGCCTCGAACAATCTGTCGTCTTTCGTATCTGGTTCCTTCGCTTCGATCTGGATCTTGTCTTCTGTTCAACTGCATTGACAATCTGATTTGTCTTGATTATGTGATCTTCGGGTCACTTTTGAGGTATTGGATATTCGGCTTCGGCTTTGGCCTAGGGTCGGCCTCGGGCTCGGCCAAAGGATGACCATAGCTGTGGGTCGGCCTCGGGCTCGACCAAAGGATGACCGTAGCTTAGAGTTGGCTTTGGCCTAGGGTCGGCCTCGGCCTCGGGATGACCATAGCTGTGGGTCGGCCTCGGCCTCGGCCAAAGGATGACCGTAGTTCAGGATGACGACATTCTTTTCCTGGTGTCTTCAATCTTGTCAAAGTCTCTGTTTGTTGTTGATTTGTCCTCCAAAGGTGGTTCTGATCTCTTGTGGGGTTTCCTCCTTATCGGTCTGGATGAACACCTTCGGTTGGCCTCGGCATGGTCCGTCTGGTAGTCGCTGTTTGGCTTGGAGTCATTTAGCTTCTGCAGGTCTCCTTGATGATTTCCGAGTTCTTTTTGGGTGTCCAGAAGCTCGGTCGTCATAGGGAGATCATCTTTTATGGCCTCGGCCTCGGCCAATTTAGCCTTGGCCTCGGCTGCGCTGGCCACGGGCTTAGCAGCCCTGGCTTCCGCTTCGACAGTTTTGGCACTTCTGCGCTTATCCTCGATCAGATTCCTCTGGTCTATCTTGGTATGACCGTAGCTTGGTGCTGGGCTCCTCAGAATTGCTCGACCTGTAGGTCTGAGCCCCCTGACCTTGCTGCTCATGCTGTCAGTCTTCTTTCGATTTCTGCGGTTGATGGTTATTTTCAGAAGGGTTTGGGTTTGGATTTCGGCTTCCCTTCTCCATCCTCTTACTCATGGAGTGACCGATGTGCATATTTGGCAAGCTTTCTTCCCCACAGACGGCGCCAACTGTTGATGGTCGATTTTGGCCAGAGGATCTCACCTGACCTTCACGTGCCACCAACGGTAAATTTGTAGTTGAGGGGGGAAGACGTGGCCTGCAAGACAGTAAACCTGCACACCGGTGTGGTGCTCGCCACACCGGCTCCAATGCTTAAGTCAGCCAACAGAATGGTAGGGAGTGGAAAAGTAAGAGCAAGAGGAGAGAGTAGAAAATATAGAATAGTGTTTAGGGATAGAATTCGGAGTCCCCTTCTTCAGTGGCGAAGAGGGATATAAATACATGCTCATCCTCCTAGGGTTTTTAGGGATTCGGAGGCGTTTTAGGTCAAACCAGGCGGAACCGGGGCGATCCGGGGCATCAGGGACCGAAAAGAAGTCACCGGACTCGGCCCGCGCAACCGGGTCGACCGTATGGGTCGGGCCATGTTGGCCCGACCCTTTGGCCCGGTCTTCCTCTGGGTTGGTCTTTTGGTCCTACCTCTGCCCGTTTGTCCTCGTCAGCTCCTTGTGTGGTCCAAAATCACCTATAACAATGGGTTTCCACATTAATTGTATTTAATAATGGAATTTCAAAGGTTCTCCAATCTTCTACATCTTCTAACTACAACTATATAAAAAACTATTTCCTATCATTTTTCTACAAAAAAACTTCAACCTCTTCTTCTTAGTTTTTTTTTCTCTCTAACGTTTCTAAGTTTTTGTGAGAATGCAAAGTAGTGTTAAACACTAATAAGACACCTAATGCATCACCAAAATGCTCTAAAAAATAGGTATCGATTTTGTCTATAGATATTTTCAAGTTATTTTATAATTAATATTTGTTATTTTTTTTCTAAACATTTTGCATGTTACAATTCATTTAATTAAGTTTTCAAATCATTTTAATTCAATTTGTTATTTTTTAAATTTGTTCTTTAGGGACAGAACTTATTGATGGATGAGATCACGCTCTATGGACTTTGGATTGCACTTCTTACTCAATTTGTGGGTGAGTGATTTCCTCAATGGTATGCTCTATGTTTCTTTGTTTTATTCTTTATATGTTTTTCCTAAAAAAATATATATTTTTTATTTGTTTTCAAGTTTTCCTAGGTATCAATTTTTTTATAAGTATTAATATTTTTTTTATTTTTTTTAATTCTTCAATTCAATTTTATTTGATATTTTCAAGATATTTTTAGATTTCATTTTCATATATAGTTTCAAGTTATTTAATAATTTAATACGTTTATTAAATTATTTCCTATTATTCTTATAACAATTAAAAAAGAACATATTAAAAGTTATATAAGTTATTTTTTTGAAATATCTTTCGCTTATAATCTAAAATTGATCATATTAATTTTCTTTCCTTTTCATTACGATGGTATTTTTTATATATCTTTGATAAAAAAAAAATTATAGTATAAAGTATAAATTATATTTTAGAATAATATTTTTCAGAATAATCGATCACAAATTATGAAATTTCATTAGAATTAATTATTCACTATAAAGTCTAGATCTAAAATTAAGAATGAACTAAAAAAATTAATAACTTTTAACAAAATATCATTTATAATTTTATTAAAATATTACATAAATTTCATACCATTTTCATAAATATGAAATTATAAATTCAATTTAATTTTGTTTCTTACGTTTGAATTACTAAGGTTATTTATTTAATTTTTAGATATCTAAAATGATTACAAATATCACAATTTCATTATATATTAAAAAAAAAAAATCCAATTCTAAATTCTTCAATAATCTTTTAAGCATTTGAGAAGATTATAAAATTTAAATAACATGATTAATGTAGCAGCCGGATTTAGAAAAAAAAAAAAATCCTGAATTTTCTCTTTCCCTCACGTTCATCTCCCTCTCTCGGCACTCTCTCTCTCTCTCTTTCGGTTCCCTCTCTCTCGCTCCCTCTCAGCCCGCAGTGCCGCACGCCGCCGCTCGTCCGTCGACGCTGCCGCCATACCGCCGTCGTCGCCTTCCTCCGCCGCCGCCGGTAATGTCCATCTCTCTCTCTTGTTTTCGTCTCTCTCCTTAACCCGTCTCCATCTCACTCTCTCGACTCTCTTTCACTCTCTCTCTCTTCCTTGCAGCTCTCTCTCTCTCTCGCTCCTTCTCAGCCGCCGCAAGTCGCCGTGAACCGCCCGACGCCGCCGCTCGCCTCCCGTCGTCGTGCACGCCGCAACCGTCGTGTCCAGATCTGTTCGTTCTTCTTCGCTCGGATCTGATTACCGCCGTCCCTGCTTTAAGACAAATAGCCACACGTCTTTTGTGCATTCGACGATTTCAGTTAGTGGGTAAGTGAGATTTAAGGTGTTTTGTTCTATTTAATGTTTAATCATGGATGCCCATTGAGTTTAGCTTTCGATTTCAAGGTGCCCGTGGTGTTTGGAGGCCAAATTATCGAATTTGAGCGATTTGGGACTGCTGGACAGCAAGCTGTGGTTCTGTTTGGGTAAGCTTTGGTTGTTAATTTTACCCCCAAATGTAATGGGTTCTTAGTTGAATGCTTGGTTAGAGTCCATAGTTAATTAAGAGTTCTTTTCCTTGTTGTAGCTTGCTTAACAACCTTGGAGTTAAGGGATTTCTTGGAGGTTAATCAAGTATCTCCTTCACTAAGGTAAGTAGCCGTTGGAATAAATTCTCTGCTTTAAACTCATTTAAATTGAGTATGGTTTACTATAGCATGAGTTGGATTTAAACCTTAAGTTGTTCCTTGGAATGTAAGTAGCTTTTGGATTTTTATTTGCAAGTTTAGTCCCTGTTGCTTGTTATGGGATTTGATAAACGCCTAGCCTGAGCTTTTGAACTAGTTCTTTGAGGGATTAGCCTGCTAGCATGAGATAAGTTGTGAACCTTGGACTCGTTTTGGGTTTCTATGCGATTAATAGTTATTGCATTGTAAAACACGTTGCGACATGGAGGTTGAGTTTTCTTTAGCATGTCTGATACTGTTTTGGGGTGGAATTGTATTTCTTAGTTGTTTTGGAAGCATGCTCGATTGTATGGTTTGGTTGTTATGCGTATCTGAATGGTTGTGGATGCGGGGTCTATCTCGCTCTGGCTTTTAGCAAATTGTGGTGCCTTGCAGCTTGTGTGGTTGGATAATCTGAATCGTAGAAGTGTTTATTTCCCCTGTCAGGTGAATAGGAAAATTTTGGGTTCCCTCTGCGTGTGCCGTTATGCTGCCGAATTTTCGGTAGCCTCATGGCGGTTTGGAAATCATATTTACCTTGAGGGAAAGGATTAGGAAAGAGAAAGGAATAAGCTAGTGCCTTAGACGAGGGTCGTGTCAATTAAACACCTAGGACTGAGATGTAATAGACTGAAATGAGGGACTTAATGGGCGGGACTTGGCTTCGCAATCTAGGTGCCATTTACTAACTGTGGAAGTAAATTCCCGACTTAAACCCACGAACGCTCCACCAGTGAAATGGTAGCTTAGAGCGCTACGCGCCTATTAGTGCCTTGAGGGATGAGACTTAGCTCCACTGACTGGGTGCCATCTACCATCAGTAGGAGTAGAGACCTCCCAAAACTCCCACTTGTGCACCATCAGTGAGTTGGCAAACTTATATTTATATAAAGGTGTACTAATTGAACACGAGACCCGAACTACAGATGAATGAAATGAAATGAAATGAAATGAGATGAAATGAAATGAGATGAAATGAGATGACCTAACCCTAAGGCCCTTAACTCGAATAAAATGTTAAAGCCTTGATTGCTACTTACTGAGTATTTTCTTAAATACTCATTCTTTTCCCTTACATACAACTGCAGGTAGAGGTAAAGGTGTGCAGTACGCGTGACGGGGAGCTGCTGAGCCATGGATCTCCTTTAGGATAGTCTTCCGCATTTTTTTACGTTTGAAATTCTCCTTTGAACTTGTATTGAATGATTTACGATTTATTCCGCTTTAAGTTTGGTTTGATTTACTAAAGGTTTCGTTTGTTCTGTTTTAAACTGGGATCCCATATTGAAAAGTTTCACAAATTTCTAAGTATGGTTTCTTTAAATGAAAATTTACCGCTGTTCTTAGAAGTAGAATGAAATGCATGTAGTAACGGTCTTAGGATCTAGGCATGAAAAGTAGGGTCGTTACAATTAAATTTATATTTTGTTTATTTAATTCATTTAGACAAATAAAAGAAATATAAATTAATATGTAACCGAATAAATTAAAAACGTTTGTATTAGAATTCAAATTTCAATCAATTTAATCCATCAACAAACCTTTTTTTTTTTTTTTTTTTGAGAAAATCAATCAACAAACCATTACAAATTAAGTTTTTAAAATCATCGTGAAATAATTTTTTAACTAAAAAGACCAACATGATTAATTAACCAACCCTACTAAATGCATGAGTTTTTGTAGTTTTTTTTTTTTTTTTTTTGAGAATATGAATTTTTGTAATTTTTTTTTTGACAATAGAATTTTTGTAATTTCAAAGTTTATTTGACCAAACTATTTATAGAATAATCTTAAAAACTTTTTTTCAAGAAAGACACTCTAAAAAAAATAAATTAATAAAAAATTAGTTTTAGAAAGGTTGGTTTATTATTTGAAAATTGACAAATGAATTATTTGATATTTCTGTGAGTATAAAATTAGTAATTAAAAAAAAATCACTTCCTAATTTAAATTTAATATGTTTGTTAAATGTTACAATATTTTTTCGAAATATAACATAAATTTAACATTTCTTAATGTATTTAATATTATATTTGAATATGAGTTGATTTTTTATTATGTTATTTTTGTGCTTTTATAACTTTTATAAAGTTTTAAACTTCTTAAAACATATGAAAAGATTAAAATTTCAAAGCATTGCACGTGGTAAAACACTAGTCAATAAAAACAACCAAACTCATTAAAACAACCAAGTGCAACAACATATTGACCCTCCTAAGCACAATAACTTAATGGAAAACATGACACTTAAGTTATCACAACAACTCAAAACTTTTTCACTTATCTCAAATTATCAAAAGTTTTTGTAACTAAACAACTAAACTTATCAATGAAAAACAACTAAATGAAACAACGTATTGACCCTCCTAAGCACAATAACTTAATGGAAAACAAGTGAAACTTAACTTATCTCACAACAACTCTAAATTTTTCCACTTATCTCAAATCATCAAAAGTTTTATAATGAAACAACCAAACTTATCAACATCAACAACTAAGCTAGTTAAAACAACTAAGTGCAACAAGGTATCGACCCTCCTAAACACAATAACTTAGTAGAAAATGTTGAACATGAGCTCAAAGCAAAACTCACTCAAAGTCCACCAAAAAATATAACACCCTTCAACTTATCTCATGAACTAAAAACTTAACAATCTCATAAACTAAAACACAATAACTATAACCAACAAAAGAAACATAATAACTTATCTCAAATAACTATAACTAAAGTTTATAACCAACAAAGCTCATAAACTAAAACTTGCCTTTCTTACCACCGAATGAAACACAAGAAGTATAACCAACAAAGAACTCAAATAACTTAAGAACTTATATAATAGTTATGCTTATCTCTCTTACCACCAACTAAAACACAATAACTATAAACTCTCAACCTCAAGATTGAACCATAATATGACCAACAAACAATTTAAAAACATATCACCATAATATAAACAACAAATGTCAAACTTATGACACCCTCGTCCCCAACTTAGTGTCATTTAAGAACAAAGTTAAAAGTGATTTAAGAACAATCTAACTAAAGATAAGAAATTGAACAATTCTAGCTCAAAAAACTAACTACAATATCATTTGCTATCATAGCTGCAGGATTAGCAACAATATAAACTGAAACTAAAAGAGCATTCAAAAGGCATAATCTTACCCAAAATCTCGATTCAACTCTATTCGAACACCTCGAAATTACAAAACTAAATGACAAAAAAAAAATGTAATAGGAAATATTGCAAACATCAAGGAAATAAATTTTCCTCTAACATTCTCACAACAACAAACTACATAACTCAATCTCAAACTGTAATGCCCCGCATCCCAGGTAACCCAAATTCGTTTTAAAATTTATCGTTATGTTGGGTGGATTCAGATATTTTTCTCCTCGTGTATTAAGATTTTTTTTTTAGTTTTCGTGCAGGCCATGTGGGGAGTGGTTAGCGTTTTTTTCTCCTGGTTATGGGTAGTTTGGATTTCAATTAGGTTTTTTTTAAAAAAAAAAAGAAAGAAAAGAAGGAAATAGGAAAATCTCTCTCTCTCTCTCTCGAGCGCGCACGGCAGCCCCCATCCCCATCTCTGCGTTTTTTTTTTCTTCTTCTCCTCTCCACTCAGCAACCGCGCCGCCGCCGCAGCCTCCACGCACAGAGCCGCCGCAGTCCGCCGCCCAGCCGCCTCGCACAGCCGCCGTCATCTTCCTCCTCGCGTCGTGGTTTTCGCTTGCCGTTGGTCTCGTCTCGCGCGCGCCGCCGCTTTTTTTCCCCTCTTTTCCTTGCGTTTCAACAAGGTAAATCTCGAGGGTCTCTCTTTCTCCACGTTTTTCAGCCTTAAAATCGTGGGTAAGCTTTTGTTCCTCTCATTCTTAGATGAGATAAGGTCGATCTAACTCCCTCCGTTTTGTTCAGCAAGTTTCGCGCGCGTCCAGCAGTCTGAGCCTCGCTTTTGTGCGATTTTGCTTCTGTCCAGCAAGTGATTTGGCCTCGAATCTCCTTGTCGGGTAAGCTTAAGCCTTATCCATTCTTGGTTAAAGCCTAAATTTAAATACCCATTCGTTTTAGGTGCTGGAAATTGAAGATTGTGTTGCTTTTCTGTTCTGCAACGCCGTCTAAGTGTTCGATTGGGTTCGATACACTTCAAACTCGAATACCCACTAGCCAAGGAGTATTCTAACACACTGTTCGAGGTTAATATAACCCGTCTAGCGTGGAATCGGGTCTGTTTGGGTAAGAATCATTGCTGTCTTTAGTTTATTAGCTTAAGAGATCGTTACCCATTAGTTGTTTAGGCTTTTAAGCATTGCCCAACCTTTATAGGTCCTTAAAATGTTAAATAAATGGGTTTGCTAGCTGGTTAAGGATTAAAGAGCATGCTATTTGATACCCATTTATTATCTACACCTTGGAAGAGTTGCCCAATCGCTAGGAGTCCTAATTAGAGTTTTATTTTCGTGTTAATTACTTGCTGTCCAATGGCTGAAAAGCCTCGAATATAGCCATTCGATGGATACCCATTGCCCGTTGTGCCTTCAACGTGGTTGCCCATGGTTGAAAGGTTTTGGGTGGTGAGCTGTATGTGCCCGGTGATGTAGACGAGGAGGTCCACGAGGGGTGACCACAGGGTTCCATAGTTTGTTTATATGTTTTTTTTCTTTCTCTGTTAGAAAAGACAGTTTTCAATTAATTGTTGATAGGTAGGTCTGTTTAGCTTTGTAGCTAGGTGGGCGTAATTTTTGTTCCTGTTATTGAGCATGGTTAGATTTCATGTTTCTTGTTAGGCTGTAAATATGTTGTTGCTTAATAAAGTCGATCTGTTTTAGGAAGTTAAGGTTATGCTTGATCTGGTAGAGTTAGGTTATGTTGTTGGTTGGAGATGCGAGATCTGACTCGTATCCTGCTTGCAGTTGTTCTGTGAAGTTGTGGAGTGGATCGAATCAATTTAGAAGTGTTGTTGAGTTTAACAGGTGTTCTAAAATTTTGGGGTTGTCCTATGTACGCCGTTATGCTGCCGAAATTTCCAGAGCTCTCGGTTAGTCTGAATAGGAGTTTAGTAATGTCACTAGGTTAGTTAATAATAAAACCTGGGGCGTTACACAAACTTTAAACTCCAAACTTCCAACAAACAATCTCAAATTCCAAAAACAACTACAATAAGCTTAACCCTAAAATGTCCAACCTTATAAAGTTAACCACTAAACTGATAGCTTTGTTGGATTTTATGCCCTAAAACTCGTAGATAATGAATGATGACAAATTGTTTACTTGTCTCAATACGTTGTTGTTGAAGTTTGTACAATAAAGAGTTATTGTTACTAAAATTGCACAATTTGACCCAAATCCAATAAACTAAGATCCTAGGTTGTTTAGATGAAACTTGAACTAGTATGTGGGGACATACCGGGATCAGTGTTCAAGTAACAACTTAAATGGTCTATAGTATAGGGATAAGGCTGGATACCTTATCCTGGTAACACTATGTGATACGACCCACTTTGTATTCGATACAGATGCAATGATCCAAAACATCCATGTAGGAGACATGCGAGTGGGGGTGTATCCTGTGCAATGAGTTTGCATAAGACCGGACCGCGAAATAGTAACCACTAGATGTAACACCGTTGACTAGTTTAGGTTTCTATTTCAATAGGATGACCTAGACAACTCAATCTCAATCCTGAGTCTGTTATGAACTCCTTTTCAAGAGGGATTGTCCTTAGATCTGTATGGGTGAGAGTGGCCAGCTCGCCGACTCAATAATCCTACCATTTCAGGGGCAAGACCGAATGGGGGCTAGAAACATGATAGTACAAGATGGAATTCACTCCTTCCCCTATTGGGGTAAGCAGATGTGTGTTCCCTTAAGGGCTGATTCCTGGTCTTGAACAAGGGCACCCATCCTCTCCTAGCCTGAGAGGAACTGCTGTTTATTGATTGGATCATAAACAGATTGTTCATTAGAGGAATTAGTGGTACTTAAGGATCCAGAGGTAACCTAGGGGTAAAACGGTAATTTGACTCAACTGGCGTTACGAACACTCATGAAGGATTGACTTACTGTTATTGGTCGATATCCGTGGACACAGAAATATTCTACAGTGAGAAGAGTGTTGTTGTGGGTCTTTAGTGGAGTGACCCACAGTTAACAAATGTTGACTAACTTGGTTAATGAGTTTAGCCAATTAGTCTCGTATCGTTGGAGCTTCTGATCTGTAGGTCCATTAGGTCCACCTGCTAGCTCGTAAAGGGTTCTGAGGTTAAATAGTCTTGAATAGAATTTGAAGTGTATTCAAATTCGTTAAGGGAATTTTATTGTATTTGATACAATTTAAATAATGTATAAAGATACATTATAATATAAGTTTAATTGATGAATTAAACTTTATATTATAAATTAATTTTGGATATGATTCAAAATTAATTAACGAGAGAATTAAATATTTGAAGGAGTTCAAATATTAAATATGAATTAGATTCATATTGAAACTATAGGTTAAATTTAATGTGAATGAGATTCATATTAAAACTATAGTATATGAGAGAATTATTTGAATAATGATTCAAATAGTAAATTAATTAAATATATGATATTTAATTCATGAATGAATTAATTGGAGAATTAATTAATTTAATTTAATTAAATGTGATTTAATTGAATTAATTTTATAGTTTATATTAATGTACATTTTGATGCACATTAAAACTATAGGTTAAATGAGAGAGATATAATTGAATATGATTCAATTACAAAATTAATTAAATATTTGATATTTAATTAATGTGGATTAATTGAATCGCTAGTTTAATTCAATTGAATATGATTCAAATTGAATTAAATACCTTATATTATAATTGATTTAATTAATATTGTTTTAATTAAATTAATTATAATTAATTAATTAATTAAATGATTCTTATTATTTAATTAATAGACGACCAAGATCGTTTGGATTAGATCCAACGATCGAGATCTAGTAGGGTAATAACTCCCTCCCCACTTATCATACAGGGGAGAGGGAGTTGCCAAACTGATCAGTCATTCTCTCATTCTCACGCAGAAATGACAGAGAAGTGAAATTCTCTCTCAACTCTCTCACTCTCTCAACCAAAAACACAGCAATCTTCCTTGCTGTGATTCCCTTTCCAAGAAGATTGAGATCCCACAATCTCCATCTCGTGGATCCAGAGAATAGCGGGGGCTCTTTGATGGTGGTGTTCGTTGGAGAGGCTTAGTACGAATTGTTCGTTGAGGAGCATAGTGCTGTGGAATTGGTTCTACAACAAGTAAGTTCCTAAAGTCTAAAATTGTTTTAGATTTGTAATTGCATGCTCAATCTAGATTTAATTTGAGAATCGTTCTAAAATTAATTTTGCCCAACGTATCGATTTTCTCTAATTGAAATTAAAATCACGCTCGATTTAATTCGATTCCGCTAGAGGATTCAATTCCTTCAAGCTTGACATAAGAACATGAATCTAAGAACTAAATTAGCAAAGAAATTAGAGGAAAATTTGTAAACATCAAGTAAGTTAAAATAAAAAAATTCAAACAAACTTTAACACAACAAGCTCAATTAATCCACATATTTTAACAAAGCTCAAGATGTTTAGTCGATGTACCTTTGTCGTCAAATAAAGAAGTCAATATCGCCAAGCATACACATATTTTCTTCTATGCTTTAAACACATAAAAAACATCTATGAGCCAAATGGAAAAATCTAGACGATACAATAATTTTCATCCTATGAATCCATATATATACGTACCTACAATTAATCCATCTTAATGAACATTACAGTAAAAATTTAAACTTATGAATAATCTCTCTAAGCAACAACTCACCCCCTACACTCAAAGCAATTTCTCACCCCTCTTCAAATCAATCTCTAAACATCAACCCCTACTCAAAAGGTTTTTTTTTCCATTGCATCAACCATTAAAAACAAAACATGTCACCAACTATAATGAACAATCAAAATTTTATAAGCAAAAGATCAAAACATATATAAAACAACCAAATTGTTCAAACCTTTCAAAAGTAATGAACATAACACTGAATATCATAAACATAAATATACCTAACACCAACTAAAACAAACATAACGTCAATTGTAATGAACTACTAGAACAATCAAAATTTTATAAGCCTAAGATCAAAACATATATACAAAAACAACAAAAAAAAAAAAACATATGATTTTGATGAGAAAAAACATTCAAGCATTACATCAAACACATTGAGGGCATTACATTAAACACATGATTTTGATGAGAAATAACTCAGTATCAGATCCAACTATGTATATTATGAAAAAGGAAATCAATAAACAACTAACCCAAATGAAGTGCTTTAGTAGAGAGAGTGAGGCGGCAGAGGACGAGGCGACGAATAGCGAGGCGAACGACGGCGGAGGGCAAGGCGACGGAGAGAGAACAGAGAGCTCGAGAGGGGGGCTGTCGAATGAGAGAGAGAGGTAAAATGAAGAGAGGGAATATGTTAGGGTTTTTTTGCCCAGTTTTCTGTCGACGCCGTTAGTAACGGCGTTGGCAGAAACAACCTCTCTCTCAACTTTGTTTGATGGCGTTGAGAGAAAGGGAATTTCTCTTGACGCCGTCAAGAGAAATGTCGTCTCTCTCAAAGCGCGTTTTTAAGTGCGTCGAGAGAAAGAACATTTTTAACTTAGGGATTTTTTCATCCAGGTTTCTGCCGACGCTGTTAGCGACAACATCGACAGAAAAACTATCTCTCTCGACGCCATCTTGACGACGTCGAGAGAAATGTCGTCTCTCTTGACGTCATTTTTAAGTGTGTCGAGAGATAGGGCATTTTAAATTTGGGGATTTTTTTGTCCAGGTTTCTGCCGACGTCGTTAGTGACAGAGTTAACAGAAACGGTATCTCTCTCGACGACATCTTGACAGCGTCGAGAGAGATGCCCTTTCTCTCGACGCCGTCAAGATGACATCGAGAGAGAGTCATCCCACCATCTTTCTTCTGAAGTGATTTTTTCGGCATCGGAAGAAATAGGTTCTTGGGACGCCATCTTCTTGCATCGAGAGAGAGTTGGTCGGCAAAACCAATTTTTCTTGTAGTACCTTCCTACCAAAGAAACTCCCGAATCTTGCAATCACTAGTTAACAACTATCACTCGCCAGTTTATTTTTCAATTCATGTGGCTAATCGTTATCATTTTAGTTTCGCATAGAAATTCTTCCAAAAAGCAAGTAAATTAAGTTCAGAACTTCCCGACTAAAAAAAATAGTGCACTAATTTTTCAAAAAAATAAAAATAGTGCACTAATTATTGAGGCTCACAAATGAAAAACAAATAACCATTACGCTTGGTAGAATAATAAGAATGACACATTATCACTAGGTAGAGAATTTACAGTAAAAAAAATAATGAAATACAACCAAGAGAAATTTAATGCATAAATACCATCTCACACTGTTGAAGGAGAAATTTCGACCAATCACAAGTTGTCACATCGTTATTCAAAATTAACAACGCTTGTCGGCGATTGACTTTTTTTTGTTCCCTCTTCTGTTTTCTGGCACCGAAACAGAGGAGGGAGGCCCCTCCCTTCGTTCCGACGCCGGAAAATGGAGAAAAGAGGTCTCTCCTTCCTCCTCCCTCATCTTTCAGTAAAAAAAAAAAAAAAAAAAAAAAGTTGTGAGGAAAGAGAAGAAGAAGAGGAAAAAAAAAGTTAGTCGCCAACGGTAGGGTTTGAGTTGAAGAAGGAAGATGAGAAGAAGAAGGATAATGAAAAAGAGGAAGAAAGGGTGGTGGGGAAGAAGAAGAAAAGAAATAATAATAAAAAAATATTTTTTAAGATTAATTTATTATTATTTTATTTTAAAAATCAAGAAAATAATTTTTTAATAAAAAAAATGATGTCACGTATTTTGTGAAAGTTTAACAGAAAATTTGACGGAGGGACCAAGTATAATGAAATCTAAACCTCAGGGGCTAAATTATTGAGTTTGAAAACTCAGGGACCTGTAACCTAACTCAAACCTCAGGGACTAAAAATGTATATTTCCCATAAGGATGTATAGTACTATTGTAAATGTATAACGCACGTGGTAGGAAAAACTATAAAAGGAGCTAAGGGGAAAAATTTTTGAATTTTCCTTTTGCCCATTCTTAATTACTTTTTTAGTTAGAAATTTAATTATCTTTATTTGTAGTTATTCTCTTTCAGTTTACGGTAAAGAGAAATGTATATCTATTTCTATATCTATATATGTACTATCTAACAGGGGTTTAAGGGAATAAACTTTTGATTTCTCCATTCGCCCCTTCTCTCAATTTGAATATTTCTCGTTTACCTTTTTTTATTTTATTTAATATATTTATTAGATTAAATACATTATTTTATTTTTAAAATCTCTATGTATAACTCTAATCTTCAAACTAATAAATTGATAAAATCTATAAACTTTCTATCTGTTTTTCCCAAATATGAAATTAATACCACAACTTATTTAAAAAATAATAAATAAATACATATTTCAAATTGAAGTCATGTATGTGGTCCGACCTAATTTGTTTAAGATTAGAATACCTTTTTTTTAAAAAAAAAAAAAAAAGAATTAAATGAAAAATTAATAAGAAAAAAGATGGGATAAGAAAAATCAATAATTGAGTTTAATATTTGGTTAAATCAAATCAATTGTTTGGTAAAATTAAGTTAATTGATTTGATATTGATTTTCAGAGTTGATTTCTTTTAAAAAAAAAGATGGGATTAGTTCGGGATAAGAAGTCTCAAATTTGATTTTTCAATTTCTAAAAATTAGAATTTGTAAAAGTCAAAATTGAGATTTAATCTAAAGATTAATTAGTTTTTAATTGATAAATCAAATCAAGTTTTAAAATTAAATTTGAAAAGCTAAAATTTAAATCAATTGTTTTAAATTTCCAAAATTTCTACTTTCAAAAGATTTATCAAAACCTCACCATTTGGATCTTATAAATAGTGGTCTAAATCACAAGAAGAGACAAATTGGAAATCCTAGATTAAAAGAGTTAAAAAAAAATGGTGAAATTTTGAGTTTTGAGGATAGAAGAGCTTTTTTTTTTTTTTTTTTTTTAATTTTATTGTTGGTCAAAGTTTTTTATTATTATTATTTATTTATTACCAAAAAGAACTCATCCTTTCTCCCCTACCCAACTCTTTCTCTTTCCCCCTCTCTCTCCCACGTTATCACCATCTTTGTTAATCTAAATTCCAACTTATTGTTTATAGGGAAAAATACACTTTTAGTCCCTGAGGTTTTTGTTAGGTTTCATTTTGGTTCCTGAGTTTTCAAACTCGACAATTTAGTCCCTGAGGTTTGGATTTTGTTTTATTTTAGTCCCTCCATCCATTTTTCGGTTAAAAACTAACGACTTGCTGACGTGGTAATATTTTTTATTAAAAAAATATTTTTTGATTTTTTAAAATAAAAATATATTAAAATAATAAAAAATATTATTATTTTAAAATTTTTATTTCCTTCCCCTCTCTCTTCTTTTTCTCTTCCTTATTCACCAAGCACAGCGGCTCTTCTTCTTCTTGAAGCACACCGGCCGGCTGCCGGCCAACGATGGACGACCGCTGCTCGCCGGCGACCGACCGTTGGAGCCTTTTTTTTTTTTTTTTATCTTTCTTTCTTCTTCTCTCTTTCTCTCTCCTTCACCATCTCCTCCTCTCTCACCATCCCTCTCTTTCTTTCCCTCACCGTTCCTCTCTCCTCTGACCGTCCCTGAGGTTTTTTTCTTCTTTCTTTTCTCTTATTTATGCCTAGAATTCTTTCTTCTCTGGCAACATCTCCACCATGTCCGACAAGCGTAGCCGGCGACGACCCACGCGACAGAGACGCAACACACAACACTGATCGAACCCGACACCTCTTCGTGCGCGACAGCGTCGTTGACGTCCCTTCTTCGACAACGATTCTTCTCCAACCCACGCAACAACTTGAACAGAGTGTTTCATATGACGTTCGACGCTCGATCCGCGATATCCCCGACTTGAAAACTTCAGATCTATGAGGTTTGAACGTTTTCGAACAATTCCTAACAAGGTTGACGACGTTTTCGAGCTTGACAACTTCAGATCTGGTGTGTGCAAGGTCGACGACGGGTTTTTCGTGCACGACAACTTCAGATCTCGTTGGCGTTGTCTCGCGTGGGTGTCCGTTTTAGAGGCATCTTCTCGTTAGCTTGAGTGGGTCTTTGTTTCAGTGGGTTTGAAGGCTGAAATACGTGGGTCTTTCTTCCGATAGCATCATTCAGTTTGGGTATGTATTTTTTAGTGGGTGTTTTTCAGTGGGTTTTTTGTTTCCTCGATTTCGCCTAAAAACACGTTTAAAAAAAGGTTGGAGTAAAGAAGAAGAAGAAAATAAGAGAAAATTAAAAAAAAATAAAATTACTGCCGGTGTCGTCCGGTCGTCGGCGGTAGGTTGGTGGTGTGAGAATGGTGTTGAAGAAGAAGGAGGGTGGTGGTGGTGGTGAAAGGTTGAAAAAGAAGAAAGAAAAAGAATTTTAAAAATATATTGTTTATTATTTTTATTTTAAAAAATGAAAAAAAATTATTTTTTTAATAAAAAAAATAAGTGCCACGTCAGCGGACGGTTAAATTTTAACGGAAAAATGGATGGAGGGACTAAAATGAAACGAAATCCAAACCTTAGGGACTAAATTGTCGAATTTGAAAGCTAAAGGACCAAAATGAAACCTAACCCAACCCTCAGGGACTAAAAGTGTATTTTTCTCTTGTTTATAATATATATTTTTTTCTTTTAACTATTTTATCAATGTTTACATTTATTTATATTTTAAAATAAACTAAAAATGTTTAGGCACGTGTTGTTTACCCCTTAAGGAGAAACTTTCTCCCCCATTCCTTTTTAATTTACTAGTCAAGTAACACGTGCAATGCACGTGATTTTTTTTTTTTTTAGATTAAAAAAAACTTATAGTATATAAGCTTTTGTTTCAATTACCATAAACTTTTAAAAATTAGTGATAAAAATAAATGATTTCTTATTATATAGCATGTATATAGACATAATAGTAGCACACTGGTACATTGCACATTTGTTTATTATTATTTATTTAAACTTTAACTGTAAGTTTAATAATTATCTTATAATATATATATATATATGAAATTCTACTAACAATTAATTTTTAAAAAGTCAAGTAATTTTTTAAAGCAAGTGAGTTATTATATGTTAAATGGTCTTTTCTAAGATAAAAGAAAATTATAAAACAAGTTGTAAGCAAAACAGTAGGGATTACAAATGTACTATAAATTTCAAGTACTAATGTTATTACATAGATAATTAATAGTAGTAAAAAAATCCACTAAAACCAATTACATAACCCTTTTTGTCCCATTTGTTTTGCTTCAAATCAAAATCCTTTTTTCCCTCCACTTATTTGTGTTTTTTTTTACATGTGGGTGTGTGGGGATTCGAACCACAAATCTCGTTAGTTAAAAGATTTATACCAGTTGAACTATGCTCATGTTAATGTAATATTTGTATTTCTAAATGGTTTCACATCCACCTGTTTTGTGTGTGTATTTTTTTAATTATATATATGGGTGTGTTTTGAATTATTGTATTTGTGATTAATAAACAAAAAATTAATCTATTTAATTAGAAAACTGAAAGTGTGTTCAATTATTTTGGTATTTGAAATTTTTAATTTCGTTTAAAATCATGCATGCAATTATTAATCAATAAGTTTATTTTTCTAAGTAGTTGTCAATTTTTTTTTAAGTAATAACTTAATAATTTTTAGGCTATTGAGTTTTATTTTATTTTTATCATTATCATTATCAAATTTCTAAGTTTCTTTACCTAAAATGTATTAGTTTGTATATTAAATTACAAATTTGGTCATACATTTAGACAATTTTATTTTTGTCATTATGGTTTTAAAATGTATTAGTTTGAGCATAGCTCCAATTTTTTCACAATGGTTTGGACTTAGTTTCAATGATGTAATTAAATTTCACAAGTTGTCCCTAAATTGTATTTACTTCTAGGAATTAATGTGGATGTAAATAACATTTGATGACATTCGAAAAATAAAAAAAGATAGATAACAATACTACTTCTTCATGGACCAAAATAAATTTATGAATTCTCAAGGTTTTATTGTGACACAGTCAATAGTGTTTCCCTCACGTATAACACAAACTTGTAATTTTCCTTTTTTTTTTTTGGAAAGTCTTGAGTTCTCGTATAAAAGAAGAAATTTTCCTATAGATTGAATTTTTTCAATTATATATTTTCTTTTTGTACGGTAGATCACACCTATACATGGATGAATGCATCAATTTAATGTGTAACCATCTCCGGAATAGACGCATCCTGTCGACATCAATTGTACCTGTTGAAGGAGAAATTTTGGGCCAATCACAAATTGCCACGTCATTAATATAAATTAATGATAAAATAAATTTGGGACCAGTTACAAATTTACACGTGTGCCTAAATTAAATTAATAGACATTAAAATTCGGCAAATCAAAGAATGCCACTTGTCTATTAGTGATCCATCAGATAACATCAGCCAAGTTCAATCAGATTATGCCACGTGGCAATTGGACCCAAGCCCAAGCCCATATGAGGTCCATCAAACTCTATAAATAGAGGAGACCACCATTCATTTTGGGGGGATTCAGATTTGGAGACAGAGTCAGAGAACTCAGAGTCCAGAGCATTCTGCCAAGAGTCCAGAGTCGGCAGGTCGATCATCCAAGAGGATCAACAAGCTAACAAGCCGATCCAACAGATCATCAAGCCAACAGGCTGATCCAAGAGATCAACAAGCCAACCGACCGATCAAGAAGATCAACAAGTCAGCAGGCCGATCATCCAAGAGATCAACAAGCCAACCGACCGATCAAGAAGATCAACAAGTCAGCAGGCCGATCATCCAAGAGGATCAACAAGCTAACAAGCCGATCCAACAGATCGTCAAGCCAACAGGCTGATCCAAGAGATCAACAAGCCAACCGACCGATCAAGAAGATCAACAAGTCAGCAGGCCGATCATCCAAGAGGATCAACAAGCTAACAAGCCGATCCAACAGATCGTCAAGCCAACAGGCTGATCCAAGAGATCAACAAGCCAACCGACCGGTCAAGCAGATCAACAAGTCAGTAGACCGATCATCAAACCGATCATCCGAGAAGATCAACAAGTCAGTAGACCGATCATCCAAAGAGGATCAACAAGTCACAACAGGCCGATCCAAGAGATCATTAAGCCAGCAGGTCGATCATCCAAGAATCAACAAGCCAATAAGCCGATCCAAGAGATCATCAAGCTAACAGGCCGATCCAAGAGATCATCAACCTAGCAAGCTGATCATCTAAGAAGCCCAACAAATCGGCCCAAGAAGAGCAACAAGCTAGAGGCCAAAGTTTATATATTTAAGAGAGAGAATCAGAGGATTAAAGTTAGAGATTGTACACCCACACGCATATTACATAAATACAAATATATTATTTATTCCACGTGTCTCCATCTCCGAAGTTACGTGTGAACAGTACCTATTGGACAATTTTTCATATTGTTTGACATTTTGACAATTTTATATACATATATATATATTTTTTATACATGGCTCACACCTATACACGAACTGATGCACCAATTCACTATGTAACCATCTTTACATGAACAGTCACATCCCACAAACATCAATTGTACCTATTGGACTCAACGGACATTTACACTTGAATAGTCGTGTCCCATCAATAAAGGGTTAAATAGGAATTTATCTAAAAAGTAAGGGCAAAAGAGGAAAGTAAAAATTCTCCTCTCTTAGCCCCTTTTATATATAGTATAGATTTATTACAATTATTTTTAGTTTTTTTCATTTATTAGTTATTACTAATAAAAATATTATTATTTTATTAGTATTTTTAATTCTTTCTCCCTCTCTCTTCTTCTTCTTCATCTTCAACAAGTTGCCGACAACCAGTGGTCGGTGACCACCACTCGCCGGCGGTCAGCCGCCATTGACGACTCTTTTTTTTTCCTCATCCTTTCGTCCTCTTTTTTCTCTTTTCCCTTCGTTTGTTTCACTTATAAAAGAACGTGAACAGATCTCGAGTCTCCTTTCTCTTTCTTTCGTCCTCTGTTGATGATTTCTGAAGTTTCCGACGCCCAAGTCATCTTCTTCTCCCCAAGATTAAAGCGAACCGATTTCGGGTCTTGCACGAGAAAATCTAGGGTTAAGTCGTCTTCCGTGGGTTTCGCACGAGCAGATCTTGAACAAGGCGTCTTCAGTGGGTCTCGCACGAGCATGAGCAGGTCCGTTCACCGTGAAGCTGTTGGTCCGATCGGTTCGCTGGTAGTTTGTTCGCCGTGAAGCTGCTGGTCCGTTCTGTTCGCCGTTGATGGTCCGTGCAGATCTGGAACAAGGGAAACCCCCTTCGTTCCAGACGAATTCGAAGGGGTTTTCCCTTCATTTTTTTTTACCATGAAAGAAGAAAGGGAAGGGAGGGAGAGGGAAAAAGAAGAAAAAAGGGGAAGAAAGGGAAGAATAAAAAATGAGGAAAAAAAGAAAAAATGGGAATGGTGGTTGTCTGACGATGGCAGCGGCGGCTGTCTGACGGTGGAGACAGCGGTCCGACAATGACGACAACGACAGTGGTCCGACGATGGCGGTGTTGGTGAAGAAGGTGAAGGGTGAAAGGTGAAAAAGGGAGAAGAAGATGAAGATAGAGAAGATGGAGAAGAAAAATATAATGTTTTTTTAATAATTTAATATTATTTTATTTTAAAACTTAAAGAAATATATATCTTTAAATAAAAAAAAAGTGTCACGTCAACCTTCCGTTAATTTTTAACGGAAAAACAAAATTGAAACCTCAGGACTAAATTGTCGAGTTTGAAAACTCAAAAACGAAAATGAAACCTAACTCAAACCTCGAAGACCAAAAGTGTATTTTTCCCTAATATTTTTCTTTTAGATATTTTATCAATGTCTACATTTATTTATATTTTAAAATAAACTACAAATTTATGCACGTGTTGATTACTCGTTATATATAAAAGGAGAAACTTTCTCCCTCATTTTGTCCCATTCATTTTTAATTTATTTATTACAATTATTTTTAGTTTTTTTTCATTTATTATTTATTACTAATTAATTAAAGGCATTTTCAAACACTACACATTCAATTCAACCAATGTCATGAATCAATACTTCAAAAATTGACCATTAGTTCCACAAATTTTTCAAAAAAAAAAAAAAAAAAAAAACGTTTACACACTTAAAACACAATTAAAACAAAGGTAGGAAAAAACACAATTAAATTTTAAAACCTAACCCTCTTCCTACTATTTCAAGCATAATTAATTTAATAATCATCCACCAACCAGTCCTAAGTTTTTAAATCTCTTCGGACCCGTTTGGTACAAGATTTTTGGAGATGAGAATGGACAAGGGTTTCTAATTTTGTTTCAAGATTTCTGTGGTAGACCCAGGAAATAACGCATTCGCAGACATCATTTATGTCCATAAGCAAAAGCTTTCTATGCCCTTACAAAATGATTTTCTCTCTTCTCATCTCTTCTTTTTTATTTTTATATGTAATTTTATTTTGAATATAGTTAATTAATTAACTAATGGATATTAAATTAAAAATGATATAATAAATTATTTAATTAGATTAAATAATAATTTGTCAAGAATTTCATTTTTTTTTAAACAAATACTTTTTTTAGGACTTTTAAATAAACACTTAGTCCAAGTTTATTAAAGGGATGTAATTACATATTTACTAAAATTATAATTAATTAGTTAATATTATCGAAAATATATTTAATTATTGAATTAAAATCATTTAAATGAATTTAGATCATTTTTCAATAATTATAATTAATTACTTATCGATTATTTATAACCAATTATTTACTTTTTTGATTTCCTTATAATAAATAAATAATCATATTATTATTAAATATTTATCTAATTAATTTTTATGGATACAATATATTAAATTATTGTAGTTAAATATATTTATTAAAAAAATTAATTAAATAATTTTAATTTGTTAAATTAACATAGTTTATTCCATTAAAATTATTTCATGATTATTATTTCATTAATTTTTATTAATAGTTTGAATTAATTTTGATTATTATATTGATTAATTTATTAAAATTACATAAAATTTACCTGATTAATTCTAAAAAATAAATACAAACATAATTTGTTTTGACACAACCCAACACAGTTATCTTTGATTCCCTCTCAAGCATCATGTATTCTCAGGCATCTATAAAACCTTAAACCAAACGGGTCCTTCGATTTCCTCCTAAGATACAAATCGTTCACCCCTCCCTTTTCTCCTAATTTCTCTCATGTAATTGGCCCTCCCTTTTCTCCTAATTTCTCTCATGTAATTGGTGTACCGTCGCGTTCACACACATCTATTCTCTTATGCTTGGAATTGGGGATTTGGGAGACATTAATTTACGAATGATCTCATTTTTTGTTTCTAATTTTTTTTAGAAATGTTTCTAAAAAGGGAAAAAAAATAAATTTTATTATTGAATTAAGAAATGTGGGTATGCTCGATTGTTTAACGAGTTCAATAACATTTGCAATGTTTTGAGCTCTTGATTCATGTCAATTATTACCATTAAATTATGTTATTTTGGCATACTAAACGGCAGTTCATTGCATATTAAGCTCTAAAACTAGAAGTACATAAGACAAAATTATAAATTTGCTCTAGTGTGGCATATTTATTATTTGGTGAGGAGTTGAGTTGAAAAAGAAACATTCATAATGGTGGAGTACAAATTCAGAATCAATGCAAACACATAAATTAAACTTGGATAAGGACCTCAACTCGCCTATCTAAAAGCGAAAAGGAAGTAAAATCAACAAGTCATAGTTGTAAAAGAAAATCAATCACCGGGGCTAAAATAAATAAACTTAGCATAGAATAGTAAAGCGATCATCCCATTGTAAGCCTTCATCTCAGCAACAGAAGAAAAGTTGACGTTGAAGCGAGCAGCAATAGCAAGAGTGAGAAAGCAATCAAAAACTCCATAATCAACCTGACATTGGAAGAGCTGAGATAAACAAAGTGGAGCGAAGCAGAAACTTATAAAGCAGTGAAGAGTGTGAATGTCGTTATCGAAACGAGTTGAAATCCAATAGCAAAGTGGTATGGTAACCAGTCGGATAACAGATATAATATATCTATCGCTCTTCCTCTTCCCATCACTAGTTTGGTGGCCATTGTCTTTCTGGACTTCCACCCCCATAATCTCACACTGTTGACACAAAAGGAATGCAATTTTGATGAAGAAATTGAAAAATAAGAGAAGGAAAAGAATAAGGGTGAGATTTAGAAGCAATTGATTTGGGAGACAGTTAGAGATATGGGGCAGAAGGAATAGATCATGGAAGAGGGAGATACGGAAGTAGGTGTCAAGAGCATAAAATTAACCTAGTGAAAATAACGACTCACTTTGTTTCTTAAATATCCAATGCGTATCATATTAGATAAAAAAATATTTGAACCTCCATCAAGGAAAATCCACTAAAATTTCAATTGTATCAAAGAAACTTCATTCAACTTTTTTAAAAATAAAAAATTACTAAAGCATTTTTTAAGCATGGTTTAGCGATAATTGACGTATACCTTGATCAAAATATTAGAGATTCGAATTTTTTCTTCGCCTAAATGTTGTTGAACTAAAAAAAGGAAAAAAAAAAAACATTCTTGTCAAGTCTAAGAATCGTAAGGGTGAAATAATGGACTCTAGTTCTCTTTGCTCTCCTTAAGAAGCACGAGCAAACCGACAAGGTTTGGAATGTCGAGGTCTAGATTTTATGAAAATACCGATGTTGATGGTCAAATTTGGTCGGGAGGAACTCACCTGACAAAACAGAAAACGGAAAATTTGTTCACGTGTCACCAACGATAAATTTGTTTGATAGGGGGAAGACGTGGCCTGTAAGACAGTAAACTTGCACACTGGTGTGATTCTTGCCACACCACCTCCGATGCTTAAGTTAGAAAACGGAAGGAGGAGAGCAAGGGAGCAACAGTAGAGTGTCGAGAATAGAGTTCAGGATCCCTTATTCAGTGACGAAGAGGAGTTTAAATACTTGTTCATGCTCCTAAGGTTTTTAGGAATTCGGAGGCGTTTCGGGACGAACCAGGCGGAACCGGGGCGGTCAGAGGCAGTAGGGACCGAACGGAGGTGAATGAGCTCAGCCTCGGCCTCAGGCCCGAGGCCGACCATATGGGTCGGGGCAAGTTGGCCCGACCCTTTGGTCTGGTCTTCCTTTGGGTCAGTTTTCTGGTCCTACCCCTGCTCGGTTGTCCTTGTCAGCTCCTCAGTAAGCCCCCACTCTTGAATTGGGATTCAGGTGCGACTTACTGCTATAGGTCGAGCTCCTTAAGCCCGATTTAAGAGTATGACTCTTGTCTCGTGCCGACTTATGTATGAATTCCTTGTTATCCTGTAAGATAGAACAAACTAGACAAAGTAGAAACTCCCTGAATAGGGGTTAGGTGAAATGGAAATGAGAAAGGTGAGAGATTACAAAAATAGCTGGAGGGCCTCGACTTTGGCCCAACCTTGGCCTCGGCCCCGTACTTGGTCATTTAGAGCGCTTCATTGCAGATCCAAGGCTTATCCACAAGTAAACATAGGAAAAGTAGAAGATTTCACGATCCTACATCGAAAAGTTAATTTCTGCAAAAGAAAAATGAGGGAAGAGGCTAGGGTCGGCCTCGGCCTCAAGTCTCTATTAGCCCAAAACTCAGCTTCCTGCATTCATTAGTTAGTCCTTGTGGTAAAGTAATGAGAGAATGGGCTAGAGTATGTAATTTTTAGTAAAACAGACTAAGCCAGTGTGTTCTCTGTTTAATAGGGAGTGCATACCCTATGTTACTCGCCTTTTGTTTAATAGGGAGTGCATATCCCCTTTGTAGCCCCCTTACCCAAGTAAACATGAAACATAGTTAAGTAAAGAGGAGAAACCTTTACAATTTGTGCTCGGCTTCGGCCTCGGCCTCGGCCAAGTGAGCTTGACTCAGATGAAGTGTTTGGGCTCAAGCTAAATGAGATGAGGTAGACTTTGTAGTCCAGACTCATGCAAATCCATAACTAGATGAGGCGAGGTAGACTTGGTAGTCCAGGTGATGCGCAAATTGCTAACCGCAAGTGTACGAGCCTAAGTTATAATATAGTGATTAAAAATCGAATGTTGTCCTCTGGATTGGTTTTCTAGTTCCCCTAATTATTCAAGGTATATTTGCCCAATTTTATTTAGAGAAAATAAACTAGAAATATGCAAATCAAAGTAAAACTAATCAAAGCAATAAAAATATGGAAACTCAATGGAGAAAGGTCTTAGGGAATTGATTTCACCTATTAGATGCATGTATTAATTTAAAAAAATACTTAGGAACAAATTCGTAACAAGTTCATAAACCAAGGATTATCGATAATTAAAAGCCTCTCCTGAATACAATTAAATCTTTATGCAAATTAAGAAATTGAGATCTATATCTAATTACAACAACAAGCATAAGCATTAAAGAACAATCCTCATGACACAGTTTCTCAAGCAATCCCAAATCTCCCAATTATAGAATTACCTAAGTTATGCAATTGATGGTCTAACTAAACTACCCTCTCCCGAGCAATTAGTTCAGAAACAAAAATCATACAATCCGTGATCAAGGGATTATAAGCACTAAGCATACAATTGCATAAATAAACCGCGTTACGAAACGTCCTAAAAAATCCATAAATTAATCCATACAAACTAATGGCTACATCAAGCCCCTAAGAAATGAAATTTAGCTACTCATGTCTCTAAGAATACAATCAAAATCAGTCCAATACATGCTAAAAATCAGTACAAGAAATAAGGGAGAAAGAGTAAACTCGCTAATCGTGATTCCCGTGTGTTCCCGTCACGATCCTCACGATCCAAGCTCCCAAAATCAAGCGCCCTCAGTTTTTGCCCTGTTCTGTGTGTTTTCCCTCTCTAAAAATCGTCTTTCTCTCTCCAAAAAAGCTCCCTCAATCAGATGGCATCGCAAAATATATATACTGTCCATTCTGCGCGACAGCGTCGAGACGCTAAGGGCACAGCGTCGCGACGCTGTCGCGCGCGTGCCCTAATTATTTCAGGAAAGTTCGCAGCGTCGAGATGCTGTGGAGGTAGCGTCTCGACGCTGCCTCGAATTCGCACGCCTCCTGACTTATGCCTAGCGTTGAGACGCTCCAAGGGGTAGCGTCTCAACGCTAAGCCTTGAAGCTTGCTTCCTCGCTTCTTTTCTTGGCTCGAAATCATTCTTCAGCTCTTAAATCACCGGTAATCTTAAAAAACATCGATTTCCATTGAAATGCTTGATTCCTACAAAACAAAACCAAATAAACATAAAATTGGCCAAAAAGTATCCAAGACTAATGATAAAATCATATAAAATATAGCACAAGAAATTGCGCTATCACCAGGCTCGTGTAAATCCATATCTGAATGAGTCGAGGTAGACTTGGTAGTCCAGGCTCGCGTGGTGGGCTCAAACCAGATGAGGTGAGGTAAACTCGTGGTCCAGGCTCACATAATCTCATGTCTAGATGAGGCAAGGTAGACTTGGTAGTCCAGGCTCCCAAGAAGTGATGGGCTCAAGCCAAATGAGGTGAGGTAGACTCGGTGGTCTACGTTCACGTAATCTCGAATCTGGATGAGGCGAGGTAGACTCGATAGTCCAGGCTCGCATGATGTGAAGATGCTCAAACGGAATGAGGTGAGGTAGACTCGGTGGTCCAGGCTCACGTAATCTCGAATCTGGATGAGGTGAGGTAGACTCGGTAGTCTAGGCTCGCATGATGTGAAAATGCTTAAGCTAGATGAGGTGAGGTAGACTCGATGGTCCAGTCTCACGTAGTCTCAAGTCTGGATGAGGCGAGGTAGACTCGGTAGTCTAGGCTTGCATGGTCTCGATTCTGGATGAGGCGAGGTAGACCCAGGGGCCCAGGCTCGCCTAACTTCAACTGGTTCTATCTTGAAGGTGATGCTTGAATCAATTGACCTGGGCACACTCTTGAACACTGAACTTTAATGGTAGAATTGGAGCTTTGGCATTAATTGAAATTTTACATTGAAATGGAAACAGATAGGAAAAAGTACTCAACCTATACTAGAGGTAGAAACGAAACAACCAATGTTTAATTACATGATAGAATGTAACAAAGAAAAAACCCTAAAACTCCATGAGTTCAGATTCAGTGCTGGTGGAAGTGTGTCCTACTCGGCCTCGACTCGTCCTCTAGTCGGCCTCGGCCCTTACCGGTTTAACTTCTTTCAATGTTGTCCAGTAACATTCTCTTGATGCTTCTGCTCTCCTTTGACAACTCCCACACCATTCTAAGTTGGAAACTTCAGCAACTGATGATAAATTGAAGCTATGGCCTTCATTTCGTGCAAGGTTGGCCTTCTTAGGATTGCAATGTAGGCTGACATGCAATCCACAACTAGGAAGTTTATGATCTTTGTTACTGCATTCTGTCCATCCCCAAAGGTCACAGGGAGTTCTATGCTACCCTCTGTTGTCACTCTTTCTCCTCCAAACCCTACAAGTGGGGTAAGACTTGGCTTTAAGTGTTCTCTCTCTAACTGCATTGCTTTAAAGGTTGTTAGAGAAAGGACATCAACCGAGCTTCCTCCATCAATTAGGATCCGATGGATTCTCGGATTGGCTACCATTAAAGTGACTACCAGAGCATCATTATGTGGCTGATGAATGCTTGACCAGGGAAGCAATCAGTGGGTTTGATCTTCCATTTTGGTGCCATGATCCTGTTCAGCGATCGACATCATTAGATGAAACGAACTATTGGGGCTTGCAACAATACCCACCTATTCGGCCTTCCAATTATACCAAACCATTCAAGCTTACATTCCTGGCTTAGAACTATACTCATGGTCGCGCACATATAAAAAATCAACACAATTCTACCTAATTCACGACTGAACATAGCGACTATCCGAATACGACTAGATTGAACGACAAAGCAATCAAAACTAACAGTTTCCTACGGTTATCTCCCCTAACATTACGTATCTCAATCGTCTGCCCCCCCCCCACCCCAATCGGAGACTTCCAAAAACAGTAACCCTAAATTCATTTCAACCGACTACATTTGTTTGTTCTTCTCACAACTAACGTAAACTAGAATATCAGTCAGTGTATGCGTACCAGGTTATGATGCCAAATCGATTTCGTTCTGCGTTAGGATTCTGTGCATCCCCGAGCCTTTCTGATTCTATTCATTCCCGAGTCGTTTGGATTCTGTTCGTTCAACGCTGTACAGAGAGACAGACACAGAGACAGAGAGTAGAAATTGGGTTTGTACACACTGACTGATGATTGGGAAAAAAGGGGTGATGTCTGTTTGCTGGTTTCCTCCGATTTCAAATTAAATTTAAACAGAACGGTCGGTATTCATAGACTGGATATAAATAAATAAATACAACAAGGCGAGTCATAACCCTTGTTTGGAAACCATGCAATCGTCAGCTCGTGGGGTTGACTCGACGTGTACCGTCTGCGGGTTAACTCGCAATGTCTGATTATGAACCACACGAGGTGTAAGAGCAACCACTGCGGGTCCAGACGAACTTGAACACGTCAGGTTGCCATGTGCTACGACCTAAGCAATATTCACACGAGATAATCGCGCGTGTCTGGGGAAACGAATACATGCACTACAACTATCAAATTTAATGACTATCGTAGTCAATCCAACCGTTCCAAACGACTGAGTTAAATATGGGATTACAATGAGATGTCTCTTCCTCATGGGTCTTCTGAACTCCGAACCTCGTCGGAAAACTGGCTTCCCTTATCCATCCTTCATCTGATCCTTCACAGTTTGTTGTTGTCCACGAGGAGGATGGCAAGGTGGTCAGTCCCCCGACAGTGTTATCGCCCGTCGGGAAGGGTTATCCGTACAATAATCCCAAAAATGTGATTGTTGTGCAGATCACCCTTCTCGCTAGTCGTTAATGGAATATCACCCTTCTCGCGCGGTATTTAGAAAGTATGTCATCCCACTTTCTCACTTACTTTTCTTTCATTTGTGTTTCTCCTCACTCTATTTTCCCTCTTATTTTCTCTCTTTTCTCTTTGATTTTCCTTCTCTTTTCCCTCTACTTTTTCCCTTGTCTCTCTTTCTTTCTTTTCTTAGTTCGTGAAACTAATATAAATTTCAACAACTTTTTTGTTCCTTGCTCACAACTATATTTGAGACTTCGGGTGGAGTTTGCAACATCGAGTTTGAAGCCATAAAACCTTTCCTGAAGATGACGATCGATTAAACCCTTTGTTGCTTGTTCTTAATGGCTCTCTTCGTTGCTTGTTCTATTTCAAGGAATCTTATATATATTCATAATCTTGAATCTTTTGTAATTTATGGTTCTTGTTAGGATTTTTAATTTTGTTCTATTTTGAGCCGATAGGATTTTCATGACATCCGGCAGGGCTGGATTCCAGCACCCATTGATATCCCTCCGTTCAACCCGGATTGTTGAGTTTTGTTTTGAGAATTTTGTTTTCCTTACCTGTGGGATCCCAAATTTCAAACTTGTTTTTAGTTGAGATTTATTAAATGTTACTATTTTGATTTGATTTGTTTTAAAATCAGGAGCTTCCATAACATGCATGAAGTAATGATCCTTAGTAAGTTTCATTTTAGAAATCGGGTTGTTACATCGACATTCCATCTTTATTGAAATTTTGAACATCGTTTATGCCATTAAAATGTTAAAATAATTACTCACCAACCTATCTCCTTTAAAAATAAAAAAAGAAAAACCGATCAATTTCAGAAAACAAAAGTTAAACAAATGTAATTAGTTTGGATTTACATTTTTATTGCTAGTATATGTTACAATTGGTTTGTAGCAAATGAATATATATGAGATGTATGATCAATAGAATATAATCAATGAAAATAAAGCAAATAAATAAACTTTAGCATGAAATTATGTCTCATTCACAAAGAGAGAGCCTACTCTCTTACAGATGGAGAATGTATAGACAAAAGGTCTATGAAATAAAAATAAGGCTAAATTATAAAAAAAAATACCCTTAAACTATGGGGTTTGTTTAAAAAATGCCCCTGAACTTTGAAGAGTTTCAAAAATACCCCTAAACTTTAAAAAATGTTTCAAAAACACCATTGTCGTTAATTTTGGATGGAAACTGTTAAAATTTCAGTTTCAAAAATACCCTTGAACTTTAAAAAAAATAATAAAAAATACCCTTATTGAAAAATGTTTTCTTTTTTCCTCCTCTCACCGTAAATTTTTTCTCCATGAAAATTAATGCAAAATTTTGCTTATAAAGGTTGTGTGCAATACAATACTAGATAATAACAAACTTTTGAATCAAGTTTTCTCTTTTAAAAATTGTAAAGAAAATAAGTGTGAGAAAACAACATATATATATATATATGTGTATATTATTTCCTTTTTTCTTTCTGTTTGTGTATGTTAGTGATAAGAAGAAGAAGTGTTTATAAGACTGTGAGTTTGGTCCAATTTATAAGATTAATTAATCAAAAGTGTTATATATGATGTTATTATTAATATTTAAGAATTGTTAGAACCCGTATACAACCCTAGTTTCATTTATTTTTCATAAAATGAATATAGAGAAAGTTAATGAATAATAGTTGGTGAGGAAATAATATTGAAAAGGCTACCAACAAATGAAGTCGAATTTCAAGAGTTCTTGAGATGTGTTGAAAAAGAAGAAAAACTCCTAGATTATGAATACATGACAAATAAGTAAAGTTTCTCATTAATTTTCATGGAGGAAGAATTAATTTATGGTGGGAGGAGGAAAAAAAATGCATTTTTCAATAAGGGTATTTTTGAATTTTTTTTTTTAAAGTTCGGGGGTATTTTTGAAACTGAAACTTTAACAGTTTCTCTCCAAAATTAACGGCAAGAGTATTTTTGAAACATTTTTCAAAGTTCAGGAGTATTTTTTAAACTTTTTAAAGTTCAGGGCATTTTTGAAACAAATCGGCCTAAAGTTCAAGGGTATTTTTTTATAATTTAACCTAAAAATAAATAAATTAATTAAAAGAAAAAAGTGCACATTGCACAATAATATGTTGAAGTAAAAAAAGTAGGATTCAACAACTAGTCACGGTTGAGATATCAAATGAATGAGATTAAAAATTAAAGAAATTCACTCAACTGAACTAAGCTTACTGGAAATTAGTAGGCAAATATATATATAACCAATAGCCCATTCTCAAAATTGAAACACATCGGACATGTTCAGAATATCTTTTAATTTAAATGTTTTTCATGAATGTATTTACTTTTAAACATTTGGTGTAAAAAATGTTTAGACCTCAAACATTTTTTGTTACATTCCCTCGTAAGTGTTTTTATACCCAAGTTAAACCAAACATACCCTTCTATTTTTTTAAAAAAAAAATGAAACACTTCTTTCAAATTTAAAATTTTTATACCTTGATTACGATGATAGGTAATTATATATATTTTTTAAAATTACAATACATTGATTTACTTATGCATTATATATATATTGAATCTTATGTATTAGATTGACTATATATATGATGTAAGATTCTATTTTAAAAAATGGGAAAGATTACAAGCATTGATCAATAGTATTGTAATTTTTTTTAATTAACAGTTTTTTTTTTGAAAAGAATTTTAATTAACAGTTTATGCTCAATGGTTTTGCTGCATTATTAATAACCCATCCAGAGAGTGTTGCTCAAAAAAAAAAAAAAAAAAAAAAAAACAATTCAGAGAGTAAATAATGAAACAAGAAATAAGTAAAAGAGAGTAGCTCAAGTTGAATAAACCAAAATACGTAGTGTTCATATTTCTATTGATTCTCAAAGAGATACATCATGAACTTGGAGATAAGAAAAATTAAAAAAAACGGAGAATAGAAGAAAATCTACATGAAATTTTTAACCACAATAAGAACACAGATGAACAATTGATCCAGAAAAATAGAAATATTGTAGGGCAAATCTGGATGCAAGGTTGCACTGAGTGCAAGGCTAAGTATGGAATCAAAGACTCCAAAGTCCATTTGGATTCTACAAAACCGAGACATGAGAAGAGAAGTAACGCACATACTCATGAGCCAATCTAAGGATCCTTTGCTATTTTCTATCCATAAAGACACATAATAGCAAACAAGTATTACTACGATTTGGACCGCGGATTTAAAAAGCTTCCATCGCCAAGACAGTTGGGAAGAGTTTTGGATTTGGTTCCTACCCGAACTAAACCTATAGACAATATAGACTATAGGTAAGAGGAGGACACAAGTTAACAGATAGACTATATACCATCCTACTCGAGAAAATGTTGGCACCCTTTCACAAACACTTAAGGAAACACGAAAAACCAAATCAATCCGAACCCAACGATAGCGTTGTTTCCTTAAGACAATTTTGTTCCCTCTATGGTGCTCAAGGTATCACGAACAATTGTCTTCCAGGATAGGACGAATTACCCACCTATGAATGTAGCACTCCAATCACAGGACTCTCGAACACTAGTATTTAAGTAATCGTACAGAGAAAAGTAGGAGAAGAGTTTTTGAAAGAAGAGTTTGTGACTTGTTCTTGTTTTCATGTATTCAAAACTCAAAATGAATCACATATTTATAGACTATTTGTGGCCATTCAAATAGTCACATCTTTTCGTGTAAGGGTTGTGTCTTTTGATAAATGGACACATCCATTCACATAGGGTTGTATCCTTTTACCAAAAGACACACCCTTTCACATAGGGTCGTGTCCTTTACAAAAGACACACCCTTTCACATAGGGTTGTGTCCTTTATCAAAAGACATACCCTTTCACGTAAAGTTGTGATTCTTTATTTTATTAAAATAATTTTATTCATAAATCCAACAGAAAATTCCTCCACTTCCCTCTCAGATAAACCAAAACAATATTTTAAAATGGAGGGAACTAAAATTTCTCTACTAAATTTAATATCATGTATAGCAGCCACATTAGTTGCTAAGGACAACACAAGAGATGGACCCATGATATAACCCATGATATAGTTAACATAAGTAAAAAGCTTGCTAGTTATACCTTGTTGGGATTCATTATCTTCATCTTAGATATCACCTTGTTGGGATTCAATATCTAATCTGCGGGAATCCGTTCCACCTACTGGTGGTCGAGGGGAATCCGTTCCTCTAAGTCTGGGGAGGGAACCACCGGCTACATCTTCCGCACGGGGACTTCTAGTTCTAGATGAGTGAGGACTGCCTCCTCTTGATCGAGGGGAATCCGTTCCACTAAGTATTATTGCGAGGGAACGACCGGCTACATCTTCCACACGGAGACTTATAGGTGAGTGAGGACTGCCTCCTCTTGATCGAGGGGAATCCGTTCCACTAAGTATTATTGCGAGGGAACGACCGGCTACATCTTCCACACGGAGACTTATAGGTGAGTGAGGACTGACTCCTCTTGATCGAGGGGAATCCGTTCCACTAAGTATTATTGCGAGGGAACGATCGGCTACATCTTCCACACGAAGACTTATAGGTGAGTGAGGACTGCCTCCTCTTGATCGAGGGGAATCCGTTCCACTAAGTATTATTGCGAGGGAACGACCGGCTACATCTTCCACACGGAGACTTATAGGTGAGTGAGGACTGCCTCCTCTTGATCGAGGGGAATCCGTTCCACTAAGTATTATTGCGAGGGAACGACCGGCTACATCTTCCACACGGAGACTTATAGGTGAGTGAGGACTGCCTCCTCTTGATCGAGGGGAATCCGTTCCACTAAGTATTATTGCGAGGGAACGACCGACTACATCTTCCACACGGAGACTTATAGGTGAGTGAGGACTGCCTCCTCTTGATCCAGGGGCAGGGGAATCAGTTCCAGTAAGTCTGGCGACAGCGAGGGAGAGACCGGCTACATCTTCTGCACGGAGACTTCTAGGTGAGTGAGGACTGCCTCCACCTACTGATGGTCGAGGGGAAAGAACAAGTCTGCCTCCTCTTGATCGGAGGGAATCCGTTCCACTAAGTATTATTGCGAGGGAACGACCGGCTACATCTTCCACACGGAGACTTATAGGTGAGTGAGGACTGACTCCTCTTGATCGAGGGGAATCCGTTCCACTAAGTATTATTGCGAGGGAACGACCGGCTACATCTTCCACACGGAGACTTATAGGTGAGTGAGGACTGCCTCCTCTTGATCGAGGGGAATCCGTTCCACTAAGTATTATTGCGAGGGAACGACCGGCTACATCTTCCACACGGAGACTTATAGGTGAGTGAGGACTGCCTCCTCTTGATCGAGGGGAATCCGTTCCACTAAGTATTATTGCGAGGGAACGACCAGCTACATCTTCCACACGGAGACTTATAGCTGAGTGAGGACTGCCTCTTCTTGATCCAGGGGCAGGGGAATCAGTTCCAGTAAGTCTGGCGACAGCGAGGGAGAGACTGACTACATCTTCTGCACGGAGACTTCTAGGTGAGTGAGGACTGCCTCCACCTACTGATGGTCGAGGGGAAAGAACAAGTCTGGCAACGGAACCACCGACTACATCACCTTGTTGGGGTGATCTTCTCAGGGATAGTCTGGGGGGTGAAGGATCAGCAGCAACGAGTGGTTGAGGCGGCAGCAGAGGAGGAGACGTTAGTCGGCGTCGTTTTTCAGGGCGTGGTGAGGGTTCTGCTTCCACTGTTTGATTCTTCGTGATTCGAAATGGGGAGGAACTGACCGTCCAGTGTCCACTGTGTTGAGGCGACGGGGGCAGCGGCAGCGGCGTTGGAGGAGGAGACGTTAGTCGGGGTCGTTTTTCAGGGCGTGGTGAGGGTTTTGTTTCCACTGTTTTATTCTTCATGTTTTGAAATGGGGAGGAACTTACCGTCCACTGTCCACTGTGTTGAGGCGACGGCGTCGGCGGCAGCGGCAGCGGCGGTGGAGGAGGAGACGTTAGTCGACATCGTTTTTCAGGGCGTGGTGAGGGTGCTACTTCCACTGTTCGATTCTTCATGTTTTGAAATGGGGAGAACTGATCGTCCACTGTCCACCATTTCAGCCATTGCACGCAGTCTGTCCGTGCTATATTTTTGTTTTTTGTTTTTGTTTTTTTTTAGATTAATCCGTGCTATGTTATTATTATTTATTTTTTTTAGACAATATATTATTTCTTTTTGGACTGAAAATCACTTTTGGTCTTTTATGAAACTTTGATTTGTAACGATTTAGTCTCTGTATTTTCAATTTTGTAACAATTTAGTCCTTGAATTTTAATAAGTAACAATTTAGTTCCTATACTTTTAATTTTGTATCAATTTAGTCCCTATCGTTTCAAATTTGTAACAATTTAATCTTTGTCCAAAAAAAAAAAATCATCAAAATTAAATGTCGATTTTTATTATTTAGGGCCCGTTTGATAACCATTTCAATTTTTGGTTTTTGGTTTTTCTGTTTTTGGTTTTTGGTTTTTGGTTTCCTGTTTTTTTAAAACAAAAACCACATATGTTTGATAAGTGTTTTTTGTTTTTTGTTTTTAAAAAACAAAAAACCAACCTTGTTTGATAACTGTTTTTGGTTTTTCAGTTTTTTAAAATTAGAAAGATGAAAAAGATATTTTAGAGAGAGAAAAATGTGTAAAAACGTTGAAACAAAAATTTAGACACAAATATAAATGTTTTCAAGAGTTTTTTTTTTTTTTTTTGAAAAGACGAGAGAAAAGTTAAACCTAGAAAATTTAGAGAGATGAAGGAAAATGTTTAGAGAAAGAATATTAGTTAGACTCGAGAAAATATATTAGTTAAAGGAAAAATAGAAAACAAGTTAGAGTAAAAACGATAAATTTTAGATTAAAAAAATTAAATAAAAAAAAAGAAAATTTAGAGAGATAGTAAAGTTAAGAGTAAAAAATATGCTAAAGAACTAACGATAAATTAAAAAAATAAAGAAAAGTTGTAGCGATAGAAAATTTGAAAGTAGGTACTAAATTGTTACTTATTAAAGTTTAAAGACTAAATCGTTACAAAATTGAAAGTGTACATAGACTAAATCATTACAAAATTGAAAGTGTACGGGGACTAAATCATTACAAAATTAAAAGTACAAGGACTAAACCGTTACAAATGAAAGTTGAGGGACTAAATTGTTACTTTTATGAAAGTTGAGGCACTAAAAGTGACTTTTAACCTTTTAAAAATTACGATAAAAAAAATCTAATTAATAAATCGTTTTTAAAATGTTAATTATTTTGATTTAGTTTTTATTTTGTTCCGAAATTTTTCAATCAATTTCATTTAGTATTTTATATTTTAATTTTAATTTGGATCTAATTTACAGATAATTACAAATGTTGAATGCAAATCAATCCTCTACATCCTTCCGTCTAACGACCTAACAAACTCAGTGATACACTAATATAGCAGAGAGAATATTATTGTATTTCCAATAATTATTTCATGATTTGATAACTGTAGAGTCTGTTAGACATTTCATTCTTTTAATTCTTCCATGTTGTATTTTACAAAATCCTAAATTGGTTATCACTTTTTTTTTTTTTTTTTTTTTTTGAAAATTAAATATATGCTCATAAATTAGAACAACAGTTTGGTACAACCACCTCCTTTTCCAAAACGGAGAAAAGCCAACCCATCACGGGCTGAATCCGTTCAGTTTCCATGAGAAGCAGCAACGCGTGCAATGGAATGCACCGCACCACAGAATTGCGAGATCTAGGGCAGAAGGTGAATGAATTCACGTTTGCCTGGCTCGCGAAGCTTCCAATCTCATCGATCACCAGCGTGATTTCCGAATTGTCTTCCACTTCCCAGTTAATGATCTTAATGATTTTCGCAGCGTCCGACTCCCACCAGCAACGGAGGGACTGACAAATCCGGGTATTCTTTAATTTTCTCAGCAAGTTTCTTAATCCCTTCCAGAATGGCTCTCGCCTCCATCAATTTAATATCTTCTTGAACGCATGTCTTCGAGCTCCCTGCCCAAATCAAAGAACCTACGGAGTCACGAATGATCCAGCCCATTCCCCCGAATTTGAGGAGTCGAACCAGGCAAACATCCGTGTTCATTTTCCACTGATGGTGACTCTGGAGGCTATATGTACAATATCAAACACGTGTAAAATACTAAATGAAATAGTACAATATATTAAACGTGAGAGTAAATAAAGCTTGGATGATTATCTTTATTGATTTGAAGCTATAAATAGCCATAAAGGATTTAGCTAATACAGTAAACTGCTATAACAGAAACTCACCAACTAACAGAAAATACCTAAGTAACATATATGGTTACTTTTAGTCTAATACTCCCCCTCAAGATGGACATACAACATTCAAAATGCCCATCTTGGATAACAACGTTTCAAAAGAGGGACGAGGTAGCGCTTTTGTGAAAATGTCAGCCAGCTGGAGGTGAGTTCTTATAGGCATCAGTTTCACTCGGCCTCGATAGATGTGATCCCGAATAAAATGGCAATCAAGCTCAATATGTTTCGTCCGCTCATGAAAAATTGGATTGGAGGCAATATGAATTGCAGCATTATTATCACAAAAAATCAGAGCTGGAGGAGATGTTTGTACATGTAAATCTTTAAGGAGCTGTTCCAACCATATTATCTCACTTGTAGTGGCAGCCAATGCTCTATACTCAGCCTCAGCAGAAGATCTTGAGACCGTATTTTGCTTCTTTGACTTCCAAGAAACAAGAGCTTCCCCCAAAAAAACACAAAATCCTGAAGTGGATTTTCTGGAGTCAGTGCAAGACGCCCAATCAGCATCTGAGAAGGCACGTAAGGACAGATCTTTAGTAGCCGGAAGAAATATTCCATGACCCGGGGTCCCTTTTAGATAACGCAAAAGGGAGTGAGCTGCATTTAAGTGAGGCTGACGAGGATTTGCAACAAACTGGCTTAACTTGTGCACGGCAAACGTGATGTCTGGCCTTGAAACAGTAAGATATAAAAGGCGACCAATTAACCTTCTATATGCAGTGACATCAGATAACGGAGTTCCTTCAGTGGCACTTAGTTTTAAATGTGGATCCAGGGGTACAAGAGAAGTCTTAGCAGCCAAAAGGCTTGTATCTTCGAGCAACTGGAGCACATAATGCCTTTGAGATAGGAAAATCCCTTTGTTTGAGCGTGCCAGTTCTAGCCCCAAAAAATACCGTAATGAACCCAAGTCTTTGAGTTTAAAAACAGTGTTCAAATGACTTTTCAACTGATTTATGGAAGTAGAGGATGCTCCAGTTATTATGATGTCGTCAACGTAAACCAAAAGAGCCATGAAGGAAGAACCACTGCCTTTAACGAACAAGGAGTAATCAGATTTGGACTGTTTGAAGCCAAGATCTAGAAGGGCTTTGGAAAACTTATCAAACCACTGGCGAGACGCCTGTTTAAGGCCATATATCGACTGATAGCTCTTAGAAATAAGAGCTATTGGTTCTCTTTTAGGCTTAAAAAACTCTATTCTTTGATGTGTTTGAGCTTTGGTTTGTGCTTGAAAATGAGTATTCTTTGATGAACATTTTTTTACATATCAATAGGCAAGGCTTGAACTAAATTTGGTGCAGATTTCTTATGTTTAAGCTGATTTTTCTGGTATAGGGCCACTCAGGTTTTGCTGCAGCAACTGATTTCACAAGCAGAAGGCAGAAAGTCTGGAATTTAAAAGACTGCACGTGCTAAACTCGTGGGATCTCTCATTAATTGAGCTGGCAGCCATGTGGAGCTGATTTGTCCCATCTCAACCAATTGGGGAAGGTCCATGTGGATTTATGTGTCTAATCAGCCCTGAAATCAATGAAAATAGAGGGTATAAATGCTTCTTTTGCCCAAAGAATGAGGGGGGAAGTGGAGAATTAACCTAGAAGCTGCTGCTGTCATTTGAGAGGAGAAAAAGACAAGGAGGCTGCTGCTAAAGGAGGATCTCCAACTTGGGAAAGCTGGAATCTACCTTGGAAGCTTCTTTTCTTCATCCTTTTTCTCTTATTCTTCCTTCTTCTAGTGTTTAGTTTGTATTTAAGGTTGTAATTATGAATGGTATGGTAGTTCACTGCTGTATTTTCATTATTTTCACCTTGAACATGAGCTAAATCCTCTTAGGTGAGGATTAGGGTGCTTAAGCTTGAACTTGTTGTTTGTTTTAGTGGAACTTGATTTATTGCAACTTAAAGCAAAGTGTTCTTCATGCTTAAAGCTGGAATTTCGTTTGGCCAACCATTTTCTAGCATTGTTGTTTAGTGTTTGGGAAAACAATAGATAACCGACTACTTTGCTTTACCTTAGTCTTTAATGATCATGAAAATGAGTGGGTATTTAGGGATAAATCACCACCTAAGGCACTAAATCAGTTGAGCTAAAAAGAAGGGGTTAAATGGGAGTTTAATCGCCTAAGTTAGAGGAGAATTGGAAGATTCCCGTAGAAAATTCTGTGTGAGTTGCAAATTTAGAGTTCTGCTACAGCAAGCAGCTTGTGAGAGTAGACAGCCCCTAATCTGAACCTTACCTTCTCTGTGCTAATCTGCTGTTTTTATTGAATTCTACTTTAGTTCTTGTCATTTTAAGCTTGTTTGCCATTTCAATCTCTTGCATTTAGTTAAGGAAAAATATTGTTCCTCGGTTACATTGAATTTCATTAAAAATCAAGCTTAGAAGTAGTAAAATTCCCTAAACCAATCCCTGTGGAGAACGATCTTAATTTACTTATCACTTGCTGCCATGATGTGTATACTTGCACGTTTCTGAGTTATTTGTGAAGATTTCTTGCTTATCTAGAATCACTTTGCACAAGGCAACAAGTTTTTGGCGCCGTTGCCGGGGATTGAGTTGATTTTTGCTATTTTTGAGCTGAAATTTGGTGAAATTGGTGCTAAAACAGCTTCTAACTTGGTTGTTTGATTTTGCAGGTGCTGGTAGCTGTGTATGAACGAATTCCCTGACTTAGAATTCGGTTTGGACCCTGAAATTGAAAGGACTTTTCATAGGAGGAGAAGGGAACAAAGGGAGATAAACAATAGGATGGATCCACCACCTCTTTTACCCCCTGTACCTCCTAGAAATCAAGAAAACCAAAACAACCAGCAGCCTAATCCTGAGGTAAATCAGCAACCTAGGGTAGAAAATCAAGCTGAAAACCCTGTCCTTATAGCCAATGATAGGGGAAGAGCTATTAGAGCCTATGCCGTCCCTACCTTCAATGAGTTGTACCCTGGGATAGCTAGACCCGAGATACAGGCACACAATTTTGAAATGAAGCCTGTTATGTTCCAAATGTTACAAACGGTGGGACAATTTCATGGACTACCTTCTGAGGACCCACATCTACACCTTAAATCCTTTTTGGGAGTGAGTGACTCATTCAAAATTCAAGGAGTTTCCCAAGATGCTTTGAGGTTAACCTTGTTTCCTTATTCTTTGAGGGATGGGGCTAAAGCTTGGTTGAATAACTTTGCTCCTGGCTCCATCACTACATGGAATGAGCTAGCAGAGAAATTCCTCATTAAGTACTTCCCTCCCACAAGAAATGCCAAGCTTAGATCGGATATAGTGTCTTTTAGACAATTTGATGATGAGTCCTTTAGTGAAGCTTGGGAGAGATTTAAGGAATTATTGAGAAAATGCCCTCACCATGGACTCCCCCATTGCATTCAAATGGAGACTTTTTATAATGGGTTGAATTGGACTACTCAAAACATGGTAGATGCTTCAGCTAATGGTGCCTTATTATCTAAGACTTATGATGAAGCTTATGCCATTTTGGAGAGAATTTCCACAAATAGTTGCCAATGGTCTGATTCTAGAAGTGTGGCTGGGAAGAAAAATAAGGGTATGCTTGAGGTTGACACAGTTACATCTTTTAACGCAAGGTTTGATTCAATGGAGAGCATGATGAAAAAGTTGACCGTGGGGCTTGAAAATTTGAATATGCTGAATTCTTGTGCAAAACAGACTGCTGCAGCAGTCAATATAAATCAGAATGCAGCAGATTCATGTGTTTATTGTGGAGAGGATCACACTTTTGAGTTTTGTCCAAGTAATCCAGCTTCAGTGTGCTATGTTGGAAACCAAAATGCCCAATGGAATAACTCCCATTCCAATACCTATAATCCGGGTTGGAGAAATCATCCTAATTTTGCTTGGGGAACTCAAGGAAGTAATTCCAACACCCAACAAGCTCAACAAAAGATGAATGGTCCACTTGGATTTGGGCAACAAAACCAGCAAGCTAATGCTCAATACCAAAACACTATGAACCAACATATTCCAGGTACTTCTTTAAAGAGCTTGTTCAAGGAATACATGGCTAAAACTGATGCTGCAATTCAAACTCACCAAGCGTCATTGAGGAATTTGGAAGTTCAAATGGGCCAAATCGCTAGTGAGTTGAAAGCTATGCCACATGGTAAACTTCCCTCTGACACTGAAAATTCAAAAAGGGAAAGAAAAGAGCAAGTTCAAGCTGTGGAATTGAGAAGTGGTAGGACATTGGTTGAAAAGAAAGAACCCACCCAACCAAAGAAAGTTGGACAGCAAGTTGATGTGCAAAATGACAGTGAAAAAAGTGCAGAAAAACCAAGTGAAAAAGTGGCTGAAAATGAGGAAATTGAAGAAATCCCTAGAGCAGCCCCTGTAGCTCCTCCTAAGTCAATTCCTACACCTTCCCAAACATTTAAACCACCCCCACCACCCTTTCCCCAAAGACTTAAGCAGAAAAATCAAGATGGTCAGTTTAAGAAATTCCTTGAGGTTTTGAAACAACTTCACATTAATATACCACTAGTTGAGGCCTTGGAACAAATGCCCAACTATGTAAAATTCCTCAAGGATATTTTAACCAAGAAAAGGAGATTGAGTGAGTATGAAACCGTGTCTTTGACTGGGGAGTGTAGTGCCATTTTGACAAACAAAATTCCACCCAAAGTGAAAGACCCTGGAACTTTTACCATTCCTGTTTCTATAGGAGGTAAGGAGTTGGGGAGAGCTCTTTGTGACTTGGGAGCTAGCATAAATCTCATGCCTTTATCCATTTTCAAGAAATTATGCATAGGAGAAGCTAGGCCAACCACGGTTACATTACAGCTTGCTGATAGGTCTATCACTTATCCCGAAGGAAAGATAGAGGACATTTTGGTGCAAGTAGATAAGTTTATCTTCCCGGTTGATTTTATCATTTTGGACTATGAAGCGGACAAAGATGTGCCCATAATTCTAGGAAGACCCTTTTTAGCAACCGGGAGAACCTTGATAGATGTCCAAAAGGGTGAGCTAACTATGAGGGTGAATGACCAAGAAGTGAAGTTTAATGTCTTTGATGCCATAAAGTCCCCCACTGATATTGAAGAGTGTTCTGTCATTCAAGTGAAAGATAAGTTGGTTGATGATCAAGTTGAGAAGGAAATGAGAGAGCAAAAAAAACAACAGTTGGGAAAAAGTGGAATTGAGGCTTTGGAATTAGACAAATTGGAGCTTGAGCTTGAAAGTAGTGCATGTGAAGTTTTTGGTTTTAATAGGACTTTTGAATCCTTAGAGTTGATTGATAAGAAAAATCCACCTACACAACCATTCACTTCATTGGAATTGTTTCAACAACTTGAGTTTGAAAATTATTTCCTTGATGAGTTGTTTTTTACAGTAGCTCACACTAAAAAAATGAAAACACTTTGGTATGTTGACCTTACCAATTACCTTGCTTTTGGAACATTGCCCCATGGTTTATCAAAGCAACAATTGAAAAAGTTTTTCCATGAGATAAAGTTTTATTTGTGGGATGATTCATTTGTGTTTAAACAATGTGTTGATAATGATGGGAGAGAGTTTAAATTGAATGGGCAAAGGCTAAAACACCATTGGGGAGAAGAACTCCAAAGGTGTTATGCCTTTTGCAATTTGTTGGAAATTTGAAATTTGAAGAAAAAGGGCAATGTGCTTTCAAGTTACAGATTCTATGTTGAGCCCTAAAGGTGGTTTAAATAGCAAGTTTAAATTTCTGTTGTGATGTCTTTAATTTGTAGCCATTAGTTGTTAGTTAATATTTTAAAGTTAGTTCCTCTTTTATTGATAATTTGCATTAGTTATTGAGTTTAATGTTTCTGTCAAGCTTTGGTTTTTGATAGGGAATCTCATGCAAAATGGAAGAAAATCTTGATGCAGCAGATTTTGGGGTTGCAATTTTTCAAGGAAGGAAATTCTGATGAGCTGCAGCAGATTGACACCAAGCTCATATCAGAAGCTGCAGCAGTCATGGCAGAAAAGGCAATGGGCATTGATGGGAGGAATTTTCAGATTTAGCTATAATCAAGGGAGGACGTTTTAAGTTTGCTTGTCTGTTTTCTATCATGCTTTCTGTTAGCTTTTGTTGTGAAAAAAAAAGTGTATGAATGAAAGTTCTATAGGTGTGCATGTTCTAATGTTTAAATCAATTGAATGCATATCAAATTTGGATAATGTTATGATGCAAAGGCTGAAGTAATGGAAATCATGCAAAATTTCTAGCATTCCTCAAAGTGTAATTTGAAAAGTATATGTGGCTGAATGTGTGTTAGCTAGTTGTACCCATATGATCCAATGAAGTTTAATGAATTTATCTCTTATGGAGTTGTTGGATTATGCTTGAATGGTAAAAAAATTTGCAATTGGGCAATGGTCCTATTTTGTCTTGAGAGGTGTCATGCTTACTAAAAATACTATTTCAATTCTAAGTAGTCACTTGGTGCATAATTGTAATGCTTGCTCACAAAGCCATCTAATGCAAAATTTTAAGATTGGTGAGCTGCTGAAATTGTTGATGCTTAGCAGTGTTAAGCTTGCTTGGAATGCTAAATAAGCTAGAATAGCCATCTGGTGCATGATTATTGAAATTTCTGCTAGAAAATTTAGAGTTGACGATTTTGAGCATGCTGCAGCTTGTCTATGCCATTTTTGCTCAAGTATATGAGTTGTCCAACTTGTTTAAAATTACTTTAGGGCCTAGCTGTAGCTCTAGGCTGTTCTTTTGGTTAAACTTAGCCTTGCTGAATGCTGCAGCAGCAGCTGTGAAAAAAAAAATCTGTTTTGCTTGAAAAGAAATTGTCTTGGGTAATGATCCCCAATAGCTTAGCCTATTTACTTAGTTTGATTATCTTGTTGTGCTTTAAGTCCTTAGGTGGATAGGAAGCTTCCTAATTTTCCTCCTAAGCTTAGCTCAAATCTTAGGAAAGCTTGTTCCTAGTCCTTTGCCCAAACCTTATAATCCTCCTAAGCAATAAGCCTTAGCTTCTCTAAAAAAAAAAAAAAAAAAAAAAAAAAAAAAAAAAAAAGTTTGGGGGGTCCTTGCCTTGCTTTCTCACTCATTGGGGACAATGAATGGATTAAGTTTGGGGGTGAGGTAACCCTTGGAAAAAAAAAAAGAAAGCATGAAAAAGAAATAGAAAAGGCAACTTAGAAAGCATTCCTCTTTGTCTTAGTTTTGCCTAAGATGCACTCCTCTCCCTTTTTGAAGATTTTCTGTTTTCCTTGAGCTTGCCTAGTAACCAGGGGGATTTATGATACCCATAGTTTGCCTCTGCGTCAAAAAGTAGCTCAAGGGAAGAGAAAACGTTTAAAAAAATGAGCAGAAAAGAAAAGTTCAAATGAGATGAAAAAGGGATGAGTGTTAGCTTGAATGTTACAATCTTCCCCAGGGCTTAGGTGAGCTTCACCAAAAAGTGTCGCCATTCTAAGAAGCAAGGAAGTGGTTGCTAGAGAGCAAATCTTAGTCAACTCTAAGGGAAATGAGTGTAGTTCTCGTTAGGTGATGAGCTTGGAGGCTAAGGTGAGTTTCACCATAAAGTGTTGCCATTCTTGGACCAAAAAGCTATGACCTATGAGACTTTCTAAGTTGGTAAAAAAAGAGAATAAAAAGTTGAGAGAAGTTTAGGTTGAGCTTAGAAGCTTTAGAGGTTAGGCAAAGAGACTATAGGATTGCTTTGCAAGCTTTAGGATTGAGATTTGTGCTAAGTTTAGGCTTGAAGGTTAGTGGCTTCCTTGATGTCAATAGGCTGGTATAATTTGATATGATGGCTTTTGTAAATAGGTTGAGCTAGAGGATCATTAGATGAGCACTAAAAATTTGAAAATGCCAAGTTGAAAGGTGATTTTTAAAAGGAATGTTTTGTTGAGTAGTTGTATGCATTCAGAGAGGTAGGCTTGTCAAGAAGTAGCTAGGTGCTTTAGTTAGGCCATTTTGACTGCAAGCTGGATATGGGATGATGAGTTAGAGTTTTTGTAGGCTAGCATTGCTCGGGGACGAGCAATGATTCAAGTTTGGGGGTTTGATAGCTCTTAGAAATAAGAGCTATTGGTTCTCTTTTAGGCTTAAAAAACTCTATTCTTTGATGTGTTTGAGCTTTGGTTTGTGCTTGAAAATGAGTATTCTTTGATGAACATTTTTTTACATATCAATAGGCAAGGCTTGAACTAAATTTGGTGCAGATTTCTTATGTTTAAGCTGATTTTTCTGGTATAGGGCCACTCAGGTTTTGCTGCAGCAACTGATTTCACAAGCAGAAGGCAGAAAGTCTGGAATTTAAAAGACTGCACGTGCTAAACTCGTGGGATCTCTCATTAATTGAGCTGGCAGCCATGTGGAGCTGATTTGTCCCATCTCAACCAATTGGGGAAGGTCCATGTGGATTTATGTGTCTAATCAGCCCTGAAATCAATGAAAATAGAGGGTATAAATGCTTCTTTTGCCCAAAGAATGAGGGGGGAAGTGGAGAATTAACCTAGAAGCTGCTGCTGTCATTTGAGAGGAGAAAAAGACAAGGAGGCTGCTGCTAAAGGAGGATCTCCAACTTGGGAAAGCTGGAATCTACCTTGGAAGCTTCTTTTCTTCATCCTTTTTCTCTTATTCTTCCTTCTTCTAGTGTTTAGTTTGTATTTAAGGTTGTAATTATGAATGGTATGGTAGTTCACTGCTGTATTTTCATTATTTTCACCTTGAACATGAGCTAAATCCTCTTAGGTGAGGATTAGGGTGCTTAAGCTTGAACTTGTTGTTTGTTTTAGTGGAACTTGATTTATTGCAACTTAAAGCAAAGTGTTCTTCATGCTTAAAGCTGGAATTTCGTTTGGCCAACCATTTTCTAGCATTGTTGTTTAGTGTTTGGGAAAACAATAGATAACCGACTACTTTGCTTTACCTTAGTCTTTAATGATCATGAAAATGAGTGGGTATTTAGGGATAAATCACCACCTAAGGCACTAAATCAGTTGAGCTAAAAAGAAGGGGTTAAATGGGAGTTTAATCGCCTAAGTTAGAGGAGAATTGGAAGATTCCCGTAGAAAATTCTGTGTGAGTTGCAAATTTAGAGTTCTGCTACAGCAAGCAGCTTGTGAGAGTAGACAGCCCCTAATCTGAACCTTACCTTCTCTGTGCTAATCTGCTATTTTTATTGAATTCTACTTTAGTTCTTGTCATTTTAAGCTTGTTTGCCATTTCAATCTCTTGCATTTAGTTAAGGAAAAATATTGTTCCTCGGTTACATTGAATTTCATTAAAAATCAAGCTTAGAAGTAGTAAAATTCCCTAAACCAATCCCTGTGGAGAACGATCTTAATTTACTTATCACTTGCTGCCATGATGTGTATACTTGCACGTTTCTGAGTTATTTGTGAAGATTTCTTGCTTATCTAGAATCACTTTGCACAAGGCAACATCGACTTATTCAACCTGCAAACTAGACGTTTACCTTGAGGAGTAGCAACATTGTGTTTATACCCTAAGGGAAGGTCCATGTAGACTTCTTCAACAAGATCACCATGTAAGAATGCATTTTTGACGTCTAATTGCAATAGAGGCCAACTATGAGATACTGCAAGTGTTAGTAATACCTTGACCGTGACGATCTTTGCAACAGGTGAAAATGTCTCTATGTAGTCGAGGCCTTCCTGTTGTGTGTATCCCTTTGCAACGAGGCGAGCTTTGTACCGCTCAATGGATCCGTCAGCTTTGTACTTCACTTTATAGATCCACTTGCAGCCAACTGAATGATGTCCAACAGGGAGAGATACTACTCGCTAGGTGTTGTTCGTTTCCATTGCCTTTAACTCTGCATTCATAGCCTCTCGCCAATGCAAAAAAGGAACAACTTGGTGATAGAACTGAGGCTCATAGACAGAGGAAACAGACAAGGTGAAGTTACGAAAGCCAGTAGATAACTTGTCATAGGATATGACCTTATGCAAGGGAAACTTTGAACTAGTTTCAGGCAGAGGCTTATTTTGAAGCAAAGCACAATGATAATCTCGCAGGTATGAAGGTTGTTGAACAACCCGAGAGGACCTTCGCAGAATAGCATTAGAGTTGCCATTATTGGAAGGCTGATCATTCTGATCAATCTGATCAGAAGTGGCTAAAGGCTGGGCGTCACGAGCAGTAATAGAGCTGGGATGAACATCAGCGCTGCTCGTTCCAGCAGCATCATCGTTGCTGGTAAAATCACTATTAACATGACTGTTGTCCCTAATATCAGTGTGTATCAAACGTGAAGGTAGGACTTCACTAGCACTTGCTGGCGGAGAGTCACAAGCATCAACCTGATCAGGAATACCAGAAAAATTTGGTGAAATGGGCAGCACCAAGTCTGGAAAAGGATCAACTACATCATCTTGCTGAGTGATATTGTGGAAGGGAAAAATGCTTTCATGGAAGACAACGTCCCTGGACACAAAAAAACGTTTGTTCTCAATATCAAAAAGTTTGTAGCCTTTCATCCCTGGAGGGTATCCGACAAAGATAGAAGGTATAGCCCTTGGGTGAAACTTTGAGCGATGGTTTGGTAGAGTTGATGCAAAAGCAAGACAACCAAAAACTCTTAGGTGTTGATAATTAGCATGTTGTTGATGTAGTTTATAATATGGAGTGTGCCAATCGAGAATACGGGAATGAATTCTATTGATGATGCAGGCAGCTGTCAAAATAGACTCCCCCCAGAACTGGATAGGCATTCGAGACTTGAAAAGCAAGGCCCAAGCAATGTTGAGTAGGTGCTGGTGTTTCCGTTCAACTACTGAGTTTTGTTCGGGACGCTCCACACAAGAAAATTGGTGAGAAACTCCTTGAGCAAGAAAGAAATCTGTAAACTTTAGTTCTGGAGCATTATCAGAACGAAAATTCTTAATGGATACACCAAACTGAGTCTTGACATATCGAAAGAAGTTAGGAACAATGACTAAGGCGTCTGACTTGTTTCTCATTAAAAAGACCCAGGTGTATCTTGAGTGATCATCGACTATCGTCAAAAAAACTTGTAGCCAGAGTGTGTGGGGGTTTGGTAGGGACCCCAAGTGTCGCAATGCACAAGATCAAACATTTGAGCAGAAAGATGATTATTTGATTGAAAGGACAGACGACGCTGCTTTGCCAAGGGACAAACTAGACATGGAGAAAGACTATCTTTAAGGGGATATACAGACAAAAGACCCTTTAAGACATCTAAATGCTTATCAGAAGGATGTCCTAGTCTATCATGCCATGTGGCCAGATTCTTGCAAACATAAAGCTTCTTGCTAACAGATACAGAGTTACAAGTGAGCCTTGAAACAAGCATAGGATCAGACTGAAGTAGATACAGACCCTGCCATACCTTAGCTCTGCCAATCATCCTCAAAGAGTACGTGTCCTGGAGGATACAAGAGTCAGCAGTAATTCTAACAGTAACAGGCAATTTTGCAGTGAGAGTACTTAGAGAAATAAGGTTGAATCTGAAAGAGGGGATGAATAAAACATTCTGGAGTATAATGTCAGAATTAATACGGACATCCCCAATGTAATTCACTACAATCCTCTCATGATTCGGCAAAGACACAGACATTCCAGACACTGCTTTAAGGGATATAAAGAAATCTTGTGCACAACAAATATGAGTGGAGGCCCCCGAGTCAAGGACCCAAACATTTCGCATAAAATCAGTAGAACCAGAGAGATGAATACCTGCTACATGTGTGTTGTCTGTAGAACCAGTTCCAGTTTTAGCTTTATCAAGATGGGATTGCAACAGGGCTAACAGTCCTTGACACTGTTCTGCATTTAAACCGGATAACTGATCATTGAGGGACACATTTGCAGACACTAGAGCTGTCTCTGATTTTGGCGGATTGGCTCTCTGATTGCGATATCCAGGGGGATATCCATGAATTTTATAGCAGCGGTCAACAGTGTGACCTTGAATGTTGCAGTGAGTGCACATGGGTCTCTCCTTCTTCTTGTTTGAATTCATCGCTCGAGATGAATTTGAAGTGGTAGAATTTGATTTCACCAGAAGGGCTGTAGCAGGAATGCCTGCAGAAGGAGCCACTGTTGAGGCTCGTTGTTCCACTTCTTGTGAGACAAGGGAAAAAGCACGCTGGATTGTGGGCTCAGGCTCCATGAGTAACAATTAAGACCGAACTTGGGCGAAAGAATCGTTTAATCCCATTAGGAAATCCATAACGTATTCGGTCTGGAAGTAAACATTCAATTCCTTCACACCTCCACAAGAGCACCGTCCGCAGGAGCAAGAAGGTCGATATGCAGAGAGTTCATTCCACAGAGACTTGAGTTTAGCAAAATAAGTGGTAAGGGTTTGCTGATCTTGAGCGAGATTCGAGATTTCCCGCTTCAATTGAAATATGCGTGGTCTGTTCTTTCGCTGGTATCGCTGTTGTAAATCGAGCCAAATCTCACGAGCGGATTCAGCAAAATTGACGCTGGCAGAAACATCATTGGAAAGGGAATTCAAGATCCAGGCGGTTACCACACTGTTGCAGATGATCCAAGATCGTTGTAAGGCGCCAGTCGGTTGCAGTAAAGAGCCATCAACAAAACCCATCTTATTCTTCACGGTTAGGCCGATGATCATCGCTTGACTGCAGGAAGCGTAGCTGGATTCGGTTAATGGTTTTGAGACTAAAACCAAATTGGTTCCATCGAAATGGTGAAGATAGTATGGGTTGATGTACAAGTCCACAACAGAGGAGCTGGCGGGTTGAATCGTGGAAGAAGACGAAACGGGAAGAGAAGAAGCAGAGGGATTCATCTGGTTCGCATTCTCACCGTCGTCAGCCATGATTCTGGGCTATGAAAAATCCACGAACTGAAAAATACTCTCGGAAGAAGATTAAGATTTCATCTGATACCATATTAAACGTGAGAGTAAATAAAGCTTGGATGATTATCTTTATTGATTTGAAGCTATAAATAGCCATAAAGGATTTAGCTAATACAGTAAACTGCTATAATAGAAACTCACCAACTAACAGAAAATACCTAAGTAACAGATATGATTACTTTTAGTCTAATACAATATCAAGTGTTTAATTCTTTTGAGTGGGATTCAATAATAATGTTTGAGGCAGAGTGTTCACCAAAAGGACAAATTGCAGATTGCAGAAGAAAAGGCTATATGTACGTTTGGTGTATTTTTGTTGATCCCAAGAATTAATAAAAAGATAGACTTCAGGCAAATCAAATCTTTAGGAATATGTATTAATTTAAAAATTTTCCCATTTATGATTCTTTCAGAACTTTACCATTACTTCACAAAAAAAAAAAAAAAAAAAAGAAATAGTAAACAAATGATAATATTTCGTTTATAAATTTATTTAAGATACCACATAGTCTTAAAAAATCAAAGGTTGAAAATCATTTTTAGTCGCTCAACTTTCATAAAAGTAACAATTTAGTTCCTGAACTTTCATTTGTAACGATTTAGTCCTTATACTTTTAATTTTGTAACGATTTAGTCCCTGTACACTTTCAATTTTGTAACAATTTAGTCTCTAAACTTTAATAAATAACAATTTAGTCCATGTACTTTCAAATTTGTAACGATTTGGTCCTATCGTGAAAAATTAGTGTAAAGATTGAATGAAATTTCTTACGTAGATAGATTAATTAACTAATTTGGGACCCAATATGTTTATAGGCTACAAAGTTTAATCACTAAATAATAAAAATCGACATTTAATTTTGCGACAAGGATTAAATTATTAAAAATTTGAAAGTATAGGGACTAAATTGATACACATTTGAAAGTATAGGGACTAAATTGATACAAATTTGAAAGTATAGGGACTAAATTGATACAAATTTGAAAGTATAGGGACTAAATTGTTACAAAATTGAAAGTATAGGGACTAAATCGTTACTAATCAAAGTTCAGAGACCAAATTGTTACTTTTATGAAAGTTTAGGGACCATTGGGTCGGAGGTATTATTTTAATAAATTGCAACATAATTTCTAATTATAAATATTATGCAATTTTGACTAATTTTAACAATAACTTCATACCTTCTAAAGTTTTGAAAAAATAACAATTTCATAAAATTAACACCTCGACATTTCATGTTTATTGAAATTTCGAACATTGTTTATACCATTAAAATTTTAAAATAATTATACAGATACTTAAAAAGTAAAAAAAAAAAAAAAACCAATCCAATCTCCTTAGAAAACAAAAATGAAACAAATGTAATTAGTTTGGATTTACATTTTTATTGCTAGTATGTTACAATTGATCAATAGAATATAATCAATGAAAATAAAGCAAATAAATAAACTTGAGCATGAAATTATGTCTCATTTGATGTCTCTTATGTTTAAATCTCTAGTCTTGTAAAATCATTCAATCCAAATTCTTTTTATCTGGTTCAGTGTAAATGGTTTTCCAGCAACCATTCCAATTAATTTAATCAAATCTAAGTTAATCTTACTTAAAAACATGAGTTTCATTATAAAAACATAGGTACAAAAATTAAATTACCACCTGTAAATTCGGTTGCAATCAACAAGGTCCTTTGCTGAAAAGTCTTTCTTGGACAACAAAAAGCCATCAAAGCCATAAATGATCCAGCAAAATTACCAACTACCATGGCAGAAGACGAGAAAGAAAACATGGAATTGGCTGCCCGTGGAACTATTGTTCTAAACTTATCCAACAGTGTCTTGAGGGGCAAATTATTGACCAAGAAACAACATTCAAGATGTGGAGCAAACTCGATGAGATATATCTCAACAAAGATCTCCCTAATAAAGCTTTCATGAGAGAAAGATATTTCACTTACCAGATGGATGTTTCTAAATCCTTGACAAATAATCTTGATGATTTCAAAAGATTATCCTCAGAATTTAAGTCATTGGGAGATAAAATAGGTGAAGAGAATCAAGCTTTATCTTGTTAAAGTCTTTACCAAATGCTTATAAAGAAGTGAGAGTGGCAACAAAATATGGAAGAGAAAAGATAAAAACTGATGCTATCATGTCAGCCATCAAAGTTAGAGAGCTGGAATTCCAAGTTTCAAAGAAGGAACAACAAAGTGCAGAAGGTTTGTTCTCAAAGGGGAAGACAAAGAATAATGGGAGAGACAATAAGCATCAAATAGAGGACAAAAACAAGTCCAAACTGAAAATGCAACTATTGCCATAGAGATAATCATTTGAAAAAAGGATTACTTCTTTCTCAAAAGAAAGCAAAATCAGAGAAATAAGAAGAACAAACAAGTTGAGGCTTATGTGGGAGAAAATTCCCTTACTTACTCTGATGCATTGACAACTTCGAATGAATCTGCAACTCAAGAAGGATCATTGGAAACACAAGATTGGGTTCTTGATTTGGGATGCTCTTTCCATATGACCCCATCCAAAGCTTGGTTCAGTACCTACAAAGAGTGGGATGGAGAAGTTGTCTACATGGGCAACAATGATGCTTGTAAAGTCATTGGAATTGGATCCGTTTCTCTAAAACTTAAAGACGGATCAATAAAGCTCCTTAGAAACGTGCGACATGTTCCCAATCGTAAAAGAAATTTGATATCTTTAGGGATGATTGATTCCATTGGATGTGAGTACAAAGTTTATGGAGGTACATTTGAAGTCAATAAAGACTCAAAGACAATGCTTGTGGGTGTAAAGATAAATGGTCTGTATGTTATCAATTAATATGTACAAATGGTACATTCAACTCTTGTGGTAACAAATCAAGGACCCACAAAAGGCGATCTATGGCATAAGCGCTTAACTCATATAGCTCTAAAAGTTTGCAAGTCTTATATCAACAGGGGATATTACTTAATGGTGTAAGTGAAAATATGAGTTTTTGTGAACATTGCATAATTGGGAAAACAACCAGACATAGTTTTCCAAAAGGACAACATACTTCAAAGGAAATCATGGAGTACATACACTCAGATTTATGGGGGCCAACACCTACACCATCTCTAAGTGGATCAAAGTATTTTCTTTCACTTATAGATGATTTTTCCTTAAAAAGTTTGGTATATTTTCTAAAAACTAAAGGCCGAGCACTAGAGAAATTTAAAGAATGGAAACATTTGATTGAAAAACAGACTTCTAAGCAAATAAAATGCCTAAGGACAGATAACGACTTAGAATTTTGTAGTGAAGATTTCAATAAGTTTTGTAGATCTCATGGTATAAGTCGTCACAGAAAAGTTGGACACATGTCTTAGTAAAATGGGGTGGCCGAGAGGTTGAATAGAACTGTCATGGGGAGGGTGCATTGTCAATTGTCTAGTGCTTTATTACCATAGAAGTTTTGGACATATGCTGTCTCATATACAATATACACCTTAAATAGGTGTCCTCACACCTCAATAAAGTTTCTAACCCCTGAAGAAAAATGGTCCAAACGGCCTCCTAAAATAGAACACCTAAAGGTCTTTGGGTGTGTGGGATACGAGCATCAAAATGAAGGAAAATTGAAGCCCAGGACAGTTAAATGCATGTTTGTTGGGTTTACCATAGGGGTTAAAGGTTTTAGAATGTAGCATCCAATTGAAAGATGTGTCAATAGTAGAGATGTCATATTTCGTGAACAATAGATGTTTATGATAAAAGAAAGGCAAACAGAAGTGTTCCATAAAATGTGAACACAAGAATTGAGGTGGAGCAAATTGTAAATTTTGAAGCTTCCACTTCTCAGTTAAATCCTGAAGTTAAAAGTGAAGAATTACTTCAGTTAGAAGAAAAAAAAGAATAGACTCAGGAAAAAACAAATCTTCAAAACTATTCACTTGCTAGGGATCGTCAAAGGAGAAACATAGTACCCCAGCAAAATATGCAGAAGCAGATTGCATAAATTTAGCCCTCAGTGTTGCTGCCTCATTAGTAAATAATGAGCCAAGTAAATAGGAGTGTAAGAAATCGAACTGAACTGAGGAACAATTCGGTTCAGTTTATGAGACTATTACACACAAGACCGAATCGAATCGATTGATTTGGTTTGGTTTTGGTTTGCCTTTTTCTGAATCGAGATGCGTTGTTTTGTCCTAAATCCATCTTTAAGTTATAGCATCGTTTCCCTCTTTCTCAACAACCCTCTTAGATGACATCTCATCTCTCTCTACTCTCTCTTTTTGTCTCTCCTCGCCGACGTCGTTGCTCTTGCTCGTGGTCTCCTCGACGGCGTCATTGCTCGTGCTCATGGTCTCCTCGTCGGCATCGGTTTTAGATTTACATGGAGACAAATCCATTATTCGTGCTTGTGGTCTCCTCACCAACACCATTGCTTGTGCTCATGCAAGCTCGTGGTCTTCTTTCCGACACCATTGCTAGTGCTTGTGGTCTCCTTGTCGGAATTAGTTTTAGATTTAGATGAAAACAAATCCACATAGGGTTGCTTTTAGATTTAGATTTAGATTTGGTTTTAGATTTAGTAGATGTTGGTTTTATTGTTCTTCTACTTTTGTAGCTTTTTCAAATGGGATTTGATCTTTTCTTCCATTTCTTCTTCAAGTGGGATTTAATCTTTTCAAATCACGAACCGATAGATTTTTGGTTGTTGTTCATTTTTTTTAGAATCACTAATGCTTTGTGAAGTGGAGTAAAGCCTTTTTTGCTTCACATGGATTGAATTACGGCTAGGATTTTAGTTTTAGAATTGAAAAATGCTTGTTGAGAATTTAGGGTGTGTTATAGTAGAATCTTAGTTTTTTTTGTTTATTTTGAAGTCTAGATGGAAGTTGATACATGAAAGGAATGCCAGAAGAAAAGAAAAAAACAAAGGTGTTATAATAAAAAAAAAATAAATAAAATTTAAAAAGTGACATGACCCGACCCGATCAGTTCGGGTCAACTTGGGTCGGTTTTTCCGTACAACCACCCCGACTCAATTTTTTTTACACCCCAACTTTTAAACATATTTCTTAAAACTCATGGACTAAAAAGGTCTATTTTCAAAACTCAATGATCAAAAACACTTATTCCTTAAAACGCAGGATTAAAAAGATATTTTGATCTTATTCTTTTTATATATTTTTATTTCTTAGGAAAAACCCACCATTATTAGTTTATTCATGAGACTTCCATGTGAGTTAACTAAATTTTTTTTACACTCCCTTTCTTTATTTTTTATTTTTTACCTGGATTTGCCGCTCTCTTTCTTTTTTTCCTTTTTTCTAATATCTTTGGTTTAAAATTTTTGTTGGTTGACTATGGGTGCGTTTGACGTTGATTTTGGGAGAGGTTGAAGTGATTAAGAAAAAAATCTCAACTGTTTTTACTGTTTGGTAGAACAGATTATTAATTAATTTTTATAAAAGTACTTTTTTAACCACGTTAATTTGCAAAATCCAATAATTGTAGCCTTCCAGTTTAGCTTCCCTAAAAATCTAATGGTAACTAATTAACTATTTCTCTTCTTATTGTTGAGACATGATTAAGTCAATCATTTTTTTTAGTTTAAGTTAAATATTTTTATCCTATTATCTTGTACCCAATTGAAATTGTTTATTTTTATTTTTATTTAAACTGGAATAATAATTTTTATGATACAAGTAGCAAATTATATTTCTTAGTAAAATATAAAAATATCTTAGATTAAACATAACACTGTATTTTAAATCATATGAAATTTAAAATAATTATCTTATATGTTTCAAAAAAATTTATTATCTTATAATAATTTTGAAATTATCTTAAAAAACTTTCAAATTAAATATCAACATTAAATTTATTTATTGAAAAAATATAGTTAAACTGCAACAATTTAGAATTTTAATTTACCAAACACCTCAACCTGTTTTTTTTATCTATAAAACTAAAACTTACCAAACACTAATTTACTTCATAGTACAACTGATTTTCTTAAAGGCATAGCTAACAACAATTATTTCCCAAACTAAGCCTAAGCCATATCTTTATTTATTTTTTCATTTTGGCACTTCTCTCTTCTTTTTTATTATTTTTATTTCATATTGAGAAAAAAAATAAGGTCATTATTAAATTAAGTTCAATGTTTTTTTTCAATTAATTTTTTTTATCCATTTGTTGTTATGTCTACCAATGACAATATTTAATAATTTATTTAGTTGACAAAAATAAAACATTACAATTTCTAGTTCATAAGAGAGAAATGGTAAAATTAGGATATCATTGAGTGGGTTTGGCAAGACACAGGGAGAGGTGGATCCCTTCCACACCAAGCAAGGGTACAGGCCTGCTTATGTGAGCTTCGGACTTGGTCTCTTCATCGACATGGGGGATCTCTCCAGAGAGCTATCAAGTGTAAGGAGGAGGAGATTCGTATTTTGGAGTCTAGCAAGCTAGAAAACTAGGAGGCGAGTTTGGTCGAGGCTGAAAAGGATTTGGAGTCTTTGTTGGTTGAGACTGAGGAATACTGGCGACAAAGGTCGATGGAGGGCTGGTTGGTGTGGGGGATAGGAATTTGAAGTGGTTTCATACCTGTGCATCCCAGAGGCAACGATGCAACAGGATTGAGAGTCTTCGGGATAGCGGGGGGCCAATGACAGTTAGATCCGAGTGTGGTAGAGACCATTGTTGTTGGTTATTTTACTAATTTGTTCACTTCATCTTCCTTGTAGGTGGCAGTTGATAAGATGTTGAGGTATGTCACCCCCATGATTACTGATGTACAGAACCATGCCTTACTTAGGGAATTCACTCGAACTGAGGTAGAGGCAGTCTTGAAAGGCATGGGCCCCACGAAAGCCCCAGGTCCCGATGGGGTCAATGCTCTATTTTATCAACGACATTGGGACATGATTAGTGAGGAGACCTTTGAACTTTGCCTCAGTATTCTAAATGTGGGGATTCAGTGAAGGAGTTGAACCACACATACCTGGTGTTGATCCTGAAAATAAGTGGTCCTATGTGTAACGCCCCAGGCCCAAGATTCGGCACCTAAGGCCTCGACATTCCCCTACAACCGGGCCACGTTACCATACTCGTCTTAAACTGCTTCCAAGAGTGAAGAATATCCCCACAAACCAACACGGGGTCCTTTTAGCCTGTTTTGTCCTCATTCACATGCTTCCTAGGAAAATTCCTAGAAGGTCACCCAACATAGAAATTCTCCAAGCCAAGCACGCTTAACTTCAAAGTTCCTATGGTTGAGCCACCGAAAAGAAAGGTGCACCTTGTTTGTATAGGTAGTGTCTATCAATTCTTTTAAGCTTATCTAGGTCATATACTTTCATGTCCTCAGGATCCCTGTCATTCGGATGTGATCTCGGTTCATTCATGTACCCCTCCTAACCTCGGGTGTCACACTATGTTTGTTAAGGACTTTCACCCTATTAGCCTTTGTAACGTTATCTAAAAATTGGTCCCAAGGCATATGTGAATCAATTAAAAGGGGTGTTAAATTCAGTGGTCTCTGCTAAGCAATTGACTTTCATACTTGGGGGACTGATCTTAGATATGCGATCATCGAGTTTGAGTGCTTGCATGCGCTCACTAGTAAAACGAGAGGGGAGACTAATAATGTGGAGATGAAGTTGGACATTAGCAAGACCTATGATCGAGTGGAATGAGGTTTTGTAAGGCATCAGAACTGCTACCTTCCTAGGGGCTTTGTCAGGGAGATCCTTTTCCCCCTTATCTTTTTAGTTTGAGTGCTTAGGGTCTTTCTGCGATGCTTCATTATGAAATGACATGTCAAAATTATATTAATTTACAAATTAATAAGTATTGTCCAATCATTTCTCATCTTGTTTTACTAATGGCAGCCTTATCTTTTTTCGTGTTGTTAAGTGTGACTGTCTGAGTATTAAATATGTTTTGCACATTTATGAGTTGGCTTCTTGACAAGTTATTAATTGTGATAAATTTATGTTTATGGTTAGCACGAATACTAGCCCGAACATGCAACGCTTCATTGGAAACATGTTGGAGGTGGTTAGGACGAACTCGCTCGATTGGTATTTGGGGCTCCCTTCGCCAAATGCTTAGGCAAAGTGTGCAATCTTTCGATCAGTTAGAGATCGAGTTTGGAAGGTTCTGCAGGGATGGAAAGAAAAACTTTTCTCAGTGGGTGGAAAGGAGGTCATCATCAAGGCAGTTGCTCAAGGCATTTCAACCTACATGATGAGTTATTTTAAGCTGTCAGTTTCCTTATGTAATGAGATAAATAGGTTGTGTGCCAACTTTTGGTGGGGTCAACATATGCAGGGCAAAAAATCCATTGACACAGTTGAAACTCTTTGTGTCGCCACTGTTGGGTTTTATGCCCTAAAACTCGTAGATAGTGAATGTAACCATTGACCGGATATTAATGAAATAATATTGATATATTTTTCCATTAATTGTTATTAGTTATTTTATATATGTCTTTGCCTAATAATAACCCTAATCCAATAAACTAGACATCCAAGGCTGTAATATGAGTCTTGAACTATATGTAGCGACATATGGGATCATTGTTTAAGAAACAGCCTAAAGGGTCTATAGTATAGGGATAAGATTGGGTGCCTTATCCTGGTGACACTATGGATACGACCCACTTTGTATTTGATACAAACGCTGCGATCCAACGCGTTCGTGTAGGAGACATGCGAGTGGGGGTATCCTATGCAATGAGTTTGCATAAGACCGGACCGCGAAATAGTAACCACTGGTTATAACACCGTTAACTAGTCGATTTTCTATTTCACTAGGACGACCTAGACAACTTAGTCTTAATCCTGAGTTGATTATGGACTCCTGCTCATGAGAGATTGTCCTTTGATTTGTATGGGTGAGAGTGGCCAATACGCCGACTCAATAAGCCTACCACTTTGGGGACAAGACCGAATGGGGAGCTGGGAACATAATTGTACAAGATGGAATTCACTCCTTCCCGACTTTAGGGAAGCAGATGAGTGTTCCCTTAAGTGGTTACTCCGAGTCTTGAACAAAGGGCCCTACCCTCTCAATGGCACGAGAGGGTTTTCTGTTTGATGGTTGGACCACAAACAGGTTGTTCATTAGAGGAGAATTGGTACTTAAGGAAATAGAGGTAACCCAGGGGTAAAACGGTAATTTGACACAGCTGGTGTTACGGACACTCGTGAAGGACTAACTAGTCGATATTGGTCTAGATCCGGGGACACAGAAAATATGTCTGTAGTGAGAAGAGTGCAACTGTGAGTCTATAGTGGAATGTACACACAGTTAACAAATATTGATTAATGTGGTTAATGAGTTTGACCAATTAATCTCACATCGTTGGAGCTTCTGATCTGCAGGTCCATTAGGTCCCACTGGTAGCTCGTAAAGTAATTTGAGGCAACTAAGTAATAAAAGTAAATTGAAAATGTTCAATTTATTAAGGGAAATAAATATAATATATATTGATATATTATTATGAGAGAAATTAATATTTGAAAAGTTCAAATATAAATTTATGGAAGTTTGAAAGAGTTCAAAATAATGAATTAATTAATTTAAGGCCTAAAATGTGTTTGGGCAAATTAATTAATTCTAGGCCAGGAATTAAATATGTGATATTTAATTGGTGGTTAATTAATTAAAGAATTCATTAACCGGGAATTAATCAATTATGGAAATAATTAATCACTTAAGGAAGTGATTAATCATTTATGGAAATGATCTAATCACTTATGGAAGTAATTAGTCATTTGTGGAAAAGATTAATGAATTATGGAATTGATTGATCGTGATTGATTAATTAAGGAATAAAATTGAATCAATTATGGAAAAGATTGATTTAATTGAATATTTTATTCATGGCCTCTCTTCTATAAATAGAACACTAGACCTAATTGGTCATGACACACTTGACACTCTTGAAAGACAAGACCTAGAATTCTCTCTAGCCTCCCTCTTAGAAAAAGACTCCCACAAGTCTTTTGCCTCCTAGACTCAGAGACATACCGTTGTAACCTCTGTGGTGATTGTGTCAATCAAAGAAGAATTTCCAGCGAAGAAAACCTTAAAGCGGCTGCTGCGTTTTCGTTCGTGGAGCATCGTTGGCGAAGAACGGTCAAGTCTACAACGGAGGTTTGTAACGGTTCTTCCTCTTTTCTTTAGAAAAGTTTTAAAAATAAATTTAGATTTATTTTAGCATGTTTAAACCGATTTTACAACGACTTTAAAGTTTGTTTAAAGTTTTATTTGAGTTATCGTAACGGTATTTTAATGTTAATTAATATACGGCGTAAGGTCCAATCGATGCGCTTCCGCTGCGTGGGGACTTTTATTCCCTTCAGCCACAAGCTGCTAGAGGCATGGGGTTCCAAGATTTACACATTTTCAATCAGGTCGTGTTGGCTAAGCAGTGTTGGCATCTATCCTGAGATCATTCTGGCCTACTATATAGAGTTCTACGAGGTAGGTACTTCCGTACGGGCTCTTTCCTTTGAGCAACATTGGGAACGAACCTGTCATATGCATGGAGGAGCCTGTTATGGGGGCGAGGGTTGTCTAGACGATGTATTAACGATGGCAGGTTGGAAACAGTCATAGTATTCGGGTAATGGGGGATCCCTGGATCCCGAGGGCTAAAATGACAGGGTGATGCAAGGTTCAAGCTGAGCTTTGCTCAACGATGGTGTCCTCGTTGCTTTTGGAGGATGGATCCAAGGATGTGGCGAAGGTGCAAGGGGACTTTCTATGGGATGATGTTGATCATATTTTGGTCCTACCATTAAGTGGTCAAAGAGAGGACGATGAGATATATTGGGTGTCCGATGGTAGGGGTGCTTTTCTATGAAAAGTGTTATGCACATGGGGTGAGTTTGGACGAGGGTGCATTAGGTGCATCGTCCTCCACAGATAAAATGAGCTCTGCTCGACGATGGTGTCCTTGTTGCTTTTGGAGGATGGATTTAGGGATGTAGCGAAGGTGCAAGGGGACTTTCTATGAGATGACGTTGATCATATTTTAGTCATACCATTAAGTGGTCAAACAGAGGACAATGAGATATATTGGATGCCTAATGGTAGGGGTGCTTTTCTGTGAAAAGTGTTATGCACTTGGGGTAGGGGTGTACAAAAAACCCGACAACCCGAGCAACCCGGACTACCCAACCCAAACTGTAAGGGTTGAGTTGGGTTAGGAATTTTTTTCGATTTGGGTTGGGTTGAATTTTTAATAAACCGAAAATTCGGTTCGGTTCTCGGGTTGAAAAAAAATTGACTCGGTTCAACCCAAACCAAACTGAAATCATATATATATAAATATGCCTAAAATTTCTTATAATAACTGTGTGGCATAGTGGTTTATTCCCTCCCTTGTAGTAGTATATATAAATATGCTTGAAATTTCTTATAATAACTGTGTGGCATAGTGGTTTATTCCCTCCCTTGTAGTAGATAGATAGATAGATAGATAGATAGAAGTAGATGATGTGAGTTCGAGTAGGCACCCAAACGTATGTGTTTTTTTTAATATATATTTTTTAATTTTTTTAATAATAGTTTTTTTAGAATAAGGGTCTATTCTTTTTATGTTTTTTCTTTTCCGTGTTTTTTATTTTTTTCAATGATAACTTCGTTCTCAGGCACCAAACAATTGTGTTTTTTATTTTATTTATTTAATCAAACTTCAAATAATTATATAAACTTTTTTTCCTTCAAACTCCATAAAGGCAATAATTATTTTTTCCTTTTTTGTTTTTTTAACTTTTTTTTTCATTTAATCTACATAATTTAGACTTTTATGTCTTAGATTTACATTATAGTGTTGTGGATAAGCATAAATGTTTTAAATTTTTTTTTAATAATAATAATAAAAAAGAAGACAACCCGGCAACCCAATCCAACCCAACCCGAAAATAGAAGGGTTGGGTTGGGTTGGGTTGCCATGTATGTTCGGTTCATTCTGGTCGACAACCCGATCAGGTTGGTCCAACAAAACTCCCCAACCCAACCCGTGTACACCCCTAACTTGAGGTGAGTTTAGACGAGGGTGCGTTAGGTGCATCGTCCTACACAGATAAGATGGTGCCTCCTAGGAAAAGTCTCTGAAATTTGTGATTGCCTCCAAAAATAAAAATTTGTGGTTGGAAAATCCTCAATGATATCATTCCTGTACTACCCAACTAGAGGAAGCTAGAAACATGCTGAAGATCGCTACTACATGCATGAAAACATATAACTTTTGAAAGTTTAAAGTGAAAGAGACTAAAAGTAAAATATTTTATTTAATAAACTGGGCCCAAACTAAGTCATTTTACAATAATAAAATAGTCAAAGACATGATAAACAAATTCATAAAATTGAAAATTGGAAACATCAAAAAAACATTAAACTAGGAAACTTGATCCTAGACTTTTAGGGACATGATTTGCAGCTGCATCCCATAACCTAGCCAAGTCACTGCCCTCGCCACTCACCTGGTGTCATCAAGTACCACCTGAAAAGGAAAGTCTTGTAGCATGGGTGAGTATATAAGAATATACTCAGCAAGTAGCCCACTTAAGGGTTGAAACTAATAGTATGAGATATAGTATCCTGAAATCTAATAGCATGAAACTTGATTCTAGGTCTTAACATCATAGGAACCTAATTGGAAGCATTCATTCAGGTTTCTAACCCTAGGGCCACAACAGGGTACATAGAATGTTTCCTCTAGGGTGATTACCTATCCCCAACCTGTGCCAACTAGAGTGTTGCATGGGTCAGTCGGGTAAGCCAAATAAACTAGGGACTAGCTGACAACCTTTAGCAGAACTACACCTATCCCAACACAACACCTCTGAATCATAAACATAAAATACGGTGGAGCAATATGGTGCATGTAAACATGTCTGGGTACCATCTGGCACATGATCTCGTGTCTGAACTCAACACTGTCTTAAGGCTGATAGAGTGCACGATCTCATGCCTAAAACCTAGGCTCTAATAATCGACTGATGGAATGCACGATTTTGTGTCTAAAAATTGGAATATACCAGTCATTGATAGAATGCGCGATCTTGTGCCTCAAAATTGGGTTCCATCAGTTCTGAGATGGAGAAAGAAACAACCCTAGCTAACATAAGACTTAAGGATCCTTTAAGTCTACACGTGGCCCTAAAACATGATATGGTCCATATTCTGAGTCTATTCTCATTCATACCCATGGTTCTCCACAAGTCATACTAAACATGCTTGGAGAATTCATGGTCTATACTAATCAACCAGCTACTATTAGCACATCCCTAACCAAGGTAGATTACTAAGCTTAGCCCCATTAAACATTGTAATGCTACTGAAAATTTGGCAACATAACGACGTAACTACAACTATCCCAAAAATTGTAGACACATGAAAAGTAAAAAACCGTACTTCTAAACTAGAGCATAACCTTCACGTTCACAACATTCAGAAACCAAATCATCATAAAACATGAAACTCATGCTCACATCACAATCAAATTTGGTAACACTTTAGCCCAAACTCAATTAACCCATAATCAGCCCAAACTCAATTAATCCATAATCCATGCTACTCGGACAATGTCCAACTAAAGATAAATCTCAACATGCTTTTCATGTAATCATTAATTAACCATAAAATTTCATACTAACATCATGCTCCAACATTAACCCAATATGCTCTATTTAAATTCTAAGGCCAACTTAAAGATTCAATCCAATTCATGCTAGTATAAACCATTCTCAAATAAAATGGGTTTAAAGCATAGAACTTATTTCAAATAACTACTTACCTTGACCAAATAATATTTGCTAATTCCTTTTCAAAATTTCTTAACTCCAAGGCCTTAGGCAAGCTACACAAAAAGGGAAAACTTCTTCAAAAATCAAATTGAATTTCAAATCAATTGTTCTACTAGGAGCTCATTAAATTTGGGGAATTTAACACCCAAAACTTACCCAAAAACAGAACAAATGTTTGTTGTCCGGGCTTTCAATTTCACTCCAAATCGACGAATAAATCACCAAACACTAAAAATATGTGGGGTAGAATGTTGGAAAAATAGTCGCTGGAAAACAAAAGAAAAAAAAATCTAACAGTCCGAGCGCTTGTCGATGGTGAAGAAAGGGAAAGCGAAAAGGGTTAACAAAAAAAAAAGGCACAGGTCTTCGACCTGCACACAAATCGAAGTTGTCCACGTTTTCAGCCGTTCAAAATTCGCGTTTTAATTTTTTTTCTTTTAAATCAAAGGCGCGATTTCAAATGTGTGTATATATATATATATATATATATATTTTTTATGACGACCTACATCGATTTTTTCATTTTTTTTTAAACAAAAAGTACGAAGGTCAAGACGACCTTTGACCGAAGAATAAAAACTACAATATCTAAATAATAAGTTTGAAAATAACAATATATTAATAAATAGTTTTAATTTTAATAATATTAATAAAAAAAAAGTTATAACTTTAAGTGTTTTTTTAATAGACGTTAAGAATAAAAAAATTAAAAAGAAACAAAAAATGAAGGGCTCGTTTGATAACGTTCTTGTTTCCTGTTTCTTGTTCCCGTTTCTCCTTTTTTAAGAAACAGACTTGTTTGATAATTCATCCTTGTTTCTTGTTTCTAAATTTCTAGAAACGTTTCTAAAAAAGAGGTCAAATTTGAGAAACTACAAAATGTTGTTTCTCAAATTTTGTTTCTGTTTTTTTTTTCTCTATCTTTCATGCATGTATCCATCTCTCCCTCCCACTCCTACACCAATCTCTTCTCTTCCTCTATTTTTTTAACCACTTCCTCGTCTTTTTTTTAAATCTTTTTTCGTTATTTCGTTCTCTTTCCTTTTTTTATTTTTTTTCGTTATTTCTTTCTCTTTCATTTTTTTTATTATTTGTGTTATTTCTTTCCTTTTTTCCTTTAATTATCACCTCTACGATCTCAGACTACCGCCCACCATCGTTGACATTTGACTATCGATCGCCGCCGACCAGCCGTCACTGTCAACCTCCGACTATCAGCTATCGTCGACAGACCGCCTCCGTCGAACTTCGACTATCGACCACTGCAGACCTCCACCGACCGACCGCCACAGACCACCTTCTACTACTGGTCATCGCCGACCTCCGTCCATCGACCACCATTGTCGACCTCCGACTACCAGTTGCGGCTGTCCGCTACCGTCAACCTTCGACTACCGGCCTTCGCCGACAGGCCGTCATCGTCGACCTCCAAATACCGCCCGCGACCAATCGCTACCGTCGACCTCCGACAACCGACCGTCGTCGACCTCTACCGACCAACCGCCAATGTCCACCTCCAACTACCTGTCGCGGCCAACAGCAACCGTCAACCTCCGACGACCGGTCGCCATTGACCTCCGCTGACCGAGCGCCACCATCCACCTCTGACTACTGGTCGTCATCGACCTCTGTCGACCGGCCACCATTTTCGACCTCCGATTACCGGCCGCTGTCGAACTCTGCTGACCGACCACTACTGTCGACCTTCGATTACTGGTTGTTGTCGACCTCCACTGACCAACCGCCACCGTCCACCTCCAACTACCGATCATCGCCGACCTCTGTCGACCGACCGTCGTCGTCAACCTCCCACTACCGGCCACAACCGACTGCAACCGTCGACCGATCGCCGTCGACTTCTTCCGACCGACTACCACTGTGCACCTCCGACTACTGGTTGTCGCCGTCATCCAACTACCGGCCGCGGTCGACCGCTACTGTCGACCTCCGACGACCGACCGCTATCAACCTCCACTGATCGGCCTCCGCCGACTGACCGCTACTGTCGACCTCAGATTACTAGACGCCGCCGACCTGCCATTACCGTCGACCTCTGACTACCGACAACCGCCAACCTCCATCGAACGACCGCCACTGTGGACCACCAACTATCGGTCGCCGTCGACCCCGCTGACCAGCCTCCTCCGACTGAAAGCTACTGTCGACCTCAGACTAATAGGCGTCGCCTACCTGCCACTACCGTCGACCTCTGACTACCGGCAACCGCCGACCTCCGCCGAACGACTGCCACCGTCGACCTCTGACTATCGGGCATTGCCAACCTCTACTGACTGACATATGTCGATCGATAGCCATTGTCGACCTTCGACTACCGACCACCAGCGACCAACCGCCACCGTCGACCTCTGACTACCGACCTTCGTCGACCGACTACCACCGTCGATCTCGGACTACTGTCAACCTCCGACTACCAGGCGCCGTCGACCAGCCGCTACCGTCGACCTCTAACTATCGAGCCCGCCAACCTCTGCTGAACGAAAGCTATCGTTGACCTTTGACTACTGGGCACCGTCGATCTCCGTCGACCTCCGACTACCGGTCGTGGTCTGCCTTCGCCGACTGACCCCCACCGACCTCCGTCGACCAGTTGCTATAGTCGACCTCTGACTACCAGATGCCATCGTCGACCTCAAACTACCGGCTGCCACTATCGTTGTCGACTGAAACTTGTTCCTTTTTTTCTTATTTTCAACAACCGCCACCACGCGCCGACGACTTTTCCAGCATTCGCCGCTGACTGTCTGCATTCGCTCAGTGGTCGAAGGTCGGTTGCGATGGTCGATGATCAACGATGGCGGGTGATCGGTAACAATGGTGGTAGTGATGAGGAAGAAGAAGGAGAATTAAAAAAAAAACAATCATTGAAAGTTAATATATTTTTATATTATATGTACTAAATTTTATTTTAACTAAAAAAACAAGAAACAAGAATCGGTTATCAAACATATTTTGTGTTTCTGTTTCTTTTTTCAGAGAAACAAGGAACATAAATAGTTATCAAACATGTTTCTGTTTCTACTTCTTAAAAAACAAGAAATAAGAAACAGGAAACAAGAACGTTATCAAACGGGGCCGAAATATCACACGGAATTTAAAAAAAAATAAATTAAAGTCGGTTTACACGACCAAACAGACCACTGATAGATGGTCGGCAAAAATGAAGTTTAAAAAAAAAATTGTTTCAACATTCTCGAAACCGATGTGGTTGGTTAGGGGACGATTTGGACCAAAACCGACTTCAACCGATCGATGTTCACCCCTACTCTCTCTCTCGTTATCTTCATTTATCCATTCTCATATTTTTTTTTTAGTTTTTTTTATTTTATATTAATTCATTTAAACATTTTAAATTCTTTATTTATTTATTAATTTTATCTTTACCCTTTTATATATATTTTTTTCTTTTTTAGTTCAATCATAAGTAAAGGTCGGAATTAGAACCTTTCACCTTTATCAATGTTATAACAAGTTGAGTTAGATTTAGGTTGACATTTTTTTTTTTTTTTTTTGAGATAAGGTTGGCAACTATTCTATATATATATATATATATATTACATGAAGATACTATTAATAATTTAAATATCATTACCAATGAAATTAAAGTTCATTTTATAAAAATTATGGAGGTTTTTTTTTTTTTCAAAACCTCCACCCTACACGTTGTCCAAAAAAATTATAAAAATTATGAAAATGTCAATAAAATATCAATAAAATATCAATGATAACATATATTCCAATCAAAATCTTAACAAATACAAAACTTGTAAATGTTATTAGTTGAATTAATAAGATAAAAATCTCCAACCTCTAAAATAAGGTTACAATCCTTATCGTTAGTAATTACATTTACAATGGTGATATTTTGTATACATTTTTCTCTCGTGAGGTTTCTATTTGCATTGACGTTAATATCGACATTTTCATATAAATATATTATTTATATTTTCTAGATAGGATGATACAAAAAAACGGTAAATTATAGTCATTTAAAAAAAAAAACGTTAAATTATAGCTTAATTATAAGTAATAATTAAAGTTTTATTCACTAATTTAAACAATTTCCATCCATTTTCATAATGTATTTTAGAGAAGATTGTTAAAAGTAATCAATTGTAATATAATTAAGCTACAATTAGAGTTTCATTCAATAATTCAAAAATTATTATCAATTTCCATATATTTTTTTAAAATTCTGCATGCATCGACATTTCAATTGATATTTCCATCTAAATATTGTTTTAGTTTTTAGATATGATGATTAAAAATGGTCAATTATAGTCTAATTAAGCCACAATTAAAGATCCGTTTGGAATACATTTTAATTTAAATGTTTTTTAAGAATGCATTTTTTAAAAAACATTTTGTATAAAAGTTGTTTAGAATTTAAACACTCATATGTTTGGTTCCATTTCCTCATAAATGTTTTTATACACAAGTTATTTTGTACTTAAAAAGTTTTTTTTAAAAGGTTGATTTCAAATATTTCTCTCAAAATAGTAGATTTATCAATCTTATTTTCTAGTCGTCAAATACTAGAATTTTTTTCAAAATGTTTTATTTTCAAAATTAAACGCTACTAATACAAACAATTTCCGTCGATCCTTCCCATTGACATCAACATTTGGATTGTTGACATACATACATTTTTAAGAATTTTATATATATAATTTATGGTGTAACAAACTTGCACACCAAAATCTCTTTGCACTTAAAAACAATATCTCCCTCTTCCATTGATCTATTCCTTCTGCCCCCATCTCTAACTGCCTCTCAAATCTCACACCCTCATTCTTAGCTTCTGATCTCTTATCTTTCTGTTTCTTCCTCCATTTCTGTCGCTATAAAACAGAAATACACCAAACGTTTGAATCCTAACAAAGAGTTTAAAATTATGGGCCACCAAACTAGTGATGAGAAGAGAAAAAAGACGATGAGGAAGAGCGACAGATATATTAAATCTCTTATCCGACTGCTTACGATGCCGCTTTGTTATTGGGTGTCAACTCATTTGGACAACGACGTTCATACACTTCGCTGCTTTATAAGTTTCTGTTTCACTCCACTTTGTTTATCTCAGCTCTTCAACTGTCAGGTCGATTATGGAGTTTTTGACTGTCTTGTCACTCTTGCTATTGTTGTCGGCTTAAATGTCAACTTTCCCTCTGTTGCTGAGAGGAAGGCTTACAATGTGACTCTCGCTTCACTTATCTGTGCAAAGATTGTGTATTTTTAGATCCATCCTTTTGATTTTAACTTCTTTTTCCTTTTCAGATGGGTGAGTGTTGACTTGTTTATACAAGTTTAACTTTTGTGTTTGCATTGATTTAATAATTAATAAATTAATTAAACTCGATTGAATTCCAAATATGCATGCATTTCGAGAATTTGTACTACACCATTTTTAATGCCTTTTTTTTAACGGAATAATAAACACAAGTGCAAAATCTATAATTCGGTGAAATCTAGAGTGTATCAAAAACTAGAAAAGAAAGGCAGGGATAAAAGTGGACATTTTTTATTAATATTGTTTTCGGTCAAGATTCTCTCTTCCAGAGACAACCTTGGAACACGTGGTAAGACAATAATTAAAAAAAAAAATCACGGAAGACGATCTCTGTATAATTAAGTAGCAAATGTATTATTGGCAAGGTGGTGTAGGTCACGGAGGACAACCTCTACATAATTAAGTAACAAATGTATATAATAACCTTTTTCCCTCTTGTTCCTATGTTCCAATCTCACCTGCAAGCTAGTTTTAAATTTCTTATTTAATTTAGCTAATAATAAAACAAAACGAGCACTTTAAACATTAAATTGAATGGTTGATTTTTACCTATATTTCAAATTTTAATTCTAATAGAAAAGTTATCTACAAAAAAAAAAAAAAATTAAAGAAAATTGAAACAGAAAAAAAATAAAATAAAAAACTGCTGATATTTTTAAAAATAAAAAACTAGAAACGATTTTTTTTTTTAATTATTGTCACTGCAGACAGGATGCAAAACGTGGTCCAAGGTCGTCTCTTGGATCTTTGACCAAAAATTTAAACCTACAATATTTTAATAGTAAGTTTCAAACTAACTATATTTCAATAATAAGTTTTAAACCTACAATATTTTAATAAGTTATATCTCTTTTTTTTTCCAACCAATTTTTTTAAAGAGTAAGCAATAATATGTTTTTAATAGAAAATTTTAAATTAGCAAATTCAAATTATTATTATTATTGAATATATTCATGTAAACACTAAACATATAATAATTACCAAATAACAAATAACAATAATAGTCTTATCCAAAATTGAAAATATATCATATAACTTTAAATCTCCAAATTCAAAGTCTAAACATCAAATATATAAAATCAAAGTACTCCCTTTTTCAAAAAAAAAAAAAAAAAAAAATCAAATTACTCTTAATAGTTTGATACAAAAACTTGTTACGCAAATTGAAAATCGAATGTCGTACTCTAGATTGATTTTCTAACTAAACTAATTACCATGAATACTTTTGCCCAATTTTATTTAGAGATTAAAAATGAATTGTGATATGAAATCAAAAGTATTGAAATACAAGAGAGTATATAACACTTGTCTTACTTTATTAACAATGATAAAGGCATATAAATAGTCACTAATAATACAAGAATAAGTTGATTAACAAACTAACTAAAGATTAACAAACTATAACAATATTATATTCTAATACTCCCCCAAGATGGATTTGAAGAAACAATAGAAGTAACACCCAGACAATAAAGCTTTGAAATTTGGAAGTTGTAGTGGCTTTGTAAACAAATTTGTTCTTCAAAGTTAATCCAATGGTCATGGCTTGACTCCATGAAGTGTAGTTAGTTTCTATTAGCAAATTCGAAACGAGAAAAATGCTCGCGTGCTAACAGAGTGATGAAGAAAATAGGGGTCGGCCATAGAGATGAAGAACATATTGATTTGAGGAAGAAGCAACAGCCTGAGAGGACGGATTAACCACCAGATTCTTAGAATTATCAGTCATGATGGACACTAGAAGGGCAAAGAGGACTCTCAAGGAATGTAGAAATATGATACCATATTGAAATACCAAGAGAGTAAATAACACTTGCCTTACTTTATTAACAATGATAAAGGCATATAAATAGCCACTGATACAAGAGTTAGCTAACTTTTCAAAACTAATGAATATAGCATAGTCAAAGCTTAACCAAGTTATCAAAATTTTAAAACATATAACAACTAAATTTAACTAAAACTTTTCAAAATCTATTAACAACGACTACAACTTAAAAAAAACATAAACATAACATAAAAACTAAACATACTAAATTTCTTAACATAACAACTAAAATTATGAAAACAAATCAAATAACTCAAAAATTAAACTTATCAAAAGATAAGTCAATGAAAAACCAACATGAAAAATCAACTACACTTTAAAGAGCACCTAATGATCAAAAGCTACTCACAAGCTAACTTAGACAAAGTCTAAAGGTTTAAAGATGTTGGAACTTACCGAATAACTCCAAATTTATGCTGGTTTGTGTTTGAATTAACCCCAACAACTAAGTTCCCAAGCCCATGGGCTATGAGTAACTCGATTTAAGGTCGTTCGAGTTATGGGTATTCGTTCAAGTCCTAACGTGTGCTGGTTGGCTTTCAAAGAACCTTAAACCTTTAAAATTGAAGCTACTAAATAGTGGGTAATCTGAATTCCAAGTCAAATAAGCATGAGTCATGATCTAGAACAATTCCAAAAGGGGTTGAACTTACCAAAAGTCTAAAACGGTGGGCTGAACGGCAGTGCTTGTGCGAACTAAACGACGGACGGTAGTGTTGGGGCTAGCTGAACTGGCGGCCGAACGCCTGGCTGAACGACGGCTAAACGGCGCTTGAACGGTGGCTGAACGACGCTTGAACGGTGGTTGAACGACGACTGAACGACGTGCGAAGATGAAGAACACGGCGAACTGCGAAGACGAAGAACACGGCGGCTGCGAACTACGAACGGCGGCTGACGAACTGAGAAGACCACGAACGGCGGTTGATGAACTGCGAAGACCACGAAGAGCGGTCGAAAACTACTAGCGGTGTGCGAAGACAAAAAAACGGGGGGGGGGGCGAAGAACGGCGTTGGGGGAGAGGGAAAAAAAAAGAATGAAGATCCTTTAGTGTTTTTTTTTTCTTTTTTTTCCTTTTTCTTTTATTTCTCTTAATTCATCCAAATAAATGAAATAAATTAAAAGAGAGTCTTGGGTTCCTTTTTTCTCCAACTTTATCTCTTTTCTAATTAAAAATCAAATTTAAATTCCTAAAATCACTTCAAATTTGGGATCAATTTAAACTTAAATCCCAAATCCCAAAAAAGGATAAATTTTTTTGACGTTTATTGCGCGTCAAGAAACCCTCAATAATATTGACGTTTATTGCACGTCAATATAGTAATGTTTATTGATGCTTATTAGCCATCAATGAATGCGGTATTTATTGACGGCTAATAAGCGTCAATAAAAACCGTCAACAAAATCCTTTTCTTTGATGTCTTTTGTTCGTCAACTATGTGAAAAGGCAGAGTTGGACGAAAATCTACGTAAAGTACGTTTTTAATCACATTTATTGACGCTTTTTGTCCGTCAACATAACTCATATCATTTATTGATACCATAAAACCGTCAATATATCTATTTAATTATTAATAATTTATTTTGAAGTACAAAAATTACGTTTATTGACGTTTTTTTGACACAAGCGTCAATAAACATAAAAAGCCAAGCATTAATAAAAGTCAAATTTGTAGTAGTGTAGTTGATTAAACAAACTAACTAAAGATTAACAAACTATAACAATATTATATTCTAATAAAAGGTAATGCAAATTAAAGGTTGGAAATTCAATTGGAAGAATTATTAGGGAATTGATTTCGTCAATTTAGATTATGATTAATTAAAGGGAATGAATTGAAACGTGCAATTATTTTATAAGTCTAAGAACCGTAAATCACAACTATCTCTTCCGAGCATAATTGATTCACATGCATACAATTAACTTGATATCCCTATCTACATTCATTAGCATGCAAGACTTTGAGTTTAGTTCTTTTAACAACTTCTAAGCTTTTCTAAATCTCCCGATCTTAGAATTCTACTTTAGTCATACAATTAGTAAAGTCTACGCTAAATCCCCTCTCCCAAGCAAGATTCAACACTTAAGTCATTCAACTAGTGGTTAATTAATTGAAAGCATGTAAACATAATTGCATTAGATAAAATAAAAGCACAAAACATCCCAATAATCAATCCATAATCTAAAAAGACTACATCAATCCCTAAGAAACACGTCTAGCTACTCATACATGACGTTACGATATAAGCTAAACATGAAAAATTCATACAAACAACCTAGATATAAGGAAAAGATAAGGAAAACTCAATTCCGCCGAAAACCGCACGTCCCCGTCACGATCTCCACATGTTCTTGAGTGGTTCCCCCTCATTGGCCTTGCTTCAGCTCCCACAGAAGGTCTCTAATCGGTTTTAGATCTAAAATCTCTCAAATTGAACTCCCCTAATCCGTAGCACATAGGGATGTATTTATAGGAATTTTATCGATAACATCAATACGCTAGGGACAGCCTCTCAACGTTGTCTTGTTTGTGTTGGGTTTTATGCCCTAAAACTCGTAGATAGTAAATGTACATTTGACCGAACATTAATAAAAGTGATGTATTATTCAATGTTTGTATTATTTCTTGTCCTATTTACCCTAATCCAATAAACTAAACATCCAAGGCTAATAGAATGAGGCTTGAATTAGTATGTAGGGACATACGGGGATCAATGTTCAAGTTTTAGCCTAAAGGGTCTGTAGTATAGGGATAAGGTTGTGTACCTTATCTTGTTGACACTATGGATACGACCCGCTTTGTACATTGATACAAACGTAATGATCCAACCAGTTCATGTAGTTGACATGCGAGTGGGGGTATCCTGTGCAATGAGTTTGCACAAAGACCAGACCGCGAAATAGTTAACCACTAACTGTAACACCGTTAGTTAGCTCGGTTTCTATTTCACTAGGATGACCTAGGCAACTTGGCCTTAATCCTGAGTGGATTATGGACTCATGTCCATGAGAGATTGTCCTTTGATTTGTACGGGTGAGAGTGGCATGTTCGCCGACTCAATAAGCCTACCATTTTGGAGACAAGACCGAATGGGGAGCTGGGAACATATTCTTACAAGATGGAATTCACTCCTTCCTGATATTAGGGTAAGTAGAGGTGTGTTCCCTTAAGTGGTGTCTCCGGGTCTTGAACAATGGGTCCTACCCTCTGTATGGCACGAGAAGGATTTCTATTTGTTGGTTGGACCTCAAACAGGTTGTTCACTAGAGGAGCACTGGTACTTAAGAACCAAGAGGTAGCCCAGGGGTAAAACGGTAATTTGACCTAGCTGGGGTACGAACACACGTGAAGGGCTAACTTGCTGTTGACGGTCGATATCCGTGGACACAGAAATATATCTGCAGTGAGAAGAGTGCAGTTGTGGTTCTATAGTGAAGTGAATCATAGTTAACGAATATTGATTAACTTGGTTAATGAGTTTAGCCAATTAATCTCATATCGTTGGAGTTTCTGAACTGTAGGTCCATTAGGTCCCACCGGTAGCTCACTAGGGGCATTGAGGTAAAATTCTAAGGGATAATTGAATATTCGAAGGTGTTCGAATATTAATCTTAAATATGAATTTGATTCATATTTAAAACTATAGGCTATAATTAATGCACATATTATGTATATTAATTCTATAGTTTATAAGAGAGAAGTATAATTGAATATATGATATTTAATTATAATATTAGTTAATTGGTGAATTAATTAATATTTCTGTTTTAATTTAATTTAATTTTTTGTTTAATTAAATTTAATTAAAATCATAGAATAAAAGGGAGGTCTGTATAAATATGTTTATACAAAAACACACTTATATTAAATTAAGGGTTAATTTAATTAAAAAGATTAATTAATATTTATTAAATATTAATTAATTTTTCCCATCAATTATTCTAATTGATGGGAACGTGGCTTCCTCTTTTTTATGCGTGGTTGAGAGAAGATTAAGGAACAGGTTGGCTTCTTTACGCTAGGAGGGTGGTCATTCAGTGCTCTCTCTCAGTGAAATCCACAAAAGAATTACTCTCTCATCCCTAGAGTTCTCTGCAGTTTTTCCTAAGAACACAGAGAACCAAATATCTCCAATTATCCCTTAGAGGTTTTTCTCCCACAAGCTCCCAACGCGCGATCCCTTTCGAGGATACCGGTGTAATCAAGTGGTGGTGTTCGTGGTGTTTTTTCCAGCGAGATTGAGGATCTCTTGTTGTTGTTTTTCTGCGAATTCGCGAGGGAAAAAGACGGTTTTTGTCAAGAATTCATCAAGGGTAAGGATTCTTGGTCTAGGATCAATAGGATCCAATTCTAGATTAGATATAGAGATTTTTAGTTTCCTTTTCAGCATGTTTTATAGTTTTTTACGGCATGTATATTTCTTTATCTTGCTGTAAATAATTTGTTTTTGCCGTCGTATGGGTTTCCCAATCGGCATTTAAACCGATAAAGATCTCTTATCGTTTCCGCTACGCTAGGGCTTTAATCCCTACAGTTTGCCGCCCTAATCAGTTTAAGAAATTTTGCAGTGTCGAGATGCCATGATGGCAGCGTCTCGATGCTAGCTCTCAAGTTTGCCTCATTTGTAAGCCTTCGACTTTGATTCTTTTTTGGTTCCTTTGCTCTTCTTTAAGTCCCGAGCACCCGATTAGCTCCAAAATCTCCAATTCATTCCAAAACTCCAATTCCTACAAAATAAACATTAAAGTACATTATTTGGCAAAAAATTACTCAAAGACTAACTAAAATGGTCCGAGAAAAATAGCTCGTTATGCGCACTATCGAAACATAACATTAAAAGATCTTTAAAATAAAATACAAAAATCAAATCTTCAACTTTGCAAATTTTTCCAGTTGTTCCATGTTCTTTTCTTCATCCAAAATTGATCTGAATCCTACAAAATTAGGAGAAGAATAAATAAATAAATACAACATTATTAATATTTAAAATATAAATAAAAAATTAAAATTAAAATCAATACCATCTTCAAACATTGTAACTTCTGCTATGTCTTCATGATATTCAAGATCTAATGATACCGAGTTAGAGTTTAGCCAATTTTGAGCGCATATAAGAGCTTTCATCGTCTTTGGAGTCAATGAACAATGAGATGAGTTAACTACACGCCCTCTAGCATTGAAAACTGGCTCAGATGCTATAGTAGACACTGGAATTGTCAATATATCTCTACTTATAGACCGAGAACTTCAAACGTATGACCATTCTGCTTCCACCAATGAAGTATGTCAAAAGAATTACTATCCTAAGTAAGAGTTTCCAATAAATATACATCAATCTCGGACTCCTTATCTAAACTTGTGGCCTCGACACTTTTAAATTAAGCTATTATATCATAGTTGAAGTTCTCATCCTCATCCAGGTTCATTATTTCATCATCAAATCTCAAATCAACATCAATAGTAATGATATTTGAAGCACTAGCACTCCCACTCCCACTACTAACACTAGAAAGATAGCAAGCGTTGAGTCTTCGAACGAACAGGGGAAGAATCAGGGCTAGTTGGGCTATCTAGGTACTCTACCAAGGACTTCCACGCAATAGTCATATACTTCCACTCCGGAGGGAAGTCCGTGAAGTGAGTCAGCATGTTTAAATCAGCCAGTAAAGCCCATTCGATCACTAGGTCGTCCTGCATAAACACTCTTGGTATGGACGACAACTCTACATACAACTCTTTTTCCGACAATTGTGCTTCATCTCGTCCTTGCTTGTCAGCCATAATACAATCTTCTCGATCTGAGATGCAGTCAATTGGAACCCATTCTCCAGGACCTCAACCACTATTCTCATAAACAATCGTCTCCTATGGGGTGTTCAAGCGGTTCTGCACCAGCAACTCTGTCCGTCGATGTTGCACAGTACTCCTCCCCCAATGTGGGATCAACAACAGGTGGACTGGGGATGTAGCAATCTTCAAATTCGACATTCATGTCGTCGTCCAAATCGGCTAAAGGTTCTGGTTCTGGTGCAATTTCAATTGAAGTGCGTGTTCTCCCCCCTCGCATTGTCCTTCCCAAACACCAACGCTAGTTCATTAAACCATGGGAATGGCCGGTTTTTTAGGCCTTTGGCCTATGGGTGACCCTGCACAGCAAACATAGAAGAGTTCTGTCAGTCCATTTACTAAAGTCTCTACTACATATGTAACACCCGTAATTTAAGGAGAATTCAAATTATTTAGTTTGGGGGTCCATTTGGGTTAAGAGGGAAATTTGAAATTTCTAAAATTGGTGAAATTTTAAAAAGTAGGGTTGGAATGACACTTTTGTAATTATTTAGAATGTTAAGTCAAGTCAACCAAGCCCTAGTTTTCCCTTTTTTAATTCAGCTAGTGTGCAACCCAAGGTAATTTTATTATTATTTTTTTCTCTCCTCAACTCTCTTCTCTTCTCCACGAGCATCCGCACAGGGGAGGGTTCTTCAGCGCCTTCTTCTTCTTCGTCAAACAGGTTCCGGCCAGCGGCAGCAGCGGTCTTCGCATCTCCTCCGACGAGCTCACCGGCGGCGCAGTGTGCAGGGGTCGTTTGTGGTGTTTTTTCGGCCAGAACGCTATCTCTCTCTCGCGTCGATTGGTGCAGCGAAGACCGGTGGTTCTCTGACGCGTCTCTCCAGCGTATTTCAGCAACGACGCAGCGGAGATTTGACGTCAGAGTAGTGGGCGTTCGCGGTTCGTGGCGGCAGGTGGTTTCCGTGGTTGGTTTTGGAGTTGTCTCTTCCGTCGGGCGTGGCAGCTGCGTTTGGGGGAAAAATCTGGCAAATTCCAACGGCTGTAAGTTCTCTATTTTTGCGTTTTTTAGCGAGATTAACCTTGGGTAAGTTGGATTGAAGTTCGTTTTGATTGATTTCAGCTTTTGGTCGAATACCCACTCTTTATCGTCTTCTTTCAGCAAGCCTAGAGCAGCAATTGGAGCCAAATCATCGAATCTTAGAGTAAATTCAAGACAGACCAGCAGACTTGAAGTTTATTTTAGGTAATTCTCAAGCTCAACTTTGGTCTTCTTGGTTAGTAGGAGTAGTAAGGAAATTAACTGATTAATTTTGGTGTTATGGGCAATTTTCTTTGTGGAAGACCATCATTTGGTTAAGATCGAGGGCAGTGTTGCTGGAATTAGTTGGGATTCTAGATCGAGAATACTTTAGCCGAGGTAAGTGACGTTACTGTTGAATTTTTAATTGGGTGTGAGTGTTTGATTTTCTAAAATTTTCGTGCTTATGAGTTGTTCATTAAAATTTATTATTATTGTTAAAAGCATGAAAATTGTGCATGATATGTTTATTATTTTAATTATGTATGAGTTTATGAAAATCGTTGAAAGCATGAAATTTATTATTCTTGCTTGCACTTGTTGATGTTTGAAATAATTGAGCTAGTGGTCTCTCAAAATTTCATTAAAGGAATGAGTTTAAATTATTTATAAGTGTACATGAAATTGATATACATTCAGAGATGTCTACACAGGACTTAGGGACATGAAATTGATGTACATAAGTCGAGGTTTGTGAAATTGGCGACCTCGAGGTTTCGTGAAATTGACGGCCTCCGTAGGAGACACATGAAATTGATGTGTGTAGGATATGCATGAAATTGATGTATATTCTTTCTCATTAGAAAGTTTTAAATAAAGTTTAGAACAACCAAAATTATATTTTTTTGTTGATTTTTAAAATGTTTTTAAAGCGTGACCCAACCTCAATAATAGGGTCACTTACTGAGTATTTTAAAATATTCATTCTTTTCAAAAATATTTTTTTTAGGTATAGGCAAGGGCAGGTGAAAGGCGATTGATGAGAATCCGAAAGGTAGCCATAAGGGAACTATTTTGAATTTCATATTTTATTTTTCTTCCGTTTTAAGAACTATGTTTTACTTTATTGTAAATTTGTTTGAGAAATTTTCTAGAGGCTATGTACATTTTTATTTTAGAAATTATTTAAGAATATTTAAAACCTTTAAAATTAGGGATCCCGAATAAAAGTTTTGTTTTAAGGTTTTTACTTAAATTGGTGTTTTGTATTTTTAAATGTTTTTATTTAAAAAGACCTCCAAACCATGCATTGACGTAACGGTCCCTTAAAGACTTTTTAAGAAGTCGGGTCGTTACAACATATATATATATATAACATTAAACAGAATGACAATTACCTTACTTCGAACCATGCATCAAAGATCTCTTTCTCAGCCTCGATGCATTTACGTTCCTCGTTCCATTTAAATCCACTGCAGGCTGGTTCCATCATCTCTGCAATGGCCATGTACTGTTTCTTGAGGAGCCTGACCCTGGACTCAATATTCGGGTTGACTATTGTCTTGCAGCTTGGTATTCCTTCCTTCATCATCTTCCTTATTTGGTTCTAGCCGAAATTTCCCGTTGTCTCCTCGCCAGCCACCTATTTGTACCAAATGGACCAGACACTACACAATTATCGCGTCCTCCTTCGGTGTCTATATGTGTTTTGAATTTTTTGATCTTGATGTTGATGTTTCCATCTGCATAAGCATACACGTAAACATCCCTAGCAACTTGTATTTTTCCATCTGTATGGCAATTTTTTTTTATCCTGATACTGATGCTTCCATCTGCATAAGCATACTTGTAAACATCCTTGGCAACTTGCATGCCATCTGTATGTTTATTCAGATGGTAGCATCAACATCAGGTTCGAAAAATTTGAAACACATATGGAGACTGGAGGAGGATGCGGTACTTGTGCAGTGTCTAGTCCATTTGGTACAAATAGGCGGTTGGCGAAGAGACAATGGGACATTCCGGCCAGGATTCCAAAACCATATTGGGAAGATGATGTAGGAAAGAATATTAGGCTGCAATATAGTAGTCAACCCAAATGTTGTTGAGTCTAGGGTCAGACTCCTCAAGAAACAGTACATGGCCATTGCAGAGATGATAGAACCAACCTGCAATGGGTTTGAATGGAACGAGGAGTGTAAATGCATCGAGGCTGAGAAGGAGATCTTTGATGCATGGGTCGAGGTAAAAGGTTGTTTTGTCATCTTGCCCTCAAGGCATGACACACAAGGAGGCAACGAGTCGTCTTCTAACTTGTTTAGAAGTCCACTCTTGACCAATCTCCCAACCCTATTGAGGTTGATATGGCCTAACCTCAAGTGCCAGAGATAGGTATCTTGAGAAACTCTTCGCTTTTTAGGTTGAGTCTCAGCGGTTTTAAACATCTCGTGATTTAAAATAGCTTTAGACTCAATTGGTCTCAAAACATACAATTTATTCTTCAAGTTTGCAGAGCAAACATTAATACCTCTTTTAGTTATGAACGCTTCATTAACATAAAAAGAAATTGAGTAACCTTGTTCCAATAAACAAGATAAAGAAATCAAATTTCTTTTAATTTTCGGAGCTATGTACACATTATCTAATATCATGTAACGTTCCTTGGTGAAGAATAATTTTATGTCTCCCACTGCAATAGCCGAGATGACTTCTTCTGTTCCAACTTTAAGAGTCATTTCTCCAGCTTTTAGCTGTTGCCAGGAACTCATTCCTTGAAATGAAGAACATACGTGATTAGTGGCACTTGAATCAAGTATCCAGGCAGAATCGTCGTTTTCCACTAAACACGTTTCCAAGACTAATAAATCGCATTTAGAGTCGTGGATTATGTTTTTCTTGGCTATGCAGTTAGTTTGAGGATATTCCTCAGTTAAGACCAAACCTAAATTCTTTGCCACGTGGTTAGCGTTTAAGTAAGTATTCTTAGTCTTATGTACTAAACCGTTTAATTTGGCATTTGACAAAGCACATTCGTTTTTCGACATATTGCTGAAACAAACAAATTAATCTCTATTAGAAACATGCACTAAACCCATTAACCATATAATCCAATCAAATTTTAGCAAAAGCAATCATCGACCCATATATACAATTGATTTATTTGCAACGTAACTTCAGGGGGTTTAGAATAACCGCTACCGTAGGGTAGTGATAACTGTCCAAAAGGTAGTTATTTAGGCCTCAATTATATAGAGATTTGTGTGTCCTCTATGCTTATTAGGGTTGGTTTTGGATAGATATTACATGTTTTAACCCATTTGGAAGAATGGAAGCATTGGAAATTATTTTGTGCAGATTATGCTGCTGAGCGACTGGAGGGAGCAGATTCTATGCTGCAGCAAAACTGGGAACAAAAACTGCCACATCACAGCTCGTTAGCCAACTTTATGAATCGACTTCTGTTGAGTTATTTTCGTGATAAAGGATCAAGGAGAGCCTTACACGTGTCCTAGTTGACCTAATTCAAGTCTCCCATCCTTCTATAAAAGGAAGTAGCCGTCAAAGTCAAAGTCATTCCATGTTTTCCCTTGGAAGCCGAATAGTATAGGGAGATTGAAGATCATCAAGAACACCATCAACCGCAAGCTGATTAGGGAGTTTACCTTCTTATTTAACTTGTAGTGATGGACATGCATACTCAGATTGTAATTCGTATTCCTATGCTTATTATGAACTAAGTAGCTTAGGGTGTTGGTTAGGAATAATGTGATTACTGTGCTTCATCTCTAGTAATAAATTGACTATTGCATTTTGGTTAATTGTTGTGTTTATTCTTATTTTATGTCCGCCTGGCCAGCTGGTATGGATAGCTCTCTCTAGTTTCAGGGATGATTTAGAGAGTGTGTGGCAATTCTCCACACTACGATCATTGTGTATTGGTGAACGCCAGTGACTGAGCTAGGGATAGCCAGTTGCCTAGTGCTTGATCGGTCGCTCTTCATTGGGTTTGAAACATATCCCAAAAGATCCGGAGTTCCGGGAGGAATCCGCTAATAATACTGCGAGAAATGCATGATCAATAATATTGCTAGAGCATATCTTAGAATAATCACTAAAGCCTAACCAGCGCCTGTCTTTAATCTGTCTGTCTATTTGTTTACTCGTTATTCTGTCATTTATTTTGCTTCAGCATAATTCCGATAAAACCCAATCATTTTATTATTCTTGAAACCATTAAAAAGTTACACAAAAATAGGTAGAGTGGAAACTCATTCAGACCTTGGATTGATAATATTACTTGTTGCAGACTGTGTATACTTGCACAGGAATTCTAGAGTATTTTATACTATATTTTTACTCGCTCTAGGAACCCAACAAGTTTTTGGCGCCGTTGCCGGGGACTTGAATAAGTTTTTATCTGATCTGTTTTGTGTATATGTTTTAGTGGTTTGGTGCTAGAACTTTTTTATTGTTTCTTTTGTTTTTGCAGGTGTGATTTTGGTGCATGAGCGATCCGCCTGGGGTACGGTTTGAGCTTGATCCAGAAATTGAAAGGACGTTTAGGAACAGAAGAAGGGAGCAGCGCAGAAACCAAATGGAGAACGCCCCGCAACTTCCGCAGGTTCCTGAAGGTCCAGCAGCAGCAAACCCCCAGCAGAACCCGTTGCTGCAGCAAAACCCACTGTTTGAGCAAAATGAGCAGCGAAATAATCAGGCTGAGAATCCTATCTTGATAGCGAACGATAGGACCAGAGCCATTCGAGCATATGTTGTCCCGATGTTTAATGAGTTGAATCCAGGGATTGCACGTCCCCAAATCCAAGCGGCGAATTTTGAAATGAAACCAGTAATGTTTCAGATGTTGCAAACCGTGGGGCAATTCCATGGTTTGTCATCTGAAGACCCTCATTTACATCTTAAGTCTTTTCTAGGAGTTAGTGATTCTTTTGTAATTCAAGGAGTGCCTAGAGATGCTCTTAGATTAACTTTGTTCCCGTATTCTCTTAGAGATGGAGCAAAGTCATGGTTAAACTCTTTTGCTCCAGGATCAATTAGGACGTGGGATGAGTTAGCTGAAAAATTTTTGAGTAAATATTTCCCACCTAATAGAAATGCTAAATTAAGGAGTGAAATAGTAGGGTTTAGGAAACTTGAGGATGAGACTTTTAGCGAGGCTTGGGAGAGGTCTAAGGAGCTTTTACGAAAGTGTCCCCACCATGGGTTACCTCATTGTATTCAAATGGAAACATTTTACAATGGTTTAAATGGAGTAACCCAAGGTATGGTCGATGCTTCAGCTGGAGGGGCCCTTTTGGCAAAACTTTTGATGAAGCCTATGAAATTTTAGAAAGAATATCTATTAATAGTTGTCAGTGGTCGGATGTTAGAGGCACAAATAAAAAGGTTAAGAGTGTATTAGAGATTGATGGTGTGTCCACCATTAGGGCTGATCTTGCTATGATTGTTAATGCTCTTAAGAATGTGACAGTGATTAGTCATCAGCAGCCACCAGCTATGGAGCCTGCAGCAGTGGTGAACCAAATCACGGACGAAGCATGTGTCTATTGCGGTGAAGACCACAACTACGAGTTTTGCCCCAGCAATCCAGCGTCGGTGTTTTTTATAGGTAATCAGAGGAACAACCCTTATTCTAACTTCTATAATCCAAGTTGGCGCAACCACCCCAACTTCTCATGGGGAGGTCAAGGAAATAACGTACAAGCGCAACAGAAGATGAACCAGCCGGGATTTGCTAAAACGCAGGTAATGCCCCAGCAAAATAAGCCGGCTTTGCCCCAGCAAAATTCGGGAAATTCTCTCGAGGCAATGATGAAAGAATTTATGGCTCGCACAGACGCCGCAATTCAAAGTAATCAAGCTTCGATGAGGGCCCTGGAATTGCAAGTGGGTCAGCTAGCTAATGAGCTCAAGGCGAGGCCTCAAGGGAAACTTCCTTCGGATACTGAACACCCTCGAAGGGAAGGTAAGGAGCAAGTAAAGGTAGTAACTCTTAGGAGTGGTAAGCCATTAGAAGAGTCTAGAAAGACCCAGGATTTAAATAGTAATAGTGATAATATTGTTGTTGTTGAAAAATAGTTGGAGTCTGGTCAGGGTGTTGGAGGCAGCAAGGAAAATGCTTGAGCATCTGGTTCTGTGCCAGATGTAGAACCACCATATGTGCCGCCCCCACCTTATGTACCACCTCTACCTTTTCCACAAAGGCAAAAGCCTAAGAATCAGGATGGTCAATTTAAAAAGTTTTTAGAAATTCTTAAACAGTTGCATATAAATATCCCTTTAGTAGAAGCTATAGAGCAAATGCCTAATTATGCTAAATTTCTTAAGGATATTTTGACTAAAAAGAAAAGGTTAGGTGAGTTTGAAACTGTATCTCTTACTGAGGAGTGTAGTGCTATTCTTAAGAATGGTCTACCCCCCAAGGCTAAGGATCCAAGGTCATTTACTATACATGTGTCTATAGGTGGAAAGGAGTTAGGTAGAGCACTATGTGATTTGGGTGCAAGCATTAACCTTATGCCTCTTTCAGTCTATCGGAAGTTAGGTATTAGTGAAGCTAGACCTACCACAGTTACACTCCAATTAGCTGATAGGTCTATCACATATCCAGAGGGTAAAATTGAGGATGTCTTAGTAAAAGTTGATAAATTCATATTTCCTGTTGATTTTATTATTTTAGACTATGAGGCTGATAAAGACGTCCCAATTATTCTAGGTCGTCCATTTTTGGCTACTGGTAGGGCATTAATAGATGTTCAAAAAGGAGAATTAACAATGAGAGTCTGTAATGAGGAAGTGAAATTTAATGTGTTTAAAGCCATGAAATATCCAGACGAGATGGAGGATTGCTCCTTCATTAGGATTCTGGAGAGCACAGTTATTGAGACAGCAATACAGGATTCGGCTGATAAGCATTCAGAAAAGCATGGAGAGGTTAGTGTAGAAGATTTTGAATTTTTTTCTTTAGATAGAAAAAATGAAAAAGAATTGTTTAGGTGTAAGGATGTTTTTGAGTCTTTAGATTTAGATCAAAGAAAGGCTCCCCCAATTAAGCCATCCCTAATTGAGGCACCCACTTTAGATTTGAAACCTTTACCGGATCATCTAAAGTATGTGTATCTTGGGGAAAGTGAGACGTTGCCCATTATTGTTGCATCAGATTTAATGCCGGAGCATGAGGAGGCCTTAATAAAATTGTTGCAGCAATACCGCAAAGCTATAGGTTGGACATTGGCTGATATACAGGGAATTAACCCATCTTTTTGTATGCATAAAATCACTCTAGAGGAGGGATCCTTTAGGAGTATTGAGCAACAAAGAAGGCTTAACCCTGCAATGAAAGAGGTTGTTAAAAAGGAGGTAATTAAATGGTTGGATGCTGGGATCATCTATCCAATTGCCGATAGCAATTGGGTAAGCCCTGTCCAATGTGTTCCTAAGAAAGGAGGTGTCACTGTGGTGAGCAATAAAGATAATGAGTTGATCCCCACAAGGACAGTAACTGGCTGGAGGGTTTGTATGGATTACAGAAGGCTTAATAAAGCCACCCGAAAGGATCATTTCCCTCTACCATTTATCGACCAGATGTTGGATCGATTGACTGGTCAGGCGTATTACTGTTTCTTGGATGGTTATTCTGGGTATAACCAGATTACTATTGCTCCTGAAGATCAGGAAAAAACCACTTTCACCTGCCCTTATGGGACATTCGCTTTTAGGAGAATGCCCTTTGGCCTCTGCAATGCTCCAGCAACATTTCAGCGGTGTATGTTAGCAATTTTTTCTGATATGATTGAATCCACTGTTGAAGTCTTTATGGACGATTTTTCAGTGTTTTGAGGGTCTTTTCAGAGTTGTTTAGATAATTTAGGAAAGGTGTTAAAAAGATGTGAGGATACCCATCTAGTTTTCAATTGGGAGAAGTGCCACTTCATGGTGAAGGAGGGCATAGTGTTAGGTCATAGGATTTCAAAGGATGGTCTAGAAGTTGATAGAGCAAAAGTTGAGGTTATTGAAAGGCTAGAGCCACCGAATTCAGTGAAGGGAATTCGGAGTTTTTTAGGACATGCTGGATTTTATAGGAGGTTCATAAAGGAATTTTCCAAAATCAGTAAACCTCTTTGTAACTTATTGTGCACTGATCATGTTTTTGACTTTAATGCAGATTGTAGGAAGGCTTTTGAAACATTGAAGGCTGCTTTAATCTCAGCATCCATTCTCTGCGCGCCTAATTGGAATTTGCCATTCGAGGTAATGTGTGATGCGAGTGATGCTGCAGTAGGTGCAATGCTGGGGCAAAAGCAGGGCAAATTTATTCATCCTATATATTATGCAAGCAAGGTTTTAAATGAGGCACAAGTCAACTATACAACTACTGAAAAGGAGTTGTTAGCTGTTGTGTTTGCTTTTGAGAAATTCCGGCCATATTTGGTTGGATCCAAAGTCAAGGTGTTTACGGATCATGCAGCAATAAGGTATTTAATATCTAAGAAAGATGCAAAGCCTAGACTAATTTGTTGGATTTTATTACTGCAGGAATTTGACTTGGAGATAAAGGACAAGAAGGGATCGGAGAATGTTGTTGTAGATCATTTATCTCGTCTTGATCCATCATCATCTTTGCTGGAGCAATCTGCCATTTCCGATTCTTTTCCAGATGAGCAGCTTTTTGCTGTTCAGGGAAAGGTAGTCAGGGATGTCCCTTGGTATGCTGATATTGCCAACTTTTTAGTAAAGGGAGTCACCCCTATTGATATGGATTGGAGGCAGAAGAAAAAGTTTAAGCATGATGCGAAATTTTTCTTTTGGGATGAGTCGTTTATGTATAAGCAATGCTCTGACGGTATTATTCGTAGGTGTGTTTCAGGTACTGAAGCAAAGGAAATCCTGGAGCAATGTCACTCTTCGCCGTATGGAGGTCATTTCAGCGGTCAGAGGACGGCTATGAGGATTTTGCATTGCGGATTTTTTTGGCCTACGTTATTCAAGGATGCCCATTGGTTCTACAAGCAATGTGACGCTTGTCAAAGGAGAGGAAACTTGGGGCCTAGAGATGAAATGCCTCTTACTTACATTTTAGAAGTTGAATTATTCGATGTATGGGGTATTGATTTTATGGGGCCATTTCCCCCTTCTAATGGCAATGTTTTTATCTTATTGGCAGTTGATTACGTGTCCAAGTGGGTGGAGACCATCGCATGCCATCAGAGTGATGCCAAGACAGTAGCAAGGTTTCTTCAATCGCACATCTTTGCGCGGTTTGGGACACCTAGGGCTCTAGTGAGTGATGAGGGTACACATTTTGTTAATAATATCTTAACTAAGCTTTTAGCTAAGTATGGGATTAAGCATAGGATAGCTACCCCTTATCACCCACAAACAAATGGTCAAGCTGAAATTAGTAATAGGGAAATTAAAGCTATTTTAGAGAAAGTAGTCCATCCATCTAGAAAGGATTGGTCCTTTAGGTTGGATGAGGCTCTTTGGGCTTATAGGACAGCTTATAAGACTCCTCTAGGTATGTCTCCCTATAGGTTAGTATATGGGAAAGCTTGCCATTTACCATTAGAGCTTGAGCATAAAACATTTTGGGCTTTGAAAATTTTAAATTTTGATTTGAGTCGTGCAGGAGCAATAAGAATGCTGCAGCTTAATGAGTTAGAAGAATTTCGTCAATTTTCTTACGAAAATGCGAAAATGTATAAGGAAAAGACTAAGCTGTGGCATGACAAAAAAATTAAGTCTAAGGAGTTTGTCAAGGGTCAAAAAATTTTGCTTTATAATTCTAGATTAAAATTATTTCCTGGAAAATTAAAATCTAAATGGTCAGGACCGTTTATTGTGATTGAGGTTTTTTCCAATGGAGCAATTACTTTGCAGGATGAAAAAGATGGGAGAGTGTTCAAGGTGAATGGACAGCGTGTGAAGCATTATTGGGGTGAGGAATTTCAGTCGAAATATCCTTCCCTACGATTGGTTGATGATTGAGGGAGTAGGACTTTTGCGGGAGCATTTCACATAGCAAAATTTTGAGCTCCCAGGATTTGAGTTGATTTTATTTTTCGTTAATTTGATTTTATTTTACGGTTAGGTTAGATTTAATTTTGCATGATTTATTAGATTTTATCTTTTAAGTATTTTTATTATTTTTGGTAGGTTAGATTTGATCTATTTTTGATTTGATTTGATTTGATTTTCGGGTTATTTATTTAAATTATCCTGCAATTATCTTTTAGATAGTTGGATTTTATTTTATCTAGATTTTATTTTCAGTTTTAATTAATATAGATTTTCTCTAATTCATTCGGCTTCTTTTGAGAATAACAGGTTAAGTTGCTTTGATCGGTTTAATTTGAATTAAAAAGATTTGATTTGTCTATTTTGAAATTCGAATTCCGTATCTGAGATTCTTCAGGTTCAACAGATTGTTGCGGCAAAGATATTGCTGGAGCAAATTATTCGGAGATAGAAGGGTTTCCGTTGGAATTTATTATTGTTACCGTTAGACTTAGCTTTAAATTCTCGCAGGTAAATGTGAGTGCATCATCTGATGAGGCCACGTGTTGCAGAGTAATTATCCAACGGCTTCAATGATGACAGAGCATTGATTTTTACCATGGCCGTTTGGAATTCGCAATTTTACCGTTGGTAATTTTTGAATTTCAGGTTTGCATTTTTAATTGCAACGGTAATATTAGTTATGGCAGGGCAAATCCTTTCGGTTAGGATTCTTGTTTGCTGCAGCCCTATTTATTCGCAATCTCTGGTAAGTACATTTCACTTCGTTTTCTTGATCAAATTCTTGTGCGTGTGTTATTCTTTCTTTCTTTGCAAAACCCTATTATACCTTCCATGGCTAAAACAAGAGCGCGAAAAGAGAGGGAGAGTGAGGAGGAAGAGATACCCGTCACACCGGAAGTTCAAAAAGGAAAATCTAAGAAGAAAAGGACGCCAGAAGAGAAGGAGGCGAAGCGAAGACGGAGGCAGCAGAGGGCTGCGGAACAAGAAGTCATCCAAGAGACAGCGGTTGTGCAGGATCTTGAGACAGAACCGATAGTTTCTGCTACGGTTCAGGAAGGGAATGCTGAGAAGGAACATGAAACAGAGGTCGGAGGACAAGTCGCAGGTGTGCCTGAAAAAGAGAAAACACCGGAGCCGGTGCAGGAGGCCCATGTTGAAATTATTATGCCTGAACCACCCAAGCGCCACCGCATCAAGAGGAAGGCGGGTCGCGTGAGGGTGGTTCGAAACACTCCATCACCTCCGACGTCGGACTCTGAGGAAGAAAGAAGGGAAGCTGAGAATAAGGAAAAAGAAGAAGAGGCAAGAAAGGAAGAGGAAGAGCGTTTGCGTGTCCAGAGAGAAAGCAGGGGCAAAGGAATTGCCGAAGCATCAGGAGAAATTGAGGAGCCGAGGGCGCCATTCATTCGCTTCGTCAACGATCTTGCTCGAGCAAAATACCAGGAGGTACTGAAACGAGACTTCTTGTTCGAACGTGGATTTGGCAGTGATTTGCCTAGGTTCTTGGAGTCTGGAATAGTGAACCTTGGATGGAGGCAATTTTGTGCGAAACCAGAACCTGTCAATGCCAACATTGTTCGAGAATTTTATGCCAATCTTGACGTTAAGAATGATTTTGAGGTTATCGTTCGAGGAGTGCCTGTACAGTGGAGTCCTGAGGCCATTAATGAACTGTTCGATCTCCAAGATTTTCCGCATGCCGTTTTTAATGAGATGGTGGTTGCACCATCTAGTGATCAACTGAGTGCGGCTGTCCGGGAGGTAGGCATTGAGGGGGCTCAATGGAGGGTGTCGCAGACGCAGAAGCATACGTTTCAAGCTGCTTATTTAAAGAGTGAAGCCAACACTTGGATGGGTTTCATCAGGCTACGCTTGCTGCCGACAACACATGACTCCACGGTATCTCGGGACAGGGTATTACTTGCCTTTGCAATTCTTCGCTCGATGAGTATTGATGTAGGAAAAATTATTTCTTCTGAGATTGTTGATTGCTGGAAAAAGAAGGTGGGGAAGCTGTTCTTTCCGAACACGATTATGATGTTATGCAGCAGGGCAGGAGTGCCCACGGTTCCAGAAGATATGATCATGACTGATAAGGGAATCATTGACACACCTAATCTGGCGCGACTTCAGCGTATGCAAGAGGTTCGCCAAGGTGGGCTTGTGTATGGCGTTAATCAGATCCTAGAGCAACTGGCTATGTTGACCAGTAGGTTAGAGTTTGCTGAAAGGCAAGCTCAGACCTACTGGACTTATGCTAAAAGGAGAGATGATGCGCTCAGGGGGGCCTTGCAAACCAATTTCTCAACACCGTATCCGGCCTTTCCAGTGTTTCCCGATGATTTGTTTAATCTTTGGATACCACCCCCGCCTGTTGAACGAGAAGAGAATGATGATGAAGACCAGGGTCAGGAAGATTGATGGATGGAATGATCTTCAGCGAGCATTATTTTTGTATTATCATTTTGTTTGCTCGCGCATATCTGACCCCATTTTGCTAAAAATGTTTGATTGTCTTGTTTCTTTTTAATTTTTTCTGCGTTAAAAATATATCTCTGCTTTGTAATGTTTTTTCTATGATTTTAATGAAATTTCTTAATGTTTCTATTCTATGAGTACTGACTAAATCTAACTTAACTAATTTTCTTCTGAATTTTTGAAGCTTGGACTGATTACGCTTAATTAGATCAAGGTATTCTGATCTCCAGAAACCTTTTGCTTGAGCATTTCTTCTAGCTTGGACTGTTGCTGCGGCAAGAAGATTTTGACGGTAGTATTGACTTATATGATCCACTTTAAGCTTAATCCTAGTCCCATGTTTAGTTTAAAAATTCAGATAGAAAAATTTAAGTTTGGGGGTATAATTGCTTAATTAATGATTCATTGAGGACAATGAATAATTCAAGTTTGGGGGACTTTTTGCTACTCCAATTATTTTGCTCGAGCATTCCTCTCCTTCAAAATTTGCTAGGTTGTTGAGTAACCGGGGACATTTGTGATACCCACAGTTTGTTTTCGCGTCAAAAGATGACCTAGGAAATGAGAAATATAAGAAAAATTATTTGCTGAAAAAATTATTTGTTGAAGATTTTTGCTGAAAATATTGATGGAGCAAAAGTTTTGAAGGATGAATGATGATCCAGCAATTTTTCTGTCTCCCATAACTTAGGTGAGCTTCATCATAAAATGTCGCCATTCTGAGAGGCAAGAGATGGAATAACTAAGGATTTTTTAGCTTTATAATGAGTATTGAGCCTAGTTGGTGATGAGCTTGAGGCAAGGGTATACTGCACCATAAAGTGGGTCATCCCATGCTTAAGAGCTTATGACTGTAAGGCTGCTTTAAGTCTGATAAATAATGATATAAACCCCTTTAAAAATATGTTTTGAAATGTCTGATAATAGAGCTAGGCTGTGGTGAGTTCTTAGAAGTAAGTTGAAAAGTGGTGATTATTTGTCTGTGCCGGAGGAATCAATTTGCTGCAGCAGAGCTTGGTTTTGCAGAGTGCTCAGGTAAAGGTTAAAGGTAGCGTTGGACTGTCTGATTTGATTAAGCTAATTCTTTGTCTAATATTTTTAAAATTCTTGAAGGAAGGTTGGTTAGTATTGCTCGGGACGCGCAATAGTTCAAGTTTGGGGGTATGATAACTGCCCAAAAGGTAGTTATTTAGGCCTCAATTATATAGAGATTTGTGTGTCCTCTATGCTTATTAGGGTTGGTTTTGGATAGATATTACATGTTTTAACCCATTTGGAAGAATGGAAGCATTGGAAATTATTTTGTGCAGATTATGCTGCTGAGCGACTGGAGGGAGCAGATTCTATGCTGCAGCAAAACTGGGAACAAAAACAGCCACATCACAGCTCGTTAGCCAACTTTATGAACCGATTTCTGTTGAGTTATTTTCGTGATAAAGGATCAAGGAGAGCCTTACACGTGTCCTAGTTGACCTAATTCAAGCATCCCATCCTTCTATAAAAGGAAGTAGCCGTCAAAGTCAAAGTCATTCCATGTTTTCCCTTGGAAGCCGAATAGTATAGGGAGATTGAAGATCATCAAGAACACCATCAACCGCAAGCTGATTAGGGAGTTTACCTTCTTATTTAACTTGTAGTGATGGACATGCATACTCAGATTGTAATTCGTATTCCTATGCTTATTATGAACTAAGTAGCTTAGGGTGTTGGTTAGGAATAATGTGATTACTGTGCTTCATCTCTAGTAATAAATTGACTATTGCATTTTGGTTAATTGTTGTGTTTATTCTTATTATATGCCCGCCTGGCCAGCCGGTATGGATAGCTCTCTCTAGTTTCAGGGATGATTTAGAGAGTGTGTGGCAATTCTCCACACTACGATCATTGTGTATTGGTGAACGCCAGTGACTGAGCTAGGGATAGCCAGTTGCCTAGTGCTTGATCGGTCGCTCTTCATTGGGTTTGAAACATATCCCAAAAGATCCGGAGTTCCGGGAGGAATCCGCTAATAATACTGCGAGAAATGCATGATCAATAATATTGCTAGAGCATATCTTAGAATAATCACTAAAGCCTAACCAGCGCCTGTCTTTAATCTGTCTGTCTATTTGTTTACTCGTTCTGTCATTTATTTTGCTTCAGCATAATTCCGATAAAACCCAATCATTTTATTATTCTTGAAACCATTAAAAAGTTACACAAAAATAGGTAGAGTGGAAACTCATTCAGACCTTGGATTGATAATATTACTTGTTGCAGACTGTGTATACTTGCACAGGAATTCTAGAGTATTTTATACTATATTTTTACTCGCTCTAGGAACCCAACAGGTAGTCAGCTACTCCTCCTCTGAATCGAGACAATCTCGGCCAAATACTATTTCCAGAATAACTCTTACTCCAATAGTTATTAGCTAACGTTAATTTGGTCAAGACCATCTTGTAAGTGTTACCCATCATTTTCAGATCCCGAAGGGCGACCCCAACAATGCTACCGTAGGGAAGAGCTAATGTTGGAAATGGCCCTAGGAAACCCTATCCATTTCTGGATTTTGCGTTGTTCCGAATCCCATGCGCAAGCCCTCCGTAGGGTGATCGCTCCTAGGGCGACTCGCAGGCAGCACATAGGAATCTCACGTTGCAACCTAATGATGGAGACCGCAGGATACGTTTGACACGTTTCCTTCTCCCACTTACTATGAACACTTTCCCCATTCACCTTGATATAAACCCATGCAAACACCATCCGTAGGGGGACGCTCCCAGGGCGCCTCGAGGCCAAGCAAGGATCTCACGATGTGAACTTTGGGGAACGTGAGAGTAGAAACTTAATATGAATATTTCGTTTCTATACTTTTCCTCCCACTCAAGTGTCATAAGGTTTTAGGGTCTATTACTTAGGTAAATTCCGGCTAAATGAATTTATCTAAGTCTATGCCTTATTAAACAAGGTCTTTACACTAAATGTCTAGGTGATTAAACACTTTTAATAACCTAGTGACATTGCATGCTAGTAAGACTATGGTTAATTCAACTCAGGTTCCGAACCATTTGCCGGGAGAGTTCCCTTATAACCAAGGTCTAATGTCCTACTTACTCGAATTTTAAAACTATTTAAAAAAAAAAACTAACTAAGACATATTTCTAATCCTATTAGAGAAGGCGATCTTAGGTCTATTTCATTTTAAACCATTTAAAGAATGACAAGATCCTAAGATCCTAGGTTAGCATGAAACTCTTTGTTATAGGTTTTACGGTTTCTATTCATCAACTTTTATAACTCTTATAACTTTTAATGAATAAATCCTATAACATGCTTTCTAATGGTGTTTAAAAGCATATAACAATCAAACATTCAAGTTATAAGAAAAGCACCATTTAGAAATAACCTATGTCTAGGTTTGTATAACCCTTTATACTACAATGTCTAGGTGATAACACTTTAAAACGTCACACCACTCACGCATGCTCATAAAACTCGAGTTAACTTAACTCAAGAACCGACTCAATGCCCAGGTAGGAGGTGTTTCGTAAACCGTCAACTTAAATACCTCCAGCCTTAGACAGAATTTTGTCTGGTGAGTTCTCTTATAACCGTTGTTTTACAAGATATCGACCTAAACTATGCAAGTTGATCGATTTTTTGGTTCAATAACCTAAGTGAGCATGCTCTTTATCTTGTTATAGATTTTAGATTTCTATCTCTTTTATAACAATTATAAAATCAATCCATAACAAGTCTAATTTGAATATAACACTTATAAACAAACTAAAGAAATTCCATGCTACATGCTTGGTTAATTTTATCTTTTAATAATTATAACTATTATAAGAATTAATCAATTTTAATTAACCATTCAAGCATGAATCTCCCTAAATTAAGACAACTCTTATATTAATAAAACATGAAATTTCCCTCATGCATTTGAATTAATAAATAACACTTATTCAAATTAAACAAATGCATGAACATGCTTTCCTATGGTGGGGTCTTAAATATAAATGACATACATTATGCACATAAAATACTATTTAATTAAAACATACATTCAATAATGCATAATTAATTAAATTTACTAAAGTGAATTGGTTTTGGGATTTTTAATCAAGCAAAAATAAAAACTAAAATTATTACAATAATAATTTCAAATAGGGCTTGGACCTCTTCCGAACCATTCGAACCGACCCGAACCACCTTTGGATTGCTTGAACCGGACCATTTTACCGTTAAGTGAAGAACGTACTTGAGCTGGAACTAAAAAACAGCATGCTGGAATTTTCGGCTTGCAACGAGCAGTCTCCGAATTTCTTCAAATTAACGGCCTAAATGGACTCTATTGACTCTCAAATTTTACAGACTCCATATGAACACATTAAAGCCCATAAACATGTAGGCAATTACAATTAATTCCAACGAATTGACTGAAAATTAAAATCAATCCCAAAATCAATTTTCTTTAGTTTTTACACAGTTTCATCATATGAAAAGCTACCCACCAAGCTAAAATTAATGCATGTTAGGTGCCTTAATCATGCTCTGATACCAATTGAAGGTGTTCATATGACACATGCGGAAGCAATTTTAGGATCGGAGGCACTTAACTACATCAATTTTAGAAAATGAAAACATGTTGTCCAAATACCGTAAGGAGAGAGCAGAATTTTTACCAACCTTTTGGAGACCGATTCAACAACTCCCTTTGATTCCTTTCATCACGAACGGTTTGTGGACCACCTCTAGTGTCTTCCCTACTATTCTCCGGGCCAAGAAAGACTTGTGGGAGTCTATAGAGATAGGGAATGGGAAGGGAATGCTTGAAAGTTCAAGCACTAGAGAGATATATGGAGATGAGAGAGTTTGAGACCAAAATCCAGCAGCATAACAATATGGAAAATGGCTCTATTTCCTTTGAATCTGATTCATACTCCTTATATAGACATCTTCCATGCAAAGAGAAGCCTCATGACACTAGACACATGGTGAAATTGCAACTCAAAGTGGATTCTAGGTGTTTAATTCACAACACATGCAACTAGTGCATGGTTGTGTTATTTTCCACTATGCATCAACATGCAAGAGTGAGAATGCCACTAAATCCACTTAAAATTGAATCTAAATTCTCAATTTTCAGCTTGCAATTCATTCCTATTTCAATTCAAAATTGAAATTAATTTCTAGGCAATTAATTGGGTACAATTCCAAGTAATTTTTAGATGATTAATCCAATTAATCTTTATCACCTAGTGCCATGAATTATATATGATTCCTAATACATATATATGGTATTCAAAACACTTTTAAATACTTCATCTCTCATTTTCTAATTTAATTCATAATTAAATTATTGTGTCAAACACAATTTACGATAATACCCGTTTTCCCGATTTTGAACGATTCAAAGCTTCCTATCTTTTTGTTCTAGGCTTTGTTCCGTATGAGCTAGTAGGGGGACCTAATGGGCCTATAGATCATGGGCTCCAACGATTCGAGGCTAACCGACTAATCTCATTATCCAAGCTAGCCAACATTCGTTAACTACCGGGACACTCCACTATAGCCCGATAGTTGCACTCCCCTTACTATAGATATATTTCCGTCCACTTGATTTAACCATGATTAGTAAGTCGATCCTTCACAGGTTGTTCGTAGCTATAGCTAGGTGAAAAAGCCGTTTCACCCCTATAGTACTTCTAGTTCCTTAAGTCCCACCGATCCTCTAATGAACAATTGGTTTATGGTCCAACCATAAAACCGAGTCCCTCTCGGGCCAATGAGAGGGCGGGATCCCTTTGTTCAAGCCCCAGAGTCAGCACTTAAGGGAACAACCTCTCTACTATCCCTAATTCGGGTAAGAGTGAATTCCTTCTTGCACGACTATGTCCCCAGCTATCTACCCGTTCCTATCCCTGAAATGGGAGGCTTATTGAGTCGGCGATACTGAGCCACTCTCACCTATGCAGATCTAAGGATAAGCCCGAATAAACAGGAGTTCATAGTTAGCTTAGGATTAAGATCGAGTTACCTAGGTCATCACATGAAATAGTCAGTCTCGTCAGTAAACGGTGTTATAAAGCGAGAGCGACTTATTTCTCGGTCCTGGTCTTATGCAAACTCATTGCATAGGACGCCACCACTCACATGTCTCTACATGGACGATTTAGGATCACATCGTCTATACCATCTATAAAGTGGATCGCGTCTCATAGTGTCTCCAGAATAAGGTACCCAACCCTATCCCTATACTATAGACCGTTTTGGCTATTACTCAAGCTTGATCCATTTTTTATGTCTCTACATAAAGCTCAAGTATTCATCCTATAGCCATGGATCTTAGTTTATTGGATTTGAGTTATTATATGTGCAATTTGCTTTATTCAGTAATAACTTTACTGAATTAATCTCGATAACGCCTTTATCGAATAAGTATGTATAATTCGTTTAACATTCACTATCTACGAGTTTTAGGACACAATCCCAACAAAAACATGCAAGGCATTAAGGTTAGTCCTTTTTACCGATTTCTAGAATTAACTATTATCTCTCGATCTCTAGCTAAATCCTAGTCATGCATAAAGATTTCTAAGTTAAATCCTCTCTCCCAAGTTAGATTCAAACAAAAACATCAATCAATTTATAGTCGGTAAATTGAAAACATTAAGAACACAATATGCATAAATGTAATCAATAGTAAAAATTTATAAAATCAATCCATAAAGTGCCCAACGTCTACATCAATCCCTAAGATTCAAGACTTAGCTAAACATACACCGCTTTATGATATAACTAAAGTCTAAAACAACCACTAAAACTCCTAAAGTAAAGGGAAAAGAGAAATAAACGTTAAGTAGGCCGAGACCGCACGTCCCCGTCACGATCTCCACGAACGAAGCCTTGAGTCCCGCTTTCCACCACTTGGTCCAGCTTCCATAACCCCTAATTCTCTGAGTTTTCAACCCCAAATGCACCAAAAGAAGTCCCCCAAATTGACCTAATCGCAAAATATATATAGGCTGAAAATTCGACACAACGTCGCGACGCTATAGGGGCAGCGTTGCGACGTTGTCGAGATACTACGGATTCTGGAATGAAAAACCTCACAGCGTCGAGACGCAGTGACCTGTTGCCGCCTAATCAGAAATGGAAAGCCAGCCTCGAGAAGCCCTAACCAAGGGTATCGACGTTGGTCCTCGGCAAGGTTAATCCACAATGCTTCCAACTTCGATTCTTTTCGTTTCTGTAGCCTCTTTTTATGTCTCAAACGCTCGATTAGCTCCAATACTTATTTCCTACAAATAAAGCGCAAAAATGCATAATTTTGGCCAATTAATTATAAAATACTAGTTAAATTAATTAGGGAAAATAGCTAGTTATGCTCGCTATCAAATATAAATTCTTATCACAAAATGATATGCAGTTCCTGCTTGTGTGATGAATCGTCTGCTAATGGTAGCATACCATTCATTGTACCCATGTTCACCATCTGGACTTCCGTTGTTGGTAACCAACAACAAGTGAAGCATGTCGAGCATCTCAAATGGAAATTCGTAGAGTCAAATAATTGACCCAATTTCGTTCATGCCTTCCTCGTAGGTCATATGTGTGCAACCTCATATCGATATCACAGAGGGAAGGAATTGGCTGAAGACACCCAAATTGTCGCATCACGCGATCCAAAAATATTCACTCTGCGACATAAAAACATATAAGAAGTGTTCTTGAAGTCCAAACTTGATATCTAAGTAGACAGTAATGAGGTAAAATGGACATGAGACGATAGTAAATCTCCCAAACAATCTACACAGTTTTATTTTAACATAAATCTAACCTTATTAAATGAAATTTAAAAGATAATATGTGAACTTAATCATACTTGATCAAGTGTAAGTGTGTCCAACATATACCTACATTGGACTAAAACATGAGTCGATGATCTTGTGATGCAAAAATCGTCATTCCATCTACAATCATGAAAAAATTTTAGTATTAGAGTTGGAGTATACAAGCAAATTTATGTTGACTAAAATGTCTTACCGGATGGTAAGTGGTCTATCTCCCAAATTATTTCCATATTGATGGTGTCGTATAGTTGCCAAGAAAGGAAATCGATCCCACGCCCAAACTTGTATAAATATAAGTTGACGTGCAAGAATCTTATCACCAATAGCTGCACCTTTGCATAACTATTTGTGTAACCATGCAAGACAGGATGTTCTCCAGCTATATGTCCCTACCGTCTGAAAATCTGCTAGCAGTGGGAGGAACATCAGTTGGACTCTATTGTTGGATTTATCGAGAAATACCATACCTTTAACCAGATTGAGTATATATGCTCGAGCATATCGTTGAAGGTCTTCCTCGGTAGCATCCTTTGGTAGGTGGTCGAAATCATTAAATTGCTCAGCTAACCATTTGAGTTTAAGGCTACCTCCTACTAGAACATTATTATTTGTTGTAACTCCTAATAGTTGTAAACATAACGCATGTCAGTTATGATCCAACGACCTAGTTAATGCATTTCCATCGATCGGTAGTCCAAATTGAATTGCGACGTCCTGCAATGTTACTGTATATTCACTGTGTGGCATGTGAAAAGTGCGCATTTCTTGTTACCATCACTCCACAAACGCGGTGATTAAATGTCAATTCAGCTTAATGAACTCCATGCATGATACACCGTAGAACCCATATGCTCGTAGAGTTAATTTTTCTAGCGAAATTTGATCATCAACAGTGAATTTGTATGAGAGCGGGGAAGACGTGACCTGCAAGACAAGAAAATGATGCACACCAGTGAGGTGTAGACCACACGCACTCCGATGCTTAAGTCAGTACCGAACTAGGAGACGACTGAATGTTAAGGATCTCTCGAAGTTACCTGTGTTTTTTGTGTATTTTTCTATATCTGTTCAGGACGACTTCGGCTGTATTTATAGGTTTTTCCCGGTAGGGGTTTGATGACAAATTGAACCCTAGAAAGAATCTGGGTCCGTAGTCCTGGTCGGCCTCGACATTGGGCCGAAGCCAAACGTTCTCCTCGACCTCATTCCCAGGTCGAGGTCGAGGAGAACATAGTGGGTCGGGGAAGGTCCCGACCCTTCTTCTTCTCGCACTGGGCTGCTTCTCGTCTGTTTGGGCCCGTCGATTCTGGCTCACTTGGCTTGTTGCAATGCTGAATATTTTTTACCCATAACATTAAGCCCCCACTCTCTGGTGAAGACAATGGCCTTGCCTTGATCTTCATTGGAGAGTTTACTTTTTATTTCGAGTTTTGCAGACTTTTGTGTCCACATACTTTAGCGCCGCGTGATTTTGTTGTTGTTATTATTTTGTCATAATTTATCAGCTTACCTGGAGGAAGATACTTTATTCTTCCTTAATCAACCTTAGTTTCCATCAGGGAATAGACTTCTTATTTACATTCCACCAACATCAAATGATTTATGAGAGTACAGGCAATCATTTTTTTATTAATTTAATTTGAAAGGGAGGAGTATATGGTTGGATTTGAATTGGTTTCGTAACCGGTTAGGTAGGATTCAGTTGGCACAAGTGGACAACTGAATCCTATAAATAGTCTTCCTCCCCCTCCACTTCATTCACCACATTTCTCCTTTTCTCTCTTAATTCTCTCTAAGGTAGTCTTCAATTTCGTGTGAGTCTTTTTATTCATTTTCGGTTGTCTTTTTTAATCATGGCAAGTGAGGAGTCCTGAATTTTACTCTGATGATAGCTCTAGTTTTTATGATGACTCTTCCTTCTCGGAGGATGGAGATGCAGGTCTGTTACCTTCTAGAGTGTGGTAAAAATATGGTAAAAATAAGCTCTAGAATACTGCAAGTATACACAATTTGCAGCAAGTGATAAGTAATTTATCGTATCCACGAGGTTTGAATTGCTTTCACTCTACCTATTTTATGTAACTTTCCAATGGTTTTAAGATTGTTAAAATGATTGATTTTGATAAAATGCTTAAGCAAAATAAATAACAGAGCATAAAGTAAACGGATAAAGCAGACATATTGGAAATAGACGTTGGTTAGGATTTCTGTAATTGTTTTAAAAGATGCTCTAGCAATAATATTGATTAGGCAATTCTCTTGCAGTCCTATCAGCAGGATCCTCCCAGAACTCTGGATTTTTTGGAATGTGTTTCAACTCCAATGACGTGCTACCGATCAAACACTAGGCAACTAGTTATCCCTAACTCAGTCACTGGCGTCCACCAACACATAATGGTCTAGTGTGATTAATTGTCACACACTCTCAAATTGTCCATGAAACTAAGAGGTGATATTCATACCGGTTGGTCAAGCGGGCACAAAATAGAAATGAACACAACAAATAATCAAGTTGCTCAAATCAACATATATTGCATAGAGTAATAAGCACAACAGCTACATAGATCCTAACCAACACTTAAGTAAATTTAGTTCATGGAGTACAAAATAACACACGCTACAATCTGAGTATGTGCATCCACAACTACAAGAAATTACAAGAAAAGATTAATTCCCTTGAAAAGATCTGTAGCTAATGGTCTTCTTGAGGTTTTCAATCGTTCCTCCTCTATTTGGCTCCCAAAGATGGAAAGTAAGCCTCCACGAATGGAATAAAATTTTCCTTTCTCGAATTTGGAATATTTTTTGACTTGGGATGGCTACTTTCTCCAAGCTTCCTAGATCCAAGATTAATTCAGCTAACGCCACCTCATTTAATGAATCACGTGCAACTCACATGGAAGTTTTGCTCCCTACTTTGCTAGATCACAGATTTTGCTCCCTCAAGTCGCTCAGCATTATTTTCTCTGCAAAATAACTTCCAAAACATCCATTCTTCTAAAAATGTTAAAACATATAATATTCATCTAAAAGCAACCCTATTTAACAAAAATGACACACAAATCACTGTAGAAATGAGGTCTAAATAACTCCCTTCTGAAGAGTTATTATACCCCCAAACTTGAACTATTGCGCGACTCGAGCAATACTAACTAACCTTCCCTTAAGAATTCAAAACATTAGTCATAGTACAACTTAATCAAAACAAATAATCCAACACTACCTTCAACCTTTACTTGAGCATTCTGCAAAACCAAGCACTGCTGCAGCAAAATAATTCTTTAAAAAATGAACAAATAATCACCACCTTTAACTCAATCCTAAGAACTTACCACAACCCAGCTATATTATCAGACACATTTAAAACACATTTTTAAGGGGTTTTATTTTTCTATTCTTCAGACTTAAAGCAACCCTACAGTCATAAGCTCTTAAGCATGAGATGACCCACTTTATGGTGCAGTATACCCTTGCCTCAAATTTATCACCAACTAGGCTAAATACTCATTGCTAAGCTAAAAAAACCCTTAGTTGTTCTATCCCTTGCTTCCCAGAATGGCGACATTTTATGGTGAAGCTCACCTAAGCCCTGGGCGACAAAAAAAACTGTTAGATTATCATTCATCCTTCAAAACTTTTGCTCTTTGAATTTTCTCAGCAAAATTTTCCATAATTTTTCGTTTCAGCAGATAATTTTTTCTCATTTTTCAGTATTTCCTAGGTTATCTTTTGATACAAAGACAAATTGGGGTGTCACAAATGTCCCTGGTTACTCAACAACCTAGAAAAATAATTATGAAGGAGAGGAATGCTCGAGCAAAACAAGCGGAGTAGCTAAAAGTCCCCCAAACTTAAATTATTCATTGTCCCCAATTAATTATTAATATAATAATTATACCCCCAAACTTAATTCTTTTTACATCTGAATTTTAAACTAAGCGTGGGACTAAGATTAAGCTTAATGTGGATCAAATAAGTCAATACTACCTCAGATTCTTCTTGTCGCAGCGATGACCAGGCTAGAAGAAATGCTCAAGAAAAAGGTTTTTGGAGATCAGAACACCTTGATCTAATTAAGCTAACTAGTCCAAACTTCAAAAAATTAGAAGAAAATGGTTAAGTTAGGAATGCTCAGTGCAATAGAACAGAAACAACTTCAGAAATCTCATTAATAACAGAAACAATTTACAATATCAGATAAAAATTTAAAAAGACCAGCAGAAAAATAAAAAATAAAAAAAAAAAACAAAGAAGATGAAATATAAAAGCAGATAAATTTTTATTGGTCAGGGAAAATGCGCGAACAACAAAAATAATCCTTCAAAATAAAAGCTCGCTCAGCTTATCTTCTTCTAATCCTCCTAACCAGCGTCTTCCTCCTCATCTCCTTCTCTTTCTATCGGTAGTGGTGGGATTCAGGGGTTCAATAGATCATCAAGGAACACAGGGAAGGCCGGATAAGGCTTGGAAATATTGGATTGCAAGGCCCTTGATAACTGCCCAAAAGGTAGTTATTTAGGCCTCATTTATATAAGGATTTGTGTGTCTTTTATGCTTATTAGGGTTGGTTTTAGAGAGATATTACATGATTTAACCCATTTGGAAGAATGGAAGCTTTGGAAATCACTTTATGCATATTATGCTGCTGAGCGGCCAGAGGGAGCAAATTCTATGCTGCAGCAAAACTGAGAGCAGAAACTGCCACATCACAGCTCGTTAGCTAACTTCATGAACCGACTTTTATTGAGATATTTTCGGGATAAAGGATCAAGGAGAGCCTTACACGTGTCCTAGTTGACCTAATTCAAGCCTCCCATCCTTCTATAAAAGGAAGTAGCCGTCAAAGTCAAATTCATTCCATGTTTTCCCTTGGAAGCCGAATAGTTAGGGAGATTGAAGATTATCAAGAGCACCATCAACCGCAAGCTGAGTAGGGAGTTTACCTTCTTTATTAAACTTGTAGTTATGGACATGCATACTCAGATTGTAATTCGTATTCCTATGCTGATTATGAACTAAGTAGCTTAAGGTGTTGGTTAGGAATAATGTGATTACTGTGCTTCATCTCTAGTAATAAATTGACTATTGCATTTTGGTTAATTGTTGTGCTTAAACTCATTTTATGCCCGCCTGGCCAGCCGGTATGGATAGCTCTCTCTAGTTTCAGGGATGATTTAGAGAGTGTGTGGCAATTATCCACACTACGATCATTGTGTATTGGTGAACGCCAGTGACTGAGCTAGGGATAGCCAGTTGCCTAGTGCTTGATCGGTCGCACTTCATTGGGGTTGAAACACATCCCAAAAGATCCGGAGTTCCGGGAGGAATCTGCTAATAATACTGCGAGAAATGCATGATCAATAATATTGCTAGAGCATATCTTAGAATAATCACTAAAGCCTAACCAGCGCCTGTCTTTAATATGTCTGTCTATTTGTTTACTCGTTGTTCTGTCATTTATTTTGCTTCAGCATAATTCTTATAAAACCCAACATTTTTATTATCTTCGAAACCATTAGAAAGTTATACGAAATAGGTAAAGTGGAAACTCATTCAGACCTTGGATTGATAATATTACTTGTTGCAGACTGTGTATACTTGCACAGGAATTCTAGAGTATTTCATATCATATTTTTACTCACTCTAGGAACCCAACAGCCCTCCTCAGTGCGACATCTCTTCGTTTAGCATAATTCTACAAAGTTTGGAATTGCCTTTCGGCAAACTTCATTCGGCTGGAATGCATTTGCAGCTATTCTTGAATTTGGTGGATGTCGCACACCAAACTGCCTTGGCGTGCCTTCCTGAGTCCTCTGAACCCTTGTCAGGTTCGGTGTATCTATTATTCCCTTATCCATCAGAATAACATCCCCTGCACTCATGGGAAACCCAGCTCTTTGACACATCATAATTATTGTGTTCGGGAAAAATAGCTTACCCACCTTCTTCCTCCAACAAGAATAAATTTCACTGGAGATAATTTTTCTGACATCTATACTTAATGACCTAAGAATAGAAAATACCAGAAGAACTCGATCACGGGAGACAGTACAGTCGTGGGTTGTTGGCAGCAGGCGCAATTTGATGAGCCCTAACCAAGTGTTGGCTTCACTCTTGAGATAAGCCGCCTGGAAGGTCCACTTTTTTGTTTTGAACAATCGCCACTGAGCCCCCTCAATTCCCACCTCTCGAACAGCTGCATTCAACTGTTCATTGAATGACACTGCTGTCATCTCATTATATCCGGCATGTGGGAAATCTTGAAGGTTGAATAGAGAATTTACGGCACCTGGGCTCGAGTCTACTGCTACCCCACGGACAATGGCTTGAAACCCTTTTTCATCATCTATGTTCGCGTAAAATTCACGAACAACATTCTGTTGGGTTTTATGCCCTAAAACTCGTAGATAGTGAATGTAACCGTTGACCGGATATTAATGAAATAATATTGATATATTTTTCCATTAATTGTTATTAGTTATTTTATATTTGTCTTTACCTAATAATAACCATAATCCAATAAACTAGACATCCAAGGTTGTAATATGAGTCTTGAACTATATGTAGTGACATATGAGATCATTGTTCAAGAAACAGCCTGAAGGGTCTATAGTATAGGGATAACACTGGGTGCCTTATCCTGGTGACACTATGGATATGGCCCACTTTGTATTTGATACAAACGTTGCGATCCAACGCGTTTGTGTAGGAGACATGCGAGTGGGGGTATCCTATGCAATGAGTTTGCATAAGACCGAACCGCGAAATAGTAACCACTGGTTATAACACCATTAACTAGTTGGTTTTCTATTTCACTAGGACGACCTAGAACACTTAGTCTTAATCCTGAGTTGATTATGACTCCTGCTCATGAGAGATTGTCCTTTGATTTGTATGGGTGAGAGTGGCCAATACGCCGACTCAATAAGCCTACCATTTTGGGGACAAGACCAAATGGGGAGCTGGGAACATAATCGTACAAGATGGAATTCACTCCTTCCCGAGTTTAGGGAAGCAGATGAGTGTTCCCTTAAGTGGTTACTCCGAGTCTTAAACAAAGGGTCCTACCCTCTCAATGGCACGAGAGGGTTTTTTGTTTGATGGTTGGACCACAAACAGGTTGTTCATTAGAGGAGAACTGGTACTTAAGGAAATAGAGGTAACCCAGGGGTAAAACGGTAATTTGACCCAGCTGGTGTTACGGACACTCGTGAAGGACTAACTAGTCGATATTGGTCTATATCCGTGGACACAGAAAATATGTCTGCAGTGAGAAGAGTGTAACTGTGAGTCTATAGTGGAATGTACACACAGTTAACGAATATTGATTAATGTGGTTAATGAGTTTGACCAATTAATCTCACATCGTTGGAGCTTCTGATCTGCAGGTCCATTAGGTCCCACTGGTAGCTCATAAAGTAATTTGAGGCAACTAAGTAATAAATGTAAATTGAAAATGTTCAATTTACTAAGGGAAACAAATATAATATATATTGATATATTATTATGAGAGAAATTAATATTTGAAGAAATTCAAATATAAATTTATGGAAGTTTGAAAAAGTTCAAATAATGAATTAATTTAAGGCCTAAAATGTGTTTGGGCAAATTAATGAATTCTATGCCGGAAATTAAATATATGATATTTAATCGGTGATTAATTAATTAAAGAATTCATTAACCGGGAATTAATCAATTATGAAAATAATTAATCACTTAAGGAAGTGATTAATCATTTATGGAAATGATCTAATCACTTATGGAAGTAATTAGTCATTTGTGGAAAAGATTAATCAATTATGGAATTGATTGATCATGATTGATTAATTAAGGAATAAGATTGAATCAATTTTGGAAAAGATTGATTTAATTGAATATTTTATTCATGGCCTCTCTTCTATAAATAGAACACTAGACCTAATTGGTCATGACACTTGAAATTTTTCTCTTGCTCTTAGACTCTCAAAGACAAGACCTAAAATTCTCTCTCGCCTCCCTCTTAGAGAAAGACTCCCACAAGTCTTTTGCCTCATAGACCTAGAGTCATACCGGTGTAACCTTTGTGGTTATTGTGTCAATCAAGAAGAAAATTCCAGCGATCAAGAGGCGAAAGAGGCTGCTGCGTTTTCGTTCGTTGGAGCGTTGTTGGCGAAGAACGGTCAAGTCTACAACGAAGGTATATGACGGTTCTTCCCCTTTTCTTTAGAAAAGCATGAAAATAAATTTAGATTTATTTTTAAGCATGTTTAAACTGAATTTCCAGCAACTTTAAAGAGTGTTTAAAGTTTGTTTGAGTTATCGTAACGGTATTTTAATGTTAATTAATATACGGCGTAAGGTCCAATCGATGCGCTTCCGCTGCGTGGGGACTTTTATTCCCTTCACATTCAAATTCACAAGCTCTGGTTTCGCGCAAAACTGTTCCCAACCGTGATTTGTAATTCCAGCTCGTAAAAAATGTGGTAGGTCATCATCGAATCCTCTCTCAAACAGAAAATCTCTCTACATCATCTCTAAATATTTTGCTCGGGCAAGATCGTTGACGAAGCGATAATATGGCAGTCTCGATTCCTCAATTTCAGCCTCCTCTGTTTCTGTCGGTGCTTCAGAAACTCCTTTGCCCTTGTCTTCTTGTTGCTTCGTCAAAGCCTCTTCTTCCGTTTTCTTCTCAGCCTCTTCTTTCTCTTGCTCTTCCTTCTCAAAATTTTCCTTCTCAGACTCTGTTGTTGACGGAGATGGAGTGTCCGCCCTGACTACCTTAATTTGTCCCGCATTTTGCTTGCGACGGCGACAACGTGGTACCTCCAGCACAACTTCTTGAGTCTGTTGTTCATGACCATTACCTTGCCCTTGCATATCTTCTGCTCGCTTTTCTTGTCCCTCTTGCTGAGTTTCAACTGTCTGTTCTTCTTTTTCCGAATCTTTCTTTTCTTCAGGGTCTTTTGGTTGTTCTTCCTCAACCACTTCTTCAGTAATGTCTTCAACCACTATTGTACTACTTCCGCGACCTTAGCTCGTTGTTGCCTTATTTGTCTCTTAGCCTCTCTTTCTTCTGGTGTCTTCCTCATCTTCGTTCTTGTCTTCGGTGCTTCAGGTGTAATCGACACTTCCTCCTCCTCACATCTCTTTCTCCCCTCCCTCTTGTCTTAGCCATCTCAGACTTAGATTATTTCACAATAATTGGAAGCAAGGCCGAGAGAAATAAAAAAGCAAAGAACGGGAGCAAGAAGATGAAGTGAAACGAAAACGTACCGTGGGTCTTGAATAAATAGGGCTTCAGCACTTAATCCTAACCGAAATATTATGCCCCAATTAATAAAAATTACCGTTTAATTTGCACGTAATCATGGAGAATTAAATTTAAAAAAACGATTAAATTTTGCCCCGGGGTAAATCTCCTCTGCGCTGGCTAACGGATAGATCGTTGGATCAACACTACGTGACACGTGGAAGCGTCAGATGCTTCACGTGGTTTACCTGCCCACGGAAAAATTCAATTCCAAACGGATTAAGGTAATCAAGACGGACACTCCATCTCCATCAACAACAGAGTCTAAGAAGGAAAATTATGAGAAAGAAGAGCAAGCGAAAGAAGAGACTGAGAAGAAAACGGAAAAAGAGGCTCTGACGAAGCAGCAAGAAGACAAGGGCAAAAAAGTTGCTGAAGCACCGGCGAAAATAGAGAAGGTTGAAACTGAGAAACTGAGACTATCGTATGATCACTTCATCAACGATCTTGCCCGAGCAAAATATTTAGAGATGCTGAAGAGGGATTTTTTGTTTGAGAGAGGATTTGGTGATGACCTACCACATTTTTTACGAGCTGGAATTACAAATCACGGTTAGGAACAGTTTTGCGTGAAACCAGAGCCTGTGAATTCGAATGTTGCTCGTGAATTTTACGAGAACATAGATGACGAAAAAGGGTTTCAAGCCATTGTCCGTGGGGTAGCAGTAGACTCGAGCCCAGGTGCAGTAAATTTTCTATTCAACCTTCAAGATTTCCCACATGTCGGATATAATGAGATGGCAGCAGCGCCCCCAATGAACAGTTGAATGCAGCTGTTCGAGAGGTGGGAATTGAGGGGGCTCAGTGGAGATTGTCGAAAACAGAAAAGAGGACCTTCCAGGCGGCTTATCTCAAGAGTGAAGCCAACACTTGGTTAGAGTTCATCAAACTGCCCCTGCTGCCAACAACCCACGACTCTACTGTCTCCCGGTGATCGAGTTCTTATGGTATTTTCTATTCTGAGGTCATTAAGTATAGATGTCAAAAAAATTATCTCCAATGAAATTCATTCTTGTTGGAGGAAGAAGGTGGGTAATCTATTTTTCCCGAACACAATAATTATGTTGTGTCAAAGAGTTGGGGTTCCCATGAGTGCAGAGGATGTTTTCTAATGGATAAGGGAATAATAGACACACTGTGAAGGATTGGAATTTTGTAATTCCGTAGAGCGGAAGCGTGATTGGAACCGATTCGTAATTAATTTTATTTAATCTAAAATACCAATACATTGGCAATAATCTTAAAACTATTCTAAATTTATATTAAGGCTAAGCATACAAAAATATTAGATCTAAATCTAATATATATAGTAACAACTTACTTACTCTCGTTGACGACTTAGATTAAATTCACCAACTGCTTGTGAAATAATCACGAACTACTGCAAACACCACCACTATGGCTACACCGGTATGACTCTAAGACTTCTAGAGGCAGGAGACTAGTGGGAGTCTAAAGGGAGCCTTCAGGAGAATTCTCTGAGAGTAGGAGAATGAATAGGATGTCTTTCACCTCCACCCCAGGGGTCCTATTTATAGGTAAAGGCCAAGACTTTTTCCTAATAGGAAAATGTCTCTAATTTTAATAAATAATTAATTAATTCCATAATTAATTAATTTACCCAATTAAATATCATATATTTATTCTTAGAGATTTTATTAAAATTAAAATTAATATGAATCCAATTCATATTAAATTTATTTGAACTCTTTCAAATATTTTCTCTCAAGAATTAATTTTTGAAATTAATTCAAAAATTATATTATAAAGTTTCATAAAATTTATATTATAATGCATCAATATACATTATACGATTCCCCAAATAAATTGAACACTTTCAATTTACAATTTATACTTAATTGTCTCAAGTCTCTTTACGAGCTACCGGTGGGACCTAATGGGCCTATAGATCAGAAGCTCCAACGATACGAGACTAATTGGCCAAACTCATTAACCAAGTTAGCCAATATTCGTTAACTGTGGGTCACTCCACTAAAGACCCATAGCTGCGCACTCTTCTCACTATAGAATATTTCTGTGTCCACAGATATTGACCAATGCAGTAAGTCAATCCTTCATGTGTGTTCGTAACACCAGTTGGGTCAAATTATCGTTTTACCCCTGGGTTACCTCTGGTTCCTTAAGTACCACTAATCCCTCAAATGAACAAGTTGTTTAGGGTTCAACCACTAAACAGGAATTCCTCTCGAGCCAAGAGAAGACGACGTGTCTTTGTTCAAGCCCCGGAATCAGCCCTTAAGGGAACACACATCTATTTTCCCCAATAGGGGAATGAGTGAATTCCATCTTGTACTGTTATGTTCCCAGCCCCCATTCGGTCTTGCCCTTGAAATGGTAGGATTATTGAGTCAGCGAACTGGCCACTCTCACCCATATAAATCTAAGGACAATCCCTCCTAAAAGGGGTTCATAACAGACTCAAGATTGAGATTGAGTTACCTAGGTCATCCTATTGAAATAGAAACATAAACTAGTTAACGGCGTTACATCTAATGGTTACTATTTCGCGGTCCGGTCTTATGCAAACTCATTGCATAAGATACCCCCACCCGCATGTCTTCTACATGAATGCTTTGGATCATTGCATCTGTATCGAATACAAGGTGGGTCGTATCACATACTGTCACCAGGATAAGGTACCCAGCCTTATCCCTATACTATAGACCTTTTAGGTTGTTAGTTGGACATCGATCCCCGTATGTCCCCACATACTAGTCCAAGTTTCATTTAAACAACATTGGATCTTAGTTTATTGGATTTAGGGTTTATTAATGCAAACTCGATTATTCAATAACCAAATTACTGAATTACTCAAATAACGCTTTATTGAGATCGATTAATTTGTTTCATTTACTATCTACGAGTTTTAGGGCATAAAACCCAACACACCGAACCTAGCAAGGCTTTAGAGGACTCAGGAAGCACACCAAGGCGGTTTGGTGTGCGCCATCCACCAAATTCAAGAACAGTTGCAAATGCATTCCAGCTGAATGAAGTTTGCTGAAAGGCAATTCCAAACTTTGTAGAATTATGTTAAACGAAGAGATGTCGCACTGAGGAGGGCCTTGCAATCCAATATTTCCAAGCTTTATCCGGCCTTCCCTGTGTTCCCTGATGAACTATTGAACCCCTGGATCCCACCACTGCCGATAGAAAGAGAAGGAGATGAGGAGGAGGACGTTGGTCAGAAGGATTATAAGAAGATAAGCCGAGTGAGATTTTATTTTGAAGGACTATTTTTGTTGCTTGCGCATTTTCCATGACCAAGAAAAATTCATCTGCTTTTGATATTTCTACTTCTTTGTTTTTTTTTCTACTGGTCTTTTTAAATTTTTATCTGATATTGTAAATCTTTTATGTTATTAATGAGACTTCTGAAGTTGTTTCTGTTTTATAGCACTGAGCATTACTAACTTAACCATTTTCTTCTGAATTTTTGAAGCTTGGACTAGTTAGCTTAATTAGATCAAGGTGTTCTGATCTCCAGAAACCTTTTGCTTAAGCATTTCTTCTAGTCTGGTCATCGTTGCGGCAAGAAGATTCTTAGGTAGTATTGACTTATTTGATCCACATTAACCTTAATCTTAGTCACACGCTTAGTTTAAAATTCAGATAGAAAAAGAATTAAGTTTGGGGGTATAATTATCATATTAATAATTCATTGGGGACAATGAATAATTTAAGTTTTTGGGACTTTTAGCTACTCCGCTTGTTTTGCTCGAGCATTTCTCTCCTTCATAATTATTTTTCTAGGTTGTTGAGTAACCAGAGACATTTGTGACACCCACAGTTTGTCTTTGCGTCAAAAGATGACCTAGGAAATACTGAAAAATGAGAAAAAAATATTTGCTGAAACGAAAAATTATAGAAGAAATTGAGAGGGAAACCATAAATTTGAAATTCAAAAATCTAAAAAAAAGGAGGATGAGACGGATCAGGCTAGCCTAGCCTGGCCTGCTCGGCCTCGGCCAATGACCGAGGCCGAGCGTGCCTGCTGCATGGCAGACTGAGGCTGAACGCCTTAGTCAACCTCCCCATTTTTTCTTTTTCTTTTTGTCCACTTGTGCCAACTGAATCCAACCTAACCGATTACGAAACCAATTCAAATCCAATCATATACTCATCCATTTCAAATTAAATCAATAAAAAAAATGATTGTATGTACTCTCATAAGTCATTTGACGTTGGTGGAATGTAAATAAGAAGTCTATTCCCTGATGGAAACTAAGGTTGATTGAGGAAGAATAAAGTATCTTCCTCCAGGTAAGCTGATAAATTATGACAATAAAAATCGTGCGGCACTAGAGTATGTCTACACAAAAGTCTGCAAAACTCGAAAAAAAAAGTAAACTCTTAGATGAACATCAAGGCAAGGTCACTGTCTTCACCAGAGAGTAGGGGTCGGGTTAATGTTATGGTAAAAAATATCCAGCATTGCAACAAGCCAAGTGAGCCAGAATTGACGGGCCCAAACAGACGTGGAGCAACCCAATACGAGAAGAAGAAAGGTCGGGACCTTCCCTAGCCCACTATGTTTTCCTCAGCCTTGTCCTGGGAATGAGGCCTATGAGAACGGTCGGCCTCGGCCCAATGTCGAGGCCGACCAGGGCCGCGGGCCCAGATTCTTTCTAGGGTCCAATATATCACCAAACCCTACCAGGAAAAACCTATAAATACAGCCGAAAAAGTCGTCCAAAACAGATATAGAAAAATACACAAAAAACACAGGTAACTCCGAGAGTTCCTTAACATTCAGTCTTCTCTTAATTCGATATTGACTTAAGCATCGGATTGCGTGTGGTCTACATCACATTGTTGTGCAACGTTTTCTTGTCTTGCAGGTCACGTCTTTCCCGCTCTCATACAAATTCACTGTTGATGATCAAATTTCGCTAGGAAAATTACCTTCGTTTCACGTGATGATCAAATTTCACTAGGAAAATATTCTAGGATATTTTATTAATTTTTAGCTAGTTTCAAGTTTCAAAGGTGGTCGTACGGTTGATTTAAAATTGGGTTAGTAACTAGATGGTTGGATTCCATTTGCACAAAAAGACAAGGCAAAAAAGAAAAAAAATGACGGGGTCGAGGCACCGTCTCAGCCTGCGTGTTTGCTGTAGTAGCAGCATGCACGCTCAGCCAACCGAAGCAAGCTTATAGCTTGCCTCTGTTGGTTTTTATGCCCTAAAACTCGTGGATAGTAAATGTAAACATTTGATCGAACATTAATAAAATGATAATTCATCTATTATTCATTTATTACTGTTTGTATTGTGTATATCCTGCCTAAATAACCATAATCCAATAAACTGAACATCCTAGGCTGTTAGTATGAGACTTGAACTAGTATGTGGAGACATACGGGGATCGTTGTTCAAGTTACAGCTTAAAGGGTCTATAGTATAGGATAAGGCTAGATATATACCTTATCCTGGTGACACTATGGATACGACCGACCTGCTTTGTATTATGATACAAATGCAATGATCCTACATGTTCGTGTAGGGGGCATGTGAGTGGGGGTATCCTGTGCAATGAGTTTGCATAAGACTGGACCACGAAATAGTTAACCATTAGTTGTAACATCGGTGACTAGTTAGGTTTCTATTTCACTATGATGACCTAGGCAACTTAGTCTCAATCCTGAGTGGGTTATGGACTCCTGTTCACGAGGGATTGTCCTTTGATTTGTATGGGTGAGAGTGGCCTGCACGCCGACTCAATAAGTCTACCATTTTGGGGACAAGACCGAGTGGGGAGCTGGGAACATAATCACACAAGAAAGAATTCACTCCTTCACGACTTTAGGGTAAGTAGAGGTGTGTTCCCTTAAGTGGTGTCTCCGGGTCTTGAACAAATGGCTCTGCCCTCTCTATGGAACGAGAGGGACTTCTGTTTGTAGGTTGGACCTCAAACAGGTTGTTCATTAGAGAAGCATTGGGGACTTAAGGACATAGAAGTAAGTCAGGGGTAAAATGGTAATTTGACCTAGTTGGGGTTACGAACACACATTAAGGACTGACTTGTTGTTATTGTTCAATATCTGTGGACACAAAAATATATCTACAGTGAGAAGAGTGCAGTGTGGTTCTATAGTGGAGTGAACCACAGCTAACGAATATTGATTAACTTGGTTAATGAGTTTAGCCAATTAATCTCATATCATTGGAGCTTCTGATCTGTAGGTCCATTAGGTCCCACCGGTAGCTTGTATAAGGAGTTGAGGTAAATTTTCTAAGGAGAAATTGAACATTCGAAAAGGTTCGAATACTAAATTAGAATATGAATTTGATTCATATTAAACTATAGGTTAAATTTTTATGCACATTAGTTGTACATTAAAACTATGATTTAAACGAGAGAAATAATTTAATTTGTGATATTCAATTTAATAATTAATTAGTTTGAAAATTAATTAATTACTTGTCTTTTAATTTAATTTAATTTAATTATATTTAATTGAAATATTTTAAAATAAGGTTATGGGGGAATATTTATAACATAATTAAATTAAATGTTAATTAAATTAGTAAATAAAATAATTATTAATAATTAGTATTATCAGTTAAAATAACTAATTATACGAGTTTTCCCCACTAATAGTGTATCACACGTCTAAAGGAGTGAGAATAGGAGATAGTTAAGTAGTTTCACGTTTTGATCTCTCCATCCCTTAGAGTCTCACACCTTTTCTCTCGTTTCTTGCTAGCATTCTGAGTTTTTACAGAATCCCAAATTTTCCCTAGAGAAAGATTTAGCTCCCACAAGACTTCAGAGAATACCGTTGGTTCTTTCGTGGTAGTGTCCTTGGAAGTTTTTCCAGCAAAGAAGAGAAGTTGGGGTTGCTGTAATTTCAAATCGAAAGCCGAGGATTTGGTGAAATCGGTCAAGACTTTAAACGACAGTAAGTTCCCTTGATTTCTATGATCACTAGGATCATTCTCTAGATTAGATCTAGGTTTTTAAAATTAATATCAGCATGTTTAATAATCTAAATTTAGTAGCGTAAATGTGTTATAGTTGCTGTAATTTTAATTGTCATCGTATCGGTATTCCGATCATTGTTTAATTTAAGTTGGTCCTCTGATTGTTTCCGCTGCGTAAGGGTTTTAATCCCTACAACCTCGTCCCATCATCCTTCTCTTTTTTTTTAAATCTGAATTTCAAATTTCAAGTTTTCCCTCCAATTTTCTCGTATATATAGCCCATATCCCTCTCCATTTTCATTCACAACTCTTCCTTCTCTTTCCCAATTCTCTCTAAGGTAGTTCCTAATTTTGTGTGAGTTTTTCCTTTTTAGTTTCTCTTTATGGCTAGCGAGGATTCAATTAGTTCTCCCGATGAGTTTTACTCTGATGATGTGTCTCATAGTTCTAGTTTTTATGATAATACTTCTTTCTCGGAGGAAGGTGACGCTGGGCCTTCTGCTCATCCCACGGTTTTGTCATCCTCGGTGACCGCGGCTCAACTTGAGTGTTTGCGGTACGAGTATGACATTCTCGAAGATGTGCATCTGAAGGTTCCATGCCCTAACTAGAGTTTTTCTCATCCTCCCGAGGGTGAGGTAGCTTTTTATATGGCTATGTTTAACTAGAACTATGAGACTTTGGGGAATATGGTGAGTAGAATTGTATATTTGTGGTCTTCACAAATTCTTCTAACTCACTTTTCGCATTTCGTTTTCTGTGCAGTCCCTAAAAGAGTTCGACAATCCGTCGAGGCTCGAGAATTTGCTGACATCATTCAACAAATCGACCTCTGCCACCGCTTTTGGTCCTAATTTAGTTAAACAAGAAGTGTTGGTGTCCTTAGGCCTTGCCCGCCCTCGCTCAAGTAAATTTCTCTTTTTGTTTCTTTCGTGGCTAGCTTGTAAGTTTTTTTTATTATGGTCTTTTGAAATTTTCTTCTCTTCTCCTACTGCAGCAATGCCACCACGTTTGATTTATACGGAGCGCCGCAAGGCAAGGAGGACCCAAAGTGAGGTAGGGACCTCTCAAGCCAACGTCATAGTTCTTACTGAAGATGATGAGTCAGATGCTCCATTTGTTACTGCTCGGTCGTCTGCAGCAGGACTCATAAGGTCGACACACAATCGGCGTCGTCCATTGCCTTACATTTTCTCAACTATTGCTATGTGGGTCATTTCATAATAATAAGCAAAACAAAATGGTTTAATTTCATTAAAAAAAAAACAATGGTTTAATGCTAACTCCAGACAGAATAGTAATAACAAAACCGTGGTAATAATGTGCTAGGCAGAACAACGATAATACCACCCTACCCTGCACAACCCCCCACTCAAACACTCATATGTTTGGTTACATTTCCCTATGAGTAGGGGTTATAATACCACCATGCCTTATAAACACTTGAGATCAAATTTTTTAAAAAGAGTTTTTAAGTATATAATAACTTGTGTATAAAAACATTTATAGAGAAATGTAACCAAACATATGAGTGCTTAAAATCTAATCAATTTTTATACAAGATGTTTTTGAAAAAATGCATTCTTGAAAAATATTTAAACTAAAAAGTATTTCAAATGGACCCTTAATTGTGCCCACCGATAGGTAGCAATCTTCTCCACCATTAAATTTTTTATAACTAAAAGAGAAAATCGTATAAAATAAAAAAATTGAAACTTTTTTTATGTTGTAAAAAATGTAATGGTGATAGATAGCTATCTACCACCGGTGTGCAGCTAATTACTTTCCTTAAGAAATGAGGGTTAGAAAGCTGTTTCGGGAAATAGGTTTTTTATTTTGTACAAACCGCTGAATGAGAAAACAGAGACATATGTTGGAAAAGGAGCTTCAATTTTGTTTGGCTAATATTTACCCATTTCCCTTTTGACTGCTAGCTCCCAAAGTCACAAGATTGAAAATATTTGCAACTTATTTACAAACTTGGTAGATAATTTATTTACAAATTTTTCATTTCTAAATATAGCTTAGGATCCCCCCTTATGGTCCACTAATTTACAAATTTTCAAGGCTAATATATATCCATTTCTCTTTCATTATAGTATTAGCCTTTGATCTATTCCATTCGAGGTTCTAACACCCACTTTTACATATTGAGACTCACCAACGTTATTATCACTGTTTTGTTATTGTTGTTCTGCTTAGAATTAGCATCAAACCGTGGTGTTTTGCTTATTATGCTTATTATTATGACTCACATAGCAAGAAACTAAGAAAATGTAGGGCAAAAGGCATTTTTTCATTCATTCGCTAAAAGTAACACAGGGCCAGTACATCAAGAGATTCATAAAAGAGAAGAGACAGTAGATAGCTAAGAGAAGAGTAGCAGATGGAGGTCAATAGAAGCTGCTCAGTGGTGGTCATTCTGCATGGCCACGATTTCTCCCCAAACAACGGCAGGGTCAAAATTGGAGTCATGTTTTTTAACACGCCTAAGAGCCCACTTTGCCCCGTCACACCACATCTTGTTATGCATGTGGATGTATTCGTCCGTCTTCTTATAGGCCTCCGCAAGATGCTTGGCATCAACTAAATGGGCTTTAGCTTCAGCCAGTTGAACCTTAGTCTTGCCAAGCTCAGCCTTGTTGAGCTCGAGATCAGCTTTCACCTCTTCCAACAGGTGGTTGACGTGATCAAGGCTATTTTGAGTCTGAACCAACTCATGGCGAGGCACACTATTCATTTGGAGCTCGTTTATTTTGTTCGTCAGGCTAATGGCAGAGACCGTTACCCTGGTAAAGGCCTGCAAAAGGTAAATTGAGAAACAGTTTAGACATGGCTTCCTTAAAAAAAGGGGGAATGATGAAAATGTGTACCTCATAGAGGAATGAATGACTAACCTCACGCATCTGCCTCTGTGCGATCTGGAGACTCTCGGCCGGGTCATCGTAACCCAGTTCACCCTCGGGCTTGTGCGACTGCAGCCCCTGCCAGCAAAGAAAGTCTTGAGTGAGCATCTCTACCTGATTCCCGGTGCCCGAGTAGCCTTTCGGGAGGGTGAAGGCAGGAACCGCCGCTCCCCTCTCACCTGAGGGAGTGGAGACCGTGACGTTGGCCTGCAAGGTCCCCGCTTCACTCTGGGTCCTCCTTGCCTTGCGGCGCTCTGCGTAGATCAAGCGTGGTGGCATTGCTGCCGCAGGAGAAAATAAGAAAATTTCAGAAGATCATAATAATAATAATAATTAAAAAAAAAAAACTTAAAACCTACAAGCTAGCCATGCAAGAAGCAAAAAGAGAAATTCACTTGAGCGAGGGCGGGCGAGGCCTAAAGACACAAGCACTTCTTGCACATCATTAGTGTCAATCCACATCACTCAATCTGAAGTAATGTGACATAGGATTTTAAAAAATAAATAAAATAAACTGAATCAGTTTGAAATCACAAATTCAAGTTGTCATTACTGACTGGTCAAAGTGACCAGTTAGTTGGGAAGAATTTGTGGCTTGAAGCCATAGATTTAGGTTGATTTATGTGTGTCCAACACATGGAACCCAATAAAAGCAAAAGAACCACTTGTTTTCCTCCATTTTTTTTTTTAAACACTCTGATTTTTCAAATATTTTATTTAAAATCTATTTTTAATCTAACTAACCCTTATTTCAAGTACATACATTTACTTTTAAATTTAAAATTTTTAATGTTGAATTTTTAGGATTTTCAAATTTTAGAGATTTTTTTTTCTCATTTTCCTTTTCCACTCCTACTTGTAAAAGTTTAAACCCTCTCTTTCTTCCCAATTTCCTTCTCTTCCTCCCACAATCACTATTTAACCCCTAAAATTAGTATAGACTTTAACCCTTTTGCGCTATATATTAAAAACATAAAAATAAAAAGTTCAAAAACACCGAAAAGTTTGTATAATTTTGATTAGTTATCATTTATTACTAAGATACTTATGTTTTTCAAGAAAAACAAATAATAATAATAAAGATATTTTTGTGTAAAACATGTGTTTTCTGAAAAAAAAAAAAAAAAAAAAACCTTATTATTTAAGTTGAAATATGAAGTTGGAGATGGAAGGAGAATAAAGAACCATACTCTTAATGTGTTTGATTTAACTTTTCAAGTGTTTAATTTTAAAAAAGAAAATCAATTTGAAAAAAAAAATTAGTGTTTGACAATCACTTATAAAAGTAACTTGCTAAAATTTGAGATTGAGAAATAAACTATTTTGAGAGAAAAACTTGAGATCAAATTTTTAAAAAGAGTTTTTAAATACATAATAACTTGTGTATAAAAACATTTATAGAGAAATGTAACTAATGTTTAAATTCTAATCAATTTTTATACAAAATGTATTGGCCTTTATGGTCCACTAATTTACAAATTATCAAGGCTAATAGTATTGACCTTTAATCTATTCCATTCGAGGTTCTGAACCAACGTTAGACCATTTATACATAAGTGACATACCAACCCTGGACTATATGATCCGGAAGCCCTAATATTCAAGTCTATAACATGCTTCCTAAATCAAGAAAGTGTGTATGGACACACAACATTCACTACAATTATAGTTGTTGATAAACATGCATTTGGTTAAGCCATGCATATCTCTAGTTTCGTTCAACAATATCACCCAAACATATGAACAAGGTGGATCAAACAAGTCCACTTAAACTCAACTCAAGTCAATCAAAGAAACCCACAAAATTTTCAAGAAGTTACAACAATAAAACTAGATGCAAAAGCAAAAGATGTTGTCAAAGTGGATATATAATAAACTAGCAAGTAAGAAGCACTTACTACACTTCCGAAGTCAATGGATTGATTCATGAAACAAGGTTCCAAGATGGGAGCGAAGGTTTTGTTCATTCGGAAATTAAAATATGAAAGAGGAAGTGAATGAACAGTGAACAGCAGCAAGCAGTTGGTTCCAAGTTGTAGCTAAGCTAGCACGTCCGTAGACAGAGTAGTAATGATAATGCATTATTGAATGGTCATGCACAAGGTCTTGTCCAAGCCAGAGCTTTGGGAATCCACCTTCACCACTTCTTGGCTACTGGATATGTCTATATAGCTGACAAGACTCTTTCTTTAGCTTGCAGTTTGTCTGCTTTTTACATTTTCAAAAAGTAAAAGAAATTAAAGTGGTCAGAAAATAGTGAATGAAGTTGAAATTTGTTGAGAGTTATTTTACCACAATCAACAAGTATAAAAATGACTGTTTACCACGTAGGGTCATAATAAAAAAAAAAATTAATTAATTATAAAATTATAAATATATATATATATGTTATAGGTGATTTTGGACCACACAAGAAGCTGACGAGGACAAACGGACAGAGGTAGGACCAAAAGACCAACCCAGAGGAAGACCGAGCCAAAGGGTCGGGCCAACATGGCTCGACCCATATGGTTGGCCTCGGCCTTTTGCCGAGGCTGAGCATATGGTCGGGCTCGGCAAAAGGCCGGGGCCGACCATTCGGCCCGGTTGGGCGGGCCGAGTCCGTTCGATGTCGTTTGGTCCCCACCGCCTTTGACCGCCTCGGTTTCGCCTGGTTTGACCTAAAACGCCTCCGAATCCCTAAAAACCCTAGGAGGAGGAGCAGGTATTTATATCCCTCTTCGCCACTGAAGAGGGGATCCCGAACTCTATCCCTAAACTATATTCTCTATTCTCTGCTTTCTCCTCTGGCTCTTACTTTTCCACTCCCTACCGCTATGTTTGCTGACTTAAGCATCGGAGCCGGTGTGGCGAGCACCACACCGGTGTGCAGGTTTACTGTCTTGCAGGCCACGTCTGATAGCGAGCATAGCTAGCTATCTTTACTCATTTAATTAAGCTAGTCTTGTATGATTTTTGGGCCATTTTATTGCACTTTAATGTTTATTTTGTAGGAAATGGTTGATTGGAGCTATAATGCAATATCAGAGTTAATCGGGTGCTCGGGGCGTGAAAAGATGCAAAGGAATGAAAAGAGTAAAAGTGGAGAAAAGTCAAATCTCGGTCAACAGCAGGCTAGCGTCGAGACGCTAGCTCTTGAGCGTCTCGACGCTCACATTCCATATCAGATTAGGCGCGTAAAGCTTACAGCGTCGAGACGCTATGATAGGAAGCGTCCCGACGCTACCGTTTTTCCTTATTCAGAACGCGCGTTTAAGAGGCAGCGTCGCGACGCTGTCTTGACAGCGTCTCGACGCTAAGACGAAAAATCAGAATAAAAGCTTCACTTCGGCTAGGTTTTAGGAGAGGAATTTGGGACCTTTTGGAGCCGTAAAGAGGACAGAATAGAGGATTTTTGGAGCTGCAAACAAAGGAGGAACTTGGAAATCAACCCATTGTTCGTGGGGATCGTGACGGGGACGTCGGGACTCGGCCTACATTGAGTTTTCTTTTCCCTTCTCTTTCTTTAGTTAGATTTATGGCTTTCACATGTTTAGTTGAGATTGTATTTACATTCATGAGTAGCTAAACTTGTAGCTTAGGGATTGATGTAGTTGATTAAGTTTATGGATTGATTTATGGTTTAAGTTGTGCAATGTTATTGTGTTTGTAATCTTGATTTAATGCTTTCAATTAATTGGCCATTAGTTGGATGATTTAAGTTTCGAATCTAGCTCGGGAGAGGGGATTTGATCTAGACTTGCTCAAGATTGCATGAATAAAGTTTACTTTCTAATTCTTGACGGTTTTAGATTAACTTTAGAATTGGTTAAAAGATTTCATTGCCTTGCTTTTTAATAAACTTAGATAGGGATATCAAGTTGGTTAATTTGCATGAGAATCAATTATACTCGGGAGAGGTAGTTGTGATTAAAGGGTCTTTGGCTCATAATTTCATTGTGCATAATAACTTATTCCTTAAAATCAATCCTAAACTAAATCGGCGAAATCAATTCCCTAAGTAGTTTTCCCAATTGAATTTCCATTCTTTTTACTTGCTTTGATTTGTTTTTATCATCACCTATTCATCACTTTTTGATCCCTAAATAAAATTGGGCAAGATTATTCGCAATACTCGATTTGCTTAAAAATCCAATCCAGAGGACGACATTCGAATTTACTATTCACTATATTATTACTTGACCCGTACACTTGCGGTAAGCAATTTGCACAACAACGTCTTCCCCCCTCATCTACAAATTTACCGTTGGTGGCACGCGAAGATCAGGTGAGAACCTCTGGCCAAAATCGACCATCAACAGTTGGCGCCGTCTGTGGGGAAGAAAGCTTGCCAAATCTGCACACCGATCATTCCATGAGTAAGGGGATGGAGAAGAAAGACCAGGACACAAACGCAGATAATTCGGATGGTGACCGCCACCAGCGGAGGTCACGAGAAGATTGACAGCATGACCAATAAGATCAAGGGGCTCAAACCTACAGATCACATAATTCCGAGGAGCCCAGAACCAAGCACGCTAAAGGGTCATGACCACACAGTTTCAACACCAAGCTATGGTCATACCAAGATAGACTAGAGGAATCTGATCGAGGAGTGCCAAAACTGTCGAAGGAGACCTGCAGAAGCTAAGTGACTCCAAGCCAAACAGCGACTACCAGACGAACAGTGCGAAGGCTGGGGCCGAGGCCTACCATGCAGAGGTTGACCATGCCGAGGCCGACCATGCCGAGACCGACCATACCGAGGCCAACCGAAGATGTTCATCTAGATCGATTAGGAGGAAATCCCACGAGAGATCAGAACCACCTTTGGAGGACAAATCAACAACAAACAGAGACTTTGACAAGATTGAAGACACCAGGAAGCCATCCCATCTACATCCAAGACTAAGGCAACGAGTACCAGAACAAAGCTAGGGGCTAAGAGGAGGAAGATGTCAGGCCGAGGCCAACTCTAAGCTACGGCCATCCTTTGGCCGAGGCCGAGGCCGACCTACAGCTATGGTCATCCCGAGGCCGAGGCCGACCCTAGGCCAAAGCCAACTCTAAGCTACGGTCATCCTTCGGCCGAGGCCGGGGCCGACCCACAGCTATGGTCATCCCGAGGTCGAGGCCGACCCTAGGCCAAAGCCAACTCTAAGCTACGGTCATCCTTCGGCCGAGGCCGGGGCCGACCCACAGCTATGGTCATCCCGAGGCCGAGGCCGACCCTAGGCCAAAGCCAACTCTAAGCTACGGTCATCCTTCGGCCGAGGCCGGGGCCGACCCACAACTATGGTCATCCCGAGGCCGAGGCCGACCCTAGGCCAAAGTCGAAGCCGACTATCCAATACGTCAAAAGTGACCCGAAGATCATATAATCAAGACAAATCAGATTGCCAATGCAGTTGAACACAATGCAAGATCCAGATGGAAGCGAAGAACAGATTGTTTGAGGCCAAGGCCTAAGCCAGCCCCAGATATGGCTGAGGCCGAAGTCGACCCTAGATATGATCGAGGCCAAGACCAAGGCCGAGGCCGACCATAACCATGGTTGTGACCAAGGCTAACCCTCTTATTTCAAGCGAGATCAAACACATGCGAGAGCCTATAGAGCCCACGCTTCATGCGAGCCTATAGTGCCCACGCTCCTACTTGCGAGCCTAGGCTTTTCAGCTTAGTGCCCACGCTCTTACATGCGAGCCTATAGAGCCCACGCTTCAGCGAGCCTATAGTGCCCACGCCTACATGCGAGCCTATAGTGCCCACGCTTCAGCGAGCCTATGGTGCCCACGCTTCACATGCGAGCCTATAGTGCCCACGCTTCAGCGAGCCTATAGTGCCCACGCCTACATGCGAGCCTATAGTGCCCACGCTTCAGCGAGCCTATAGTGCCCACGCTTCATATGCGAGCCTGTAGTGCCCACGCTTCAGCGAGGCTATAGTGCCCACGCCTACAGGCGAGCTTGGACTGCCGAAGTCTACCTCACCTCATCCAGAGTGAGACCATGTGAGCCTGGACCAACGAGTCTACCTCACCTCCTCTGGCCTGAGCATCTTTACACCAGGCGAGCCTGGACTGCCGAAGTCTACCTCGCCTCATCCAGAGTGAGACCATGTGAGCCTGGACCAACGAGTCTACCTCACCTCCTCTGGCCTGAGCATCTTTACACCGGGCGAGCCTGGACTGCCGAAGTCTACCTCGCCTCATCCAGAGTGAGACCATGTGAGCCTGGACCAACAAGTCTACCTCACCTCCTCTGGCCTGAGCATCTTTACACCAGGCGAGCCTGGACTGCCGAAGTCTACCTCGTCTCATCCAGAGTGAGACCATGTGAGCCTGGACTAACGAGTTTACCTCACCTCACCTGGCATGAGTCCATACACTCCATCTAAGTCAAGCTCACCCTGCAGGAGCCGGGACCGAGCACCTCTTGCCAAGGCCGAGCACAAACTCTAAAGGTATTCTCCTATTTACTCAACTATACTTTGTGTTTTAATAAAGTTTTTCTTAAGATTGGGGGCTACAAAGGGGATATGCACTCCCTATTAAACAAAAAGCACACTAGTTTGGCATGTCTAACCAATAGTTACATGTTCTAGCTTATCCACTCATTATTTTCCTACAAGGACTAACGTATGAATGCAGGGAGCTAGATTTTGAGCTAACAGAGGTCCGAGGCCGAGGCCGACCCTAGCCTCTTCCCTCATTCTTCTTTTGCAGAGATTAACTTTTCAATGCAGGATTGTGAAATCTTTTGCTTCTCCTATTTTTTACTTGTGGATAAGCCCTGGATCTGGAATGAAGCGTTCTGAGTGACCAAGTACAGGGTTCTAGCTGCTGTGCTCGGTCTTTTCCCAAGGCCGACCAGATAACCCAAAATGGGAAGCTGTTGTGCTCGGCCTCTTCCCGAGGCCGAGGCTAACCAAACAAGCTAAAACGGGAAACTGTTGTGCTCGGTCTCTTCCCGAGGTCGAGGCTGACCAGACAAGCTAAAACGGGAAACTGCTGTGCTCGGCCTCTTCCCGAGGCCGAGGCCGACCAGATAAGCTAAAGGGGGAGATTGTTGTGCTCGGCCTCTTCCTGAGGCCGACCAGAGCCATTGTTGTAATCTCTCAACTTTTCTCATTTCCATTTCACCTAACCCCTTTTCAGAGAGTGTCTACTTTGTCCAGTTTGTCCTATCTTGCAGGATAACAAGGAATCATACATAAGTCGGCATGGAAGGAGAGTTATACTCTTAAATCAGGCTTAAGAAGCTCAACCGATAGCACTAAAGTCGCACCTGAATCCCAATTCAAGAGTGGGGGCTTAATGTTATAGGTGATTTTGGACCACACAAGGAGCTGACGAGGACAAACGGACAGAGGTAGGACCAAAAGACTGACCCAGAGGAAGACCGAGCCAAAGGGTCGGGCCAACATGGCTCGACCCATATGGTCGGCCTCGGCAAAAGGCCGAGGCCGACCATTCTGCCCGGTTGGGCGGGCCGAGTCCGTTCGATGCCGTTTGGTCCCCACCGCCTCGGTTTCGCCTGGTTTGACCTAAAACGCCTCCGAATCCCTAAAAACCCTAGGAGGAGGAGCAGGTATTTATATCCCTCTTCGCCACTAAAGAGGGGATCCCGAACTCTATCCCTAAACTATATTCTCTATTCTCTGCTTTCTCCTCTGGCTCTTACTTTTCCACTCCCTACCGCTCTGTTTGCTGACTTAAGCATCGGAGCCGGTGTGGCGAGCACCACACTGGTGTGCAGGTTTATTGTCTTGCAGGCCACGTCTTCCCCCCTCATCTACAAATTTACCGTTGGTGGCACGCGAAGGTCAGGTGAGAACCTCTGGCCAAAATCGACCATCAACAATATACATTCCTAAATTTTGGATAGATTGCAATTCTACCTCTAGAGTTTGAAAAATTTTATTTTTACGTTGGAATTTGAATTGTGTTCCAAAAATTATTCTTCAACTTTAGAAATTATTCCAAAAAAAAATACATATTTTCCTTCAAATAAAGGATGAAAATTGACGTAACAGCTAATATGTAAAATTAGAATGCATTTTGTGTTTTTTTTTTAAATCACTTTTTAGTCCCCAAATTTTTATGAAAGTAACAATTTAGCCTTTGAACTTTATTTAGCAACAATTTAGGATGTGTTTCGTTTAACTTTGCAAGTGTTTAATTTTGAAAATAAATCATTTTGAAAAAATTTTAGTGTTTGGCAACCACTAAAAACAACTTATTAGAAAATGAAATTGATAAATAAACTATTTTGAGAGAAACACTTCAAACCAACTTTTTAAAAAATACTTCTAAGCAAACAATAACTTGTGTATAAAAACATTTATGAGGAGATGCAACCAAACATATGAGTGTTTAAATTCTAAACAATTCTCGTACAAAATGTTTTTTTTTTAAATGCATTCTTTAAAACACATTTAAATTAAAATATATTCCAAACGGACACTTAATCTCTGTACTTTTAAATTTGTATCAATTTAGGGTTCGTTTGGAATACATTTTAATTTAAATGTTTTTCAAGAATGCATTTTTTAAAAAAACATTTTGTATAAAAAATGTTTAGAATTTAAACACTCATATGTTTGGTTGCATTTCCTCAGAGATGTTTTTATACACAAGTTATTGTATACTAAACACTCTTTTTTAAAAAGTTGGTTTCAAGTGTTTCTCTCAAAATGGTTTATTTATCAATCTCATTTTCTGATAAGTCATTTTTAGTGGTTATCAAACACTATAATTTTTTTTCAAGATTAAACACTTGAAAAGTTAAATCAAACACACTCTTAGTCTCTGAGCTTTATAATGTAACAATTTAGTCCATGTACTTTCAAATTTGTAACGATTTAGTCGCTGTCGTGAAAATTATAGATTTAATGGAATTTCTTACATAGGTATATCAATAAACTAATTCGGAATCATATATGTTATACGCTATAAAGTCTATATCGTTAAATAATAAAAATCAACATTTAATTTTAATGAATTTTTTTTATGGTAGAGATTAAATTAATTGTTACAAATTTGAAAGTACAAAGAGTACTAAATTGTTATATACTAAAGTTCAATAACTAAATTGTTACAAATATGAAAATATAGAGACTAAATGGTTACAAAGTAGTGTAAGGACTAGATTGATACTTTCATGAAAGTTCGTGGACTAAAAGTGATTTATAACCATTTTTTTTAGGTTAACGACATTTAGGAGAACCTCTGACCTCTTGGTCGAGAGTACATGTCAATTACCCCTGAGATATTATTTTCAACTCTATATATATAGAGAGAGAAGATTAGCATTGTTGTTATCATTTATTTCATTTTGGCTTTGACTTTTGTTTATTTTGGTCACTATACTTTTTTTACTTTGATCCATTTTGTTCCTTGTATTTTAAAAAGTGTCCAATTTAGTCTAAAATTTAGTATTAACTATATAGATAGACCATTTTGAACATCAAATTATATAAATGTTAAGTAAAAAAAAAAAAAAGATTTGTCTCAAACCTAGCCATTTAAACCAAATCGTTTATAGATTTCAAATATCCCAAAAACTACTCCTAGTTTCTATAACTTCGCTTCAAAATAAAAGAAACATAGAGAGAACCGTAAACCCTAATTATTCTTTCTCTCTTTTTTTTCCTTCCCTCCCTCCCCTCCTTCACGCAAGGTTTGCTCTCGCGCGTCTATCTTTTATGTATTTTGATAACAACAAGCATGTCTTCAGGGTCATGTATTACACACAACGACAATCACCCTTTTGATAGACGATTGCACGTGATTTCCTCTTCCTAAGTGCCAATTGAGATTAGCGTCTTCTTCATCTTGAACAAACTACAATGCCATTTTCGCTTTCTCATGTTTAGCGAATTTTTCTAGCGGTAGTTTAGTCGTCAATGGCGATTTCCCGATGAGTCTTTTTTATCACCAATCGGATATCTGACTTTTCGCTTGTAACTAATTTAATATCCTGCAAAGAGATTGTTTTGGGTTTTGCCATTCACTTTACTTGTGTGAAATGACTTAGGTCTTAACATCAACCACAAGTGTAGTTTACTATTTTGAAGCCCCCTGTGTGAGTGTTTTTCTCACTTAGCCATTTATGTGGCACCCGTGATAAAACCATAGGGTCGCCCTCGACCTCAAGTCCCTTAAATGTTGAAATATTGACTCCCACCTTCATTTGGTTATGGTCTGCTTCGAACTTGGAATGACCAACTTCAGCCCACAGAGGGTTAGTCTCGGTTCCGTTTTCTAACCTCCTCGGTCAACTCCTATTGCCTATTCTTTGACAGGGAGGCATATCCCTTCTTGCCTTTTGTTTGATAGGGAATGCATATCCCCTCTTGCTTTTTGTTTGATATGGAGTGCATATCCCCTCTGCATCCCCCAATCTCAAGTAAAGTTTCATTTAAACATAAAGTATAGTTGAGTAAAAGGAAGAATACCTTTAGGGTTTGTGCTCGGCCTTGGCAAGATGTGCCCAATCTTGGCCTTGGCCAGGTGAGCTAGACTGAGATGGAGTGTATGGGCCCAACCAGATGAGTTGAGGTAAACCCATGGCCTTGAGGAGGTTGAGGAGATGTGTCAACCTCTCTGCAGGAATCGATTTCTTCCCAAGGATGCGTACACTTTTCTGGGGAAAAGCTTGGGGAGACCGAGGAAATTTCTGAGCCTCTCTTCAAGCATTTGTTCATCCCAAGGGTGTGTACACTCTTCTGGGAAAAGCTTGGGGAGGCCGAGGACATTCCCGAGCCTCTCTTCAAGCGTTGCGTTCATCCCAGGGGTGCGGGCACTCTTCTGGGGAAAAGCTTGGGGAGACCGAGGAAATTCTCAAGCCTCTCTTCAAGCTCTGCGTTCATCCCAGGGGTGCGTACACTCTTCTGGGGAAAAACTTGGGGAGGCCGAGGAAATTCCCAAGCCTCTCTTCAAGCGTTGTGTTCATCCCAGTGGTGCGTACACTCTTTCGGGGAAAAGCTTGGGGAGGTCGAGGAAATTTTTGAGCCTCTCTTCAAGCACTGCGTTCATCCCAAGGGTGCGTACACTCTTTTGGGGAAAAGCTTGGGGAGGACGAGGAAACACCCAAGCCTCTCTTCAAGCGTTGTGTTCATCCCAGGGGTGCGTACACTCTTCTGGGGAAAAGCTTGGGGAGGCCGAGAAAATTCTCGAGCCTCTCTTCAAGCGATGTGTTCATCCCAAGGGTGCGTACACTCTTCTAGGGAAAAGCTTGGGGAGGCCGAGGACATTCCCGAGCCTCTCTTCAAGCGCTGCGTTCATCCTAGGAGGGCGTACACTCTTCTGGGGAAAAGCTTGGGGAGGACGAGGAAATACTCAAGCCTCTCTTCAAGCACTTTGTTCATCCTAGGGGTGGGTACACTCTTCTGGGGAAAAGCTTAAGGGGGTTGAGAAGATATGTCAACCCCTGCAAGGATTAATCTCATCTCGACCGTGCGTACACTCTATCGGGGACTTGGAGAGCTAGGATGAAAATATGGAGGACCCAACTTCTACAAGGATCATTCTACAACATAGCCTTTTCATAGGCGAGTGTATCATTAAACTTCTAGCCAATCAAGCTATAATAAGAGCACATACTAAAAAAAAGTACTAGCTCAAGAATATTATTCTAGACATAAAAACAGAGTCAAGTAGCTTATGAAAAAATGCTAAATCTTTGGAGATGCATATGGCATAAATACCTGGATAAGTTCTTTATAGAACTGAGTATGGGTTTTATGACCACAAAGTCACAAGGCCAAATTTGTTGCCTCTCTGACTGTTAATTAGGGAAGCATATTCCCTGTGCAACCCTCTACTCAAGCAATGTTTTTCTCGAGGTAAAAGTTATGCTTGAGTAATCGATGGTGACATATCTTAGCGTTTTCATGTCTCATAACTCTCCCTTATTGGCATTTGTGGGTGTCGGCCTCTTACGAGTCAACCTCAGCTCCTTGCATGTCGGTTCTGTCGTTGTTACTGAGACCTTCAACATCATCATTCTCGAGCGTTTGTCGACTCTGCTAAGGTCGTTCCATAAATCGAGTGCCTTGGAAAGTACAGGTTTTTTCGCTCTCCCAAGCTTTTAGGAGCTCCATTTTTCCTCCAGATGAACTTTCTGGCTTACATGCGATGAATCAAGAAGTCCCCACCGACTGGAATCTCTCCATCTTATTAAAGCTTTCTTTCTTTATTTTCTTTGGATTTCTTCTTGGTGTTTCAAATTTGAAGAAGATTTTAATTGCACCGCCTTTCCATGCCATGCGAAAAATTTATCAGCCTCATGGCTTGTACGCCTTCAACCATTCCCTCGATTTTTCTCCTTCTCCGGTAAGCGGCAGCGGCTTAAGAAGCTTGATGTGTGGTTTTTTCTCTTCTCTGGTGAGCAACCTGAAGTCGTGGCAACCAGGAGTTTCACGAGCGGCGATGCCTCTCTTCCTCTCTCTCCTTAACCGACGGTGATCACACCCATGAATGGCGGCACAAGCTTTTGCGCCTCCAAGACCTCTTTCTCTGTTTCCTTAATGTACATAAAATGATGTTGAAAAACTTAAAATATCGATTCTCATGTTGAATGCAAACAAAAAATCCAATGTGCAATTTTTTTAAAGCGAGCTTTCTTCCACATCAACATCTCAGATTCATGAGTAAACAAGATTATTACTAAATTTCTAATAGGAGCGAAAATAAAAATATTTTTACAGTAAGGTGCAGAAAATTAATTTCTAAAATAATTTCAAGTCTACTGCTCATCCTTAGATTGAGGTGTTTAGTCAATTGCTCATTTTGCCATGAAGCAGCAAACTTAAGCACTAATAAATCAAGCAACTCCATCACTTAAACAATTTTTAGTACTTAGATTAGGAAAGAAACAAAAAAGAATGAAGATCCGTAGCAGAACCTCCATCATCATCTCTGCTCGGGAAATTGTAAAAAATAACCCCATTCAGTTTTGGGTTTTCAAAATTGACCCACGGTTTGAAAACTTGTTTTTTTAACCTGTTGATGTCACACCTTTTTGTGCAATTACTAACATACCCTTCCATCTAAGAGGCCAAAAAAAAACAAACAAAAAACTCATTCTCAAAACCAATGACTCTCATTCGACTTCCAGTATCAGTAAAAACCCATTCCCAAAAATCTGGGTTTACTTCTTATTCGGCTTCCAGCGACTCCGGCGGCTCCTTCCGAAGGCTTCTTTGTGTTGAAATACGTTGGAGTTTGATTGAAGCTTGAGGAAGAACGAGTTTTCAAACAACAAATTTTGAGAAAAATGAGTTTTTCTTCCCAAAAGATTTTGAAAAAAAATAGATACTTCTAATCATTGATTGAAGCTTCTCTATCCATCAAAGTGACTCTAAAATATATATAAAAGTATTGATTACTATATTAAAAAAAAAAAAAAAAAAGATGAACCTTAAAAAAGAAGAAGTAAACCCAGCAAACGAAAGAAAAAAAAGGAAGAAGAAGAAAAAAAAAAAGAGAAAAGAATGGGGGCTTACTGCTTTTTGTCCTGGTCACGTTCTTGGGCGGGCAGTTGACCGGGACAGAAGGCAGCTTTCTACCATTTGATTTTTTTAATTTAATTTAATTTAATTAATTAATTAATTAATTAATTAATTAAATTATTTTAAATTTTCTTTTTTTAAAACCAATTTCCCTTTCTTTCCTATAAGGTCATAAACAAAATTTACAAAAAAAAAAAAAAAAAAATTGTGTTCAACATTTCTTAACTAAATTTGGATCGAAATTTCTTAATATGTGTTTTTAAAATTTGTTGGTTTGTCCAACCAAAAAAATTTTTTTGTTGAATTTTTATTTCTCTCTTTTTTTTATATTATTTTCCCCTTTTTTTTCCTACTTCTTTTTCCTTCTTTTTTTTGCCCAATATTTTTGCAAGAAAGTGTTATTGAAATTTTTGGTTAAATTTTCTGGCAAGAAATGAATGAATAAACTCTAAAGAAGAAAGAAAGAAACATCAAATGAATAAAAAAAAAAAAACAAAAAAAGATTTTATGGGTTAAGAAGAATCCCCAAATGAAAACAAACCCATGGCTACTAAATAATGGAAAATCTTGTGTTTGTGTTTGGACAATTAGAGAAAGGTAGAAAATAGGAGAATAGTGAGAACTTCGTGGTTAATTTACAAAGAAGATTTTCTTTTCTTTTTTTTTTTAAAAAAAAAAACCTTCTGGAAAATTTCTTGCTCGATTTCTCGACCAAGAAATCCCGGTCGAGATTCATAATTTCTCGCCCGAGATTTATAATTTCTCGGTCTGTATTCATACTTTTTTTTTCCAGATTTTTGTAAAAATATCTTATACAAACTCCTTGTTATCTAAAACATGTAAAATCATCCTCAATTGTACTTCAAAAAAACGTTGAGGATATGAAAATTTTGAGTGGGTCTATCAGTGTGTTTGATTTTGTTTTTTAAAAATACTTTATGGGTCAAATGGTGTGTTGATGTTTGAAATTAATTAGTTGGGTTGGTTGGTTGAAAATTTTAATTCCTATCATTAATGAAAGGATAATTGTAATGGGTGGCAACATGAAGGTAAATAATTACAAATATAGCAATTTTTAAAAATATTTGCAAATATGGCAAAATTTTTGAATTAATTTTTTATATTCCTAAATTGCCCCTGTGTGCCCATCTTCTTCTTCCTCGTCAGTTTTTTTTTTTTTTTTTTTTTTTTTTTTTTTTTTTTTTTTACTGATAGAAAGTATTTTTATTACTGATAGATTCTATCAGTGGTAGAAAAATTTTCTATCAGTGATAGAAAGTTTCTATCACTAATAGAATAAAGTTTCTATTAGTGATAGAAAGTTTCTATCACGGATAGAATAAAGTTTCTATCAGTGATATTTCTATCACTGATAGATTCTATCAGTGGTAGAAAAAATTTCTATCGGCGATCGAAAGTTTCTATCACTAATATTTCTATGACTGATAGATTCTATCAGTGGTAGAAAAATTTTCTATGAGTGATAGAAAGTTTCTGTCACTGATAGAATAGAAGATTTCTATCACTAAAAACTTTTTCTATCAGTGATAAAAGATTTCTATCACTGATAGGTTCTATCAGTGATAAAAAAAAAAACTTTTTATAGAAAATCATAGAAAAACTTTTGATAAAAAATCTTTCAATCCCTGATCACCCATAAAAATCTTTCTATCTCCGATAAAAATCTTTCTATCACCGATATAATCTATAAGTGATAGAAAAACTTTCTATCAGTGATAAAAGATTTCTATCACTGATAGAAATTTTTACTATTCTATCAGTGATAGAAAGATATTCTATCAATGATAGAAAACTCTTGATAGAAAATCTTTCAATCCCTGATAGAACCTATCAGTGATAGAAATCTTCTATCACTTATAGAAATTTTTTCAATGAGTGATAGAAAAAATTTCTATCATTCATAGAAAATCTTTCTATGAGTGATAGAAAAACTTTCTATCTCTATCACTGAAACTTTTCTATCAGTGATAGAAGATCTTTTGTTTCTATCAGCGATGGTGATACATGGTGAAATCGAGCATTGAAAAATAAAGCAAAAACGAACGATTATAGAAATCAAACACTGAAAAGCAAAAACCAAACACTGATAGAAAACCAAATAACAACAACCAAACACTGATAGAACACCGAACAAGTGATAGAAAAATATCTATCGCCGATAGAATCTATCAGTAGTAGAAAAATTTTCTATCATATGATAGAATCTATCAGTGATAGAAAAACTTTCTATCAGTGAAAGAAAATCTGGAGGGGTATTTTAGTAAATGCAACACACAAACTATTAGATTTTGTCATTTTTGCATTTTTTTTTGTGGGTTGCTAGATTTGCAATTATTTTGGCCCATATTGCTATCCTTGCAACCGGCCCTTAATGAAATTTGGGGAAGGATAAAAATGACTTTTCACATTGTGGGTCCCACTAAAAAGTAGCTAGTTTTATATAAAATAGGTTAAAAAAACAAGTTTTTAGAAATTAGGTCAATTTTGAAAACCCAAAACTCATATGGGTTAATTTTGACAATTTTCCTCTCTGTTCCTTTTCCTCTAATCAATTTCTTCCCCACAGACGACGCCAACTGGAGCACCGGTGTGGTGCTTGCCACACCGACATAATATAGAGGAAGACAATAGATACCAAGTTCAATTTCCCATCTTGGGGTGAACCTCTCATATTTATAGCTGAAATTAGGGTTTTCCCATTCCTTTTAGGGGAGGGAGTAGCTCTAGAGAATGATTCAGGCCCAATGGCCCTCCATGGGCTTGTGTCTTTTCTAGGCTCTTATCATTCTGACTTTTTTATGAGCTAGGTCCAAATTCACCCATAACAAATATTAAACAGGTCGTCTCTACAAGAGAACAATCAAAATCAAAATTTTATTGGGGCAACCAGATAAATGACAAAAAAAAAAAAAAAATAGCTTATTTGAAAAATGGCCAATCGTATTTCCAATTTGATAAATGGCCAAATCCTATTTTTAGTAAACTATTTTGGCATGAAATTGGACGAAAATACCCTTTAACAAATCTTAAATCTGAAAAATAAAATAAAACAAATACACTATAAATAAGGGAGAAAATCTAGCTTCCTTCCCCATTGATTCATCCAGCAAATCAAAACTAACCATCAAAACTAACAGAAATTCAAGATTTGAATTCAAAAAAAGAGAGAAAAAATAGGTGGACTTAAATTTAATCAGTGTATATCAAAAGAAAAAATGAAAGAACAACTTCAATTAAAAAAAAAATTCCAGATTCAAAGAAGAATTAATGTATAATCAGAATTAAAGTATAATCAGAAAAATCTAGATTCACCTAAAATATGGGATGAACACCTAAAATATCAGAATTAAAGTATAATCAGAAAAAAAAAATGAAAAAATTGATACACAATTTCAAACAATCAAATCTAGCTTCCTTACCCATTGATTCATCTAGCAAATCAAAACTAACCGAAATTCAAATGAAATGGAATATAAATCTGACAACCTAAATTTAAAACAAGAGATTTGAATTCAAAAAAAGAGAGAAAAAATAGGAGGACTTAAATTTAAAAGTGTATATCAAAAGAAAAAATGAAAGAGCTTACCAAATTCAATAACAATGAAGACACAACTTCAATTAAAAAAAAAATCCAGATTCAAAGAAGAATTAAAGTATAATCAGAAAAATCGAGATTCACCTAAAATATGGGATGAACACCTAAAATATCATAATTAAAGTATAATAAAAAAAATGAAAAAATTGATACACAATTTCAAACAAACCTCTGGATTGATAGCTTCTTGAAAAAAACCCTAAGGCTCTCCTGGGAACACACTCACGTTCCAAAAAAACCCTTTCCACTTCCTCATTTCAAACCCTTCCAACTTACCGTTCGCGAGAGAACCCCTTCCCCTTCCTCCATCATTCGAACCTCTAAGACAAACCCTTCCATCGTTCTACCATCAGTCTTCTTCTACATTCATCGATTCTTCCATACTTCTTCACAGACGCCTTCAAGCTTCGTCTCATAACCAAGATTCTCGACAAGATTACACTGTATCTACATGGACAGTCGAAGAACATTCAGAGAAGCTTGAGTGAGTTTTGTCGACATCCAGGATTGAGTTTTTGTTTATATAGATATGAAACATTTTTTACTTACAACTAGGACCCACCGTTGAATAATAAAATGAACGATGGAGAGAGATGATCGTGTGACTAAAAATCCCTTGATTCATGGAATGAGAGATTATTTTTGAAAAAAAAAAATAAAAGATACGGTTGCACAAATATAGGATAGACGTGGGTGTGGTTAAAGGACAAAAAAGTAAGTTTATATAGCACGAAAATAGGCTGGAAAACTGGTTTGGCCATTTTTCATTAAAAAATACGGTTTGGCCATTTTTCGAAAGTATGCAGTAATTTCTGGCCATTTTTGAGGATTTCCCAATTTTATTTGACGCTCTAACCCAAGGACATTTTTTATTAATATTATAATTTTTAAAACTTATTATTTAAATATAGTTAGTTTGAAACTTATTATTGAAATATTGCAGTTTTAAATTTTCGGTCAAAGGTCGTCTCCGACCTTGAAACACGTGTCACACGTCTTCTAACCCGACAATAAATTTAAAAAAAAAAAGAATTTCGCAGAGGTTGTCTCTTCAAGAGACGACCTCTGCACTTTTATGCATCAAATGTAGTATTGGCTTTGTGGTCAGGGCGTGGCTTTTCTTCGTTCTCTTCCCAGGTTCGATTCCCACACCTGTATTTTTTTTTTCTTTTTTTTTTTTCGTTTTCTTCTTTTTTTCGTTTCTAATTTTTTATTTTAAAAAATATGAGCAGTTTTTTTTTTAATTTTTTTAATTTTCTGTTTTCTTTTTTTTTTTCGTTTCTAGTTTTTTATTTTAAAAAATATGAGCAGCTTTTTATTTTCTTTTTTCTTTTTTCTTGTTTCACTTTTCTTTAAAATTTGAAGTTTTTTTTTTTTTTTTTTGATGAAAAATTTGAAGTTTAAAATATACTTAAAAATCCACAATTTTATATTATTTTCTTTATATTTTATTTTAAATTATAAAATTATTATAACCAACTTTTTAATTTAGCCAATTGAGATAAAAGAAAAATAAAAATGACAAATATGACAAATAAATCAAACTGTTGGTATTTTATACCAATAACAATGGTTTTCAATGAAGAGTGAAAAAAGAAAAATGTCTATTTTATATATTAAATTAATTTATTGGTATAAAGATAACAACAGTTTGATTTATCTGTCATATTTCTTATATTTTTTTATCTCAATTGGCTAAATTAAAAAGTTGGTTATAATAATTTTATAATTTAAAATAAAATATAAAGAAAATAATATAAAATTGTGAATTTTTAAGTATATTTTAAACTTCAAATTTTTCTTTTAAAAAAAAACTTCAAATTTTAAAGAAAAGTGAAACAAGAAAAAAGAATATAAGAAAATAAAAAGCTGCTCATATTTTTTAAAATAAAAAACTAGAAACGAAAAAAAAAACAGAAAAAAAAAACTGCTCATATTTTTTAAAATAAAAAATTAGAAACGAAAAAAAGAAGAAAACGGGGGGAAAAAATAATAATAAAAGATACAGGTGTGGGAGTCGAACCTGGGAAGAGAAGGAAGAAAAACCGCACCCTAACCACAAAGCCAATACAACATTTGATGCATAAAAGTGCAGAGGTTGTCTCTTGAAGAGACGACCTTTGACCGAAAATTTAAAACTGCAATATTTCAATAATAAGTTTCAAACTAACTATATTTAAATAATAAGTTTTAAAAATTATAATATTAATAAAAAATGTCCCTAACCCAATGATGGAGGATTATTTTTTCGAAAATGAGAACAATCAAAATCAAGCATTCACGTTTCAAAAAATAAAAAAAAAATGAATAAATAAATAAAAAATCAAGCAATCAAAATAAAACGACGGTACGAGGTCTAAGTTCAATCAAGTATCTTCGAGTGAAAATATTCAAGGTTCGTGGTGGAACCGTCTGTGGAAAACCAAAGTACCATAAAAAATCAAATTATTTATTTGGTAAGCATACCATGACTGTTTACCGACGAATTTCTGTCTTTGGAAACGGGGTTTGAATGTCTCGAATTTCTGCACCATATGTCGAAGGGAGGAAGAAACTGTTGATCATGTTTTGTTTGGATGCAAAAGGTCAAAGAAGATATGTAATGTGCTTTTTGATCGGCAGGATGGTGGAATCACCATTGCAAATAATTTTGCTGATAGAATGATTTGGTTCTCAGATCATCTAAGTACGGCAGAGTTCGAGAAGCTTTGTATATCCTTATGGGCAATTTGGAATGATAGAAATTCTCTCCGTTTGGAAAGGCCTATTATGGAGTGGCAAGCTAAATGTGACTGGATACAAAAATATTGGGAGGAGTGTTGTCACTCAATGGGTTGCCACACACGGGTGGAGGATGCGGCTAGTGTACCTAATGCGATGGAGGCCATGCAGAGTGTAAATCATCCTTGTGTGTATACTGATGCTGCTGTCCATCCTGACAAAGTGGGAGTTGGGATTGGTGTGTTAGTGCATGATGGTCATGGTACTGTTCGGGCTGCGATGGCTCAATTTGAAGATTGTTTGCTGACCCCTGTGGCGGCTGAAGTGTATGCGATTTTTATTGCTGTTCGACTATTGTCTCGAATGCAGTTAATGGATATGACCATATATTCGGACTCGCTTACAACCATCAAAATGCTAAATCGAGAGCAACACACGGAGTCAATAGTGCATCATTGGATTACTCAAATTCAAGAGATGCGTCAAAGTTTGGGTAACATGGCTTTCGTCCATGTTCGTAGATTCAGGAATAAAAGAGCGGATGCGTTAGCTAAGCATGCCCTTTGTGATACACAATCTATGTTGTGGTTGTCTAATTTTCCTTCATGGTTATTATCAATGGGAGATTCTTCCCTTTGCAAATGTACTGTAATTTGTTCTTGCGGACTTTAATGAATGGTCTTTTTGCTCAAAAAAAAAATAATAATAATAAATAAAACGACGGTACCTGATTAATATATATATATATATATATCTTGGAACGGAACAAAAACACCAGAACAGTTGTCTCAAAAAAAAAAAAAAAACCAGAACAGTATCTAAATCAAAATTTATTTGACCCTGAAAGCCTAACAGTCAATTGTATTTGTATCCCCCATTGCAGAAGCAGAACAAAGCTCATTCGGTGGAAGAAAGACGAAGACGTTCCTTGAGGGTTGAAAATGGAGCTTCAAGATTTTGCACCCATTTTTGGGGAACCCAAAGTGGAGTGGTTAAACAGGGGTTCGCTTCCTTTGAACCCATTTTTGTTCCATGTTCATACTCCAAATCCTTCCAACCTCAGATTTTGTGTTACTGATTTCCACTCCAACACTTGGGAATCCACCAAATCGGCCTTGCAGCTCGACGACATGGTGGGCATCTTTAATTCTCCCCGTATGTAGTCTCTTTATTCCATCCTTCTTCTTTGGTTTCTAGTAATTTATTGTTCTTACTTTTTTTCCTCTTAGCAAGTCATGAAAATGGGAAGATTGTTATTGTGGTTTCTTAGAATTGATTGATGCTCAGAACCCTACTTTATGTAATTGATTCTTTGTACAGAGAGATGACATTGGAATTGGAGGGGCTATGTCAGAGTTTGTTAATTATATCATTACCTCACTGAAATCCGGAGATGTAAGGCTTAGTTTGGAAGGACAATCGGGGAAATATGGTACTCTTTTTAAAACTTGAAATCGTTCAAGTTCTCTTTCCCATTCAAATATGTTTTGAAATCCCCCCTTTTTCTTTCTTTTTGTTTTGCTTCCACAGGTGCAGCATGTGCTAAATTAATTGCTCAGAAATCAAAAGGAATGCCTGTTTTTTCCATTCCTCTCACAAAACTCATGGATTCTGCTGCTTCTGAAGCTATGGCAACTCTCTCCTTGGGACTCTTTAACTCATTAAAAGACAAGGAATGTTCACTTATAAAAGGTTTTCATTACTTATCTAAAGACTGCCTATACTATAATCATATATATATATATTTGTTCTTTAGTTATAACAATGCTTTTCTTTAATGTGTTGACATTGGGAAAAAGGTTGAGGTTCTTATAAAATATAGTGTTGTCTGTTGAGCTGCAGTTCAGTGGGTTCATGTGTTTGAATCACCCTCTCCATCTGATTAGATGGGAGGATAGTTTTTTTTTTGGGTGAATTAAGATTTTGGTATTTGACATGACTTGTATTTCTCAAATAGCTTCTCACAGCTTTCAGGAAAATAGTTGTCATTTGAATCTGACCATTTTATATTTACCGTTCTTATGGATGATGAAGATATTACATCATATGGTCATATATTTGAATCGTCTATATTGAGAATATGTTGGCTTTTGGATGATGAAGATATTATATCAGATTCATATGTGATGGTTTGTGTATGTGCATCCAAAGAAGTATAAAAGTACCTAATTCAGTCAAGCTGATTTGGAGTAGGGGCATAAACACAATTAGTCTCAAACAAAACTATCTTACTCAAGCTGTTTTTTTTTTTTTTTTTTTTTTTTTTTTTTTTTTTTTTTTTTTGTCTCTCATTGGTGATATGGATTGGCTCAAATGCCACCATCAGATTGAATTTCTTGGAAGACATTTTACTTGAAAGTTACATTGTTAGTTTTCATATTATACAGCATACTATATTATGTACATGGTTCTATTTCTTCTTCTTTATCTCCTTTGTTTTGAATCTATATCTCTCACTTGTCTTGAGGTAACATAGTTTAATGTAATTGAATTTTCTTCTCTACTCTTCTTTCAGAACAAGAGCACTCCCTTCAGTTGACAACCATGATATCAACTGAAAAGGTATGTCCATCTACATGTCATACTGTATGTCGATACTATACGGTCCCTTTTACTCTTATCGATACATTGCTACTATCTTTGAAATACCTTGCCATAGTAGGGGTGAGTGGGGTTGCATAAATCAGGCATAATGTAGGAGGGGGATGTGACAGGGTGGGAGGACAAGGAACAGAGTGAGGAGGGGCAGGGATTGGTTAAATGACAAATTGTTTTTTTTAATACTGATCTCAGTTAGAAGAAGGGTATTTACTCCGTTTATTCTGCTAATTGGTTAGTTTTGCACTAAGCATAGTTGGCCTCTGACCTTTGATTAGTTTGCATCAACTCGTAGGCATTGGTTTAGTCAGGTTTAGTTAGGGTTCTCTACTTGACATATAAATTGGTGGGCTTCCCTTTAGATATACTTCAACTAGAGGGACTAATAAGGGTGTACAAAGGGAAATCGGATAGGAAATGGTGGAATTAGTTAAATAGAAATGGGAATGTGGGGTCCTGTAACTACCATTGGGAACAGGTATTAGAAGAGAGTAAGAAAGTGAAGTAAAGATAGAGAAGTTTATGGTTAGTGTCTCTGGAGAGAAGGAGGAATGGTTGAATTCTCCTAAAGTTGCACTATAGTATGGGTATGGCTAGACCTACTGCGGACTTGTGAAAACGCACACACATTCAAATTCATGAAAAGGATTTTGAAACTGTGGATTTTTCAGATTAGTGCAATCAGATCTGATTCCTCATCTTTCATATCTTGTAAATGCCAAATTCCTGTTCATCTCTTTTTCTTAACAATAGGCAAAACAATCTTCATACGTCAATGAAATTGTTCTTATAGAAAAGAAAAAAAAATTGCAAAACAGTCAAACCCATAATAAAGACAGGATATTTCTTAATACAATGATAACATGCATATTTCAAATGCTCCTCCCTCCAATAGCCCCTCTTTAAATCATAATTGAAACAGTTAAATCAAACAACCACCTGGCTCGGTGGCTGAGCGCTTCGCCTTGGTTACTCCGTGGTGGGGGTTCGATCTTGCTACGCAATTTACTATTTATTTTACCAAATGTAGTAGGGTCAGGTGGTTGTCCCGTGAGATTAGTTGAGGTGTGCGTAAGCTGACCCGGACACTCACGGATATCAAAAAAAAAAAGAAAGTATTGAACCAAGATATGGATGGGCTTTTCACCTCACTTATTTTGCCATGTTAAGCTTGGCTTTTTTGGTTTCAAAGGTAATCCTATCCTCATTCTTTTTCCGACATGGCTGGGTTGGGGGAAGGTGTTGTTTGTTTTTCATAGAGTTGTAACGCAATTGTATCATCACCAAAGTTGGATTAACTGGAATTTACAACATGCCTTTTGAAGATAATTCTGTAACTTCTTTAGCCATTTTTCTGTTGCAAAAGCTTTTCATCATAATGCCAATAGATTCCTTCTTCTCAATGAATTTCAAGTCATCGGTCTTTTTATCTGATACGAAACGTTCTTGTTTATAATTATTTTTACTTTTTGTTAATGTCAGGAAAAATACGAAAGTATTCAGAGCCAGCTCGGGCAATATACAAAGAAGCAGAAGTTACAAAATATGAATGCCTCAAACTCTCCAGGTTTGTTCCTATGAACATTTTATTTATTTCATTTATTTCTTAATAAAGATAACATGTCCAGGGTTTTGTTTAGACGATGGTTCTTTGAGGCATTATGTTTCAGATTCATAGGCCATAAAGTCATTCGAACTGTCAAATTTATTTGATCATATATTTTCTACATAAACACTGATAGAATTTTCTCATTCTTCATAGATAAATCTGTTGGCCATAATATTGGCTCGACAAAAGTCACGAATCGTGTAGTGCCAACACATCGCAGGTCGGTATCTCAAAGTTACTTGTATAGCATAATTTATTAATTTATTTTCAATACATGTAGTTGTATTGATCTTTGTATTTGGGCAGGGCAAAAACAAGGGGTGCTCTTCTGCAAGACTCTGAAGATGACACTGGTAGGTAGGACTTAGAGAAGTTAAATGTCTAGTTCCAATCTAGGTCTGTGCATAGTTAAGTCCTGAAAATCTGCTCTAGCCAACCACTCTCATCCATACGAACGGAAAAAATTCCCTTGGTGTTGAGTCCCTGCAAAGGTTGATTAAAATAGGACAGGGAATCCATGTTTAAGTGGGGTCAGGGTTGAGAGGCTATCTTGTTCCCATGGTTATTCCAAAGTTTATAAACTTTTGTTTCTTCTCAGCAAGTTTTATTTTGGTTAGATTAGAAGCTTGGTCACTAAACTTTCATGTCGGTGCCTTTTTGGTTCATAAACTTTAAAGTGTGCAATACGTCTCTAAACTTTCAATTTTGTATCTAGTAGGTTTGTGAACCTTAAAATATGTTTGATGGGTCCTTAAATTTTCAGTTTTGTGTCCAATAGGTCTCCAAATTTTCAATTTTGTGTCTAATAGGTCTTGACTTATTCAACCTTTTTTAATTTATGGATCTATTAGACACAAAATTGAAAGTTTAGAGTCCTATTAGACAAATTCAAATTTATATCTAATCAATTAGTAATTCTTAAAAATATTGAATATGTGAGATACTTATTAGACAAAAAATTGAAAGTTTAGAGATCTATTTGACATTTTTAAAGTTCAAAGACTTTTTAGGCACAAACTTAAAAATTTGGAGTTTAAACTTGTAATTTAACCTTTTATTTTTTTCCACATCAACGTTAAATTATCCCATCTTCTTTCGTATTTCTTCTCTTGTTAATATATTTCTCTGTTTATTAAAAACAACATATATTTAATCTAGCATTATATAAGAGATGTTTTTCCATTTTTTCCTTTCAGAACACGAGCGCTCCCTTCAATCGACATCAGAGGAAAAGGTACATTCGTCTCTCTTGCCCCCTTCATAAATAAAGTTGTTGCTGATTGTCACTTTATGCTCTCATAGACGGGTTTTTATTGTCTTGAAATACCTCAAAATTAACAGAAGTATGGACATGATCTTGATGTATCTTTGGTGTCTTTGGAGTGTATTTTGATCTTGCCTATTAATTCTGCATACATTTTCTAAATCTTGAATTTACTTTTGAAAATGTCAGGAAAAGAAACAGGAGTCACTAAATACAAATGCCTCAGCCATTGTAGATGGGTTTGAAAAATCTCCTGGTATGTTTTTTTATTTGTTTAATAATATTATTATTGATTTAACTATCGATATGCATTCATGCGATTCGTTGCCTTAAGTTGAAGCTTAGGAAGTGGCTTCTTCAAGCGATTTTGTATTAGACTCGGTGTTGATTGTATTCAATTTTGGGCTCATTTGATAACATAGTCAAGTATTGAATTATCTTATTCTTAGTGGACAAACCTGTTGTTCATGATATTGGCTCGACAAAAATCACCAATCGTGTCGTGCCAGCACATCGCAGGTCAGTTTCTCAACTAAATTGACCTGATTTTTTTTTTTGTTTGTTTTTTTTTCCCACACTTGTTGTCATACTCTAGCATTGTACTTGGGCAGGGGAAGAACAAGAGGCGCCCTTCTGCAGGATAATGAAGATGAAAATGGAAGGTAAAACCCGACACTTGCGATGTTGAATCCCTCGGTTTAAAACTTGTTTTGTGCATAATTTCAACCTATAGTTTGGATATGAGAAGATAAACAAGTAATACAGATGACACATTGCATTTCATTTTTTCCCTAATGGGGTTTAATTCCTGCTTAGATTTGCTTTCACAAAAGGGATTGTACAATGCAGATATTTTTTTTTTTTGAAAAATAATGCATATATTTCTTTGCTGTATATGATTATGTAATTCTCATCCATCGTTGCTTTCTACTAAAACATCTGTGTAATTATAATCACTTTTTAACATTTTTATTGAAAATATTTTTTTTTTAAAGAAAATGCTAACTCAAGTATTCCAAATAGATCCTTAATAGATCCTTAGTTCCTACAGTTTTGGTTTTGTCAATTTTAGTCTATATAGTTTAAAAGGTTACAATTTAGGTTGCCTTTGGTGGGTAATCTGAAAACAAACATTTGAAAACAAGGGATTTAATTTTAGTCTCAATATTCCGGATGAAGTATGTAACATTGAAGTCGTACAAACTCTTTAGTATTGGACATACTGAAAATTGATAGTAGAATAATGGCAATGTTGCTAATGATTTTTTTTTTTTTTTTTTTTTTTTTTTTTTTTTTTTTTTTTTTTTTTTTTTTGAGATGGAAATTGATATTTTCAAAATTCTAACATAAAAATTTAATAAATTTGAAAGTGCAAGAATCTAAATTAAACTTAAACTAAGGACATGTTTAGACTAAAATATATGGGTCCTTTTCTTGTTATTTAGGATTGTTTTTCCTATTGACTAGAATTTTTATAAATTAATGTGATTTTTTTTTCTAGCTGAACAATGCTACTAAAACATAGGTTCGATGAGAAACAATTTAATGTTGATGACTATCAACTTTGACTTTGTGGTTGCGAAGTTAGATTATTTAGAGTCTTGGGGTCCGTTTGGAATACATTTTAATTTAAATGCTTTTCAAGAATGCAGTTTTTAAGAAACATTTTGTATAAAAATTGTTTAGAATTTAAACACTCATATGTTTGGTTACATTTCTTCACAAATGTTTTTCTACCTAAGTTATTGTTTACTTAAGAAGTCTTTTTTAAAAAGTTGGTTTCAAGTATTTCTCTCAAAATGGTTTATTTATCAATCTCATTTTCTAATAAATCATTTTTAGTGATTGCCAAACACTAAAAAAATTTTCAAAATGATTTATTTTCAAAATTAAACACTTGAAAAGTTAAACCAAACACACTCTTACCATTTCAAAAAAAAAAATTGAAAAAAAATGACAGATTACAAAACTATTTAGGAAAAACGAGTTGATTTTTTTTTTTTTTTTTTTGTCATTTATTGGAATGCCTAAGTTGAAAATACGCACCCTGAGTGGAATGTATATATTCAAAATACGAACATGGTCAAAATTTCAAACCATCGTTTAAATTTAACAGATGTCAACAAATTGTGGATAGAAACAAACGAAATTGGACGAAAGCTGGAATGCATAGCTTGAGCTATGCATTCCTATCGAGTAAACGTGATTCCTAACGTGCCTCACGTCTGTGATGGGTCAAATCAAATTTGACCCAATTAATGTGTCTTCCTCACCTCGACCTCTCGTATTTGACGCTTCGCCCTCATCTTGAATGAATATACCCTGATTGAGGTCTTGGTAGATTACATATTGTTCTCGAGGGGTATGATGAGTGTGAGAGGATTGACCTTCTTTCGTGGTTATAGTTCTTGGATTGTCGAAAGTAGAGATCGTCGAAAATTATCCAAACATTGTAGGTGTTAACATCATGAAATCATGGGAAAACTTTTTCAAAAAAAAAAAAGAAAAAGAAATCATGGGAAAACGACTCTGCGTGGAATGACTTGAATGGGGGTGGTGGAGCTACATCTACAAAACCATACTGAGTTGGATGATATTGTTGCTCTGGTGTATCATTAAGTTGTTCAGCTAGATTAATGTGTTGTTCAAGTGGATCAACATGTTGTTCAACTGTTGTTCGATTGGATTGTCTTCGTTTTTAATTAGATTGTGTTCGTCCAAGTGAACGACTTGATAAATAGAAGTTAGATGTTTCATCGTCCTTCTAGCCGTTCTGGTCATTGTGGCTACACTATTTTGATAGGAAAAATGAATTTTAAGTGTGAGGGTATTAGGAAAAAAAATTATGTATAATCTCCAACATAATAAATAAACTCTTACCAAGTAATGATACGATGCTCCTGCTTTCGTGGGATATCATCAACTGATAGATGCGTACCATTGATAATACTTAAGGTCCACATCAGCACTCCCATCAATAGGTTCGCCTCGAATGACAATATTTTGTCTGCCCTCCCAAATTTCTATTGATGGAGTCAAATAATTTACCCAATCTCTATCATATCTACTTCGCAGGTCATATGAATGTAGTACCATGTTCATATTGTATGATATAGACATTTGATGCTCCCATCCAAACCGTCTCATCACATGTTTTGGAAAATGTCACTTCACTGCAAAAAAAAAAAAAAAAAAAAGTGAACTTCTAATTGTCCATACATCTTGACCCGTGAGACAAGGGTTCGATAATGAATGGAGTAGATGATGGTAAGGCTCCCATATAATCTACACGATTGTTTGAACATAAGGTTTATGAAATCAAATAAAAATAGTGAAAATAAAGGTGATGTATAAATAAACTTAGTTATACCTATTGTTAAAAAAAAAACAACTTAGTTATACCTGATATAGCTTAATTGTATTCAACATATCTATATTGGATGAGAACATAGATAGGGGTTTTAGTTACTAAGGGGGTGTTTGGGCCTCCTATTTCCAAAACCCAGGTTTAGAAAAAACTGAAGTTGGTGTTTGGGCTCCCATTTTTAGAAAAACCTATTTCCCAAACCCCCACTTCACAAATAACTCCTCCTTTCTCTCTCCGTGTTTGGAAATCACCCTATCTATTTTGCCTTTCTCTTATCTGTTTCGTCCCTCTCACGAACGTCCAGAACTCACGGCCCACCGTCACTTTCACGCATTGCCGCCCAGATCTCACTGTCACTCTCATGCCTGCCCAGATTCACCGTCACACTCACGCGAGCAGAGTCGTCGTCGGTGAGAGAGTTAGAAGAAGAAAAAAAGTCAGTCGACGAGTGGACAAGAAGGATGTCGGTCTCGACAGAGTCCAGCAGAACCACTGTGTGTGACGGCTCCGACGACGAAGAAGAAGAAGAAGCAGGAACAAGAAGCGATTCAGAGTCAGATTTCTTGAATCGCTTTTCGGGGTTGGTGGAATCGATCTGGGGGTAAGCAGCAACGCCCGGAATCGCACGGAAATCGTACTCGGAGTCGTCGACGAAGGCGGCGACAGAGGAGGAAGTCGATTCGGCTATGGCGAGAACAGGGTCGTCGATTCGTTGGGATTGAAGGGGGCTGTTTAGTTCAGCGAGCATATTAAAATTTAATATTTAAAAAAACAATATTTTATATAATAATTAATTTAAAGGAAAAAAATAAATTTAATCAATTTGGAAGAAATCTAATTTTCTAAGTTAAAGATAATTAAAAACTAAAATGAGTGTTATTAATTTTCAATGAGATGGTTGATTTGGAAAAAAAAAACATTTTTTTTTCAAAGTTTGGCTTAGTTTTTTTTTTTTTTTTTTTTTTTTTTTTTTTTTTTTTTTTAATGTAACCAATTTTAGGTTAATTTCGATTTTTGTTCTAATATAACAAGATTTTTTTTCCCTTTAAATACAACAAGAATTTCAATCTTGAAGACTACTTATGGCGTCAAATGTTATGATATTTTTTTTTGGATTTTTAATCAAAATTGTGACAAAAAACCTCAATTTTAACATTAATGGAAAGAGCATTTTGATTCATTAAATTTGAAAAAAATTGTATAAAATTAAAAAAACAATAAAAAATAAGGGAAAAATACACTTTTGGTCCCTGTGGTTTGGGTTAAGTAACACTTTAGTCCCTGAGTTTTCAAACTCAACAAAAATACCCCTGAGGTTTGAGATAAGGAGCATTTTGGTCCATGCCGTCTATTTTTCTGTTAAATCTTAACGGTTGGCTGACGTGGCACTATTATTTTAATAAAAAAATATTTTTAAAATTTTTAAATAAATAAATATTAAAATAATAATAAAAAATGATTTTTTTATTTTTTAAATTATTTCTCCTTCTCTCTTACCTTATCCTTTTTACTTCTTCTTCTTCTTCATATCTCCGGCGGCCGGCAGCCACCGCTCGCCGTCGTCGGTCGCCGGTTGGCGATGGTTTTTTTTTTCCTCTCTCTCTCCTCCCTTGATTCTTTCTTTTTTTTACATCATTTTTTTAAACAGAAAAGAGGCTTCTCCATTTTTTTTCTTTTTCTCCTTCGATAAACCCTTCTCTCTCTCTAACTAAACCAAAAACCCACGCCTGAACCAGTGTTGTCCCCACCGCCACTTGCCGAAAAAGGACGCTGCTGTCGGAGAACATACCAAAAACGCAGAGAGAGATAGGTCGAGAGTGAGGGAGAAAACGAAAGAGAGAGAGATCGGGAGTGAGAGAGAGAAATAGAGAGATCAGGAGTGAACATACCAGAAAAAAAAAAAAACTTACCCACGAGTTAACCACCGGCGCGCCTGATACCCACGACCTACTGCCACTGAAATTGTGAACGACGATGCACTGTGATTCTATGTTCCCTCTCTATATCTCAGCTGAACCAAAAAAAAAAAGATGAACGAAGGGGGTTTTCCCTTTCGTTCCAGATCTGGAACAATCCCGTCAGAGTGGTCGCTGCGATTGGTGCTCGGCGTCGACTACTTGGCTAGCAAGTGTCGAGATCGTCTCTTGGCTACTGGAGATTGTCTCTGGTGCTCGGGGTTTGGTTGGTGTTGAATGTTCGAGGGTCGGCTTGCTATAGAGCTCGTCGACGTTTCAATTTTTTTTTTAAAACAAGGAAAGAAGAAGGAAGAGGGAAGGAAGAAGAAGAAAAAGAGGAGAGGAAAAAAGAAGAAAAGAGGAAAAAAAAGAGGGAAATGGCGACGAAGAAAGAAGAAGAAGAAAAATTTTCTGGCAGCCGCTGTCGTCGTTCGCCGGCAGCCGGTGATGGATGGGCGGCGGCCGTCCACCAGAGTTAAAGAAGAAAGAGATAGGAAGGAAGAAGGATGAGAAAGGAAGAAGAAGATGGAGAAGATGGAGAAGATGGAGAAAAAAGAGAAAAAGAATTAAAAAAAACAATAAATTAATAATATTTTTATATTTTAATACATTTTTATTTAAAAAAAACTTAAAAATGAATTTTTTATTAAAATAATGATGCCACGTCAGAAAACTGTTAGAGTTTAACGACAAAATGGACGGCAGGGACCAAATTGCTACTTATCTCAAACCTCAGGGGTATTTTTGTTGAGTTTGAAAACTCAGGGACTAAAGTGTTACTTAACCCAAACCTCAGGGACCAAAAGTGTATTTTTCCCAAAAAATAATTAGAAACTCAAACTTCACCCAAACACAGACTTCCTAACTCAGACTTCAGAAATTAGCACCCCAAACACAGACTTCCTAAATCAGACTTCAGAAATCAGCACTCCAAACACAAACTTCCAAAACCCACAGATTTCACAAATCACCCTATTTCCAAAACCCCCACCTCCCAAACCCAAACCCTTCCCCCAACCACCCCTAAAAATTTTTCATTTCATCTACAACTAAAATATTCAACAATTAGTCAAGGTATTACAATTGAAATGTAAGAGTACAATTGTGTTCATTAAAATTCATATCCGATTGCTTGCGATCTATCTCTTAAGTTGTTCTCATATCGGTGAAGTCTTTGAGGAGCCAACAAAGGGAATCGATTCCATGTCCACAATTGCAGCAGTATTAGCGAGCCACTCAATCTCTTAAGTCGATAACTAAACCTTTACATAGGTTCTTGTAGAGCCAAACAAGACATTCTGCCTCTAATTACATGTCATTGCATCATCAAAATCTTGGAGTAACGGGAGGTACATAAAATGCACTCTTCTGTTTGATTTTTCTGGGAATACCATACCTTATATGAGGGATAGAATGTATCCTTGAGCATAACATTCAAAGTCTTCTTCATCTACCTCCTCTAGAAGATGTACAAAATTATTTAATTGTTAAGCTTGCCAAGGTAAGCTAAGGTGACCTTTTGATATAACATCGTCATTTATTGCCAACTCGAAGTAGATCACAACAAACATTGGTCCAATCACGGTTGAGGTTTCCTGTCAATGTTCTACCATGTATAGTTAGTCCAAATTAAATAGCTACATCCTACAATGTAATTGTGCACTCCTGTTGTGGCAAGAGAAATGTATGTCTCCTGTCCTCAACGATCGATTATGATGATCATCAATTGCCAATCTAATTGAATAAACTTATGCTCGATACACCATAGAATCTGAATGCTCACATATATGGCTCCGTGATAATCTCTTAAAAACTTCTTGACACCTAGAAGCATAATATTAAAATAAACATTCTCCCAGACCATCTTAGACTTATGACTAGTTTGGAGGTGTAGAACTAATGAATCATATGGACCAGTAGTAATATCGTCCTCCATCTAATGGCATTTAGATAAATTAATGTTAGTATTTTGAATATTAAAAAGTTGCAAGAAATTGTTATACTCAATCAATAGGTTAACTTTGCATTACATAGGAAACAAAATTAGATTAAAGAAAATCTAATGCAATTGTCTTGAAGCTTGATTTATGGACAATTTCTTCGATTATGTTCTTGTCTACAAACACCACAACGTAATTTGATTGTTGTCTCCCTCCAATCCATATCATTGTGTATGCGAGAAGTACGTGATTTATGGACAATTTCCTGCAACTTTTTAATGTTCAAAATATTAACATTAATTTATCTAAATGTCATTAGATGGAGAACGATATTACTACTGGTTCATATGATTCATCAATTTTACACCTCCCTGCTAGTTATAAGTCTGAGATGATCTGGGAGGATGTTTATTTTAATATTATGCACTGTAGGTGTCGGAAAGCAGTTCTTAAGAGATTATCATGATTAGATCTCGAATGAGCCATATTGACGAGTGTCCAGATTCTATGATGTATCGCACTTCGAGTTTATTCAGTTGGATTGACACTTGATAATTGCAATGTCGAGTGTTGGCGACTGAAGATGCACATGTTTCACCTGCCACATGGGGAGTGCACAATTACGTTGCATGATGTTGCTATTCAATTTGGACTAACTATACATGGCAGAGTGTTGACGGGAACTTCAACCACAATTAGACCAATGTTTGTCGTGATCTACTTCGAGTTACGATGAATGGTGATGTTTTATCAGGAGGTCACCTTAGCCTATCATGGCTAGCTTAGTAATTTAATAATTTTGTACATCTTCTAGAGGATGTAGATGAAGACCTCCAGTGTTATGCTCGAAGATACATTTTATTCCTCATTGGAGGTATGGTTATTCCCAGACAAATCGAACAATAGAGTGCATCTTATGTAGCTCCCAATTACTCAAAGATTTTGATGATATAGGGACATACAGTTGGGGGTAGGATGTCTTGTCTGGTTCTACAAGAACCTGTGTAAAGGTTCAGTTATCGACTCAATGGATCGAGTGACTCGCTAATACTACTGTAACTGTGGACATGGGATTGGTTCCCATTGTTGGCTCCTTGAAGACTTCACTGACATGAGAACAACTTAGGAGACAACCACTAGCAATCTGGTATGAATTTTAATGAATACAACTATACTCTTACATTTCAATTGTGTTACCTTAGCTAATTGTTGAATATTTTAGTTGTAGATGAAATTAAGAATTTTCAGTAACTAAACCCCCTACCTACGTTCTCGTCCAATATAGATATATGTTGGATACAATTAAGCCAGATTAGGTATAACTAAGTCTATTTATACTTTATCTTTATTTTCAACATTTTTATCCAGTTTCTTAATAAACCTTATGTTCAAACAATCTTAAGATTATATGGGAGTATTATTATCATTTGCTCAATTTATTGTCAGACTATTGTCTCACTGGTCAAGATTTATGGACAACTAGAAGTCCACTCTTATGCTTTATTGCAGTAAAGTGTCATTTTCTAGAATGTATGATGAGATAGTTTAAATGGGTGCACTTCGTGCTTATATCATGCAATTCGAATATAGTGCTACATTCATATGACCTGCAAGGCAGACATGAAAGAGATTGGGTAAATTATTTGGTTCCATCAATAGAAATTTGGGTGGACAGACAAAATATTGTCATTCAAGGCGAACCTATTGTTGAGGGTACTAATGTAGACCCTAGGTGTTATCAATGGGTACACATTCATCAGTTGATATCTCACGAAGGCAGGAGCATCAAACCATTATTTGGTAAGAGTTTATCTATTATGTTGGAGATTATACATAATTTTTCCCTAAAACCCTCACACTTTAATTTCATTTTTCTTTTCAAAATAACATAACCACAATGACCATAACTGCTAGAAGGACTGTGGAACATCTAATTTCCATTTATCAAGTCGTTCACTTGGACAGATATGGTCCAGTTGAAAACGAAGACAATCCAGTCGAGTAACAGGATGAACCAGTTGAACAACATGATGATCCACCTAAGTAGCAAGTTGATCTAGTTGAATAACATGATGATACACCAGAGCAACAATATCATCCACAACTCAGTATGGTTTTGCAGATGTAGTTCCACCACCCCCATTCTACAAAGTCATTTTCCCAAGATTTCATGATATGAACACCTTGATGTTTGGATAATATTATTTTATTATTAAAAAAAAAAAAACATAGGGTCACGTCAACAATCCTTTAGTAATTAACAGAAAATTGGACAGAGATACTAAAATGAAACGAAATACAAATCTCAGGGACCAAAATGTCGAGTTTTCAAACTTGGATCAAAATGATACTTAACTCAAACCTCATAGGCCAAAATTGTATTTTTCTCTAGTTTGTTTGTGTAACGACCCAACTTCTAATATGAACCTATTCGAGATTGTTACCACAACCATGCTATGGAGGCCTTTCTAAATAAAACATTTTAAAACATAAACTCATAATTTAAGTAAAAACGTCAAATAAATCCTTTATTCGAGATCCCTAACTTTAAAGTCGCAAAATATTCTCGAAAAACTTTCAATCTAAATTCGAACATGACCTCTAAAGAGTTTTCAAAGCAAGTTCATAACTGAAAGAATGTAAAATATAGTTCTTAAAATGGAAGAAAACACAAAATTTATGAGTCCTAGTCTCCCATGGCTGTCTAACAGATTCTCATCAACTGTCATCACACACCCTTGCCTTTACTTAAAAAAAAAAAAACATCCATAGAAAGAATGAGTATTTAAAATACTCAGTAACCCCACTACTAGGGTCAGGATATTCAAACACATACAACATGGTTCATGCTTTTCTAGTGGGACCCTATTTCTTTTAACTCTTAATTATAAACTTCTTCTAAAGTCTTAACATGGACAATTACTCGTCCTGTAAAGCCTTAACATGGATAATTACTCTTCTTCCTTCCTCTCCTAACTAAGAGGTAAGTAGGCATCCTCTTGAGAATGTGCCCCATCTAATAGTCAGTTGGCACCTAGTTAGTAGGGTCGAATCTCGCCTAAGTTGTTCATCTAGATATGCATCAATATTTACCTCTAAAATGTGTATGAATTTCCCGTGGTTGCATACAGTTGTTTATATATTTTTTTGTATTTGTGCAGATGCCTCGTGTTTGGGTCTGTTTTGGTGGTGTGTGGAAGGAGAGTAAAAAAGAGTACGATGGTGGAGAGGTGAGGGGCTTAGACGTGGATGTTGAAATTTCGTATAACGAGTTCTTAGGTCAGGTGTATGAATTATGTAGTATAAATCTGAATGATAACGACATTGTATTGAGGTGTCTACTTTAACTGAGGTCTAAAGCTTCCGCTTTTATGATTAGAAACGATGTAGACCTACATAGTTTTTTAACATGGGAGGAAGTGTCAGTAATACCCCTTTATGTATCCACTGTGTCGAAACCGTCCCAATCCAATAATCAAGGGTTTCGTCCATATCTCACTCCATATACTGTACCAAATATCCCATACATGGGAGTAGTACTTTTCATATATGAATCCATATCATCAACCATACCATTACACATTTGTCCCACCATATATCCCACATTATACGAGTCAAGAAATACCATCTAGAGCCACACCCTTTCCACACAATGAAGATCGTCACAATCCCTCGACCTCCACATCCTTCACATACAAAGAAGAGCAACACATCCCATTCGTTTCCACACACATGCCATTTACACCCATTTATAACGAGCCAACATCACTGAGTCCATTATATGACAACGAGGGGGCATTTAACCTTGAGGATGATGTTGACTACGTTACCCTGCAAAATGATTTCCATGATTGGGGAGAGTATGAAGACGATGTTAACCCGGACAATGATTTCCATGATTGGGGAGAATACGAAGAAGAGGAGTCGGACACATATATAGATGGAGCACATGAGAGTGGGGAGAAAGATTTGTATGAAGTTGATGTAACTGCCCAGGAGATGGAGGAAAACATCGGGGTTCAACGAGTGGTACCTGAAACTACACAAAACCTGGATCCTCTTTCTATGCCGGTTAGTATGGCATCAGACCCTTCTACAACGACTCGTGCATCTAATTCAACAATCATGCCAGGTCAATACTCTAATTACAAGGATATAGAAGTGGGGGATATATTCTTATCTAAGAAGGACTTGCAGATGAGACTGTCTGTTTTAGGGATGAGACAGAACTTTGAATATAGGGTTAAGAAATCTAACAAGAAAATAGTCAAAGTTTGGTGTGTTGTCGAGGAATGTAAGTGGAGGATTCGAGCTACGAAGTAGAAAGGCTGCGATGTCCTTACAGTTACCAAGTATTCTAACATTCACACGTGTAAACACTTGATGCTAACCCACAATCATAGACATGCCAAAAGTTGGGTTGTTGGCGAGATTGTGAAGACAAAATATTTGGAGGTTGGTCGTTCCTATAGACGGAAGGACATCATAAGTGATATTCGGCAAGAGTTCGATGTAAATCTGAGTTATGATAAGGCATAGAGGGCTAGAGAACAAGCCTTGGTTCTTGCCAGAGGGTCGCCTAAAGATTCATACAAACTATTACCGTGGTTTGGAGAAGCGTTGAAAATTGAAAATCCTGGTTCAGTTTTTGACTTGGAAGTGAACGAGGGTCGTTACTTCAAGCATGTGTTCATGGCACTTGGGTATTCGATTAGAGGGTTCTTGAACTCTATTCACCTAGTTTGGTAGTAAATAAGACCCATATGAGGGGAACGTTCAATGGATAGCTCCTAATTGCAGTAGACATCGATGACAACAACCAAATATACCCCGTAGGGTATGGCATTGGAAGTGGAGAAACAGATGAATTGTGGACCTACTTTTTCCGGCATATGGGGTGTGCTATTGGTCAACTTTATCCTCTAGTGATTGTATCTGATAGACACAAGAGCATATGCAAAGTAGTACGAACTGTGTTTCCTAATGCAGCTCACTGCTACTGTATGAAACATCTAGAAGAGAACCCGAAAACAAAGTTCAAGGATGCCAACTTTATTCCACTATACCTTAAAGCAACAAAGGCATTTCGCGAAACCGAGTTTCAGAAATATTGGGGCAAAATTCCAATAAGTGCCCAAACATACTTAGAAGAAGTCAGACTTGAACGGTGGTCTCGGGTTTTTCAGTGTGGAATGAGATACAATCAGATGACCACAAACATTGCGGAATGTGTAAATTCCTTATTGAATGATGCGAGAGAGTTACCAATAACGGGCCTTCTTGAGATCACATTAGGGGTGGCTGCAAGCCAATTACTACGAACGTCGTACCAATGCAGTGAATTGGGATGCATCGATATCAAAATATGGTGAGGAAATTGTTACAGAAGCAGAGAAGTATGCAAGAAGGCACGTGGTTAGACCAATTGACCGGTACGAATTCCAAGTCGACGATGGACACTTGGGTGGTCGTGTCAACATCCACACGAGGATGTGTACTTGTCGTGAATTCGATTGTTTCGAACTTCCGTGCTCCCATGCAATCGCAACCTGCATCTATCGTAATGTATCCTACTTGGATCTCTGTTCTCCATACTAACGTGTTGAAACAATGCTAGTTGCTTATGCAAAACCTGTATATCCACTAGGACATGTGTCAGAGTGGAAAACATCCAAAAATTTTGTGGATTTCGAAGTCTTGCCTCCAAAGAGAGTTCCAAGAGTGGGTTGACGACAAATAGGGTTCATAATAGGAAAACATGCCCCCTGTTTTTCTATTATGTTTTCCTATTATGACCCTTGTAATTAGAGTATTGACCTGGCATGACTGTTGAATTAGACGCACGAATCGTCGTAGAAGGGCCCGGTGCCATATTAATCGGCATAGAAAGAGGATCCACGTTCTGTGCAGTTTCAGGTACCACCTGTTGAACCCCGATGTTTTCCTCCATCTCCTGGGCAATTACATCAACTTCGTACAAATCTTCCTCCCCACTCTCATGTGCTCCATCTGTATATGTGCCCGACTCCTCTTCTCTATATTCTCCCCAATCATGAAAATCACTGTTCGGGTTAACATCGTCTCCATACTCTCCTCCATCATGGAAATCATTCTGCGGGGTAACGTAGTCAACATCTTCTCCCCAAGGTTAGATGCCCCCCTCGTTGACGCATAATCGACTTAGTGATGTTGGCTCGTTATAAATGGGTGTAAATGGCATGTGTGTGGAAACGAAAAGGATTTGTTGCACTTTCTTTGTACGGGAAGGATGTGAAGGTCGAGGGATTGTGATGATCTTCATTGTGTGGAAAGGGTGTGGCTTTGGATGGTATTTCTTGACTCGTATAATGTGGGATATATGGTGGGACAGATGTGTAATGGTATGGTTGATGATATGGATTCATATATGAAAAGTACTACTCCCATATATGGGGTATTTGGTACAGTATATGGAATGAGATATGGACGAAACCCTTGGTTACTGGACTGGGACGATTTCGGCACAATGGATACATAAAGGGGTATTACTGACACTTCCTCCCACGTCAAAAAACTATGTAGGTCTACATCGTTTATAATCACAAAAGCGGAAGCTTTAGACCTTAGTTGAAGTAGACACCTCAATACAATGTCGTTATCATTCAGATTTATACTACTTAATTCATACACCCGACCTAAGAACTTGTTATCACCTCTCCACCATCTTACTCATTTTCACTCTCCTCCCACACACCACCAAAACAAACCCAAACATGAGGCGTCTGCACAAATACAAAAAAAATATATAAACAAATGTATGCAACCACAGGAAATTCATGCACATTTAAAAAAAATTGGTTTTCTCGATCCAATCCGATCTAAGATTGGTCGGGAAAAATTCGATTCGGCCGGTCTTCAATAGGGAGGGATCCAGAGCGGGAAATCGACTGTTCGGCCGAGATTTCTTCGCATTTCGGCCGAGATCGACGCAAATTAGACGGAAAAAAACCATTTATCCACATTCTATTTGATTTTTTGAAACAAAAACGCTAGAATAATAACATGCAAATGTACCTTGTTAAAAAATATAGACTTGTTGTCGATCAAATGAACTTTTGGTGTGGATTCAAGAGAGAAGATGAGGGGTTGGGTGATTGTAGGATTTTTTTTTTTTTTTTTGAAATTGTGTTTAGTGGATGGTTAGAAGTAATAGAGTAATTATTATTGAGATGGTTGGTGAAAAGTGGGTAAAAAAGTTAATTTTATTGGTTTTTAATGAATTTGGGGTATAAAAGTAATTTCAAGTGCATGCTTACATCATCTTCATCATCAAGGGGTCCAAAAAACTTTTTTTTTTCTAAGAAGGGGTCCTTTTTTACAAAACATAAACTTGAGGGGGTCTTTTTTTGTCAATTTCCCAACATTTTTGGGTATTTTCTGCACGTTCTTGCTGTGTACGGTGTTTTCCGACTAGTGATAGGAGTGGGTCTTTGAGTTCCTTTGGTTCTGAGCATTTTCAGCGTGGATAAGTAAATTCACAAGCAGGTTGCTTGGGTTTTGACTTGAATTTAAGGTTGAGATTGATTATCCATTGATTTTAGCTATTGAATTCAAGGTACCCATAATTTTGGAAGGGTTAGAATTGTCGAATTCAAGCGAAATTGGAACCCCGACCAACAAGCTAAAGATAAGATTTCGTAAGTTTTGGGTGTTAAACCCTCCCTAAGCTGATTGGTTCCTAGCAGAACAATGGATTTAAGATCCTATTGGTTTTAAAGAATTCTTCTCTTTTTGTGTAGCTTGCTTAAGATTTGTCAAAGATTTATCAAAAGTTTATAAGCCAAGGTAGGTGACTTAACACAAGATCCATGAATTTATTCATAGTTCTTGTTTAAGATTATATGTTTTATTTTCCAAAATAGTAAATTAGTTATGAACGGTTGGCTAAAATTTAATATTTTAGAGTAGGGCCTTCTAATGTTTGTTAAAGGCTTTTTTGGGAACTATTTTTTTTTAACAGTTTTTGGTGTTTGAGAATAAGACCTCTATGCATTTGTTGTGGGAAAAGAAAAAACAAACAAACATCTATTTATGAATATGTGAATGATGATCTCAATATATAAATTAACACTAATTTTTACAAGTCATTTTTTTTTGCTCTTAAAAACTTTTATGAAAATATAAACGTAAGGTTATTTTGAAAATAATTGCTCAAATATAGATGGCAATTTTTGTCTAGAAAATACTTAGGAAAAGGAAAATTAGAGATGTTGATGGTCGATTTTGGCCAGGGGATCTCACCTGACCTTCACGTGCCACCAACGGTAAATTTGTAGATGAGGGGGGAAGACGTGGCCTGCAAGACAGTAAACCTGCACACCGGTGTGGTGCTCGCCACACCGGCTCCGATGTTTAAGTCAGTAAACAGGACGGTAGGGAGTGGAAAAGTAAGAGCAAGAGGAGGGGGTAGAAAATGTAGAATAGTGTTTAGGGATAGAATTCGGAGTCCCTTCTTCAGTGGTGAAGAGGGGTATAAATATATGTTCATCCCCCTAGTGTTTTTAGGGTTTCGGAGGCGTTTTAGGTCAAACCAGGCAAAACCGGGGCTGATGGAGGCGGTAGGGGCCTAACGGCATCGAACAGACTCGGCCCGCGCGAGCGGGTCGAGGGTCGGCCTCGGCCATGGGCCGAGGCCGAGTAGGGGGTCGGGCCAAAAACCCGACCCCTTCGGTCTTGGCCCGTCCCACTTGCCGGTTTTGCCTCTTTGGTCCATCTTTCAGCCCGATTTCTCCCCGGTTGTCCTCGTCAGCTCCTTGTATATCGGGATGGTCCAAAATTGCCTATAGTTGGTCCTCCTCTATAGGTTCTTCCTCCTCTATAGAGCCTTCTCCAGCTCGTCCTCCAAAGATGGTTCTGATCTTTCGTAGAGGTTCTTCTTTGTCTCGGCCATCTTTGGTCAGGCTCGGCCTCGGCCATCCGTGGTCGGCCTCGACCCTAGGCTCACCGACGAACTCTTTCAAATACCCATTCTGGATCAGTGCTTCGATTTCATCCTTCAACTTAATACAATTCCTGGTTGAATGCCCGTGGTCCCGGTGGAAAAGACAATACTGGCTCTTGTCTCTTTGATAGCGAGCATTGCTAGCTACTTTTACTTATTTAATTTAGCTAGTCTTTTATGATGTTTGGGCCATTTTATTGTGCTTTATTGTTTATTTTGTAGGAAATGGTTGATTGGAGCTATAATGTCATATTAGAGTTAATCGGGTGCTCGGGGCGTGAAAAGATGCAAAGGAATGAAAAGAGTAAAAGAGGAAAAAAGTCAAATTTCGGTCAACAGCAGGCTAGCGTCGAGATGTTAGCTCTTGAGCGTCTCGACGCTCACATTCCATATCAGATTAGGCGCGTAAAGCTCACAGCGTCGAGACGCTGTGATAGGAAGCGTCCCGACGCTACCGTTTTTCCTTATTCAGAACGCGCGTATAAGAGGCAGCGTCGAGACGCTGTCTTGACAGCGTCTCGACGCTATCGGCAGAATTTCCCTATTTAATCTTTCTTACTTGCTACGGATTGGGGGAGGCCAAATTGAGAGAATTGAACCCTAATTTCGACTAGAGACCTACTGTGGGAGCTGAAGCAAGGATGAGGACCGGGAATTTCACTTGGTGGCGTGGATATCGAGACGGGGACGTGCCGGGATCGACGACATTAAGTGTTTCCTTTCCTTTTACTTCTCTTTAGCTAGATTTTATGGCTTTTACATGTTTAGTCAAGCTTGTAATTCTTTTCATGAGTAGCTAAACTTGTAGCTTAGGGATTGATGTAGTTGATTAAGTTTATGGATTGATTTATGGTTTAAGTTATGCAATGTTTATTATGTTTGTAATCTTGATTTAATGCTTTCGATTAATTGGCCATTAGTTGAATGATTTAAGTTTCGAATCTAGCTCGGGAGAGGGGATTTGATTTAGACTTACTCAAGATTGCATGACTAAAGTTTATTTTCTAATTCGTGATGGTTTTAGATTAACTTTAGAATTGGTTAAAAGATCTCATTGCCTTGCATGTTAATAGACTTAGATAGGGATATCAAGTTGGTTAATTTGCATGAGAATCAATTATACTCGGGAGAGGTAGTTGTGATTAAAGGGTCTTTGGCTCATAATTTCATTGTGTATAATAACTTATTCCTTAAAATCAATCCTAAACTAAATCGGCGAAATCAATTCCCTAAGTAGTTTTCTCAATTGAATTTCCATTCTTTTTACTTGCTTTGATTTGTTTTTTTATCATCACATATTCATCACTTTCTAATCCCTAAATAAAATTGAGCGAGATTATTCACAATACTTGATTTGCTTAAAAATCCAATCCAGAGGACGACACTCGTATTTATGAACACTTTATTATTACTTGACCCGTGCGCTTGCGGTTAGGAAAAGTCGACATCAAGTTTTTGGCGCCGTTACCGAGGATTGACACATTTAGCTAGATTGATATTGTGAAAAAATTGTTTGATCTTAATTTAGGGTGTATTTTTACCTTGTTAGTTGATTGCATTTTTTCCTTGTTTGTTTTTCTTTCCATATTTGATTTTCTAGGTTAGTTTTTCTTTTAGTTGTGAAATCTTTTCCTTATTTGTTCTTTTTTTCCTTTTCTAGATTAGTTTCCTTATTTGTGTTTTGCCATATTTATTTTTTTTTTGCATTCGATATTAGGTTTTTTTTTTGTTTCCTTTTCTTGATTATATTTTCCATATATTAGATTAGTTGTTTTCTTTTCTTTGTTGCTTTCCATAATTATTTTCTTTCCGTTTTAGGGTAGTTTTGTTTGTTTATGCGTAGGGATAAAGATTTAATTTTAGCACCCTTGGATCCCGAGATAGAAAGAACCATCCATAGGCTTCAAAGGGAGAATAGAGAAAATGTTCAAATGGCTGACCAAAATCCACCTGAGGAGCCTAGGCCTATTAGAGATTATTTTCAGCCTGTGTTTCAGGGGCAACAGTCGGGGATTGTCTATGCACCGATTAATGCCAACAACTTTGAGCTGAAAACCGGTCTCATTCAGATGGCTCGAGACTGTGCATATAGAGGATCGCCCATCGAGGATCCAAATTCTCATCTTAAATCATTCTTGGACATTTGTGGGACGGTAAAGATTAATGGAGTCTCTGAGGATGCTATTCGTTTACGTTTATTTCCCTTTTCTTTGCAGGATAAGGCACGAGATTGGTTGCAGTCTATTACTCCTGGGAGCATCACCACCTGGGATGCTTTGGTCCAGGCCTTTTTAAAGAAATTTTTCCCTCATGCAAAGACAGTCAAGCTGAGGACCGAGATTGGGACATTCCAACAACAATATGATGAGCAGCTGTTCGAAGCTTGGGAGCGATTCAAAGAGCTAGTGAGGAAGTGTCCTCAGCATGGTTACCCCGATTGGCTTCAGGTACAATTGTTTTATAATGGTTTAACTCCTAGTACAAAAACTATCGTTGATGCAGCTGCAGATGGGACTCTGTTGTCCAAGACCGTGGAAAATGCTCGCATACTTCTAGAGGATATGGCCACCAACAGCTATCAGTGGCCATCTGAGCGGTCTACACCTAAAAAGATTGCTGCTGGAGTGTTTGAGGTTGATAAAGTAAGTGCACTCCAGGCCCAGATGACTTCCCTCGCTAATGCTTTTATGAAATTTTTAGGTACAGGGAGTGCGCAGTCAATTGAATCAGCTGCTGCTTTAGCATCTAGACCTCAGGAGGAGACCATTGAACAGGTTCAGTATGTATCATATTCTAATTTTAGGGGATATAATAATAATGTTACACCTACACATTATCACCCTAACAATAAGAACCATGAAAATTTCTCTTATGCTAATACTAAGAATGTTCTTAACCCACCTGGTTTTGCCCCTCAAACTCAAGAAAATAAAAAGTTAGATGATCTTGTTGGAGCTTTCATTGCAGAGTCTAGTAACAGGACAACCAAATTAGAGGAGGCAGTCATTGCTATCAACACCACGGTGAATGGCCACAGCGCTTCCATCAAGAACATTGAGACTCAGCTGGGACAGTTGGTGAATGTTGTAAGCACCATGAATAAAGGTAAGGCCCCAGCTGAACAAGAGAATCCCCAGATGGAGTATTGTAAGGCAATCACTATGCACCAGGAGGAATCTGAAGAGGAACCTGAATCTGAGGACTATGAAACGCCTACAGGGGAAGCTGAGGAGGACACATCATCTGATGAGGCTGAAAAGCCTGAACCTGAGCCTCCTATTCCTTATCCCACACTGTTGGTTCCCAAGGAAAGGAAAAAGAAAAAGAAGAAAAAGAACAATCAGGTTCAGTTCGATAAATTTATGAATGCTTTTATGAATCTGAATATTAATATTCCTTTTGCAGAGGCATTAGAGATGCCCCAGTACAACAGGTTCATGAAGGAGTGGTTAGCAAAGAAGCGAAAAGAAAAGAAGGTTGACACTGTATATCTTGCTTCCACATGCAGCACTCGAGTCCAACAGAAGGTACCTGAAAATGTAGTAGATCCAGGGAGTTTTTCTGTTCCTTGTAGTTTTGGTACTTACTCTTTTAGAGCATTATGTGACTTAGGTGCTAGCATTAATATCATTCCTCTATCGTTGTGTAAAAAGTTAGATATAGGTGAGATTAAGTCTACTCCTGTAAAGCTCCAATTGGCTGATCAATCTGTGGTGAGACCAGTTGGTATTGTAGAAAATATGTTAATCAGAGTAGGTAGATTTTTCCTCCCTATTGACTTGTATGTTATGGACATGATAGAAAATCCTTCGATGCCTGTCATATTAGGACGACCATTCCTCGCTACTGGGCGAGTGATTATAGATATTGAGCGCAGGGAGCTCACTATTAGAGTCAAGAACGAAAAAGAAATCTTTAAAGCAGTTGAAGACTCTAAAGATGAAGTGTTTTTCATGGGCTACAGGAAAGGTGCAAGAAAGAGCACATCTGTTGGATTCACAGAACAAAAGCCTCCTTGAAGCATGTTCAACACGTCGAGCTAATGACGTTAAACAAGCGCTTATGGGAGGCAACCCAAGTAAGTTTACTGTGTTTTCTTGTTGTTTTTGATTTATTGTTTGTTTTTGTTTTGTAGGTCTTGTTTTCTTTCTCTCCTTTGCTTTCAAGCTTTCAAGATTCCAAGATCTCAAGCAAGAAGTCATCATCATTCCAGGCCAGTATTGTTCACTCCTGTCATTCTTTTATTGTTCTCATGCTTGTTTATGCTTTATTTTCTTTATACATTGAGGACAATGCATGTTTTAAGTTTGGGGGTGGATTAGCATGTTTGTGGAGCCCTTGAGCATCTGAGTTCGGGCTATAGTTTTGAGCTTTCTTTGAATTATGCATATGGTTGTTTTCTGGATGCTACTTTTGCATGATTATGATGTCCTAGGATAGGCTTTCTTGTCAAATTTCAAGCTTGTGATGAGTTGTAAGCATAAGTGCCCAAAAAGGGAGACTTTTTAAAATTTTTCTAGGAGATGGCTTGCATAAGTAGAGTATTTGTCTTGGCTAGATTTGGATTTGAATGCTTAGGAGCGAATTATTGGGTTCATATGCTTGTTGTCACCTCGATAGGTGTAGGGAAGAGCTAAAAAGTTAATGTTTTGCAAATTAGCATGTTTGATCTTGCTTAGGAGGAAAGAAAAGAATATTTGCTATTTATGCTCATAAAGAAAAATCATTCTTGTTGTTACTGTTGAAAAGAAAAATTATTATGCCATGACCTGTGCAAAGTTTGCAATGTTTAATAAAGTTTAGGCAAAAAGAGCTACCCATGTTGTGATCAGTTAGGCCAACCAGAGAAAACTCAGGTTAAGGGTCCCTACAATGGGTGTGTGAAAGCTAGTGCCACATATACATGCTTAATTTAATTGTTAATTATAAGCACCTAAATTTGGAGGAAAACAAACTAATTTGTTCCATTAACTCATTAGTGAAACCTTAGTGCCAGTGTAGAGGGAAGATGAGCTGAGAGTTTAATAATCCAATCCCGGGCTAGTAGAGTCTGATCTTGTTGAGTTAGATCTCGCTTGTACAAGTTAATTTTGAAAAAATTTTAATTTGTCTCCCTCATTGGTCCTTGTGTGCATGTCTCTTGCTTGCTTGGTTATTGACTTTTGAGCCTTGAGGATTGAGTTTTGATTGTTGCATCCATTCTTCCATTGTATGTTTGATTTGTAGTTTGCTCGAGGACTAGCAAAAGCTTAAGTTTGGGGGTATTTGATAGCGAGCATTGCTAGCTACTTTTACTTATTTAATTTAGCTAGTCTTTTATGATGTTTGGGCCATTTTATTGTGCTTTATTGTTTATTTTGTAGGAAATGGTTGATTGGAGCTATAATGCCATATTAGAGTTAATCGGGTGCTCGGGGCGTGAAAAGATGCAAAGGAATGAAAAGAGTAAAAGAGGAAAAAAGTCCAATTTCGGTCAACAGCAGGCTAGCGTCGAGACGCTAGCTCTTGAGCGTCTCGACGCTCACATTCCATATCAGATTAGGCGCGTAAAGCTCACAGCGTCGAGACGCTGTGATAGGAAGCGTCCCGATGCTACCATTTTTCCTTATTCAGAACGCGCGTATAAGAGGCAGCGTCTCGACGCTATCGGCAGAATTTCCCTATTTAATCTTTCTTACTTGCTACGGATTGGGGGAGGCCAAATTGAGAGAATTGAACCCTAATTTCGACTAGAGACCTACTGTGGGAGCTGAAGCTAGGATGAGGACCGGGAATTTCACTTGGTGGCGTGGATATCGAGACGGGGACGTGCCGGGATCGACGACATTAAGTGTTTCCTTTCCTTTTCTTCTCTCTAGCTAGATTTTATGGCTTTTACATGTTTAGTCAAGCTTGTAATTCTTTTCATGAGTAGCTAAACTTGTAGCTTAGGGATTGATGTAGTTGATTAAGTTTATGGATTGATTTATGGTTTAAGTTATGCAATGTTTATTATGTTTGTAATCTTGATTTAATGCTTTCGATTAATTGGCCATTAGTTGAATGATTTAAGTTTCGAATCTAGCTCGGGAGAGGGGATTTGATTTAGACTTACTCAAGATTGCATGACTAAAGTTTATTTTCTAATTCGTGATGGTTTTAGATTAACTTTAGAATTGGTTAAAAGATCTCATTGCCTTGCATGTTAATAGACTTAGATAGGGATATCAAGTTGGTTAATTTGCATGAGAATCAATTATACTCGGGAGAGGTAGTTGTGATTAAAGGGTCTTTGGCTCATAATTTCATTGTGCATAATAACTTATTCCTTAAAATCAATCCTAAACTAAATCGGCGAAATCAATTCCCTAAGTAGTTTTCTCAATTGAATTTCCATTCTTTTTACTTGCTTTGATTTGTTTTTTTATCATCACCTATTCATCACTTTCTAATCCCTAAATAAAATTGAGCGAGATTATTCACAATACTTGATTTGCTTAAAAATCCAATCCAGAGGACGACACTCGTATTTACGAACACTTTATTATTACTTGACCCGTGCGCTTGCGGTTAGGAAAAGTCCACATCACTCTTCTATCGGCACTCGACTTCATCCTCCCTGGGAATTTCAGGAGGCCCGTATTTCGAATCTCCATCAGTACTTGCTCCTGCGGAACAACAGTTGGGGTGTATTTTTCAAACTTACCGAAAGGAGGTGCTCCTTGGTCTGGTCGGCCTCGGCCATTGTCTACTCGACCTCGGTCTGCTCGGCCCCGGCCTCCCTCGTCGGTCCGCTGCCTTTTGTCCTTTTTACTATCGTAGTTAGATGAAGAAAATCTCTTGTACTCTCGTTCCGACTTCTTTGACTTAAGTAACTCCTCTGCGCTCATATACTTCTGTGCCCGGGAGACAAACTCCGCATAGGTTCGAGGTTGGCTCTTACCTATCGAATTGAGCAGTCTTTCGTCTTCCAGTCCGGCTGTTATGGCTACTAGGGTTGCTCCCTCGCTGTATCCCTCAACCTGCAATGCTTCATCGTTAAAACACGTTATGTAATCACGTAAACTCTCACCTGGCTGTTGTTTGACTGTTAAGAGGTTTATGTGAGGCTTGCGCAGTTCTCTGGCTCCCATGAATTGTGCAAGGAATGCTCGGGCTAAATCCTTGAAACAACTGATGGATCTCCTTTTCAACCTCTCAAACCAGTGCCTGGTTGATCCTGCTAGGGTGAAAAAGAAGGCACGACAGTTGATTGCATCTAAAACGTCGTGGAAGTCCATCCAGCTTTTGTAGGTATTTAGATGTTGGATTGGGTCTTTCTTACCATCATACGACTTGAATGTAGGTACCTTGAACTTCTGGGGCACCTCAGCTTTCATGACTTCTTCTGTGAAGGGTGGGTCGACTTGGTCGATTAGTTCTTCCATGTCTTGCCCTCCCGAATCCTCAACTTCTGCAGGTCTCCCTGAGGATTCCCAAGCTCCTTTAGTGTGTTTAGAAGCTCAGTCTTCCAAGGGAGATGGTCTTTCTTAGCCTCGGCCTCGGCAGCTTTGGCCTCGGTCGGCAGCTCTAGCCTCAGACTCGGCAGTTTTGGCCATTCTGCGCTTTTTCTCGACTAGATTTCTCAGGTCTGTTCTACGGCTGGTACTTGACTCAGGGCTCCTCAGTACTGTGCGCTCTGTGTGCTTCAGCCCCCTGACCTTGCTGGTTGCGCTGTTGGTCTTCCTTCCTTTGGACTCTGTCTCTGATTCATCCATGTATTCGACTGGATTTTTCCCCTTCTTCGGGTCTTTAATCAAGCTCCCCTCATGGAGTTTGGTGTTAGGGCCGGGTTTATCCAAGATTTTGAGTATTCTGGACAAACTCCGATTCATTCCCTTCACCTCATCCTCAAGGGTGACAATTTTGGCGTCGGCATCCTCTGCTCGGCCGCGGCCTGCTTGTCTCGGTGACCCCTGGATGCTGTCATCGCCTCGTGACGCCTGCGGCTGGCGGTTGTTTTTCGAAGTTTCTGGGTTTGGATTTCAACTTCCCTTCTCCATCCTCTTACTCATGGAGTGACCGATGTGCAGATTTGGCAAGCTTTCTTCCCCACAGACGGCACCAACTGTTGATGGTCGATTTTGGCCAGGGGATCTCACCTGACCTTCACGTGCCACCAACGGTAAATTTGTAGATGAGAGGGGGAAGACGTGGCCTGCAAGACAGTAAACCTGCACATCGGTGTGGTGCTCGCCACACCGGCTCCGATGCTTAAGTCAGCAAACAGAACGGTAGGGAGTGGAAAAGTAAGAGCAAGAGGAGGGAGTAGAAAATGTAGAATAGTGTTTAGTGATAGAATTCGGAGTCCCTTCTTCAGTGGTGAAGAGGGGTATAAATACATGTTCATCCTCCTAGTGTTTTTAGGGTTTCGGAGGCGTTTTAGGTCAAACCAGGCAAAACCGGGGCTGACGGAGGCGGTAGGGGCCTAACGGCATCGAACAGACTCGCCCCGCGCGAGCGGGCCGAGCAGGGGGTCGGGCCAAAAACCCGACCCCTTCGGTCTTGGCCCGTCCCACTTGCTGGTTTTGCCTCCTTGGTCCATCTTTTAGCCCGATTTCTCCCCGGTTGTCCTCGTCAGCTCCTTGTATATCGGGGTGGTCCAAAATTGCCTATAACAAGAGAATTGTATTTCTTTTTCCTTAGTAATTCTCTAGATTTTAACTTTAAAATGTGTACACTTTTTATGTATAATAGGTTATGTTGTAACATTTTAATATTTAATTGTAATTCAAATATGGGTTTCAATCTTGGATGTTAAACGTATTATGAGAGATTTTATCTATTTAATTTTTTGGTTACTTTTGTTTTTTATTAAATTTCTAGATCTAGAAAATCCTATAAATACCTCTCACACCAAACACTTTAAATATAAGAAACACAACAATTTCTATCTTCTTTTCTTTCTACTTTCTCATATTTCTCTCATTTGCTCTTTTAAGAGCAATTGGCCAAAAGAGGGGTGTTCTTTGTTGTGGAGCCTTTGAGCTCAACCTCTTAGTGCAGAGTGGTTTGAACTATACAACGTTTCAGTTGGATTGTTGTATCCTGGAGGGGACAGGCTAGAGAATATCTGTTGCTCCGGTGGTTGATAAATAATTATACACCACAGAGGGCTTGAATATCTTTAAAGAGAACGAGATACCCGCACCTCAATCTAATTGTTTACGTGTTTGTTTTTCAATATTTTCTTCATTTCCTTTGTTATTTGTAATTTTTCCCAACAGGTTACTAATGAGTAATGAATTATTTTTAAATTATAAAAGTATTTATTATTATTTTTTTTTTTTTGGAAAAAATGGAAATTTCTATTATGAAGAATCCCATCTCAAATAGCAAATTTTCAAACTCATCGCAATTATTAGAAGAAGAAAGGGACTGAAATTTTCTAAGGATTGGGATGGACCTATCTTGTCACCATGTTATCCTATTAGCAAATTAACTTTTACATTTTTTTTAGGCTAAATATACGTTGTAGTTCTTAATGTTTAAATTTCTTTTCATTTTAGTCTTTATTATCTAAAAATTTTCAGTATAGTCTCAATATTTTAATATTTTTCAATTTAATGTATCACGTTGAAATTGATAGATAATAAACTTAAATGAGATAATACTTGGTAAATTAGTGAAAATTTAGAGGAGAAAAAATGTCAATTAAGAAAGAAAAGTTTTTAATTTTCTTTTTTTTTTTTTAAAGAAAATGGTAGAAATTTCAAGTATTTTTTCCTAAAAGATTAATTTTTTTCCTTTAAATTTCTACAAGTTCACTAAGTATTATGTCAGGGGTTAATATTTACTAATAATGAAAGATTAAACTGAAAGTATTTAAATATAAAAAACTGTATTTAAACTTTTTTAACAATATGATTTCTAAAAAATATAAATCTTCTTATAATTTATGAATCTTCTTATCTTTGTGAGTGGAAAAATCTTTATAAGACCTTCTCAAAAAAAAAAAAAATCTTTATAAGACACCAGACAACACATGCATAATTGTTTAGCCTAGCAAGCAAGAAAGTGACTTTCACCAACTTTATTTATTTGGATAATTGTAATGGGTGGCAAAAGTTTAGTGGCTAATTGCAGATATAGTAAGTTTTATAAAAAAAAGTGCAAATATAGCAAAGTTTTTAAATCATTTTTCTAAATTTCATTCTTGCCCCTGATGATCTTTCCCGTACGTTCCTAATTCCTTATCCTCTTCCCTCTTTTTGCAGGTTTTTTTTCTTCTTCTTTCTTTCTTTCTTTCTTCTTCTTCTTCTTTTTGATCAGTTTCTTCTTCGTTTTTCAACTGGTTCCTTCATCAGCTTCTTTTTTTTTTTCTCGATTTGGTTTTGATCGTATATCTATCTGTATATATCATGTTTTATAAATTACATGTCTTATATATCATGTATCATAATTATATTGACATTACCAGATAGTATGTTTCATATATATCATATTTGTCTGATACATATTCTGTGGTTCATTCCATGTATTCATCTTCAAGGTAGCATCAAGCTTTTTGGCTGGAAAAATGAGAAAAGGACTCACTCTCTGGACTCCCTCTCTCCACTTACGGTTCAATTTGAAATATGGAAACCGTTTGGTTTCCTTTCCTTATTTATCATTTCTTTTTTCTTAATGCAAGAAAATGAATGAGGGCTACACCGTAAAATCTCCCTATCATTTGTGTAAAACAATTGGGTCATTGGACCTTTTATGAAAAATATAGGAAACTTGGACATATCTGAAATATGGGCCTCATATAAGGGCTATATGTGTACTTTATCTCTTATTTTGGCCCATATTGCTATCCTTGCAACCGATCCTATTTATTTTCCTTTGAAAAAAAAGAGTTAACTACGAAAATAGACAAAAATAAAAGTTGATTTTGAAAAATAGCAACTGTCTATATTATTTAGATAAATGGCCAAATCAATTTTTCGAATTAAAAAATATGAAATATTAAGTTACAAAAATACCCTCTATCGAAATATAACTAAAAATATTGAATTAGTAAATCAAATCTAAAATTCAAATTAAACCAAAACATTGAAACTTGGCTTGTAACAATTAGTGGTTTTTTTTAAAACAAAAAAAAAAAAAAACTATTTTTAGCCTCTTTCACACAAAATATATATATCCTATTGGTGGAATGAGACCTTTCTATCTCTCTCTAATTTTAATTAATTTGATACTAATTGTATTCTTATAGTAGGTTAATCTCACTTCAACATCATTTTCTTTTTTTTCTTTATTAATGAAATGAACAATACTAGATGTAGCACTAAAATCTAGACAATTAAGAGAGAAAAGAGAAAATGAATACTTTATTTTATCTCTCCTAATTGTCAACGTTTTTATGATCTTTACACACCAGTATGCAACCAAATATTTTTCTAATGAAATTTAAAAAGGTAATAGTAGAACGAGATATGATTTTCCAATTGTGGTGTAACGCCCTAGGATTTTAGAAGCTAACCCAGCGACATTACTAACTCCTAGACCAAAACAAACCGTGAGCACCGAAAATTTCGGCAGCATAACGGCACACATTGGACTAACCCAAAATTTTTACTTAACCTGCTAAGCAAAAGAAACACTTCTAAGTAACATTATTCAACAAACTCCATCAACTACAACACAACAGGGCCTCGCAGAAACTAGCAACCAGACAGGCCTCGCATCACAACTGATAACGACTCAGAACATAGCTTAAGCGGAACTTACGTCATTAATCAATTTAATTCAACTTATTGGCCAATAACTGAATGGAATAATATGGTTCATTAAAACAATGCAACTAAACCTAGAGACTAACAAAGGTAAATCAGAATTAACCAAGCCCAACATCTTTCAAAACGACAAGCACATCTACCCTAACTAAACCAAGAGAAATAAATGGACAAGAACAAGCTACAAGCTATGGTTTCTCCTCGTAAGCCTCCTCCGCATCACCACGGTCCACGCAGTCATCATAACCTGCAAAATCTGGTAGTTGGGGGGAGAGAGGAGGGGGTCAGTACACTAAGGTACTGGTAAGCAGCCCCTACCTGAGAAGCCATCAAACAGCAAACAACAAACAACATGCTTTTCATGCGCAAACAACATGCTTTTCAAAGCGGTAAACATACTAACATGCTCAACTGCTATTAAACAAATGACTCTTCTAAGCCATAGCTCATGCATTTCTCTATGCAACTCGCTAACCACACAAGCTCCACGAGCTCACTCAACGCTCATATCTAGCCCTCACATGGCTCTTCACACGTGATTTCCGCGTCACGCTCCGCAAAACTCTCCAAGACTGACCCTTCGAGTTGTACCGATCCCTGACCATTTATACCCAGGGCCTCGACACTTCTCTACAGAGCTCGGCATTCGACCCTTGACCATTTATACCCAAGGCCTCGAACTGTGCATCGACCCTTGACCATTTACACCCAAGGCCTCAATGACTAAGCAACGTACTGACCCTTGACCATTTATACCCAAGGCCTCAATACTTGCCTCAAGACTCATCACACCGACCCTTAACCATTTATACCCAAGGCCTCGATGCTCCTCTTTATCTAACATTGGCATATTGACCCTCGACCATTTATACCCGAGGCATCGACATCCAATAGTGATATATCAGTCCCCGACCATTTATACCCGAGGCCCTGATAATCACTTTACTTTCCTCGAAACAATATCAGCCCTCGACCATTTATACCCGAGGCCCTAATATCCCAATTACAATGCTAGTCTTCTTCAAACCAATGGTGACATGTCACCCCTCGACCATTTGTACCCGAGGTGCACTGACATTCACCCATCTTGCCCTTTTCACATTTTAGGTCCCTGATCTCTTTCTTACAACTATCTAGAATGCATATGCCCTGCAACATGCTTCTAAATCATGTACTATGCCACCAAGCATATACATATCACATCAAGCTACCTAGAATACAAATGCCCTGCATCATGCTTCTAAACTTATGTTCTATGCCCACCAAGCATACATGCCACAACATAAACTCACTTAATGCACAACTCATGAACTCGCAATAACCTAGCATGTTTTGCAACCAAACATCACAACAATAATCCACGCTATTCAGAGATTTCATATATACATAGCCTAGAAGCAAGAACACTTTACATGTATATATAAGCATAGAAGTAAAAGCATGGAAGAGTTATAAAACAAGTAAACATCCAACGTGCATCATGCAATCAAACAGACTCATCAAATAGAAACTACTTACCAATGAAGCGCTCCTAAGCGAACCTACAAACCAACCGGACGAACTGGAAGAACCTAAGGAGTCCGAACTACAACCAACAACTCCTAAGGGTTAGGAAATAATTAAAGCACCTAATAGACTTTAATAAAGGAAACGAAAGGTGCTGGAATTTACCGTTCAGCGTCCGAAAGACCTCGAACACGTGTTGTCCAGCAAGCGAAGAGGTTTAAAACCACTTGCTTAGAGGCCCTAAGCACTGGGTGTTCAAGTTTAAGGCCAAACGAGTGATGGGTCACGAGGCACGGTTGATTCCGAGTCCAAGACGACACTACACAATGCTGGAAAATCAAGAAATCAATCCTAAAACCCAATTTAATGCTGAACAAGAATGGGTAAACTGAATTCGAACTCAAAAAACATGGGTCATCGCTGAAACTTGAAGGAAAACGAGTGGGTGGAAGCTAAACTTACCGAAACGGCCAAACGACACAAAAAGGGACTAGATTCGCGCGGGCTTGCTGCTCAACCTAACCAACCACGCGAGATGGAGAGAGAATGACCCACGACTGCTTGCAACGAGCAGCCACGCTCGGAGAAGACGCCAACCGCGAGTACAAGGCTGCTGGAACGAAAAGGCCGCGGCTTCTTGCGTGGGTCTTGCTACTCGGACAGAACAGGACGCGAGAGGGAGAAGAAAATCGCAAGAAAGAGAGAGAGATTCGCGAACTTGAACTTCCGTGGGTCAAAGCCTTCTGTCGCGGGACTACCAGCGAACACCACAAGAATTCGAGGAAGGGCTTTGATGAACACCCACGATCGCGACACCTGATACGCACGCGCAGATGAAGAAAAGAGAGGGAAACGACGGCTGAACGTGCGGCGACGACTCACTGGAGAGAGGGAGACGCCGGAGAAGAAGCCCACGGGTGGCTGGCGGCGCAAGAAGAAGAAGCTGAAAGGAGAAGGGGGCTGGCGGCTAACTTCACACAAGAAGGAGGGAAAAAGATGCTTTTCTTTTAGGGTTTTCTTTTCTTTTTTTTTTTTTCCTCTTTTCCTTTAAAAGAAACTAAGAATGAAAACCCATTCTAATTAGGATTTAGAATTCTAATTAGAATACTAACCCCTAAAAGGTTTGGGAAAGAAATTAACCCAATTGATTTAGGATTTGGGTCTTTTGATATTTAAAATAAATATCAAATATTAAACCTCTAACTTTAGGAAATTAAAGATTTAATTAGAAATCTCTTTCCCCTAAATTTTAGAAATTTAGTTTAACGACCCAAGGCTAAACTTATTCTAATTTCCAAATTAGAATAAGAAGACCCACTAAATTAAAAAAAAAAATGGCTCGATTTCGAAACGCGGGGTGTTACATGTGGCCCCCATCAAAACTAAATATTATATTCCTTCATCCATAAGGATGGGAGTAGGACATAATAAGACTTGAAAATACACTCTTTACCTCTGACCACACAAAAATCTTCAAGTAAATATTAATGATCAAAAGTACTAGCTAGATCATTCAAACAAAAAACAGTACTAATAATTACAAAAGTAGTTCTGATACAAAGCACTTGCCATTCTTGAAACATACTCACACCTTTTTGGAGTATCATATATTTTAGTTTTGCATTAAAGTTACAATCATACCCAGCATCAAGTCACTTGGCAGATTTTTAAGCAATGCTCCTCTTGATAAAGACTGCAAAAGAAGGGAAAAAGAAAGACAACTTACTGGGAAAGATGGTCCAAATAACTTTTTAGTACTCATACACAAATAAGTATGTTTGATTGGATAGGATGGATTATGTGAAACTAATAGAAAACAACATAAATACAAACAATAATGACTAAACACAAGATAAATGTAGGATAACTGTCTCAAAACCACCAACTGAAGTCAATAATATGTTTTTTTTAGTACATCATGTTGGAGGTGGGGGATTCGAACCTCTGACCTCTTCGTCAATAGTACATGTCAATGAGTTTTCTCTCTCGTTTCTCAATGAAATAAATTTAAACAAAAAGACTGACATTATCACCGGAGAAGAAATTTTAGAGAAATTATTTGATGAGACCGGTATAATGAGACATGTAGTTTTGCACTATTAGAGGATGTAAAAGAAAAAAATTATCAAAAGTATCTCGACCAGCTGTTATTAGGGATAGATAAATTTAAAAATGTACATTTGAGGATTTTAAAAAGACAACCAAATTGTGGATAATTTGTCCTCTTTCTTTTTTCTCATTTTTCTTCTTTGTTCAAATTGATTTTGATTTTGATTAATATATTATTAGATTGAGAAGAAAGAAAGAAAGAAAAGAAAGAAAGAAAGAAAGAAAGAAAAAAAAAAAGAAAAAAAAAGATAATTCTCTTATATAGATTTCTAAGCCCTAAGTGTAGAAATCATTTCCGTGGGACCCATCTACTTTTAATTAGAATCAAATTTTGACTAGCATTCTAGATTGGGCAATGTGCATCAACAACAATCTTCCAAACTATTATTAAAAAAGACTATTATAATTTTTTTTAATTCAGCAAATTTCAAAGAGTTGAAACTGAAATATCCAATTTTATGATGAGAATTAAAATTAACTATTATTTTATTATTATCATTTACTCTTAAATTATAAAATATTTTGAAATTATACTCAATTATTGATTTTTTTTTAGTAAATTTAATTATAATCTCAATCATAAAATTGAAATATTTGAAATTTGAGAATGAGAATAAGAAAGATGAGAACAAAATGATTGTAAAATAATTGTCAGAATACTATAATATTAGATAAAATCAAACCCCAAAACCATGGTCTATCATCTCAATAATTTTTATGCTATGTACTCATAACATAGCTCTTAATCTTTTATCATTTTAAAAGTTGCACTCTATATTTTGTAGAAGCCATAAAAAAGTCATATATGCCATAATAAAAACCATTTGTATATTTAATGACAAAATTACTAAAATATAAACATTGATGTTGTTGTTATAGGTAATTTTGGACCACTCCCATATACAAGGAGTTGACGAGGACAACCGACCAAAAATAGGGCTGGAAGATGGACCCCATAGGCGAAACATGCCAGTGGGTTAGGCCAAGACCAAAGGGGTCGGGCTTTTGGCCTGACCCCCTCGGCCGAGGCCGAGCTCAGTTGCCTCCGTTCGATCCCTCCTGCCTCTCGGTGTCCCGATTCCGTCTGATTTGTCTCGAAACACCTTCGAATTCCTAAATATTCTAGGAACATAAACAGATATTTATTATTTATTTGAGTATAACATTCGATTTTGTGATATTAAAGTTAACTCGTCTGAGTAGATAAAAGAAGTAGAAAGGAAAAAACAAATGTTTTAGTAAAATTTTGTTGCTAAATGGGTATTAAAAATACGCTTCAGTATTGAATTTTTAACATTTTCAAATTACCTTTTGCTAATCGTTAATATTAATTGATTGATGATAAGAATTGACATAAATCTTTTTTTTTTAAAAAAAATGAAGTCCAAATTTCTTTTCTTATATGGCCTAGACTATATTGAAAACTTATATTAGAAGATATTTATTTTTCTGTTGAAAAAAAAAATTGAAATTAAAAATATTAATTAATGTAGGCATCTCTTTGCATTTTGGCAGGGCATGGTGTGCTCATTGCTTTATGCTGTTTAATTGAAAGGACATTTATGGACCACTATCTAATACATGGAATCTTGAATAATAGTGTCATGCTACTTTTACTAACACTTTTAAATTTGAATAAATTTAAAGTTTAAAATTTTTGACCAAAATGAGTATAGCTCAATAGTAATTGACATGTTGTTGAACTAAAAGAAAAATTTGAAAATTTTGAATTTATTAACTTGCCTTCAATTTTTGAGTTTGTACTATACAGAGAATTAAACATGACATATTCTATCTTAGATTTTCACATCTTTTATTTGCATATGTTTTTATTAGTAAGATATATAAATTAAAATGTTGGATGTTGAATAAGTGTCCGTTTGGGCATAGCTCATTATATAGATAAGACATTAATGATCATTCTAAAGGTCGATGGTTCAATTTTCTACCTCGTAATTGTTGAACTAAAAAAAATTATATATATAAATTTGACATTGTCATTAAGCAAATCTATAAAGATATTCAACATCCTAAATAGGAATCCACAAAATTAGAGATTTGAGTTATAATTTACTGTTTTATCGTTTTTTACCAACTTTTTACCAACTCATCATGATTAAAGTCAACCTAAATATGACTTAACTGATTAAGGTAGATTATATTATCTATGAACAGATAAAGAGGTTTCAAATCCACCCCACATGTGTTTGAATTCCAAATAATAAATCATAGTTTTATTTTTTATTTCCTTTTTGATTTCATAAACTCATCAATGGTTAAAAGATAAAATTTTCCTCTACTTCACCACATAAATAGTCACTACCACTAAAAAATTGGTAGCTTTTTCTTTCATAAAAAAAAAATAGTAATCTCTTTTTCTTTTTTTCCTTCTTTTCTAGTTTTCAAAAACATAATGTTTAGGTTTATGCCTTTTGCATGTCATTGGTAGTATGTCTTTATTGGTTGTTTTTAATTGGATTGGAGTTGAGCATATAGGTTCAATTGTTTGAGGTTTAGTCTTGATCTATTAAGCATTCATTCTTGGAACCTTATTTTGTCTAAAACTTGGACTTTTTCTTTTAAGGGTCTAGAACTTGGACTTGGAATGATTAGTTTATTCATTCTTTAGAATTTTGATTTTACATAAAAGTTTGTGAAGTTTTATTTTATTTGGAGCTTGAGGATGCTTTTTTGTTTTCAAATGGAGTGGAGTTTATGGTTGGTTATTGGAGTTCAATTTTCTTGTCAATCAGGTGTTTGATAAAAATAGGTAGCTTTCGTTGTTCTCTCATGATGTTGCCTAGCTAATTTTTTTGAGATGTTATACAATAGTAGTTGATCGGAGATTTTTTTTTTTCCTTTCTAATCAGTAAAACTGCACACCGGTGTGGTGCTAGCCACACCGCCTCCGATGCTTAAGTCAGAAAACGGAAGGGAGAGCTAGAGAGTAAGAGTAGGGAGTCGAGAATAGAGTTCGGGTCCCCTTCTTCAGTGGCGAAGAGGGGTATAAATACCTGCTCATCCTCCTAGAGTTTTTAGGGATTCGGAGGCATTTTAGGTCAAACCAGGCAGAACCGGGGCGGCCAAAGGCGGTAGGGACCAAGCGGAGCAGGGGGTCGGGCCAAAAACCCGACCCCTTCGGTTTTGGCCCGTCCCACTTGCCGGTTTCGCCTCTTGGGTCCATCTCCCAGCCCGATTTCCCCCTGTTGTCCTCGTCAGCTCCTTGTAGATCAGAGTGGTCCAAAATTGCCTATAACATTTTTTTTTTGAAGGGGATAGAGTGGGACATATAGATAAATTTAAAATGTTAAAACACAAATTTAACTCTAAATATCATATAGGTAGATCATATTTTAAAGATAAGAGATCCTATTACAATACAAGCCTGTTTGAGTATAGTCCAACTGATTAAGACATTATATTCTTGACAAGCGGATGTTAAGAGGGCAATCCTAATGCTAGTTCTTCTTGGGAGAGGAGAAGAAGCCCCCACCGGTGAAGAATTCTTTTATGATGTCATTCCCAATTTGGCTCCTTGACGGTGGATCTCGAAAGGGTTGCCTTGGATGCACGGCTCTCTTGTCGGAGTTCTTCTTTTCGTCGTCGTCGCCGCCACCGCCTTTCTCTTTCCACCTTTGCCCTTCACTTCCCTCACTCATTCTGAAATGGTGTGAGGGGTTGAAGAATGGGGTATTATTTATAGCTATTATATCCAATCACACATCAACACGTGGGTTATTTTATGACGTATGTTTTGGGGCCCACCATGATGTAGGATATGACGTGTTAGTATCATCCACTTGGATAGTAAACAACATGAGTCTTCCTTTGGATTTTGAACATAAATCTTTTCCACTAACCTTAAAGAGAAAGAAAAAGAGGATTCTAAATTCAAATATGTCGTTTCTTTTGATTACTCTCATTTTCAATGTTTTAACTTTAGTTAATTTGGTGCTGTTCTTTTATATGGTATATATGGAAAATCTTTGTATATATTATATAAATATTTTAATTAGATGCCCATAATATCTATAGATTATATTCTACAATTATCTCTTTTATTATTTTCTCCAAGTTTCTCTTTTAAATTCAGATTTAAAGAAGATTTTCCCTTCTTCTTAGGGAATTGTATCTGTATAGTGGTTGTTTGAGTCTTTTAAAAATAGATACACAGGTGAATAGGAGACTCTAATACATTTGTTCTGTACTTCTTCCTCCTCTCTACTTTTTTTTTTTTTTTTTTTTTTTTTTTGAAAACTCCTCCTCTCTACTTTGTTGTTGCTTTCTAACAAGGTTAAATTATAAAAAAAATACCCATAAACTATGGGATTTGTTTCAAAAATGCCCATGAACTTTAAAATGTTTAAAAAATGACCACGAACTTTAAAAAGTTTCAAAAATACCTCTGAATTTTAAAAAAAGTTTTAAAAATACCTTTTTCGTTAATTTTGGATGGAAACCGTTAAAGTTTCCATTTAAAAAATACCCTTGAACTTTCAAAAAAAAATAAAAATAAAAAAATAACCTTGTTGAAAAATGCTTCTTTTTTTTCCTTCTCCCACTGTAAATTCATTCTTCTTTCATGAAAATTAATGAGAAACTTATTTATCATGTATTCATAATCTAGGAGTTTTTTTTTTTCTCTTTCAACACATACCAAGAACTTGGCTAGATTTTCATATCGAAACTTCAAGATGACTTTTGTTTTGTTCTTGAAATTCTACATGTGTTTGACTTAATTTGTTGGTAGCCTTTTCAATATTATTTCTCACCAACCATTACCCATTAGCTTTCTTTATATTCATTTTATGAAAAATAAATGAAACTATTGTTGTATACGAGTTCTAACAATTCTTAGCTTAAATATCAATAATAACAAAATCATTTATAAAACTTTTGATTAATTAATCTTATAAATTGGACCAAATCCACAGTCTTATAGACTTCTTCTTATCACTAACATACACAAAGAGGGATAGGAAAAAGGAAATCATGTTTTTTAGGAAACAAAAAGGAAATAATATATATATATATATATATATATATATATATATATATATATATATATATATATATATATATATATTGTTTTCTCACACTTATCTTCTTTACACTTTTTAAAAGAGAAAACTCGATTTCAAAGTCTGTTTTTATTTGGTATTGTGTTGCACACAACCTTTATAAGCAAAGTTTTGCATTAATTTTCATGGAGAAAGAATTTACTGTGAGAGGAGGAAAAAAGAAAAAGCATTTTTCAATAAGGGTATTTTTTTTTTTTAGTTCAAGAGTATTTTTGAAATTGAAACTTTAACGATTTCCATCCAAAATTAACGGCAAGAGTATTTTTGAAACATTTTTCAAAATTTAAGGGTATTTTTAAAACTTTTTAAATTAGTTCAGGAGCATTTTAAAACAAACCTCATAGTTCGGGGGTATTTCTTATAATTTAGCCTTCTAACCATACATATTTAATTTCAATTTTGTTTTCTTCTTCTTTTTAGAGTCATACTTGCTGACTTAATGGGGATGCCTATTGTGGAAAATCTTGGTAGATATTTGGGAGTTCCTTCGACCTTTAGTAGAAGAAGGAGAGATGATTTTAGAGACATAAAGCAGCGAGTCTGGCAAACTCTTCAGGGTTGGAAGGGTCATTTCTTTTCTGTGGGTGGTAAAGAAATTCTAATCAAGAGTATTGCCCAATCTATTCCTTCATACATAATGAGTTGTTTCCGTCTCCCTAAAACACTCTGTGATGATTTACATGCTATGATGGCCCGATTTTGGTGGGGTGCGACAGATTCAAAACGGAAGATCCATTGGAAGAAATGGTCTCAAGTTTGTCTCCTAAAGGAGATGGAAGGGTTAAATTTTCGAGATATGGAGCTATTCAACAAAGCTCTGCTGGCAAAACAAGTGTGGAGGATTTTTTTTCAAACCCAACGTCGCTAGCATCGGGGGTCATTCAAGGGAGATATGCAAATCAGATGTCCCTTTTGCATGCTCCAATTAAGGCCAATTGTTCGGTGTTTTGGAGGGGCTTTGTATGGGCACGTGATCTTTTGACACACGGTCTAAGGAAACGAATCGGGAATGGTCACTCTACACATTTTTTTACAGACCCATGGATTCCAAGGGGAAGTACTTTTAAACCAATAGCGATTCCTGGTGCCTTGCAACACGGGTCTAATTTAGTCTCTGATTTCTTTACTCCTTCGATGGGATGAGATATATGTAAATTACGATCTGTGGTGATTCAGGAAGATGTGGATGTTATAGAAGCAATTCCAATTAGCACGACAAATGAAGAAGATAAATTGATCTGGCACTTCTGTTCGAGTGGTATGTATAGTGTCAAGAGTGGATATAAGCTGGCGAGAAGATTGTCAGTTGATTTTGAATCAACTAGTACTAATGAGCAGAGTTTGTGGTGGAAGGTTTTATGGAAAGCAAAAATTCCACAAAAAATCAAAATATTTATTTGGAAAGCTTTCCATGGTTGTTTACCTACTCGGTATGGTCTATGGAAGCGTGGCATTGACATTTATCCTGCATGTCAAAGTTGTAAAGCCAAATGGGAAACTGTTGACCATGCTTTGTGTGGATGCAGGAGGTCCAAACAGATATGTGACAACATGTTTCCTCGACTGGATGCCCATATTCCGGTTGGTAATAATTTTGCGGATCGTATCATTTGTCTTGCTAAGGGCCTTCAGATGGAATCTTTTGAACGGGCCTGTATTACTTTTTGGACCTTATGGAATGATAGGAATAATTTTGCTCATAACGTTCCTATTATGGATTGGTCAAAAAAGTGCGAGTGGATTTATGACTATTGGTCAGAATACAAGCCAAAGCAGTCTGTTGTTGACACAGTGGGGCAACAGATGGAGACAAATCATTCGCTAGTGGGCATTGGGGCGTCCTTCGGGGAGCAGGTTGCGATGGTTTCTTTATTTACAGATGCTGCGATTCAGCCATCGTTGACAGGTGCAGGTATGGGAGCTGCTATCCTTGATAATTGTGGGCAAACTGTAGCAGCAATGGAACTCTTTGAGGAAGCTTCACTCTCGGTCCTGGCCGCTGAAGTTAAGGCAATCGTTGAAGGTTTGAGGTTGTTACAACGCATGGAAATCACTCATGCTAATGTCCAATCCGATTCATCAAACGCAATAAAGATGATTCGTGGCGATATTCCTAATATGTCTGAGGTTTATCATTGGGTACAACAAATTCGGGCAATGGGTACAAAGTTTCAAGAGTTATCTTTCATTCATGTATCTAGAGAATGCAACGGACAGGCTGATCTGCTGGCTAAGCATGCTCTGGATCACCGAAATTCTATGTTATGGATTCGAAATGTTCCTCAACAAATTTTTTCAATGAGTGGTTCTACTCATTGCACTTGTAATGCTCTCTTTTCTATCACTTAATGAAATGATATTCTTTCTCATAAAAAAAAAAAAAAAAAAAAAAAAAAATTGTAGAATGACAACTTTATGGACTTTCCGTTTAATTAATGTTCTTAGTGGAATGGTGTAAGATTTAAATTAATTGATTCAATTTTTTTTTTTGAAACAATTAATTGATTCAAATTGTAAAGTTTAGAGGTGTAAAATGTATCGGTTATTATTCAGCTAATAAAAAGTTTTGGTTAAATTACAAGGTTAGTTACTTTTTTTTTTTTCTTGATGATAGCTTGCTTTTTCTGAAAGCAACTGCCGGAGTTTGGTGTTTTTAAGACTATTATGGGTGCATATGAACGGACTTCTGGACAGTGTTTGAATTATGCTAAATCTATGATGTGTTTCTCTCCTAATGTGCAGCAAGATACTAGTAGGTATCTCAATAGTATTCTCCAGATGAAAGTTGTGGCTCACTTCGGGACGTATCTTGGCCTTCCATCATCTTTCTCTCGGGGGAAGGTAAGAATTTTCAATTTCTTTTGGATAAAATATGGTCAACATTGCAGGGGTGGAAAGGAAAATTTTTCTCAGGGGAGGGAGGGAGGTATTAATTAAGAGTGTGACACAAGCAATTCCTACATATGCTATGAGTTGTTTCTGATTGCCAAAAGGTTGGATAGCTCGTGTGTCTAGTTTGTGTGGCAAATTTTGGTAGGGATCCACGGATGAGCACAAAAAAATTCATTGGAAGAGATGGAAGGATCTATGTTAGCCAAATGAGGTAGGTGGTTTAAATTTTAGGGATTTGGAAGGTTTTAATCCGACGTTGTTGGCTAAACAGGTGTGGCGAGTGATTGATAATCCTAACTCACGTGTAGTCCAAATTATTAAAGGTCGCTATTGACCTACATTTCCTTCCTTAGATATATCAAGTCGTAATAACTCCTCTTATTTTTGGAAGGGTTTTGTTTGGGGCATGGGGCTTTTGAAAAAAAGGAATGATGTTACTTTTGGAAAATGGGCGATCTATTAAGATGTTCTCAGATCCTTGGCTACCTCGCCCTTCTACGTTTAAGGTAATATCAACTAGTCCAAGCAATACCTCCATGATGGTGGCAGACTTTATTTCTAATTCCCTCCGCTGGAACGTTCCAATGTTGAAGCAATATTTAGATCCAATGGATGTTGATGTGATTAGTTGTTTGCCTATCAGTGAATCAGCTCCAGACAAATGGATTTGGAAATATGATAGGCATGGTACGTATTTCGTTAAGAGCAGCTACAAATTGTTTATGCAATTGAATCAAGAGGGCTCGATGTCGAATTTTGATAGTCAGTGGAGATGGTGGAAGATTTTATGGTCTCTCAAAATTCCAAACAAAATTAAAATTTTCGTTTGGCAATCGTTTCATAATATTATCCCTACCAGAGTTAATTTAAGCCGCCATCATGTTGAGACTGAGGAGATGTGCCCGTTGTGCAGAAAAGAGCCCGAGACAACCGACCATGCGCTATTTCGGTGCAAGAGAGCAAAGAAGATATGGGCAACCTTAGTCCCTAATATTCATGAAGAGCTTCGAAACCAAATGGATATTTAGGATAGGTGGTATAATTTTAGTAAGTCATACTTAGTTGATGGACTTGATCTCCTTTGTATAGGAGCTTGGGCTATTTGGAATGATCGAAATTCGATGATTCATAATAAGTCCATTCCTCCGGTTGAAGGGCGTTGCGCCTGGATTTCTGATTATTTGGCAGAGGTTACCTCTGTTAAAAATTGTTCCTCGAAGCGGAGGCAACAGATGGATGAAGTTAGATCATTCCTCCAAGGGAATGATGATATGGTGATTCATGTGGATGGGCTTGTGATTTGAGGGAGCATCGCGTGAGCGTTGGGGTGGCTATTCGGAATTCAGGTGGTACTTTAATTGCGGCTTTACATAGTCCTTTAGTACCATTTGTTAATATTTTTATGTGGGGAGGCATTGGCCATTTTAGAAGGTCTTCGTTTGGCGGATCACATGAATCTCATAAGGGTAAAAATTTTCTCACATTCTCTTTCTTCGGTGATGATGTTAAAGATGGAAACTGTCGTGAGTATCGACGCCGCCTCTATTATTTGGGATGTTGAAAGGAAGATGGAATGCTTTAGGTCGGTAACGATTGAATACGTGAATCGAAATTATAATTTCTTAGCTCATACACTGGCTCGTTAGAGTCTTTCGAATGGATCGATGTTGTGGTTATCGACTTTCCCTTCTTGGTTATCTGAGATTGTTTGCAATGAGTTACATTTGTTTGTACCCCTGTGGGGAGATTGTTCTTAATGAAATTGCACTTTGTTATCACAAAAAAAAGAAAAAAAAAAAAAAAAAAAAAAAAAAAGTTAGTTCCTTTGTGTTTATTTGATCTCTAAATTTTAAAAAGGGAAAAATACATTTTTAGTCCCTGAGGTTTGAGTTAAGTTACACTTTGGTCCCTGAGTTTTCAAACTCAACAAAAATACCCTTGAGGTTTGAGATAAGTAACATTTTTGTCCATGTTGTCCAGTTTGCCGTTAAATGCTAACGGATCGCTGACGTGACCATATTTTTTAATTAAAAAAAAATTATTTTTTTATTTTAAAATAAAATAAATAAAAAAAAATATTATTATTATTTCATTTTTATTTCTTTCTCTCTCCTTCTTCCTTTATTTCTTCTCTTCTTTCTTCCTCTTCTTCAACCCACCCACCAACACACTTGCCGCCGCCGGCCGGTCGCCGGAACTTTTCTATTTTTTTTTCTTTTCTCCCCTTCTTCTCTCTTCTCCCACTTTTCTTCTTTTCGTTTTCTTTTTTTTTTTTTAAGATAGAGGAGGGACCTCCCTTCTCTCCATTTTCGGCCGGAAACGAAAGAGGGAGGTCGTCCCTTCTCCCTCCCCGTCCAGATCTGAATGGGGAGGCCCTCCTCCTCCGTTTCCGACCGAAAATGTAACACTAACCCTGTACCCATTTTGACACACGATAATCGGTCACTATGAGAGCCATAAACATGTTTTCTATATATAACGCCACACCTAAAATTGATTTTGTTTGTTTGAAAACAATAAAAGTGTACGTTTGATGTCCAATTGATGGTCTCCTTCCTAATTTTACGAGTACATCCATGCACACATTTAATTTTATACAATAGTGGACCCTCTTTAACTGGAACAATAATATTTTTGCTTGCCATTAATTATTTGGGTGACGATGGTGATACTAGTGGTAATTTTCTTGTTGTCTTTAATTGTTTTGTCCTAGTGTGGATAAATACCAATGTGTATTGGATGTCATCTGTGTTTGCATGGGCAAAAATTTTGTCAATATTATAGGATTTCCTTCATCCTAGGTAGGTGGCCACCATGGATTGAACTCATTCCCTCTGAGTCCTTTATTTTTTCTATGGTCCATATGGTCTTTCTTTTTCTTGCGTAGATTACAGACTCTTTCTTGAATTTTGACTATGGTGTCTATTTAGTCCCTTAATTTTAATAAATTTCAATTATGTCCTAGAAGTTTGAACTTTGATCTATGTAGTCCCTAACATTAACACGGTTATGCCATTAACACAACTTTGAATGTGGATGCCTAAACAAAAGAAGGTGGCATGGTCTATAAAGAAATTTGATACATTGCTTAAAAAGTATGGTATGTGATGCTGAAACCACTTCATTTTTTCTCCAACTATAAACTTCCTTATGTCATTTGTCTACATGTCGTGTCAAATTAGTCAATGTTTGTAAGTAGACATGTCATATCCAATGCCATTATTTAGCTAATGGTATTACAGATGGGACTACATAGAATCATAAAATCACAAAACATAATTGATCAAACCTTTTAAAGTTTAGGGACTAAATACAATCATCAAACTTTGGAGTTTAAATTTGTAATCTACCCTTTATTTTGTTTTCTTGGAATGCTTCCCTCGTTACAATATCGTAGATGGCCGTTACAATGACCGTTCACATCGTCGTCGTTTCATAGAGAGCTCAAAGTTCCAGATGATGTAAATCTGCCATGAATGTAAATTTTGTTATACCATTGCTTTTGTAGTGCATTTGTATCCTGATCCAACTCGATAGGAGTTGGAAGTTACTCTTCTAATTGAAAAGCATTTTGTATGCATCAGCGATTCAAATTATAGCATTGTTTGATGAATGCAGTTATTACTTGTTATGGGTAAATTTGGACATAACTCTAAAGTCAGAATGATAGAAGCCTAGAGGAAAAACAAGCCCACGGAGGCCCAATTGGCCTAAATCAATCTCTAGGGCTACTCACTCCCCTAAAAGAAGGGGGAAACCCTAATTTCAGCTATTAATAGAAGAGGTTCACCCCAAGTCAAGGGGGACTCAACTTGGTATCTATTTTCTTCCTCTACATTATTACTTTCTTGCTTCACTTTTATGGTCTCCCAACTGACTTAAGCATCGGAGTCGGTGTGGCAAGCACCACGCTGCTTAGTTTTCTCTTGTTTTGCAGGCCATGTCTTCCCATTCAAATAAATTATGTCACGTGAAGGTCAGGTGAGTCCCTTGGCCAAATTTTGGCATCAACATTACTCTCCTTTCTTTGTATCCTTTGGTTTAAGGAATAAAGAGCAAATCTTGGTAAGATGGTTGTTGGCTGGTATTGGCTCGTCTCTTCTTTTCCCTCCTAATCGTATTGTATCTTAGGACTGAAAATATGAGAAAGTCGTTTGTCTTAAACTTGATTCGATAAATGAATTTTGGCCCTAAACTTTAAAATTTATGTGCTATCGCTTGGTTGATTAAATCTTTTTATATATCGAGTATTCTTGTGATTTTAACTTCGAACTTCAATGAAAACCATAAATACTTTAACTGTTGAGTTATGTTCATGTTGGCGATGTAAGATAAACTATTTTGATAATATTGAATGAATTATTACTAGTAATTTGTTGCAGTGGTGCTGAATCTTTTACCTGCTTGACATTGTGATTTAAGTTTGAGTATTTTTATGAGTGAGTTTAAACATTAATCTTTTGTTGATTTTGAGCATTTTGTTGGTTGGATTCTGTGTGGTTTATTGGTTGGGTGGGTGAATTTTTTTATTGGGTTTTGACCAAGTATTTATCTCACATGTGGTGTTCAAATAAATTGCTGTTTATTTTAGAAGTGCCATGGGTTGAAATGCTTATGAATCAGTAAACCATACCTTTTTTTTAAAAAAAAGATAATTTTGAGACATTAACAATATCGTATATGTAGAATAAAACATTTACATTCAAAATGGTTGTCATATGGAGTTTTCGTTACTTCAGATGCAAGGAATGTTAAAAAAAAGGCTACATGTTCTAATTAGAACAGAACTTGTACTAATGATCAAGATATCTGTTGTTCAAACAAATCTTCTACTTCCACACAACAATCCTAAACCATTTCAAGTTAATCTTTGTATTTTGAATTTGCTCACTTTGGTTTCTTTGTGCTTTTAATTTTGTTCTATTTAGTCCTTGTAATGTTCAATTTTAGTTTGTGCACTTTCTTCCTAATACACGTTTAAAGCTAATTTTTATTGAAATTGTTTAAATAATAACACATTTTAACCTATATATGTATAAAAGAGGATTTATATTAAAACACGACAAATGGAAATAACACATTTTTTCCACGTAACTATAAGAAAGAGTATTGTTGAGGCTCCGTTTGATAATCATTTAGTTTGTTAAAATTAAGTTTAAAACCACTACTTCCACATATAAGTTTATTGGTTTTGTTATTTACTTTTTTTTTTCATGATTTAAAAAATCAAGTTAAGTGTTGAAAACTAAAAAGAGTATTTTGCAAAAACTTATTTTTGTTTTCGACATTTGACTTAAAATTCAAATGTGTCCTCGATAAAGATGAAAACTATTGTAAAAAAATTGAAAGAAAAAAAAAATAATTTTAAAAAACCAAAAATCAGATGATTAACAAGCGGGACTTACCTTTTTCAATTTTACTTGTTTTAAAAAACATGGATTTAAACCACAAAAACCAAATAATATCCAACAAAATTTTAAAAGGTGGAATGTGGCTTAAGATGGAACAAAGTTCAAAGTAAATTTTGATATCATGTATGGAAAAAGAAAACAAAGAATATAACAAACACGTGTTCTCTCCTCGCCACGAACACCGTCGCCGCGCCCAACGCGCCCACGATCTTCTTGGAAGCTTCGTCGACGAGGAATATGAGCTCTCGGTCGAACACCACTGCGACGAAGAATCCTTCCTCCGGCTTCGATCCGCAGTTGAATTTGGCGTTTGTTAAGTCCCAGTGTATCTCCATTTTGCTCGATTCGACGTCGACGATCTTAGATCCTTCTTCCTCGAGAACAGCCATGGCTTAATGTCGACATTACAGAGGCAATGATTTGTGGAATTTTCGATTTGAAGAGAGAGGCCCTGTTGTCAAAGATAAAAGTGTTTAGAAACAAAACACAAAACTTGGCAGTAGATACACTCAGTAAAGATGGAATGAAATCTGATGCAAAAATTTATTGATATGAGGGCTTCTTAAATACACAAAACAAATAACAAATTATCTAAAAATAGGAAATCAGTTCAAATTTTTTCTCCTAACATAAAGCATGCTAACAATTCCCAAAAGACTAGGACCCTACCAAACTAACTCCAAAAGACTAGGACCCTACCAAACTAACTATGGACTTTGTAAAGAAAAAACAATTGCATTAATCTGTAACATTCGCCCCCTTATTGCAAACACCTAACTTCTCTCTCAAATAAGTAAACTTTTCTAAAGAGAGTGACTTTGTAAACACATCAACAATTTGTTCTTGAGAACTGCAGTGTTCCATCCTTATGCTTCCATCAACTAACAACTCTCGTATGAAATGATGTCGAGTATCAATATGCCTTGTACGGTTATGATGAACTGGGTTTTTGGCCATCGCAATGGTGGACTGATTGTCACAGAAAATTGTGGTAGCCTCTTTTTGATGTTGTTTCATGTCACCTAAAATCCTTCTCAACCATACAGCTTGACATGCTGCTGAAGTGAGCCATGTATTCAGCTTCAGATGACGATAGAGCAATAGATGGCTGCTTCTTTAAACACCATGAGATAGCATTTGATCCAAGTTTGAACAAGTATCCAGTTGTGCTCTTGTGATCATCAAGAGAACCTGCCCAATCACTATCCAAAAAACCAAACAACTCAAAATTATTAGAGTTAGTGTACTACAAACCATAAGAACATGTCCCCTTCAAATATCTAAGCACCCTTTTTGTTGCACCGTAATGCATTTTGCTTGGATTCTGTATGAACCGAGATAGAAGACTTGTTGCTTGTAAAATGTCAAGACGATTGTTTGTGAGATAAAGTAAACTTCAAACTAAACTTCGATAGATTTGAGCATCAACTCTTGCTTCCCCATCATCTAAGCTGAACTTCTGATTTGCGATCATTGGAGTTTTGGCGAGATTGCAGTCTCTTAAGTTAAACTTCTCCAAAAGATCTTTCACATATTTCTTTTGAGAAATGAAAATTCCAGGTTCACTTTGTTGCACTTCTAAGCCCAAAAAATAGCTCATACAACCCAAATCAGTCATTTCAAATTCAGATTCCATAATATTCTTAAAGTTATTAATCAAGGCAATACTATTTCCAGTGTAGATTAAATCATCCACATAAAGACATACAAGTAATAGCTCACCAGCACCTTTGGTTTTGACATATAACGTGGCTTCACTTGCACTCTTTTGAAAATCATTCTTGCTGAAATGACCATCAATTCTTTCGTACCAGGCCCTCGGCGCTTGCTTGAGGCCATATAATGCTTTTTGCAACTTGTACACTTTCAATTCCTCTCCTTTAACTTCATAACCTTTGGGTTCTTGCACGTACACTTCTTCCAAAAGACCACTCATAAAGGCTGATTTAACATCAAATTGATAAACTTTCCACCTGTAGTTAGCAACCACAGATAACACAGTACGAATAGTATCAAATCTTGCTACGGGAGAGAAAGTTTCTTCAAAATCAATACCTTCACGCTGCATATAACCTCTCGCAACCAATCTAGCCTTATGCTTCTGTATTGACCCATCTGGTTTGAGTTTAAGCTTGTATACCCATTTTAGCCCCACAATCTCCTTGTTTGCTGGCAAGTCAACAAGCACCCATGTCTTATTCTTCTCTAATGCTTTCATTTCTTCATCCATTGCATTGCACCAAGCAATGGACCTCACGACTTCCTCGAGTGAATTTGGCTCTTCAACCTGTACAAGCTGGCATCTTTCTGTTTGCTCGTAAACCTCCATTAAAGATCTCCATTTTCTTGGAGGTGTACCAGAGGAAGAGGAACTAGGTGATACTAAGCTTGAGGAGTTGTGAGTGGATTCTGGCGTTGAAGGACTTGACATGACAGGATTACCATCATTTTCTTCTAAAATTGGCTGGTTGACGAACTCATCATCTTCTTGAATAATGGTTGGACATTTCTGCATTTTATCCCAATTCCATGTGCTTTTCTCATCAAACATAACATCACGACTGATCAGTAATTTCTCAGAATTAGGATTATAAAATCGGTAACCTTTTGTTTCCAAGCTATAACCCAAAAATATGCATTTCACACTATTGTCATCAAGCTTATCTCTCTTTTGAAACGACACAAGTACATAGGCAACACAACCGAAAACTTTAAAATGTGATACCTTTGGCTTTCTCCCATGGAATTCTTCAAAAGGTGTTTGATCTATCAAAGCTGATGTCGCCGATTGAGCACGTAAGCAGCAGTGTGAATTGCCTCGGCCCAAAAGCATTTCGGGAGATTTTTGGCTTTAAGCATGCTTTTGGCCATTTCAACAAGACTCCGATTCTTCCTCTCCGCCACTCCGTTCTGTTGAGGAGTGTAACTTGCTGTCAATTGCCTCTTAATGCCAAACTCTTCACAGTAATTATTGAATTTTGTAGAGAGAAACTCTCCACCACGATCTGTCTTTAGAAATTTTATCACATTTCTACTTTGCGTTTCAATAGAGGATTTGAACTTCTTGAAGATCGAGAACACCTCTGATTTTTCCTTCATGAAATAAACATATACCATTCTACTGAAATCATCAACAAAAACCACAAAATACCTGCTACCATTGAAAGAAAGTGTTCTCATGGGTTCACAAACATCTGCATTAATTAATTCGGCTAGCTTTGAAGCTCTCATGTTACTACTCTTTGGAAAAGAGTCTCTGTGCTGCTTCCCAACCACACAACTTTCACATACTGTATCAACACATGTTTTATTGCTGGCAAACCATCTACCAAACTTTTATTAGATAACAAACTCAAACTTTTAAAGTTGAGATGTCCATACCTATGATGCCATAACCAGGTATTATCCTCCACTGAGGCTACAAGTGCCTTCTTTTCATCATTCAAAACAAGTGGGAACATGTTGTTTCTTGCCATGGAAACTTTCAACAGCAAATTCTTCTTTGTTTTGCCGGTAAAAACGGCACATGAGAAATCTTCAAAAATCAATGTGTAACCTTCCCTCAAGAATTGGCCAACGCTCAGCAAGTTTGAGTCCAACTCTGGAACATAGAGAACATTTTTTATGCATCTATTTCCACAAGATTTCAGCTTTACAACTCCTTTCCCTTCTGTGTTACGAATCGTACCATCTACCATCTTCATGGTTGTTTTGTCTGACCTGTCCAAACTGACAAAAAACTTTGATTTCGCAGTCATGTGACTGCTACAACCACTATCCATATACCATACATCAGAGTTACACGCATCAGTAGCATAACAAGCAAGGAACAAACTTTCAGATTCTTCTTTATCTTTTTCTTCAACAAACTTTGCTTGTTTTTCATGTCTTTCTTTCAAATAACAATACTTCTTTATATGTCCAGGTTTATCACAATAATAACACTTAAACTTACGGTTTTGAGTGTCACCTTTGCCATCTGAGGTTTGACTTTTGTTACCTGATCATCCACCTCCTCTGTTTCCTCGTCCTCCTCTTTTCCCACGGTAAGAATTTCTTCCACGACTATTATTACTGTTATTGCGCTCATGACCAGTGTCATGATCATTTGAAATTTTCAATTTGGTCTGGAATGCCTTTTCTATTGAGTGCTCCTCATAGCTTTTAAGCCTATCTTCGTGGGATTGCAAAAAACCAAGCAGTTCATCAATTGTGAAAACCTTCAGGTCCTTAGACTATTCGATGGCAGCAACAGCGGCATCATACTTTCGCGTCAAACTTTGCAACAGCTTTTCAACAACTGTTTGATCTTCCATCCGCTCACCATACTTCCTCATTTGATTGACTATAAGCATAAGATTGTTTGAACAGTCATGTACAGACTCTCAATCTTTCATGCGAAAGGTTTCAAATTGCCTGCGAAGTGTTTGAAGTTTGACTGTGAGCACTTTTGACGTGCCTTAATACCCATTCTTGAGTGAATCCCATGCTACCTTTGCTTTCGTTGCCGCTGAAATTGCATCATCTACAGCTTGTTGAATAAAGAAAAGAGCTTTGGCATCTTTCTTTCGCAGGTCTTTCAAGGTTTCAGCTGCTACACCATCTTCACTAAAACCATTCTCTACCAGCTCCCACAGATCTTGAGAGATAAAGAGAGTCTTCATCTTTGTGTTCCAAACATCATAATTTGAGCCTTGAAAAATAGGGATTGCCGGTTGAGAGATGTTCACTCCATTTGGAATGTTTGCCATCATGGAAACTTATCACACAGGCCTCAACTTAGCGGCTCTAATACCAAATGTCAAAGATAAAAGTGTTTAGAAACAAAACACAAAACTTGGAAGTAGATACACTCAATAAAGATGGAATGAAATCTGATGCAAAAATTTATTGATATGAGGGCTTCTTAAATACACAAAACAAATAACAAATTATCTATAAATAGGAAATCAATTTAGATTTTTTCTCCTAACATAAAGCATGCTAACAATTCCCAAAATACTAGGACCCTACCAAACTAACTCCAAAAGACTAGGACCCTACCAAACTAACTATGGACTTTGTAAAACATAACAAGAAAAAACAATTGCATTAATTTGTAACACCTACCCTATCAAATGTTTGGTCCATGTTAAAACGATGAATCTCAATCGGTCGCATAATTTGCACTGGTAGACGTAGGTGACTAGGTTCTGAGAAGCTTTACTGATACTCGAAGACGAAGAAGAAGAAGAAGAAGAATCTGCAATTTGGACGCCATTTTCGTCGAAACAAGAAGGAAAATCCTTCATAATAACAACGGAGATACCAAAAATTGAGTTGGATTATTCAGAATGCAATCGCTTCTACTTGTAGCTGTGATGAAATTGAAGGTGAAATCAACTGGAAATGCTGAAATTGTTGAAGATCAGGTTCTGAATTGTTCAATCTGATTTGGGGTTTCAGCCATGAAAGAGATTTAGAGGGAGAGATTTATATATAATGAAAGGGAAATGGAAGGAATTGGGAGTTAATTATTTTTTTAATTATTTTTAAAATTATTAATTTTTTTAAGAGAATAATTAATGGAATGATTATGGGCATTCTTTAACTGACATTAAGACATGCAGTTTCAAAGCTTCAAAATCACTACTTTAAAGTGCATCAACATTTGAGGGTGAGAGAATGGTATAATAGAGAGTGTTCGTCGGAATTCTCTCTAGGAGGGTGATTCTCAGTGTAACGATTCTGGCCATTATGGCCGGTTTCGATTCGGAATTATTTCCGATTATTGTCTCTGCCCACCAAATTCTCCCTGTCAATCACAGCAAAATATGGAAACCGGTGATTTGGATGTCAAAATTAAGACTCATTGCGTCGTTTCGATTGTCTACAAACTGGGCTAGAGAGATTTCAACACTTTTGTTGCTATATAGTTCGGGTCTTTGGTGGATCTTATCACTACATTGCTCTGCTAGTATACGGTGGTCTTCTATCCATACGACCTTAGTGTTTTTATTTCCCAAAAAAAGCCGATTTTGCAATGGACCCTTCGTCTTTAATGGATGATTGGTCAAAACTCAGCCTCACTCAGGCTGAAGAGGATGTTTCTGTTGATGCGGATCGTTCAGCGGTGGAGCAGACTGGGCAAATTTTGGGTTGTTGTTTGCTCGGTAAATTGTTGTTGCACAAGATGCTGTCTGCTGAAGTCAGGAGGAAAACGTTTAAAGCGGTGTGGAGAATTGATCGTGGACTACAAGTTGAAATCCTTGGTAAGGATATGTTTATTTTCAGGTTCAGTAATGAAGAAGATCTTGTCCGGATCCTCAACCAAGGGCCATGGTTGTTTGATGTTAGAATGTTATATTTCAGTATTATGTTTTAGGCTATTTTCCTGGTGTTTGCATTAGGAAAGTTTGTTATTGCTGTAGCCTTTTATTATTCTCCACGTGTCCCCTGGGTTGGCTTTATATTTCCTTTATTTTGCCTCTGTGATATTCATTCAGACATACAATATTCTGATTTTCTTCATCCTCTCTCTCTCTCTGTTTAATATCGTTATATGGTATCAGAGCTAAGGATCTATATCTTTCTGGAAAATGTCAACAGAAGCGGGGCCTTCATCATCGTCTTCAGCAGCTCCGGTTACACCAGTGGTCTCTCCTAGCACCCCAATAACCACACCAATTGTTACTCCAAACCAAAACCCCAGACATCCAGTCCAACCTCAATTTTCTACTCAAAATCCTCCCCCGCAACCAAATCAATTTCCATTGAATCAAAATCCTCTTCCTCAACCAAATTATCCCTATCCTCAGTTCACTCCTCCACAACCTAACTTTCAACCAAATTATTTTGCCCAACCCTATTACCCTCGTCCTCCTCTGTTTCCAGCTAACCAAGCTTATCCTCAAGTTCCAGCTGTTTTCCCCCCTCCGAATCCCTATCCCTCATTACCCCAACCCCTTGCTGTTAAACTTACCGACAACAATTTTCTATTGTGGAAAAACCAACTGCTCAATGCCGTCATTGCCAATGGTCTCTCTGGCTACTTAGACGAAACGATACCTGCTCCTCAGAAATTTCTCGATCAGAATCAAACACAGCCGAATCCGGAGTATGCTGGCTGGGAACGATACAACAGATTCATCATGTGCTGGATATATTCCTCTCTATCGGAAGAAAAAATGGGTGAGATCGTTAACTTAACCTCTGCTTTTGATATATGGACTTCCCTTACTCGTTCGTATGACTCAAAGACTACTGCTCGTATTATGGGCTTAAAGACTCAGTTACAAAAAATTAGGAAAGATGGCTTGACTGTTAGTCAGTATTTAGCTCAGATTAAGGACATTACTGATAAATTCTCTGCTATTGGTGAACCCATATCATATCGTGATCATTTAGCGCATATTCTTGATGGTCTTGGTGTTGAATATAATGCTTTTGTTACTAGTATTCAGAATCGGTCGGATAGCCCTTCTTTAGAAGATGTTAGAAGCTTGTTGTTAGCTTATGAAGCTAGATTAGAGAAGCAAACAGCTGTTGATCAACTCAATATTGCTCAAGTTAATCTCAGTAGCCTTAATCTTCAGCAGAATAATAATCGTAGATTCTTTAACAAGTCTCAGTTCAACCAGTTTAATCCACTTTCCAAGCCTCCTTTTACTTCCTCGAACCAACAGCCTTCCTTTTCCCAAACCAGTGTGTTAGGCAAGCCTAATTTCCCTACATCTCAGTCTCAATCTCCAGCTCGTTGGCCTTCCACAAAACCATATAACTCTCCCAACAAACCTCAATGTCAGATTTGTGGGAAATTTGGGCATACAGCCCTCATTTGCCACCATAGAACTAATCTAGCCTATCAAACCCCACCTCCACAAGCCCTGTATCATTCAGCTCACGCCTCTCCTTCTCCCATGTCTGATACTGCCTCTCAAGCCCCTACTGAATATAATCATCCTGATGAATCCTGGTATTTCGATTCTGGAGCAACACACCACATGACACCCGATGTTTCCTCTTTATGCAATCCAATTCCATACAATGGTGGTGAGCAAGTTACGATTGGCAATGGTAAGCAAATTTCTATCTCCCACATTGGTTCTACTTCCTTTTCTTCTTCTAAACCAATTCTGCTTCAAAATGTCCTTTATGCTCCATCTATTTCAAAAAAACTTGTTAGTGTAGCACGTTTGTGTAAAGATAATTTGGCTTATGTTGAATTTTACTCCTCATTTTTTCTTGTCAAGGACCTCAAATCCAAGAGAATTCCCCTTCAGGGCCGTCTTGAAGATGGTTTGTACAAGCTGTCTTCTCCATCCCCTCGGTCTGGTACTAGTGTTCCTTCGGGTCCTGCTGTTTTTGTTGCCTCTGCTCCAGCTTCTTCTCATTGGCATTTGCGTTTAGGGCACCCTGCAGCTTCAACCTTGAAGCAAGTTTTGTCCCTTTGTGGTGTCTCTTCTAGTTCAGCTAATGATTTTTGTAATGCTTGTCAATTAGCTAAAAGTCATCGCTTGCCATTTTCTTTAGTTCAAACAAAGTCTTGTGAACCATTTCAATTAGTTCATTCGGATGTATGGGGTCCTTCCCCTCAAGTTTCTATTAATGGAGCACGCTATTTTTTACTTTTTGTCGATGATTATACTCGTTTTACTTGGATCTATTTGCTTAAATCAAAGGATGAGGTTTTCTCTTGTTTTCTTTCCTTTCAAAAGCTCATTGAGAATCAATTTGATAGGCGCATTAAATGTCTTCAGACTGATTGGGGTGGAGAGTTTCGCTCTTTGTCTTCTTTTCTTTCCACTCGTGGCATTTTGCATCGTGTGTCTTGTCCATATACACCTCAACAAAATGGTCGTGTCGAAAGAAAGAATAGACATGTTGTTGAAATTGGTTTGGCATTGCTTGCTCACTCTGGCTTACCACTTTCATTTTGGAGTTTTGCTTTTCAAACGGCTGTTTTTATCATAAATAGATTGCCTTCCGCTGTTCTTAACTCTCAATCTCCATATCTTATACTTTATAAACATGTCCCTGATTATTCCCTGCTTCGATCTTTTGGGTGTGCGTGTTTTCCCTTTTTGCGTCCATTCAATGCTCATAAGTTGCTATTTCGATCTACTGAGTGTCTATTTGTTGGGTATAGTGCTAATCATAAGGGTTATCTTTGCTTAGATCCTATCTCTGGTCGGCTATACGTCTCTAGACATGTTGTGTTTAACGAATCTGTCTTCCCTTGTCTACTTTCTTCTTTTCGTTTTGGTTCTATTAAGTCTCCTCAGCCTGACCATTCCTTTTTTAATCCTTCTCCATTTGTTTTACCAATTTCTTCTCCTCCTGCCGCTTATGCTTCCGTCCCTTCTCCTTCATCTTCTCTAGTTCCTTCAGTGTCTAATTTTGCTTCACCCTCTTCTTCTATCCCACCAGGTTTTGCTTCTGCTCCATCGAACTTTGCTCACCATCATCACTCATCTACTGCCTCTCCTCATGTTACAAATCCATCTCCATCTCTGCCTTCATCTGCTGCTTCCCCTACCACTAGCTCCCTTCAATCCAGTGACACTCCATCTGTTTTGCCTATACATTCAGATCATTCCTTTGACCTTGATCCTTCCGCCACCATTCCCACAAATGTTCACCCGATGGTAACTCGTGCAAAGGCTGGTATTTTTAAACCCAAAGCCTGGCTTGCCTGTTCTTTAAACTTGGTTGAACCGACTAGTTATAAGATAGCGGTTAAAAGTGCTGAATGGAGGGATGCTATGGATAAGGAATATACAGCTTTGGTGCAAAACAATACATGGACTCTTGTTCCTAATTCTCCTAATCTTAAGCTTGTAAGTTGCAAATGGGTATATAAAATAAAGTTAAAGCCCGATGGCTCCATTGAGAGGTATAAGGCCCGTTTAGTTGCTCGGGGTTTCGACCAAACTCAAGGGATTGATTATTTTGAGACTTTTAGTCCTGTTGTCAAGCCAACCACTATAAGAATCGTTCTTTCTCTTGCTGTTCGGTTTAACTGGGTAATAAAGCAGTTAGATGTCCATAATGCCTTTCTTAATGGAGACCTACATGAAGACGTCTATATGGTTCAGCCTCCGGGTTTTGTTGACAAAGATAAACCTAATCACGTTTGCAAGCTTCAAAAGGCTTTGTACGGTTTAAAACAGAGCCCAAGAGAGTGGTTTATGAAATTGAGTTCATGTCTGCAAAACTGGGGCTTTTCAGCATCAAAATCAGATTCCTCTCTTTTTACTTTCAAGCAGAATTCTATCTTTGTTGTGGTTTTGGTGTATGTTGATGATATTTTAGTTGCTGGTAATCATTCTTCTTTCATCCAGAATTTCATCAAGTCTTTGAATGCCTTGTTTGCTCTTAAGGATCTAGGCAATTTATCTTATTTTCTTGGAATTGAAGTTCACCGTGATACTCATTCTTTACACCTTTGCCAGCAGAAATATTTTACTGATCTTCTTCATAGGGCTGAAATGTTTTCTTGCAAGCCAATGTCCACTCCAATGGCTGCTGGTACCACAATTTCAGCAAGTGATGGTGAGCTTCTCTCTGATCCAAAATCCTATCGCAGCATAGTAGGAGGGCTTCAATATTGTACAATCACGCGGCCTGACCTTAGTTTCGTAGTTAACAAAGCTTGTCAGTACCTACATGCCCCAACAACAGCTCACTGGAACTTGATTAAACGTGTTCTTCGGTATCTCAAGACAACCAGTAACTTTGGTCTTTCCTTCACAAATGCTGGTCCTTACTCTTTGTCTTGCTATACCGATGCAGATTGGGCTAATTGCCCCGATGATCGACGAAGCACGAGCGGTTACTGTGTGTTTTTGGGTGATAATTTGGTTTCTTGGTCTTCTGCTAAGCAAAAGGTTGTTTCTCGTTCAAGTGCCGAATCCGAATATCGAGGGCTGTCTAATGCCGCTGCTGAAGTGGTATGGATTCAATCTGTTTTGACAGAACTTGGTTTTCCTACCCCTGCACCACCATTACTACTTTGTGATAATATAAGTGCAACTTATTTGGCTGCAAATCCGGTGCTCCATGGTCGTTCAAAACATATTGAGATTGATCACCACTTTATTCGGGAGAAAGTTTTGCGTAAACAGCTTCTTGTTCGTTTTGTGCCCTCGGAAGATCAATTGGCTGACATCCTAACCAAGCCACTGCCTACTGCTCGTTTTCAGAATCTGCGTACCAAGCTCTCAGTCCTTTCTCGGCCGGTTTCGCTTGCGGGGGGATGTTAGAATGTTATATTTCAGTATTATGTTTTAGGCTATTTTCCTGGTGTTTGCATTAGGAAAGTTTGTTATTGCTGTAGCCTTTTATTATTCTCCACGTGTCCCCTGAGTTGGCTTTATATTTCCTTTATTTTGCCTCTGTGATATTCATTCAGACATACAATATTCTGATTTTCTTCATCCTCTCTCTCTCTCTGTTTAATATCGTTATATTTGACAAATATCTTCTAATTGTGGAATTCCTGATCCGTGCTCAAAAGCCTTCTGAGTATAGTTTCTCACTCGTGTCTTTCTAGATCCATTTTTTCGACCTTCCACTCGATTGGTACAACACGGAAATGGCAGAACGATTGGGGAATGCGATTGGAACTTTTGAAGATGTTGATAGTAGGAACGGGTTCCATTTTTGGGGTACAAGTCTTCGGGTACGAGTCTCTGCATCGGTGTTTCTCGGCCCCTTCGCCGTGGAGTAAAAATTAATCTAGACGGACCAATGTTTGGTAGTTGGATCCCGATTCGGTATGAACGCTTACCGGATAACTGTTCGTTTTGTGGCGTTATTGGCCATATATCGAGGGATTGTGGGTACTTTTATAAGTTTACTCGAGCAAGTAGTTCGGCCCCTCAGTATGGCGAATGGCTACGATATGGAGGAAGAGGAGAAATGATTGCACGATCGCAGGCGAAGGACCCCAGGCTTGAATCCATTGTTCCTCTTTCACCGGTTAATCCACTTTTATCTCAATCTTCGGTGGCTATGGATACCAGCACCTCAAATGACTCACCTCTTCTCATGCCCAGAGGATTTAGCCGGTCAGGGTGGTCTTTGCAGAAGAGAAGGAAGAGTTTTTCGAATACCAACCAACCAACATTCTATCGTCTTTCTGGTGGCCCGTTTTTTCTCCCACTGGACGAAAAGATCTCAGTCTGGTGTCCAGCATGCAACGATGGAAGCCTAAGCTAACCGGAGTCGTGATCGGCGCATCGCGACCACTGCCTAGTCTGGTGGGTGAAGGAAATGTTAATGGAGCAATTAATGCGGCTGTCGTTGAAGAGCTCGAGCAGTAATAATGGGAGAAGGCAATTAAGGAGTGTAACCGAAAGCTGGATCTAAAATTAAAGGCTATTTTAATTTCCAAAAACGGTGGAGCAAGTATTGGTGGTAGTGATGTTTCTCCAATGGGTCGTGGATCTTACTCTAAAGGCCCAACTATGATGGATCAAAAAAGTTCTTGTGTTAAACGTCTTGTGTTGGAGGATGACGGTATGCAATCAATTGTGGAGCCCATAATGACCGACAATAAAGGCCCAACTTTGGAGGTGCCAAATATTAGTTCTCCACGAAATTCGGTAAGGCTCGCTACTGATACGAAGGACATGGACGACAATAAAACTTCCAAAAAGAAAGGAGCAATGTGGAAAAAGAGAGCTCTGAGCAGGATTTGTTCCCTTTGGAATGATTCTGGACGTACATGTGGACCTGCAAAAACGTAAGAAAGGTCCAATACTTATTTCTCCTAACAATCATAGACGGTTGAAAATATTTGATGGCGATGATGATGTTAGTATTAATGATGAGGATTGTAATGAGGCGGGGACTACTGGACAGCCCCGCCAGGATATATGAATATTATCTGATGGAATGTTCGTGGATTGGGGAGTCCATGGGCATTCCGAAATGTGAACGCTATGAACTCGCTTGAATAAATCCTCATATATGCTTCCTGTCTGAGACAAAATTTCCATCTTCTGTTTTGAATAAATTGAAGTTAAAGTTGCATTATTCTGGTTGTTTCATAGTTGATAGAAAGGGTCTTAGTGGAGGGTTGTGTTTGTTATGGAAAGAAGAAGTAGATGTATCTATTCGAAATTTCTCCATTCATCATATAGATTCTACTATTACATGGTGTGGGAAACACTGGAGGTTCACAGGAATGTATGGACAACCGGATAATAATTTTCGACATGAAACATGGGAATTATTGAGAATACTACATAATGGGGATGATTTAGCCTGACTGGTGGTTGGTGATTTTAAAGAAATCTTATGGCATTCCGAAAAAGCGGGTGGTTCTTTTAGAGACCAACAGCTCATCAATGCGTTTATATGTGCGCTAGATGACTGTTTTCTCCAAGACTTAGGTTTCCAATGTGGGGTATATACAACATGGTGTAATAGGCGTGAAATGGACGATCAGGTGAGTACCAGGCTAGATCGGTTCGTGGCAAATCCAAACTTTTGTACTCTATTTCCCAACTACAAGGTACATAATTTGGATTGGGCAAAGTCTGATCATAGACCTATTCAATTAGTTATTGGTAGGAATCCAATAAAAAAAAGGTCTTATAGATTCCAATTTGAAGAATTCTTGTCCAAGCGTGAAGACTGTAAAGATATTATAATCAAATCAGCGGCATGGAGTCCAATTGACCGTTCGGGAATAAAGTTGCATCAGGATCTACATCAGTGTGCCAAAGCCCTTAATGGCTGGGGAAAACAACAGAACAAAGATTTACGGGATTCAATCAGAATTGTACGTGATAAGATCCAATTTGAATATGGGAGGCCACTTCCTCTGAATTTTAGAGTAATTCATGAGCTTGAGCGTCGTCTAGAGACTCTACTATTAGAAGAGGAAAGGTATTGGAAACAACGTTCACGTGAGAATTGGCTGAAATGGGGAGACCGAAATACAAAGTGGTTCCATAACCAAGCTGCTGCTCGGAAAAAACGAAATCATATTATTGGGATTCAAGATGAAAAGAAATATCATTTTAGTGTGTCCAGTAAAAAAAAAACAAAATATATTGCAATTAAGCAGTAGAACCAAACAAGTTTAATTATTTTAATCCTTATCCTCTTTTCCTTTTCCAATCAGATAATGGTTTTTTCATATGATTTTCTTTTAAAAAAATAGTTTTTTTACGAGTGAAATATAATTTCTTGAGGGTCTTTTGTCTGTAAGTATCTGTGAACCCAATTATTAATATCAATAACTAAATTCCAAGAAAATAAAATTAGATAGTGAGCAAAATTATTTAATCAATATAAAAATCTACGGTTTAAAATAGTTTTATATTTCTTTAAGTATATATGAAGCTCTTCCAAAAGTATGACGATAACGGTTTGGATGTTGCCTCTAAAAGTGATGAATTTGGAAAATACTTGCTATGTAGAACACACACGAGCTTTGAGTGGGGGTTCATGAACACATTCCACACTTGTTTTGCCAGCATATTGCCTAATTAAACCCTTCAAAATCCCGAAAATCCAATCCTCCCAATTCCTTAGGTAGGCAGAGCTTCTCCCATCGCATCCAATACATCCTCCTTTTTTCTTCAGTCCCACCCCACCAGAATTTAGCGCAAAGACTTGAAATTCTAGAGAGTAGAATTTTTGGCAAACGAAAACAACTCATAGCATACACAGGAATAGCCTGAATCACACTTTTAAGAAGGACTTCCTTACCACCACCAGAGAAAAATTTTGTTTTCCATCCTTGTAAATAAAACTAGACTCTATCCAGAATATACTGGAAGTCTTTACTCTTACTTCTAGTAAATGATGAAGTCCATCCTAGATAACTCCCTAAACTATTTAGGGCTTGCATATGCAGAATAAACGTTAGGAACTCCTTTTGATCCAAGCAAACCGATGGAGAATAAAATATAATAGACTTTCCAAAGTTAACACATTGACCCAAAGCCTTCTCATAGTCATGGAGCAGACCATTAAAAATACCAAATTCAAAAGCCGAAGCCTTAAGAAAAATAAGGCTATCATCCGCAAAGAAAAGATGAGTCATTGTCGGAGCAGATCTGGCCACTTGAATACCTTTTAGCCGATTGGACCGAGAGACCCTATTGATTATGGATGACAAATCTTCAGAACAAAGCAGAAATAAGTAGGGTGAAAGTGGGTCACCTTTTCTGAAGCCTCGCGATTGGACAATGTGTCCTTTAGCTTCCCCATTAAGAATGATAGAAAAAGTAGTTGTAGATACACATTCAATCACCATATCAACCCATTTCAGATGGAACCCTAACTTTTGCATAATTTTCCTTAAGTAAGTCCACTCCACTCTATCATATGTCTTGCTCATATCTAGCTTTAAAGCTGCATAACCATGCTTTGACCTCTTGCAATTTCTAATATAATGCAGTCTTTCATGACTTAATATTACATCATCATTTATCGACTACCCCGATAAAAAGGCAGATTGACATTCATCAATAATAGATTTTAAGACATTTTTTATCCTTAATGCCATAACCTTTGCAACAATTTTGTATGTGACATTACACAGACTAATAGGTCGGTAATCACATACTAACCTGACATCTCGCTTTTTGGGGATAAGTGCAGTGTGTGTATAATTCCAAGCTTGCATTGGGTGATTGTTGTTCAAGATGTTGAGGCAATCATTAACGGTTTGGTCACCCACTATATCCTAGTACCTTTGAAAGAAAACAACAGGGAAACTGTCCGGACCAGGTGCCTTTGTTGGATGAAACCCTTTAATAACCTTTTCAATTTCTTCTCGCTTGAAAGGTTGGAGAAGAATGTCATTCATCTCCGCAGTCACTTTACATGACACTGCCGAAATGACCTGTGAAATTTCCCCATTTGACAGCTTGTCTGAACGTTAAATCTTTGTAAAATATTCCTCAAAAAGTTCATTCATCTTAGCTTGATTATCATGCCAGACACCGTTTTTACTTATTATTGTAGCCACGTATACCGAGTTTTTTTTTCTTTTCTCATTACTATAATATACCAATATATATTATATATATACATGTATGTATGTATATTAAATATACCAATGCATTTAAGAGAAATATAGATATTGGGAAAAAAAAAGCCTATATATAACTATAAGAAAAACCTTATTTTTTAAATAATATATACATATGTATATATTAAATATACCATGGCGGTGGTGAAATTCAACGATACCCACGATAAAACAACGACAATTTGAGGGCAATAACTGGGATGGCGGTATCCAATGATGCGTGGGTGCTGCTTGTTCGAGTTTGCAATGACGATGGTTGGATTGCAGCGGCGCTTCCAGTGGTGGTTGGTCGTCGGCGGTAAGAAAATGATCGGAGATGAAGAGGGAGAGAGAGATTGAGAGACCATGAAGGAGGAATGGAAGGAGGAAGAAACCGTGTGAATTGGGGAAAATAGTGAGTGATTTTAGGGATCTTTCAAAATTGGAAAGTAATTAAATGGATTGAGAATTTGTAAATAGGAAAGAATAAAATATGAATTCTCTTTTTATGATTTTGTTGTTTTTTAAATATAAAAATTATGGATAGGCCATAAAAGTAATTGAATAACAACTTATATGTAAAAACTCTAGGCTCTTAGGCTATTTGTGAAAAAAATTGTGAATTTGAACAAAAATGAAATATAGGGTTCACTTATAGGCTAAATATGTACTTATCCCTTTTTAAAATAAAGTCCAAAGTTTAGTTTATTGGACTTTGTAATGAGTTCTGTGTTCTTAAGAATTAAGTTTGATGATTAAGAATATTCCCATTTTAAAATACATTTCAAAAAGGGAAAAATACACTTTTGGTCCCTGAGGTTTGGGTTAAGTGACACTTTGGTCCCCGAGTTTTCAAACTCAACAAAAATACCCCCGAGGTTTGAGATAAGGAGCAATTTGGTCCCTGCCGTCAATTTTTTTGTTAAACCCTAACAGTAAGCTGACGTGGCACTATTATTTTAATTTAAAAAATTAATTTTTAATTTTTTAAATAAAAAATATAAAAATATTAAATATATTATTATTGGGAAAAATACATTTTTGGTCCCTGAGGTTTGGGTTAAGTAACACTTGGGTCCCTGAGTTTTCAAACTCAACAAAAATACCCCTGAGGTTTGAGATAAGGAGCACTTTGGTCCCTGCCGTCAAATTTTCTGTTAACTTTTAACGGTTGCTGACGTGGCACTATTATTTTAATATAAAAAATTATTTTTGTTTTATTTTTTAAATAAAAATATTAAAAAATTAAAAAATTAATATTTAATTATTTTTTTTATTCTTTCTCTCTTTCTCTCTCATCTTCTTCTTCTCCATCTTCCTTCTTCTCCATCTTCTCCCTTCTCCTTCTTCCTAAGTCCGGCGACCGGCGACCACCACACGCCGTCGCCGCCGCCGCCGCCGCCGCCGCCGGCGACTGAATTTTTTTTTTTCTTTCTTCTTTCTTCTTCTTCCTTTTTTTCTTCTTCTCTTCTTTTTCTTCAATGTTTTAAAAAAAAAAAATATTGAAGAAAAAGAAGAGAAGAAGAAAGAAGGGAAGAAGAAGAAAGAAGAAAGAAGAAAAAAAAAAAAAAAATCAGTCGCCGGCGGCCGGCGGCGGCGGCGGCGTGTGGTGGCCGCCGGTCGCCGGACTTAGGAAGAAGAAGAAGGAGGAGGGAGAAGATGGAGAAGAAGAAGATGAGAGAGAAAGAGAGAAAGAATAAAAAAATAATTAAATATTAATTTTTTAATATTTTTATTTAAAAAATAAAACAAAAATAATTTTTTATATTAAAATAATAGTGCCACGTCAGCAACCGTTAAAAGTTAACAGAAAATTTGACGGCAGGGACCAAAGTGCTCCTTATCTCAAACCTCAGGGGTATTTTTGTTGAGTTTGAAAACTCAGGGACCCAAGTGTCACTTAACCCAAACCTCAGGGACCAAAAGTGTATTTTTTCCATTATTATTTTTTTATTATTTTTAAAATTCTCTCTCTATCTTCTCCATCTTCTTTCTTCTCCACCTTCTTTCTCCCTCCATCTTCTTCCTTCTCCCTCCCATCTTCTTCAGCTCCGGTGGCCGGCCGCCGCCGACTGCCGGCGAACGGCGGCGGCGGTCGCCGGAATTTTTTGTTTTTCCTTCTTTCTTCTTCTTCTCTTCTTCTCTTCTTCCCTTCTTCTTCTTTCTCTTCCTTTCTTCTGTTTTTTTTTTTCCACTAGTGGGCTCCTGTGTGTGATGGTATTCTTTTGTTTTTTTTTTCCTTTCTTGTGCGTAGGATCAAAGTGAAATGAGTTGTTTGAGATTGAGTGGGTATGTAAATGGACCATCAAATATGTAATTAGCAAACATGCGACTAGCTTGGTTGGTAGGATGATAGAGATCCCAAAAGAGGTGGTTGTTTCTGTTGGAGCAAAAAGTTGCAATCGGTAAGCAAGGAACATTTGCGTTCAGATTCCCAAGCCCACAACAAGCACTTCTAATCTATGTGAATCCTGAAATCACAAATTAAAAAGATCAAACATATACACTTTAGAAATGACGTTGAATAATGTTGAGTTGAATTGAATTGAACAGAAATGGAGAGCGGGTTACCGTAAGAAGAGGGTGTGCGAACGAAGTTGGACATGACTGCATATACATCAAAGTAGGAGAATGCAATGCCCTTGAGCTCCATTTTCAGTCTCTGCAACATTGATTTTAGGGCCACATTGTACTCTGCCGCCCAATTGTTTACTTCCTCATCGCATTCGCCCGTTTTGCTCCTCTTCCTTTGTGATGGAGTGCACCCCACTAATCCAACCCCATCCACCACGTATTTTCGTGCTCCATACCCCTGAAACGGAAGGGGGAGGGGAGGAGCTCCTCCTCCCCAATTCCGGCGTCGAATCGGGGAGGAGGAGCTCCTCCTCCCCGAAACTCCCTTCTTTTTAAAAAAAAAAAACAGAAGAAAGGAAGAGAAAGAAGAAAAAGGGAAGAAGAGAAGAAGAGAAGAAGAGAAGAAGAAGAAAGAAGGGAAAAAAAAAATCCGGCGACCGTCGGCGGCGGCCGGCCACCAGAGCTGAAGAAGATGGGAGGGGGAAGGAAGAAGATGGAGGGAGAAAGAAGGTGGAGAAGGAAGAAGATGGAGGGAGAAAGAAGGTGGAGAAGATAGAGAGAGAATTTTAAAAATAATAATAAAATAATAATATATTTAATATTTTTATATTTTTTATTTAAAAAAATTAAAAATTAATTTTTTTTAATTAAAATAATAGTGCCACGTCAGCTTACTGTTAGGGTTTAACAGAAAAATTGACGGCAGGGACCAAATTGCTCCTTATCTCAAATCTCGGGGGTATTTTTGTTGAGTTTGAAAACTCGGGGACCAAAGTGTCACTTAACCCAAACCTCAGGGACCAAAAGTGTATTTTTCCCTTTCAAAAATCATAACATATTTAAAATTTTTTAATAAGATTTTTTAGAATGTAGATTATAAATTAAGCTTTCTTCGTAAGTAAATAAGTTCATCAATTTCTTACAAACTATAAATTCAAAAATAGGTTTAAGTTATCTTTATGTGTACATGATCATTTGTATAGAAAAAAAAAAAAAAGGCAAAATGCACTTTTAGTCCCCAAGGTTTGGGATTGATGTCTATTTAGTCCCTGAAGTTTCAAAAGTTATACTTTAGTCCTCCAGGTTTGTAAAACTATTCTAAATGGTCCCTCACTTAACTTTAATCTAACGGAATGCTGACTAGACCGTTATGTGTTGACGTGGACATGATGGCAAGGCTATTTCATATGCTTATTACGCAAATAAATTTAAAATTTAATTAAAAAAAACCTAAACTATTAAAAAAATAGTTTTAATTAATTCTAAATGTCACAATTTTTTATTTACAGTACCTATGGGCTATGGCTCCATTTGTTCCATTGTTGTTCTTCAATCGACTCTAATTTTCATCTTCAACAATGGCATATATTAAAACGTTGGACATCAGGTCGAGATTAACCAGCTCCTTATTATCAACACCTTCTACAGCAACAAGGAGATCTTTCTCTGGGAACTTACTAGCAACGCCTCTAATGTTCCAGATAAAATCCAGTTCTTCCCAAAAAAAAAAAAAAAAGGAAGATAAAATCCGGTTTGAGAGTTGACCGACAAGAGCACTAGATGCCCAGCCTGAACTCTTTATCCACATCATTTCTGTTAAGGCAAACAATACATTGTCTGTTATTGACAATGGTAGTGGTATGACCTTTGGTGAACAATCTTGGAACCACTGCAAGATCTGGGACCAAGAAATTCATGGAAGCACTTGCAGCTGGTGCTGATGTGAGCATGATTGGACAGTTTTGGAGTTGGTTTCTACTCTGCTTACCTTGTGGCTGAGAAGGTAATTGTTACCACCAAGCACAATGACGATGAACAGTACATATGGGAGTCCTAAGTCGGGGTTCATTCACCGTCACCAGGGACACCTCTTGTGAGAATCTGAAACGTTCAACAATGGCAGATACTATTAGAATTAATTAAAACTATTTTTTTAATAGTTTAGGTTTTTTTTATTAAATTTTAAATTTATTTGCCTAATAAGCATATGAAATAGTCTTGTCATCATGTCCACGTCAGCACATAACGGTCTAGTCAGCATTCTGTTAGATTAAAGTTAAGTGAGGGACTATTTAGAATAGTTTTACAAACCTGGAGGACTAAAGTATAACTTTTGAAACTTCAGGGACCAAATAGACACCAACCCCAAACCTCGGGGACCAAAAGTGCATTTTGCCCAAAAAAAATCTAGTAAAAAATATTTTAAAAATTAAAATTTCTTTTTGACATTTCAATTTTTTTAAAAAAATTGAAACCCCCTTTGAATTTTGAACAATAAACAACAATAATGAGATCTTGGGTATTTATTTGTTTTTCTTCATCAAACCCAATTAACTTTGCCTACTGTTGCATCTTTTAACAACATCTCTCATAAAGTTTACAAACACACTTGAAATTCAAGAATGTCTTTCCATCATTCACATTCATGAAGATCCCCCATTTTCTTTAAATTCAAGGAATACTATAACGCCCCAGGTTTTCCAACCTCTAGCCTAGAGACGCTACTACTACTCTGAACTCTTAACCAACTAGATACGAACCACTCTAGACCGAATGCACCAAAAATTTCGACAACATAACGGCGTAAAACTGGTTATCCCAAAATTTTATTTAACTTGATAAAATCATTCAACACTTCTAAACATGCATAAAGTCAAACTCCACCAAACTACAACCATGCCATGTCACATAAGTCATTTTATTAGCAAGAATAACTAATTCCACTAGCAACTTACTAGCTAAAACAATTTATTTACCAAGCTAACAACACCAGTTCTAGGTTCAAACCATAACCATTCTCAGGTGATTCCCTCACCATAACAGAAACTACAATAAACAATTCTAACTAGCCAACTCAAAGCAACTAAAAACAAACATGACAAGAGAACCCAACACCATAGGAATCCTCCTCATAGTTCTCCTCCTCGCCACCAAGGTTCGGATCATCTTCCATACCTGCGACATCTAAAATGTTGGGGGAAGGTGGGGAAGGGGTTATCATTACAACCACGATACTGGTAAGTAGTTCACACATGCTAGATCACAAGCATCAAACAATATCAAACAACATGCTTCTCACACGCAAACGTCGTGCTCTCAAAGCAATAAAATCACATCATGCTCACACAGGAATAAAAACACTTCATGCTCACAAAGCAATAAAACCACATCATGCATATGCTTCCCACACTATGCACTCACACTCTACTAAACCACACATGATTTACGCGTCATGCTCCACACCTAACACATGAATTAAGTGAAAGTGTTAATATCTAAAAAGCGGAAACAATTTTGGATCATAGGCACATAATTTGTTCAATTTGATCAAACATTGCATGTTGTCCAAGAAGAAGAAAACAGAGTATTGTTTACCAACCTTGAATCAATGGAGAATTGGTTGGATTTCTTTGTTGTTTTTCTTCACCAACGAGTCGCGAACCATCAAAGAATCTTCCTTGTTATCCTCAAGCCTTTAGAACGGATTGTGGGATCCTCAAGTGATGGAATTTGAGAGAGAAAGTATGAAGAACAAGCTTGCAAGGTGGGTTTTGGTGAGTTTTCAATTTGGCAGCATTTCCTTATCATTCAAGCTTAATTTCTTCAGTCATCTCCTTGCCTTTTATAGAGGGATTAGAGATGCAAGAATGCTCCAGAAATTGACACTCAATTAACCAAAGATTAGTGGGAATTTTGGTATCCAATTTGGGGTGAGTGCATGGGTTTAGTCACCATGCACTCCACCTCCAAAAATTCAATCCTTTTTAAATTTAATTAAATCCTATTATGAATATTAGAATATTCTAATTAGATGCCCATAACCCCCATAGGTTATATTTCTCATTTAATCTCTCTCATTAACCATTCCATGAGTTACACATTTTGTATTGTGTAGATCTTGTAACCTACACTCATGTAAATCCTATAAATAGTGGTTGTATCCACCTTGAAAGACACACCTCAATAGAGAATCACTTTTCTCTCTACTTTCTTCTCATCTCTATTTTGCTCTCTAATTGTTCTTATTGTTGTTGCTCTTGTGTTCTTCTTGTTCTTCTTTTGAGCTAGTTTTATAACATGTTATCAGCACGAAGCTCTATCACTTTTCTTTGCTAAAGGTAGGCTTTATTTTTGTTTTTTTTGTTGTTGTTTGTATTATGTACGTTCTATATAAACAGTGTATATGTATTGAATACCTCATATATACACTGTGTATTCTTTGAACGTTGACAAACTATTATTTTATACACATTGACATGTTATTTTTATAATATTCATGTTAGGTTTAAAAGTAATTTTCTGTTTATCATAATTCCATGATTGAATTCATATTATTGTTTACAAGTCAATATTTAAATTCATTTTATTGTTTACAAGTCAAGATTTGAATTCATTTTGTTGTTTATGATTTAACATTCAAATTCATCTCTTTCGTTCACAATTCTCCTTAATTGTTCATGATTCATTTTATTTTACATATTAAGTTTGAGATTTGTGGCAATTAACAATACAAATGCTTTTGTTATTATTTATTTCACATCAATCTTTTTATGAACATATTGGATTTAAATTGTTTACTTGTTTAAATATGAAGTGTTTATATTGTTAAATTACAATATTGCAATTAATATTTTATAACATGTATTTGATATTGCAATTTATTTATCTCTTTCTTTAAATAATCAATATATATGTTGAGAGATATTATGTATGTTTAAATTCTTATTGGTTGATAATCTAAAATTTGGTATATATTTGTTATGCACGATGTATAAAAATGTTATGTACATAACCTAATTTCCCATATTGCTATTATTTATTGATTTTTGTGTTATATATATATACATTATTGTTCAAATTTTCCTTGAATACCATATGAACAATACATATTCTCATGTATATAGAGCATGTTATATATTGATCAATATATGTCTTATAGACACAACACAACATGTTTAATTACCTACAATTTTTAGAATTCATGTTTGATATATCAAATTTATAAATATTTCTTATGATAGAAATCCATATGAAAATAATTATATTTTTCATGAATACTTAAGTATTTTCATATGGATATATTTTGTATACTCATATAATCATCATTAGTGTGAAATATCTTATGACAATGTTTGAAAGATATATATGCATATCAGTTAATTATTCTTCCTAAAACTCATTTTGATAAGATGCACTTGAAGTTACATAAATCAATAAGTGTTCATTTTAATTATAAGCACTTAAAGTTGAATGATTATAAATCAATAAGTGCTAAATTCGATAAATGCACCTGTAGTTGCATGATGTCAAATCATTAAGTGATTTTAAAGTATATATTAGAGAAGACATGATATTTTTTTTTCTATATAAAATATGCTCCTGGAGTAGCGATATCGAGAAATGGATTTTAAATATATTGTGATAAGTAAATATTTTGTCTTTGAGATTAAATAAAACAATGAGCACTTGATAGAGGAATATGAGTCTCAAGACCAAAATAGTCCAATATCATTCCCTGAGGTGAATGTTGTAATATTTAATAATTATGGTCAAGATTAAGGTCATAATAGAGGAAGGAATAGTTACTCATTTTGTGATAGTTGTAGATCATTCAAATTTCAAGAAAACCACACATATATAGTTGGTCTTTTGATCCCCTAAATATGACATATTTGGATGTTACAAATTTCTTTTAATCTCCTGAAGAGAAACGTTTTGACCCATTTAAATATGAAATCTTTTGATGTTGCAAATTCTTTTGAATCTCCTGAATAGAAGATTGAATGTAACGCCCCAGGATTTTTAACTAATCCTAGTGACATTACTAACTCTCAACCCAAACTAACCGATTGCACCGAAAATTTCGGCAGCATAACAACATACGTAGGACTAAACCAAATTTTTTGTAGCACCTGCTAAACATAAAAACACACTTCTGTATAACAATCAGCCACAACTACACTTCTCAACACCACAGATTCAAACCAGAACTTCTTCCACAAACTAGCGAGTCAGATCTCGCATTCACAACCAACGATAAAAGATTCATGCTAGGTAACGACGTTCAACTCAATTTACTAGAAACGACTAAACAAAAAAATATAAAGAGTTTCGAATGACAAATGAAACTAAACACGACCATCTAACTTCTCGAAATAGAACAACTAAAGCCCCTGAATAGAATAAACATAGTCTCTATCCTTTACAACCAGAAGAATAAAATAACTTAAATAACCAACTATAGAATCTAGATAGCAAAAACGCCTAGGCCAGTGGAGTCACGCCTCTTGTGCCTCCTCGTCCGCACCACCAGGCTCATAATATTCGCCAACACCTGCATCATCTAAAATTGTTGGGGGGAAGAAAGGGGAGGGGGTCAGTACAACCACGGTACTAGTAAGCAGCTCACACCCGGTGAGCCATCAAACAGCAAACAACACATCAATCATACTAGGCACACGCATCCAACATACTTTAAAACACCATAAACATCCGATCATGCTTCTCTAAAGCGATAAACCGACTACAATACTCATGCTAGCTCAATAGGACAACTTCATGCATACACCCAACATGCAATGCACCCCACATGGTTTCCGCGCCATGCTCGCTTTCTTAGCACATGATTTACGCGTCATGCCACGCACCAATACACATGAATTCCACGCCATGCAACGCAATCTTAACACGTGATTTGCGCGTCACGCTCTACACCAAAACATGATTTCCGCGTCATGTAACGCACTCACACCCCGCACATGAATTACGTGTCATGTGCAGCGCACACTCGTACGTGATTTACGCGTCACGCTTTGCACTCACAACCCACACGTGATTTACGCGTCACGCTCCGCACCAATAACATGATTTCCGCGTCATGTGGCGCAATCTTAACACGTGATTTCCGCGTCACGTAACGCACACACAACCCAACTCATCTCTCTATGAGCACACAGGACCATGCAACTCTGACTCTCATGCAACATAGCCCAAAAGCAGTAAACAACATGCTTAAAACACCAACAGATCATCATGCTTTTAAGTCAAACATAATAACATGCTTAACACATCACGAGTCATATATCGATTAATAAGCATACTAGAAAGCGATAAACAACCAACATGCTCATGCAGTCAAAAGACTCAACGAGTAGAAACTACTTACCAAAAGCTTACGAGCGCTCCTTAAGAACTCTTTAAACAACTCAAAGATCAAGATGAACTCCTAAATAACAAAGATAATTCTAAAAATAAGAACAACTTACTGAAAGCTTAAGACATGCCAGAAAAGCCTAAATCAACTGAGGAAAGTCTATTTCCTTACCGTATAACCACTCAAAATTCCCCAAATTAAAAACCCAAAGCCTTTAGACCATGGGCAACCATGTCTAAGGCACAACGGGCAATGGGTATTTACCGAAGGGCCATATTTAAGGCTTTTCAGCTGTTGGACAGCAAGCAAAAGACAAGAACTTGCATTCTAAGAACTCTTAGAGGTTGGGCAACGCTACTCGAGCTTAGGCAATTGATAAAAAATATTTTGGCATGCTTTTTAAATCACAAACAGTAAGCAAAAAACTCCTAAATTCATGATTTAAGAACCTACAAGGGTTGGGTAAAACTAATTAGGCGACGACACATAGCGGGCATTAATAGAAACATGCTTTTAAGCCAAAAACCGCAACGAATACTACCCAAACGAACTTGATACCATGCTAGACGGGTTATACTAACCTCGAACAACGTGATAGAACACTCCTTGGACAATGGATATTCAAGTTTTAAGTGATTCGAACTCAATCGAACACTTTTACGGCGCTGCAGATCAGAATTTTCAACATTAAACTAAATCCCAACACTTAAACAACTTGGGCATTCTAATATTGAAGTCGAATAAGCATGGGTAAATCCTAATCGAACTCAAACAAACATGGGTCATGATTTATGACATCTTTGAGGACTAAACTACTTGGGTACACGCTGAAATTTGAAGGAAATCGAGTGGGTCAAAGCTAAACTTACTGAAAACGCCACAACACTTCGATGGAGGGTTGGGAATCACGCCAACACGTGAATCGCTGCTGGTCGCGGGTTTTAAATTTGCTGGAATCGTGAAACTACTCTAGAATCGTGTGGGTTCCTTGATGCCAACATAAAAGAGAGACGAGGAAGGGGTATTTTAGCCAACCATACGCCAAAATTGAACCAAAACAAGGGGAAAACAGACCTTACCACGCGAGGAACGGAGGAGACGAGCTGTGGGTCTTCTCGTGGCAAGCCGATGGTACGAAGAGAGGGAGGAATAGAGTTTCTGCGTGGGTCTTGCTGGAGAAGGAGATCGAGAGAGGGACGACGACGCTTCGACTGGCGGCGGCACGACGCGGCTCCGACGATGGCTGAAAGGGGAAGGCGGCGACGCGGGTCAGACGGTGGCGACGCGACGTGGACACCGGCGGGGGATGGGCTGTCGGCGAGAAGAAGACAAGAGGGGGGCTGGCGGCTGAAGCAAAACGCAGAGGAGGGGCTAGTTTGCGTGAGAGAGTGCTGAAGGGAGGGAGAGAAAGAATTTAGGGTTTACTTTTCTTTCTTGAATTTCCTTTTCTTTCTTTTTCTTTTAAATAAACCTTTAAGAAATAAATCCCATTTAAAATACGAATCATATCCCATCTAGGAATTTATTTAAAAACTTAAACTCCTGAAAGATTCGGGAAAGAAAATAACCCAACTGATTTAGGATTCGGGTCTTTTGATATTTAAAATAAATATCAAATATTAAACTTCCAAACTTTAGGAAATTAAAGATTTAATTAAAAATCTCTTTTCCTTAAATTATAGAAATTTAAATTAACGACCCAAGGCTAAGCTGAAATTCTAATTTTCCAAATTAGAATAAGAACGCTCAACAGATCCCAAAAGGGTTCGATTTCAAAATGCGGGGCGTTACATTGAAAGCACTAAAGGAGTAACAAATACTTCTTTTAACTATGAGAATGTCCAAAATTAGTATTGACTTATGTTTTAGTTGTTTTATTTTTATGTTTACTAGTTGAGTTTTGAATTTTTGTTTTAAATTTCCATTCGTGAGACTTATTGTAATCTTTCATTTTTTTAATGAAGAATCATGGACATTTCTCATATTTTGGCTGATTCAAAGATGAACAATGGAGATTTATGCTTGGCAGATAGTGCAACTACGCATACAATACTTACAGATAGAAAATACTTTTATAAATTGACAATGCTTGAAGCAAATGTCAATACAATATCAAGTTCTGCAAACCTGATTGAAGGCTTTGGAAAAGCAAATTTGATTTTGCCTAGAGGAACAAAATTCACAATTAATAATGTTTTGTTCTCTAGCAAATAAAAAAGAAATCTGTTAAGTTTCAAAGATATACGTTATAATGGTTATCATGTTGAGACTAGTAGTAAAAATAATATAGAATATCTATATACTACATCTACTACTTTACATGAAAAACGTATATTAGAAACACTGCCTGTTTTTTCATCTGGATTATATTATACTCATATACGAGTAATTGAAACATATGCAACAATGAACCCGAAGTTCATGAATCTAGATATATTTACTGTTTGGCATGATCGATTGGGTCATCTTGGGTCAATAATGATGAGAAGAATTATTGAGAATTCACATGGACATCCATTAAAGAACCAGAAGGTTCTTCAATCTAATGAATTATCATGTGTTGCTTGCTCTCAAGGTAAATTAATAATTAGACCATCACCGGCTAAAGTGGGTGTTGAGTCACCTACATTTCTAGAGCGAATTCATGGTGATATATGTGGACCTATTAATCCACCAAGTGGACCATTTAGATATTTTATGGTTTTAATTGACGCATCCAGTAGATGGTCACATGTATGTTTATTATCAAGTTGAAACCTTGTATTTGCAAGATTACTTGCTCAAATAATCAAATTACGAGCACAATTTCCTGATTATACAATTAAAAGCATTCGTCTTGATAATGCTGGTGAATTTACATCCCAAGCGTTTAATAATTATTGCATGTCAATTGGGATAAATATTGAACATCCTGTACCTCATGTTCATACATAAAATGGTTTAGCAGAATAATTTATAAAACGTTTACAGTTAATTGCTAGATCATTACTTATGAGAGCAAAGCTTCCAATATCTGTATGGGGTCATGCTATTTTGCATGCAACGTCACTTATACGCATTAGACCAGCATCTTATCATAAGTACTCCCCATTACAATTAGCTTATGGTCAGGAGCCAAATATATCTCATCTTCGAATTTTTGGATGTGAGGTATATGTTCCAATTACTCCACTACAACGTACTAAGATGAGACCTCAAAGGAGGTTGGGAATATATGTTGGATTTGATTCCCCATCAATTATTAGATATCTTGAACCCCTGACGGGTGATGTTTTTACAGCAAGATTCGCTGATTGTCATTTTAATGAGACAAATTTTCCAACATTAGGGGGAGGAATTAAGAAGTTGGAAAAAGAAATTACATGGAGTGCATCATTGTCTCATTTGGATCCTCGTACAAATCAATGTGAACTAGAAGTTCAAAAGATAATTCATTTACAAAGTATAGCAAACCAAATGCTAGATGCATTTACGGATGCTAAGAAAGTGACCAAGTCATGTATACCAGCTGCAAATACTCCATCTAGAATTGAAATCCCAACACAACAAGTTGTCACAACTAATGAGTCTACAGTATGCCAGAAGCGTGGTAGACCAATGGGTTCCAAAGATAAAAATCCTCGAAAAAGGAAAGTAGTAAATAGTCGAAATGACTTAATTGAAAATGTGGATATTCTAGAGGAAATCCTAGACTTGACTAACCATAGGAATATCGAAGAGGCTCAAATAAATGAGGATAATAATGAGATTTCGATAAACTACGTCATGATAGGAAAAAGATGGAACCGAGCTGATACAGTTATTGACAACATTTTTGCTTATAATGTTGCTCACGATATTATTTATGAAAATGAGGATTCTGAACCTAAATCTGTCGAAGAATGTCGACATAGAAAGGATTGGCTTAAGTGGAAAGAAGCAATCCAAGCAGAATTAAACTCGCTTTCAAAACGTGAAGTTTTTGGACCTGTAGTTCATACACCTGAAGGTGTAAAACCTGTGGGATACAAATGGGTATTTGTACGTAAAAGAAATGAAAATAATGAGGTCACAAGATATAAAGCACGCCTTGTTGCACAAGGATTTTCACAAAGACCAGGTGTTGACTATGAGGAAACATATTCCCCTGTGGTGGATGCAATTACACTAAGATATCTAATTAGTCTGACTGTATATGAAAAGCTTGACATGCATCTCATGGATGTAGTCACAGCATATCTATATGGATCTCTTGATAATGAAATTTATATGAAAATCCCTGAAGGATTTAAGATACCTAAATCATATAAATCCAATTCTCGAGAGTTATATTCGATCAAATTACAGAGATCACTATATGGATTAAAACAATCAGGACGAATGTGGTACAATCGTCTAAGTGAATATTTATTGAAAGAAGGATATCAAAATAATCCAATTTGTCCATGTCTTTTCATTAAGAAATCACAGTCAGGATTTGTTATCGTAGCTGTATATGTTGATGATTTAAACATAATTGGAACTCCTGAAGAACTTTCAAAGACGATAGAATATCTCAAAAAAGAATTTGAGATGAAAGATCTTGGTAAGACAAAATTTTGTCTTGGCTTGCAAATTGAACATCTAGCAGATGAAATTTTTGTTCATCAATCGACGTATACATAAAAGATTTTAAAAAGATTTTACATGGACAAAGCACATCCATTAAACATTCCAATGGTAGTTTGATCACTAGATGTGAAGAAGGATATCTTTCGACCTCAAGAAGATAATGAAGAACTACTTGGTCCTGAAGTACCATATCTTAGTGCAATAGGTGCACTAATGTATCTTGCTAATAACACAAGACCAGATATAACTTTTTCAGTAAATTTATTAGCTAGATACAGTTCTTCTCCAACAAAAAGGCATTGGAATGGAGTCAAACATATACTTCGTTACCTTAGAGGAACGATTGATATGGGTTTGTTTTATTCAAACAAATTGAATTTTGATCTAGTTGGTTATGCAGATGCAGGGTATTTATCTGACCCACACAAAGCTAGGTCTCAAACAGGTTACCTGTTTACATGTGGAGGAACTGTTATATCATGGCGGTCCGTAAAGCAAACCATTACGGCCACATCCTCAAATCATGTAGAAATCCTCGCAATTCATGAGGCCAGTCGAGAATGTGTATGGTTGAGATCAATGACTCAACACATTCGGGAAACATGTGGCTTGTCTTCTGAAAAAAATCTTCCGACAATATTATATGAAGACAATACAACATGTATAGCCCAAATAAAAGGAGGATACATTAAAGGAGATAGAACAAAACACATCTCGCCAAAAACTCTTCTACACTCATGACCTTGAAGAAAATGGTGACATCACTGTTCGACAAATTTCTTCAAAGGACAACTTGACAGACTTATTTACAAAGGCGTTGCCAACCACAACATTTGAGAAGTTGGTGCATGACATTGGGATGCGACGACTTAAAGATCTCAAGTGATATTTCCATTAGGGGGAGTTGTACTGCACTCTTTTTCCCTTGACTATGGTTTTTCCTATTGGGTTTTCCTAGCAAGGTTTTTAACGAGGCAGAGATGTTAAAGTATATGAATAATGTACTCTTTTTCCTTCATTAGGATTTTTTTCCCATTGGGTTTTTTCCTAATAAGGTTTTAACGAGGCATATATTCGATATACAATGGGCATCTAAAGGGGGAGTATTATGAATATTAGATTATTCTAATTAGATGCCCATAACCCCCATAGGTTATATTTCCCACTTAATCCCTCTCATTAATCATTCCATGAGTTACACATTTTGTATTGTGTAGATCTTGTAACCTGCACTCATGTAAATCCTATAAATAGTGGTTGTATCCACCTTGAAAGACACACCTCAATAGAGAATCACTTTTCTCTCTACTTTTTTCTCCTCTCTATTTTGCTCTCTAATTGTTCTTATTGTTGTTGCTCTTGTGTTCTTCTTGTTCTTTTGAGCTAGTTTTATAACAAATCCATAATTATCCTCATTTAGTTGGATAATTATTTGAACTTTAATGATCTGAAAAATTAAAATTAAAATCAAATTTCAAATTTTCAATTTTAAATTAATTCAAAATTAATTTAAAATAATTAATTTAATATTAAATATTAAATTAATATTTTTCCACCAATTCCTAACATTTCCTAAATGTTATTTTCAATTATGAATTCCTATTCATGTTATCGGTATTTAAATCATATTTAAATATTAAATACTCACCATAACGATTTTCACAAAAACCCAACGTATCAACAACGTCTATCACCTCTACTCATATTTCTCAACATGAACTAAATCAATTCATATTTTATCCATCATATTGTTCTAAAGATTAGTCTCGAGCTAGCAAGGGGATCTAATGGACCTACAGATCATGGGCTCCAACGGTACGAGGTTAATCTAGTCAAACTCTTTTAACCTAGCTAACCAACATCCATTAACTACCGGGACACTCCACTATAGCCTAGTAGTTGAACTCCTCTCACTGTAGATACATTTGTGTCCACTCGATGTAACCATGATTAGTAAGTCAATCCTTCACAGGTTGTTTGTTACTATAGATAGGTCAATAGTCCGTTTTACCCCTATAGCACATCTTAGTTCCTTAAGTCCACTGGTCCTTTAATGAACAATTTTGTTCATGGTCCAACCATTAAACAAGATCCATCTCGGGCCCATGAGAGGGTGGGGCCCCTTGTTTAAGCCTTGGATTCAACACTTAAGGGAACAACCTCTCTACTATCCCTAAATAGGGTAGGAGTGAATTCCATATTGCATTACTATGTCCCCAACCATCCATCTAGTGTTATCCCCAAAATGGGAGGTTTATTGAACGGAATTTTATGACCACTCTCACCTATGCAGATCAAAGGATAACACTAAAGAAATAGGAGTTCATAGTAAGCTCAGGATTAAGATCGAGTTACCTGATAGCGGGCAGAAATGTCGTTATTTTAGTCCTAAATTATTAGGCTTTTGAGTGGTTTTATTGTGTTTTTATATAGAAAATTTAATTAAATTTATTATTTTGTCCTTAGGAGAAAATTATGGAATTTTGGAGAAAAAGGACTAAAAAATGAGTAAATCAAGCCATTATTCTAAGGATGGGTCAAAGAGGAAGCCCAAAAGTCAACATTTTAAGTGAAGATCCAAAAAGAATGGAGGAAACCCAAGTTTCAAGCCCAGCCCGCGCGGAGATGTTCTAAAAGCGTCACGACGCTTGGAGGATAGCATCGCGATGCTGTCCCATTTCTTGTCGAGCAAGTCGAGTGACGTCACAGCGTCGCAACGCTGTCCCTTTTTCGGGCCTATAAAAGGCGCCCCTAGGCACCCCATTTTGGCATCAATCACTCATCCACCATTCTTCCATTCCATTTCATTCCTTTCCTTTAGCATTCTTTCAAGGCTTTTAAGCCTTTTTGAGGGTCGATAGTGAGAATTTTGTGGGAAGCTTGTAGCGAGCATCTTAGGAGGCTCGGAGCGTGGGAAACTATTTGCAAAAGTAGCAAGTTGGCCCAAAATAATTGCAATTTTAGCGGCCCGGGAAACTCTTTGCAAAAATGGCAAAATTTCACCATTTGAAATGTAAAATTACTAAAATGCCCTGATAGAAAAAATATTAAACTTTCTATCCCTTTGTTTCTGACAGAAAAAATAGTAAACTTCCTATCCCTTTCTATCACTGATAGAAAAAATAGAAAACTTTTATAAAGTTTTTCTATTTGTGATAGAAGATTTCTATCACTGATAGAAAGTTTTTTGGAAAATTACACTTTTGGTCCCTGAGGTTTGGGTTAAGTTACACTTTGGTCCCTAAGTTTTAAAACTCAACAAAAATACCCCTGAGGTTTGAGATAAGGAGCACTTTGATCCATGCTGTCTATTTTTCCTGTTAAATTCTAACGGCGACTGACGTGGCACTATTATTTTAATTAAAAAATTTATTATTTTAATTTTTTTTAATAAAATAGTAATAAATTAAATAAAAAATATTTATTATTATTTTTTTTATTTCTTTTTCCCCTCTCCCTCTTCCTCCTTTTCTTCTTCCTCTTCTCTACTCCATCATCTTCTTCCTCTTCTACTTTTTCAACCACCGGCTGCCGGCCGGCGACCGACAACGATTGTTTTTTTTTTTTAATCTTCTCTTCTCTTTCTCTTTTCTTTCCCTTCTCTTCTTCCTTCCTTCTTCTGTTTTTTTTTTTTTTTAAGTCATAATATCATGGAGAGGGAGGGAGGGACCTCCCTCCCGCGACTCCCGAAGTTATTATTAGCAATATTGATGTGGAATTTTCCTTACCGCAAGCGCACGGGTCAAGTAATAATAAAGTGTTCGTATAAACGAGTGTCGTCCTCTGGATTGGATGTTTAAACAAATCAAGTATTGTGAATTATCTTGCTCAATTTTATTTAGGGATCAAAAAGTAATGAGTGAATGATATGAAAACTAATTCAAAGCAAGTAAAAAGTGGAAATTCAATTGGGAAAAATACTTAGGGAATTGATTTTGCCGATTTAGTCTAGGATTGATTTTAAGGAGTAAGTTATTATGCACAATGGAATTATGAGCCAAAGACCCTTTAATCACAACTACCTCTCCGAGTATAATTGATTCTCATGCAAATTAACCAACTTGATATCCCTATCTAAGTTTATTAATATGCAAGGCAATGAGATCTTTTGACCAATTCTAAAATTAATCTAAAACCGTCACAAATTAGAAAATAAACTTTAGTCATGCAATCTTGAGTAAGTCTATATTAAATCCCCTCTCTCGAGCTAGATTCAAAACTTAAATCATTCAACTAATGGACAATTAATTGAAAGCATTACATCAAGATTACAAACATAATAAACATTGCACAACTTAAACCATAAATCAATTCATACATAAAATCAACTACATCAATCCTTAAGCTATGAGTTTAGTTACTCATGAATGGAATTACAAGCTCGACTAAACATAATAAAGCCATAAAATCTAACTGAAGAAAAGGAAAGGGAAAAGAAAACTCAATGTAGGCCGAGACCGAACGTCCCCGTCACGATCCCCACGAACAACGGGTTGATTTCCACTTTTCTCCCTTTGTTTCAGCCTCCAAATTCTTAATTCTGTCCTCTTTTACGGCTCCAAAAAGTCCCAAAACGAATTCCCCCAAAACCTAGCCGCAAATAAGCTTTTATTATGTTTTTTCGTCATAGCGTCGAGACACTACAGACAGCGTCGCGACGCTGTCGCGATCCGCAATTTTGGAAAATTTGTCTATAGCGTCGCAACGCTATGATTTTTTTTTTTTTTTTTTTTTAGGTAGAAAACTCCATTTGACTCCAATTGCTGAATTAAGCTTCAAACACGTACTTCCTACAAATAAAACATAAAATGCATAAATTTGGGCAAATAATTATAAAAGACTAGCTTAATTAATCAGAGAAAAATAGCTAGCTATGCTCGCTATCAAATATCAAGTCTTCTCAAGTTACTCAACTGAGGGAGTGAGCTAGGAAGCTTGCCGGAAAGTTGGTTTCATCTCAGATACAAATGGACAAGATTCCAACAATGATGTTGTTGTTCTTTAGATTAAGAATTTGGATAGAAGTAGTCAAGCAAAGAGACGCAGCATCTTGACACCCAAGAAGATGAAAATTCTCAATATTAATTGTTTCCACAGATTTTGATTCCCAATCACACTTAACACCTACACCTTCCCATTTGTTTGTGCAGGGATCAGAAGTCGGATTCCAACACCAACTGCTACTTCGTAGCACGGTTTCCTGGGAAATTTTCGCCACGAACTGAGCGTCTGCTTCACTGCTTCTTCCGAGTTCATCCTTGGAAAGATGAAGATGATTAAAACGATCACCAACCATCTGCAAATTCGATGCATCTCTTATAGTTTCATGGAAATGGTGTCGCTCTGTAACTTCGTTCACCGTAGGCAGATTGGCTAGAGATCGGACTGCGGTCTTTTCATCATACACCTTGAAGTAAAAACGTGTTGGCTCATGATATTGGCAAAACATAGTTTGAAATTTTCTTATGAATCCCGGTATGATTGAATTCCCAAGTGAATTTTGGACTTGAATGATGCTTATGTGTTTGAAACATTAAGTCAAAGTAAGGGCTTTTGTCCCAAAATTTGATTCTATAAAGGAAGAAGAGAAGGGAAAGAGAAGAGAAGATAAAAAAAAATATAATATTGCCGCCAGCGGCTAGCGGCCGGTGGTTGAAGAAGTAGAAAAGGAAGAAGATGATGGAGTAGAGAAGAGGAAGAAGAAGATGAGGAAGAGAGAGGGAAAAAGAAATAAAAATAATAATAAAAAATATTTTTTATTTAATTTATTACTATTTTATTTAAAAAATTAAAAAACAAATTTTTAATTAAAATAATAGTGCCACGTCAGTCACCGTTAGAATTTAACAAAAAAAATAGACGGCATGAACCAAAGTGCTCCTCATCTCAAACCTCAGGGGTATTTTTGTTGATTTTGAAAACTCAGGGACCAAAGTGTAACTTAACCCAAACCTCAGAGATCAAAAGTGTATTTTTCCCAAAGCTTTTCTATCTTTCTATCAGTGATAGAAAAAAAAGACTTTCTATCATTCTATCAATGATATAAATATTTTTCTTTTTGCAGGTGTAGGAATTTTCGGGCATCTCTCAGACTCAACACTAGGAAGGAAAGGCTCCCTCACAGTAGTCTCCACTTTAAACGCCATATTCGGAATTGCTACTGCATTTTCCCCTAATTACTGGATTTACACTCTCCTCTGCTTCCTCACCGACTCCAGCACCGGCGGCGTCGGCCTTTACGCCTTCGTCCTGGCCACCGAGCCCATCGGCCCCACCAAGCGCGGCTCTGTTGGAATGTCCACCTTCTACTTCTCCTCCTCCGACATAGCCACCCTTTCCGCCATTGCCTAGTCTTCCAATCATGGTACGAGCTTTACATCGCCTCCTCTGTTCCCTCCTTCCTGTTCTTCTTCCTCGTCCTCCCCTCATCTCCGAGTCCCCCCGCGGGAATGTCCACCTTCTACCTCTTCTGTAGTACAATCATTCAAGTGGCAAAATGGGGATATAAAAAATTAATTAAAAAATTTTGCCATATTTGCAAATATTTTAAAAAATTATTAAATTTGCCATTATTTACCCTAATTTTGCCACCCATTACAATTATCCTTTTTGTAATTATAGTAAGTTCGGAGTCAAGCCAAGCCAAGCCCAAGCCCAACCCTAGGCTATTTCCCATATTTTCCCTTCTTCTCCTCCACGTTACTCAGCCGCACAGCAACCCTCACGAAGCAAGTCCAGGCGCGGTAGTTTTCCGGCGAGTCTCACGGCGGTGCAGCGGCGTTGAGTGCGGCGGCGCGTCGGCGACGTTGCAGCAGCGAGTTCGGCTCCTCTCTGCGTGTTTTCCGTCGTGGCAGTACCTCCCAGGCACGACAACAAGCTCAATTCGGCAGTGTGGCCTTTTGATTGTGAACTCCGGCGATTTAGCAGCAGTTTTTTTGGTGGTTTATGATTGTCTAGCAGCCGTATTCGCGTTTTCTGGCGACGACCCCGACGGACAGCAGCTGTAGGTGGCTTTTTTCGGTGATTTCGAGCATTTTTAATCCTGGATAACAGAGAGATTGAAGTATTTTTTTGGTTTGTTTTGAGCATTTGATGAATACCCACTGAATTGAATTTGAAACTAAAGGTACCCACATCGATCGGAATGTGAATCGCCAAAGTTGGAGCAATTTAACAACCAGTTCAGCAAGTTTGGAGTGGGTAAGTGTTTTTAGAGTGATATTTGGCTTATTTGTAGTGTAATCATGAATGCGCATTGATGTTGCTCGTTGAATCTTTGGTATTTCAAGCGATTTGAAGTCGAATCGTCGAATTTTGGAGGAATTTGAAGTCCGTCCAGCAAGCTTTATTTCGTTTTGGGTAAGCCTCGATCTTGTTTTGGCCTTCGTGTTTGGTTAGACTGCTTAGAAAATTAGTAGGATAGTTTGGGCTGAAATTTTTGTAACGTTTCTATGTAGAAGCAATTGTTTGATTAAGGTCGAGGTTGGTTTTGCTGAAATTAATTGGAATTCGAGATCACGAGTATATAAGCCAAGGTAAGTGACTTTATTGTTGAACTTCTTATTTGGGTTATGAGTTGTTTGCCGTGGCCGTCGAGGTTCCAGATCTGGTTCATTTTTTTTCCCCTGTTTTCAATTTCCAGAATCACTGCCATTTCTATTTTTTTTTATTTTTTATTTTTTTCTGAATGTTTTCTATTTTTTTTTTGTTAAGGTATCAAGCATCAACCAATCTCTGTCATTTTTTTTGTCGAGGTTCTAGATCACGTTAGCGTCCTCCACTTCTCTCGTTCTTAGTGGAAAGGTATGTGCACACTACACAGATCTTTTTTTTTTTTTTCCTTTTCTTTTCTTGTTAAGGTATCAAATATTCATTTTGTTGCATGAATAATTTCTTGGATGTGTTAGATTCTGTGAATTTAAATGCTAACATTGGATGCACCTTGGATTTTGCATTGATAAGCTAGTATATTTAGTTTTGGTTGCTTGATTTTGAAATAGTAAATTGTGATTTTGAGTTTAGTTTCATTTTACTTTTTAGAAATGGAAAGCAGTATTCCAGATTGAGAAAAGTCTTTCCCTATACGATTACAGAAGCCCAAGGGGCTTTTATTCCAGACAGACAAATTCTGGATCAGACCCTTATTGCTAACGAGGCTATTGAGGACTATAAAGGTAGAAAGGCTGAGGGTGTCATTTTCAAGATAGATTTTGAAAAGACGTATGATCACGTAGATTGGAATTTCCTAGATAGGATTTTGGCTAAGAAAAGTTTTGGGTATAAATGGAGATCGTGGATATGGGGGTGTATCAGATCCGTTAGGTATTCTATCCTCATTAACGGGTGCCCTAAGGGTAGTATTCTAGCTTCTTGAGGTCTGAGGCAAGGCAATCCGTTATCACCCTTTTTTCTTTTGGTGGTTCTTCTTAGTCGGGCGATGTCTAAAGGGGTGGAGGGTGGTATTATTGAGGGGTTTAAGATTGGCAAGGAGAGCATCACTTTATCTCACCTTCAATTCGTGGATGATACCATATTCTTCTGCACCGAAAAAGAGGAGTCTTTTCTTATCCTCAACCATGTACTCATGTTTTTCAAGATGATGTCTGGGCTGAAGATCAATAGGAGTAAAAGTCAAGTGGTGGGGATAAATTGTGAGCAATCTAAGGTGGACAGATGGGCGTCGCTGGCTGGTTGTGAAGTAGGAGAGTTGCCTATGTCCTATTTAGGTCTTCCCTTAGGCCTTAACCCTAGGAATTTGACTTTTTGGAGCTCGGTTATAGAGAAGGTTAGAAGTCGTTTGGCTTACTAGAAGAGAAACTTCTTCTCTAAAGAAGGCCGTTTGACCTTCATTTGCTCAATGTTGAATGGGATTCCGCTTTACTACTTCTCTTTGTTTAGGGCCCTTGGGAAGGTTTGTATGAGTCTTGAGAAGTTGATGAGGAACTTTTTGTGGGATAAAGAGAATGAGGGTAAAGGGGCACGCCTAATTAGTTGGGAGTCGGTGGGGAAACTGGTTTACCTTGGAGGTCTGGAGATCGGAAACCTTAAATTATGTAATAGAGCTCTATTAGCAAAATGGTTATGGCGATTCCCCAACAAATCCTCTTCCTTGTGGTATAAGATTATTGCGAGTAAATATGGGTCTCATCATTTTGAGTGGTTGACAGGTGGGGTGAAAGGCACATCCAGAAACCCTTGGAAAGAAATTGTTACTTGTTAGGGAGCTCTCGTCTTTTTCTAACCTTGTTTATAATGTGGTGGGGGATGGAAAAGATACGTATTTCTGGGAGGATAGATGGATGGGGGATAGACCTCTCTATCTTACCTTTCCTCATCTCTTCCAGTTGACTTTAGCAAAAAATCGCTCGGTGGCGGATGTTCTTTTTCAGTCAGGGAGCTCCCCCTCGTATTCTTTCGAGTTCCGTCGTGCTTTGTCCGATAGGGAAGCGATGGATGTCACGACTCTTCTTTCTTTGATTGAGGAGTTTGAGTTCAGGTTAGGGAGTAGAGATTGTCGAGTTTGGAGTCCTAGCCCCCCAAGGGATTTTCTTGTAAATCGTACTCTTGTTCGTTACTAAATCCTCTTCCCCATAACGAGTCCATCTTTTCTAAGCTTTGGAAGGTGATAGTTCCGAGTAAGGTGAGGTTCTTTATCTAGCAAGTTCTCCATGGTAGATTAAATACTTTTGATAGGCTTGTGAGAAGGAATTATCCTCTGTTTGGCCTGTTTTGTTGTATTCTGTGTCGGACGGCGGAGGAAGACTTGGATTATATTTTATTGAGATGTGCTTTTGCTCGTTCAGTTTGGGAGATCTTCTTCATCTCTTTTGGGAGACAGGCGTTGGTCTTTCAGGACATGAGGGCGATGATCGAAGAGTCCCTTTTCCATCCGACTTACCGTGACAAAGAAGGCTTTTTGTGGCAAGTTGGCATGTTGGCGCTTTTATGGAACTTGTGGGGGGAAAGAAACAATAGGATTTTTAGGAGGTTAGTTAGAAGTCCTGGAGGAGTGTGGTCCATCATTAGATACCATGTCTCCTTGTGGGCTTCGGTCACGAATCTTTTTTGTAATTACCGTTAGGCATCATTATGCTTGATTGGAGACCCTTCCTCTGAGATGGCTCCCTTTTGTGGGCTTAGTTTTTTGTACGCCTTTGTATTCTTTCATTTTTTCTCAACGAAAGTTGGTTTTTCATAAAAAAAAATAAAAATGGAAAGCAGTAGTGCAAGCGGATGTAATATTGTAACTCCCCCTAGTAATATTGATAGTGCATCTAAACCACCTTTACCACTTACCAAAACTAGCAAGAAGAGACCTAGTAAAACAACTTCTACTGTGTGGGATCATTTCACAAAATTGGAAGACAATAATAGTAGGTGCAGATGTAATCATTGTGATAAGGAGTACTCTTGTGATACACTACCTCTTGTGGGACAAGTACATTGTGGAAGCACTTGAAAAATCAATGTAAAAAGTATATAAGGAGGAAGAAAAATGACAAACCATTTTAAGTCTTCAACCTTCACATGATGGAAAATGTGGAAGTAATTTTGTGACTACATTATTTAGTCAACAAGCATGTGGAGCGGCATGTGCTAAGATGATAATTATTGATGAGTTACCATTTAGATTTGTAGAGAACGAGGGTTTTAGACATTTTTTCAGTATTTCATGCCTAAGTTTGACCCTCCATCAAGAGTAACAGTTGCTAGAGACATATTTCAACTTTATCTTGATGAGAAAAAGCAGCTGAAATCTTTTTTAGGTAATAATTGTCAAAGGGTTTGTCTTACAACTGACACATGGACTTCGTTGCAAAATGTTAACTACATGGTACTCACTGCACACTTTATTGATCCACAATGGAATTTGCATAAAAAAAATTTTGATTTTTTGTCAAGTTGCTAACCACAAGAGGGAAACTATTTGCAAGGTCATTGAGAGTTGTTTATTGGAATGCGGGATTGATAGAGTTTTTTTCCATCACTATTGATAATGCGAGCTCCCATGATGGGGCTATTGCTTATATAAAGATAAAGAGAAGACTTAAAAGTTGGAAATCTCTTGTCTTAGATGGAGAATTATTACACATGAGGTGTTGTGCACACATAATTAATTTGATTGTGAATGGGGGATTCAAAACACTTATGGTTATTAGTAAACTTTATGGCAGTTGAACTAGGTTGTTGTTAGCTTTTTTATGTCACTTCTTATTATTATTTTGGATAATAATATCTCCAGCTTCAATACAGTCCTATCTCTGTAGTCCGTACTTATTTCCCTCTCTTCCTCCATTTAAGCCTCGGCTCATTCGCATAAAAGATAATACTGCCACCATGGATGTCTGGATTGGACACCACCCCTCAAGTTTTCGTCTCACCATTGTTTCTTTCATCCTCCTCGGACTGGTTAGTTTTTGAAGGTTTTAAATTTCATATATTTGATTTATGCTCTATTGATTCCTCCAATCTCTAGTTTCATTCATCACTTCCGCTATTTCTTTGGTTAAAACCACCATCCCCTCTTATTTCACCATTTACAACCTACCCTTTTCTTCATTGTAGAAGAAAGGTCTCCCGAGGAGTTGTTGAACTCTCGTTGAGGACTCGAGGAGCTAATGGCTACATCTGGTATCTCTGCTATTGATGTTAGTTCGACTTATTTTGGTTTTTGGAATCATAGCAGAGAAAGTAATTTTCTAATTATTTCCTGGAAACTGTTTAGGAAAGTTGAAAGCTTCATATTACCATGAAAAGTACTGCAACTATTTGAATCTTTGCTATGTCTATTAATCAATTGGGCTATGTTCAGTTGAAAAAAGTGTTTGCCATCTACTCTACCATTAGTATATTCCTCATTGTTACGTTTGGAACTTCTATCAATAAAATTATATGTTAGAAAGTTATTACATTTTCAATCATAAATTTTAGGCTCATGCAGTCCTTTATTGACAAGCATTTGTTATTACTCCGAGAGTATGTCTGATTGGGTCTTTCTAGGATGATATTCTTTCTTTTTTGACAAAAACATCACTTTGTATTCCTATTCCTTGAATGAAATTAGTTTCTTATATGTGTGAGCTTAAAAGTATTGATTTCTGTCCTTTAAATAAAAGGGATGTTAATTGAATTTGGTTTTGTTGTAGGAGTAATTTCATTTGGTCTGAATTGATGGAACGGAACTTCATTGCTATGAGAATGCACGGTTCACCTCTTGGGTTTCAAAATCTGTTGATATCTAGTTGGTTGCACAGTTCGACTCAATTCCCCAACAAGTTTCAAAATACTACAAGATCTTTGTTCTTTCCCATTCGACGGAGTAGTTTCAAAATTTTACTAGATCCCAGGTATCCTTCCGACTTTAATGGAATTTCAATGTCAAAAGGTCAATTTGGTCACGAAATTAAGAATATGGTTCAGAATTTCCCATATAGATATAACTTTGAACATCAAAAGACTGAAGATGGCATGGAAAGTCGAGTATGCTTGAATAGCAAGGAGAGATTGAAATATTATTCAAGGATGTTGCATGATTGTGCATCAAAACGGTCTTTGGGTGTTGCAAAAGCCATTCATGGGCTTGTTGTGAAGGATGTAATTAATCCAGATTCCCATTTGTGGGTTTCATTGGTGAATGTATATGCAAAGTGTAGGTACTCTGCATATGCTCAATTAGTGCTTGCTAAAATGCCTGATCGTGATGTTGTTTCTTGGACGGCATTAATTCAAGGTCTTGTAGCAGAAGGATTTGCTAATGATAGTATTTATTTATTTCAGGAGATGCAAAATGAAGGAATCATGCCCAATGAGTTCACTCTTGCTACTGGATTAAAAGCATGTTCTTTGTGCATGGCCTTAGATCTTGGAAAGCAGATGCATGCCCAAGCTTTTAAACTTGGATTATTACTAGATTTGTTTGTTGGATCTGCACTTGTTGATCTTTATGCTAAATGTGGTGAGGTGGAACTAGCTTCTAAAATGTTCTTTGGCATGCCTGAGCAAAATGATGTGACATGGAATGTGCTACTCAATGGTTACACTCAAGGGGGTGATGGGATAGGAGTCCTGAAATTATTTTGTGGTATGATGGAATCAGGTGTGAAGTGTAGCAAATTCACTTTAACTACCGTTCTCAAGGGTTGTGCAAACTCCAAAAATTTAAGACAGGGGCAAGTAATCCATTCCTTGATTATCAAACATGGGTATGAAGGCGATGAATTCTTAGGTTGTGGTTTGGTTGATATGTACTCGAAGTGTGGGCTTGCAGTTGATGCATTAGAAGTATTTAAGAAGATCAAAAAGCCTGATATAGTGGTTTGGAGTGCCATGATTACATGCCTTGATCAGCAAGGACAAAGTGAGGAATCAATTAAATTATTCCACTTAATGAGGTTGAGTGGTACTAGACCAAATAATTATACTATTTGCAGCCTTATAAGTGCTGCTACAAATATGGGAGACTTGCAATATGGCCGAAGCATCCATGCTTGTGTTTGGAAATATGGATTTGAAACTGATGTTTCTGTCAGCAATGCATTGGTCACAATGTACATGAAAAGTGGATGTGTGCATGAGGGTGCAAGGTTGTTTGAGTCAATGATTGACCGAGATTTGGTTTCATGGAATACATATTTATCTGGACTTCATGATTCTGGAATGTATGATCTTTCACTTACTATCTTCTGTCACATGTTGAAGGAAGGTTTTTCACCGAATATGTATACTTTTATTAGTATTTTAAGATCATGTTCATGTCTTTTACATGTGCACTTTGGAAGGCAAGTGCATACCCATATAATTAAAAATAACTTGGATGATAATGATTTTATTCAAACAGCTCTGATTGACATGTATGCCAAGTGTATGTGCTTGGAAGATGCTGATGTAGCTTTCAACAGGTTAAGTGCTAAAGATCTTTTTACTTGGACTGTTCTCATTACTAGTCATGCACGGACAAACGAGGGAGAAAAAGCTCTTAATTATTTAAGACAAATGCAACAAGAAGGTGTAAAGCCAAATGAGTTCACTCTTGCTGGCTGTTTGAGTGGTTGCTCCTCTTTGGCTTCTCTAGAAGGTGGACAACAACTTCATTCCATTGCTTTTAAGAGTGGACACTTAAGTGATATGTTTGTTGGTAGTGCCCTTGTTGACATGTACGCAAAATGTGGTTGTATGGAAGAAGCTGAGACATTATTCCAAGCTTTGATTTGGCGAGATACAATTGCATGGAACACCATTATATGTGGATATTCACAAAATGGGCAAGGAAATAAAGCTCTCAAGGCCTTTAAGATGATGTTAGATGAAGGCATGTTGCCCGATGAGGTTACCTTCATAGGCATTCTTTCTGCATGCAGTCACCAAGGCTTAGTTGAAGAAGGGAAACAACATTTTAACTCTATGTATAGTGATTTTGGCATATCTCCGACCGTGGACCATTGTGCTTGTATGGTTGATATCCTAGGCCGTGTGGGAAAATTTGATGAGCTCGAAGATTTCATTGAAAAAATGCAACTATCACAACATGCACTGATATGGGAGACTGTCCTTGGAGCTAGTAAAATGCATGGCAACTTGGCATTGGGTGAGAAAGCTGCAAACAAACTCTTTGAGCTTCAACCAGAGAAGGAGACAAATTATATATTACTCTCAAATATTTTTGCAACCAAAGGAAGGTGGGGTGATGTCAAAAGAGTTCGGACTTTGATGTCTAGTAAAGGAGTGAAAAAGGAGCCAGGATGTAGCTGGGTTGAGGCTAACGGTCAAGCTCACACATTTGTGTCTCATGATTCTTCACATCCACAAATTCAGGAAATACATCTAAAGCTAGAGGAGCTTGATAGAGAACTGACTTCCATAGGATATGTGCCCAAAACTGAATATGTGCTTCATAATGTTGGAGAAACAGAAAAAAGGGAATACCTTCGATTTCACAGTGAAAGATTGGCCCTTGCTTTTGCACTTATAAGTACCAGCACAACGAAAAAAATTCGTATTTTCAAAAATCTCCGTATTTGTGGAGATTGCCATGATGTCATGAAGCTTTTATCAAGTATCACCAATCGGGAAATAGTTGTTCGTGATGTTCATAGATTCCACCATTTTAAGAGTGGTGCTTGCTCATGTAATGATTTTTGGTGATGTGGCTTCTCAATGGATTTTATTGTGGAGTTGGTTTATTGTATTTGATACTGAGGAAGCTTGCTCCAGCCATCACAGCTTCTGGACTAAAGAAACTTGGTTCTTTTCAAGGGTACTGACTATTCAGGTATGTTCTTGTATGAATTCATTTTTCTCTTACTATTAGCATTTGAATCCTCATCCATAATCTCATGGATCACTTGTTATGATAAATTTTTGTTGTACTAGAAGGTAGTGATAGGTGAAGCTCAAATTCCTCCTCCATTTTTGTGGTTTTATTATAATTTCTTCAATCCACGCTCACATACATGTGGATCATTGTTATCAATTAGATCTTGAATTCCAAGGTACCATTGTGATTTATAAATGAGTATTATTTTGTGAAACAACTTGAATTTTCAAACCGGTCATCTGCTTTAACAGCCCATACTATGGATATAGAAGCATTATTTGATTACCATTGAAACTGAATTCAGTTACCTGTGGTTTTATTACAATTGGGCACTTTATTTTTATTTTTATTTTTTTTGCAGGTCTCTTCAGGGAAACAAGCTCAGAAGTTCAAACTCGACTCTGATATCCTTTAGGTACTACTTTCAAATTTTTTCCCACATGGATAGTAGAAGAAGCATTATGGTTTCTAGAGGTTAAAAAATTGAATCATTCTTTTATCTTCGCAAAACAGTTCAATATAATGTGTATGAACTGTTTGAGTGTCTGAAATTATCATTTAAACCATAAATTGATACTTCCTGTAGTTTTATTTTCAGATAATTTAAACTAAATTGAATTGCAACAATGTATATTTGTGCTTTTCTTAAATTTTCTGACCAAGTAAACATTTTAATACGCATTTGATCAAGCAAGTATTCTGCCCTAATTATTTTGTTTTATTCTACTAAGATATCTGGATCTGGACTGTATCAAGTTGTAAATTCAAAGGTGAATACTTTTGTACTTGATATTGTTTATTATTCTAGTAAAATAAGTATAATTAAATGTCAATATCAAGCATCAGTCAAATTGAGATGCATGTCTGTTAGCTGAGTTGGATTAATTTAGTTTGTTTTTCGTAATGAATTAATGCATGATTTTCCAGAACAGTTAAAAACTATTTTTTTTTTAATATCCATTGGAGTTGACATTGTAAACTGTCAAACTTTCTCTTTTTTAACTGTCAACTTCAATCTTTTTATTTTTTTTTGAAAAAAGTATGTAAAAATACTTTAGTTTACTGTTAATAACCGTCCACTCTTTTTTTTGATATTTTTGTAAAGCCACAAGTTACAATCCTCTCTCTGGACTTTTCAAGTTGGGGTGAGCACCGAACAATGGGGATTCATGCTTTCAATTGTAAGCATAATGAAGTCCATCTTCTCTACTAGTCATAATCAGTTGGTAGTTTTGTAGGTTATCATTCTCTACTCTCTTTAGCTCTTTCGGTGAAAATGCTTGCTCTCAACCCTCTTTCACTTTTGTGACAGAATAATCTACTACTAAGGAACCGTGGATAGAGCTCCACATCTACTGGTTGAATATCTGCATCATCATAACAAGGATGGAAATTAGAGAGAGATTTGCCTAATCTGAAATTGTGCTTCCAACATAATAACCTACTCGACAGGGCCACTGGAGAGAAGATTGCCAAATTTCATTAGCTTTTTGCTTGGCAAGTTTACATGGTCGATGTTTGTATAAGATAAAATGATGTATAATTGGGATGTAAAATGGCCTTGTTCTACAATCATTTGATGGACTTGGGTTCTTCTTTTCCACATTAAAGGAGGATGTATGTTCTCCTTTTCCTTTGCCAGTCCATTCCTCTTTGCCTATAGTTGTAATTTTATTCCCTGTTTACTCTTTCTCTCAGGCTTCAAACTCACTGAATCCTACTCTTTGGCAGCTGCTACTTGTCAGCATTACCCGAAGGATTGTAGATTTTGCAGGCTGCATGTACGTTCTACTGCATAACTGCAACTTAGGCTTTTGCTCACAATGTTAATTACTAGTTTCCATGTTTAGATTTGGGATTCTTGACTCAATTAGTTAGAAATGGATATTGATGGTATAGCGAACATGTCTAGGAAAATTCAAGCACGGTCTATCACGAAGCTTTGAGGCTTCTCACTAGGACCCAATGCATACCATGGCCATTCCACTAACTGAACAAGAGTAGGTCTTTTCATTGTTAAAATCTTCTTTGAGCTGGTATATTCTCGTATCATGCCTCCATACGTTTTGTTTTTGCTGCGTATCAGAAGTTAATTTACGTACATTACCGTTTGGTTATTAACCATTTTGCTAATTCTTTGCTGTTCTGACGATTATTTAGAACCTCATTTTTGGTGTCAAGCCTGTGGTCTGTCCCTGGTACTCGGCTAAAATTTGCATTTCCATGACTTGGATAGAATTCCATCTCACAATTAATATATATGAAGCCAGAATGAGGTGTGGTTGTTGCATTCAATTCGTTTGCCTTTTTTATAAATGTTATGAATGTTGTTTATGTTACTATGATCAAACGACTGATTTTCTAGCCTGTACTTGTTTCCAGTTGCTGGCCTAGGGAAGCTTGTAGGACCATGGGTTGGGGACTCATGCTAAATCCAAAAGTTGATACTATAACAATCAATATACCTCAGGTAACAACAATCTTGTATTTTAGTTATGATAGCTATAGTTATATAACTTATATGCTTTTTTTAAGAGAAATTTTGTGTGCAGCTCACTATAGTTGTTTTTTGTTTTTATTCTTTTGGAAAAATCTTGTATTCTAGTGCTATCTTGAAGCTATAATACCTATATATTTATTAGGGGTGATCAACGGTCGGTCGGGGTCGGTTTTTTGCCAAAACCGATGCGGTCGGTTTTCGTCGGTTTGGACGTGGTTGGTGACGCCGACCGACCGACCACACCGGCGGTCGGTTGGATATAATTGGTTTCAAGATTCCAAGTAAGGTGAGGAAGAAAAAGAGAAAAAGGAAGATAAAAAAAGGAAAAAATACGAAAGGAAAAACAGGGAAGAAAGTTTCAGGAAAGTATAGGAAGAACGAAGAAGAAGATAACAAAAGGAAAAAAAGAGGAAAGAAAAAAATAAAAAATAAATAAAGAAGAAGATTAAAAAAAAACAGAAAGAAGAAGAAAGAAAATATATGGAGATGAAAGAAAAAGAATGAAGAAATCAAAACCAAGAAGAAAAAGAAAAATAAATGAAAGAAGAAGAACAAAATAGGGAGAAAAGCAAAGGGAAAATAAACCAGAGAGAAAGGAAGAAAGAAAATGAGATAAGATAGAAAGAAAAAAAAGAAGGCAAGATGTAAAGAGAGGGAGGGAAAATGAGAGAAGAGACGTGAGGGATTAAAAAAAAATGAAAAATAAAATATATTTTTTAAAAACATTAAATGTATCCTTGGGAAGAGACATGATTGTCTTCCCAAGGATGTGATATGATGGCTGATGGCTGATGTAGCAGCGCAGACACAGAGTCACGAGGTACAGTTGCTTTTCTTTTTTTTTTTTTTTTTTTAAATTCGGTCGGTTTGGTCGGTTCTCGCCTGTTTGGGCGAGCCGACCGACAGGTCGGTTTTACTCTACGTAAAACCGACCCCGACCGAATTTAAAAGAAAACCGACCGACCGACGTCGGTTCGGTCGGCTCGGTTTTTCGGCTTTACTTGCTCACTCCTAATATTTATTTGTTCTCTTCCTTTGAAATAACAGTAGTGTTCTATGGCTATGTTGTAATTATGTAGCCAAAATAAACCATTTAAATTCATCTGTTTCACCAATGTTTGTCACAACCTTCCCAGCGACAAGAATACTTATATATATAGTAAGAAACTGAAAGTTTATTGAGACCAACAAAACCAATAGATGATTCATAAGGCATCGAGTCATGTGTTCCGATGTCAAAGGATGAGGAATTAGATGAAAGGTCTGTGATGATCCAAGTTGATGATAAAAGAAAGGAGATAACAAAAATATCTGTGTTAAGTACTCCACTTTGAGGCTGTAAATGGACACCTTCTCAAAATTCACCAAAGAACTGTATGTATCGGAGAATATTCTTGACTCTCGAGTTCCTTTTAAAAAAGCAACAAAAAATACTTGTGTGCATGCCATTTGCAATCATAAGTTTCTTCTGGCTCTCAACATCATCTTCATCATTAAAATCATCTCCATCTTTATTTCTTTTATTTCCATTCAATAAGTTCTTGAAAATATCTCGAACCTCATCCGAAACTTTACTACATGGAGCAACATCTAGAAAAGATCGATCACTTATTTATCCATTGTGATTTTGCGTGGAGGGCATGGAACTTCATTGCTAGACTATTGGGAATCTCCTTTTGCCTACCTAAGAAGATTGATGATTGGCTTAGTGAAGGCCTCTCGGTTCGCCAAGGTTATAGCTACTTGTGCCTTTAGGGCCACTCTTTGGAGCATTTGGAGAGAAGGGAATGCTAGAACGTTTGATGATACTTTTTACAACTTCGATTCTTTTTGTGATTGTGTACAAAATACGGCTGGTGGATTTCTTTACACAAGAATTTCTTTTGTAATTATAGCTTGCTCATGATTATTAGCAATTGGCAAACTCTTTTGAGTTAGTTCTTGGGCAGGGGCGATCTCCTCCCCTTGGCCCTTAGGCTGTATTTGCCTTTTTTTGTTAATAGATATCTCGTTATCGTTTCTTTTCAAAAAAAAAAAAAAAAAAAAAAATAGTATGTGCTGAATGATGTTTAATCCTATAAATACCTCCCCAATAGGAATTTCCACAGTGACAACATTTTAATTTGAGTCTTCTATTTTTTCCTTCTTCAACTTTAACACGATGGTCCCATGTTGGATCACTATTTTTCTCTTTACTACCTCCTACCATTTTTTTACTATAAAATAGTAAAACAATAAAATAAAACGATTTTCTAACCGGGATTGAAACTCCACAATTTGCAATTTGCAAGTAGTTTCCAATTTCCAACTCTTCACCCAAGCTAGCTTTAGAATACAAAGAAGGGAGGATTATGGTGTTTACTCTTTACTGTTTCTGAGTTCTTATCTTTATAATAAAAAAAAAAGGTTCACTTTGGAGGGAGAATTAGTCATTTGAAAAAAAGAAAGAAAATGAAAGGGCACATTTATCCCATTCTCTTTCTTCCCACCTAATTTCATTTCCATTCATTCACGTTTTTCCAGGTTTCTAATTTCTTTTAACCTTCTCTTTCTTCTCATGGTGAATTAAAGTTCACCTTTTCCATTTTTTTAAAATTTTCTTTAACTCTCTCTTTCCTCCCATTTACTTTTCATCTCTTCATCTTCTTCAATCAAAATGAAAAAACCACGCTTCGTCTTCTTCAACTTGCTCCAGCCAGCCACGCTTCGTCTGGCTTCGTCTTCGTCTTCTTCAACTGGCTTCATCTTCGCAATTATCCGCTTGCTCCTTTCTTCTTCTTCTTCTGCTTCGTTTTTGTTCGGGATGGCATGGATCTCCACGACCAGGTGAGTAAAAAAGCCCTAGTTTTTTTTGTTTCTTTTTGAATTTCACCGTTGTGATTCGTTCTGTGTTTTCTGATTCAATCAATGGAAACGTACGATACATGATATTTTTCCGATTCAAAATACGAGCTGAATCGTTTTGCTTTAGTTTCGTTTCGAATCGTACAATACGTATCGCGTATTGTACGTTTTTAACAACATTGGATACATATTTTTGGGAAGACAAGTGGGTGGGGGAAAGACCTCTTTGTGTTACCTTTCCTTGACTCTATCATTTATCTTCTATGAAAAATCACTCCGTGGCTAAGGTTTTGAGTCCATCTGGGAGCTCTCTATCCTATTCTTCTGGCGTTGTGCGTTCGTTGTCTAATAGAGAAACTATAGACCTTTTGACTTTCCTTTCCGTGATTGGGGAGATCACTTTTAGTGCTACTAGGAAGGATTTTCAGTTGATTCCCAACCCCCCTCTTGGCTTCTCTTGTCGTCCCTCTTCCAATGCCTATTGGACCCTTCTCCTACCGATGTGTCCATTTTTTCCATGTTATGGAAGGTGAAAGTCCTAAAAAAAGTGTAGTTTTTTATTTGGCAGGTAATCCATGGAAGAGTTAACACTCTTGGTCGGTTCTCCAGAAAGATTCCTTGTTTGATTGGACCTTTTTGTTGCATTCTCTATCGGATGGTGGAGGAAGACCTCGACCATATTTTGTGGAGCTGCAATTTTGCTACGGCTGTGTGGGATGAGTTCTTTGCCTTGTTTGGCTTGCAATTTTCCAGACACAGAAGCCTTAAAGAGATGATTGAGGAGTTCCTTTCCCTCGGGATCAGGGAAAGTTTTTGTGGCAAGTTGGGATCTGCGCTATTATTTGGGGGATTTGGGGTGAGAGAAACAATAGGACTTTTAGAGGGTTGGAGAGGGATTCAGCTGAGGTTTGGTCCCTTGTTAAATATAACATTTCTCTTTGGGCATCGGTGACACGTTTATTTTGTAATTATTCCATATTTCTCATTATTTTGGATTGGAGCCCCTTTATCTAATGGGGCCTCTCTTTTTGTGGGCTGGTTTTTTTTTGTTCACCCGTGTATTCATTTTTTTTCTCAATGAAAGCTTGGTTTTTCATTTAAAAAAAAAGACGCATAATTTGCTTGAAACATGATTACTAAGGTCAAAGGGGCCACCAACCACTTGAATAAGCCCTACTATTAAAGCCGTGATCTCTTGAGTTCATACTATTCAATATATATTATATATGCTTTCTAGTTATGGAAGGGAACAATTTTTTTAGTCTTTTTTTTTTAAAAAAAAAATTAATTTACTCATATGAATTTATTAAACCTCTAACATTGAAATTCTCTCTTGATTGATGAAAATAGGATCCATGGAAATGAATTAGCGGAGATGCCATTTCATTGGAACTTGTTATATGTATAGGCGTCAAGGAATGTGCCGTTGCTTTTCTTGGTGCGATTGAATCGGTAGGTCATAATCTATGTCTTATTGTACCTTCATGTTATTGTGGTATTCTGTGGGCCAATAAATTACCAGTGCCGATCAATCTTAAAAAAAAAAAAGAAACCATGCTTTCATTAAGAAAAAATGAAACAATACAAGAGGGCATACAAAAAACAAGCCCGTCAAAAACACCTGCCAAAAAGAGGATGTAGCAGTAAAAAGGACTTGAATTTAGCTAAGTGGCCACAAGTCAAAATTGTTATCAAGTTTACCGAATTCTAAATCGTGTTAGGTTAGAACTTGATGAACAGTGAAGGTTTTAAATATTTTATTGAATAAATATACGGTGTTGGGTCATATCGGTGAAGGATCTTGTATATTGACTTTTCAGTTAGTGGCAGGAGTAGCCATCTTGATCAAAATAGTGCTTTGACGTCTATTATGGCAAAAAAGAATTCTTAAGTTGACCACACCCCTTGCCTACAGTAACTTGTATTAGTTCTAGATGTACTCATTTAATCTGTTATAGTCGAATTTAAATATTTCCTTGTGTTAGTAGTTTTTTCTCCTTCTGGAGAGGCTTGATAATGATGACATTCGGTAATTTCACAGAGAAGGAAAGAAACTAATTTCAACACACAAACATGTGTATTAATAGATATCTGACTTTTTGGGTTCCTAGCTGACTTATATTAAGGTTATTTAGGGCCCGTTTGGTAACGTTCTTGTTTTTTGTTTCTTGTTTCTAATTTTATTAAGAAATCTAAGCATTTAATAACTATGTATGTTTCTTGTTTCTCATTTTTTAGAAACACTCCCAAAATTTGTATAGAACTTTTGGGAACAACTAAAACTAGTTTTTCCTTTTTTGTTCTTGTTCCCAATTTTTTCCAAACATAAATAAGAATATAGGTTTATTATTATTGAATGTATAGGTGTTAGGGTCATGAAATTCTATTTTTCTTTATTAAAAATGAAGAAACGGAAACAAGAAACGAGAACGTTACCAAACGGACCCTTAAAGTTCATATCATTGTCCAGTTTGATTTACTGATTCATTCTTGCTTTTTTTTGTTATCCCTTTCTCTGTCAGGCTTTGTCCTCTAAATGTTGAGAAGTTGGTCATTCCCGCAATATCTGAACTAAGAGATACGTGGACTTCTGCCTTTGGTTTCAAGCCCTTTGAAGAGACTAGCAATAGGATAAGGAGCATGAGTCTGCCGGTCTTTCCTGGTGTAGAAATGCTGCAGAAACCACTGTTGAAGGATCGTCTTCCGATGGAACGTACACCTCTTGCAGAAGGTATCAACTATGAGGGATTAGCGCTCATTGTGCACTCATCACATTCTTGGTGGGGCTACAGATAATTTATTTTTTCGTTCTTGTAGGTTCTGAGTTCCCTCAACTTGCAGAACAACAAAAGGTGGAGGTCGTTGCAACCTCTCCTGAAGAGACACATTCTCCTGGGCCTTGTTTAAATTCATGCAGCGAGGGCACTGCACATGATGGATTTGGGATTTCTGGTGAACATGCAGTTGTTGAAGCCAGTGTTAAACTGAATGATAAGATCTTGAACGATGAAATAGAAAATCCTACTAACAATGTTGCAGCCCATAATGGGGAGATTATGAATGATAGTTTGGAGGAAAGGAACCAAAATGTTGAAAACTCACTGTGCTCTACATGCCTTACATGTGAGGAAGCTAAAGAGGCTGGCCAATATCAAATTACCTCTCTTGGTTCTACCATTTCAGACCCTGAAGACCGGACCTCTGAACTAAATGGAAAATTGGATGGAAATTCAGGAATTGATCAAAAGTCGATCCTGGAATGCCCAAAAGGAACTGCAAGTGTTGATTGCCAGGAGACTGCAGAAGTTGGTATTCCTAGTGACAGACGTGAGTCTACTCATGATGTGCAGGTAAATCAATCAGACACAGTCTGCTCTAGTAACCCGCAAGGGACTGCCTCTGTACCCGACGGACAGAAGGTTCTCTTTGATTCAGAAATTGTGAATGGTTGCCATGCCACTTTGCGATTGGACAATAAAACTAGTTCTCCCTCTGAAGGTGATAGGCTTAATGCCCATGCTGTCTCCGCTAAAGTTTCTTCTAATTGCCATCCATTGGAGGACGTTGTTTTAGGCACATGACCTGCATCACTGGGATTTCAGCAAGTGCTCGGGAGACGATGCTGAGCAGAAAGAAGTGATGACTGGAGTATAGTCTAATCTCCACCTCTGAAGCAGATTTAGTTCCTTAGAGAATTCAGATGAACAGTTACCAAATCAATAGAAGTCTGGTTCACAGATAAACACATGCCACACTGTATAATAGATCACTCTTCTACTAAAACTTTGCTTCTGCTTTGGCTTTTCTTTGTGCCATTGCTTAGATGAAGGTAGTTTTCTTCTGGAAACCCTAAGGTACGATTCTATCAAACCAGGCTACTCGTATCCTTTTGGTCTCGCAACGATGCATTTTCAGTGGCTACCGTTATAGGAATGCTGCAGAACTCTTTTTGTTGGTGTTACTAACCAAGTGTGCCATTTTTTGGGATGGATGATGATATCCCCCGCCCCCTGATCCCCCCCAAAAAGAACTGTTTTCTAGATTTTTTGATGGTGCATTTTGAGCGAGTGTTTAGGGGAAGTTTGATCTTGTCATGCTCATCTAACCTGGGGTAGAAGGGTTTGTACATCCCGTTTTTGTTTCTGGCATACAGTTCTGAAGAAGCACTGTAAGTTCTCTTCTTAGTTACGAAAATGCCCGAAAGGTTTTGAAGCCTCCTTGTTTACTGTAAATTTAAAGTTTAGTTGGCTTACTATGAAAATGTTATTGCCTTTGTACAGCTTCTCTTCGTTGTTTATTTATCTTGATGCTTTGTTGTGGCAAATAAGACTTGGAACAGCGAACTTGATTAAGTGGGTCTGGAAAAGCTTATTTTTAAAATTACAAACATGATTTTCTAATTTTAGACAAACTTGTTTCATGGTAAAATATGTATGTAAACTGTAAAGTAGTGGCTGCAGCTCCAGGCACTTCCTTTCCAAAAGGGTTCTTCATGTAAGTATCTAACTGTTTGACTAAGATTTTTTTTTGTGTAGCCTTCTCTACAAGACCCCCATGTCCAGATAAGTAAGATAGAGCAAGCATTCATCCTCAGACGTCATAGGATTCGAAAGGACGATTCGGTGATTAAACAATCAATATATTAGATTAGAAGAGCATATTGATTTAGTTATCATTTGTTTGATTCTCTGAACTATGAGCTCTCCATGATAACTTGCTATAGAGTTGAGGATTCTGTTTTTGTTGTACTTTGATTCTAACTAAAGTTATAAATTATAAATTTGAATGTCCTCTTATTCGTAATGTACATTTTCTAAATGCTCTATTGGATATTACTTTATGGAATTGCCTAAAGAGGAACAAAATCTAACAATTTTCTCTTAGTTTAGCCTAAGTGATTCAATGATATTATTTATGGAATTGCCTCTTTAGATATCTCAAGTGTTCTATTTGGATGAACCCCTTGTATCTTCTTGCAAGCAAAAGTGAGTTTCAATACCATCTTAGAACTCTCTTCATTCTTGTGGTTTGAGATTTCCTTCTCACTCTTGTTTCTCCATATTTGCACCATATTTGTTGAAGAACTTTTTTTTTTTTTTTTTTTTTTTTTTTTTTTTTTTTTTGCAATTATGCTAATTTCTCTTGAGTTGCCACATTCGTATGCCAACTTTTACTCGCTTCAAGTGACAGTTTTGGAATTTGTTTTGAGTTTTAACTTTGGTTTGGATTAAATCTATTTTTGAATATTATACAATCCACAACTCAACATGAATGTATGTCCCGTTCTTATGATAAATTCATATTTTAGTGTCATTATATTTGGATTAATGTATGTATATATATATATATATATTATCTTGGCTCTAGAAGATTAAAAAGTTGAAAAATAAGAATTATCAAAAAAAAAGTTTATAGAGTTGTGGATCGTATAATCTTCCAAGTTTATAGATTATAAAAAATAAGAATTAAAAAGTTATAAGAAGTTGAAAACTACCATAACTTTATATCTAGCCTACAATTTATAGAGTTGTCATACCCTACATAACTAGCTATCATTACAACTTCTTAAAAGAAGTAGATACCATAATAATTTCTAGAAAGACTATCTCAACAACTTCTACTTAAAAAAAAAAAAAAAAAAAAAAAGGAAAAAAACTAAATCACAACTTTAACTACTACAAAGTACAAACTAGATGTAATGGGTTCAACCAATTACAACTAAATTGCACTTCCCATCAATTCCCTTCAACAAAAGTCATATACCATCCTCTAAAAAGGAGAAACTTCACAATCAAATCAATTTTCTTTTTCTTTTTTCTTTTTTTTTTTTTAAAAAAAGAACCCAAAATTGTCACTATGATCAACAAACCCACCACATGAAAAATAGTGGAAAATACTAAATAGATTTAAGTAAGAACTACTCCACATAGCTGAAGTATCCCACTTTGTTAAAGCAAAAACTCACTGAATCTCATTAGTGCATATGAATCCACCCACTTTGAAACTTGGAACAAATAAAAATGGAGACAAAATAATAATCAAGATTCCCCAATTTGGCAGCATTAATAAATAAATTTTTACAATCCAAAGATTCACATTTGGCCCAATGTAATGTTATTAGTACAGCCATCATCTGTCTCCACAACATTGGACAGCCTAGCTCAAAAAACCATTACTATATTGTTCTTGTTTTCTGTAAACTGTCCTTTGATGACTGTAACTTTTCATTGTTTACTGTCTTTTTCATGGGGTGAAGAACAAGACATTTGGAGTGGATCCATGTGGCCCATTCAATTTTTGTTTTTCAAAATAATAATAACAACAATAATAATAATAAAAAGAGAATTTTTGATGGATAGACTAATTTAGAATCATATTTCCATATTTGTCAAAAGATTTGAAAATTTTCAGAATTAGATTTTCGTGTATATTTTCTTACCATTATACGCTTCTTTTCATCCCCTCCCCACAATTAAGTTTAAGAATAAAAATATTTTCGTCCCTAAATCTCTCCCAAAATTTCCACAATTATAGGAACTTGATTATCTTCTCATTTATCAATATTTTGACAAAACTGATTGTGGCTCCAACTTACCAAAATTGTTGACCTCTATTATCATTTCCATAATATGTGTTTTCTTATTTTTCATCCATTTCCAGAAGTTATATTGTTATTCAAAAGTGAGAGTCTACGATTTTTTTCCTTCATTTCATTTCTCTCTTCCCCCATCTTCATTCATATTGTCGCCCCCACTATTCATCCATTTTTTTCTTCTTTTTTAACGTTTCAGCAATTTTTTTCTTCTCAAGAATCACCATTTATCTTTTGTCATTTTCATTATTCCTCATTGTTGCTAGATGAGTAAGTATTTGTTTTCAATTTATTATTATTTTCAAATTCATTTTCCAAAGTTCATGCGTTTTAACCAAATAGCTGTTGTTCATTGAGATGGGAGCGTTTTATGTTATACGGTATATTTCGGTCATATGAAAATTGTATTTGTCTATCGAATATGTCATTAATCGTCTTAAATATATCATTATTTTCTTACATTTTCAAATGTATATATATCGTATACATCGTAAAATCATTTCATTCGTCCATATATATTTTGTATATTCATTCGATTAGTTGATATAAATTATATAATAAACAATATGTTCATTGTCTATATATATATATCATTTATCATGGTTTATATATTAATTCGACTAGTCGATATTATACATGGTATGTTGTTTCATATATATTTCTGGTTATATATCATATATCATAGTTTATATATTAATTCGACTAGTTGATTTATATTATATTTTAAACAAATGTTGATTTATATATGTTCTAGGTTATATATCGTATATACATTTCGTAGGTAGCATTAATGTACCTATGCTATATATATATTTTTTTTGAGTACATCAACATTCGGGGGTGGGGGATTCGAACCTCTGACCTTATAGTCGAGAGTACATGCCAATTAACGCTGAGCTAAGCTCGCTTTGGCACCTATGCTATATTTATTTATATTATTCCATCTTGATTCATATATGTATTTCAACTATTAAAAGAACTTCAAAATAAATCACATATATGCTCAAATAGTCATTTATTTGAAATAACCCTCACATATATTAGGGTATAACTATGAAAAATAAGCAATAAAAGTTTGATGGTGTTGTGAGATTATTTGGAATAAACCCCACGTATATTTGACATTTGAAAAATGAACTTGGAAATAAATCTCATATATGTCTAAACAGTTTTTATTCAAAATAACTCCATATATATTAGGTAAAAATATGAAAAGTGAGCAATAAAATATAGAAAGTCCAATGGTGTTCTCGGATTATTTAGAATAAACCCTATATATTTTACATTTGAAAAAGAACTTGGAAATACTACATATATGTATAAATCCTCTTTATTCGGAATAACCCACACATATATTTTACCTTATTTGTTTGATTTTGATGGTTGTTTGCACGGAAAAGAAGTCATAAAAAACACTATCAAATAAAACAGAGCTCATCGTCGGCGTTCATCATTCAAAGAAATAAATGTGTTGCATCGCTGGTCATCATTCGAAGCAATCAGAAGAGTCAATTCTTTTCGTAAGGCTGATTAAATCTAGATGAATAGAAATTTTAAAAGAAAAAAGAATAATTAAAAAAAAAAACAATGAAAACAATGAACTTTGGAGGTATGAACTTGAACCTGAACAAAATAAAATGAAAATAGATGGAAAATTCTCAAAAAAAAAAAAAAAAAAAAAAAAGAAAAAGAAAAAGAAAAAGAAAAGAAAAAGAAAAGAGATGAAAAAATGAAAAACTCAAACCTGGAGACGTGACTTTTCCGTCAAGTGATTTTAGGGGTCTTTGAAAGGAGATCTTTTTGAAAAATAAAGAGTGATTGTAAGGATCTTTGAAAATTAGAAAGTGAATTAAATGAGTTTGGAATTTTGAATAAGAACGAATATAATATGTTTTTTTTTTCCTTTTACAATATTTGTTACTTTTTTAAATATAAAGATTATAGTAGAGGGCATAAAAGTAATTGAATCACAACTTATAGATAAAAAATATAGATTTTTTTTGACTATTTGTGTAAAAAATGGTAGAGTTAGACAAAAACAAAATATAGACCTCATTTATAGGTCATGTGGTTGTCCCTTAAAAAAAAATAAAATTAGCATGTGTAATAGAAACACTATTTTTTGGGATGGCCATGTGATTTTTCTGCTGAAAAAATGGAAATTTGGGTTTGTTTTGTTGTGGGAAAGGAGGACAAAAGTGAGAAATATAGTTATTATCTCTAATTCTCTTATATATGCTTTGCTTTTTCTTCTATGATATGATGATGACAGTGTGAGTGCTTCTTTTCATGTGTTGCTTCCCATCAATTTTCACACAAATGTATGGTTCTCTTCCAAGTTTTCCTTTTTTTGGTTGTTCATTCCATTGCCATTTGGTTTCATCGTTGTCTTGTTTCTAACTTTTCACGTATTTATATACAATCGAGTGAGTAGGTTTGAATATTATCTTATGTTGGTATCTTAGTTTTCGTATTTGTTTTAGGTTAAATTACAAATTTAGTATATGGAAGAATTTGACTTCAATTTAGACATCTTTTGAATCTTATGTTGTGATTGTGTACCGTCTTTAACAACTTTAACTAAAATGAAGATGTGATATGTTCTATTAGATATATATTGGTTGATTTGGCAGGAAGTGACAAAATAAATTGAGAATAATAGAAATTTGGATAAGTGACAAAATAAAACAGTATAGGAAACTAAATACCCTATTTTTTAATATCATATTTCTTTAATTGACCACTGTGTTACTCTCTGTTGTCTAGTTCACTTCCTTCCAGTTTAATTACCATATCATGCCAAACCAATCAACATTTTTTAAATAAACATGTCATGTCATCATTATTTAGTTGATAGGGTTAATGATGGTGTCTGTAAAAACCCAATAATGAAGGCTCCATAAAAATTAAATAAATTTTTTATCTTTTGCATCTTAAATTATTAAGAGAATCAAAAACTTTAGCCAATACTTTTTTGTTTTCTTTTTTTTTTTTGAAAGGTGGCCAATAGGTTATAAATTTAATTTATATTAAATTATCTAAAAAGCTAGTACTCAAAAGGGGAAAAAAAAGTTAGGGAAATCCTCTGATATGACCAAAAATTACAGGGTAATTTCGAAAAATGGCCAAATCGTATTTTTTAATGAAAAATGGCCAAACCGTATTTTTAACCTATTTTCACTTGTTTTATTCTTCCAATTATACCCCTAAGTCAATTCTCACGTCCCACCCTATATTTGAGGAAGCCATTTAATTTTTTTTATTTTTTATTTTTAAAATCAATTATCCCATGAATCAAGCAATGGTTGGTTACAACTATATATTATCTCTTATCATTTGAAATTCAAATCCATATTGCTTCATCGTCTTTTCTAGTAGATTTTTATTTTGTAATCAACAAACCAGATTGCTTCATCGTCTTTTCCAACCATTCTGATTGATTATTGGTCTTCATCGTTCCTTCTAAAGCTATTGGTCATAGGTATATTTCTGCATTTTTTGTCACTGCTTTCATGTTTTCTGTTACTCCAAAAGTAAGCGTTCAGATTGATTATTGCTTTCATGTTTTCGTTCACCCGAGTTATTCTTTTCATTTGTTGAAAGCTCATTTGAACTTCCTTCCGCATCAGTCTCAATCACCCTTGAACCTTCCCCTCCTACAAAAGTAAATAATTTTTAGAAGAAACCCTTACCCGTTTTCATACACACTATAATTGTGATTAGACAAAGATCACAACTACACTAATTTTTCTTCAATTTCTTCAATTTGCATGATGAATTCCAGCTGTAACATGTATGATTTTTTTAAATGAGGGAGAGGAAAGAGTTTTTTTTGGAACGTGAGTGTGTTCCATTATGCCTTAGGGTTTTTTTTCCAAGAAGCTATTAATCCAGAGGTTTGTTTGAAATTGTGTATCAATTTTTTCATTTTTTTTCTGATTATACTTTAATTCTGATATTTTAGGTGTTCATCCCATTAGGTGAATCTAGATTTTTTTTTTTCTGATTATACTTTAATTCTTCTTTGAATCTGGAATTTTTTTAATTGATGTTGTTCTTCATTGTTATTGAATTTGGTAAGCTCCTTCATTTTTTCTTTTGATATACACTGTTTAAATTTAAGTCCTCTTATTTTTTCTCTCTTTTTTTTTAATTCAAATCTCTTGTTTTAAATTTAGGTTGTCAGATTTATATTCCATTTCATTTGAATTTCGGTTAGTTTTGATTTGCTAGATGAATCAATGGGTAAGGAAGCTAGATTTGATTGTTTGAAATTGTGTATCAATTTTTTCATTTTTTTTTTCTGATTATACTTTAATTATGATATTTTAGGTGTTCATCCCATATTTTAGATGAATCTAGATTTTTTTCTGATTATACTTTAATTCTTCTTTGAATCTGGAATTTTTTTTTAATTGAAGTTGTTCTTCCATTTTTTCTTTTGATATACACGGTCCTATTTTTTCTCTCTTTTTTTGAATTCAAATCTCTTGTTTTAAATTTAGGTTGCCAGATTTATATTCCATTTCATTTGAATTTCTGTTAGTTTTGATTTGCCAGCTGAATCAATGGGAAGGAAGCTAGATTTTCTCCCTTATTTATAGTGTATTTGTTTTATTTTATTTTCAGTTTTAAGATTTGTTAAAGGGTATTTTCGTCCAATTTCATGCCAAAATAGTTTACTAAAAATAGGATTTGGTCATTTATCAAATTGGAAATACGATTGACCATTTTTCAAATGAGCTATTTTTTTTTGGCCATTTATCTGGTTGCCCCAAAAAGTTATCTAAAAGCCAACTTGGATAACTTAATACTCTATAACATGTTATTTCTTTTTTCATTTTTATTTCCACCTTTTTATAGTCTTTTTTTATATCTTATTCAATTTTCAAAGTAAATACCAAAAAATTTTCAACTTCTTTTTGTAAGTTCCAAAATTTGGCTAGAATCTCAACAAAATAATAAATAAATAAAACCAAGATAAATTACTCTAATCCTCTTTTCTTTTCACTCTGTCTTGTAGCAACAAAAATATACAAAAATGTAAACAAGGATGGGACAAAAATCGAAGAAAATATCAAAGATAAAGGTTTGATCTAATAATTAAGGTGACAAAAACCAAAGTCTTGAGGGACCATTTTCTTCCTTCCCCACACATATATTATATAATATTTATATACTCTAAATCATATCAAACTCATTATCTAATCAATTTTCTCCGGCAACTCTACATTAAATAATTCACCAATCTCTATCATCTTGTTGGCCGGAGATCTGACATCCGTGGTGGTTGGCCACTGACTCAGCTTCCCGACCTTCGCTCCCGTCTTCCTCCGTTGCTTTTGGCGGTGGCAACGGTGGCAATGGTGGTTTCATTCCAATCAAGCTTCTAACAATATTGAGAAACATATGGAGATAATACTCGATTTCACTATTCATCAATAAGCCAATAGAGCCATATATACACTTTATGAGGGAAGGAAAATGAACAATAACAAATGAAAGAATATTCAGAAGGGACAGCTGTAACAATACAATTGAATGGCAAAATAACAGAAAATATTCCTCTCAAGTAGAACATTCTGGACTCGATGACGCTTCCCTTCTTGGTGTTGCAATGGGTAGGCCCAATGCCTTTCCTTTCTTCTTATCTTGGCCCAATATCTCTTTATCCTCAATAATTTCCCTAGCGAGGTCCGCGAAAGCTTTAAGGATATGTTTGTGAATTGTGAGTGCTTTTAGGGTTGAGCGCAAGGTAGCATAAAAGAAGTTCATGCAACAATTCCCATTCGTCACCTCCATATCCTCACGTGCCTCCACCATCTCCTGCATTGACCGTCGGAAGTCCGTATATGGATCCGACGAGTAGGTGGGGATCGCCATGCTATTGTTCAAGAGCAATTTGCCACCGGAGTCGTCTGAGGCGGCGCTCGAGGAGGAAGATAGTGAAGTCGTGTGGATCCAACGGCGGTGCTGGTGGGGGTGGAGGATGTTGGAGATAATGCTCAAATAAGAACTGAATTACACTAGCAAACTGATTACACCTTAACTGGATACTAACTATTACAGTGGAAATAACAATACAAACACTGTATATATGACAAATGCTGCAAAATATATTGACAATAAATAGTCGAGGCACGCTTACAAAGCGCTGTCCTGAAGACAATTATTCGCTCTACACAGGTTGCAAGTAGGATACAACGATCGTCTCAGCAGGATACAACGACTAATTCTGGTAGAACAGCAATCTCGAACTACTCGGATCTGGCAGAACTCTTGGATACTTGTTCTCAACTCGACTCAAGATCAAAGGAAATAAAGAAAGAAGGAAGAATGCTCCAAATGGAATGAGATGATTCAGATGAAGAAACAAGTTGCTATTTATAGGCTAGCAACTTAGTAACTCCAAAGAACAAAATTAAATAAAATTGAAACATATGAAAAATATAACTCAATTGAGTTATAACACTAAATTTAACTTTCATATATTAAATTTGTAATTGAAACTTCAAATTGAATGTGATGTTTCAATCCATCTTGAAACTCTTGAAAAATTGAATTTAAACACTTTCTTTCACATTTATTTGTATAAATATCCAACAGAGGATTCTATAATGGAGTTGGATTGGCCGAGGGAGGAGAAGAAGAAGCGATGGGAGGTGAATGCGGTGATGAAATCGACGACAACGTAGGCGTCGGGATCGGCACCATCGTTGGTTGAGGCGAAAAATGGTTTGGAGGTGGAATTGGTGGTGTCGAAGGTGGTGACCTCGTAGAGGGAGTTGTAGTTTGTGATGAAGGTGGCAGTGGAGGTGGCGGCGACAGAGGAGAATGGGCGGGCTGGATGGTGGCGATCCGCCGTGTGAGTGATCAGAGAAGATTGAGGGGAGAGTGGCCGCTTCTTGATCTTTGTAAAACAGAGATTCAAATAGTTTCTTCCAAGTTTGGTCGACATATTTTGGTGTGCTGTGTGAATTTAAAATGGCTAATGCAGAGGAGCTCATCTCGAAACAGAACTTTATTATTGAGAGAGAGAGTATGGTATCTTGCTAAGGATGAACATTTAGGGGAGAGTTGCATGAATAGTGGGGAAGAATTGGAGAGTTGTAGCACCTATCAAGAACATGTGTGTGAGGAAGAAAAAGAGATTGAGCTTGTAGTGTCAGAGGAAGTTCAGGAGGTAGAGGTTGAGGTTGAAAAGCCTTCGTCTGTTTTACCTTCTCCATCCTTTGTAGAATATGATTGTTCATTTTTCTATTCTCACGAGTTAGTTTTAGAGTCTGAGTCTCTTTATTTTGATCTTTCCCTTTTATGTTTATTTTATACAAAAATACTAAAAGTAGTTCTGCTTTAGGGGCCCATGAGAAACTAGTAAGCTTGCTAGTGATTGTGAGTTTTATTGATTTAAGGAAGAAGGGCCCAATGAAATATGAGAATTTTTATGTGCCTTGACGGTCCGCACGAGAACGTCGAGCTAAAGACGTTAAAAAAGCGCTTATGGGAGGAAACCCAAGTTAGTTCGTTTTTTTTTTTAAATTTTGTGTCTTTGATGTTTTTGTTTTGTAGGTGTTCTTGTGTTCTTGTGTTCTTGTCTTTGCCAAGCATTCATGAGAAGGTCATCATCATTCCAGGACAGTATTGTTCACCCCTTCCATTCTTTTCTTGTTCTCATGCTTGATTATGCTTTACTTTTATATACATTGAGAAAAATGTATGCTTTAAGTTTGGGGGTGGAATGCTTTGCTTGTTGAGCCCTTGAGCATCTGAGTTCGGACTATATTTTTTAGCTTTCTATGAATTTAGCATATGGTTGTTTTGTGGATGCTATTTTTGCATGACTATGATTTCTTAGGATAGGCTTTCTTGTCAATTTTAAAGCTTTTGATGAGTTGTAAGCATGAGTGCCCAAAAAGGGAGACTTTTTAAACTTTTTCTAGGAGATGTCTTGCATGAGTAGAGTATTTTTCTTGGTTGGAATTGGATTTGAATGCTTAAGAGTGAATTATGAGGTTCATATGCTTGTTGTCACCTCGATAGGTGTAGGGAAGAGCTAAAGAGTTAATGTTTTTGCAAATTAACATGTCGAGGTGTAAGAAAGAGCTAAAGAGTTAATTTTGTGCAAATTAACATGTTTAATCTTACCTAAGAAGAAAGAAAAGAACATATGCTTACCATGATCATGAAAGAAAAATAATTCTTGTCTTTACATTTGAAAGAAAATAATGACGTCATATGAGCTCAATATGCAATGTGTAATAATGTTTTAGGCAAAAAGAGCTACCCCTGTTGTGATCAGTTAGGCCAACCAAGAGTAACACTCGGGTTATGGGTCCTTGCAATAGGTGCGTGAAAGCTAGTGCCACGTATAAATGTTTGATTTAATTTTCAATTTAAAGCACCTAAGTATGGATGAAAACAAACTAATTTGTTCCATTGACTCATTAGTAAATCCTTAGTGCCAGTGTAGAGGGAAGATGAGTTGAGAGTTTAATAATCCAATCCCGAGCTATTAGAGTCTAATCTAGCTAATTAGATCTCGCTTGTGCAAGTTAATTTTGGAAAACTTTTGATTTGTTTCCCTCATTGGGCCTTATGTGCATGTCTTTTGATTGCTTGATTATTGACCTGTGAGCCTTGAGGATTGAGTCATGTTTATTGCATCTATTCTTCAACCGTTGCTTGATTTTTAGTTTGCTCGAGGACTAGCAAAAGCTTAAGTTTGGGGGTGTTTGATAGCGAGCATAGCTAGTTATTTTTCCCTAATTAATTGAGTTAGTCTTTGATATTTAATTGGCCAAATTTATGCATTTTAGTGTTTTATTTGTAGGAAATATGTATTGGAGCTAAATTGAGAAATTGAGAATGATCGGGTGTTTAGAACGTGAAAAAAGGCCAATGAAACGAACTGAATCGAAGATAGAAGCTTATTGAAGTGGGCATGCCGCAGACTAGCGTCGAGACCTTAGCTTCTGGGCGTCTCGACGCTCTACTTTCCTCATTTAATTCAGGCAGCAAAAGGTCACAGTGTCGCGACGCTGTGACCATAGCGTCTCGACGCTCTCGAAATTTTCCTAAACAGAATGCACGATTTTGCGACAGCGTCGCGACGCTGTACCTATAGCATATCGACGTTGTTGGAAGATTTTCTATAAATACAACACTTTCTTGCACGGTCAAGGGGAGTCCATCTGGTTAGATTTTAGCCCTAATTTCGACTAGAGACCTTTGGTGGGAGTTGAAGCAAGGCCAAGGAGTGGGAACCAAGCTTGAAGACATGGAGATCGTGACGGGGACGTGTTTGTTTCAATGGATTCAAGAGTTTTCCTTTTCTTTCCCTTACCTCTTGTTTTTTTTTTTTATGGCTTTTCTTTCAATTAGTGTTTGTAGTTTCAAGACTATGAATTGCTAGTTGTTTGTCTTAGGGATTGATGTAGTTGTTTTAGATTGTTGGATTGATTTTTGGGTATGAATGTGCTTTTATTTTATTCATGAAATTTTGTTTAATGCTTTCAATTACCTGATCACTAATTGGATGATTTGGGTGTTGAATCTTGCTCGGGAGAGGAGGTTTGGCCTAGACTCATTTAATTGCATGACTAAAGTTGAGTTTCTAAGTTTGTGACTGAATTTAGATTTCCTTTAGAAGTATAACAAGGACTAAACCAAATAATGCTTTGCATGCTAATAAACTTAGACAGGGATATTGGGTTTATTGTATGCATGAGAATCAATTATACTCGGGAGAGATAATTGTGATAGAAGTTTCCTTGACTTGTAAAATAATTGCCCGATAAATTCATCCCAATTAATCAATCCTCAATCTCAAATAATGAAATCAATTCCCTAAGTGTCTTTCCATTTGAGTCTCCACTTTTATTTTATGTTTTTTTGTCTTTAGATTTATCTTTTGTCATTAAGTGTTTCTCCCTAAATAAAATTGAACAAAAGTATTCACGGTAAGTAATTTGCATATCAATAGGCGGTTGTGAGACCCTCCTCCCTCCTCTTTTTGTTTTTCTTTTTTCTTTTTAACAGAAATGTTGGAGAAGGAATGAAGGAGAAGAAGAAGAAAAAAAGAAGAAAAAAAAGTCATCATCGACGAGTGGCGGTAGACGGCGACCAATGGCTGGCGGCTACTGGCGGTGGGTTATGGGAGAAGAATAAAGAAGAAAAGAAGATAGAAGAAGGAAGGAGAAGAAAAGAATAAATAATAAAAGAAAAAATATATTTTTTATTAATTAATTTTTTTAAAATTAAGAAAATAATTTTTTAATAAAAAATGGTGTCACGTCAGCAAACTGTTAGTATTTAAGGGAAAAAGGAATGGAGGGACCAAAATGAAACAAAATTCAAACCTCATGGATTAAATTGTTGAGTTTGAAAACTCACGAACCAAAATGAAACCTAACCCAAACCTTAGAGACCAAAAGTGTATTTTTCTCAAAAAAGTTTCTTCCATATTCATACTTTTATATAAATTATAGATATATAGATGCAAAATCAATTCTCTAAAAAAAATATTTACCACTGTATGAAGATAAAATATAGAGAAAATACGGAAGTAAAAGACATACAGACAAATAGAGAAAACAAACCAAGGAGATGACCAAAAGAAAGCAACGCGACTGACTGCAGTGAATCTGACGACAGAGGACGGTGATAAAGAGATGGAGAAAGATACATGAAGGCAACGAAAAAGAAAGGTTGAACCAAATGAGGAAAATAGTGTTTGTCGCGGGCTGTGAAAGAAAAAAGGGTATGTTACTGGGCCCATGATTCCTGGGTTAGAGAATAAGAGTGAAGGAGAAAGAATTAAAAAAAAGAATAAAATAATAATATTTATATTACTTTAATATATTTTTATTTAGAAAATTTTAACAATATTTTTTTTATTAAAATAATGGTGCTACATCAGCAAACTATTAGGGTTTAACGACAAACTAGACGATAGAGACCAAATTGCTCCTTATCTCAAACCTTATGGGTATTTTTGTTGAGTTTGAAAACTTAGGAATCAAAATGTAACTTAACCAAAACCTCAGGGACCAAAAGTGTATTTTCCCAAATATTTTCAATACATTGTATGTATCACCGCCTTCCACACACATGTATTTTTTTTTTTAAAAAAAAAATCAAATAAATTTACACTTTTATGTTTTACTTTGAATTTCAAATTAACAACAAAATTGTCTTTTGTTTCTTTCTTTTTTTTTTTAGTTTTTTTTTTTTAATTTCTTTTATATGATGCCTCAATATATATTCCATGGAAGTGTAAAGTGGACGAACCATATCATCACAAGTTTCAACCATTGTTGGTGGAGTCACAATTTCAACTATAGGTACAACAGTAATGTATGAAGTTTGACTTCTAAAAATGTCATTTGTTAAATCAAACTAAACACATCCAAATACATCAATATCCTTGATCAACTACGAGTGGTAGCCTTTTCGACCCAAATTATGTAGACCAGTCCAAATTAATTTAATTGTTTAATTCTTACTAGTTTAAATTTTTCTAACATATATATACATACATGTATGCAAGTGTATATATATACAATACACACATACATCTTGCATTTTCTCTCTCTCCTTGCATTTTCGCCCTCTCCTTGCATCGCAACAGCTCCCTTGCGCCTTGCTTCAGTTATCTCTCCATCACTCGTCGGATTTGCCATCGCCGAACTTAGAAAACGAGTCGAACTCAGGTACTCTTATTAATACCGAGATATGAAAGTTTATTTTAAATAAAATAATATATATATACAAGAAATATGAAAACCTAGCGTGCAGTGTAAATTTCGAATTCGCCATTGTCGGTTATCTCTCCATCACTCATCGTATTCGCCACCACCGAACTCAGGAAAAAAGTTTAACTCAGGTAGTCTTTCTTAATACCGAGATATGAAAGTTTATTTTTAATAAAATATATATATATATATATATATATATATAGCAGAAATATGAAAAAGTGGCATGTAGTGTAACTGTCGGATTCGCCGTCGCCAATTATCTCTCCATCACTCGTCGGATTCACATATATACGTATATGTATGTATGCGTATACATATATACATGTATATACGGTATCATGTATACACATACATCCATGTATGTATGTATATACATGATACATTTCTAGAGGAGAAAAATTATGTTCCTCTCCAACAAACCTTTTTTTTTTTTAATCTTTTTAGCAATAGGGCGACACATGTTATATTCGATACAACGAGGAAAGAATGTTTTCTTTCCCTTCGAAAGGGAAATGGAACCTATCTCATCCGTTATGGTCCTCTACACATTTGTGAGGATTCGATCGACGTAAGAATTATTTCATTATTTTTAAAAACTTTGCCATTATGTTTGACTCTAAACTTTTTTCACATTTTTTCACACATTTAGGATTTATACAAAAAATGTGGAGAAATGACCAACATTCAAAATTAATTACGGGACTTGCTGCATCTTCAACAATCACAACTTTGCTATATACGTTGGAGGTTGCCCACACACGCCTTGGTGTAGGAGCAGATGACAGAAAATTTAATAGACTATACAATTTTTTCAAAACAGTCTACAGAGGCCAAGAAGTTAAAGGCCTATACTGAGGCTTCCGGGCTCTTTATATTAAAAATATTTTATGCAATCGCCTAACTTTGGATGGTCGAAAGCAAAAGAATCGAGGTAAATTCGTAGTTCAGAAAGCAGGTCGCCTGTTGAGACCATTCTGCTAGGTGTCACAAGTTTCAACAATTATGTGTATACATATATACATGTATATATATACACACATCCATGTATGTATGTATATACATGATAAATTTCAAGAGAGAGAAACCTTCTGTTTCTCTCCAACAGACTTTTTTTTTTCATCTGTTTTTAGCAATAGGGCGACACATGTTATATTCGATACAATCAAGAAAGACGGTTTTCTTTCCCTTTGGAAGGGAAATGGAACCTATCTCATCCGTGATGGTCCTCTAGACATTTACGAGGATCCAATCGAGGTAACAATTATTTCATTATTTTTAAAAACTTTGACATTATGTTTGATTCTAAATTTTTTTTCACATTTTTTAACACATTTAGTATTTATACAAAAAAAATGTGGAAAAATAGTCAACATTCAAAATTAATTACGGGACTTGCTGCATCTTCAACAGAACTTTGCTATATCCGTTGGAGCTTGCCCCCACATGTCTTGTTGAAGGAGCAGATGACCGAAAATTTAACGGACTGTACCAATTTTTCAAAACAGTCTACGGAGGCCAAGATGTTAAAGGCCTATACTGAGGGCTTCCGACCTCTTTATATTAAATTTTTTTTATGCAATCGCCTAACTTTGGATGGTCGGAAGCAGGTTGCCTGTTGAGACCATTCTGCTAAGTGCCACAAGTTTCAACAATTATGTGTATACATATATACATGTATATATACACATACATCCATGTATATATATACATGATACATTTCTAGAGAAAGAAGGTTTCTCTCACACAGACCTTTTTTTTTCGTCTCTTTTTAGCAATAAGGCAACACATGTCATATTCGATACAATCAAGAAAGAAGGTTTTCTTTCCCTTTGGAAGGGAAATGAAACCTTTATCATCCATTATGGTCCTCTACACATTTGCAAGGATCCAATCGAGGTAACAAGTATTTCATTATTTTTAAAAACTTTGTCATTATGTATGATTCTAAAGTTTTTTCATACTTTTTCACACACTTATGATTTATACAAAAAATGTGAAGAAATGGTCAACTTCGAAATTAACTACGGGTCTTGCTGCATCTTCAACGATCAGAACTTTGCTATATCCGTTGGAGCTTGCCCACACATACCTTGCTGTAAGAGCAGATGACCGAAAATTTAACGAGCTGTACTAGTTTTTAAAAACAGTCTATAGAGGCCAAGGAGTTAAAAGGACTATACCGAGGGCTTCCGACCTCTTTATATTAAAATTTTTTTATGCAATCGCCTAACTTTGGATGGTCGTAAGCAAAAGAATCGGAGGCAATTCCTAGTTCAGAAAGCAGGTCGCCCGTTGAGACGATTCTGCAAGGTGTCAAAAGTTTCAACAATTATGTGTACACATATATACATATATATATACACATACATCCATATATGTATTTATCTACATGATACATTTCTAGAGAGAAAAACCTTCTGTTTCTCTCCAATATACCTTTTTTTTCGTCTCTTTTTAGGAATGGGGCGACAAATGTTATTTTCGATACAATCAAGAAATAAGGTTTTATTTCCCTTTGGAACGGAAATGGAACCTATCTCACCCATTATGGCCCTCTACAACTTTGCGAGGATCCAAACGAGATAACAATTATTTCATTATTTTTATTAACTTTGTCATAATGTTTGATTCTAAAGTTTTTTCACACTTTTTCACACATTTAGGATTTATACAAAAAATGTGGAGAAATGATCAACATTCGAAATTAATTACGGGACTTGCTGCATCTTCAACAATCAGAATTTTGCTTTAACCGTTGGAGCTTTCCCCCACACGTCTTGCTGTAGGAGCAAATGACCGAAAATTTAACGGACTGTACCAATTTTACAAAACAGTCTACAGAGGCCAACGACTTAAAGGCCTATACTGAGGGCTTCCGACCTATTTATATTAAAAACATTTTATGCAATTGCCTAACTTTGGATGGTCGAAAGCACAAAATCAGGGTCAATTACTAGTTCAGAAAGCAGGTCGCCCGTTGAGACGATTCTGCAAGGTGTCACAAGTTTCAAAAATTATGTGTACACATATATACATGTATATATATACACATACATCCATGTATGTATATATATACATGATATATTTCTAGAGAGAAAAACCTTCTATTTCTCAGACCTTTTTTTTCGTCTCTTTCTAGCAATGAGGCTGTTGAAGGAGAAATTTCGGCCAATCACAAATTGCCACGTCATTAATATAAATTAATGATAAAATAAATTTGGGACCAGTTATAGATTTACACGTGTGCCTAAATTAAATTAATAGACATTAAAATTCGGCAAATCAAAGAATGCCACTTGTCTATTAGTGATCCATCAGATAACATCAGCCAAGTTCAATCAGATTATGCCACGTGGCAATTGGACCCAAGCCCAAGCCCATATGAGGTCCATCAAACTCTATAAATAGAGGAGACCACCATTCATTCAGGGGGGATTCAGATTCAGAGATTCAGATCAGAGAACTCAGAGTCCAGAGAATTTTGCCAGAGTCCAGAGTCATCAGAAGTCAGAGAGTCTAGAGAATTCAGAAGATCCTAGATTCAGAGATTCAGATCAGAGAACTCAGAGTCCAGAGAATTCTGCCAGAGTCTAGAGTCATCAGAAGTCAGAGAGTCTAGAGAATTCAGAAGATCCTAGATTCAGAATTCAACCAACTCAAGACTCAGAAGGTTTGAAGACTAGAAGACTCTAAGAAGAGATCAACAAGCCAACCGACCGATCAAGAAGATCAACAAGTCAGCAGGCCGATCATCTAAGAAGAGATCAACAAGCCAACTGACCGATCAAGAAGATCAACAAGTCAGTAGGCCGATCATCCAAGAAGAGATCAGCAAGCCAACCGATCGATCAAGAAGATCAACGAGTCAGTAGGCCGATCATCCAAGGAGATCAATAAGCCAATCGACCGATCAAGAAGATCAACAAGCTAACAAGCCGATTCGACAGATCAATAAGCCAATCGACCGATCAAGAAGATCAACAAGCTAACAAGCCGATTCGACAGATCATCAAGCCAATCGACCGATCAAGAAGATCAACAAATCAGCAGACCGATCATCCAAAAAGATCAACAAGTCAGCAGACCGATCATCAAACCGATCATCCGGGAAGATCAACAAGTCAGTAGACCGATCATCCAAAAAGATCAACAAGTCACAACAGGCCGATCCTAGAGATCATTAAGCCAGCAGGCCGATCATCCAAGAAGATCAACAAGCCAATAAGCTGATCCAAGAGATCATCAAGCTAACAGGCCGATCCAAGAGATCATCAACCTAGCAAGTTGATCATCTAAGAAGCCCAACAAACCGGCTCAAGAAGAGCAACAAGCAAGAGGCCAAAGTTTATATATTTAAGAGAGAGAATCAGAGGATTAAAGTTAGAGATTGTACACTCACACGCATACAATATCAATACAATATATTATTTATTCCACGTGTCTCCATCTCCGAAGTTACGTGTGAACAAATTGGCACGCCCAGTGGGACCATCTCTACCTCTCATCTCTCTCTCTTATCTCAAAACATAAAAGTAAATATGTCATTCAAGACTTCTTCGATGGTCGCTGTCGAGATCAAGTCTTACATGGGTTCAACTGCCCATTGTTGCTTCAATTAACTGAGGTTGCAAGAAGATAAAGCTTCTATCATTGCAAGCGAAGAAACAACCTTGTAGGGTGCATATACCAATGACAAGTTTCTTGTTAAGTATAACCCTCTGTTTGAACCTGATTCTGACGTAGTGACTGTCATGATGACTGAGACAAGAACTATGGAAGAAAGAATGACTGAGATGCAAGAACACATCAACAACTTGATGAAGGCGATTGAAGAAAAAGATTCTCAAATTGAGCAACTAAAGAGCCAAATTGAGAACCAACATATCGCCGAATCAAGTCAAACCCAAGTTGTAAAAAATCACGACAAAGGAAAGTCTATAGTGCAAGATGATCATCCACAATGTTCTGTTTCGGTCGCTTCACTATCCATCCAACAACTCCAAGATATGATCACAAACTGTATCAGAGCTCAATACGGTGGACCTACTGAAGATTCCCTCTTGTACTCCAAACCTTATACTAAGAGGATTGATAATTTGAGAACGCCAATCGAGTATCAGCCACCGAAATTTCAACAATTTGATGGAAAGGGCAATCCTAAACAACATATTGCCCACTTCGTTGAGACATGCGAGAACACTGGTACTCGAGGGGACCTGCTAGTCAAACAGTTCGTTCGAACACTTAAAGGAAATGCTTTTGACTGGTACACTGATCTAGAACCTGAGTCAGTAGACAGTTGGGAGGAACTCGAAAGAGAGTTTTTGAATCGCTTCTACAGCACTAGACGAACCGTTAGCATGTTCGAGCTCACAAACACTAAACAACGAAAAGGTGAACTCGTTGTTAACTATATAAATCGCTGGAGAGTTATGAGTCTAAATTGCAAAGATCGCCTCACTGAACTCTCTTCCGTTGAGATGTGCATTCAAGGCATGCACTGGGATCTGATCAAGACCATGACAAAGATAAGAGCTTTTAAATGTAAAAGCTCCTTATCGCAAGAGCCTAAACTGCATGATGCTTCTAGCCCACATGAGCTTAAAAGGTGAGTGCAAAAAAAATTTGAACTACGTTATGACTTGATCCCTTTTCTTCAAAGGGTACGTAGGCAGCTTAAAAAAAAACTTTAAGTTCAGTCTCTGCAAATAAATAAAAAGAAGGTGCAATAAATATTGAAGCACGATAAGACAAATTGAAGAAACTCATCACTACTGGGGGCAACACAACGAATTGAAGTTGTGCACCATTATGAATATGAAGCTACGAGTTGGATGAATAAACGAGAGCTTCATTTCTCCAAATTCAATGTCTCGCTAGCCTCAAGTTCGGTGTTTTCATTCACCCTAACTGTGTTGTTCCTTCTCCAAGTTTCAAGTTCGGTGTTTTCATTCACCCTAACTGTGTTGTTCCTTCTCCAAGTTTGAAGGTTCTCACGCGCTTCGCTGCAGTTCCTTCCTCCAAGTTCGAAGGTTCTCACGTACGTCGCTACAGTTCCTTCCTCCAAGTTCGAAGATTCTCATGTACGTTGCTTCGCTGCAATTCCTTCTCTCCCCAAATTCGATTCGAAGGTTCTCACGTCGCTTCGCTGCAGTTCCTTCTCAAGTCCGAAGGTTCTCACGGTTCTCACGACGCTTCGCTGCAGTTTCTTCCCCCAAGTTCGAAGGATCTCTCTCTCACGTCGCTTCGATGGCAGTTCCTTCCTCCAAGTTCGAAGGTTTTCTCACGTCGCTTCAACAAAGTTCCTTCTCTCCAAGTTTGAAGGTTCTCACGTCGCTTCGCTAGCAGTTCCTTCCTCCAAGTTCAAAGGTTTTCTCACGTCGCTTCAACAAAGTTCCTTCTCTCCAAGTTCGAAGGTTCTCACGTTGCTTCGCTGCAGTTTCCTTCCTCCAAGTCCGAAGGCTTCCCCAAGTCGAGTCGAAGGCTCACACGTTGCACACGTTGCTGTTTGCACGTGTTGTTGTTATGCTGCTTCGCTGCTGTTCCTTCTCCAAACTTCAAAGGTTCCCACGTTGTGCGTTGTCCGCTTCGCTGCAGTTCATTCTCCAAGTTCGAAGGTTCGCTGCAGTTCCTTCTCCAAGTTCGAAGGTTCTCGGTTTGCACGTGTTGAAGGTTCCCACGTTGTGCGTTGTCGTTATGCTGCTTCACGCTGTTGTTCCTTCTCCAAAGTTTGAAGGTTCCCACGTTGCGCGCGGTTGTGCTGCTTCCTTCACCAAGTTCGAAGGTTCCGACGCTGCGCTGCGCTTCTGCTTCCTTCACCAAGTTCGAAGGTTCTCACGCTGCGTTGTTTCGTTGTTCCTTCTCCAAAGTTTGAAGGTCCTCATGCACTCTGCTACTGTTCCTTCCCCTCACATGTTTCTCATGTTCTTACCGCGCTCCGCTCCTTCCTTCCTCCAAGGTTTCTCCTGCGCTTCAAAGGCTCTCATGGGAAATATGTATCTTAAAATTTAAGATTAACAATTTTGGGACTCGAACCCATGACCTTTAAATATGTAGCTTGACTATTTGATAGCGAGCATAGCTAGCTATCTTTAATTATTTAATTTAGCTAGTCTTTTATGATTTTTGGGCCATTTTATTGTGCTTTAATATTTATGTTGTAGGAAAAGGTTGATTGGAGCTAAAATGCAATAGTGGAGTTAATCGGGTCCTCGGGACGCGAAAAGATGCAAAGGAAGGAAAAGAATCAAAAGGGAAAAAAGTCAAAATTCGGTCAAAAGGTGACTAGCATCGAGACGCTAGCCCTTAGGCGTCTCGACGCTAGCATTCCTTATTCGGATAGGCACGAAATCGTCGCAGCGTCGAGACGCTGCGACCTTAGCGTCTCGACGCTACCGTAATTTCCTTTCCAGAACGCGCAAGTTTAGAGGCAGCGTCGTGACGCTGTCTTGACAGCGTCTCGACGCTACGATGAAATTTCAGAATAAATAGTTATTTTCGGCTATGTTTTTGGGGGAACCAATTTTGGGACTTCTTGGAGCCGTAAACAGAGGAAAAACGGCGCAATTCAAGGCTGAAGCAAAGGGGAAATTTCGGAAATCAACTCATTGTTCGTGGGGATCGTGACGGGGACGTTCGGTCTCGGCCTACAACGAGTTTAATTCTTCTTTCCCTCACTTTAGTTAGATTTTTATGGATTTTACATGTTTAGTTGAGCTTGTAATTTTGATCATGAGTAGCTAAACTTGTAAGCTTAGGGATTGATGTAGTTGATTGTGTTTATGGATTGATTTATGGTTTAAGTTGTGCAATGTTATTATGTTTGTAATCTTGATTTAATGCTTTCAATTATTTGGCCATTAGTTGGATGATTTAAGTTTCGAATCTAGCTCGGGAGAGGGGATTTGATTTAGACTTACTCAAGATTGCATGACTAAAGTTTAGTTTCTAATTCGTGACGGTTTTAGATTAACTTTAGAATTGGTTAAAAGATCTCATTGCCTTGCATGATTAATAAACTTAGATAGGGATATCAAGTTGGTTAATTTGCATGAGAATCAATTATACTCGGGAGAGGTAGTTGTGATTAAAGTGTCTTTGGCTCATAATTTCATTGTGCATAATAACTTATTCCTTAAAATCAATCCTAAACTAAATCGGCGAAATCAATTCCCTAAGTAGTTTTCCCAATTTAAATTCCACACTTTTTACTTGCTTTGAATTAGTTTTCATATCATTTAATCATCACTTTTTGATCCCTAAATAAAATTGGGCAAAATAATTCACAATACTTGATTTGCTTAAAAATCCAATCCAGAGGACGACACTCATTTATACGAACTCTTTATTATTACTTGACTCGTGCGCTTGCGGTTAGGAAAAGTCCACATCACTATTAAACCAATAGACCATTCAAGTCTTTTGGTTAATATTTGCTTGTTAATATATACATATATGTTATTCGGTCAATTCAGATTATTCTCAATCCAAATCATGTCAAACTCAAAACCAATTAAAGTTTAAACCCATTCCATTCCAAATGCAAGTTAAAATTGGATAGAATTTTACCTCAAGTCAAAAGTTGGTGACCTCGCTTCTTTTTCAAAAGTGACGGTTGACGACTTTCGCTTCATCTTCAAAAGTTGACGGTTGGGAGTCTCACTTCTTCTCCAAAAGTTGACGGTTGACAACTTCACCCCAAAGTTGGCGGTTGGCGACTTTCACTTCATCTTCAAAAGTTGACGGTTGGCAGTCTCGCTTCTTCTTCAAAAATTGACAGTTGACAACTTCACTTCATATTCAAAAGTTGACGGTTGAAGTTTTCGCTTTAGAACATCTGCAAAGATGAACAACTTTAGCTTTGCCTTTATCTTGAAAGTGTCTAGACTAGAAGATGCATCTTAGTTGCAAGTTAAAAAAATGCTTGATATCAAACCAAAAAAAAAAAAAAAAAAAAAGAGAGAAAGAAAGACAATAAATGTGTTGTTAAAAAAATGGTGACCACCCCTGCAGGAAACTACAGTCATCAAAGTGACTGGTCTAGACAGGTGGTGAAATCACTGCAAGTGAAAGCTGATGACGACCGTGGTGACCACCCCTGTAGGAAACCACAGTCATCAAAGTGACTGGTCTAGACAGGTGGTGAAATCACTGCAAGTGAAGTTGAAGACGACCGTGGTGACCACCCCTGCAGGAAACGACAGTCATCAAAGTGACTGGTCTAGACAGGTGGTGAAATCACTGCAAGTGAAAACTGATGACGACCGTGGTGACCACCCCTGCAGGAAACTACAGTCATCAAAGTGACTGGTCTAGACAAGTGGTGAAATCACTGCAAGTGAATTTGGTGACGACTGTTGCACGAAGCTTGCACATTCAAGGAAGAAAGAAACAAATTGCAAAAAAAAAAAAAAATCCAAAAAAAAAAACGAAAATTAAGAAAATAAAACAAGAATAAAAATAAATAAAAAAAAAACGAAAATAAAAAAAATAAAAAAGAAAAGAAAGTTTCCTACTTGGATCCCTTCTTGAATGCTCTCTGCAATTGATGTGTGCTCTCCCCTACTCAGGTTCAGTCTTATTTATAGGGGGAGTTTTAAGTTCAAATCAAAGGTTTAGATAAAGATTTGACTCAAATGAAATCCTATCTCCGGTTCAAAATTTTATGAGATAATCTTTATCTTTATCTGAACCAATTTAATTAAATTAAAATTCCTAAAAGATAAGTGTTTCAATTCAAATCAATTTGGGAATTCAAATTTTATCTAAATAATTTTATTTGGGCATACTCCAAATTTTTCTTCCAAATCAAAATTTGAGATTCAAACATCAAATTCTATTCCAAATGCAAGTTTGAATTTGGTAAAATTTTACCTCAAATAATATTTTGGGCATAATCCAAATTTTATCCCAAATGGACCCAAGTTATATTCCATATGCAAGTTAAAATTGGGTAGGATTTTACCTTAAATCAAAATTTGGGTATAAACCAAATTTTGCCCAAACTTGAAATCAAAGTTTGCTGTCAGACAAGGAAAATTAAAATTTTGACCAAACCCCAAATTTTGATTAATTGGCGATAAAAGTGTGTCAAATAAAAAAATCAAAATTTTGACCAAAATTCATATTTTGATTAAATTGACGCACCAAATGAAGTCAAAGTCAAGAACAAATACCTTGCATTTTAATTCCAAAATATATTTTTCGAGATTCACTCACACATAACTTGTGCCTAAATCTCGAAAAGGGGGCATTTGTTGAAGGAGAAATTTTGGCCAATCACAAATTGCAACGTCATTAATATAAATTAATGATAAAATAAATTTGGGACCAGTTACACATTTACACGTGTGCCTAAATTAAATTAATAGACATTAAAATTCAGCAAATCAAAGAATGCCACTTGTCTATTAGTGATCCATCAGATAACATCAGCCAAGTTCAATCAGATTATGCCACGTGGCAATTGGACCCAAGCCCAAGCCCATATGAGGTCCATCAAACTCTATAAATAGAGGAGGCCACCATTCATTCAGGGGGGATTCAGATTCAGACATTCAGATCAGAGAACTCAGAGTCCAGAGAATTTTGCCAGAGTCCAGAGTCATAAGAAGTCAGAGATTCTAGAGAATTCAGAAGATCCTAGATTCAGAGATTCAGATCAGAGAACTCAGAGTCCAGAGAATTCTGCCAGAGTCCAGAGTCATCAGAAGTCAGAGAGTCTAGAGAATTCAGAAGATCCTAGATTCAGAATTCAACCAACTCAAGACTCAGAAGGTTTGAAGACTAGAAGACTCTGAGAAGAGATCAACAAGCCAACCGACCGATCAAGAAGATCAACAAGTCAGCAGGCCGATCATCTAAGAAGAGATCAACAAGCCAACCGACCGATCAAGAAGATCAACAAGTCAGCAGGCCGATCATCTAAGAAGAGATCAACAAGCCAACTGACCGATCAAGAAGATCAACAAGTCAGTAGGCCGATCATCCAAGAAGAGATCAGCAAGCCAACCGACCGATCAAGAAGATCAACGAGTCAGTAGGCCGATCATCCAAGGAGATCAATAAGCCAATCGACCGATCAAGAAGATCAACAAGTCAGCAGGCCGATCATCCAAGAGGATCAACAAGCTAACAAGTCGATTCGACAGATCAATAAGCCAATCGACCGATCAAGAAGATCAACAAGCTAACAAGCCGATTCGACAGATCATCAAGCCAATCGACCGATCAAGAAGATCAACAAGTCAGCAGACCGATCATCAAACCGATCATCCGAGAAGATCAACAAGTCAGTAGACCGATCATCCAAAAAGATCAACAAGTCACAACAGGCCGATCCAAGAGATCATTAAGCCAGCAGGCCGATCATCCAAGAAGATCAACAAGCCAATAAGCCGATCCAAGAAATCATCAAGCTAACAGGCCGATCCAAGAGATCATCAACCTAGCAAGCTGATCATTTAAGAAGCCCAACAAACCGGCCCAAGAAGAGCAACAAGCTAGAGGCCAAAGTTTATATATTTAAGAGAGAGAATCAGAGGATTAAAGTTAGAGATTGTACACTCACACGCATACAATATCAATACAATATATTATTTATTCCACGTGTCTCCATCTCCGAAGTTACGTGTGAACAGGGGCGACAGATGTTATATTCGATACAATCAAGAAAAAAAAGGTTTTATTTCCCTTTGGAACGGAAATGGAACCCATCTCACCCATTATGACCCTCTAACACTTTGCGAGGATCCAAACGAGATAACAATTATTTCATTATTTATAATAACTTTGTCATTATGTTTGATTCTAAACTTTTTTCACACTCTTTCACACATTTAGGATTTATAAAAAAAATGTGGAGAAATGGTCAACATTGGAAATTAATTACGGGACATGTTGCATCTTCAACGATCAGAACTTTACTATATCTGTTGGAGCTGGCCCACACACGCCTTGCTGTAGGAGTAGATGACCGAAAATTTAACGAACTTTTCCAGTTTTTAGAAACAGTCTACAGAGCCCAAGGGGTTAAAGGACTATACTGAGGGCTTCCGACCTCTTTATATTAAAATTTTTTTATGCAATCGCCTACCTTTGGATGGTCGAAAGTAAAAGAATCGGGGTCAATTCCTAGTTTAGAAAGCAGGTCGCCCGTTGAGACGATTCTGCAAGGTGTCACAAGTTTCAACAATTATATGTACACATATATACATGTATATATATACACATACATCCATGTATGTATGTATATACATGATACATTTCTAGAGAGAAAAACCTTCTGTTTCTCTCCAACATATCTTTTTTCCGTCTCTTTTTAGCAATGGGACGACACATGTTATATTCGATACAATCAAGAAATAAGGTTTTATTTCCATTTGGAACGGAAATGGAACCTATCTCACTCGTTATGGCCCTCTACAACTTTGCGAGGATCCAAACGAGGTAACAATTATTTCATTATTTTTAATAACTTTGTCATTATGTTTGATTCTAAACTTTTTTCACACTTTTTCACACATTTAGGATTTATACAAAAAAATGTGGAGAAATGGTAAACATTCGAAATTAATTACGGGACTTGCTGCATCTTCAACGATCAGAACTTTGCTATATCCGTTGGAGCTTGCCCCCACACGTCTTGCTGTAGGAGCAGATGACCGAAAATTTAACGGACTGTACCAATTTTTCAAAACAGTATACAGAGGCCAAGGAGTTAAAGACCTATACTAAGGGCTTCTGACCTCTTTATATTAAAAAATTTTTAGGCAATCGCCTAACTTTGGTTGGTCGTAAGTAAAAGAATCGGGGTCAATTCCTAGTTAAGAATGCAGGTCTCCCCTGTTGAGACCATTCTCCTAGGTACCACAAGTTTCAACAATTATGTGTATACATATATACATGTATATATATACAGATGCATCCATGTATATATATACATGATACATTTCTAAAGAGAGAAACATTTTGTTTCTCTCACACAGACCTTTTTTTTTCGTCTCTTTTTAGCAATAATGCAACACATATTATATGCGATACAATCAAGAAAGAAGGTTTTCTTTCGCTTTGGAAGGGAAATGAAACCTATCTCATCCGTTATGGTCCTCTACACATTTGCGAGGATCCAATCCAGGTAACAATTGTTTCATTATTTTTTGAAACTTTGTTATTATGTTTGATTCTAAATTTTTTTCACAGTTTTTCACTCATTTAAGATTTATACAAAAAAAAAAATGTGGAGAAATAATCAACATTCGAAATTAATTACGGGACTTGCTGCATCTTCAACGATCATAACTTTGTTATATCTGGTAGAGGTTGCCCACACACGCCTTGTTGTAGGAGCAGATGACCAAAAATTTAACGGATTGTACCAATTTTTCAAAACAGTCTATAGAGGCCAAAGAGTTAAAGGCCTATACTGAAGGCTTCCGACCTCTTTATATTCAAATTTTTTTATGCAATCGCCTAACTTTGGATGGTCGAAAGCAAAAGAATCGGGGTCAATTCCTAGTTTAGAAAGCAGGTCGCCCGTTGAGACCATTCTGCTAGGTGTCACAAGTTTCAACAATAATGTATATACATATATACATGTATATATATACACATACATCCATGTATGTATGTATATACGTGATACATTTCAAGAGAGAGAAACCTTCTGTTTCTCTCCAACAGACCTTTTTTTCGTCTGTTTTTAGCAATAGGGTGAATTATGTTATATTCGATACAATCAAGAAAGATGGTTTTCTTTCCCTTTAGAAGGGAAATGGAACCTATCTCATCCGTGATGGTCCGCTACACATTTGCGAGGATCTAATCGAGGTAACAATTATTTCATTATTTTTAAAAACTTTCTCATTACGTTTGATTCTAAATTTTTTTCACAGTTTTTCACACATTTAGGATTTATACAAAAAAATGTGGAGAAACGCTCAACATTCGAAATTAATTACGGGACTTGCTGCATCTTCAACGATCACAACTTTACTATATCCGTTGGAGCTTGCCCACACACGCCTTGTTGTAGGAACAGATGACTGAAAATTTAACGGAATGTAATAATTTTTCAAAATAGTCTACAGAGGCCAAGGAGCTAAAGGCCTATACTGAGGGCTTCCGACCTCTTTATATTAAAAACTTTTTATGCAATCGCCTAACTTTGGATGGTCGAAAGCAAAAGAATCGGGGTCAATTCCTAGTTCAGAAAGCAGGTCGCCCGTTGAGACCATTCTGCTAGGTGTCACAAGTTTCAACAATTATATGTATACATATATACATGTATATATATACACATACATCCATGTAATTCGTATATACGTGATACATTTCAAGAGAGAGAAACCTTCCGTTTTTCTCCAACATACCTTTTTCTTTGTCTCTTATTAGCAAGAGGGCAACACATGTTATTTTCAATACAATCAAGAAAGACGGTTTTCTTTCCTTTTGGAAGGGAAATGGAACTGATCTCATCCGTAATGGTCCTCTACACATTTGCGATGATCCAATCAAGGTAATAATTATTTCTTTATTTTTAAAAACTTTGTCATTATGTTTGATTCTAAATTTGTTTCACACTTTTTCACACATTTAGGATTTATACAAAAAAATGTGGAGAAATGCTCACATTCGAAATTAATAACGAGACTTGCTTCATCTTCAACGATCAGAACTTTGCTATATCTGTTGGAGCTTGCCCACACACGCCTTGTTGTAGGAGCAGATGACCGAAAATTTAACGAACTATACAAATTTTTCAAAACAATCTACAGGGCCAAGGAGTTAAAGGCCTATACTGAGGGCTTCTGACCCCTTTATATTAAAATTTTTTTATGCAATCGCCTAACTTTAGATAGTCGAAAGCAAAATAATCGGGCTCAATTCCTAGTTTAGAAAGCAGGTCGCCCGTTGAGACCATTCTGTTAGGTGTCACAAATTTCAACAATTGTGTGTATACATATATACATGTATAAATATACACATACATCTATGTATGTATGTATATACGTGATACATTTCAAGAGAGAGAAACCTTCTGTTTCTTTCCAACAAACCTTTTTTTTTCGTCTGTTTTTAGCAATAGGGCGACACATGTTATATTTGATACAATCAAGAAAGACGGGTTTCTTTCCCTTTGGAAGGGAAATGGAACCTATCTCATCATTGATGGTCCTTTAGACATTTGCGAGGATCCAATCGAGGTAACAATTATTTCATTATTTTTAAAAACTTTGTTATTATGTTTGATTCTAATTTTTTTTCACTCTTTCCCACATTTAGGATTTATACAAAAAAAAATGTGGAGAAATGGTCAACGTTTAAAATTAATTATGGGACTTGCTGCATCTTCAACGATCACGACTTTGCTATATTCGTTGGAGCTTACCCACACACGCCTTGCTGTAAGAGCAAATGACAGAAAATTTAACGGATTGTACCAAATTTTCAAAATAGTCTACAAAGGCCAAGGAGTTAAAGGCCTAGACTGATGGCTTCCGACTTCTTTATATTAAAAAAATTTTATGCAATCGCCTAACTTTGGATGGTCGGAAGCAAAAGAATCAGCGTCAATGCCTAGTTCAGAAAGCAGGTCACCTGTTGAGACCATTCTGCTAGGTGTCACAAGTTTCAACAATTATGTGTATACATATATACATGTATATATATGCACATACATCCATGTATATATATACATGATACATTTCTAGAGAGAGAAACCTATTTTTCTCACACAGACCTTTTTTTTCGTCTCTTTTTAGCAATATGGCAACACATGTTATATTCGATACAATCAAGAAAGAAGGTTTTCTTTCCCTTTAGAAGGGAAATGGAACCTATGTCATTCGTTATGGTCTTCTACACATTTGCGAGGATCCAATCGATGTAACAATTATTTCATTATTTTTAAAAACTTTGTCATTATGTTTGATTCTAAACTTTTTTCACACTTTTACACACATTTAGGATTTATACAAAAAAAATTGCGGAGAAATGGTCAACATTCGAAATTAATTACCGGACTTGCTGCATCTTCAACGATCACAACTTTGCTATATTCGTTAGAGGTTGCGCACACACGCCTTGCTGTAGGAGCAGATGACCGAAAATTTAATGGATTGTACCAATTTTTGAAAACAGTCTATAGAGGCCAAGGAGTTAAAGGCCTAATACCGAGAGCTTCCGACCTCTTTATATTAAAAAATTTTTATGCAATCGCCTAACTTTGGCTGGTCAAAAGCAAAAGAATCGGGGTCAATTCCTAGTTCAGAGAGCAGGTCGCCCGTTGAGACAATTCTGCTAACTGTCACAAGTTTCAACAATTATGTGTATACATATATACATGTATATATATACACATACATCTATGTATGTATGTATATACATGATACATTTCTAGAGAGATAAACCTCTGTTTCTCTCCAACAGACCTTTTTTTTTGTCTCCTTTTAGCCATGAGGCGACACATGTTATATTCGATACAATCAAGAAAGAAAGTTTTCTTTCCCTTTGGAAGGGAAATGAAACCTATCTCATCCGTTATGGTCCTCTACACATTTGCGAAGATCCAATCAAGGTAACAATTATTTCATTATTTTTAAAAACTGTCATTATGTTTGATTCTAAAGTTTTTTCACATTTTTTTTACACATTTAGGATTTATTCAAAAAAATGTGGAGAATTATTCAACATTCGAAATTAATTACGGGACTTGTTGCATCTTCAACGATCACAACTTTGTTATATTCGTTGGAGCTTGCCCACACACGCCTTGCTTTAAGAGCAGATGACCGAAAATTTAACTGACTGTACCAATTTTTCCAAACAGTCTACAGAGGCCAAGGAGTTAAAGGCCTATACTGAGGGCTTCCGACCTCTTTATATTAAATTTTTTTTATGCAATCGCTTAACTTTGGATGGTCGAAAGCAAAAGAATCGGGGTTAATTCCTAGTTCAGAATGCAGGTCGCCCGTTGAGACCATTCTGCTAGGTGTCACAAGTTTCAACATTTATGTGTATACATATATACATGTATATATATACACAAACATGCAGTAAGTCAATCTTTCACGTGTGTTCGTAACACCAGCTGGGTCAAATTACCGTTTTACCCTTAGGTTACCTCTAGATCCTTAAGTACCACTGATCCCTCTAATGAACAACCTGTTTAGAGTCCAACCACTAAACAGAAATTCCTCTCGGGCCAGGAGAGGACAGCTCGCTTTTGTTCAAGCCCCAAAATCAGCCCTTAAGGGAACACACATCTACTTGCCCCAAGAGGGGAAGGAGTGAATTGCATCTTGTGCTGTTATGTTCTCATCCCCCATTCGGTCTTGCCCCTGAAATGGTAGGAATATTGAGTCGGCGAACTGGCCACTCTCACCCATACAAATCTTAGGACAATCCCTCCTGAAAAGGACTTCATAACAAACTCATAATTGAGATTGAGTTACCTAAGTCATCCTATTGAAATAGAAACCTAAACTAGTCAACGACGTTACATCTAGTGGTTACTATTTCGCGGTCCGGTCTTATGCAAACTCATTGCATAGGATACCCCCACCCGCATGTCTCCTACATAAATGCTTTGGATCATTGCATCTGTAACGGATACAAGGTGGGCCGTATCACATAGTGTCACCAGGACCCAGCCTTATCCCTATACTATAGACCATTTAGGTTGTTACTTGAACACTGATCCCCGTATGTCCCTACATACTAGTCCAAGTATCATTTAAACAACTTTGGATCTTAGTTTATTGGATTTAGGGTTTATTAATGCAAACTCGATTTATTCAATAACCAAATTACTGAATCACTCAAATAACGACTTATTGAGATCGATTAATTTGTTTCATTTACTATCTACGAGTTTTAGGGCATAAAACCCAACACATTAGGGTGATTATTCTAACGGAAACTCTGCCCAAGTTTTAGGGGAACTCTGCCCAAATTTTTTGGTCCCTTGAAAGCCTAAGTGTGGTTAAGAACATGTAGATGACCTTGAGTCCTATAGTTAGTTAGGATTCATTGCCGGCACACCACGTCACTAGATAGTTAAGAGAGAGCTGGGGCGGGGTGTGTCAGTTGGTCATAAAATTGATTAAATATGGAAAAGATTAAATCAGTTATGTTGATAATTGATTTTATGTGAATATTTTATTCATGACCTTTCTCCTATAAATAGAACATTAGACCTAAAGGTTAGGGAGCCCTCTTGCTCTTAGATTCACAAGACAAGACTCTTGCATTCTCTCAAGCCTCCCTCTTAGAGAAATACTCCCACCAGTCCATTGCCTCCTAGATTTAGAGACATACCGGTGTAACCTCATTGGTAGTGTGTTTTGGAGAAGAAAAATTTCAGCGACGATCTTCAAAGGGGTTGCTGCATTTTCAACAATTAGAGCGTCGTTGACGAGAATCGGTCAAGACTACAACGGGGGTTTGTGACATTCTTTCTTTTTCTTTTCTTTTAAAAACATGAACATAAAATAGGATTTTATTCTCTGTTTTTTAGCATGTGTTTATAGAAACTTTAATGTTGTTTAAAACAAGGTTTAAAATGTCGATGTCGATGGAAATGTCGAGGTCCGGATTTTATGGAAATGTCGATGTCGATGGAAATGTCGAGAGACATTCTGGGAAAATTTACGGAAATCGTGGAAATTGATGGAAATTGTTTGAATTAGTCAATAAAACTTTAATTGTGGCATAATTAGACTATAATGGATCCTTTTTTATAATCATATCTAAAAAGTAAGATAATATTTAGATGGAATTGTCGATTCAAATGTCAATATGTGCAGGAATTTTGAAAAAAAAAACACAAAATTGATGAAAATTGATTTTTTACCATCTACCCAAGTTACATATAATAGGCATATTGAAATTTCTATAGAAATGTTGATACCAATAAAGATTCTGAAAAAATTATGACAATCGATAGAAATTGTTTGAATTATTAAATGAATGAAATTTTAATTATAATGACTTGATTAAACTATAATTAATTGATATTTAACATCTATAATTATATTTGAATGGACGACTAAACATTAAACTTAGACCAATTGGATAATTTTAAACAAATATTATAAAGATACACATCAATAAAATAAAATGTAAAATACTATATTACTAATATATATCATTTTATGTATTAAAAAGTTAAAATAATTAACTGTAATGCCCCCAAATTCTCATGAGGCTATCCAAAAGAACTACTAATCTTAGTCACATTATTCTTTAAGGGGCTACCGAAAATTCGGCAGCATAACAACGTAGTTTTAAATGAATTTTTTATATTTCCGAATTGTCCCTGATTGGTGGTATGTCATCAATGGATTCTAAGCGTAATGGTACCGGCAGTTTGAAACATCATTTAGAAAATTGTAAAAAATACCCTTATCAAAGAACGAAAGATCTAGGACAAAAACAATTGGTTTTCAAGCCTAAAGAAGCGATTGATAATTATGAATCAAAACTGAGTTGTGATACTTTCAGTCTGGAGAGTTATAGAAGAGCTCTTGCTGAGATGACTATTCTAGATGAATTGCCTTTTAGGTTTGTGGAGAACATAAGTTTTCGAAGATTCATCAACAAATCAATAGCCTTGTTTGCACCTAATTTTGTCCTTCCATCTCGAATAACTATTGCTAGGGATGTGCTTAAGATATATGTTAGTGAGAAAAAACGTTTGAAAGACATGTTTAAGGCAAAATGTTATAGAGTTTCTCTCACTACTGACTGTTGGACTTCTGGACAAAACATTAATTACATGGTATTGACGACACACTTTATTGATTCTGATTGGAATTTGCATAAGAGGATTCTTAGTTTTTCTACAATTGAGAATCATAGAGAGGATACCATTGGTAAAACCATTGAAAAGAATTTAAAGAATTGGGGTATTGATAAAGTTATGACCTTGACTGTGGACAATGTCAGTTCAAATGATATTGCAGTTGCTTATCTTATTAAGAGATTTAGTAGTGAGTTGTTATTGAATGGTGAATTTTTACACGTTAGATGTTGTGCCCACATATTAAATCTTATTGTATGTGATGCTTTCAAGGAGCATTATCAGTGCATTACTAGGATTCGCAATGTTGTGATATTTGTGAGGTCTTCTCCTACACGTGCTTCAAAATTTAAGAAGTGTATTGAAATTGAAAAGATTACCTCGAAGAGTTTGGTGTGTCTAGATGTTTCCACTAGATGGAACTTTACATATATGATGCTTGAGGTGGCTACAAAGTTCCAAAAAGCTTTTGAGAGGTTAGAGGATGAAGACTCAACTTTTAAGAGTGAAATTCAATCAACTAAAGAAGATTGGGATAATGCTAAGATGTTGGTTAGGTTTTTTAAAGTGTTTTATAATGTCACTGTAAAGATTTCAGGCTCTTTATATACCACATCTAATGTGATTTTCCACAAAATTAGCACAATTCAAAATTGCATACAACTAAATTCTATGGATAGTGCAAATCAAATTCTTTGTGATGTGGCTAAGAGCATGAAGTCTAAGTTTGAGAAATATTGGGGAAATAATGAGAAGACCAATTTGTTGTTGTATGTTGTTGTTGTGTTGGACCCACGTTATAAGTTGAAATTTTTGTCTTATTGTTTCAACAACTTCTTAGAGCCAACTTCTGCTAAAAGCATGACAGATAAGGTAGAACAGATTTTGAGACAACTCTTCCTTGCATATAGTTCATATTCTTTTGGCAGTGGTGGTGGTGGTAGTGATAGTGGCATTGGCATTGGCATTGGCGGTGGTGGTAGTGGCAGTGGTTGTAGTGGTAGTGTCATTACTAAAGAAGAAGGTGGGGTTCGAACAATAGATGTTGATGATGAGAGTGAGACATATGGATTTGCACGTTCATTCTCAAGTGTCGAGACTACTATCTTCGATAGAGAGTCAGAGATTGGTGTGTATTTATTAGAAACTCTTGCTAAGGATGATAGTAGTTTTGACATTCTTAATTGGTGGAAGCATAATAGTCATCGGTTCGAGATTCTTAGTGCAATAAGTAGAGATCTTTTGGCAATTCCAGTTTCGACCGTAGCATCTGAGTCTGCTTTTAGCATTGGAGGACGTGTAGTTGGTTCCTCTCATTCTTCATTATTCCTCTCATATGGTAAGCCAATATATGAGCAACCCGGGCAAAGCCCATTGGGAAGCATCAAAATGGATCTTGAGATATGTCAAAGGCACTTTATCTAAGGGTTTATTATATTCTAAAGATTCTGAATTTGATGATGATATTATTTGTGGGTTTGTGGATTTTGATTATGATGCCGATCTTGATAAACGACGATCTCTCACGAGGTATGTTTTCTTACTCTTTGGAAACATTGTGAGTTGGAAGTGTACCTTGCAGAGTGTTGTTGCTCTTTCTTCTACCGAGGCTGAGTATATTGCCTTGGCTGAAGCTGTGAAAGAATCGGTATGGTTAAAAGGCTTGGTTTCTAAAATGTGTTGTCCTTGTTCTGTTAAATTACATTGTGATAATCAGAGTGCTCTTGCATTGGCTAAAAATCCAGCTTTTCATGACCGCTCTAAGCACATTGACGTGTGTTTTCACTGTGTTAGAGATGTTGTACAAAACAAGGAAGTTTGTTTAGCCAAGATTGATTTTATCCATAATCCTGTTGATTTATTAACCAAGGTTCTTGCTTCTGATAGGTTCGAGTATTTGGTGACATTGCTCAAACTTGGAATCGGCTAACATGCCCGCCCAATTGAAACTGAATAATGAATCAGGGATTTTCTTCTTCAATTTATGATGATGGCTCAGATATACAACAAGAGGGTGATTGTTGATAATAAGGGTGTTTTATATCTTCCTATTATCTGTAAATGTAATTGTGGGCTGAATACCCACTTGGGTCATTGTCCTTCTCAGTTTGTTTTATATCTTTTAGTTGGGCTTTTCCTCTTGTAATGAGCCTTATTTTCGTATCAGGTTATTGGGGTGAGTCTTTGCTGTGCTGCTTGTATATATAGCAACTCATTTGTTAGGGTTTTCTCAGACCTGTCTCACGACTCTTCGTCTTCCCCTTACCTCTCGATACCCTTTGTCCGATTATCAACCTGCTCTGTAAATCTGTAGTGCATGCATAAAGATGAATAAGGAAATCTCTGATTCAAAGTGAATGTAGGCTAGTCTGAACCACTATAATCACGATGTTGCTCTTCCTTTTCTTCTCTACTCTTTATGTTGCTTTTTGTTTCGATTTACTTGATGCATTTGGGTATTTTGTTCGAGATTTGTACTATTTGCGGTTTGGGATTTTACATATTGAAAAAATAACAAAAATATGTAAAACTCATCTCGAGAATGACAAAGAATTGAGATATCGTTTGAGGAGTCCGTTATAATATGACTAACAGTTTTTCATCCTTGAATGAATGAGAGAGAAAATGCATAAGTATTTCATATTTGTATTTGATGATTGATTTTATTTTTGAAGACTTTCCATTCAAGTTGATGAGTAAAAAATGTTAAATTTTTTTTAGCATACACTTTTGGCCTCAAAAATTTGATTCTAATGTCTAGTAGAGATTTGAATCTACCACTCGTAATAGCGAGATGCATGATATTTTATGTTGGTAATGTGTCTATCCTAAAATTATTGTTAAGCAAATCTTTATAATTAAAAAAAATAAACAAAAAAAATCACTTTTTTTTGTACATTTAAAACCATTCGAGTTTTTTTTAGTTTAATAATATTTGGAGGTGAGAGGGATTGACATATTGCTCGACAACCAACTAATTTGTGGGCTGATTTGCAGAGGAAGAGGAAGAGGAAGAAGGATCGATAGGAGGATCGTTAGCCATTGAAATGGATGCAAAAAACTCTCGAAGGATTTTAAGAGAGAAAATTTACTTCTTATACCACATTACACTTGGAGAGTAAATAAATTTTACATGAACTTTATTGATAGCAAATCTCTAAATAAATAATCACATCTACAACCAAATACAACTGCCAAATATAAAACAAACCAGAAAATAAAAATGGAGAAACTAAGGGCCCGTTTGGTAACGTTCTCGTTTCTTATTTCTTGTTTCTAATTTATTAAGAAATCTAAGCATTTAATAACTATGTATGTTTCTTGTCTCTCATTTTTTAGAAACACTCTCAAAATTTGTATAGAACTTTTGGGAACAACTAAAACTAGTTTCTCATTTTTTGTGTCCGTTTCCAATTTTTTCCAAACATAAATAAGAATATAGGTTTATTATTATTGAATGTATAGGTGTTAGGGTCATGAAATTCTATTTTTCTTTATTAAAAATGAAGAAACGGAAACAAGAAACGAGAATGTTACCAAACGGACCCTAAATTTCTAATATAGCCAAATAAGCTAGGCTCAAGTTCAATTCCAGACATACATAAAAACATATTTTGAATTTATATCTATCTAACTACTTGTCTAGAACTTCAAAGGTAGAAAAATCAGTCTTGAGAGAGAAGAAGAGATCTAAAGAAATTAGACACATATTTGAAAAGGTATAAAGTGGGATATCAAGGGAGATATGAGAGGAAGGAGAATCAGTGGCAGGATTTAATTAGGCTTCAAACTTATTTTGATCTCTCAAAATATCAAAACTATTCTCCATAAAATTTAACAAACTTTGAGTGAGCTTATTGTTAATTTTTCTAAAAAAAATTATTATGTATTCTTTCTATAAATTTTAGAAATATATTCACTTATTGTATGAAAATTATTATTATTTAACAAATTTCGACAAAAAATGACTTAAACTTGCGGTAAGGACCAATTTTAAGCATAAACTAAAATTATTTCTATATAGCCCCTTCCTATAATGTTTTAGATCCGCCACTGTCGTTGAATAATTTTTTTTTTTAAAGAACTCCCCTTCAAGTTGATTATTGAAAATGTTCTTTTCATTCTTTTCGACACACACTTTTCGTCTTTAGAATTTTAAGTTTGACGGTAGAGATTCGAATCTATAGGTCATAATGGAGAGATACTGATGCTTTGTACTCATATTGATAATGTATCCATCCTAAATTTATTATTATGCAAATATTTTTTTTTTAAAAAAAAAACTTCACATCATCCAAACAACAAAAGTATTTTAAAAAAAGGCTTATTCTCAAAGCAATCATAAAAACATTGCCCCCCACACATTTTTGTACATAGAACCCTCCAAGTTTTGACAAGACATAAATGAGATAAGCCTACCGAGCAACAACTCACTTGATGGCCTTTCTTTTAACTCTCCTTTTGATAAAAGGCTGCAAAAGAAAAGGCATATTTTAGAATTAATATCTGTTGATGGTCGATTTTGGTCAGAGGGAACTCACCTGACCTTCACGTGCCACCAACGGTAAATTTGTAGATGAAGGGGGAAGACGTGGCCTGCAAGACAGTAAACCTGCACACCGGTGTGGTGTTCGCCACACCGGCTCCGATGCTTAAGTTAGCAAGCAGAACGGTAGGGAGTGGAAAAGTAAGAGCAAGAGGAGAGAGTAGAGAATATAGAATATTGTTTAGGGATAGAATTTTGGTCCCTTCTTCAGTGGTGAAGAGGGGTATAAATACATGTTCATCCTCCTAGCGTTTTTAGGGTTTCGGAGGCGTTTTAGGTCAAACCAGGCAAAACTGGAGCTGACGGAGGCGGTAGGGGCCTAACGGCATCGGACGGACTCGACCCGCGCGAGCGGGCCGACCATGTGCTCGGCCTCGGCCAGGGGTCGGGCCAAAAACCCGACCCCTTCGATCTTGGTCCGTCCCACTTGCCGGTTTTGCCTCCTTGGTCCATCTTTCAGCCCGATTTCTCCTCGGTTGTCCTCGTCAGCTCCTTATATATCGGGGTGGTCCAAAATTGCCTATAACAATATCAATTGGCTCAAATTATTTGTCTCACACTCAATCATATGAATATTTCGTTGATTGCAATGACATGTTGGTATGAATCATTATAACCTAAATATAATTTAACCCATTAAATTACTATTAATAACTTTTCTTTATTATTGTCAAAAAAAAAAAAATTCTTTTCAAAATAGTGGGGTCGACTTATTCCTATTGAATTGTATTATTAAAAGTACGTTTCATCAATACCCTCTTTTTCCTTCTCTCTAGTTTCATTTTTTTTTTTAAGTCAACCATATGTGAATTAACTGGAGTTGGAATTCGAAACTCCAATTTTTTTATGAACAATAAATTTTTTAAACCATTTCAAATTTTTTTTCTTCCTTTCTCTTCTTGACAGCCATCGACACCGACAACCACAACCATTTCTTCCATGCCTGAAAGAAACCCTAGGCCTCGTCCCTCAGCACTTGGTAGTCGGCGACCATCCTCCTCAAAAACCCTTTTCTTCTTCCTCGACTGAGCAGAGCAGTGAGTGACTAGCCTCGACATCGGTTTCTTCTTCCTCATCTGAAAGGAAATCGTGGCCCTCTCCTTCTGAAACTCATCGCCCTACTTCGTCTGAAACTGGTGTCCGCCGCCTTCGTCTAAAACTCGTCGCCTGTCGTTTCTCCATGGCGGACATTGAGGTGAGATGATTCAGTCTCATCACACTCACACACCACATTCCACACCATAACCCTTTTTTAAAAAAAAAAGAATGGAAGTCGGTTTAAACCGACAAACCGACCAAACCAACCGGTTGGTCAGTCGGTCGACAAAAATAGAATTTTTCTAAAAATCGGTTTCCAATTTTTGGAAACCGATTTTGATCGGTTCGATGTCGATTTGGATGTACCCATTAAAATCTTGATAACTAAAAAAGAAAAAAAAAAAAAAAGTAGAAAATGAGAACTTTTTATCTTTCCTAATTGTCAACATTCTAATGATGGTATGTAAGTCAAGTATTTTCCTTTTTGGATATAACTTATTAATCAATTCAACTATGTTTTTAATATTAGTTAAGTTGTTGACCTCACATTTTTTTATTGGAAATTATATTAATTAAATATAACAACACCTTTTTTTTTTTTTTTTGAAAAATACCTCACTTTTAGGCTTTAGCATCATTAAATGTCGGTAAAGAAAAGGAATCATACCTCTCCTAATATATATATATATATATATATTAATTTGTATCTACTACAAGGTTTAAAATGTCGATGTCGATGGAAATGTCGAGGTCCAGATTTTATGGAAATGTCGATGTCGATGGAAATGTCGAGAGACATTCCGGGAAAATTTACGGAAATCATGGAAATTGATGGAAATTGTTTGAATTAGTCAATAAAACTTTAATTGTAGTTTAATTAGACTATAATGGATCCCTTTTTATCATCATATCTAAAAAGTAAGATAATATTTAGATGTAATTGTCAATTCAAATGTCGATATGTGCAAGAATTTTGAAAATTGATGAAAATTATTTGAATTGTTAAATGAAAATTTAAGTTTAAAAGTAAAGAAACATGAAAACCTCTAAACTTAACAAGTGAAGATAGATAACTAGAGTAGGCTAGAGCTCCTAATTTAAGAAAGTAATTGGAAAATATTTTGGGAGAGTTTAAGAGATTTTTTTTCTTTTTTTTTTGAGAAGTAATTTAAGAGAATTGAGGTGTGAAGAAATTAAAATGAAATGGGAATATTTATATAATATGGTAAAAATAATAAAATAATAAAAATGAAAAATTATAATTGAGAATTTGAGAATTGTGGCGTGAAAGAATTGAAATGGAATGAAAGTATCTATAGATGCTAAAAATAATAAAATAATAAAAATTTAAAATTAAAATAATAAATTAAAACTTATTTTTTAGTAAAAACTAAAAAATAAATTTAAAATTTTGTAGTTTTTGATGTAAAATTTAATAAATGAAAAGCAAAAGAAGAAAGTATAAAAAGTTTAAATAAAGGGAGGTTCAAAAATAAAAAATATATATAAAAAAGTTTAAAAAAATAGTATTTAAAAAAAAAGGAATAAAACAGTATTTAAAAAAAAAGGAAAAAATGAAATAAAAATTACGTCCAGCAGGATTCGAACTGTAACCCACGAGGATAACCGGCACGCGCGTTTCCGCTGTTACAAGGGAAGGTTATGAAATTTTTCGTTCAAATTTAATAGTTAAAGTATAAAATGAATTAAAAAACAATAAAAAAAAAATCGACACATCTCGACATTTCGGCGAAATCGCCGAAATGTCGAGATTTCGACGAAATTTCGTCGAAATGGGGGGAAGATCGAAACTTCCCCCCCTTGGAAATGTCGATATGGTCGACATACCGACATTTCGGTGGAAATGTCGGTATGTCGATGGAAATTTGATACCTTGATCTACTATTTTAAAAGTTTTAGTTCATCCTTTATGTGTGTCCATTGGATGGGATTGATTCTCTAAACTTCGTAATTAATGTTTTATTATTTAATAATTATTTATAATTTAAATTTATTAACATTTTGTAGTTGACATACAGGATCTTCAATAAATAACCTAAAAAGTATATAATATATGGATAAGGTTGGGTGTCTCATCATGGTAACACTATCGATACATTTCGTTTTATAATATATAAATGATTTTACCTAAATCATTCATGTGGAGACATTTGTGTGAGAGTATCATATACAATAATTTTATAAATACGTTAATTAAGAAGATTTGTATCACATGATGATTTATATGCGATTCAATCTTAATACTAAATGAATTGTGAACTCCCACCTGTGAGGGCTTTTTTTTTTTTTTTTTTTCCTTTGCATGGGTGAGAGTGGTTTTGCAGCGGATTCAATAAATCTACTATTTTAGGACTCGACCAAATAGGGAGCTAAGAACAAAAGTTTTACAAAATAGAGTTCACTCATTCTCAAGGTATGTTTGAACATTTAACCTTAATTTTCTCTCTATATACTTTCAAAGTATGTTTGTTTAACTTTAATTTTTAGATTAATTATAAATAATTCAAAAGCCAGTTCAAACTTGGTTTCTAAACTGTTTATAATATTAGGGTACAATAAACTTCGGTTGTGAAGTGAATTGATTAACACAAAATATTAAAGTTAATTGGCAAAATGCGATAAAGTGAAGTTAATAAACCAATAAGGCACACCACTCATGTGACACCCGAGAATAGGAGGGGTACATGAATGAACTGAGATCATATCCGAATGAGAGGGATCCTGAGGACATGAAACTATGGTCAAGATAAGCTTAAAAAGAATTGATAGATACTACCTATACTAACAAGGTGTACTTTCCTTTTCAGTGGCTCAATCATCACTACAACAAATTATACTTTTAATGTCGGACAAAAAAAAAAAGCGCGGGGCTTTTAATGTCGGACGAAAAAATGCGTGGGCCTTTTAATGTCAGACAGAGCGGTTTGGAAATTTTCAGACTTTTAATGTCGGGCATTGCCCGACATTAAAAAGCCACTTTAATGTCGGGCAATGCCCGACATTAAGACGTTTTTTTAAATTAATTCATGGCATTTTTAAAACAAAAGTTCATCTCTCCCCGAAAGTGGCAGAACATTTACTTTCTCACTCCCCGACATTTCTTCCCCCTTCTCTCTCCCTGACATTTCTTCCCTCTTCTCTCGTCGTCTTCACCTTCGTTTTCACTTTCTCTTTCAAGCTTATCAACGGCGACTGGAAGCTTTTCATCTCCGGCGCGATCTCCCTTCTCACGTCTTCACAATGTGTGGGTCTTCACTTTCTCTCTCGACGGTGACTAAAAGCTCTTCATATTCGAAGCAGTTTGACTTGATCTCTTCCCCGTCAATCACTGAGCTCTTCATCTCCAGCACGACGTGGGTTTTTTTTTTGTTTGTGAGTTCAAAGTGTAGATGTGTGTGGCTATACTTCATGGGTAGCAACCTGTGATGGTCGTGGCTGTTCATGCTCAGATCTGAGCCTATGGTGGTCGTGGGTAGCAAATTTGTGGTGGTCGTGGCTGTTCTGGCTCTTTGGTTTGGTGTTTTATGCTCGTTTCTAGGGTTTGGCATTTTATTGGCTTTAGTTTAATAATTTTGAGTTTGTTTCTGACTCACCTATTCTTATGGGGTTTCTTCGATTTGGCTTCCTTTCAGTCGATTGAAGCTTGAAAAACTCCTTTCACTTTTTCACATTGTACTTGAGTTCTTTCTTTTTGGACAGTACTGTATAAAGAGGATTTTTTTTTGAAACCTCTATAAAGAGGAATTTGAAGGACTGCAAAACGTAAATTTTCATAACAGTAGAAGGACCTCTTTTGGAGTTTTTCATGGATTCTGATGCTAGCATGGCTCAATTCCCATATGAAAAACTTGATCCTTTTTGGGTAGCTTCCTTTCCCGATAGCCTTAAAGATATTTGCATTATCTTTTGTTCCTCCAGTTTGAAGGTCAGTGGAAACGGATTTTGTTGAAAAGGATGCCTTGTTATCTAACTTCCAATTGGGAGAAATGAGAGGAGGACATCAGCTGCATTAGAGAGATCCAGTACTTTCAGCCTCCTTTAAATTCCTTCTCAGACCAAAACCCAACAAGAGTTTAAACCATTCCAAATCTCCTTAACGGTTGCATCTCTCCATTTGGACAGTGAAAATAGAATGGGAAAGGTTTGCTTAAGGCCTTCTTTCTGGGCTTGGATGTATTTTTCTTTTGGACTTTTGATGATTAGGCTCTAGAACCTTACAATGTTGCATGAATTGGTTACGTCGATTTCAAATTTTTTTGTCTTCCCATGTTGCATAGTTTGTTACATTAATTTGAATTTTCTTAAGCTACAGTTAGATAGCCAAAGTGATTCTAGCTTTGCCTCTTCTGACGTTGTAAGGAATGATCGTCAACAGGTAAATGTATTTTAATCCATATACTCTTTAGTTCCCGACCAAAGAAGTTCAAATTTTTCTGGATGCACTTAATTATTTCAACTTATTAGGTCTTGTAAACATTGAATTTCACAGCCGCACACACCTATGAAAAAATTACACAGAGGAAAATGTTTGTATTAATTATTGTTTCCATTATACTAATGAACAACCACATTTTTGGCATTTCATATTTCTCGTTAAGAATGATGTTGTGGAATGCAGGTCCTTGACTATTTCAAAGCATTTCCTAAAGACTACAAATGCATATTTACTTCTGGTGCAACAGCCGCACTAAAATTAGTGGGCGAAGCCTTTCCATGGAGTCATCAGAGCAGCTTTGTGTACACAATGGAGAATCATAACAGTGTTCTTGGAATCAGGGAGTATCCTTCTGAGTGATTTCTGTTTGATATTACTTTCATGTGAACAACTTTGGTCACCTTTGTTTGTATGTTTTGTGCATTTCAAGGAATTTATTTAAATGATGCAAAGTTTTGAACATTGTGATTATACAATTATTAATTGCCATTTTATTGATTGTTCAAAGTTTCATTTTGACATTGTGAATGTATCTATCTGATTTGGATGCTTATAGGCCAAGTCTCTATAAGATACGAATATGTTATCTGTTCTAGATGCTCTTGCTTCTCAGAACCTTTATTTTTCTTTCTGGTTTTTACTTGAGAAGATTCTTATTATTTGTAGATTCATGACAAATTTCTTAATTGCTATAAGATATGCCCTTGAACAAGGAGCTCAAGCATATGCTATAGATATTGAAGATACAGAACGTGATGCATTCACAGGAAATCTTTCATCTGTGCAAGTAACGAAGCACCACATACTAAGGAGAAATGAAGCCAAGTCTCTGGATAAAGATCATACAGGTTTGTCTTTGGTTGTAATTGGATAACTCTTGTTCTACGTATGCAAGTTGAGAGTGATGGTTTCTAGTCCATCTACTGCAGACATTTGATACCGTTGCTTTATGTGATCTTAGTAAAATACATTATTTGCAGAAAGTGTTGGTGAACCATGACTCATTTTTGCTCTTTTTTGGAAGTTCAGTTCATGTTACAAGTCTCTCTCTTTTTCTCTTTTAATTTGTACTCTAGTTTGATTGTTGTGAAGTTCGGTGGCGTTTAACATAGCATTTGTAGGAAGCGATTGAGATGACGGTTGCTTGCTAATTTGATCCTTTTTTTTTTCTTATCTCATTCTTATGGGTGGAATTTTCTGCTTTGTAGGAAGCGATTGAGATGACGGTTGCTTGCTTTGATCTAATATATGTAAAGTTATATCAATCACAATACTAGAAAATCAGGTAATAAAAACCGCCTTTGAAATATTACTGAAACTACTTGATTCTTTTGTTTCTTTTCTTCTTCTCAAGTGGTGAGCTGGAAAAATTGGTAATTGGCTTCTTGCTTACTGCACACCAAGTGTTTGTAGAATTTATTTGTGGATTTACTTTTACACTAATGCATATTATTGCACACCAAGTGTTCTATAATCCTCTACATGTTGTTGGTTATTAGCTCTACTTTACTCATACGTCTTAGAGCTTTAGTTTTAGTCTAAGGATTTGATTGGAGATGTGTGTCGATTGTATTTTACTTACGTTTTTGCTTTGTATAAGGTTTGGAATTCATCTTGTTAAGCGAGAACTGCTACATATGATGAAATGGATATTCTCGAAAAGGAGCTCGAAGAGGAACTTGGCTGGAAAGAGCGTAGAAGGAGTTGTGTACTTCTTTTGTTTAATAATTTTACTTTTTCTTTGTAAATTGGATGTGATTTGTGGATAGACGGAAAGTTTCATGTATTATATACACTGTTATATTTTATTAATTAAATCCATGTTCGTTGAGTTAGTTATTGTGTAAAAATACTTTCGAGATTTTATTGTGTATATGTTAAATTTTTATTTTGTTTACAGGTTTTTACAAAAGGAAGAAATAGTATTATTGTTGGTTAGCAACGTGTGCAAACAACAATTTTTTTTTATTTAATATCGCACATTTAATGTCAGACGCTTTTGATGTCGCACATCTAATGTCGGACACTTTTAATGTCACAACTTTTAATGTCGGGCAATGACCGACATAAAAAACTGTCCGACATTAAAAATGACTTTTAATGTCGGACAAAGAGTGGTTGACCGACATAAAAAGTTCACTTTTAATGTCGGGCACTGACCAACATTAAAAGTTAATTTTAATGTCAGTCAAAGCTTGTTGAATGACATTAAAAGGGCCCTTTTAATGTCGGGCAATGACTGACATTAAACGCGACCGACATTAAAAGCGATCGACATTAAACTTTTAATGTCGGTGTTTTTAATGTCGGTCAGTGACCGACATTAAAAGCCAATTTTGTTGTAGTGCATAGGAACTTTGAAGTTAAGCTTTGGCTTGGAGAAGTTCTAAGTTGGGTGACCTCTTGGGAATTTTCATAGGAAGCATGTGAGTGAGGTCAAAGCATTCTAAAAGGACCTTGTTTTGGTTTGTGGAAAACGTTTTCACTCTTAGAATGTTGGGGTCGTGGACCTGGGATGTTACAACTCATCCAAGAATATTAATTAACAAAAAAAAACATATTTGATTAATTGAGTTAGAAATACTTTGTGTATTAATTTGCTAAAATCGACTCATTTACTCATCTACAAAAATAGAAATGCATACTTAATTTGTATGACTTGAGATTTAATGACTTACTTGACACAAAATTCATTTTGCTAGAGAAAATTAACAGATTAATATGTTGAAGGAAAAAGTAACGAATAGAAAATGAAATTGAGGCGGACCAAATTGATAAAGGAACAAAATATAAGGGATTAGCTTATAATTTTAGGTTGTCTCTATCCTCTCCCTCTTTTCTCTTGGAAGTATTTATCCAAGTGTAAAGTATAGAGTTGAATTTTCAAAACATGAAATCATACACATGTGATATGTTCTTGATGAAATATGTTAGTCTATGCAATATTCATCTATAATATATATTTGATTTTGCCTTCCTTTAGGTTTTAGACTCTTTGTTTTAGGTGTTTCTAATTATAATTTTAATCTAAAATTCTCAAAAAAAAAAAAAGTAAAAAAACATTTGTGAATTTTTTTAAGTTCATTTCATAATTTAACTTGGATTGGAATCTCATTACAATATTGTTTTCTTACCGAACAATAATTCTGATATGTATATAAGAAAAAGAGCATAAACGACACAAAATATATTCTTTCTTAAATCTCCACTATCATATAATTAAGATTTACCTATTAAAAACTATAACACTTTAAGAACTAATCAAATTTTGTTATTCACATAAATGATATGAATTAGACGTTACCATATTTGAAAGTGATTTTAGAAATAATGATTTTAGTGAAAATGATTTAGGATTCGTTTAGAATACATTCTAATTTAAATGTTTTTCAATAATGCATTTATTTTTTTAAAAAATATATTGTATAAAAATTATTATGAACTTAAACACTCACATGTTTGGTTGCATTTCTTCATAAGTGTTTTTATGCACAAATTATTATATACTTAAAATCTCTTTTTAAAAAATTTACTTTCAAGTGTTTCTCTCAAAATAGTTTATTTCTCATTCCCCAGTCTCTTTTTTTAATAAGTCATTATGTTAGTGATTGTCAAACACTAGAATTTTTTTCTCAAATTAAACACTTGAGAAGTTAAATCAAACACAACTTTATCACAATTGTTCATGTGATTTTCATTTAGTCAAAAAAAGTAATTTTGAATAAAAATATTCAATATTTTAGATGAAGTATTTAGGTTTGAATCTTGATCGTTTGATCAGATCATCAGAGAAACTGTCAAAACCCCAATAATTTAACTTTTATTTTATTTTTTAAAAGAAAATAGTAATATTAGAACAAACTCACTCTCGACATGAGATCGACAATAATTTTTTTTTAATACATCAACATTTGGGGATAGGGAGATTTGAACCTCTGACCTTATTGTTGAGGGTACATGCCAATTACCGCTGACCTAAACTCGCTTTGGCACATCGACGATAATTTAACTTTTAAAGTATATATATGTATTTGATATTGACATTAATTGATATAATACTTTTCATATAATATAATGAATTCCAGAATTTTACACACCCATTGGCATTTGGATTGGGGCGCCGCCGCCTCCATTTTTTAAATCACTTTATTCAAAATAATAATAACAATATCTGGAGATATAGAGCAAAAAAATCCCTACCGTTGGATGATCTGAAAATTCCTACTTCAATCTGAGAGACATATCCGATATTGGACGGCTGAAATGGTTCGCACCCAACATTTCATAGAACCCCAAATTAGATTATTGTTTCCTTTATTTAAAAAAAAAAAAAAAAAAAAATTATTGTTTCCTCTTACTTGTAAGTGGAGACCCCATAATTTAAATCTAAATGAGTATTTAGTCCAATAAGAAAAAAAAAATTTGATCCAATCTAAGAAGGTTAAATTCAAAAAAACAGTATCTTGAAAGAGCATATGGAGAATTCCACGTTGAAAAGATAAATCATTGATATGATAACAATCTCACTCAATAATTTTTAGGTGTTAGAGAATCAAAAGATGTGTAGATTTCACAATCTTTATAAGATAGACGAGTCACTTTTCTTACTTTAATTGATTTGAGATGAAACAAAATGTTTATCTAATAGACATCACGAGAGACAACGGACAGAGTAGATGGGAAGTAAAAAAAGCAAGAGATGGATGAAACTAGAGACGGAATTGAAAAGGGATAAAGTGGGATCTATGAAGAGGATTTAGAAGAGGTAGGAATAAGGAGAATGTACATGAAAGTTAAAAGTAGTAAAAGGAAAAAAAGAGAGGTAGGTTCTTCATTTCTTGTTGACAGAGCCGCCGTTGCCACCGCCGATGGTACCTGTTTTGAGGAAATTGTTTTTGAGATGGCTCCTGGACTTTGGAAAATTACCTGAAAAGAAGGGCCCTGGATACATGCTCCCCTCGCCGGACTTCTTTTCCCCATCTTTCTCTTTTGTGCTTTGCCTCTTGTTAAGAGAGCACATTAATTGGTTTGTAATATTGGTTATCAGAATCTGTTATTATTCAACCGTATTTGATGTTATTCTGTTGTATAGTATCCTATAAATAGGATTGCTATCTTTTGATCAATATAGATTGGGAGTATATTTTCATGATCACATTCTGAGTCTACCAGCTTGATTTCCTTTGATGGTATCAGAGCAGAAAATCTAACGATTTTTTTTCTTCCGCAAAATTTATGGATTCGTCCAATGAAACTTCTCCTTCTGAGACTGTGAGTACTTCTCAACCTACGAAAGTCGTGAATCCTGGAAGTAAGACTACCATCGTCAAATTAGACGAGGAAAATTTTCTTTACTGGAAGATCCAAGTCAAAGCAGTTCTTCGCGGTCATGGATTAGGGCATTTTATCGAAGAGGATGCAGTAGTTCCTTCAAAGACCATTCGTACCAATGAAAATTCCTCTGTTCCTAATCCTGAATACGAATCATGGATTCGTCAAGATAATCTCATCGCTTCGTGGTTTCTGGGTTCGATGTCCAACGAGGTTCTTTCCGAAGTTCTTGATTGCGATACAGCCCGTGATATCTGGAAGATCTTGAATGACCGCTTCTCTTCCCGTAATCTTGCTCGAGTGATGCAAATCAAATCCAAACTCGAAACACTCAAGAAAGGTAATCTGAGTCTCAAGGATTATTTTGTCAAAGTTAAAAATCTTGTTGACGCCCTAGCAGCGGCTGGAAAAAAAATTCCTCAAGACGATCATGTAATGCATATCTTGAAGGGTTTGGGATCAGAATATGATCCTACAGCGTCTGTGATAACAGAGAAAGAAGAGACACCACCACTACAGAAAGTCTATTCATTACTTTTAACTCAGGAGAGCAGGATTGAAAGAAATTCTTTGATTAATACTGATGGAACATTACCATCTGTGAACTACACGGCTGTTCCCCCTTCAAAGCCACAACAAAATTCTTCCACAGATAATAATCAGAGACGAGGAGGCCCTGGAAGAGGTTCCAATGGAAACAACAATGGTGGGAGATCTAATCGTCGAAATTGGAACAGCAATGGAGGAAGACCACAGTGCCAACTATGCGGCAAGTTTGGTCACACGGTTATCAAATGTTATCTTCGTTTTGAAAGATGGTATCAAGGACCAAATGGAAATAATTCTCAGCAACCGGGTAATACAAATTTTCCCACAAATCAATTTCCTCCGTCAAATGGCCCAGGGCATTTCTCTTCTCCTCAGCAAGCATATACTGCTTATTCTCTTCAACATGACTTGAACAAGGAAAATCAATGGTACCCTGACTCAGGTGCTTCCAATCATGTCACGAGTGATCTCTCTAATCTGACCATGGGCTCTGAATACACTGGGGATAACAAGGTTCTTGTAGGCAACGGTGCAGGTTTGGACGTTCTCCATATCGGCTCTTCATTTGTTAAATCTAAATCCTATCCTAACTCTGTTTTTCATCTTAAAAATCTATTACATGTCCCAACCATAACCAAGAATCTTTTAAGTGTTAGTCAATTTGCCCATGATAATCAAGTTTTCTTTGAGTTTCACCCTTCTTGTTGCTTTGTGAAGGATCTTTCCACTGGCCGAACACTACTCCAAGGTAAAGTAACTGATGGACTATATCAATTCTCGTTGGAAAAGGCTGAATCCCTGACTTCTAAAGGCTGCCTCTCATCAGTCACTCCTACTCAAGTACTTCATACATCTCTACATCCTAATTCTTGTTATATTTCTCAAATACCTAGTACTTGTAATTCTGATTCCTTAGAATTGTGGCACAAAAGATTAGGCCACCCATCAATACCTACTGTAAAAAAAGTGTTGCAAGCTTGTAACATTTCATATTCTGTTAATAAAACAATACCTTTGTGTCATGCCTGTGCGATCGGTAAAAGCCACAAATTGCCCTTTTCTGATTCCTTGACTGTATATACATCTCCTTTACAATTAGTTGTAGCTGACATATGGGGTCCTGCGTTCAAAACCTCTAGAAATAATTTTCGATATTACATCAGCTTTGTAGACGTATATTCAAGATTCACTTGGATATATTTCCTAAATTCAAAGAATGAAGCTTTTCAAGCTTTTCTCACCTTTAAAGCTCATGTTGAAAAACTCTTAAATTGTTCTATCCTTCGTTTTCAAACTGATGGGGGTGGTGAATTTCGTTCCTTCACTTCCTACCTTAAAGAAAATGGTATTGAACACCGACTGTCTTGTCCTTACACCTCCCAACAAAATGGGATTGTAGAACGGAAGCATAGGCAAATCGTAGACATGGGACTTACTCTCTTGTCTCAAGCTTCCTTGCCACTAGAGTTTTGGGATGATGCCTTTTCCACAGCTACTTACTTGACAAATAGACTTCCATCAATAGTCCATCAGAATATCTCTCCCTTGGAAATGTTATTTGGTTACAAGCCCAATTACTCTTTTTTTAAAACCTTTGGCTGTCTTTGCTATCCTCTCCTTCGCCCCTACAATAGACACAAAATTGAGCCTCGTTCCACACCTTGTCTTTTCCTTGGATATAGTACAACTCATAAAGGATATAAATGCCTTTCCTTTTCTGGCCGACTGTTCATTTCGAGGCATGTTCAGTTTGATGAAACAAAATTTCCAGCTACTATCTCAACTTTTTTATCTTCCAAAGACTCCAATATCGAGGCTCCTATTGTTACCAGCTGTTTACCAATAATCAATCCAGCCACTGTACATCAGTATTCCTCCTTTCCAGCTGACATTCGTCCTTTACCATCTCCTATTGTACAACCTACAGCTGCCACTGTACCTACTACCCAAATGTCTGATACAACACAGCCTAATCCAAGTCTATCAGCTACTCAAACTAGTCCCCTTCCTGATATGTCTCTTCCTATTAATGAACCTACCTCATCTGATAATGTTTCTTCTTTAAACAACTCCTCTTCAGACCGATCTCTTTCCTCTGCACCCCAGACTCTACCAAATGTCTCAGCCTCGAGTTCTCCTTCCCAACCGTTGAACACTTCAGGTTCTGCACCTCTGCCTACTTCTTCCTCTGTTGCTAACCAGCATCCCATGGTCACTCGAGCGAAGGCAGGTATTTTCAAACCTAAAGTTCTCTTGACTGAATATACTGAGATAGAGCCACCTACGGTTAAGGAAGCTTTGAAAAGCTCTCACTGGGTTGCTGCGATGAAAGATGAGTATAAAGCCTTGATAAACAATGGCACCTGGACCCTTGTCAATCCTCCTGCTGATAAGAAAATTATTGGATGCAAATGGGTGTATAAGATAAAGAGGAACTCCGATGGATCAGTGGCACGTTACAAAGCTCGACTAGTTGCCAAAGGGTTCCATCAAGAGGCCGACTTAGACTACACAGAGACTTTCAGCCCTGTAGTCAAACCAGCCACCATTAGAGTTATCATTACCATGGCTCTTACTTATGGTTGGTCACTGAGGCAAATTGATATTAATAATGCTTTTCTCCATGGGTTTCTCAGTGAAGAGGTGTTTATGTCTCAGCCTCCTGGAATGAGTGATACTGTTAACCCTCACATGGTCTGCAAGCTGAGAAAAGCGCTATATGGCTTAAAACAAGCCCCACGCGCATGGTTTGATCGATTGAGCAGTTTTCTTCACTCCATTGGTTTTGTAAGTTCTAAAACCGACTCCTCCTTACTGGTTTGCCACAAAAATAACACTTGTTGTTACATTTTAGTCTATGTAGACGATATTGTAATTACTGGGAGTTCTTCTTCTGTGATTGATCAACTTATTAGATTGCTGCATCAAAAGTTTTCCTTAAAAGATCTTGGTTACTTGAGCTATTTTTTAGGGGTGGAGGTTTCATACCCGCCTGGTGGTGGAATATTTTTGTCTCAGTCAAAATACATCTCTGATCTGTTACATAAAACTAAGATGCACGAGGCCAATCCAATTGCCACTCCCATGCTCAGTGGCTCGGTTCCATCTGCTCATCATGGGGATGTTTTTCATGACGTTCGGTTGTATAGAAGTACTGTTGGAGCTCTGCAATATGCTACTCTCACTAGACCTGAAATCGCCTACAGTGTGAATAAAGTATGCCAGTTTATGCATGCTCCAACACAAAGTCATTGGCAAGCAGTCAAAAGAATCCTCCGGTATCTTGTTGGCACTATTGATCATGGTTTGTTTTTTCGCAAACCTACTAATTTCTATCTTGAAGGTTTTGCTGATGCTGATTGGGCTTCGGATCCAGATGATCGTAAATCTACATCTGGTTATTGTGTTTATCTTGGAGGAAATTTAATCACATGGGCCTCTAAGAAACAACACGTTATATCCCGTTCAAGCACTGAAGCAGAATATAGAAGTCTAGCACATGTCTCTGCAGAGCTGATTTGGCTTCAATCTCTTTTTAAAGATTTACTTCTGAATATTTCGAAGCCGCCAACGTTGTGGTGTGACAATCTGAGTGCTGTGCATCTAAGTGCCAATCCAATCCTTCACTCCAGAACAAAGCATGTAGAGATCGATATCTACTTTGTTCGTGATCTTGTGTTACAGAAAAGACTTATTGTCTGTCATCTTCCAGCCACTGCTCAAGTAGCTGACACCCTCACCAAACCTCTCTCTGCTTCTCGTTTTCTGCTACTTAGAAGCAAGCTCAATGTTTGTTCTTCCAACACCATTGGCTTGAGGGGGGGTGTTAAGAGAGCACATTAATTGGTTTGTAATATTGGTTATCAGAATCTGTTATTATTCAACCGTATTTGATGTTATTCTGTTGTATAGTATCCTATAAATAGGATTGCTATCTTTTGATCAATATAGATTGGGAGTATATTTTCATGATCACATTCTGAGTCTACCAGCTTGATTTCCTTTGACCTCTCACCTCTCTCACTCATTTTTCCTTCTCTCTCTCTTTCTCTTTGTGTTTCAATAATAGTGGACAGAGGTTGGGATTTGAGATAGAGCATATATATATATATATACACACTCGTCGTAATTTTACACGTTTTATATATTTTCGGTGGAACTATGTTCGAGTTGACTTAAAAGGTGTTTTTGTTCTTTTAGTTCAATAACATGTGGAGTAGGAAGATTCGAATATCTGTCATCTTTTCATTGAGAATATAGACCTTTAACCAATCGGATTATATACTCATAGTGATGATTTACGATTGTGTTTATTTATTTCATCTCTGAGTTCTTGATTTTCGAATCCGTTTGGAATACATTTTAATTTAAATGTTTTTCAAGAATGTATTTTTTTAAAAAAAAACATTTTGTATAAAAGATTTATAGAATTTAGGTTAAATTATAAAAAAACCCCTGAACTATGAGATTTGTTTCAAAAATGCCACTGAACTTTGAAAAGTTTCAAAAATACCCTTGAACTTTGAAAAATGTTTCAAAAATACCCTTGCCATTAATTTTTGGGTGGAAACCGTTAAAGTCTCCGTTTCAAAAATACTCTTAAACTTTCAAAAAAAATTTAAAAAAATACCTTTAATGAAAAATGCTTCTTCTTTTTTCCTCCTCTCATCATAAATTCTAACAGATTTCATCCAAAAGTTAACGACAAGGGTATTTTTGAAACATTTTTCAAAGTTCAGAGGTATTTTTGAAACTTTTCAAAGTTCAAGGGTATTTTTGAAACAAACCCCATAGTTCAGGGGTAGTTTTTATAATTTAGCCTAGAATTTAGACACTCATATGTTTGATTGCATTTCCTCATAGGTGTTTTTATACACAAGTTATTGTATACTAAACACTCTTTTTAAAAAACTTGGTTTCAAGTGTTTCTCTCAAAATTATTTATTTATTCATTTCATTTTCTAATAAGTCATTTTTAGTGGTTGCCAAACACTAAAAATTTTTTCACAATGATTTTTTTCTTCAAAATTAAACACTCGAAAAGTTAAACCAAACACACTCAATCTTTAAGTTTAATTTGTACACATGTTAGGGTTTTATACTTTTTTTTGGGATTTGTTCTATTTTGGTGTTGTATTTTTTGGCTATACTTTATGAAAAACATTCTCAGGTAACTATGAATATTTTAATAGGGGTGTGGAGTGATGTATCGATGTGTAACTAAGTATCGCTCCTAAAAGTATAAGAATCAAAATAATTTAATATAAACCATTTGAACTTATATATTTTGCTAGTGGATCATGTTGCGTGTACATCACTGTCCAATCATGTATCGACACATGGATGATGATGCAAATTTTGCCCACGGTGATGTCATTTAGTGACGCATGAATCCTGGCCGAGTAGGACAAGGTAAGGCTATTTTAGTATTATTAAACTTTTTTTTTAATTTATTTTTTTTTTTAATATTTGGAGATTACTTTAGTATTATTATATTCAGGCCATATTCAAAGAACATATCATATATCTTCATCTAGAAGAAAACATATGATCATATCATGTCCACAAAATATATAATTAATTAAATTTACTTTAAGTTAATTTGGTTTACCTTAAAATTTATAAATAATTATTTTAATCCTTAACCTAAAGGATCACTAGAGAACAAGGTGGAGGTAAATAGGATTGTTTACACATTTTCTAATTTACCAGCTGAGAAATTTACCTATATACCAATCTGTATTTTATAATTATATTATTGGAAAAAAAAAATCAATCTTCATTTATAAACTTGTGAAGTTGTATCAATTTTCGCTATGAATTTTTTATTTCATTAAACATATGCATAATATGAAGGTGATAAAATTTTAGAAAAAAAATCATTAAAGTTTTGAATTTAGTAAAGTTATTTAATGGTTAATTTGTGCATTGGTCAAATTTAAATTTGTACTAACATCAATTTTATTGAAATTAATGAATTTATGAAGAGTTTTACCTTCTTGTTTGATAAAATTAGTGAGAAAATTAATGGAAATTGAACATAGGTAAAAATTGCAACACTGATTTAAGTTTAGATGAGTGTTACCCTTAGTTAATTTCCAACTATCTCCCCAAAAATATATAGCCTAAAGGGTCTGTTTAGAACTCCTTTTAGTTTCAATGTTTTTTAAGAAATCATTTTTTAAAACATTTTATATAAATATTGTTTAGAATTTAAAGACGAAGTTTTTTTTTTATTAAAATTGTAATTTTTAAAACTTATTACAATAATAAGTTTATTTGTAAACTTATTATTGTAATATTGTAGTTTTTTTTCCACATCAATAGGTCGTCTCTGTTTCAGCTGCGTTTTTTTTTTCATATTTTTAAGTAGGTCGTCTCTGGTCCCTGAGGTTTCAAACTCAACATTTTAGTCCATGAGGTTTGCATTTAGTAGCATTTTGGTCCATCCATCCATTTTTCTATTAACTCCTAACGGAAAGATGATGTGGCTCTTGTTTTTTATTAAAAAAATATTTTTTTATATATATTTTTAATTAAAGAATACATTTTTTTAATTGCTTTTAATTAAATAATATTATTTTTTTAATTATTTACTATTTTTTCTTTTTTCTTTTCTTTTTCCTTTTCCCATTTTCTCCCTCTTCTCCCATCTCCTTCTCTCTCACGACAACCCAACCGTGTGCCCCCTCCTCCGGCGACGCCTCCCTCCAGTCATCTTCTCCGGCGAGTGGCCATTCCGAGCAACTGCAAAAAAAAAGCACAAGAACGCCGTCGTCGATCAATCTGAAACGATGGGTATCGTGTTGAAAACGAAGGGGGTCAAAACGATGGGTATGAAGGGAATAAAAGTCCCCACGCAGCGGAAGCACATCGATTGGACCTTACGCCGTATATTAATTAACATTAAAATACCGTTACGAAAACTCAATTAAACTTTAAACTCCTTTAAAAGTTGCTGGAAATTCAGTTTAAACATGCTTAAAAATAAATCTAAATTTATTTTCATGCTTTTCTAAAGAAAAGGGAAAGAACCGTCACATACCTTCGTTGAAGACTTGACCGTTCTTCGCCAACGACGCTCCACGAACAAAAACGCAGCAACCCCCTTTGATTTTCTTTGCTGGAAATTCTTTCTTTGAATGACACAATAACCATAGAGGTTACATAGGTATGTCTCTAAGTCTAGGAGGCACAAGACTTGTGGGAGTCTTTCTCTAAGAGGGAGGCTAGAGAGAATTTTAGGTCTTGTCTTTGAGAGTCTAAGAGCAAGAGCAAAATTTCAAGTGTCATGACCAATTAGGTCTAGTGTTCTATTTATAGAAGAGAGACCATGAATAAAATATTCAATTAAATCAATCTTTTCCAAAATTGATTCAATCTTATTTCTTAATTAATCAATCATGATCAATCAATTCCATAATTGATTAATCTTTTCCACAAATGACTAATTACTTCCATAAGTGATTAGATCATTTCCATAAATGATTAATCACTTCCTTAAGTGATTAATTATTTCCATAATTGATTAATTCCCGGTTAATGAATTCTTTAATTAATTAACCACCAATTAAATATCACATATTTAATTCCCAGCCTAGAATTAATTAATTTGCCCAAATAGATTTAAGGCCTTAAATTAATTAATTCATTATTTGAACTCTTTCAAACTTCCATAAATTTATATTTGAATTTCTTCAAATATTAATTTCTCTCATAATAATATATCAATATATATTATATTTGTTTCCCTTAGTAAATTGAATATTTTCAATTTACATTTATTACTTAGTTGCCTCAAATTACTTTACGAGCTACCAGTGGGACCTAATGGACCTGCAGATCAGAAGCTCCAACGATGTGAGATTAATTGGTCAAACTCATTAACCACATTAATCAATATTCGTTAACTGTGTGTACATTCCACTATAGACTCACAGTTGCACTCTTCTCACTGCAAACATATTTTCTGTGTCCACGGATCTAGACCAATATCGACTAGTTAGTCCTTCACGAGTGTCCGTAACACCAACTGGGTCAAATTACCGTTTTACCCCTAGGTTACCTCTATTTCCTTAAGTACCAATTCTCCTCTAATGAACAACCTGTTTGTGGTCCAACCATCAAACATAAAACCCTCTCGTGCCATTGAGAGGGTAGGGCCCTTTGTCAAGACTCGGAGTAACCACTTAAGAGAACACTCATCTGCTTCCCTAAAGTCGGGAAAGAGTGAATTCCATCTTGTACGATTATGTTCCCAGCTCCCCATTCGGTCTTGTCCCCAAAGTGGTTGGCTTATTGAGTCGGCGTATTGGCCACCCTCACCCATACAAATCAAAGGACAATCTCTCATGAGCAGGAGTCCATAATCAACTCAGGATTAAGATTAAGTTATCTAGGTCGTCCTAGTGAAATAGAAAACCAACTAGTTAACGGTGTTATAACCAGTGGTTACTATTTTGCGGTCTGGTCTTATGCAAACTCATTGCATAGGATACCCCCACTCGCATGTCTCCTACACGAACGCGTTGGATCGTAGCGTTTGTATCAAATACAAAGTGGGTCGTATCCATAGTGTCACCAGGATAAGGCACCCAGTCTTATCCCTATACTATAGACCCTTTAGGCTGTTTCTTGAACAATGATCCCATATGTCGCTACATATAGTTCAAGACTCATATTACAACCTTGGATGTCTAGTTTATTGGATTAGGGTTATTATTAGGCAAAGACAAATATAAAATAACTAATAACAATTAATGGAAAAATATATCAATATTATTTCATTAATATCCGGTCAACGGTTACATTCACTATCTACGAGTTTTAGGGCATAAAACCCAACAAACTCCCACTTGAACTAAAACACTAGTTAGTGGGATGTAAATGCAATAATCTAAAGCTGGAAATGTCATTTATATAATACAATGAACTAGGGCATCCTTATAACCATTATACATTTCTCCCACTTGCCCTAGATTAGATGGCATACATATCTCGTAGACCTAGACCCTCTAGATGACCCTCAAACACTTTAGCAGTGAGAGCCTTCGTAAATGGATCAGCGATGTTGTGCTCCGAGGCGATCTTAGTGACGATCACATCTCCTCTTTGCACAATCTCCTGTATCAGGTGATACTTCCTCTCGATGTGTTTACCCCGTTTGTGGCTTCGAGGTTCTTTTGAGTTGGCTACATCCCCACTGTTGTCACAGTATAGTGTTATGGGCACGTTCATATTCGGAACCACTTCCAAATCAGTCAAGAACTTTTTGAGTCATACTGCCTCCTTAGCTGCTTCGCAAGCTGCTACATACTTAGCCTCCATGGTTGAGTCTGCTATGCATCCTTGTTTGATGCTTCTCCACACTACTGCTCCTCCATTGAGGGTGAATACTGACCCTGATGTGGATTTCCTTGAATCCTTATCAGTTTGAAAGTCAGAGTCAGTGTATCCAGTAAGAATCAAATCCTTAGCTCCATACACAAGCATGTAATCCCTCGTTCTCCGAAGATACTTGAGGATATTCTTAACCGCTCCCCAGTGGTCCAATCCTGGATTAAACTTGTCGCAACGTCATCGCGACGCGGAGCGGGCGACATCCTTTCTTGGGTTTTTTAGAAGAAAATTGGAGTCGCCACCAATCATTGAGGGTGTGATTGGTCACCTTTAAAATAAAAAACAAAACTAGTCTTAGAAAACCAGAAATTAGGTTCGGGAGTCGTTTGAGTGTAGGGAAGGTATTAGCACCCTACAACACCCGTTTAAGAAAACGATTACCACAGTATCTTAAATTGTCCAATTAAATGAATAAAAACAGTCATTTATTTTATTTTTCTTAAAAAAATGATAAATATGAAAATAAAAACTCAAAATGCAATAATGAACACAAGATGTCTCATTCGTTTTTACCTTAACTTTAGAAATAAAGCAAGGATTAAACATTATGAGTTGGATATCAAATTTAATATAAATCATGCCTAATCTCCCTTTTAATTAAAGGAACATGGGTGTACATGATTATGTTTACTAAAAATATTTTTTTAAAATAAAAAGGATGTAAAAGAAGAAAAATTATTCAAAGAGTAAATTCTTTTAAAAGGGAAAATGAGAATTTTCATACGCCTACACGGGAGTTGGACTCCACGAAGGCACATTACTCAGTTCCCATAATCCCTTTCAAAAGAAAATCAAAACAATAACAATAATTGAAATTGACCAAGCAGAATTAAAGATTAGATTAAAGCAATTTGGAGAATGAAAGGAAAAAACAAATAAATTAGAAAGTTAAAAAAAATGAAGTTGGCAAAGTGCAAAAAGTGAACTAAAATGAGAGAGAAATTAAAAATGATAATCATAATGATGACGATAATAATAATAATAATAATAATAATAATAATAATAATAACAACAACAATAATAACAAAACAAAAAACAAAGGAAATAGAAAAACAAAACCCCACCTTTTTTACTTCTCTCTTCCTTCTTTTTTCCTTCTTTCTTACCCAATGTTTTCTCGCCCCGTATACTCCTTCCTCCCCCTCTTTTTTCCTCTTTTCCTCTTCCACTTTCTTTTCTCTCTTTTTCTATCACTCTCTAAGCTAAACTCTTATTCAAATGCCTAAACTCTCTCAAGCTCACTTTTACTCTAAACTTCTTCTCTTTTTCTTCCCTCATTTTCTATCACTCTCTAAGCTAAACTCTTATTCAAATGCCTAAACTCTCTCAAATGCCTAAACTCTCTCAAGCTCACTTTTACTCTAAACTTCCTCTCCTTCTTCTTGTTTTCCGTCCCCTTCATCCTCCATCTCCCCCCTTTTTATACTTGAAGGGTTACTAAATTAGGGGGAGGATGGATGAGAAAATGGTGGAAAAAAGAAAAAAAATAAAAAAATAAAAAATGAGAGTCATGCAAATTCTTTTGAATAGGTAAGCTTCCCCTTGAATAGGAATGGGGAAGACCAAAAAAAAAAAATTAAATAAATAAATAAATATTAAAAAAAACGAATTTTTGATAAAAACATATGAGAAAGGGGGTTTGAACCACAGACCTCGTGGTTATCAATGCGACTTTATGCCAGTTGAGCTATGCTCTTGTTGACATACAAGAAAAAACAAATTGACCACCAAATATTGGAAACCTTCAAACATTATTACTGAAAATCAAGCCGGACCAAATACGGTGTCTACAGTTTGCCCCCCTTTGTGTATCATTGAAGGATTGAAAGGGTAGACAAAGGAAAGAGACTAAGTACTGGGGAGGCAAAGATTTGTTTGGTAAGAATTTGAATCAGGTATCGACCACAATTCAATAGTCAGGTTTGGTTCAACCGAGAGAAAAACTTAAAACAGACCTGGATTGACACAGGCTTCGACCTCGAATGAATAGTCGGGTTCGACTTAACCGAGATAAAAATTGAAAATGGACCTTGATTGACACAGGCTTCGACCTCACTGAATAGTCGGGTTCGATTTAACCAAAAGAAAAAAATTAAAATGGACCTGGATTGACACAGGCTTCGACCTCGACTAAATAGTCGGGTTTGATTTAACCGAAAGAAAAAATGAAAATGGACCTGGATTTACACAGGCTTCGACCTCGACTGAATAGTCGGGTTTGATTTAACCGAGATAAAAATTGAAAACGGACCTGGATTGACACAGGCTTCGACCTCACTGAATAGTCGGGTTCGATTTAACCAAAAGAAAAAATTAAAATGGACCTGGATTGACACAGGCTTCGACCTCGACTAAATAGTCGGGTTTGATTTAACCGAAAGAAAAAATGAAAATGGACCTGGATTGACACAGGCTTCGACCTCGACTGAATAGTCGGGTTCGATTTAACAGAGAGAAAAACTGAAAACGGGTCTGGATTGACACAGGCTTCGACCTCGACTGAATAGTCGGGTTTGATTTAACCGAAAGAAAAAATGAAAATGGACCTGGATTGACACAGGCTTCGACCTTGACTGAATAGTCGGGTTCGATTTAATCGAAAGAAAGAAAAAAAAATTGGAAATGGACCTGGATTGACACAGGCTTCGACCTCGACTGAATTGTCAGGTTCGATTTAACCGAAAATAAATTTTCTTTGCAATGCACGCTAAACTTGAATGCTTGAATGCATGGGATGAAGATTTAGCACTATTCGAAAACTATGATACAGATTTCTTTAAAAGATATTTGATAGCTCGGGCACCCCATTCACATCACCCTTGGTAATAGACCTTAATTGGATCATGAACTCACTAAACAACTTGCTCTATGTTTGATGACCAAAAATGTATCCAGAACGACTTTGCTCCTGTGATAATAATGGTTTTGCCCCAGTTTGAGAAGACGAAAAATAATGGTTTTGCCCCAGTTTAAGACTTTGTCATGTTGAAATGACGGTTTTATCCTCCATGATGACATTCCATCAACCTTCATGATCACGGTGCTCTTGGAAAAATATTGCCTTTGGATTCTTTGTTTGGACATATGTATTTCACATCGAATCGTTTAAGTTACCACCATTGATTTGAAATATCGCGTTTATGTAACTTTTGTTTATTCAATTGTAATGATAATAAAGGTAAACATGCCAAACATTCATAGTTGAGGAGATATTATGGAGAGTGGGGGAGAAAAATGGACAAGATATGCCATGCTTCGAGAAGGGAGCTTTGATTTATGACTAAAATTCAATAGACATATGTGTCAATGTTAAGGTTCTAGAACTTGAGACAAAAGTAACCTCTTAAACATGATATAGAAATTGAAGAGTAATTCTGCTAGACACTTGTTGAATTCCTGCAACTTTGCCGAATCCTTTGATACACAAGTAGCCTATGCATAATATCTTCGAACTTGATCTGAATTAACTGGACTTGGCAGCTCATTACCATCCATGTTAGTCAAGACTAAAGCTCCTCCAGAGAAAGCTTTCTTCACCACGAATGGTCCTTCATAGTTTGGGGTCCACTTGCCTCGGTGATCTTTTAGAAAAGGAAGAATTCGTTTTAAGACTAAATCCCCTTCTCTGAATACTCTAGGACGCACTTTCTTATCATAGGCTTTCATCATTCGTCTTTGGTAAAGTTGACCTCTGCACAATGCTGTCAATCTCTTTTCTTCAACAAAGTTGAGTTGCTCAAAGCGGTTTTGGATCCATTCAGCCTCTTCTAAATTAGTCTCCATGAGGACCCTTAATGATGGAATTTCCACTTCAATGGGAAGAACAACTTCCATACCATAAACTAATGAAAATGGTGTTGCCCAGTTGAAGTGCGAACCGATGTGCAATATCCATGTAATGCAAAAGGAAGCATTTCATGCCAATCTTTATACGTCACCGCCATTTTTTGCACAATCCTTTTTATGTTTTTATTGGCAGCTTCCACTGCTCCATTCATCTTTGGTCTATACGGAGTTGAGTTGACATGTTTGATCTTGAATTGCTCACATAACTCAGTCATCAATTTATTGTTCAGATTTCGTGCATTATCAAATACTATGGTCTCAGGAAGACCATAACGACATATAATCTCCTTCTTGATGAATTTGATCACAACTCCTTTCGTCACCTCTCGATAGGACATTGTTTCTACCCATTTGGTAAAATAATCTATTGCCACCAAGATGAATCGATGTCCGTTTGAGGCTTTTGGGTCAATAGGGCCTATAACATCCATTCCCCACATGGAAAATGGCCATGGTGTCGTCATAACGTGCAACTGAGATGCTGGAGCATGAGCTTTATCTGCGTAAATCTGACATTTGTGGCATTTTCGGGCATATTTGATACAGTCAGCTTCCATGGTTAACCAATAATAGCCAGCCCTTAATGCCTGTCTGGCCATCATGTGTCCATTTGCATGGGTGCCGCAAATTCCCCCATGAATTTATTTCATAATCGTGTTGGCTTCATTTGTATCTACACACTTTAGAAGTACCATATCATGATTTCTTTTGTAAAGTATTTCTCCATTTAGGAAGAACTTCATTGCTAACTTTCTAAGTGTGCGCTTGTCATTTTCTGAGGCATTCAAAGGATAGGTTCCGCATTTCAAATAATGTTTGATGTCTTGAAACCACGGCTTGTCATCAAACTCTTCTTCTATATTCATGCAGGAGGCTGAAACATCTACTCTTCCCATCTTAATAGGTTGTACCTCATGATTGGGGTCTATGTTGAACATGACTGCAAGCGTAGCCAAGGCGTCTGCTATCTGATTACTCTCCCTTGGTAAATAGTCAAAAGTGATTTCTTCAAATTTATGAGACAAATCTAATATAAGCTTTTTATAAGGCAGTAGCTTAGTGTCTCTTGTTTCCCATTCTCCTCTCAATTGGTGAATCACCAACATAGAATCTCCCAAGACTCGAAGTTTCTGTATCTTCATATCCTATGCAGTTTGGATACCCATAGAACAAGCTTCATATTCAGCCATATTATGAGTACAATCAAAACTTAGTTTGGCGGTGAGAGGGAACAACTTTCCTTCAGGCGATATTAATACAACACCTATCCCATGACCTAACTCATTGGAGGCCCCATCAAACAACATGGTCCATGTTTCCAAGTCTGATATTTCTTTTTCCACCATTATAGTGGAGACAAATTCATCAGGGAAATCAAATTTCATTGGTTCATAATCTTCTATAGGTTGCTCGGCCAAATGATCAGCTAGTGCACTTCTTTTTATTGACTTTCGAGTAACATAGACAATATCATACTCGGATAAAAGAACCTGCCATCTAGCAATTCTACCAGACAAAGACGGCTTTTCAAAGATGTATTTGATAGGATCCATCTTTGAGATAAGCCATGTTGTGTAGTACAACATATATGGTCTCAAACGACGAACGGCCCAAGCTAGAGCACAATAAGTTCTTTCTAAAAGAGAATATCTGGTTTCGCAATCAATGAACTTTTTGCTTAAATAATATATGGCTTGCTCTTTTCTGCCTCAACTGTCATGCTGTCCCAGTACACCCCATTGAATTTTCCGTCACTGTAAGATATAGGATAAGTGGACGATTTGGAGTTGGAGGTACAAGAACAGAAGGGTTTTGTAGGTATTGCTTGATCTTTTCAAATGCTTTTTGACAGTCGTCATTCCATATGCATGTATTGTTCTTACGAAGTAGCTTGAAGATTGGTTCACATGTTGCTGTAAGATGTGATATGAATCTTGCAATATAATTCAATCTTCCCAAGAAACCTCTGACTTCTTTTTGAGTACGTGGTGGTGGCATTTCTAGAATGGCTTTGACTTTGTCTGGGTCAACTCTAATTCCCTCATGGCTTACGACGAAACCCAACAACTTGCCAGAAGTGACCCCAAATGTGCATTTACTCGGATTCAGTTTCAACTTGAATTTTCTCAATCGCTCGAATAACTTTCGGAGAATGGTTGCATGCTCTTCCCCTGGTTTTGACTTAGCAATCATGTCATCAACATACACTTCGATCTCCTTATGCATTAGGTCATGGAAGAGAGTAACCATGGCCCGTTGGTAGGTTGCCCCAACATTTTTCAATCCGAACGGCATGACCTTATAACAAAAGGTTCCCCATAATGTGATGAATGTAGTTTTCTCTTGATCTTCAGGTGCCATTTTGATTTGATTGTAACCTGAGAATCCATCCATAAAGGAAAAAGTTGAGAATCCAGCTGTATTATCTACCAGTACATCAATATGAGGAAGTGGGAAGTTATCCTTTGGGCTTGCTCGATTCAAATCTCTATAATCAACACACATTCGGACCTGTCCATTTTTTTTAGGTACTGGCACAATGTTAGCTACCCATTCTGGATAATTAGCAACTGTTAAGAATCCTGCATCAATTTGTTTCATGACTTCCTCTTTTATTTTGATTAACATGTCTGGCTTCATCTTGCGTAACTTTTGTCTCACTGGCTTGCATTCAGGCTTAAGTGGCAAATGATGCACCACAATACTTGTGTCTAAACCAGGCATATCTTGATAAGACCAGGCAAAAACATCAATGTATTCATGAAGCAATGTTATTAACCCTTGACGGCTTTCAGCAGACATGTTGGTCCCGATTTTAACTTCTTTAATCTCTACTTGAGATCCCAAGTTAATCGTCTCTATCAACTCTTCATGTGGTCCCAATATCCTCTCTTCTTCTTCAATCATTCTCAACAATTCAGGAGTAAGTTCTAGATCTTCCTCATTACCACTTGTTCTCTCATTGGACTCAACATCGTATGTAGGAGAATCAAGTTCGTATTTAAGATCATTAACGCTTTCAATCCCAATTTCGCTGTTTAAGAAAGGGATTATTCAGTGTGATGAAAGAAGGTAAAAGGAAGGAATGGAATAAATGAAATCAATGCTAAAAGAAGTAGACACAAGAGAGATTCATTGGATGATAGGAAAGAAAGGGAAAAAAAATGCTTCTTCATTAACAAATGAAATATTGACATAGAACACATAAATCATCAAAACAAAAAACAAACAAAAAGTTTAAAAATTACTTTGATATCTCATTAACAAATGATGGTAGCTCCATTACAGTCCAATTATTGAGTTCAAAGTCTTCTGGGCACAGATAAACTAAGGGACCGGCTTCTTTTTTCTGTTCGATTATAACCATGACTGCAGGGTCTTGAGATTCCGAATGAATTATTCCAGCAAAGATGAAGGTATCATGAAGATGAGGAATGATATTCATTTGATACTTCGGCTCAGGGTTCTCCAATCTAGCCAGTCGTTTTTCTTTTTCCTGCCTGTGTGCTATAATCATATCTTTTTTGCTTGGTTTATATCCCAAACCAAACCTCTTCATATTTTTCGACATATTCAACAAATTTTCGAGGCTTTGGTTGCTTCCTGTTAAGGAGAGTTTTGAAAGTTGCAGCTCCATTTTCCCTATCTCTCCGTATAAAGTTGTGGCATTTGCAATCTCAAAAGCTTGAAATGATGACTCAAAAACCTCTTCTGCTGCTTCTATGTAGGGCATTGAAGAGGGTCTTGACACTAAGATATCCTCTTGTCCAGATATGATTACTAGTTTGTGGTCGACCACAAATTTAAGTTTTTGGTGTAATGATATGGGACCACTCTAGCTGAGTGAATCCAGGGACGCCCTAACAAGAAGCTGTAGGCCGAATTAATGTTCATGACCTGAAAGGTTATATCGAAGGTGCATGGACCTATCTGGATGGGCACTTCTATGTCTCCAACAACTTCACTACGTGCCCCATCAAAAGCTCGTACGATCATAGTGCATGGCCTTATATGAGACATATCAACAGGTAATTTCTCCAACGTGGATTTAGGCATTATGTTCAAGGAGGAACCATTATCAACTAGAACTTTTGCCACAGCAAAATTTTTGCACTTAACTATAATGTGCAAGGCTTTAGTGTGTCCGGTGCCTTCTGGTGGTAACTCATCATCTGTGAAGGTTACTGAACTGGATGCAGTTATGTTTCCAACAATGTTATCCAAGTTGTCCACCGTAATATCCTGCGGAACATAAGTTTGATTCAAAATGTCCAACAAAGTCTTACGATGCGTATCTGAAGCCAGTAACAAAGCCAGTATGGAAATCTTTGCAGGAGTTCGACCTAACTGTTCAACCACTTTATAATCACTTTGCTTAACCAACTTCAAAAATTCTTGGATGTCCTCTTCAGATGCTGGCTGTTTAACATCTAGGCTCTTCCCTACAATGGGCTCTTCTATTTTCTCCTTGATATCTTTAGTGATCTTGGCTTTTCCTTTTTCTTTACCCTTGGGTTTCAATAGGTCTTCTGGTGTATAGCACTTCCCGCTTCGTGTTAGACCTCCCATCCCACTGATATTATGGATTGGAAGGGGTTCAGAATCAACAGTTACCTTATATTCATAGTTCCAAGGTACTGCTTTTGAACTTTTATATTCAAAGGGAGTCGGAATCTGGATGGTAATTGGTCTTGGCTTGGAATTTGGGGTACTGGGCTTCTCGCGATAAGAAATTGTTAACGGTTTTGGCTTGAGAGACAACCTTGAGCATTCTTCTATAATATCAACTTCCCCATACTGAGGGAGCTGAGTCATCTTTTGAGAAACTGTTAAAAATGTGAATTTAACAACTCCTGGACCCTCAGACGAAAATGAGAACATTGGTCGATAGAATGCCCTTTTGCCCCAGTGTGATAAGAACACATCAAACTGTCATCGTATGTTCTGACACCCAAATCTGATTGGAAGCGCTCTACTCCAATGTATCCATTACTGAATAATATTTCGAATAGTTCTCCCATGGGAGTCACTACGCTCTCAACATTCTTTTTCAAATCAGCTTCATGAACCTCTATCACATTTACTTGTGCATTCTGATGGTTTGGCAGAGGATTGTTGTTGACATCTGGCCCATCTTCTTTCTTAAAGTTCAACCATCCTGCCTTGATCAATGCTTGCACCCTATGCTTGAGTGCAGTACAGTTTTCAGTGGAATGTCCAATTGCTCCTGCATGGTAGTCGCAACGGGAATTTGGGTCATACCACTTTGGGTAAGGTGGTTTTACTGGGTCTATTGGCACGGGTGCCAGCTAATTATTCTGGAAGAGTTGGGGAAGAAGTTCAATATATGTCATAGGAATCGGATCAAAATGAGTCTGTCTACGGACGCCTTTATTGTTTTGGTGTCCTAGGACATAAGGAGTGTTATGTTGATTCCGAGGCTGGTAGCCTTGAGTAGGACGAGGATTTTGGACGTAAGGTGATGAGTATTGGGCTGACGTATTATTGATATAGGGTTGAGGGTAAACATATGGAGGTGGATAGTGATATTGTGGCACTCCGGCATTAGGGTATGGTTGTCTTGAATTGAAACCAATCATCTGAACTTCTCCCTCTTTTTTCTTCGATGGAACCCCCTTTTTCGTTGTTGATGATCCAGCCGTATCAGCTATCTTTCCATGCTTAATTCCGTACTCGATTCTCTCTCCAATTGTCATTATGTCAGAGAAATTGGTAGATGCACTCCCAATCATCTTATCATAGAAAGGAGATTTGAGAGTATTAATAAACATGGTTGACAGCTCCTTATCTGCTAAAGGTGGTTGCACCTGAGCAGCAGTATCCCTCCACCTTTGGGCATACTCTTTAAAGCTTTCTGTGCTCTTCTTTTCCATCCTCTGGAGGTCTAGGCGGTCAGGAGCCATATCTATGTTGTGCTTATATTGCTTTAAAAATGAATCGGCTAGATTCTTCCACAAACATATATGAGTGCTGTCTAACTGCATATACCATCGAGATGCTGGACCAGTAAGACTGTCCTGGAAGCAGTGAATTAACAGCTTGTCATTTTGGACGTATGCTGTCATCTTCCTACAATACATGATGAGATGGTTCTTAGGACAGGATGCTCCATCATACTTTTCAAACTCGGGCACCTTGAATTTTGGAGGGAGGATTACATCTGGTACCAAGCATAGCTTGGTCGCATCTATATTTCCGAAGACGTCTGTTCCTTCTACTGCCCTTAATCTTTCCTCCAGGACTTCAAGCTTTTCACTAGAAGAAACTTTCTCTCCTCCCGTTAGCTCTTTTCTGATTTCAGGATCATCTAAATTGGGAACTGTAATGGTCACCTTGGGAGGTACCTCTGTGGGTAGTGAAAATCCAGGTTGATTGTGTACAGGCACTTGCTCATTCTTGAAAAATGGAAACGGGTGTTGCTCTACTGGAATATTGTACAATGGATGATATTTTGGAGTAGTACCCTCTGTTGATTGCCGGATTTGAGGGTCGTTCATTGTATTGCTGGACTGAGCAATATCAGGTATTATTTTGCCTCTTTCTAGGGCGACAAGAATGGCATCCATTTTTTCTCGTAACTCCTCAATATCTTTCCTTGTTTTCTCCATCTCAGTACTCTGCTCTTCCATGATCCTTGTCCTGTATCTTGTGACGTAGGTGCGGTGGATTCAAGGTGACCGAGCTATCTTAAGATTCTGTTTATATTTTTAATGAAAAGAGATTTTAGTGTAAGAAAAGAGAAAGACAAAACGAAAAAAAAAAGTGATAGAAGAGAAGGAAAAAAATGGCTTTGATATTAAATTGGAAAATGATAAAACAATGTAGCAGCAAAATTTGTGCAAAATTGAATTACAAGATATTTCAACTATCTAAATAAAACATAAACTAAAGTAAAGAGTTAATAAAATTGCCCCCAATACTCTAAACTTATACGAAGTTTTCCCAGAAACTTGAGCACATTCTTGCTATTCGGCTGTGTAGGTGCTATGACTTTAGAGAGAGTACGTGCATCTTCTGCTAGTTCATCTGCCCTTCGAGTGACTCTCCTAATCTGAGTGAGCATATGTTCCGCTTTACTTCGTAGTGTCGCGTGGTTCTGTCTCGCAAACCCAAAATCATCGCTTAATCTATCGTACTGCTCCTTTAAATAGGTATAGTCTTTCATTAATCTATCAGTGGCATCCTGATACTTACCGAGGCGAACATTAAGTGACTGAACGGACTCTCTTAGACCCTTGTTGTCGTTGATGAGGTCCCCTAGTTGATCTTCTCTAATCTTGAGCGTTAATTGTAGGTCGTCAATTGTTCGACATAGCGTTCCATTTTTTTCTTCTACCTCAGTAATCGTTTGGTTCCTCAAACTAATGCAATCTTCGAGCTCTTTCATCAACTCATGAAGTGAGGCAATCTCAGATTGTTGCTTCAAAACTTGGTCATTCCTTGACTTGAGAGTTGCTTGGGAGACTTCATTATCCCTTCTTAATCGATGCATTCTTCTGTTCAGGTCGCGGGCCTCTGTGTCTAATGCTGAAATTTCTTTTTCTAACTGTTCTTGTTTGCTAACACTGCCCTTTAATCGGTTCAACTCTTTTTCTAGTTCAACATTGCGCAACAAACCTTGTTTTACCTCCAATTGCAACCTTTCATTTTCTTGAACCAATGATGAATTAGCTTTTCTCAATTCATCACATTCCTTTTCGCGTGCTGCTTGTCCTGTCTGTTGATCTGGTATCACCTTTGCATTAAGTTTTATCTTGGTTTTCATTTTTGGTGACACAAGCACGGTTTTAGCTCTGTTCGCATGCCATGTTTTGTACGCCTCTGCGGTATCATCATGAAACTGACCACTCTGGATTTTAGTGATCATTTTCCATGCTTTCACAATTTTCTGAATTCTATCTTTACAGAAGCCTTTATCATAAGCAAATTCGAAATCCTTCAACTCATGCGTAGCAGAGATGAATTGTCGGACCCAAATTTGGCGTACTACCAATAAAGGAGCATAGGCTATACATCCCCAAGGACCCAAAAGAGGTAAACTTTGAAATTTACCACATTTATAGATCATTGGCCTAGTTGACATCCAAGGGGCTCTCCACATTACATCTTCTACCTTTAGTTCGGAGAAAAAGGCTTCCCAAGCGTTCCTTTCAGGGGAGGATGAACTCCAACCTGATTGCACGAACTCTGAAATGGGATTTCGCAGCTTATTCCGGGAACTTGAAAATTTGATCTCTGGACATTTGAATTCGGGTGGACACTTCACATGACTAAGGACCCAAATGTACAATAATGGTGCACACCCTATAAATCTTCCTGTTCCTTTTGTTCTGCAATAATTCAATGAACGAAAAGTTTCTGCCAATACAGGAATAATGGGATCAACTCCTATTTCTATCTTAGCAAACAACTTGACCACGCGTTCCTCAACATATCCACATACTTTAGGAAACAAAACAACATTAAAGATACACAATGCCAGTAAAGTTAACTCCTTGTCTTCATTTGCAAATTTTTGTTGAAGAGTAAGGATGTAGTCTAGGGGTAGGCATGTGTTCTCTCCTTTTATCTTTACTTGTTTCTCAATGTCGCTCGTACGAATCTTGCCCAAAAGAGTAGATAATGCTCTTTTCATTGTAAGCTCTTGATCGTAAGAATAAGCTTCAACCTCTGTTCGTGTTGGCATACGCAGAAGGGATTGATATTCCTCTATTGTAGGAGTCATGTCAATTGAGCCAAATGTGAAACATCTGTAGGCTGGATCCCAATGTCGAATCAAAGCTTTTAATACATAATAATTAACTTGTACATACATGAGCTGAGCTAGATAGCCATATTTGCTTGTAAATTTAGTCTTCCTATCTACAGTTAATTTTTCCCAAGCCTGTTTCACTGCTTCTAATTGACTTTCTGGAAAACTGACATCCTTAAATTGAGAAATAACATTTTCTACTAAAGAATCTCCGTGGATTTGTTGTACATTTTCTGACCATTGACGTACTGTTGCTTGATCTTCTATACCCATTTCTTGTATTGGAGGGGGTGATTTTATTTTACTCATACTTTAGTTTCTGCCAATGCAAATAATCGAAAAATCTTGTTAATTTAATTTGCACAATTTTCTTAACTACATTAAAAGGGATTTCAAAGGATACTTTCAATGAGCGAAAATTGAAAATTGATATAAGATACAAGGGAAAGAAGAAAAATAAATAAATAAATAAACTTTGACAATAATGCATGTAATAAGTCAAATCCTAGAACTATATGAGTGGAGTTTAACTCTAAGGCATCCTAGAAAAGGTCCCCAAGCTTACCCACCGATTTAACGATGTAGTAGGCTTGAGTGGAGAATTTCATGCGCCTGAACGAGAATCAAAATTCCACGAAGGTCACACTACTCAGTCTCCGAGTCTAGTCCTAAGGTAGAGCCCGGGTAGAAGGCTAGTGAAAGTGTGTGAAATGCATGATTAATAAGATGACATACAAATGAATGACATAACAATTACAACATAAAAAAAAAAAAAATGGTAACAATAAGATGACATGCAAATGAATGACATAACTAAGATAAAGTAATTACAACATAAAAAAAAAATGGTAATAGACAAGTGAATAACAATATGCCAAACAAATCATATTATAAAGGAAAACAAAATAAATAAATAACAAAACAATAACAAAAGGACCTGAAGAAAAATTCAATTCAAAGGACAATAAAGATATTCATGGCTTGACCCTCAAAATCCCCAGTGGAGTCGCCAAGCTGTCGCAACGTCATCGCGACGCGGAGTGGCCGACATCCTTTCTTGGGTTTTTTAGAAGAAAATTGGAGTCGCCACCAATCATTGAGGGTGTGATTGGTCACCTTTAAAATAAAAAACAAAACTAGTCTTAGAAAACCAGAAATTAGGTTCGGGAGTCGTTTGAGTGTAGGGAAGGTATTAGCACCCTACAACACCCGTTTAAGAAAACGATTACCACAGTATCTTAAATTGTCCAATTAAATGAATAAAAACAGTCCTTTATTTTATTTTTCTTAAAAAAATGATAAATATGAAAATAAAAACTCAAAATGCAATAATGAACACAAGATGTCTCATTCATTTTTACCTTAACTTTAGAAATAAAGCAAGGATTAAACATTATGAGTTGGATATCCAATTTAATATAAATCATGCCTAATCTCCCTTTTAATTAAAGGAACATGGGTGTACATGATTATGTTTACTAAAAATATTTTTTTAAAATAAAAAGGATGTAAAAGAAGAAAAATTATTCAAAGAGTAAATTCTTTTAAAAGGGAAAATGAGAATTTTCATACGCCTACACGGGAGTTGGACTCCACGAAGGCACATTACTCAGTTCCCATAATCCCTTTCAAAAGAAAATCAAAACAATAACAATAATTGAAATTGACCAAGCAGAATTAAAGATTAAATTAAAGCAATTTGGAGAATGAAAGGAAAAAACAAATAAATTAGAAAGTTTAAAAAAATGAAGTTGACAAAGTGCAAAAAGTGAACTAAAATGAGAGAGAAATTAAAAATGATAATCATAATGATGACGATAATAATAATAATAATAATAATAATAATAATAATAATAATAATAACAACAACAATAATAACAAAACAAAAAACAAAGGAAATAGAAAAACAAAACCCCACCTTTTTTACTTCTCTCTTCCTTCTTTTTTCCTTCTTTCTTACCCAATGTTTTCTCGCCCCGTATACTCCTTCCTCCCCCTCTTTTTTCCTCTTTTCCTCTTCCACTTTCTTTTCTCTCTTTTTCTATCACTCTCTAAGCTAAAATCTTATTCAAATGCCTAAACTCTCTCAAGCTCACTTTTACTCTAAACTTCTTCTCTTTTTCTTCCCTCCTTTTCTATCACTCTCTAAGCTAAACTCTTATTCAAATGCCTAAACTCTCTCAAATGCCTAAACTCTCTCAAGCTCACTTTTACTCTAAACTTCCTCTCCTTCTTCTTGTTTTCCGTCCCCTTCATCCTCCATCTCCCCCCTTTTTATACTTGAAGGATTACTAAATTAAGGGGAGGATGGATGAGAAAATGGTGGAAAAAAGAAAAAAAAGAAAAAAAAGAAAAAAAAATGAGAGCCATGCAAATTCTTTTGAATAGGTAAGCTTCCCCTTGAATAGGAATGGGGAAGACCAAAAAAAAAAAATTAAATAAATAAATAAAAATTAAAAAAAAAACGAATTTTTGATAAAAACATATGAGAAAGGGGGTTTGAACCATAGACCTCGTGGTTATCAATGCGACTTTATGCCAGTTGAGCTATGCTCTTGTTGACATACAAGAAAAAACAAATTGACCACCAAATATTGAAAACCTTCAAACATTATTACTGAAAATCAAGCCGGACCAAATACGGTGTCTACAAAACTGATACCTACTGACTACTCCCACTGCATAACATATGTCAGGCCTAGTGCAGAGCATAACATACATTAAGCTGCCCACAGCTGAGGCGTAGGGAATGTGTCTCATGTTCTCAATTTCTTGAGGTGTCTTAGGAGACTGTTCCTTAGACAGGTGTACCCCATGTCTGAAGGGTAGTAGTCCCTTATTGGAGTTTTGCATCGAATATCGAGACAACATCTTGTCAATATACGTTGCTTGAGACAGAGCTAGCGTTTTGTTCTTACGATCCCTAATGATTTAGATTCCCAGAACATATGGAGCCTCTCCCAGATCTTTCATTTGGAATTGGGCTGCTAGCCATTTCTTAATGTCAGTGAGGTATCCTACATCATTCCCAATGAGTAGGATATCGTCTACATAAAGTATTAGAAAAGCTACTTTCCTTTTGTTGACTTTCTTGTACACACAAGGCTCATCAACGTTTTGGTCAAAGCCAAAAGATTTGATTGCAGTATCAAATCTAATGTTCCATGATCTGGACGCTTGTTTCAATCCATAAATGGATCGATTGAGCTTACAAACCTTTTGTTCCTGACCTTGGGCTATGAACCCTTCGGGTTGAGACATGAAGATATTCTCTTCAAGATTACCATTCAGAAACGCAGTCTTGACGTCCATTTGCCATATTTCATAGTCATAATATATGGCTATGGATAAGAGAATTCTTATGGACTTTAACATGGCTACAGGAGAAAAGGTTTCCTCATAGTCAACCCCTTCCTTTTGGGTATAACCCTTTGCCACTAGTCTAGCTTTGAAGGTTTGTACCTTTCCAGCTGCATCTCTTTTTCTCTTATAGATCCATTTGCACCCTATGGGTTTTACCCCATTTGGTAGATCTGTAAGTTCCCATACAGAATTGGAGTACATTGACTCTATTTCCAGGTTCATGGCTTTGACCCATTCATCCTTATCTTCGTCATTCATTGCCTGTTGATAGGACAATGGATCCTCAATGCCATCATTAGGTATGACAACCGGAGTTTCAGTTAAACCCAAGTAGCGGTCAGGTTGTAATACAACCCTCCCACTGCGTCAAGGCATTCCCAACGCTTGAGATGGACGGGATGGATCTGAAGAACTAGTTCCTTCATCAACCCTTGTTCAAGGTCCAACTTCATCAACAACTCTTGATGATTCTTCAGTAGCTTCTCCTAATATTATTTTGCTGCGTGGTTTATGATCTCTCATGTGGTCTTCCTCTAAGAAAGTGGCATTTGTCGATACAATCACCTTATTTTCTTGTGGGTCGTAGAAATAACCACCTCTCGTTTCTTTAGAGTAACCAACAAATTGGCACAGTTTTGAACGAGGTTCCAGTTTCTTAGGATTTGTCACAAGCACGTGTGCTGGACAACCCCAGATGCGAAAGTGATGCAACCTAGGTTTACGCCCCTTCCATAATTCGAAAGGTGTTTCAGAAACACTTTTCAAGGGAACATTGTTCAAGATGTATACTGCAGTCTCTACTGCATACCCCCAAAACGAGCTAGGCAATTGAGCATAGCTCATCATTGATCGAACCATGTCTAACAAGGTTCTATTTCTCCTTTCTGATACACCATTCTGCTGAGGTGTACCAGAGGCTGAGAGTTGAGATTGGATTCCATGTTCTATCATATAATCCTGGAATTTTTGATCCATATACTCCCCTCCTCGATCAGATCGAAGTACTTTAATAGATTTACCTAATAGGTTTTCAACTTCAGCCTTAAACTCCTTAAACTTTTCAAGGGCTTCAGACTTATGTCCCATTAGGTACAAGTAACCATATCTTGAATAATCATCTATAAATGAGATGAAATATTCGTACCCTCCTCGAGCTTTTACATTCATTGGACCACATAGATCCGAATGTATTAACTCTAAGGGTTTTTTGGCTCTGTAACCTTTTCCAGTAAAGGGTCTCTTGGTCATTTTTTCCTCGAGACAAGATTCACAAGGTGGTAGTGAATCATCTTCTAACTTGCTTAGAAGTCCATTCTTTACCAAACGACCGATTCTATCGATGTTTATATGACCAAGTCTGAGATGCCAAAGATGAGTATTGTTACTTGATGGAGAAATCTTTTGCCTTTTACTTTGAGTTTCAGCAGTTTTAAATAATTCGTGATTTAAAAGTGCTTTGTTTTCGGTTGGTCTTAAAACATACAAGTTATTTTCCAATTTGGCTGAACAAATAAGTACACCATTTTTATAAATGAACGCTTCATTCATATCAAAAGTAACTGTATACGATTGTTCAATCAAACATGAAATAGAAATTAAGTTCCTCTTAATCTTGGGAACGATTAACAAACTTTCTAAAAGTAAGAATCTATTTCTAAAAAATAACTTCGCAACTCCCATTGCTTTAGCTGAAATGACTTCTCCAGTTCCGACCCTAAGTGTCATTTCCCCATCGTTCAACTGCCGAAAGGAACTATTTTCCTGAAAAGAAGAGCAAACATGATTAGTTTCTCCTGAATCAAGTATCCAGGTTAACTCATCATGTTCTACCAAGCATGTTTCTAAAACAAGTAAATCAAATTTACCTTCCTTTTCCTTCTTTTTCTCAGCAAGGTACTTTGGGCAGTTTCTCTTCCAATGTCCATCTACATTGCAGTGAAAACACTTGCCCTTATCTGCCATAGCTTTGGCTTTTCTCTTGCTTTTAGAAGCAGTACTGGGAGCTTTCCCCTTGTTTCCTTTCTTCTTCTGAGTTTTCTTTGAAGAAGTGGCTACAGATTTAGTTCCAGAGGATGAACCCTTCTCGAACTTTCTTTTAGAGTGAACAACGTTTGCCTCTCCTTCTATCTGTCCCTTGTTCTTAAGAAGAGACTGATAGAGTTGTAGCTCATTCAGGAGGCTAGTCAGGTTGAATGTTATTTTATTCATCATTGCATTGCTTCGAAACTGTAGAAAACTCTTCGGAAGAGATTCTAAGATGAATGCAACCTGACTACGCTCATCTATGACCGCCTCGTTTGCCTCTGCCATGTTGAATTGGACCATCATATCCAGGACATGCTCCCGAACAGATGTGCCCTCTTTCATGCGACAGCTATAAACGTATTTGAAAGCGTCATGGTGGAGTTGGTAGGACGGTTGTCCAAACATCTCCTAGAGAGAGTTCATAATCTCCCTCGCTGTTACCATGCCTTCATGCCTTTTAGCCAAAACTTCAGATAAGCTGGCTAGGATATAGACGCGAGTCTTATCATTGGCCTTTGTCCAACGGTCATAAGCATCCTTAACTGCTTGGGATGCATTACGAGCAGGGGTTGGAGGACAATCCTCCGTTAAGATGAACCGCAGATCATCGACAACAAGAATCGTATTCAGGTTCGACTTCCACGTAGCATAATTTTCGTTGGTTAATTTCTCATTTTTAAGCAAAGAGACAATTGAGGAAGACATTGCTAAAATTTAAACAAACAATGACCGTATTAGTTATCTTTTCCTTAACCCATCATACAAGCAAACAATTGCACACAATCCAATCAATTTTAGCAAAACAGACAATCGCAGAACCCTAAAACTATCGATTTAGTTTTGCAACGATGTTTCAGAGGTTTAGAATGTCAGCCACCGAAGGGTGATCAGACACTCCTCCTTTGAAATGAGACACCTCTCAGCTAATTCTAGTTCCAGAATAACTCATATTCCTATAGACATTAGCCACTGTTGTTCGGTCAAGGATTTGTTAACACTTTTAACTCATCCTCGTAAGTGTAACCCTCCCACTTTCAGATCTCAGAGGCACGCACCAACAGGCTACCGAAGGGAAAGACAACTGTTGGTGATTAGCCTAAGAGCTCCTATCCTTTTTCAGGAGTTCACGATGTTCCGAATCCTATGACAAGGACCTCCGAAGGGATGGTTGCGCCAGGACAACCTGCAGACGGATCATAGGACTCTCACGGTGTGAACTATGGGCGGAGACCGAGGGATACGTTGACACGTGTCCCGCTCACACTTACTCTAGACATTTTTCCCATTCACCTTGATATTGATTCATGCAAACACTTTCCGAAAGGAGGCCGCTCCTAAGGTGACTCGAAGCCGAACATGAATCTCACGTTGTGAATATAGGGACATAGGAGCAAAACTTGATTTAAATCTCGTTTTGTAACTTTCCTCCCACTGAAAATGTCCTAAGGTTAATATAGGGTTGTTTAACTTAGATAGTATTCGGCTAAGTCAATCTATCTAAGTCTGATCCTATTATAACAATTATGGAAAGGATTCAACTGCAATCTTTTGGGTGAATTAAACATCTTTTAATAAACCCAACATTGCAAGTCAACATTACTATGGTTAATTCAACTCAATGTTCGGGTCAGTTCCCAGGTAGGAGGTGTTCCGTAAACCGTCAACTTAAATACCCCCAGCCTTAGACAGAACTTTACCGAGAGCGTTCCCTTATAACCTCAGTAATGTACGGTCTTTACTCTAAAGATCTAGGTGCATTAAACACTTTTAATAAACCTAGTGATATTGCATGCTAACATTTAACAGTGATTAATTCAACTCCGGTATTCCAGGTCAGTTCCCAGGTAGGAGGTGTTCCGTAAACCGTCAACTTAAATGCCCCCAGCCTTAGACAGAACATTACCGGTGGAGTTCCCTTATAATCATAGCAATGTTTTTCCTACTTAGTCAATTAAAACTATTTTAAATTCTAAGTAAGAAAAGATTCTAATCCTATTAGCAACTGATCTAGGTCTAATTAATTTTAAACAATTTAAAATTAATTCAATTTATCCTATGATCTTATGTTTGCAGGCAAATCTTGATTATAGATTGACGGTTTCTAATCATTAATATTAAAGAACTATTTCAAATTTTAATGATTAATCCTATAATCAAGAATCTAGGGTTTAATTCATTCAACAATCTCATTCAAATTGAATAATAAAACCACACTAATTTCATGAATAATATAACAATTATATTATTAACTATGGATGTTTCATGCTTCATGCAATATTGATTTTCTTTTAATATAACAATTATAAGCCAATCAAGAAAATCAATCAAGCATGCTTCATTCATCACATTAAACATAACTACTTATATTTAATTTAAGTAATGACATGTTTCATGCTTTCAAATTTTTCATATAATTAATATACACTTATATTAAAAAATATGAAAACAAATCCATGCATTTAAACATACATTATAACAATTTATAATATATAAAAAAATGCATGAGCATGTTTATAACCTAAGGTGGGATTAAATATTCTATATGACATCTATAAAGCATATAAATAGCAATTGAACCAGTTAATTTTGGCCCCTAGGATAAAATAAAGCATTAAATTACATTAATTTAGCTAAATTCTATCCTAAAAATTCTTGTACAGCTCCGGAATTTTGTTTAGACATCACGAACCGCCCCGAACCACCTCGAACTGGCCTCCAAAATCACGAACCATGCCAAAAATTGGCTGAACCGAGCCAATAACACAGAAAATCGGGCTGATCCAGCAAAATAAATCGAACCAGACCGATTGCCCGGTCAGGATCCCGGCCGGGAATTTCCCGGTCTCGATCCCGGTCGGGATCCTAGCCGGAAAATTTTCCAGCAAACCCTAAATCGTCGATTCCTCTGTTCTGCACTCTGTTTTTCCGATTTCCAGCGCCGTTCTTCATCCTTTTCGCCCAAAATCATCTCGATCTCCATCGATAACAGCCCTAAATCTAGACACGGACTTACAAAGACTCGATTTACATAAAATACCCGAAACATCGGGCCTTACATGATCAAAATCACTTAATTGATAATATAAAATCTATGGCCATAAAATTAACCCAAACAGTTCAACGCAAACCGAACATACATTATGCATAAATCCCACCTATTAGAGCCTATCGCAACTTTTAATATTAATTAACAGGGACAACGATGGCTCTGATACCGATTGAAGGGAATAAAAGTCCCCACGCAGCGGAAGCGCATCGATTGGACTTTACGCCGTATATTAATTAACATTAAAATACCGTTACGAAAACTCAATTAAACTTTAAACTCATTTTAAAGTTGCTGGAAATTTAGTTTAAACATGCTTAAAAATAAATCTAAATTTATTTTCATGCTTTTCTAAAGAAAAAGGGAAAGAACCGTCACATACCTTCGTTGAAGACTTGACCGTTCTTCGCCAACGGCGCTCCACGAACGAAAACACAGCAGCCCCCTTTGATTTTCTTCGCTGGAAATTCCTTCTTTGAATGACACAATAACCACAGAAGTTACACCGGTATGTCTCTAAGTCTAGGAGGCACAAGACTTGTGGGAATCTTTCTCTAAGAGGGAGGCTAGAGAGAATTTTAGGTCTTGTCTTTGAGAGTCTAAGAGCAAGAGCAAAATTTCAAGCGTCATGACCAATTAGGTCTAGTGTTCTATTTATAGAAGAGAGGTCATGAATAAAATATTCAATTAAATCAATCTTTTCCAAAATTGATTCAATCTTATTCCTTAATTAATCAATCATGATCAATCAATTCCATAATTGATTAATCTTTTCCACAAATGACTAATTACTTCCATAAGTGATTAGATCATTTCCATAAATGATTAATCACTTCCTTAAGTGATTAATTATTTCCATAATGGATTAATTCCCGGTTAATGAATTCTTTAATTAATTAACCACCAATTAAATATCACATATTTAATTCCCCGCCTAGAATTAATTAATTTGCCCAAATAGATTTAAGGCCTTAAATTAATTAATTCATTATTTGAACTCTTTCAAACTTCCATAAATTTATATTTGAATTTCTTCAAATATTAATTTCTCTCATAATAATATATCAATATATATTATATTTGTTTCCCTTAGTAAATTGAACATTTTCAATTTACATTTATTACTTAGTTGCCTCAAATTACTTTACGAGCTACCAGTGGGACCTAATGGACCTGCAGATCAGAAGCTCCAACGATGTGAGATTAATTGGTCAAACTCATTAACCACATTAATCAATATTCGTTAACTGTGTGTACATTCCACTATAGACTCACAGTTGCACTCTTCTCACTGCAGACATATTTTCTGTGTCCACGGATCTAGACCAATATCGACTAGTTAGTCCTTCACGAGTGTCCGTAACACCAACTGGGTCAAATTACCGTTTTACCCCTAGGTTACCTCTATTTCCTTAAGTACCAATTCTCCTCTAATGAACAACCTGTTTGTGGTCCAACCATCAAACAGAAAACCCTCTCGTGCCATTGAGAGGGTAGGGCCCTTTGTTCAAGACTCGGAGTAACCACTTAAGGGAACACTCATCTGCTTCCCTAAAGTCGGGAAGGAGTGAATTCCATCTTGTACGATTATGTTCCCAGCTCCCCATTCGGTCTTGTCCCCAAAGTGGTAGGCTTATTGAGTCGGCGTATTGGCCACTCTCACCCATACAAATCAAAGGACAATCTCTCATGAGCAGGAGTCCATAATCAACTTAGGATTAAGACTAAGTTGTCTAGGTTGTCCTAGTGAAATAGAAAACCAACTAGTTAACGGTGTTATAACCAGTGGTTACTATTTCGCGGTCCGGTCTTATGCAAACTCATTGCATAGGATACCCCCACTCACATGTCTCCTACACGAACGCGTTGGATCGTAGCGTTTGTATCAAATACAAAGTGGGTCGTATCCATAGTGTCACCAGGATAAGGCACCCAGTCTTATCCCTATACTATAGACCCTTTAGACTGTTTCTTGAACAATGATCCCATATGTCGCTACATATAGTTCAAGACTCATATTACAACCTTGGATGTCTAGTTTATTGGATTAGGGTTATTATTAGGCAAAGACAAATATAAAATAACTAATAACAATTAATGGAAAAATATATCAATATTATTTCATTAATATTCGGTCAACGGTTACATTCACTATCTACGAGTTTTAGGACATAAAACCCAACAGGGTATAGGGGCTGAAAACGTTGTGGGTATTGGGCGCCTTCGACGACGAGGTTTCGAAAGGGGGCGAACGAAAGGGGTTTCGACGACACGAGTTTCAGATCTGGGCGATGTGAGTTTTGTTGGGTTTTATGCCCTAAAACTCATAGATAGTAAATGAAACAAATTAATCGATCTCAATAAAGCGTTATTTGAGTAATTCAGTAATTTGGTTATTGAATAATCGAGCTTGCATTAATAAACCCTGAATCCAATAAACTAAGATCCAAGGTTGTTTAAATGAAACTTGGACTAGTATGTGGGGACATACGGGGATCGGTGTCCAAGTAACAACCTAAAAGGTCTATAGTATAGGGATAAGGCTGGGTACTTTATCCTGGTAAAGGAGGGCGTAGTGTTAGGACATAAAATTTCTAAAAATGGTCTACAAGTTGATAGAGCAAAAGTTGAGGTTATTGAAAGGCTAGAGCCACCGAATTCAGTGAAGGGAATTCAGAGCTTTTTAGGACATGCTGGATTTTATAGGAGGTTCATAAAGGATTTTTCCAAAATCAGTAAACCTTTTTGTAACTTATTGTGCACTGATCATGTTTTTGACTTTGATGCAGATTGTAGGAAGGCTTTTGAGAATTTAAAGGCTGCTTTAATCTCAGCACCCATTCTTTGCGCACCTAATTGGAATTTTCCATTTAAGGTAATGTGTGATGCGAGTGATGCTGCGGTAGGTGCGATGCTGGGGCAAAAGAAGGGCAAATTTATCCATCCTATATATTATGCAAGCAAGGTCTTAAATGAAGCACAAGTCAGCTATACAACTACTGAAAAGGAGTTGTTAGCTGTGGTGTTCGCTTTTGAGAAGTTCCGGCCATATTTGGTTGGATCGAAAGTCACGGTTTTCACGGATCATGCAGCAATAAGGTATTTAATGTCTAAGAAAGATGCAAAGCCTAGACTAATTCGTTGGGTTTTACTATTGCATGAATTTGACTTGGAGATAAAGGACAAGAAATGATCAGAAAATGTCATTGCAGATCATTTATCTCGACTTGATCCGTCATCATCTTTGTTGGAGCAATCTGCCATTTCCGATTCTTTTCCAGATGAGCAGCTTTTTGCTGTTGAAGTAAAGGTAGTTAGGGATGTCCCTTGGTATGCTGATATTGCAAACTTTTTGGTAAAGGGAGTCACCCCTATTGACATGGATTGGAGGCAGAAGAAAAAGTTTAAGCATGATGCAAAATTTTTCTATTGGGATGAGCCATTTATGTATAAGCAATGCTCTGACGGTATTATTCGAAGGTGTGTTTCCGGTGCTGAAGCAAAGGAAATCCTGGAGCAATGTCACTCTTCGCCGTATGGAGGTCATTTCAGCGGTCAGAGGACAACTATGAGGATTTTGCATTGCGGATTTTTCTGGCCTACGTTATTCAAGGATGCCCATTGGTTCTACAAGCAATGTGATGCTTGCCAAAGGAGAGGAAATTTGGGGCTTAGAGATGAAATGCCTCTTACTTATATTTTAGAAGTTGAATTATTTGATGTATGGGGTATTGACTTTATGGGGCCATTTCCCCCTTCTAATGGCAATGTTTTTATCTTATTGGCAGTTGATTACGTGTCCAAATGGGTGGAGGCCATTGCATGCCATCAGAGTGATGCCAAGACAGTAGCAAGGTTTCTTCAATCGCACATCTTTGCTCGGTTTGGGACACCTAGGGCTCTAGTGAGTGATGAGGGTACACATTTTGTTAATAATATCTTAACTAAGCTTTTAGCTAAGTATGGGATTAAGCATAGGATAGCTACCCCTTATCACCCACAAGCAAATGGTCAAGCTGAAATCAGTAATAGGGAAATTAAAGCTATTTTAGAGAAAGTAGTCCATCCATCTAGAAAGGATTGGTCTTTTAGGTTGGATGAGGCTCTTTGGGCTTATAGGACAGCCTATAAGACTCCTCTAGGTATGTCTCCCTATAGGTTAGTATATGGGAAAGCTTGCCATTTACCATTAGAGCTTGAGCATAAAACATTTTGGGCTTTGAAAAAGTTAAATTTTGATTTGAGTCGTGCAGGAGCAATAAGAATGCTGCAGCTTAATGAGTTAGAGGAGTTTCGTCAATTTTCTTACGAAAATGCGAAAATTTATAAGGAAAAGACTAAGCTGTGGCATGACAAGAAAATAAAGTCCAAAGAATTTGTCAAGGGTCAAAAAGTTTTGCTTTATAATTCTAGATTAAAATTATTTCCTGGAAAATTAAAATCTAAATGGTCAGGACCGTTTATTGTGATTGAGGTTTTCTCCAATGAAGCAATTACTTTGCAGGATGAAAAAGATGGGAGAGTGTTCAAGGTAAATGGACAGCGTGTGAAGCATTATTGGGGTGAGGAGTTTCAGTCGAAATATCCTTCCCTAAGGTTGGTCGATGTTTGAGAGAGCAGGATTTTTGCGGGAGCATTTCATAGAGCAAAATTTTTTAGCTCCCAGTGTTTGTTTTGATTTTATGTTTTGCTGATTTATTTTTAATTGCGGTTAGGTTAGATCTAATTTTGCATGGTTTATTAGATTTTATCTTTAGAGTATTTTTATTGTTGGTAGTTAGATTTGATCTATTTTAAATTTGATTTGATTTTAAGATTATTTATTTAAATTATCTTTGAATTATCTTTTAATTGGTTTGATTTTTATTAGATTGTATTTAGATCTTCTTTTCAGTTATTTGAATTCAGTTTAATTTGAATTAATAAAGATTTTCCATAGTTTATTCGGCTTCTTTTGAGAATAAAAGATTAAATTTGATTTGATCGGATGAATTTAAATTTGAAAGATTTAATTTTGAAATTCAAATACCATATCCAAGATTCTTCAGGTTGTTACAGCAAGATTATGGCTGGAGCAAAATAATCCGAATTAAAAGGGTTTCCGTTGGAATTTATTATTTTTACCGTTGGATTTGGCTTTGAATTCTCGCAGGTAAATGTGCGTACATCATCTGATGGGGCCACGTGTCGCAGAGCAATTATCCGAAGGCTTCAATGATGACATCACATTGATTTTTACCATGGGCGTTTGGAATCCACGATTTTACCGTTGATGATCTTTGAATTTCAGGTTTGCATTTTTAAATTTAAACGGTAATATAATTAATGTGTAAAATCTTTTCAGTTAGGATTTGAATATGCTGGAGCCTTATTTATTCACAAACGCTGGTAAGCTTCTTCCCACCTCGTCTTCTTAATCCCATTTTTGCCATCTGCATTCTTTTTTTCTCTGTCAAAACCGTTCATACCTTCATGGCTAAGACTAGAGCTAGGAAAGAAAGAGAGAGTGAAGAAGAGGAGGTGTCGGTCACGCCGGAAGTACAAAAAGGAAATACTGAGAAGGATCATGAGACAGAGGCCAAAAGACAAGTCGTTGGTAAGCCTGACGAGGAGAAAACACCGGAGCCGGAGGTTCAGGTTGAAGTCATTATGCCTGAACCGCCCAAGCGCCGCCGCATCAAGAGGAAGGCGGGTCACGTGAGGGTGATTTGGAACACTCTATCGCCTCCGACGTCGGACTCTGAGGAAGAAAAAGGGAAGCTGAGAATAAGAAAAAAGAAGAAGAGGCAAGAAAGGCAGAAGAAGAGTGTTTGTGCGAACAGAGAGAAAGCAAGGGCAAAGGAATTGCCGAAGCATCGGGAGAAATTGAGGAGCCGAGGGCACCATTCATTCGCTTCGTCAATGAACTTGCCAGAGCAAAATATCAGGAAGTACTGAAGCGGGATTTCTTGTTCGAGCGAGGATTTGGCAGTGATCTGCCCAGGTTTTTGGAATCTGGAATAGCAAGCCTGGGGTGGATGCAGTTTTGTGCAAAGCCTGACCCTGTCAATGCCAACATCGTTCTGGAATTCTACGCCAATCTTGATGTGAAGGATGATTTTGATGTAATAGTACGAGGAGTGCCTGTCCAATGGAGCCCAAAGGCCATCAATAATTTGTTTGATCTTCAGGACTTTCCACACGCAGTTTTCAATGAAATGGTGGTTGCCCCATCGAGCGACCAATTAAGTGCGGCGGTCCGAGAGGTAGGTGTTGAAGGGGTTCAATGGAGGGTGTCGCAGACGCGGAAGCACACATTTCAAGCTGCCTATTTAAAGAGTGAAGCCAACGCTTGGATGGGCTTCATTAGGCTCCACTTGCTGCCGACAACACACGACTCCACTATATCTCGGGACAGAGTGTTGCTTGATTTTGTCATCCTTCGATCAATGAGCATAAATGTTGGAAAAATAATTTCTACTGAGATTGCGGATTGTTGGCGCAAGAAGGTGGGGAAGGTGTTCTTTCCAAACACGATTACAATGTTATGCAGTAGGGCAGGAGTGCCCACGGTTCCAGAAGATATGATCATGCTTGATAAGGGAATCATTGACACACCTAATCTGGCGCGGCTTCAGTGTACGCAAGAGGCTCGCCAGGGTAGGCTTGTGTATGGCGTTAATCAGATCCTAGAGCAGCTGACAGTGTTGGCCAGTAGGTTAGAATTTGCTGAAAGGCAAGCTCAGACCTACTGGACTTATGCTAAAAGGAGAGATGATGCGCTCAGGGGGGGCCTTGCAAACCAATTTCTCAACACCATATCAGGCCTTTCCAGTGTTTCCCGATGATTTGTTTAATCTTTGGATACCACCCCCACCTGTTGAACGAGAAGAGGATGTTGATGAGGAGCAGGGTCAGGAAGACTGACTGATGGGATAACTTGGAGCGAGCATTACTTTTGTTTTTCCATTTTTGTTTGCTCGCGCATAGTGACCCTGCTCGCTGTTATAGCTGCTCGTCTTTCTTTTTAATTTTTCTGCCTACAAAAATATATCTTTGCTATGTAATTTTTCTTTGAATATTTTTAATGAAATTTCTGAATGTTTCTATTCTGTATGCACTGAGTAATGCCTAACTTAACTATTTTCTTCTGAATTTTTGAAGCTTGAACTGATTACGCGTAATTAGATCAAGGTATTCTGATCTCCAGAAACCTTTTGTTTGAGCATTTCTTCTAGCTTGGACTGTTGCTGCGGCAAGAAGATTTTGAAGGTAGTATTGACTGATATGATCCACTTTAAGCTTAATCTGAGTCCCATGTTTAGTTTAAAAATTCAGATAGAAAAATTTAAGTTTGGGGGTATACTTGCTTATTTAATGATTCATTGGGGACAATGAATAATTCAAGTTTGGGGGACTTTTTGCTACTCCAATTGTTTTGCTCGAGCATTCCTCTCCTTCAAATAAAAATTTGTTAGGTTATTGAGTAACCGGGGACATTTGTGATACCCACAGTTTGTCTTCGCATCAAAAGATGACCTAGGAAATATGGAAAAAAATGATGAAATGATTTGCTGAAAAAAATTATTATTTGTTGAAGATTTTGCTGAAAAAAATTGACGGAGCAAAAGTTTTGAGGGATGAATGATGATCCAGCAGTTTTTTTGTCTCTCAGAACTTAGGTGAGCTTCATCATAAAATGTCGCCATTCTGAGGGGCAAGAGATAGAATAACAAAGGATTTTTTAGCTTTATAATGAGTATTGAGCCTAGTTGGTGATGAGTTTGAGGCAATGGTATACTGCACCATAAAGTGGGTCATCCCATGCTTAAGAGCATATGACTATAGGGCTGCTTTAAGTTTGATAAATAATGATATAAACCCCTTTAAAAATATGTTTTGAAATGTCTGATAGTAGAGCTAAGTTGTGGTGAGTTCTTAGAGTTAAGTTGAAAAGTGGTGATTATTTGTCCATGCCGGAGGAATCATTTTGCTGCAGCAGAGCTTGGTTTTGCAGAGTGCTCAGGTAAAGGTTAAAGGTAGTGTTGGACTGTCTGGTTTGACTAAGCTATTTTTTGTCTAATGTTCTAAATTCTTGAATGAAGGTGAGTTAGTATTGCTCGGGACGCGCAATAGTTTAAGTTTGGGGGTATGATAACTGCCCAAAAGGTATTTAGGCCTCAATTATATAGGGATTTGTGTGTCTTTTATGCTTATTAGAGTTGGTTTTGGATAGATATTACATGTTTTAACCCATTTGGAAGAATGGAAGCATTGGAAATTATTTTGTGCAGATTATGCTGCTGAGCGACTAGAGGGAGCAAATTCTATGCTGCAGCAAAACTGGGAGCAGAAACTGCCACATCACAGCTCGTTAGCCAACTTCATGAACCGACTTCTGTTGAGTAATTTTCGTGATAAAGAAGCAAAGAGAGCCCTACACGTGTCCAAGTTGACCTAATTCAAGTCTCCTCTCCTTCTATAAAAGGAAGTAGCCGTCCAAGTCAAACTCATTCCATGTTTTCCCTTGGAAGCCGAATACCTTAGAGAGATTGAAGATCATCAAGAACACCATCTTCCGCAAGCTGATTAGGGAGTTTATTTTCTTCATTAACTTGTGGTTATGGACATGCATACTCAGATTGTAATTCGTATTCTTATGCCTATTATGAACTAAGTAGCTTAAGGTGTTGGTTAGGAATAATGTGATTACTGTGCTTCATCTCTAGTAATAAATTGACTATCGCATTTTGGTTAATTGTTGTGCTTATTTCCAGTTTATGCCTGCCTGGCCAGCCGGTGTGAATAGCTCTCTCTAGTTTCAGGGATGATTTAGAGGGTGTGTGGCAATTATCCACACTACGATCATTGTGTATTGGTGAACGTCAGTGACTGAGCTAGGGATAGCCAGTTGCCTAGTGCTTGATCGGTCGTGCTTCATTTTGTTTGAAACATATCCCAAAAGATCCGGAGTTCCGGGAGGAATCCGCTAATAATACTGCGAGAAATGCGTGATCAATAATATTGCTAGAGCATATCTTAGAACAATCACTAAAACCTAACCAGCGCCTGTCTTTAATCTGTCTATCTATTTGTTTACTCGTTGTTCTGTCATTTATTTTGCTTCAACATAATTCCGATAAAACCAAATCATTTTACTATTCTTGAATCCATTGGAAAGTTACACAAAAATAGGTAGAGTGGAAACTAATTCAGGGCTCGGATTGATAATATTACTTGCTGCAGACTGTGTATACTTGCCCAGGAATTCTAGAGTATTTTATATCATATTTTTACTCACTCTAGGAACCCAACAATCTTCCACTAAGCTTAGCATGGTTTTTATAGGGGTAGGCCTAACTGTTTCTCCACAACTGAAGATGTTGCATTATTGGCATGCCTGCCACGTGTCATGGTTGGATCGGTCAAAGGATGAATGAAAGCCATGTGTGGACGAAACTGACGGTCATTCAAACGGACGGGAACGGTCAGCGGAGCGGATGAATCGTAATAGATGCGTGGACCGTGGACTCGAGCAGCCGTAATATGAGCGTGACACATGGACAGTAAATAAAAAAGAAAATATTTTGGCCAAAAAAAAATTAAAACCACCTCTTTATTATCCAGCAGCAATGACATACATGGGAAAAAACCTTGATTCCACCCTAAACCACATTTACAAAAGTAAGGATGAGTGATTGTATAAAAACACTATTTCCATCTCTAAATTTACCCATGTGAGATAAATGTTTCAAGCAAAAGGCCAAAATCAAGTCATTTCCAACAATTTATACTTATATGGGATTGGAAACTTCAATGCTTGGAACCATATATTGAGGTAGATTTTGTAGTTGATTTAGATAAGAGAAGCTCTACTGCAAGTTTTATATCTACGTTTTTTTTTCAAAATTCCTATCAACATCGACCTTTCGTAAAATTGAACTTAATTTCGAGTTACTTTGGAGTTAACAAACTTACATATGAGACATCCGCTCAACCTCTTAGGCTACTGAAATTCTATAAAATATCTGTTGTTGAGTCAAATTAACACCTAAGTCTTTTTATATTATATAATGTTAACTCATTCAAAAAGAAAATGAAACATCAAATCATAAGTGAGAGGGGCTGCTGGAAGATTAGTTGAATTCAAAAGTTGGAAACAAAACTTTTGGTGTGTCTTTTCTGTCAATTATTTTTAAATAAATATGAAGGAATTTGACAGATTCCCTTTTTGAAAAAAGAAGAGACTAAGATCAACCACCATAAAATGTCATCCATATAATCCCAATGGATATGTTTTGTTGGACTGACTTGGTCAAAGTCTCCTCTCTCTTACATTGGAGAGCAATATAATCTTCTTTTCCTCCTTGTAACATCTCTATCAACCAAGGGTTAAAATATGATGACGACATGTCGAGGTCTCAATTTAATGGAAATGTCGATGAAAATATCGACAAAATGTCGATGTCGATGGATATTCCGAGAAAAATATTCAAAACAAAAAAAAATCAAAAAAATATTTAAATTAACAAATAAATGTTTTACACTTTTAAACTAAGTCAAAATACTTATGATAAATATTATCTCTACATTAGTTACATTTTATTATTATTTTGTTTACATTTTATCAATTTTTTATGATATAATGGAAATGTCGATTCACCCTACATTGTTGATGGAGCAAAAACATAAATAGCAAAAAAAACAACAGCTAAGGTGTGACTAAACAGCTTAAGCATGATTTGTAAATTAGAAGGAATACATCAAAATTGACTGGATTATGTGAAAATAACAAGTAAAGCATCACTATAAACCATATACACTATATTTACACAACAATATTTTTACTTTTTTTTTCTTTCTTTAGAGTCGGGAAGAATTTGAATATAAAAAATAGAAAATGTTGTTTGTAAATAATGCAACATTGTTTGACAGAAAGAAAAAATGTATTTCATGTTCTTGAAGTTGTATCTCATGTTTCCATTATTTTGAAAATAAAATTAAAAAAAACAATGAAAACAACATTTTATCATTTTTAAAAGCGGACTATTTTCTAAGTTGTTTTTTAATTTCTTTTTTTTTTTTAAAAAAAATAGGCATACCAAACATGATTTCATTGATTTACTTGTATTTTCTATTTTCAAAACATAAAAACGAAAACCCATTACGAACCAAATGAAGCCATAGTTTTCCAAAACTTGATTTTGTTTTGGAATTTGGTTGAGAATTCAAATGGGTTCTTAACAAAGATGAAAACAATTGTAAGAAAATGAGAGAAAACAAACCTAACTTTTAAAAATAAAAAACAAATTAAAAGACCAAATAGTTATTAAACAGGTCCAAATGATTATTAAATCGAGCCTAAGTGTTTTTAGGATGTGTAGGTGGTGTTGGTACATATATTTTTCAAATGGTATTCCATTATACATGCAATATTTTTCCAAAGCAAGCAACATAAACAAATTAAGGGGTCGTTTGATAACCATTTTGTTTTCTGTTTTTTGTTTTTGTTTTTCATTTTTGAAAACAGGGGTGTTTGATAACCATTTCTGTTTTTTGTTTTCTGTTTTTTAAAAACGTTTTTTAAATTATAAGTAAATTTCAAAAACCAAAAAAAGTAGTTTTTAAAAACAAATTTCTGTTTTTCAAAAACTCATCTTTCTTATAATGCTTACTTTTCTTCTCTTTTACCTATCTTTCTCCAACAAATTTCTTTTTCTATTTTTTTTTTCTCTAAAACGTTTTTTACTCTATAAAATTTATTTTTCTCTCTCAAAACTTTTTTTTCTTCTCTATATCTTGTCTATTTCTAAAAACTTATCAATAATTTTTCTCTCCTTAATTAACATGTTCTAATTTTTCTTTTGAAAAAAAAAGTCACCAAAATTTTCTTTCGCTACATCTTTTCTTTATTTTTCTAATTTTTCGTTATTTCTTTAGCATATCTTTTACTCTTAACCTTATTAACTCTCTAAATTTTCTTTTTTTTTTATTTAATTTTTTAATATAAAATTTATCGCTTTTACTCTTACTTGTTTTCTATTTTTCCTCTAACTAATATCTTTTCTCGAGTCTACTAACTAATATTCTTTCTCTAAATATTTTTTTTCATCTCTCTAAATTTTCTATGTTTAACTTTTCTCGTCTTTCAAAAAAAAAAAAAAAAAACTTATCTTGAAAACATTTATATTTGTGTCTCCAAATTTTTGTTTCAACGTCTCTATACATTTTTCTCTCTCTAAAACATCTTTTCATCTTTCTAATTTTTAAAAAAACTGAAAACCAAAAACAGTTATCAAACAAGGTTGGTTTCCTATTTTTTAAAAACAGAAAACAAAAAACAGTTATCAAACATATATGGTTTTTGTTTTTAAAAAACAGAAAACCAAAAACCAAAAACCAAAAACAGAAAAACCAAAAACCAAAAACTGAAATGGTTATCAAACGGGACCTAAAAGAGCTATAGGTCAGCTAAGCTCGAAATTTAATAAATTTGTGAATTGCACTTGCAATATTAAAACTAAATATAAAATGAAGAATAAATTCCACTTGGGATATTGGACTGGTCAAAAAGTGGTCCTACTCCATGCATCCACATGTCATAACAAAAGAAAGTTGATGTTACATATAAAATATGCCAAAACTTAGAAGTCAGAAAGAATTCTTCGAAAAGTTAATAAGAATAAAGGATAAGAACTTGCTATAATAGTTAAACAAAATGTCATCTTAAGAAAGAAGAAGAAATTTCTATCCATGTTTTAGAATCTGTTTGATAATCATTTGGTTTTTTAAAATGATGTTGTTTTCTCCCATTTTTTTTTATCATGATTTTCATTTTTGTTAAGAACACATTTGAATTTCTAGCTAAATTCTAAAAACAAAATCAAGTTTTTGAAAACTTTTTATTTTTCAAAATTTGACATGGTTTTTGAAAATATAAGAATGATGTAGATAACAAATCAAAGAAATATGTGGGTGAAAGTTAGAGGTGTCCATTTACCCCACGGGGACCCGCCCCGAACGGGGCGGGGAATCTCCGTTTGCACGGGGAATGAGGGAGGGAGTGGGGAGAATTTTTTTCCCATTCTCTCAACGAGAGCGGGGACGAGGATTATATTCCCCGTCCCCGTCCCTGCCCCGTTCCCCCGCCCTTTTTATAATATATATATATATATAATTTAATGTATATTATTATAATATTATGGTGTAATTTATAAGTATAAATAGTAAAACTCTAACTTTGTTGTTGTTGTAATTTTTAATTTTAAACTTGTTATTTTATTGTGGTTATTATTTAAAATTTTTTTATATTTGAGATTATGTTGTAATTGTGATTTATTTATGTTGAAAACTATACTGTAATATTGAAATTTAAAATTTTAGAAATGGTGTTTGAAGATTTTAAACTCTATAATAAAATATTATTGTTCTTTTCATTAAGATATTTCATAGATTTTTTTAAAAAGAATTGCAATTGATTGGTATTTAATAAAAAAAATAAAAAATAAAAAAAGAAACGGGGAATAATTCCCCGCAAATTCCCCGCGGGGAATCCCTGCCCCAATTCCCACAAAATTAAATGGGAAATTTGACCAGGACGGAGATTGATTTAGGGGCAGGGACGGGGACAGGGAAGGCTTCCCGTCCCCGCCCCATCGCCGTGAACATCCCTAGTGAAAGTAATATTTATAAACTTAATTTCACAAACCAAAAACCAAAACCCAAAAACGAAATGGTTATCGAACGTGACCTTAGAAATTTAAAGAATTAATTAGAACTTTCTCTTCTTAGATGACCTTTTTCTTCTTCTAAATTTTCAGTAATTTACTGAGTATTATATCATGTAAGTTTATCTTCCGTCAATTTTAACATTTATAAATATTATAATATAGCGATTAAATCGAAAACTATTATATAATAAGGGACTTGTCATGGAAAAAAGTCTAAAAGAATATTCAATAGGTACAAAATAGATATTCGTGGGTTTAATAGTTGGATGAACTCAAAAGTATTATATACATAGATGGATAATGGCCTAGAATAATATCTTAATTATTATAATATCAACACGGTCATTTGACATACTCAAATTGGATTTGGAATGGTCCATAAAATCACAATCCATTCTTTTTTATGCCAACTTTATTATAGTTTGCTAACAAAAGATAGTTTAATTGATATAAAGTTTGTGTTATAGGCAATTTTGGACCACCCCGATACACAAGGAGCTGACGAGGACAACCGGGGAGAAATCGGGCTGAAAGATGGACCAAGGAGGCAAAACCGGCAAATGGGACGGGCCAAGACCGAAGGGGTCGGGTTTTCGGCCCGACCCCCTGCTCGGCCTCGGCCCATGGCCGAGGCCGAGCATATGGTCGGCCTCGGCCATGGGCCGAGGCCGACCCTCGGCCCGCTCGTGCGGGCCCAGTCCGTTTGGTCCCGTCTGGTCCCCACCGCCTCTGGATGCCCCGGTTTCGCCTGGTTTGACCTAAAACGCCTCCGAAACCCTAAAAAGACTAGGAGGATGAACAGGTATTTATATCCCTCTTCGCCACTGAAGAGGGGATCCCGAATTCTATCCCAAAACTCTACTCTTTGTTCTCTGCTTTCTCCTCTTGCTCATACTTTTCCACGCCCTACCGTTCTCTTTGCTGACTTAAGCATCGGAGCCGGTGTGGCGAGCACCACACCGGTGTGCAGGTTTACTGTCTTGCAGGCCACGTCTTCCCCCCTCAACTACAAATTTACCGTTGGTGGCACGTGAAGGTCAGGTGAGATCCTCTGGCCAAAATCGACCATCAACAGTTTGTATTCTTGACTGAGAGATCAGAGGTTCAAATCTCTCATGTTGTAAAAAGAAATCTATTTTTTTTTTTTTTTGACATATGTGAAGAGGAAGGATTCGAACCACAGACTTGTGATTATCGGTAATGCCAGTTGAACTAAACTCTTATTGGCTAAAGAAAAACCGAATTACAGTGTAGGAATTATTTTTTTTATTAATTATTTATTCTAACTTCTAAGTGGTTGTAGGTTGGAAACCTCTCACTTGCATATTGTTAAGACCCTTAATCATAATTACCAAAGCTTAAGTAAGGAGTCATCAAGTGAGCAAAATGATATTGTTTTATAGCCTCTGTATAGCTGTTTCAGGTTGTTATTTTATTCCCTCTTGTATACGTGGCCCAGTTGTATTGGTTGGGAATCTTTATTGTTATCCTTCCCTGCCTATTTATTCATTGCGTGTATGGTTGTAATAATTCAGCTGAGAATAATATTCAGTATATTGAAATCATTTTTCCAGAGCTCTTCTTCTTCTTTGTGCTTTCGTAACTTGGTATCAGAGCCCTCTTAGGCAAACGCCATGGTAGATGATGGATCGCCTTCGTCCTCATCAGCAGCTGTCTCAGCTCCAGTTCATTCCGCTGCTACTGTCATCAGTTCGTCATTTGGGCATCCGTTGAGCACTGTACTGACAGTGAAGCTCGACGATAAGAATTTCTTGCTATGGCGAGGAATGGTGCTGGCCATTCTTCGTGGTCAGAAAGTGGATGGATATGTTCTTGGAACAAAAGCTCAACCAGCAGAATTTATTGAAGTAACAACAGAATCAGGAAAGAAAACAGAGCCAAACCCTCTTTATGAAGAATGGGTCACTGTTGATCAAGCTCTCTGTGGGTGGTTGTTTGGGTCAATGACACCTGCAATCGCCGCCGACGTTGTCAGTTTCAGTACCTCTCGTGAAGTTTGGAAAGCATTGGAGAAGGTGTATGGCTCCACAAGCAAAGCTAGGGTTAACCAGCTCAGAGGGATTCTCCAAAACACCAAAAAGGGATCAACGAAGATGGTAGAGTACCTTGCTACCATGAAACAGGCCTCAGAGAATCTGCAATTGGCTGGTAACCCTATCTCCCTCAGTGATTTAATTTCATATGTCTTAGCTGGGCTCGATTCAGAGTATGTTCCGATAGTCTGTACTATCGAGGACAAGGATATAACCTCATGGCAGGAATTTGCTTCAATTCTGATTCAATTTGAGGGCACACTCGCTCGGTATACAGTGTCTGCAACCGCCAAGGAACTACCAGATCTTGCTGCACATTTGGCTTACAATCAGTTCAGTCAACCATCTGGACAAAAACACTTTAGTCCGGCTTTCAATCCCAGTCGAGGAGGTTTCTCACAAGGAAACAATAATCAGCAGTTCTCCAACAATAGAGGCTCTAATAGGGGCAGAGGACGTGGTCGCAACAATTATCAGCGGAACAATAGCAAGCCAACTTGCCAACTATGTGGGAAATATGGTCACTCAGCGCCCTACTGCTATATGCGCTTTGAAGAACAGTTCAACAATCCTCATGCCTCAAATAATTCCAACTCTCAGGGTGGTAATAACTCAAACTCTTCAGCATACATCGCCACCCCTGAAATTTTGACCGATCCTAAGTGGCTTGCTGATAGTGGAGCTACAAATCACGTCACCGCCGATGCTGGTAATATAACGGAGAAGAGTGGCTATACTGGTAACGAATCTCTAGTTGTAGGGAATGGAAATCGTTTGAAAGTTGATCATGTTGGTAATACGCTAGTTCCATGTGGCTCTAAAGCTATTAAGCTAAATGATATACTTCATGTGCCTCAAATTAGAAGAAATCTTGTTAGTATTGCCCGTTTAACTACTGATAATGATGTGTTTGTTGAATTTCATTCTTGTTTTTGTCTTGTGAAGGACAAGGCTTCAAAGAGGGTGATGCTCAAAGGAATTCTTAAGGATGGTCTTTATCAGTTAGAGCTGCCTTCATCTCCAAATTCCTCTTCTATGACTGGTTTTGCTGCTTCTTCTTCTGTGTTGGAGTCAAATAAATCTGGTGTTGTTTCTACCCGATCTGTTGTATCGAGTCCTAGTTCTGTTTTTCATGTTGTTGGCTCAAAGTCTACGTTGTCTACTGTGTCTAAAATCTTGTTGCACCGTCGTTTAGGTCATGCTTCAGAGAAGGTTGTTCTTAATGTGCTTAAAGCTTGTAATCTCCCTTTTTCTGGAAATGATAAATTACCATTTTGTGATGCTTGTCAGTTGGGTAAATCACACTCTTTGCCATTCTCTTTGTCTTCATTTAAAGCTAAACAACCACTTGAGCTAGTATATTGTGATCTTTGGGGTCCTTCCCCAGTTGAATCTACTTTGGGATACCGTTATTACATCAGCTTCGTTGATAGCTTCACCCGTCTAACCTATATCTATCCCCTAAAAGCAAAGAATGAGGCCTTAGAAACCTTCAAAAACTTTAAAGTCCTTGTAGAGAATCGCTTTGAAAAATCCATTAAGATACTTCAAACTGATTGGGGTGGTGAGTTTCGATCATTTGTTCCCATTCTAAAGTCCTTTGGTATTGAATTTCGCCATTCATGTCCTCACACTAGTCAACAAAATGGCATAGTGGAGAGAAAACATAGGCATATAGTTGAAATGGGCCTCTCTATGCTTGCTCAGTCGTCCTTACCCTTGCGTTTTTGGTGGGATGCTTTTTCGTCAGCTACCTATATCATTAATCGCCTTCCTACTCCCGTGCTTAATAACCTCTCTCCTTGGGAAAAGGCCTTTTCTCGTTCTCCCGACTATAATTTTCTTCGAACCTTTGGGTGTGCATGCTTTCCTTGCCTTCGACCTTATCAATCTCATAAGTTCCAATACCATAGCACCAAATGTGTGTTTCTTGGCTATAGCTTTTCTCACAAAGGCTACAAATGTCTTAGCTCAAGTGGCAGAATATATATTTCTCGTCATGTTGTGTTCAACGAGGATGAGTTCCCTTTTAAATCTGAATTCCTTCATCCTCAGTCTCCTCCTGTGTCTAGTGAGGTAGTTGTTCACTGGCTGCCTTTTCCAAATTCCTTCTCTGATCCCTCTTTGCCTACTACTTCAGAGTCTGTTGTTTCTTGTCCTGTGGGTAACACACTTGTTGCAGCTGATCATCCTTCTGATTCCGGCGATCACTCACCTTCCTTGTCTGCCATTGCTCCTATCACAAGTGCATCCTTGAATGGTGTTCAACCTTCACCATCTGTGGGGACTGAGTCGACTACTGCACCAGCTGTTCCTGTTTGCTCTGCAACCGTTCAATCGGTGACTAGTGCTAGCCCTGCTCTTGGTCCAGCAGCTTCATTTCCAGGTGATACTACTATACCACCTGTTCCTTCTACTGAAACTAATACTCACCATATGCAGACTCGGGCCAAGAGTGGTATCTTTCGCCCCAAGGTTTGGGGCTCGTTCCTTGCTTCTTCCTCTGATCTAGAACCTATGACGGAGCCTGTGTCAGTCAAGGAGGCCTTATTATCTCCTCTTTGGAAGAAAGCAATGGAGGATGAAATGAATGCCTTATGTCGCAACAATACTTGGCATCTAGTCCCACAACCTCCGAATGTTAACCTTGTTGGGTGTAAGTGGGTCTTTAAAGTCAAGCGACACTCTGATGGTTCTTTTGAAAGGTGCAAGGCTCGCCTCGTTGCCAAAGGGTTCCATCAGGTCCCCGGGATTGATTTTCATGAGACATTCAGCCCTGTTGTCAAAGCTCCCACAATTAGGATCATTCTTGCGCTTGCTGTTGCTAAAGGTTGGCCTGTTAGGCAATTGGACGTAAATAATGCGTTCCTCAATGGTTGCCTCACTGAAGATGTGTATATGAAACAGCCTGAGGGTTTTCTTGATTCTACTAAGCCCTCTTTTGTATGTAAGTTAGACAAGGCTCTTTATGGTTTGCGTCAAGCCCCTCGAGCATGGTATGATCGTCTTCGAGCCACGCTTCTTGACTGGGGGTTCTCTAATTCCAGGGCAGACAATTCTGTGTTCTTTTTCTCGAATTCCAGCATGGTAGTTCTTGTTCTGATCTACGTGGACGACATCTTGGTCACTGGCGATTGTCCTCAGTTTATCAACTTGTTTGTTACTCGACTTCACACTGTTTTTGCGCTCAAAGACATTGGACCTTTAAGCTACTACTTGGGAGTTGAAATTCTTCGTACAGACACTGGTATGTATTTACTTCAGTCAAATTACATATCTGCTTTGCTGGACAGAGTTGGTATGTGTCATTTGAAGCCTTGTTCTACTCCTGCCGTTACAAGCAAGAAATTCTCTGTTTTTGATGGCTCTCCAATGTCTGATCCCACACTGTATCGTAGTACTATAGGTGCTTTGCAATATCTGTCTCACACTCGGCCTGATATATCGTTTATTGTGAACAAATTAAGTCAGTTTTTACAACAGCCTACTGTGGTTCATTGGCAAGGTGTGAAGCGTGTTCTTAGGTATTTGAAAGGCACGACAAATTATGGCCTTTTCTTCCCCAAGGAGTCATCATCTCTGTCTCTAGTTGCATACACAGATGCGGATTGGGCATGTTGCATTGATGATCGTCGTTCCATTGCCGCACATTGCATCTTCTTGGGTAATTCCCTAGTGTCTTGGTCTTAAAAAAAGCAAAGCGTGGTAGCTCGCTCAAGTGCAGAGTCCGAGTATCGTTCCCTTGCTCAAACCACTGCCGAATTATCGTGGATCCAATCATTTCTTAAAGAAGTTCGTCTCTGTTCAACCTCTACTCCTATTGTGTGGTGTGATAACACAAGTGCCATCTCCCTTGCTCAAAATCCTGTCTTCCATTCTCGGAGTAAGCATGTGGAACTCGATGTGCACTTTGTTCGTGAAAAAGTTCTTTCCAAGTCTATCGACGTTCGGTATGTTCCTTCTGCTGACCAACTTGCCGATGCTCTCACTAAATCGTTATCAGAGGCTGCCTTCACCAATATTCGGTCCAAACTCGGTGTGATCATCTCACCCTCTCGTTTGAGGGGGGATGTTAAGACCCTTAATCATAATTACCAAAGCTTAAGTAAGGAGTCATCAAGTGAGCAAAATGATATTGTTTTATAGCCTCTGTATAGCTGTTTCAGGTTGTTATTTTATTCCCTCTTGTATACGTGGCCCAGTTGTATTGGTTGGGAATCTTTATTGTTATCCTTCCCTGCCTATTTATTCATTGCGTGTATGGTTGTAATAATTCAGCTGAGAATAATATTCAGTATATTGAAATCATTTTTCCAGAGCTCTTCTTCTTCTTTGTGCTTTCGTAACTCATATGCATGCGATGTAATATTAAAAAAAAAAAAAAGAAACAAAAATATTTGAGAATTTTTTTTGTGTACTTTAATTTGATACTTATATTATTTTATTTTAGTATATCTACATATCTATATTTTCAAATATATACATATTTAATCCTATACTTTAATAAATCACAGAAATAGTACATACACATGAATTTGAGATTTATTTCCATTTAACTCTGCAAGAAATAAATAAACAAAATTAAAGTCAAATTTCATAAAAAAGAAAAAAAAATCCCTTTTACTAATTTAACATGTAATGACATGTATTATATTCGACCAATTGTGTTAATCGACTACATTAAGATTTCAACTAAGTAAAAGTTACAAGTTTTCATATGGGTTGTTGATGTCAAAATCCGAACAGGGAGAATTCACCTGACCCTCACGTGCCTCCAACTGTGAATTTATTTGAAGGGGAAGACGTGGCCTGCAAAACAAGAGAAACCTGTACACCGGTGTGGTGCTTGCCACACCGCCTCCTATGCTTAAGTCAGTAATCGGAGGGAATATGAGCAAAACTAGAGAGCTAGAGGAAGAGAAGAGAGAGTTTTCGGATCCCCTCTTCAAGGTTGAAGAAGAGTTTATATACCTTTGCCCTTTTTAAAGTTCATTGGCGTTGGAAGATGATTCAGGCTGAACCAGGTTGAACTGGGGACACCAAAAGACTCCAGGGACCGAGCTGAAGGGAGGGGACTCGACCCGCTGGTCGGCCTCGGCCTTGGCCCAACCTTATGGCCCATTTTCCTTTGGGGTCCGTTTTCAGGTTGTGTCTTCGGTTTCGGGTCTCGTTGTCCTCGACTGCTACTTGGATTCTGAGATGGTCAAGAATTACCTATAACATGGGTAAAAACATGGTTCAACAACTATTTATAAAGTTTCATTAAATTATAGATATCGAATTTAAACTTTCGCAATCATAAAAATTCATATTGAAACTAATCTCAAATTATAAGAATCATATTTATAATTTTAACCCAAAAAAAAAAAACGGTAACAATAATATTTATTTAAAAGAAAACACAATATAAATATATTTTCCAAATTTTAAGGGAAAACACGATACATAGAAATTAAATTTAGACAAACTATATCTTTTAACACTAATTTAAGGCTAAAAACCCTTTTTTTCCTTAAATTTCGTAAAGATAATAAGTGAATTTGGAGTGGGTGGCACATAAGAATTATATAATTGCAAATATAGTATAATATGAAAAAAAATTTGTAAATATAGCAAAATCTATCAGAGTCTATTACTGATAGACATTGATAGATTCTGGTTAATTAGAATCTATTCGATTATCAGAGTTTATCAGTCTACTGATAGACTCCGATTATTCAGAGTCTATCAGTGTCTATCGCTGATAGACTCCGGTTAATCGAAATCAATTCGTGACTATCATTGATAGACTTTGATTAATCAAATTCTATCCGTGATAGTCACTAATAGATTTTGATTAATCGGAGTCCATCAGTGATAGACACTGAAAGACTTTGAATAATCAGAGTCTATCAGTGATAGATACGGAAAGAATCTGATGACAACTTTTTGGTCTTGTTCAATTAATTTGCTATATATGCAATTAGTTTGCAACTGTGCTATATTTGCTATTAATTTGGTCTAATTTGTCATCTATGCAACTGCCACTCATTTAATTATAGATGGTTAATAATTATTATTTGTTATTGTCACTCATGTGGAGGAAAAAGTGTTGTTAAGCTGTGTAATTCACGACGACGTCAGACGATGATGACCAGTCAGGTCAAAAGTAAAACGACAAGTGGGATATATATTTTTTGGAAAAAAAAATCATTTTCAACCCTAAATTTATCAATTTTAACCTTCAACTTTAAATTTCATCAAATTGAACGACCCAAAACTTAGCAGATTGTATCAATTTTAACCCCAAACTTGCAAAAGTGTTGCAATGTAAACCTTTTGTTAACTTAATTTTTTGGGGAAAATTTAAATCATTTTTAACCCTAAACTTAGCATGTTGTATCGATTTCAACCCTAAACTTTCAATTTCATCAAATTGAACCTCAAACTTAGTAAGTTGTATCAATTTTAACCCTGAACTTTCAATTTCATCAAATTGAACCTCATACTAGCCGTTTGTATCAATTTTAATCCATAACTTACAAAAGTGTTGCAATATATGTAAAATCATTGGTTACTTTCTTTTTGAACCACCATTAAAACACGTAATTGTATATTTCCTCATTTTTCTTTTTTAATTTACATTGCACCTAAGTTGGTTTCTTGTAAGAAATTTATTTGGAGAAATGTTTTATTTGAATAAACTTTTGTTGTTGAGAAGTTGTACATGAGTTTCCTTTCATTTACTTCTCATTATTAGGGCTGTAAATTTCTCGGGTCAGGTCGGGTGTACGGACAAACCGACCTGACCCGACCCGGATCAAAGTTGACCCAAATCGGGTCGGGTCGGGTCATCCACGATTTTTTTTCTCTCTTTCTCTGCCCAAACCACAACCCTTCAACGTCTTCCATCGAGGGGGGAAGAACCAAAACAGAAAGACTCCCTCTCTGCCCAAACCGCTGAAGCCTGAAGGTAACAGAAGGACTCTCTCTCTCTGCCCAAACCACAAACCTTCAGCGTCTTCCATCGAACGGGGAAGAACCAAAACAGAGGGAGGGGGGAGAAAAAACATCAATTCATTCCCAACTAAAACAGCTAAACAGATCACATTTACATAACCAAAACAGTCAACACAAAATAGCCAAAATACAGATCTAAAAAAACAAAAATAATCTTGCGAATCCCACCATCTTCCATGAGCCTTTCTACAAAACAAAAAACAGTGAAATCGACATGGGTTTCAAGCAAAATCGCTCAAAAGAGAAATGGAAATTAAGGGCGAGAAGTCAAATGCATGTTACTGAATGTACTCGACTTACCTTGGCATTCTTTTCACTATCAATCCCACTTTCCAAATCCATAATGGTGAGGAGAGAAGAGAGGTTTCCAAGTACCGAGGGAGGATTTGATGCTGGAGATGTGAGGATGAAACCCTAAGCACGTAAGGAAAAGGAAACTGCGAGGAGAGAAGAGAAACGACGAGAGGAGAGGAGAGAGAAGCGGCGTACGAAGATCAGATTTCAGAGAAGAGAGAAGAGAGAAGCGGCGTACGAAGATCAGATTTCAGAGAAGAGAGAAGCGGCGTACGAAGATCAGATTTCAGATAAGAGAGAAGAGAGAAACGGACCGAATGAAAAGATGAAACCCTAAGCGGCAAACACGTACGCGACATGAAGCTGTTCGGTTCGGGCAAAGAAAATGTGAGGACCGAACCCTCGGTCAGAAATAAAATAAAAATTGAACCTAACTGAACCGGTTCGGTTCGATTCGTCGGGTCGGGTTGGTTTTTTTGCACCCCTACTCATTATGTTCGTGGGTTTTGTTGCTTTTTTTTAGTTGTTCACAAGAACGTGCAATTGTGGGATGATAAGAAAGAGATTTGGGAGTTTTTTCTTTTCATTTAGATGATTTTTTCTCGTTGTTTAGAACTTTGTGAGTTTTTTTTTTTTTTTTCGAAAGCAAAGCAATTTTGGAGTTTTAGCAATTTCTTTTTAGAACTTTGTGAAGGTTTTTTCTTGTTGGCTAAGCACTTGGTGAGAGTTTTTTTTTTTTTTTTCTATTGTTTTTTTTTCTTGCTAATTGGAACATGCAAGTGCATGGAACCAAAGGAAAGCAATTACATTTTTCTTTTTTCATATTTGTTGGATTTTTCTTGTTGTTAATAGTTTTGTTATTTTTTTAAGTTAAATAATAATAAGAAGAATAAGTCTGGGGTGACTCATGTGTAATGTGATTTGTTTTAAAAAAAAAAGAGGAAATTGTCAATCACATGTTTTAATGGTGATTCAAATGAAAAATTAACCAAAGGTCAACATTACAACAGGTGAAAATTGAAACAATCTGCTAAGTTTGAGGTTCAATTTGATGAAATTAAAGTTTAAAATTGATACAACATGCTAAGTTTAGGATCAAAAAGGATTTTTCACTATTTTTTAACTAATAATAACGAGTCAGGTTTTTATTTTCTTTTTTTAATTTGACTTCTAACGTATTAAAAATTGAGGCAAAATTTTCATACTTGCAAATTATTTTTTATTATTTTTTTTAAAGACAAATTATTTTTTTTTATAAAAAATTTGACAACTATTTTTGCCACTTTTATAGTTTTTCTTGAGAATTTTTCAATGAATTCATTTGATGAAGAAAAAAATTACATCACAATATGATTATCGTTTTGTTAACATATTCACAAACATATACTTGTGCCTTGAATATTACATGATATTCAATCCACATATATAACAAACTCAACTTGACCCATTAACGAAATTCATTTAAAAAAAAACTTGACCCATTAATGGAATTCATTTCTTTTCTAGTGACATGTGGAAATAATACGGACGAACGTCTAAATATATTCATAAATCTCACACCTTAACTTTCAACTCTCTAGTACAAAACAAATATTAAAAAAATCCAACACCTAATTAACTTTCAACTCTCTCTATTACAACAAGTAATTTTGTGGAACGACTTAATTAAAACCTAAATTGAGAATTACCTAAAAGAATAGAAACCATTTGATATATTTAACGTTTCCTAGTAGGAAACACATATCTCGGTGTGGACCGAGAGTGAACCAAGGTGGTCACAGTCTAGGATTTCTGGGATGAGGCCGAACCGGGGTCCTTACGTTTGATGATGTTATCGAGCACCTGGCCCCTCGCCGGGGGGTTATTGGGCGTAAAGAAGGGCCCTGGATACTCGCCGGAATTCTTCTTTTTGCAGCGTTCCTTCTTAGGACTAATTTTGCTCTCACTTCGCTCATCCATCTCTCTCTCTCTCTCTTTATCTCTCTCTTTTTGTGTTTCTGATGATTTGATGATAGTTGAAGGAATGAGGGGATTATATACTAAATTTTGCTCACTCATCATGCACCCTGTTGGTACATCACAGTCCAGTCATGTGCTGCCACGTGGACAAAAATGACGTGTGTTGTGGACTCCGGGTGATGCATTTGTTGACGTATGTGTTGCGGTGATTGAGTAGGATAGTGAAGCCCCTTGTTTTGAATGAGTTTGCAGCCCTCTTGTTTATAGTTTTGAATTTTGGTGTTTTGAATGAGTTTGCAGCCCCTCTTTGTTTGAGTGTTGAATTTTGGTGTTGTAGCTGTTAGGTTAAGTTACATGTTTAATCCCGAATTTTGAGATTTATGTCTATTTGATTATTGAACTAAAAGATTTTAATGCATCTCTGAATTTCAATTTTGTGTCTAATAGGCCTCTAGACTTTAAAAATGTCTAATAAGTCTATGAACTTTCAATTTTATTTCATAGAATTTTGACATATTCAAAATTTTTAAAAATTTAATTGATCTATTTGATATAAAGTTGAATTTTGTTTCTAATACGACTCTCTAAGACCTCGTTTGATAACGTTCTCGTTTCCTGTTTCTTGTTCCCGTTTCTCCTTTTTTAAGAAACAGGCGTGTTTGATAACTCATCCCTGTATATTGTTTCTAAATTTCTAGAAACGTTTCTACAAAAGAGGCAAAATTTGAAAAACTACAAAAAGTTGTTTCTCAAATTCTGTTTCTGTTTTTTTTTTCTATCTTTCATGCATGTATCCATCTCTCTCCCATTCCTACACCAATCTCTTCTCTTCCTCTCTCTATTTTTTTTACCATTTTTTTAAATCTTTATCGTTATTTCGTTCTCTTTCCTTTTTTTTTCTTTTTTTTTCATTATTTCTTTCTCTTTCCTTTTTTCTTTCTTTTTTCATTATTTCTTTCTCATTTCTTTTTTTCTTTTTTTTTATCACCTCCATCGACCAGTCGCTGCTGACCACCACCGTTGACCTCTGACTATCGGTGCCGCTGACCTTTGTCAACCTCCGACTACTAGCCGCTACCGTCGACCTTTGTCAATTGGATTCCACCGTCGACCTCTGAACAATCGCCCAACTTCGACCTCTAACTACCAATCATCGTGTCACTGACCTTCGCCGACTGACTGCCACAATCGACCTCCGACTACCGGCTGTCGCCGACCTCCGCCGATTGGTCGCTACCGTTGACCTTCGTCGACTGGCCGCCAGCGTCGACCTCCGACTATTGGCTTTCGTCGACATTTGCTCATCAGCCTCCACCGACCGACTACCACCATCAAGCTTCGACTACCGGCTGCTACAGACCTCCGTCAACCGGCCGCAATCGACCTCTACTAACTGCCTTTTGCCGACCGACCGCCCCCTCAACCTCTGACTAACGACCGTCGCTGCCCTCCACTGAAAGGCCTCCACCGACCGACCATCGACCTCCGCTGATTGACTGCCCCCATCGACGTCCAACTAACGGTCGCCGCCAACCTCCGACTATCGACCGTCGTCGACCTCTGCTGACCGACAATCGACATTTGTTGATCGATTGTCCCCGTCAACGTCTGACTACTGGTTGCGACCGACCTTCGTTGGTCGACCTCCGGCAACCGACCGCCACTATTGACCTCCGACTACCGACCATTGTCGACCTCCGACTACTGGTCGTTGTCGACCTCCGCCAACCGACCGCCACAGTTGACCTCCGATTATCAACTGCCACAGTTGACTTCTGACTATCGGGCGCCCCGTCGACCGCCGCTGACCGACCTTCGCCGATCGACTACCACCGTCGAGCTCGGACGACCGACCGCCACCATCGACCTCTGACTACCTGCCGCCGCCGACCTCCGCTGACCAGCCGCCACACACAACCTCTGAGTATAATTTTAATGTAGGGAAAAATACACTTTTGGTCCCTGAGGTTTGGGTTAGGTTTCATTTTGGTCCCTGAGTTTTCAAACTCAACAATTTAGTTCCTGAGGTTTGAATTTTGTTTCATTTTGGTCCCATCAAACAAAAAATTTTAATTAAAATTTTGTTTTTGTAATTTTTTAAAAATAAAATGATATTAAATCAATAAAAATATTATTTTTTTTTTATTTTTCATTTCTCTCTCTTTACTTCTTCTTCTTCCTCTTTTATCTCTTTTTCCTCTTCTTCTTGAGACTACCATCACCGCCACCAGAACCGTCACCCGCCGTCGTTCACCATCGTCAGAGTCGCCACCCACCGTCGTTCACCGTCGCCAGAATCACCTTTCTTTTCTTTTCTCTTTTCCTCTTCTTCCCTTTCTCATTTTCTTCCTTTCTTCTTCCTTTTTCCCTTCTCCTTTCTTCCTATTTTCATATCTGAAAAATCAAACCCAACACACGAGAACCACGTTAGCAGCATTTCCGACGTTCGCAACAGCATCTTCGACATTTGCATCAACACCCAGTCACCAGATCTGCAACACCCATGCGACTACCCACCAGATCTGCAACACCCACGCGAATACTCTCTGAATATGCAACACCCACACGAATCCGCCGACGAATCTGCAACACCCACGCAAATACCCACCGGATCTGCAACACCCACGTGAATCTATCGACGGATCTGCAACACCCACACGAATGGAGGAGCCAACAATGTTTTAGAAGCTTAGTTTGAGCATTTTGCTGGTGTTTAGATTGAAAAACATGTGGGTTTTTTGAAGGAGATTTTGTTGGTTTTGGTGTGATTATTCTCAATCGCCATTGAAGGATTTTCTAAGCTTGAATATGCAAAAGAAGAGAAATAACAAGAACAATAACGAATTCGTAAGGGAATTAAAGAACAAAGAGTACAAGAGAATGTAGGAGCAGAGGAATCGAGTGAGGCTAAAGAAACAGAGAGAGATTGAGAGAAATTGGTTAGAGAAAAAGTGAAGAAAATGAAATGAGCAGAAAAATGGAGGAAGGTTTTTGTTATATATAAAAAAATAGAGTTAAAGGAGAAGAAAGAAAGGGAAGAAGAAAAAATAAGTTCGCGGGCAGCGGCCGGCCACCGGTGATTGCCGCCGCCGGCCGGTGTTGAGCAGTCGTCGGAGACAAGTTGTTGAAAATGAGGAAGAAGAAGAACTTAGGGTAAGAAGTTGGGTGAAGAAGAAGAAGAGAGGGTGGAAATAAATAAATAAATAAATATATATATATATATATATATATATATATATATATATTATTTTATTACATTTATATTTTAAAAAACTTAAAAAATCATTTTTAAATAAAAAATTTTTGCCACGTCAGCAATCCGTTAACTTTTAACGGAAAATTGGATGGAGGGACCAAAATGAAACTAAAACCAAACCTCAGGGACTAAATTGTCGAGTTTGAAAACTCGGGGACTAAAATGAAACCTAACCCAAACCTCAGGGACTAAAAGTGTATTTTTTCCTTTAATGTATATTATATATACTTTTTAGGGAAAAATACATTTTTGGTTCTGAGGTTTGGATTAGGTTTCATTTTAGTCCCTGAGTTTTCAAACTCGACAATTTAGTAACTGAAATTTGGATTTCGTTTCATTTTATTCCCTCCGTCCAATTTTCCATTAATTACTAACGGATTGCTGACGTGAGACCTATTTTTTATTTAAAAAATATATTTTTTAATTTTTAAAAATAAAATAATATTGAATTAATAATATATATTATTCTTTCCCTCTCTTCTTCTTCTTTCTTCTTCTTTATCACCACCACCACCTCCTTCATCGGCACCGCTGCTGTCGGAAACCATTCCCCTTTTTTTCTCCTCTTTTCTTATTTTTCTCTCTCCTTCCCTTTTTCTTCTTCTTCTTGCCTCTTCCTCCCTCCCCTTTTCCTTTCACTGTTTTTCAAAAAAAAAAAAAAAAAACAAAGGGAGAAACTTCTTCGAATCCAGCAAGAACCCGCCAGAAACGAAGGGGATTTTGATAGGACCAAATTAGTCCTATTTATTTGTTATTAATCTAAGCCTGTTAGAGTGCACTTTACGCTTTATTTGTCTATTTTGTAGATTATTTGTACATTGAGGACATCAGGGACGAATCACACAAATTGGAGCTAATACAGACGACTTAGAGAGTTTTCAAGCTAACTTGAAGTCCATGGATCTCGAGGAGGGTGAGAAGACCGTGAGGATCGTGACGAGCCCGAAGAATGGCTCCAAGGAGTCAAAGGTTCGAGTCCCAAACCGAACAAGCAACAAAGAAGACCAATAAAAGAATGAAGGCACCCTGGACAAAGGTCAGACGTTGAGACGCCGAGACGCTGGCCCGTTCCCGAAACCTAGTCCCAGACGAAATGGCGTCGAGACGCCACAATAACTTTTTCTATATAAACCCTCGTTTTATTCTGTCGTTTAGGGTTAGAATTTGGTTGTAATTTTTGGTCCTTTTGCGGTTCCTCTCTGTCTTTCACAGCCAGACTTCGGTATTGTATATTTTCTTACTGATTTCTCTTGTATTTCTTCATTATTATAGCATAGGGTCGCGGGTTTTAGTCGGCTTCACCGCCGTCTAAACCCATTGTCACCGATTGGATGATTATTGGGTTTTAGAATGTGTTTCTTTGTGAGTTTCATGTTCTGATTGCTTCTTTAACTTCATCTTGCTATTGTATTTTGGATTTGGTATGTAAAATTAGCATGCGTAGTAGGTTAGATTGATGCCCTAACTCGTAGCTCATATGTTAATAATATGCTAAAGAATTAATTTCCAAGTAGCTAATGGATAGTTAGTTCAATAGTTAGCACATAGACCGATTCGTGGGCACGAGTCCCAAGAGCAGTTCTCTGACTTTGTTGCTTGACACGATAGGTCTAGAATCCAAAATTGCGTTAGAAGAAATCTAGGCCTGATTATTTCTAATATCCTAATCAATCCACTAGGCTTAAGGCAATTGGTTAATTGTATAATTTGATGGCTAAATCGAATTAATTAGTTAATCAATTAGGGTCTAATTCGATGGACGGTGTATGATCGGATTAGATGGCTCAGGTGGGCTTAGGTTCTTTTCTGGGTTCAGATTAGATCGATTGGGCGACTAAGCAAGTTAAGTTAGCTTTAAAATAGGTGGGAAGACAATGATCAAAGTAAACCATTCAGTCCCAAGAATCTCCCTAATCGGGTGTCGTTGTTTAATAGATTTTCTTGCTAATTTATGTTTCTTGCAATTAGTTTCTTGTCTTTAAACTTTACGCCATTTAAATTCCTGCCTTTAGATTCCTTGCATTATAAATTCACTTCTATGCAATTCCCCCTTCTACACTGTCTTTTACTCAAAGTAAATAGGAAATAAATAACCAAACGCCACTCCCTGTGATTGACCTCAGCCACTACTACTGCAAGTAGTTTAGTGATCGGTGATTATAAATTCGTTTTGATCCGGACCTTCTGATGGGTTTTATGCCCTAAAACACGTAGATAGTTGGTGCGTCGTCAGCTGAATGGATGGAATGTGAGATAAGATGAATAATAATAATAAAGAATAATTCAGCTAACACTTAGTGCAAGTATACACTGTCGCACGTAGTAATAAAAAAAAACCTTAGAAGTATTCCAAGGGTATCGATCCCACGAGGACTAAATTGGAAATTTAGATTTGAAGAAGAAACTGCTCAAATGGTTGCTTTTGAAAAGGTAACCAAAGAAAATAAGTTGATTGATTGGGTTTTTGAAAAGATAAATAAAACAAGTAAGTAAATAATAAAGAATAACGATAATAAACAACGAGGTATTCAACATGGATTCATCCCTAAGGCAATAGTCATAATCATGCAATATCTAACTTAAGCCTATTCAATGCATTGGGTCAGATTTAACTTCTATGTGGCCCTTGCTCCCAAGAACCGTTAGAATGCTAAGCGAGTACCGTTATGCACATTTCTGTGACTCAACTCCGACATAGATAATTCACGAATTCAACCTATAACCCTATAGTCGATATAGGGTGCCTTAGGCAGCTTTCCCTATACCGCCGAACAATCTCTTTCGAGTTTTTTCTCCTATATCACCATTATGAGAACCGATATCGTTTGTCCCTTTCGAGATCAAACTCACATAGCATGCAAAGTCTAAGTGATCAAGTTAAACTCAACAAGATTAGAGTGATAATCAATAAAGAATGACATGCATTGAACACAACTTAAGCAAACAAAGCACTTTCAAGCCATTAAACCATAAGGGAATTCAGCAAATTGAACCCCTCAACGAGATTTAGCTACTCATGGTGAGATAAAAAGCAAATGAATACATTTTCATTGAAATAAGAATGTAAATAATACAGAATAATGAAAAGTAATCACAAGTTGGGAATAAAGGAGATAGCTAAATATTATGGGTTTTTCTATTTACTCAATCCTTCTAGAGTTCGCTAAAACACTCCACTCTCTCGCTTTTACAAGTGGGAATGAGTGAAACTCTCTACAAACCACAAGGTTTGATGTCTAACTCAGGTTAGAATTTAGTCATCTAATAAGGACCTCGGGCATCCCTACTCATAGGCGTCGAGCCAGGGTTCTGTCACCACATTTTTCTTCCAAATGAGTTCTGCTTGAATTTGACTTCAAATCTCGAGCTTATATAGTGTAGAAAATGGTTGAGGAGCTGCGAAATAGGTGCTGGAAGGTTGCCCAGTCAGTTTCGGGGTCAAAATAGCCAGTTAGATGCGAAGAAGGCTCGTCAACAACGACCCACAGACGACTCGGAACGGTCTCAATTTTTCCAGAAATGCGGGCGCATTTTATTTTTGCCTTCCCAGAAATGCGTGGGGAATTCCAGCTTTTCCTATGTTTTTCTGCACAGCAACAAACTAAGTCAGATTCTCTTAAAATCAAGTCTTTTTAAGCATAAATGAGTACAATTTGACAAAAGTGATTCTTAACACCCTAACTTATAAATTTAAGCATATTTTGAGCCCGAGAACAGTAAATTGATCACAACATACAACATTTGGCCAAGAAATGAGCTAAATATAAGGGCAAAATAGGCATATTTTTTACCCTTATCAATAGTAAATGTAATGATTGACCGAAAATAAATAAAGTATTGTTTGATGTTTTTTCAATAAAGAGTTATTGTCTATATTATGTACATCTTGCCTAAATAACCCTAATCCAATAAGCTAAACATCCAAGGCTGAGGGATGAGTCTTGAACTGTATGTGGAGACATACGGGGGTTAATGTTCAAGAAACAACCTAAAGGGTCTATAGTATAGGGATAAGGCTGGGTACCTTGTCCTGGTGACACTATGGATACGACCCACTTTGTATTTGATACAAACGCAATGATCCAACGCGTTCGTGTAGGGGACATGCGAGTTGGGGTATCCTTTGCAATGAGTTTGCATAAGACCGGACCGCGAAATAGTAACCGCTAGCTGTAACACCGTTAACTAGTTAGGTTTCTATTTCACTAGGATGACCTAGGCAACTTAGTCTGAATCCTGAGTGGATTATGGACTCCTGTTCACGAGGGATTTGAAGGAATGGAATTCCGAATTCCGTCAGCAGAAACGCAATTGGACCGATTCACAATTTAATTTAGTTCTACAAAATACCATACATTGGCAAAAAATTAAGCAATGAGAAACATACCTCCGTTGACGACTCAGAATTCTTCAACGGACAACACCACGAGGCTACCCTGCTATTCTCTGAGATCGAGAACGGAATGGTGGGACTCCCTCACGTTCTTGAATTTGGGAGAGAGAAAACAAAGAGTTCCTAACACACTCAGGATTAAGATTGAGTTACCTAGGTCATCCTATTAAAACAGTAACCTAACTAGTTAACGATGTTACATCTAGTGGTATACTATTTCGTGGTCCGGTCTTATGCAAACTCATTGCATAGGATACCCCCACTCGCATGTCTCTTACATGGACGTCGTGGATCAATATGTTTGTATCGAATACAAAGCGGGTCGTATCTCATAGTGTTACCAGGATAAGGTACCCAGCCTTATCCCTGTACTATAGACCTTTTAGGTTGTTACTTGAACACTAATCCCCGTATGTCCCCACATACTAGTTCAAGTTACATATAAACAACCTTGGATCTTAGTATATTGGACTTGGGTCATATTGTGCAATTTTAGACTTAAAATGACAATAACACTTTATTGTATAAACCTCAATAACAATTTAATGATACAAGTGTACAATTCATTAATATTCACTATCTACGAGTTTTAGGACATAAAACCCAACAGGCTGGTCCTTTGGTTTGTATGGGTGAGAGTGGTCAGTACGTCGACTCAATAAGCCTACCATTTTGTGGACAAGACCGAGTGGGGAGTTGGGAACATAATCACACAAGATGGAATTCACTCCTTCCCGACTTTTGAGGAAGTAGATGAGTGTTCCCTTAAGTGGTGTATTCGGGCCTTGAACAAAGGGCCCTACCCCCTCACTGGCCCGAGATGGGTTTCTATTTGATGGTTGGACCACAAACATGTTGTTCATTAGAGGAACACTGGTACTTAAGGAGGTAGAGGTAAGTCAGGGGTAAAACGGTAATTTGACCCAGCTGGAGTTACGAACACTCGTGAAGGACTAACTTGCTGTTATCGGTCTATATCCGTGGACACAAAATTATGTTTGTAGTGAGAAGAGTGCAACTGTGGATCTTTAGTGGAGTGAACCCACAGTTAACGAAAATTGATTAATTGGTTAATGAGTTTAGCTGATCAAATCACATATCGTTGGAGCTTCTGATCTGTAGGATCATTAGGTTCCACTGGTAGCTCGTAAAGAGACTTGGGACAATTAAGTATAAATTGTAAATTGAAAGTGTTCAATTTATTTAGGGGAATCATATAATGTATATGGATACATTATAATATAAAGTTTATGAAACTTTATAATATAATTTTGAATGAATTTCAAAATTAATTCTTGAGAGAAAATATTTGAAAGAAAAATTAATATGAATTGTTTTCATATTAAAATAAATAATTTAATAAAATCTGTAAGATTAAATATGTGATATTTAATTGGATAATTAATTAATTATGAAATTAATTAATAATAAATAAATAATTATGAAAATTTTCCTATAAATAGGACCCCTGGGGTGGGGTGAAAGACATCTCATTCATTCTCCTACTCTTGGAGAATTCTCCTGAAGGCTCCCACCAGTCTCCTGCCTCTAGTAGTCTTAGAGTCATACGGACGAAGGTTACCGACGGACAGTGGCTGGTGGTTGGACTTGAAGAAGAAGAGAAGAATGTGGAGAAGGGGGGAATAAAATAATAAAAAATATTTTTAAAATTAATTTATTATTATTTTATTTTAAAAATAATAAATAATAAAGTTTTTAATAGAAAAATGGTACCACGTCAGCAATTTGTTATAATTTAACAGAAAATTAGACAGAAGGACCAACAATGCAACAAAATCCAAACCTCAGGGGTAAGAATGTCGAGTTTGAAAACTGATGGACCAAAATGAAACCTAACACAAACCTTAGACACCAAAAGTGTATTTTCCCCTAATTTTTATATTATATGTACCAAATTTTATTTCAACTAAAAAAAAAGAGAAACAATTATCAAACACATATTTGTTTCTGTTTCTTTTTTTAGAGAAACAAGAAACAGAGACAGTTATCAAACATGTTTCTGTTTTTAGTTCTTAAAAAACAAGAAACGAGAAATGAGAAACGAGAAACGGGAAACGAGAACGTTATCAAACGAGCCTTAAGCTTTCAATTTTGTTTCTAATAGATCCATGAATTTTTTTTAAAAAAAAAACATTGAATAGGTCAAGGACCTATTAGATACAAAATTAACCCAAATCTCAAAATTTAAGAACATATTAGACATTTTATAAAGTTCATGGACTAAACTTATAATTTAACCTAGCTAGTTAATATGAATCTAATTTGGCAGTTAAAACATTTTTTTCTCCCTGAAGTTGGAGGTCCAAATTCCAATCCCTTATATTTGTTATACTAAAAAAGTTTCAAGCATTTTACTGTTATTGCTAAATATATATATTTTTTATGGGGGAATTGCAATGGGTAGCAAAAAATATTAGGATATTTACAAATTTAACTATGATTTATTAGGTTTGCAAATATAGCCAAATTTTAAAAATCTGATTTTCGTTTTTTTTTTTATTATTCCAATTTTACCCTTGTTGGTATATCAATAGGTATATTAGTAGTATATCTGATATATTTTATATTTACTGATATACGAAATATAAAGTATACCAAATTTGATATACTCGAATGAATACAATGATATACCTAATATACTAATGATATATCTAATATATACTTGATTTGATAAACATAATATTTGATATACCAATGATATATTTGATATGTTACTTTCTTTACTTATATTTGTTATATTTTCTTTTCTCTTTATTGAATTATGTTGTATTATTTACATATTTTAAATGAAATGTTTGTCTTTTATAAAATAAATGTTTGTCTTCTATACCTGTTATGAAAGTTGATACACCGTTGATATACCTCATTTTTTTTACTAGTCAAATAATTAATAAATATACCTGATTATGAGTAGCTAAATACATCAATGATAGACTTGTTATTAAAAAAAAAAATCATTGATATATACACATTCAACCGAGAGGTTAGATGTTTAAATCCTCTACCACACATATTGTCCCAAAATAAAGCTAATATATCTAATTCTTTATTGATGAAGTATATCAAAGATATCTAAACTAATGAAAGCTCATGTGTAAAGTATATTATATTCACGAAATATACATCTGATATACTATATATTTAGTATAACAATTGATTGATATACCAAATATCTAATACAATATATTCACGAAATATACATCGATATACTATATATTTACTATATATTTAGTATATCAGTTGATTGATATACCAAATATCTAGTATATTTTTAGGGTTTAATATACTAGATATTTGGTATATCAGTGGACGACAAGCTGAGGTTATTTTAGTCTTTTTGCGTTATTGTCTGGGTCGGGCCAAACGTTTTTTGCTATATCTGCAAAACCCAATAAATCAAAGACACGCCTGCAATTATTGATTTTTTTTTTTTTTTTTTTTTTTGCTATTGATGCAAATGCCCCTTTTTTATATTTGAAAAAGACATACATATATTACATAAAGAACACTTCTAAATTACCTAATTCGTTATAAATCATATCCTCAAACTTTCCATTTGTATTTTTATTATTAAAAAGGTAAAAATAAATAAATAATAGGTATCGTTCCAATCAAACTATATTTTTTTTTCTAGAGGTGGGGAGATTCGACTCTGATTTCTCGATCGAAGATACCTGCTTTTTTTTTTTTTTTGACAATATGTGAGAAAAGGGGGATTCGAACTGTAAAGAGAGCTCATTAGTTAAGCTTGCTTTATCTCAACTGTATTTCAAGTTATTTTGTTTCTGATTAGTTGAGATTCTGTTATTTATCCTATTCACAGATGGCTTCTATAAATGCCTCTGTTCTTTGATCACTTGAATATGAAATAAATGGAAGACATTCTGTGGTCTCTCTTTCTCTTCCTTTACTTTTGTTTTTGTTTTCATGGTATCAGAGCGTAAAGAGGTTTAACAACCAACGATCCTAAATTTTTTTTTCCAAATGAGTTCCTCTACTTCTGAGCGTGATTCTTCTGAAGTTCTTCCTGCTACTGCTTCCAAATTCATCAATCCAGGAAGTAAAACTGCAACACCAAAATTAGATGAAGAGAACTATCTCATGTGGAAATTCCAGGTGTTGATTACTCTTAAAGGACATGGATTACAAAAGTTTATTGATGCTGATTATGAAGTTCCACCGAAGTTTCTTCCCACGACTAGTGAAGCAACTTCTGCAAAAATCTCCAACCCAGATTATGAATACTGGATCCGGCAAGATAATCTAATTACGACTTGGTTTCTTGGGTCAATGTCAACCCCAATTGTTGGCGAATTGCTCGATTGCAAATCTTCGCTAGAGGTATGGGATTATCTTGCTACTCGATTCTCTTCCAAACAAATTGCTAGGATTTTTGACCTAAAGACTAAGCTTGGTCTTATGAAGAAAGGAAGTCTTGGTCTTCAAGAATACTTCACAAAGGTAAAGAACTTGGTTGATGCCCTAACTGCTGCTGGAAAGCCAATTTCGAATTATGATCACATTCTTCATATTCTTGCCGGATTGGGGCCCGAATATGATCCGACCGTATCAGTTATTACAAGGAATGATGAATTGTTTTCACGAACCACAGACCTTGTGGTTATCGGTACAAATTTATGTCAGTTGAGCTAAGCTCTTGTTGGCACATGCTAACTTTGACAAGAAAATAGTATCTTACATCTATTCAATTATGGTCAAATTAACAACTCTAATTTGAACTTTGAGTTTAAGGTTTTTGACGCTCATAGTTTCGTTCATAACGAAACCAAAATTATTTACTAAGAAATGAATTTACCAAACAAAATATCACTGAATCATAAGTAAATTTTAAAATGAGGAACAAAATCCGAATTGTATACGAGTTCAAACTTTTCTTTAATCCGAACACAAAAATATATGACACCTTGTTGATGTTGGGTTTTATGCCCTAAAACTCGTAGATAGTAAATGTACTTTTGACCGAACGTTAATAAAGTGATGTATTATTCAATGTTTGTATTATATCTTGTCTTATTAACCCTAATCCAATAAACTAAACATCCAAGGCTAATAGAATGAGGCTTGAACTAGTATGTAGGGACATACAGGGATCAATGTTCAAGTTTTAGCCTAAAGGGTCTGTAGTATAGGGATAAGGCTGGGTACCTTATCCTGGTAACACTATGGATACGGCTCGCTTTGTATATTGATACAAACGTAGTGATCCAATGCGTTCATGTGGTTGACATGCGAGTGGGGGTATCCTGTGCAATGAGTTTGCACAAAGACCGTACCGCGAAATAGTTAACCACTAACTGTAACACCGTTAGTTAGCTCGGTTTCTATTTCACTAGGATGACCTAGGCAACTTGGCCTTAATCCTGAGTGGATTATGGACTTCTGTCCATGAGGGATTGTCCTTTTATTTGTACGGGTGAGAGTGGCCTCTTCGCCGACTCAATAAGCCTACCATTTTGGGGACAAGACCGAGTGGGGAGCTGGGAACGTAGTCTTACAAGATGGAATTCACTCCTTCCCGATATTAGGGCAAGTAGAGGTGTATTCCCTTAAGTGGTGTCTCCGGGTCTTGAACAATGGGTCCTACCCTCTTTATGGCACGAGAGGGATTTCTGTTTGCTGGTTGGACCACAAACAGGTTGTTCATTAGAGGAGCACTGGTACTTAAGGACCAAGAGGTAGCCCAGGGGTAAAACGGTAATTTTACCTAGCTGGGGTACGAGCACACGTGAAGGGCTAACTTGCTGTTGACGGTCTATATCCGTGGACACAGAAATATATCTACAGTGAGAAGAGTGCAGATGTGGTTCTTTAGTGGAGTGAACCACAGTTAACGAATATTGATTAACTTGGTTAATGAGTTTAGCCAACTAATCTCATATCGTTGGAGCTTCTGATCTGTAGGTCCATTAGGTCCCACCGGTAGCTCATTTAGGGCGTTGAGGTAAAATTCTAAGGAAGGATTGAATATTCGAAGGTGTTCGAATATTAAACTAAAATATGAATTTGATTCATATTCAAACTATAGGTTATAATTAATGTGCATTGGATGTACATTAATACTATAGTTTCATGAGAGAGAATAATAATAATTGAATATATGATGTTCAATTTTATTATTTTAAAATTAATTAATTTTTGAATTAGTTAATTGTTCTAGTTTAATTAAATTTGATTTAATTGAACTATAAGATAAGAGGGATATTAATTTAAATTCGATTTAAATTAATGTTATTTTAATTAATATTGATTAATTATAATTTAAAATTATGATTTTAAATTCTGATTAATTAAAAATATCAGGTAACTGATATTTCAGTTACCTGATATTATGTGAGGTGGCATTTTCTCCTCAGGTTTAGGTTAAAAGAAAGTGTCAAGAGGCAGTTTAGGAACTACCTCGCATTCACGCCTCCCTCACGCTTGCCCTCTTGCTCTCTCTCGTTGTGATTCTCTCCTCCATCTGTGATACAGAGAAGAATTCCAGAAAAAAAAAAAAGAAAGCCTTAGAATTCTCGGTTCCCACAAGCCGCTCAATACTAGTCCCAAGGAGAATACCGGTGAAACCTTTTTGGTGGTGTTCGTGTCTCTTTTTCCAGCAAAGAGAAGTGATTTTGTTGCTGTATTTTCAAGTTTATCAAAGATTTTTGGCGAAGTAGTTCAAGAAATCTTCAAGGGTAAGTCATTCTTGAACCCTAGGATCATTAGGATCCAATTCTAGATTAAGATCTAGAGTTTTTCCTTGTTTATTAGCATGCTTATATCTGTTTTACAGCACTTATTTTGTCTGTAATGCTCGCTGTAAAATTTATTTCTTTTGTTGTCGTATTGGTATCCCAATCGGCGTTTTATTCGAAAAGGTCTCTGTTGTCTTCCGCTGCGAAAATGGCTTTTATCCCTTCAGTTGAGAGAGTGAGCAAGAAAAGGAAATTTCAGATAATGTTTAATTATCATATTTTCTGAAATAGCCAAATCCTCTAGGGTTATTAAAAAAGAGAAACAATTGGGGAATAAAATCACATATATACAATATAATTTTGATATTTTATTCCACAAATAGTTGAAATGAATATTTCCAAATCTGACTCCAATAGAATTCTCCAATTATTTCTTTTATTATTAAATATATGTTTTATAATTTTCTGTTTTTATATTAATGAAAAGTATTAAATATTTTAATTAACTATATATTATATTTTCCTTTTCAAAAATCTATTATGTTTTTTATTTAATGCATTTCATTTCACTAATCTCTTGTATCATATTGTGTCAAATCAGCCAAACCGAGCATAACTCAGTCGACATTTGAATTATCCTCGACCAAGAGGTCTGAGGGTCGAATCTCCAACCCCAAAATGTTGATGATGCTAAATTATAAAAATTACCCCTAAACTATGGGGTTTGTTTCAGAAATGCCCTTGAACTTTGAAAAGTTTAAAAAATACCCCTGAACTTTAAAAAATGTTTCAAAAATATCATTGCCGTTAATTTTGGATGGAAACCGTTAAAGTTTCAGTTTCAAAAATACCCTTGAACTTTCAAAAAAATTTAAAAAATACCCTTTATTGAAAAATGTTTCTTCTTTTTTCATCATCTCACCGTAAATAAGGTTGTCTTCAACACAAGACCAAATAAAAATAGACTTTATGAAATCGAATTTTCTCTTTTAAAAAGTGTAAAGAAGATAAGTGTGAGAAAACAACATATATATGTATACATATTATTTCCTTTTTGCTCTCTCTGTTTGTGTATGTTAGTGACGAGAAGAATAATTCTTTATAAGATTGTGAGTTTGACCCAATTTATAAGATTAATTAATCAAAAGTTTTATGTATGATTTTGTTCTTATTGATATTTAAGAATTTTTAGAATCCGTATACAACAATAGTTTCATTTATTTTTCATAAAATGAATATAAAGAAAGTTAATGGGTAATGGTTGGTGAGGAAATAATATTGAATAGGCTACCAACAAATGAAGTCAAACACATGTAGAATTTGAAGAACAAAACAAAAGTCATCTTGAAGTTTCGACACGAAAATCTAGTCAAGTTCTTGGGGTGTGTTGAAAGAGAAGAAAAGCTCAAGATTATGAATACATGACAAATAAGTAAAGTTTCTCATTAATTTTCATGGATGAAGAATTAATTCACGGTGGGAGAAGGAAAAGAAAAGCATTTTTCAATAAGGGTATTTTTTTTTTAAAGTTCAGGGGTATTTTTGAAACTGAAACTTTAACGATTTGTATCCAAAATTAACAATAAGGGTATTTTTGAAATATTTTTCAAAGTCCATGGGTGTTTTCGAAACTTTTTAAAGTTAAGGGACATTTTCTAAACGAACCCCATTATTCAGGGGTATTTTTTATAATTTAGCCCAAAAAAAATTGTGTCAAATCATCATGTATTAATTCGATCAAAATATTATACTAACATTTAAGTAAAGTATTAATATCAATTAGAGCATAGTTCAACGGGTTAAATTCATAAATTTGAATTCCCATTATTACATGTTGTGGAACTCTTGAAAATAAATAAATAAATTGCTAACGAAAAAAATACTTATTAAGTTCAATAATGTAATTGATAATTTTTATAGTGAAATATTAAATAAACACTACCATCAAATTTTATAATTTAATATTTTCAAAAAAAAATTATAATTTAACCTTTTTCTTTTTTCTTTTTTGGAAAAATATTTAATAGATTAACGAAAACTATGTTCCCGTTTGATAACCATTTTATTTTTTGTTTTTAGTTTTTGAAATTTAAGTCTACAAACACTATTTTCCACTCATAAATTTTTCTGTGTTATTATTTATTTATCTTCTTTCCATGTTTTCTAAAACCAAGTTTTGAAAACTAAAAAAAGTTGTTTTATTATTATTTTTTTAATTTGGTTAGGAATGCAAATGTGTCATTTAACAAATATGAAAACCATTCTAAGAAAATTATGAGAAATCAAGCTTAATTTTCAAAAACCAAAAAACAGAAATCAAATGATTATCAAACGGGGCAGTAGTTTTAAAAAACTTGTTTTTTATTTGGAATTTAGCTAGCAATTCAAATATATCATTGACAAAGATGAAAACCATGGTAAGAAAACTAGGAGAAAACAAACATAATTTTCAAAAACCAAAATCCAAATGATTATCAAACGGATCAACCATTTTCAAAAATTATTCCTAGGAAAACTTGGTGTTAGGAAGTGAAGGAATTTGTATAATATGTGATGAGTGAAGTAAAAACCAAGTCTTTTTATATTATATATTTTTAACTCATTCAAAAGAAAAATCCAAACATATATATCAAATTGTAATTTAGTAGTGATGGCTACAAGCAGCTTGAGGATTTGTTGAATTCAAAAGTTGGGTTTGTCTCAACTCAAGTCAATCATCTCTATCAATCAATGTGAAGGAATTTGACAAATTTTATTGTTAAAAAACACAAGAGCCTAAGATCAGTCCACAGCCACCATGAAATCTTATCCACATTCCCAATGGATGGTATATTGCTTTTGGTCCAAGTGTCTCTCTTTACATAACCCAAGGTATAAGGAAGACAATTTAGGTTTGTCTTTGATTAAAAAATAATATTAAAAAAAAATCTCCATATCTTATATATATATATATATATATATGAAAACACCTTACGAGTATGAGTGTACATGGGTTGGGTTGGGTTGGGTTAAGGGGATTTTTTGGACCAACCCGAAAATTGGTAATCCAGAAGAACCGAATAAAGTTGGCAACCCAACCCAACCCTTTTATTTCGGGTTGGGTCGGGTCGGGTCACCAAATTGTTCTATTTTTTTTTTAAATTAAATTAAACTCAAATCTCAATTTTCAATTTGAAAATACACCAAATTCAATTTTTACATCTAATCGATCCTAACACAAAATATATAGTTTTCTTTAAATAAAAACAAGTTCCAAAAAAGTTGAACAAAAAAAAAAAAAAACATATATAAAACATAAGGAATTCGGTTTGGTTTGGGTTGAGCCCAACCCAAGATAACCCAACACGAGAACCGAACCAATTTTTGGTTTTGAAAAAAAAAAAAAACAATCCAACCCAAACCAAAAAAATTTCTAACCCAATCCAACCTTTACGGTTTGGATTGGATTATTCGGGTTGTTCAGATCACCGAGTTACTTGTAAACCCCTACTTAAGATGGAAGATCTTATACATGATTTTATATGAAACATTTTTATATTATCTTTTTTGTTTTAGGAAAGGTTGTCAACCTTCATCAATTTATTATAGTTTTGGTAACAAATGAAAAATGGTCCCACTTGTCGATGTTGACATGTTGAAAACACCTTACGATCCATTTGAATTGTCAAAGAGTACTAAAAAATATTAATATTGACAAGATATTATATATGTATTACAATAGTCTCTTTGTTCATTAAACACATTTTCAAAGATGACGAAAATTATTATTGCTTTCCAATTCAATTGATAAGAAGAATTAGTTGCGTGACCGCTTTTAAGTTTTAAGTAAGGGTGTTCACAAGTCGATTTCCCACGTCAATGGATTGAAAGATTTGGTGTGTTTTGAAAGCCAGAATCCCACATTGAAAAGATAAGTGAAGACCTCACAATTTATAAACTACAAGTGTAGCAGTCAGATTTAGAAAAAAAAAATAGGGGGGAAAAGGTGGGCACAAGCCCGGTCAAAAAAGGAAAATGGGGGAAAACTTCCCCCCAATTCGGTCAATTGATCGTGTATTTAAAAAAAAAATGTCAGATTTTTTTTCTCTTTCTCACGCAACCCCCTCTCCCTCACGCTTTTTCTCTCCCTCTCTCGACTCCATCTCTCTCTCTCTCCCTCTCTCGTTTTCGTCTCTCTCTCTAACCCGACTCTCTCTCTCTCCGCCGCACGCCGTCGATAACAGCCTCACGCTGCTGCCGTCGCCACGTTCTGCCAGCCAGTCGCGCACGCCGCCGCCACCGCGTCCAGATTTGTTTATTTCTTCGTCGCTCGGATCTAATTACCGCCGTCACTGCCTTAAGACAAATAGCCACTCGTCTCTTGAGCGTTCGACGATTACAGCTGGTGGGTAAGAAGGGTGTAGTTCAGATGTAATTAGTCTTTTGTCTTTTAATTGAATATCTAATAATGTTGAGACTTAACCCAAGGTGTTCGTAGTGAGTGGTGGTTGAATTCATAAAGGCGGGGTGAAATTGGAGATTGGACAACGAGCAGTAGTTTGACTTGGGTGAGTTTTCGATCCTCTCAAGCTTTGTGTTTTAGGAGATTAATTGAGATTGTTATGCCTCTGATGTGTGAATATAATTTTATGTGTTAATAGACGATTATTTCGCACCACGTGGTTGGCGTTGTATCAAGTGTTTGGGTGATTTCAATCAAGCTTAGTTACCTCGATGTAAGTAACTTACTGCATTAGAAAGAAATGTTTAAGCATGGAAACGACTGTTTGCTCCTAGCATGAGTTGATGATATATACTTGGACTGAGATTGAGGTGTTATGGATACGGTTATCTTCCGAATTCTGGTTGCTGTGTACTTTGCTATGTGATAGATGAAAGTGCTTGACTGTTTATATTATAAGTTGACTAGTAATGATTGTGGACAACGGGGAGTTTGTGTTTTATCTCTGTTTAGGGGTGTTGATGCCGCCTTCGTTCTTGTTCTTGAGATTGTTTGAGTAGGGATGGTGCATAACAGTTTAGCCTGTCAGTATTCTCCGTAAAAGAAAAGGGTTTGGTTAACTGGGTTGCGGTTAAAATCAGCAGGTGTTAAGGGGGTCTTAAAGGGAAAAGGATTAAGAAAGGGAAAAGAATAGGCTAGTTGCCTTAGAAGAGGGTCGTGTCAATTAAACACCTAGGACTGAGATGTAATAGACTGAAATGAGGGGCTTAATGGGCGGGACTTGGCTTCGCAGACTATGTGCCATTTACTATCTGTGGAAGTTAACTTCTGACTTAAACTTATGAACGCCCCACCAGTGAAATGGTAGTATAGAGCGCTACGCGCCCATTAGTGCCTTGAGGGATGAGACTCAGCTCCACTGACTGGGTGCCTTCTACCATCAGTAGGAGTAAAGACCTCCCAAAACACCCACCTGTGCACTACCAGTGAGTTGACAAACTTATATATAGGTGAGTTAATTGATCACGAGGCCCGAACTTCAAATAAATGAAATGAAATGAAATAGAATGAAATGAACGAAAATGAGATGACTTAACCCTTAGGCCCTTAACTCGAATAAAATGTTGAAAACATTGGTAGATGCAAATGTCTAGTAGTATTGCTACTTACTGAGTATTTTCTTAAATACTCATTCTTTTCCCTAACATTTAACTGCAGGTAGAGGTAAAAGTGTACAGAACGCGTGACAGAGTGCTGCAGAGCGAGTCATGGATTTCGTTAGGATAGTCTTCCGCATTTTATGTTTTTCGAAAACTCTTCTTTTTTGTTCTCGTATTGCAATTGTTTAAGGTTTATTCTGCTATATGTTTTGCTTGAATAGCTAAAGGTTTCTTTTTGTTCTGTTTTAACTGGGATCCAAGGCTGAAAAGATTCGCAAAATTTCTAAGTATATTTTACTTTAAATGTCATTTCATCGCTGTCCTTAGAAGTAAAATGATATGTATGTAGTAACGGCTCTAGGATCTAGGCATGAAAGGTTGGGTCGTTACAACAAGGGTCATCCCACTCATTGCCAATTGGTTATGAAATGGAAGCTCATGTTATTTGATATAGTATCAGAGCTCATTAAACCCAAACGATGATACCTATCTCCCATATAGAAATTTAATTAATTTGTGATTTGTGATGATGTCAGTTGAACTATGTTCATGTTGGCAATTTCGATCCACTTGAAATGTTAGACTGGTCAGTCTCATTCATCTACATGTCCAAAAGAAAAGAGATTTGAATTGAAAGAATTTTAGAAAGTTAAAGAATAAAAGTATAAGAACATATTGTACGATAATTTTTTTTTTTAAAAAAAAAAAAAAAAAGTTGGTTTTCTTTGTTTTCCAACGATTTATAAACATTTTGTATGTGTTAATCCGAACATAGTTTAATTGATCCGGCTATACTTTGGTCGATCAAATGTTTAAATTCTTACCATACATATTATTAAACTAGAAAAAACATTTTATTATAAAATAATTTAAAATTTTTCTTAAAAAACTAAAATATATATATATAAATTAAGAATAATAACTAGACTTAATTTTAAAAACAATAAATAAATAAATAAATAAATATATTTTAGTCCTTGATATTTGAGACCCTTTTCAATTTTATACTCTAATTTTTGAAAAGTTTGAATTTCATTCCTTATTTACTAAATTCTTTCCATTTAAGTATTTGCAAATTACGATCAATATTTTGATGGGTGTCAGCTTTCAAAACACGCAAACAGGTTCAATTGATTTTTTTTTTTTTTTTTTTTTGAAATATAAGTTTAATAACATTTGGAGACTCCACATTTTCTTTACTAAAAAAAGTAAATAGACGTGATAATATATAGTCGAACACATACTAAAGAAAAAGAATTATCACTAAATTGGAATAAGAGATGGTTTGATTTAATATGAGAATCAAACTCTAAATTGAAATAATCAAATATATTCAAGCATTATCAATAAATAAATAAATAGATAAATATATATATATATATATATATATATATATATATATATAAAAGCTTGGATAATCATTTGATTTTTTATTTTTCATTTTTGAAAATTATGTTTGGTTTTTTCCTAATTTTCTTACCATAGTTTTTATCTTTGTTAAGGACACATTTGAATTCCTAGTCAAATTCCATAAAAAAAAAACAAGTTTTTGAATTTTTTTTTTTTTTTTAAGTTTTCAAAACTTAACTTGATTTTAAAAATATGAAAAGAATGTAGATAACAAAACAAATAAACTTATAGATGGTAGTATTGTTTTATAAGTTTTATTTTAAAAATAAAAAACAGAATACCAAATAGTTATCAAACGAGGCCACGATTATTTATTTATTTATTTATTTGACATTTTCAATATGTTTTTTTTTTCCATTCACTAAATAGATTCACATATTCAATGCATTTCACTTGTAGAGTCTCCTTTTGACTATTTTTAATATATATATATAGTTCAAGTCTTTATGACACGACTCCTTTTCCAATCTACTTTTTTGACCTTTTTCTTTTTGTCCCCTTAAAAAAATATTATTTGAAGCAAAATAATTACCAAGTCTTCTCAAGCTACATATTGGATTTTAGTATATTATTTCAAATTCATTCATTACATGAATTTTGACTTTTGAAATTTATTCCACAATTTAATCACGAGATATACAAGCCTAATTAAACTTCTCAACTTTGAATTTTTTTCCCAACCCATAAACTAATTCTAAATTTTCCAAATTGACCCTTTCAATCATTCATTCACTAAATTCAATGGACATCTTATAAAATTACCTCTTTTTCCATTTATTTTGACTTTTTTCCTCATCAAAGTATTATTATTATTAGGTTAAATTACATGTTTAGTTCTTAAACTTTCAGAATTGTATCAATTTAGTCCCTGAAGTTTAAAAAGTTTTAAATAGGTTCTCAAACTTTTAATTTTGTTTTCAATAGGTCCATGTCGAAGTCTTTAAACTTTCATTTTTGTGTCCAATAGGTCCCTCAACTTTTAATTTTGTGTCTAAAAATTCTTTGACTTATTCAACATTTTTTAAAATTTAGAAGTCTACTAGATACAAAATTGGAAGTTTAGAGTCTAAATAGACATAAAATTCAATTATATATATAGTAGATTGGTTAATTTTTAAAAATACCAAATATATCAGGGACCTATTAGAAACAAAATTGAAAGTTCAATGACCTATTAGGCATTTTTAAAGTTCAGAAACCTATTAGAAACTTTTTAAAGTTCAGGGACATAATTGAAACAACCCTGAAAGTTCAGGCACTTGTAATAAAACCTTATTATTATTATTATTATTAGTTCAATAACATATGAGAGTAGAGATTTGCACCTTTGATCTTTTTGTCGTTGGTACATATCTTTAACCAGTTGAATTATGTTTAGATAAATCATCAATAAATTATTTATTAGCTAAGAGTTTTGAAAAATCAATTACAAGGTAATGAGATGAAACCTCATTCAATCGATAGAAGGTGGATGAAATAAACGAGGGTAAATAATAATGACATAGAAGCATAATTTGAAGTAAATTTCTTTTATGTAATATTGTCTCTTTAAAGAAACATATTTATGAGATTGGAGATTAAGTTGAATATAATATATAATTGTCAAAGAGATGCTAACCTGAGTATAGATCAGCCATTTAAGACATTTACTTCTTCTTAGTGTTTAAGACATATAGTACATCATTTAAGAGATTTGATATTAGATTTTTTCCAAAAAAAAAAAAAAAAAAAAAAAAAGTGGATCTTTTTTTTCTTTGGGTTCATTATCAAAGCACTATCCCCTTTTGACCATGTGTTAAATGACATGTTTAGAAACTTTTATTCTTACTAAAAGTATTTGGTAAGAATTTGAAAGAAAGGCTAAAGAAGGTCAATAGACATGATAGAAAAGGTTGAAAAAAGAAGGCACACTTTGATGTGGATATGGGAGTTCCAACAAGTTGCATAAACATGATAAAGTGTATTGGGTCAAGTCAATTTTTAAGAATCAAATTAGTATTTGGCTTTTTTGATTTGATTCTTCAAAATCTATTTGTGTCACATGGAATCAAACTAGTGGCATTTTCCTTTTCATTTAAGAAATAAAACTTGAGCCCCATGATGGGATGGGATTTAGATATGGTTTTAATGAACAAAAGCTAATAAGATTTTAACCAATTTTCCTTTTCATTTCTATTTTTTTTTTAAATTAAGTTTATCAAAATTATTTGCCACAAGCACATAGCTCAAGTGGGATAAGTCTTGTACACTTGACCAAGAAGTTAGAGGATCAAATCTCTCCCACCCACAACATCTTGTCAAAAGAAAAAAAAAAAATCATGAAAACTATTTTCACCCTATTTTCACCCATGTGCTCTTCTTTTTTATTTGAATATATGATTTAATTTAGGGGTCATTTCATTCCATTTAATATCTATGAGAATAAGATGTAAAGAATGATAACTATGTTTGGTGTTGCATGAGAATGTTATTAGATTTTTATATCAATAAATGAAATTTATTTCTGGTTCATACAGATTACTTTTAAAAATTTTAGTTTAGATTTATGCAAATAATTTTGCTTACTATACCCATAACATGAAGGGAAAAAAAGGATAAATACACAAAAACTAGGAAAGAACAAGAAAAAAAAAGACATAAAAGTAGGAAATAAGAAAACAAAATAAAAAAGCAAAAAGAGTGAATAAAAAGAAGAAAAAAAATAACACAAGGAAAAAAGAAGGATAAATAACAGAAGAATAAAAGGAAATATAATAATTGTTGATGCCAAAATCTAGACATGCAAAACTCACCTGACCTTCACGTGACACCAATAGTAAATTTGTTTGAGAGGGAGAAGACGTGACATGCAAGACAAGGTAAACCTGCACACGTATGGTGTTTGCCATGCTTAAGTCAACAAGGAGAAAGATGGGAAGCAAAGTGAAAGAGCAAGAGTAAAATGAGCGTTTAGAGAATGAGTTTTGGATCATTTCTTTAGTGACGAAGAAGGGTTTATATACATTTTCTTGCCTTATGGTTTCTAGACATCTCCAGTCTAATCGGGCTAAACTAGGTTGAACCGGGGCGGCCAAGGACACCAGGGACCAAACAGAGAGGGAGAGACTCAGCCCACACGAGTGGGCCAACCATAGCCTCGGCCTCAGCCCAAGGCCGAGGCCGAGCATGGCTCAATCCCTTCAGCTCACCTTCCTTCAGGGTCCGCTTCCTGGTCATGTTTCTGGGTTGGTGTTGTGCTGTCATGCATAGTTCCTGAATTCCGGAGTGGTCCAGAATTATCTATAACATTAAGGCCCACTCTTGAATTGAGATTTAGGTGTGACTTATTGCAATAGGTTGATCTCCTTAAGCCCGATTTAAGAGTAAAGATTTTCCCCTTGTGTTGATTCATATGTTGGTCTCTCGTTATCCTACAAGTGAAGACAAAACTAGACAAAGCAAAAGCTTCTTGAACAGGGGTTAGGTAGTAAGGGGCTGAAGAAATAACCCGACCTCAACCTCGGCCTAGGGATGAGGCCGAGGCTAACGTTTGGAGCGAGTCCAAACTTTCGTGCCTTTCATCTCTCCTTTTGGACTTTGTTCAATCCATTTCTCTGTTTTGAAGCCCCATATGTAAGTGCTTCTCTCACTTAGCCATTTATGTGGCACACGTGGTAAAACTATAGGGTCGGCCTCGACCACCTTTCATATTATTGAATTTTTTTAGTTCCTGCATCGAAATGTTAATTTCTGTAAAAGAAAAATAAGGGAAGAGGCTAGGGTCGGTCTCAGCCTCAAGTCCCTTGAAAGTTTAGCATGGGTCGTGCACTTAATGTCTCAGGCTCGCATGTAATAGTGTGAGCTCTAAGCATGGACACTTAGGCTCGCATGTAGGCGTGGGCTCTAAGTTGGAAGGCTTAGGCTCGCATGTAGGCGAGAGCACCAAGCTCCAGGGCTCGGGCTCACATGTAGGCGTGGACACTAAGCTGGAAAGCTTAAGCTCACATGTAGGAGTGGGCTCTAAGGCTTAGGCTCGCATGTAGGCATGGGCACTAAGCATGGAAGCTTAGGCTCGCATGTAGGCGTGGGCACCAAGCCAAAGGGCTCGAGCTCCCATGAAGGCGTGGGCACTAAGCTCTGCCATCTTTGGTCGGCCTCGACTCCGCATTATTCGTCTTGTAGTCGTTGTTCATCTTGGTGACCTCTGCGTGTAACCCTCCTCTCGTGATTTCTGCGGGTGATGGTTATTTTCGAAAAGTTGTGTGTCTGGATTCTAGTTTCTCTTCTCCAACCTCTTACTCGTTAGGTAACTGATGCGCATATCTCAATATCAAGCCTTCTCCCCCACAGACGGTGCCAACTGTTGACGCCAAAATCCGAGTAGAGAGAACTCACATGAACTTCACGTGCCACTAATTGATGTGAACCAAGCTACATCTATTGTCATGCCTCAAGGTCCAATTACAAGGTCGAGAGCCAAGAAGCTACAACAAGCATTAATCACCTATATTCAAGCTACGGTGAGCTCGACAAAGGACGTTCAAGGAGATGTTGGACTATTTCCCTACACTATTTCCAAAGTTGAAATTCAAGATGGAGACACGTTAAATGCATTTTGACTTGCATTTAATGAACTGTAGTTGGCTTTATGGAACTTAAGTTTAAACTACTCCAAGTGAAGCTTCAATTAACATGGGAGGTTACAAAGAACTCAAAGCTGATCAAAGGAGCTTAATTCTCGGATTTATGGCCCTCCATTATGTAATTTTCAGTTTTTAAGTCTTTTTCATAACTTATAGGTTACATTTGAGTAGTGGCTGATTATGGGCTTTAATATTGTGGAGGTTACACTCTTAAATATGCCATTTAAGCTGAATTTAGGTTATATTTTGAAGGCTATAAAAAGCCATCTTGGATGTAACACAAACCAGAATATTTTGAGTGAAAGATATTGAGTTTTCTCTTAGCTTTGTGTTGAGCTGAGTTTTTTTTTTTCAAATTGTGCAATTTATTGTGTTTAGATCTTGCATGCTAGAGTCATTCAAGTGGTGTTGATCAAACCTCTTGTGGAGTGATTCGAATCACGAGTTTAGAAACAAGTTTTCTTTACTCTTGATCTTGATCATCAAGGTAATCTGTCTCAAAACTTTTCCTTGGGTTGGTTCCATATTGTTCTTTGGGGTTTTCAAATTTGAGATCTAAAGGTCTTGTTTTTTAGCAAGGTTGTTAGATCCATATCTTGGGGGTTTCATAACATTTGGTATCAGAGCTTTAGGCTCTTTGATCGGACATATGTTTCCTTGCGTTTCTCTTTTTGTTCTATTTGTTCTTTTTCTTCTGTTTTCGTAAATCCGCGCATCTTGTTCTGCTGTCAGAAAAATACAAAAAAAAAGTATTATTTCCGTTTTTCAATTCATGTTCTTGTCTTCTACAAAGTTTTAGATTGGAGTTTGATCTACAACTCTTCCTTCTTTGAGAACTTCTAAATCGGTTTGCTTCTGGGAGATTTAGGCATATTTTGAAAATCTGTCAAAAGAAAACTGTACAATCTGAGATCTAATTCTTGCTGATTCCTTTGTATTCATTGTTTGAAATCATGTTGATCTGAATGTTATAATGTTAATTTTCTCTTCTTAGATTCAGATCTGACCGTTTAAAGTTCCAACATATCAGTTACATCTAGAATTCAAACAAAAGAAAATCGTTGGGCATTAAATGTGGCAGTTACAATTGGGCTTATTCAATACTCTTTTGTGCTGTTATATTTAACTCCTATCTGTTACTAAGGCTGAATTAAACACCATTATTCATCATTTGGCTGGAGTTAACATCATCTTTATCAATTTTTGAATTCAACTTTGTAACTACTTTGCATACCATTTCAATTCTGTCCAACTTTGTTTCTCTTTGTTCTAAGTTTGTTTCTTTCTTCCCTAATCATATTCCAATATTTTTTTTTCTTAAACTTGTTTCTTTGTTGTTATTCGGATTGCTCCTTTAATACCTTTGATTTTGTTCTAAGTGTGTGGACTAATCACTTGAATTGCACTACTTAGCTCTTTAACTTTGCTAGACTCAATACCAATCTGTTTTGAAGTGTGATTTGTGTGTGCCAATTTGTGAGGGTGTGATTGTAAGGGAGTGGTACATTGTTTTGAGTGTTGAGTGTTAAACACGAGTGGTCTTCATTAACGAGTGAAACGTGAGAGGGAGCGCTTGTGAGGTCCATTACTATTTTTTTGTCACTTAACTTTGTTTTGTAGTATGGAAAATCATGAGAACGATCCTAACATTACTGAAGCACGGATGAGAGAGGCACAACAAGGAACCATGGAAAGAATGATTCGTGGTATAGAAGAGTTGTCCGAACGCATGGGAAGGTTGGAGGCTCAGTACCAACCTCGTGAGAGAATTCCACCACCACGTATTGACAATGATCGAGAGGATGACTATGAGGGTGATGGTTCCGATCAACCAGATGATGACCAAGTTACCTTGGTAGCGGTTCCAAGAGGTAGACTAAGACGTGCTGGTCGTGGCATGGAAAGAGGGCGAGGTCGTGGACGAGGACATCATATTTTCCAACAACGAGTTCCTCAATATGAAGGAGTTGATCGAAATGTGGGTAACATCAAATTGAAGCTTCCAAAGTGAAGGGAATAAAAGTCCCCACGCAGCGGAAGCGCATCGATTGGACCTTACGCAGTATATTAATTAACATTAAAATACCGTTACGATAACTCAAACAAAACTTTATACATGCTTTAAAGTTGCTGTAAAATCGGTTTAAACATGCTAAAATAAATCTAAATTTACTTTAAAAACTTTTCTAACGAAAAGAGGAAGAACCGTTACAAACCTCCGTTGTAGACTTGACCGTTCTTCGCCAACGACGCTCCAACGAACGAAAACGCAGCAGCCGCCTTTGTTTTTCTTCGCTGGAAATTCCTTCTTGATTGACACAATAACCACAGAGGTTACACCGGTATGTCTCTAAGTCTAGGAGGCCAAAGACTTGTGGGAGTCTTTCTCTAAGAGGGAGGCTAGAGAGAATTCTAGGTCTTGTCTTTCAAGAGTGTCAAGTGTCATGACCAATTAGGTCTAGTGTTCTATTTATAGAAGAGAGACCATGAATAAAATATTCAATTAAATCAATCTTTTCCAAAATTGATTCAATCTTATTCCTTAATTAATCAATCATGATCAATCAATTCATCAATTGATTAATCTTTTCCATAAATGACTAATTTCTTCCATAAGCAATTAGATCATTCCCATAAATGATTAATCACTTCCTTAAGTGATTAATTATTTACATAATTGATTAATTCATGGTTAATGAATTCTTTAATTAATTAACCACCAATTAAATATCACATATTTAATTTCCGGCCTTGAATTAATTAATTTTGCCCAAACACATTTTAGGACTTAATTTAATTAATTCATTATTTGAACTCTTTCAATCTTCCATAAATTTATATTTGAACTTCTTCAAATATTAATTTCTCTCACAATAATATATCAATATATATTATATTTATTTCCCTTAGTAAATTGAACATTTTCAATTTACATTTAATTACTTAGTTGCCTCAAATTACTTTACGAGCTACCAGTGGGACCTTATGGACATGCAGATCAGAAGCTCCAACGATGTGAGATTAATTGGTTAAACTCATTAACCACAATAATCAATATTCGTTAACTGTGTGTACATTCCACTATAGACTCACAGTTGCACTCTTCTCACTGCAGACATATTTTCTGTGTCCACGGAACTTAGACCAATATCGACTAGTTAGTCCTTCACGAGTGTCCGTAACACCAGCTGGGTCAAATTACCGTTTTACCCCTGGGTCACCTCTATTTCCTTAAGTGCCAATTCTCCTCTAATGAACAATCTGTTTATGGTCCAACCATCAAACAGAAAACCCTCTCGTGCCATTGAGAGGGTAGGGCCCTTTGTTCAAGACTCGGAGTAACCACTTAAGGGAACACTCATCTGCTTCCCTAAAGTCGGGAAGGAGTGAATTCCATCTTGTACGATTATGTTCCCAGCTCCCCATTCGATCTTGTCCCCAAAGTGGTAGGCTTATTGAGTCGGCGTATTGGCCACTCTCACCCATACAAATCAAAGGACAATCTCTCATGAGCAGGAGTCCATAATCAACTCAGGATTAAGACTAAGTTGTCTAGGTCGTCCTAGTGAAAATAGAAAACCAACTAGTTAACGGTGTTATAACTAGTGATTACTATTTCGCGGTCCGGTCTTATGCAAACTCATTGCATAGGATACCCCCACTCGCATGTCTCCTACACGAACGCGTTGGATCGCAGCGTTTGTATCAAATACAAAGTGGGCCGTATCCATAGTGTCACCAGGATAAGGCACCCAGTCTTATCCCTATACTATAGACCCTTTAGGCTGTTTCTTGAACAATGATCCCATATGTCGCTACATATAGTTCAAGACTCATATTACAGCCTCGGATGTCTAGTTTATTGGATTAGGGTTATTATTAGGCAAAGACAAATATAAAATAACTAATAACAATTAATGGAAAAATATATCAATATTATTTCATTAATATCCGGTCAACGGTTACATTCACTATCTACGAGTTTTAGGGCATAAAACCCAACACAAAGTTCTATGGCAAAACCGATCCGGAGGAATACCTTGAATGGGAGAAGTCAGTGGAGTCCGTATTCAATTGCCATAATTTCAGTGATGAAAAGAAGGTAATATTATGTGTTGCTCAATTTAAACAATATGCTCAAACATGGTGGGATAAGTTGATGTCAAGTAGGAGAAGAAATCTTGAGGCACCGATCGATGATTGGTACGAGTTCAAGGAGCCCATGAGGAAGCGTTTTGTTCCGAAACATTTTCAACGGGACATGGCGCAAAAGCTTCAAGCATTGAAACAAGGAAGTAAGTCCGTGGAGGATTATTACAAGGAGATGGATACGTTGATGGATCGACTTGATATAGATGAGGACATGGAGAATCTCATGGCACGGTTTCTTAATGGGCTAAACACGGAGATTGCAGACAAGGTTGATCTACAACCTTATTTTGACATTGAAGAGATGCTGCATATTGCAATCAAAATTGAGAGGCAACTCCAACGAAAGTCTCGACGGTATTCTTCTAAACACTTTTCCAACTCTAGCTCATCATGGAAAAGGGATAGTAAGAGTATTGATTATAAGCCTAGAAACCGAGAGGGGTATGAGAAACCTAAAGAGAAGTTTGAAAAAGGGGAGAGTTCCAAAAAGGGGAAAGAAAAGGTAGATGAATCTAATGTGCGAAATAGGGATTTGAAGTGTTGGAAATGTCAAGGGGTAGGTCATTATAGTAGAGATTGTCCAAATAGGAGAACGATGATCCTTAGAGAGGGAGAGTATTTGACGGAGGATGAAGAGGAAGATGAGGTCATAGAGGAAGGAAAAACAGAGTGTGAAAGTGATGAGTTTAGTGAAGAGGATCCTGCTTCTATGTCCTTAGTCACTAGGAGAGCTTTAAACACCCAAATTAAGGAGGATAGTCTAGACCAAAGGGAGAACTTATTTCACACTAGGTGCCTTGTTCAATCTGTACCTTGTAGTGTGGTTATCGATAGTGGTAGTTGTACCAATGTTGTGAGTTCCATTCTGGTCAAGAGACTTAATTTAGAGACCAAACCCCATCTTAGACCATATAGGCTTCAATGGTTGAATGATTGTGGGGAGGTAAGGGTAAGTAGGCAAGCTCTTGTTTCTTTTACCATTGGGAAGTATGTTGATGATGTTTTGTGTGATGTTGTATCCATGCATGCTGGGGATTTATTGTTGGGGAGACCTTGGCAATTTGATCGTCGGGTAGTCTATGATGGGTATGCTAATCGTTACTCTTTTACTCAATGGGAGAAAAACTACTCTTGTACCTTTGTCTCCAACAGATGTGTATATTGATCAATGTAAACTTATAAAGAAAAGGCAAGAGGTCGATGCAAAAGCAAAAAGTTCAAAAGAAATGAAAGAAAAAGAACTGAGAGAAAAAAATGAGTTGAGTGAAAAGCAAGTGAGTAGCAATCGGCCTAGAGAGAAAAATGAGAGAAAAGCCAAAATAGTGAGCTTGTATGTTAGATCAAGTGAGGCTAGGAATGTTTTGCTCTCTAACCGGACCATTCTTGTACTTTTGTACAAAGGGTTTTGTTTTCTTACTAACGAGCTTAACCCTTCTTTGCCTAGTGTTTTTGTTACACTTTTGCAGGAGTTTGAAGATTTATTTCCCGAGGAGATGCCAAGTGGTTTGCCACCACTTAGAGGAATTGAGCACAAGATTGACTTCATTCCGGGAGCGACCATTCCAAATTGTCCAGCATATAGGACTAATCCAAAGGAGGCTGAAGAAATACAAAGGCAAGTAAGTGAACTCCTTGATAAAGGGTATGTGCGTGAGAGTTTGAGTCCATGTTCTGTTCCGATTATTCTTGTGCCTAAGAAAGATGGATCATGGCGGATGTGTGTTGATTGTAGGGCTATAAACAAGATAACTATTAAGTATAGGCATCCAATTCCTAGATTAAATGATATGCTTGATGAGTTGCATGGATGTAGTCTATTTACTAAAATTGATTTGAAATCAGGTTATCATCAAATTTGCATGCATATTGGTGATGAATGGAAAACCGCTTTCAAAACTAAGTATGGCCTTTATGAGTGGTTAGTTATGCCTTTTGGATTGACTAATGCACCTAGTACATTCATGAGGTTAATGAATCATGTCTTGCGTGAATACTTAGGGAAGTTTGTGGTTGTGTATTTTGATGACATACTTGTTTATTCTAAATCCTTAGATGAGCATGTTGAGCATGTACGTTCTGTTTTGACTACTTTACGAAAAGAATGTTTGTATGCAAATTTAAAGAAATGTAGCTTTTGTATGGAAAAAGTTAATTTTCTTGGATTTGTAATTTCATCTAATGGTGTTGAGGTTGACGAGGAGAAGGTAAAGGCTATACGAGATTGGCCTACACCTAAAAGTGTAAGTGAGGTAAGAAGTTTTCATGGTCTTGCAGGATTTTATCGTCGGTTCATAAAGGATTTTAGTACTATTGCTTCACCTTTGAATGAACTTGTTAAAAAAGATGTTTCTTTTGAATGGGGAAAAGACCAAGAACTTGCTTTTAATACCTTGAAAGAAAAATTGAGTTCTGCTCCATTACTGGCATTACCTAATTTTGACTTAACTTTTGAAATTGAATGTGATGCTAGTGGTGTTGGAATAGGGGCTGTTTTAATGCAAAATCAAAGACCTTTAATGTTCTTTAGTGAAAAATTGAATGGTGCTTCTTTGAAGTATCCGACTTATGACACAGAACTTTATGATTTGGTTCGTGCATTACAAACTTGGCAACATTATCTTTGGCCTAAAGAGTTTGTTATTCATACTGATCATGAGAGTTTAAAATACTTGAGAGGTCAAGATAAGCTCAATCGTCGCCATGCTAAATGGGTGGAGTTCATCGAGTCATTTCCTTATGTCATTAAGTATAAACAAGGTAAAGAGAATGTTGTTGTTGATGCTTTGTCTCGAAGGTATGCTCTTTTTAACCTATTGAATGCTAAGTTTTTGGGTTTTGATCATATAAAGTCTTTGTATCATCATGATGTGTTCTTTGCTCCTTTTGTTGAATCTTGTGAAAAAGGACTTGCTGTGGATGATTACATGTTGTTTGATGGATTTTTGTTTAGAAAAGGGAAACTTTGCATACCATCTTGTTCCATTTGTGAGTTACTTGTAAGGGAAGCTCATGGAGGTGGCTTAATGGCTCATTTTGGAGTTTCTAAAACTTATGATATGCTTGCTGAACACTTTTACTGGCCTAAAATGAGACATGATGTTAATAAAGTGTGTGCACGATGCATAGCATGTAAACAAGCTAAGTCTAGGCTTCAACCACATGGTTTGTGTTCACCTTTTCCCATTCCTAATGGTCCTTGGATTGATATATCAATGGATTTTGTTTTAGGCTTACCTAGAACTAGGAAAGGTAGGGATAGCATCTTTGTTGTGGTTGATAGATTTAGTAAAATGGCTCATTTTATTCCTTGTCACAAAACTGATGATGCAAAGCATATTGCTGACTTATTTTTTAGGGAGGTTGTGAGATTGCATGGTATTCCTAAAAGCATAGTAAGTGATCGTGATGTTAAATTTTTAAGTCACTTTTGGCGTGTTTTGTGGGGTAAATTGGGAACTAAGCTAGTGTATTCAACTACTTGTCATCCACAAACGGACGGACAAACTGAGGTTGTTAATCGAACCATGACTACTATGCTTAGAGCTATTATCGACAAGAATCTTAAGACTTGGGAGGATTGTTTGCCATTCATAGAATTTGCATATAATAGGGTTGTACATAGCACTACTAAATGCACTCCTTTTGAAATTGTTTATGGCTTTAATCCTCTAACTCCTATTGATTTATTACCAATGCCCCCTAATGAATTTGTGAGTTTTGATGCCAATGCAAAGGTTGACTTTGTTCATAAGCTGCACAAAAAAGTGAAAGAGAACATTGAGAAGCATAATTCCAAGGTTGGTTCAAGAATTAATAAGGGACGCAAGCTTTTAGTCTTCAAACCTGAAGATTGGGTTTGGGTGCATTTTCGAAAAGAAAGGTTTCCTACACAAAGAAGATCGAAACTTTTGCCCCAAGGAGATGGTCCTTTCCAAGTTCTTGAGCGCATCAATGACAATGCTTATAAAATTGATTTACCAGGTGAGTATGGTGTTAGTGCAACCTTTAATGTTGCTGACTTGAGTCCTTTTGATGTAGGTGATGGCTATGATTCGAGGACGAATCCTTCTGAAGAGGGAGAAGATGATGTGAACCAAGCTACATCTATTGTCATGCCTCAAGGTCCAATTACAAGGTCGAGAGCCAAGAAGCTACAACAAGCATTAATCACCTATATTCAAGCTACGGTGAGCTCGACAAAGGACGTTCAAGGAGATGCTGGACTATTTCCCTACACTATTTCCAAAGTTGAGATTCAAGATGGAGACACGTTAAATGCATTTTGACTTGCATTTAATGAACTGTAGTTGGCTTTATGGAACTTAAGTTTAAACTACTCCAAGTGAAGCTTCAATTAACATGGGAGGTTACAAAGAACTCAAAGCTGATCAAAGGAGCTTAATTCTCGGATTTATGGCCCTCCATTATGTAATTGTCAGTTTTTAAGTCTTTTTCATAACTTATAGGTTACATTTGAGTAGTGGCTGATTATGGGCTTTAATATTGTGGAGGTTACACTCTTAAATATGCCATTTAAGCTGAATTTAGGTTATATTTTGAAGGCTATAAAAAGCCATCTTGGATGTAACACAAACCAGAATATTTTGAGTGAAAGATATTGAGTTTTCTCTTAGCTTTGTGTTGAGCTGAGTTTTTTTTCAAATTGTGCAATTTATTGTGTTTAGATCTTGCATGCTAGAGTCATTCAAGTGGTGTTGATCAAACCTCTTGTGGAGTGATTCGAATCACGAGTTTAGAAACAAGTTTTCTTTACTCTTGATCTTGATCATCAAGGTAATCCGTCTCAAAACTTTTCCTTGGGTTGGTTCCATATTGTTCTTTGGGGTTTTCAAATTTGAGATCTAAAGGTCTTGTTTTTTAGCAAGGTTGTTAGATCCATATCTTGGGGGTTTCATAACACTAATGGTAAATTTGTTTAAAGGAGGGAAGACGTGACCTGCAAGACAAGGAAACTTGCACATCGGTGTGGTGCTTGCCACATTGCGTCTGATGCTTAAGTCAGTAAGGAGTAAGATGAGAGAGCAAGAGGGCAAGAGGAGGAGTAGAACTCAAATAATAATTTCGGGATCCCTTCTTCAATGACGAAGAAGAGTTTTATATACCTTTTTCTGTTTTAGGGTTTCTAGTCGTTTGGAGACGATTCAGGGTTGAACTAAGTTGAACCGGGTTGACCCAGGACACCAAGAACCAGAACCGAGCAGAGGGAGAGGGACCTCGACCCAGACAAGTGGGTCAAGGGTCAACCTTGGCCCAAGGTCAAGGTCGAGCATGGGATTGGGCATGCCTAATCTCTTCGGTCTTGGCTCAATCCTCCGGCCTATTTCTCCTCTGGGGTCTACTTCCTAGCCTTGACTTTGGGTTGGTGTTGTGCTATCCTCGTCGACTCCTTACATATCGGAGTGGTCCAGAATTACCTATAACAAATCTCATCATAATCCAAAGTATTATGACTAGTTATCATTATCTCAAACTTTGTTTTAATCTTACTTATTGAATTTTGTGAAAAATTTTCTCTTAGATTTGATACTTGGAATTCTTCCAATTTTACTACTTGAGCTCAAGAAAGTGTTTACTTGCATTTTTTTCTTCATCAAAAGGAAAGAGTTGAGAAAAAAAAAAGAAAAAGAAAAAGAAAAAGAGGAAATGAGAGGAAGAATAAAACGACTTATAAATTCCCATCATACGAATAAATAATGTTAAGTTTTCTTATAAATTTGCTAGTATGTTAAATGCATTATTTCTATCTTAAATATACTATAATATCAAATTTTGACTATTTGACCTAAAAAATTCAATCTTTACTAGGTTTTAGAATTAAAAATTGTCCATGCGTTTTTCTTTATGGAACTCCAAATGATTTGATTTGTTGGGTTCAAGTATTTACTTCAGCACATTTATAGCCAGAACATCTCAAAAAGATTCAAAAGTTAACTACAATGGGCTGGTCTAATATCATTGAAAAGTAAAATAAATAAAAAGATTTTGAGTAACTACTTAAGCTTAACCACTAAAAGTGTTAGGGATCTTCTCAAAAAAGTGTTATGGTTACAAATTTTTAGGTGCTCTGAGACGGTTTTGCATTGTTGGAAGTAAGAGAGAGAAATGATAAAAGTAGCTCGATTTTGTATCCAACGGTTATTAAGGGCAGACAAATTTAAAGATTTACATCCGACGATTTAAAAAATGAGGCCTTATTGCACCAGAAACATCTAATAATTTCCTCTAAAACTAACCTAAATTGTCCATGCGCATTCATCAATATTATATTATTAGTTGAACAATCCTTAGTAACAAAAGTGATTTACACATTTAGTTGCACTATAATTAAAATCATATTTTTTAAAATAGATAAAGAAAACAATATTACCAAAAAAGAGATGTGATTATAAATTTTGGTTTATAGTTTTTTTAAGAAAAAATTAAGAATTTTAAAAAAGAATTGACAACTGTAAATGGGAAAAAGTAACTAATTTTGAGAGAGCTGAAATCACGTAACACCATTAGAAAAAAACTTGACCAAAATTGTTGTAAGATATTGTCTCCTCCAAACAGGAACTCTCTTGAGGATCTCTCCACAAACCTTCCAATCAATCAATCAATCAATCAATCTCGACAAAGCTGGCAGACTGCTCATGATCATCCTCCCTCCGATTTCTCGACGATCACAAGACTCGCCTTCGATGCAACAGTTTCCGATTCACGACGATTCTCAATGAAGAAGATGGAAGATGATGATCACAAGAAGAAGATCATCGTTCTAACCCGGGTTTTCAAGCTTTCATCCATCTTTTGATCCCCGAGTTCGAAAAAACCAAATGTCTTTGGTCGATCCCTCGGCTGGACGTGTATTCATATGGATCGTCACTGGCTTTCTCTTCTTCTCCATTCTCTCGGGCGGAGGCTGCCTTTTGATGTACATGATCCTGCCTGAGACCGAAACCAGTGCGTGGTTGCCGGTTGCAGGCTTGTCGTTAGTCTGCCTCCCTTGGTTCTTTTGGCTCTTAACTTTTTTCTATAGAATCGTCTCACGTACATGTGGTTTTAGAGTCAACCTTGGCATAGTCGCAAATGGAGGCGCAATGTCTGCAAACAATGCAGATGACAACCATGATGCATCTGCCGAATCTCCTCGACGTGATGCAGGGGGTCGGGACGATGAGGAGGACGGAGACAAGAGAAGCAATTTGTCTTCCAACGACTCCATAGCATCTCGTGAGAGTGAAATGCCATTCGCCATAACAACGGGGTCGTAAAGCTAGGCATTCCAAAACTTGAGTTTCGTCATTGAAAGGTTTGGTGGTTATTATGGAGGAGAATTAGCTCCTGAATCATGAATCAATTTGAGTTTCCTCCATTAAAAACTTGCTTCAAATAGAAAACACAACAAGTATTAGCACATATTAGCAAAACACAAGGGAAGAAGAAAATTAACATTGATCTTTGTTGATCTTTCATGATTGTATATATGATAGTGATGTTGTTCATGTGTGTCGGTCTGAATCCGATTCTGTCGTCGACTAAAAAGAGATATCGATATGTCCTCGATCGAGTATCAATGGTGGTTGATAAACTTACAAAGTGACTTTTTTTTTTCCCCTCAAATGTCGCATGTGACAGATAGGATATAGATAGAATGGTCAATGGTTTTAATTTGTTGTATTGAACTCCCTGTAATAGATGAAATTTTACATCTTAATTTATAGTCAAATGCATATTTTAACCCAAATATTAGTTTCTACCTCTGAATTATGATATTTAGACAGCCAAGTTTTGTTCTTATACATCAAAACACGGTTTCTATTATATCAACGATGCAATTGTAATTGAACCATCATTAGTGAATATTATTTTCTTCTTGGGTGTAGCCAGTTTAGTTCAAACTCAATTCTCTAATCGACCGAAAATTGAAACCAGCATAAACACTTAGAAAGTCATTCCAAACATACATCAAATTCTCATCATATAAGATGCTTTTTCGTAATTTCTCAACCATGGAAGGATTACACTATCAAATATAGTATTATGCAAATATTAATTTGTGTTTAGCCCAGAGTTAAACAATGGAATTTGATCTATCATACTTCCTGCAAAATATTTCATTGCATATTTGAATTCAAGTGTTTTCACACTCTTATACTTCCTCAGAATATCATCCAAACTAAGGTTATTTATATATTTCTTACTAAAAGAATAAAAAAGCTATCAAATGGAATAATTTTACCCAAAACTTGTTAACAATCAGTCAATGCACAGAAAAGCATTTTAATCAGTTGTTAATAAGATTTAGTAAAATCTAAAAGTATTCTTCAATTAGCCCTGTCATTAACCAATGAAAAGAACTTTGATTCTGAAATTGAGGCATTGAAATAAATAAAACGCGTGAAGAAGATAACAGAATGACCGCAAAATCACTTTGGTAAAAAACAGGGGGCAAAGGAAATGAAGCAACTTGTCAGGCACAATGAAGAATTGATAGTGAGAGAATTGAAGTTACTGTCTATAATGAGAAGTAAAAGTGCTTAAAAACTCAAATCACATTCAGTCTGACCTAAAGTCTCAATGGGAAACTATGAACAGCTGCTAGCATTACCACTATATTCCATCACAGAACCAAAAACAGGTCGAGGAATCTTCCCCATTCTTATAATACTCAACTAGTTAAAACATATACCCTTGAACAAAAGGTCGGAGGTTTGAATCTCTCACCCTTAAACTATCATTCTTTTGACTCCTTAAACTACATTGCACAACTGATCTCGGGATTGAACAAAGCTCTTTTTTTTTTGTCAAGAAACTTTTCATTTATATGATGAAAAATACACAAAGGGGAAAATCTCTGTCAAAGGAGCTTACAAAAAAAGCTCCAAGAGTGATATTGAACTTATTTTATCACATCCAGCATATAAAACAATATCAAAAGCTACCTTTTAAAAATGCCCCTCTAATTAAGTTATTAGAAGTCTAACGTATTCAACATTTTAAAAAAATGCTCTACCTCAACAAAAATTACTAGTCAGAAGAAAATGTGGCATGAAATCTAACTATTCTTCCAAAATCACCACAAATTGGAACTCTTCTCAATTGGCCATGTGGTATATATCCAATCAATACCTTCTTTTCCGGGTGGGGGGGACGAGGAACAAAAAAGAAAACTAGTTCAAAACCTGGCTACTGCTTGGAGGGAGGCTGTCTAACAGATTGTGAAACTTTTTCAGCTGATGCCACTGAATTTGCCGATTGTTTGGCGGATTGTTCGGCTTCGTAACGCTGTCGAAGCTTCTCCTGTAGCACGCGTACTCTGTCCTCGGTCTTCCGGAGCTTTCTCCATCTATAGCCAGTCCAAAGAGCAAAACCACCATAGACAACAATGTATGAGCCCCACACATAGGGATATGTTTCTGCATTCTCTTTGATTTCCCTGTACTTCTCTTCCAATTTACCCAAAAACCCAGTGGAACTAGCTGGAGCAGTTAACTTATCTTCTTCCTTCTGCTGAGTTTCCATTACCCCCTTTCTATTACCAACTAATCAGTACAATGAAGTCCTCAGTAGTTGCTCAGTTTTCTGAAAGTTGTAATAGAAGGAACAAAGTTTAACAATCAAAAGCAAAAAAAAAGCGTCAGAAAGAGAATCATTGGCACTATCTTCTTAAAGTTATGAACTAAACTACCAATAAAAGATCGGAAAGCTTAATCGGAAATTGAAGATTGACATAATAAGGAGAAAGCTATAGGAGCTAATTGAAAGGGAATTCTAGAAATGAAATTGTAGATGCTTCTGATGAAAATTGATGTACTTTGATCTGATCAATTGAAAATTAAGGAAAGGAAAAAGAAAATGTACCGTAGGGGCAGAGAAGGTCGCTATCTGATGAGGATGAGAGGCGCGGCGGTTTTCGGTTACCGGTCGCCGGTCGGTGGGCTCCGGCGGATTCAGGAGAGCTGACGCTTGAAACTCTAGATGGAGGAAGAGAGAGGGGATCGAGAGAGATAGAGAGGGCTGAATTGAAATGGAAAGAAATTAGGGCAAAGCGGAGAGAAAATTTGCGGTAATTGAGAATTTGAGAGGGAAAATTAGGTTAAAAAACAATTTTTATCCTCAAATTTTACTAAGGAAGCAACAATTTATTAAAATTTAGTTCCCGTTTAGAATACATTTTGATTTAAATGTTTTTCAAAAATGTATTATTTAAAAAAACATTTTGTTTAAAAATTGTTTAGAATTTAAACACTCGTATGTTTTGTTACATTTACTCATAAATGTTTCTCCCAAAATAGTTTATTTCTCAATCTTATTTTCTAATAAGTCATTTTTAGCGGTTGCCAAACATTAGAAATTTTTTCAAAATTAAACACTTGAAAAGTTAAACCAAACACACCCTTAATCAATTTCATAATAATTTAGTCCTTATACTTTTAAATTTATAACGATTTAGTTTATGAACTAATCTATTGTAACAATTTAGGCCCAGTTTGATAACCATTTGGTTTTTTGTTTTTGGTTTTTGAAAATTATGCTTGTTTTCTTCCCATTTTTCTACCATGGTTTTTATCTTACTATCTTAAAAAGTGGCTTAGAAAAAGAATCATTTTTTGGACAATTTTGTCCAAACTCTTATAAGATAATTCCATATTTACCCCTCTCAATCTCTTCCTCTTCCTACCACCCCTCATTAAGTTTCTTTCTCTTCTCATTCATTTTCCCTTCACCCACGTGAAATGGATGAAATATGAGAAGCCAATAAGAAATATGAAAAGTTTTGCTTCTTAATTATATGAATTAATTCTAAAATTAAAGTTCTTACATTTAATTAGGTTTTTTTTAAAAAAACATTTAATTAGGTTTAATCTAATGGTGTAATATGAAAAGCATTGGAATTTCAAAAGTTTTGCAACTTCTCTAATTTATACAACTATAAAATGGTTTTCTTTGATTCACTCCCTACACCAAATTGAGTCTTATGATCTCTTTTACATATTTACATATTGTACTATGTACTATATGCATACTCTTTTTAGAATAAAAGAATTGTATAAATAGAACCTACGAAGAGGAGCTATCGAAGCAAAGAAGTTCGCCTAATAAGGAAGTTCACACCTTCACATGTCAAAGTTGTCATCCTCTTGCACCTTAAGCCTTGGTGTGCAATTTTATTATCATCTCTCTTCATATGTGAAAAATTGGGAATTATTATGTATTGTGATAGTTTGTTGATTTCATGCACTTTAGTTTGGATTTCAATAATTTTTTTTTTTTTTTTTTGAGAAGGATTTCGATAAAATTTATTATCTTATCATAGTAGAGAAACAAAAGAGAAACTATCAAATTCAACCAAAATTAGATGTTGATTATTTGAATAGATCATCGTCAAACCTTCACGAATGACACGCATCTCCAATACTTTAGTTGTCTTTATTTTTGTCTTCCTCAATTCATTATTTTTAAGATTTATAAATTGTGTGATAAAACTATAACATTTCAATATTTTGAGGGTGTTGAGTGATGTTGTTTAGATTGTGGATAATGGTTAGAAGTTTTTATTTTTTTCCTTTTCTTTTCAATTTATATATGTGCTATTTACATCAATAATCAATTAACTCAAGTTATTTCTCAAATAATAATAATAATAATAATAGTTAATGACTTAAATTAATTGATCAACCATTCTACAATTGTTACATCATTTTCTCAAGTCATTGAAATGATTTTACTCTTTATTATTTTTTGTAATTGGTTTTATTCTTTAATTTAAAGCTAGAGAATACGTATTCTTTAATATTTTTCATTTTCCATTTTAATATACATTCACATTAATAATCAATTAACTTAGCTGATACTCATTTCTCTACAGTTATTATTCTATTTTTGTCAAGCCACTAAAACAATTTTTTCTTTAATTTAAAACCACAAAAATGTCTTTTTTTTTTAAAAAAAAATCAACCATTATTACACTATTTTCACCCAGCCACTAAAACGTTTTTTTTTTCTTTAATTTTAAGATATCTTATTTACATTAATTAATAATCGATAATTTTAAAATAATTTCTACACTCTCTACTCGCTTATAGGGGCCTAATCTTTTTTTTTTTAAGTGAATTCATGAAAGTTGTGTTTTTGGAGATGATAAGAAATGCAATTCAACCATAAACATCTTGGTCATTAGAACGAGCTTTATTTCAGTTGAGCTATGCTCATGTTGGCACTTTTCCAAAATAATTAGAGTTTCAAAGAAAGTGTTACTCATAAAATTTTTGTTAAAATAAATACCAAAATATGAAAGGATAGAGAACTTAGGTATTAAAACACACGGGCATGAATGAAGACATACTCATTTATTATAATAACATTTTATTTGACCATTCAATTTTATTATCTTTAATATAGTTGTTTATTGATTGGTTAAATTACAAAATTTGTTCTTTATGGTTTGGAAAAAGTTAGAAGTTGGTCTCTATAGTTTTAAAAAGTTAGAATTTCATTCACATGATTTGATAAAAACTAAAAAATACTTCCTATTGTACATAGTACCATGACAATTAGCAATCCATGTGTTAATAAGGTGGTTTTGAGTAGTAAGAAACTCAATCTATTAATGTCTCCTAATAGTAGCAGGAATTGTTTATAAAGTTTTATCAAATGATAATTTCATCTTTAAAAACCATACAAATTGAATTCTAATTTTCTCCAAACCATAAAAATCAAATTTGTAATTTAACCTTATTAATTTAAGATTATTATTGATTTCAACCGTTAACAAGTAAATTTAAATTCACACGTGCAACGCACGTTGATATTTTCTAGTCTTTGTAAATGACACATTTGAATTCCTAGCCAAATTTAAAAAACAAAAACAAGTTTTTGAAAACTACTTTTTTTAGTTTTATAAAATTTGTTTGGTTTTTGAAAACATGGAAAGAATGTATAAGAAAACAAAGAAATTTGTAGGTGGAAGTATTGTTTATAGGCTTAATTTTCAAAAACAAAAAACCAAAAACCAAATGGTTATCAAACGGGACCTCATTATTGATTGTAGTGTAAAAAATCCATCAAAATTAAATCTCAATTTTTATTATTTAAAGATTTTGACATTGTAGCTTATAAATATATTGAGTCTCTAATTAGTTCACATTTATAAGAAATTATGTTAAAACTTAATAATGGTTTTTATGGTAGGACTAATCGTTACAAAGACTAAATTGTTACATATTAAAGTTCAGAAATTAAATTGATACACGAACTCAAAAAAAAAATGTTAGAGAATTGAAAGTACAAGGATTAATGACAAACCAAAGTTTAAGGACTAAATTGTTACTTACACAAAAGTTGGAGGACCAAAAATGATTTTTAACCAAATTTGTAACAATTTAGTCTCTATATGTTTAATTTTATAACAAATTAGTTTTTAAATTTTAGTATTTAACAACTTAGCTCATATAGCTAACAGGAGCATGATTCAATTGGCGTAAAACTTGCACTTTGACCAAGAGGTTAGAGGTTCTATCTCCCACTCCTACATGTTGTCAAAAAAAAAAAATTACCTCATATACTTTAAAATTGATAACAATTTAGTCTATATTGTGAAAAATGTTGTTAAGATTTAATATGATTTCTTACCCATATGGATTTTTTTTTTTTTTTTTTTTTTTTGAAAAGTCTTACCTATGTGGATTAATAAACTTATTAGGGATCAAATATGTTTATAAAATACAAAGACTAAGTTGTTACCTAATAAAAAAAAATTGACACTTGATTTTGATAAGATTTTTCACTATAGGAACTACATTGTTGCAAATTTTAAAGTACACAAAAACTAAACCGTTAATCGTTAAATGCTAAAGTTCAAGGATTAAATTATTACAAAATTGATATGAACTAAATCTATATAAACTAAAGTTCAAAGATTAAATTATTATTTCTATGAAAGTTTAGGGCTTGTATGGTAGGCAAACCGTATTCTATTTTATGTTTTCGGATCGAATTCAGTGAATATGTGTTTGACAGATGTGTTTTTTAAAATTGTTTTTTAATTCTGTGATCCAAATAATGGAAATTCTTAAACAACTTTTTTATGTTTTCAATCTATCCAAAATTTGAATTTGAATTTTAAGGTGCAAAATTAAATTAAATTAAAAAAGATAAAAACTTTAGTAAATATAATATTTCATGTTATAAACTCAATTCATTTTTTAAAATTAAAATATGAATAATATAATGTATTATAAATTATATGATATTTGAAAATAATATCGGTACAAAATTTTAAATATATAACATGTTTATAAATTAATTAAAATAGTTTATTTTTAACTTAATATTTAGTTGATAACTACAACTAGTTTATGATTTATAAATATATTATCAAACACATTTTGAACAATTGTTTAAATTGAGATCCAATTTCTAAATCTGTTATCAAACACATATCTGAAAACATGAAATACAACTCTATTTTCATTGAATCTATTGTTTTCAAATTTCTGTTACCAAATCATGCACCAAACGCAACCTTAAATTTTACAATGTTCCAACAAATGTCATATAACTCGAATGTTTGTTTGTTAACTAATTTAGCTCTAAGTTGATGTTGGTCTTTATTTCAAAAAATTGCAAATATTTCAATCTTTTGGTAAATCAAATAAATATTTAATATCTACATATCCGATTAATAGTGATTTAATCCTTTGATCTCTAGTATAAAATATTCTTAAATTAGTTTATCCCCATGACATAACAAAGGCTATATTTCTCTCCGTTTCAATATTTTTGGCTTAAAAAAGCGCTACATCTCAATCTTACCAGTAAATTAACAAAAAAATGTTTTGTAAGTCTTAAGAGAAAATAGCCAGTAAGAGCATAGCTCAACGAACATAAAGTATGTCCTTATGACCAAAAGATCATGAGTTCGAATTCCTCCATTCCAAATGTGGTTGATTTTTTTTTTTTTTTTTCTAAAAAAAAAGTCAGAACAGAAAATGTACTATTTGAGGAAACCAAGTGGAGAAAGTTTCTTTATTACTACATAAAAATCTAGCTCTAATGTTGGGAAATAACCAAAAGTGTTGAAAATGAGCAAAATATTGATATCCACACATGAAATAAACTTAGATTATTAAAAGTTATTACAACTAAAACCACAAGATTTGTTGTTGATTTTAGGTAGAGCTTTGAGGAGCATCAGGCTGCTTTGCAGGCGCTGCATCTTGAAATGCTGGTATAGCATTGTATTCCTCATTCAACCTGGATAAAAGTGGAAATTTGGACTGCAAAGAATATTGATAGTAAAAACTGGTTAGCAACAGCAGAAAGAAAGCAATAGATAGAAATCATTGACATTGGCAAGCATAAACAAACCATGTCTACATTGTTCTAAAGCAAGAGCGTCAAAGCTATTAGTTCTCAACCCGTTCGTGAAGAGCCTGTCGAGTACTCTTTTGAAATGATTAGATTAACAAATCGTCGTCCTAATTAACCATTTAAGCTCAACCTTAGACAGATGTTCAACAAGCATGATATGATCCCGATTTTGCAATGAAAATTGAAACGACTAAAAAAAAAATGCAAGTTCAATTACAAACCCCTCTACCCTGTAGTATTTATAAAGTTTGGTTGCAAGTATAGTTACTAAATTTTGAGGGTTATGTCTAATAGGTCTCTGAACTTAAGTGTCTCATAGGTCACTAAACTTAAAATTTATCCTATTTATGATCACTTTCCAATGCACTCTTTAATCAATGACAATTATGCCTTCTTTATATCCTAATAATCTCTAATATTTCCCTTCCAGTATTCCTAATCCTGACAAAGCGATCTTCGTTATCTTGGTAATCAAGGAAGTAACCATACCATAGGCCGATAGGCTAAAAGATTGGGGTAATCATAGCTTCTAATGCTAATAATAGCAATATAGTACTTCCTAGTCCCTATTGCTTTCCTCAAAATGTAATTATGTGAAAGATAACTAAAGAAGGTGCAAATTGAAGGCCTATGGACTCTGATCTTAAAAAATATTGAACCAATAACAAACGGAGTGAGAGTGTAATAGTACTTGTTATGTCATTAACAAAGCTTTGCAGACTAATGACACAAGTAAGCTCTAATTTACAACCAGCACATGAAATTTGAAGGATCAGTAATACCATGTCAACACTGAATCTATTAATGGCGCCATGAATTTGAGGAGCTAGAAACAAGTCTGCCTGCAAATGATAAGAAATGGTTGATCTTAATTGATGCATACAAGAAGTTCAATATAAATTACTCTTTCTAGTTTGATAAACTTGAGAAATCTATTGTATTTCTTTTAGAGAAAGAAACCTGTTTCATTAAAAATGAACTCCCAAAGGGAGGATGAGGCATACTGAAAAACGCCTAAGAACTTACATAAAAGCACTCCGATTGACACCCATGTATAAAAGAGAATAATTACAGAAGTTTACAAACGAGAACTCCATTTGGAGACTGTACTAAATCACCGTTGAAAAGATGTATTTTTAACACAGGTATTCTGAAAATTTATCCTATTTCCTTCTAATACACACTTTCCAAAGAACCTTCTGAGAAGAGAAACAAATTTCACTTTCCATAGAACTTTAACATCATTGTTTCAAAGAATTTCTTTCTTTCCTTTGAAGGAGTCTAATTGTTCTTGGGAAGCATCATTGAGTTCCAAAAAGAATTTAGAAATAGACTGCCAGAAAATAATCACAAAATCACAGTTGGAGAATAAGTGGGTCCAGATTCATTCTCTTCTTTTTTTCCAGAGAATGCACCAGCTGGGAGAAATTTGGATATGACATTTCTACAATCTAACATTCGTATTGACCACTTTCCAACAAACATACCAAGAAATCTATTTTATTGTATTATTGCAATACTGTCTCTGAATTGTTAAATAGACTAGGTTCTGTCGATAAAGTTTCACAATGGACTACAATAAAAGTCTTGGTCACCTTTCAACCCAAGGGAAACCGCAGGATGATATGTGGAAGAGACAATCACTTAGTTTTTCTATACAATGCTACCATCTGTGTCATAGATAACTCTTAAGCAAAAACTTAAACTAACCAGAAAGATTTCGTCTCCAGTAGCAAATTTTCCAGCATGAGTTTTTAGCAGCTTTTCAATTGCTGAAACACACACAAATGCAACAATAATATTAATAATAATAATAATAATAATAATAATAACAATAATAATAAACTAGCTCTTTCGGAAAATATATAAATTAAGAGTTGAGGGAGCATGAGCTTTTAGCAGCTCTTTCTTTTTCCTCTCTCAAGTTGAGGGAGGGTAATTGAAGCGGACCGATGACAAGTAACGCAACTAGACATAATTATGTAATTTAAGACTGGACATGAGAGTTAACACGATGGTCATATATATGTCCTATATCCATTCCATGTGCTAAGTCTGTCTTTTGAAGGAAGTTTTAGAGAACCGGATCAATAAGCTTGTCTTAAATTCAGCCCAAGTCCTCAATCTTATCATGCACCATGACCTTTCCTGGTCTGATTATATAAAAAGATTGATGTATATAGATGAGTACTTGCCAGTTTTGAGGACAGAATCAACAGGCACTAATCAAATCAGCAAACTTTTGTTTTTCAATCTTTGTACTTGTCCAGAGAAGTTCTTATGTTTCATCATTCAAAACTCAAGCTTACCTGTAAAACCTTTTTCAATGTGATGTCGAACCCAACGAAGTTTCTCCTCTGGACCAGATTTTTCCTCAACGTACTTCTGTAAATTAAGGAAAAAAGTTCACGAATATAAATTATAAATCTTGTAAATACCAACCAGAAGGAGAAAACATACAAGTGGATGGTAAAACATCATAAATATAAAATTTCAAAAAAGGGGTGAAAGACAATAAAAGGGAATCAAATCAACTACATTCCAAAATAATGCATGTTGAACGCTCACCAGAACAGCTAAATTTTGAAGAGGCTGTATGCTAGAAGAAACGATGTTTGCAGCCTGAGGAAAAACTTAAGAGAAGTTATTTAATGTTGCATACAACAGCGGCTCAAATGGTTCTCAAAATTTCAATCACAACCCTGCATCAGTTATACTTTGATTAAGAAAGAGTCATTAGGCTCCCTCCATCATGGTCCTTCTAGCCACATAGCTTTTATACAATTGCAATTTTCCCAGATAGATATCAGTCCCCAGCCCCCATTCATATTATAGTCCCTCCCTCGTTATTTTGCCGCGTTTTTTATGCAGGTACTAAATGTACATTAATCCCAAAGATTAACAAATGCTATATACCTGATAATTAACAGCTCTTTTACCAAGATCACGAGGCAACAGAGGATTCTGAGGATACTTCTCCTCCAAATACTGTAAGTTTAGAGCAAATACAAGCGATCAGTTAAAAGTAGACAACTGAAAGCCACAAGCTAATTATAGATAATTTGGAAATGAAAAGCACAAACCATTAATATGGCAAAAGAGTCCGCAATAACAATATCTCCATCCACGAGAGTAGGTACATAACCGATAGGATTGAGCTTTTCATATTCTAAGCATCAGGAAAACAAGGACGAAAAACAAAGTAGACGTAGAAAATTAGCTTTAACTTCCTAGAGAATACAATTTCAAGGCGTTTAATTGAAAGCAGAGGAAGACGATAGAAGAATACATAATTCCTCAGAAACATAGAAAAATCTAAATCGACGATGCAGGGAAGATAGCATAATCATTACCGGGAGTGAATTGCTCTCCCTTGAGAAGGTTAACAGCCTTGTATTCGAAATTTAAGCCTAAAAGAAGTAATAAGAATTAAAAAGCAGCAGCTAACAATTGATTACCAGATAGAAATCAAAATCATAAGAGGAAAGGAGAAGGAAATTGAGGAAATGACGAAAGACCTTTCAAGTTCAGAGCAATTCGAACACGGTGAGAACAAGAGCTCCTCCAGTACGAGTAAAGCTTCAACGGAGAAGCTGCGACCGGCGACGCCATATTTTCAGCCTTGACAAACAGAAGATGAAATCAAGTTAGCTGAGGGAATCAAAGCCGGAAGGAAACAAAATCAAAGTGAATGCAACAGTGGAACGTGAGAGGAAGTAGAGATCAACCATGGTGATTTGATGGACGGAGAGTTCAAAGAATCAGAAATGAGATGTTGATTGAGAAGGATTAGCGATCTGTGTAGTTTGTCTTCTCATCTGAGTTTCAAACTTTTATTATATAATATAGTTTTTTTTAGCTCAACAATATTTAGGTGGACCTCTTGGTCTATGGTACGGTCTTTAAAACTAACACTTTTGGATCTTTAGATTTGAATTTAACTTGTATTTAGTCCCTTCTTTCTTTCTCTCTCTCTCACTCCCCGTTTCGATATTTGGCCACGGATTTTGATTTAATAGTTCAAATCTATTTGATTTTAAGAAGATGGAAAAACCTATGGACCTCAATTCCCATTCATAAAATATACAAATATACTTCAACCCACTTCTAGATTATAAGTCTTTCAAACAATTTGTATTGGAAGTTTTGTCAAATCATAAAGATATTAACATTGAAGGAGAAATTTTGGCCAATGACAAATTGTCACGTCATTATTTAAAATTAATGAAAAAATTATAATTAATTAAATTTGGAACCAATACATGTGTCCCAAATTTAATTTGAAGACAAAGTTGGCCAATTATAAATTTTTAGAGTCAAATGTCCATTTGATCAATTAATTAAAAATAAATTATTTTGATCAGATTAATTGATTTGACCAATTAATTAAAAAAAATAATTAATTGAATGGGTCTTTTAAATATTTTGGTCATATGTTTTTGGTCAAATATAAACCAAACCCAAGCCCAATAAAGTCCAAGTCCAAGTTGTTAGGCCCAAAAGTCATCAGGGTCCATCCAGCGAGAACTCTAAATAATTTATTAGGATATAAACTTCCTAAAGTTCCTAAAGTTTAATTTTGGCTCAATAAATTTATAATTGGCCAACTTTGTTTTCAAATTAAATTTGGGACACCTGTCAATTTATAATTAATCCCAAATTTAATAAATTTTAACTTCGTCATTAATTTTATGTAACGATGTGGCAATTCGTGATTGGTCAAAATTTCTCCATCAACAAATGCCCATTTTCAAGATTTAGGCACAACTTATATGTGGATGAATCTTGAAAAGAAATCAAAACTTATATTTTTTTCAAACTTTAACTCCGATCAACCAAAATATGAAATAGGTCCAAATTTCGATTGATTTTTTTTCACACGCCTTTTATGCCAATTTAATCAAAATTCGATTTGTTTTTTTTTTTCCAGCGAAATTTTGATCTTTCTTGGCGACGAGTTGTAACTTGAATCTCAATGGAATTTTTAATTTGAGTAATATTCAAATTCCATTCAATTGTGATATAAATTTGAAGCATAACCTTCTTTTTTTTTTTTTTAATTTTTTTAATTTCACTCAAGTTTAATTTGAGATTGAGCCATGATTACACTCAAATTATCTCAAGATAAACTTAAACTCAAGGAGAGAATTTGGAATAAAGCTTGATTGAAATAAATATTAAGTTCTATCACAAAATTTGATTAGAGGAATGAAATTTTAATATACCCCTTTCAAATCTAATTTGGATAAGGATTTGAACAAAATTTGAAACCTATCCAAATTAACTTTTGATTCAAAATTGGACTAATTTTATCCTTCAAATTGATTTGAATCAAATTTCACACTTGGATTAGGATTTGAATTGGAATTCCTAATTTGATAAGGTTCAAAAGATATTATTTGGTTAAGATCCCAAATCAAATTAGGATTACAGTAAAGTTCAATGCTATAAATTAACACATCCCACAAACAAATCCTTATACTCCAGCCCGCTCGTGTATAGGTTTTTTTTACCCTTTTTTTTTGGAATTCCCTCTCCACTTGTGACAATTGAATGCATTATTTTTTTTTTTTGATCCTACGATGGCTGTATACCCCTTTTTTTCCCTTTTTTTTTTCTTCTTAATGAATGTTCTTGCTTTCTTATTTCCACTTCTTCTATTTTCTTGGGTACTCTATTTTTTTAATCTCATGAACTATGGACATAAACCCAACCTCTTAACTGGCAGTGGGAGGATTGATGGAGGGTCGGCTTACAGGCTGATGGAGAAAATTCGGAATGCCCGAATGGCGATTCTGGGTTGGAGGAAAAAGGTGCAGACCAATAGTGCAGTGGAAATTAAAAGGCTCGAATCTCTGATCAAAGAGGAGCAGGATGCCATTTCCCCGAATTTTGCTGTGATCTGCCAACATGAGGAGTTGCTGAAAAAGGCGGTGATAGAAGAGGAAGCATACTGGAGGGCTAAATCTCGAGTCCAATGGCTGAAGGAGGGGGACAAAAACACAAAGTTCTTTCATTCGAAGGTCAAAGCAAGAAGGAGACGGAATAGATTGTCAGGCATTGAAGATAGTTCGGGTGTCTGGAGGGAGGGTGATGCAGAAGTAGCCAGAGTAGGGAAGGAATATTTCAAGGGTTTGTTCAAATCGATACAGCCGTCGGAGCTGGGGGAAGGTTTTGCGAGTTGGGACAAGAAAGTGGATGAAAGGGATAATGAGGCTTTGATAAAGGATGTGACAATTGGGGAGATTGAGAAAGTAATCTTTGAGATGAACCCAGGAAAAGCCCCGGGGGCTGATGGGATGACGACGGGTTTTTTTCAAGACAATTGGCAAGTTGTGCGTGGGGACGTTGTGAGCATGGTGCATGACTTCTTTGGCAGGGGTCGCATGTTACGGAAACTAAATCATACTCACTTGGTGCTTATTCCGAAGGTGGGAATGCCTACTAAGATGTCGCAATTGAGACCAATTTCCCTATGCAATGTCGTTTACAAAGTTGTCTCAAAAATACTATGTAATAGGCTTAAGATGATTCTCCCTAAGCTGGTTAGTGAGTGCCAAACGGCATTCATGCAGGGCCGAATTATCACGGACAATATCCTGATTGCACACGAGATTTTGCACTCAATGAAGAGGAGGAAGCGTGGTAAGAAGGGGTTTATGGCGGTGAAGCTGGACATGGCTAAGGCCTATGACAGTATTGAGTGGGCCTTCCTGGAAAGAGTTATGATGGTCATGGGGTTTGACCCCAAATGGAGAGGGTGGATTATGGAATGTGTATCTTCGATATCTTATAGCTTGATGATTAACAATAAGCCTCATGGGCTGATAGTGCCGGAGAGAGGACTAAGGCAAGGTGATCCGCTCTCCCCATATCTGTTTGTGCTATGCTCGGAGGTGCTCACGTTTTTATTAAATGACTCGGTAAGAAGGGGTCATTTAACTGGATACAAGGTCTCAAGGAACGGGCCTGCGGTTGCAAACCTGTTTTTTGCAGATGACTCTATTATTTTTTGCCGGGCTTCGAGTAGTGAGGGGGTGGAGCTCATGAATGTGCTGTCGAGGTATGGTGAGTTGTCTGGCCAAGGAGTGAATTTTTGCAAGAGCAACGTGGTTTTTAGTAGTAATACCCCGAGGGAGGTGAGAGTGCAGGTGGCAGGTTTGATGGGGGTTACTCAGTCGGATAGGCTGGGTAGATATTTGGGGTTGGAGGTGGATATAGGTCTGGTTAAGAGGGAGGTTTTTTAGAGTGTCAAGTGTAAGGTGGGTGCGAGGGTGAAGGGGTGGGCGGAGCAGTTTTTATCCAGTGCGGGGAAGGAGGTGATGTTGAAGGCGGTAGCTTTAGCTTTGCCGATTTATACCATGAACTGTTTTAAACTGCCGCTGTCAATTTGTAAGGACATAAATAGTATGTTGGCTCGTTTTTTGTGGCAGAAGAGGGAAGGGAAAAAGGGGGTCCATTGGGGCGCTTGGAAGGACCTCACGAAGCACAAGAATAGTGGGGGATTGAATATGAAAGACCTTCATTGCTTCAATTTGGCGCTATTAGCAAAGCAAGGTTGGAGGTTGCTGACTAATCCGACAAGTCTGCTGGCAAGAATATATGTTGCACGTTACCTGAAGCATTCAAAGTTCCTTGAGGCGGAGCTCAAGGGAGTGGCTTCTTGGGGTTGGAGGAGTGTGATAGCAGGGAGAGAAGTTTTGAAGCAGGGGGTGTGGTGGCGGGTTGGTATAAATTCGAGAGTGGAGGCTTGGAGAGATCCTTGGTTGCCGAGGCCATCGTCCTTTAAACCTTTGAGGTGCTTGAATAATGCATGGTCAATGGTAAGGGACTTTGTTAATGTTGATGGGCGAAGTTGGAACGAGGATAGACTTCGACAGTGCCTCTTACCGGAAGATGTGAAATTGGCTATGGCTGTACCCCTTGGTAGGGGGTGTGGTCAGGACAGGGCGATATGGCACTTTAATTCGTCCGGAGTGTACACGGTTAAGTTGGGTTACCAAACAACTTTGGGGATACAGGCGCAAGAGGGGGGGAGTAGTGCGGGGCAAGGAAAGTTGTGGAAGGGGTTTGGGGGTTGCCATGCACGCAGAAGGTGAGGAGTTTCATTTGGCGGGCGTGTAAGGGGTTCCTGGCGGTTAATAAAAATTTGATGAGGCGAGGGATGAGGGAGGATGGCTTGTGTGTAATCTGTAATCAGGAGGAGGAATCTGTTAACCATGCCTTATTGGAATGCGAGCCGGCTCGAGCTTTTTGGTTTGGGTCACAACTCCAAATGGATACGAGCAGATTTAAACATCTAGAGTTTGTTGAAAGCTGGGAGGGGATGAGACGGATAATAGCGGGGGAGGGGATGGATGAGGAGAGGTTGTGCTTCTTGGCCTTTGGTTTATGGAAAGTATGGAAGGGACGGAATGGAAGGGTTTTTGAGCGGAGGGTAATGGATGTGGAGTGGAGCCTTTTGGAGGTGAGGGAGGAAGTGAGGGAGTTTAGGGAGGTGGGAGTGTCAAGAGGTGGGGATGGGCGGAGGAGGGTGGACGGGGGGGATGAGGGGGTTCGGAGTTCGCAGGAAGAGAGGAAGGTGTGGGTTGATGCTGCATGGGATTCTGATTCACTGGGAGCTGGGTGGGGTTGGTGGATTGAGGGAGAGGATGGCGGTGTGGAGGAGGAGAACGTGAGATGTGGTGGCCCGTGTTTATCCAGTTTGCATGCAGAAGGCGAGGCGGTTGCATGGGCCATGCAGTGTGTACGTGACAGGAATATTAGTAGTATCTTGGTAATCTCTGATTGCTTGCGGCTTGTTAATATATTGAATGGGCGAGAAACGTGCCCAGCGGATTTTGAACCAATCTTTGTTGAGATTTTGGAGATGATCCAATGGTTTAGTGCAATCTCTGTTGTGTTTGTGCGACGAGAGCTAAATGTGAGGGCCCATTTACTGGCCAAGTGTGGTTTATGTACTCCAATTAGCAATCAATAAAATTGGTTGTTCGTTTCTTGGAAAAAAAAAACTGGCAGTGGGAGTTTTTTTTTTAACATTTTTTCTTGCTGCTGCGTTGGACTATTAAACGAAAAGATACACTGAGGTGGCGGCGCTAGGATTATTCACGACGCAGGTGATTGACGGCGGCCAAAGCGAAGGAGGGGGACGGTTGGCGTTTAACTGAGACTAAAAAGAGTGAGGGAGAGAGATCCAGTTTTTTTTTTTAAAAAACACCGGTCGCTGCTTGTAGAAACGTGGGGCCGTTCTTCTTCGCGGCGGCAACGGCGAGGGAGAAAGAGAGTTAGAGAGAGAGGCGATAAAGAGGTCTGTGCGGCGTTCTAAAACGAGAATGAGAGAGAGAATGGGAGAGAGGAGGGAGCTCGTGACCCTTTTTTTTTCCTTTTTTTTTTGCTTTAACTTTCGAGACTCTTTTCCATTTTTTTTCCTTTTGTTTTCTCTTTTTTTTTCCTCTTTTTTTTTCTTGCTTTTTTTTTTTTTTGCAATTTTCATCTTTCCCTCTTTTTTTAAAAACTCTATTTTTTTTTTTTATTTCCACATTACTCCATACTTCTTTTTTATTTTATTTTATATTTTTTTTACTTTTCTGTAAATTGGTGCTTTTTATATATGTACATATACAAACTTAACTTACGCTTTGCACATATGTATATAATCTCAATATTTCTCCCTCTTTTTTTGTAGGAACGATTTTCATAATCCTTGCTTATAGTCCACAACGGTAAATTTTCAAAGTAATCCGATATTGACTATTTTCAACTTTCCATAGGCTTCCAACATCCTTTATCTAATTTGACTTAACGCCTTTTTTTCTTTGCCCTTTTTTTCTCTGAAGGAAAGAAGCTTGACTTGGAGACTTGGAGAATACATATATATTCTGATCGTCTTTTGCCCCAATTCGAGAGACAAACTCTAAGTAATTTTTTTCTTTTTCCTTTGTTTTTTTTTCTTTAACATTTACTTTTCTAACCTATTGCCAATATTCTTCTCGAAACAAAATTTCCATTCACCAAAAGGTAAATTAGGTGAATGTTTTTTTTTTCTCTATTTTTTTGTAGTGTTGTTTTTTTATTTGCAGGTACAACGTCTTTCAACACGAGTACAATGACATGTTCCTTGGACTTGTGTCGCCACCACGCCCTTTCAGCACGAGTACATGGAAATGTTCCTCACTTTGGGACATGTTCCTTGGACTTGTGTCGCCGCCACGCCTTTCAGCACGAGTGCAGGGACATGTTCCTAGCTTTGGGACATGTTCCTTGGACTTGTGTCGCCACCACACCTTTTCAACATGAGTACAGGGACATTTTCCTCACTTTGGGACATGTTCCTTGGACTTGTGTCGCCGCCACGCCTTTTCAGCATGAGTACAAGGATATGTTCCTCACTTTGGGACATGTTCCTTGGACTTGTGTCGACGCTACGCCCTTTCAGCACGAGTGCAGGGACATGTTCCTTGGACTTGCGTCGTCGTCACGCCCTTTCAGCACGAGTACAGGGACATGTTCCTCACTTTGGGACATGTTCCTTGGACTTGTGTCGCCGCCATGCCTTTTCAGCATGAGTACAGGGACATGTTCCTCACTTTGGGACATGTTCCTCACTTTGGGACATGTTCCTTGGACTTGTGTCGCCGCCACGCCTTTTAGCACGAGTGCAGGGACATGTTCCTGGCTTTGGGACATGTTCCTGGCTTTGGGACATGTTCCTTGGACTTGTATCGTCGTCACGCCCTTTCATCACGAGTACAGGGACATGTTCCTCACTTTGGGACATGTTCCTTGGACTTGTGTCGTCGCCACGCTCTTTCAGCACGAGTGCAAGGACATGTTCCTGGCTTTGGGACATGTTCCTTGGACTTGTGTTGCTGCCACGCCTTTTAGCATGAGTGCAGGGCCTTTACGAGTGCATTTGTTCACACGTAACTTCGGGGATGGAGACACGTGGAATAAATAATATATTTTATTGTTGTAATATGCGTGTGGGTGTACAATCTCTAATGTTAGTCCTCTGATTCTCTCTCTTGTGTGTGAATGTGTTTCACTCGAGGGCTGGAACGCTTGATCTCGAGTATGAAGTTTCAATGGATTCTTGGAGCTTGAAGTCTTCTAGTCTTGAAGGAGTCTTCAGTCTTCAAGAAGTGTTGATGTCCTGAAGAGTCTTTGATCTTCAAGGAGTGTTGAAGTCTTGAAGAGCGTTTGGTCTTCAAGAGGCGTTGAAGTCTTGAAGAGCGTTTGGTCTTCAAGAAGTGTTCAACACTTGGACTTATGGATTGCAGAGAGTCTTCGGTCTTCAGACTTGATGGAGTCTCTCTGAATTCTCTGGTTCTGCTTCAGAGCTTTGAAACTCTGAACTCTTGTCTTTGTGAGAGTGTAGAATTTCTGAACCGCTGAAATGGAAGAGAACCCCTCTATTTATAGAGTTCTCGCTGGATGGGCCCTGGTGACTTTTGGGCCTAACAACTTGGACTTGGGTTTTATTGGGCTTGGGTCTGGTTTATATTTGACACAAAACCATATGACCCAAATATTTAAAAGACCCAAATTTGATCCAATTAATTATTTTCTTTAATTAATTGGTTAAATCAATTGATCTGATCAAAATAATTTATTTTTAATTAATTGATCAAATGGACATTTGGCCCTAAAATTTTATAATTGGCCAACTTTGTCTTCAAATTAAATTTGGGACACATGTCGATTTATAATTGGTCCCAAATTTAATTAATTATAATTTTGTCATTAATTTTAAATAATGACGTGGCAATTTGTCATTGGCCAAAATTTCTCCTTCAACAAATGCCCCTTTTCGAGAGTTAGTCACAAGTTATGTGTGAGTGAATCTCGAAAAAGATATTTTGGGATCAAAATGCAAGATATTTGTTCTTGATTTTGACTCCCTTTGGTGTGTCAATTTAATCAAAATATGAATTTTGGTCAAAATTTTGATTTTTTTTATTTGACACACTTTTATCGCCAATTAATCAAAATTTGAAGTTTGGTCAAAATTTTGATTTTTTTTTCTTATTTGGCAGCAAACTTTGATTTGAAGTTTGGGCAAATTTTGGTTTATACCCAAATTTTGATTTGAGGTAAAGTCCTACTCAATTTTAACTCGCATTTGGAATAGAATTTGAGATTTTGACTTTGGTTCATTTGGGATAAAATTTGGATTATGCCCAAAATTTAATTTAAGTAAATTTAAGGTTGCATCCAAAATTTGGTGGGAATTTGGAATAAAATTTTCATATGGAACTTAGAAAATTTGATTTGGGATAAGAGTTTAATTATACTCAAATTCAGTTTAATTCAATCCAAATCTATATAGGAGTTTATCAAATCAATTTGAATTTATCTCCAATTTGATTTAAATCAAATCTCATATTTTGGATTAAAATTTGAAACAAAATCTCCAAATTTTTATCTTTCAATTTGATTTAAATCAAATCTCATATCTTTGGGTTAAACTTTGAACCCATCTCAGAGTTGATGAAGACTGTCGTTGGAGATAAGATTTATATTTGAACCCATCCCAAAATTGATGAAGATTGTCGTTGGAGATAAAATTTGTATTTGAACTTATCCCAAAATTGATGAAGATTGCCGTTGGAGATAAGATTTATATTTGAACTTATCCCAAAATTGATGAAGATTGTCGTTGGAGATAAGATTTATATTTGAATCCAACTTTTCATTCTATAAATAAGGTTGAACCTCAGCAGGGGAGAACACACATCAATTGCAGGGAGCATTCAAGAAAGGATTCAAGTAGGAAACTTCCTTCTCTCTCTTTTTATTTTTATTTTTTATTTTTATATTTTTTTAATTTTTTCGTTTTTTTTAAGATTCTTCCTTCTTTTTGTTTTTTTTTTTTTTTTACTCCCAACACTTTGCCTATATTTCAATTACAAGCACAGTTCTTTCATCCACCATCTAAAAGGAAAGTACGAAGGTAAGTGATTTTTTTTAAGGCATACATATCCTTGTTGTCTTCAATTTGCAGGTACAATGTCTTTCAGTACAAGTACAAGGACATGTTCCTTGGACTTGTGTCACCGCCACGCCTTTCAGCACGAGTGCAGGGACATGTTCCTGGCTTTGGGACATGTTCCTTGGACTTGTGTCGCCATCACACCTTTTCATCATGAGTACAGGGACATTTTCCTTACTTTGGGACATGTTCCTTGGACTTTTGTTGCCGCTACGCCCTTTCAGCACGAGTGCAGGGACATGTTCCTGGCTTTTGGACATGTTCCTTGGAATTGTGTTGCCGCCATGCCTTTTAGCACGAGTGCAGGGACATGTTCCTGGCTTTGGGACATGTTCCTTGGACTTGTGTCGCCACCATGCCTTTTCAGCATGAGTACAGGGACATGTTCCTTACTTATTGGACATGTTCCTTGGATTTGTGTCGCCGCCATGCCTTTTGGTACAAGTGGAGGGACATGTTCCTGGCTTTGGGACATGTTCCTTGGACTTGTGTCGCCACCACGCCTTTTCAGCATGAGTACAAGGACATGTTCCTTACTTTGGGACATGTTCCTTGGACTTGTGTCGCCGCTATGCCCTTTCAGCACGAGTGTAGGGACATGTTCCTTGGACTTGTGTCGCTGCTACGCCCTTTCAGCACGAGTGCAGGGACATGTTCCTGGCTTTGGGACATGTTCCTTGGACTTGTGTTGCCGCTACGTCCTTTCAGCACGAGTGTAGGGACATGTTCCTGGCTTTGGGACATGTTCCTTGGGCTTGTGTCGCCACCACGCCTTTTCAGCATGAGTACAGGGACATGTTCCTTACTTTGGGACATGTTCCTTGGACTTGTGTCGTCGTCACACCCTTTCAGCACGAGTGCAGGGACATGTTCCTGGCCTTGGGACATGTTCCTTGGACTTGTGTCGCCGTCACGCCCTTTCAGCACGAGTACATGGACATGTTCCTCGCTTTGGGGCATGTTCCTTGGACTTGTGTCGCCGTCACGCTCTTTCAGCACGAGTGCATGGACATGTTCCTTATTTTGGGACATGTTCCTTGGACTTGTGTCGTCGCTACGCCTTTTCAGCACGAGTGCAGGGACATGTTCCTGGCTTTGGGACATGTTCCTTGGACTTGTGTTGCCGCCATGACTTTTAGCACGAGTGCAGGGACATGTTCCTGGCTTTGGGACATGTTCCTTGGACTTGTGTCGCCACCACGCCTTTCAGCATAAGTACAAGGACATGTTCCTTACTTTGGGACATGTTCCTTGGACTTGTGTCGCCGCTACGCCCTTTCAGCACGAGTGCTGGGACATGTTCCTGGCTTTGGGACATGTTCCTTGGACTTGTGTCGCCGTCACGCCCTTTCAGCATGAGTACAAGGACAATTGACGTCTTTGGACTTTAGGAAGTAGCGCAGCAGTGCAGCCGAGCGTAGCATGAGGACCTTCGAACTTGGAGAAGAAAGTAGCGCAGCGTGAGGACAATTGGCGTCTTTGGACTTTAGGAAGTAGCGCAGCAGTGCAGCCGAGCGTAGCATGAGGACCTTCGAACTTGGAGGAAGTAACTGCAACGAAGCGCGTGAGAACCTTTGAACTTGGAGGAAGGAAATGCAACGAAGCGCGTGAGAACCTTCGAACTTGGGGGGAAGGAACTGCAGCGAAGCGCGTGAGGACCTTCGAATTTGGGGGGAAGGAAATGCAGCGAAGCGCGTGAGAACCTTCGAATTTGGAGGAAGGAACTGCACGAAGCGCGTGAGAACCTTCGAACTTGGGGGAAGGAATTGCAGAGCGAAGCGCGTGAGAACCTTCGAACTTGAAGGAAGGAACGCAGCGAAGCGAAGCGATGTGAGAACCTTCAAACTTGGAGGAAGGAACTGCAGCGAAGCGACGTGAGCGCAGCGAAGCGACATGAGAACCTTCGAACTTGGGGGGAAGGAACTGCAGCGAAGCGCGTGAGAACCTTCGAAATTGGAGGAAGGAACTGTAACGAAGCGCATGAGAACCTTCGAACTTGGGGGGAAGGAACTGCAGCGAAGCGCGTGAGAACCTTCGAATTTGGAGGGAAGGAACTGCAACGAAGCGCGTGAGAACCTTCGAACTTGGAGGAAGCAACTTCCATTCGCTGTGTTGCCCCCACTAGTGATGAATTTCCTCAATTTATATCGTCGTGCTTCAATATTTGTTGCACTTCTTTTTTTTTGTTTGCAGAGACTGAACTTAAAGTTTTCTTTAAGCTGCCTATGTACCCTTTGAAGAAAAGGGATCAAGTCATAACGTAGTTCAAAAATTATTTTTTTGCACTCACCTTTTAAGCTCTTGTGGGCTAGGAGCATCATGCAGTTTAGGCTCTTGCGATAAGGAGCTTTTACATTTTAAAAGCTCTTATCTTCATCATGGTCTTGATCAGATCCTTGACCTGCAGGATTGGTCAAGATTATGAGATTTGACTTCACCTTCAAGGAACCTTCTGTATTTATGAAAACAGAGAACTTCCTCTTCATACGTGACGGGATGCTACTTTGAAGCTTCTTGTCGTTGTTTACTTCATCGAAAAGTTTCACCTCCAAGTTATCCATCTTTCTTTTAGGTTGATCGCTTGTTACTTTGAGGCGATAAAAAACAGATGTCGAAGGTTGACTTTTCTTCGATGTGGAGACACTTAACCTTTGAAAAGCTAAAGGTCGAGTGAAGGTGGACGTCGAACATTCTTTGGAGATACAGTTTGCTCACCCTTCTTGGAATTGTCAACTTCTTCTACGTCGATGCAGTAGGAAGTTGCAAAGTTCTCTTTTTCCTTTTTGTGGAAAGTTTTGGAGAAGATCTCCTTCGCAGTTACTGGTTGTCGAGGTTGAGAAAACTCTTTACTTCTCTGCCTCTTGGGTTGAAGTTTCTTAGGATTCTTCTTTCTTTGATGTTTGCTCTTTCTTTTGATTGTAGCAAGATTTGATTGAGCTACTTCATCAAGGTCGAGCTCAATTTTGTCTTCCTTAGCCAGCTTTAAAATTAAGTCCTTAAGGACGAAACATCTTTCCACTGGATGACCAATAACTCGATGATACTTGCAATACTTGGGATCATCGACTTTCTCCATCTCTTCTGGTCGTTTACACTTAGGAAGCTCTATCAGTTGCGCTTCCAATAGTTGTTCCAACATATCAGGGATGTCGGCATCAGGGAAAGGATAGATTTTCTTCTGTCTTTCCTTTAAAGTTAAGTGGTGCGCTTCATTTGTTTGTCGCTTTTCTTTCGAAAACGACTTGGGAAGGGTTGTTAACCATAGATTCTTCTATAGTCTCTTCGTCGTTTCTTCCTTCTTTTCTCATGTTAGGGAGTAGAAGGTCTTGGTTTTCTCGACTAGCAATACTTAGCTCCATATCGTGGGCGCGAGTTGCTAGTTCCTCAAAGGTGCGATGCTTTATACCTTTAAGGATGTAGAGGAGTTCCCAGTGCATGCCTTGAATGCACATTTCAACGGAAGAGAGTTCAGTGAGACGATCTTTGCAATCTAGACTCATGGCTCTCCAACGATTTATATAGTTAACAACGAGTTCACCTTTCCATTGTTTAGTGTTGGTGAGCTCGAACATGCTAACGGTTCGTCTAGTGTTGTAGAAGCGATTCAAAAACTCTCTTTCGAGTTCCTCCCAACTGTCTATTAACTCAGGTTCTAGATCAGTGTACCAGTCAAAAGCATTTCCTTTAAGTGTTCGAATGAACTGTTTGACTAGTAGGTCCCCTCGAGTACCAGCGTTCTCGCATGTCTCAACGAAGTGTGCAATATGTTGTTTAGGATTGCCCTTTCCATCAAACTGTTGAAATTTTGGTGGCTGATACCCGATTGGCGTTCTCAAGTTATCAATCCTCTTAGTATAAGGTTTGGAATACAAGAGGGAATCTTGAGTAGGTCCACTGTACTGAGCTTTGATACAGTTTGTGATCATATCTAGGTCCACTGTAGTCTAAGACTTAGAGCATTCAGAGAATTTTTCCCCAAAACGGAAGACTGAAGACTCTCTGAATCTACAAGTTTCCAAGTACTGAACACTTCTTGAAGACTGAAGACTCTTTCAAACTCAAGGGACTTCAAGCTCCAAGAATCCATCGAAGCTGCAAACTCGAGATCAACCATTACAGCCCTCGAGTGAAACACATCCACACACAAGAGAGAGAATCAGAGGATTATGTACTAGAGATTGTATATTCACGCGCATACAACATTAATACAAATCAAAGTTTATTCCACGTGTCTCCATCCCCGAAGTTACGTGCGAACAAGTTCATTTACACTTCCAATGAGCAATGTTTAATTATGTGCTTTTCCAATGTGATGATATATTGGAATTCGAATGTGGAAAATACTTTCATGTTTCGCCAATATTTCACATAAAATTCAGAGTGTGGGTATCAAATAGTAGATAAAATTTAAAAGAGATTGAGTTTTTAAAAAGCATATAACAAAACTTAGAGGGTAAATAATTCTTGCTTAGATTTTATTGATAAGCAAGCTGGCTTCTATATATAAGCCATCAAAAATACAAGAAGTTGAGTTTAACGGAATAAAAAATAGAAACTAACTCAACTAAAATGTAAAACTTCTTATAACTAATACTCCCCCTCAGGATGGAGCCATAATGTTAACCAATCCCATCTTGGATATCAAAGAAGAAAAGGAGGAAGTTGGTAAGGCCTTTGTGAAAACATCGGCTAACTGCAAACTTGACTGAACTGGAAGCAACTTTTATAGCACTGGTGATGACTTTCTCACGAATAAAATGACAATTAAGTTCAATGTGTTTAGTTCTTTCGTGAAAAATATGATTAGAGGCAATGTGAATTGTTGCATTATTTATCACAAAAAAGAAGTGAAGGTGATGGAGAATCAATCTATAAGTCTTTCAACAATTGGTGTAACCAAACTATTTCACATGAAGTAGTCGACAAAGTCCGGTATTCTGCTTCTGCTAAAGATATGGAAATAGTGGTTTCCTTTTTCGCCTTCCATGACATAAGTGCATCACCAAGAAAAATACAGTATCCAATGGTTGATTTTCGAGAATTCGAGCATGATGCGCAGTCAGCATTAGAAAAGCCTCGAATTTGGAAAGAGGATGTAGCAGACAATAATATTCCTTGAGCAGGACAACCCTTCAAATATCGAAGGAGATGTTTCACAACATTCATGTGGGTTGTTCTAGGTTTAGCTACATATTGACTAAGTTTATGAACAACAAAGGTAATATCCGGTCTTGAAGCAGTAAGATAAAGAAGGCGACAAATAATTCTTCGATAAACAGAAGAGTCAGACAATAATTCTCCATCATTAAGAGTCAGCCTTATGTTTGGATCCATAGGAAGATTAGCAAGCTTGGCAGACAACATACCAACATCATCAATGAGTTGCAAGGCATACTTTTTTGAGAAAAAAGAATACCTTTATTAGACCGAGCAATTTATCCAAGCCCAAAAAATATCGCAATGGTCCCAAATCCTTACGTTTGAAAATAGTATCCATGTGTATTTTCAACTTGTCAATATCCTAAGAAGAAGCCACAGTGATTATGATGTCGTCGACATACACTAAAAGAGCAATAAAAGAGGTACCAGAGCCTTTTGTGAAAAGGGAATAATCGGATTTAGATTGCCTGAAACCAAGGGATAATAACGCAGATGAAAACTTGTCAAACCACTACCTTGAAGCTTGTCCAGTCCATATATGGACTTATGTAATTGACAAACCAAACGCTCCCCCTGAGACTTAATAATCCTATGTTTGTATCCCATTGGTAGGTCCATGTATACCTCCTCAAATAAATCGCCATGAGAAAAGCATTATTAACATCTAACTGTACTAGATGCCAATTGAAAGATACAACCAAGGTTAACAACACTTTAATTGTGACAAGCTTGTCTACAAGAGAGAAAGTTTCAACGTAATCGAGTCCCTCCATTTGTGTGTATCATTTGACAACTAGACGAGCTTTGAAATGCTCAATGGTCCCAACAACTTTATGTTTAATCTTGTAAACCCACTTACAACCTATAGAATGTTTACCTTTAGGTAACGGAACAACAAACCAAGTTTGATTAGCCTCCATTGCCTTTAAGTCGACATCCATGGCATCTCTCCGTTGCGCAAATGGCACTGCTTGATGATAAAACTGAGACTCATACTCAAAGGAAACGTTAAGAACAAAGTTTCTGTATTAAGGTGATAAACAATCATAGGCCAAATACTTTTGTAAAGGAAACTTTGTTGTTGTAGGAAGACAAACATTAGTCTTTAGTAAGCTACAATGAAAATTGTTCAAATAGGATGGCTGCTTTGTCAGCCTAATGAAAGAAGGTTGAACAATAGAACCATTAGAAGAAGGCTAAAGAACAGAAACATTGGGACTATTTGAGTCAATTGGACATGAAACTCCAATTGGATGTTGTTGAGAATCTCCAAAAACATCATTACTGGAATGATTCAAATCGGTGACCCCGCATCAAAAACAGATACATCCACAGTTAAATACCACTTTCTTTAATAAAAATACATAAATAAATATTTAAATTTTAGAGAATGAAAAAAAAAAACAAAAAAGAAAAACCGACGGCTGGTATTGATGGAAGAGGTGCCACCTGGTTGGGAAAATTTCTAGTACGGTTTAGGTGAGACGAATAAGAAGCCACCGTATATTCAAAAAAAAAATAATAATAATAAGCCACCGTGGCCCAGTGGGGTTTGGGTCTGGGGTAGATCCAACTGCCCAGTTTCTTTAATTAATTTATTTATTTGTATTTTATTTTAGTAGCGGAAACAATTTAATTTTGCACACGTTTTTATTTTCGTCAATGGTTTCAAAAGCAGAAACCCATAAATTTTCTCACTATCAAACTCCACTTTCAATTTTTTTAATTACATGATTGACCCGCCTTTATCTTGTTCCCTCGGTTGAATCCCACATTTTCCCAAAACCCAAAAACACCCTTGCCCTTTAGAAAATTTTTCAAAAGCATCTGCTTGAGGCTGAGTTGACCTGACCCCATGTGATATGAGGAGAATGTTGTAATTTTCCAAAATGCAAAAGACGTGCTTGAAATATTGACATCATTTGGGACAACTTTGGACAGGAAACAAGCACAATCAAAAGAATTAGGTAAGACTAAATCTGGAAAAGGATCGAGAAAACCATCTTGGACTGTGATCTAATGGAAAAGAAAAATGTGCTCATGGAAAATTACATTCCTGGAGATGAAAAAACGTCTTTCCTTAATATCATACAACTTATCTCCTTTTATCCCTTGAGGGTAACCAACAAAAACCGAAGGAATTGCTCTTGGCTGAAATTTTGTCTTGTGTATGAAGACAGAGTTGAAGCAAAACACAACTTGCCAAAAACACGCAAATGTGTATAGTCAGCATCCTTTCCATATAATTGATAATAAAGAGTACACCAAGATATTACTGAAGATGGGGTTCGAATGATTAAAAATGATGCAGTCAAGATACATTCTCCCCAAAAATGTATAGGAACCTTGGACTGAAACATTAATGCTCTAGCAACATTTAATAAATGTTGATGCTTCCTTTCCACAATAGCATTTTGTTCAGGACATTCAACGCAAGAATATTGATGAAGAACACCTCTTGATTGAAAGAACTTAGTGAAGGAAAGCTCGTGAGCATTATCAGAACGGAAGCATTTGATGGGAACTCCAAACTGAGTATCAACAAACTTAAAAAATCGTGGAACTACAGATAAAACATTAGACTTGGTTTTCATAAGGAAAGTCCAGGTATAGCGTGAAAAATCATCTACAATGATTAAGAAGTACCAATAACCTGAATGTGTGGAAGTTTGATATGGACCCCATGTATCACAGTGTATTAACGTAAAAGGATGGCTAGCTGTCCTACTATTAGAGATAAAAGATAATCTCCATTGTTTTGCCAAAGAACACACTAGACAAGGTTGAGAAAAATCCTTAGAAGACTTGATAGACAAAAGATTTTTCAATGTATTTAGATGTTTGGAAGATGGATGACCAAGACGATCATGCCATATTGGATGATTACACTGTGAAAAAAAAAACTACAAATGACTTTACTATCAATAGTATTTCTAGACAACAAAGAATCAGAACAAAAGAGATACAATCCTTGCCAAAGGTTAGCCTTGCCAATCATCTTCAAAGAGGACTTGTCTTGGAGAAGACAAGAATTTCCAACAAATGAGACCAAAATTGGTTAGCATGTTGTTAAGGCACTGATAGATATAAGATTGAACCGAAAATCTGGCACAAATAACCCATTTTTTTAAAGTAAGGGCATGAGAAAGCTGAACTTCACCAATATATTCAACGATTATTCGGTTCTAATTTGGCAATGTAACAGAATATCCAAAGACAGACATCGACGAAGAAAATATTCCTCTAGAATAACATGTATGTGTAGAAGCCCCTGAGTCAATCACCCAATTATTAGAAGCAGGTATAAGAGTTGAACATGTACCTACTACGTGGGCAATGCTATTTGAAGAAGAAGAGGAAAAACCAGTGTCACTTTTTGCTGCAAACAGATGAGACTAAAGGACAACAAGAAGACTTTGACACCGTTCTAAAGTCAAGCTTTGCAAAGAAGAATTATCAGACTTGACATTGGACTGTACAACAAATGTCTTTTGATTTCGATATCCAAGTGGATATCCATGGATTTTATAGGAACGATCAACGGTATGTCCATGAATATTACAGTGAGTGCAAACTAAACGCTCTTTCTTCTTGGCTGAAGTAGAATGATTCTTGGCAGAAGAATTGGTAACAACAAAGGATTTTGCATGAAGAGTTGTTGCTTTGGCAGTTACAAGGGAAGACTTTATAGTCTCAGTAGAAAAATGTTGCTCTACTTCTTGTACAACAAGAGAAGAAGCACGAGTAATAGTAGATTCGGGTTCCATCAAGAGCAATTGAGTTCGTACCTGGCTAAAATACTCGTTGAGACCCATAAAAAATGCCATTACATGCTGTATTTGGAAGTATTCAACAAGATCCTTGACTCCTCCACAAGAACATCGACCACATGTACAATTGGGACGATAAGAAACGAGCTCATTCCAGAGCATCTTCAACTTTGCATAATAGGTGGTGACAGAGTTTTGATCTTGAACCATGTTGGAAATTTCGCGTCGAAGTTGAAAGATTCCAGGGCAATTTTTCCATTGATATCCCTAGCAAAATCAGCAAAATTGATGCTCGCCGAGATTTCTTTCGACAAGGCATTCAAAATCCAGACCTTTATAATACTATTGCATATCCCCCAAGATCGCTTCAGATTTCTAGTCTGCCGGAGGATGGTGCCATCGACAAAACCCATCTTGTTCTTCACGGTAAGTCCAAGAATCATTGCTTGGGCTCCACGATGTATAATTGGATTATGTAAAAGGCTCAGACACAAGAACAAGATTTGTGCCATCAGAATGATGAAGATAATAAGGATTTTCATATAGATCAATCACAGACCGACTAGTAGGCTGATTCGCGGAAGAAGAAGAAATTGGATCGTTTGGGTTCTCAAAGGTATCGTCGACCATGAAGAAAATTGCAAGAAAAACTCTCTAAGAAAAATTTAGGAAAACATCTGGATACTATAACAAAACTCAGAGAGTAAATAATTCTTGCTTAGATTTTATTGATAAGCAAGGCTTCTATCAATAAGCCATCAAGAATACAAGAAGTTGAGTTTAATAGAATTACAAATAGAAACTAACTCAACTAAAATGTAAAACTTCTTATAACTAATAGCATATTATAAGTCTTTCAAACATTTTTCGTATCTGCCATTGTTGCTTTATTATGGAGGTTTTTGTTTTACCAAATTCAAACAGGGAGGAATGAGGAAATAAAAGGAATATACAAATAAAAAAAAGTATGAGGGAGGTTCAAGGAGAGAGAAATGAGAGAAATTTTCCTCTCAATTCATTGTTTATCATGAAAGAAACATTTAACAATGGTGCGAGATCTATGAAATAAAACATTATATCATTAAATGATCATTAGAAAATGTGTCAAATGTTAAATGGAAGAAGTATATGTACTATTAGAAATTTTTGAGTGGTGCAAAATAACTAAAAAAGTAGCAGTGAGTCCCAAGTAATAATCAATCGGAATCTAATTGAGGACCATCTTGGGGAATAACAAACTAAAAATTTGGGATGGATCTTGATCTAGGCCTTTCCACTTTGATTGAGCTTATTTCAATAATTCCACAAACTCCAGAGTATGATAAAATTGCTTTTGTTGATTTGATCTTCTTTTGGATGACCAGTTAAGCAATCCAAAAAAGTATGAGCTTTCCAATCCTCCCTACAGACGTTACATAAATAAATTAAGATAGGGAATTTCTCTACCACATTACTAAATTTATAATCACCGATCACTAAACTACTTGCAGTAGTCGTGGTCGGGGTCGATCACAGGGAACGACTGGCTTACTGCTAACCTCTTTTGTGTTTGGTAACAGAAGAGGAGGTTTGAAGAAAAAAATTAAATTGCAAGGAAAGATAAAATTGCGAGAGAGTAAATGGTAGTAAATTAAATGACAGAAAGGTAAATGGGAGGTTGGTTAATCTCACCTTGTCGATCACTGTAGCTGGAGACACTCGGGTTCAGTACATTAGTTTTTACTCATCGATTAACATATAATGGTTTACATGCATGTTGTCTAATTGTTATGTTAAATCAATTGACTCGATCCCACCATCCATCGACTCAATTACTAATTACTGACTAATTTACCCTGATGAACCCGTTGAAGTCAATCAATTGAGTAATTACATTAAGCTCAAGATACCCCTAGAGCGCTAACCCAACAAACCCATTGAACCAACATGCAATTGAGTAATTAATTAACCTGACCACAATTAATAAATTAACTAATTGTTGCTCTAGGCTAGAATACCTATAATTAATTAGAGGAAGTCTAATTTAATTACGAATATCGACTTAGACCCTAGACCTATCATGCAAAACAACAAAGTCAAAGAACTGCTCTTGGGAACCGTGTCCATGAATCGGTCTATGTGCTAACTATGAACTAACTATCCATTAGCTACTTGGAAATCATTTCTTTAGCAAATTATTAACATACGAGCTGCGAGTTAGGGCGTTAATCTAACCTACTGTTCGTGCTAATTATAAAAGTGGGAATCTAAAGTCACGAACAACAAGTAAAACATACTTTAAGCATATAAAGCTAAAGAGAAGTAGACATTCAGAACAACAAACTCCAAAAATCTCATAAAACCCAAATGTACTTAGACGACCATAGACAAGTCTAATCCACGCTCAAGGCTCGATAAACCAACCTAAACTAACCTAAAACTATAAAATACATGTTGGGGTTTATGTCCTAAAACTCGTGGATAGTGAATGTAACAAAGTTATATATAAAACATTACTAGAATAGTTTATATTCTGGTTGTCGAAAGATTAGTTTATCTATGTTTTTATTAACCCAAATCCAATAAACTAGAATCCATGGCTATGATATGAAACACTCAAACTATATGTAGTAACATAAAAATGGATTAAGTTCAAGTACATAGCCTAAAATGGTCTATAGTATATGGATAAGACTGGGTACCTTATCCTAAGAAAAACTATGTGATGCGGCCCACTTTGTTTTAGTCCAAATGATGTAGTCCTAAATCGTTCATGTAGAGACATGCGAGTGGGGGCGTCCTATGCAAAAGAGTTTGTATAAGACCGGACCGCAGAATAAGTCACTTTCACTTTATAACACCGTTTACTGTTAAACTGACTATTTCAAGCGATGACCTAGGTAACTTGATCTTAATCTTGAGCTAACTATGAACTCCTGTTTATTCAAGATTATCCTTTGATTTTCATGGAGAAGAGTGGTCAAAATAATCCGCTCAATAAGCCTACCACTTTGGGAGATAAGACCGGGTAGATAGCTGGGGACATAGTTCTGCAATATGGAATTCACTCCTACCCGTCTACAGAGATAGTAGAGAGGTTGTTCCCTTAAGTGCTGACTTCGGAACGTGAACAAAGGCGAGCTGCCCTCTCATTGACCCGAGAGGTTTTAGGTTTTGTGGTCAGACCACAAACAAAAAGGGAACAAATAGTGGAAACAAGATAGAAATTGCAAGAAGGAAGTTAATCAAATTTCGTTCTAATGCATTGAAAATGAAAAACATTCACGAATTTATAGGGAGGTAAAATGAACAACCACTAACCCACTAACCTTGAAAATCTCTTAAATCAACCTCACTAAGTCACTAAGTCACATCCCTCCTCCAAATTAGGAGGCACTACCCTAAATAAGTTCCACTAACCATTACTTTCTATACAAGTAAATTTTAACCAAGCCAAACTACTTGCCTATCTAGTTTGCTCTAATTTTAACACTCCCCTTAGTGCAAACATACAATCAACAACACAAGTGCACTCCTGATTTCTTCAAACTTGAGTTTACCAAGCTTTAATATCCACAAGTTCAAAATCATTATCTAGCATTGTTGTTTATTTTTTGTTTTCTTTATCATAGCCATTGCATCGAGTCCTCTTACTTTTATATTTCTCATTCAAACACTTCATTCGATAGAAGACAAGTTAGGGTCATTAGTTTCTATTTTTCACTTTCATTTAAGTTACTATATTTCTTTTGTATTTGTTCTCATTTTATTTGAAAACCTTCTTCTAATTCATTCGTTGGTAATATGAAGTTATTTTATATTCTTTTCATTTATGTGCTCTCTCTTTTTAACTTTTGTTTCTTTCAATAATATGAGCTAAGTTTTTTCATGGGGATTCAAAGATGTAAATAACCCTAATTAGGAAGAAAGCTCCACGTTGTGCATAAAAAACTTTGCTCAACACTTAGCACGGTTTGTTTTTATTGAGTTTATGTTTTATTATTAGCCTAACTTGATCACTTAGGATAGCATAACACGTGCAAACCTCAATACTAAAAAAAAGGTTGGTTTGAGTGCACTGTTTTCATAAAGGCAATGTAGGAAAGGAGCCTTGAAATAAGACATTGTCTTTGACCCCTAGACATAGTGCAAAGCCTATAGAGTTAAAAGAATTGTATGCTATTTTGTATCTAAGTTCAATTAGCCATAAACATATGTGTTTATTCTCATATAATTTCATCCAAATCATTCATGTATAGAAAGTGCAAGTGTTAATATCTACCATGCAGACGCAATTTTGGATCTTAGGCACTTAATAATTTTAATTTGATCATACAAAACATGATGTCCAAATGAAGAAAAACAGGGGCAATGAGTACCAACCTTTTTGTTCTTCAAATTGGATGAATTGATTGCTTGTTTTTCTCTTCACCAAATCGTCATGAACCACCACTTGATCTTCCTTGCTATCCTCAAGCCTTTGGAACGGATTGTGGGATCCTCTAGTGATGAAATTTGGAAGGGGTAGAGCTTGAAAACTAAGCTTCAATGGAGGTTTTGAGTTCTTGAGTTTTGGAGAGATTTTGACAGCATTTCCTTAAAGATTCCAACTTCTTTTCTTAAGCAAATTCACATCCATTTATAGAGGGATTCAAGCTGAGAAGAAGCACCAAGATTTGACACAAAATTACCCAAAAATTAGTGGGTAATTTGGTGGCTTAATGAGGGGAGTGCATGACCATGCACTCCACCCCCTAAAATTCAATTTAATTTTGAATTTTCATAATTCAAATTAAATTGGATTTTAGTTTATTTAATTCCATAATTAATAATGTGAAAATTAAAATCCAATTTTGAATTTTGAATTTTAAATTAATTCAAAATTAATTTAAAATAATTATTAATTAAATGATTAAATATATAATTAATTTAATATCTAATATTAAATTAATATTTTGCTACCAATCCTGAACATTTCTGAAATGCTATTTTTTAATCATGAATCCTTATTCATGTGCTCGATATTTAAATCATATTTAAATATATTAAATCTCTCATAGCTCGCTTTATCCAAAACCCGACGTGTCGGTAATATCAAATATGACCAATCATTTCCCTAAACCGAATTCGAACTTATTCTAATTCCTTCTATCATATTGTTCCAAAGGTTATTCTCAAGCTAGCAAGGGGACCTAATGGACCTACAAATCATGGGCTCCAACGTTACGAGGTTTAACCGGTTAAACCCTTTTAACCCAGTTAACCAACATCTGTTAACTACTGGGTCACTCCACTATAGCCTAGTAGTTGAACTCCCCTCACTGTAGATATATTTCCGTCCACTCGATATAACCATGATTAGTAAGTCAATCCTTCACAGGATGTTCGTTGCCATAGCTAGGTCAAAGGTCCGTTTTACCCCTATAACACATCTTGATTCCTTAAGTCCACTGGTCCTCTAATGAACAATTTGTTTATGGTCCAACCACTAAACGGAGTCCCTCTCGAGCCAATGAGAGGGTGGGGCCCCTTGTTTAAGCCTCGAAGTCAGCACTTAAAGGAACAACCTTTCTACTATCATTGATTCGGGTAGGAGTGAATTCCATCTTGAAATACTATGTCTCCAGCTATCCATCTAGTCTTATCCCCAAAATGGTAGGCTTATTGAGCAGCACTGTTGGACCACTCTCACCCATGCAGATCAAAGGATAATCCCAAACGAATAGGAGTTCATAGTAAGCTCAGGATTAAGATCGAGTTACCTAGGTCATTGTATTTAATAGTCAGTCTTAACAATAAACGACATTATAAAGTAAGGGTGACTTATTTCTCGATCCGGTCTTGTGTAAACATCTTTTACACAGGATGCCCCTACTCCTATGTCTCTACATGAACGATCCAGGATCACGTCGTTTGCCTAGTTCACAAAGTAGGCTGCATCCATAGTGTTACCAGGATAAGGTACCCAACCTTATCCCTATACTATAGACCATTTAGATTATATACTAAAAACTCGATCCCTGTCTATATCCACTATATAGTTCGAGTATTTCATATTATAACCATGAATGTTTTTATTGGATCTAAATAAACAATTCACTGAATAACATCTTTATTGCAAAAGGATTACAAACTTCAAGTTTTAGGACATAAAACCCAACAGAAAGGTACATGGGGTATCAAATAAGCCATGAGTTTTTACAAGACTAGACCACAAAATATTTAATCTCTCTATATAAATTTATTAATTGAGATGATAAAACATTTGACAAAATGATCATATGTGGCTCGATCTTAATCCTGAGTGAGTTATGAACTTAGCCAGAGCTTTGAGAAGGAGCATCAGGTTGGTTCTCTGGTGCTGCATCTTGAAATGCTGGTATCTCCTTGTATTCCTCGTACAATCTTGATAAAAGTGGAAACTTGGACTGCAAAGAATATTGAAAATGAAAAACTACTCAACAATGAAGGTGCAAATTTAAGCCCAATAGACAGGTTAAGTTACCAATTGGCTTGTTATGCTTGTGACTTATTCTATAATTTAAAATAATCAATTTTGATGATATTAAAATCACATTTAAAAGTGTAAAATCAAACATGAAATTGATTTTGAATAGTTAAAGGTATGTTTCGAGGTGATTTTGAACATTGACAAAAATGATTTTAGCCATTTCAAAATCACTCTCAAACGCACACTAAGAGAACTAGTAATACCATGTCAACATTGAATGTTTGAATGGCACGGTCAAGTTGAGGTGCCAAAAACAAATCCGCCTGCAAATGATAAGAAATAGTTGATTATCTTACCTTAAGAAAATTACATGACAAAAAGAAGTTTCAAACATATGCATCAAAGAAACTCTACATAAATTACTCTTTCGAGTCTTATGAAATCGAGAAATTATCAGTCGCACGATTGCAACACTGTTTTTTAGAGGGTGTTTCAGTGGAGTTCGAGTAGATTTCGCTTAAGATGTCAATTTTGTGACTAGTAGGTCCTCATATTAAAAAAAGAGTATATATAATAGGTCTCTAAACTTTATATATATACATACAATTTTTTGTTGAATAGGTTTTTGACCTATTCTATATTTCTTAACATTCATAGACGTATTAGGGATAAAGAATCCAACTTTATATCAAATAGATCCATAATTTTAAAAAGTGTGTTTGAAAATGTAAAGACGTAACGAAGATTTTTTAAAGTTCAGTGACCTATAAAACACAAAACCTGAAAGTTCAAAGACTAAACTTATAATTAATTTAACCAGATTCTTAGACACCTATCATTCAAATGACAAATAAACATGAAGATTTGCAAATGAGACCCCATTGCTTAGATCTTCAATACAATGCTCATGGATATAACTCTAAGGCATAAACTCAAAGTTGAAACTAACCAGATAAATTTCGTCTCCAGTAGCAAATTTTCCAGCATGAACTTTTAGCAATTTTTCAAGTGCTGAAACACACGTAAATAGCACAAATAATAATGAGAAAAAACAAATTAACACTTTCAATTTTTTTATTTTTTTTTTACAATAGGTAGGGATGAGAGATTTGAACTACAGACCTCTTGGTTGTACATGTCAGTTGAGCAGGCTCATGTTGGTTTTTGACAAATGTTTTTAAATTTTAAGACTTCTTTTAATAACAATCATGTGTTTTTCTTGAAAAGGCCTCGTTTGATAACCATTTGGTTTTTTGTTTTTGGTTTTTGGTTTTTAAGTTTATAAACACCACTTCCAACTCTAAATTTCTTTGGTTTTTCACCTACTTTCTTCCCATGTTTTCAAAAACCAAACCAATTTTTGAAAAAAAAAAAATAGTTTTCAAAAACTTGTTTTTGTTTTTAGAATTTGGTTAGGAATTCAAGTGTGTCTTTAACAAAAATGAAAACCATGGTGAGAAAATTTAAAGAAAACAAGCCTAATTTTCAAAAACCAAAAACAAAAAACCGAATAGTTATCAAAAGTTATTTATGAATTTTTAGTCAATTTTAAAACATAAACGATAGGTTTTGAAAAGTATTTCTTTTTCATATTAATGTAAGAGTAAAAAAACATAAGCTATTGGGAAAAAGTACCTTTTTTCTAATAAGTTTTGAGGAATGGATGTCTTGAGTTTTCAAAATAGATCCTTTTAGTCTCTGAGTTTTGAGAAATATGTTTAAAAGGTCTCTATATTTTCAAAATGAACCTTTAGTCCTTGAATTTTGAGAAATATGTATGATTAATATTTTAAAATCAATATTTTATTTTAAAATTTAAAATTAAAAAAATTAAAAAAAATAATGTGTGGACCTGTTAAACCTATTTCTCAAAATTCAATAACTAAAAAGGTCTATTTAAAAAACTTAGAGACTAAACACACATATTATTCAAAACTCAATGACCAAAAAGGTAGTTTTACCAAAATTATTTGCTTAAGAAAAACGGTTACACCTATCATTTTAACACAAGCTTATCTTTCAATTTTGAGCCTTGTTCAATTATATAAGACACTTATTATATTTTCTAAAGTTAAAGGTTCAATCACCCTCCACGGTTTTTTTTATCATTATTATTTTTTAGTTCAACAACAGTTGGGGTAGGGGGATTCAAACTCATGACCTATTAGTCATAAGTACACATATTATGTCAGTTGAGCTATACTCTTGTTGACAATCACTCCCCACATTTTATGAACCGAAGATGGAAAAAGAGGAAGAAAATTTCAAGTTTACCTAAAAAACCTTTTCCAATGATCATATGGACCCAAGAAAGTTTCTCCTCAGGGCCACATTTTTCCTCAATGTAATTCTGTAAAGTGAGAAAATAGTAAATTAACATACACAAGATTTTCAAACCTCCAAACAATAGTGAATGGCAAACATTGTGTATATAATTAATATAGGATAAAAGAAATAAAATAAAAGGGCATCAGATCAACAAAATTCCAAAAAGATTTGCATGTTTAATCACTCACCTCAACAATTAGATTTTGAAGAGGCTGAATGCTTGAAGAAACAATATTTGCAGCCTGAGGACAAATTTGGAAAGAGAATTTATTTAATGTTACATACAAGAATTCCTATTATATAGTCTCGATATATATTTTGTTATGACAGAAAACGAAAATCAACGTAACAAGAATGTAAGAGGGAAGAAAACAACACACAAATTTACGTTATTTACTAACGGTGTGTTAGCTACGTCCACGGACAGAGGGAGAGAACGATCTTATTATGAGTAGTATTCGCCTATCTCGTTCATTTTCGAAAAACTTACACATTTGAAATTTTGTTTCATATATAATAATTAGTCCCCTATACATAAATTTAACTCTTGCAAAATACCTGGTAATTAAGAGCCCTTTTATGAAGATCACTAGGCAACAGAGGATGTTGAGGATACTTTTCCTCCAAATACTGCATGTTGAGAATAAAAACAATCAATCAATTGGAAATGTTAAACTCAAAACTCCAAGCTATCTTAAATTACAAGTTCGGTTCACGAATTTTGAGAACGGTATCTAATATATAAGACACTCGACTTTAAAAAACGTCTAATAGATTTTTAAACTTTCAATGATGTGTATAATAAATTCAAAAATTTTAAAAAGTGTATAGTAGATGTTGGAACTTTCAATTTCGTGTCTAAAAGGGCCAAGAGACACAATTTTTAAAATTCAAGTACTTGGTAAATTAAAAGATATAATAGACTGCGAGATTAAACACTTTTTAAAGTCCATATTCTATTTAATACAACTTTGAGAAGTTAAGAGATTTATTAGACATCTTATATGGTTTAGATACTTATTAAATACAATTCAAAAAATTAAGACCCTGTTTGATAACCATTTCGTTTTTTCGTTTTTGGTTTTTGAAAATTAAGTCCATAAACTCTACTTTTACCACAAGTTTCTTTGCTTTGTGATCTATATTCTTCCCTTGTTTACAAAAAACCAAGTAAATAATTTGGCTAGGAATATTCAAATGTATCCTTAACCAAATTAAAATTTGCTCTGTTATCTATATTCTTCCGTTGTTTTCAAAAACAAAGTCAAATTTTAAGAACTAAAAAAAAGTAGTTTCCAAAAACTTGTTTTTGTTTTTAAAATTTGGTTAGGAATATTCAAATGCATCCTTAACCAAATCAAAATTTGCTTTGTTATCTATATTCTTCCCTTATTTTCAAAAATCAAGTCAAATTTTAAAAACTAAAAAAAGTAGTTTCCAAAAACTTGTTTTTTTTTTAAAATTTGGCTAGGAATATTCAAATGTATCCTTAACAAAGATGAAAACTATTATATGAAATTTGGAAGGAAACAAGCATAATTTTCAAAACCCAAAAACCAGAAACCAAGACCCCGTTTGATAACCATTTCGATTTTGGTTTTTGGTTTTTGAAAATTATGTTTGTTTTCTCTCAATCTTCTTACAATGATTTTCATTTTTGTTAGAGAGACATTTGAGTTCCTAGCCAAATTCCAAAAACAAAAACAAGTTTTTGAAAACTATTTTTTTTTTCTTCAAAAATTGACTTGGTTTTTGAAAACATGGGAAATGATGTAAATACAAAACAAAGAAGTTTGTGGGTAAAAATAGTGTTTATAGGCTTAATTTTCAAAAACCAAAAACAAAAAACAAAAAACGAAATGGTTATCAAACGGGCCTTAGGTCTCATTTGATAACCATTTGGTTTTTAAAAATTATGCTTGTTTTCTCTCTCAATTTCCTTATAATGATTTTCATCTTTGTTAATGACACATTTGCATTCCTAGCCAAATTCCAAAATCAAAAACAAGTTTTTGAAAACTACTTTTTTTAGTTTTCAAAACTTGAGTTGGTTTTTGAAAACATGAGAAGAATAAATAACAAAGAAAGAAACTTATAGGTGGATCAGTGGATGTAGTGTTTGTAGACTTAATTTTCAAAAACCAAAAACAAAAAACTAGATGGTTATCAAACGAGACTTAAATGATTATCAAACGGGGTCGAAACATCTAAACTTGTAATTTAATGTTATAGATAAATTGGAAATGAAAAAACAAACCATTATTATAGCAAAAGAGTCAGCAACAACAATATCTCCATCCACAAGAGCAGGTACAAAGCCAACAGGATTGAGCTTTAGATAGTCTAAGCATCGGAAACACAAGGGAAAAACACAAAGAAAAACGTACAAAATTAGTTTCACAACTTCTTAGAGAGAACACAATATAAGCCTTATAACTTGATGATAAAAATGTACTAAATGAGAAAAAAAAGTCTTAAAACGGTTAAAATCACTTTTGTCATATTCAAAATCACTTCGAAACATGTCCTTAATAATTCAAAATCGATTTTGATGATATGAGAAAATCACGTTTAAAAGTATAAAATTAAACATGAAATTGATTTTGAATAATTAAAGGGATGTTTAGGTGTGATTTCGAACATGACAAAAGTGATTTTTAACTATTTCAAAATCACTCTCAAGCAGACACTAAGTATACAAAAATTATCTATAATCTTGACGGAATTCTCAATTTTTTTGTACTTCATCTTTTAAAACTTTCGATTCAATTTTTATAATTCTTCAATTAGGTCATTTCAGATGGGATTTTTTTAACAAAATTTGTATCATTAAGGCCCCATTTTGGTTTTTGAAAATTGGGTTTGGTTTTCATCTTTTCCTAAGAAAACATTTGGACCCAAAAATCCTCCTTTTGAACAAAGGACACCGACATGGTTAGGCATACATATTGTCCATTAAAGGCCTAAGGTCGTCAATGGCGATGTTGTCTTGCTCTCATATCTAGCCAATGTCAGACTTCGATCTCACTCCTAGAATATATATATGAATGATAAACTTAGCTGATGGTTTCATAGAAATTTATAAGAAAAGAAAAAGAAAGGCCATGTAAGAGAAGTAGACTAAAAATGTCTTTGAATTTGATAAAATTTTAAAAAATACCAAAACTGAATTAAAACATAGATGTAGGGTATAATACAAATTAAAAGCATGGGGAAAGTAGAAATTTGGAAAAGGTTTGAAGATGAGATTTAATTAAGAGCTAGGGAGACATCACCAGGACTCAAATGCTCTCCCTTGATAATATGAACAGCTTTGTACTCAAATTTTAGCCCTGAAAAAGTAAGAAAAGAAACAGATTATTCATGATCCAATTACAATAACAACAACTCAACAAGAACTCAAATTAGAAGAAGAAGAAGAAGAAGAAGAAATTAACAATGAAAAGACCTTTGAGGTTTAGGGCAATTCGAACACGATGAGCACAAGTGCTGGCCCAGAAAGAGTAGAGCTTCAATGGAGACGATCCTGATCCTTCAACAGCCATTATTTTCTCAGGCTTTAATTTAACAGCAAAAGATGGAAATCTAATCACAATAATTTGATCAGATGAATACAAGATGAAAGAAAAGTAAGGATATATTCATATATATATCATCTATCTATCATCTATTACTTTAGTCAAAGATGTCGGCCGGTGTCAATACCCACATCCACCACCTCCACGTTGTTGACAAGTAAGGCCTAATGTATGGTAAGATGAACTAACAATATCAACTAAAATTTTACAAACATCTATAAATCTAAATAAATAAACTCTTGTATAATTTCATTCTAGTTCCTCAACTTTATTTTAGTAAACTTCTTTCACTTTCAAGTTGTCTATTATAGTACCTTTTAAAAAAGGAAAAAAAAAAAAAAAAACACTTTTAGTCCCTGAGATTTGGATTAGATTTAATTTTGATCCCTGAGTTTTCAAACTCAACAATTTAGCCCCTGAGTTTTGGTTTTAGTTTTATTTTAGTCTCTTCCTCTACTTTCCGTTAAAAACTAACATAAGGCTAACGTTTCAATTTTTTTTTAATTTTTTTAAAATAAAATAAATAAAAATTATAAAAAATTATTATTTTTAACAAATTTATTTCCTTCTCTCTCTCCATCATCACCAACCCCCACTGACCAGCCACACCCACTGTCAAAGTCAGCTTCGCCCCTTCGACGCCTGGTGCCTTGTTTTTTTTTTTCTTTCTTTCTTATTTTCTTTTTCTCTCTTGATTTTCTTTAAAAAAAAAAACAGAAAAGAGAAACGAACGAAAGAGAGAGAGGCAATTTGCCAAAACCCGAAAAAAGGAGGCACATCTTCTTCCTCACTATCTTTTTCCAGATCGCCGGAAGTTTCTTCACGAAACCCATCGTGGGTTTTTGCCCGAGAGAAAACCATATCTGGTTTTTTGGAAAGGACAACGGACGATGGCGGCTAAAGAAAATCCTTTCAAATCAAAGTGATCAGTGTGAAAAATAACTCAATTGTTGTATTTCTATTGAAAGAACAATCCAAATATATATGGTTGCACAAACTGTGAATACAATGAAAAGAAGAGAATGCAAGACCTTCTCAACGGCTAATTCTATACAATTAATACATATTGAAAATTATTAAGGAAAGTAAACAAGAGGAGCATAAAGCAGTGGGCTACTATCATGGCCGATTGAATGAATAATTGTTCTGACTTTCTATAATTGAGAAATAGCCAATATGGAGAAGGAAACTCAGGCTGTCATTCTTTTGAGTCACTAAGGGATGTTGACTAAGGAATGAATGTACGAGAGCCCAATTCCATAGGATTTATTGGCTGATTTTGCTCCATGATGCTAGCTGCCTGGTTTTTGGTGAGGTGCTGCATCGTCTATTTCAACAGCGGCGTGATCGGAGAAGAGAGAGTAGTGGGGCTATTGGAGAAGAAATACATCGATTTTCCAGATCTGGAATGAAGGTGTTCTCGTGCGCATAGGCTTGATGACATCAAAGACTTTTCCGACGAGGTCTGGTTCAAAGAAGAAGATGCTAGAGAAGAAGAAGATTGAGGAAGAAGATGTTCCTCCTTTGAGTTCTTGAGAAAAAAAAAAGATGTTGAAATGGAGGAGGGTTTTTGAGACGAAAAAAAAAAGAAAAAAAGAAAGATAAAACTAAGGAAAGGAAGAAGAAAGGAAAGAGAAGAAAGGAAGAGGGAAAAAAAATTCTCCCCTGACGGGAGTCCTCACCGGCAATTGGACTTGAGGAAGGGGAAGATGAAGAACGGGGAGAGAGAAAGAATAAAAAATAATTTATATTATTTTATTTTAAAAAATTTACAAATATATATATTTTTTTTAATAAAAATAGGTGTCACATCAGTCGTTCTTTAAAATCTTACAGAAAAATGGATGGAGAAACTAGAATGAAAAGAAATTCAAACCTTAGGGGCTAAATTGTCGAATTTGAAAACTCAAGAACCAAAATGAAACCTAACCAAACCTCAGGGACCAAAAGTGTTTTTTTCCCTTTTAAAAATAACCATTTTGATAGTTGATATGTTACTTTGCTACCTTAAATCAGCTTTAATTATAATTTAATTATCTTTAACTTATTTGGCTTGAAATCATGCTCATATTAAATATGCTAATACACATACTCAAAGCTACATCTTTAATTTGTTAAAATTAAAATAAAAGTGAGGACCAAAATTATAGTTGTTTTTTTTAAAATTCAAAAATTAAAATAGACATTTTAAAAGTTGAACGACCAAAATAGAACAAACTTAAACCTATATTTTTTTTTATGGTTTAGGGACTAATATAGGATTTAAACCTAAATTTATTTACTAAACTTTTTAATTAATAATAACTTATTTAAATTATAAATTATAACTTTAATATTTACATTATTTGTAACATAAGCATAGTTAGGTGGTTAAAAGACTTAAAATACTAATAGTCTTCTTTTTAAGGTACGAATAAATATTTTGTCACTAACAAGAGCATAGTTCAACTGACTTAAAGTTATACTGATACTGATGACCACAAGATCTGTGGTTAATCTTCCACCCCACATATTGTCAAAAAAAAAATAATAATAAATAAATAATTTTTTTTTTTTTAAACGAAAAAAAATAACACATAGTAAAACATTTTTTTTTTGACAATATGTGGGGAGGAGGATTCGAACAACAGACATTGTGGTTACCAATACAACTTTATGCTAGTTGAGCTAAACTCTTGTTGGCCATAGTAAAACACTATGATATTAAAAATATTTTACTTTATTAAAACATGAAAAAAAGTTTAATGTCCAACAAGACTACAATAGCAAAGTTCAACTGTCATAAATATGTACTTTTGACCAAAAGGTCAAATGATCAAATCCTCCACCCGGTTGTAGAAAAATGTTTAATGAGAAAGAGCCAAAATTGAATTATTAAACTAGTTATAATAATTGGAAGAAAATCTTAAAGAAAAATAAAGCCTAATTGTAACGCCCAACATTTTCAGGTACGAATAACTCTGTTAAATTATAATTTAATTCGGAGTTCTAGTTCCTCTTTGGCTGCTTTAAGTTAATTATTATTTTTGGTGGTTGCTTGGAGTGGGTTAATTTTATTTAAGCCAAGAGTTCCTTTTTCCTTCGAAATTTAGAATTTAAAATTTGGCCTAATCCTTATAGACGTTCTAAGAGTCGATTTGGGCTTGAAGAACCTTAATTGTGTCTTTAAATGTGAGGGTAGGTTATATTTTTTAATTCAAGCTTTTAATTTAAGAAAAGAAAAAGAAGGAAGCCCTAAATTTCCAATTTTCCTCTCTTTTCCCTTCCTTCCTCTTTGGCCGCCGACCCCCCATTCTTCGTGCGTCTCCAGCCGCCAGCCCCCTCTCCTTCAACTTCTTCTTCTTGCGCCACCAGCCACCTGTGGGCTTCTTCTCCAGCGTCTCCCTCTCCTCGTGAGCCGTTGCCGCACGTTCAACCTTTGTCTCCCTCGCTCTCCCGTGACCAAGTCGTTCAGCCACCCATTGTCGCACGTTGAGAGCGTATCAGGTGTCGCGGTCGTGGGTCTTCGTCAGAACTCCACCTCCGGGGTCGATTCGTCTTCCTTGCAACTCTCTCGTCTTCGCATGCGTTGGCCAGTAACCTCGGTTGGGTTGTCTTGTTCACTTGCGTGTAAGGTCCCTTTCTCTCTCTATTCTCTTTCAAGTTCCTCGAGCAGCGAATTTAATCCTATGTTTCCTCTTGTTTTCGGCTAGACTCGTGGGTATAGAAGGCAGAATGCTCGTTGTTCTGGCATTTTAGGCGCGTTCGGGCTGATTTAAGGATCATTTCAATGTGTTTAAGCTCTTTCAGTAAGCTTTCAGCGTTACCCATGAATTATTAAGCTCTAAATTAGTTTACCCACTCTTGTTCGGTGTTTAAATTGAGTTTCGTGGTTGACTTCTTGTTTTTCCGCGCTGCACGGAGCTGTCTTGGGTTCGAAATCATCCTTGTCTTGTGACCCATCGTCCGTTGAGCCTTAAACTCGAACACCCATTGTCTAGGGACTTTAAACAAGTGGTTTCAAATAACTTAGTTCGTTGGACAACAAGTGTTTGGGGCCATTTGGACGCTGAACGGTAAATTCCAGCACCCCTAGTTTCTTTTCTCAAGTCTTCTAGGTGCTTTAAATGATTTCCTAACCCTTAGAAATTGTTGGTTGTAGTTCGGGCTCCTTAGGCTTTTCCGGTTCGTCCTGTTGGTTTTTAGGTTCGCTTAGGAGCGCTTATAAGTAAGTAGTTCTTATCTGATGAAGTCTGTTTGACTGTGTGATGCATGCTGATTGATTTCTCGCTTTATAACTGTTCTCATGTTCCTTGTTTCTCTGAATAAATATGTATATATATGAAATCTTTGAAAAGCATAAACTGTTGTTGCGTGTTGATTGGTTGTAAATCATGTTGGTTCTGTTTTGCATTCGTGAGATAAGCATGAGTGGAGAGCATGTGATTACATGTATATGCTTGGTGGGCATAGTGCGTGAGTCTAGAAGCGTTGCGGGGCATATGCATTCTAGATAGATGTGAGATAGAGGTCAGGGACCTAAAGTGTGAAAGAAAGGAAAGTTGGGTGAGTGTTAGTGCACCTCAGGTACAAATGGTCGAGGGGTGGCACGTCACCATTGGTTTAAGAGGAGCATCGAGGCTTTGGGTACAAATGGTCAAAGGTCGGTGTGATGAGTCTAGAAAGCAAGTGTTGGGCGCCTGCGGAAGGGCCAATACTTTCCTAAGTCATCGATGCACCTTGGGTACAAATGGTCAAGGGGCGATGCACAGTTCGGGGCCTTGGGTACAAATGGTCAAGGGTCGAACGCTAAGCTCTGTAGAGAGCATTGTGGCCCTAGGTACAAATGGTCAGGGGACAGTGCGACTCGAAGGATCAGTCTTGGAGAGCCATGTGAGGGCTAAATATATGAGCGTTGAGTGAGCTCGTGGAGCTTAAGTGGTTAGCAAGTTGCATAGAGAGATGCATGAGTTAAGGCTTAGGAGAGTCATTCATTTTACTAGCTTTTGAGCATGACGTTGTGTTTACCGCTTTTAAAAGCATGTTGTTTGTGCATGAAAAGTATGTTGTTTGCTTGATTGTTGTTTGATGGCTTTTTAGGTAGGGACTACTTACCAGTACCTTAGTGTACTGACCCCCTCTTCTCTCTCTCCCCCAACTACCAGATTTTGCAGGTTATGAGGACTGCGTGGACCATGATGATGCAGAGGAGGCATATGAGGAAGGACCTTAGCTAGTCTGCGTTGGTTTTCCATTTTATTTTCATGTTGGATAGCCTGTTGTTTAACTTGGTTGGACAGTTGTTGTCCTGTTAGATTTAGTTCTGATTATTCTTGTTAAACTCTAGGCCTAGTTGTCTTTGTTTTAAAGAACTTCATCTATTCATTTAGTTGTTAATAATTAAGTTTGTTTCTAGTGATTAATGTTATAAGCTTTGTTAAACTCATGTTCCTGGTTAGATAGTAGTTGATAATGCGAGACCTGACTCGCAACTTGTTCTGAGGAGTTTTGTTGCGTTGTAGTATGGTGGTGCATTTGAATTTATTGTTTAGAAGTGTAATTTTTGTTCTAGCAGGTGTTTAAAATTTTGGGATTGTCCTATGTATGTCGTTATGCTGTCGAAATTTTCGATGAACTCGATTAGTACTTTTGGTTTAAGTGTTAGTAATGTCGCTAGGATAGCTTATAAAATCCTCGGGCGTTACACTAATTATTGATGGTAAAATCTATAATATTTTGAGAATTTGCAGTGGGTGGCAAATAAGAATTATATAATTGCAAATATAGCACAATGTAAAAATCATTTGCAAATATAGCAAAATCTATCAGAATATATTACTGATAGACTTTGGTTAATTAGAATCTATCTGATAGACTTCGATTATTAGAGTTTATCTTTCAATGATCAAAGTCTATCAGCGATAGACACAGATAGAATCTGACGACAACTTTCTGGTCTCGTACAATTAATTTTGCTATATATTTAATTAGTTTGCAACTATGCTATATTTGTTATTAATTTGATCCAATTTGCCATCTATGCAACTGTCCCTAATGCATACAAATAAAAAATTACAAAATAAAAAAAAATCATTTCAAAAAAGTATGAGAAAAGAAAGTTGAAGGTCTTGATTGTAATTGGTTGTTTGGTATTTGTGAGGTAAAAGAAAATAAAATGAGTGGACAAGAGTATGAGAAAGAGGCCTTTATTGGATATGATGGGACTCATCGGGAGAGAATTAGTGAATCTTAAAATTATTGCAAAAATATCAGCAGATATTTTCTATGAAGAAAGACCCCTCTCAGATTTTTTTTAAAATAATATTATATATTTTAATAATAATTTTTTAAATATAGTATATTTTTAAGCAACTAGTAAAATATGGTATAGCCTTTTTCAAAAGTATTTAAAAGAGGAACCATAATCTAGAAGATATGGCATTCTACATAGAGGGGACATGTTTGACATTAACCTAATATGCTTGGACAACTAGTTTTAGGGCCCCTTTGCTATGTTTTTCAATGATTCATTTTCTTTTAAACGTTTTGGTTACATTTTCTTATAAGTATTTTTATGTCTACGTCATCATATACTAAAAAGGCTCTTTTTAAAAATTTTGCTTTTAAATGTTTTTCTAGAAATGGTTTATTTCTCCATCTCATTTTTTAATAAATCATTTTTAATGGTTGTCAAACACTATGATTTTTTTTTTCAAAATTAAACACTTGAAAAGTTAAACTAAACACACCCTAGTAGGTAGTAAGAATTAATTAAAATCTTGTCATGAAGACACGGTCTAACATTTTTTAAATAATTCCTTCGTCTTCTCCACCCACCTTTCTCATTTTAACTCTTTAGGTACCATTTGATAATCTTTTTTTTTCTTTTTTTTAATTTTTGGTCTTTGAAAAGTAAGCTTGTGAGCACCACTTCTACTTATATGTTTCTTTGTTTAGCTGTATCGTTGGAGCTTCTGTAGGTCCATTAGATCCCACTGGTAGCTCGAAAAAGAGACTTGAGACAATTAAGTATTAATTGTAAATTCAAAGTGTTCAATTTATTTAGGAGAATCATATAATGTATATTGATACATTATAATATAAAGTTTATGAAACTTTATAATATAATTTTGAATTAATTTCAAAATTAATTATTGAGAGAAAATATTTGAAAGAGTTCAAATAATTAATATGAATTGGATTCATATTAATATAAATAATTTAATAAAATCTCTAAGATTAAATATATAATATTTAATTGAGTAATTAATTAATTATGAAATTAATTATTTATTTATTAAAATTAGATATGAATACGATAATAGTTCTTGAACTTAATTTGATCGTCATTGACCTAACAAAAATTTGACATGACCAATTGAGGTGACAAATTTTTAGTTAGGGTGAAGAACTTTACTAATTTTCTATTAGTTTTCGGATTATATGTCTTCTTTAATTACTTCTTTACTCCTATTCCTTTCTCTATCCCTGGAATTCCCTTCCTCTTCCTCTTCTCGAACCTCTTCCTCCTCATCTTCTCCCATGAATATCATCTTTCTATTCCTCCCCTTCTTCCTCTCCTTCTTTTCTCTACGAATTAACATAAAGTTAGTAAAATAAAAAATAAAATAAAATAGTTGAACTATATTCAAGTTGATTACTGTTGATGGTCGATTTTGGCCAGAGGATCTCACCTGACCTTCACGTGCCACCAACGGTAAATTTGTAGTTGAGGGGGGAAGACGTGGCCTGCAAGACAGTAAACCTGCACACCGGTGTGGTGCTCGCCACACCGGCTCCGATGCTTAAGTCAGAAAGCAGAACGGAGGGGCGTGGAAAAGTAAGAGCAAGAGCAGAAAAGAGAAAATCGATAGTAGAGTTTAGGGATAGATTTCGGGATCCCCTCTTCAGCGGCGAAGAGGGATATAAATACCTGTTCATCCTCCTAGCCTTTTTAGGGTTTCGGAGGCGTTTTAGGTCAAACCAGGCGAAACCGGGGCATCCAGAGGCAGTGGGGACCAGACGGGACCAAACGGACTCGGCCCGCACGGGCGGGCCGAGGGGCGGCCTCGGCCCTGGGCCGAGGCCGACCATATGCTCGGCCTCGGCCATGGGCCGAGGCCGAGCAGGGGGTCGGGCCGAAAACCCGACCCCTTCGGTCTTGGCCCGTCCCATTTGCCGGTTTTGCCTCCTTGGTCCATCTTTCAGCTCGATTTCTCCCCGGTTGTCCTCGTCAGCTCCTTGTGTATCGGGGTGGTCCAAAATTGCCTATAACAATTACTTCTCTCCTGTAGCAGAGAACACCATTCAAAAATTAATATCTTAGTAGATGTAGGGTGGAAAATTGTTGTTAATTTTGTTAGATTATTAAATTCTTTTACTTGCATTGCAAGGGATGAATATTAAACATTATTCTTTGGTAGAGATGGGAGAAAATTGTTAGATACCAAATAATTTGGAAATTTACAATTAATTAAATGAAGAGAGATCAAATAGAATTTGGTCATTACAAAGATAGTCAAAGCAAATTCCTCGAGCTCACAAGTCGTCGTGGAAAATCGTTTACGTACATAGACTTTCGTTTACTGAAAATTGTCTAAAAATAAAATGCTCTCTTTATATGGAAGTACTTCTTCCAGAAGCAATTTAGATATTTTTTATAAACCATTTTAAGTATCCTTTGAAAACTTCGTCATTCAAATGCTTTTTGATTATTGAAATATGATGCAATTTTAGTAAGTGCTTTTAATACTCTAGAAACATGCCAACAAGAGCTTGTTCAACCGGCATAACTTTATACTTAGTACAAGTTTTATGTCAGTTAAACTATGCTTATGTTGACGTGTGATTTATTATTTAGTCAACAATTATCTCATTTAATTTGAGGTAGTAATTTTTCCTATAATGTTAGTATTTATTTTGATGAAATTGAAAGTTAAATGTTAAAATATGCCAATGGAGAGAGTATATAATTGTAGATGGACTTTTAATTTTTTTTTTTTTTACTCATTTCAAACTATATATTATATTCGATGGAGCCCGAAATCATCTTTATGAGAATGTAACTTATTCAACATTTTTTTTAACCATAGACATCTTTTTAAAATTAACTTGGTTGAAGTTGTAGTTGAAAATCACATCATGTCTATTACATAATGTTTAAAATTGAAAATATTAGGATTTTCTTTTCTATCTATATTATTTTTTGGATTCAACTAATAAAGCATGCAATATTGCCATAGGTGTTGCAAGGTTAAGTGGCATCAATTATTTGATTATTTAATCTTTAAACGATATAAAAAGTTAAAACAGCACAACTGGGAGGGGTCCTAGCGTTTTCTCTCAAGCTTTGGGAGAAACGGCTATGGACGGTAAGGGGTCCGAGAGTGACCAGGGAGTTGCGGAGAAGATGGATATTGCCATCTCAGAAGACAACCAGGGAGAAGCTGCCTTATCTAGCCCCAACTTGATAGATGAGCTAGACAAATCTGCTAACGAAGTAAAGGATTCGATCGACAAGGAAATTAATGAGGAAGAGACTGCGATTCTCAACCAAATAGAAAAACTAAGGTTAGAGGAACAAAAGCGAGTGGTCGACATCGAAGATGAGGACATTGAGGATACCGACAAGGATTTAAAAAACACAGTGGCCTGCAAGATTCTAACCCTAAGAATTGTAGGCGAAGATTATTTCAGCATAATGATGCCAAAAATATGGGGCATAGAAGGCCTCGTTCGAATAGAAAAGGCGGGTATAAACACCTTCTAATGCAGCTTCAAATACCAAAGAGACAAAAATCGTATTATGAAAGGAGGGCCGTGGAGCTTCGATGATGCCATACTAATCTTTGAGGAGATAACAGGAAGCTGCAACATTGATGCGTTGGAATTCAGGTATGTGTCATTCTGGGTCCACTTCCAAAACTTACCGAGAGTTTGCTTTTGCAGAAAATATGCTGAAGCCCTGGCCAACTCTATAGGAGAGTTTGAAGATGCTGAAACAGATGACCATGGGAAGATGGGAGGACAAACTCTGCGAGTTAGAGTTCGTATGGAAGTAGGGAAACCACTCAGAAGAGGAACGAATATAAAAACTGGGTTAAAAGGAGACACCAAGTGGATACCAGTTACCTACGAGAAGCTTCCCGACTTCTGTTATTTCTGTGGTAAATTGGGGCATGTTCATCAGGAATGCAGGGAGGAAGGAGCAGAAGTGAAAGGAAAACTAAGCTTTGGGGTTGAAATGCGAGAAACTCAAACAAGCAAAGGGATATCCAGAGGTCAAAAGCCACCATTACGTTTCCAAAACTTCCAAAGCCCTAGAGGAAGAGACAGAGGCAAATATTTTGGAATAGGAAGAGAGGAAAAGGTTACATCCTGGAGAAAAGAAGACAAGAGGGAAGAGGTAGCTACTCTGAACCAGAACATCTCAGACTTCGGTCATCAGGCCGGAATCGCTGGCCAAAACAATGAAGTGAGGCCAAAAGGGAACCCATCGACGGTGGAGAGAGAACACGAATCATCGGGAAGCGGTCCCAATAGAGCCGTTGGAGAAAGTCAGATACAGAACTACCAGACGGAGACAGAGCTAAAGAACAGTGAAAGAAGAAAGGAATTAGAAACCCAAGTGGTACAAAAGGACACAATCATGACTGACAGGGCTATCATGGCCAAGAACGATGGGACAAACACAGAAAAGACAAAAAACCAAAGTGGACCAAAAAATGGATTCCATAAAAGCCCAAACCCAAAACCAAAAAAAGACCCCATCTAGAACCAATAAGCAAATCTCCATCAAGCCCAAAGAAAAAGTCAAACAACCTAAAAAGATGGAAACGAATGGCCAGAACAAGCCACAACCACCCTGGGGCTGGGACCTTGAAAAGTGAAGATAGCAAACGAAAAACAGAACTCTCGAAAGTAGATACAAACGAACCACCAAAAAAAATCTGTCTTGAACAATTCGAGAACTTCGAAGGGATATCGGCGGAGGCTGAAATTCAGCCCTGCCGGACGCCATGAAAATATTATGCTGGAACGTCCGAGGGCTGGGAAACCCTCGGGCGATCCGAGCCCTTCGCCATGAGATAAAAAATGGCAATCCCCAAATTATTTTCCTCAGTGAAACCAAATGCGATCAGAAAAAAATGGAAGTTATCAAGTCTGTTTTGAATTACGAGTGTTGCTTTTCAGTCCCTAGTGTGGGGACCAGTGGTGGCCTGCTCCTCCTTTGGAACTTGGTCACGAACATCAGCATATCCTCATTCTCAAAAGGCCACATAGACACCATTGTCAAAGACAAGAACTGCTCGTGGAGATTTAGTGGCTTTTATGGGAACCCAGTCTGTGAGAAAAGAAATGTTCCCTGGATCATAGGGGGTGACTTCAATGAAATAATGTTCTCCCATGAGAGGGATGGTGGTACAATTCGAAACCCCTCCCAAGTCCAAAGTTTTGTGGGTTCGATCGATTACTGCAAGCTTAAAGATGCAGGTTTTCGTGGAAACAAGTTTACTTGGTATAGAGGCAAGAATCGTGGCTCTAGAATAAGAGAGAGGTTAGACAGGTTTCTTATCAACCAAACCTTAGCAAACAAATCTGAAAACATCAAAATTACCCACCTCCCCTTTCATAATTCAGACCATAGGCCCATCATGGCTGCGTTTGATTTGGTGTCCATCAAAAAGGTGAAGACCCCCCCAAAGCTGCTTAGATTTGAAGAAAGCTGGACCAAATTTGAGGCTACTAAACTCATCATTAAGGAAGAATGGAACAGTATCCTAGACAGTAATGCCACCTCTCTCCAGCACAGAATCAAAGGCTGCCTAAATAGCCTTAGTTTCTGGAATAGGAAAAGGCTTAATGGTTCTATTGCTAAAGCCATCGACACCAAAAAAGCTGAGCTATCCATTCTTTCGTCAGATGATATGAACTCTGAAGCTATTCGTAAAGCTGAGGAAGATCTTGAGAACCTTTTAGAAGAAGAAGAGAGGTATTGGAAGCAAAGATCTAGAGAGGATTGGTTGGCTTGGGGTGATAGAAACACAAAATGGTTTCACTCCAAGGCCTCTCAAAGGAGAAGAAGAAACAGAATTGATAGCCTCATTGATGCCTCAGGTAATCAGGTTGATAATGATACTGATTTAGGGAACATAGCAACAAATTACTTCGAAGAGATGTACAGATCTGCAAATCCCGACTCTCGATCGATGGACAGAATCATCGACAGTATCACCAACAGAATTTCAGCTTCTCAGTGCCATGAGCTTGACAAACCGTTTGATAGGGAGGAGATTGTTATTGCTATGAAGGGTTTGAACCCTACTAAGGTCCCGGGTCCTGACGGGGTCCAGGCTGTCTTCTTCCAAAAATATTGGGACATTGTGGGGGAAGAAACCTGTAAAGTGTGCCTAAACATCCTCAATGGGAAAGAAGAGATTAAGTCCCTTAACAAGACACTCATCTCCCTGATTCCAAAGACGAATAAGCCAAAAAACATGAAGGATTTCAGGCCCATCAGCCTCTGCAATGTGGCATATAAGATTATTTCCAAAGCCCTAGCTTCCAGAATGAAAAAAGTCATGGACTCAATCATTTCTCCCCACCAATCGGCCTTTGTGCAAGATAGGCAAATCACAGATAACGTGGTTGTTGGCTTCGAATGCATCCACGCCATCAACAGCAAAACAACAGGAAGGAATGGCATGGTTGCGATGAAATTAGACATGAGCAAAGCCTTTGACAGGGTTGAATGGATTTTCCTTCGAAGGGTTATGGCGAAGATGGGTTTCAGCGACAGTTGGATATCCAAAATGATGGCTTGCCTGGAATCGGTGGAATATTCTGTTCTCTTAAATGGTATTCCCCAAAGATCCTTCAAGCCCCACAGAGGTATCCGTCAAGGAGACCCTCTATCCCCATACATGTTTCTCCTCTGCGCAGAAGGATTGTCCAACCTTTTAATAAGGGAAGAATCTCCTAACCATTTTAAAGGTCTTCGCATTAATAGTCACTGCCCCTCTATTTCACATCTTTTTTTCGCTGATGATAGTCTTATTTTTTGTAGGGCCTTGGAAGATGATTGCAAGAGCATCAAAGAATCCCTCAGAATCTATGGAGATGCATTAGGGCAAACTATCAATCTTGAAAAATCTGTTTTCATGACCAGTAAAAATGTCAATGATCCCCAAGCTAGGAAGATAAGCCACATCCTAGGCATCCGAAAGAAGGACTCAATAGGGGACTACCTGGGGATGCCCTCTCAAAACAGGAGAAACAAATCATTTCTCTTCAAAAAGCTTCAAGACAAAATAGGGAAAGCATTACAAAGTTGGAAATAGAGCTTATTTTCGATGGGGGGGGGGGGAAGAGATCCTTATTAAAGCCATCATCCAAGCCATTCCCACCTATACCATGTCCTGTTTTCGCCTTCCTACTAACCTTTGCGAAGAAATCAATAGAAAGTGTGCTAGATTTTGGTGGGGATCCTCCAATGGCGCTAACAAAATTCATTGGAAGAAATGGATAGATATTTGCAACAACAAAGACCTTGGGGGCATGGGCTTCAGAGAGATAAGTCTTTTCAACCAAGCTATGTTAGCCAAACAAAGCTGGCGCATAATCAGGAACCCTAACAGCCTTATCTCTAGAGTTCTTAAAGGTAGATATTTCTGAAACGGCTCTTTCCTGAAAGCTCCCTTGGGTAATAATCCTTCCCTAACCTGGCGCAGTATTGTTTGGGGTAGGAATCTCTTCGCCAAAGGTTTTAGGTGGAAAGTTGGGAACGGGAGGAATATCATCATCGACCAAGACCCTTGGATCAATAGGACTTGCAGTAAACAACCCCTTTTTACCCCAGACCCTCTGAAGGATTCCCCCGTGGCTAGCCTTATTAGAGATAATGGCCTATGGAATGAAACCTTGATCAAAGATATTTTTTGGCCCATAGATGCAGAAGACATCTTAAACATCCCCCTAAACTCTTCCCCTTCGGAAGATGAGATTATTTGGGCCCACGAGAAGAAAGGATCTTTCTCTGTCAAATCGGCCTATCACCTTGCCCAGAACCTTAATTCCATATCGAAAGAATCTCCCTCAGACACTTCTAATCTTAGAAATACTTGGAAGAATCTATGGAAAACCAAAATCATCCCCAGGGTCAAAATCTGTGTTTGGAAGATCCTAAATGACATTTCTCCCTCCAAGGTCAACTTAAACAAAAAAGGAATGGACATTCTCCCTCTCTGTGATTTGTGCAAAAGCAAGGAAGAATCTACCTCCCACGTGGTTTGGCTCTGTAAGTTCTCCAAAGAGATCTGGTCTAAATTTATCCCGAACTCGATTAGTTTTCTCAATCTATGCAGGCCACATTGGAAACCAACAGATTTTTGGCAAGGATTGCGAGACACTTTATCAGAAGAGGATATGAAAACAGCAATCATAAATATCTGGAACCTATGGCAATACAGAAACAGGGTGACCCTCGAAAAGTCATCAGCAGACCAATCAAAATTGTGCAGATTAATCGAAGCAAGTCTCAAAGATCACATCGAGAATAGATACAAAAATTCTTTCCAGACCTTCCAATGTCCGAAGAGCCTAGCGAGTCACCAGCATTGGCGCCCCCCTCCTTATTTGCATCTGAAAATAAACTCTGATGCCTCTTGGAACGAGGCCCTGGGTCTCGGAGGTTTGGGTTGGGCCATCCGTGACTCCCAAGGATCTTTAGTGGCTGCATGCAACAAAAAGTTACCCAGGAATTGGCCGATTGACATGCTAGAAGCTCTAGCAATCAAAGAGGGGTTGAAGCAGTACCTTAATTTGAATCCCATCCCCCAAGCTGCTTTGATTGTGGAATCTGATGCTGAGGACCTGATCAACATGCTAAACTCATCTGACTCTGTTCTCTCCGAAATCCAATTTGTCCTGGACGAAGTGAAATCGATGGCTAGAGGCATCAAGGATATAAAATTCCTTTGGTGCCCTAGATCTTCTAATGGCGTAGCGCATGCTCTCGCGCGAAATGCTTCTCGAATGTAATTTAAGGACACATGTAAATTTGTCATTGGCCCAAAATTTATTTTATCATTAATTTAAATTAATGACGTGACAATTTGTGATTGGCTGAAATTTCTCACTCAACAAATGCCCCATTTTCGAAATCTATCACCTATATGTGTGCATCGATTTTTAAAAGCATGATTTGTGAAAAATATATGACGTTTAGTCATAAATTTAAATTATGTCGATAGGCGAAATTAATCAGAATATTAGCTTACAATTCCAAATAATTTCCTTTATGCTACCAACATTAATTTCGCCAAATTTAATTTATTTTTATTTTATTATTATTTTTTTTTTTTGCCAAAGAATCAAAATATTGAACCACAATTTTGATTTCCAATACATTTTTTTTTCTTTGAAATTGGAAACTTAATTTTAGCCAAAATTGTGACAAATTTTTTTTTTCTTTACCTTGGACATGAATTTGGAGGTAGATAGGTACTTTGAAAAAAAAATGGAGATCTCTTGGCTTGCCAATTTTATTAGGTCAAAGTTTTCCTCTTGATTCACATAATTTGGAGGCAATTTTATTTTTTTTTATCTTAATCACAATTGTAGGAGATTTCTTGTCATATTTGATCAGGTCAAAATTTCCTTGGCCAAAAATAAACTTTTCCTTATGTGCTTGACCTAATCCCTTTCTTTATAAATAGGAGGGATGCAAAGGCCAAGACACAAAGCCACTCAAGCAAAAAGTCTAGGTAAGAAAAAAAATTATCCTCTCTAATTTCTCTTTTCTTTCTTTCATTTGACTTGATCAAATGCTCATCTAGTTTCTTCTTTGTGTAGGCATTGAGTTCAAGCGATAATCTCTCTTTGTGCTTCTTTCTCATGTCGTCAGTAAGTAAAAAGAATCTCTTGAAATCACTTTATAGTACTATCGTAAGCTTCAAAATTTGGATTTTTTTTTTATATAATGTTGGTGCCGCCACTTTAATGTGTTTTGTATTCCATGATACTCATGACTTCTATTAGCAAATTTTACGATTTTCATGTGTATACATTTGCCGCCAATATTCACTAATGAAACTCTTTTTTAAAAAAAAATTAAAAAAAAAAAAAAAAAAAAAAACTCAGTTTCAATCTTCTTGCCGTCAGTGTGCAAAACCCTTTTTTTTCCATGCACATATATGTTTAGTGCCCAAAGGCATGTATTACCACCAACATTTTTTTTTGTTCTTTTTTTTTTTCAAATAACGTTTCAATCACTTTGATGACTGTAGTATCCTGCAGGGGTGGTCACTAGATTTGCCTACAGTGGTCGTTATCAAATTCACTTGTAGTGACTTCACCTCCTGTCTACACCAGTCACTTTGATGACTGTAGTATCCTGCAGGGGTGGTCACCAAATTCGCCTATAGTGGTCGTCATCGAATTCAGTGATTTCACCTCGTATTTAGACTAGTCACTTTGATGACTGTAGTATCCTGTAGGGGTGGTCACCAGACTCGCCTACAGTGATCTTCATCAAATTCATTTAGTCATGAATCATGGACTGCTATTAAGCTGGTATTGATGCAACTAAGGACATGGGTTGTCGAAGCTCTGCTCGAACTGAGATCTGAAGTTGTAGGTGCTTCAAGTGTTGTATCAAGAACCAAGTTTTAAGAGTTCCGCTATCGTAAATTGGAGGTGCAATATGTGGGGATTCATTTTGTGTTATTTACGTTGTTATTACTTGTTTTCTTGTCCTTTTACTCTGTTAAAAGTCTTTTTTCTCTAATAATAAACTTCCAAGAATTATTTTCGACCATTTATATTCGTGAAATATCAACATTTTTTACTAAAGTTCTACATAAATTCTCTATAAATTTGATCCTAGAATATTTTCCTTGTACTACTTGTTAAAGTCTTTGGTGTGTATGATAGGACCAATTTAGTCTTATTTATATAGTCTTAATCTTGCTATTTTTATGCTTAACCATGTTCTTAATCGTGTAATTTTGTAGGTGTTTGGTGTACGAGCTTCCTTGGGAGCACTTTGGAGCAAAAAGTACTTAAAAGGAGCAAATTAGGCCAAATCCCGAGCATTGGAAGCAAAAGGAAAGAAGCCAAGAAAGTTGGATGGATCTGAGAGGTAGCGTTGACGGCATCTCGATGCTACGAACTTCAAACGCAGGCCAAATCACCGTCAGCATCGAGAAGCCGGCCATGGCGTCTCGACGCGCTGCCTCGCTATTTAAGTTGTTGTTTTCCTGATTTTAGGTCATATTCTCCGCTGTTTCACTTCGTTTCAGCCGTCTTCCTCTCCGATTCTTCTCTGTTTTCTACATTTCTTTAGTTTAGATTAGTTTTAGAGAGGTTAATCAAGCTTTGGGGCTTAGAATAGGCTCGTCTATGGTTGTCTAAGTGTCATTCGCTGTAGTTGGAACCTCGGTATTGAAAGTACACTTCAGTTTTTATGAGATTATATGAGTCTTCTATGCTAATTTCATTATCCTCTTGAGTTTTATAAGCTTCATTTATGATTTGCTTGCTTTTTTGTGATTTAGATTTCCGTTTATATTACTTGCATTCACAGTAGGTTAGATTGACGCTCTAACTCACAGCTTGCATGTTTGTAACTCACTACGAAATTGAATTTCGCATAGCTAATGAAACTTTAAAAAAAGGTTTTTATTTAAAAATACTATTCTCCAAGGCACACTCTCGGACATACTCAAAGTATATTGCTAAAGCTAAGAAAAAAAAATACAAACAAAACAGGATATCTTTTTAGCATTGAGAATGGAAAGCTACAGGTCTATAGCTAGTAATACAAAAATTCTTTTCTTGTTTTAAAAAATGAGAAATAAAACAAGATACGAATTAAAAAAATTTAGAGGAAATTAGAAGAACATGGGAATTAAAAACTTAAAAAGAGATTTTTTTTTTTTTTTTTTAAAAAAAACCATGGTTATATATTTACAACTTAAACTTTTCCAATTTGAGCCAACTCCCACTTTGATTGGGTTAATTTTACCCAACCCTATACTTCATAAATTTATATGTTTCAATAATTAGAGTGATTTCGAATGTTTAATTTTACCCAAACTTATATCTCAAGACCTCGATCATTCAGACAGGGAGAACTCACCTGACCTTCTCGTGTCACCAACAATAGATTTGTTTGAAGGGGGAAAGACATGACCTGCAAGAACAAAGAAACTTACACACCAGTGTGGTGCCTACCACACCGCCTCCGATGCTTAAGTCAACAAGGAGATAAATGGAAAGCAATTAGAGAGCAAGAGTAAGAGGAGAGAGTTCAAGAGTAGAATTTCAGATCCTTTCTTCCATGACGAAGAATGGTTTATATACATTTTTCTGTTTTAGGGTTTCTAGGCGCTTGGAGACCGATCTGGACTAAACCAGGTTGAACCGAGGCGGCCGAGGACACTAGGGACTAAGCGGAGGGGGAGAGACTCGGCCCACACGAGTGGGTCGAGTGGTCGGCCAAGGCCGAGGCCGAGCATGGGATTGGGTCGAGGCCCAATCCCTTCGGCTCACTTTCCCCTGGGGTCCGCTTCCTGGTCATGTTTTTGGGTTGATGTTGCACTGTCCTACTTAATTAGCTCCTTGAACTCCAAAGTGGTCCAAAATTACCTATAACAATCACAATACCAAGTAATTCGTGCATTTTTCAAACAGTTGGAAAGTTTTCATAAGCAACAATCTAATTTATAATTCAAACGTGCAAAATTTGACGACATCCCAACTCCAAATAAAAAAAAAAAATGTATAATAGAAAATTACTTTCTTCCCTTTAAGTTAAAGGTAGATTCCCTCTTCCCAAATCTTATTATTCTTTTCCCTATGCTCTTTACATGCCAACTTATTCTTTGCTTCTCCTTTCTCCATACCCAATTTTCAAACAATTATATATGAAGGTTAAAGAAATAGAAAAAGCAAATTGATTTAGTTTTTGTGTATCATAAAAAGAGGAAGAAGAATTGAAGTGTTCTTCAATAATGGAGGCAACAGGGGTTGTCCATGAGCCTCCAAATGCCAAGTTTGAGTTCACTCCAACATGGATTGTTGCTGTTGTTTCATCCATTATTGTTATCATTTCCTTCTCTGTTGAACGTGGCCTTCATCACCTTGGAAAGGTTCTTATACATATATATTTTCTCGCTATTGGTTTCTCGATACTTTCGCATCTCGGGTTCGTTCAAGTCTGTTTTTAGTCCTTGTACTTTGACTTTAGTAACATATTTTTGGTTGAAAAACACTTTTGGTCTCTATACTCTCATGGAAATAACAATTTACTCCATGAACTTTTGTTTGTAACGATTTAGTTTCTATACTTTGAAATTGGTAACGATTTATTTAGTCCCTGTCGTGAAATTTTTCGTCGAAATTAAGTGTCAATTTTTACTATATAATGACTTAATCTTTGTAGTTTACAAACACATATGGTCCAATCAAGTTAACAATCATTATAGGTAAGAAAATCTATTAAATCTTAAGAATATATAATTTTTCACGACAATGACTAAATCTTTATAAATGTTAAAGTTCAGGACGACTAAATTGTTACATATTAAAGTTCAAGACTAAATTGTTATAAAATTGAAAGTTCAGGAACTAAATTATTACAAATTAAACCCCAAGGACTAAGTTGTTACTTTTATGAAAGTTCAAGGACCAGATGTGTTTTTTAATGTATACTTTTTAAGTTACATTTATCAAATAGTCTTTAATATAGATAATTGACACTTTGGTTCTTAATTTATCGAAATTCTCAACTGGGTCCTTTCATAAAAAAAATGACGTTAAAATTTATTAATGTAAAGTTGACGTATCACTAAAACTATTTTTTTTTAATATATACTTGGTGTACCACTTGAATTTGGTTGGTGAATGATTTTTTTTTTTTTTTTTTTAGCAAAAGTTGGATTTTTCTTAGGAAACAAATTGGATTTTAGGTGTCAAGTAGCATTCAAGTAGCATGTTCATACATTCAAATATGTTAATAAAACCATAATTTAGTAATATATTAGCCAAAGTGAGCTTAGCTCAGCGGTAATTGGCATGTACTCTTGACCAATAGGTCAAATGTTCGAATTCCCACATCCCAAACGTTGATGTATTAAAAAAAAAAAATTAATTTAGTACTATATTAAATTTTTGTAAATGAGTTGTTTGCGACTTTCAAGTTTCCACATAATTTATATGTCTATAAAACATGATTTTTTTTTTTTTTTTTTTTTTGATTTAGTGGTTCAAACATAAAAATGATCAACTAAGTCATGCGTTGAATCATGCGTTGCTGAAACTAAAGGAAGGTACGTCAGATTTATTGTCTTTTTTTTTTTTTTAAAATAAAGTTTACAAAATTACTAAAGCTCACTTAATAACTTTGAGTAATTATTCAATTATACTCAATCATATATTTAGAAAGCCAGCTTTTAAAATCTTTTTTTATAATGTTTGGTTAATAAAAAAAATTAGAATTCTAAAAATACTTTAAAAACACATTAAATGTTTTTTTAGAAAACACTGGACCGTTTGGTGCAAAGGTTTTGGGGATGGAAATGAGCAAGGGTTTATGATGTGCTTGTTTGTTTCAAGATTTCTGTGGTGGGCCCAGAAAATAACAAAGACATCATTTATGTCCATAAGCAAGAGCATTCTATACCCTTGCAAAAGTATGAGTTTTCTTTTTGCTCATCTCTTCTTTTTTATTCTTATATGCAATATTAATTTTGAATATAATTAGTTAAATTATTTAATTATATTAAATAATAATTTGTCAAGAAGTTCAAATTTGTTTTTAAACAAATACTTAGTTCAAGTTTATTAAAGGGATGTAATTACATATTTACTAAAATTATAATTAATTAGTTAACATTATTGAAAATATATTTAATTATTAAATTAAAATTATTTAAATGAATTTAGTATAAAAATTCATTTTTCAATAATTATAATTAATTACTTATTGATTATTTATAATCAATTAATTATTTTTTTGGATTTCCTTATAATAAATAAATAATTATATTATTATTAAAATATTTATCTAATTAATTTTTATGGATACAAATATATTAAATTATTGTAGTTAAAGATATTTATTAAAAAAATTAATTAAATAATTTTAATGAGTTAAATTAACCTAGTTTATTCCATTAAAATTATTTCATGATTTAATTCATTAATTTTTATTAATAGTTTGAATTAATTTTGATTATTTTATTGATTAATTTATTAAAATTACATAAAGTTTACCTGATTAATTCTAAAAAATAAATACAGACATAATTCGTTCTCATAAAATCCTGATGATATTCTCATGTACAACCAAACACAATTATTTTTTATTCCCAACAATCTTATTCTCAGACATAGTATTCCCAGAAATCTTTTATTCTCAGGCATCTATAAAACCTGAAACCAAACAATAATCTTATTCCCAGGCATAGGGGGTGTTTGGGATAATGAGTTAAGTTATGAAATTTGGAATTGTTTTGTCTTAGAAGTTGGAGTAGGAGTTAATAAGTTTGTGGGACCCACAATAAAGTGTTGGAATAAGAGTTAAAAAGTTTATGGGTCCGTGTTGTGATTGGTTGATAAATTTGTGGGCCCCACAATTGGATGTTATATATCTTTGGGCCAAACAATGAGTTGGGTCGAGTTATAACTCCATCCAACTCTAACTTAACTCATTGTCCCAAACACCCCCTTAGAATAAACTCATGACTTCTAGGGAGAAGAAAAAAGCTTTCAAGGAAAAGAAGTTTTGGAAGAATTTTTTTTAATTATCATGCCAAATATTATAAAATTAGAAGTATTTTTGATAGGTCAAAAGATTTTTTTTTTTTTTTCCTTTTTTACAATTCTAAAGGTAATCTCTAAGGAGCTGTTTGGGGTGATGAGTTGGTTATAATAGCTGGGGATTATAATAGTCTAGAGATTATAATAGTCTGTGTTTGGGGTGCAGATCATTATAATCTGGGATAAAATAGTTTGTGTTTGGAGTGCAGATTATTCTAGTCTGGCATAAAATAGTTTGTGTTTGGGAAGCAGATTATTTTAGTCTGGGTTAAAATAGTCTATGTTTGGAGTGTTGATCTGTTTAACATGGGGTTCTTAATCAAAGGTTCAAGTTGACTGTTTTTTTTTCCTGACTTTTTTTTGTTTATTTTTCTCCTACAACTTTGTACGTCAAATATCATATTTTGCAAATATAAAAAAAAATGTTTGGGTTTAGTTGTAAAAAAAAATAAAGTTTTGAGTATAGGGGTTAAATTATGTGTTTAACTTAAAAGGAAACAAAAATAACCTAAGATAAGGGTTGATTTTTTTTTTTGTTTTAGAGTCATGGTTTTTTCACAAAATAAGTCATTTTATGATTTCATATAGAAAAACCATATTTGTTTCATTTTTGTATTTCCAACATAAAAATGGTGAATGCTTATTGAAAACTCATTTTACCTTCATTATCAAAAGAATCAAATAAAATATAAATCACATAAAATAAAAACTTGAGTAGTATTTTTTTTTTAATTATTATTATCATAATAAACTTGAATACGATAAGAATAATTTGGAATGAAAAATATGGTACGATGAAGGTAAACATTCATATAATTCATTATCAAAAGTAATTATGTAATAAAACTTCATATTTATATATGTACAAAGACAACCTATTATCTAACTCTCTAGAAATTTTCCAACTTTTCTGGCCACCACCAACAAATTTTCCGACGACCCAATTTTTTTTCCTTTTTTTTCTTCTACATCTTTTCTTTTTTTTCCCCTCTATTTTCATTTTTTATATTTTTCGAAATAAAGATGAGAAGGAAAGATTAAAAAAAATCGGTTGTAGGAAAAGTCGTTGGCGATCGCCAGAAAAGTGGTCGGTAAGTCGACAACGGACATTGGAAAAGTCATCGGTGGTCGCCGAAAAAGTCAATGAGTCACATGGAAGAAGAGAGAGAAGAAAGTTGCTGTAGATAATGGATAAAATGATCGAGTGGGTTGAATGATAGTTACTGTAGCAACATGGTGAGTAAAAATAACCCACTCCACCGATTATTTTTGTTGATGTCCCAAACACTGGGTGGGTTATAATAGCCCCCACTATTATAACCAACACAGTGGGCCAAACGACCCCTAAGTATTTAGAGTACACCTTAACATCACGCACTAAGTACATGGACCATCGCATAGCTTACCTTTTATTTTTTAGACATTAAATTTGAGAACAATCTACATCATTCCATATTATAAGACACGTCCCAACGCAAAAGCGTAGAGACCCCATATAGTTTTGTTATCTACTTCACTAAAAAAGTCTTATACAAACAAACATTGACCTTACCTGAGTTACTAACATACTCTAAGATCTCCTCTCTTTTAACCAATATGAGACTATGTTTGCATTCCTGACACTTCCCCGATTCGATTAGATAATGTCAAAAATGAACTCATTAAAAATACTATATACAAAATGCTAAAAAAAAAGACCCTTTTTAAATTCACAACAATTAGTAATTTTTGTTTTTTTTTCTTTTGTTGGACAGAGTTGATGATTTTAGGGTTTATCTCCCTATTATTGAATGTGTTTCAAGGAGCAATTGGGCGTTTCTGTATGCCCAAAGATTTTGCAAACCATATGCTTCCATGCAAGAGAACTGCACCAATTGTTAACCATTTCTCAACTTCTACTTTCATTGATGACCATAATAATATTCACCGTCATCTATTGTCTGCTCAAATTAATTCTCAACATTGCTCACGAAAAGTAAGGACTCGTTTGATAGCCATTTTTTTTTAAACAAATTTATTTTTATCTTTCTATAAACAAGTACTTTTGTTATTTTATTTTGGATCAGTTATATTTTTTCAAAATAGAGCCCTATTTGATAACTATATTTGGTTTTATTGATTTTTTGTTTTTGAAAGTTATACCTTGTTTTCTCTCAAATTCCTTCTAATGGGTTTCATCCCGGTTAAGTACACACTTGCATTCCTAGCCAATTTTCCAAGACAAAAACAACTTCTTGAAAACTATTTTTTATAGTTTTCAAAATTACTTGACTTGGTTTTTGAAAACATGAAATAGACCTTTATTATTTTAAAAGGAGAAATATATTAACAAATATACATAAATTTTAAAAGTAGAAAACAAAAACAAATCCGTTATCAATCAAATCTATAGACCTTTATTATTATTAATTTTTAAATTTTACTTTTGGTAATGAAAATGCATGAGGGTAGGAACAACACATAATTATGTATTAAATATTGGAAAACTCTTGACTGCATACCAATATGTAGAGATATCCCTACATACTACCGTTAAAATGTTGACAATTAGGAGAGATAAAAAAAAAAATTCTCATTCTCTACCTTTCTCTTTCTTAGTTGTAAGGATTTTAATGGAGTATGTAGGGAGATCCCTACATACCGGTATGCCAAATTTTGTTCTTAAATATTTACATTAGCATAAATGTTGAGGTCTCACATATTCATGAAAATGTGAAAATCATGGAGACTCAATTTTTTTAATCAACCAAGAAAAAAAAAATGAGTTCATTGTAATATTAATATTTCTATTCATATCCTCAGCTGCATATTTATGAAAATTCACATATCCTCTTATGAAAATGTTTATGAATAGGGCAAGGTTCCTCTTTTGTCGTTGGAAGCTCTGCATCAGCTGCATATTTTCATATTTGTGTTGGCTGTTGTTCATGTCATCTTCTGTGCTACAACCATGCTTCTAGCTGCTGCAAAGGTAAACTCTCTCGTCTCGAAATCCAAAAATTGTCGAATGTCGTGGTTGTTAAGCGCTTGTACCCCTTGTGATGATCGCTACATCGATAATAAATGCACCTTTTTTCAGATGAAAATCGAATAGATATAGTGATTGAAATCAAAGACATCAAGAAAGCTCTAATTTCAAATGATATACTCAACGCTGCAATAAGTGGCTTAGGCAACCCTAAACACTCGTACGGAAACACTACCTAGTGTACACACACGAAATCACTCAAGAGGAAAAAGAAATGAACTAACTTTGATGGTCAATTTCTCATTCTTAAAACTAGAAGGTTAGGTGAACAAAATCCCAAAAGATTTAAGTAGTCAAGTACAAACATAGACAACTTTAAAGTATGAAAAAAATACAGAACATAACAGTAAACTTATCATATCATAACATGTCACCCTTCAATATAATGCTATGAAAATATTTCAAGAAATTTAGTGAGTACAGTCACAACTACTATTGTGATAGGAAAACATAGAAAAAAAAAATAAAAAAAAGAAAACAATTGACAAAAACGGTCACGTTATAAAAATATATGGATCAAAATAGACATTTTAAAAACATACATTAAAATCGAAAAAACTAGGATCGAAACCTTTCGAAATTTTAATTGACACAACTCCATTTGTGTCCAAATATACACGTCTAGACACATACATGTTTTCTTAATCTCTGTTTCTCAATTTGTGTAGATACGACAATGGAAGAGTTGGGAGGATTCTATTAGTCGAGCACAATCTAGAAATGGTAAATTATTTTAGGCTATTAAAAACCAATTTATATCCCTAAACTTTAAAGTAAAATAAATTATTTTAGGTTTAAAACCCTCAACTTTCATAAGTGTATCAATTTACACACTTCGTTTGATTTCATTTGAACAACGTTAGTTCATAGTGAACTTTCATGAGTGAATTAATTTAGACTCTCAATTTGGAAATCATCTCTGCATCAATTCTCAATTTCAAAATCGTCCATGAATTTGAAACATATGATTTAAATTGATTCATCACTAATGAGTTTAATTGATCAAATATAAATCTGCTCAAGCTGATGTTTTTCAATTGAAACCTAACCAAGAATGTAAATTGATACACTTATGAAAATTTAGAATTTAAATTGATACAAAGTTTGAAAGTATGAATTGATTTTTGTCCATTATTTTATCTTATTTATATATTCGAAAACAAAATATATACTCTGTATCCATTATTTCAAAGGAAATTTAAGTTGTATAACTAAAATAGTTTTTTTTTCCTTTGTAATTTTAAGACCAAAACAAAACATTAGAAAATTAAAAACTAAACTAAAATAAAATAAACATAAAAGCTAAGGGTTTAAAATAGTACTTAAACCAAACAAATCAACAAATATAATATTTTTAAAAAGTCATTTATAAACATACAATTTTTATAATTTCATTAACCATTTATGGACTAAAAAAATGTTAGTCAATATGTTATTGTTTTACGTAAAATTTATTGTTTTGTTGATAAATTATACAAAGAAAAGAATTTGATTTTTTATTCTTTTCTATTTTAAATTTTGTTCATAATATTTTTTAAGTTTACATTTTACCCCCAAAAATTATAATTTATGCCTCTCAAATTTTCGTTATAATTGAAATTTTAAAACATTAAAGTTTTTTTTTTTTTTTTTTTTTTTTTGAGTACATCAACATTTGGGGTGGAGGAATTCAAACCTCTGACCTCATGATCGAGGATACATGTCAATTACCGCTGAACTAAGTTCGCTTTGGCTTTAAAACATTAAAGTTAAAATTGAATTAACGGAATAAAATATATAAGTTATACATTTTGTATAGTTCAGTCTTGATTTACATAGATGATAATTATCTCAAAAATTAATTAACAATGATCTTAGTACTTAGATCAGCATATATCTATTCTATTTCTTAAATATTTGTAATTACTTCTTTATTTATATTTTTATAATTTTTACGTTATTTATACTAGATTTTAGTTATTCTTGAATTAAACTTTTAATTCCAATTTTGATTTCATGTTAATTTTTTTTATTTGAAAAAGTTAATGCTTCCCAAGATGATGATTTTAATGTACGTGCCCAAGGATATTGGAGAAGATCTGCTGTCATAGGTTGGATGGTAATAAATTAAAACTTTTTTTTTTTTGTGTGTGTTCTAAGTTAAACATTCTATTCAATAATGATTTTGTTTGATTAAATTATCAAAAATAATGAGGTGGTTTCAATTACACTTCTGAAAGTTCCATTTTAGCATTTGAAGTTTGAAGTTTGCTTCAAAACGACCATTGAAAGAGTTTTACAGTTAAATTCATGGATGAAAAATGACATGTTTGCATATGTATTATTGCTTATGTGAATAGATTTGAACACATATGTGGGAAAGCAATAAAAACACATGTAAACACATTATTTTTTGTCAATAAATTTAACGAAAAATGTCTCCAAGGGTCATTTTGAAACAAACTTCAAATTTCAAGAGTTAAAATGAAACATTTGAAAATTTAGGGGTATAATTGAAACCAACTCATAGTTGAGGAGCATTTTTTATAATTTAACCGATTTTTTTTTTTAAGAAGAAAAACTTTATATTTACAATTCCATAAGTTTCTAAAATATCTATTTTTAAAATCTTTAAGATAAAAGATTATACAATATGGGCGAATTTGAAAATCAAGTTCAAAATTAATTTCTTTGATCTTGAAAACTTATTTACGAAAATTTTCTATTTAGAGAGAAGAACGATATAACAGTATTATCAACTAGAGCATGATTCAATTAAGACATTTATTTCTTCTATTAATGTTCGAGGTTTAAATTTGTTGTACAATAGGTATATATTTTGTTGTATTCACATGTTCTCGATATTATTATTTTCTCAATTACACGTTTCTTTATAATCTTTAATTGTATTTTTAGTACAATAACTTTGATTCCAATGTGTTATGTTCAAAATTAATTTACAAGAATCAAAGAAAGCAAATTTAAAAGATTTGTCTCTAACTGTCTTTTTCTTTTTTTTTTTTTATTTAGTTTTTGAAATTATACTCGAACCTCAAAAGTAATTTAAAGAATAGATTTCAGATAAAGAATTTGAAAGTATAGTTTACTTTAGAAATATACAATAATTATCAAACCACCACTAAATATTTTTTTAAAATTTTATTTCAGGTGGCATTTGCGAAGCAGTTTCATGGATCGATCACAAAGTCCGATTATATTTTTCTTCGACGAGGCTTTATTAAGGTTAAAAATAATTCTCACCCAAACAAATTCTTTTGATTTATTCTTTAATTTTGATGTTTGTTTCAAGGAAAAGAAATGTATTTACACTTCTACTTAATTTTGAGGCTAAATATTGTTCAAGATACCTCTAATTCATGTAGTTAATTTTAAACTTCTTCTTAGTATATTTTTTATAGGTAAAACCCGACCTAAGGTTAAGTATGAACCAAAAGAAGGTCGAAACTCATCAAAGAGATAGAAAAACAATAAGCGAAGTCAGAGTTTGAGGCAATCTAAAAGGTCAAAGAGTGGCCTACAGACCGACCCTCTCGTTCCCCCTCCAAACCCCATTAGATGGCCACACAAACGGTTGAACCAAAGGCTTGAGGGTCGACCCCTTGACCCAATTGGTTGACCCCTGGCCCATTTAGTCCACCTCTTGACCCAATTGACTGACCCTAACCCATTTGGTCGACCCCTTGACCTAATTGGCCAACTCCTCAAGGGGTTGACCATGGTCCATTTAGTCAACCCCTCAAAGCATGTAGGCTTGACCCTTCAAGGGGTTGGCCACAACCTATTTGGCTGACCCCTACCTAAGCCAATGAGGTTATGTACTAAAACTAAAACTAAGGTTTTTTCTTCTCTCTATCTAACTTGCTCTTGCCTTTTTCAAGGAGAGACAAGTCTTTCTCCTCTACTTCTTTCGAATGGAGGAGTTGATAGAGGCTAGAAGAACCCAAACTCGGAATGGCTACAAGATGAAGAGAAAGAAATACAACATAGAGACAATCCTAGACTAAATTCGAGCTTTTTTTGCCTTCTTGGTCTTGCACGCCTTTTATAGACCTTGGAAGGTAGGGTTGACTATCAAGATCAATGTGAAAAGTCCATTTAGAGTGTAATCCCACAATCCTTTAAGATTTGGTTCAAAATATTTGATCTTCGAAAATTTCCGTGCAAATCCCGTCAATCTCGAAATTCTGTCAGAAAGCAGTACTCTTCTTTAGATGCATTATGCCTTAAGCTTAGGCTTCTTTCCTTATCAGTTTGCAGGCGCATCTCGAACGCATTTTCCACATCTTCTAACTATTTCATACTTAGCTAGATTTTTTCGTTTCCAGATGTGGGCTCATATCTTCAACTTCATTGCTCTGCTAAACTTTCCTTTTCAAGATGTGGGTGCATATCAACCAAATACTCTCAGGTGACTAATCATTGGCTTTAATCGACTCCATGCTTTGTGAGGTGTAAAGTCCTAAACACTTTTGGTTGAAGTCCGATTTAAGAGATAAACTGCACACATTATTGCATCTTCTCAAAATTCGTTCGAAAGTTTCTTGGTCTTCACCATACTTGCAAGCTCCATTATTTTCCAATTATTTCTCTCTGCAACTCCGTTTTGTTGAAGAGTTCTTTAAATTGCCTTTTGATGCTTAATTTCATTTCCTTCAAGAAATCTTCAAAACCAATATATTCACCTCTGCGATAAGAATGCAATATTTTCAATTTCAAGTTACTTTCATTTTCAACCATTAATTTGAATGCCTTGAAACACTTGAAAGTAGAACTATTTTTCATGAGTAGGTAAATCCATGTCTTTCTACTATGTCATCAATAAATGTGAGAAAATAATGATAATGTTAGTTCACATGGGTCCACATAAATATGTATGGACAAGCTCAAGAGGTTTTGATGCTCTCAAAGCATTTTTCCGGTTGGAAATGGATTTCAATGATTTTTTTTAGTACATCAACATTCGGGGGTGGGAGAATTCGAACCTCTGACCTCTTGGTCGAGAATACATGCCAATTATCGTTGAGCTATGCTCGCTTTGGCATGAATTTCAATGATGCTTCCTCAAATCGATTCAGATAACATTCCTCTCACCATATATTGTTGACACGTGTGTGCTAAAGTGTCCAAACTCAAATGCCCAAATTGTTAATGCCAAAGTCGTGAAGTATCTTTTACCAACATCTAAAAACATAATAGCCTCTCATAAGACATTTTGATAGGAAACATCTTGTTTGTAGTCATATGTATCTTTGTTATGAGATTTTCATTCTTTGTTTTGATCTTGCACAAACTATCTTTGAAGATTACACCATGCCCTTTCAATAGAAGTTACCCCAACAATTAGCAGATTGGGTTTGAGACTGGAACATAATACACATCAGTAATTCTTTTTACTCCATTCTTTTTCTTGACAAGAATAATATCTCATTTTCCTTTGACTTCAAGCTTCTTTTTGTCACCAGTCTTAACTTCATTATGAAGAGATTCATCCAAAGTTCAAACATATCTTTCCTTCTCGTCATGGGGTTACTACAACCACTATTAAGATACCATATATCTTCAATGCTTGTTTCTTGAACATTTAAAGTGAGGAAAAAAAGACCTTGGTCATTATCTTGTTGTTCATGCATTAAGGTTGTGTCTATCTGATTGGATTTTCTAGACCAACGATTTGCTTGAAAATGTCTATAACATCCACAAGTGAAACATTTAATGTGAGAAAAATCTCCACGACGACCTCTACTTTGCTTCTTCCTCTTCCTTTATTTGAAGAAGTTTGATTATTACTGGTTTCAAACTCAAAATTTTTGAAGTAATTAGATCTTTCATTTCCTCGACCATCATGTCCATCTCTTCTTCTACTAGATCTCCATCTAGAAGAAGTTTGCATGTGAAAAGCTTCAAGGAGTAGAATTGCACTGCTTCAATATAAGTTTTCATGAGATTGGAGAGATAGTAGATTGATTGGGTTTTCTCATATTTTAATGTCGCTTTTGGTTTTTTTTTTTCCGAATATTTTTGTCTAAGACTAAATTTGCACTATTTTTTTTGTGTGTGCTGGATTTTATGTATTTTGTTAACTAAAATTTGAATGATTTGTTAGTTTGTTTGGACAATTTTGTATATCAATCTTGAGAAGAGTATAACTTTTTTTTTTTTTGTCATGTAGAAACACCATGAAGAACGTGATTTTAATTTCTATGAACACATTACAAAGACGTATACACATGATTTCAAGAAAGTTGTAGGTATAAGGTAAGAGACGACTTATTGATATAGCAAAAGCATTTTATTATAATCAGACAATGTTTCTTAGTATTTCTTTTTAATTTCTAAAATTTCTTTTTCACTACCTATTACAATTTTCATTCACTGTAAAATAAAAAAAAATATAAAATAGGATTGTTTTTTTTAGTATATGTCTACTACTTTTAGAATTGTTACACATGACTGTTGACTGAGAAATTTTCTCCAATCACAAATTGTCATGTCATTGTTTAAAATTAATGACGAAATTACAAATAATTAAATTTGGGACCAATTATAAATTGACATGTGTCCCAAATTTAATTTGAAGACAAAGTTGGCCAATTATAAATTTAAAGAGTCAAATTTCTATTTCATCAATTAATTAGAAAATAAATTATTTTGATCAAATTAATTAATTTGACCAATTAATTAAAAATAATAATTAATTTGATCAAATTTGGGTCTTTTAAATATTTGTATCATATGGTTTTGGGTCAAATATAAACCAGACCCAAGACCATATAGTTGAGCTCAAGACCGATAAAGCCCAAGCCCAAGTTGTTAGGCCCAAAAGTCACCAGAACCCATCTAGGAGAACTCTATAAATAGAGAGGGTCTCCTCCATTTCAAGGGTTTAGAAATTCTACACTCTCACAAAGACAAGAGTTCAGAGTTTCAAAGCTCTCAAGCAGAACCATAGAATTCAAAGAGACTCCACCAAAGCTGAAGACTGAAGATTCTCTAAAATCCATAAGTTCTTGAAAACCAAACACTCTTCAAGATTTCAACACTCCTTGAAGACCAAACACTCTTCAAGATCTAAACATTTCTTGAAGACTAAACCTTATACTAAGAGGATTAATAACTTGAGAATGTCAATCAGGTATCAGCCACCAAAGTTTCAGCAGTTTGATGGAAGGGGCAATCCTAAACAACATATTTCCCATTTCATTGAGACATGCGAGAACGCTGGTACTCGAGGGGACCTACTAGTCAAGTAGTTCGTTCGAACACTTAAAGGAAATGCTTATGACTGGTACATTGATCTAGAACATGAGTCAATAGACAGTTGGGAGGAATTCGAAAGAGAGTTTTTGAATCACTTCTATAGCACCAGACGAACCGTTAGCATGTTCGAGCTCACCAACACTAAACAACGAAAATGTGAACTCGTTATTAACTTTATAAATCGTTGGAGAGCTATGAGTCTAGATTGCAAGGATCGCCTCACTGAACTCTCTGTTGTTGAGATGTGCATTCAAGGCATGCACTAGGAACTCCTCTACATCCTTAAAGGTATTAAGCCTCGCACCTTTGAAGAACTAGAAACTCGCGCCCACGATATGGAGCTAAGTATTGCTAGTCGAGAAAACCAAGACTTTCTACTCCCTAACATGAGGAAAGAAGGAAGGAACGACGAAGAGACTATAGAAGAATCTATGGTTGTAAACACAACCCTTCCCAAGTCGTCTTCGAAAGAAAAGCGACAAACAAATGGAACACATCACTTAACTTTAAAGGAAAGACAGAAGAAAATCTATCATTTCTCTGATGTCGACATCCCTGATATGATGGAACAACTACTGGAAGCGCAACTGATAGAGCTTCCTAAGTGTAAACGACCAGAAGAGATGGAGAAGGTCGATGATCCCAAATATTGCAAGTATCATCGAGTTATTGGTCATCAGTGGAAAGATGTTTCGTCCTAAAGGACTTAATTCTAAAACTAGCTATGGAAGGAAAAATTGAGCTCGACCTTGATGAAGTAGCTCAATCAAATTTTGCTGCAATCAAAGAAAAGAGCAACCATTAAAGAAAGAAGGATTTTAAGAAACTTCAACCCAAGAGGCAGAGAAGTAAACAGTTTTCTCAACCTCGACAACCGGTGACTGTGAAGGAACTCTTCTCCAAAACTTTGCAACTTCCTATTGCATCAACGTAGAAGAAGTTGACAATTCCAAGAAGAGTGAACAAAGGACTTCCGTCTTCGATCGCATTAAGCCTTCAACTACTCGAACTTGGGTATTCCAAAGAATAAGTATGTCCACGACAGAAGAAGAAGATCAATGTGTGGTGTCCACCTTCACTCGACCTTCAGCTTTCCAAAGACTAAATGTCTCCACATCGAAGAAAATTCGATCTTCAACATCTGTCTTTGATCGCCTCAAAGTAACAAATGATCAACCTCGAAGAAAGATAGATAACTTAGATGTGAAATTGTTCAATGAAGTAGGCAGTGACAAGAAGCTTCAAAGTAGCATCCCGTCACGTATGAAGAGGAAGTTCTCTGTTCTTATAAATACAGAAGGTTCCTTGAAGGTGAAACCAAATCTCATTATCTTGACCAATCCTACAAGTCAAGGATCTAATCAAGACCATGATGAAGATAAGGGCTTTTAAAATGTAAAAACTTCTTATTGTAAGAGTCTAAACTGCATGATGCTCCTAGCCCACACGAGCTTAAAAGGTGAGAGCAAAAAAAATTTGAACTATGTTATGATTTGATCCCTTTTCGTCAAAGGGTATGTAGGCAGCTTAAAGAAAACTTCAAGTTCAGTCTCTACAAAAAAAATGTGCAACAAATATTGAAGCATGACAATACAAATTGAAGAAATCCTTCACTACTGGAGGCAACACAACAAATTAAAGTTGTGCACCGTTATGAATGTGAAGCTACGAGTTGGATGAATAAAAGAAGACTCCATTTCTCCGAATTCAATATCTCGCTAACCTCAAGTTCGGTGTTTCACTCACCCTAAGTTTGTTGTTCCCTCTTCTCCAAGTTCGAAGGTTCTCATGCGCTTCGCTGCAGTTCCTTCTCTCCAAGTTCGAAGGTTCTCATTCGCTTTGCAGCAATTCCTTCTCTCCAAGTTCGAGGGTTCTTACGCTGTACGCTACTGCGTTGTTCCTTCTCCAAGTTTGAAGGTACTCCGATGCACGCTCCTGCGTTGCTTTTTCTCCAAGTTCAAAGGTTCTCGACCTGCGTTGCTGCGCTACTTCCTTCTTTAAGTTCGAAAGTTCTCACGTTGCGCTATTGTGCTCCTTCCTTCTCCAAGTTCGAGGGTTCTGACGTTGCGCTGCTTCCTTCACCAAGTTTAAAGGTTCTGACGTTGTGTTGCTTCCTTCTCCAAGTTTGAAGGTTCTCATGCCACGTTGCTTCCCTGTTCCTTCTCCAAGTTTCAAGATTCTTATACAGAGCTGCTACGTTGCTTCCTTCTTCAAGTTTGAAGGTTCTCATGTCACGTTGCTTCGCTGTTCCTTCTCCAAGTTCGAAGGTTCTCATACGGCGCCGCTGGCTGCTTCTTTCTCCAAGTTTGAAGGTTCTCATGCGCTCTACCAAGAATTCTTCTCTCCAATTTTGAAGGTTCTCATGCGCTCTGCTGAGATTTCTTCTCTCCAAGTTCGAAGGTTCTCACGCGCTTCACTGAAGTTTCTTCTCTCCAAGTTCGAAGGTTTCACGTTGTTTCGTTGAAGTTCCTCCTCTCCAAGTTCGAAGGTTTCACGTTGTTTCGTTGAAGTTCCTCCTCTCCAAGTTCAAAGGTTTTCACGCGCTTGGTCGCAGTTCCTTCTCTCCAAGTTTGAAGGATCTCATGTGCTTCGTTGAAGTTCCTTCTCTCAAAGTTTGTAGGTTCTCATGCGCTTCGCTGAGGCTTCTTCTCTCCAAGTTCGAAGGTTCTCACGCGCTTCGCTAAAATTCCTTCTCTCCAAGTTCGAAGGTTTTCACGTTGTTTCGCTGAAGTTCCTTCTCTCCAAGTTCGAATGTTTTAACGCGTTTTGGCCGCAGTTCCTTCTCTCCAAGTTCGAAGGTTCTCACATGTTTCGTTGAAGTTCTTTCTCTCCAAGTTTGAAGGTTCTCATGCACTTCGCTTAGGTTTCTTCTCTCCAAGTTCGAAGGTTTTTACTCGTTTTGCTGCAGTTCCTTCTCTCCAAGTTTGAAGGTTCTCATGTGCTTCGTTGAAGTTCATTCACTCCAAGTTTGAAGGTTCTCACGCGCTTCGTTGTAGTTCCTTCTCTCCAAGTTCAAAGGCTCTCACATTGCTTCACTTCAGTTCCTTTTCCAAGTTCGAAGGTTTTCACGTGCTTTGTTGTAGTTCCTTCTCTCCAAGTTTGAAGGTTCTCACGCTGTTTCGCTGATGTCTTCTTCAAGTTTGAAACTTTTCTCCAAGTTTGAAGATTCTCATGCACTTCGCTGCAGTTCCTTCTCTCCAAGTTTGAAGGTTCTCACATGTTTCGCTACAGTTCTTTATCCAAGTTTGAAGGTTCTCCACTGAACGTTGTTGCGTTGCTCCTTCTCCAAGTCTGAAGGTTTGCATGTGTTGTTATGTTGCTTCGCTGTCGTTCCTTCTCCATGTTCGAAGGTTCCTTGTACTTATGCTGGAAGACGTTGCAACAAAAGTCCAAAGACGTCAACTGTCTTTGTACTTCTGCTAGAAGACGTTGCAGCAGTAAATGAGCCCAAGTGGGAGTGACATCATGTGTCCTTGGGTCGGGGAACGTCGTGGCAACAAAAGTCCATAGACATCAATTGTCCTTGTACTTCTGCTGGAAGACGTTGCAACAGTAAAGGAGCCCAAGTGGGAGTGACATCATGTGTCTTTGGGCCAGGGAAAGTCGTAGCAACAAAAGTCCAAAGACGTCAATTGTCTTTATACTTATGCTGGAAGACGTTGCAGCAGTAAAGGAGTTCAAGTGGGAGTGATATCATGTGTCCTTGGGTCGGGGAACGTCGTAGCAACAAAAGTCCAAAGAAGTCAATTGTCCTTGTACTTATGCTGGAAGACGTTGCAACAGTAAAGGAGCCCAAGTGGGAGCGACATCATGTGTCCTTGGGCCGGGGAACGTCATAGCAACAAAAGTCTAGGGAACATGTCCTTGGACTAATGTCGAAAGACTTTGTACCTGCAAATGGAAGACAACAAGGATATGTATGTCTTTAAAAAAATCACTTACCTACGTGCTTACCTTTTGGATGGTGGATGAAAGCACTGTGCTTGTAATTGAAATATAGGCAAAGTGTTGTGAGTTCAAAAAAAAAAAAAAGGAAGAATCTTTAAAAAAATGGAAATTAAAAAAACGAAATGTCAAAAAAAAAAGAAAAGAAAAACGAAAATTAAAAAAAAAAAAAGAAAGTAAATTTTTTTTAAAAAAAAAAAAAAGAGAAGAAAATTTCCTACTTGAATCCTTTCTTGAATGCTCTCTGCAACTGATGTGTGCTCTCCCTTACTGAGGTTCAACCCTATTTATAGAATGGAAAGTTGGGATTCAAATAGACAAATCTTATCTCCAACGGCAAGCTTTATCAATTTTGGGATTTTTGGTTCAAATTTTAACCCAAAGATATGAGATTTGATTTAAATCAAATTGAAAGATAAAAATTTGGGGATTTTATTTCAAATTTCAATCCAAAGTATGAGATTTGATTTAAATCAAATTGGGTGATAAATTCAAATTGATTGGATAGACTCCTTAATCGATTTAGATTGAATTAAACTGAATTTGAGTATAATTAAACTCTTATCCCATATTAAATTTTCTAAATCCCATATGAAAATTTTACTTAGAAAATTTTATTCCAAATTCCCACCAAATTTTGGATGTAGTCTTAAATTTACTTAAATTAAATTTTGGGCATAATCCAAATTTTATCCCGAATAGACCAAAGTCCAAACCTCAAATTCTATTCCAATTGCAAGTTAAAATTGGGTAGAATTTTGCCTCAAATCAAAATTTGGGCATAAACCAAATTTTACCCAAACTTAAGTTCAAATCAAAGTTTGCTGCCAAATAAGGAAAATCAAAATTTTGACCAAACTTCAAATTTTGATTAATTGGCGATAAGAGTGTGTCAAATAAAAAAAATCAAAATTTTGACCAAAATTCATATTTTGATTTAACTGGCACACCAAATGGAGTCAAAATAAAAAACAAATATCTTGCCTTTTTATTCCAAAATATCTTTTTCGAGATTCACTCCCACATAACTTGTGCCTAAATCTCGAAAATGGGCATTTATTGAAAGAGAAATTTTGTCAAATCACAAATTGCCACGTCATTATTTAAAATTAATGACGAAATAACAAATAATTAAATTTGGGACCAATTATAAATGGACATGTGTCCCAAATTTAATTTGAAGACAAAGTTGGCCAATTATAAATTTAAAGAGCCAATTTCTATTTGATCAATTAATTAGAAAATAAATTATTTTGATCAAATTAATTAATTTGACCAATTTATTAAAAATAATAATTAATTGGATCAAATTTGGGTCTTTTAAATATTTAGATCATATGGTTTTGGGTCAAATATAAACCAGACTCAAGACCAAATAGTTGAGTCCAAGACCGATAAAGGCCAAACCGCCCAAAAGTCATCAGGACCCATCCAGGAGAACTCTATAAATAGATAGGGTCTCCTCCATTTCAAGGATTCAGAAATTCTACACTCTCACAAAGACAAGAGTTTAGAGTTTCAAAGCTCTCAAGTAGAACCAGAGAATTCAGAGAGACTCCACCAAAACTGAAGACTAAAGACTCTCTGAAATCCATAAGTTCTTGAAGACCAAACACTCCTCAAGATTTCAACACTCAAGATCTAAATATTTCTTGAAGACCAAACACTCTTCAAGACCTCAAGACTTCTTGAAGACTGAAGACCCTTCAAGACTGGAAGACCTCAACAATCCTTGAAGATCAACGACTCTCTTCAAGACTCCAAGCAATTGATTGAAGCTTCAAACTCGAGATCAAGTGTTCCAGTCCTCGAGTGAAACACACTCACACACATAAGAGAGAGAATCAAATGATTAAAGTTAGAGATTGTACACCCACTCGCATACAAACATCAATACAATATATTAAATATTTCACGGGTCTCCTCTTCGAAGTTACGTGTGAACAATGACACATAACATAAACCATCCGTTTTTTTTTTCTAAACATAACGATCATCATTAATGGATTTTTTAAATCATAACAATATCATTTAGGGGTAGAATAAAAAAATTTCATCGAAAAATGACAATTTTACGATGATATTGTTTCTATACATATAACATTATGATCGTTAACATAAATCATCGGTCTGTTCTTTTCCATGATCAGTGTAACTTGTAATTATCCATTTGATTTTATGTTACTTTTGTGTTCACTAAAGAATCAATAATTAAGTTCTTGCCTCAAGTTATAAACAAAAACTCAATATTTTGTAGTTGGTATCTTTGGGTCTTTGTTGTGCTCTTCTTGCTGCTTAATCTTGAAGGTAATATCATATGTTTTACCCTTTCTATTCACCAATTTGACCAATTATATCAAACTTTATTTAATAAACTTATCTGCAAATGAGTTTACTCAGTTTTCTTTTTAATTTGAATTGTAGGATGGCACACTTATTTTTGGTTGTCCTTTCTACCGCTAATTGTAAGTTCTTAATATTAGACTGATCTTATAGTAAAATCTACCCAAAATTTTTGTTTAATTTTAATGGGTAGCTTTTTTTTTTTTTTTTTTTAACAAAATGTGGGGGTGAAAGATTTGAACATTTGATCTCTTGGTCCATAGTACAATCTTATGTTAGTTGATCTATGCTCATGCTGAAATTTTAATGGATAGTTTTTTTCTTTTTAGAAGATTTAATGGGTATCTTTATAATCAAAATATTGGCAAGAATATGGTGGTAATTAGGTTTTTATTATATATATGCTCTAAGCTGATTATTAATGTAGTTATTGGTGAACTATCATCAGAGCAATCACCCATTAAACTAACTAGTCTGACATATTGTCAAAATGAGCATAGTTTAGTGATAATTGGCATGTATCCTTGATCAATGAGATCAATAAGGTTCGATTCCCCACTCTTAAATGTTGTTGACGTCAAGAAAAAAAAAATACATATATTTGTTAGCTCCAGTCATTATAATAATTTTGTTTTTGAAAATATAGTTGTTATAGTACTTAATTTACTATGTTAATAGTTTTTTGCTTTGCTTGAAATGATTGTTTTCATTGCTACTTGTGTAATATTTTATCTATATCGTACTAGATTTATACCTCACTCTCATATAATATTGCTATATAAAAATACAACATCTAGCCTATTGTTCTAAGATTTTTATCATAAAATTAACTTATTTAGGGGATGTGCTAATCTCATAGGCGGCATAAAACTGTTGGGAAAAAAACTCCCAATTTTATTGCAAGAATGAGCAGAAAAATAACAGAGAAATTAAAAGAATACAACAAAATAATAAACACAAAAATTTACGTGAAAACTCTAAAACTGAAGAAAAATCACAATCCACAGAAGGAAAGTTCACTATGTGAAAAACTATTACAATCACACAAAATTCTCTGTCCGACCCCAATTACCGAAAAACACTCTCTCAAAGCTTTATACCGCTCACATTAGTATACCTATAGCATGCTTAAAGTGATTCTTATTGGGATGATTTCAAACTAAATTCATAGGCTCCTTTTATAGTACTTAGAGCCCATCACTCTCTTGCATCTTCCCGATGTGGGATTGTTCACTTCTAATATTTTGTTAAAAAATCCTACAAGTTCTACCTTGACAAGATATTTGAAGAATTCACAATTCTTGCTACAACCATTGTCTTCACCGACAATCATAATTCTCTAAATATTAAAGAACTATAACCCATTCCACCACAAAGAGTAGTCCACTTGGAATGTCATCTTCCAAGAATTTTCTTCTTTGTCACATGTCAATATAAATCATGCTGAAAAATTATGGTGCAACTTCCACTACTTGGCTCACTCGGAAGTTCTTCAACCATCAACATAACTTCCACCACACACACCTTGCATAACTGCCAAACCAATGTTCATGTTCAAACCTATGGAACCGCTAACATCACATCCTTTATCATGATAAAGTGAACATATCATGAGGATGAATTTTGTTTTTCTTTAGAGGAATTCACCATCTCCCCTGACAAGATAGGCAACATCAGCATCTAACTCAGAGCCCTTTGATAAACCTGCTTTGTTAGGACAATCATTTTTCATGTGTCCAAATTGCCTACAATCTGAACAACCTTTCTTCTTCTTCCAATTGCTAGCTACTAGCATTGAATCTTCCTATGAAACTTCACTCTTCAACCTTCTTTTCTCTAATAATAATTTACTAGTAACATCAGCAAAACTTCAAGTTTCTTTCGCATAAATCAAGATTAGCTTCATAAGTTCATAAGAAGGTGGAAGTGAAAAGATAAGCTTAAGTGCCTTTTCCTCATCCTTTATCTTAACTTCATCACCTCCAACTCCAAAGCGATGTCATTGAGAAGACTCGAATGATCTTAGATTTTTGTACCTCTTCCATTCATAGTGTGTGAAATTGCTCCTTCAAGTAAAATTGATTTGAGATGTTATTTTCTTGATACATCGCTTCAAGCTTCTCCCAAGCTCTTTGGCTATTGAAATTTCATCCACGTTTGCAAGAATATCCTCAGCCAAATTTCGTCTTATAACACCTGTAGCTCTCAAATCCATTTCCTCCCAATCTTCATCACTGGACCTCTGAGAACCTATGCTAAAACCACTGGTAGACTCCACTGAACCACATCACCACTTAACCTTTTAGAAGCACCATCGCTTGGTCTTCCTTTCATAGTCTTTTGTAACCCATCCTTGATTTTCACTTGCCACAAGTTGAAGTTCATCCTTCCATCAAATGTCTCCATTTCGGTCTTCACTAGACTCACAAAGCTTGACATATCTGTTTCACTCCTAACTAATCTACAACTAGTGAACAACCCACACTATTCACAACACTTAAGCAAATTTCAAAAAATCTTTTCTGATATGGAAGTTCAGACAATGCTGCAAACACAGAGCATACTCAAAAAATCCAGAAATTATGAACCTAAAGAACTTATAACACTTGTTGGAGAAAAAAAAGCCACCAAATTTTACTGTAGGAATGAGCAGAAAAATAACAAAGAAATTAAAAGAAAGCAACAAAATAATAGACACACGAATTTACGTCAAAACTCCAAAATTGGAGAAAACCACGACCTGCAAAAAGAAATTTCACTATGTGAAAAATAAGGACTCACACAACTAAAGTTAGTATACCGGGTTTAAAGTGATTTTAATTGGGATGATTTCAAAGTAAAGTCATAGGATCCTTTTATAGTACTTGGAGCCTATCACTTCCTTGTATCTTTTAACGTCCCAGATGCAGGATTTAGACCAAAATTCGAAATCTAAATCTGGTACTTAACGACCCCAACATTCCCGTACATTCCCGGCGACTTGACCATGTCACCATACTTGTTTGAAACTACTTCTAAGAGTGAAAATTGACGCCACAAACCAACACAAGTTCCTTTTAGCATGTTTTGTCCTCACTCACATGCTTCCTAGGAAAATTCTCATAAGTTCATCCAACATAAAATTTCTCCAAGACAAACACGTTTAACTTCAAAGTTCCTATGATTGAGCTAGAGTCATCGAAAATGAATGTGCACCTTGTTGGTTTGGATAGTTACTACCAATTCTTTTAAGTTTATCTTGGTCATACTTTCATATCTTCAAGATCTCTCTCATTCGAATGTGGTCTCGGTTGATTCATGTATCCCTCCTCTACTCAGACGCCACACAAACATCTAACATTCAAAATAGATTTGCAATGTCTTAATTAACAAGTTGAATTATATACCAACATAACTAAACCATATCTTTTGCACAATATAAATACAAACTAGGGTTTCGGAACTCGAGTTACTCAAGAATAAGCTTCTCATACACATAAATCGAACAACCTATAATTATAACCCTTTGTTTTGTATTTTTTTTTTTTTTTTTTCCTGAAACTAGATGCTACTTCTAGTGGGGGCAAAGTTAGAATACATAATAACTCGTATGGCTCAAGAACTAAACGCAAGAATAGAAGACAAAGAAGCACAACAACAACAAAGCATTACAGTTCCAATTCGAGTACAACGTAAGGAGATCAAGAAACATGTTAGCCATGAAGTGAATCCCTCGGATGAACACTTCTGGTTTCGTAGACCCGCTCTTGTTCTCTTCTTGATTCACTTCATTCTCTTTCAAAACTCTTTCGAGATCGCCTTCTTCTTTTGGATTTGGGTAAGCTTATTTCTTTTTCTTATTATATCGATTACAAACTTTTCACTAATTTGGTGTACAAATTGAAACTTTTAAAATTTAGGGAATAAATAGACACCGATAAAGTTTAAAGTTCAATTCTTTCTTAGAAAATATTCATGTTCCAAAATTGAAACTTTTTAGAGAATAAATACTCGTGTTTTACATATGGTTCAAAATATTCGCAGACGACTTACGGATTCAAGTCTTGCATTATGGAGAAACCCGCGTTCGTCATCACCAGACTCTTTTTAGGGTAACAATATTAACCTTCATTTTGTTTGATAACCATTTTTTTTTTTTTTTTTTTGGTTACCAAAAGAAACTTGTGAATCACAATTTCTGTATCTAGAAATTTTTACTGTTTTAGAACGATAAGAATTGAAGCAAATTTTCAATAAGAAAAATAATATCATGATTTTTTTTTGTTTAGTTTTTAAATTAAATTTGACTAATTTTACTTGAAAACTAATTATGAGATAAATTTAATTAGGTTTCAAAAATAGAAAATGAAAAACAAAATTATTATCTAATATTATTATTATTATTATTATTATTTATTTTTGTTGTAATTACTTGGCCACTAACATTTGCTCAAATTCTTCCTTACAGTGCAATTGTCCAAGTGCTTTGTAGTTACAGCACATTGCCCTTGTATTCTTTAGTCACTCAGGTTGGTTAAGCGCATCTTGTAAATTATACTTGTGTTGAATATGGTTTCAAATAGGGTTACGTAGATGGCAAATTAGACCAAATTAATAGCAAATATAGCACAATTACAAACTAATTGCATATATAGCAAAATAAATTGTACAAGACCAAAAAGTTGTCGTCAGATTCTATCTATGTCTATCACTGATAGACTCTAATTATTATTCAAAGTCTATCAGTGTCTATCTGATAGACTCCGATTAATCAGTAATATACTTGGATAGATTTTGCTATATTTGCAATTTTTTTTACATTGTGCTATATTTGCAATTATATAATTCTTATTTGTCACCCACTACAAATTCTCTTTCAAATACTTATGTAACTGTTGGAACTTAAAAAAAAAAAAAAAAAACAAAAAAAACTATATCATCGACCTAAAAAAATGCTTATCTAGTTTTTCTTTAATTATTTTTACAAATATAGGAATAAAACTAGATGTTTTGGAGTATAGGGACTAAAATGAATAAAAGTTGAAAGTACAAGAACGAAAATGAATATTTTAAAAGTACTGGAACTAAAGTAGCATTTGAACGATGAACTAAAAAAAAATAGTATTTGAACGAAGAAAAAATTAACAAAAACTAAAGAAACGTTACCAAATAAGTGTGTGAATGTTCAATGTTGTGAACTAATTCATACAATTTTTTTTTTCTTTCTTACAAACTTGAAGATGGGAAGTGAATATAAGAAGCCAGAGGAAGAAGATCAAATGACAGAGGCTGAAGACAAAGTGCAAGAGAGAAGCAGCTAAAACATTTGAAGTGATCATCAATCAACATTCAAATGCATTACCCATCTATCATCTTTCTTCTATTTCTTGCTTTTCAATTGCAACTTGAATGACAACACTTGTTGATTTCTTTCAACTATATTGGATTCTATACATGTGCTTCAAGAAAATAATGATAATGTTGAGCAATATAAGTGTTCACCTCTTACTTAGTTCGAGTTAGATCTAATATTTTTTTTTTTTTTTTTTTTTTTTGGTATAAAGGATGATTTCCTCTAAGGTTTGAATTTCGTTTCATTTTTGGTCTCTCAATCCAATTTTCCTTAAATCCAATTTTATCTTATGTAGTTATGTTTCCAGCTCCCTACTTGTAATACTAATTCTTTATTTTTAATTTTTTTTGGCAAAGGCAAGAATGTGTTAGGCGGCTGACAAGAACACTTGTTGTGGTGCTATGATGGACAATGTTAGCATGTTTTCCACTTCTGCGCCTTATTTTTTCTTTAATTGGGATTTATGTAATTATTCAGTGATTTATTAATGTTGTTGGATTGTTTTACAATATTCTCTTGGGATCCCAAATAAATTATTTTTTAATTAATTATTTCGTTTTGTTTAGAAAGTTTAACTTTCTTGGTTCTTTTGAATCATATTCAAGTCAATAGCATGCATATAGTAACGTCTCTGGTTAGTCTAAAGTCTTAAAATATTTTGGGTAATACATTTTTAGAGCTAAATAACCCTTCTAAATGAGCCCGTGGGATTTTTTTTTTAATTATTTTAAAGAGAAGAATGCAATGAGATGGGATCAATTTTGAAGAAGATGACGACAACAACCAGGTTGAAGGGGAAAGGAGGGGTAGAGGTAGGAAAAGAAGGGAAGGGGAAGGGATGAGATGAGAGCGATAGAGATTATTTTTTATTTGTTATTTTTTTAAGAATTATTGTTTTATTATAATTATTATTATTTTATTAATTTATTAATATTGTATTTAAAAAAAAAAAAAAATTTGTTACTTTAAGACCTCCATTAAATAACTAGCATAAATACTTAATCAAATGACTCAATAGATTTTTTTTTTTTTTTTTTTTTTTTTTTTTTGAAACTAGACTTAATAGAATTATTTATTAAACATGAGGGATTTGATTATCTGATTTTGAAACTCAAGGACGAAATCAAGCTTGTACAAACCTTAGAGAGTAATTTACTCTATAAAAAAAAAATTGAGTGAGATATGATTTATAGATTTATAAGTTATTACAAAGAATGAAAGTTGTTATTTAACTTGATTGATACCCCCACATTTACCTCATATTTATAGAAACTATTGAAAATTTACAATACATCTTTAATTAGTGCCCTATACTTTTGGCTCTAGTTTTTGTGCTCTATTTCCTCTTCTTACCCAATATCTTTAAGTATAGCTTGCATGAAAACCATAGTACTACAAAAAAATTAGATAATAATTAAATAGGCACTATATTATAATTATTACCTTTTCCTTCAAAATGTATCCTTTACTATTTTATCTGCAATGAAAGAAAAAGGAAATCTTGAAATAAAATGAGAAATTTCACGCCATAGCATAAATTTAATACTTATTATGAAAATGTCACAACTTTTCAATTTTTTTTTCAAATATAACATGATTTTGGCTTTTCTTAATGGATTTTACCTTACATTTATGTTTGACATTGTCAATCCAAACATAAGTCCGTTGATAAAACACAAATTACCATCTCAAAGGTCGATTGTTCAATCTCCGCTGTACAATTGTTGTCCTAAGAAAAAACATTTTGAGGTTGACTTTAATATGAATTAGGCTATTTTGTAAGAGGTTAAACTTTCTACTATATCTAAAAAATACCTATTTATTTTAGGTTGTTTAAGACTGTCTCTCTCCCAAACATATAATTGACATGAAAGGCTACCAATAATGTTAATCTTTTCAACAACAAATTCTTTTGGAAAGTTGAATACTCTTTTTTAAAAAAAAAAAAAAAGGGAAAGTTGAATACTCTTGCAAGTCTATATCATGATGACTATCTGTTGGGCCTGACCCAAAGAAATACAAACAGGCCCAAGTCCTAAAAATTGTTCAACAATCCCAAGTGCAACTTTCACCATTATACTGTGGCAATGGCAACTAGATAAATGGTTAATTTTAATTGGAAATTTTGAAAAAGTATGCAAATACAATATATTCAGTAAACAAATTATGCAAATCCAGTATATAGTAAACTAACCTATTAGACAACATGCAAATATTTTCACTAGGATAAACATCAAATCATCTAAAAAACGAGAATAAATCATTACTCACTATTTCCCTTAAACTTAATTCGAAAATTAGAATTTAGTATTCATCTTGTTTTTTAAAAAAATTCTGAAACCTTTGAGATTCTACCCATTTTAATTTCTTCAACTTGTGCGGTCTTTCCCACTCGCATCTTCTTCCAACCATTACAAACAAAATTCTTGAAAAACCTCCGATTTTCTTTTGGGCACCTTTCTCCATTCTAATCTTCCTTCAAAAGCTTTCATTTGGAAACCATTGAAGACTTTGAAAAAAATGAAAAATACTTTGTGTTGAAAAATAGGATACGAGGAGAAAAATAATGATAGATAAATACAAAATACATATTTAACATACTATGATGTTAGATCAATAATCCTTTCAATGGTGATAAGAACGACAGAACAAAAAATTGATGGACGGCAAAAAGTTGGAAAAAGCACTGAAGATGTTGATTTAATAATTAAAATCTAAGAATCTAATCGAAAATTAAAAATGAAAACCTAATTTCTATGTAATCTTTCAATTTTAATAAAGATAAATTTGATTTTTGAGAGATATAAGAGAGAAGATAGATAGTGTAATTCATTGATTTATGGGATAAATTGTTTTGTTTTTTTTTAAATTAAATCAGATAGTGGCTCCCTAAAAATAAGGTGTGAACGTGAAACTTGACTCAAGAGTATAATTGGAAAGATGATCCTCACGAAGATAGGTTAAAAAAATGGTTTATCCATTTTTCATTGAAAAAATCTGTTGGACCATTTTTCAAGAATACAGTGATATCTGACCATTTATAAGGATTTTCCTATTATATTTGTACTAATGAGATTCATGGCTAGACTGACTTTCAACCTCAAACATTTGAAGTCATCCTATTTCTTCAATTTAATGTTTTTTTCCTTTAAACTTGAATGATAAATTGATTTTACTTGATTTAGTGTCTCAGGGAAATTAAATTTTCATTTAGTAAGTCAATATTTCCATTGACATTTTCACATGTCCATGGATTCAATATCGAGATAAGAGGTGAATTAACATTTCAATTATTTCATAGAAAATTGACATAATATAATAGAAATATTAATAAAGTATCATTAAAATAGACATAACATTAATAATAAAAACTTTTCCTATTGACTTGTTGATATTCTTATATTTGATCTTCTTGGATTGGCTTGCTGACTTATTGATCATTTTGATCGACCTACTAGTTTGTTGATCTTTTTGAAGAAAGTTGGGGCCTTGAAGTCTTGTAAGCTTCCGGTGTCTTCAACTTGTTTTCAAAATCTTCCAATCTTCAAGGAGATTTTAATCAAGTAGAATGCATTCTCGCAGGAAGTAGCATACTTATCGAGCTTTCATTCCTTTCGTCTCGAAGGTCGGTTCAGTATGAGTGAAAGTCCTTCTAACTGTCCCGTGCATTAAGGTGGCACGTCTAACTCCGAGCCAATAGTGAACGAAGTGTTAAAGTAGAGAAAGCTGGCGTTTCGTACTCAGTCGACCAAGCAAAACTCCAGCTAAGCTAATAGCTATAATTGGGGGATATCTAAAAAAGATGCATATAGCATACCAAGACTTAACAACAAACTACTTTCCTTTGGGGTGATCTACCCGTCTCACTTGCTTAGTCGACTAAGGTAAGGTAGCTTAACTGTTGCAGTGACACATAGCTGGCGATCCACTAAAGCTCTGTTCTAACACTGAGCGCTCACCACAATCACATGCAAATGCCAAACGAAACCATTCAGAAACAATCGAAGAACTTCTTGCAGAGAAAGAGAACACAAACACAAAGAAGGAGAAGACGAAGACGATCAGCAATCAACACAGCTCGAGCAAGAAAGCAAAATCAGAGGAAGAATGATGAAGATGACACAAGTGTTTAAGTGGTTCAGCACAGAGGCCTACATCCACTGTAAGGGAGCACAAATGATCTTATTAGGGATTTTTAAGACAAAGGTACAAATTCTCTCTCAATTTACAATTTCACTCACACTTCTTCCTCACTCTAATTCTCCATTTTATACCTCTTAGAGTTGGTTATTTTTCTGTTAATACAGAAGAAGAAGTTGAGGATATTATGTTTGCAACAAGTATTGTAACGGTAAGAGTCTTCAACATTCTCCACCTTTGTAAACATAAGATCTGGACTCAAATGCTCCCTCCTTTGATTAATTCCATCTACCCTTTTTCTGGTAGGTGAAAACCTACCATTTCCAAGCACTGTTGGAATTTCGACTGAGGTAAAGGCTTTGTCAGTATATCAGTTGCATTCTCAGAGGTATGTACTTTCAGTACTTTTATTTCCCCTTTTTCAATTTCTTCCCTGACAAAATGGAATTTGATATCTATATGTTTTGTACGATTGTGAAACTGAGGATTCTTTGTCAAATGAATCGTACTCTGATTGTCACAATAAATTCTGACTGTTTTTTGTTTCTGTCCAAAGTCATTTAATAGCCCCTTGAGCCAAATGCCTTCCTTGATAGCTTCTGAGAGGGCTATAAATTCAGCTTCAGTTGTAGACAGTGCTACAACTGGCTGAAGTGTGGCCTTCCAACTTAATAAGTTCTGGCCAAGTAGGAAAAAGTATCCGGATAAGGACCTTCTTTTGTCCAAATCCCCTGCATAGTCAGCATCTACATATCCGAAGATGTCATTATCTGCCTGATAGTTCTTTTTGTACTGTAATCTAGCTTGATAGGTTCCTTTTAGATATCTAAGGACCCATTTCACTGCTTCCCAATGCCTCTTTCCAGGTTTTGCCATATATCTGCTGACTAGGCTAGATGCATAAGACAAATCAGGCATGGTTGACACCATTAGGTACATCAAGCTACCCACTGCTTGTGAATAGGGTATTTTAGACATATAGGCTTGATGTTCTTCTTCATCATCCTTTGGGGAGTTCATGGCAGAGAGCTTGAAATGATGTGCTAGAGGAGTTGTCACTGCTTTAGCATCAGTTAGTTTGAACCTTCTCAAAATTCTTTCACTGTAGCCTGACTGAGTTATTTCAAGCATGCTCCTTTTGATATCCACTCCTAGGATCTTCTTTGACTCCCCCAAGTCCTTCATATCAAACTCCTTCTTTAGCAAGGATTTGACTTTGTTTAGGTCCTCTTTTGATCTACCTGCCAATAACATGTCATCTACATAAAGTAAAAGGAAGACATGATGGCAATAAGACTTACTGTTCACATATACACAGTTATCAAAAGAACTTTTCTAGAAACCAATCTTTAGGATGTAGTCATCAAATCTTTGGTACCAACACCTTGGGGATTGTTTTAGCCCATATATGCTTTTATTCAGTAAGCAATATAGATCTTCTTCCCCTTTCTTTTCATACCCCTTAGGTTGTCTCATGAAGATGGTTTCAGGCAAATGCCCATGTAGGAAGGCAGTCTTCACATCTAATTGATCTAATTCTAGATCTTCTTGGACCACTATAGACAGAATCATTCAGATAGAGGTCAGCTTGACTACTGGGGAAAACACTTCTGTGTAGTCTATACCTTCCCTCTGAGTGTAGCCTTTTGCTACCAAACGAGCTTTAAACCTTGGCTTCATTACTCATTCTATTCCTTCCTTGATCTTATAGATCCATTTTGCTGAGATAGGTTTGTAGCCCTTTAGAAGAGGTCTTAAAGTCCAGGTCTTATTGGCTTCTAAGGACTTTTTCTCATCATTCATTGCCTCTATCCAATCTCGAGCATCTCGACCACTTATAGCTTCTTCAAAGTTGGTTGGTTCATCAAGGTTTAAGGAATCTGCAACACTCAAGGCTAGTGAGAAACAGTCTGCCTCATTATACCTTGCAGGAAGGACTATAGTTCTTCTTCTTCTGTCTCTTGCTAAGGAATAATTTTGAAGGTCTACCTGCTCTTGGGGGCTTTCTGTTTCTTGCTCTTCTTCTGCTTGAGGTTCATCTTCCCCTTGTAATTCTTTTGTCTCAGTATCTGATACAGAGGAATGAGGGTAATGCTCCACCTCAATTTCTGTATTGGAGCCTCTAGAGGTTTCTTCTTCTGATTTATCCTGAAGCATGAACATTTCATGCTCTCGGAAAACAACTTCCCTGTTGTTTATACACCTTTTCTCAACTGGATGCCACAATCTGAATCCTTTCACACCTTCTGTAAAACCCAGGAACATGCACTTAACAGCTCTTGGCTTCAATTTTCCTTGGTTCTGATGGACAAACCCCACACAGCCAAGTACTTTTAAGTGTTGAAGTTTTGGGGGTTTTCCAGACCATTTTTCTTCTGGTGTCAAGAGACTAATTGAGGTGTGAGGGCATCTATTTAAGGTGTGGACTGTGTAAGATGCAGCTTCTGCCCAGTATCTTTCGGATAACAAAGCATCAATTAGTTGACATCTAACCCTTTCCATGATAGTTCTATTTAATCTTTCTGCTACTCCATTCTGTTGTGGGGTATTTTTCATTGTCCTTTGCCTTAAGATTCCATGAGTTTTGCAATAATCATTAAACGGTTCATTACAAAACTCTAGACCATTATCTGTCCTAAGGCATTTCAAGGTTTTATTTGTCTGATTCTCAACCATAATATTCCATTCTCTAAATTTCTCAAAAGCTTGGTCTTTTGTTTTCAAAAAGAATATCCAGCTTTTACGTGAATAGTCATCAATGAAAGTTAGGAAATACCTTGAATTGCTTAGTGAGTTTGTTGAAGCAGGACCCCACAGATCTGAGTGTACTAACTCTAGGATGCTTTTGGATGCTTGTTGAGCTTTGGGAAAACTCTGCCTCTTAGCCTTTCCAACAACACACTGCTCACAGAAACTCAAGTTGTCACCAGTCCCATGTGGAAGAATGCCTTGTTTTGCAAGGACTTGCAATCCCTTGGCACTTATATGTGACAGTCTCTTGTGCCAAATATCTCCTTCTGTCAAATTATTCTCTGAGATTACTAAGGTCGTCTAAACCATTTCCACATTTTTTACAACATATAAACCATTTAGTTTCTCACCAACAAGTACTGTTTTGGAGTCCTTCCTAATTTCAATTGAGCCTCCACTTCCCACATAAGTACAGCCAATCGCATTAAGCATTCCTAGAGATATCAAGTTTCTTTTTAAATTTGGAACATGCCTTACATTCCTCAACAGCTTAACTGATCCATCCTTCAGCTTTAATGATATAAAACCAATGCCTACTACTTTGCAAACGTTATTATTTCCCATGTATACATTGCCTCCATCCCACTCTCTGTATGAACTAAACCAACCCTTAGTTGGTGTCATATGGAAAGAGCAGCCCGAGTCAACTACCCAATCATGCTTAAGTGATTCCATTTGTTCACTTGTTTTATCGGAAGTTGCTAGGGCATTTGAGTAGGTTATAGAATTCTCACCTACAGCTGCTTCGGGTTGCTTGTTCCTTTTAAACTTTTGATTTTGATTCTTTCGTTTCAAGGAGTAGCAATCTCGTTTGATGTGGCCCTCTTTGTGACAGTAATTACACTTCACTTTCACCTTTCCTTTTTCATCTGATTGGTGTTTCCCTTCTTTGTTTTTGGTCTTTCCTTTGACAAACAGACCTTCACTTGTTTCCCTTTTAAGAGACAATAGTTCTAGCTCCTTAGTCCGAATTGCTGAAATGATGGCATCCGTAGTAATCGACACTCTACCATACTTTAGGGTCGTTTTCATCTCTTTGTAGGCTTCGGGGAGTGAAATTAGGAGAACAAAGGCTTCATTCTCATCTCCAATTTTCTCTCCTACATTCTTGAATTCTACAGTCATTCTCTTGAATTCATCAAGATTTTTAGAGAGCGGCTTTGACGGATCCATCTTGAAGGTAAAAAACTTCTCTCTCATATACATCTTATTATGAGCATCCTTTACTTCATACAAATCGTTGAGCTTCTTCCATATCTTCTGAGGGGTATCTTCATCAATTACTTGCCTTAAAACATTGTTGCTTAAATTCAAAATGACCGTCCCATATGCAGTCATATTCATTGCTTCAAGATCTCCTTCAGTCACTGTGGCAGGTATCTTTGATGGGTCAGTCAGGGCATGTATGGCCTTTTGTTGTCCAAGTATGGCCTTTATTTTTGCCTTCCAGAGATCAAAGTCTCCTTTCCCATCAAACTTATCAATATCAAACATCGCCACAACCATTCTTTACTCCAAGATTCTGGTTCTTGATCGTTATATGGTAGCTCTGATACCACTGTTGCAGTGACACGTAGCTGGCGATCCACTAAAGCTCTATACTAACACTGAGCACTCACCACAATCACATGCAAATGCCAAACGAAACCATTCAGAAACAATCGAAGAACTTCTTGCAGAGAAAGAGAACACAAACACAAAGAAGGAGAAGACGTAGACGATCAACAATCAACACAGCTCGAGCAAGAAAGCAAAATCAGAGGAAGAATGATGAAGATGACACAAGTGTTTAAGTGGTTCAGCACAGAGGCCTACATCCACTGTAAGGAGCACAAATGATCTTATTAGGGATTTTTAAGACAAAGGTACAAATTCTCTCTCAATTTACAATTTCACTCACACTTCTTCCTCACTCTAATTCTCCATTTTATACCTCTTAGAGTTGGTTATTTTTCTGTTAATACAGAACAAGAAGCTGAGGATATTATGATTGCAACAAGTACTGTAACGGTAAGAGTCTTCAACATTAACCTTGAAGAAGGGTCATTTCCCTCTCGTCCTATTGTGGTAAGGTTGCAGTCAAGTCTTGGAAGCAAGCAAGTCTCTTAGTGAGTATGGTAATTTGGTTTGGATAGGCAGTCTGGTTGTCTGATTGAGTAGCCCCCAGTCCGTCCAGCCTAGTTTCCTAAGAGTGGTCGATGTTTAGAAAGCCTTTTGTCTTCAAAAAGTCTTTAGCTTTTATAGAGTCTTTGGTTTTCAAAGAGGTGTCAATCTTCTTGGAGTCTTTTGAAATTTCTAACTTCCCTCCAAATTCGGAATGAATGCCCAAAATTGGGGAGTGACTCTATTTCTAGAGTTTTGATGGATCTTGTACGAGCTTAGGCTTGGTTGACTTTGTGTCCAACTTTTGGACTTATTTGGACTTAATCATTTTCGATGGGCTTGGATTAATTAACTTTGGCTCAATCCCCTTTTTAGTGACCTCAAGCTAAATTAGTTTTAAGTCCAATCACCACATGAAACAATTTGAATGGAATAGCTTAGACCGTACGATAGATCAATGATAGACAAGTGACAATTTATCAAATTTTCATGCCTTTTAATTTAATTTAAATACACATGTAAATTTGTAATTAATATCAAGTTTATCGACATATATTTTTATCATTAATTTAAATAAATGACACGACAATTTGTGATTGTGCCCCGAAATTTATTATTCAACAACTTCTTTCACACAACTTTAAAGAAAAGTGGGGAGTGACTCTATTTCTAGAGTTTTGATGGATCTTGTACGAGCTTAGGCTTGGTTGACTTTGTGTCCAACTTTTGGACTTATTTGGACTTAATCATTTTCGATGGGCTTGGATTAATTAACTTTGGCTCAATCCCCTTTTTAGTGACCTCAAGCTAAATTAGTTTTAAGTCCAATCACCACATGAAACAATTTGAATGGAATAGCTTAGACCGTACGATAGATCAATGATAGACAAGTGACAATTTATCAAATTTTCATGCCTTTTAATTTAATTTAAATACACATGTAAATTTGTAATTAATATCAAGTTTATCGACATATATTTTTATCATTAATTTAAATAAATGACACGACAATTTGTGATTGTGCCCCGAAATTTATTATTCAACAACTTCTTTCACACAACTTTAAAGAAAAGTGATTTAAAGAATATATAACTTCAAGTAAAAAGTAATAAACTCGAATTTTATTTTTCATTATAAATTTGGATTATTCACCACATGTAAATTTGTCTTTAACCAATCTATATCAATCAAGGAAGCATAACTGGCATAAAGTTGTGCTATTGATCAAGAGGTTTGTGGTTCAAATCCCCCATTCCCGCGTCAAAAAAAAAAAAAATCAATCAAGGAAGCACATTCCTATTTGAGGTTCTCCAGTGACAAGAAAAAATAAAAGAGAAAAGGAAATTTAAAAAAAAAAAAAACTATTAAAAAATATTTATATGAGTAAGTCATCTAAAATATATATTTTTTATCTTACAATTAAAAAATTATTGAATTATATAGAGAGTGAGAATTATTGTTAATTAAATATAGATAAATAAAAAGATTTATAAAAAAAATAGAAAAAGAAATGGTGGGACCCACAAAAATTATAAAAAGAAATAGAGGGAGAAATTGTTGGACCACTTAAGTTATGAGAAAAAAAAATGATGGAACCAACCAAAGTTATAATCAAAATGGATAGAGTGAATTTGATGAGTTTACCTCATTGATTTGAGGGATCAAATTTAAGGTACTCAACTCTAACAAACAGCAAACATGGGTTTGAATTTGGAACCCAACTTATCCAAATCTAAGAAGGAACTAAATTAAAAATATTCAACTGATTAAATTTAGTTTAAGTGAAAATATCTATTTAGATAAAAAAAAATAGAAAAAGTTGATAGAGTTATGGGTCATCTACCGGGTGTCGATCTAAAGGTTGAGTCATCAACATAAATTAGAACATCTACCACTTCCATTGATGTTTGCTTAACTTAGAGATTCAAATCCCTACCCTGATATTCAATTGTTCCACAAGAAGAAGAAGAAATCTAAAGGTGAGTTTGAGATGACTTGGAAGAAAAAAATTAAATACTTGTCTTAAACGTGTTCTTAGAATTTTCAAGAACACTTTTAATCCTCCGTTGAAAATTAAAAAACAGTTTCTACCCGTTCAAAAGTAATTCCAAACTTATCTTAAGACAATACACAAATCAAGTTAAGAGTAAACTTAAGAAAAGAAAAAAGATAAAAAAACTCATAGAAGTAGTAAAAAAGTCGGTCCCTTAGACTTCACACCAATTTGTCAGTTGTGTTAGTGGGTATCAAGATGCTTTATAGCAAGCGAGAAAGGTCAACATGAGACTCATTCTCTGGTCATCTTCTAATTGTTCGACCAAGATGCTTTAATACATCAATGCTTTAATACACAAATGTACTGATAACCACGAGGTTCGTGGTTTAAATCCTTCCATCCCCATATTGTCAAAAAAAAAAAAGATTAATAAGATATATAACTTATTTATCCATCTCTATAATAAATGTATTCATAAAATTGAGACTTCGACATTTTCACTAATATCTCATCATTTTACAATCAGTCACCTTCGACAACAGGGTCGTCGTATAAGCTGCCTTTTTTGACTAAATAAAAATAGTAAATACAGCAGCCATTTGTTCCCTTTTAATTGGTTTAAAGAAAGCTAAAAATTCTCATGGAGAAAAGAGATCCCAAGGGAGAATATGAACTTTTCAAAGTACATAAATTGACAATAAATTCGGAAATAAGAAGCAGCGTGATATCTACAGATGCCTTTCACATCATCTCATTTAATTCAAACCCACAAATTTCTATGAACAACAACTACTATTCATTTTCAATCAATACAAACATTAAAAAGCCCTTCAAAATATGGCATCATTACCAAGTCAAGGAGGGGCAAACCTCTTTTTCCCTGGACAACCTCTCTACCAAGACCCAGTTTCAGAAATCCCACAACAAAAAAGGAAAAAAAAAGGGGGGGTTTCGGGGGCACGTCGACACGGTAGTTGCTTATACGATCGAAGGTGGAAGATGTTAATACCTAAAATTTGGCTGAAAATCCTATAGATTTGATTGATAATGAGCAATGACTATTGACTAGTTAAAGCTTGAAGAGCGGCTGCATCTGCCCTGCAAGTAGTCCTCTATGGAGATGCTTTGTATTCCACTGCTAACAGAAAGTGAGTCATCTTCCAAGCCAAGCAAGGCCAGGTTAAGGTGTGATTGGATGTTAGTAGGTAGAGGTTCTCCGTCACTCACATCGACTTCGTCCGATTCTTCGATTTGTTGTCTTGCCCATGTTGTTATTTCCTCGTCACCTTGGAGAAGTTTCAATACCTGCAGTATTGAATAAAACAAATGAAAGGGAGGAAGGGAAAACAACACTAATGATATTGACAAGCAATGACGAGTGGAAGACGCCAAAGGGGTTGTGCGTTTAGCAAACTAACCAAGCTGATTTGAGGGCGGAGTCTCGGTGCTCGTCTAATACAAAGGGTAGCAGCCAAAATCATCCGTCCTATTTGATCATGGTTGTAGTCACTGCCTAGGCTTGGATCTAGCAATTGTGAAACTTTTCCTTCCGTCAAAATTGGCTTTGCCTGTATTACATATGTTACATCAGTTCCATAAACAAGTGTAAGCAAAACTCAGAAGAATCAAATTCAACGCAACACGAACAGACATTGTCCTGACATGGATTGTAATGGAAGTTATAGTAGAAAAATTGAAACTTACCCACATTACAAGGCTCTCCTGCCCCTTGGGACAATCGTTGCTGATTGGTTTTCTACCTGAAAGTAGTTCAAGGAGTACCACACCAAATGCGTAGACATCGATTTTGTCACTCACTTTGCCGTGCATGAAATACTCAGGAGCCAAGTAACTGACATAAAGGAATGTTAACAAGCATGCTTGAAACAATAAATTTCAAATATCACCCTTAAGATTATCAAAAACTTCATGAAGATGGCGAAAAACTCAAAATATGCAACATTGAAGTAGCGGAGAAGAAACTGCATACCCAAATGTTCCAGCTACGTCAGTACAAGTGACTTGAATGCACGACGATGCCCAACTAGCAAGCCCAAAATCGGAGAGCTGAAAGAGTAAAACACAACCTATAGTAATCACATAGAAGAACCCTCTGAAAGATACTACGTATGAGAAGGGAACATGTTATGAAACCTGTGGTTCGAAATTCTCCGAAAGAAGAATGTTAGAGGATTTCACATCCCTGTGTATCACAGGTTCTTCTCTGCAATTGTGTAGATAGTCTAGGGCCTCAGCAACACCAACAGCAACCTTAAACCTCTCTTGCCAACCAAATGAATTCACATCCTTCTTACAACCTTAAAGAATACATTTGACAGTGAGAATATAGTAAACAGAAATCCAAGCAGTTTTCTTCAAACATAGTACAGATCTTTACCATGAAGATTTTCTTCCATACTTCCTCTTGAAAGAAAATCATAGACCAATAGTAAATTATTGTCCTCCAAACAAAAACCCAATAAAGATATAATATTCTTATGAGTTGAAGTTGAAATGATCCCAACTTCCTGAACAAACTCCTTTAGCACATTCTCAGATGGCTTCAAAATTTTGACAGCAATTTCCTTGCCATCGGGAAGAAGCCCTCGGTAAACATAGCTACTACCTCCTTTACCAACCATATTCTCTAAAAGAGAAATACATAAATATTTGTTAGAGAATCATCCAATCCAAGAATAACAAGGATAAAAAGTTTAGAAAAGATAGATACAAACCAGGCATAAAATTAGACGTTGCCGACAAAAGTTCTTCATAAGTAAACAATCTGCAAGTTGATGAGTATTTATCCTTCAATTCCAATACCTCTTTTGGAAGGCTTTCCAAAATGTGGCTGGACCCATATGGCACAATTGCACCATTCTCTCCATCAATGGTGGAACCCTGATCCTGATCAGAACAGTTCTGTTTCTGATCTGGATAAACCAAGGCTGACGACGACTGGAAGTTTGGTATGTGCAATACACCTTGGAACATAGAAAACTTCTTTGAAGATTTCTCTACCTGCTGCTTGGACAAAAATATCCGACGCAGAAACGGCCAACTCGATTTCCATTGTGATGATTCTCGACTTACAATGGAATTCGACTTCGAAATTCCCTGAGGCTTCTGAAATGGTACCAAAGCTAATGAATTCTCCACATCATTGTCTTCAGGCAACTCATCCACTAAATCAGTTCCCGAATCATTTCGTTCAAGCGAAGACAAAGCATCATCACCACAATCCCTCTCCGTTTGATCATTACAACCAGAGTCAGATTTCTGTAAACAACGATGACCATCGATAAAGTTTGTAGCCAACCCAACGGCTTTTGTCTCATTAGTTACTTCAACAATGGCCGCATAATTCTTGTCCCCATCCTTGTCTGCTCAATTAGACAAAAGAAAAAGGGGGAAATCATGACCTAAGCACAAAGCAAGAATTTACAGCCTAAAAGCAGAATTTAAAAAGAAAAAACAGTAAAATAATTGCAACCTTGAGACTGGCCTTTCATTGGGAAAGTCGCTAATCTCTGGAAAATAACTTTGCCATTATTAACAGCTAAAACACTGAATCTGTTCGACAATTTTCTAGCGCAGTACTTAGCAACCGAGGCCGAGGAACGGATTCTATGGTGAGTTTTAGAAGTTCCAAGAATTAGCGATGCCTCGCCGTAAGAATCCACTTCCCGCCTAATAATTTTCCGGACCGGCGAGCCTCGGCAGACCTTGAGCTTCAAATCAACCTAAAACAAACAACAATTCCAAACTAAAATTCTATCACAAACAAAACAAAAAACAAAACCACTCTCGATTCACAAACACTCTCACCTGCTTGAGGTTGCAGAATCCTTCATAAGCGGACAACACAGAGTCAAACGACTTCACAAGCGAGAGCAAACTCGATTTCCCCTCAGCAACTAAAAAAACAAAAACTCCACAGTCAGCAGAAAATAAAAGCAAGCGAGAGAAACGAGGTTGGAGAAACAAATACCAGCGGCGGAATCAAGGACATGAAGAGCAATGACGCAATCGCCAGGACGGGCGACTTTGACAAGCGCCCAAGTGAGTAATTCCCGACTCTGGGGCTCCATTTTGACCCCGACGACGACGACAGAGCCGGCGGGGTCGGCGAGCAGCATCGTAGGGATGAGGAGGGCGGAAATGGAGGTTTCAGAGCGAAGGAAAAAGCTTAGGCGAAAGAGAAGAAGCCATTGGAGAATGGAAAGAGCTTGAGAGCATATGTAGTGGAAAAGGAAAGAAGCGAATCGTGGGGAAGAGAAATCGAGGTTAGTGGTAACTGTATTGGAAGGGTTTGTTCCTCTGCTTCTTTTTATATCTAATATTTTCATTTCTTTCTTCTTCTTTTCTCCACTTCCATCCTAACCGTCGGATTCACTGACTTTCTTTCTCTCTTTCTTTCTTTCTTTCTTCCTTCCACGTGTTTACTTATTACAATAATGCTATTTTTTACCTTATCTTTTCTTCCTCATTTTAAGTTAAATAAATTAGGTTTAAAAAAAAAATTACAAGTTTAGTCCCCAAAGTTCGAGGATGCCGTCAATTTGGTCACTAAACTTAAAACTTTCAAATAGGTTTTTGAACCTTCAATTTTGTATCTACTAAGTCTCTGAACTTTAAAAAGTATCAAATAGGTGCTTAAACTTTTATTTTCGTGTCAATAGGTCCCTAACTTTCACTTTTATGTTTTACAAGTCATTGACCTATTCGACATTTTTTAAAATTCAAAAAGTTTCCTGGATACAAAATTAGAAGTTTATGGCTCGTTTGATAACAATCTCATTTCTCGTTTCTTGTTTCTTGTTTTTTAAGAACTAAAAACAGAAACATGTTTGATAACTATTTCTTTTTCTTGTTTAGCTAAAATTAAATAAAAAAAAAAAAAAAAAACAAAAACAGATATGTGTTTGATAACTATTTCATTTCTTGATTTTTAGTTGAAATAAAATTTGGTACATATAATATAAAAATCATATATAACATACATTAAAATTATTGTCAAAGGTTGTCGATGGCGGCTGGTCGGCGGAGATCGGTGGCAACCAGTAGTCAGAGGTCGACGACGGCCGATAGTCGAAGGTTGATGATCGTTGTCGGTCGCCAAAGGTCGGTCAGCAAAGGTCAATGGAGGTCGACGGCGGCAGGTAGACAGAGGTTGACGGTGGAGGCCGGTTAGCGGAGGTCGGTAGCGGCCAGTAGTCGGAGGTCGACAGTGGTGGTCGGTCGGTGGAGGTCGACGGCGGCCAATAGTCAGAGGTCAACAGGGACGATTAATCAGTGGAATCCGGTCAGCGAAGGTCGGTGACGATCGGTAGTCGGAGGTCGACGAGGATAATCGGTCGACGGAGGTTGACGACAGTCGGTAGTCGATAGTCGGAGTTCGACTGTGACGGCCAATAGTCGGAGGTCGACGAAGACTGTTAGTCTGCGGAGGTTGGCGGCGGCCAGTAGTCAGAGGTCGACGGTGGCGGTCGGTAGTCGGAGGTCGACGAGGACAATCGATCGACGGAGGTCAACGATGGCCAATAGTCGGAGGTCGACAGGGACAGTCGGTCGACAAAGGGCGACTAGTGGACGTCAATGACAGCCGGTAGTCGGAGGTCGACGATGGTGGCCGATTGGCGGAGGTCGGAGGTGGCCGGTAGTCGGAGGTCGACAGTAGCGGTCGGTCAGTGGTGGTCGATGGTTGCCAGTAGTCGGAGGTCGACGGTGGCAGTCGGTGGCACAACGGCTGGTAAAGGCGATCGGTAGTCAAAGGTTGACAGGAGTGACTAGTCGGGAGAGGTCAACGGTGGTCATAGTGGTCGACGGTAGCGACTGGTTGGCGGAGGTGATTAAAAAGAAGGAAAGAAATAATAGAAGTAATAAAAAAATGAAAGAGAAAGAAAAAACAGAAAAAAGAAAAAAAGGAAAGGTAACGAAATAACAGAAATGATAAAAATAAAAAAAAATAAAAAAAAAAAAAAGAAGACAATGAAGTGGTAAAAAAATAGAGAGAGGAAGAAAAGAGATTGGTGTAGGAACCGGGGGAGAGAGATGGATACATGCATGAAAGATAGAAGAAAAAAAACATAAACAACTTTTTGTAGTTTCTCAAATTTTGTCTCTTTTGTAGAAACGTTTCTAGAAATTTAGAAACAAGAAACAAAGATGAGTTATCAAACACATCTGTTTCTTAAAAAAAGAGAAACAGAAACAAAAAACAAAAAACGGAAGCTTTATCAAACGAGCCCTTAGGGTCCCACTAAGCATGAAATTCAATTTTATATCTAATCGGTGGGTTAATTTTTAAAAATTTTGAATATGTGAGGGGCCTATTAGACACAAAATTGAAAGTTCAAAGACCTATTAGATATTTTAAAAGTTTAGGAACTTATTAGACAAAAAATTGAAAGTTCAGTGACCAAATTGACACAACCTTCAAAGTTTAGGGATTAAACTTGTAATTTAACCAATAAATTACTATTTTCATACTCTTTATTTTGGATTTTATTTTATTTTGAGTCTCTGAGTTTAATCTCCTACTCCTAATGAATCCCTGAAAATATTTCTGGTTAGAAAATCGTTAAATTATAAGTTTAGTTTCTGAACTTTCAACTTTGTGTTTAAAAGTTTCCAACAAAAACTGATCAATCTATTAGATATAAAATTGAATTTAGTACAAAATTAATAGTTTAGAGACCTACACTTTTTAGAGTTGACAATACTATATTTCATTAGTTTAAGCTTAAGCTTTTGGACTGATTGGTGATTTAACAACTACAACTTTTTTTGTCCTATTCTTTTTTTTTTATTTTTTTATAAGAAAGAAATTTCATTAAGAAACATCAAAACCCCGTGGGGGTACAAACATATCTCGCTCCTGGAGCGATAAACTAATCATCCACTGAGGATAATTGCAATTCCACCGTAGAGTGGTTACAGAAAAAAGGCCTTCACGGGCCAACTTGTGAGCGAAAACATTAAATCGACGATTAACAAAATGAAAACTCACCTTGAAGAACGAACTCTGAATAGCTGTTATATCTCAAACTATCGTAGCTATACTAGAGTCACACTGTTGATCACCATTAAGATATTGAATTAGCGTAAGGGAATCAGATAAAATTGTTAAGTTATGCACATTCATGGATTGGGCCATGCGTAAACCTTCAAGAATCGTTGATGCTTTCGCTCCCAAAGGAGAACAACAACACGGTAGACACAATATCTGAGCAACCTTTAGATTGCCAGACTTATCTCTAAGAACTAAACCAATGTCGCTTGTGCTACTGATCCCCTTAAAGGTTGCATCAGTATGTAAAATGTACTCTTCTCCCTTGGAGATAATAGCTTGAACATTGTGTTCAGTCTGGATGTAAGCATTCCTTTTCGTATTAATTTGTCCGTCTGTACTCAGTCAAATATTCAGTAATCCATTCACACCGCGACACAACATCTGGGATTGGCCGCTTATGAATCCAACTATTTCGATCATTCCAGATAGCCCAAGCACCCACACAAATACACTCTACATCCTACATCTGGCCAACAATCAACTCCAACCACCGATCTTTAATGTTCGTGTAGCATGAATTTCTCCCAGGCATTCTAGGAAACAACTGTTCCCAAATCTCACTTGCCCTACCACACCGAAACAGTGCATGATCTGTGGTCTCCATATCCTCTTGGCATAGTGGACAAGTTAGGAAAAACGGGACATGATGATTTCGGAGATTGACCATGGTTGGAATAGAGTTATGATAAGATTTCCATACGAAAACCTTCATTTTGCTAGGAAGCGTCATCTTCCAAAGTTTCTTCCACCAATTGTTTTCTCTCCAATTGTTTTCTTAAAAAAGATTGCATGAAAAACTATAGTTTTTCCCCAATCATTTAATAAATACTTAAATTTGGAAAAACACGTAGTTTTAACACATTTGTTCATGTGTCTTTAACTAATCAAGTCATTTGGTTCGTCTAAAAAAAAATTCATTTGTAACATTCATTAAATGCTTGTAAGTTTGAATTCTCATCGTATATGTTTGAATTGCAATGCTAAAAGAAATAACACTCATTAAATAATAAATATCAGTATCTTGTCAATATGAACATAGTTTAGTTGTTAAAGTTTATACTTATTCTTTTGAAGCGTAGGTTCAAATTTTTATCGCACATTTTGTTGTACTAAAAAAAAAAAGAATGTAAGCATTTTTTTTTTTTTTTTGAAAAAGGAATGTAAGCATCTTTTTATTAAAGCAAATGAACGAGCCATGTCACATCGATCTAATTTCTACTAAATTATTTATCAAAAGCTGACAATAAAAACTGAAATAGGCTTTTTATGCAAAATTATGAACTTAGATAAGAAGTTTGAAAATTTAGGAATGAAAAACAAATAATCATAAAAGTTGTGGGAGAACCAAAAAAATTCAAAACTTATTTAGAAATATTTTTAATCATTTTGTTATTGTCAATTAAGCTAACTATTTTTATTTTTAGAATACCATAAACATCTGCATTAATAGTAGTCCTAAATAAGTTGAAGTTTAAATAGATTTTTTTACTTAAATAAGAATATTTATAAAATGGTAAAAATAAAATACTTTTCTTTTTTATGTTTTTAACTTTAAATATCATTCTAATTTAGTCTTTCTAATTCTAGTTTTTTTGCCTTTATAATTTGCTATTAAATAGTGTCTTTATATTAAAATTCAAAATGGGATCCATATAATAATGTCATAACATTTTTAATTTCAAAATATCTTTATAAATATGTTAATTGTAGTAAATTGAACTCAAAAAGAAAAAAAAAAGTATAGTAAGAATTTATACATATTAAGAAATTTTATTGTTACCCATGTTTAATAATTTAACTAGATTGTACCAAGATAAATAAAAAAACAATTAATGTTAAATTTATTATATTTATTTCAATATTTAATGATCTTGATACATAAATATGATTGAAAATTGATGATTTCAATTACAGTTAAATAATTAACATTCATATTTTTAATAATAATATGTTTTAGAATTATGAGTTTCAACTCAAAAAGAAACTATGAAATGATGACATGTGGCTTACCAATGTTATAGAAATAAAATACTAGTATTTATTTATGACTTTATTAAGATTTGTGGTCACATAATTGATCATTTAATACATACCCAAATTCTTTTAAAATAGTACCAAAAAATTCTTTTAAAATAAAATTTTATTTAAAAAAATTAAACTAAAAGTATCAAGTCCAAAACACATGCTAAAGATCTATTATCTATTAAAAAAATAATTTAACCTAAAAATTGTAAAAATAAAATAAAATAAAATGGAACAAAAAAAAATGACACACATCCAAATCTATTACGACCTGTATAGTATAGATGAATATTCTTTCGATTCTTAAGGACATTATCTATGTTATGACTTCTACTCGAGAAATATCATTATTTTTTAAGTAGGTTTGATGACAACTGAAATGTTCAAATTTTGGTTATGATATTTTAACCTCAAAGTTTGCTATAAATTAGAGTTATTGTAATGAGTAGCAATTTAAAGTTTATTATTTGCAAATATGGTAAATCTATCAATGATAGACATCTATCACTAATAGACTTCAATCACAATGAATGTGGTCTATTAGTGATAGCCTACTATCACCCATAGATTTTAATTTGCAAACATGGTAAATCTATCAATGATAGACTACAATCATAATTGCAAATTGTGATTAAAGTCTATCATTAATCAATTTTAATTTTGTTATATTTGCAAATAATTTTGATAAATCTATTAGTGATGGATATCTATCACTGATAAACTTCAATTACAATACATGTAGTCTAATAGGTTACTGTCACTCATAAAATAGTCTATCAACAATAATTACACTTGTGATTGAAGTCTAGATCTATTTCTATCATTGCTAGACTTCAATTTTTCTATATTTACCAATAATTTTAGATTTTGTTATATTTATACAAACATCCCTTTAAATTAGTTGTTTTCTATTATCATATCTTTTGTTATGATATAATTAAGAGAATTTGATGTGGGTGGCAAATAAGAATTATATAATTGCAAATATAGCACAATATAAAAAAAATTGCAAATATAGCAAAATCTATCGGAGTATATTACTAATAGACACTGATAGACTCTGGTTCATTAGAATCTATTTGATAGACTTCAATTATCAGAGTTTATCAGCGATAGACTCTGATTAATTAGAATCTATCAGTCTACTGATAGACTCCGATTATTCAGAGTTTATCAGTGTCTATCGCTGATAGACTCCGATTAATCGAAATCTATCGATAGACTCCGGTGATAGTCACTGATAGATTTTGATTAACCAGAGTCTATCAGCGATAGACACTGATAGACTCTGAATAATCAAAGTCTATCACTGATAGACACTGATAGAATTATATTCTAATCATAAGATTTTTATATTTATTTTCCTTTTTTTAAACACAGTCAAGTTAGAATAAACATGAATGTAATTAACCATGGATTATAACACTTTAAAAAAAAACATTTGAGAATGGAGGATTCTAACGTTAGACATGTTGGTTGAAGTTACATGTCTATTACCACTAAGTTATGCTCACTTTTTTATTTAATAAAATATAAACAAGTTTTATATAATGTTAAAGAAGGAAAAGAAGACGTCCAAGTGAACATAGCTTAGTGATATTTGACACACCTTTGGTCAATAGGTCACGTTTGAATCTCTCATCCCAAATGTTTAGCCTTATATAACCAATAAACCTTAATTTTTTTTCTTCTTATTAACTAAAATTAAAAGTTAGGATGAGATGAAAATTTTGAAATCTAAACAAATTGATGAAAAGTCGAGTTTTTTTTTCCCGAAAATATGAAGTCGAGTTTTAGTATAGAAAATTTCAAGAATTTCATGAAAATCTACCCACAATATATCATGATCAAAGAAAAATCATAGTAGAAGTGAGTTTGAATTTTCAAGTCCCTAGAAGTCATAGAGTTTCTTTAGAATCTATACCTAATGCAAATAAAGGATTAATTATAATAAAAGTAGGTTTGAAATTAATTTTCAACACATTTGTTGAAATGCATTTAATTATAGGTGTGTTTTAACTTGTGTTTGTATATTATTCAAATAATGAAAATTATTTATATCATTTAATTAGGATAAGAATATGCAAATATTGCCTCTACTACTTAATTAACCATGAACTATTATAAGAAACCCTCCAATATGAATTTTTTCAACTCAAAGCAAGGGTATAGATTTGGTCTAGATCACCGTACACAACAAATTAACTCCCATTATAATTTATTTTGATGCCAAAATTCGGACAGAAGACTCACTTGACCTTTACGTGACACCAATAGTGAATTTGTAGAAGTTGGGAAAGAGACAAAAACCAGCAAAAACTACACACCGGTGTGGTGCTTGCCACATCTACTCTAATGCTTATTAAGTCAACCAAATAGGAAGTTAAGAGTGACAAGAATTAAGGTTTCGAACCCTTCTCCTAGGCGAGAAAAAGGGATTTATACCTGGGTTAGCATAGTAGGGTTTTTAGGCGTGGGAAGATGATTCGGGCTGAACCAGGTTGAACCAGGTCAGCCAAAGGACTTCAGGGACTGAGCGGAGGGGATGCGACTCGACCCGCTGAGCGTGTGGTTGGGCCAAGACCCAATCCCTTCGGCCTTGGCCCAACCCTATGGCCTAGTTCCCCTTCGGGGTCCATTTCCTGGTCGTGTCTTCGATTTTGTGTCGTGTTGTCCTCGTCTGCTCCTTGAATTTTGGAATGGTTCAGAATTACCTATAACAATTCACAATCCAATCTCTAAGAGGCTCATCTAATTTCGAGTCCGTTTGGAATACCTTTTAGTTTAAGGATATGTTTGGTTTAACTTTTCAAGTGTTTCATTTTGAAAAAAAATCTAGTGTTTCGAAACCACTAAAAATGACTTATTAAAAAATGAATGAGAAATAAACCATTTTGAGAGAAACATTTGAAAATTTTTTTTAAAAAAAGAGTTTTTAGGAATATAATAACTTGTGTATAAAAACACCTATGGGAAAATGTTACCAGACATATGAGTGTTCAAATTCTAAAAGTTTTTTTTTATACAAAATGTTTTAAAAAATGCATTCTCAAAAAACACTTGGGGTATGTTTGGTTTAACTTTTCAAGTGTTTAATTTTGAAAAAAAAAATCTATTTTTTTTACAACATGTGGGGGTGGGATTAGAATCATAAACCTCTTGGTCATTTGGACTATGTTCTTGTTGGCAAAATAATAATAATAATAAATAAATCTAGTGTTTGATAACTACAAATCATTTTGGCCAAAGCGAGCTTAGCTCAAAAGAACTAAAAACTATTTTGAGAGGAACACTTGAAAGCAAATCTCCCAAAAAGAGTTTTTAGTATATAATAATTTATGTATAAAAACACTTATGAATAAAATGTTGGTTTTGAAAAAATACCAAAAATCTTTCTTATTGCGAAAATAGCAAAATGATAGAATTGGAAATTTATTAATTGCTCCAAACTGGCCAAAATGCACTTGAATGGAAAAAACAATATTTTCCTAATTTTAGGGAGAAAACGATTTTTTTTAATCTTTGAGATTTTCAACTAATATCCTAGTATCTTCAAAATGCAAGCAAACTAAAATCTTGGTTGGTACTATTAAATTAAAAATATATATATCTAAAAATGTATTATTCTAAAATTAACTAAAATATATAGAGTCATGAATGTAAAGCAAAAATCATTTATTTGGCCAGCAAAATTTGTACACCAAGAATACAACAAAAACATTCTAAAAAAAATGTAAAATTACTTTGTAATTCAAGTATTAAAACATACCATATAAAATAACAAATACAATATATATGTGGTTGTGTGGGTAATGGGTAAGACATTAGACCTAGATTTTTTTCAATTAAGGTTGTCGAGAATGCTGGAATTAGTATAGTTGGTGAGCGTCAATTAAATACAATGTCTTTGCAGTTCAAGAACAACAAAACTGGGTGAGCATCAAATATAGTGTCTTTGCAACTCAAGAACAACAAATCAACCTTGCAACACAAAGGTAGTAAAAAAATAAAATTATTGACTACATGTTGATCCCTTAGCATCTTCCGCATACCGCTTGGATAAGATTCGTACCTATAGTGAGAGCTTTTGAGATCATGTGAGAGTGAGAATTTGCAGCCCTACATCGGAGTTGGAAACCAGAGTATAGCCTCAAGCGTCACTGAATTGTGGGAACTCGGTTCGTGCTTGGGGGAGAAGGCAAGTTATTGGAGGAAGAAAACGATAAAAATAGGGGAGAGGAAGTTGGAGAAATTTGAATCTTATCCAATAAATATAAAATATAAAATATTTTTATAATCTAAAATTTGAAAAGATTTAGTCTGTGTGAAGATACATCTCATTTTTGAAAAGCATAGTTTGATTTTTGTAAACATTCAGTTTGTTGGGGTCCACTACACGGTACGTAAATTTGGGAGAGGTTGGTTTACACCTTGCGGCAGAGACTAAAAGGGAATAATGCAAAAGTTGAAGCCATGTAGAAGTCATGTGTGACCATATTCCAGTCTTTTTTTTTTTTTTTTGGATATGTTTCAAAATCGTCCCTGCTTTTGGCCTTTCGGTCAAATATCACTTCTTTTTTAACATTTTTGAACATTTTGTATAAAAAATGTTTAGAATTTAAACACTCACAGGTTTAGTTACATTTCATCGTAAGTGTTTTTATACACAAATTATTATATACTTAAAAATTCTTTTTAAAAAAATTGCTTTCGAGTGGTTTTCTCTAAATAGTTTATTTCTCAATCTCATTTTTTAGAAAGTCATTTTTAGTAGTTGTCAAAAATTAATTTTTTTTCGAAATGTTTTTTTTTTTTTTTTTTTAAATTAAACTCTTCAAAAGTTAAACCAAATATAGAATATAATCTCATTTTTAATAAGTCATTTTCAAATTAAATCCTAGAAATTTTTTTTAGTAAGTCATTTTTAGTAATTGCTAAGTTAGCTCAATTTGATGAAATTGATTAAAATTGATACAATCCTTAAATTTAGGTTAAAAATGATTTCCCCTTTAAATTAATAGGTAACTTCATCCACCATACTACACTTTAAAGGCAAAGTGGGATTTTCTTTCTTTCTCTCTTTTTTTTTTTCCCTACAATATTATCTAAAATTTAAAATTAAATTTAAGTATATAGTCGGCAGATCATTAATTCATATTATGAATCTAAATTAAACAAAAAATATATATATATATATATATATATATAATTAACCTTTTTTGGGCGAGAATAAAATCAACATTCTCCTCTTGAAAATAAAATAAAATAAAATGAGAAGGTAATAATAATATTAAATTGCACCGAAATGATGGATGAGGACCTTTTGTTCGCATGTAATTATGAATTATAACACAAGAACATGATTGTACACCTCATTTTCGGACCTCTAAATATTTTTTTTTTCAATTTTAAAATTTTTCACATTTTTTTTTTTTCTCTTTGTTTAGAAATGGAACGTGAATGTGGCAGAATTTGTCTGTTGAGGTAATATTTTATTTGTGTTTCCACCACCCCTTATTTTTCGTCCTTTATTCATACCATATTTTTACGTCTTCACATTTAATATTACATAAGTTTTAAAAAATCAATTGTTTTGGTGGCTTAAAATTAATCTTTTTAATGAGAAAAAATCATGTGACACGAGAACATTTCAACGAGGTATTTGATAAACGAATTTGTATGGTCTAAGATTTAGGAATATTACGGGCATGAGCATAATTCAACTGACATAAAATTTATATTAATGACCAAGAGGTCTGTAATTCGAATTCTTTCACTCCATAAGTTGTCAAAAAAAAAAAAAAAAGATTTAGGAATGGTAGGTTATAGTTTGTGTTTGGTTTGCTGGGAAATAAGTTATTAGGGGCTCATTTGATAACGTTCTCGTTTCCTGTTTCTTGTTCTCGTTTCTCCTTTTTTAAGAAACAGACGTATTTGATAACTCATCCCTATTTCTTGTTTCTAAATTTCTAGAAACATTTCTAAAAAAGAGGAAAACTTTGAGAAACTACAAAAAGTTGTTTCTTAAATTTTGTTTCTGTTTTTTTTTTCTTATCTTTCATGCACCGTTGACCTCTGACTACCGGTCGCCACCGTTGACCTCCATTGACCAGTCGCCGCTGTCGACCTTTGACTATCGACCGCTGCCAACCTCCATCGACCAACCACCACCGTCAACCTCTAACTACCAACTGCCGCCAACCGACCGCCACTGTGGACCTCAAACTACAAGTCGCCGTCGACCTCCATAGATAGACCGCCCCCGTCGACCTCCGACTACTGACCGCCGCTGACCTCCGTCGACCGACCGCCACTGTCGATCTCCGACTACCGACCATCGCAAACCTCCACCGACCAGCCGCCACCGTCGACCTCCGATTACCAACCGTCGTCGACCTCCGTTGGTCGCACTTTTTTCGACCGACCGTCCTTGTTGACCTCCGACTACCGACCACCGCCTACCTCCGTTGACCGACTTTTATCGACCGACCGCCACCGTCGACCTTCGACTATTTGACTATTGGGCATCGTCAACCTCTACCAACCGACCGCTATCGACGACTTCCAACTACCGGTCGCCGCCGATCGACCGCTTTCCTCGACCTCTGACTACCGATCGACCACCACTATAAACCTCCGTCGACCTCTACTGACCGCCCTCTGCCGATCGATTGCCCCCGTCGACCGACCGTCCCTGTAATCTCTGCCGACTAACCCCACAATCGACCTTCGACTATCGGGTGTCATCAACCTCCACCGACTGTGCACCACCGGCGACCTCCAACTACCGGTTGTCGTGTCAGTGACCTCCGCCGAGCGACCGCTACCGTCGACCTTCGACTACAAGCCGTCGTTGACCTCCATCGACCGACTGTCCTCGTCGACCAACCACCACTGTCGACCTCTGACTACCAGTCATCATCGTCAACCTACAACTACCAAACGCCACCGACCTCCGCCAACCGACCGCTATCGTCGACTTCCAACTATCGGCTGTCGCCGATCTCCGTTGACCGGCCTCTTCTTATCAACTGCCACCGTCTATCCACAACTATAGGTCGTCCTCTGCGCACCAACCGCCGCTGTCGACCTCCGCTGACACCTGCCACCGGCAACCTCTGACTATAATTTTAATGTATGTTATGTATAATTTTTATATTATATGTACCAACCTCTTGATTGGATTTTTAAGCAAATCAAGTATTGTGAATTATCTTGCTCAATTTTATTTAGGGATCAAAAAGTGATGAGTGATTAATGGAAAACTAAATTAAAGCAAGTAAAAAGTGTGGAAATTCAATTGGGAAAAATACTTAGGGAATTGATTTCGCCGATTTAGTCTAGGATTGATTTTAAGGAGTAAGTTATTATGCACAATGAAATTATGAGCCTAAGACCCTTTAATCATAACTACCTCTCCCGAGTATAGTTGATTCTCATGCAAATTAATCAACTTGATATCCCTATCTAAGTTTGTTAACATGCAAGGCAATGAGATCTTTTGACCAATTCCAAGGTTAATCTAAAATCGTCACGAATTAGAAAATAAACCTTAGTCATGCAATCTTGAGTAAATCTATATTAAATCCCCTCTCCCGAGCTAGATTCAAAACTTAAATCATCCAACTAATGGCCAATTAATTGAAAGCATTAAATCAAGATTACAAACATAATAATCATTACACAACTTAAACCATAAATTCAATCCATAAACTTAATCAACTATATCAATCCCTAAGCTATGAGTTTAGCTACTCATGAATCTAATTACAAGCTCAACTAAACATAATAAAGTCATAAAGTCTAGCTAAAGAGAAGGAAAGAGAAAAGAAAACTCAATGTAGGCCGAGTCCGACGTCCCCATCACGATCCCCACGACCAATGGGTTGATTTCCGATTTTCTCCCTTAGCTTCAGCCTTCAAATCCTCTGTTTTAGCTCTGTTTACGGCCCCAAGAAGTCCCAAATTTCCTTCCCCCAAAAACCTAGCCGAAAGGATGCTTATATAGCAAAATTTCGTCGTAGCGTCGAGACGCTGTCAAGACAGCGTCTCGACGTTGCCTCTTATACGCGCGTGTCTAGAAAGGAAATGTGGTAGTTTCTCGATGCTATTGTCACAGCGTCTCGACGCTGTGACCTTATTGCGTCTGATTCGATATGGAATGCCAGCTTCGAGACGCTAAAGAAGCAGCGTCTCGACGCTGGTCTATATTTGACCCAAAATTGACTTTTTTCCTCTTTGACTCTTTTTCATTCCTTTGCATCTTTTCACGTCCCGAGCACCCGATTGACTCAAATATCACGCTTTAGCTCTAATCAACCATTTCCTACAAAATAAACATTAAAGTGCAATAAAATGGCCATTAAAGCATCAAAGACTAGCTAAATTAATAAGGGAAAACTAGCTAGCTATGCTCGCTATCATGTACCAAATTTTATTTCAACTAAAAATCAAGAAACGAGAAACAGTTATCAAATACATAGAGGTGAGCAAAAAAAGCCCGAAAATCGAGCCGACTGACCGAAACCGACCGAACCGACGTCGGTCGGTCGGTTTTTTGATGGATTCGGTCGAGATCGGTTTTACCATTTGGTAAAACCGACCTGTCGGTCGGTCGGCTCACCCAAAAGGGTGAAAACCGACCGAACCGACCGAATGATTATTTTCAAAAAAAAAAGAAGTAACTTCACGCTTCACCGGTTCTCACGCCCTCATGTCATGCCATCAATCAATTTCACTCTGCTGCCAGCATTAAATGCTGGCAGCCTTGGTGCCTTGATGGTCTTCCCAAGAGTTTATTAAAAAAACAATTATTTCTTTATCTTTTTCAAATTCCATCCGTTTCACACCTTCATCTTTCATCTCCCCCTTTTCTTCCCTTTTCATCTTCCTCTTTCCTTCATTCTTTTACTCTATGTCTCTGCAACTTTTTTTTTCACATTTCTTCTTCTTTTTTTTCCGCTTTTTTCTTTCTTTTTCTCCCCTTTTCTTTTTATCTTCTTCTTCTTCTCCGTTTTTCAAAACCTTTTTTCTTCCTTTTTTTTTTTCCGATTTTTGCTATTCTTCTTTAATTTCATTTCTTCCATTCTTTCACTGTTTTTTTTTAATTCTTCTATCTTTTCTTTTTATCTTTTTCAAATCTTAATCCTCCTTTTTTTTCCGGTTTTTCTTTCTTCTTCTTTCTTTTTTCGTTTTTTTTTGTTCATTTTTCCTGTTTTCATTTCTTCTTTCTCCGTTTTCTCTTTCTTCTTCTTCCCTTTTTTATGTTCTTCTGGTAGATTCAAACTTATTTTTCTTGATCTTTCTCTTTCCCTTCACTGCAGTTTTAAAACTGACCATAACCGACCGACCGTCGGTGTAGTCGGTCGGTCGGTGTAACCAACTCCTCCCAAACCGACAAAAACCGACCGCCGGAAACCGATATGTCGGTGGTCGGCGTCGGTTTGAGTCCAAAATCGACGCCGACCGACCGATGATCACCCCTACAAATACATATTTGTTTTTGTATCTTTTTTAGAGAAACAAGAAACATAAATAGTTATCAAACATGTTTCTGTTTTTAGTTCTTAAAAAAAAAAGAAACAAGAAATAGGAAACAAGAAACAAGAAACGAGAAACGGGAAACGAGAACGTTATCAAACGAGCCCTTGAATTATGTATTTGTGTGATTTTTTGTTTGAGATGTATTTGTGTGACTTTTATATATATATCAAAGATTATTTACATATCGCAAAAAAAAAAATAATGAAACAAAATAAAAATCTTAGGGTCTAAAATCAAGGAAGAACTAAAAAAAATACAAATAGGTTTGGAAACAATGAAGAAAAATATACAAACGCTAGACCAACAAATCATACAAAGAAAGAACAAAAACAAGGAAAACTAAGTTCGGTTTGGTAATGTTTTCGTTTCTTGTTCCTTGTTTCTCATTTCTACTGTCTTCATAAATAGAAACAGAATTGCATTTGATAACTGTTTCTCGTTTCCTATTTTCTCTATTTTATAGAAAAATAAAAGAAACAGAAACATGTTTGGAAGTCGTTGCTTGTTTCTTGTTCTCTAAAATTTTGAATTAAAAATGTTAAAAAAAACTATATAAAACTAGAGGGAAAAATACACTTTTAGTCCTTGAAGTTTGCGTTAGGTTTCATTTTGGTCCCTGAGTTTTCAAACTCGACAATTTAGTCTCGGAGGTTTGAGTTTCGTTTCATTTTAGTCCCTCCATCCATTTTTCCGTTAAAAACTAAAGGCTTGCTGACGTGATATCATTTTTTATTAAAAAAATATTTTCTTAAAATTTTAAAATAAAATAATAATAAATTAATTTTTTTAAAAAAATATTTTATTATTATTATTTCTTTTCTTTTCTTCTCCATTACCCTTATCTTCTTCTTCTCCATTTTCCTGCATCAGAACAGATTACAGATCATCGAAACGACGTCTCACTCTTGAATAGTTAAAAAGGTTTATTTCTTTAAAAGAATTATAAATTTGATCCCTATAATTTAGAGAAAGTTAATTTTTTTGGCCTCTAATTTCCTATGATTTTAAAAGTCAGAATACTATTTAAGAGGTTTTATCAAATCATAAGGACAAAATTCTAACTTCCTCTAAATCATAGGACCAATTTTTAAATTTTTTTTAAAAAAACTTATTTATGGGATAATTTTCACAAAATTTAAAGGTCAAGTTAGTCATGAAAAGACCTATTTCAAGTTAAATGTAATAATCTTGCTATTTTACCAGTAAGATTGAAAAAAACAAAACCTTTTGAACAAAGGGCCCGTTTGGTAACGTTCTCGTTTCTTGTTTCTTGTTTCTAATTTTATTAAGAAATCTAAGCATTTAATAACTATGTATGTTTCTTGTTTCTCATTTTTTAGAAACACTCCTAAAATTTGTATAGAACTTTTGGGAACAACTAAAACTAGTTTCTCTTTTTTTGTTCTTGTTTCCAATTTTTTCCAAACATAAATAAGAATATAGGTTTATTATTATTGAATGTATAGGTGTTAAGGTTGTTATATGTAATTTTCAACCACTCCGATGTACAAGTAGCTGACAAGGACAACCGGATAGAAATAGGGCAGGAAGAAGGAGGCGAAACAAACCAATGGGTCGAGCCAAGACCAAGGCCCGACCCCCTGCTCGGCCCGCTTGCGCGAGCCGAGCTCATCCGACTGCGTTTGGTTCCTGCTGCCTCTGGCCGCTCCGGTTCCGCCTGGTTCATCCCGAAACGCCTCCGAATTCCTAAAAATCCTAGGAGCATGAGCAGGTATTTAAACCTCTCTTCGCCACTGAAGAAGGGGACCCGAACTCTCTACTCTCTCTCTTGCTCTCTAGCTCCTCCTTCCGTTTTCTGACTTAAGCATCGGAGGCGGTGTGGCTAGCACCACACCGGTGTGCAGGTTTACTATCTTACAGGCCACATCTTCCCCCTCACAACAAATTTACCGTTGGTGACACGTGAAGGTCAGGTGAGTTCCTCCTGACTAGATTTGACCATCAACAAGGATCATGAAATTCTATTTTTCTTTATTAAAAATGAAGAAACGAGAACGTTACCAAACTGATCCTAAATTTACAAATTTATATACCAAACATTCCTTTTAAAAAAAAATAGATACCAAAGCCAAAATCAAAGTTTTAACTTACAACTCTCGTAGAAAAAGAGTGCTAATAATAATAATATAATTTAAAAGTTTTAGTAAGATGGAGTTTAATGTTGGATATTTATACAAATAATGTTAGTTATTTATACAAATAAATGTTAAAGAAAGTGTTTAAATTCAATTTTTCAAGAGTTTCAAGATGGATTGAAACATCAAATTCAATTTGAAGTTTCAATTACGAATTTAACATATGAAAGTTAAATTTGGTGTTATAACTCAATTGAGTTATATTTTTCATATGTTTCAACTTTATTTAATTTTGTTCTTTGGAGTTACTAAGTTGCTAGCCTATAAATAGCAACTTGTTTCTTCATTTGAATCATCCCATTCCATTTGGAGCATTATTCCTTCTTTTTTTGTTTCTTTTGATCTTGAGTCGAGTTGAGAGCAAGTATCCAAGAGTCCTGCCAGATCCGAGTAGTTCGAGGTTGCTGTTCTACCGAAATTAGTCGTTGTATCCTGCTGAGACGATCGCTGTAGCCTGCTAGCAATCTGTGTAGAGCGAATAATTGTCTTCAGGACAACGCTTTGTAAGCGTGCCTCGACTATTTATTCTCAATATATTTTGCAGCATTTGTCATATATAGAGTGTTTGTATTGTTATTTCCACTATAATTGTTAGTTTCCAGTTACGGTGTAATCAGTTTGCTAGTGAAATTCAGTTCTTATTTGAGCATATCTCCAACAATCTGAAGACAATTATCTGAACTGATGGCTGCAAACTCTTCCACTAATGTTGTTGGTGCTACCACGATGGGATAAACCATCCTCAAAACTCATGCTGAAAAACCAGAAAAATTCAAAGGAGAAAATTTCAAGAGGTGGCAACAGAAGATGATCTTTTACCTCACTACACTGAACCTTGCTCATTGCCCAGTTACCCCACCAGAAGGTTACTCCTGAAACTGAAGCTGCCAAGCAGGCATGGATGCATTTGGATTTTTTATGACGCAATTATATATTGAGTGGTCTTGAAGACACCTTGTATAATGTCTACTGCAATGCCTATACTACTTCAAGGCTATTGTGGGAGGCATTAGACAAGAAGTATAAGCTGGAAGATGTTGGTACTAAGAAGTTTCTCGTGGAAAAATTCTTAGATTATAAGATGATTGGTACCAAGTTGGTAGTCAATCAGATGGAAGATTGCAAATTATCATTAGTGATTTGCAAAGTGAAGGATTGGGCATCAGTGAACCATTCCAAGTTGCTGCTGTGATTGAGAAGCTACCTCCTTCTTAGAAGGACTTCAAATGCTATCTTAAGCACAAGCGAAAGGAGCTTTCCATGGAGAATCTTGCAGTCAAACTCCGCATTGAAAAGGATAATAGAAAAGGAGACAAAGCTTCGTTGGGAGTTGAAGCTAATGCACATATTGCTGAATCTTCAAAACATGGTCCCAAGAAGCAACAACTCAAGAAGAGGAATGTGAATCCTCGACCGAGGAATGACGCCAACAAGCGCATTCGTGGAGTCTGCTGGGTTTGTGGTAAGAGTGGACATGTTGCTGCTGATTGTAGACACAAGAAGGGACAAAACTCCCACAATCAGACTAATATTGTGGAGAGTGATGATCTCGTTGCTGTGATCTCTGAGGTAAATATGGCCTCTGACACCAAAGGATGGTGGATTGATACTGGTGCTACTAGGCACATTTGTAAGGATAAGTCCTTATTCACCACATATGAGAAGCTAGATGGTGGTGAGAAGCTGTACATGGGAAATGCTTCAACTGCCTCTGTGGCAGGTAAAGGGAAGGTCCTGCTGAAATGGACTTCTGGAAAGATACTTACCCTCAATGATGTGTGGCACGTGCCAGAGATTCGAAAGAATCTAGTGTTAGGAACCCTACTTAATAAAAATGGGTTCAAGCTTGTGTTTGAGTCAGATAAATTTATTCTGACAAAAGGGGGTATGTATGTTGGAAAAGGCTATCTAAATGATGGCATGTTTAAATTGAATGTACTGACACAAATGCCCAAGAATAATAATAATAACAACTCTTCTACTTATATTGTTGAGTTGTGCGATGTACGACATTCTAGGCTGGGGCATATCAATTATCGTTCTTTACAAAGAATGGTAAGCTTAGGACTTCTGCCTAAGTTCAACATTGATGATAGACACAAATGCGAGATTTGTGTTGAATCAAAGTTTGCTAGAAAGTCATTTTCATTTGTGGAAAGAAGTAATGAAGTACTTGATTTAATCCACAGTGATGTATGTGACATGAAAAGTACCCCCACAAGAGGCGGTAAGAAGTATTTTGTCACATTTATTGATGATTGTAGTAAATATTGCTATGTATATTTATTACATAGTAAAGATGAAACCTTAGATGTTTTTAAAGCATATAAGGCAGAAGTTGAAAATCAACTTGAGAAGAAAGTAAAGGTGCTTAGAACAGATAGAGGTGGTGAATATGAATCATCATCATTTTATGACTTCTGTGAAGTTAATGGTATAATCCATCAAACTACAACACCTTATACACCACAACAAAATGGTGTAGCTGAAAGAAAGAACCGAACTTTAAAAGACATGGTTAATTGCATGTTAAATAGTTCAGGTTTACACCATAATTTGTGGGGGGAGGCTTTGCTTACAAAAAATTTTATACTAAACAGAATTTCACAAAAGAAGACTCATAAGTCGCCTTATGAAGTGTGGAATAGAAAGTTACCCTCATATAAAATGTTGAAAGTGTAGGGGTGTTTGGCAAAGGTACAAGTTCCTTTATAAAAAAGGACCAAACTAGGACCTAAGACAATTGATTGTGTCTTTATAGGCTATGCTTTGCATAGTGTTGCGTATAGATTCCTGGTGATTAAATCAGAAATACCTGATATTAATAATAATACCATTATGGAATCTATTGAAGCTGAATTTTTCGAGGATGTGTTTCCTTTGAAAGAGGAAAGACACATGAGTAGTGGTGTCAAAAGGAATTATGAGGCTAGCTCTCCGAAAGGTCAAAACGATCAGAATGCTGAGTTTGAACCAAGGAGAAGCAAAAGAGCTATGAAAGCTACTTCCTTTGGACCTGATTTCATAACATATTTGATAGATGGTGAGTCTCAAACTTTTCAAGAAGCTGTGACATCTCCGAATGCACCTTATTGGAAGGAAGCTATCAATAGTGAGATAGAATCCATTTTGCAGAACAAAACTTGGGTATTGGTTGATCTACCTCCTGGTAGTAAACCAATTAGTAGTAAATGAATTTTTAGAAGAAAGCTAAAGGCTGATGGCACTATTGATAAGTACAAAGCTCGCCTTGTTGCTAAAGGCTTTCGTAAAAAAGAAGGGATAGATTTCTTTGATACCTATTCTCCAGTGACGGGGATTACATCTATAAGGATGTTAATTGCAATAGCAGCTTTACAAAATTTGGAAATACACCAAATGGATGTGAAAACTGCATTTTTAAATGGAGAATTAGATGAAGAAATTTATATGGAACAACCTGAAGGGTTTGTTGTAAAAGGACTTGAAGATAAAGTTTGTAAACTTGTCAAGTCTCTTTATGGGTTGAAACAAGCACCCAAACAATGGCATGAAAAGTTTGATCACACTATGTTATCTAATGGATTCAAGATAAATTAGTGTGTTAAATGTGTCTATGTTAAAACCATAGATCATGATTGTGTTATCATTTGTTTGTATGTTGATGATATGTTGATAATGAGCACAAATAGAAGTGTCATTGACTCCACTAAGAAGATGTTGAAATCCAACTTTGATATGAAAGACCTTGGTCTTGCTGATGTTATACTTGGAATTCGTATAATAAGAAATCCAAGTGGATACATACTTTCTCAATCTCACTATATAGATAAAGTGTTGAGAAAATTTGATCAATTTGAGAGTAAACCTGCAGTTACTCCATTTGATCCAAGTTGTAAGTTAAAGAAGAATAGTGGTGAAGGTGTGTCTCCTCTAGAATACTCTAGAGTTGTTGGTAGCTTAATGTGCATAATGAACTGTACAAGACCTGATATAGCCTATTCAGTAGGAAGGTTAGCAAGATACACCAGCAATCCTGGGCATGATCATTTGAATGCTTTAGTTAGAGTTCTAAGGTACTTGAAGTACACTCTGAACTATGGATTGCATTATATGAGGGATCCACATGTACTGGAAGGATTTAGTGATGCTAATTGGATTTCTGATAGCATGGAGACTAAATCTACCAGTGGGTATATTTTTACCTTAGGTGGAGCACCTGTATCATGGAAATCTTCAAAACAGACGTGTATAGCGCGTTCTACCATGAAGGCAGAGTTTATAGCTCTTGACAAAGCTGGAGAAGAAGCTGAATGGCTTCGAAATTTTCTTGAAGATATTCCATTATGGTTGAAGCCTATAAACACAATATGTATTTATTGTGACAATTTAGTGGCCTCTATGAGGGCCAAGAATAATGTCTATAATGGAAAGTCGCGACATATTAGACGAAGACATAATTCGATAAGACAATTGCTCTCTAATGGAATAATTTCCATTGATTATGTGAAATCTAAAGAGAATATAGCAGATCCTTTAACGAAAGGATTGTCAAGAGAGCAAGTGATGTATACATCGAGGGAAATGAGACTAAAGCCTATGAAATAAATTGTCAGGTGGTAACCTAACCTAGTTGACTGGAGATCCCAAGATCTAAGTTCAATAGGCAAACTGGCTAGATAATTTATAGTTGACACACTAAGAAACTTATAGTTTCTTCCCATTTCTATGATGTTGTAGAGTGTGTGATCTGTTGATGTTAAGGTCATGTTGATATCTTGTTTACAAGAGGAGTAATGGCAGAATACTCTTAATCAATATCACCTATGTGAGAGTAGAAGTGGGTCGCTTCTATGAGAACTTTTTGAATGGTTTATGTTCTCTAAAGCTCTCATGAAATCGGGATCTTGTCCAGGACCAAAATGGACACAAACGTATAGAACTCGAAGATACAAGATGAGTTGTGTGTGATGTCTGTTGTCTTAATTCACCAACAAGAAGGATAGTTCCAGAGCTTGGTCTCACTATTTCTTCGGTAAATTTGATAGATATTCACTAAGGAAGGTTCAAGTCCAGAAGACACCTCTCCTGATGCATAGCTTGTCTATTTGCTCTCAACATTTTTGTTTTGATTTTTTCACTTTCTTTCATGTGGGGGATTGTTGGATATTTATACAAATAATGTTGGTTATTTATACAAATAAATGTGAAAGAAAGTGTTTAAATTCAATTTTTCAAGATTTTCAAGATGGATTGAAACATCAAATTCAATTTGAAGTTTCAATTACAAATTTAACATATGAAAGTTAAATTTGGTGTTATAACTCAATTGAGTTATATTTTTCATATGTTTCAACTTTATTTAATTTTGTTCTTTGGAGTTACTGAGTTGCTAGCCTATAAATAGCAACTTGTTTCTTCATTTGAATCATCTCATTCCATTTGGAGCATTCTTCCTTCTTTCTTTGTTTCTTTTGATCTTGAGTCGAGTTGAGAGCAAGTATCCAAGAGTCCTGCCAGATCCGAGTAGTTCGAGGTTGCTGTTGTACCGGAATTAGTCGTTGTATCCTGCTGAGACGATCGCTGTAGCCTGCTAGCAACCTGTGCAGAGCGAATAATTGTCTTCAGGACCGCACTTTGTAAGCGTGCCTCGACTATTTATTGTCAATATATATTACAGCATTTGTCATATATACAGTGTTTGTATTGTTATTTTCACTGTAATTGTTAGTTTTCAGTTAAGGTGTAATCAGTTTGATAGTGAAATTCAGTTCTTATTTGAGCATATCTCCAACAAATAATATTTAAAAAAAAAAAAAAACTCATATGCTTTGGGAATTTTAAAGTTTGTATATTTTGGTTTTAAAAGGAAAGAGAATATTTTAGTTAAACAAATTGATTGGTTGGTAATTATGGGGAATGATGGCTTTGAAAAGTCCATATGGTTTAAAGCCAACCAAAAGCACAGGAAAAGAAAAAGGGAAGGTTTAAGTAATGGAGCTTTTGGAACACCTTAAAGGATATTTATGTTAAAGAAATAATTACATATTGACTGCATCTTATTGGCCCAATTTGATATTTATTTGGGGCAACCAGATAAATGGCCAAATAAAAATAGCTGTTTTGAGAAAGGGTCATTCGAAATTTCAATTTGATAAATGGCCAAAAGCTATTTTTAGTAAACTCTTTTGGCAACAAAGTGGACAAAAATACCCCTATCCAAATCTCAATTCAGAAAATAAAATAAACCAAAGACACTATAAATAAGGGAGAGAATCTAGCTTATTAATACATCTAGTAAAACAATAACAGAAATTCAAGCTAAATGGAATATAAATCTGGCAACCTAAATTTAAAACAAAAGATTTGAATTCAAAAATAGAGAGAAAAAATAGGAGGATAATTTTCGAAACTACCCTGTAATTTCTGGCCATATCTGAGGATTTCCTAACAAATAAGATAACAAACATCAACCAATTAGCACAAATCAAGGGGAGAGTCGCAGATTATTTTTTTTTAAAAAAAATTGTTAACTCGTACCAAAATAGGGACGACACAAAAATGATTGAATTACTTACTAAATTCACTTACACACAAAAACCGTATTTTCTTTTCCAAACCATCAATAACCTAACTTCAAAGTGTAATCACTAAACTTGCAAATGATTTCAATCTTGAACAAGGGGGAAAAACCATTACTCACAAATGGTTACCAGAACAATAAAAAACATTCAAGTTTATAAAAAGAAAAATTATGCAAATACAGTATATTCAGTAAAAAAATTATGCAAATACAGTGTATATAGTAAACTAACATATTAGACAATATGCAAATAATTTACTATGGTAAAAATCAAATCATTTAAAAAACGAGAAGAAATCATTACTCACTATTTCCCTTCCACTTAATTTGAAAATTGGGATTTAGTATTCACCTTATTTTTTTTAAAAAAAATCTAAAACCTTGAGATTCTTCCCAATTTTCTTCAGTTTGTGCGGTCATTCTCATTCTCATCTTCTTTCAACCATTACAAAGAATTAAAAAAAATACCTTTCTTTTGGGCACTTTTCTCCATTCTATTCCTCCTCCAAAAGCTTTCATTTGGAAACCATTGTAGACTTTGAAAAATAATTAAGAAAAATACTTTGTGTTGAAAAATAAGATACAAAGAGGAAAATAATGATAGATAAATACAAAATACAATATTTAACATACCTATGATGCAGATCAATAACCCTTACAATGGTGATATGAACGACAGAGCAAACAATCGATGGATGACAAAAAGTTGGGAAAAACGATGAAGATGCTGATTAGATAATTAAAATCTAAGAATCTAATCCAAAATTAAAAATTAAAACCTAATTTCTATGTAACCTTTCACTTTTAATAAAAATAAAATCTGATTTTGATTTTTGAGAGGTAGGAGAGAGAAGATAGATATTGTAATTCCTTGATTTAAGGATATTTTTTTAATATAATTAAATCAAATAGTGGCTGGGTGTGAACGTGAAACTTGATTCAAGCACGAAAATAGGTTAAAAAACGATTTAGCCATTTTTCATTAAAAAAATATGTTTGACCATTTTTCAAAAATACAGTGTAAATCTAACCATTTTTCAAAAAGACAGTGTAAATCTGACCATTTTTCTATGGTCGCCCAACAATGTTCAATCAACCTGGTTCGGATAGATGATGAAGAGAGATAATTGATGCTGTAAAAATCTTCTGGAAAACCAAAAAACGTATATTTTTTTTTAAGAAAAGAGGAAGAGGGAGAAATTGCACCGTGAAAATCTTCTAGAAAACAGATTATAATGGAAGAGGGAGAAAATTGATCTTGTAACTATTAGTTCTTGATTATGGAATTAGAGATTATAGATTTATTTAAAAAAAATAATAATAATCAGATACGGTTGCAGGAGACGATGACTGAAGGGTAAAAATGGTATTTGATATCGCACGAAAATAGGTTAGAAAATTCGGTTTGGCCATTTTTTGTTAAAAAATCCGGTTTGGCCATTTTTCAAAAGTACCCTGTAATTTTTTTTGTCATTTCTAAGGATTTCCCTATTTATTTCCAGTCACTGGTGAGCAAAAAGAAAAGGCAATTACAATCAATAAATTAAATTAATCTTTTTTTGAAGGATAAATTACATATTTTGTTCAACAATTTGAGCATCGTATCCTATCTATTTCATCTTTAGGTCTTATTTGATTTTTGAAAATTAGATTTTTTTTTCATTTTCCTAACAATAAATTTTATTTTTATTAATGAAACATTTGAATTCTTAGCTAAATTCTAAAAATAGGAATTCAAATTTAAAAACTATATATATTTTTTTAGTTTTCATTTTTTTTTTTAATGAAACGTAACTTGGCTTGGTTTTTTAACATGAGAATAAGGTAGGAAACAAAACAAGTAAGCTTATAAGTGGAAGCTGAAGTAGTGTTTATGAACTTAATTTACAAAAATCGAAAACCAAAAACCAAAACCAAATGGTTATCAAATGAGACATTATAATTTTCAATTATGTTTCTAAGCTTTAAATTATATGTAACTAAGATCATGATATTAAATTTTCACCAACATATTGACATTTTCATCGACACTTTCGCTTTTCCATGAGTTCGACATCAACAAAGGGGTGCATCGACATTTCCATTATATCGAAAAAAATTGATGAAACATAAAAAAAAAAAAGTAACAAAATGTCACTAATGTAAATATAATATAAATAATAAACATTTTAACTTATTTAAAAGTATAAAATGTTTAATTATTAATTATTTTTTTAATAATTTTTTCAAAAAAATTCAACGATATCGACATCTCATCGATGTTTCCATAAAATTGGTATCTCGATATTTATGTTGAAATTGACATTTTAAACCTTGATTGAGATATAGTTATTGCTACAAACATTTGGTTGACAAGACATAACGCTCCCTTCTTGAAATTTTGATAATGGAGTGCGATCTCACTAATAATTGGTTGGATTTGAGAGATTAATTTGGTAGGCAAATAATGGAAAAAATTATATATAATTTTTACCTAAAAAAAGATGATCAAATATAATGGGACTCAATTACGACATATTGATAATTTATATTGGTCCATTTTTTTTTTTTTTTGACAATATTATATTGGTCCATTTAACTAGAAAATAAAGTCACATAACTAAAATTTCAATAAATACAGTGTGTCGTCGGTAATGATATAGAATATAAACATAATTAAAATCTATTAATGTAATTGAAACTTTTTAAAATTTAGAGACTAAATACAAAATTCCTAAACTAAATATATCAAAAGAGATGAGACCATCATTTAAAAATTCATATACCCTGATTTCTTTTTCAAAATTTTTTATACAAGTTTGAAATTAATTATATTTTTCTAAATTATTTAATAAAAAAGAAGAGATATAATATAATAAGGGCCGGTTGCAAGAATAGCAATATGGATCAAAATAATTGCAAATCTAGCAACCCACAAAAAAAAATTGCAAAAATGGCAAAATCTAATAGTTTGTGTGTTGCATTTACTAAAATACCCCTCCAAATTTTCTTTCACTGATAGAAAATTTTTCTATACTGATAGATTCTATCAGTGATAGAAAGATTTTCTATCAGTGATAGAAATTTTCTATCAGTGATAGAAATTTTCTTTCACTGATAGATTCTATAGGCGATAGATATTTTTCTATCACTTGTTCGGTGTTCTATCAGTGTTTGGTTGTTGTTATTTTGTTTTCTATCAGTGTTTGGTTTTTGCTTTTCAGTGTTTGATTCCTATAATCGTTCGTTTTTGCTTTATTTTTCAATGCTCGATTTCACCATGTATCATCATCGCTGATAGAAACAAAAGATCTTCTATCACTGATAGAAAAGTATCAGTGATAGAAAGATTTTCTAGAACTCACGAAAAGTTTTTCTATCAGTCTCAGTGATAGAGATAGAAAGTTTTTCTATCACTCATAGAAAGATTTTCTATGAATGATAGAAATTTTTTCTATCACTCGTAGAAAAAATTTCTATAAGTGATAGAAGATTTCTATCACTGATAGGTTCTATCAGGGATTGAAAGATTTTCTATCAAGAGTTTTCTATCATTGATAGAATATCTTTCTATCAATGATAGAATAGTAAAAATTTCTATCAGTGATAGAAATCTTTTATCACTGATAGAAAGTTTTTCTATCAGTTATAGATTATATCGGTGATAGAAAGATTTCTATTGGAGATAGAAAGATTTTTATGGGTGGTCAGAGATTGAAATATTTTTTATCAAAAGTTTTTCTATGATTTTCTATAAAAAGTTTTTTTTATCACTGATAGAACCTATCTCAGTGATAGAAAGCTTTTATCACTGATAGAAAAAGTTTCTATTAGTGATATAAATCTTCTATTCTATCAGTGATAGAAACTTTCTATCACTGATAGAAAATTTTTCAACCACTGATAGAATCTATCAATCATAGAAATATTAGTGATAGAAACTTTCTATCGCCGATAGAAAATTTTTCTACCACTGATAGAATCTATCAGTGATAGAAATATCACTGATAGAAACTTTATTCTATCAGTGATAGAAACTTTCTATATAGAAAATTTTTCTACCACTGATAGAATCTATCAGTAATAAAAAGACTTTCTATCAGTAAAATAAAAAAAAAAAAAACTGACGAGGAAGAAGAGATGGGCACACAGGGGCAATTTAGGAATATAAAAATTTAATTAAAAAAATTTTGCCATATTTACAAATATTTTTAAAAATTGCTATATTTGTAATTATTTGCCTTCATGTTGCCACCTATTACAATTATCCATATAATAATTTGCTTTTTTTTTTTTTTAAGGGAAAAAAAAAAGGGTAAAGATTTTGGAAGAGATCAGTGGATCTTTTTATTTTAGTATTAAATTGACCGACCGACCTTTCCATTCAGTCCAAATGTTTCTATTTTTAATTTTTTTGTTTTCCTTTTTTTCTTTTCTTTTTTAAATTTAGTTTGTGGTTCCCAAAATTTCAGCCGTCGAAGTGGGAAAAAACAAAGGAAAAGAGATTTGGAATTGACTGAGAATCTTTTTGTTTGGGAATTGCATATGAAAAATGATTTTTAATTGTTAAAAAAATTAAAACAGTTTTCTGATTTTAAAAACTCATCTCAATAGGATATTACTTTTATCTTTTAATGTCTTTTATTATTTCAAAGGAAAAAGAAGGGAGATGATGTTAGATTGGCATTAGTATATATATGCTCATATTATATTTACCAATTAAATAAATAATAAATAAAACTTGAAGATTTGAAAAAAAAAAAATTAAATTACAATTTTATTCCATAAATTTGAATGATATCAATTTGACTAATGCTTAAAATATTATAATTTTCATTTTTTTTAGTACAACAAAGGTGGAGTTTTTGAAGGATTTGAACCGACTTTAATGGATTTTCTTTTATGAACATTTTTTTTTGGAAAAAATAAGTCCCTAAAGTTTGGGTTAGGTTTCATTTTGGTCAATTTTCAAACTCAACAATTTAGCCTGGTTTTAGTTTCATTTTATTCCCTCCATCCATTTTTCCGATAAAAACTAACGTTTCCAGACGTGACAATATTTTTTTTTATTAAAAAAAGTTTATTTTTGAATTTTTTAAAATAAAAATATATTAAAATAATAAATATATGTTTTTTTAATTTTTATTTCTTTTCTCCCTTCTTCATAAACTTCATTTTTGTTTTTATTTTTTCCGATAAAAACTAACGGTTTCCTGACTTTTTTTTTTTCCTTCTTCTTCTTCTCTTTTCTCCTTTGGGTTTGTCCGTGTTTCTTCTCGAGTTTCAACGCCAACATCTTCTTCTCCAACAACAGCAAAGCAGTAGCGAAAATCTCCCCCAAACTCAGTTCTCGTTTCAATCCCCCTCATCGCCAGAAATCTCCCCCAAACTCACTGTTTAAAAAAAAAAAAAGATCGAAGGGGGCTTCCCCCTTTCGATCTTTTTTTTTTTTTTAAACTGAAGGATCTCGACGAGGAAGAACGGTGTGCAGCGACGAACAAGGTATGAAGGCGAACGACGAACGTGCAACGACGAGGAATACTGACGGGGAGAAGAAGAAAAAAATCGAAAGAAAAAACTCACCCGCAAACCATGAAGACGACGTCGTTGCTGTTTAGACTACTCAGAAATCGCGTCGCCGTCACTTTGTTGTTGCTAGAGAAGAAGATGCTAGCGTTGAAGCTCGAGAAAAAACACAGACAAACCCAAAGGAGAAAAAAGAAGAAGAAGAAAAAAAAGAGGTCACCAGCGGCGGTCGCCGGTCGGCGGCTAGTGATCTAAGGAAGAAGAAGAAGTTTAAGAAGAATGAGAGAAAAGAAATAAAAATTAATATATATATATATATATATATATATATATATATATATATATATATATATATAATTTTAATATATTTTTATTTTAAAAATTTCAAAAATAAAAAATTTTTAATAAAAAAATTACGTCAGCAAACTGTTAGTTTTTTTATAAAAAAAATGGATGGAGAGACTAAAATGAAACTAAAACCAAACCTCAGGGGCTAAATTATTGAGTTTGAAAACTTAGCAAAATGAAACCTAACCCAAACCTCAGGGACTAAAAATGTATTTTTCATTTTTTTTACAATATGTGGAGTGGGGGGATTCGAACCACAAACCTCATGGTCTAGTACAACTTTATGCTGGTTGAACTATACTCTTGTTGGCTTCTTGTAAGAACATTACTACTTCATTTTATGAACATTATAACTTAATTTTATTAACATTCTTAATTAATAGCGTGACATGTTAATTGTGTTAGAGAAATAATGATATGACACCGTGAGATATAAATGTTTAGATAAATCGAAGTTAGCCAATAAATTCTCTTTTTTTTTTTACAACATGTGAAGTGGGAGATTAGAATCTCTAATCTCTTGGTCGAAAATATATACCTTATGCCAGTTGAGTTATGCTCTTACCGGCAACTAACCACTAAATTCAATGGATTATATTTTAGAGATATTTATGTAAGTATACCAAATAACAAAAAAATAAATATATATGGTGTTATAGGTAATTTTCGACCACACAGACGCACAAAGAGCTCACGAGGACAATCGGGCAGAGGTAGGACCACAAGACCGACCCAGGGGAAGGCCGGACCATATGGTCGGCCTCGGCAAAAGGCCGAGGCCGACCATTCGGCCCGCTTGTGCGGGCTGAGCCCGGTGACCTCTTTTCGGTCCCTGATGCCCCGGGTCGTCCCGATTCCGCCTGGTTCGTCCCAAAACACCTCTGAATTCCTAAAAACCCTAGGAGGACAAACATGTATAAAAACCCCTCTTCACCACGGAAGAAGGGTTCTGAAACTCTACTATTGACTCTCCCTTTACTATCTATAGCTTCTCCTCGGTTTTCTAACTTAGGCATCAGAAGCGGTGTGGCTTACACCACGCCGGTGTGCAGCGGTTTTTGCTGGTCTTCCAGGTCACGTCTTCCCCGGTTTCTACAAATTCACTGTTGGTGTCACGTGAAGGTCAGACGAGTCTTCTGTCCGGATTTTGGCATCAACAGTTGGCGCCGTCTGTGGGGAAGAGGTGCTTGCCAGTTCAAACTGCGCGTTGATTGTGGCCTGTAGGATGGATCGAATTCAGAAACCAGAAGGAAACCTTGGGTATGAGCAGAAAATGCCGAACCAGACTGGAGGCCGACCCTCAGAGGTCCGAGGCCGAGCAGAACAAGTCAGGCACAGAGGTCAATATGCTGAGAGTAAGGGAGATAAAACAGACTTGGACACTATTTGTAGACGGGTCTTCTAACACCAAGGGTTGTGGAGCATGAATTTTGCTAAAATCCCCTGATGGGGGAAGATTTGAGTATGCCCTGAGATTCAACTTCAAGGCCTCAAATAATGAGGTTGAATACGAGGAACTCCTGGCAGGATTGAGGTTAGCAAGGGAGATCGGAGTCTCAGACATCATGGTTCAAAGCGATTCACAGCTAATCGTGAAACAGGTGTTGGCAGAATATCAGACTAGGGAACAGAGAATGAGTAAGTACTTATCCAAGGCTAGGGAACTGCTGTCCAACTTTGAGAAGTGAGAGATCAAGCAAATCCCGAGGTCTCAGAACGCCAACGCAGATTCACTGGCTCACTTGGCGGCTGCCTATGATACAGAGTTGAGCAGGACTGTGCCAGTTGAGGTTTTGTCTGAGCCTACGGTATGTACAGAGGAGATTCTCGAGACAGATGGCCGAGCAGAGCCCGAGGCCGAGGTCGAGCCTGAGGATAAGTCTGAGGCCGAGGCCGAGCCTGAGGATAAGTCCGAGGCCGAGGCGGAAGATCCAAGGCTTGAGGTCGGGGATCCTGCAGATGGGGAGGCATCCCATCAATTGAAACTGAGCCCTCCCCTGAAGCAAGAGAAGCTTCATGGATGGATCTGATCCTTGATTACTTAGGGAAAGGCGAGCTACAAACAGAGAAGACAGAGGCCAAAAAGGTTCAGAGGCGAGCATTGCATTTTGTGTTAAGAGAAGGGAAACTATATAAAAGAGGCTACTTGATGTCGTTGTTGAGGTGCCTTCCCCCAAGTGATGCTAACTACGTTATGAGAGAGATACATGAGGGGGTGTGTGGAAACCATTCAGGAGCAAGGTCACTGTGTCACAAGATAATTAGGCAAGGTTACTACTGGCCAACTATGTTGCAAGATATTAGGTGTTTCACGAGATCTTGCGACCAATGCCAGAGGTTTGCACCTGAGTCCTTAACGAGCATTATCAGCCCATGGCCGTTTGCGCAATGGGGAATAGATCTGATCGGACCTCTTCCCCAAGGTAAAGGACACACCAAGTATGCAGTCGTGGCTGTGATTATTTCACAAAATGGGCAGAGGCAGAACCGCTAGCAACCATAACTGAAAAGAAAGTTACGGACTTCATATGGAAGAATATTGTGTGTCGATTTGGGATTCCTATCACCATCATATCAGATAATGGTAGGCAATTCGACAATGTTGTCTTTAGAAAATTCTGCTTAGATTTAAGCATAACGCATCGGTGTTCATCCCCAGCTCATCCACAAGCTAATGGCCAGGTGGAGGTTGTGAATAAAATAATCAAGCAGAATTTGAGAACGAAGCTTGAAGGGCTAAAGGGGTTATGAGCTGAAGAGCTCCCGTGTGTATTGTGGGTGTATCGGACAACAGCACAAACCTCAACAGGAGAAACGCCATTTTCCCTTTCATTCGGGGCAGAGGCAGTAGTCCCAGTGGAGGTCGGCATTCCCTCCTCCAGGACAGAGCAGTTTAGTGTGCAGGGGAATGATGAGGCTATGAGGTTGAACTTGGACCTCCTAGACGAACATCGTGACATGGCACGACTTCGAGTTGCAGAGTATAAAAATAGGATTGCCAGGTATTATAACACAAAAGTGAAAAGGCGCACTTTCAAGGAAGGAGATCTAGTACTGAGGAAAGTCATGCAGAACACCAGGGATCCCAATGTAGGTGCACTGGGACCAGCATGGGAAGGACCTTACCAAGTTAGCAAAGTGGTCCGCCCCGACACCTATGCCTTGGTTGACGGTAACGGGAAACCAACTCCACACCCATGGAATGCAGAACACTTGAAGATTTATTATCAGTAACCACAGAAAAAACAAGTGGCAGGCAACGCCACCACTACGGGAAAGTCGAGGCCGACCAGGAGCAATTTCTTTTTCTATATATGTTTACTTTACAATGGGACTGTCTGTCATTTTTCTCACTGTAAAACATGCGAACATTTGCGAATTCAATAAAATCTGCTATATTGTGTTTTGCATAAAGCAGGGTGTGACGCATACGGCCAGACGAGAATAATTCTTGCAGAGGCCAAACTTTCGCACTTTCCCAGACAAGAGTGATTCTTGCGGAGACTGAATTCCTGCAGAGAGGTTGGCGTATGTCCTCAACCTCCACAGGTCCCCAACAGAGTGTACGCACCCTTGGGATGGAAAACAAGCAAGCGAACAATATAGAGGAGCTGGTCGGCCTCATGCCAAGGCCGAGGCCGACCATCCAGAGGCCAAGGCCGAGCTCCACCTTTAAAGGCCCAGGTACGAAGTTAGTTTCTCCTTACTAAAAAATTGCATGTCGAAGATATTGAATGCATATTTTGAGTGGGGGGTTGGGGATAAGGACAAACCAAGTCCATCATAGTCATAGTCCATACTTTTGGGATTACTTACTTTCATTTTGTATAGCACATGTCCATAGTTTTTCCCCATGGTACAATGCAGACGCTTGCAAATTTAATAAAGTTCTTTATACTGTGTTTTTGCCAAGAATTTTTCCATAGGATGTGGTGCATGTGGCCAGACGAGAATGATTCTTGCAAAAGCCAAACTTCCGTACTTTCCCTTGGAAAGAGACTAAACTCTTGCAGAGAGGTTGACACATGCCCTCAACCTTCCCAAGTTTCCCCAGAAGAGTGTACGCACCCCTAGGATGACCACGATGCTTAAAGAGAGGCTTGAAAATTTTCTAGGCCACCCCAAGCTTTTCCCTAGAAGAGTGTACACACCCCTGGGATGACCACGATGCTTGAAGAGAGGCTTGGGAATTTCCTAGGCCTCCCCAAACTTTTCCCCAACTGAGTGTACGCACCCTCGGGATGAACACAGCAGCTTGAAGAGAGGCTCGGGAATTTCCTAGGCCTCCCCAAGCTTTTCCTCAAAAGAGTGTACGCACCCCTAGGATGAACACAGTAGCTTGAAGAGAGGCCGGGGAACTTCCTAGGCCTCCCCAAGCTTTTCCCCAGAAGAGTGTACGCACCCCTGGATGACCACGATGCTTGAAGAGAGGCTCGGGAACTTCCTAGGCCTCCCCAAGCTTTTCCCCAAAAGAGTGTACGCACCCCTGGGATGACCACGATGCTTGAAGAGAAGCTCGGGAATTTCCTAGGCCTCCCCAAGCTTTTCCCTAGAAGAGTGTACGCACCCCTGGGATGAATGCAACGCTTGAAGAGAGGCTGAGGTATTTCCTTGGCCTCCCCAAGCTTTTCTCCGACTGAGTGTACGCACCTTCGGGATGGGTACAAAAGAGAAAATTAGCAATCAAAGCAGAGGAAACGCTCGACCTCATGCCAAGGACGAGGCCAAGCGTCCCAGCTCCGAAGCAAACCCTCAGGCACGCATTCAAAGCAGCAAGGAGATGTCCGACCATGGAGCGAATTTACACATAAGTCCAACCATGAAGCAAGCGTACAAACGATGTCAAAACATGGATTGGCCTCATGTCAAGGCCAAGGCCGACCATCCACCTTCAAATAGTCAGGGGGCTAAGTATTGAGCTAACAGGGGTCTGAGTGCGAGGCCGACCCTATCCCCCTCCTTCATTTTTCTTTTGCAGAAATTATTTTTTCAATGCAGGATTGTGAAGTCTTCTGGTTTTCCTGTTTTCAATTATGGAGAAGCCCTGGATATGGTATGAAGCACTCCGAATGACCAAGTACGGGGGTCTCGCTGAGATGGAAAATGTTGTGCTCGGCCTCTTCCCGAGGCCGAGGCCGACCAGGGAGGCCCTCCAGCCACTTCTGTAACTTCTCATTCTTCTCATTTCCATTTCACCTAACCCCTATTCAGGGAGTTTCTACTTTGTACAGTTTGTCCTATCTTGCAGGATAACAAAGAAGTCATACCAACGTCAGCACGAGACGAGAGCTGTACTCTTAAATGGGGCTTAAGGAGCTCGACCTATAGCATTAAGTCGCACCTGAATCCCAATTCAAGAGTGGGCGCTTAATGTTATAGGTAATTTTCGACCACACAGACGCACAAGGAGCTCACGAGGACAATCGGGCAGAGGTAAGGCCACAAGACCGACCCAGGGGAAGGCCGGACCAAAGGGTCGGGCCAACATGGCCCGACCCATATGGTCGGCCTCGGAAAAAGGCCGAGGTCGAGCCCGGTGACCTCTTTTCGGTCCCTAATGCCCCGGGTCGCCTCAGTTCCGCCTGGTTCGTCCCGAAACACCTCCGAATTCCTAAAAACCCTAGGAGGACAAACAGGTATAAAAACCCCTCTTCACCACGGAAGAAGGGTTCTGAAACTCTACTCTTGACTCTCCCCTTACTATCTATAGCTTCTCCTCGGTTTTCTAACTTAGGCATCGGAGGCGGTGTGGCTTACACCACGCCGGTGTGCAGCGGTTTTTGTTGGCCTTGCAGGTCACGTCTTCCCCGATTTCTACAAATTTACTGTTGGCGTCACGTGAAGGTCAGGTGAGTCTTCTGTCCGAATTTTGACATCAACATATGGTAACTTAGATAGGGAAGAAAAGTTTTACCTTTAGAAAAGAATGAAAGATATAAAACAAAACAATTTGAAAAATAAAGGAATTGAAAAGTGAAAGAAAATGGAAAAAAAAAAGGAAAGATAAAGAAGAAATAAGTGGAGGCAAATCTCACTCTCATGTCTGAACGAATATGGAAAAAATAAATGAGAAAAATGATGTAAGAAAAAGAAATGAGGCAGAGACTAAAAAGTCCAGAATTTAGACATATTAGGTGAAAGAAAAATCAAATCAACTAATTTATTGTAAAGACTAATAGAATTGATAGATAAAAAAAAAAAAATTGCATTCATCAAGGTCCTGAACTTTAGTTTCTAACGATTTAGTTCAGGTACTTTTGATTTTGCAACAATTTAAATTTAGTCTCTAAACTTTAATATATAACAATTTAGTATTTGTACTTTAAAATTTGCAACGAGTTAATCTCCTGTTATGAAAAATTCCATCAAAATTAAGTATCAATTTTTATTATGTAACAATTTAACTTTATAGTTTATAAACACACATGGTCCCTAATCAAGTTATCAATCTATAAATGTAAGAAATTTCAATGAATTTTAATAATGGCTAAATTATTACAAAATTTAAAATTCAATAATTAAATTATTACACATTAAAGTTCAAGAACTAAATTGCTATAAGCTAAAATTCAGAAACTAAATTGTTATTTTCATAAAAGTTTAGGGACCTGTTTTTTAACTTATTCATTAAATAGTTGTAAAAAAAAACTTATTAATTAAATAAGACAATATTAAGAAATAATCTCCACCCTATATATATGGTCAAAATATATATATATATAAAATAAAATTAAAAAAATTAAAATAATGTAAGAGAATATATCTATAAATAATTTGTCATGCATGATAACTGATAATTTTGTAAATATTGAGGGAAAATACGCTTGATTTTTTTTTTCTTTTTTACATTTCCTATTATAAAAAAATGTTTGTACATTTCCAACAAAATTTTCTGGTGTTTAAGCATTAAATAAATTTCTTTAGAATCTTTAATTAGAAGAAAAATTACCAAATCTGTTTTATTTGGCAGTAGAAAATTTTATCCTACAATTTATATGGGAATTGACAAATAATAAAAAAAAAGTAAAATAAAAATAGAGGAAATTGAAAACATTGCCTTTGTATCCTTGCATGTGTGAGCGTTGGGTCTACCTTAGCTGTCTCGAAAGGCTAGGGCGGTTTTATGAGCCTCATAAGTCTGTTGTCACCCCGATAGGATCAAGGTTTTGTGTGGAATATAATTCTTGCATTCTAGTATGTGAGGCCTGCCTAGGAATGGTGGTAGATGGGTCTTCAAAAAGAGTTGGGTGTGGTTAATGCGTGAGTAGGGTTTAATTTTAGGGGTAAAAAAAGCTACCTTCAGTGTGACCAGTTAGGTCATCCAAAGATTTTCTTGGGTATGGGTCCCTGCATTGTAGTGTGAAAGCTAGTGTCCTGTAAATAAAGCCTAGGATGGAAAAGGGAAAGGTTGAAAAGAAAGAGAGAGAAGAAGAAGAAGAGGAAAAAAAAAAAAAAAGGAAAAAGAATGGTCCTCTTGTCTGGCCTAAGTAAGGGGATAGCATCCTAGTTTGGTTGTTTTAGTTTCCATGTGGGGCTTTGTTTCCAGTGTAGAGGGAAGATGGGTGGAGGGTCCTATAAATTAGTTCTGGGCTAGTAGGGTTGCTTTAGGTGAGACTTTACACTCCTGCGCGAGTTTTCCTTGGGAAGCTTTGACCTGTCTCTTATTTTGTTTGCTTGCAATAGCTTCTCACAGGTTTAGGGCTTAGCATATGTAGTTCTTGGCCTTGAGCATGATAAATGTCAGCACGTGAAGCTGGGCCAGTCATACTATAGAACGGTGAACTTGATTAAGGTGCAGGGTAGTTTGAGGGATGAGATTGAGTTTGTCATGCTTAGCTCCTCCTTAACTCTCTTTTGGTTTATATACAAAGATGTTTTTTTATGGTAATTTTGGTGGCAGGTTTAAATATTGATTATAGGTCCCGTCCTGGAGGTGGTTGGACCGAACTCCCTGTATGGCTGACTTGGGGTGAAAGTGAGTGAGGAGTTTGGAGGCTAGCTGGATTGCGGATAAAGTCATATGGTTGTCTTCATGGATCGGGGCTTGCGCTTCGTGTGGGGAAGAGTGCTGCACAATGGATGGTGATTTTGGCTTATCTTTGAGTAGGCCCTCCGTGTGTGTGTGGAGGGTGTGACTTATATCTGATTTTCCTTTGTATTATTGCTTTTCTGAGCGGTTCTTTTGGTTTGATGAAAGGTTCTGATGATAAAAAAAAATATTAAGTCATTTTCTTAATTAAATAAATATGAACAAAAATAAGTGAACTTTATGATAAATATACTTTGTTTTTTAAAGAAAATATACTTTTTTTTTTTTTTGCAAAGGATAAATATACAATTTTAGAAAATTGCTCGGACTTATAATATATCTTTAAACAAAAACAATATAATGGTAAGAAATTTGCACATGGGCTATAGTGCAAATGTATTGATTATAAATTTACTCAATTAAATAAGTGACAGATTAGATAGAATTTTGTAATACTTTATTGGAAAAAGACATCAACTGGAATTTTGTAGAAATCATTAATTACAAATTTATTCCATTAAATAATTGACCAATTTATTAGATAAAAATCTATTCAAAGTGGAAAGAGTAACTTTCGTATTTTATAAAATATGAGATCTTATTTCCTCTTTTTAACGTGGAATCTTCGAGAAGATTAGATAGAATTTTATAATATTATGTAATAAAAACGCATCAAGATAGTTTTTAATTTGTCTAAAAAAATAAAAGTTTTAATTAAAAAGAATAATTATTGATTTTAATATTATATGTTTATCTGAAAAATAAGAAGCAGCGCAAATATTAGAAAATAAGTTGTGGTCTTACAATATAATGGAAAAGAATTACACTTTTGAAGGAAATAGATAAGGTTTCTCCATTTTTTTTTTTAATCTTAATCTAGGTAAATCCCATGCTTTAATTTGATTTAACTCTAATTTGGTTGTGAAATCAAATGTTTTAGGATCTATTAGACATTTTTAATAAATTTGGTTAAAAAGAATTAAAATGTTTTTAATAAATCTCTTTTTTCTTTTCTTTTCTTTTGAGAAGATCTTAATAATTTTCTTCTATTTAAAACAGAGAGAAATTTTGATTACTTGAAATAAATACATCATTCTCTTCCAGGAACCTCTTGAATAATTAAGTCTAGCTTGCAAGAGTATTATTTATCTTCTTATTATCTTCTTATATAATATCAAGACATGTCTTATATCTAGATCTGAAGTCATTTTGTTCAAACGTCCTTTTAAACTACAAGAGTATTATTTTCTCAACAGTCACTCATTGTTCGTGCCTCCTCTCTTATGCATCGATGATTACTCTCTACTCTCAAATCCCATCGATCTCAAAACATTACATACCCTACACGAGCTCTACGTTGGTCCATCCTCGAATCACAACGTACTATTATCACTTCATTAATGATGAATTGGTACCTAAATATGAGGAAGATGGGGTCGACCAATGGTGTAGGTTAGCCATTGTCTTTAAAAGAATAAAGGTGACACATTCCGACATGACATTGATCAATATAAAAACAGAAGACTTTGAGGAATTTTCATGTTCCTGTTTATGTGTAATAAATGCATGGACATGTGAGTATGTCTGCCATTATGGACTGATGGTGGGCTCAAAATTTCCCTTTCTTTCTCCTAAATTTTAGTGTTCGTATATATTAATGTTAGCATTTCCCAATTGCAAAACCAAACCAAACCAAACCCTAGATTTTCAAACCACTTGCTTTTTATTTATTATTATTGCTTTTTTAATTTTCTTGATAAAAAGATTGTGTTTTCTTTTTGGCCTTTTTTCCAATTTGGAAAGCATACAATCAGGGGTGTGGAGTTAACAAGTTGGACTAAGAGCCCCTTTTGGAATTGTATGATACCGATACGTAAAGATCTCTCTACATACTTTATTAAAATCTTGACAATTAAGAAAGAGGGAGGTATACAATGAGAAAATTTTTTTATCTCTCCTAATTATCAACATTCTAATGGTGGTATGTAGGGAGATCCCTACATACTGGGGATGGAATATTTCTAGTACTATAGTAGTATGGAAAATTTTTCATACTACATTCATTCATTGTTTGTCATGTAAGGAACATTTAAGAATGGTTTGGGACCCATTGAATAAATTATTATATCATTAAATGAAATGTCAAATGCTAAATGGAAAGAGTATGTACTATTGTAGTATTACAATTTTTCCTACATACTGATATGTAGCCAAGTTTTTTCCATTATAAAATTAACAGTTTTAGTCCTTTGAACTTTCTTAATGTCTATTTTAGTTCTGAATTTAATAAACCTTTTGGATCTTATTAACCTGAATTTTATAAAAGAACAAAATTTGATTGCATAACGGTATGTAGAGAGATCTTCCTACATACTCCATTAAAATCCTGACAACTAAGAAAGAGAAAAGTAGAAAATGAGAACTTTTTTATCTCTCCTAATTGTTAACATTTTAATGGCGGTATGTAGAGAGGTCCCTACATGCGGGAAAAATTTGTAGTACTATGGTAGTATGGACCTCCATTCATTGTTTGTCATGTAAGGAACATTTAAAAATGGGGTGAGACCAATGAAATAAAATATTATATCATTAAATGACATATCAAATGTTGAATGGAAGGAATATGTGTACTATCATAGTACTAGAAATTTTCCCACATATTGATATGCAACCAAGTTTTTTCCATTATAAAATTAACCATTTTAGTCTTTTTGAACTTTCTTAATGTCTATTTTAGTTCTGAATTTTATAAAAATAACCAATTTGGCTAGCTATTGACATTAATTTTTCATCCAAAATTTACTTACCTAATATGCAGTTTTAAGTTATGTGGTTTCAATGCATGTTCATGCTAGCACATTAAATACACATCCTCAGCTATGCTATTAATCTATGAAAATCAAAATATACATGTAAGGGACTACCGGACACAACACAAATCTCCACAATGGTATGATATTGTCCACTTTGGGCATAAACCCTCATGACTTTGCTTTTGGTTTACCCCAAAAGGCCTCATACCAATGGAGATATTTGTCATCCCTTATAAACTCATGATCATCCCCTTGTCTAGCCAATGTGGGACTTTGGTTGCACTCTCTAATTCCCAACAATCCTCCCCTCGAACAAAGTACCACAAACGAGCCTCCCCTCAAATAGTCATCTATCCGTCAAACACTCCTTTACCAAGGCTTTACCAAGGAGTTTGCTCTTATCTAGGCCAAATGCCTACCCAATAGAGCCTAATTACGGATCTCCACCAAGACTATGTTTTTCAAGGCTCACAAATTCTTAGGTAATCTCCATTGGTTTTCTGTGAACACTGTATTTTGGGCAAGTCCTCTAAGAAAAGTTTCAAACCAACGACTCACACTACAGAAAACCGTCTTGATTACATCCATTCCGATCTTTGGGGACCCTCAAGGATTGCTACTCATGGTGGTGCAAGGTATTTTTTGACCTTTATTGACGACTTCTCTAGAAAGGTATGGGTATATTTGTTGAAAACAAAGGATGAGGTGTTTTACCGTTTTGTTGAATGGAAGGCAATGGTTGAAAACAGAACTGAGAGGAAAATTAAGTATCTCCGAACAGACAATGGTCTATAATTCTTGAATGAAAGGATCAATAGTTTGTGTAAGGCTTCTGGAATTAGTAGGCATCTCACCGCAGCTGGAAATCCTCAGCAGAATGGTTTTGCTGAACGATATAACAGAACTATACTCGAAAAAGTGAGGTGTATGCTATCAAATTCTAAACTTCCAAGAATTTTTTGGGGAGAAGCTGTGAGCACAGTTGTGTACTTGATAAACCGCAGCCCATCCACTGCTTTGAACTTCAAAACACCGCAGGAGATTTGGTCTGGTCATCCTCCTTGCCTGAAACACCTTCATGTCTTTGGATGTGCAGCTTATGCACATACAAGACAAGACAAACTACAACCCCGAGCTAAGAAATGTGTTTTCATAGGCTACTCTCAAGGTGTTAAAGCTTACAAGCTCTAGTCACTTGAACAAGGGGAGAATAAGTGCATCACTAGCAGGGATGTCATTTTTTATGAAAGCCTAATGCCTTGGGGAAATAGTCTTAAAACAGACATTGCCAAAGAAACAGAAAGTTTCGAAATTGAGTTGCAGCCTTTGACTTTAGAATCTGAAAACTTAAATGGAAATGAGACAGTTGAGGCTGATATACATGATCCTTTACCCGATGAAACAGTTGTGACAGATCCACAATCTGGAGATCAACCATCTGGTGAGGAACATAATGAACTATCTCAGTACCAACTCACCAGTGACAGGCAAAGGCGTGCAAAGCATACCTTCAACAAGGTATGGTTATGATTTTTTTGGTTTTGCTTTCAACTACTATCTAGAAAACTTTGGATCAGAATCGAATACCTATGAGCAAACACTTAAGTCTGTACATAAAGATATGTGGCAAGCTGCTATGAGATCAGAATTAAAGTCACTATATTCAAACAAAACCTGGAGTTTAGTACAAAGGCCTGAAGGTAAAAGAATGGTAGATTGTAAATGGGTGTTTAAATTGAAACCTAGCTTGAAAGCTTCTGATGCTCCTCGTTTTAAGGCACGTTTAGTAGCAAAAGGTTTTACACAAGTAGAGGGTGTGGACTATACAGAAGTTTTCTCACCTGTCGTGCGGCATACTTCAATTAGGATACTTCTCTCTTTGGTTGTTCAGTTTGACCTCGAACTAGAACAGATGGACGTTACCACAGCTTTTCTATAGGGTAATCTAGATGAGGAGATCTATATGAGACAGCTGCCTGGTTTTGTTGAAGATGAAGGGGAGAATATGGTGTGTCATCTTCAAAAATCCATTTATGGATTGAAACAGTCCCCACGCCAGTGGAATAAGAAATTTGATTCGTTTATCTCAAAAGAGGGATACTACAAGAGTAACTTTGACAGTTGTGTTTACAAGAAGAACTTCTCTGCTGGATATATTTTGGTTTTATTGTATGTTGACGATATTCTAATAGCTTCTACAAACAGCTGTGAGATCCAAATGTTGAAAGCATCTTTAAGTAAGAATTTTGAGATGAAAGACTTGGGGACAACAAAGAAAATCCTTGGCATGAACCTGATGAGGGATAGATCAAATGGCACCCTACTGATTTCACAAGGAGAATATTTTGAGAGGATAGTTAAACGGTTCCAAATGGAAAGTGCAAAGACAGTCACAACTCCTCTTGCACAACACTTCAAACTATCCTCCAAACAATCTCCTTCAAACCAAGATGAGTTAGAAGATATGAAATCAGTTCCATATGCAAGCCTAGTGGGAAGCTGAAGGGAATAAAAGTCCCCACGCAGCGGAAGCGCATCGATTGGACCTTATGATGTATATTAAATAACATTAAAATACCGTTACGAAAACTCAAACAAACTTTAAACACTCTTTAAAGCTGCTGGAAAATTGGTTTAAACATGCTTAAAAATAAATCTAAATTTATTTTCATGCTTTTCTAAAGAAAAGGGGAAGAACCGTTACAAACCTTCGTTGTAGACTTGACTGTTCTTCGCCAACGACGCTCCAACGATCAAAACGCAGCAGCCGTCTTTGATTTTCTTTACTGGAAATTCCTTCTTGAATGACACAATAACCACAGAGGTTACACCGGTATGACTCTAAGTCTAGGAGGCAAAAGATTTGTGGGAGTCTTTCTCTAAGAGGGAGACTAGAGAGAATTCTAGGTCTTGTCTTGAGAGTCTAAGAGCAAGAGCAAGAGTGTCAAGTGTCATGACCAATTAGGTCTAGTGTTCTATTTATAGAAGAGAGACCATGAATAAAATATTCAATTAAATCAATCTTTTCCAAAATTGATTCAATCTTATTCCTTAATTAATCAATCATGATCAATCAATTCCATAATTGATTAATCTTTTCCACAAATGACTAATTACTTCCATAAGTGATTAGATCATTTACATAAATGATTAATCACTTCCTTAAGTGATTAATTATTTCCATAATTGATTAATTCCCGGTTAATGAATTCTTTAATTAATTAACCACCAATTAAATATCGCATATTTAATTTCCGGCCTAGAATTAATTAATTTGCCCAAACACATTTTAGGCCTTAAATTAATTAATTCATTATTTGAACTCTTTCAAACTTCCATAAATTTATATTTGAATTTCTTCAAATATTAATTTCTCTCATAATAATATATCAATATATATTATATTTGTTTCCCTTAGTAAATTGAACATTTTCAATTTACATTTATTACTTAGTTGCCTCAAATTACTTTATGAACTACCAGTGGGACCTAATGGACCTGCAGATCAGAAGCTCCAACGATGTGGGATTAATTGGTCAAACTCATTAACCACATTAATCAATATTCGTTAACTGTGTGTTCATTCCACTATAGACTCACAGTTGCACTCTTCTCACTACAGACATATTTTCTGTGTCCACGGATATAGACCAATATCGACTAGTTAGTCCTTCACGAGTGTCTGTAACACCAGCTGGGTCAAATTACCGTTTTACCCCTGGGTTACCTCTATTTCCTTAAGTATCAATTCTCCTCTAATGAACAACCTGTTTGTGGTCCAACCATCAAACAGAAAACCCTCTCGTGTCATTGAGAGGGTAGGACCCTTTGTTCAAGACTCGGAGTAACCACTTAAGGGAACACTCATCTGCTTCCCTAAAGTCGGGAAGGAGTGAATTCCATCTTGTACGATTATGTTCCCAGCTCCTCATTCGGTCTTGTCCCCAAAGTGGTAGGCTTATTGAATCGGCGTATTGGCCACTCTCACCCATACAAATCAAAGGACAATCTCTCATGAGCAGGAGTCCATAATCAACTCAGGATTAAGACTAAGTTGTCTAGGTCGTCCTAGTGAAATAGAAAACCAACTAGTTAACGGTGTTATAACCAGTGGTTACTATTTCGCGATCCGGTCTTATGCAAACTCATTGCATAGGATACCCCCACTCGCATGTCTCCTACACGAACGCGTTGGATCGCAGCGTTTGTATCAAATACAAAGTGAGCCGTATCCATAGTGTCACCAGGATAAGGCACCCAATCTTATCCCTATACTATAGACCCTTTAGGCTGTTTCATGAACAATGATCCCATATGTCGCTACATATAGTTCAAGACTCATATTACAGCATTGGATATCTAGTTTATTGGATTAGGGTTATTCTTAGGCAAAGACAAATATAAAATAACTAATAACAATTAATGGAAAAAATATATCAATATTATTTCATTAATAACCGGTCAACGGTTACATTCACTATCTACGAGTTTTAGGGCATAAAACCCAACAGAAGCCTCAAGTATGGAATGGTCTCGAGTAGACCAGATTTGGCATATGCTATGAGTATGGTAAGTCGCTACATGAGCAATCCAGAAGACCTCACTGGGAAGCTGCGAAATGGATTGTAAGGTACTTAAAAGGAACTTCTAACAGAGGACTATTGTATACCAAATCTGATTCTAGTACTGAAGCAATAGTTGGCTTTGTGGACTCGGATTATGCAGTCGACTTAGATAAAAGACGTTCATTGACTGGATATGTGTTTTCTGTTTTTGGTAATATAATAAGCTGGAAGTCCTCTTTGCAATCGGTAGTTGCCTTGTCCTCAACAGAAGTCGAATACATAGCCCTAGCAGAATGTGTAAAAGAAGCTGTATGGTTGAAGGGAAATGTCTCTGAGATGTTGAATGCAGTGGCTGAGGTTCGGATTTACTGTGACAACCAGAGTGCGTTGTCTTTGTCCAAAAATCCTTTCTTTCATGATAGAACCAAACACATTGATGTGAGGTTCCATTATGTGAGGGAAGCTGTTCAAGAGGGTTCTGTCCAGCTATCTAAAATCCATACCACTCATAATCCAGCTGATATTATGACTAAGACTCTAGCAGCAAACCGTTTTGAATATCTCTGTGACCTGTTGAAATTGGACCACAGGTGATGCTTGTTAGTTCATAGAGTTTTATAACAGCCAGAAGTTGGGAAGGTAAATCTCACCCGCTTGACAAGGAAATCAAATATCAAGAGGGTGATCTGTTAAGTTGATATTTGACTGATACTTTGATTGACACGTGTGTGTTAGTTACTAGCTGTTTTATCATTAGTAATCCAACTATACAAGTTAATAGATTAGTGGTTCCTCTTCTCTGTTGCTTATAAAACAGAGTAAGCAAGGTTAGATGAGTGGTTGAATAACCTTGTAATTTTCCCTTGCTTTCGTGATTTTCTCTGAATAAAATACCTCCCCAATGGCTGTTAAAAGTGGATGTAAACACACTGTCGAACCACTATAAACCACGAGTGTTCTTCTTCTTCCTTTTCTTAACTTGTATCTTTTTCTTTTATGTTAAAATCGATCTGGGATGCAAGCTACGGAATATATGGAATATATGGTTTACAATACACATAAGAGTAAATTATATGGTAATATTTTAACGGTTTAGGTACTTAAAATATATGTTTCAAAAGTTGAAGGACTAAAATAAAATAGGCCTAAAAGTTCCAATGCCAAAATATACATTTGAGATGTTTAAGGACCAAAATGAAATAATGTTGAAAGTAAACATAGTTTAGTGGTAATTGACATGTACCTTTGACTAAAAGGTCAAATGTTCGAATCTCCACTCCGAATGTTATTGAACTCATGGAGAAAAAAAAAGGACCAAATTTACCTTTCTCTTTCCCTTTCCAATGATACACATTGCAAATAAATAAATATAGTGTTTGCTTACATTATTTTTTCTCTATATCTGTTTCTTGTTTCCAATTTTTTTAAATTACAATGTTTGATAATTGTTGTTATTTATTATTTTAAAGAAAGGTTTCAAAATTCTATTTTTTTTTTCTGTGTGTTATAGGTAATTTTGGACCACCATAGTGTACGAGGATCTGACGAGGACAACCTGGTGGAGATGGGACCAGGAAACGACCCAGAGGAAAACCAAACCAACGGGTTGGGCCAACGTGGCCCGACCCGTAATGTCGGCCTCGGCCTTGGGCCGAGGCCGACCACTCGACTCGCTTGCGCGGGCCGAGTCCGTTTGCCTCCGCTCGGTCCCTACCGCCTCTGGCCGCCCCGGTTCCGCTTGGTTCGTCCCAAAACGCCTCCGGATTCCTAAAAACCCTAGGAGCAGGAGCAGATATTTATACCCCTCTTCACCACTGAAGAAGGGCCCGAAAACTCTATTCTCAACTTCTCTCTTTACTTTTTAGTTTTTCAGTTTTTTGACTTAGGCATCGGAGGCGGTGTGGCCTACACCACACCGGTGTGCAGCGGTTTTTACTGGTCTTGCAGGTCACGTCTTCCCCAACTTCTACAAATTCACTGTTGGTGTCACGTGAAGGTCAGGTGAGTCCTCTGTCCGAATTTTGGCATCAACACTGTGTTTCTGGTTTTTTGTTCTGTTATCTCCCATTTTCTCATAAACATTCATTTTTTCTTATAGAATTCAAAAACAGAATTTTATAGTTTTTAATATTTTATTTTAAAAACCTAAATTTCACGTGAAATACTAACTTTTTTAATTTATAAAATTAAATCGGTGAGAATTGAAAGAGAAAAAAATGGTTAGCGTCTAGTTTCCATTTAATGTGAGTTTCAACAAATTGTGAGAGTGGGATCAACCATCGTCCATTAAAATTATTACATGTGTCATAGTAGTGAGATTTTTTTTTAAAGAATTATAAAAATAAAAAATGAAACTAAGAAATAAGAAACAAAAACGTTACCGAACAAATCCTAAATGTCCGACCAATTGAGTTATAGGTTCAAATCCATCCTACCAAACCCATATACCCTCCATGGCCATCGCTTTTCATGGTAGGTTTCTACATTTAATATTAACCTCCCTCTCTTTCATGAATAGAAAACGACTTTCCTTGTTAGGTATTTGATATATTTTTTTTCCATATTGGTAGGTATTTGATATTATTTCTCTGCAAAACAAGTACACAAACTTCCTAAAATTGTTTGAATGAGAGTTTTTTTTTTCCTCTCTGACCCGTTTGATAGTCATTTGATTTTTGAAGATTATGTTTCTTTTCTCTCAATTTTCTTACAATAGTTTTCATCTTTGTTAATGACACATTTGAATTTTTAGCCAAATTTCAAAAACAAAAACAAGTTTTTGAAATAGTTTTTGAAAACTATTTTTCTTTTTTAGTTTTCAAAAATTGACTTGGTTTTTGAAAACATGGAAAAAATGTATTACGAAAACAAAAAAATTTGTAGGTGGAAGTAGTGTTCATAGACTTAATTTTCAAAAACCAAAAACAAAAAACCAAACGGTTATCAAACAGTGCCTTGGTTTTTGGTTTTTGGTTTTTGAAACTTAAAGCTTAAAAACACTAGTTCTACCAATAAGTTTTTTAGTTTTGGTATCTACCCTTTCGCATGTTAAAAAAAAAAAAAAAAAAAAAAAAAAAAAAAAAGTCATGTTTTGAAAACTAAAAAAAATCTCTGTTTGATAATCATTTGGGTTTTTAGTTTTTTGGTTTGTAAAGCTTATACACACCTACTTCTACCTATAAGTTTCTTTGTTTTATGGTATCTAGATTCTTCCTTGTTTTAAAAAACTAAGTCAAATTTTGAAAAAAAAAAAATAGTTTTCAAAAACTTGTTTTTGTTTTTTTAATTTTGGCTTGGAGTTCAAATAGATTTTAACAAAGATGAAAACTGTGATAGAGAATTTGAGAGAAAACAAATATAATTTTTAAAAACCAAATGGTTATTAAACGAGATCGTAGTTTTCAAAAACTTGTTTTTGTTTTTGGGATGTGGCTAGGAATTTAAACGTGCCCTTAACAAGGATGAAAATCATGGTAAGGAAATTGGAAGAAAACAAACTTAATTTTCAAAAACAAAAAACCAAATGGTTATCAAACGGGTATAATATATTGAATTTTGGGAAGTTTTTCATGCAACGTGGATCTAAACTATATTTGATATTAATTTCATTCATCTTTTAAGGTATACTCAAGTCAATAGGACATCCATGTTAGTCGTTTTTCTCTCTCTTTTGGAACATAAACACATTTTGGCATTTTGCCCTATATTTTTGACAAAACTAATTATAAAAGAATACATCACACAATAAATAAATAAAAATTAGATGCACATTTAATAAGAGAGAGACCCCACCATGTGTTATATATATTCATAAAGCGACGTTTGTGTCACGAAGTCACAATTTATAATGTGACCCCAACACATTAATAACACTTAACCCATGTTTAATGGCTTCTCATGCATCAAACTAGATATATGGTTCTTTTTCTTCCCACAAAATTAGGGTAGTATGACTTAATTTTGGACCCATATAAGGGGATATTTTGCTCACAAAATGAGGTTGAAAATGTTGGGCTTAAATTTGGTGTTCGAAGATTAATTTGTTGAATATAATTCAATATAGTTTTTTTAGTTCAACAATAATTGGTGTGAGGGTACTCGGACTTCTAACTACATGTCAATTACCGCTGAGTTAAACTCGCTTTTGGCAATATAATTCGATATATAAGTAGCATATAGAATTAGGGGTGTAAAACATTCGAGTCGGGTCGGTTGTACGGACAAACTGATCCGACCCGACACATGTCGGTTGTACGAAACACCGACCTGACTAGACCCGAATCGATCGGGTCGGGTCACCTTTCTTTGATCAAATAAAGAAAGAAGAGGAGGAGATGGCGAACGCGGAGGAGACGACGACTGAGAGAGGGGGAGGCGGTGAACGCGGAGGAGAGGGGGAGACGACGAATGCGGAGGAGACGAAAACTGAGAGAGGGGGAGACAGCAAACGCGGAGGAGACGGTGATTGAGAGAGATGAGATGACAACTGAGAGAGGGGGAGACAGCGAACTCAGAGGAGAAAGGCAAACGCGGAGGAGACAACGACTAAGAGAGGAGAAGACGACGAACGCGGAGGAGACGGCGACTGAGAGAAGAGGAGACGGCGAATGCGGAGGAGACGGCGAACGCGAAGGAGACGGCGACAGAGAGAGGGGGAGACACGTTCGTTAACAGAGAGAAAAGTAGAAAACCTCAAAGCGGCGGAAAGAAAGAGCTGAAAAGTGAACACTGAAAACCCTAAAAATTATATTTAAGTAAAAGCAGAGAACCGAACCGAACCAGTTCGGTTCGGTCTGAATATAAGTAAAAACCGAACCGAACCGACGAGTCGGTTCGGTTTTCTTCACCCCTATATAGAATACAAAAATTTCTTATCTATAATATCTATATCTATATCTATACTATATTAAAAAGCAAGTATCTTGGAAAAACATTTTTTTGACTATTTTACCCTTTTCGTTTTTAGTGAATTACAAAAATGACACTTTCTATGAAATTAAAAAAAAAAATGAATTATTTGTAACCGGAAAATCAAATTATAATATAAAGCAAAATTATGGTTATAAATTTAATAATAACAGTTACGTCCTTTAGAATAACAACAGTTACAATTTACTCATAAAAAAACAACAATTACAAATCAATTTTAAAATACTAGTTAAAAGACTCGTGCACGTGAAATTTCATTGTTATTTTAGATTAATTTATAATGAATATGAATGCTTAGACTATATATATATATATTTTTCAATGGCCAAAACTATGTATATCTTGGTTTTTTATTTTGTTTGTTTTATTAACAATTGATTTGTTTTAACTATATAAATTTTAATTTAATTTGGTTATTTTGTTGGAAAAGAAAGCATAGGTAAACAATATAAAATTTCCAACATAAAATTTTGAAAAACAATAGCAAATATAATATATATGATCAAAAGTAAACCTTATTTATTTATCCTTCATTAGACATATTTTAAGGAATTTTTTGAAATATGACAATCATATCATGTCAATCACATTTGACAAAAGAAACAAATTAATTTTGGATATCTACGAAATATTTATTAAATGTAATAAAATTTTAATAAGGTTTCTTTATACAATTATTTTTTATTACTTTATTTTTTTACAACTTTTTTTTAGATCTATTTTGAAATTATGTAAAATATTTATTTTTAAAAATATGTTTTATTATTTATATATCTTTATGAACATTTCTCCCATCTGTTTTATGATTTCTTTATCCTCTATCTACTAATTCACATATTTAAGAGTCTTCATGAAGCGGCAGAAGTATAAGAGGAAACTTCTAAGAAAAAGTGAAAAAGAAAAAAACAAATTACACTAATATGTTTATTTTATATATATACGACGATTGATGCTTTTTGGAAAGATGTGACTAATGACCAGTTTTTTTAATACATTTTAATTTCAATCATTAAATGGATGCACCTATACACAAATGGATAAACTGATTCAACGTGTAACCACCTCCACCCGAATAATCGCATCTTATTAATTGCAACTATTCGATCTGATGATATAATTTTGCATAAAAATTCACTTTTTATCGAATAGTCATGTTTGAAAAACTACTTCGAAGTACAAATTTCTCTCAATGAACACCTTGACCCGAAGAGACACACCCCATCAACAAAGAGTGAAGGGCAAAACAGGAATTTATTAAAATTGTAAGGGCAAAAGATGAAAGTAAAAATTCTCCTCTCTTAGCCCCTTTTATATATAGTATAGATTATTATTATTATATTATTATTAAAATAGTGATAATAGAAAACTATTTGAAATTCCACTTAAAACTGTATAAATACCACTACCTTGAAAACCAACTCAAATCTATTTCCCAAATTGGAATTTGGGATACTGCAAGACAAGAAGTGCCACATCAGGTACGCATAGCTCACAACTTCTTCTTCTTCTTTTTTCTTTTTTCTTTTTTTTTTAAAAAAAAAATAATTTCAATCATTAATTTTTTCTATTATCACATTTTTAGTATCATTGTTTTAGAGCAAATCGTACTAACCAACAAGGGATTAACAAACTGATTAATAATTTTGGTTTGTTGGATCAATGGTACTCAACACTGGCGATAGCAAGATTGACAGGAACAAGATAATTTGGAACGATAAACATGCACGGGAGAAAGAACCAAACTAAAGTAATGCATGGATAGGAGGAAAATTGAACGAAAGAGGGATAGTAAACAACTTAATTACTTATTAATACGATTTACAAAACATACCACACCTATAATTACTTGCTTAGAACAATGTAGCAACTAGAGTTGAGTTAAGAATGACGGAGGTTTGGAAGTCGACTAATCTTCAGTTGAACTCCACTAGTTAGGAGGGAGGTCGTCCCTTAGGGTGCTTAGTTTTTTATCTTCTGGTTCCTCTTCGTTGTAATGCTTGCTGTTGAGCGTTTGACTTTGTTTGCTTGAAAGGTTGTTCTTATAAAAAAAAAAAAAATACTTACTAATAGAACTCAAAATATATATATATATATATATATATATATATATTACTAGCTAATAATTATTATAAAAAATCATTTAAATTATTTAGTATTTTTTTTTTCTTTTGAAGACAAAATTATTTAGTTTTTTATCATGTAAATAAAATAACATTAATCCAATTTGCGTTTCCAATTCATTATAATCCACTAATAGACCATAAACATTTCAAACCGTATTAAATTCATTAAAACCTGAAAAAATAAATCCATCATTGAACTTTCATTTTTTAATATTGTATAAATTTCAACTCTTTTCCATTTTTAGATCGGCACAACTTCCTTCATCTCTCTTTATGTTATTATCTCTAGGTTGTATGTATTTTGTTCTCTATTAGTATATGATTTGGGATTTGAAAATTTGGACATCTCAATCTAATTTGATCTTAAACCTGAATTTGAAGAAGCTTCACGATGAGAATTGTAAGAGGAAAATTTACACAACATGACAACCTACACCAAATTTCTCGCATCAGAGAGTTGTTATATCGACGACGGAGTCCCACATCTGATATGGTAGGACCGAGAGGGACGCTATTCTAGAGAGGTAACTGAGACTTGAAGGGGGATAAAGAGGAGGGAGAGAGACAACGAGCATGGGGGAGGGAAGATAGAGAAAGAAAATACAATCTATAAACAGTTTGGGGGTGTTTGGCCCATGGTTTTGGGTTTGGGTGGTTTTGTGTTCCAAATCCAAAACCATGTTTGCCCCATTGTAATCACAACACCATGGGTTCCAAACCCAACCCTATGGTTTTTCTCTCCAAACCCACCTCAAAACCACTCCAAACCTATGATTTCTCTTTCTTCCATAAAGTTGTTGGGACCCACTATTACTTTATCCATTTTTGTCATAAATTTGGTGGGTCCCATCATTTCTCTTTCCATTTTTCTCATAATTCTTTTCATTTCTCTATATTAAATTAACAATATTTTAATATATATATATAATTTTATAATTTAAACATAAGAAAAGGCATTTTAGCCAACTTACCCATATAAATATTTTTAAAATAAAATATAATTTTGAGTTAAAGTATTAAAAAAATATGTATTTATTTTCAAATTAACAATATTCCGAATGACAAAAATAAATAGTATGTTATTTTGAATTTATTAAAATAAAATGAATAATATTTAATTTTAAATCTGCTATAGTAAATAAAGTATTTAATTTTAAATTACATACACAAAAACAAAAAAACAAATTTATATGTAATCTCAAAAAAAAAAAAAAAACAAATTTATATGTACAATTTTTTTAGTTCAACAACATTTCGATGTGGGAATATTCGAATCTCTAACTTTTTGATCGAGGGCATATATCAATTATTGCTAAGCTAAGTTTATTTTGACCTATGATATTTATTTTGAACTTATTTATATTTAAATAATATAAATATACATAATTTAATATTTAATTTAGTCATTTTAAAGTAGCCTATAGATTCTATTTTATTTATTATGTGATTATATGTTCCAAATTTTTATTTTCTCATGAACCATGTTTTTTTTGTCTCAATAACTACTTTAATTTAACATTAATGAACTATTGTTTTGAATTTAAATTTTGCATGTGGATCCATGGAAATAATGACCAAACTTAAACCCCATTTAATAATTTGGCTTTTGGTTTTTTATTTTTGAAAATCATGTTTGTTTTCTCTCAATTTTCTTAGGATGATTTTCATCTTTGTTTAAGACACATTTGAATTCCTAAACAAATTCCAAAAAACAAAAACTATTTTTTGAAAACTATTTTTTTTTTGTTTTCAAACTTTTAAATTTTCAAATGGGGCCTAAGAATTTCATGTTATGTTTTTCAATTTGTCAATGATAATCAATATTTTGATTATTAGAAACAATTTTCTTATTCTTCGTATATATCAGAAATTAAATGCTTAATTCAAAATTCTCTTAAAAATTAATCTATGTTTCACAAGGGGCTTTACAATTAATAAAACATTCACCAAAAAAGAAAAAAATAATAATAAAATATAAAAGCAAAAAAAAAAAAAAAAAATTGTCCAAACCCAGGGTTCAAAACCCAGCACCCCAAACACTGTTTTTCTGATTCCCAAGGTTCAGAACACAGCACCCCAAAACAGTGTTTTCTGATTCCCAGACTTTCAAACACGCCAGAACAAACCCTCCAGGGTTCTGATTCCGAAACCATGGGCCAAACAACCCCTTTATTTTTATTCTTTTTTATTTCCTTTTCTTTTTCCTTTTTTTCGTACAATGTGTGGGTGGTGTCGGTGTGGGAAATTATACAAACTCTATACAATTTTTTTTTTTTTTTGTACTTCAATACAAATTTTTTTATTCTTTTTATCATAATAAAATTTGACACATCAATAATATAAAAAAATGCAATTATTTCTTTGATTCAAACCATTTTAAGTTTTTCAATTAAGGACAACAAGAGCATAGTTCAACTGGCATAAAGTTCTACTGATGACTACGAGATCTGTGATTCGAATTCTTCCATCCCACATATTGTCAAAAAAAAATCTTTCAATTAAGTGAATGATTAGACTAATCTTTAGTGTCTCTTTAAATTACATTGTTATTAATATTAAATAAAACTCTCACAATAAAATGAATTATAACAACTAAATATAAATATAAAAATCATTTTAATTCGATCTATATACATTATCTCCCCTTAAGATAGTTTATATTTTCTTTACCTAAATAAAATATATCATTAACAATAAAATATACATATGTAAAACTTTCTTTGACTCGCCTTACGATCAATCACTTATAAAAAAAAAAAAAATTGTTTCCATATATATTCTCTTATTTAATACATTAAAATTGATCTATATTTTTATACTATTTTATCACTTTAACTTTTATTTTCATAGTATAAATTTGTGTCAATTTAGGGAAAGTTGATATTTTCATAAAAGAAAAGTTAATTTTTGTTCGGTCAAGATAAAGTATATCTTAAAATATATGTATTTGTTCTATAAAAAAAAATCAAAAAATATATGTATTTTATAATAATAAAAAATTAGCTTTTTTTTTTTTTTTGAACCTTTAAGAAACATTTATCGAAAACAAAACCTTTAAAAAACTAATTTAATGATTGAAGATTTAATTTGGAATAAATGAAAATTTGAATGCACCATTAAATTTATAAGTTTAGAATGAAATTTAAAAAGTTTGAATATTAAAAGTTTTACTTTCCTTCTAAATGAGTTGGAGTTTCAAATGTTTTACAACTTTTTTTTTAATATTGTTTGACCTCTTGGTTAGAGCACAAGCCAATTACCGCTAAAACTATAAATTAAAAGTGATATTTTTTCATATTTCTTTCACCAACCCTCTATTTTTTTCCCAATAATTTTAATTCTCACCCATTTCGTTTGCTTGTAAAGTATTTTTAATTTGAAAATAAATCAAGTTATTGTGTGAAGTATAAATAGAAATAATTTTAATTCTCACCCATTTCCTTTCCATTGTCATTTTTTTCAATAAATAAAAAATAAAATACACCATTGATAAATGTACGAAATTTAAAAAGGTTGAATATAAAAAAATTGTCCTTATATTTTCTAAAAATATTTTATCTTTAATCGTAATTAATTATAAAACTTTAATTGAATTGATATTTCAAAAGTTTTACAATTTTTCCATTCTTTACAACTATAAAATGTGGTTTTCTTTCACCATTTTTTCACCAACAGACTTGAGTTACATTCTTTTTTTTTTATTATTTAAAAGCAGACTTGAGTTACATTTTTTATCTAACAATTCGTAAACAACTTCTTAATTTTCTTCTTTGATATTATTTCTTTAAAAAATCAGTGGTATTTTATAGATCTTTTATAGATACTAGTCTTTCAACACGTGCTCCGCACGTGATACTTTTTTTAATCAAATATCTAAATTAATTTTCTATTTAAAAAGTTATTTGTATATCAAATATGGTATCAATTTTTTTTTTTTTTTGAAATATCAAATATGGTATCAATTAAATTATAACTATCCACACATATACATACACACTATTAGAATTGCATTTAAAAAATCTAAACATGAATATTAGATCAAACGTTCCAACGAAAGTTATAAGTTAAATTAAAAAAATGAAAGAAAAAGTAAATATAAAATAGAAAAAAGATGACACTTAAATTTTTGTGAAAAAGGAAAGTATGAGATAACAACTACTTATATATATGGTTATAAAGATAAAAAATTTTACAAAACTTTTTGAGACTCCAAGCTTTTGAAATTTAGTTATTAATTATAACTAAAAACAAATTCGTTTATTCTTAGAATTAATTTATAAAAATAAAGGATACACTACTCGTATTCTAACTCTTCATGTTTTTTTTTTTTTAATTTCAACTCTTTATGTTTTTTTTTTTTAAAAAAAAAAAACTCTTTATGTTCTAATGGTTCATATTTAGCTTTTCTCATTATTAAATAATAACGTTTTCTCTAAAATTAATAAGAGAGAGAAACAATGAGAAGATTGAGTTTTTTTTTTTTTTTCTTCGAGAGAGATAGAGAGAGAGTGTGTGATAAAACTTAAATGAAGAATTTGAAGAGATAGGAGATAGTGTTTATTTAATTTTTTTTTTAAGAAGGAAAGAGAGTATTTAATTTAATTAGTATTTTTTAGAAGTTAAAATAAGAACATTTTAGATATTATATCTAAAAGTTGAAACTTTAAACATGACATTGTTGGAGATTTTAAAATTTATTAACTTGTTGAAAATTTATTTAATTAAAATATAACAATTTGCATATTTAATATTAATGTTGATATGAATTCATATATTAATAAATAATTTATATATTCTTTAAAAATACTAATCAAACATAGATTGATTTGTTTATTTTTTTCAATAGGTGAATTTCGATAGTTTTTTGTGGTTTTTGTTGAGCAAATAAAGTATTTATCTATTTTTAAATGGTTATATATTTTTAAATTGATTTCCAATATTTTAAAAAGAAAATTATTTATACCATATTTTTAATTTATTTTTCTAGAAAAATATATTTATTGTAATTTATTTTATTTTTGTATATTGTCATTTTCTTAGTGTGAAATAGCAAAATTGAATTTAGAAGGTCAATTAATTTAGGAGTTGATAGGATTTTATATTAAAGTTGTTTTTTTTGCAATCTCTTAAACTTAACTTAGGAGTTGATAAGATTGAGGGTTGAAATAAATTTTTTTTTCTTAGAAAATAATTTTTGTTGATCCCAATGATTTTTTTTGTTGAAAATATATGTACGGTCAACTTTTCAAACATGTCGATATTTCCATCATTTAAAAAAAATTGTAAAATATTTTAAATCTTATTTTAAATTTGTCTCCAAACTTTTATAATTTATTGAATAGTAATCATGAATTTAGAAAACTACAAACATAAACATAAACATCTGTTTTGTTTATTTATTTGATGATTATCATACATGACCATCTATTTAGAAAACCATATGTACCAAAATGAAAATTAAAAAAAAAAATCAATTTCATGTCATATAATTAACAAAAAATAAACGATAAAGACAAATTGATACAAAAAATTTAGAAGCTAAGAAAAGAAAGAACCAAATGCACATTTTAGTTTATCATTGTTGAGTGAGAAATTTCGGCCAATCACAAATTGCCACGTCATTAATTTGAATTAATGATAAAATAATTTTGGGACCAATTACAGATTTACACGTGTCCCTAAATTAAATTAATAGACATTAAAATTCGGCAAATCAAACAATGCCACTTGTCTATTATTGATACATAAGTCGAGTCCAATCAAATTATGCCACGTGGCAATTGGACTCGAGACTAATGTGACTCGAGATCATCGAAGAAATTGGGCTAAATTAAAATAATCCAATTTTATTAAAAATAAGTTGGATTAAAGCCCAAACATAGCCTAAGCTCAAAGATTGGGCCCAAGCCCAAGCCCATATGAGGTCCATCAAACTCTATAAATAGAGGAGGCCACCATTCATTTTGGGCATTCAGACAGAGTCAGAGAAGCCATAGCCCAGAGCATTCTCCCAAGGTCCAGAGTCTTCAAAAGTCAGAGAGTCCAAAGAATTCAGAAGATCCAAGATTCAGAATTCGGCCATCTCCAGACTCAGAAGATCCAACGACTGAAAGACTCCAAAGAATCAACCGTTTCTTCATCAAGATACAAGTTGAAGATCCAACATTCCTCCGTCTGAGATCAAGCTTGTCGGCCCTCAGATCAAACCCCATATTTTGAGAGAAAGCATCAGAGGATAAATATTAGAGATTGTAACACTTCTACATACAAAATCAATAATATCAAGTTCATTTCCACGAATTAAATTTCCCTTGTCGAAATCTCGTGTGAACAAATTGGCACGCCCAGTGGGACCATCTCTACCTCTCATCTCTTTTTCTCACAAAGAAATCATGACTTCCGAAGAAGCTTCTTCAAAGATCGCTGCTTCAAGCAACTCCTATGTGGGGCCAATTACTCGTAGTCGCTCCAAGGAAACCCAACACGAAGACAGCCAAACTCCTGTCATTGCAAACAAGATGCTGAGACGCATGACAGAATCTGCTCAACCTGAAATCGCCGCGGCAGAAAATCTGATGCTCGGCAAATTCATCTCTTCTTCTCAGCAACCAAACGAAACATCCGGTCCTGACGTGATGTCTGTTATGATGACTGATGCTGGAACTAGTGAAGAACGAATGGCTGAAGTTGAGAAGAAAATCAGCATGTTACTGAAGATAGTCGAAGAGAAAGACCAAGAAATCGCCTCTCTCAGGAACCAGATGGAAAGTCGGGATGTTGCTGAATCGAGTCAGACCCCTGCCATCAAAGACAAGGGAAAAATCATTGCACAAGATCAGTCACAACATTCCGCTTCTATTGCTTCACTGTCTGTTCAGCAGCTCCAGGATATGATCATGAATTCCATCAGAGCTCAATATGGTGGACCGACCCATAACTCTCTCTTGTATTCCAAGCCGTATACCAAGAGAATCGACAATCTGAGAATGCCTCATGGATACCAGCCACCAAAGTTTCAACAATTCGACGGGAAGGGCAATCCCAAGCAACACGTTGCTCATTTCGTCGAGACATGTGAAAACGCTGGTACTAGAGGAGACCAACTAGTCAGGCAGTTTGTACGAACACTGAAGGGGAATGCTTTCGACTGGTATACCGATCTTGAGCCTGAGACTATTGATAGTTGGGAACAACTTGAGAAAGAGTTCCTCAACCGCTTCTACAGCACAAGACGAACCGTTAGTATGACAGAGCTCACTAGCACTAAACAACGGAAAGGTGAACCGGTTCTTGACTACATCAACCGTTGGAGAGCTTTGAGTTTAGATTGCAAGGACAAGCTTACCGAATTGTCTGCTGTTGAAATGTGCACCCAAGGCATGCATTGGGGACTCCTCTATATCCTGCAAGGAATAAAACCCCGCACTTTCGAGGAGTTGGCAACTCGCGCTCATGACATGGAATTGAGCATTGCTACTAGAGGGAACAAAGATTCTGTTGTCCCCGAAGGCAGGAAAGAAAAGAAAGAAGTTAAAAATACTGAGAAAGCTACCAAAAGCACTACGAAAGAGTCAATGGTAGTCAATGCAGCTCCTTTCAAGTTTTCGTCGAAAGGAAAAGAAAAGAAGATAGAGAAACAACAAGAGGGAGGTGAAAGACGTCGTCTGACCTTGAAAGAAAGGCAAGAGAAAGTTTACCCTTTTCCAGATTCTGACATTTCAGATATGTTAGAACAACTCCTGGAGAAACAACTTATTGAGCTACCAGAATGCAAGCGACCAGAAGAGATGGGGAGAGTTAATGATCCCAACTACTGCAAATATCACCGAGTCATCAGTCACCCGGTGGAAAAGTGCTTCGTCCTGAAGGAGCTAATCTTGAAATTAGCTAAAGAAAAGAAGATTGAGTTAGATCTTGATGAGGTAGCTCAATCAAATCATGCGACGATAGCAACGAATCTGAATAACCAAGTAGCTCCAAGCCCAGTTCATGATTCAGTAGCAAGTTTGATCCAGTTCGGGACATTAGAGCCGATTGTTATTTGGCTTCAGCAAAAATCTGCAAGAGACATCTGCCAAGACCAACTTGAGTCTGTTGAAAATGAAGACGAAGGATGGACTTTGGTAACTCGTCGAAAGAAGCAAAAGAAACATTCCGCTCAAAGAGAACCTCACATGTTCCGAAACTACAGGAGAAAGAACATGTCACAAAAACAGAAAAGAAAGATAAAAGGTTTGAGAAAGCCTAAACTAGTTGTCGAAGAGAATCGAGATTTTGTTATGTCTCGACAACCAGTGACCCTTAAAGATTTCTTCCCGAAGAACTTTCTTAATGACTATCATGAGAACGTCCCAGAGATAGTCACATGTCATGTTGTCAATGCATTCGAAGAGGGTGATTCTTCCTCAAGTCCATCTCAAGTGATGACAAGGCCAGAAGATTCACCTTCATTTACAATAGAGGATTTGTTGTCACTTCCTCAAGCAACCAAAGATGCTATTGTTGAAACATTGATAGGTTCTAACGTTTCAGACGTCCCAGGCCTGCAAGAACACAAACGTGCCTCGTGTTATATGTCCATTAGCTTCGCAGATGAAGACTTGATGTTGGGATCGAAGCCTCATAATAGGCCCTTATTCGTCTCCGGATATATTCGAGAGCAAAAAGTTGGCCGAATTCTTATCGACGATGGATCTGCGGTGAATATAATGCCTAAGTCAACCATGACACAGATAGGAATTTCAATGGACGAACTATCAAATAGTAGGTTGGTTATTCAAGGCTTCAACCAAGGCGGCCAACGAGCAATCGGTATGATCCGTTTGGAGCTTGTTATTGGAGATTTGAAGGCCAACACTTTATTCCATATCATAGATTCCAAGACCACTTACAAATTATTGTTAGGTCGTCCTTGGATTCATGGAAATGGAGTAATATCTTCTACACTTCATCAGTGTTTCAAGTTCTATCAAGACGGTGTCAAGAAAGTTGAAGCCGATACTAATCCATTCTCAGAGGCAGAATCCCACTTTGCAGATGCAAAGTTTTATATGCAGAATGATAAAGCAGGAGAGATCATCCCAGGTGAGATTCCTCTGATTGAAAGTCAGAAAATAGAGCATCCAAAGAATGCGAAGAAGGATTCGATCAAAGAAGTAGATGCTTGTGAAATTCAATCAAAGGAAACATCCACTCACCCTGCAAAATCAAAAGCTCCAAAGGAGGAGGCATCAACAAATGCCCCTGTATTGCGCTACGTTCCTTTATCTCGACGCAAGAAAGGGGAATCACCATTCACAGAATGTTCAGGAATTTTGAAGGTTGGTGATGTGGAGATTCTAAAAGAAAATTTCACCACGCCTCTGACAGCAATCACCAAGCAAGAGATTCAGGAATCAAAGACGGATCGTACCAAAGTGACTTTGCCGGAAAGACGAACGAAGGCTGGATTTGATCCAAATGCATACAAACTCCTAGAAAAGGCAGGATACGACTTTTCAACTCATACTGAGTTTAAAAGTCCACAAATCTTCGATGGGAGATCTGAACCTTCTCCGACACAGAAGAAGCTCCAAAAAGAGGGTTATGCCATACCATCCTCGAGAGCCGGACTAGGGTACAATCCCCCAGAGCCAGTTCGTATAACCAGAAAATGGAAAGTTGTAGATGCACATCACATAACGATAGAAGAGATGGGCGATCCAGAAGATAAAAAGAATGATGATAGCCAGAAAATCTCTGTCTTCGATCGCATTAAAGCGCCGACTACTCGTCTTTCAGTTCATCAGCGGCTGAAATATTCATCTTCGGAAAAGGAAGGTCAGAGCAAAACTTCTACTCCTACCCGACGTTCAGTGTTTCAGCGTTTGAGTGTGTCTACATCAAAGAAAGTAGATGAACCACCAAGATCCGTGTTCGATCGCCTTCAAGCAACCTATGGCCAATGCAAGGGAAAGTTGAAAAGTCTTGAAACAGATGAATCCGACGAGATGAATGACAACAACGGATTTTCCAGTACTGTTCCTTCACGGATGAAGAGAAAACCTTTTATTCTCATAAATACAGAAGGTTCTTTAAAAGTAAAGCGACAGTTAGTCATTCTAACTAACCCTTCGAAGGTGAACCAAGAGCTTGAAGAAGAACATGTCAATTGCTGCCATATTTCTTTCGAAGAAATGCCAGATACTGAAATTTCTGAAGATGATGCTGAAGAAGCACCCGCATCGTTAGAAGATGGCAGTCAATCAACGATTGATGAACTCAAAGAGGTAAACTTGGGTACGACAGAAGAACCACGCCCGACATTCATCAGTGCGTCACTTAGTGCTGAAGAGGAACGTGAATACTTGAATTTGCTCGTTACATATAAAGATGTCTTCGCTTGGTCGTACAAAGAGATGCCAGGACTCGATCCAAAAATAGCAGTCCACCATCTTGCGATTAAACAAGGATATCGACCTATTAAGCAGGCCCAAAGGCGTTTTCGACCAGAGCTCGTTCCTCAAATTGAAATTGAAGTCAACAAGTTGATAGAGGCAGGGTTCATTCGAGAGGTGAAATATCCAACATGGATCGCAAACATTGTGCCAGTCAAAAAGAAGAACGGACAACTGCGTGTATGTGTGGATTTCCGTGACTTGAATAATGCATGTCCCAAAGATGATTTTCCGTTGCCCATCACTGAACTTATGGTCGACGCCACTACAGGACATGAAGCCTTATCTTTCATGGATGGATCATCAGGGTATAATCAAATTCGAATGGCCCTTGAAGATGAAGAGATGACGGCATTTCGAACTCCAAAAGGAATATACTGTTACAAGGTGATGCCTTTTGGATTAAAGAACGCCGGAGCAACTTACCAACGAGCCATGCAGAAGATCTTTGATGATATGCTCCACAAACGCGTTGAGTGCTATGTTGATGATCTCGTGGTCAAATCCAAGAAACGAGAGGACCACTTGCAAGATTTGAAGATAGTTTTTGACCGTTTGAGAAAGTACCAGTTGAAAATGAACCCTCTTAAATGTGCCTTCGGTGTGACATCAGGAAAGTTTCTTGGTTTCGTAGTAAGGCATCGAGGAATTGAGATCGACCAATCAAAGATTGACGCCATTCAGAAAATGCCAGAACCACGAAACTTGCAAGAATTAAGAAGTCTCCAAGGACGTCTGGCCTATATCAGAAGGTTCATCTCCAATCTAGCAGGTCGATGTCAGCCATTTCAAAGACTGATGAGAAAAGACACAACCTTTGAATGGGATAAAGCTTGTCAAAATGCTTTTGATAGCATTAAAAAGTATTTGCTTAATCCTCCCGTCTTAAGCGCTCCAATTGCAGGAAAACCGTTGATATTGTACATTGCTGCACAAGAAAGATCACTTGGGGCATTGCTCGCTCAAGAGGGAGAGAAAGGCAAAGAAGGTGCTTTGTATTATCTAAGTAGAACTTTGAATGGGGCAGAGCTAAATTATTCACCCATCGAAAAGATGTGCCTTTCACTTTTCTTTGCCATTGACAAACTGAGACATTACATGCAAGCCTTCACGGTGCACTTGGTGGCAAGGGCTGATCCGATCAAGTATGTCTTGTCTAGACCAATTATCTCAGGGAGGTTGGCTAAGTGGGCGATCTTACTTCAGCAATACGACATTGTCTATGTTTCGCAAAAGGCGGTGAAGGGGCAAGCCTTGGCAGACTTCTTAGCCGACCACCCGGTACCGTCAGACTGGAAATTATCTGAAGCCTTGCCTGACGAGGAGATATTCTACATTGAATTGGCCGAGCCTTGGACTATGTATTTTGACGGAGCAGCTCGAAGGAATGGCGCAGGGGCAGGAGTAATATTCATTTCGCCTGAAAAACACATGTTGCCATATAGCTTCACATTTGGAGAAGCGTGCTCGAACAACGTCGCTGAATATCAAGCGCTCATCATTGGTCTTCAAATAGCCAAAGAGATCGGGGTGACGTACATTGAAATTTTTGGAGATTCAAAATTGATAGTCAATCAATTATTGCTCCAATATGAGGCAAAACATGAAGATTTGATACCTTACTTCAATTACGCCAGACAATTATTGGAAAAATTCGAGAGTGTGACGATAGAACATGTTCCAAGATCTGAAAATACAAAGGCTGATGCATTGGCAAATTTAGCCACTGCTCTGACGATTTCAGAAGGTGAAGTTCTAAGCATTCCACTCTGCCAAAGATGGGTCGTGCCTCCAACTGAAAAGGATAGTCAAGAAACGAATGCAATATCTGTCTATGTGATTGAAGAAGAAGATTGGCGACAACCGATTATAGATTACCTACAGCATGGAAAGCTTCCTGTCGAGACGCGTCATAAGACTGAGATACGAAGAAGAGCATCTCGATTTATCTACTACAAAGATACCCTATATCGTCGCTCATATGAAGGCCTTTATCTTCGATGTTTGGGAAAAGATGAATCAGTGCAGGCATTAGAGGAAGCACATTCAGGTGTTTGTGGAGCTCATCAATCCGGGCCAAAGCTTCATTTTCAACTAAAAAGAATGGGCTACTACTGGCCTACGATGGTTCAGGATTCGATGCAATATGCAAAGAGGTGTGAAGCTTGTCAATTTCACGCCAACTTCATACATCAGTCGCCAGAGCCGCTCCACCCAACTGTAGCTTCATGGCCATTTGAAGCTTGGGGGCTTGACCTTGTTGGTCCTATAACACCAAAATCATCGGCAGGACACTCTTATATCCTTGCAGGAACTGATTATTTCTCAAGATGGGCTGAAGCTGTTGCATTAAAAGAAGCAAAGAAAGAAAATGTAGCAGATTTTGTTCGTAATCATCTCATTTATCGATATGGCATTCCTCATCGCATCGTGACAGATAATGGAAGACAGTTCTCTAACAGTTTGATGGACAAGTTATGTGAAAAGTTTGGCTTCAAACAATATAATTCGTCTATGTACAATGCTGCTGCGAATGGGTTGGCCGAAGCATTCAACAAGACATTATGCAACTTGTTGAAGAAAGTAGTCTCCAAGACAAAGAGAGACTGGCAAGAAAGAATTGGTGAAGCGTTATGGGCGTACCGGACCACTTATCGTACTCCAACAGGAGCCACACCCTACTCTCTCGTCTATGGAGTAGAAGCTGTTCTCCCTCTAGAAAGAGAGATTCCATCGTTGCGAATGGCGGTGCAAGAAGGTTTGACTGTGGAAGACAATGCTAAGTTACGTCTTCAAGAGTTAGAAGCATTAGATGAGAAAAGACTGGATGCTCAACAAGCTTTGGAATGTTATCAAGCGCGCATGTCTAAAGCTTTCAACAAAAAGGTACGACCTCGTTCATTTCAAGTTGGTGAGCTCGTACTCGCAGTTCGAAGACCTATCATCACGACTCGACATACAGGACACAAGTTTACACCTAAATGGGACGGACCCTACGCTGTGAAAGAAGTCTACACAAATGGAGCATACAAGATAGTTGACAAAGACGGACTAAAAATTGGCCCAATCAACGGCAAGTTTCTCAAGAAATATTATGCTTAAAATGTAATACTCCTTATCGTAAGAGTATAAACTACATGATACTCCTGGCCCGCATGAGTTAAAAAGGTGAACAGCCAAAAAAAAAAAAAAAATCAAATTTGTACCTTGAACTACGTTATGACTTGATCCCTTTTCTTCAAGGGTACGTAGGCAGCTTAAAGAAAACTTTAAGTTCAGTCCCTGCAAACAAAAAAGCAAAGTGCCATAAATATTGGAGCATGATAAAACAAATTGAAGAAGTTCATCCCTACTGGGGGCAACACAACGGGTTGAAGACGTACATTGTTGTGAATGAAATGTTATGAATTGAGTGCATAAAAAAGGGTTTCGTTCTTCAAGTTTGGCAATTCACTCACTTCAAGTTTGGCATCTCGTCTCAAGTTCGGTGTTTCGCTTCTTCAAAGTTTGGCGTCTCACCCCTTCAAGTATGGCGCCTTGTTTCCTCAAGTTTGCATTCTCCATGGTGGTAGCTGACGGCTTCGCTTCGTCTTCAAAAGAAACTATAGTCATCAAAGTGACTGGTCTAGACAGGCGGTGAAGTCACTGCATGTGAAGCTGATGACGACCGTGGTGACCACCCCTGCAGGAAACTAAAGTCATCAAAGTGACTGGTCTAGCAGAAGTGCATCACTGAAGGCGAATCTGGTGAGTACCCCTGCAGGTTACTCAGATCACCCAATAAAATGGGGACTGGTCTAGCAGGAGTGCATCACTGTAGGCGAATCTGGTGACTACCCCTGCAAGTTACTCAGTTCACCCAATAAAATGGGGACTGGTCTAGCAGGAGTGCATCACTGAAGGCAAGTCCGATGACTACCCCTGCAGGTTACTCAGATCACCCAATAAAATGGGGACTGGTCTAGCAGGAGTGCATCACTGTAGGCGAATCTAGTGACTACCCATGCAGGTTACTCAGATCACCTAATAAAATAGGGACTGGTCTAGCAGGAGTGCATCACTGAAGGCGAATCTGGTGACTACCCCTGCAGGTTACTCAGATCACCCAATAAAATGGGGACTGGTCTAGCAGGAGTGCATCACTGTGGACGAATCTGGTGGCCACCCCTGCAGGTTACTCAGATCACCCAATAAAATGGGGACTGGTCTAGCAGGAGTGCATCACTGTAGGCGAATCTGGTGACTACCCCTGCAGGTTACTCAGATCATCCAATAAAATGGAGACTGGTCTAGCAGGAGTGCATCACTGTGGACGAATCTGGTGGCCACCCCTGCAGGTTACTCAGATCACCCAATAAAATGGGGACTGGTCTAGCAGGAGTGCATCACTGTAGGCGAATCTGGTGACTACCCCTGCAGGTTACTCAGATCATCCAATAAAATGGAGACTGGTCTAGCAGGAGTACATCACTGTGGACGAATCTAGTGACCACCCCTGCAGGTTACTCAGATCACCCAATAAAATGGAGACTGGTCTAGCAGGAGTGCATCACTGTGGACGAATCCGGTGGCCACCCCTGCAAGTTACTCAGATCACCCAATAAAATGGGGACTGGTCTAGCAGGAGTGCATCACTGAAGGCGAATCTGGTGACTACCCCTGCAGGTTACTCAGATCACCCAATAAAATGGGGACTGGTCTAGCAGGAGTGCATCACTGAAGGCGAATCTGGTGATCACCCCTGCAGGTTACTCAGATCATCCAATAAAATGGAGACTGGTCTAGCAGGAGTACATCACTGTGGACAAATCTGGTGACTACCCCTGCAGGTTACTCAGATCACCCAATAAAATGGGGACTGGCCTAGCAGGAGTGCATCACTGTAGGCAAATCTGGTGACTACCCCTGCAGGTTACTCAGATCACACAATAAAATGGGGACCGGTCTAGCAGGAGTGCATCACTGAAGGCAAGTCTGATGACTACCCCTGCATGTTACTCAGATCACCCAATGAAATAGGGGACTGGTCTAGCAGGAGTGAAATCACTGCAAGTGAATTTGGAAACGATTGTTGCAAGATGTTTACACATTCAAACAAGAAAGAAGCAAATTGCAGTAATATATGTGCAAAAAAAAAAAAAAAAAAAAAAAAAAAACACAGCTCTATGAAACGGTCAAAGCAATAGGTGCACATGCCATAAGGACACCAGTGGAATATATGCATATTTAAAAAATATTATTGAATATGTATATACCTTTTAGAGGGTGGTCAAAAAGTGATGTTGTCCAAGGAGATCGTCAGGTAAATTTGTTAATTTCAATTCCTATAAAAGAAAGGAATATAATTAGCAAATAATAATTAAGAAAAAAAAAAGTCAAAAGGTGTTTTACAAAAAAAAAAAAAAAGGGGGCATAGCCACGAAGAAAAAAAAAAAAAAAAAAAAAAACTCATATACATGTGTGCAAAAGAGAAGAAGAGGGGGGCGTTCAGCGAAAAAAAAAAATGGAGCTGGCGGCGATAAAAAAATAAAAAAATAAAAATGTTGAGATTCAAAAGCTCATACACACGAAAATAGCAGAACAAGAGGCGACAAAATTGTTATAGAAAAGTTGAATTTGCGGTACACACAAAAAAGAAAAAAAAATTGTAATGTGTTTGTGCATTTATGTGTATATATAAAAAAAATATATTGGAAATTCACAATAATCATTATGTCATGTCATGTGTGTGTGAAAGCAGTTGAAGCACCGGCGGTAAAATAAAAAAAATTAAAAAAAAAAAAAAAAAAAAAAAAAAAAAAAAGAAAAAGAAGTTGCGGCAATAGGTTAAAAAAATGTAAAAGCGGCAGCCATCCTATGCAAGTATGTAAAATATTTTTTTTTTTTTTTGTTTTTCTAAAAAACAAAAGTTTTAAATGGATTTTGTTTTCAAAAGACTTGCCGTATGGTGTATGTATGTTAAAAAAAAAAAAAAGACAGCACTCAAACCTAAAAATAAAAAAAAATAAAAAAAAAAAAAAAAAACTTGCAAATGCATGCAAAAAAATAAAAGAAAAGAAAACTTGCATTTTTTTTTCCTTTTGTCTTTCGGTACAACACAGTGCAACAACAAAAAAAAATGTTGAAATTGCAGCAGTAGTTTTTTGTAAAGATAATGAAAGATTTTTTAAGGTTATTTGACTTACCGACGGCGCAATGCAAAGGCACGAAGGGAGGTTATTGCTCGAATTCAAGGCCTACACAAAGAAAAAAATACATGAGCATTCAAAGTCAAATGAAGAAAAGAAGAATTAAAGAGGAGAATTTCTCTTACCTAGGTTTCTTGCTTGAATGGCTTTGTGTCTTGGCCTATGCAACCTATTCAATTTATAAGGGAAAAATTAGGTCAAACACATAAGGAAAAGTTTATTCTTGGCCAAGGAAATTCTTGCCTAATCAAATATGGAAAGGAATTTCCTACTATTGCCATTAAGGTAAACAAAAATTTTGCCTCCAAATTACATGAATCAAGAGAGAATTTTTGGCCTAATCAAATATGGCAATGAATTTCCTACAATTGCTATTTAAAAAAAAAAAAAAAATTTGCCTCCAAATTACATGAGTCAAGAGAGAATTTTTGGCCTAATAAAATTGACAAGCCAAGAGACTTCCAATTCTTGTTCAAAGTACCTATCTACCTCCAAATTCATGTCCGAGGTAGAAGAAAAAAATTATTATCGCAATTTTGGCTAAAATTAATTTTCCAATTTCAAATTAATATTGGAAATCAAAATTCAAAATTTGGCCAAAATCAATGTTGGTAGCGAAAATGAAATTATTTGGAATTGTAACTTAATATTCTGATTAATTTCGTCTATCGACATAAATTAAAGTTATGACTAAACGTCATATATTTTTCTCACAAATCATGCTTTTCAAAATCCATGCACGCATATAGGTGCATAAATTTCGAAAAGGGGGCATTTGTTGAGTGAGAAATTTCGGCCAATCACAAATTGCCACGTCATTAATTTGAATTAATGATAAAATAATTTTGGGACCAATTACAGATTTACACGTGTCCCTAAATTAAATTAATAGACATTAAAATTCGGCAAATCAAACAATGCCACTTGTCTATTATTGATACATAAGTCGAGTCCAATCAAATTATGCCACGTGGCAATTGGACTCGAGACTAATGTGACTCGAGATCATCGAAGAAATTGGGCTAAATTAAAATAATCCAATTTTATTAAAAATAAGTTGGATTAAAGCCCAAACATAGCCTAAGCTCAAAGATTGGGCCCAAGCCCAAGCCCATATGAGGTCCATCAAACTCTATAAATAGAGGAGGCCACCATTCATTTTGGGCATTCAGACAGAGTCAGAGAAGCCATAGCCCAGAGCATTCTCCCAAGGTCCAGAGTCTTCAAAAGTCAGAGAGTCCAAAGAATTCAGAAGATCCAAGATTCAGAATTCGGCCATCTCCAGACTCAGAAGATCCAACGACTGAAAGACTCCAAAGAATCAACCGTTTCTTCATCAAGATACAAGTTGAAGATCCAACATTCCTCCGTCTGAGATCAAGCTTGTCGGCCCTCAGATCAAACCCCATATTTTGAGAGAAAGCATCAGAGGATAAATATTAGAGATTGTAACACTTCTACATACAAAATCAATAATATCAAGTTCATTTCCACGAATTAAATTTCCCTTGTCGAAATCTCGTGTGAACAATCATAATAAACTTTTACATGACTATGAGATTTTAACCTATCTCTACTTCTTGTTCCTTTCACCTACACATGGAGGTTGGCAAAGAAGAATTGGAAGATTGCTCCCAAATGCATCTCAAGAGAAGTGAATCAGTGTTTTGCTCTACCTCGAATGATATCATCTTCTCAAAGTTACACCACCACTTTTTGTAGTCGTCAACTTGAATCTTATCGTCGTCATGGTTGTTGTTGTTCCTACCACCTTTGCCACCCATTTCAAATTTCAAAAATCATAGAGGATATGATTTTCTAGTTGTGAAGAATGTGCAAAAGGATTTGTCTATTTATATAGAAGGTTGAGAATAAATAAATTATAATTTTAAAAAATTAAAAATTAAAAGTAAATGAAAAGTCTTATTTGAATTTGAAACCATTAAAAGAGAAACAAAAGGTTTGTTATGAGAGTAATAAAAGCAAATAAATAATGATAAATGGAGAAGAAGTGAAATATGAAAGGATGTAAAAATGAGCCACAACCACTCGATCAAATGAAAAGTTGAGAGAGAGGGAGAGAAATTGTAGGGAAGTAGGTGGATGAGAGTGAAAATTGAAAAGTAATAAAGGTTTTTATAATTTATAAAAACTTTTTCAATTTCTACAAAATTGGAAGAAGTAATAAGGTACCTATTTGGAATTATGAAATTAACATTGGGACATAAGTGTCCAAAAATGATTCTCAAACTAAGCCACTTTTGGAGAGAAATTGTAGGGAAGTAGGTGGATGAGAGTGAAAATTGAAAAGTAGTAAAGGTTTTTATAATTTATAAAAACTTTTTCAATTTCTACAAAATTGGAAGAAGTAATAAGGGACATATTTGGAATTATGAAATTAACACTGGGACATAAGTGTCCAAAAATGATTCTCAAACTAAGCCACTTTTAAGATAGTAAGATAAGATAAGATTAGTATAAAATGATATTTTTTTTTAAAAGAAGGTATGAATAAAAGTACAAATGTAGAAGAAATTTTTATGGACAACATTACCCTCAATTTTTTATATAATGCCCATATTATCCTTAAATTCTATTTTTCCACCATTTTTTTAAAAAAGTGAATTTACGACATCCATGTATAGAATAAATGAGTTAAAGTATTTAAGTGTAAATATTGAGTAACAATGAAATTTTAATTATTTATTCAGTTTTTTTAATAATAATGTAAAATGTTAAAATTAGAATATAAAGATAATAAAAAATGTCCATTCATTTCTGTAAATTAATTAAAAAAATATGAGTTACTTATTATTAATAATAAATGAAATTTCAAAGCTTGGGGAATTTCAAAGTTTTTTTTTCTAATAACTATTTTATCTCCTACAACTATATATAAAAACCTATTTTTTCTACTTTTATGTTTGACACAAACTTGAGTCTTTCTTTCTTCTTAAGTTGTTTTTCTCCTTTAGACACTATATTCCTCTTCAATAATTTATCTCATTTAATTTGACAAATCTCTCTCTTAATCAATTGTGTGATGGATATTAATTTTAAAAACTTTCATTTGAGTATTTAATTAAAAAATATTTGTACCTTAATTTTTTAAGTAGATGAATTTCTATATTTAAAAAAAAAATCTTATTAAATGACTTTTCATTTCTAAAATTAAATAGATCCTGTTATACTCTGGTTTTAAAAAAAATATTCAAATTATCTTTTTCTATTTTAAATAAAAACTCAAACGTTAAAAAAAATAATAATAATAAAAAAAACCTGATCATCATAAAAAAAAAAACACTGTTCACTTGGATAAAAAAAAATACATAACGTATAAAACACGTGCTAAAATACTAGTATATCTATACTATATATAAAAGAGGCAAGAGGGGAGAATCTTTCCCTTCCTATTTTGCCCTTACATTTTTAATAAATTCCTATTTTGCCCTTCAATGATAAGACATGACTCTTCGAGTTGAGGTGTCCGTTGAGAAAAATGTTGAATAGTTGCAATGTATATTGGTATAGGACATGATTGTTCAAGAATTACGGTGTGACTCTTCAAGTGTATGTGTCTGTTCATTCAAATGTGTGTAATTAATATCGACGAGACACGATACATCAATAGATGCGCATTCATTCGTGTATGAATACAATCCATGCATAAAAGCATTGAACTATGTTATATAATTATTTTTTTCGAGTTCTTAATTTATTATCTTCCATGTGTTATTCATAGATAAGTGACTTTTTGCAAAGCATGTTGTTGTTGAGATTCATGAATTTCGTAGTTATATTATTTGTATATTTAGATTCAAGAGTTGTTATTTTATGAATTGCACCAAGGTCCTTTGAGGGATTTTGATACAGTGGAAGTGATTACACAACAGTAGGGTATTCTTTCTTGTATGATTGTGATTTAAACGGTATATATGAAACATCATGAAAAATATGAAATCATCAAAATGAAAATTGCTTGTCATATATGTTTTACAATATCAAAATATTAACATATCATTTAATAACTTAATTATTTGCATAAAATTTCACTTCGTACTATATATATATATAGGAAATTTCATGAAAAAGTGATAATATGAAAACATTAAAATAATTCTTGCAATGAGTAACTTTTAAAAATTTATTAAAACAAAAAATATATGATGTTTACTTATTACATACTAAAAAAGTACTATTTTCTCTTATTTTAATTTAAAACTACAATATTTCACGTGCAATGCACGTGTTTCTTGACTAGTATATATAAAAGTGTGAATGTGGAAGAAACTTTTTTTGGACAATTATATCCCTCAATTTTTCTTAAATACCTAATTTGTCCTTTTTAATTGAAATTTATTTAAAAAATACAAATAATTTTATGTTAAAAAATGACCAATAATCCTTTTAAATCAAATCTAACCATTAATTCATTTATTTGTCTTTTAATGCCTTAAATCTCTCCATCTACGGTTGTCAAATAAAAAATATGTCTATGTACCTTTTAAAAGACAATTAATTAATTAAATGAATGCTTCTCAAAAAAAAAAAATAATAATTAAATGAATGTGTAAAAATCTTACCTTTTAAATGAAAATTAATTAATTAAATGATATCATAAAAAGAAAGTCATTAATCAACAAAAATTGATGACGGTTGCTTTCCATTTTTTAAGGTATAAATAACTCTTCTTCCCCTCCCCTACGTCTCCCTCTCCCTTTTCCTTCTCATCTCTTCTTCTGTTGTTATTATTATTATTATTTTTTTTTGAGAAAGGTTATTATTATTATTATTATTATTATTATTATTTTGAGAATGAAGATTTAGAGAATTATATTGCATTTTGAACTTCTACTTCTAAATTGTATTGATGATTGCTTTAGTCATGTGTTACTTTTATTTGATTCAGGTTTTTTGTTTGACAAAGGATGCAAATTTTGTTATGATTGTAGAAAAATTAATGATATATTTTGTTTATATTTTATTCAAAATCTTGTTATGCTTCCACCAAACATTAGATTAATTTTATATGTAACATTTGTGTATAAAATTGGATTCGATATTTTTTATAGGGAAAAATACACTTTTAGTACCTGAGGTTTGGGTTAGGTTTCATTTTGGTCCCTGAGTTTTCAAACTCAATAATTTGGTCCTTGAGGTTTGGTTTTAATTTCGTTTTAGTCCCTCTATCCATTTTTCCGTTAAAAACTAACGGTTTACTGATGTGACATTATTGTTTTATTTTTTTAAAAAATAATTTTGAATTTTTTAAATATAAATATATTTAAAATAATAAAAATATTATTATTTTAATTTTTTTTTACTTATTCTCTCTTCTCTCTTCTACTTCTTCCTCAAGTTCTTCATGTTGTTGCTTTCTTCAGCATAACTCTAGGCGAACGGCGGGTGGCCGGCAACTGCAGCTCGTCGGTGGCGGTCAGTTGCCGGCGCCGACTTTTTTTTTTCTCTTCTTTTTTTATTCTTCTCTTTTCTATTCTTCTCCAACTGTTCTTTTCTTTAAAAAAAAAAACGAAACAAGGAATGTTCGTCCCTTCGCCGTTCGTCTATTCTTCCTCGCTCACGTCGTTCGTCCCTTTGCTGTCTGGGTTTCGTCCCTTCGCCGTTCATTCGTCCGTTCGTCCCTTAAGTTAAAAAAAAAGGATCGAAGGGGGTCAGAGAAGACGCCGCCTCGAGCTTCAGACCCACAAACTCGCACCGTTTGAGTTTCGTTCCGTTCGTCACTTCCCATCGTGAAGCTTTCCAAGCTTCTCGACCCGCCGGAGAACGCGTTTGTGGGTCAGCCGTCTTCAGATCTAGCAGTAGCAAGCTTTAGACGAGTCTGAGTTTGTGCTCGAAAGACCCACGGCTGCTGAAAATGGAAGACCCACGCACGTCAGTCTTCAGATCTAGTAGTTTTGAAAAGAAAACCCATAAATTGAAGACCACACCTCCTTCAGATCTAGGTTTTTAAAACAACATTTAAAAAAAAAAAAAAAGAAAGAAAGATGGGAGAAAAGGGAAAAAAGAAGAAGGAAAAGAAGAGAATGAAAAAAAAAAGTCACCGGCGGTGGCCGACCGCTGGTGACCACCGCTCGCCGGCCACCCATCTGCAGAAGAAGGAAGAAGGCCATCTGCAGAAGAATGAAGAAGAAGAAAGGGAGGGGAAGGAGAGAGAAGAAGTAAAAAGAATAAACAATAATATTTTTATTAATTTAATATATATATATATATTTTTTTAAACATAATATAATTTTCTTTTAAAAAATAAAAATATATATTTTTAAATAAAAAAGAGGTACCACGTCAGCTTTCCGTTAAATTTAACGGAAAAATGGATGGAGGGACTAAAATGAAACTAAAATGACCAAAATAAAGCCTAACCCAAACCTCAGGGACTAAAAGTGTATTTTTCCCTTTTTTTTTTTTTTTATATGCAAGCATTTTGAGTGGTGATGGTTGTTTAGTCACCTAGGTATTGTCGAGACTTGAACTAAGTTGTAAAGATCAAGGGACAACGATCAATGAGTGGCGAGTAGAGGAGAACAAGTCATATGAAATCTCACGAATGATGAAAACCTTCCAAATGAAACTGTTGGACAGAGAAAAGAATCACGCAGAGAGAAATCGTGAATGAAAAGAGGTAGGAGAGAGAAACAATGATGAGGAGAAAAAATGTTAAGTTACTTTTTTTTTTTTTTTTTTTTTTTTTTTTTAAATTTAATGGAGATTACAGTGAAGCAAAAGACAACAAAAGAAAAATAATCGTGAGTTTAGCGGTAATTGACATGTAACATCGACCAAAAGATAAGAAGTTCAAATCTCTCACTTTAAATATTGTTGAAATGAAAAAAAAAATCAAAATGAATGGACAAGAACACCAAAATAGCAAAAAGTTCTTTAAGTGGCATGTTTGAGTTTTCACATAAACTTTCACCATTCATATCATTTATTCTTTTTCTGTTTGTTTTTTTTTAATACCACATTGTTTCTTCTTGCAACCCAATGGCTAACAAATTTCATGTGGCATCAAATAAATTTAATTCAATAATATTAATTAAAAATAAACAAAAATATCACATTTTTTTTAATCATTTCAATATCCGTTGCTTTCGATTAGATTAGAATTTATAAAAATTAATTTGTCTAATAATCCAACCATAGAATTAATTCCTTAACCATTTCTCATATTTTCCATTTAAGATAGTTTTAGGTTAGTCAATACCATTCATTTTAATATTTTTACATTGTATATTAGAAAATCTTGTTTTATAATTCATTAAAAAGCACATGAGTTTTTTTTTTTTTTTTAGTCTAGCATGAGAATATTTTTTAAAAATTGCAACAATTATGGTAACTCAAGTCCCAATTTAATAGAATTTAAAGTTTATGGAGTAAAACTCAAAACACCTTGCAAAATTCATAGATAAAAATAGTTTTTTTTTTTTTTTTTTTACAACGATGCAAATCAAACATTTCCAAATAAAATTTTCAATGTTTTTAAGCCACGTGCATAGCACGTTAAAAAGATCTAGACAATATTGACCTTAGTTTTTTATATATTACCTAAATTGTTCTTAATATTTTTTAAAAATAGACAATATTGACCTTGGTTTTTTTTTATATACTAGTCAAGTAACACGTGCAATGCACGTGGAATTTTGTAGTCTTAAATTAAAATAAGAGAAAATAGTAGTTTTATTTTAGTATATGTAATGTAATAAACAAATATCATATAACTTTTGCTTTAATTACCATAAACTTCTAAAAGTTAGTGATAAAAATAAACGATTTCTTATTATATAGCATGTATATAGACATAATAGTAGCACACATGTACATTGCATGTTTTTTTTTATAAAAAATTTAAACTTTGACAGGAAGTTTAATATTTATTTTATAAAAAATAAAAAATAAAAATAAAACAATATGAAATTGTAGCAACCGGTGTTTTTTTTTTTAAATAAAAAAAAAAAAGAAATGGAGAAAAAGGGGAGTGGGCAGCCGGTCAAAGGGGGGAAAGGAAAAAAGGGGGGAAACTTTCCCCCCAATTTTCGGTCAAAGTGACCGTTTGTAAAAAAAAAAAAAAAAAAAAATCAGTTTTTTTTCCCTCTCTCCCCGACTCTCTTTCTCTCCCTCGAGTTCTCTCTCTCTCTCGTTCGGTCTCTCCCTCGCACGCCCTCAGTTTCACGCCGCCGCCGCCGCAGCGCCTCCGCCACTCTCAGCCGCCGCTCGTCCGTCGACGCCGCCGCCATACTTCCGTCGCCGGTACTCTCTCTCTCTCTCTCTCTCTTGCGTTTCTTTCTCTCTCTCTCTTGCGTTTCTCTCTCTCTCTAACCCGTCTTTCGGTCTCTCCCTCGCACGCCTTCAGTCCCACGCCGCCGCACTCCACCGCCGCGAGCCGCCGCCGCCACTAGCGTCTTCGGGCTCGTTCGTTTTTCAGATTTGTTCGCCGCCGCCATTCGAAGCTTCAGCTTTGTTTCTAAAGAACTATTTGAGGTAAGGGAGTTGTAAGTCATAGTTATTGGATTTTTTTATGCCTTAGTGAAATACCCATTAACGTTGGATCTTAATCTAAGGTGCCCGTAGCGTTTGGGGGCCGAGTTGTCGAATCGGAGCGAAACTTGGAAGTTGGACAGCAAGTAGTGTTTCTGTTTTAGGTGAGTTTCCGACTTTGGGTAAGTGAACTAAGTTAAGTTTTGAATGATTTAATTGTGTTAAAAGAGTACCCATTAATATTAGCTATTGATTTCTAGTTACCCACAACGTTTGAAGGCCGAATTGTTGAATTGGAGCGAAGTTGGAAATTGGACAGCAAGCAGTAGCTTCATTTGGGTGAGTTTTCGGCCCTCTCAAGTCTAGTGCTTTAGGAAATTTGTTAAGTTTGGTGTGCCAATGGTGTGTGAATATATATTTATGTATGTTTTATGTGTTAATAGACGAGTATTTCGCATCACGTGGTTGGTGTTGTATCGAGTCGTTGGGGGATTTTCGATCAAGCGTAGTATCTCAAGTAAGTAGCCGTTGGAATAGATTCTCTGCTTTAAACTCATTTAAATTGAGTATGGTTGCTATAGCGTGAGTTGAATTTAAACCTTAAGTTGTCCCTTGGAATGTAAGTAGCCATTTTGAATTTAAGCTCTAAGTGTCGCCGTTGGGTTAAACCAAGCATGGTTGGTCCTTTATTTCTTGGAAGCATGGAACTAGTTAAGAATGTCTGAGTTAATGGTCGCATATTAACTTTTGTCGTTGTGTAAGTAGTTATTTGGGAATAAGGATTTTGATTATGTTATGTGGCGTGTTAGTGGATTGAGTGAGTAGCTTTTTGGGCATGAAGTTGTTGTTTTGGAATCATTGTATGCTTGTTGGTAGCGAATTGAAGTTTTGGTTAAGTTTCATGCTTTGGTCAAATATCCCTTGGAACGTTGTATGCTTGTTTGAATATGGTTTAAGTGTCGTTTACTTGGACATGCATTAAGTGTTGCTATGCTTGTAGGACTAAGTAAGTATGTTTGGAATGTTTGATTTATGATTGTTCTGGATTGTGTTCATGTTATGGAGGATGGGTTAAATGTTCGTTGGAGTTGTGATTGGAGTTGGATTGTGATTCTGACTTGATTGTGTTCATAGAAGCGTATATTCTTACTTCCAGGTGCAAGAAAAAATTTTGGGTTCCCTCTGCGTACGTCGTTATGCTGCCGAATTTTCGGTAGCCTCATGACGACTTAGGAATTTTATTTACCTTGAGGGAAAGGATTAGGAAAGTGAAGGGAATAGGCTAGTGCCTTAGACGAGGGACGTGTCAATTAAACACCTAGGATTGAGATGTAATAGACTGAAATGAGGGGCTTAATGGGCGGGACTTGGCTTCGCAGTCTAGGTGCCATTTACTAACTGTGGAAGTAAATTCCTGACTTAAACCCATGAACGCTCCACCAGTGAAATGGTAGCTTAGAGCGCTACGCGCCTATTAGTGCCTTGAGGGATGAGACTTAGCTCCACTGACTGGGTGCCATCTACCATCAGTAGGAGTAGAGACCTCCCAAAACTCCCACTTGTGCACTATCAGTGAGTTGGCAAACTTATATATTTATAGGTGTACTAATTGAACACGAGACCCGAACTGAAATGAAATGAAATGAAATGAAATGATATGAAATGAGATGACCTAACCCTGAGGCCTTTAACTCGAATAAGATGTTAAAACTTTTATTGCTACTTACTGAGTATTTTCTTAAATACTCATTCTTTTCCCTTACACACAACTGCAGGTAGAGGTAAAGGTGTACAGAACGTGTGACGGAGAGCTGCTGGGCCATGGATCTCCTTTAGTTTAAGTCTTCCGCATTTTTTTTCGTTTTGGAATTTCCCTTTGAACTTGTATTGAATGATTTACGTTTTATTCCGTTTTTAGTTTGTTTGATTTACTAAAGGTTTTGTTGTTCTGTTTTAAACTGGGATCCCAGATTTAAATGTTTCGCAAATTTCTAAGTACGATTTCTTTATATGGAAATTTTCCGCCGTTCTTAGAAGTAGAATGAAATGCATGTAGTAACGGCCTTAGGATCTAGGCATGAAAAGTAGGGTCGTTACAAAATTCTACTAACACTTAATTTTTAAAAAGTCAAGTAGTTTCTAAAATCAAATTACTATATGTGAAATTGTATTTTCTAAGATTTTAAAAAAAAATTATAATATAAGTTGTAAGCAAAACAATAAGGATTACCGATCTACTCTAAAATTTAAGTAGTTAATGTTATTACCTAGATAATTAATAGTATTAAAAAACCTTTCCACTAAAACCAATTACATAAATTTAAATATAAATATTAAAAGTTCTTGTATTTGTGATTAATGAACAAAAAAATTAATATATTTAATTAGAAAATTGGAAGTGTGTTCAATTATTTTGGTATTTGAAAATTTTAATTTCATTTAAAATTATGCATGCATTTATTAATTAATAAGTATTTTAAGGAATAACTTTATAATTTTTAGGCTACTAAGTTTTATTTTTATTTTTATCATTTTTTGACTTCTAAGTTTCCTTACCTAAAATGTAATATTAGTTTGTATGTTAAATTACAAATTTGGTCATACATTTAGGCAATTTTATTTTGGTCATTGTGGTTTTAAAAGTTTCAATTTAGTCTCAATAGTTTGAACATAGCTTCAATTTTGTCCTTATGGTTTGACTTAGTTTCAATTTGTCCCTTATGATTTAATTAAATTTCACAAGTCGTCCCTAAATTGTATTTTACCAACTTGAAAATCCCGTTTTTTCTTTTTATTTTTACCTAACCCTAAACTCCAAGTCAATCAACTAACACAATTACTTAAATAGAAATTTGCTACATAAAAAAAATTGGCCGCACAATATAATAACGACAAATAAAACTACAATGTGATAAGCAAAACATGCTCGTAAATAAAATAAACATCTTAGAGAAAAATCATTTAGGATACAAACATTCTAAATTCAAAATGCAACAAACAAAAGTAATCTCTCTTGAAATTCGATACATTTTAAACAACTAATTGAGTTGGGAATATAACTAAATTCTATTTTTTTTTATAGAAAAGATACTTTATTTAAGTATGTGAGCAACATACACGAAGAAGCGTACAAAAAAGCCTTCCAATTTAGAGATATAGAAAGAGCATCATAATTGGAATATAACTAAATTCTATTAAATACAAAAATTAGCATGTTGAGATCTAAGAACGTGTAATGCAATCTTTAAAAAATTATATTTACTTAAATGAATTTATGATTGATCCAAAATTGTATTTACTTCAAAGAAATTATGTGGATGTAAATAACATTTGATGACATTAGAAAAATAAAAATGGATAGATAACCATACTACTTCTTCATCGACGACCAAAATAAATTTATGAATTCTCAAGGTTTTAATGTGACGCAGTCAATGGTGTTTCCTTCACGAATAACACAAACTTGTAATTTTTCCTTTTTTTTTTGGAAATTCTTTAGTTCTTGTACAAAATAAGAAATTTTCCTATAGTTTGATTTTTTTTAATTATATATTTTCTTTTTATCGTAGATCGCACCTATATACGAATGGATGCATCAATTCAATGTGTAACCATCTCCATATGAACAATCGCATCTCATCAACATCAATTATACCTATTGGACAAATTTTCATATAGTTTGACATTTTGACAATTATGTATTTTCTTTTTATCATGGGTCACACCTATACACGAACAGATGCACCAATTCAATATGTAACCATCTCTACATGAACAGTTGCATCCCGTCGACATCAATTGCACCTATTGGACTCAATGACACTTACACTCGAATAGTCGTGTCCCTTCAACAAAGGGTAAAATAGGAATTTATTTAAAAAGTAAGGGCAAAAGAGGAAAGCAAAAATTTTCCTCCTTAAGCCCCTTTTATATATGGTATAGATTACCTAAATTGTCCTTAATATTTTTTAAAAATACTAAATACTCACATCACTATGTAAATGTTTGATTTTTTTTTTAAAAAAAAAAAAAAATTAGTAATGAGTTATGGGTTATAATCCCTTTAATGAACACTGATGAATTATTTTTTTTAAATAAATGATGTATTTGTTGTAAATATATATACCCGGTATATATAGGTATATATTAGATATCCATATTATATCATTAGTCTTAGTCAACCCATGATTGTAGCCATTCTCCCCCATGACTCTCCCACTCCCTTAGGAATAGTCAATAGACTCTCACCCTCTTCTATTTTCAGCATTTTGAAGCTTGTAACCTACCCCATTGCATTAGTATAAATAGGGGTTGTATGAAGCATTGTAGACACACTTGAATACAAAGCATTAGCTCTCTTTTCTCTCTAATTTGCTATCTCAAATTCTCTCTTAGTTGTTTTATTGCTTTCCACGTTTTATAACACGTTATCAGCACGAGTCTCTGCCATTTTTGTTCGGTTAAAGGTAGGGTTCATCTTTATTAGATGCAATTGTCTTCGGTACGTTTCATATATACAGTGTGTATGTATTATATATACCCCGTATATACACTGTGTATTGAACGTTGACAACATATATTCTATGCAATATTAGCATGTTCTTCATTATTGTGCATACTATATGAGATTATTAAGTATCATGTTTGTTTATGACGATATTAACATCGTGGTTCTATATTTGCCAATGATATGTATGTTAATTACAATAACTGAAATGTTGAGAGTATGTTACATCCTTATTATTGTAATGATATATAATGTTTATACATATTCGATAAACATGATGCACATATATACCCATGTATATATCTTATTTTTGAATCATATACATCTACTAAAATTGCTCGTTTTGCTAATCAGCTAATGCATATTGATCTCGTTAGTTTATGTAATCTTTGTCCAGTATAATTTTCACATGATCATTTGTATATTTTATATCATGTGTATTTAATATATACATACAGTGGATATATTTGATATACTATCATAGATCCTTGATGTACAGAACATGTTATATATGTTGTAATATATCTTATATAAATATTGCAATATGTTGTTTACCTACAGTTTTTTTTAGAATGCATATATGAGATATTTCTTTGTGTATATGTCATATATACATTTGAATATTTTTGTTTATGTTGATTAACTTTTGGAATTCATGGTAGACACATGTATTAGTTTAAATTCTCCTATGACAAAGTTTGCAAACTTATATAGTAAATAATTGCTCGTTCTAAAGTTAATTTTGATGTTATGCACATGAAGTTGCATAAAAATGCCCATTTTGATTTAATGCACCTGAAGTTGCACCATTTCAAATCAAGAAGTACTTGTGTGATTAAATGCACCTGTAGTTGCATAATTTCAAATCAAGAATTGCTCATGATTAAATGCGCCTGTAGTTGCAAAAGTTTAAATTAAGAAATGCTCACTTTAATTAAATGCACTCATAGTTGCATAATCTTAATCAATAAGTGATTGTAAATAAGTGAGCATATGGTAAGAATAATGTTGTTAATCTTTCTTTCCAATTATAGAATATGCTCCTGTAGTAGCAATATTGAGAAAGAAAGTTTTTAATATTGTGATGAGCAAACACCATGTCTTCTTGAAATTAAAACAATCAAATGAGCATTTGATGAAAAATCATGAATCTCAATGAATTGTTTCAATATTATTCCCTGAAGTGAATATTGTAATATCGAATAATTATGGTCAATGTCGAGATCATGATCAATAATCAGTAATAAAGGAAGAAGCAATTACTCATCCAGTGGTCATTGTGAACCATTTGGAAAATCACACATATATGGTTATTAAAAGAAAATGTTTAATAGCATTAATTTTGTACATGTTGTATGAAAATGAGAACCATGTGTGAAAGCAAACTTTGCAATCTTCTGAAGAGATAATTAATCTTGGAAATATGAAATACATGTTGCAAATCTCATTAAATTTTCTGAAGAGAAAATGAACATCATTAAATGAGCAACAAATATTATATTAGATTATGTGAATATCGTTTTATTTAATGTTTAATTTATGCTTATTTATTAAGTTCAATTTTATATTCAATTTATTTTTCTGAGGCTCACTATGTGTTATTTTATTTTCCTGAAGAAACATGAATATTTCACATTTGATTGACTCCAAGATGAACAATGAAGATTTATGTTTGGCAGATAGCACAACAACACACACTATCCTTAAAAGTAGGAAATATTTTTCAGAATTGACAATGCTAGAAGCAAAAGTCAATACAATATCAGGTCCTGCAGACTTGATTGAAGGTTTTGGAAAAGCATATATTATTTTGCCTAGAGGAACAAAATTTACAATTGATAATGCTTTGTTCTCCAATAAATCAAAAAGAAACCTTCTAAGCTTTAAAGATATACGTGGTAATGGTTATCATATAGAGACTGATGAGAAGAATAATATAGAATATCTTTATATTATATCAACTGTCTCACATGAAAAACGTATATTAGAAAAGTTGTCTGCCTTTTCTTCTGGATTATATTACACGTATATTCGTGTTATTGAAACATATGCAATAATGAACCTGAAGTTCAATGATCCAGATATATTTTCTGTTTGGCATGATCGATTGGGTCATCCTGGGTCAATAATGATGAGAAAGATTATTGAAAACTCACATGGACATCCATTGAAGAACCAGAAGATTCTTCAATCTAATGAATTGTCATGTGTTGCTTGCTCTCAAGGAAAATTAATTATTAGACCCTCACCAGCTAAAGTTGGGACTGAATCCCCCGCATTCCTAGAACGAATTCATGGTGATATATGCGGACCTATAAATCCACCAAGTGGACCATTTAGATATTTTATGGTTCTAATTGACGCATCCAGTAGATGGTCACATGTGTGTTTATTATCAAGTCGAAACCTTGCATTTGCAAGATTACTTGCTCAAATAATTAAGTTAAGAGCACAATTTCCTGATTATGTAATTAAGAAAATTCGTCTTGATAATGCTGGTGAGTTTACATCCCAATCATTTAATGATTATTGTATGTCAATTGGGATAAGTGTTGAACATCCTGTAGCTCATGTTCATACACAAAATGGTCTAGCTGAATCATTCATAAAACGTCTGCAATTAATTGCTAGACCAATGCTTATGAGAGCAAGACTTCCAATATCTGTATGGGGTCATGCAATTTTACATGCTGCATCGGTTATACGCATTAGGCCAGCAGCCTATCATAAATACTCCCCAATACAATTAGCTTATGGCCAGCAACCAAATATATCTCACTTACGAACTTTTGGAAGTGCAGTATATGTTCCAATTGCTCCACCAAAACGCACTAAGATGGGTCCTCAAAGGAGGCTAGGAATATATGTTGGATTTGATTCCCCATCAATTATTAGATATCTTGAACCCCTGACGGGTGATGTATTTACTGCACGATTTGCTGATTGTCATCTTAATGAGACAAATTTTCCAACATTAGGGGGAAAGATTAAGAAGTTGGAAAATGAAATTACATGGAATGCAACATCATTGTCTCATTTAGATCCCCGTACAAATCAATGTGAACTAGAAGTTCAAAAGATAATTCATTTGCAAAATATTGCAAATCAAATGCCAGATGCATTTACAGATGCTAAGAAAGTGACCAAGTCACATATACCAGCTGCAAATACACCATCGAAAATTGATATCCCGACACAACAAGTTATCATAACTAATGAGTCTGCGACACGCCAGAAGCGTGGTAGACCAATGGGTTCCAAAGATAAAAATCCTCGGAAAAGAAAAGTAGTCAATAATCAAAATGACGTAATTGATAATGTGGATATTCCAGAAGAAATCCTAAATGTGACTACTCATAATAATATCGAAGAAGGTGAAATACCTGAGGATAATAATGAAATTTCGATAAATTATGTAATGAATGGAAAAAGATGGAACCTAAACAATATAGTTGTTGATAACATTTTTTCGTATAATGTTGCTTGCGACATCATTTCTGAAAATGATGATTATGAACCAAAATCTGTCGAAGAATGTCGACATAGAAAGGATTGGCTTAAGTGGAAAGAAGCAATCCAGACAGAATTAAACTCACTTTCAAAACGTGAGGTTTTCGGACCAGTAGTCCAGACACCAGAAGATGTCAAGCCTGTGGGATACAAATGGGTATTTGTAAGAAAAAGAAATGAAAAGAATGAGGTCACAAGATATAAAGCGAGACTTGTTGCACAAGGATTCTCGCAAAGGGCTGGTATTGATTATGAGGAGACATATTCTCCCGTGGTGGATGCAATAACATTGAGATATTTAATTGGTCTGACTGTGTATAAAAAGCTTGACATGCATCTCATGGATGTAGTTACAACATATTTATATGAATCTCTTGATAATGATATTTATATGAAAATCCCTGAAGGATTAAAAATACCAGAGTCATATAATTCAAATCCTAGAGAATTATATTCGATCAAATTACAGAGATCTTTATATGGATTAAAACAATCAGGACGAATGTGGTATAATCGCCTGAGTGAATATTTATTGAAAGAAGGGTATCAAAATAACCCAATTTGTCCATGTGTTTTTATAAAGAAATCACAGTCAGGATTTGCTATCATTACTGTATATGTTGATGATTTAAATATAATTGGAACTCCTGAAGAGCTTCCAAAGGCAATAGAATATCTTAAGAAAGAATTTGAGATGAAAGATCTCGGGAAAACAAAGTTTTGCCTTGGCTTACAAATTGAACATCTAGCAGATGGAATATTTATTCATCAATCAACTTATACAGAAAAGATATTAAAGAGATTTTACATGGACAAAGCACATCCATTGAACATTCCAATGGTAGTTCGTTCACTCGATGTAAAGAAAGACATCTTCCGACCTCGAGAAGATAATGAAGAGCTTCTTGGTCCAGAAGTACCATATCTTAGTGCAATAGGTGCACTTATGTATCTTGCTAATAATACACGACCTGATATAGCATTTTCAGTAAATTTATTAGCTAGATATAGTTCTTCTCCAACAAAAAGACATTGGAATGGAGTTAAACACATCCTCCGTTATCTTCGAGGGACAATTGATATGAGTTTATTTTATTCTAATAAATCAAACTTTGATCTAGTTGGTTATGCAGATGCAGGTTATTTATCTGACCCACATAAAGCTAGATCTCAAACAGGTTATTTATTTACATATGGAGGAACTGCTATATCATGGCGATCTATGAAGCAGACAATAACAGCTACTTCCTCAAACCATGCTGAGATCCTGGCAATTCATGAGGCTAGTCGAGAATGTGTATGGCTAAGATCAATGACTCAACACATTTGTGAAACATGCGGATTGTCCTCTAACAAAGGTTGTCCAACAACGTTATATGAAGACAATACAGCATGTATAGCCCAAATCAAAGGAGGATACATTAAAGGAGATAGAACGAAGCACATCTCACCAAAGCTCTTCTACACTCACGATCTTGAAGAAAATGGTGATATCACTGTTCAACAAATTTCTTCAAAAGATAATTTGGCAGATCTATTTACGAAGACCTTACCTACTGCGACCTTTGAGAAGTTGGTGCACAACATTGGAATGCAACGACTCAGAGATCTCAAATGATGTTTTCATGAGGGGGAGTAAATACACTGCACTCTTTTTCCCTTCGCTATGGTTTTTCCCCACTGGGTTTTCCTAGCAAGGTTTTTAATGAGGCAGTTGTTAATGTATATAAATATAATGTACTCTTTTTCCTTCACTAGGGTTTTTTTTCCATTGGGTTTTTCCCAGTAAGGTTTTAACGAGGCATATATTTCATATACAATGGATATCTAAGGGGGAGTGTTGTAAATATATATACCCGGTATATATAGGTATATATTAGATATCCATATTATATCATTAGTCTTAGTCAACCCATGATTGTAGCCATTCTCCCCCATGACTCTCCCACTCCCTTAGGAATAGCCAATAGACTCTCACCCTCTTCTATTTTCAGCATTTTGAAGCTTGTAACATACCCCATTGCATTAGTATAAATAGGGGTTGTATGAAGCATTGTAGACACACTTGAATACAAAGCATTAGCTCTCTTTTCTCTCTAATTTGCTCTCTCAAATTCTCTCTTAGTTGTTTTATTGCTTTCCACGTTTTATAACAGTATTAAAATTATTATTATTTTTTCAAATGTTATAATTCAAAATATGAAAATATTTAATTATTATATTTTTAAAAAAATAAAACAAATCTTTCTATCTTCTTCAATCGAAACCGTGGTTTTTAAAATTCATGACTCTTCATTTTTTTTTAATTTGTTTTTAAATGTTTAACTTCTCTTTAGTGATGAGCTATGATGTCTATAATAAGCACTAATTTAAAGTTATTATTTATTTTCTTAAATGTTATAATTCAAATATGGAATTATTTATATGTTTACTTATTATATTTTAAAAAAACAAAACAAATCTTTCCATCTTCTATGATGAAAACCGTGGCTTTTAAAATTCATGACTCTTCATTTTCCACCTAACATAAGTTGTTTATAATAACTAATTTGTGATTTCAAAAAATTGAGAATTAATCTATTTATTGATTTTACCATTAAAAAGTGAATTCAATGAACTATCATCAAGAGCCCGTTCCACTATTCCCAAAGTCGATTGAGTTTCCTCATCCTCCAGGTGAGATGGCATTATAAGCTTGCATTTTGGCTTTCTTTGCTTAGCAGTTCCCTCTCACTTTGTATTATCTTTCATTTCTTTTGTCTTCTATAACTTTTCAACTCAATTCTTTCCCACCCTTCTTAACTCGACCTTCAAGTTCAACCGAAAAAAATGTGATTTCATTTGCTTATTTCTTGAGATTCTTATTGAGTTTTGTTGCTTATTATGCTTTTGATTCTATTGGTTTATTATTATTTTTACGTTTCTTATTGTCTTGTACTATTGTTTCATTCTTTTGCTCCATGTCTTTTTGTTTTTTGTTTAGATCTATGAGAGAATGGGGAAAATCTTAGGTTATGGCAACATTAGTGGAACTCAAAATCTTTATGCATCAACTAAAAAAAGGTCATGACACTAATTTAATTCTTATGATTTATATGAATTTCGCCATTGTCGATTCTACTTTTATCCATTCTTCTGCTTGATGGTTTCATGTATTTTGTTTTGATCCTAGGGAAGAATGGGGAGAAATTTTGGTTATGACATTAATAATGGGATTAATTTAATCTTTTGCAACCATTGATGATAGCAATTTTGTGATTATGTATTGTCTTCAAATGGTTTAGTATCGTTATTGCTTGTGGAGTTCAAACTAATATATTAGTTGAGGAAATTAAAATTTTAAGTATAAGGGTATAGTTCTCTTTTTCCTCTTTATTGTTGTAACAAAAAAAAATTGTAGGATGATCATTCTTTGGTTTCTTTTCTATCGAATCAGAAATATATGTTAATATTACTTTTTTTGTAAATCACATGATCTATGAGTTTTTGTTTATACTTTTATAAATGTTTCTTATACTATGGTTAGATGATAATGAGGTCATGGACCATTGTAGCATTTATTTTGTACTTTGGAAAATGAAAAGGCAAAGGGAAAAAAAATATTAGAGGATTATATTACATCTCTCTTTTCTTTGTAGAACTAACTTGGTTATGATGTGAACTAAAAAAAAATTGTTATGATGCTTATTTTTTGTTTTATGTTTTTGAAAATTTGGCTTCTAAATGACTTTTAGATGTGTTTCTTTCATTTCTTAACTACCTTTTTATATGAATATTAAAAGGTGTTATATGAAAATTTTACCAAATATGTATAAAAAGATAGTATATGTGTTTCTTTGTTTTTGTTTTTGTTTTCTTCTACTTTTTTTCCCTCTGTCGTTTCTCTTAGTTTTTAAAGTGGAGAAACCACGTGCAACACACGTATGAATAGTTATAGGTTGGAACCAAATAATATTCATAATTTTTTCTCCATTATGTATTCAAATTACATATTTAAATCACTATGAAAAACATGAAAACCACGTACAACACACGTATGAAAAATCTAGTTTTAATATATATATAAACGTTAGACAGGATATAAAAGAACAATGTGTAACATATTGATCATTATCTCTCAAGATAGCAACAACTTTTTCTAATATAATACAACAAAATATTAACCTATCTTCCGATCTAAGGTTAATTTTTGTAACGTGTGTGCCTACTTGCACTATCTTTGTGACAAACATTAGTCAAATATGACTATTAACTTTATCGTACAAGTGTTTTTATCGATCATAATGTTCGTTGATTGATTGATCAATCATTTAAATATTATATCAAACAATAAATCTATATTCATAGATTATCGAGCGTGTGGGATGACTCACATATGGAAAGTTTCTCATAAAGTGTTTCCAAATATCTTTTTTTTTTCCTTACCCTTGATTTGTATATTTATTGATAAAAAAAATATGTTTAATAATCAATAGTCCCTTACTCCCTATCAAGTAGCCAACAAGAGCATAACTCAATTGGTATAAAACTTGTATCTCTCAATCAAGATGTCAGATATTTAAATCTTCCACTTCACATGCTGTAAAAAAAAAAGAAAAGGAAAAGACTCCTATCAAATAAGTTTGAACTTCTTAAATCAACCACACAAATTATACCTTGATAATAATAATAGTTATTATTATATATATAACAAATCCACATGTCAAATATAAGTTAAACTCATGAAATTCATATATATTTTACTATTCCACCAAAACAGGTTGTAAAAATCAACTTCCTAATTTTAGTCTCATTAGTTCTTTTCACTTTTTAGATTAGATATATTTGTGAGCCAACTTCTTAAACTAATTGAACAAACCCAATATAACTAATGGGCAAAAACTTGTATAGATAATCATTAAACATAATTTCAAAGTACTATGCTTCTAAAAAGGTTAACGGCAAAAAGTTAACAGCAATAATAGCCATAATTAAATGTGCGTTTGGAAAAATGAAAAATTGACTAATTATTTAGATAAATGGCCAAATCAAATTACCAACAAGAGCATAGCTCAACTGGCATAAAGATGTACTGATGACCATGAGGTCTGTGGTTTGAATCCCCCACCCCCATATTGTCAAAAAAAAAAAAAAAGGTCGTATTATAGAAATACTTGGTATATTTAACTCATTACATGATTTAAATTAAATAAAATCAATAAATATGACTACAAACAAATATTGAATCATTATTCATTATTTTAAAGCCAAACAAAAGTGAAAATATTTTCATTTACCTAAGGTTTTACGACAACAAGAAGGTTGATTTGTGGCATGACAAAAAATTAAGGCAGAACCAAAAATACCCATCTTCGTGTACCCTTCAATTTCACGAACCAAAATACCGTTCAATTACATAGGATTTGAACCAAAATACCGTTCAATTACATAGGATTTTGCAGCAACAAGAGGGTTTTACAGCAACAAGAGAAAATCATCATCATCCACTTCTTGTGTTGTATATGTTCCTGAAAACATACTGAATGTATAAATACACTGTATATGTTTGAAATTACTATGTAAATGTTGAGCTGAAAAACGCAACTGAATTTTTTTGGATTAATGCAACAATAAATACATGGTATGTAACACCCAAGTTAGGAGGGGTAGAGGGGTACATGAATGAACCGAGGCCACATCCGAATGAGAGGGATCCTGAAGACATGAAAGTATAGTCAAGATAAGCTTAAAAGAATTGATAGATACTACCTATACCAACAAGGGTGCACCTTCCTTTTCGGTGGCTCAATCATAGGAACTTTGAAGTTTAGCGTGCCTGGCTTGGAGAAGTTCTATGTTGGGTGACCTCCTGGGAATTTTCCTATGAATCATGTGAGTGAGGACAAAGCATGCTAAAAGGACCCCGTGTTGGTTTGTGGGGATAGTCTTCAATCTTAGAAGTAGTATCAGACAAGTATGGTAGCGTGACCAGGTCGCAGGAAAATGCCGGGACCGTTAAGGGTCGAAGTCGGATTCCGAATCCTGGGCCTGGGGCGTTACAGATGGTATCAGAGCGGAACCTCTCCTAGTAGGATGTGGTTTGGGGACGAACCAAGGCGGAAGCTGGTGGACATGTAACACCCAAGTTAGGAGGGGTACATGATGAAGGTGTACATATTACACATGCGGAAGCAATTGAAGATCAAAAGCACTTAAGACATTCAATTTTACTCCTAAAGCATGCATGTTCTAGAAAAGACAGAATAGAGAGTTTAGAAAACACCAACCTTTGTAGCTCACTTATGTTGAACTCCTTGTGGTGTTTGCCTCTCCTATGCTCCTTGGACAACCTCTAGAGTCTTCCCCACTATACTCCGGGCCAAGAACGACTTGTGGGAGTCTATATAAGATAGGGAATGGGAAGGGAATGCTTGAAGCATCAAACAATGGAGAAGAATGAGAGATGAGAGAACTTTGAGTCCAAATTCCAGCAGCATAACATTAAGGAAAATGGCTCTCTTGTGTTTGAATATGATTCAAACTCCTTTTAAAGACATTCTCCATGCAAAGCCAACCCTCAAGATACAAGACACATGGTGTATTTGCAAGCTCAAGTGGATTCTAGGTGTACATTACACAAGACATGCAACAATGCATGAGTGAGTTGTCTTTCCACTTTGAATGATCATGCATTAAGTGGATTTCCAACTAAATCCACTAAATTCAAATTGAAATCAAATTTCAAGCTTGTAAATTATCCCCAATTTCAATTCTAAATTGAAATTGATTGCTTGGTAATTAATTTGAAAATTTTCAAATTAATTTTGATATGATTAATCTAATTAATCTTTGTTATCTTGTGCAATTCCATATATATGATTCCTAATACATATATATAGTATTCAAAACACTTTTAAATACTTCATCTCTCATTTTCTAATTTAATTCATAATTAAATTATTGTGTCAAACACAATTTACGATAATACCCTTTTTCCCGATTTTGAACGATTCAAAGCTTCCTATCTTTTGTTCTAGGCTTAATTCCGATATGAGCTAGTAGGGGGACCTAATGGACCTATAGATCATGGGCTCCAACGATTCGAGGCTAACCGACTAATCTCATTGTCCAAGCTAGCCAACATTCGTTAACTATCGGGACACTCCACTATAGCCCGATAGTTGCACTCCCCTCACTATAGATATATTTCCGTCCACTTGATTTAACCATGATTAGTAAGTCGATCCTTCACAGGTTGTTCGTAGCTATAGCTAGGTCAATAAGCCGTTTTACCCCTATAGTACTTCTAGTTCCTTAAGTCCCACTGATCCTCTAATGAACAATTGGTTTATGGTCCAACCAATAAACCGAGTTCCTCTCGGGCCAATGAGAGGGCGGGATCCCTTTGTTCAAGCCCCGGAGTCAGCACTTAAGGGAACAACCTCTCTACTATCCCTTATTCGGGTAGGAGTGAATTCCTTCTTGCACGACTATGTCCCCAGCTATCTACCCGTTCCTATCCCTGAAATGGGAGGCTTATTGAGTCGGCGATACTGAGCCACTCTCACCTATGCAGATCTAAGGATAAGCCCGAATAAACAGGAGTTCATAGTTAGCTCAGGATTAAGATCGAGTTACCTAGGTCATCACATGAAATAGTCAGTCTCGTCAGTAAACGGTGTTATAAAGCGAGAGCGACTTATTTCTCGGTCCTGGTCTTATGCAAACTCATTGCATAGGACGCCCCCACTCGCATGTCTTTACATGGATGATTTAGGATCACATCGTCGATCTATACCATCTATAAAGTGGGCCGCGTATCATAGTTTCTCCAGAATAAGGTACCCAACCCTATTCCTATACTATAGACCGTTTTGGCTATTACTCAAGCTTGATCCACTTTTATGTCTCTACATAAAGCTCAAGTGTTCATCCTATAGCCATGGATCTTAGTTTATTGGATTTGGGTTATTATATGTGCAATTTAATTTATTCAGTAATGACTTTTACTGAATCAATCTCGATAACACCTTTATCGAATAAGTATATAATTCGTTTAACATTCATTATCTACGAGTTTTAGGGCACCAATCCCAACAATCTCCCACTTGAACTAAAACTCTAATTTAGTGGGATGTACTATAATCTATAACAACAGTGGATGAATAAATACTTGTATTAATAACGGAGTAAAAATACAATAAACTAGGGCATCTAAATACCTAGTATACTAAGGTATCGATATACCGGTTACAATTCTCCCACTTGACCTAGATTATTTTTCGTACATATCTCGCAGACCTAGACCTTCTAGATGACTCTCAAACACTTTAGCCGTGAGAGCCTTCGTGAATGGATCAGCAATGTTGTGCACCGACGCTATCTTCGTGACGATCACGTCTCCTCAGTGCACGATCTCCCTAATGAGATGGTATTTCCTTTCGATGTGCTTGCCTCTCTTATGGCTGCGAGGTTCCTTTGAGTTTGCAACTGCGCCGCTATTATCACAATACAAGGTGATAGGCAGATGCATATTTGGAACGACTTCCAAGTCAGTTAGGAACTTCCTGAGCCATACTGCCTCTTTTGCTGCTTCGCAAGCGGCTACATATTCGGCCTCCATGGTCGAGTCTGCAATGCATCCTTGCTTGATGCTGTGCCATACTATTGCTCCTCCATTTAGAGTGAATACTGACCCCGATGTAGATTTCCTCGAATCTTTATCAGTTTGAAAGTCAGAATCAGTGTATCCTGTAAGGATCAAATCCTTCGAACCATACACGAGCATATAGTCTCTCGTTCTCCTTAGATATTTGAGGATACTTTTAACGGTTGTCCAATGATCAAATCCTGGTTTGGATTGATATCTACTGACAATCCCTACTGCATAACAAATGTCAGGCCTTGTACACAACATGGCATACATTAGGCTACCTACTGCAGAGGCATAGGGAAAACGTCTCATGTCCTCAATTTCTTGAGGTGTCTGAGGACACTGTTCCTTAGACAAGTTAATTCTGTGCCTGAAAGGTAATAGTCCTTTCTTGGAATTTTGCATTTTATATCTAACCAACAATTTGTCGATATAAGACGCTTGAGACAGGGCTAGCGTTTTGTTCTTTCGGTTTCGAACAATTTGGATTCCTAGAACAAATTGTGCCTCACCCAAATCTTTCATTTGGAATTGAGTTGCTAGCCATAGTTTAATGTCAGTTAGATAACCTACATCATTCCCGATGAGTAGGATATCATCCACATACAGTACTAAGAAAGCTATAGAGCTGTTGATGATCCTTTTGTAAACACAAGGCTCATCAACGTTTTGTTCAAAGCCATAAGATTTGATCGCAGTATCAAATCTTATATTCCAGGATCTAGACGCTTGTTTTAATCCATAAATGGATCGTTTAAGCTTGCAAACTTTTTGCTCTTGATCCTGAGCTATGAACCCCTCTGGCTGAGACATGTAGATACTTTCTTCAAGATTACCGTTCAGAAAGGCAGTCTTGACATCCATTTGCCATATTTCATAATCGTAAAACGTGGCAATGGATAAAAGTATTCGGATCGACTTTAACATGGCAACAGGGGAGAAGGTTTCTTCATAGTCAATCCCCTCCCGCTGGGTAAAACCCTTTGCCACAAGTCGTGCCTTAAAGGTCTGTACCTTTCCAGCAGCGTCTCGTTTTCTCTTGTAGATCCATTTGCACCCTATGGGTCTAACCCCTTCAGGTTGATCTACAAGATCCCATACTGAATTAAAATGCATGGACTCGATCTCTAAGTCCATGGCTTTAATCCACTCGTTCTTGTCAACGTCACCCATTGCCTGTTTAAAGGTTAATGGATCCTCGATCCCGTCATCAGGTATGACGACTGGAGTTTCAGTTAAACCCAAATAGCGATCAGGCTGTCTAACAACCCTCCCACTACGTCGAGGTCCTCTTATTTCTTGAGAAGGGCGTGGTTGACTCGAGGTGCCAGTATCATCAACAACTCTTGTTGATGTTTCTGTAGCTTCGTTAGATAGTTCACTTAAAACGACTTTACTACGTGGCTTGTGATCTCTGAGGTGGTCTTCTTCTAGGAATGTAGCATTTGTCGATACAAGTACTTTATTTTCCTCTGGATCGAAGAAGTATCCACCTCTCGTTTCTTTGGGATAGCCTATAAATAGGCAAAATCTAGAACGAGGCTCCAATTTCTTTGGGTTTCCTTCTAGCACGTATGCAGGACATCCCCAAATTCTGAAATGTCGTAAACTAGCTTTACGACCTTTCCAGAGCTCAAATGGTGTTTCAGAAACACTCTTTGAGGGAACTACGTTCAAGATATAAATTGCAGTCTCTACTGCATAACCCCAAAACGAGTTAGGCAACTGAGCATAACTCATCATCGAACGAACCATGTCCAACAAGGTTCTGTTTCTTCTTTCTGATACACCGTTTTGCTGAGGTGTACCAGGGGCTGAGAGTTGGGACGTAATTCCATGCTCTATCAAATAGTCTTGAAAACTTAAGTCCATATACTCTCCACCTCGATCGGATCGAAGTGTTTTTATCGTCTTACCTAATAGGTTCTCAACCTCGGCCTTATACTCCTTGAACTTTTCAAAAGCTTCGGACTTATGATGCATCAGGTAGAGATAGCCATACCTCGAATAATCATCAATGAAACTGATGAAATATTCATACCCTCCTCGAGCTCTAATGTTCATTGGTCCACAGAGGTCCGAAGGAATGAGCTCTAAGGGCTCTTTGGCACGATAACCTTTTCCGGTAAAAGGTCGTTTTGTCATCTTGCCCTCGAGGCATGATTCACAAGGAGGCAACGAGTCGTCTTCTAACTTGTTTAGAAGTCCACTCTTGACCAATCTCCCAATCCTATTGAGGTTGATATGGCCTAACCTCAAGTGCCAGAGATAGGTATCTTGAGAAACTCTTCGCTTTTTAGGTTGAGTCTCAGCGGTTTTAAACATCTCGTGATTTAAAATAGCTTTAGACTCAATTGGTCTCAAAACATATAATTTATTCTTCAAGTTTGCAGAGCAAACATCAATACCTCTTTTAGTTATGAACGCTTCATTAACAGAAAAAGAAATTGAGTAACCTTGTTCTAATAAACAAGATAAAGAAATCAAATTTCTTTTAATCTTCGGAACTATGTACACATTATCTAATATCATGTAGCGTTCCTTGGGGAAGAATAATTTTATGTCTCCCACTGCAATAGCCGAGATGACTTCTCCTGTTCCAACTTTAAGAGTCATCTCTCCAGCTATTAGCTGTTGCCAGGAACTCATTCCTTGAAATGAAGAACATACGTGATTAGTGGCACCTGAATCGAGTATCCAGGCAGAATCGTCGTTTTCCACTAAACACGTTTCCAAGACTAATAAATCACATTTAGAGTCGTGGATCATGTTTTTCTTGGCTACGCAGTTAGTTTGAGGACATTCCTCAGTTGAGACCAAACCTAAATTCTTTGCCACGTGTTTAGCGTTTAAGCAAGTATTCTTAGTCGAATGTACTAAACCGTTTAATTTGGCATTTGACAAAGCACATACGTTTTTCGACATATTGCTGAAACAAACAAATTAATCTCTATTAGAAACATGCACTAAACCCATTAATCACATTTATCCAATCAGATTTAGCAAAAACAATCATCGACCCATATATACAATTGATTTATTTTGCAACGATACTTCAGGGGTTTAGAATAACCGCTACCGTAGGGCAGTCAGCTACTCCTCCTCTGAATCGAGACAATCTCGGCCAAATACTATTCCCAGAATAACTCTTACTCCAATAGTTATTAGCTAACGTTAATTTGGTCAAGACCATCTTGTAAGTGTTACCCATCATTTTCAGATTGCAGAGGGCGGCCCCAACAATGCCACCGTAGGGAAGAGCTAATGTTGGGAATGGCCCTAGGAAACCCTATCCATTTCTGGAGTTTGCGTTGTTCCGAATCCCATGCGCAAACCCTCCGTAGGGTGATCGCTCCCAGGGCGACTCGCAGGCAGCGCATAGGAATCTCACGGTGCAACATAATGATGGAGACCGCAGGATACGTTTGACACGTTTCCTTCTCCCACTTACTATGAACACTTTCCCCATTCACCTTGATATTAACCCATGCAAACACCATCCGTAGGGGGACGCTCCCAGGGCGCCTCGAGGCCAAGCATGGATCTCACGGTGTGAACTCAGGGGGACGTGAGAGTAGAAACTTAATATGAATATTTCGTTTCTATACTTTTCCTCCCACTAAAGTGTCGTAAAGTTTTAGGGTCTATTACTTAGGTAAATTCCGGCTAAATGAATCTATCTAAGTCTATGCCTTATTAAACAAGGTCTTTACACTAAATGTCTAGGTGAATTAAACTCTTTTAGTAACCTAGTGACATTGCATGCTAGTAAGACTTTGGTTAATTCAACTCAGGTTCCGAACCATTTGCCAGGAGAGTTCCCTTATAACCAAGGTCTTATGTCCTACTTACTCAAATTTTAAAACTATTTTTAAAAAAAAACTAAGTAAGACATATTTCTAATCCTATTAGAAAAGGCAATCTTAGATCTATTTCATTTTAAACCATTTAAAGAATGATAAGATCCTAAGATCCTATGTTAGCATGCAACTCTTTGTTATAGGTTTTATGGATTCTATTCATTAACTATTATAACTCTTATAACTTTTAATGAATTAACCCTATAACATGCTTTCTAATGGTGTTTAAAAGCATATAACAATCAATCATTCAAGTTATAAGAAAAGCACCATTTAGAAACAACCTATGTCTAGGTTTGTATAACGTTTTATACTACGATGTCTAGGTGATAACACATTAAAACCTCACACCGCTCACGCATGCTCATAAAACTCGAGTTAACTTAACTCAAGAACCGACTTGATGCCCAGGTAGGAAGTGTTCTGTAAACCGTCAACTTAAATACCTCCAGCCTTAGACAGCATCTTGTCGGGTGAGTTCTCTCGTAACCATTGTTTTACAAGATATCGACCTAAACTATGCAAGTTGATCGAATCGTTGAAGGTTCATTAACCTAAGTGAGCATGCATTTAATTTTGTTATAGATTTTAGATTTCTATCTCTTTTTATAACAATTATAAAAACAATCCATAACAAGCCTAATTTGAGAATAACACTTATAATCAAACTAATGAATTTTCATGCTTCATGCTTGGTTAATTTTATCAATTAATAATTATAACTATTATAAGAATAATCAATTTTAATTAACCATTCAAGCATGAATCTCCCTAAATTAATACAACACTTATATTAATTAAACATGAAATTTCCCTCATGCATTTGAATTAATCAATAACACTTATTCAAATTAAACAAATGCATGAACATGCTTTCCTATGGTGGGATTTTAATCTATATGGCATGCTCATAATGCACATACATCCATTTAATTAAATCATACATTCACAATGCATAAAGTAATTAAATCAAGCTAAAATGGAATGGTTTGGCAATTTAAAAAAAACACAAGCAATTTCACTAATTATTACAATAATAATTAATAAATAAACTTGCAACACGCCCGAGCTTCACGAACCATCCCGAACCGCTCATCCAAGCAATGAACAGGCCATGCAATGAGTGAAATGAGGCTGCGACAGACCGAACCGGACCAAAAGGCAGCAGCTGAACCGGACCAAAAATCTGAAATAGAAGAAGAAAAAAAACTGTTTGCTGGAATTTTCATTTTCTGCTGCATCTTCTCCGGTTTTTCTTCGATTTTACAGCCTATATGGACTCTAATGACTCTATAAAAATTAAAGACTATAGTACACACATTAACGCTCTTACATATCCGAGCAATTACAATTTCATGAAGGTTTGAATGCTCAAAAAATTGCCAAACCAGAACACTTCCATTTTAGCACACAGAAAATTCAATTTCAAAATGGTACCCACCAAAGCAAAATTAAAACGAATTAAGTGCTCTAATCATTCTCTGATACCAATTGAAGGTGTACATATTACACATGCGGAAGCAATTGAAGATCGAAAGCACTTAAGACATTCAATTTTACTCCTAAAGCATGCATGTTCTAGAAAAGACAGAATAGAGAGTTTAGAAAACACCAACCTTTGTAGCTCACTTATGTTGAACTCCTTGTGGTGTTTGCCTCTCCTATGCTCCTTGGACAACCTCTAGAGTCTTCCCCACTATACTCCGGGCCAAGAACGACTTGTGGGAGTCTATATAAGATAGGGAATGGGAAGGGAATGCTTGAAGCATCAAACAATGGAGAAGAATGAGAGATGACAGAACTTTGAGTCCAAATTCCAGCAGCATAACATTAAGGAAAATGGCTCTCTTGTGTTTGAATATGATTCAAACTCCTTTTAAAGACATTCTCCATGCAAAGCCAACCCTCAAGATACAAGACACATGGTGTATTTGCAAGCTCAAGTGGATTCTAGGTGTACATTACACAAGACATGCAACAATGCATGAGTGAGTTGTCTTTCCACTTTGAATGATCATGCATTAAGTGGATTTCCAACTAAATCCACTAAATTCAAATTGAAATCAAATTTCAAGCTTGCAAATTATCCCCAATTTCAATTCTAAATTGAAATTGATTGCTTGGTAATTAATTTGAAAATTTTCAAATTAATTTTGATATGATTAATCTAATTAATCTTTGTTATCTTGTGCAATTCCATATATATGATTCCTAATACATATATATAGTATTCAAAACACTTTTAAATACTTCATCTCTCATTTTCTAATTTAATTCATAATTAAATTATTGTGTCAAACACAATTTACGATAATATCCTTTTTCCCGATTTTGAACGATTCAAAGCTTCCTATCTTTTGTTCTAGGCTTAATTCCGATATGAGCTAGTAGGGGGACCTAATGGACCTATAGATCATGGGCTCCAACGATTCGAGGCTAACCGACTAATCTCATTGTCCAAGCTAGCCAACATTCGTTAACTATCGGGACACTCCACTATAGCCCGATAGTTGCACTCCCCTCACTATAGATATATTTCCGTCCACTTGATTTAACCATGATTAGTAAGTCGATCCTTCACAGGTTGTTCGTAGCTATAGCTAGGTCAATAAGCCGTTTTACCCCTATAGTACTTCTAGTTCCTTAAGTCCCACTGATCCTCTAATGAACAATTGGTTTATGGTCCAACCAATAAACCGAGTTCCTCTCGGGCCAATGAGAGGGCGGGATCCCTTTGTTCAAGCCCCGGAGTCAGCACTTAAGGGAACAACCTCTCTACTATCCCTTATTCGGGTAGGAGTGAATTCCTTCTTGCACGACTATGTCCCCAGCTATCTACCCGTTCCTATCCCTGAAATGGGAGGCTTATTGAGTCGGCGATACTGAGCCACTCTCACCTATGCAGATCTAAGGATAAGCCCGAATAAACAGGAGTTCATAGTTAGCTCAGGATTAAGATCGAGTTACCTAGGTCATCACATGATATAGTCAGTCTCGTCAGTAAACGGTGTTATAAAGCGAGAGCGACTTATTTCTCGGTCCTTGTCTTATGCAAACTCATTGCATAGGACGCCCCCACTCGCATGTCTCTACATGGATGATTTAGGATCACATCGTCGATCTATACCATCTATAAAGTGGGCCGCGTATCATAGTTTCTCCAGAATAAGGTACCCAACCCTATTCCTATACTATAGATCGTTTTGGCTATTACTCAAGCTTGATCCACTTTTATGTCTCTACATAAAGCTCAAGTGTTCATCCTATAGCCATGGATCTTAGTTTATTGGATTTGGGTTATTATATGTGCAATTTAATTTATTTAGTAATGACTTTTACTGAATCAATCTCGATAACACCTTTATCGAATAAGTATATAATTCGTTTAACATTCATTATCTACGAGTTTTAGGGCACCAATCCCAACACATGAATGAACCGAGGCCATATCCGAATGAGAGGGATCCTGAGGACATGAAAGTATAGTCAAGATAAGCTTAAAAGAATTGATAGATACTACCTATACCAACAAGGTGCACCTTCCTTTTCGGTAGCTCAATCAAAGGAACTTTGAAGTTAAGCGTGCTTGGCTTGGTGAAGTTCTATGTTGGGTGACCTCTTGGGAATTTTCCTAGAAGCATGTGAGTGAGGACAAAGCATGCTAAAAGGACCCCGTGTTGGTTTGTGGGGATAGTCTTCAATCTTAGAAGTAGTATCAGACAAGTATGGTAGCGTGGTCAGGTCGCAGGGGAATGTCGGGACCGTTAAGGATCGAAGTCGGATTCCGAATCCTGGGCCTGGGGTGTTACATGGTAGATGCAAGTGTACGTATGGAAGGTAAAAGATTCCACTGCTAAGACAAGGCTTGATTGCAAACCGATTGAAACTGCTAGAGAGTAAAGAAGATACTGGAAAATATTGAATCTTTAGCAAACAAATTAAATTCAAATAAATAAAAGATATGCAGAAATTTGTTAATAGAAGAGAAGAAGAAGATTACAAATATAGTTTCCTTACTTTTAGGAAGGTGGAGAAAGACAGTTATGGTAAGGGCAAAAAGGAAAGACCAGGATACAAATACAGTCACGTGGGTCCCACGTTTTGACCATTTTTTCCCATTTTTTCTTTTGTCTATCTATAACCATTATTTTCTTTTGGCCATTTACAAGAATTTCCTCTTCTAAAATTGGATCTGTAATATAATATATATTTTAGAAACTAACAAGTTCCTTTTTTATTTTCTTAACTCCTTCTGCTTCCTCTTGGGTGACTCATGTTTAAGAAATCGAAAGAATTTCAATCGAGTGATAAATTTTAACTAAAAGTTCGGTACAATAACATATTCACTAAAAAAATAATAATTAAAGTTCAAAAATACACTTTTAGTCCTTAAGATTTAAGATTGATGTCTATTTGGTTCTTTAGTTTCAAAAAGAACACTTTAGTCTTTGAGGTTTGGAAGTGGTTTTAAATGACCCATGAACTCATCTATTTGTTAGTTGACTAATAATAAGATGATGTAACAGTTAAATTGTTGGTTGTACTTTGGTAATTTAACAAAATATTGTTGGAAAACAACATCTCCCACATCTACAGCCGAAATAAGTAGAAAATAACAAAAAAAACCTAAAATATCTTTAAAAAAACAAAGAAACTAAAGTAAAACAACAAAAGTAAGAAAAACAAGAATTTACATATAAGACTCCAAAACTAGAGAAAAACCACGACCCAAAGAAAGAAATTCCACTATGTGAAAATTTATTACAATCACACAAAATTCTCTCTCCAACCCCAATTACAAAGAAACACTCTCTCAAAGCTATATCCTATACTCATATAACTAGAGTTAGTATGTCGGGATTAAAGTGATTCTAATTGGAATGATATGAAACCTAAGCCATAGGTTCCTTTTATAGTACTTGGAGCTCATCACTTCCTTGCACCTTTTAGATGTGAGATTGGTCTCTTCTAATATTTTGCCAAAAACCCTACAAATTCCACCTTTGCAAGTTATTTGAAGAATCCACAACTCCTCTTGCACCTATGTCTTCACAGACAATCATAATTCTCAACTTAGAGAATTATAATCTGCTCCACCATAAAGAGTAGATCACTGGAATGTCACATTCCAAGTGTTGATGTCAAAATTTGGGCAGAAGACTCACCTGACCTCCACTTGACAAAAACAGTGAATTTGTTTGAAAGGGAAAGACGTGACCTGCAAAACCAGTAATATCACTACACATCGGTGTGGTGTAGGTCACTTTCACTATGATGCCTAAGTCGGATAAGCAGTAAAGTGTACGTGTAATCCCCGTTTTCCGAACCATTTTCCAGGTGTGAAGGATTGTATTTATATTTGCGTCGCCCGCTAGGGTTTTCTCTTGTTTTCGTAGTCATTTAGGGTTGAAGACGAATGATGTAAATAAAGACGAATGGGCCAAAGCCATGGACCTTGAGATGAAGTCTATGTACTTCAATCAAGTTTGGGAACTTGTAGATCCACCTGAATGGGTCAAACCCATAGGGTGTAAATGGATCTATAAGAGGAAAATAGATGCAGCTGGGAAAGTACATACTTTTAAAGCTAGACTTGTAGCAAAGGGTTATACCCAGAGAGAAGGGGTGGATTATGAGGAAACTTTTTCTCCTGTTGCTATATTAAAGTCAATAAGAATTCTCTTATCCATAGCCACATATTATGACTATGAGATATGGCAAATGGATGTCAAGACTGCCTTTCTGAATGGTAATCTTGAAGAGAATATTTTTATGTCTCAGCCCTAATGATTCATAACCCAAGGTCAGGAGCAAAAAGTTTGTAAACTGAATCGATCCATTTATGGGTTGAAACAGGCTTCCAGATCTTAGAACATTAGATTTGATACTGCGATCAAATCTATTGGCTTTGACCAAAATGTTGATGAGCCTTATGTATACAAGAAAATCAACAAAAACAAAGTAGCTTTCCTAGTACTTTATGTTGATGACATCCTACTCATTGGGAATGATGTATATTTTTTTTTTTAATTTTAAAAACTTGAGTTGGTTTTTGAAAACATGGAAAGAAAGTATATGAAAAAACAAGTAAACTTATGGGTGGTAGGTAATGTTTATATATAGGCTTAATTTTCAAAAACAAAATGGTTATTTTTTAAGAAGAAATTTCAGCCAATCACGAGTTGTCATGTCATTATTTAAAATTAATAACGAAATTACAAATAATTAATTTTGGGACTAATTATAAGTTGACATGTGTCCCAAATTTAATTTGAAGGCAAGATTGGAAAATCTTAAATTGAAATATCACTTGTCTTAAATATGACCATTTGATCAAATAATAAAACTTTAATTTGATTAAAGTTGGGTCATACAATATTTGGGTTATATGGTCTTTGGGTCAAGTTTAAGTCAAATTCAAATCCAAATGACTAGACCTAAAGTCAGTTAAGCCAAGTCCAAATGACTTGGCCTAAGATAATTAACTCCAAGTCGTCCAATGGGTCAAGTCCAAAGTCAATGAAGTCTAAGCTCATGTCCATGGAAAACTCTATAAATAGAAGAGTTTTCCTTCATTTTAAGGGTTTAGAAGTTAGAAATATCAGAGAAGAACTCAGAGAGAATTCAGAACTCGGAGCACTCGAAGACTTTCAGAAGTTCAAAAAAATCCTTGAAGCTCTCGAAGCCTTTGGGGTAACTTCAATCTCAAGAACAAGTTGCAAAGCCCTAGAGAAAACTTCAAACTCGAGAACAAACGTTCCAGCTCTTGAGTGAAACACACACAAGAGAGAGAATCAGATGATTATATACTAGAGATTGTACCACACACATACAAAATTCAACACAAATTAAAAGTTTATTCCACGTGTCTCATTCCTTTGAAGTTACGTGTGAACAGTTATCAAACGAGACCTAAATAATTATCAATAGAAAGTCACTTTCTCATGAAGAAAGACACGTTATGAATCAAAACTATCAAAAATACCCCGAAACCATGAGTTAGTTTCAATTATACTTCTGAATTTCAAAAGTTTCATTTCAGTCCTTGAAATTTGAAGTTTGTTTCAAAACGATCTTTAGAGAAATTTTCCGTTAAATTTATTGACAAAAAATGATGTGTTTGCATGTGTTTTTATTGTTTTTTTCCACCTATGTGTTCTAATCTATTCACATTCACATAAACAACAATTAATATGCAAACATGTCATTTTTCGGCCATAAGTTTATGAAAAAAAAAATCCTTTAAATGTCATTTTGAAACAAACTTCAAACTTCAATGGCAAGATAATAATTGAAACCCAAACCTCATAGTTTAGAGGTATTGTTTTATAATTTAACATTTTTTTTCTTTTTATACATTATATATTTTATTGTTTAGAGTAGAAAGGTTGCGTACAAATTGTCAGAGTCATTTCCACTTTTATTAATATTGAAAATCAATTCTTTTAGAAGTTGTATTTATAAAGATACTTTATCACAATTCGTAAAAATAGTTTTAAAGGAAAAAGAGGTTTTTTTTTTTTTTCCAAAAGAGCTTCCACCGGACTTTTATGAGTACTTTTGGAAGGGTCCAAGGCTTCAAACTTAACAAATTAAATGAAAAAAAAAAAAAAAAAAAATGTCTTAAACAAAAGTGTGGAACGTGCTCGTTCCAAAAGTAAAATGTGAAAATGAGTCCGTTCTAGAAAAAAAAAAGTTTGAAAATTAGTATAACATGACACATTATGTGACCGTCCAAGTATAAAAAAATTACATGAATAAACTGAGATCACATCCGAATGAGAGGAATCCTGAAGACATGAAAGTATGATCAAGATAAGCTTAAAAGAATTGATAGATACTATCTATATCAACAAGGTGCACCCTCCTCTTCGATGACTCAATTTATAGAAACTCTAAGTTAAGCCTGTTTGGCTTGGTTAAGTTCTATGTTGGGGAAATTCCTAGGAAGCACGTGAGTGAGGACAAAACATGCTAAAAGGATCCCGTGTTAGTCTGTGGGAACAGTCTTCATTCTTAAAGGCTCTTTAAGGCAAGTATGGTAACGTGGTCAGGTCGCAAGGGAATGTCGGAGCCGTCAGGTGTCGAATCCGGATTATGAGTCCTGGGCCTGAGGTGTTACACATTATTCTTTATTTATTTTGGCTTTTAAAAATTAGGCTTGTTTTCTCTCAATTTCTTAAGAATGATTTACACATTAGCCAAATTCCAATAACAAAAACATTTGAAAACTCTACTTTTTTTAGTTTTTCAAAACTTGGTTTGGTTTGTTAAGACATGATAAAGATAGATACCAACCTAAAGAAACTTATAGGTGAAAGTTGTGTTTGTAGACTTAATTTTCAAAATCCAAAAACAAAAAATCAAATGGTTATCAAATAGGGCTTAATATTTTGTTAAAGTTTAGAGACTAAAAAAGATATCTTAAAAAATTCAAAGAAAAAAATGGAATAAACGAGAAAGTTCAAAAACCAAAACAAGATTGAAACCTTACAATATTTATGATAAAATTTTGACAGCAAAGACTAAAATAGTTTGTATGGCGAGTTTAATGACTAAATCAAAACATTTACAAGTATTAAAAATCAAAATGAAATAATTATAAAAAAAAAATCGAAAATAAACAAAAATAAAATTCAAATTGAAAAAGAAAACTTTGGAAAATATTTTTGAATGTGTAACATAAGGTTAATGCTTATAAAGAAAAAGGAAAAAGGTGAGGTCTAATGGAGAATATATTGATGAGTAAAGTGTGTAACAAAAAGCACAAAAACTATACATTCTATGCCCACTATTTGTTTTGTGGCCCAAAAGTTTTATTGCACATGCGAACATAAAAGAGAATTATTCTAACTTTGGAGTTGGTTCATTGACCAAACAAGTAACGTTAAACTATTCCTTGTCCTATAAAATGCATGTTTGGAAATGATTTTGAAATGGTTAAAATCACTCCAAAACATACATTTTATAATTTAAAATCGATTTTGATAGTATGAAAATTACATTTAAAAGTGTAAAATTAAACATGAAATTGATTTTGAATATTTAAAGGTATGTTTCGAAGTAATTTCGAACGTGACAAAAGTGATCAATGAATGAGATGATTGATTGGATTAGGTTTCTGGTTTACTTGAATACCACAAATACAATTGCTCAATTTATTTAAAAATAATTGAATCAAAATGAGTGAATAAATAAATTACAAATAAATAGAAAATTGAAAGAAGTTTTTAGAAAATTGCTTTCACCAACTGGAAGTTTAGAATGCATGGACATGCAAAGTCAATTGAAAATGAGAATATTAAGAGAATCATTCAAACTTCAAAGTTGGTTCAATGACCAAATAAGTAAAATTTAAATTAGTCCTCATCGCATAGATGATTTTATTAAGTTTAAAATCAAATGAAGTAGGTTGAGTTAAAATTAATGAATGAGAGTGTAGTCGGGAATTGTTTATAGTTCACTCGAGTATCACAAATGCAATTACTCAATTTTAAATAGAGATTCAAATAAAAAATGAATGAATAAATAAATAAAAATAAACAAATAAATCATAAAAAATCAATGAAAAAATATCCTAGAAAAATTAATTTCATCTTGGTCGTACAATAACAACAAATCAATAAGGTCAAAACTTAACCATCGATTATTCAATAAGTCAAGAATGTGGATACAAGTCAATTGAAAATGAGAGTATAAAGGAAAATTTTCAAACTTCAAAGTTGGTTCAATGATCAAACTAAGTAATGTTAAATTAGTTATTGTCACATGAATGATTTTATCAAGGGGCAACAAGAAAAAGGGCTATAAATAAATAGGTGGCTTGAAAAATGGTTACGAACGTTTATAAATTAAATAGATGGCTAAACAATTTACTGATTAATAAATCCCTATTTGTACAAGACAAAAATGCCCTCCCAACAAACTTCCTAACGTGTTCTTAACGTTTAAAACCAAAATCAGGGATTAAGAAAGATAAAATACACCCCTACAAAATAAGTTGGAGACATTTTAGGAGGTTTGAAATTAAAAAATCCCTAAAAATAAGTTGGAGACATTTTAGGAGGTTTGAAATTAAAAAAATCCCTAAAAATAAGTTGGAGACATTTTAGGAGGTTTGAAATTAAAAAATCCAAGAACACAAAATTATTTTGAAAATCAGACGATGTATCATATTGTTACTACAGGAAAAAGTTGTTTCCCGTAAAAATGAGTAAATACCTTTATTGGGGAAGGAGTACAAAGTTCAACACCCTCCAGTAAAGAGAAACACCTTTGAACTCCATTAATCGGAAACAACAGTCCTGTCAATAGGAAGATTTACTACCTGCAACTAAGAATACCTGAAAATTTTTAAAAACAAATAAGAACACAGTAATTATTATACCTTAGCTGCTGCAATTATGAGTTGTCATAACACCGCCCACCCTCCCACCAGAACCGCAGCCCGTCCGTCCATCTTCATCTTCCACAACCCTCCCTTCCCACCATTTCCCCCTTGAAAGACTTAATCCTCCATTTCCCACCATTTTCCACCCCCAACACAGAGTGTATCACAATCCCTACCTCTCGCATCGCGCCGACGACCCACATCTGCCGTGCCGACGACCTTCTTCCGTCGTGCTGTCGAGACTCTTGCTTGCCCCACATCCTCCATCGATTCTCCTTCTGCGCGAGGACTGTACAATTTCTCAGAAATTCAAACCAAGGTAACAGTTTCATTCCCATTCCCTTATATTAGCAACAAACTGATACATTCCCCCAAGATTTTAGGGATTTCGTTATTACATTCCCCCGAGTGGTATGTACCGATAAATACCATTTCTATTAGACATGAACAACTTCATTCCTATTCCCTTATATTAGCAACAAACTGATACATTCCCCCGAGATTTTAGGATTTCGTTATTACATTCCCCGAGTGGTATGTACTGATAAATACCATTTCATCGTTATTACAACTTCTCTGGAAAAAGTGTGCTTGTGGTATACTCATATGTATGTGTGCGTACACATTGACATGTCTAATAGAAAAAATGCTTTGATTTGTCTGTACTATTATATACATCCATGGAATGGTCTAATGTGTCTACTTGTGTGTATACACTTAATCCCCCTGTATTTGAGTTAATCACCCCCTGTATCGTGTATGTCTGGAATGTCCAATAAAAATACACTTTGTCTTTGTCTGTGTTGCTATATGCAACCATAATAACCCCCGTACCATGTTCACCTGAATGCAAATACCTGATGAAATGCCATAACTGATATCTGTCTATAGTATTACATACATACGTGTTCCGCATGCATCCTGTGTGTATGCATACTTACCCCAGCCCCACCCCCCATATGAGTTATATATATGTTGTAGTTTATATGTACTGTCATCTGTCTGTATGTACTGCTACTTACGACTTTTATTGTTGTTCTTTTGTAATATGGATAATGAGGGGCAAAATGTGAGGGATAAAATCTTTTTTTACCGTTGGAAAAGCTGAACCTAAACCTAAAAAATAGGTAGATCTTTTTATACACTTGAACACAAACCGCCAACTGAACTCCCTATAAATCGGGATTCATCCATCCCGAAAAAAGGGGGAGAAACTGAATGAAAACAAAAAAAAATCTGTTAACGGCGTTTGTCTATAGTCGTATATACTAGGGGTAAAAATGTCAAAAAAAAATCTAGAAAACAGTTCCTGAAAATGCGGTGCGGTGGCCACCCCTGCAAATTCTAACATTTGTAGCCAAAAAACAAGAAGGCTTTTTTTTTCTAGCTATTTAGCACAATTCCCCTTTTATTAAAGATGAAAATAAATGATATCATAGAACTCTAGTTGTAATGAGAATTATGTAGAGAGAATGGGATTAGGGTTGGCCCAATCCCCAACCCTGACCTCAACCTTGGGCCTTAACCAGCCACACCTATCTCTTGTGTTTTCCATATCTTTTCTCTATTTTCTCTCCTTTGACCCCTATCCAATGAATATTTTCCTTTCTCTTTTATTTTATTTTATTTTATTTTATTTTTTTTTTTCAGGTTTATAACAAGTTAGAAGCTAAAAAAAACACTTTATGATTTTTTTTTTTTTTTAAAAAAGAAAGAAATATCTCCAAGAAATTGATATTCATCTTCTAGAAGAGATTCTCAAACCTATGGAAGTCCAAAATCATTCTTACGGAACTTGACGAGTGATCCTAAGGAAAATTCAAGGCCTACCTTGGAGCACTTAAACTTAGGCCTAACTACCCAAGCGCGAGACATAATGAGTTAATCTAAGGTACACCCTAGGAATTTTACAAAGCACTCAAGCATAAGGCTGAGCAACCCAATAGGGTCTAAGGGAAAATATCTCACAAGGGATAAATTTTATAAATGTTATACTCTCAAACTAGGCTTCATACATTTTAGGGAGTGAGACTTAATGTTATGGGTGAATTTTGACCTAATAAAATACCCAAAATTTAAGAAAGTTTAGAATGATAATAACCAAAGTGGAAACAGGTCCAAGGGGACTCCTTGGGCCTAAATCAATCTTATTTTACATCCAATTCCTACCCAGAAACGAAAGTCATCCTTCTTTCTCTTAAGCTTCTTTCTTTAAAAAGAAAAGATCATTCTGAATTTTTTGCTACACTCAAAACCTACTAGCTAACTTAAGTATCTGAACTGGTATGGCAAACACCATACCAGTGTGCAGTTTTCTTGTCTTGTAGGTCACATCTTATCTCTCCCCAAACAAGGTATGATTAGATTTTAGCATCAACAATTATAATTTCAACTTTGATTTTAAAATAATGCAAAACTTATATTAAGATATTAGTAACTCATTTTATAGGTCGAAAATTTAAATCTCCACTGTTTTTTTAGTTCATCTCCACTCAATTATGTAACGTTAAATTAAAAAATATATATATAAGTGGAGATCTCACAATTTAGGTTAAGACATATATACTCGACTAAGAGATTAAATGTTCGAATCTCTATTCCCATATGTTGTTTAATTAAAAAATAATAATGATGATGGTTACATTTACTCACGAAAACATTCATAACTAGCCATGAATCTAAAAAAAGAGTCCACAGTTAACTAACCGAGAGTATCAATTTCACTACATTTTATATATAGGTTCAACTCGATGAAATTAAAATTGGGAGATTAACATTGACCTACCAAGCAAAGTATAACAGCATTAAAAAAAAAAAAAAAAAAAAAATCCTATTAAAACCTTTTGAATTATTTTTATAATAAATATATATTGTAGAATTAGATAATTACTTTGGAAAATTAGTTGGGAGAGATAAGATTTTTTTTAAAAAAAAAAAAAAAAGAAGAAAAAAAATTACAAGAAATATGGTGACAATAAAAATGGGAGAAGAAGACAAGGCAAAACATCTATTATTCCACTTGCAAAAGTGATGCATTCTCATTTGCCTAATTGACACAATCACATCTCTAAAATCTCTCTCCCTCTCTCACTAATGGGGCAATCAAATTGTGGGATTTGGTGAAGAAAGTTGAAATATGATTTTCTAATGGATTCATTGCTTGGATTTGTTAATTGATTATGATCTCAATTGATTTTGATTAATATAGCCACACTGAAATATTTTATACTCATAATTTTCCAACTTGCTAAAAGTGTTTGTATTTTCTTTGTATAAAGGGCAAAAGTGGGGAATTAGAAAAGGGATTAGGTGAACATGATTCAAAAGAAAAAGTAAAATGTATTATTTTTCAAAAATAAAACTAAAAAAATAAAAGATATTAGGTTTAAGTAACACGTCTAGCAAATTAAATATGCCATATAAAATTATCTAATTTCTAAAATTTAAATAAAGTTAAATTACAAATTTAGTCTTGAACTTTCAAATTTGTATCCATTTGGTCCCTGTACCTTAAATAGTGTCTAATAGGTTCCTGTAACTTTAAAAATGTCTAATAGATCTCTCAACTTTCAATTCTGTGTCTAATAGATTCCTAACATATTTAAAAATTTTAAAAATGAACTCATCTATTAAATATAAAATTGAATTTTATGTCTAACCAAATCCTAAGCTTTCAATTTTGGGTCTTGTAGATTCGTCAATGTTAAAAAATGTTAAATAGATAAACGATTTATTCGACACAAAATTAAAAATTTAGAGACTTATTGAACACAAAGTTAAAAAGGTTAAATAGATCCTGGTTCCGCCTGGTTTGTCCCGAAACGCCTCCAAATACCAGTAGTGTGTGACTTTACAGGTGTCTTTCCAGAGGACTTACCAGGTTTGTCTTCTGATAGAGAGATTGAATTCTCTATCGACTTCGTACCGGGAACTGCACCTTTATCCAAAGCACCCTATAGAATGGCTCCTGCTGAACTTCGAGAACTAAGGAGCAAATTTAGGAATTATTGGACAAAGGTTTTATCTGTCCAAGTGTTTCGCTTTGGGGTGCTCCAGTCCTTTTTGTTAAAAAGAAGGATGGATCTCTTCGATTATAGGGAGCTCAACCAGGCTACTATAAAGAACAAGTATCCTCTCCCTCGGATTGAAAATTTATTTGATCAGCTTCAAGGTGCCAAAGTTTTCTCAAAGATTGATTTGAGGTCAAGCCACCACCAGTTAAAGATTAAGGATTGTGATATCGAGAAGAGTGCATTCAAAACACGCTATGGACACTATGAATTTTTGTTAATGCCTTTTGGACTAACTAATGCTCCAATTACTTTTATGGATTTGATGACAGAGTGTTCAGTGAATTTCTGAATAAATTCATCATTGTCTTCATTGATGACATCTTAGTTTATTCCAAGTCGAAAATGGAGCATGAGGTTCACCTTAAAAGAACACGGGAAGTGTTGAGGGAAAAGAGATTATATGCAAAATTTAAGAAATGTGAGTTTTGGCTAAAGAGCATTGCCTTTTTGGGCCATGTGGTCTCTAAAACGGGGATCTCTGTAGACCCAAGCAAAGTTGAGGCAGTTATGGGTTGGCCACAACCCACTAATGTTCGAGAAGTCCAAAGTTCTCTTGGTTTAGCTGGTTATTACAAAAGATTTGTGGAAGATTTCACTACGATTTCAGCTCCTTTGACTCAGCAAACTAGAAAGAATGCACGGTTTCAGTGGTCAGAAGAGTGTGAGCAAAGCTTTCAAAAGTTGTGCGCTCATGCAAAACGACAAGGTTATCGCCTATGCTTCGCGACAACTTAAGAACCATGAGCAAAATTACTCCACTCATGATTTGGAATTAGTTATAGTGGTGTTTGCACTACCTATTTGACATTTTTTAAAATTTAAAGTCTACTAGATACAAAATTGAAAGTTTAGAGTCAATAGCATAAAATTCAATCTTTCAATTTAATATATAGTAGATTGGTTAATTTTTAAAAATCTTGAATATGTCATAAACCTATTAGACAGAAAATTGAAAGTTCAAGGACCAATTAGACACTTTTAAAAGTTCAAGGACCTAATTGATACAACCTTGAAAGTCCAGGAACTAAACTTGTAATAAAACCAAAAAACAACCATAATAAACGTGGGGAAGAAAAAGATCTCAACCCTATACGGAATTCTTTTAAAAATAAAAAATTAAATACAGTATTATTAAGCAAATAAATGCAAAGATTGAAAACAAACAGAAAGAAAAATGTATCCTAGCTGAAATATCAACCGAAAAGATGGAGAATTGAAATGTAATAATAGGGGTGAGCAAAATATTCCAAAAAACCGACTCGACCGACCGAAAACGACCGAACCGACTTCTGTCGGTCGGTTTTTTTAAAAAATCGGTCGGAATCGATTTTTCTTAAAGAAAAACCGATTCTTCGGTCGGTCGACGAGCTCAATAAGATCTCAAACCGATCCGACCGACCGACAAACTTTAAGTTTAAAAATATATATATAGAGAGAGAGAGAAACTTGCGTTGCTGTGCATGCGGATGTTGCAGCATGCCATTAAAGCTGGCATGCACAGCCACCTTGGGAAGCCACAAAGATGGTCTTCCCAAGGTAATATTAAAAAAAAACATATTTTCATTATTATTTTTTTTATCTTTTTTTTTTTTACTTTTTCTCTCTCTCACGATTTCTTTCTTCTTCTTACTCTTCTTCCTTTCTCTTCCTCTTCATTTCTATTCTCTTCAAGTCTTCATCTCGTTTTTCTTTTTCTTTGTCCGGCAAGCCATTTCTACTCTTCTCCTCTTTTTCTTTTTTTTTAATCGGTTGCAGTTGAAAGATGAAAGGTGATAAAGATCGATGGCTTGCATTTTCTTCCTCCCTCTATTTCTTTTCTTTCCATTTTATTTTACTTTTTTCAGTCTCTAGTTCGTTGGAGTCACAAACCTAACAACTTTCCGTTCTTAAGTTCACCGGAGTCATAAAATCGACAACTTTCCGTTCTTATGTTTGCCGGAGTAAAAAAACCGACCAAATCCGACCGACCGTTGGTGTAGTCGGTCGGTCGACGTCTCCAACACATAAAAACCGACGAGCCCCGACCGATTAAAACCGAAGGGTCGGTTTTCGGCTCCGGTTTTGGCCAAAAACCGACCCCGACCGACCGTTGCACACCCGTATGTAATAACATGAAGAAGAAGAAGAAGAAATGGAAAATCCTAAACCAAATCAAATAAATATATTAAGAAATCTAAAAAATTCTAAATACTAAAATGAAAATATTGAGATTTACTTGCACAAATAGATAAGAAAATAATCTAAAATTGTGATCAGCTTGGCAAGCTTGTGCTATTAATAATACATACAACAATGAAGAAATCCATTTCCCAAATATAATTTGGAGAAATAGATAATAGGTTCTCTACTGATGAATATGAAAAAGTTATAATTGAAACAGAGACCTGAAGTGATGTCATTGGAGGGCAGGGATGCTGAGGGAGCCCACATGAAGCACTCTGGGCATGATCTGTAAGAAATGGCCAAAGCAGCATAGGAATACAAACACAGAGAGATACATTTTTCAGAGAAAGAGAGAGGGGGAAAGAATTGTACCTCACCCAACCTAGCATTGATTTTCAGTGATACAAAGTCATCAGCTCTTGTCACACCTACATTCACAATTCCAGTAGCAGCACCTGCCTCGTGAGCCGCTCTGCGAGATGCGATACCACAAGTTAGAGCCGCTCTGAACACAGATCACATCGAATCTAACCTAGACTAGGCTCGATCCAAAAAGTTAGAAATGCATTCTTAACATTCTTGCTTATGTGCAAGTTTGGATATTAGTTTGATGGTTAAATTATGAATTTGTCCTATTACATAGTTTCAATTTGGAACCTATGATTTTAAAGGTTCCAATTCAGTCCTTATGAGAAGGGTTTAGTTTCAATCTAGTCTCAATTACTTTAAAAGTTCCAATATTAAGTCTCAAGAGTTCAGTCATAGTTCACAAATCTCTCTACCGTTACCATCTTAAATATGTGACGATAGGCTAATGTTTTTTATTTGGTTGGCTATGTTAATTGACTCGATTACAGTTAGGAAAAATGAATGGGTTTTCAGGTGGATAAAAAAGTTTTAAGAATGAATTTTTAACCATAGGGGCCAAATTGTAACTTTCAAAACCACAAAACACTAAGTTGAAACTAAACTCAAAATTTTGGCACAAAATTGAAACTTTTAAAACCAAGGACTAATTTGAAATTAAACCCAGATCATAGGACTAAATTTGTAGATTAACCTACTCTGGTTCCTAAATCCCAATACATAGCTGTTAATGTAAAATGAAAATGAACAAACCCTGCAGGAGTTTGACTTTAAGACCCCTCCTGTCACCAGTTCATTCAGAAGTTGAATATGGAAATAGTTTTTGTTCAAAATTTTAAGAGCAAAGATAAATACCCTATGCGTACTAAGAACCAACTTATAATCTATCTGAGCCTAACAGAGTTTCCCTAGTGTTGTACTTTTCTTGCTACAAAAAGAATTCATCTACTGATTTCTATCAGTTTCTTAAGAAAACGAATAGGATCTTGGAAAAGGAAAATAGAAATTATCGTGATTCTGGAACTGTTTTTTCTCTTACTCTTCTTAACTGAGACAATGATTTTGAACGTATTCTTTTCATGACAGGTCTTAATTGCGATAAGATTATTTCCATCATTCACCACACAAAAGGAGGGAGGCATTCGTGTTGAAAGTTAAACATGTTTTAATTAAGTACATGAGTTATACAAGTTAGTAATTAAATAAGTTTTGCAATATTAATTTGTTGGGAGTTAAGTACAACATTCATGTAGGGATGTTTTATGTTCATGAAGTTAAGATGGGATGAGACTTTTTAGATTTAGAATTTTCCATGTAATCCTATAAATAGGATGCCTTTAGAATGTGTTGATGCAAATGTGTGGAGAAGAAAACACAAAGAAAGTTAGAGAGAAAAGTGTGAACCAAGTTTGTAGTTCTTTGAAGAGTATTCAATACAAGTATTTTTGTTTCTTCTCAAATATTACTTCTGAGTTGATTCTAAATTTGTGAGTGTCCATCACATCTCCCAACGATTCAAACCCTCCATAGTTATTTGTTTCAAACTATACCAATTTTCAATCAAAATCTTTATCTTCATCAAAAGAAGGATGCCTAAGACACTAATTCCAGTAATAAAATTTTCCAATGACTGAAATTTTCAAAATAGAGAAGCAAAGAAAGCACCTCACAAGCCGATAAGCAGACATGGTCATCACAGATGACCCTAATACGAGGAAAGCATCACAATTTCTAGCAGCTTCCATCGCTTTAGCAGCTCTATCCTTTGGGACATTATCACCGAAAAATACGACCTTCAAATTAATTGCAAAAATAATGAACACAAAACATTAGCAAGTAATTGAACAATATGAATATACCATTATAAAAATAAAAATTACATTGAAAAGGAGGAAAGAGGAATTGAAGAATAAAGATGTTAGGTATCTAAGTAGTTGGAGAGCCACACCCCAAAAGCCAGGCGATTGGGGAGGGAGAACCAACCACTTATATACCCCATTAGGAGCCCATATCTTTCCAATGTGGGACAAAGGCATCCCATACTACCTTGGTCCCTAACAAAAGACTACGCACACGGTTTACCAAAAACAGATATGGTTCAAATCTATGCACTTAAATAAGCAAGCAAATAACGTATTATTGTAATGAGAATCTTAAGAAGCAAGAGAAGTGAATAGATATTTCTCCATGAAGCAATAACCATGGGACATTGACAAATGATAAATATTTGTCATACCAAAACACTGCAGCCAGGGCATAATAGCATAATCAGTTGATCCTACATTTCAGTGGATTTAGTATGAAAGACAGTTATTTTTTTCTTTTTTCTCTTTCTCCTCTAGCCATTTCCTCTAATTGTGTAGAAGAGGGAAGTGGTGGCAATATCACACTGCTACAATGAGATCGATCCTTTGAAGTTCATGTAAAGTTCCAGTTTCCAATAAAATGACATGTCTTCAACCATTTACTTAACTATAACATGAAATGCTCTATTTTCCAATAAAATGATATGGATTACGGAAGTTTCAAAAGGATAAACCAAATCTACGTATCTGAAGGAAGTACGCTGAAAATTATCAAATAATGAAAGAAAGAATCTTACATCAGGCTTGAGCACTCCATTGCACTTTTGGCAGGTAGGAATACAGAAGTCCTGCTCCCAAAATTTTTCATCAATTTCAATATCACCATCTGGCCTTTGCTTCATGCCGAAGCTCTTATCTGATCCTGAGCCTCCTTCATCCAAACTTTCAATTGCTTCTGCCCACTATAGCAAAATATATATGCCGAAATCTCAACCAGAAGTCGATCATAATCCACAAATTTCCACCACTAGTTCAAAATAAATATATTAAAGAGGAGTGAGGGACCAACAGTCAACTTCAGTACTTCACTCATTAAATCAAAGTTTCCAAAATAAAAAATACCCAAGGTGGAAAACAATAAGCAACAAGCTTTGATGTGAATCACCAATAACAATAATACTGGTGAGTTTGGGATGAATTTTTAGAAAAAAAAATTCGGAAGCACAAATTAAGTGCTTTTCTTAAATCAATTTAAAGGACTTTTTAAGTACTTTAAAAATTTTCAAAATCACTTTTGACTGTATGACCAAACACTACAAAAATTTTGAAGGGTGTTTTTAATTCGCTAAAATCCCTGCTCACAATTCCAAAAGTTATCTCAAACTGACCCTCATGGTCCAAGTCAAACTACTTCATACACATTTGCAGAAATATCTTAAAAAGATTAGAGAACACTTGTTTCCATACTTTTGGGTTGGAAATAAAAGTAAATCAGATGATCATTACTCCAAGAACAACAAATAGAACAAAAACAAACCTTTGGGTTGAGAGATTTCACTTGGTCCTGAAATGAATTCCTACAAATGGAAAAGCCGCACTCTAAACAAATTACAGAATACACAGTTCCATGCAATTCAAGTGGATTACTACCAGCACGATGGTGCAACCTGGAATGAGAGTAAAAGTTTCAGTCCCACAAAACTTCTTCAACATACATACCACAGTTCATCATGTGAAGAATCAGGGGTAGCCCTCTCATCACCTATCAACATTTTGTGTGACCATTAAATTAATTCGGCCTACTTTCTCTAGAGATGCTAGAGATAAATGTGCAGGGCCAGGTTGTGCAGCTGTAAAACGTCTCCACCCTGCATAACTCCTTGCCCAGTATCTACGACGACTCCGGATTGAACGAACAAACTCCTGCTTCCAAGAAAACCCAACCTTAACTCATGAATACATAACAAATGTCAAATTATGGTGAACTTTATCATAACTACAAACTAAAACTCTTCTCATTATTAGTTATAGAATAAAATAAATAAGAGGATACTGAAAGATGACCTTCTTTATAAAGTATCCTCAGAGTCTAATTGTTTCCAAAAACAAAACAATACTGGTGACATTTCCCTCCTTGATTCCTCAAATATACCATAACTCTTCGCCTTGTATTTGTGGGGAAAAGTTAATTGATTCTATGCTAGTTGATAATTAGAGCGAAGAGAGTTTGGTTAATATGCAAGACATTGATAAAGCTCAAAACAAAGTGGATTGAAGCCTCTACCTCTTTAGGCTGGTGCAAAGAAGAAAGGCCTGAAAGATAGATAGAGTTGCCTCCGGAGAGGCCTCTCTTGTGCTAAGTTTTTTTATCACAAATTCACGATTAAAGTTAAGCCTAGAAGTACCTACCTACTAGAGGCCTTCAGAAGGCATTCCTTTTCAATTTTCTCCTTTCTTTTTCATGGTGGAAGGTAATTGTTTAAGCAATCTCCTCATCCTACCTAAAAGTTTGGATGTCAGTTTTCTGGAGGGATTCAAGGTTGGTAAGGATCCTTTTCATGTTATGTACAGCGCATTTGCCAAGTGCCAAGTATATCAATTAAATTCTATGAAAACTAAGACCCAGTCAGATGAAGTTTTTGTTTTTCATTTTCAAGTTTTAAAAAATAGATTTATTTATTATTTATTTCTTTGTTTCATAACTTGCATTTTAGAAAGAATAATACTTAGTTGCATAACAGTGTGTAGGGATCTCCCTACCCACTTCATTAAAATCTTGACAACTGAGAGAGAGAAAGGTAGAAGATGAGAAAAAAAATTATCTCTCCGAGTTGTCGACGTTTTAATGGTGGTGTGTAGGGAGGTACCTACACACCAGTACGTAGCTAAGTATTGTTCTTTTAGAAACACTCTCAAAATCATAACCACATATTAAAAGATAAATTCTTTTTAAAAAATGATAAGAAACAAATTTCATTGATTTATGAAATATACAAAAGAAGGGAGAAAGTCCCAAGCCAAAGAAGTTATGATAAACATTTCTAATTGTACAAGGATAAGAACATTTATACCAAGATAAAGCTTGAAAGCTAACATTCAAAAAAGTTATCCAAAGATCTTCCCTTATCGTTGAAATCCTTTGGTTTTGCACAATTCCTAAAGCCCGGACAAAATGCATCCATAGAATTTTCTATCTTTTGAGAAAGGGTGGCCGGATAGTGTGTAGTGAAGGAGACATTAGGATCACTTGGAAGGGTTGTCAACCAATTGAAAGAGGAGAGAATAATCTTCTTCCAGAAATTAGGTAGTGTTGTTCACATTTGAAATTAGGAACTGTTTAAAAAATAATGGAAAGCTAAGGTGCCTAAGAAGGTGAAAGTTTTCTTTGGGGTGAGCATTCAAGGAAAGTTGAACACCAATGACTTGATTCAAAAGAAGAATCTGCACATTTGCTTAGCTCCCAGCTCTTGTGTTATGCGTAAGGAAGGGTTGGAAAATGATGCACATTTCTTTCTCTATTGCGCCCTTGCCCAACACACTTGGGCCAGATTATTTAAGATCTTTGGCATCCTATGGTGTTGCTCAAATAGAATTGATGAGGCTATCATTCAGCTAATTTATGGACGCCCATTCAAAAGGCAAGCTAGTTTTTTATGGACGAGTGCAGTTATGGCTATGCTTTGGAGGATTTGGTTGGGGAGAAATCAAAGAATATTAAAAGAGAGTTATTCTAGTCCATAGGAGTTAAGGGATTCTATTTATTATCTCTTTGCTTCCATCTGGTGTTTTCTTTCGAATTTTTTTTTGTAATTATGACATTGTACATATCATGACCAACTGGGGCGCTTTAAGCAACCCCATCTCATCTCCCCTTTTTGTATGGCTTCTTTCTTCAAAATAGTCTCAGTTTTTTATAAAAATAAAAAATAAAAACAAAGTAATGAATTGGATAGTAAACCAGCTTAATTTTTAAAATAAAAAAGATTATCAATATCAAAACATAACCTAAGATTATCAATATCCAGTAATGGTTACTTCCAATCACTTCCATTGCAATGCTGATTCTTTTATTTAAGAATGCAGATAAAGTAGTGCTATTCTATTATCAATATTTTTGTTTCAAAATGCCCAGGCATTAGGCAATATCATCATAAAAGTGCAAAAAGAAGGTAAGACACATGCCTTCAGATCACCTGATGTGTAATTGGCTTGAAACCAGAACTATAAGCTCCATTTGGGCTGCAGCATAGAGAAACTTTTCCATTAGAAAAGAAAGGCAAAAGTATAAACAAAACGTGTTAAACCAAACCAATAGAAAGCATGTTCATCAACTAAAAAACACAAAGAGGTCTTCAATTCAAGGCAAGGTCAGTTTGAGAAGGCAGAAATAAACTAACAGAAATCTTGAAGACAGCAAATATAATATTGGACATCGACAATCTATATATACAAAAGTTTAGTTTGACTAGATGCTAACAATAGAACACACAAGCACGTGTACACATGAACTTACTTGGCAGTATTTAGATTCATAAAATGTGTTCCAAAATACAAAGAATTTTCTCATTGGATTAATAGAAAGTAGGGTATTAACATTCTGAATGGAGGGAAAAAACGGATTGGGAGAAATATTAGTAAATGCCATTAGCAATTGCATAGTGCAAATGGGCAGGTAAATACCTTTTCTAGGGTATTAATCCTGAAATGCTGATAGCCCTGCAGTTTGTAAATGAATTGAAGTAGAAACTAGAAACAAAAGTAACAATCAACAAGACACTTGTCAATCAAGTAGCCATGACATGCTACAGAAATTGAGCAGCCATGACATGCTACAGTAATCAAAATTCAAAAACAAAAAAGGTTTCCTTGGATCACTTGGCAAACTTTAAACCATAGAGTAAGACAGCATACGAACAAAATCCTACACTGTAATATGTCATGTATGAAATTTTTCCTTCTATAAATCAAAGCTGCATATGAACAAACGTGAAAAGTTGGGCTTTGATTTTAAAAATAAAGCGAACTTAGCAGCATTTGTACACACATCTAACTCTCAACGTTGATGTTCATAATCATCTCACCATTAAAACAAATACAGATGAAGAACAAATAAGAGGTGGAATATTGGTATAAGAAAGGAATGCAAGATAGAACCTTCTATAATCAGGAATTCCACATTCTGTACTTATTCCTGCTCCTGTCAATACCACAAGCTTGGAACTGCAGAATGAATAACAGCCGAACAAATGACATGTGATTTTAAGGATTTATTATCTCAAAAGAATAGTTGTTGATTCGAAAATATTAAGATACCAATAAAGATATGTAAATTGACCTTCGATCAAGAAAATTATATAACAGATCAACATCCTTTGTGCTAGGGGGATCTGAATCCGGAACAAGCTTCTTGTCCTTCAGAAAGTTTGGGTGAGGTTTTTCTCCATTGATTGATGAGGAACTAACTGAAATTTTACTTGATGTTTGAAAATTCCTCGAGGAGCAATAAAGAGATATCAACCATCTTCCCTTTCTAAGCAATGGCCAACTTAGTCCTCTAGATTGAACAATATCTATTAATGTTTACGACAAAATAAATGATCAAGTCATTTATTGTACACTATTAAATAGTGAAATCCACGGAATAGAATGTCACTTGCCTCCCATGATGTTTCCAAGTAACTTCCCTGTGGTTGAGGAAGACTACAGGTTCAAAAAAATGGAAAAACAGAAAAAAGAAATGTTATTAAAAAAAAAAAAAAACAGGAAGTAAATAAAACATAAGGAAACTTCAGTGGGACTTTGGAGTAGATGAGTTGAGATGGAAATAAAAAGGTATGAACGTAAAATAGAAGGAGCAGAAGACAGAAGAACAACGCTTGAGTGACATTTTTTCTATACTCTTGAAAACACAGGTTATTAGAAACTCTAATTCAAAGAGTCAGGACAGACTCCTATAATAACATCCAAGCAACATCAGATTGCAACTTCTTATTCAAAGAATCACTGACATAATCTTACAATAACTTCTAAGATTAAAAAAATTAATAATAAGATGAACAAGAAGAATAAGAATAATAATAAAATTAAAGTAAATAAAATAAAATAAAAAAGAATTAACATTTCAAGTATAGCATAATAGAGCGTTCTGCCCAGTTCATGTATTTCAGCTGGAATTCTAAAGAAAAATTCATGGCCACCAAAAGGAAAGGGATCACCAACAAACTATCCAAAGCTCAAAAAGAATATACCAAGGAACAAAACTTGGCTATGAGTCTCTGACTCTCTATCATGGCATATTTTGAATTAGACCAGAACAAAACTAAGACACATTCTTCATTTGACACAATACGATTAGTAAGAACAAGAAGAGGCACCAGCCAAAGACAAGGTTTTTTGATTCAGCAAGATGCTTATCTAACACAAGTTCAGTTAACATGTTAACTGAATTTAGTATTTCCAGCACTACAATTGATCCTACCTCCTACTGAATGTTATCCATTTCTTTTCAGATGCAGGAGACTGTTACTTCTACATTATTCTCCAATTATTCAGTCCCCCGCTCTTCAAATCATGAGCATTGAAACCCAATTCAGAAACTACGTAGCAAAGGCAACCCAAGAAGATACGATATTATAGAGGCACGAATATGAGGCAGTTCATACTAATGGAACCCAACTTGTGATGAGGAAACATCTTGAATTAAGCATAGAAAATTCACATAGTTCAATTAGTCAAATATGTTTGGACAATAAGAAGAAATAATAGCATAAACCCATCACAGATTCATGAGGAACGAGACGAACAGTAAAGCACTCAATGCAAAAGAATTTGAAAATGGAGGGAGATGGAGCATACACAGAAGGGTCGATAGAGCGGCAAGCGGATGAACATGAGCGCCGTTCAGAATGATTTTTTGATGGGCAAAAGAGGGTCTATTGGAAATTCAAAATTTCTGTATTGGGAAAAATGAAGAATACGGAATCGAGAGGTGGTGAGTGGTGGATTAGAAATTAGAATATCCGAGTAAGGGAAAAGCAAAGCAAAAAATACGATCTGGACATTGTACACATCGTTCCAGTTTGGGGCATTCATCATACTTCCACGTTGCATAGCTTTCCACCGGTTGTTTTGAATTACTCGCTCATTCACCTTCTTCTTCTTCTTCTTTCTTTCTTTTTTTTCTTTTTTTTAATTTTCTATCTTTCTTTTTTTTTTTTTTAGTTCATCAACATTTCAATTACTTCCTATGAATTAAGGAGCTTACTAGCTAGGAATTAAGACGCAAATTTCTACTAATGATCAAGAGGCCGAGAGGTCGGTAGTTTAAATCTCCCACCTCCATGTCAAAAAACTATCTACTACATCTCTATTTTGTTCATCCGAGAAAAGTGGGGGTTTAGATTCAATTGTTGACCCTTTGATTAAGATACGTTGTTTTAACTATAGGAGCAATATTCAAGTTGGTATTATTCATTTCAACTAAAAAAACATACCATTGATTTCATTTACGACACCATTTACAAAACTTTTTTTAGTTCGACTATTGTGGGGTGGGGATTGAATCATCGAACTTTTGAATGGTAATTAGTGTCAGCTATACTCAGATTAGCCATAATTTATATAATTCGTTTTTATACCTTGTGAATAATGTTACAAATGATGTCTGGTACACCTTCCAACATTAACAAAATGACACTTCGAGGCTATTTTTTAAAAACCATTTTAAAGATTAAAATGAAACTTTTCAAAATTTAGAAGCATGATTAAAACCTACCCAAAGTTCATAGGTAACCAACAAAATAGGTTAAATTATAAATTATGCAATAAATTTTTTTTTAAAGGAGCATATCATTAATCACAAAGAAAAAGAACAACGACTCTTGTTAAGAAGAGGATGTAAGCGTTAATATTGAACATGCGGAAGCAATTTAAGATCTTGGACACATAATTTCATCAATTTGACTCAAGAAGACATGTTGTCCATAGTTCAAAAGATAGAGTTTTGAAGCACCTACATCTTGAAGCTCCAAATTGATGCAATCTGTGAATTGTTTCTTCACACCAATGGATCTTGGACACTATCCTCAGGCCTTGAAACGAATTGTGAGATTCTTAATTGATAGGAATTGGAAGAAAAAATTTGGAGTTCAAGCTTCAACAATGGGCTTGAGAGTTGTGGTTTCTTGGTGTGACTTTAGCAACATTACAGTACATATGAATGTGAAATTCTCCACCTCTTAAGCATGTATATATATATATAGAGGAAAACATGAAGGATAAGTTCAACCAAGGATGACACCAAATTGGAGCTAAATTAGCGAGTTAATTAAGCGTCCTAATAAGGACTTAAAATCCAATTTTTTGTATTTTATTTTTCATTTTAATTAAATAAAATTCTTATTTAATTAAAATCATAATATAATAATAATTAATTTAATATCTAATATTAAATTAATATTATTTGCTTAATCATGGCTTTTCTCCAAACAAAATTTCTCGAACATGAATCCCTATTCACGTATTTAATATTTAAATCATATTTAAATACAACCAACTCTTATTCTTAGTTTAATTTGAAATTAAACCAATATGTCATTAAATATCACATATAACAGACTATATCACATATAACCGATTTTTGTATCCCATTCCGAATTTGAACATTTCAAACATTAACCTATCATCTTGCTCCAAGTTTTATTCCTATGAGCTAGTAGAGGGACCTAATGAACCTACCGATTATGGGCTCCAACAATTCAAGACTAACCAGTCAAACTCATTAACCTAGTTATTCAACATTTGTTAGCTTTCGGGACACTCCACTATAGCCTGTAGTTGCACTTCCCTCACTATAGATATATTTTTGTCCAGTCGATATAACCATGATTAGTAAGTCGACCCTTCAACGGTTGTTCGTAGCTAGAGTTGGGTCAAATGTCCGTTTTACCCCTATAGTTACATCTTGTTCCTTAAGTTCCACTGATCCTCTAATGAACAATTGGTTTGTGATACAATCACTAGACCTAGTCTCTCTCAAGATAATGGGAGGGTGGGGCGCCTTATTCAAGACTTGGAGGGAACAACTTTCATACTAACCCTAAATTGAGTAGTAGTGAATTTCATCTCGCAAGACCATGTCCCCAGCTATCTATTCAGTTTCATCCCCAAAATGGTAGGCTTATTGAATCGACGATGATAGGTCACTCTCACCCATGCAAATCAAAAGACAATCCTAAATAAACAAGAGTTTATAGTTAGCTCAAGATTAAGATCGAGTTACTTAGGTCATCGTATGAGATATTTAGTTTCAGCAGTAAACGGTGTTATAAAGTTAAAGTGACTTATCTCTTGGTCTGATCTCTATGCAAACTCATTGCATAGGACACCGTCACTCACATGTCTATACGTGAACGATTAGGATCACATTGTTTGTCTTAGATGCAAAGTGAGTCGCGCCAATATAGCGTCCCTAAGATTAAGGTACCTAGTCTTATCCTTATATTATAGACCATTTAGGCTATTTACTTGAACTTGATCTATATTTATGTCACTACACAAAGTTCAAGTATGCATAATATAGTCAGGGGTTCTTAGTTTATTGGATTTGTGGTTTATTTTAGACAAAATAAATATATATGTAGAATTCAAGCGCCAGTTTTTCCAGTAGTTCAAATGTTCAAGTTGCGGAAGTAATATCAAAATAGTCTTAGTAAAACAAAGCAGTAGAAATTGGTAGTTAAAAGACTAATGAGAGAGAAAGGAAGAGAAAATGCACAAGGTTTTATAGTGGTTCCACCACAATGGGTGTACATCCACTTTTAAGCACTAGGAACTGCTTTATTGAATCTTGAAGGAAGTAAGACAATCAGGTGATACAAAGTCTCTCACAGTACAAGAGATATTTCAAATACTCTATTTTTGTACCGAACTAAAGGAAGCCATGAATGCTTTTATAAGCCCAGAGAATAAGTGGCACGTGAGAGGCTCACGAACATCAAACTGTAGATATAAACTTCTCAACAATATATAATCAATAATGCTTTATTAAAGCAAGTCAAGTGTTACATTTAATATCTACGAGTTTTAGGGCATAAAACCCAATAGAGGGAAAATCCAAAAAAGATACTCAAAAGCCCAAAAAAATCTGTCCTTCTTCCCACAAGGAAGACTCCCTAAAACAGACCAAAAAATACACGCGAAGAAAAATCAGTCGCTTGGCGAGCTACACAGTGGACTACTGTGTTTTCCTCCCTACGACAATAACGAAAGATAACCTCTCCCAGATCAGAGGCTAACGAAGTGATCACTTCTGATAGGTTATTCGTCTCCGTAAGGTCCTCTATTTTACCATTAAGAATTTCAACGATCTCCATTGCGTCTGACTCCACCTCAAGGCTCTTGCACTCTTTTTTACAAGTATCAAACATGCTTTTTAATCCGTCCAATATAGATTTCGCTTCCATGGATTTGATCGGTCATTTTCAACCGATTTGCTTCATTCCAAAGCAAATGAAGGATCCATTTGAGTCACCACGACCTAGCCTATGCCTCTTTTTTCGCAGTTAGCCTATGCCCGTGTTCATTTTCTAGAAATTTGATTGTGACTTCATCCATTCTCTGTGACTTGAGTGATTCCTAAATCTCTTTAGCAATTGGGATCCAAGGTATGCTTCCTTCCATTCCGTTATGTTGGATTATGTCTGTTTGTGAAGATGGTCTACATTTGTGCTTGAATTGCCTGCTAAGATCTTGTTTCTAAAGCTTTAGATAATCCACATAATGAGAATAACTTTTGCTTGGTCCTCCTCCAATGAGTCGTGTGCTAGCCCATTCTAATAATCTTTGGTTGACCATTCTCCCTTGTGAAGATTAAACAAGTCAAGAGAGTTGAGGATATTCTTCATCCAAACCCCTCTTGAGATTTGCACTCCCACATTAGGTTAATGGTAGATTCTAATTTTTTTTTCTACATAAGAGACTATAAGGGTTTATGTCGATTCCTTTTTTTATGATGTTGCTTCGGTTGGGAATGATGTCATTGATAATCTTCCATGCACAGACTTTAGCCCTCGGATACATGTTTGAATCCCATAACTTCCTCCAAAGAGAAGTGATTTTGTTAGAATCAGATTGTGATGCGGTGTGACATAACTAGATGATAGGCGCTTTTGACTGAGAATGTTCCTTTCTTGTCAAAGCTCCAAATTATTTCGCCTTTTGAAGTCTTGTCCCCCAAAGACATATTGAGAATGTTTTCCGCTTCTTGAGGATTGAAACTTTGCAAGATGGCTTATTCACACCATTTGTTGTTTTCATCCAATAAACTCTTGATTCTAAGCTTTTTTTTAGAGATTCCTTTGTTAGATTCAGTTTGCAATTGCTTGACCTACTTATCAAAGGGTCCTTGTCTATCTTGATGTAGTTATCGTTGCCAACTTTTCACCTTTATCCTCTAGCAAACAGATCTAACCCCTAGCATATGCTCCTACACGTCAAAGATGGGTTGTCCTATTAGAGCTCTTAAAAAGTTTCCATCTTTGAAGTATTTTCCTCTAATCATCTTATAGAGCATGCTGTCAGGGTTTCTAATGATTCTCTAGCTTTGTTTCACAACCATTATTTGATTGAAAGTTGAGATTTCTCTAAAGCCCATACCTCCTGTTGGAAATAAAGTTTAGGGAATAGAAATTTCTGAAATAATCAACATAAATACATTAGTAATTAAACACCAATAAAATAAGAGATAAGAGAGAAGGCTATAATATCTGGATTGAGGCACGTTAATAAACGCTGTCCATAGAGAAGATGTGCCCCCACTAGCACTGAGTTATCTGGCACTCCACTCCGAAGATACAACAATCCTTCAAGAGAACTTGTGTGCAGCTAAGTCCTCTTACGAATCCCCAATTGCTTGTATGCTCAAAACAAAAATTGATCAATAACACATGAATGCTAGTTTTAGAGAAAAGTAACAGCATGGATGAACTACAGATGGAATTCCCCTCTGTGTAATGACTCTCCAAGTTTCCCTTTATAATAGGGAGACTTGTTAGTCAAGTTAGTTAAGCACTAACTATTTCCACTCCCTATTTAACAGGAGGAGTGAATTGACTAGCTAAAAAAAATAAAGCCAAATAATAAAAACTAATTAAACAAATATCTTGAAAATATCCAACAATCCCCCACTATTTTTAAGATTTTGAAAACAAAAAATATATATTTAAAGACAAGCATTTTTACTATGCAATGGGTGTAGGTACCTTCCGGGTTTGAACCTCCACTTAGTGTTAGCAAGTGTACATTTGAAAGAACCATAGTGAACTAAGTCTTGAACTAGGTCTTTTGAGCCAAATTTCCACTTACCACACACATAGTACAAGCAATATGTAGGGTATTCTTTCATCTGGGTTGCGCGTTAGACGGTCATGCGCACGTATCTTATTCATGAGTGTTTTAAGGGAGTAGTCCAAACCCCTATTGTAGCGACCTCACTACAACACCCACATAGGTGAAAACCTCCCAAGGGTTGTTTGTGACCAACACCCTGCATAAATCATGCCTTGGTTTTCATTCAGAGTTTAAACTCTTCCTGATCATCACATTACGAGAGCACTACCACCTTAGGAATGGGATAAGAGATATTTTAATTAATCAGTGCTCTCCCTAGTCACACTCAACTTCGTTTTTACCCATTGAACCTCTTTCATGGGATCTCCAATCTTTGAGGTTGGGTGTCCATTGTGGTGACTATCTTATGGACTTTAGTCCCATTCCCCTCGATGTTTTCAACAATTTATTTGATTGGTCCAATCAAGATATCTTTGCATATACACCTGCACAACTCAATCAACATTCATCAGCAAAATCAAATGATTTTTTCCTTTTATGTTGATTGTTGGATCTAAACTATTTTAGCCCCCACATTTGTAGATATATTGCATATATGCTTTAATCTCTCCAACATATAATTTATGCACACATGCATAATTATGAACACAACAATAAAATTGATATATACTATCATATAAATGGACATAATAAGTGCATCTCAAATTAATTACTCTATAATAATTAATTAAATTTCACATAGATATCAATACACTCCATCAATATTGTCCATAATATATCTTCTAAATTTGCTATTTACATAGCAAAATCATATAACACCATAAATGATCAATCAACATAGATGGATGTTTATATATATACCACAATACATGAAACATCTCAATAACATGTATTCACAATTTAACCAATTAAAGCTCATGTCTATGAATATTATTAAAAAGAACAATTATCGACTATTAAATGTCCAAATTCATTTTCATTTTTAAGATCATAGACATGCTCCATAAAATGTTCTATTATGAACATATTTTCAATTAAATGAAAATATACACACATAATTAGCCATCAAGATCAACAAGATCTAACAATACCTTTGCCTTTTGCAACATGCTCTCACATATTGGCAAGATCTTTAAACTACTAACAATTTCTATAAGCTCCACATATGATTGAGATCTTACACATTCTTATGCTTCCAACAAGTAATAAGCAAAGAATATTATAACTCAAATTCAATTAATAGCAACAGTTTTAATTTTCAATTTCATGAAAATTAATAGAAGTGAAATCCTTCTCTTAAACATTGCAATTTGAGATCTAAGGTCATACACTTAAATTGTCAATAAAATTACCTCACTACCTCAACCTTCATCAGCTTCACAAGTTCAAGCTGCATAACTAAACAACTTTAAGCAACTTTAAACTTTATCAGTATTTCAACAAACGACATCTCCAAAATTATTAAAAATGTCACATAAGATTTGTTAACAATAATATCAATAATATTTCAAAGGAACATTATTTCCATACATGGTAACATGATAATTAAGCTTGCTTAATTGAAGACTATACCCGCAACTTGAGATTTGCAAAATAATTCTTACTTAATCTTCCACTTGTTCCATGAAAGAACAAATATATACACATGTTAAATATGTGTTGGATATCATGCTTAAATATAGCAATAAATAAAATTGCTAAATCATCCCGACTTAAAAATTAAACATAATTCCTATGTAATAATAATAAGCACAATATTCATATACATTTGATCTTAGAGATTCAATAAGATATCATATCTTCTGGATAGAGGAAGATAGAAAATATCTATACAACTAAAAGATTTTAACAAATTCAAATTGAAGCAACACATTAATGATATATATATACATATATTATCAAATCTCAATGCTAATATTATGTCACCATACAACCATATATCCCACAACGTCAACAATATATTAAAAGGGAAATCAAATCTCCAATTTGAATCAAATCAAGAAAATCTTGAACCACAGTATATCATACAATTCAACGTATCGCTAGATTCTCACAAATCATACAAAAATCTTAACTCTCGAAATATAGGAAGCTAAGCCTATCTAAAAACACATTCAAAATTAAAGAAGTGTTCAACAACTTAGCTTGCATTTGTGGAGATAATATATTGGCCTAACAAAAATTTAGAATATCTGTTAATAATACATTACAAGGCCACAAGTTCATATAAAATAATTAATCACATACAATGTGAATTCCACCAATATAATTGAGTAAACATAGTATATGCAAATATATTTAAATTCCAATTAGTGAATAACTATGCTCACTAGATTGTGAATTTACCATGTGAAAGCCTCCATGCCATGACAATTAATTATTTGCATAAAGTTAAAGAATGAGATGGTGTGCTTTGTTAGCTTAATCCTTCTCTAGAGCAACAAACCCATCCAACACATTGCTTCTCCTCCACACTAACAATGGCATCAACATCAATTAAATTTCAAAGGTTTGCTCTTTGTTATGTGCGCCGTTAGAATATAGAAACTTGGCTCATATAAAATTCATACAAATTCAATTCGAAAAAGCTTAACAATTTAAGCTATATTTATAGCTTCAATTGAATGAATTTTAAATAACTTAACTGGTTGAAGACAAGTTTCACAACAACTGCCAACAAAATTATTAGAATACCACACATAATCCACAATAAACAATCATTCATATATATATGTATATATATTAAGAGAAAATTGATGATGAAATCAAGGAAACCTCCAACCACCATCAAATTTGACAGAAAGCATGAGTCATTTGAATTCCTCTCAAGGTGGACAACAAAATCAATTTGTAAACAGATTGCATGAGCCCAGCTATCTAGCATCCCCAACAAGACCCAAATTCACATACATATTCCAATTAATGCATTTATCCACAAACAACTATTCTCCATACCAAACATCACAAACAATTGTTCATCAGACCAAGTCTATAAGCATGAATACATACTTACTCTCCTTCCAAAACCCAACATCACTGCCACACCCTTTGAAGGCGAATGCAAATGAAAACTAATTGGACACTAACAATTCAACATGAATCATAGAACAAAACCTCATGAAGGAATATAATCACGCTGATCAAAATTGTGAAAGGTATTGATCTCCAGCACTTCAAAGTTGGGCTCCATGACAGGTGGTCGGCTTCATCTGCTAGACCATCATCAAGAAAATTATACCCCGTGAAAGGATTTCTAATTATAACTCAGAATAAGTTGGACAAGTGTAATACGTCCACAATTGGTTTTTTTTTTTTTTTCCCTTCTTTCAACATCACAGAAACCAAAATTGCTCAGTTCAATTAATAGAACAAAAAATCTTAACCAATTGATTTTTTTTTTTCCTTTAAACCCAGCAAAATCAATCATTGGACCCCAAGAAAAATTCCATTGAAACAATGGTTCTAACAATTTTCCATTTTAATTCACATCAAATGGGTATCAACAAAAACAAGCACATAATTTATATCATACTAAAATTTCAGAAATTTCAATACTCATCTTCTCTATGATTGTTGGAAATAAAGTTTAGGGAATAGAAATTTCTGAAATAATCAACATAAATACATTAGTAATTAAACACCAATAAAATAAGAGATAAGAGAGAAGGCTATAATATCTGGATTGAGGCACGTTAATAAACGCTGTCCATAGAGAAGATGTGCCCCCACTAGCACTGAGTTATCTGGCACTCCACTCCGAAGATACAACAATCCTTCAAGAGAACTTGTGTGCAGCTAAGTCCTCTTACGAATCCCCAATTGCTTGTATGCTCAAAACAAAAATGGATCAATAACACATGAATGCTAGTTTTAGAGAAAAGTAACAGCATGGATGAACTACAGATGGAATTCCCCTCTGTGTAATGACTCTCCAAGTTTCCCTTTATAATAGGGAGACTTGTTAGTCAAGTTAGTTAAGCACTAACTATTTCCACTCCCTATTTAACAGGAGGAGTGAATTGACTAGCTAAAAAAAATAAAGCCAAATAATAAAAACTAATTAAACAAATATCTTGAAAATATCCAACACATCCCATGTCCTTGCTAAAGTACATCTTTTTCCAATTCATCCAGTGGCTCTTGTTTCTATCTCTCACCGATCCTCACCAAAATCTAGCACACAACCTGTCAATCTCGTTGCAAATATTGTTAGGTAGACGAAAGCAACTCATAGTGTATATTAATATCGGTTGTGCCATTGATTTAATAAGCACTTATTTCCTTCCCAAGAAGAAAAGCTTCTCCTTCCACCCTTAAAAGATATCACTTTGTCCTTTATTTGCTTGAAGACTTTCTCTTTGTTGCGACCTATTTGCAAAGACATCCCTAGATATTGGGTGAGCAAGTTGGTTCTCTTGATGCCCAGGTTCTTGACCTCCTCACTGAAATTCCAACTTACAATGAAGGAAAATTTGTCAAGATTGATCGCCTAACCTGAAGCTTTCTTGTACCAATCTAGCACTCTTTTAAAGGCCTCAAAATCCATTCTTTCTAGCTTTGAGGAAAATTAGGTTGTCATCCAACAAAGAAAAGCTTATTTAGCCTAAAACCATCCAAGTTAGAAATAGATTCTTCCCTATGGAGGAGAGACAACTTATTTATGCATTAAATAATCTAATAACTTAAGGCAATTTCAATTTTACATCTATCATATCATTTACCTACCTTTTTATACTTCACTTAGACAAATTTGAAATTTAAAAACCCATTAGATACGTAAGATACTTTTTTAAAGTTTATGAAAACAATCAAAGTTGAAAAACCAAATTCGTAGTTTAACGAGCAATTGGAACTTATGGGTCCATTTGAATTTTGGTTGGTAAAAATTGATCCCTTTTTTAAAATCTTTTATTTGGGGACCTCTGCTAATTTTTCTGATGTCGTCAACATGCAAAATGTCCCTTCTAACCTTGTATGAAAACTTTTATACTCATTAATTTTAAACCAACAAAAGTTAAAAATTTCAACAAATTCTACCCAAGTTTACCCACTTTCTTTTTTAAAAAACAACTGTACATCAATATATAATATATTCTTAATTTATTTTTTTTCAAATTTGTTAAAAAATAAATAAATTTTAATATAATAAACAAACTTTTAATTTTTTCGAAAGAAAAGAAAAACAAAGTTTTAATTATTCAAAACATTAAAAAAAAAACGACTGGGCTTCATGCATTCTTGGCCGAATTTTGGTTGAGAATGCATGAATCTTGGCCGGGATTCTTTATTTTCGGCCGAGATTCATTAATTTGACTGGATTTGCATGATTTTCGGCCAAAATTCAACTGGGAATGCATGAATCTCGGTCATTTTCGACCGGGATTTACTAAATTTTGTCGGATTCATTAATTTTGGACAAATTTAGTCTGTGGTTGCATGATTATTTGTCAAAATTCGATCAGAATTCATGAAATTCAATCAAATTTTGTAATATTGCACAGATTTTATCCCAATTTCGGTTGGGATTTTTAAGAAGATAACGTAGACAAATGGCAAGACTAATTTTGTCTTTTCACAGCCACAAAGGTCTCCAAATAAAAGATTTTAAAATTGGGTCAATTTTTACAAACCAAAATTCAAATGGACCCATAAATTTCAATTGCCCTAGTTTAACGTACTTTTTAATTAATAGTAATAGTAAAATCGCTAAAAAGAAAACTTGCCCTTCTCGGTTGGGGATTAATTTTAACTTTAAACTTTCTATCACACCAAAATTTGAACACGGGACGAAATTAATCAATTCAAGATGGATATTGAGATGAACAGAGGGACAAATCAACATCAATATTGACAAAGAAGGCAATTCAATTTAATTTCTACACATATAACATCAAAGAGAGAGATAAATATCAATCAATGTTAAAGGAGTCTATAAAAGGCTCAATTATACAAAATGACCTTGATTCATACAGTTGATTCTGATTTTGTTCACAACATCTTCAAAGTTTCAATTTTACACAATTTTAAATTGTTTCAAAAAGGAATATTTGTTAATAATGTTCGTAAAAGTGCCCAACAGAATTAATAGATAAGAGAGAATTGAAACTTTTAAAATGTTAAAGAACAAAATAGAAACCAATTACATAAGTTAGAGATAAAACTGAAACAACGTGGTGGCATCAAAAGCAAAAAAGTAGAGACAATAAGAAAATGAGTTGGTTTGTATGTTATGAGGAAGGAGCTGCATCAAAGGAATGAAGAACTTGCTCCAACATCATTCTTCTCTGTGAATCAAGAGGGCTCTCTGGTTTGTCAGAGTGAGATATATTAAGGATGTATAGCTTCTTAGAAGCCACAAAAGCAGCGGAAAAAATCCGCTTCATCCCTCCTCTAGTGCTATCGATCGAGTACTCGAACTCGTAAACCTGTAGACCTCCCTCACCAGATCTCTCCGCAACACCAACAACTGCAGCATCCTTTGTACTTTCCTGTACTCATAGGAAAAGCAACCAAGAGATGGAGTCTATCATGCATACACGAATATACACGAATATACCGAGACAAGAGACCTATTAGACACCTTTTAAAGTTTAGATAACTATTAGACAAACTTGCAAGTTCAAGTAACAAACTTATAATTTAACCCACAACTCTTGGTTAAGCTTAACTCGCCCTTAAAGCTTATTGAGCAATCTGAATTCAAGTTTAAATACTTACATTTTACCCTCTTTATGAAGCTTCATCTTAAGTTTTGGTTTGACACTTTAGTGTGACAGTATTTTTCAGAAGAAAGATATGCAATTCATCACAATAAAGATCATGAATCAGAAAGGCATTCATGCTATTTAAACTCAGATAATATATGCAATTTCTTTTTCAAAAAGAAAAAAAAAAAAGATCAAATATTTTTTTGCTAGCATATCAAAGCATCCAATAAACATCACGGCCAAGCTTCACAAAAGTACATAAGAACACAACTCTATGCATCAATCAGTAGGAAATGCCAGCGTCTCAAAAAATAAATTACCTTTCGCTTTTCAGCCTGTATAAGCTTGTCGGCTACGAACTGAGGAGTTCCGAACTCCCCAAGACTTGTAAGACGAACCGGGTTGACTACAACACCGACGTTGTTGCTTCCCTTATTCTCCTCTTCAAATAAAACTGTTGCCCCTGCCTTATCAACCTTTACCCAGCACACAATTTCAGACAACGTTTAGTTAAAAGAAAGAACGTTTCACTGTTAGTTCAGAGGAAGAGAAGGCCAAAAACCTTAACCCAAGAAGATGGTCGAAGAAGAGTAAAGCCCTCCTTTGAATCTGTGTATCTCTCAAGCTGCAACTCTTCAGCAAAAAGGGCCTCACAAATGTTTAGTGAAAATCCATACAAGAACAGTGAAGTAACAGAAACATTCAGAGCTCTCCTGCTCAGGATAAGGAGTGGACTCTTGCTCAAGTGGCTGCTTCCTGGTGTGTATTCTTGGCTCACAGAATCACTGTGCTGCAAAATTGAGAATTAGATTCTAGGTGAAGATAATGTGACTTTTTCTTAAAGAGAAAACGTGGGTTAGATTTTTATTGAACAAAATGTGCTTGCTTAGCCAGTTTCACAAAGTTAAGGCATTTCCTTAAAATTAGAATTTTCAAAATAGACATAGTAAAGGAGAATTCACTCAATACTAAATAAATACAAACAGAACAGAAAGACAACAAAACTGTTGCTGAGTCCAACAACCCTCTTTAAAACTGTAGCATCTAAAAACCAGCATACCCAACAGAATCTCTTAACTGTAACATACCATGTACGAGATTTTTATTTTCTTCATCAGAGCCATACATGAAAGTTTCAATTTTTTCACAATGTTTCAAGACAATAATTATAGGTAGGATCCAGATTTAAAACCATGCCAGAATCGAGCAGCATTTGCATACATATTTTACTCAAAACATTGTTCCAATGCTCATCACACTAAAAGATGGGTCAAAATTGATGGAATTTTTAAAATCAGTCAACAAAAGAAAGGAAAATAATAATATGAAAGAAAATAACCTTCTGTAATCAGTAATTCTGCACTCTGTATTTCTTCCAGCTCCTGGCAACGCAGCAAGCTCAGTGCTGGAAAATGCAGAATTACAAGGAACAAACGAAAAATTACTTACATCTATCAAGCTTGTATCATCAAAAAGAAAAAATAATGAAACAGATAACTTCATGTCAAAGCAAAAATTATATCTAAAAAAAGGCAAAAATAGTAGGATATCCAATAGGAAGTATGTAAATTAACCTTCGACCCAAAAAAGGGTATGAATGATCAATGTCCTTTAGGGTAGGGGGGTCTGAATCAAAAACCAGCTTCTTATCCCTCAAAAAGTTTATAGGAAGCTTATGTTTTGACGAGGATTCTTCTGAAAATTTATATGGTGCCTGAACATTCTTTGAGGAGCAATATAAAGAAATCAGCCGTCCTCCTTTTGCAAGTAAAGGCCAACTTTGTCTGGATTGAACAATATCTATTCATCATGGTACATAATAAAATCTTATTAATCATTTATTTGATACTTCATATAGTTAGAATTAAACATTCGGGAACAAATACAAGAAAAGAACCAACTAAATAAAAGCATGCTTGCCTCACAAGATGTTTCCAAGTACCTTCCCTTTGGGTTTGGAAAGTCTACACGTTTGAAACAAGAAAAATTAGTTGAGGAGAGGGATGAGGTGGGAAAGAAGAGGATATAAACGTAAGGGATACAGACACATAAAGAAAATGGCTAGAAACCTCGGTAATTTATAAGGAGTCGTCAACAGACTCATAATAGGAGGGCTATACACCGCAAACATGCACAAGGACTTTTGATTTACTATAGAATTACTAAGAACGAAAGTTGGCCCTCTGACTCTTCGACATGTTCTAATACATTGGGCCAAAAAGTTTCATCAATAGTAGTTAGTTTTCGACTCTCATTTCTCTTTGACTTGTTTTTTGTATGCCCTTGTATTCTTTCCTTTACTTAATGAAAGTTCAATTTCTTATAAAAAAAAGTTTAATCAACAGAGAGAAATTAAAGTGAGGGGCATTCTTACCTTCGATATAAATTATGGTATGCCACCTCTCCCTAAGTTCTATACTTCAGTGAGAAGTTAATGTAACAGATTTCTATAGGATGATTCTTCAATCAATTTTGCATTTCCTGCATCCAAAAGTCTGAACTTACAGAACTTAAAAGTGCATGTTTGGGAGCGATTTTGAAATGGCTAAAATCACTTTTGTCCGGTTTGGAATCACCTTGAAACATGTCTTTAATCATTGAAAATCAATTTAATGTTTGATTTTATATTTTTAAATGTGATTTTCACATCATCAAATGCATGTTTTTGGAATGATTTTGAACATAAAAAAGTGATTTCAAAATCACTCTCCAAAATGCACTAAAACCTCTTGTCAGACTGCAGGGCATTTCCTTGATGTCTCTTATCAAAAAAAAAAAAAAAAAAAAAAAAAGACTGCAGGGCATTTTTTTCTTTACGTTTCTTGTTTTCTACTAGTGATTGAATCTTCTATTCGGAAATCACGAGCATCGAAATCCCGTTCATGAATTATGCTAAAATGCAGCCCAGAATACATCAATTACACCGTGCGCACAAAATAAGAACAATTCAAAGGAACACTACATGAATTAAGCGCACCCAAATCTCGAATAATTCAGTTTCCACGACTGCAGAATATAATCGTTATAGGAATGTAAAAATTAACATTAAGCTCGAAAACCACAAATCATCACACGAATCACCTAATAAAGGCTTGAAAACAGGAAGAATCAAGAACATTATTGCAAAGTGTGAAGCTGAGATATTGAAAATGGAGCATACATGGAAGAAGAGCGTGTTGGATGGCAACTGAATGTGCATCGCCATAGCTCAAAACGATTGGTTCCACTTCAACGTTGCTTTCTTTTCGAACGGTGACTTTGAACTTCTGGAACTCTGCCTTGTCTGGATGGACTTGTAAATGGTGCCACTGCCTGAGGCGTCGACAGGACATATCACATATATTATCTAGAACAACCATTTTTTTTTTTTTTTTTTTTTTTTTTGAAAAAAAAAACAATTTTGACTGAACGCTTGTATCAATTTTAACTCTAAATTTTCAATTTCATCAAATTAAACCCTAAGCTTAATCAATTGTATCAATTTGAACCTCAAACTTGCATAAATGTTGCAATGTAGATTTCCTAAAAAAAAAAAAATGTTGCAATGTACACCTTTGGTCTACATTCTTTTCATTTGAATTACTATTAAAACATATAATTGACAATTTCCTTTTCCTCTTTTAACACACATGGATGTAAGAATTTTTTTTTTTGAAAAAAGCAAAAGAAATCAAATATCCCTCACTACAAATTTTCTTTATTTTTTTTCTACATTTATACATTTTTCTAATTAGCAAAGAAAAAAAACCACAAAGGAAAAGAAAAATCTCAAAAGGTTCTTAGCAACAATAAAAAACCAGCAAATATTTTAAAATAAAAAACCTCCAAAGTTTTTTTGTTTTTCTAATCTTAAATAGCAACAAAAAGGCCCTCACAATTAAAGTTCTCAACAACAACAACACCAAAAAAAAAAAAAAGTCATCTAAAATAAAGTTTCTCAAATATTTTTTATTTGTAAGAAACCAATTCAGGTGCAATGTGAATTAAGAAAAAATAAATAAATAATCAATTACGTATGATGGTCCAAATGGAAAGTTAACCAAAGGTATATATTGTAACACTTATGTAAGTTTGAGGTTAAAATCGATACGATCGGATAACTTTGAGGTTCAATTTGATGAAATTGAAAGTTTATGGTTAAAATTGATACAACTTGTTAACTTTAGGGTTCAATTTGACGAGGAATTGAAAAAAGTTTAGAGTTATAAAATTGATACAACCCCCAAAGTTTAGGGTTAAAATTGATTTTTTCCCCTTTTTTTTTAGCACATCAACATTTGGGATAATGGATTCGAACGTCTGACCTTTTAGTTGAGAATACATGTCAATTACCAGTGAACTAAGCTCACTTTGGCTAGTAAAATAAAGCTATTTTGAACCTTATTATTGCTTTAAAATCCACATTACTAGTCGTCTCGACATGGCAAGCTATCTGACAAAATTTTTTTAAAAAAAATATTTAAGAGACGATAGACGACCTACGCAAGATTTTAAAACAAGTAATGTGGATACCTTGAGTAGGAGGAAAGTCCCACCATTTGCAAAAGAAACCTTGCTCACATTCTGCATTGTTTGTTTTTGTTGAGTTTAAGTTTCTTTTTTAGTTTAAACTGATCACTTAGGTTAGTATTGCTTATGCTAAACGCAATACTGAAAAGGTTGAGTTGAGTGCACAGTTTCACAAAAGCAATAATGGAATAGAGCCTAAAAATATGACTTTGCTTCTCATAGACATAGGACAAGAACCATTAGAGTTGTTAACTTCATTATCTAAGGTTTAATAAATCCTAGACATAGGTGCTCTAATTACTTAGTCTCCTAAATGCACCAAAATTAGAGTTGAATAGGAGTTGAACTTAACTCACAAGCTAAGTGCTGTCAAGATAAGTTGCAGGTGCATTTGGTTGCATTTTGCTTGAATCGTACAGTATTCGAAAGAATGAGCTGCAGGTGCAAATAAGCAACAATCGCCAGATGAACTCCTCTTATTAAGCAAATTGCGGGCGCATATTTCTGTTGAGGTTGAAGCAACACTTGAATTCCCTCTTCTTTAATTGAATTTTAATTTTTTTTTATTTCATTTATTTTCATTCTGAAAACCCAATTTTCTCACCATTTTTGGTCACTATTTTGGCTGCAAGCTTTGAGGAGGTTCTTGTTTCTAAAACTGAATTTCATTGCAAATTCGTTCCCTAGGGATTCGATACTTGGAGTACTCTCCTCTTATTACTTGAGTTGATAGTGTATACTTGCACTTGCTAGTAGACACACCCACATCAGAACTCTAAAAAGTTTCTAATAGGTTCAACTTTCAAATTTTTGTATTATAGATTCTTGAACTTTAAAAATATCTAATAGGCCCCTGAACTTTCAATTTTGTATCTAATAGGTCTCTGGCATATTCGAGATTTTTACGAATGAACCAATCTATTAGATATAAAATTGAATTTTATGACTATTGGGACCCTAAACTTTCGATTTGTGTATAGTAGGCCTATGAATTTTTTTAAAAAATGTCCAATAGGTCAAGTGCTTATTAGACATAAAATTGAAAGTTGAATGACCCATGGACACAAAAGTGAAAGTTTAAAGTTTAGGGACCTATTGGACACAAAATTGAAAGTTCAAGAACCTATTTGGCACTTTTTAAAGTCCAGGGACTAAATTGACACAACCTTAAAAGTTTAGGGACTAAAATTGTAATTTAATCTAAAAAAAAAGGTTTAAATCCTATTTTGGTCCTTGAACTATAAATCAATATAAAGATGATTGTTGGTTGTAAGACAAAAACTAATTAAAAGATAAATAACAATAACAATTAGAGAATTTAATAAAAGAGGGGGATTCAAAATTGTTCAACCCTAAAGAGATATGTGCCCAACTTGCACCCGCAACTTGTCTCAACTAAAAGAGGTTGATTAGAGATCACTACCCATATGCGCCCACATCTCACTCTTTCGAGATCTACGAGCATAATACGATATAATTGTGTCAACAACTTATCTATTTTGACACAACTTATCCCTAACTTGCTTTCTCCATCTAATTTGATTCAATCTCTTTCAAGTTGAAGCAAGTGTTTGTACTTTTCCTCTTTTGAATCCAAGTGTTTGGACAAGAAATATACATAAAAAATATACATTAATGAACACAAGAAAAATAAAACAAGTCAACAACTCATTTCAAATTTGGAATAGAGGAGCTTGAGCTGACTTTTATATATCTTTAGGTCTAGAGTTTCTGTTGCGAGATTAGTGTGTTAAGGTGATTTGACCACCAAATTTGTCACTTTCTTCACAAAATTGACTTCTTTTACTCCCTTTGATTAAATTGTTGATTCAAGATACATGCTTAACTTGCTTGGACTTAAATTCACCATAAATGTCATGTTTTTATAGAGTCAAATAACCCTAAAAAAAATTAGTGTTGTCAAATATGACCATGTTTTCTATACTATATGTTATAGGTAATTTTGGACCACACTGACGCACTAAGAGCTGACGAAGACAATCGGGCAGAGATAGGACCAGGAAACCGACCCAGAGGAAGACCAGACCAAAGGGTCGGGCCATGGTCGGCCTCTTGCCAAGGCCGAGGCCAAGCATAATGGTAGGCCTCTTGTCAAGGCCGAGGCCGACCATTCGACCCACTTGCGCGGGCTGAGCTCTTTCCCCTCCGTTCGATCCCTACTGCCCCTGGGCGCCCCGATTCCACCTGGTTTAGCCCGAAACGCCTCCGAATTTCTAAAAACCCTAGGAGCATGAGCAAATATTTAAACCCCTCTTCATCAATGAAGAAGGGATCCGAAAATTCATTCTTTGAACTCTCTGCTTTACCTCTTGCTCTTCCATCATTTTTTTGACTTAAGTATCAGAGTCGGTGTGGCAAGCACCACACCAGTGTGCAGTGTTTGTTTGTCTCGCAGGTCACGTCTTCCCCCTTTCATACAAATTTACCGTTGGTGGCACGTGAAGGACGAGTGAGTCTTCTGGCCGGATTTTGGCATCAACAGTTGGCGCCGCCTGTGGGGAAGAGTGTTAACTAGCAAACGTTGTATGTTACCGAAAGAGGCGTTAGAGACTAGATGGAAAGCAACAGTGAAGTAGCCGTAGGAGAGGTATACAATCAGGCTCGACTCCAAGCCCAAGAAACCGAAATAACAGCACTCAAAGGAAGGATGGATGATATGGGACAAAATCTTACGGAGATTCAGAGTTTATTGAAGAAACCCGAGCACTCGGGGAGCAAGGATGACCAACTGTGCAGGGACCCTAAAAAAGGAAAAAGAATTGGCACAAGCCTTCGCGCACACAGTTTTTGGGGGCTCGAGATCAATGAAAGCCACAGATCAACCGACTGACGATTAAACAAGGACCGAGGGAGAGCTTGAAGGACTACATCACTAGATTTAGTAACGAAGTCCTACAGGTAGAAGGCTACGATGATGGAGTTGCACTAACTGTTGTGATTTTAGGATTGCAGGATGATAGGTTGCTGGCCTCAATTGGAGAAAGTCAACCATGCACGTACGTAGAATTCATGACTAGGGCATAAAAATTCATAAATACCGAAGAGCTGCTCAAGTCAAAAAAGGAAACAATGGCACAAGAATCTAGAAAACATTCATTCTATGATCAAGACAGAGACAGAGACCACAACCGCAAAAAACGGAGAACAGTGTCAAGGTCGAGCAGTCGAGACTGACCAAACATAGAATCATCAGCCGCAGAAATCACGAGAAGAAAACGACGAGCAGAGGTCACCAAGACGAACAGGCCAGGGAGCCGAAGCCGACCAGGCAGAGGCTGAGCAGGCCGAGACCAACCAGGAAGAGGCCGAGCAGGCCGAGGCCGACCAAGGCAAAGCCAAGGCAGACCAGAGATGTTCATCCATATCGATCAGGAGGAAACCCAACAGGAGATCATGACCATCTTTGGAGGACAAATAAAAAACAAACACAAGTTATGACAAGATGGAAGACACTAGGAAAATAAGATCGTCGAGGAGTTGGAAGTCATCCCGTCAACATCCAGGACTAAAGCAACGAATACTAGAACAAGACTGGGGGCTAAGAAGAAGAAGCTATCAGGTTGAGGCCAACCTTAAGCTGAGGCATCCTTAGGCCGAGGCTGAGGCCAACCCTTGGCCAAAGCCAAAGTCGACCATCCAAGACCTCGAAAGTGTCCCCATGATCACATAGTCAATACAAATTTTATTGGCAGCGTAGCTGAACGCAAAACGAAATCAAGATTAACGCATAAGGAGCCAGATATGGAAAACGACAGACTGTCCAAGGCTGAAGCCGACCACTGCCATGTTCGAGCCCGAGGTCAACCATAGCCATACCCGAGGCCGAAGCCAACCCCAGCCATGGTCGTGGCCCACGCCCATCACGCGAGCCTGGACCACCGAGTCTACCTCACCTCATCTGGCTTGAGGTCGAGGCCGAGCACATCTCGCCAAGGCCGACTCCAAACTTTGAAGGTATTCTTAAAACTATATCTTATGTTTTATTGAAACTTTATTTAAGGGGGTTACACAGGGGATATGCCTCCCTATTAAACAAAAAACAAGTCGTAGGGGATATGCACTCCCTATTAAACAAAAAGCAAATCATAGGGGATATGTTTCCCTATCAAACAAAAGGCAAGAGGGGATATGCACTCCCTATTAAACAAAAGGCAACTGGTTCAAGCATTACCTTCAGGTCAAAATGAGCCGCCACATCTTGCGAGCCTGGGCCCCGGGTTTACCTTGCCCCATCCAGATTTTGGAGTATCCGAGCCTGGACCATCGAATCTACCTCGTCCCATCTGGTTTAGGCTCATACACTTCATCAGAGTCAAGCTCATCTGGCCGAGGCCAAACACAAACTTTAAAAAGGTATTCTCTTCTTCACTCAATTGTATTTATGTTTTAAATGAAGTTTTACTTAGGTAAGAGAGCAAGCAACAGGGGATATGCACTCTCTATTAAACAAAACGACGCTAGCTTAGCGTATACATGTTTCAAGCCTATTTCCTCGCTTTTCTTTTGCAAAAGCTGACAAATGAATGTAAGGAACTAAGTTTTGAGCTAACAGAGGCTTCAGGTCGAGGCCGACCCTAGCCTCTTCCCTCATTTTTCTTTTGTAGGAATCAACTTTTCAATACAGGAACTCGAAATTCTATTTTCATTTATGACCAAGTCATATTTGAAAAATGATATGCTCGGCCTTGGGAAGCCGAGGCAGGGCTAGGGATGAGGCCCTCCAACCATTTCTGTAATCCCTCACCTTTGTCATTTATATTTCACTTAACCCCTACTTAGGGAGTTTTTGCTTTTTCTATTTCTACCCTATCTTACAAGATAACAATGGATCCGCACATAAGTCAGCACAGAGACTAATTCCTGCAGAGAAGTTGACGCATTTCCTCAGGCTCCCCAAGTTTTCCCCAGAAGAGTGTATGCACCCCTGGGATGAATACGACACTTGAAGAGAGGCTCGGGAATTTCATCCTCCCCAAGTTTTCCCCAGAAGAGTGTATGCACCCCTAGGATGAATACAATACTTGAAGAGAGGCTCGGGAATTTCCTCAGCCTCCCCAAGTTTTCCCCAGAAGAGTGTATGCACCCCTAGGATGAATACGACACTTGAAGAGAGGCTCAGGAATTTCCTTAGCCTCCCCAAGTTTTCCCAAGAAGAGTGTACGCACCCCTGGGATGAACACAACATTTGAAGAGAGGCTCGGGAATTTCCTCATGTTGGCATAGAAAATTTTCTTCAAGTAATTGTCTAAGTTCGTGAAATTAAAATGTACTAATTTCATAAAGTTAGATTGAATTGGGTTCAATTTCAACCCAAATTCATTAAGGTAACTGGGTCAGAAGCCCAAAGTTTCGAGTCCAAGCCCATGGATGAGCCCAAATACATTTCAGGCCCAAGCCCATGGGCCCAAATGCAACCAAGCCCAAGTCCAAGCCCACGAAGTCTCTATAAATAGGAGGCACGACTTCTCATTTTGGAGGACGGCAGAAAGAAAGGAAGAAGAGAAAGCTCTCAGAAGAAACCGAAGATTGAAGCTCCTTCTGCAAAACCGAAGATCGAAGCTCAGATCCTCATCAAATCCAACTGCAGAACCGAAGAACAAGACTCTGATCATCTTCAAATCCCGACACAGAACTGAAGAACGAAGTTCAGATCCTCTTCAAAACCCACTGCAGAATTGAAGATCAAAGCTCAGATCCTCGCCAGATTCAGCTACAGAACTGAAGAACAAGGTTCCGATCACCCTCAAATCCTGCCGCAAAACTGAAGAACGAAGCTAAGATCCTCTTCAAAACCCACTGCAGAATTGAAGATCAAAGCTCAGATCCTCGCCAGATTCAGCTACAGAACTGAAGAACAAGGTTCCGATCACCCTCAAATCCTGCCGCAAAACTGAAGAACGAAGCTAAGATCCTCTTCAAATCTCGCAGCAAAGTGAAGATCAAAGCTCAGATCCTCTCCAAATCCTGACGCAGAATTGAAGAACGAAGCTCCGATCATCTTCCAATCTCACTGCAGAACTGAAGATCGAAGTTCAAATCCACTTCAAGTCCTCCTACCAAGTCGAAGACTGAAGCTCTGAACCTCCTGCAGACCTGAAGACTGAAGTTTACCTCGATCCATCCAGAAGAATCCAAATCCTTCTGAAGAACAAACCTTCTAGACCAAAGCTTCTTGAAGACTCTGTAGATCAAGCCAACTTGAAATTGTGAGAGAAAGCATCAAAGGTTGTAACTAGAGATTGTAATCCACTACACTTATACAGAAATCAATACATACAAGTAGTTTCACGAATCAAATTTCTCTCTCTGAAATCTCGTGTGAACAGTTTGGCACGCCCAGTGGGACCTCTCTACCTTTCATCTCTTTCTCTCATTCAAGATCTACGAAAAAGTTCTAAAGAAACAATGGCATCCAAGAAAGCTGCTTCCAAGACTTCAGGCGACTCCTACGTGAGACCAATTACTCGCGAACGCTCCAGGGAAATTCAGAAATCAGAAGAAGAACAAGCATCTGTCATTGCGAGTATGATATGGACTCAAATGGCAGAGCAAAACCAAGGTGAGATGGTCATGCAAGAAAATCCTTTATTTGACTATTCTACTTCGTCTTCTGAGCAGGCAAATGAGGCATCAGATCCTGACGTGATGTCTGTAATGATGGCTGACGTAGGTACAGGCGAAGAAAGAATGGCTGAACTGGAAAGAAAGATCAGCATGCTGATGAAGGCGGTTGAAGAGAGAGATTATGAAATTGCATCTCTGAAGAATCACATAGAAAGTCGTGATGTCGCTGAGTCAAGCCAAACACCCGCTGCAAAGAATAATGACAAAGGGAAGGCTGTCATACAAGAAAACCAACCTCAACATTCCACTTCAATTGTTTCGCTGTCCGTTCAGCAGCTCCAAGATATGATTATGAGCTCCATTAGAGCTCAATATGGTGGACCTACTCAAAATTCTCTTATGTACTCCAAACCATACACAAAGAGAATTGACAACCTGAGAATGCCTACCGGATATCAACCTCCAAAATTTCAACAATTCGATGGAAAGGGGAATCCCAAGCAGCATGTGGTTCACTTTGTTGAGACATGCGAAAACGCTGGGACTCGTGGAGATCTCTTAGTTAGACAATTCGTCCGAACCCTAAAGGGTAATGCTTTTGATTGGTATACCGACTTAGAGCCAGAGACGATCGACAGTTGGGAACAGCTTGAAAGGGAGTTCCTAAATCGCTTTTATAGCACAAGGCGAGTTGTCAGCATGACGAAACTCACAAGTACAAAACAACGGAAGGGTGAGCCCGTCATTGATTATATTAATCGTTGGAGAGCTCTAAGTCTTGATTGCAAGGACCGACTCACTGAGCTATCCGCTGTCGAAATGTGCACTAAAGGAATGCACTGGGAGCTTCTTTATATACTGCAGGGCATAAAACCCCGCACCTTCGAGGAATTAGCAACTCGCGCTCATGATATGGAGCTAAGTATTGCTACCAGAGGGAATAAAGACTTTCCAGTCCCCGATGTAAAGAAGGAGAAGAAAGAAGTGAAGAGCACCGAGAAGGCATTGAAGGGTCTACAAGAGAATCCATGGTCGTTAATACGACCCCTCTGAAGTTTACTTCAAATGGAAGAGAAAAGAAAACAGAGAAGCGTCAAAATGAAGGTGAGAAACGTCGCCTAACTTTGAAAGAAAGACAAGAAAAAGTCTACCCTTTTCCAGACACTGACATTCCAGATATGTTAGAATAACTGTTGGAAAAGAAACTTATCGAGCTCCCTGAATGCAAACGACCTGAAGAGATGGGAAAGGTAAATGATCTCAATTATTGTAAATATCATCGGGTTGTGAGTCATCCCGTGGAGAAATGTTTCGTGTTAAAGGAGCTAATCTTGAAGTTAGCTCGAGAAAGGAAAATTGAGCTAGATCTCGATGAAGTAGCTCAAGCAAATCATGCTACTATAATGACCCGTCCTAGTGTCCAGTCGCCCACAAGTTTACCGTATGATCAGAGAGGAAGCTTAATCCAATTCGGCACCTTGGAACCTATTATCATTTGGTCTCAACTAGAAGACACAAGAAATGACTTCTCGGAAAAGGCCCTCTACGAAGAAGATCTTCAAGAAAAAATTAGACAACTTGAAGACGACGATGGAGGTTGGACACTCGTAACTCGACGAAAGAACCGAAAGCAAAATTGGGTTCAGAAGGAATCTCGCTTGTTTCAAGAACACAAGAGGAAAAGAATGCCTCGAAGGAAAAAAGGGAAGAAGTGTATGAGAAGGCTCAAGCCTATCTTAGAGGAAAGTGAATAATGTATCCAACCCCCACAACCAATAACTCTAAAAGAATTCTTCCCGAGAACTTTCCTAGCAAGAATCGATCAAACTGTTACATGCCACGTTGTCAATGTGACAGAAGATGATAATGACACCTCGACCGTGTCAGAAGCCATCACGAAGCTGGAAGACCTACCTTCTTTTAGTATGGATGATTTACTATCACTCCCTCAAGAGGCGAAGAATACTCTTATCGAAGTGTTAAAGGATTGTAAAGCATCTACTGTTGCTCCGTGTTGCATGTCCATAGCTTTTACTGATGAAGATCTACTACTCGGATCAAAACCTCATAATAGGCTTTTGTTCGTCTCAGGCTACATCAAAGAGCAAAAGGTTAGTCGAATTCTCATTGATGATGGTTCTGCCGTCAACATAATGCCCAAGTCTACCATGAATCAGCTAGGCATTCTGATGCTAGAACTGTAGAATAGTAAGTTGGTAATTCAAGGTTTTAACCATGGCGGGCAACGAGCGATTGGCATGATTCGCCTAGAGCTCATTATTGGAGATTTAAAGGCCAACACTCTATTTCACGTTATAGACTCTAGAACCACCTACAAGTTATTACTAGGTCGTCCCTGGATTCATGAAAATGGAGTGGTTACTTCCACGCTGCACCAGTGTTTTAAATTCTATCAAGATGGCATCAAGAAGGTTGACGCTGATACCAATCCCTTCTCAGAGGCTGAGTCTCATTATGCAGATGCAAAGTTTTATATGAAGAATGACAGTGTAGGGGAAGTTATGCCGTCAGAAGTTCCTTTGATAAAAAGTAGCAACAAACCTGAGCAACAAACAAACACGGGAAAAGAGCTGAGTGAAAACGCAGAAACTTCTCAGGGAAGCAAGGTATCGCTTAGCCAAACAAAAGCTGAAGTGACGAAAAATGAGAAGGTACTATGCTCAGAAGAGAATAAGCCAAACGCTCCTGTCTTACGCTATGTTCCCTTATCTCGACGCAAGAAGGGTGATTCGCCATTTGCAGAATGCTCCAATAATTTAAGAGTTGGCGACATTGAAATTTTGAAAGAGAATTTTATTACACCTCTTACAAAGATATCCAAACAAGAGGTCAAAGACAAATAAGTAGAAGCAATTCTGCCTGATAGACGAACAAAAGACGGGTTTGACCCTAAAGCATACAAACTATTGGCAAAGGCCGGTTATGATTTCGCGAGTCATACTGAGTTTAAAAGCTTACGGATCTTTGATCAAAGACCTGAACTCTCCCCAACTCAGAAGAAACTTCAAAAAGAAGGTTATGCTATACCCATCTCAAGGGCTGGACTTGGATATAAGTCTCCTGAGCCAGTTCGAATCACAAGAAGAGGGAAAGCAAAAGTTGCAGATTCGCTTCACATTACGGTGGAAGAAATTGATGATCCCGAAGAAGGTAAATGAAGCGAAAATCATCGAACTTCTGCTTTTGATCGCATCGAACCGTCTGTTACACGATCTTCGGTTTTTCAAAGGCTGAGTACAATTGCAGTAGATGGTGAAATTCAGCATCCAACTTCTGGCTCCACACGACCTTCATCCTTCCAAAGATTAAGTATGACTTCTGAGGAAGGAGAAAATGTGCATTCAACTCCTACCACACGATTGTCAGCTTTCCAAAGGTTGAGTGTAACTACAAAAAGACGGAAAGAACGATCCCCTATACCAGTCTCTAAGATAACAGAGACTACCATCAAGCTAAAAGGTGATGAGAAAATTCGCAGCACTGTCCCCTCACGAATGAAGAGAAAATTGCTTGTTTCCGTAAATACAGAGGGTTCATTAAAAATAAAGCGACATGATATCGTCATCACAAGACCTAGAGAGAAAAGCCCTGATGATGAAGACGACACGGTTGTATGTTACCACATCACCATAGGGGAGGAATCAGAAGCTGAAATGTCTGAAGAAGATGCAGAAGAGGCTCCATCGTCACTTGAAGATGGTGGCCAATCTACAGTTGATGAACTTAAAGAAATCAACCTTGGTACGGTAGAAGAGCCAAGTCCGACCTTTATAAGTGCATCCCTTACTCCCGAGGAAGAAGGCGATTATATGAGTCTACTCACATCATACAAGGACATTTTTGCTTGGTCATATAAGGAAATGCCAGGACTTGACCCAAAAGTGGCTGTCCATCGCCTCGCAATTAAACAAGGATATCGACCAGTGAAGCAAGCTCAACGACGCTTTCGACCAGAACTCATCCCTCAAATTGAATCTGAAGTCAATAAGTTGATAGAGGCGGGATTCATCCGTGAAGTTAAATATCCAACGTGGATAGCGAATATTGTTCCCGTTAGAAAAAAGAATGGGCAACTTCGTATATGTGTCGATTTTCGTGACTTAAATAATGCATGCCCAAAGGATGACTTTCCACTACCCATTACCGAGATCATGGTCGATGCAACCATGGGGCATGAAGCTTTGTCTTTCATGGATGGATCGTCAGGATATAACCAAATTCGGATGGCTCTCGAGGATGAGGAGAAAACTGCGTTCCGAACTCCAAAAGGAATATATTGCTACAAAGTTATGCCCTTCGGATTGAAAAACACCGGTGCTACCTATCAACGTGCCATGCAGAAAATATTTGATGATATGTTGCACAAACATGTGGAATGTTACGTTGACGACCTTGTGGTCAAGTCCAAACAACGACAAGATCATATGAGGGATTTGAAGGTAGTCTTCGATCGCTTGAGAAAATATCAGTTGAGAATGAACCCTCTCAAATGTGCATTTGGTGTGACATCAGGAAAATTCCTTGGGTTCATTGTAAGACATCAAGGAATTGAAATTGATCAGTCCAAAATCGATGCTATTCAAAAAATGCCAAGTCCAAGAAACCTACATGAGTTGAGAAGTCTCCAGGGTCGTTTGGCCTACATTAGAAGATTCATATCTAACCTCGCCGGCCGATGTCAACCCTTTCAAAGATTGATGAGAAAGAATGAAAGTTTTGAGTGGGATGATACATGTCAGAATGCTTTGGACAGTATAAAAAAGTACCTACTCAATCCCCCTGTCTTAGGTGCCCCTAAGGCAGGAAAGCCGGTGATCTTATATATTGCCGCACAAGATAGATCTGTTGGAGCACTATTGGCACAAGAAAAAGAAAACCACAAAGAACAGGCCCTTTATTACTTAAGCAGAACCTTAACAGGAGCTGAGCTAAATTACTCTCCAATTGAGAAGATGTGTCTCGCTCTTTTCTTTGCTATTGATAAACTGAGGCATTATATGCAGGCCTTCACTGTACATCTAGTGGCGAAAGCCGATCCTATTAAACATATTCTATCTAGGCCTATCATTTCTGGACGCCTAGCTAAATGGGCAATCATACTTCAACAATATGATATTGTGTACGTGCCCCAAAAAGCAGTAAAAGGACAGGCACTAGCAGACTTCTTAGTCAATCATCCAATCCCATCAGACTGGAAATTATGCGAAGATTTGCCTGATGAAGAGGTGTTATATATTGAAATTGTAGAACCCTGGACCATGTACTTCGATGGTGCAGCACGGAGGAGCGGGGCAGGAGTTGGCATTGTTTTCATTTCACCTGAGAAACACATGTTGCCCTATAGCTTCGCACTCAATGAATCATGCTCAAATAACGTTGCTGAATATCAAGCACTCATCATTGGCCTTCAAATGGCTTTAGAATTCGGGATAAAATACATTGAAGTCTATGGCGATTCAAAGTTGATAATAAATCAAATATTACTCCAGTACGATGTAAAGCATGAAGATTTAAAGCCCTACTTCGAGTATGCAAGACGCTTACTGGAGAAGTTCGACAGTATAATACTAGAGCACGTCCCAAGATCAGAAAACAAGAAAGCTGATGCGCGAGCAAACTTAGCTACTGCCTTAACAATTTCAGATGATGTAGCTATAAACATTTCTCTCTGTCAGAAATGGATTGTTCCATCAAATGCACATCGGTGTGAAGAAATCAATGTGACATCGGCTTATGAAATCGAAGAAGAAGATTGGCGGCAACCTATTATAGACTACTTGCAACATGGAAAGCTTCCCACTGACCTTCGACATAAAGCTGAGATACGAAGAAGGGCTGTCCAATTTGTCTACTATAAGAACACTCTTTATCGTCGCTCATATGAAGGCCTTTTTCTTCGATGCTTGGGAAAGGAAGAATCTCAAAAAGCATTGGAAGAGGCACATTCGGGCATTTGTGGTGCTCATCAGTCCGGACCAAAGTTGCAGTTCCAGTTAAAAAGAATGGGATATTATTGGCCTACAATGATTCAGGACTCCATGCAGTACGCCAAAAAATGTGAAGCTTGCCAGTTTCATGCCAATTTCATACATCAGCCACCAGAGCCTCTTCACCCGACTGTAGCTTCGTGGCCTTTTGAAGCTTGGGGACTTGACCTTGTCGGCCCTATAACACCTAAGTCCTCGGCGGGACATTCTTACATCCTTGCAGGAACAGATTACTTCTCAAGATGGGCTAAAGCTGTCGCGTTAAAAGAGGCCAAGAAAGAAAACGTTGTGGATTTCATCCGAACTCATATCATCTATCGGTATGGCATCCCTCATCGTATCGTGACAGATAATGGAAGACAATTCTCCAATGGCCTGATGGACAAGTTGTGTGAGAAATTTAACTTCAAGCAATGCAAGTCCTCCATGTATAACGCTGCAGCGAATGGATTGGCGGAAGCATTCAATAAGACGCTTTGCAATTTATTGAAGAAAGTGGTGTCCAATTCAAAGAGAGATTGGAAGGAAAAGATTGGTGAGGTGTTGTGGGCTTACCGCACTACTCATCGAACTCCTACAGGGGTCACACCTTATTCCCTCTTTTATGGAGTAGAAGCTGTACTCCCATTAGAACGAGAGATTCCGTCACTAAGGATGGTCGTGCTAGAAGGGTTGACAACTGAAGATAATGCAAGGTTGCGCCTTCAAGAACTGGAAGCACTTGACGAAAGAAGATTAGAGGCTCAACAAGCACTGGAATGTTATCAAGCACGGATGTCTAAAGCTTTTGATAAAAACGTGAAGCTACGATCATTTCAAGTTGGTGATCTGGTACTCGCTGTTCGAAGACCCATCATCACGACACGACACACAGGGAACAAATTCACACCTAAATGGGATGGACCCTACGTCGTCAAAGAAGCCTACACAAACGGAGCATACAAGATCGTGGATAAAGACGGATTAAGAATAGGCCCGATAAATGGCAAGTTTCTTAAAAAATTTTATGCTTGAAATGTAATACTCCTTATCGTAAGAGTCTAAACTACATGATGCTCCTGGCCCGCATGAGCTTAAAAGGTGAACGACCCAAAATAAAATAAAAGTAAAGTAAAGAAAGTCGTTTTTTACTTGAACTACGTTATGACTTGATCCCTTTTTTTTTTATTCGAAGGGTACGTAGGCAGCTTAAGAAAAAAAAAACTTAAGTTCAGTCAAAGCAATAAAAAAAAAACTTTCGTGAGAGAAATAGAATTGCAAAACTTTATTATGACATAAATAAAGAAAGTACAAATATCCAGTACAATGAATAGAAGGAATGTCTAAAAAAAAAAAAACTATTTTGCATAAGATAAGTTGCAAGATAAACAAAGACGATTTCAAGGATTCCACTGAAGTTCCTTTAGCTCATCACGGGTACCCTCCAAAAGTCCACGGAGTGTTGATAGAGTTTGAGCATCTGAAGCGCTGATAGTGGGGGCACACTCGACACTACCAATCTCCTCGCGTATTTGTGCAATCACCACACTTTCACGATCTAGGTCTTTTTCCTTCTCAGAGACCAAATGGAAAAGTTTTCCTGACTCAGCCTCTGCAGTTTTCAATTTGGCCTCTAATTCTGCAACCTTGGCCTTTAATTCTGCAACCTCTGAGACAGAGCAGTCAAGTCGCTTTTGAAGTACGTCCTTCTCCTCAGCAACACGACTTTCAACAGATAAGGCTTTTTCTAAGTGGAGCTTCTTTTCCTCCAATCGGCTATCTCTAATCTGTGGAGTCAGGTAAGCAGAGAGTGAAGATTGCATTCCCAGGTATTCTCTCACCTTCTGGAAGTAGCCGTCGACAAACTCTTTCAGAGGCGCCAAGTTATTTGTGCTAGCTTCGGCCATAGCATCAAATATTTTCAGCATCTCCTGCTCAAGGTCACCAACGTGCTCAAAAGAGGTACGTACGATCTTCCCGTGAATGCTTTGCCACATGGACAAAGCAGCCTGTCGCCGGAAGTTAGAGATTACATTGTCAGCACAAAAATAAGAAACTTCGGGTCCTAGGATAGTTTTCTTTCCTCCAGTTTGTTGAGGATTCTCGTTGGTGGAGGGAGGATGTGACATTATGACTTCTTTGCTTTTTGACATGGAGCCAGTATTCTTCGAGGTAGAAGCAAACACGTCAGGACTTGTTAATGACTGATCCTCCAAAGGTACCTGCAAGGTAAGAAGGGATACAAGTGTAAGTAAATGAAACTGCAGCATGTGTTAAAAAAAAGGATGGGTTGCCAATCGAAGATGGATCATGGATGATTTCTTTACCTTTTTTGGTCGTTTCCAATGACGATCGTCATTGCTGCTATGGCTCTCTTCTTCATCCTGAAGGTTGTTCATCGGACGAGTTGACGCCTCAATCACCCTCTTCCCAGCTTTTTTGGTATCCAACTCTTTATGAGGTTTGGGCTTAGTTGAAGGAATAGTAAAACTATTCACTAAAAGTTGTATGCCTTCTTCCAAATAGCGTTCATGTTTTTGCGACCACCACTTATCATAAGATCGAGTGGTTTGATCATGAGGATCTAGTAGGCGTGTTGGGAGGTATACCTTCGACAAAGTCAAAGTTGCAGTACAGATTCTCCAAGAATGAAAAAAATTCTCAAGGCTAACCGGGGGAGCATCATTATGTAAGTCATTCGGTACATCTTGGTGAAAGCCAAATTGACGGCTGAATCGACAAGGGTTGTAAGCTTCTATAGTCATGAAGTTGCCATGGCAAGAAGACAAATAGCAAGATCGGAGGCTGATAAAGAATGAAGTAGATGAAAATGATAAACCCTTAACGTCTTCCAAAACTTCGGCTTTATCATTCCTGGAGGTAAGACTGCCATGCCACATTATGGAGGTGCCTTGATGAATTAGCTTACGAGCTTCAAGACTGTTGAAGTATTTTGCACCACCTTCACCAGAATAGTCAACCATCAGGGGACCCCTTACTGGTGTATGCAGTTTAAAATGGGTGCCAAAATAATGCGCTAGCCAGCCATAAACATAGTGAATGGGAAAACAAATATCAGGACGTCCAGTTGAATGTGGTGTATTGAAGATTTGGCCGAGTCCGTGATAAATGTTGGATAAAACTGGGACTGCAAGATTGAAAATGGCACCTTCGACCATTATGCTCGCAACTTTAAATACACCGGGGCGAAGAAGATTCATGTTCCTGTAGGGAAACACAAAAACACACAACCAACAGGAAAGAAAGGCAGCCAGATACGTCCGTTCTTTCCATCCTTCTTCTACGCAAAGATCTTGAAATAGCTCTTGTTCTTTGTCAGACCAGTCGTGTGGCTGGGTGAGAGACCCGTCTGGATTATGAGTTGAACGAGGACGGGAAGATTTCTTTGGCCTACGAGAAGGAGGCTTGACATATCTCAAATCACCTTTAAACCAAAAGGAAATCCACAGGTGAGTCGAAATTTGTTGTCTCTCCATTTGCTGGGATGCAATACGATGATAGGCGTCAAAAAGATACCCGCAACTCTTGGGTAGATGGCCGTCTTCGTTGCTTGATCTTAACAATTCCTCACAACTAGGAATAGTTTCATCGTAGAATCTCCCTTTGATGGGAAGACCTCTAAGTTTCCACATGTCCCACAAAGAAAGGGATATTTCCCCAGATGAAGTGTGAAGGGTGTTGGTCGAAGGACACCAGGCTTCACAGAAGGCTCGAACTATGTCATTATTACGGTCATAGGAGTATAAAGAAGCTATCACAGCTCAATACAAACCAGAGCCTCGTAGTAATTTCTTGTTCCGAACAATGACAGACTCCAGCCACTCCCAGTAACCAGCAATGTGATTAAATTCTCCGTTGAATTTCAGTAAAGGCCCCCAACGAACCTGATTTTCAATGATGCGACGCCCCAACGTCGGTTCTGGATTGACAGTTGGCTTCTTTCCATGTATAGAAGATCGTAGAATCCAAACTTTAGTGGAAGAGTTCTGACCCTGAGTCCTTTCTAGAGACCATTCCGAAAGAAAATGAGATTTGTCCAAAGCAACGTTTGACTCTGTAATGGAAGTCTCTATTGGAAGAATGGTCCCACTTCTGATGGGTTGATCTTTGCCCAGTAGAACAACCAGACTTTCCTTCCCGTTATCTGAAAGCTCTGTGAAATGCACCATGTTCCTACAAAAAAAAAGAAAATAGAAGGTTAAAAGAAAAGATATAGCACTGGTCAAAACAATGATGATGAGTTTATTGAATCACAAAATATAACGTGATCGGCTTGAATTCCGCCTGGATCAGGGGTTGATCACTGCCTGGGGCAAGGCGTGAAGGGCAAGTGACCATCCTGAATTCCGCTTGAATCAGGGGTTGATCACTGCCTGGGGCAAGGCGTGAAGGGCAAGTGACCATCCTGAATTCCGCTTGAATCAGGGGTTGATCACTGCCTGAGGCAAGACGTGAAGGGCAAGTGACCATCCTGAATTCCGTCTGAATCAGGGGTTGATCACTGCCTGAGGCAAGACGTGAAGGGCAAGTGACCATCCTGAATTCCGCCTGAATCAGAGGTTGATCACTGCCTGAGGAAAGACGTGAAGGGCAAGTGACCATCCTGAATTCCGCCTGAATCAGGGGTTGATCACTGCCTGAGGAAAGACGTGAAGGGCGAGTGACCATCCTGAATTCCGCCTGAATCAGGGGTTGATCACTGCCTGAGGCAAGACGTGAAGGGCAAGTGACCATCCTGAATTCCGCCTGAATCAGGAGTTGATCACTGCCTGAGGCAAGACGTGAAGGGCAAGTGACCATCCTGAATTCCGCCTGAATCAGGGGTTGATCACTGCCTGAGGCAAGACGTGAAGGGCAAGTGACCATCCTGAATTCCGCCTGAATCAGGGGTTGATCACTGCCTGAGGCAAGACGCAAGACGTGAAGAGCGAGTGACCATCCTGAATTCCGCCTGAATCAGGGGTTGATCACTGCCTGAGAAAACAGAAGTGAGAGAATGACCAGTCTAAATTCCGCCTAGGGGTTGATCACTCTTCAATTAAGAATGTTTTTTTAAAAAAAAAAAAAAAAATCTTCTTTTAAGGAAAAAAAAAAACTTTTCATTTTGGGAAATAACTTACAATAAATGCTTAACAAAAAAAATGTATTCACCTTATAGGTAGCAAGCAAGTGTTAGGTGCAATACGAGCGGTTGAATATAATTATTCCCTGAGATCAAGAAAAAAAGATTAATTAGCAAACAAAAGAAAGAGGTTCAAAGTTAAATAAATAAATAAGTGGACCCAAAAGTGTGCAAAGATCAAAGTTAAAGAAAGGAAAAAAAATTAAAACAAAAAAAAAAAAAGAAGAGTAAAAAGGTAAAAAAAAAAAAGTTGCAAATCGGAAAAAAGGGTTTGATAAAAAAAAGGAGGATTAAAAAAAAATCTGAAAGTTTAAAGCAAATAAAAAATAATAATAAAAGAAAAAGAATTAAAAAAAAAAGAAAAAAAAAACAGAGAGATTTAAAAAAAAGAAGAATAAAATAAGCTGAAATTTAAATTTGAAAAAAAAAAAAGAAGAAAACTTAAATGAAAAAGCCTGAACACGTTTTTCCCACCTAAAAAAAATAATGATTAAAACAAATAATTTGAAAAGTAAAAGTTGAAAAAAAGAAAAAAATAATAAAACATAAGCTTAAAAAAAAAAAACAAATAATAAAGGGATGGTAAAAAATTCAAGATTAAAAGCAAAAAAAAAAAAAAAAAAAAAGGTAAAAGAAAAAAAAAAAGCCTGGAAAGTGAAAGTAAACAAAAAAAGAAAAAAAAACAAACTTTTAACAAAATGTTAAAAAAAAAAAGCAAAGCAAAACAAAACAAGTTAAAAGAAAATTTTAAAAAAATAATAAAGAAGGGAAAAAGGCAACACGTGACAAATAAGAAATTAAAAAGAAATCTAATAAAATAAAATCATAACATTGAAAAACAAATTTGAAAAAAAAGGAAACTTAAAAAAAAAAAAAAAAAAAAAAACGCCCCAGCTTTCTTTCCCCTTCTTCTCTCTTCTTTTTCCTTTCCCTCTCTCGTCCCTTTCTCTCTCATCCCCACAATCTCTCTCTATCCCTCCATTTTTCTCAGTCGTTCGTCTCCCTCGTCTAGCAAAGGTCATCACTCGCGCCGCTCATCGCTCGCCTCCCTCACCCTCTCGTCGGCGCCGCCACAGCACGAAGACGAGCCCGTCGCTGCCGCATTTCACAAATCTTTCATCTCCAAATATCAATGACCAAAGCCAGCAGTTTTACCGGAGGCTGGTTGCTGGCTTTGGTCATTGATATTTGGAGATGAAAGATTTATGAAATGCGGCAGCGACGCTCTAGTAGACCGGAACTTCAGTAGACCGAAACGACGCTCTAGTAGCTTGACGATTCTCAACTACGGCAAAGCGTTGCTACCTCTTGTGCCTTACGGATCGGCTGGTTGCTGAAACGGTGGCCGTCAGTAGGTGTCGTAGACTTGCTGCAGCCAAAGTGTTTGCATATGTGAATGAAAACTGAGGGTATATATATACCGATAAAATTTTAGGGTGATGGAGATTTTGTTGGGAATAAGATCATGGTTTTAAATAAGATTTTATCTTATCTATGTGAATCTTACTAGTAAGTCTAAATTTGGATAAATTCAAGCGTAAATTTTGGTGAGATTTTATTTTATGCAATAATAATAATAATAATTTTTATTATTATTTTTCTTCTTTCTCTGATTTTGAAGCCAATTTCTTCCTATAAATTTAAATTCACCACGAAAGTTGGGTATGAACCAAGTCTGTTTAAAATCAATTTTTTGCCAATATTTTTTAATCCAAATTTGGATTTACTCTAAATTTAATTTCAAATAAAAAAATGGACAAAATTCAAGCCTAGACTCTATTCCAAATTCAAAAAATAAGGGCTAGCACTCAAGTTTCTTTTGAAATCTAATTTGTGGTAAATTTTAAATTTTTACCTCAAATCCAAATTTACTTATGCTCCAAATTTTACTCAAAGCATGATTAAATTAGAATTCAATCCCAAGTTCAAGCTAAGTTGGCAAAAGCTCAAATTATTCTCCAAATTCAAAGAAAATTGTAGAATTCAAAGTTTCTTTCGAAACCAATTTGTGGTAAATTTCAAATTTTTGCCTCAAATCCAAATTTTGCCCAAAACAGGAATGAACTAAAATTCAAATTTTATTTTAAGTTCGAAACCTGGAAATAGCCTCAAATCTTACTCCCAGTTCAAGTACAAATTGGGTAGTAAAAATTATGAAGAAAAAATTATTGCCAAGTCATAATTTTCGAGATTCACCCACACATATTTGTGCATAAATCTCGAAAAGGGGGCATTTGTTGGCATAGAAAATTTTCTTCAAGTAATTGTCTAAGTTCGTGAAATTAAAATGTACTAATTTCATAAAGTTAGATTGAATTGGGTTCAATTTCAACCCAAATTCATTAAGGTAACTGGGTCAGAAGCCCAAAGTTTCGAGTCCAAGCCCATGGATGAGCCCAAATACATTTCAGGCCCAAGCCCATGGGCCCAAATGCAACCAAGCCCAAGTCCAAGCCCACGAAGTCTCTATAAATAGGAGGCACGACTTCTCATTTTGGAGGACGGCAGAAAGAAAGGAAGAAGAGAAAGCTCTCAGAAGAAACCGAAGATTGAAGCTCCTTCTGCAAAACCGAAGATCGAAGCTCAGATCCTCATCAAATCCAACTGCAGAACCGAAGAACAAGACTCTGATCATCTTCAAATCCCGACACAGAACTGAAGAACGAAGTTCAGATCCTCTTCAAAACCCACTGCAGAATTGAAGATCAAAGCTCAGATCCTCGCCAGATTCAGCTACAGAACTGAAGAACAAGGTTCCGATCACCCTCAAATCCTGCCGCAAAACTGAAGAACGAAGCTAAGATCCTCTTCAAAACCCACTGCAGAATTGAAGATCAAAGCTCAGATCCTCGCCAGATTCAGCTACAGAACTGAAGAACAAGGTTCCGATCACCCTCAAATCCTGCCGCAAAACTGAAGAACGAAGCTAAGATCCTCTTCAAATCTCGCAACAAAGTGAAGATCAAAGCTCAGATCCTCTCCAAATCCTGCCGCAGAATTGAAGAACGAAGCTCCGATCATCTTCCAATCTCACTGCAGAACTGAAGATCGAAGTTCAGATCCTCTTCAAGTCCTCCTACCAAGTCGAAGACTGAAGCTCTGAACCTCATGCAGACCTGAAGACTGAAGTTTACCTCGATCCATCCAGAAGAATCCAAATCCTTCTGAAGAACAAACCTTCTAGACCAAAGCTTCTTGAAGACTCTGTAGATCAAGCCAACTTGAAATTGTGAGAGAAAGCATCAAAGGTTGTAACTAGAGATTGTAATCCACTACACTTATACAGAAATCAATACATACAAGTAGTTTCACGAATCAAATTTCTCTCTCTGAAATCTCGTGTGAACACCTCAGCCTCCCCAAGTTTTCCCCAGAAGAGTGTACGCACCCCTGGGATGAATACGACGCTTGAAGAGAGGCTCGAGAATTTCCTCGGCCTCCCCAAGTTTTCCCGACCAAGTGTACGCACCCTCGGGATGAATGCAGCAGAGCAGATTAGCAAGCAATGCAGAAGAAATGCTCCGCCTCATGCCAAGGCCGAGGCCGAACATCCCAGCTCCGAGGTCGACCCTTACCCTCGAAGAATGCTGTGGGGTTTGACTGGTTCGAGTTCTTAGTCACTTCGCTTTTTTACACAACCAAAACATTCAAAACAACAAGAAGATGATCGATCATGTAGTGAATCTACACACAAGTTCAGCCATTAAGCGGACGAGCAGGCGATGCAAAAGTATGGTTCGGCCTCATGCCAAGGCCGAGGCCGACCACCACAACTCCGAGGTCAAGCTTTGTCCTCAAAATGCCAGGTATGAGGATAACAAAGAAGTCATACATAAGTCGGCACGAGACAAGAGTCGCTCTTAAATCGGGCTTAAGGAGTTCAGCCTATAGCCTTAAGTCGCACTTGAATCCCAATTCAAGAGTGGGGGCTTAATGTTATAGGTAATTTTGGACCACACTGACGCACAAGGAGCTGACGAAGACAATCGGGCAGAGATAGAGCCAGGAAACCGACCCAGAGGAAGACCGGACCAAAGGGTCAGGCCAACTTGGCCCGACCCATATGGTCGACCTCTTGCCAAGGCCGAGGCCGAGCATAATGGTCGGCCTCTTGCCAAGGCCGAGGCTGACCATTGGGCCCGCTTGCGTGGGCCGAGCTCCTCCGCCTCTATTTGGTCCCTGCTGCCCCTGGGCGCCCCGGTTCCACCTCGTACAGCCCAAAACGCCTTCGAATTCCTAAAAACCCTAGGAGCATGAGCAGGTATTTAAACTCATCTTCATCACTGAAGAAGGGATCCGAAAATTCATTCTCTAAACTCTCTGCTTTACCTCTTACTCTTCCATCAGTTTTCTGACTTAAGCATCGGAGCTGGTGTGGCAAGCATCACACCGGTGTGCAATGTTTGCTTGTCTCACAGGTCACTTCTTCCCCCTCTGAAAACTCTCCAAAAGGGAGTTATTTAGATCTTATTTCTATATTGATTTGTGTGTCTTTTGTGCTAAATAGGGTTGCTTTTAGATATATATTACATGTTTTAACCCATTTGGAAGAATGGATGCTTTGAAAGTTATTTTGTGCAGAATATATTGTTGAGCGACTTGAGGGAACAAATTCTGTGCTGCAGCAAAGCTGGGAGCAAAACTGCCACGTCACAGCTCCTTAGCCAATTTAATAAACTGAATTTTGTTAAGCTATTCTCGGGATAAAGGAGCAAGGAGAGCCATCCACGTGTCTAGATTAACCTAATTAGGTTAAACCTCATCTTATAAAAGGAGGGAGTCGTCAAAGATAAACTCATTCACGATTGGGAGACCAAATCAATCGATTGGAGGCCGAATTGACGGCATAATGGAGATCTAAGAAGACCATTTGCGATTCCACTCAAGAAGACGAAGTTCTTCCATGTTCTTGGTGGTTTGGAGCAGCCGTTTCATCCTCATTTGCTAAGAAGGATTAGTTTTCTTGTTTATTTCGCATTATGGATGTGTTTATCGAGATTGTAACGTATTTTATGTTTTCAATCATGAACTAATTACTTTGTAGGCATAGTTTAAGAATTATGTGATTGTTATATTTATAAAATCTGGAAATTCTATTTGATCATGATCATCTTGAATTATTGTTGATCTTTAGTTTCATTATGTGTCCGCCTAGCTAGCCTGTATGTATAGCTTCTCCTAGTTTCAGGGATGATTTAGGAGTTGTGTGACGATAATTCACGCTAGATCATTGTGTATTGGTGAACGCCAGTGACTGAGTTAGGGATAGCCAGTTGCCTAGTGCTTGATGTTGGGTTTTATGCCCTAAAACTCGTGGATAGTGAATGTAATTGTTGAGCTGATATTAATGAAATAATGTTGATATATTTTTTCATTAATTGTTATTAGTTATTTTATATTTGTCTTTGTCTAAAAATAACTCTAATCCAATAAACTAGACATCCTAGGCTGTAATATGAGTCTTGAACTATATGTAGTGACATATGGGATCATTGTTCAAGAAACAGCCTAAAGGGTCTATAGTATAGGGATGAGACTGGGTGTCTTATCCTGGTGACACTATGGATACGACCCACTTTGTATTTGATACAAATGCGGCGATCCAACACATTCGTGTAGGAGACATGCGAGTGGGGGTATCCTATGCAATGAGTTTGCATAAGACCGGACCGCGAAATAGTAACCACTGGTTATAACACCGTTAACTAGTTGGTTTTCTATTTCACTAGGACGACCTAGACAACTTAGTCTTAATCCTGAGTTGATTATGGACTCCTGCTCATGAGAGATTGTCCTTTGATTTGTATGGGTGAGAGTGGCCAATACGCCGACTCAATAAGCCTACCATTTTGGGGACAAGACCGAATGTGGAGCTGGGAACATAATCGTACAAGATGGAATTCACTCCTTCCCGACTTTAGGGAAGCAGATGAGTGTTCCCTTAAGTGGTGACTCCGAGTCTTGAGCAAAGGGCCCTACCCTCTCAATGGCACGAGAGGGTTTTCTGTTTGATGGTTGGACCACAAACAGGTTGTTCATTAGAGGAGAACAGGTACTTAAGGAAATAGAAGTAACCCAGGGGTAAAACGGTAATTTGACCCAGCTGGTGTTACGGACACTCGTGAAGGACTAACTAGTCGATATTGGTCTAGATCCATGGACACATAAAATATGTCTGCAGTGAGAAGAGTGCAACTGTGAGTCTATAGTGGAATGTACACACAGTTAACGAATATTGATTAATGTGGTTAATGAGTTTGACCAATTAATCTCACATCGTTGGAGCTTCTGATCTGCAGGTCCATTAGGTCCCACTGGTAGCTCATAAAGTAATTTGAGGCAACTAAGTAATAAATGTAAAATGAAAGTGTTCAATTTACTAAAAGAAACAAATATAATATATATTGATATATTATTATGAGAGAAATTAATATTTGAAGAAATTCAAATATTAATATAAATTTATGGAAGTTTGAAAGAGTTCAAATAATGAATTAATTAAGGCCTAAAATCAATTTTGGCAAATTAATTAATTCAAGGCCGAAAATTCAATATGTGATATTTAATTGGTTGTTAATTAATTAAAGAATTCATTAACCGGGAATTAATCAATTATGGAAATAATTAATCACTTAAGGAAGTGATTAATCGTTTATGGAAATGATCTAATCACTTATGGAAGTAATTAGTAATTTGTGGAAAAAATTAATCAATTATGGAATTGATTGATCATGATTGAATCAATTTTGGAAAAGATTGATTTAATTGAATATTTTATTCATGGCCTCTCCTCTATAAATAGAACACTAGACCTAATTGGTTCAGTACATTCTCCTCTTGCTCTTAGACTCTCAAGACAAGACCTAGAATTCTCTCTAGCCTCCCTCTTAGAGAAAGACTCCCACAAGTCTTTTGCCTCCTAGACTTAGAGACATACCGGTGTAACCTCTGTGGTTATTGTGTCTTTCAAGAAGAAATTTCCAGCGATTATAAGACAAGGAGGCTGTTGCATTTTCGTTTGTTGGAGCGTTGTTGGCGAAGAACGGTCAAGTCTACAACGAAGGTTTGTAACGGTTCTTCCCCTTTTCTTTAGAAAAGCTTGAAAATAAATTTAGATTTATTTTTCAGCATGTTTAAACAAATTTTTCCAGCAGCTTTAAAGTGTGTTTAAAGTTTGTTTGAGTTTTTTGTAATGGTATTTTAATGTTAATTAATATACGACGTAAGGTCCAATCGATGCGCTTCCGCTGCGTGGGGACTTTTATTCCCTTCACTTGATCGGTAGTTGATAGCGAACATAGCTAGCTATTTTTTTCTGATTAATTAAGTTAGTCTTTTACAATTATTTGCCCAAATTTATGCATTTTTATGTTTTATTTGTAGGAAGTATGTGTTTGAAGCTTAGTTCAGCAATTGGAGTCAAATGGAGTTCAATCCTAAAAAAAAATAAAAATAAAGAAATAAATAAATAAATAAATAATAACAGCGTCGCGACGCTACCGATAGATTTTATAAATTCCTCTTTTCAGCTACGGATTAGGGGAGTCCAATTGGTTAGATTTTAGCCCTAATTTCGACTAGAGACCTTTGGTGGGAGGCAAGGCCAAGGAGCGGGAATCAAGCGAGAAGACATGGAGATCGTGACGGGGACATGTCGGTTTCGACGGATTCGAGTTTTCCTTTCTCTTTCCCTTACCTCTTATAGTTTTTATGGCTTTTCTTTCAATTAGTGTTTATGGTTTAAAGACTATGAATTGCTAGTTGTTTGTCTTAGGGATTGATGTAATTGTTTTAATTTTTGGATTGATTTTAGGTATGAATGTGTTTTTATTTTATGCATGCAATTTTGTTTAATGCTTTCAATTGCTTGATCACTAATTGAATGATTTAAGTGTTGAATCAAACTCGGGAGAGAGGATTTGACCTAAGACTTACCTTGTTTAATTGCATGACTAGAGTAGAAAGTCTAAGTTTGTGACGGGATTTGGAATCACTTTAGAAGCATAACAAAGACCGAACCGAATAATGCCTTGCATTTTAATGAACTTAGATAGGGATATCAAGTTAGTTTATATGCATGAGAATCAATTATACTCGGGAGAGGTAATCGTGATAAAAGTTTCCTTGGCTTATAGAATAATTGCACGGTCAATTCATTCCTATTAATCAATCCTCAATCTTAATCAATGAAATCAATTCCCTAAGAGTCTTTCCGTTTGAGTCTCCACTTTTATTTTTATGTTTTTAGTCTTTACTTTTATCTTTATCATTGAGTTTTGCTCCCTAAATAAAATTGAACAAAAGTATTCACGGTACTTAATTTGCTAGAAAACCAATCCAGAGGACGACACTCGTTTTACACGAAAACACTATATTATTACTTGACCCGTACACTTGCGTTATGCAAATTGCGCATCAGTAGTAGGTCATTGGAGTTGAAACATATTCCAAAAAATCCGGAGTTCCGGGAGGATCCCGCTGATAATACTGCATGAGATTGACGGATCAAAAGAATTGCTGGAGCATTTTTATAACAATTACAGAAGTCTTAACCTGTGTCTGTTTCCATTCAGTTTTCTTTAGTCGTAATCATTTACTGCTTTCGTATTTCTTTTGTTTCAGCAATTTAAAAACCCAATCAATTTAACCAACCATTTGAAATCACTAAAAAGGCAAATTAAATCAATAGAGGTAGGCATTTCAAGACCCCGTGGATACGATAAATACTTATCACTTGCTGCTAGATTGTGTATACTTGCACAGTATTTTGGAGTCAATTTATCTCATATTTTTAACCACTCCAAAATTGCAACACCCTCTCATACAAATTTACCATTGGTGGCACGGGAAGGACGGGTCAGTCTTCTGTCCGAATTTTGGCATCAACATTATATATGTTGAATCTCTCGATATATGATATGACTAATTCTCTATCATGTGTATTGATATTACTATACTCTAGTATGACTAATTTTAGGTACATAATTGGTGAAAAATTTTACTAGTTTATGTTTATGGTTTTTTTTAGCAAGTTTATGTTTATGGTTTCAAGAGTTATGGTCTCAGATTTTTCTACGCTTATATTGTTTTGAGTTATTAAGACCTCGTTTGATAATCATTTGTTTTTGGGTTTTTAGTTTTTGAAAATTAAGCCTACAAACACTACTTCCACTTATAAGTTTCTTTGTATTTTTATCTATCTTCTTTCCATGTGTTTCGAAAACCAACTCAAATTTTGAAAACTAAAAAAAAAAATAGTTTTCAAAAACTTGTTTTTGTTTTTGGAATTTGGCTAGGAATGAAAATGTGTCCTTAAAAGATATAAAAATCATTCAAAGGAAATTGAAGGAAAACAAACATAATTTTAAAAAACGAAAAACCAAAAATGAAAAACCAAATGGTTATCAAACGGGGGCTAAATTATTCATGATTTATGCTTTGAATTTTTGTTTATTATGAGTTTATTTTTCACGGAAGTTATTTTATTATTAACTCATCCCTCATTGAGCTCATAAGCTCATCATTTTTCCAGATTTCTTTCTCTCTCTTTCTTTTCTCTTTTCTTTCTCTCTCTCTCGTTTCTTTCTCTGTTTCTTACCTCACTGTCTGACTTCTTCCTCACCATTCGACGTCAGCATTGTCACCTTCTTCTCCTTTTCCTCATCGTCTGGTGTCGGAATCATCACCAATCTCTCCTATCTCTCATCTTCCCATCTTCTCTCTCTTAGCTTCCTCTCTTTTACTTTTTTCTCTTTCTCTTTCCCTCTACCCTACCCATCTCTCTTCTCTCTCGACTTTTTCCCTCTTTTTTCTCCTCCTAACCATGCATTAAAACTCTCCACGTCGATCTTCCAAGAACAAAATCGCAACTCTTTCATCAAAATGGAAAAACTGGCAAAAACAACCGACCAACCGTGTATTTGGTCGATCGGTTTTAGGAAGCATTCCAAAATTACTCATCATTGATCGATCAAAATTGATAGGTCAGTTTTCGGTGTCGGTTTTCGTCACCTTTTCAAGTCAAAATTGTTTAAATTGCCTAGCTATTAGGGGTTTTCCTATCCCTATGGAGAGTGCCTAAAAAGGTGGTTTGTTGTGTTTGAAGCCTAGTTTTAATAAAAATTCTACAACATTTCATTCATCATTTTTTTTCTCTCTTACATGTGCTCTCTACTTTGCTCTCCACTTTGGGTGTAATGAGTGGCGTCAGAGCAAACAAGTAGAGCATCTTTTCTTATATTCTATAAAATAGGAACTATCCCTAAGACTAGAAATTATACAAAAACAATGAAACAAATTATTTCTCACTTTGGTCATTACTTTCTTGTTCAAGTGATTACTGAGATTCATTCATAGTCTGTGTACGTTTTGAGACTATAAGGAGGATCAAAGCTATTATTTGAAATTCCTTTCTTTTTGCAAATTGAAGTCATCTTTACTTTGGTTCTCCCCCCTTGAGTACATCAACATTTGGAGGTGGGGGGATTCGAACCTTTGACCTCATGGTTGAGGATACATGCCAATTACCGCTGAGCTAAGCTCGCTTGGGCACTTTGGTTCTCCCCTCAAAGTTGAAGAGCAAAAAATGAACGTTTTCGAAATGGCTCTCAAATAATCCTATCTTACATGGAAGAAGCAAACATATCGACATAAGATACTATTTGTGATGCAAAAAACTGAACAAAGAGACAAATGCACAACTCAAATCAGTGAAGGAGAAGAGAGAAACACACAAAAGAATTATAGTGGTTCAACCATTTGTAATGGTCTACATCCACTCTTCAAGGGGCAACACAAGTATCTTATTCACTTTAGAATGAACACTGAATACAATCACTCAACAATGGAGAAAAGGCTCCATTCTCTCAACCTCTCATCCCAAAGGAATTTTCCCAACTCACGAATACACTCTGCTCTCCCCTGGATACTCTCGCTCTCTCACAAAGAAGGAAGACGAATATTGTACTTATATCCCTCTTTCTGTTACAACTGAATAATGAGAATAAATGGGGCCCAGAAGTGAGTGTAATTAAATCACTATGGGCTGGAAAAATACAAATAAGATTGGGCTTCAAGTGCTTCAGTAATTCTTCTGAGGTGGGCCTTCAAGTATGAGTGACATGGCAATTTCTACAGATCTCCCTCTTGACATGACTCTCATACTTCAAAAAACATAGATGTTGCTGCTACCCTTTGGTCTTCAAACAGGCCCTTTTCAAAATTAACCAACACCTACTTTGAGTAGGTTCATCAAATATTGAATTCTGGTTGCTGTCAAGGGCTTAGTTAACATATCTGCAGGGGTGTGAGCTGAAGCAATTTTAATCAGCTTCACATCTTCATTGTTAACCTTCTCTCTTAGGTAATGATACCTAATATCAATGTGCTTGGACCTGTCGTGGTACTGTGGATTCTTTGCAAGTGCAATAGCACTTTGGCTGTCACTAAACACAGAGAAAGAGTTAGTATTTCCAAGCATTTCAATTACAAGCCCTTTTAACCAAGTACCTTATTTTACTGCCTTTGTTAAAGCAATATACTCGGATTCTGTAGTTGACAAAGCTATAACAGACTGTAGATTAGATTTCCAACTCACTGTGTTCTGAAATAGGGTAAAAACATATCCAGAAGTCGATTTCCTCTTATCTAAGTCAGCAGCAAAATCAGAATCTATGTACCCAATCAAATGTTCTTCATCTAATCTCCCTCTTGAATATATTAACCCCACATTTGTGCTACCTTTTAAGTATCTTATGACCCATTTCACAGCCTCCCAATAAGGCTTTCCGGGATTGCACATATAACGACTCACAATGCTCATTACAAAGGCTAAATTAGGCCTGCTACAAGTCATGCCATACATGAGACTACCTACAACATTTGAATATGGGATAGTCTGCATTTCCTTTCTTTCAGTTTCATCTTTTGGTGAGTGTTGTTTAGAGAGTCTAAAATGTTGAGCTAATGGCACTGATACTGATTTAGCATCTTGTAAATTAAACCGTTTTACCACTGTTTCTAAGTATTCAAACTGATTTACCATCAAAGTACCAATGTCTCGATTTCTCACTATATTCATACCCAATATCTTGGTAGCAGGACCTATATCTTTCATTTCAAACTCATTATTTAGCTGTAGTTTTAACTGATTAATCTTATTCATGTCTTGGGAAGCAATCAACATGTCATCTACGAAAAGAAGCAAGTATACAGTGGCTATATTATTTTCTTTCTTTATGTAGACACAATTGTCATACATACTTTTAGTGAATCCACAACTTTGAATGAAACTATCAAAACGTTTATACCATTGACGAGGGGATTGTTTGAGGCCATATAATGATTTCAACAATCTACACACAAGTTTTTCTCTTCCTTCTACCTCAAAACCGAGTGGCTGACTCATATAGATTTCCTCTTCTAACTCACCATGTAGGAATGCAGTGGTAACATCCATTTGCTCCAACTCTAAGTTGAATTGAGCTACAATGGAAAGCAATACCCTTATGGAGGAATATCTAACTACAGGGGAAAATATTTCAGTGTAATCAACCCCATATTTCTGGGTATACCCCTTAGCTACTAACCTAGCCTTAAATTTGGGTTTATTATCTCCTTTAAGACTAGGTTTGAGCTTATACAACTACTTACAATCCACTAATTTATGCCTCTCCGGTTTGTCAACTAAGACCCATGTTTTATTCTTTTCTAATGAGTTTATTTCTTCTTTCATTGCTCCTAACCACTGCTGTTTATTTTCAGAATTTATTGCTTGATTATATGTCAAAGGTTCTGAACTTTCATCTTCCTCATCACACAATTGAGCATATGCAGCAGCTTCTGAAACTTCTACTGAACAGTCTGCTTGTTCATATCTCACTGGGGGTCTAATCGTTCTTCTTTGCCTATCCCTTGTGAGTTGGTAATTTGTTAAGTTTTCTTCAGTATTAGAGGTTTGGCTTGGGCCCTCTACATGTTCCTGATTAGAGGGTTCATTCTGGATTTCAGTACTATGGTCTGTCACAGTAATATGGTCACCAGGATTTTGGTTTAAGCTGGAATCTGTTTGTTCACTACTGCCTTCATCATTGGCTAACTGAATGTCAAAGGAATCATCTACCTCTACAACCCTTTTACCATAGTTCAAACTTCCCTTTTTTTCCCAAGGCATTTCCTCTTCATTAAACCTCACATCTCTGCTAATGACACATCTAGATTCCCCTTGGTTTAAAGGCCACAATTTGTAACCTTTTACTCCTTCCGGGTATCCTAAAAAGATACATTTTTGGGATCTAGGAGCTAGTTTATCTTGCCTTATATGAGCATAAGCAGAGCAGCCAAAGACTCTTAAGTAGCTTACCCAACCACACTTCTTGAGGTGTTTTTAAATTCAATGCTAGTGAGGGACTACGATTTATCAAATATGTTGTTGTGCTAACTGCCTCACCCTAGAACACTTTAGGTAGCTTGGCATTGGCAAGCATGCACCTTACCCTTTTTAAAATGGTCCTATTATACCTTTCGGCGAGGCCATTTTGCTGTGGTGTATTAGGGACTGTTAGATGTCTTTGAATTCCTGCTTTCACACACATATTTTTGAAGTTTTCGTTGAGATATTCCAGTCCATTGTATGTTCTAATTTTCTTTATTCTTCGATTAGTTTGGTTTTCAACTAACGTCTTCCAATTTTCAAATGTTTCAAACACCTCAGCCTTGCTTTTCAACATATAAACCCATAGTTTCCTGGAGTGATCATCTATTATGCTCAAGAAGTATTTTGCACCCCCTAGAGTAGGCACTCTTGCTGGTCCCCACAAATCAAAGTGGATATAATCCAGAATCCCTTGTGTCTTTTGAATGGAACGATTAAATTGCACTCTAGTTGACTTGCCTAAGGTGCAGTGTTCACAGAATGGGAGATTTACTGATTTGGTCTTCCCTAGTAGTCCCTGTTTTTTCAACTCTACTAATCCCCTTTCACTCACATGTGCTAAGCGTTTATGCCACAACAGTGCTTCATTATCAGTTTGTATTGGAACTACATTTGCAGACTCAGTACAACATGTACCATTAAGGGTGTATAGACCATTCTTTAAACTTCCTATCATTATTAACAAAGATCCCTTTAGAATCTTCATGACACCTCCCTCTGACTTGTATTTATACCCAGATTTGTCCAGTGTTCCCAAAGATATTAAGTTTCTTTTTAAATCCGGAACATACCTAACCGAAGACAAAATTTTCTGTGTTCCATTGGATAGACAAAGTTTAACTTACCCAACACATTTTATCAAGCACTGTTGGTTATTCCCCATAAGCACCTTTCCTCCATCTAAATCCTTGAAGTCTAGAAAATAATGTTTATGGGGTGTCATGTGGTAGGAGCAACCTGAGTCTAAAATCCATTCATCTGTAGGGTTAATTTCAGAAATTGTGAGGACCTCTGCAGATTCATAGGTCTCGTGAACATTCACAGAGTTTTGGCCTTCTTTTTTAGGTTGATGCTTGTTCTTGTATTGTAGTTTTCTACAATCTATAATTAAATGACCAGGTTTTCGACAGTAATAACATTCCCTGGTTTCCCTTCCCTTAGACTTAGATCTATGCTTACTTTGTTCTTTCTTATTAGCGTTTGGAGTATTAGGTCTGTTTTGTGTTCTTCCCCTAACAGTCAAAGCTTCATTCTCCTTCTTTTGTGTTCTAGTCGCCATATCCTTTGATCTATGTGCATCAAGCACCAACCTTAATGTCAAAGAGTCCCTTCCATATTTAATTGCTGCCTTTATTTCTTTATAACTGTCGGGTAACGAATTTAGAAGTATTATGGCTTGATTCTCATCATCAATTTTTTCACCTATGTTTGTTACATCTAAACATATCTTGACAAACTCATCTAAGTTGTCCTCTAAAGGCTTTGATGGGTCCATTCTATAGCCAAATAACCTTTCCTTTAAGAGGATTTTGTTTGTCAAAGATTTATTTAGATACATAGTCTCTATCTTCTTCCATAATTCAACTGCTGTATTTATTTCATCTACTTGCCTGAGTACAGAGTCTGATAAGTGCAAAATCATTGTACTGAATGCTATTTCATCAATTTCTTTTCTTTTTGCTTCTGATAAGGGTTCATCTAGATCTTCTGGTTTTTCTAGAATTTTAGCTACTTTAAGATGTACTAACATCGCCCTTTCCATCAAATTTTTCGAGTTCGAATTTAGCAGACATGATCGATTCCAACACAAATAACCAGAGATGACAGAGCAACACGGATCCAGGCTATAAAACCTAATTTAGTCGATCGAATAACTAACCTCTGTTTCTCGGCTAACGATGATTAATCAAGCTTGATCATCGACTCAACTGATTTACGTCTGCAACAACACTTGTCCCTCGAGCTTCATCATCGAACATAAGCTCTGATACCACTTGTGATGCAAAAAACTGAACAAAGAGACAAATGCACAACTCAAATCAGTGAAGGAGAAGAGAGAAACACACAAAAGAATTATAGTGGTTCAACCATTTGTAATGGTCTACATCCACTCTTCAAGGGGCAACACAAGTATCTTATTCACTTCAGAATGAACACTGAATACAATCACTCAACAATGGAGAAAAGGCTCCATTCTCTCAACCTCTCCTCCCAAAGGAATTTTCCCAGCTCACGAATACACTCTGCTCTCCCCTAGATACTCTCGCTCTCTCACAAAGAAGGAAGAAGAATATTGTACTTATATCCCTCTTTCTGTTACAACTGAATAATGAGAATAAATGGGGCCCAGAAGTGAGTGTAATTAAATCACTATGGGCTGGAAAAATACAAATAAGATTGGGCTTCAAGTGCTTCAGTAATTCTTCTGATGTGGGCCTTCAAGTATGAGTGACATGGCAATTTCTACACCATTACTTAAGGATCTTACAAATGATAAAATCATCAAATTGAGCTATTGTAAGAGTGAAGATCAAGTTATAGATATAAATTAGCAACATTTGTGAAGCTTCATAATTTACTTGGGTTTCTCATTTTCTAGTCTAAACTAATTGCTAATTGCATAACTTTCAGTTTGAGGGAGGGTGTTAAAAGTATAAGTCTACCTTTTTCAAGTCACAATTGTTTAAATTGCCCAGTCCTAAGAATTTTTCCTATTCCTATGGAGAGTGACTCATTCATCACTTTGTTCCTATCTTATATGACAAACATGCAAAGTTGAATGGTAAAGAAAGAGGGATGACATCATATGAAAAAAAAAAAAAAAGGCATGCACAATGATAAATTACTATGAATTTGAAGAAGATTTGCCCTTGAAATGGGAACTCAAAGTGTTGTCTTATGATGAATAGTAAGAAATGCATATGTCAAAACGATTTTGCAAAGATTTGTTGAAATAGATAAGACTATCTAAGGAAATAAAGAAAACAAATACTTACTTGAGTGAAAGAGAAGGATAGCTTTGAGAGAGAAAGTTGTTGAGAAATAAGAACTTTTATTTACAAACAAAAAGATATTAAACACTAGTTCCTTTCTCTCAAGGAAAGCTGAAGACTGAAGACGCTCGATCAAGAAACTCCGCTCCTAAATAGAAAAGACTAAGTTTCCTTTAGAGAGAGATAGGAAGCTAGTATTTACAATGTGTGTACAAGAGAAGACACATAATTTACAAAGCTAGTAAGTAAGTAAAATCATTAAAGATTGGATAAAACTGACAAATTCATCTTCATCTTGATCAACTTGATTGTCAGATGTGTCATCTTCTTGACTGGTACTAGATGGAGATGAAATCTGTTGAAATAAGAAAAAATTGAAATCATTCATAACAATACCATAGTTCAAGGACTTGATTGTGAAAATACAATTTCGTAGCAACATATATAAATTAAAAATCAATAATAATGTCCTTTTTTCCATGTGAAAATCAATAGCACCAGTGGTCTAGTGGTAGAATAGTACCCTGCCACGGTACAGACCCGGGTTCGATTCCCGGCTGGTGCAATTTTTTGTTTTCGCCTTTTTTTTTTTCTTTTCCTTTTCCTTCCTTCCTTCCTTTTCTCCAATGCTCCATTTACCTACTTTTATATACATATCCTAGTCTTTTACATTGCTTGTGGATTGAATTGAACATTATGCACTCAGATGAATTTAAAACTAATTATTCTTATATATTCTTATATTATTTTTTTATTATGATTTTGTATTTGTAGTTCGACTAATTTTGTCAACAAGAGCATAGTTTAACTGGCATAAAGTTGTACTGATAACCACAAGATCTGTGGTTCGAGTTCTTCACACCCTCATATTGTAAAAAAAAAAAAAAGCTGACTAATTTTAATATGATATCATTTTTATATTATATTATTTTTTCTCTTATAGTATTGTTTTTTTTTTCTTTTTTTTTAGAAATATAGTATTGTTTTTCATATATATAGGATAACATAACTTTAATATAATATAATTTTTTTAAAATTTTTTTATTTCTATTATTATTATATGATAATGTAATATATACTTTTTGTAATAATATATTTTATTTAATTGATGCAATAGTTATTGATGAAATTTTATAACAACTATTTTTTCCTTTAAATTTGGAATACAATTATTGCTAGATAATTAATTGACAATAAAAAAATATATATGATACAAAAATACATGTTAAACAAATGGATTTACAAAGTCAAAATTTCTTTATGAACAATGTTTATGGTCTAAAATATTTCTCATAAATCTTTTTTTTAGTATATAATATAGATAGTATAGATATAAAAACACAAGTTATAAATTATATATTACATGTATGTTAAGAAAATAAAACAATAAAATAGAGGTGAAGTACATCAACCAAGAGGGTTTTTTTTTTTTTTAACAACATGTGGGGTGAGAATTAGAACATTTAACCTCTTAGAGTGGAGGATATAAGTTTTATGTCAGTTGAGCTATGCTCTTGGATCTTGGTTGCCAACCAAAAAGGTTATTTTATTAGAAAAATGTAAAAGATTGCATACATATATATTGTTAAACTCGTATCCCATTTCTTCTAAAAAAAAACTCGTATCCCATTCAAAAAATATTTTATTTGATGGAACTTTACTTTTAAACAATTATAAATAAAATTGTCCAAGCGAGCTTAGCTTAAAAGTAATCATAATATTTAAAGTTTGATATATTTTTTTTTTTTGAAAATTAAGCTGAAAAACATCACTTTCACCTATAAGTTTCTTGATTTTGTTAACTACATTCTTTCCATATTTTCAAAAACAAAGTCAAATTTTGAAAACTAAAAAAATAAGCTCAGTTTGATAACCATTTGGTTTTTGGTTTTTGAAAATTAAACCTAAAAACACTACTTCCACCTTTTAAGTTTCTTGGTTTTGTTATCTATACCTTCTTCCATGTTTTAAAAAACAAGTCAAATTTTGAAAACTAAGGTCCCGTTTGATAACCATTTGATTTTTGGTTTTTGGTTTTTACTTTTTAAGCTTATAAACATTATTTCCAACTCTAAGTTTCTTTGTTTTTCCATCTACCTTCTTCCCATGTTTTCAAAAACCAAGCCAATTTTTTAAAACTAAAAAAAGTTGTTTTCAAAAACTTGTTTTTGTTTTTAGAATTTGGTTAGGAATTCAAGTGTGTCTTTAACAATAATGAAAACTATGGTAAGGAAATTTAAAGAAAACAAGCCTAATTTTCAAAAACAAAAAACCAAAAACCAAATAGTTATCAAACGGGGCCTAAAAAAACTTGTTTTTATTTTTGGAACTTGGCTAGAAATTCAAATGTGCCAACAAAGACAAAAACCATTATAAGGAAATTATGAGAAAATTAAACAAACTTAATTTAAAAAAAAAAAAATCAAATGGTCATCAAATGGGACCTAAAAGTCCCGTTTTCCTCAATTCTTTTGTAAGTATGAGAAATTTCGAGAGGAAAAAAATAGAATGCAAAAGTAGTCAAGCTTTTTAGTATTCTACTTTTGTTACGGTTGTTGTGGAATGTTTGGCCATAAATCAACTTTTTTAGGATTATTATGGAATGTCTAGCTATAATTTGTTGCATAATACTTTTAGTGTGGTCTTTCTCTCTATATTGACAGTAGAATTATTGTTGTTTTTAGGTTTTAGTTATCCATGCGTTGAGAAACTTCCCATGTACATGATAAAGCTATTAGTTTTTTTTTTTTTTTTTTTTTTTTTTAATTTATTTATTTATTTATCTCAACTTAGTAGTTGATCCTACATTGGAAAGACCATTTTCAGTGTAATTTTTGTGATTGTGGTATATATTCACCATTAGGGTTTTTGAATATGTTGCAACTGTTCTGATTCTGTAAGTTTATGTCAGGAAAACATGTCATACTTTAGAAAACAATTGGCTTTCCAACGGACTAAAATCCTAATGTGTTAAAGGGCTCAGATTGTATTGATGTATATATATATATATATATATTATATTTTGAATTTCATAATTTTGTGTACTCCGTTTGAAAGTTAAGATCTCTTTAATAAAGAAGGAGTAGCTTTGTACTTTAATTATGATGTTGCTTCCTATTTATTGACTTGTTTTTCTAGGTACAAGAAGCTATGAGTAAAAAAAAACAAAAACGTAAAAGTAGGCATAAAAAAGTTTGTTGCTTAGTACTTTAACCATCTCTAAACTCTAAAAAATGTTACAATCAAATCCTCAAACAATATGATGTTGTTCCAATTTATTTTTTTTTATTTTTTATTTTTTGTTTTCATAAAGTTTGAAAACAACATTAGGCAGAAAAAAAAAGTTTGTACTTTGTTGGCAACTTTGATTTTAGAAAAATCAGATGTGGTAGGAAGTAAAATAGTGTTTGGTAAATTTCAACTTTAAGCCTGAAAAAGCATATTATGGTGTTTGATAAATTAATATTAAATTACTGTTATTTAACTATAATGACCAAAGTAGACATATTATTTCAATTATTTTTAATGATATATAATATCAAATTTATTATAAGATAATGGTTTAAAATTGTATGTAATTTAAATTGTAAGTAACTTGTTTAATCTAAATTATTTGATAAAAAGTTTACAAAAACAATTATTATTAAAAAAAAAAAATCAATCAAAATTTGGTTGATATGAAGAGAATAGATGTGAAAAAAAAAGAGGATAAATTTCAAATTTTCAAAATCTAGTTAGAGGAGATGACAAATTTTTAGGAATGCTAAATTCAAAATCGACTATAAACCTTGTTTTAAAAGTAAGAGTAAATTGAAAATTTATTTTAGATCAATTAAAGAATAATTTAATTCACCAAACACCTTAAACAGTTAAAATTCTTTTACAATCACTTTTTACTCTTCCAAACGCAAACGAAACCTTTAATTCAAGAAAAAAAAATTGAGTCTAAGTTGTCTAACTGTGATAATTATATAATTCTAGAATTTAATTGTGACAACACATATAATTCAAGATAATTTTTGCATTTTTTACTATTTCAGTGCTTAATTGCAACAATTATTATAATTTGAATGAAAATACAGGCGGCTTTAAGACATCAGCACCAGTGGTCTAGTGGTAGAATAGTACCCTGCCACGGTACAGACCCGGGTTCGATTCCCGGCTGGTGCATTTTTTTTTTTTTTTCACTTTTTAGTTTTACTCACAAACAGTATATAAATTTTACAGTTGGTCAAATAAAAAATAAAATCCCATTTGCCAGAGAACAAAAGTGCGTCAATAAAACGAGAAACTGTTTTTTTTTAAGAAAAAAAACCCTACTTCAGAAAAATGAACAAAAAATAGTAACCCATAAAAATTAAAGAGAAATTTTGGTAGATAGACTAACATATTTTCATAAATGTAGTTTTGTAGATTTTTTCAGCATTTTTTTCTTACCATTTTACTCTTTTGGTCATATTTTATAAGATATTATCTTAACTAAATCCTTAATATTTTGAAACTATGATTCTTGGGATTTGATTTCTTGCCCTAATGATTCCAACGTTTCCTTTTATTTCACTTGACCATATTCATCTATTTTCGTTCTCTTGTTTGGTAATTTTCGGTTGATCCTTTTTTTTTTCTCTTTTTTTTCTTTAATTTTCGGTTGATCCATTTTTTTCTCTCTTTTTTTTTTCCCTTCTTTATCGATTTATTTCTTCACGTTTTTTCTTCATAGCAGCAGTTTTCTATTTTCTTCATTAACCGAACAAAAGCTAATCGATTTTTTTCTTCTCGTTTTTTCTTCCCGACAGCAGTATATATAATATATTCTCTGGAATATCTAAAAAATGTGTATATATTTCGATTGATATTCATTTTACTGACATAACTTTTTCGGTTATTATATATATATTCTCAGTAATATACCGTTTATAATCTATGCATATATTGCATTGATTATTATATATTCTGGTTAATATTCAATATATAATAGTTTAGTATATATGTCCCATAGTCTACGTATTTTTTTTTTAGATTTTTTCATTTTACAAAAAAAACATTTATATTCATATATAACTTCATATATACCAACTTATATATACTATGTTCATAAGTTTTCTTTTTTTTACTCATTATTGTAGTCACGTATACCGAGTTTTTTTCTTGTCTTATTACTATAGTATTAAATATACACTTGTATATTTAGTTATTTGCCAATATATATTATATATATACATGTATGTATGTATATTAAATATACCAATGCATTTAGGAGAAATATAGATATTGGAAAAAAAAACTTGTATATAACTATAAAAAAAAACCTTATTTTTTAAATAATATATACATATGTATATATTAAATATACCACGGCGGTGATGAGATTCAACGATACCCACGATAAAACAGCGACAATTTGAGGACAATAACTGGGCTGGTGGTATCCATTGATGCATGGGTGCTGCTTATTCGAGTTTGCAATGGCGATGGTTGGACGGTGACGGCGCTTCCGGTGGTGGTTGGTCGTCGGCGACAAGAAAAGGATCGGAGATGAAGAGGGAAATGGAGGTCGAGAGCCCATGAGGGAGGAATGAAGAGAGGAATGAACCGTGTGTGAATTGGGAAAAATAGTGAGTGGTTTTAGGGATTTTTTTTTTAAAAAAAAATTGGGAGTGATTTTAGGATCTTTCAAAATTGGAAAGTAATTAAAAAATCTATTTCCTTTTATGTTTTCTATCTCCCATCCACGAGTTTTGTTTCCTTTTTTGGTTTTATTTTATTTATTTAAAATAGTTAGTAGTGGATATGAGGGCTGAATCGTAAAAGGACCATGATTTTTATGAAAAAAAGTTGAGTCATTAGGCCTTTTCTGTAAAAAATTGGAAACTTGGACATTTATGAAATATAGGGTCCAAATTTAGGCTATCTATGTACTTTTCCCAAGATTAAACTAAAACTATGTTGAAATTATAGAGACCAAATTTGTAATTTAATATAGTTTTTAAATTGTTTTGTTCAATTAATAAATATAGAGAGATGGTAAAAAGTACATTATCATTTATTAAAATCTTTTCGAACAAAGTATACTTTTGATTTATGAGATTTGGGGTTAGTGTTCATTTGATCCTTGAAATATCAGAAGGGACACTTTAGTCTTTGAGATTTGAAAAATAGTTTTAAATGGTTTTTGTGTTAATTTGATAGTTAGTTGACTAATAGAAAAGTGATGTAACATTGTTGAATTGACAAATTTTAAATAACTTGGCAATATTTATTTGTTTCATGTTTCTTTTTTACATTTTGTCGCATTTTCCATGTTTTTTCTCTTTTCACCCAGCACTCCTTCTCTATTTCCTTCTTCTTCCTCTCTCTCCCCTCGCCTTCTTCTTCTCTAGTTATCCACTAGTGTCCGACACGCTTAGGGACCAAATGTATATTTTACTCAATCCTTTATCAATAAGGAAAGAAATAATGCATTAACGTCTTGTTTACTTACAAGGAATTGAAATGAAAATCAATTAGAATAAAAATGTTATTACATTAATGTTGTTTACTAGAAATTGATTGGAATCATAATAAAAAATTCATTGATACTATTTACTAGAAACTATTGAGAATCAAAATAGGAATTATACATGTCATAATTACTTGAATACAACTTTATATTTTCTACTAATTAAAATATGTTATTAAATAATATGCTTATATTAAAACTACTTTGAGTTGCTAGCCGTCAGTAAGACCATGTAAATAATAAAGAGTTTAGATAATGAATTCAAGATATGGCATGACCAACTGACCATCTTACCTTTGGGCTAGGTAAATAATAAAGGGTTTAGTAACTAAGGGCTCGTCTCAAGTAACTAAGGGCTAGTGCTGTGTGTAAATAATAAAGGAAGTATTTGATATGCATGTTAAGAATAAAAAACCTAGGATATTTTTTTTTTTACAACTTTAACTTTGATTTTAGAAAAATCAGATTTAAGTCAGAAAAAACATATATTGGTGTTTGGTAAATTAATACTAAATTACTGTGATTTAACTATAATAACCAAAGTAGACATGTTATTTCAATTACTTTTATAATGATATATAATATCAAATTTACTATAAGATAATTATTTAAAATTTTATATAATTTAAATGCTAAGTAACTTGTTTAATCAAAGTATTTGATAAAAGTTTAGAAAAACCATTATTATAAAAAAAATATAAATCAATCAATCCAAATTTGGTTTATATAAATGAGAATAGATGTGAAAAAAAAAAAGAAAAAGAAAAAAAGAAGAAGATAGATTTGGAATTTTCAAAATCTTAGAGGAGAAGACAAATTTTTAGGAAAGCTAAATTCAAAATCAGATATCAATGTGATGTTAAAAGTAAGAGTAAATTGAAAAGTTATTTTAGATCCATTGAAAAATAATCAAATTCACTAAACACCCAATTAAAATTCTTTTACAATTGCTTTTTATTTACTCTGCAAACGCAATCTCAAATGAGACCTTAAATTCAAGAAAAAAAATTTGAGTTTAACCATGACAATTATATAATTCTAGGATTTAATTGTAACAACACATTTAATTCAAGATGATTTTTGCATTTTTTTTTTTACTATTTGAGTGTTTAATTGAAATAATTATTATAATTTGGGTGGATAAACATGTTGTTTTAAAATATGAGCACTAGTGGTCTAGTGGTAGAATAGTACCCTGCCACAGTACAGACTCGGGTTTGATTCCCGGCTGGTGCATTGAAAGCTAATAAACTTATGTCGAAATTATAAGGACCAAATTTGTAATTTGACATATTTTTTAAATATTCACTAGATTTAAGGACCAAAAGTATATTTTACTCCATCCTTTATCAATAAGATAAGAAATAATGCATTAAGGTCATGTTTACTTTTTTCTAAAAAAAAAAATGGTCATGTTTACTTATCCGGAATTGAAATGAAAATCAATTAGAATGAAAATGTTATTCTATTAATGTTTTAATTACTAGAAATTGATTGGAATCATAATAAAAAAAATTCATCAATACTATTTACTAGAAACTATCGGAAATCAAAATAGGAATTATACACATGTCATATTACTTGAATACCACTTTATATTTTTAACTAATTAAAATATGTTATTAAATAATATGTTTATATTAAAACTTTGAGTTGCTAGTAGCCAATAAGGACAACTACGTAAATAATAAAGAGTTTAGACATAATGAATTCAAGACATGACAATGACCATCCTACCTATAATAAAAGGTTTTAGTAACTGAGGGCCAATCACTACAACAATTAAAGTATTTTCCGACGCGCATATGCATCGGGAAAGATCGGAATATGCGTTGACAAAGGTTCTCCCGACGTGAATTCAGACGTCGGGAAAAATGTAGAAAAAAACGAGTCGGCAGAGCCTCTGTCGACGCGTATTTTGCATGCGTCGGCAGAGACTGTATTTGCCGACGCGTAAGCTAGGGGGCGATTATGGGTGATTTCTACCGACGTGTTGACCTGCACATCGGTAGAGGGCATTTCTGTCGACGCAGAGGGCAACGTGTCGGCAGAAAACGATGGGCTCGATTTTCTGCCGACGCGTTGACTATGCGTCGGTAGAAATGGCCTCTGCCGACGCGGAAGTCAACGCGTCAGCAGAAAAGTTTGCCAGGGTAATTTCTGCATGGTGCTTTTTAGCCAGTGTGTCAAATACTCGAGTTGAAAAGGCGAGAATAAGCTCTGTACCAGTGGTCAACTCATCTTAACGGCGTCGGCAAAGGGTCCTTCTCCTGACGTGTTTAACAGTGTCGGAAGAAAGTGCGTTGGAAAAAACAAATTTTCTTGTAATGAGTGTTGTACAAATAATAAAGGAGGTATTTGACATGCATGTTTCCAATATATTTTTTTGAGAGGGGGGTGGGGGTGCAAGATTGGAAGCATGTATTTTGGTTGTTGGCTTATGTTAGTCTGCTTTTGGGGTTTGGTTAGTTTTGTTTTTTTTCCCTTCTCTCTCTAATAGTTGTTTGTGAATTGTATAACCCCTAGTGTACCATGGATCAAATTTTAAGAAATTTCTGAATTAGCAACCACATCTTTTGTATCATCCTTAATTTAATTCATTTTCTCTATTGATTTCCATGAAAATAATTAAGAGTAAGAATTGTTTCCAACAATCACAACATTGATTATCATTACTATCATTGGTTCTAATAACACTCATTTATGAGGATTATTTAACTTTTAAAACGTAAGTTTATTGTTTGAAATTTAGTAATTAATGATGTATTCTTTAATAAATCAAGCATATTTATGTAAAATCGAATCAAGTACATGTTTAGTTAAGATTTGTGAATTATACATGATTGAATGTAAAAAGAGCTATTTTTGGTAAAAATTGATATAGTTTCTTGATTTTATACAAAATATGTATTTTTCCTAGATTGTGGTGCATATCATAAACATGTGGGTGCAAGGTGGCAGCTAGGGGTCCATATCGATTCATTTTTCTCAGTTTTTGACCAAACCGAGAACCGAACCGATCTGTTCGATGTTTTCAAATCCTAAATCGAACCAATGTCCAATTTTCCTAAAACCGAATTGTTCGGTTTCCTTTGGTTTTGGTTATCCTCGGTTTGAGTTCACTAGGCTTTCTCTATTTTGAAAATTTGACTCTTCATCTTCTTGTTTTATGATTTTGTGCGATGGTACCTATATTTGGGGAGGAGACCCATGAAGTTTATCTGTTATGGGAGAGACGAGGAGAAGGACAACGATGGTGCTAAGCTGTGAAGGAATGGTGGGATAATGATGAAAGTGGCTTCCCCAAGGAGACTCCTGTCCAGACGGTGGAGAGAGAGAGGGAGCATGAGGGGGAGGAATGATGAAGGTGGTTGACCTAAATAAGGGATATTTTTAGGGTTTTGTTAAAGGGTGTATATATATCCTCGATTCTGTTCAGTTTTCATTGGTTTTTAAAATAAAAAAAAAACCGAACCGAACAAAAAATATTTGATTTTCTAAAAAATTAAACCGAAGTGTCTAATACTATACAGAAAAACTAAACCAAGCCATTAAATTGAATCGGTTCAGTTCGATTTCTCGTTGTTTGGTTTTCATTTGCATCCCTAGTGGGAGCAGATAAATTTAATGTGATTAAAGGAGCTAATTTATTATGTGATTTGATTCCTTGAATTGCAGTACTAATAGAATATTTGGATTCTCACGTTGATTTCAACATCCCATCTTGTCTTAGAGGCTTTTAAAAGGCGACATTTACTTCAAGAACGAGAGAGTCGGTTTGGAGATTCAAGCTAGATGCTAATTTGGAGATTTTCAGCCTCAATCCCACCATCACTCTGAGTTCCAACAATGAAAAACTCTAGGTTTCAGTAGGGCATGAAAGTACCTATTGAGTGAAGGGATCGAATCCCAGCGGAAGTGATGTGAATCGATTCAAAGTTTAATTAAGTTTTTAAAATACAAGCACATTGGCAAAATACAGAGAAACATTTTCTTTTGATTAAAAGAAAATTCCAACATGATAAGTTATCATGCTTACAACCATGAGTTGCTAGTGGTAAATAAGTGTTGTAAATAATGGAGTTTAGAGGGAATGAGTTCAAGTCATGACATCCCCATCTACTTTTAGATTATGTAAATAATAAAGTAGGTGTTTGACATGCATATTTGTAATAAAAAAGTATGTGCTTGAGGTGCAGGTTGGGAAGCATGGGTTTGGGGTGCTAGTCTGCTTTTGGGGTTTGGTTTTTTTCCCTTTTTCTTGGTACATGTACTATGTCTAGTGTATCATGGATCAAATTCTAAGAAATTTTTTAATGAAACACTTAATCCATTCATTTTGAAATTTAATTTATATTAATTAGCGACATCTTTTGTATCACCCCTAATTTAATCATTTTCTCTATTGATTTCCTTGAAAAAGAAAATTAAGAGTAAGAAATTTGTTTCTAGCAATCACACCATTGATTATCATTACTGTCATTGGCTATGATAACACTCATTTATGAGGGTTAGTTGGTCTTTAAAACATAAGTTTATTATTTGAAATTTAGTAATTAATAATGTATTCTTTAATAAATCAAGCATATTTATGTAAAATCATATCAAGTACATGTTTCCAGCCAAGATTTATGAATTATACGTGATTGGGTGCAAAAGGAGTTATTTTTATAAAAATTGATATAATTTCTTAATTTTATGCAAAATCTGTATTTGCCCTAGATTGCAGTTGCATACCATAACCATCAAGTCTAAGGTGCCTACAGATAGATTGAGTGTGATTAAAGAAGCTAATTTATTCTACGATTTGATTCCACATTGAATTCGGGAGCCAACCTTGTCCTAGAGACTTATAAAAGACGATATTTTCTTTAAGAATGAGATAGTCTATTTGGAGTTTCAATTTGAACGTAACCTTGAATATTTTCGACCTTAATCCCACCATCACTCCGAGTTCCAACAATGAAAAGCTCTAGGTTTTAGTAGACCAAACTCACTTGCACACTATAGACCCCATCATCTCAACCATGGCAGTATATTGCTTCTTCACAATTTTATGAATGGTGTATAAAGTAAATGGACTAGAATGTCCCACTATCAGCTCTCGATCCACATGTTTGCACTAGTTTTTTTTTTTTTTTTTTACTACGTGGGGGTGGGAGATTCGAACCACAGACCTTGTGGTCATCAGTAAAATATTATGTCAGTTGAGCTATGCTTTTGTTGGCACATGTTTGCACTAGTTTTTTTTTTTTTTTGAAGATAATTATTTTATGCTACTGGACTCCAGATCATTCATAAAGAATACTTATGTACTCTCATGGTACATACTTCCTTTGGTTTTTTTGGGAAATTGTGGTAAATGGCTAGGAAAAAAACCCTTTTGTTTTATGGCTAAAGTAATTTAGCATTTAGGGAGATGGCTACCGTGATTTTAGGAAATGTCAACCGATCTATTTTTTCTCATTTTACAGTGTATACTGTTATTTACAGCTTTGTCCAACTCAACTACCAATATTCAGTTTTTTTTTTTTTTTTAAATCAACATAAGATTTTTCTCAACCAAAAAATCTTACGTCACGTGGATTTTCCTAAATATTTGTTAAAAAGAAAAAAAAAACTAATTTTGTCCTATATTTTCTCAGTCCCAACAAAGTTTTTTTCTACATTCTCACCAATCTCTTCACAATCAATGTTCTAATCTTTGCCTGAAATCCAGAATTCAAATTTAATCTCTACTGACTTTCCACCACCATAATTTTTCAATAATGGCTTCCCATCGAGTTTCGATCCTATACGATAACGTTTGGACACTGATTTCGTCACAGACCTTATTAGACTTGATGCTCGAAAGAAAATTTCACAGATCTACTAATGGTGAAGACAATTTTTATATTATAAGCTTTTCTTAGAACCAAGATCTTGCCTGGATGTTCGTTGGGGTATATAGCGGGATGTACCATAATTGTTTTCTTGTCGTATATGTTGAAAGTGTGGGTACTAGTATCCATAGGGACGATGCAAGCCTGAATTCAACAGAAAATACAAACAACAGAGGAGGATTTCATGTAAGTGTACATATCAACACAATACACTGATTGTGTTGTCGATGTGGATGTTGAGCCTGTAGATACCAATCAACACAGAGGCACTGTTGGACCAAATCCACTAAGGAGAATGAAATTCGGAGAAGGATAATGTTGGTTTCCTTAATTCAGTGGTAAGTGATGTGCTTTACACCAATAGATATGGTTAAATACAAGTTGTAGCTGAGTAATAATCCTTACAATTTTGGATTGTGTCAACAAGGTCCTCAAAGACGAAGTTCTTAAAGCATTTTACATTGTCAAGGAAGATGACGAGAACTGGATAATGTTTAATTATTGTATTAACTATATGTATATACTCTTATGTACATAGAGATTCTAGAGATATATACCCTTTATACCCATATGCAAGCAATTGATAGGATTATTGAGTATGATAATGTTTGTTTATACACATATATATTGTTGTACTTATTGTAACGTCGTCAAATTTAGGTGAGACTCGATTTTTGCTAGATTTGAATTTATTTGGGCTTAAATTAAGGACTTTGATGGATGTATGTCTCATTTTATTGGGTTTTTACCTTTGGTTTTAGTTGAGAGGCATTTTGGTAATAACCTTGAAGTTGGAGTTGCCCTAGTTCCCCTTTGTTTTGAGCCCAGCCGCCAACCACTTCTTTTTTTTTTCTCCTTCTTCTTCGATCTTTCGCCCCACTGCAGCCACCTCCCTTGAGATTTTCTTGTTTCCTTCATGAGCTACCAGCAGCCCCTATCTCTCTCTTCCTCTTCGACCGCCAACAACACGCCACGACGACGACTCCCCGATGACGAGCGACCCATGGCGGCAGCGATGTCTCTGTTTTCGTTCGGTCAACAGGTCTCGTTTCTTGCGCAAGTTTCTCTTCTCCCTCACCGATATCTCACTTCCGGTCCCTTTCCCCTCTGTTTGCGTGAGGTAGCAGAGTGGGTGTGGTTGGGGTTGCATCGTGTCTCCGGCCACGACGACGACTCCCCGATGACAAGCGTTCAGGTTGTTTCTTCGTCATTTCCGGTGTGATAACAATGTGGGTAAGTGAGGAAATTCGTCATGTTGATTGTTGGCCACATTTAATCGATTTCCCATTCACTTTTCCTTCCATTCAGTAGGCGATCTTTCTGTGTCCGGCGATTTGGGTGTTGAATCTCCAAGCTTCAACATCCTTGAGCGGGTTTTGCCATTGAGTAAGCGATTTAAGTCAAGTTTGTGGTGGTTTATCTATGTTAGTGGATTACCCATTGATTTTAGCACTTGTTTTTCTAGGTTTCCTTAGTGGTTGGTGATTTATTGTTGATCTCACAAACCTTCAATCCAAGGTAAGTAGCTTTTGGATATGAAGTAGTTGCTTTTGGAATCATTGTATGTTTATTAGTAGTGAATTGAAGTTTTGGATAAGTTTTCATGCTTTGATCAAATATTCCTTGGTATGTTGTTGTTGGGTTTTTTGCCCTAAAACTCGTAGATAGTGAATGTAAACAAATTGTATACTTGTTTCAATAAAGTGTTATTGAGTTTCTACAATAAAGTGTTATTGTTAAATATTGCACAATTTGACCCAAATCCAATAAACTAAGATCCAAGGTTGTTTACATGTGACTTGAACTAGTATGTGGGGACATACGGGGATCGGTGTTCAAGTAACAACTTAAAAGGTCTATAGTACAGGGATAAGGTTGGGTACCTTATCCTGGTAACACTATGTGATACGGTCCACTTTGTATTCGATACAGACGTATTGATCCAAAACGTCCATGTAGTAGACATGCAAGTGGGGGTATCCTATGCAATGAGTTTGCATAAGACCGGACCACGAAATAGTAAACCACTAGATGTAACACCGTTAACTAGTTAGGTTACTGTTTCAATAGGATGACTAGGTAACTCAGTCTTAATCCTGAGTGTGTCATGAACTCCTTCTCACGAGGGATTGTCATTTGATTAGTATGGGTGAGAGTGGCCTGCTGATGTGGACTTTTCCTACCGCAAGCGCACGGGTCAAGTAATAATATAGTGAAAGTAAATTCGAATGTCGTCCTCTGGATTGGATTTTTAAGCAAATCAAGTATTGTGAATTATCTCGCTCAATTTTATTTAGGGATAAAAAAGTGATGATTGAATAATAAGAAACGAAATCAAAACACGTAGTAAGTGTGGAATTTCAATTGGGAAAACTACTTAGGGAATTGATTTCGCCGATTTAGTTTAGGATTGATTTTAAGGAGTAAGTTATTATGCACAATGAAATTATGAGTCAAAGACCCTTTAATCACAACTACCTCTCCCGAGTATAATTGATTCTCATGCAAATTAACCAACTTGATATCCCTATCTAAGTTTATTAATCATGCAAGACAATGAAATCTTTTAACCAATTCTAAAGTTAATCGTCACGAATTAGAAACTAAACTTTAGTCATGCAATCTTGAGTAAGTCAAAATCAAATCCCCTCTCCCGAGCTAGATTCGAAACTTAAATCATTCAACTAATGGCCAATTAATTGAAAGCATTAAATCAAGATTACATACATAATAACATTGCACAACTTAAACCATAAATCAATCCATAAACACAATCAACTACATCAATCCCTAAGCTTACAAGTTTAGCTACTCATGATTAAAACTACAAGCTCAACTAAACATGTAAAAGCCATAAAAATCTAACTAAAGTGAGGGAAAGAAGAATTGAACTCGTTGTAGGCCGAGACCGAACGTCCCCGTCACGATCCCCACGAACAATGGGTTGATTTCCAAATTTTACCCTTTGCTTCAGCCTTGAATTCCTCTCTTTTTGCTTTGTTTACGGCCCCAAGAAGTCCCAAAATTGGTTCCCCTCAAAACCTAGCCGAAAGGATGCTTATATAGCAAAATTTCGTCGTAGTGTCGAGACGCTGCCTCTTATACGCGCGTGTCTGGAAAGGAAATGTGGTAGCGTCTCGACGCTGTGACCTTATTGCGCCTGATTCGATATGGAATGCCAGCGTCGAGACGCTAAAGAAGCAGCGTCTCGACGCTGGTCTATATTTGACCCGAAATTGACTTTTTTCTCTTTGAAGCTTTTTCATTCCTTTGCATCTTTTCACGTCCCGAGCACCCGATTAACTCTAATATTGCGCTATAGCTCCAATCAGCCATTTCCTACAAAATAAACAATAAAGCACAATAAAATGGCCCAAAAATCATAAAAGACTAGCTAAATTAAATAAGTAAGAGATAGCTAGCTATGCTCGCTATCACCTGCACGCCGACTCAATAAGCCTACCTTCTTGGGGATAAGACCAAGTGGGGGGCTGGGGACATGACAACATAAGATGAAATTCACTCCTTCCCACTTCTAGGAGAAGTAGATGAGTGTTTCCTTAAGTGGTGACTCCGGGTCTTGAACAAAGGGATCCCGCCCTCTCAGTGGCCCGAGAGGGACTTTCTGTTTACTGGTTGGACCATAAACAGGTTGTTCATTAGAGGAGCACTGGTACTTAAGGAGCCAGAGGTAACACAGGGGTAAAACGGTAATTTGACTCAACTGTAGTTACGAACACTCGTGAAGGATTGACTTACCGGTATAGGTCTATATCCGTGGACACAGAAATGTTCTACAGTGAGAAGAGTTCAGCTGTGGGTCTTTAGTGGAATGACCCACTGTTAATGAATATTGCTTAACCTGATTAATGAGTTTAATCGGTTAACCTCATATCATTGGAGCTTCTGATCTGTAGGTCCATTAGGTCCCCCTGCTAGCTCGTAAAGAGTAATTAGGCACAAATATATCTTGAGAGAATTTTAATAGTTCAAATTCATATTGGGAATTAAGTTAATTGTATGAGATACACATTAATATAATGTATAATGATGCATTAAAATATAAAGTCTAATTTTAGATTAAACTTTATTATATTGAGAGATTGATATATTTGAAAGTGTTCAAATATATGTCTAATTAAATATATGGTATTTAATTAGAAGATGAATTAATTAATTATGAATTAATTAATTATTCAATTTAGTTTAAATTATATGAGATTTAATTAAACTATAGTCTATGAGAGAAATAAACATTTGAAGAAGTTCAAATATTAATATGAATTTAATTCATATTAAATTTATAGGATATAAGAGAATTTGAAGGAGTTCAAATTTTAATATGAATTTGATTCATATTATAGAATTAATTAATTGAAGGCCTGAAATTAAATATATGATATTTAATTGGGTAATTAATTAATTAACTAATAAAATGTCTGAAATTAAATATATGATATTTAATTGGTGATTAATTAATTAATTGGAAATTAATCAATTATGAAAATGATTAATCACTTATGGAAGTAATTAATCATTTATGGAAATGATTTAATCACTTATGGAAGTGATCAATCATTTATGGAAAAGATTAATCAATCGTGTAATTGGTTGGTCATGGAATTGATTAATTATGGAAAAGATTAAATCAGTTATGGAAATAATTGATTTTAAATGAATATTTTATTCATGGTCTTTCTCCTATAAATAGAACACTAAACCTAGGGTTTAGGTACTACAACATAAGGCCACAAGAATGCACTCTTGCATTCTCTCTAGCCTCCCTCTCATATTCTCTCAACCCAAGAACTATAGGGAGAATTTTCTCTCTAGAGTTTTTCCCATTCAAGATTAGGTAGTCCCACAACTACGTTCCTAATCTCAGAGTCATAGCGGGGAAGATCAATTGGTGGTGTCCCAATTGTTGATGTTTTGTCCAAAATCAAGAAAGGTGTCCGTTGAAGTATTCAGAGTCGTCAACGACGGTATGTTTGCTTCTCCCCTTTAGATTTAGATCTAATAATTTGTGTATGTTTAGCCTTAAGTTTGTATAGAATTTGTTCTATGTTTTATGCCAATGTAATAGTATTTTTGGATAAACAAAATTAACTACGAATCGGTCCCAATTACGCTTCCGCTTTAATGGAATTGGGGAATTCCAAATCCTTTCAGTTGTATGCTTACTTGGGCGTAATTTAAACGTTGCCTACTTGGACATGAATGAAGCGTTGTCTACTTGGGCAAGATCTTAAGTGTCGTTTACGCTTTTAGAAGTTTTTATTGAGTTGTGAAGCATGACAATAATATGAGAACCTCTTAGTTCCTGTGGCGTCTCCTGTTTCACTACTGAGTATGTATGGATTGATTGATGCATGACTGTTTCTGGGTTCTTGTTTATGACTCTGAAGGACGGGTTAAATGTTCATTGGAGTTGTGATTGGAGTTGGGTTGTGATTTTGACTCAATTGTGTTTATAGAAGTGCATTGTTATTGTTTCCAGGTGTAGAAAAATTTTGGGTTCCCTATATGTTTGTCGTTATGCTGTCGAATTTTCGGTAGCCTTATAGTGGTTTAGGGATCATAATTACCTTTGAGGAAAGGATTAAAATAGGGACCTCGACTACGGTTTAGGGCCTGAGGTAAACTTATTAAATTCCTTAAGTCTTACATAGCTAGAGCGTGTTTCTTCTCCATCTCAGGACTGATAGAACTTAGTTACCAGGCACGTTTACGTGTGTTCTATTAGTTGACTGTTGGAGCTCAGTTTCAGGCATGCTAGTGTGCGCTCTCTCAGTTCAGGATGGTGTCGAGCTTATGATCAGGCACGTTGTTCGTAGGCCAGTTGGCACCAGGCATGTTTTCATGCGTCAGTTGCTCTACCGTATTTTTATCTTTACATTCAGGGGTGTTGTGTTGGGATAGGTGCAGTTCTGCTAAAGGTGGCCAACTAGTCTCTAGTTTACTTACCTTAACTGATTGACCCACACAATACTCTAGTTGGCACAGGTTGGGGATGAAGGGATAAAAGCCCTTTTCGCAGCGGAAGACAACAGAGACTTTTTCGAATAAAACGCCGATTGGGATACCAATACGACGGCAAAACAAATAAATTTTACAGCAAGCATTACAGACAAAATATGTGCTGTAAAAGGATAAGCATGCTGAAAAATAAGGAAAAACTCTAGATCCTAATCTAGAATTGGATCCTAATGATCCTAGGGTTCAAGAATGACTTACCCTTGTAGATTTCTTGACGTGATTTGACCAAAAAAACTTGATTCCACAGAAAAACAGCAACAAAATCACCTTCTCTTTGCTGGAAAAACAGTCACGAACACCACCAAAAGAGTTGCACCGGTATTCTCCTTGGGATTAGTATTGAGGGGCTTGTGGGAACCAAGAATTCTAAGGCTTGGGAGTATTCTGCAGAGAGTTCTGGAGAGTAAAAATTGAGAGAGAGAGCGTGATCTTTTTTTTCAGAGAACAACCAACCCCTATGAATGAACGGTGAGGGAGTTATGCAACTGATGGAGAAACTCCCTCCTAAAAAACCTCATCATCACGCAAAACCCTGGGTTAGTGGGCTGAATATTTCTTATCAGTTATACTGATAAGATAATTAAATTATTAATTCTAATAATTAATTAATCAAATTAACAATTAATTTAATTAATATTCATATAAATCATATTTATACAAATATTACCACTTAACCCATAGTTTTAATAAAATTCAATTAAATCAAATTTAATTAAAGTTATTAAAACTAATTATCAATATAATAACTAATTAATATATTAATTAATATTGTAATTAAATATCTCATATTTAATTATATCTCTCTCCAAATAAACTATAGTATTAATGTACATCTAATGTGCATTAATTATAACCTATAGTTTTAAAATGAATCAAATTCATATTAATATTCGAACACCTTCGAATATTCAATTCTCCCTTAGAATTTTACCTCAACGCCCCTAGTGAGCTACCGGTGGGACCTAATGGACCTACAGATCAGAAGCTCCAACAATATGAGATTAGTTGGCTAAACTCATTAACCAAGTTAATCAATATTCGTTAACTGTGGTTCACTCCACTAAAGAACCACAGCTGCACTCTTCTCACTGCAGATATATTTCTATGTCCACGGATATCGGCCGTCAGCAGCAAGCTAGCCCTTCACGTGTGTTCGTACCCCAGCTAGGTCAAATTACCGTTTTACCCCTGGGCTACCTCTTGGTCCTTAAGTACCAGTGCTCCTCTAATGAACAACCTGTTTGTGGTCCAACCAACAAACAGAAATTCCTCTCGTGCCATAAAGAGGGTAGGGCCCATTGTTCAAGACCCGGAGACACCACTTAAGGGAACACACCTCTACTTACCCTAAAATTGGGAATGAGTGAATTCCATCTTGTAAGACTACGTTCCCAGCTCTCCATTCGGTCTTGTCCCCAAAATGGTAGGCTTATTGAGTTGACGAACAGGCCACTCTCACCCGTACAAATCAAAGGACAATCCCTCATGGACAGGAGTCCATAATCCACTCAGGATTAAGGCCAAGTTGCCTAGGTCATCCTAGTGAAATAGAAACCGAGCTAACTAACGGTGTTACTGTTAGTGGTTAACTATTTCGCGGTCCGGTCTTTGTGCAAACTCATTGCACAGGATACCCCCACTCGCATGTCAACCACATGAACGCGTTGGATCAATACGTTTGTATCAATATACAAAGCGGGTCGTATCCATAGTGTCACCAGGATAAGGTACCCAGCTTTATCCCTATACTACAGACCCTTTAGGCTAAAACTTGAACATTGATCCCCGTATGTCCCTACATACTAGTTCAAGCCTCATTCTATTAGCCTTGGATGTTTAGTTTATTGGATTAGGGTTAATAAGACAAGATATAATACAAACATTGAATAATACATCACTTTATTAATGTTCGATCAAAAGTACATTTACTATCTACGAGTTTTAGGGCATAAAACCCAACAGGGGATAGGTTAACACCCTAGACAAAACATGTTTATGTGATCAGTTGTGGCCCTAGGGTTAGAAACCTGAATGTTTATTCCAGTTAGGTCCCTATGTCGCTAAGACCCAGAAAAAATCAGAAACTCAGTTCAAGTTACTAGATCTCATGTTTTCAGTTTCGGCTCTTAAGTGGGCTACTTATTGAGTATATTCTTATATACTCACCCATGCTACATGTCTTTCCTTTTCAGGTGGTAGTTGAGAGCATTGGCGATTGGCGAGGGTCGTGGCTTGACTGGCTATGGGACTGCAGCTGCAAACTATGTCGTTTTTCCTTAGGGATTCAGTTTCTCTCATCCTATGATTTGTTTTATGTTGAACCTTTGTTTTGAAACGATTGTTACTTTTGGAATTTATTCGAATGTTTTTATTTTGTTATTTATTTGAGGAACTTATTCATGTTTTGGGTCCTATTTGAATTAAATGAAAAACATTGTTATTTTCCGCTTTAAAGTTTACAAAGTTTTCGTATTCATGCATGTAGTAGTGACCCCTTTTGTATGTTTTTTTATTCCCTCTTTAGTCAGGTCGTTACACTTATTGTGTTTTTGTACATAATTACTTTTGTGCTTTTATGTATATACTATTGTACACACATAAGTATTGAGTGATTTTGTACGAAAAATGTATATTGACGGTTCAACATAAGTTTTTTCAGGATTAAGAATTTAGATTTTTTGTTTAAATGATGTTAATTACGATTTTAGATTTAATGCAAGGTTGTTAAATATTGTTCATGTCAAATTCGGTTTATCCTCTCCTTAAAATCCTTATTTCTTTGTTTTGATTTAGTTGGTTAGACTCTGGTTAAAATTAGATTATCTTTCCTCCTTATTATTCTCCACAATTGTAGATTGCATTTTTTTTTCTAAAAAGTGGTTAGGGGCAATTTAGTCTATTTTAATTTGAAATTTATTGATTAAAATCACGTTTAGCCATTTATTTAATTTCTAAACAAGTTTAGCCATTTTTCAAATCCCTTTATTAAATCTAGTCATTTTTCTTGTTTCCCCTTGTTTTTTAAGTATTTTATTCATTCACAGGCCCGTCCAAATGTGATGAGGGATTATGATACTTATCAAAATGAGGCCCTAAAATATTTTATAACAAAGATAAAATTGTAAAATATCAAAATTCATGCTAAGTTATATTTTGCAAGGTATTTCACAGTAGAAATAATTTTAAACAATACATTTTTCATCATTTTCTTTTTCAAGTTGTTCTAGTCCCACTTTATCAATAGTCTCATTCTTTTGGAATCTAAGATGCAAATCATACCAAGTTGTCATATTCTTAAAATGCTTCATACTATTCTTAAGTTTTTTTTAAAAAACAACTATTTTTTTAATAAAAAGGAATGCATTAAAGGGAAAAAAACCGTTTTACACCTACCATCATTAAATAGAGGAAAAATCCAAAAGGGGAGGTTGGGAGCCCAAAAAATACGCCCCTCTTCCCGCGAGATACAAGCATCAGCTGAATCGCTATCGCCATGGCCATGGGGGAGATTCAAAGCTTCTCTCGCAACACAGTGCGCATCTGTGTTCAAAAAATGACTATAATGCCAAAAATCCATGTCGATCGAGCTAGCAGCAATGGATTTGATATGTTTGGTGAAAGTCTTCACCTCCGATATGTCTTCTACTTTTCCGGTGAGGATGTTGATGACCTCGAGAGTGTCTGATTCTACTTCAAGGAACGACGCTCGTTGCTTGCAGGTATTGGATATCACCTTTAACGTCTCTAAAATAGTTTTCGCTTCCAAGACCTTCACTGACCATTTCCTTTGAATTTGTTGCATTCCGAGGCAGACGAGGGATCCTTCCAAGTCATGCACAACCCAACCCAGACCTCCATTTCCTAGCTTATCGTTCCAGGTCGCATCTGTGTTTACTCTCCAGCAATTTCGGCTTGGATTCTTCTGATGGGCTTGACTCGAAAGGCTCCTAATTCTTCTCGGAGGTTGAATGATCAAGTTCGCTTCTTCAACTTCCTTGATACTATTCTGATTGTCTTGGAAAAAATACTCTGTCATGGCTACTTGGTTGTTGGCTGTGATTTTGTTGCGAAAAGTCCATGTCTTCCAAAGAATAAAAGCTCCAATAGCTAATTCCTTTTTACTGAGATTGTTTTCCATCCACCACCAAAAGTCTTTGGTTGTCCAATTTGGCCTACATACAGAAAACAACTTATAAGAATTTGGGATAAATTTAGACCACCCCTCTTTAGGAATTTTACAATCCCACATGAGATAGGTGGTTGTTTTCCTTTTCTTTTTGCAAGAACAACAAGTACGATTAAGGTCAACTATTCTCATGTTTCTTAAGCCTTGTACTAGCATGTGTCCAATCATTAAAACCATCAGTAGCTAATTTTTCCTTTCCAAGTCATTTACTAAAAATCTTACAACAAAAACAAAAAATTCGATCAAGCTCTTTTGAATAAATAAGTCACTATCTATCACATTTTCCCCATTTTGTAATACTTCTCATATACAATGTAGAAGAAAAACACATTAACAATTTATTTTTAGGGTCTTTCTCTATAGGCAAATCTCTTTTAGGGCCTTTAGCTACTGAGAGATCAATCATTATGGCACTAAGACCACCCCAGGTTCTAAGATCAAATATATCAGGCATATTTGCAACATTAATATCATTTTCAATATTTAAAGCATCATTGTTCTCAACTTGACTAGTGTGATTATCAGTAATAGGATTAGTATTCTGAATGGGAACATCACTAGAAGGGTTTTCATTGTCAAAAGACACATTTTCATCCAAATTAACACAACTATCAGCATTATCATTCAAATTATCACAATTTTCACTCAAAATATTTCCATTATCAATATCAACAACATTATTACTTTCAATAGGAGTGTGTGATTCATTCACAAAGAATACTTATCAAGAGCTCCTCTTTGAGATTGAGTTAACTCTTCTAGTCTCTTTTTTTTCTTAGGTTTTTCGCACCCGGAATCATGTTTTCTAATTCCAGGACCCATGATCAAATTCTTAAAAAAAATAAACCTAATGAAAAACAAAAGGACAAAAAGAACTTGGTCAACCAAGATTCAAACTTTGAGAGCTCTAGCCATCCATTTTATCTCCCAATTAAAAAATTAACCTTCAATTAAAATCATCACACAAACAAAAATATGAGGATATTGATAAATTTCGATACCAAAAAATAAAAAGCAAGCCCATAAATCTACCAACAAATTTGATTTTTTTTTTTTAAGGAAAATCATTTACCTTCAAGACCACCGAATTGGAGAAGAAACAATTTTCAAATTCCCGCAATTTCCAAATCCAAACTTCAAATAAGTAGACAGTGGGTAGAAACCTTCTTTGTTGGCTTTTATCACAAATTACTAGTTGAGTCTAGTATAAATGAAGAAAGATTGAAACTAGAATAATGATAAATAAACTTTTTTTTGCTCATTAAACCACATGAATTTGGTGGTTTCTTTGAGGGATAAATGATTACAATTGAATTTCTAAGATGATGGAGAAGATTAAAAAGGTTTTGTGTTAAATTTAGCATGGGAATTGACAAAAGAAGGAATTGGAAGAATTTTTCTTGGTTGAAGGGGGAGAGAAATGAAGAGGTGAGAAATTGAAAATTTTGGTTAACTTATGTTTTTTCCCAAGCAAACACACCAGAATTTATTTATTTATTTATTTTGGTTAAGCAAAATTTTCAATTTGGGGTCCTGTGATGAATCACAACCTACACATGCTAAAGGACGACCCTGTTCATTCACACCATAAATTTTGCATTCATAAATAATTATTTGAGGCTATTGGATCCAGATCATTCATAAAGAATACTTATGTGACAACCAATTAGTGTAAATAACATCTTTACTACTATGCTATAGAAAAAATTCTACAAGTGTTTTAGGATGCGTTTGGTTGGTGATCTGAAAATAAATTTGAAAACCGTTGGTATGGGTATTGCGAGCATGTCTTACACTTCATCAAACATTGTATACTGATATTTTCAGGTGTATTATTTTTCCACAAAGGACAACAAGTCAGCAGACTCATATTTCCTTCACAGATTTTGAGGAGCTCCGTCTATCTCTTTGTTGCAGGGTCATGGACTAGGGTCAGAATATCCTTCGGGTCACGTGATGCAACGAATTTCAGTTATTTCGTACAAAGAGCAAAGGGGATGAAAATGAGCAGAGTGTGTGAGCCACAGTGTGAGAGAGAGTAGCTGAGTGAGAGAGAGTTGATACTTCTCTGAAGAATTTCTTCTTGCTTGAGGTTTTCTTGAAGAAGAAGCAAGCTACTCAAAGGCTCGATTGGGAAAAGCTTGGTGAGCTGAGTGCTTCCAGAGGCAGTGAAGTCTGTATGCTCTGTTTTTCTTTTCCCAGCTTTATTGTGAGAGAATTTAGAGGATATTGTTGAATATATTCTTTGTATTTTGTGTGTATCTGTGTAAAGATACTATATCAGCTGATTGATCATTTAGTAGAGTGCCTAAAGTGGATGTAGATCCCTCATTGGGATTGAACCACTATAAATTTCTTGTGTTGCTTCTTTCCCTATCCTTTTATTTTCGGTTCTGTGTCTTGCGGTTGATTGTGTTGATTGAGTTTTAAATCTGCTGCTGGTAAATCTTGTTCTGAGTTTGTGTGGAATGCTTAGTTCATCTGCTGTGAGTTTGTGTGGTTTTGGCGATTGACTTCAACAGTTTGGTATAAGAGTTTGGTATATCTGCTTGTTTTTCGACTGTTTAGGGTTAAATTTATGCGGTTGAATCCAGTACAATGTCTGCAAAATTTGAAGTTGAGAGGTTTGATGGTAAAGGAGATTTTTCTCTGTGGAAGAAGAAAATGAGAGCTCTCTTAGTTCAGCAAAAGGTATCTAGAGCCTTGGATGCCAAACCTGAATTTCCAGCTTCAATGACTAAGGATGAGTAAAAGGAAATGAAAGAAATTGCATTCAGCACTATTATACTATATCTTGCTGATAATGTATTGAGGCAACTGTTGGGTTTTTTGCCCTAAAACTCGTAGATAGTAAAGGTAAACAAATTGTATACTTGTTTCAATAAAGTGTTATTGAGTTTCTACAATAAAGTGTTATTGTTAAATATTGCACAATTTGACCCAAATCCAATAAACTAAGATCCAAGGTTGTTTGTGTGTAACTTGAACTAGTATGTGGGGACATACGAGGATCGATATTCAAGTAACAACCTAAAAGGTTTATAGTACAAGGATAAGGTTGGGTACCTTATCCTGGTAACACTATGAGATACAACCCGCTTAGTATTTGATACAGACGTATTGATCCAAAACGTCCATGTAGTAGACATGCAAGTAGGGGTATCCTATGCAATGAGTTTGCATAAGACCGGACCACGAAATAGTCAACCATTAGTTATAACATCGTCAACTAATTAGGTTACTGTTTCAATAGGATGACCTAGGTAACTCAGTCTTAATCCTGAGTGTGTCATGAACTCCTTCTCATGAGGGATTGTCCTTTGATTAGCATGGGTGAGAGTGGCCAATACACCGACTCAATATACCTTCCTTTTTGGGGACAAGACCGAGTGGGAGGCTGGGGACATGACAACACAAGAAGGAATTCACTCCTTCCCGCTTCTAGGTGAAGTAGATGAGTGTTCCCTTAAGTGGTGACTCCGGGACTTGAACAAAGGGATCCCACCCTCTCACTGGCCCGAGAGGGACTTTCTGTTTAATGGTTGGACCATAAACAGATTGTTCATTAGAGGAGCGCTGGTACTTAAGGAGACAGATGTAACACAAAGGTAAAACGGTAATTTGACCCAGTTGTGATTACGGACACTCGTGAAGGATTGACTTACCGGCATAGGTCTACATCCATGGACACAGAAATGTTCTACAGTGAGAAGAGTTCAGCTGTGGGTCTTTAGTGGAATGACCCACAGTTAATGAATATTGGTTAACCTGATTAATGAGTTTAATCTATTAACCTCATATCATTGGAGCTTCTGATCTGTAGGTCCATTAGGTCCCTCTGCTAGCTCGTAAAGAGTAATTAGGAACAAATATATCTTGAGAGAATTTGAATAGTTCAAATTCATATGAGGAATTAAGTTAATTGTACGAGATACAAATTAATATAATGTATAGTGATGCATTAAAATATAAAGTCTAATTTGAGATTAAACTTTATAATATTGAGAGATTGATATATTTGAAAGAGTTCAAATATATGTCTAATTAAATATATGGTATTTAATTAGAAGATGAATCAATTAATTATGAATTAATTAATTATTCAATTTAGTTTAAATTAAATGAGATTTAGTTAAACTATAGTCTATGAGAGAAATAAATATTTGAAGAAGTTCAAATATTAATATGAATTTGATTCATATTAAATTTATAGGATATAAGAGAATTTGAAGGAGTTCAAATTTTAATATGAATTTGATTCATATTATAGAATTAATTAATTGAAGGCCTCAAATTAAATATATGATATTTAATTGGGTAATTAATTAATTAACTAATAGAAGGTCTGAAATTAAATATATGATATTTAATTGGTGATTAATTAATTAAAGAATTAATTAATTAGAAATTTAATCAATTATGTAAATGATTAATCACTTATGGAAGTAATTAATCATTTATGGTAATGATTTAATCACTTATGGAAGTGATCAATCATTTATGGAAAAGATTAATCAATTATGGAATTGAATTGTCATGGAATTTGTTGGTCATGAAATTGATTAATTATGGAAAAGATTAAATCAGTTATGGAAATAATTGATTTTAAATGAATATTTTATTCATGACCTTTCTCCTATAAATAGAACACTAAACCTAGGGTTTAGGTACTACAACATAAGGCCACAAGAATGCACTTTTGCATTCTCTCTAGCCTCCCTCTCATATTCTCTCAACTCAAGAACTTTAGGGAGAATTTTCTCTCTAGAGTTTTTCCCATTCAAGATTAGGTAGTCCCACAACTACGTTCTTAATCTCAGAGTCATAGCGAGGAAGATCAATTGGTGGTGTCCCAATTGTTGACGCTTGGTCCAAAATCAAGAAAGCTATCCGTTGAAGTATTCAGAGTCGTCAACGACGGTTTGTTTGTTTCTCCCCTTTAGATTTAGATCTAATAAATTTTGTATGCTTAGCCTTAAGTTTGTATAGAATTTGTTCTATGATTTTTGTCAATGTTATGGTATTTTTGAATAAACAAAATTAACTACGAATCGGTCCCAATTACCCTTCCGTTTTAACGGAATTGAGGAATTCCAAATCCTTACAGCAAGTACATAGTGCTAAGACAACCCTTGAATTGTGGACCAAGTTGGATGTTATCTATCTAACTAAATCCCTAACCAATAAACTCTACATCAATGAGAAGTTCTCTGGTTTTAAAATGGATTCTACCAAAGATCTTGAACAAAACCTAGATGAGTTTAATAAAGCTGTTCTTGACCTTAGTAATATAGGAGAAGAGATGAGTGATGATAACAAAGCAATAATATTACTAAATTCTCTTCCGGAATCCTATAATGAAATAAGAAATGTCATCAAGTATGAGAGAGACAGCTTGACCTTAGATGTTGTTCTAAGTGCATTGAGATCTAGGGAACTTGAGATGAGAAAGAACAAGGGAAACAAAAGTGAAGCTCTTATAGCTCGAGGTAGAGCCGAAAAGAAAACACATAGAAGCAATAACCGTGGTAGATCTAAGTCTCAAGGAAAAACAAAAAGGTGTTACTACATTCATAAAGAGGGACACCTAAGGAGAAACTGTTATGAGCTTAAGAATAAGAGAAAAAATGGAGGCAAAAAGAAAGATGATGACCATGCTGCCAATGTCACAGAGAACTTTGAGACAGCTGAAGTTCTTACGGTTTCTGAAGGGAATTTTAGTTATGAATGGATCCTTGATTCAGGGTGTTCATTCCATATGACACCACATAAAAATTGGTTTCAGAATTTTCAAGAAGTTGAAGGTGGAAATGTGTTGTTGGGAAACCATCAGGAATGTAGTGTGAAGGGAATAGGATTTGTACAGCTCAAGATGTTTGATGGACAGATCAGGGAACTTTCATCTGTGAGGTATGTACTGGACCTTAAAAGAAACCTTCTCTCCTTGGGTGTATTTGATAAAGTTGGTTATGTTTGCAAGCTTGAGAATGGGACCATGAAGATAATAAAAGGAGCCATGGTAAAGGCTAGAGGGAGACTTGAAAATGGGCTATATGTTTTGGAAGGGAACACGGTTGTTGGCACTACTGTTGTAGCTTCTAAAAAGGATCAGCAAGCTACAAAATTATGGCACCTAAGATTAGGGCACATTAGTGAGGTTGGTCTGAAGGAGTTAAGTAAACAGGATTTACTTGGAAAAACTCAAGTTGATTCACTAGATGTGTGTGAACATTGCATCTATGAAAAATCAACAAGAGTGAGTTTTGGCAAAGGAAAACATTATTCAAAGAGGATTCTTGAATATGTACATGTTGATCTTTGGGGTCCAGAAAAATAATCGACTATGGGTGGGATCAAGGTATTTCCTTTGCATTGTAGATGATTATTCAAGAATGTTGTGGACTTTTCTCTTGAAAACAAAGGATGAGACATTTAAAACATTTGTCCAGTGGAAGACCTTTGTTGAAAAACAAGCAGAAAGAAAGCTAAAGACTATGAGGACTGATAATGGACTTGAATTTCTTAGTAATGAGTTCAAGGACTATGGTAATAAGGAAGGTATACAAAGGCACCTAACAGTAAAAGGTACCCCACAACAAAATGGCTTAGCAGAAAGGATGAATAGAACACTGCTAGAAAGGGTTAGATGCTTGATGTCTAATGCAAATATGCCTAAAAGTTTCTGGGGAGAAGCCTTGATGACAGCCACCTACCTTATAAACCGAAGTCCTTCTTCAGCACTTCAGTTTAAAACACCTATTGAAAAATGGACAGGGCATGTTCCAGATTTAAGTAACTTGAGAGTCTTTGGGTGTGTTGCATATGCACACTCAAAAGAAGGTAAGTTAGACAACAGAGTTAAAAAATGTCTCTTCCTTGGATATCCTACATGAGTGAAAGGATATAGGCTTTGGTGTGTTGAAAAGGGAGAAGAAAAATGCATTATTAGCCGAGATGTAACCTTTGATGAATCAAAGGTTGGATTCCATAAGCTAAATACTGACCAGAGTACAGACAACATAGAAAGTCAGTGTTGAGATGCAGTTAAACCAACCCTCGGGTGTTGAAGATGCTGTTGAAGCTTCAAATGCAGATCCTCAACAACAAGCTGAGCATACAGTGAGTTCATGCATTGAGGCTGAAACAGAAAATCTCCAAAACTACAACCTTGCGAGAGATAGGCAGAGAAGAGAGATAAAACCACCAGCTCGTTATGTTTCAGTTGATCTTGTTCATTACGCCTTGCAAGCTGAATTTCAAGAGGCTGATAATGAACCACTGTCTTATGCTAAAGCAATTAAGTCCTCTAATAGTAAGTTGTGGATAAAAGCTATGGAGGAAGAAATGGAGTCTCTCATGAAGAATAACACTTGGGAGCTGGTGGAGAGACCTTTAAACCAAAAAATAGTTGGGTGCAAGTGGATTTTTAAGCTGAAGAAATCCATAAATTCAGAGGTGCCTCTCCGATACAAAGCAAGGTTAGTTGCAAAGGGATTTTCTAAAAAACAAGGAGTAAATTATGAAGAAATATTCTCTCCTATAGTAAGGCATTCATCAATCAGAGTTTTATTATCATTAGTAACAGCATATGACATGGATTTGGAACAGCTAGATGTGAAAACAACGTTTCTCCATGGGGACTTATCAGAGACTATATATATGCATCAACCGTTGGGGTTTGTTGATAAAGGAATGGAGAATCAGGTTTGTCTTCTGAAAAAGTCCTTGTATGGACTAAAGCAAGCTCCAAGACAATGGTACCTAAAGTTTGACTCCTTCATGTTGTCATGTGAGTTCTCAAGGAGCAAACTAGACCATTGTGTATATTTTAAACACAAACCATTTATATATTTGTTATTATATATAGATGACATGTTGTTGGCATCTCAAGATTCTGCAGCTATTTATGATATAAAGCATAAACTTAAAGGGAAGTTTGAGATGAAGGAGCTTGGAGAAGCAAGGAGAATCTTGGGCATTGATATAATCAGAGATAGAGAAAAAGGGAACACTAAAACTTTCTCAGCATGATTATATACTAAAAATGCTAAAAAGGTTTGGTATGTTGAACTCAAAATCGGTTAATATTCATATTGCTAATCACTTCAAACTTTCAGGACAACAAGCTCCTAAAACAGCAGATGGAATTAATTCCCTATGCAAGTGCAGTGGGCTGTTTGATGTACTTGATGGTGTGTTCAAGGCCGAATCTTGCTCATAGTTTGAGTGTTGTAAGCAGGTATATGGAAAACCTTGGAAAAGAACATTGGATGACAGTCAAATGGGTATTGAGGTATGTAAAAGGTACAACTTCTTATGGTCTTTTATATACCTGAATTTATACTCAAAATGCAAAAGTAATAGGCTAGGTTGATGCTGACTATGCTACTGATAGAGATAGGAAAAGATCATTATCTGGTTTAGCTTTTACTGTATTTGGTAATATTGTGAGTTGGAAATCCTCTTTACAATCTGTTGTTGCATTGTCAACAACAGAGGCTGGATATATGGTTGTTACAAAAGGGTTTAAAGAGGCTTTATGACTGTATGAACTAGCTGGAGAATTAGGTGAAAACATGGAAAATCAGTTGGTTGTTTTTTGTGATAGTCAAAGTGCAGTTTTCCTTTCTAAAAATCAAACTTTTCATGAAAGGACCAAGCATATAGATGTTAGATTTCATTTTATAAGATACATCATTGTTGAAGGGAAAGTGAGGTTGAAAAGGATTGCCTCAAATGAAAATGTTGCAGATTCTTTGACTAAATCATTGCCTCTTGGAAAACTTGAGAGTTGTCTTAAGACTCTCAAGGTTATGTCTGTGTAGTTGATTGGTGAGTTAGGCACTCTACTTATTTTCTTTAAGCATAGATTGCTTGGTAAGTATGCTGTCAGGTGGAGAATTGTTGGTATGGGTATTGCCAGCATGTCTTAAGCTTCATCAAACATTGTATACTGATATTTCAGGTGTATTATTTTTCCACAGAGGACAACACGTCAATAGACTCATTTTTCCTTCACATAGATTTTGTGGAGCTCTGTTTATCTCTTTGTTGCAGGGTCATGGACTCGGGTCAGAATATCCTTCGGGTCACGTGATGCAACAAATTTCAGTTATTTCGTACAAAGAGCAAAGAGGCTGAAAATGAGCAGAGTGTGTGAGCCACGGTGTGAGAGAGAGCAGCTGAGTGAGAGAGAGTTGATACTTCTCTGAAGAATTTCTTTTTGCTTGAGGTTTTCTTGAAGAAGGAGCAAGCTGCTCGAAGGCTCGATTGGGAAAAGCTTCGTGAGCTGAGTGCTTCCAGAGGTAGTGAAGTCTGTGAAGGTGTTCATATAACACATGCGGAAGCAATTTTAGGATCGGAGGCACTTAACTACATCAATTTTAGAAAATGAAAACATGCTGTCCAAATACCGTAAGGAGAGAGCAGAATTTTACCAACCTTTTGGAGACCGATTCAACAACTCCCTTTGATTCCTTTGATCACGAACGGTGTGTGGACCACCTCTAGTGTCTTCCCTACTATTCTCCGGGCCAAGAACGACTTGTGGGAGTCTATAGAGATAGGGAATGGGAAGGGAATGCTTGAAAGTTCAAGCACTAGAGAGATATATGGAGATGAGAGAGTTTGAGACCAAAATCCAGCAACATAACAATATGGAAAATGGCTCTACTTCCTTTGAATCTGATTCATACTCCTTATATAGACATCTTCCATGCAAAGAGAAGCCCCATGACACTAGACACATGGTGAAATTGCAACTCAAAGTGGATTTTAGGTGTTTAATTCACAACACATGCAACTAGTGCATGGTTGTGTTGTTTTCCACTATGCATCAACATGCAAGAGTGGGAATGCCACTAAATCCACTTAAAATTGAATCTAAATTCTCAATTTTCAGCTTGCAATTCATTCATATTTCAATTCAAAATTGAAATTAATTTCTAGGCAATTAATTGGTACAATTCCAAGTAATTTTTACATGATTAGTCCAATTAATCTTTATCACCTAGTGCCATGAATTATATATGATTCCTAATACATATGTATGGTATTCAAAACACTTTTAAATACTCCATCTCTCATTTTCTAATTTAATTCATAATTAAATTATTGTGTCAAACACAATTTACGATAATACTCGTTTTCCTGATTTTGAACGATTCAAAGCTTCCTATCTTTTTATTCTAGGCTTTGTTCCGATATGAGCTAGTAGGGGGACCTAATGGACCTATAGATCATGGCCTCCAACGATTCGAAGCTAACCGACTAATCTCATTATCCAAGCTAGCCAACATCCGTTAACTACCAGGACACTCCACTATAGCCCGATAGTTGCACTCCCCTCACTATAGATATATTTCTGTCCACTTGATTTAACCATGATTAGTAAGTCGATCCTTCACAGGTTGTTCGTAGCTATAGCTAGGTCAAAAAGCCGTTTCACCCCTATAGTACTTCTAGTTCCTTAAGTCCCATTGATCCTCTAATGAATAATTAGTTTATGGTCCAACCAATAAACCGAGTCCCTCTCGGGCCAATGAGAGGGCGAGATCCCTTTGTTCAAGCCCCGGAGTCAGCACTTAAGGGAACAACCTCTCTATTATCCCTAATTCGGGTAGGAGCGAATTCCTTCTTGCATGACTATGTCCCCAGCTATCTACCCGTTCCTATCCCTGAAATGGGAGGTTTATTGAGTCGGCGATACCGAGCCACTCTCACCTATGCAGATCTAAGGATAAGCCCGAATAAACAGGAGTTCTCATAGTTAGCTCAGGATTAAGATCGAGTTACCTAGGTCATCACATGAAATAGTCAGTCTCGTCAGTAAACGGTGTTATAAAGCGAGAGCGACTTATTTCTCGGTCCTGGTCTTATGCAAACTCATTTCATAGGACGCCCCCACTCGCACGTCTCTACATGGACGATTTAGGATCACATCGTCTATACCAACTATAAAGTGGGTCGCGTCTCATAGTGTCCCCAGAATAAGGTACCCAACCCTATTCCTATACTATAGACCGTTTTGGCTATTACTCAAGCTTGATCCACTTTTATGTCTCTACATAAAGCTCAAGTGTTCATCCTATAGCCATGGATCTTAGTTTATTGGATTTGGGAATTTATATGTGCAATTTACTTTATTCAGTAATAACTTTACTGAATTAGTCTCGACAACGCCTTTATCGAATAAGTATATAATTCGTTTAACATTCACTATCTACGAGTTTTAGGACACCAATCCCAACAATCTCCCACTTGAACTAAAAACTCTAGTTTAGTGGGATGTACTATAATCTATAACAGCAGTGGGTGAATAAATACTTGTATTAATAACAAAGTAAAAATACAATAAACTAGGGCATCTAAATACCCAGTATACTGAGGTATCGATATACCGGTTACAATTCTCCCACTTGACCTAGATTATTTCTCGTACACATCTCGCAGACCTAGACCTTCTAGATGACTCTCGAACACTTTAGCCGTGAGAGCCTTTGTGAATGGATCAGTAATGTTGTGCTCCGACGCTATCTTCGTGACGATCACGTCTCCTCGGTGCACAATCTCCCTAATGAGATGGTATTTCCTTTCGATGTGCTTGCCTCTCTTATGGCTGCGAGGTTCCTTTGTGTTTACAACTACGCCGTTATTATCACAATACAAGGTGATAGACAGATGCATATTCGGAATGACTTCCAAGTCAATTAGGAACTTCCTGAGCCATACTGCCTCTTTTGCTGCTTCGCAAGCGGCTACATATTCGACCTCCATGGTCGAGTCTGCAATGCATCCTTGCTTGATGCTGCGCCATACTATTGCTCCTCCATTTAGAGTGAATACTGACCCTGATGTAGATTTCCTCGAATCTTTATCAGTTTGAAAGTTAGAATCAGTGTATCTTGTAAGGATCAAATCCTTTGAACCATACACGACCATATAGTCCCTCGTTCTCCTTAGATACTTGAGGATATTTTTAACGGTTGTCCAGTGATCGAATCCTGGATTTGATTGATATCTACTGACAATCCCTACTGCATAACAAATGTCAGGCCTTGTACACAACATGGCATACATTAGGCTACCTACTGCAGAGGCATAGGGAAAACGTCTCATGTCCTCAACTTCTTGAGGTGTCTGAGGACACTGTTCCTTAGACAAGTTAATTCAGTGCCTGAAAGGTAATAGTCCTTTCTTGGAATTTTGCATTTTATATCTAACTAACAATTTGTCGATATAAGACGCTTGAGACAGGGCTAGCGTTTTGTTCTTTCGGTATCGAACAATTTGGATCCCTAGAACAAATTGTGCCTCACTCAAATCTTTCATTTGGAATTGAGTTGCTAGCCATAGTTTAATGTCAGTTAGATAACCTACATCATTCCCAATAAGCAGGATATCATCCACATACAGTACTAAGAAAGCTACGGAGTTGTTGATGATCCTTTTGTAAACACAAGGCTCATCAACGTTTTGTTCAAAGCCATAAGATTTGATCGCAGTATCAAATCTCATATTCCAGGATCTAGACGCTTGTTTTAATCCATAAATGGATCGTTTAAGCTTGCAAACTTTTTGCTCTTGATCTTGAGCAATGAACCCCTCTGGCTGAGACATGTAGATACTTTCTTCAAGATTGTCGTTCAAAAAGGCAGTCTTGACATCCATTTGCCATATTTCATAATCGTAAAACGTGGCGATAGATACAAGTATCATGATCGACTTCAACATGGCAACAGGGGAGAAGGTTTCTTCATAGTCAATCCCCTCCCGCTGGGTAAAACCCTTTGCCACAAGTCGTGCTTTAAAGGTCTGTACCTTTCCAGCGACGTTTTCTTTTGTAGATCCATTTGCACCCTATGGGTCTAACCCCTTCAGGTTGATCTACAAGATCCCATACTGAATTAAAATGCATGGACTCGATTTCCAAGTCCATGGCCTTAATCTACTTGTTCTTGTCAACGTCATCCATTGCCTGTTTAAAGGTTAATGGATCCTCGATCCCGTCATCAGGTATGACGACTGGAGTTTCAGTTAAACCCAAATAGCGATCAGGTTGTCTAACAACCCTCCCACTACGTCGAGGTTCTCTTATTTCTTGAGAAGGACGTGATTGACTCGAGGTGCCAGCATCAACAACAACTCTTGTTGATGTTTCGGTAGCTTCGTTAGATAGTTCACTTAATACGACTTTACTTCGTGGTTTGTGTTCTCTGAGGTGGTCTTCTTCTAGGAATGTAGCATTTGTCGATACAAGTACTTTATTTTCCTCAGGATCGAAGAAGTATCCACCTCTCGTTTCTTTGGGATGGCCTACAAATAGGAAAAATCTAGAACAAGGCTCCAATTTCTTTGGGTTTGCATCTAGCACGTATGCAGGGCATCCCCAAATTCTGAAATGTCGTAAACTAGCTTTACGACCTTTCCAGAGCTCAAACGGTGTTTCAGAAACACTCTTTGATGGAACTACGTTCAAGATATAAACCGCAGTTTCTACTGCATAACCCCAAAACTAGTTAGCCAACTGAGCATAACTCATCATCGAACGAACCATGTCCAACAAGGTTCTGTTTCTCCTTTCTGATACACCGTTTTGCTGAGGTGTACCAGAGGCTGAGAGTTGGGACGTAATTCCATGCTCTATCAAATAGTCTTGAAAACTTAAGTCCATATACTCTCCACCTCGATCGGATCGAAGTGTTTTTATCGTCTTACCTAATAGGTTCTCAACCTCGGCCTTATACTCCTTGAACTTTTCAAAAGCTTCGGACTTATGATGCATCAGGTAGAGATAGCCATACCTCGAATAATCATCAATGAAATTGATGAAATATTCGTACCCTCCTCGAGCTCTAATGTTCATTGGTCCACAAAGGTCCGAATCAATGAGCTCTAGGGGATCTTTGGCACGATAACCTTTTCCGGTAAAAGGTTGTTTTGTCATCTTGCCCTCAAGGCATGATTCACAAGGAGGCAACAAGTCGTCTTCTAACTTGTTTAGAAGTCCACTCTTGACCAATCTCCCAATCCTATTGAGGTTGATATGGCCTAACCTCAAGTGCCAGAGATAGGTATCTTGAGAAACTCTTCGCTTTTTAGGTTGAGTCTCAGCGGTTTTAAACATCTCGTGATTTAAAATAGCTTTAGACTCAATTGGTCTCAAAACATACATTTTATTCTTCAAGTTTGCAGAGCAAACATCAATACCTCTTTTAGTTATGAACGCTTCATTAACAGAAAAAGAAATTGAGTAACCTTGTTCCAATAAACAAGATAAAGAAATCAAATTTCTTTTAATTTTCGGAACTATGTACACATTATCTAATATCATGTAATGTTCCTTGGTGAAGAATAATTTTATGTCTCCCACTGCAATAGCCGAGATGACTTCTCCTGTTCCAACTTTAAGAGTCATCTCTCCAGTTATTAGTTGTTGCCAGGAACTCATTCCTTGAAATGAAGAACATACGTGATTAGTGGCACTTGAATCGAGTATCCAGGCAGAATTGTCGTTTTCCACTAAACACGTTTCCAAGACTAATAAATCGCATTTAGAGTCGTGGATCATGTTTTCCTTGGCTATGCAGTTAGTTTGAGGACATTCCTCAGTTGAGACCAAACCTAAATTCTTTGCCACGTGTTTAGCGTTTAAGCAAGTATTCTTAGTCGTATGTACTAAACCGTTTAATTTGACATTTGACAAAGCACATACGTTTTTCGACATATTGCTGAAACAAACAAATTAATCTATATTAGAAACATGCACTAAAACCCATTAATCACATTTATCCAATCAGATTTAGCAAAAGCAATCATCGACCCATATATACAATTGATTTATTTTACAACGATACTTCAGGGGTTTAGAATAACCGCTACTGTAGGGCAGTCAGCTACTCCTCCTCTGAATCGAGACAATCTCGGCCAAATACTATTCCCAGAATAACTCTTACTCCAATAGTTATTAGCTAACGTTAATTTGGTCAAGACCATCTTGTAAGTGTTACCCATCATTTTCAGATCTCGAAGGGTGGCCCCAACAATGCCACCGTAGGGAAGAGCTAATGTTGGGAATGGCCCTAGGAAACCCTATCCATTTCTGGAGTTTGCGTTGTTCCGAATCTCATGCGCAAGCCCTCCGTAGGGTGATCGCTCCTAGGGCGACTCGCAGGCAGCGCATAGGAATCTCACGGTGCAACATAATGATGGAGACCGCAGGATACGTTTGACACGTTTCCTTCTCCCACTTACTATGAACACTTTCCCCATTCACCTTGATATTAACCCATGCAAACACCATCCGTAGGGGGACGCTCCCAGGGCACCTCAAGACCAAGCATGGATCTCACGGTGTGAACTCAGGGGGACGTGAGAGTAGAAACTTTATATGAATATTTTGTTTCTATACTTTTCCTCCCACTAAAGTGTCGTAAAGTTTTAGGGTCTATTACTTAGGTAAATTTCGGCTAAATGAATCTATCTAAGTTTATGCCTTATTAAACAAGGTCTTTACACTAAATGTCTAGGTGAATTAAACTCTTTTAATAACCTAGTGACATTGAATGCTAGTAAGACTATGGTTAATTCAACTCAGGTTCCGAACCATTTGCTGGGAGAGTTCACTTATAACCAAGGTCTTACGTCCTACTTACTCGAATTTTTAAAACTATTTAAAAAAAAAAAAAAACTAAGTAAGACATATTTCTAATCCTATTAGAAAAGGCGATCGTAGGTCTATTTCATTTTAAACCATTTAAAGAATGACAAGAACCTAAGATCCTATGTTAGCATGCAACTCTTTGTTATAGGTTTTATGGATTCTATTCATTAACAATTATAACCCTTATAACTTTTAATGAATTAACCCTATAACATGCTTTCTAATGGTGTTTAAAAACATATAACAATCAATCATTCAAGTTATAAGAAAGCACCATTTAGAAACATCCTATGTCTAGGTTTGTATAACACTTATACTACGATGTCTAGGTGATAACACTTTAAAACCTCACACCGCTCACGCATGCTCAGAAAACTCGAGTTAACTTAACTCAAGAATCGACTCGATGCCCAGGTAGGAGGTGTTCCGTAAACCGTCAACTTAAATACCTCCAGCCTTAGACAGCATCTTGTCGGGTGAGTTCTCTCGTAACCGTTGTTTTACAAGATATCGACCTAAACTATGCAAGTTGATCGAATTGTTGAAGGTTCATTAACCTAAGTGAGCATGCTCTTTATCTTGTTATAGATTTTAGATTTCTATCTCTTTTATAACAATTATAAAACAAATCCATAACAAGCCTAATTTGAGTATAACACTTATAAACAAACTAAAGAAATTTCATGCTTCATGCTTGGTTAATTTTATCCTTTAATAATTATAACTATTATAAGAATTAATCAATTTTAATTAACCATTCAAGCATGAATCTCCCTAAATTGATACAACTCTTATATTAATAAAACATGAAATTTCCCCCATGCATTTGAATTAATAAATAACACTTATTCAAATTAAACAAATGCATGAACATGTTTTCCTATGGTGGGGTTTTAAATATAAATGACATACATTATGCACATAAAATACTATTTAATTAAAACATACATTCAATAATGCATAATTAATTAAATTTACTAAAGTGAATTGGTTTTGAGATTTTTAATCAAGCAAAAATAAAAACTAAAATTATTACAATAATAATTTCAAATAGGGCTTGGACCGCTTCCGAACCATTCGAACCGACCCGAACCACCTTTGGATTGCTTGAACCGGACCATTTTACCGTTAAGTGAAGAACGTACTTGAGCTGGAACTAAAAAACAGCATGCTGGAATTTTCGGCCAGAAGCGAGCAGTCTCCGAATTTCTTCAAATTGACGGCCTAAATGGACTCTATTGACTCTCAAATTTTACAGACTCCATATGAACACATTAAAGCCCATAAACATGTAGGCAATTACAATTAATTCCAACGAATTGACTGAAAATTAAAATCAATCCCAAAACCAATTTTCTTTAGTTTTTACACAGTTTCATCATATGAAAAGCTACCCACCAAGCTAAAATTAATGCATGTTAGGTGCCTTAATCATGCTCTGATACCAATTGAACGTGTTCATATAACACATGCAGAAGCAATTTTAGGATCGGAGGCACTTAACTACATCAATTTTAGAAAATGAAAACATGTTGTCCAAATACCGTAAGGAGAGAGCAGAATTTTATCAACATTTTGGAGACCGATTCAACAACTCCCTTTGATTCCTTTGATCACGAACGGTGTGTAGACCACCTCTAGTGTCTTCCCTACTATTCTCTGGGCCAAGAACGACTTGTGGGAGTCTATAGAGATAGGGAATGTTTGAAAGTTCAAACACTAGAGAGATATATGGAGATGAGAGAGTTTGAGACCAAAATCCAGCAGCATAACAATATGGAAAATGGCTCTACTTCCTTTGAATCTGATTCATACTCCTTATATAGACATCTTCCATGCAAAGAGAAGCCTCATGACACTAGACACATGGTGAAATTGCAACTCAAAGTGGATTCTAGGTGTTTAATTCACAACACATGCAACTAGTGCATGGTTGTGTTGTTTTCCACTATGCATCAACATGCAAGAGTGGGAATGCCACTAAATCCACTTAAAATTGAATCTAAATTCTCAATTTTCAGCTTGCAATTCATTCCTATTTCAATTCAAAATTGAAATTAATTTCTAGGCAATTAATTGGTACAATTCCAAGTAATTTTTACATGATTAATCCAATTGATCTTTATCACCTAGTGCCATGAATTATATATGATTCCTAATACATATATATGGTATTCAAAACACTTTTAAATACTCCATCTCTCATTTTCTAATTTAATTCATAATTAAATTATTGTGTCAAACACAATTTACGATAATACCCGTTTTCCCGATTTTGAACGATTCAAAGCTTCCTATCTTTTTGTTCTAGGCTTTGTTCTGATATGAGCTAGTAGGGGGACCTAATGGACCTATAGATCATGGGCTCCAACGATTCGAGGCTAACCGACTAATCTCATTATCCAAGCTAGCCAACATTCGTTAACTACCGGGACACTCCACTATAGCCCGATAGTTGCACTCCCTTCACTATAGATATATTTTCGTCCACTTGATTTAACCATGATTAGTAAGTTGATCCTTTACAGGTTGTTCGTAGCTATAGCTAGGTCAAAAAGCCGTTTTACCCCTATAGTACTTCTAGTTCCTTAAGTCCCACTGATCCTCTAATGAACAGTTGGTTTATGGTCCAACCAATAAACCGAGTCCCTCTCGGGCCAATGAGAGGGCGGGATCCCTTTGTTCAAGCCCCGGAGTCAGCACTTAAGGGAACAGCCTAATGCACACAAGTAATGAAATACCTCAAGTCTTATTCATTCAATGCAGAAACTTAAAATCACAGCCATATATATAGGCTGGAAAAATAACTAACTCACTCTAACTAACTAATTTACAGCAGTGAAAGCCTTTTACTATAAGGTAAAAGCTTTAAATAAAGGAAAAGGTAAATGATTTACCATACACAGTAAAAGTAAAAGATCTTTAATAGATCCTACATCAAACCCCTCCTACCCAAATAAAACTCGACCGCGAGTTTAATCGGCCAAAGAAAATTGATCTGGGGCATGGTAGGCATAGATGTCCGACACATTAAAGGTGGAACTGATGCGCATAGATGGGGGCAAGTCAACCTTGTATGCGTTATCTCCAAACTTATCCAAAATAGGAAAAGGTCCAATCTTCTTGTTGGTAAGCTTGGTATGAAGGCCACGAGGAAGGCGATTCTTGCGCAAGTGGACCATAACTAAGTCTCCAATTTCAAAAGATTGTGATCGACGATGCAAATCTGCATTGTGCTTGTACTTGGTGTTAGACTCCTCAAGATGACGGCGAACTTCTTCATGTAGTTGTTGAATTCGATTTGCCATGACATCCGCTTCCGCACTAAGATCAACATTAGAAGGGATATTAGAAAGATCTATAGTTAGCCTAGGGAGTTTAGTGTAAACTATTTCAAATGGTGACTTCCCTGTCGATCTATTGGCCATATGATTGAAGGCAAACTCCACTTGAGCCAAAGCAAGATCCCATTGACGTGGTTTATCACCACTAAGACAACGTAGTAAGCTCCCCAAAGTGCGATTGGTTACCTCCGTTTGGCCGTCTGTTTGAGGATGACTTGAAGAGCTAAAAAGTAATCTTGTGCCAAACTTTTTCCACAAAGACTTCCAAAAGAAACTCATAAACTTAACATCTCTATCAGAAACAATAGTTTTTGGAATTCCATGGAGGCGAACAATTTCTTTAAAAAACAAATTAGCTACATTCAAAGCATCAGTAGTCTTTTTACAAGCCAAAAAATGTGCCATTTTACTAAAGCGATCAACAACAACCAACACTGAATCATTACCTTGTTGTGTTCGTGGAAGCCCCCTAACACAAAATCCATAAAAAGATCCTCCCATATTGAATTAGGTATGGGTAAAGGGGTATAGAGTCCTGTGTTTTAACTAGATCCCTTTGAGGTTTGGCAAACATAACATCGTTTAACAAAGTTAGAAACATCCTTTTTTAATTGAGGCCAAAAAAATCGCTCATTTAGAAAAGTAAAAGTTTTATCACGGCCAAAATGACCCGCAAGCCCACCACCATGTGTTTCCTTAATTAAAGATTCTCGTAGAGAAGTGTGAGGTATACAAAGATTATTACCCTTAAAAAGAAAGCCATCAAGTATATGAAAATCATTGCAAGGAATATAGTGGGTGCATTTGTACCAAGTATCACCGAAATCGACATCTAACTCATACAAGTCTTTTAGATGGTCAAAAGCAATAATTTCATATTGCAAAAGGGTTAGAAGAGAACCTTTTCGACTTAAGGCATCAGCTACTTTGTTGGTTTTACCCGTTGTATGACGAATAAGGAAATCAAACCTTTGCAAAAACTGCAACCATCTAGCATGCATGCGGCTAATGTGCTTTTGGGATTGTAAAAATTTCAAAGAAAAATGGTCAGTAAGTAATATAAACTCTTTCCCAATTAGATAATGTTCCCAAGTTTTTAACGCTCGAACAAGAGAATACAATTCTTGCTCATAGGTTGACCATTTTTGGCGTGCACAACTTAGTTTCTCACTAAAGAACTCAATTGGGTGGCCATCTTGGGATAAAACAACCCCAATACCTATACCCGAAGCATCTACCATTACCTCAAATGGTTTTGAAAAATCTGGAAGGGCAAGCACGGGAGCTGAAGCTAGGTGTTGTTTCAGCTTTTGAAAACTGTGTATTTGCTTGGTTTCCCAAACAAAACTCCCTTTTTTAAGGCAATTAGTTAGGGGGGCAGCAATGGAGCTGAAATTTTTAATGAATTTTCTGTAAAATGATGTCAAACCAAGGAAGCATTGGACATCACGAACATGTTTAGGAGTGGGCCAATCCTTGATTGCTTCAATTTTCCTAGGATCAACTGAGATACCATCTTTGCTAATGAGGAAACCCAAAAATGAGATTTGAGATTGTAAAAAACTGCACTTTTTAAGATTTATAAATAGCTTATTTTCAAGTAAGAGAGAAAAGATAAGAGATATATGGGTGATATGTTCATCATGGGAATGACTATAAATAAGGATGTCATCAAAATAAACAACAACAAATTTGTTCAAATATGGTTGTAAGACTTGATTCATAAGACGCATAAAAGTACTAGGGGCATTTGACAATCCAAAGGGCATAACGAGCCATTCAAAAAGACCCTCGTTGGTTTTAAATGTTGTTTTCCATTCATCACCCGGTTTTATGCGAATTTGGTGGTATCCACTTTTAAGATCAACTTTGGAAAAGATAGAGGCACCTCCTAATTGGTCCAAAAGATCACTAAGGCGAGGAATAGAGAAACGGTATTTAATTGTAATCTTATTTATAGCACGACTATCGACACACAACCGCCAAGAACCATCCTTTTTTGGAGCTAGAAGTGCCGGAACAGCACATGGACTTAAGCTTGGTTGAATATGGCCTTTGTTTAGTAATTCTTGGATTTGGTCATGGAGAATAGCATATTCTTTAGGGCTCATGCGATAGTGTGCTAAATGGGGTAAAGTGCTACCGGGAATGAGGTCTATTTGGTGTTGAATGTTGCGGAGTGGAGGAAGTTCATTGGGTTCTGCAGCAAGGGTGGGAAATTTGGACAGTAATTGGGTAATTTCAGGATGCATAGGTGCTGGATTTTCTGAAAAGCAATCTTTTTTTACTACAAAGGCTACTAAAGGTTGTGTATTTTTAGGGAAATCTTTTCTATGAACTAAGGTGAATAATTGGGAGTTTGTGGTTGGTTTCTTACCCTCACCTTTCCCTAAAGGTAAAAGAACTACCCGTTTTCCCATCCACATAAACTCATAGGTGTTATCCCTACCTTTATGGATTGTTTGGTTATCATATTGTCAAGGCCTACCAAGTAAAATATGACACACATCCATATCTATAACATCGCAAACAATTTGATCTTTATAAAAGTTTCCTATAGACAATGGTATAGAACAAATTTCATGCACATTTGCTTCACCACATTTTTTTATCCAACTAACTTTGTATGGGTTAGGGTGTTGTTCAGTTTTTAGTTTTAGGGCAGTAACTAATTTTTTTGAAACGATATTTTCAGTACTACCACTATCAATTATTACCTGGCACACCTTACCGTTTATAGTGCAACGAGTTCTGAAGAGTGTGTGTCGTTGAGGGTCCCTCTCGGTTTTGGGTGCGAGCAAGACTTTTTGAAGGATGCAAGAAAGTTGTTCTCCATCATCTGGGGCTGCAATTTGTGTGTCATCTTCTGAATAATCCGATTCTTGATCATCAAGATTTGTTCCTCCTTCATTGATGGTTAAAGTTCTTCGTTGGGGACACTCGTTGGACAAATGTCCTGGCTGTCCACACCTAAAACACTTGCCAAGAGTAGGACGATTGTAGGGATTAGTAATCTTTTTAGGATTAGAAGTGTCCAAACCTTTGTTTGTAACTACTCCCTTTGTAGATTGATCATCCTTCTTTGTTTGGTGAGTGTTAGATGAAGAAGATCCTTGCTGGAAATTTTTATTGTTATCAAGATCTTGTCTTCTTGAACTTGTTTGTTGTTTCTCCCACGTGTTCCTTCTTTGATAAGTTTTGGTGGGCTTTGGATCTTCCTTTTGTTCAACTTTAGTAGCCAAAGTTATGGCATCCGCTAGGTAGGCTAATGGATGGAGATTTACTATTTCCTTGATGTCCTCCCGTAAGCCATTGACAAATCTTGAAATTTGTTGTTGTTCATTCTCGGGTAGGTTGTTTCTTGCACCCAAGCGATGAAATTCCTCGGTGTAGTCAAGAATTGATCGATCCCCTTGTCGACATTGTTGATATTGATTGTAGAGGATTTGTTGATAGTTGAGTGGTAGGAATCTTTTCTTCATAAGCCGTAGCATTTTGGGCCAACTCTTGATCGGTTGTTTTCCATAATACCTTCGGTTTGTTTGTAGTTGATCCCACCATGCCGAGGCCCCGCTTTGAAGTTTGAAGGCCACGAGTTTAACCTTCTTGTCCTCGGGTGTATTGGCATATTCAAAAAAATGTTCAACATTTTTTACCCAATCAAGAAATCTTTCCACATCCATTCGACCATTGAAGCTTGGGAGATCAATCTTCATTCGAATTTCCGGGGCATCTTGGTAGTAATTTTCACGATTGAGTCTTCTTGGATGTCTTTCTTGAAATTCTTGGATGCCATCGTCATCGGAAGACTCTGAATCTTGGGCCATAAAACCGAGAATGAAGGCATTTGGAAGTTGGGCCAAAATTTGTGGTTCTTGCCTTCTGTTAGGTGTTGGTTCTTGCCTTCTATTGGGTGCTGGAAGTTCTGGAAAGGTTGGTGGATTAACATCTGGTTGGGCGGTGGAGAGGGCAGCAAGTTGTTGGTTAATTTGCTCAATAGCCCTAGAAAGTGTGGCCAGATTTTGATTGATTTCTGCAATGGATGTTTCCACCCGTTGCAGTCGGCGGTCATTGGTGTTGGTGGAGGCTTTCGCGTCCATGAGGAAGGGTGGAATGATCCAAAAAAAATCGTCGAGCCTTGGATCGGGTTGCTCTGATACCAATTTAATGCACACAAGTAATGAAATACCTCAAATCTTATTCATTCAATGCAGAAACTTAAAATCACAGCCATATATATAGGCTGGAAAAATAACTAACTCACTCTAACTAACTAATTTACAGCAGTGAAAGCCTTTTACTATAAGGTAAAAGCTTTAAATAAATGAAAAGGTAAATGGTTTACCATACACAGTAAAAGTAAAAGATCTTTAATAGATCCTACATCACAACCTCTCTACTATCCCTAATTCGGGTAGGAGCGAATTCCTTCTTGCATGACTATGTCCCCAGCTATCTACCCGTTCCTATCCCTGAAATGGGAGGTTTATTGAGTCGGCGATACTGAGCCACTCTCACCTATGCAGATCTAAGGATAAGCCCGAATAAACAGGAGTTCATAGTTAGCTCAGGATTAAGATCGAGTTACCTAGGTCATCACATGAAATAGTCAGTCTTGTCAGTAAACGGTGTTATAAAGCGAGAGCGACTTATTTCTCGGTCCTGGTCTTATGCAAACTCATTGCATAGGACGCCCCCACTCGCATGTCTCTACATGGACGATTTAGGATCACATCGTCTATACCAACTATAAAGTGGGTCGCGTCTCATAGTGTCCCCAGAATAAGGTACCCAACCCTATTCCTATACTATAGATCGTTTTGGCTATTACTCAAGCTTGATCCACTTTTATGTCTCTACATAAAGCTCAAGTGTTCATCCTATAGCGATAGATCTTAGTTTATTGGATTTGGGAATTTATATGTGCAATTTACTTTATTCAGTAATAACTTTACTGAATTAGTCTCGACAACGCCTTTATCGAATAAGTATATAATTCGTTTAACATTCACTATCTACGAGTTTTAGGACACCAATCCCAACAGTCTGTATGCTTTGTTTTTCTTTTCCCAGCTTTATTGTGAGAATTTAGAGGATATTGTTGAATATATTCTCTGTATTTTGTGTGTCTCTGTGTAAAGATACTATATCAGCTGATTGATCATTTAGAAGAGTGACTAAAGTGGATGTAGATCCCTCATTGGGATTGAACCACTATAAATTTCTTGTGTTTGCTTCTTTCTCTATCCTTTTATTTTCGGTTCTGTGTTTTGCGGCTGATTGCGTTGATTGAGTTTTAAATCTGCTGCTGGTAAATCTTGTTTTGAGTTTGTGTGTAATACTTAGTGCATGTTTGGGAGTGATTTCAAAATGGCTAAAATCACTTTTGTAATGTTCAAAATCATCCCGAAACATACTTTTAATTATTCAAAATCAATTTCATATTTGATTTTACACTTTTAAATGTGATTTTCATACCGTTAAAATTGATTTTTAATTATTAAAGACATGTTTCTGAGTGATTTTGAATATGTCAAAAGTGATTTTAACCATTTTTAAATCACTCCCAAACATACACTTAGTTCATCTGCTGTGAGTTTGTGTGGTTTTGTTGATTGACTTCAACAAAAACAATGTCGTATTTCATGTCTTCAAATATGTGTTTGGTAACAAATTTAGAAATTAGATCCCAATTTAAAAATTATTCAAAATGTGTTTGATAATATATTTATTAATCATAAACTAGTTGTAGTTATCAACTAAATATTAAGTTTGCAAATAAACTATTATTAATTAATTTATAAACACGTTATATGTTATAAATTTTGTATAATTATTATTTTACAATATCACATAATTTACAATACATATAGATATTTTAATTTACAAAAATAAATTGAGTTTAGAACATGAAATATTATATTTATTAAAAATTTTAAATACAAAATCTAGATACACAGTTTTCATAATTTCCAATATTTGGATCACATAATCCAAAAGAATGTTTTAAAAAACACCAAACACATATTTATTGAATTCAAATCTAAAAACATAAAACATAATTTAAAAACAGGGCTGATTGGATTTTTATTTTTTCCACTCAATTTAAAAATATTTTTAAAATATTTAAAATTCATTTCAAACAAGCATACTGTAAAAGAAAGAGATATTTGCAGCAATGGCAAAAAATGGAGCTCGGGTTTGTATTATGGCAAAATTTTAAAAAACGTAGAAAGATGGCCACACGTGCTGCGAGCATGACCTGAAGTTTTTCAGTATTCCATTTGTACCCCCGTGCGGTTAGTAATTTGACCCTCCCCTAAAAATGCGTACACAGTATCTGAACTTCCAACCCAACACAATCTCCTCAGTTTTCGATTTGTAATTCAAACAAAATCATCCTCAAATGTCGATTTGAATTTCAAATGTTAGATTCTAAAAACGATTTTCATATCTAAAATAACAGGGGGGTTTTAATTGTATTTAAAAAAAAAAAAGCGTCAACACTGTTATCAGTCGAAATCAAAGAACACAAACAAACGTTTTTCACTTTTCCATCAGACTTTCGATCAATTGACTCCAACATCAACATCCTTGGATGAACATAATTCACGCTATATACCAGGTACTTTTTGTTTACGGTTTTTACCTTCGAATTTTTCAGCATAAAAGTCTGTGATATAAACCTTGTTTGTTCCAGCACAAATGTCCATGTCGGATGTGACTATTCTCTTCGATGGGAGGTGGGACGAAAACAACATATACCATGAGTTTAAGGCCACTAGTGTGTCGGTATCATCGAGGTGCACATTACAAGAACTTTTTGAATGCATTATGAGCAAGATATTCCCATCAGTTACGAAAAGGCTTTGAGGGGTCGAGAACTTGCAGTCACGTCTATTAGGGGTTCACAATAAGCTTCATATGCATTAATCCCAGCATTTTCAGCTGTCCTAATTCAGAAAAACCCAAGTTTGACGTGCTATAAATTATATGTAGCTGATAGAATATATTTCCAGAAGTTTTATTACTCTGATATTATGTTATTAGTGTTGTTATGTTTATTCTTTTGTATATGTGTATTTTCTTTCCTTTGCTTTTGTTCTCTCGAATCCTTTGGTTACACGTGGCATAGTATGGCTATACATAATGATCTTTCTAGCCTCTGTTGTTGCAAGAGGCAGAGTGCAATTTTCATTCCTCCATATTCTGTGTCATTTATCAGTACATGGTATCATAGCATCAGGCTCTTCATTTTTTTTTCATCAATGGCGTCGTCCTCGAGTACTTCATTTATCACCGATATCACTATTCCGGTGAATAGTTCTACCACCGAAGTTACTACTCCGGTAAGCTCTCAAAGGCTTCAACCAAATATTTCTTCCCCTTTGTTAAACCCAAATACCCAGATTCCTCTTCAACCTCAAATCACCCAAAATCGAAATGGGCTTCCTCACCAAACCACCCATCTAAACCCCAATCTCTCACCAAATCAAAACCAAACTCTTCCTCAACCCCATCCCCTGTTTTATCAATTTTCAAATTCTCAAACTGGTTTTCAGTACCCACCCCACCAAAATCCTTCGTTCCCTTTTATTCCTACCTACAATCCAAATGTGCCATTCTTACCTCCTCCACAAGCCCCAAATCCTCCTTACCCAACCCTTTCTCAGCCCCTTGCGATAAAGTTATCTGACTCGAACTATCTTCTTTGGAATACTCAACTTCTAAATTTGATTATTGGGCACAACTTGGAAGGTTTCATTGATGGCACTATACCATCCCCTCCACGGTTTCTTGATATTGCTCAAACACAGGTTAGTCCTCTTTTTCTTGCTTGGCAGAAATGTCATAAAAGTCTTATGAGTTGGATTTACTCTTCTCTACCTGAAGAGAAGATGGGCGAGATAGTTGGTTGTGATACTGCATTCGACATATGGAAACCTTACGAAAAGTTTATGAGTCATCATCTACAGCGTGCATTATGGGCTTACGTTCTCAGCTTCAAAAATTCGAGAATGATGGTTTTACTGTCTCTCAATATCTTGCACAAATAAAAGACATCGCCGACAAGTTTTCCGCCATTGGTGAACCACTCTCCTATCGTGATCATCTTGGATACATTCTCGAGGGGTTGGGTTCAGAATACAACCCTTTTGTTACTTCGATTCAAAACCGGACTGACCGTCCTTCATTGGCTGATGTTCGAGCTTTATTAATTGCGTATGAGGCACGGTTGGAGAAACAGACCACAGTTGATTCGTTGAATATGATTCAAGCTAACCTGGCCAATTTTTCCATGGTCAACAACGACAAGAAATTTCAGCGTACTCCTACCACCGGTAAGCAAAACAATTTTTCCAGACCACCTACTTCTTCACCCTCTTTTGTTGGATCGGTATGGCAACCCTAGAGGGGGGGTGAATAGGGTTTAATAAAACTTTTTCCTAAAATGACTCAATTAAACTAATTAACACACTTTTTATAAGCAATAAGAGAAATTTCAATATATGCAACAAATAAGAACAAACTAAAGCATGCAATAGATTCTTAAATTAATTGCAAAAATAAAAAGGAAAGAGTTAGAGAAGAAGACACTGTAATTTTTATAGTGGTTCGGTCAAACTCGACTTACTCCACTCCCCAAGCGCCTCTTGGGAATTTGAATAAAAACCTTTCGACTCTTTCCATGGATTAGAGCCCAACCGTTACACCACCGCTCCTTTTACGAGTTCAAGAGCAAACCCGATCCTTTCCACGGGTTAGGATCAAACCGTTACAAGTGATGAAATTTTTGGATAACACAATACAACTCTCAATAGAGTAGATTTACAAATTTGAGCACTCAATAAAAGTATCCTCACAATACAATAACACTCTCTCAAAAATAAGATGAAAAGAAAAATTTTGGGAGCTTGGAGAGAGCAACAATGGAAACTTTTGAGTTTTGGAGGATTGTAAAATTGTAAAATTGTTGGTGAAAATTTGGGGAAGAAGATGAGTTTAAAAAGAGAGGGAAATGGGGTAAAAGATTAAATTTAATTTGGACCATTGGATTTATGATAAAGAGAAATTAAGGGTGGAGATTAAAAGAGATTAAAAGAAAAAAGGAATTAATAATAATATATAAATAAAATAAATAAATATATATATATATATATATACTTTTTTTTAAAACTCTAACGGTTAAAAAAATTTAAAACAAATAATATATTATAATAATAATAATAATAAAAATAAATATATATATATATATATATATTTATATAAGTAACGGTAAAAGCATTTTTAAATTTTTAATTTTTTTTTTTTTTAAAACTGAACACCAACGGGCAGAAGCAATTAATGCTTCTGATTTTTTTTTTAATTAATATTGAAAACTAACCGTTTGAATTTTTATTTAATAAAGTAATATATATATAATATTTAAATAATCAAAAGGCCCACATGTCACTCTCCCAAAGCTCCACATATCGTCGTCAGATTGGTCCAAGAAGCTGACTCAGCCCGCCACGTCATCGCCTCGGGAATTTTTCGTTAAAGCTTGTTTCGACTATAACTTCTTCGTTTTAGCACCGATTTGAGTGATTCAAGAGGCGTTAGAATCGTTGTTCCGAGCTCTACGCTATGGGCACATTAAAACACTAAAATTTTCAGTAATTAAAAATTGAATTTGTTATCATCAAAACATTGATTAATTAATTAATTAAAATTAATTAATCTGAGATTAAGGGCCAAAAAGCCAACATCTTTCACTCCTAATTTTCCTACTCCAACATCCTTTGGTCCTGGCATTTTGGGTCAACCACAAAATACCACTCGCACTCCTAAATGGACATAAGCTTCCGCTAATCGTCCTCGTTGCCAAATTTGTGGAAAATTAGGACAAATTGCCCTTGTGTGCTACAATCGACATAACCCATTGTATCAAGCTCCACAAAATCCCAATCCTCAAGCTTATTTCACCTCCTTCCAGCCTTCCCACTCTCCTCATACCACATCCTCTTCTTCAACCAACATTACCCCCTCATCAACCCACCAGTCCAATCACCCAGATGATGCGTGGTTTATGGATTCCGGAGCAACGCACCATATGACTCCGGACCTCGCCAATCTCCAACAACCAACTCCCTATTATGGTGGTGAGCAAATCGTCATTGGTAATGGTAAATCTCTATCGATTTCTAATTTTGGTTCTATCCAGTTGCCTTATTCTTCATTACATCCTATTTACTTGAAATTTGTCTTACACGCCCCATACCTATCACAGAACCTTATTAGTATAGCTAAGTTATGCAATGATAATCATGCCTCGGTTGAGTTTTTTCCTACTTGGTTTTTTGTGAAGGATCTTCTATCCAAGACAATACTCCTCCGGGGGAATCTTGAGGGAGGCCTATACAAGTTATCCACACATGGTGCTCCTTCCCGTTTTGCTTCCTCTATCGGTCAACCTGCTGTTTTTCTCTCAAAACTCCAAGATACTTCTGTTTGGCATCGCCGGCTAGGACATCCATCTTTTTCGATTGTTTGGACTGTCTTAAGTCAATGTAATTTGAAATTCAATGCAAAAGAGTCTAGTTTTTGCACTTCATGTCAATTGGCCAAAAGTCACCGATTGCCTTTTTCCCTTTCGAGCTTTCGGTCTTCTACGCCTTTTGCCTTAGTTTATTCGGATGTATGGGGTCCTTCCCCTTTATTTTCTATCAATGGAGCTCGTTATTTCATACTCTTTGTTGATGATTTTAGCAAATTTACTTGGATATATTTAATGAAATCAAAATCTGACACTTTGCCTATCTTTCTCCAATTTAAAACAATGGTTGAAAATCAGTTTAATACATCCATCAAATCTCTGCAAACTGATGGTTGAACTGAGTTTCGCTCACTCTCCTCTATCCTTCTATCCAGTGGTATTCATCATAGAATTTCATGTCCTTATACCCCACAACAGAATGGTAGTGTTGAGAGGAAAAACCGACATGTTGTCAAAGTGGGACTTTCCCTTCTTGTTCATTCTCATATGCCACAAAACTTTTGGTCTTTTGCGTTTCAACAGCTGTCCATCTTATAAATAGACTTCCTACCCCAATTCTTGGTTACAAATCTCCATATAATGTTCTCTTCAAGTCCAATCCGGACTATAAACTTCTTAAAGTTTTTGGATGTTCTTGTTTCCCTTTTCTTCGACCATATAATGATCACAAACTCCAATTTCGGTCTAAGGCATGTGCCTTCATTGGGTATAGTTTTTCACACAAAGGATATCTTTGTCTTGATCCTACAAATGGAAGAATATATGTGTCACGTCATGTTATCTTCAATGAAGCTTGTTTTCCTTTTGCCTCCTCTCATCTTTCGTTGTCTTCCGTCAAACAAGTCCATGTTGACCCTTTTTTTTGTTAATATTCCATCTTCCTTTTCTTATTCAAATTCTTTTCCTTCTTCTACTAGCCTCTTTCTTGTGATATCTAACTCATTACCAATTCTGGTTGCTCATCATTAGTGTTCCACCCCATCATCTTCTAATTCATCTACCCATTCTACCACCCCTGCCTCATCACCAATCCAGTCTACCACCCCTGCTCCCTCTACACAACCCCCCACCAACCCTCATCCATCACCAATTATCCATTCTAAAACCCCTACCAACACTACACAACCCTCCACTTCTATGTTTGCTCCTTCATCCTCTCCACCTCCAACTTCGCCTTCCTTTTCACCTACTAACACACCAAATTCTCCTAACCTTCAACCATCTAAACCAACAGCCCCCTTGAATACCCACCCCATGGTAACTCGTGCTAAGGCTGGAATATTCAAGCCAAAAGCATTAGTTTCTGTCATTCCCTCTACCGCCCATCCTCCTTCCATTGAGCCATCAAACTACAAACTTGCCTTGGCTGACCCAAACTGGAAAATGACCATGGTAGCAAAACATGATGTGTTGTTGAAAAATAAAACGTGGTCCTTGGTTCCTTTACCGAATGGTTGTAAGGTTATTGGTTCAAAATGGGTGTTTCGTTTGAAGCTTAAGCCAAGTGGTGAAATTGATCGTACAAAGCACGTTTGGTAGCACAAGGTTATAGTCAAGCGTTTGGAGTTGATTATTTTGAGACATTCAGTCCCGTTATCAAGTCGGCCACTATTCAGATTATTCTTTCACTTGCGGTCTCTCGCCATTGGTCTATTAAGCAACTAGACGTGCATAATGCATTCTTACATGGTGATTTAACTGAGGATGTTTTTATGCGACAGCCTGCTGGTTTTGAGGATAAACAACATCCAACACATGTTTTAAAACTCCATAAAGCCCTCTATGGTCTCAAGCAAAGTCCATGTGCTTGGTTCTCTAAGTTGAGCTCGTGTTTACTCAGTTGGGGGTTCTATGGTTCCAAAGCAGACACGTCCATGTTCATTTACAGATCGGGTCATAATGTGGTTATTTTTTTTATTTATGTTGATGATATTTTGGTAACGGGCAATGATAACACTCTTATACAGCAGTTTATTTCAGCTTTACAAGTGCAATTTTCTCTCAAGGACTTGGGTGATTTATCTTTTTTTCTTGGCATTCAAGTTATACGGGATACTCAGTCCATGTATCTTTCACAAAGGAAATATATTTCTGACCTTCTTTGTCGTGCGGAGATGACTAATTGTAAGCCTATTCATACTCCAATGATGGTTGGTACTCCAATTTCTATCCATGATGGTGATCTTTTACAAAATCCATCTGAGTATCGAAGCCTCGTGGGTGCATTACAGTATTGTACCTTGACCAGACCGGATATTAGCTTTACTGTGAATAGGTTGTGCCAGTTCTTACATGCCCCTACAACTTCCCATATGCAAGTTGTGAAGAGATTACTTCGATACATGAAAGGTTCATTACACTTTGGGTTGCAATTTACTATTTCATCACCTTCATCTCTTACTTGTTACACTGATGCCGATTAGGGGTGAGCAAAATATTCCGAAAAACCGACTCGACCGACCGAAACCGACCGAACCGACCTCGGTCGGTCGGAATCGGTTTTTCTAAAAGAAAAACCGATTCGCCGGTCGGTCGGCGAGCTCAATAAGAGCTCAAACCGATCCAACCGACCGACAAACTTTAAGTTAAAAAAAAAAAAATGAAACCTGCGCTGTTGTGCTGTGCATGCGGCTGCTGCAGCAGGCCATTAAAGCTTGCATGCACAGCCACCTTGGGAAGCCACAAATATGGTCTTCCCAAAGTAATATTAAAAAAAAAACATATTTTCATTATTATTTTTTTTATATGTTTTTTTTACTTTTTCTCTCTCTCACGATTTCTTTCTTCTTCTTACTCTTATTCTTCCTTTCTCTTCCTCTTCATTTCTATTCTTTTCATCTCGTTTTTCTTTTTCTTTGTCCGGTGAGCCATTTCTACTCTTCTCATCTTTTTCTTTTTTTTTAATCGGTTGCATTTGAAAGATGAAAGATGATAAAGATCGATGGCTTGCATTTTCTTCCTCCCTCTATTTCTTTTCTTTCCATTTTATTTTACTTTTTTCAGTCTCATGTTCGTCGGAGTCACAAACTTAACAACTTTCCGTTCTTAAGTTCACCGGAGTCACAAAATCAACAACTTTTCGTTCTTATGTTCACCGGAGTAAAAAAACCGACCAAATTCGACCGACCGTTGGTGTAGTCGGTCGGTCGACGTCTTCGACACATAAAAACCGACAAGCCCCGACCGATTAAAACCGAAGGGTCGGTTTTGGCCAAAAACCGACCCCGACCGACCGTTGCACACCCCTAATGCCGATTGGGCTAGTTGCCCGGATGACCGTCGCAGCACTAGTGGTTTTTGTACCTTATTGGGTTCGAATTTGGTATCATGGAGTTCCTCCAAACAAAAAGTGGTTTCAAGATCTAGTGTTGAATCTGAATATAGAGGAATGTCTAATGTCGCCGCGGAAATTATTTGGGTACAATTGGTTCTCAATGAGCTTGGTATGTCCTCCTCTGCACCACCGTTATTACTTTGTGATAATATTAGCGCTATATATTTGGCCGCCAATCCGGTAATGCATAATCGGACAAAGCATATTGAAATTGATCATCATTTTATTCGAGAACGTGTTGCCCGAAAGCAGCTCTTAGTTCGTCATGTATCTTCAGAAGATCAATTAGCTGATATAATGACTAAGGCGCTGCCTTCTACGCGATTCACAAGCCTACGAACCAAGCTCACTGTTGTCTCGAAACCTCGTTCGCTTGCGGGGGGATGATAGAATATATTTCCAGAAGTTTTATTACTCTGATATTATGTTATTAGTGTTGTTATGTTTATTCTTTCGTATTTGTGTGCTTTCTTTCCTTTGCTTTTGTTCTCTCAAATCCTTTGGTTACACGTGGCATAGTATGGCTATACATAATGATCTTTCTAGCCTCTGTTGCTGCAAGAGGCATAGTGCAATTTTCATTCCTCCATATTCTGTGTCCTTTATCAGTACAATAGCGGGGTCAGCAACACACATACAATGTCTTTAGTATGTATAACGCTAGTAACACGCCTTACTTTCTGTGTTTTTCTTTGTTTTTTGTCAGACACATACACTGTATTTGATGTTGACGACCAAGGTAGGTTCAAATATTTTTTCATGTGTCTTTCAACTTCTATACATGCATGTGGAGATTTTTGTCTCCTGATTCTCTCGGTGGATGGTGCAACGTTAAAGCACAAATTTTTTGGCACCTTTCTATCTGCGTGCACAGTGGATGGGAACTCTCAAATTGTACCATTGACATTCGCAATAGTAGATTCAAAGAACGATGGTTCATGGACTTGGTTTTTTCGGAATCTAAAAGCTTGAAGGACGAGAGGGGTCGAGCTTGAAGGAGAGTAAATGGACGGAGGTTGAAGGGAGAAGACAAACAGACGAAATGGACGGGGCGAAGGGGAATGTAACGTCTTCTAGCGTAGGGTTTTCAGTTCAAAATGGATGGGAGGAAAATTATCTTGGCAGCCGTAAGGTCACTCCTATGTCCATTAATTTGACTTGACAACTAATCTTTCATGGGCAGATGATTTTTCATCAAACTTGGTGTTTATCATTATGATTCTTGAAGCTTTTACTTAAATGTTTTAGTTTCTTCAATAGCTCACATCATGATTTTTTGTTTGAAATTCCATATCTTACTTGAATGTTTAGGTTTTTCATTAGTTCGTTTTTGTTTAAATTGTGGGGAGATGTTACATACCAACGCATCTATTTTTTCGTCTTCTCTTTCTTTAATCGGGGGAGTTTAGTAGATTGTGTTTATTTGATTTTTTAAAAATGTTAAACAGCTTCAATAATTTTGAGGTGGTTATGATTTTTTGGAGATACACTAGTATCGGGGTCTCTCCTAAAAACTAGGGATACTCTGTTTTTATCTGTTCGGGGGCATTTTTGTCAGCTCATAACAAAAAGTGTTGTTCTATTTTCGTCCTTTTGTCATTTTTCCAATGTTTTGTTTATTTTGGCCATTTTTCCAATATTTTGTTTATTTTGGTCATTTTTCAAACTGATGTTTTAAATTTAGCTATTCCTAGTGTTAACCCTAAGAGGCCGTTTGGTGGGCCGGAATTGAATGGGTTTGGAATGGAATGGAATGGAATCAGATGCCCATGGGAATATTTTGTTGGAATCATGATTCTCATGCCTGTGTTTGGTGCATTGGATTTGAGTTGGAATTAGTGGAGAGAGAAATAGTGGGACCCACCAAAATCATGAAGAAAAATGGAGAGAGAAATAGTGGGACCCACCAAAATGTGGTTAAAATAGAAAAAGAAATTGTGGGTCCCATCAAAATTAGGAAGAAAAATGGAGAGAGAAATAGTGGGACCCACCAAATGTGGGAATGGATTGGAATCCACATGCCCACCCTTTCATTCCAACCCCGACTAACCAAACAAGGGCATCCATTTCCATTCCAATCCAATCCAATCCAAACCCATGAAACAAACAGCCCCTAAAAGAAAACTGACAGAATCCACAAAATCGAATCTAACCGAAATGATCATGCGATTGGGTCGGTTTCGGTCCGGTCCGATCGAGAAGAGTTAAACCCGAACTAACATGAAAACCAAGCCGCCAAGCTTTTATTATTATTATTATTTTAAATGTTTTTCCTATTTTCATTCCAGTTCCTGCGCGTTCGAACTGACGTGACCTCTATTTTTTAAAAAAATTTTAATTCTTAGAATTTTCTTTTTAGCTCCTCCTTGTTCTTCTTTGCTTAGGTTTAGGGTTGGCTTTCAGACTTCCAAACTCCCTCGCCCTCCATCACAGCGGCCGCCGCCCTCCACCAGCCAGTCCTTAGCCGCAGAGTCCGTCGCCGTCGCCGTCACCATCGCCGTCACCATCGCCATCGCCGCCACCCCCTTTTCTTGCTTCTCTCTTTATCTCCCTCTCTATTGCAACCGCGCCGGCTCGCCAGTCAAAACAAGCATTTCGATTTCGTTTGATTGTTCTAATTTGCGGGGTATTTTTATCTTTATCCCAAACTGGTTATTACTTTTTTTTCCAATTATTTTGTTTGAATCTTTTGTTCACTCGTTCTTATGTTTTCAGGTTTGAACCTCGTCCTGTTCCCAGGCCCCACTGTGGCAATAGGATCTCAGTAGGGTTTGGGCATTAATCATGGGGGTGGAAATGGAAAACGGCCAAGCTCAGTTCCAGGATATGGAGGGCGTTAATTTCACAGATGCCCAGTTAGTTGATTTCATTAGGGGGTTTCTTGGTTCAGTGTCACTGGTATTGTTCTACTAACATCGTTATTGCTCTTTAGTCTTTACTTAAAAATAAACATTTTTCTCAAGCATCGAATTTTAAGTTGCTTCCTGTTAGTTTGTTATTTGAGTTGGATATGCTTCCGAATTCTCACTGATAATCAAGTTGTTTCTTGAGGAATAACTTTAGTAACCTTACAGTAGCTCTTCTATTGGTGTAGGGAAATACTGATGGGTATAACCAACTTGTTGGTGTTATACACCATAGGGAACGACTATCCCCTGATGAGGTTGCCTTGCTCGTGGTATGTCCTTTGTATCACATCTGTTTTTGACCAATGATACGAGATTTATTTCCATCCTAACTGGTTTTTTATTCACCTGTTGTGCTTCACAGACATGTTTGAAGGCACTATCTGGAGCAGTTTCTTGTATAGACAACGTTGTCCATGAATCTCTTCTTGCAGCAGTAAGTTTATCACCAAACTCCGAGTCTGTATCTTGCAATTTTGTTGTTGTAATGGAAGTTCTTTTTCAGATTTTTAAAATGAGCTTGTGGGATTATGGACCTAACGTGATGGATGCCTTGATTGAACTAATAATATCCCTGGTACGAACAATTATGATAATAGAACTCTCACACTCTTTCTCAAGGTTCACCTAATAGTTCCAAGATCTCATGACTTTTTTTCTATTTATTTAATGTTTCAGGCCGTTTCAAGTGGAAAATATGTGGATTCATGCCTGGATATGCTTGTAAATAATTTCATGCCGCCCTATTCCTACATGGATTTATTGAAGAAACCACATGGTCTTACCCGCAAGGATGATGTTCTTTCTCGAGTGCACACAGCTCTAAAAGACATCTCGGACTTGGTTCCTCTTGCACCCTTGAGATTAGAGCAAATAGTTGTCCATAAAATGCAGAGAGTCTTTTTCAAGGAATCTGTGAGTTGATTTTTCATTGCTAAAAGTTACCCAAGAGAAATCCAAGTGAAAATTGTGTTTATTCCTTTACCGATTGTTATTATTGTTTTTATCTTTGTCATGTTTTCTAAAGAAATTATTGCCAATTATGATTTTTTTATTTTTCTGCCTGTCTTTTATTTTTTCACGAGCATCAATTGAGTGACTATTGAAAATTTGGCAAATGCTCATTATTTGTATGTGCGCTTTGGCATGCTGAAGTATTAGATGCCTAGATTTATATCTTTAAAGGACTTTACCAAATATATAGTTCGAACTAGATCAATGCTTGATTATAATTTATATTTGAAGTACAGTGTATATTCACTAGATGCTACATTTATTCGATCCTTGAGTCTACAAAATCCTTTTCCTAATTTTATGAATAAATGTGTTTATACGAACCAGATAGCATAGACCATCAAAAGAGTCGGATGTCATCAAGATGGGTACATTTTCAAAACCCCTGGCCCTAGGACAATTTCTACAGATGCTTCTTGCTTGTTTAAGAGAGAGTACTTTTATTTGTTTTTAGAATATTTTCTAGAAGCACATCATCTATTTCACCTTCAAATCATTTGCACTCTTTGTTAGGAATTTGTTTTGTGATTGTGTCTTCCACTTACATCTGTTTAACCTCTCTGTAGTTGACCACGATATATGTGGAGAACATGTTGAGGTTGGAAAAAGGTGCAATGAGCGAATTTGTTGGAAGAAAGATCTTAACAGCGCTGGTGGATAAGCTTTTAGATTTGGACGTAAGTTAACAAATATTTTACAGAGAACAAGTTGTTTGAAACAACATTTGTTTGTGTGATTACTTTATAATTATATCGAGTTTTTTTTATAAAAAAAAATTATAATGAGTTTAACCCTCTGGCAGGTGGAGATTGGGTGGGATGATATCTTACAAGATGATTTCAGTAAAGGAATTTTTGAGATGGAACTTGAAGATGATGATGAAATTACAGATGATATTAATGAGGATTCTAGTGAGGTATGATATATGCCTAGGCTGGATAAAGAAAGATATTTCTTCATTTAAGTTGTAATGGCGCTTGATCCCTTTCTTAGCTTTTCTTCTTCGTAGGGTATTTATTTATTTATTTATTTTTAATTGTGGTTGCCATTTGATTGATTATACTCTTTATGAATAAATTCTAATGTTCTAGTATATTAAATTAAGTAATGGATCTGAAGTATATTGCTTGGTTTGAAGCAAAAGCATATTGTCTATTGGGTCTGCAAAGTTTAAATATTATATCTGAGTCAGGTTTTTAAAACATTATTCAATTTTTACTTAAAAATTACTTACATTTGACCTTTCTTCTATATGTTTTATGCTTCTTTTAATTCATGCCGTTATTTATTTGACTGAAGTTGAGCTTATTTTGCTAGCTTCCAAGAGAACTGAGTCGTAAGAGCTTAGGTGGAAATGTAATTGCTGAAACATTAGATAGCTTGATCGTGCTAACATTTGAACATCTTGAATCATGTGAACGTGATGGAAGATTGAATGAGGTACCTTTTGTGTAGTTTTTATCATTTTCTTTTTTATTTCTCCATTTCTTTGATTTATATTGCAAATGAGTAATTTTTCCATGTTTCTTTATTGTGGAGGCTAGGTTTTTGAAATTTTACTCCTCTCATTTCAAAGAACTGTTCTGACTGCTTACAAGTCTAAATTCGCCCAGGTAATTAACATGCTCTTGCCATTATTCTCTTTGCTTATTTACTCTTGAGGTTCAGCGAGCTCTCATTTTATATCCTTTTTTTTTTGTTTATACAAATTGAATGACATACTTTTGATGCTTTTTCTTGGCAGTTTGTCATATTCTATGCTTGTACACTAGATCCTGAAGTTTGTGGTGCAAGATTTGCCGTTACGCTAGCAGATATGTTTGTTTCAGGCAATAATCCTCCGCTTACCAGGTATTGACAATTCATTAGAAAGCTATGTTCATTTTCGTTTGAAAGCTTGAAAGCTTCAGAAAAGATCTCATTGTGGGGCCAACATAGTTAATTTTGTCAACTTTTTACAACATGCGCTCTGCACATTTCTTGTCTGTTAGTTAGCTTTTTAAAAGCAATCTCATTTGCAAGGCCTTACTCATCTAAGAACTCTACAACTAAGAAGTTGGGGGTTGAGTTCTCTCTCTCTCTCTCTCTCTCTCTCTGAGAAAGAAAATAAAAGAAATCCCTCTTTAAATAGAAAAATCTGCTACTGCATGGGTCTATCAAACTTATACTCTCTTAGAGGTTTAAATGTTCATGATTTGAGATGGGAAGAAAGCAAGTAGTTACTTGGGAATTTTATCTGATTTATGTCAATAGCTTAGTAGCTTTGTACATGAAATATAATTTTACAACATCACACTAGTCTCATGCACTAGTGGTCCCTGGTTTGAACCTGGGCTCAGACATGTTTTCATTTTTTTATATAAAAATGAAATTAAATAATATATTTTTGTTGGTATTGTGCAGGATGAGTGCTGTTTCATATCTTGCGAGTTATTTGTCTCGTGGGAAGTTTCTGTCAACCTCTTTGGTCACTACTATATTGAAAAGGTTCACTTGTCAATGTTAACTGTGTTTCTGTGATGAAAAACATGGATGATGAAACTGATAAAATTTAAGTAGGGGGCTCTAAGTCTAGTTTTGCTTCTAATTTCTTCAGATTGGTGGATTGGTGTTTGGAGTATTGCAAAACACAGGATGTTGACCTAAACCCAAAAGCTCATAAAGTATTTTATTCTGCTTGCCAGGTATGCAATGCTTGAACTCCTTTTGCTAGACTAAGGCCCGTGGGATTTGTTGAAAAACTGGAAGATAATGATTAAGTTTCTGGAAGTGTTGTTATTTGTACTTTTCAGTTACGATTAGGATGACTTGGATTCTTTTTTTTTTCCCCTTTTTTTTCCCCTTTTTTTTCCCCAAAGCTATGAAACAAATTTTTACTGATATTAATAAAATTCACAAAACCTGTATGGAATTATTTGAAGACAACCTAGATTACATGAACATAGATTTATGATCCACCTTTTATACAGCATATTTTTTTAAAATGAGAAATAATACTTTCATAGAGAAAATGAAAGAATATACAAATCCACCTTCACTTTTGAAATATTGATTCCATACCAACACTGAATTGCTTCTTGGAGGATGAATTTCATGGATGTTTTGGTCAAGTTGGAAACCTGGCATACTAGCAGTTTGTTGTTTACATTCTGATCTAGAGGATTTCTATTAAAATAAAAATCTTTTCCACAGGCCATGATGTATGTGCTTTGTTTCCGGATGAGATCAATTTTGGAGATTCCGCGGCTGAAGTCACAACTTCTGCTTATGCCTATAGGTTCAATCTTGACGCATAGATTAAGCCCACTGAAGGTAATTGGTTGACCCCTTGATCTTTGTTGGTTTTCATTTTTTGTTATAAATTTGTCTGTTTGTTGCTCTTGTCGTTGAAATCAACCTTAGAAGGTGTAAATATGTTCTGAAACCCGATTTATATGGAGTCTGGGTGCCTGAAGCATCAAATTTATAACTTCAATACTTTTCATTTGATGTGAGAAAACAATAATCACCCTCATGGACATCTTACCTATGCATTAAGTTACAAATGTTTAGTAGTTCACATTTTGGCTTTGGAGATTGACGCATTTTTATTTTAACAGGTTTGCCTACCTTCTATCGTTGAGGAATTTCTTCGGCAGGCAAAAGTTGCTAATTTATTCACACCATCAGAGACCTTTATATTCAATGGTTTGCTGGAGTCTGAATATTCAAAGACTTTTGGTGGGATAGAAAGGCTGGACATGTTTTTCCCATTCGATCCTTGCTTGTTGAAAAAATGTGACAGGTTTATACTTTTAGTCTGGATCTTCTTTATTAGCTTTTTAAGACAACAAAGGATCTTATCAAAAAAGATAAAAAGGATAGATGAAAGCATCATCATGAATGAAGGATACACAAAAAAATTAAAGAGGCCACTAAGAATTATAAGTTAAATTCACTTCTGCTTTATGTTCAAAGGTATTGATTGGAAGGAGAATACTTGAGAACTTAAAGATGTAAGAATGTTTTACTTGATTGATTTTTTGCATTATTAACTGTACTTCGCTATTTCCTTTTGTTTATGAAGGTATCTTCGGCCACACTTTGTGTATTGGTCGATGGTTAGACCTACCTATGATGAAGAAGAAGAAGACGAAGGGAGCAGTGACGAAGATGTTGCCGAGGTTTTTCCAGATAGAATCGAGGAAAATCTTATGGATGATGAAGCAATGGCAAGAAGCTACGATGATAGAGATTTCGATCTCGATGAATTTGATTCTGCATTAAACAAAATGTCCATCACACCAAGGAATTCTATTCAGTACAGGCGAGATTTTGTTCAAATGCCATCGCGAATCCGACCTTCCACAAGTCCAGAATCTTTGTGATAAAGAGCTCATAAGGAATAGTTATAACTGGAATGCAAGTGAGAATGGCTGGGCTGGCATATTTTGAAGATGGTAATTGCAAATCTAGGTTGGGTTTTTGGGGTCTGTCTTGTTTATTTAAAATGTATAATAAGAGTGGGTTGGTAGTGATGTTGGGGTTCAGTTTTGTTTTCTGTCTTTTTTTTTTCTAGCTTTGCAGCGCTTTTATTATTGCCCTTGCTATTCTTTACGCTCCATGCTTGTAACAGTTGATTAAATACACCAAAAATTTTGTTCATGTCTGAATGATATATAATGCCTAATTAGTTAGTAAATTGTGTTGGCTTATAACTTGATATTTGAAATATAACTTTTAAATTGAATCCATTGTTTTCAAATTTATATTTTTAGATTACCAACGAAACACATCCTAAGTTACTCAAGTAGTTGGTTGGATGTTTTGTTTATTTCTCTATGGGAGTCTTGAAGTTTATGGTCGTGGATAGATTTCTATTAACCAAATAGGTAGCAGTCGTGAGAGCTTCTCCTCAAAACATCTTTGACACATTAGCATTTGACATAAAACACCTAATTTTCTTGAAGAGAGTACGATTCCTTTTTACAAGGTTGTTCTGTTGCGGAGTTCCTTTAACATTTAAATGCCCGTTGAAGGCACTTCAACTCCCTAATTGATTGTTTTTCAACAAAAGTTACGTTTTTCATTCAATAAACTTATTGAAAGTCTCGTCTTTAGATATTTCGATAGATATGTCTACACTCGACATGAAAAGTCATCAACAAGTGACAAGTACCTTGCACCATCTATTGTAGGTGTTCTTTCTCTCTCTAAAAAAATTGTAACTTTCATCTTTATTTCTCTTCTAACATATCTCTCTAATTTCTCTCTCTAAAGATCAAATATTTTCTTTTTCCTAAAATTTTCTATCTCTAAACTTTTATTTCTTTCTAACTTATCTATTTCTAATATTTCTCCATAATTTTTCTCTCTAAAAAAATGGTAACTTTCATCTTTATTTCTCTTAGAACAAAACTTGGCTGCATACTATTAAAATGTTGACAACTAGGAAGTTAAAAAAGTTTTTTTTCATTTTCTCCTTTCCTCTTTCCTCTTTCATTTTCTTTGTGTTGTATACTTCTCCTTCTAGTTCTTCTATCTTAGTCATCTGAGATAATGAGATCTATATGATTTATCATTTTGAAGTTTTTCACTAAATTTATCAATGAGCTCATTGAACAAAGTAACTTGAACACATGCACTATGCATATAAGATACTTGTTTTAAAAAATGCAATTATATATATGTTAAAATCATGACATCAAGATTTTGAATTTAATTCTCTCCTCAAAAAAAAAAAAAAAAAAAAAAAGATTTTGAATTTAATTCAATGTTTATCCAATTAAGATTTTGAATCTCCCTCCATTTGGAATGAAATTAAAAACTAATTATGTAATTATCTGAAATTAAAAAGGGTATTTTGGTCTAAAAATCAGGAATTTTGACCTTTTAATATAGTATAGATATTAATTTATGCTCTGTTTGGCGTATGGATTTCAATAGAAATGATTTCAAATCCTAGGATTTTAAAAGACAGAAATGATTTCAAATTCCATTTTGCGTTTGGAATAAGGTGAATTGAAATCAATAAAATTAATATTTTTTGTTTGGATGCTTACCAGAAATGAAATGAAAGTATAACATTTTTACTGTTATGCCCTTATTGGAATTATATTAAAAAAAAATATAATAATAATTTCAAATAACAATGTAAATCACATATTATATTTTATTTCCTTTATTATTCTTTATCCATTTTTTTTTCTCTCTTAAGAAAAAATCTCTTTTATTTTTTTAAAAATCTATCTTTTCCCTTTTTTTAAAAACAAATTAAATATCTAGATAAAATGAAAATAATATAATTATTTTATCATTGGAACTCTTATAATTATGGAGGAAGCTTCAAAGATTCCATGGTCTTCCAAAATGTTGCAGAATCAAATCGCCACCTCACACTGCAACCCTTCGATGATATTTTTTTTTCTTTTTATTTCTTGGATTCAATCAACATCTGAATAGGGTATGTAGACACCGTATTTGGTCCGGCTTGATTTTTAGTAATAATGTTTGAAGGTTTCCAATATTTGGTGGTCAATTTGTTTTTTCTTGTATGTCAACAAGAGCATAGCTCAACTGGCATAAAGTCGCATTGATAACCATGAGGTTTGTGGTTCAAACCCCTCTTCTCACATGTTTTTATCAAAAATTCGTTTTTTTTTTTTTTATTTATTTATTTATTTTTTATTTTTTTGGTCTTCCCCATTCCTATTCAAGGGGAAGTTTACCTATTCAAAAGTCTTTCCATGGCTCTCATTTTTTTTATTTTTTTATTTTTTTTCTTTTTTCCACCATTTTCTCATCCATCGTCCCCCTAATTTAGTAACCCTTCAAGTATAAAAAGGGGGGAGATGGAGGATGAAAGGGACGGAAAACAAGAAGAAGGAGAGGAAGTTTAGAGTAAAAGTGAGCTTGAGAGAGTTTAGGCATTTGGGAGAGTTTAGGCATTTGAATAAGAGTATAGCTTAGAGAGTGATAGAAAAGGAGAGAAAAAAAGAGAAGAAGTTTAGAGTAAAAGTGAGCTTGAGAGAGTTTAGGCATTTGAATAAGAGTTTAGCTTAGAGAGTGATAGAAAAAGAGAGAAAAGAAAGTGGAAGAGGAAAAGAGGAAAAAAGAGGGGGAGGAAGGAGTATACGGGGCGAGAAAACATTGGGTAAGAAAGAAGGAAAAAAAAAAGGAAGAGAGAAGTAAAAAAGGTGGGGTTTTGTTTTTCTATTTCCTTTGTTTTTTGTTTTGTTATTATTGTTGTTGTTATTATTATTATTATTATTATTATCGTCATCATTATGATTATCATTTTTAATTTCTCTCTCATTTTAGTTCACTTTTTGCACTTTGCCAACTTCATTTTTTTAAACTTTATAATTTATTTGTTTTTTCCTTTCATTCTCCAAATTGCTTTAATCTAATCTTTAATTCTGCTTGGTCAATTTCAATTATTGTTATTGTTTTGATTTTCTTTTGAAAGGGATTATGGGAACTGAGTAATGTGCTTTCGTGGAGTCCAACTCCCGTGTAGGCGTATGAAAATTCTCATTTTCCCTTTTAAAAGAATTTACTCTTTGAATAATTTTTCTTCTTTTACATCCTTTTTATTTTAAAAAAATATTTTTAGTAAACATAATCATGTACACCCATGTTCCTTTAATTAAAAGGGAGATTAGGCATGATTTATATTAAATTGGATATCCAACTCATAATGTTTAATCCTTGCTTTATTTCTAAAGTTAAGGTAAAAACGAATGAGACATCTTGTGTTCATTATTGCATTTTGAGTTTTTATTTTCATATTTATCATTTTTTTAAGAAAAATAAAATAAAGGACTGTTTTTATTCATTTAATTGGACAATTTAAGATACTGTGGTAATCGTTTTCTTAAACGGGTGTTGTAGGGTGCTAATACCTTCCCTACACTCAAACGACTCCCGAACCTAATTTCTGGTTTTCTAAGACTAGTTTTGTTTTTTATTTTAAAGGTGACCAATCACACCCTCAATGATTGGTGGCGACTCCAATTTTCTTCTAAAAAACCCAAGAAAGGATGTCGGCCGCTCCGCGTCGCTATGACGTTGCGACAGCTTGGCGACTCCGCTGGGGATTTTGAGGGTCAAGCCATGAATATCTTTATTGTCCTTTGAATTGAATTTTTCTTCAGGTCCTTTTGTTATTGTTTTGTTATTTATTTATTTTGTTTTCCTTTATATTATGATTTGTTTGGCATATTGTTATTCACTTGTCTATTACCATTTTTTTTTTTATGTTGTAATTACTTTATCTTAGTTATGTCATTCATTTGCATGTCATCTTATTGTTACCATTTTTTTTTATGTTGTAATTGTTATGTCATTCATTTGTATGTCATCTTATTAATCATGCATTTCACACACTTTCACTAGCCTTCTACCCGGGCTCTACCTTAGGACTAGACTCGGAGACTGAGTAGTGTGACCTTCGTGGAATTTCGATTCCCGTGCAGGCGCATGAAATTCTCCACTCAAGCCTACTACATCGTTAAATCGGTGGGTAAGCTTGGGGACCTTTTCTAGGATGCCTTAGAGTTAAACTCCACTCATATAGTTCTAGGATTTGACTTATTACATGCATTATTGTCAAAGTTTATTTATTTATTTATTTTTCTTCTTTCCCTTGTATCTTATATCAATTTTCAATTTTCGCTCATTGAAAGTATCCTTTGAAATCTCTTTTAATGTAGTTAAGAAAATTGTGCAAATTAAATTAACAAGACTTTTCGATTATTTGCATTGGCAGAAACTAAAGTATGAGTAAAATAAAATCACCCCCTCCAATACAAGAAATGGGTATAGAAGATCAAGCAACAGTACGCCAATGGTCAGAAAATTTACAACAAATCCACGGAGATTCTTTAGTAGAAAATGTTATTTCTCAATTTAAGGATGTTAGTTTTCCAGAAAGTCAATTAGAAGCAGTGAAACAGGCTTGGGAAAAATTAACTGTAGATAGGAAGGCTAAATTTACAAGCAAATATGGCTATCTAGCTCAGCTCATGTATGTACAAGTTAATTATTCTGTATTAAAAGCTTTGATTCGACATTGGGATCTAGCCTACAGATGTTTCACATTTGGCTCAATTGACATGACTCCTACAATAGAGGAATATCAATCCCTTCTGCATATGCCAACACGAACAGAGGTTGAAGCTTATTCTTACGATCAAGAGCTTACAATGAAAAGAGCATTATCTACTCTTTTGGGCAAGATTCGTACGAGCGACATTGAGAAACAAGTAAAGATAAAAGGAGAGAACACATGCCTACCCCTAGACTACATCCTTACTCTTCAACAAAAATTTGCAAATGAAGACAAGGAGTTAACTTTACTGGCATTGTGTATCTTTAATGTTGTTTTGTTTCCTAAAGTATGTGGATATGTTGAGGAACGCGTGGTCAAGTTGTTTGCTAAGATAGAAATAGGAGTTGATCCCATTATTCCTGTATTGGCAGAAACTTTTCGTTCATTGAATTATTGCAGAACAAAAGGAACAGGAAGATTTATAGGGTGTGCACCATTATTGTACATTTGGGTCCTTAGTCATGTGAAGTGTCCACCCGAATTCAAATGTCCAGAGATCAAATTTTCAAGTTCCTGGAATAAGCTGCAAAATCCCATCTCAGAGTTCGTACAATCAGGTTGGAGTTCATCCTCCCCTGAAAGGAGCGCTTGGGAAGCCTTTTTCTCCGAACTAAAGATAGAAGATGTAATATGGAGAGCCCCTTGGATGTCAACTAGGCCAATGATCTATAAATGTGGTAAATTTCAAAGTTTACCTCTTTTGGGTCCTTGGGGATGTATATCTTATGCTCCTTTATTGGTAGTACGCCAAATTTGGGTCCGGCAATTCATCCCTGCTACGCATGAGTTGAAGGATTTCGAATTTGCTTATGATAAAGGCTTCTGTAAAGATAGAATTCAGAAAATTGTGAGAGCATGGAAAATGATCACTAAAATCCAGAGTGGTCAGTTTCATGATGATACCACAGAGGCGTACAAAACATGGCTTGCGAACAGAGCTAAAACCGTGCTTGTGTCACCAAAAATGAAAACCAAGATAAAACTTAATGCAAAGGTGATACCAGATCAACAGACAGAACAAGCAGCACGCGAAAAGGAATGTGATGAATTGAGAAAAGCGAATTCATCATTGGTTCAAGAAAATGAAAGGTTGCAATTAGAGGTAAAGCAAGGTTTGTTGCGCAATGTTGAACTAGAAAAGAGTTGAACCGATTAAAGGGCAGTGTTAGCAAACAAGAACAGTTAGAAAAAGAAATTTCAGCATTAGACACAGAGGCCCGCGACCTGAACAGAAGAATGCATCGATTAAGAAGGGATAATGAAGTCTCCCAAGCAACTCTCAAGTCAAGGAATGACCAAGTATTGAAGCAACAATCTGAGATTGCCTCACTTCATGAGTTGATGAAAGAGCTCGAAGATTGCATTAGTTTGAGGAACCAAACGATTACTGAGGTAGAAGAAAAAAATGGAACGCTATGTCGAACAATTGACGACCTACAATTAACGCTCAAGATTAGAGAAGATCAACTAGGGGACCTCATCAACGACAACAAGGGTCTAAGAGAGTCCGTTCAGTCACTTAATGTTTGCCTCGGTAAGTATCAGGATGCCACTGATAGATTAATGAAAGACTATACCTATTTAAAGGAGCAGTACGACAGATTAAGCGATGATTTTGGGTTTGCGAGACAGAACCACGCGACACTACGAAGTAAAGCGGAACATATGCTCACTCAGATTAGGAGAGTCACTCGAAGGGCAGATGAACTAGCAGAAGATGCACGTACTCTCTCTAAAGTCATAGCACCTACACAGCCGAATAGCAAGAATGTGCTCAAGTTTCTGGGAAAACTTCGTATAAGTTTAGAGTATTGGGGGCAATTTTATTAACTCTTTACTTTAGTTTATGTTTTATTTAGATAGTTGAAATATCTTGTAATTCAATTTTGCACAAATTTTGCTGCTACATTGTTTTATCATTTTCCAATTTAATATCAAAGCCATTTTTTTTCCTTCTCTTCTATCACTTTTTTTTTTGTTTCGTTTTGTCTTTCTCTTTTCTTACTCTAAAATCTCTTTTCATTAAAAATATAAACAGAATCATAAGATAGCTCGGTCACCTCGAATCCACCGCACCTACGTCACAAGATACAGGACAAGGATCATGGAAGAGCAGAGTACTGAGATGGAGAAAACAAGGAAAGATATTGAGGAGTTACGAGAAAAAATGGATGCCATTCTTGTCGCCCTAGAAAGAGGCAAAATAATACCTGATATTGCTCAGTCCAGCCATACAATGAACGACCCTCCAATCCGGCAATCAACAGAGGGTACTACTCCAAAATATCATCCATTGTACAATATTCCAGTAGAGCAGCACCCGTTTCCATTTTTCAAGAATGAGCAAGTGCCTGTACACAATCAACCTGGATTTTCACTACCCACAGAGATACCTCCCAAGGTGACCATTACAGTTCCCAATTTAGATGATCCTGAAATCAGAAAAGAGCTAACGGGAGGTGAGAAAGTCTCTTCTAGTGAAAAGCTTGAAGTCCTGGAGGAAAGATTAAGGGCAGTAGAAGGAACAGACGTCTTCGGAAATATAGATGCGACCAAGCTATGCTTGGTACCAGATGTAATCCTCCCTCCAAAATTCAAGGTGCCCGAGTTTGAAAAGTATGATGGAGCATCCTGTCCTAAGAACCATCTCATCATGTATTGTAGGAAGATGGCAGCATACGTCCAAAATGACAAGCTGTTAATTCACTGCTTCCAGGACAGTCTTACTGGTCCAGCATCTCGATGGTATATGCAGTTAGACAGCACTCATATATGTTCATGGAAGAATCTAGCCGATTCATTTTTAAAGCAATATAAGCACAACATAGATATGGCTCCTGACCGCCTAGACCTCCAGAGGATGGAAAAGAAGAGCACAGAAAGCTTTAAAGAGTATGCCCAAAGGTGGAGGGATACTGCTGCTCAGGTGCAACCACCTTTAGCAGATAAGGAGCTGTCAACCATGTTTATTAATACTCTCAAATCTCCTTTCTATGATAAGATGATTGGGAGTGCCTCTACCAATTTCTCTGACATAATGACAATTGGAGAGAGAATCGAGTACGGAATTAAGCATGGAAAGATAACTGATACGGTTGGATCATCAACAACGAAAAAGGGGGTTCCATCGAAGAAAAAAGAGGGAGAAGTTCAGATGATTGGTTTCAATTCAAGACAACCATACCCTAATGCCGGAGTGCCACAATATCACTATCCACCTCCATATGTTTACCCTCAACCCTATATCAATAATACGTCAGCCCAATACTCATCACCTTACGTCCAAAATCCTCGTCCTACTCAAGGCTACCAGCCTCGGAATCAACAGAACACTCCTTATGTCCTAGGACACCAAAACAATAAAGGCGTCCATAGACAGACTCATTTTGATCCGATTCCTATGACATATACTGAACTTCTTCCCCAACTCTTCCAGAATAATCAGCTGGCACCCGTGCCAATAGACCCAGTAAAACCACCTTACCCAAAGTGGTATGACCCAAATTTCCGTTGCGACTACCATGCAGGAGCAATTGGACATTCCACTGAAAACTGTACTGCACTCAAGCATAGGGTGCAAGCATTGATCAAGGCAGGATGGTTGAACTTTAAGAAAGAAGATGGGTCAGATGTCAACAACAATCCTCTGCCAAACCATCAGAATGCACAAGTAAATGCGATAGAGGTTCATGAAGCTGATTTGAAAAAGAATGTTGAGAGCGTAGTGACTCCCATGGGAGAACTATTCGAAATATTATTCAGTAATGGATACATTGGAGTAGAGCGCTTCCAATCAGATTTGGGTGTCAGAACATACGATGACAGTTTGATGTGTTCTTATCACACTGGGGCAAAAGGGCATTCTATCGACCAATGTTCTCATTTTCGTCTGAAGGTCCAGGAGTTGTTAGATTCACATTTTTTAACAGTTTCTCAAAAGATTACTCAGCTCCCTCAGTATGGGGAAGTTGATATTATAGAAGAATGCTCAAGGTTGTCTCTCAAGCCAAAACCGTTAACAATTTCTTATCGCGAGAAGCCCAGTACCCCAAATTCCAAGCCAAGACCGATTACCATCCAGATTCCGACTCCATTTGAATATAAAAGTTCAAAAGCAGTACCTTGGAACTATGAATATAAGGTAACTGTTGATTCTGAACCCCTTCCAATCCATAATATCAGTGGGATGGGAGGTCTAACACGAAGCGGGAAGTGCTATACACCAGAAGACCTATTGAAACCCAAGGGTAAAGAAAAAGGAAAAGCCAAGATCACTGAAGATATCAAGGAGAAAATAGAAGAGCCCATTGTAGCGAAGAGCCTAGACGTTAAACAGCCAGCATCTGAAGAGGACATCCAAGAATTTTTTAAGTTGGTTAAGCAAAGTGATTATAAAGTGGTTGAACAGTTAGGTCGAACCCCTGCAAAGATTTCCATACTGGCTTTGTTACTGGCTTCAGATACGCATCGTAAGACTTTGTTGGACATTTTGAATCAAACTTATGTTCCGCAGGATATTACGGTGGACAACTTGGATAACATTGTTGGAAACATAACTGCATCCAGTTCAGTAACCTTCACAGATGATGAGTTACCACCAGAAGGCACCAGACACACTAAAGCCTTGCACATTACAGTTAAGTGCAAAAATTTTGTTGTGGCAAAAGTTCTAGTTGATAATGGTTCCTCCTTGAACATAATGCCTAAATCCACGTTGGAGAAATTGCCTGTTGATATGTCTCATATAAGGCCCAACACTATGATCGTACGAGCTTTTGATGGGGCACGTAGTGAAGTTGTTGGAGACATAGAAGTGCCCATCCAGATAGGTCCATGCACCTTCGATATAACCTTTCAGGTCATGAACATTAATTCGGCCTACAGCTTCTTGTTAGGGCGTCCCTGGATTCACTCAGCTGGAGTGGTCCCATCATCATTACACCAAAAACTTAAATTTGTGGTCGACCGCAAACTAGTAATCATATCTGGACAAGAGGATATCTTAGTGTCAAGACCCTCTTCAATGCCCTACATAGAAGCAGCAGAAGAGGTTTTTGAGTCATCATTTCAAGCTTTTGAGATTGCAAATGCCACAACTTTGTACGGAGAGATAGGGAAAATGGAGCTGCAACTTTCAAAACTCTCCTTAACAGGAAGCAACCAAAGCCTCGAAAATTTGTTGAATATGTCGAAAAATATGAAGAGGTTTGGTTTGGGATATAAACCAAGCAAAAAAGATATGATTAAAGCACACAGGCAGGAGAAAGAAAAACGACTGGCTAGATTGGAGAACTGTGAGCCGAAGTATCAAATGAATATCATTCCTCATCTTCATGATACCTTCATCTTTGCTGAAATAATTCATTCAGAATCTCAAGACCCTGCAGTCATGGCTATAATCGAACAGAAAAAAGAAGCCGGTCCCTTAGTTTATCTGTGCCCAGAAGACTTCGAACTCAATAATTGGACTGTAATGGAGTTACCATCATTTGTTAATGAGATATCAAAGTAATTTTTAAACTTTTTGTTTGTTTTTTGTTTTGATGATTTATGTGTTCTATGTCAATATTTCATTTGTTAATGAAGAAGCATTTTTTTTTCCTTTCTTTCCTATCATCCAATGAATCTCTCTTGTGTCTACTTCTTTTAGCATTGATTTCATTTATTCCATTCCTTCCTTTTACCTTCTTTCCTCACACTGAATAATCTCTTTCTTAAACAGCGAAATTGGAATTGAAAGCGTTAATGATCTTAAATACGAACTTGATTCTCCTACATACGATGTTGAGTCCAATGAGAGAACAAGTGGTAATGAGGAAGATCTAGAACTTACTCCTGAATTGTTGAGAATGATTGAAGAAGAAGAGAGGATATTGGGACCACATGAAGAGTTGATAGAGACGATTAACTTGGGATCTCAAGTAGAGATTAAAGAAGTTAAAATCGGGACCAACATGTCTGCTGAAAGCCGTCAAGGGTTAATAACATTGCTTCATGAATACATTGATGTTTTTGCCTAGTCTTATCAAGATATGCCTGGTTTAGACACAAGTATTGTGGTGCATCATTTGCCACTTAAGCCTGAATACAAGCCAGTGAGACAGAAGTTACGCAAGATGAAGCCAGACATGTTAATCAAAATAAAAGAGGAAGTCATGAAACAAATTGATGCAGGATTCTTAACAGTTGCTAATTATCCAGAATGGGTAGCTAACATTGTGCCAGTACCTAAAAAAAATGGACAGGTCCGAATGTGTGTTGATTATAGAGATTTGAATCGAGCAAGCCCAAAGGATAACTTCCCACTTCCTCATATTGATGTACTGGTAGATAATACAGCTGGATTCTCAACTTTTTCCTTTATGGATGGATTCTCAGGTTACAATCAAATCAAAATGGCACCTGAAGATCAAGAGAAAACTACATTCATCACATTATGGGGAACCTTTTGTTATAAGGTCATGCCGTTCGGATTGAAAAATGCTGGGGCAACCTACCAACGGGCCATGGTTACTCTCTTCCATGACCTAATGCATAAGGAGATCGAAGTGTATGTTGATGACATGATTGCTAAGTCAAAACCAGGGGAAGAGCATGCAACCATTCTCCGAAAGTTATTCGAGCGATTGAGAAAATTCAAGTTGAAACTGAATCCGAGTAAATGCACATTTGGGGTCACTTCTGGCAAGTTGTTGGGTTTCGTCGTAAGCCATGAGGGAATTAGAGTTAACCCAGACAAAGTCAAAGCCATTCTAGAAATGCCACCACCACGTACTCAAAAAGAAGTCAGAGGTTTCTTGGGAAGATTGAATTATATTGCAAGATTCATATCACATCTTACAGCAACATGTGAACCAATCTTCAAGCTACTTCGTAAGAACAATACATGCATATGGAATGACGACTGTCAAAAAGCATTTGAAAAGATCAAGCAATACCTATAAAACCCTCCTGTTCTTGTACCTCCAACTCCAAATCGTCCACTTATCCTATATCTTACAGTGACGGAAAATTCAATGGGGTGTGTACTGGGACAGCATGACAGTTCAGGCAGAAAAGAGCAAGCCATATATTATTTAAGCAAAAAGTTCACTGATTGCGAAACCAGATATTCTCTTTTAGAAAGAACTTGTTGTGCTCTAGCTTGGGCCGCTCGTCGTTTGAGACCATATATGTTGTACTACACAACATGGCTTATCTCAAAGATGGATCCTATCAAATACATCTTTGAAAAGCCGTCTTTGTCTGGTAGAATTGCTAGATGGCAGGTTCTTTTATCCGAGTATGATATTGTCTATGTTACTCGAAAGTCAATAAAAGGAAGTGCACTAGCTGATCATTTGGCCGAGCAACCTATAGACGATTATGAACCAATGAAATTTGATTTCCCTGATGAATTTGTCTCCACTATAATGGTGGAAAAAGAAATATCAGACTTGGAAACATGGACCATGTTGTTTGATGGGGCCTCCAATGAGTTAGGTCATGGGATAGGTGTTGTATTAATATCGCCTGAAGGAAAGTTGTTCCCTCTCACCGCCAAACTAAGTTTTGATTGTACTCATAATATGGCTGAATATGAAGCTTGTTCTATGGGTATCCAAACTGCATTGGATATGAAGATAAAGAAAACTTCGAGTCTTGGGAGATTCTATGTTGGTGATTCACCAATTGAGAGGAGAATGGGAAACAAGAGACACTAAGCTACTGCCTTATAAAAAGCTTATATTAGATTTGTCTCATAAATTTGAAGAAATCACTTTTGACTATTTACCAAGGGAGAGTAATCAGATAGCAGACGCCTTGGCTACGCTTGCAGTCATGTTCAACATAGACCCCAATCATGAGGTACAACCTATTAAGATGGGAAGAGTAGATGTTTCAGCCTCCTGCATGAATATAGAAGAAGAGTTTGATGACAAGCCGTGGTTTCAAGACATCAAACATTATTTGAAATGTGGAACCTATCCTCTGAATGCCTCAGAAAATGACAAGCGCACACTTAGAAAGTTAGCAATGAAGTTCTTCCTAAATGGAGAAATACTTTACAAAAGAAATCATGATATGGTACTTCTAAGATGTGTAGATACAAATGAAGCCAACACGATTATGAAAGAAATTCATGGGGGAATTTGCGGCACCCATGCAAATGGACACATGATGGCCAGACAGGCATTAAGGGCTGGCTATTACTGGTTAACCATGGAAGCTGACTGTATCAAATATGCCCGAAAATGCCACAAATGTCAGATTTACGCAGATAAAGCTCATGCTCCAGCATCTCAGTTGCACGTTATGACGACACCATGGCCATTTTCCATGTGGGGAATGGACGTTATAGGCCCTATTGACCCAAAAGCCTCAAACGGACATCGATTCATCTTGGTGGCAATAGATTATTTTACCAAATGGGTAGAAGCAATGTCCTATCGAGAGGTGACGAAAGGAGTTGTGATCAAATTCATCAAGAAAGAGATTATATGTCGCTATGGTCTTCCTGAGACCATAGTATCTGATAATGCACGAAATCTGAACAATAAATTGATGACTGAGTTATGTGAGCAATTCAAGATCAAGCATGTCAACTCAACTCCGTATAGACCAAAGATGAATGAAGCAGTGGAAGCTGCCAATAAAAACATAAAAAGGATTGTGCAAAAAATGACGGTGACGTATAAAGATTGGCATGAAATGCTTCCTTTTGCATTACATGGATATCGCACATCGGTTCGCACTTCAACTGGGGCAACACCATTTTCTTTAGTTTATGGTATGGAAGCTGTTCTTCCCATTGAAGTGGAAATTCCATCATTAAGGGTCCTCATGGAGACTAATTTAGAAGAGGCTGAGTGGATCCAAAACCGCTATGAGCAGCTCAACTTTGTTGAAGAAAAGAGATTGACAGCATTGTGCAGAGGTCAACTTTACCAAAGACGAATGATGAAAGCCTATGATAAGAAAGTGCGTCCTAGAGTATTCAGAGAAGGGGATTTAGTCTTAAAACGAATTCTTCCTTTTCTAAAAGATCACCGAGGCAAGTGGACCCCAAACTATGAAGGACCATTCGTGGTGAAGAAAGCTTTCTCTGGAGGAGCTTTAGTCTTGACTAACATGGATGGTAATGAGCTGCCAAGTCCAGTAAATTCAGATCAAGTTCGAAGATATTATGCATAGGCTACTTGTGTATCAAAGGATTCAGCAAAGTTGCGGGAATTCAACAAGTGTCTAGGAGAATTACGCTTCAATTTCTATATCATGTTTAAGAGGTTACTTTTGTCTCAAGTTCTAGAACCTTAACATTGACACATATGTCTATTGAATTTTAGTCATAAATCAAAGCTCCCTTCTTGAAGCATGGCATATCTTGTCCATTTTTCTCCCCCACTCTCCATAATATCTCCTCAACTATGAATGTTTGGCATGTTTACCTTTATTATCATTACAATTGAATAAACAAAAAGTTACATAAACGCGATATTTCAAATCAATGGTGGTAACTTAAGCGATTCGATATGAAATACATATGTCCAAACAAAGAATCCAAAGGCAATATTTTTCCAAGAGCACCGTGATCATGAAGGTTGATGGAATGTCATCATGGAGGACAAAACCGTCATTTCAACATGACAAAGTCTTAAACTGGGGCAAAACCATTATTTTTCGTCTTCTCAAACTGGGGCAAAACCATTATTATCACAGGAGCAAAGTCGTTCTGGATACATTTTTGTTCATCAAACAAAGAGCAAGTTGTTTAGTGAGTTCATGATCCAATTAAGGTCTATTACCAAGGGTGATGTGAATGGGGTGCTCGAGCTATCAAATATCTTTTAAAGAAATCTGTATCATAGTTTTCGAATAGTGCTAAATCTTCATCCCATGCATTCAAGCATTCAAGTTTAGCGTGCATTGCAAAGAAAATTTATTTTCAGTTAAATCGAACCTGACAATTCAGTCGAGGTCGAAGCCTGTGTCAATCCAGGTCCATTTCCAGTTTTTTTTTCTTTCTTTCGATTAAATCAAACCCGACTATTCAGTCGAGGTCGAAGCCTGTGTCAATCAAGGTCCATTTTCATTTTTTCTTTCGGTTAAATCAAACTCGACTATTCAGTCGAGGTCGAAGCCTGTGTCAATCCAAGACCATTTTAATTTTTTTCTTTTGGTTAAATCGAACCCGACTATTCAGTGAGGTCGAAGCCTGTGTCAATCCAGGTCCGTTTTCAATTTTTATCTCGGTTAAATCAAACCCGACTATTCAGTCGAGGTCGAAGCCTGTGTCAATCCAGGTCTGTTTTTAGTTTTTCTCTCTGTTAAATCGAACCCGACTATTCAGTCGAGGTCGAAGCCTGTGTCAATCCAGGTCCATTTTGATTTTTTCTTTTGGTTAAATCGAACCCGACTATTCAGTGAGGTTGAAGCCTGTGTCAATCCAGGTCCGTTTTCAACTTTTATCTCGGTTAAATCGAATCCGACTATTCAGTCGAGGTCGAATCCTGTGTCAATCCAGGTCCATTTTAATTTTTTCTTTTGGTTAAATCGAACCCGACTATTCAATGAGGTCAAAGCCTGTGTCAATCCAGGTCCGTTTTCAATTTTTATCTCGGTTAAATCGAACTCGACTATTCAGTCGAGGTCGAAGCCTGTGTCAATCCAGTATGTTTTAAGTTTTTCTCTCGGTTGAACCAAACCTGACTATTGAATTGTGGTCGATACCTGATTCAAATTCTTACCAAACAAATCTTTGCCTCCCTAGTACTTAGTCTCTTTCCTTTGTCTACCCTTTCAATCCTTCAAGGATACACAAAGGGGGGCAAACTGTAGACACCGTATTTGGTCCGGCTTGATTTTTAGTAATAATGTTTGAAGGTTTCCAATATTTGGTGGTCAATTTGATTTTTCTTGTATGTCAACAAGAGCATAGCTCAACTGGCATAAAGTCGCATTGATAACCACGAGGTTTGTGGTTCAAACCCCTCTTCTCACATGTTTTTATCAAAAATTCGTTTTTTTTTTATTTATTTATTTATTTTTTTTTATTTTTTTGGTCTTCCCCATTCCTATTCAAGGGGAAGTTTACCTATTCAAAAGTCTTTCCATGGCTCTCATTTTTTTATTTTTTTATTTTTTTTCTTTTTTCCACCATTTTCTCATCCATCGTCCCCCTAATTTAGTAACCCTTCAAGTATAAAAAGGGGGGAGATGGAGGATGAAAGGGACGGAAAACAAGAAGAAGGAGAGGAAGTTTAGAGTAAAAGTGAGCTTGAGAGAGTTTAGGCATTTGGGAGAGTTTAGGCATTTGAATAAGAGTATAGCTTAGAGAGTGATAGAAAAGGAGAGAAAAAAAGAGAAGAAGTTTAGAGTAAAAGTGAGCTTGAGAGAGTTTAGGCATTTGAATAAGAGTTTAGCTTAGAGAGTGATAGAAAAAGAGAGAAAAGAAAGTGGAAGAGGAAAAGAGGAAAAAAGAGGGGGAGGAAGGAGTATACGGGGCGAGAAAACATTGGGTAAGAAAGAAGGAAAAAAAAAGGAAGAGAGAAGTAAAAAAGGTGGGGTTTTGTTTTTCTATTTCCTTTGTTTTTTGTTTTGTTATTATTGTTGTTGTTATTATTATTATTATTATTATTATCGTCATCATTATGATTATCATTTTTAATTTCTCTCTCATTTTAGTTCACTTTTTGCACTTTGCCAACTTCATTTTTTTAAACTTTATAATTTATTTGTTTTTTCCTTTCATTCTCCAAATTGCTTTAATCTAATCTTTAATTCTGCTTGGTCAATTTCAATTATTGTTATTGTTTTGATTTTCTTTTGAAAGGGATTATGGGAACTGAGTAATGTGCTTTCGTGGAGTCCAACTCCCGTGTAGGCATATGAAAATTCTCATTTTCCCTTTTAAAAGAATTTACTCTTTGAATAATTTTTCTTCTTTTACATCCTTTTTATTTTAAAAAAATATTTTTAGTAAACATAATCATGTACACCCATGTTCCTTTAATTAAAAGGGAGATTAGGCATGATTTATATTAAATTGGATATCCAACTCATAATGTTTAATCCTTGCTTTATTTCTAAAGTTAAGGTAAAAACGAATGAGACATCTTGTGTTCATTATTGCATTTTGAGTTTTTATTTTCATATTTATCATTTTTTTAAGAAAAATAAAATAAATGACTGTTTTTATTCATTTAATTGGACAATTTAAGATACTGTGGTAATCGTTTTCTTAAACGGGTGTTGTAGGGTGCTAATACCTTCCCTACACTCAAACGACTCCCGAACCTAATTTCTGGTTTTCTAAGACTAGTTTTGTTTTTTATTTTAAGGGTGACCAATCACACCCTCAATGATTGGTGGCGACTCCAATTTTCTTCTAAAAAACCCAAGAAAGGATGTCGGCCGCTCCGCGTCGCTATGACGTTGCGACAGGGTAAATATGGAATTAGACCAATTTTAGTTTGAAATCACGTGAAATCCGACCTAATTGAGATGGAAAATTTTTGGATCAAAACAAGATTTCAAATCATTTTGGATTTCAAATTCTATTTTTTTAATTCATACCAAACAACAAACAACGGAAATGATTTCAAATCCATTTTGATTTGAAATCTTTTCAAATCCGGGGTTTCCAAACAGGGGTTAAGAAATTTGATTTTGGAATTTGAAAACTAATTATGTAATTATCTGAAATTTAAAAGGGTATTTTGGTCTAAAACTGTTTTTCAGAAATCCTGGTCTTTTAATATAGTATAGATAGTATAGATATAGATATTAAATTACGAAATTTGATTATAAAATTTGAAAACTAATTATGTAATTATCTGAAATTTAAAAGGGTATTCTGGTAATTTTTTTTAGGAATCCTGACCCTTTAATATAAAATAAATAATATAGATATAGATATATAGATATAGATATTAAATTACGAAATTTGATTTTGAAATTTGAAAACTAATTATGTAATTATCTGCAATTTAAAAGGGTATTTTGGTCTATAAATGTTTTTGAGGAATCCTGACCTTTTAATATGGTATAGATATAGATATAGATATAGATATTAAATTACGAATTTTGATTATGAAATTTGAAAACTAATTATGTAATTATCTGAAATTTAAAAGATTATTCTAGTCTAAAAATGTTTATTGACCTTTTAATATAGTATAGATTTTTTTTCTCTAACTAATATTTTTTTTTTGAAGTCTAACTAATATTCTTTCTCTAAATATTTTCTTTCATGTCTCTAAATTTACCATGCTTATTTTTTCTCTAGAAAACATTTATATCTATTTCTCTAAATTTTATTTTGATGTCTCTACACATTTTTCTCTCTCTAAAAAAATCTCTTCATGTCTTTAAATTTTTAAAATTTGAAAACAAAAAACAATTATCAAACAAGTTTGGTTTTTTGTTTTTTAAAAACAGAAAAGAAAAAATAGTTATGATGCATATATGGTTTTTGTTTATCTTGTTTGACAAGCTTGAAACTTTCCCATGGTAATGAACATCTTTAGAAATATACACTCTTTAGAAATATGTTTGTCGGATAAGAAAAGTAAAAAAAAACAGCAATACTTCCACCTATAAGTTTCTTGATTTTGTTATCTACCTTCTTCCCATGTTTTTGTTAAGTATGACAACGATAATACTTAGGTCCCGTTTGATAGGCATTTGGTTTTTGAAAATTAAGCTTGAAAACACTTTCCACCTAAAAGTTTTTTGGTTTTGTTATTTACCTTATTTCCATGTTTTCAAAAACCAAATCAAGTTTTGAAGACTAAAAAAATTAATTTTCAAAAACTTGTTTTTGTTGTTGGAATTTGACTAGAAATTCAAATATGTCCTTAACAAAGATGAAAACCATCATATGAAATTTGGGAGAAAAAAAGCTTAATTTTAAAAAACCAAATGGTTGTCAAACACGGCTTAAGTATTACCAGTTGTTTGTTTTTGTTTTTTTTTTTTTTTTTTAAATAGTATTACCATTGTTGTTTTTCATTTTGCAATGATAAATTTAATGTATTTCAATTATGTTGCAATGATAAGTCCAATCAATTTGATTTTGTATCACCAAAATTTTATATGATTTATCAAAGTGCTAACAAACTTATCAAAAAAATGAACACATACACCATCACAATATTGAAAGACAAAAAAAGAATGGGGAACTACAATATATTTACAATACATTATTGCACTTGTAGATGACTTGTTAGGAAACCAAAAGGTTCATCTAATTTTAGAGAATGAAGGTTGCTGTTAAAACATTTGAAAAAAAAATGTTTGAAATATACAAATGATTTTTTTTATTAGTATTTTTTATTTTTTTTAATATCTTACCCTGTTGATAAATATTGAGTTTTTGACTTTTGAAAATTAAAGGGCTCGTTTGATAACGTTCCCGTTTCCTGTTTCTTGTTCCCGTTTCTCCTTTTTTAAGAAACAGACTTGTTTGATAACTCATCCCTGTTTCTTGTTTCTAAATTTCTAGAAACGTTTCTAAAAACGAGGCCAAATTTGAGAAACTACAAAATGTTGTTTCTCAAATTCTGTTTCTGTTTTTTTTTTCTCTATCTTTCATGCATGTATCCATCTCTCCCTCCCACTCCTACACCAATCTCTTCTCTTCCACTATTTTTTTTAACCACTTCCTCGTCTTTTTTTTTAATCTTTTTTCGTTATTTCGTTCTCTTTCCGTTTTTTTTTATTTTATTTTTTCGTTATTTCTTTCTCTTTCATTTTTTTTATTTGTGTTATTTCTTTTCTTTTTTTCCTTTTATTATGACCTCCACGATCTCAGACTACCGCCCACCATCGTTGACATCGGACTATCGATCATCGCCGACCAGCCGTCATTGTCAACCTCCGACTATCAACTGTCGTCGACAGACCGCCTCCGTTGAACTTCGACTATCGGTCGCCGCCGACCTCCATCGACCAACCGCCACAGACCACCTTCTACTACCGGTCGTCGCCGACCTCCGTCGATCAACCACCATTGTTGACCTCCGACTACCAGTTGCGGTCGTCCGCTACCGTCAACCTTCGACTACCGGCCTTTGCCGACAAATCGTCATCGTCGACCTCCTAATATCGCCCGCAACCGATCGCTACCGTCGACCTCTAACAACCGACCATTGTCGACCTCTACCGACCAACTGCCATTGTCCACCTCCGACTACCTGTCGCAGCCAACCACAACCGTCAACCTCCGACGACCGGCCACCATCGACCTCCGCTGACCGAGCGCCACCATCCACCTCTGACTACTGGTCGTCGTCGACCGGCCACCATTGTCGACCTCCGACTACCGGCCGCTGTCAAACTCTACTCACCGACCACCACTGTCGACCTCCGACTACTGGTTGTCGACCTCCACCGACCGACCGCCCCCGTCCACCTCTAACTACCGATCATCGCCGACCTCCGTCGACCGACCGTCGTAGTCAACCTCCCACTACCGGCCACAACCAACCGCAATCATCGATCGGTCGCCGTCGACTTCTGCCAACCGACTGCCACCGTGCACCTCCGACTGCCGGTTGTCGCCGACCTCCAACTACCGGCTGCGGTCGACCGCTACTGTCAACCTTCGACAACCAGCCGCTATCAACCTCCACTGATTGGCCTCCGTCATCTTACTGCTACTGTCGACCTCTGACTATCAGATGTCGCCGACCTGCCACTACCGTCGACCTCTGACTACCGGCAGGCAACAACCTCCATCAAACGACCGCCACCGTCGACCACCAACTACCGGTCGTCGTCGACACCGCTGACCAGCCTCCTCCAACTGACAGCTACCGTCGACCTCAGACTATCGGGCGCCGCCTACCTGCCACTACCGTCGACCTCTGACTACCAGCAACCACCGACCTCCGCCGAACGACTACCACCGTCGACCTTTGACTACCAGGCGCCGTCAACCTCTTATTACTGTCGACCAACCACCGCCGATTGGCCGCAGTTGTCGACCTCCGACTACCGGCCACCATTGATCGACGATTCCGCCGACCTCCGCTCTGTTAACCAGTTTCCACCGACAGACCGTTACCATCAACCTCCGACTACCTTGCGTCGTCGACCAACCACCATCGTCGACCTCCGACTACCGAGCGTCGTTGAACCCTATTGACCAGCCTCCACCGAATGACCGCTACTGTCGACCTCAGACTATTGGGCACCGTCGACCTCTAACTACCGACAGCCGCCAACGTCCATCGAACTACTGCCACCGTCGACCTTCAACTACCAGCCACCACCGACCAACCGTCACCGTCGACCTCTGACTACCGACCTTCGTCGACCGACTGCCACCGTCGATCTCGGACTACTGTCAACCTCCGACTACTGGGCGTCGTCGACTAGCCGCTACCGTCGACCTCTATCTATCAGGCGCCGCCGACCTCTGCTGAACGACAATTATCGTCGAACTCTGACTACTGGGCACCGCCGATCTTCGTCGACCTCCGACTACCGGTCGTGGTCGACCTCCGCTGATCGACCTTCGCCGACTGACCCCCACCGACCTTCGTTGACCAGTTGCTACAGTCTACCTCTGACTACCAGATGCCACCATCGACCTCCGACTACCGGCTGCCACTATCGTCGTCAACCGAAACTTGTTCCTTTTTTTCTTATTTTCGACAACCGCCACCACGCGCCGACGACTTTTCCAGCATTCGCCGCTGACTGTCTGCATTCGCTCAGTGGTCAAAGGTCGGTAGCGATGACCGATGATCAACGATGGCGGGTGATCGGTAACAATGGTGGTAGTGATGAGGAAGAAGAAGGAGAAATAAAAAAAATAATAGTAGAAAATTAATATATTTTTATATTATATGTACTAAATTTTATTTTAACTAAAAAAACAAGAAACAAGAATCGGTTATCAAACACATTTTGTGTTTCTATTTCTTTTTTCAGAGAAACAAGGAATAAAAATAGTTATCAAACATGTTTCTGTTTCTACTTCTTAAAAAACAAGAAACAAGAAACAGGAAACAAGAAACCAAAAACCAGAAACAGGAAACGAGAACGTTATCAAACGGGACCTAAGTTTACAAACACTACTTCATTTCTATTTATAAGTTTCTTTGTTTTGTCATATACCTTCTTTCTATGTTTTCGAAAACTAATTAAAGTTTCGAAAAATAAAACGAAGTAGGCTCTGTTTGATAATCATTAAGGTCTTATTTGGTAACCATTTGATTTTTGAAAATTAAGCTTATAGCTTCCACATTTGCTTTCAAAAACTTGTTTTTGTTTTTGGAATTTATGTCTAAGAATTCAAATGAGACGGCTACAAATATGAAAACTATTGTAAGAAATTCGAGAGAAAACAAAAACCAAATGGTTATTGAATGAGACCTTGATTTTCTATTTTTGAAAATTAAGCTTGTCAGTATTATTTCTACTTACAAGTTTCTTTGTTTTGTTATGTACCTCATTTCCATGTTTTCAAAAATCAAGTTAAGTTTTGAATTTTTTTTTAAAGGCTTCATTTGTTAACCATTTGGCCTTTTGGTTTTATGATGATTAAGTTTGTTTTCTCCCGATTTCCTTATAAAGGTTTTCATTTTTGTTAAGGTAATATTTGAATTATTAACCAAATTAAAAAAAAAAGTTTTTGAAAATTAAGGTACTGTTTGAAAACTATTAGATTTTTAGATTTTGGTTTTTGAAATTTAACTCATTTTCTCCTAATTTTTGTACAATGATTTTCATCTTTGATAAAGAACACATTTGAATTCTTAACCAAATTCAAAAAACAAAAAACAAAAATTTGAAAACTATTTGTTTTAAAATTCCAAAACTTACCTTGATTTTTGAAAACATCGAAAGAATGTGAAAAAAAAATCATATAACTGAAGTAGTATTTATGAGTTTAATACTCATTTGAGTGACCACATGTAGAGTAAGGAGATTCAAACCACAGATTTCTGGATCATTAGTACACATGAGCTATGTTCATGTTGGCTATTAGACGATTGAAACTTGAAAGTTTGAATCTCAACACCGATATTCAAATTAACCTGATTGTTGAGGGTATGTGCCAATTACCGCTAAGCTATGCTAACTACCACTGTAGTCGTAATTCACAGCACAATATTTTATTTTTCTTATAAAAAAAAAAAACTAGTTTTCCATTTTGCCCTATTACTCAAAGTTAACAAATAAAAAAAAAAACACAAACGAAAAAGAGGTGAAATAGGGAGAAGAGGTTAGAGAGGGAACCGAAAAATTGAAGAGAAGTTGGAGAGTTTTTATTACTCTCAGTCGGAACTATCAAACCTTTCTTCTTTCCACCTTTCTTTCTCATAACTCATTCTAGGGTTTTGGCGTAGGGTTTTCGACGTCCGTTTCTCCATCAAATCAAAGCCAGTCACGATGCACGCTCCAGTTCTCGTTCTCAGTTACTCCCTTTCTCTCATTTTTCATTTCCTTTTCTTGCATGATGATTTCCTTTTCTGTTTCTTAGATCTCGAATCATACGGGGACTGTGTCGGTTTTTCCACCTATTTTTAATGTTTTCTCATCGTTTCGGCTGTTCGATCCATCTTCGTCTCCTTTTGTTTCTGTTTTTCCCTGTCTAAGACTCTTAACCTGTTTTGTATGTTGCTGAATTGAGCAGAAGATTCTTTAAAACGCGAGTCTGGAAGCAAGGTTCACCATGCTAACATCCAGGCTTCTAAGGTTTGTGGAATTTTCTTCTCCACATTTTACTTTTATGTGAAGTTCGTTCCATTTTATAGCATTTTCACTTGTCTTGCAGGCTGTTGCTGATATTATTCGTACCACGTTGGGGCCGAGATCTATGCTGAAGATGTTACTTGATGCTAGTGGAGGTCTGTCTATCTTTTCCCCTTCTGGGCCAGTTGAAAAATGAAACTTTTTTGAGATAATATTTTGTCACTGTTTAATTGTTCAAAGTATATGAAAATTTAAATCCAACATGATTTTTGTTAATTTTGTTTCTTTGTACTACTAGTCATTTCCTGACTACTCTCTTTGGATTCAACAGGGATCGTTGTCACCAATGATGGAAATGCCATTCTCCGGGAATTGGATATTGCACATCCAGCAGCAAAAGCATGTTTTCTATCAATGTTCTTTTTCTCTATTTCTTACCTTGTACCCTTGTATTGTTTGCTATGTTTCTTTTGCAATTTTCTTTTTATGTTGCCAAATTAGGCTTGTACCTGTTCTTTCTCTCCTTTTTTACTTTGCTGATTGATCCTTTACCGATCCGGCATGACCTGCATTTTTGCTGTGCTGACAGTCGATGATTGAACTTAGCCGGACACAAGATGAGGAAGTAGGAGATGGAACTACATCAGTTATTGTGCTTGGTATGTGTTGGGCCAGTGTGTAATGCTTTATTTTTGCAACAGAGCAATTAACCATTGATCTATTCTGAGTGGTGTTTCCGAATTTGTTTTCTTGTATCATACACACACATTTTAATTTTTAAATTTTGAACATTGAAGCTGGTGAGATGCTCCATGTTGCTGAGGCCTTCATTGAGAAAAATTATCACCCAACAGTCATTTGCCGGGGTAATTTACTTTTTCCAGCCAGTGGTTTCATCTTGGATATTGATCATAATGTGATCCTTACCAGTTTTAATTTGCTCTGTTATAGCCTACAATAAAGCACTCGAGGATGCACTTGCTGTGCTTGATAAAATAGCAATGGACATCGATGTGAAGGATCGTAAGTTACTTCAATATCCTTATACCTTTCAGCTGTCGAGCGAAATGGCTACCACATAATCATGTCTACTAACTTAGACACCAGATGCTGTAATTACTCAATATCATAACCAAAGAAAAGATTGTTGCTTCAATATATTTCCTCTCAAACAATCACTGTTTTTTTTTCATCAAAGTGAATGTGACACTAATTGGTAAAGTCTCTACCTTACTGATGACTATCGTGTGGCAGGCACTGCTATGTTGGGGCTGGTCAAAAGCTGCATAGGCACCAAGTTCACAAGTCAATTTGGAGATTTGATTGCTGTAAGAATCTTAATTCCTCTGCCTTGTTGACATTGTTGTGCAATTTCATTTGACTATATATTTTTCTATCTTATATGTGAATCATGAGGAAGTTGGAATATGCTCCATCTCTATTATAGGGCTTTGCGAATTAGCTGCAGAAGGAAACTTAAAATGTTGAGTGTTCAGTTGCTCCCTGATTTACTCATTCTATGAGGACACCGGATTTTTAGGTTCAATGTTAAATTTTTGGGAGGGACTTGTCTAGGCCTGTTGCAAGATTTATTTTCATTGTGCAAAATGTATTAGTTTTGTTTAGGCAATTAGAAGATTATTTGTAGATAAGTATATTTTAACTTTTGATATTTCAAGGGTTTCTTCTTTAATAATATTGAAGATTAAAGAATGTCTAGGCTGGTTGAGTTAATTCCCTACCCAGATAAGCTTCACGTATAACTTGTGGAATGTTGAGGTTTTGTATATTTAGCGATGTCATTGGTCAATTTCCAGGATTTAGCAATTGATGCCACTGCAATTGTCGGTGTTGATCTTGGCCAAGGCTTACGTGAAGTAGACATCAAGAAGTACATAAAGGTTGAGAAGGTTCCAGGTGGTCAGTTAGAAGATTCAAGGGTTCTTAAAGGAGTGATGTTCAACAAAGATGTTGTTGCCCCCGGAAAAATGAGAAGAAAGATTGTCAATCCACGTATTATTCTTCTCGACTGCCCCCTAGAATACAAAAAAGGTGAAAACCAGACAAATGCTGAGTTGGTCAAAGAGGAAGATTGGGGAATCCTGCTGAAAATGGAAGAAGAGTACATAGAAAATATCTGCGCACAGATAATCAGATTCAAACCTGACCTGGTTATCACAGAGAAGGGCCTTAGTGATTTGGCTTGCCATTATCTGAGTAAAGCTGGTATCAGTGCGATCAGAAGGTTGAGGAAGACTGACAACAATAGAATAGCCAAGGCGTGTGGTGCTGTAATTGTGAATAGACCCGATGAGTTACAGGAATCAGATGTCGGCACTGGTGCTGGATTGTTTGAAGTTAAGAAGATAGGGGATGAATTCTTCGCATTTATAGTGGATTGCAAGGATCCAAAAGCTTGTACTGTGCTCCTGAGAGGTGCTAGTAAAGATCTTTTGAATGAAGTGGAAAGAAATTTGCAGGTAATTTAATTTTACAACGCAATGTTGGGAGGATCTTTTTGATGTTCTTTCCCATACTGAGCATGTCTGTTATTTTCTTGATTCAGGATGCCATGTCTGTAGCAAGGAACATAATAAAAAATCCAAAACTTGTTCCTGGCGGTGGTGCGACTGAGTTGACTGTATCTGCTACACTGAAGCAGAAGAGTTCTTCTATCGAAGGCATAGAAAAGGTAATCCTCAATCCTTCTCGGAATTTGTTGTCCTCTCTTTTCTTGAAATGTGGAAAACTTATAATCTACCTTTTTAGTATGCATAATATTGGCTATTACCCTTCTAATAGAAAACTGTCTTGATTGTTCGTTGTGGATAAGTATTTTGGACCTACCCTTGTACTGAGTGGGCCCATTATTTTGCCAATTTTAGGGAGTCATTGTTCTTCACATGAACTAAAGCATGCCCCTCACATGATTTGCTTGGTTAACTGCGATCTTATGGCTGCTGTCTTAGTTTGTGGTTGAATTGCAATTTTTTTGTCCTGTGATTGAAACAGTGGCCTTATGAAGCTGCTGCCTTGGCTTTTGAAGCCATACCACGAACTTTGGCTCAGAATTGTGGGGTGAATGTAATACGAACCATGACAGCATTGCAAGGAAAGGTATTGAACTTCTTGTGTAAGATATGATATGTTGGAGCCGGAGCCTGGAGGCTTCATTTTAATTATGTGTTCATTTTTCTGATTTCCTGCCACTTTTTTTAGCATGCCAATGGTGAAAACGCATGGACGGGCATAGATGGTAACACTGGTGAAATCACTGATATGAAAGAGCGTAAGGTATAATTTTCTTTTCCTGGCCCATAAATTTCCCTCTACCAAGGGTAACTATTATAATAAATTAGGCCTCCTCTTTATTGTCCTTTGTCCAAAAATGGGAATCAATTCCCGAGGTTTGAAAATTGTAAATATAGGGACTGCGGTCAGTTCAACTAGTTTGGTCGGAAATCTATGCCTATTTTAGAGATAGCTGACTTGAACACAGCAACTTATGTTGTTGAGTACTGAGTAGTCGAACCAATGTTCTCTTATGTTGTTGAGTTTGAGTAGTGTGACCGAAATCGTGTTTGAATTTAATAATAATTCAGAAGAAAGAGTTCTATTTTTCTCTTTACTCTTATATCCGTGCTGTTCTGATGAGTACGGCTTTTGAATTGAATTGTTGAATTGAATTGTTTTCCTGACTGAGCTAACTGTTGCACTTTATCATGTTGGCTTATTCAGATTTGGGATGTGTATAATGTCAAGTCACAAACTTTTAAGACAGCCATAGAAGCTTCCTGCATGCTGCTGAGAATTGACGACATTGTTAGCGGTATTAAGAAGAAACAGGCACCTGGCGCAGGTCCATCAAAGCCACAAATTGAGACGGAAGCTGATGCAGATAATGAGCAAATTCTCCCAGAGTAAATTTTTGGTCCAACTGCACTTTAACTCAGAGTTCTTCCATGTATTTTGGGGTCAGTTTTCTTAGCTCTCCAATGACGTTTTCGAGCTAGCTAGCGATTTGGGTGGGTTCAATTCTTCAGAACTTCAAAGGTTCCTTGTGTTTTCTTAGGTTGGGACTTCTGAAATATGGTTAGCGGATGAATACAATTTTGTTACCACCGTTTTGTTTTGGGGTTGATGTTTGAGAATTCAGAATAGTGATTTAAAATTTTAATTTTATACATGGGATGATGATTCATGAGACCTAACTTTGTTAATTTACTCCTTTGTCTACTAAATAGGTCTAGAAGTGTGCCTACCTGTACGCACAGAATAGAGTTGAGAATTTTGCCTTTGATGCACACAATACAAAGTGTCTTGTTTAGAAACTAAGTAGTTTTGGAAGGGTTTGTCAACATTTTGGCGTCCGTACTGTGTGATTGAATTTGAAATTGTTTGCATAATCTGATGTTTTTTTCCCTCCCTCTTGTTCTGTGATAATTCTGAGGTTGCTATTTCATGTAAGTGTTTTTTGGGATTGGTAGTAAAAGGACGAGAATTTAACATTCTACTTTTAATCGAAACATCAATCTGATTTGCTCAACGATAAACACAAGTCTGAGTTTTACCAGATTAGACCTATGGGATTTAAAGAATGGTGGAAAGAATCAAATCAATCAACCGATTGAATTTCTTAATTAATGAGTTCTTATTTAATGACCAAGTTTGTTTTTTTTATTTATTGAAAGATATTGAGTTGCACTCTTGTACTTACTCTAGAGGTGGTTTTCTTTTGTCTTAATTTTGTAATTGTATATTTTCCTCATTTTAGTACAGTCGGTTCTCTAATTATATATTCTAATAATCAAATTATTAACTAGGATTGGTGAAATCTCATTGTTTCAGTTTTGAATTAATGCTTTAAGGAATTAATCCTAAACAAAGCATCTTGTATCAATTTCAACCATAAATTTTCAATTTTATTAAATTGAACTTCAAACTTAGCAAGTTGTATCAATTTTAATAATGGACTTTCAATTTCTTCAAATTGAACCTCATATTTAGCCACTTATATCAATTTTAATCCCAAACTTACATACATATTGTAATGTAAATCTTCAGTTACTCTTTTTTTGAACCTCCATTAAAACACGTAATTAAATATTTTTTTTTCATTTTTCTTTTTGTAGTTTACATTGCACCTAAGTTCGTTTCTTGTAAGAAATTTATTGGATTTTTTTTTATTTGAATAAACTTTTTGCCGTTGAGAAGTACATGAGTTTCCTTTCATTTTCTTCTTATTGTGTTTGTGAGTTTTGTTGCTTTTTTTAGTTGCTTACAGGAATGTGCAATTGTGAGATGATAAGAAAGCCATTTTGGAGGTTTTTTTTTTTTTTTTTTTTTTTTTTTTTTTTTTTTGTCAAGGATTACAAAAGTAAATCAATTTTAGAGTTTTTTTTTTTCAAACATTTGAAGGTTTTTCTTATTGCTAAGAACTTGGTAAGGACTTATTTTCCTTGCTAATTAGAACATGCAAGTCTAGGAAATCAAAGGAAAGCAATTTCATTTTTCTTTTTTCATATTTGTTGAATTTTTTTTAATAACTTTGTGATTTTTTTTAGGGCTAAAAAAAAAAAAATAAGAAGAATAAGTCTAGAGTGTTTGATTTCTTAAAATAAAGAGTTTCTCCAACAAATTTCTTATAAAAAACCAATGTAACTCATGTGTAATGTGATTTTCTTTTTTAAAAAAGGAGAAAATTGTCAATCACATGCTTTAATGGTGATTCAAATGGAAAATTAACTGTGTGTCTACATTGCAACACTTGTGTAAGTTTAGGGTTAAAATTGATACAATCTACTAAGTTTAGGGGTCAATTTGATGAAATTGAAAGTTCAATGTTAAAATTGATACAACATGCTAAGTTTAGAGTTAAAAATGATTTTTTCCCATTTTTTTAAAATGAGCACTCTTTTTGTGTTGATTGGACAATTGAAAATTCTTGCTGCTCATCCTTTTATTTTATTGGGTAAAATATCATTTTAGTCCCTCATGTTTCAGATTCGTTTCCAATAGGTCTTTATGTTTCAAAATCGGACAATCAAGTCCCTACTGTTTTAGAAATGTTTCTATTGAGTCCCTCCACCGTTAATTTTTTTAACGAAGGTGACGTGACACGTTTAAAAAATAGAATATTAAAATTTTAATTAAAATAATAAAATAATAATTAAAAAAAAACCCTTCATTCTTCTCCTCTCTCTCCCCACCCCGAAACCTCTCCTTTCTTCCCTTTTTTTTTTGTTCTCGTTCTTCTTCTCATCGCCGCCCGGTGACGGTACCGCCGTTCTCCACCTCCATCGACTCCTCCTCCCAAGACGCCACCGCCGCAGCCCTCTGTCCCCGCCCTCCACCACCACCTTTTCCTCCGGCTCATCTCCTTCTTCACTTTACCGTCGCCGCCTTCTTCTACATCGCCGACATGACCATCCCCGCCTCTTCGAACCCCAAATCCGCCATCCGCTTTTCTTCTTCTTCTTCGTTGTCGCCGCCTAGAACACAAGAAAAATCAACAACTTCTTCAAAATCCCATAAAACCAGAAAAACTCACTTCCTCCTTCAAAATCAGATCTGAAATTAAAAATTGAGGGAAAAAAAACCCACGCCTCCGATGTGCCGGCGACAACGAAAAATCCGAGCCCCACTCCCACTAGAACCAGGTTCTTATCGCCCTAACTTGCGATTAATTTTTCTGGGGTTTTGGGATTTTTTGTTTTTTTTAATCTGGGTTTTGTTTTGATTTTGATTTCTTTGGTGTTATTTGTTTGTTAAAGATGTGAACTGGTTATCGCTGCCAATGGAGGTGCTATTGAAAAACTGGCATTTGGGCTTCTTCAGCCATTTATCTCCCACCTCAAATGTGCTAAAGATCAGATTTCTAAAGGGGTTACTCCATTACTCTTCGCGCTATTTCCAAATCTATTCCCAAATCCGAAAAAGGTGATGGATTGAAGGGGAAGGAGGTGGGAAAGGGATTTGGTGGATGGATGAGAGTGAAGAAATGGAGTGGTGGTGGTGGAGAGCGGCAGCGCCGGTCGGCGAGGAGGAGGTGGGAAGAAGAGAAGGTGAGGATGGAGAGAGTAAGGTGGGAGAGAAAGAGGGGAGAGTGTGGAGATTTCTTTTTATTTTTTTTAATTATTTATTATTTAATTTTAACTTATTATTTTTTTAATTTAAAAATTATTATTTTATTATTTGTAACTGCCACATCAACACCGTTATTTGTCACGTCAGCACCGTTAAAAAAATTAACAATGGAGGGACTTAATAGAAGCATTTTTGAAATAGTAGAGACTTGATTATTCAATTTTGAAACCTAGTGACCTATTGGAAATGAACTTGAAACATGAGGGACCAAAAAGGTATTTAACCCTATTTTATTTGTATTATTATTTATTTAAAAATGGGAGAGCAGACTATAAAGAGAGGTAGCGAGAAGAGAGATATTCTAAAAAACATATGATAATTCTTGCTGTCCAAGGAAGTAAATAATAGACTTATTGAATGAGTTTTTTTTTTTTTTTTTTTTTTTTTTTTTTTTTACAATATGTGGAAACCTAGTGACCTATTGGAAATGAACTTGAAACATGAGGGACCAAAAAGGTATTTAACCCTATTTTATTTTTATTTGTATTATTATTTATTTAAAAATGGGAGAGCAGACTATAAAGAGAGGTAGCGAGAAGAGAGATATTCTAAAAAACATATGATAATTCTTGCTGTCCAAGGAAGTAAATAATAGACTTATTGAATGAGTTTTTTTTTTTTTTTTTTTTTTTTTTTTTTTTTTTTTTTTTTTTTTACAATATGTGGAAACCTAGTGACCTATTGGAAATGAACTTGAAACATGAGGGACCAAAAAGGTATTTAACCCTATTTTATTTTTATTTGTATTATTATTTATTTAAAAATGGGAGAGCAGACTATAAAGAGAGGTAGCGAGAAGAGAGATATTCTAAAAAACATATGATAATTCTTGCTGTCCAAGGAAGTAAATAATAGACTTATTGAATGAGTTTTTTTTTTTTTTTTTTTTTTTTTTTTTTTTTTTTTTTTTAACAATATGTGGAGTTGGGGGATTCGAACCACAGACCTCTTGGTTATCAGTACAGTCTTATGCCAGTTGAGCTCATATTGGCACTCCTTTGTCTCTTGTTAGTACGGTTTCAACTAGCCTATTGTTCACTCTTACTGATTTAGGCTTATAAATTTGACCTTTTCATAAGGTTTTATGAGACAAATCAAGATAGTGATCCAACCAACATCGGAAGCTCAAACAACTCAATTCACATCAATCTCCAAATAAAGTTCATTATCAAGATTTTGAGGTATCCCCAACCTTTGAAGCTATGGATCTTGAATTGGTAGAGGTTCTATTTCACCAAAAAGCCATGGTGGTTGCACCAATTAAACCTCCCAATTGATTTAGAAGACACATGAGTTTTGGATAGTTTTTGGGGCGAATAGAATGAAATTGAGATCAAACTAAAGAGATAAGTTAGATGAATTAAGTTATCATACAATCGAAGACCATGAGATAAAGAGAACTTAATTCCTTTCTCAAGAATGAACAATCCACAAATAAATTGATTATACTTATCCAAATGTTCTAAGTTTAAACCCTCCATCGTCCAAATGAAAAATGGATAAAATTCATTACATAAAAGAAATGAATTAAACCATCTTTAAGATCGACAAATTAAAAGACTACTACTCCCAAATGTGATGCCATAAGTGATCGAAAAGAAGTTGCAAGCAAATAAAATAATCCTAATTAAGCCATATCATTGGCCAAAGTACACATACCTAGATTCCATTAGCTATATCCAAATATCTTCTAATTACAAATCTGCACATAAATTATCCAAAAAAATCATTATACAAATTTTGATGTTCGATGGTTGGACTTCATACTCTTATATAGAGATTTGATATAGCCCTATGCCTTGCACAGATATCAAATAACTATACAAATTCTTACACGTGTCAATGACAATAATTGAGTATGAAGAAATAGTTTCAAGAGTGGCCGACAAGACATTTATCTCTTTGAAAGGTTTCTTTTTAAAAAGTAAAGATTACGATAAGATTTAAAGGTTGGTGGGACAGAACCCCCACTTAACCTTATCTCTTCGGAATAAAGTAAAAGAAATAAAGACAAAAGGTACAATATTCTACAATACATAGCTGAAGAAAAGTAATAAAGATAGATGAGATATGTCTGCACGATCTTCAAATCTTATCATCTTATCTTTGATGTATGAGGTGGTGATGTCACCAAGCTTCTCTTGAATGACCTGGATTGAACTACCTTACATCGACAATATTGATCTTAATTTCTTAGGAATCCGATACATCGCAAGTCTTACTCGACTTCACCGCCATTACCGCCCTATGCATCTTTTTTGCTAGCAAATAAAATAATCCTAATTAAGCCATATCATTGGTCAAAGTATACATACCTAAATTCACCAAAACACTAATTTGCTTAATGATAAGCTAATTTTTCTAAAATCAATTATTTAAAAGCTGCAGCAATCATAAAAAAAAAAGCCCAACTTTATTACCCATTTATTTTAGAGAAATTTTGGTAGATAGACCGTTTTGGAGACATATTTTCATAAATGTCCAAAATTTTCGATATTTACAAGATTAGATTTTCGGATAGATTTTTGGACATTTATACCCTTGGTATTATCATTTATTCTCAAATAATATTAAAATCGACAATAATATATTTCATAAATGCCAACCGAATATGCTACATTTTAGGAAGGTTAATTTTCACCAAATCTCCTAAAGTAAGGAATGTTCCCATAATCGTGGTTCTCTCCTTCATTCTCGCGTGTCGTTTTGGTTTTATTTCCGGCCTATTCCCATTTATTTTCTTCTCTTTTCCAGCAGCCTTCCCTGTATTTTCTTATATTTTTCGGCCGCCTTTATCTTTATTTTTTCTCTTTTCCGGCAGCCATTGTCGTCGGTTTCGAACAGCAGTTATTAGTAAATTTGCTTTTTCGGACTGCATACAGAAGTTTCCCTACTATATTTAGGTTTTTTCTGTAGTTTTTCAGTGTTTTCGGACTTCATCGAGTGAGCCTCTACGTTCCGTTTTCCAGTCGTTTGAAGATGGGTACGTTTTCAGTTTTTATATTTGATATATGCGAACGGATATATCGTCTTAGTCTGTGTAAGTTTCGTATACAGTACACATTATAAACACGTTTTTATATGTATACGTTTAAGATTTTATATTTTATATATTAAGAGGGATATATCGTTTTAGTCAATATAAGTTTCGTATATATATTTCGTACACATTATAAACATGTTCTTTTATGGCTACGTTTTCAAATTTAATATTTAATATATTCAACAAGATATTTCATTTAAGTCAATTTCAGTTTCATTAAGAATATAAACTTTAAATTATATATTTTCATATTTTTTATATCGTGATTATATGCTGGGTTCGTTTGCCCATATGGTGAATATTAAAAGTCCAGGTTCGTTTAATATATACAACTGTTTCTTTTATATTTACCGTAAGCTATAATATATACAAATGTTGATATAATATATACTTGTTATTTGTATTCATTCAGGTTCAATAATTGAAAATAAGATTGATGCCGATGGAAGATTTCGATACTTTTTCATGGCGTTATCAGCATGCATTTCTGGTTGGAAGCATTGTCGTCCAATTATTTTTGTAGATGCATTTCAGAAGAATCTTCGTATGGGACTATTTGGGTCCCTAAAAGATTTCCAACAGATTGTTGTTCAGTGTCCCCTTGCTCTTCTGTTGTTATCAGTTGTGTTTGCTCAACCTCATCTTCAAATTCTTGTCCTACATTCCGCTCCACAGATTTTTGGCTTTGATCACCAGACATATTCCCAGTTATAGATTCCGAACTTTCTTTCTGCAGTTGAAATTACATAGTTAGTTAAATCAAATAATCATATCAGCCACTAATGTTTTTATAGGAAAGAACATACCTCCGAATATATTGTCAGAACCTCACATTCATTGCCTTTTTTAGTTGCTTTTCTACTAACCAAATTCAGAATCCTTTGACTCCTGCGTATATTTACATTCCCTCCCAGGTTCTTATATCTATCCATTCCCTAATAGTTTTTTTTTTTTTTTTTAATATTCGGGAGTATATGCTCAAAATCAGTAGTATAACATTTAAAATATTTCACCCCACCAGTAGTTACCACATAATCATATATGAATGGTATATACGATACAAAGTTAATTTATTGATGGGAAGATATGACATATTCAGTTATGAATGGTTTATCAATAGTTAATATATCCAGGGGAACATATGACATATTCGGTTATGTATATATCATTAACTATTTTATTTTTAATACTCCAGGATATTTTCGAGTCGAGTTATTATGTAGTAATCCCCTAATTCATATATTCTTAGTAACAGTTTATGTGTCCTATTGTTTATATCGTTCATATCAAGTGTAAATTTCTTATGTTTTATATATACATTCCACTATTTTTTTTGGGTTAAAACAGAGAATCATAATGCAAAATCAAGAGAATGCATGTAGATTTCAGCTTATAACCATGAATGTTTTTAGTTTTAGAAATCTTTAATGACGTTTATTTAACTATGTTGAAGAAGATTAAACCCTAGAAATTTTGCAACAGTGAAGAACCAAGGAAATTCGAAAAAACAGAGTGTCGACGATAAATGGACAGTGGGCGTGAAAAAACTCTAAATAATCGTGGGAATGTCGAGCATGAACTATCTATTTTGAAAAAATATACCAGAATGTAAACAATATGAAAAAAGCCCTAAAAATGTACCTTCTAAGTTCGAAATATACTAGAGGTTGTTTACAAACAGCTGCAAGTCTACTTCCAGAAATCTCTGCGTCTTCTTCCTCGCAAATCGCCGGAGAAACGAAGCAAAAATGGTGGGTAGTTCTGAAGCAAGAATCCAGGGTTTTTTTCGCCTCACCGATTTCGCGACTTTTCCTTTTCCGTTCAAACTCTCACACCCACGGTCTTCAAACTGAAAATGGGAAAGAATCGTGGTTTCCTTTTTTGGTTTTATTTTGTTTTTTTTTTTTAAATATTCAGTAGTAAAAATGAGGGCTTAAACGTAAAAAGGGTCTGATTTTTATGACAAAAATTTGGCCCATTAGGCTTTTTGTGTAAAAAATGAGAAACTTGGACAACTATGAAATATAGGGCCCTAATTTGGGCTATCTGTGTTCTTTTCCCTTTATTTTAAAAAGGGAAAAGTACATAGATAGTCCAAATATGGGTCCTATATTTCATAAATGTCCAAGTTCCCAATTTTTTACAAAAAGACTTAATGACCCAAATATTTTTCATAAAAATCATGGTCCTTTTACGATTCAGCCCTCATATACTCTACTAACCATTTAAATAAATAAAAAAAAAACCAAAAAAGGAAAGAACTGTTTCCTTCATTTTTTAGACCGTGGGTGAGAGAGAGAATGAAAAAGGAAAGGGCGTGCAATTGGGAGGAAAAAAACCCAAGATTTTTTCTTCCGTTCAACCCAAGATTTTTGCTTCGTTTTTTTCTTCCGTTCAACCCAAGATTTTTGCTTCGTTTTTCCGGCGATTTTGCAAAGAAGAAGACACAGGAAGTTTGGGAAGAAGACGGACCGTTGTTTGTAGAAATCCTTGGGTATATTTCGAACTTCAGAGGTATATTCTTAGGTCTAGAAATTGAAAAAGGAAGAAAACTCACAATTTGAAGCTTGCTTTTGAACCCACGATTTGTACCGGAATAGGCTTCGCTTTTTTCCGGTGATTTTGCGAAGAAGGCAACAAGCGAGCAAAGAAGACGAACCGCTGGTAGCAAAAAAAACGTCTGGTATATTTCGAACTTTCGAGGTATATTTCAAATAATCTGGTATATTGCTTCGAAATACCTAGTTCATGCGCTGTATTCCCACGAGTTTTTAGGGTTTTTTCTCGTCCATCGTCCCTAAGGCGTCAACACTCTGTTTTTTCATAATCCCTTTACTTCTTCACTACTGGTATATATGAATCACAAAATATATATTAGACACACATGGTTTATATATTCATCTGTATATATCATATTTTATATATTTCATTTTTTATATACCATATTCCTGAGTATACAGAAATATATACCACATGGTATATATGAAACATAAGTATATTGACATATGGTATATATTTCTGTATACTCTGGAATATGGTATATAAAATATGATATATAAAAACATGTTTATAATGTGCATATATGATACTGACATTAACTAAAACGATATATCCCTTTGAATATATATATATATATATATAATATAAAAACGGAAAACATGTAATATATACACCGTGACAAAACTGGAAATTGAACTGATAACGGGTGTGAAACACTGCTGACGTCGGAACAAAACCCACACTCGCCGAGAAACTCAAAAGCCGTGAAACGCAGATGCCGGTCGAAAAAAAAAAGAGGAAAAACCCACTCTCGCCGTGAATAAAATACCGTCGCGGACAAGAAAACCCACTCCCACCAATTTAACAAAATAAAATGTTGCCGCTTGAACAAAACCAACTCTCGCAGTGAAGAAGTTGCGCCAAATGAAGCTATTGCCGGTTGAAGATATCGTCGAGAAGAAAAAAAAAGAGAACAAAAGTTGAAAATATTCAAATCTATATGTATGAAAATATGAATTTAAAACAACCCATCCACCAAAATTTCTCTAATTTTTAAACAAAATCTTGGTTATTGGCTCAAAAGGGAATGGAATCTACACAACTGTTACAAAAATAGAAGAGGTCTATATAATAGCAAATATGGATCCCAATTTCAAATAAAACAAGCTATAAAGTGCAGAGTCGAATTTCATAATTACAAAGTTGTTAAAAATATGACAAAAAGGAAAAAGATAATTAAAAGCTTTGTAGCTTTTGCAAGATATCATGTGTAGCAGAAGACACAGATTTCACACGTAACTGTCTATTAGCGACTTCCTCATCTCGTCAACAATGGAACTTGGTTGAGCCTCTCTCAATTTGAAAACGCTTTCAATTACTGATAGTTCTGTGGCAGTGGTGTCCGAACCACAAAATGCAGTCCAGTCATTTGCTGTCAATCCAGCAGCAATCACTTCGCTTCCACGATTCACGGTTCCAGCAACTAAAGGGACCTGAAGAAGAGTCGATAGTTCGTCCAAATCTTCGATAGACGTATGTGGATGAACCTGCAGATGATTTGCACAAGCCCAAATTTCAGGGAATTTTTGTTACATGAAATCGAAAGACAAAGTTCGATATGAAACTACACTTGGTTAAAAAAAAGAAAAAAAACAGGGTGTGAAAATTACCAAGCCACCCCTATTTGTGAAGCTACAGTAGCTTCCCACGAGTACGTTACCAGCAACTGTCTGCCTAAAGACCTCTACTCCAAGAACATCAGCAATGAGCTCTTCAGTTTCCTGATCAAAGAAGGAGAAAATGTTTCTATCAGTAGAAGAATAGAAAAGGCAGTCTTAAGTTCCGTATGTATAACTCTCTAAAAAATCATCAAAACAGAACACTCCACTCAATGTGTCATTATTCTGTACAATGTCCAGTCTTTATTTGGATATGTGTTCAACATTGACACTCTGTTCAGAAGATTACCCATACTGCTCAAAAGAAGCCACTGCTTCCTCGGCGGGTATAAGATTTTCTATTGAATTTTTTTCAAGGTACTACAATATTACAGAGATATGAAATGCCCAGGTTGAAAAGGGAGAACAATGTTCATAAAATGCAAGCTAAACAATCTGACAGTGATGTAGTAAATGGTTTAACTTAAATTTCTACTAGAAGCATGATTTTAAGTGAAAGAAATAAGAAAAAAATACCCGGTCAAGATCAGTATGTGTGAGAGCAACATGATCATTACAAGCAATGGTATTCCCCAGAGCAGACAGTCTCTCTTGTATACGTTGAACAACAACTTGATCAGGTAGGCTGTTTCTCAAGTGCTGGAGTTCTTCAAAAGGCAAATAATAGGAACATAATGTCAATTGAATAATTTGGCAACACAACATCATTATATATTAACATAAATTAGAGAATATCTATAAGAGTTGAACAAAGTCAGCACAAACTTAATCTCCCGATGTATCCTCACAAAAGGAACTTGTATAGACACAAATTTAACAATACAATTCCTACAATTTCAGACATCATGTGCAAGACATGAATTCATTATTGCATACTGACGAGTAGCTGTGGATAAAATATCCACAAACCTGTGGATATTTTATTTCTCATCCTAACAGCCACAAAAATATAAATAGTTCTGAGAAACATATATGAAGGGAAGAAAAGGGAAGCAGTGAAAAACAACTGCCGAAGTGTTAATTTAGAGATGTAGAAAAATGGCACTGCATATCAATTTGGTAGCGATAGCTCAAATTACATCAGAAATGTTAAGGCTTCACCAACTTCACAAAAATAGAACCTCCATACAGATGTACAGAATTTAATAATTCTATCAATAATCAGAAACCTTGATCAAGATGGTAACCATTTACAATTGTATCATGTTAACGGCCAGAATCAGACATCAATAGTACAAAAAAAAATTTGAATGATAGACAATAGACCCTTTAGTCAAAGTTTTAAGGGGGGGTAAGTTAATTCTAAATCCATTAACTTCAATTCAAAACTCTCACGCATGTTTAAAGTAGAGTTACAAAGATATTCAAAAGATGTAATACTGCATGCATACCACCAACTACTAAATTAAAAGTGGAATATGACAGGAAGAAAAAAAGAGGCTTGCCTTGGTCAGTCGTGGTGTGCGGTACAAGGAGCCCATTTTTATTTCCTGCATTAATAAGACATAAATAAAATGAATAAACTGATATATTCTATATCAACGTGCAATGCAAATAAGAAGTTTGGGCCTCACATCATAATCGGTGCCCTTTAAAAGATGTAGAAAACAAGGAGAAAGAAAAATAAACTTTACAAACCAGCACATAGGCGGCCAATAATGCGAGTGCCATCAATGGATGCTTTAACAACCGGAATGACACCACCTAATTCAGCTTCGAAGGTACTAAACCATGCAAAAAAATCGTGAGAAATTGCTTCCAGTTCAAAGTAGTCAAACTGAAAGGGATATTATTGTCTATTTTGTTCTCTTAAACAAAAGATAGAGAAGCAGGATTGGGAAACAGGAAAGGAAAAAGAAAAAACCTGTAGAAGTTCTCAGAGCCACCAATTGCAACCAAACAGTAAGCATTAGTGAGTTTGGAGAAAACCCCAATTTCACATGAGTTCTCAAACATAAGCCCTGAAGAACCACAGCAAGTAAGAAACGTACTAGTTGACACAACCCCAAAGAATATCCTAAATAGATATAATAAAAGTAGCCGGAGAAGGAAACAAGAAGATAAGTAAAATGAGGAAAATACTTGGTGAGACTTACTGGTCGCCATGAGTTGCAAAAGATAACCTTGATCAATCAACAACCACCTCCTTCGATAATAAATTCCAAGTTCCTTGCAACCCCTGCATAGTAAAAGGAAGTTAGATGTGCCCCTCCCTCGATTACAACAAGAGGGTGTGATTAATTAGCGAACCGAAGACCAGTAATGTTAGAATCACTCCTTCTGCCCACTTGAAGGGCTTTCAATTAAGCCTTATAGGAGGCCCTTGGTGATAAGAAAACTAAAAAAGTCATTGGGGTACTGGGTATTCGGAAAAACCAATTTCAGTATTAGTTTTCCACTCTTCATAACCGGTTTCAATATTCACAAGATCATTGAAAAAAACAATTGTAACACAAAGATCTCACACTCCAACAGAACATAAACAATCACATCGTGATGGTTTGTTGTTTGCTAATTCGTTTTTTGGGTCTATAGAAAGAGTGGCAGTAGAAGGTGGAAAGCGATAGAAAGAGGCGGAAAGACATTGAGAAGGACAGGGAAAGACAGACGAAAACAGAGAGAGAAAGCTTACCGGAGAAACTGTAAGGCCGACGGCGAATATCGGAGATGCCGGCTGCCGGTGTACAGAGAGAGAGAGAGAGGGAGAGATTGCGCTGAGAGAGAAGTTCCGCTAGGGTTTGTGCGATGAAAGGAGATATTTTTTCGGGTCAAGAATATTGAAGATAGATTTAAAATTATTAATTATTGAAATGATTTTTTTTTTTTGACAATTTAATTATTGAAATGATTAAACTTATTTAATATAAAAAAATTAATAACAATAACTAATTTCCATAGTAAAAAATAAATAAATAAATCAAATAAAATAACCAATAACCAATTTCCTAAGCACGAAAAAGTGGTAAAAAATCATCTTTCATTCCTAAAAGTAACAATAACTTTCATGGTAATGATTTAGTCTCTATTTAGTCCATGTACTTTTAGAAAGGAAAAATTTAGTCTCTATACTTTCAAATTTGTAACAATTTAGTCTCTATTGTGAAAAAATAATGTTAAGATTTAATGAAATTTCTTACCTAGATAGATTAATAAATTAGTTTAGGATCCAATAGGTTAATAAGCTACAAGATTTAATCATTAAACAATAAAAATCGACATTTAATTTGGATTATTATTTTTTTTTGCAACAAAGATTAAATTGTTACAAATTTAAAAGTATAGGGACTAAATCGCCACAAATCAAAGTTGAAGACCAAATTAGACCAAAAAGTGAATTTTAACCCAAAAAAAAAAAAAAAAATCTTCCCAAATTTTGGTGGAGTAAAAGGTTTGTTATCCGAAGCAGTTTCGAATAAAGGAATAAAAATCCTTTCCAACAAAAAAATGAAAATAATGATTTTCCAACCAGAAAAAGAAAAAAAAATCATAACACAATCAAATTTATAATTACACTTCCACTTTAATTGTTGTTTATTTACTACCCAAATTAATTTTGTAAACGACGAAAGTAGGATTTAACCACTTATTTTTTGTTCTTGTCTTCAATTTTCATAACTAAAACATGAGGGTGAAGATTAAACTTGGCTTTGAAATTTTTGTTATAGATCGAATTACATGTCTGTGGAAATTTTGATTTATGTCAAATTATAAGTTACGTTTGGACTATTCTTTTATAAATTATAGTTTCAGATATTTTTTTCAAAATTATTGTAAAAAAAAAAAAAGATATTTTGAAAATTCAATTAGTTTTTTTTTTTTAAAGAAAATTCAATTAGTTAAGACTAAAGAGGCGAGACAGCAAAGAAAATGACATCTCCATCTCCATCTTCGTCCCCACCCCTATTTTAATCCCTAGATTCATATATATTTAAGTTAACGTTGATGAGAAGAAAAATCTTGCCGGACAATTCTCAAGGATCAAAGTTTCCATTCTAATGTCAATTGAATCAAATAATTTATTTTGACAAATTTTCAAATAGTTATTTTTTTCATTGGATAATTAGATCATTATTTAAAAAAAAAAATCTTTATTTAAATAGTTAATTTTCAAAGAGAAATTATTTAAAGACAAAATTAACGTAGAAACAAAATTATATTTCATATTAAATTATCTAATTATCAATAATTTAACCATATAATTTCTCCCAAAAAAAAAATAATAATAATAATTTAACCATATAATTTAATCCCTCCCAAAATGGGGAAATGAACATATGTACTTAATAGAATAGAGACAAAAAGCAATGTCTTAAAAGAATCCCCTATCCCAAGTTTTGAAGAAAAAGTTCAAATATTTAAAAAAAGTCTAATAGAGTCTTTAAAATTTTTAAAATATTTAGTAAGTCTAATAGGTTTCATTTTTCATTAATTATTATTATTATCATTCTGCATAATTGAAAACAAGAAAAATCCAGCAAATATGAGAATTTAAAAACTCTAAATTTCTTTATTTCCGTTTTCTAGATTTGTAGATTCAATTTGTACATTCAGCAAGAAAAAAAACATCAAAATAAGGAAAAAAATATCGAAATTCTTAGCAACAAAGAAAAAACTAACAATTATTCAAAATTTCATTGCTTTCGTAATCTTAAATAGCAACAAAAAAAGCCCTCACAAAGTTCTCAACAACAAGAAAAAGTCATCTAAAATAAAGTTTCTTCAATATTTTATTTATAAAAAACCAATTCATGTGCAATGTGAATTAAGAAAAAAAAAAATAATCATTTGTGTACAGTAGTTCAAACGAAAAGTTAACCAAAATATATATTTAACACTTATAAGTTTGGAGTTAAAATTGATTTTTTCCCTAAATTTTTAAAAAGAATCCTTAAACCCTAATCAGAAACGGTTACTAAATGCATTTGAAATGAAAACAAACAGAGTGGTTCGAAAGCCCTATCTCTTCGCTCACATTTGAAAGGTAAACGCTTCCTTAGAAAATGAGTTGTACGAAATTTCATAAGGAAAGACTAATAACACAGTCTGAGTTGAGTTCATATCTCCTCAAAAAATCATCAATCTGATGTCGGTTCGAACAAATTGATACTTAAAAATGAGAGAAATTACCGATCGAATGAAACATAGAACGGAAGGGCGATGAATGCATTGAAATAATATAATGGACATTATTCTAAAACAAGGAAGAAGAAGAAGAAGACGAGGAGAAAGAGGTACTGACCTGGCGTCGGGCGACTCAGCTGCAACGGCGGTCGGCGGCAATAGAAAAGCAAAAGAAAAATCAAAAGCGAAGAAAGATTGGAAGAAGAAGAAGAAATAACCGAAGAGAGAGAGAGAGAGAGAGAGAGTTTGGGGTTTTTATAGTGTGAATTTGGTAGTGTGGCGGAAGAAAGAGTGCTTAGGGTTGGCCACTTGGACTTGCCAAAGGCTGCGTTTCTCCTTTCTTTGGGACCAAGCAAAGCTAACAAAAAAAAAAAAAAAAATCATATTATTCCATTTTTATAAACATATAATATACTTGAACAAATTTCTAAAATAAAAAAATATTGCGTCAACAAGAGCATAGCTGACCTTGTGATCAAGAGATTTGCAGTTTGAACCTCTCTATCTCACATGTTGTCAATAAAAATAGTGTAATTATAAATTTATTCCTAAAATATTCAAATTTATCTCTATGATGCCCACAAAGAACATGACTCAATTTTATTTTAACCAAAAGATTAGGTCTCGTTTGATAACCAACCATTTGGTTTTTGGTTATTGGTTTTTAAAAATTAGGTTTGTTTTCTCCTAAATTTCCTATCATAACTTTCATCCTAGTTAAGGTTGCATTTGAATTCCTAACCAAATTTTAAAAACAAAAACAAGTTTATGAAAACTACTTTTTTTTTTTTTTGTTTCCAAAATTGGGCTTGGTTTTTGAAAACAAGGTTGAATATTGATACTAAAGCCAAGAAACTTATAGGTAGAAATATGTCATATGTGTACCAAAACCAAAAACCAAATGGTTATCAAACGGGGCCTTAGAGATTCAATCTCCCACTTCTACCCGTTGTAAAAAAAAAAAAAAAACTATGATATGATTTGGGTTAAATTTCAATTTGGTCAACTTTTTTTTCTAATATCTTTATTAAGAATGAGCATTAGCTCCCGACAGAAAATCACCTATGTGAAAGGATCTCCACTATTGTGATTACCACTATAAATATCCAATGCATTAAAATGCATTATTGTCAATTTGGTCAACTTTATAAACTTTAGAGGCCCAATTAATTAAAAATTTTAAAAATCAGAGACTAAATTATTGAAACTATGTCCAAACTATAAAGTTATCATTGGTAACTTTATCCACTAAGCTTGCTTAAATTGACGTAATAATTAGCTCTCTAGTTATGGTAATAACAACTTAACTAATACATTACATAACTTTCTTTGATTGCTACTCCCATTATAAAATCACACTTTCGTTATTATTTTATTTTTATTTTTTTTTTTGTTGAAAGAACACTAATAAAATCACAAACTTAATTGAGATTCAAATGAAGGTTTCAAAAGAAGGTTAAATAGTGTATGTGTAAATGTATTGTGATGATCTTCAGGCAACCAAAATCCTCCTCCAAAAATTAAAGCTACATATTCCTAAGATTCCGTTTGATTTTTTTTTTTTTTTTTAATTTTTAAAAGTTGTATTTCTTTTCTCATAATTTATTTAACATAGTTTTCATCTTTCGTAAGCCAAGTTTTTTGTTTTTTTTTTTTTTTTAAAAAAATAGTTTCCAAAACTCAAATTTTGAATAGATTGATAAAAAGTAGATAACATGACAATAAGGTTAATTTTTTAAGACCAACAACCAGAAACTAAAAACCAAAATAAGTATTAAACGGGACTTTTTTTTTTTTTTCAATCTTCATCAAGGAATGAACCTAAAGATTTTCTCATATATTTCTCCCATTAACTTTTCCTTCTTTACGTATTAATCATGTCACTCCAATTTAAGATTCTTAACATAGTCAACTACTGTTCATCGAATATTCCCAATTTTTTTTTCTTATTTAATAATATATATATATCAACATACGTACTAAGATCCCGACCAAAATTTTAAATAACAAAATAGGACCAATTAAATAACGATTTTATTGATACTTATATTTTTTATAATTACTCTCATACGGCCACTTTATTTGTTTAGTTGATCCCTCTCAAAAAGACTTTCATAAATTTAACTAATTTTTTTTTAAAAAAAAAAACTTTAAAAGCCACAATTTCTTAAAAGAAATAGTAATAAAATACAGAAACTGATTATTGGTCCTTTTGGAATACATTTTAATTTAAATGTTTTTCAATTGTATAAATTTGTTTAAAATTTAAACACTCATATGTTTGATTGTATTTCCACACAAATGTTTTTATACACACATGTTATTATTTACTTAAGAAGTTTTTTTAAAAAAATTGGTTCAATTGTACACTCAATAATCTGAAGGAAAAAAAAAACAGCATAAATAACTAATTGTTGTTGTACACAAATAGATTAATAGTAGCCCATTTATTTCAAAAGTGTATACTTTGTTATAATTTTACATTTTTGTAAGCTCACAACTGAATATTAATCGAGTTTAAGAAGTCCATTTACATATCTGCCCTTAGTGGTTGAAAAAAAAAAAAAAAAAAAAAAAAAAAAAAAAAAAAAAAAAAAAACTCAAATAAATTAATAAAATAAGAGTTACCAAATTAAATAAGGACATTTAGGAAGAAAAAAAATGAATTAATGCATGAAATCTTACCATTGATAAATTTAGAAGATTTAGACAAATTTGAAATTAGTGGATTAAACGAGTCCATCCACCCTAATTTCTGTATAACAACTCCATTTCAACTGATTGACTTATGTAGAGGAGAGCAGCCCCTAAATTGGAAGCTAGTTGCTTTGTTTTGAACAATTTAAAACCTGTTGAGTTGAGGTCTGCACTAAGAATTTTGCAAAAACATGATACTATTCAGAGCATAAATAACTGAAGCTCAACAAAAGTGAACCTGAAGATTTAACTGGCCTAAGAAGAGTAAGGCCCTATTTCATTCCAAACCATACATGCTCATTACTCATATACATCATTATCATAAATAAAAGGCTGGTGGGAAGAGGGAAAAAAAAAAAAACTAATTCAACATAACTGACAAAAAAGAAAAAGAAAACGCCAATGGAAAACTTTGCAATTACAATTCTTCTTTACTTGTGAAAGAACAAAACTCGCTTTTTTCCTTTTCTTCTCTCGCCAGCCTGCAAAGCACAGTGAAACTTATAAATAGATTCAGAAGACGGTGGAGCAAAACAAAAGGATAATGTTGCTCATAAGAAAGCAAGCATAAGATTTCAGCCCGACAAAATATTTTGTTTGCTAAGCACATTTTGCAATGTTAGTACCGCAGTTTCGACAAAATATTTCGATTTTGTTTACAACGGGATTTAGCAGACACTAAATTACATTGGTGGTAAACTGGTAAATCCTAGTGCAGGGCACAGTGATGTCAGTTGATTGGATACTATTCTAATTCTATATTAGGAGAGTGAAACAGAGAGAAGCTAAGATGAGGATCTTGGCTTTTAAGAAAGAAATGTCACGAAAGAAGGCTAAACATCGATCGTACGGAAAAAAAAAAAAAAAAAAAAAAAGACGATCTAGGCTCTCTAAACTAGAGTAAAAGGTGTAAATAGGTCTCTTTGGCTGGACCAAGTTTCTTAGGCTTGATTGCACTTAGGAGAAGTTGATTCAGGGCAAATGACAAAGAAACCTGTTGATCTTCCTTGTGAGACAAATGTTTGGCTCATAAACAACTCATTTTTGAAGTCCTGATAGTGTTATTTTTAATTGGACACATATATTCAACAACATATATTTCTAAAACTAAATCTTTTACACACTTTCACAGATATTAGTACTTCCAAATATAATGATTTATGTGATGTCCTTTAACAAAAGATTTCTCCTACAAAAAGGGTAAAAAAAAAAACAGAAGTTATATCCCGTTCATTTTAAGCAAAGAATTGGATAAAAAGAATGAGAAGTCATACCCTAATAATAAATAGTCTCAAGGTTAGCACAATGGTATCTCTTAAACTGCAAAAAAGAAAACAGAACAAAATAAATAAATCACTGAAGACAATCCCATTGAAAATCAATCCATTATAAAAATGAATTACATTCTATAATCAGAGTCAAAACTCGATCTAATGGAACCAAGATAATAAATTCCTTAATTACATCTGTGCTGTAGTTGAGTTGTAAATACATACAGTAATGTCATGTTAAAATTTTCTTTAACCGAAAAACTTTGGGTCACTAGACCCAATATAGCATGTATCAGAACAGTAGTCAGTCTTCGAGTTCAAAAATTTGTAATACTGTCTCCCCGCTATTTTAATTAATAATAATTCACGTGTCCTATATGAGCATACATGTACAAAGGTTTTTTTTTTTTCAATGAAATGGATTTGGTAAAACGTATACAGAAATTCTTATCAACCCCTAGAAGCTCCCAGAAAACACTTCAACTAGAATTAATTATAGCAGCCTAATCCTTGAAGGAATTACCATATAAAAACTCTACAATTCTTTTCATCAGACTCCAGAAATACCCATATTGATGTTCACTAATCCTGATATAACGCCCCAACAATTTCTGCTATGATTCAAAATGTAATAATAATAATAGAATGCATATGCAAAGTGCTTCCAGCTGGACGGTGGTTGCTACCATATGATCCATATTCTCTTCTCAATCTCCTTCGTTTGAGCCACCCCTTCAGGACAAGAAGGAGATCCTTTGGAAGAATATTGTTTGTGCTTTTTTATGGTTGGTTTGGTTCGAAAGGAACCATAGGACATTCGATACAAAGAAAAAGATTACCCGATTTTCTTTGACAATGTTGCTTACCTTGCTTTAACTGTAAATTGAATTCACAGTTTTTCTAATTCGGGCATTCTTTCCCTTTTTTTTCCCTAAAATTTCACACATCAATGAAATTGTTTCTTACCAAGAACAAAGTAATAATAAAATATGAATATTGTCTGTTTATATTTTCAATATTTACTTGTTATATTCATTAGCTGTAATTAGTGTGGGATGATTTGTGTTAGATATTTTTCTTCTTTGTAATAGGTCTTTCTTCTTATTTATATTAGGTGTCCTTTGTGTAAAGCCAACGATGAATCACAGAATCGCCTTTTCATCCAGTCCATACACAAATAGCTATCGGAACAAAATTCTGCAAGCCTTTGAATGGTATTTACCTTTTTCCGTGGGAGGTAAAAGATTTCCTATTTAATACTTTGGCTCACCACCCTCTCAAGGACGTAAAAGCACTGCTATGAAAGAATCTCCTTAGGGCCTTCTTTTGGGTTCGTTAGAAAGTGAGTAATCAAGGAGTCTTTCAAGACAAGGAACAATTATATGATAAGATTTTCGACCTTGTTGGTGTAAATTGTCATATCTTTAATTCCTATAGTTACGCCCCCTCTTGACCAATTGGAAAGGCCTTTTGTAATCACCATGGATTAGCATCCTTTTGTAAATTTCATACATCAATGAAATTGTTTCTTATCTAAAAAAAAAAAAAAAACCTGTTTCTTCTCCTTAAGAGACACTTGTAGCTATTGTGAATAGGTGAATATTATTCTATTCAATAACTAGTTTTCAGCAAAAATATATTCCTCGTTTTCCCAACACAAAACACACCCAAGTGGAATTTGGTTTTCGGAATTCTATCTGCAGAATTCTGAGGCTCAAAACACAGGGAGCACAAGAAAATTTTAATAAACCATCTCTTCCTAATTTCTACTAATAGATTCTTTTTTAGCTAACTTCAGAACAAATTACTTGGTTGAAAACGTCCCAAAGAATCATGTTCCTATACCCTTTTACAGGCTCAGGCAGCTAGAATTGTGGGCTACAATATGATGCAATTAAGTTGAATAAATTCTCCTTTTGCTCGCATCTAATATTATCACAAACGTAGATTATTTCATTCTATTTAATTGTTTCCTTATTTAAATTAGATTCTATTTCATCTTGATGTCTTTCCTTTTCTGTATTTTTCTTTATTCTATATCTTATTGTTTTTGGAGGCTAGTAAATATAGATTAATTTTCTTCCAAAAACTACATGGTATCATAACCCTAAAATAAAACCCTCGTCGTCAGAAACCCTAATTTCTCTGGTGAACTCTTCTTCCGCGATAACATTCCGACGAACCCTCCTCCCAACAACGCATTCACCAGCGAGCTCTCCCATCAACGTTTCCGATTCTTCAACGAATCCTCCAACATTCGCGTTTTTTTTTTTTTTTTGCAGCAGGGGTGGTTCGTGTCTGCCTCGTTCGCACACGTTTGGCTACCATTCCTCGTCCGACCGTCTGTCTGCCTGTCCATTCGTCTACCAACTCTGCTCATCTAATCGTTCGTCTGTCTTCATCTGTCATCGTTTGTGGGTTTCTTAGGTTTGTGGGTCGTGGTTTCAATTATCTGTTGCCACTCATCTATCGCCGCTCAGCCGCCGTCACCACCGCCAGTCCTCTGCCTATGTTATTTATGATTCTAAAAAACATAGTTGATTTTTTGGGTATACCGTTGATCTTGATAGTCTAAAGAAATGAGTTTTTGTTTGTTTCTTCAAAATTTTCAGGGGTTACAGATGGCAAAACATGGATTGACAAGTGTTAGTTATGAAAACTCCTCTCAACCTCATGATTCCTCTCATCAAATTGTGACTAATCATAAACTTCAAGGTCACAATTTTCTTCAATGGAATCAATCAGTTTTCATATATATATAGGGTCGCGACAAAGATGGTCATCTAACTGGCGAAACCCCTGTACCAGATGCTAAAGACTCGAAATTTTAATCATGGAAAACTGATTATCATTTAGTCATGTCTCGGCTACTAAACTCTATGACTCCAGAAGTTGGAGAGAATTTTCTATGGTTCAAAACGACAAAAGAGATATGGGAAGCTGCCTGTGACACCCACTCTAGCTTTAAGAATTCATCACCTCTACCGGCCATTTAAACTCGGTTGTATGATCTATGTCAAGGCGACCTTAATGTCACTCAATATTTTAATCATCTTGTTTGCAATTGACAACATTGGGATATGTATGAAACTTACGAATGGAAGTGTGGGGAAGACATGGTCCTTTACAAGAAGATAGTTGAGAAAAAGAGAATACTGACGGTTCCTTCTAGGATTTAATAAAGAGGTAGACAATGTAAGGGGAAGAATAATGGGAGCAAAAGATCTACCCTCTTTTAGAGAAGCCTCTACTAAAGTACAACATGAGGAGAGTAGAAAACACTTGACAATGTCCAAGATCAGGTCATCCACTAGACCAGAGGTTTCAACCATGTTAACACACAATTCATCTCAAGATAGCAAATCCAAGAAAAGCAATCGTCCTTGATGTGATCACTACAAGAAAGTGGGACATGTACAAGATACTCGTTGGAAACTTGTCAATTCATTGACACACAGTTCATCTCAAGATAGCAAATCAAAGAAAGGAAATGTCAGGTCTGGTATGCGATAAATAAATTAACACACTAAAAGAAATTTGGTTTTTATTTATCGCATATCAGACTAGACATTGCATACTTTGTTAGCATTGTTAACCAGTATATGAACAATTCAAATGAACGCCATCTTGGAGCTGCGAACAGAATTTTGAAATACTTGAAAGACACCCCAAGTCATGGTTTATTATTAAAAAAATCTTCGAACTAACTGACCGGAAATTAACTGATGCTAGTTGGGCTAGAGAATTAACTGACCGGAAATTTACGACTAGCTATTGTTCCTACGTTTGGGGTAACTTGGTCACTTGGAGAAGTAAAATCAAGTCATTGTTGCAGGAAGCAATGCAGAAGTTGAATACAGAGCTCTTGCTTTGGGAATATGTGAAGGAATATAGATTCATAAACTTTTGACAAGACTGAAAATCGATACTCAAAACGCAGGTAAAATGTTTTGTGATAGTCAATTAGCCATCAATATTGCAAAGAATCCTATTCATGAGATAGATCGAAATTTTATATTTGAGAAGGTCAACAGCAAAATAGTGGAACTAAATTATGTTCCATCTCGTCATCAAGTTGTTGACATACTCACCAAAGCATTACCAAGTACAAGCTTTGAAGAATTTAACTCCAAGCTTGGCTTGTATACTATATACAATCCAGCTTGAGAGGGAGAGTAGATTATTTATTCTATTTTATTTTTCCCTTATTTAGATTATATTTTATTTCATCTTGATGTCTTTCCTTTTTTGTATTTTTTTTTACTCTATATCTTATTGTTCTTGGAGGCTAGTAAGTATAGATTAATTTTCTCTCAAAAACTACAAAGAGGTCAGAGATTCAAATCTAATATTATCACAAATATGAGATCCTTAAAATTTGTGCAATAATACCCCGTATCAGTTTACATTTTTTTAGATGAAGCATGCTTTTACGTGCACTACACATATAAGGTGTAGTGATCATGAAAAAAACATAATGCATGGTTCCAATTTTCAAGAGACCCAGCAATTGAAAATTTGTTTTCTAAATATTAATGTGAAATTTTGGGAATCTGCAAACAGAGGAACAAATTAATTTGAGATAAAATACATTTCTATTCCCCACTCACCAGCTAATATCTGCAGAATTGTTGTCTGCTCGCAAGTGATGCTCAACATTGTTAGAACCAGTTATTATGAACTCAGAGGGGTTTCCAAATGGAATTGAAACCTACGAGGATGAAAATAGACAAAAATTTATGTGGGAAAGAATAATCAATGTGAAGAAGTATATCTTTTTGAGATCAGAAAAAATTGTGTCACTAAAAGTAATAGCAAAGAAGAAAGGGAATTAGATAACAACCCTAACACAAGACAGTAAATCTACCCAAAAGAAAAGTAAAAAAATCTCTTGTTTCATAAAAGCTACAGATAAATAAATTGGAAATACACTACTGAAAACTTTTAGTCAAAAGAGTATAATGAAGTGCACGATTGTAAACTTTCAGTCAGGAGAATATACTATAGGTTAGGTAGGTACTGGTTTTTTCCTTCTATGACAAGAAACAAAAACTTTTCGTAGAGATTTAAAAAGTTACAAGCTGTCAACTTTGGACAATAAAAAACATAGAGGGAAAAAAGATTTAAAGACAGGTGATCCCCAAATATCTCTTGATTCCACTTTTTAAAGGTTCTTTTAAGGGCCCTCAACTTTTCCATAAACCTATAGCCTTCCCAATTCCCTATCGCCTCCACATTCCACCACGAAGAGAAAGAAGATTTTAAAGACAAGTGATCCAGCCACATGTTTTCGAAGCGAAAAGGACAAGAGCCCCACCTTTGAGATCCTGAGACAAAGATTAAAAAGGCCAATGGTCTGAAACAACTCTAGGACCTAACGACTGCCTGACATTCACAAAGGACTCAAGCTACTACGAGCTCTGCTATTGGCCCAGGTGAATCTCCTGTTTGCCAGCAGATGATCGTATAAGCTACATTCCTCAATCAGATAATTGAAAAGTTCCATGGATTTCGTCATCCTCCCACTTGACGCCTTCTCAACTGGAGAGCGAGTGACATTAAAATCACCCACCACAACCCACACAAGCTGAATATATCACCTAATTCATTCCAAAACGCCTACTTGCCTCTAGGCCTCGGGGGGACATAAGTTCCAGTGACCTAGCCACCTTCCTTGATCTGCCAATTGATCCTTTCATCACCTCCCGATAAAAAACCAAATTATTGTCCCACAAGACGAGCACCCCTCCTGAGGCCCCAGTCGACTCAATGCCCATCCACCCCACTTTTCCTTTTCCACAAATGCTCTTAACAAACACCCAATTGTATTTATAATGTTTAGTGCATGTTTGGGAGTGATTTTGAAATGGCTAAAATTACTTTTATCATGTTCGAAATCACCCCGACACATACCTTTAATTATTCAATATCAATTTCATGTTTGATTTTACACTTTTAAACGTGTGATTTTCATATCATCAAAATTGGTTTTGAATTATTAAAGACATGTTTCAAAGTGATTTGGAATATGACAAAAGTGATTTTAACTATTTCAAAATCACTCCCAAACATGCACTTAGTTTCCAGCAAAACCACAATATCCGAATTCTCTTGGAAAATGAAATCTTTAATCGTCCTACGTTTATCCCTACCCCCCTAGGCCTCTCACATTTGAAGAGATAACTTTCATTGATTACCCGAAGCTTCCCTAGCCTCCTTCGAGGCCTTCCTGCCATAATAGTTTTTCACTAACGAAACCAACTTCTTCAATTCCCTATCCACCCTTTTAACTCTTTTTGTACTTGCTGCCCCACAATAATGGTTATCAACAAAAATGTATTTTGTAGTCAGATTTCATATCGTTCTTTTGTATGTTCACTTGAAATGTTTTGTTCCTCGGGAGAAAAAAAGAGGTCAGAATGAGAGAAAAGGAAGAGAAAAACAAGATGCAACTAAACAGCGAAGTTAGTTCATTTCTAAGCTCTTTGAGTTTCCATCAAATATGTTTACTTGCATAACATTTATAACAAAAAATTTATATCGTAATGTGTACTGAAGCACATCTTCGTGGTAAGGAACAAACATATATGAACAAAATGTCATCTAGGAAAAAGTTAGTGTTGGCCACCCTCAAAATGAAAAATTTAGTTCAGATGTCATGAACTAAAAGTTCTTTCAGGCAATATAATAATTTGATAGCACATGCTCATTACCAAACAGAAAAACTTTCATCGAACATTTCCACCCAAATGCAAATGAAAAAAATTGGGAGAATTGTAAATTTATAATCCACTAATCTCGTATGACAGGCACACTACTATCCCACCAATAATCTTACTATAATCTATAAGATGCCTTAATTGGTGACGAGATGCAGAATTACTTCATCAGAAACATTTTAGACAATTGAAGATGACTTAGCGTTTTTTTTATGGTCTATGAAAATGAAGAGGAAACTAAGAAGATCGTACAATTGTATTTGGAGAAAACTTTTCAGTGATGACATCACCACTAGACCCGCTACATTTTATACTGTACCCTTCCCTTTTGATGGATAGTGTAGCCGGCTCCCATATATCAAGAAATCCAGCCTGTCATGGAGTAAAAAATAAATAAGCAATCAGGTCGGCCAAGTAGTGTCAATAAATTCATGTCCTCTAAATTTTTATCATTCAAGTCATACCGCCATGGATACTTTACATGAAGCATGACCACTATAAAGAGTCTTCTCTATGTGGTTGTGCATTTCAGGATCTGTTGAGACAAAAGGAACTGTCAGTTATCTTGCAGTAATTGGTCCCTAAAAGGAAACTTATAAGCTATAACAAGAATAGTCAGAGGTTCTCAACAATCTTTATTTTCAACAAAAAAAGGAAAATTTAATGGTTGCCCAAAAAAGACAATTTTTAATGATAGAAAAGAAAATATAGAACTTATTGCAACTTTTCACACATCAATAAAAAGTTATGTTTCTATATATACAAACATACAGAACAACCAATAATTAAGAGGATAAAAATCATCTTTGATTAGAGCAAGCATGTGCTGAACTCCAGTGCAAATATATATATATATATATATATATATATATATCTGGAGGAGACAATCTAATTGAATTATGCTAGGAGTACTAGTGGAGATATGTCAGGAATCTCACTAATGACATATCTGTTATTACTATATAAGTTAGTAAGCATTGAGTAGATATAAATAGAGTGAGTTCTGATCACTTGGGGTCATCATGTGATTAGTGTATTTTTGCTCTTCACATTTTTAATTTTTTTTTCTCCGGGGGGATCTTGTTAATGTCTCTGGAAAGGGTTGGATGCTCTTGTATTGGTTTTCTTTCTGAAGTGATTGGGGGGAATGATTTTTCATTCCCTATGGGAATTTTCTTTTGAAAAACCTTGTAAGTTTGCAAACTGATTGTGACTTTTAACATCTTCAATGAGAGGTCCTGTTTCCTTTGAGAAAAAACAGTGACTAAGGGGGTCGGAAATTAAGTAGCTCGAGGGAGAAAAATAAGCCTAACCCGTAGAAATTTCCTTTGAGCAGCATATTTCGACTCCCATTTCCACTCAATTTCCAATTTTTAGTTCTGATTCCTATCTCAATCCTATACCATCCACTCGCCCCAGTCTCCATGCACTAATTGTAAAATCTACAAAAATCATGTCTAGAAAATTCCTCATGGTTAAATTTTTTATGAAATTAAAAAAAAAAATTATAGCATTTATCCAAATCTAAGTCTGTCCACCAACATACCACAAACAATCTTCCGGTGGTCATTGGCAAAAACTTTTACAAGCTCTCCCTGCAATGGCAAAGAAGGCAAGTTATAAATACAACAAAGAGTAAATTGTAGGCAGATAACAACTCATGGCTCCCTGACGCTCATCTCTCTCATCAGCTTGGCTATGCAAATGAAATACAATTTAATTCCTTTCACACTGAACTTAATGGCACATTTACAGGATAGAAAATTTTATTGCATAAACAAATAGCATTTTATGTTATCAATAGATAATGTGTATTTTCTAAAGCAACCCAAAAGATCTTATCCCCACCCCCCCAACCCACAATGACCGATTCTGGATTCTACATTGACGTGGAGAAATCAATATTCCTTCATACACATAAAGAACGAACTCAAGAACTAACATCCAAGCGTCTGCCCAAAGACAGGAGTGGTAGAGGGATGTGAATGTGGATTGGACAAGATATTTTGGTATTTCATGAGCAATAGTTAGAAATTAATTGGTGAATCAGAAACGTTCTTTTTTTCAACGGACCCAAAACAAAATCTAAAGATCTAACAAGATAGAAAAAACAAAAAGAATTTCCTCCAATCCAAAAGAATAAGACTGAGAGAATAATTACGGAAGTCTTTTGAAACATACCCAAAGAGAGGCATTAAATTTGGCAAGAGCTCACACCTCTTCCCACAACCTCTCTTACCCTCTAAAAATTCTCTCATTCCTCTCTAACCAAATGCTCCACTAAACTTGATTCGATCAAATACTTAAAATTATTAGTATTTTCTATAAAAGAGTGAACCAAACACCTCAAATTTCATTAAATTATATTTATTCTGAATCGGATCAAATACTTAAAATTATTAGTATTTTTTATAAAAGGGTGAACCAAACACTTCAAATTTCATTAAATTATATTTATTCTGAATCGGATACAGCACCTTGCGCCTTCTGTTATCCAAAGGCTGGACTTCAATAGCTAGATAGGTGTCAACATCATCCGCAGTAACACGATAGTTTGGTTGCTTTGCCCCTATTATAATTTAAAACAGCATAAGGTTTAAATGGGGGAGGGGGAGTTAGAAACAAAATGTATCACACATAGAAGAAGTGATACCTTCAATGTAATTTACAGATCCATCTTCCAAATGCCGTACCCACTGCAATTTGAAAACAAGGGCCATTTGTTACAAAAAAGATAGTTAAGTATCTCAGCAGTAATTCAGGAAGTTTGCAGCCTCATATATTTTATGGGTTCTGACATTCCTCAATTGAAAGGTAACAGAAGCATATCTAGGAGTATATTGAAAAATGCAATGGGTTAGGAGACGGGTTAAAACAGTTCTTGTACACTTGAGCACTTTGACCAGTTGGATTTGGATCATGCATTTAATTTTTTTTAATACATAGAGGACATCTCTAACTTTTTGTAGAATGTCCCCTTTTAAATAAATTATATTTCTGAAGATGATAAAAGATGAATACTTTATGAAAAGAAAAGACAAGAAACACGAGAAAAGTTTAGAAAAATATAGTAACATAATACAAGAAACTCCTGTAGAAGAACTACCCCCTTCTCTCTGAAAATTCAGAAAATCCTCAACCCAAAGAAGTTACAAAAATGCTTCCCAGTTTGAACAAATTTCATCAAAATCATGACTGTAAACGAACTTGAAATTGCACACTATAAAGAAACATGAATCTTAACTAGTTCAACTCTTCATACCACTCTAAAAAATTCTCTTCAAAGATTCTTAGAATTTTTTCATTCCACATGCCCCACACCAAAGCTTCTGTAGCATTAACCATAAAATCTTTGTTTTACGTTTAAGTCTCACACCACAAAGAAGCTAGAAACTACTTTCCTCTGACCTTTATTAAAACTCCAAGAAATGCTGAATGATCTGAATATCTCATCCCAAAATGTGGACAGAGCAAAGTTGTGCATCCAACAAATTTAGTTACTATAAGCAACTATTTATTTTAGTGTAATCACAAGAACTCCAGTTACCAAGAGCAAAACCAGATTCAAACAAGGTAGAATATTGGGTTCATGAAGATGGACCTCAAAATTACAGCTAGTCGTTCCATTAATTGAGTATCCACATGCTTGGAGCTCTTGTCCCGGAAAAGCTTCCCCAGATATTTGAAGGGCCTCAATAGCAGGTAATGGGTCATCATCTGAAGCCAAAAATGAACCCCAATCAATGTGAACTGTTACTGACATGCTAACAAGTAACAAAAAAACAGGGAGAAAAATATTTGCCTTCGGAAAATGAAGGTGAAGGTTCCTCAAGGACAGGAGGCAGAATTGGAGAATGAGAGGAGCTTGGCTCATCAAAAGTGGCAGGAGGAGGAGATTGCCCAGAACTCCAGTTGGTGATAGGTTCTCTCTCTGTTTGGTGGACCACATCTTGGTCATCAATCTCACTATTGCTTACAGGTTCACGAAATGTCACCTGCTTGTTTGTTCCTTCACTGTAACGTGAACCAAGTAGATCATCAGAAGCTTTGAAGAAATAGTGTGAAGAGCATCACTAGGAACATAAGCAATGAAAAGCCATTTCCTTAATAACAACTAGCGTACAACAATATTCATCAACTCATTATTAGCTGCTAACTGTCCGGTAGAGTTTTATTTTTTAACAAAATACAGAACTTTTCATACCTGAGATGAAATGAAAAGAGACTAATGCTTAAAGGATACAAACTCCACAAGGGATGAAAACAAAAACAATAAAAGAAAACTAAAAATAACTAAAAGGAAAAGATTCAGAGAGTTCTACTTGTTATACTTCAACTTGATTCAAGCTTTTGAGAAGTTTCATCTTTCTTGATAATATTTCTATACTCTCAACTTTAAAATCCACAAAAAGTTTATTGAAACTACTAGTTTGTTTACAATGGCATTATACCTAACTACATTACCAACAATCCCCACACCACAACATCAAAACATTATCCCCATAACAGATCCCTCCCTAACAGACGTCTCCAAGAACTCCCAAAACTTCTTGTACAAGTGAACAATATGAAAGGTCTAGGAAAACACTTGCTGCCATGCTAACAATCTCAAAATAAAAGGTCTAGGAGAACATTTTATCCCTCTTCTTACCTAACAAAATTGAACATTGGTTGACAGAGGCCCTGTCGGGTTGGAATCTGAGAAACAGAGGGAAAGTTTTGTGGTCTATGGTTGTTGAGAGGACAAGTTTATGGAACTTGTGGCTGAAGAGAAATTGGGGAATTTTTTAGGATAAGGCAGCCTCCTTTGATTCTTTTTGTAATAATTCTCAGCTCATAACTTCTTGATGGTGTGTGAGGATGAGGCATAAAAACTTCTTTTGTAATTATAGCTTATCAATGATTCAATCAAATCGAAAAGCTCTCCTCCAGTTTTTTGTGGGAGTGTGTTCTCTCTCCCCTGTTGCCCTTAGGCCTCTTCTCTTTTTTCGGTTTTCAGTTTGCAAGATACAAGAGTTCAGGGGATGATCGAGGAGTTCCTTCTCCATCTGCCTTTTCGGGAGAAAGGAAGGTTTTTGTGGCTCGCTGGAATTTGTGTTATTCTTTGGGATTTGTGAGAGGAGAGGAATAATAGAATCTTTAGAGGGGCCGAGAGATTGCCTTGTAATGTCCGGGCCAATGTTAAGTTCTATGTTTCGCTTTGGGCCTCAATGTTTGAGACTTGTTGTAATTATCCGTTAGGTCTCATTATGCATGAGAATCCCTTTCTGTAGTTGGGTTCCTATTTTAGGGCTTGGTTTTTTTTTCATGTCCTTGTAATCTTTCATTTTTTCTAAACGAAGGCTAGGTTCTTTATCTAAAAAAAATACCTCAAGTTTCTTATCCCAAAAAAAACCCAACTTGATTAAAAAGGAGAACATTTGTTCTTATGCTTCATTAATGCAGTAACAAACAACATAAAATTGAATGTATTTACAAGATTGGAGTGCTGAAGACAAATGGAGGTAGGGACCATCAAATGTTCTTTCTTGAAAAGTAAGATTTAAAATATCGTACGCAACAACATATTTCTTAGAATTTTAGAAAAAAACAGACGTCATATGAAGACATTAAACACTTTCAATCAGAAGAACAAAGTAGGAAAATATTTCATACATCAATGAAAGAGATACATTTCCACCAAAGCGTACTAAGACTAACAAACATTTCAGACCAATCATCCTAAAGATTCCTTAGCCATAGAACCTTGTGGCTTTTTACTTTCTTTGGCTAAACATCAAGATTTCTCATTGTTATTGGGAAAATGCGCAACAAAAGCACACCGACTGGGAAAAGAAAAACAAACAAACATAAAAATAACTTGGGAGCTTTAAAAAAAACCATGCAACTAGAGCTTATTTGAGTAAATATAAAAGAGAAGAAAAGGTGAACAATTGGGAAGAAATAAAATTTTCCAAATCCGGAACTCCCCCTAGATCCTTTCTTTGCCATTTGAAGTCCTTCAGTTTCTCTCTAGCCATAGTTCCTCCAACCATAGAGATTTAATTGTTTTTTCTTTCCAATAAGAAACTGAGACATGATAGAGCGTTAATTGCATTTGGCCAAACAAACCTTTTCTTCCTAATTCTGGAAAGCTCATTCACTAAAAGGAGGAAAATTTCTGCATCACACTTCTCACTGCCTGCGTACAGTACAATAAACTCAGCTTCAAGACAAAACAAGGTATCTGTATTTCTTCTTTAGAAGCCCACTCAATAGAAATTTGATGGATGACGAAGTTATTGAGTGGGCCGAGAGAGATGATTTATATAGGCTCGTTTGATAACATTTCCGTTTCATGTCTCTCGTTCCTGTTTCTTATTTGTTAAGAAACAAACTTGTTTGATAATTCATCCTTGTTTCTTGTTTCTAAATTTCTAGAAACGTTTCTAAAAAAGAGACCAAAATTGAGAAACTACAAAAAGTTGTTTCTCAAATTCTGTTTCTGTTTTTTTTTTCTATCTTTCATGCATGTATCCATCTCTCCCTCCCATTCCTACACCAATCTCTTCTCTTCCTCGGTCTATTTTTTTTAACCACTTCCTCGTCTTTTTTTTTATAAAAGAAAAAAAAAATCGTTATTTCTTTCTCTTTCATTTTTTCTTATTATTTATGTTATTTCTTACATTTTTTCCGTTTTTTATCACCTTCGTCGATCTCAGACTACCGGTCGCCGCTAACCTCCACCGACTGACCATCGTCGTTGACCTCCGACTATTGGTCGTCGCCAATCTCCGCCGACCAGCTGCCACCGTCAACCTCCAACTATCGGTCGTCGCCGACCGACTGCCTCCATCAACCTTCGACTATCAACCGTCGCCAACCTCTGCCAACCTCCGCCGACCGACCGCAACCGTCGACCTCGGACTACCGGTCGTCATTGTCGACCTCCTAATACCGGCTGCTGTCAACTCCACCAATCGACCACCGTTGACTCCGACTATCGGCTGCCGTCGGGACCTCTGCTGACTGACCGCCACCGTCGACCTCCGACTACCGGTCGTTGCCGGCCTCCGTCGACCTTCAACTACCTGTCGTAGCCTACCGCTACCGTCAACCTCCGACCACTGTCGACCTCCGCTGACCGGTCTCCACCGACTGACCACCACCGTCGACCTCCGACTATCGACCTCTGTTGACAGACCGCCATCGTCGACCTCTGAATACAGCGCGGCCGACAGCTACAGTCGACCTCCGACAAATGACCGTCGTCAACCGCCACCGTCAATCGACCGCCATCGTCGACCTTCAACTACCGGTTGCGGCCAGCCGCAACTGTCGACCTCCAACGACCGGACGCCGTCAACCTCCGCCAACTGACTGCCACTATCCACCTCTGACTATCGACCGCCGTCGACCTCTGCTAACCGATCGCCACTGTCGACCTCCGACTGCCGGGTGCCGCCAACCTCCACTAACCGGCCGCCATCGACCTCCACTGACGGGCCTCCGCCGACCTGCTGCGACCTTCGACCTCCGACTACTGGTCGCCACCGTCGACCTCCGACTACCAACCACCACTGGCAACCTCGGACTATAATTTTAATGTATGTTATATATAATTTTTATATTATATGTACCAAATTTTATTTCAACTAGAAATCAAGAATCGAGAAACAGTTATCAAACACATATATGTTTTTGTTTCTTTTTTTTTAGAGAAACAAGAAATAGAAATAGTTATCAAACATGTTTCTGGTTTTAGTTCTTAAAAAACAAGAAACAAGAAACAGGAAACAAGAAACCAGAAACGAGAACGTTATCAAACGAGCCCATACTTGCTCTTGTTGTTCTCTCTCAAAGAGAAGATGGCTACAAAACTCTAACGGTTACTTCTCCACAAAATCATTGTTGTCCAACATGGGTAATTCAGCCAATTTTTTGGAACCAGCACTGGTTTGCGGTATCTGGAAAGATAAGTATCCTAAAAAGACCAAATTTTCCCTTTGGAAAATGGCACATAGAGCCATCAGTACAAAAGACAACTTACAGAGACACATGCCTTCTTTGGCCCTATCACCAAGCTGGTGTTCTTTATGCAAGCAAAACAACGGAACTTTAGACCATTTATTCATACTGCCCTATGCTTGGAGTTTCTGAAACAAAATCTTTACTACCTCTGAATGGCATATGGTCATTCATTGGGATATCAAGAGTCTTCTCAAAACTAATATGTTGGGCCTTCCTTTTTCGTTTTTAAACAAGAAACAAAACTTTTCATTGAATAAATGAAAAGAGACTAATGCTCAAAAGATACAAACTCCACAAGGGAGTGAAAAGAGAACAAAACAGATAACAAAAAGAGCATAAATGTGCCCAAAAGAAACTAAAAAGAACTTGCAACGATCTTGAGACTCGAACCAATTTTGAGACTTCAAACCCCACAAAGAAGAGAGAGGAAGCTCATAGAACCATGAAAAAGCATGTTCTTTTATGCAGTAAACTTCTCTTTTTTACAATTCTGGATCAAATTCCTTCCATCAACCACAGATAATTCCAATAACTCGCCATTCACAGAAGACCAAAGATCAAGCTCATCAGGAGAAAAAACTGATTTGGCGACAAACTGAGCAAATTCCATAATAAGGCTATTCTCCTAAATTATACTTCTTACTTCATGATCTGCAAACCATACTTAGTGACATAGAAACGAAAAGGGGTTGAGCCCCCAACAAAACTTCTAGCATCAAGCAATAAACGAAAGTGATTGGAAAAGGAACGAGCCTATCTTGAAACCCTTGAAAAATCAAATAAGCCATGTTATCAATGCACATCACTAGGACCTTTTTTAGGTTCTTTGTGAGGAAAGAAACCAAAGAGTTTTTTTTTTGGATAAAGAGCAACCCTTTTATGAGTTCCTCAATCTCGTTATTTATTATGCTATTTCTTTGTGTAAATCTTCTAATATATTCATTTCATACACTTATGCTTCCCTTTTAACCAATTGGGAGAGCTTTGTATAATCATCATAGATTCTATATCATTTTTTTAAATCTCATACATCAATAGAATTGTTTCTTATATATATAATTTTAGGGAAAAAAAACAAACAAACAAACAAAGAATTTCTTTCCTCCCAAATTCTGCAAAAAATCACTGCAGAGGCTAAAAGATATTTAATGAGTTGGTACCAGGACGTCTCTGGCGAAACTGTTTCCTGATGGAGAACCCAGGCCATAGTAAATTAAAAAGTTTGAACCAAATTCTTAAACTTTACTTGCGAGATGGTTATTATTGTCTTCGAAACATCTTTTATCTTTTTCATTGTATCTTTTCATCTATCAATGAAAAGTTGTTTTTTTGTACATAAAAAAAATTAAAAAAATAAAAAGGATGATTACTGTCCTCAACTAAGAAGCACGGACATGGCCACGGACACAGCAGGACACGATGATACGTTAATTTCTAAAAAACTAGGATACAGACACATTGAGGATACATTGTTCTTTTTTAATTTTTTTTAGTACATATATAAATTTAACATAAAAATCTAAAAGTACACCACTAAAAAGCATAAAAAATACTTCAGTTTTAGACCTTTAGGTTTTGCTGTCTTAAATTTTTGCAGCTGACAATGGCCGCGGCGAAGAGGGCTGATGGCGATGGCAGCATGCAATGGAGGCAGGTTTTTTTGTGAGTCGTAACGTGAGGTGGAGGATATACACGATTAGGGACTAGGGTTTTTGTTTTCTTAGTTCCTGCCTTTCTGGTATTTTTTTTAATTAACATTTGGCCCATTTGGGCTTCAGATTTGGGCCCAGACCACCTTCTTTTCCCTTTAAATTTTCTTTCATGTGTCCCTTCCCATGTCCATCACGTGTCCGATTTAAAAAAGAAAAAAAAAAGGGACACGAAAAATTGCGTATCTGAAACGTGTCTGGACGTGCCCATGTCTAACATAGATACTTCGCCTAAATTTTAGTTTCCGTGCTTCCTAGGTCCTCAGACTCCACGACCCTAGTTCGCAATCAAGGAATGTTTTGTGGGTGCAAGTGTATCATGCGACTAATAAAGAGAAATAGGAGAATATTATTAAGCTTGTTTAGAGATTGTTTTGATTTTAGAGAATCGAAGCCTCTCATGGTATCAGTAAACATGATAGAGTTCAATATATGATCTAAAAATATCTCCCACAGCATAACTAAATAAATTCTAAAAATGGGATATTTTCAAGTCAAAGTGAGGAATATCACCCAAATCAATGTCGAAAATAAAGATCACTACTCTTGAGAAAATTACTAGAATTGAACAAAATAAGATACGAGGGGTTCCAAAATATAATGAAGTTATATGTCATTCAGTGAGAAAAATTGATGTAGTAAATCAACATTCATCTCTGGACAATACTAACACATCTGGCATGCAACATAAATATGCAATGAAAGCAGAACGCACCAACAATGGAGATGGTTGTTATTGTATTCAGTTCAGTAGCAGTCTTCATGTGACCAGGCTCACCTGCTTGCATGATGTGAGTACCTCCCCAAATCATCTGGTTCCAACTTTTTTGCAACATCAACACCTAAACCAATCTGATGATGACTTGATAGATCCCAATCAGCTGTGGTCTGAGCATCAGAAGAAGAAACTGGGATCTTCCCATTCCAGTATGAAGGTTGAGGAACCAGTTCAAGCCCATTTTTATTCTGACATAAAATTTAGATAATTAAAAAAAAGAAACTAATTCAAAAAGGAGGTATAACCGAAAGATGTGAGCATACTGAAGTGGTTAAGGTTGCACCAATAGAATGGAAGGGTGACTGTGGTGCAAAACTTGAGTGGCTTGCATCAGAGCGCCAAGGTGTTAATTGATACTGTGACTCCTTCAATTTTGTCTATCCATGCAGAGTAAGATAACAGAACGATAAATAGAAGTAAACAAAATGAATGATCAAATTACAATTTCCCTTGCTATATTCATCTATTAAACTCTCAGTACCTCGGTGAGAAGAAGCTTCTCCTGCAAGTGCTTAAATAGAATCTGCAAGAATATATAAACTCCCCAGAGTTATTTCCATTTATTTTAATAGCACAGCTTAAAAGCTGCTACAAGTTCTATTAAAGTGAATAAACCTTCTAGGTAAAATTCTTGCATCTTTCTTACACGAGTTAGATGGGGTTATGAAAGGATATCTACCAACATATATTAATCATTCGTTTTTTTTAATAAAGAACCAAGCTTTCATTGAGAAAAATGAAAGAATACAAGGACATCCAAAAAACCAAGTCCAAAGCAAAGGAAACCAATTACAGAAAGGGTTTCCAGTCAATCAAAATCAAGCCTAACGGGTAATTACAAAAGCCTTAGAAACTGAGGCCCATAAAGAAACAAAAAAAGTAATATTAGCCCAAACCTCACAAGGATTTCTCTCAACTCCTCTAAAAATTCTATTGTTCCTCTCCCCCCACAAACCCCACAAAATGGTGCAAACACTAGCAAGCCATAAAAATCTTCCTTTCTCACGGAAAGGCGGATGGAGGAGGAACTCCTTGATCATCTCCCTACAGTCGCTGGCCCACAGTTTGATACCCAAAAACCTCAAAGCAGCGGCTCCAAACAAAGCGGGCAAACTCACAACCCCATAACAGATGATCAAGATCTTCCTCTGCCTTCCGACAAAGAATGCAACAAAAGGGGCCAACCATGGAGGGCATCACTCTCGAAAGCCTCTCAAAAGTGTTAACACGACCCAGAATGACATGCCAAACGAAGAACAAGACTTTCTTTGGAACTTTAACCTTCCACAAACACGAGAAGACAGACTCTCTACACATGGAAGGATTAATCAAAAATTGAAAGAACGAACTGCAAGAAAAAACCCTCAGAGGGGTTGGGACTCCAATAACGAATATCCCTCCTACCCGAACTCAGACTCACCCCCTGTAACAAAGAGAGGAGAGCCAGGATGTTTGTGGTTTCTCTATCAGATAACGGACGAAGAAAACCAAAGGAAGGGTCTGTTAGGTATCCAAACTATGAAAACTTCAAATACTAATGTATTGCAATATTGAAACGGAAATACAATATAACGATAGTCTTTCAAGGGGGCTAACTCTCTCCCAGAGTCCCACTATGAGACAATACCAAAATCTTCCACATCTCTAAGGCTCCCTATCTTCCCTATTTATAACCAAGACACTCTAACTAATTACTAATGTGCTCTCACTACTAATCTAATACTAATCCCCATATATTCCTAAATAGTACTCTCACAATACTCCGCCCTTCAAAGACACCTTGTCCTCAAGGTGTGCTTACAAAACACAATTGCCAAAATCTTCCACACCTCTAAGGCTCCCTATCTTCCCTATTTATAACCAAGACACCCTAACTAATTACTAATATGCCCTCACTACTAATCTAATACTAATCCTCGTATATTCCTAACTAGTACTCTCACAAGGTCATTATATATAATGAGATCGGGGGGGGGGCTAAAATAGGCAACTTTTGGAAATTATTTGGGAGAATAAAGTCTTTAAAATACTCAACAGTTCCTAGGTCATGGGTTGCCCCAGTGGTGGGGTGTGAGATGTGAGGTGGTCTTTCCTTCTTCCTATTAGGGCCAAGGTTTGCCCCTAGGTCATAACCCTAGGAGCCTCTTGTTTTAGGACCCCATGGCAGTTAAGATTAGGAAGAGGCTCGCTTCTTGGAGAAAGAGCTTTTTCTCAAAATGGGGCAATCTTACGACTCCTAAGTCAAGAGCTTTTTCTCAAAATGGGGTAGTCTTACGACTCCTAAGTCTTACCCTTATTCTATCCATTATTCTATCCATCCTGGGTGGTACCCCTTCTTTAGAGTCCCTAGCTCGATGAGTGAGACTCTTGAGAATTTTTTTTTATAATTATATATATATATATAAGAATCAGCTTTCATTGAGAAAAAATGAAAGAATACAAGGGCATACAGAAAACCAAGCCCACAAAAGGGAGTCCGTTATAGAAAGGGACTCCAATCAAGCATAATGAGAATTAAAGGATAATTACAAAAAACTCTCGAGACCGAAGCCCAAAGGAAACATGGAACCTACTAAGTGACCACACTTCCCCTGGGCTTCTATCTATCCCCCTAAAGATTCTATTATTTCTCTCTCCCCACAAATTCCACAAGAGCGCACACATGCCAACTAGCCACAAGAATCTCCCTCTGTTGCTAAAAGTCAGATGGAGGAGGAACTCCTCGATCATCTCCTCACATCTGGATAATCTACCATCTGCTTAGCGAAGGACTCAAAGAAAAGACTCCAAGCCGAGCGAGCAAAATCACACCTCCACAATAAATGATCCAAGGGTAAAATAACCCTAAGAAGTTATTGGCTTTTTTTGTTGTATTCTTTGTTGGAAGGCGGAGGAAGTGAACTCTTGAGAAGTTGATGTGATATTTTTTATTGGAAAGGGGTTGAGGAAGGAAAAGATTCGCATATTTCATTGATCAAGGCCGTTATAGATTAGATAGTAAGGGTAAAATAGTAATTAGCAAGACTGTTTTAGTAGGAGCTTGTTGGAGACTACTTATTATAAACAGAGGGATCAAGCAAACAATTTCTTGTTGAGGCTAGAGCTCGCTCAAATGGGAGATGTACGAGTTCCTAGAAATGACCTGGAATTATCTTACTATAATTTCCTGTCTTTAATCATCAATCCAATTTCAAAATCTTGTTATCTAGTTTCTATCGTAGTCCTAGCCCTCATTTAATGTAGAAAAGTGATTCGTTCAAAATCCAGAGATTTAAAGGCTCACCTTGACATTGCTAATGATGGATTGAGCATCAGGAACAGGAGGCTGCAGTGAATATTCCGCAAGAAGAGGCAGCAAAGATGATACAAAGGTGGTTCTCTCTTGTTGTGCTTCCTGATAGAACCAGATTAGAACCCAGGAGTTCATTAGGAAAAAGATTACAAATTGGCATCTTAATGGTTATTAGATTTTCGTCAAAGTAGTTGATGGCAACAAAATTGAGCATTCTGAAAAACCAGAAGCCACGTCAGAGATGGCATGGCAAGGAAGGAACCTGCAATGCATATGTAAGACGAATATTTTCCTCGATTATGTCTTGTCTATATGAGAGAGCTTTAGAAGCAGCATCAACAAGGTCTTGTTGTTGTTGATCAAAGGCCTAATTGAAGGACACCAAAAAAGAAAAAGAAGTCCAACAGCAGAGCACCAATGAGAATGGAAACGATGGAAATGATAAAAGTAGAAAGTTTTAGGAAGGTAATTGACAATGAATTCAAAATAAAACCCTGCTTACCAAACGCATATAGGCAATACGTTTTTCCAGAACATATTTTTCATTTCGTATTTGTGCTTCCTATTACAATAAGAATTATCAGCGTCTCCATGTAAAAGAAATCCTAACAAATATGGATATAACAATAAAATCAAACTCATCTAAGCAATGGGCTAAGATAATTCATACGATTCTTTTTACCTTGATAGAATAATCAGCAAGATGCTTGCGTAACTGCACAATTTCATCTTCATGTTCCTGGACTTTAACAACAAGATCCTAAACATGAAAGATAGGTAAGAGGGGCTTCCTTGTAAACATATGGAATAAATGGCTAGAACGAGACATACCTGCTTCCAGAGACTGTTGGGATTATTTGCTTCAGCCTTTGGCATCATGCCATGTCCAGACAACTTAATCCGTGGATCATATTCTCCATCCACTGTAAACCTGAAAAGTCACAAAATAGTTTTCATGTGCTATGTTTTATTTAAACAAATAACATAATTCGCAAGGGGATGAATCACATCCTTTTTACTTACCTGCTAGCAGAGAAAGATGTTGTGGATGGTGAGGAGAACTGTGAGCAACCAGCATTATCAACTGGAGGCTGAACATCAGGAAGAGCATTCACCATCCTGTCTGACTTGCTGTCCTCAAAGCGAGATTCCGTGTCAACTCGCATGGAACCTTCATCTTTTTGTGCAACATCTTGATGGATAACTAGTGTTCCATGTGAATCAGCAATAGAAATGTTATTCTTAAATCTATGCCTCTCATTATCAACTGAATTATCTGATTGATGACCCCCATTAGATCCTTGATGGTCATTCTCATTCCATTGGTTTGTGGAATGAAACCTTCGAGCCAAAGGTTCATCAACCTTCTGCCACATTTCAATGAAAAAATGATAGCATGTCAAGAACAAATTATTAGATACAATTAAACAGTACATTGTCTGTGAACAAATAACAGAGAGAAAGTTCAATATCCCGAAGGGGACATTCATAACACCTAACAATCAAGTGGATGTGTAAGAAGACAAATTTCAAACACCAGCACTGCATATGAAGATAGCTTGGCGATCTAATGAACTCCAAATTATGTTTACAAGAAACTAAGTGGCAAACCAGCAGCAATTGTGGTTGACCATAATCAGCATAGTGTATGGGAGAGTTCGAACCAATTGTTGATATTCGGAAATCGGATATGTCAGGAAGTTGCAAATGATATAACTTAAACCAAAAGCTACGATGTGTTGTATAAATTTTCCTGATTGGACAGAACAGAAGACTACAGTCACCTTATTAAAGAATATAAAAGGGAATAACAGAATTTTTAATGGAAAAAGTTCTTGGGAAGAAAGGTTTGAATTAATAAAATGGTTTGCAACTTCTTAAAACTCAAGGCACGGTTGGTGGCTTAGGGGAAAAGAAAAAATCCTTTGGAGAAATGTTACAAAAGCTATATTCTTTAGATGAGTAGGATAGAGAGGTTGTCAAGTACAGTGTGTACATTGCGTCCTCTACTCCAGCCCCTAGGCTGTTTATTTGTGGCCTCTCTATGAATGTCTCTTATCCCCAAAAAAAAAATATTATATCGAGACCCTTTTTTTAAGAAACAGAAATGTATTAATCACAAAAGAGGACCCTTTTTTTAAGTCTACAAATTTTTATGCTTTCATGGAATCTACATCATATTTAGCGCTTTTTTGGAGTAGTCACTCCCCCCTTTTGTAATTATAGTTTATCATCACTTTTATCTCATTGGAGATGCCTTTTGTAACTACTCATCATAGGTCTTCCTTTTGTATCTATTTCATACATCAATGAAATGGTTTCTGTTTCCTATCAAAAAAAAAAAAAAACAAAAGAGGACACAGCCTAAGGGCGGGGTGAGGAACCCCTCCCTCAAAAAACCTAAGGGCGGGGTGAGGAACCCTTCCCCCAAAAAACAGAACACGTACTAGCACAACCTCCAAATTATGGAGGATTTGATCAAGGTCATAGTTAAAAACAAAAGAAAAAAAAATTGTCTAAGACTCCATAAAGAAGAAGTAATTTGCACATTGCCAAAAGAAGAAGTAATTTGCACATTGCCACAAAAAGATTCGAAAGAAAAAGACTTATCTTCAAAGACTCTCCTATTCCTTTCTTTCCAAAGCTCGCTCCCAAAAAGAGTGCCCTAGCAGAACACTCCACAAAAGTCTCATTTTTCCTTTAAACTCATTCAGCAATTCCATCTGCCAATCCGACACCTTATTAGGTAGGCAAAAACAAGAAACAAAGGCCTTCATCAACTGCTCCCACCTTTTTTTTTTTTTTTTGGTAAGAAACCAAACTTTCATTGAACAAATGAAAAAATACAAGGACATACAAAAAGAAGACAAGCCTGCAAGAAAGAGGAGTCCAAAGCTAACTACACGCAGAAGGTGGCAAGCAGTGACATGCGACGAAATACAACGATGGGCAGTGGACGGCAATCCTCGACCGTAGGTGACTGTGGTGTCGGACAGCAACATCGACGGCATATGTGGAAAACATATGGGAGTTACTTGTGGCGGCTAGGGTTGCTCCCAGGCATAAACACGTCAAGTCGGGTCAGGTTTTGGGTTTAAAATATAGCACACATCCTAACCCAAAGCCCATCTACCTTCTTTTCAGACTTGAGAAAGTGAGCCTTATGCAACTTATTTAAACACAGCCCAATTAGAAGTAGCTCTTTAAGACCATGGTCCCATTTACTCCCAGAATCTTCTTCCTTCTAACACTTCGCATGACTAGGGTTAGTTACTTTTTTTTTTTTTTTTTTCGATAAAAGACCATTGAGAAAAAATGAAAGTAGGGTTAGTTACTCTTTCTTCTAATTCTTTCTTTCCTTTCTTCCTTCATGATTGGCCCACCTTATTCTGACGACCCCATCTTCACGAAAATAGCATCACGTCTTCGAGTCTTCATCATTGACTGCAAACTCCATTGACGTTGGCTTCTATCAAGCTTGTCTTCTATTATCTTTATTTTCTCCATCACCATCCCCATCTAATTCCTCTGTGACCTCTTGACGACACTTGCATCGGCGCTTCCTCCGGGTTTTCATTTCTAGCCATAGAAGGAGCAATCAACAATGATCTCTCCCTAAAAATCTCGCCTTTGTTGCCTTGAACGCCTTCCCAACCCGCTTGAAGTAATTCAAATATTGACAGATTATCGAGTGACACCCCAAAATTGCAACCATACCTTCCGTGTTTTTTGACAACCGTGTCTTCAAATTCTTTCTGCACCTATTTCGTGCGCCCTCGCTTGATTCTTAACCCGATTCTTTATATTCCTCTTGATCGACTTCAATATGTTCTTTCTTCCTTTTTTCTTTTTGATTGATAAATAATCGAGTTTTCTTTGAGAAAAAAATGAAAGAATACAAGGGCATCCAAAAAACCAAGCCCCAACGAAGGAACCCAACTACAGAAAGGATTTCCAATCAATCAAAATAAGACCTAACGTGTAATTACAAAAGGCCATGGAAAACGAGACCCATAACGAAACAAAAAAATCTAATAAAAGCCCAAACCTCACTAGGATGTCTCTCTGTCCCTCTAAAAATTATATTATTCCTCTCCCCCCATAAACCTCATAAAATACAAACGTCAGCATGCCATAAAAACCTTCCCTTCTCTCAAAATGACGAATGGAGGAGGAACTCCTCGATCATCTCCCTGCAACGACATTGGCCAACAAACTGGAACTCGAAAACCTCAAGAAAAGGCTCTAGACTGAGCGAGCAAAATCACAACCCCACAACAAATTATCAAGATCTTCCTCCGCCTTCCGACAAAGAATGCAACAAAAAGGGTCAACCACAGGGGCCATCACTCTCAATAGCTTCTCAAAAGTGTTAACACAACCCAGAATGACCTGTCAAGTGAAGAGCTGAACTTTCTTTGGAACCTTCCACAGACTCTCTAACCAGGGAGAAATTAACCAAAAATTGAAAGAACAAGCTATAAGAAAAGCCCCTAAAGGGGTTGGGACTCCAATAATGAACATCCATCCTATCCCAACTAAGGCTAACCCCTCTAACAAAGATAGAAGGGTCATGATGTCTGTGGTTTCTCTATTAGATAACGGGCGGAGAAATCCAAAGGAGAATGAAGAGGAACTTCCCACAGAGCCAATGACATCGGCCACAGTGCGATTTTTCATTGAAGATAAGTGATATAAACGTGAGAACAAGGAACGGAGGGAAGGATCCCCCACCCAAAAGTCCTCCCAAAAATAAATGTCCCTCCCATCCTCTGCGGTGCACCGGACCAAGGAAGAGAATGAGGGAAGCTCCAGAAAAATGTTTTTCCAGGGATTCTTGAAGACGCCAACCCCACCCGATAGCCATTTGAAGGGATGTTGCCCGTATTTACTCCTGATAACCCTAACCCAAAGAGAATCTAATTCAAGACGGAATTGCTAGAGCCATCTAGCAAGCAAGGCTCTGTTACGACTTACGAGTTCTCAAATTGCCCAACTCTAGACCCCAGGCTCACAGGTTTTCCAACGGTCTTCCAACTCACTAAGTGAGCTCCTCTCCCTTCTTCAACCCCCTCCCGTAGAAAATCCCTCATGAACTTCTCTAGAACATTACAGACCGACATGGGAGCTCTAAAAAAAGATAAAAAGTAGATAGGAATGTTGCTGAGAACAGAACAGATGAGAGTCACTCTACCCCCTTTAGAGAAGAAGCTTCTCTTCAAGTCTTTTTCGAACCTTCTCAATGGCTGGGTTCCAAAAGGTGATAGATTAAGGATTTTGGCCAAGAGGGAGACCTAAATAAGAAGGAAAGGCTCCGATCTCACACCCAACAAAGAGGCCTATCTTCTTAATTTGTCTTCCTCACAATTCAAACCCAGAATTTGGCATTTTCCTTTATTGATTTTAATTCCCAATAAGGTCTCGAAAAAACTGAGAATATGGTTCGGAATGGGAAATGATTCCTCCATGCCCGAGCAAAAGAAAATAGTATCATCAACAAATTGAAGATGAGAAAGGGCCACTTTCTCCTTTCCTACCTCAAAGCTCAGAATAATACCACCTTCCAAGCTTCTAGATACCATCCTACTAAGGGAGTCCACAATGAAAAGAAAAAGAAAGGGATAGGGGGTCACATTGCCTTAAACATCTCGTGGGTCTAATCTTCCCTCTTGGCTTACCATTGATGAGGATAGAGTATTGAATCGATCTGACACAACTCCAAATCCACAACCACCATTTATACCCAAAGCCAAGGACCTTATCCAAGAAGTCCCAATCCACATGATCGTAGGCTTTTTTGAAGTCAATTTTTAAAATGACACCTTCCCGACCCCTACCTCGATAATCCTCTATGGCTTCATTTTTTTTATCAAATTGATAGAACCCCAACTATATTGCAATGTAAAAGATAACCAAACTACAAGATAAACCAAGTATTTTGAGGGTACTTGGACCCTCCCCTCTTGAGATATCTCTCAAGTCCTAATTCACTTAATCAAAATAATGTTTAACTTCTCCTTTCCCACCCCCTCTTATTTATAATCAAAGCTCTAACAAACTCCTTAACTAATTGCTAATATACGCTTACTAATATTGCTGATTCCACCCTAATGACATTCCTATAAATTTTCTTCTCTTGTTGAGATTTGTGGTTTTCAAATGCGGACAATTCCCAACATGTCTCATACTGTTAAGACTCGTTAGTTTTTGCCTCGCTTGCACAATTTTGCATTTTTCTTAAGGTTTAGTCTCTTAAAGTTGGGCAGTTGTGAAATTCCATTGGTATTGTATTTCGTTTGTGGGTGGTTTTCCCACTTCCTCTTCAGTTGGTTGTTTTAGCAGGGGTGTGGTGCCGTTCTTGATCTTCCTCCTTTTCAAGTTTGTTTTATTCGCTAGGCAGCTTTTGTTTCGGTGGTTGTTTTTTAGTTCTGATTTTCTGCTTTTGTAGCATAGAGATTTCCAGTTATTTAAGCCTCATCTCCAAGTTAGATCGTCTTATTGTTTTCTCATTTTTTTTGCTGCATCTTGGACCTCCTTTGTTTTTGTTGGTTCTGTTTTTGTTTTCGTCGTTTGGTCTAGTTTTTCCTTCCCTTGTGAAGGTTGTATTCCTTGAGTGATGGTCTCTTTTCATTTATTCAATGAAAAGTTTTGTTTCTTGTTCAAAAAGAGACTTCAAACTGAGCAAGCAAAATCACAACCCCACAGCAAATGATCAAGATGATCAAGATCTTCCCTTGCCTTCTGACAATGAATGCAACAAAAAGGATCAACCAGAGGGGACATCACTCTCAATAGTCTCTCAAAAGTATTAACCCATTTGAGGATTACATGCCAAACGAAGGAACTGGACTTTCTTTGGAACTTTGACCTAGAAGAAATTCATGATTGCTTTTTCCATCTCCTTAATCACTTTCATAGGAGCTTTCAAGACCAAGAACCAATAGATGGATGAGCCATTTAGGGTGGACAGAGCAAGAGTAAGTCTCTTGCTTAAAAAACGGGGTGTGCTTCCACGTTTCCTGCTTAGCTCGAAATTTATCAATCATAGGGTCTTAAAAGCCTCTCAAACAAATTATCCCCCAAAGAACTTCAAGGTAGTTTATCAATTTGTCAACCTTACACCCCAAAAGGACAGCCGGCTAAATTACCTCCCCCTCCTCGACATGATTCCAACTACAAAAGATTTGGAAGTACTAAGAGAGAGCCCAGCAAATTGAAGGTGGCTATTCAAGAACTCCCACCACACCTGGAGCCCAACCTCATTATTAAGGCAAAAAATGAGGATATCATCAGCAAACTGAGGGTGACTTATCAATAAATTCTTACTGTCCACCCTTAGGCCTTGGAGAATTCTTCTTTCACAACCGTAATGAATTGACCAGCTTAGTGCATCAACCATAATAGTAAACAAAAATGAGGATATAAGATCCCTTTGTCTAATCCCTCTTTAAGCCAAGGTTTTTCCCCTTGGTTTACCATATCAATATCGAGAAATTAATATGAGCTTAACAACCAAAAATCCACTTTCTCCATCTTAAGCCAAAACCTTTAAGCTGAAGGATAGTATCGAGATACAACCAATCCACCTTATCGTACGCCTTCTCAGGATCTAACTTCAAAAGGAAGCCATATTTCTTCCTAGAAAAACACTCATCAACCACTTCAAAGGCAATTATAATTGTTATAGTATATATGTGAATATAATAGCTTGTAGTCTTTAGTCCTTTATTGTAATTTTACTGTTATTAGTTTAGGACTTCTATGTACGCCTATATATATTTGGCTCCATTGTATAGAAGAATAATGGACTCTCTCATATTTTCATATCTCAATAACATGGTATCAGAGCTACTTTTAGGGTTTGAGTTGGAATACCTTTTTCTTTAGGGTTTGAGTTGGAATACCTCTTTAGGGTTTGATTTGGAACACTGTTTGAGGATTTTGTTTTGTCTGAAACATTTGTTGTCGTCGTCGCAACAAGAATATGTCGTTGTTTTGTCTGAAACATTTTTTGTCGTCGTCGCAACAAGAATATGTCGTTGTCGTCGCCTGAATCTGCTGCCGTCGTCTAGGTCTGTCACCGAAGGATTTTTTCGTCACTGCCCAGCCCAAAAGAAAGCCCAGCCGCCGATCTGCAAGTCCTCCAAATCCGACGTTGAAACTCCCAGCGCGTGAGTCACACGCGCCGTCGGAAGAAGCTGCCTCCACCGCCACGCGCCGACGTGTGAGGGCGTGTGGGAATTTCGTTTCGCCATTCGTCACTTGGGTTCATCTCGGATTGATTTTTCCAATCGTTTTGTCTACTCGGTTCTACCAAAACAGGTCGCTTTTGCCTCGGTTTGTGTGTTGTGCCTCGGGTTTCGGTTAGATTTTGTTCCGTTCTGTTTTGTTTTTGCCTCGTGAGAGCGTGTGTGGCTGGAATTTTCGTGGTTTTTCGTCTCTTGTGTACCAAGAGTATTTCCGACTTGTTTATGTGGTTTTGTGGTTTTACATTTGATATTGACATATGGCCAAACAAGAGCTTGTAGTGACATCTAATGTGGTTCAATTGCAAACTCAATCCATCCATGGTTCATCTAAGAAGCCTTTTGTTAATTCTACGGTCGAGTTTGCTAAATCTCAACCGTACCAAAAATCGTTGAAAGCTATCATCTTTATCATCCATGCTTATCCTTATTACAACCATTGCAGGGTCAGGTAACATGAGTCATTGTCTTCTTTCCTCCTTTACCAAATGAGTGGACTAAAGACTTTTATTTTACACCCAAAAAAAAAAACCCAACCCTACTCTGAATAGTCATTATCCATGTATTTTTCAAATCCTTCAAGTTCTTTCTAATCAAATTTCCAAGAGGGGGCAACATCATGTGGTAATAATTCTGATTTAACAGAATATATTATTTATTCAGAAAAAGAATCTCTGAGTCGATGATTAAACAAAATATATTTCGGAAGCACAAATAAAAATCCATATCAAGTTCAATTTTTTTTTCAAACTGATACACATACTCGCATACCATCTAAACTGAATGCAAGATACAAAAATAATTAGAAAAGTGAACAAAAGTCAACTGCAATCAATTACATCAAAGAAACTAAATTGTTTGCCAAAGGACACAAAATCCCATTTCAGGACATTAAGGAAGATTTTGTGTAAATTCAATTTATAGTACTTACATATTTCTCAAGTTCCTGAATCTTTTTCTGAAGTTCAATCCTCAGTCGATTGTTTTCCTCCACCTAAGAGTATTTAAATACACTCATGTCAGAATATAACCTTAAATTGTGGAATCTGAGTTGTAGCCACAATATATATGAAATAACTTGGTCAAACATTCATGATATATAAAACACACGGTATTGGGTCATTAAAAATGCAAACTACGAGAAGGAACAAGCAGGTGCAGTTTCTGGTATGGATAATAGCACAGACACTGGTGTGAGAAAAAAAAATGCTTGAACTACTGGTTTTTAACCGGTGTAAAAAATGCAAGTTGGAAATTACATCATCGGTACAGAGAAATTGGATAGAGAAAGATGCTACAGTGACTCCACCTGAAGAGAATGATGTACCTTATATAAATTACACTCACTACAATCTATTGACACCATTCTCTTCTTTTATTCAACCGAAGGATTTGGACCTCCAACCTTGGAGATAAGAATTGTATTGACCAATTGAGCTATGCTAATGTCACATCATTTTTCTTGAGTAAGGGTTTTTTAAATGATTGTTCCTTTTCAAATTAGCTCATGCATGCCTCACGTCCCACTAATTTCGTGAGACCATGATATAACCCTAGGAGACTAATGATAATAATAATTTTTAAAAAGTTGTTAGATGCTCAAAAACATATGACATTTTCATTTCAATCAACATTTAGAGGCACTCTAGAGACCTTTGGGCAACAAAGTCAAGCCATTCAACCAAGACGCTCCCATGGCATACACATTTTTTTAGCTTTTTGTTTCTAATCAAATCATAGACATTTGACATTTACGTTTCAACTCACACATTAAAAGTCATTTAACTAAAAGACGCTTCTTCAGTATACACAGTTCTCTTTTTTTTTTCTTTAGAAACTTTCTCATCAAATCATAGGCCAGGATTATCCTCTTTAAAAAATGGGGGAAAGGATGCAAGCCCCACACGGGAGTGAAACAAGGACAACAAAGAAAACAATTAAACCAGCAATAACGGTTATAATCATATAAAAAATCGAAGAGAAGGTAGTTTTGTGAGTCCAAATTTGATTGTGAGTGCCTATAATCCCAACGTACAGAACGAAAAGCGTGAACAGATTTTGGATAAAGAAAAAGATTTGAGTCCTGCAGCAAGTATCTCTACATTCCTACAACATTCTCAATGGAGAAAATACTGCTCAACTGACGGTAGCATTATGCCGAACATCGAAAACATGAAATGGGTTTTAGGGAGAAAAAAAAACCGTGGAGGAAATAATGGAATTAGAGATCTTATAGTGAAGTGAATAGATACTAAATTTAGTGATGAAATTAACAGACGAATAGCACCCAGTATGATGCTGAAAGATAGAAAATGAGAGGGAGGAAAGGAAAATTCGTTGCACCTGTTGCTTGATGGTAGCCTCGGCTGCTTCAACAGCTTTCAAGACCTGAAATAAGTTGCTATCGTTGTTGTTACTGTGACTGTTGGATGAGTGAGAGTTAGATTGCTCTGTTGGAGCAGCACCGACGGCCAATTCAGAGAATTTTTCAGCCAATGATCTCCCGTCGAAACCATTTTCCATCTTCAACCTCTAGCTCAAATTCAGCTCAAAACAACCGGAAAGACGAATGATCCAAACCAGAATGACTCTTTGTATTGTATCTCTAAATTTGCGATAAATTCAGCAGCAGAATTGGGTCGTAGGTGTGACAACTCCCTCTTTCAGACATTTAAGCAACTCAGAAGCAGTGAGAGAAAGAAGGACGTATAAATATCGAGTGAAACACAAAAAGAAAACCCTAACCCAGTGGGGGCAAAAGGAAAGATGACCTATAACTTAAATCCCAATTTTCTCTATCTGTCCCGCAATGATTCAGAGATGCGTGATGGGGTTTTGATGATTTGTTCGAATAAATAAAAGAGAAATGAAGATGAAAGAGAAAGGAGAAAGGAGAAAGTCGAACTCAACTGAGCAGCTTGAACTTTTTTATCTCGAACGAAACCACTCTTTTGAAGCGAAAATCAATGAATCCATCAATCAATCAATCAAATCCATGGTGTTGTGTAGGGATTGAAGTCGGCTCCAGCGCCTGCGAAGTTCAGTTCTGCGATAGTCCGAGTGAGTGAATTACACGACGCTCGTCGCCATTGTTTATTATTATGTATTTCAGGTCCCTTCCTCATTTTACCTTTTCTCCCATTTTTCTTTCGCTCAGTAACAGAAAGCGACCAACAATTTTAATTAATAAAAAATAAATATGGAAAATTGCATAAACCACCCCTAAAGTATAGTTATTGTTGCAATTTCACTCTTCAACTTTTAATTATAAAAATTGGACCCTCTAACTTTTATATATGTAAAAATTGGATCCTTTTGTTAACCATAGTTTAAAAAAATGGAATGATTTAGAAAATTATATTATTATTATTATTATTTGCTTAGGTAATAATTTTGTCTCCTTCCCTCCTTTTTCCTCTCTCTCATCCAGCTTGTTTTCTGGAATGATTTGAAGTTCTTGACCTGGTAGGCAAAAATGACTTGAAGAGTCTCCCCACAATGACAACTCAAGGGTTCCTAGCAACAGTCGCACTTGCTGGAACCTCGTTGGTCGGAGAAGGAGAAAGAGAGAGAAGATGAAAATAGAAACAAGAATGGAAAAGAAGATGGATGGACATGGAATTGGGTTAAGTCTTGTGAGTTCAGAGAACTTTGTTCTCTTGATTACTCATCTAGAGAGGAGACGTTGGATTTAAATACAAATTGAAGGAACTAGAAAATGGGTTGTAGAGGAAGAAAGGGAATTGTTGCTTCCAAATGATGGGTTTTAGGCAGTAGAGGAATGGAGACCCAATTGAAATCGAAGGTTATGAAGATGGGTTTCAGAGGGAGGAGAACGAAGTGAAAGAAGTGAGAGAGAGAGAATGAAGATGAGTTTCAGATGGAGGAAAACCAAATGAGAGAAGTGAGAGAGGGAGAAATAGTGCCTAAGTTTAAAAAAAAAAAAAAATCTAACTCATCCACATTTTTTTAACCATGGTAACAAGAGGATCCAATTTTTACATATATGAAAGTTGAAGGGCCCAATTTTTACAATTAAAAGTTGAAGGGTGAAATTGCAACAATACCTATACTTTAGGGGTGGTTTATGCAATTTGCCCAAATAAATAAAATCACTCCACTCCCACTTCCACTTCCACTTCCGCCCCCTTCTTTTTCCTTTTTTTCGAGAATACGTAGCTTTCCTTTTTGTTTTTTAAAATTCAAAGCATGTGGGAATGTGAACTTTTAATATTTTAGAGATTAGAGATTATTAATATTTTAATCTTATGGAAAATTTCATTTTGAATCTAAATTTGGTAGGTTGTATCGATTTTAATCCTCAACCTTGAATTTCATCCAATTGAATTTCAAACTCGTAACTCGTATTAATTTTAATTATAAACTTTCAATTTCAACCATTTGAACCTCAAACTTAACCATTTGTATCAATTTTAACAAATTTGATAAGTGTTGGAATATACATTTTTGGTTAACTTTTCGTTTGAACCACTGTTAAAAGCACATGTTTCTTGTAAAAAAATATATTGGAGAAACTTTTTATTTAAATAAACTTTTGTTGTTGAAAAAATGTGTGTGAGTTTTCCCTCGTTTCTTCTTAACGTGTTTATGAGTTTTGTTGCGTTTTTAGCTACTTAGAAGAACATGCAACTAGAGGAGGATGGAAAATTATTTTTTTGGGTTTTTCCTTTTGGTTTTAGATGACTTTTTCTTCTAATTGAGAATTTTATGGTTTTTTTTTTCTTGCTATCTAGGATGACGAAAGTAAAGCAGTTTTGATTTCTTTTTTCAATTGTTTACTAATTTTTCTTGTTGCTAAAAACTTTGTGATTTTTTTTACCTTCTTTTATTGTTTTTTTTTTCTTGCTAATTAGAACAACGTACAAGTGTAGGAAACGAGAGAAACTCAATTTCAAGTTTTTTTTATTTTATTTCTCATATTTAATATACTTTTCTTATTGCTAACAATTTTGAGATTTTTTTTTTAGAGGAGGCTAATAACAATAAGAATAATGAATATGGAATATTTGTGTTGAAGGAGAAATTTTGTCCAACCATAAATTGCCACGTCATTATTTAAAACTAATGACAAAATTATAAATAATTAGATTTGGGACCAATTATAAATTGACATGTGTCTCAAATTTAATTTGAAAACAAAGTTGGCCAATTATAAGTTTATAGAGCTAAATTTCTATTTGATCAATTAATTAAAATTAAATTATTTTGATCAAATTAATTAATTTGACCAAATAATTAAAAAATAATAATTATTATTATTTGGATCAAATTTGGGTCTTTTAAATATTTGGGTTATATGGTATTGGGTCAAATATGAACTAGACCCAAGACCAAGTAGTTGAGCCCAAGACCAATAAAGCCCAAACCCAAGTTGTTGGCCCAAATGTCACCAGGGCCCATCCGACGAGCTCTATAAATAGAGGGGTTCTCTTCCATTTTAGGGGTCAGAATTTTGAAGCTCCAAGCCAGAGTCAGAGAATTCAGAGGAACTTCATCAAGATTGAAGGCTGAAGACCGAAGACTCCTTGAAATCCATAAGTTTCAAAGTGTTGAACACTTCTTGAAGATTGAAGACTCCTTCAAGATCGGAAGACTTCAAGCTCCAAGAATCCATTAAAGCTTAAGACTCGAGATCAAGCGTTCCAGCCCTCGAGTGAAACACATCCACACACAAGAGAGAGAATCAAAGGACTAACATTAGAGATTGTACATCCACACGCATACAAATATTAATACAAGTATATTGTTTATTTCATGTGTCTCCATCTCCGAAGTTACGTGTGAACAAATTGGCACGCCCAGTGGGACCATCTCTACCTCTCATCTCTTTCTCTTGTTTAAAGATCCAACCAACGTGATGGCACCAAAGAAAGCTTCCGCGAAGGTTACCACATCAAGCGACTCTTACACTGGTCCTGTCACTCGTAGTCGCTCCCAAGGAATTGAGATCAAGGAGGATCATACTCCTCTGGCTGTTGCAAGCAAGATCTCAAAGCTGATTGAAGAATCCTCTAAGGATAAGGTTGCAGTCAAAGACAACCCACTGTTCGAATCTGTCGTTCCAACATCTAAGCAGCCAAAGGATACACTAAGTCCTGATATGATGTCCGTCATGATGGCTGATGTAGATCAGGATGAAAGAATGATAGAGATGGAAAGGAAACTCAATCTTTTAATGAAGGCAGTGGATGAGAGAGATCTTGAGATTGCCTATTTGAAAAACCAACTGCAAAACCGAGAAGTGGCTGAGTCTAGCCAGACCCCTGCTGCAGGAAAGAATGATAAAGGGAAGGTTGTCGTGCGTGAGGATCAACCGCAACACTTCGCGTCAGTTGCCTCTTTGTCTGTCCAACAACTGCAGAACATGATCATGAATTCCATCAGGGCTCAGTATGGTGGACCCACTCAAAGTTCCCTCTTGTATTCTAAACCTTATACAAAGAGGATTGACAATCTCAGACTACCCACTGGGTTTCAGCCTCCCAAATTCCAACAGTTTGACGGAAAGGGCAACCCAAAGCAACACATCTCCCACTTTGTTGAAACCTGTGAGAACGCGGTACTCGAGGAGATTTGCTTGTTAAGCAATTTGTCCGAACATTGAAGGGAAACGCGTTCAATTGGTACACTGACCTGAAGCCTGATACAATTGACAACTGGGAACAGATGGAGAGAGAGTTTCTGAATCGCTTCTACAGTACGAGGCGAACAGTTAGTATGACAGAACTCACGAGCACAAAGCAGCGAAAGGGTGAGCCAGTCATTGATTACATCAATCGTTGGAGAGCCTTGAGTCTTGACTGTAAAGATAGACTCTCCGAGGTGTCCTCTGTTGAAATGTGTGTTGGGTTTTATGCCCTAAAACTCGTAGATAGTGAATGTAACCGTTGACCGGATATTAATGAAATAATATTGATATATTTTTCCATTAATTGTTATTAGTTATTTTATATATGTCTTTGCCTAATAATAACCCTAATTCAATAAACTAGACATCCAAGGCTGTAATATGAGTCTTGAACTATATGTAGCGACATATGGGATCATTGTTCAAGAAACAACCTAAAGGGTCTATAGTATAGGGATAAGACTGGGTGCCTTATCCTGGTGACACTATGGATACGACCCACTTTGTATTTGATACAAACGCTGCGATCCAACGCGTTCGTGTAGGAGACATGCGAGTGGGGGTATCCTATGCAATGAGTTTGCATAAGATCGGACCGCGAAATAGTAACCACTGGTTATAACACCATTAACTAGTTGGTTTTCTATTTCATTAGGACGACCCAGACAACTTAGTCTTAATCCTGAGTTGATTATGGACTCCTGCTCATGAGAGATTGTCCTTTGATTTGTATGGGTGAGAGTGGCCAATACGCCGACTCAATAAGCCTACCACTTTGGGGACAAGACCGAATGGGGAGCTGGGAACATAATCGTACAAGATGGAATTCACTCCTTCCCGACGTTAGGGAAGCAGATGAGTGTTCCCTTAAGTGGTTACTCCGAGTCTTGAACAAAGGGCCCTACCCTCTCAATGGCACGAAAGGGTTTTCTGTTTGATGGTTGGACCACAAACAGGTTGTTCATTAGAGGAGAATTGGTACTTAAGGAAATAGAGGTAACCCAGGGGTAAAACGGTAATTTGACCCAGCTGGTGTTACAGACACTCGTGAAGGACTAACTAGTCGATATTGGTCTAGATCCGTGGACACATAAAATATGTCTGCAGTGAGAAGAGTGCAACTGTGAGTCTATAGTGGAATGTACACACAGTTAACGAATATTGATTAATGTGGTTAATGAGTTTGACCAATTAATCTCACATCGTTGGAGCTTCTGATCTGCAGGTCCATTAGGTCCCACTGGTAGCTCGTAAAGTAATTTGAGGCAACTAAGAAATAAAAGTAAATTGAAAATGTTCAATTTATTAAGGGAAATAAATATAATATATATTGATATATTATTATGAGAGAAATTAATATTTGAAAAGTTCAAATATAAATTTATGGAAGTTTGAAAGAGTTCAAAATTATGAATTAATTAATTTAAGGCCTAAAATGTGTTTGGGCAAATTAATTAATTCTAGGCCGGGAATTAAATATGTGATATTTAATTGGTGGTTAATTAATTAAAGAATTCATTAACCGGGAATTAATCAATTATGGAAATATTTAATCACTTAAGGAAGTGATTAATCATTTATGGAAATGATCTAATCACTTATGGAAGTAATTAGTCATTTGTGGAAAAGATTAATCAATTATGGAATTGATTGATCATGATTGATTAATTAAGGAATAAGATTGAATCAATTATGGAAAAGATTGATTTAATTGAATATTTTATTCATGGCCTCTCTTCTATAAATAGAACACTAGACCTAATTGGTCATGACACTTGACACTCTTGAAAGACAAGACCTAGAATTCTCTCTAGCATCCCTCTTAGAGAAAGACTCCCACAAGTCTTTTGCCTCCTAGACTTAGAGACATACCGGTGTAACCTCTGTGGTGATTGTGTCAATCAAAGAAGAATTTCCAGCGAAGAAAACCTTAAAGCGGCTGCTGCGTTTTCGTTCGTGAAGCGTCGTTGGCGAAGAACGGTCAAGTCTACAATGGAGGTTTGTAACGGTTCTTCCTCTTTTCTTTAGAAAAGTTTTAAAAATAAATTTAGATTTATTTTAGCATGTTTAAACCGATTTTACAGCGGCTTTAAAGTTTGTTTAAAGTTTTGTTTGAGTTATCGTAACGGTATTTTAATGTTAATTAATATACAACGTAAGGTCCAATCGATGCGCTTCCGCTGCGTGGGGACTTTTATTCCCTTCAATGTGCACCCAAGGTATGCACTGGGGACTTCTTTACATCTTGCAGGGGATAAAACCCCGGACCTTTGAAGAATTGGCGACTCGCGCTCATGATATGGAGTTGAGCATCGCTAGTAGAGGGGGCAAAGATCCCGTAGTCCCAGACATGAGGAAAGAAAAGAAGGAAGTCAAGGGCACTGAGAAAGTTGCGAAGAGTGCCACGAAAAAATCCATGGTCGTCAACACGACCCCGTTGAAATTTTCCTCCAAAGGAAAAGAAAGTAAATCCAATAAGCGAATAGAGACAGGCGAGAGACATCGCCTAACGTTAAAAGAAAGACAAGAAAAGGTATATCCATTTCTAGACTCCGACGTGCCAGATATGTTGGAACAACTGCTGGAGAAGCAACTAATTGAACTTCCAGAATGCAAACGACCAGAAGAGTTAGGGAAAATCAATGATCCTAACTACTGCAGGTATCACCAAGTCGTTAGTCACCCGGTGGAGAAGTGTTTTGTATTAAAGGAGTTAATCCTTAAATTGGCTCGCGAGAATAGAATCGAATCCAAAAAGAAGCTACAATGAAAGGATCCCAAGAAAAATATGATTCCATCAAAGATGAGAGCGATGGTTGGACCCTTGTCATGCGTCGCAAAAAGCAAAAGCAAAGTTACGCACGGAAAGAGTCCCGCCTATATCGAGATAGTAAAAGAAAAGTTAAGTCGCAAAGGAAGAAAGAAAAAAAGAAGTCAAGGAGGTCAAAGCCTGTCGTGGAGGAAAATGAAGATTTCTTTTGCCCTCCACAACCCATAACTTTGGCAGAATACTTCCCAAGGAGCTTTCTCGATGATAGTAAAGAGGAGGCACTTGAAACTGTCACGTGTCACGTTGTGGACGTGGTGGAAGATGATGACGTCCTCGCTAGCTCCTCGGGAGTGGCGGCAGGTTCAGGAGACTTATCCCCTTTCAGCATAAAGAACTTACTGTCACTTCCTCAGGAAGCTAAAAACGTCCTTATTAACGCATTGATAGAGTCCGATGGTACAAAGATCCCAACCTCCGAGGCACGCACATGTGCTTCGTGTTGCATGACTATAGGATTTTCCGATGAAGATTTGCTGCTAGGGTCAAAGCCTCACAATAGACCTTTATTCGTCTCGGGATACATCCGAGAACAGAGGGTAAGTCGGATCCTCATCGACGATGGATCAGCTGTCAATATAATGCCTTAGTCAACCATGAAGCAATTAGGCATCTCGATGGAAGAATTATCAAACAGTAAATTGGTGATTCAAGGTTTCAATCAAGGCGGACAACGAGCGATTGGCATGATACGCCTCGAGCTCATCATTGGGGATTTGAAGGCCGATACTTTGTTTCATGTGATAGATTCCAAGACCACTTATAAGTTGCTATTAGGTCGTCCTTGGATCCATGGCAATGGAGTGGTAACTTCTACATTGCACCAGTGCTTCAAATTCTATCAAGATGGCATTAAGAAAGTTGAAGCTGACTCTAACCCATTTTCAGAAGCTGAATCCCATTTCGCTGATGCAAAATTTTATATGAAGAGCGACAATACATGGGAAACTATACCTACAGAAATCCCCTTGATAAAAAAGAATGATAAACTCGATTTAGAGCCACAAGCAGATGCAAGGAAGAAAGTTGTTGAGAATGTGAAGGCATCTAACCTGAAAAATGGTGAAACATCTACAAGTCTTGAGAAATCTAAAGTTGTAGAGGATGAGAAGTGTAACGACAAGCTTTTAAAAAAAAAAAAGAAATGGGAGTTGGCTTAATTGCCCGGTCAAGGGGGAGTGGGGGGAAATTCCCCCCCCCACATTTTCGGTCAAAGGGAGTTTTTTTTTTTTTTAAAAAAAAACCCAGATCTCTCCCTCTCCCTTCATGCTCTCTCTCTCCCCGATACCCTCGCTCTCCCTTTCGTCTCTTCTCCCTCACGCTCTCTCTCTCATCTGTGCACCTACAGCCGCCGACGTCGACGCTGCCGTCGCCGCCCGTCGTCGTCCTCCTCAAGCCGCCGCCGTCGTCGTCTTCCACACGCTGCCGCCACCCGCCGTGGTAAAGTCTCTCACTCTCTCTCTCTCTCTCTCTCTCTTCCTTCCCCTCGGCTTCACGTTTCCCTCTCTCTCGAGTTGTAGGTCCGCCGTCGCTCGTCGCTCGCGGCCGTGAACCGCCGCCATCTCGCGACCGTGAACCGCTGCCGCAGCCACTGCCACCCTCGGTTTCGTCCTTCGTTTTAGATCTGTTCGACGCCTTCAGTAGTGGGTAAGTGAAATAAGCTTAGTTTTGGTTGTTTAAAGTAATTTAGAGGAATACCCATTGACCTTAGCTATTGTTTTTAAGGTACCCATTGTATTTGGAGGCAGATTATTGATTTGGAGCGAAATTTAGAGCCCGGACAGCAAGCATCGATCTCTTTTTAGTGAGTCTTGGCCTCCTTATTTTAAGTTGGATCTAAAGAAAATTATGAGAATCTGATGCCCCTGATTTTTAGACCTTTCTTGTGATTTTTAGATTTGAGTTGCTTGTGGCGTGAGCGGTGTCGCATCGAATTAGTTGGTTGGTGCTTAAATCAAGTATATTCTTCACTATGTAAGTAACCTTACTACTTGGAAAGCCTTGGCTAGGCTAAGCTATTTATTATGAATTGTTACATGCTTTGAATAGCACAGAGCGGGAGACATCGATTACGTATGGTTGGAATATGGAATGTTGGATTGTGTGTCATGGCGATATTAAATCTTATGGTTATGCGTGTGTTCGTATATATTGAATGCTCTGAATGTTTTGTGTTGGTAAGTGTAAAATATTCTGTTTGGGTAAACCTTGAATGCTCTGAATGCACTATGTTGGGTAAGATAGGATGTTCTATATGGTTGGGTTGTGGATGCGAGACCTGACTCGCTTTGTTTGCGGAAGTTCGGAGTCAATTCTTTTGTTTGGAAGTGCGGTGGAAGTTGGTAGTTGGGCAGGTTTGAACATTGAAGCGTAGTCTCTTGTTTACAGGCGATAAGAAATTTAGGAACAGCTATACGTATGTCGTTATGCTGCCGAATTTTCGGTAGCACTACAGGGAATAACGAGGCTAAGTTTCGTGATATCGCTTGGATTAAGATGTGCTAATATTGGTTGTTGGTTGTTAAAATATGTGCCTTGTCTACCTAGTGTTTGGATGTTGGTTTCGATAATTATGCTTGAATGAGATGAAAGGCGAGGTAGTCAGAACAGTAGTGGAGGTTGATGATTCAAAAGAAAAAGAAGGTGTCGACCAACGAACTTCTGTTTTTAGGCGCATCAGGCCACCAGTTGCTCATGCTTTAGTCTTTCAGAGATTAAGTTTCAATGAAACGGAAGAAGAGAGCACACAACCTATTAATAGCTCCACTCGACCTTCGGTTTTTCGAAGGATAAGTATACGCATTGGAGAAGAAGAGAGTACATTTTCAACTTCGGATGTCACTCGACCTTCAGCTTTTCAAAGGTTAAATATGCCCATTGCGAAAGAAGATGGTACATTTTCAACTCCGGATGTGACTCGACCATCAGTTTTTTAGAGGTTAAGTGTTACCACGAGAAGAGGCAAAAAAGAGCAGTCTGCTTCGTCGACTTCTCGCCAACTTCATGAAGATGCGATGAAAACTGAAAAAATCACGAAGGCCGAGGGAGAAATTCGCAGTGCAGTTCTTTCACGAATGAAAAGAAAAACCATTGTTACTGTCAATACGGAGGGTTCTTTGAAGGTAAAGAGACGTGATGTTGTCATCACCAATCCTTCAGAAGAAGATAATGACCAGGAAGAAGAACAAGGCTCTTGTCTTCATATCACTGTTGAAGAAGAAACAGAGGTCGAAATGTCTGAAGTAGATGAGGACGAAGCACCTTTATCACTTGAAGACGGTAGTGAGTCTACGGTGGATGAGCTTAAAGAAGTAAACCTGGGTACGCCAGAGGAGCCACGCCCAACTTTTATAAGCATGTCACTTACTCCCGAAGAAGAAGGTGAATATATGAGTTTACTCGCTTCATATAGAGATATCTTCGCCTGGTCATATAAAGAGATGACTGGACTTGACCCAAAAGTAGCTGTCCATCATCTCGCAATTAAAGAGGGGTATCGGCCGGTCAAACAAGCTCAACGACGCTTTCGCCCTGAACTTATCCCCCAGATCGAAATAGAGGTCAATAAATTGATAGAAGCAGGATTCATCTGTGAGGTAAAATATCCTACGTGGATAGCCAACATCGTTCCTGTTAGAAAGAAGAATGGACAGCTTCGCGTTTGCGTTGACTTTCGCGATTTAAATAACGCATGTCCCAAAGACGATTTTCCACTATCAATCACAGAAATCATGGTGGATGCCACCACAGGGCATGAAGCTTTGTCTTTTATGGATGGGTCGTCGGGCTATAACCAGATTCGAATGGCTCTTGCAAATGAAAAAATGACGGCCTTTCGAACTCCAAAAGGGATATATTGTTACAAAGTGATGCCCTTTGGATTAAAGAATGTTGAAGCTACTTATCAACGTGCCATGCAAAAGGTTTTTGACGATATGCTGCATAAACATGTCGAGTGCTATGTCGATGATCTTGTTGTTAAGTCAAAGAGACGACAAGATCACTTGAAGGATCTAAAAGTGGTCTTTGATCGTTTGAGAAAGTATCAATTGAGGATGAACCCTCTCAAATGTGCATTCGGTGTTACTTCTGGGAAGTTCCTGGGGTTCGTCGTTAGACATCGAGGAATCGAAATAGATCAATAAAAAATTGACGTCATTCAAAAGATGCCAAGGCCTAAAAACTTACATGAGTTGAGAAGCCTGCAAGGTCGTCTGGCCTACATTCGAAGATTCATCTCTAACTTAGCCGGTCGATGCCAACATTTTCAAAGGCTAATGAGGAAAGGAGAAAAATTCGAGTGGGATGAAGCATGTCAAAACGCCTTCGAAAGCATTAAGAAATATTTGCTAAACCCTCATGTCTTAGGAGCCCCCATAGCTGGAAAGTCATTGATTCTGTACATCGCTGCTCAAGAAAGATCATTGGGAGCGTTATTGGCACGGGAAGGTGAGAAGGGAAAGGAACGAGCCCTTTATTACTTAAGCAGGACTTTAAATGGAGCTGAGATAAATTACTCACCCATTGAGAAAATGTGTCTTGCCCTTTTCTTCGCTATTGACAAGTTAAGACATTACATGCAAGCTTTCACAGTGCACCTGGTCGCGAAAGCTGATCCTATCAAATACGTTCTATCGAGGCCAGTTATTTATGGACGCTTAGTTAAGTGGGCCATCATACTTCAGCAATATGATATCGTGTATGTACCTCAAAAGGCGGTCAAAGGGCAAGCATTGGCCGACTTCTTGGCGAATCATCCAATCCCGTCAGATTGGAAGTTATGTGAAGACCTACCTGATGAAGAAGTCTTTTATGTTGAAATCACAGAACCTTGGACTATGTACTTTGGTGGTGCAACACGAAGAGGTGGAACAGGGGCATGAGTCGTCTTTATTTCACCTGAGAAAGACATGCTCCCCTACAGCGTTGTGCTTGGCGAATTGTGTTCAAACAATGTTGCTGAATATCAGGCGTTGATAATTGGCCTTCAAATGGCCTTGGAAATTGGCATAACATATATAGAGGTCTATGGCAATTCGAAATTGGTCGTTAGCCAACTCTTACTCCAGTATGAAGTAAAACATAAAGACTTGAAGCCTTATTTCATCTATGCAAGACAACTGCTAGAAAGGTTTGACAGTATAGTACTGGAGCATGTTCCAAGATCAGAGAATAAAAAGGCAGATGCTTTAGCAAATTTAGCCACTGCCCTAACAATTTCGGAAGATATGTCGATGAACATCTCACTTTGTCAGAGGTGGATCGTGCCGCCAATAGAAGACCAATGCCAAAAAGTAAATATGATTTCTGTCTTTGCAATTGAAGAAGAGGACTGACGACAACCCATTATAGATTATCTTCAACATGGAAGACTGCCCACAGATCCCAGACGTAGGGCCGATATACGAAGAAGAGGTGCTCGATTTATCTACTACAAGGAGATCCTTTATCGTCGTTCTTATGAGGGACTCTTCCTTCGATGCCTTGGAAAGGAAGAAGCAGCAAAGGCATTAAATGAGGCACATTCAGGTGTTTGTGGCGCCCATCAGTCGGGTCCAAAACTCCAGTTTCAATTAAAAAGGATGGGTTATTATTGGCCTACAATGATTCAAGACTCAATGGAATATGCAAAGAAGTGTGAAGCCTGTCAATTCCATGCAAACTTCATACATCAACCACCGGAGCCTCTTCATCCGACTGTAGCTTCATGGCCTTTTGAAGCTTGGGGACTTGACCTTGTTGGCCCTATAACACCTAAGTCTTCAGCAGGACATTCTTACATTCTTACAGGGACAGATTACTTCTCAAGATGGGCTGAAGCTGTCGCATTGAAAGAAGCCAAGAAAGAAAATGTTGTGGATTTCATTCGAACTCATATAATCTATCGGTACGGTATCGCTCATCGTATTGTGACAGATAATGGAAGACAATTCTCCAACGGCCTAATGGACAAGTTGTGTGAGAAGTTTAACTTCAAACAATACAAGTCCTCTATGTACAATGTTGCGGCAAATGGGTTGGCAGAAGCATTCAACAAGACGCTGTGTAACTTATTGAAGAAAGTAGTCTCCAAGACAAAAAGAGATTGGGAAGAAAAGATCGGTGAAGTGTTGTGGGCCTACCGAACTACTCATCGCACTCCTACATGAGTCACACCTTATTCACTCGTCTATGGGGTAGAAGCTGTGCTCCCGTTAGAAAGAGAGATTCCTTCATTAAGGATGGTTGTCCAAGAAGGGTTGACAACATAAGATAATGCTAGGTTGCGCCTTCAAGAGTTAGAAGCACTTGACGAAAGAAGGTTAGAGGCTCAACAAGCATTGGAATGCTACCAAGCACGGATGTCTAAAGCCTTTGACAAGAATGTGAAGCTGCAATCATTTCAAGTTGGTGATCTTGTGCTTGTTGTTCGAAGACCCATCATCACTACACGACACACAGGGAACAAGTTCACACCTAAATGGGATGGACCATACGTCGTCAAAGAGGTCTACACAAATGGAGCATACAAGATCGTGGATAAAAACGGATTAAGAATAGGCCTGATAAATGGCAAATTTCTTAAAAAAATTTATGCGTGAAATGTAATGCTCCATATCGCAAGAGCCTAAACTGCGTGATACTCCTGGCCCGCATGAGTTAAAAAGGTGAACGGCCAAAACATAAAAAAAAAAAAAAAAATCAAATTTGTACTTTGAACTACATTATGACTTGATCCCGTTTATTAATGGGTACGTAGGCAACTTAAAGAAAACTTTAAGCTCAGTCCATAAAATAAAAAAAAATCATTATAAAAAAATCAAATTTGTACCTTGAACTACATTATGACTTGATCCATTTTCTTCAAGGGTACGTAGGCAACTTAAAAAAAAAACTTTAAGTTCAGTCCCTGCAAACAAAAAAAAAAGTGCCACAAATATTGGAGCATGATAAAACAAATTGAAGAAGTTCATCCCTACTGGGGGCAACACAACGGGTTGAAGACGTACATTGCTATGAATGGAATGTTATGAATTGGGTGCATAAAAGAGGGCGTCGTTCTTCAAGTTCGGCAATTCACTTGCTCCAAGTTTGGCATCTCGTCTCAAGTTCGGTGTTTCGCTTCTTCAAAGTTTGGTGTTTCATCCCTTCAAGTATGACACCTTGTTTCCTCTAAAGTTTTGCATTCTCCATGGTGGCATCTGGCGATTTCACTTCATGTCAAAAGGGTTGGTGGTGAAATCATTGCAAGTGAAGCTGATGACGACCGTGGTGACCACCCCTGCAGGAAACTACAGTCATCAAAGTGACTGGTCTAGACAGGTGGTGAAATCACTGCAAGTGAAGCTGATGACGACCGTGGTGACCACCCCTGCAGGAAACTACAGTCATCAAAGTGACTGGTCTAGACAGGTGGTGAAATCACTGCAAGTGAAGCTGATGACGACCGTGGTGACCACCCCTGCAGGAAACTACAGTCATCAAAGTGACTGGTCTAGACAGGTGGTGAAATCACTGTAAGTGAAAGCTGATGACGACCGTGGTGACCACCCCTGCAGGAAACTACAGTCATCAAAGTGACTGGTCTAGACATGTGGTGAAATCACTGCAAGTGAAGCTGATGACGACCGTGGTGACCACCCCTGCAGGAAACTACAGTTATCAAAGTGACTGGTCTAGACAGGTGGTGAAATCACTGCAAGTGAAGCTGATGACGACCGTGGTGACCACCCCTGCAGGAAACTACAGTCATCAAAGTGACTGGTCTAGACAGGTGGTGAAATCACTGTAAGTGAAAGCTGATGACGACCGTGGTGACCACCCCTGCAGGAAACTACAGTCATCAAAAGTGATTGGTCTAGACAGGTGGTGAAATCACTGCAAGTGAAGCTGATGACGACCGTGGTGACCACCCCTACAGGAAACTACAGTCATCAAAGTGACTGGTCTAGACAGGTGGTGAAATCACTGCAAGTGAAAGCTGATGACGACTGTGGTGACCACCCCTGCAGGAAACTACAGTCATCAAAGTGACTGGTCTAGACAGGTGGTGAAATCACTACAAGTGAATTTGGTGATGACTGTTGCACGAAGCTTGCACATTCAAGGAAGAAAGAAACAAATTGCCAAAAAAAAAAAACCAAAAATTCAAAAAAAAAATGAAAATTAAGAAAAAAAAAAGGAAAAGAAAGTTTCCTACTTGGATCCCTTGTTGAACGCTCTCTACAATTGATGTGTGTTCTCCCCTACTGAGGTTCAGTCTTATTTATAGGGAGGAGTTTTAAGTTCAAATCAAAGGTTTAGATAAAGATTTGATTCAAATGAAATCCTATCTCCGGTTCAAAATTTTATGAGATAATCTTTATCTTTATCTGTGCCAACTTGATTAAATTGAAATTCCTAAAAGATAAGTGTTTCAATTCAAATCAATTTGGGAATTCAAATTTTATCTAAATAATTTTATGGGAAAAATACACTTTTGGTCCCTGAGGTTTTGGTTAAGTGACACTTGGGTCCCTGAGTTTTCAAACTCGACAATTTAGTCCCTGAGGTTTGGATTTCGTTTCATTTTGGTCCCTCCATCCATTTTTCCGTTAGATTTTAACAGAATGCTGATGTGACACCTATTTTTTTATTTAAAAAATAATTTTTTTAATTTTTAAAATAAAATAATATTAAAATAATAAAAATATTATTATTTTTTATTCTTTTTTTCCCTTCTTCTCCTTCTCCTTCTTCTCTTTCTTCTTCTTTCTCTTCTTCTTCAGCCACCACCGTCGGAGCCGCTCGTCGCTGCCGCTCGCCGCCGCCGTTGCCGCTCTTCGTCGTCGTCGTCACCCGCTGCAACCATTTGATCTGTTTTTTCCAGTGAGTTTGTGGGTTTTTTAGATTCAACAGCGAGTTCGTGGCCCCGTTTCCTTCAGCGAGTTCGTGACTCGTTCTCGTCCAGGCTCGACGGCGACACTCTAGATCTGAGGAGAAGGGATGGAACTCCAGCGGCGTTCCAGATCCAGCGAGTTCGTGGGTTCTCGTTCGTGGGTCGTTCTCGTCCATGTTCAACGGCGGCGTTTCAGATCTGGGGAAAAGGGAAAAGACTCCGGCTGCGTTTCAGATCTGAGGAGAAGGGAAAAGACTTCAGCGGCGTTCTAGATCTAGCGACTTGTGCGTTCTCGTCCGTGATCTGGAACGGGGGAGGGAGGAGGGACCTCCCTCCTCCGTTTCCGGCGCCTGAGACGGAGGAGGGAGGTCCCTCCTCCCTCCCTCCCTTTTCTTTTTTTTTTTTTTTAAAAAAAACATTGAAGAAAAAAAAGAGAAGGAGAAAGAAGGGAAGAAGAAGAAGAAAGAAGGGAAGAAGAAGAAAAAAAAAAATTCAGTCGCCGGCGGCGGCGGCGACGTGTGGTGGCCGCCGGTCGCCGGACTTAGGAAGAAGAAGAAGGAGGAGGGAGAAGATGGAGAAGAAGGAAGATGGAGAAAAAGAAGATGAGAGAGAAAGAGAGAAAGAATAAAAAAAAATTAAATATTAATTTTTTTAATTTTTTAATATTTTTATTTAAAAAATAAAACAAAAATAATTTTTTATATTAAAATAATAGTGCCACGTCAGCAACCGTTAAAAGTTAACAGAAAATTTGACGGCAGGGACCAAAGTGCTCCTTATCTCAAACCTCAGGGGTATTTTTGTTGAGTTTGAAAACTCAGGGACCCAAGTGTCACTTAACCCAAACCTCAGGGACCAAAAGTGTATTTTTCCCTAATTTTATTTATCTATTTTATTTGGGCATACTCCAAATTTTTCTTCCAAATCAAAATTTGAGATTCAAACATCAAATTCTATTCCAAATGCAAGTTTGAATTTGGTAAAATTTTACCTCAAATTAAATTTTGGTCATAATCCAAATTCTATCCCAAATGGACCAGAGTCCAAATCTCAAGTTCTAGTCCAAATCTCAAGTTCTATTCCATATGCAAGTTAAAATTGGGTAGGATTTTACCTCAAATCAAAATTTGGGTATAAACCAAATTTTGCCCAAACTTGATATCAAAGTTTGCTGCCAAACAAGGAAAATCAAAATTTTGACAAAACCTCAAATTTTGATTAATTGGCGATAAAAAGTGTGTCAAATAAAAAAATACAATTTTAACCAAAATTCATATTTTGATTAAATTGATACACCAAATAGAGTCAAAATCAATAACAAATATCTTGCATTTTTATTCCAAAATATCTTTTTCGAGGTTTACCCACACATAACTTGTGCCCAAATCTCGAAAAGGGGACATTTGTTGAAGGAGAAAATTTGTCCAACCATAAATTGGCACGTCATTATTTAAAACTAATGACAAAATTATAAATAATTAGATTTGGGACCAATTATAAATTGACATGTGTTCCAAATTTAATTTGAAAACAAAGTTGACCAATTATAAGTTTATAGAGCCAAATTTCTATTTGATCAATTAATTAAAATTAAATTATTTTAATCAAATTAATTAATTTGACCAAATAATTAAAAAATAATAATTATTATTATTTGGATCAAATTTGGGTCTTTTAAATATTTGGGTTATATGGTATTGGGTCAAATATGAACTAGACCCAAGACCAAGTAGTTGAGCCCAATACCAATAAAGCCCAGACCCAAGTTGTTGGCCCAAAAGTCACCAGGGTCCATCCGACGAGCTCTATAAATAGAGGGGTTCTCTTCCATTTTAGGGGTCAGAATTTTGAAGCTCCAAGCCAGAGTCAGAGAATTCAGAGGAACTTCATCAAGATTGAAGGCTGAAAACCGAAGACTCCTTGAAATCCATAAGTTTCAAAGTGCTGAACACTTCTTGAAGATTGAAGACTCCTTCAAGATCGGAAGACTTCAAGCTCCAAGAATCCATTAAAGCTTCAGACTCGAGATCAAGCGTTCCAGCCCTCGAGTGAAACACATCCACACACAAGAGAGAGAATCAAAGGACTAACATTAGAGATTGTACATCCACACGCATACAAATATTAATACAAGTATATTGTTTATTCTACGTGTCTCCATCTCCAAAGTTACGTGTGAACAATTTGATTTATTCACATTTATCCAACAAATTTCTTACAAGAAAGCAACTTAAGTGCAGTGTGATTTTTTTTTTTAAGGATATCGTTAATTACATGCTTTAATGGCAAATCAATTTGAAAATTAACTAAGGGTCTACATTGCAACACTTATGCAAGTTTGCAGTTCAAATTGATACAATCTTCTAAGTTTGAAGTTTAATTTGATGAAATTGAAAGTTTATGGTTAAAATTGATTATTTCCATTAGTCTTTTATCAAAGGCTGATCAAGGTTAAATGATTAAGATTACTCCTTATGGGGTTAGTTTCAATTATACCTCCAAATTTGAAAAAGTTTCAATTATACCTCCAAATTTGAAAAGTTTGATTTTAATCCGTTAAGTTTGCTTCAAAACACATGTTTTTGTCATTAAATTCATGAATGAAAAAGCATGTTTACTTCTTTGGACCTTACATGTTGTTGTCTTTCTCCTTTCAAGGCCACAAGTTTGTTTGTTTGTTTTTTTTCTTTTTCTAATAACTCTCAAATTCTTTCGACGGTTTACAACTACTATTTGTCTTTATTATTATTATTTTTTTCAAATGTGTTATAATTTGTTCACACAAAACACATCAGCGACAAGTTATTTTTCGTCCATCAATTTAACAACAAAAGCCTGTAGGAGCCATTTTTCTGTGGTAATCCAAGATTCCCATGGAATGAGCATCTGAATTACCCCGTTTGTTTTGCAATGTCCAAGCATCCTAATATGTGCGGGCATCCTAAGATGCCACACAAGAGGCATATAAGAAGATTTGGATGCGCTTCTAAGATTCTCATGCTAAAGGAATCAACCATTGGCGTTTTTGTCATTCATTTTTATATTTTATTTCAACAAGTTTCTTTATTTCTCAATTTTTTAATTTTAGGATTTTAAAAAAGGAGCGTATTCATTCACTAATACAAAATTATATGAAATTGACTATATTTATATGTTTCACTTCCATATAAAAATAAACTTCATTTAATTTGTATAACATATAGTTGGACCTATTTTCAATTGAAATTTGAAGATTAATTTTTTTTATTTGTTTATTTTACATTTCATAATTTCAACTAGTTCACCTACCGTCATTTAAGAGAGGGAAAACTCAATTAGGAATATTGGGAGCCCAAAAACAAATGGGCCGGTTGCAAGGATAGCAATATGGACCAAAATAATTGCAAATCTAGCAACCCACAAAAAAAAAATTGCAAAAATGGCAAAATCTAATAGTTTGTGTGTTGCATTTACTAAAATACCCCTCCTTATTTTCTTTCACTGATAGAAAGTTTTTCTATCACTGATAGATTCTATCAGTGATAGAAAGATTTTCTATCAGTGATAGAAATTTTCTATCTGATAGAAAGATTTTCTATTTTCTATCAGTGATAGAAATTTTCTATCAGTGATAGAAATTTTCTTTCACTGATAGATTCTATCATATGATAGAAAATTTTTCTACTACTGATAGATTCTATCGGCGATAGATATTTTTCTATCACTTGTTCGGTGTTCTATCAGTGTTTGGTTGTTGTTATTTGGTTTTCTATCAGTGTTTGGTTTTTGTTTTTCAGTGTTTGATTTCTATAATCGTTCGTTTTTGCTTTATTTTTCAATGCTCGATTTCACCATGTATCACCATCGCTGATAGAAACAAAAGATCTTCTATCACTGATAGAAAAGTATCAGTGATAGAAAGATTTTCTATAACTCACGAAAAGTTTTTTTATCAGTCTCAGTGATAGAGATAGAAAGTTTTTCTATCACTCATAGAAAGATTTTCTATGAATGATAAAATTTTTTTCTATCACTCATAGAAAAAATTTCTATAAGTGATAGAAGATTTCTATCACTGATAGGTTCTATCAGGGATTGAAATATTTTCTATCAAGAGCTTTCTATCATTGATAGAATATCTTTCTATCACTGATAGAATAGTAAAAAATTTTCTATCACTGATAGAATCTATCAGTCATAGAAATATTAGTGATAGTGTCGCTACGGGTTTGCGACGCGGAGCGGCCGACTTTGTTCCCAAGAGGAGGAAAATGGAGTCGCCACCAGTCTTGATTTAGAGTGTGTGACTGGGCACCCAACAATATGCTAAAATGGTCTGCAAATAAAAGATTTAAGGTTCGGGGGTCTTTTGTGTATGGGGAAGGTATTAGCACCCCATAACACTCGCTCAAAGAACGAAATTTTATTTTTCTTGTGTTATTTAAGGAAATTGGCTATGGTAAATACTAAAGAAGATTTTTTTTTATTGATTTTTAAATGTCCCACATTTTTATTCTCATTATTCCATAAATAAATAATGAGCAATAATTGTGAGTGGCAAAGCCATTCAAAATTTGTATGAATTTAATTTGGCATCCCAAATTTAAATTCGTTCTACCTCAAGAATATTAAGAAAGTCAATATCTTGATTTCCTAATTTCCGTCATAGGAAAGTTTATTCTTTTTTTTTTAAACGTTTGGTTTATTAATTTTGAAAAGTGTGTGAGTAAAGAATATTTTTTAAGGAAAACTCTTAATTAATTTTATTTTTAAAGCAAAGTGACTTTTATGGAAAATGGATTTTTGGATTGGTTTATTATTTTGGAAATAAAGTTAATGAAATAAATTTATCAAGAGCTTTTAAAACATTCCTTAAGATAATGCCTTTTATGAAATATGCTTCGTTGGAAAAAAATGCTTTTTTTAAAAGAAACAAAATATAAAAATGGAAAGAATATTAAAAGCAAATCCCGGCATCCCGAGATCTTATTTTTCCTCAAGAAACTCAAATATCGGCATCCCGAAAATTCAAGATTCCATCGTTGGAAGATTTTTGTTTTGCAAATATTTAATTAAGGGAAAGAAATTTACAAGGAAATTATGGATTAAATATCATATCATAACATAGTGAAAATAAAATAAATAAAATTCAGCAATATACAATTGAGATAAAATGCTTAAAAAGAGAAGAAAACTACCATACGTAATAATTAAAAATTCATTAAATTCATTTGCTTAAAAGGAACCATATTGAAATCAAATCTCGGCATTCCAAGACATTGATTTCTTACCTCAAGAAAACTCAACATTGGCATTCCAAAAATTGAGATTCCGTCGTTGGAGACTCCTTTATTTTTTTTTAACACAATTAACAAAAGAAATATTGGTTTTAGGCAAAATAACCACATATTGGCTTAATGAAAATATATCACTAAACCATAAATAATAATACTAGATTACAAAATAAAACAAAATTAACAAGTTGCACATAAGCAAAATATAATAATCAATTTTTAAGTACATAAAAATGAAAATGATAAAATTGAAATCGAAACATGCATGCAATTGTTCAATATTCCCTAAAGAAAAATCACATAACTTCTTGAATGCTAAAAAGAAATCATATTAGAATAAAGCGAAAGAAACGATAAATAAACTAAACTTTATAAAAGCATAAAAAAAAAATGTTAGCCTCATGGAAAGAAAGAAAACTATTAAAGAAAAACAAACTTACAAAAAATGCTTGTGACCGTTGGATTGGGAATAAGACTTATGAAGTGACGACGTGAGATTGAGAGAGTGTGATGGCGAGAGGGAGAGAAAACGTGAGAAAAAAAATCTTGAGTAGGTAAAGGAAGTTAAGTGGGAAAGAGGAAAAAGTGTATCTAGGGTTTTTTAGGGAGAGAGATTTGGGGAGTCTACTCTTAACCAAAAAAAACGTGTGGAGAGGGTATCTAAGGCTCAAGCCATCGTGAATTGCAAGGATTATGGCTCTCTATTTATAGCCAATTCCCACCACCCCAAATTTGGAAAGTGATCAAATAAAATTAAATCCAATAAAATAAAAAATGAAAAGGGAATTGAATAAATACACAAATTCTACCTTCCAAAATTTACAAGATATTATTTGACAATCAATCACCCAAGGAAATAAAATATTTTCTTTAATTAACCTTGCCAAATAAACCTAATATTTGATTTGACAAATTAATTAATCAAAATAAAATATTTGACCTAATAATAATAATAAAAAAAACATTTGAATTGGCTAAATTAAAGATCTAGAATATTCTCTCTTTTTTTTTCATTTCCAAAAAAAAAAATGGATAAATTTAAATTAAATAAAATTTCGGACAAATTTAGGGGTCTACAGTTTGCCCCCCTTTGTTCATTCTTATAGAATAAAAGGATGGACAAAGGCGTAGACCTCATTTGTTCGAAATTTTATAGTTAGCAAAATAAATTAACAACCCAAGGTAAACCTTAAGTTTTTTTTTTTTTTTTTTTTTTTTTTTTTTTTTTTTTTGATAAATGTATCATCCCAGGGATAGACAAGCGTCTGATAATATATTAAAGGAGTTGGAGGCCAGGGGTAAACAAGCACCTCCATGATAAAGGTATCGAGCCAGGGGTAAACAAGCACTCGATGATGTATTAAAAGGGCTGGAGGCCAGGGGTAAACAAGCACCTCCATGATAAAGGTATCGGGCCAGGGGTAAACAAGCACCCGATGATGTGCTAAGAGAGTTGGAGGCCAGGGGTAAACAAGCACCTCCATGATAAAGGTATCGAGCCAGGGGTAAACAAGCACTCGATGATGTGTTAAAAGAGCTGGAGGCCAGGGGTAAACAAGCACCTCCATGATAAATGTATCGGGCCAGGGGTAAACAAGCACCCGATGATGTATTAAAAGGGCTGGAGGTCAGGGGTAAACAAGCACCTCCATGATAAAGATATCGAGCCAGGGGTAAACAAGCACTCGATGATGTATTAAAAGGGCTGGAGGCCAGGGGTAAACAAGCACCTCCATGATAAATGTATCGGGCCAGGGGTAAACAAGCACCCGATGATGTATTAAAAGGGCTAGAGGCCAGGGGTAAACAAGCACCTCCATGATAAAGATATCGAGCCAGGGGTAAACAAGCACTCGATGATGTATTAAAAGGGCTGGAGGCCAGGGGTAAACAAGCACCTCCATGATAAAGGTATCGAGCCAGGGGTAAACAAGCACTCGATGATGTATTAATATGGTGAGAAAACTTCCACGGACAAAATTTTAGCCTACAATGCTTATGAATGCATGAGTTTTTCCATAATAAAACACTTTGTGATACGGACTTTCATCCAAAAATTGCCCCAGTGTTTATGCATGAAGTTTAAAGCATAGTTTCAAGAAAAGTAACTTTTTAAAGAAGTTTTCATCCTTTTAAAGACAAGAATCAAATCATGAAAGGGTTCTTTTGATAAATGGCTTCTAATAGACATTCTTATCTGCAATTTGCCCCAGTATTTTGTTTTTTTTGTTGTTTTTTTTTTATGACGCTTTCTTCAGAAAGAAAATTTTCGCGTATGTCTGTGTGTTTATTATTATTATTATTATTTATTATTTTTTTTAAAACTCCATATCTTCCTTCCATGCCAATAAGCACTCCCAATGACTCATGAGTGAGCAAAATTTTTTGGCCGAAACTGGCTGATATGAATGTTCATCTGCTGTTTGTCTTGATTAGTTGTGAAATAAATCTTACGTCCTATCTTTTATCTTGAGGATCATACTTTGCCTTGTAAACACGCCCTTAATTTGTGCGACCTTCATTTTGCTTTTTTTTTTTTTTTTTTTTTTTTTGGGTCCCCCCTATTTTGCACTCTCACAATGACTCATTCAAAAGAAAAACTAACTGACTTTGAGAGAGAAAGGAAGAAAGGGGGATAATTTTATTGATAATAGAAAAGATACATGGATTTGATAACTAATTTGAAAGCAAAGCGACAACTTTTAAAGAATCTTGTCAATGTCCCACCATCCGTGGAGATACAGGTTTATGCAAAATATCTCTTGACATAATCAGAATTGATTGGTCCTGTCAAATCATCTCCGTCCATGGTTGTTAATAATAATGCCCCTCCTGAAAAAGCTTTCTTCACGACGAAAGGGCCTTCGTAACTTGGAGTCCATTTTCCTCGATGATCCTTCTGAATAGGGAGTATCCTTTTCAAAACCAGATCTCCTTCTCGAAAATGACGGTGACACACTTTCTTATGGTGTGCTCGCATTATTTTCCGTTGATATAGCTGTCCTCTACATAAGGAGGTCAATCTCCTTTCTTCAATAAAGTTCAATTGTTCATATCTTGTTCGTAACCATTCCGCCTCTTCCAGTTTTGTTTCCATCAAGACTCTAAGGGAAGGTATTTCTACTTCCATTGGAAGAACTGCTTCCATTCCATATACTAGAGAGAATGGGGTTGCCCCAGTTGATGTGCGAATTGCAGTACGATATCCATGCAATGCAAATGGCAACATTTCATGCCAGTCTTTGTATGTGATTGTCATCTTTTCTACAATTCTCTTAATATTCTTGTTGGCTGCCTCTACTGCACCATTCATCTTTGGTCGGTAGGCTGTCGAGTTTGAATACTTGATTTGAAAGTGCTTGCACAATTCATCCATCATTTTACTGTTCAAAATTTTTCCATTGTCTGTGATTATTCTCTCCGGTAGACCATACCGACAAATTAAATCTTTCTTGATGAACTTAACAATCACATTACTTGTGACATTTCGATACGAAGCGGCCTCAACCCATTTTGTGAAGTAGTCAATGGCTACAAGAATAAAACGATGTCCATTTGTAGCTTTGGGCTCTATTGGACCAATGATATCTATTCCCCACATTGAAAAAGGCCAGGGTGCTGACAACACATGTAAGGACGACGCTGGGGCATGAATCTTGTTTGCGTATATTTGGCACTTGTGACATTCCCTAGCATACTTGATACAATCTGACTCCATTGTGAGCCAAAAATATCCAGCACGGAGAATCTGTCTAGACATCATATGACCATTTGCATGTGTTCCACAAATACCGTCGTGAATCTCCTTCATAATGTTGTTTGCTTCTCTCGCATCGACACATCTGAGAAGGACCATATCATGATTTCTTTTGTACAATACCTCCCCATTCAAAAAGAATTTCATAGCTAACCTTCTTATAGTTCGCTTGTCATTTTCTGAAATTCCTTCAGGATAGTCTCTACTTTGTATGTATCGCTTAATGTCAAAATACCATGGTTTCCCATCTAGATCTTCTTCAATATGAAGGCAATATGCGGGGACCTCTCTTTTCTCAATTCTAATTGGCTCTACTTCTTCATTTAGCTCAATTGTAAACATGGCAGACAATGTAGCTAAGGCATCAGCCACTTGGTTATTGTCACGTGGAATATGATCAAAAGCAACCATCCTGAAATCCTGGCATAACTGAAGTATATATTTTTTGTAAGGAATCAATTTTGGGTCTCGAGTTTCCCATTCATCATTCAACTGATGTATGACTAATAAAGAGTCTCCATAAACTTGCAGCTTTTTCACATTCATATCACATGCTGCTCGAATTCCCATACTGCATGCTTCATATTCTGCAATATTGTTCGTACAATCGAAGTACAATTTGGCTGTTAGTGGAAACAACTTATTTTCTGGAGATATCAGGATCGCCCCAATTCCATGTCCTAATTCGTTTGAAGCTCCGTCAAATAACATAACCCATAATTCAGGATCCAAGCCTTCTTCTTCTGCATCAATAGCCATGATGCTTTCATCAGGAAAATCTGAGCTCATAGGTTCGTAGTCCTCTAAAGGCAGATCTGCTAGATAATCAGCAAGAGCACTCCCCTTGATTGCTTTCTTCGTGACATAAACTATATCATATTCTGAAAGCAAAACTTGCCACCTAGCAATCCTTGCTGATAAGGATGGTTTCTCAAATATGTATTTTATAGGGTCCATTTTAGAGATGAGCCATGTCGTATAATATAACATATAATGCCTAAGTCGATGGGCCGTCCAAGCTAACGCACAACATGTTTTTTCGAGTAACGAATAATTGGCCTCATAATTTGTAAACTTCTTACTCAAGTAGTAGATGGCCCGTTCTTTTCTGCCTGAGCTATCATGTTGTCCCAAAACACAACCCATGGATTCGTCGAGTACCGTCAGATATAGAATGAGTGGTCGACCTGGCGTTGGAGGGACAAGTATTGGCGGATTTTGTAAATAACACTTGATTTTGTCAAATGCAACTTGACATTCCTCATTCCACTGGGTCGTATTACTTTTACGAAGGAGCTTTAGAATTGGTTCACATGTTGCCGTCAAATGTGAAATGAATCTTGATATATAGTTTAGTCTCCCTAAAAAACTTCTAACCTCTTTTTGGGTTTGGGGAGGTTTCATTTCAACTATGGCTTTGACTTTATCTGGATCAACTTTAATTCCTTCCTGACTCACAATGAAGCCTAGCAGTTTTCCCGAAGAAACTCCAAAGATGCACTTTGATGGATTGAGTTTAAGTTGATACTTTCTCAAACGCTCGAACAACTTGCGTAATGTGACCACATGCTCCTCCCCAGGTCGAGATTTGGCAATCATATCGTCGACATATACTTCGATTTCTTTATGCATTAAATCATGAAATAATGTAACCATGGCCCTTTGATACGTAGCCCCAGCATTCTTTAAACCAAAAGGCATAACTTTGTAGCAGAACGTTCCCCATAGGGTAATGAACGTTGTTTTTTCTTGATCTTCAGGTGCCATTTTGATTTGGTTGTACCCCGAGAAACCATCCATGAAGGAAAATGTTGAATATCCAGCCGTGTTATCTACTAAAACGTCAATATGTGGCAAAGGAAAATTATCTTTGGGACTTGCTCGGTTCAGATCCCTATAGTCCACACACATCCTAACTTTTCCATCTTTTTTTGGAACAGGGACTATGTTTGCTACCCATTCGGGGTATTTAGCCACAGTGAGGAAACCCGCATCCAATTGCTTCTTCACTTCTTCTTTAATTTTTAACAACATATCTGGTTTTAATTTTCTCAATTTCTGTCGAACTGGCCCGCATCCATCCTTTAGTGGTAGATGGTGTACAACTATATTCGTATCCAAACCTGGCATATCTTGGTATGTCCATGCAAATACATCCTTATACTCATGTAGTAAAGCTATGAGTTGACTTCGGCTTTCACCTTTAGAGGTATTCCCAACCCGAACCTCTTTAATTTCTTCACCCGTTCCTAGATTGATAGTTTCTATTATTTCTTGGTGAGGTAAAGTGATCCTTTCCTCTTCTTGTACTAAACGTAACAACTCAGGAGATATTTCCTCGGTAATGTCACTATCTTCTTCATCATATTCAACATTCAAGATTGGAACATTGAAATCAAGCCTGAAATCACTATCGCTTTTGCTTTCAAATGAATTGTTATCAATCCTGAATTAATTCGTGAGAGAGACAAGAGGGGAAGAAGAGGAAAAGAGAAAAGACTAGTAAATGATGTGAAATCAAAATGAGAAACAACTTTATTGAAAATGCAAAGTAGGACGCCCTATTACAAAAATGAAAATTCCTATAGTCTTGAGCATAACTAGTAGGAAATAATGACAAAATGAAGGAAACTAAATTACTCTTGGGCTTCTTCAAAATGAATAGGCAATTCTGTGGATTCCCAATTGCATAGTTCGAAACCTGGAGGGCACTTGTATACCAAGGAATCTACAGATTCCACATGTTCTTCAATGATGGCGGTGATGGATAAATCTGACATCTCTAATACTAACTTGTCTGCTTCGGTTTTGCTCTTCTTAAAAGTCTCGTAGAGATGGGGTATGCTCATTCTTTTGGTACTTACTTCTCGATTTTCTAATCTGGCGCTCCTTTGCTTTCTTTTTTCTTCTTGGACATTCTTCCAGTCCACAACAGTTGGCTTATAACCTAAACCGAACTTTTCAACAGCCTTGGGCAGACATATTGGTTGTTTTCTCCCTTGTTGATATTTTCCTAGGCCTTCACCAGGTTCAAATCCTTCTTTCATCATGGTTTTTGCAACCATCATTGAAGCTCTTGACAAAGACTGTTCTAGACCTCGATCCTCAGCATGGGTAAAAATAGTAGCATTTGCTATCTCAAAAGATTGGAAAGAACATTCCAAAGCTTCTTCTGCTGCCTCCACATAAGGGGTTGCAGTAGATTTAGTGACCAACACATCTTCTTGGCCGAATATGCTTACCAGAGTATTCTCGAAAACAAACTTTAAACGCTGATGCAGAGTTGATGGAATAACCCCAGCTGAATGAATCCAAGGCCTCCCCAATAGACAACTATAGGCTGAAGTTATGTCCATCACTTGAAATGTCACGTTGAAGGTGCGAGGTCCAATTTTAATGGGTAACTCAATTTCGCCCACAACTTCTCTACGAGTCCCGTCGAAAGCTCTTACTACAGTGCTGCTGTGTTTAATATGGGATGGATCTACAGGTAGCTTTAGTAGTGTGGACATTGGCATCACGTTTAAAGAAGCCCCATTATCAACAAGGACTTTAGCTATCGCATAATCTTTGCACTTTACAACTATGTGCAGTGCTTTAGTATGACCCATACCTTCTGGTGGAATCTCTTCGTCTGTAAAAGTAATAGTGTTGGAAGCAGTGATGTTTCCCACAATTCCACCCAACTTTTCTACAGTGATGTCATGATTCACATGTGCTTGGTTCAAAACATCCATTAAAGCTTTACGGTGTGGCTCTGAATTTAAGAACAGTGACAATATGGATATGCGAGCTGGTGTGCGATGCAGTTGTTCGATCACCTTATATTCACTGTGCTTGATCAACTTCAAGAATTCACAAGCCTCTTCATCAGATACAACTTTCTTGGATGAGCTACCCTTAGTTATGATAGGCTCTTTACTCCAAATTTCCTCTTGATCTTCTATAAAATATTCCTTCTCTTTTCCTTTTTCAACTTGGAGCTTTTGTTGGCTTTCCACTGGTGGTGCTTTTAAGATTTCTGGCTTATAGCACCTTCCACTCCTTGTCATACCACTGATTCCCGAAATGTTGGTGACGATAGCAGCTTCTTCATTGAGGCCATGACAACCATAATTCCATGGTACTGCTTTGTTGTCTTTATATTTGTAAGAACTAGGGATTTGGATAGTTAACGGTTGTGAGATGGTCAAATCAGTTTGGACACCTGAAAGTTGTTCCTTAAAAAATATTACCAGGGGTTTTGGCTTACACAAATCTTTTACTGAGGTATCTTCTCCAATGATCATGTTTACAGAATGAATTTCTGGTTCCTTTTCCTGCATTAAGCACATCACTACTTCACTGTAGGATAAACAATCATCCTTTGAACATTGATATACAAAGTTCTACTCTCCTTCACATTCTGATGAGACATGAATGACATTGACTGCCGGGTTGCCATGATTAGGGAGTGGATTTTGTGTGATATCTGGTGCCTCTTCTGCCTTTTTAAATTTCAGCCAACCGGATCTTATCAAATCTTGCACCTTTCCCTTGAGAGTAAAACAATTTTCTGTTGAATGTCCCACTGCTCCCGAATGATAGTCACATCTTGCATTTGGCTTGTACCATTTTGGGTATGGTGGTTGCACAGGTTCCATATGTATTGGAACAAGCTGCTTATTTTGAATCAACTGGGGGAGAAGCTCTGTATAAGTTACAGGGATGGGATCAAAGCTCCTCAAATTGCTTCTAAAAACTCGTTGAGCACTCGACGAGTTGGAATTTTGAGCACCTAACGAATAATTCATTTGTCCCTGTACCGTCTGACAACCCTGTCCTGACACATATGAGTTATTATATGAACTCTGGTTCATGTTATTTGCTGCTGGGTGGTGTACCATCGTTTGACTGCTAAATGGTAGCTTTTGACTATAACTTATCTCATGGACTTCACCCTCTTTCTTTTTTGGAAGAATACTTCTTTTCTGGTTCGAGTCTGATACTGTGTCAACAATTTTTCCATATTTCACTCCATACTCGATTCTTTCTCCGATAGTTATGATATCTGAAAAATTCGTGGAAGCGTTCCCAATCATACGATCGTAGTAAGGGGATCGAAGCGTATGTATGAACATGGTCGTTAATTCTTTATCTGTAAGTGGCGGCTGAATTTGGGCTGCCATTTCTCTCCATCTTTGCGCATACTCCTTAAAATTCTCAGTACTCTTCTTTTCTAGTCGCTGGAGATCTAAACGGTCTGGAGCCATATCCAGATTATGTTTATATTGTTTGAGAAAAAGATCTGCCAGGTCCTTCCATTTTTGAACATGAGCTCTATTCAATTGTATGTACCATCGGGATGCTGGTCCTGTCAAACTATCTTGAAAAAAATGCATAAGTAACTTTTCATCTTGGACGTGTGCAGCCATCTTCCTGCAATACATAATCAAATGGTTTCTTGGACAAGATGTCCCATCATACTTCTCGAACTCGGGTAACTTGAATTTTTGAGGAATAACAACATCAGGAACCAAACATAGTTGTGTTGCATCTATGCTCCCAAATGCGTCAGCACCCTCTATTGCCCTCAATCTTTCCTCTAAAAAATCCAACTTCCCTTTAGATGAAGTGTTTTCACTATTCTCTAGCCCGTTTCCCAAATTTCCTGACTCGCGAATGGGATCAACCTTATATTGCCCCTGTTGTGCATAGGAGTGGACTTGCTCAGGAATGGGAAATGTGGGGTTTTGACTTGCCCCTCCTCCTAATGGAGGCATTTGAGGTGCATGAGTATAGAATATCGGTTGCACAGATGTAGCCGATGCCCCGCTATGCTGAGGTAATGATGGGGTAAAACCTGGAGGTGCAACATCTTCTAGTTCATGAGTTTCGGCCGTAGATTTCCCCTTTTGCGCAGTAAGGATCTCCAGGATTTTTGACATTTGCTCTTTCAGAGATTCTACATCCTGTCTCAGCTCTTGGTTCTGGTCATTATTTTGCTCACTCATGACTCTAGATTGTGATCTAGTTTGGTAAGGATGTCGATTTGGAGGTTGTCGGGCTATCTTGAATCTTTATTATTAACCCTTTTTTTCTGTAAAATGAAAACAAATGCTCCTTTTTACATATATATATTTTTTTTTTTGCTTCTTTTTTTGTTTTTTTCTTTGTAATTTTAGTGGGATGAATGTATGAGGAAAGAAATGAGCGTGAAATAGAATGCTAGTTGGCTCAACTTGTTGTGCGAAATTGGAAAGAAAAGACATCAAACTTCATTAAAAGATAATAACTGAAAGAAATACATGACTTAATCCCAAACTACTAAAGAAATAAAGCCAACAATCTAAAAGAAACGACTGAAGTAAGATAATTCCCCACATAAGATAGCTAAAAATTCTCCTAACTCTTCACTATTAGATTGCAGCGGTGAAATACCTCCCCTAAGCTCAAGTCCCCATTCAGCGAAAACTCCAGCTCTTCTGGCTATTACTCTTATTCTTTCCACAGCGTTATCTATTTGGGCTCTCATACTCTCACAATCTCTGATTAAACTGAGGTTTTCTTGACGAAGAATCTCCGAATTAGCTTGATTGCTCAACAGTAAATCGTAGCTCCCCTTCAACTGGTTATGCTCTGATAGAATCTTCGCTGCTGACTCTTGAACCCTCCGAATTCGATACTCCAAATTATCAATGACGATACGCAATGCCCCATTATTTTCTTCAGACTCAACAATTTGTCTGGTTCGTGCATCGATTGAAGCATTTAATTCAGAAACAAGTTGTCGAAATGATGCAATACTGCTTTCTAAGCTGACAATTCGTGCATCCTTCTCCTTCAAAGATTTTTGTAAAGCAACCTTATCTTCTTTCATCCTCCTGGTCTTTTTATCTAACTGCCTGTTTTCAAGATCTAACTCTTTACCTTCTCTCTCGATCCTGACTTGGTTTTTCAACAACCTCCTTGTTTCGATCAGATCTTTCTCTGTTTCTGCAGCCTGTTGCTTCCATTGGTCTATTTCTCGAAGTAGCTTCTCATTTTGTTGGTGAAGCGACATATTCTCAGCCTTTAGGAGGATATATTCATTCGCACTTTGCCCTTGAACTGATGGTTCTCCTTTCTCTTCTGTCCTCTTTCTCTTTTGAGTGGTACGAGCTATCCGGTGAGTCTCATACCACATTTTATATTCTGGCGTGGTTTCTTCGCTATGCTTTTCGATGTTAACTTTCTTGACCTCCTTCCAAGCTTTTATTGCCTGTAACACCTTCTTTTCTGAATCCTCTAACTCATAACCAAAATCGAAGTCACCTGGTCCATGTATCACGGGAACAAACTGTTCTATCCACATTTGACGTAGGACCAACAAAGGATTATAGCTGGCACCTCCCCATGGACCTAGTAATGGAACGTAGTGGAACTTCCCGCATCTATAGATCACTGACTTTAGAGGCATCCATAAGGCCCTCCATATCACATCATCATTTGTCAAGTTTTCCAAGAATGTTATCCATGCTTCTTTACTCACAGCATTTCTCCTGCGTTCTACAACCCCGAATTCAGTGATAGGATTTCTAGCAAGATTCCATGGATTGGAAAACTTTACCTGTGGATAACCGAACTCTGCCGGACATTTCAGATGACTCATGAACCAAATGTACAATAAAGAAGAGCAACCAATGAACCTGCCTTTCCCTTTTGTTTTGCAGAAATCCAACGATCTTATTGTTTCAGCGAGGATGGTATAATTGGATTAATACCATGCTGGATTTGTAGAAATAACTTAGCGATTTTTACATCTACATATCCTTGAAGATTTGGGAATAAGATCGTCCCAAACATGCTTAGCGCGAAAAGTTCCAAACTCACTTCTTCATTTCTGCATCGTCGAGTTAGATCTATGAGGTATTCCAAAGGTATCCCTTCATTTCCACCCTTCTTTTTGAGCTGGTGCTCTATCTCGGTGGCAGTCAAGTTACCAGCAATTTTCGCCAAAGCCCTCTTACCTGTCAGTCTCTTGTCATAAAAATACAGCTTCGCTTCGAACATTATTGGCATTCGAAGTAGTTCCTGATATTCCTCCACAGTTGGTGACAAATCATGAGAGCCAAATGTGAAACACTTATAGGTAGGACTCCAAAAGTGTAGAGCGGCTGCTAAAGCATTCGCATCAACTTGAATGTACAAAAGGCTGGCCACATATCCATACTTGTTTGTGAATGCGAACTTTTGCTCTGGTGAAAATTCTTCCCATACCTCCTTTAGTTTCTCGATACTTCTGGTGGAACAATTGAAGACGTCCGCTGTTGGAGGTTGATTTGAGTTCTCTTTTGGTAGCTTTATTTCAGATCTGGCATGTGTCCTCTCAGACCATTCACGTACTATTTTTTGGCTTTCAATGGAAACCAATGACTTTCCTTCCATTGTGGTCCCTGTATTCCTCTATATTTCAAATAATGAAGATTGATATATTTTCTTTCTTAAAAAAAATCTTTAAATTTTTTTTTTTTCGCACAACAATATACGAGCATGACATGGAAAAAAAAATCTAAGGAAAGCACAAGAGTATGTTCATGAAGTATGCCTATAAAATTATGCTAAAATCAATAATATAAATAGACATGATAAACAAGAGTAAATTAAATAAATAACACATACATTAAAATAAATCAATGGATAATATACACACATCATTATATCAAACATGTGTGGTAAGGCCCTAATGTCTAACGGAGAAAAGGTCCCCAAGCTGTCCTCGATTCCTTTCCTTTTTCAAGAAAATAAATCAGAGGCACCCTTATCAGCATCCTGAATAAGGTCGACTTGAGTGAGGGTTTTCATGTGCCTACACGGGAGTTAAAACTCCACGAAGGTCGCCACTACTCATCCTCGATCCTAATCCTAATGGTAAAGCCCGGGTAGGAGGCTTGTGTACGTGTGTGTTTAAAAAAAAAATAAAAAAGAGAATAAAATACAAAAATCCAATACATATAAAATAACAACACAAGAAAAATAAAATGACCCGCTTTAAAGAGGTCCCCAGTGGAGTCGCCAAGCTGTCGCTACGGGTTTGCGACGCGGAGCGACCGACTTTGTTCCCAAGAGGAGGAAAATGGAGTCGCCACCAGTCTTGATTTAGAGGGTGTGACTGGGCACCCAACAATATGCTAAAATGGTCTGCAAATAAAAGATTTAAGGTTCGGGGGTCTTTTGTGTATGGGGAAGGTATTAGCACCCCATAACACTCGCTCAAAGAACGAAATTTTATTTTTCTGGTGTTATTTAAGGAAATTGGCTATGGTAAATACTAAATAAGATTTTTTTTATTGATTTTTAAATGTCCCACATTTTTATTCTCATTATTCCATAAATAAATAATGAGCAATAATTGTGAGTGGCAAAGCCATTCAAAATTTGTATGAATTTAATTTGGCATCCCAAATTTAAATTCATTCTACCTCAAGAATATTAAGAAAGTCAATATCTTGATTTCCTAATTTCCGTCATAGGAAAGTTTATTCTTTTTTTTTTTAAACGTTTGGTTTATTAATTTTGAAAAGTGTGTGAGTAAAGAATATTTTTTAAGGAAAACTCTTAATTAATTTTATTTTTAAAGCAAAGTGACTTTTATGGAAAATGGATTTTTGGATTGGTTTATTATTTTGGAAATAAAGTTAATGAAATAAATTTATCAAGAGCTTTTAAAACATTCCTTAAGATAATGCCTTTTATGAAATATGTTTCGTTGGAAAAAAATGATTTTTTTTAAAAGAAACAAAATATAAAAATGGAAAGAATATTAAAAGCAAATCCCGGCATCCCGAGATCTTATTTTTCCTCAAGAAACTCAAATATCGGCATCCCGAAAATTCAAGATTCCATCGTTGGAAGATTTTTGTTTTGCAAATATTTAATTAAGGGAAAGAAATTTACAAGGAAATTATGGATTAAATATCATATCATAACATAGTGAAAATAAAATAAATAAAATTCAGCAATATACAATTGAGATAAAATGCTTAAAAAGAGAAGAAAACTACCATACGTAATAATTAAAAATTCATTAAATTCATTTGCTTAAAAGGAACCATATTGAAATCAAATCTCGGCATTCCAAGACATTGATTTCTTACCTCAAGAAAACTCAACATTGGCATTCCAAAAATTGAGATTCCGTCGTTGGAGACTCCTTTATTTTTTTTAACACAATTAACAAAAGAAATATTGGTTTTAGGCAAAATAACCACATATTGGCTTAATGAAAATATATGACTAAACCATAAATAATAATACTAGATTACAAAATAAAACAAAATTAACAAGTTGCACATAAGCAAAATATAATAATCAATTTTTAAGTACATAAAAATGAAAATGATAAAATTGAAATCGAAACATGCATGCAATTGTTCAATATTCCCTAAAGAAAAATCACATAACTTCTTGAATGTTAAAAAGAAATCATATTAGAATAAAGCGAAAGAAACGATAAATAAACTAAACTTTATAAAAGCATAAAAAAAAATGTTAGTCTCATGGAAAGAAAGAAAACTATTAAAGAAAAACAAACTTACAAAAAATGCTTGTGACCGTTGGATTGGGAATAAGACTTATGAAGTGACGACGTGAGATTGAGAGAGTGTGATGGCGAGAGGGAGAGAAAACGTGAGAAAAAAAATCTTGAGTAGGTAAAGGAAGTTAGGTGGGAAAGAGGAAAAAGTGTATCTAGGGTTTTTTTAGGGAGAGAGATTTGGGGAGTCTACCCTTAACCAAAAAAAACGTGTGGAGAGGGTATCTAAGGCTCAAGCCATCGTGAATTGCAAGGATTATGGCTCTCTATTTATAGCCAATTCCCACCACCCCAAATTTGGAAAGTGATCAAATAAAATTAAATCCAATAAAATAAAAAATGAAAAGGGAATTGAATAAATACACAAATTCTACCTTCCAAAATTTACAAGATATTATTTGACAATCAATCACCCAAGGAAATAAAATATTTTCTTTAATTAACCTTGCCAAATAAACCTAATATTTGATTTGGCAAATTAATTAATCAAAATAAAATATTTGACCTAATAATAATAATAAAAAAAAACATTTGAATTGGCTAAATTAAAGATCTAGAATATTCTCTCTTTTTTTTTCATTTCCAAAAAAAAAATGGATAAATTTAAATTAAATAAAATTTCGAACAAATTTAGGGGTCTACAGATAGAAACTTTCTATCGCCGATAGAAAATTTTTCTACCACTGATAACTTTATTCTATCAGTGATAGAAACTTTCTATCACTAATAGAAACTTTATTCTATCCGTGATAGAAACTTTCTATCACTGATAGAAAATTTTTCTACCACTGATAGAATCTATCGGTAATAAAAAGACTTTCTATTAGTATAATAATAAAAAAAAAAAAAAAAAAAAAAAAAAAAAAAAAAAACTGACGAGAAAGAAGAAGATGGGCACACAGGGGCAATTTAGAAATATAAAAAATTAATTAAAAAATTTTGCCATATTTGCAAATATTTTTAAAAATTGCTATATTTGCAATTATTTACCTTCATGTTGCCACCCATTACAATTATCCAAAACAAATTCTCCGTTCACGAAAGAGAGCCCCTATGTTAAAAAATAATGATGGTCTGAGGGAGAAGGCAAAAATAACGATGCTCCCTTCGCAACACAGTGACGACTATGTTCAAAATCCAGTTGCAATGGCGAAATTGAATATCTTGAGAACAAGCCGCCTTGGTAAGAATGTCGTCTGCAATAGACTTCAACTCTGGTGTCATCTCCGATCGGCACCTTTATGACACCTAAGGCGTTTGATTCGATTACGAGGGGAATGCACCGACAATTACAGGTATTAGCAATTTGATTTAGCCCCTCGAGAATAGCCTTCACCTCCAACATTTTGATATCACATTTCTTAGTGATTTGTTTCATTCAAAAATAGATCAGGGACCCGTCCGAGTCATGCACGATCCATCAAGACCTGATGTTAAAGAAGAGACTTGCAAGTTACACATATTTGATATTTCAGTTAAAGTTACAAGGCCTAACTTAAGTTTTGAAGTTAAACTGACTCAAGAGTTTGGATACAGACGAGAGCAACAAAAGGTACAAACATTGACTGGTGGCTGCTACAATGTCAAAAGGTGGAAGGAAGAGCAACAAAAGCTAAAGGGACAAATTCACATGCCCTTGTAGTTCAATCTGTAACAACACCAGTACATTACGTTGTGACAAAGAAGAATGGAGCTTTGATCTAAAGAATTAAAGGCTTTCATACTGGTTTTTTTTTTTTTTTTGAAAAAGGCTTTCATACTGGTTTAGACAGCTTTAAATGGATGCTTCTTATGCTTCCATGGTGCAGCTCCGCCGAAGCTCAAACGGGTGAAGACCATATTAAACTAGCTCCTGTTCTGTGGAAGAAGCAAAGGAATTGGATACCAACAATTAGAAATGTATAAAGACACCAGAATATTTCATAAGTTGGAGTTTAACTCCGAGTCTTTCCTCTTACCTTAACTTTATACCAAACTTTATACCAAGTTTCTACATTATAGTCTGCACATAAGAAATATGATATCCCAAAGCCACTTTGATAAATATCATTTCTATCGATGATGATCTAACTCACTTCACTTCCATCCTTCGCTATAAATACACCACCCCACGAAATAAACAACAATACAACTGAAGAGAATTCAAGAGCTTCCATATCTATCTTAGAACACCTACCAGGAACTAGCTCACTTCACTTCCTTCCCTCGCTATAAACATCTCAATATCTAAGACCCCGTTTGATAACCATTTGGTTTTCATGTTTGTTAAGGACACATTTGAATTCCTAGTCAAATTCAAAAAACAAAAACAAGGTTTTGAAAACTAATATTTTTTTTTAGTTTTAAAAAATTAGCTTGGTTTTTTAAAACATGGGAAGAAGGTAGATAAAATAAAATAAAAAAGAAAACAAAAAAAACAAAAACAAAAGGTTGAAGTAGTGTTTGTAAGCATAATTTTCAAAAACCAAAAACCAAGTGGTTATCAATGGAGCCTAAATAATTTCAGTGTTTTGCCCTCCCTACGCACCTTCTTGATAATCAAAATAATATATATCCTAATCAAAATCAATTAGATTTATCCATGAAAGTTCAGCTAAATGAATGTGGAGCCTCATATCTGCCTGCCTAATCACCCACCCAATCCCCAGATTCTAGTCCTTCAAGAAAAAGAAAAGCATGTGGAAATCCACTTAATAAGAACTAACGACAAAGGGAGGAAAATTAAGAGCAGCTTCTCTTCTTACCCCATACAATTCCCCCAGTCTCAGAATTGCTGGTTGAAATCCTGAACTCATAGGAACAACTTGTACAACTCTCAAGTGTTGTGCATTGCCATTCTTGGGTTTAGAGATCGTCATTCTAAACATCTCTCCCTCCAAAATTTCATTTACAGTTTCAGCTGCGGTACAGAAATGGAAATTCAACCAGCAATCAGATCATATGGAAACAGACCAACTTGGATGGTGGAAGATTAAGACAGATTTCATGGAAGACAATCAAATTCTTTCCCACAATTTGGGCAAGGGGACTCTGTCTTTACATCGTTTTTTATAGGTTGTTTAGTGAAGTGTCTTGACAAAATAAAATGTCTCTCTTTCTACATCGTTCATGTTTATTTAAAGAGAATCTCATGCAAACCAGTGAAAAGTAACTCACAATTACAGAGGGAGTATACCATACCGGCAAAAGGATGTAGCTTAGCAAAGTTGAAAAACTCATCAGCAGAGCAACCAAACAGAACCCTAGCAGCCCTATCAAAGCATATAACAGTTTGTACTTTCTTATCCGTTGCAATTGACAACTGCCAAAAAACAACGAAAATGTGGAAGCCCCAATCAGAGTCTCGATGTAAGAAAGCAATGCACAGCCCCAAACCCATTTGAAACAAGAGAACATTTTCTCCAGAAAACATGTAATCAAGAGCTAAATACATACACGTAACCCTAACATTTCCCTTTCAAAATTCGAGCGGAATTTCAATGACGAGATCATCTTAAGAAGTTCACACATATTAAAATCAAATTCCCAAATGGAAAAGTTGGAAGTACTCACAAGGAGACGAAAGAGGCGTTTGGAGGAGGAGGATCCGGGATTGAAGGCGTTGAAGTTGCAGAATCTGCAGAGAGAAGAGGGGTTATCAGGGAGAGTCCTCTCACAGATAGAACAAGCCCTATAACAGAACTTGGTGTGATCCATGGCTATCACTGCGCACATGGTTGTTATTGGCTGAACATTTGCCATTGCTCCTTTGAAGGAGATTGCTACTATGCCTGAAAAATCAAAAGGTTGCCGTGCTTCACCGAGACACACTGTTCAGAGGGGAGATAATAATAATATCTGTTGCTTTTTTTGCTTCTTCCAAACGAGTGAAATGAGGATTTTAAATCCTCACCAATCCAGGTGTTCCAAGCACGGAGAAAAATAAGAGAGAGAATAAATAAAATTTAAAAAGGTAAAATATATTTTGGGTCTATCATGTTTTAGGTTAGTTTCCGATAGGTCCCTACTTTTCAAAATCGAACAATCAAGTCACTACTGTTCTGAAAATGTTTCTATTGAGTTTCTCAACGGATGATGTGACAATTTAAAATAATAAAATATTTATTTTTAATTAAAATAAAATTATTATTATTATTATTATTATCTTCTCTCTCTCCCCACCTCCGAAACCCCACCTTCATCTCTCTCCTCTTTCTCCCACCTTCTATCCTCCTTCCCACCGTTGGAGCTCCTCCCTGCCGTCGCCGAAGCCTACTTTCCGAATCCCCCCCCCTCTCTCTCTCTCTTTTTTGTATCGTCTTCACAATGATGACACTACGACTTCTGACGGCCAACTGCATCAATTTCTAGAAGTTCGATTGCGCTATTTTCCACCGATTGATCTCTGGATCTCCGTTCGCGAGAGTTCCATATGAAATCCTCCACGAAACTGAACCAAATCAACTAGATAATTTTTTGTTCCCTCTCCCTCTGCGCGAATTGGATGATCCGCTGTTCTTCCACATGTACGTCGAGCAGCTGCTCTCTTCACTGAACACTCTCGCTAGCGCTCGCGAAGTCATCGCTCGGTCGACCACGTCACAGGTCTTCCAAATGTCGACCAAAGATAGAGAGACAAGCTTCAACATTGTCACCAACGTGGATATTGTCTAGGGGTGTTCAAAACCAGACCGAAAATCGTCGGTCGGTCGGTTTTTTGTCACAATCGGTCGGGGTCGGTTTTGTCCATTGACAAAATCGACTGTCGGTCGGTCGATCTACCCAAAAATGGAAAAAATATATTAATAATAAAAAAATATCATGTATACGCCATGCACACTACACAAAATATGCACACTGCACACACTGCACAATGTCATTTCAAAGTTTATCTTTTCAAAAAAGTAGAGAGTAATTATTACTCTTTTATTATTTATTTATTCTCTTGTCTTTTTCTATTTCTCCTTCACTCTTTTCTTTCTCTTTTTTTTTTCTTCACCACCCGAATCCTCTATCTTCTTTCTTTCTTTCCTCATTTCTCTTATCTTTCTCTCTCTCCTCATTCCTTCTTAGTTCTTTCGTACCAGAGTTTGCCGGCAAGCTCTCTTCACTTTCTTTTCTCTCTTTTTTTTCCTCTTATTTCTCTTCCCCTCTTTTGCTCTCTTTTATCTGGAGTCAGTTTATTCTATTTTTCTCTTTCCTCTTCCGTTCGTTTCTCATCCTCACCGTGCTTCTTCAAACCCTCATTCCAAAACTTCTGCAGAAAAATTTACATCTCATCTATTCGAGTCGCAAAACCGAAAAAATCGACCGACTGACCGAATACATGGTCGATCGGTTTCAGAGAGCATCCCAAAAAGATTAACCATCGACCGACCGAAAACCGATAGGTCAGTTTTTGTCCAAAACCGACTCCGATTGACCGATGAACAAACCTAATATTGTCCACCTAACCTTGATAGAACCAATCCCCGAAGACTACGAGGGATGGAATGATGACAGTGCAGTATGGGAGGAAACGGTGGAGAGTGTAAGGATGGAGAAATTGGAAGAAAATGGGGAAAATGTTGGAGATTGCAATACCTGTTTGGATGAATTAAATTGCAATGAGAAGAAGAAGAAAGAGAAAAAAAGAAGGAGAATGAGGTGATAAAGATCCGATGCGGACATGTGTATCATCAATTATATATCTCCAGATGGGGTGGGTGTTGGGTTTGGAGGAAGAAGAAGAGAGAGGGGGGATTGGAAAAGAAACTATTGCGGCGACGACAGGGAGGAGCTCCCACGGTGGAAATGAGAAGAGAGAGAATGTGAGGGAAAAAGAAGAGAGAGAAAGGTGGGGGAAGAGGGTTTCGGGGTGGGGAGAGAGAGTGATTTTTTTAATAATAATTATTATTATTATTTTATTATTTTATTATTATTTTAATTAAAAATCAACATTTTATTAATTTAAATTGCCACATCAGCACTTGAGGGACTCAATAGAAACATTTTTCGGAACAGTAGGGACTTGATTGTTCGATTTTGAAACGTAGGTACTGAAGGGAACGGGGTCCCGATGCAGCGGAAGTGGTTTCAGGAACAATTCGTAATTAATTTAGAATTATGAAATACTTATGCACTAACAACGTACATACATTCATAATCTAATGAATATTTAGATTAAGCATGCTGGAAATCTATAGAATCTAATTCTAATTTATATAGTAACAAATTACTTACTCTCGTTGACGACTCAGATTAAATTCACCAACTGCTTGGGAAATAATTACGAACTATTGTGAACACTACCACTATGGCTACACTGGTATGACTCTGAGACTTTTAGAGGCAGGAGACCAGTGAGAGCCTTTTGGGGAATTCTCTAAGAGTAGAATAATGAATGAGATGCCTTTCACTCCACCTAGGGGTCCTATTTATAGGAAAAGACCATAAGATTTAATCCTTATAGGAAAAGGTCATGACTAATATGTAATCAAATCTATTATCTTATTCATATTTAATTTTAATAAATAAATAATTAATTACCCAATTAAATATCATATATTTAATTTTAGATAATTTATTAAATTATAAATATGAATCCAATTCATATTAATTATTTGAACTCTTTCAAATATTTTCTCTAAAAAATTAATTTTGAATTTAATTCAAAATTATATTATAAAGTTTCATAAACTTTATATCATATGATTCCCCTAAATTGAACACTTTCAATTTACAATTAATACTAAATTGCCTAAAGTCTCTTTACGAGCTACCAGTGAGACCTAATGGACTTGAAGATCAGAAATTCCAATGATATGAGATTAATCGACTAAACTCATCAACCAATTAATCAATTTTCGTTAACTGTGGGTTCACTCCACTAAAGACCCACGATTGCACTCTTCTCACTGCAGACAGAATTTTGTGTCCACGGATATAGACCAATAACAACAAGTTAGTCCTTCACGAGTGTTCGTAATTCCAAATGGGTCAAATTACCGTTTTACCCCTAAGTTACCTCTACCTCCTTAAGTACCAGTGCTCCTCTAATGAACAACCTGTTTGTGGTCCAACCATCAAACAAAAACCCTTCTCGAACCAGTGAGAGGGTAGAACCCTTTGTTCTAGACCCGGAGACGCCACTTAAGGGAACATTCATCTACTTCCTCAAAAGTCGGGAAAGAGTGAATTCCATCTTGTGTGATTATGTTCCCAGCTCCCCACTCGGTCGTGTCCCCAAAATGGTAGGCTTATTGAGTCGGTGTATTGACCACTCTCACCCATACAAATCAAAGGACAATCTCTCGCGAACAGGAGTCCATAATCCACTCAGGATTCAGACTAAGTTGCTTAGGTCATCCTAGTGAAATAGAAACCTAACTAGCTAACTGTGTTACAGTCAGTGATTACTATTTCGCATTCCGGTCTCATGCAAACTCATTGCATATGATACCCTCACTCGCATGTCCCCTACACGAACGCATTGGATCATTGCATTTGTATCAAATACAAAGTGGGTCGTACCCATAGTGTCACCAGGATAAGGTACCCAACCTTATCCCTATACTATAGACTTTTTAGGTTGTTACTCGAACAACGATCCCGTATGTCCCCACATACTAGTTCAAGTTACATACAAACAATCTTGGATCTTAGTTTATTGGATTTGGGTCATATTGTACAATACTTAACAATAACACTTTACTGTAGAAACTTAATAACACTTTATCGAAACAAGTGTACAATTTGTTTATATTCACTATCTACGAGTTTTAGGGCATAAAACCCAACATGGACCTATTAGAAACTGGCCCGAAACATGAGGGACCAAAAAAGTATTTTACCCAATTTTTTTAAAAAATGATATTTATATTATTTTAAACAAATTTAAAATAATTTTTAAATAAAAAATATTGTCATATCAACAATCCATTACCTTTTAACCGAAAAATGGATGGAGATACTAAAATGAAATGAAATCCAACCCTGGCTAAATTGTCGAGTTTGAAAACTCAATGACCAAAATGAAACCTAACCCAAACCTCAAGAACTAAAAGTGTATTTTTTACCAATTATACTAATATCTTATCATATTTCAAAATTGAACCAATTTGAACATGTCTTTCCAATTGATTTAAGGCCCCATTTGGCGTTGCTGTGGATGGAGGTAGGAGTGATTATAGGAAAATCTTAAATGTTTTAGGTGTTTGGTAAACCTGATTTTTTATTAATTTATGAAAAATCTATTTTGAATTCTTTAGATTTTCAAAATCTATTCGATCGTAGCTTTTGAAAATAACTTCCCGAACAATCAGGCGCCTATTTTAACAATTTTACAAAATGCCAATTATATCCTTCCCTAATTTTATTTTCACGCCTCTTATCGATCCCTCATTTCATATCCAGTGAGGCCACATAATCTTCTCTATCTCAGAAACTCTACAACATCTACTGGGAGCTTTGTGATTCTTCTTCCTCTGTATTTCAGGTTAGTTTAAATTTTTTTAAAACTTTTTTCGTAATCATTCTTCTACATTTGAGATATAAAAACAATGATTGAGTTTTTAATAATTTGTGTTCTTGGTTTATCAATTTTGTGTGTTATTATTTTATTTTTATTTTTTTTTGAAAAATGTGATGTATTTTTTTTTAGAAAAACTTGGCAACTCGAAATGCAAACGAACTCTTTAAAAATTAAAAAAAAATGATATTAACACAAAAATTAGTTCTCTTGTATGTCATTATATAATTTGGCCCTTGGAAAATTTGGTTGATTTTTTTTTTTAGTAAAATTTCTTTTTTCATGCTGTAAAAACAATCATGGAGGATCTATGTAGGGTTGATATTGGGCTCACATATCAAATAAAGTTAATCGATAATAACATGCAAACAATTTCATGACAGTGAGTACTTCACTTTTCTCTCTGCATTTGGCCGTGTTTTAATTTGAGTGATTCAGACCTTAACTTCGCTACAATTCTTTTATTGTAATTACGCTGATTAATCTGGTTTAGTTTAAGTATAGAGATTCAGAAAACTCAAAGAAGGCCGTCATAGAATTGTTTTTCTTATCTGAAGAGTACATTTTTCTTATATTTTTGTTTTCTGAACTTGTGCTGAACAAGTGGCAACCATTATTATCTTAGTTTGAAATTTTTACCTTGTGATTAGCAAAATATTGTCATACTGATTTGCGGAGACATAAGTGCTGCCATCAAGTTACGGTTAAGAGTAATAGAATTCATATGAGTAATAGAATCCATAATAGAATCTTGGTGCAACAAAAGAATTTAAATTAATTTCTCTTTTAATTTATACATCTCATAGTAGCTAATTTCCCTTTTTAACATTAAAAGACTAATCATATTCAGCTTGAATTTTGCTCCATTCTTGTGATGCTCTTCTCACAATTTAGTAGCTTAGAGATCCATTGATTGTTGTGTTGAACTAGTTTTGAATTTCTTTATGAACTTGGCTTTATTTTGTGTTGAAGTGGTAGTAGAAAAATTGAACTTCCATGAATGATTAAACTTTTATGAATACATGTAATGATTTTGTTAAGCTTAGGTATGTTTTCACTTTCAATTAGGTATCTTAAAATTAGGCTTTAATTTTGTTCGAAATCAAATTTAAGAGATATGCCTAATTATCCTTTGGAGTATGGAAGAAGAGGTGGAAGATTTTAAGAGATATGCCTAATTATCCTTTTCAAAAGCAAGTGAAGATAATTATTGCAACTATGGCACTTCACATCTATATAAGAAGATATGATCGAAGTGATCGTCATTTTGAGAAAGATTGGGATATTCAGAATGATGGTTTAAATGAAGAAATGGAGGATGACATCAATGTTCCTGAAGTGAATCACAATAATAATTATTTTCAAATTCAAGAATTGGAGACTCTAAGATACAATATCGCTACAAGTTTGATGAGAGCAAAATAAATTATCTTAATCATATTTTTTCTTAAATTTTGTTTGTACTTAAACTGGAATAATATTTGTTCATTACAATGTTATAATATTTTATCATATAATTTAAAATAGCAAATTATAAATTTTTAGAATGACAAAATAGAAATTTAAATTTAAACTATAATAAAATTTAAATAATTATCTTATAACAATTTAAATATATATTGAGTATCAATATAAAAATAATCAAAAAGGCTATGTCCATTTTCGTCATTATAGCTAAATCACAATAATCTCGTTTGAATTTACCAAACACTATAATTTGCTTTTTCATGTTTGGCACTGAGATTTACCAAACACTAATTTACTTCTAGTTACAGCTGATTTTTTTAAAAGCACAGTTGCCAACAATTATTTTAAAAGCTACAGCAACCCCAAACTAAGTCTAAATCAAATTTTATTGGGTAAAATACCTTTTTGGTCCCTACTGTTTCGGGTCAGTTTCCAATAGGTCCCTAGGTTTCAAAATTGAACAATCAAGTCCCCACTATTTAAAAAATACTTCTATTGAGTCCCTGGACCGTTAATTTTTTTAATGGTGCTGACGTGGCACGTTTAAAAAAATAAAATAATATTTTAAAAATTAAATATAATAATAAATTAATAAATTAAAATAATTAAAATCAATTAAAAAATCCTCTCTCTCTCTTCTATCTCCTCTCTCTCCCCCACCTTCTCCCTTCACCTTCTCTCTTCTTCTTCCAACCGCTAAAGCCTCCTTTCCGCTGTCACCCGAGCCTCCTCCCAAAATGCCCACTCTTCTTCTTCCAAACCCAACACCCCTCTCTCTCCCTCATACCCCTCGAAATCCCTTCCTCTATCTTTCCATTCTCACCTCCGCTGCCATACCCCCCCCCCCCCCCGAAATCCCTTCCTCTCCCTTCCCCCTCTCACCGACGATAGTCCGTCGCCGCCGCAACTATTCTTCTTCATCTCCCCCACCTCCGAATCCATTCCTTCCTCTTCCCTCCCCTTTACCCACCTTCCAAATCCACATATTTTTCTTCCTAAACAAACCCTCCCCCACCCCTCACATCTTTTCCCCAACAAACATCCACAGTGACAGAGCATCAACCAAATCAGAGCAAAAAAAAACCCATACGAGTTCTCCATTTTCAGATCTAGGAAAGAAAAAAAAAAACAAACAAAAACCACATGGGCTCTCCTCATTTTAGAAGCTCCTCGACGTCGGAGTTGGGGAGAAACGGCGGCATCGAAGCAGGGAGAAGTCAGCGTCGGAGTTGAGGAGAAACAACGGCATCGGCGTTGGTCGGCGTCAGATCTGAAGGGAAGGGAATGGAAAGAAAGGGGCAAAGGGGATGGGAAGGGAAGGGAAGGGGTGAAGGGGAAGGAGAGATAGAGAGAGATTTTTTTTTTCTTTTAACTATTATTATTATTATTATTATTATTATTATTTAAAAATAAATATTTTAATATTAAAATTTGTCACCGTTAAAAGAATTAACGGTTGAAGGACTAAATTGAACTATTTCCGAAACAGTGGGGGCTTGATTGTTCGATTTTGAAACCTAGGGACCTATTGGAAACTGACCTGAAACATGAGGGACCAAAAAGGTATTGTACCCAATTTTATTTTAAACCAAAACTCTTAATTTGATAAGGATTTAAGAGATATGATTTTGGCTAAAATCCAAATCGAATTAGGATTTGGAATTACCCAAATCCAAATTGAATTAGGATTAGGAATTACCCAAATCCAAATCGAATTAGGATTTGGAGCTGGAATCCATCACCATAAATTGAAGCCTTCAACAACAAAGATCTCCAAGCTTCAGGAAACCAACGGTAATTTCCACACTTTTTTTCCCTATTCTTTTTGTTTCATGTCATAATAATTTTTTTACTAGCTCGCAACAACAAAGAGGAACGAGAGAAAAGTGAGAAAGAAGATTTTTTTTTCACGTTTTTTATATTTCTTTTTTTTTACGTTTTTTTTATTATTATTATATTTTTCACGAATTTTTTCATGTTTTTTAATATTTTTTTTTTAATTTCACGGTTTTATTCTTATTTTTGTCACTTTTTTTTTTATTTAATTTTCATCATTTTTTTTTAATTTTCACTTTCTTTATTTTTTTAGAAGTGGTTAACCCCTTGTTCAGGTGGAATTCAACATGCTTACTTGACACTTTAGCATCTTATCTTGAGAAGTGATCATCCCTTAATTCAGGCGAAATGTAGGCTGGTCACTTGCCCCCTTGCATCCTTCCTTGGGAATCGATCAAACCCTGATTTAGGTGGAATTCAATTTGATCACTTGCCCCATTGCATCCTTCTTTGGGAAGTGGTCAAATCCCGATTTAGGCGGAATTCTAGTCTGATCACTTGCCCCCTCGCGTCCTTCTCTGGGAAGTGGTCAAACCCTGATTCAGGAAAAATTTCAGTCTAACCATTTGCCCTTTCACATTCTTTTTTTGGGAAGTGATCAAACCTTGATTTAGGAAGAATTTCAGTCTAATCACTTAGCCCCTCGCGTTCTTCCTTGGGAAGTGATCAAACCCTAATTCAGGCGGAATTTTAGTTTGATCACTTGCCCCATTGCATCCTTCTTTGGGAAGTGGTTGATAAGGGTAAAAAATATACATATTTTACCCTTATATTTAGCTCATTATCTTGTCAAAATTGTATGTTTTAGATCAAATTTACTATTCTCGAGCTCGAAAAGTGTTAAAATTGATGAATTAGGGAGTTGAGAGTCATGTATGTCAAATCATGTTGATTTGTGCTTAAAAGGACCCATTTTGATATGAATTTGACTAAGTTTGGTGTTTTGCAGAAAAACAGAGGATATCTTGAAAAACCCATAAATGTGACCGAATTTCTGACAAGACAAAAACCAAATGCGACCGCATTTTTGGGCAGACAAAGGCAGTTCCGAGTCCATAGTGGATTGTTTTGAATGAGTGTTTTGCACACCTAACCGACTATTTTGACTCCGAAATTGACTGGGCTACCTACAAGCGCTATTTACGTAGCTCCTCAACTATTCCTCACACTATATAAGACCTTGATTCGAAGAGAAATCTGAGCAGAACTCACTGGGAAGAAGAGGGTGGTGACAGAACCCTAGTAGACACCCATGAATAGGGATGCCCGAGGTCTTTCTTAGAAGACTGAATTCTAACCTTTAGTTAGACATCAAACCCGAGTGTTTGTAGAGATTTTCACCCTATTCCCACTTGTAAAGGAGAGTAGAGTGTCGAGCGAACTTTAGAAGGATTGAATAAAAGAAAAAACTCTAGTTTTAGCTACTGCACCTTATTTTCCAGCACTTGTTACTTTTCATTTCTTTGTATTCTTTATTCATTTATTTCAATGAAAAGTTATTCCTTTGCATCTTATTCCATCATGCAAAGCTAAATTCCATTGAGGGGGTTCGATATAGTGAATTTCCTTATGATTTAAATAGCTTGAAAGTGTTTATTTGCATAAGTTTTATTCATTGTATGTCACTATTTATTGAATATCATTCTGAATCTGGCTGAGTTTAAATTGATCACTTAGACTTTGCATGCTATGTGAGTTTGATCTCGAAAGGGACAAACAATACCGATTTTCATAAAAGTGATATAGGAGAAATGGCTCGAGAGAGTGTATTCAATGTTATAGGGAAAGACTGCCTTATAAAAACTATAGGGTTATAGATTGCATACATGAACTATCTATGTCGGAGTCGAGTCACAAAAATGTGCATAACGGTACTCGCTTAGCCTTCTAAAGATTTTTGGGAGCAAGGCCAAATAGAAGTTAAATCTGACCCAATGCATGAATAGGCTTAGGTTAAATAAGGCATCATTAGAGTTATTTGCCTTAGGGTTGAAGCTATATTGAATGTCTCGCTTATTTATCATTGTTATTTCTTTACTTGTTTATTTCTTTGTTTTACAAAACCCAACATCAATTATTTCTTTGGTTACCTTTCTTGAAAGCAATCTTTGAGCAGTTTTTTCTTCAAATTTGTGTTTCCAATTTAGTCCCTGTGGGATCGATACCTTTGGAATACTTCCAGAGATTTTTATTAGTGCATGCGATAGTGTATACTTGCACTAGGTTGGCTGAATTGTTCTTAATCTTTATTTACCATCTTTTCCTAACATCCACCATTCAGTCCACACACGCATCAGTGGTCAAACTTTGATTCAAGCTAAATTTCAGTCTAACCACTTGCCTTCTCACATTCTTTTTTGGGAAGTGATCAAACTCTGATTCAGGAAGAATTTCAGTCCGATCACTTACCCTTCGCGTTCTTCCTATGGAAGTAATCAAACCCCAATTCAGGCGAAAATTCAGTCTGATCACTTGCCCCATCACATCCTTCTCTGGGAAGTGGTCAAATCCTTATTTAGGCGGAATTCCAATCTGATCACTTGCCCCCCGCGTCCTTCTTTGGGAAGTGGTCAAACCCTAATTCATGCGAAATTTCAGTCTGACCACTTGCCCCCTCACATTCTTTTTTGGGAAGTGGTCAAACCCTGATTCATGCGAAATTTCAGTCTGACCACTTGCCCCCTCACATTCTTTTTTGGGAAGTGATCAAACCCTGATTCAGGAAGAATTTTAGTCTGATCACTTTTCTCCTAGTGTTCTTCCCTGGGAAGTGATCAAACCCTGATTCATGCGAAATTTTAGTCTGATCACTTGCCCCCTCGCGCCATTATTTGGGATGTGATCAAACCATGATTTAGGCGAAATGTCAGTTCGACCTCTTGCCCCCTCACATTCTTCCTTGGGAAGTGATCAAACCCTGATTCAGGCAAATTTTCAATCTGATCACTTTCCCCCTTGCGTCCTTTTTTGGGAAGTGGCCAAACCTTGATTCAGACGAAATTTCAATCTGACCACTTGCCCCCTCACATTCTTCCTTCGGAACTGATCAAACTTCATTCAAGCGGAATTTCAGTATGATGACTTGCCCTCTCACGTTCTTCTTTTGAAAGTGGTCAAACCCTGCTACAGGCGGAATTTCAGTCTGACCACCTGCCCCCTCACATTCTTCTTTGGGAAGTGATCAAACCCTGATTCAGGCAGAATTTCAGTCTGATCACTTGTCCCCACACGTTCTTCTTTGGGAAGTGGTCAAACCCTAATTCAGGTAGAATTTCAGTCTGACCATTTGCCCCCTCACATTCTTCCTTGGGAAGATTAAACCCTGATTCAAGAGGAGTTTTAGTCTGATCACTTGCCCTCTTGCGTTCTTCTTTGGGAAGTGGTCAAACCCTGATCCAGGCGGAATTTCAGTGTAACACCATCTTTTGTCCTTAATGATTGTAGGAAAAAAAACATGATATGGAAAAGAACAAGGAAAAAAAATAAGTTCAAATGCACTTCTTGATTGAATTTCGAGGACGAAATTCTAAAAAAGGAGGTAATGATTTGTAAGACCCAATCGTGACCTTCTAGCTTTTGCACAAATGCAAGTGATATATGAGTTAGGTGATTTTGAAATTTTTGAAAGAAAAAAAAAGTGTTTGGTATAAAATAGAAGTGGATGAAAATTAGAAATGTTGAAGTACAACTTGGGTAAGAAATTAATTTGGAAAATAAGTGAGAAGAAATTGGACTTTTTATTTTTGAAAGTTGGAGAAAGAAAGAAAAAAGAAAAGGAGAAAGGCCCAAGTCCAATTATTACAATTAAAAGTTTAGTTAAGAAAAAAAAAAGAAAGAAAGAAAAGAGAGAGTTGTGTGGCTTCCGTGGAAGCCACATGAAAAAGGAAAAAAAAAAAGAAGGAATGGGGAGAAACCCATCGGAGAAAGAAAGAGAGAAATGGAGGGAGAGGAAGAAGGAGGGAAGGAGAAATCGCTGGAACCTCGCCGGAATATCGTCGGAAACGGTTTAAAGAAGCTCTTAAGCAAGGATTCAACTTGGTAAGTCATCTTTCTCTTGAGAATAGCTTGGAAAAATGGAAAACCTAGATTATAGTTCATGGGTTCTTCTCCTTAATGCCAAAAAAAAAAAAAAAAAAAAAATCTTATGGGTTCTTTCTATTGTTCAAGAAATTTCATAGAGCTTCATGGGTATTCTTTGTTTGGGGTTGACTCAAGTAAAAGAAGGAAAAGGAATAAGAAAACCCAATTTTTTTTTTATGAGAATGAAAAATAAGAAAATGGAAAAAGATGAAGAAACTAGGAATGGAAGTTGTTGATGCAAATGAGCTAGTTTACCATTCTTTTAGACTTGTATCAATATTGCGGCAAATATGATCAGTATTATGGAAATGGAGAGATTTAGTCTCATGAATTCTTGTACCCTCCTTTAATGACTTGTATTAGGTTGTTTATTTTACTATGTTCTTTCTTGAAGTTAATGTGAAACTATTTATGAGAAACGGTTGTTGGAATGAAAGGGAAACTAAGGAAGATGAGGAAAAAAGAGGAACGCTTGGATGGAGAAATGAATAAGAAGATGGATAGTAAAAAGTTAGAAAAGTTGGAATATTTTATTGTTGAAAAGTACAATGAGGGTACATAAGAGTTAAGGAGAGGAGAGAACATTTTTTTGGATGTTGAATTTTAGCTTGGATCCTTGGAATTAAGGAACTACTCATATTATGTTCAAATTAATTCCAGGACAAATGAAGATCGAGTTGACTAATTATGGATGGGAGCCTCACCAATAAAGTTTGTGAGTGGTTACTTTTACTAAATTTTCTACTACTTTACTAATTGATAAAAGTTAAAGGAGTGATGATTTATGTTCCTATGAAAAATTGGATATTTGATGATTATGGAGATTTTAAGGCAATTTATGTTTATTCCATGAATTGGATTATTATTTGCTAAATGAATTTGAAATTGTGAGAAATGATTTATGTTGTTCAATTGAAATTGTAAATTTAGTACCATGGAATTGCAAAAGATTTGTACTTATGTACGATTTTAGCTATATAAATTTGCTTCACTATTATTTGAGTTATAAAGGGGAAAAAAATCTAGAAATCTCTTGATTTTAAACAAATGGAAGAAATAATTTAAATGGTTTGAGGTAAGTTCAATTATTATGAGTTTTGAAAGTGATCACTTGACAATGTCCGAATCACGATTTTAGTTGGATAAATGGATTTTGGAGTTATGAAAGAAAAATCTTTCGTATGGTAATTTCACTACGAAAAATGATCATTAGTTTATGATCTTTCAGCTATGAGAACTTTATTTGAAATTTTATGGTTTTTGTGTGGTTTGTGAATTTGGTTTACGAGATAAAGATTGTTTTTTTTCAAACCACTGGATGACGTACCCACAGTGATTTCCCGATACACTTACGTGAATGTGTTTCCATGGTGTAGTTATGATATATGAGGTCTTTGGGACCCACTTCGGCACACACATAGGCTTTGGGTTGTGTGTCGGGGTGCTTTTCCCTTTGGGGGCTGCTCTGCGATTGTATGACTAGTTGCTCTGCTATGTACCTTGACATTACTCGGTACATAGTATGACCAGGATTTGCTCTGCTATGTATCTTGAGATTACTCGATCCATAGTATGACCAGTGGCTCTACTATGCATAGGGATTCGACCTATGCATAGTATGACTAGTTTTGCTCTGCTATGCGTATTGAGACTACTATGCACTAGTATGACCAATTTTCGGGTACATGTTTAGTGATGGATTTCCTAGCCATGCAAATATGTGTTAAAGTTTACGTTTAAAAGATTCTCATGGTATAAAATACTTTAACTTTGTGTATTTGCAATAGAAGTTACAAGTGTTTCAAGGTTTCTTTCATAAGCTTATTTTACGTTATTGTTAATTACCTTTTTATGATTGTTTATGTTATTATTCTCCTTAAATTTATTTTCTTATAAACTTCTACCACTCACTGGGCTTTTTAGCTCACTATTTTCCTAATTTTTTTTACCAGGTAGCATTTGAGTTTCCGACGAGCCTATCGAGATCGAGATCTGCTACTAGTCTTATTTAGATTATACATCATTTTGCATGTAAATGTAATATTGATGTTTTTGCTTTTATAACTAAAGTGGCTAGCATCATTCTATAAGTTGTATCATTTGAATTTATATTGAGTTTTAAATTGGGACTTAAGTTTTCCATTGGTGGTTTAGGTTTGTGGTTGTGTTGTGGTTGTTAGTTTCTGAACTGATTGTTGATTACGACGTACTGGTAGTAGTGTTGGATTTTTAAAGAAATCATTTGGGAGTGTATTTTCAATTGCAGGTGTGTTTTATCAAATTTTCAGGGGAAACTCTGCCGAAATTTTTATTTTTTTATTTAGTAAAGTTTTGCTAGCTACTCATGGTTTTAAGGAAAAATGAGTTTTGTTTTGCTTAGTTTGGCAATGGATTTCATAGCTTAGTTGAGATCTATTGTCGGCATGCCACGTCCTAGGTTCTGTAAGGTAATTTGGGGCGAGGTGTGACATTCAGTCTGACCAATTGCCCTCTCACATTCTTCATTGGGAAGTGATCAAATCATGATTCAGACGGAATTTCAGTCTGATAAATTTCCCCCTCGAGTTCTTCTTTAGGAAGTGGTCAAACCCTACTTCAAGCGAAATTTCAGTCTAACCACTTGTTCCCTCACATTCTTCCTTGGGAAGTGATCAAAATCTGATTCAGGCAGAATTTCAGTCTGGTCACTTGCCCCCTCGCATCCTTCTTTGGGGAGTGGTCGAACTCTGATTTAGGTGGAATTTCAGTCTGACTACTTCCCCCTCACATTCTTCCTTGGGAAGTGATCAAACCCTAATTCAGGCGGAATTTCAGTTTGATGATTTGTCCATTTGCGTCATTCTTTAGGAAGTGGTCAAACCATGATTCAGGCGAAATTTCAATTCGACCACTTGCTCCCTCACATTCTTCCTTGGGAAGTGATCAAACATTGATTCAGGCAGAATTTCAATCTGATCATTTGTCCTTCGTGTCCTTCTTTGGGAAAAAGTCAAACCTTGGTTGAGGCATAATTTTAGTCTGACCACTTGCCCCCTTACATTCTTCCTTCGAAAGTGATAAAACCCTGATTCAGGCAGAATTTCAGTCTGATCACATGCCCCCTCGCGTCCTTCTTTGGGAAGAGGGTGTTGTAATTCCAGAGTGGGGTAAAAATATGGTAAAAATAGACTCTAGAACATTGTGCAAACATACACAATCCGTAGCAAGTGATAAGTAATTTATCGTTTCCACGAGGTTGAATAGCTCTCACTTTATCTATTTTGAATAACTTTTTAATGGTTTCAAAGGTAGTCGGAGTCGAAGAAGAAACAGAGAGCGGAGTCGGAGTCGGAGGGGAGGCGACGCGACGACGATGGTGGCTGATCGGAGTTGGAGGGCGCGACGACGACAAGGGTTTGTCTGAGAGAGAGAGAGGCGTGAGAGTGACTAGGTGAGGGTTCGTTCAATCGAAAAAGAAAACCAAAATGGGACATAAAAAAAATGGGGAAATCAATTTTTTTTTTGTAAAAAAAAAAAGAAATAGGGGAACGGTTTTTCGGTGTGGGCTCACTGGGCTGGACTTAGACTGTGGGTGGGCTGGGTATAAAATCTTTGTTTTTTTTTTTTTAAAAAAAACATGTTGGTTCTCGACCTTTCGATCAGACCGACCAACCGACATGTCGGTTCAGCATAATGCTAAACTGACACCGACCGACGTCGGTTCGACCAGTTTCGGTTGGTCGGATCGATTTTTCGGAATTTTTCGCTCACCCCTACTTGATCTCGAGTCTAAAGTCATCTCAATGGCTCTGCACTTTGTTCTTGAGATTGGAGTTGTCTCGAGGGCTTTGTAAACTTCAAGGAGTCTTTTGATATTCTAATTAAAGTGTGTCAAGTGCTCTGAGTTTTGAATTCTCTCTAAGATCTCAAACTTTTGGCCCCCAAAATGAAGGATAACTCTCCTATTTATAGAGTCTCCATGGACATGAGTTTGGGCTTAATTGACTTTGGACTTGGTTCTTGGACTCGGGTTTTACTAATTTTGGACCTAGTCATTTGGATTTGGGTTTGATTTTAAACTTGATCCAAATACCGTATAACCCAAATACCATATGACCCAACTTTGATCAAATTAAACTTCATTATTTGATCAAATGACCATATTAAAGATGTGTGGCATTTCAATTAGAGATTTGTCAACTATGTTTTCAAATTAAATTTGGGACACATGTCAACTTAGAATTAGTCTCAAATTTATTTAATTGTAATTTCGTTGTTAATTTTGAATAATGACGTGACAATTTTTTATTGGCCGAAATTTCTCATCCAATAGTGCTAATTAGTGGTGTTCCAAATTATTGAAGAGAACGTGAGATTTGCAGAGGAATTGTTCATGATATCTTCCTCAATGAGTTGGTGCAATTATCCAGAGTCGACAACAAATGTAAGTGTCGAAATCTTTCTTTGTAAATTAATTTTTTGAAACACATATTAAGAATGCTTAACCTGGTTTTTGTAGAGTTTAGTCTCAGTATATTTGTGATTTTGCCAACGCATTTGGTATTTCTTAAATTGAAATTAAATTGAGTTTGGTCTTGACTTCCGTTGCGTTAGGGTTTTTATCCCTATACTCACCAACATATAATTAATATTAAATTAATAAATCTACCAACTCAACATCACACAATCAACAACCTAACTTGCCACATCATTTTTCGTTAGTCAACTAACGGTTCAAGGGCTATTTAGAACTATTTACCAAACTTTGGAAACTAAAGTGTCGCTTTTTGAAACCTCAGGAACCAAATAGGCACTAAATTCAAACTTGAGGGACTAAAAGTGTATTTTGCCCTTTATTTTAAAAAGAAAAGTGGTTGGTGATTTGAATATTGTTAAATTAAACACAAATTCAAAGCTCTACGAAATCCTATAAAATCCAGGGGTAATTGACAAAAATAGGACAAAAAGAAAGGGATCAAGGAGAAATAGGACTCCTTTTAAATTAAAAGAGTAATGAGATTTTTAGGGTTAAGAAATTACTAAATTACCCTTAATGAAAAGCCCCATCTATCGTGAAGCAACCCTCCATTTTTACTTCAAACCCATTTCTTTCCTTCTTTCATTTTCGCACGCCTTCTTCCTCCCTCAACATATTTCTTCTCTCACGCATGAACTTCTTCCTCCATTGATGGCCGGTTATAAAGCGACAACAACTCGTCTTTTTTCTTCTCTCACGCACGAACCAACAATCCGAGGGCTCTCTTCGGGTAGACGGTAAGAAACTTTCTTCATAGTTTAGTTTTATTTTGTTTTGATTTCCTAATACCTCTCTTGGGTAGAATAAGAACATTTTTTTCCCTTTTTTAAGAGAATGTTGATGAAAAATGTTGTTTGTTGTTTGTTTACACTTTTCTTGCACAATGTTCAATGAAAAATTGAAATGTCAATACTCCTATTAGGGTCAACCTCAATTTTTTTTTTTTTTTTAGGAATTAAAGATTTTGTGGTAATTGGAAGATGACTCAAGTTCGTGTTTTAGTTCGTTTTGGTGGAGTATGGGATGAGAAACAAAGAAAATATGAAGGAGGCTTGTTGAAAGGTGTTGTTGTAAGTAAGAAAATCTCACACAAAGATTTAGTGGTTGAACTATATGCCCTCACAGAAGTCAACCCTAAAGAGTTTGATATGAAAATAAGATGCAAATTTGAGGTAAAATTTGAAGATGAAGCTCCTCCGTTTGAGATAAGTAATGATCGTGATTTGAATTTTTATCTTCTAGGTGAAAATATGTTTGAAGTCCCATTGTACATCTCATTTGAACCTAGGAACAAAGGTTTACATGTTGAAAGTTCTAAAGTTGTTGAACTTGGTAACAAATCTATTTCTGGGAGTAATCAAGTTCAGAAGTTAAATACAAACGCCTTGACTCGTGCATCGAATTCAACATTAGATGGAAATGCAGTTGAAGGTGGCTTGAGTGGTGACAGAAATGAGACCACTAGATGGGAATCATATGAATCAGAGTTTCATGACGCTAAGAATTTTAATTATGAGTCAAATGACATCCCACGAGAAAGAAGTGCTTCAGAAGATCGTAAAAGAAAATGTGACGTTGAATGTCCATCAGTTAGCCAGAAGGGATGGGAGAAAAAAAATGAGTGGTCGGAAGGAAGCTCCACAAATAACGAGTTGGAAGTAGGGCAAGTATTTTTTGGCAAGAAGGAATTGTCCATGAAATTAAGTGTCATGGCAATGAAAACGAATTTTGAATTTAGAGTAAATAAGTCTACGAAGGATGTACTTTATGTCAAATGTATTGATCGTGAGAACTGTAATTGGAGACTACGAGCAGTGAGATTGAAAGGTTCATCTGACATATTCAAGATTTCTAAGTATGTAAACGTTCATTCATGTTCACTTGATATTTTGAATCACGATCATAGACAAGCAAAAGCTTGGGTAGTTGGAGAAATAATAAAAACAAGGTTTAGTGGGATTGGACGTCAATATAAACCACATGACATCATAGAAGACATGAGACAAGATTATGGTATAAATATGAGTTATGAAAAAGCATGGCGTGCTAGAGAAATTGCATATATGCGAGTACGAGGATCACCAGAAGAGTCATATAATCAATTGCTCCGGTATGGTGAAGCACTTAAATTGGCAAATCCAGGTACATTTTATGACATTGAACTTGAAGAAGGTGGTTTCTTTAAATATCTTTTTATGGCGCTAGGTCCCTGTGTTCGAGGATTTTTAAATTGCATTCGTCATGTTATAGTTATGGATGGAACATTTTTGAAATGCAAATATCGGGGTCAGTTGATCGTTACAGTTTGCTTAGACGGTAATAATCAAATTTTTCCCCTCGCCTTTGGAATTGTTGATAGAGAAACTGATGATTCAATGAAATGGTTCTTGGAAAAGTTAAAAGGTGCAATAGGTGAAGTTAAGGATTTAGTTTTTGTATCAGATCGAAATAGCAGCATGGCAAAGTTGATTGCTTTTGTATTTCCCACTGCATGTCATGGTCTTTGTGTGCAACACATTAGAAATAATCTAACTACTAAGTTCAAGAGCGAAACATTAGATTGTTTGTTTTATAATGTTTCAAGAGCATACCGTGAGTCAAAATTTGAAGAGTCATGGGGTCGCATTCTAGCACTTGATAATGGTGCAGGAAAGTATTTAGAAGAAATTGGACTTCAACATTGGTCACGTATGCATTGTCCAAGAAAGTGATACAACATGATGACTACGAACATAGCAGAGTGCATGAATGCTATTTTGAGCGAACCCAAAGAATTGTCGATTGCTTCATTCGTTGAACATGTCAGAGCTTTGCTACAAAGATGGTTTTGGGAGCGTCGAACCGAAGCTTCAAAAGTTACGAGCACTTTGACGAAATGGGCAGAAGAAATTGTACAAAATAGTTCAGATAAATCTTTAACAATGAAGGTTGATCCAATTGATTGTTATCAGTTTCACGTGAAGGATGTAGATAAGCAGGATATTGTTAACCTTCATACTCGGGAGTGCAGTTGTAAGAAGTTTCAACTAGACTAACTACCATGTGCACACGCAATTGCTGCAGCAAGATATCGGGGTATAAATGTGTACACTTTATGTGAGCGTTATTATACTAATGAATTATTGTTGTCTGCATATGCAGAGCCTATTTTTCCAGTTGGAAATGTCTCGGAGTGGAAGACACCAGCCGAATTTGTGGAAATAAAGGTGTTACCTCCAAAGTTCGTGGCAAGGGTTGGTCGACGCCAAAAAAAGAGAATACCATCAGTTGGTGAAACTCTCAAAGTACACAAATGCGGTAGATGTGGGAAAAAAGGTCACAATAGATTGACATGTCGTAATCCTATTGCATATATCGAAAAGTCAGTTGTACGAGATTAATGTAAACTCTTATATTTACAGTTGTGTTTGATTTCTTGAGTTGAACGAAACACACTTGTTGTACTTCATGAGATGTTTAAGAATTTAATTTCATTATTGTATGACTTGAACGATCAATTTGGGTTAAAAATTAGGCCAGGACATTATATTGCTTGTTGCTATTTTTTTTCTCGCAATCTCGCACTAGGAGAATTTTTTTTCTCGCAATCTCGCACAGGGAGAATTTGTTTTCTCGCAATCTCGCACTGGGAGAATTTTTTTTCTCGCAATCTCGCTGGGAGAAAATCTTTTTCTCGCATTCTCGTTGGGAGAAAATCTTTTTCTCGCAATCTCGCTGGGAGAATTTTATTTCTCGCAATCTCGCTGGGAGAATTTTATTTCTCGCAACCTCGCTGGGAGAATATTTTTTTTCTCGCAATTTCGCTGGGAGAATTTTATTTCTCGCAATCTCGCAGGGAGAAAATTTTTTCTCGCAATCTCGCTGGGAGAATTTTATTTCTCGCAATCTCGTTGGGAGAATATTTTTTCTCGCAATCTCGCTGGGAGAATTTTATTTCTCGCAATCTCGCAGGGAGAAAATTTTTTCTCGCAATCTCGCTGGGAGAATTTTTTTTCTCCCAATCTCGCTGGGAGATTTTTTTTTCTCGAAATCGCTGGGAGAATTTGTTTTCTCGCAAACTAATATTTTTTTTTTCTCGCCATAACAATAACAAATATAAAAGTTTCACAACCATGTCGACATTTAGGTATAATCCCCTATAATTTTACGTTATTTGGAGTATCAATAGCTCAAGTTATTTTTAAAAGCACGACTTAAAATGGCTTGTTGGTTTCTCGTAATTACACATTGCAAGACAAAAAAAAATTGTGATCCCCTTATTCATCCCAAATCCCTGTTGAGTAAGCATCACCACAAACATCAAGGTTGTTAATATAACATATATTTACAGATGTTTACAATATAGTTTCTTAATACATCGGAGTATTGGTCCATAACTGGAAAGCCAATTGCTTTCTAAAGTATGACATATTTTCTTAACACAAAGAACTAAAATTAGATCCAGTTACAATATATTCAAAATATTTTATTGTGAACACACCGCAGTCACTGGAGTTGCGCTGAACCGAATCTGAATGTACCTTTACAACAGGCCAGGGTTCAGATGTTGTACCTCCTCATATTCATCCGTGGGCATCTTTAACCTCGAGGGTGTACTCGACATTTCATCCTCTTTTTGAACTTCCTCAAGCATATTGGATGGACACACTGGAATCATTGTTTCATCAAAAGTTGTTGCTAGTCGATATATTCCAGTTTGAACATCTTCATGCTCCTCCTCCTTCTGATTCTTAGTCAATTTCGCTTGGCCCGAAGTTTGGTTCTCTACATCCTTTTCTTGATTGCCCTGCATTAACCAATAAATATTAGCCAAATATACACGTTTATAAAAAAAAAAATTAAAATTACATACATTATTTATTCTTCCATTCGTTTTTAAGAGGGTTGATAGCATCAACTTTATTTCCGAGACGTCAGATTTTAACATATTGAATCCCTCCTCCAACACTAGGACACGAGCCTCAAGCCTCCTAAACTCCTCATAGGACACTGAATTCGCCTTGCATCTTTCATTCAATGCATTCTCCTTGGAGGACTCTTCCTCGCTTGGCACCTTTTCATTTGATGGAACAATATCTTCATTGAAGTTCAATTGACAAGGTTTGGGAGGTGGTTCACTAGTAATGACTTTAATAAAGTTATTTTTCTCATTTGTCATCTCGAGGAATGTCGATATTTTCACCTAGAAAAAAACAAAAGGGAAATACGATAAACATAACACTAATTATAAAAGGAAAGAAAGTGAAAGTGATTATGAATACCTTTTTTTGATCAAACACTTGACTATGAATAATGTTAGCATTGGGAGATTGTGAACAAGACCACCTTAGCATGCGGGGGATAACATTATCATTTATCTTCTTTGCAACACAACCATTTATGGTTGATATTGACTCATATGCCCATACCTATAATCCATAATAAAAAAAGAAATACTTATGTAATATAATTAATTTAAACGAAAGCAGCTTTATGTAAGATAATTAACGTACCTGCAACGCAAGTGGGAAGCCCATTATATTATATTTCTCTGTGGTGCCTTTCTTCTCTCCCTTTGCCTTGTTCAATGCTTTTTTCAATCCCAATAATGTACGTTCAAAAATATGTGCGCCCCAATCGTAAGCATGGAAGGTAGCCCAATCATCAATGATTCTCAATAATCCCGTGTCTATTTTTAATTTTTTCTCTTTGCCCAATAGAGCCAACTCTATAAGGTATATTAGAGCCAATTTCACCCCGTCCTCATCTTTCCCACCATATGTCAAGAATATCTCCTCTAACTCACTCGCGTATACAGTTGTTCTATCATCAAAAAACTTTTTCCGTAACCTATTATTTACTTTAATCTCATTATTCGAACTCCCATCATGCCATAACCCAGTAATCATGTCAAACTCTCTTCGTCCAAATTTACAAACTACGTCTCCTATCATAAAACTTATAGAATCGTTCTTCCCCTCTTCCACTTCTCTCAGTAATAAATAGTGGATGAGTTGTCCGTTAAATGTAATCTTCACATCAAGAAAGCTACCAAAGCGTGTTTGTTTAAACATGGCCAGTTGAACAGGACTAAGCTTAGATATAATGTTTCCTATTGTCTTCCCAAAGTGGGATCGACAACTAACTTGAGCTCGAAAATGATCTGAAGGTTTTATCAAGTATTTGGGGGGTTCATTCAATGCCATGGGTAACCCTAGAAAAACCAAAAATAAAAAATAAAATGGTTATCAATCGGGACCCAAATAATTATGGTTTTCATTGGACTCTTAGCCAAATTCTAAAAAAAAAATGAAAACTACTTTTTAGTTTTCAAAACTTTGAGTTGAAAAGAAACTTATGGGTTGAAAGTAGTGTTAATGGGTTTAATTTTGAAAAACCAAAAATAAAAAATAAAATGGTTATCAATTGGGACCCAAATAACTATCAAAGAGGACCTTAATTTATCATCAATATAACCAACAAGAACAATAAAGTACATTATTTTAAATACATGACATATTGTGAAATGTAGAATCAAGACAAACGTGCCCATTAAGTAGGCAAGAATAATTAGAATCTCCAAAAGCAAGTTGGACCATCACCCTAAACAGAAAAAACAAACAAACAACCACATGTGGACAGTAACTCACGGCTTGACACTGACCAAGTGGGACCATCACCCAAAACAAGAATCATCAGCAATTGACTCCAACCAAGTTGACTCCAACCACTTCCCCAAAAGCTCAGACATGCATAAATTAACTCCCTAAAGATACTTTTGCAGTTCTGGTGTAGTATTTCATTGTAATCTCTACTCCCTAAAATTTACTTTCGCAGTTCCAAGGACATACAAACTCTTACAGAGATGATGGTCGCCTTCAGTCGTAAACGTGCCGTCAATGTGCTGCTTGAAGTGGTCGTCGTCAGTCGTCCTTGCCGCCGCTTGGTCAGTGGTCGCCGTCAGTCGAACTCGTTGGAGAAAATCGTGTGTGGTCGCTGTGCCTTGTTCGCCGTGCTTGTCACCTTCGTCGTGCCCGTCGCCGTGCCTGTCGTGAAGTGGTTGGGAGAAAGTCGTGGTGGAGAGAAAATTGTGGTTGGGAGAAATTAGTGGAAGAGGGTAAAAAATTAGGGCTTTTCATTAAGGGTAATTTAGTAATTTCCTAACCCTAAAAATCCCATTACTCTTTTAATTTAAAAGGAGTCCTATTTCTCCTTAATCCCTTTCTTTTTGTCCTATTTTTGTCAATTACCCAAAATCCAGTCGATTTGGTGAAGACAATATTTCATGTAAAACCACAATATGAAACAAATTCGATTTTAAAATTCAATTGAAATTGATTAGGATTTAAAACTAAATATTAATTATTACAGTACTTGTAACAATGAAGAACATGCTTTTTTTTTTTTTAGTTCAACACAATATTTGGGTGGATGTTCGACCCTCTAATCTCTTGTAGAGGGTACATGTCAATTACCATTAAGTTATACTCACTCGACGAATAACAAATCGATTGGTTCTCAAACATGGGGTTTCTGTACGAATGAACCATTTAAATAGGTGAAAATTATAATTGCTCTACCTTTTTAATTTAATGTTATATGTCATTTTGCTTGCGTTAGCATTATAAAAAAATTACCATTTTACTCCATCCTCTCATCTCTTTATCTCTACTACTCTTGCTCTGGCTCTAATTTCTCTCTCCAATCTCCCACTCGCCCTTCTATCTCTCTCTATCATTTCTCGCTTTCTCTCCAATCTCTCTCGCTCTCTCTCTAATTTCTATCTCCAATCTCTCGTTTAATCTTTGCTCTCTCCCTCTCCAATATTTCTCTCATTTCTCTCTTCAATCTCGCTCTCTCATTTCTCTCTCCAATCTCACTCTCTCTCCCATTTTTTCTCTCCAATCTCTTGCTCTCCCTCCAATTTCGCTCTATTTCTCGTGCTCTTCGAGAAAAGAAAAAAAAAGAGAAAAAATGGAGAAAAAGGGGCAAACTAGATAAATGACCATTTTTAATGGGTCGTTTTGAAAAATGACCATTATAATTTTTCATTCGAAAAATGGTCAAATGTTATTTTAAGTAAGTTTTCTTTACCATGAATCAGACAAAAATGACCTTAATCGAAATCTAAATCTAAAAACTAATTAAATTAAAATACACTAGGACCAAATAAATTCAAATACATTATAAAATAGGAAGAGAATCTATGATTTAGATTAATTTAAGCCAAATTAAATCAATGAATTTCAAAGTAAAAAAGATCAGACTCATACTAATCTATCTTAATCGAATAATTTGAAAACAAAATTTTAAATTAAAAATCTTATACGGAATTAAAATCACGATTTATGGAGGAAAAATAAGGGTACATCAAATAAATACAATATATTGAGAAAGAAAAATCATGCAAATACAGGGACTTCTCAGAATTTATTTGCATACACACTGTATTTGAAGTATTTACCAATTTAACCTTTTCAACTAAAGAAATTGAAATAAATAATAAAAAGGAGAATTTGAAAACCTTACAAAATCTTTCGCATGCTCCTCCCCATCATACAAATACAAAGACTTCTCATAATTTACTTGCATACACTCTGTATTTGAAGCATTTACCGTCTTAGAATACAAGCATCTAATTTTACAAAGGGTAGGTAAAATTACTTTATTGAATAAAAAGATGAATAAGAATAAAAGAAATAATACGAATATGAGACAACATAACTATGATCAATAGCCTTTTTAGTGTTGGAACGAAGTAAATACAAGAAATCAATCAAAGTTGAGAACGGGTGGAAAAGATGATGAAGATGATGAATTGTTGATTAAAAATATAAAAATTTAAATAGATGAGAGAGAAGATATAAGCTGTAACTATCGATCCCATTATTTATGGGATTAACCGTTTTGTTATGGTTATCCTTTTTAAAAATTAAATCAAACAGGTTTCCTCAAATATAGATGACACATGAAAATTAGTATAGTTGGAAGAATAATTAACATGAAAATATGTTAAAAAAATGGTTTAGACATTTTTCATTAAAAAAACCTGTTTGAGCATTTTAAAAAATATACGGTATATTTGGCCATTTACAAGGATTTTTATTTTTTTTGTTATTTAAGTCTCCCTAGTCATCTACACAATTCTTTCCTCAAACATGATGGTTTGATTGCCAAAGCGAGCTTAGCTGAGCGGTAATTGACATGTACTCTCGACCATGAGGTAAGAGGTTCAAATCCCCCACCCCAAATGTTGATGTACTCAACAAAAAAAAAAAAAAACATGATGGTTTGTGTTCACACGTAACTTCGGGGATGGAGACACGTGGAATAAATAATATATTGTATTAATGTTGTGGGCGTGTGGGTGTACAATCTCTAACTTTAATCATCTGATTCTCTCTCTTAAATATATAAACTTTGGCTCTAGCTTCTTGATCTTCTTGGGCTGGTTTGTTGAGCTTATTGAATGATCGGCTTGCTAGGTTGATGATCTCTTGGATCGGCTTGTTAGCTTGTTGATCCTCTAGGATGATCGGCCTGCTGACTTGATGATCTCTTGGATCGGCCTGTTGGCTTGATGATCTGTTGGATCGGCTTGTTAGCTTGTTGATCCTCTTGGATGATCGGCCTGCTGACTTGATGATCTCTTGGATCGGCCTGTTGGCTTGATGATCTGTTTGATCGGTTGGCTTGTTGATCTTCTTGGATGATCGGCCTGCTGACTTGTTGATCTTCTTGATCGGTCGGTTGGCTTGTTGATCTCTTGGATGATCGGCCTGCTGACTTGTTGATTTTCTTGATCGGTCGGTTGGCTTGTTGATCTCTTGGATCAGCTTGTTGGCTTGATGATCTGTTGGATCGGCTTGTTAGCTTGTTGATCCTCTTGGATGATCGGCCTGCTGACTTGTTGATCTTCTTGATCGGTCGGTTGGCTCGTTGATCTCTTTTTAGAGTCTTCTAGTCTTCCAATCTTCTGAGTCTTGAATCCTTTGAATTTTGAGTCTCGGATCTCTGAATTCTCTGGACTCTTTGGATTCTGACGACTATGGATCTTGGGAGAATGCTCTGGACTCTGCCCTCTCTGCCTATGGCTGAATCCCTTAAATCTGAATCCCCCAGAATGAATGGTGGCCTCCTCTATTTATAGAGTTTGATGGACCTCATATGGGCTTGGGCTTGGGTCCAATTGCCACGATTGAACTTGGCTGATGTTATCTGATGGATCACTAATAGACAAGTGACATTCTTTGATTTGCCGAATTTTAATGTCTATTAATTCAATTTAGGCTGTAAATGTGTAACTGGTCTCAAATTTATTTTATCATTAATTTATATTAATGACGTGGCAATTTGTGATTGACCAAAATTTCTCTTTCAACAAATAGACAAGTGGCATTCTTTGATTTGCCGAATTTTAATGTCTATTAATTCAATTTAGACACACGTGTAAATGTGTAACTGGTCCCAAATTTATTTTATCATTAATTTATATTAATGACGTGGCAATTTGTGATTGGCCACCTCTACTATTATTCAACTAAAAAATACAACAATTAATGTTGTGGGTATCAAACTTTCCACAATTGCTTCTGTCAATGGGGGATAATGTATTTTCGTTCTCGATAAAAAAAAAAAAAAGAAAAAAAAGAAAAAAGGAAAGGAAAAAAAAAAAAAACAAAAAAAACTAATCGTTTAAACATACTTCTGGTTGAAAAGGAAAAGAAAGTAAGCTTATATAAGTGGAAGATTTACAAAAAGGGGAATTTTGTGCAGAGAGGTGGGCAGGTCTTGGAATCTATCCCAATCGCTATTTGATCGAGACGGACCTGCATTGATGTTCAAAATCTCGAACAAGGAAATGAAGAACGGAAGCGTGAAGATGATGAGCCTCACCGTAGATGAATCACGGACGCTCTACTCTTTGCTAGCAGGAGGAGATCACCGCCCCTTTCTGGACATCATCGCCGATTTTGCCGCCAAGATCCCTCGCACTCGTCACTTTATTGCTTGTTATTCCCTCGCTACTCTCTTGGAGGTACTTCAATCTTCCATCACTCTTCCCATCACCTTTCTTTCTCTCTCGTAATTTCGATATACTGGGTTGATTTGTTCGGTTTACGTGTTTACGACCGAGTTTAGGGTTGTAGTTCATCTGCAAATTTTGTTTATTCTGCGCCTTCATTTACCCAGCCTGCCTTTTCGTTATGTTTTTTTTTTTTTGTTTCGGTTTCTCTCTGTTAGCCCGGTTGTCCTTAGCGGATGATTTGAAGCTAGGCATCTTCTCGTTTCACCATTTTTTTTTTGAAAAAACAATTCTAACCTGTAACTACGAGATTCTCTGTCACCAAGCTTGAATACCCACGATGGATGTATTACCTAAATCGATGAAATTGTGGCCGTTGATACATGTCTCTTTTTCTTGTATGAACCACAGGGGGAGACATCTTAAATCGTCAATGCTTTTCACTCTGTGCAGTTATTCAACGTGTAGGATTTGTTTCTCATTTATTTTATTTTTGTCATTTTTAGTTTAGTCATAGACTAGATATCCGGGGTCTTCACTCGTATGTATGATTTTAATTTGCAGTTCTTTTTGAGAATATGACTGTAGTACTATCGATGTTTGGTATTAACCTTTTGTTTTCTTTGTAGTTCTATCATTCGTATGGAAGTTTTTTCTTTTGTTAGGATTCTTTTTTTTTTGGTTTCTTTTCACATTATTATTATCTCTCAACACCATCAGGACACGATCTTGATTCCTAATTTCTTACTATAGAATTTTTCTTACATGTTTAGATAGTGATGGTTAGATTCCTGTATCTTTGATTTGTCTATTTCCATTTGTTTTCTTCTCTTTTGCATGAAATCTTTATATGTCAAAGGCTTGAACCTTTTTTGTCTTTATGGATTACTGATTAACGGGTCTAAGATGCAGCCAAAGAAGTTGCTCCATGCTTCTCAACGTTTAGTGGGATTTTCTATTCTTCACCAGACATATTCCTCGCAGAAATCTTCTTCTAATCCGTTTATATCTTTTATTGTAAATGTAAGTATGCTACCTTATAACTTGTCACAACATGAGCCATTTTAGAGTTTTTTGTTCTCTATACTATTCGACTAAAAAATTAATGTCATTAAGTTTCATATGGATGTTTTACGATTTGATTCTTGTTAAATGTCAACAGCCTAATCTCATAAAAAAAAGCAATTTAACGTAGCTGTAAACTATTGAGGAACTTACCTTTGGATTGGAGCCCCTTTTTTTAGCTTTGTAGTTTTTATTAACGTTTTGCTTTGAGCTTTCTTTTTTGTACTGCCCTTGTGTATTATTCTCAATAAAAGTTGGTTTCTTTTTTTTTTTTTTTTTAAAATAATATATTTTTTTTCATAGATTTCTAGTCTCACAAAAAAGGCTCTCATTTTTCTTTGTGCTTTTCCCTTAAGCCTTTGAGGACTAGTCCTCATTCTAGTGTAGTGCTGTTCGTGCTTTTAAAAAAAAAGACAGCGGATGAAGTTGCTCCTTTTTCTTTGGCCTCCATCGAGCAGCCCCTTGGACTGAGTGTGGCACTGTTTGCTCTACACTAGTCCTTTATCAGTATCTCAGTGATTGTCCTATTAGAAAGTAAGAAGTACTACTCTTCTTGGAATTCACAAAAGAAACCTCTCTTCAAACTAGAAAAGAAAAACAATTCATCAAATTGTGACCAAATTGACCCCTAGATGACCAAATGTGAATTAACTTCTAAGAGAATTGATAAATTCACACTCCTCTATCAATTATGAAAAAGAAGCCAATAATGAATAGATGAGAGAGCTAAGCCAGTGAGAAAGATGAAATCAATGGCTGTGCTCGAGACCTTTGAGTTTTGTTGTAGGTCTTTAGGGGAGGATTTTCTAGGTGGAGTGAAGTAAGGGGATGCGTGGGTGTGATTCAAATGACTTGGATGACAAAGATTGTCAAAGGAAACATAGGAGAAAGACGGTGGATGGATATAGTAAAAAACAGAGACTTGCTTTTTTAATTTCACCGAGCTGAAGGTTGAAACGGGCTGAAAGTTTCCTTTCTGGGAAGATTCTTAGGTGGATTTTGTTGCTCTATCCTCCTTGTTCCCTTTTATTAACACCATAACAACAAAGAAAAAATCAACCGATGTCCTTGTTGGATTGCTGAGTGACAAACTTGGAACCTGGGGGTTGGAAGACATTTGTTTAATTGAGAGATGGATGATTGGGCTGCCCTCATTGGAGAATTGGACCAGGTACAACTACTAGTTGGAGAAAATCGTCTTAAATGAATCAAAGGATCTTTCACAACAAGCACCTTCTTTGTCTAGATCGGTTTAGTTTAGCTCGTCTCAAGGCTTCATCCTAGTGTTCTCTTTCTAAACATAATGCCAATTATTCTATTCAAGATTTATGTCTTAACTAGCATGTTTTTATTTTTCTTCCTCCCTTCATGAAGTTTGTAATTTTTGAGCATAGTCTCTTTTTTTTAATTCTTGAAAATTTTCATTTTTTATGTTTTTAAAAGATTGTCTTAAATAGATGTTTGAATCTAATGGGTCCTTAACTCCCAAGTTAGGCTTCTTATCTATTAAGGAGAAGAATCTTAGAACAGTGGCTGTTTTCATTGTGTTAAGGCAACCTGGAGACCAAAAGTCCCCAAAAGGGTGAAAATATTTTTGTGGTCCCTAATGTACACGAGTCTTAACTCTGCAGAGAGGATACAAAGGAGATTTCTCCCTTGGATTTTGTCTCCTTTGACATGTGGCCTTTGCAAAAGGTGGGAGGAAAATTTAGATCACCTATTCCTTGACTGCCCTTTCGCCCATGGGGGATTTTTCCAAAGAGCTTGGTCTCTCCTTTTGTTTACTGAATAGAGCGAACATCTGGTTGATAGAAGCTTTGATGGGTATGAGCTTCAAGGGCAAGGCCAAGTCCCTTGCAAGACCTTTTCAACTCTGTAGATATTAGCTCTGAATCTCTCCCAGATTTTATAAATTGCAAATTCAGAGTGGAGAGCACTGTAAGGTTCTAGGGTAACCAAGTTTTGTAGATAGTCTTTGGATCTTGAACTATACTTTCTCCCTCGACCTATCCTATTGAACAAAACCTTTTTTCTCCGTACCCTTTTGTTAAAGTATTGATACAATCAAATTTACAATAACCCAACAACTTAGGCTTTTAAGTTTAGTGGCGGTTTAACATGGTATTAGAGCAAGAGGTTCTGTGTTCAACCCCGTAATGTCATTTCCTCCCCTATTAACATTGAGTTCCACTTGTTGGACCTGAGAGATTATTAAAGTATGATATAATTAAATTTATCGTAACCTATCAACTTAAGCTTTTGGGTTTAGTATTTAACACCTTCATTTCCTCTCCCTTGACCCCTCTAGTTGAGGGCCTATTCTCCACTTGTGTTGTTGCCGAGTTTCACTGTTGTTTTTGTTTCTTTTTGAGTACCTCCATCTTATTTTGACACTCTATGTAAAATCATGTCGATATTAAAATATTAAATTCATTAATTATAACTTAGTTGAGCATTAACTTGGGGATAAAAACCTCCATTGTCATGTCAATTATTAAAATTCTTGGGGCAGCTTACGAGGAAGAGGAATCTAGAAGAGGGAAATATTAATAACGGGAACATTTTAGAAAGGCTCGAAAGCAAAGATTACCGATTGCTGTCAATTTCCTTATCCCATTTCATGGGTTTGAGTTAAAAAAACATTATTGCTGCAGGATGGGCTTGCTTACAAAGAGATTTTGCTCTTGTCCTTGCCTTCTGAATAAGGTTAAGTTTTGTAATTGTGTATTTTTCTGCTTTGAATTCTGGTTGACAGGCTGCTTCTGACGAGGAAGCTGAAAAATATGAGAGGGCATTTGTTTTCCAGCTTTTGGCAACAGACAGCTCCAGTGGTGGCAAAGAGGTCCAACTTTTAATTGTCCATATTGATTTTAGTTCCATTTTGCACATTCTTAATTGTTTATAAGAATTTCTTGTGCCTTGGTTTGGAAGATGATGTGCTATTTTTGAAATTGTAGTAACTGTGTTAATAGGGGAAATCATAACTGGATTAAAAATAGTAGAGGGTTATTCGCAACATCATATTTGGATGCATTAGAATTTGTTTATAATTGTGAGTCGATTTCCCCAACCTTCTCACGAGGAATCAACTTAGTCCATTTTCAATTTGTTCTATCCCTAGACTTGGGGTTGAGATTTGGCTTTACTACTGGAGTTCTCATTGCTCACATTAGTTCTCTCCCTTCCTCTTTGTGAGCTCATGTGCTATTTTTCTAAGGATACAGGATAAGGGTCCTTGTTTTAAATAAAAAATTTAATATCTGGATAAATTTTGACGCTGATACTAACATTGTATTCACTGAAAAGACATAATGAACATGACCTGGAAGCCCAAAAATAGGGGGGAAAAAGGAAGAAGAAGAAGAAACGGAAAAAGAAAAAAAAGAAACATAACTTTTTGTTGAATTGGTGAAAAGTTACAAGTTTAATTGGACAATAACCAATAGAATCAAATTAAAAAGCCTCACCCTCCTCAAAGAACCATAAATTAAATGTAATCTACGTACAGTGATAAAATTACATGTATTCTAATTACAGGAATTGCTGACCGACAAAACCAATTGCAGACCAACATTCCTGGTGGAGACCAAAGCCAAACAATATTTTATTTTACTAATTCTCCAATAACGTGTTACAAAAGGAAGCCATACCTTTATATTTATAGGTAAAGGTTAGGGGTAAAGGGCTTAGTTACAATACTTCACAATAGTAAAAGTGAATGACTCTACTATCTAATCCTAAAAAACGTAACAAAATAAACCAAGATAATTACACATAAAACCTCTAACTATGCTACATCAATCCTTCCCCTAGAAGAAAAACACCTATCCACGAGTTAATGTTAATTTTTTGTCCAGGGTAATGGATAGGTAGATATAAACATTAAAACACATCTGAGATGTTGAGATCAAGTGGTAGTTCAATAATAGAGACAATGAACAATTACATTTTCTTCTTTAGCCTGTCATATGTAACTTTAGGAAACCCGTTTTTTCTTAAATGTACCATGGCAAGCTCTCCCTCTTGGAACCTCGTTTCTTATTTGTTCCTGCCACCTTGCAACATGTTAATGGCCAGATACCTTGTCTTATATCTTCCTGACTTGATCAGCTATTGCTTCAAAATCAAAGATTTAAAAAATTTAGAATATCTGTACTCCAACAAACCAAATAGCCCTACTTTCCCTTGGGCTGAATGGTCTTCGTTTGGGCCAAAGAGGCTCCACTTCTTAGTAATTAGATTACCTGGGTTCGGATATTGAGGACTTCCTTTCCGGCCCTTCCATACTCCACTTCACCTCTCCATCACCACTTGACCCTTGCAAAGTACCCCCAAGAAAGCCCAATCTCTCTTAATCTTGCCATTTTTGACGAGCCTCAACCCATCTCACCAACCCTTATTGCCATACCTGAGACTACGTCCGTTACCCACATCTCACCAGCCCCCCTTCACAACCCCCATCTTGGCCTTTCCCAGTTTCACCAAATTGATTGCACCAACCTGCGACATCGCCCCCTTGTCTTTCCCCTGTTATGAATGCTCTAAACCAGTTTAAACACCTTCCCCTCTCTCTTCAACTCCTAGCACCAATCCTCAGAGAGAATGGTTTGTGTATTATTGTTATTCCTCCTATTATGAAGAAAACCGATGCTACGGGGAAAAACCAAAACCAAAATGGGAACTCAAAATCTTTGGTCCTTGGGTAACTATGATGAAACAACCAAGATGGATTTATTGGAGGGTCCGTCTGACCATTGATGAAGTTTCTCTCTTGGAACTTTTGGCATTTAACTCTTTGAGAAAAAGGGCTTTGATAAAAACCACAATTTAGAAGCAATATCCTAGTTTTGTCCTCCTTCAAGTAACTTGAAGCTCAGTAACCAAAAAATTTGATCAGATCCATATGGAGTTTGTCGCAGATTGGGTGGGCTTCTTTAGATTCATAAGGTGCTTTCAATGGAATTCTAATCTTATGGAGTGATCCGAATTTTCGTATTGAAGAAATTATACAAGGTCCATTCTTTCTTTCTATACATGTCTTTTTGGCTGATGGTTTTTCTTTTTAGTTATCTGCCATTTATGGACCATCAAGATGAGCACTACGAGCTGCTTTTTGGCAAGAACTACATATTTGGCAGGTTTAGGAGGAGACTGATTCTTGGGGTGATTTCAATGTCACTCGATGGACTTGGGAGAAATCTCATGGGCAACCAGTCACAAGGAATTTGCACACTTTTAATTAGTGGATTAAAACCTATCTGCTCATGGACATTCCCTTGTAAAACAATCATTTCACATGGTCCAGTTTTTGAGAAAATCCAGCTCTTTCCTTACTGGATAGATTTCTTATAATCAATGATTGTCTGTTGAAATTTGGTTTTGCACATTTATCTTGCTTGGATAGGGTCACAGCTAACCATTTGCCCATGGATTATGCTTTTTGGAGACTTAAGGTGGGGCCGATCCTTTTCGATTTGAGAATTCTTGGCTGCTTCACAAGTCTTTTAGTGCGGTGGTAGACTCTTGGTGTTCACAAGGCCCTTTTTTTGGTTCGCCTGGTCACAATTTTATGATGAAACACAAAGGTTTGAAGATGGAGCTTCAAAATGGAGTAAATCTCAAAATACTTCATCTGTGCACTTGTCTAGTCTTTTAACGCAATTGAAAGACTTAGCTATTCTGGAGGATGGTGGGCCTCTGACTTTGGACAAAGGACTGCTCATTTTAGCACTCGTGAAAAAATTGAAGACCATATGATAATGGAATTTACACATTGGCATCAAAGGTGTAAACTACGGTGGTTTAAAGAGGAGGATGAAAACACAAAATTCTTCCATCGACTGCTAGCTGCTTGCAAATGAAAGAACTTCATTTTAGAATTAGTCTCTAGGGAGGGAGTTAGCTTATTAGCAGCCAATGATATTGAATTCGAATTTCTGGATTTTTATCACAAATTATACATGAAGGACACCAAGCCAAGGTTTCTCCCTACAAACCTATATTGGTGCCCAATTAGTGAGCAACAAGCAACCTTTTGGAGACTATTTTTTTTTACTGAGGATGAAGTCTTACTTGCTGTAAATTCTTTAGGATCAAGAAAAGCATCGGGGCCGAATGGTTATACGGTAGAGTTCTTTAAAGATTCTTGGAACACAATGAAAGGGGACATTATGGCAATGTTTCGTGATTTCTTTGCTAATTGTATCATTAATGTGGCTTTAAAGGAAACCTATATTTGTCTTATACCTAAAAAGGTGGATGCTAAGACAGGAAGTGATTGACCAATTAGCCTCATATCTTGTGCCTATAAGATAATCACTCGAGTTCTTTCCAACTGCTTAAAACAGGTGCTTCCATCCATCATTGTTGCGAATCAAATGGCTTTTGTTGTCGATAGGAAAATTCTTGATGCTTCTTTGATTGCAAATGAACTTATTGATGACTGCCGAACTATACCCACAAGAGAGGTTTGGTCATTAAATTGAATTTGGAGAAGACTTCTGGCAAGGTTGATTGGGAATTCTTAGATGCGATCCTTCGGGTAAAGGGTTTTGGCCAACTACGGAGGAAATGTATTTATGGTTGTCTATCTAGTGCCAATTACTTGATTTTGATAAATGGAAGGCCACGAGGTAAGATTATTCCAACCTGAGGCATCATACAAGGTGATCCGCTCTCTCCATTTCTTTTGATTCTTGTTTTGGATTGTCTCAGTTGACTTTTAGCTCATGAATTTGGGTAGATTCAAAACACATGCTATTGGCACTTCTTCCCTCCATATCAATCATTTGCAATTTGTAGACTACACACTTTTATCCTCTAGCTTGGAGCCTAAAGTAGTGGAGAATTTTTTTGATATTGTTATGATTTTTGAGAAAGCGTCGGGATTGAATATAGATTATAGCAAGAGTGAAATTTTTGGGATTCGTATCTATGTTGATGATATGGATTGTATGACAAATACTTTTAGGTGCAAACAAGATGTTTGGCCTTCCACATACCTTGGACTTCCTTTGGGTGGCAACCCAAATTCTTCTCTGTTTTGGCAGCCCATTTGTGAGAAAATACAACATAAACTTCATAGTTGGAAATATGCCTTTATCTCAAAAGGTGGTAGACACGCTCAATCAAGCCACTTTTACCCATTTGCCTGTATACTGTCCCTCTCTGTTTAAATTGCCTTGCAATGTTACTAAATGTCTTGAAAAACTCTTTAAAGATTTTTTAGGAGGGTTCTAAGGGGGAGGGTGGTTTACATAATATAAAGGGAAAAATACACTTTTGGTCCCTGAGGTTTGGGTTAGGTTTCATTTTGGTCCCTGAGTTTTCAAACTCGACAATTTAGTCCTTGAGGTTTGAATTTCGTTTCATTTTAGTCCCTCCATCAATTTTTTCGTTAACTCCTAACAGTGAGCTTACGTGGATTTTGTTTTTTTTGTTTTTATTAAAAATATATATTTATTCTTTCAATTTTTTAATAATATATATATATATATATATATATATATATTTATTTATTTATTTACTTATTTATTTATTTTCTTTTTCCCTTACTTTTTTCTCCTTCCTCATCCTCATCTTCCTCTTCAAAAAACCTAACCCTAAAATCTTCATCCTCCCCCATTGCCGCCACCGTCGACCGTCGCAACTCCGACCATCGCGATAGCCGTCGACATTCTCCATCTTGTTGGGTCATCGCCTTCCTTTTTCTTTGATCAACCACGCCACTGCCGCCGTCGCCTCATACCAAAATAGCTGAATTCTTTTTTTCTCCGATAAGCCACGTCGCCGCCTCAGATCTGGAACGAAATGCACCCATGGATTCGTTTATTTGAACACGAAGCAGAAAACGCCAACAAAACCCACCCACACGAAGCAGAAAAACGGGAGCAAAGAGACGTTTGCTCGTGAAAAACCCACTTCCGCAAGCCTTTGAAATTTCCGGCCAGCCCACCTCCGCGAGAAGAAGATCCGAAGTTTTCTTCCTTCTTCATCCACTTTTTCTGTCCAACGTTTTCCTTTCCTTCGGCGAGCAACCGCTTTTCTTTGATTTAGTTTAAAACGAAGGGGAAATCCCCTTCGTTTTAGATCGAGATTCTGAGAGAAAGGGAGGGAGATGGTGAAGGAATGGACGACGGTGGCACGCATGGGAGAGAAAGAGGAAGGGAGAGAGAGATATGGGTTTAAAATTTCAAAAGAAACCCAACAAAATGAAAAGAAAAGAAAAGAAAAAAAGAGGAAGAATAAAGAAAAGATAGAGAAAAAGAAAAAAACGAAAAAAATATTCGGTGACTGGCGGTCGATGGCGTCGGCGGACCATTGGCTACCATGGTGGCCTGTGGTAGTAGAGATGTAATTAGGGTTGTTAGAGGAAGAAGATGGAAAGAGAAAGAAGAACGAAGAAGGAAAAAGGAAAAGAAAAAAAGAAAAAAAGTAAAATCATTAAAAAAATAGTATTTAAAATATTTTTTATTTAAAAATTTTAAAAATATATTTTTTAATAAAAAATTGTTGCCACGTCAGCAATCCGTTTATTATTAATGGAAAATTGGATGGAGAGACCAAAATGAAACTTAAATCAAACCTTAAGGACTAAATTGTAGAGTTTAAAAACTCAGGGACCGAAATGAAACCTAACTCAAACCTCTGGGACTAAAAGTGTATTTTTCCCTAATATAAATTGGGAGAGAACTCAACTTCCTCATGTTTTGGGAGGACTTGGCATTGGCAACTTAAAGTATAGCAATGATGCGCTTCTTGCTAAATCGGTTTGGCGTTTCTTACATTAAAAGAACGCTCTTTGGTGCAAGGTTATGGTGGCTTGATACTATAATAATGATGCTGGTTATTTTCTGCCAAGGCCTATTTTGAGAGGTTCTCTTAAATTGCCTTGGAGGTACATTTGTTCTACTATTGGTCTTATTGAAAGTTGTATTCAAATACCGGTTGGAAATGGTTGTCATACTTCTATTTGGCATGATTCTTGGCTGGAGGGAGGTAATCTTACTAATAGATATCCTTGACCTTTTAGATTATCTACTCGGTCTCAAGCTACCATTTCTAATTGCAAAACTTTGTTCATCTTGACCCTCTTATCTTTGTTAGGTGGGTTGGTCTTATGCGGGAGAGATGGGACATTCGCTTTTCAATTCCTAACCTCTCTGGGGGCATTTCCTTTAGTTCATTCGTCCGGTGTTTGCTTAATCTCGTTCTGGCTAGTGAATCTATTTTTTCGTGTTTGTGGAAGGTGAAAGTTCCAAAGAAGGAAGAAGGTTCACTTCTTCGTTTGGTAGGTCATTCTCGGAAGAGTTAACACTTTTGTGGCTCTCAAGAAAGATGTTTTCCTTGGTGGGTCTCTTTTGTTGATTGGAAGGCGGAGGGAGATCTTGATCATTTGCTTTGGAGTTGCGACTTTGCTTATTCTGTATGGAGTCTTTTCTTTGAGATGTTTGGCTTTTAGTTTGCTAGACATCGAGGTTGGATTCTATTTTTTCGTGTTTGTGGAAGGTGAAAGTTCCAAAGAAGGAAGAAGGTTCACTTCTTCGTTTGGCAGGTCATTCTCGGAAGAGTTAACACTTCTGTGGCTCTCAAGAAAGATGTTTTCCTTGGTGGGTCTCTTTTGCTGATTGGAAGGCGGAGGAAGATCTTGACTTTGGAGTTGCAACTTTGCTTATTCTGTTTGGAGTCTTTTCTTTGAGATGTTTGGCTTTTAGTTTGCTAGACATCGAGGTTGCAAGAAGATGATCAAAAAAAGGAGATTCTTTGGAAGAACATTGTTTGCATTTTTTTGTGGTCGGTTTGGATTGAAAGGAATCATAGGATTTTTGGTACACATGAAAAGGATCCTTCATTGTTCTCTATCTTCAGACTTGAGCCTTTTCAAACTCATTCAAGGATAATGTTCTTCAACTCCTTATCGATCCTCCACTGTGTCATTTGCGGAAGATGTTGTGGATTAATGCTGTCAAAACTATTCTTTCAGAGTGGTGGTTTGAAAGAAATCAAAGAATTTTCCATGATAAACTACTTTCATGGTTTGATTGTTTTGACTCGGCTCGCTTCAAGGCGCCTTTCTTGGTGTCATCAAATTTTTGTGCAAATGCTATCCACCTAGCTTGCATATGAATTTTGGTCCATTAAGATTGATGATCAATAAATAATATACATGTCCTAACAAATATTCCCATTGTTTTAGGCCTCATACTAAGACATTCTTATACATTTCTTGGTCATATGTGCGCCATTTTTACCTAGTTGGACACAGTTTTTCAATTGTTACCTAGTTGGACACATGTTTTCAATTGTTACCTAGTTGGACATAGTTTCTCTTAAGTATTCGATAGGGCTTTCTTCTTCATTTAGGTCTCCCCCAATCCTCATAGTTGAAGAATCAACCTTTATGGCAATAAATTTATGAAAACTAAGGCTAAGACTGGAGCTGTAGTTAGCTTTCCGTTTAGTGACTCAAAACTGTTCTGTCATCCCGTTTTCCACCTAAATCCTCTTTTTATTCAGTAAGTGGAGCTGTAGCTCATCCTTTTCTTTCTTCTATCATTTTGTATTAGAATGGATTTCAGAGAAACTAATTAGGTCATTACTCAAAAAGAAAAACTTATTTTCCAATCCAAGCCCTTGTGAAGATGAGTCTGGTTCTGTGCATCTAGTCTATTGCTTTTTCAATGTGAACTTCCAGCATAGTATGTTTTCTGTTAAGACTTGGTTGGGTCTTATACCTAATACCATTGTCCTAATCTTACTTTAGTATATAGCTACTTGCCTCTGCTAATTTTCATGTATATGATTCTCCTTCTTATATAAATCATGATGGGGATGTCTGTTTTGCAGTTCCTGAAACAGTCTGCCTCAGATTACATTAAAGGTTTTGATCCTTCATTGCATGTAAGACATGGAAACCAACATGAACTTTGTTTTCCTTTTAATTTGTCTATAGGAAGACCCTAAAGAGTTCTGCCCACAAGTTCTATTATGGGGAGAATCAAATTTGTAATATCTATTTGATGCCAAAGGTTTGTTTTATCCAGGCCTTCCCTCAGCTAGAGCAGTTGCAGCAACAGTTTTGTGATAAAGTTCAAGCTCAGTCGTTTGATTACTTTTCAAAAGATGGTTCTGTGCGAAATGTGGTGCCAGATCCTGATGTCCCACATGGTTGTGATGCAAACTCCGTAGAGTATGAGTTCTCCCTTCCCCCCTTTTTGAGTTCTAGCATCAATAATGTAGGTGTTGAACTTAACCTAGCCTCTGCACTAACTTATTATTTTCATTCTGTTATTTATATGATGGTGGACATCTTAGGTTTGACCCGGTACCTGGAGTTGTACCTAAATTGGGATCTGGAGAGAGAGACGAGACATTGCTGGGGTTATTGTCTAACTTGTCACTTCGAGGATCAAGTCCTGAGTGGATTAGGCCTCTTCCACCGAGGCTTCCAATACAGAATGGAGAGGTGGGACACACTTTAACTCTCTTTTTCAGCTAACGTATGTAGTATAGAGCACACCTGATTTATAGTTGGCAAAGCCCATTTGCAGTTAGTGTGGTTGAACCTTGACGATCATCATGAACTTTTATGGGACCATGGAATGTGTGTTGACACTAGTAGAGGTGCAGCTGTGAGGGACTTAATTGCGAAAGCCCTGAAGGGACCTCTTATACCCGCTCAACAAGAGGTTCAAGTACTTCTACAGTTACTTTGTTAACTATCACATGAATTTTTTTTCCTTGCATAATTAAGGCCAAAGGATGAAACGACTCATTGTATGTTCTTTGGTTGACCAGCAAGTGGTGGTGGAGTTAGCAAATGACCCAAAACTTGCATATCATTGTGGACTGACACCCCGAAAGCTACCTGTATGTGTTTAGATTATCTCATGATTGATTTCATTAGAAAAGATGTTCTACCTCATCTTTTTGAAATCTTGTTCTTTTCATTAGGAACTGGTGGAAAACAATCCTTTTATTGCAGTTGAAGTTTTAAAGAAATTGATTAATTCCCCTGAAATTGCAGAGTATGGATTTCAATCCATGTGTTTTGTTTATGTCCTGAGATAGTTTTTTCCTGGCCTTGTTTTCCCTGTATTCAACATCACACCTTTTTATGGCAGGTACTTTACGGTTCTTGTTAACATGGACATGAGTTTACACTCTATGGAAGTTGTCAACAGGCTAACGACAGCTGTTGAACTTCCCTCTGAGTTCATACACATGTACATCACCAATTGTATATCATCGTGTGAGGGCATTAAAGTATGTACTTTTACTATTCTTTTGATTCAATATTTGAGGCTTTTAGTTGTTGTTGTCATGTAAATGTTGGCCCTTGAAGACATGTATACTTCTATGAACTCAATTCTCTTATTTGAATATTTAGTTTTTATGTTTTTGAGATGGAAACCTTTCCTATTAAAGATGAACGTGATAAGGATCCTAATGGTTCAAGGGACTATCCTCTTCCCTTGAACCTTTTCTTGGTTGGTTGCCCCTTGGGAAGGATTATGCTTGCAGATAGCTTCCTCTTGTGTCATAGGCTCGAATTAACGTGTTCTTTGTGGGAGTGAAGTTGTTGACCTAAATCATTTATTGTTATTATGTCCTTTTATCATCATGAGTGTGGAGGTGTCTGTGGTGGGGGTTCAATTTTGGCCGTGTAAAGTATATATGAGATGCTAGAGGAGGTTTTTGAGGACCCCTTTTTAGGGGAGGGGTGGTGGAGGAGGTTTTTGAGGAGGGGCTGTGATCTTTGGCAGGCTGGTTTCTTTACAATTTTGTGGTTTATTTGGTTGGAAAAGAATAGGAGTGTTTTTAGGGAGAGATATTTTGTCGAGGATATTTGGAATTCGGTGCATTTTAATTCTTCTCTCTGGGCTCTCAATTCAAATTTATTTTGTATGTTTTGGTGCCAAAACCTAGGGTTCTTTTTTGTAAATGGTGAGTGATGTTCTCTCACCCCTTCTGGCTGGACTGTTTTATTTTATTTTTTCATGTGCCCATAACAATGGTTGTTTCCCGTCTCTACCTTTGGTCAAATCGAAGAATATCATATAGCAACTGTTGAGGGAACCTTATTATTGTATAGAAGACTACTATGGGTAACAAGATGAAGAATTTTATTTGGGTCATTAATATTTCATTTTTTCTTAATTTTTATGTTCTGTAAGAACACCTCTATGGGTTTGGTTCTCCAACTTTTGTATTTGTTTTCTGAATTTTAGTTTAAACATCTTTAAGATATGAAGCTTTTTTATTTCTTATTTTTTCCCAGGATAAGTACATGCAGAACAGATTAGTTCGACTTGTTTGTGTTTTTCTACAGAGTTTAATTCGAAATAACATCATCAATGGTAAGTTCATCTCATTCTGCTTGAACTAAAGTGATTATATATTTTCTCGCTTCTAAGAATGTTGTTGATTCTATTTTACCGTAGTTGATTTATGATTTCTTCTACAGCCTTTGTTACCTTTGACATCTATGCAGATATCTGTGTTTCTTACCAGAGATACAAATACTGGAATGTTAATACTGGAATGTGATTGGGACAGTCCTGTTATAATTTAGTTCCTATCTTCTATTTCATTTCTTTTTAATGTCAATTCTTGATACCTTGGAAAGAAAGAAATCCAAATTAGTAGCTCATTAATTGTTTGATAAGCACTTCTATATTTTTCCTTTTTTGGGTTCGACCTTTTAAGGAAAACTGTATTGATGCTTTTAACTAATTGATGATATAAGCAAGTGCAGTTTGTTAATATCACTATTTGGTTTTGGTTGCAGTCAAAGATCTTTTCATCGAAGTTCAAGCTTTCTGCATAGAATTCTCTCGCATCAGAGAAGCAGCAGCGTTGTTCAGGCTTCTTAAATCTTTGGAATGAGTGAGAGTTCTTGATGCATCCCATCTAAAGCATAGCCCATCCTTTGTAAATAGCAATTGTTAGCATTTTATACTCAAGTCTTAGGCCCCTCTCCTGTCTCTGTCTATGGTTTAGCAAATATTTGACTAAATATATATTTGGCTTTGCCCACTTTCCATTTACATTTTATTGTGGATTTTTGTTGTCTTGCTTGCTGGCTGGCTATTGCTTTGGAAACCCATCAGAATGGTGGTTTCAGGTTTGGCCTATGGCTTTCTCCAACTCAATGCTGCGTTTTGTGGGCAAAAGTTTAGGGATCCAAATAATTGTCTGTATTTCATTTTGTATTTACATAAGTAATATGTCTCAATTAAGTAAAAGTTTAGGGTTGATATGGCTGCACGATTTATTGTATATCTTGGAGTTTGTTTCATGATGTCTCAATTATGTTTTTGTTTAATCCCCATTCGTGTAATTTTTGTGAGGTACTCTTTAAATGTTAGGAAAGTAAGGGTAAGGGTGTGTTTGGTTTAACTTTTGATTTTGAAAAAATTTCTAGTGTTTGGCAACCCCTAAGAAAATGAGATTGAGAAATAATCATTTTGAGATAAACACTTGAAACTAACTATTAAATAGTTTTTAAGTATACAATAACTTGTACAAAATGATTTTTTTTTTTAAAATGTATTTTTGAAAAACATTTAAATTAAAATGTATTTCAAACGGACCCTAAATCTGAGATCAACTATATAGCGGTGGGTTTTATAACTCCCATAAAAATTCCCATGAAACTACAAATTAACTAACTTGCCAAAGAGCTCTCTTATCCGAGAAAAGAGGGTGAAATAACAAGCACTTCAAAAAATCTCCAAAAATAGCTTCAACTTCAATTTCAATTATCATGAAGGGAAAAAAAGAAATTTATACGAAACGAAACGTTGAAATTTGAACACTGTAAACATTGACTTCAGATCAATATATTTGAAATCAATGTATTGGTTTGTTATCATTCCCACATGCTTCCTACTTCAGATCAATATCGAAACAAAATTTCCTCATATCTTTGTTTCAAAATTACGCTACAATTTCTAAATGTATTTTTGAGAGAATTATGAAAATAGTATAATGAAATCAATATGTTTAAAATATAAGTTCTTTAACTTCTATATTTGTGTCAAATGTCTCTAAACTTTAAATTTTTTTAATTTTTTTTTGTCTAATAAGTCCTTGATTTTTTTTTAAAAAAAATATCTAATAAGTCTCTAAACTTTTGATTTTGTTCCTAATAAGCTCAGTTTTTCAATTGTATCTAATAGTTTTTTTTTCCTTCTTCATTTGACATTTTTTTTTTAAATCCAATAACTTATTGAATACAAAATTGAAAGTTTAGGTCTCGTTCATTTTGTTTTTGAAAATTAAACACAACTTCTACCTATAAATTTCTTTGTTTTGTTGTCAACCTCATTCCCATGTTTTCAAAAACCAAGTCAAGTTTTGAAAACTAGAAAAATGAGTTTTCAAAAACTTTTTTTTTTTGGAATTTGGCTAAGAATTTAGGTGTGTCCTTAACAAAGATGAAAATCATGGTAAGAAAATTGGGTGAAAACAAGTATAATTTTCAAAAACAAAAAAAAAAAAAAAAAACCAAATGTTTATCAAATGGGGCCTTAATATTCTATTAGACACAAAATCGATTTTTTAATTTAAAAAAAATGTTGTATATGACATGAATCTATTAGGTAATAAATTGAAAGTTCAAGAGCCTATTAGACACAAAATTGAAAGTTTAAAGACTTATTAAACACAAAGAGGAAAGTTTGAGGATATAAACTTGTAATTTAACCAAACAATATATATTATATTTATAGACTTAACAGATACAAATACGAAAATTTGGGGATTAAACTTGTAATTTAACCCAACAATATATATTGTTATAGGTAATTTTGGACCACCATGGCGAACAAGAAGCCGACGAGGACAACCGGGCAGAAAAAGAGCTGAGGAATGGATCCAAGGGGCAAAATCGGCAAGTGGGACGGGCCAAGACCGAAGGGGTCGGGCTTTTGGCCCGACCCCCTGCTCGGCCCGCTTGCGTGGGTCGAGCTTGTCCGGCTCCGCTTGGTCCCCACCGCCTCTGGCCGCCTCGGTTCAGCCTGGTTTGTCCCAAAACGCCTCCGAATCTCTAAAAACCCTAGGAGGATGAGCAGGTATATATATCCCTCTTCGCCACTATAGAAGGGGACTCAAACTCTAATCCCGAAACTCATTCTATATTCTCTACTCTCTCCTCTTGCTCTTACTTTTCCACTCCCCACCGTTCTGCTTGCTGACTTAAGCATCGGAGCCGTTGTGGCGAACACCACACCGGTGTGCAGGTTTACTGTCTTGCAGGCCACGTCTTCCCCCTCTTCTACAAATTTTACCGTTGGTGGCACGTGAAGGTAAGGTGAGTTCCTCTGACCAAATTTGACCATCAACAGTTGGCGTTGTCCGTGGGGAAGAAAGCTTGTTAAGTCTACACATCAGTGATTCAATGAGTAAGAGGATGGAAAAGGGAAACCAAAATTCAAACCCTTCCGAAAATAACCATCAACCGCAGAAATTGAAAGAAGACTGACATCATGAGCAACAAGGTCAGGGGGCTCAGACCTACAGATCGAGCAATTCTGAGGAGCCCAGAACCAAGTACCAGTCGTAGGACAGACCTGAGGAAACTAATCAAGGAGAAGCGCAAAAGTGCCAAGGCTGTCGAGGCCGAGACCAAAATTGCCGAAGCTGAACCCAGGGCTGTCGAGGCCGTGGCCAGAGCAGCCGAGGCCGAGGCCAAGAAGGACAATCTCCCTAGGAAAATCGGGCTTCCAAACACACTAAAAGAGCTCGGAAATCCTCAGGGAGACCTGCAGAAGCTAAATGACTCCAAGCCAAAAAGCGACTACCAGACGAACAGTGCGAAGGCTGAGGCCGAGGCCGAGGCCGACCAAAGATGTTCATCCAGACCGATTAGGAGGAAACCCCACAAGAGATCAGAACCACTTTGGAGGACAAATCAACAACAAACACAAACTTTGACAAGATTGAAGACACCAGGAAAAGAATGTCGTCAAGGAGTTGGAAGCCATCCCATCTACATCCAGGACTAAGGCAACGAGTACCAAAACAAAGCCGGGGGCTAAGAGGAAGAAGCTGTCAGGCTGAGGCCAACCTAAGCTATGGTCATCCTTAGGCCAAGGCCGAGGTCGACCCAAAGCTATGGTCATCCCGAGGCCGAGGCCGACCCTAGGCCAAAGCCGAAGCCGACTATCCAAGACCTCAAAAGTGACCCGAAGATCACATAATCAAGACAAATCAGATTGTCAATGCAGTTGAACACAAGGCAAGATCCAGATTGAAGCGAATGAGCCGGATACGAAAGACGACAGATTGTTCGAGGCAAAGGCCTAAGCCAACTCCAGATATGGCTGAGGCCGAGGCCAACCCCAGATATGATTGAAGCTGAGGCCAATGCCAACCCGAGCCATACTTGAGGCCGAGGCCGGCCATAGCCATGGTTGTGACCAAGGCCAACCCTATTGATTCAAGCGAAGATCGACACCATGCGAGCCTGGACCAACGGGTCTACCTCGCCTCATCTAGATTTGAGATCACGCGAGCCTGGGCCCCCGGGTCTACCTCGCTTCATCTAGTTGAATCCACTCTTACTTGCGAGCCTAGGCTTTTCAGCTTAGTGCCCACGCCTACATGCGAGCCTATAGAGCTCACGCTTCAGCGAGCCTATGGTGCCCACGCCTACCTTGCGAGCCTAAGCTCTTCAGCTTAGTGCCCACGCCTACATGCGAGCCTAGACTAACGAGTCTACCTTGCCTCATCCAGATTGAGATTACGTGAGCCTGGACCAACGAGTCTACCTCACCTCATCTGGCCTGAGCATCTTTACATCAGGCGAGCCTGGACTACCGAGTCTACCTCGCCTCATCCAAATTGAGATTACGTGAGCCTGGACCAACGAGTCTACCTCACCTCATCTGGCCTGAGCATCTTTACATCAGGCGAGCCTGGACTACCGAGTCTACCTCGCCTCATCCAGATTGAGATTACGTGAGCCTGGACCAACGAGTCTACCTCACCTCATCTGGCCTGAGCGTCTTCACAACAGGCGAGCCTGGACTACCGAGTCTACCTCGCCTCAACTTACGTGAGCCCATCATGCAAGCTTGGACTAACGAAGTCTACCTCACCTAAGAGCTCAAACACTTGATATAAGTCAAGCTCATCCTGCAGAAGCCGGGACCGAGCAGCTCTTGCCAAGGCCGAGCACTTCTTGCTGAGGCCGACCACAAACTTTAAAGGTATTCTCCTATTTACTCAACTATACTTTATGTTTCAGTGAAGTTCTACTTGAGATTGGGGGCTACAAAGGGGATATGCACTCCCTATTAAACAAAAAGCACACAGGTTTAGCATGTTCTACTAAAATTTACATGCTCAAACCTATTCTCTTACTATTTTCCTACAAGGACTAACATATGGATGCAAGGAGCCAAATTTTAGGCTAACGGGGGCTTGAGGCCGAGGCCGACCCTAGCCTCTTCCCTAACTTTCTCTTGCAGACATGAACCTGAAATGAAGCACTCCGAATGACCAAGTACGGGGCAACGCCCCCTAAGCAAAATCAGGAAACTGCTATGCTCGGCCTCTTCCTGAGGCCGAGGCCGACTAGGGCCATTTTTGTAATCCCTCGCCTTTCTCATTTCGTTTCACCTAACCCCTATTCAGGGAGTTTCTATTTTGTCCAGTTTGTCCTATCTTGCAGGATAACAAGGAATCCATACATAAGTCGGGCGTGGAACGAGAGCTATACTCTTAAATCGGGCTTAAGGAGCTCAACCGATAGCACTAAGTCGCACCTGAATCCCATTTCAAGAGTGGGGGCTTAATGTTATAGGTAATTTTGGACGGCGAACAAGAAGCTGACGAGGACAACGGGCAGAAAAAGAGCTAAGGAATGGATCCAAGGGGCAAAACCGGCAAGTGGGACGGGCCAAGAGCGAAGGGGTTGGGCTTTTGGCCCGACCCCCTGCTCGGCCCGCTTGCGCGGGTCGGGCTTGTCCGGCTCCGCTTGGTCCCCACCGCCTCTGGCTGCCTCGGTTCAGCCTGGTTTGTCCCGAAACGCCTCCGGATCTCTAAAAACCCTAGGAGGATGAGCAGGTATATATATCCCTCTTCGCGGGACTCAAACTCTAATCCCAAAACTCATTTTATATTCTCTACTCTCTCCTCTTGCAACACCACACCGGTGTGCAGGTTATAGCAATCAATTTGACCATCAACATATATTATATTTATAGCAATCAATTTATACATTTAGAAGGAATGGCAACGAAATGAAAAATAAAGAATTAATCTCAACATCTAACAATTTTTTTTTTTTTTTGACAATATGTGGGGTTGGGGATTTCGAACCACAAACCTCATGGTCATAAGTACAATTTTATGCCAGTTGAGGTATGTTTTTGTTGGCTAACAAATTCTAGTTTAAAAAAAACACTGATAATATATAATTTATATAGATCAATATGAATGGTTAAAAAGAATAGTTTAAATGTATATCTAACTCTATTTTAGTCCTCAAATCTGAAATAAAAAATAAAAAATAGTCATTGATTAGCAAAATACCTATTTTAGTTCGGGCTGGTTGCAAGGATAGCAATATGGACCAAAATAATTGCAAATCTAGCAACCCACAAAAAAAATTGCAAAAATGGCAAAATCTAATAGTTTGTGTGTTGCATTTACTAAAATACCCCTCCAGATTTTCTTTCACTGATAGAAAGTTTTTCTATCACTGATAGATTCTATCAGTGATGGAAAGATTTTCTATCAGTGATAGAAATTTTCTTATCACTGATAGAAAGATTTTCTATCAGTGATAGAAATTTTCTTTCACTGATAGATTCTATCATATGATAGAAAATTGTTCTACTATTGATAGATTCTATCGGTGATAGATATTTTTCTATCACTTGTTCGGTGTTCTATCCGTGTTTGGTTGTTGTTATTTGGTTTTCTATCAGTGTTTAGTTTTTGCTTTTCAGTGTTTGATTTCTATAATCGTTCGTTTTTGCTTTATTTTTCAATGCTCGATTTCACCATGTATCACCATCGCTGATAGAAACAAAAGATCTTCTATCACTGATAGAAAAGTATCAATGATAGAAAGATTTTCTATAACTCACGAAAAGTTTTTCTATCAGTCTCAATGATAGAGATAGAAAGTTTTTCTATCACTCATAGAAAGATTTTCTATGAATGATAGAAATTTTTTCTATCACTCATAGAAAAAATTTCTATAAGTGATAGAAGATTTCTATCACTGATAGGTTCTATCAGGGATTGAAAGATTTTCTATCAATATCTTTCTATCACTAATAGAATAGTAAGAATTTCTATCAGTGATAGAAATCTTTTATACTGATAGAAAACTTTTCTATCGGTGATAGAAAGTTTTTCTATCACTTATAGATTATATCGGTGATAGAAAGATTTCTATCGGAGATAGAAAGATTTTTATGGGTGATTAGGGATTGAAATATTTTTTAAAAGTTTTTCTATGATTTTCTATAAAAAGTTTTTTTTATCACTGATAGGTTAGTGATAGAAATCTTTTATCATTGATAGAAAAAGTTTCTATTAGTGATAGAAATCTTTTATTCTATCAGTGACTTTCTATCACTGATAGAAAATTTTTCTACCACTGATAGAATCTATCAGTCATAGAAATATTAGTGATAGAAACTTTCTATCGCCGATAGAAAATTTTTCTACCACTGATAGAATCTATCAGTGATAGAAATATCACTGATAGAAACTTTATTCTATCAGTGATAAACTTTCTATCACTGATAGAAAATTTTTCTACCACTGATAGAATCTATCAGTAATAAAAAGACTTTCTATCAATAAAAAAAAAAAAAAAAAAAAAAAAAAAAAAAACTACTGACGAGGAAGAAGATGGGCACACATGGGCAATTTAGGAATATAAAAAATTAATTAAAAAATTTTGCCATATTTGCAAATATTTTTAAAAATTGCTATATTTGTAATTATTTACCTTCATGTTGCCACCCATTACAATTATCCATTTTAGTTCCTAAATTAAACATAAAAATAAAAGAAAAGAAAGGAAAAGAAAAATCCATTCCTTGCTATTTTTCCATTTAATATCTACCGCTTAATAGGCTAATACTTTTTTTAACCAATATTTGTGGCATAAATACATGTCCATGTTAGCATAGCATTTAAATACATATTCTCAATTTCAAAAAATAAAAAAACATATCTCAAAGTCATGCTATCAATATATTAAAAGAAAAATGTTGAATTATCCTTTGATACGTTTATTTAATTCCTATGTTTTAAAAAGATTCTCGCAACATCTTAAACTTTCAATATTGTGGCTGATAGTGCCATGTAATCATCTCTACTAAGTAAACTCTAAATTGATGATGTTAATAAAAAAAAAATACATTAGATATAAAAATTGAATATTCAAGAACCTATAAAAAAATTTTACGTACACCAATTAAATAGACAAATTTGAAAGTTTTAATCACTTATTAGAAACTACACAACTAATTTAACAATATAGATTGCCTCTACATACCAAAACCAAGTAGACAACTTTAAAAGTTTTAATCCTTTATTAGAAACTACACAACAACTAATTTAACAATATAGATTGCCTTTACCTACCAAAACTCGAGTTGGGAACAAATACTTGTAATTTAACAAAAACAATAAGGAGTTAATTATAAGGTTTTAAATTTCCATTGAAATTTCAACATTTTTGTTGACATTTTCATCGACATTTTCACGTGTCTATAAGTTAGACATAGACTCAACATTTTCATTAAATCATAGAAAACTTGACGAAAACTAACTAAAATATGGGGAAAAAAATCACTAGTGTACCTAATAGTAATGTTACGAAATTTATGGGTGAAATGCTTCTTGGTTAATTTAAATATTTTTTTTACCAAAAAAAAATCATAGATTTGATTTTGACAGAAGCGGCAGGAGAAAAAGTTGGACTAATGACGGCAACGAAATTGAGGAAAAGGAAGATGAGCTCCACGCCAATTATTTTGACTGCAATTGACAATTATTTAGGATTGAATAATGGAAAATTGATTCTTTATTAATTCTTCTTGATGATAGATTTTATTATGAAAAAAATCACATGAAAATCAAAATTTAATATGCATAATTTTGAAGGATAAAATAAGAAAAAAAATAATTGAAAAGTCTTGAACCAAAACAAAGTCAAATATATTTTTTTTCATAACAGAACATTTCAAAAAGGTCCAATTCTCATAATTTCTGCCGTATTGATTGCAATGCCATCTATAATGAATGAATGAAACTATGACTGTTCTTTTGAGGAGATTAATTTTTTTCATGGTTAAATAAATATTATTTTAACTTGCTAATCGAGGACTTATTAATTCTCTTCGTATTTGTAGCTTTAAAGCAATAACAAAACACTCATTTTTTTTTTTTTTGTTGAGTTTAACAATATTAGGATGAGAAATTCGAATCTCTAACCTCTTGATCGAGGATACATGTCAATTACCGTTGAGCTATGATGGCTTTAACAATAAAATAAACTCACTCAAAGTCATCTAAATGATCTTTCTAATATTCATGAAGTATGGTAGAGTATTGATCCATTAATCTTCTGTCATATGGGATTATATTTGCTAGAATTACTGAAAAGAAATGACCAATGTTGAAGAATGACAAAACAGATTTTCCTTCATCAACCCAAGATGGCAATAGGACGAGTCAAGGTAATTACAGAGATGTATCAAACTGTATTAAACTAAACACATTTATCTTATTCGAGTATGATTTTGAGAATATAATATGATGCAATGCAAGATCAAAGAGTCCAATTTTCGACATCCCGTATAATATCAACTAATAAAAATTCGCACTATTGTAATAGCATCATCCTACTCTGAAATATCATTATGAAATACATATTCTCATACATCTAAAAGTTACAAGATAGAACATAAAAATGCAACTAATTCATGGACAAGAAATGCACACGAGCAAGTAGATACTCTTTTCCAGCTATCCAAACGCCAGTCTGTGACCACTGCACATCTTCCCAGTCCAGATTATCCTCAAGTACCTTAAAAGAGAGACAGATGTTGGAACTCGGAACTTATAATAATTCAATCTGGTGTTTTTCATTTTTGGTACAATAAATATGAGGATGGGAATTTGAACTTCCGACCTTGTGGGAAAGCGTAGATGTCTTAAGGTTCTTAACCGAAGGGACTATACTTACGTTGGCAATTCAGTCTAATGGCTTACAGAAAGTAAGAAGAAAAGGTCGGAGATTCTCAAAGCCATGGTGTCCGACTTATCTTGCCAATCTCTTCTATGGAATGATCTTAATATGTAACCGACATTGATTGTAAAAGGATAAATGTGTAGCAAAAGGGGAGTCATCCTAGAAAGAGAAGTTGCCTCCCCTTTCTCTCCAAGGGTCTACACAACATGCCATTGGACAACAGTTGAGATCTGGGCCATAGCAACCCCATATTATCTTCTAGGATTCAATGAGATATGATATGCCGCTAAATGGAAACATAGAAAGTGAACTCGTGGAAATTCTAAAAGTAAAACCTTTTGAATCCCCTTTTTGTGAGAAAGGAAGGAAGAATCTTGTCGCAGACTTTTTTTTCTCTTCTTCTATTTTGTGTGGTATTTGGCTTGTAAAGAATAGTGGAATTTTAAAGGACTGGAGAGATCCAAGAGGAAGCCTTAGGAGAAGATTAGGTTCAATTCGTCTTTGTGGGCGTCTTTGACTAAACCCTTTTGTAATTATCAACTTAGTCTTATTCTTTGGATTGGAACCCGATTTTGCAGGTGTTTTTTAGGGACTTGTTTTTCATTTGCTTGGGTGTATTCTTTCATTTTTTTTTTCTCAACGAAAGTGTAGTTTCCTAAAAAAAAAAAAAAAAAACCCAGCAGTCTTTGAAATAAAAAATCATTGGAAATGCAAATAAAAAAAAGTACTTGTTAACTTTCAAAGATCGAAAGAAAGCTGGAGAGAGTACCTCCACGTGTTCAGAAGGCAGTGGAATGCCAATAGAACGCATAACCTTCTGGGGCAGTGGCTTCTTACAGCGAGACCATCGGAACACATCAATCAAAGTATTATCATTATCGGTTCTTTCACCATTTGGGCAGTGCACAAAGTGATTCTGAGATTTCTCAGCTTCAGCTTCATGCCCCTGAGATGCTGCAATGGTTTTCACCATTTTCTCTCCGGAAAAGCAGAGTTCATACCTTCACAAAGTAGTTTTTCAGACAAATTATCACTTGCATATGATTTCACGGATGTGGCAATTCAGTCAAATCAGTTCTCCAAAATGTTGTCTATATGTGCACACCAGGCCATGTACTCTGAATGCAATGCGTGTACCATTAAAACAATAATGAAAATACTCTAATTGGAATAACCCTATTGGTCAGGTCTCGCAGCCAGATAATCTCTACCATGTATGGGCCTCCATAATTTTTTTTTTTTTTATAGGAAACATATATCATTTCATTGATCTATGAAATAGATACAAAAGAGGGTAATAATGAAGACCCTATCAATGATAATTACAGAAAACATCTCCAATGAGATAATAATGTAGATAATCTATATTTATAAAGGGGGAAGAGACTACTCCAAAATATAGCTAAGTATGTAGTGGATTCAACAAAAGCATGTATGGGCCTCCATAATGATCTTAGGAGTAAGTTGTTTTATAAGAAACAAATTTCATTGATATGTGATAATAAAGGGAGATTTTTCTTCTTAATGAGACTGCCATAATGCAGCTTGTGAAATATCCACATCATGTTTTTTTTTTTTTCTTTTGATAGGAAACATTCATAAAATGGAATTACAAAAAAAGTATAACTTCCCATCCAAATGTTTACAAGAAAATATTCTATTGAGCTACAAGGAAGAATAAGCTATAATTACAAAACGGGGACTTAATTTACACCAAGACAGAGAAAGATGAGAGGATAGCTTGAGAGTCTTGGTTTTTGTCGTTGAAAATGCGAGAATTTCTTTATAACCAAATAGGCCACAAAAAAAACCCGATTATAGTTAGCCAAAGGATCTTTTTCTCCTTTTTGAAGGGGTGCCCAATAAACAAATAGTGGAGAGGAGATCCAAGTGTCTTTTGGAATGGCAATCTGCCAACCAAAAGCTTCCAGAAAGAAATCTAATCAAACTTTGGCCAGAGGACGTGCTAAATAGGTCACTGTGGGCTTCTGCGTCCTTTTTCTACACAAAATGCAGCAGCTCGGAGAGATATTAAGCCGAAGGGACCCGCATCATGTGTTTCAAAAATTAGATTAACTTGAAATTCTTCAATCTTAATGGGCCAAAAAAGTAGACTATAAAACAGTCAATAATATATCATGAACCATATTGACTTTTTATTTAAAGGTGTTAAATAGTATGTGGCCTACTATCCTAACATACGACTACTACTCACGCACACACCTTTTACTCATGCTGCCCTCTGCTTTGGTACTTCAACACTAACTCCACCCACATCCTCGTTTTCCATTATCCCTTGCTGCTTTCTTTCTCTTCTAGCACAGGTATACTGTACCAGAGGGCTATTGAGGTTTTTGTAATCTCACACCTTCCATTTTTCCAATTGAAAGCCTCTCTAATTCCTTTATATCTATAACTATATATGCATTCAATAACCAGATGAAGTATCAGTTAGTGTAAAAGAAATGGTGGATTGAACAGAAATTTGTAGGGCTGTTGAGAATCCGTTCGGCCAAGTTTTTTAGACATATTGACTCGCCTACCAAGAATCAGTTCAAACCCAAATCCCTCTCCTTTAACGATGTATTGGTCAAAACTAAGATTGTCACCTCATGAATCTAAATGTGTATCTATTTTTTTTGTGTCATGTATCAGTACATACAAAATATATTTTCTTATATTATTGTATATAAATAAAATCCACTCCCAACAATGATTCATTTCTTCAATTATTGTCCATTTGTTATAGCCTTCTGGAATTACATAAAGCAAGCCTTTAGTTGGCCTATTGCTCGACCAGGTGATATTTACACACTTCTAAACTCCTCCATCAATGGCCACCCATTCAAGAAGGAAAATAATATTCTTTGGCAAAATTTCATCTATGCTTTCTTCTGGAATTTATCTGCAATTTATGGTAGGAAAGAAATGTTCGAATCTTCATAGATAAGCAGCTAGCTATATTGATTCTACTATGTACCTTGCTATTTCTTTGAGTATACGTTCTCCTCCCTTCTCTTAGCACAGGGGATGAGTTTTTTTTTGTAATTTATCTCAGATTCTCAGTTAGATTTTTTTTACTATATATATATATGTATATATATATATATATATATATATCATACATCAATAAAATGGTTTTTATTTCCTATAAAAAAAAATCCACCCCCAAAAATGAACTCTTTAACTTAAAATATTATCCACTGCCAGCATTAATTTGAATTTAGAATTAGCAATACGTCAATGGTGACTTGCTGCCACATGCATGCATGTTTATCCTTCTTACCCGTCAGTTTAATGGCAATTTACACACTTCATCTTTTTGGGTCATTTATTTTCTCACGAAGGGAGTACTTCATTAGTAATTAATCTTCATGACTGAATTACTTGTGCATGTTTGATAATGACTGAATAACTAATAGTGACATGATGTGAAATCGAAGTTTCTTTATGACAGGTAAGGAAAACATCATGGGTGGGGCTTAACATACCTGCACGAATGCGTTTCTAGATACAAAACTTCTCCCTTCTTCAACCGCGCAGATGTATAAAGGGGCTTTTTTAGACCTTTGTCCGCAACAATACTTATACTGTATTTAATCCTGGAGGTATTTGTAAATGGAACATTAAAGATGAACATGGTGCAACTTTATAGGGTAAATCCAGGGGCAATATGCATCTGTGATTTCATTAACACTACAAAGTGTATCCTATCTATGCTGTACAAGAAACATAAGACATTACACAACGCAAGATTCAATTATATGGTTACGTTATGTAGTGTTCAAGAAACATAGGATATCACGCTAGGCAAGTATCAATTATGGCTACGTTTTGGACAAGAAACATAAAAAATACATCATGACAATGTCATTAACTGCCAGAAAGTTCTTAAAAGCAAGGCAAAAATGTATTTTGCTTTCCGGTTTTTGGATAAACATGGGTATCCAAACCATCTAATAGTTATATGCTACTCGACTAATCTCGTGTGACATTTGTTTAATCCTACAACATTTAGAAATCATCCAAGTGTTTACTACTTGCTCTTGCCCCTTCAACCACTAGAATCCCCATGGTGATGAATGTACTTAACCAAGTCACTTTTTTTATTTTAGAACTCAAGGACACAGTTGTACAACCTATAGAACAGATCCTGTTCAAGTAAGGTCGTACTTAACCAAGTCATTGAAATAATGTTCTAACTATTTTTTTTTTTAACAAGAAACGAAACTTTTCATTGATGAAATGAAAAGATACTAATGTTCTAAGGATACAAATAATGTTCTAACTTCTAAAAGAATTTGAATATGAATATCACCAATCTCCTAAGTTTGAGCCTTGCCTTAAGGGAAGGCAAAAAGGCCATAAAAGCCTTGCTTTGAGGGAATCTACAACATATCTTCTTTTATTGCATTTACACTCTAGACAATGCTAGTTTAAATTATGTTCGGACTTCAATCTTCATTGGGTGTTCTCAAACTCTTTCAAGAATAATATTTTTCAATTGCTAATTGGGCCATCTTTGCCTCCTAAATCTAAGTTGTCGTGGTCAAATATCATTAAATCTCTTTTCTCAAAATTATGGTTTGAAAGAAACCAAAGGATCTTTCACGACAAGCATCTTTTTTGGGTTGATCGATTTAGTTCGGCTCGTCTCGAAGCTTCATCCTAGTGTTCTCTTTCTAAACTTTATGCAAATTATTCTATTCAAGAATTATGTATTGACTAGAATGCGTTTATTTTTCTGTTGTAACTTTGCTACTTGTATTTTTTATTTTCAGTTTTTATTCTTTCTCTGGTGGAGTTTGTAATTTATAAGCTTTAGTCTCTTTTCATTATATCAATAAAAAGTTTCGTTTTTGGTTCAAAAAACTAGGATACTGTTTAGGAGTTCCAAAGATTCATTGATCAAATTGTTTGGGAGAGGAAATATCACATATATCAACGCTATGGGATACATATGCTGGTGTAGCAAATTGTAGGCAGTAGCATTTATGCTCTTCTTTTAAAAAGTCATGTGCTGTTCACATGCTTTGTAACTACTTTATGCAAATTATTCTATTCAAGAATTATGTATTGACTAGAATGCGTTTATTTTTCTGTTGTAACTTTGCTACTTGTATTTTTTATTTTCAGTTTTTATTCTTTCTCTTGTGGAGTTTGTAATTTATAAGCTTTAGTCTCTTTTCATTATATCAATAAAAAGTTTCGTTTTTGGTTCAAAAAACTAGGATACTGTTTAGGAGTTCCAAAGATTCATTGATCAAATTGTTTGGGAGAGGAAATATCACATATATCAACGCTATGGGATACATATGCTGGTGTAGCAAATTGTAGGCAGTAGCATTTATGCTCTTCTTTTAAAAAGTCATGTGCTGTTCACATGCTTTGTAACTACTTTCTGTTTTGTTCCTTGCCTATTTAAAGGCAAGGATTCTTCAATAAGAGGTATTATTCATTGTGTTAAAAACTTAAGCCACGGCTACACCATATTTGGTATCAGATCGCACGATTTTTTGGGCGCTTCCATCATGACGACCAAGAAAGTTTCATCCATTGTAATTGGAGATTCTTCCTTGGCGGGAAAAGAGGCGGAAAGCACCACCGTCCTCTCACCACGATCAACAACCGTACGCTTGCTGTCGGTTGAGCAAGATACAAAAATCTTGAAAGAGGATGTGGGTGAGATAAAGAAGATCTTGGAGATGATTTGTGAAAAATTGGACTGCAAAACGGATCACCAAGTTTCTGATTCAAGAACACATACAGCAGTGGAAAAGAGGCAGCAAGACTATCGAGGAAAAGATGCAAGGACAAGACAATGGTATGAGAGACAATTTATGGAGCAGAAAATGATACAAGAACCAATTCCAGCAACAAGATTCCAGCAAGATCACCATTCTGGAATGCAAGAATTTAAACAGAATCCTCCCTTTCGAAGACAACCTGAATGGAATGGGGATAGTTCGAGTGAGGACGAATATCAGGAACCTCAAAAGGAAGGCCGGAGGTACAATGGTGATCAACATCATCAAGAAAGCGATTTTAAGATAAAGATTGATATCCCAACATACAATGGAAAGATGGAAATAGAGGCTTTCTTGGAATGGATTAGACATGTGGAAAATTTTTTCAATTACATGAACACTCCCGATAACAAGAAAGTAAAGTTGGTAGCCTTGAAGCTTAAAGGAGGAGCTCAAGCATGGTGGGACCAACTTGAAATAAATCGACAACGTTATGGGAAAAGGCCAATTCAAAGATGGGAGAGAATGAAAAGATTAATGAAAGAAAGATTTTTGTCAATGAACTTCGAACAAATTCTTTATGACCAATATCAGAATTGTCGTCAAGGTAATAGGACGGTCATGGAATATACAGAAGAATTTCATCGACTTGGCGCAAGAACAAATCTTGTAGAGAATCAACAACATTTAATTGCAAGGTATAAGGGTGGCCTACGCTATGATATTAAAGAACAAATTGCATTACATCCTATTGGATACTTGAATGAAGCAATTTCGGCCGCGGCAACCATTGAAGAGCAGATTGCAAATCGTTTCAAAAGAACCTATGCAAGACGAAGTACAGGTGAGCAAGGCAGCAGCTTTACCAAACCCGTAGGGGGGGACAAAACCAATTCTCAAACTACAGCTGCAACCCTTAAAGGGAAACAAGTCGACACAAATGTGACACGGGAAACAAATAAACGGACTGCCAACACTTATTCCAGGCCAACTCTTGGAAAGTGCTTTCGATGCAATCAAACGGGTCATTTATCAAACGAATGCCCTCAAAGAAGAACGTTGGCTATTGCAGATAACGTTGACTTTCAAGAAGAAGAATTTGAAGATGAAACCGATGACATTGTCGACTTTCTTGAGCCTGATGAGGGAGATCCAGTATCTTTAGTAATCCAAAGATTACTTCTTGCTCCTAAAACAGACCAAAGCTACCAAAGACATGCCTTATTCAAGACCCGTTGCACTATCAATGGAAAGGTATGTAATGTCATCATAGACAGCGGCAGCACGGAGAATGTGGTAGCAAGTAAGCTTGTTTCTTCTTTAAACCTTCCTTTGAATCCGCATTCTACACCATACAAAGTAAGTTGGATCAAGAAAGGTGGTGAAGCTCAAGTAACCCACACTAGCACAATTCCATTATCTATTGGGGCAAGTTATAAAGATCAAATTGTATGTGATGTCTTAGACATGGATGCGTGTCACATTCTCTTGGGTCGGCCTTGGCAATATGATGTGCAAGCAACCCATAAAGGGCGTGACAATACCTATGAGTTTCTGTGGATGGGCAAAAAAATAGTTTTACTTCCACTCAACCCAGCCAAACAACTCAACAGCAACATACAATCCTCCAAAAAAAGGTCCGCTCTTTACCATAACTTCTGGGAAATCATTTTGTTCTGCCAAGCAATTGCCTATTCTTGGTTTACTTGTCAAACAATTCTCTGAACTTGATACTACTAACCCCATCCCTTTGGAGGTACACACATTGCTTCAAGAATTCCCAAAGATCGTGGACAATCCGAATACTCTTCCTCCATTACGAGATATACAGCATTCGATAGATTTTCTCCCGGGAGCCACACTGCCAAATCTACCTCATTACCGCATGAGCCCAGCTGAGTATCAAATTCTTCACGATCAAATTCAAGAACTATTAGATAAAGGACATATACAACCTAGCCTAAGTCCTTGTGCAGTTCTAGCTCTACTCACTCCAAAAAAGGATGGCAGTTGGCGCATGTGTATTGACAGCCGAGCCATCAACAAGATAACAGTTAAGTATCGTTTTCCTATTCCTCGAATTGGCGACCTTTTGGACCAATTAGGAGGTGCCACAATCTTCTCCAAAATTGATTTGAAAAGTGGATATCACCAAATTCGAATACGCCCCGGGGACGAGTGGAAAACAGCTTTCAAGACCAATGAAGGCCTCTTTGAATGGCTGGTCATGCCGTTCGGCCTATCAAATGCGCCAAGCACTTTTATGCGCCTAATGACCCAGGTACTCCTTCCCTTTATTAATAAATTCATAGTGGTTTACTTCGATGATATTTTAATTTATAGCCGAGACCTTACAGAGCATCTAAGTCATATCCGAACCTTATTTTCCGTACTTGAAAGTAATGATTTAGTAATTAACCTTAAAAAATGTCTTTTTGCAACTCATGAACTTTCTTTTCTCGGTTTTATCATTGGGGAAAATGAGATTAGAATGGACCCTATGAAAACTAAGGCTATTAATGATGGGAAAGAACCTAAAACCATCGAAGAGCTCCAGAGTTTTCTAGGCCTTGCTTCCTTTTACCGTAAGTTTATTCGAAACTTCAGTACAATTGTTGCTCCTTTAACAGATTGTCTAAAGAAAGGTAATTTTTTATGGGGAAGCAATCAAACAACAAGTTTCCAAACTATTAAAGAAAAACTCGTTAGTGGTCCAGTTTTAGCTCTACCAAACTTTGATTATCCTTTTGAGGTAGCTGTGGATGCTTCGGGCATAGGTATTGGGGTTATACTTTCCCAGAATAAACACCCCATCGAATTTTTTAGTGAAAAACTTTGTCTTTCACGACAAAAGTGGTCAACCTATGAACAAGAACTTTACTCCCTTGTTCGAGCTTTAAAACAATGGGAACACTACCTATTAGGAAAGGAGTTTGTCCTCTTCACAGACCATTTCTCTCTTAAATATTTGCACTCTAAAAAATCTATAAGCCGAATGCATGCTCGATGGCTATCTTTTCTCCAACGTTTTGACTTTGTTATAAAACATATGAATGGCAAAACTAATAAAGTTGCAAATGCTCTTAGCCGTAAAGCAAGCCTTCTAACTATTTTAAAAGGAGAAATTATAGCATTGGACCATCTTCCAGACTGCTATGCCACTGACCGAGACTTTGCCTTAATCTGGAAAAATTGTGAGGACCACCTGCCTGCAGGGGACTATCATATTGTTGATGGTTTCCTATTCAAGGATAAAGTCTTATGTGTTCCATATACTTCCTTGAGAGAAGCCTTAATTAAAGATGCTCACGCAAGCGGTCTAGCTGGACATTTTGGGCGTGACAAAACACTGACCATCCTTGAGCAAAGGTATTATTGGCCTCAGCTCCGCAAGGATGTAAGTAATTTTGTTACCAAATGTTTTACATGTCAAATCTCTAAAGGAAACTCCCAAAACACGGGGTTATACACTCCATTACCGATCCCAGAACACATATGGGAAGACCTTTCCATGGATTTTATACTCGGTCTTCCAAGGACACAAAGAGGTTATGATTCGGTTTTTGTCGTTGTTGATCGTTACAGCAAAATGGCACATTTTTTGGCATGTAAAAAGACTTCTGACGCAGTCTATATTGCTAACCTTTTTTTCAAAGAAGTAGTTCGACTTCATGGCATACCAAAGACTATAGTTTCCGATCGTGATGTTAAATTCCTCGGCCACTTTTGGAAAACGTTGTGGAAAAAATTTGACACCACGCTCAAATATAGTACCACCAGTCATCCGCAAACCGACGGCCAAACCGAAGTTACTAATCGCACTTTAGGTAATCTCATCCGGTGTCTAAGTGGGGAAAAGCCTAAACAATGGGACCTCACTTTAGCTCAAGCAGAGTTCGCGTTCAACCATATGAAGAATAGAACAACAGGGAAGTCTCCATTTGAGCTAGTCTATACGAAATTACCTAGACTAACTTTGGATCTAACAACTGTTCCTTCTTCGGTTGATTTTAGTTTAGAAGCAGATGAAATGGCTGAAAGAATCACGGAATTACACAGACAAGTCCGAGCCCATATTGAAAAGCAGACCAACAAATATAAGGAAGATGCAGACAAGAAAAGACGCTTTAAGGAATTTGCTGTTGGTGATCTTGTTATGATCCACTTTAAGGAAAAACAGATTCCCTGTGGGAACATACAACAAGTTGAAGAACAAAAAGCTGGGCCCATATTCTATTTTGCAGAGGTTTGGTGACAATGCTTATAAGGTTGATCTACCCCCAGAATTCCATATTAATTCAACTTTCAACGTTGCGGATTTGTACGCCTATCAACCCCCAGACGGATTCACTTTAGCTACTTAGACTCGAGGACGAGTTATTTTTTTTTGGAGGGGATGTTTGGTGTAGCCAATTGTAGGCAGTAGCATTTATGCTCTTCTTTTAAAAAGTCATGTGCTGTTCACATGCTTTGTAACTACTTTCTGTTTTGTTCCTTGCCTATTTAAAGGCAAGGATTCTTCAATAAGAGGTATTATTCATTGTGTTAAAAACTTAAGCCACGGCTACACCATATGCATTAGTTTCTTTTTATCTTTTCAATGAAAAGCTTCGTTTCTTGTTCAATATATATTCCAACAAACTACAAATATAATTAATTATGTTAGATCTATTGATAATAAAAAAGAAATATATGCCTCAACGCAATGAGACATGCATAAAAACCAAGGTAAACAGACCTAAAATAAGTATAATTAGTACAAAAATTAAAAATCAAATCAAAATAAAAATAAAAAAGAAGTTTGCATTCTAGTAAAAACCTGCAGACGCAGTATTAAAAGAGAAGATTTGAAGTTACCATGGCTCATTGCAGAGGTTGTACTGAATTGTAACTTCTCTTACAAATCTCTGTTGGCGCAATGCATTCTGAAAAATATAGCATAGCATAGCAAATAGTTATTATATTTAAAACAAAACCAGAATAGAAAATGAAAAATCATAGCAAGTGTAGTATTTATGTTATTCATTTGAAGTGCCTAATAATATCCAATTTTGAAGATTTTAAATGAGTTATGAGAATAGTGAGTATATACTATGAAATAGACAGTAAGTACGGCATTGTAAATATAAAACTAGAACTAAAAAAAATCATCATTTACTTGCAGCCAAAATTTTTTTGCTTTCTGTTTTTATAATCAAATCAAGCAGTTACATTATATTCAAATCTTTGAAGAGCCTTTTCTTATATATATATCATTAATCAAGTGTAAACAGCCAAACTTTTATTCATTTCCTGAACAATCTTACTGTATGATCAGGAAAATACTTTTATTATTCTATACCATAAGATAGAAAAATGAACATCTAGAACTTCAAAAGTCAACTTAAAAGAAAAGGAGTTAAACATTATGTCGAAGTAATTACAGAAGCTGCAGCCCTTGTAGTCATTGTCCGCTCAACAGCCACAGGAGCAAGGGTGGGCTCAACTGCAGATGTATGTGTAAGACACGGCTCAAGGTCAATGGCGCCACCTCCTTTCTGAAGAAAGGGGAAAATGAAAAACAGAGTTCAAAGAAGTATTCATAATAAAATGATCAATATGTTGCAATTGGCTCTAAAATCAAATAAAAAGAAGTAAAAACAAATATCCCAGAGACTAAACTGGAATGAAATAAGTGACTTTGTTGAATTCTAATATTTCTACACTACAATCTCTGAAGTAAACACCTCATTCTGTTAACTTTTATTTAGTAAGAACCCAACCTATGAATAAGATCGAAGTGTTATCAATGCAAAAATACCGATGGTACCATCCAACAGAAGGAGCCAAAAAGCTAACAAAGATAACTCAATGAAATCCACTCGTATCAAGATTAAAAATCTTAGATTACTCGATAAAAGTATTTTCTCAGAACAAATTTATTCTGAATCAATAAAAGTACAGTCACTTTTTCCCTAAAGAAAGATAGCCATTTATTGAACACATGAAAATCAAAAAGGGCGTGATCCCCTAAAGAGGAGAAACCACAAAAACACGCTCCAAATGGCATTGAATAGAAGATAATCATAATTACACAAAGAACGTGAGAGACGACTCCAAATGGACCAGCCATCCCTCTCTGGCCTCACTTGGATAGGACCCTCTTACCAACCCAATAGTGACTTCACTACAAGACACCTTGTCCCCTTGATAAATTTCCAAAACCAATTGAAATTCAAAGAAACAGTACTCAGTTTTAATTTGACCAAGACTCTGATAATAATTCTGTACAAGCCTAGTTAGGATCATGGATCTATGATATTTGACTACCACAACATCATACCCATGATTTTTCTCCCATCTGAAAAAGTACTTACACTTTACTACTGGAAAGCTTCATTTCTTGTTAAAAAAAAAAATCTACTCTATCTATCTATCTATATACATTAAATCCTAAAGTAGTATTCAAGTTTTAGAGCCTATCTCCAAAAATTTAAAAGCTTCATTACCTTCACAATGCAGCATCTCTCAACACAATAGCTACAACCAATAGCAGCTCCCCAAGCTCGAGATCGAACATTATTTCGAAGAGTAGAAATGTAACCTAACACAAAATTATAAATAAAATCAACTGAAAAAGATAATAACAATAAAAATGGGTGGAAAAAAACGAGAATTAATGCATTAAAAAGAAAAGCACGACAAGTAAAAAGATAAGGGGGAAAAGCAAAAAAAGGCAGAAAAACTCGTGTTTTGAACAATATAAATAAGGAATGACAAGTGAGTTATCAAAAAACCATTAAAGTTCATAAATGATCTAAAATCAGGTCATTGATATTTGGAATTTTGAAGGAGAAACTGATACATGGTTTCATATAACTTAGCAATGATCCAAAGAGTGAACTTCTATTTATCTTTGTGATTTTACCCTTTCTATCATAACAATAATTTGCAATTATTTTTTGGAGGTCTGTATCTCAATTTGGCATGTATTTTTGTTCAGTTTTTTTTGTACATTTACTACTCTTGGCAGTTCATTAGCATGGAAAAAGGCATTTAATTGGAGTGCTTTTATACACCTTAAGTAGCTCGTTTCCTTTTTATCTTTCTTTTTTTGCTCCGTTGGAAGCTTGTTCCTTTGAACTTTTGTTTATTTACATTATTTCAATGAAAGGTCTTGTTTCTAGTCCAAACTATGGAAAAATGTACTTAAAAGGGACTTGATTTATGAAAGTAACCGAGGAATTTGTCTCTTAATGAGGCTAGAAGATTTTGTTTTTTCCATTTTTGATTTATGAGTTCCATGCCAATAGATAGAAGGTACAAATTTATTTGATGCATGGAAATAAGCATCCATGATTAAAATAACAGGAACATCACAAATATTAACATTGCATAGGTCTATATGTGTTGTTATGTCTCTACCATCAAAAGTGGCCTCACAACTAGCTCACATTACCCAAATAATTTGAAAAATAAAAAAAAGGATACAGAAGGAAAATTGTAAATAAAATGGTGATAGGTTTTCATACATTTGTTTGAAATAACACATGTTAGGGATAATAGACACACACTCAATTGTTTCTCTTAAACGTGTTTAACAGTTTTTTGATGGATGAATCATGTTATGAAAAGAGACTAACTCATTGCAATATCAATGTAGAAGCCAATGTTTGAACAATGCATACTCAAAGGTTCAAGATGACAAGATAAATGATACTCCACTGCACAAAAATACGACTCTTTTCATAATTTCATCACAAAAAATTACCCTAGTTATTAGGTTAAGAACTTAAGACATTATACTAGAAATTTCTCAAAAATGACTTTTTTTCTCATTATTCGCCACTTAGTATGAGAGAGTTGGGGTTCTGAGTGTTGTAATTCAATTTATTTTTCATTTTTTCTTCGTATGATTGTTTTAACTCTTATGTAATTTTTCATTTCATCAATAAAAACTCATAAAAAGAAAAAAGAAATAACTTCTAATGATAACTGAAAAAAATCAGGATGAAATTGCTGATTTGGCGAGATTTATTTATTCAAATTGCTGTTCCTTTCGTCCTTTTGCAATTAAACACCCTTTTTCCAATTAATTCTAATTGGAATGATTATCTATCAGCTCCAAGGGTGCGGCTGTCAAAGATTACTTTTGGAGTGCCGGTTTCTAAAAGATATAGAGCTACCATAACAAAATACGTTGTGGTTAAACCCCATCACAAAACTTAGCCATCTACTAAACAAGATAAAGAAAAACAGACTTACAGTCTTGTGGAGGTAATACTCTGATCGTTGCCCGCAACTCCTGGATGGCAGGTGGAGGAGGAGAAGCTGTTGGACGACAGTAGCCTGTGTGCATGAGAACTAGAAAAAAAAAAAAAAATAGATGTTTTACTTCTCATAGATTCACATCAATTCAATGAAGTAGAAAACAGTGGGAGATTACATACCAGCAACGAGATCTGAATCATATGTGTACACATCTGTTCCCCACAGCTGTCCACCCCTGACCTGCACGGATTATTTACGGGCCTTAATGGTTTTACTTTGTTTTTTTTACAAAGAACCAAATTTTCATTGAGAAAAAATGAAAGAATACAAGGACATTAAAAAAACATACTCACAAAAGGAAGCCCACCTAAAGAAAAGGGCTCCAATCAAAGCAAAATAAGACCTAAAGAACAATTATCCAAAACCTTCCTCAATTGTTTTGATACTGGTCTCTAATGGGTATTTAAAACACCAGCGAAGTAGAAACAACAGAAAAAACACCTTGAGTTACAATACAGGATCATATATTGCAACATAACAGTAACACCAGCGAGGAAGAAACAAAATTTAAGTTCCAAGTTTAGATAAATAAATTATAAGCAAAAAGGAAAAGGATGTTTCTTCCCCTACTATTTTTTCTAATGAGAAACTATATATTATTAACAAAGGCGTCCTATCTAAGGATAACAAAAGAGGTGAGTTAGAAAAGGAATTGTGAAGAGCACTTCATTTTGATACATTTGCTGTAAGCGGTCTCAAAAATTGATAAAAGAACCATACTTATGTGAGAAAGTTCTGGAATTTTTCTTTCCAAATATACCAAAGAAAGGTACGGACTGCATTAGACCAAATCAGCCGGAAAGTAATTCAATAAGGCCATCTTCTATATTCTTTGGAAGATTCTTTGGAAGATACCACGCAGTATCAAAGCAATTGAGAATGAAATTCAAAGCCTTTACAAGCGAATGGGAAGATGACCACTAGATTCTGCACTCCTACACATAAAACATATATTCGAGGATGAAATCAAGTTAGGATTTCTCCTGCATTCTTTCCATGGTATTTAGGCTGCCGTGGGCCGTGGACCACACAAAAAATTATCTTGGGGCTGTTGCCTTCCCAAATCTGTTTAGCTATTGAAGTGTACGGCCCTGAATGGAGGGTCTTGGTGGCTGATTTTGCCAAAAAGGCTCCAGAGGAGTCTAAATTTCAAGCAATAGAGTCCGTGGAATGGTTTGGGTGAATACCATCGATGATCCTTGTGAGTTAATCATTGATGCAATATATATATATATATATAGAAACAAAAGATTTCATTCAAAAGGCCATAGCCAAAGAAAAACAGCCTAAGGACCTAGGGATCATTTATTTTGGGCCACAAGGAAATCTTAAAGTCCTAAAAGATATCTTGCTTTGGATCATTTTAAATGGAAGCTTAATAGAATCTTTAGGGAGATTTTTGTGGCAAGTTGGCATGTGTGCACTCTTGTGGAATTAGTGGGGAAGAGGAATAATAGAATCTTTAGGGGATAGTTAGAAGTCCAGGGGAAGTGTGGTCCCTTACTAGATTCCATGTTTCCCATGAAATTATTTTGTAATTATCCATTAGGTCTCGTTATGCTTGATTGGAGTCCCTTCCTAAAATGGACTCCCTTTTGTGGGCCCTTCCCTTGTATTCTTTCATTTTTTTTTCTCAAAGAAAGCTGGTTCTTTATCAAAATAATAATAATAATAATAACAATAACATTAACATGTAAGGCCTCCTATTACGAGCGTGTACCAGAGAAGGGGTAAGATAGGAAAGGAAAGAAAACAGTTAGAGGGAGGGGGGACCACGGGGACCGTGGGAGTGAGTGTTGATGTAAAAGGTGGGCAAAGATTGTAGGGAGGCAGGGAATATTTTGTCCTAGGCTGTGGAAAGTCTGAGGAGGAGAGTAACCAACCTCTCGAATAGCTGGGAGGTTCCTTTTCTTTGCCTTGTAAATGTTTCCATTGGAGAATATCAATATATCGACTGAATAACCCTCTTTGGCTATTGAAGAACTCTCAATAGTCCAGAGATTGGGTCTTATCTCCATTGTGTTTGTGTTGTCGGTGTGTTTTGGTTATTATTTGCAGGATTATCAAGTTGGATACCTAACATTTTGGTATCACAGCATGTGAAATCCTGGGGAAAACGAGGAGTATGACGCAGAAACAAGTAGAGGAACGACTAGATGGACACGATAAAGAAATGAATGAAGTCAAGGAAACGCTGCTACTGTTTGGCAAGCAACTTGAACAGATATCGTTGGACATGAAGGATAACCAACAAATGTTATTGGCCTTGGTAGCTGGACAGAACGTGAGTAAGGACATCCTTTGAGGTGACTCAGTCATCTTGCAAACAGCTGAAGATAGCAGAGAAGGGAGCAGACAAGTTAGCAACCAAAGTAGAGAATGTGGAAGTCAACAGAGTCCAAAAGGAACTTCCCAGCTATTACTCTCCTCCTCAGACTTTCCACAGCCTAAGACAAAATATTCCATGCCTCCCTACAATCTCTACCCTCCTTTTACATCAACACTCACTCCCACGATCCCTGTGGTCCCCCCTCCCTCTAACTATTTTCTTTCCTTTCCTATCTTACCCCTCCTCTGGTACACACGCGTAATAGGAGGCCTTACATAACAATAATAATAATAATAAACTAAATGGAAGCTTAAATACTTCGGATCTATTAGATCCCAAATTGAAAGTTTAGGATCTTTTTTCTTAAGGAAACAGAACTTTTCATTCATAAAGAAAGGATTACAAGAGAAGAGAAACAACAGACCGCACATATTAGACTGAGAAAAGAAAGCTAAAGCAAAACAAAAAGAACACCGAAGAAATAAAAACAGATAAAGCAAATAAAGCATAGAACTACAAGAAAGCACCCTAGAAATTATAAATATCTAGGAAAGAGTAACCTCGATCCGAAAGGGAGCACCAATAAGAGCCTTTAATCTTGATAAGCTCAAGAAGATCCGTCTCCGTCTCAGAGAATGGCTTTTGAAACATTAATCCAAATAAGCTTTGTTTATGAAAATGATGGAAAATCCATGGTGATTACAAAAGGTTTTTCCAATGGGTTAAAACGAAGCTTAATTATAGGAAGCAAAGAGGTTAAACAATTAACACCAAGAAATAACATATAAATAATGAGATCAAGGGACTGCACTTTTTTTATTAAAAAAAAAACTATATTTTTTTCCCTCCAAAGAACCCAAAAGAAAGCCCCAGTGATGTGCGTCAACAACAAAGTTTTAGCTTTCTTAAAGGGATGTCCCAACAAAACAATGGGGAGGAAGTCCTTCGCATCTTTAGGAATCGACAGATACCATCCAAAAGCTTGACGAATTTTGCTCCAAAAATTCGAAGCAAATGGGCAATGGATGAATATATGGCTTTGTGTTTCATCAGCGGCCTTGCACAAAGAACACCTCTTTGGAGAATATCTTTAGTACTGATGGATCTGTGTGAAATTTTCTATAGGAAAAAATTGACCTCCATATTGGACAAAAGAGATTTAGTGGAGAAGGATCCATTTGGGTTAGGTAACCAACTCCATGAGTCTTCCCTATGTGAAAGAACAATTGGTGCAAGGTAAACACTCTACTCTGCCGACTCCGTGGCTTCCTCATCCTTCAAATCTCTGTCAAGTTTAATGTCCCAGAAGTGGTTGACAGTGTTCCACACTTCTCTAACCGTGGACTTTTTACAATGTGAAATCCTGTATAAATGAGGGTACTGAGAGGCCAATGGAGGGTATATTACCCAAGGATCAATCTAGAAAAGAGTTGTGGCTCTATCACCCACTTGGTGGCAGATTCTACTGATGATAAGATCTCGAAGCTTGACAATGAACTTCCATGGTCCTTTCGCAAATGGCAATGGGTAAAGAAGCCCAATTCAAATAGGTAGATGAGCCTTGCTTTTCCAATAAGGTTCCTTTTTCATAACTAAACCAGCATACCCATTTGGCTAGAAGTTTAAGGACTTATCGAACACTTTTAAAGTTCAACGACCTAGACACAAAATTGAAAATCTAGAGATTTTTTAGATACTTTTTAATGTTTAAGAACCTATTAGGCACATACTTGAAAATCCTTGGACTAAATTTGTAATTTATCATTGAAAATAGCTCCCTTGATCCCTTCCTAGAAAGATTCTTCAAGCCGACCACACTAAGCTGAATCGAGCTTTTGCCAGCCATCAATGATAAGATGTTTGTCATATGCTGTGTTGAGATAATCTAGCTAATCTACAAGAGACAAGGTTTTTCTTTTCTTTTCTTTTCTTTTTTTTTTTTTTGGTAAGAAACCAAACTTTCATTAAAAAAGATGAAAGAATGCAAAGGCATACAAAAAACAAGTCCAAAAGAAATGAGAGTCCAACACTAACTACAAAAAAGGACTTCAACCCAAACGACCAAGACCAAGAGTATAACTACAAAAAGTCTAGTCACCAACGTCCACAAAGAAGAATTACCTCTAACAATCTCCCAAACCTCCTCACCCGACTTCGTACCCCTCTAAAGATCCTATTATTCCTCTCAAGCCAAATACCCCACAAAATAGCAAAGAAGCTAGTCTACCACAACACTTTCTGTCTCTCACTAAAGGGAGAAGGCAAGAGCCTCCATCATAGATAGCTTGTCTCTATTACGCAACCCCGCTAACGCCAAACAAACTTCTCCAACGACCTCAAAAGGTAATTTGCAAACTGACTCACCCACAACAAATGGTTCAGTCCTCATCATGCCTCCAGCAAAGAATGCACCATTGCAAGAACAGGACTAGAGAAGAGTGTCTTTGAACTTGATCCAAAGGAGTAACCCTCCCAAGTAAAACTTGCCAAGCCAAAAACTTTACCTTATTAAGACTTTGAACCTTCCAAAGTGAGGCGAAAACAAAAACCTCGTGGGTAGCACGCGAGCAAGGAAGGGCAAGAAAAACTCTTAGAAGGATCAAGGGTCTAAACACTAACATCTCCATCCCAAACTTATCACAAAACAAAAAAAAAGAAGACTCACCACACCAGTCGCCTCCCTATCAGTAGGAGGGCAACGAAAACCTAAAGAGATCAAGGCTAAAAGATCAAGGGAAGGCAACACCAAGGCGACCGAATGCAACCTCTTATCTGAGAGGAAGTAAGGACGAGGAAATAAAATACACAAGGGTTTGCCACCCACCCATGGTCTTCCCAAAAATAAACTTTGGAGCCTTCTCCAACATCACATCTGACAAACTGAGAAAAAGAGGGAAACAAGAAGAAAACTTTTCGGAGATTTTTGTTGAGGTCCCTTGACTCCCCACCAGAGGCTCACTCAAAAGGGGTGAGGGTCATACATACCCACAATCACTCTTATACCATATTGTGTCAAATTCCGTGAAGAACCACTACAACCACTTAGTCAAAAAAGTCTTGTTGCGTAACCTTAGCCTCCTAATACCCAAACCTCCGAGCTCGATAGGTTTCAACACCAACTCTCACTTGATAAAGGGATCCTACCCATTCCTCGACTCCTTCCCACAAGAAATTCCTCATCAAGCTCTACTTCTCACCCACTGAAACCGTGATCCTAAACAAAGACAAGAAGAAACTAAGGATCCCACTTAAGATAGCTTGGATAAGAGTAAGTCTCCCTCCTTTGGGGAGAAAAAAAAAGCTTTGTTCCAAGTAGACAACCGTTTCTAAAACTTTTGCAAGATGATTCCAGAACACCTGGCTCTTGGAATTTCCACCCAAGGAGAGCCCTAAATGAGTGGCTGACTCACTTCACAACCCACCAACGCAACCCATAACGCTAACTTGGAGGGACAACAATTTATACCAAAGATAGAGCTCTTTCCCTTATTAATCTTGAGACTAGAAATGACTTCAAATAACAAAAATCTGTTAAGGTTAACAAAGGAGCTCTCTTGACCTAACAAAAAAAGAGAGTGTTATCAGCAAACTAAAAGTGAGACAAGTGAACCAAGTCCTTACCCACCTTAAAGCCCTCAAACACACTCTTTTCCACTCTTGTCGTCACAAGTCTACTGAGGACATCCACCACTAAAAGAAAAAGGAAGTGCGATAATAGATCACCTAGCCTAATATCCCTAATCACAAAAATCTTGCCTCTAGGCCTCCCATTGATAAAGATAGAGAAATTAGTTGATCTGACACAATTCCACATCCAGGCTCTTCATTTGACCCCAAAACTCTATCTAGGAAATTCCAATCCACGTGATCACAAGCTTTCTCAAAGTCGATCTTTTTTTTACTCTCAGAGTCAATCTTAAAAATCACCCCTTCCATTTTCCTCTCCTTACAATCCTCAATTGCTTCGTTAGCAATAAGAACTTGATCTAAAATTTGATGCTCTATTGCACCCTGAGAATTGAAACAATATTAGGAAGGACTCTCCTAAACCTATCCACCAAGGTCTTTGAGTTAATCTTGTACAAACTTGTAACAAGACTTATGGGTCTAACATCTTTCACCTTGTATGCTTTCTCTTTCTCAGGGATAAGGAGACATACATAGGTTTCATTCATTCTAGTATTAAAAATACCAAACTCACAGAAAACCTTCCACAAGTCCTCCTTAATGTTATCCCAACAATCCTAAAAAAAAGACCAAGGTAAAGTAGTTCAGACTAGGAGATTTATTCCTATCGAAATAAAAAATCACATTACAGATTTCCTCTGAAGTGAAAGAGGCCTTTAGCTCCTCCTGATTGCTGAACAAAATAGAGTTGTGCTCCAACCCTTCCACAAAAGGCCTAGGAGAGGGGGGAGAGAATAAAGATTTGAGAAAAAAGAAATAACCTCCTCAATTTCACCGTTCTCCTTTAAAACCTCCCAACTCTCCAAGAAGTCAATCTTATTCTAGTTCCTCCTTCCTCTGGCCCAATTGTGGAAGAACGAGGTATTATTGTCTCCATCGTTCAAATTTCCAAAAGTTTCCTTGTTCCACTCTTTTCACATGGCTTTGAGTAATTTTAATTTTTCCATAAAGGAGTAGAAAACCAATGTACTACCAAGTCAGCTTTTTATTCCGCCATCTATCCAAATTTTTCGTAAACTTGCAGTGACCTAGTCAACCTAATGAAGGAAAAAAAAAATCATGGGCATAAAAAGAAACTCACAAAAAAAGAGTCAAACTATAAAAAGGGGCTCCAATCAAGTAAAATAGTGGGCAACCAGCCTTCCAAAGGCTCAGTTCCCCAGGCTTTTTGTTCTTGTTTGTTGATTTTCTCCTTTTGTTTTTCTTTCATAAAAAACTGAACTTCCACTAACAAATATGGGAGGGAGTACAAGGGCACAAAAAAAATAATAATAATAATAATAATAATTCTCCTTTGGTTTCTTAGACACTTTTTTTGGGGATGGGGTGGGGTGGGGTGGGGAGGCTACGGGTACAAAGAGGCACTGCAGTCATCATAGATAGTTAAAACAGATAGATAATGTTCCTAACTCTGCTTTTATGATAAAATCATAAAGAAATATGCTTTTACCTGCCTATTTGTAGCAGTAACGTGTTCAGCTGGTATTCGAATTTCTAGAGTGGGGATATTCTGGGAGCTTTCACTATTTTTATCTATCTGTGACGATTCATGTTCCTTCCACAACTTTATTAGTTCTTGCATGCATTCACCAACTTTATAAACCACAGATGAGACTTCAGTCTTTCCTGAGAAAAGGTTTCGCATTTAACACAGGCAATAAGATTTAATAGATATGACATGCTTGTCTCAAAGTTTTACTTCTCAATATCAAGCATCAACATTAATACAGATAACATTATCAAGACAAGATGGCTTTCATGCAGCTGTTTCCCTTAAAAGATAATTAAGACCATGAATCTATTTTTTTTCTTTGGAAACGAAGTCATGAATCTGTTTTTGTTAAAGCATAAAATGCACTGAGGTGCAATTGTTCTTTAAAGTTGAAGCACAAGCAGTATAAAAAAAATAAAAATAAAATAAAAAAGAAGAAGATAAACATACCACATATGAGAAAATAATAGTTTTTTAACCATAAACAAAACTTTCATTGAAGTAATAAGAGAGACAATTATGGAGCATAATTGTCTTAACAAGAATAATATTATAAAGAATGAAATAATTTTTTTTTAATGAAAAGAGCAACTTGGAAAAACAAATGAAAGAATACACTAGAGGCAAAAAAAACAAAAAAACAGGCCAATGAGAGAGATTAGAACACGGCTATTTGAGTAACTACTCTCCCTTCTAACATTAACTCTAAATTTTCTCCCTTTTATTTTATTTTTTTTTTTTTTTTGATATCCTTGAGTGTCCAGGCCAGCTTATGCGCACCTCGACTAATCTCACGAAACAACCGCCTGACCCTACTAAATTTTCTCCCTTTTATAAATTTCAAACATCAAAGAAATGTATTTCTAATAAATTAAAAAAAAAAAAAAAAAAATCCTTATTCTCAAATAGGACCATGTCCTTTCATGTCTGATTGTTTCCTAAAGAGTTGTTAAGAACTGCCCTAAATTGAAAACGCAAGAGCAATAAGTCCAAGTTAAAAGAATACTTCTATGTCAAACAGATGATAAAGAATGATAAACAAGCCGTTTGCAAAGTTATGGAGAAGGAGTGCAAACTAGAATAATATATCTGGCAAAAGGTAGCATGATTGCAGCAGTCGCAGTTGAGAAGAATGTTACATCAAGGAGAACAGAATAATAAGACAGCGTACCTTGTAATCTGCAAGATACAGAAAGAGGATCATTACGTGATTCGACCATTCTTCAATTAAAAAAGAAATGTTATTATGGATAGCAAAAAAAAGTCTCAATGCAATTTTCTGACTCAAGAGAGCAGTGTAATGAAGAACATAGGTTCTAATTGCCAAATTAACATTTTATTTAATTAATTATGTATCAGTGTGCGCATACGCATGTATGTACTTTTTCTATCTACTCTGATAGACAATAGAACATCCAACCTAATCAAACCACAGGAAATCGCAAGACAAAGACCAAAAAAAAAAACAACACACACACACAATTACAAAACTCCCTGAAACCGCCACCATTTGTTCTTTCATTTTTTTTAATTTTTTTTTTGGGATTTAGTGACTCTCTTTGCTTCTACTTGGTGTACTCTTTCCAATGAGTTTTGTAATGACAATCTTATGAATATCATTGCCAACTGGCCCCTTTTTGTAATCCATTAACTTCATGGGGATAGTCATTCCCATTTTTTGTAATGAGCATCTTTTATCAATATAGTTTCTCGTTTCCTATTAAAAAAAATTTAAAAGACAAAAAAATCTCCCAAGTTTCCACAAACAGCTTTTTTACTCCTTGATCACAATTCCTTTTTTCCTTTCTTTTGGATAAGAAACAATTTTACTTTTTTTTTTTTTATATATATATATTTTTTTTATAAAGAACCGAGCTTTCATTGAGAAAAAATGAAAGAATACAAGGGCATCCAAAAAAACCAAGCCCAAAAGAGGAACCCAACTAAATGAAGGGTTTCCAATCAATCAAAATAAGACCTAGAAGGTAATTACAAAAAGCCTTGGTAACCGAGGCCTATAAAGAGACATGAAACCTAATATTATCCCAAACCTCACAAGAATGTCTCTCGATCCCTCTAAAAATTCTATTGTTCCTTTCCCCCATAAACCTCACAAAATAGCACAAATGTCAGCATGCCACAGGAGCTTTCCTTTCTCCCAAAACGGCGGATGGAAGAGGAACTCCTCTATCGCCTCCCTACAACAGCGATGACTCACAAACGGAAACTCAAGACCTTAAAGAAGAGGCTCCAAACAGAGCGAGCAAACTCACAATCCCATAACAAGTGATCAAGATCTTCCTCTGCCTTCCGACCTAGAATGCAACAGAAAGGGCCAACCACAGGAGCCTTCACTCTTGAAAGCCTATCGAAAGTGTTAACACAACCCAAGATGACCTGCCAAACAAAGAACAAGACTTTCTTTGGAACTTTTACCTTCCAAAGACACGAAAAAACAGACTCTCTAGTCGGGGAGGGCTTGACCAAGAAATGAAAAAACGATTTGCAAGAAAAGCCCGTTGAGGGGTCGACACTCCAGAAATGCACATCCCTCCTGTCTAGTCTAAGGCTAACCCCCCTCAAGCAAAGATAAGAGGGCCATGATGTCTGTGGTTTCTCTATCAGATAACGAGCGACGAAAACCGAAAGAAAACTAGGTGGAACTCCCCACGGGACCAAGGATGTCAGCCACTGTGCAGTTTTTCATCGATGATAGATGATAAAGACGCGGGAACAAGGAGCAGAGGGGACAATCCCCCACCCACAAATCCTCCCAAAAACAAATATCCCTCCCGTCCCCCATTGTGCACTGGACCAATGAAGAGAAATAAGGGAGCTCCAAACAATTTTACTGATAGCATAAAATTACAAAAGAGGGGGACAACAACCCCAAACCATAGGAGTTACATAAAATTTCTCCAATTGGTCAAAAGAGAAGATAAGCTTGCTGTGTAATTTTTCGAAAAGATAGTTGATATAGTACTGGTTCAAAGGGCCTTGTTTTTACTGGTGGCCCATAAGCACTTGAGAAAAAAGGTCTTTGACAGTACTAAGAAAGGTTGGGGATCATGGTGAAAGTATTTTGGGATATTTCTCAGTAATTAGAAGCCATCAGGTAGGAAATGACCAAGTGGTTGGCATCCTCGTTCGTCTAACACAAAGAACACCACCAATTGAGGATATCACTTTCATTCTTTATTTTATTTTATTTTTTATAAGCACTTTCATTCTTTGTCACAAGTGTTTATACTCTACCTCATATTACATAGTTCATGGGCCTCCCAGATTGAAATACCAGTTCAAGTCCAGAGAGGGAACATAAATCAGCAAATACAAGGGACTAACTCAACTAAATGGCCTAGCAATACATAATCAGTGAAATGATCGGATGAAATCAAATTCTTTAACTCACTCTCTGAAAAAGCAACGTGCAGAAAACACATGGTACCATGAGGGGGGGAATTGGAGATGTACCACCAATAATGAATGCTAGTGAAAATAATAATTTATGTAACAAGGGAAAATTAAAACTGTACAGAAAATCATGTCATGTACCCTTCATTATCTTGAGCACGAGACCTAAAGCGAGGTTCTCTATTCGCTACTTGAGGGCTTCCCCTTGAACGCTGCATCCTCCTCCGATGCTGAACACCATAATTATAAACTTCTCTCTCCCTGTCTAAAGTCCCTTCAACATCTGCACATCCCTCATCCGACTCTTTTTCATGACATCTACTACGCTTTTCTGGTCGATCTCCTTCAATGTCTGTATCCCTTTCTTTCTTCCTGTCTCTACCCTCTCTATCAGCATTTTTCCAGCTATCAAAATCTTTTTGCCTTTTTTGATCTGAAATCAAATTATCCTGCTCTAACATTCTCACAGACACTTCACCCGACTCCTTTTCAAGGTGTGAAGTCTCCTTATCCATCCCATTCCACGATTCTCTCTTTGCGTGGTCTTTGTCCCTTTCACGAGGCCTTTCCTTGTCTTTTGAGGCATCTTTCCGGTCCCTCTCCCACCTCTCTGCATCTCTCTCTTCCTTTGACAGGTCTTTGGTCTCAAGATTGTTGTTTGTTGCTTGAGTACTGCTCCTATGATCGTTTCTTTCCTTATCTTTATCTCCCCAGTCCCGCTGTTTCGCATCTTTCCTTTTCCTGTCCTTCTCTTTAAATTTATCCTCGCCTTTTGAATCTATTTTGTTCTCTCCAACAGCCTCCCTTGTTTCAACATAATCTTTCTCGTCAGTAGTTGGGGCTTCTTTTACAGCCTCAGCTGCACTCTGTGAATTGGTGCGTGAAACATGCCAGGGTTCTATGCTTCCAACTGAAGTTTCAGGATATCTCTTTCCTCTATGGTAATCTTTTGATTCTTTCCAGTTCAAGTGACCAGTTGCTGATCCATAAATCTCTTTTTCTGACTTCAATTCACCCTTGTAATCGTTATAACTATCTCTATCGTATTTCATTTCCTTAATATCATCCAATCTGCTTTCGTATCTCATTTCCTTCTCCAACTTCACAGCTTGAGACTCCCTCCTTTCATCACCAAACAGCTCTCGAGCCTCCACTCTTGAATCTCGATTCTCAAACCTGTTGTCCCCACCGTCCTTGGAGTCCCGCAGCTCCGGCCTGCTTTCCGAAGCAACAGAATGATCTACATGAGGATCATTAGAGGACGACGGCATTCGAAAAATAGAGTGCAGGGGGGATCTTCTATCTCCGTCGCGGGATTCAGTGCGGGGAATTTTTGACATTGGCGTGTCCTGACCCATCTCAAAAGAAGGACGATACTGCATTGGAAGTGAGGAAGGAAGCTTGCGATAGGGACTAGAATCATCGTGGGGATATTTGGAAGACGAAGAGTGACCCCCATCATCATGGGGCCTCTTCGGAGCACCACTCATATCGAAGAGTCAGTGGGGGTAATGCAGTTCAGCCGATTCAATCAATCAATCAAACAAACAGCAGCAGCAAAACAACAACAATGTTTCTAAAATCCAACCCAGTTGTCAAAAGCAACCTGCTAGAAAGAACAAAGATCAAAGCTTTTTCAAAACCCAGACAAATTGTGGAAATTCCCGCAAACAGATTGCAGGCGAAGAACAAGCAGAAGTCGATTGGAAAGAGGATGAAAAAACGTCACCTCGGGTTCCAATTGATGCGCAAACTCCGAGTGGCAGGAAGAGGGAAAATTAAATCCCTAACGAAGAATTGCCTGGGCGAACATGGAGTGATGGCATTTAGCTTCGCATCTTGGCTGGTGTGAGCTCTGTATTGGAATAGTTGAGAGCTGAGAGAGAAGTGGAGGAACCAAATTCAGTGGGAGAATGAAAAGAAAGAGAGAGGAGAGAAGATCATCGAAACGGCGACACACACAGCGGCTGAAGATGTGGGACTCTGAATTTCTCGACCGTCGATGCCTGCCATATGACCGACTGCCTGTCTGCCTGCCTTCCTACCTATGTCACTTTTTTTTTTTTTTTTTTTTTTTTTTTTTTTTTGGTAGTACGAAGTGCCTACGTGACTTGGTGGTCCCGATGAGAGAACTACGCCTTTACTTATGTTTTTCATATTTTGATTTATGTTTTTCATATTTATGAATTAAGGGTGCGTCTGGGGTTGCAGTTGAAGAACTAAAATCTATTTTTTAAAAATCCTAACCGCTTTATGTGTTTGGTAATTTAGATTTTTTTTAAAATTTATAGAAAATCACTTCTTAGATCCTTAGATTTCTAAAAGCCCCTAGATAGTAACTTCTGATTTTAACTTCCCAAATAATCTAGCGTGTTTTTTAACAATTTCTCAAAATGTCTACTATATCCTTCCATAATTTTTTTTTTTTTCAATTCCTCTCTAACTTATTGAAGCATCTTAGATAGATTTATTTTCTTTTTCAATTTCTAACCTTGTCACATAACAAAGCTTGTGTATATTTTCATCATCAATAAACTTGAAGCAAATTCAAGCGAATTAGAAAATATAATTTATAATTTGAACTATAGAAAATTCTAAATAATTAATTTATTACAATTCATATTGAAATATATGATCAACTCATCAATAATTAAAATAATATGTCTACTTTGGTCATATAAATAATTATTTTCACATTCAATATGTTCTAAAATACAATACATATAGGATAATTGTAATGGGTGGCAACATGAAGGTAAATAATTACAAATATAGCAATTTTTAAAAATATTTGCAAATATTGCAAAATTTTTGAATTAATTTTTTACATTCCTAAATTGCCCCTGTGTGCCCATCTTTTTCTTCCTCGTCAGTTTTTTTTTTCTGATAGAAAGTCTTTTTATTACTGATAGATTCTATCAGTGGTAGAAAAATTTTCTATCAGTGATAGAAAGTTTCTATCACTAATAGAATGAAGTTTCTATCAGTGATATTTCTATCACTGATAGATTCTATCAGTGGTAGAAAAATTTTCTATCGGCGATCGAAAGTTTCTATCACTAGTATTTCTATGACTGATAGATTCTATCAGTGGTAGAAAAAATTTCTATCAGTGATAGAAACTTTCTATCACTGATAGAATAGAAGATTTCTATCACTAATAGAAACTTTTTCTATCAGTGATAAAAGATTTCTATCACTGATAGAAATTTTTACTATTCTATCAGTGATAGAAAGATATTCTATCAATGATAGAAAACTCTTGATAGAAAATCTTTCAATCCCTGATAGAACCTATCAGTGATAGAAATCTTCTATCACTTATAGAAATTTTTTCTATGATTGATAGAAAAAATTTCTATCATTCATAAAAAATCTTTCTATGAGTGATAGAAAAACTTTCTATCTCTACCACTGAGACTGATAGAAAAACTTTTCGTGAGTTATAGAAAATCTTTCTATCACTGAAACTTTTCTATCAGTGATAGAAGATCTTTTGTTTCTATCAGCGATGGTGATACATGGTGAAATCAAGCATTGAAAAATAAAGCAAAAACGAACGATTATAGAAATCAAACACTCAAAAGCAAAAACCAAACACTGGTAGAAAACCAAATAACAACAACCAAACACTGATAGAACACCGAACAAGTGATAGAAAAATATCTATCGCCGATAGAATCTATCAGTAGTAGAAAATTTTTCTATCATATGATAGAATCTATCAGTGATAGAAAATTTCTATCACTGATAGAAAATCTTTCTATACTGATAGAATCTATCAGTGATAGAAAAACTTTCTATCAGTGAAAGAAAATCTGGAGGGGTATTTTAGTAAATGCAACACACAAACTATTAGATTTTTTCATTTTTGCAATTTTTTTTGTGGGTTGCTAGATTTGCAATTATTTTGACCCATATTGCTATCCTTGCAACCGGCCCATACATATACAAGTTTTATGGGAACAAAATAGATAATATTGTTTTTTTTTGGATAATTGTAATGGGTGGCAACATGAAGGTAAATAATTACAAATATAGCAATTTTTAAAAATATTTGCAAATATGGCAAAAATTTTTAAATAATTTTTTATATTCCTAAATTGCCCCTGTGTGTCCATCTTCTTCTTCCTCGTCAGTTTTTTTTTTTTTTTTTTTTTTTTTTTTTTTTTTTTACTGATAGAAAGTCTTTTTATTACTGATAGATTTTATCCGTGGTAGAAAAATTTTCTATCAATGATAGAAAGTTTCTATCACTGATAGAATAAAGTTTCTGTCAGTGATATTTCTATCACTGATAGATTCTATCAGTGGTAGAAAAATTTTCTATCGGCGATAGAAAGTTTCTATCACTAATATTTTTATGACTGATAGATTCTATCAGTGGTAGAAAAATTTTGTATTAGTGATAGAAATCTTCTATTCTATCAGTGATAGAAAGTTTCTATCACTGATAGAAAGTTTCTATCACTGATAGAATAGAAGATTTCTATCACTAATAAAAACTTTTTCTATCAGTGATAAAAGATTTCTATCACTGATAGGTTCTATCAGTGATAAAAAACTTTTTATAGAAAATCATAGAAAAACTTTTGATAAAAAATCTTTCAATCCCTGATCACCCATAAAAATCTTTCTATCTCCGATAGAAATCTTTCTATCACCGATAAAATCTATAAGTGATAGAAAAACTTTCTATCACCGATAGAAAAGCTTTCTATCAGTGATAAAAGATTTCTATCACTCATAGAAATTTTTACTATTCTATCAGTGATAGAAAGATATTCATAGAACCTATCAGTGATAGAAATCTTCTATCACTTATAGAAATTTTTTCTATGAGTGATAGAAAAAATTTCTATCATTCATAGAAAATCTTTCTATGAGTGATAGAAAAACTTTTTATCTCTATCACTGAGACTGATAGAAAAACTTTTCGTGAGTTATAGAAAATCTTTCTATTAGTGATAGAAGATCTTTTGTTTCTATCAGCGATGGTGATACATGGTGAAATCGAGCATTGAAAAATAAAGCAAAAACGAACGATTATAGAAATCAAACACTGAAAAGCAAAAACCAAACACTGATAGAAAACCAAATAACAACAACCAAACACTGATAGAACACCGAACAAGTGATAGAAAAATATCTATCGCCGATAGAATCTATCAGTAGTAGAAAAATTTTCTATCATATGATAGAATCTATCATTGAAAGAAAATTTATATCACTGATAGAAAATCTTTCTATCACTGATAGAATCTATCAGTGATGGAAAAACTTTCTATTAGTGAAAGAAAATCTGGAGGGGTATTTTAGTAAATGCAACACACAAACTATTAGATTTTGCCATTTTTGCAAATTTTTTTGTGGGTTGCTAGATTTGCAATTATTTTGGTCCATATTGCTATCCTTGCAACCGGCCCTTTTTTTTTTTTTTTTTTTTGTCTTGCATTTTGTTTGTACTCAAGCTGGAATACATTTGTTAATTATGATAGTATAGAACAAAACTATTCTCTTTAGCATAATTTAAAATAATAAGAAAATATAATTTATAATTTAAATTAAAAATTCTAAATAATTAACTTATTGAAATTCATATACTGAAAATCAACGTATAAATAACTAAAATAATATGTCTACTTTGGTCATTATAACTAAATCACAACAATTTTGTTTGAATTTACCAAACGCTATGAACTGTTTTTTTTATATTTAAAATTGAAATTTACCAAACGTTCGTATAACAGCTGATTTTCCTAAAAGCACAGCTGCCTGCAATTATTTTAAAAGCTACAACAATCCCAAACGGAGCCTAAGTACATCAACATTTGGGCGGGATTTGACCCTCTAATCTCTTGGTCGAAGGTATGTGTCAATTACGGTTGAGCTAAACTTGCTTTGGCATAACACATAATATGTTTATAAATTAATTAATAATAGTTTGTATTCAACTTAGTATTTAGTTGGTAACTACAAATAATTTATGGTTTATAAATATATTATCAAACACATTTTGAACCATTTTTAAAATCCTGATCCAATTTCTAAATTTGCTACCAAACGCATATCTGAAAACATGAAATATAACTCTGTTTTCATTGAATCTCTTGTTTTCAAATTTCTGTTTTCAAATCACCAACCAAACGCACCATAAAATTCCCCTTCATCACCTTTGATTTTTTTATTTTGGTTTTGGTTTCATTACATATTCTCTCAAGATTGTATTAATTAGATCGTCGAACTTTACAAAGAGTTTAATAAGTGTCTGAACTTTCAATTTTTGTGTCTAATAGATCTTGTTGTGGATGATTTGGAACCGCTTCGAAATATGATGAGACGACCGGGACAACGCAACACCGATCCAGAAACACAACAAATAATCGAACGTTGGAGGAGAGATATGTCGAAGGAATCGGGTCTTGGCCTTAGGCCGAGGGCGACCCTGTGGATTTAGTCGGTTCTCCCCCTATCGGCCCCCTGTGCCCTAATTTGACCTGTTTCAACCCAGATGACTCCAAAGGTGAGAGGAAACCCTAGCGGGGACACAAGTATAAATAACAACCCTTCACATCTTGAAAAGGGTTCAAACAAACTAGAATTATACGGACACTGTACTGTTGAATTAACTTAGGCATCGGAGTGAAAGTGGCCTACATCATACCGGTGTGCAGTGTTTTTTACTGGTTTTGCATGTCACGTCTTCTTCGTCTTCAACAAATTCACTGTTGGTGTCGCGTGAAGGTTTGGTGAGTTACTTGGCCGAATTTTGCCATCAACAGATCTCTAAACTTTAAAAATGTTCAATAAATCCATGAATTTTCAATTTTATGTCTAATAGATCTCTTATACATTCAAGCTTTTTAAAAATTAACCCATCTTGATGTAAAATTGAATTTTATGTCTATTGAGATCATAAACTTGTAATTTTATATCAAGTTGGTTTGTGAATTTTAAAAATGTCGAATAAGTCAATAACTTACTAGACACAAAATCAAAAGTTGAAGAATTTATTAGACACGAAAGTGAAAGTTTAAGAACCTATTAAATACTTTTTAAAGTTCATGACTTATTGGACACAAAGTTAAAAGTTCGAAGATCTATTTGACACATTCTAAAATTCAGGGACTAATTTGACACAACTCTGAGGGCATGTTTGGGCCGCCAGTGTTCGAAGCCTGTGTTCCTAAGCCCGTTGAAGTCTGCGTTTGGGCGGCCATTTCTCGAAGCCCGGGTTTGCAAATCAGACTTCAATAGTTGGCACTATTGAAGTCGCCTAATGGAATGTTAATTCTCTCTCCATCTTTCCAAATCATTCCACTGTTTCTTTTCGTTTTCTTCGTTTCTCTTTGCCTCTTCATTTCTCTCAAGTGCGTCTCTCATCTCTCTGGCTCTTCGTTTCTCTTGGACTCTTCATTTCTCTAAGGTCCTATTAGGGGTGAGCAAGAAAAGCCGAAAAACCAACCCGAACGACTGAAACCGACCGAACCGACGTTGGTCGATCGATTTTTTCATAAACTCGGTCGGGATCGGTTTTTTCTTCGTCATGTATTTTTTTCATAAACTCGGTCGGGACCGAACCGTCTCGTCGTCATGTATTTTTTCTTCCTCATTTGTTTTTTCTCTCTCTTTCTCTGTGTCTTCCTTTGCTTGTAAATAGCGCCACCACCACACCATCTTTTCTCCATCCTTTCATTCTCATTCACCTCGCCAGAACAACATTTTTTCTTCGTCGGAACTTCCAAAACCGACCGATATTTGCTTGTGTATGTCGGTCGGTTTCACAAAACTCTCAAAACCGACATGCACCGACCGATCAAAATCGATGTATCGGTGGTCAGCGTCGGTTTGAGCCCAAAACTGATGCCGACCGACTGATGCTCACCCCTAGGTCCCATGCTGCTTCAACTTGCCCCCGCTTCATTCGTCTCGTTTCCGTCGGTAGGTTCGTGGATCTAACGCTTTTTGGTTTTTTTTTTCTTGTTGTTGATCTAACCCAACACCCTCAACTCTCTTCATCCTCTTTGAAACCATAGATCTATCTTCCCTTTGTTCATCCTCTTTGAAACCCTAGATCTATTATCATATTTAAATGCTTATTGATTTTTTTGGTTTCAGATCCCCACCCCATGCCGCTTCAACTTGTCGCGTCTATCGACTTTCCTTCACCGAGATTAGGTTGGATCTGCATGGTAGGTTATTGGAGCATGGTGAGGGGTGGGAAACAGGTAAGATCTCTTCGCCCTAGTAGCCGATCGATGATGAATAAATGCATGCAAACATGTTTTCCCTCTTTGTTTTCCTCTAAAATTTCCTTTTTTTTATTTGGGTGTTCGAACTCTAATGACTAAATGCATGGAATCAATTTTTTTTCCTCCAAAATTTTTCCTTTTCATTTTTCTTTATTATTTCTGTCACTGTTTGTTCTGGTTGATTTGTGCTCCTTGTGTTTTGTCCGATACACCCCCCCCACCACAATCCGTTTGGTATGGTTGTTTTGTGCTAATTGTTGCTACTGATTCATTTCCTCCAAATTTTCTTCTTTCTCATTTTTCTTTATTTGTTACGTTACTGCTTTTTGTTGTTGATATGTGCTCCTTGTGTTCAATATGATACCCCCCAATCTGTTTGGTATGGTTGTTCTGTGCTATTTGTTGTTACTGCTTCTTGTTGTTGGTATGGTTGTTCTGTGCTAACTCCTCCTTCAGGCATCCAACTTGCAAAATCTGAACGAATTAATTGTTTGTTTGATTTGCATAATGTTTGAAACTGGTGCACCTGAGGGCGGTTACATTGTATTTTTTTTTAATCTCTAAACTTGTTTACTCTCTTGTTACTTTCTGACTATTCACATTTATTACTCTCTTGTTAAAATCGATGTATCGGTGGTCAGCGTCGGTTTGAGCCCAAAACTGATGCCGACCGACCGATGCTCACCCCTAGGTCCCATGCTGCTTCAACTTGCCCCCGCTTCATTCGTCTCGTTTCCGTCGGTAGGTTCGTGGATATAACGCTTTTTGGTTTTTTTTTTCTTATTGTTGATCTAACCCAACACCTTCAACTCTCTTCATCCTCTTTGAAACCATAGATCTATCTTCCCTTTGTTCATCCTCTTTGAAACCCTAGATCTATTATCATATTTAAATGCTTATTGATTTTTTTGGTTTCAGATCCCCACCCCATGCCGCTTCAACTTGTCGCGTCTATCGACTTTCCTTCACCGAGATTAGGTTGGATCTGCATGGTAGGTTATTGGAGCATGGTGAGGGGTGGGAAACAGGTAAGATCTCTTCTCCCTAGTAGCCGATCGATGATGAATAAATGCATGCAAACATGTTTTCCCTCTTTGTTTTCCTCTAAAATTTCCTTTTTTTTATTTGGGTGTTCGAACTCTAATGACTAAATGCATGGAATCAATTTTTTTTCCTCCAAAATTTTTCCTTTTCATTTTTCTTTATTATTTCTGTCACTGTTTGTTCTGGTTGATTTGTGCTCCTTGTGTTTTGTCCGATACACCCCCCACCACAATCCGTTTGGTATGGTTGTTTTGTGCTAATTGTTGCTACTGATTCATTTCCTCCAAATTTTCTTCTTTCTCATTTTTCTTTATTTGTTACGTTACTGCTTTTTGTTATTGATATGTGCTCCTTGTGTTCAATATGATACCCCCCAATCTGTTTGGTATGGTTGTTCTGTGCTATTTGTTGTTACTGCTTCTTGTTGTTGGTATGGTTGTTCTGTGCTAACTCCTCCTTCAGGCATCCAACTTGCAAAATCTGAACGAATTAATTGTTTGTTTGATTTGCATAATGTTTGAAACTGGTGCACCTGAGGGCGGTTACATTGTATTTTTTTTTTTAATCTCTAAACTTGTTTACTCTCTTGTTACTTTCTGACTATTCACATTTATTACTGTCTGTCCACTTTTTGAATTCTTTTTAGGAGGGGTAAAATAAAGGGATATCCTAAGAAATGGCAAAAAATTACAGGGTATTTCTGAAAAATGGCCAAACTGTATTTTTTAATGAAAAATGGCCAAATCGATTTTCTAACCTATTTTTGTGGGATTGGAACTTCCATTTTTACCCTTGAGTCATTCCCCACGTTTCTTCCCTATATTTGTGCAGCCTTATCTGATGATATTTAAAAAAAAAAAAAAATGAAAATCTGTAACCTCCAATTCCATGAATCAAGGAATGATAGTTACAGAATCAATCTTTTTGTCTTCCCAAAATATACATTTTTTGGCTTTGGTTTTTCAGAATTTACAACACCAATTCTCTCTCTTCATTTTCTTATTAAAATGGTGGGTCCTAGCTTCGGTCAAATTGTCCTATTTGTGAAAAAATGGTTTATATCTATATAAACCAAAAAGTTAGAAGAGAATCGAAGCATGCATATCCTTGAATGTCGACACAACCTCTTCAAACTCCTGAATGTTCTCTCGAATGTCTGCGTAAATACAGTGTAAACCTGTCGAGTGTCTGTGTAAATACAGTGTAAATCTGTCAAGGGTTTGAGAATCGGGTTGAGGGTTTTGGACTGTTTTGGTTTCGTCCGGGGTTTGCTAGAAGGAACGAGGAATGTTGGAGAAGAATCAGTTTTGGTCTTTCCCGAAGGAACAAAGAATCGAGAAGCTGAAAGGGTTTCCTTCGAAGAACGGTACGGTTTCTTTCTTTCTTTTTTTTTTTTTTTTTTTGAAATGGGGTTTCAAAGAGAGAATATGAAGAGTTTTTGATCAATTGCTTTTATTTTCTCATTTACAGTGATATTAATGGGATTGGTGAGCCTTTTTATTTTCTCTTTTTGAAATTGGATCCTTTTGAAATTGTTCATGTTTGATATGATGTTTTAGGTGCAACACTTAATGATGTCTACCAAATGTTATCACTGACATTTTATTCTTGAGCTGATGTTTTAGATGCATGAAGTTGTTCTTCATTTTTTATTTAATCCTAGTTGCAACAGGTAAGTTATTAGTTGTTCTTGATTTTTGATTGAATCCAATATATTGTGGTTAAATTTTGAGTTCTCCTGTTTTTTCTCTCTTATTTGAACTTAGATTTCTTGTTTTAAATTTAAGTTACCAGATTTATTTGTTTAATTTGAAATTATGTTATTGATTTGGTTGTTGAATCGTAAGAATCCTATATTTTCTCCCTGATTTACAGTGTATTTTTTGTTTACTTTGAAATTCTGTTATTAATTTGGTTGTTGAAAAATCCTAGATTTTCTCCCTAGTTTACCGTGTGAATTTAAATTTATTTGTTTTAAATTTAAGTTCTCAGATTTATTTGTTTAATTTGAAATTATTTGTTTAATTTGAAATTATTTGGTTGTTGAGAAAAATCCTAGATTTTCTCCCTGGTTTTATACTGTATTTTCGGTTTAATTTATTTATGAATGTTGGGGTATTTTCGTCCACTTTGTTGCCAAAAGAATTTACTAAAATTAGCTTTTGGCCATTTCTCACAATGAAAACACGAATGACCATTTTTCAAAACAGCTATTTTAAAATGGGCATTTGTCTGGTTGCCCCTAAAATAAATGTAATCTATACCTTCTTTTGAATCCACCTACCATCCATTATATTAAATCATCATCATTTTATTAATTACACCCCATTTATGAAGTCTATTGAAAAAGGGTTAAGTAGATTGCATTTATTATATATATATATATATATATATAATAAACCAGACTTTCATTGAGAATTGAGAAAAAAATGAAAGAATACAAGGGCGAAAAAAATAAAGCCCACAAAAAACAAAAGGGAGGCCCCCTTAGAAGAAGAAGGGTCTCCAATACAAAAGGATGAGACCTATGGAATAATTACAAAATAAGCGCGTCATTGAAGCCCAAAGGGAAACATTATATTTATCAAGGGACCAAACCTCAACTGAATCCCTCTCCAACCATATAATAGCACAGATCCCAGCTTGCCACAAGAACTTTCTCTGATCCCGAAAAGGACGATGGGGAGGGAACTCCTCGATCATCTCTCTAAGACCTCTATGTCTGACAAACTGCAAGTCGGATTGCATTTATCACATTAAATGCAATCTACTTTCTCTTATCAACTACCGTGTTTCATTCTTCTATTTATACCAAACGAGTTCTTTCCTACAACCTTGAAGAAATACTCCATTGCCTTCTGCTCCCTCTGAATGGTGAGTTATTCTCCAACCAGTAATTTCTTTCCTTTACAATGAGGTCTTAGCCCAATCCTTCCTTTCCCTCATTCTTTGTTTGTTTTAACTTTTGTAGTGTAGTACGTGCTCTATCACTAGTTGTCGTTGTTATCGGTGTACACCTATTTCCTATCAAGGTGAGTTTGAAAATCCTCATAACAAACTTTTCATTTTACATATTATATTTTCTATTCACATCTCTAACCACCGTGCCCATTTTCCTTCGCTCATTACACGGTCCAACGATAAACACGTTTTGTAAGGAGGCTCATTTTAGGTTTTTTATTTTATGGTTGTGTTCATGTAAACTTAATTATTTTTTCGCTACACTAGGGATTGTTTTTTCATGTATAATGTTGCTTCATGTGTATTACTTTTGCTTTTGTTCCACACTAGTCACATTTGGCACACAACTATTCTTTAATATGATATTATTTCCATGATTTAATATTCGTTTGCTTTCTTTGTTATTACTTCCTTAGTTGATTAATAAAGTTTTGTTTTTTGAAAATATTTTCCAACCATTTTAGTTAATTTAAAATGATTGAAGTCATAAGATAGTATATTCAACCTTCAAAATCAATTTTCAACGCATTTTAGTTAATTTCAAAGAGGAGGCAATTAAATAAGAGACAGCTGCATAGATGACAAATTGGACCAAATTAATAGCAAATATAGCACAATTGCAAACTAATTGCATATATAACAAAATTAATTGTACAAGACCAAAAAGCTGTCGTCAGTGCCTAATAGACTCTAATTATTCAAAGTCTTTCAATGTCTATTGCTGATAGACTCCGATTAATCAAAATCTATCAGTGACTATCATAAATAGAATTTGATTAATCAAAGTCTATCAATGATAGTCACTGATAGATTTCGATTAACCAGAGTCTACCAAAAATTAATGTATTCAAAACTTATTTTTTTACAATGTAACAAAGTTTTTGACCATGTCATATCAGACATTTTTTTTCTTAAATAAACACAACTAGAATTTCAATATTAAAAAAAAAATCGGTTGAAAATAACACATTTTCAATTTTTTTTTTAATATAACAAGATTTGTTTTCCTTTAAATACGACAAGAATTTCAATCTTGGAGACTCCTACGATGGCGTCAAATGTTACTGATCAAATGTAGGATGAAGTGCAGTTGGGACCATTCAATGCAACATGGGACATGTTTGCAGATGAGCTGTCAGACACATTGACCAGTAAGATCGAGCCAACAGGGACATCATCACGAGGAAGTAATAGGAAACAATCTTCCTTTCACACAGAAATGATTGAAGTGGTCAAGGCGACAATACATATGGAAAATAGCCACCTTCAGAAGCTCACATCGTGGCGACAAGAAAGGTATGAACGAGAGGCTGCACGACGCAAGTTAGTGGTTGATCAACTTGAAGAAATGACAGAATTCCATGAGGTGCATCTTTTATGTCTCCCTATGTTTCCAAACATGTCGAGCGTTCATACGAAAAGGCTAACAACATCATATGGAAGGAACTTTTTGTCCAAACAGAGACCTCCCAACTTTTGTCAAGGAAAAAAAAGTTAGTACTTTAAGAGAGATTATTCCACCAATGTTCAATGCTATTTTATGAACTCATTCCATATGTTAGGCTCCCTTCTGGAATGACACAAGTGAGAATACTCTCGCGCCAAGGTTTAGAATATTGTTTAAAGCACACATTTGACTCATTCACATTAAGAAATTAGTCTGAGCGAGGGAGTAAGAAAGATGCATAAGTGGACAGAAACAAGGCCTAAAAAACAAATAATACAACAAAGTTCAATGCCACCATGTCGTGCATCTAGCAATGTCGAGCACCAACGTCGCACCACGACGATTGGTACATTAATTTCGGAGTCTTCCCTAAAACTCAGTATCCAAACAAGCTACCATAACCTTCGAAACCATTGACCTTGCGAAAGGGATGTAGCTCAAGCTATACCTATCAATCAAAAGAGTGAAAAATGTGAATCAATATAGTAAATCAGTGATTCGGTGGTATACAAGCAGAAAAGAGAAGGGGGATGGGAGTAAGTATATAAGACATTCTTAGTCCATATTGTTATCCTGTCCTTTTCTCTTTGGTGTAGAATCAAGCATAAAAGGATATGAAAGAAAAAGAAATCGGCTCTTAATGTTCGATGGTGGGAGAGCTCTGAGAACATACAGAACAGACCTTGTATTGTAGCAACAACATTTCAATTATGATTTTTGACAACATTATCAACTGAAAATTCAGAACTACTCCAATTGCAAGCCACAGAGAGAAAAGGACAGGACAATATGAGCAAGAACCCAACCCGAGTGAAGAGGTTCTTTCAAATGATTCCTACAGGAATGTACATTCTGAATGAACATTCTGAATGAACAGAAAAGAATGTACATTCTAGTTCATGTGCAACCTTCATTTTAGTTCATGTGCTAAAATATATCCTTCAAAGGAATGTACATTCTGAATGAACAGAAAAGACACCCAAGTAAACAAGGACAAAAAGATTCTGACAATCAGTTGAATAAAAGAAAAAGAAAACCGCAAATGAGAAGAGACAACTATCAAGATACTTGTTGCATAACTCGAGATTCTGGTTCTATATGATACTAATTTGAATGTTTCTAACTCAGAGTCTCATGTTGACATCTGCTCCAGATTTTTAAGAGTAAACGATATACGTTAAAATGAGGGAGATCTGCTCCAAATTTTTAGAGAGCTTGAGAGACCACCTAGTGAGAGTTGGTCACTCGTTAGATTCTGTGTCCCGTGGACTTCCGTTACAAAGTCCTTTTGTAATTATCTGTTTGGTCATATTTTCTTGATTGGAGGCCCTTTTTGTTAGCTTTCCTTTTTTGTAGGGCTTTCATTTTGTATGTCCTTGTATTCTTTCTTTTTTTTTTTTTTTTTTTTAAAAAGAAAAAACAGAAGAGTGAGATAAAATAACTAACCAAATTAGGGCACCGAATTCTAAAATGAGTGCAAGAAGTGTCAACAGCTTGTTGTGGACCTGCATTATAATTATAAGTATTACATCAGAAGGTAAATAAGCCTTTCATATTATTGACGTGAAGAGGCGGTGAATAAATAGCCTGAGATCTTTACAAGTGGTGGTAGAAACAGAATAACAGAAAAGTAACAATTACAACTGAAATCTATTTAAATAAATATTAATACTCCCCCTCAAGATGGGCTGAGGATATTCAGGACTCCCATCTTGGACAGTAACCCAGAAAAAACAGATAAAGGCAGTGCTTTTGTGAAAATGTCAGCAAGTTGCAGCTGGGAGCGTATGGGAAGAAGTTTGATATCACCACTTGTAATTTTGTCACGAACAAAATGGCAGTCTAACTCGATATGTTTCGTTCTCTCGTGAAATATAGGATTGGAGGCAATATGTATAGCAGAGGTGTTGTCACAGAACACCAAAGCCGGTTTGACGAGAGGAACTTGAAGATCCTTCAGTAATTGTTGTAGCCAAACAATTTCACTAGTAGTTGCTGCTAGGGCTCGGTACTCCGCTTCAGCAGACGACCGAGAAACCGTAGTTTGCTTTTTAGCTTTCCAAGAAACAAGGGATTCGCCCAGAAAAATGCAAAATCCAGACGTGGACTTGCGAGTATCTAGGCACGAAGCCCAATCAGCGTCTGTGAATGCCTTCAAACAGAACGACGAGGAAACAGGCAGAAAAATCCCTTGACCAGGTGAGCCTTTTAAGTAGCGCAACAATGAGTGTGCAGCGGTTAAGTGAGGAACTCGAGGTTGAGCAATATATTGGCTGAGTTTATGGACGGTAAAGGTGATGTCTGGACGAGAGATAGTAAGATACAAGAGTCGTCCAATCAGCCGTCTGTATGAAGAAGGATCTTGTAAAAGATCACCTTTGTCAGAGCAAAGTTTAACGTTGGGGTCCAAAGGAAGAGAACACGGCTTGGATGTCAAGAAGCCAGTATCTTCAAGAAGTTGAAGAGTATAATTGCGCTGAGACAATAATACTCCTTTGGAGCACCTAGCCAATTCAAGCCCCAAAAAATACTTCAATGAACCCATGTCCTTAAGTTTGAAGACATCATTAAGGTGGGTCTTGAGAGTATTGATATCAAGCAAGGATGCACCAGTGATGATAATATCATCTACATACACTAGTAAAGCAACAAAAGTAGATCCTATGCCTTGAGTGAACAAGGAATAATCGGACTTGGATTGGTGAAAACCGAGTTTGAGGAGAGCATGAGAAAACTTGTCAAACCATTGTCTAGAGGCTTGCTTAAGGCCATATATGGATTTATGGAGTCTACATGCTAAACGCTCCCCCTTAGACATAACTGCTCCATGTTTATAACCAAGAGGCAAATCCATATATACTTGTTCATGTAAATCACCATGCAAGAAAGCGTTGTTAACATCAAACTGTACTAATGGCCAATGTTGAGAAACAGCAATAGAAAGGAGTACCTTAACTGTGACTAGTTTGGCCACAGGAGAGAACGTCTCAATGTAATCCAGTCCCTCCTTTTGTGTGTATCCTTTCGCAACAAGACGAGCTTTGTAACGCTCGATTGACCCATCAGATTTGTGTTTGACCTTGTATATCCACTTGCACCCAACAGTATGATGCCCTTGTGGAAGGGGAACAACGGTCCATGTTTTGTTGCGTTCCATTGCCTTGAGTTCTTCATCCATGGCAGCCCTCCAATGTGGAAAGGAAACAACTTGATGGAAGTATTGAGGCTCATAGGCAGATGAGACATTCAAAATAAAATTTCTGTAATCAGATGATAACTTGGCATAAGACAAAGTATCAGATAAGGGATACTTTACTTCGGAGAAACACTCTTTCGGTAGGTCAACGGAGTGTAATAGGCTACAGTGATACTCTCTCAAGTATGACGGCTTCTTGGACTGCCGTGTAGAACGCCTTAGCTGAGGAATCAACATGGCTTGAGAGGTATGATCTGTGTGATCAGTTTCTGTATCATTAGTTGTATCAGTCTCCATAACATCCGCATTTCGAGTCTGTATCTCAGCAGGTGTTTCAGATTGAGGACAAGTAACGAGCTGTTCAGGAGCAGATATGTTGGTGCTAGGAGGCTGTACAACAATATCAGAAACATCAGCTGTATAACTTCCAGATACAGAAGGCAAAACTAAGTCAGGAAATGAATTGACAATCTCTTCTGAAACAGTGACCGTATGAAAAGGGAAGATAGTCTCGTGGAAGACAGCATCATGAGAGATAATGATCTTCTTGTTCTCTATGTCGTACAGTCGGTAGCCCTTCACACCAGACGGATATCCAAGGAAAACAGTGGCAACAGCCCGAGGATGAAACTTTGTCCTATGTTGTGGAATAGTTGAAGTAAAGGATAAGCATCCAAACACACGAATGTTAGAGTAGTCAGCATGTTTTCCATTTAAATTGTAGTAAGGAGTGGACCAACCCAACAAAGGCGAAGGGGTTCGGTTTATAAGAAAACATGCAGTCAAAACACATTCCCCCCAAAATTGAATTGGCACACGAGATTGGAAAAGCAAAGACCTTGCTACATTCAACAAGTGTTGGTGCTTCCTTTCAACTACGGAGTTCTGTTCAGGTCGAGCAATGCATGAAAACTGATGGATAACGCCTTTGGACTCAAAAAAATCTTTGAACCTTAGTTCGGGTGCATTGTCAGACCTAAAACACTTGATACACATGCCATATTGGGTTTCAACAAGTTTAAAAAACTTGGGAATAATGGACAAGACATCCGATTTCTGTTTCATCAAATACACCCAAGTGTACCTCGAGAAATCATCAACTATTGTTAAGAAATAGCGAAAACCAGCATGTGTAGGACTCTGGTATGGGCCCCAAACGTCACAATGGACAAGATCAAACATATGTTCAGCAAGGTGATTATTAGAATGAAATTGCAATCGACGTTGTTTAGCAAGAGGGCATACTGCACAAGGAGAGCTTTGAAAAGACTTATTGGAAGTAATATTCAAAATGTCTTTCAAGGCAAGTAAATGTTTAAAAGATGGATGACCGAGTCGGTCATGCCACATATCAGTAGATATAGAATGACAAACAACAGAAGAGGTAAGAACAGAACAGGCAGCATTCCAATCACTTGGTGAGGCTTCCAGTAGATATAAACCATTCCACAGATCATCCTTCCCAATCGTCTTCAAGGATAACCTGTCCTGAATGAGGCAAGAGGCACCAAGAAATTTAACAACAACATTCTGATCAGCTGTCAGTGTAAACCGAAAAGTTGGGATGAACATCACATTGAGCAGGCAAATGTGAGAGTTTAAGTGTATATCCCCAATATAATGGACTGCAATCCTAGTCTGATTAGGTAATGTAACAGATTTTCCAGAGACGGGGCGCAAATTTGAGAAAAATGATTTCTCATAACATATGTGTATAGAAGCTCCTGAATCTAGAACCCAAGATTTCACGGAAGGAGTAATAGAAGAGCAGATACCTGCGACATGGGAGGTGGTGGCATCTGTGTCTGTTTTCGACTCCAGATTGACCTTTGATTTCGTCAAGTGAGTCTGAAGAAGACTTAGCAGACCTTGGCACTGCTCAGCAGTTAATGAAGACATTAAGTCGGACGTATTCGAAGAAGGAGGATCACACTTCTGCGAATTGTTCGTCTTTTGATTGCGATAACCTGGGGGATAGCCGTGAATCTTGTAGCACCTGTCAACTGTGTGCCCTAGGATGTTGCAGTGAGTGCAATGGGGGCGTTCTTTCTTCTTGAAAGAACTAGATGAAGGTCGAGTGGTGGAGGAATTTGAGGAATTCTTGACTAGTAAAGCAATATCGGCAGTGGCAACAGGAGTCGGAATTATCGCAGAAGAACGTTGTTCGACCTCCTGAGCAACTAGTGAAAACGCCTTTTGGATGGTTGGTTCAGGTTCCATGAGGAGCAACTGAGAACGAATCTGAGCGAATGACTCGTTTAATCCCATCAGAAAGGCCATCACATACTCAGTCTGAAAATAGTTGACTAAATCTTTAACACCACCACACGAGCAGAGTCCGCAAGAACATACCGGTCGGTAGGAAGCTAGTTCATTCCACAGAGTCTTTAGTTTCGCAAAATAAACTGTGACAGAACTTTGATCTTGAACCAAATTAGAGATTTCGCGCCGTAATTGAAAAACACGCGGTCGATTCTTACGCTGGTAACGTTGTTGGAGATCAAGCCAAATATCTCGTGCAGAATCAACGAAATTGACGCTGGCAGAGATTTCTTTGGACAAAGCATTTAGGATCCAAGCTTTAACCACCGTGTTGCAGACGTTCCAAGATTTCGCTAAATTTCCAGTCGGCTGAGTAAGGGTTCCATCAATAAATCCCAGTTTGTTCTTGACAGTGAGTCCAAGGATCATAGCTTGGCTCCATGAAGTGTAATTTGTTTCTGTGAGAGGATTAGAAACCAAAATCAGATTTGTGCTATCAGAATGATGCAAAAAATAGGGATTTTCGTAAAGATCCACGATCGATTGACTGAGTGGCTGATTCAAGGAAGGAGACGGAACAGAGGATCCGCTGTCCGTCATATTGAGGAGATGAAGGAAAAACACGCGCGATAAGACTCAGGGAAAGAAGCACGGAAGAAAAATTCCAACTGATACCATATTACATCAGAAGGTAAATAAGCCTTTCATATTATTGACGTGAAGAAGCGGTGAATAAATAGCCTGAGATCTTTACAAGTGGTGGTAGAAACAGAATAACAGAAAAGTAACAATTACAACTGCATCTATTTAAATAAATATTAATAATAAGAAAGTACAACAATGACTTGCCTAAACGAAGATAAGGATTCTCTATACATGGGTTATTACTGTAAGATATTATATGGAACCACAGCACAACTTACATAGAGAGCACAAAAAAGAGCGAATATCATGCTAGCAAGGTATATGGCTGTTGCATAAATCCGAACAGGATCAAGCATCATTGTCACTTGCCTTTTGGGGCCTACGAGAAACGCTGTGCTGCCACAAAAACAATCAAGACTTACAAACATAGGAAAAAAAGTTCTGTTTTTATTTTTAAATATAACTTCTTTGGCTGGGGGCACAGGCAGAGGTTTGGTTGAATAAGAAAGCTATCTGGGTGCAAGAGAAACTGGAGGAGAAAAATCTTTCAACGTGATGGGATCATGATAAAACCAGAAATTGAAAAGGAAAAAAAAAAAAGAAATAACAGAAATTCATATTCATATAAGAAATAAGAATGACAAGTTCTCAAGCACTTCCAGAGGCTTGGACTCTCCTCCAAACCAAGCCAAAAATCTACATGCCATAAACCCCTTCGACCTTTTGTATTTATAACCACTTTTCTCACGAGATCCTCAGTCAATGACTAACATACCCTTAATATCCTAATAGTATTCTTATCATTACTCTGCCCCAAAACATAACTTGTCCTCAAGGTAGAGGATAAGGAAATAGCATATGAACGTCTCTTGTCCCTTTTATGTGGTAGCTAAATTAGAGGTTAGCTAATAGTCTACTTAAACTCGGACACATGAGTAGTGTATAGGTGCATCAATCTCAAAATCATATCTATTGGTGTGATCATACTAGCACTAATACACTCATTCCCATCAGAACTCCGTAGTTAAGCATACTTGGACAAGAGTAGTACTAAGTGAGTGACCACTTGGGAAGTCTTTGGGTTGTACCTCTTTTAAAGCAACTACCATAGATTGGACTAGTGGTCAACAAAGAAGCTTGGAATGAACGGGTTCAAGCCATGGTAGCCACCTACCTAGGATTTAATTTCCTACGAGTTTTTTTTTGGCAATCAAAGGTAGTAGGGGTCGGACAATTGTCCCATTAGTCTAGGTGCATGCAGAACATTCATGGATTAAAACAAAAAAAAAACGTGTACGAGGGATAATTCTTTTCCTACAATTTAGGAGGCAAGACATAAGTATCAGAATTGTCATCCTTTATTATTATTAGGAAAAAATACACTTTTGGTCCCTGAAGTTTGAGTTTGATGTCTATTTGGTCCCTGAAGTTTAAAAATGTGGCATGTTGAGGTGGCACATTTTAAAGAAAGGTTCTCACATCTCCTTTACATTGCCAAGTGCTTAACTCCTTGCACAAAAAAGCTTCTAGACCTATTTGATTATTTTCCATAGCAATTTTGTTGATGTTCTTGATAGAGATCTCTTCCTCTATTATTGATAATCAAAGGGATAATTCTTATCTAAAAAAAAGATAATCAAAGGGATAACAAGGGGCAAGGGAGAGTTTGAGAGCTCCACCCCATGATCTCTCCATAGTACTCTTTTACTTAGAAAGCCAAAAGATATCCTCTCCATAAACTGTGCAAGCGTATATGTTAATATTTACATTATATCCAAAAGAACCCAATCTAAACTAGGTGGGCCCACACCCTCCAGAGATTCTTAAATACATGACATAGTCATCACCTCTCCCTCTCTTCCTACCACAAACCTTTCTAATAGGAAGTCTATAAGTTCTCTAATATGATCACCTTCATCAAGTTACACTCCACAATGGGTCAGAAGCATTCAATATCTTTTGTATGGAATTGGTCATTTTTTATCCGACTTAGTTCAACTTTTGATTCCCAAGTTCAAATTCCTCCCCATACTTATTGCTCCAACTGAATTTGGTTCACCTCCCCCTTGATTTTCCATTCGTCTATTGCCGTTGCTTTTTTTTTTTTTTCATTGTTATTATCATTATTATTTTCTTCAAGTTTCTTCCACCTTACTTTTTAGAAACCCTTCAATTCATCTACATCTCCAGGTTACATTGATTCCATTATAATCTTCATTGAAAGCAGCAATCTTTGCATCGTCAATAGTAATTCTAAATCCAAATTCACGTCCAAAATTGATGCTCTGATAAAAATTTCATGGAAGCTGGAAATGGAGATAAAAATTAACAAAAATTTCTATTTATATAGAAAGGAAAATTCCAATTTCCCAAGCAGTTCGAGAGAGACTCTTCCCAAAATTAGTCCAAAATCTACCTGTCTTAAACCCTCTAACCTATTGTGTTTATAACCACTTTTCTAACGAACTTCTTAGTTAATGACTAGTATGCCCCTATTATCTTAATAGTATTTCTAAAGTTTATCCTGGTGGTCCTAACATTCCTACCCCGCAAAACGCACCTTGTCCTCAAGGTGCAGTTAAAGGAATAGCATTCTTACAATTCATCATATTCTATTCCCTTTCCCCTTCCCACTAATAAGCATAAAATTTCCATGAACCTTCCTGGGTGTACCATACTCACCAATTACATTGAAAGTTGGCTCATTCTTTCTCAATGAAAGTAAAGGAAAAAGAACCAATTACATGAATCAACCATCAAAACCGGTTACCCACCCAACCACTTACCAAACAACATGGACCGTGAAAACTAACCAGACCAACTAAGAATATTAACACAGACAAATAAGATTCAACATATATTTAGCTAACTGCAATATCGAACAACTTTTTTAAAGATAAGAGACAATTTCCAATCAAAAGCAAGAGAGTTATTACAATGAAAGATATGCTACCTGCCATAAGCCAAGTAAAGCTTACAAAAAAAAAAAAGACTCTCTATAAGCATTACATAGAACAACATATAAACACAAACCTTCCAAGTGATAGCAAGTTGCCCAATGTGAAAGCTATTCCAAATTTGATTGGATTGAAGAAAACAAGCATCGACTGTTGCATGTAAATAAACAAGATGCAAATTAATGCTTACAAGAAGATAATCAATTCTGTCCAAAGTAAGTGTTGAATATATCAAATTTAAGACACTTTTCCTTGACCTGAAAATCGACAAGGAATAGAATTCCTTGCTTCTACGTTTGTGTGAGCATTTTTTTTAACAAGAAACAAAATTCTCATTGATATAATGAAAATGTTAAAAGTTTTAACATTTACTTAACCTGTATATGAAGTTCTCTACACGTGGAGTTTGTATCCTTTGACTTTGAGCATTAGTCTTTTTTCATTTAATCAATGTCATTTCTTGTTTTAAAAAAATGCTACACAAAGAAAACCACTATTTATTTCTACTAAAATGACAAAACAAATTAGCAGACAGCACAAAAAGTAGATGATATCATCTCAGGCCTACACTTTCAGTTGCATTACAAATGAAAACATCAGTTTCCTATTATGAGGTCAACATTGCTCTTGTGACCGAGTTATATTATGAGTAAATGAATAGTCAGAATTTGGAATGACTTGATAAACAGACAGGTAAGATCAATATTAGTAGTAAAAATACTTACCATCAAGGTGCACGTTAAACCAGCAGTAAAGCATATGGCGAAACCATAAAATCGCTGTTAAATTGAGAGAGGGAGAGGGATGAATTAGTAGGATTAAATTTGCCAATAGGTGAACAATATTAAAAGCACAAACTTGGATGGAGAAAGATAATGGAAAAGGGCCTTAATTGGCATATGCTGAAAAAGTCAAATTCTGGATCAAATCCATCCAAAGTTCTTTCCCTTCATCCAACCAGTGGGAAATGTAACTAACCAAACTTCATCATGATGGCAATTAACCATTGTAGCTTCAATTTTTTTAATTTTTTTTTAATTTTATTATTTTTTAATTTTTTAAATTTTAAAAGAGACCATATATTCATAAAAAAGAGATCAAAAGACAACCTAAAGCTGGGGGTAGAGGCAGCCCCCGCACAAACAACTAATACAAAAATGTCTTCCAATCAAGATACAAACTGGACCTAACAACAAAATATAGAAAAGTTTGGGTGCGTTTACTAGATTTGATAAAAACGTGATGATGCATAACATAAAAAGAAATGAGACGTGTGTTTTACTAGATGAATCCTTCAAAACATTTTGCGGATAAATACTTCGATAGTGGATTGAGTAACATGACTATGTTAACACACGGTAGACACCCAACACTGGTTGGATGCTTGAAATAGTGTTAGATCTTCTACATTCTTCGGTAATAGACACATACACTGTTTTTTAATGGAAAACAAAAGGATTGGTTTACTGGGCTTGCTTTAACTTATAAATTATAATTGAATGGCCATGGACATCTTTGTGTTTTTTTTAGAGGAAACAAAAACAGATTTAGTCAAGATAATGAATATTTTCTTCATTCTCTCTATGAAAGCATGGTTCTCCATTTTAAAAATAATAAATTATGACAATAAATGTTTTCTTTTTTGGCTTTAAAACTGCATTCATTAAGAAAAACTTAAAGTACTTGAAGGTCAGACAAAAAACAAAGGCAATCACAAAATGAAGGAGCCTCCAAAATATATTAAACACAACTGGAACAGGGTTGGGTCCAAAATACTAAAAGCCCAACCCAACCCATGAATACCCCTTTGTCAATGGAGCATTTCCCTCTTGTCTACAACAATCATAGAAATCTCAAAGATGGTTCCAAGTTGGCTGCGCTTCCCTCTAGTTCAGTGGATTTTCGTTGTTGGATGTATTTTAGAATCTGTTCGGTTGCATAATGGATTTTTGAAGGGTAACCATCCCTTTTCTCATAGCACTACTAATTCAACTATTTTTTTATAAAGGAAATCAAACTTTTCATTGATATAAAGAAAAGAAACTAATGCTTAAAAAATACAAAATCCCAAAAGGGAAAATGAAAAAAAAAAAAAAACCAATAAAACATAAAGACAGATTACAAAGGAAAAATAAATGCATTCCAATCAAAACATAAGTCCTAAATTGAACAATTAGTGTTTGAAGAGACAGCACTAAAGACGAGCCGACCCGAAACAATCTAAGCAAGGAAGAGACTTGTTTTGAAAAATCTTCTGATTTCTCTCAAACCAAATTTCAGATAAAATAGCTTTCACCACAATAGACCATAAAACCTTTCACTTCAGTGCCAACAAAGGACCAACCAACAAATGAAGAGCATTTGCTGGATAACTGATTCAAATATTAAAGATGTTTTTAAAGTTGCATGGCCACACACTTATAAGTATTGAATATCTGGATAACATTCTTCCCTTCTTTTTCTTTCTGATTATAGAAATTTATGCCTCATCTGTGAGTTTTGATATTGTATAAAATAATACAAAGTTATCAACATTTTTATAGGGAACGAATTTTTGTTGAAAGAATGAAAAACTGCAAAAGGGGAGGAAAGCCAAACTCCTACCCAATAATGATTACAAAAAATTCCTCCAATTGGCCAAAAGATCATTAATTGTTTAATGGTATAACATTTACACCATGATAAAGCGTCACAATTCAAGAAAACTATCGAAAAGGCTTCCCTTTGTTGTTTAAGGTTCTCCCGTTTCTTTTGAGCCAGAGACTCCAAAGGAATGTTCTATTGATCTATAGCCAGAGAGTCTCCCTTTCCATTTTGAAAGGACGGTGATCAAGATGGAGGATAGAAAAGATGGAAAATAGTACTCCATTTAGGTCAGTTGGGCAAGGCGACGTGCCTGATGATAGAAAAAAGTGTAGACAATAATTGTTGGCGAAGAGAAAGGGAGGGAGAGGAAATCTCCCTGACCAAGACTTTTTGAGGACAAGGTTAAGCTTTCGATTGGGATCAATCCCTTTAACATTTAAAAAATGCTGCTAGTAGTAATACAAAGTTGTCATCTACAATACACGTTTAATTTAACATAACTGAACTTTTACTTCTTCGGGATAAGTATCGTGGAATGCAGTTGATTTGAACAAAATGGAAATAGATACCCAGTTACAGACTTACAATACGACTGTGATAGACTAGACCATCTTTCAGAAATCAAAGTCAGCAATGCAAAATGTATTTCGAAGTTGCAATACCGTGTATACATGCATATATAATCGAATAAACGACACGACAAACAGAGATCAAAACGCTACTTTCCTGCGCCAAATTCAGCAATGAAAGAATGGGAATTAGAACCTAAAAAGCAGGAACGAGACCTGTTTGGTGGACAGCGTGCAATTGCGGTTGAAATCGTCCATAAACCAAGAGTTACCGTCGTCAATGGTAGCAGTAGAAGCTTGACGTTCGTCGTCCACCTCAACTCCTACTAACATTTTCATTTTCTCAAACGCTTGATTCATCTTCTCCATGTCTCCTCCTCCGCCGCTTCAGATTCTGTCGCGAATTCCGGTAAGACGGAGGGATAGAAAGGAAGAAGAAAGCAAAATTCAGAGGAGATCTAAGGCAAAGGAATGTACGAAATGGACACTTCAACTGATTCAAGCAAAAACTTGCTACCAGCAATCGCCCAATTCACCAGCAACGCGCTCCACCCGTCGCCGTCGGTCCACCGCGGTCGTTCAGAGATTTTGAGCTGTGGCCTTGTCTAAGTTTATAAATTATTGCTTTAAATTAAAAAAAAAAAAAAAAAAAAAGCTGAGTCCAACTCCCAAAAGTTTCATTTTAGCCTTGTTTGACGTTTGTTTTAAAATAGCTTTTGAATATATTTTTTCGTTAATTTTATGAATGAAAATGATGTGCTAGCATATGTTCAAATACGTTGCACAATACATAGGCAAACTTGTCATTTTTCGTCCATAAATTTAATAAAAAAATGTCTTCAAAAGTTGTTTTGAAACAAATTCTAACCAACTCCCTAGTTCATAGGTATTTTTTATAATTTAACATAAATTATTTTATCAACCTACTGGATATATGAGAGAAAAATTGAAAATACTATATATATATAGAGCACTATGAGAATGTATTACATAATGTAGAAAATAGTAGCCATAGAGGAGGCACCTAAGAGCTTAAAATTAGTTGACATTTGTGATATTAGTGAGAATAACGTGCACATTGAAGAATTACTAAATATTGATTATGATGGGGATGATAATGAGAACCAACATGAGGCAATACATTTGTTACAAATTTTTATTACTTTTTCTTGTCATTTAGGATATATTACAAATCTTTCTAATGACCTTTTTTTTGTTATATAGTGGTATTATAATATGTTTCACCATATTTATCAAGTACCATGTCAAATGATATAATTCTGAACAAATTTTTTTTGTAACTAAATAAACATACCAAAATTATTATATGACACTTAAAATATCATAACTTCCATCTCGTAATTGAAATTTTGTAATTCATTCCATCACAAAATAACATATTTAATTAGTGTCCAACACAATGAAAGAAATTCACAAAGTTATTTCTAACAAGTGAGTACCAAATAGAAGATTCACCAAATTTTCACATTCAAAGTAACATGGAGTACAAACTTCAAGAACCAAATGAGTCTTCATCTTCATCCATATGTAAAGCCTCATTTTATCCACCTACAAAAACAAATTACCAAAAAATTATATATACAATTTTTTTGAAACTCCTATATGTCATAGTTGATTCTATTATGGATATAAAAGTTTTTTTTTATATCCGTGAGTGTCCGGGCCAGCTTACACGCACCTCGACTAATCTCACGGGACCACCGCCTGACCCTACTACATTTGGTTGCCAAGAAAGCTCGTAGGATATTAAATATCCTAGGTAGGTGGCCACCATGGATTGAACTCATTCTCTCTAAGCCCTTTATTTTTTCTATGACCCTTTATTATGGATATAAAAGTTCAAAATAAAATTTAAAATTTGCACTATCATCTATCAAGAGACAATATGAAAACAAGTATTAGAGTTAAACCCTGATTGTAGAAAAGTTTTGTGACATTGCTCAAGTATTAGAGTTAAATTATTTAGGACATGTATGAAAACAAGAGACAATATAACAAGTGAAAGTAATTTTTTCCTGATAAGCAAACAAAACTTTTCATGAATGTTCTGAAAAGTTAGACTTGGAAAAAATACATAAGGAAAATCGTGTAAACCCCTATAAGAGCAAAATAATACAAACTTTGAAATACTCCCAAAGTACTAAAAAGAACATCCAATCACTAGCCCAACATAAATTGAAATATCACAATTTTTTTTGGTAACAAATGTAATGCCTCAGGTTTCTATACCTAACCTAGCGACATTACTAAAGCCTCTATCCTAATTTTAACCAGATGCTCCGAAAATTTCGACAACATAACAACATACATATGGCTAACCCAAAATTTCATTAACACCTGCTAAACAAGAAAACACACTTCTATATTCAAAACTACTCAACTACAAACTTCCACAACACTTCAAGTCAACAAACAGACTCCGAACTTCCACAAAACAAAGCGAGTCAGGCCTCACATCAAATATAATTTAAACACAACCATAAGAGATCTTTTAACTATCCATGTTCTATCAATCTCAATTTATTAAACTATGCACAACATGCTTAACACATAATAAGTTATATTTCAGTCATGACGTTTGGCAATAAAGCAAAGAAAAAATCCTCATGCATCAGGCAATCAAATAGACTCAACAAGTAGAAACTACTTACCATACTTAGAAAAGCTCTAGAGAACTCAAAAGGCTCTTAAAGAACTCTTAATCGATCCTAAACGATCCAAATAAGCTCCTAAACAACCAAGAAAACATCTAAATGTTAAACTTAGCTCAATAACCTAAAGCAAATAAAGGAGTGCCCAAGGGAGAGAACTTATCCAAGACCAACCTTAGGTCCTTGGTAGATGGCTCAATGTGCTTGAGAATGCTCTAAAACGATTCTAACTACCAGAACAACTTAACTACTCTAAGGAATCGATAACTTAACTACAAATTATCAAGTATGTTCAACACATTACTAGTGCTTACTTATTGGTTTTTTATATGAGATCTCTTCCTCAAAAGTAAGAAAGTTCAATCTAACTGTACTTACACTAGAAAGGGATGAAACAAACTTGAAAATAAACTAGAAAATAACAAAAATCTATAAAGTAAAAATCACAATGAATGTACCTTCATGGCGGCACAACAGTCTCCATTTCCATTGTTTATAGAACATTAACAATTTGGACTTAGAACTCTAAAAAGAAACAAATAAGACTATAAAATACTTTTACTGATACAAAGAGATCTATAAAACCCCTTCTAAAAAAAAAGAGAGATCTATAAAACCCAACATATTGTTTGCTCAATTTAGACTTACAACTCCATTGCAAATTGTTGTTGCTACTATTTGGAGAGACAAACTGCTGTCATTGCTACAAATTTGGGGTATGTTATCCAGTGGTTTAATAAACTCTAGATAACCAATGGCAAGGCCTTTCAGAAAAGGCTCCTCAAACAATGAATATAGATTAAGGATTTCTAGCTAGTACACAATAATGCAGTGACTTAAATAAAATATTTCACGGAATAAAGAGTTCTCACTACAAGAAATAACGGATACGATAATTAACGAAAAAAACTATAAAAGACCTATTATAGCTTTTTTCGAAGGTCCTGACAGCCCATGTTATTAAAAGTCTGAGACTTTTTATAGCGTTTTTGAAGAGCTATGGTGAGTGCTATAATATGGTATAGAGATATAGCATATATGCATTGCTATGGAAACTTTTAATAGCGTTTGTCATTAAAGCTATCATATGTTTATAATAGCATTTTCTTAACGCTATCGTTAAGCTATTATACATATTATAACTTTTTTTAAACGCTATCTTTAATATTTTATAGCATTTTTTAATGTTATCTTTTAACATATTATAGTTGTTTTTTAACGCTATCTTTAATATATTATAGCAATTTTTAATGTTATCTTTTAACATATTATAGCTTTTTCTCAATGCTATGTTTAACATATAATATTTTCATAGCAATTATTTTTTGTTTTGTAAATTTTATAATATCTACTAATGGCTATATAATTTACTTTTGGGAAAAAAAATCAATTTTGACCCCTAAACTTTGCACGTTGTATCAATTTTAACCCTAAACTTTCAATTTTAGCAAATTGAACCCCAAACTTAGCAAATTGTATCAATTTGAACCTCCAACTTGCATAAATGTTGCAATGTAGACCTTTCGTCAACTTTTCATTTGAATTGCTATTAAAATATGTAATTGACAATTTTCTTTCTTTTTTTTTTTTTTTTTTTTTTTTTTATAATTCACATTGTATCTAAGTTAGTCTTTTTGTGAGAAATTTGTTGGAAAAACTCTTTAAGAAATCAAATATCTCATACTATTCTTCTCATTAGTATAAAAAAAAAAATCATAGAGTTATTGACAACAAGAAAAATCCAGCAAATATGAGAAATAAAAAGCTCAAAATTTCTTTATTTCAGTTTTCTAGATTTGTACATTCTTCTAATTAGAAAGAAAAAAAAACATTAAAATAAGGAAAAAAATTCCATGAAGTTCTTAGCAACAATAAAAGACCAACGAATATTTGAAGATAAAAAATCTCCAAAATTTCTTTGCTTTCGTAATCTTAAATAGCGGCAAAAAGCCCTCACAAAGTTCTCAACAACAAGAAAAAATCATCTAAAATAAAGTTTCTTCAATATTTTATTTATAAGAAACCAATTCATGTACAATGTGAATTAAGAAAAAAAGAAATAATCAATTACGTACGGTGGTTCAAACTAAAAATTAACCAAAGGTATACATTGTAACACTTATGCAAGTTTGAGGTTAAAATCGATACGATTTGATAAGTTTAAGGTTCAAATTGATGAAATTGAAAGTTCAGTGTTAAAATTGATACAACTTGTTAAGTTTATGGTTCAATTTGATGAAATTGAAAGTTCTGGGTTAAAACTGATACAACCCCCAAAGTTTAGGGTTAAAAATGATTTTTTCCCTTTACTTTTTGTGCTACCACCAAATTCAATTTATTATTTAAATATCATTTGAATCGGTGCAATTTTGATAAAATTTACTTGAAGTACTTGTTTTTAATTTAACTAAATCTACACACATGAAATATTTCATAGAATATTATCATGACTTTTCTTCCAAATTGAAATTTTGTAATCTACTTACATTACAAAAGAACGTATTCAATAGCTAACATCGAGTTGTCAATAGTATTGAACAAAAAAGTTATCCAACAATACATAAAATTCGTCGAATGTAATTTCTAACAAGAGATAAAGTAGTTCACAAAATACAAAATTCACCAAGTGCTCAACATTATACTATCATGGAGTTGAGTTGCCACCTATGATCCTTTTGCATGTGTAAAGGTATCATTTCATTCACCTACATAGATGTATAAAATGTATATAAATATATATGTTTATGGAAATATCAATAGTGAAAGAAACGAGATTCTTTATTAAATGAAAATAAATAGACTTAGAAAAAATTCATACTAATAGTCACTTTGTCAGAGGGCCATGCAACTGTACTACCCACAACTTCTTCAATGCATGTCATTTCTGATCCCAAGCAGCCGAAGATAACCAGGCAAAAGAGCAAACCAACCACTCAAAAAGCTGCAGTAAGCCAAAAAGAGAACTACCACTTTAAGTCCAAAAAAAAAAGAAAAAAAAAACCAAGTTAGGAGAAACAATGCTAAGTTCGCAACCTTAATGGCCAAAACATTGTGGATGTACTTAGATATTATGCAAATCAGGTAGATTTAAAATCACCTTAAAGGGAAACAGTATTTTCATCATGATAAAGAATTGAACAATTACTAATTATCGACTAATTATATTTGACAAATCACAACACAAAAGGTTAGATATTAGGACCTAAAAACATAGCTTAAACCTTCCAGAGATAAATTTCATCAGAATCAATAACATGTCTCATCTTTTGACCAACCAAAGTTTTTGCCGATGCATTAACTTCAGCAATCTTTTGAGCAGCAAAAGCTAGATGCAGATAAATGGAATAAGCTGGAAACATCAAAGCAAAGTTGCATTTGGGACAAGTTCCATAACAAGTATGTGGTAAAGGAGGAACTTTGAAAGCCATTAACTACCTTTTGAAGACATCAGAAGGTTTACACTTTCAACAATATCCAAAAAGACCTGTAGAGAGAACGTTCAGAATTTAGTTCATTGCTTTATTCATGCACGCAAAAAAGAAAGAATCATCATTTACCTCATTCTTTTTATACACAAGGCCTTCCCTTTGCCAACCAACAAGTAACTTGTAAACGTTGCATTTGGAACAGGTTTATCTGTAGGCTTTTTTACCCATAGGGTGAAAAAAGAAGCAAAATGAAAAGACATCAGTAAACATCACATATAAACAGGACATTTATTCCTCTCTAAAAAAAATATTTTTACTTGTTCTAGAAGAGAAAATTTTATTTATTTAGAGAAACTTCACGAAGTAAAAAAGGATGAGAAATCCTCTTAAGAAATATAGATAGTCAGCAAATTATAAAGTGTGAGAGAGAGATGTAGAATGAAATTGTAAGATACAACAATGTTCTGGCTAAGCTCCCTTAACATGCTCAAAATCTGGCTTATCCCACCAGGTTGTTGGAAAATACATATATTATCTAACCTTAGATGAGAATGGCGATCCTACTCCTTCCTGAGTGATATGTAGTTTTAGAATTTCGGACGAGAGGTTTTGTGGGTAACCAAAATCCATTATTTTTGCAATTGCAAGGCAAATATTAGTCCTCCACTCATTTCCATGACATAAAAGCCTCTAATTTACACACACATCTATAAGACAAACAAATCATGCCCCTAATCAATTTACCACAACCAGAATCTCTAAAGTAATAGACCGAACAAATTTGCTTGTCAAGTAATAAAAAAGTTTATCCAAAAGGATGAACCATTTGTCTAATCACTGTGATTGTGCAATGGAGGAAGTTTTCCTTGTTAATTTGGGATCACCTTCCGTTGTCCAAGAGCAATTGCAAATTGGGTTATGGAGATTCTTTCATAGTGGTTGAACAATAAAGCTAGAGTGCTTAAGAGATGTACTACTAGCCCCAAATATCTATAGAGCTGGAATATTGAACAATTTTTGGCCTCTAATTGATTTGGGTGTTTCTGCAAGTTCTTATTGGCCAAGGGAATCCCCTTCCACTATGAATGAAATTGTATAAGTAAAAAGAATACCATTGATAAAAGATCAATGATTGAGTTCATCACTTGAATAAACTGCTACCTTTACTCCACAGAAAAAAGGAAAAGCAGAAGAAGAAAAGAGTCAAAATTTAAAAAAAAACAAATTAAATATATCTATTTGACTTGAAATATTGTGGTTTAAAAAAACATTTAAGCCTTAAGTTTTATCTCTTATTCAAAGGCATATGAGTTTCTCCCCTAGACCAATCATGGTAATTGTTCATTAAGTTTTAGATCTCACCTGAGCTGCATATGATGAGCTTTCAGGTAGGCTTGGTTTCATTGAGGCCTTTGGGAATCTCAACTGAACATCTTCCCTGACATCAAACATGCAAAAACTGAGATTAACACTAGATAAAATCCAACTCTGACTGAACAACAAAATAAGTCCACTAGCCATAACGAAAATACATTTTTTCTTTCTGTCAATTTAAGGCCAAGCCTAACATATTACACAGTTCTTTTTAATAAGAGCACTATTACACAGTTACACATAAGGCATTTTCGGAAAATGATAGGTGACCTTTCATTTTAGTTTTTACCAATAGCTTTGAAGAACCAAAGAATTATCCCTTGGAATCTTAAACATTTGAGTAACATTAAGATGTTTTCTATAATTTGAGAATGGGAGTGAGTCCATGGGCCAACCGATATATAGATATCCAATTAGATCAATTGACAGATGGCAATTAACAAATAAAAAAGAGAGATTAAACTCTAAAGCATGGTCTACCAAATGATTCAGACGAACTTAAAAACAATTTTGAAAGAAAGCTTCATATTGATTGCCCAAGCAAAAAACACCAAAGAAAAGGGAAGACCAATAAGTTCTGACACACAAATATAGCGAGGGAAAGAAAACCAACACTACAAGTCTCAGATTCTAATATGTAAGAAAAATCACCACATGCATGCGTGAGATTGAGATGCGTAAGATATTTAGCTCTCTAAGGGCAGACAAATGATCGCAATGAGGTTGTAATAGAAGTCGAGACTCTAAGTTATGAATATGATAATGAGATAAACGTGAAGCACTAATATAAGATCGTGCCCACCCAAAATTCTAGTAGTGAAATCTCTTAAAGAGTAAACAAAAGCCTAAGACCACAGAAAGAACCACCACATTGGAAACATTTCAATATAAAAACCTCTAGTAGATGGAAGAATTCACTTCCAACAACACCTTTAATGACATCTAAAATTACTCAATATTATGAATTAGGTGCATTAGCATTATCATCCTTGTCTTTTGCAATAGAACTTTCCCTCAAGATCTATGAAAAATGAATCCTTCATACCTACTTGTTTTATCAACCCATCATATATTGAAGTTGAATTTGACATAATAAAGAAAAATGAAGAATACATAATAAAACACATGAAAAACTTCTAACAAGAGAGAAAAAGGGTGCAAAACACACACAAAGAGCTGAAAAGAACACCCAAACACCAACCAACCAAAATTGAAATTACAAGTTACCTTTATTTTTGGTAGTACAAGGCTAAGGATTGGGATCAACCAAATTGGTTTCTCTCCCCATCACCAATGTCTGTAAACATTCTAAATTTCCAAAGCTTCCAACATGTCCGGTATAATTTTGAAACATTTATCAAAAGTAACAACTCAGAAGCTTGCCTTCCAACTAGAAGAAGTGGAAAAAGATAAAATAAATGAAGGTTAGAACATAAATGGATGAAAATCCATGGTTGAAGGATTCTCAAAAGACATCAAAATGCAGAACATAAGACATGATGAAGCCATCAGCATTAATTTCAAAACACGACTACCATTTCTGTCAAAATACTTTTATGGTATGTACAAAACAACCCTAACATGAATTCTAGAATATGTAAATGATCAAAATTCTCAAATACATTATTAGTAAGCTATCGTTTCCTTTAAACTCAAGACTAACATAGTTTAGTTGTAGATCCTGCCAAAAAAAAAAAAAAAAAAAAAAAGAAAGAAGAAAGAAAAAGGAAATGCTATCCACATTTGCCAATATGTTCTTTGGTTCCAATCTAAACCAAGGCTCATTTGTCACTCTCTATCATTTACTAGTGAAAAAATCAGGCTCAACAAGAATAAGAACATCCCCCATTTCTATTACAAGCAGAGACACAAAACTTTGAAAATTGCAACCTATATAAGCACATTTCAACTAGAATGAAATCATCAAAGAAAAGGAATGAATACCATGTATAAGAGCAGTGAAATGCAACCAATCTTCATTAGGATAATCCTTTGTGATGGCCTCAATGCTCTGCAACAAGTGTTTGATTTGAGGCTCATCCCAACCAGGATTGCTCTCAACAACCACGTCATTGAGAAGCTTGCAACACTCCCATATGCCAATCTACCCTCGGTTCAGTGTTGGTGGTACTCTTTCCTCATCCTCTTCGCCTGTAAGAACAAATTCCACCATTTTCAATGATCTCTTGAAGAACAATTCGTTTGAGAATTTCAGCTGTAGAGCGAGGAGGGAAGAACGAGACAACGTCGTAATGAAAATAGCAGAATTTTGAAAAAAGGAAATTGCTTACGAAATCGTAAGTTTGATTTATGTGGTTGAGTTTGTAGAAATCCCAGAAAATGCTTACGAAATCGTAAGGAAATTAAATCGATTACGAATCTCTGCTTTTTGTAAGGAAACTAAATCGATTAAAAAAGATTGCTTACAAAATCGTAAGGAAATTAAATCGAAATCGTAATGAAAATAACAGAAATTGCTTGCCTTTCGCTTTCCGCATGACAACCCCTTCGATTTAGAAATTGAGAAGTTGAGAGATTGTTTTCCCATCATTTTTGCATATCGACAGTGATGAGGAGCGGGAGAGATGAGGTGTGGGTAACTCATCCTATAAACCATAACAGAAAAAGATGAAAGAAATTTCCAAAACCATAATGGAAAAAGAGGAGAGAATTTACAGAAAACACACCTGGAGCAAAGAGTAAGGAGATTGAACAGGAAGAAGATGAACTTGGGCTTCTCGACCTTCTGGTACCTATCCATGGCGCCTTGTGATTCGAATCTCATTTTCGTTAATGGGCGATTCGAGTTTGGGTTTTTTGACCTTTTGATACCTATCCATGGCGTCGTGCTTGAAAGAAAGCGATAGAGGGAGGAAGATGATGAGAGATAATCAGAAACCCTAATGGGCCAGAGAGGAAGAGAAAGGATGAGAGACGAGAGGGAAAAGAGAAAGGAAATCGAAGGGAGAGAGGGAAAGAGTATAAAGAGAAAGAAGGGGAAGACACGTTTCAAATTTCCCCTCGCGCGCGGGCTTTTAAAAAAGGATAATTGTAATGGGTGACAGATAAATAATTACAAATATAGCAATTTTAAAAAATATTTGCAAATATGGCAAAATTTTTGAATTAATTTTTTATATTCCTAAATTGCCCCTGTGTGCCCATCTTCTTCTTTCTCGTCAGTTTTTTTTTTTTTTTTTTTACTGATAGAAAGTCTTTTATTACTGATAGATTCTATCAGTGGTAGAAAAATTTTCTATCAGTGATAGAAAGATAGAATAAAGTTTCTATTAGTGATAGAAAGTTTCTATCACAAGTTTCTATCAGTGATATTTCTATCACTGATAGATTCTATCAGTAGTAGAAAAATTTTATATCGGCGATAGAAAGTTTCTATCACTAATATTTATATGACTGATAGATTCTATCAGTGGTAGAAAAATTTTCTATCAGTGATAGAAAGTTTCTATCACTGATAGAATAGAAGATTTCTATCACTAATATAAACTTTTTCTATCAGTGATAAAAGATTTCTATCACTGATAGGTTCTATCAATGATAAAAAAAACTTTTTATAGAAAATCATAGAAAAACTTTTGATAAAAAATCTTTCAATCCCTGATCACCCATAAAAATCTTTCTATTTCCGATAGAAATCTTTCTATCACCGATATAATCTATAAGTGATAGAAAAACTTTCTATCGCCGATAGAAAAGCTTTCTATCAGTGATAAAAGATTTCTATCACTGATAGAAATTTTTACTATTCTATCACTGATAGAAAGATATTCTATCAATGATAGAAAACTCATGATAGAAAATCTTTCAATCCCTGATAGAACCTATCAGTGATAGAAATCTTCTATCACTTATATAATTTTTTTCTATGAGTGATAGAAAAACTTTCTATCTCTATCACTGAGACTGATAGAAAAACTTTTCATGAGTTATAGAAAATCTTTCTATCACTGATATTTTTCTATCAGTGATAGAAGATATTTTGTTTCTATCAGCGATGGTGATACATGGTGAAATCGAGCATTGAAAAATAAAGCAAAAACGAACGATTATAGAAATCAAACACTGAAAAGCAAAAACCAAACACTGATAGAAAACCAAATAACAACAACCAAACACGGATAGAACACCGAACAAGTGATAGAAAAATATCTATCGCCGATATAATCTATCAGAAGTAGAAAAATTTTCTATCATATGATAGAATCTATCAGTGATAGAAAAACTTTCTATCAGTGAAAGAAAATATGGAGGGGTATTTTAGTAAATGCAACACACAAACTATTAGATTTTGCCATTTTTGCAATTTTTTTTGTGGGTTGCTAGATTTGCAATTATTTTGTCCCGTATTGCTATCCTTGCAACCGGCCCTTTAAAAAAATACTCTATTTTGATTTTTTTTTCTTTCTCTTTTCATAGCCTATATTGAAAAAGGCTATCATTTTTCTTGTAGTGTCTAAAAACTTAATAACAAACAAAACACTTGCCAAAAGAGATATGAGATGTCCAAATTGAAATAAAAGGACAATGTTGAAGAGATTGCAAGCCAATAAAAATTTCTACAAAGTCCTACTAGAAGAATAACTTTAAGTGGTAAGGATTTTACAAAGTATTAGGGAAAATATATTTCATTCACATAAGAGAATAACACATATATATAGGAATACAAGAAAACCCTAACTTAAGGAATGTACAATTACGATAAAGGACATAGAAACCAAATAACATATATCATAACACTCCCCCTCAAGTTGGAGCAAATATGTCAATCATGCCCAACTTGTTGCAGAGATAAGTAATCCTTGCTCCATTTAATGCTTTGGTAAGAATATCTCCCAATTGTTCTCCTGTCTTCACATATCCTGTGGACACCAGCCCTTGTTGTATTTTCTCACGAATGAAGTGACAATCCACTTCAATATGTTTAGTCCTCTCATGAAACACTGGATTAGATGCAATGTGAAGTGCAACTTGATTATCACACCACAATTTAGCTGGCATAGTAACACTAAACCCTATCTCCGTCAACAATTGATGTATCCATACTATCTCACATACAGATTGTGCCATAGCTCTATATTCTGATTCAACGCTCGAACGTGAAACCACATTCTGCTTCTTACTCTTCCATGAAACCAAATTGCCTCCTACAAAGACAAAATATCCAGAAGTTGATCTTCTATCTTCTTTAGATCCAGCCCAATCAGCATCTGAAAAGCATTCAACTTTTGTATGACCATGATCTTTATAAAAGATTCCACGCCCTGGAGCAGCTTTTAAGTAGCATAGAATTTGTTCTACTGCAGCCCAATGATCTACTGTAGGTGATGACATATATTGACTTACAATACTCACTGAATAAGCAATGTCTAGTCGTGTCACTGTTAGATAATTCAACTTCCCAACTAATCTTTTGTATCTTTCTGGGTCTTTAAATAATTCTCCTTCTTTGGTGAGTTGCAAATTTGGTATCATCGGAGTACTACATGGTTTAACTCCTAGTTTTCCTGTCTCAGATAACAAATCAAGTACATACTTTCGTTGTGACAAAAAGATACATTTCTTGCTTCTCATCACTTCAATACCCAAAAAATACTTTAGTGTTCCAAGATCCTTAGTATGAAATTGACCTTGAAGGAAAGTTTTGAGATAGGCTATACCTGATGTATCATTACCAGTGATAACAATATCATCAACATACACAACAAGCAAAGTAATACCATTCTCAGATCGTCGATAGAAAACAGAATGATCAGACGTACTCTTCTTCATTCCAAATTTCTCAAGTGCCTGACTAAACTTACCAAACCATGCACGTGGACTCTGTTTCAATCCATACAATGATTTTCTAAGGCGACAAACTTTATCACTCTCCCCCTGAGCAACAAATCCAAGTGGTTGCTCAATATAAACTTCCTCCTGAAGATCGCCATGTAAAAAGGCGTTTTTGATGTCTAGCTGATGTAAAGACCAACCTGGAGTAGCTGCCATGGAAAGAAACAATCGAATAGACGTTAGCTTAGCAACTGGAGAGAATGTATCAGAATAATCAATCCCATAAACTTGAGCATATCCTTTAGCAACAAGACGTGCTTTCAAACGAGCAACGGATCCGTCAAGATTGACCTTGATGGCAAACACACCCATTTACACCAAATGGCCTTCTTGCCTGCAGGACGAGATACTAAATCCCAAGTACCATTAGCATCTAAAGCATTCATCTCCTCAATCATTGCATTACACCAACCAGAATGAGATAACGCTCCATGAACAGAGTTAGGGATAGAGATAGAATCAAGGGATGTGATAAACGAATATGTGGGTGATGACAACTGGTTATAAGACACAAAGGAAGAAATAGGATAAGTACATGTGCGCTTACCTTTACGAAGGGCAATGGGAAGATCATCACTTGGTCCAAGATCAGATGTCGAAGAATCTTGTGGCATAGGACATGTGCCTGAAGGTTCCTGTGGTGGCCTCTTGGAGTATACCTGAGTAATGGGTGGACGAGGAGGGATAGAAATTGATGGGGAAGGACCATGGGATGATGATGGAGAGATAATCTCATAGATAAAGAGATCATCATCCTCCCCCTCACTCGGGCTTGACAATGACGGACTAAAAGGAGTATCTTCGAAAAAGGTAACATCTGGAGAAATAAGATTTTGTTAAGACTAGGACAATAGCAACGATATCCCTTTTGAACACGAGAGTAACCGAGGAAGATGCACTTCAAGGATTTAGGATCTAACTTGGTACGATGAGGATGAACATCTAGAACAAAACAAGTGCAACCAAAGATTTTTGGTTCAATGGGAAACAAAGGTTTGGTGGGAAAGAGTACACGATAAGGAATCTCACCATTAAGGACGGACGAAGGCATTCTATTAATTAAGAAACACGCTGTGGAAACTGCATCGGCCCAGTAAGGCTTTGGTACATGCACTTGAAAGGATAATGCTCTCGCGGTCTCAAGTAAATGCCTATTTTTCCGTTCAGCGACCCCGTTTTGGGATGGAGTGTCCGCACATGAAGATTGATGAACAATTCCATTTTTATATAGGAGAATAATAGTCTCTTATTCAAACATGAACAACTCAGGTCTTCTTATATAGGAGAAAGACCAATTACAATATAAGGAAAGAATAAAGGCAATAATGGCTAAATATTAACAAATAATATTTACACAATTATATAGACTAGAAATTCCAACACTCCCCCTCAAGCTGGTTTAAAGATGTCTTCCATAGCCAGCTTGTCAATCAGTTTATCGAATTGCTTCTTTGGAAGTCCCTTAGTTAGAACATCAACAATTTGCTCTGTCGCCGGAAGATAAGGGATACATATTTCACCAGTATCAATCTTTTCTTTAATAAAGTGTTTGTCAACCTCAATATGTTTTGTTCTATCATGTAGAACTGGATTGTGAGCTATAGATATGGCTGCCTTATTGTCACAATAAATTCGAATAGGCTTAGTCTGAGGGAACTTGAATTCTTCAAGTATTCTTTTGATCCATATGCCTTCACAGATTCCATGGGCTAAGGCTCTAAACTCTGCTTCAGCGCTACTTCTGGCCACTACATTCTGCTTTTTGCTTCGCCATGTGACTAGATTTCCTCCAACAAAGGAACAATAACCTGAGGTAGATCTTCTATCAGTAGTACTTCCAGCCCAGTCCGCATCTGTATAGACCTCTACTTGGAAGTGATTATTCTTTTTGAATAAAATACCTTTTTCAGGAGCTCCTTTTAAATATCGTAAAATCCTATAGGCAGCTTCAAAATGAGTTGGTCCTGGTGCATGCATAAACTGACTTACCATGCTTACAGCAAAAGCAATGTCTGGACGAGTATGAGACAAATAAATTAGTCTCCCCACAAGTCTTTGGTATCTCTCCTTATCCTTTATTTCTTCTTCTTTTGCTGCTTCTAATTTCAAATTAGGCTCAATAGGAGTTTCAGCAACTCTGCATCCGAGTAATCCTGTTTCTTCAAGTAAGTCAAGGACATATTTTCTTTGATTTACAAAGATACCCTTCCTTGATCTTGCAAATTCCATCCCAAGGAAATATTTTAATATTCCCAAGTCCTTAGATTTGAAACTCAGTTGCAAGGTTTTTCTTGAGATCAGTTAGACCTACTTCATCATCACCTGTGAGAATAATATCATCAACATAGACAATCAAGATAGAGATTTTATTATTCTCAGAGTGTTTATAAAATATAGTATGGTCAGCTTGACTTTGAAGAAACCCATAACCAGACACAACTTTTCCAAATCGTTCGAACCAAGCTCTTGGAGACTGTTTAAGGCCGTATAGAGATTTCTTTAACCTGCAAATTTTATTACTTCCAAGTTCCCTTTCAAAACCTGGTGGTAAATGCATAAAAACTTCTTCCTCAAGGTCGCCATTGAGAAAAGCATTTTTCACATCAAGTTGGTAGAGAGGCCACTCTGAATTAGCTGCAAGAGACAACAGAACTCGAATAGAGTTAATTTTAGCAACTGGGGCAAACGTTTCCTGATAATCAATCCCATATGTTTGGGTGAAGCCTTTAGCTACTAATCGGGCCTTATATCTCTCAATACTACCATCTGCATTGCATTTTATGGTAAACACCCATTTACAACCCACTGGTTTCTTATCATTTGGCAACTCAACTATTTCCCAAGTCCCATTTTGTTTTAGAGCATTCATCTCCTCCATAACTGCTACTTTCCAATTTGGATCTTCTAAAGCCTCATGTATATTCTTTGGAACAAACAAATCATTTATCCTAGAGGTGAAGGTTTTATGACTATTTGACAAATTATGATATGACATGTAGTTTGCAATAGGATATTTGGTACAACTTCGAGTACCTTTTCTAATTGCTATGGGAATATCAAGATCAGAAACAACTGGCAAAGTATTTTGAATAGTTGAAGTAGGAATGGAAGAAGGATTACCAGATTTTCCAGTTTCAATCGTCGGAGTCTCAGATTGGTTCTGTGAAGGATCAACTATTTGGTCTCGGTTCCTCTGATTGAATTTTCTTCTAGTATAAAACTTAAACTCAGAAACATTATGTAGTATTTCTCCCCCTGATTGAGAAGTTTCTATACTTGGCACCAAAGGACTAGTATCATCAGGACAAATAAGGTTAGGAAGAGGAGTAGAAATATCCCAAGAGTTATCTTCCAAATTTGGTTTCTCCCCTTGAAGAGAACTTTGGGTAAAATATGGTTGATTTTCTAAAAAAGACACATCCATGCTCACAAAACATTTTTTTGTCTGAGGATCAAAACATTTATAGCCTTTTTTATTTGAAGAATAACCCAAAAAAATACATTTAACGGCTCTATGATCAAGTTTTGACCGAAAGTGGCTAGGGATGTGAACATAAGTAGTACACCCAAAAATTTTGAGAGGTAAATCAGAATATAAGCGAGATTTTGGAAAAACATTTTTAAAGCAATCAATGGGAGTTTTAAAATTCAATATCTTACTAGGCATTCTATTTATTAGATAAGTAGCTGTGAGAATTGCTTCCCCCCATAAATATTTTGGAACATGCATGGAAAACATTATAGCACGAGCTACTTCAAGTAAATGCCTATTTTTTCTTTCAGCAACACCATTCTGTTGAGGAGTATCTCGACAAGTAGATTGGTGAACTATACCTTTATCTTTTAAAAACTCACCAAAAGATTCATTAAAATATTCAGTTCCATTGTCAGAGTGTAAAATGCAAATTTTGGTTTGAAATTGAGTTTCGATCATATTGTAAAAAGTTTTAAAAATGTCTTTCACCTCAGATTTCTTTTCCATTAAGTACACCCAAGATAGACGAGTATGGTCGTCAATAAAAGTAACAAACCATCTTTTCCCACTAAGAGTCCTAATTTTAGAAGCACCCCAAACATCACTATGAATTAAATAAAAAGGTTTGGAAGCTTTGTAAGGTTTAGGTAAATAGGTGGAACGATGATTTTTTGCTAAAATGCAACTTTCACAGGCAAATGAGGAGCAATCAAATCCCTTAAATAAGTTTGGAAATAAATGCTTGAGATAAGGAAAACTAGGATGCCCTAACCTAAGATGCCAAAGCATAATTTGTTCTTTACCAGAAAGAGAACTAATACTACTGAAACCCTGAGTTACTTTATTACTAAAAGAACTTTCATCAAAGTAGTAAAGGCCATCAAGCATCCTAGCACTCCCAATCATCTTCTCCGATTCTTGATCCTGAAGAATACAATGAGATTCAAAGAATATAACACGACAATTAGAATCTCTAGAAAGTTTGCTGACAGATAAGAGATTACAAGCTAATTTTGGAACATGTAAGACAGACTGTAGAGAAATATTTTCAGTCAATTTAATAGTTCCTTTTCCTGCAACGGAAGAAAAACTGCCATCTGCAATTCGAATATTTTTTTCATTAGAATAAGAAGGAGAATATGAGTTAAAAAAGTGGGAGGTACTAGTCATATGGTCAGAAGCTCCGGAATCGATAATCCACGGAGAGGAAGTACCACAAGAAAAAGCTCGCGAATAATTACCTGTTTGTGCCAATGAAACACAAGAATTATTAGATGATAAATTGGTTGGTAGCGGTTTTAAGATTTGATGAACTTGCTCCTTAGACATGATAAAGTAATGAGAGAATGAGAAATAATAGAGTATAAACCAAGTTACATAAACAGTAAACCAAACCAATAGTGAACCGAACCAATCAAGTAGTGGATTCAGCCGAACCAATCAAGTAGTGAACCGAACCAATACCATGGATTGGACCAAACCCACGAAGAACCACGGTGGAAAAAAAACCTTCGAGTAAGGAGATGAAAAATCAAAGGGTTATGCAGCTGCGTGATTCAGCCGAACCTCGTTCTTGGGTCGCAGTGTTTGACTAAATATATGGGTCGCGGAGGATTGTTGGTCGCGGTGGAAGCTGGACGGCAACAGTGATGGAAGAAAAACCACAAAATTGTGCGTCTTGGGTCGCGGTTGGCTGGCAGCGGAAACCCACGAAGGAAGAAAACCCACGAAGCAAAGCGCGTTGGCTGAATACGGAAGAAAACCCACGAAGCAAGATAGACGCGCGTTGGCTGAATGCGCGTTGGCGGAAGAAAACCCACGAAGCGTTGGTTGTGCGTCTGGTAGAAACAACAGACGCGGTGGTGGGTTTTGCTCCGGGCTGCGGCGGTGATGAACGAACAGAGAACAAGATGATTTAGCAACGGAAATGTATGGGTGAAGGTAGAACACGAGACCACCGACGTCAGAAGTAGGATGCACCAATCAAGAATGGCGGCTAGGGTTCCGACGGCGGCGGCGGCTAGGGTTTAAAAAAAAAATATGGTGTTTAGGGTTTTGAAACGGCTAGGGTTTAACCTTGCTCTGATACCATCTTAATTTTAGGAGAATAATAGTCTCTTATTCAAACATGAACAACTCAGGTCTTCTTATATAGGAGAAAGACCAATTACAATATAAGGAAAGAATAAGGATAATTATAATGGGTGGCAACATGAAGGTAAATAATTACAAATATAGCAATTTTTAAAAATATTTGCAAATATGGCAAAATTTTTGAATTAATTTTTTATATTCCTAAATTGCCCCTGTGTGCCCATCTTCTTCCTCGTCAGTTTTTTTTTTTTTTTTTTTTTTTTTTTTTTTTTTTTTTTTATTGATAGAAAGTCTTTTTATTACTGATAGATTCTATCAGTGGTAGAAAAATTTTCTATCAGTGATAGAAAGTTTCTATCACTGATAGAATAAAGTTTCTATCAGTGATATTTCTCTCACTGATAGATTCTATCAGTGGTAGAAAAATTTTCTATGGGCGATAGAAAGTTTCTATCACTAATATTTCTATGACTGATAGATTCTATCAGTGGTAGAAAAATTTTCTATCAGTGATAGAAAGTTTCTATCACTGATAGAATAAAAGATTTCTATCACTAATAGAAACTTTTTCTATCAATGATAAAAGATTTCTATCACTGATAGGTTCTATCAGTGATAAAAAAAACTTTTTATAGAAAATCATAGAAAAACTTTTAAAAAATATTTCAATCCCTAATCACCCATAAAAATCTTTCTATCACCGATATAATCTATAAGTGATAGAAAAACTTTCTATCACCGATAGAAAAGCTTTCTATCAGTATAAAAGATTTCTATCACTGATAGAAATTTTTACTATTCTATTAGTGATAGAAAGATATTGATAGAAAATCTTTCAATCCCTGATAGAACCTATCAGTGATAGAAATCTTCTATCACTTATAGAAATTTTTTCTATGAGTGATAGAAAAAATTTCTATCATTCATAGAAAATCTTTCTATGAGTGATAGAAAAACTTTATATCTCTATCATTGAGACTGATAGAAAAACTTTTCGTGAGTTATAGAAAATCTTTCTATCACTGATACTTTTCTATCAGTGATAGAAGATCTTTTGTTTCTATCAGCGATGGTGATACATGGTGAAATCGAGCATTGAAAAATAAAGCAAAAACGAACGATTATAGAAATCAAACACTGAAAAGCAAAAACTAAACACTGATAGAAAATCAAATAACAACAACCAAACACTGATAGAACACCGAACAAGTGATAGAAAAATATCTATCACCGATAGAATCTATCAGTAGTAGAAAAATTTTCTATCATATGATAGAATCTATCAGTGAAAGAAAATTTCTATCACTGATAGAAAATCTTTCTATCACTGATAGAATCTATCAGTGATAGAAAAACTTTCTATCAGTGAAAGAAAATCTGGAGGGGTATTTTAGTAAATGCAACACACAAACTATTAGATTTTGCCATTTTTGCAATTTTTTTTGTGGGTTGCTAGATTTGCAATTATTTTGGCCCATATTGCTATCCTTGCAACCAGCCCAAAGAATAAAGGCAATAATGGCTAAATATTAACAAATAATATTTGCACAATTATATAGACTAGAAATTCCAACATACACAAATAAGAACCAAACATGTGAGAAAAATATTCACCGGCATTATCAGTGCGCAAAGCTTTCAAAGACACATTAAACTGAGTTTGGACTTCAGCATGGAAAACACAAAAGTGAGAAAGTAACTCAGAACGATTTTTCATTAAAAATAACCAAGTTAGACGAGAGTAGTCGTCAACAAAAGTAACAAAATAACGAAATCCAGTTTTGGACAATACTGGACACGGACCCCAAACATCAGAATGAACTAATTCAAAGAGAGCAATAGCTCGTTTATTGACTCTAGGACTCGAGCTAAGACGATAAAATTTAGCAAACTGACAAGACTCACAATTTAAAGACGACAAAGACTGAAAAACGGGATAAAGCTTCTTCAACACAGAAAAAGAAGGATGACCCAAACGACAATGAATTTCAAATGGGGAGGCAACTCCAGAACATGCCACAGTTTTCGGTAGTTGGTGATCAAAGATGTAAAGACCTCCAGACTCATATCCTTTACCAATAATCTTCTTCGTCATACGATCCTGAAACAAGCAATAGCCAGGAAAAAAAAGAGATAAAACAATCAAGGTCACGAGTGAGTTTACTTACAGAAATCAAGTTAAAAGAAAGTTTAGGCAAATGTAAAACAGAAGACAAATGAAGAAAAGGCGTGAGATCAATGGTGTCATAACCAAGAACAGATGATGTTGATCCGTCTGCCAAAGTGACAGTCGGAGTAAGTGCAAGTGACAAAGAGGTAGAAAATAGGCTAGAATTACCTGTCATATGGGCTGTGGCACCAGAGTCTATGACCCATTTGGTAGAGGATGTAAGAAGACAATGATTTTGATTACCTGATGCTGACGCAACAATAGTTGCAATAGGATTCGATGAAGATGATGCTTGCAATGATTCCTGATACAACTGGAATTTAGCAAACTCATCTGCAGAAATGGAAACTGACTTCTCAGGTGTATCACTAGTGGAAGCAATCTGAGCAAACTGAGGCCTATATCCCCTACTTAACAACTTTCTACACTCACGTTTTATATGGCCAGGCTTCCGACAATAGTTGCATACAATCTCCTGTCGTCGATTATCATAACTAGTTCTCTGAGTATTAGTGTTCGTTCCTTGATGAACCTTAGAGTCATTATTTCTACTAATCAAAGCACTGTTAGATTGAGGGACAAACGAACTGATTTGATGACTTTCAATACGGAGAACTCTACTGAAGACTTCTTCCAAAGTAGGAATTTCAGAACCAGAGAGAATTTGTGATTTCGCCATCCCAAGTTCAGGTTGAAGTCCATTAAAAAATATCATGACGACCATCTTTTCTCGCTGAGCTTGTTGAACCTTTATATCAGTGGTAAATGGGAATAACGTACCAAGCTCTGCACATGTCTTCTTAAACTGCATGAAGTAATTCGTCACTGATTGTTCTTTCTGAGCTGCATGAAAGAAGGCCATGGAAACATCATACATTCTGTTAACTTGCTCTTTACCTGAGTATAAAAACTCTGTGAATGCTAGTAGTTCTTTCACCGAATCACAATGATTAAATAAACCAAGTATCTCGTTTTCTATAGAATTCTTTATTCCCAAGTACAAGCGAGCATCATCTCTAAGCCAAACCTTATTCTTTGTGTCATCCTCTGGCGGATCCTCAGTGATATGGTCATCCATCTCAGTGCTTCGTAGATAAAACCGAATTGTACAACTCCATTCATAGTAATTGGAGCCATTTAGCTTATGTTTTGTGAACTTCGAAGAAAGGGGAACTCCATTAGATATGACCAAAGGTTTCAACTCAGCCATTGGTAGCTTAAAACCGCTGAAAAACCTCAATAAACCACAAAAACAGAACTGAATCGCAAAAAAACAGCTTGATACCGAAGAAAACTACACAACCCGAGACCAAAAAATGTGATATTCTGAAATCTAATCACACAGGCTGGCTGAAAATCACGAGGCGAGACGAACCCAGGCGGCGGAAACGGAAACGGACGGCTCACGCGCCGACGGATGCAGATTCCTTCGGCGACGCGTGTGACTCACGCGCGGCGTTTTCCGACGATCGGCGACGGCGCTTCCACTCTCCTGACGGCGGCGCTCCTTCCTAGGTAGGTGGTGACGACAAACGGCCACTCAAACGAGGTGACCCAAACTACAAACCCTAACCCTAGAGGAAAACCCTAGCCGCCAAGGAGAGAATTCTAAAACCCTAGACGCTCTGATACCATGTACAAAGTATTAGGGAAAATATATTTCATTCACATAAGAGAATAACACATATATATAGGAATACAAGAAAACCCTAACTTAAGGAATGTACAATTACGATAAAGGACATAGAAACCAAATAACATATATCATAACCGGATAAGTATAAATACCCAATCAAGATCTGTATGCTTGAGAGCAACATGATCATTACAAACAATTGTATTCTCCATGGTAAACAATCTCACTGGCATACATTGAACAACGACTTGGTCAGGCAGCTAGGCTATTTCTCAAGTGCTGAAGTTCTTCAAAAAGCAAAGAATAGGAGCATAATGTCAATTAGATAATAATTTCACAATACACATCCTCATCACATACGAACATAAATTAAGAACATTTAGAAGAGTTTCATGAAAGTCAGAACAAACTTAATTTCACAATGCATCTTAGCTAAAGAAACTTGTATAAACAAAAATTTAATAATGATGAACCTAAATGGATATCAATGAGAGCTAGAGTATGCACACCTTACAACGTCCTCAAATCTGTACTACTGAATCCATGTTGTCAATCAGAATGTTTGGTATCTTCCAAGAGCCATGGTCCAGACCCTAAAATTCATTAGAATGACAATTTCCTTCTTACATAAAAGTCATAAAAGAGATTCATGAAGTGAAGTACCAGAACCTTGAGATGCATACTTGATAAACACCGACACAGCACCAGCCCAACAACATGCAAATTATAACATGAGAGACATAACAACATGTGAAAGTCAACCATAATTCCAGAAAATGATTCAGAGCATGAATATAACACAAACCATCAACAATCAAGAATAATTGTTCTCAAGGAGCAATCTAAAATGTGGATTTTGCAAAGGCAAGCATTTCAGAATTCATAAGAGAATTATCAATTAGGCACAATACCTATCATGACATGTGATAATATAAGGAAGGAAATCTTTAGATGTGAGAACTATTATATCTTACTAAAACAATTTTTTAAAAAATAAAGTAGAGCAATAAACACCAAAAACTTTTGCACTTGTTTAACTCATTCATGCACACGGACAGATCAATTACTCCCATAAATGCAACTCTCACCTTGCTCTTCGCCATCTCGTAAACAACTCCCATACCTAATCGAATAAAAAACAAACTAAAACCACATCGCAATACAGATTAAAGATCGATAACTAGAAAACACACCATATCAAACACGAACAATCAAATTAATGGCGCTGGACAAAAGATAACTCAGAGGATAAACTGAGGGTAGCAACAGTGAAAATGCACAAGGTCTCCATAAGTCTCCCTTTCTCAAGTTCTCAGAGAACTCTGCACAAAGAAAGGGAAAATGCACAAGATCTGGTGAAAAAACACACTCTCGCACAATGCTAAGTTGAAGAAAGCAAAGCTGAGGCCGAGTCTTGTAACAAGAAAGTGACAAGGGAAATGAGTATCCCAAATTCAAATTAAAGCCTTGAAAATTACAACACATATAAAGAGAGATTAAGAGGGAAGCGGAAGACTATCCATTGGAGAATATTGTCAACTTTGGGCCTAATTAAATTTGTATGGATTTGCTTATTCGTTTGAACTCTAGAAACCATTCAAAATCTATGGAGCGTCGTCAAAAAGTACTAAAGAACAAATGAAACAACTAAAATTTAAAGCTATTCGTGAAACAAGAAATTCATATATTTAGCCCCCGTTTCATCACCATTTGTTTTTGGTTTTTGAAAATTATGTTTGTTTTATCCCAATTTCCTAACCATGATTTTCATCTTTGTCAAGAGCACATTTGAATTCCTAAGCCAAATTTCAAAAACAAAAACAAGTTTTTGAAAACTACTTTTTTTAGTTTTCAAAAATTGACTTGGTTTTTTAAAACATGGAAAGAATGGATTAGAAGAAGAAGAAGGAAAAAAAAAAAAAAGAAAAACTTGTAGGTGGAAGTAGTATTTATAAGCTTAATTTTCAAAAATTAAAAACCAAAAACCAAATAGTTATCAAACGGGATTTAATATTTCCAGCTGCTTTTGCAAAGTCAAGAAACTGTTTTCAGTGTACAACTAGCATATAGTGTTTGCCAACAATCACATCAAAATGTGTGTAATTGAAATTTTAAAATGAGAATCTAAAAGATTTTTTCAACCTATGGATACACAAAAATCATGTGTTCTTGTTAAAACATTGATAGTCAAGAACAAACAATAAAACTCCATATTTCTCTCTATACATAAATAGTCTAAGAACAAATATCGGTACTCTAAATGGATAGATTTGGAAGCAAAATACCTTTCCAGAAGAACTTCATATTTCTCCCATACATAAAAGAACTCATGGTGTGATGAATTAGTTTTCGGAATACCCCAACAAAACCTACAAATGTGAAGCTATAAAGCACAAGAAATTGAAAGGCAATTAATGCGAAGCTATAAACCACACAACAATAAGGCCTCATTTGATAACCATTTCGTTTTTGGTTTATGAAAATTTAGCTTATAACACTACTTTCCCCATGACTTTCTTTGTTTTGTTATCTACAACCTTCCCATGTTTTCAAAAACCAAGTCAAATTTTGAAAACAAAAAAAAATAGTTTTCAAAATCTTGTTTTTGTTTTTGGAATTTGACTAAGAATTCAAGTGTCTACTTAACAAAAATGGAAATCATGATAAGGAAATTGAGAGAAAAGAAGCATACTTTTAAAAAACCAAATAGTTATCAAACGGGGTCTAAGTTTTTAAATTCAACTAGAAGTCTCGCTCACATGCAGGCAGTAAAGCAAGAAAAAAATGGCTAAAATCTTCCCTATTATCATGGCACAAGACACACCAAGACAGGGAGGTTCCTTCTTTGCATTTTGTTTTGCAGAAAATGTCTGCACTAACCCCAAGTCCTAGACTCTAGAGACATCAAGGGTTCAGTTTTTTTCATTGTATTTTATCAGCCGCTTCTAGCCCAATTAGTAGGAGAGTTTGTGCAATCACCTCTTTGGAATTTTTGGCCTTCCATATCAACTTGATAAGATTTTTCTTAGATCATACAAGTGAGATTTAATGGAATAAGCTCCAAAGCTTTCCAATTTCCATAAGATAGAATCTTATCGACAAACCATGAAGATTTACCTGAATTGGCCAACTCACTTTTCCCTCCAATCGAAGTGTTAATAGGATTCATTACCAACTTTAATCTCCAAAAGATGAAGGAAATTGAGTAAACCCTAAACCCTAAAAAAAAAAAAAAACCTGCTCAAAAGCAAATCTCCATACTCATATTTAGACCAGTGCCACGTTTCTCTCCTTCATATTACCAAAGCCAAGAGCCCCTTCCCTTCTTCCTAAATGAGAAAAACACTTTTCCAAAACAATCGAACGTCACACTCTTTATGATTTCCTTCCCAAGTGGATTGCTAAAAGCCCACTTTAAGCCCAAACAATCGTTTGTTGGAGTTCAAATAACCTTAGACCTGCAAATTTGGTGCCGAAAGAAAATGGGTAATCAAATTCACAATCGAATAAGCATGGGTCATACCAAATCTTACTAGAAGGGTCTGAATCCTTGCTAAAACGTGTTTGAAATGATTTGAATTCACAAACCCAATCTCCTAAGGCTATGGGTAACCGAATAAACATATGTCATCTTCTCTTATAATGTGTATTAATAACTTGCTTGTTACTTGCTATTTAGGCTTCATGCATCAAATTAAGACATGAGTTTTGACATATTGTGTGATTCCAAGTTTCAAATATGATGAAGCTGGAAAAACATTGGAAAAACATTAGAACAATATAGCAAACGCAAACCTTTCATGATTCCTGGACCTCCCAACCAAAGTTCTCCTTTCTGGCTAGGAGGTAAGGCCTCTCCAAATGTTGGATCCACTGTCTTGGCTTCAACACTTTCAGCTAGGCGGCCAACTAAACTTGTGTTCTTGCTTTCCCCACGCCTCAAAGCCCGTGCTACAACTGTACTCTCTGTCAAGCCATATCCCTAACCTACCGAACAAAAGATTTAATAAATAACATGATGCAACAAGTGATGAGAGATTTTATTGATGATCTTTTTAAAAATTGTATTACAAAAGACTGCAGTCCCCTTTATATACAAGTATGAGAGCTGGAAAATAAGCCTAATTTGAACATAACAAATCCTAACATCTTAGGTAAAAGAGAATAACTGTTGGTAACTTTTCAACTTAACAGAAAAGTTACCATTGGGTAAAAACAAGAATACAAATAATAAACTTTCAAGAAACTAAACAAATCATAAAAGTCTTCCAAGAAATTAAGCAAAGATGTCCTGCATCAAACCCTTCCTCCCAAAATAAAACTTGTGTTTGAGTTAATCATGCAAAGAAAATTCATCAGGAGCATGGTATTGGGAGATATCCGCCACATTGAATGTATTGCTAATACGCAAAGATGGAGCAGGGGCTATAAGGATAAGGCATAGAGGAATCTCTAATTTGAGAAAACCCCCCAAAATAATAACGTTGTATTGAAAGAACTTTGATCTTACTGATAATCAATAAATTAAATTGTGAACTTCTGGACTTTTTGTAACAAACGAATTTCACTTCCATTTCATTTAGATTAAACTAACAAAAAGGAACTTAGCAAATCCAAATAGCTCACTCTGTTTGAGTAAAAAAAGAGTCTCATATTACAGAGTAAAGTTATGACAACAAAGGCAAGATAACAACAGGGGTGGCTAACGCCTTCCCAACTTCCAGAGGTCTTGCGCCTCCCCGTCCAACAGCCAACCTTGGCACCTTGGAGACTTAATCTACGACGATGTAGGTTCGGAAGAAGTTGAAGACGGAGCAGACATTGAAGGTGCCAATCCCAACGGTGCTGAACCTGAAGATGCTCCTCCATGGGACTGAGGGGTAGAGCCTGGTGGTACAGAATGCTGTTGATATTGATGGGTACCTGGAAGGGGCTGGGGCGGGGGTGGCATGCTCGAATGATAAGGAGCATACGGTGGATAATGTTGCACGTACCCATACGACCGATAAAATTGTTGTTGATATTGTGCAGGTGGTGGTGGGTGCATTGTGTGATATGGAAATTGATGTCCCTGTTGCTGCTGGTGCTGGTGTTGTTTCTCTGGACCCAGTATAGTTTCAGTTGAACCTGCAGGTCCATTAGGGGGCTCCCCCGCATCGTGAGTCGATACCAGAGCTCCCATTCTTTGAGGGTCCATCGAGGGGTAGAATGCTCTCTCTTGCTGAGGTGGTGGTGGTGGAATATTGAAGTAGTGCATAGCTTGAGGTTGATCATGAGTTCCTGGAGGGTGTAATTGGTTGTGCTGCTGCGAGATAACTGCACGCGGCAACATCCCACTGTGAGCCACTGCTGCTTGCTTCGCTTCATCAGAACCTTCTGACTCGGGTTTTGGTGCTTGAGGTCTACCCCACATTAATTTCAACCTAAGGCCCTTTATTACCAGCTTGTTAGAAAGCTCTTCTGCAGCCTTCTCTGCACCTTCTCTGGTGGTGTAGGTTACAAAAGCACATGCCCGCTGTAGCACCATTCTGATGGATTCAATTTCACCATGAGCGTAAGAGTTGTCCCGAAGATCTTGCTCGGTGACTCGAGCATCAAGTCCACCCACATACAAGGTTCTAATACTCTCATCCTCTGGAGGTTCTAGAGAAGGCATCTCTCCAGCCTTGTTAAGAAGCTTCAGTGCAACTGGATCATTAACCCTGAGGAGTTAGAAAAGAAAGTAATCTCATTAGCAAGATGTGGCACGTTCAGAAACATATGTGTGATAAATGCAATTATTAACATTCTTGCAAATAGAAAACCGAAATGTGAGAATGAAATATAATTCAGTCATCTATTTTGGTTTTATGATCGGCCTGTGACCATCTAATTAAATTCAGCACTACATATTTTAGAAAAAAATATTACTTCTTTTTGACTTCACAAGTCAGAATATCCTCATTGAGATGAAAGAACAAATACCAATATCATCAATACTTTTCTTACTTCTCATCATCAAAGCTTGAGAAATTAGCATAGGAAAAACCTACAACTCAGAATTATACCAACAATCTAACAGCTTAGCTAGAGAAGAAATCACAATTAGAGAAACAAGACTCGCAGCAACTAATGAAAACCAGTCATAGTTAGGGACTGTTCAAATAACACTTGAACAGTGAAACACTTTTAACAGTTTTCCTACAGCTTTTCTCAGGCTTTCTCATTGGGATATCCAAAAATTAGATAATTATCCAAAACAAAAATAAAGTTGCATATGCTACTATTTTTGTCCATACAATTGTTTCTGATCTAAAAACAATCATTATTACAATGCAAATAAAAGGTTGTTCATAGAGAAAGACAACGGTAGGCCGATGGAGGAAAAGGTGGTTCGATCCAGTATCAATCGAAAGAGGACTGTAAATTGTGTTCTAATGAAAGAGAAGAAAAAAAGGTTGGAGTTCACAATTATCTGCATGGATAAAACAGAGGGTAAAGCAACCTAACGGCAGGAAGAGGTGCAAGAACTAAAGTAGCTAGCTAGCACTAAAAGTAGATTTTTTATTCAATGGCCACTTGTTTGTAAAAGAAAAACCTAATGGGAGAGGCTCGCTCACAAAGAGAAGAGATTTAAAAATTAAATTAAATTAAAAAATAATAATAATCTATAAGAAGAAGTATTAACATAAGAAACATATATTAATAATGAAGATCAACAAAAGAGTTTTGGTGGTGGTGGTGAGGAGTTCACAAGAGACCGCCCCACCCCACCCCACCCCCACCCAACCACACACAAAAATCAGCCAAAATAAGGAATAAGCGTGCATTGCAAAAAAAAAAAAAAAAAGGTACATATATAGATGTTCACGATCTGACAATAAACATATTTGATAAGCAGATTAAAAAGAGAGCAGAGCAATCAACTTTGTCAAGCAGTCGAGGGAAGGCTACAAAAGTTTAATTAAGAAGCTTAGTTTAGAAGGAGGAAAATTTTGATAGGAGAAAAGCTATAATGGGTGATGAGAAATCAATCCAACAAAACCAAGGGGGTTACAAGGTTGAGATTGTCAAAGGCTTGACAGAATATGTATTTTAATGTCTCATCTCTGGAAACATACCTCAACTCCCACTAAATAGTAAATACTAATTTAAAAAGCCACTGATCAATCGCTTACATATGAATAACTGAGCAAATATCCCTGTTTTCCAATAAATGATTAGTTTTGGAAGACTATACTTCATATGGTATATAAAGCTCAAAATATGCAACCCAAGATGATGACTGTAAAAAATCATAGAGAGATTTGGGTGGTCAGGGACAAAGATTAGACATACAACAGCTAACCATTCAAAAGAAATAGATCAACCATACCCATAATAACGATCCTTTATATTTTGCTGGGACAATTCTCCAGTTTCAGGCATCTCATGTCTGTAAGGGCATTCAGAACCTCTAGTGCATTCACCCCTAATATAGAAACTACAAACATGTGCACGATTCCTCTTGTAATAAGGTGTAGTTCGTTGAAGCTTCAGAATAGTATCGTTTGGCCTTGCCTTTCCATATGAGGACTCATAATCAATACCAGCTCTAGCCTGCATTGTCAACATTGAATTGAATTAGCACAAAGCAAGTAAGCAACAACAAAGCTGCAAAGACATGCTAAAGCAATCAAATTGAAATGTCTACAATTACTCTAATCTTCATCAAATTTATTTCATTCTATATGTAAAACTTGTAAAATATTTTATATGCCACATAGGACACTTTTAGGGTATAAATCCATGACCATCTATTTAAATTCAATAGCCTTTATCAATTTTCTCGTGTTATCTCTTATTCAAATTAATAAAATCACATCTCTCCTTGTCCGAGTGTCTAATTTTTCATTGTTGAAAATTTCATCCTCCACCATATTTGTAATTCCATGTCCATCAAGGCTTATCAATAGAAGCTTAAATGGTAGGGTAACCATAATGTCTTCTCCCGCAACATTCTAAAAGATGGCACCAACAACTACAAGGAATAATCATCCTATAATTGAACAAAAATTTCAGCAGAAAGTGCATACCTTCCGATCATGCTCCTCGGCAAAATATTCTCTATTCACATCACTCTTAGGAATAGCATCGTTGGAGTTGATAGACAATGCAGTATCTCGAACCTGAACTGGTAAGCCATATTCAAGGTCCAAAAGGCAAACTTGACATACATTTTTTAACTTACTACATGTCTGGCAAATCTCTGTTTTCTTATATCTAGCGTCACGTCCAGGCCTCCACCTGAAAACTGTAAATGGACGTGTGCAAATTTTGCATTCTTTATCATAATCAGCTTTCGTCTGCATTCAAATATAGCATTCATTTAATCAAAGTAATCTCTAAAGCAAATACTAAGCCATGAATTAAAAAAAAAAAAAAAAAAAAAAAAGAGCACGATTCCAGCAACCATCATCCATTACTCTCTCTCGCAAATTTCACGTTAGTGAATACATAAAATCTATAAACAGTTAACAGAAACCATCTGGGTCCATGATCAAACAGGTACATCAATTTAGAGAAGAACTCATTCGAACATTCATATACTTAATTGTGAACTTCTGAACGCAATTCAAGAACGGGTTGGAAGTAACTCGTGGGGTTGGGGTACTGACGTTAAACAACATAGAAGAACAAACGTACCATGCGAACATAGGGGTTATCGCCGAGGCAAGATTCGCAAATGATGGGGAAATCAGAGCGCTCCCATCCATCAGCTTCCAGATCCCTCAGCAACCGATGCGCCATGGAAAATTATTCTGGAGCTCGACTCTGTTCTGGCCGCCTTGAGTGGAACTATGAAGAAATCAGTCAACTCCTCGAAATCCCTCCATCAATGACTGAGTTTAGGGCCCAGGGAGGAAGGGCAAAGAATGAATTCGAAATCGAAAACGAGAGGAGATAGTTCTGTAGAAATGCACAATTGTTCACCATGGGGTGTTCGAGAATTGAAATCTAAAAAAAAAAGACCTTACCTTGCAACTGCCGAGACCGAGAGAGGAGAGACGGCGATGAGGACTGAGGGAGAAGGAGAACAGAGAGACCGAGGGAGATGAGAGAGACGACGTGACGATGAAGAAGAACTCAGAACAGAGAAGAGAGTGAGAGACGGCGACGCGACGGCGAGACGACGGCGACCTTGTGAGTTGTGAGAGACTAGAGTTAGGCTTTGTTTGGCGCACGGAATTATAAGAAATGAATTTAAATTTTAGGATTTGAAAAAGATGGAATTTATTTCAAATTTCTATTTGCGTTCGAAATCAAATTGATTTTCAACTATTAAAATTAAAATCTCTTGTTTAGATATTCATGATAAATGAAAATAAAGTATAACATTTTACCCCTTGTAAATTTGCAATAAATAATTTTAATCAATTGCAAGGCAGCCATGAAACATATCATTGATAAAAATAAATTGGCCAATTTGCAAATGTCTTCATTACTGTAAATAAGAAAATTAAAAAAAAAATCACAAATATCTTTATGCAAACAAAGGAAAAAAAAATCGAACTAATCCTCGAAACAAACTGCATCAATTATTATTTCTCATCTTCCATTGTAGTCATTCTTTGTGCATAGATACGAGACTATTAAAAAATGTCTCTGTGACTATAGGATCAGATAAAAGGAAGCTAGAAGTTCTAAATGTCGTCTTAGGTGAAATTCCCATTTTTAGCAACTCATGGAAAACCTCTTCACCACTGTAAATTCGTCGATTATGCTCTCTAGTCATAGCATTTGTCTTTCTAGCTACATCATTCCCATAAGGAAAAAGAAAATAGTGTTGTTGAAATATTTTCATATATTTGAATATAAATTGAAATGCACTTAAATTTAAGGATGTTCATACCTTTATCGAGTACGATAGCTACTCTGTCCATAGAATTTGTTAGCATATCTAATTGTTGAAGGAGAAATTTTGGCCAATGACAAATTGCCACGTCATTATTTAAAATTAATGACAAAATTATAATTAATTAAATTTGGGACCAATTATAAATTGACATGTGTCCCAAATTTAATTTGAAGACAAAGTTGGCCAATTATAAATTTTTAGGGCCAAATGTCCATTTGATCAATTAATTAAAAATAAATTATTTTGATCAGATTAATTGATTTGACCAATTAATTAAAGAAAATAATTAATTGGATCAAATTTGAGTCTTTTAAATATTTGAGTCATTTGGTTTTGGGTGAAATATAAACCAGACCCAAGACCAATAAAGCCCAAGCCCAAGTTGTTAGGCCCAAAAGTCACCAGGGCCCATCCAGCGAGAACTCTATAAATAGAGGGGTTCTCCATCATTTCAGGGGTTCAGAAATTCTACACTCCCACAAAGACAAGAGTTTAGAGTTTCAAAGCTCTCAAGCAGAACCAGAGAATTCAGAGAGACTCCACCAAGTCGGAAGACCGAAGACTCTCTGCAATCCATAAGTCCAAGTGTTGAACACTTCTTGAAGACCAAACACTCCTCAAGACTTCAACACTTCTTGAAGACCCAACACTCTTCAAGACTTCAACACTCCTTGAAGATCAAAGACTCTTCAGGACATCAACACTTCTTGAAGATTGAAGACTCCTTCAAGACTGGAAGACTTCAAGCTCCAAGAATCCATTGAAGCTTCAGACTCGAGATCAAGCGTTCCAGCCCTCGAGTGAAACACACCCACACACATAAGAGAGAGAATCAGAGGATTAAAGTTAGAGATTGTACACCCACACGCATACAACATTAATACAAATCAAAGTTTATTCCACGTGTCTCCATCCCCGAAGTTACGTGTGAACAAATTGGCACGCCCAGTGGGACCATCTCTACCTCTCATCTCTCTCTCTTATCTCAAAACACAAGTATAAACATGTCGTTCAAAACTTCTTCAATGGTCGCTGTCATGAACAAGTCTTACATGGGTTCTACTGCCCATCGTTGCTTCAACGGACTGACGTTGCAAGAAGATAAAGCTTCTGTCGTTGCAGGCCAAGAAACAACCTTGCAGGGGGCATATACTAATGACAAGTTTTTTGTCAAGTATAACCCTTTGTTTGAACCTGATTCTGACGTAGTGACTGTTATGATGACTGAGACAAGAACTATGGAAGAAAGAATGGCTGAGATGCAAGAACACATCAACAACTTGATGAAGGCGATTGAAGAAAAAGATTCTCAAATTGAGCAACTAAAGAGCCAAATTGAGAACCAACATATCGCCGAATCAAGTCAAACCCAAGTCGTAAAAAATCACGACAAAGGAAAGTCTATAGTGCAAGATGATCATCCACAATGTTCTGCTTCGGTCGCTTCACTATCCATCCAACAGCTCCAAGATATGATCACAAACTGTATCAGAGCTCAGTACGGTGGACCTACTCAAGATTCCCTCTTGTACTCCAAACCTTATACTAAGAGGATTGATAATTTGAGAATGCCAATCGGGTATCAGCCACCGAAATTTCAACAATTTGATGGAAAAGGCAATCCTAAACAACATATTGCCCACTTCGTTGAGACATGCGAGAACGCTGGTACTCGAGGGGATCTACTAGTCAAACAGTTCGTTCGAACACTTAAAGGAAATGCTTTTGACTGGTACACTGATCTAGAACCTGAGTCAGTAGACAGTTGGGAGGAACTCGAAAGAGAGTTTTTGAATCGCTTCTACAGCACTAGACGAACCGTTAGCATGTTCGAGCTCACAAACACTAAACAGCGAAAAGGTGAACTCGTTGTTAACTATATAAATCGCTGGAGAGCTATGAGTCTAGATAGCAAAGATCGCCTCACTGAACTCTCTTCCGTTGAGATGTGCATTCAAGGCATGCACTGGGAACTCCTCTACATCCTTAAAGGTATAAAGCCTCGCACCTTTGAGGAACTAGCAACTCGTGCCCACGATATGGAGCTAAGTATTGCTAGTCGAGAAAACCAAGACCTTCTCCTCCTTAACATGAGAAAAGAAGGAAGGAACGATGAAGAGACTATAGAAGAATCCATGGTTGTAAACACAACCCTTCCCAAGTCGTCTTCGAAAGAAAAGCAACAAACTAATGGAGCGCATCACTTAACTTTAAAGGAAAGACAGAAGAAAATCTATCCTTTCCCTGATGCCGACATCCCTGATATGTTGGAACAACTATTGGAAGCGCAACTGATAAAGCTTCCTAAGTGTAAACGACGAGAAGAGATGGAGAAAGTCGATGATCCCAAGTATTGCAAGTATCATTGAGTTATCGGTCATCCAGTGGAAAGATGTTTCGTCCTAAAGGACTTAATTTTAAAGCTGGCTAAGGAAGGCAAAATCGAGCTCGACCTTGATGAAGTAGCCCAATCAAATCTTGCTACAATCAAAGGAAATAACAAACATCAAAGAAAGAATGATCCTAAGAAACTTCAACCCAAGAGGAAGAGAAGTAAAAAGTTTTCTCAACATCAACAACTGGTGATGTTGAATAAATCCTTCTCCAAAACTTTCCACAAAAAGAAAAAAGAGAACCTTGCAACTTCCTACTGCATCGACGTAGAAGAAGTTGACAATTCCAAGAAAAGTGAACAAAGGACTTCTGTCTTCGATCGCATCAAGCCTCCAACTACTCGTCCTTCAGTATTCCAAAGAATGAGTATGGCCGCGACAGAGGAAGAAAATCAATGTTCGATGTCCACCTCCACTCGACCTTCAGCTTTCCAAAGGCCAAGTGTCTCCACATCGAAGAAAAGTCAACCTTCGACATCTGTTTTTGATCGCCTCAAAGTAACAAGCGATCAACCTAAAAGAAAAATGGACAACTTGGAGGTGAAACTTTTCGATGAAGTAAACCGCGACAAGAAGCTTCATAGTAGCGTCCCGTCACGTATGAAGAGGAAATTCTCTGTTCTCATAACTACAGAAGGTTCCTTGAAGGTGAAGCCAAATCTCATTGTCTTGACTAATCCTACAAATGAAGGATCTGATCAAGACCATGATAAAGATAAGAGCTTTTAAAATGTAAAAGCTCCTTATCGCAAGAGCCTAAACTGCATGATGCTCCTAGCCCACACGAGCTTAAAAGGTGAGTGCAAAAAAAAAAAAAAATTGAACTACGTTATGACTTGATCCCTTTTCTTCAAAGGGTACGTAGGCAGCTTAAAGAAAACTTTAAGTTCAGTCTCTGCAAACAAAAAAAAAAAAAGAAAGTGCAACAAATATTGAAGCACGACGATATAAATTGAGGAAATTCATCACTAGTGGGGGCAACACAGCGAATGGAAGTTGCTTCCTCCAAGTTCGAAGGTTCCCACGCGCTTCGCTGCAGTTCCTTCCCCCCAAATTCGAAGGTTCTCACGCGCTTCGCTGCAGTTCCTTCCTCACAGTTCGAAGGTTCTCACGCGCTTCGCTGAAGTTCCTTCCCCCCAAGTTCGAAGTTTCTCATGCGCTTCGCTGCAGTTCCTTCCTCCAAGTTCAAAGGTTCTCACGCGCTTCGCTGCAGTTCCTTCCTCCAAGTTCGAAGGTTCTCACGCGTTTCACTGCAGTTCCTTCCCTCACAGTTCGAAGGTTCTCACGCGCTTCGCTGCAGTTCCTTCCCCCCAAGTTCGAAGGTTCTCACGTCGCTTCGCTGCAGTTCCTTCCTCCAAGTTTGAAGGTTCTCATGCGCTTCGTTGCAGTTCCTTCCTCACAATTCGAAGGTTCTCACGCGCTTCGCTGTAGTTCCTTCCCCCCAAGTTCGAAGGTTCTCACGTCGCTTCGCTGCGCTCATGCGCTTCGCTGCAGTTCCTTCCTCCAAGTTCGAAGGTTCTCACGCGCTTCGCCACAGTTCCTCTCCAAGTTCGAAGGTTCACACGCGCTTCGCCACAGTTCCTTCCTCCAAGTTCGAAGGTTCTCACGCGCATCGCCACAGTTCCTTCCTCCAAGTTCGAAGGTTCACACGCTCTTCGCCACAGTTCCTTCCTCCAAGTTCGAAGGTTCTCACGCGCTTCGCCACAGTTCCTTCCTCCAAGTTCGAAGGTTCTCACGCGCTTCGCCACAGTTCCTTCCTCCAAGTTCGAAGGTTCACACGCGCATTCCAAGTTCGAAGGTTCACACGCGCTTCGCCACAGTTCCTTCCTCCAAGTTCGAAGGTTCTCACGCGCATCGCCACAACTCCTCTCCAAGTTCGAAGGTTCACACGCTCTTCGCCACAGTTCCTTCCTCCAAGTTCGAAGGTTCTCACGCGCTTCGCCACAGTTCCTTCCTCCAAGTTCGAAGGTTCTCACGCGCTTCGCCACAGTTCCTTCCTCCAAGTTCGAAGGTTCACACGCGCATCGCCACAGTTCCTCTCCAAGTTCGAAGGTTCACACGCGCTTCGCCACAGTTTCTTCCTCCAAGTTCGAAGGTTCTCACGCGCATCGCCACAACTCCTCTCCAAGTTCGAAGGTTCACACGCGCTTCACAACTCCTCTCCAAGTTCGAAGGTTCACACGCGCTTCGCCACAAGCGCATCGCCACAGTTCCTTCCTCCAAGTTCGAAGGTTCACACGCGCTTCACCACAGTTCCTTCCTCCAAGTTCGAAGGTTCACACGCGCTTCGCCACAGTTCCTTCCTCCAAGTTCGAAGGTTCACACGCGCATCGCCACAGTTCCTTCCTCCAAGTTCGAAGGTTCACACGCGCATCGCCACAGTTCCTTCCTACGCTTCGCCACAGTTCCTCTCCAAGTTCGAAGGTTCACAGGCGCTTCGCCACAGTTCCTTCCTCCAAGTTCGAAGGTTCTCGCCACAGTTCCTTCCTCGAAGTTCGTTCGAAGGTTCTCACGCGCATCGCCACAGTTCCTTCCTCCAAGTTCGAAGGTTCTCACGCGCATCGCCACAGTTCCTTCCTCCAAGTTCGAAGGTTCTCTCGCGCATCGGCACAGTTCCTTACAGTTCCTTCCTCCAAGTTCGAAGGGGTTCTCTCGCGCATCGGCACAGTTCCTTCCTCCAAGTTCGAAGGGTTCTCTCACGCGCATCGCCACAGTTCCTTCCTCCAAGTTCGAAGGGGTTCTCTCGCGCGCATCGCCACAGTTCCTTCCTCCAAGTTCGAAGGTTCTCTCGCGCATCGGCACAGTTCCTTACTACAGTTCCTTCCTCCAAGTTCGAAGGTTCTCTCGCGCATCGGCACAGTTCCTTCCTCCAAGTTCGAAGGTTCTCTCGCGCGCATCGCCACAGTTCCTTCCTCCAAGTTCGAAGGTTCTCTCGCGCATCGGCACAGTTCCTTACTACAGTTCCTTCCTCTAAGTTCGAAGGTTCTCTCGCGCGCATCGGCACAGTTCCTTCCTCCAAGTTCGAAGGTTCTCTCGCGCGCATCGGCACAGTTCCTTCCTCCAAGTTCGAAGGTTTCTCCTAGGCTTCAAAGGCTCTCATGAGAAATATGAATCTTAAAATTTAAGATTAACAATTTTGAGACTCGAACCCATGACCTTTAAATATGCAGCTTGGCTATTAAACCAATAGACCATTCAAGTCTTTTGATTAACATTTGCTTGTTAATATATACATATATGCTATTCGGTCAACTCATATTATTCCCAATCCAAATTTTGTCAAACCCAAAATCAACCAAAGTCCCAAACTCAAATTCTATTCCAAATGCAAGTTAAAATTGGATAGAATTTTACCTCAAGCCAAAAGTTTGGCACAATCCAAATTTTATCCCAAATGAACCAAAGTCAAAACCTCAAATTCTATTCCAGATGCGAGTTAAAATTGGGTAGGATTTTACCTCAAATCAAAATTTGGGTATAAACCAAAACTTGCCCAAACTTCAAATTTTGATTAATTGGCGATAAAAGTGTGTCAAATAAAAAAATCAAAATTTTGACCAAAATTCATATTTTGATTAAATTGACACACCAAAGGGAGTCAAAATCAAGAACAAATATCTTGCATTTTGACCCCAAAATATCTTTTTCGAGATTCACTCACACATAACTTGTGACTAACTCTCGAAAAGGGGGCATTTGTTGAAGGAGAAATTTTGGCCAATGACAAATTGCCACGTCATTATTTAAAATTAATGACAAAATTATAATTAATTAAATTTGGGACCAATTATAAATTGACATGTGTCCCAAATTTAATTTGAAGACAAAGTTGGCCAATTATAAATTTTTAGGGCCAAATGTCCATTTGATCAATTAATTAAAAATAAATTATTTTGATCAGATTAATTGATTTGACCAATTAATTAAAGAAAATAATTAATTGGATCAAATTTGAGTCTTTTAAATATTTGAGTCATTTGGTTTTGGGTGAAATATAAACCAGACCCAAGACCAATAAAGCCCAAGCCCAAGTTGTTAGGCCCAAAAGTCACCAGGGCCCATCCAGCGAGAACTCTATAAATAGAGGGGTTCTCCATCATTTCAGGGGTTCAGAAATTCTACACTCCCACAAAGACAAGAGTTTAGAGTTTCAAAGCTCTCAAGCAGAACCAGAGAATTCAGAGAGACTCCACCAAGTCGGAAGACCGAAGACTCTCTGCAATCCATAAGTCCAAGTGTTGAACACTTCTTGAAGACCAAACACTCCTCAAGACTTCAACACTTCTTGAAGACCCAACACTCTTCAAGACTTCAACACTCCTTGAAGATCAAAGACTCTTCAGGACATCAACACTTCTTGAAGATTGAAGACTCCTTCAAGACTGGAAGACTTCAAGCTCCAAGAATCCATTGAAGCTTCAGACTCGAGATCAAGCGTTCCAGCCCTCGAGTGAAACACACCCACACACATAAGAGAGAGAATCAGAGGATTAAAGTTAGAGATTGTACACCCACACGCATACAACATTAATACAAATCAAAGTTTATTCCACGTGTCTCCATCCCCGAAGTTACGTGTGAACACTAATTTTTCTCCAATCAAGTCAATTGCAATTGACTTGTTCTTGTTGCGCTTGGAAACATAAGAAGATGCTTGATTTGTTGATATTTTTTAGGGTTGGTTATTCGTAGAGTCTTCATCCTCAAAACTTTCTAGATTAATTTCCTCTCATTCCATCATTTCATCAATGTCATTAATATTCAACGGTTTGTCTCTTTGCCAACAACGTACCTTCTCTTTTGCACTCTCTACAAATACTCCAGTTGCTCTATCTTTCTCAAAAAGTTATCTTAAAACATCAAAGTTGTAAATTGGCTTCCCTCGAACTTGTTGAGCTTTTGGATAAGACTGGTCAAGGGAAAAAATTATAAGAACAAATCAATATTGGTATGTGTATAATTTTTTTTTTAAGTAATAGCTGTCGCAACGTCATCGCGACGCGGAGCGGCCGACGTCCTTCCCTAAGGGTCTCTTTTGAGGTGAGAGGTTTGGAGTCGCCACCAATCATCTTGGGGTGTGATTGGTCACCCATTTTAAAGAAAAACCGGTCTTTGAAAACCAAAGATTAAGCTCGGGAGTCAATTGAGTTTAGGGAAGGTGTTAGCACCCCTACAACACCCGTTTTAAAAACGGTTACCACATTTTATTTTAAAATGATCCTTTTATAACATGAAACGGTCCTTTATTTTGAAGATAAAAAAAAAACCAATAACAAATGTCCCACTTGATCCTACCTTAGCTTTAAAAATTAAAGTAAAGTTTTGATACAGTGAGTGAGGTTATACCCAATGATTGTTTGTCATATTGAAATCTTCTTTTAATTAAAAGAAAATTTGTCACCTCAAGAATTTGAGAAGTTATCTCAACTCCGTCATAGGTTGTACATGAGCTATTTTGTCTCACATCTATTATCTCACATTTCAAAAATAAAATGTGAACTAATAATCATGAGTGGTATGACACCATTCAATGGAAAAAAAATATTTTTTTCATTTTTAAACCAAATTCAAATAGAAATTCATTCGGAATTACTAAAGTAAAACCATCTTGAAATTCATTTGGAAAATCCAATTTAGAATCAAATTGAAATTGACTTGAAAAGATCTAAGTTAATCAAATTTAAATTTTGATTGCCAAAATAATCGATAGTTAAACTTTAGGCTAATTTCCAGGCAGGGTGTTTCCTTTCGGTCAGCTTAAATACCCGTTCTTAGACAAAATTAGCTTTAAAGCTTTCGTAATCGATCTATTTTAGCCTTTCAAAATATTAGATAATGCTTTTGAAATTTTATTTAACCTTTAAAATTGATTTCCAATTTAGTTTAAAGTTGAAATCGATTTTCAATATAAAACCAAAAGACATTTACTTGAAAAATTCCAAATTAAAACCAGTTTAAGGCTCAAATTATAAATTAAAACCAAACTGAAATTAATTTGGAGACTTCAATGTAAATTTAATTTGAAATAAAATTTATTCGAGAAATGACACAATAAAGGTAATTTGAAATTGATTTAGGAAATCAAGTTTAAAATCAAATTGAAAATGAATCAATTTAAAAAAAAAAAAAGAAGGAATTGAATTGGAAATTCCAATTAAACCAAAAAATTAATTTCTAAAATTACCAATTAAACCAAAATGAAATTGAATAAAAATTTCAAATTAAACTGAATTGAAATCGAATCAATTTAAAACCAAAATAAATTTGAATTTGAAATCCAAATTAAGTCGATTTTTTTAAATTACAAATTAAACCATATTGTAATCGAGTCAATTTAAAACCAAAATGAAATTGAATTTGAAATCCAAATTAAATCAAATTGACATTGATTTTTTTAAAACTTCAAAATGAAATTGAATTGAAAATCCAAATTGAATATCAAAATGGAATTGAAATCAATACTTCAAATTAAAATTAAATTGAAATTAAATTGAGATCTCCAAATTAAAGCTAGTTATGAAATTCCAATTAGAACTTTTAATTTAAAACCAAGTTGAAATTGATTTAAGAAAATCTCAATTAAAGATAATTTGAAATTGATTTGAATTCTAACTTAAAATCAAAGTAAAAGAAAAAACATTAAACAAATAAAGTATTTGAAATAAGTTTTTTTAAAAAAATCGAATTTGAAATAAGTTTTTAAACAAACAAAAGAAGAAGTGATTAGTAAATATATGAAGAAAAGAAAAAATGCATAAATAAATAAAGAGTGGGACCCACCATTTTCTCTTTCCTCTCCCTCATCTCCTTCTTCCTCACGACTTTTCCTCTCCTCCATTTCTTCTCTTCTTCCAACTACTTCTTCTCCTCCTCCTCCACATTTAATTCATGGATGTAAGTCATCTCGCCGGAAATTGCTCGTGGGTCGTCGGAGGTTGTCGGAGTTGGAGCTTTTCGCCGGATTTCGTGGGTACGCCGCATTTGGGTTTGGGCGTCACTTCCGTTTGTTGGAGCCGTCGGTGTTGGGCGGCTTGACGGCGTTCGGCGTCGCAGTAGATCGGGGATTCGTGCAAGTTCACCGGAGTCAGTCATTTGGAGTTTAGAGAAAGTGGGTCTTATGAAAAATTAATGGAAGAAGAGGGGAGAATATGGGTTGATGAGAGAGAAAATGGAGCTTTAAGGTATGAAAATATACCCAAATTTCCTCCCATTCCCTTTTATCATTTTACCTCCAAACTTGCTTCCCCCTCTCTTGTTTTGGTTTCTCCCTTTTATAGCTTAATAACACACTCTAAATAGTAAGCCAAAGAGTGTAGGATAGTGGAAATGTGGGAGAGAGAATTGAGATTATTGGGGGAGAAGTGTGTTAGTGTAGAGAAAATTAAGGGAAAGGGATTGAAAACGTAAGGAAGAAGGGATGATTTTTTCTTTTTCCTATTTTAATTAAAATATTTTTTCCTACATTTTCTTTTTTCTTTTTACATAATAATAATAATGATAATAATAATAATAATAATAATAATAATAATAACAAAAGTTAAAAGGTAAAAGCATAATATAAATCAACAAAATCAAGCCGGACCAAATACGATGTCTACAATAGCTACCTGAATCAAAACCTCCCAAACAGGTTGTTCTACTTCAATTGTTTTTGTGATGCTATTCCAAGTAAAACTACTACCACGTCGAAATACTTCAAGTCCAATAGCCATTTTTTTCTTTTAGGGAAAAATACACTTTTGGTCCCTGAGGTTTGGGTTAGGTTTCATTTTGGTCCCCGAGTTTTCAAACTCAACAAAAATACCCCTGAGGTTTGAGATAAGGAGCATTTTGGTCCCTGCCGTCAATTTTTCTGTTAAATGTTAACGGTTGCTGACGTGGCACTATTATTTTAATAAAAAAATTATTTTTTTTAATTTTTTATATAAAAATATTAAAAAAATAAATATATTAATATTTTTTTATTTTTTTATTTTTCCCCATTTCTCTCTCATATTCTTCTTCTTCTCCATCTTCTCTCTTCTCCCTTCTTCTTCTTCTTCCTATGTCCGGCGACCGGCGGCCACCGCTCACTGCTGCCGTCGTCGCCGCCGCCGCCGGCGACTGAACTTTTTTTTTTCTCTCTTATTTCTTATTTCTTCTTCTCTTCTTTTTCTTCACTGATTTTTAAAAAAAAAAATGAAAGAGAAAGGAGGAGGGAGCACCCTCCTCCGTTTTCCGGCGCCGAAACGGAGGGAGGGAGGGACCCTCTCCCTCTGTTTTCCGGCGCCGAAACGGAGGGAGGGAGGACTCCTCCCTCCTCCTTTTCTCTTTCATTTTTTTTTTTAAAAAATCAGTGAAGAAAAAGAAGAGAGAAAAAAAAAAGTTCAGTCGCCGGCGGCGAGCGGTGGTCGCCGGTCGCCGGACATAGGAAGAAGAAGAAGAAGGAGAACATGAGAGAGATAGGGGGAAAGAATAAAAAAATAAAAAAATATTAATATATTTATTTTTTAATATTTTTATAAAAAAAATAATTTTTTTATTAAAATAATAGTGCCACGTCAGCAACCGTTAACATTTAACAGAAAAATTGACGGTAGGGACCAAAATGCTCCTTATCTCAAACCCCAGGGGTATTTTTGTTGAGTTTGAAAACTCGGGGACCAAAATGAAACTTAACCCAAACCTCAGGGACCAAGAGTGTATTTTTCCCTTTCTTTTAAAGTCTTCAAACGATTAATGATGTTGTCCTTAGATAAATCCATTTTAAATTTGGAGTTTAAGTCTTCAACTACAGTTTGGCATGCATCATTAGTGAAATTCATGTTTGGCTTTTGGCCTCTCACTTTCTGCTCTTTCAATATCTCAAACAAGTATTTGTCCATCGCAATTGACCAACTAATGCACCTTTTCTTATCACTCATAGTTTCCATTACTCTGTCATCAACCAATATTGAAAAATTAATAGTATAATTTATATTCAAACTTAGTTATAAATAACAAAATGTTTTAAATGAACTAAAATTTATATGGAAGCAAAAACATCAAAGATTTACAATAAAATTCGTACAACTAAACATTAAATTAAAATAATTGAATATCAAAAGCTAATCTATCATGGATTTCCTAAACCCTAAATTAATGAAAGAAAATATAAAAATCTAATTAGCTAATAAATAATCTCCCCACATGTGAGCTGCAATTGAATCTTGAATTTGTTCACCTCTTCGTCCATCTTCCGTTAAATTTACTGATGTTATAGGACCAATGTCTATGTAACGACCCGACTTCTTAATAAGTCTTAAAGGGACCGTTACGACAATGCATGCTTTGGAGGCCTTTCTGAATAAAAATAATTTGAAACATAAACACTAATTTAAACAAAATCTTTAAAACAAAACTTTTATTCGGGATCCCAAATTTCAAAGGTTTTTAAATAAGCTTAATTAATTTCTAAAGCACAATGTACAAGGCCTCTAGAAATTTCTTAAAACAAATTTACAATTCAAAATAAAGCAAAACAGTGTTCTTAATGCGGAAGAAAATAAAATATGAACTCAAGTCCTCTCATGGCTGTCTATCAGATTCTCATTAATCGCCTTTCATCTGCCCTTGCCTTTACCTGAAAAAAAATATATTTTTGAAAAGAATGAGTATTTTAAATACTCAGCAAGTGACCCTACTATTGAGGTTGGGTCACGCTTTAAAAACATTTTAAAAATAACAACAAATATAATTTTGGTGGCTCTAAACTTTATTTTCAAAACTTTAATGGGAGGGAAGATATACATCAATTTCATGCATATCCTAGACACATCAATTTCATATGTCTCCTACGGAGGCCGTCAATTTCACGAAACCTCGAGGTCGTCAATTTCACAAACCTTGACTCAGGTACATCAATTTCATGTCCCTAAGCCCTGTGTAGGCATCTCCGAATGTACATCAATTTCATGTACACTAATTTAAACTCATTCCTTTAATGGAATTTAAACTCAATCTCTTTAATGGGATTTTAAAGAGACCACCAACTCAATTATTACAATACTAATGATTTCAAGCAATAATAATAAATTTCATGCTTTCAATAATTTTCATAATCTCATACATAATGAAACATATAAGTTTTTCATTCATAATTCTCATACTTTTAAACAATAATAGTAAATTTCAAGAACAACTCATAAGCACGAGAACTTTTAGAAAATCAACACGTGCTCCCAAATAAAGAGTTCAATAGTAAGTTCACTTACCTCGGCTTAAGTAGTAGCACTAAATCAATTCCTTAACTCCAAGGTCAAAATAGAATAACGCTCGCTGGTCGTGGTCCCCAACCCACTCCAACTCGTAAATCAAACACCAACACACTATGGGCACCTTAAAATTGAGAGCTAAAATCAATGGGTATTTGATTAAGGAGTGAAATTAACCAACATAGTCTAGAACCTCACTTACCCAATACCAAAATCAATGGAAAAGTGCCCAAAGCGAAGTTGAACGCCACCCAACGTCACACACTCGCCGGAATGCTGAAATCAAGTTGATGTCCGCCCGCCAATCTGCAGCACACAAGCGCCCGAAATCGACCACACAGAGAGAGAGAGGGGCTAACAAAAGGGAAAAGGGAATGGAACCCCAACCTGAGCCGCACATCCCCGCACGCTAACGCCGCCGGAACCCTCTACTGCAACCTCATTGTCGTGTCGTCGCTACACCGCCAGAGGAGACCCACGCCTGAAGTCGTCGTGTTGTGAGTAGGATCGCTCGCTGGGAGAGGAGTTGCGCCGTCGCACTGCTACTAACTCCGAACTGCCGCGCGCCGTGAAGTTGCTCGGACCCCTACCGGGAAGCATCGCACGCCGCTGCTTCGTCGGAGATTGAAGGGAAGCCGCCGCAAAACTGAAGAGAGGAAAAGGAGGGCTGCTGTCGGGTGTCTAATGAAGAAGAAGAAAGGGATGGAGAAAATTCACCTAGGGCTGCGTGGTGGCTGAATAAAAGAAGGAAACTAGGGCTTGGATTTTGGTTGACTACAAAGACCACTAAATTACAACTTTGCCATTCCAACCCCTATTATTTAAAATTCACCAAATTTCCAAATTTCCCTCTCAACCAAAATTAACTCCCAAACTAAATGAATTTGAATTTCCCTTAAATTACAGGCGTTACAGTCTATTTCACTGTCCATAATTTCACTGTCAACTTCTGCAATTAATCTCTCATCTGGGTCAAAATTTATAAGAAAATTATGATTAATGCAACAAGTTATGACTATTTTTGTTTGTATCTCAAAAATTGTAATGTGGTTCGGTCCCACTAGCTATAATTGGAAACCTCTTCTTTAGTACTCCAAATGCTCTTTCAATTGCTTTTCTTAAAGATGCATGTCTGTGATTAAATAACTCTTCAGGAGATTGTGATGCACATGTTGAATACTCCTTTAGATGGTACCTTGTCCCACAATAAGGTGTAATAAACCTAGATCGCAACATAAACCTCGCATCAACAAGATAATATTTTCTATAAACGACAATTACAAAATAATATTTAGCATCATGATTTTTGTTTAATTATGTTAAATATCCTTTGAAGAATTAGTAATATAAATATATCTATCTACATGAAGGAATTTGTAAACTATCCTCTCTCGATAATGCATCTTCTAGAATTCAAGAATCTGTAGCAGATCCTTCCCATTCAGGTAACACATACGTGAACCTTAAATTAAAGGTGCATGCTGCTAAAACATTTTGTGTGGGAAAATATTTTCTTCCTCTAAATGAATATTGATTGTAAACAAAATTGAGACATTCGATTTAGAGTATTTACCTTGAAATATGGGAAAAATCTTGTGCTATTTTGAATTTCAAGGAGTATTGAAGACTTGTTTGGTTGAACTAAGTATTCTTCTTCCAACGAGATAATTGCCTTTAAAACTTGATGAAAATGTTGACTCACTGTTTCACTTGATCGACGGAAGAAAAATCCAATTATTCTATTTCTCACATTGTGAGCTAAAATATGCAAAAAACTTGGCTACTTGTTTCTCTATAGAACTATACTGACTATCTTTAAGGTATCCCATTCCTTTAAGTATGTAAACTAGTCTTTTAAATGCAAGTGAGCCCATTTGTAAGATATCTCTACTTCGTTCTTCATTAGCAATGAATCCAATCAATAAATATCTTACTCATTCTCTTTCTAATTTAGGCTCCGATGGAAATCTTGTAATGTATTGTATATTTTGATAAATTCCTAATAATGCAACTACATAGCCAATACAAACTGTCATAACACCAATTGCAATTCGTCTATTTTGCTCCCAATTTCTCATGATATCATCTATGTGCTTGTTGAAAGAGAAATTTTGACCAATCGCAAATTGCCACATCATTTTTAAAATTAATGACGAAATTATAATTAATTAAATTTGGGATCAATTATAAATTAACATGTGTCACAAATTTAATTTGAAGACAAAGTTGACCAATTATAAATTTATAGAGCCAAATTTCTATTTGATCAATTAATTAAAAATAAATTATTTCGATCAAATTAATTAATTTGACCAATTAATTAAAAAATAATAATTAATTGGATCAAATTTGGGTCTTTTAAATATTTGGATCATATGGTTTTGGGTCAAATATAAACCAAACCCAAGACCAAATAGTTGAGCCCAAGACCAATAAAGCCCAAGCCCAAGTTATTAGGCCGAAAGGTCACCAAAGCCCATCCAGCAAGAACTCTATAAATAGAGGGGTTCTCTTCCATTTCAATGGGTCAGAATTTTGAAGCTCCAAGCCAGAGTCAGAGAATTCAGAGAAACTCCATCAAGATTGAAGACTGAAGACTCCCTGAAATCCATAAGTTTCAAAGTGTTGAACACTTCTTGAAGACTGAAGACTCATTCAAGACTGGAAGACTTCAAGCTCCAAGAATCCATTGAAGCTTTAAACTCGAGATCAAACGTTCCAGCCCTCAAGTGAAACACACTCACATATAAGAGAGAGAATCAGAGGATTAAAGTTAGAGATTGTACACCCACACACATATTACATCAATACAACTATATATTTATTCCACGCGTCTCCATCTTCGAAGTTACGTGTGAACAAATTGGCATGCCCAGTGGGACCATCTCTACCTCTCATCTCTTTCTCTTGTTTAAAGATCCAACCAACGTGATGGCACCAAAGAAGGCTCCCGCAAAGGTTACAACATCGAGCGACTCTTATACGGGTCCTGTCACTCGTAGTCGTTCTCAAGCTGTTGCAAGGTTGCACCCGCAAAGGTCCTGTCACTCCTCTCGTTGTTGCAAGTAGGATCTCAAAATTGATTGAAGAATCCTCTAAGGACAAGGTTGCAGTCAAAGACAACCCGTTGTTCGAATCCTGTCACTCCAACATCTGAGCAACCAAAGGATACACTAAATCCTTATGTGATGTCCGTCATGATGGTTGACGTAGACCAAGATGAAAGGATGGCAGAGATGGAAAGAAAACTCAATCTTCTAATGAAGGCAGTTGATGAAAGAGATCATGAGATTGCCAATTTGAAGAACCAGCTACAAAACCAAGAAACGACTGAGTCTAGCCAGACTCCTGCCCAAGAAAGAATGATAAAGGGAAGGCCGTCATGTATGAGGACCAGCCACAACACTGTGGGTCAGTTGCCTCTTTGTTTGTCCAACAACTGTAGGACACATGAATTCCATCAAGGCTCAATATGGTGGACCTTCCCAAAGTTCTCTCTTGTATTCCAAACCTTATACAAAGAGGATTGACAATCTGAGAATGCTCACTGGGTATCAGCCTCCCAAGTTCCAACAATTTGATAGAAAGAGCAATCCAAAGCAACACATCGCCTACTTCATTGAAACCTGTGAGAACGCTGGAACACGGGGAGACTTGCTTGTCAAACAGTTTTTTTGAACACTTAAAGGAAATGTGTTCGATTGGTATACAGATCTGGAGCCTGAGACAATTGATAGTTGGGAACAGATTGAGAGAGAGTTTCTGAATCGCTTCTACAGTACGAGGCGAACAGTTAGTATGACGGAACTCACGAACACAAAGAAACAGAAAGGTGAACCAGTCATTGACTACATCAACCGTTGGAGAGCCTTGAGTCTCGATTGTAAAGATAGACTCTCTGAAGTGTCCTCTGTTGAGATGTGCACCCAAGGCATGCACTGGGGACTTTTTTACATCCTGCAAGGGATAAAACCCTGGACCTTTGAAGAATTGGCGACTCGCGCTCATGATATGGAGTTGAGCATCGCTAGTAGAGGGGGCAAAGATCTCGTAGTCCCAGACATGAGGAAAGAAAAGAAGGAAGTCAAAAGCACTGAAAAAGTTATGAAGAGTGCCACAAAAGAATCCATGGTCGTCAACACGACTCCTATGAAATTTTCCTCCAAAGGAAAAGAAAACAAAACGAATAAGCGAATGGAGACAGGCGAGAGTCGTCGCCTAACTTTAAAAGAAAGATAGGAAAAAGTCTATCTATTAACAGATTCCGATGTCCCAGATATATTAGAACAACTGCTAGAGAAACAATTAATTGAACTCCCTGAATGCAAACGAATGGAAGAGTTAGGAAAAGTTAATGATCCTAAGTATTGCAAGTATCATCGAGTCGTTAGCCACCCGATGGAGAAATGTTTTGTATTGAGGAATCTAATCCTTAAGTTGGCTCGTGAGAAGAAAATTGAGTTGGACCTTGATGAGGTGGCTCAAGTGAATCATGCAACAATAATGGCGAGTGAAGGGGATCAAATTTCCCTAATCTTCTCACGTGATTATGAAGAAAGGTTGATTCAATTTGGGACCCTTGATCCCGTAGTGGTTCGATTCCAAAAAGAAGCCACAATGAAAGGATCCTTAGAAAAATATGATTCCATCGAAGATGAGAACGAAGGTTGGACCATTGTCGTTCTTTGCAAAAAGCGAAAGCAAAGTTACGCACAGAAAGAGTCCTGCCTATTTTGAGATAGTAAAAGAAAGGTTAAGTCTCAAAGGAAGAAGGGAAAAAAGAAGATAAGGAGGTCAAAGCTTGTCGTGGAGGAAAGTGAAAATTTCTTTTGCCCTCCCACAACCCATAACTTTGGCAGAATATTTCCCAAGTCGCTTTCTCGATGATAGTTAAAGAGAGGCACTTGAAACTGTTACGTGTCACATTGTGGACATGGTGGAAGATGATGACGTTCCTGCTAGCTCCTCGGGAACGGTGGCAGGTCCAAGAGACTTATCCTCCTTCTGCATAAAAGACTTATTGTCACTTCCTCAGGAAGCTAAAAGCGTCCTTATTGATGCATTGATGGGGTCTGGTGGTACAAACATCCCAACATCTGAGGCACGCACATGTGCTTCGTGTTACATGTCTATAGGATTTTCTGATGAAGATTTGCTGCTAAGGTCGAAACCCCACAATAGACCTTTATTTGTTTCGAGATACGTCCGAGAACAGAAAGTTAGTCGGATCCTCATCGATGATGAATCAACTGTCAACATAACGCCTAAGTCAACCATGAAACAATTAGACATCTTGATGAAGAAACTATCAAACAGTAAATTGGTGATCCAAGGTTTCAATCAGGGTGGACAACGGACGATTGACATGATATGCCTCGAACTCATCATTGGAAACTTAAAGGCATGATACTTTGTTCTATGTAATAGATTCTAAGACCACCTATAAGCTGTTGTTAGGACGTCCTTGGATCCATGGTAACATAGTCATAACTTCTACATTGCACCAGTGCTTCAAATTCTATTAAGATGACATCAAGAAAGTTGAAGCTAACACTAACCCATTTTTAGAAGCTGAGTCTCATTTCGTCGATGCAAAGTTTTATCTGAAGAGTGAAAACACAGGGGAAACTGTGCCTGCAGAAATCCCCTTGATAAAAAAGAAGGATAAACTCGACTTAGAGCCACAAACAGATGCAAGAAAGGAAGCTGTTGAAGATGTAAAGACATCCGACCTGAAAAAGGGTGAAACATCTACAAGTCTTGTGAAACCTAAGGTTGTAAAGGATGAGAAATGTTCAAATTCACCTATCCTACAATACGTCCCTTTATCTCGACGTAAAAAAGGGTGAATCACCTTTCATTGAATGTCCAAAAAGCTTAAAGGTCGGGGACGTTGAAATTCTGAAGGAAAGTTTCACTAAGCCTCTTACAAAGATCACAAAGCAAGAGGTTAAGAAACCTGAGAATGACTAGATAAAAATGATTTTTCCTGACAAACGGACTAAAGACGAATTCGACCCCAATGCATACAAACTTCTAGCGAAAGCGGGTTATGACTTCACAACTCTCATTGGGTTTAAAAGTATAAACGTTCTTGATGAAAGACCTGAGCTCTCTGCAACATAGAAGAAGCTTCTAAAAGAAGGTTATAGTCTACCTACAATGAGAAAAGGACTTGGATATAAGTCGTCTGAGCCGGTTCACATAACAAGAAGAGGGAAGACGAAAGTGGCAGACACAAATCATATAACAGTAGAGTAGGTTGACGACTCAAAAGAAAAAGAGAGCATCGACCAACGAGCTTCTGTTTTTAGGCTCATTAGGGCACCAGTTACTTGTGCTTTAATCTTTCAAGGATTAAGTGTGAATGAAACAGAAGAAGAAAACGCACAACCTACTAATAACTCCACTCGACCTTCATTTTTTTGAAGGTTGAGTATGCCCATTGGGGAAGAAGATAGTACATTTTCAACTCCGGATGTCACTCGGCCTTCAGTTTTTCGAAGGTTAAATATGTCCATTGGGGAAGAAGTGAGTACATTTTCAGCTCCGGATGTGACTCGACAATCAGTTTTTCAGAGGTTAAGTGTTAGCACGAAAAGAGACAAAAAAGAACAGTCTGCTTCGTCGATTTCTCACCGACTTCAATATGAAGATATGATGAAAAATGAAAAGATCATGAAGGTCGATGGAGAAATTCCTAGTGCACTTCCTTCACGAATGAAAAGAAAAACCTTTGTTACTGTCGATACGAATGGTTCCTTGAAGGTAAAGCGACGTGATGTTGTCGTCACCAATCTTTCAGAAGAAGATAGTAACCAGGAGGAAGAACAAACCATTTGTCTTCAGATCACTGTTGAAGAAGAAACAGAGGTCGAAATGTCTGAAGTAGATGAGAACGAAGCACCTTTATCACTTGAAGATGGCAACGAAGCCATAGTGGATGAACTTAAAGAAGTAAACCTGTGTACACCAGAAGAGCCGCACCCAACTTTTATAAGCGCATCACTTACTCCCGAAGAAGAAGGTGAATATATGAGTTTACTTGCTTCGCATAGAGACATATTCGCCTGGTCAAATAAAGAGATGCATGGACTTGACCCAAAAGTAGTTGTCCATCATCTCGCAATTAAAGAGGGGTATCAACCAGTCAAGCAGGCTCGGTGACGCTTTCACCCGAAACTTATCCCTCACATTGAAATAGAGGTCAATAAGTTGATAGAAGCAGGATTCATCCGTGAGGTAAAATACCCTACGTGGATAGCCAACATTGTTCCTGTTAGAAATAAGAATTGACAGCTTTGTGTTTGCGTTGACTTTCGCGATTTGGATAATACATGTCCGAAAGACGATTTTCCACTACCAATCACAAAAATCATGGTGGATGTCACCACAGGACATAAAACTTTGTCTTTTATGGATGGATCATCGGGTTATAACCAGATTCGAATGGCTCTTGTAGATGAAGAAATGACAGCCTTTCGAACTCCAAAAGAGATATATTGTTACAAAGTGATGCCCTTTGGATTAAAGAATGTTGGTGCTACTTATCAATATGCTATGCAAAAGTTCTTCGACGATATGCTGCATAAACATGTCGAGTGTTATGTCGATGATCTTGTTGTTAAGTCAAAGATACGACAAGATCGCTTGAAGGATCTAAAAGTGGTATTTGATTGTTTGAGAAAGTATCAATTGAGGATGAACCCTCTCAAATGTGCATTCAGTGTTACTTTTGGGAAATTCCTTGGGTTCGTTGTTAGACATCGAGGAATCGAAATAAACCAGTCAAAGATTGACACCATTCAAAAGATGCCTAAAAACTTACATGAGTTGAGAAGTCTGCAAGGTCGTCTACCCTACATTCGAAGATTCATCTCTAACTTAGTCGGTCGATGCCAACCTTTTCAAAGGCTAATGAAGAAAGGAGAAAAATTCGAGTGAGATGAAGCATGTTAAAACGCTTTCGAAAGCATTAAGAAATATTTGCTTAATCCTTCTATCTTAGGAGCCCTCATACTTGGAAAGTCATTGATACTATACATCGCTACTCAAGAAAGATAACTTAGAGTGTTATTGGCACAAGAAGGTAAGAAAGGAAAAGAACAAACCCTTTATTACTTTAGCAGGACTCTGAATGGAGCTGAGATAAATTACTCACCCATTGAGAAAATGTGCCTTACTTTTTTCTTCGCTATTGACAAGTTAAGGCATTACATACAAGCTTTCACAGTGCACTTGGTCGCGAAAGCTAATCCTATCAAATACGTTCTATCAAGGCCGGTTATTTTTGGACGCCTAGCTAAGTGGACCATCTTACTCCAGCAATATGACATCATTTATGTACCTCAGAAGGCGGTTAAGAGGCAGACATTACCCGACTTCTTGGCGAATCATCCAATCCCGTCAGATTGGAAGTGTTGGGTTTTCTGCCCTAAAACTCGTAGATAGTGAATGTAACCGTTGACCAGATATTAATGAAATAATATTGATATATTTTTTACATTAATTGTTATTAGTTATTTTATATTTGTCTAAATAATAACCCTAATTCAATAAACTAGACATCCAAGGCTGTAATATGAGTCTTGAACTATATGTAGTGACATATGGGATCATTGTTCAAGAAACAGCCTAAAGGGTCTATAGTATAGGGATAAGATTGGGTGCCTTATCCTGGTGACACTATGGATACGACCCACTTTGTATTTGATACAAACGCCGTGATCCAACGCGTTCGTGTAGGAGACATGCGAGTGGGGGTATCCTATGCAATGAGTTTGCATAAGACTGGACCGCGAAATAATAACCACTGGTTATAACACCGTTAACTAGTTGGTTTTCTATTTCACTAGGACGACCTAGACAACTTAGTCTTAATCCTGAGTTGATTATGGACTCCTGCTCATGAGAGATTGTCCTTTGATTTGTATGGGTGAGAGTGGCCAATACGCCGACTCAATAAGCCTACCACTTTGGGGACAAGACCAAATGAGGAGCTGGGAACATAATCGTACAAGATGGAATTCACTCATTCCCGACTTTAGGGAAGCAAATGAGTGTTCCCTTAAGTGGTTACTCCGAGTCTTGAACAAAGGGCCCTACCCTCTCAATGGCACGAGAGGGTTTTCTGTTTGATGGTTGGACCACAAACAGGTTGTTCATTAGAGGAGAATTGGTACTTAAGGAAATAGAGGTAACCCAGGGGTAAAACGGTAATTTGACCCAGCTGGTGTTACGGACACTCGTGAAGGACTAACTAGTCGATATTGGTCTAGATCCGTGGACACAGAAAATATGTCTGCAGTGAGAAGAGTGCAACTGTGAGTCTATAGTGGAATGTACACACAGTTAACGAATATTGATTAATGTGGTTAATGAGTTTGACAAATTAATCTCACATCGTTGGAGCTTATGATCTGCAGGTCCATTAGGTCCCACTGGTAGCTCGTAAAGTAATTTGAGGCAACTAAGTAATAAAAGTAAATTGAAAATGTTCAATTTATTAAGGGAAACAAATATAATATATATTGATATATTATTATGAGAGAAATTAATATTTGAAAAGTTCAAATATAAATTTATGGAAGTTTGAAAGAGTTCAAAATAATGAATTAATTAATTTAAGGCCTAAAATGTGTTTGGGCAAATTAATTAATTCTAGGCCGGGAATTAAATATGTGATATTTAATTGGTGGTTAATTAATTAAAGAATTCATTAACCGGGAATTAATCAATTATGGAAATAATTAATCACTTAAGGAAGTGATTAATCATTTATGGAAATGATCTAATCACTTATGAAAGTAATTAGTCATTTGTGGAAAAGATTAATCAATTATGGAATTGATTGATCATGATTGATTAATTAAAGAATAAAGATTGAATCAATTATGGAAAAGATTGATTTAATTGAATATTTTATTCATGGCCTCTCTTCTATAAATAGAACACTAGACCTAATTGGTCATGACACTTGACACTCTTGAAAGACAAGACCTAGAATTCTCTCTAGCCTCCCTCTTAGAGAAAGACTCCCACAAGTCTTTTGCCTCCTAGACTTAGAGACATACCGGTGTAACCTCTGTGGTGATTGTGTCAATCAAAGAAGAAATTTCCAGCGAAGAAAAACAAAGGCGGCTGCTGCGTTTTCGTTCGTGGAGCGTCGTTGGCGAAGAACGGTCAAGTCTTCAACGAAGGTTTGTAACGGTTCTTCCTCTTTTCTTTAGAAAAGTTTTAAAAATAAATTTAGATTTATTTTAGCATGTTTAAACCAATTTTACAGCGACTTTAAAGGTTGTTTAAAGTTTTGTTTGAGTTATCGTAACGGTATTTTAATGTTAATTAATATACGGCGTAAGGTCCAATCGATGCGCTTCCGCTGCGTGGGGACTTTTATTCCCTTCAGGAAGTTATGTGAAGACCTACCTGATGAAGAAGTCTTCTATGTTGAAATCATGGAACCTTGGACCATGTACTTTGATGGCGTAGCACGAAGAAGTGGAGCAGGGGCAGGAATCGTCTTTATTTCGCCTGAGAAACACATGCTCCCCTACAGCTTCATGCTTGGTGAAATGTGCTCAAACAATGTTGCTGAATATCAAGCGCTGATAATTGACCTCCAAATGGCCTTGGAAATTGGCATAACATATAGGGGTGTTTGGGGGAAGTGAATGTAATCTGGATTACTGAGAATCCTATATTGTAATCTGGATTACTGGAAATTCTGATGCATGTGTTCGGTGCGCTGTATTTGGGCTGTATTTGGTTTGATGCCCGTGTTCAGATTGCAGGGTTGTAATTGGGCTAGAATCGTAATTACTGTCTTTTTCTAAGCTGTTTTTTTTTTCCGTCCCACACTCGGATATTTTTCACCCATTTGAAGTGGTTTGCACAATATAGTAATGTGTGCAAAAAAAATCAACTCAAGACATGGAATATTTTAACACATTTGAATGTGTAGGAATAAGACATATCATAACAACATTCATAATGAAGTTCCAAAATGCGTAGATCTGATCATACATCAACCAACATGACATAAACTAAGAAAATTGAAGAGTTGATAACAACAGTATGAAAGAAGATTAAACAGTTTGAACGAAATAAAGTGGGATTGCATAAAAACATAAGATGGGTAGCGTCAAGTCTCCCGCTGCAGAATGGGGAATATCAGGGCTAACTCGGCTGTCGAGGTGCCCTACCAAGCACATGCATGCAATAGTCATACTTCCACTCTGGAGGGAAGTCCATGAAGTGTGTCAACATGCTCGAATCAGCCAGTAAAGCCTGTGCGATGACTAAGTCGTCCTCCAGCGAAACTCCCGGTATGGTCTACAGCTTCATATACAGCTCCTTGATACGCTTTTGATCCATCTCCTCCTTGGTCGTGGGCCACATAACAAACTTCTCAATCTGCTGTGCAGTCATCTGAAATCCATTTTCTAATACCTCAGCCACATTCCCCATGGGCAGTCTGCTCCTCAGCGGTGTTCGTGATGGCCCAACACCGACAGCTCCAGCTCTCGCTGTCGGTGTAGTGCAGTTCTCCTCCCCCGAAGTGGGATCAAGAACATGTGGATTGGGGACCTAAAAATCATCGTACTCGACGTTCATGTCATTTTCCAAGTAGACCACAGGTTCCGGTTCTAGGGCAATCTCAATGGGTGTGTGTGCTTTTCACACTCGTGCACTGTCTTTCCCAAACACCAGTGTAAGTTCATTAAACCATGGGAAGAACTCACAGCCGGTAGAGTCGGACGTCATCAAGGTGGCAAGAGAGGGGACGCGACGATTCTCGAGCGACAAGGCTTTTTAAACGTGGTTGTAGAGGAACCGAAGATCGATGGGTAAAAAATCCTTCAAAAAGACAGATCTAAAAATCTATGGAGTGGGGATGTTAGATCCATAGAAAATAGGTTCACCCCATGGACAAAAGAAGGGTTTGGAAGAAGAATCCAGACAAACGTGGTCGAGAACGAATATTAAATACGACGAACGTCAGCCACGTCGTCTGGCCGGACCAAGCACAGTTGTCGTCAATTGAGGAGATGAGAGGAGAGCCATCAGTAGACGAACGGTGTGAAGGGGATGAAAGCCCTTATGCAGCGGAAGCGCATCGATTAGACCTTACACCGTATATTAATTAACATTAAAATACCGTTACGAAAAGGCAAAATAAACTTTAAACATGCTTTAAAGTAGCTGGATGTTGCTATAATCATGCTGAAAAATTAAATCTAAATTTATTTTCATGCTTTTCTAAAGAAACGGGAAAGAACCGTTACAAACCTTCGTTGTAGACTTGACCGTTCTTCGCCAACGATGCTCCAACGAACGGTAACGCAGCTACTCCTTGATTTCTTCGCTGAAAATTTTTCTTCAAAGACATAATAACCACAAAGGTTACACCGATATGTCTCTAAGCCTAGGAGGCAAAAGACTTGTGGGAGTCTTTCTCTAAGAGGGAGGATAGAGAGAATAATAGGGTCTTGTCTTGTGAGTCTAAGAGCAAGAGGGCTACTAAACCAATTAGATCTAGTGTTCTATTTATAGAAGAGTGGTCATAAATAAAATATTCAATTAAATCAATCTTTTCCAAAATTGATTCAATCTTATTCTTTATTTAATCAATCCAAGATCAATCAATTCCATAATTGATTAATCTTTTCCACAAATGACTAATTACTTCCATAATTGATTAGATCATTTCCATAAATGATTAATTACTTCCTTAAGTGATTAATTATTTCCATAATTGATTAATTCATGATTAATTAATTCTTTAATTAATTAACCACCAATTAAATATCACATATTTAATTTCCGGCCTTGAATTAATTAATTTGCCCAAATAGATTTTAGGCCTTAAAATTAATTAATTCATATTTGAACTCTTTCAAACTTCCATAAATTTAATGTGACTCAAATTTAGATTAATATTTGAATTTCTTCAAATATTAATTTCGCTCATAATAATATATCAATATATATTATATTATTTCCCTTAGTCATTTGAACACTTTCAATTTACATTTATTACTTAGTTGCCTCAAATTAGTTTATGAGCTACCAGTGGGACTTAATGGACCTGCAGATCAGAAGCTCCAATGATGTGAGATTAATTGGTCAAATTCATTAACCAAATTAATCAATATTCATTAACTGTGTGTACATTCCACTATAGACTCACAGTTGCACTTTTCTCACTGTAGACATATTTTCTATGTCCACGGATATGGACCAATATCGACTAGTTAGTCCTTCACGAGTGTCTGTAACACCAGCTGGGTCAAATTATCGTTTTACCCCTGGGTTACTTTTATTTCCTTAAGTACCAGTTCTCCTCTAATGAACAACCTGTTTGTGGTCCAACCATCAAACAGAAAACCCTCTCGTGCCATTGAGAGGGTAGGACCCTTTGTTCAAGACTCGAAGCCACCGCTTAAGGGAACACTCATCTGCTTCCCTAAAGTCGGGAATGAGTGAATTCCATCTTGTATGATTATGTTCTCAGCTCCCCACTCGGTCTTGTCCCCAAAGTGGTAGGCTTATTGAGTCGGCGTATTGGCCACTCTCACCCATACAAATCAAAGGACAATCCCTCATGAGCAGGAGTCCATAATCAACTCAGGATTAAGACCAAGTTATCTAGGTCGTCCTAGTGAAATAGAAAACCAACTAGTTAACGGTGTTATAACCAATGGTTACTATTTCGTGGATCGGTCGTATGCAAACTCAATGCATAGGATACCCCCACTCGCATGTCTCCTACACGAGCACGTTGGATCATAGCGTTTCTATCAAATACAAAGTGGGTCGTATCCATAGTGTCACCAAGATAAGGCACCCAGTCTTATCCCTATACTATAGACCCTTCAGGTTATTTCTTGAACAATGATCCCTATATGTCGCTACATATAGTTGAAGACTCATATTACAACCTAGGATGTCTAGTTTATTGGATTAAGGTTATTTTAGGCAAAGACAAATATAAAATAAATAATAACATTTAATGGAAAAATATATCAATATTATTTCATTAATATTTGGTCAACAGTTACATTTACTATCTACGAGTTTTAGGGCATAAAACCCAACACGGTGACCATGCGAGATCAAATCAAGATATGAAGGATGAGACGAAGAAAGTGGGTGAGAGATGAGGGAATCGATGAGGCGTGAAGACACAGAGAGAGAGTACGCATTGATGACTGACGAGAATGTGAGAGAGAGAGGGGTGATTGCATAATGGATTACTATTACAAAGTGGGGGAGAGTGAATGCAATGGAATTACATCCCTAGCATTCCATGTAATCCAAATGGATTACAATCCGACCCAACAAACACTGTAATGTGGATTACATTACATTACAATCCAGCCCAACAAACACTGTAATGCGAATAACATTACATTAAATTTCCCACCAATTTTCCATCAGTTCTCCTTAATGAATAAGGAATTTGGAATGAAAAGAACATTCTCATTCTCATTCTCATTCTTTTTTGTCCTTTGGTCCCCACACAACATTCTTTGGTCCCCACACGATTTTGTCACGTTCATCACGTTTTGGATTGCTCAATCATATTCAAAACACTTGCGACATTCGAGTTTCTGAAGGAGGTATGTAAATACTACACATTCAAGTTTTGACCATTAATATGTGTTCGTGGTTTAGGAAAATTAATTACGCTATCGCTGCCCTTTTTCTCGATCGAAAATTATATTTCTCAGTCGAGAATCATACTATTAGCATCCCGACCGGGAATTATCACCGAGAATCGGGAAAAATTACAATTGCTAATTTTTTTTTTGTTTGTTCGTGCAAATAATGCCTCGGGTGTGGGTTTGTTATAACGGTTTGTGGAATGAGAGGGAAAAGGAATATGAGGGTGGAGAGTTGAGGGGTTTCAGGTATTGCATATAGTGACTTTTTAAGTCTATTATATAGATTAACCAGTATAAGTTCAGAGGAATTTGACCTTAGAATAAGATGTCTACTCCAATTGAAGTCTAGGGCACTCACATTTGTTATTAGGAACGATGTAGACCTTAACACCTTCTTGACATGGAAGTCAATCTTTGATGTACCCATATACATATCCTCAATCCCAAAGTGTCCTAGTAACCAAGACTCGCGACCATTTCCCATCCCATGCGCCATGCCAAATAATGCATATAAGGTGGAGCAGAATTTATCATCGGCATCGGTCCCAAACAATATTATACCATCGACATCTACATCCTTCCCATGCGATGAATCCAAAAATATTCTTGTGTATAACTTGGGGGATGATGAAAACCATGGTAGTGGACTTTATGGTGGCCAAGATTGGGGGGACTACGAAGATGATGAGGACACAAACATAGAGGTTGATGTAGCTGTGGGAGATGATGAGGAAGAGATTCATGTACAATACACTAAGGTTCCTTCTGTGCCTGAACAGGTGGCGACATGCTCTTCCAATCCAAATGCTTCATCCAAGGCAATCATCATGACAGATCAGTCTTCCTCTTCTGAAGATGTAGAAGTTGGAGAAGTATTCATGTGTAAAAGAGACTTGTACACGAGAATGTTTGTGATTGCAATGAGAAGGAACTTCCAGTTTAGGGTTAAAAAGTCAAAGAAGAACATATGTGATTGCAATGAGAAGGAACTTCCAACATCTCAGTATTGGCTACAATAACCTCCTCTACAACAAGGAGTGTAGCCTCAAATACAGTAGGTAGAGTCTCTGGTTCTTTATCTGGCTCTAGTACTGGCTCGGGCACTGGCTCTGGTGCCCATGGAGGCTCCATCACTCGATCCATGAATCGACTCTCCTCCACAGAAGAAACAAGACTCAACCTAACTCTAGCCTGAAAAAAAATTACTTAGTTACAATAAGAAGTTTACAAATAATAATGAAGACAAAACATTTAAAAAATTATAATAACTAACCGCTCGGGATCCAAAAACCTCATCAGCAATGATCGTGTATGATGGGGATGAAGGATTGGAATTCTGTAATTCCGTAAAGCGGTAGCGTGATTGGGACCGATTTGTAATTAATTTTGTTTAATCTAAAATACCAATACATTGGCAATAATATTAGAACTATTCTAAATATATATTAAGGCTAAGCATACAAAAATATTAAATCTAAATCTAATTTATAAAGTAACAAATTACTTACTCTCGTTGACGATTCAGATTAAATTCACCAACTGCATGTGAATTAATCACGAACTAGTGTGAACACCACCACAATGGCTACACCGGTATGACTCTGAGACTTCTAGAGGCAGGAGACTGGTGGGAGTCTAGAGGAAGCCTTGAGGGGAATTCTCTGAGAGAAGGAGAATGAACGGGATGCCTTTCACCTCACCTCAGGGGGTCCTATTTATAGGTAAAGGTCAAGACCTTTTTCCAAATAGGAAAAGGAACTTTTCCTAATAGGAAAATGTCTCTAATTTTAATAAATAAATAATTAATTCCATAATTAATTAATTTTCCTAATTAAATATCATATATTTAATATTAGGGATTTTATTAAAATTAAAATTAATATGAATCCAATTCATATTAAATTTATTTGAACTTGTTCAAATATTTTCTTTCCTAATAGGAAAAGGTCTCTAATTTTAATAAATAATTAATTAATTCCATAATTAATTAATTTTCCTAATTAAATATCATATATTTAATATTAGAGATTTTATTAAAATTAAAATTAATATGAATCCAATTCATATTAAATTTATTTGAACTCTTTCAAATATTTTCTCCCAAGAATTAATTTTTGAAATTAATTAAAAAATTATATTATAAAGTTTCATAAACTTTATATTATAATGCATCAATATACATTATACGATTCCTCAAATAAATTGAACACTTTCAATTTACAATTTATACTTAATTGCCTCAAGTCTCTTTACGAGCTACCAGTGGGACCTAATGGACCTATATATCAGAAGCTCCAACGATACGAGACTAATTGGCCAAACTCATTGACCAAGTTTAGTCAACATTCGTTAACTGTGGGTACTAAAGACCCACAACTGCACTCTTCTCACTGTAGAATATTTCTGTGTCCATGGATATCGACCAAGCAGTAAGTCAATCCTTCACGTGTGTTCGTAACACCAGCTGGGTCAAATTACCGTTTTACCCCTGGGTTACCTCTGGTTCCTTAAGTACTACTGATTCCTTTAATGAACAAGTTGTTTAGGGTCCAACCACTAAACAGGAGTTCCTCTTGGGCTAGGAGAAGACGACGCGCCTTTGTTCAAGCCCTGAAATCAGCCCTTAAGGAAACACCCATCTACTTACCCCAATAGGGGAAGGAGTGAATTCCATCTTGTACTGTTATGTTCCGAGCCCCCATTCGGTCTTGCCCCTGAAATGGTAGGATTATTGAGTCGGCGAACTGGCCACTCTCACCCATACAAATCTAAGGATAATCCCTCCTGAAAGGGGTTCATAACAGACTCGGGATTGAGATTGAGTTACCTAGGTCATCCTATTGAAATAGAAACCTAAACTAGTTAACGACGTTACATCTAGTGGTTACTATTTCGCGATCCGGTCTTATGCAAACTCATTGCATAGGTGTTGCCTTGTGCAAAGTGATTCTAAATATGCAAGAAAAACTCACAAACACACGTGCAAGTGCACACAATCAGCAGCACTATTCTTAAGCCTATTTTCAATGAAATTCAATGTAACCAAGGATCAATTATTAATTAATAACTAAGATGTACTAATGTAAATAAAGATGATTGAATTTAAAGAGAATTGAAAGTAAATAAAGCAAGAAAAACAACTGGAAGCAGAGGAGAAGTAAGGCTCGGATTAGGGATATTCTGTATTGTTCTAGGGATTGCTATAGCAAAAACTGTGCTAATTCATCTCACCCAGATTTTCAACGGGAATTTTCCAATTCTTCATAGATTAAGGCGATTAAACTCCCATTTAACCCCTTATTTTTAGCTCAATCTAATTAGTGCCCTAGGTGGTGATTTATCCCTAAATACCCACTCATTTTCATGATCATAAAAGACTAAGGTAAAGTAAAGTAATCGATTACTAAATGTTTTCCCAAACACCCAATAACAATGCTAGAAAATGGATGGCCAGTCGAAATTCCAGCTTAAACAATAAAGAACACTTTACTTTAAGATGAAAATAGCACGGTTCAGCTACAAACAACCCCTCGTTACAATATAGGATCCCTAATCCTCACCTAAAGAGGATTAGTTCATGTTCAAAGAGAAAATAAGTTCAATACAGCAGAAACCACTCATATTCAACATACTTTTCAACTTCTTACACAACTAATACCGATGGGAAGATAAAAGATAAGAAGAAAAGGCCAAAGAAGAAGCTCCCAAGCTCAAATCCAGCTTTCCCAAGCTGAATATGGTCTCCACGGCAGCTTCCCTCTGTTTTTCCTCTGTTTTTGTGCTAAAAAACAGCTCCCAATCATGAATCTCCTCTTTGTTCTGCCTCTTTCCAAATTAGGACCTCTTTCCTTTTATACTCAGCCATATTTGTGGGAGTGAGGGCTGATTAGACAAGCCTTGCCCACTTGGAAATCATTCTAATAGCTGAAAATAGCTACAGCCTCCAACTGGGATTGCCACCTCAATTAATGAAGTCTTCCACGTGTAAAACAGCTCCACTGCTATTCTGCCTCTTCCACCTAATGCTACAGCATAATCTGCACAGAAAACTGGAGCTCCAAGTCAGCTTAAGTTCGAAATTAACGTGAAATTAAAGCCCAAAGCCCCTAATCAGCATTTTCACTAATTAACATTAAATTCAACTAATTCCAGCTCAAATAATAAATTCTCAAAGCAAAACTAAGCCTTAAAGCCCCAAAATCATGGCTAATAACTCTTATTTCTAAGAGTTATCACACCCCCAAACTTAGCTCATTGCTCGTCCCCGAGCAATGCTAGGCCAAAAGCTCAATTAAACAGGAAAAGATCAGCTAGCCTCTCATTAGAGCCTTTCACATGCCACACAACTACTTCTTGCTAAAAACTTCCCTCAACAAATGCTCATAGCTCCAAAAAGAATTCAACATTTAAAAACAACTTAGGCAACAACACTTGGCATCTCCAAATCAACATTATGCTTTTGATCCACTCTCATAGCCCATCTTGATTAGCTATCAAATCTAATTGAGCCAACCTATAGGCATCAAACAAGCCACTAACTTTCTTTCTTCCTTAGCTCAAAATTTAGTCCTTAAGCTTGTTAAGCAAGCCTACAATCCTAATGCCCAAATTATAAAAACTCTAAGCTCAACCCAAACTTCTCTCAATTCTTATTCTCTTTTTGATTTTTACCAACTTAGAAAATCTCTTAGGTCATAGCCTTTTTGGTCCCGGAATGGCAACACTTTATGGTGAAGCTCACCCAAGCCTCAAAGCTCATCACCTAACGAGCACTGCATTCATATCCCCTAAAGTTGCCTAAGAGAGCTATCTAGCAACTTTTTCCTTGCTTCTTAGAGTGGCGACACTTTTTGGTGAAGCTCACCTAAGCTTTAGGGAAATTGTAACTTTCAAGCAAGCACTCATCCCTTAATCATTCATTTTGATTTTTCTTCTTTTTCATTGGAACTCATACCTTTCAAGAGCTACTTTTTGACGCAAGGGCAAACTATGGGTATCATAAATCCCCCTGGTTACTAGGTAAGCTCAGGAAAAGAATAAATTCCACAAGGGAGAGGAGTACATCTTAGGCAAAACTAGGACAAAGAGGAATGCTTCTAAGATGCTTTTTCTAATATTTTTTTTTGAAAGGGCACCTCACCCCCAAACTTAAACTATTCATTGTCCCCAATGAATGAGAAAGCAAGGCAAGAACCCCCAAACTTATTTTCTTTTGAGACAGATGCTAGGGCCTATTGCTTAGGGAGATTATAACTTTGGGCAAAGAACTAGGCACAAGCTTTCCTAAATTTGAGCTAAGCTTAAGGAAGAAATTTAGGAAGCTTCTAATCAACCTAAGGATTTACAACTCAACCAAATAATCAAACTAAGCAAGGACTAAGAAGCTCTAGATCAAAAGACATCATGCTATTTCAAATAAAAACAGAGTTTTTTTTTTAATTATTTTATTTTTTTTTTATTTTAGGCTTAAACCAGTATTCGGCTGCTGCAGCATTCATCAAGGGAAATTCAGACAAAAGCACAGCTGCGAAACATCCAAAAAGGCTCTCATACAAGACTAATTTGAAGCTTCAGACTAAAACTAAAACATGTCAAATTTAGAAGCTACATTATGCATGAAGCTCAATTTACTTGCATGAAAAAGCTAGCTACTGCCTTCAAAATTGAAATTACTAATTAATCCAAATCATGCATCAATCCAACAACACTCACTAAGGGCAAACCATACTCATACCCAATTGATCAAATTTAAATTTCAGCATTTAGATTTGCACCATAAAAGCCCAAGCATTACAACAAGAATCTACTACGCATCAAAGATAAAGAGAGATAGAATTTTCATTACACAACTTTTTCTTAAACACACAATCATGCATCAGATTTTGTTTTTTGTTTTTTTTTTCTCATTTCTTCCTTTGACCACATTCATTCAACCAACAACACAGGAAATGAACAAACCAACATCTACATCAAGCAGCAAGTTAAAACAATCACATCACTGAGCAAAAAGAACACCAACAGCCACGAAATGAAACAAAGACAGCAAACTCCCTTTTCAATCTTCATCTTCTTCGGATGGGGGACACCAAGGGCTTAAAACACCATGAGGGAATGGAGAAAAAGGTGGTACAGCCTCCTCTGGATCAGAGTTAAAAGCCTTTTCGACCATTTCATCTCTTTTTCATGCGTATTCCCAATAAACTCTCTGTTGCTCGCCTTGGTGCTGCACATGCTGCAGCAATTCTCTTTGTTGCTTAAGGATATCTTCTATTCCGCTGGCTACGGTTGATGTTTTCCTTAATTTACCATCGCCCATTAATCGCTGGATAGCTGCCGCATCTATAATTCCCTTGTCGACTGCGAGATCATCTCCTTCTTCCAACTGCACCCCTGCCCTTAAGCATAAAGCCGTAATGAGGTTAGGGAAGAATAGCTTTCCCGCTTTCTTCCGGGCGCACGAGGTGATTTATTTTGCAATTATCCTTCCCACATCAATGCTGATTAGGCTCATGATAGAAAAAACCAAGAGCATTCTCTCTTTGGAGACCGTTGTGTCGTGGGTAGTGGGTAGAAGACGATTCCTCACAAACCAAAGCCACACATTAGCTTCGGGAGTCACATAGGCTGACAGCAAAGAGAGGTTGCCATTTTTACTTTGTTTCCAACTTGCGCCCTCTATAGCACAATATTGCAAGGTCGCCTTGAGCTGCTCGTCTGAGGGTGCTATCATCATGACATTGCAGATGGCAAAGGGGAAATCGGGTATATCATAGAATTGATTAATAGCAAACGGACTCCATTCCACGATTTGTCCTCGCACCATTGATTTCCAAACGCCGTTATCCTAAAAATTTGCATAAAATTCCTTGACAATGCTAGGGACAGCTGGCTCCGGATGATGGCATAAGTTTTGCCAATTGTGATTTCTAATTGTAACCGCCAGCATGTGCGGTAAGCTGTCAAGATTTTCATCAAAGCCTTTTTCTAGCATTATTTCTCTGCTCTTTAGCTCTTCGTAACGCGCGACTGCCACTTCTCCTACAAATTTTCTTGGTTCTTCACGTATGGCCTCCATTGAGGCCTTTCCTTTCCCCTTTTGTCTTCTTTTTGGCGCCTGAGGAATAGGCTGCAAAACGTTGTGGTCCTCGATCATATGTTGTTTGCCCCTGTTTTGGGCAGCTGAGCCTCCTTCATCTATTGCCTTCGGTTTGAATATCTTCCTTGCAATTGAACGAGGACCCATTGCCCTTTTAATCAACTGAACTTGGAATGGGAATGGGGTGAAAAGAAGCTAAACTCAAACGGAAGCAGCTGGAAAGATGACCCAAAACCGAGAGTTTGCTCTTCTCCATCATGGGGCTGCTGGTTTTTTTTTATACCAAGAGAATTCAAGAGCCTTCATTGCTGCCAGCTGCAGCATGCGAACCACCTGTCCATTTCCCCTTTTTCTCAACTTTCTTTTCAACTTCCCATAAGCAAATCCCACTCACTATTTCCTTTGAGCCACGTAAAAGCTGATTTTTCTATATTTTTTTTCTTCCCAAGAGGCTTTCTTTTCAAGAATCAACCAACATCCCATCAAATAGTGCATAAATCCCCCCAAAACCGAGAGGTCCTCTGCCCAAGATCCTTTGCACAGATTTTTGTCATCCTTTGGTCATGTCAACCTGCTCATTAATTCCTATTTGCATGAAAGAGCTCACAAGAAGGTTAAAAGACTGCCATTATAGAACAAAGAAAATGGGGGGGGGGGGGGTCGACAGTAGCACCATGCGATTTAATTAACACTTCACTAATAAAAGCCATAAAAATAACTCACTCACTAAAATGAAAATGCAAGAATTAATTACTATCATTCAAATTAAAAGTGAAAATTAAAACTACCATACCACATCAGGGACTCATAAATGATTAATTATTCAAGAACATGCATTGTCCCTGTCATCCCTTCATGCTTTTAGACTTCCAATAATTTGTAAGAGGCGTAGTGATAACTGCCCAAAAGGTAGTTATTTAGGCCTCAATTATATAGAGATTTGTGTGTCCTTTATGCTTATTAGGGTTGGTTTTGGATAGATATTACATGATTTAACCCATTTGGAAGAATGGAAGTGTAGACACCGTATTTGGTCCGACTTGATTTTTAGTAATAATGTTTGAAGTTTTCAGTATTTGGTGGTCAATTTGTTTTTTAGTATGTTAACAAAAGTTTGGCTCAATTGACATAAAGCTTGTAACCTGATCAAAAGGTCGGAGGTTTGAATCTCCCTCCCTCATATTATCAAAAAATTTGTTTTTTGGTTTTCATTGTTTATTTTCATTTTCATTTTACTTTCTTTTTTTTTTCTTTATCTTTTTATTTATTTTATTTTATTTCATTTTATTTCTTTATTCATTTTATTTATTTATTTATTTTATTATGTTTTATTTTTATTTTTGTTTATTTTTATTTTATTTTTATTTTTATTTACTTCATATTTTATTTTCATTCTATTTTTATTTTATTATTTTATTCATTTATTATTTATTTTTATTTATTTATTTATGTCTTTATTATTTATTTTATTTATTTATTATTATTTTTTTTTTTGTTTTTTTTCTTCCCCACGTTTCCCTCTCCCATCTTTCCTCCAACTCTCCTATTCTTTCTCCCTCTCCCTTTTTCTTCTCCATTCCCCTTCCTTCTCCCAACCTCCCATTCTTTCCCCATCTTTCTCAACTCTCCCCCTTCCTTCTCCCAACCTCCCATTCTTTCCCCATCTTTCTCAACTCACTCCCCCTCTTTCTCCCAACCTCTCATTCTTTCCCCCTTTTTCTCAACCCCTTCCTCCAAGCTCTACTATATAATGAGAGCTTATGGAGGATGGAGGGAAAGGGAAGAACAACAAGGACACAAGAAAAAAAGAGAAGAATGGTGAGAGAGCTTAGAGAGAGAAAGTGAGTTTGAGAGGGAAAATAGAGTTTGGAGAAGGATTTTCCAAAAACCAAAGCTACCGTCGCCACTCACCGCCGTACCGACGCCGCCACTCACTGTCGTACCGCCGTTGCCGCCACCACTGTCGCCGCCGCCACTGCCGTGCCGCCGCTTTCCGTTGATTCCAACAAAGTTCCTAAGTGAGAATTAAGTGAAAAAGGGAGGGAAAGTGGAAGAGAAAAAAGAAAAAGGAAGGGAAGGAAGTTGGGGAAGAAGAAAGAGGAAAGTGAATAAGGTGGGTCCCACATTTTAAATTCTTTATTCTTTTCACTTCTCTCTCTTATTATTTGTCTTATTATTATTATTATTACTATTATTATTATTCCTCTTTCGCCGGCAACGAAAGTTTGAAACATAGGAGATAAGAAGTGTTTGCCGGCGACAGAAAGAAAAATGAAGAAGAAAGAAGGGAAAAAGAAGGGGGCACGGGTGAAGGAGGATGGGGAAGAGAGAGAAATGGTTTTTTATTTTTTATTATTTTTATTTAAAAAGAAATATTATTATTTATTATTATTATTATATTATTTAAAATTTTAAAAATCAATATTTTATTATTTTAACGTGCCACGTCAGCACTGTTAAAAAAATTAACGGTCCAGGGACTCAATAGAAGCATTTTCAAAACAGTGGGGACTTGATTGTTCAATTTTGAAACCTAGGGACCTATTAGAAACTAACCCGAAACATGAGGGACCAAAAAGGTATTTTACCAAAAAAAAATGTTGAATTAATACCATGCAGAATTTCAAAAAGAAAAAATTCCATGCAGCAGCCCGACAGTCGCTTCAGTCCCTCTGCCGCTCCATTGTCGCGCCTCTTCAAGAGGCGCGACTCCTCTCCATCTGTCTCGCTTGGATTGTTAACTCACAAAAAGACAAGATGTTGCGCCTCTTGAAGAGGCGCGACACTTGATTTTTCTAAATAATTTTAAAACTATCTGTTTTATCCAATTTTTTTCATTTTTGTTTCTATTTTTCTAAAAAATCCCATTTATATGATTTAAATGCAGTCATATGATGACACATCCATGAGGCATCAAAGTTCTTTTGATTTATTTATTCTCAGTCTTAAAGATATTATTTATCGAGGCTAAAACTATAAAACTCAGCTCAAACGTTACCTGCTTTGTCTTGTCTTGTCTTCTTTATATTTAGTTTGATTTTTATCATAGGATAATATGTAATATTGGATACGCATTTCTTGAAAATTGGATTTTATTTCGGAGTTAATCGGTAGCGACAGGAAAAACCCCTTCAGATGACCCGACCCGACCCATAAATTTTATACTCCTAAAAATATTCGAATTTAAAAGATTAAAAATCAAATTGATAACAACCTAATACATTAGTGGTTATTTTGTATATTGAACTAAAATTAAAATATAATATGAAAATATAAAACGAAAAATAATAAATTAAGAAGAGAAAAATTATAAAAGAAGTTAAAAAAATCAAAAGACAATGGAAAGAGAGTTTTACTCTTGTAACGATTTTTATTTTTAGAAGATAATTAAATTAAAACATATTATTTAAAATTAATATAAATTAATGAGGGTTAAAGGTGAAAAAAATCAAATCTATCTATTGTACCCAATAAATCAACACATTTTGTTTTTCTTAAAAGAAGCTCAGTCTACTTTTTTCTTAAGAAAAACAAAATTTACTATTCAGTCCAGTTTGTAAAATTAAAAAAAAAAAAAAAGTAAAACCCTAACTCTGTTGCTCCACTCCCCTTCTTTTCTTCACGCCGTCTCCTCCTTTTCAGCAGCTCAGTGTCGCCGCCGCTATCGCTCTCGTTTATTCTGTCGCGGCCGTCGCCTTTCTTCCGCTCTTGCCGTCGCCACCGTCGTCTTTCTTCCTGTCGTGCCGTCGCAGCTTCCCTTGATTTTCTACTCCATTGTTTTTACTGGTATTCTCCCAACCTCCATCTATGTCCTTCTTCTCACTGGAAAAACACAAATTAGATCTTGTCTAGTGAAAGAATGGAGGAGTTGTTCGATTTATTTATTTTTAATAACAATGGCCCAATAGAAACAATTGGGACATGGTTTGTGTTTGGTTGTTCTGATTCAGACATGAATCAATCATCCAATTCTCTTTAATTCCTGGCTTGCCTTATTTATATTTGTATATTTGGAGATTATAGATGGTAGAAGACCATGAGATTTTTTTTCTCCGGAAATTGAAATTCTCTCCCTCATTTAACCAATACTAACCAATGATACTTTGAATTGATTGAAATAAGAGCATGGATTCGAACATATTTTTTTATTGGAATACGAATCAGTGGGAAATTCAAACCTGATAAAAAATGTGAGTCCATACATATTTTTAAGTTATTCATTCAGAGTAATAGTTCAATTAAATGGTAATGAACTAATCACCGTTTTCTATGAATGGAGATAGTATAGAGTATAAATTAGTGGGTGAATTAGCGAAAATTGAATAGAGGAAAAATTTTGCAATATTTGTCTAAGTTTAGGATCCAAATATGATGAGTTCATTTGCAGAGTATAAATGAAGCAATCGAAGGACCCATTTGAAGCGGCATTTGAGGAGCAGGAAGAGTCACCACCGAACTCCCCTTCTGCGGCCGATGATCTCGAAATTCAGACCAATGCAGCCACAGCCACCGCCACCACCTCCAATGTTCTTGATTTGCATGACAGTGATGCTGATCCAAAACCTGCCGCTGCCACCACACATTCCAACATCCCTTCTGCATCCACCACTTCTATGATCGTTTCCTCTTCCTCCAATGTCTCTGCAGCCCCAAAAACCAAAGAAGACGACGAGGAAGAAGAGGAAGAGAATGTGGAAGTTGAGCTCGCCAAATTCCCCGCAAGCGGTGATCCAGATAAGATGGCGAAGATGCAGTATGTTTTCTTGGCTCTCTCAATATATAGGTTTAATTTTTGTTTTCAATTGATTTTTCTGCTTTAGGTTACACTAGTTTAGTCTCAATGTTATCGTTAAAAGATTCTTCCTCTGTCACGAATATGATAATTCTTAGGTTAATTTATAATTCTCAGCATTGTGTGTGTTTGTGAAACGTTTCTATTGAACTTATATTTGATCGATGATGTGAAATATTACCTAAAGGGTGAAGAGTCAAAACTGATACTGAGGAAAATCTTATCTTAAGCCTTTCTATTCACCAAAAGATTATTTAGATTGTAATTTGTCGAGTGGATAACATTTACACCAAGAGAGAGCCATAATAAAAATAGAATCCAAGAGTCTATCAAAAGAAAATGAGATTGTTCCTTTTCAAACCAAATAATCAAAAGAAAGCTCTATTGGCTTGTAGCCAAAGATGGCAAATCAACATCATGTTGTTGGGAAGAACCACAATCTGGTTCAAGGAATTTAGAAACGTGGACCAATATTTGTTTGAAAGGGGCATTGTGAAAGAATGATGACGTTGTGTCCTATCACTCACTACTATCAGTTGATGGAATGCTGACATCAAGCACTCCAATAGATAAAATTTGTTAAGTAGTAATTTTCTTTTTTTGCAACTTTATGTCAGTAGATTGCATCAGTAACCAGTTCTTGCAAAATGGAGGATCAATGCCCTTAGACTTCTATGGAATAAGATAGATCATTAGTAGGAACTAGATACCTCCTTTATAGGAAGAGCCAACACTGGTCAGATGTTTTCTCAGCTTGCTAATGATGTTAAAAATGTTTGTAGCATGTGGTCCTTTGGTCAGGAAATCATCAGTTGATTGATATGAATAGAATGTGAACTTGTTCATTATTAAGTTTCTCCTATAGAATATTGAGAATTTTTACAATTCACGAATTCCCAATGTCCTTGCCAAAAATTTTGCTTTTGAACCTAGTATAGCTATTGCATGTTGCTTCCTGCTCTTCCAAATTACGAGGTGTTCCCATTAATAATAGTGCAATAGCCTTATGTTGGTTTTCTTCATCAAGAGATCCATAAGGATTTGCTCCTAAGATAACCAGGTATAAGGAAAGCACAAACTATGGATAAAAATCTTTGGACCATGAGAGAGAGATTCATTGAGAAACTGCTATGAACTTATACTAACTCCAAGACTTGCTCAGCTATTCCTGTATATTATGCTGAACACATTATGTAGTCAATTTGTATCTTGTTCAATCACGACTTCCAAGGAACTCCTTTTTTTAACTTTTGCTACAAATGGCAACTTAAACAAGTTGAAAATGGTGGAAGATGTGGCCAGTAATCAACGGTCCTTCAAAACCACCCTTTATTTAATTTTGATTTTAATTTCTCAATTAGTAGAAACTTATATTCAGTTTTTATGCCCAACATCCATTAAAGGCCTAATTTTGAACAAAAGGATGAAAAGGAAAGACTACTATTTGTCCTCAAGCTAAAATTCATGAATATTCATCCCATGGTTTGATATTTAGACCATCCTTTTCAGCGGAGTTGTACATTACTTATTTGGCGGTGGAATATATTTCATTTTTATTTAAATTTGAGGTAGGAACTCGGTTTTTTATTCATGACAATTGGGACTGTGTAACTAAATCCGTTTAGCTTCTAGTGTATTTTTGTTTCTTCCTGTTTCTCTTGTACTTTCATAAATCTTGTCTTGGATGATAACCCAATACACTCTCCGAGTTTCATCTTTTATAATGTAAATTCTTCTTTTAAATTGGAAAAAAATGGATGCTTTTTTTTTTTTCATTGCTCCAAGAGAGTTGGTTGAAAAAGAATGTATTTTTTAAGATTAACTTGAGATCATTTTTGTTACTCAGGATGCTTGTTTTGGTTTCTTTATTAAACTTTAAATACAGTATTATAAAATCTTCACTATAGAAAGAATCTTGTTGTAACTTGTCTTTACATTTGATCAGAGCCATTCTCTCACAATTTACAGAAGAACAGATGAGTCGTTATGAGTCCTTCCGCAGAGCTGGATTTCAGAAAGCTAATATGAAAAGGGTATGAATCTTAATATTTTCTCGTAGTGAAAGACATTAGAGATGGCAATGAAGGGTGGGAAAATCTTTACAAACATGAACTCAGTTCATCTTGTTGCCATTGTCTTGTAAATCATAGCTATTAGCAAGCATCTCAGGAACACAGAAAATTTCTGTACCGATGACGATTGTAGTGTCTGGGATCGCAAAGATGTTCGTTGGTGAACTCGTAGAAATGGGTATGTGTAAACTTCTTCTCTAAAACCCGTCGTAGAAATGGGTGTGTAAACTTCTTCTCTAAAACCCAATTCAGTGTTCATGTAGGACTCAAAAGTTGCTTTTCTTTTTCTTCTGTTCAGTTACTTTTAATAGCAATGTGAAGCATAGACAAAAGAATCTGCATAATCCAAAACGACATCGACTCATTCCAATACGCTTGTTTTGTTTCAGCAAGAGTTGTTATGACGGAGCGGAATGATTCTGGACCTATCAGGCCGTGTCATCTCCGAGAAGCATATAGAAGACTAAAGCTTGAAGGTAAGGTTCCAAGGAAATCAGTGCCTAGGCTCTTTCGCTAATCAATCTGTTCAATTTATAATCTTTGCATTAGGAGTTTTTGGAAGGAAAATTCAATATTAAAACCTCAAGCTTGGGCAAAACATCTCATGTATATTACTAAAGTTTCTAACATATTTTGTACAAATTGGCTTCTCCTGTTATTTTTTATTTTTTTTATTTTTTTTATTTTTTTTTGATATTCGTGAGTGTCCGGACCAGCTTACACGTGCTTCGACTAATTTCACAAGACAACCGCTTGACCCTATCCTATTATTACGCACCCAGACTACTGGAATGAAGGAAAAATGAAAGATGGATTTCGCAGCACTTCAATTAAATTTATACATATAAATAAGAGAACACATTTAATAATCATATGAAGATGGAATGCTAAGACATGTAGAGGTCAAAAGTTTAGATAATGTTATGCTATATTGCTGACAATCATTTAATTACTTCAACGGTTTGGAATAACTCTCAAAAAACATGTTTATTTTTTTTTAAACGAAGTCAATTTTTCGTACATTTTTTTATTAATATTATATTTTTAAAAAATTATTAGTAAAATAAGATTGTTTTGAAACTTACTATTATAATATTGTGATTTAAAATCTACGACCGGTTGACGTGACAATAAATTTGAAATTAAAAAAATGTGATTTTTTGTTTAAAAAAAGATGTCTATTGACGAAGAACTACCTCATTGCAAGGCCTTGTTGGAAATCTAGCAGCACTAATATCTATGGGTTTCCAAGTTTGAGTGGGACGAACACGTTTTTATATTTTTCATTTTCCTTCCCTTTTTTCCTTTTTTTCCCTATATTTATTTATCAAGAAATCGAGAGTAATTGCATTTTTTAAACTAATTGAATTTTTATATTATAATGGGAAAAATATACTTTTGGTTCCTAAGGTTTGGTTTAGGTTTCGTTTTAGTTCATGAGGTTTCAAACTCAACATTTTAGTCCCTGAGGTTTGCATTAGCATTTTGGTCTCTCCATCCATATTTCTGTTAAAAACTAACGGTTTGTTGACGTGGCACCTATTTTTTTAATTAAAAATTTATTTTTTTTAAAATTTAAAAATAAAATAATTAAAAATATATATATTTTTTAAACTTGTCATTTTCCATCCCCTTTTTCCCTCATTTCTTCCCTTCCTTCTTCCTCCAACCATCTTCTTCCTCCACCTTCTTCTTCTCCAACACCTTCAGCCATGGCCGGCGACCAGCGACCACCGCTCGCCGGCGGCGACTTTGAGTGCACCCAATCTGTTCTCTTCCAACAAGCCAGTGAGTTTCTTCCAATGATCGACGAGGTAATATAAACAATCATTTTAATTTCTATTCTTCTCATTTTTTCAAGTAAGAAAGAAAGAAATAAAAAAAAAAAAGTTGTCGGTCGGCGGCAACCACCGGTGAGTGGTGGTCGCCGACCGCCGACCATGGCTGAAGGTGTTGGAGAAAAAGAAGGTGGAAGAAGAAGAGAGGGAAGAAAGGAGGGGAAAAAGGAGAGGGAAAATGAAAAGTTTTAAAAAATATATATTTTAATTATTTTATTATTATTTTATTTTTAAAATTTTAAAAATAAATTTTTAATAAAAAAAATAGGTGCCACGTCAGCAAATCGTTAGTTTTTAACGGAAATATGGATGGAGGGACCAAAATGCTACTACATGCAAACCTTAGGGACTAAAATGTTGAGTTTGAAACCTTAGGGACCAAAACGAAACCTAAACCAAACCTCAGGGACTAAAAGTGTATTTTTCCCTATTATAATTTATTTCTTTTTCTTCAAAGCAATTGAAATTTTAGTAATTTTTCTAAAAAAAAAATTGAAATTTAATTAAGTACTAATTATTTAAACACTATATAAATAAAATAAAATAATATTATTATTCAAATTGAATTTTTTTTTTGAAAATATGTGGGGAGGGGGATTTGAATCACAGACCTTGTGGTTGTTAGTACAACTTTATGCCATTTGAGCTAAGCTCTTGTTGGATTACTCAAATTGAATTTAATTATTATAATTTTTTGAAGTAGAATTAATTTTAATTGTAACGACATAACCAACAAGAAATTAAAAAAAAAAACGTACTAAGGGTCTCTACTATATGCATGAGAACGTAAAACTTGGAAACTTTAAAGCGGAAGAGACCATGCATAAGTAAACATCTTTTATTTAATAAACCAGACTCAAAACCATAAGTCGTTTTACAATATCAGAATAGTCAAAACATGATAGACAATTTTCATAAAGTTGAACATAAAAAAACATTTGAAAACATGAGACTAGGAAACTCGATCCTAGACTTCTAAGGATATGATTTGCAGCTGCATCTCATAGCCTAGCCCAGTCACTGCCCTCGCCACTTGCCTGATGTCATCAAGTACCACTTGAAAAGGAAAGTCATGTAGCATGGATGGGTATATAAGAATATACTCAGTAAGTAGCCCACTTAAGGGCTAAAACTGAAAACATGAGATCTGATAACATGGAATCTATTAGCATGAAACTTTTGGATCTTAACATCATATGGACCTAATTGAAGCAGTCATTCGGGTTTCTAACCCTAGGGCCATAACTGGGTTCATGAAATGTTTTGTCTAGGGTGATTACCTATCCCCAACCTGTGCCAACTAGAGTGTTGTGTGGGTCACTCGGGTAAGGCAAGTAAACTAGAGACTAGCGACAACCTCTAGCAGAACTACACATATCCCAACACAACACCCCTGAATCATAAAAATACGGTGGAGCAATTTGGTGCATGAAAACATGTCTGAGTGCCATCTGGCGCACGAAAAATGTGCCTAAACATAAGCTCAACATAAAAACTTGATGGAGTGACTAGTGCACGAAAACGTGCCTAAACATGGGCTCAACACTGTCCTGAACTGAGAGAGTGCATGATAACGTGCCTGTAACTGGGCTCTAACAGTCAACTGATAGAACACACGATAACGTGCCTGAAAACTGGGTTCTATCAGTCCTGAGATGGGGAAAGAAACCACTCTAGTTATCATAAGACTTAAGGATTCTTTAAGCCTACCTGAGGCCCTAAAACGTGATATGGTCCCTATTTTGAGTCTATTCTCATTCACCCGTATGGTTCTCAATAAGTCATACTAAAACATGTTTGGAGAACTTGTGATCTATACTAATTGGTCAATCAATATCAACACATCATAATTCAAAGGACATTGATAAACTTAGCCCCATTAACTATTATAAAGCTACCGAAAATTCGTTAACATAACGACGTAACTACAACTATCCCAAAAATTGTAGACACCTGAAACATAGAAAAATTCACACTTCTAAACTAGAACACAACTTCACTATCACAATACACAACAATCAGACCACCATAAAATCATTCCAAGCATTTCAGTTCATGACTAACCAAATAAAACATGAAAGTCATGGGTTCCAATTTCACTCCAAATCGACGGTTAAACCTCCAAATGCTATGGGTACCTTGAAAACATTAGCCAAATCCAATGGGTATTCATCTAAACTACATTAATCAACCAAAATTTGACTTTCCTCACTTACCTACTGCTGAAACTCGCTGAAAACGCTAAAAAAAATGCCCCAAACGGCTGTTGTTCGTGCGTCTACACCGAACTGGCCGGAAAACGTTGTTGTCCATGCCTAAAACTCGCTGGAAATAGAGAGGAAGGGGTCGAAAGTGAGAGAGAATGAAAAGGGAGCAAGATTGACCTGAGAAACAACCAAAATCGAGAGAAAATCAACTCAAACTCACCAATGGAAGTCGTGACATTGCATTGATGGGACGTCGTCGGACTGCTCTTAAACCGCCACTGTCGTGCTCTGTTTGTTGGAGATGTTCGCCGGAAATCGCCTACCTCGTCGGAGAAGACAGAGATGGGGAAGGAAGATGGTGGTGCGACCGACTATCAAGAAGAAAGGAAAGAAAAGAACCCAAGCTAACAATGGAGGTTGCAAATCGTGAATGAGAGGAGGAAGAAGTAGCTTGGCTCAAAAGCCTAGGGCTGCATGAGACTCAAATTAAATGATATAAAAATTAGGGTTGGTTTGACTAAGAGTCCTTGTATTTACAAAGATGCCATCTGGTTTATTTAGTCTTTTTCCAAGCCAAATAACTCTCTAATTGCACTTTTAATTCCACCCAATAACCTCAAATTGATCAATTAAACTTATAACTTAGAAAATTGGAGTTTACCCGAATTTAGGGGCATTACAATCTTCCTTCTTTAAAAACTTTTGTCCTCGAAAGTTGCTAGTCTTGGAAGAGCTCTGGACACTAGGTTTTTCATCTCATCTTCTCTTTTCCATGATGCTTCTTGAATCTGATGGTTCTGCCAAGGCACTCTGATTGAGTGTTATCTCCCCGTAACAAAGAGTCTTTTGATCTTTAGTAATGATTCGAACCGACTTCTCCTCATAACTCAGGTTCAATAATGATTCAGACTCAAAGGTTCAAAATCATTCACATGAGATGGGTCTGCCATGTATCTATGTAGCATAGACACATGGAACACATCATGAACTGAAGAGAGAGATGATGGCACAACCAAACTATAAGCCACGAGGCCAATTCTCTCTGAAATACTTGCTGAATCATTACAAATAGACCTGGGGCGTTACAAATAGACATTCAAGAAGCATTTAAACAATTCAAAATATTTTCAAATTAACAAACCTTAATACACGTGGAACTCAAACAATAAGGTATAAAGTGAGATAGTTAAAAAAAATATTTTTAAACAACTTCTTTGAAAAATTAATAACAATAATTAATTTTAATTATCAAACCATATAATTAGTAAAAGAAAGTCAAAAGTTGAGATCTATCAAGAGACCGCAATTTCAAACATCAGATTCAATCGTCCAATATAAATCAAAATGATACTATCTTTAAGAAAATATAAAGAAACAAAATATTTCAAACAATTAAAATATCAAGTAAGGTTCAAATTCAAAAGAATCAATAACATATCAAAATAGATTTTCAACAAATTCTTATGACATGTAATTCTATGAATTTAAAAAAAAAAAAAAAGACAAGGAAGAGTATGAATCAATTTGAAATTGATTAATTTTAATTTTCTCAAAAGCACATAATCATGTGCTCCATAAACAAACAATCAAGGTAAATGTCAAAAAGAATATTCGTAAATAACTTATGGACATTTAATTTAATAATCAATCAAGTTCTATACAACCACTCCAATTAAAATTCTTAATACCAATGTAGTTGCTAAATCACAATTCAATAATTAAAAATTTTATATCATATAAACATTTCAAATTGTACAACAATAATAATTATAAAAAAAAAATTATTTTACCAAAAATTCAAGAATATAAAATTTCAACTCAATGAGCATATTTCAATAAATATTTTCAACCATCAATAAATACATTAATAAGCAAATCATAATTTCAATTTCAAACAATATCACAACATAGGCATAAAAGTTTTCATTCAAACAATTAAAAAATTTAATATTCAAATTCAAAGGTAATATCTATCACAAAAGCATTAATAAGAGAATCATAGACATGTTTCAATTCTACAAAATATATAAATAAAAACATCAATTCAAACAATAAAAGAATTTCAAAATCAAATTCAAATTCAAATTTAAAAGAAGATATCTTAACAAATCTCACATTATCTCACAATTCATTTAAAAGATAAAGTTACCAAAGAATAATGATTTATCCTTTTGAGACACCAAAGAAGCTATAAGCTTGCATTTGAAATTTAAATAATTTCTTTTTGAAGTTCATTAAATCTTCAAATTCAAATCTTGGAGCACACCTACAAAAACAATTTAGCAAGTAGTTTTTGGTACTCATACTTTGTTTGGGTCCACGTAGATTAATTTCAATCTTTGGAACCAATTTCTTTTTCATTCCAACATTCATAACACTCATATCATTTGATTTAGAAAAATAGCATGAATAAGAAAATTTTTGATGGATGAACTAATTCAGAATCATGTTTTCAAATTTGTCAAAAGATTTGAAAAATTACCGGATTAGATTTATGTGTGAATTTCCTTACCATTATACCCTTTGTCGCAACGTCATCGCGACGCGGAGCGGCCGACGTCCTTTCCTAAGGATCTCTTTCGAGGTGAGAGGTTTGAAGTCGCCACCAATCATCTTGGGGTGTGATTGGTCACCCATTTTAAAAAAAGTGGTCTTTGAAAACCAAAAATTAGGTTCGGGGATCAGTTGTGTGTAGGGAAGGTGTTAGCACCCTACAACACCCGTTTGAAAACATTTTATTTTATTACTCGAATTCATTAAACAAAAGGTCCGTGTCTTAACGAAAATAAACAAAAAAAAAATTAAAATTGAAAATTAATTGTCTCACTAATTTCACCTTATCTTTAAATAAAGTAAGGATTTAATTTTGTGAGTGGGGTTAACCCATGACTTTATTATCATGTAAAAATTTCCTAATTAAAGAAAATCTTTCACCTCAAGAATTTGAAAATTATTTCAACTCCGTCATAGGCTATACATGAGCTAATTTGTCTATTACCTCACATTTCAAAAATAAAATGTGAAGTAATAATCATGAGTGGTATGACACCATTCAATGGAAAAATATTTTTTCATTTTTAAATCAAATTCAATTAGAAATTCATTTGGAATTACTAAAGTAAAACTATTTTGAAGTTCATTTGGAAAATCCAATTTAGAATCAAATTGAAGTTGATTTGAAAATTTTCTAATTTAAGATCCAATTGAAATTTTGATTGCCAAAATAATTGACTAGTTAAACTTTAGGCTAATTTCCAGGCAGGGTGTTCCCTTTCGGTCAGCTTAAATACCCGTTCTTAGACAAAATTAGCATTAAAGTTTTCATAATCAATCTATTTTAACCATTCAAAATATTAAATAATGTTTTTGAAATTTGATTTAACCTTTCCAAAATCGAAATTGATTTCCAATTTAGTTTAAAATTGAAATTGATTTTCAATCTAAGACCAAAAGACATTGACTTGGAAACTTTAATTTAGAACCAAATTGACATTTACTGAAAAATTCCAAATCACTTTGAAACTCCATGAATTCAAGATTAAAACCAATTGAGGGTGAAAATTCAAATAAAATTCCAATTGAAATTCATTTGGGCAATTCCAAATTGAAATTCATTTGTAAATGTCAAAATGAAATCAAATTAAAAACAAACAAAAGTTGAAATCCCAAATTAAATCCAATTAAAAATTTATTATAAAATTCCAAATTAATTATTGAAACCAATGGAAGGAAAGTTTAAAATCGTCTTTTTTTTTTTTAAAAAAAAAATCAAGTGAAAATCAAATTGAAAATCTTAGTTTGAAATTCATTTGAGCATTTCAAAACCCTTTGAAATTCATTTGAACCATTCAAATTAAAGTAAAATTCAAAACATTAAAATTTCCATTTTAAAGAAAATTGAATTTTCTAATTACAAACTAGTGAACATTTATTAGGAAAATACAAATTCAAATTCAAATTAGAAATTTTATGTTAGAATCCAACTAAAATTAATAAGAAAGACAATTAAAGTTGAAAATGTCATATTAAAATCGAATTGAAATTGGTAATAACAATTCAATTTAAAGCCAATTAAAATTAGTTTGGAAACTCCCAAATAAACTCTAATTGAAATTAGATAAAAAAAAACTTTCAACTAATATCCAATTAAAGTTCTTTAGAAGTCTAAAATAAATCAATTTAAATTTCTAATTAGAAAATGAAATAAAATAAATTGCAATTGATTTGGGAAACTCAAATTCATAGCCAAAATGAAAAATGGAAAAATTTGGATACATAAAAAAAATAATAATAAAAAAAAAAAAGAATTTAAAAATGTGGGACTCACCTTATTCACTTTCCTCTTTCTTCTTCCCCAACTTCCTTCCCTCTCTTTTTCTTTTTTCTCTTCCACTTTCCCTCACTTAGGAGCTCGTTGGAAATAAAAAAAAAAAGCGGCGGCACGGTGGCGGTACGGCAGTGGCGGCGGCGACAGTGGTGGCGGCAACGGCGGTACGGCAGTGAGTGGCGGCGTCGGTACGGCGGTGAGTGGCGGCGGCGGTAGGTGGCGACGGTAGCTTTGGTTTTTGGAAAATCCTTCTCCAAACTCTATTTTCCCTCTCAAACTCACTTTCTCTCTCTAAGCTCTCTCACTATTCTTCTCTTTTTTCTTGTGTCCTTGTTGTTCTTCCTTTTTCCTCCATCCTCCATGAGCTCTCATTATATAGTAGAGCTTGGAGGAAGGGGTTGAGAAAAAGGGGGAAAGAATGAGAGGTTGGGAGAAAGAGGGGGAGTGAGTTGAGAAAGATGGGGAAAGAATGAGAGGTTGGGAGAAGGAAGGGGGAGAGTTGAGAAAGATGGGGAAAGAATGGGAGGTTGGGAGAAGGAAGAGGAATGGAGAAGAAAAAGGGAGAGGGAGAAAGAATAGGAGAGGTTGGGAGAATGAGGGGGGATGGAGAACGTGGAAAGAGGAGTGAAGGAAAAAAAATGAATAAAATAAAAAAAATAAAATAAATAAACAAAAATAAAATAAAATAAAATAAACAAAATAAAGAAATAAATTAAATAAAAAAAAAAAGAAAATAAGATGAAAATGAAAATAAACCATGAAAACTAAAAAACAAAATTTGATAATATGTAAGGAGAGAGATTCGAACAAAAGACCTTGTGATTGTTAATACAACTTTATGCCACTTGAGCTATGCTCTTGTTGACATACCAAAAACAAATTGACTTCCAAATATTGAAAAACTTCAAACATTATTACTAAAATCAAGCCGGACCAAATACAGTGTCTACAGTTTGCCCCCGGTTGTGTATCCTTGAAGGATTGAAAGGGTAAACAAAGGAAAAAGACAAAGTATTGGGAAGGCGAAGATTTTCGTTAAAAATAAAAGAAAGGGCTTCATGCTTAAAACAAACATAGCCTATAATTGTGAAAGGAAAATGAACCTCACTTTGACCAGATTTTCATCTCTAATCAAAGATAAAGTTCGATTTAACCAAAAGGAAAGGGGAATGGACCTGGCCCAGACCAGGCTTCGACCTCTACTGACTAGCAGGGTTCGATTTAACAAAAAGAAAAGGGGAATGGACTTGGCTCAGACCAGGCTTCGACCTCTACTGACTAGCAGGGTTCGATTTAACCAACCAAAATAAAACATGAAATGGACCTGACTCCAACCAGGCTTCGACCTCTACTGATTAGCAGAGTTTGATTTAACCAAAAGAAAAGGGGAATGGACCTGGCTCAGACCAGGCTTCGACCTCTACTGACTAGCAGGGTTCGATTTAACCAACCAAATAAAACATTAAATGGACCTGACTCCAACCAGGCTTCGACCTCCACTGACTAGCAGGGTTCGATTTAACCAAAAGAAAAGGGGAATGGACCTGGCTCAGACCAGGCTTCGACCTCTACTGACTAGCAGGGTTCGATTTAACCAACCAAATAAAACATGAAATGGACCTGACTCCAACCAGGCTTCGACCTCCACTGACTAGCAGGGTTCGATTTAACCAACCAAATAAAACATGAAATGGACCTGACTCCAACCAGGCTTCGACCTCCACTGACTAGTGGGGTTCGATTTAACCATCAAAGAAGTGAATCAATGACTTGCAAAATCTCAAAATGTAGAGTATGCTTAAATGTATGAGATTCAAATTTACATGCAGCATGAAAATGTGTGGGGCACAAGTTTCAAAAAACACAAACTTCAAAATTAGCGAGTTTTGAAAACCAGAACTATAAAGTAGCTCATTTCTTGTGTTCCACATTTATAGATTGAGAGACATAGACGAAGTGAAGTAAGCTGTTTTGCTGACGACGAACCAAAATACTTTGAGGTCTTGATTTAAAGACTTCCGAACGTCTCATAGCAAAACGCCCTGTGAGTGGAATTTTCCAATGCTCCTCCCACTAAACCCTTTGCACTTCGGATTCTCTTCTATCGAAGTCTATTGAATAAATGACATTGCTTTAGATGTCGCAGACATTGAAAACTTTCAAATGGTATTGCATTGACAATAAAACATTAAGCCACCCATGAATCTAATGAGAGGAAATAAAGATTTATCAGTCAAGGAAGCTTTCAAAATATATAACAATAGACATCTTCAGATCTTGATTGCCTCTCTTTCTCTTTCTTTTCCTTTTTCTTTTCTTTTTCTTTCCTTTTTCTTTTCTTTTTGATGCTTTCAACACTCGAGAGAAATTGTATGTGTCAATCAAAGTTGCTCGACCTAAAAGAGATCATGTATGTTAATCAAAGATTGCTCGATCATATAGAGTATGGTAGGTTTTTTAGAAGTGTCTCATGTGCTAGCTTAGAGAGCTATCAATGGTAATTCATAGCATCAAACATCTTACCTGATTCAAACGCTTCATAACCTTAGCCTTGTAGTGGACAAAAAAAAGGTTCGATACAAGAAGATGAATTTGGCCTAGAGACAAATGAGAATGGTAGTCAACAAAGAAAGAGAGAAATGACTGAAGGAAGAAAACATGGGTCAAAAATGCCTTCATAAGAAATCTCTTGAACAATAAAAGATTAAACATAATTCGAATGAAAATATTTGTTAAGGTGACCCCAATTCCTTGGACAACCACTACGAGAACAAGGAGTAGCTCCTCAAGGGATTATCTCATATATCTCTTTCTTTCTTTAAGTCAGCTCGAAATCTTTGATGAAAAACCCACATTACTGTGATTGTCATTTATCTGCATGTGATTCTTCTATGAACATGTGATTCAGCTTTCTATTCTTGAATGTAGAGAACTGCTCGAGATTGGAAGATTCTTCATAAGAGAAGCGTGATTCTCTTAACTTGGCTCTTGCCCCAGTCTAAAACAGTTTACATAAATGGTAAAATGACTTTACTGTAGTATAGTGGTGAAGACCCTTTGTCCCAATTTAATAATAACGGTTTTGCCCCAGTATAATGATGAAAGCTTTGCCCCAGATGATAATTGACAAAGAAAATCTCCAAATCGTTTGGAGGCTTGACCTCTTGATCTACATTGATTGCCCCAATCATGCATTTCAAGAATTATCTTGGCCTTGTACATTTCTTTTCCTTTTTTCTTTTTCTTTTTCTCATTTTCTTTTCTCTTTCTTTTTTCTTTTTCTTTTTTCTGTTTTTCATAACTCTTTTTTTAGGCCAAATACATGCTTTCATGACTAGCAGATGATACAATCACATGTAGAAGATCAACCATTTGTTAAGTCATCACTCCATTTTGTTTCTTTGTCAGCGCTCCTTGATACCATGATAGAGTTATTTCTCACGCAAAACTTATTGAAAGGATTTGAGACTTCGAGACCCCTTCTCAAGTTACTAAGTCCAAATTCTCAAGATTATCGTCTTTAGCCTTGGAGTCACCTTCCAATAAAAGGAGAGAAGATAAACGATAGAAATGGTAGGAAAAGTGTAGACTGAACAAAGTTGAAATATAGGAATACTCAAAGAACTACAAGTCTTAATTATGAAGCATTAAATCATAAGAGTTTAATCCCTATTTCATTACCACTGAAGGTCCCTTGGTAATATTGGGTGGATATTTTGAAATGTTTGCCACATGGTTAGATGTGACAGACTTAGCAAAAAAGCTCTCAAGTGGGTAGACAAATATGGAGATTCAACGCAGTTATACGCGATGAGTTTAGCAAAGGGTTCAATTGTGAATCAGTAATTCATGTTGGCCTACCACAAAAATCACGCGTGGTGGGCTAGGCTCAAGGTTTCATAGTAAGTAATTTCGAATTCTTACTTCACGAGGGGGTGCTTTGCCCCAGTATGATAATTGGAACCTTGTCTGGGAAGAAATGGTAATTTGAAACTTTGCACATGAACGACGGTCAAAATAAAGGTTGTAGTTGATTGAGAGTATAGCTGATAACAACGAACATACTTTCCATGAAAAAGGGTAAAATAGACAAGAATTGACCAATTTTCCTCAACGATTATAGTGAAAGCATCTATTTTCTTTCTTTTTCTTTTTCTCTTTTCTTTTCTCTTCTTTCTTTTTTCTTTTTCTTTTTTTTGAAAGAGAGTGGAGAGGCTGGACAATGAAATACCCGAACTTGAGATGTAACATGCATAATTTGCATTTGTGATTGACATAAAAATAATAACTATACTGGTCAAAATGGAGGAAGCAAATCTTTTATTAATCAATAAAGTACACAATGAAGAAAAGAAATATCTCCAAATTGAGAGGGTGGAGATGGTGAGGGATAAACAACCCCTTTTTAAACAAAATACTAAGACTGAAATGAAACTTTCCAAAACACTTATTGAGTACTCTGCAACTTTGTTTAGCCTCCTTAGGAAGGGTAGTCAGGCAATCTATGCATAATACTTCCGAACATAGTCTGAATTGACTGGGCTTGATAATTCACAGCCACCCATATTGGTTAAGATTAATGCCCCACCAGAGAAAGCCTTTTTCACCACAAATGGTCCTTCATAATTTGGAGTCCATTTTCCTCGATGATCCTTTTGAAATGGAAGGATCCTTTTCAGCACCAGATCTCCCTCTCTGAATCTTCTTGGGCGAACTTTCTTATCATATGCTCTCATCATCCTTCTTTGATAGAGCTGACCTCTACTCAATGCTGTTAATCTCTTCTCTTCAACGAAATTGAGTTGTTCATAACGATTCTGGACCCATTCAGCCTCTTCCAATTTAGCTTCCATAAGAACTCTTAGTGATGGAATTTCCACCTCAATTGGGAGCACAACCTCCATACCATATACTAGGGAAAAAGGTGTTGCCCCAGTTGATGTACGAACTGACGTGCGATAGCCGTGTAGAGCGAAGGGGAGCATTTCATGCCAATCTTTGTACGTTATAGTCATCTTTTCAACAATTCTTTTTTATGTTTTTGTTTGCAGCTTCAACAACCCCATTCATTTTTGGTCTGTAGGGGGTGGAATTGAGATGTTTAATCTTGAATTGTTCACATAACTCACTCATCATCTTATTGTTCAAGTTTCTAGCGTTATCTGATATTAGGGTCTCAGGGAGGCCGTATCGACAAATGATCTCCTTCTTGATGAATTTGATCACGACCCCTTTTGTCACATCACGATAAGAGGCTGCCTCCACCCATTTGGTAAAGTAATCTATGGCCACCAAGATAAATCGATGTCCATTTGAAGCTTTAGGATCAATGGGTCCAATCACATCTATTCCCCACATAGAGAAAGGCCAAGAAGCAGTTAAAATGTGTAACTCGGATGAAGGAGCATGAGTCTTGTCTGCATAAATTTGACATTTATGACATTCTCTTGCATACTTAATGCAATCCGTTTCCATAGTCAGCCAATAATAACCAGCTCTCAAAACTTGTCTAGCCATCATATGCCCATTTGCATGGGTACCACAAATTCCCTCATGGATTTCTTTCATAATCTGGTTAGCCTCTGTGGCGTCCACACATCTTAACAGTACCATGTCATAGTTTCTTTTGTAAAGTATCTCCCCATTCAAGAAGAATTTCATTGCCAACCTTCTCAAAGTTCGCTTGTCATTTTCTAATGCATTAGGAGGATAGGTTCCACATTTCAGATATTGTTTGATGTCTTGAAACCACGACTTTTCATCTGACTCATTCTCAATATTCATGCAGGAGGCGGGAACATCTCGTTTTTCGATTTTAATTGGCTGGACCCCTTCATCAAAATCCACATTAAACATGACTGCTAGAGTAGCCAATGCATCTGCTATCCGATTATTCTCTCTTGGGGAATAATCAAAAGTAATTTGATCAAACTGTTGAGATAATCTTGTTATAAGTTGCTTGTAAGGCAATAATTTAGCATCTCTGGTTTCCCATTCCCCTCTTAGCTGATGAATCACTAGCAAAGAGTCCCCCAAGACCTGAAGCTTTTCAATCTTCATATCTAGAGCAGCTTGAATGCCCATTGAACAAGCTTCGTATTCAGCCATGTTGTGCGTGCAATCAAAACACAGCTTAGCAGTGAGAGGGAATAATTCTCCTCGAGGCGATATTAATATTGCGCCTATTCCGTGACCCAATTCATTTGAAGCCCCATCAAAGAACATGGTCCACATATCTGGATTCGATATTTCTTTCTCTGTTGCTACAGTGAGGATATGCTCATCAGGGAAGTCGAACTTCATCGGCTCATGGTCCTCTATAGGTTGTTGTGCCAGATAATCAGCTAGAGCACTCCCCTTTACTGACTTTCGAGTCACATATGTGATGTCATACTCGGATAAAAGAACTTGCCACCTTGCAATTCGTCCCGATAAAGATGGCTTCTCGAAGATGTATTTCACAGGATCCATTTTTGAAATAAGCCATGTCGTGTAATACAACATGTATTGCCTTAAGCGACGTGCAGCCCAAGCAAGAGCACAACAAGTTTTTTCCATCGAGGAGTACCTGGTTTCACAACTGGTGAACTTTTTGCTCAAATAGTATATAGCTCGCTCTTTCCTACCAGAGTCATCATGCTGCCCCAGTACACATCCCATTGCACTTTCTGTTACAGTGAGATACAAAATGAGCGGACGTCCAGGCACTGGTGGTACGAGGATCGGTGGATTTCGTAAATACTGCTTAATTTTATCAAATGCTATTTGACAATCTTCATTCCAAATGCCATCATTGTTTTTGCGAAGCAATTTGAAAATAGGCTCACATGTTGTGGTCAATTGCACTATGAACCTGGCAATATAATTTATCCGACCCAAAAATCCTCTAACTTCTTTCTGTGTTTGCGGAGGCGGCATTTCCAGAATTGCCTTAACTTTGTCAGGGTCAACCTTGATACCTTCTTGGCTAACCACAAATCCTAACAATTTACCAGAGGTTGCCCCGAATATACATTTGCTCGGATTGAGCTTGAGTTGAAACTTTCTCAATCGATCGAACAACTTGCGGAGAACGATTGTGTGTTTTTCCTCCTCTTTCGACTTGGCAATCATATCATCTACATACACTTCAATCTCCTTGTGCATCAAATCATGGAATAAAGTAACCATGGCTCGCTGGTAGGTGGCCCCAACATTTTTCAAATCAAACGGCATAACTTTGTAGCAAAATGTTCCCCACAATGTAATAAATGTAGTTTTTTCCTGATCTTCAGGTGCCATTTTTATTTGATTGTAGCCTGAAAAACCATCCATAAAAGAGAAGGTAGAAAAACCAGCAGTGTTATCTACCAACACATCAATGTGAGGGAGTGGAAAATTATCTTTAGGGCTTGCTTTGTTTAAATCCCTATAATCCACACACATCCTAACTTGCCCATTCTTCTTTGGCACAGGAACAATGTTTGCAACCCATTCAGGATAATTGGACACAGTCAGAAATCCAGCATCAATTTGTTTCCTGACTTCATCCTTTATCTTAATTAACATGTCTGGCTTCATCTTTCGCAACTTTTGCCTTACTGGTTTGCACTCAGGTTTGAGTGGTAAATGATGCATTACAATATTCGTGTCTAGTCCAGGCATGTCTTGATAGGACCAAGCAAAGATATCGACATATTCTGTGAGCAAATCAATAAGCTTTTTGCGAGTTTCTGTAGAGACATTAGCGCCAATTTGAACCTCCTTGACTTCTGCTTGTGATCCCAGGTTAATTATCTCTGTTAACTCTTCATGGGGGCCCAACGCTTTTTCCCCTTCCTCTATCATTTCTAACAACTCAGCACTAGGTTCAAAATCTTCTTCTTCCTCGTCAGACTCAACATTGTGTATAGGAATATCAAGTTCGTATTGAGAATCGTTTGCACATTCAATCTCAGTATTACTGCTTAAGATGTTGATAATTTGGAAAAAAGAAGAAAAGAAGAGTAAATATTTTGCCCTGGAGAGTGTAATTATGCAATAGCAAAAGGAAATGAACTAAAACCTTCATTGAATGATGAAATTTACTATTGAATGAAGAAATTTACTTGAACACATAGAAAGAAGTCTGGAAAATGAAATGAGTAAAATGACTAACCTAACTTGAAATTGAAAATTGAAATTGCAAAAAACAATAAAAAAGTGGTCAATTACTTTGACATCTTAACAACAAATGACGGTAATTCAATAGTACTCCAATTGTTGAGCTCGAAGTTTTCTGGGCACGGGTAGATCCATGGACCAAATTCTTCCTCTTTAGTCACTACTGCAACTGCAAAATCTCCTGGACGAATTATACCAGCACTTTCAAATGAGTGGTAGAGATGAGGGATGACTTTTTCCCCATATTCTGGTTCACGACTTTCAAATCTGGCCAAACGCCTATCTTTTTCTCGCTTCTGTACCCTGATCATATCTGCTTTATCCGGCTTATACCCAAGCCCAAATCTTTTTGTATTTTTTGATAGGCTTAAAACATCATCTAAACGACTGTTGCTTCCTTTGAACGTCTTGACTGAAGATCGAGATTTAGATTTCTTGCCTTCCCCATATAGTGTTGTAGCACTTGCCACCTCGAATGTTTGAAATGATGACTCAAAAGCTTCCTCTGCTGCATCAATATATGGCATTGAAGCTGGCCTAGAAACCAAGATATCCTCCTGACCAGATACAATTACTAGGCTCCTTCCAATTGAAAATTTAAGTTTCTGGTGCAGCGATGATGGCACAGCTCCTGCAGAATGTATCCAAGGTCGCCCTAATAAGAAACTGTAAGCAGAAGGGATATCCATAACTTGGAAGGTTATGTTAAATGTGCATGGGCCGATTTGTATTGGAATCTCAATGTCACCCACCACCTGACTGCGTGCCCCATCGAAGGCCCTTACTACTACGGTGCTTGGCCTCATATGGGACATATCCACTGGCAATCTTTCGAGCGTTGATTTTGGCATTATGTTCAAAGAAGACCCATTATCCACCAGGACTTTTGCTACTAAAAAGTTCTTGCACTTGACTGAAATATGAAGTGCCTTCGTGTGTCCTGTGCCTTCGGGCGGTATCTCATCATCAGTGAAAGTTATGGTGTTGTGAGCAGTTATATTCCCCACGATATTATCTAGACCATCTGGAGTGATGTCTTTGGAAACATATGCTTGATTCAAAGCTTCCAATATCGTGTCTCGATGCGAATCAGAGGATAACAACAAAGATAATATGGAAATCTTAGCAGGCGTCTGAGCTAGCTGTTCCACTACTTTGTATTCACTCTGCTTAACCAACTTTAGAAATTCTTGAGTTTCTTCTTCAGACACAGTCTGTTTGCCCCTTGATTTCTTCATCACTGTTGTTTCTTTAGGCTTGACATTGCTACCTGTGTTACTTTCGACTTTCTCATTTTTCTCTTCTATTGTATTCTTTGAGCACTTCAATAACTGATCTGGAGTGTAGGATTTCCCACTCCGTGTTACGCCTCCCGTTCCGGAAATGTTGTCAACTGGAAGTGAGGGCGTTTCTGAGTTAATAGTTACTTTGTACTCATAACTCCATGGTACTGCCTTAGAACTTTTGTACTTGAAAGGAGTCGGCACCTGAATGGTGATCGACTTTGGATCATGAGTAGTAGTTTTCTCACGGTAATAGATCGTGAGTGGCTTTAGTTTGAAAGATGGATTCAAATTTTCTTTAGGCAACAATTCTTCCACGACGCCTATTTCATTATCCTGGTGATGGGCTTGGGCAACCACAAGAAATTTTGAATCCACCAGTTCTTGGATCCTTTTATGAAAACGATGACATTGTTCTAAAGAATGTCCCTTTGCCCCAGCATGAAATAGGCAAGTCAGATTATCATCAAATTCTTCTTGAACAAGGTCCTTGTGTGCATACTCAATTGATACATATCCGTTAACGAGGAGAATCTCAAAAAGCTTCTCCTTGGGAGTCTTGATCTCTGTAACATCTGCCTTCTTGATAATATCCTGACACTGATCTATTGCATTCACCTGGTGGTTTGGTAAAGGATTATTATCAACATTGGGCCCCTCCTCCTTTTTGAAATTTAACCATCCGGCCTTAATGAGCTCTTGCACCCTATACTTCAAAGCAGTGCAATTTTCTGTAGAATGCCCAACAGCACCTGCATGGTAATCACACCTTGCATTGGGATCATACCATCTTGGATAAGGGGGTTGCAGTGGAGCAACAGGCTTGGGTGCCAATTGATGGTTCTGAATTAACTGAGGCAAGAGCTCAGTATATGTCATCGGAATCGGATCAAATTGGGCTTGCTTGTAAGGTGCTCGATTATTTTGCTGACCTGGAGTGACTGGTTGTTGTTGCCTTCGAGACTGAAAGTTTTGATTCATTTGGGATCTGGTATTTTGGCCATAAAATGGGGAGTACTGCGCTGATGCATTATTCACCTGGTGTGGATAATATCCATACGTAGGTAAATAATTCGAAGGATATTGTGTGATGGGTTGGTGGATTTGTCGATGGGACTTATCCACCTTCCCTATCATCTGTACTTCTCCCTCCTTCTTTTTTGAAGTATTGTTCTTCTTCGTGCTTGAGGATTCAGCAGTTTTGGCTATCCTACCATGTTTGATCCCGTACTCAATTCTTTCTCCAATTGTCATGATATCAGAGAAATTGGTTGACGCACTTCCAACCATATGTTCATAGAATGGGGACCTTAAGGTATTGATGAACATGGCAGAAAGCTCATTATCCGTTAAAGGGGGTTGGACTTGAGCTGCCGTATCCCGCCACCTTTGAGCATAATCTTTAAAGTCTTCAGTACTCTTCTTTTCCATCCTCTGTAAGTCCAGTCGGTCGGGAGCCAAATCAATATTGTGCTTGTACTGTTTGAGGAAGGAATCAACCAAGTTTTTCCATGTGACAACATGTGAACTATCCAACTGCATATACCAACGGGCAGCTGGACCCTTTAAGCTATCCTGAAAGCAATGTATGAGCAGCTTATCATTATGAACGTGCGCTGCCATCTTCCTACAGTACATAACAATGTGACTTTTAGGGCATGTTGTCCCGTCATATTTTTCAAATTCAGGAAGTTTGAATTTTGGTGGGATCACAACGTCTGGAACTAAACATAATTGAGTGGCATCCATGTTTCCAAAAACACTAGTGCCCTCAACCGCCCTTAACCTTTCCTCTAGAACTTCAAGTTTTTCATTAGAGGGTGTGGCTAACTCGTTTTTTACTTCTGGGTCATCCAAGTTGGGGACCGCAAAAGGTATTTTTGAAAATTCTGGCTTGAAATAAGAAGCACCAGCTTGGCTTGCCATGGGTAATTGGGGAATTTGACCTTCTTTAAATGATGGAAAAGGGTATTGCCCAACAGGTATGTCATATAAGGGGTTGTAGGAAGTATGTTGTGGCATGGACGTTTCTGCTGTCGTACGAATATGTGAAGCGAAACTGGGTGGAAATGGTAGGCCAGCTTGAGGGTTTCCAATCGGAGTGTCTGGTGCAGTTGCATCTGCAATCATTTTGCCCTTTTCCAAAGCGGCAATGATTGCATCAACCTTTTCCCTGATTTCCTCGATGTCCCGCTTAGTCTTCTCTTGTTCACCCTTTTCTTCCATAATCCTTGTTCTACGCCTAGTGTGGTAGACTCTTGTTGAACGAGCTATTTTATTGTTCTGTTTTTATTTTTAAAAGAAAGGTCTTAGAGAAAGTAAAAAGAAATAAGAAAAGTATGAGATGCATGAATGAATGAAATTTTATTATTGAAGGAAAAAAAACAATGAATATATCTACAAAATAAACAATTGGAGAATTGGAAAACAAGAAGACAGGGAACATTAATGAAAGTGACCAAAGTACCCAAGGTCTCTACGAATCATCCCTAAAAACTCAAACAACTCCTCCGCATTAGAGGCCATAGGTGATGTATTCTCTCGCAGATCCCTTGCCCATTCTGAAAATCCTCGGGCTCTCCTAGCCATGATCTTGATAGTGTTCATGGTTCGACTTACTTTCCCAAGAATTATCTGCATGTCATCTCTCATAGTGGCATAATCTTCCCTTAATGAGGAGTATTTCTCCTCTAATTGTCCTCTCTCTAGTGACAACTGTTCGCTTGCCCTTTGAAATGCTTGGAGCTGACGTTCCAACGAGCTTGAATAACTTTTAAAAGCTTCAGACTCTTCTGACTGAGCCTGTATATTCACGCGTAGATTGTCCAGCGTTCGCCATAGAGCAGTATTGGCCTCTTCAAACTCGATAAGTTGTGTTTTCTGCTTGTTGATGGTTTCGTTTAATTCCGCAACTAACTCTAAGAGAGTCTCTTTGCCTCTTGAAAGGTCTTTGATCTTATCCTCTTGTGAACGAGTTGCCTTTCGCAATGCAGTATTTTCATTCCTCAAAGCGTGATTCTCCTTAATCAATCTTCTATTCTCCTCGTCCAATATATCATAATCTCTTTCCCGCTTGGCTCGGTTTTTTGAAACTTTCTCTACTTTTTCGAGTTTGCCACTAGCTTGAGTTACCTGGTCCATCAAATGTTTGACCTCTTGCTGTAATTTTTCATTTTCTAGTTTCAATGTTTGATTTCTTCCCACTAACTCATTTCGCTCTGTCGCTAGCTGGCTAGGCTTATCTACTGCTCTACTGGATGATTCTCCCACATTGTCACGAGTCGTAATTGGGATCTTACTTCTCTTAATGCGCCATTGCAGATATTCTGGAGTAACTCCCTCAGAGTGACTATTGCCATTTATCATTCTAACTGTTCTCCAAGAAGTCAGCATTTGTCGCTTCTTCTCGTTAGAATCCTCGCAACTGTAGGAAAATTCTAATTTATGCAGACCATGAGTTGTTGGTATGAATTGTTTAAACCAACTTTGTCGCAAGGCCAACAACGGAGCATAATGGACGCATCCCCAAGGGCCTACTAGAGGAACTGTGTGGAAGCTCCCGCATCTGTAGATTAAGGCTTTTAGGGGCATCCAATGTGCCTTCCAAATCACATGCTCTAATTTGGAATTCGAAAAGAAAGACACCCATGCTTCTTTTCTCGGAAAACTTGAGTTCCATGGGGCCGTGCCAAATTCTGCAATTGTACTCCTTGTTAGATTCCACGTGCTGCTGAAGTTGATTTTTGGACAACCAAAATCTTCTGGGAACTTAAAATGACTATGCACCCAAATATAGAGTAAGGGCACACAGCATCTCAACTTCCCGCCATTGTTGGACTTACAGTAATTGAGCGTCCGAACCGTTTCCGCTAGAAGAGGTATGGCTGGATCCACCCCTTGCTCAATGCCGAAGAATAACTTCAAAACATCACCGTCCACATATCCTTTAACTTTGGGATACAAGACCATCCCGTAGATGCACAAAGCTAACAGCACCAGGCCCCTTTCTTCATTTATGTGTTTGCGAGCGAGTTCTGTTAGATAATCTGCAGATATAGACTCTTCAACCCCTTTCACTTTCACATTTTTCTGCACTTCCTTTAGGTGTACAGCTAGAAATCTGGATAAAGTTCTCTTTGCAGTTAGTTGTGGGTTGAAACAATAGATCATTTCTCCACCTTTTTCTTCAATGTTCAGCATCGTATGGTATTCCTCAATGGTCGGGACTAAGTCGAAATCTTGAAATACGAAACACCTGTAGGCCGGGTCCCAAAATTCTAACACAGCCTGGACGGTGAACCGATTAACTGGAATATACATGAGGTCTGCAATATGGCCGTATCTCTTTGAGAACAAAAATCTTCTTTCTGGCGTTAAACCTTCCCAAATGGCTTTCAGCTCCCCTAGCTCGTTAGCAATGATCTGAACTTGACTTGAGAAGGATGACGACACAGGGCTTTTAAAAGGCAGATTATCCCCATGCTTTAGTTGTGTCTGCTCTGCCCATTGTAGCACAGTACTCAACTCATCATACTCAGAGGAAGATGACCGTATCGACTCTATGGGTACGTTGGCATTCATTCTGTTCCTTTTTGGAGAAAAAGAAAATGTAAGGAAATAATAATTAACTACCGCTTTAAATTAAAATAGCTTTTTCATGCGCCTACACGGGAGCATTCGCAATCCCCTCGAAGGTCGACATTACTTCATCTAAAAAAGCAAGATAGTACCATGAAGAAATTAATTTAATTTGAAAATGTGAGAAAACTACTTAATGTCATGAAAAATGGGGAGGACTTTTCATGTGCCTACACGGGAGCATTCGCAATCCCCTCGAAGGTCGACACTACTAATTCCAAAACATGATGCAGGACCCAAACTAAATGGTATGGCTAAACTAAATACTAAATTCGACTTCAAATGGAGTAAAGGGAAAAAAAACGCTTGGGATAAACTCTTTTTAGGGAAAAAAATAATAATAAAATAAAAAAAAAATAAAATAAAAAAAAGAAAATGGAGAGTAAAAATCTAAAATGGAAAGAATGTATAAATATTTACTTCTCCAATTAAACAAAATAGAAAGACTTTTTTAGAAAACAAGTTTTTCCTCTTAAAGAAAGTTTTTTGTTTTGGCAAGACTTCAATCTCTTAAAAACTCTTTTTAAACAAAAAAAAAAAAAAAATTGAACTCTTTAACCAATCTTACAAAAACTTCTTTGTCTTGTCAAAATTAAACTTTTTTATTAAAAGAAAACCCCTCTTTCAAAACAAAAATTAAGCTAAAAAAAATAATAAAAAATAAAAAATTCATGTAAACAAAACTTGAACTTTTATTTTGACAGAACTTTTAACTCTTTAGAATTTCAAGCAAAGTCTTAATTTTAAACTTCAAAGAATTTCTATTCATGACAAAACTTCAATTTTTTTTTTAAAAAAAAACATTTAAAAAAAAAAAGTTCAAATTTAGTTTTCAAATAATTTTTCTCTTGACAAAACTTAAAATGCTTGAAAAGAAAACAATTTTTTTTTAAACAAAGTTAAACTTTTTAAAAGAATTTTCTTTGAAAAAAAAAATTTAATCCTTTAAAAGAGAACTTTTTTTTTTACAAAGTCTAAGCCTTTTTTTTTTTTAAATAATTTTTATTCTTGACAAAAACTTAAATTCTTGAAAAGAAAATTTTTTTTTTAAAACAAGTTTAAACTTTATTTTAAAAGAATTTTCTTTTACAAAACTTAAATTCTTGAAAAGAAAACTTAAAGTTTAAGCCCTTTTTTTTAAAACAAGAAAAAAAAACAAGTGACACCTAAAAGAGTGGACTTTGAAACCTATGATAATACAAAATGATGACATGAATATGAAGTGAGGTAGAGAAATTCTAACCCTAATGGATAAAAAGGTCCCCAAATTAATCCAAGTGTTATAAAATAACAAATGAACTAACTTGAGTGAGGATTTTTCATGCGCCTGCACGAGGGCAATTATGTCCCTTCGAAGGTCGACACTACTACATCCTCGATCCTAATCCTAAAGGTAAAGCCCGGGTATAGAGCTGTGGTTGTGTGTGATATGCATGACAATATAATATGAATTAACCATGCATTCATTAAAGCACAAAATATATTCACACAAGTCACTCCAATAATAACTATGCATAAAATAAGATGGACCACATAATAAATAAATAAATAACAAAATGAATCGAATAATAAAAAAAAAATGAAAACGGCATTGACCCTCTTAAAAAAAGTCCCCAGTGGAGTTGCCAAGCTGTCGCAACGTCATCGCGACGCGGAGCGGCCGACGTCCTTTCCTAAGGATCTCTTTCGAGGTGAGAGGTTTGGAGTCGCCACCAATCATCTTGGGGTGTGATTGGTCACCCATTTTAAAAAAAGTGGTCTTTGAAAACCAAAAATTAGGTTCGGGGATCAGTTGTGTGTAGGGAAGGTGTTAGCACCCTACAACACCCGTTTGAAAACATTTTATTTTATTACTCGAATTCATTAAACAAAAGGTCCGTGTCTTAACGAAAATAAACAAAAAAAAAATTAAAATTGAAAATTAATTGTCTCACTAATTTCACCTTATCTTTAAATAAAGTAAGGATTTAATTTTGTGAGTGGGGTTAACCCATGACTTTATTATCATGTAAAAAATTCCTAATTAAAGAAAATCTTTCACCTCAAGAATTTGAAAATTATTTCAACTCCGTCATAGGCTATACATGAGCTAATTTGTCTATTACCTCACATTTCAAAAATAAAATGTGAAGTAATAATCATGAGTGGTATGACACCATTCAATGGAAAAATATTTTTTCATTTTTAAATCAAATTCAATTAGAAATTCATTTGGAATTACTAAAGTAAAACTATTTTGAAGTTCATTTGGAAAATCCAATTTAGAATCAAATTGAAGTTGATTTGAAAATTTTCTAATTTAAGATCCAATTGAAATTTTGATTGCCAAAATAATTGACTAGTTAAACTTTAGGCTAATTTCCAGGCAGGGTGTTCCCTTTCGGTCAGCTTAAATACCCGTTCTTAGACAAAATTAGCATTAAAGTTTTCATAATCAATCTATTTTAACCATTCAAAATATTAAATAATGTTTTTGAAATTTGATTTAACCTTTCCAAAATCGAAATTGATTTCCAATTTAGTTTAAAATTGAAATTGATTTTCAATCTAAGACCAAAAGACATTGACTTGGAAACTTTAATTTAGAACCAAATTGACATTTACTGAAAAATTCCAAATCACTTTGAAACTCCATGAATTCAAGATTAAAACCAATTGAGGGTGAAAATTCAAATAAAATTCCAATTGAAATTCATTTGGGCAATTCCAAATTGAAATTCATTTGTAAATGTCAAAATGAAATCAAATTAAAAACAAACAAAAGTTGAAATCCCAAATTAAATCCAATTAAAAATTTATTATAAAATTCCAAATTAATTATTGAAACCAATGGAAGGAAAGTTTAAAATCGTCTTTTTTTTTTAAAAAAAAAAAATCAAGTGAAAATCAAATTGAAAATCTTAGTTTGAAATTCATTTGAGCATTTCAAAACCCTTTGAAATTCATTTGAACCATTCAAATTAAAGTAAAATTCAAAACATTAAAATTTCCATTTTAAAGAAAATTGAATTTTCTAATTACAAACTAGTGAACATTTATTAGGAAAATACAAATTCAAATTCAAATTAGAAATTTTATGTTAGAATCCAACTAAAATTAATAAGAAAGACAATTAAAGTTGAAAATGTCATATTAAAATCGAATTGAAATTGGTAATAACAATTCAATTTAAAGCCAATTAAAATTAGTTTGGAAACTCCCAAATAAACTCTAATTGAAATTAGATAAAAAAAAACTTTCAACTAATATCCAATTAAAGTTCTTTAGAAGTCTAAAATAAATCAATTTAAATTTCTAATTAGAAAATGAAATAAAATAAATTGCAATTGATTTGGGAAACTCAAATTCATAGCCAAAATGAAAAATGGAAAAATTTGGATACATAAAAAAAATAATAATAAAAAAAAAAAAGAATTTAAAAATGTGGGACTCACCTTATTCACTTTCCTCTTTCTTCTTCCCCAACTTCCTTCCCTCTCTTTTTCTTTTTTCTCTTCCACTTTCCCTCACTTAGGAGCTCGTTGGAAATAAAAAAAAAAGCGGCGGCACGGTGGCGGTACGGCAGTGGCGGCGGCGACAGTGGTGGCGGCAACGGCGGTACGGCAGTGAGTGGCGGCGTCGGTACGGCGGTGAGTGGCGGCGGCGGTACGGTGGTGACGGCGGCGGCGGTAGGTGGCGACGGTAGCTTTGGTTTTTGGAAAATCCTTCTCCAAACTCTATTTTCCCTCTCAAACTCACTTTCTCTCTCTAAGCTCTCTCACTATTCTTCTCTTTTTTCTTGTGTCCTTGTTGTTCTTCCTTTTTCCTCCATCCTCCATGAGCTCTCATTATATAGTAGAGCTTGGAGGAAGGGGTTGAGAAAAAGGGGGAAAGAATGAGAGGTTGGGAGAAAGAGGGGGAGTGAGTTGAGAAAGATGGGGAAAGAATGAGAGGTTGGGAGAAGGAAGGGGGGAGAGTTGAGAAAGATGAGGAAAGAATGGGAGGTTGGGAGAAAGAAGGGGAGTGAGTTGAGAAAGAGGGGGAGTGAGTTGAGAAAGATGGGGAAAGAATGAGAGGTTGGGAGAAGGAAGGGGGAGAGTTGAGAAAGATGGGGAAAGAATGAGAGGTTGGGAGAAGGAAGGGGAATGGAGAAGAAAAAGGGAGAGGGAGAAAGAATAGGAGAGGTTGGGAGAATGAGGGGGGATGGAGAACGTGAAAAGAGGAGTGAAGGAAAAAAAATGAATAAAATAAAATAATAAAATAAATAAAAATAAAATAAATAAACAAAAATAAAATAAAATAAACAAAATAAAGAAATAAATTAAATAAAACAAAAAAAAAAATAAGATGAAAATGAAAATAAATCATGAAAACTAAAAAACAAAATTTGATAATATGTAAGGAGAGAGATTCGAACAAAAAACCTTGTGATTGTTAATACGACTTTATGCCACTTGAGCTATGCTCTTGTTGACATACCAAAAACAAATTGACTTCCAAATATTGAAAAACTTCAAACATTATTACTAAAATCAAGCCGGACCAAATACGGTGTCTACACCCTTGTTTTGATTCTCTCCATAATTAAGTTCAAGTCCTAAAATATTTTTCAATTATCTTTCCTAATTAAAATTCAATCAATATATATCAATCTTCTTAATTCTTTCCCCAAATTATCCACAAGTTTAGCAATTTGATTTTATTTCCTGATTACTCCATTTCATTCATCTCTCCCCATAATAAATTCTTTGATTTTGTTTATTCTCTTTCCTTTTAATCTGATTATTTTCTTAATGATTCCACAATTTTGGTATTGATTTTGTATAACAATATTTTTTCAAGATTTTTGCATTTTACAAAAAAAAAAAAAAAAAAAAAAAACGTTGATGTTCATATATAACTTCATACACATCTTATATATATCATGTTTATATATATTTACATCATGTTTCTCTTAAATGTCCTACAACCTTAGCATTGATTTTGTATCATATACTTTTTCTTTTCCAGATTTTTGCATTTTGCGGAAAAACGTTTATATTCATTTATAACTTCATATATACGAGCTTCTATATACAATATACATAAGTTTTTTTTTATTCATTATTGTAGCCACATATATTGAGTTTTTTTTTTTTGTCATAATTATTAGAGTTGCATGTTTTCTTTATTAAATTTGTGACGATATATTGAAGGTTTAGGCAATTGTAATCTTGAGTTTTCAAATGAGAAATTTTGGAAATGAGGTTGAAAAAGGTTTTTGTATTTGGTTGCAGATGGAAGCTTTTCTAAATTAGATAACACGGGGAATATTTTCATTTGGAAATAAATAATAATGAGAGAGTTGCAACCTTGGAAGTTTCAAATATGGTTGCAAAAGGAATGTTTTTAATTTGGAAGGAAACAATAATGACGAAAAATTACAAAATATATGTTTAATTGATTATTTGGTTTAATTGTTTTTTTTTAATGTGAGATTAATATATGGGGCTACACAGTAATTGAATCGCCACTTTTATGAAAATCTACAAGTTCATTGACCAATTTGCGGAAAAAATGATAGTTTTGTACATATATGAAATTTGGGTCACATTTAAAGGTTATTCATGTAGTTATCCTTGAGATTTATGACTGAATTTGTCACAAGAGAAGCAATAAACATTATGCATAAACGTTTCATTCACATAATATCTATGCATATTATTTTTCACATAAGTGTTCCTTTTATGAGTATTTTGAGTTTTTGCTTTATAAAGGAATGTTTCTCTCTCTATAACCATTAAGAACACTTTTCAATTTATAGCAATTTAGTCTAATATGACATTTTTTTTTGAAAATGTCTAATATGACCTTTAATACTACAATGATGACATATAGGCACAAATCTAGCATTATGCACAAATTTAGATTTAGAATGAAAATGATCTGGCACAATTTTTGGTACCCCATGCTTATGAAGGAAATAAAAGTCCCCACGCAGCGGAAGCGCATCGATTGAACCTTACGCCGTATATTAATTAACATTAAAATACCGTTACGAAAAACTCAAACAAAACTTTAAACACACTTTAAATTTGCTGGAAAGTTGGTTTAAACATGCAAGAAATAAATATAAATTTATTTTCATGCTTTTCTAAAGAAAAGGGGAAGAACCGTTACAAACCTTCGTTGTAGACTTGACCGTTCTTCGCCAACGACGCTCCAACGAACAAAACGTAGCAACCTCCTTTGTGTTTCTTCGCTGGAAAAATCTTCTTTAAAGACACAATAACCACAGAGGTTACACCGGTATGTCTCTAAGTCTAGAAGGCAAAAGACTTGTGGGAGTCTTTCTCTAAGAGGGAGGCTAGAGAGAATTCTAGGTCTTGTCTTGAGAGTCTAAGAGCAAGAGCAGAGTGCCATGGACCAATTAGGTCTAGTGTTCTATTTATAAAAGAGAGGTCATGAATAAAATATTCAATTAAATCAATCTTTTCCAAAATTGATTCAATCTTATTCCTTATTTAATCAATCATGATCAATCAATTCCATAATTGATTAATCTTTTCCACAAATGACTTATTACTCCCATAAGTGATTCGATCATTTCCATAAATGATTAATCACTTCCTTAAGTGATTAATTATTTCCATAATTGATTAATTCCCGGTTAATGAATTCTTTAATTAATTAACCACCAATTAAATATCAAATATTTAATTTTCGGCCTTGAATTAATTAATTCGCCCAAATAGATTTTAGGCCTTAAATTAATTAATTCATTATTTGAACTCTTTCAAACTTCCATAAATTTATATTTGAATTTCTTCAAATATTAATTTCTCTCATAATAATATATAAATATATATTATATTTGTTTCCCTTAGTAAATTGAACATTTTCAATTTACTTTTATTACTTAGTTGCCTCAAATTACTTTATGAGCTACCAGTGGGACCTAATGGTCCTGCAGATCAGAAGCTCCAACGATGTGAGATTAATTGGTCAAACTCATTAACCACATTAATCAAAATTCGTTAACTGTGTGTACATTCCACTATAGACTCACAGTTGCACTCTTCTCACTGCAGACATATTTTCTGTGTCCACGGATCTAGACCAATATCAACTAGTTAGTCCTTCACGAGTGTCCGTAACACTAGCTGGGTCAAATTACCGTTTTACCCCTAGGTTACTTCTATTTCCTTAAGTGCCAGTTCTCCTCTAATGAACAACCTGTTTGTGGTCCAACCATCAAACAGAAAACCCTCTCGTGCCATTGAGAGGGTAGGACCCTTTGTTCAAGACTCGTAGTAACCACTTAAGGGAACACTCATCTACTTCCCTAAAGTCGGGAAGGAGTGAATTCCATCTTGTACGATTATGTTCCCAGCTCCCCATTCGGTCTTGTCCCCAAAATGGTAGGCTTATTGAGTCGGCGTATTGGTCACTCTCACCCATACAAATCAAAGGACAATCTCTCATGAGCAGGAGTCCATAATCAACTCAGGATTAAGACTAAGTTGTCTAGGTCGTCCTAGTGAAATAGAAAACCAACTAGTTAACGGTGTTATAACCAGTGGTTACTATTTCGCGGTCTGGTCTTATGCAAACTCATTGCATAGGATACCCCCACTCGCATGTCTCCTACACGAACGCGCTGGATCGCAGCATTTGTATCAAATACAAAGTAGGCCGTATCCATAGTGTCACCAGGATAAGGCACTCAGTCTTATCCCTATACTATAGACCCTTTAGGCTGTTTCTTGAACAATGATCCCATTGATAGCGAGCATAGCTAGCTATCTTTACTGATTTAATTTAGCTAGTCTTCTATGGTGTTTGGGCCATTTTATTGTGCTTTATTGTTTATTTTGTAGGAAATGGTTGATTGGAGCTATAATGCAATATCAGAGTTAATCGGGTGCTCGGGGCGTGAAAAGATGCAAAGGAATGAAAAGAGTAAAAGTGGAGAAAAGTCAAATCTCGGTCAACAGCAGGCTAGCGTCTCGACGCTAGCTCTTGAGCGTCTCGACGCTCACATTCCATATCAGATTAGGCGCGTAAAGCTTACAGCGTCGAGACGCTATGATAGGAAGCGTCCCGACGCTACCGTTTTTCCTTATTCAGAACGCGCGTATAAGAGGCAGCGTCGCAACGCTGTCTTGACAGCGTCTCGACGCTAAGACGAAAAATCAGAATAAAAGCTTCACTTCGGCTAGGTTTTGGAGGAGATCGATTTGGGACCTTTTGGAGCCGTAAACAGAGCAGAACAGAGGACTTTTGGAGCTGCAAACAAAGAAGGAACTTGGAAATCAACCCATTGTTCGTGGGGATCGTGACGGGGACGTCGGGACTCGGCCTGCATTGAGTTTTCTTTTCCCTTTTCTTCCTTTAGTTAGATTTATGGCTTTCATATGTTTAGTTGAGCTTGTATTTACATTCATGAGTAGCTAAACTTATAGCTTAGGGATTGATGTAGTTGATTAAGTTTATGGATTGATTTATGGTTTAATTTGTGCAATGTTATTGTGTTTGTAATCTTGATTTAATGCTTTCAATTAATTGGCCATTAGTTGGATGATTTAAGTTTCGACTCTAGCTCGGGAGAGGGGATTTGATCTAGACTTACTCAAGATTGCATGAATAAAGTTTTCTTTCTAATTCTTGACGGTTTTAGATTAACTTTAGAATTGGTTAAAAGATCTCATTGCCTTGCATATTAATAAACTTAGATAGGGATATCAAGTTGGTTAATTTGCATGAGAATCAATTATACTCGGGAGAGGTAGTTGTGATTAAAGGGTCTTTGGCTCATAATTTCATTGTGCATAATTACTTATTCTTTAAAATCAATCCTAAACGAAATCGGCGAAATCAATTCCCTAAGTAGTTTTCCCAATTGAATTTCCATTCTTTTTATTTGCTTTGATTTGTTTTTATCATCACTTATTCATCACTTTTTGATCCCTAAATAAAATTGGGCAAGATAATTCACAATACTTGATTTGCTTAAAAATCCAATCCAGAGGACGACATTCGAATTTACTATTCACTATATTATTACTTGACCCGTGCGCTTGCGGTTAGGAAAAGTCCACATCAAGTTTTTGGCGCCGTTGCCGGGGATTGGCACATTTAGCTAGATTGATATTGTGAAAAAATTGTTTGATCTTAATTTAGGGTGTATTTTTCCCTTTTTAGTTTATTGCATTTTTTTCCTTATTTGTTTTTCTTTCCATATTTGATTTTCTAGGTTAGTCTTTCTTTTAGTTGTATAACCTTTTCCTTATTTGTTCTTGTTTTTCCTTTTCTAGGTTAGTTTCCTTATTTGCATTTTGTCATATCTATTTTTGCATTCCATATTAGGTTACTTTGTTTCCTTTTCTAGATTATATTTTCCATATTTAGATTAGTTGTTTCCTTTTCTTTATTTCATTCCATAATTGTTTTGTTTGTTTATGCGTAGGGATAAAGATTTAATTTTAGCACCATTTGATCCCGAGATAGAAAGAACAATTCTTAGGCTTCGAAGGGAAAACAGAGAAATTATTCAAATGGCAGATCAAAATCCACCTGAGGAGCCTAGGCCTATTAGAGATTATTTTCAACCTGTGTTTCAGGGACAACAATCGGGAATTGTCTATGCACCGATTAATGCCAACAACTTTGAGCTGAAGGCCGACCTCATTCAGATGGCTCGAGACTGTGCATACAGAGGATCGCCCACCGAGGATCCAAATTCTCATCTTAAATCATTCTTGGATATTTGTGGGACGGTAAAGATTAATGGAGTGTCTGAGGATGCTATTCGCTTACGTTTATTTCCCTTTTCTTTGCAGGATAAAGCACGTGATTGGTTGCAGTCTATTACTCCTGGGAGCATCACCACTTGGGATGTTTTGGTCCAGGCCTTTTTAAAGAAATTTTTCCCTCCTGCAAAGACGGTCAAGCTGAGGACCGAGATTGGGACATTCCAACAACAATATGATGAGCAGCTGTTCGAAGCTTGGGAGCGATTCAAAGAGCTACTGAGGAAGTGTCCTCAGCATGGTTACCCCAATTGGCTTCAGGTACAGTTGTTTTATAATGGTTTAACTCCCAGTACAAAAATGATTGTTGATGCAGCTGCAGGTGGGACTCTGTTGTCCAAGACCGTGGAAAACGCTCGCACACTTTTAGAGGATATGGCCACCAACAGCTATCAGTGGCCATCTGAGCGGTCTACACCTAAAAAGATTGCTGCTGGAGTGTTTGAGGTTGATAAAGTAAGTGCACTCCAGGCCCAGATGACTTCCCTTGCCAATGCTTTTATGAAATTTTCAGGTACAGGGAGTGCACAGTCAATTGAATCAGCTGCTGCTTTAGCATCCCGACCTCAGGAGGAGACCATCGAGCAGGTTCAGTATGTATCAAATTTTAATTCTAGGGGATACAATAATAGTTCTACACCTACACATTATCACCCTAACAATAGGAACCATGAAAATTTCTCTTATGCTAATACTAAGAATGTTCTTAATCCTCCTGGTTTTGCCCCTCAAACTCAAGATAATAAAAAGTTAGAAGATCTTGTTGGAGCTTTCATTGCAGAGTCTAGTAACAGGACAACCAAGTTAGAGGAGGCAGTCATTGCTATCAACACCACGGTGAATGGCCACAGTGCAGCCATAAAGAACATTGAGACTCAGCTGGGACAGTTGGTGAATGTTGTAAGCACCATGAATAAAGGTAAGGCCCCAGCTGAACAAGAGAAATCCCAGATGGAGTATTGTAAGGCAATCACTGTGCACCAGGAGGAATTTGAAGAGGAGCCTGAATCTGAGGACTATGAAACGCCTACAGGGGAAGCTGAGGAGGACACATCATCTGATGAGGCTGAACAGCCTAACCTTGAGTCTCCTATTCCTTCTCCCACACTGATGGTTCCCAAGGAAAAGAAAAAGAAAAAGAAGAAAAAGAATAATCAGGTTCAGTTTGATAAATTTATGAATGCTTTTATGAATCTGAACATTAATATTCCTTTTGCAGAGGCATTAGAGATGCCCCAATACAACAGGTTCATGAAGGAGTGGTTAGCAAAGAAGCGAAAAGAAAAGAAGGTTGACACTGTTTATCTTGCTTCCACATGCAGCACCAGAGTACAACAGAAAGTACCTGAAAAAGTAGCAGATCCAGGGAGTTTTTTTGTTCCTTGTAGTTTTGGTACTTATTCTTTCAGAGCATTATGTGATTTAGGTGCTAGCATTATGTGACTCGGCCTGCATTGAGTTTTCTTTTCCCTTTTCTTCCTTTAGTTAGATTTATGGCTTTCATATGTTTAGTTGAGCTTGTATTTACATTCATGAGTAGCTAAACTTATAGCTTAGGGATTGATGTAGTTGATTAAGTTTATGGATTGATTTATGGTTTAAGTTGTGCAATGTTATTGTGTTTGTAATCTTGATTTAATGCTTTCAATTAATTGGCCATTAGTTGGATGATTTAAGTTTCGAATCTAGCTCGGGAGAGGGGATTTGATCTAGACTTACTCAAGATTGCATGAATAAAGTTTTCTTTCTAATTCTTGACGGTTTTAGATTAACTTTAGAATTGGTTAAAAGATCTCATTGCCTTGCATATTAATAAACTTAGATAGGGATATCAAGTTGGTTAATTTGCATGAGAATCAATTATACTCGGGAGAGGTAGTTGTGATTAAAGGGTCTTTGGCTCATAATTTCATTGTGCATAATTACTTATTCTTTAAAATCAATCCTAAACGAAATCGGCGAAATCAATTCCCTAAGTAGTTTTCCCAATTGAATTTCCATTCTTTTTATTTGCTTTGATTTGTTTTTATCATCACCTATTCATCACTTTTTGATCCCTAAATAAAATTGGGCAAGATAATTCACAATACTTGATTTGCTTAAAAATCCAATCCAGGGGACGACATTCGAATTTACTATTCACTATATTATTACTTGACCCGTGCGCTTGCGGTTAGGAAAAGTCCACATCACCCATATGTCGTTACATATAGTTCAAGACTCATATTACAGCCTTGGATGTCTAGTTTATTGGATTAGGGTTATCTTTAGGCAAAGACAAATATAAAATAACTAATAACAATTAATGGAAAATATATCAATATTATTTCATTAATATCCGGTCAACAGTTACATTCACTATCTACGAGTTTTAGGGCATAAAACCCAACAACTTATGCATAAATTTTGGTACATCATGCTTATGCATATCACATTTTTGTAAAACATTATGCAAAATATCATTAGACATATTAGAGGATGCTTTAACAAAAATAGTTTTGGAACTTGATGGAGTAAAACTGTTATCAACATAACCAAGACCTCTTTTTTCATTTAATCAATAATTTATCCAATTTTTATGCACCTATTGTCAATTTCTTAATGTAACCTTTGACACCATTAAGCTTATTCATAAGATTTGACTCTTTTTCTTTAAGAGTTTTAACAAGTTCATTCAATTCAAAGATACTCATGCTTAAGAAATTTGATCTTATCTAGCATAACACATTTTTTTTCATCACATGAATTATCAACTGTTCACACGTAACTTCGAAAATGGAGACACGTGGAATAAACAATATATTTGTATTGATGTAATATGCGTGTGGGTGTACAATTTCTAATGTTAATCCTCTGATTCTCTCTCTTGTGTGTGAATGTGTTTCACTCGAGGGCCGGAACGCTTGATCTCGAGTCTGAAGCTTCAATGGGTTCTTGGAGCTTGAAGTCTTGGAGTCTTGAAGAGTCTTTGGTCTTCAAAGATTGTTGAAGTCTTCTAATCTTGAAGGGTCTTTGTTGGCATAGAAATTTTCCAACCAATTAGAAATTGCCACGTCGTTATTTAATTTTGGGTGTCACGAATTAATACATATCTCAAAATTAATTATGGCAAAATAAGAAAGGCCGCATGTCCTTTTGTGGTCGTCTAATTGTGGTAACGGTCTTGATCGAATCCAACGATGATTAAACTCAAGATCAAGTGATCATTTATTCAATTTAGCCTAAAGTTCATAAAATTAAATTAAAGTAAGATTAAGTTTAGGTTAAATTTGGTCCAATTTAAACCCAATGTTATTAAGATAATTGGGCCTGAAACCCAAAAAAAATCATCCAGGCCCATAGATGGGCCCAAAGCCCAATTTAAGCTCAAGCCCATTAAAGTCGTTGGGAACTCTATAAATAGGAGTCATTGGCTCATTTGGAAAGGGGGCAGCAGAAGAAAGGGGCGGCAGAAGATTGAAGCTCTCAGAAGACTCTGAAGACTGAAGCTCTCAGAAGACTCTGAAGACTGAAGCTCTATCCCTTCTACAAGATTTGAAGATTGAAGCTCCATTCCTCCTGCAAGAATCTTGAAGATTGAAGTCCAGATCCTGCTGCAAGACTCTGAAGATCGAAGCTTCTGCAAAGTTCAAAAGCTTGAAGCTTCCTCCAATCTGAAGACTGAAGCCTCTGCAAGCTTCAGAAGATCAAAGCTCTATACAAGATCTTGAAGATTTAGAAGATTGAAGCTCTCTACAAGATCCTGAAGATTGAAGCTCCAATCCTCCCACAAGACTTTGAAGACCAAAATCCAAATTTTCCTGCAAGCTTGAAGATTGAAGTGAAGTCATCTAAAGACTGAAGACTTGAAGCCTGAAGTCTACTTCAATCATCCAGGAGAATCCTTCAAAGGTGAACAAACCTTCAAGACTCCGAAGATTAAAGTTTTTTTGAAGACTTTGTAGATCAAAGCTACCTTGAGAGAAAGCATCAAAGGAGTGTAACTAGAGACTGTATTCCACAATTACTTATACATAGAAATCAATACATACAAGAAGTTGTTTCACGAATTAAATTTTCTCTTCGAAAATCTCGTGTGAACAGTTTGGCACGCCCAGTGGGACATCTCTACCTTTCATCTCTTTCTCTCATCCAAGATCTACGAAAAAAAAAAGTTCTAAAGAAGCGATGGCATCCAAGAAAGCTGCTTCCAAGACTTCAAGCGACTCATACGTGGGACCAATTACTCGCGGACGCTCCAAAGAAATTCAAAAGTTAGAAGAAGAACAAGCCTCTGTCATTGCAAATATGATATGGACCCAGATGACAGAGTCAAATCAAGGTGGAATGATCATCCAAGAAAATCCTTTATTTGACTATTCTACTTCATCTTCTGAGCAGGCGAAGGATGTTGGGTTTTATGCCCTAAAACTCGTAGATAGTGAATGTAATCATTGACCGGATATTAATGAAATAATATTGATATATTTTTCCATTAATTGTTATTAGTTATTTTATATTTGTCTTTGCCTAATAATAACCCTAATCCAATAAACTAGACATCCAAGACTGTAATATGAGTCTTGAACTATATGTAGCGACATATGGGATCATTGTTCAAGAAACAGCCTAAAGGGTCTATAGTATAGGGATAAGACTGGGTGCCTTATCCTGGTGACACTATGGATACGACCCACTTTGTATTTGACACAAACGCTGCGATCCAACGCGTTCGTGTAGGAGACATGCGAGTGGGGGTATCCTATGCAATGAGTTTGCATAAGACCGGACCGCGAAATAGTAACCACTAGTTATAACACCGTTAACTAGTTGGTTTTCTATTTTCACTAGGACGACCTAGACAACTTAGTCTTAATCCTGAGTTGATTATGGACTCCTGCTCATGAGAGATTGTCCTTTGATTTGTATGGGTGAGAGTGGCCAATACGCCGACTCAATAAGCCTACCACTTTGGGGACAAGATCGAATGGGGAGCTGGGAACATAATCGTACAAGATGGAATTCATTCCTTCCCGACTTTAGGGAAGCAGATGAGTGTTCCCTTAAGTGGTTACTCCGAGTCTTGAACAAAGGGCCCTACCCTCTCAATGGCACGAGAGGGTTTTCTGTTTGATGGTTGGACCATAAACAGATTGTTCATTAGAGGAGAATTGGTACTTAAGGAAATAGAGGTGACCCAGGGGTAAAACGGTAATTTGACCCAGCTGGTGTTACGGACACTCGTGAAGGACTAACTAGTCGATATTGGTCTAAGTTCCGTGGACACAGAAAATATGTCTGCAGTGAGAAGAGTGCAACTGTGAGTCTATAGTGGAATGTACACACAGTTAACGAATATTGATTATTGTGGTTAATGAGTTTAACCAATTAATCTCACATCGTTGGAGCTTCTGATCTGCAGGTCCATAAGGTCCCACTGGTAGCTCGTAAAGTAATTTGAGGCAACTAAGTAATTAAATGTAAATTGAAAATGTTCAATTTACTAAGGGAAATAAATATAATATATATTGATATATTATTGTGAGAGAAATTAATATTTGAAGAAGTTCAAATATAAATTTATGGAAGATTGAAAGAATTAATTAATTTAAGTCCTAAAAGTGTTTGGGCAAAATTAATTAATTCAAGGCCGGAAATTAAATATGTGATATTTAATTGGTGGTTAATTAATTAAAGAATTCATTAACCATGAATTAATCAATTATGTAAATAATTAATCACTTAAGGAAGTGATTAATCATTTATGGGAATGATCTAATTACTTATGGAAGAAATTAGTCATTTATGGAAAAGATTAATCAATTGGGGAATTGATTGATCATGATTGATTAATTAAGGAATAAGATTGAATCAATTTTGGAAAAGATTGATTTAATTGAATATTTTATTCATGGCCTCTCTTCTATAAATAGAACACTAGACCTAATTGGTCATGACACTTGACACTCTTGAAAGACAAGACCTAGAATTCTCTCTTGCCTCCCTCTTAGAGAAAGACTCCCACAAGTCTTTGGCCTCCTAGACTTAGAGACATACCGGTGTAACCTCTGTGGTTATTGTGTCAATCAAGAAGGAATTTCCAGCGAAGAAAAACAAAGGCGGCTGCTGCGTTTTTGTTCGTTGGAGCGTCGTTGGCGAAGAACGGTCAAGTCTACAACGGAGGTTTGTAACGGTTCTTCCTCTTTTCGTTAGAAAAGTTTTTAAAATAAATTTAGATTTATTTTAGCATGTTTAAACCGATTTTACAGCAACTTTAAAGCATGTTTAAAGTTTTGTTTGAGTTATCGTAACGGTATTTTAATGTTAATTAATATACGGCATAAGGTCCAATCGATGCGCTTCCGCTGCGTGGGGACTTTTATTCCCTTCAAAGGAGACATCAGATCCTGATGTGATGTCTGTAATGATGGCTGACATAGGTACAGGCGAAGAAAGAATGGCTGAACTGGAAAGGAAGGTCAACATGCTGATGAAGGCGGTTGAGGAGAGAGATTGTGAAATTGCCTCTCTAAAAAATCACATTGAAAGTCGTGATATCGCTGAATCAAGCCAAACACCCGCTGCAAAGAATAATGACAAAGGGAAGGCGAATACAAGAAAACCAGCCTCAACATTCCACTTCAATTGCTTCGTTGTCTGTTCAACAACTCCAAGATATGATTATGAGCTCCATTAGAGCTCAATATGGTGGACCTACTCAAAATTGTCTTATGTATTCCAAACCATACACTAAGAGAATTGACAACTTGAGCATGCCTACCGGGTTTCAACCTCCAAAATTTCAACAATTTGATGGAAAGGGGAATCCTAAGCAGCATATTGCTCACTTCGTTGAAACATGCGAGAATGCTGGGACTCGTGGAGATCTCCTGGTTAAACAATTCGTCCGAACCTTAAAGGGAAATGCCTTTGATTGGTATACTGATTTAGAGCCAGGGATGATCGACAGTTGGGAACAACTTGAAAGAGAATTCCTAAATCGCTTCTACAGCACAAGGCGAACTGTTAGCATGATGGAGCTCACAAGTACAAAGCAACGGAAGGATGAACCTGTCATTGATTATATTAATCGGTGGAGAGCTCTGAGTCTTGATTGCAAAGATCGACTCACTGAATTATCCGCTGTGGAAATGTGCATGCAAGGAATGCACTGGGAACTTCTTTATATATTGCAGGGCATAAAACCCCGCACCTTTGAAGAATTAGCAACTCGCGCTCATGACATGGAGCTAAGTATTGCTACTAGAGGGAATAAAGACTTTCCAATCCCCGATGCGAAAAAGGAGAAGAAAGAAGTGAAAAACACCGAGAAAGCCTTGAAGGGTGCTACAAGAGAATCCATGGTCGTCAATACGACCCCCCTAAAGTTTACCTCTAACAGAAGAGAAAAGCAAATAGAGAAACGTCAAAATGAAGGCGAGAAACGACGCTTGACTTTAAAAGAAAGACAAGAAAAAGTCTATCCTTTTCCAGACACTGACATCCTGGATATGTGTTGCCTTGTAAGGTGGGGTTAAAATATTCAATGAAATCCACACAATGCACGTGCAAGCATACACGACCAGCAGCAAGTGATAAGTATATTAATATCGTCTCCACAGGGATTAGAACAAGAAAGTTCCTATGTTCAAACTTAATTTCTAGCAAATTCAAGATGGTAACCAATAAAATTTGAGTAATGCCTAACTAAGGTGCTTTGATAAAATAAATTGCAGAAATGAACATAAAACAAGGTAAATGCAGAATGCTCAATGAAACGGAACTTGCAACAAGGTTAAGAAAGTAGGCTCGGATTAGGAACTATTTGTATCTCTCTAAACATTGAATGCTTGAGCAAGAACTTTGCTCTCTCAATCCACACAGCAGGTTCTCACAGAATCTTCCCAGATCTCCGAAAATAGCAGATTAACTCCCATTAACCCACTTCATTTTAAACATGCTGTATTATGTGCATTAGGTGAAGTGTTATCCCTAACTCCTTCACTTAGCTAGCTACTAACCCTAACAAGGAGCTAATGTGATTTTGAGTATTCAGCCACCCTTGTTTTTCCCAAAACTAAAAATGACAGAGCAAAGAAATGGTTGGCCGGACGAAATCTTTGCTTAAGCAATAAACACCCTCAAAACCAGATTAAGAAAGCCAAGGAGCTCAGCTCCAACGTTTAGATTAATACAAAAGTATCCTAATCCTCACCTTAAGGTGATTAGTTCATGTTACAAGCTGAAAACAAAATGAAACAACCAGAAAAAGCCATGAAGAAAACTAAAACACAGCTACACAAAGTTCAAGAGAAGAGGAAAGAAAAATAAAGGAAGAAGTAGCCGGAAATGGAAAAGTTGCTGAAGATGCTCCTTCCAAATGTCAGCTTCTCCTTCTTCTATGGAATCTCCTTCTCTTCCCTTCTCGATTTCTCCACTCTGCTGTGTCTTAATGTTTGTATCTTCTCCTTTTTATATCTCCTCACAAAATGTGGTTGCCCTAAAAAATATACTCATCTCTTCATTGAATTCAGGGCTACATCAGCTTCTTTTCAGCAAGATGGCAGACTCCCATTGGATGAAAGAGCTGATTGTATTAAAAAGTGCCAGCTCATTTAATGAACTGAATTTTCCATCGTGTGAATCACGTGCGAACTTTGCTCCAGAATTGATCCAGCAATTCCATCTCCAGCTCCTCAATCACTTCAACTCTACACATGCTGCCTTTAGTCTGCTACCACAATGGCTTAATGGATCTGCACTATAAGTACACCAAATTTAATGCATTTCACCTTCAAAACAGTAGCAACATATTAACTATTTCCTTAAAGATGATTCATACCAAAGCATGAGATTTATAGAGGAACAACACCAAAATATGCTAGCCAATTACCCCCATATTAAAGAATCCAAGCTAAAAGATAAGATAAATAACTCTTTTACTAAGAGTTATCAAACCCCCAAACTTGAATCATTGCTCGTCCTCGAGTAATGCTAGCCTAGATCAAATCATCACCCTTTGCCAATAACCCAATCATACATATATCATCATCTCAATCAAGAAATTTGCGCTGCCACTTTTGACTCCCAAAGCTCACTAAAAGATCAACACAATTTTCCTTCAAACAAAAGGCTCTTGGAAAACTTAAATGTTGTCCTGTACTTTTTACCCCTAGCTTAGCTTATACACTGCACCAAGCTCACCACTCTTTTGCACATGCCAAGATGCTTATCCACAGATTCTAGCTCCTAAAACTAACTCAACTAGCATCCAAATCCTCAAGCCAACCATGCAATCCGATAATCAACCTCTACCCTCCATAACCCTTTTACCTAATTCTAGCCTTTTTTTTTATAAAAATATATACCTTAAGAGAATCCTCAAAGTCACAACCCTTAATCTAGGAATGACAACATTTTATGATGAAGTGCACCCTAGCTTCTAGGTTCATCACCTTTTAAGGATCAACACTCATTTTCCCACAAAGATATCCTATTAGCTACTTCCCCCTTGCTCCTCAGAATGGCGACATTTTATGATGAAGCTCACCTAAGTCCTGGGAGGGATGCAACTAGCAGGGCTACACTCATCCTTTCTCTTAGATTTTTTTTTTTTTTTTTTTTTTTTTTTTAAGAGGAATCTTCTTTTTCCTAAGCCACTTTTTGACGCAAGGGCAAACTATGGGTATCATAAATGCCTCTGGTTACTCGGCTACTTCAGAAAAAGATAGATTCTCTTATTTGAAAAGGATTGAGTGCATCTTCTAAGGAAAAGATGAGTGCTCTCACAAGGGCTTATTCTACTGCTTTTTTTTTTCTTTCTTTTTTTTTTTTTTTTCAAAGGGAATCACCACACCCCCAAACTTAAATTACTCATTGTCCCCAATGAGAAAATTAGCTAGGAGAGACCCCCAAACTTATTTCTAAGCTAGAATTTAAGGCTTGAGAGTTGACAAAGCTAGATCTTGATTAACGAAGGCAGCTCTCCTAAAACACTAGCTGAGATAAGTAAGGCTCTAAAATCATGGACTACACAAGGACTTATTGTGCAAAAGAGTGATGATATTGCTACAAAGATACTCTAAGCTATGGGCAATTCAGAACACTCATCCAGCACAAATTTTCAGCCACAACAAACAACAATATCATTTGAATGATCTACAGCAAACTAAGGGATTCAAAGCAGCAACACAAACTAATAAGATTGAGACAATGCTTACTACTTTGCCCTAGCAAAGGACATCATTGATCCAGCAAAGCTAAACAGATTTTCATTCAACGCATTCATCGATTCTTTATACAGCAGATTCATTCTCCTCTCTTTTTTTTTTTTCTATAAATCAGAACTCATGCACAAGCACAACACAATAATGCAGCCCAACATTTGATATTTCATTAAATTCATATTCTTTTTCACATACATCTTAAATTAGACAGCCACAAAACAAGATAAAAAGGAAACAAACTAAAGGAGCAGACAATAAACACAAAATAACATAAAACATAAAATAGCAAGGGATTCAACAACATCCCTGATCAAACATTGAGATCTGCATCGACCTCTTATTCATTCTCTTCTTGATTCTCTTCTGGAAGGTGGGGAATCCAAGGCACGAGCACTTCATCTCACCATAACTTCCTCTTGTCTTTGGCGGCATTATGGTGATTTAGCACTCTAAGAAGGGAGGTATTAGCTATGGAATATGATGAAGCTTGAGGGTTTATGGGGAGCTTTAAAAGGAAGAAGATGATGACACTATCGGCTTTTTTTTCTTAAAAACCGAATACGATTTTTGGGGGGAAATCTTGCATTAAAATGAAATCTTTTTTTCTCCTTAATTGCCGATTTGACCACTCCTTTTGGAAACCCTAATCTTCACTCATCTTATCAAATTTCTCTTCCCCATGCCTTTCATGTCAGCCTTGAGCCACGTGATTTACCTCACCATAACTTCCTCTTTCCTTTTTCAACTTTCTTCCAAAAATCAGTCAATTCAATCCTATCAACTTCTTTTCCAAAATGATGATGAATATTAAAACCCTTGCCTTCTTAAAAAAAAAAAAAAAAAATCTGCAACCAAGAAACACAAGAAATTAAAAGAAATCAAATAAAAAAAATTAACTAAACCAGCAATAAATAAACTCAAAGAAAAACAACCAACTTCGGGAGCTCAATTAAAACCCACTGTTAAAGCCACAATGCTCCCTCAAAATTTTTACTACATCAATCCCCAGATAATTGGAGAGAAGCTAACTTTCTTTGAACTTCTTCTCCCCAATAATGTTTAATTCTCTGACCATTAACCTTGAATTCCCTACCATCTTTCTCATCCTTCAACATGATTGCTCCGTAGGGAAATACCTCTAAGACCGTGAAAGGACCAGACCAACGAGACTTAAGTTTTCCTGGAAAAAGTTTAAGTCTGGAGTTAAACAAAAGCACTTTCTGACCCTTTTCAAATTGCTTCGGCAAAATCTTCCTATCATGCCACATCTTGGTTTTTTCTTTATACATCTTGGCATTTTCATAGGAAGTCTGCCTGAACTCCTCTAATTCCACCAATTGCAACTTCCTCAATGATCCAGCTGCCACATGATCAAAATTTAATTTCTTAAGAGCCCAAAAAGCTTTGTGTTCTAATTCTAAAGGTAAGTGACAAGCTTTACCGAAGACTAGCCTATAAGGAGACATTCCTAAGGGAGTTTTAAAAGCTGTCCTATAAGCCCAAAGAGCATCCTCAAGCTTAAGAGACCAATCTTTTCTATTGGGACTAACTACCCTTTCCAAAATTCCTTTTATCTCCTTATTGGAAATCTCGGCTTGGCCATTGGCTTGGGGGTGGTAGGGAGTGGAAATTTTGTGCTTAATGTTATATTTGGCCAACATGCTACTCATTAACCGGTTAACAAAGTGAGATCCCTCATCACTTATCAATGCACGAGGGGTGCCAAATCTTGTGAAAATGTGCTTGTGGAGGAATCTTAACACTGTCTTAGCATCATTTAAGGGGCAAGCAATGGCTTCAACCCACTTAGACACGTAATCAACCGCTAAGAGAATGTATATGTTACCAAAGGAAGGTGGGAAGGGTCCCATAAAGTCGATCCCCCATACATCGAAGAGCTCTATCTCTAGAATATAGGTAAGGGGCATCTCTTCCTTCAAGCCAATAATTCCCTTCCTCTGACAACTATCACAAGTTTTACTAAACCAATGAGAGTCCTTAAAAACCGAGGGCCAATAGTATCCAGATTGAAAAACTTTAGCTGCTGTCCTTTGACCACCAAAATGCCCTCCATAAGGTGATGTGTGACAGTGCTCCAAAATTTCAGGAACTTCCTCTTGAGATACACATCTTCTCACTAACCCATCTGCACATTGTCTATACACATAAGGCTCATCCCAAAAGTAAAACCGCACTTCATGCAAAAATTTCTTCAATTGTTGTTTTGATAAATCAGAGGGCAAAATTCCACAAGCAAGATAATTAGCAATATCAGCATACCAAGGTGCTTCCATATCCTTAATGTGAGCTACTGTTAAAAGCTGCTCATCTGGGAAGGAGTCTCTGATCTCAATTTGAGGAAGCATAACATTTGCTCTCTCAATTCTTGACAAATGGTCTGCTACTAAGTTCTCAGTTCCTTTCTTGTCTTTAATTTCTAAATCGAACTCTTGTAGTAGCAATACCCACCTTATCAACCTTGGTTTAGCATCCTTTTTAGCTAGCAAGTACTTAATGGCAGCATGATCTGTGAATACAGTAACCTTAGATCCCACTAAATATGGCCGAAATTTTTCAAATGAAAATACTATAGCCAACAGTTCTTTTTCAGTGGTGGTATAATTCAACTGTGCTCCATTAAGGGTTTTGCTAGCATAGTAAATAGGATGAATAATCTTGCCATACCTTTGCCCAAGCATTGCACCCACTGCATAGTCACTTGCATCGCACATCAATTCAAAGGGTAGCTGCCAATTTGGACTAGAGACGATAGGTGCAGTGACTAATGCAGACTTCAAGGTGTTGAATGCCTTCAAACACTCCTCTCCAAATTCAAATGGTCAATTGACCTCTAACAATAAACAAAGGGGCTTGGAAATCTTAGAAAAATCTTTGATGAATCTCCTATAAAAGCCAGCATGTCCTAAGAAACTTCTAATACCCCTTACTGAAGTTGGAGGGTCCAATTTCTCGATGATCTCTATTTTAGCCTTATCCACTTCTATTCCTTTCCTAGAAACCTTATGTCCTAATACAATGCCCTCTTTGACCATGAAATGACATTTTTCCCAATTTAGGACCAAATTGGTTTCTATGCATCTTTTCAACACCTTTCCCAGATTCTCCAAGCAATTCTGAAACGATTCCCCGAACACTGAAAAGTCGTCCATAAAGACTTCCATCATGGTTTCTATCATATCTGAGAATATAGCCAACATGTACCTCTGAAACGTTGCTGGAGCATTGCAGAGCCCAAAAGGCATTCTCCTAAAAGCATATGTACCGTAGGGGCATGTAAAAGTGGTTTTTTCTTGGTCTTGTGGGGCTATAGTTATTTGGTTATACCCTGAATAACCATCTAAAAAGCAATAGTAATCGTGTCCTGCCAATCGATCCAACATTTGATCAATAAACGGTAGAGGGAAATGGTCTTTACGTGTGGCTTTATTAAGCCTTCGGTAATCCATGCACACCCTCCAACCGGTTACTGTTCTAGTGGGAATCAGTTCATTAGCTTCATTAACCACTACTGTCATGCCTCCCTTCTTGGGTACACATTGGACCGGACTTACCCAATTGCTATCCGAGATAGGGTAGATGATTCCCGCATCTAACCACTTGATTATTTCCTTATTCACTACTTCCTTCATAGCTGGGTTAAGTCTCCTCTGCTGCTCCACTGTCTTAAAATTTCCATCTTCCAAATTAATTTTATGCATACAGAACGAAGGACTTATCCCTTGAATATCAGCTAAAGTCCAGCCTATTGCTTTCTTATATTGCTTCAGCAAATTAAGCAACAATCCTTCATTTTCAAGCGTTAGACTTGCTGATGTGATTATGGGAAGAGTTTCCTTCTCTCCTAAATATGCATATTTCAGATGCATGGGCAATGGTTTTAACTCAAGTTTGGGAGGTTCTTTTATAGATGGTTGCATAGGCGGGATCTTCCTATCAGCTAAATCCAGCAACTCAAAAACTTTGTTCAACTTTTGCATTTCCCAAACACTTTCTGACTCTTGTTTCAGCCCAGTAATCTCTAACTCTTCTACTGTAACTTTACCAAATGCCTGGGTGTGTTGCTCTCTCAAATCCAAAGCAAATTTTTCCTCAACTAATTCATCCAAGATATGAATAACAGAACACTCTTCCACATCAGGAGGGTATTTCAGTGCATCAAAAACACTAAATTTCACTTCTTGGTCATTTACCCTCATGGTTAGCTCTCCCTTTTGGACATCTATTAAAGTTCTCCCGGTGGCTAAAAATGGTCTTCCAAGAATTATAGGGACCTCCTTGTCCGCTTCATAATCCAAAATAATAAAATCGGCTGGGAATATGAACTTATCCACTTGAACCAAGATGTCTTCAATCTTTCCTTCCGGGTAAGTTATGGACCTATCAGCAAGTTGCAATGTAACCGTTGTGGGTCTAGCTTCACCTATGCCCAATTTCTTGAATATAGATAGTGGCATAAGGTTTATGCTAGCACCGAGGTCACATAGAGCTCGCCCTAGCTCTTTACCACCTATAGAAACAGGAATAGTAAAAGAACCAGGATCTTTAACCTTAGGTGGGAGTTTATTTTTCAATATAGCACTACACTCCTCAGTTAAAGAGACAGTCTCATACTCCCCAAACCTTTTCTTCTTGGTTAGGATGTCCTTAAGAAACTTCACATAATTAGGCATTTGTTCCAAAGCCTCAACCAAGGGTATATTTATGTGAAGTTGCTTCAATACTTCCAAAAAATTCTTGAATTGCACTTCTTGATTTTTCTGTTTCAATCTTTGGGGAAAAGGTGGTGGAGGTGGTTTAAACTCAGGGATGGAGATTGGGACTAGCTTAGGTGGCTCTATGGGTGTTGTCCTTGGGATCTCTTCAACCTCTTCAACTCCTGAATCTTTTTCAGCAATATTCTCACCTTCTGTTTGTACAGCAGTCTCTTTACTTTTCTGCTTTTGCTTGATCAAAACTTTGGGTTCAGCAAGAGGTTTACCACTCCTCAATTCAATAGCCTGAACTTGCTCCTTACCTTCTCTCTTTGGGACCTCAGTATCAGCAGGTAATTTTCCTTGGGGTCTAGCCTTCATCTCACTTGCCAATTGTCCCACTTGTATCTCCAAGTTTCTCATGGCAGCATCATTTCTCGCCATATACTCCTTAAACAGATTTTCGAGAGAACTTGTTCCTTGGTTGGACTGATTGACAGAATTCTTTTGTTGGGGCATAGTCTGCTGATTTTGCTTCCCAAATCCAGGTGGACCATTCATCTTTTGCTGTCCTTGGAGGCCTTGCGAATTAATTCCTTGGCCACTCCAAGAAAAGTTAGGATGGTTCCTCCACCCTGGATTATAGGTGTTAGCATAAGGGTTATTTTGCTGATTGTTTTGATTCCCAATATAGCACACTGAAGCTGGGTTGCTGGGGCAAAATTCAAAGGTGTGCTCCTCTCCACAATACACACAAGAGTCTGGAGTATTTTGACTTATATTGATTGCTGCTACATTTTTGTTTGCACTAGGAGTTAAATTCGAATTTTCAAATCCTAAAGCCAGTTTCTTCATCATATTCTCCATGGTGTCAAACCTTGCATTGAAAGCAGTAACAGTATCTACCTCCATCATTCCTTTACCTTTCTTTCCAGCCACACTTCTCACATCAGACCATTGGCTGCTATTGGTTGAAATTCTTTCCAATATTTCATATGCCTCATTAAAAGTTTTTGACAGCAGAGCACCATTTGCTGAAGCATCAACCATGTTCTGTGTAGTCAGATTCAATCCATTGTAGAAAGTCTCCATTTGGATACAATGGGGAAGTCCATGGTGAGGGCATTTTCTTAACAACTCTTTAAATCTATCCCATGCCTCACTAAAAGATTCATCCTCAAACTGCCTAAAGGAAACTATTTCAGCTCTAAATTTAGCATTCCTAGTGGGAGGAAAATACTTGATAAGGAATTTCTCAGCCAACTCATTCCAAGAAGTGATGGATCCTGGAGCAAGACTATTCAACCAAGCTTTTGCTCCATCCCTCAAGGAATAAGGAAAAAGAGTTAATCTAAGTGCATCCTTAGAAACTCCATGCATCCTAAATGAGTCGCTCACTCCCAAAAAGGATTTTAGATGAAGGTGGGGATCTTCTGAGGGTAATCCATGAAATTGCCCCACAGTTTGTAACATTTGGAACATCACAGGCTTCATTTCGAAATTAGGTGCCTCTATTTCTGGCCTAAGTATCCCGGGGTTTAATTCATCAAACATAGGGAGTGCATAGGCTCTAATGGCTCTTCCCCTATCATTGGCTAGGAGGACAGGGTGTTCAGCTGGATTATCTACTCTAGCTTGTCGGTCCATTTCAGGGTTAGGTTGTTGTGGGTTCTCTTGCTCTTGAGGATTTCTTGGGTGGGCAGGAGGTAAAAGAGGAGGTAGGTCCATGCAGTTTTTCCTATTCCTCTGTTCTCTCCTTCTCTTATGAAATGTCCTTTCAATCTCAGGGTCAAGCTCAAATTCTAGATCAGGAAACTCGTTCATACACCACTGCCAAACCAACCCCTGAAAAAGTAACAAACAACCAAGTTAGAATGCAATTTCAGCTCCAATTTACCAAAAATAAGTTCAAACACAGGGAAATTCAAACTAATCCCCGGCAACGGCGCCAAAAACTTGTTGCCTTGTAAGGTGGGGTTAAAATATTCAATGAAATCCACACAATGCACGTGCAAGCATACACGGCCAACAGCAAGTGATAAGTATATTAATATCGTCTCCACAGGGATTAGAACAAGAAAGTTCCTATGTTCAAACTTAATTTCTAGCAAATTCAAGATGGTAACCAATAAAATTTGAGTAATGCCTAACTAAGGTGCTTTGATAAAATAAATTGCAGAAATGAACATAAAACAAGGTAAATGCAGAATGCTCAATGAAACGGAACTTGCAACAAGGTTAAGAAAGTAGGCTCGGATTAGGAACTATTTGTATCTCTCTAAACATTGAATGCTTGAGCAAGAACTTTGCTCTCTCAATCCACACAGCAGGTTCTCACAGAATCTTCCCAGATCTCCGAAAATAGCAGATTAACTCCCATTAACCCACTTCATTTTAAACATGCTGTATTATGTGCATTAGGTGAAGTGTTATCCCTAACTCCTTCACTTAGCTAGCTACTAACCCTAACAAGGAGCTAATGTGATTTTGAGTATTCAGCCACCCTTGTTTTTCCCAAAACTAAAAATGACAGAGCAAAGAAATGGTTGGCCGGACGAAATCTTTGCTTAAGCAATAAACACCCTCAAAACCAGATTAAGAAAGCCAAGGAGCTCAGCTCCAACGTTTAGATTAATACAAAAGTATCCTAATCCTCACCTTAAGGTGATTAGTTCATGTTACAAGCTGAAAACAAAATGAAACAACCAGAAAAAGCCATGAAGAAAACTAAAACACAGCTACACAAAGTTCAAGAGAAGAGGAAAGAAAAATAAAGGAAGAAGTAGCCGGAAATGGAAAAGTTGCTGAAGATGCTCCTTCCAAATGTCAGCTTCTCCTTCTTCTATGGAATCTCCTTCTCTTCCCTTCTCGATTTCTCCACTCTGCTGTGTCTTAATGTTTGTATCTTCTCCTTTTTATATCTCCTCACAAAATGTGGTTGCCCTAAAAAATATACTCATCTCTTCATTGAATTCAGGGCTACATCAGCTTCTTTTCAGCAAGATGGCAGACTCCCATTGGATGAAAGAGCTGATTGTATTAAAAAGTGCCAGCTCATTTAATGAACTGAATTTTCCATCGTGTGAATCACGTGCGAACTTTGCTCCAGAATTGATCCAGCAATTCCATCTCCAGCTCCTCAATCACTTCAACTCTACACATGCTGCCTTTAGTCTGCTACCACAATGGCTTAATGGATCTGCACTATAAGTACACCAAATTTAATGCATTTCACCTTCAAAACAGTAGCAACATATTAACTATTTCCTTAAAGATGATTCATACCAAAGCATGAGATTTATAGAGGAACAACACCAAAATATGCTAGCCAATTACCCCCATATTAAAGAATCCAAGCTAAAAGATAAGATAAATAACTCTTTTACTAAGAGTTATCAATATGTTAGAGCAACTGTTGGAAAATAGACTTATTGAACTCCCTGAATGCAAACGACCCGAAGAGAAGGGTAAAATAAATGACCCCAACTATTGTAAATATCACCAAGTTGTTAGCCATCCTGTGGAGAAATGTTTTGTACTAAAAGAGTTAATCTTGAAGTTAGCTCGAGAAAAGAAGATCGAGCTAGATATTGATGAAATAGCTCAAACAAATCACGCCGCCATAGTAACTCATCCTAGTGACCAGCCGCCTATAAGCTTACCTTATGATCAGAGAGGAAGCTTAATCCAATTTGGTACCTTCGATCCTATTATCGTTTAGTCTCAACCAGAGGCCCCAGGAAATGACTTCCCAGAAAGGACTATCTACGATGAGGATCTTCAAGAAAAGATTAAGCAAATTGAAGATGAAGATGGAGGCTGGACACTCGTAACCCGACGGAAGAACAGGAAGCAAAATTGGGTTCAGAAGGAATCTCGTTTGTTTCAAGAACACAAAAGAAAAAGCAGGACTCGAAGGAAAAATGGGAAGAAGTACACGAGAAAGCTCAAGCCTATCTTAGAAGAAAGTGAGGAGCATATCCAATCTCCACATCCAATAACTCTAAAAGAATTCTTCCCCAGAACTTTTCTTGCAAGAATCAATCAAACTGTTACATGTCACGTAGTTAATGTGACAGAAGATGACAATCCTACATCAACCACGTCAGAAGTAATCACGAAACTGAAAGACCTACCATCCTTCAATATAGATGATTTACTGTCACTTCCTCAAGAGGCAAAATATACTCTTATTGAGGTGTTAAAGGATTGTAAACCATCTACTTCTCAAAAAAATAATGTTGCTCCATGTTGCACGTCCATAGCCTTTACCGATGAAGATCTACTACTTGGGTCAAAGCCTCATAATAGGCCTTTGTTTGTCTCAGGCTACATCAGAGAGCAAAAAGTTAGTCGAATTCTCATTGATGATGGTTCTGCCGTTAACATAATGCCCAAGTCTACCATGAACCAACTAGACATTCTGATGCAAGAATTGTCAAATAGTAAGTTGGTAATTCAAGGTTTTAACCAAGGCGGGCAACGCGCGATTGGCATGATTCGCCTAGAGCTCATTATCGGAGATTTAAAGGCCAACACCTTATTTCATGTTATAGACTCTAGGACCACCTACAAGTTGTTACTAGGTCGTCCCTGGATTCATGAAAATGGAGTGGTTACTTCCACGCTGCACCAATGTTCACTACTACAAATTTGGCCTTTATTGACGCTTGGGTTTTTACGTTCATTGACGCTTGTGTCAAGAAAACGTCAATAAAAGTATTATTTGTACTTTAAAATAAATTATTAATAAATAAATAGGTATATTGACAGTTATATTGTGTCAACAAATGATCTCGTTTATGTTGATGGTTAAAAAACGTCAATGAATGTGATTAAAAGATTAATTAACGTAGATTTTCGTCCAACTCCGCCTTTTCACATAGTTGACGGACAAAAACCATCAATAAAAAGGATTTTGTTGACGGTGTTTATTGACACTTATTAGCCGTCAATGAAAACCACATTCATTGACGACTAATAAGTGTCAATAAACATTACTATATTGACGTGCAATAAACGTCAATATCATTGGGGGTTGCTTGACGGGTATTAAACGTCAAAAAATTTAAACTTTTTTGGAATTTTGGATTTAAGTTTAAATTACTCCTAAATTTGAAGTGGTTTTAGGAGTTTAAATTGAGTTTTTAATTGAAAAAGAGATAAAGTTGAAAAAAAAAAAAACCCAAGACTCATTTGTTTTGTTTAAAGAGGTGGATTAAGAGAAATAAAAAGGAAAAAACAAGAAATAAAGAAAAGAAAAAACCCTAAGCATCTTACCTCCTCTCTTTTTCCCTCTCTTTCTCGTTCGCCCACCTTCAGTCGTTCAGCTTGCCGTTCATCTTCCTCCTTCGTCTTGCTCTAGGTCGCACGTCGTTCATCTTCCTCCTTCGTCTTGCTCTAGTCGCACGCCGTTCTGCTACACGTTTTCCCTCTCCACGCTGTTTTCGTCTCCACGCAGGTTACACACCTTTTTTTTTTTCAACTGTAGGTTTAAAATTTTGCAATGGGTATTAATTCATCACCACCATTATTAGTTTTCTACTGCTGTGCTGGCTGTGTTAAATGTTTTTCTTATTCATAAGTTTGAAAATTTCAGTCTAAGTGTAAAGAATTAGCCCACATGTCTTCGCAAGCAGCTACTTTTGGCATTAATTACCATGATTGAAATCTTTATGTTGTAATTGTTGAAGGATTGGAATTCCCAATTCCGTTACAGCGGAAGCAATTGGACCGATTCGCAATTTAATTTCGTTCTACAAAATACCGGTACATTGGCAATTACGAATTCATAATTCTAGAAAACTAAGGTTAAGCAAACTCACCGTCGTCTGACGACTCCGAATTCTTCAAGAACGTCTTCTTGAATGTCAGGGACCAAAAATGAAATCATGGGACACCACCACAAGATTACCCTGCTATCCTCTGAGTATGGGAACTCAGTTGTGGGACTGAATTCTCTTGAACTTTATAGGAGAGAATCACAGAAAAAATAAAATTAAACTTCTCTGTATCTTTGTAGAGAGAGCATGAGAGTGAGAGATGATCTTGAGAGAGTGTCAATCATGCAGAATCCTCCTCTGTCCAAAAAGACCCCTTCTGCGTTAACTTAATCTTTGGTGTGAGGGATGGTGACATGTGTCATACATCAAATAACACCTTAAAATTAACAATTAATTAAAATTAATTTAATACAATTAATTAAAATATAATTTAATTAATCATTTTAACTAATCAATTAAATATCTCCATATTTAATTGCATGTGCATTTTAATCATATTAAATGCATTGCCCTCACATATTATATAGCTTTAATTAAGATTAATTAAATCATATTTAATTAAATTGATTAAACCACATAATTAATTAATCCATCGTTTGAATCATATTCAAATGTGCATCTCTCTTATAACCTATAGTTTTAATATGAATCCAATTCACATTAAAATTAATCTATAGATATTAATTTAATTAAATCGCATTTAACTAAATTAAATTCAACAATTAATTAATTCAAAATTAATTAATTATTGTGATTAATTAAATATCACATATTTAATTAATTACATATTAGAATCATATACTAATTAAATCTCTCATATAATATATTGTTTAATTAAATCATATTTAATTTAAACTAAATTGAATAATTAATTAATTATATATTTGAACTCCTTCAAATATATTATTCTCTCAATTTAATAAGGTTTAATCATAAATTAAACTTTATATTATAATGTATCAACATACATTATATTAATTGTAATTCATACAATTAACTTGATTCCCAAATTGAATTTGAACAATTCAAATTCTTTTCAATATAAATTGTTCCCAATTACTCTTTACGAGCTAGCAGGGAGACCTAATGGACCTACAGATCAGAAGCTCCAATGATATGAGGTTAACTGACTAAACTCATTAATCGAGTTAACCAATATTCATTAACTGTGGGTCACTCCACTAAAGACCCACAGTTGCACTCTTCTCACTGTAGAATGTTTCTGTGTCCACGGATATTGACCAATAATGGTAAGTCAATCCTTCACGAGTGTTCGTAACTACAACTGGGTCAAATTACCGTTTTACCCCTGTGTTACCTCTGGCTCCTTAAGTACCAATGCTCCTCTAATGAACTGTAGACACCGTATTTGGTCCGGCTTGATTTTAGTAATAATGTTTGAAGTTTTTCAATATTTGGAAGTCAATTTGTTTTTGGTATGTCAACAAGAGCATAGCTCAAGTGGCATAAAGTCGTATTAACAATCACAAGGTCTTTGGTTCGAATCTCTCTCCTTGCATATTATTAAAAAAAAAAATTTAGTTTTCATGATTTATTTTCATTTTCATCTTATTTTCTTTTTTTTTGTTTTATTTAATTTATTTCTTTATTTTGTTTATTTTATTTTTGTTTATTTATTTTATTATTTTATTTTATTCATTTTTTTTCCTTCACTCCTCTTTCCACGTTCTCCATCCCCCCTCATTCTCCCAACCTCTCCTATTCTTTCTCCCTCTCCCTTTTTCTTCTCCATTCCCCTTCCTTCTCCCAACCTCCCATTCTTTCCCCATCTTTCTCAACTCTCCCCCTTTCTTCTCCCAACCTCTCATTCTTTCCCATCTTTCTCAACTCACTCCCCCTCTTTCTCAACTCACTCCCCTTCTTTCTCCCAACCTCCCATTCTTTCCCCATCTTTCTCAACTCACTCCCCCTCTTTCTCAACTCACTCCCCTTCTTTCTCCCAACCTCCCATTCTTTCCCCATCTTTCTCAACTCACTCCCCCTCTTTCTCCTAACCTCTCATTCTTTCCCCCTTTTTCTCAACCCCTTCCTCCAAGCTCTACTATATAATGAGAGCTCATGGAGGATGGAAGAAAAAAAGAACAACAAGGACACAAGAAAAAAGAGAAGAATAGTGAGAGAGCTTAGAGAGAGAAAGTGAGTTTGAGAGGGAAAATAGAGTTTGGAGAAGGATTTTCCAAAAACCAAAGCTACCGTCACCGCCGTACCAACGCCGCCACTCACTGCCGTACCGACGCCGCCACTCACTGCCGCCGCCGCCACTCACTGCCGTACCGACGCCGCCACTCACTGCCGTCGCCGCCACTCACCACCATACCGCCGCCGCCACTCACCGCCGTACCAACGCCGCCACTCACTGTCGTACCGCCGTTGCCGCCACCACTGTCACCGCCGCCACCGTGCCGCCGCTTTTTTTTTTTCCAACAAGGCTCCTAAGTGAGGGAAAGTGGAAGACAAAAAAGAAAAAGAGAAGGAAGGAAGTTGGGGAAGAAGAAAGAGTAAAGCGAATAAGGTGGGTCCCACATGTTTAAATTCTTTTATTATTATTATTATTTTTTTATGTATCCAAATTTTTCCATTTTTCATTTTGGCTATGAATTTGAGTTTCCCAAATCAATTGCAATTTATTTTATTTCATTTTCTAATTAGAAATTTAAATTGATTTATTTTAGACTTCTAAAGAACTTTAATTGGATATTAGTTAAAGTTTTTTTTATCTAATTTCAATTAGAGTTTATTTGGGAGTTTCCAAACTAATTTTAATTGGCTTTAAATTGAATTGTTATTACCAATTTCAATTTGATTTTAATATGACATTTTCAACTTTAATTGTCTTTCTTATTAATTTTAGTTGGATTCTAACATAAAATTTCTAATTTGAATTTGAATTTGTATTTTCCTAATAAATGTTCACTAGTTTATAATTAGAAAATTCAATTTTCTTTAAAATGGAAGTTTTAATGTTTTGAATTTTACTGGTTCAAATGAATTTCAAAGGGTTTTGAAATGCTCAAATGAATTTCAAACAAATGACATTTGAACTAAGATTTTCAATTTGATTTTCACTTGATTTTTTTTTTTTTTTAAAAAAAAGACGATTTTAAACTTTCCTTCCATTGGTTTCAATAATTAATTTGGGATTTTATAATAAATTTTTAATTGAATTTAATTTGGGATTTCAACTTTTGTTTGTTTTTAATTTGATTTCATTTTGACATTTACAAATGAATTTTAATTTGGAATTGCCCCAAATGAATTTCAATTGGAATTTTATTTGAATTTTCACCCTCAATTGGTTTTAATCTTGAATTCATGGAGTTTCAAAGTGATTTGGAAATTTTCAGTAAATGTCAATTTGGTTCTAAATTAAAGTTTCCAGTCAATGTCTTTTGGTCATAGATTGAAAATCAATTTCAATTTTAAACTAAATTGGAAATCAATTTCGATTTTGGAAAGGTTAAATCAAATTTCAAAAACATTGTTTAATATTTTGAATGGTTAAAATAGATTGATTATGAAAACTTTAATGCTAATTTTGTCTAAGAACGGGTATTTAAGCTGACCGAAAGGGAACACCCTGCCTGGAAATTAGCCTAAAGTTTAACTAGTCAATTATTTTGGCAATCAAAATTTCAATTGGATCTTAAATTAGAAAATTTTCAAATCAACTTCGATTTGATTCTAAATTGGATTTTCCAAATGAACTTCAAAATAGTTTTACTTTGGTAATTCCAAATGAATTTCTAATTGAATTTGATTTAAAAATGAAAAAATTTTTTTCCATTGAATGGTGTCATACCACTCATGATTATTACTTCATATTTTATTTTTGAAATGTGAGGTAATAGTTGAGAGACAAATTAGCTCATGTATAGCCTATGACGGAGTTGAAATAATTTTCAAATTCTTAAGGTGAAAGATTTTCTTTAATTATGAAATTTTTACATGATAATAAAGTCATGGGTTAACCCCACTCACAAAATTAAATCCTTACTTTATTTAAAGATAAGGTGAAATTAGTGAGACAATTAATTTTCAATTTTCATTTTTTTTGTTTATTTTCGACACGGACCTTTTGTTTAATGAATTTGAGTAATAAAATAAAATGTTTTCAAACGGGTGTTGTAGGGTGCTAACACCTTCCCTACACACAACTGATCCCCGAACCTAATTTTTGGTTTTCAAAGACCACTTTTTTTAAAATGGGTGACCAATCACACCCCAAGATGATTGGTGGCGACTCCAAACCTCTCACCTCGAAAGAGACCCTTAGGGAAGGACGTCGGCCGCTCCGCGTCGCGATGACGTTGCGACAGCTTGGCGACTCCACTGGGGACTTTTTTTAAGAGGGTCAATGCCGTTTTCATTTTTTTTTATTATTCGATTCATTTTGTTATTTATTTATTTATTATGTGGTCCATCTTATTTTATGCATAGTTATTATTGGAGTGACTTGTGTGAATATATTTTGTGCTTTAATGAATGCATGGTTAATTCATATTATATTGTCATGCATATCACACACAACCACAGCTCTATACCCGGGCTTTACCTTTAGGATTAGGATCAAGGATGTAGTAGTGTCGACCTTCGAAGGGACATAATTGCCCTCGTGCAGGCGCATGAAAATCCTCACTCAAGTTAGTTCATTTGTTATTTTATAACACTTGGATTAATTTGGGGACCTTTTTATCCATTAGGGTTAGAATTTCTCTACCTCACTTCATATTCATGTCATCATTTTGTATTATCATAGGTTTCAAAGTCCACTCTTTTAGGTGTCACTTGTTTTTTTCTTGTTTTAAAAAAAAAGCTTAAACTTTAAGTTTTCTTTTCAAGAATTTAAGTTTTGTAAAAGAAAATTCTTTTAAAATAAAGTTTAAACTTGTTTTAAAAAAAAAAGGTTTTCTTTTCAAGAATTTAAGTTTTTGTCAAGAATAAAAATTATTTGAAAAATAAAATTTAAACTTGTTTTAAAAAAAAAAGGGGTTTTCTTTTCAAGAATTTAAGTTTTTGTCAAGAATAAAAATTATTTAAAAAAAAAAACTTAGACTTTGTAAAAAAAATTTCTCTTTTAAAGGCTTAAATTTTTTTTTTTTTCAAATAAAATTCTTTAAAAAAGTTTAACTTTGTTTAAAAAAAAAAAACTGTTTTCTTTTCAAGCATTTTAAGTTTTGTCAAGAGAAAAATTCTTTGAAAACTAAATTTGAACTTTGTTTTTTTTTTAAAAAAAAAATTGAAGTTTTGTCATGAATAGAAATTCTTTGAAGTTTAAAATTAAGACTTTGCTTGAAATTCTAAAGAGTTAAAAGTTCTGTCAAAATAAAAGTTCAAGTTTTGTTTACATGAATTTTATTTATTTTTTATTTTTTTTAGCTTAATTTTTGTTTTGAAAGAGGGATTTTCTTTTAATAAAAAAGTTTAATTTTGACAAGACAAAGAAATTTTTGTAAGATTGGTTAAAGAGTTCAATTTTTTTTTTGTTTAAAAAGAGTTTTTAAGAGATTGAAGTCTTGCCAAAACAAAAAACTTTTTTTAAGAGGAAAAACTTGTTTTCTAAAAAAGTCTTTCTATTTTGTTTAATTGGAGAAGTAAATATTTCTACATTCTTTCCATTTTAGATTTTTACTCTCCATTTTCTTTTTTTTTATTTTATTTTTTTTATTTTATTATTTTTTTCCCTAAAAAGAGTTTATCCCAAGCGTTTTTTTTCCCTTTACTCCATTTGAAGTCGAATTTAGTATTTAGTTTAGACATACCATTTAGTTTGGGTCCTGCATCATGTTTTGGAATTAGTAGTGTCGACCTTCGAGGGGATTGCGAATGCTCCCGTGTAGGCACATGAAAAGTCCTCCCCATTTTTCATGACATTAAGTAGTTTTCTCACATTTTCAAATTAAATTCATTTCTTCATGGTACTATCTTGCTTTTTTGGATGAAGTAATGTCGACCTTCGAGGGGATTGCGAATGCTCCCGTGTAGGCGCATGAAAAATCTATTTTAATTTAAAGCGGTAGTTAATTATTATTTCCTTACATTTTCTTTTTCTCCAAAAAGGAACAAAATGAATGCCAACGTACCCATAGAGTCGATACAGTCATCTTCCTCTGAGTATGATGAGTTGAGTACTGTGCTACAATGGGCAGAGCAGACACAACTAAAGCATGGGGATAATCTACCTTTTAAAAGCCCTGTGTCGTCATCCTTCTCAAGTCAAGTTCAGATCATTGCTAACGAGCTAGGGGAGCTGAGAGCCATTTGGGAAGGTTTAACGCCAGAAAGAAGATTTTTGTTCTCAAAGAGATACGGCCATATTGCAGACCTCATGTATATTCCAGTTAATCGGTTCACCGTCCAGGCTGTGTTAGAATTCTGGGACCCGGCCTACAGGTGTTTCGTATTTCAAGATTTCGACTTAGTCCCGACCATTGAGGAATACCATACGATGCTGAACATTGAAGAAAAAGGTGGAGAAATGATCTATTGTTTCAACCCACAACTAACTGCAAAGAGAACTTTATCCAGATTTCTAGCTGTACACCTAAAGGAAGTGCAGAAAAATGTGAAAGTGAAAGGGGTTGAAGAGTCTATATCTGCAGATTATCTAACAGAACTCGCTCGCAAACACATAAATGAAGAAAGGGGCCTGGTGCTGTTAGCCTTGTGCATCTACGGGATGGTCTTGTATCCCAAAGTTAAAGGATATGTGGACGGTGATGTTTTGAAGTTATTCTTCGGCATTGAGCAAGGGGTGGATCCAGCCATACCTCTTCTAGCGGAAACGGTTCGAGCGCTCAATTACTGTAAGTCCAACAAAGGCGGGAAGTTGAGATGCTGTGTGCCCTTACTCTATATTTGGGTGCATAGTCATTTTAAGTTCCCAGAAGATTTTGGCTGTCCAAAAATCAACTTCAGCAGCACGTGGAATCTAACAAGGAGTACAATTGCAGAATTTGGCACGACCCCATGGAACTCAAGTTTTCCGAGGAAAGAAGCATGGGTGTCTTTCTTTTCGAATTCCAAATTAGAGCATGTGATTTGGAAGGCACATTGGATGCCCCTAAAAGCCTTAATCTACAGATGCGGGAGCTTCCACACATTTCCTCTAGTAGGCCCTTGGGGATGCTTCCATTATGCTCCGTTGTTGGCCTTGCGACAAAGTTGGTTTAAACAATTCATACCAACAACTCATGGTCTGCATAAATTAGAATTTTCCTACAGTTGTGAGGATTCTAACGAGAAGAAGCGACAAGTGCTGACTTCCTGGAGAACAGTTAGAAGGATAAATGGCAATAGTCACTCTGAGGGAGTTACTCCAGAATATCTGCAATGGCGCATTAAGAGAAGTAAGATCCCAATTACGACTCGTGACAATGTGGGAGAATCATCCAGTAGAGCAGTAGATAAGCCTAGCCAGCTAGCGACAGAGCGAAATGAGTTAGTGGGAAGAAATCAAACATTGAAACTAGAAAATGAAAAATTACAGCAAGAGGTCAAACGTTTGATGGACCAGGTAACTCAAGCTAGTGGCAAACTCGAAAAAGTAGAGAGAGTTTCAAAAAACCGAGCCAAGCGGGAAAGAGATTATGATATATTGGACGAGGAGAATAGAAGATTGATTAAGGAGAATCACGCTTTGAGGAATGAAAATACTGCATTGCGAAGGGCAACTCGTTCACAAGAGGATAAGATCAAAGACCTTTCAAGAGGCAAGGAGACTCTCTTAGAGTTAGTTGCGGAATTAAACGAAACCATCAACAAGCAGAAAACACAACTTATCGAGTTTGAAGAGGCCAATACTGCTCTAAGGCGAACGCTGGACAATCTACGCGTGAATATACAGGCTCAGTCAGAAGAGTCTGAAGCTTTTAAAAGTTATTCAAGCTCGTTGGAACGTCAGCTCCAAGCATTTCAAAGGGCAAGCGAACAGTTGTCACTAGAGAGAGGACAATTAGAGGAGAAATACTCCTCATTAAGGGAAGATTATGCCACTATGAGAGATGACATGCAGATAATTCTTGGGAAAGTAAGTCGAACCATGAACACTATCAAGATCATGGCTAGGAGAGCCCGAGGATTTTTAGAATGGGCAAGGGATCTGCGAGAGAATACATCACCTATGGCCTCTAATGCGGAGGAGTTGTTTGAGTTTTTAGGGATGATTCGTAGAGACCTTGGGTACTTTGGTCACTTTCATTAATGTTCCCTGTCTTCTTGTTTTCCAATTCTCCAATTGTTTATTTTGTAGATATATTCATTGTTTTTTTTCCTTCAATAATAAAATTTCATTCATTCATGCATCTCATACTTTTCTTATTTCTTTTTACTTTCTCTAAGACTTTTCTTTTAAAAATAAAAACAGAACAATAAAATAGCTCGTTCAACAAGAGTCTACCACACTAGGCGTAGAACAAGGATTATGGAAGAAAAGGGTGAACAAGAGAAGACTAAGCGGGACATCGAGGAAATCAGGGAAAAGGTTGATGCAATCATTGCCGCTTTGGAAAAGGGCAAAATGATTGCAGATGCAACTGCACCAGACACTCCGATTGGAAACCCTCAAGCTGGCCTACCATTTCCACCCAGTTTCGCTTCACATATTCGTACGACAGCAGAAACGTCCATGCCACAACATACTTCCTACAACCCCTTATATGACATACCTGTTGGGCAATACCCTTTTCCATCATTTAAAGAAGGTCAAATTCCCCAATTACCCATGGCAAGCCAAGCTGGTGCTTCTTATTTCAAGCCAGAATTTTCAAAAATACCTTTTGCGGTCCCCAACTTGGATGACCCATAAGTAAAAAATGAGTTAGCCACACCCTCTAATGAAAAACTTGAAGTTCTAGAGGAAAGGTTAAGGGCGGTTGAGGGCACTAGTGTTTTTGGAAACATAGATGCCACTCAATTATGTTTAGTTCCAGACGTTGTGATCCCACCAAAATTCAAACTTCCTGAATTTGAAAAATATGACGGGACAACATGCCCTAAAAGTCACATTGTTATGTACTGTAGGAAGATGGCAGCGCACGTTCATAATGATAAGCTGCTCATACATTGCTTTCAGGATAGCTTAAAGGGTCCAGCTGCCCGTTGGTATATGCAGTTGGATAGTTCACATGTTGTCACATGGAAGAACTTGGCTGATTCCTTCCTCAAACAGTACAAGCACAATATTGATTTGGCTCCCGACCGACTGGACTTACAGAGGATGGAAAAGAAGAGTACTGAAGACTTTAAAGATTATGCTCAAAGGTGGCGGGATACGGCAGCTCAAGTCCAACCCCCTTTAACGGATAAGGAGCTTTCTGCCATGTTCATCAATACCTTAAGGTCCCCATTCTATGAACATATGGTTGGAAGTGCGTCAACCAATTTCTCTGATATCATGACAATTGGAGAAAGAATTGAGTACGGGATCAAACATGGTAGGATAGCCAAAACCGCTGAATCCTCAAGCACGAAGAAGAGCAATACTTCAAAAAAGAAGGAGGGAGAAGTACAGATGATAGGGAAGGTGGATAAGTCCCATCGACAAATCCACCAACCCATCACACAATATCCTTCGAATTATTTACCTACGTACGGATATTATCCACACCAGGTGAATAATGCATCAGCGCAGTACTCCCCATTTTATGGCCAAAATACCAGACCCCAAATGAATCAAAACTTTCAGTCTCGAAGGCAACAACAACCAGTCACTCCAGGTCAGCAAAATAATCGAGCACCTTACAAGCAAGCCCAATTTGATCCGATTCCGATGACATATACTGAGCTCTTGCCTCAGTTAATTCAGAACCATCAATTGGCACCCAAGCCTGTTGCTCCACTGCAACCCCCTTATCCAAGATGGTATGATCCCAATGCAAGGTGTGATTACCATGCAGGTGCTGTTGGGCATTCTACAGAAAATTGCACTGCTTTGAAGTATAGGGTGCAAGAGCTCATTAAGGTCGGATGGTTAAATTTCAAAAAGGAGGAGGGGCCCAATGTTGATAATAATCCTTTACCAAACCACCAGGTGAATGCAATAGATCAGTGTCAGGATATTATCAAGAAGGCAGATGTTACAGAGATCAAGACTCCCAAGGAGAAGCTTTTTGAGATTCTCCTCGTTAACGGATATGTATCAATTGAGTATGCACACAAGGACCTTGTTCAAGAAGAATTTGATGATAATCTGACTTGCCTATTTCATGCTGGGGCAAAGGGACATTCTTTAGAACAATGTCATCGTTTTCATAAAAGGATCCAAGAACTGGTGGATTCAAAATTTCTTGTGGTTGCCCAAGCCCATCACCAGGATAATGAAATAGGCGTCGTGGAAGAATTGTTGCCTAAAGAAAATTTGAATCCATCTTTCAAACTAAAGCCACTCACGATCTATTACCGTGAGAAAACTACTACTCATGATCCAAAGTCGATCACCATTCAGGTGCCGACTCCTTTCAAGTACAAGAGTTCTAAGGCAGTACCATGGAGTTATGAGTACAAAGTAACTATTAACTCAGAAACGCCCTCACTTCCAGTTGACAACATTTCCGGAACGGGAGGCGTAACACGGAGTGGGAAATCCTACACTCCAGATCAGTTATTGAAGTGCTCAAAGAATACAATAGAAGAGAAAAATGAGAAAGTCGAAAGTAACACAGGTAGCAATGTCAAGCCTAAAGAAACAACAGTGATGAAGAAATCAAGGGGCAAACAGACTGTGTCTGAAGAAGAAACTCAAGAATTTCTAAAGTTGGTTAAGCAGAGTGAATACAAAGTAGTGGAACAGCTAGCTCAGACGCCTGCTAAGATTTCCATATTATCTTTGTTGTTATCCTCTGATTCGCATCGAGACACGATATTGGAAGCTTTGAATCAAGCATATGTTTCCAAAGACATCACTCCAGATGGTCTAGATAATATCGTGGGGAATATAACTGCTCACAACACCATAACTTTCACTGATGATGAGATACCGCCCGAAGGCACAGGACACACGAAGGCACTTCATATTTCAGTCAAGTGCAAGAACTTTTTAGTAGCAAAAGTCCTGGTGGATAATGGGTCTTCTTTGAACATAATGCCAAAATCAACGCTCGAAAGATTGCCAGTGGATATGTCCCATATGAGGCCAAGTACCGTAGTAGTAAGGGCCTTCGATCGGGCACGCAGTCAGGTGGTGGGTGACATTGAGATTCCAATACAAATCGGCCCATGCACATTTAACATAACCTTCCAAGTTATGGATATCCCCTCTGCTTACAGTTTCTTATTAGGGCGACCTTGGATACATTCTGCAGGAGCTGTGCCATCATCGCTGCACCAGAAACTTAAATTTTCAATTGGAAGGAGCCTAGTAATTGTATCTGGTCAGGAGGATATCTTGGTTTCTAGGCCAGCTTCAATGCCATATATTGATGCAGCAGAGGAAGCTTTTGAGTCATCATTTCAAACATTCGAGGTGGCAAGTGCTACAACACTATATGGGGAAGGCAAGAAATCTAAATCTCGATCTTCAGTCAAGACGTTCAAAGAAAGCAACAGTCGTTTAGATGATGTTTTAAGCCTATCAAAAAATACAAAAAGATTTGGGCTTGGGTATAAGCCGGATAAAGCAGATATGATCAGGGTACAGAAGCGAGAAAAAGATAGGCGTTTGGCCAGATTTGAAAGTCGTGAACCAGAATATGGGGAAAAAGTCATCCCTCATCTCTACCACTCATTTGAAAGTGCTGGTATAATTCGTCCAGGAGATTTTGCAGTTGCAGTAGTGACTAAAGAGGAAGAATTTGGTCCATGGATCTACCCGTGCCCAGAAAACTTCGAGCTCAACAATTGGAGTACTATTGAATTACCGTCATTTGCTGTTAAGATGTCAAAGTAATTGACCACTTTTTTATTGTTTTTTGCAATTTCAATTTTCAATTTCAAGTTAGGTTAGTCATTTTACTCATTCCATTTTCCAGACTTCTTTCTATGTGTTCAAGTAAATTTCATCATTCAATAGTAAATTTCATCATTCAATGAAGGTTTTAGTTCATTTCCTTTTGCTATTGCATAATTACACTATCCAGGGCAAAATATTTACTCTTCTTTTCTTCTTTTTTCCAAATTATCAACATCTTAAGCAGTAATACTGAGATTGAATGTGCAAACGATTCTCAATACGAACTTGATATTCCTATACACAATGTTGAGTCTGACGAGGAAGAAGAAGATTTTGAACCTAGTGCTGAGTTGTTAGAAATGATAGAGGAAGGGGAAAAAGCGTTGGGCCCCCATGAAGAGTTAACAGAGATAATTAACCTGGGATCACAAGCAGAAGTCAAGGAGGTTCAAATTGGCGCTAATGTCTCTACAGAAACTCGCAAAAAGCTTATTGATTTGCTCACAGAATATGTCGATATCTTTGCTTGGTCCTATCAAGACATGCCTGGACTAGACACGAATATTGTAATGCATCATTTACCACTCAAACCTGAGTGCAAACCAGTAAGGCAAAAGTTGCGAAAGATGAAGCCAGACATGTTAATTAAGATAAAGGATGAAGTCAGGAAACAAATTGATGCTGGATTTCTGACTGTGTCCAATTATCCTGAATGGGTTGCAAACATTGTTCCTGTGCCAAAGAAGAATGTGCAAGTTAGGATGTGTGTGGATTATAGGGATTTAAACAAAGCAAGCCCTAAAGATAATTTTCCACTCCCTCACATTGATGTGTTGGTAGATAACACTGCTGGTTTTTCTACCTTCTCTTTTATGGATGGTTTTTCAGGCTACAATCAAATAAAAATGGCACCTGAAGATCAGGAAAAAACTACATTTATTACATTGTGGGGAACATTTTGCTACAAAGTTATGCCGTTTGGTTTGAAAAATGCTGGGGCCACCTACCAGCGAGCCATGGTTACTTTATTCCATGATTTGATGCACAAGGAGATTGAAGTGTATGTAGATGATATGATTGCCAAGTCGAAAGAGGAGGAAGAACACACAATCGTTCTCCGCAAGTTGTTCGATCGATTGAGAAAGTTCCAGCTCAAGCTCAATCCGAGCAAATGTATATTCGGGGCAACCTCTGGTAAATTGTTAGGATTTGTGGTTAGCCAAGAAGGTATCAAGGTCGACCCTGACAAAGTTAAGGCAATTCTGGAAATGCCGCCTCCGCAAACACAGAAAGAAGTTAGAGGATTTTTGGGTCGGATAAATTATATTGCCAGGTTCATAGTGCAATTGACCACAACATGTGAGCCTATTTTCAAATTGCTTCGCAAAAACAATGATGGCATTTGGAATGAAGATTGTCAAATAGCATTTGATAAAATTAAGCAGTATTTACGAAATCCACCGATCCTCATACCACCAGTGCCTAGACGTCCGCTCATTTTGTATCTCACTGTAACAGAAAGTGCAATGGGATGTGTACTGGGGCAGAATGATGACTCTGGTAGGAAAGAGCGAGCTATATACTATTTGAGCAAAAAGTTCACCAGTTGTGAAACCAGGTACTCCTCGATGGAAAAAACTTGTTGTGCTCTTGCTTGGGCTGCACGTCGCTTAAGGCAATACATGTTGTATTACACGACATGGCTTATTTCAAAAATGGATCCTGTGAAATACATCTTCGAGAAGCCATCTTTATCGGGACGAATTGCAAGGTGGCAAGTTCTTTTATCCGAGTATGACATCACATATGTGACTCGAAAGTCAGTAAAGGGGAGTGCTCTAGCTGATTATCTGGCACAACAACCTATAGAGGACTATGAGCCGATGAAGTTCGACTTCCCTGATGAGCATATCCTCACTGTAGCAACAGAGAAAGAAATATCGAATCCAGATATGTGGACCATGTTCTTTGATGGGGCTTCAAATGAATTGGGTCACGGAATAGGTGCAATATTAATATCACCTCGAGGAGAATTATTCCCTCTCACTGCTAAGCTGTGTTTTGATTGCACGCACAACATGGCTGAATACGAAGCCTGTTCAATGGGCATTCAAGCTGCTCTAGATATGAAGATTGAAAAGCTTCAGGTCTTGGGGGACTCTTTGCTAGTGATTCATCAGCTAAGAGGGGAATGGGAAACCAGAGATGCTAAATTATTGCCTTACAAGCAACTTATAACAAGATTATCTCAACAGTTTGATCAAATTACTTTTGATTATTCCCCAAGAGAGAATAATCGGATAGCAGATGCATTGGCTACTCTAGCAGTCATGTTTAATGTGGATTTTGATGAAGGGGTCCAGCCAATTAAAATCGAAAAAAAAACGAGATGTTCCCGCCTCCTGCATGAATATTGAGAATGAGTCAGATGAAAAGCCATGGTTTCAAGACATCAAACAATATCTGAAATGTGGAACCTATCCTCCTAATGCATTAGAAAATGACAAGCGAACTCTGAAAAGGTTGGCAATGAAATTCTTCTTGAATGGGGAGATACTTTACAAAAGAAACTATGACATGGTACTGTTAAGATGTGTGGACGCCACAGAGGCTAACCAGATTATGAAAGAAATCCATGAGGGAATTTGTGGTACCCATGCAAATGGGCATATGATGGCTAGACAAGTTTTGAGAGCTGGTTATTATTGGCTGACTATGGAAACGGATTGCATTAAGTATGCAAGAGAATGTCATAAATGTCAAATTTATGCAGACAAGACTCATGCTCCTTCATCCGAGTTACACATTTTAACTGCTCCTTGGCCTTTCTCTATGTGGGGAATAGATGTGATTGGACCCATTGATCCTAAAGCTTCAAATGGACATCGATTTATCTTGGTGGCCATAGATTACTTTACCAAATGGGTGGAGGCAGCCTCTTATCGTGATGTGACAAAAGGGGTCGTGATCAAATTCATCAAGAAGGAGATCATTTGTCGATACGGCCTCCCTGAGACCCTAATATCAGATAACGCTAGAAACTTGAACAATAAGATGATGAGTGAGCTATGTGAACAATTCAAGATTAAACATCTCAATTCCACCCCCTACAGACCAAAAATGAATGGGGCTGTTGAAGCTGCAAACAAAAACATAAAAAGAATTGTTGAAAAGATGACTATAACGTACAAAGATTGGCATGAAATGCTCCCCTTCGCTCTACACGGCTATCGCACGTCAGTTCGTACATCAACTGGGGCAACACCTTTTTCCTTAGTATATGGTATGGAGGTTGTGCTCCCAATTGAGGTGGAAATTCCATCACTAAGAGTTCTTATGGAAGCTAAATTGGAAGAGGCTGAATGGGTCCAGAATCGTTATGAACAACTCAATTTCGTTGAAGAGAAGAGATTAACAGCATTGAGTAGAGGTCAGCTCTATCAAAGAAGGATGATGAGAGCATATGATAAGAAAGTTCGCCCAAGAAGATTCAGAGAGGGAGATCTGGTGCTGAAAAGGATCCTTCCATTTCAAAAGGATCATCGAGGAAAATGGACTCCAAATTATGAAGGACCATTTGTGGTGAAAAAGGCTTTCTCTGGTGGGGCATTAATCTTAACCAATATGGATGGCTGTGAATTATCAAGCCGAGTCAATTCAGACTATGTTCGGAAGTATTATGCATAGATTGCCTGACTACCCTTCCTAAGGAGGCTAAACAAAGTTGCAGAGTACTCAATAAGTGTTTTGGAAAGTTTCATTTCAGTCTCAGTATTTTGTTTAAAAAAGGGTTGTTTATCCCTCACCATCTCCACCCTCTCAATTTGGAGATATTTCTTTTCTTCATTGCGTACTTTATTGATTAATAAAAGATTTGCTTCCTCCATTTTGACCAGTATAGTTATTATTTTTATGTCAATCACAAATGCAAATTATGCATGTTACATCTCAAGTTCGGGTATTTCATTGTCCAGCCTCTCCACTCTCTTTCAAAAAAAAAGAAAAAAGAAAGAAGAGAAAAGAAAAAAGAAAAAGAAAAAGAAAGAAAATAGATGCTTTCACTATAATCGTTGAGGAAAATTGGTCAATTCTTGCCTATTTTACCCTTTTCATGGAAAGTATGTTCGTTGTTATCAGCTATACTCTCAATCAACTACAACCTTTATTTTGACCGTCGTTCATGTGCAAAGTTTCAAATTACCATTTCTTCCCAGACAAGGTTCCAATTATCATACTGGGGCAAAGCACCCCCTCGTGAAGTAAGAATTCGAAATTACTTACTATGAAACCTTGAGCCTAGCCCACCATGCGTGATTTTTGTGGTAGGCCAACATTAATTACTGACAATTGAACCCTTTGCTAAACTCATCGCGTATAACTGCATTGAATCTCCATATTTGTCTACCCACTTGAGAGCTTTTTTGCTAAGCCTGTCACATCTAACCATGTGGCAAACATTTCAAAATATCCACCCAATATTACCAAGGGACCTTCAGTAGTAATGAAATAGGGATTAAACTCTTATGATTTAATGCTTCATAATTAAGACTTGTAGTTCTTTGAGTATTCCTATATTTCGACTTTGTTCAGTCTACACTTTTCCTACCATTTCTATCGCTTATCTTCTCTCCTTTTATTGGAAGGTGACTCCAAGACTAAAGACGATAATCTTGAGAATTTGGACTTAGTAACTTGAGAAGGGGTCTCGAAGTCTCAAATCCTTTCAATAAGTTTTGCGTGAGAAATAACTCTATCATGGTATCAAAGAGCGCTGACAAAGAAACAAAATGGAGTGATGACTTAACAAATGGTTGATCTTCTACATGTGATTGTATCATTTGCTAGTCATGAAAGCATGTATTTGGCCTAAAAAAAGGAGTTATGAAAAAAAGAAAAAGAAAAAAGAAAAAGAAAAAGGAAAAGAAATGTACAAGGCCAAGATAATTCTTGAAATGCATGATTGGGGCAATCAATGTAGATCAAGAGGTCACACCTCCAAACGATTTGGAGATTTTCTTTGTCAATTATCATCTGGGGCAAAGCTTTCATCATTATACTGGGGCAAAACCGTTATTATTAAATTGGGACAAAAGGTCTTCACCACTATACTACAGTAAAGTCATTTTACCATTTATGTAAACTGTTTTAGACTGGGGCAAGAGCCAAGTTAAGAGAATCACGCTTCTCTTACGAAGAATCTTCCAATCTCGAGCAGTTCTCTACATTCAAGAATAGAAAGCTGAATCACATGTTCATAGAAGAATCACATGCAGATAAATGACAATCACAGTAATGTGGGTTTTTCATCAAATATTTCGAGCTGACTTAAAGAAAGAAAGAGATATATGAGATAATCCCTTGAGGAGCTACTCCTTGTTCTCGTAGTGGTTGTCCAAGGAATTGGGGTCACCTTAACAAATATTTTCATTTGAATTATGTTTAATCTCTTATTGTTCAAGAGATTTCTTATGAAGGCATTTTTGACCCATGTTTTCTTCCTTCAGTCATTTCTCTCTTTCTTTGTTGACTACCATTCCCATTTGTCTCTAGGCCAAATTCATCTTCTTGTATCGAACATTTTTTTGTCCACTACAAGGCTAAGGTTATGAAGCGTTTGAATCAGGTAAGATGTTTGATGCTATGAATTACCATTGATAGCTCTCTAAGCTAGCACATGAGACACTTCTGAAAAACCTACCATACTCTATATGATTGAGCAATCTTTGATTAACATACATGATCTCTTTTTGGTCGAGCAACTTTGATTGACACATACAATTTCTCTCGAGTGTTGAAAGCATCAAAAAGAAAAGAAAAAGAAAAGAAAAAGAAAAGAAAAAGGAAAAGAAAGAGAAAGAGAGGCAATCAAGATCCGAAGATGTCTATTGTTATATATTTTGAAAGCTTCCTTGACTGATAAATCTTTATTTCCTCTCATTAGATTCATGGGCGGCTTAATGTTTTTATTGTCAATGCAATACCAATTGAAAGTTTTCAATGTCTGCGACATCTAAAGCAATGTCATTTATTCAATAGACTTCGATAGAAGAGAATCCGAAGTGCAAAGGGTTTAGTGGGAGGAGCATTGGAAAATTCCACTCACAGGGCGTTTTGCTATGAGACGTTCGGAAGTCTTTAAATCAAGACCTCAAAGTATTTTGGTTCATCGTCAGCAAAACAGCTTACTTCACTTCGTCTATGTCTCTCAATCTATACATGTGGAACACAAGAAATGAGCTACTTTATAGTTCTGGTTTTCAAAACTCGCTAATTTTGAAGTTTGTGTTTTTTGAAACTTGTGCCCTGCACATTTTCATGCTGCATGTAAATTTGAATCTCATACATTTAAGCATACTCTACATTTTGAGATTTTGCAAGTCATTGATTCACTTTTTTGATTGGTTAAATCGAACCCTGCTAGTCAGTAGAGGTCGAAGCCTGGTTGGAGTCAGGTCCATTTCATGTTTTATTTTGGTTGGTTAAATCGAACCCTGCTAGTCAGTAGAGGTCGAAGCCTGGTCTGAGCCAGGTCCATTCCCCTTTCCTTTTGGTTAAATCGAACCCTGCTAGTCAGTAGAGGTCGAAGCCTGGTTGGAGTCAGGTCCATTTCATGTTTTATTTTGGTTGGTTAAATCGAACCCTGCTAGTCAGTAGAGGTCGAAGCCTGGTCTGAGCCAGGTCCATTCCCCTTTCCTTTTGGTTAAATCGAACTTTATCTTTGATTAGAGATGAAAATCTGGTCAAAGTGAGGTTCATTTTCCTTTCCCAATTATAGGCTATGTTTGTTTTAAGCATGAAGCCCTTTCTTTTATTTTTAACGAAAATCTTCGCCTTCCCAATACTTTGTCTTTTTCCTTTGTTTACCCTTTCAATCCTTCAAGGATACACAACGGGGGGCAAACTGTAGACACCGTATTTGGTCCGGCTTGATTTTAGTAATAATGTTTGAAGTTTTTCAATATTTGGAAGTCAATTTGTTTTTGGTATGTCAACAAGAGCATAGCTCAAGTGGCATAAAGTCGTATTAACAATCACAAGGTCTTTGGTTCGAATCTCTCTCCTTGCATATTATTAAAAAAAAAAAATTAGTTTTCATGATTTATTTTCATTTTCATCTTATTTTCTTTTTTTTTTTGTTTTATTTAATTTATTTCTTTATTTTGTTTATTTTATTTTTGTTTATTTATTTTATTATTTTATTTTATTCATTTTTTTTCCTTCACTCCTCTTTCCACGTTCTCCATCCCCCCTCATTCTCCCAACCTCTCCTATTCTTTCTCCCTCTCCCTTTTTCTTCTCCATTCCCCTTCCTTCTCCCAACCTCCCATTCTTTCCCCATCTTTCTCAACTCTCCCCCTTTCTTCTCCCAACCTCTCATTCTTTCCCATCTTTCTCAACTCACTCCCCCTCTTTCTCAACTCACTCCCCTTCTTTCTCCCAACCTCCCATTCTTTCCCCATCTTTCTCAACTCACTCCCCCTCTTTCTCAACTCACTCCCCTTCTTTCTCCCAACCTCCCATTCTTTCCCCATCTTTCTCAACTCACTCCCCCTCTTTCTCCCAACCTCTCATTCTTTCCCCCTTTTTCTCAACCCCTTCCTCCAAGCTCTACTATATAATGAGAGCTCATGGAGGATGGAAGAAAAAAAGAACAACAAGGACACAAGAAAAAAGAGAAGAATAGTGAGAGAGCTTAGAGAGAGAAAGTGAGTTTGAGAGGGAAAATAGAGTTTGGAGAAGGATTTTCCAAAAACCAAAGCTACCGTCACCGCCGTACCAACGCCGCCACTCACTGCCGTACCGACGCCGCCACTCACTGCCGCCGCCGCCACTCACTGCCGTACCGACGCCGCCACTCACTGCCGTCGCCGCCACTCACCACCATACCGCCGCCGCCACTCACCGCCGTACCAACGCCGCCACTCACTGTCGTACCGCCGTTGCCGCCACCACTGTCACCGCCGCCACCGTGCCGCCGCTTTTTTTTTTTCCAACAAGGCTCCTAAGTGAGGGAAAGTGGAAGACAAAAAAGAAAAAGAGAAGGAAGGAAGTTGGGGAAGAAGAAAGAGTAAAGCGAATAAGGTGGGTCCCACATGTTTAAATTCTTTTATTATTATTATTATTTTTTTATGTATCCAAATTTTTCCATTTTTCATTTTGGCTATGAATTTGAGTTTCCCAAATCAATTGCAATTTATTTTATTTCATTTTCTAATTAGAAATTTAAATTGATTTATTTTAGACTTCTAAAGAACTTTAATTGGATATTAGTTAAAGTTTTTTTTATCTAATTTCAATTAGAGTTTATTTGGGAGTTTCCAAACTAATTTTAATTGGCTTTAAATTGAATTGTTATTACCAATTTCAATTTGATTTTAATATGACATTTTCAACTTTAATTGTCTTTCTTATTAATTTTAGTTGGATTCTAACATAAAATTTCTAATTTGAATTTGAATTTGTATTTTCCTAATAAATGTTCACTAGTTTATAATTAGAAAATTCAATTTTCTTTAAAATGGAAGTTTTAATGTTTTGAATTTTACTGGTTCAAATGAATTTCAAAGGGTTTTGAAATGCTCAAATGAATTTCAAACAAATGACATTTGAACTAAGATTTTCAATTTGATTTTCACTTGATTTTTTTTTTTTAAAAAAAAAGACGATTTTAAACTTTCCTTCCATTGGTTTCAATAATTAATTTGGGATTTTATAATAAATTTTTAATTGGATTTAATTTGGGATTTCAACTTTTGTTTGTTTTTAATTTGATTTCATTTTGACATTTACAAATGAATTTTAATTTGGAATTGCCCCAAATGAATTTCAATTGGAATTTTATTTGAATTTTCACCCTCAATTGGTTTTAATCTTGAATTCATGGAGTTTCAAAGTGATTTGGAAATTTTCAGTAAATGTCAATTTGGTTCTAAATTAAAGTTTCCAGTCAATGTCTTTTGGTCATAGATTGAAAATCAATTTCAATTTTAAACTAAATTGGAAATCAATTTCGATTTTGGAAAGGTTAAATCAAATTTCAAAAACATTGTTTAATATTTTGAATGGTTAAAATAGATTGATTATGAAAACTTTAATGCTAATTTTGTCTAAGAACGGGTATTTAAGCTGACCGAAAGGGAACACCCTGCCTGGAAATTAGCCTAAAGTTTAACTAGTCAATTATTTTGGCAATCAAAATTTCAATTGGATCTTAAATTAGAAAATTTTCAAATCAACTTCGATTTGATTCTAAATTGGATTTTCCAAATGAACTTCAAAATAGTTTTACTTTGGTAATTCCAAATGAATTTCTAATTGAATTTGATTTAAAAATGAAAAAATATTTTTCCATTGAATGGTGTCATACCACTCATGATTATTACTTCATATTTTATTTTTGAAATGTGAGGTAATAGTTGAGAGACAAATTAGCTCATGTATAGCCTATGACGGAGTTGAAATAATTTTCAAATTCTTAAGGTGAAAGATTTTCTTTAATTATGAAATTTTTACATGATAATAAAGTCATGGGTTAACCTCACTCACAAAATTAAATCCTTACTTTATTTAAAGATAAGGTGAAATTAGTGAGACAATTAATTTTCAATTTTCATTTTTTTTGTTTATTTTCGACACGGACCTTTTGTTTAATGAATTTGAGTAATAAAATAAAATGTTTTCAAACGGGTGTTGTAGGGTGCTAACACCTTCCCTACACACAACTGATCCCCGAACCTAATTTTTGGTTTTCAAAGACCACTTTTTTTAAAATGGGTGACCAATCACACCCCAAGATGATTGGTGGCGACTCCAAACCTCTCACCTCGAAAGAGACCCTTAGGAAAGGACGTCGGCCGCTCCGCGTCGCGATGACGTTGCGACATGAACGACCTGTTTATGGTCCAACCAGTAAACAGAAAGTCCCTCTCGGGCCAATGAGAGGGCGGGATCCCTTTGTTCAAGACCCGGAGTCACCACTTAAGGGAACACTCATCTACTTCTCCTAGAAGCGGGAAGGAGTGAATTCCATATTGTGTTGTCATGTCCCCAGCCCCCCACTCGGTCTTGTCCCCAAGAAGGTAGGTTTGTTGAGTCGGCGTGCAGGCCACTCTCATCCGTACTAATCAAAGGACAATCCCTCATGAGAAGGAGTTCATGACACACTCAGGATTAAGACTGAGTTACCTAGGTCATCCTATTGAAACAGTAACCTAACTAGTTAACGGTGTTACATTTAGTGGTTTACTATTTCGTGGTCCGGTCTTATGCAAACTCATTGCATAGGATACCCCCGCTCGCATGTCTCCTACATGGATGCCTTGGATCAATACGTTTGTATCGAATACAAAGTGGGTCGTATCACATAGTGTTACCAGGATAAGGTACCCAACCTTATCCCTGTACTATAGACCTTTTAGGTTGTTACTTGAACATTGATCCCCGTATGTCCCCACATACTAGTTCAAGTTACATATCAACAACCTTGGATCTTAGTTTATTGGATTTGGGTCATATTGTGCAATTTTAGACTTAAATTAACAATAACAATTTATTGCATAAACCTCAATAACACTTTATTGATACAAGTGTATAATTCGTTAACATTCACTATCTACGAGTTTTAGGACATAAAACCCAACAAACTCCCACTTGGACTAAAATCTAGTTTAGTGGGATGTACAATAATCTAAACCAACAGTGGGTGTATAATCTAAACCAACAGTGGGTGTATAAATACATGTATAATACATAAAACGTATTTACAATCTACAAATACAATAAACTAGGGCATAACTATACCCATTACATAATGGTATCACTATACACATTACATTTCTCCCACTTGTCCTAGATTACATGTTTGTACATAACTCGTAGACCTAGACCATCTAGATGACCCTCATACACTTTAGCCGAGAGAGCCTTCGTGAACGAATCAGCAATACTTTCATTCAATTCAATGTGCTAGCTTGTCTTGCAATAGGCAAGTTCATATTTGGAACACTTTCCAAATCAGTCAAGAACTTCCCAAGTTATACAGCCTCTAACGCTGTTACACTAGCAGCTACTTATTCGGCCTAAATGGTCAAGGCTGCAACTATGTCATAATATAACGACTTTCCAGATATCAAATCTTGGATAGCATTGATACTTACTGACAATCCCTACTGCATAGGGCTTATATCTCATGTCCTCAACATCTTGAGGTGTCTCAGGACACAGTTCCTTAGACAACAGATTTCCATGCCTAAAAAAGGTAGTGAACCCTTCTAATTGGAATTATGCATCTTATATCTGACTAACATCTTGTAGACATAAGACACTTGAGACAAGGTTAGCTCAACTTCTCCCAAACTTTCATTTGGAAATGAGCTGCTAGCCTCTTTTAATGTCAGTAAGACAACCTACATAATTCCCAATGATTAGGATATCAATCATATACAACACTAAGTGAGCTACTGAACTATTGATGATTACTTGTAAACACAAGACTCATCAATGTTCTGATTAAAGCCAAAAGATTTGGTTACTGTATCAAATCTTAAATTCCAAGATCGAAATGCTTAGGTCAATCCATGAATGGACCACTTAAGCTTGCAAACGCTTTTGCTTTTGATCTTGTTCAATGGACCTTTCTGGTTGAGACCTTAAATGTCTTGTTTCCTCTTGTAAATCCACTTGTAATCTATAGGTGTCACCCCATCAAGCAAATTTACAAGATCCCAGATGGAATTGAAATGCAAAGACTTCTTTTCCAGGTTCATGACGTTAATCCTCTGATCGTTGTCAACATCATTCACTTTCTTTCTAAAAGATAATGAACCCTCTATGTTATCATCAAGTATGACGACTTGGGCTTGAACCAAGCCCATGTAACGTTTAGGTTATAAAACAACCCTCCCACTACATCAAGGCATTCTCAACTCTTGAGATGGATGTGACTGATCAAATGCACTGGTTCATCAACAACTCTTGATGAACAGCTAGCCTCATCAACAACTCTTGTTGATGTTCTTGTAGCTTCATTAGTTTTCAACTTAAATCGACCTTACTTTGTGGCTCATGATTTCTCATGTGGTCTTCTTCTGAGAATTATTTAGCATTTGTCGATACAAATTCTTTCTTCTCTTGTGAATTGAAGAAGTATCCACTTCTCGTTTCCTTTGGGGTTGCCTACTGCAGTCAATACTGCATGATCCCAAAACGAGCTAGGCAATTGAGCATAGCTCAAGATGGATCGAACCATATCCAATAGGGTTCTATTTCTCCTAAATGAGATTTAGGGTGTGATCCCATGTACTATCAAATAGTCTTGGAATCTCAAATCCCTAAACTCAACACTTTGATCAGATCGAAGTGTTTTTATTATCTCACCTAACAAGTTTTCAACTTCAGTCCTAAGCCCTTTCGAATTTCTCTAGAGCTTCAGACTTAAGTTGCATTAGGTAGAGATACTCATACCTTGAATAATCATCTATAAAATAAATGAATTATTCACGCCCTCCCACTGCTTTAACATATTGAACCACAAGGATCCAAATGCACAAGCTCAAAGGGATTTTTAGCTCTATAGTTCTTTTCTAGTAAAAGATCTATTAGTCACTTTGCCTATAAGGCATGACCTACAAGGTATTAAGAGTCATCTTCTAACTCGATTAGGAGTTCACTCTTGCCTAAGTTCCCAATCATATTGAGATCAATACGATCTAACCTTAAGAGCCAAAGAAAGGTATTTTCTTTTAGGAGATATCCTTTGCCTTTATTTCACTTAGAGTATTAGCAGTCCTAAACAACTCAATGCTCATGACTGCTTTACTCTTGATTAGTCTTAAACATATAGGTTATTTTTCAATCCAGCTGAACAAATGTTAACTCCCTTTCTTGAAATAAAACTGCGTTAGCAGAGAAAGGTAAAGAGCAACATTCTTCCAGCATGTAAAATATAGAAATCTAATTTCTTATATTTTAGGAATTACATACACATTATCTAATAATATGTATTTTTCTCCCACTAAGAAAAATAACTCAATGTTCCCACTGCTACAGCCGAGATAACCTCTCTAGTTCTAACTTAGAGAGTTATTACACAAGCAACAAGTTGTAGTCAGGAACTCATGCCTTTAAAAGAAGAACACACATGATTTGTAACCCCTGAATCAAGTATTCAGAGAGAATCACTATTCTTTACTAATCACGTTTTCAAGACAAGTAAATGAAAATTACAGTCTTGAACAAGTTCTCTTTTGCCAAGCAGGGTCCTATGTCATATTCACTAAGAACAATTCTTAATGAATTGAACATATATGGCATGAGGACGTTCCTCAGTTAAGACTAATTTTAAACTATTTACCACAATTTGTCGTTTAAGCTTGTTGTATTGTCGTTATTAATAAAATAGCGTAAGACAATGCACACTAAAATATTATATAATTGCTGAAGTAACAAATTACTTGTATTATTAATCGCACTCACCCATTACAAAAAATCCAATCAAATTCTGCAAAAACATACAAGCAATCAAAGAAACCCTATAAAACTATTGATTTAGTTTTTGCAACGATACTTCAGAGGTTTAGAACAACAGCCACCGAAGGGTGGTCAGCTACTCCTCCTCTGAATTGAGACAATCTCAACCAAATTCTAACACCAGAATAACTCATATTCCGTTAGCATTTAGTTACCGTTCTTCGGTCAAGGATTAGTTAACAAATTAACTCCTCCCCATAAGTGTAACCCTCCCACTTTCAGATCTCAGAGGCACAGACCAACAGGCTACCGTTAGGAAAGACAACTGTTGGTAATTAGCCTAAGCAATCTTATCCTATTCAGGAGTTCACGGTGTTCCGAATCCTATGATCAGGCCCTCCGAAGGGATGGTTGCTCCAGGGCAACACGCAGGCGGATCATAGGAATCTCACGTTGTGACCTAGGGGTGGAGACCGAAGGATACGTTGACACGCGTCCCGCTCCCACTTACTATAGACATTCTCCCCATTCACCTTGGTATTGACCCATGCAAACACTTTCCGAAGGGAGGCCGCTCTAAGACAACACGAAGCCGAGTATGGACCTCACGGTGTGAACACAGGGGGACGTGAGAGTAAAAACTCGATATGAAAATCTCGTTTTTTATATTTTTCCTCCCACTGAAATGTCCTACCGTATTTTAGGGTTATTTAACTTAGATAAATCCGGCTAAGTCAATCTATCTAAGTCTATGCCTATTATAACTCTTATAATCAGGTCTTTACACTAATGTCTAGGTCAATTAAACCCTTTTAATTACCTAGTGACATTGCATGCTAATAGAACAATGGTTATTTCAACTCAGGTACCGGGTCAGTTCCCAGGTAGGAAATAACTCCAGCCTAGACAGAACCTCACCAGAAGAGTTCCCTTATAACCAAGATCCTATATGTCCTACTTACCATATTTTAAATCTATTAAAATACTAAGCAAGACATAATTTTCAATCCTATTAGAAATAGAGAACTTAGGTCTAATTAATTTTAAACAATTTTAAAATTCATTCATTTTCCCTAAGATCATATGTTTGCATGCAACTCTTTGTAGGTTAATAAATCTCTAATCATTAATATTATAACTATTATAAATTTTAATGAATTAGACTTATAACATGCTACTATGGTGAATAAATCAGCAATCACATTCTAATTAATTTATTAACCATACAATAGCAAACATGACATTAAATAATATAACAATTATATTAACTAAGGTAATGTCATACTGAATGCAATTTTAATTTTCATTTTATTAATTTAACTCTTAAATTAATTAAACAAGAAAATTTAATAACATGCATTGACATTTTCATACATTAATATAACTATTTATATTAATCGCCCATGAAAATAAATTAAGGATATAAATTACTTATAGAAATATAACTTTTATATATTTAAACGAAAGTAATTTCATGCTTCATGCTTCTCAATTTTCATTCATTTAATATAACATTTTATATTAAACATTCATGAAAATTAAATTCATGCATAATCCATATATTATAACAATTATAAATAAATATGTATGAATATGCTTAACCTATGGTGGGATTTTAAACTATATGACATTCATAACGCAAATAAATAGCTAAGTAGACGGGTTTTGGCATCCTAGGACTCAAAACAATAGAAAATTACATTAATTATTCAATTACAGCCCTATCTTGCCGTGAACCAGCCCAAAATAGCCTCGAACCGCATCCAAACCCTTCGAACGGCGAGAAATTGAGCTGAAATACATTGAACCAGCTCCAAATAAGCTTGAACCAAGCTAAACCGGGTCAAAAACCCCTTTTGAACTGGTCATTTTGAAGCTGAACCGAGCCAAAAACTGCCCATACTGCTCGAACCGGGTCTAAAAACGCCCGAACCGGGCCGAATCACGATGAACCGCCCTTAAACCGCGCATCAACTGCCCAAACCGGACCGAACCGCGTGAAATCGTAAGCTAAATATTATAAAGCCCGCGATTTGTAAGAAGGAACAGCCCACGTTGTCAGCGGTTTCACGGAAGTTAACATTGATGCCCAACCGAAATCGTGCTTAAGTTCGAGCACCAACAATCGCGTATTTTTAATTTTGTTCTTTTTTTTTTCAGTTCAGAAATCCCTGCACGCAAGGAAACGGAACGCACGATCCACGAACTAATGCTCTCCATCCACCGCTTGACAAGTGTCAAATTCCCGTTGGCTAAAAAAAAACATGCGTGAACTGCTCCAGAACTGCTCCCTCATGCCCAGCTTCGAGCCCCAACGGACGCAATTTCGTCCGTTTTTCCTTTTTTTTTTTTCGTTCGTGATGTTCAGCCCCTGTTTTCCAGAAAACTTGTTTTTCCTGCAGCTGTTCTCTTCGATTTTGGTCCCAATTTGTGTTGAATTTCATCAAAATTGATACACAAACAAAATATATGGACTTACAGACTCAATTTGCAACCAAAATGCCCAAAAACAACAGGCCTTTACATGATCAAATCAAAAAAATTGCAAATCTAAATGCCAAGAACCCAAACCATCTGCTAGCAAATAATCATACATCCAATGCACAATTTAATCCCACCAATCAACCAATGCAAATTTTGTGAAACAAAATTAAGATTACGATCGGCTCTGATACCAATTGAAGGATTGGAATTCCCAATTCCGTTACAGCGGAAGCAATTGGACCGATTCGCAATTTAATTTCGTTATACAAAATACCGGTACATTGGCAATTACGAATTCATAATTCTAGAAAACTAAGGTTAAGCAAACTCACCGTCGTCTGACGACTCCGAATTCTTCAAGAACGTCTTCTTGAATGCCAGGGACCAAAAATGAAATCATGGAACACCACCACAAGATTACCCTGCTATCCTCTGAGTATGGGAACTCAGTTGTGGGACTGAATTCTCTTGAACTTTTTGGGAGAGAATCACAGAAAAAATAAAATTAAACTTCTCTGTATCTTTGTAGAGAGAGCATGAGAGTGAGAGATGATCTTGAGAGAGTGTCAATCATGCAGAATCCTCCTCTGTCCAAAAAGACCCCTCTGCGTTAACTTAATCTTTGGTGTGAGGGATGGTGACATGTGTCATACATCAAATAACACCTTAAAATTAACAATTAATTAAAATTAATTTAATACAATTAATTAAAATATAATTTAATTAATCATTTTAACTAATCAATTAAATATCTCCATATTTAATTGCATGTGCATTTTAATCATATTAAATGCATTGCCCTCACATATTATATAGCTTTAATTAAGATTAATTAAATCATATTTAATTAAATTGATTAAACCACATAATTAATTAATCCATCGTTTGAATCATATTCAAATGTGCATCTCTCTTATAACCTATAGTTTTAATATGAATCCAATTCACATTAAAATTAATCTATAGATATTAATTTAATTAAATCACATTTAACTAAATTAAATTCAACAATTAATTAATTCAAAATTAATTAATTATTGTGATTAATTAAATATCACATATTTAATTAATTACATATTAGAATCATATACTAATTAAATCTCTCATATAATATATTGTTTAATTAAATCATATTTAATTTAAACTAAATTGAATAATTAATTAATTATATATTTGAACTCCTTCAAATATATTATTCTCTCAATTTAATAAGGTTTAATCATAAATTAAACTTTATATTATAATGTATCAACATACATTATATTAATTGTAATTCATACAATTAACTTGATTCCCAAATTGAATTTGAACAATTCAAATTCTTTTCAATATAAATTGTTCCCAATTACTCTTTACGAGCTAGCAGGGAGACCTAATGGACCTACAGATCAGAAGCTCCAATGATATGAGGTTAACTGACTAAACTCATTAATCGAGTTAACCAATATTCATTAACTGTGGGTCACTCCACTAAAGACCCACAGTTGCACTCTTCTCACTGTAGAATGTTTCTGTGTCCACGGATATTGACCAATAATGGTAAGTCAATCCTTCACGAGTGTTCGTAACTACAACTGGGTCAAATTACCGTTTTACCCCTGTGTTACCTCTGGCTCCTTAAGTACCAATGCTCCTCTAATGAACAACTTGTTTATGGTCCAACCAGTAAACAGAAAGTCCCTCTCGGGCCAATGAGAGGGCGGGATCCCTTTGTTCAAGACCCAGAGTCACCACTTAAGGGAACACTCATCTACTTCTCCTAGAAGCGGGAAGGAGAGAATTCCATATTGTGTTGTCATGTCCCCATCCCCCCACTCGGTCTTGTCCCCAAGAAGGTAGGCTTGTTGAGTCGGCGTGCAGGCCACTCTCATCCGTACTAATCAAAGGACAATCCCTCATGAGAAGGAGTTCATGACACACTCAGGATTAAGACTGAGTTACCTAGGTCATCCTATTGAAACAGTAACCTAACTAGTTAACGGTGTTACATCTAGTGGTTTACTATTTCGTGGTCCGGTCTTATGCAAACTCATTGCATAGGATACCCCCGCTCGCATGTCTCCTACATGGACGCCTTGGATCAATACGTTTGTATCGAATACAAAGTGGGTCGTATCACATAGTGTTACCAGGATAAGGTACCCAGCCTTATCCCTGTACTATAGACCTTTTAGGTTGTTACTTGAACATTGATCCCCGTATGTCCCCACATACTAGTTCAAGTTACATATCAACAACCTTGGATCTTAGTTTATTGGATTTGGGTCATATTGTGCAATTTTAGACTTAAATTAACGATAACAATTTATTGCATAAACCTCAATAACACTTTATTGATACAAGTGTATAATTCGTTAACATTCACTATCTACGAGTTTTAGGACATAAAACCCAACAATTGCAACCCCTACCATATGCTTTTTGAAGACGATCAAGACCCTGAAGCAGTATAATGTCAATATCATGTTCACTTTGTATCATTAATGTTCCATATTTATTAAGTTTGCAACCTACCACTTTTCCTTGTTGCTTGTGTTCAAGGGAATGTTTAACTTTGACAAGAATTGATGAAAACATCTTTTGCCGTATAATTTAAGTACAATTGGAAGGATGAGATGGCTGCCACAGTTATTCAACTTGATTATGATTTTCATTCACTGGTAGGACATGATATTAGCTAATGGAGGAGAAGGAAAAATTAAAAAAAGGAAAAACTGATTTGGGTATGTTTAGTTTGGTTTTTATGATTCTCAATATCGCCATAAAATTAGCAAAACTGATACATCCCAATCAAGTTGCCAGTTCTCGCCATGTTTGATTTAGCTTCTGTAATGGATATCTAGATCTAACGAACCTTTTAACGTGAGCATCAAATTTTGAACATTTGCTTTTTCCATAGCCATATGACAGACCTTTGCTTTTCTTTTCATTTATCCGATTCACATTACTGCACTCGTCTTAACATTACTGGTTATAAGAATGAGTGATTGTCATTTTCCAATGCTTTACTATCAATTGAAGTCTGAAGAGCTAACAACCAACACGCTTCACTTATTGAATAAGGTTCTACGTAGTTGTTTGCCACTCGAGTATACCAAGTATATCGTTCGAGTAATCTTGTAGTTCCTACAGAGTGCAAACGATGGGTGGTCCAGATCATACGAGCTTGGAGAGAAAGGACTGGGTTGAGGGTAAATAATTTCTTCCTTTAATTTCTTTCATAATGGTTTTGGTTGATGCCTTCTTTTCAATTCTTTTATGCTGAATTTTTTTAACCCATTTCACATTTTTGCTCTTAAGTTTTTAGAAATTGTGGAACATAAAGGCAGCAAATTACTTCATTCATCGCAGGCGATTGCTTTATTGGGTAGTTAGGAACATTAAGAGGAAATGGTTGTAGTCCTTGAATGATTAGTGGTGATATTTTTCATCTTTTATTGTCTTATTGTTTTTAAGTTCTAAAAATTCCTTTTGATGGTTGATCTCGAGTAGATTGGAATTTTTAGAGTTTATTAATGATCTTTTGTCAGTCTATGAAAAGGAAGTTGCAAAAGTTTCATATATAAGACAACTTTTATTTGGAGAACTTTTGACAGATTTCTTGACTATCATTTGCTTAAGCTTCTACTTTCAGAAAAGTTATGATGTTGCTCCCCGTTGTTGGCATTCCTAAAGCTTGGTGGCTCATCAACCTCCATAGGCAAGATGTAGTTTTCTTCCATTTTTAATCTTCACCATTATCCTTTTATTCCAACAAACTAAATCTACAAAGTTAGGATAAAACTTGTAAATTTCTTATTATAACCTATTTCAAGACTATGTGAAAAAAAGCTTACCGATTCTAACACTATGAAATCAAAACCTTCTTATTGATTCTATAGAAGTTGTTCATGCCCACATCCAAATCTAGGACGAAGAGGACAATCTTTCTTTATTTTTGAAGAAATTTTTTTGTCCAATTTTGTAAGTAAAAAAATTATATTACATAGTAATCTTCTTGAACTGTTATTGTGTAATTTCTTTATGTTTTCTTGTAACCTTCCAATTTATTCTCTTAGAACTAGACTAATATAATTTTTTTTCAAGATCTTGAATCTTATGGAGGAAGTATTGTAGCTCTAATATCTTTTCTCTGCTTGCTTTGAAGAGAGATTTTTACAAGGATTGCAAACATATTAGCAAATGGAACTTTCTATAATATTAAGAGCATTTTGTTTTCTTTACGTTAGTATTGGGTAAGTCTATCTCTATAATTTTCTCTAGGCATTTTCTAATAAGCTTCATATTTAAGGTTGAGTCTTGTAGTTGATTTTTAATTTTACTGAGCCTTTTGTTTGTTTTAGGCATGGGAAAGGCCTAAACTTCGAAATGTGGAAAATGCCTAAAGTTTGAACCCGCTAAGGTGAATGTGATACTAAACAAGTCAAGATCATTTAGATATTATTGGTATGGTGTTATAAGAACTTGATACTTTTGCATTTTTATAATTATGTTCTGCAAACTTCATATAATGCCAAAGTGTAGTCTCTTTTTAATAGGATTATCCAAAGCTTAAGGCTAAATACAGCATTGAACTTTTTCAGTTTCCGTTGCTCAAGTCCCAAAAGCAACTTCTGATCAAAAGCATTATTTGAGTGTGTAGATTATTAAACATGACCTGTGTTCTGCTAAGTGTATGCAGAATAAGTAATCTCATGCACAAATAAAGCAAACAACACTTAGCAATGAATGTGGATGGTGCCCCAAATTTATAAAAAGTGTTCTTGCAGATATCAAAGTTTTATGGTATTGCGGATATCTCAGCTACTTGTTTCTCCTCCATCTTCTACAATTTTTGTCAGGGATTTTTTAAAAAAGAATTTGGGAACTGTTGGTTTTTTTTTAGAACATGACTCATTTAGTAATGACTTGTTTCTCCTTCATTCGAATTAGGACCTTGAACTGTGTTTAGAACATGACTCATTTAGTAACGACTTCTAATGTGCAGGTTTGAGGTTTCTTCTTCATGTAGGCAACACGAGACCCACATTGGTGGTGTTCCTTCTTCTCCCTCTCTCTCGTGTTCTATCCAATCCAAGCAGCAAGGAGTTGGGATCGTGTTTCTCTCTTTCTCCCAATGTTTTCTATCCACAAGACACACGACCAACCATTGCAAACGACGGTTTCAAGCGTGAGATTCAAGGTATAAAGGAAATTTTTGGTCGAATTGAATGGGTCTCTCTTTACCTGAGCTCATTTTGAAATTTTCTTTCATTCTAAGGTTGATATCTTAGTTTCACCCATTGAAAGGGCCATCTTCTACCGTCTAAACACCTTCTTCTTTCATTTTTTGAGGTGAATTTTTATTTCTGCTTTGTGATTGATATGAGTTTTGATTTAAATTTGCCGGTGCAACTATATTTATATATATTTGTTGGATTTCTGTGTAATATTTGTATAAACAGCGATTAAAAAAATGTATCCAAAATCTTTGAAAAATCCAAACTCACTGCTCTAAGGGGAGGGGAAAAAAAGAAGAAAAATTGGCCCATTCCCAATTCCTACAACCTGCTGCCTGGCTGGGCTTTCATTAGAAATAGTACATCTCTGCCTCTCTTTGGTAAATTTTACAATTGTAAAATCATATCACTTGAGCTTAGGGATGTAAATGTAAAATGTGTGCCTCAATGCTTCAGTTACTGGGCCTAGTGCCAAAGTGAATGCATAAATGATGTTTGATAGAGGATGTTTTGCCTCCACCAAGGTGCCTTTGATGCTTTTGCACCTAAGCACACTTTTCAAATATTGCACTTGTGACTTGACAAAGTAAAGAGTTGCAAATATATTGTTAACTTTGCATTCACTATTTTATGCATATGACAATTGCTACTTGATAGTAATTATTAGTTGAAAAAAATAACCTCTAGTTGTAGGTCCTTGCAAAACTAGTTTATGTTTACCTGGATTTGAGGAAGACAATTGAAGAACAAGTTAGAGTGTGTACATTGTTTCGGTTTGACATTGCTCTTGGATGTTTATCATCCTTGGTACATTCAATTTTCTCTAACCATAAGTGTCTAGCAATTTTAGGATTATACTGAATCCAAGCACAAATGCTTCTTCCAGATTTTCATTCCATGGAACATGTGTTTATGTTTGTTCTAGATCTAAATGAAATTCTAGTGTACTCTAATTTGGATAGTAAGGCTAATATTGAAGCTTATGTCGTGTTCTCAAAGCCCTTATATTTTTTGTTTTTAACTTTTTGGATAGCTCAGGTTATCGTTTGACAGCAAAGACATGTTGGGGTATTTACTATTTGGTTGTAACAACTTCTTCTTTTTGTGCTAATGAAGCGAGAAAGAGGCTGCCAGACGTTTAAAAGATCTGGAGTTTATTATTTCTTGGAACATCTTGCCCAATTTGATGAAATTGTTATACACTCTGATCAAACAAATATGGTAATTACATTATCAATTTCTCTACTATCGAAGCATCTACCTTGTTACACTTATGGAATTAGAAAATCAGGGAGCGAAAGTCTCTCAGAGGTAGGATTTATATCTTTTTTTTAAAGAGACAGAACTTACAAATGCTCAGATTTGTAGTCAATGGATGTTGGTGATCCACAACACTTCCCATCATCGAAGGAAGCCATGACTCACAACTTGAAAATTCAGAACTTCTTTTGTACCTCATGACGATAAGTGCAATTCATAGTGAGGATTATTTGCATTCTAGTATTGATGCTTTTCTTCCGCAGGAGTTCCTAAATTGCAGATGGTGGAAATGTATCCACGTGACATGATGTGATGCTTTTCTTTAGTTTGTTTTTAGATCTTAGACAACTTATTAGTTAATGAAAAATTGTTAGTTCATTATTATTATATTTTTGGAAGAGATTGTGGTTGAATATACAGGTTTTGTAGATTTTTTTTTTCTTTTGAACTCTATTTCTAGATGAAAAATCCAGTAATTGTTTGCTGGCAAGCAAGTTGTGATAATGAAATTTTGAACAACCATTTTCTTTTTGTCTATTAGTTCATTATGATTTTATGTTTGGTTGAAATTATGATTAATTGATTCTATGTTTCTAAATAAATAGTAATGTGTTTGTTGCTAGATCTGACTCGTATTATTTATACTTGAGTTTTGGTGTTAACATAATGTATTGAGCATGTCGTGCTATTGTCAAGTGAAGTGAAGGTTGTGTTATTGTTTTAGAAGTGCATATTCCTTTGTTAACATCAATTTGCATTATCATGTTAACACCAAAACTCAAGTATAATTAGAATTGCATATGTAATGAATAATCCAAAAGTCTGTCAATGGTGTTCTGCTTGCTTGTATGGTGAGGGTGGTGCATGGTTTGCAACTGGGTCTTTTGGGAGCGTTTCAGTTGGTAGCTTGTTACTTTTGTATAAATACAGGTTGCAGAGAAGGGGTAAAAATAATCGGGAGCGGTCTTTTTTTTATTTTTTTAAAATACGTATAGTTGACGGTTAAAAAATGTCACTAAAAATTTAATTATTGATGGATATTAATCGTCAATGAAAGTACTATTTAACAATTTAAAATGGTAACTTGACGGCTCATAAACGTCAACGAAAGAATATATTGACAATGTAAAGATGTCAATAAAGATATATATATTGACATTTTTGATCTTATAATTGACAATGAAAAAACGTCAACATACGTCTATATTGACGGTTTATAAATATCAATAAATGTGGCAACATTGACACTTTATGGATATCATTGACGGATAAGACGTGTCAATAATAAGATTTGTTGACAGCTATTAAACGTCAACAAATGTAGCTACGTTGATGCTTTATGAATATCATTGACGGATAAAACATGTCAATAATATCTTTGTTGACGGCTCATAACGTCAACAAAGACATGTTCGTTGACGTCCTATGAGCGTCAATGATAACAGTAATATTGACGCTTTAGTTTTATTGATACCACTTCAATTGACTTCTAAAAAGCGTCAATGAATGTGATAGTTGATACTTTTTAGCCATCAACAAAGACCAAATTTGTAGTAGTGGTTTCAAATTCTATCAAGATGGTATCAGGAAGGTCGATGCTGATACCAACCCATTTTCAGAGGCTGAGTCTCATTATGCAGACGCAAAGTTTTATATGAAGAATGACAGTGTAGGGGAAGCTATGCCGTCAGAAGTTCCTTTGATAAGAAATAGTGACAAATCAGAGCGACAGCCAAGCACAGAAAAAGAGCTGAATGAAAAAGCGGGTGCTTCTAATAATCAGGAAAACAGGGTATCTCCTAGCCAAACAAAAGATGAAGTGGCGAAAAATGAGAGGATACTATGTTCAGAAGAGAAGAAGACAAACGCTCCTATCTTGCGTTATGTTCCTTTATCTCGACGCAAGAAGGGTGATTCACCATTTGCAGAATGCTCCAATAATTTAAGAGTTGGCGACATTGAAATTTTGAAAGAGAATTTTATCACACCTCTTACAAAGATATCCAAGCAAAAGGTCAAAGACAAACAAGTAGAAGCAACTCTGCCTGATAGACGAACAAAAGAGGAGTTTGACCCTAAAGCATACAAACTCTTGGCAAAGGCAGGTTATGATTTCACAGCGCATACTGAGTTTAAAAGTTTACGGATCTCTGACCAAAGGCCTGAACTTTCCTCAACATAGAAGAAACTTCAAAAAGAGAGTTACGCTATACCCACCTCAAGAGCTGGCCTTGGATATAAATCTCCTGAGCCGGTTCGAATCACAAGAAAAGGGAAAGTGAAAGTTGCAGATACACTTCACATTACAGTGGAAGAAATCGATGATTCTGAAGAAGCTAAAGAAAACATAGATCATAGAACTTCTGCATTTGATCGCATTGGACCATCGGTTACACGATCCTCGGTTTTTCAAAGGTTAAGTACAACTGCAGTAGTGGGTGAAAGTCAACATCCAACTTCTGGCTCCACACGACCTTCAGCCTTCCAAAGGCTAAGTATGGCTTCTGAAGAAAAAGGAAATGTGCATTCAACCCCTACTACACGACTGTCAGCTTTTCAAAGGTTGAGTGTAACGAAAAAAGGTAAAGGACGATCCCCTATATCAGTTCCTAACATAACAAAAACTTCAAGCAAGACAAAGGGTGATGAGAAAATTCGTAGTGCGGTCCCCTCACGAATGAAGAGAAAATTGCTTGTTTCTATAAATACAGAGGGTTAGTTAAAAATATAGCGACATGACGTTATTATAACAAGACCGAAAGAGAAAAGCCCTGATGATGAAAAAGACAAAGTCGTATGCTACAACATCACCACAGAGGAAGAAACAGATCCTGAAACGTCGGAAGATGATGAAAGTTCCTTAAAAATATTCTATGCATGAAATGTAAACACTCCTTTTCGTTAGAGTCTAAACTGCATGATACTCCTGACCCGCATGAGTTAAAAAGGTGAACGACACCAAAAAAATCAAAAAGTTGTATATTGAACTACGTTATGACTTGATCTCTTCCCACTTGAAGGGTACGTAGGCAGCTTAAGGAAAAAAACTTAAGTTCAGTCAAAGCAATAAAAAATGAACATTTTGTGTTGAAGATAAAGTTATGAACTTTTATGGCATAGACAAAGGAAACATAAATTGTTTGATACAATGTGTTGGAAAAGTTTAAAAAAAAAAAAAATCTTACAGGAGACAAGCTTAAAGGAAAATAAAAAAATTCTGGCTATGAATGAAATTCTAACTCTTTATTTAATCTGGGAAACATCAATTGATCGACAATAAAAGGAAGTGTCTTTACAACTAATCTAGAAAACAAAAGGGGGCAATCAAGTCAAGCCATCCACTTGAAGTTCCTCAGCTCTTCACATAGATCCTCTAAGTTGGTACGAGCCATGGCCAAAGACTTAGCATCTTCATCAGTCATGACAGATGCACACTCAATATTGGTGATCTCTTCACAGACTTTGGTTTGGCCTCTAATTCCTTTATCTCCAAGGATGATTGTGCAAGCTGTGGTTCGAGTGTGTCATTCAAGGCTTCATTTGTCTCAAAGTACAAGTTCAAGCTTCGCTCGTTCCAAGTTCAAGTTCGGGCTTTCTTCACTTCAAGTACTCTAAGTTCAAGTTCGAGGTTTTGCTCGTTTCAAGTTCAAGTTCGAGCTTTTCTCACTTCAAGTATTTCAAGTTTAAGCTTTCATCGCTTCAAGTGCTTTAAGTTCAAGATCGGGGCTTCGTTCGTTTCAAGTTCAAGTTCGAGCATTCCTCACTACAAGTACTTCAAGTTTCAATTCAATCTCTGCTCATTTCAAGTTCAAGTTCAAGCTTTCATAACTTCAAGTACTTTAAGTTCAAGTTCGACGCTTCGCTCGTTTCAAGTTCAAGTTCGAGCTTTTCTCACTTCAAGTACTTCAAGTTCAAGCTTTCATCGCATCAAGTGCTTTAAGTTCAAGTTCGGGGCTTCGGTTGTTTCAAGTTCAAAGTTCGAGCATTCCTCACTGCAAGTACTTCAAGTTCCAGTTCAATCATTACTCATTTCAAGTTCAAGTTCAAGCTTTCATAACTTTAAGTACTTTAAGTTCAAATTCGAGGCTTTGCTCGTTTCAAGTTCAAGTTTGGGCTTTCCTCACTTCAAGTACCTTAAGTTCAAGTTCAAGGCTTCGCTCGTTTCAAGTTCAGGTTCAAGCTTTCCTCATTTCAAGTACTTCAAGTTCAAGCTTTCATCGCTTTAAGTGCTTCAAGTTCAAGTTTAAGTTCTAGTTCAATCTTCACGCATTTCAAGTTCAAGTTCAAGCTTTCATAACTTAAGGTAAATTAAGTTCAAGTTCGAGGCTTCGCTCGTTTCAAGTTTAAGTTCGGGCTTTCCACACTTCAAGTACTTTAAGTTCAAGTTCGAGGCTTCGCTCGTTTCAAGTTCAAGTTCGAGCTTTCCTCATTTCAAGTACTTCAAGTTCAAGCTTCCATCGCTTCAAATCGCTCGTTTCAAGTTCAAGTTTGAGTTCTCTTCGCTTCAAGTACTTCAAGTTCAAGCTTCCATCGCTTCAAGTGCTTTAAGTTCAAGTTCAAGGTCTAGTCCAATCTTTGCTCATTTCAAGTTCAAGTTCAAGCTTTCATAACTTCAAGTACATTAAGTTCAAGTTCGAGGCTTCGCTCGTTTGAGGTTCAAGTTCGGGCATTCCTCACTTTCGCTTGGTTTCGATTTCAAGGTTGGAAGCTAAGAAGAGAATGAACACTGAGGGTCATAGCCCTACCTCATAAGTGTCATTCTCCACTTTCGCTTGGTTTGGATTTCAAGGTTGGAAGCTAAGCAGAGAATGAACACTGAGGGTCATAGCCCAACCTCATAAGTGTCATTCCCCACTTTCGCTTGGTTTTGATTTCAAGGTTGGAAGCTAAGCAGAGAATGAACACTGAGGGTCATAGCCCTACCTCATAAGTGTCATTCTCCACTTTCGCTTGGTTTTGATTTCAAGGTTGGAAGCTAAGCAGAGAATGAACACTGAGGGTCATAGCCCTACCTCATAAGTGTCATTCCCCACTTTCGCTTGGTTTTGATTTCAAGGTTGGAAGCTAAGCAGAGAATGAACACTGAGGGTCATAGCCCTACCTCATAAGTGTCATTCCTCACTTTCGCTTGGTTTCGATTTCAAGGTTGGAAGCTAAGCAGAGAATGAACACTGAGGGTCATAGCCCTACCTCATAAGTGTCATTCCCCACTTTCGCTTGGTTTCGATTTCAAGGTTGGAAGCTAAGCAGAGAATGAACACTGAGGGTCATAGCCCTACCTCATAGTGTCATTCCCCACTTTCGCTTGGTTTTGATTTCAAGGTTGGAAGCTAAGCAGAGAATGAACACTGAGGGTCATAGCCCTACCTCATAAGTGTCATTCCCCACTTTCGCTTGGTTTCGATTTCAAGGTTGGAAGCTAAGCAGAGAATGAACACTGAGGGTCATAGCCTTACCTCATAAGTGTCTTTCCCCACTTTCGCTTGGTTTCGATTTCAAGGTTGGAAGCTAAGCAGAGAATGAACACTGAGGGTCATAGCCCTACCTCATAAGTGTCATTCCCCACTTTCGCTTGGTTTTGATTTCAAAGTTGGAAGCTAAGTAGAGAATGAACACTGAGGGTCATAGCCCTACCTCATAAGTGTCATTCCCCACTTTCGCTTGGTTTCGATTTCAAGGTTGGAAGCTAAGCAGAGAATGAACACTGAGGGTCATATCCCTACCTCATAAGTGTCATTCCCCACTTTCGCTTGGTTTTGATTTCAAGGTTGGAAGCTAAGCAGAGAATGAACACTGAGGGTCATAGCCCTACCTCATAAGTGTCATTCCCCACTTTCGCTTGGTTTTGATTTCAAGGTTGGAAGCTAAGCAGAGAATGAACACTGAGGGCCATAGTCCTACCTCATAAGTGTCATTCCCCACTTTCGCTTGGTTTCGATTTCAAGGTTGGAAGCTAAGCAGAGAATGAACACTGAGGGTCATAGCCCTACCTCATAAGTGTCATTCCCCACTTTCGCTTGGTTTCGATTTCAAGGTTGGAAGCTAAGCAGAGAATGAAAACTGAGGGTCATAGCCCTACCTCATAAGTGTCATTCCCCACTTTCGCTTGGTTTTGATTTCAAGGTTGGAAGCTAAGCAGAGAATGAACACTGAGGGTCATAGCCCTACCTCATAGTGTCATTCCCCACTTTCGCTTGGTTTTGATTTCAAGGTTGGAAGCTAAGTAGAGAATGAACACTGAGGGTCATAGCCCTACCTCATAAGTGTCATTCCCCACTTTCGCTTGGTTTTGATTTCAAGGTCGGAAGCTAAGCTGAGGATGAACACTGAGGGTCAAAGCCCTACCTCATAAGTGTCACCCCCAACTTTCGCTTGGTTTCAGTTTCAAGGCTGGAAGCTAAGCTAAGGATGAACACTGAGGGTCAAAGCCCTACCTCATAAATGTCACCCCCAACTTTCGCTTGGTTTCAGTTTCAAGGCTGGAAGCTAAGCTGAGGATGAACACTGAGGGTCAAAGCCTTACCTCATAAATGTCACCCCCAACTTTCGCTTGGTTTCAGTTTCAAGGCTGGAAGCTAAGCTGAGGATGAACACTGAGGGTCAAAGCCCTACCTCATAAGTGTCACCCCCAACTTTCGCTTGGTTTCAGTTTCATGGCTGGAAGTTAAGTTGAGGATGAACACTGAGGGTCAAAGCCCTAGCTCATAAGTGTCACCCCCAACTTTCGCTTGGTTTCAGTTTCATGGCTGGAAGTTAAGTTGAGGATGAACACTGAGGGTCAAAGCCTACCTCATAAGTGTCACCCCCAACTTTCGCTTTCGCTTGGTTTCAGTTTCAAGGTTGGAAGCTAAGCTGAGGATGAACACTGAGGGTCAAAGTACCCCCAACTTTCGCTTGGTTTCAGTTTCAAGGTTGGAAGCTAAGCTGAGGATGAACACTGAGGGTCAAAGCCCTACCTCATAAGTGTCACCCCCAACTTTCGCTTGGTTTCAGTTTCAAGGCTGGAAGCTAAGCTAAGGATGAACACTGAGGGTCAAAGCCCTACCTCATAAATGTCACCCCCAACTTTCGCTTGGTTTCAGTTTCAAGGCTGGAAGCTAAGCTGATGATGAACACTGAGGGTCAAAGCCTTACCTCATAAATGTCACCCCCAACTTTCGCTTGGTTTCAGTTTCAAGGCTGGAAGCTAAGCTGAGGATGAACACTGAGGGTCAAAGCCCTACCTCATAAGTGTCACCCCAACTTTCGCTTGGTTTCAGTTTCATGGCTGGAAGTTAAGTTGAGGATGAACACTGAGGGTCAAAGCCCTAGCTCATAAGTGTCACCCCCAACTTTCGCTTGGTTTCAGTTTCATGGCTGGAAGTTAAGTTAAGGATGAACACTGAGGGTCAAAGCCTACCTCATAAGTGTCACCCCCAACTTTCGCTTTCGCTTGGTTTCAGTTTCAAGGTTGGAAGCTAAGCTGAGGATGAACACTGAGGATCAAAGTACCCCCAACTTTCGCTTGGTTTCAGTTTCAAGGTTGGAAGCTAAGCTGAGGATGAACACTGAGGGTCAAAGCCCTACCTCATAAGTGTCACCCCCAACTTTCGCTTGGTTTCAGTTTCAAGGCTGGAAGCTAAGCTAAGGATGAACACTGAGGGTCAAAGCCCTACCTCATAAATGTCACCCCCAACTTTCGCTTGGTTTCAGTTTCAAGGCTGGAAGCTAAGCTGAGGATGAACACTGAGGGTCAAAGCCTTACCTCATAAATGTCACCCCCAACTTTCGCTTGGTTTCAGTTTCAAGGCTGGAAGCTAAGCTGAGGATGAACACTGAGGGTCAAAGCCCTACCTCATAAGTGTCACCCCAACTTTCGCTTGGTTTCAGTTTCATGGCTGGAAGTTAAGTTGAGGATGAACACTGAGGGTCAAAGCCCTAGCTCATAAGTGTCACCCCCAACTTTCGCTTGGTTTCAGTTTCATGGCTGGAAGTTAAGTTGAGGATGAACACTGAGGGTCAAAGCCTACCTCATAAGTGTCACCCCCAACTTTCGCTTTCGCTTGGTTTCAGTTTCAAGGTTGGAAGCTAAGCTGAGGATGAACACTGAGGATCAAAGTACCCCCAACTTTCGCTTGGTTTCAGTTTCAAGGTTGGAAGCTAAGCTGAGGATGAACACTGAGCTCAACTTTCGCTTGGTTTCAGTTTCAAGGTTGGAAGCTAAGCTGAGGATGAACACTGAGGGTCAAAGCCCTACCTTATAAGTGTCACCCTCAACTTTTAGTTTCAAGGCTGGAAGCTAAGCTGAGGATGAACACTGAGGGTCAAAGCCCTGCTGAGGATGAATACTGAGGATTAAAGCCCTACCTTATAAGTGTCACCCTCAACTTTCGCTTGGTGTCAGTTTCAAGTTTGGAAGCTAAACTGAGGATGAACACTGTGGGTCATAGCCCTATCTTATAAGTGTCATCCTTATACTTGCTTGTCATCTTCATCTTCATCTTCAAAGTCGACGGTTGACGGCCTCACTCTGCTTCATCTTCAAAGTTGGCAGTTGACGGCCTCGCTCTGCTCCATCTTCAAGGTCAATGGTTGACAGCCTCGCTCCACTCCATATTCAAGGTGAACGGTTGACAGCCTCATTTGCTCCATCTTCAAAGTTGGTGATTAACGCCCTCGTTCGTTTATCTTCAAAGTTCACCGTTGAAAGCATTTTAGTTGAAAAATAATAATAAGTGAAAAGGGTAAAAGAAAAAGAAATTAGAAAGAAAAAATGGAAAATCAAAATGAAAAGAAAATTTTAAAAAAAAGGAAAAGAAAGAAAATGGAATGGATTTCATATTAAAGAAAAAAAAAAGAAAAGAAAACAAATTGAAAAGCATGGCTGGGGTCTTAAAAAAAAAGGTTAGACAAAATATTAAAAAAAAAAAAGTCTGACAGATTGACTAATTCCATTCATGTGATGTGACAAGACATGTGAGGCATTAAAGACATTTGGTGCTTGAAGTTGCAAGAAAATTAAAAAAAAAAAAAAAAAAAAAAATCATCCCATCGTCTTTTTCTTTCTTATGCATAAGCCTCTTCCTTCAGCCAAAGCTACTGCCAAACTTACAATACAAGAGATACAGCGGAAAAAGAAATAGCTAGTTGTGGAACTCCAGCGTGGTACTGCTTTTAGCTTTGGCACTCACAGCAGCAGAGCCTTCTCCCTTGACTTAACACTATGAACAACGACCATCCAAGCTATTCACCGAAGACTTCACAGCAACAAGTTGTTCGATCAAAACCCATGACCCCACGACGACGGCAACAAAGAACAGACGATGCTCAATTCCGATGAGTCCAGTGCACTGCAGTCAAGACTCTCAGATCTAATCCCGTCACTCCGAAAATCTCTTTTTAAGACTCTCAGATCTAAACTTGTTGGGCATGGGTGTTAAAGAAAGGAGAGAAAAGTGTTCTTTCTAGCCATGACTGAGACGACGTTGGAGCCACGCATCAGCAATGATTTTGGTGATTTGTGAGATTTACTCAAAGACCCACAAACACAGGATCAAATTAAGTCCACCAACGAGGGTAATCGACAACGGAGGAGCAAGAAACCTCTTCTTGCTTTGCCACCACAGCGGCGACTTCGTGATTTCCTTGATTGACGGGCAAGGATTTATGGAATGACGGCTTGCTCTGAAGACTCAAGGCTAGAAATACTTACATTTTACCCAAATATAGAACGTTTCTTTGGAATCCAACAAGATCTCCTCATATCATGTGCGTAATTCAAGTTTAAGCAAGATTTTCCATTCCAATTTTACCAAATGGATGGAAAATTGAATCAAAATTTCGTTGGAATTAAAAAAAAAAAAAAGCTGAACAATTTCTAATATTGGGTGAATTTAAAATTACATTTGTGGTTGGGATTGTGGATTTTTACTCCAAATCAAAATGAGGAGTAAAATTCAATATTTCAACATGGAAATATCTACCCAAATACTACTCCTAATTAAAATTCGAAGGTTGTGCAAAATCCAATCTCAGTTCAACTTAAATAAAATTTTATTCAAAATTAAATTCGTAATAAAATTTTGATTGTCTCGAAACCAAATTGGAGTACATTCCAAAGTCCGTAGCAACCGAGATTGGACTAAAATTCAAGTTCAAAGTTCACTCGAATTCAAATCAAGATTTGGATAAAGAAATTCAAAGTCAAAATCTGGGTTGAATTTAAATTCTTTCCAAATAAAAATTTGGGATAATCCAAAATTTTATCCCAAGCTTGGACTTAAATCCTAGTTCAAATTATATTCCAAATTCAAGCTCATAATTTGGAATTTTATATCAAGTCAAAATTTGGGCATAATCCAAAATTTGTCCCAAATCAAAGTTGACCAAAATCCAAACTCAAATTCTACCATATTAAAATTGGGTAGAATTTTTGCCTCAAATCAAAATTTGGACATAATCCAAATTTTATCCCAAATTAAATTTGACCAAATTCAAAGCTCAAATTCTACCAAGTTAAAATCGAGTAGAATTTTTACCTCAAATCAAAATTTGGGAATAATCCAAAATTTTATTCCAAATGGAGACTTTATCAAACTCAAGTTCTACCCAAACCAAAATTTGGTAGAATTTTATCTCAAAGCCAAATTTACTCATGCTCCAAATTCTGCCCAAAGCATGATTAAGTTAAGGCTAAGTTGGTATAACCTCGAATTCTACTCCAAATTAAAAAAAATGGTAGAATTCAAAGTTTCCTTCGAAACCAATTCGTGGTAAATCTCAAATTTTTACCTCAAATCCAAATTTTGGCTTATTTCAGGAGTGAACTAGAATTCAAATTTTTATTCTAAATTCAAACTAAACCTGAAAATAGCCTCAAATCATATTCCCAGTTCAAATAAAAATTGGGATAATCAAAATCATGAAGAGAAAAAAAGTTCTCATTCATTTCATGCCAAATCATCTTTTTCGAGATTCACCCACACCTATTTGTGCATAAATCTCGAAAAGGGGGCATTTGTTGGCATAGAAATTTTCCAACCAATTAGAAATTGCCACGTCGTTATTTAATTTTGGGTGTCACGAATTAATACATATCTCAAAATTAATTATGGCAAAATAAGAAAGGACGCGTGTCCTTTTGTGGTCGTCTAATTGTGGTAACGGTCTTGATCGAATCCAACGATGATTAAACTCAAGATCAAGTGATCATTTATTCAATTTAGCCTAAAGTTCATAAAATTAAATTAAAGTAAGATTAAGTTTAGGTTAAATTTGGTCCAATTTAAATCCAATGTTATTAAGATAATTGGGCCTGAAACCCAAAAAAATTCATCCAGGCCCATAGATGGGCCCAAAGCCCAATTTAAGCTCAAGCCCATTAAAGTCGTTGGGAACTCTATAAATAGGAGTCATTGGCTCATTTGGAAAGGGGGCACCAGAAGAAAGGGGCCGCAGAAGATTGAAGCTCTCAGAAGACTCTGAAGACTGAAGCTCTGATCCTCCTACAAGATTTGAAGACTGAAGCTCCATCCCTTCTACAAGATTTGAAGATTGAAGCTCCATTCCTCCTGCAAGAATCTTGAAGATTGAAGTCCAGATCCTGCTGCAAGACTCTGAAGATCGAAGCTTCTGCAAAGTTCAAAAGCTTGAAGCTTCCTCCAAGACTCTGAAGACTGAAGCCTCTGCAAGCTTCAGAAGATCAAAGCTCTATACAAGATCTTGAAGATTTAGAAGATTGAAGCTCTCTACAAGATCCTGAAGATTGAAGCTCCAATCCTCCCACAAGACTTTGAAGACCAAAATCCAGATTTTCCTGCAAGCTTGAAGATTGAAGTGAAGTCATCTAAAGACTGAAGACTTGAAGCCTGAAGTCTACTTCAATCATCCAGGAGAATCCTTCAAAGGTGAACAAACCTTCAAGACTCCGAAGATTAAAGTTTTTTTGAAGACTTTGTAGATCAAAGCTACCTTGAGAGAAAGCATCAAAGGAGTGTAACTAGAGATTGTATTCCACAATTACTTATACATAGAAATCAATACATACAAGAAGTCGTTTTACGAATTAAATTTTCTCTTCGAAAATCTCGTGTGAACAGTTTTGGTGGCCCATGCAGGTCACCAAATGAGCCAATGACTCCTATTTATAGAGTTCCCAACGACTTTAATGGGCTTGAGCTTAAATTGGGCTTTGGGCCCATCTATGGGCCTGGATGAATTTTTTTGGGTTTCAGGCCCAATTATCTTAATAACATTGGGTTTAAATTGGACCAAATTTAACCTAAACTTAATCTTACTTTAATTTAATTTTATGAACTTTAGGCTAAATTGAATAAATGATCACTTATCTTGAGTTTAATCATCGTTGGATTCGATCAAGACCGTTACCACAATTAGACGACCACAAAAGGACACGCGGCCTTTCTTATTTTGCCATAATTAATTTTGAGATATGTATTAATTCGTGACACCCAAAATTAAATAACGACGTGGCAATTTCTAATTGGTTGGAAAATTTCTATGCCAACAGTCTTCAATCTTCAAGAAGTCTTGGGGTCTTGAAGTCTTGAAGAGTCTTTGGTCTTCAAGGGTTGCTGAAGTCTTTTAGTCTTGAAGGGTCTTCAGTCTTCAAGAAGTCTTGGGATCTTGAAGTCTTGAAGAGACTTTAGTCTTCAAGAAGTCTTGGGGTCTTGAAGTCTTGAAGAGTCTTTGGTCTTCAAGGATTGTTGAAGTCTTCTAATCTTGAACAGTCTTCAGTCTTTAAGAAGTCTTGGGGTTTTGAAGTCTTGAAGAGTCTTTGGTCTTCAAGGAGGAGGAATGAAGCTTCAATCTTTAGAGCTTTCTGAGAGCTTCAATCTTTCTTCTCTTCCTTTCTTTTTGCCCTCCATTAAAATGGAAGAAAACCTCTTTATTTATAGAGTTCTCGCTGGACGGGTCCTGGTGACTTTTGGGCCAACAACTTGGGCTTGAGCTTTATTAGTCTTGGGCTCAACTATTTAGTCTTGGCTCTGGTTCATATTTGACCCATAACCATATGACCCAAATATTTAAAAGACCCAAATTTGATCCAAATAATTATTATTTTTTAATTGTTTGGTCAAATTAATTAATTTGACCAAAATAATTTAATTTTAATTAATTGATCAAATAGAAATTTAGCTTTATAAACTTATAATTGGCCAACTTTGTTTTCAAATTAAATTTGGGACACATGTCAATTTATAATTGGTCTCAAATTTAATTATTTGAAATTTCGCCATTAATTTTAAATAATGACGTGACAATTTGTGATTGGTCAAAATTTCTCCTTCAACATCAACATCAACATGTTTCACAACATTATTTGCATTTGATCTCAAACATTCATTTTCCTCAACTAATAATTGATTTTCAACAAGTTAGGCTTCCAAATCATTTTTCAATTTTTAAAAATGAAGAATTGATTTTCTCATTTTCTGCCTTCATACTACTAAGCTCATGTAATAACTCATTATTTTTGTGAATTAATTTTGTGTTATTGTTTTTAAGAAAGATATATTTAAAGCATATTTTTTCAAAATCAACTTTAATTTCATTATAGGCACCCACAAGCTCATCACATGAGGGACTTTCGTTACTCATCTCTTCATTGTCACTTTTATCATCGATGTGAGACATCAAACATCAATGTGATTTCTAAAAATCTTCTTTCTCCAATTTTTGTTACTTGTATAATTTCTAGAATTATAAATTTCCTTCACATCATTAACTCTAATGTTTGCCATAAGCTCAAACAACTATTTTTTCAAGAAGTGTAATTTTAAAAAAGAATTTAAAGAGAATAATATTTTTTTTTATTAATGAAGATTTGCTTCTAAACACAACACTTTTTAAACAAAAAAAAAAAATATTGAGCTACTTGCTCTGATACCAATTGTTGGAGTGAAGAACTCAAACAATGGGTATTAATCCAATTGATTTTTTGAAAAATATTTTTAGTTAAAAACAAGAGCAACCTCGCTCTGATACCAATGGTAGGATTGTATGCAACACAAGTTTTCTAAGCATACAATCTACTTATAAAAATAATCAAATAGCGAAAATGAAAAGAGTAAAGAGAAAAAGATAACATTGAAAAATTTTACAGTGGTTCGGAATTTCCTACTCCACTCCCCAAAACTCCTTTTTGGGTATTTTACTGCAACGACTCTCTTACGGGTGAGAACCAAACCATTCAAACACTCTTTTTCCAAAGTTCAAGAGTAAACCTCTATCAATTCTTTTACAAGTTCAAGACCCAATCTACACCGATCTTTTTAAACGAGTCAATATCAAACTACCACGATCCTTTTAATCGGGTTCAGGATCAAACCACTACAAATCCTTTTTTGGGTTGATGATTAAACCAGTTGCTACATTCTCAAGGTGCACCAGCACCTTATTACAAGTTCCCAATTGAAAAGTAAAAGAATCTCACCAAAAAAAAAAAAAAAAAAAAAAAAAAAAAAAAAAAAAAACTCTTGAAGGCAAGATACACAAGTATGAACACTTGCAATTCTCACTAAAAGAATTTCTTACAAAATTGCATAGGTCAGGTTAAGAATATGAGAGGATTTTAGAGAAAAAGAGCAAAAGGCTTGAGGGCTTGTTGGGAATTTGATCAATTGAGTGTATGTTGGAGAAGAAGGAATCGACTCGACTCAATTTACAGTTGAAGAAGTTGAATTTTGGCCATTAGATTAAATTCAAAATGAATGGTAGGGATTTCATTTGATGAAAAAGGAATGGATTTTGAATTTAAAAAGGATTAAAATTTAGAGAGAATTGAAATTTAAATTGGGATTTGAAAGGATTGAATTTATGAGAAAATTTGAACGAAAATAGAGACTTGAAAAGAATTGAAATTAGGATGAAATAAGAGTTGAAATTGGTATTTGAAAAGGATTGAAATTAGGATGAAATAGGGGTTGAAATTGAGATTTGAAAATGATTGAAACTATGATGAAAAATGGAATTAAAGAGGATTAAAATTAGGAAGAAAAAGGAAGAAATTGATTCAACCAACTATTCAAAATGAGGTCCACGTTAAATGCCACATCAGATGCCACATAAGCGCTACGTCGTCATTGTCACGTAGGCTTTTTCTTTCAATCTTCTTTTGCTTGTAACTTTCTCATTTGAACTCTGATTTGAGGAATTCAAATTGCTTTGGAATCGTTTTTTCGAGCTCTACAAGATGAACACTTGTGAAACACTGAAAGTGTTAATAAATTAAAGGTTTGTTATCATCAAAACTTATGGTATGATTAAAGCTCGTAAAGCTAACATCGGTCGTTCCAATTAATGGCCTTGCAGATTGAAAAGATTTCATTGTGACTGTCAAACAAAGAGGAGATGGAAAGGAATTGTAGGAAAGAGTTGTATGTAGAGTTGCAAACCATCCCAAGGGTGTCTATGTAAGACGACTTGGTGATCGCACGAGCTTTACTCTCAGATCTGAACATGTTGACCTCCTTCATGGACTTCCCTATGGGGTGGGAAGTACGACTACTACATGGAAGTTCTTGGGAGAGAACCTAGACAACCCAAATAGCCTTGATCGTGACCCCTATTCATTTGGAAATTTGAAGCTCGCTCACCTTCCTCTACTTTAACTATTCTACCTACTTTTTTGGACCATTTATTATGTCTGTAATCTTATTAATGACCATGACTTTTCATTTATGCTTTTTTTATTCTACTATAAAAACTATGTTTTGATTATGCATTATGTTTTACAACGTGTGCTTCTTAATTCGAACTTATCATTTCTATATTCCACCTTATTCCAATTGTAACATGCCTGAGACAATTGCTTAAAACAACATGAGGTAAAACATTGTTATATAGCTGTTGCCTTCTGGAGTGGTTAAAAATATGAGATAAATTAACTCCAAAACACTATGCAAGCATACACAATCTGCAGCAAGTAATAAGTATTTATCGTATCCACAAGGTCTCGAATAGTCTCACTCTATCTATTTTGATTAGTTCTTTAGTGATTCCAAGGTTGGTTAAATTGATTGGGATTTTTAGATGCAAGAACAAAAGAAATGATAAAGCAGAAATGTAAACGAACAAAGGAAACAGATTGGAAATAGGCACTGGTTAAGACTTTTGTAATTGATGTAAAGATGATCTAGCAATTCTATTGATCAGACAATCTCTCGCAGTCTTATCAGCAGGATCCTTTAGGAACTCTGAATATTTTGGAATGTGTTTCAACTCCAATGAAGTTCTACCGATCAAGCGTTAGGCAATTGGCTATCCCTAGCTCAATTGTTGGTGTCCACCAACTATCAACAGTCTAATGTGATTACAAGCCACACAACTCTTAAATCGTCCTTGAAACCAAGAAAAGCTATACATATCGGCTGGCTAGGCACACAATAGAATTAAGATCAATAAGTAATCAAGATGCTCAAAGATCAATAAGAATTACTAGATTGATAAGAAATGACAATTATATTACATAATCCTTAACCAATGCCTAAAGTAAATTAGTTCATAGAAATAGACATAACACACATTACAATTTGAATAAACACATCCATCACTACAAATTCTACAAGAAAGTACTATCCCCCTTGAGGGAGTCCATAGAGTGGTCTTCTTAGGTCTCCAATCGTTCTTGAACTTTAATCGACCTCCAAAGAATGGAATTCATTGACTTTAGACGACTACTCTCATTTATAGGGTGAAGTCCAACCTAATTAGGTCAAGCATGACACGTGGAGCTCTCTCCAAGTCTCCTAAATCCGAGATTAGAGCTGGAAACACCACCTCATTTAATGAATCACGTGCAGCTCACGTGGCCAGTTTTGCTAACCACTTTGCTGGATCAACGGACTTTGCTCTCTCACTCTGCTCAACATTTATTTCTCTGCAAAAGAACTCCAAAGCATCAATTCTTATAATTAGGCTAAAACATAATATATTCATCTAACCCACATGGCATAATGAATATATAAATCATCATAGAATAAGGTATAAATAACTCCCTTTTAGAGAGTTATCAATAACTCAAACCCAGTGAAACAGAAAAAAAAAAATAGAGATTAAGGGAAAAAAAAAGTTAAAAAAAGAAGGAAAAATAAAAGTCAATCCAAACCCAGATAGCCATGACCATGACCCCTATTCATTTGGAAAATTGAAGCTCGCTCATGATGTGGATTTTTCCTATCGCAAGCGCACGTGTCAAGTTTTAATATAGTAATTTTCGTGTTAACAAGTGTCATCCTCTAGATTAGGTTTCTAATCATTAATTACCGCAAATAATCTTGTCCAATTTTATCTAGGGATTTAAACTTAGTGATGATGAAAGAAATCAAGACACAAAAGCTAAAAAGTGTGGAATTCAAATGATGAAAGCTCTTAGGGAATTGATTTCACCTATTGTGGTTGTGAATTAATTAATGGATGTATGACATGCAATGACTCATAAATCTAAGATTTTCTATTCTCATATTTATCTCTCCCGAGCATAAATAATTCTCACATATATGACTAATTAACCCGATATCCTTATCTAGATTCATTCACATGCATGGTTTACATTAAATCCTGTTAACAGTTTTTACAACTATCCTAAATCTCCCGATCCTAGGATTATTATAGTTATGTAATTTATTTATCTAAACTAAGTCACCTCTCCCGAGCAAGAATTAGAGATAGCATCAATTAACTCATGGCCAGTGAATTAAAAGCATTAAGGACATATATTGCATAAATGAGTTAAAAACAATAAACATCCATCAAATAATTCAACAATGCTCAAAGGGCTACATCAATCCCTAAGAAAACAAACCTAACTACTCATACAAGGTGTTACGATGTAAGCTAAGTCTGAAAAAGCCATTAAGAACAACTAAAGAAAGGGAAGAAAAGAGATAAAACACTATTGTCGTCGAAATCGCACATCCCTGTTACGATCTCCACGAGCTAAACCTTGAATCCCGCTCCTCCACTTTACTTCAACTCCCACAAAAGGTCTCTAGTCAAATTTAGGGCTCATATTGCATCAAATGGACTCCCCGAATCCGTAGCACAAAATGTTCTTTATATAAGGAATCTGTCGACAGCGTCTCGATGCTACGCAAGGGATAGCGTCTCGACGCTGTCCATTCTTCTGCCAAAAACAGAAAAGGAAAGGCAGCATTGTGATGCTGTCCCAAGATCTAGCCTACTACCATCTCAGGTTTGCCTCAAATGTAAGTCCCCAACTTTGATTCTTTTTGCTTCTTTGGCCTCTTTTAGTGTCTCGAGCACCCGATTAACTCCAATTTCTCGATTTAGCTCCAATAATTAATTCCTACAAAAAGAACATGAAAGTGCATTAAATTGGCCCAAAATCACTCAACGACTAACTAGAATATATCAGGAAATATAGCTCGTTATGCGCGCTATCAGCTCACCTTCTTCTATAACTAATCTAAGACTTTTTTTGGACCACTTATTATGTCTATAATCCTATTAAAGACCATGAATTGTAATTTTTGTCTTTTTTTTATTCTACTATAAAAAACTATGTTTCAATTATGCATTATGTTTTACAACATGCTTCTTAATTCGAACTTATCATTTCTATATCCACCTTATTACAATGGTAACATGTTCGAGACTGCCAAAGCGAGCTTAGCTCAGTGGTAATTGGCATGTACTCTCGACCATGAGGTCAGATGTTCGAATCCCCCCACCCCCAAATGTTGATGTACTCAAAAAAAAAAAAAAAATGCTCGAGACTATTGCTTAAACCAACATGAGATAAAACATTGTTATATAGCTCCAACCCAGTGAACCAAAAAATAAAAATAGAGATTAAGAAAAAAAGTTAAAAAAAGAAGGAAAAAAAGGTCAATCAAACCCAGATAGCCCTGATCGTGACCCCTATTCGTTCGGAAAATTGAAGCTCGCTCACCTTCTTCTACTTTAACTAATCTAGCTATTTTTTTTGGATCACTTTCTATATCTGTAATCTTATTAAAGACCACGACTTGTCATTTATGTCTTTTTTATTCTACTATAACAAAAAACTATGTTTCGATTATGCATTATGTTTTACAACGTGCTTCTTAATTCAAACTTATCATTTCTATATTCTACCTTAACCCGGTTGTAACATGCTTGAGATAATTGCTTAAAACAACATGAGATAAAACATTGTTATGTAGCTCAAACCCAATAAGTTAAAAAAAAAAAAAAATAGAGATTAAGAAAAAAAATTAGAAAAAAGAAGAAAAAAAAAAAACCAATCCAAGTCTAGCCCAACCCAACCCAACCTTGCATACCAAAGGCTTTAGAATCCAACCCCAAACACATGCTTCAACAATCTCAGGGTTAGCAATCTCCAAACAACGTCTAAAAGTAATCATTTTAGTCATTACCATTTTTTTTTTCAAATGAATAACATGACATTCGAAAACATGTATTAATGTTACAAATCAAGGACCAAAAGTTTAATTTTTTTTCCTTATTTTAATCATTATACTTTGAAAATAATCATTTTAGTCATTGTCACTTTTTTTCCTCATAGATAAGTAACACGACATTCGAAAATATGTATTAACACTACAACATCAACATGTATTGGAGCCAAGCCATAGCTAGAATGGGTGTTGGTTGAGGGACATTAAATAGTGGAGTTATAACAACACTACTAAAAATGGTTAATTTTTTTTTGAAAGTTTGAAGAAATTTGAAGAAATTTGAAGAATAAGAATGAGATTCGAAACTAACATTAAATATATCCCGTAAAGGAATTAAGCATGAAGAAAGGATTAAATCCATTTCAAAAAAACAAAAAAAAAAAAAAAAAAACAAAGGAAGGATTAAATCGGATTTGACGATTACTTGGAGTCCGGGCTCGTACAAATGAGACGAGTTTAAAAAGGTATTGTTGTACTGGTTTCACTCTCGCCGGTCACTGTCACTCTCTCGGCTTTGCTTTTCTTTGCTCCATTTCTGGGGACTCTCATTCGCCATCGTCAGGCCAGCCATCTTTCTTCTCCAACTCCACTTTTTCCGGCATTGGATTCTGTTTCCGGCGACAATCTTCAGGATAATATTGTACTCTCTCTCTCTCTCTCTCTGTTTTTTTTTTTTTTTTTTTTTTTTTTTTTTTTTTTTTTTTTTTTCTCGTGCAATGGTTGAGGTCTTTTCTCCCATGATTTTGGTTTCTTTGTTTTCTTAGCATGGAAGTATCTGTGATTTTTAGTGCATTTCATCGTTTGAATGGATTTCTTTAGAGCCTAGTCTGTTCTGATCAAATTTTGTTTACCCTCTAGTGACGCTCATTTCTTTGTTTGGGCGTTTAATAACCTGAGGCTCATCAAGAAAGCAAAATCTCTTATGCAGCGGAAGTCTTTATGTGCTTTTTGTGTTGTTCTGAGAATCTATTTCCGTTGCGTGAGCTGCATGGCTTTCGATTCTCGGATCATCTTTTCTGTTTGTTTTGTTTGTAGGGTTTCATTTCTACACCCTCGTTTTAGGGCTCTGTTAACGGATTACCTTTTCTTGCTCGCCATTAATCCTGGAAATGCGAAATGCATTTGCTCCGACATTTATCACTCGAATGTGTTAACTCTAGAAACCTTGTCCTTTTAGCGTTTTGTATCACCGGAACGTGTTTCGGGTTTCAGATATTTGTTGTTCATTGTTTTTTTCTTTTTTTGGTTTTATTTGATATCTGCTTTGTCTCATTATGGCTGGAGGAGTTATTCTGGGACTTTTTTCATGTATTTTACTGTCACTACTTATCGATTTTTTTATCTGATTGAGTTATATCTGTATATAATTAACAGGCTGCATAAAAATGAGTTCAACCAGAGGGCGTGGGAAGCCTTTTAAATCAGGCACCAACAATACGGTTGACCATTTGAGTCAGGGTGTAGCTGATGTTAGCCTGGATTCTGGACAGGCGGATGGTGATTGGGAAGTTTATGCCAAAAAGTCCAGGAACAAAGCTGGAAACAATATAAGTAAACAATGGGGTGCTCAGAGTTCTAGTCCTAAACCAACAGAGATGGCTCAAACGTCAGGCACGCGTAATGGTGGTGGACGAGGAAAGGCATCTGGTAAGAATTGGCAACCTCAATACCCTGATACAAGGAGAATGGCTGGACGAGGGAATACTAGGCCACAATCCAAGGCTTCGGAGATTAATTATGCTGCTTCACCAGCAGTTATTCGACCTCCTCTGGAGCATGGCTGGAATTGGCAATCTAGGGCTGGTTCCAGTCAAACTATGGGTTTGGAAGATACCCAACCTAATGACGAATTTAACTCGAATTTGAGTGACGAGAATGAAGAAAATGACAATGTTGAGGATAATGACGACTCTGATGATATGGAGGATAGTGATGATGATGTCTTAAGTGAGGACTTTGATTCTGATGCAAGCCAAAAAAGCTATGAATCTCGAAAGAAGAGCAGATGGTTTAAGAAATTCTTTGAGATTTTGGATAGTTTGACTGTCGAGGAGATCAATGAACCTGCAAGGCAGTGGCATTGTCCAGCATGCCAAGGAGGCCCTGGTGCCATTGATTGGTACCGTGGCATGCAACCCTTGATGGCACATGCCAAAACCAAAGGATCTAAAAGGGTGAAGCTGCACAGGGAGCTAGCAGAATTGTTGGACGAGGAGTTGCGGCGCAAGGGAGCATCTATTATTCCTGCAGGTGAACTATTTGGTAAATGGAAAGGTCTAAAAGATGAGGAGAAAGATCATGAGATAGTGTGGCCTCCTATGGTTATCATTATGAATACAAAGCTTGAACAGGATGAAAATGACAAGGTATGTTTTCAAATCAGCTTCTTGAAGAGAGGGCAGACTGGTGAATTATGTTTGTACATTTGTAATAAAAATGTTATCTTATATTCATGTTTGATATCTGAGTTTGATGGCCATTCATTTCCCACTTGTTGGGGGATGATTGCAGTGGATTGGCATGGGAAACCAGGAACTTATTGAGTACTTCAGTCCATATGCTGCTGTGAAGGCACGGCACTCCTATGGTCCACAGGGGCATCGTGGTATGAGTGTTTTGATCTTTGAGCCCTCAGCAAGGGGTTATTTGGAGGCTGAGCGCTTGCACAAGCATTTCGTTGACCAAGGAACTGATAGAGAAGCTTGGGATCGAAGGAGAATTTTGTTTTATCCAGGTGGGAAGCGCCAACTTTATGGTTTTATGGCCCTAAAAGAAGACCTCGACTTTTTTAACCAGCACATGCAAGGTTTCATCACTCTCTCATCTTTGTTGGTGTCTGTATAGAAACTATAGGTCCTCGAGTGTTTTTCTTTTCATGGTTTATTCTATTATGATTATGATGTGAAGTTTTGTTCACTTTGTGATCTTCAAAAATATTAAATAGGCAAATCTAAGATGAAGTTTGAGATGAAATCATACCAAGAGATGGTTGTTGATCAAATAAGACAAATGAGCGAGGACAACCAGCAGCTTAACTGGTTAAAGAACAGGGTCGTAAAGGAAAGAAATAAGGCCAAGGCCTACGAAGAGTCTCTTGGTAAAGTTTGTGAAAAGCTACGGAAGACCAAGGAGGAAAACAGAATTGTGAGACAAAGAACACTGATGCAACACGAAGAGAATAAAGAAGAGGTATGCCTTTTCAACTGGGAGCGAGAGAGGAAAATAAATTTTAGTAAGAGGTTTAAATGTTCTTCAACAAGGTTTGTCTTAAGTAATGCATTTTTGTTCTTTTTGACCAATGATGTTTTTTCCATTTCTTTTTCCTGTCGATGAAGATGCAAATGCAAGAACAATTTTTCAAAGATCAAATCAAACTATTGCATGAAACGAGGGACGAAAAGGAAGAGAATTTTGAAAGGTTGCAGCAGGAGGAACGTGAGAAGGTGAAGCAAAACAATGCTTCAAATGCAGATGAATATAGAAGCAGGTAATTGAGATATGTTGTTTGCCTGCCTACTACACCTGTGGCGAGTCATTCATCCAACGCCCATGAGAAAAACTTTTCATCACAAATTTCCTGTAGCTTTACTTGATTCTATTTCATTTTTTGCTTAGGGCGGAGGACGTTGCAAAGTTTATAAAGTTTCAAGAGAAAGAGATGGAAGATTTTGTAGCAGAAAGGGAGAAGCTGATAAAAGTTCATGAAGAAAAGATGGCAGCGATGAAACGGAAACACTGGGACGAAGAAGTTGAGCTGGAGAAAGAGTTTAATGCAGAACTAACTCAGCTGATGGAGAAGTATTCCCCTCAGTGTTCTAAAGATGCAGAAGCGCAGTCGAGTTGAGGTTTGAGTTGAGGCTATGATGAAGGTAATGAAGTGGTTTATAGGAATGATACGTAGTACTCTACAACTAGAACAGTGTTTACTGGGGAGAGTTGCGATCCATTTTCCTCTCCCCACTTTTCTTATGCTTTTTTCTTATACAATGGTATAGGAAGGATACTGGAAACTGTTGAACCTGTGGTTTTGGTTGCGCTTCTGATTACAGGATGACTCTACCTACTGATGGTATATGATAATAGCGTTTTGCCATTTTTTTTTTTTTGCCATTTAAAGATAAAGCCGCACCATGGGGGATAACTGTCCTGACGAATAATTGAGTTTCATATTTTTAGGGGTGTTCATAGGTCGGTCGGTTTTCCAGAAATTTGGAAACCGACAAATTTCGATGGGTGTTGCCAGCCGACCGACCGAATAGTCGGTTCGGTCGGTCGGTTTTTTTTAAAGATCATGAGAATTGAGATGAAGAACGACGGTCGGTCGGTTATGTGTAAAATCGGTCGGTCGGTAAATTATGTGTTTTTTTTTTTTTTTAAAAATGGTTTTTTATATATAAATATATTGGGCGGTCGGTCGGTTATGTGTAAAGTCGGTCGGTCGGTTATGTGTTTAAAAAAAAAATTGGTTTTTTTTGTATATATATAAATATATCGGTCGGTCGGTTATGTGTAAAATTGTTTGGCCGACCGACCGACCTCCTCAATCTAAGAACCGACATCGACCGACTTGGTCGGCTAATCGACCGATTGACGTCGGTTCGGTCGGTCGTGTCGGTTTTCGGTCTGAAGATGAACACCCCTACATATTTTAGGCAACACATCACAGTCACACCTGTGTGATATCTTCTGTATAAGAATGGATTTTTAAGTCGAAAATTATTTTGTAGAATAACTTTTTCTTTTTTTTTTTCCAACTTTTAAGAAGTGACAAAACTAGAATTTTGATTGTTATGGTCAATAATTTTGAATTAGGGACTCAAAATCTTTGACCAATTGGAAAAGTTATTGATACTACTAAAAACAACATAGGAAATTTGAATTTCAAGTCTCTTGATCAAGGATGCATGCTTATTACTGTGGTAGGCTCAATTAAGATTAGATTTCAATTTATTAAAAGGGTTTTCTTTTTAAAAATGCAAAAACAAAGAGTAATTGTTTTCAAAAAGAAAAAAAAAACCTTTTTATAACATATTATTTTGTAATATAGTTTTAAAAATTAGAGTTAGGCCTTGGAAAAAGGGTGATCTCCCAACTATTTTCTTCGGGTTTTTTTTTTTTTTTTTTTTGTTTTCTTGTTCCCCCTCTCCATCATTTTCCTATAACCGCCACTAATACAAGCTTCCCTCCAAGTTCAATTTTCTCATACGTTACTAAACTAATGTATACTATTTCTTTTATAAAGTTGGTGGGACTCACCAATTCTTTGGTACAGAAATTATGATGGATGTCTTTTAATCATTTAATTTCAAATTTGTCTAAATCTTCTAAATTTATCAATAATAAGATTTCATGCTATTCTTCTCTAAATGTCCTTATTTAATTTGGTAACTCTTATTTTATTAATTTATTTTAGTATTATATTTTTTTTTCTGTCAACCGATAAAGACAAATACGTAAATGTGCTTCCTTAACATCTAGTTGTGAGCTGACAAAAATATAAAATTATAACAAAATATACACTTTTGGAATAAATGGGCTACTATTGGCCCATTTGTGTAGTTACCCCCGAAATATAATTTTGGTAGATCCCACTTTTTTTTCTCTCCATTTTTCTTCATAATTTGGATAGATCTCACCATACATTTTCTCATAATTTATTTCTTTATTAATCTATATTTAATTAACAATGGTAGAATATATAGAAAATTTTATAATTTTTAGATAAAGAAAATATATTTTAGAAGAGGGTTAAAATATCATTTTAACCCTTTTGTTTCTTTTTAGTCTCTATACTTTCAAATGCCTAATTTTAGTCCTCGTACTCTCAATAAACCTTAAAATTTGTCTCTACAATACTTTATCGTTTATTTTTCTTAAAAAAAATTAGTCCTTATTAGTCTTCCTTATATGAATTTTAGAAAAATGTTTACAATGTGTTATTTCTTGTATAAAATTATTATTATTATTATTTAATCAATTCCGATAAAATTTAACTCTACACTTATAATAAGGACAAATTTTGAGTTTTATTGAATGTATAGGAACAAAAATGGAACAAACTCAAAGTATAGGAGCCAAAATGGTATTTTAACCTTTAGACGACTTACTCGTATAAACATTTTTTAAATAACATTTAATTTTAAATTATTGTATCAAAATTTATATATATATATTGAAATTACTAATATTTAAAATAACAAAAATACATGATACTTTATTTTCAACTTATTAAAATCAAATGAATAATATTTAATTTTAAATTAGCTAGAGTAAAGAGAAAGTAATTAATTTTCAAATTACCTATACTAAAAAAATGTCTATCAATTCAAACCAATCTTTCTATATTTCAACTTGAACATGGTTGGAACAATTTTAATATTTTATAATAGAAAACATGATAAAATATTTGCTACATAGATCAAACCTAGTAAACCATATCGTAAGAATTAGAGATTAAGGAAAAAAAAGCAGTTAAAAAGAGAAGGAAAAATAAAACAGTCAATTCAAACTCACCTAACTCCAACCCTGCACAACAAACACATGCTTCAAAATAACAAACCCAACCCAGCACACCAAACACAGACTTCAACAACTCCGGAGTTTTTTATTCCAGACAATGAATCCGATCGTATTCCAATTCTCAGTGTTTCTAATTCCAAACCAACGCATCAAACACCCCCTATTTATTTTTTTAATTGTTGACTCTTCCATACCCATTTCCCCCACATAGTTATAACAAAATTTGGTTTTCTAAGCCCTTCAATTTTTTCTTTTGAGTTCAACAATAGCATGAAGTAAAATAGAATTATCGACCTTTAGATTTGTAACAAAGACAGTTCAAATTAGCCTAAAGTACTCTCCACTTAAGCCCTTCAACTTAAAGACACTACACTCATATTCCAAATGTCTTTTTTTTAGTTCAACAAATGACAGGTGAGGGATTGAATCATTGACTTTTGAAATGGTTATTGTATTCAAAATGACAATTACATGTAAAATGAAAAGTTGAAATAATTACCAGTTAATTTTGTAATTATAATTTAATTGAATAATGAGTGATAAGAAGTTCAGAATTAAAATGATATAAGCACAAGAGATTAAAATGAATGAATAACCACCCAAAAAAGAAGAAGAAGAAGAAAAAAAAAAAAAAACAGAGAGCGTAAAATGAATAAAGTGACAATATGAGGGAAATAAAAGGAGTAAATTACATATAAAAAAAAGGTTACTTTTGATGTGGTTCAGGAAAATAATACCTTAATCTAAATTTTAGTACGTAACAATTTTTTTTTGAGTTCAACAACAACATTTTGGAGTGGAGGATTTGAACCTTTGGACTCATGGTCGAGGTACATGCTAATTACACGGTCGAGCTATGCTCACTTTGATAGTATGTAATAATTTAGCTCATATACTTTAAGGGGCCGTTTGGTGCGCCGAAATTGAATGGGTTTGGAATGGAATGGAATGGAATTTGATGCCCATGGGAATATTTTGTTGGAATCATGATTCCCATGCCTGTGTTTGGTGCATTGGATTTGAGTTGGAATTAATGGAGAGAGAAATAGTGGGACCCACCAAAATCATGAAGAAAAATGGAGAGAGAAATAGTGGGACCTACCAAAATGTGGTTAAAATAGAAAAAGAAATTGTGGGTCCCATTAAAATTAGGAAGAAAAATGGAGAGAGAAATAGTGGGACCCACCAAAATGTGGGAATGAATTGGAATCCACATGCCCACCCTTTCATTCCAACCCCGGCCAACCAAACAAGGGCATCCATTTCCATTCCAATCCAATCCAATCCAAACCCAGGAAACAAACAACCCCTAAATTTTTTAATGATTTAATCTCTACCATGAAAAATTCAATCAAAATTATGTGTTAATTTTAATTTAATCTTTTCATATACTTTAACTTTTCATATTAATGAATTTCTTTTTCCTAAAAAAAAAAAAAAAAACTTAGACCCCGTTCGATAACCATTTAGTTTTTGGTTTTTGGGTTTTTTTAGAATTAGGCTTGTTTTCTTTAAGTTTCCTTACCATGGTTTTCATTTTTGTTAAAGACACACTTGAATTCCTAACCAAATTCTAAAAAAAAAAAACAAGTTTTGAAAATACTTTTTTTTTTGTTTTAAAAAATTGGCTTTGTTTTTAAAAACATGGGAGGAAGGTAGGTGAAAAGCCAAAGAAACTTAGAGTTGGAAGTGATGTTTATAAGCTTAAAAACCAAAAAAAAAAAAAAAAACCCCAAATGATTATCACATGGGACGACCTTAATCTTTGAAGTTTACATTCATAATTTATTTATTATTTTATAAAAGCATATAATGCCAAGTTTATATGGGGGATTGAGGGATTCGAACCACAAACCTTGTGGTTATCAGTACAACTTTATGCCAATTGAGCTAAGCTCTTGTTGGCCTTCTTTTTAATTTAAGAATGCCAAGAATACAAAAATAGCAATTTTGGTGAGTGTTTGTATAGGTATATCAAAGTATATCACTGATATACTCCGATTAATCGTAGTTTATCACTAACTATCATTGATCGAAGTCTATCACGAACTATAATTGATAGATAATGAAATATAAAGAATGCAAGAATAGCAATTTATGGTGGTGGTCACGGAGCTTGTGTGCTAGGCTTTTAAAATTATATTGTTGATTAAGAGTCGCTTGTTCGTAATGGTTATTTTTGGATTTTATGTTCTAACTACCACAAGAGACTTAATTTTTTTTTGTTCAATTTATGATTATAGTATAATAATTTTGGATGAGTTTCTAATTACCAAGATGATTGCAATGGAAAGTAGTTTACTGATAGATTTCAATTATATTGATTTCTATTAGTAACAATCATTGGTAGACTTCAATTAATTGATAATTAACTGATTTCTATTAGGGATAGGAACTGATAGATTTCAATTAACTGATTCCTATCCTCGATAGAAAATAATAGATTTGAATTAAACTAATTTCTATTAGTGAAACAAGTCAATAAACTTCAATTAAATTGATTTCTGATAGAAACTGATAAACTTCAATTAAATTGGTTTCTATCAGTGATAGAAACTAATAGTCTTGAATTGAATTGATTTCAATCAGTGATAGAAACTAATAACCTTGAATTAAAATTTAATTAATTTCTATCAGTGATAGAAACTGATAACCTTGAATTAAACGGTTTTCTATTAGTGATTATCACTGATAGACTTAAATTAAACTGACGGATAGAAATGGATAGCCTTGAATTAAACTGAACTAATAGACTTGAATTAAATTGTTTTCTATTAGTGACTATCACTGATAGGCTTGAATTAAACACGATAAAAACTTATAGATTATGATTATCAGAGTCTATTAGTGATACACACTGATAGACTTCGATTAATCAAAGTCTATCAGTGTCTATCACTAATAGACTCCGATTAATTGAAGCTTATCATAAAAGTCTATCAGTATTTATCACTGGTAGACTCCGATTAATCGAAGTCTATCAGTGACTATCAATAATAGGGAATGATAGACTATCGGAGATACTAAGGGTATTTTCATAATTTAACATATTTTTTTTACTATTTTCGCAAATAATTTTTTTTTGTTATTTTTGCAATATTTTTGCCTGTTTTTGCTATCTGTGCAAAGCCCCCAATTCATTTTTTAAGAAAAAGTGAATTTAATACGATTATTTTAATAATCTTTTTTTTTTGAGAAGTGATTATTTTAATAATCTTAATGACTAAATACTTTACATATATGCACATATATGCATGTAAATGACGTACGATTAAATGAAATCTAATAACAAAAGTTGTAATTTATTTGAAGAATTTTTATTTGAAGAATTTTGATTTCTTAAAATACAAGTGGTACAAGAGGATGAATAAATCCTTTGACAAGAGAAGAAAAAAATATATATTTTTGGTAAGAAAAAGAAAAATAAGATTTTTCCAATAAGTGAAAGAAAGGAAAATAATTCATTTTGTTCATATTTTGTTGTGAGTTTGATTAAATTGGTTATAGCGATCCCAATTTGCAGCAAAGAACACAAGAGAGGGAAGCGAGCGTACCTTTGTTCGCTTCTTCTCCCCCAAGTACGAAAGTTTAAGGATAACTGTAGGTCGGTGGCTACTAAAGGAAACTCTGAATCGATCCACCTTCCAAGTCCTCATCTTGTTGCCCAAATTTACCTCTCCAAACAATTAAAAGATTTCATGGATGTTGGTTTCTCTGCCTCTAACGTACAGGGTTCAACAATTCACATTGTTGATTGGTGGCAATTCAAGACTTTTGGGTTTCTTCTCTTTGGTGATTCCTATGGATACCATCAAAGAAGGGAACTCTTTTTTGTGCTATTATGAGGATGAAAGCATCAATGATTACCCCTTCCCCTTTAATCCTAAAAAAAAAAAATCTAAATTCAATTAACGAAAGGGAAGAATTTGCTTGATTTTTATTAGAAATATTAAAAGTTAATTGTGTTGTTGAAATTGATTCTCTAGATAAATATTTTTGTTGAAATAGAAATTATAAAAAAAAAAAAAAATACAAGATAGTTGTATTGCAAAAAGCTTTTGCTTTCCAAAGCACGAAGTACAACAAAATTGGTAGGATTATGTAAAAATAACAACCAAAATTGGTGTGGAGAACGTATTGATAAGGAATTACGGGACACTACACATATCTCCACAATCGTATGATATTGTCCACTTTGGGCATAACCCTCATGACTTTGCTTTTGGTTCACTCCAAAAGGCCTCATACTAGTGGAGATAGCTGTCCTCCCTTATAAACCCAAAGTCATCCCCTTATCTAGCCGATGTGGGACTTTGGTCGCACCCCCAACACGTATCCTATGTTTTAAAATTATATCTATGTTTTTTCATTATTTTAAAAATAAAATTAAACAATAATGAAAACAACATTTTTATCGTTTTTGAAAACAAACCATTTTTTTGTGTTGTTTTCGAAAATTATTTTTGAAAAATAGGTTTACCAAACACGTTTTCATTGTTTTCCTCTAGTATTTTTTTTATTAGTTATTTACAAGGATTTCCTTTATCAATTAAGGCTCGTTTGATAACGTTGTCCGTTTTGTTTCTCATTTTTATGAAACAATTATGATTGATAACTTATCTTATTGTTTCTATTTTTAGAAGCATTTCTAAAAAAGGAACAAAATTTGAGAATCTCAAGATTCTGTTTTGATTTTTTTTTTTCATGTTTCATGTATAATTTCTCTCTCCCTCTCATCTCTCCTCTTCCTCTCTCACATTTCTGTCTATTACATCATGATTTCTTTTACTATTCCTTACCCCTTTTTTCATCATTAAATGCCAAAGAAAAAAAAAAAAATTCTTCTTTTCCATTCTCTATATATAGTTTTTTTTTTTTTTTTTTTTTTTTTTTTTTTTTTTTTTTTTTTTTACAATATGTGAGGGTGAGAGATTCAAACCACATACCTCGTGGCTATCAGTACAACGTTATGCCAGTTTAGCTATACTCTAGTTGTTCTTCACTGGAAAAATTAAATTGTATTAGTTTAAACCCCGTTTGATAATCATTTGATTTTTGAAAATTATGCTTGTTTTCTCTCAATTTTCCCAATTTTCATCTTTGTCAAGGGCACATTAGAATTCCTAACCAAATTTCAAAAACAAAAACAAGTTTTTGAAAACTATTTTTTTTTAGTTTTAAAAAATTGGCTTGGTTTTTTAAAACATGGAAAAAATGTATTACGAAAACAACGAAATTTGTAGGTAGAAGTAGTATTCATAAGCTTAATTTTCAAAAACCAAATTGTTATCAAACGGACAAGGTATAATTGATTGATGTGGCAAAGGCAAGAGAGGTAAATTGATTGTTAGAAGAAAAGAAAAAACGGTTCATAAGGAGGCGTACATAAATATGATAAACTAGTAGGTTTGGACGATTCGGGAAAGGAGACAATCTTAGAGAGTGAGAGATGGTGAAGACGAAGAGATTCCTGGAGAAAAAGCACAGTGACGATGAACAGAAGGTTGCGTCCGTCATTGATGGCCTTCCTCTCAGATTTTACGAACACTTTGTCATGAATGACATTCGCGTCGATCTCATCGAACCTGGTCGCATCGTTTGCTCTTTCAAAGTCTCTCCTCGTTTGCTCGTATGCTTCTTCTTCTTCAATCTGTTTTTGCTCGATTTGCACTCGCAATTTGGGGAATTCCTCTGTTTGCTTAATTAAAATTAGGTTTATTTCTCTGTTTACTGCTTTGAATTTATGTTCTATTGTTAAGAACGAGAACAATTCCTTGCACGGAGGAGCGACGGGGGCACTCGTGGATTGCATTGGCGCAGCAGCGATAAAGACTTTGGGCTCTACCGCTGCCGGAGTCTCCGTCGAAATTAACATCTCCTACTTGGATGCTGCTTATCTTCACGTCAGTTCCACTTTCCCCAATTTTTTCTGTTGATCACTTTTTTTTTTTTTTTTAATCTAATAGCTGATCCAGAAATTGAACTTGCCGCTCCACCTATTGTCAATCTTAGTTTCGACTCGACTTGCTTATTGAAGAGTTTTGGAAATAATTGTGAAGGAATTAAATATGAGTTAATTTGAGTTTGAAGATTGGATTGGATGGTTTGAAAACACGGAATTAAGGATTGTTCGGAATAACTTTCTAATTGCTTAAACAATTTTGAAAATCATTCAAAATAGACCGGGGAATTGAGTATTATAATTTTTTTTTTTTTTTTTTTTTTTTTTTTTTTTTTTTAATTACGATGTGTGTGTTAGTTTTGATATTTTTGCAATTCGACTAGCTTCAGTCAAGTGATCATCGATCGGTTGACATCGGTTTTGGGCTCAAACCGATGTGTCGGTTTTGTTTGGTCGGCTATAGTCAGTTTTAGAGATGTTTATGGAATTGACTGACCGACCATACGTAAAGATCGACCAGTTTCGGTCAGTTTTGGAAGTTTGCCAGAGTTGTGAGAAGATAAAGAATGAGAGAGGTGTTGGGAGAGAGATAAAAAAAATGTGTCAGGTACCAGCAAAGAGAAGGAAATAACATTGAAGTTAGTGTTGGATTCTAGCGTAAAGATGTCGTGGCGGCGATGAGCTCCGACAAAGAGAAAGATAAAATGAAAAATAGAGAGGAAATGAAACGAGGATGGAAATAAGAGAGTGAGACAGTAGTCTAAATTTGAGAGAGGGAAGGACAAAGAGACATGAAGGAGGTGAAGAGAAAATAAAAATAAAAAATAAAAAAAAGTTTTTTTTTTAAAAAAAAATAATAAGTGATGATTACGTATGATATATAAGTAATCATTACTTATATTAAAGTTGATAGACAAGACAAGAGACGTGAAAAGGGTTGCATGTATGCATTTTTTTTAAATATAAAATATGAAATTGGTCGGTTTTTGCTTCTTTGGGCTCACCGATGGACGAACTGGTCGATTTTTCTTGTGAAAAAATTAACTCCAACTGACAAAGCTAGAAAACCGACCAACCGATGTCAGTTTTCGTCGATTTCAGTCGATCGGCTCAATTTTTTCGTTCTGTGATACTCACCCCTAAATTCAGTCATTTCTTAATTTGTATCCTTTCCATTGAACCCATTCTATTAATTATATGCTACTTTGTTTTAGGAGGAAATGGAGATTGAAAGCAAGGTTTTGCGAATGGGAATGACCATTGCAGTAGTTAATGTTGAATTGAAGAAGAAAAGCAATGGTAAAATTATTGCTCAGGGCCGCCACACCAGGTATCTTGCCATCTCAAGCAAGTTGTAATTATCAAAACTCCTTTTAATATTAGGCCAACGTGAGCACAATTTAACTGACATCAAGCTTGTATCAATGATCGGTTTGTGATTCGAATCCCTCACATCCACATGTTGTCAAAAAGAAAAACTTCTTTCAACCTTTCTATATATATTCTCATAAAAATAAATAGGTTAAATGATTAAAAGTACCCCTAAACTATTGGGTTGATTTTGATAAACTATCATTAATCATATTATTGGTTTGTGGTTATTTCTCCTCTGTTTTAGTGTGTTTTCTCTATTTTAGCCTTGTCCCATTATATGGCTACACCTGTCCATGTATTCAGCTATTTATGGTGTACTGTTGTTGTCATTCCTCATAACAGAAATATACGATATTCTTCTTCTATCTGTGCTGTTCTATATGGTATCAGAGCCCTGAGCTCATCCTTGCATCATCTTCATCATGGATACAGATGGAGGTTCTTCGTCTTCTTCAGCTCAAATGACTCCTGCAATTTCCCCAAATACACCAACCACCACACCAGTCGCCACCCCTGTCCAAAATCAGCCCATCCCTCGCCCTCTTTCCCAAAATCCTGTTATACCCACCTTCAATTCGAAAGGTAAAGCTCCAGTACAAAATCAACATACCCAAGCTGTTCCTCCCTATAATCCAACATCTGGCTTCTACAATTATCCTTATCCTTCGACTTCACCATTTCAACCTCAACCTCAATCATTTTATCCTCGACCATTTTTCCAGGCGCCCTCGCAACCTTTTGCCCCACCGCAACAATTTCCTCCTACCCAAAACTTCTTTTCCCCAAACCCTTATCCCATCCTGCCACCACCCTTGGCTGTGAAGCTCTCAGATAACAACTTTCTTTTATGGAAAAATCAGTTGCTGAATGCTGTTTTAGCAAATGGACTCTCGGGTTTTCTTGATGGTTCGATTCCACCTCCACCAAAGTTCCTCGATCAGAATCAGACTCAACCAAACCCTGATTATATTGGATGGGAAAGGTACAATAGGTTTATTATGTGTTGGATATACTCTTCTTTATCTGAAGAAAAGATGGGTGAGATTGTTAACTTAGATACTGCATCTGCTATATGGAATTCTTTAAAGCACTCTTATGATTCAAATACTACAGCTCGTATTATGGGCTTGAAAACTCAGTTACACAAAATTAGGAAAGATGGACTGTCTGTTAGTCAGTATTTGGCTCAAATAAAGGAAGTTACAGATAAATTTTCAGCTATAGGAGAACCAATGTCCTACCGGGATCACCTTGCTCACATTTTAGATGGGTTAGGTAGTGAATACAACCCCTTTGTTACTTCAATACAAAACACATCCGATAATCCCTCTTTAGAAGACATTCGCAGCTGGCTTTTAGCCTATGAGGCTCGTTTGGAACGAAAAAATTCGGTTGATCAATTGAATGTAGCTCAAGCTAATATTAGTACTCTCCCTGTTCAACATGTTTCTCGTCGTTCTTATAAACCGCAGCCTCATCATTCCACTCCTCGTCCTCAATTTACACAGACCACTACCCCTGTTTCTTCTTTTCCCCCTAGCCTTCTCGGTAAGCCTCAAACATTTCAACCAAAATGGCCTCTCAATACCAATAAGTCTAGACCAAATGGCCCTAGGATTCAATGTCAGATATGTGGTAAATTCGGCCACACAGCCCTCATTTGTCATCACCGTACCAATCTTTCATATCAAACCCCCCCTCCTCAAGCATTGCTTCACTCTAGTTCATCCATTCCCCAACCATCTATATCTGATTCTGCTTCTTGCGTTTCTGCTGATTATTCCCATCCAGATGAGTCGTGGTTTCTAGATTCTGGTGCCACACATCATATGACCAATGATGCTTCTATTTTATGCAACCCAATCCCATATAATGGTGGTGAACAAGTCACAATCGGAAATGGTAAGCAACTTCCTATCTCTAATATTGGTTTCTCTTGTATTCCTTCTGTTTCTAAGCCTCTTCTTTTACAAACTGTTTTACATACTCCTAATATTACAAAACGTCTTATTAGCATAGCTCGTTTGTGTAAAGATAACCATGCTTACGTTGAATTCTATTCTTCTTTTTTCCTTGTTAAGGATCTTCGGTCCAAGACTACTTTTCTCCGGGGCACGCTTGAGAATGGCCTTTACAAGTTGTCATCCTTTTCTCCATCTGCTGTGTCATCCCATTCAGTTTCGCCTACTGCCTTTGTGTCTTCTGCAACTTTCACTCCAAATTGGCACCTTCGATTGAGACATCCAGCAGCTTCAACCTTGAAGCAAGTTTTGTTATCTTGTGGAGTCTCATGTTCAAGTGTCAAAGAGTTTTGTAATGATTGTCAGATAGCCAAGAGTCATCGTTTACCTTTTAATTTAGCAGAAACTAAGTCTTGTTCTCCTTTTCAGTTAGTCCATTCTGATGTATGGGGACCTTCCCCTCAAACTTCAATTAATGGAGCTCGATATTTTCTGTTATTCGTGGATGACTTTACTCGTTTCTCTTGGCTTTATCTTTTAAAATCGAAAGATGATACTTTTCCATGCTTTCTCAACTTTAAAAAGCTTGTTGAAAATCAGTTTGGTTTATCGATTAAATGCCTTCAAACTGATTGAGGTGGTGAGTTTCGATCTGTGTCTAAATCTTATCAAATCATGGAATTATTCATCGTCTTTCCTGTCCACATACGCCTCAACAAAATGGGCGTGCTGAGAGGAAAAATAGACACATTGTCGAAATTGGTTTGTCCCTTCTTGCTCATTCATCTTTACCTATTTCCCTTTGGAGTTTTGCTTTCCAAACAGCAATGTACTTAATTAACAGATTGCCTACTCCTACTCTTCAATCTAAATGTCCATACTTTATGTTGTATAACCGTGCTCCTGACTACTCTTTACTTCGTGCTTTTGGTTCCGCATGCTTTCCCTTCTTAAGGCCTTATAACTCAAATAAGTTATAGTTTCGGTCCACTGAGTGTTTATTCGTTGGCTATAGTGCAAGTCATAAAGGTTATTTATGCCTTGATCCCTCTTCTGGACGTTTGTATTTCTCACGACATGTGGTTTTTAATGAATCCATGTTTCCTTGTAAACGTTCCTCTTTTATTTTTGGTCCAGTTAAAAATCCCCCTCCTGATTGTTCCTTTTTCTCCCCAACTCCTTTTAATCTTGCCCCTTCGCCTGTGATGTCTATACCTCCTTTAGATCACTCCAAATCTCCTCTCCCATCAACCACTGTGTCATCTACGCCCACATACCCCCTGGCTTTACTCCCATCCCTTGTGACTCTGTTCACCACCATCCTGTACCTCCCACTCCTCTTTCCGCTGCCTTACCATCACCTAGTCCATGTTCTGCCTCCCCATCCTCTTCGTCCAATAGTTCCAGCTCCCTTCAATCCAATCAGTCTTCGCCTTCTCCTCCCCCAAACCAAGTTCAACTGCCTTCTGCTCCTCCTCAAATTATTCCTCCTACCAACATCCATCCTATGGTCACTCGGGCAAAATCTGGCATTACTAAACCGAAGTGCTGGATTGCTTCATCCTCTCCCCTTGTTGAACCTACCAGTTTTAAGATGGCTGTGAAACATGTTGAATGGCGTGATGCTATGGAAGTGGAGTTCAATGCCTTGGTTAAAAATAACACTTGGGCACTTGTTCCTCCCTCTCCAACTTATACCCTTGTGAGTTGTAAATGGGTTTACAAAACCAAACTTAAACCTGACGGTTCAGTTGAGCGATACAAAGCTAGGCTTGTTGCACGTGGATTTGATCAAACACAGGGCATTGACTACTTCGAGACTTTTAGCCCGGTTATTAAGCCAACAACCATACGCATTGTGTTGAGCCTTGCTGTCCGTTTTAGTTGGGTAGTCAAACAGTTGGATGTCCACAATGCTTTCCTAAATGGTGACCTTCTTGAGGATGTCTACATGGTTCAGCCCCCTGGTTTTGTTGATCCTAATAAACCTACACATGTGTGCAAGCTCAAAAAGGCTTTGTATGGTCTAAAACAAAGTCCAAGGGCATGGTTCATGAAATTGAGTGCTTGTCTTATTGACTGGGGTTTTTCAGCTTTGAAATCAGATACATCCATGTTTATTTTGCATAAGGATTCTGTTTTGGTTATTGTTTTGGTTTATGTCGATGACATTTTAGTGACTGGAAATTCTTCTGATGTGATTACGAATTTTATTTCTTCTCTGAACAAGCTTTTCGCATTGAAAGACCTTGGGGATCTTTCTTATTTCCTTGGCATTGAGGTGTATAGAGATAAAAGTTCTTTGCATTTATGTCAACGCAAGTATTTTCATGATCTTCTCCAAAGGGCTGCCATGTCTACTTGTAAGCATATTGCAACTCCTATGGCTGCTGGGACAATGTTGTCTGCTAGAGATGGTGATCTGTTACAAGATCCAAAGGAATACCGTAGTATTGTTGGGGCGCTCCAATACTGCACAATTACTCGGCCAGACTTGAGCTTTGTAGTTAACAAAGCATGTCAGTTTCTTCACGCCCCGACTACTGTTCATTGGAATCTTGTTAAGCGCATCCTTCGTTACCTTAGTAGCACCAATTCTCTCGGTTTGTCATTCACCTCATCTGGTCCTCTCTCTTTGTCTTGTCACACGGATGCAGATTGGGCAAATTGTCCCGATGACAGAAGAAGTACGAGTGGTTATTGTGTCTTTTTGGGGAATAACCTTGTTTCTTGGTCCTCCGCGAAACAGAAAGTAGTTTCTCGTTCAAGTGCAGAATCGGAGTATAGGGGCCTTTCTAACGCTGCTGCAGAGTTGGTTTGGGTTCAATCTGTTTTAAATGAATTGGGTTTTTCTCCTTCCTCGGCACCGCTACTCTTGTGTGACAACATTAGCGCCACTTACCTTGCAGCAAACCCAGTCCTTCATAACAGATCAAAACATATTGAAATCGACCAACACTTTATTCGTGAGAAGGTGCTAAGGAAACAGCTTTTGGTCCGGTATGTTCCCTCTGAAGATCAGTTAGCTGACATCCTTACTAAGCCTCTACCAACAGCTCGCTTTCAAAATCTTCGTACCAATCTCACGGTTCTTCCACGCCCAGTTTCGCTTGCAGGGGGATGATAAACTATCATTAATCATATTATTGGTTTGTGGTTATTTCTCCTCTGTTTTAGCGTGTTTTCTCTATTTTAGCCTTGTCCCATTATATGGCTACACCTGTCCATGTATTCAGCTATTTATGGTGTACTGTTGTTGTCATTCCTCATAACAGAAATATACAATATTCTTCTTCTATCTGTGATATTCTATAGGTTTCAGTTATACCTCTCGGTTTTCAAAAGTTTCATTTTAACCCTTGAAGTTTGAAGTTTGTTTCAAAATGACCATTGGAAACATTTTTCATTAAATTTATGGACTGGAAAATGATGTGTTTGCATGTGTTTTTATTGTTTTTTCCATGCATGTGTTCAAACATGTTCATATAAGCAACAATACACATGTAAACACGTTATTTTTCGTCCATGAATTTAACGAAAAAAAGTTTTCAAATAGTTTTAGAACAAACTCCAAACTTTAAGAACTAAAATAAAACTTTTGAAAGTTTAGAAGTATAATTTGAAATCAATCCCATAGTTCAGGAGTATTTTTAATAATTTATAACCATATATATATATATATACATATATATATATATATATATTTGACCTTGTATTGTCGTTGCTCGGCTCCATTCATGGCATATTACGTCTTGTAGCTTCAACCGAAAGAAATAGGGCAAAATACATTTTTGGTCCCTAAAGTTTGAACTTGATGTCTATTTGGTCCCTGAAATTTAAAAAGTGACACTTTAGTTTCCAAAGTTTGAAAAATAGTTCTAAATGGTCACTGAGTTAATTTGATCGTTAGTTGACTAACTGAAAATTGATGTGGCATGTTGAGGTGACACATTTTAATTGTGGTGGCCAATTTAATAATTTTATATTATTATTTTTAGATTACATGTCATTTTCTTTTTTTCCCGCTCTTTCTCATTCTCTCTCTTCCCTTATCTTCTTTCTCCCCTTTCCCTCTCCTCCATCCCCGTTCTCCTTCTACTGTCAATGATTTGTCGGAAGTTTTGATGGAGAGAAATGAAATGGGTTTGGTGACAGAGGAAGAAATGGAAATGGGGAGAGTATATAATAATATAGAGGAAGAAAAGTTGGAGGAGATCTTTAGGTTGCATCAAAGGATGCAGTATGTTGATGGTCGATTTTGGTCAAAGGGAACTCACCTGACCTTCACGTGCCACCAACGGTAAATTTGTAGATGAGGGGGGAAGACGTGACCTGCAAGACAGTAAACCTGCACACCGGTGTGGTGCTCGCCACACCGGCTCCGATGCTTAAGTCAGAAAGTAGAATGGTGGGGAGCGGAAAAGTAAGAGCAAGAGGAGAGAGTAGAGAATATAGAACGGAGTTTTGGGATAGAATTCGGATCCCCTTCTTCAGTGGCGAAGATGGGTATAAATACCTGCTCATCCTCCTAGGGTTTTAAGGGATTCGGAGGCGTTTTAGGTCAAACCAGGCGGAACCGGGGCGGCCAAAGGCGGTGGGGACCAAATGGAGTCGGACGGGCTCGACCCGCGCGAGCGGGTCGAGGGTCGACCTCGGTCGACCAGGGGGTCGGGCCAAAAACCCGACCCCTTCGGTCTTGGCCCGTCCCACTTGCCGGTTTTGCCTCCTTGGTCCATCTCTCAGCCCAATTTCTCCCCGGTTGTCCTTGTCAGCTCCTTGTATATCGGGGTGGTCCAAAATTGCCTATAACATTAAGCCCCCACTCTTGAATTGGGATTTGGGGTGACTTATTGCTATAAGTTGAGCTACTTAAGCCCGATTTAAGAGTAATGACCCTTGCCTTGGGCTGGCTTATGTGTAGCTTTGTTGTCATCCTGCAAAGTAGGACAGAAGTAGACACTCCCTGAATAGGGGTTAGATGAAATGGAAATGAAAAAGGGTGAGAGATTACAAAAGTGGTGTTGGTCGGCTTCGGCCTTGGGAAGAGGCCGAGCAGTTTTCTAATTTTGCTTAGGGGGCGTTGCCCCCGAACCCCCACCGGGCGCTCCGCCCCTGGTTATTCGGAGCGCCTCAATCCAGTTTCTAGTCTGCAAAAGAGAAGTTAGGGAAGAGGCTAGGATCAGCCTCGACCTCAAGCCCCTGTTAGCCTAAAATTTGGCTCCCTACATCCACATATCAGTTCTTGTAGGAAAATAATAAGAGAATAGGTTTGAACATGTAAATTTTAGTAGAACATGCTAAACCTGGGTGCTTTTTGTTTAATAGGGAGTGCATATCCCCTGTTACTTGCTTTTTGTTTAATAGAGAGTGCATATCTCCTCGTAGCCCCCAATCTTAAGTAGAACTTCACTGAAACATAAAGTATAGTTGAGGAAATAGGAGAATACCTTTAAAGTTTGACTTAGATGAAGTGTATGGACTCATGCCAGGTGAGGTGAGGTAGGCTCGTTAGTCCAGGCTCACATAATCTCACTCTGGATGAGGCGAGGTAGACTCGGTAGTCCAGACTCGCCTGATGTGAAGATACTCAGGCCAGAGGATGTGAGGTAGACTCGTTGGTCCAGGCTCACATGGTCTCACTCTGGATGAGGCGAGGTAGACTCGGTAGTCCAGGCTCGACTGATGTGAAGATACTCAGGCCAGAAGAGGTGAGGTAGACTCGTTGGTCCAAGCTCACATGGTCTCACTCTGGATGAGGCGAGGTAGACTCGGTAGTCCAGGCTCGCCTGATGTAAAGATGCTCAAGCCAGATGAGGTGAGGTAGACTCGTTGGTCCAGGCTCACATGGTCTCACTCTGGATGAGGCGAGGTAGACTCGGTAGTCCATGCTTGCAGGATGTGAAAATTCTCAAGCCAGATGAGGTGAGGTAGACTCGTTGGTCCATGCTCACATAATCTCATGTCTGGATGAGGTGAGGTAGACTCGGTAGTCCAGACTCGCATGTCTTGATGCTTGAGTCGGTTGCCTTGTGCACACTCCTGAATACTGAACTTTAATGGTGAAACTGTAGGGCTATTAATTAAACTTTCACACTTTGAATGAAGAAAAAATACTCAACCTATACTAGAGGCAGAAACAAAGTAAATAATGTCTAATTACATGATAGAATGCAATAAACGAAAAACCCTAAAACTCCATAAGTTCAGATTCAGTGTTGGTGGAAGTGTGTGCTGCTCGGCCTCTGCTCATTCTCTGGTCGGTCTCGGCCTGGTCGGCCTCGACCCTCTGTGGCTTGACTGCTTTTAGTGTAGTCCAATAACACTCCCTTGATTCCTTCTGCTCTCCCTTGACGATTCCCACACCATTCGGAGTTGGAAACTTCAGCAACTGATGGTAAGTCGAAACTATGGCCTTCATCTCATGCAAGGTTGGTCTTCCTAGGATTGCATTGTAGGCTGACATACAATCCACAACTAGGAAGTTTATCATCGTTGTCACTGCATTCTGTCCATCCCCAAAGGTCACAAGAAGTTCTATGCTACCTTCTGGGGTCACTCTCTCTCCCCCAAATCCTACAAGTGGGGTAAGGCTTGGCTTTAAGAGTTCCCTCCCTAACCGCATTGCTCTAAAGGCTGTTAGAGAAAGGACATCAGCTGAGCTTCCTCCATCAATTAGGATCCGATGGATTTTCACATTGGCTACAATTAGAGTAACCACCAGAGCATCATTATGTGGCTGATGAATGCTCGCTGCCTCAGCCTCAGTGAACTCCAAAGGGGGGGGGGTGTGCCTTTGATAGATGGACAGAATACATACCTCGATATTCTGGTTCAACCCTCGCTTCCCTGGCAATAGCTTTCCTCTTCCTGCTCGAACCTCCTCCAGCTGGACCTCCAAAGATGGTTCTGATCTCTCGTAGGGGTTCTTCTTTGTCTCGGCCATCCGTGGTCGGCCTCGACCCTAGGCTCACCGACGAACTCTTTCAAATACCCATTCTGGATCAGTGCTTCGATTTCATCCTTCAACTGAATACAATTCCTGGTTGAATGCCCGTGGTCCCGGTGGAAAAGACAATACTGGCTCTTGTCTCTTCTATCGGCACTCGACTTCATCCTCCCTGGGAATTTCAGGAGGCCCGTATTTTAGATCTCCATCAGTACTTGCTCCTGCGAAACAACAGTTGGGGTGTATTTCTCAAACTTACCGAAAGGATGTGCTCCTTGGTCTAGTTGGCCTCGGCCATTGTCTGGTCGGCCTCGGCCATGGTCTGCTCGGCCCCGGCCCCCCTCGTCGGTCTGCTGCCTTTTGTCCTTTTTATTGTCGTAGTTAGATGAAGAAAACCTCTTGTACTCTCGTTTCGACTTCTTTGACTTAAGTAGCTCCTCTGCGCTCATATACTTCTGTGCCCTAGAAACAAACTCGGCATAAGTTCGAGGTTGGCTCTTACCTATTGAATTGAGCAGTCTTTCGTCTTCTAGTCCGGCTGTTATGGCTACTAGGGCTGCTCCCTCGCTGTACCCCTCAACCTGTAGCGCTTCGTCATTAAAACGCGTTATGTAATCACGTAAGCTCTCACTTGGCTGCTGTTTGACTGTTAAGAGGTTGATGTGAGGCTTGCACAGTTCTCTGGCTCCCATGAACTGTGCAAGGAATGCTCGGGCTAAATCCTTGAAACAACTGATGGATCTCCTTTTCAGCCTCTCAAACCAGTGCCTGGCTGATCCTGCTAGGGTGAAAAAGAAGGCACGTCACCTGATTGCATCTGAAACGTCGTGGAAGTCCATCCAGCTTTTGTAGGTATTTAGATGCTGGATTGGGTCTTTCTTACCATCATACGGCTTGAATGTAGGTACCTTGAACTTCTGGGGCACCTCAGCTTTCATGACTTCTTCTGTGAAGGGTGGGTCGACTTGGTCGATTAGTTCTTCCATGTCTTGCCCTCCCGAATCCTTTAACTTCTGCAGGTCTCCCTGAGGATTTCCAAGATCCTTTAGTGTGTTTAGAAGCCCAGTCTTCCAAGGGAGATGGTCTTTCTTAGCCTCGGCCTCGGCAGCTCTGGCCTCAGACTCGGCAGTTTTGGCCACTCTGCGCTTTTCCTCGACTAGATTTCTCAGGTCTGTTCTGCAGCTGGTATTTGACTCAGGGCTCCTCAGTACTGTGTGCTTTGTGTGCTTCAGCCCCCTGACCTTGCTGGTTGCGCTGTTGGTCTTCTTTCCTCTAGACTCTGTCTCTGATTCATCCATGTACTCGACTGGATTCTTCCCCTTCTTCGGGTCTCTAATCAAGCTCCCCTCATGGAGTTTGGTGCTAGGGTCGGGTTTATCCAGGATTTGGAGTATTCTGGACAAACTCCGATTCATTCCCTTCATATCATCCTCAAGGGCGGAAATTTTGGTGTCGACATCCTCTGCTCGGCTTTGGCCTCGGCCTCGGCCTGCTTGTCTCGGTGACCCCTGGATGCTGTCATCGTCTCGTGACGCCTGCAGCTTGCGACTGCTTTTCGAAGTTTCTGGGTTTGGATTTCGGCTTCCCTTCTCCATCCTCTTACTCATGGAGTGACCGATATGCAGATTTGGCAAGCTTTCTTCCCCACAGACGGCGCCAACTGTTGATGGTCGATTTTGGTCAGAAGGAACTCACCTGACCTTCACGTGCCACCAACGGTAAATTTGTAGATGAGGGGGGAAAACGTGGCCTGCAAGACAATAAACCTGCATACCGGTGTGGTGCTCGCCACACCGGCTCCGATGCTTAAGTCAGTAAGTAGAATGGTGGGGAGCGGAAAAGTAAGAGCAAGAGGAGAGAGTAGAGAATATAAAACGGAGTTTTGGGATAGAATTCGGATCCCCTTCTTCAGTGGCGAAGAGGGGTATAAATACCTGCTCATCCTCCTAGGGTTTTTAGGGATTCGGAGGCATTTTAGGTCAAACCAGGCGGAACCGGGGCGGCCAAAGGTAGTGGGGACCAAATGGAGTCGGACGGGTTCGGCCCGCGCGGGCGGGCCGAGGGTCGGCCTCGGCCATGGGCCTCGGCCGAGCAGGGGGTCGGGCCAAAAACCCGACCCCTTCGGTCTTGGCCCGTCCCACTTGCCGGTTTTGCCTCCTTGGTCCATCTCTCAGCCCGATTTCTCCCCGGTTGTCCTTGTCAGCTCCTTGTATATCGGGGTGGTCCAATATTGCCTATAACACAGTATATGACTTCACCTTGAAGTGGGCTAGAACTCAATATCCAAAGTTGGAGGAGATACGAGAAGTGTTGGGGGCACGAACTTGCACATTACACATTCACCGGTGGCAAGGCGGTTGGTTATAGAAACTTATTTGGTGAAATTGGAGTTGCTTGTTTGTAATTGCAATTTGCCCCTTTTCATATACCCTTTTGCTCAAATATTAAGACTCCCCCTTCTCTGTATCTTTTTTTTTCCCTTTTTCAGATTCTCTCATCCTTTCAAGCCAGAGAAGGAAGGAAACAAGACAAAAAAAAAGAAAGTAACAACCGCAAATGACCCGACCCGACCCAGTTAATTCTGAAATGGGTCGGGTCGAGTCGGGCCATTTTGTCCGTACAAATCGATCCGGGTTGGGTCGGTTTTGTCCGTACAACCGACCCGACCCAAACATTTTACACCCCTATGCAATACCATGGACTTCAGCTTTCATGGCGGAAGGTAGTCACTACTTTATAAATGGAGTCCTTCATCTTAGAGCTGAACTTAAGTTGAAGTCCCTGAAGGCACAACAGATCCTTGACAGCAGAAGGAGAATGGGGATAGAGGAGAGGGAAAAGGGAGAACAGAGGAGAATGGAGGGGAGAAGAAGATAAAGGAAGAGACAAAAAGGGAAAGAGGGGAACAAAAAAGAAAATGACATGTAATCTAAAAAAAATATAAAAGTATGAAATTGGTCACCTCAATTAAAATGTGTCACCTCAACATGCCACATCATTTTTTCGTTAGTCAACTAATGGTCAAATTAATTCAGAGACCATTAGAACTATTTTTCAAACCTCAGGGACTAAAGTGTCACTTTTTAAACTTTAGGGACCAAATAGACATCAAGCTCAAACTTTAGGGACCAAAAGTGTATTTTGTCCAAAGAAATATAATGATAATAATGAATTACTTGAAAAAGTAACGCATGTTTCGACTCTTTGACTAATGTGAGGTGTTTTCCATTTCTTTTCCCATAACCAAGATGCAATTGCGAGAACCATGATGTAAAAAAAAAAAAAAGCGAGAACCATTTTTCAGATAACAAATCAAACGGAGTTGTAATCTTTTATTAAAATATATTACTTTTAAAACTTATATTATAGGGTAAAATACCTTTTTGGTCCCTCATGTTTCGGGTTAGTTTCCAATAGGTCCCTAGGTTTCAAAATTGAACAATCAAGTCCCTACTGTTTATAAAATGTTTCTATTGAGTCCTTGGACCGTTAATTTTTTAAACGGTGCTGACGTGGCAGTAACGATGCTGACGTGGCATATATTAAAAATATCAAAATATTAATTTTTGAATTAAAATAATAAATAATTAAAATTAATTAATAAATAATTTTTTAAAAAAAATCTCACTCTCTCTCCTCTTTCTTCCCACTCCCCGAAACCCCCTTCCTTTCTCCTTCCCTTCTCTCTCTTTCCTTCCTTTCGCCGGCCGATTGTCGTTTGCCGCCACACAGCCCACACCGCCGCTACCACCCGCTGTCGCCGTCTTCTCTTCTCCCCAGTCACCGTCGCCGCCAACACACAACGCCGCCGCTACCGCCCTCTCTCCCCCAATCCACAAACCCCCCTCCCTCTGTTTTCCCTTTCTCTCGCCGACTCATCCACTTCCTTCCCTTTATCTTTCTCTTTCCCTTCCTTCCGGACGACTAAACCCATTCCCTTTCTTTCCCTTCCTCTCCCCCATCTTTCCCTTGTCGCAGCCACCGCCCTAAACCCTAAACCCTAAACCCTAAACCCTAAACCCTAAACCCTAAACCCTAAACCCTGAAATTATTAATGTGGAAAGGGAGTTTTTTTTTTTTTTTTTTTTTTTTTTTTTTTTTTTTTTTTTTTTTTTTTTTTTTTCAGATTGTGAAGTAGGGAGAGGGATTTGGGGAAAAAGATGAGAGGTTATTTTTAGATGGAAGAAGATGAAAGGGTAGGTTGGGTTTTTTTAGTTTGAAAGAGGAAATGATGGGTTTGTTGTCTGTTGAGGAAGATGAAGATGGGGAGGAGGGTTTTACGGATTAAAGAAGAAGATGAGGGTGGGGGGGGGGGTTGAGGAAGAAGAAGAAAGGGTGGAGGTGGGTTTTTGTTTGAGGAAAAGAATGAGGGGGAGTAGGATTTTTTGTTTGAAGAAGGAGATGAGGGCAACGACAAGAGGTGGCGGCCTACCGGCGGTGAGAAGAGGAAAGAGGAAGAGAGAGGGATTTTGTGGGGGAAGAAAAACCAGTAGAGAGAGAGATTCGTGGATGGGGAAAGAGGAGAGAGAGTGTGAGATTTTTTAATTGTTTTATTTAATTATTATTTTAATTTTAATTTATAATTATTTTAATTTAAAAATGAATATTTTAATATTTTTAACGTGCCACGTCAGCACTGTTAAAAAAATTAACGGTCCAGGGACTCAATAGAAGCATTTTTTAAACAGTAGGGACTTGATTGTTCAATTTTGAAACCTAGGGATCTATTGGAAACGGACCCGAAACATGAGGGACCAAAAAGGGATTTTACCCTATATTATATAAATATTGTAATTTTAAATTCCTAAGTGAAGGTTGACTACAAAGGGCTATCTTGTCTAGTTGCCAACAAGAGCATAGTTCAATTGACATCAAGCTTGTATTCCGACCAAGAGGTCGAAGGTTCAATCCCCCTTCCCACATGTTGTCAAAAAAAAAAAAAAAAGGAAAATTTCCCGCAAGCTAAATAGGGACGAGGACAGGGAATGTATTTATCATCCTCGTTCCCCGCTTCCCACCCCATTTACTTATTATTATTATTATTTCTCTATATATAAATTTAAAGTTTTATGGTTAATAATTTAGAAAATTGGATAAGTTTGAATTATATGGTTTAAACATTTGAATTATTATTTATAGACAATTAGATAGTTTGATATGAAATATTATTTTGTTTTTAATAGGAGATTTTAATTTTTTTCCTTCAACATGAGATTTTTTTTAAAGAAAATTAGGGGTGTACAAAAAACCCGACAACCCGTACAACCCGGACTACCCAACCCAAACCGTAAGGGTTAGGTTGGGTTCGGATTTTTTTTTTATTTGGGTTGGGTTGAATTTTTATAAAATCGAAAATTCGGTTTGGTTCGTGGGTTGAAGAAATTTTGGCTTGATTTAACCCAAACCGAACCGAAAACACACTCACACATATATATACCATTTCTTTTTATATTCAATGTATGGTAGAGTGGTCTTGACCATTCTTTGTAATTGTAGTTGGCATGAGTTTGAGCCTTAAAAGTACCAAATACTTTTTTTTCTTATATTATTGTTTGGTGTTTTATTTATATATTATTTTTTAATGTTTTTTTATATTTCATTTTGTAACTTCTTTTTTTATTTAATCTAAATAATTTAGACTTTTATGTCTTGAGATTTATATTATAGGATTGTGGATAAGCATAAATGTTTTAAAAAAGAAATTTAAATAATTAAAAAATCAAAAAGAAAAAAAAAAGACAACCTGACAACCCAATCCAACCCAACGTTGGGTTGGGTTGGTTTTCCATATCCATTCGGTTCATTCGGGTCGACAACCCCGACCAGCCTGAATTTTCGGGTTGGTCCAAAAAATCCCCTCAACCCAACTCAACCCAACCCGTGTACACCCTTAAAGAAAATTAACTATTTAAATGAAGAATTTATGCGAATAATTGACTGTCTAATTGAAAATTATTGAATATTTTTCATGCAAAGTTAACTATTTTGAAATTTTATCAAAAGAATTATTTGATTCAATGAAGACAAAAAATAATAATAATAATAATAATAATTCTCTGCCGGGAACCTGATCCCTACAATTTCCCACGGAGAATTCCCGCCCCATCCCCTATACGAAATTTAACAAGGAGTTTCATTGGGATGGAGATTGAAATGGGAGGTGGGGATAGAGACATCCCTATTATCCATCCCCTTAAAAGAGACTGTTGCCATGTCGAGATTATCATTGGCGTCATGATATTATGTGGGTCAGTTGTACAGTGGTCACACACGTATTTCACCAACCTTCAGCACCTAAGTTCAAGTAAAATCAACCACTTTTTTTTTTTTTTTTTATTTTTTAAACAAACTCAACATGTAGAAACTACTTACAAATGACTAAGATGACTCTTAAAGAACTTGAAAAGCTCCTAATAGCAAGAACAACTTTCAAGGCTAAATTATAAGAAATACCCCTGAACTATGGGGTTTGTTTCAAAAATGCCCTTGAACTTTAAAAAGTTTAAAAAATACCCTTGAACTTTGAAAAATATTTAAAAAATACTCCTGCCGTTAATTTTGGATGGAAACTGTTAAAGTTTTAGTTTCAAAAATACCCTTGAACTTTCAAAAAAAATTTTAAAAATACCCTTATTGAAAAAATGTTTCTTCTTTTTTCCTCATCTCACCATAAATTCTTTCTCCATGAAAATTAATGCAAAACTTTGCTTATAAAGGTTCCAGATAAAAACATACTTTTAAATCGAGTTTTCTCTTTTGAAAAACGCAAGTAAATAAGATAAGTGTGAGAAAACAACATATATATGTATATATATTATTACCTTTTTGTTTCCTAAAAAAAATTATTTTCTTTTTCCTCTCTTTGTTTGTGTATCTTAGTTATAAGAAAAAGTTTATAAGATGTGTATTTGGTCAAATTTATAAGATTAATTAATCAAAAGTTTTATATATGATTTTGTTATTATTGATATCTCAGAATTGTTAGAACTCGTATACAACAATAGTTTCATTTATTTTTCATAACATGAATATAAAGAAAGCTAAGGGGTAATAGTTGGTGAGAAAATAATATTGAAATTGCTACCAACAAATGAAGTCAAGTACACATAGAATTTCAAGAACAAAACAAAAGTCATCTTGAAGTTTCGGTACGAAAATCTTGCCAAGTTCTTGGGACGTGTTGAAATAGAAAAAAAGCTCCTAGATTATGAATACATGAAAGATAAGTAAAGTTTCTCATTAATTTTCATGAAAAAAATAATTAATTTACAGTGGGAGAAGGAAAAAAAAAAAAAAAAAAGAAAGAAAAATTTTTCAATAAGGGTATTTTTGAATTTTTTTTGAAAGTTCAAGGGTATTTTTGAAACTAAGACTTAACGGTTTCCATCCAAAATTAACGGTAAGGGTATTTTTGAAACGTTTTTCAAAGTTTAGGGGTATTTTTGAAACTTTTTAAAGTTCAAGGACATTTTTGAAACAAATCCCATAGTTTAGGGGTATTTTTTATAATTTAGCCAACTTTCAAAAGTCGGAAGGGAGCTCAACAACCTTTTGATTAAACTAAAAAGCGCTTAAGGGAAGAATAATCATACCTAAAACCAAGGATGAAAAAATTGGCGATATTGACCGAAATATTGTTGATATCTCTATTTTCGTAGGTTTGATAAAAGATATGGGGGTAAAATTTTTCTTTATCCCTTTATCGCTGATATTGGCAATATATTGTGGATTTTTGGTAAATATCGACGATTAGTTATTTATTTATATCTTTTTTTTGTTATTATTTTACATTCTTGCGTGATTGTTGGGTTGGTTGAAGTTCATGAGCTCAATTTCATCCACGATAAATATTTTATTTTATTATTTTATTTTTCTTACTCCTTCCCTCCCTCTCCTCCATCCCACAAACTCCACCTCTTTCCCTCACTTTCTTTTTAATTTCACTTTTTTTTTTTTTTCTCTTTTTCTCTTTTTTATTTCTATTTAGGATTTACTCACATTTTTTCTTTTCTTTTTAGTTCTGATATTTTATGTTTTATATTTTTACAATATTTTAGCTTACATATTTAGTACATAAAATATTCTCTTAAAAAAATGACATGTTTTTGTTTTTGAAACATAAAAAAATGACATGTTTAATCCATATATAAAATGCATACGTTTTTAATATAATAATATAATTTTTAATTTATTAACTATAGTATAAAAATTATCTCTCTTTTTCAAAAAAAAAAAAAAATTGACAACATATCTTCAATGATTTTGATGGTTGCGTCTTGATAAATTTTTATTTCTTATTTTCTTTTAAAATTTGATATTATTTTTATATTAAAAGAAAAGAAAATTATTTTTACAAATCCCTTTTTTTCGGTTTGAATGAGATAGAAAATAACAGCACAAAAACTTTAGACGGAGAGGGAAAAAAACCGAGAGCCATAGAGCCACAACACTGATCAAACACATACACAATCAGTCATAGAGCACACATGGTGAGTCTTACACCACAAAAATCAGCCAAAAAAAAAAAAATCTAGAACACAAAAAGAACAAAAACTTAGTTAACTACAAGAAATTTAGTCTTGAGGAAGATATGATCAAAATAGGATCGTCTAGACAATAAGACAATCACTTAGTAAGCGATTGTGTTTTATTCATACAAGTCTATTTTAGCTATATGATCACTTGTTTTCATACATTTTTATTTGGGTTAAGTACCTTGATAGACCATTTTGTACCTTAAATTACATAAATGTCTAGTTTTGAAAAAATTATCGACTTTGTCAAAAGCCAAGCCAATATAGAGATTAATTTATGTGAATACCCATTATATTTCATGAAAATTCAGATAAAATTAAAATAAAAAATAAAGAGGGTTAATTAATTACGGTTGATATTTAAAAAATTCGCCTAAAATATCTCTTATATTTTTTTTCCAAATTTCAATAAAAATAATAATCATTAGTCAAAATTGTTCAGAGATTATCCCTCCCAAATTGATTTCCTTCATTTCTTCCATGATTTACTTTCCAAACCAAACAACATATCCTCACAAACACGATATTGAATCTCCCAAATTGATTTCTTTCATGATTTACTTTCCAAACCGAACAATAGATCCTCACAAACACGATTTTGTTTCAAACTTTTCGCATACACCATTCTTTTTCACCTCCATTTGCTACCAAATCGATTCAAGTCATCGTCGCAACTCCATATCTGATTATTTCAGGCAATTTCACATTGCAACTCCATGATTTTCTGATGCCATGCAACCAAAGATTGTCGTTGTTTTAAGCCATCACAACCAATCGGTTCATGTTGTTGCAACTACAACGCCAGCGCAACGCCAGTCGTCGGCGTCTAGGGTTACACCATTGCAACTACATTACATTTCGCATTCATCGAGATCTTGGGTTCTTTTAAGTCATTTGTGTCTTGAGTTCCTTCAATCCCCAACGTCTTGGGTTCTTTTCTAGTGTTGGGGTTGTTCACACGTAACTTCGAAGATGGAGACACGTGGAATAAAATATATATTTGTATTGATGTAATATGTGTGTGGGTGTACAATCTGTAACTTTAATCCTCTGATTCTCTCTCTTGTGTGTGATTGTGTTTCACTCGATGGCTTCGCTTGTTCTCGAGTCTTAAGCTTCAATTGATTCTTTGAGCTTTTGAAGTCTTGGAGTCTTGAAGAGTCTTTGGTCTTCAAGGATTGTTGAAGTCTTTTAGTCTTGAAGGGTCTTCAGTCTCCAAGAAGTCTTGGGGTCTTGAAGTCTTGAGGAGTCTTTGGTCTTCAAAGATTGTTGAAGTCTTCTAGTCTTGAAGGGTCTTAAATTTTCAAGAAGTCTTGGGGTCTTGAATTCTTGAAGAGTCTATGGTCTTCAAGGATTGTTGAAGTCTTTTGGTCTTGAAGGGTCTTCAGTCTTCAAGAAGTCTTGGGGTCTTTCGATCTTTATAGTCTTGCAGGGATCTGGACTTCAATCTTCAGAGTTCTTTCAGGAGGGATTTCAGTCTTCAGAGCCTTTTTGAAAGCTCCCAAAATTCTCTCATTCCTTTCTTTCTACTACCCCTCAAATGAGCCAAGGCCTTCTATTTATAGAGTTTTCAAAAGGTCTTTGTGGGCTTGGACCCAATTATTTGGTTTTGGATTTGATTTATATTTGACCAAAAAACCACATGGCCCAAATATTTAAAAGAACAAATTTGATCCAATTATTTATTATTTTTTTTAATTCATTGGTCAAATTAATTAATTTGATCAAAATAATTTAATTTTAATTAATTGATCAAATGGACATTTGGCTCTAAAAATTTATAATTGGCCAACTTTGTGTTCAAATTAAATTTGGAACGCATGTCCATTTATAATTGGTCCAAAATTTTATTATTTGTAATTTCGTCATTAATTTTAAATAATGACGTGACAATTTGTGATTGACCAAAATTTCTTCTTCAACACGGGTTTATAAAAATTATACATGGTTTTTTTTTCATGGCTTCTGTCATTGTGTACTAAGTTATTAGGGTTTAAAGAAATTATATAACATTTATTTTTATTGCTTCTAGATATCAAAACAGAGGATTTTGTAGTAAAATAGATTTAATATACTGTTAACAAATATATTTATGTTTATAGAATATATGTTCGCTTTTAGGGTATATTTATAAACAAAAGTAGTTAAACTATATTCATGGATTATATTCAAATGACTTTGGATTGCTTGGGGATAGGAGATTCACTCTTTCGATGCCTAAATCTTTAATAAATTCACCCTTACCTATGAGATGGTGGAATGTTGCAGTGCAGTCTCACAGTGTACTAGTGTAGAATTATATATATATGATGATTATATAATACTAGATTATTTGAACGTGCGATGCACGTGGTTTCCCTCTTTCTAAAAACTAAATTGAATAAAATAATTGAGAAATTAGGTATTATTGTAACGACCCGACTTCTTACCAGAGTCCTTTTGGGATCGTTACGACATGCATGATTTGGAGACCTTTTTAAATAAAAAACATTTTATAACATAAATACTAACTAAGTAAAAATCTCAAAACAAAACTTTTATTCGGGATCCCTAATTTTAAAGGTTTTAAATATTTTTAAATAATTTCCAAATTATAAACATACATGGCCTCTAAGAAATTTCTCAATCAAGTTTACAAATCAAATACAGTAAAACAGAGTTCTTAAAGCGGAAGAAAATAAAATATGAGGTTCATAGTCCTCTTATGGCTGCCTAACGGATTCTCATCAGTCGCCTTGCCCCTGCCCTTGCCTTTACCTGGAAGAAAACATTTTTGAAAAGAATGAGTATTTAAAATACTCAGTAAGTGACCCTACTGTTGAGGTTGGGTCACGCTTAAACACGTTTTAAAAATCAACAACAAATATCTTTTTGGTGGCTCTAAACTTTATTTTAAACTTATTAATTAGGGGATATACATCAATTTCATGCATATCCTAGACACATCAATTTCATATGTCTCCTACAGAGGTCGTCAATTTCACAAACCTCGACTTAGGTACATCAATTTCATGTCTCTAAGTCTTGTGTAGGCATCTCTTTAAGTACATCAATTTCATGTACACATTCGAAATTTAAGAAAACTCATAAATCATTTAAACTCATACATATAATGGAATTTTGAGAAACCACCAACTCAAGGATTTCAAAACATCTACAATTGCAAGCATTAATAATAAATTTCATGCTTTCAATAATTTTTCATAAACGTAAACATAATCAAACAGCTCACAGAGGCACATGAATTTTGGAAAATCAAAACACGCACTCCCAAATAAAAAGTTCAACAAAAAAGCTACTTACCTCGGCTTAAATATTATGAACATAACTAAATTAATTCCTTAACTCCAAGGCTTTTAACCACACAAAACAGAAAGATGCTTGCTGGTCGGGGTCTCAAATCCACCAATTGAATCACCAACACACTATTGGCCTTGAAACCATGAAGCAAAAACAATGGGTATTTAATTAAACCTTAAAATCCATCCTAATAAACTTGAATCTCAATTACCCACTCAAGATTTTGCCAGAATTTAAGCGGAGAACTTGACGAACGAACTAAACAATAGATGGGTATTAAACTAAAAACTAAAATCAAGCAAAATAACCTTCAATCTAACTTACCCAATGTTGGAATCGCTCAAAACCCCGCTCAAACGTCACCTACAGCTACTGGTCGGGTAACAAAGTCAGTCCAATTCTGTTAGTTCAATTCCAAAAACTTGGAAAACCTTGATTCGAAGGCTAAACTTCAATGGGTAATCAATTAAATGCTAAAACCAACCAATTAAACACTTAAATCAACTTACCCAAGGTTGAACAAGCTGGAAAAACGCTCTAAAAGCCCAAAATCACTTTCGTTCGCGTAGATGAGACCGTTGCTCGTCGGAAAACACCCAAAGAAGAAGACCCATGCAAAAACCAGCTGTTGGACAACCCGAATCGCAGAAAAAACGAGCACCGCCGCGACCTGCACTGTTATTGTGACGCTGCTGCTCCGTCGGAAGGAAACCCACAAAGAAGACGCTGGAGATTGCAAGCTGCTCGGAACGGCCGCGAACGACTGCTGCCAGCTGCTGCACGCCGCATCGCCATGAGTCGGGAATAAAAGTCCCCACGCAGCGGAAGCGCATCGATTGGACCTTACACCGTATATTAATTAACATTAAAATACCGTTACGAAAACTCAAACAAACTTTAAACATACTTTAAAGTTGCTGGAAAAATCAGTTTAAACATGCTAAAAAATAAATCTAAATTTATTTTCATGCTTTTCTAAAGAAAAGGGGAAGAACCGTTACAAACATTCGTTGTAGACTTGACCGTTCTTCGCCAACGATGCTCCAACGATCAAAACGTAGCAGCCCCCTAAGTTTCTTCGCTGGAAAATCCTTCTTGGATGACACAATAACCACAGAGGTTACACCAGTATGTCTCTAAGTCTAGGAGGCAAAAGACTTGTGGGAGTCTTTCTCTAAGAGGGAGGCTAGAGAGAATTCTAGGTCTTGTCTTGAGAGTCTAAGAGCAAGAGCAGAGTGTCATGGACCAATTAGGTCTAGTGTTCTATGTATAGAAGAGAGGCCATGAATAAAATATTCTATTAAATCAATCTTTTCCAAAATTGATTCAATCTTATTCCTTATTTAATCAATCATGATCAATCAATTCCATAAATGATTAATATTTTCCACAAATGACTAATTACTTCCATAAGTGATTAGATCATTTCCATAAATGATTAATCACTTCCTTAAGTGATTAATTATTTCCATAATTGATTAATTCCCGGTTAATGAATTCTTAAATTAATTAACCACCAATTAAATATCACATATTTAATTTCCGGCCTTGAATTAATTAACTCGTCCAAATAGATTTTAGGCCTTAAATTAATTAATTCATTATTTGAACTCTTTCAAACTTCCATAAATTTATATTTGAATTTTTTCAAATATTAATTTCTCTCACAATAATATATCAATATATATTATGTTTGTTTCCCTTAGTAAATTGAACATTTTCAATTTACATTTATTACTTAGTTGCCTCAAATTAATTTATGAGCTACCAGTGGGACCTAATGGACCTGCAGATCAGAAGCTCTAACGATGTGAGATTAATTGGTCAAACTCATTAACCACATTAATCAATATTTGTTAACTGTGTGTTCATTCCACTATAGACTCACAGTTGCACTCTTCTCACTACAGACATATTTTCTGTGTCCATGGATATAGACCAATATTGACTAGTTAGTCTTTCACGAGTGTCCGCAACACCAGCTGGGTCAAATTACCGTTTTACCCCTGGGTTACTTCTATTTCCTTAAGTATCAGTTCTCCTCTAATGAACAACCTGTTTGTGGTCCAACCATCAAACAGAAAACCCTCTCGTGCCATTGAGAGGGTATGACCCTTTGTTCAAGACTCGGAGTAACTACTTAAGGGAACACTCATCTACTTCCCTAAAGTCGGGAAGAAGTGAATTTCATCTTGTACGATTATGTTCCCAGCTCCCCATTCGGTCTTGTCCCCAAAATGGTAGGCTTATTGAGTCGGCGTATTGGCCACTCTCACCCATGCAAATCAAAGGACAATCTCTCATGAGCAGGAGTCCATAATCAACTCAGGATTAAGACTAAGTTGTCTAGGTTGTCCTAGTGAAATAGAAAACCAACTAGTTAACGGTGTTATAACCAGTGGTTACTATTTCGCGGTCCGGTCTTATGCAAACTCATTGCATAGGATACCCCCACTCGCATGTCTCCCACACAAACGCGTTGGATCGCAACGTTTGTATCAAATACAAAGTGGGTCGTATCCATAGTGTCACCAGGATAAAGCACCCAGTCTTATCCCTATACTATAGACCCTTTAGGCTGTTTCTTGAATAATGATCCCATATGTCGCTACATATAGTTTAAGACTCATATTACAACCCTGAATGTCTAGTTTATTAGATTAGGGTTATTTTTAGGCAAAGACAAATATAAAATAACTAATAACAATTAATGGAAAAATATATCAATATTATTTCATTAATATCCGGTCAACAGTTACATTCACTATCTACGAGTTTTAGGGCATAAAACCCAACAGCTACACCACCGGAGAGACACACGTCGCCAGAAGAAACACCTACCGCCGGAGTCACTGAACGCCGCCACCACAAAAGTAGAAGAAAGGGTGAGAGGGCTATTGTCGGATTCCTAAGGAGGAGAGGATGAGGGAGAAGAAGAAAAAGGCTTGGCTGATGGATTACCTAGGGTTTCACAACATTTAAATAAATAAGAAATTAGGGTTGGCTTGGCTTAAAGAACCTTTAAATTACGAAACTGCCACTCAACTCTTTTTTAAAAATTGAAAACCAAGCAAATATCCAATTAAACTTTATATTATAAATGATTTAATTTATCCCTTAAACCATTTGCATGAAATTAGCTCTCAAAACTTTAAAGTTGAGACGTTTAACTTTACCTCAAAATTCAAGACTTTGCAATTATTATATGATTTAACTTAACAATATACTTTTACTATTGAATATATATATTAGACTGTAGATGTATCATTCAAATATTTAGCATTTTCATGTTAAGATTCGAAGATCCGACTTCTTAGTTGAGTTATGTAATTGATGAAAGTTTCAAAATTATTAAGATTAGGCACAATATAATAGAGAGTAAAAAAAAAAAAAAAACAGAGAGAATGAATTAAGAAATGAAAAAAAAAAAAGAAAATGGAAGGAGCGGGAGAATCATAGGAGGGTGAGAGAGAGATTTTAGGGGAGATAATTTCATTTCTCTTAGAGAGAAAAATATAAAAAAGAAGAAGAATATAAAAAATTTTTATTGAAAAGGAGTAGAAGATAGTTTTTATAGTTTTAGGAAATAAAAAAAGTGAGAGAGAAAAAATATAAATAAAAAGGAGAAGTTGATTGTGTACCTCACATTATTGTTGAGGATGGGATGAAGATGGCCTTTTATTATAGGTATAGAATTTGAAGAGGTTCAAAAACCTTTGGGGGGTGTTTGGGGGAAAGGTTTTGGAAACATGGGTTTTGGAAATGGGGGTTTTGGAAATAGGGTGATTTTGGAAATCTATGTTTGGAGTGCTGATTTCTGAAGTCTGATTTCTGAAGTCTGTGTTTGGGGTGCTGGTTTCTGAAGTCTGTGTTTGGGGTGCTGATTTCTGAAGTCTGATTTGGGAAGTCTGTGTTTGGGGTCCTGATTTCTGAAGTATGAGTTTCTGATTTTTTTTAATCATTTTTTTTATCAATGGTATACAATTGTTCTAAAATTAATAATTTAAAATTACAATTCCACTAACTCTAGATATTGAGGATTTTAACTCACAATTTTGATAAAAAAATCCAAATTCTAAAAAACAAAAAACTCATTTTCTACTGTTCAATTTTTTTCCCACACTTGTTACATTTCTTTATCTTTGTTCTAAACATAGCTTGGAAGTCCGAGTTTCTGATTTTGGTTTTTTTTTCCAATGTTAGACAATTCTCCTAAAATTAAGAAATGTAATTGTTGTTTCCATAGATATTGTTATATTAATTATGTATATTACTAGTCTATATTTAATCAATAAGATTTTCCTAGCTAAAGCGTATAAGGCGTGACAAGAAACATTCATTTTTTAGACAAATGTCAAAACTCACGTTGGAAAAATTTACCAACTTATTAATTGTATTCAGTGAAAATGTATGTTGATTGCGTTGAAAACGACGTAAGTGAATGAGAATTTGAAAGAGGAATAGACAAATAACCATAGTCATTATAATATTACATGCATGAAATAGTCATCAATCATTGGTACACATTACACATACAAAATATTTCTTTCTACAATGCAGAAGTTTCCATGAAAACCAGAAAGATAGTGAAGCCACCCTTGAACATTAACAAATATTACACGATCGAAATAGTGGTTGTAGCAACAGTCAGTCATTTGTTTCTTCCAAGCACATTCATGCAATGTTTTTTTTAAAGGCATGGGCAGGGCAAGGAAAAATTCAATTGTCTGCACATCAGCGAGCAAGACATTCAGAAGTTGTTTTTTCTCTCCTTCTTCAAACTGTTTCATTTCTTCAATCTGCTTGACCACCAACTTCCGTCGAACAGCCTCCCATTCGTTTTTTTGTTCTCGCCAGGATGCGATCTTTTGAAGGCTGGTAATTTGGCTATCCATTGCAGTCGTCATGATCTCCATCATCTCTCTGTTATATGAAGTTCGTCTCCTACTACTTGATCCTGTTGATCTCTCAGCTGGCCCCACATTACTGCTGCTTGTGTAAGACACATCATCCACCAGATCGTCCGTAACATGTGGCGACATCTGATCGATGATCCTAATGGCTATGAATGATCGTTATACACATTACATCTATATTAGGCTCGTTATAAAATGCATAACCATGAATGAATAATTTGTTCGAAATTAAATAACATTGATTATAATTCTACTTTTTTACAATTAGACTTAGACACGTTCTTCTATTGTTAGTGACATTGGAAAAGAAGAATGCGTTGGACAACATTCAAACAATCGCAAGACAGAGGAAAAGTTACTGCAGAAAATTCAAACTTTGTTTGTCATATATATCAGTAAGTATACAATCAACCCTCTACAAAAAAAATTAGATTTGGGTTGACAAAATTACAATGAACAATAAATTATCATGGGTCATGGAAAAGTACATATTGATAAAATTTACGTGACGAAAGTAAGGACGGAGGATAGACTGTTTTGACATCAGCGACGTTCTTCAAGAAGATCGCGGAGGAATTGAAGCCTAAGGGTCGGGGGGATGGACAACATCATATTGGTCATCTTTGTGTCGGCGAAGAGGATACGCATAAGGGAGACTCTCTCGCGATCTGTTAGCTCTGGCTGAGCCATGAACATCTCTCCAACTGTTTCTCGCCTCTTAAACTCCCTGGTGTCTTATGTGTCTGGCCAGTCAGCGATTTTAGTGAATTGTGTCTCTTTTATGCTGACTGCCTGCCTCATTATTTCCAGGGCTTCTGCTTCATATGATGCTCTACTCCTCTTCCGACCCTGCGAGGAACCCGCTGTGCTCGGTTGGCTCGTGGGCATTATGGGGACATCCTCATGTTGGGTTTTATGCCCTAAAACTCGTAGATAGTAAATGTAAACAAATTGTATACTTGTTTCAATAAAGTGTTATTGAGTTTCAACAATAAAGTGTTATTGTTAAATATTGCACAATTTGACCCAAATCCAATAAACTAAGATCCAACGTTGTTTGTATGTAACTTGAACTAGTATGTGGGGACATACGGGGATCGGTGTTCAAGTAACAACCTAAAAGGTCTACAGTATAGGGATAAGGTTGGGTACCTTATCCTGTAACACTATGTGATACAACCCGCTTTGTATTCGATACAGACATATTGATCCAAAACGTCCATGTAGTAGACATGCAAGTGGGGGTATCCTATGCAATGAGTTTGCATAAGACCGGACCACGAAATAGTCAACCATTAGTTATAACACCGTTAACTAGTTAGGTTACTGTTTCAATAGGATGACCTAGGTAACTCAGTCTTAATCCTGCGTGTGTCATGAACTCCTTCTCATGAGGGATTGTCCTTTGATTAGCATGGGTGAGAGTGGCTAATACGCCGACTCAATATGCCTTCCTTTTTGGGGACAAGACCGAGTGAGAGGCTGGGGACATGACAAAACAAGAAGGAATTCACTTCTTCCCGCTTCTAGGAGAAGTAGATGAGTGTTCCCTTAAGTGGTGACTCCGGGACTTGAACAAAGGGATCCCGCCCTCACACTGGCCCGAGAGGGACTTTATGTTTAATGGTTGGACCATAAACAGGTTGTTCATTAGAGGTGCGCTGGTACTTAAGGAGACAGATGTAACACAGGGGTAAAACGGTAATTTGACCCAATTGTGATTACGGACACTCGTGAAGGATTGACTTACCGGCATAGGTCTACATCCATGGACACAGAAATGTTCTACATTGAGAAGAGTTCAGTTGTGGGTCTTTAGTGGAGTGACCCACAGTTAATAAATATTGGTTAACTTGATTAATAAGTTTAATCAGTTAACCTTATATCATTGGAGCTTCTGATCTGTAGGTCCATTAGGTCCCCCGGCTAGCTCGTAAAGAGTAATTAGGAATAAATATATCTTGAGAGAATTTGAATAGTTCAAATTCATATTGGGAATTAAGTTAATTGTATGAGATACAAATTAATATAATATATAGTGATGCATTAAAATATAAAGTCTAATTTGAGATTAAACTTTATTATATTGAGAGATTGATATATTTGAAAGAGTTCAAATATATGTCTAATTAAATATATGGTATTTAATTAGAAGATGAATTAATTAATTATTCAATTTAGTTTGAATTAAATGAGATTTAATTAAACTATAGACTATGAGAGAAATAAATATTTGAAGAAGTTCAAATATTAATATGAATTTGATTCATATTAAATTTATAGGATATAAGAGAATTTGAAGGAGTTCAAATTTTAATATGAATTTGATTCATATTATAGAATTAATTAATTGAAGGCCTGAAATTAAATATATGATATTTAATTAGGTAATTAATTAATTAACTAATAGAAGGTCTGAAATTAAATATATGATATTTAATTGGTGATTAATTAATTAAAGAATTAATTAATTAGAAATTAATCAATTATGAAAATGATTAATCACTTATGGAAGTAATTAATCATTTTTGGAAATGATTTAATCACTTATGGAAGTGATCAATCATTTATGGAAAATATTAATCAATTATGGAATTGATTGGTTATGGAATTGATTAATTAAGGAAAATATTAAATCAGTTATGGAATTGATTGATTTTAAATGAATATTTTATTCATGATCTTTCTCCTATAAATAGAACACTAACCTTAAGGTTTAGGAACGACAACATATGGCCACCATAAGACCCTCTCATATTCTCTCAACTCATGAACTCTAGGGAGAATTTTCTCTCTAGAGTTTTTGTCTCACAACTACGTTCCTAATCTCAGAGTTATAGCGGGGAAGATCAATTGGTGGTGTCCCAATTGTTGACGCTCAGTCCAAAATCAAGAAAAGCGTTAAAGTATTCAGGGTCGTCAACGGAGGTATGTTTCTCATCGCTTAACCTTTTGCCAATGCATTGGTATTTTGTAGAACAAAATTAATTTACGAACGGTCCAATTGCTTCCGCTGAACGGAATTGGGAATTCCAATCCTTCACCTCAAACTCGACGTCTGTGGCCAAATTTTCTACTGGAGGGATGGAGACATAATAATCATGTGTCCCCTGGAAGTTGGAATACCCCTCCGCGTCCAATGGGGGCTTTCTACAGCTTGTTCCGCTGGTACATCGCACCCCGATCCACTAGCCCGATCCTTGCCAAACACAAAGGCGGGTTCCTCGTAATGAGGAAATGGCTTGTTCAGTAGACCCTTTGCAGCTGAGTGGGACTGCATATACAACAGTAGATATTAGGAACATTGGAATATACAGGCATTAAAACAATTATTGAATAATGACCGTACCTTCACCCACTCATCGAAGACTTCTTTCTCTGCTACAATGCACTTATACTCTTCGTTCCACCTAAACCCACTGCATCCGGGACCCAACATATCGTTAATCGCACTGTACTACCTTTTCAACCACCATACCTTAGAGTCAATTGTGGATGTGGCTTCGATCGTGCATGTCAGGATTTTTTCTTTCAACATACGCTTGAGTCGTGCAAAGGTAGCCGGGTCTGAACGTTCCATTATCACCTCTCCAACCACCTTCATGTACAAGCTCCACGAGGCATTCAACCAATTTTGCCTCCTCCAACCTCGTCCATATATGTTTTGATTGTTTGTCTTCTCCTGCCATTCTCCTACATGCATATAGTAGTGTGTGACTAGAGTTCGTAAGTCTTTTTATAAATTAATTCGAGAGTGTAATGCTTTGGTTGGACAATGGAGAAGAGGTATTTAGCATGTAATTCGAGTTTGCAAGTTAGTTAAGAAGAGTAATAGTAACAGGAATTAATAGTATTCGATAGTCATGGTACAATAACACAAACTAGGTGGTTCAGATTTAAAAAATAAAAATAAACCCACTGTTCCAACAACCCACATATGGTTCAAGTACAAAAGAGAAAAAAGTCTTAGGTAAAAAAGGTGTTGGGTTTTATGCCCTAAAACTCGTAGATAGTGAATGTAAACAAATTGTATACTTGTTTCAATAAAGTGTTATTGAGTTTCTACAATAAAGTGTTATTGTTAAATATTGCACAATTTGACCCAAATCTAATAAACTAAGATTCAAGGTTGTTTGTATGTAACTTGAACTAGTATGTGGGGACATACGAGGATCGATGTTCAAGTAACAACCTAAAAGGTCTATAGTACAAGGATAAGGTTGGGTACCTTATCCTGGTAACACTATGAGATACGACCCGCTTTGTATTTGATACAGACGTATTGATCCAAAACGTCCATGTAGTAGACATGCAAGTGGGGGTATCCTATGCAATGATTTTGCATAAGACCGGACCACGAAATAGCCAACCATTAGTTATAACACCGTTAACTAATTAGGTTACTGTTTCAATAGGATGACCTAGGTAACTCAGTTTTAATCCTGTCTCCTAAAATAGCATATTAACTCCCATTAACCCACTTCATTTTAAACATGCTGTATTATGTGCATTAGGCGAAGTGTTATCCCTAACTCCTTCACTTAGCTAGCTACTAACCCTAACAAGGAGCTAATGTGATTTTGAGTATTCAGCCACCCTTGTTTTTCCCAAAACTAAAGATGACAGAGCAAAGAAATGGTTGGCCGGACGAAATCTTTGCTTAAGCAATAAACACTCTCAAAACCAAATTAAGAAAGCCAAGGAGCTCAGCTCCAATGTTTAGATTAATACAAAAGTATCCTAATCCTCACCTTAAGGTGATTAGTTCATGTTACAAGCTGAAAACAAAATAAAATAGCCAGAAAAAGTCATAAAGAAAACTAAACACAACTACTCAAAGTTTAAGAGAAGAAGAAAGAAAAACTAAGGGAAGAAGTCGCCGGAAATGGAAAGGTTGCTGAAGATGCTCCTTCTAAATGTCAGCTTCTCCTTCTTCTATGGAATCTCTTTCTCTTCCCTCCTCGATTTCTCCACACTGCCTTAATGTCTGTGTTCTACTCTCCCTTTTGGTTTCTTCTCCTTTTTATACCTCCTCACAAAATGTGGTTGCCCTAAAAAATATACTCCTCTCTTCATTGAATTCAGGGCTACATCAGCTTCTTTTCAGCAAGATGGTAGACTCCCATTGGATGAAAGAGCTGATTGTAATAAAAAGTGCCAGCTCATTTAATGAATTGATTTTTCCCTCGTGTGAATCACGTGCGAACTTTGCTCCAGAATTGATCTAGCAATTCCATCTCCAGGTCCTCAATCACTTCAACTCTACACATGTTGCCTTTAGTCTGCTACCAAAATGGCTTTATGGATCTGCACTATAAGTACACAAAATTTAATGCATTTCACCTTCAAAACAGTAGCAAAATATTAACTATTTCCTCAAAGATGATTCAGACCAAAGCATGGGATTTATAGAAGAAAATGCCAAAATATGCTAGCCAACTACTCACATATTAAAGAATCCACGCTAAAAGATAAGATAAATAACTCTTATACTAAGAGTTATCAAGTGTGTCATGAACTCCTTCTCATGAGGGATTGTCCTTTGATTAGCATGGGTGAGAGCGGCCAATACGCCGACTCAATATGCCTTCCTTTTTTAGGACAGGACCGAGTGGGAGGCTGGGGATATGACAACACAAGAAGGAATTCTCTCATTCCCGCTTCTAGGTGAAGTAGATGAGTGTTCTCTTAAGTGGTGACTCCGGGACTTGAACAAAGGGATCTCGCCCTCTCACTGGCCCGAGAGGGACTTTCTATTTAATGGTTGGACCATAAACATGTTGCTCATTAGAGGAGCGCTAATACTTAAGGAGACAGATGTAACACAGGGGTAAAACGGTAATTTGACCCATCTGTGATTACAGACACTCGTGAAGGATTGACTTACCGACATAGGTCTACATCCATGGACACAGAAATGTTCTATAGTGAGAAGAGTTCAGTTGTGGGTTTTTAGTGGAATGACCCACAGTTAATGAATATTGGTTAACCTGATTAATGAGTTTAATCTATTAACCTCATATCATTGGAGCTTCTGATCTGTAGGTCCATTAGGTCCCCCTGCTAGCTCGTAAAGAGTAGTTAGGAACAAATATATCGTGAGAGAATTTGAATAGTTCAAATTCATATTGGGAATTAAGTTAATTGTACGAGATACAAATTAATATAATGAATAGTGATGCATTAAAATATAAAGTCTAATTTGAGATTAAACTTTATAATATTGAGAGATTGATATATTTGAAAGAGTTCAAATATATGTCTAATTAAATATATTGTATTTAATTAGAAGATGAATTAATTAATTATTCAATTTAGTTTAAATTAAATGAGATTTAATTAAACTATAGTCTATGAGAGAAATAAATATTTGAAGAAGTTCAAATATTAATATGAATTTGATTCATATTAAATTTATAGGATATAAGAGAATTTGAAGGAGTTCAAATTTTAATATGAATTTGATTCATATTATAGAATTAATTAATTGAAGTCCTCAAATTAAATATATGATATTTAATTGGGTAATTAATTAATTAACTAATAGAAGGTCTGAAATTAAATATATGATATTTAATTGGTGATTAATTAATTAAAGAATTAATTAATTGGAAATTAATTAATTATGGAAATGATTAATCACTTATGGAAGTAATTAATCATTTTTGGAAATGATTTAATCACTTATGGAAGTGATCGATCATTTATGGAAAAGATTAATCAATTATGGAATTGATTGGTCATTGAATTGGTTGGTCATGGAATTGATTAATTATGGAAAAAATTAAATCAGTTATGGAAATAATTGATTTTAAATGAATATTTTATTCATGGCCTTTCTCCTATAAATAGAACACTAAACCTAGGGCTTAGGGACAACAACATAAGGCCACAAGAATGCACTCTTGCATTCTCCCTAGCCTCCCTCTCATATTCTCTCAACTCAAGAACTTTAGGGAGAATTTTCTCTCTAGAGTTTTTCCCATTCAAGATTAGGTAGTCCCACAACTACGTTCCTAATCTCAGAGTTATAGTGGGGAAGATCAAATGGTGGTGTTCTTCGTTGTTGCAGAGCAATCAAGAATCATTCTTGATTTTTAGAGACGTCAACGGAGGTTTGCTTCTCTTTTCTTTATTATAGATTTAGATCTAAATTTTGTATGCTTAGCCTTAAGTTTCTATAGAATTTGTTCTATGATTTTTGCCAATGTTATGGTATTTTTGGATAAACAAAATTAACTACGAATCGGTCCCAATTACGCTTCTGCTTTATCGGTATTAGGAAATTCCAAATCCTTTCAAAAGGTTCATTGAGATTGCCCCCACGCATTGAACATTCTGTTCGCTAGGTCATCTCACTTATGAGTCCATTAAGGGGATCCTTGAATGATAGTAATGTTTTCCCCATCAAGAGGAACGTGTTCCGACCCACCAATATCCCCTTCTTCTAACCCTATGTCTAGACCCATCTCCTGGGTGATGAGGTTGTGGAGTAAGCAGCATGCCGTTATGATCCGACACTGAGTCTGAACAGGGTAGTATGACTTCCCATGGAGTATCGCCCACCGTCCTTTCAGAGCACCGAAGGCTCTCTCCATGACATTTCGAGCAGAGGAATGTTTCATGTTGAAGAACTCTCATGGTGTAGTTAGTGCATTACCTCCCCCTCTCCACTCAGATAAGTGGTACCGCTCTCCTCTGTAAGGTGCCAAGAAACCCTCTGCATTGGGGTACCCGACATCACAAAGGTAGTAATATCCTGTTCATAAAATGAGGTAAGTACTGAAGGTTGACGTAAGTATTCCAAATTTTAGTTTGTGAGAGGGTTTCATACCCTTCGGTACAACTAGTCCATTTGGGAGTGATATTGCATCCCTCAGTACTCGAGAATCAGCAGTCGAACCTTCCCATCCCGGCATGACGAAAATGAATTCACCATTCGGTGAGACAACGCCCAACACATTTGTAGCAATGTCACCCTTTCACGTCCTATAACGGGGTCGATCAGCGGTACTGACATTTACCTTTATGTACGTACTGTCCAATGCACCTAAACAATTCTGTTTTGACATCGCATTACAAATGTGAGGAAGAGATTGTAACATCTTCACGATGTGTGTTAACATTGAGTATCCATACCTCGAACCATTTCCACCTCCCATCTTGGCAAGAACCTGTGATCGGTTCCAGTTTCTTAAGCAGAACTTCGTACAAACGTAGTACGACGCTTAGAGTTACGTTGAAGTGCCGAGAAACCGTCTCTTCTGACCGTGCAAACTGTCTTCTTATGACTCTATTCTTAACGTTGTGAGCAAGGATGTGTAAGAACATCGCAACCATCTCTTCAACGTCTACGATTTCCGTCCCTACCAAACCGGAAGTCGTCCTAAGCATACTGCATAGGATGGAAAAACATCTCCTATCCATCCTCGTGCTCTCCTGACAACATAGGTCGCTTTCACGGATCAACCAGAAGCAGACTAATTACCTTATCTGGTGTCTGATGTAGGGAGTTTGGTTTTCTATCCTAGGACGGCTGGTCATGAAGAAGTTAATGAGGTTGAATAATTGTCGTTGGGAGTCAGCCATTATGGAAACAAGTTCGTGTGGTGTTACGAAATCCATTTGAAATGCACTTATTCCTGGACAACATATAAACCATCTTTTATTTACTATTACAGAATCACCCATGATTACATGGGTATACCCTAACGTACTAAAGATAATACAAGACGATGTACGTTACAATAATTCCAATCACGAACCCTACGAACATCCTACTCATACTATAACATTTTCCTACATTTCGACCATTTGTCCTTACGGGTCGGATACGACACGCTTCATGTTCATCCATGAGGTTCGCTCGGCCACTGGTCCTCATTATGAAATGGCTAAATGCATACTCTGCTTCTGCACATGTTGCATAGGACTTGTGTACTGCTCCCCTAAACTGGTTTACTTGTTTGTGGCATTCAACCCAGAAAGTGTAAATTCCTGGGTTACGCCCAACAAACACGACATAGAATTTCGACTTCCCCATCATCCTATGATTCCAGAATGTACGAAGTCAAACATTCACCAATCGTCTATAATGAATACGTGTTTTCATTTTTTTTTCATTTCATGCATTAAGGGGTTCAACTTATACGAGTTATGGAAACATACGTTTACAGTTTCGTGTCTTATGCGTTAATGAATCACGTTTCCATGTACTTATTGTTGAATGAGAAATTTCGACCAATCACAAATTGTCACGTCATTAATTTAAATTAATGATAAAATAAATTCGGGATCAATTATGAATTTACACGTGTCCCTAAATTAAATTAATAGACATTAAAATTCGGAAAATCAAACAATGCCACTTGTCTATTATTGATCCATCGGATGACATAGGCCAAGTCCAATCAAATTATGCCATGTGGCAATTGGACCCGAGACTAATGTAACCGTTCATTGAAGAAATTGGGTTAAATTAAAATATTCCAGCCTTATGAAAAAATGATTGGATTAAAGCCCAAATGTAGCCTAAGCCCAAAAGTTAGGCCCAAAATCAACCAAGCCCAAGCCCATATGAGGTCCATCAAACTCTATAAATAGAGGAGACCACCATTCATTTTTGGGCATTCAGATTCAGACAGAGGCAGAGGGGGCAGAGGCTCGAGCATTCTCCCAAAATTCAGAGTCGTCAGAAGCCAAAGAGTCCAGAGAATTCAGAGATTTGAGATTCAGAATTCGAAGGATTCAAGACTCAGAAGATTTGTAGACTAGAAGACTTTAAGAAGAGATCAACAAGTCAACCGACCGATCAAGAAGATCAACAAGTCAGCAGGTCGATCATCCAAGAGGATCAACAAGCTAACATGCCGATCCAACAGATCAACAAGCCAACTGACCGATCAAGAAGATCAACAAGTCAGCAGACCGATCATCCAAAAGAATCAACAAGCTAACAAGATGATCCAACAGATCAACAAGCCAACAAGTCGATCCAACAGATCATCAAGCCAACAGGCTGATCCAAGAAATCATCAAGTCAACAGACTGATCATCTAAGAAGATCAACAAGTCAACAAGCCGATCCAAGAGATCATCAAGCCAATAGGCCGACCTAAGGGATCATCAAGCCAAAAGACTGATTCAAGAGATCATCAAACCAGCAGACCGATCATCCAAGAAGATCAACAAGCTGAAGGGAATTAAAGTCCCCACGCAACGGAAGCGCATCGATTGGACCTTACGCCGTATATTAATTAACATTAAAATACCGTTACGAAAACTCAAACAAACTTTAAAATAACTTTAAAGTTGCAGGAAATTCAGTTTAAACATGCTTAAAAATAAATCTAAATTTATTTTCATGCTTTTCTAAAGAAAAGGGGAAGAATCGTCACATACCTTCGTTGTAGACTTGACCGTTCTTCGCCAACGACGCTCCACGAACGAAAACGCAACAGCCGCCTTTGTTTTTCTTCGCTGGAAATTCCTTCTTGATTGACACAATAACCACAGAGGTTACACCGGTATGTCTCTAAGTCTAGGAAGCAAAAGACTAGTGGGAGTCTTTCTCTAAGAGAGAGGCTAGAGAGAATTCTAGGTCTTGTCTTTCAAGAGTGTCAAGTGTCATGACCAATTAGGTCTAGTGTTCTATTTATAGAAGAGAGGCCATGAATAAAATATTCAATTAAATCAATCTTTTCCAAAATTGATTCAATCTTATTCCTTAATTAATCAATCATGATTAATCAATTCCATAATTGATTAATCTTTTCCACAAATGACTAATTACTTCCATAAGTGATTAGATCATTTCCATAAATGATTAATCACTTCCTTAAGTGATTAATTATTTCCATAATTGATTAATTCCCGGTTAATGAATTCTTTAATTAATTAACCACCAATTAAATATCACATATTTAATTCCCAGCCTAGAATTAATTAATTTGCCCAAACACATTTTAGGCCTTAAATTAATTAATTCATTATTTGAACTCTTTCAAAACTTCCATAAATTTATATTTGAAATTTTCAAATATTAATTTCTCTCATAATAATATATCAATATATATTATATTTGTTTCCCTTAATAAATTGAACATTTTCAATTTACTTTTATTACTTAGTTGCCTCAAATTACTTTACGAGCTACCAGGGAGACCTAATGGACCTGCAGATCAGAAGCTCCACCGATGTGAGATTAATTGGTCAAACTCATTAACCACATTAATCAATATTCGTTAACTGTGTGTACATTCCACTATAGACTCACAGTTGCACTCTTCTCACTGCAGACATATTTTCTGTGTCCACGGATCTAGACCAATATCGACTAGTTAGTCCTTCACGAGTGTCCGTAACACCAGCTGGGTCAAATTACCGTTTTACCCATGGGTTACCTCTATTTCCTTAAGTACCAATTCTCCTCTAATGAACAACCTGTTTGTGGTCCAACCATCAAACAGAAAACCCTCTCGTGCCATTGAGAGGGTAGGGCCCTTTGTTCAAGACTTGGAGTAACCACTTAAGGGAACACTCATCTGCTTCCCTAAAGTCGGGAAGGAGTGAATTCCATCTTGTACGATTATGTTCCCAGCTCCCCATTCGGTCTTGTCCCCAAAGTGGTAGGCTTATTGAGTTGGCGTATTGGCCACTCTCACCCGTACAAATCAAAGGACAATCTCTCATGAGCAGGAGTCCATAATCATCTCAGGATTAAGACTAAGTTGTCTAGGTCGTCCTAGTGGAATAGAAAACCAACTAGTTAACGGTGTTATAACCAGTGGTTACTATTTCGCGGTCCGGTCTTATGCAAACTCATTGCATAGGATACCCCCACTCGCATGTCTCTTACACGAATGCGTTGGATCGCAGCATTTGTATCAAATACAAAGTGGGTCGTATCCATAGTGTCACCAGGATAAGGCACCCAGTCTTATCCCTATACTATAGACCCTTTAGGCTGTTTCTTGAACAATGATCCCATATGTCGCTACATATAGTTCAAGACTCATATTACAACCTTGGATGTCTAGTTTATTGGATTAGGGTTATTATTAGGCAAAGACAAATATAAAATAACTAATAACAATTAATGGAAAAATATATCAATATTATTTCATTAATATCCGGTCAACAGTTACATTCACTATCTACGAGTTTGAGGGCATAAAACCCAACAAACTCCCACTTGAACTAAAACACTAGTTAGTGGGATGTAAATGCAATAATCTGAAGCTGGAAATGTCATGTATATAATACAATGAACTAGGGCATCCTTATACCCATTATACATTTCTCCCACTTGCCCTAGATTAGATGGCATACATATCTCGTAGACCTAGACCCTCTAGATGACCCTCAAACACTTTAGCCGTGAGAGCCTTCGTAAATGGATCATCGATGTTGTGCTCCCAGGCGATCTTAGTGACGATCACATCTCCTCGTTGCACAATCTCCCGTATCAGGTGATACTTCCTCTCGATGTGTTTACCTCATTTGTGGCTTCGAGGTTCTTTTGAGTTGGCTACAGCCCCACTGTTGTCACAGTATAGTGTTATGGGCACGTTCATATTCGGAACCACTTCCAAATCAGTCAAGAACTTTTTGAGCCATACTGCCTCCTTAGCTGCTTCGCATGCTGCTATATACTCAGCCTCCATGGTTGTGTCTGCTATGCATCCTTGTTTGATGCTTCTCCACACTACTGCTCCTCCATTGAGGGTGAATACTGACCCTGATGTGGATTTCCTTGAATCCTTATCAGCTTGAAAGTCAGAGTCAGTGTATCCAGTAAGAATCAGATCCTTAGCTCCATACACAAGCATGTAGTCCCTAGTTCTCTGAAGATACTTGAGGATGTTTTTAACCGCTCCCCAGTGGTCCAACCCTGGATTAGACTGATACCTACTGACTACTCCCACTGCATAACATATGTCAGACCTTGTGCAGAGCATAGCATACATTAAGCTGCCCACAGCTGAGGCGTAGGGAATGTGTCTCATGTTCTCAATTTCTTGAGGTGTCTTAGGAGACTGTTCCTTGGACAGGTGTACCCCATGTCTGAAGGGTAGTAGTCCCTTCTTGGAGTTTTGCATCGAATATCGAGACAACATCTTGTCAATATACGTTGCTTGAGACAGAGCTAGTGTTTTGTTCTTACGATCCCTAATGATTTGGATTCCCAGAACATATTGAGCCTCTCCCAGATCTTTCATTTGGAATTGGGCTGCTAGCCATTTCTTAATGTCAGTGAGGTATCCTACATCATTCCCATTGAGTAGGATATCGTCTACATAAAGTATTAGAAAAGCTACTTTCCTTTTGTTGACTTTCTTGTACACACAAGGCTCATCAACGTTTTGGTCAAAGCCAAAAGATTTGATTGCAGTATCAAATCTAATGTTCCATGATCTGGATGCTTGTTTCAATCCATAAATGGATCGATTGAGCTTACAAACTTTTTGTTCCTGACCTTGGGCTATGAACCCTTCGGGTTGAGACATGAAGATATTCTCTTAAAGATTACCATTCAGAAAGGCAGTCTTGACATCCATTTGCCATATTTCATAGTCATAATATGTGGCTATGAATAAGAGAAATCTTATGGACTTTAACATGGCTACAGGAGAAAAGGTTTCCTCATAGTCAACCCCTTCCTTTTGGGTATAACCCTTTGCCACTAGTCTAGCTTTGAAGGTCTGTACCTTTCCAGCTGCATCTCTTTTTCTCTTATAGATCCATTTGCACCCTATGGGTTTTACACCATTTGGTAGATCTGTAAGTTCCCATACAGAATTGGAGTACATTGACTCCATTTTCAGGTTCATGGCTTTTACCCATTCATCCTTATCTTCGTCATTCATTGCCTGTCGATAGGACAATGGATCCTCAATGCCATCATTAGGTATGAAAACCTGAGTTTCAGTTAAACCCAAGTAGCGGTCAAGTTGTAATACAACCCTCCCACTGCGTCGAGGCATTCCCAACGTTTGAGATGGACGAGATGGATCTGAAGAACTAGTTCCTTCATCAACCCTTGTTGAAGGCCTTCATCAACCCTTGTTGAAGGCCTTCATCAACCCTTGTTGAAGGTCCAACTTCATCAACAACTCTTGATGATTCTTCAGTAGCTTCTCCTAATATTATTTTGCTGCGTGGTTTATGATCTCTCATGTGGTCTTCCTCTAAGAAAGTGGCGTTTGTCGATACAATCACCTTATTTTCTTGTGGGTCGTAGAAATAACCACCTCTCGTTTCTTTAGGGTAACCAAAAAATTGGCACAGTTTTGAACGAGGTTCCAGTTTCTTAGGATTTGTCACAAGCACGTGTGCTGGACAACCCCAGATGCGAAAGTGATGTAAACTAGGTTTACGCCCCTTCCATAATTCGAAAGGTGTTTCAGAAACACTTTTCGAAGGAACATTGTTCAAGATGTATACTGCAGTTTCTACTGCATACCCCCAAAACGAGCTAGGCAATTGAGCATAGCTCATCATTGATCGAACCATGTCTAACAAGGTTCTATTTCTCCTTTCTGACACACCATTCTGCTGAGGTGTACCAGGAGCTGAGAGTTGAGATTAGATTCCATGTTCTATCATATAATCCTGGAATCTTTGATCCAGATACTCCCCTCCTCGATCAGATCGAAGTACTTTAATAGATTTACCTAATAGGTTTTCAACTTCAGCCTTAAACTCCTTAAACTTTTCAAGGGCTTCAGACTTATGCCCCATTAGGTATAAGTAACCATATCTTTAATAATCATCTATAAATGAGATGAAATATTCGTACCCTCCTCAAGCTTTTACATTCATTGGTCCACATAGATCCGAATGTATTAACTCTAAGGGTTCTTTGGCTCTGTAACCTTTTCCAGTAAAGGGTCTTTTGATCATTTTTCCCTCGAGACAAGATTCACAAGGTGGTAGTGAATCATCTTCTAACTTGTTTAGAAGTCCATTCTTTACCAAACGACCGATCCTATCGATGTTTATATGACCAAGTCTGAGATGCCAAAGATGAGTATTGTTACTTGATGGAGAAATCTTTTGCCTTTTTCTTTGAGTTTCAGCAGTTTTAAATAATTCGTGATTTAAAAGTGCTTTGTTGTCGGTTGGTCTTAAAACATACAAGTTATTTTCCAATTTGGCTGAACAAATAAGTACACCATTTTTATAAATGAACGCTTCATTTATATCAAAAGTAACTGTATACGATTGTTCAATCAAACATGAAATAGAAATTAAGTTCCTCTTAATCTTGGGAACGATTAACAAACTTTCTAAAAGTAAGAATCTATTTTTAAAAAATAACTTCGCAGCTCCCACTGCTTTAGCTTAAATGACTTCTTCAGTTCCGACCCTGAGTGTCATTTCCACATCGTTCAACTGTCGAAAGGAACTATTTTCTTGAAAAGAAGAGCAGACATGATTAGTTGCTCCTGAATCAAGTATCCAGGTTAACTCATCATGTTCTACCAGACATGTTTCTAAAACAAGTAAATCAAATTTACCTTCCTTTTCCTTCTTTTTCTCAACAAGGTACTTTGGGCAGTTTCTCTTCCAATGTCCATCTACATTGCAGTGGAAACACTTGCCCTTGTTTGCCATAGCTTTGGCTTTTCCCTTGCTTTTAGCAGGAGTATTAGGAGCTTCCCCTTGTTTCCTTTCTTCTTCTGAGTTTTCTTTGAAGAAGTGGCTACAGATTTAGTTCCAGAGGATGAACCCTTCTCGAACTTTCTTTTAGAGCAAACAACGTTTGCCTCTCCTTCTATCTGTCCCTTGTTCTTAAGAAGAGACTGATAGAGTTGTAGCTCATTCAGGAGGTTAGTCAGGTTGAATGTTATTTTATTCATCATTGCATTGCTTCGGAACTGTAGAAAACTCTTCGAAAGAGATTCTAAGATGAATGCAACCTGACTACGCTCATCTATGACCGCCCCGTTTGCCTCTGCCACGTTGAATTGGACCATCATATCCAGGACATGCTCCCGAACAGATGTGCCCTCTTTCATGCGACAGCTATAAACGTATTTGAGAGTGTCATGGTGGAGTTGGTAGGACGATTGTCCAAACATCTCCTGGAGAGAGTTCATAATCTCCCTCGCTGTTACCATGCCCTCATGCCTTTTAGCCAAAACTTCAGATAAGCTGGCTAAGATATAGACGGGAGTCTTATCATTGGCCTTTATCCAGCGGTCATAAGCATCCTTAACTGCTTGGGATGCATTACGAGCAGGGGCTGGGGGACAATCCTCCATTAAGACGAACCGCAGATCATCGACAACAAGAATCGTATTCAGGTTCGACTTCCACGTAGCATAATTTTCGCCGGTTAATTTCTCATTTTTAAGCAGAGAGACAATTGAGGAAGACATTGCTGAAATTTAAACAAACAATGATCGTATTAGTTATCTTTGCCTTAACCCATCATACTAGCAAACAATTGCACACAATCCAATCAATTTAGCAAAACAGACAATCACAAAACCCTAAAACTATCGATTTAGTTTTGCAACTATGTTTCAGAGGTTTAGAATATCAGCCACCGAAGGGTGATCAGGTACTCCTCCTTTGAAATGAGACACCTCTCAGCTAATTCTAATTCCAGAATAACTCATATTCCTATAGACATTAGCCATCGTTTTTCGGTCAAGGAATTGTTAACACTTTTAACTCATCCTCGTAAGTGTAACCCTCCCACTTTCAGATCTCAGAGACACGCACCAACAGGCTACCGAAGGGAAAGACAACTGTTGGTGATTAGTCTAAGAGCTCCTATCCTTTTTAGGAGTTCATGATGTTCCGAATCCTATGACCAGACCCTCCGAAGGGATGGTTGCACCAAGACAACCTGCAGGCGGATCATAGGACTCTTACGGTGTGAACTATGGGCGGAGACCGAGGGATACGTTGACACGTGTCCCGCTCCCACTTACTCTAGACATTTTTCCCATTCACCTTGATATTGATTCATGCAAACACTTTCCGAAGGGAGGCCGCTCCTAAGGCGACTCGAAGCCGAGCATGAATCTCACGTTGTGAATATAGGGACGTAGGAGCAAAACTTTGATTTAAATCTTGTTTTGTAATTTTCCTCCCACTGAAAATGTCATACGGTTAATTTAGGGTTGTTTGACTTAGATAGTATTCGACTAAGTCAATCTATCTAAGTTTGATCCTATTATAACAATTATGGAAAAGATTCAATTGCAATCTTTTGGGTGAATTAAACTTCTTTTAATAAACCCAACATTGCAAGTCAACATTACTATGGTTAATTCAACTCAATGTTCGGGTCAGTTCCCAGGTAGGAGGTGTTCCGTAAACCGTCAACTTAAATACCCCCAGCCTTAGACAGAACTTTACCAAGAGAGTTCCCTTATAACCTCAGTAATGTAGGGTCTTTACTCTAAAGATCTAGGTGCATTAAACACTTTTAATAAACCTAGTGACATTGCATGCTAACATTTAACTATGATTAATTCAACTCCGGTATTCCAGGTCAGTTCCCAGGTAGGAGGTGTTCCGTAAACCGTCAACTTAAATACCCCCAGCCTTAGACAGAACATTACCGGTGGAGTTCCCTTATAATCATACCAATGTTTTTCCTACTTAGTCAATTAAAACTATTTTTAATTCTAAGTAAGAAAAGATTCTAATCCTATTAGAAAATGATCTAGGTCTAATTAATTTTAAACAATTTAAAATTAATCCAATTCATCCTATGATCTTATGTTTGCATGCAAATCTTGATTATAGATTGACGGTTTCTAATCATTAATATAAAAGAACTATTTCAAATTTTAATGATTAATCCTATAATCAAGAATCTAGGGTTTAATTCATTTAACAATCTCATTCAAATTAAATAATTAAACCATACCAATTGCATGAATAATATAACAATTATATTATTAACTATGGATGTTTCATGCTTCATGCAATTTTGATTTTCTTTTATTATAACAATTATAAGCCAATCAAGAAAATCAATCAAGCATGCTTCATTCATCACATTAAACATAACTATTTATATTTAATTTAAGTAATGACATGCTTCATGCTTTCCAATTTTTCATATAATTAATATACACTTATATTAAAAAAATATGAAAACAAATCTATGCATTTAAACATACATTATAACATTTTATAATATATAAAAATGCATGAGCATGTTTATAACCTAAGGTGGGATTAAATATTCTATAAGACATCCATAAAGCATATAAATAGCAATTGAACCGGTTAATTTTGGCCCCTAGGATAAAATAAAGCATTAAATTACATTAATTTAGCTAAATTCTATCCTAAAAAATCCTTGTACAACTCCGAAATTGGTCTAGACAGCACGAACCGCCCCGAACCACCTTGAACCGGCCTCCAAAATCACGAACCATGCCAAAAATTGGCTGAACCGGACCAAATAGGTCCCAGCCCAGCCGAACCGGTCCAAACCGAACCGGCCCCACCTTGAACCGCGCCTTTTGAAACCCTAATGCGCGCCTCCATCGTGACAACATCGAGACGCTGTGTTGATAGCGTCTCGACGTTGTGCGCTTTCCATGTCTGGTTCCTGCATAATCGAGACAGCGTCGAGACGCTGTTGAGGTAGCGTCCCGACGCTGTGTGCTTTCCTTACCGAGCGCCTTCGGTATCGAGACAGCGTCGAGACGCTGTTGCGGTAGCGTCGAGACGCTATTGCGTCTGGAGGCAGAATCTGGGCGATGCAGCATCGATTCTTCGATTTTGGCCTCGATTTCAGCGGCGATTGCTCCGTTTTTCATCTCATCAAAACCTATTCTAGACTCGGACTTACATAGGACTTGATTTTACATAAAATACCTGAAACACCGGGCCTTACATGATCAAAATCACATAAAAATAAAATCTATGGCCATAAAATTAACTAAAACAGTTCAACGCAAACCGAACATACATTATGCATAAATCCCACCTATTAGAGCCTATCGCAACTTTTAAAATTAATTAATAGGGACAGCAATGGCTCGGATGCCGATTGAAGGGAATAAAAGTCCCCACGCAGCAGAAGCGCATCGATTGGACCTTACGTTGTATATTAATTAACATTAAAATACCGTTACAAAAACTCAAACAAACTTTAAACCAACTTTAAAGTTGCTGGAAATTCAGTTTAAACATGCTTAAAAATAAATCTAAATTTATTTTCATGCTTTTCTAAAGAAAAGGGGAAGAACCGTCACATACCTTCGTTGTAGACTTGACCGTTCTTCGCCAACGACGCTCCACGAACGAAAACACAGCAGCCGCCTTTGTTTTTCTTCGCTGGAAATTCCTTCTTGATTGACACAATAACCACAGAGGTTACACCGGTATGTCTCTAAGTCTAGGAAGCAAACGACTTGTGGGAGTCTTTCTCTAAGAGGGAGGCTAGAGAGAATTCTAGGTCTTGTCTTTCAAGAGTGTCAAGTGTCATGACCAATTAGGTCTAGTGTTCTATTTAAAGAAGAGAGGTCATGAATAAAATATTCAATTAAATCAATCTTTTCCAAAATTGATTCAATCTTATTCCTTAATTAATCAATCATGATCAATCAATTCCATAATTGATTAATCTTTTCCACAAATGACTAATTACTTCCATAAGTGATTAGATCATTTCCATAAATGATTAATCACTTCCTTAAGTGATTAATTATTTCCATAATTGATTAATTCCCGGTTAATGAATTCTTTAATTAATTAACCACCAATTAAATATCACATATTTAATTCCCAGCCTAGAATTAATTAATTTGCCCAAACACATTTTAGGCCTTAAATTAATTAATTCATTATTTGAACTCTTTCAAAACTTCCATAAATTTATTTTTGAACTTTTCAAATATTAATTTCTCTCATAATAATATATCAATATATATTATATTTGTTTCCCTTAATAAATTGAACATTTTCAATTTACTTTTATTACTTAGTTGCCTCAGATTACTTTACGAGCTACCAGGGAGACCTAATGGACCTGCAGATCAGAAGCTCCAACGATGTGAGATTAATTGGTCAAACTCATTAACCACATTAATCAATATTCGTTAACTGTGTGTACATTCCACTATAGACTCACAGTTGCACTCTTCTCACTGCAGACATATTTTCTGTGTCCACGGATCTAGACCAATATCGACTAGTTAGTCCTTCACGAGTGTCCGTAACACCAGCTGGGTCAAATTACCGTTTTACCCATGGGTTACCTCTATTTCCTTAAGTACCAATTCTCCTCTAATGAACAACCTGTTTGTGGTCCAACCATCAAACAGAAAACCCTCTCGTGCCATTGAGAGGGTAGGGCCCTTTGTTCAAGACTTGGAGTAACCACTTAAGGGAACACTCATCTGCTTCCCTAAAGTCGGGAAGGAGTGAATTCCATCTTGTACGATTATGTTCCCAGCTCTCCATTCGGTCTTGTCCCCAAAGTGGTAGGCTTATTGAGTTGGCGTATTGGCCACTCTCACCCATACAAATCAAAGGACAATCTCTCATGAGCAGGAGTCCATAATCAACTCAGGATTAAGACTAAGTTGTCTAGGTCGTCCTAGTGAAATAGAAAACCAACTAGTTAACGGTGTTATAACCAGTGGTTACTATTTCGCGGTCCGGTCTTATGCAAACTCATTGCATAGGATTCCCCCACTCGCATGTCTCTTACACGAACGCGTTGGATCGCAGCGTTTGTATCAAATACAAAGTGGGTCGTATCCATAGTGTCACCAGGATAAGGCACCCAGTCTTATCCCTATACTATAGACCCTTTAGGCTGTTTCTTGAACAATGATCCCATATGTCGCTACATATAGTTCAAGACTCATATTACAACCTTGGATGTCTAGTTTATTGGATTAGGGTTATTATTAGACAAAGACAAATATAAAATAACTAATAACAATTAATGGAAAAATATATCAATATTATTTCATTAATATCCGGTCAACAGTTACATTCACTATCTACGAGTTTTAGGGCATAAAACCCAACACAAGCCAACAAGCTAATCCAAGAGATCGTCAAGCGAACAGGCCGATCCAAGAGATCATCAACCTAGTTGGCCGATCATCCAAGAAGCTCAACAAACCGGCCCAAGAAGATCAACAAGCTAGAGACCACAGTTTACATACTTGTGAGAAAGAATTAGAGGATTAACATTAGAGATTGTACACCCACACGAATATTACATCAATACAAATACATATTTATTCCACGTGTCTCCATCTTCGAAGTTACTTGTGAACACTTATAGTTTTCATTCTTTAGTGTTTAGGGTAACGGTTTCATTCTTTAGGGTTTAGGCTTTCATTGTTTTAGGGTTTAGGGTTTAGGGTTTAAGGTTTAGGGTAGGGTAGGGTAAGGGTTTCATTTTTTAGGGTTTAGGGTTTCATTATTTTAGGCTTTAGTGTTTAGAGTTTAGGGTTTATGGTATAGAGTATAGGGTTTAGGGTTTAAGGGTTTAATTGCTTTAGGGTTTAGGGGTTACAATTTTGAGTTTTATGTCTTTATCTAATCATTGATTTAATGTTTGGTAGTTTTAGGGTCTAACATCTTATTTTGTAGGGTATACAGTTTCCATGATTGAACAATGTAATACTGAATACATAAGATATAACATTATGCAATTTAATGTACATGACAAAGTGCATTCAAAGAATTTCTAACTAAGCCAACATTTGCTAAAACATTTGGTCAAACATATACATCAATTTCCTTGAGGAAGCGATAATTTAAAATGGTATATTTCATAACATTAATCTATATTTATTTATCCAAAATTTTATTCAATTTGACCAATTTGAAAAATTTTATTCAATTTGACCAATTTTATCCAAATCTAACCAATTTTATCCAAATCTGACCAATTTGAGCAATCTATAAAAATTATTTATTTTTTTTCCCTTTTGAATTTTCCTACCTTAAAAACCAAGATATTTTATAAGGTATGTTTCATCGTTTTGAAAATACGGATTTCATACTTTGGCCAACTATTTTCAATACATTATTCTTTTGTACCATTTCGAATTTGACAAAATTAATTTCCGTAGGAATGAAGTTAACGACCGTAATTTTTAAAATTTCAACTTCCATTAAACGGTTTTTTTAAAAGCTACATTTTTTTAATCTAAAATTCACATTTCAAAATACGGTTTATTATTAGATTATCTTTGTTACGAAGCTCACACTTGGAGAAGTAATTTCATGATCAAAACAGTAAAACATAGTGTTGGCATAGAAATTTTCCAACCAATTAGAAATTGCCACGTCATTATTTAATTTTGGGGTGTCACGAATTAATCATATCTCAAAATTAATTATGAAAAAAATAAGAAAGGCCACGTGTCCTTTTGCGGTCGTCTAATTGTGTTAACGGTCTTGATCGAATCCAACGATGATTAAACTCAAGATCAAATGATCATTTAGCCTAAAAAATTCAATTTAGCCTAAAGTTTATAAAATTAAATTAAAATATGATTAAGTTTAGGTTAAATTGGGTTCAATTTAAACCCAAAGTTATTAAGATAATTGGGCTTGAAGCCCAAAAATTCATCCAGGCCCATGGATGGGCCCAAGTCCAATTTAAGCCCAAGCCCATTAAAGCCGTTGGGAAACTCTATAAATAGGAGTCTTTGGCTCATTTGGAAGAGGGGCAGAAGATTGAAGCTCTCAGAAGACTCTGAAGACTGAAGCTCTGATCCTCCTACAAGATTTGAAGACTGAAGCTCCATCCCTTCTACAAGATTTGAAGATTGAAGCTCCATTCCTCCTGCAAGAATCTTGAAGATTGAAGTCCAGATCCTGCTGCAAGACTCTGAAGATCGAAGCTTCTGTAAAGTTCAAAAGCTTGAAGCTTCCTCCAAGACTCTGAAGACTGAAGCCTCTGCAAGCTTCAGAAGATCAAAGCTCTATACAAGATCTTGAAGATTTAGAAGATTGAAACTCTCTACAAGATCCTGAAGATTGAAGCTCCAATCCTCCTACAAGACTTTGAAGACCAAAATCCAGATTTTCCTGCAAGCTTGAAGATTGAAGTGAAGTCATCTAAAGACTGAAGACTTGAAGCCTGAAGTCTACTTCAATCATCCAGGAGAATCCTTCAAAGGTGAACAAACCTTCAAGACTCCGAAGATTAAAGTTTTTTTTGAAGACTTTGTAGATCAAAGCTACCTTGAGAGAAGGCATCAAAGGAGTGTAACTAGAGACTGTATTCCACAATTACTTATACATAGAAATCAATATACAAGAAGTCTTTTCACGAATTAAATTTTCTCTTCGAAAATCTCGTGTGAACAGTTTGGCACGCCCAGTGGGACCTCTCTACCTTTCATCTCTTTCTCTCATCCAGGATCTACAAAAAAAAAAAAAAAAACAAAAAAGAAGTTCTAAAGAAGCGATGGCATCCAAGAAAGCTGCTTCCAAGACTTCAAGCGACTCATACGTGGGACCAATTACTCGCGAACGCTCCAAAGAAATTCAAAAGTTAGAAGAAGAACAAGCCTCTGTCATTGCAAATATGATATGGACCCAGATGACAGAGTCAAATCAAGGTGGAATGATCATCCAAGAAAATCCTTTATTTGATTATTCTACTTCATCTTCTGAGCAGGCAAAGGAGACATCAGATCCTGATGTGATGTCTGTAATGATGGCTGACATAGGTACAGGCGAAGAAAGAATGGCTGAACTGGAAATGAAGGTCAACATGCTGATGAAGGCGGTTGAAGAGAGAGATTGTGAAATTGCCTCTCTAAAAAATCACATTGAAAGTCGTGATATCGCTGAATCAAGTCAAACACCCGCTGCAAAGAATATTGACAAAGGGAAGGCTGTCATGCAAGAAAACCAGCCTCAACATTCCACTTCAATTGCTTCGCTGTCTGTTCAACAACTCCAAGATATGATTATGAGCTCCATTAGAGCTCAATATGGTGGACCTACTCAAAATTCTCTTATGTATTCCAAACCATACACTAAGAGAATTGACAACTTGAGCATGCCTACCGGGTTTCAACCTCCAAAATTTCAACAATTTGATGGAAAGGGGAATCCTAAGCAGCATATTGCTCACTTTGTTGAAACATGCGAGAATGTTGGGACTCGTGGAGATCTCCTGGTTAAACAATTCGTCCAAACCTTAAAGGGAAATGCCTTTGATTGGTATACTGATTTAGAGCCAGGGATGATCGACAGTTGGGAACAACTTGAAAGAGAATTCCTAAATCGCTTCTACAGCACAAGGCGAACTGTTAGCATGATGGAGCTCACAAGTACAAAGCAACGGAAGGATGAACCTGTCATTGATTATATCAATCGGTGGAGAGCTCTGAGTCTTGATTGCAAAGATCGACTCACTGAATTATCCGCTGTGGAAATGTGCATGCAAGGAATGCACTGGGAACTTCTTTATATATTGCAGGGCATAAAACCCCGCACCTTTGAAGAATTAGCAACTCGCGCTCATGACATGGAGCTAAGTATTGCTACTAGAGGGAATAAAGACTTTCCAATCCCCGATGCGAAAAAGGAGAAAAAAGAAGTGAAGAGCACCGAGAAAGCCTTGAAGGGTGCTACAAAAGAATCCATGGTCGTCAATACGACCCCCCTAAAGTTTACCTCTAATAGAAGAGAAAAGAAAATAGAGAAGCGTCAAAATGAAGGCGAGAAACGGCGCTTGACTTTAAAAGAAAGACAAGAAAAAGTCTATCCTTTTCCAGACACTGACATCCCGGATATGTTAGAGCAACTGTTGGAAAATAGACTTATTGAACTCCCTGAATGCAAACGACCCGAAGAGAAGAGTAAAATAAATGACCCCAACTATTGTAAATATCACCAAGTTGTTAGCCATCCTGTGGAGAAATGTTTTGTACTAAAAGAGTTAATCTTGAAGTTAGCTCGAGAAAAGAAGATCGAGCTAGATATTGATGAAATAGCTCAAGCAAATCACGCCGCCATAGTAACTCATCCTAGCGACCAGCCACCTATAAGCTTACCGTATGATCAGAGAGGAAGCTTAATCCAATTTGGTACCTTCGATCCTGTTATCGTTTGGTCTCAACCAAAGGCCCCAGGAAATGACTTCCCAGAAAGGACTATCTACGATGAGGATCTTCAAGAAAAGATTAAGCAAATTGAAGATGAAGATGGAGGCTGGACACTCGTAACCCGACGGAAGAACAGGAAGCAAAATTGGGTTCAGAAGGTATCTCGTTTGTTTCAAGAACACAAAAGAAAAAGCAGACCTCGAAGGAAAAATGGGAAGAAGTACACGAGAAGGCTCAAGCAAATCTTAGAAGAAAGTGAGGAGCATATCCAATCTCCACATCCAATAACTCTAAAAGAATTCTTCCCAAGAACTTTTCTTGCAAGAATCAATCAAACTGTTACATGTCACGTAGTTAATGTGACAGAAGATGACAATCCTACATCAACCACGTCAGAAGTAATCACGAAATTGGAAGACCTACCATCCTTCAATATAGATGATTTACTGTCACTTCCTCAAGAGGCCAAAAATACTCTTATTGAGGTGTTAAAGGATTGTAAACCATCTACTTCTCAAAAAAATAATGTTGCTCCATGTTGCACGTCCATAGCCTTTACCGATGAAGATCTACTACTTGGGTCAAAGCCTCATAATAGGCCTTTGTTTGTCTCAGGCTACATCAGAGAACAAAAAGTTAGTCGAATTCCCATCGATGATGGTTCTGCCGTTAACATAATGCCCAAGTCTACCATGAACCAACTAGGCATTCTGATGCAAGAATTGTCAAATAGTAAGTTGGTAATTCAAGGATTTAACCAAGGCGGACAACGCGCGATTGGCATGATTCGCCTAGAGCTCATTATCGGAGATTTAAAGGCCAACACCTTATTTCATGTTATAGACTCTAGGACCACCTACAAGTTGTTACTAGGTCGTCCCTGGATTCATGAAAATGGAGTGGTCACTTCCACGCTGCACCAATGTTTCAAATTCTATCAAGATGGTATCAAGAAGGTCGATGCTGATACCAACCCCTTTTCAGAGGCTGAGTCTCATTATGCAGACGCGAAGTTTTATATGAAGAATGACAGTGTAGGGGAAGCTATGCCGTCAGAAGTTCCTTTGATAAGAAATAGTGACAAATCAGAGCGACAGCCAAGCACAGAAAAAGAGCTGAATGAAAAAGCGGGTGCTTCTAATAATCAGGAACACAGGGTATCTCCTAGCCAAACAAAAGCTGAAGTGGCGAAAAATGAGAGGATACTATGTTCAGAAGAGAAGAAGACAAACGCTCCTATCTTGCGTTATGTTCCTTTATCTCGACGCAAGAAGGGTGATTCACCATTTGCAGAATGCTCCAATAATTTAAGAGTTGGCGACATTGAAATTTTAAAAGAGAATTTTATCACACCTCTTACAAAGATATCCAAGCAAGAGGTCAAAGACAAACAAGTAGAAGCAACTCTGCCTGATAGACGAACAGAAGAGGGGTTTGACCCTAAAGCATACAAACTCTTGGCAAAGGCAGGTTATGATTTCACAGCGCATACTGAGTTTAAAAGTTTACGGATCTCTGACCAAAGGCCTGAACTATCCTCAACACAGAAGAAACTTCAGAAAGAGGGTTATGCTATACCCATTTCAAGAGCTGGTCTTGGATATAAGTCTCCTGAACCGATTCGAATCACAAGAAAAGGGAAAACGAAAGTTGCAGATACACTTCACATTACAGTGGAAGAAATCGATGATTCCGAACAGGCTAAAGAAGACGAAATAGATCATAGAACTTCTGCATTTGATCGCATTGGACCATCGGTTACACGATCCTCGGTTTTTCAAAGGCTGAGTACAACTGCAGTAGTGGGTGAAAGTCAACATCCAACTTCTGGCTCCACACGACCTTCAACCTTTCAAAGGCTAAGTATGGCTTCTGAAGAAAAAGGAAATGTGCATTCAACCCCTACTACACGACTGTCAGCTTTTCAAAGGTTGAGTGTAACGACAAAAGGTAAAGGACGATCCCCTATATCAGTTCCTAACATAACAAAAACTTCAAGCAAGACAAAGGGTGATGAGAAAATTCGTAGTGCGGTCCCATCACGAATGAAGAGAAAATTGCTTGTTTCTGTAAATACAGAGGGTTCGTTAAAAATAAAGCGACATGACGTTATTATCACAAGACCGAAAGAGGAAAGCCCTGATGATGAAAAAGACAAAGTCGTATGCTACAACATCACCACATAGGAAGAAACAGATCCTGAAACGTCGGAAGATGATGAAAGTTCCTTAAAAATATTCTATGCATGAAATGTAAACACTTCTTATCACAAGAGTCTAAACTGCATGATACTCCTGGCCCGCATGAGTTAAAAAGGTGAACGGCACCAAAAAAAAAAATCAAATTTGTATATTGAACTACGTTATGACTTGATCTCTTCCCACTTGAAGGGTACGTAGGCAGCTTAAGAAAAAAACTTAAGTTCAGTCAAAGCAATAAAAAAGGAACATTTTGTGTTGAAGATAAAGTTATGAACTTTTATGGCATAGACAAAGGAAACATAAATTGTTTGATACAATGTGTTGGAAGAGTTTAAAAAAAGTCTTACAGGAGACAAGCTTAAAGGAAAATAAAAAATTCTGGCTATGAATGAAATTCTAACTCTTTATTTAATCTGGGAAACATCAATTGATCGACAATAAAAGGAAGTGTCTTTACAACTAATCTAGAAAACAAAAGGGGGCAATCAAGTCAAGCCATCCACTTGAAGTTCCTCAGCTCTTCACATAGATCCTCTAAGTTGGTACGAGCCATGGCCAAAGACTTAGCATCTTCATCAGTCATGACAGAGGCACACTCAATATTGGTGATCTCTTCACAGACTTTGGTTTGGCCTCTAATTCCTTTATCTCCAAGGATGATCGTGCAAGCTGTGGTTCGAGTGTGTCATTCAAGCCTTCATTTGTCTCAAAGTACAAGTTCAAGCTTCGCTCATTCCAAGTTCAAGTTCGGGCTTTCTTCACTTCAAGTACTATGGTTTCAAGTTCGAGGCTTCGCTCGTTTCAAGTTCAAGTTCGAGCTTTTCTCACTTCAAGTACTTCAAGTTCAAGCTTTCATCGCTTCAAGTGCTTTAAGTTCAAGTTCGGGGCTTCGGTTGTTTCAAGTTCAAAGTTCGAGCATTCCTCACTGCAAGTACTTCAAGTTCCAGTTCAATCATTACTCATTTCAAGTTCAAGTTCAAGCTTTCATAACTTTAAGTACTTTAAGTTCAAGTTCGAGGCTTTGCTCGTTTCAAGTTCAAGTTTGGGCTTTCTTCACTTCAAGTACTTTAAGTTCAAGTTCAAGGCTTCGTTCGTTTCAAGTTCAGGTTCGAGCTTTCCTCATTTCAAGTACTTCAAGTTCAAGCTTTCATCGCTTTAAGTGCTTCAAGTTCAAGTTTAAGTTCTAGTTCAATCTTCACGCATATCAAGTTCAAGTTCAAGCTTTCATAACTTAAGGTAAATTAAGTTCAAGTTTGAGGCTTCGCTCGTTTCAAGTTTAAGTTCGGGCTTTCCACACTTCAAGTACTTTAAGTTCAAGTTCGAGGCTTTGCTCGTTTCAAGTTCAAGTTCGAGTTTTCCTCGCTTCAAGTACTTCAAGTTCAAGCTTCCATCGCTTCAAATCGCTCGTTTCAAGTTCAAGTTTGAGTTCTCCTCACTTCAAGTACTTCAAGTTCAAGCTTCCATCGCTCCAAGTGCTATAAGTTCAAGTTCAAGTTCTAGTCCAATCTTTTCTCATTTCAAGTTCAAGTTCAAGCTTTCATAACTTCAAGTACATTAAGTTCAAGTTCGAGGCTTCGCTCGTTTGAGGTTCAAGTTCGAGCTTTCCTCACTTCAAGTACTTTAAGTTCGAGTTCGAGGCTTCGCTCGTTTCAAGTTCAAGTTCGAGCTTTCCTCATTTCAAGTATTTCAGGTTCAAGCTTTCATCGCTTCAAGTACTTTAAGTTCAAGTTCGAGGCTTCGCTCGTCCAAAGTTCAAGTTCGAGTTGTCCTCGTGTCAAGTACTTTAAGTTCAAGCTTTTATTGCTTCAAGTACTCTAAGTTCAAGTTTGAGGGCTTTGCTTGGTTTTGATTTCAAAAGATGGAAGCTAAGCAGAGAATGAACACTAAGGGTCATAGCCCTACCTCATAAGTGTCATTCTCCACTTCCGCTTGGTTTTAATTTCAAGGTTGGAAGCTAAGCAGAGAATGAACACTGAGGGTCATAGCCCTACCTCATAAGTGTCATTCTCCACTTTCGCTTGGTTTTGATTTCAAGGTTGGAAGCTAAGTAGAGAATGAACACTGAGGGTCATAGCCCTACCTCATAAGTGTCATTCCCCACTTTCGCTTGGTTTTGATTTCAAGGTTGGAAGCTAAGTAGAGAATGAACACTGAGGGTCATAGTCCTACCTCATAAGTGTCATTCACCACTTTCGCTTGGTTTTGATTTCAAGGTTGCAAGCTAAGCAGAGAATGAACACTGAGGGTCAAAGCCCTACCTCATAAGTGTCATTCCCCACTTTCGCATGGTTTTGATTTCAAGGTCAGAAGCTAAGTTGAGGATGAACACTGAGGGTCAAAGCCCTACCTCATAAGTGTCACCCCCAACTTTCGCTTGGTTTCAGTTTCAAGGATGGAAGCTAAGCTGAGGATGAACACTGAGGGTCAAAGCCCTACCTCATAAGTGTCACCCCCAACTTTCGCTTGGTTTTAGTTTCATGGCTGGAAGCTAAGCTGAGGATGAACACTGAGGGTCAAAGCCCTACCTCATAAGTGTGATTCTCCACTTTCGCTTGGTTTTAATTTCAAGGTTGGAAGCTAAGCAGAGAATGAACACTGGGGGTCAAAGCCCTACCTTATAAGTGTCACCCCCAACTTTCGCTTGGTTTCAGTTTCAAGGTTGGAAGCTATGCTGAGGATGAACACTGAGGGTCAAAGCCCTACCTTATAAGTGTCACCCCCAACTTTCGCTTGGTTTCAGTTTCAAGGTTGGAAGCTAAGCTGAGGATGAACACTGAGGGTCAAAGCCCTACCTTATAAGTGTCACCCCCAACTTTCGCTTGGTTTCAGTTTCAAGGTTGGAAGCTAAGCTGAGGATGAACACTGAGTGTCAAAGCCCTACCTTATAAGTGTCACCCCCAACTTTCGCTTGGTTTCAGTTTCAAGGCTGGAAGCTAAGCTGAGGATGAACACTGAGGGTCAAAGCCCTACCTTATAAGTGTCACCCCCAACTTTCGCTTGGTTTCAGTTTCAAGGCTGGAAGCTAAGCTGAGGATGAACACTGAGGGTCAAAGCCCTACCTTATAAGTGTCACCCCCAACTTTCGCTTGGTTTCAGTTTCAAGACTGGAAGCTAAGCTGAGGATGAACACTGAGGGTCAAAGCCCTACCTTATAAGTGTCACCCCCAACTTTCGCTTGGTTTCAGTTTCAAGGCTGGAAGCTAAGCTGAGGATGAACACTGAGGGTCAAAGCCCTACCTTATAAGTGTCCCCCAACTTTCGCTTGGTTTCAGTTTCAAGGCTGGAAGCTAAGCTGAGGATGAACACTGAGGGTCAAAGCCCTACCTTATAAGTGTCACCCCCCACTTTCGCTTGGTTTCGATTTTAAGGTTGGAAGCTAAGTAGAGAATGAACACTGAGGGTCATAGCCCTACCTCATAAGTGTCATTCCCCACTTTCGCTTGGTTTCGATTTTAAAGTTGGAAGCTAAGTAGGGGATGAACACTGAGGGTCATAGCCCTACCTTATAAGTGTCACCCACCACTTTCGCTTGGTTTCGATTTCAAGTTTGGAAGCTAAGTAAGAGATGAACACTGAGGGACACATCCACCAAATCAGGTGTTGGCCCTACCTTATAAGTGTCATCCATACTTGCTTGTCATCTTCATTTTCAAAGTTGACGGCTCCTGCCTCGCTTCATCTTCAAAGTTGACTGCTTGGGCCTCACTTCATCTTCAAAGTTGGCGGTTGACGACTTCATCATTGCTTCATCTTCAAAGTTGGCAGCAGTTGAAGGCTTCGTTTGATCTTCAAAGTTGGCGGTAGCTGACAAGCTCGCTTCATCACGACCTCGCTTCATCTTCAAAGTTGGCGTCGATTGATGGTCACGCTTCATCTTTAAAGTTGGCGGCAGTTGACGGCCTTGCACATCTTTATAGTTGGCGGCGGTTGACAACCTCGCTTCATCTTCAAAGTTGACGGCGGTTGACGACTTCGCTTCATCTTCAAAGTTGATGGCGGTTGACGGCCTCACTTCATCTTCAAAGTTGGCGACGTTTGAAGGTCTTGCATCTTAGTTGCAAAAAAAAAAACACGAATAAAAAAAGTTAGAATAAAAAAAGGCGCATCCATCCCACATTCCTACTACAGTCTTGTTGTTAAAAAAAAAAAAGAGAGAAGAGGACTTCAAGCGTCAACATGAACTGCAAGTTTTTCTTTGCTCCTCTCTTTTCTCTGTGAGGCTTGATGCAATTGTGAGGAGACCACCCTTTTATTTATAGTGGAGGAGAATATCAAATCACAACCGAATTGGTTAATTTGGATCCTAACAAAATCAATATTCAAAATTTGTTCCAACCAACTCTTTAATTTTATCTCAAATTTGTTATGGTAAACAAAAAAAAAAAAAAAAAAAAAAAAAAACTCTGCTAAAGATGTGGGTGGTCAACAACAGCTTTCCAAATTTTAACCAAGTCAAGATTCTGATATGGAGGCCAAATTCTATCAATATTCAAGTGCAATTCAAAGTTGCAAATGACTTTCAAACTATTTTGCCTAAATTTTGGTAACTTCAATTGTTACCTCAAATCAAAGTTTAGTTATTCAACCATATCGGAATCATCTCAAATTTCATTCCAAATTAAAGTTTGAAAGATGTTCAAGTTCAATTCCAGGTTCAAAATTCAATTTGAATCAAATTTTATTCGAAGTGGGATTTGTAATAAAATTTGAATTGTGTCTCAAATCCAAATTTTGGTACATTCCAAAGTCCGGAGCAAATTAAGATTGGGCTAAAATTCAAGCTCAAAACTCCCTCAAATTCAAGTCAAGATTTGGATGGATTACAAATTCAAAGTTAAAATATTTGTTGAATTTAAGTTCCTTCCAAGTAATATTTGGTTGGGTATAATCCAAATTTTTATCTCAAATCAAGATTGGACATACATCTCAGTTCAAATTATATTCCAAATTTGAGCTTGGAATTTTATATCAAGCCATAAGTTGGAGTTTCACTTCAAATAAAATTTGGGTATAATCCAAAATTTTACCCGCAAGTTTGGACTTAAATCCTAGTTCAAATTATATTCCAAATTCAAGCTCATAATTTGGAATTTTATATCAAGTTAAAATTTGGGCATAATCCAAATTTTGTCCCAAGCTCAAATTCTACCAAGCTAAAATTGAGTAGAAACTTTCTTTTTTCCTCAAGATTGGACATAATCCAAATTTTGTCCCAAGCTCAAATTCTACCAAGCTAAAATTGAGTAGAAACTTTCTTTTTTTCCTCAAGATTGGACATAATCCAAATTTTGTCCCAAGCTCAAATTCTACCAAACTAAAATTGAGTAGAATTTTTACCTCAAAATTTGAGCATAATCCAAATTTGGTCCCAAATCAAAGTTGACCAAAATCCAAACTCAAATTCTACCAAATTAAAATTGAGTACAATTTTTATATCAAGTCAAAATTTGGCCATAATCCAAATTTTATCCCAAATTAAACCAAATTCAAAGCTCAAATTCTACAAGTTAAAATCGAGTAGAATTTTTACCTCAAAATCAAAATTTGGGAATAATCCATAATTTTATTCCAAAGGGTGATTTTATCAAATTCAAATTCTACCCAAACCAAAATTTGGTAGAATTTTATCTCAAAGCCAAATTTACTCATGCTCCAAATTCTACCCAAAGCATGATTAAGTTAAGGCTAAGTTGGTATAACCTCGAATTCTACTCCAAAAAAAATATGGTAGAATTCAAAGTTTCTCCCTAAACCAATTTGGGGTAAATCTTAAATTTTTACCTCAAATCCAAATTGTGGCTTAAAACAGGAATGAACTAGAATTCAAATTTTATTCTAAGTTCAAGCTAAACCTGAAAAATAGCCTCAAATCATATTCCCAGTTCAAATAAATATTGGGATAGTCAAAATCATGAAGAAAAAAAAGTTCTCATGCATTTCATGCCAAATCATCTTTTTCGAGATTCACTCACGCCTATTTGTGCATAAATCTCGAAAAGGGGGCATTTGTTGGCATAGAAATTTTCCAACCAATTAGAAATTGCCACGTCATTATTTAATTTTGGGGTGTCACGAATTAATCATATCTCAAAATTAATTATGAAAAAAATAAGAAAGGCCACGTGTCCTTTTGCGGTCGTCTAATTGTGTTAACGGTCTTGATCGAATACAACGATGATTAAACTCAAGATCAAATGATCATTTAGCCTAAAAAATTCAATTTAGCCTAAAGTTTATAAAATTAAATTAAAATATGATTAAGTTTAGGTTAAATTGGGTTCAATTTAAACCCAAAGTTATTAAGATAATTGGGCTTGAAGCCCAAAAATTCATCCAGGCCCATGGATGGGCCCAAGTCCAATTTAAGCCCAAGCCCATTAAAGTCGTTGGGAAACTCTATAAATAGGAGTCTTTGGCTCATTTGGAAGAGGGGCAGAAGATTGAAGCTCTCAGAAGACTCTGAAGACTGAAGCTCTGATCCTCCTACAAGATTTGAAGACTGAAGCTCCATCCCTTCTACAAGATTTGAAGATTGAAGCTCCATTCCTCCTGCAAGAATCTTGAAGATTGAAGTCCAGATCCTGCTGCAAGACTCTGAAGATCGAAGCTTCTGTAAAGTTCAAAAGCTTGAAGCTTCCTCCAAGACTCTGAAGACTGAAGCCTCTGCAAGCTTCAGAAGATCAAAGCTCTATACAAGATCTTGAAGATTTAGAAGATTGAAACTCTCTACAAGATCCTGAAGATTGAAGCTCCAATCCTCCTACAAGACTTTGAAGACCAAAATCCAGATTTTCCTGCAAGCTTGAAGATTGAAGTGAAGTCATCTAAAGACTGAAGACTTGAAGCCTGAAGTCTACTTCAATCATCCAGGAGAATCCTTCAAAGGTGAACAAACCTTCAAGACTCCGAAGATTAAAGTTTTTTTTGAAGACTTTGTAGATCAAAGCTACCTTGAGAGAAGGCATCAAAGGAGTGTAACTAGAGACTGTATTCCACAATTACTTATACATAGAAATCAATATACAAGAAGTCTTTTCACGAATTAAATTTTCTCTTCGAAAATCTCGTGTGAACACATAGTTTATCCAAATTCCAAGTTCATTCATTATTTGCTAAAAGTATTTAAACAAATTTGAAAACTTTGCCATTGAATCAAAATTTAAAGAACTCAATTTGGTTCTAAATTTAAAAATGAATGATGTATATTTGGTAAATTTTAAAATCATAGTTTTTACAAATAGGATGAGTTAGGTTTTGCTTTTAAAAACAAGTAGATGCCCCAACTATCAAGTGTATAAATTATACTTGTTGCATGTTTGACATATTCCTTTCTCATTATTCTTTTCCATATTCTAGATGGATTGTTTTTACAAAATTACTTTAATGATATTCTACAACTAAATTTGTTAAACAGGATGCACTACTTGTTGGAATTAATTTTAATAATTAATTCATATGTGGGTAACAAATTATATAACAATTATATTTGGGCTATTCAATGGGCATATTATGTGGTCTTGATTATGGGCCCATGACTTTCCATGAAGAGGTGTGGCCTGCTGAGCAGAAACCAGCCCGTTGATCCTAGGGGATTATGGGAAACCCTAGAATCAACATATAAATATGGTTATGGTCCCCAATACACTATGCCTTCTTCTGTCTCCTATTCCCCATCTGATAGAGAGAATTGCCCACTCAAGGTCTAAGTTGCATAGTTGAGGAAGACCTAAACCACAAGTTCTGCAGTAGAGCATTTCATGGATCCAGGTATTTATACATCTCTAATTAATTTTATTATGGTTTGCTTCCATGCTTAGATCCTAAGGGAAAATATGGTTCATTTAAAGTTTAATTTTCCAACAAGTGGTATCAGAACGGTTTATGCATGGTTGTTTGCTAAAATATTAGTTTTCTTGGCATGTTGTTTATAAATTTATGGGTTGTTTTGCCTTATTACATGCTATCAAAATTACTTGGATCAATTAGATTCGTCGATCAATTTTTGCATGATCTAGAATTCTTTATTATAGAAAATCTTTTGAATCCTATGATTTTGCATAATTGATTTGATCAAATTCGGTATTGTTCAGTTTTTTTTTTTTTCTTTTTCTTTCATTGGTTTGATTCTCCCAATTTACCGTTCGGCTATTCAAGAAAAGAATGAAGGAAAAAAAAAATTAAAGCAGACAGCGGCACTAAGTGTCGCTGCATGGAGGATGGTGCTAGGGCAAAATTGCCCTAGCAATGAGTATTAAGGAATTGCAGTGGGAGCCCACTGCAATTCATAAAGATATATATATATATATAAATTTTATATATATTAATTTGTTTATTATTTATATGTATATAATTTTAATATTATTCTAATAGTAATATTATTATATATCTCCAGTATATTATTTTGGGCATAATAAAGTATGGAGGACGGTTTAATTTTTCTCTTTGTTGTGCTAATTTAAAGAATAATTGTCCTGATTAGTTAATTGACAATTTATTAAAGTATATGACACAATTTGTCTAATTTCTTTAAATGCTTTGACAAATAAAATATGCTACCAAAGTGGTCTATGTTTAAAGTTGTTAGATGTAGTGTATTTGTTGCTTATGCGAATTGTGATCGGCCCAAAGGAAGGTTACAATTTGGCCAAACAATACAAATACACATGCAATAATAAATATGAATAATATTTGATTATTGCACCGAGAGTATCATTTGTAAATTAACTTTTTTTGTCCAAAGACTAAATGTTAATGTTGCATTAGATATCTCACTTGTCCTCATAAAGTTTATTTCCGATGTCATGAATATTTGTATATTGTTTGTGACATTACTTATGACCAAACGACATAATAAATATGAATAACATAAAGATGTGCTCTTGAAGTTGTTAGTCGATCCAAAGAAAGACTATCATCTAAAAGAGATAAGTTATTAATATTTAATTATTGGATTTCAAATTGGTGTCCCTAATGTCTATGTTCGGTTGTCAGGTGGGTTAAAAACTCAATAAAGTTTCCTTTTGGGCACACCCGTTTTTTATTTTTAGAGGACTTTTTCCCATTATTAAATTATACAAATAAAGATATTATTATTGATTTTGAAAATGATTTTTGGTAATTTTCATTTTCATGAAGATAAAATTAATAATAATTAAGGAAAACTGTTTTGCATAATAATCTAATTTTCTTTGATGGTGTTTGTTTGATGGATCATGCTGCCAATGTAGCCTCTGATTTCTGATATTGACATCTTCATTATTAATTAGATGTTTATGGACTTGTTGTTTATGCATTTTGTTATCGGCCCAAAGGAAGATTTCAGTTTGGCCAAATAACAAGTTCACCTATGGTTAACTAGTGATGAACATGGATAATGTAAAGTTATGCCATGTAAGTGATTGTCGACCCAAAGGAAGGCTTTCACTCGACAGGATTGGTTATCAATGTTCCATCACCATGTTGAGAGTACCGTTTACAAGTTGATAGTCGGCCCAAAGGAAGACTGTCAATGTTGTGTTTGGTATCTTGTTGTCCTCATTAAGATCATATAATGTATTTTTTTATAAATACTAATGTCATTTCTGAGCATGTTTTGTTATCAGTTGTGTTGTATTATTGCATTGCCTAGTTTTAAATTTTTAGATTATTTTTGTTTAAATTACTTTTTTCTTAGAACTTGTGATAAGGAAAGAAACACATCTATTTTTCGTTTAGTCATCCCTTTAAGATTGAATGGGACTTTGAAAAATAGAATAATCTTAATTGCATAAGTTTTATGGTGATAAATTGCAACATTCAAGGGAATCATGTTTGATGAGGAAATAATTAAGAAGTTCCTTTAGAAGGCTAAAGATTGTTCTAAAATGAACCTAAAGGAAGAGACATTTAAATTTTTGATTGAATGTTTCTTAATGAAGAACAAAGGAACATAAGGGAGTACACTAAAGGATTAAATGCACCAAATTTAATTAAAATATTTGAGGTTTGACTTGTACATTTGATGCTCATTTTATAAATATGTATTCTATATGCGATTGATTATGATACTCGAAAGAGTATATGAACTCTTGATGAGCATTGTTAACAATATGTTTGTGTGTTAAGCATGAAAAGAAAAGGTACTCAATTTGTTATTTCCTTAAATGAAGAAATTAAAGTTGACATAAAGCTGCATTTGGAACATATTAGTCCAAATCTCTAAGAATTAGGATTCAGGCTTTTCCTAATATTTTTCAGAAATTTTGGGCATGAAGAAAAATATGTTCCTATTACGTCATTACATGATGTATAAAGAAAATATATGACTTCTCACTTTGAATTCAAACAAAGTTAGTTTGGCTCTTATATGACCAACCTTACTATGGTTGTATTTCTACTCATGGATAATTAGCTCTTTTGATTTAATAGATCTTCGAGTCTATATTAGGTATAATTAGGGAGAGATAATAATGAAATAGTCAAATTAGGTGCCTTTGAGAGCTTCAACATCTTGGAAACTATCTGTACTTTCACACAGCCTATTCCCTATGGCTTCTTGAAATGCTTAACAACATTATATGGTGTTCTAAGAAATAGACTCACATTTAAGGCACCCATATTTGATATAAGAGAAGTATTTAGTTCTGGATATCCTAAAAGTCATTGGTTTGTAGTGGTGAAATACCATGACAATATGGATGGATTAGGAAGAAAAGATCCAGAGCATTTTGCTAACTTGTTTGAGAATATACAGAGTCATTAAGTTAATACAAATTTTTTGAAAAACTTGAGAAGTGTATTGCTTATAGAGTGATTCAAAGCTCATAAAGATTAGGTGAGTGCAAATTATCATTCTTCTTTGCACTTAATGCCTATTGGGAAAAGCACTCAAGATTGCAGCATAAGACTTAAGTGGTGTACCATATAGAACAACAACTACATCTCTTGCAATTCAAGGTTAAGCAAATGCTTAACATTAGGTTTGCATTTAGGAATGTTCAAGTAATATTTGGTCTTGAAGGCCAATAAGAAAAACTTGGACTTATAGATTATTAGTTGTTACTTTAGGTGCACTAGTCATTTTCATGTTTTCTAAATTTTTTTTCCCACTTTAAAGTTAATGAGATCTTAAAGTTTCTTAAGGATGTTGAGTTTGAGAGGGAAGATAAAATGAGGAATATTGTCTTTAAGAAAAGAAATTTAAGTCCTTTTTTTTTGTAATAACATTGGTAAAGGTTCTCCTCATTTAAGTAAAACAAACTCAACATTATTAAAATTGTTATTGAAGCAATCAAAAGGAGTAGGAGAAATACAAGTATAAGGTTTTAAGTTTGACTTAAAAGTAAAAGGAAGATGTTTCAATTACCTTTCCTAAAGTCAAACAAAGACTCGTCTCTTAAATAATAATAATTTCACCTAATTCTTTATTATTATTATTATTATTATTATTATTATTATTATTATTATTATTATTAATTTTTTGGTAACTTGTCATATTGTCTTTAAAAAGTAATGTTTGAGACACATATAGTTTGTCTGGTTATTATGGGTTAAGAGATGTTCCTTTGAATAAATAACAAGTTTTGGAGCTATGTTGAATGGTTATAAAGATTGATTTTTCAATTGCATGATTTATAAAATCATAAAGCTTGTAAAGTTAAGAAACTTTTGATCCAATATCACAAAAGTTTCAAGTGTTTAAATTCATTTATGATGATCTCAATAGGGTACTAATTTATAATTTCACAAGTTCCATTCATAATTATCACATTTAGAGTCTTGAGGTAAATAAGAGTGATAATTATGAATTACAGGTTTAGTGGGAGTAAATCCAGTTTCCTAGTGTAATATGTCTATGACATATAGTAAGACTATGATATAAGTTGAAAACTTATATGGACATCTCTTTTATACTGTGAAATGATATTGGGAGATCAATCTCACGTAACAGTGAGATTTCACAAAAGAGTTATGTCAGAAAGTTTTTTCAAGTTTTCTATCATAAAGATTCATGCACTAGGGAAATTGTTAAAGAAAACAAACTTAGTCTAAAAAAAAAAAAAACAGTCCCTTGAATAAAGGAAATGAAGAATTTCATGCTTAAAGTTTAGATGCTTCCGCTTCAATATTCATATCAAGAATTAAAGGCAACAATTTTGATAACTCTTAATTGGATCTAAGAGTTTTAAGGTTCTTAACAAAAGGATACATGCTCACTTATCAAAATCAAAATAAAGTAGAGATCATAAGTCAATTTGATTTTGATAGTATGAGTTGCCAACAAGATCCACTTTCGAGACTGTTCACTAGTTTGTGTTCATAGCATTTTTCGTTTGGCAATAAACTCATAAAATTTTTAATCTTGTCATTAGGTTGTCTTGACAAGAATTTGTTATTCATATATAGCAACTAAAGCTTACAACAAAAGCTTTTATAGAAGAATTGTAAGCTTTAGTTGATGAAGAAAATTCAGAGTTTTTCCTCGTGTCTAATGGAATACAACTCCATTTTTGCGGATCCGCTCATTGAGAACTTTCACAATAATTTTGGAGCATAATGCTCGTACAGGTGTGAAAATTATGGTATATTAGTTGAGTGGGAGTTTGTGCTTTCTTAAAGTAGACACAAAAATTTTGTTTTCTGCAGAATAAGGAAGATGAATTATCTTTAGTTACTCTGAATTGCTTTCTTTCTAACTGTACTTTAACCTAAGGATATAGAAAGAGTAAAGTTTGATCTCTCTAAAGAATAAAGTTGGACCAGTTGGGAATAGACATGTTTAGATCACATTACATGTAATTTCCATGCTGCTCTTCCACACTTGATCCATGTCATTTAGTACATTTGGTGAGGTGATCATTGAAGGTTGAGTTACGACTTTACATGTGACAAAAGCCGCTTTGGTTCCTCATTGGTATACAAAATGGACCGGATTGTGATTAAAGGGAAGTTTATTTTAGAATAGCATTAAGTTGTGCACTAAAGAATAAATTGATAATTGTTAATAAGGAAATTGTTACCCAAGTGGGAGATTGTTGGAATTAATTTTAATAATTAATTCATATGTGGGTAACAAATTATATAACAATTATATTTGGGCTATTCAATGGGCATATTATGTGGTCTTGATTATGGGCCCATGACTTTCCATGAAGAGGTGTGGCCTGCTGAGCAGAAACCAGCCCGTTGATCCTAGGGGATTATGGGAAACCCTAGAATCAACATATAAATATGGTTATGGTCCCCAATACACTATGCCTTCTTCAGTCTCCTATTCCCCATCTGATAGAGAGAATTGCCCACTCAAGGTCTAAGTTGCATAGTTGAGGAAGACCTAAACCACACAGGTTCTGCAGTAGGGCATTTCATGGATCCAGGTATTTATACATCTCTAATTAATTTAATTATGGCTTGCTTCCATGCTTAGATCCTAAGGGAAAATATGGTTCATTTAAAGTTTAATTTTCCAACACTACTTAGTGTGATGAATGTTTTATTTTTCTAGTTATTTTCTAACCTTTTATTTACCTTGTAATCTTGATCGTAAATGGAAATTCAAAATTAATAAGTTTTCTTAAATACAATTTTGGTGAAATTCCGAAATTATTTTTATATAGACAACATAGAACAAATAGAAATTATTGATAAGTGAATATAATTTTCATACTTTTTGAAGTAAAAGTTTACGTAAAGACTATCTGATTATGAGTTCCTTTTAATTATATATGGTTAAACTAGTTTTGGTCTTAATTATATGTATAAATTAACCTAGTTTATTAACCCATTCTTAGTTAATTACGTTTTTCTTTTTCCATTTTTTCAACTACTTTAAATCTTGACCAAACTACTTCACACATAAAGATAACAATATTCATGAAAAAAAAAACGTGAAAACTTAAAACATGAAAATAATAATGTCCCAAATGTCCTTAAAATATGTACAGAAATTATGAAACTTTAAGACAATGTAAACCAAGTAAACAAACCTCAAATACAACGGTCGTTTTTTGTTCGAACCTGTAAAGGGACAACGATAATAGAAAACTTAATTGTGTTAGTACATGTTTAAGATCATGTAATTAAATTCAAAGAAAGGAAGATATTCATAACTTACTGTTATACGAGATCGTTCAACGTTATAGGAGGCAGTGAAGGATGGAGGTCGGTGAAGTTGTACTAACCCTTCATCGTAAGAATCCATACGAACAGAAAGAAGTGAGTGAGATGGAGGACACAATGTACATTAACTAAAAAAAAGTGAAACAAAAATGGAAGAACAAAAAGAAGGAAGTAAAACATGGAAGTTGACTCACCAAAGGTAGGTGGTTGCAAAGGCTTGGAGACTTTCCTCAAGAAATAATAGTGCGGTATGGTTGTTTAAATAGAGGAGGGATGGAAAGAAGGTGGTTGAGAGCATTAAAATTGTGATTGGATATGGTAATTAAATGAATAGTACTTTCTTTTTTGAAGAAATAAAAAAGTAGATATCATTTACACCAGGTAATTAAATGCTCACCAACAACCTTTTTAAATTTAAAAATCTCATAGATGGATTAAATGCAATCTTACAGAATTGAATTTCAACTATCAAGTTCAAATGTAACTAGACCATTGAAGGAATGGTTGGTAATTAAATGGAAATTAATCAGCAACCAATCCAAGAGTAACAAATTTCTCTAAAATGCACAAAAAAAAGGAAAAATATGACGAAAATAGAAAAAAAAAAAAGTGACCGGCCTCAGGAGCAACGTTTTCAAGCACTTTGATTTTTCAAAAAAAACATAACAACGAATAATATGAAGAAAATAAGATTAAAAAAAATGGTGAAGATAATTAAAATGAAGAGCTCAATTTAAAAAGTAAGGAAATCATGTGTATAAAAAAGAAATGGAACCAAGCAAAGCAAATGTATTGACAATGGTAGTTAGAATGAAAACATGTTCAACATGAAAATGAAGACAGTAAGCACATTATGAGCATCAGAGACATGAAATTTGATAAAAAAAATTGACATCACCATGAACATGAGGAGCACATAAGCATGAGCATGAGCATGAGCATCAATTTGGACAGAAATCAACAGCATGAGGATGGTGGATTAAATTTTATTAACATTAGTATCATGTTCATCCAAAAGAATCGAGAATAAATCAGTGATGAACGACCCTTGAGGATGCAAAGATAAAAGAGAAATAAAATTATGACAAATAATGCATAGACCAACCTTAAAAATATTGGACGTAAAAAGGAAATTAAGTAACTAACAATGGACATAAGTAATTAGTGAACAAGAAAGAAAAAATAAACAAAGGAACAAATGTTACAACACAGGAAAAAAAATAAAAAATAAAAAACCCGAATATGTTGCTTCAACACAACTTCAACAGAAAAAAAAATTTGGGGGGGGGGGGTTACAGAATACAAAAACCGAAGATGCATAGGCAAAACCAAACATATTATCCAACCCAATAAGCGTTAGAACATAGGAAATCAACACCAACATGGAATTTCATCATAAGTAGACAAACATTGTTTACAAAAAAAAAAAAAAAGGAAAACGCTTGCATGCAGTAGGTGGATATCATCGGCCAATCACCAAAGGGGAAGAAAACTACCTCTATTCCCACCCATCACCTGGCTCCAAACACCTACCAAGCGGATCCCGATGTCAACAACCGCGACAAGGAGAAGCGGCATGGGGTGGGATCTGAATAAAAACAAAGGAAGAAACCATGTTAGGGTCGGATTCGTGAATATCCGACGAAATGACGAGAAAAAAATAGCAATGGTACCTCGGATTCGCAAACAGGGAGCAAGGAGAAGACAGATCTGAGATCTGAACTCACTCTTTCCCTCCCAAACCGAAAACGAGTCATGCAATCGAAGAGGCGAGGTTAAGAAAACCAAATCAGAGCGAGGGAAGGAGGAAAAAATTAGAACAAAACCGAAAGGAACTCACCGTAGACGAGAGAGAGAACGATCACCACAGAGAACACGAAAAGAGAGAGGTAAGTAAAACGAAGGGACAACCAACCGTAGCCGACAGAAGGTACAACGAAGAGAGAGAGGTAAGTAAAAGGAAGAACAAACCAACCGTAGAGGAGATAGAGAGTGATCGCCACAGAGAAGACGAGACGGTGGAAGGAAAACCGAGAGAGGCAAGTGCGAAGTCGGGGGGAGAGGAGAACTAAAAACGACGCCGGGAAATCATACTTAGGGGGGTTTGGGAAACCCTAACCCCATTTTTAGAAAAACGGGGGCCCAAACGCAGGGTTGCCCGTTTTTCTAAAAACGGGCTTCCCAATTCGGGGCCACTTCGGGGGCCCAAACGCCCCCTTGAAATTCTAAAACTTTTGATATTCAATAATTAAATTAAACATAATTAATGCTAAGAGGGTCTTGATAATATTAATCTTCCAAGCTCCTTTATTTACATATATTCGAGTCAAAAGAGAAGATAAAGTTGAATGTTACATTTAAAAAAACCAACAAAATTTATTAGGCAAAGCAAAACAAAGAATAAAAGAACAAAAAAAAAAAAAAAAAAAAGAACAACCAAATGTTTGTTAAAAAACTGTTGAAAAGAGTTGTTTATATAATTGTATGAAATACAAGTTACAAAACCTTTGAAATTTCACCGTTAAATATAATTGAAATTAACTCATAAATTTTGAAAATTAAATTATAGAAATAAATATTTAAAACCCTTCATATTCTAACATCTTCATCTCTGAAATGATAATAAATTTAGGCTTTATTTTATTTTATTTTAAATTAAATGAAATTAAACGGATCATAAATTTTGAAAATTAAATTATGGGTGCAGAATGTGGGAAAATGCTAAATAATTTATGCTAGCTTTTTTTTTTCTTGAAATATACATATAAGCACATTTTTTCTTGAGAAATGAGGATTTCCGAAGTTTATCATTGTTCGCACGAGACTTCAAAGATGGAGACACGTGGAATAAACGATATACTTGTATTAATATTTGTATGCGTGTGGATATACAATCTCTAATGTTGATCCTCTGATTCTCTCTCTTGTGTGTGGATGTGTTTCACTCGAGGGCTGGAACGCTTGATCTCGAGTCTGGAGCTTCAACGGATTCTTGGAGCTTGAAGTCTTCCAAATCTTGAAGGAGTCTTCAGTCTTCAGGAAGTGTTCAGCACTTTGAAACTTGTGGATTTCAAGGAGTCTTCAGTCTTCAATCTTCAGTCTTCAATCTTGATGAAGTTCTCTGAATTCTCTGACTCTGGCTTCGAGCTTCAAAATTCTCCCCCCTTGAAATGGTGGTGAACCCCCTATTTATAGAGTTCTCGCAGGATGGGCCCTGGTAACTTTTGGGCCTAACAACTTGGGCTTGGGTTTTATTGGTCTTGGGCTGAATCATTTAGTCTTGGATTTGGTTTATATTTGACCCAAAACCATATGACCCAGACATTTAAAAGACCCAAATTTGATCCAAATAATTATTATTTTTAATTAATTTGTCAAATTAATTAATTTGATTGAAATAATTTAATTTTAATTAATTGATCAAATAGAAATTTGGCTCTATAAATTTATAATTGGCCAACTTTGTTTTCAAATTAAATTTGGGACACATGTCAATTTATAATTGGTCCCAAATTTAATTAACTTAATTTCGTCATTAAATTTTATGTAATGATGTGGCAATTCGTGATTGGTCAAAATTTCTCCATCAACAATCATCTTCCAAAGTTACACCATTGTTTTTTTTTTTTTTTTTTGTGTAGAATTATCAACTTGACTCTTATTATTGCATAACCATTGTTGTTGGTGCCAGTTTTTTTTCATCTATTTCAAAATCAAAAGAGAATGCATGTTCAATGAGATGAATTGTCTCATAAAATTGTAAAGAATTAGCAAAAGGATTTGCCTATTTATTTGGAAAGTTGGGAATTTAGCAAATCATATATTTTTTTTTTTTTAACGAGGAAAGGAAATGTCTTTTGGATTTTGAAACAATTAAAAGAGAAGATAAAAAAAAAAGTTTTAATTAACTTTAATAAGTCATATTGTCTTGAATGAATTATAAAACGAATAAATAAATATGGATAAATTCATGCTAAAAATAAGGAGATGGAAGAGGAAAGGATAAATGGTTGTGGTAGTGTTCTAAGTTTGCAAGAATCCCATATTAGCACAATGTAAATAAGATGGATGTTGGTCCATCCTTTCCCAAAACATGCTTTTTATGAATATAAAAGCAAGCACATAGAAGATAGTAAATCAACCAACCAGAATTTTTGTTATATCCATTCTATAACTATTTGATGGTTTTATAATTTAAATCATTCAAAATATAGATATCAAGGAAGCAGTTAAACTAATGTAATATGGTCTGAAAGAAATTGATCAAATTGCAACATACACTTGGCAACTGAAAGATGAATAGAAATCAAAACTCAATAAAATGCAGTGTTATATAGATTTTGTAACGTTAGCAATTTAGGGAAAATCTCTACTTCTCTAATTTTGAGTTTATAGGATTTAATTAAGGACCTTTGGTGATTTTTGCTTCAGGTACCAGGTGCGAGGGCATTTTTGTAAATAAGCTGAAGTGGAAGGCATCCCTAAATCTCGGGCAACTGAGACTTATGGGCCCATTTGAATTTTGGTTTGTAAAATTGGGCCCAATTTTAAAATCTTTTATTTGGGGACCCCTTTGGCTGTGAAAAGACAAAATTAGTCTTGTCCTTTGCCCAAGTTATCTTCTTCAAAATCCCAACCGAAATTTGGATAAAATTCGTGCAATACAACAAAATTTGATTGAATTTAATCAATCCCGATAAAATTTTGACAAATAATCATGCAACCACGGATTAAATTTGCCCAAAATTAATGAATCCGATCGAATTTAGTAAATCCCGATCGAAAATGATCGGGATTCATGCATTCTCGGTCGAATTTTGGCCGGAAATCATGTAAATCCAGCCAAAATATTGTATCCCGACCGGGATTCATGCATTCCCGACCAAAATTCGACCGGGAATGCATGCTTTAATCATGCAGCAGACAGATCTTTGTTTCTACTTTTTTTTTTTTTTAAATCAAGCGGCAGGCAGATCTTTGTTTCTTCTTCTTTTTTTTTTTAAATCTATGACCGAAGAGCGTTGATTCTACCATCTTTGTTTTCTTCTTTGTTTTCTTCTTCTTGTTCCTTTTTTTTATGTTTTGAATTGTTTTGTCTCATATTGAAAATTGAAGAGAGGCTATAATGAACTTTTTACACCTTTGCTGACATCATTAAAGTCAGCAAAGGGTCCCAAATAAGAGATTTTAAAAACTGGGCCCATTTTTACAAATGAAAAATCAAATGGGCCCATAAGTCCCAATTGCCCCTAAATCTCCCTCTTGTCTTTCTTTTGAGATGCACACCTCACCCCTTTCATTCTCTTCCTCACGTGACAACCGCCAGTCCCCCCTACCTTATGTCTTCTTCTTCTTCTTCTTCATTCAGTCGTGAGTCCTCTGCAGCTCTCTTCCTCAGTCGATTGTCTTCCTCAGTGGCCCTTTCTCCGGTGAACTTGGAACCACGAGCGACGGCAACGTTCCAGCCTGGGTTCCTCAGTCGACTGTCTTCCTCAGGGGCATTTCGCGGACAGTAGCTCTCGATCGCATGCCGACCATTGTTGCAGCTTGGGTGTCGAGCGGCGGTGTTTTCAGAAACTTTTGGGGTTGATTTTCGACGTTTTGTTCAATGGGTAAGTGAGTATATGTTGTTCCTTGGTTGTTTGCTTAGTTTAATCGATTATCCATTCACTTTTCTTTCCATTCCGCAAGCGTTTCTCTTCGTTTTCGGCAATTCTCGCAGTGGGTCTTCAAGTTTCAGTGTCGTGGAGCATTATCGACAGTGGGTAAGTGTTTTAAGCTTGTGTTTTGGTTGGTTTTATGGTGCTAGAGGCTTACCCATTAATTGTGGCAATTTTTTCCAAGGTTTTCATGGTATTCAGGATTGTATTTGTCATTTTGGAGTGAGATTGTTAGCCCGGACAACAAGCTCTGTTTCTGTTTTTAGGTGAGTTTGGGGTGTTAAAGCATTCCAAAATTTACTTTGGTTCTAGGTATGATTTTGGAATAAAACTCCCTTTTGATTTGAGGATATTTGCCCATCTTTGTGTTGTTGGATAGGGGCTTGGAAGCTAAGGAGCTCATCCTTTTTGTCAAGCAAATTAGTTAGTTATCTAGGTAAGTAGCTATTTGGAAATAATTATTATGATTTTGGCCTGTGACGTGTTAGTGAACTGAGTATGTGGCTTTTGGTTGGTTTCCCACATTTTAGTATATTTTTCTCCTTGAGGTTTAAGATGGTTGCTTGGTTAATCTTTATGCATTAGTCTTTGCTTGTGGAATTTAAGCGGGCACGATGAGTTTCGTTTCAAGGAATGTCAATATATGATAATCTCGACATTCACTATGACATATTTACTTTTGCATGGTTGGTTGGATAATCTATGGTTTGCCTTGGTGTTGTTAAGATAGTGGAGGATGGGATTAAATGTTTGTTGGAGTTGTGATTGGTTTGTGTATGCGAGGTCTGTCTCGTTATGGCCATAGAAGTGTATATTCTTATTTCCAGGTGCAAGGAAAAATTTTGGGTTCCCTATATGTATGTCGTTGTGCTGCCGAATTTTCGGTAGCATCATAGCGGCTTAGGGATCATAAGTGTTTTCGAGGAAAGACTTACATTAGGAACCTCAACTACGTTCTAGGGCCTCAAGTAGACTTACTAGATTCCTTAAGTCTTACATAGCTAGAGTGTGTTCCTACCCCATCTCAGGACTGATAGAACCTAGTTGCCAGGCACGCTTGCGTGTTCTATCAGTTGACTGTTAGAGCTTAGATTCAGGCACGCTTGCGCGCGCTCTCTCAGTTCAGGACGATGTTGAGTTATGATCAGGCACATTGCTTGTGCGCCAATTGGCACCAAACATGTTTTACATGTGTCAGTTGCTCCACCGTATGCTATATTTATATTTCAGGGGTGTTGTGATGAGATAGGTATAGTTCTGCTAGAGGTGGCTATCTAGTCTCTAGTTTACTTACTTTAACCGACTGACCCACACAACACTCTAGTTGGCACAGGTTGGGGATAGGTTATCACCCTAGACAGAGCATATTTATGTGATCAGTTGTGGCCCTAGGGTTAGAAACTCGAATGTTTATTCCAGTTAGGTCCCTATGTCGCTAAGACCCAGAAATTCAGAAATTCAGTCAAGTGTGACTAATTAGGACTGATCCTAGTGTAGGGATCCTAGACTCAATTAGGGCCTCAGATGGATTTAAAAGATCCTTGAGTCTTATATAGCTAGTGTGTCTTCCTTCTCCATCTCAAGGTTGGTAGAACTTAGTTTGTCAGGCACGTTATCGTGTGTTCTATCAGTTGACTGTTAGAGCCCAGCTTCAGGCACGTTATCGTGCGCTCTCTCAGTTCAGGACGGTGTTGAGCTTATGATCAGGCACGTTATTCGTGCGCCAGATGGCACCATGCATGTTTTCATGCGTGAGTTGCTCTGTCGTATTTATTATTCATATTTCAGGGTTGTTGTGTTGGCAAAGGTGTAGTTCTGCTAGAGGTTGCCAACTAGCCTCTAGTTTTCTTGCCTTAACCGACTGACCCACACAACACTCTAGTTGGCACAGGTTGGGGATAGGTAAACACCCTAGGCAGAACGTCTCATGTACTCAGTTATGGCCTTAGGGTTGGAAACCTGAATGACTGTTCTGAAGGGTTAAAATCCCTTTTGGCAGCGGAAACAATCAAGACCAATTCGTTTCACAATTTCGTTTACGAAAAACCAATACATTGGCAATTAAAATTCAGAAACAATTTCTAAATAAAAACGATTAAGCATGCTGTAAATTGATTTTAGATCAAGAAACTTACATGGATTTTCGAAGAACACAACACGATGCTAAAAGATTCTCGCTCTTGATCTTCCAATCGACACTACCAATAGCGAACACCCGCTATATCTCTTGGATCACTGAGATAGGGATGGTGGGATCCAAATCTTGTCTTGGAAGGAAAAAAATTCAGCAAGGTGATGGCTGGAATTGAGAGAGAGAAAAAGAGAAAAAATCTTAGAGGTTTTTTCCGTGTTTCTTGCGTAAAATGAGAGCGTGATCTGTGAGTTGGGTAACCCCCTCTCCACTTAACGATAAGTGGGGGGAGTTAAAAACCCTACTTATTCTAGATCGTTGGATCAAATCCAAACGATCTTGGCCGTCAATTAATTAAATAATAAGTATCATTTATCATTTAATTAATTTAATTAAATCAATATTAATTAAACCAATTATAACATAAGGTATTTAATTCAATTTGAATCATATTCAATTGAATTAAATTGGTCATTCAATTAATCTCATCAATTGAATCCACATTAATTAAATATCAAATATTTAATTAATTTCATAATTGAATCATATTCAATTTAATCTCTCTCATTTAACCTATAGTTTTAATGTGCATCAAAATGTACATTAATATAAACTATAATATTAATTTGATTAAATCATATTTAACCAAATTAAATTAATTAATTCCCCAATTAATTCATTCATGAATCAATCAATCAAATATCACATATTTAATTAAATTCATAATTCTCTCATTAATTAATTTTGAATCATATTCAAAATTATTTTTATTATAAAGTTTAATTTATTAATTAAACTTTTTTTCAAAAAAAAAATTATTAATTAAACTTATGTTATAATGTATCTCCATACATTATATTAATTGCATCAAAATACAATTAACTTAAATTCCCTTTTAATATTCAAGACTATATTATCTCAGAACTCGTTATGAGCTAGTAGGTGGACCTAATAGACCTACAGATCAGAAGCTCCAACGATACAAGATTGATCAGCTAAACTCATTAACTGAGTCAATCAACATTCGTTAACTGTGGGTCACTCCACTAAAGACCCACAACTGCACTCTTCTCACTGTAGAATATTTCTGTGTCCATGGATATCGACCAATGTAGTAAGTCAATCCTTCACGTGTGTTCGTAATACCAGTTGGACCAAATTACCGTTTTACCCCTGGGTTACCTCTAGATCCTTAAGTACCACTGATCTATCTAATGAACAAGTTGTTTAGCGTCCAACCTCTAAATAAGTGTTCCTCTCGGGCCAGGAGAGGACGACGCGCCTTTGTTCAAGCCCTGTAATCAGCCTTTAGGGGAACACACATCTACTTGCCCAAATAGGGGAAAGAGTGAATTCCATCTTGTTTTGTCATGTCCCCAGCCCCCCACTCGGTCTTGTCCCCAAGAAGGTAGGCATATTGAGTCGGCGTGCAGGCCACTCTCACCCGTACTAATGAAAGGAAAATCCCTCGTGAGAAGGAGTTCATGACACACTCAGGATTAAGACTAAGTTACCTAGGTCATCCTATTGAAACAGTAACCTAACTAGCTAACGGTGTTACATCTAGTGGTTTACTATTTTGTGGTCTGATCTTATGCAAACTCATTGCATAGAATACTCCCGCTTGCATGTCTCCTACATGGACGCCTTGGATCAATACGTCTGTATCGAATACAAAGCGGGTCGTATCACATAGTGTTACCAGAATAAGGTACCCAGCCTTATCCCTGTACTATAGGCCTTTTAGGTGGTTACTTGAACACAAATCCCCGTATGTCCTCACATACTAGTTCAAGTTATATGTAAACAACCTTGGATCTTAGTTTATTGGATTTGGGTCATATTGTGCAATTCTAGACTTAATATGACAATAACACTTTACTGCATAAACCTCAATAACATTTGAACACCAATCCCCGTATGTCCTCACGTTTTCAAATGTTTTAATTTTCAACTTTATGAAAGTTGTCTATCATGTTTTGACTATTAAGATACTGTAAAATGACTTATGCTTTTGGGCCCGATTTATTAAATAAAATATTTTTATTTATAGTCTCTTCCGCTTTAAAGATTCAAAAATTTTATGTTTTCATGCATGTAGTAGCGACCCTTAGTACGTTTTCAATACGTTTTAATTTCCTTTTAGTTGGGTCGTTACAGATTTTCTTTCTTATTTGCACATATTCAAATCAAACGACCTAGGTGTTATAATTCGAAGTGAAAAAGGGAAAATTTGTGCAGCTCTGACAAGGAATTACAATGTTTGGTATTACCCTCTAATTGCAAAATCCATGGCAGTTCTTGAAGAGTTTTGGTTGGTAATTGAGCGATTGAATCTCACCAACATTTTGGTGGAATCAAACTCCAAACAATTGATAAGGTTGAAGCAATTGACAGTCACACACTTGCAAGCCGCAATCATCACCATCATTTTCAACCGTCCCTCTGCACTATAACCTTACTCCCTCATCTTCGACCATTTGCTGCCACGCCACCATTTCACAAAAGAAATTGTAGTCTTCTACAACATCAAAAGGTCTCTGTAATGCAGTAGGTTGATGTTCTGGTGCTTGGTGATCAATATAAATGTAGAGGTGAGTCTTTTCATTTCCAAGGAGAAGACTCTTTATATTCCAACTCCAGTTCTTCCATATTAATTAAGTCCATTTGAAAAGATGCCAGATTAACATTGAAAAAGAAAACATACAATTAAAGAGGAAGATGAAAAGTAAAAGGAGAATAACTTGTAAGTATTGATGGACAACAATATTTTATTAAAATTTAAAATTAAAAGGTTTCACATCGAAACAACAACCACCCACGAACTTTCCCCCAAAATTATTTACTATGAATTCATTTATTATTTTAACTATAATTACTATTAGTAGAGAGCCACTAACTACACTAACTAAAGGGTATATTAGGTATTTAATAAAAAAAATAAAGGATAATGTTGTAAAAAAAAAGTTTCTTCCACATTCATACTTTTATATATAGTAGAGATATACCTAAGTATATGTTTATGAATACCAGATACTACATGGTATATATTTATGATTTTGAAATTTTACTAATGAACTATATAAACAATGACGTATATATAATATAAATAGGATTATATAACTGTTTATATATTATACTGCATGGAATATATTTATCATTTGTAGAAATATAACATTCTACAAGAAATTGTGCGATTAAATTTCAATAAGAATTAATGTAAAAAAAATTAACAACATTTTATGTCATTAGTAGACAAAAGAATAAAAAAATAAAAAATAAATAAACTCTCAGATGTTTAGCAAAACAAAAGAAAAAAAATAAACACCATAATACAGTTGTGTTGCACGAGCAGAGAAAACAAAAATGTAAAAAAGATACGCATCTCGTTTGACAGAATTAAATAAAATTTTTGCCAAAGCGAGCTTAGCTCAGCTCAGCGGTAATTGGCATGTACCCCATCCCAAATGTTGATGTACTCAAAAAAAAAAAATAAATAAAATTTTTAAAACGATAAATACAAATCACTTGTGAAACATTTTGCAATATAAACAAAATTAAATTATAAAAAATACCCCTGAAGGCCTGAACTATGGGGTTTGTTTCAAAAATGCCCCCGAGCTTTGAAAAATGTTTAAAAAATACCGTTGCTGTTAATTTTTTGATGGAAACCGTTACAGTTTCAGTTTCAAAAATACCCTTAAACTTTCAAAAAAAAAAAAAAAATTTTAAATACCCTTACTGAAAAATGATTCTTTTTTTTTTCTTCCTTTCACCGTAAATTCTAACGGTTTCCATCCAAAAATTAACGACAATGGTATTTTTGAAACATTTTTCAAAGTTCAGGGGTATTTTTGAAACATTTTTCAAAGTTCAGGGGTATTTTTGAAACTTTTCAAAGTTTAGAGGCATTTTTGAAACAAACTTCATAGTTCAGGGATATTTTATCTATTTTGGTCATGGAATAGTTCATTATGGTCATATATTTTAAAAACGTAGTTTTATGAGTAGGCGATATGTGCCGAATCAAGAAGGGGTGAGATTAAATCTCAATATTTCATGGTTTCCATTCTTCAAAAAAATATATATATATATATATTTCATGGTTTCCTTCGAGAGTCGCTTCGTGGTTTTGAATTGGGTGTTATTCTTTCATTATAACGTTCTTCTTTGGAGACTATTCCTTGGCAATTTTTTTCGAAACAAGAGTTGACATATGGTGCAAATATTTCTTTGGCACACTTAAATTGAATTGTACTTTTAGATAATGAAACACATAATTTCATTAATTGGTATTTAGAATATGTGTACATGAAACAAAATTTAAAAAAAAAATATATCAATTTTAACCCATAAACTTGTTAGGTTATATCAATTTGGACCTTCAACTTTCAATTTCATCAAACTAACCCTAAATCCTTGGTTCAATTTAATTTTAACAAAAAAAAAAAAATATCTTATAAACTCATTAATTTCAATAAAATAAATTTTTTCCTCAAAGATAAGTTTATAACGATGCACAAATTAACCGAATAAATTTGTCAAACTTCATAAGTTCAACCAAAACAAAATCTGGCTCTAAGAGTAGAAATTAATGATACTTTGAAGAAATCCAATTGAAAACCTTGTAGCACGCTCACTTATAAGCGAAGTCATGTAGCACACTCACTTATTTGGCCATGAAACCCTCGAAGAAAAATTGTGATAAGATTTAATCTGACCCGACTTGACCTATTTGACAACAAAAATGACTATGTAGACACTTATTCATCTCATAGAGATGTTACATCATCAATGTGTTAGTTTATTAACAATAGATTAACAAGGACCAAAATGAACACTTACAAAAACTAAAAAGGGACGTTTTTAAACTACAGGGACCAATATGGTTTAGTATTTAAACCATAGAAAATTCATTACAGCTACAACCCTCAATTGAAGGAAAGGCACTTTGTATTTCAAGTTTACAAGTTTTGATGAGCATAAGTTGTAGCTTGTGCTCAAAGAACAAATAGTTGCAACACTACCAATTTTTCAACTTCAAAGTAGCCAATTCCAAATGTTCAAGGAATGATGTCATGGAACACGATCCTACCTGATGCGTACACCAACCTAGCATCATCTGTGTAAAATATATTAGAAAGAGCAACATAATATAACACAAATTAACTACTAATTTATTAATATTTGTGAGTGTTCAAACCAGTTTACATGTCATCACAATTATTCTTATAGAACACCAGTGTAATCCTACTACATTTGATCGTAAAAAAAAACTCGTGTAGGATATTAAATCATAGGTTCATAGTTTGGACCATTCTTCCCAAGTCTCTTATCATTTACATTAGCCTCTAACGATTTAACTTAGACAAAAGTTGACTCCTTTGTCCCTTTCTAAATGCAACAACAAATCTTTTAGTTTTGTTTTCCAAGACACTAACTTCTTTCTAATATTTTATTTTCAAAACTAAAGGTAGTAAGATTTAAATACTCGGCCAACCAATGCCGTCTATGAACTTCGAGCTGAAGCTCCATTTGATAATAATTTAACAAAACCTTTTCGGTTAAAAATCATTTTGATCCTTGAACTTTCATAAAAGTAACACTTTAGTCCTTGAATTATGATTTCTAATGATTTAGTCCCTATACTCTCAATTTTGTAACAATTTAGTTCGTGAACTTCCATATGTAATTTGTAATGTTGTGAAAATTAATGTTAAGATTTAATAATTTTTTTTGCAAAAATAGATTAATGAACTAATTTGGGACCTAATATGTTTATAAGCTACAAATTCTAATCATTAAATAATAAAAATCGACATTTAATTTTGATGAAGTTTTTTGCAACAAGGATTAAATTGTTACAAATTTGAAAGTACAAGGACTGAACTGTTACTTATTAAAGTTCAATGACTAAATTGTTACAAAATTGAAAGTATAGAGACTAAATCATTAAAAATCAAAGTTCAAAGACTAAATTGTTACAAAATTGAAAGTATAGAGACTAAATCATTAAAAATCAAAGTCCAAGGACTAAATTGTTACTTTCATAAAAGTTCAGGAACCAAAACTAATTTTTAACCAATATTTCTTAAAAAGATAAATAATGGCCATATGCTCATTTCTCAACTGTACGGTTGTTATCAGATGGACCCTAAACTAAACAAAACCAAATTACTAAAAGAAAATCGTAGATAAAAGGTGGTACCTGCAATTTTGGCTGAATGAAATTCATGAGGAACGTTATTTCCAGTCTCAACAGCGGCCTTGGCAGCTGCAATACCAATGGCCGTACTTTGGAAGATATCCAAGCCGGCGCAAATAGAAGCAAGCATGCCCCCAACCAAGCAATCTCCAGCGCCTGTAAGCCTCACTACCGATGCAGGAAGGGCAGGGAAGTGTACTGCAAAAAGAACAGAGCTTTTCTCTGTTTCCGGAGAGACAGAGAACATATTTGGTGGACAACTTGTAGTTAGAGTTCTAAATAGTTGGCTGCTGGATCCGTACTTGTTGATTTTTCTTGAAGAAATTTTCATGAAGCTTGGCCCTCCTTTAGAACATACGAACACCCCACGAGAACCAACAGTCAGAATGACCATCTTGATACCTTTCTCGAGCAAAACCCATACAGCAGATTTCAGTTGTTCGAAGAAAGATTCAATTGAACATGTAGTATTTTTATTATCCCGTTTGATGGGAGAAAACAAATCTTGCCCAGATAACGCATTGGCCATGGCAATAAGCTCATCTTCATTAGGCGAAGTAAAACTTATCTGCAAAAATAACGAGCTAAGTTTTACTAAAGAAAATGCAGAAAAGCAGATGGCTGAGGATTAGAAGAACTTCAAATACGAGACGTATGATCAAGTGCTAAATCTCTAGATGAATCTAGATTATGAAAACAAAATATGACAAGTAAATATAGTTACAATATGCATCAAAAACTCTGACAGCATGCGAACAGGATATGAAGTTGTAGCCCAGATACTAAGAATCTACTGATCCACCTAACATGTGACATACGAAGTATTTACTGGCGGATCCTATTTTCAGATGTTTAATCCTGTTTACCTGATACTTGAACAATGTTTGATCCTTTTCCATTTTTCATTAACTTGATACAAACTGAACTAAGTTCATTAGATCTCTAAATATGTTCTGGCAAGTCAAGGGTTTGGTTACAATTCCAATTCAAAAATCAAAACCACCTCAGAATTTTTTTTGTTACCATTTCCTTTTCTTTAAAAAAAAAACAAATAAATCGAAACACCTAGGTAAGGAAAGAAATGAGAGTTGAAAAGTTCTCGCAAGTGAAACAACCCATCAAACTTTAAGAGAAACGATCTTCATGAGGAGATGTGAACTCACATACTTGACAACTGATGCAATCCTTCTTGATTTAGCAACTGACACAGGCTCAAACCACACTGGAGTGTTATACTCAGCAGCAACTAAGAAAAAGATGCAGGAAAATATATAAAGAGATCATATTACAAAGACCAAGAAAGAAAAGTAGACAACGCAGCTATTAAGAAAAAGAGTAGTACTTCGGCAAGAAACTTCCAAAGCAAGAGGATTTAGATTTGTATCAACCATCAGCACTGGTGCAGCACAAATATTGCACTTGAATTGCTCAATCCAATCAGGTGTGAGAAATTTTTCCTGTGTAAGGCTGGTCTCAGATTCCTTGTGGTACCAGTACCACCATCAATCTTATACAAGATTCACGATACTATACTAAATACTCGGATTAATATAAATCTATTAATAAAGATCCACTTACAATAGCTTCCACACTTGCCACAGCAGCAGCCAATTCTCCATGGATATCAACTACGGCACACACAACAGCCGTGCTGACGTCTTTGTGCTTCTGAATGCCTATTCAAAATATGAAATTCTTCTAGAAACTAGAAAGTGTATCATTTATATCTTACCAAGTATATGTATAATAACCAAGTAATAATTTTCTTTTGACCCAATTTGATACTTTTTGTTTTCACTTCATTAACTTCCAGTCTTCCATCAAGGATCCAAGATAAAGAAGTCAGAAGGATTTTCTCAAAAAAAAAAAAAAAAAAAAAAAAAAAAAAAAAAAAAAAAAAAAAAAAGTCAGAAGGACAAACATGAGCTCATTACTAGGAAATTGAAAATCCACCCAGTGGCTGGCAATATTCTATACCAGAGTTCATTTCAAGAAAAGATCTCAAACAGACTGCTCAATATGCTGTTTACGCAACTTGCACCAAGTTACTAAGTTATGCCAGCTAACTTATTGTTACTAAGATCTCGTTTGATAACCATTTGCCTTTTGGTTTTCGAAAATTAAGATTATAAATACTACTCTCACCTATGGGTTTTTGTTTTATTATCCGTTTTTTACAAATGTTTTCAAAATCCAAGCCAAGTTTTGAAAACTAAAGGAGTTTTTAAAAGCTTGTTTTTGTTTTTGGAATTTGGCTAAAAATTCATCAAGTGTTTTCTTAAGAAAGATGAAAACCATCCTACAGAAATTGTGAGAAAACAAGGACAATTTTTAAAAACAAATAAAAAGCCAAATGGTTATCAAATGAGACCTAAATTACTCAAATCTAGATTGTAGCATTTGAATGATTCAAATAAAAAAGCACAATTGACTACAGATTCTGCTGCAGTGATTGGTACAGGAACAATTTAAAAACAGTCTATTCAAAAGTGAGATAAAATTGCTATATTTCGCAGGGACTTGAGGTAGATTCTTATTTAAGGCTAAGTACTTCATCCTGAATCACACACATAGAACAGTCCAAAAAATCGTCAACATTGGAACACCCAACAATGACAGCAGGATAATACCACAGATGATAAACACCAGAATAGAAGAAAAGGCAGAGCCATATTTCATTAACAGATAGCTAGCTAGTATCGAAGGAAATTATATAGATAGACAGGTTTACCTTCTGTTGATAGCCCTGCCAATCTCCAGTTCTCAAACAAGAGATTCCCTATTCCAAGACCAAAATAATCAGAAAAAATAAAATAAAATGCTTTCTTTCTTTGTAAAATCTACATAAAATATTTTCCAAAATTCGAGGGTGGCGACCCTAAGTAATGAACTCTAAATCCATCTAAGTTGCAATGTGAACCAAAGAAACCATGAATGTGGAAAGAACCTGCCATGTCATGTCCCACCACACTAATCAGGAAAGGTTTGGTTCCCAGCTTTGACATGCATTCAGCCACATTCCGTGCTACGCCTCCCAATATATAGTTGATCTAAAAGAGCATATTCTCAAAGGTAAGAGTTGAAATATAGAAACTTAGGAATAGGAGCACTAAGATAACATTGCCATTATGACACTACAAATCACCAATGAGTTCGACCTACTGGAAAAATATGGAGACACTGGCCAAAGAACAAGACATCAAATACCAACAAGCCAATGAAAACGAGGAGTAATGGTAGTGCCAACTTACTGGATTGAACCCAAAAAATGGATAGATTTTTCATTATATTTAAATCTTATCATAGTGATGCGTATTTTCTCTAATCTTTCGAGCATAATTTTCAGGTATAATTACCAGTTAATAACTGAAGCTAAAATAGTTATCATACAATATCATAAAAGATCTTAAAGAATATAATCACTAAGAAAGGTAATAGAAAACAGCCTCCATTCATTTCTAATAATTTTTTTACTTTCATAGAAAATTGAGCATGTTCAATATTTTAAAATAAAGAGTATGTTTCATCTTTCAATCCATTTGCCACGTTTTAGAACAACAGGATAAAGCAAAATAGAATAAGCACAAGATAACTCACCTACTTGAACATGAAGAAATTTACAGTTATTTATGATTTATACAACTATTAGGACCAGCTTCTTCTAGGGGAACCTTATAATCCCTCAACATTTAATGTTGGAAACTTAGACCATCGATGAATTATATCTTAAGTAGGTAAGCAATCAAACTAACACCAGAAAATGATGATCAACCTCAGCAAAACAATAATGTGGTTGCCCCTATATAGTTGGATAAAAATTTGAAATCCGTTTTTCCCTAATAAGATTATATACGAATTCAAAATAGGCTTTGTAATTTCTCTCTCATATCTACAACAGTCTACAACAAACAGCACATTATTCCCATCTCCTCCAATAACTTCTCCAACCTCAGAGACAATTCACCCTGAAATTCATTTTCCTATCAAAATCAACCTCTCATATTCAAAGAGCAATCAGCAAATTACCTTGCCAGGAGTGGTTGACCTCGGAACGGCAGAAATGGAGGGTATGGCGTGAATATCTAGCACCATACCTCCAACAACCAAAGGCTCTGCCTCCCCAAATCGCAATTGGCTCCCACAATCCGTCAGCGCCTAAACATATAATTAGAAAATCTCCATGAACGCACAAAAAACATCTCACCTCTATAAAACACCTTAAATAGATAATGAAAAAAGACGGTAAGAGTGAAGAGATGCTCTCACCGGATTAAGAGCGTCGTTGGACTCACATGACGAAGGAAGAAGGTGACGATGAATCAAATTTATACGCCGCTGAGCACTGTCCTCCATCTCTTCCAATCTTCAAGCCTTTCAGTTCAGCTCTCAAAGTGAAACTCGAAGACCAGTGTTGAATTTGGTTCTTCTACTGGTTTGACGACGACGATTCATTCTCATTTTTGCATATTTCTTTTTTTTTTTTTTTTTTTTTTAACAATCAGAAATTCTAATTTCTTGAACGCCATCTCCTTTTTGTTTTGTTTGTGAAAAGTGAAAACTTTGTTTGTTTCCCTTCCTTTCTTTACCGTGGTTTTTATTGGATACATTTGAATTCTTAACTAAATTTCAAAAACAAAAATAAGTTGGACAAATTGCGAAAACCACAGCTATAATATGATAGGCCATAACAATTGGACTCCCAAAACTTTTAAGTGTAAACATTAAACCCTTAAACTTTAAAAAGTAAAAAAAGTCACCTCTTACCTGTCAATGGTAAAATTAAACCCTTAGGGCCCGTTTGGTACAAGGTTTCTGAAGATGGGAATGGGCAAGGGTTTATAATACCCTTGTTTGTTTCAAGATTTCTGTGGTGGGCCCAGGAAATAACTCATTCCCAGGCATCATTTATGCCCATAAGCAAGGGTTTTCTATGCCCTTGCAAAAGCATGGGTTTTCTCTTTTCCCATCTCTTCTTTGTTATTTTTATATGCAATTTTATTTTGAATATAGTTAATTAATTAACTGATGGATACTAAATTAAAAATAATATAATATATTATTTAATTAGATTAAATAATAGTTTGTCAATAATTTCAATTTTTTTAAGTAAATACTTTTTTTAGGACTTTTAAACAAATACTTAGTCCAATTTTAATGTAGGGATGGTAATTACATATTACTAAAATTATAATTAATTAGTTAATATTATCGAAAATATATTTAATTATTGAATTAAAATCATTTAAATTAATTTAGTATAAAAATTAATTTTTCAATAATTATAATTAATTACTTATCGATTATTTATAATCCATTAATTACTTTTTTTTTGGATTTCCTTATAATAAATATATAATTATATTATTATTAAATATTTATCTAATTAATTTTTTTTTTTGAAAAGTTATGTAATTAATTTTTATGGATACAATATATTAAATTATTGTAGTTAAAAATATTTATTAAACAATTAATTAAATAATTTTAAGTTGTTAAATTAACATAGTTTATCCCATTAAAATTATTTCATGATTATTATTTCATTAACTTTTATTAATAGTTTGAACTAATTTTGATTATTTTATTGATTAATTTATTAAAATTACATAAAGTTTACCAGATTAATTCTAAAAAATAAATACATACATAATTTGTTCTCATAAAATCCGGATGATATTCTCATGCACAACCAAACACAGTTATCTTTGATTCCCAGCAATCTTATTCCCAGGCATAGTATTCCCAGGAATCATGTATTCCCAGGCATCTATAAAACCTTAAACCAAACGGGCCCTTAGAGGTCGTTGGCCCCTTGTGTTGGTTATAATGGTGGGGGTTATTATAGCTCATCCAATGTTTGGGGCATCAACAAAAGTAATGGGTGAAGTGGGTTATTTTTACCCCATGTTGCTACAGTAACTACCATTCAACCCACCCGATTATTCTATCCATTCTCTACAGTAACTCTCTCATCTTTTCTTCCATGTGACTCCTTGATTTTTCCGGTGACAACCGGCCGATGACTTTTCCAGCTGTTGGGTTTTATGCCATAAAACTCGTAGATAGTGAATGTAACTGTTGACCGGATATTAATGAAATAATATTGATATATTTTTCCATTAATTGTTATTAGTTATTTTATATTTTATATTTGTCTTTGCCTAATAATAACTCTAATCCAATAAACTAGACATCCTAGGCTGTAATATGAGTCTTGAACTATATGTAGCGACATATGGGATCATTGTTCAAGAAACAACCTAAAGGGTCTATAGTATAGGGATAAGACTGGGTGCCTTATCCTGGTGACACTATGGATACGACCCACTTTGTATTTGATACAAATGCTGCGATCCAACGCGTTCGTGTAGGAGACATGCGAGTGGGGGTATCCTATGCAATGAGTTTGCATAAGACCGGACCGCGAAATAGTAACCACTGGTTATAACACCGTTAACTAGTTGGTTTTCTATTTCACTAGGACGACCTAGACAACTTAGTCTTAATCCTGAGTTGATTATGGACTCCTGCTCATGAGAGACTGTCCTTTGATTTGTATGGGTGAGAGTGGCCAATACGCCGACTCAATAAGCCTACCACTTTGGGGACAAGACCGAATGGGGAGCTGGGAACATAATCGTACAAGATGGAATTCACTCCTTCCCGACCTTAGGGAAGCAGATGAGTGTTCCCTTAAGTGGTTACTCCGAGTCTTGAACAAAGGGCCCTACCCTCTCAATGGCACGAGAGGGTTTTCTGTTTGATGGTTGGAACACAAACAGGTTGTTCATTAGAGGAGAATTGGTACTTAAGGAAATAGAGGTAACCTAGGGGTAAAACGGTAATTTGACCCAGCTGGTGTTACGGACACTCGTGAAGGACTAACTAGTCGATATTGGTCTAGATCCGTGGACACAGAAAATATGTCTGCAGTGAGAAGAGTGCAACTGTGAGTCTATAGTGGAATGTACACACAGTTAACGAATATTGATTAATGTGGTTAATGAGTTTGACCAATTAATCTCACATCGTTGGAGCTTCTGATCTGCAGGTCCATTAGGTCCCACTGGTAGCTCGTAAAGTAATTTGAGGCAACTAAGTAATAAAAGTAAATTGAAAATGTTCAATTTATTAAGGGAAACAAATATATATTGATATATTATTATGAGAGAAATTAATATTTGAAAAGTTCAAATATAAATTTATGGAAGTTTTGAAAGAGTTCAAATAATGAATTAATTAATTTAAGGCCTAAAATGTGTTTGGGCAAATTAATTAATTCTAGGTCGGGAATTAAATATGTGATATTTAATTGGTGTTTAATTAATTAAAGAATTCATTAACCGGGAATTAATCAATTATGAAAATAATTAATCACTTAAGGAAGTGATTAATCATTTATGGAAATGATCTAATCACTTATGGAAGTAATTAGTCATTTGTGGAAAAGATTAATCAATTATGGAATTGATTGATCATGATTGATTAATTAAGGAATAAGATTGAATCAATTTTGGAAAAGATTAATTTAATTGAATATTTTATTCATGGTCTCTCTTCTATAAATAGAACACTAGACCTAATTGGTCATGACACTTGATACTCTTGAAAGACAAGACCTAGAATTCTCTCTAGCCTCCCTCTTAGAGAAAGACTCCCACAAGTCTTTTGCTTCCTAGACTTAGAGACATATCGGTGTAACCTCTGTGGTTATTGTGTCATTCAAAGAAGGAATTTCCAGCGAAGAAAAACAAAGGCGGCTACTGCGTTTTCGTTCGTGGAGCGTCGTTGGCGAAGAACGGTCAAGTCTTCAACGAAGGTATGTGACGGTTCTTTCCCTTTTCTTTAGAAAACCATGAAAATAAATTTAGATTTATTTTTAAGCATGTTTAAAACCTATTTTCCAGCAGCTTTAGAAGGGTTTTAAAGTTTAATTGAGTTTTCGTAACGGTATTTTAATGTTAATTAATATACGGCGTAAGGTCCAATCGATGCGCTTCCGCTGCGTGGGGACTTTTATTCCATTCACCAGCGACCACCAACGACTTTTTCGGCGACCATCGTTAACTTTTTGGCGACTGATTATTTTTATTATTATATATATATTTTTTTGTCGTTCTTCTTATTTTCATTTCAAAAAATATATATATAAAAAACGAAAATAAAGAAAAGAAAAAGAAAAGAGGGAAAAAATTTCAGTCGCCGGAAAAGTCGGAAAATTTCTAGGGAGTTAGATACTAAGTTGTCATTTGTACATATATGAATATGGAGTTTTATTACATAATTACTTTTGATAATGAAGTATATGAATGTTTACCTTCATCGTACCATATTTTTCATTCCAAATTATACTTATCGTATTCAAGTTTACTGTGATAATAATAATTAAAAAAAATAGTACTCAAGTTTTTATTTTATGTGATTTCTATTTTATTTGATTCTTTTGATAATGAAGGTAAAATGAGTTTTCAATAAGCATTTACCATTTTTATGTTGGAAATACATAAATGAACACAAATATGGTTTTTCTATATGAAATCATAAAATGACTTATGTTGATGGTCAAATTTGGTCGGGGGGAACTCACCTGACCTTCACGTGCCACCAACGGTAAATTTGTTTGAGAAGGGGGAAGTCGTGACCTGCAAGACAGTAAACCTGCACATCGGTGTAGTGCTAGTCACACCGTCTCCGATGCTTAAGTCAGAAAACGGAAGGAGGGGCTAGAGAGCAAGAGAGAGAGTAGAGAATAGATTATGGGTCCCCTTCTTCAGTGGTGAAGAGGGGTATAAATACCTGCTCATGCTCCTAGGGTTTTTAGGAATTCGGAGGCGTTTCGGGACGAACCAAGCGGAACCGAAGCGGCCAGAGGCAGTAGGAACCAAACTAAGCCAGATGAGCTCGGCCCATGGCCGAGGTCGAGCAAGGGGTCGGGCCAGGCCCGACCCCTTCGGTCTTGGCCTGACCCACTGGCCCGTTTCGTCTCTGGGATCCATCCTCCAGCCCTATTTCTGCCCGGTTGCCCTCGTCAGCTCCTTGTACATCGGAGTGGTCCAAAATTACCTATAACAACTTATTTTGTGAAAAAATCATGACTCTAAAACAAAGAAAATCAACGCTTACCTTAGGTTATTTTTGTTTCCTTTTAAGTTAAACACATAATTTAATCCCTATACCCAAAACTTTATTTTTTTTACAACTGAACCCAAACATTTTTTTTTATTGATATTTGCAAAATATGATATTTGATGTACAAAGTTGTTTGAGGAAAATAAACAAAAAAGTCAGGAAAAAAAAACACAGTCAGCTTGAACCTTTGATTCAGAACCTCATGTTAAACAGATCAACACTCCAAACACATACTATTTTAATCCAAACTAAAATAATCTCCATTCTAAACACAGACCATTTTATGCTAGGCTAAAATAATCTGCATCTCAAACACAGACTATTTTATCTCAGACTATAATAATCTGCACCCCAAACACAGACTATTATAACTCCCAGACTATTATAACTCCCAGACTATTATAATCCCCATACTATTATAATCCCAACTATTATAACCAACTCAGTGCCCCAAACAACCCCTTAAAGTATCATAGATGTAAAAATTGAACCTATTTTACTCTCTTTCTCTCTCATTTTTCTCGCTACTCATTTTCCTCATCTCTCTACTTTATCTCTCCTCATTCTACTCTCTCTAGTGCACAAATTGTATATGAAACAGAAAGTAGATAATACACTTAGATTACATAAGAAAATGCTTAGATTTATTTAATTATAGGCCTTCATAGTATGAGAAGGTGGTGCAGAGTGGTTACAGGTGGTTTCAGCTTGGGGTTCAATTCGATTACTACTCAATTGGATTTGATCTTCAATTCCATGTATGTAAAAGCTTGGAATCTGAGAGAATTTAGTACTGAACTTTGGGACTTATGATCAACACAATTCAACATGTTCAAAACTTGTGGTAACCATAAACATCAATACATAGACACTGCACATAATAAAACTAGATTAATACTAGCACACAAGCAAATGAACACAACAGGTAGAAATTCACTTACTAATAGATCTTGAGCACTCCTAGCCTAACAAGTTCATGAAACAAGAAAGATAATGTTTCAGGCTAACTCAACTCCAAACCTTGATCGAAGCCAAAGAGGTGTTTAGGAGGAACGTTTTTACCTAAACACAACTTTAAAAGCTAGCTCGAACGCCCTAAATTAGCCTAAAGGAGACCACCGCCCGTAGTAGGCTGCTCGAGTGAAGCTTGCTTGCGTCGGAGAAGATGCAACCTCAAGTCAATCCTTGCACAGCCGTCGAGAAACCCATCGGAGGACTGAAGTGAAAGTTTAGGAGGAAGCGTCAGAGCTACAATCTCGCGTCGTTGAGCTGCTCTTTGGAGAAAAGAAGAAATAGCAGGTGGAGGGCGTTAGTGACCGGAGAAGAAGAAGATTGCACAGAGGGCTAATTAAACCTTTTTTTAATATGATTTTAATTGGATTGTGTTGTTTTTTATCATTATGCTTTTTTTGTTACATAGTTTTAAAACTTTTTCGGGTCCCAAGGATGAGCTCTATGAACAAAACAGAGAACAACTGAGGCTATTTAGAAGGGATCCTCTTTGTGATCGTTTGGTAGGGAAGATGCAGGCAGAGACAAGAAAACACAAAGTAGTAAGGGTATTTTGAAGGATAGAAAACAAGAAAACAAAGATTCATTTGGCAGAGACAAGGGGAGGGGAAAATTCGAAAGAGGATGGAAAAGCGGGGGAAGAGGGGAACGTTGGACTCCGGAGGATGAAAGGGCTTAGGGGAAAGAAGACGAGAAGACGACCACCGAAAAAGTGTTGTCGAACGTGCGAAAAGAAGGTGATTGGAAAGAGGTGGACAGTAGTTGGGAACAGACAAAGGATATGTCAACATCATCCGGGGAGGTGGGAAACTCTAACCACAAAAAAGACAACATGGGAAAGGACAGGGAAAAGGACAAAAAGTATCGAAACGAAAAAGAACTATCAAGGGAAGGTATGAATATAGACTTTGAAAAGGATGACCTTAAGGAAAACGAACAAAAAGGGCTGAATCATAAAAATGAAAGTGGGCCCATGTCAAGTGGGCTTTCGGAAAAAATATACATAGGCAAGAGAGAAAGTTACTAATGGGTCTGGATCGATAGAAATAACTGAAAAAATGGAAAAAAAGGGTCGACCTAAACCTAAAATCAGAAGGAGGTGGGGGCTTTACAAAGAAAAAGTGGAAATGCATGGCCAGATCCGAGCAACCCAATCGGTTGGAACAAACAAGGAGATCGTAGAACAAGGGGAAAAAAGAAAGAGAACTGACAGAGAAGAATTAGAAATAATCAAGAATTATAAAGGCATTGAAAGTGTTTACTCCATGTCGAGTGGAGGCTGGAAACCAGTCCTGTCGAACACCATGATAAAATCCTAAGTTGGAACGTCCAGGAAATGAGGAATCCTCAAACACTTTGAGCATTTCACCATGTGGTTAGAAGTGTAAATCCCCAAATTATCTTTTTGAGCGAAACAAAGTGCAAGGCAGAAATGGTAGATCACTTAAAAAGAGTTTTAAACTTCCCAAATGGATTTAGTGTACCTAGCAAGGGCATAAGTGGAGGTCTGTTGATGCTTTGGGGTGATGATATTGAGTTATCAATCAATTCTTATACCGAAGGATGCATAGACTCCACAATAAAAGAGGTTGATGGTTGGTGGAGGTTCACGGTTCTATGACAACCCAAAAGTGTCAAAGAGAGAAGAGTCATGAAAGCTATTGGAGAGACTAGATATCTTATTTGATCTTCCCTTGGATAATAAAGGGGACTTCAACGAAATCCTATTTGAGGATGAAAAGTCAGGTGGGGTTATGAGAAGTCAAAGCCAGATGAACTGTTTCAGATCAGCTATTGACAACTGTAGTCTTGTCGACTTGGGACACTCGAGAGAGAATTTTACTTGGAGAAAATCTTGAAGCATGATCAACAACAAAAAGAAAGGTTAGATAGATTCCTTGGCAAACATGATTTTGATGGGAAAGTTTCAAAGAATCAGTATTTCCCATTTGAATTACCACTCTTTCGACCACCACCCGATCCTAGCTGAGTTATCAAAGAAGCCTGCGAGGTTGAGTATCAGTAAAAAGTGCAAACTCATTCGTTTTGAAGGAGAGCTAGTCTTCTTTCGAGGAATGTAAGAAGATCATTGAAAAGCATTGGGCCGAGAACTTTGGAATGGGCTTGCCAAATTTCAACAAGAAGATCGAAGGAGTTTTGATGAAGTTGAAGAACTGGAACATTGCAAGGCTGGGGGATTGCTAAAATTTGTGATAAAGAGAAAAAATAGGTAATAAAATTATTGTTGAGCACCGAGAGGGAAGATTCGGTTGACGGAGAGATATGGGCAGCTGAAAAGGAGCTTGAAGAGCTGCTCAAGGAAGAAGAGCATTATTGGAGGATTAGAGCTAGAGAGGATTGGCTCCATTGGGGCGAAAAAAACTCAAAATGGTTTCATTCAAAGGCCAGTCATAGGAGGAAAAGGAATAAGATTGAGAGCCTAGAAGATGATAGGGGTAACAACATATCCGATGAAGAAGAATTAGGTAAGATTGCTACAAATTATATTAAAAGGTCGTTTTAGTCATTGTTGCCTTTCGAAGTGGTTAAAAATATAGTTAAATTTCACCCTAAAATGTTGTACAAGTATACACAATCTCGTAGCAAGTGATAAGTAAATTATCGTATCCGCAGGGATTTGATTTGCCTAATTCAACTGATTTAATTTGATTTTTTAATGATTTCAATTGGTTGGGTAATTTGATTGGTTTTAGAATGATGAAACAAAAGAAATAAGAAAGCAGTAAATGATTACGATTGGAAAACATAATGGAAATAGACACATGTTAAGTCTCTGTAGTTGATTATAATGATGATCCAGCAAATCGTTTGATTTATCAATCTCATGCAGTTTTATCAGCGGGATCCTCCTAAAACTCCGGATTTTTTGGAATGTGTTTCAACTCCAATGAAGTTCTACCGATCATGTACTAGGTAATTGGTTATCTCTAACCTAACTACTGGCGTTCACCAACTATTTGCAGTCTAGTGTGAATTAATGCCACACACTCCCTATGTCATCCCTGAAACTAGAGAGAGCTATACATACCGGTTGGCTAGGCGGGCACATAATGGAATGAAGAGCAACATATAATTCAAGATGATCAAATCAAATAAAATTTCCAGAATTTAAATGAATTTCAACTACATCAATCCTAACTCGTGCCTACAAGTGATTAGTTCATGGATTGAAATAAAAGTACTAAATCAAAGTGTAGGACGATCTAATAAATAACACCCATAATGTGAATACACAAGAAATACTAATCCTTCTAGCAATTGGGGATGAAACGACTGCTCCAAACCACCAAGAACATGGAAGAACTTCATCTTCTTGAGAGGAATCACACTTGGACTTCTTGATTCTCCAATCTGCCGTCAAAATGTGAATGATCTCTTTTCCTACGACTCCTCCTTCTTATAATGTGAGAGAGTTCTTTGGTACACATAAATTGCATTAAATTTATCATTGCAATACTTTTAAACAATGAAAGACAATTCCATTAATTGTTATTTAGTATATGTGTAATAACATAAAAAAAAATTCAATTTTGACCCCTAAACTTGTCGGGTTGTATCAATTTTTTTTTTTTTTGGATAAAAAGATCTTCATTAAGAAAAGGAGGCAGTTACACCTACAACATTTAATAAACAAGCATAAATCCTACCCAAGGTTTAAAATGTCGATGTAGATGGAAATGTCGAGGTCCCGATTTTATGGAAATTTCGATGTCGATGGAAATATTGAGAGACATTTGAGGAAAATTTACGGAAATCATGGAAATTGATGGAAATTGTTTGAATTAGTCCATGAACCTTTGTTTGTGGCTTAATTAGGATATAATTGACCCTTTTTTATTATCATATCTAAAAAGTGAACAATATTTAGATGAAAATGTTGATTAAAAATGTCGATACGTTCAATAAATTTTGAACTTATTTGAATTATTAAATGAGACTTTAATTAGAAAATTAAAATAGATATGAAATATTGATAGATGACAAAATAACCTTGAATTCGTGAATATAAAATTTTACAATGGCTAATACCAAAAAGATGATCGTGGAGCATCTAATCCAAAATCTTGGTAATTTTGATAGAAGTTACAATATTTCTCCCAAGTCATCTTATACTGATAATTTTGAAGAAAATTGTCTAAATGAAAGCGATATGACTTGTACGCCCAACATATAGATCCTATTGGTGGATACATTTCATGAGTGGGTTGTGAGAATCTAGGATCGAAGTTGCTATAGCCAATGCTTGAAAAGTCTTCGTAATTGGAGTAAGAATAACCTCCTTGACCATATCCTTATTGTGTGTTGTTGCCAAGGTTTGAAATGTCGATGTCGATGGAAATGTCGAGGTCCAGATTTTATGGAAATGTCGATGTCGATGGAAATGTCGAGAGACATTCCGGAAAAATTTACGGAAATTGTGGAAATTGATGGAAATTGTTTGAATTAGTCCATGAAACTTTAATTGTGGCTTAATTAGACTATAATGAACCATTTTTTTCATCATATCTAAAAGGCAAGATAATATTTACATGAAATTTTCGATTCAAATGTCAATATGTGCGGGAATTTTCAAAAAAAAATGAAAAATGATTTAAATTGTTTAAATTATTAAATGAAAATTTGATTGTGACTTAATTACATTATAATAATTAATCATTTTAATAATTATATCTAAAACATATGTATAATATTTATATTAAAACGTCAATGTTAAAAAAGTTGGAAAAATTATGTCAATCGATTGAAATTATTTGAATTATTAAATGAATGAAACATTTATTATGATCACTTAATTAACATATATAAATATATTTAACAACTAGAATTATAGTTGAATCGATAACTAAAATATTAAGTTTGGATCAATTGAGAACAATAATAATATTTTAATTTTAAATAAATAATGCAAAGTGAAAATACATCAATAAATATACAACGATAATAAATATATCGTCAATAAATAATGCATAGTAACTATACAATTAATAATGAACTCCAAAAAAAAAACAAAACTTATACAATTAGTAAAAAGATGGTAAAATTATAATGTAAAAATAGATAATAAAATTCAAAATTAACGTGAAATAGATTAAAAAAATGAATTAGAAGCTAAAGTTCTTACTCTATTAAAGAAATTTGAGAGAATTGAGATTTTGCAATTGATGGGTGAAAATGAAACCGATACTTATAGGTGGGTAAAAAAAAAATAAATTAAAATGTAGAATAAGAAAAAAAAAGTTATGATATTATTTTTTGTGAAAAATTAAAATAAAGAACAATACAAAATTGAGAAAACACCAATTTTATATTAATACCAGTATATTTAAAATAAAATAGTGTTCTTTAAAAAAAATAAAATAGTGAATAAAAAAAGTACATAAAATAAAGAATTGAAGAGAATATTGAAAAAATAACTATGAAAATGAAAACTTTTATATAAGTAACAAAATAATAAAAAGAATGAGAAAAGAGAGAAGAGATGTTGAAACTTAGAGTGGATGTGGTCCAAAATAAAATAAAATAGAAATAGAAATAAGAGAGAAAAATGATGAAAAAAAATAAAAAAAAATAATATACTCTTGAGTTTTGAGTTGTCCCACATCAACAAAGAAGTAAAACAGGTGAGTCTATAAAATCATCATTTGAAAACATATGATTCAACAGGTGATGTGGGCTTTGCTAATCATTAGTCAATGTGGGCTGAAGCAGTATTGGGCTTTTGGGCAAGCTTTTGATGATATACTCTTCGACATTTCGTCGACTATATCGACCGAAATTTCGACTCATCAGATTGCGTTGAATAAAAATCTATGCAATGTGCCCGGTCCATTTTTCATTATTAACTCACCTGCCTTCTTGAAAGCAGACCCTTTGTCTGTGAAAATTTGGACTACTTTCTTGGAGCTTTTCAACAGATTGTAAATAAGTAAGTATATAATAATATTAAGAATACGTGATGTGAAAAATGAAAATATAATGTATGTAAGCACACGTACCCACTTGTTGTATTCCCACTACCTTATTTTTAAAATGGTGGGATTTTAGTTTATTCGAAGGGATATTATCACGTAGATAACGTAGATAAAAAAACCGAGAGATTAAACGTCCAACTCCTTCAAAATTCTTCTTCTTGAACATGTCTTTTATATTTTTTTTGTCGAGCCCCTTCTGACTTGTCGTATGCTAGTTCCTTCATACTACTGGATCGTTGAAAGTTACTTGAGCCCTGACCTTGCTGAAGCCCACTCCTTCGAAATTCTTCCTCCTCATGTGCAGTTTTTTTCGAGTTACGCAGAACTTCTTTGTACTGTCTGCGCTCAGTGTAGGTCATATCTGGTGGGAACATGTCGTCTTCGTCATCGTTGAAGTCTAGATCTTCGTAGCCCTTCAAATTTTATCGCAAATATTCTTTTATCTCTTTCATTTTTCTTTGGCATTTTTCATCTTCTTGGTCTCCTTCGTTTTTTGTGCATTTGTAATCTGTTGCTTTACTTCTAGAGGCGCGTTGGGGCATGGTCTAGTGTTTTTGTTTTTATCATATCCAGCGAGATGATATTTGAACCTAGTGATGCCACCACTTTTAATCGCTAGCTGACAAAAATTGCATACAGTGTCAGATTTGTTTCCGTCAATTGGGCTACAGTAAGCCCAAGAAGGATCTAAGCGTCCTCGTTCCATCTATATGAACAAAGAACAACAATAATAAGTATAAAAAAAAGTTAAATATAATGATTAAGTAAACTTGAAATTAATAGTATATAAATACAATAAAATGATTAATTACTTCATAGTCATACCAAATTTGGTCAATTTATTCAAATTGCATTGGATAATTGATAACTATAAAATCAATAAGACTAATAATTATAATTAAAAAAGTAATCACTTGACAAACATTGAAGAACATAAAACTTAATAAAATAAAGGGGTGGTTGCAACAATAGCAAAAGGGAAATTTTTATTTGCAAGTGTGCCTTCACTTTTTGAGGTTTGCAATTATGGCAAAAAAATTTAGCCCAGCCCAAAATGTGAATAGAAAAAGTCAAAAATACCCTTTCCAAATTTTTCCCGTGTTTTACTGTTTTGAAGTATATTAGTGGTATATCAAATATATTGTTGATATACTACTGATATACCTAAAATGAAATACATCAGATATACTGTTGATATACTACTGATATATTTAAAATGAAATATATCTGATATACAGCCGATATACTTTACTATGGTATATTAGTGGAATGATATTCCTAATATGAAGTATATTCATTAATTTATATTCAGTACATCAGATATACCTAAATTGAAGTACATACACTACTAATATACTTTGATATACCGGTGAAATGGTATTCCTAACATGAATTATATATCAACAGTATATCAGCCATTCATATTCAATATAAAAAATATACTTATAATAAAGTATGTCACTGATAATTAAAAATATATATTAATGATTTTTTTTTAAAAAAAATAAAGTCTATCATTGATATATTTAGTCACTCATAATCAAGTATATCAATGTTATTAATTATTTGAGTAGTATAACAAAAGAGGTATATCAATGGTATATCAACGTTCATAACAAGTATATAAGACAAACATTTTATGTTATAAAAAACAAACATTTCGTTTAAAATACGTAAATAACATAACACAATTCAATAAAGAGAAAATGAAACATAACAAATATAAGTAAAGAAAAGTAATATTTCATATATCAGATATATCATTCTTATATCAATACTTAGGTATATCATATGTTACGTTTATCAAATCATGTATATAGTAGATACATAATTGTATTCATTCGAGTATATCAAATTTGGTACATCAGTTCATTGATATACTTTATATCTCATATATCAATAAATATAAAGTATATCGTCTAATATACTACTAATATATCAGTTGATATACCAACAAGGGTAAAACTGAAATAATAAAAAAAGCGAAAAATCAGATTTTAAAATTTTTGCTATATTTGCAAGTCTCAAAAAGCATAGCTAAATTTGCAAATGTCCTAATATTTTTTGCTACCCATTACAATTTCCCTAAAATAAAATCGACATTGGATAATTGATAACTATAAAATCAATAAGACCAATAATTATAATAAAAAAAAAATAATCACTTGACAAACATTGAAGAAAATAAAACTTAATAAAATAATAATCGAGATTGGATATTTAATAACTATAAAATCAATAAGACTAAAAATTATAATAAAAAAAAATAATCACTTGACAAACATTGAAGAAAATAAAACTTAATAAAATAATAATCGAGATTGGATATTTGATAACTATAACATCAATAAGACTAAAAATTATAATAAAAAAGTAATCACTTGACAAACATTGAAGAAAATAAAACTTAATAAAATAATAATTGAGATTGGATATTTGATAACTATAAAATCAATAAGACTAATAATTATAATTAAAAAAGTAATCACTTGACAAACATTGAAGAAAATAAAACTTATAAAATAATAATCGACATTGGATATTTGATAACTATAAAATCAATAAGACTTTTTTTTTTTGAAAATATAAAATCAATAAGACTAATAATGTGCTTTTCAAATAAATAAATAAAACTAATAAAGCAATAATGTAAATAAAGATGGTAACCTTTTAAGTTTAAACTTCTTAACTTAAGAAAGAAATTTGAGAATAATAGAGAGAATTTGAGAGAATTGGGAGAATTGAAAGAATTTTGGAAAATTGGGAGAATTTGAGAGAGTTTGAAAATTTAGGTGGGAAGAAATTGAAATCAAGTGAGGGTATTTATAGGTGGTAAAAATAATAAAATAATAAAGGGAAAAATACACTTTTGGTCCCCGAGGTTTGGGTTAAGTGACAGTTGGATCCCTGAGTTTTCAAATTCAACAAAAATACCCCTGAGGTTTGAGATAAGTAGCATTTTGGTCCCTGCCGTCAATTTTTCCGTTAAATCTTAACAGTTGCTGACGTGACACTATTATTTTAATAAAAAAATTTATTTTTCTAATTTTTTAAATAAAATAGTAATAAATTAAATTTTAAAAAAAATTTAATTATTATTTTTATTTCTTTTTCCCTCTCTCTCTTCCTCCTCTTCTTCTTCCTCTTCTAATCCATCATCTTCCTCTCCTACTTCTTCTACCACCGGCCGCCGCCCGTCGCTGGCACTGGAGACAGCCAGCCGGTGCCGGCGACCGGCGACTTTTTTTTTTTTTTTTAATCTTTTCTTCTCTTTCTCTTCCCTTTCCCTTCTCTTCTTCCTTCATTCTTCTGTTTTTTTTTTTATAAATGGTAACGATGAGGGAGGGAGGGACCTCCCTCCTTCCCCGTTACAGATCTGTAACGGGGAGGGAGGGAGGTCCCTCCCACGACTCAGGCGCCGGAGTCGCGGGAGGGAGGTCCCTCCCTCCCTCGTCGTTACCGTTTATAAAAAAAAAACAGAAGAAGGAAGGAAGAAGAGAAGGGAAAGGGAAGAGAAAGAGAAGAAAATATTAAAAAAAAAAATGTCGCCGGTGCCGGCCGGCTGTCTTCGGTGCCGGCGACGGGCGACGACCGGTGGTAGAAGAAGTAGGAGAGGAAGATGATGGATTAGAAGAGGAAGAAGAAGAGGAGGAAGAGAGAGAGGGAAAAATAAATAAAAATAATAATTAAAAATATTTTTTTTATTTAATTTATTACTATTTTTTTAAAAAAATTAGAAAAATAATTTTTTTTATTCAAATAATAGTGCCACGTCAGCAACTGTTAAGATTTAACGGAAAAATTGACGGCAGGGACCAAAATGCTACTTATCTCAAACCTCAGGGGTATTTTTGTTGAGTTTGAAAACTTAGGGACCCAACTGTCACTTAACCCAAACCTCAGGGACCAAAAGTGTATTTTTCCCAATAATAAAAATGTAAAATTAAAATAATTAATTAAAATTAATTTTGGTGGTAGAAAATGAATTTCTCAATTTGTAATATTCTGATGGGAAATTGATTTGAAAATTGATAAATGAAAAGTAAAAAAAAAAAACGTGGGTTAGAATTTAAAAAATAATAAAAGAAAAATAAATATATATATATAAAACATAATTCTAGAAATATATATATATATATAAGTACACCTGTGGATCCCACTGGCATGTGCACGCACGTGGGAATCAAGGAGAAAGTCACGGACGGGCAACTTGCAAGGCAACCATTGATTTAACATTAACCAGAAAAAATTAAATAAAAAAATATGGCACGCCCGACATTTGCTCGAAATGTTGACGACATGTTGACATTTTGAGATGTCACCGATAGGGAATAACGACACTTTCCCCCTCTCGATATGTCGATTTCGGTATGTCAACCGAAATTTTAAACCCTGATCCTATCAAGGATATAGGCATCCCTATCGGTTTGTATCAATTTGGACTTTAAACTTTCAATTTCATCAACAGAAATTATAGCAGATGGGTTCTTTTGATGACCAAATTTCAAAAATGTCCATAATTAATATAATTATTATTGGTAGGTTTTTATCAATTAATTAGTTTATTTCTCTTACCAAAATACCCTCACATTAATGAATGAAATCAAATTTAATTTAATATTATATTTTAAACTAAATATAAACAATAAAGTAAAAAAATATTTTTAATTTACTTTTTTTTTTATCCTAAAATCGGATCCAATACCAAATTTGCAATTAATGTTTGATTCTTCTCCTTAATTTTGTATGGATTTTCCATTTTAAGTTTTAGCTATCATTATTATTATTTTTTTCTTTATTTTTTTCTTCGTTTGTCTTCCATGTTAGTTTGTTGCAGCCGACTATTCCTATTTGGAATTTTCCTTTTCAATTTAATTTTAGATATTTTTTTTTATTAAACATTCCTTTTCATTTTATTCCTTTCCTGTAGCAAGATCTTTTAGGGGTTGTTTGGGGCACTTATTGGTTATAATAATCTAGGGATTATAATAGTATGGGTTATAATAATCTGTGTTTGGGATGTAGATTATTTTTGTCTGGGATAAAATAATATGTGTTTGGAGTGCAGATTATTTTAATCTGGCATAATAATCTAGGGATTATAATAGTATGGGTTATAATAATCTGTGTTTGGGATGTAGATTATTTTTGTCTGGGATAAAATAATATGTGTTTGGAGTGCAGATTATTTTAATCTGGCATAAAATAGTCTGTGTTTGGGATGCAGATTATTTTAGTTTGTGTTAAAATAGTTTGTGTTTTGAGTGCTGGTCTGTTTAACATGGGATTCAAAGGTTCAAGTTGACTGTTTTTTTCCTGACTTTTTTTTTTTGTTTATTTTCCTCATACAACTTCGTACGTCAAATATTATATTTTGAAAATATCTTGTATAGTTTTTATACAATTTTTCCAAATTTAATGAATCAAAATGTTCTTTCCATTAATTGTAAAATTGAGGTTTTAAGTCACAATTTTGATTAAAAAAAATCATTTTCCATTCTTCAATTTTATTTTACATTTTTTACATTTGTTATATTAGTTCTAAACATATATATTGTTACATTGTTGTATTAGTTCTGTAAATTAGTAATTAGTTAAGGTTTAATTAACAAGATTTGTCCATTATAATCTTATAAGGCTTGACAAGAAACATGTCAATTGTTTGCTTTGACAAAGGATAAAGGAATAAGAATATCAAACAAGAATAAACAAATAAGGAGTGACATTAAAATATTAAATTGAAGTCAATACATAGCTTTTCATCTTGAGTTGCATCAAAACCCCAAACAAAGTAAAGTCGACACTGAACCTTTAGACATATTACATGAACAAAATAGTCCTGACAGGAAGGGTCAATCATTAGTTTCTTTCAAGCAAATCCATACAATATCTTTTTTTCAATTGTATGGGCATGGATAAGAAACAGCCAGTCTTCTGGATATCAACAAGCAACTGTTGCGCAAATTGCTAACCGCAAGTGTACGGGCCCAAGTTATAATATAGTGATTTAAAATCGAATGTCGTCCTCTAGATTGGTTTTCTAGTTCCCCTAATTATTAAAGGTATATTCGCCCAATTTTATTTAGAGACAATAAACGAGAGATATGAAAATCAACGAAAAACTAATAAAAGCAATAAAATATGGAAACTCAATGGAGAAAGACCTTAGGGAATTGATTTCACCTATTAGATGCATGAATTAATTCAAAGAATAATTAAGAACGAACACGTAACAAATTCATAAACCAAGGATTATCGATAATTAAAAGCCTCTCCCGAGTACAATTAATTCTTTATGCAAATTAAGAAATTGATATCCCTATCTAATTTCAACAACAAGCATAAGCAATAAGATCAATCCTATTAACGGTTTCTCAAGCAATCCCAAATCTCCCGATTAAAGAATTACCTAAGTTATGCAATTGATGGTCTAATCTAAACTACCCTCTCCCGAGCAATTAGTTCAGAAACGAAAATCATACAATCCGTGATCAAGGGATTATAAGCAATAAGCATACAATTGCATAAATAAACTACGTTACGAACCGTCCTAAAAAATCGTAAATTAATCCATACAAGCTAATGGCTACATCAATTCCCTAAGAAACGAAATTTAGCTACACATGGTCTCTAAAATACGAGCGAAATTAGTCCCAAACATGCTAAAATCAATACGAGAAGTAAGGGAGAAAGATTAAACTCGCTAGCTGTGATTCTCGTGCGTTCCCGTCACGATCCTCCCGATCCAAGCTCCCAAAATCAAGCTCCCACTGCCTCTGCCTTGTTCTGTCCGTTTTCTCTCTCTAAAAGTCGTGTTTCTCTCTCCAAAACAGCTCCCATCATCAGATTGCATTGCAAAATATATATACTACTCATTCTGCGTGACAGCGTCGAGACGCTGAGGACACAGCGTCGCGACGCTGTCATGCGCGTGCCCTAATTTAATCTCGAATTTGGGCGCCTCCAGCCATATACCTAGCGTCGAGACGCTCCAAGTGCTAGCGTCGAGACGCTAGGCCTCAAATTTTATTTCCTTCGCTTCTTTTCTTGGCTCAAACTCATTCTTCAGCTCTTAACTCACCGGTAATCTTCAAAAACGTCGATTTCCATTGAAATGTTTGATTCCTACAAAACAAAACCAAATAGACATAAAATTGGCCAAAAAGTACCAGAGACTAACGATAAAATCATATAAAATATAGCACAATAAATTGCGCTATCAGCAACACATTGAGAAGTTGAACTTTATCCCCCTTATCGAACTCTGCCATTTCTTCAAGTTAATCGACCACTAACTTGCGTCGTGCAGCCTCCCGTTTGTACCTTTCTTGTTGCCACGATGTGATCTTCTGAAGGTGGCTACTTTGAATATCCATTGTCGCCTTGACCACTTCAATCATTTCTGTGTGTAAGGAAGATCGTCTCCTATTACTTCCTCCTGATGATGTCTCCTCTGGCCCGATCTTACTGGTTGGTGTGTCTGACAGCTCATCCTCCATTTGATCTGTAACATTTGACGTCATTTGATCGGTAATCGTTATGATTATCTATGATCGTTATACACAAGAGTTCTAAATTAGACTCCATATGAAATGCATAAACACAAAATTTCATAAAATGCTTAAATTGATAGTGCATCCCTAAAACAACTTGCATGTAAAACCACATCTCATTTTATATTTGTTGAAATAAGCTCACATTTTTTATTTTTGAAAATGAAATACAAAAAACACTTTTGAATCCTACTTCCTATTCTCGTATTGTCCCCTGATGTAAGTAAAATACATTTTCCACAAAAAAATTGATAAAAAAAAACGAAACCTCAAATTATTTTCCATTCAAAATTGAAAGTTAAATGAATTATGAAAAGTGAATTTATTTTTTCAAAAACGTCAATTTAATTTAAGTTTCTTTTTGAGTTCGATTGGGTAATTGATTTCAAAATTTTTATTTTGCACGATATCGTTTGACTTTGATATAAATATGCAAGGGAAATTGTAACATTACGAAAATAAGGTTTTTTTTAGTGCAACTTGTTTCCCAAAATTTGTTTTTCTACGGAAATCTATTATTCGAAACTTTTTTTTTTCAAAATTATGTGTCATATAAATGTTTCTTTATTAATCTCTATTTCTTTTCTAAAACAAATTTTTATTTTCAAGTAAATTGTTCTTTCTAAACCAAATCATTCTTTCTAAACCAATGTCTTTTTTTATTTTATATTTAGCTATAACTCCTAAATCCCAATCAATAATGACCAATTTCATACTTTCATGCAATATTCAAAATAAACTAATTTTAAAATTTTAAATTTGTGTTACAAATTGTGTTAAATTTCAGAATAAGTAAACATGTGGTAAAATTTGTGTTAAAATTTAGCTACCTTTGAACCAATATCCAGAACAAATGATTTTTGAAGCAACCTTTAGAATAAAAAATTTCAACCACCAAACATATATTAAAAACACAACCAAAATATAATACTTTCAAGTTTCACGCATGTTCAACATGTTTAATATACAATGTCCTACATAAATTATGAATGAATATTCTACACTCAAATACAAGCATAATAAAAAACAGTGTTCAATCAATATACATGAACAAAAAAATGTGCAAAATAGATAAATTACATAAGGAACATTTGATCTTTAAAAAAACGAACCTCAAAGTAAGGTCGATGAAAGTATGTTTTCAAACCCTGAAAACAATAAACGATGAAGATTAGAACCTAGTTATCGACTATTTAGTACAAAAAGAATAAGGAGACTAACCTTACTAGGAGGAGATGGGGAGGCAAAGTATGAGGAAAGAACTAGTTTCCTTGGCGAAGGAGTCCGCCCCTGTTGCAAGAGAGTAGCAAATTAGTATTATGTCAAAGATCGTGTACAAAGAAGTAGTTAAGAAGAAGGGAGGCAGAGAGAAGAGACTAACCCAATTGTAAGTAGAGGAAGAGAAGAACGAGATGGGGCTGCGAACCAACACAGGATGATACATGTATATAAAGAATGAAATTGAAGGGTAGGTTTCAATGTTGGTTGGTCCACTTATTGCACCCAACCAACATTCCAATGGTAGATGAAAGTGTATTGAATAATGTCAAACCACATTGACATTATCAAGCATTTATGAAGAGCAATCATCAGTTTTTTAAAAAGCAAATGCCAACTCAACAGTGCATTTGGAAATACATCTATTACAAAGCAGATGTCAATAGACCAATGCATTTATAAATACACATTTGTTAAAGACAGATGGGGAAATCATATTTTAATGCATAGAGTGGAAAAGTTGGCGGACCTCAGGTCTTTGAAATTCATTCATGAACATTGAATTTCATGTACACTGTTGGAAAACAGAAACAAAGATCTCAAATATGGCCATGAATCAGAGAACATACATGGACAGATAACTATTATACAAAACAGGACAGGCAACACAAAATTATGGTAAACATACGCAAACAAGACAGAGATCTCAAATATGGTAAACAACATTTCATGTACAATGTTGAAAAACATAAACAAAGATCTCAAATATGGCCATGAATCAGATAACTTACATGGACAAACAACGATTATGCAAAACAGAACAAACAACACAAATTATGGTAAACATACGCAAACTAGACAGAGGTCTAAAGTTATGGCTCATGAATCAGAGAACAATTATGCAAAAGAAAAAAAAACTCCATCACTGACTGCAAAAAAAAGGGAAAAGAAAACCTTTGAACCAAAGAACCATTATGCAAAAAAGAAAAAAGAAAAATACTCATCATCGACTGCATAACCAAAAAAAAAAGGAAAAAGAAACATTCGAATCAGAGAACCATTATGCAAAAGGAAAAAATAATTCATCATCGACTGCAAACAAATAAAAAAATAGGGAAAAATACACTTTTAGTCCCTAAGGTTTGGGTTAAGTTACACTTTGGTCCCTGAGTTTTCAAACTCAACAAAAATGTGGAGGAGCTTGAAAGAGAAATCCACTTATAATTCCTTCTAGATTTATGAAATTGAAGATTATTAGTTACATGCGTCCATGTATTTGAGCTACATATCCAAAAAGCTAGTTAACACCTTAGGTCAAGCCCCTTTAATTGGATATTTCCATTTTGTTATTACATGTTTATTTTTATTAGTTTCTTTAATTTTTACTTTATCATTCGAGTTGGAATTCTAAATAAAATTGAACATGATGGTTCTTGGTACTTAATGGATATAATTCAAATTCACTAAGGATTCGATACTTGGAATACTTTCCGTTTTAATATTACTTGGGCAACCGTACACTTGCGGAAAATTGCACAACAACCAGCGCCAGGCGTCGCTCACACCGCCCCGCGTTCACCGGTGCTACCAGATCTGGAAGAGTCTGCCCCGTCGAAGCTTTTCGTGGGTTCGTTGTTGTTCGTGGGTTCGCTGTGTCCACCCGAACAAAGTGGCAACGAGGTGCGACGGTGAAGGAGAGGGATGACTGGGGGAGTTGGGACGGGATGGGACGGGAGAGAGAGATGTGAAAGGAAGGAAGAGAGAAAAAGAAAAGAAAATGAAGAGAGAAAAAGAAAGGAAGAAAGGAAAAAGGGAAGAAAAAAAAAGAAAAAAAATAGTTACAGCCGACGAGCGGCGGCCAGCGAACGGCGGTTGTCGGCGGCGATGATTTTAATGGTGGTTGGTGGTGAAGTGAGGAAGAAGGAGAAGGTGACTAGTGGTAGTGGTGAAGTGATGATAGTGCAATTTATTGAGCTATATTTTATACAATTTTAGCGTTAGTCTTGGGTACTATTTTGCCAATTTTATGTCTATTTGGTTTTCTTTTGTAGGAATCAAGCATTTCAATGAAAATCGACGTTTTTTAACATTACCGGTGATTTAGGAGCTAAAAAATAAGTTCGAGCCAAGAAAATAGCAAAGGAAGAACAATTTTGGGCCTAGCGTTGAGATGCTAGCCCTTGGAGCGTCTCAACGTTGGCCAACGATCAGGATAAGCTCGAGATCGAGGTAGACGCTACCTCCACAGCGTCTCGACGCTGCGAATTTTCCCGAATTAATTAGGGTACGCGTGCGACAGCGTCGCGACGCTGTGTCCTTAGCGTCTCGACGCTGTCGCGCAGATTGGGCAATATATATTGTTTGCAATGCCATCTGAATGGGGGAGCTTTTTTGGAGAGAGAAACACGACTTTTAGAGAGAGAAAACAGACAGAACAGGGCAGACACAGTGGGAGCTTGATTTTGGGAGCTTGGATCGGGAGGATCGTGACGGGAACGCACGGGAATCACGGCTAGCGAGTTTAATCTTTCTCTCTTATTTCTCGTACTGATTTTTAGCATGTATTGGACTGATTTTGATTGTATTTTGAGAGACATGAGTAGCTAAATTTCATTTCTTAGGGGCTTGATGTAGCCATTAGCTTGTATGGATTAATTTACGGATTTTTAGGACGTTTCGTAACGTGGTTCATTTATGCAATTTGTATGCTTAATGCCTATAATCTCTTGATCACAGATTGTATGTTGTTGTTTCTGAACTAATCACTCAGGAGAGGGTAGTTTAGAATAGATTATCAATAGCATGACTTAGGTAATTCCACAATTGGGAGATTTGGGATTGCTTGAGAAACCGTCATAAGGATTGTTCTTATTGCTTATGCTTGTTGTTGAAATTAGATAGGGATATCAATTTCTTAATTTGCATAAAGAATTAATTGTACTCGGGAGAGGCTTTTAATTATCGACAATCCTTGGTTTATGAATTTGTTACGTGTTCGTTCTTAATTATTCTTTGAATTAATTCATATATCTAATAGGTGAAATCAATTCCCTAAGGCATTTCTCCATTGAGTTTCCATATTTTATTGCTTTGATTAGTTTTTCATTGATTTGCATATTTCTCGTCTATTTTCTCTAAATAAAATTGGGCGAATATACCTTTAATAATTAGGGGAACTAGAAAACCAATCCAGATGACGACATTCGATTTTTAATCACTATATTATAACTTGAACTCGTACACTTGCGGTTAGCAATTTGCGTATCAAGTGAGGAAGAAGAAGATGATGATGGGGAGAGAGAAAAATATAAATTATTAAAAAATATATTTTTATTTTAAAAACTTTTAAAAATAATTTTGTAATAAAAATCAATGCCACGTCAGCAAACTGTTAAATGTTAACGGGGAAAATTGATGGAGGGACTAAAATGAAACTAAAACCAAACCTTAGGGGCTAAATTGTTGAGTTTGAAAACTCAGGGACCAAAGTGTAACTTAACCCAAACCTCAGGGACTAAAAGTGTATTTTTCCCAAAAAAAAATAAAAAAGGAAAAAGAAGCCTTCGAATCAGACAATGATTATGCAAAGAAAAAAAAGGAAACGGAAACATTCGAATCGATTATTAAATCAGATACTAAATAGAGCGACAATGGAAGAAAAAAAACGGAGCAGAGAGAGAGCACAGAGGCGTTCATCATCGGTCGACCAAGGATAGAGAACAAACCTTCAAAAACCTCCCCCCACCAGGCTCGAAAGGACTCCGACCATCCCCTACCATGCAAATCTGAAGTTCTAACCCATCAAATCCAGCATGCAACATCGAAGAGACGAAGGAAAGCGGGCAAGAAGGGGAACCCTATTTAGAGCGGCGAGGGAATCATGAAAAAACGACTTCGACCATCCCCTACCACGCAAATCTGAAGTCCTAACCCATCAAATCCAGAATGCAACATCGAAGAGATGAAGGAAAACAGGTAAGAAGGGGAACCCTATTCAGAGTGGCAAGGGAATCGTGAAAAAACGTTTCAGATCTGGTGAAAAACACCGATCTGGAAACCGATAGAGAAGAAAGACGAAGAGAACCGCTTCAAGAAGAAGATGGAGACGGAGAAGACGAAGAATATGGAGAATCAACAGCAGAAACCCTAGATCCAAAAGGGGGAGAGAAGCGAAGATGAGAGAGAGAGAGTTTACTGTGCGTAATGAATAAGGAAAGCAGGTGTGAACTGTGCGTAATGAATAAGAAAACTGGCTTGAAAAGAAAACATTCCCATCGTGTAAATTAATTGGCGGGCCAAACGAAGAGTGGGATATAATAACCCACAATAAAATAACCTATTCGGGGGCCCAAACGACCCCTTAATTTTCTTTCGTCAACCGCCTGCCATTTTATTTACCATTTTCGAAAGTAGCCTTCTTCCTTAAAGGATCAACACAAATTTTTTCCAATAACACTGTCTGCCCTACAATTTCTTTTCAATTAATTTTTTGTTTTTTCCTTCCATTTATTTTTCATTTGCCGAAGATCGTCCAACAACATTTTCACCTTAATTTTCTTATTTTTCATGCATAGGACCCCAATATTCTATAAGAAGGGGTATGAAATTAACGAATTTCATACATGTTTGTAAATGGTATATGTCATTACAAAATTATCAAGAATTCGTAAAAATTATGATTTGGCTAATTTCATACATGTTTGTATGTGGTATATATATTTACAAATTTATAATGTATGTGTTTAATACCCTTTATATACCTGAATTCATACCTGGTATGAGCAATAACAACCTTACAATATACTTTTTTTTAATCGAAAAACAGAGTCCCGTTCACTGATAAATGGTTTTTTGCTTCGGGTATGAGCAATAAAAACATATGAACTCAGTTCCTTTTTTTCCCCCAAAACAAATCTTGGATGCGCGATCTTTCCTAATCTTTAGAACATGCAAGCTGAAAAGAAACAAAGAAAAACTCACCTCTTTCGCTTATAAAACCAGGGTATTTTGCTGTTGACGATAGGGAAGGCAGACGACTACAAGGAAGAAACCCTAACCACCTGTTATATGGAGAAGAAAGACGCTGAAGAATATCACTCGAATGAAGATCTTGTTCGTAGCCGTGAAGGGAAGTGCGCGGTTTGAGGGATTTTTTTTTTCAAATGTAAGAAAACCGAACAACATTTCCTTTTTTGGTTACTTATTTTGTTTATTTTTTCACATTGAAAATCTTTAATATCCAGTAAGGGCAAAAGAGTATCAACAGTCAAAAAAGAGATTTTAGCAATAGTTTTATGTGTTCAAAAGTTTCAAGGAGATTTAATTAATAAGAGTTTTACAATTAAAACAGATTCAAGAGCCTCTAAATTTGTTTTAGAGAAAGATGTAAAAAATCTTGTTTCAAAACAAATTTTCGCAAGGTGGCAAGCTATCTTGTCATGCTTTGATTTTCAAATTTTGCCTATAAAAGGTGTTCAAAACCCCCTTGCTGATTAGCTCTCAAGGGAATTTCTTACAAAGAAAACTTCTTTCTCTATTGAAAAATGAGTGATCAGCGAGGCAAAGCCTCTTCTTCAAAGGGCAAAAGCCCAGCTTCTTCTTCAAAGTCCCCAGCTCCTATGAGTGCAGACGAATATGAAATGGACTTGGGTTTCACTCCAGTGAATCGCCCAAGGACCAGAAGTGCTTCGATTCAAATCAGAGAATCAATGGAGTCTTTAACTCCACCTCCGAGGCCATCTGTCTTTCTCATTCGGCCTACTGTCGTTACTCCAATGAGACCTACTATCTCACCTTTTACTCCATCTTCATCTCATTAGGGATCATCAATCCCTACAACCTTTGCTGAAGCCGTCCAGCCTCCAAAAGATTTATTGCAAAACCTGAAATAAAAAAGTATTTTGAAAAATCTCTTCAATTATCTGAACCAATAGTCGAACCCGAATTCGATGGGAGTTCAATTATTGAAATCATTCAAAATATTTATCCTCAAGGATTCTATTTAATCCCAGAATCCTTAATCAAAACAAGAAAATATTACGAATTTATTCTTGTTGATTCAAAATCTGTCGAGTTAACCCATATCCCCGACAGAAATGATCCTTCAAAAATAGCTTATTCTAAGCTAAAAATAAAAAAGGTCATCAATCCGACCCATTGGAATCAAAATATTCTTACAGAAAGGACACTCTCCAAACCATTCAATCCACAAACTTACTCGTATTGGGATTACATTGAAGCCTGGTACAATGTTATGTGGTACAAAATTATGAGCATTCTTGGTTCATTCAATTCTGCCAAAATGCTTATAAAGTCAATTTTCCATTTTGGTTTATCAAATGGTGGAAGACATTCAGATCTTCTGAAGAAATCTTTCCAGTTCCTATTCAAGAATCTTTTCATTATTTTTCTCAAACCATTTACAAAAATGCATTCCCTCTTAATATGCGTTTTTGTTTATACTTTCAAATCCCCTGGATTTTCTGTTGGAATTTCTAGACAAATACCTATCCATATTTCAAACAAATTGTTACAATTCTTCAAATCAAATGGTGGGACAAGTATAAGTTCTCACACGTAGAACTCAAAGTCGTCAAACAATGGTTCGCCGACAACGGCTACCTTCAAGACCTCTCCAAAAAGAAAAACGCTGAATTTCTAAATTCAAAATCAAAGTTCATAGCTGCTCTAGCACATACAACGACTGAAGCAAACTTTTAGTCAAGTAACCTCAATTGCATCATCATCTTCTCACCATAATTCTGAAGTTGAAGACGAAGAAGATGACGATGAATATGATCTCAATGATCCTTTCTTAGATTCACAACCCATGTGAGTCTGTTGTATTAATAAAAAAAAGGGAAAAATACACTTTTCGGTCCCTGAGGTTTGGGTTAAGTTACACTTTGGTCCCTGAGTTTTCAAACTCAACAAAAATACCCCCGAGGTTTGAGATAAGTAGTAATTTGGTCTCTGCCGTCCATTTTGCCGTTAAACCCTAACAGTTTGCTGACGTGACATCATTATTTTAATTAAAAAAATTATTTTAAAAATTTTCTAAATAAAAATATATTAAATAATATAAATATTATTATTTTTTTTATTATCTTTTATTCTTTCTCCCCCTCTCTCCTATACTTTTTCTTCTTCATCTTACCTTGTCTTCTTCCCTTCTTCTTCAACATTTTTCCGGCGGCCGACGACCTTTTTTTTTTCCTTCCCTTATCTTTTCTTCTTCTTCTTTTTCTTATTTTCTACAATTTTTTTTATTTTTATAAATGGGCTGCCGAAAACGAGGAGGGAGGGAGGACCTCCCTCCAATTCTCTGGCAGCCCATTTATAAAAAAAAGGGTAAAATACCTTTTTGGTCCCTCATGTTTCGGGTTCGTTTCCAATAGGTCCCTAGGTTTCAAAATCGGACAATCAAGTCCCTACCGTTCTGCAAATGTATCTATTGAGTCCCTCTAGGGCTGACGTGGCAATTTAAAATAATAAAATATTGATTTTTAATTAAAATAATAATATAATAATAATGAAATAATAAAATTATTATTATTATTATTAAAATATAATAACAATAATAATAAATAAATAAAAATAATAATTATTATTAAAAAATCGTTTCTCTCTCCTCTTTCCCCACTCCCCTCCCTTCTTCCCACTTCCTCTCTCTTTCTCTCTCCCTCTAAAACCACTTCCTCTCTCTAACAATTTCGAGTAAGGAACTATCGGTCTCGTGTACGGCGGTGCGATTGTTGGCGAGAGGAGCACCGACGACGGTAGGGCGAAGGCAAAGGGGACGACAAGGATCAATGTTACTGTTGAAGCTTTCGCGAAGAACCCCTCCGCCGTCCCCTTCGCGTAAAATCCTCCATCTTTGTCTTCATAAATCAGCGTAAAATCCCAAATGTCGCGATCAATTGCTTGATCTATTACAACAAGAATTCAAACTTATTCTGTTAATTAATCATAACACATAACAAAAAAAAAAAAAAACAAAAAAAGGGGGAAAAGTTGGTAATTGAATTACTTGGGGTAAACATGGCGATGAGGGCAGTTTTGAGGGAGTGGTGAGAGTGATAAAGGCTGAGATCGAGTTTCTTGCAATTGGTAAACCCTCCATTTTGGCCTTCACAAATAGTGAGTTTTGGTTCGTGTGATCGGGCTGAGGGCGTCGGCGAAGGGCCTTCTTCCTCCACGAGTCAATCGGCGGCCACCCCACTACTGCTGAAAAGTAATATCCCCTCCGTCGTCCCCTTTAGATTTTGAATCTGAGTAGCTTTGAGGATCAATGATCCTTGTCGTCCCCTTCGCCTCCGCCCTACTGTCGCTGGTGCTCCTCTCGCCGACAATCACACCGCTGTACATGAGACCGACAGTGCCTTCATCGAAATTTTTAGAGAGGACGTGGTTTTAGAGAGAGAGAGAGAGGAGAGAGAGGGGAAGTGGGAAGAAGAGAGGGGAGTGGGGAAAGAGGAGAGAGAAACGATTTTTTAATAATTATTATTATTTTTATTTATTTATTTATTATTATATTGTTATTTTAGTTAAAATCAATATTTTATTATTTTAAATTGCCACGTCAGCTCTAGAAGGACTCAATAGATACATTTCCGGAACAGTAGGGACTTGATTGTCCGATTTTGAAACCTAGGGACCTATAGGAAACGAACCTGAAACATGAGGGACCAAAAAGGTATTTTACCCTAAAAAAATTGTGGAAAATGAGAAAAAGAAGAAGAAAAGATGAGGGAAGAAAAAAAAAAAGGGTCGCCGGCAACATGTTGAAGAAGAAGGGAAGAAAACAAGGTTGAAGATGAAGTTGAGATTGAAGAAGAAAAAAGAATAAGAGAGAGAGGGTGAAAATAAATAATAATATTTTATTATTATTTAAATATATTTTTATTTAAAAAATTAAAATGAATTTTTAATTAAAATAATCCTGCCACGTCAGCCCTCCGTTAGATTTAACGGTAAAATGGATGGTAGGGACCAAATTGCTCCTTATCTCAAACCTTAGGGGTAATTTTGTTGAGTTTGAAAACTCAGGGACCCAAGTGTAACTCAACTCAAACCTCAGGGACCAAAAGTGTATTTTTCCCTAAAAAAGTGTGTGTAAATTAATCAACTTATGTAATTTAAGTATGTTGTAAATTATACATTGTAAATTACTAGCAACTCTTCATCAGTATTAGAAGACAATGTTCGACTCTCCTAGATAACGAACATTATGACAGCTCGCAGTAAAGGACTGTTGAGAAGGATTGTTGCGGTGTGTGGTCCTGGTAGTAAATCCGTTGGTCAGCATACCTTGCTTTCACGCCTGGTAAAGTGAGATGAAATAATATTCGAAGCCCATCAGACGAGGACAATAATTATCAACTTTATTTAAGCTACTTTAATAAAGAGATACGACAAAAGATGGTGGAGGAGTGTGCATGAATAGTATGTCATATTATGTACGCATGAATAGTTTGTCAAATTATTGTACCTATGTCAAATTATGGTACCTTATGTCTTTTTTTTTTTTTTTTTTTTTTTTTGAAAATGGTACCTTTTGTCTTTACTTTTTGTCTTAGTGTAAAATTATTGAGTGTGAAAGAATAGTATAGATTTTACTTTTTGTATCTTTTGTTTTTTCTTATCATTATTATTGTATTTCGTATCTTTTGTCTTTTCTTATTTAGAATTATTGTATCTTTTGTCATATCAATCCAGTCAGGGGTCCAGTCCTGTCGGATTGATTCTTCTTATCCTTTAAATTTTTGTTTCCAATTGTAAATTCAAATCCGGAGTCTATAAAAGGGTTCTATGTTGTAATCAAAGGGCAACAGAAACTTTCGAGCTTTCATTTAAAGTTTGAAAAATTTCCACGCTCTCCTACTACCATTCTCCCTTGTAAATAAGTCTACCATTTTAGGGATAAGACTGAGTGGAGGTTGGGAACATAAAAACACAAAATGAAATTCACTCCTTCCCATCTTTAGGGCAAGTAGATGAGTGTTACTTTAAGGGCTGATTCCGAGTCTTGAACAAGGGCGCACATCCTCTCTTGGTCTGAGAGGAACTTCTATTTACTGGTTGGACCATAAACGAGTTGTTCATTAGGGGATTTGATAACGCTCATTTATGTGCGTTATTTAGCCTTAAAAAACCTAGGTTATTGTTTAGAAAGCAAGGACTTTGTGCTTAAAAGCTTATCTTTTTAAGTCAATTTAGCAAAAGTCTTAGAATCATATGAAAAATCTTAGAAGTATAGAATTTATGCTTAAATGTACAAAAAGAGATAGCTTTTGCAAGAATTTATCCAAAGTTAATGTTTTTGTGTAGAGGACTTTGCAAGGGAATTACATCTACAATTGGAGATTATGAGTTTGCGGAGAAAAAAACTTGAAGTTGAAGATTTGCACCCACGCTTAGTTCTGAAGATGTGGAAGATGCGTTCGAAATGCGCCCGCAAACCAATAAGATAAGTAGCCCCAACTTTAGACAGAAGTGTCAAGACAGTGCACAGAAGATTTGCACCCGACTTTGCAGGCGCAATTGAGCTTTCTGACATAATTTCGAGATTCGTGGGATTTTCACAGAATCATCCGAAAATCACAAATCTCGTATCAAATCTCCAAGGATCGTGGATTTTTACCTTCTAAGGTTCTCTCACACTGATCTCGGTAGCCAATCCTACCTTCCAAGGTCTATAAAAGGCGACCAAGATGTAAGAAGCAAATGGGAGCTTAGAAATTCGTCCTTTGGATAGTTTTTCAATTTTTCTCTTTTCTGATCTTGTAACTGTTGGGTTCCTAGAGTGAGTAAAAATAAGGTATAAAAAGACTCTAGACTCTATGCAAGTATACACAGTCCGCAGCAAGTAATAAATATTTATCGAATCTAAGGTCTGAACTAGCTTTCACTTTATCTATTTTGTTTAGTTTTTCAATGGTTTCAAAAGTGGTAAAAATGATTGGTTTTTATAGGAATGCTGAAGCAAAAGAAATGACAGAACATAAAGTAAACAAATAGGCAGACAGATTAGAAACAGGCGCTGGTCAGGATTTAGTAATTGTTTTAAAAGATGCTCTAGCAATATTATTGATCATGCAAAACTCTCGCAGTCTTATTAGCAGATTCCTCCCGGAACTCCGGATCTTTTGGAATGTGTTGCAACTCCAATGAAGTACTACCGATCAAGCACTATGCAACTGACTATCCCTAGCTCAGTCACTGGCGTTCACTGATAACTGCACAAAAGGTAGTTATTTAGGCCTTATTTATATAGGGATTTGTGTGTCTTTTGTGCTTAATAGGATTGGTTGTAGATAGATATTACATGTTTTAACCCATTTGGTAGAATGAAAGTTTTGGAAATCATTTTGTGCAGATTATGTTGTTGGGCGACTAGAGGGAGCAAATTCTGTGCTGCAGCAAAACTGGGAGCAGAACTGCCACATCACAGCTCGTTAGCCAACTTCATGAACCGACTTCTGTTGAGCTATTTTCGGGATAAAGGAGCAAGGAGAGCCCTACACGTGTCCAAGTTGACCTAATTCAATCCTCCTATCCTTCTATAAAAGGAAGTAGCCGTCCAAGTCAAAACCATTCCATTTTTTCTTGGAAGCCGAATAGTATAGAGAGATTGGAGACCACTAGAAGACCATCATCCGCGAGCTGATTAAGGAGATTGTTATTTTCTTTATTATCTTGTGATTATGGACATGCCTACTCAGATTATAATTCGTGTCTCCATGCTTATTATGAACTAAGTAGCTTTAGGCGTTGGTTAGGGAATATGTAGTTGTCGTGCTTCATCTCTAATAATATATTGATTATTGCATCTTGGTTAATTGTTGTGCCTATTTCTATTTTATGCCCGCCTGGCCAGCCGGTGTGAATACCTCTCTCTAGTTTCAGAGATGATTTAGAGAGTGTGTGGCGATTAACCACACTACGATCATTGTGTATTGGTGAACGCCAGTGACTGAGCTAGGGATAGCCAGTTGCCTAGTGCTTGATCGGTCGCGCTTCATTGGGGTTGAAACACATTCCAAAAGATCTGGAGTTCCGGGAGGAATCCGCTAATAATATTGCGAGAGTTTGCATGATCAATAATATAGCTAGAGCATCTTTTAAAACAATTACTAAACCTAACCAGTGCCTGTCTCTAATCTGTCTGCCTATTTGTTTACTTGTTGTTCTGTCATTTACTTTGCTTCAGGATAATTCTTATAAAACCCAATCATTTTTATTACCTTGAAACCATTAAAATATTCATACAAAATAGATAGAGTGAAAGCTAGTTCAGGCCTTGGATTGACAAATACTTATTACTTGTCGCGGACTGTGTATACTTGCACAGGAATTCTAGATTCTTTTTAGATCATAATTTTACTCACTCTAGGAACCCAACATTCACCAATACACAATGATCTAGTGTGATTAATCGCCACACACTCCCTAAATCATCCCTGAAACTAGAGAGAGGTATTCATACCGGCTGGCCAGGCGGGCACAAAATAGAAATGAGCACAACAATTAATCAAGATGCATTAATCAATATTTATTTCTAGAAATGAAGCACAACAATCACATGTTCCCTAACCAACGCCTAAAGCTACTTAGTTCATAAAATGCATGGAAACACACATTACAATATGAGTAAGCATGTCCATAACTACAAGGTAATACAAGAAAAGATTAATTCCCTTGAACAGCTTGTAATTGATGGTCTTCTTGATGGTCTCCAATCTCTCCTCTATTCGGCTCCCAAAAGTGGAAGTAAACTTTCCAAGAGTGGAATGTTCCTCCCAAAGATGGAATGTTTTTTACTTGGGCTGCTATCTCGTTTTATAGAGTTGAGGAAGGCTTGAATTAGGTTGACCTAGACACGTGGATGGCTCTCCTTGCTCCTTTATCCCAAGAATAACTTAACAGAATTCGGTTTGTTAAATTGGCTAATGAGCTGTGACGTGGCAGTTTTGCTCTCAGCTTTGCTGCAGCACAAAATTTGCTCTTTGAAGTCGCCCAGCAACATATTCTGCACAAAATAATTTCCAAAGCTTCCATTCTTCCAAATGGGTTAAAACATATAATATATATCTAAAAGCAACCCTATTAAGCACAAAAGACACACAAATCCCTATAGAATTAAGGCCTAAATAACTCCCTTTTGGACAGTTATCACACCCCCAAACTTGAACTATTGCGCGTCGCGAGCAATACTGACCAACCTTCCCTTAAGAATTCAAAACGTTAGACAAAGAATAGCTTAATCAAACCAGACAATTCAACACTACCTTTCAACCTTTACCTGAGCATTATGCAAAACCAAGCTTTGCTGCAGCAAAATAATTCTTCCGGCATGGACAAATAATCACCACTTTTAACTCAATTCTAAGAACTTGCCACAGCCTAGCTCTATTATCAGACACATTAAAACACACATTTTTAAGGGTTTTATACTTTTGTTTTTCAGACTTAAAGCAGCCCTACTGTCATAAGTTCTTACGCATGGGATGACCCACTTTATGGTGCAGTATACCCTTGCCTCAAACTCATCACCAACTAGGCTAAATACTCATTGAAAAGCTAAAAAATCCTTAGTTATTCCATCTCTTGCCCCTCAGAATGGCAACATTTTATGATGAAGCTCACGTAACTTCTGGGAGACAGAAAAACTGCTGGATTAACATTCATCCTTCAAAACTTTTGCTCCATGAATTTTCTCAGCAAAATTTTCAACAATCAATTTTTCAGCAAATAATTCTTTTTCCTTTTTCATATTTCCTAGGTTATCTTTTGACGCAAAGACAAATTGTGGGTGTCACAAATATCACTGGTTACTCAACAACCTAGCAAATTATTTAATGAAGGAGAGGAATGCTCGAGCAAAACAATTGGAGTAGCAAAAAGTCCCCAAAACTTGAATTATTCATTGTCCCCAATGAATCATTAATTTTGAGAAATGTCCCCCAAACTTAATTTTTCTACCTGAATTTTAAACTGAGCGTGGGACTAGAACTAAGCTCAAATTGGATCAAATAAATCAACACTACCTCAGAATCTTCTCGCCGCAACAATGACCAGGCTAGAAGAAATGCTCAAGCAAAAAGGTTTCTGGAGATCAGAATACCTTGATCTAATTAAGCTTAACCAGTCCAAGCGAAGGGTTTGGAATAAATAGAGCTGCAGCAAATCAAATCATAACCGAAAGATTTTGCCCTTATTAATTGATTTTACCGTTCAAAACCGCATGCAATTTGAACAATTAAACCATCAACGGTAAAATCTTGGACCCCATTTGCCCATGGTAAATTATTATGCGCTGTCCAACGGCTAAACCCTTCGATTATCCCTGTTTGACACGTGGCTCCATAAGATGACTCATGCAACTTTACCTGCCCACAAAAAATTCAAAAATCCAAACGGTAAAAAGTAATTAATTCTCAACAAAACCCTTCCTATTCGGACGAGAGATTTGCTTAGGCCATAAAGCTGCGTAACAACCCTCTAAGCAAAACGAATCTTGGATACGGAATTCAAATTGAATTTAAATTTAAATCCAAAATAGAAAAATCAAATCCAGAAATTCAAATATTAACCGCTCAAATCAAATCTTTATCTTTTATCTTTTTATTTGAAGCCGAATAAATTATAAAAAATCTTAATTAAATCTAATCTAAACAGAATATAAAATAACTGAAAATAAAATCTAAATAAAATCTAAACTAATAAAAAAAAACCAAATTACCAGAAGTAATAAAAATATTCAAAATCACGATTAAATCTACGGAATTAAAAATAACAACGAAAATAAATCATGCAAAATCTAAAGTAAAATAAATCTAAACTAATTCAAACTAAAACTAACCAATTCATAACCTAATTAAAATTAAGATCAAATCAAATCAAATCAGCGAGAAAATAAAAACAACCACTGGGAGCTCAAAATATTGCTTTGTGAAATGCTCTTGCAAAAATCTTGCTCTCTCAATCATCAACCAACCTTATGGAAGGATATTTCGTCCGAAACTCCTCACCACAATAATGTTTCACACGCTGACCATTCACTTTGAACACTCTCCCATCTTTTTCATCCTGCAAAGTAATTACTCCATGGGGGAAAACCTCAATCACAATAAATGGCCCTGACCATTTAGATTTTAGCTTCCCAGGAAATAATTTCAATCTAGAATTATAAAGAAAAACTTTCTGACCTTTGACAAACTCTTTCGGCTCAATTCTCTTGTCATGCCACAACTTAGTCTTTTCTTTATACACTTTCGAATTTTCATAAGAAGATTGGTGAAATTCCTCTAATTCATTAAGCTGCAACATTCTTATTGCTCCTGCATGACTCAGATCAAAATTCAATTTTTTCAAAGCCCAAAACGTTTTATGCTCTAATTCTAATGGTAAATGGCAAGTTTTCCCATATACTAACCTATAGAGAGACATACCTAGAGGAGTCTTATAAGCTGTCCTATAAGCCCAAAGAGCCTCATCCAACCTAAAAGACCAATCCTTTCTAGATGGATGGACTACTTTCTCTAGAATAAACTTAATTTCCCTATTGCTAATTTTAGCTTGACCATTTGCTTGTGGGTGATAAAGGGTAGCTATCCTATGCTTAATCCTATACTTAGCTAACAACTTAGTTAAGATATTATTAACAAAATGTGTACCCTCATCACTTACTAAAGCCCTAGGTGTCCCAAACTGAGCAAAAATGTGCGATTGAAGAAACCTTGCTACTGTCTTGGCATCATTCTGATGGCATGCGATGCTCTATCAACTTCTAGACCATTCTTAGAAATCCTATGACCTAGCACTATGCTCTCCTTCACCATGAAGTGACATTTCTCCCAATTGAGAACTAGATGGGTATCCTCACATCTCTTTAACACCTTACCTAAATTATCCAAACAATTCTGAAAAGACCCTCCAAAAACTGAAAAATCGTCCATAAATACCTTAACAGTGGACTCAATCATATTTGAAAAAATTGCTTACATACACCGCTGAAATGTTGTTGGAGCATTGCAAAGGCCAAAAAGCATTCGCCTAAAAGCAAACGTCCTATAAGGGCAGGTGAAAGTGGTTTTCTCCTGATCCTCATGAGCAATAGTAATCTGGTTATACCCAGAATAACCATCTAAGAAACAGTAGTAGGCCTGACCAGCCAATCTATCCAACATCTGGTCAATAAATGGTAGAGGAAAATGGTCCTTACGAGTAGCTTTATTAAGCCTCCTGTAATCCATGCAAACCCTCTAGCCAGTTACTGTCCTGGTTGGGATCAACTCATTGTCTTTATTGCTTACCACAGTGACACCTCCTTTCTTAGGAACACATTGGACAGGGCTCACCCAATTACTGTCTGCATTGGATAAATAATGTCAACATCCAACCATTTTATCACCTCCTTTTTAACAACCACTTTCATTGCAGGGTTAAGCCTTCTCTGTTTCTCAATACTTCTAAAGGATCCCTTCTCTAGAGTGATTTTGTGCATACAGAAAGATGGGTTAATCCCCTAAGTGTCAGCCAATGTCCAACCGATAGCTTTGCGGTATTGCTGCAACAACTTAATTAAGGCCTCTTCATGCTCCGACATTAAATACAATGCAACAATAATGGGCAACGTCTCACCTTCCCCAAGATACACATACTTTAGATGATCCGGCAAGGGCTTCAAATCTAAAGTGGGTGCCTCAATCAAGGATGGCTTAATGGCAGGTGCTTTTATTTGATCTAAATCTAAAGACTCAAAAACATCCTCATACCTAAACACTTCTTTTTCATTTTTTCTTTCTAAAGAACAAACTTCTAAATCCTCTACACTAACCTCTCCATGATCTTCCAAGTGTTTGTTTGCCGAATCCTGTATTGCTGTCTCAACAATTGTGTTCTCCAGAATCCTAATGAAAGAGCAATCTTCCATCTCGTCTGGATACTTCATAGCCTTAAACACATTAAATTTTACTTCCTCATTACAGACTCTCATTGTTAATTCCCCTTTTTGAACATCTATCAATGCCCTACCAGTAGCAAAAAATGGACAACCTAAAATAATTGGGACATCTTTATCAGCCTCATAGTCTAAAATAATGAAGTCAACAGGAAATATGAACTTATCTACCTTTACTAAGACATCCTCAATATTTCCCTTTGGATATGTGATAGACCTATCAGCTAATTGGAGTGTGACTGTGGTAGCTTTCGATAGACCGAAAGAGGCATAAGGTTAATGCTTGCACCTAAATCATAGAGCGCTCTACCTAACTCTTTTCCACCTATAGACACAGGTATAGTGAATGATCCTGGATCCTTGGCCTTGGTTGGTAACCCATTCTTAAGAATAGCACTACATTCCTCAGTAAGAGATACAATTTCAAACTCACATAACCTCTTCTTTTTAGTTAAAATATCCTTAAGAAATTTAGCATAATTAGGCATTTTCTCAATAGCTTCTACTAAAGGGATATTTATATGCAATTGCTTGAGAATCTCTAAAAAATTTTTAAATTGACCATCCTAATTCTTAGGCCTTTGCCTTTGTGGAAAAGGTAGAGGTGGTACATAAGGTGGGGGCGACATATAAGGTGGTTCCACATTTGGAACAGAACCAGATGCTTCAGCATCATTATTGCTGCCTCTAGCACCCTGACCAGTCTCCAACTCTTTCTCAACTACAACATTTTTATCACAATTCTTTCCTACATCCTGGGTTTTACTAGGTTCTTTCCTTTCCTCTAATGGCTTACAACTCTTAAGAGGCACTGCCTTTACCTGCTCCTTGCCTTCCCTTCTAAGGTGTTCAGTATCTGAAGGAAGTTTCCTTTTAGGCCTTGCCTTCAGCTCATTAGCTAGCCGATCCACTTGCAATTCCAGGGCTCTCATTGAAGCTTGATTACTTTGAATTGCGGCATCTGTACGAGCCATATATTCTTTCATCATTGCCTCAAGGGAACTCTCTGAATTTTGCTGGGGCAATACTGACGCTTTAGCAAATCTCGATTGGTTCACCTTTTGCTGTGTTTGCACATTACTTCCTTGTCCTCCCCATGAGAAGTTGGGGTGGTTGTGCCAACCTGGATTATAAAAGTTAGAATAAGGGTTATTCCTCTGATAACCTACAAAAAACACAAAAGATGGATTGTTGGGGCAAAACTCATAGTTGTGATCTTCACCACAATAGACACATGCTTCCTCTGCGACTTGGTTCACCAAGGCAGCAGGCTTCTCAGCTGGTGGCTGTTGATGACTAATCACTGCCACATTCTTAAGAGCGTAAGCAATCATTGCAAAATCAGCCTTAATGGTGGACACACCATCAACCTCTAACACACTCTTAACCTTTTTATTTGTGCCTCTAACATCCGACCACTGACAATTATTAGTAGATATTCTTTCTAAAATTTCGTGGGCTTCATTAAAAGTTTTCGCCAAAAGGGCCCCTCCAGCCGAAGCATCAACCATACCCTGGGTTGCTCCGTTTAACACATTGTAAAATGTTTCCATTTGGATACAATGTGGTAAACCATGATAGGGACACTTTCGCAAAAGCTCCTTAAACCTCTCTCAATCCTCACTAAAAGTCCCATCTTCAAGTTGCATAAACCCTACTATTTCACTCCTCAATTTAGCATTTCTATTTGGTGGGAAATATTTACTCAAAAAATTTTCAGCTAATTCATTCCATGTCCTAATTGATCCTGGAGCAAAAGAATTTAACCATGCCTTTGCTCCGTCTTTAAGAGAATACGGGAACAAAGTTAATCTAAGGGCATCCCTAGGCACTCCTTGAATTACAAAAGAATCACTAACTCCTAGAAAAGACTTAAGGTGCAAATGAGGCTCTTCAGATGACAAACGGTGGAACTGACCCACGATTTGCAACATCTGAAACATTACCAGTTTCATTTCAAAATTTGCTACTTGAATTTGAGGACGCGCAATCCCTGGATTTAACTCATCAAACATTGGAAAAGCTTACGCTCGAATGGCTCTGGCCCTTTCGTTCGCTACCAAGATAGGATTCTCAGCCTGATTATTTTGCTGCTCATTTTGCTCCAGCTGTTGGTTTTGCTGCAGCAAACGATTCTGTTGGGGGTTCGCTAGATCTTCAGGACCCTGCGGAAGACACGACACGTTATCCATTTGATTCTGGTTTCTACGCTGCTCTCTCCTTCTTCTCCTGGATGTCCTCTCGATTTCTGGATCAAGCTCGAACATCACCCTAGGCGAATCGCTCATGCACCAAACTCACACCTGCAAAAGCAAAAGAAACAATAAAAAAGTTCTAGCACCAAACCACTAAATCACATGTACAAAACAGATCAAATAAAAACTTATTCAAGTCCCCGGCAACGGCGCCAAAAACTTGTTGGGTTCCTAGAGTGAGTAAAAATAAGGTATAAAAAGACTCTAGACTCTGTGTAAGTATACACAGTCCACAACAAGTAATAAGTATTTATCGAATCCAAGGTCTAAACTAGCTTTCACTTTATCTATTTTGTTTAGTTTTTCAATGGTTTCAAAAGTGGTAAAAATGATTGGTTTTTATAGGAATGCGGAAGCAAAAGAAATGACAGAACAGAAAGTAAACAAATAGGCAGACAGATTAAAACAGGCGCTGGTCAGGATTTAGTAATTGTTTTAAAAGATGTTCTAGCAATATTATTGATCATGCAAAACTCTCGCAGTCTTATTAGCATATTCCTCCCGGAACTCCGGATCTTTTGGAATGTGTTGCAACTCCAATGAAGTACAACCAATCAAGCACTAGGCAACTGGCTATCCCTAGCTCAGTCACTGGCGTTCACCAATACACAATGATCTAGTGTGATTAATCGCCACACATTCCTTAAATCATCCCTGAAACTAGAGAGAGGTATTCATTACGGCTGGCCAGATGGGCACAAAATAGAAATGAGCACAACAATTAATCAAGATGCATTAATCAATATTTATTTCTAGAAATGAAGCACAACAATCACATGTTCCCTAACCAACGCCTAAAGCTACTTAGTTCATAAAATGCATGGAAACACACGTTACAATCTGAGTAAGCATGTCCATAACTACAAGGTAATACAAGAAAAGATCAATTCCCTTGAACAACTTGTAATTGATGGTCTTCTTGATGGTCTCCAATCTCTCCTCTATTCGGCTCCCAAAAGTGGAAGTAAACTTTCCAAAAGTGGAATGTTCCTCCCAAAGATGGAATGTTTTTTACTTGGGCGGCTATCTCCTTTTATAGAGTTGAGGAAGGCTTGAATTAGGTTGACCTAGACTCGTGGATGGCTCTCCTTGCTCCTTTATCCCGAGAATAACTTAATAGAATTCGATTTGTTAAATTGGTTAACGAGCTGTGATGTGGCAGTTTTGCTCCCAGCTTTGCTGCAGCACAGAATTTGCTCTCTGAAGTCGCCCAACAATATATTCTGCACAAAATAATTTCCAAAGCTTCCATTCTTCCAAATGGGTTAAAACATATAATATATATCTAAAAGCAACCCTATTAAGCATAAAATACACACAAATCCCTATAGAATTAAGGCCTAAATAACTCTCTTTTGGAGAGTTATCAGTAACCATTCCGAGTTTCGGATCTTTCAGACTTTGTCGGCTCTTCCATTCGAAAGAAGAAGAAGAGAAAGGCTTGTCTCTCCTCGAAAGAGGTCAAGAGCAAGCTAGATAGAGGGGGAAAGATCCTTAGTCGAGTCTTGCACTTTATCTTTCTGTTTAGTCTTTACTTTCAGCCGTTGTACCTTTCTATTTTCCTTTAATTTTCAATTGTAGGTTTATCATTCTTGTACTCATTCCATTTAATTAATATGAATTCAATTTATTCTTCTACTTTGTGCACTCTTTACTTTTTGTCTTGCATTTTACTTTTATCAATGAGCTAAGCTTCTTCTCGGAGATTCAAATATGTGGATACCTTGAGTAGAAGAAAGCCCCACCTATGCAAAGGCAACCTTGCTTCCTCTTAGCATTGTTTGTTTTTGCTGGAGTTTAAGTTTCATTGTTAGCTTAAACTGATCATAAGTTAGCATAGTTTGTGTTTAGCTGATGGCCGAATGGTTGGAGTTAAATGCGCGGGTTCGCAAAAACAATAGTGGAAAAGATCCTAGAAATAGGACTTTGTTTTCTTGCATCCTAGAAATAGGACTCGAACCACTAGAGTTTTAAGAGTGTGAGCATTACTTATCTAAGTTTCAGCTAGCCCTAGAAATAGATGTCTAGTTAGCATAGTCTTCTGAAGGCACCTACAGCGAAGCTGAATAGAAGTAGGACTTAACTCACAATCTAATTGTCAGGGCAATTGCAGGCGCAACTAGAGGATTCTATCTGCACCATGTCTATGTGGGCAACATAGATAATGTTCTTCAGTCGTTTGCAATGCATGAGTAATTGCTAGTGCAAAGGTGGGTGCAACCCAAAGCTCTTGGTTGATGCTATTTGAATTTCCCCGCTTTCATTTACTCGCTTATTTATATTTCTGTCTTAATCAAACCCCCATTCAAACTATTTCGTTGGTTCCCATCCTTGGTTGCAAATTTAGAGGATGTTCTTGTTTTGCAGAATCTTGTGTTTTTCAACTAGTCACCATCTCCCTTGGGTACGATATTCTGAGTACTCTCCACTTTATTACTTGATAATGTATACTTGCACTTGCAATCTTGCTCATTAGGAAGGTACTTAAGGAGATAGAGGTAACTCAAGGATAAAACGGTAATTTGACAAACAATTTATGAATATTGTTTAACCTGATTAATGAGTTTAGTCAGTTAACCTCATATCATTGGAGCTTCTGATCTATCGGTCCATTAGGTCCCCCTGCTAGCTCATCAAGGGTAATTAGAAACAATTAGTCTTGAAAAGAATTTGAATAGTTCAAATTCATTATGGGAAATCAAGTTAATTGTATGAGATACAATTAATATAATGTATGTGATACATTATAATATAAAGTTTGATTTGAGATTAAACTTTATTAATTGTGAGAAATACAATTGTTGTGTATGATTCTAGACCACCCCAGAATCCAAGGACTAAGTAGGACAACGCAGCACCAGCCCAAGCAAACAACCAGGAAATGGGCCCCGAAGGAGGAACAAGCCAGAGGGTATGGCCAAGGCCGGAGGGAGTGGGCCGAGTCCTTACGCCCCCATTCGGTCCCTGCTGCCTCGGTTCCACACGGTTCAGCCCTAAATCACCTCCAAACGTCGAGTAAACCCTAACTGAAGGCACATGTATAAAGGGGAGTCTCCCACACCTGGAAAAGGGTTCGGAAAATTCTTTACAGAAAATACTCTTATTGTTTGATCTGACTTAGGCATCGGAGAGCAGGTGGCCTACACCACACCGGTGTGCAGTGGTTCTGACTGGTCTTGCAGGTCACGTCTTCCCTATCTTCAACAAATTCACTCCTGGTGTCACATGAAGGTCAGGTGAGTGGCTTGGCCAGATTTTGGCATCAACAACAATTAAATACGACTTAATTGTAGGCTTACATTAAATACGAGATATTTAATTTAGTAATTAATTACTTATTTAATTAAAAACTATAAGTTATATGAGAGATGTTCATTTAAATATGATTTAAATGAAATTAATTAAATTTGATTTAATTAATTAAATAAATAAATCTCTATCCTTTTACGATTGGAAAAAAATATTAATTATTAATTAATTAAATAAATATTTATCCTATTATGACTAGCAAAAAGGATATGACATTCTATATAAAGCACAAAATGCCTTCCCAGTGTAGTGCTCTCACTTCACTCTCAAGAAAAATTTATCTCTAAGATTTTTCACAACATTCTAGTGAAATTCTTTTCCCAAATTCAAGAAGACCAAGTCCCACAACTTGGTTCCTAGTCCCAGAAACATAGCAGTGGAAGATCTTGGTGGTAGTGTCCCTACTGTGATCGTACTGTTCTTCGTGGGAATTCGTTGAAGAAAGTCTTCAACAAATAAGTGTTTCAGTACTTTTAATTCTTAGATTTAGATCTTATGCATGTTTAACCTAATTTTTATATATAATTTTTCTGTATGGTTTGCCTTGCCAATATATTGATATTTTAGAAAACTTAATTAAAATACGAATTGGTCCTATACGCTTCCGCTGGGAATTTAGGAATTCCAATCCATCAAGAACACGATCACTATTCACACTTTTTTTTTTGAAAGAAACTATTCACACTTTTTGCGGTCATTGTTCACACTCCACAGTCGTCGTTTGTTGTCCGAAGCTTGTTGTCATTCTTTTGTTGTCGACAAATGTTGTACGCAATCATATGTCATAGATCCTAGTTGCATGCCTACATTCAAATTCAAAGTGAGTTGTACATGGATCTATTCTGATCTTCATTTATTTATTTAATTTTTTTTGAAAAAAAAGCTTTGAATGTGCTAATTTTTGGTTGGGCAAAGTAAAACTTGTTTGTCTCTGTCCATCTGTGCTCTATAGCAGTGAAACGAATCTGATTGGTTTACAAATAATGAATTGAAATAGAACTTTTTTTGTTTTGTTATTCTCTGTTTTAATTTGCTGGTTGTTTTATTTTTTTTTTATTCTTTTTAAATTTATATGTTTTGAATAAAGCTCACTGATCTATGTTTGTTTCTCTTATCTATTAGTTGATTTGATTGTATTTTGTGTTAAGATTAAATACAAAAAGTTTAATTTTTGTGTTAGGGCTAGAAGGAGAGATTATATTTTCTGTTATTTGTTAGAAAATTGGATAACCCAACAACCCAACCCAACAACTTGAAAATAGAAGGGTTGGGTTAGGTTGGGTTGCCACTTGTATTTGGTTCTTTCGAGTAACCAACCCCAACCTGAGTAACCCAAAATTTTGGGTTGGTCCAAAAAATTCCCTCAACCAAACCCAATCTAACCCATGTACACCCTTAGTCATAGCAAGAAAGACTTTGTGGAAACCTTGGAGATTCAACCTTGTTGGAGTTGGTGCAAGAAGATTAAAGATCCATCAAAAGTTTCTCCATATTATTTCATGGTATTTATTTGCTTAACCTATATTTTGGTTTAATTTTAAATAAATCAAAGTCGATTCCAAGTTTTCTATTGTGGGATGAAGTGTTCACTTCTATCATGAAATTCATGAGAATTACAGTTGACATAGTTGCACCATCAACATCAAAACACATAATAATCTCTAACAACTAGAATTCTTAACCAATTTTTACACAACGAAGAAATGGTTGCCTCCCAAACCGTGGTAAAGGAACATTGTCCACTGCTTGCAACTATTTGGTGATCCAGTCTAACATCATCCCACCATATGCAAGGGCTTTGAGAAGGTCGACCTTGTTCATCATGTTCATTTCTGTTTGAAAGTATAATTTTTTGTTAAACCGACTCTCTAAACAACTTCCATATTCATTCCACTCATGTTTCCAAGACCCTCTATTGTTTCCCTTTACCACGTCCAACCAAACCACATTCAACTGGTTTTCTAAACCTGAAATCTAAAAAGAAAAAAAAAATTACTTTGTTAAAAGCAAACATTAGTAATTTGAGATATATGGAGTGTTAGATTTACCTTTGTTCTGTCAAAGTTACTTTTGCAGTCAATTATTTCATTCCTTCCTTTTTTTTAGGCCACAAGCCATGAACTTTAAAGGTATCTAGTGATGGTTGGAAGCTTGTCATTGTTGATGACAAATAGTTGGTGACTATTGTTGAACAAAGAAAAAATGGTAAAAAATTTGTGATTCAACTTCAAGGAAGAGAATAATTAAGGAAGTAGTGAAAGATTGTGGGCGTAAAATACTTATTGGGTTTGAAATACAGGAAAGTCCCAAAACAAAGAAACGAAGAAAAGGTGAGGCAATTAAAGGAGAAAAAGAACAAAGGTTGAAGAAGAGATAAAGTGAAAAAAAAAAGAACACAATTGGACACCCTATGGGCGTGTTTGGGCCCCCGTTTTAGGAAGCCCAGGTTTTCAAAAAAAAGGAAATTAGTGTTTGGGCCTCAAGTTTGGGAAAACACCCGTTTAGGGTTTCCCAAACCCTCGCTTTTGTTGCCCTACACGCCGCTCTTTGATGCCCCTCTTTCGATAACACGCTTCCTCTCTCTCTTTGGGTTCCTTCGCTCATCTGCTTTTCTCTCTCGCCCGAAGCTGTGTATGCTGATTTTTTGCTTCGTTCTTCACATATTGTTGCCTCTCTCCTTCTCTTCTACTTTGGGCTGTCGGATCTGAAGGTGGAGGTGAGTTTTTTTTCCTTATTTTTGTGATCTGTTTTCTACTTGAGAGTGTCAAACGCGACTGAGATTTGTGTTCTTCCTTCATCTTTTCTTCGGATCTGAACTTCCTACTCCCGTTCCATGATGTCTTGGGGTCTTGGATCGAATGCATGTGTTCTTCGATTTCGGAGGGACGTTTAGAACAGATCTTTGATCTCTTCTCAGATCTGTCTTCGCGTCGTTCCGTCTTCATCAATCTTAGGTAGAACTTTTTTTCTTCGCGTCCCTTGTTTTGGATCTAAGACTCTCGGATCTAACCCTCTCTAATCTAACCTTTGGTTTTTTTTTTGTTTTTTTTTTCTTTTTTACAGAACTCACCCCATGGCGCTTCAGCTTATCGTGTGTGTCGATGATAGGCATCGAGATCCGCATGGTATATTGGAGCACGGTGAGGGGTGGGACGAAGGTAAGGGGTAACCGGCCAATGATGTTCGTGAAAATTAAACAAGCAACCTTTCCCATTTTTTTTTCTAACTTATGGGAAGTAAATTTCTCTTATTCTTTCTACCTCTGTTTTTTTTTTTTTTTTAGTTTTCTATCTTCCTTACGATTTTGATCTGTCTTCTTCTTCTATTTTTCTCATGCTCTGATTTACCGTTTCTGAATTTCTTTTTGTATTACCTTTTTTTTCTATCTTCGTTACAACTGTGGTTGTTCTTTTTGTCTTTCTCTTGTTCTGACCTTACCGTTTCCCTATGGATTATGTACTTCTTTTTTTTTCGCACATACGCATTGATAAGTTGTTTTGAGTTCATGTTTCCTCTCGTGACCCCCTGCCTTTAGTTCATACTGTCTGTTGCTTGTCATGACCCCCCTTCGTATTATGTGTTGTTCATGCTCACTGGTCTGTACATTTGTGTTTTCCTTCTTGTTTCTATTGTTCATGTACATGGTTGTGTCCATAATTTTACTTTTTTTTTTATTTCAATTTTCGTTCTTCTGCCCATATAATTTGATTTAAATTTTTGTTCTGTCCACATTATGTGATTTTAATTTGTTTTGTTGTGTCCACAATATTTGATTGAAATTTATGTTCTTCATTTACATGGCAGTGTTCATTTGATTTTGTTCTTTCCACATGTTTCCTACTTGCTACTTCTGTTTGTAGAGTTCCTTTTGGCCATATGTGTTTGACTTCCCATGTGTTTTTTGTTGTTTCAGTTGAAGCTCATGTTGTTTACCAAATTTGAAAAGCTTTCTACATTCAACAAATTCATGCTTGAAAAATGTCCACTTGAGGTCGGTTACAATTTATTTGTGTATTTATTTATTTTTTTGTTTTTAGTTTCTGTCATTTGGTTACTTTGTGACTAATCCCATTATGGTTGAACCAAAATTTTCAAAATGAAGTTTCTTTATGATGGCACAAGGGTGATATTGCATTTATTTTGCTGTGGTTTCATTAATGCATATCTTTATTCACCATCTCTTTCTTTTTAAATATTGGAGTTGGTTGCATTTATGTTGACTTCATAAATGCAACCAACCATCTGATTTATTAAAAAGTGCAATTAAGCTGCTTTAATTTGGCAACCACCACTTGTACTTTAAACATACAACTACTTCATATCTTTCCCTATTTAAAGAAGACCATCCCTTCTTCTTTTCCTTGAGGAAAGTCTCCACTGCCTTAGATAATTCCCCTCAACGGTGAGTCATTTTCCAACTTTGATTTCCATTTTTTATTTTCTGTTGCTATGTATAGTAAGTCCTTGGTTACACTAACTCCACTCTCTTCTTATCTTCTTTCCCGGAAGACAAGGACGTGCCCGATCTCCACCTTTTAGTGTTTTGTTTCACGCATCCCGATCTCATATAACAGTAAGTTTTCGTTCCCTTCCTTCGTTCACTTTCTTTGTAGTTAGTTTACATTCATACCGTGCTAACTTAATAAGCTTGTCACTTTATGTTATACGCTTACAGGTTTGCTCCAAAAACACTGTTATATTCGAGGTTTGTTTTTTCAATTTAAATACCTTTATACCGTTATGTAATTTCTGTATATTCTTCGTTGTGGACATTACACACTTCTTCATTTGTATTACTTAATTTTGGACATTTCGTTCGATTGTTTTATTTGTGCACGTTATAGTCTTGATTACATTAGGACCTTTACTTATGTAATAATATCATTGTTTGTAGAAATGATTTTTTTAATGAAATGTTCACAAAAACGATGAATAAAGTGTAGTACTAAAAGATGTCATATTCTTTGAAAGAAAATTCGGTTCCTAAAATTCATTCATTTTTTCCTATCATTTTTTATTTAAATGTTGACAAAAAGATGTCATATAGTATTATTTTTTATTGACATGTTCACTGAAATGTGGACAAAAATTGATTTTTTTTTGTTCAAGTGTACTATTAACCGACTACATCTACTAAACAATTTTTATTGAAATGTTGACAAAAATGAAAATTTGTTGCTAAAATTATGGAAAATGGTTTTCATGAACTGTGAATACATTTGCTTTAAAGAACTTCATTTTTTTTTACTCACTTTTGCTTTTTGAATATTATGTTAAAAAATTGTGAACTCACTACATTAAGACAAATTTTATAATTTTTATCTTAAATAATTTGCTGAAAAATTAATATCAAGGGGATAAAGTATATTAAAAGAAATTATATTTAGAATTAATTTTTCATTCAACTTTTTCCAGACACTGATTAGTAGCATAAGTTTGTCAACTCAACAAAATATGAATTTGACAAGGGAAAAAAAAGTAGCAGAAGTAACCATCTTTATGTAAGTGTACTCAAATGAATAAAATAGTAAGTCCTTGATTTTTTTTTTTATTTTGGATTTCTGATAACAATCGTGACTTAAAATCCCAATTTTACAATTTATGGAAGCAACTATTTGATTTCTTAATTTTCGAAGAATTGTCTAACATTGAAAAAAAAATTAAAAACTAAATCAGAAACTCAGACTTCAAAACTATGTTTAGAAAAAAGATAGGAAAGGTAACAAGTGTCGAAAAAAATTGAAAAATAAAAAATGTTTTTGTTTCTTTTTTAAAATTTGGATTAATGATCAAAATCATAACTTAAAATCCCAATTTTACAATTAATGGAAACAACAATTTGACTTCTTAATTTTAGAAGAATTGTCTAACATTGAAAAAATAATAAAAAACTAAATCAGAAACTCAGACTTCAAAACTAAGTGTGGAAAAAAATTGAAGAATAAAAAATGATTTTTTTTTTAGAATTTGGATTTTTAATCAAAATTGTGAGTTAAAATCCCAAATTTACAATTAGTGGAAAGAAAATTTTAATTTATTAATTTTAGAACAATTGTATAACATTGATAAAAAAATTTAAAAAAAATCAGAAACTCAAACTTCAGAACTCAGCACCCCAAACACAGACTTCCTAACACAAACTTCATAACTCAGCACCCCAAACACAGACTTCCTAACTTAGACTTCAGAAATCAGCACCCCAAACACAGACTTCCAAAATCCACAGATTTCACAACTCACCCTATTTCACAACTCACCCTACTTCCAAAACCCAAACCCTTGCCCCAAACACCCCATGTTCTGAAATTGAAAGTTTACTTGTATTTGTAGCAAATTTGAGAGAAAGTTTAACATGAGAGTGATTAAGTGAGCAAATGAAAATGAAAGAGAGTTTAAGAATTAAGGAAACTTAAACTAAAATCATCAAAACCCAAAATAATTTATTGTTATGTTGTGATTCTCCATTTTCTATTTTGCTAACCCTTAGCTGGGAAAAGATTATTGTCCTTTTAATGATAAATTGTATCGTGCAAGGGACATTTCTTAATTTTGTGTGTTTTTTAAGAAAATAATGCATTAAAGAGAACACTAAGTTTGGTACAAGAGCAATCCTCAATTAAAAAAAAAATAGCCCAAATCGAGTAAGAGAAACCCAAAAGTCACCTTCTTGTTCAGAAACAATGCTAAGAAATCTTGTATGATCATTTTTTCATTAATGAAGTTTCTACAACAACACAAGAATGCTTGATTGCTTTACTCAAACATCTTAATTCTTGAAAATTCGTACTAAAACATGTTATTTAAAGATTAAAAAACATAACTATGTTTCTACTTTTGCATTTGATAATGAGAATATGATAATTTATCATTTTCTATTTTGCTTTTGAAATATCATGCGTTTATTGTCTGCTTTGCACTACACTAGATAGTGGGTATTTTTAGTTGTTAGGGGTGTAGAAAACCTGATAACTTGAACAACCCAAACTACCCAACCTTAACCTTAGGGTTGGGTAGGGTTATGATTTTTTGGGGGTTGGGTTGGGTTGATTTTTAACAAAATAAAAAAATCAACGGGTTCAGATTTATTTCGTATGGTTCAACTCGAACAGAACCAAATCAAACCTAATAGAAATATAAAACCCTATGGGCTTCAAATTTCACTAAGCCATCAACCTCTTCTCGTTCTCACTTTTTCCTTGCATGGCGCATCCCATTGAGCTTCATTGTCATTTAGGACACATCATTCTCCTCGCTAGCAAACATTGTAATTTAGGGCACATCATTCTCCTCGCTAGTAAACATTACAATTTGTAGTCGCTCACCCTCTTTTGTCTCTCGTTGGCAATCACAGTCATAGACTTGTAGCTCATTGTCGTCTACCCAAGCTTGTTGTTGCAATTCCTAGTCGCCAATCTTGGTCCATGTCGCCAACAATCGCAGTCACAACTCATCGTCGCTAATCCCAGTCTCCTTAGTCTTTTAATATTTTTTAACGCAACCCACACATGTGTAGATCTAAATCTAATCGAAAGTGTGTACCTATATCTAGTTTCTTTTGATTTTTTTAATATTTTGGAGCTCATTGATCTGTTTTTTTTTTTCTTTTTTAATAAAGCTTGTATGTTTGTTAGCTCATTGATTTATTGGCAGTATGTTTTATAGCTCACTGGTTAAGAAAATGTAAAATACAAAAAAAATCCCAACCAGATGCGAAAGTAGTAGTTTGTCCTACTTTGCATGTTCACACATTCAAGTGATTAATCCACAACCCCAATAGGTGAAGTCAATTCCCTAAGGGGTCGTTTGGGTTAAGGTTTTATAGATACTTGAGAATAAGATTGCTGGGAATCAAAGATAACTGTGTTTGGTTGTGCATGAGAATGACATCAGGATTTTATAAGAACAAATTATATGTTTGTATTTATTTTTTAGAATCAATCAGGTAAACTTTATGTAATTTTTAATAAATTAATCAATAAAATAATCAAAATTAATTCAACTATTAATAAAAATTAATGAATTAATAATCATGAAATAATTTTAATGGGATAAACTATGTTAATTTAACTAATTAAAATTTTTTAATTAGTTTTTTATAATAAATATCTTTAACTACAATAATTTAATATATTTGTATCCATAAAAATTAATTAGATAAATATTTTAATAATAATATGATTATTTATTTATTATAAGGAAATCCAAAAAAATGATTAATTGATTATAAATAATCAATAAGTAATTAATTATAATTATTGAAAATGAATTTTTATACTAAATTCATTTAAATAATTTTAATTCAATAATTAAATATATTTTCGATAATGTTAATTAATTAATTAGAATTTTAGTAAATATGTAATTACATCCCTTTAATAAACTTGGACTAAGTATTTGTTTAAATTTTTTTTTGAAATTCTTGACAAATTATTATTTAATATAATTAAATAATTTATAATATTATTTTTAATTTAGTATTCATTAGTTAATTAATTAACTATATTCAAAATAAAATTGCATATAAAAATAAAAAAGAAGAGATGGGTAAAGAGAAAACCCATGCTTTTGCAAGGGCATAGAAAACCCTTGCTTATGGGCATAAATGATGCATGAGAATGCGTTATTTTCTGGTCCCACCACAAAAACCTTGAAACAAACAAGGGTATCAGAAACCTTTGCCCATTCCCATCTCCAAAACCCTTGCACCAAACGACCCCTAAGAGTCTTTCTATTTGAGTCTCCATATTTTTATGCTTTTGTGTTTAATTTATTTTTCTCATTAAGTTTTGATCTATAAATAAAATTGGACGAGATTAATCACGGTAATTATTTAGCCAGGACACCAATCCAAATGACGACACTCGTATTTCACGAAACACTATATTAAAACTTGACTCGTACACTTGTAGTGCGAAATCACGCATCAACATGTACAGTTGAATGAAGAAGAATTTCCTTTTGCTTCAAGCTTTGGTTCACATAAGCCCCATTTTTCCCCCAATGCAGACATGACTCCCTTTAATTGGTTTCTTCCACAACACAACCTTAGCTCACCTCATAGACAATCCAATGACAGCCTACCCAGTCAAAATCCATTAAACCCATCACCCAATTCTAAACAATCATCTCCCAGCCCAATTATAGAAAACCCATGTCCAAAATTTTCAAATCCTTCAACCATCTCCCCCATGCCCATTTCACCACCTCATTCATGGCCCAATGGCCCAATTATTGATCATACTAATACTCCACCACCCCATCCACATCCTAATCCTAATAACCTAATGAATCAACCTCATAACCCTTCTCACATGCCACCTACCCCATCCTCATTCGACTACTGCCCACGTGCCTTACTCTTCTCCATCAAAACAATTTCCCATTAATCCCACTCATCACATGGTCTCCAATACTCCACACGTGACACTCATGACGTCTTCATCTTTCACTAACCAAGGTATGGCTACTATCTCTTCTCCTTTTTCATCTTCTTCTTTTTCAACCTATTCATCAAGCCATTTTTCTTCACCTTCTTCCTCTGCTGAACATCAAAACTCTTCCTCCCTTCAATCCCATTACCCTATGATTACAAGGGGAAAAGGCGGAATTTTTAAACAAAAAATTTGGCTTTCTCATGCCAACATTGATTGGGCGTCTATCGAACCAACATGAGTAAAAGATGCACTAGCTACACTAGTTTGGAAACATGCCATGGATTTAGAGTACAATGCTCTCTTGCAAAATAATATTTGGACTTTAGTCCCTCCATCTCCATCTCTCAACATTGTGGGGAGTAAATGAGTATTTATTATCAAACGAAATTCTGATGGATCGATTTAGCATTACAAGACTCAGTTAGTGGCCAAAGGTTTTCATCAAAGTCCAAGCATCGACTTCTTTGAGACTCTTAGTCCTGTGGTAAAACCATCAACTATTCGGGTTGTTCTCTCTTTGGCTGTCTCTTATGGGTGGATTTTACGCCAACTCGACTTCAACAATGCGTTTCTTAATGGGGCTTTGGATGAGGACACCTATATGTCTCAACCTCTAAGTTATCAAGATTCAAGGTACCTAATTTTGTTTGTAAATTGAACAAAGCTATATATGGGCTCAAGCAAGCACCTTGAGCATGGAACAATACTCTAAAAACGACCCTCCTGTCTTGGGGTCTCACAAACAGTAAATCAGACACCTCTTTATTCATTTACATAAAGACAAGGTACCTCCATTCTACTTCTTTTGGTTTATGTTGTTGATGTTATAGTCACGAGAAATGATCAATCCTTAATAAATAGTTTAATTGCTGAGTTGGATTCTAAATTTTCCTTAAAGGATCTTGGGTTGTTGAGTTGTTTTCTAGGTATCCAAGTTCCTTAGGTATTATATTGACTCAAACAAAATATATTGATGATCTACTACATAAACTCCACATGGAAGATCTTAAGCCTACTTCATCTCCCTCTATTTTGGGCAAACACCTATCCATTAATGATGGAGAACCCATGTCTGATCCTTTTATGTACAGAAGCACAATTGGAGCTTTGTAATATCTTACCAACACTCGCCCAAATATTGCTTATATAGTTAACTATTTGCGTCAATTTCTCAAGCTACCAACTACTGCTCATTGGCAAGCTGTCAAATGGGTGCTTCGATATCTTAGTGGCACTAAGCGCATGGGGTTGCTTATTCAACCAAGTGATGAAATTTCTCTCTGCTTATTCTTATGCTAATTGGGCATCTAATATTGATGATTGACGGTTTGTTGCTGCTTATTGTGTGTTTTTTTGAACACCTTAGTCTTTTCGTCTTATAAAAAGCAAACTGTTGTGGCTCGCTCTAGCATTGAATTTGAATATAAAGCTCTAGCACATGCTTCACCAGGAGTTATTTGGCTTCAACAACTTCTTGATGAACTTGGCCTAGTTATGAATTATGTGCAGGGATAAAAGCCCTTGCGCAGCGGAATAATGATCATACCACACTGTATTTTATTTCAATAGAAAAACCAATACGGATAGCAAAATTATTCACAACATAAATTATAAATAAAACATGTTGTAATTGGAATTAAAATCCTCTAGATCTAATCAAGATTGGATCTTAATGATCCTAGATCAAGAAATACCTACCGTAGATGAAGATCTTGATCTTTTTGCCTAATTCCCTTCGAATTGCAGTAAAAACCAGCAGCCTTAAAGACCTTTCTTCGCTGCAAATCTCCCACGAACACAACCAAAAGTGCTACACTGGTATTCTCCTAGAGAATGGAGTTGAGTGGTTTGTGGGAACCAAGAAAATTATGGGAATTTGGGAGGTTTGTTCTCTGTATTCACTTGAGAGGAAAAACGCAGAGAAAACCATCTGTGAGAGTGAGAGAGATGCGTGAGAGTGCGAGTAATCTGAGAGGCCAAAAAAGAAAAGATTAAAACCTAACTGAACCACTCAGTTACGGTAAATAGCAAAAACCCCTCACTCTACATCGTGCGTATTGTACAATTAGTGGGTAGGAAAAATTCTTATCAGTTTTCATTAACTGATAAGAATAATGAATTATTAAATAAATAATAATTAATTAAATAATATTAAGAATACCAATTAATCTTAACATTATAAACATAAATCACATTTATGTCAACATCCCACATAACCTATAGTTTTAATGTAACGTAATTAAATCAAATTTAATTAAATTAAATTAAAACTAAAATATTAATTAATTCATCAATTAATTAATATTATAATTAAATATCATATACTTAATTATATTTCTCTCACATAAATTACAGTTTTAATGTACATCAAATGTGAATTAATTATAACCTATAGTTTTTTAATATGAATCCAATTCATATTTTAAACTTAACATTTGAACACCTTCGAATGTTCCATTCCCCTTTAGAATTTTACCTCAACGCCCCTAGTGAGCTATCAGTGGGACCTAATGGACCTACAGATCAGAAGCTCCAACGATATGAGATTAATTGGCTAAACTCATTAACCAAGTTAATCAATATTCGTTAACTGTGGTTCACTCCACTATAGAACCACAACTGAACTCTTCTCATTGCAGATATATTTCTGTGTCCACAGATATCGACCATCAACAGCAATTCAGCCCTTCACGTGTGTTCGTACCCCAACTAGGTCAAATTACCGTTTGACCCCTAGGCTACCTCTTTGTCCTTAAGTACCAGTGCTCCTCTAATGAACAACCTGTTTGAGGTCCAACCAACAAATAGAAGTCTCTCTCGTGCCATAGAGAGGGTAGGGCCCATTGTTCAAGACCCAGAGACACCACTTAAGGGAACACACCTTTACTTTTCCTAATGTTGGAAAGGAGTGAATTCCATCTTGTGTGACTATGTTTCCAGCTCCCCACTCGGTCTTGTCCCCAAAATGGTAGGCTTATTGAGTCGGCGAATAGGTCACTCTCACCTGTACAAATCAAAGGACAAACCCTCATGGACAGGAGTCCATAATCCACTCAGGATTAAGGCCAAGTTTCCTAGGTCATCCTAGTGAAATAGAAACCGAGCTAACTAATGGTGTTACAGTTAGTGGTTAACTATTTCGCAGTCTGGTCTTTGTGCAAACTCATTGCACAGGATACCCCCACTTGCATGTTAACTACATGAACACGTTGGATCATTACGTTTGTATCAAAATACAAAGCGGGTCATATCCATAGTGTCACTAGGATAAGGTACCCAGCCTTATCCCTATACTACAAACCCTTTAGGCTAAAACTTGAACATTGATCCCCGTATGTCCCTACATACTAGTTCAAGCCTCATTCTATTAGCCTTGGACGTTTAGTTTATTGGATTATGGTTAATAAGACAAGATATAATACAAACATGAATAATACATCGCTTCTATTAATGTTCGGTCAAATGTACATTTACTATCTGCGAGTTTTAGGGCATAAAACCCAACATTATGTACCAATTATTTGGTATGACAACATTAGCGTTGGGGCACTTGCCACTAATCCGGTGTTTCATGCTCGTACAAAACACATCAAGATTGACATTCATTTTTTTCGTGATCAAGTTTTGTGTGGTGCTCTTGAGGTTCGCTATGTACCTTTTATGTATCAATTGGTTGATTGTTTGACAAAGTTGATCACTCACTCCCAATTTTATTTGTTGTGGTCCAAACTCAGTGTCGTGACCCTCCCCTCTCGTTTGAAGGGGGATGTTAAGGAAGATGATAAAATGCAATTAGCTTGTCCAGCAATGATAGCGAGCATAGCTAGCTATTTTTCCCTATTTAATTTAGCTAGTCTTTGATATTTAATTGGCCAAATTTATGCATTTTATTGTTCTATTTGTAGGAATCATTTATTTGAGCTTAATGAAGAACATAGAGTTGATCGGACGTTCGGGATGCGAAAAGATGCCAAAGAAATAAAGTGAATCGAAGTTGGAAGCTTGATGATGAGTGCAATCTGTGAGTCAGGGTCGAGACCTTAGTTTCTGGGTGTTTCGACACTGGAACTTTCCTTCTTTGATTTGGGCAGCAGAGGTTACAGCGTCGAGACCTCTTTGGATGCAATTTCTGCCTAAACTCGAATAAATACCTTCTATGGGAGCTGAAGCAAGTTGGAGGAGTGGGATTCGAAGGCTCGGGTCGTGGAGATCGTGACGAGGACATGCGGTTTCGGCGACTTAACGTTTAATCTCTTTTCCCTCTTGATTTTAGTTGGTTTTAATGGTTGTTTTAGACTTAGCTTATATCATAACGCATTGTATGAGTAGCTATGTTCTTTATCTTAGGGATTGATGTAGCCCTTTGGGCAATTATGAATTGATTTATGGATTCTTGCTATGATTTCATTTATGCATGATGTTTCCTTAATGCTTTCAATTTACCGACCATGAATTGATTGATGATTGTGCCTAAATCTTGCTCGGAAAAGGGGGATTAGCTTAGATCTCAATATGCATTGTAGACACCATATTTAATTCGGCTTGATTTTTAATAAAGTTTATGATTTCTCCAAATTAAATTTGAGGTCTTGACCGAAATGTATTTTATGTAGTGTAATTCATTTCTTTTTTTAATTTTTTATATAGTTTTGTTTATCTTTATTATTATTTATTTTTTTCTCTTCTTTTTATTTTTATTTTATTATTCTATGTTTTATTTTATTTTATTATTATTATTATTTTAATTTTATTATCTCATTTCATGTTATTATTATTATTCTTTTTATTCATTTATTTTATTTTGTTTTTATTGTATTTTTATCTTATTTTATTTTTATTTATTTCATATTTTATTTTATTCTATTACTATTTTTTTATTTTGATTATTATTATAGTTATTTTTTTAATTTTTCTTTTTATTTTTCTTTTTTTTTTTCTCTCATCTTCCCACGTTTTCTTCTTCCCCCACTTCTTCATTTTCATGGCTTTCTCCATCATTTTCTCACCCATTTTCTTCCTCAAATTAGTGAAGTCTTCAAGTATCAAAGGGGGAAAGATGGAGGATGAAGACAACAACAAAGAGAGAAAAGTGAAAGTGAGATTGAGTTTGAGAGTGAAGAAATTTGGAGAAAGAACATAGAGAGAGAAAGTGAAAAAATTGTAGAGAGAGGGAGTGAGTTTGTGAGAGGAAAGTTGAGATTTGAGAAGGATTTTTGGAAACCAAAATTTCGCCATCGTCGCTCACTATATTGTCGCCGCCGTCGAACACCAAGTCGCTGCCGCAGTTAAAGACCCACACTGCCGCTGCTTGAAGCTCCGCCGTCGCAGCCCATCATGCCATCGCTGCTGCCAGTCCAGTCGTGAAGCTCCTCTACAACAAAAGAAAAAAACAAAGGAAAGAAGAAGAAGAAAAAGCTGGACATTAGCATGAGGAAGAAGAAGAGACTGGGAAAGAGAGAAAAGGTGGGTGGGTTCCCCCATTTAATTGTCTTCACGTTTTTCCTTGTTTTAAAAAAAAATTATTTTCTCTTTTTTATTTTATTTTTGGTATATATTTTGGTTTCAGTTTTTTTTTTCTTTACTCTTTTTTATTAGATTTAAAATTCTTATCTATCATTTCAATTGATTTGTAGTTGGGATTTCTAATTGAAGTTTTTATCTCAAATTGGCTTTTACTTTAAAATTCTTAAATAATGTTCAAATTTGCTTTAAAATTGAATTTCCTACCTATTTCAATTAAATTCTTATTTGAAGGTCAATCTAATAGGATGTCACTTATTGGATCTAATTTGAAATCCCAAACTGGATGTCAATTTCCCCTCAAATGGTTTTAATTGCAAGTTAAAATGAATTTCAAGATGATTTTGACATTTTCTCAAATGAATTTCAAGTTGTATCTATTTAGTTTGGAAATTTGAAGCAAAATTCAAAACGGCTTTTGTTTAGAATTTAAAAATCAATGTCAATTTCATGTTAAAGTGAGATTCCAAATCAATGTCTTATGGTTTGAGATAGAAAAATAATTTCAGTTTTAATTAAATTGGAAATTGGTCAATGGCTATGGATTTTTTTTTCTCTTTTAAATTAAATTGCAAATCATTTTCAATTCCTAAAAGATTAAGTCAAATTTCAAAAACCAAAAATCAAAATGTGTTTTTGTAAATGGTTCAACTCATCTTCTTTTTTTCATCATTATTTATTTTGGTTGCTTAATATCTTAAATTAAAAAAAAAAAAAGATTGATTATGGAAAGTTTTAGCTAATTTTGTTTAAGATTGTACTTAAGTTGACCGCAAAGAACACCTTGCCTGGAAAGTAGCCTAAAATTTTGTTTTGAAATTAATTTCTATTTACTTTACTTTGGGAGTTCTTATTCAACTTTGTTTCAAATTTGAATTTCACTTCATAAAGCCAATTGAATTTGATTTGAAAATTTGAATTGGAGGTCAATTTTGTTTTGGTTTTAAATTAAGTTTTCAAAAGCTTTCAAAATATTAAATCATGCTCTTCCTTATCGAATGGTTTTACCACTCGTAATTGTTTATTTACATTTTGCCGTTAAAGTGTAACTTAAAAAATATGAGACAAAATAATTCATGTAGAGCCTATGACAGAGTTGAAATAATTTTCAAATTCTTGAGGTGGATGATTTCTTTTAATTTAGGAAATTTTACATGTTAATAAAGTCATGGGTTAACCCCCTCACAAAATTAAATCCTTACTTTATTTAAAGATAAGGTTGAAATTAGTGAGACAATTGAATTTCATTTTTTTTTTAATTTTGATTTATGTATTTTCATTAAGACATGGACCTTTGATTAATGAATTTGAGTATTAAAATAAAATATTTTCAAACGGGTGTTGTAGGGTGTTATTACCTTCCCTACACACAGTTGACCCCCAAACATAATTTTTGTTTCTAAAACCATTTAATTTTTTTTAAAACGGGTGACCAATCACACCCCAAGATGATTTGTGGCAACTCCAAACAAACCTTGAAAGAGACCCTTAGGAAAGGACGTCGGCCGCTCCGCGTCGCGATGACATTGCGACATGCATAACTAGGATAATCTTGAGATCGAGAGATAAAAGATAATTCTAGAAATCGTTAAAAATGATAACCTTAATGTCTTTCATGTTAATGAATTTAGATAGGGATATTGGATTCATTGCATGTGAGAGAATTATATATACTCAGGAGAGATATGTATGGTTCAAGTATTCCAAGATTTACGAATCATAGCATGTTAATCATCCATAGATTAATTCATAATCCCAATTGGTGAAATCAACTCCCTAAGAATTTTCCATCAATTGCTTTCCATATTTTTTAGCTTTGTGTTAATTTTTTATATTCATTCTCACTAAATTTAATTCCCTAGATAAAATTGGACTTTAGTATTTGTGGTAATTAAATTGATTCGAAACCCAATCCAGAGGACGACATTCAATTTAAAAATCACTATATTATAACTTGACTCGTACACTTGCGGCAAGCAATTTGCGCATCAAGCAACTACAAATCAGAAGCCATCTCAACGTTTTTATCTAAAAGAGAGAAATAGAATCCTAACAGCTTTTCTCTTTGTAATCACCTTGTCTAGTATCTGTTAGTCACGTGTATAGGGTTTCTAAATTGTCTTATTTTATTATTATTACCTCTGTTATTTTTTGTTTAAAACCCTAGGAAAGGGTGTACCCTTGGTATAAATATGAAACTACTGCTCTGCCACAAAACAAGGAAGAAAACAGGTTGAGAAAATTTTCTCTATTTGTGTGCAAATATTGTTTAATAGGTGCTTAAAATCAAGATCTGATCCATCATGGGTATTTCATTAGGAGGCAAAATCCTCTAATGAACAATCGGTTTGTGGTATAACCATCAAACCTAAGCCCCTCTCGTGCATGGAGAGGGTGGGGCCCTTTGTTCAAGTCTTGGAGTTAGTACTTAAGGGCCCGTTTGGTTTAAGGTTTTATAGATGTCTAGGAATACATGATGTCTGGGAATATTATGCCTGAGAATAAGATTGCTGGGAATCAAAGATAACTGTGTTTGGTTGTGCATGAGAATGTCATCAGGATTTTATGAGAACAAATTATGTTTGTATTTATTTTTTAGAATTAATCAGGTAAACTTTATATAATTTTAATAAATTAATCAATAAAATAATCCAAATTAATTCAAACTATTAATAAAAATTAATGAAATAATAATAATGATATAATTTTAATGTGATAAACTATGTTAATTTTAATGGGATAAACTATGTTAATTGTATTAAAAAAAACTAACAAATTAAAATTATTTAATTAATTTTTAATAAATATCTTTAACTACAATAATTTAATATATTGTATCCATAAAAATTAGTTAGATAAATATTTAATAATAATATGATTATTTATTTATTATAAGGAAATCCAAAAAAGTAATTAATTGATTATAAATAATCGATATGTAATTAATTATAATTATTGAAAAATGAATTCTTATACTAAATTCATTTAAATGATTTTAATTTAATAATTAAATATATTTTCGATAATATTAACTAATTAATTATAATTTTAGTAAATATGTAATTACATCCCTTTAATAAACTTGGACTAAGTATTTGTTTAAAAGTCCTAAAAAAAATTATTTGTTTAAAAAAAATTGAAATTCTTGTTATTTAATCTAATTAAATAATTTATTATATTATTTTTAATTTAGTATCAATTAGTTAATTAATTAACTATATTTAAAATAAAATTGAATATAAAAATAAAAAAGAAGAGATGTGAAAAGAGAAAACCAATGCTTTTGCAAGGGGATAGAAAACCCTTGCTTATGGGCATAAATGATGTCTGGGAATGCGTTATTTCCTGGGCCCACCACATAAATCTTGAAACAAACAAGGATATTAGAAACTCTTGCCTATTCTCATCTCCAAAAACCTTGTACCAAACGACCCCTAAGGGAACAACCTCTCTACTATCCCTGAAATGGGTAGGAGCGAATTCCGTTTTGCCAGACTCTGTCTCCAGCTATCTATCCGATCTTATCCCCAAAATGGTAGTCTTATTGAGTCGGCAAAGACTGGCCACTCTCACCCATGCAGATCAAAGGATAATCTCGTATAAACAGGAGTTCATAGTTAGCTCAGAATTAAAGATCGAGTTACCTAGGTCATCTTGTGAAATAGTCAGTTTCTACAGTAAACGACATTATAAAGAGAAAGTGACTTATTTCGCGGTCCAGTCTTATGCAAACTCATTGCATAGGACGCCCCCACTCGCATGTCTCCACATGAACGATTTAGGATCTCATCGTTTCTACTTAATAAAAAGTGGGACGCGTCCATAGTGTCTCCAGAATAAGGCACCCAACCCTATCCTTATACTATAGACTATTTTGACTATAAACTTGAACTTGATCCTATGATATGTCTCTACATATAGTTCGAGTATTCATGTTATAGCCAAGGATCTTAGTTAATTGGATTTAGGTTAAACATTCGCAATTTACATATTCAATGACATCTTTTACTAAATAACCTCAATAACTTCTTTATTGGAAATAGAATATGTTTAATGATTTACAAACTACGAGTTTATAGGACATTAAACCCAACAGTGCATTCTCATTAAGTTTAGTGTTTAGAATCTTCTTTGCTTACGTAACGCTACTCCCTGAGGAATACGATATTCGATTTACTTACCGTCTCTTTTATTACTTGCGGCCCGTGCACTTTACGGTCGTCATTTGGTAATTTAGACCTTCTGACTATAATGTTTTTCCATTTTTGCAAATCTTTTTGCGGGCTGCTATATTTGCAAATAGTTTGGTCCATTTTGCTATATATGCAACCATCCCTAAATCAAAAGCTTAAGGTAACAATAACATAAACAAAAATAACATCAAAAGGTTATTCAAAGTTGTTTTAAGTTTATCTTGTATAGGAACTAAAGCTTTTTTTTCCTACTTACATAATTCACACCCACTCAAGAACTATCATTTAATTAGGGTGTCCATCCAAATAATTATCAACCTAATAAGGTTAAACTTCTAAAGATTGATTATCATAAGAGTATTAACCCTAATCACTCTTTTGGCAAGAAGGCAAGGTAGGCTTACCAACGGCTTTACTGCGCTTCAACGCGTCTTACGACCAGGAACATCCGACTGCAACAGTCCTTCGCAATAGTCCTTCCAAGTGATTGAGCGAAATACTTCGCCAACAATCATCTCTTTTGAAGAATGACTTCAAGTGGTTTGAATAGTATTTGAATATCACAAAACTTGAATGATAATCAAACCAACTAATCTCAATCGCTCAATGCTAACCGCAAAGAGAATTAGAATCAGGATCGATAGTACAAGAGGATGGCAAGAAGTTCGAATGTTCAAGCTTTACAAGAGAGGATAGCTTGAAGGATTTCGAATGATGCCTTTGTATTACAATTTTGAAGTCTTTTATAGACTCCGGACTTCAAAGTTAATTGAATACAGAAAACTAAAAGCTAAGATTGAATTATCAGGACAAGACCCCTGATAAATTCGTTGGAAATACAAATATGGGAAATAAAAAAAGATAAATCTTATCTAAAAGGGAAAAGACAAGACTTGGAAATACAAAAAGTAAAAAGAAAAAACTTGGAAATATAAAGCTTGGAAATGCAAAAACTTGGAAATACAAATCTTGGAAATAAAAAGATAAAAAAAGACAAAACCTCGGAAATACAAGAAATACTTGGAAATATAAATAGACAAAATGCTTGGAAATGTAAAAAGACAAAATACTTGGAAATGTAAAAAGAAAAAATACTTGGAAATACAAAAGATAAAGATAAAATCAAATATTGCCAGCTAATTTTGGAGATGACACAACTGTTTCTATTTTTGTGATTTGATATCTTGTCGGTTGAATTATTGATTTTTCCCTTCGTTTGATCACCCTAGGCGGATTACTGGTTTACCAACGGTCTTACTGCCTCATCTTGGGACTTACAGTCTGAAACACCAAACTAGGTCCTCACGAACTAGGAGAATTATCAATAATCTTCGACTTCAAAATCTCAAAATCTTTTGCTTTGATTGCTCTGCTACTTTAAAATATTTTCTTTCTCAAGTTGATTGGCAGAAATTTAGAGTGTAAACTAGAATATGTAAAAAGTTTACACCCATTAAGTCTATAAAGATAAGGATGTACACTTTTTTTTTTTTTTTTACTTTTATACTTTTTTTTTTTTAATTATGATAGGAATACTTCTTTATGAAGCAACCCTTATGATTATCATTTGTTTCTTTGTGAAACAGGAAATTTTAATTGATTCGGAGCTCAGATGGGTTGTGAGTCGAGACTTGGATCATCCAGTTCGTAGTCTGGTTCGTTCTCTTTTCCTTTTTCAGAAAAAGTTGGAGATTCACGTCTTGAAGAAGTTGCAATTTGAAGAATCCTTTGGAAGGCTGCATTAGATGTCGTCTGAGCAAGAGCTGCTAAAAGTTTGGACTTGTCATTTAGGAATTCGACATTTCTTTTGATGTCGATGTCTTGGAGATAACCGTTCTGTGCGAACCATTCCTTTATTTGTTTGAGAGTGACATGTTGAAAATTATATTTATCCCACCATTTGATTTTTAAGATCTTTGTGATCGTTTTGTATTTAGGATGGTTGCTGGTTGAGAAATTCTAGCAAAAAATCCATGAAATTTGAAAGTATAAACAAAACCTCATAGAATTATGAAATGATGTTTTTTGGATATTCCTTGCAAAATGATAATAAGATTCCTGCTATGGTGTTGCCAAAATATCATCTGTCATACCGAATGTATTCCACCAATGAATGAACCAAAGAGGGAAATTGATTTTGTAAGCATTTTGACAGAAAGATATGAACCATGAATGGTTATAGTTTGAATACCACATAACATTATACCAAGCTCTCATGTAATCTCGGTAAGAGTATGTTTGTGGTGCAAAGGGTTTTGAGAAGGATATATCAGTATAGAGACCTTGGTTCCAATGGGTTGGATTCAAGGCTTTGAATATGCAATTTTTGAAGGATTATTTTTGTCAGAAATATGATTTATTTCTGCTGACTTGGAGTAAAAAAGAATAAACTCATAGAAAGTTTGGGTTTTTCTCAGATCTTCAGGCATGAAGTTGAAGCCTGAAGGGTACATGTTTGAAACGGTCTCTTCAAGGTTGAGACATTTGAATTCTGGTTCAATGATTGGTTCATTGATGACCAGTGATTTTTTAAAGTAGGCTTTGATTTCAGGACGAGGAACAAACCTCTTTTCAGGAGTAACTGCTTGAGAGTATGAAGAGGGTGATGTGATGTGCAAATTGCTAACCGCAAGCGCACGGGTCAAGTAATAATATAGTGAAAGTAAATTCGAATGTCGTCCTCTGGATTGGATTTTTAAGCAAATCAGGTATTGTGAATAATCTCGCTCAATTTTATTTAGGGATTAAAAAGTGATGAATGAATGATAATAAAACTAAATCAAAGCTAGTAAAAAGAATGGAAATTCAATTGGGAAAACTACTTAGGGAATTGATTTCGCCGATTTCGTTTAGGATTGATTTTAAAGAATAAGTTATTATGCACAATGAAATTATGAGCCAAAGACCCTTTAGTCACAACTACCTCTCCCGAGTATAATTGATTCTCATGCAAATTAACCAACTTGATATCCCTATCTAAGTTTATTAACAAGCAAGGCAATGAGATCTTTTAACCAATTCTAAAGTTATTCTAAAACCGTCAAGAATTAGAAAGAAAACTTTATTCATGCAATCTTGAGTAAGTCTAGATCAAATCCCCTCTCCCGAGCTAGATTCGAAACTTAAATCATCCAACTAATGGCCAATTAATTGAAAGCATTAAATCAAGATTACAAACACAATAACATTGCACAACTTAAACCATAAATCAATCCATAAACTTAATCAACTACATCAATCCCTAAGCTACAAGTTTAGCTACTCATTAATGTAAATACAAGCTCAACTAAACATGGGAAAGCCATAAATCTAACTAAAGGAAGAAAAGGGAAAAGAAAACTCAATGTAGGCCGAGTCCCGACGTCCCCGTCACGATCCCCACGAACAATGGGTTGATTTCCAAATTCCTCCCTTTGTTTTCAGCCTCAAAGTGCTCTGTTCTGCCCTGTTTTCGGCTCCCAAAGGTCCCGAATCGAACTCCACAAAAACCTAGCCGAAAATAAGCTTTTATTCTGATTTTTCGTCTTAGCGTCGAGACGCTGTCAAGACAGCGTCGCGACGCTGCCTCTTATACGCGTGTTCTGAATAAGGAAAAACGGTAGCGTCGGGACGCTTCCTATCATAGCGTCTCGACGCTGTAAGCTTTACGCGCCTAATCTGATATGGAATGTGAGCGTTGAGACGCTCAAGAGCTAGCATCTCGACGCTAGCCTGCTGTTGACCGAGATTTGACTTTTTTCCTCTTTTACTCTTTTCATTCCTATGCATCTTTTCACGCCCCGAGCACCCGATTAACTCTAATATTGTGCTACAGCTCCAATCAACAATTTCCTACAAAATAAACATTAAAGCACAATAAAATGGCCCAAAAATCATAAAAGACTAGCTAAATTAAATAAGTAAAGATAGCTAGCTATGCTCGCTATCAAATACCCCCAAACTTAAGCTTTTGCTAGTCCTCGAGCAAACTAAAAATCAAACATACAGTGGAAGAATGGATGCAACAATCATAACTCTATCCTCAAGGCTCAAAAGTCAATAACCAAGCAAGCAAGAGACATGCACACAAGGACCAATGAGGGAGACAAATTAAAATTTTTCCAAAATTAACTTGCACAAACGAGATCTAACTCAACAAGATCAGACTCTACTAGCCCGGGGTTGATTTATTAAACTCTCAGCTCATCTTCCCTCTACACTGGCACTAAGGCTTCACTAATGAGTTAATGCAACAAATTAGTTTGTTTATCTCCATACTTAGGTGCTTGAAATTAACAAATGAATTGAGCATTTATATGTGGCACTAGCTTTCACACACCCATTGCAGGGACCCTTAACCTGAGTTTTCTCTGGTTGACCTAACTGATCACAACAGGGGTAGCTCTTTTTGCCTAAACTTTATTAATCATTGCATATTGCGCGCATAAGTCATGACTTCTTTCTTTTTCAACAATAACAACAAGAATGATTTTTCGTTATGAACATAATAAGCAGATATTCTTTTCTTTTCTCCTAAGCAAGATCAAACATGCTAATTTGCAAAAAATTAACTCTTTAGCTCTACCCTACACCTATCGAGGTGACAACAAGCATATGAACCCAATAATTCGCTCCTAAGCATTCAAATTCAAATCTAGCCAAGACAGATACTCTACTCATGCAAGCCATCTCCTAGAAAAATTTTAAAAAGTCTCCCTTTTTGGGCACTTATGCTTACATCTCATCACAAGCTTGAAAATTGACAAGAAAGCCTATCCTAGGACATCATAATCATGCAAAAGTAGCATCCAGAAAACAACCATATGCAAAATTCAAAGAAAGCTCAAAACTATAGCCCGAACTCAGATGCTCAAGGGCTCCACAAACATGCTAATCCACCCCCAAACTTAAAATATGCATTGTCCTCAATGTATAAAGAAAATAAGGCATAAACAAGCATGAGAACAATAAAAGAATGTCAGGAGTGAACAATACTGGCCTGGAATGATGATGACTTCTTGCTTGAGAGCTTGGAATCTTGAAAGCTTGAAAGCAAAGGAGAAAAAGAAAACAAGACCTACAAAACAAAAACAAACAATAAATCAAAAACAAAAAGAAAACACACTAAACTTACTTGGGTTGCCACCCATAAGCGCTTGTTTAACGTCATTAGCTCGACGTGTTTGTCCAGTCTGTCAAGGCACATAAAAATTCTCGTATTTCTTTGGGCCCTTCTTCCTTGAATCAATATAACCAACGATCGCTAGTAAACTTACTAGCTTCTCATGGGCCCCTGAAACATAATTATTTTTGGTATTTTTGAATAAAAGAAGCATAAAAGGAGAAATATCAAAATAAAGAGACTCCGACTCTAAAACTGACTCGTGAGAATAGAAAAAAGAACAATCAAAATCTACAAGGGATGGAGAAGATAAAACAGACGAAGGTTTTTCAACCTCAAACTCTACCTCCTGAACTTCCTCTAACACTACAAGCTCATTTTGTTTTTTTTCCTCACAACCATGTTCTTGAAAGGTGCTCCAACTCTCCAATTCGTCCCCATTATTCATGCAACTCACCCCCAACTGCTCATCCTCATCAAGATCGAAAGAACTACGCTCATGAATGAGTGCCAATGAGTCATTGACTGCTTGACTCACTAGACAACTTATGGAAGTGGATCCCACCTCACTAACTTCTTGTGGAGCTTGAAGTCCTCTTATGATTTCATCAATTTTTAGACTCCTCGCTCTAGACTCCTCAATATAATTTTGAACTATGCTTTCCAAGGAAGAATTTTCATTTGAAGGGGTATAACTTGAAGATGAAAAATTGGAATATGGTGTTGAATAAAAAGCCATTAAATCAATTAAAGCAACAATGATAATTAGGCTTTCAATCAAACAATAACCTAACAAGAACACATGACAAAGACTCAATTTAAATATGGAAAAATATAATCTAAAAAAGGAAAATATAATCAAGAAAAAGGAAACAAACTAACCTAATATGGAATGCAAAAATAAATATGGCAAATTGCAAATAAGGAAACTAACCAATAATGAAAACTAAACTAAAAAAGAATAACAAGACACAAATATGGAAACAAAATTACACAACTAAAAGAAAAACTAACCTAGAAAATCAAATATGGAATGAAAGACAAAAAAGGAAAAAAAATGCAACAAACCTAAAAAAATAAGAATACACCCTAAATTAAGATCAAGCAATTTTTTCACAATATCAATCTAGCTAAATGTGCCAATCCCCGACAACGGCGCCAAAAACTTGATGTGCAAATTGCTAACCGCAAGCGCACGGGTCAAGTAATAATATAGTGAAAGTAAATTCGAATGTCGTCCTCTGGATTGGATTTTTAAGCAAATCAAGTATTGTGAATAATCTCGCTCAATTTTATTTAGAGATTAAAAAGTGATGAATGAATGATAATAAAACTAAATCAAAGCTAGTAAAAAGAATGGAAATTCAATTGGGAAAACTACTTAGGGAATTGATTTCGCCGATTTCGTTTAGGATTGATTTTAAAGAATAAGTTATTATGCACAATGAAATTATGAGCCAAAGACCCTTTAATCACAACTACCTCTCCCGAGTATAATTGATTCTCATGCAAATTAACCAACTTGATATCCCTATCTAAGTTTATTAACAAGCAAGGCAATGAGATCTTTTAACCAATTCTAAAGTTATTCTAAAACCGTCAAGAATTAGAAAGAAAACTTTATTCATGCAATCTTGAGTAAGTCTAGATCAAATCCCCTCTCCCGAGCTAGATTCGAAACTTAAATCATCCAACTAATGGCCAATTAATTGAAAGCATTAAATCAAGATTACAAACACAATAACATTGCACAACTTAAACCATAAATCAATCCATAAACTTAATCAACTACATCAATCCCTAAGCTACAAGTTTAGCTACTCATTAATGTAAATACAAGCTCAACTAAACATGGGAAAGCCATAAATCTAACTAAAGGAAGAAAAGGGAAAAGAAAACTCAATGTAGGCCGAGTCCCGACGTCCCCGTCACGATCCCCACGAACAATGGGTTGATTTCCAAATTCCTCCCTTTGTTTTCAGCCTCAAAGTGCTCTGTTCTGCCCTGTTCTCGGCTCCCAAAGGTCCCAAATCGAACTCCACAAAAACCTAGCCGAAAATAAGCTTTTATTCTGATTTTTCGTCTTAGCGTCGAGACGCTGTCAAGACAGCGTCGCGACGCTGCCTCTTATACGCGCGTTCTGAATAAGGAAAAACGGTAGCGTCGGGACGCTTCCTATCATAGCGTCTCGACGCTGTAAGCTTTACGCGCCTAATCTGATATGGAATGTGAGCGTCGAGACGCTCAAGAGCTAGCGTCTCGACGCTAGCCTGCTGTTGACCGAGATTTGACTTTTTTCCTCTTTTACTCTTTTCATTCCTATGCATCTTTTCACGCCCCGAGCACCCGATTAACTCTAATATTGTGCTACAGCTCCAATCAACCATTTCCTACAAAATAAACATTAAAGCACAATAAAATGGCCCAAAAATCATAAAAGACTAGCTAAATTAAATAAGTAAAGATAGCTAGCTATGCTCGCTATCATGATGAGGTTGATGACCCAATCCTTAAATCAGGTGAGACAGGAGGTCTCATTTGAACGATTCCGCCAGAAGGACCAACTAAATTGGTCGAAGGCCTTGGAGGTGGAGTAGATGACTCCATGGTCGATTCGGGTTGTGTACCAACGGACCTTACTCTGGAACGGGTTAGCGGAGTAAACCCTAGATCCACAGTGTATTGATCAGCACTCGTCGGCGGAGGTGTTGAGGATGAAGATGGGTTTTTGCCTTTTGAAGATGAGACTTTTGCCTTTCTGTCGCTCATTCTCTCTTTTTTCGCTCAGAGAGAGAGAGATAGAGAAAAGAGTTTTGGAGTTAGAAACTCCATTGAGAGGTAATAAGCTAAGGCATTTTGATCTCCTTTTATAGGCAAAATTTCAAAATCAAAACAAGAGAGAATTGCTTGCCACCTGGCAAAAATTTGTTTTGAAACTAGATTTTTAACATCTTTCTCAAGAACAAATTTCGATGCTCTAGAATCAGTTTTGAGAGTGAATTTTTTTATTAATTAGTTCACCTTGGATTTTTTTTTAACACAAAGAAAGATAGCAAGTAATTCCTTTTTTACCGTGGAATAGTTTTTCTGAGTATTGTTCCAGACTCCTGAGTGAAATCGGATTATTGATTCATTCTTATCTAGACACTGTTTGAGGATTCCTCCATATCCTATATCTGACGCGTCTGTTTCTACTATCAGACTGGCTTTTCGATTTATAAGACTCAAACAGGGTATTGATTTGACTAGAGTCTTTATCTTCTGAACGGCTTTGGTGTGTTTTTCTGACCAAGGCTTTGGATTTTTTTCTAAGCCTTTGAAAAAGTGGTTTACAGATGGGTCTGAGGTTTTGAATAAAATCATACACATAATTTAGACAGCCCAAAAATCTTTGTAGTTGAGTTTTATCTAGAATTTCATCTGGGAAATTGGATGCAAAATTTATTGATCTTTGAATGGGTTTTATAAGGCCCATATGAATGTCAAAGCCCAAAAACCTAATTTCGGTTTGAAATAGTTTGACTTTTGGCAAAGATACAACTAAACCAATTTTTTTACTATGTTTATAAGGATATTAAGGTGTTTGAAATGTTGATCGATGTTAGATGAAAATACTAAAACATCGTCAATATAAACTATTGTAAAATTTTTGAAATCATTGAAAATATCATTCATAATTTTTTGAAATTCTGATGGGGCGTTTTTTAGCCCAAAAGGCATAACATTCCATTCGTATTGTCCGAACGAAACATTAAAAGCAGTTTTGTATTTATCTTTTTCGGAAATTTGAATTTGCCAAAATCCAGATTTCATATCAAATTTTGAAAATATTTTAGCATTGGAAATTCTATTAAGTTAATCTTGCTTATTTGGAATTGAGTATCTTATCCATTCTAAAACTTTATTTAAAGGTTCGTAATTGATTACTAACCAGGGCACACCATGCTCCTGTTCGGCTGCGTTGTTGACATAGAAGGTTGCGCATGACCAGGGGCTCTTCGATGGTTTGATTAGTCCTTCGTTAACTAATTCTTGTATTTCTTTCTTACAAAATGTTAGCAATTTCGTATTCATTTGAACAGGTCGTGCCTTTGTGGGAATATTTGATTCTTTAAAATCTTTGATATATGGAAGATTTACTATGTGTTTTTTACTATCTCAAAATGCATTGGGTAGATTCGAACATATTTCTTTTTTTATTCTATTTTCTATTTCTTTTATTTTTATTTTGATAGAAGGATCATTGAGATTTTCTTCTATCCTTTTGTAACTAATCTCCTTCTTTCAGAAATTGGATTTGTTTTTGTTTTCTTTTTATTTCTTCATTTTTTAATTCACTTATCTTCATAATTTCATATGGAACAATTGGAGTTATGAATTCAAAAATTATTTCCTTATCATGTATTTTACTGACTAATTATTTTTCAGTTATTTTTATTGGATATAACTGAGTTAAGAATGGGGCTCCTAAAATCAGTTCTTGTTTTAGATCCTTTACTAGGAGAAAGAAATTTATAAAACAAAATTCTTCATTACAAATATGGACATTTGGTAGCTTGAATTGGATATTTAAACTTTGTCCATTAGCACTGCTTAATTTTTCAGTAGTTTTTTCAAAGTATTTGGTTGGTATTAATCCTTGTTGTATGCAATTTTGATATGCTCTTGAATCTATCAAGGCTTTTAGAGTTATTTTAAAATCTTCTATTTCTAGAGTCACAAGAGAATACCATTTTTGGTATTGCGTCTTTGTAACCTGGTTTATTAGAAAGTTTTCTCCTTCATCTGTCCCTTCTTCAAAATTTTGAATTTCTCTATTTATTTTGAGACTATTTATCTCCTGTTTTATTTCTTGAATTTCTTCTTTATTTGGTTGAATTTCTTTCTTGAGATTGTTGATTTCAAATTGTAAATCTTGAATTGAAACTGGTTTTAATTCATCTTTTCTTTGAAGAATTTCGTGGAGATTCCTTACTCTTATTTCTTTCTTTTTAACTGGCTCAGTTAGACTACTAGTATACTCTAAAGATTGTTTTAGAGTTTTTAGAATTGTCCTTTTCATTTCTTCGTTATTTATATGATCTATTGATTGAAAGAGAGCTTCTTGCTCGTTTGTTAGGACATTTATGCATTGTCCTTCATATGCACAAGCTTTAACTCCTTCTTCAATATCACTTTCACTTTGACTTGATATCTCAAAATATGTTTCTTCTGATTCTTGAATTCTTAGTTCCTCTTCAGAACTATCAGAATATTTCGATGAATACTCTTTATTGATATCTAATTCATTTATTTTCCTATTTGGGCAGTTATTTGCATAATGTCATTCTTTGTTACATTTGTAACATGAGACTTTTCGTTTACCTTTTGATTTAGTATTTTGAGTTGGGCGAGAGTTTTCTTTTCAACTTCTCCTTTTATAATATTTTTTGGGGGTATATTCCCTTTGAGGAGGTCTATATAATGTTTTATAATAGTCTTTATAATATCGTCTACTATTATGTCATTTAACAATTTGTTTCCTAGAGGTGTTTGGTTCCTCTATTCTTTCACATCCATATTGAGAACAGAAAGTTTTCATTTCTCTTTTATGTAGTTTGTTATTCTGTTGTACTTTCTTTTGTACTTTTATTTCATTGCAGATTTCTAATCTGCTATCTATAATGTAGGTTGTAATTTGTCCAAATGTTACTTCTGTCCATGGGATTTTATGATCATATTGTTTGTTAAGAGAGTTATACACTCTTTCTGCAATATAACTTGAAAGACCGTCTATAAAGCCTTCTTTCAAGTGTTGTGAGTTACAATCTGACATAAAGAAAACTCTAGCTAGGAACATGTCTTTATACCATTTAAATTTGGCTAGGTTTGTACATCTTAAATTTTTAAAATTTTTCTTTGATTTTCTACACCTATTGAGCTACTTCTTGGTGTAAAATTTACAGCTATGGCATAAATCAATGTTGCTACTGCGTCTTCTATTTCTTCTTCTACCTTTATCTTTTTTGTAGTAGAGGTACTTGGTTCACTAGTTTTTATGTCGGTGGTTTCTACCCTTTATCTCCTTAGTCTTTTTGACTTTATTCTTATGTTCTTTGATGTAGGTTCTATCGGATGGGCATAAAGAATCCTACCATGCATTAAGCATTCCAGTGAATCCATTGATAATTAACGTTACTGGTATATGATCTGAGTGATCATTTGCCTCATAGACTATAGCAACCATAAGTATTTCATGGAGAGTATCTTCTATTTGTTTGTCCGACATTCCATCTATATTCCATACATATATGGAATTACCATCATACTGAGTATTTCTCAAGAATTTGTAATTTTGTTCGTAATTTAAGTTGACATTGTTGATCTATGATACCAATTTATTCTATCATTTTCATTGATTGGTTTGAAATTTCTTATTCGATTTAAATTTAATGGTTTTTCATTTTTAAGGGATGAAAATTGTTCTATTAAAGATTTTACATCACTATCATTGAGAACATTAATCTGTTTTGAAGATTCACCTGATAGATTTAAGGTTTTTAACCTTCCATCAATTTCGTTCATTATATGAGTCTTTGGTGTTTTTAATTTTATCTTTTCTGGTGGATTAAACATTGGCTTTATTATTTGTTTTGGAGGTTCTATCAGTTCTTCTAGCTTATAAACTTGTTCTGCTATTGAGGTTAACATTCTGTTTGAATAGTTATTTTGAACTAGTAAACTTTTAATTTCTTTATTTGTAGGAGACCTATTTTCTTCTGACTCTTTTATCAATTGAAAGGGTTTTGCAACTATTTTCTCATTATAGAAACAGTTAAATTCAATATCTTCCATTGGAGGGAAGTCTCCTTGGATTTCTCCTCTTCTCATGGTTTTCCATTTCTCCATTTCTTTAATGGTGCAGATATGAGAATATTCTTCTCTCTGATTAAACCATCTAAAAAAGGATATGTTTTCTTGTAGGTTTTCTAAAACCTTAAAGTATTCTTCCTTAAAGGGTTTTCTCTGTGTTTCTGTATATGTTTTTGAAGAAGAGCTTCCTATCTTCTTTATTTTCTTGAGCCATGAACTTATTTTGAAGAGCTTGTTTATCTATTTTAAATTCATTTTCTGATATAATGAAATTCAATTGACTTATAAATATTGACTCTGTCTCCATATCTGTTTGAGTTGGAGAGAGTGGTTTTTCTTCTTCATATTGGAGATTTGGAACTCCATGTTCCAATCTTACAGATCTTATTCTTAAGGAGTTAGTTCCAATAAGGTTAGAATGAGATTCTGGTTTAATACCAGAAGTACTTGGTGTTCAACTATATGGAATAGTTCCTTGTCTTTTTTCTGGGGAGTAAAGGCATTATTGATTGTCCACTTTGGATTTCTCGTTATGTATGAAGGATTGGAATTCTCAATTCCGTCACAGCAGAAGCAATTGGACCGATTCACATTTTAATTTCGTTTCGCAAAATACCCATACATTGGCAAAAACGAATTCATAATTCTACAAAGTTTAAGGCTAAGCAAACTCACCGTCGTCTGACGACTCTGAAATCAAGATTGAACACCACCACGAGGTTACCCTGCTATTCTCTGAGATCGAGAACGGAGTGGTGGGACTCCCTCACATTCTTGAATTTGGGAGAGAAACACAGAGAGTAATGAACTCCTCTGTTTTGCGTTGAGAGAGAATTGATGAGATAATGAGAGAGAATTGATGAGAGAATGAGAGAGAGTTGAGATTTCATCTGGATTCTGTAGAAAAAATGAGATCTTCTAAAATGACCTCTCAGGCGTGACATTAATCCCAATCCCACTACCATCTACCATGTGTCCATTTAATGTGAGGGTTAACTTAAATTAGTTAATTAAAATTAATTTAATTCAATTAATCATATTAATTAATTAATTCTAATTAAATATCTCCATACTTAATTATATGTGCATTTTTTTTTCAAGACTTAATTATATGTGCATTTTAATCATATTAAAGGTACATCCCCCACATAATCTATAGTTTTAATTAAAATTAATTAAATTGCAGTTAATTAAATTAATTAAACTATACAATCAATTAATTCTTAATTAATTAATTCTTAGATTAATTAAATATCGCATATTTAATTAATCAAACATTTGAATCATATTCAAAACGTGTATCTCTCTTATAACCTATAGTTTTAATATGAATCATATTCACATTAAAATTAATCTATAGATTTTAATTTAATTAAATCACATTTAACTAAATTAAATTGAACAATTAATTAATTCAAAATTAGTTAATTAATGAAATATCAACCATATTTAATTAATTACATATTAGAATCATATTCTAATATATATCTCATATAATATAGTTTAATTAAATCACATTTAATTTAAACTAAATTGAATAATTAATTAATTTATTTATTAATTAAATATCACATATTCAATTAATTATTATTCTCTCAATATAATAAGGTTTAATCTCATATTAAACTTTATATTATAATCTATCACCATACATTATATTAATGGTATCTCATACAATTAACTTGATTCTCAAAAATTGAATTTGAACTATTCAAATTCTTTCAAGATAAATTGTTCCCAATTACTCTTTACGAGCTAATAGGGGGACCTAATGGACCTACATATCAGAAGCTCCAATGATATGAGGCTAACTGATTAAACTCATTAATCGAGTTAATCAATATTCATTAACTGTGGGTCACTCCACTAAAGACCCACAACTGCACTCTTCTCACTGTAGAATGTTTTTGTGTCCACGGATATTGACCAATAACGGTAAAGTTAATCCTTCACGAGTGTTCGTAACTACAACTGGGTCAAATTATCGTTTTATCCCTGTGTTATCTCTGGCTCCTTAAGTATCAGTGCGTCTCTAATGAACAACCTGTTTATGGTCCAACCAGTAAACAGAAAGTCCCTCTCGGGCCAGTGAGAGGGGCGGGATCCCTTTGTTCAAGACCCGGAGTCACCACTTAAGGGAACACTAATCTACTTCTCCTAGAAGTGAGAGAAGGAGTGAATTTCATCTTGTGTTGTCATGTCATCAGCCCCCCACTCGGTCTTGTCCCCAAGAAGGTAGGCTTATTGAGTCGGCGTGTAGGCCACTCTCACCCATACTAATCAAAGGACAATATCTCGTGAGAAGGAGTTCATGACACACTCAGGATTAAGATTGAGTTACCTAGGTCATCCTATTGAAACAATAACCTAACTAGTTACCTAACTAGTTAACGGTGTTATATCTAGTGGTTTACTATTTCATGGTCCGGTCTTATGCAAACTCATTCCATAGGATATCCTGCTCACATGTCTCCTACATGGACACCTTGAATCAATACGTTTGTATCGAATACAAAGCGTGTCGTATCTCATAGTGTTACCATGATAAGTTACCCAGCCTTATCCTTGTACTATAGACCTTTTAGCTTGTTACTTGAACACTGATCCCCGTATGTCCCCACATACTAGTTCAAGTTACATATACACAACCTTGGATCTTAGTTTATTGGACTTGGATCATATTGTGCAATTTTAGACTTAATATGACAATAATACTTTATTGCATAAACCTCAATAACACTTTATTGATACAAGTGTATAATACGTTAATCATTCACTATCTACGAGTTTTAGGACATAAAACCCAATAATGTCGTCCCATGAGAGCATTTTAGGGATACTAATAGAGGATTTTATTAATATTGATCTCAATAAGCATTGTTTTCCCTTTTGGAGATTAGACTAATGTCTTTGGTTCCATTGAAGATGTTAAAGTCTTATAAGTGATTTTGTAAATAAGTGTCATCTTTTTAACACCTTCTTCTAGATTTAATCCTTGACCTATAATATCTGTAACGCCCCAGGCCCAGGATTCGGAATTCGGCTTCGACACCTAAGGGCCCCAACATTCCCCTGCGACCTGGCCACGCCACCATACTTTTCTGAAACTACTTCAAAGATTGAAGACTGTCCCCACAAACCAACACGGGGTCCTTTTAGCATGCTTTGTCCTCACTCACATGCTTCCTAGGAAATTCCTAGGTCACCCAACATAGAACTTCTCCAAGCCAAGCACGCTTAACTTCAAAGTTCCTATGATTGAGCCACCGAAAAGGACGGTGCACCTTGTTGGTATAAGTAGTATCTATCAATTCTTTTAAGCTTATCTTGAACATACTTTCATGTCCTCAGGATCCCTCTCATTCGGATGTGGCCTCGGTTCATTCATGTACCCCTCTTAACTCGGGTGTTACATGCCCACCAGTTTCTGCCTTGGTTCGTCCCCGAACCACATCCTACTGGGAGAGGTTCTGCTCTGATACCAAACTGACACGCCCCGCCCCAGATTTTCGTAACCAACCACGGACGTGACGTGTTGACAATGAAATCCCAACTAACCACAAACTTCATTGTCCACTATGCATGAACTGAATTGACTATGAAAAAGAATTTTCAAAACGTGACTAGCAATGGTTTATTAAATGAAAATAAATCATGAAAATTTCGGCAGAGTTTCCCCTAAAATTTGGATATCTGATCCACCTGAAAGCAAGATTTAACACTCCCAAATAATCATAGTATAGAATCCAACACCAGCACCCAAGTCGGTTCAGAGTTTATAACCATGGTACAGTCAAACTACACAAAACAACATCTAGTTTTCAATCACAAAACCACCCTAACAACCATGATCATACATCACCATGAAGTTGCTAGCCATTCTAGTTACAAAAAAAAAATGATACATCTATAAATAGTGCAAAATGACATGCAACCTATTGAGTCTGGTGGCAGATATCAACTCTGGTAGGCTCGTCAGGAACTCAACTACTACCTGGTTGAAAAAGTTTAGAAAGAAAAAGGGTGAGCTAATAAGCCCTGTGAGTGGTGAGAATTTATATATAAAAAGAGATAAGATATGACTTTTTAGAAAACTCATGACTAACATAGTTGCAATCATAATTTAACAAACAATATAGATTTTTGAGGAACAAAACCTTGAGATACCAGATAAAGTCTTTTGCAAGTTAAAACGTGAAATGTCAAAAATCAAAAACACTGTAGCATAAGCATTTGGGAATATAAACCATCATGGGCTATGAGAAGTTTTTCCATCACTAATAGTTGTACCCGAAACTGGTCATACTATATACGGAGAAACTCGACGTATAAAGCAGAGCAACTGGTCATACTACATATCGAGTAGTCTCAAGATATGTAGCAGAGCAAATCTGGTCATACCACACATCGAGTAATCTCAAGATGTGTGGCAGAGCTATCCTGGTCATACGCGCGCAGAGCAACCCCCAAAGGGCAAAACACCTTGACACACGACCCAAAGCCTATGTGTGTGCCGAAGTGGGTCCCAAAGACCTTATACATATCATACATACACCACAGAAACACATTCACGCAAGTGCATTGGGAACTCACCATGGGTACAATCTCTAGTGGTTTGAAAACAATGTCAACATTATAATTATAAACTCTCAAACCACACTAGCATCATAATCGTTTTAAAAGAATGCATTGTAAACCAAACATCATACTTGAGAAACTTCCATGCCATAGTTAAAATCACGACATCAATAAAACATTGAAATTTATTAAGTTTCTCATCTCAAGAAAATCATATTTCAAACACTTCATTCACTTTAAAACTTCCAAATATTTGAAATGTATAGTTATACGATCGTAAAATTTCAAAATAACTTGGGCCTTGTCGATAGGCTAAAATCTTAAAGCTTCAAAACCATAATTCACCTTTCTACAATAGTCTTAGAAATAGTCATAATCCTCAACAACCAACTCATTTGTACAAATATATACATATATATATTTATACATATATATATCATAATTGACTTCAAACTCAAATTTTATTGATTTCTAAATAAGAAAAATATTTTGAAGAATAACCACTCACTATACTATTGATGAGAGAGGTTTGGGTCGTAGGCGGTCCCGATCTCTGTTTGGCCTGAAATAATAATTACCAAGTATTAACGGCTTTACAATCTCCATATTAAAACACATCACTAGCTTATACCAAGCTTTAGCTTCTTTTTAACACTTGGAATAACTAAAATTTTCATGAACTTGGCCTCCAACTACCATGTAATTAATATCATATTTCTAAAATAAAGTTTCCAATAACTCCATTTTGCCAATCTTCATAATAAGCTTAATTCTTTCCATTTCTTCTCTTCTTCTCCATGAACATTACCCCTTGAAAGCTTGCAAACCAACAATCCTATGAATACCCATCATCAATTTCTTCCCCCCCCCCTTTTTTTTGGCTTAAACTATGGGTTTTTATCTAGTTTTTCTCTCTTTGAACTCAACCCATTATGAATCTCCTAGCTTTAAAACTAATCCATGGAGTATCCAAGTCAAAGAAGAAAAACCCACAAATGAAACCCATTTTTTTTTTTTTAGCTTCTTAACTTGTGCAAAAGTTCAAACCAAGAACAAGAAACTTACCCAATACTTGAATCCAAGGTTGTGTGCTTCTTCCCTTCCAAAATCGTTCAAGAATGTCCAAATTTTTGGCTCCCCTTTTTGCTTCTGTCTCCCTCCCTTTCTCTCTTTTCTCCCCCTTTCTTTTTCTCTTCTTTTTCTCTCTTTCTACTCTCTCTGTGTCTCATGTGGGTTTGTCCAGCCCATTCCTTTTTCCTTTTTTTTTTTTTAATTTTAAAACAAAGCTTCCAAAGGAAGCTTGATTTTCTTTTTTTTTTTTTTATTTAGTAAAGCTTCCACATTTCCTTTCTGCTTTTTCTTTTTTTTTTTAATTCATTATTATTATAACCAAGTAGAAATAGGTATTCGGGTTGACTAATGCCCCTGCAGCCTTTATGGATCTCATGAACAGGGTGTTCCATTCTTACTTAGACAAATTTGTGATTGTGTTCATTGACGACATATTGGTTGTTATGACGAAAACAGTAACAACGTAACAAGAACGAAAGGGCGAAGAGAAACAACACACAGATATACGTGGTTCACTAACGGTGTGTTAGCTACGTCCACGGGCAGAGGGAGAGAACGATCTTATTATGTGAGGAGTATTCAGAATACAGAGAGATTAGGGCAAAAAATAGGTTAAGAGGGTTTATATATGGCACCACTCTTAACCCTAACATAATAGGCCCCCGTACTGGGTCGTTCGGAGCGCTTCATATCAGATTCAAGGCATATCAACAAATCTCCACCTTGACTTGAACTCTCTCACACATAACAGACGAACCAGATGTACCCAAAGAAAAGTACCAGATGCAACTTAAAAAAGTCACCAGATTCTCCCTCTGCTTCATAAGGTCCCATAGGGACCACTTAGCAATTCAGAACATTTAGCAAGTCCAAACAATGTTGGAACTTGCCACTTGGGACTGCCTTGGTGAACATATCAGCGGGGTTATCAGCTGTCCCAACTTTCATCACCTTAATCCTCTTCTCATCTCTCAGGAAATGATATCTAACATCTATATGTTTAGTCCTCTCATGATGAACTTGATCCTTGGCTAAGCATATTGCACTCAAACTATCACAATATACAACAGCCTGATCATGATGAAGACCAAGGTCACCAACTAGTCCTTTCAACCATATTGCTTCTTTAGCAGCTTCTGTTAGTGCCATATACTCAGCCTCAGTAGTAGACAAAGTAACTGTAGGCTGTAGGGTTGCCTTCCAACTAACAACAGAACCACCAAGGGTAAACACATAACCAGTCATGGACCTTCTACTGTCAACATCCCCAGCATAGTCAGAATCAGAATAACCAGTCACTAAACATTCTGTATCACTTCCATAAACGAGACCTATATCAGATGTACCTCTAAGGTAACGAAAAATCCTCTTCACAGCTTGCCAATGTTCCTTTCTAGGTTGCCCCATGAACCTACTGACAACACTCACAGCATGTGCAAGATCAGGCCTAGTGCATACCATAGCATACATCAAACTAACTACTGCACTAGCATATGGGACTCGAGACATGTATTCCTTCTCAGCTTCAGATTGTGATGCAAGTACAGAAGACAAACGAACACTTGCAGCACTAGGAGTATCTATAGGCTTAGCTGAAGACATCCCAAACTTGGACAATATCTTCTGAATTTATCCTTTCTGTGACAAGAAAAGCTTATTTTTATCTCTTTCCCTATAAATCTCCATACCCAAAATTTTCTGAGCAGCACCCAAATCTTTCATCTCAAATTCAGCACTGAGAAGGTCTTTCAACTTCATAATATCAGACTTGGACTTAGCAGCTATCAACATGTCATCTACATACAGAACCAGATAAATCTTCAATCCATCACCAAGCTCGTTGTGATACACACAACAATCATACGGACTTCTGTTGTAGCCTAACTCAATCATATAACTGTCAAACCTCTTATACCACTGTCGTGGAGACTGCTTGAGCCCATATAAAGACTTCTTCAACTTGCAAACATAGTCTTCCTTACCAGGACATTGAAACCCCTCTGGTTGGGTCATATAAATCTCCTCTTCCAACTCTCCATGTAAGAAAGCTGTCTTCACATCTAGTTGCTCAAGTTCTAAATTCTGATGTGCAACCATGGCTAGAAGCACCCTGATGGAAGTATGTCTGACCACTGGTGAAAATATTTCATTGTAGTCAACTCCTTCTCTCTGTGTAAACCCTCTTGCAACAACTCGAGCTTTAAACTTAATACCCTCTGTAGGTGAGATTCCTTCCTTTTTCTTAAAGACCCATTTGCAAGTAACAATCTTTCTTTCCTTAGGTCGTCTGACTAGCTCCCAAGTCTGATTTTTGTCAAGTGACTCAATCTCATCTCCCATTGCAGCAAGCCATTGAGCAGACTCACTACTCGAAACAGCTTCTCTATAGGTGGACGGCTCATGGGGATCCACCTCTTCAGCAACCTGTAGTGCATAAGCAATCATATCCTCAAAACCATACCTCGTACTGGGTCGTTCGGAGCGCTTCATATCAGATTCAAGGCATATCAACATTGGTATATTCCAAAAGTAGAGAAGAGCATGGGGAACACCTCGAAATTGTATTACAGACATTACGAGATAAGGAGTTGTATGCTAAATTTAGCAAGTGTGAATTCTGGCTAAATCAGGTTGTGTTTTTGGGCCACGTAATCTCTGCAGAAGGCATATTTGTTGATCCTCAAAAGATTGAAGCAGTAGTTAAATGGGAGCGACCTACATCCGTTACGGAAGTTCGTAGCTTCCTTGGACTAGCTGGGTATTATCGTCGCTTTGTTGAAGGATTCTCCAAGCTAGCTCTCCCATTGACTAGCTTGACTAGAAAGAATTCGAAATTTGTTTGGACTGACAAGTGTGAGCGAAGTTTCCATGAATTGAAGAAGAGGCTAGTTTCTGCTCCAATACTTACACTTCCAACACCTGGTGAAGAGTTTGTTATTTATAGTGATGCTTCTTATCAGGGTTTGGGGTGTGTGTTAATGCAAAATGGTAAGGTGATAGCCTATTCTTCCAGACAGTTGAAGAAGCATGAGCATAATTATCCAACCCATGATCTCGAGCTAGCTGCAGTAGTGTTAGCTTTGAAGGTTTGGCGACATTATTTATATGGGGAGAAGTGTCATATTTATACTGATCATAAAAGTTTAAAATACATCTTCGATCAAAAGGAGTTGAATTTGTGTAAGAGAAGATGGCTCGAGTTACTAAAAGATTATGATTGCACCATTAATTATTATCCAGGGAAGGCTAATGTGGTTGCAGACGCCTTAAGTAGAAAAGGGCATGGTTCAGTAACCTCATCTAATGCCATGAGTTTCTCCTTGTTGGGTGAATTCAGTAGCATGAATGCAGAATTGTCTGTGGATGAGCTAGGAACCTTAATTGCAAGTTTTCGAGTAAGGCCTGTTTTGGTTGACAAGATTATAATGGCTCAACCTGATGATCCAGTTCTTGATAAGCTTAAGGGAGAAGTGAAAAATAATCAGCGATCAGATTATGTGTTGAGAGACGATGGAGCACTAACCAAGTTTGATAGGTTATGTGTACCTAACAATCCAAACTTAAAGAAGGAAATACTTGATGAAGCCCATAGTTCAGGTTATGCTATGCATCCTGGAAGTACAAAAATGTATCGAACATTGAAGGAGCATTATTGGTGGGAAGGCATGAAAAGAGAAATAGCAGAATATGTTTCTAGATGCTTAATTTGCCAACAAGGGAAACCAGAACGCCAAAAAGTGGCAGGGCTTTTGAATTCTTTGCCAATTCCAGAATGGAAGTGGGAGCATATTACAATGGATTTTTTATTTGGTCTTCCTCGTACACAGAGTGGTTATGATGGCATTTGGGTGGTTGTGGATAGATTGACAAAAACTGCAAGGTTTTTGCCAATCAAGATCACTTATTCTTTAGATAAGCTGGCAAAGTTGTATGTGGATGAGATAATGAGTTTGTATGGAGCACCAGTTTCGATAGTTTCTGATAGAGACTCGAGGTTCACTTCTAAATTTTGGCCTAGTTTACAACAAGCATTGGGTACTAAGCTACATTTTAGTACGGCCTTTCATCCCCAAACAGATGGACAATCAGAAAGGACTATATAAACCTTGGAGGACATGTTAAGAGCATGTGCTTTGCAATTTAAAGGAAGTTGGGATACTCACTTGTCACTAATGGAGTTTGCGTATAACAATAGTTACCATTCGAGCATTGGAATGGCACCATTTGAGGCATTGTATGGTAGGAAGTGTAGAACTCCAGTTTGTTGGGATGAAGTTGGTGAGAGGAAATTGATGGGTCCCGAACTCGTGCAAATCACTGCAGAGAAGGTGAAGGTAATCAAAGAAAATTTGAAAGGGGCACAAGACCGACAAAAGAGCTATGCACATAAGCGTCGGAGAGATTTAGAATTTGAGGTTGGCAATAAAGTTGTCTTAAGCTATCTCCTTGGAAGGGTGTATTGAGGTTTGGTAAGAAAGGAAAATTGAACCCTAGATATATCGGTCCCTACGAGATTCTTGAACGTATTGGACCAGTGGCATATCGCTTGGCTTTACCAATGGAGCTCTCTCGAATTCATGATGTATTCCATGTTTCAATGTTACGTAAGTACAACTCAGATCCATCACATGTCCTTGAGACTCAACCGGTGCAATTGAAAGAAAACTTATCTTATGAAGAAGAGGTCGTGCGAATCTAAGACAAAAAGGAACAAGTGTTACGAAATAAGACTATTCCCTTGGTTAAGGTCTTATGGAAGAATCATGCAATGGAGGAGGCAACTTGGGAAAGTGAGGAGCAGATGCGTATCAAATACCCTCAGCTTTTTGCTTGATGCACGTGACTGAATTTCGAGGGCGAAATTTCCAAAAAGAGGGTAATATTTGTAATACCTATTTCTACTTGGTTATAATAATAATGAATTAAAAAAGAAAGAAAAAGAAGAAAGGAAATGTAAAGCTTCCAGTGGAAGCTTTACTAAATAAAAAAAAAAAAAAAGAAAATCAAGCTTCCTTTGGAAGCTTTGTTTTAAAATTTAAAAAAAAAAAAGGAAAAAGGAATGGGTTGGACAAACCCACGGGAGACACAGAGAGAGTAGAAAGGGAGAAAAAGAAGAGAAAAAGAAAGGGGGAGAAAAGAGAGAAAGGGAGGGAGACGGAAGCAGAAAGGGGAGCCAAAAATTTGGACATTCTTGAACGATTTTGGAAGGGAAGAAGCACACAACCTTGGATTCAAGTATTGGGTAAGTTTCTTGTTCATGGTTTGAACTTTTGCACAAGTTAAGAAGCTAAAAAAAAAAATGGGTTTCATTTGTGGGTTTTTCTTCTTTGACTTGGATACTCCATGGATTAGTTTGAAAGCTAGGAGATTCATAATGGGTTGAGTTCAAAGAGAGAAAAACTAGATAAAAACCCATAGTTTAAGCCAAAAAAAAAAAAAGAAAGGGGGAAGAAATTGATGATGGGTATTCATAGGATTGTTGGTTTGCAAGCTTTCAAGGGATAATGTTCATAGAGAAGAAGAGAAGAAATGGAAAGAATTAAGCTTATTATGAAGATGGGCAAAATGGAGTTATTGGAAACTTTATTTTAGAAATATGATATTAATTACATGGTAGTTGGAGGCCAAGTTCATGAAAATTTTAGTTATTCCAAGTGTTAAAAAGAAGCTAAAGCTTGGTATAAGCTAGTGACGTGTTTTAATATGGAGATTGAAAAGCCGTTAATGATGTGCAATTTGCTTACCGCAAGTGTACGGGTCAAGTAATAATATAGTGTTTTCGTGTAAACGAGTGTCGTCCTCTGGATTGGATTTTTAAGCAAATCAAGTATTGTGAATTATCTTGCCCAATTTTATTTAGGGATCAAAAAGTGATGAATGAATGATAAGAAAACCAAATCAAAGCAAGTAAAAAGTGTGGAATTTCAATTGGGAAAACTACTTAGGGAATTGATTTCGCCGATTTAGTTTAGGATTGATTTTAAGGAATAAGTTATTATGCACAATGGAATTATGAGCCAAAGACCCTTTAATCACAACTACCTCTCCCGAGTATAATTGATTCTCATGCAAATTAACCAACTTGATATCCCTATCTAAGTTTATTAATCATGCAAGGCAATGAGATCTTTCAACCAATTCTAAAGTTAATCTAAAACCGTCACGAAATAGAAACTAAACTTTAGTCATGCAATCTTGAGTAAGTCTAAATCAAATCCCCTCTCCCGAGATAGATTCGAAACTTAAATCATCCAACTAATGGCCAATTAATTGAAAGCATTAAATCAAGATTACAAACATAATACCATTGCACAACTTAAACCATAAATCAATCCATAAACACAATCAACTACATCAATCCCTAAGCTTACAAGTTTAGCTACTCATGATCAAAATTACAAGCTCAACTAAACATGTAAAAGCCATAAAAATCTAACTAAAGTGAGGGAAAGAAGAATTAAACTCGTTGTAGGTCGAGACCGAACGTCCCCGTCACGATCCCCACGAACAATGGGTTGATTTCCGAATTTTCCCCTTTGCTTCAGCCTTGAATTCCTCTGTTTTTCCTCTGTTTACGGCTCCAAAAAGTCCCAAAATTCGTTCCCCCAAAAACCTACCCGAAAGGATGCTTAAATAGCAAAATTTCGTCGTAGCGTCGAGACGTTGTCGCGATCTGCATTTTTGGAAATTTTTCTATTGCGTCGCGACGCTGGTCCTAGCGTCGCGACGCTATTTTTTTTTTTTTTTTTTTTTTTTTTTTTTTTTTTTTAGGATTGAACTTCATTTGACTCCAATTGCTGAATTAAGCTTCAAACATATACTTCCTACAAATAAAACATAAAAATGCATAAGTTTGGGCAAATAATTGTAAATGACTAGCTTAATTAATAAAAGAAAAATAGCTAGCTATGCTCGCTATCAGTTAATACTTGGTAATTATTATTTCAGGCCAAACAGAGATTGGGACCGCCTACGACCCAAACCTCTCTCATCAATAGTACAAATGAGTTGGTTGTTGAGGATTATGACTATTTCTAAGACTATTGTAGAAAGGTGAATTATGGTTTTGAAGCTTTAAGATTTTAGCCTATCGGCAAGGCCCAGTTATTTTGAAATTTTACGATCGTATAACTATACATTTCAAATATTTGGAAGTTTTAAAGTGAATGAAGTGTTTGAAATATGATTTGCTTGAGATGAGAAACTTAATAAATTTCAATGTTTTATTGATGTCGTGATTTTAACTATGGCATGGAAGTTTCTCAAGTATGATGTTTGGTTTACAATGCATTCTTTTAAAACGATTATGATGCTAGTGTGGTTTGAGAGTTTATAATTATAATGTTGACATTGTTTTCAAACCACTAGAGATTGTACCCATGGTGAGTTCCCAATGCACTTGCGTGAATGTGTTTCCGTGGTGTATGTATGATATGTATAAGGTCTTTGGGACCCACTTCGGCACACACATAGGCTTTGGGTCGTGTGTCAAGGTGTTTTGCCCTTTGGGGGTTGCTCTGCGCGCGTATGACCAGGATAGCTCTGCCACACATCTTGAGATTACTCGATATGTGGTATGACCAGATTTGCTCTGCTACATATCTTGAGACTACTCGATATGTAGTATGACCAGTTGCTCTGCTTTATACGTCGAGTTTCTCCGTATATAGTATGACCAGTTTCGAGTACAACTATTAGTGATGGAAAAACTTCTCATAGCCCATGATGGTTTATATTCCCAAATGCTTATGCTACAGTGTTTTTTATTTTTGACATTTCACGTTTTAACTTGCAAAAGACTTTATCTGGTATCTCAAGGTTTTGTTCCTCAAAAATCTATATTGTTTGTTAAATTATGATTGCAACTATGTTAGTCATGAGTTTTCTAAAAAGTCATAACTTATCTCTTTTTATATATAAATTCTCACCACTCACAGGGCTTATTAGCTCACCCTTTTTCTTTCTAAACTTTTTCAACCAGGTAGTAGTTGAGTTCCTGACGAGCCTACCAGAGTTGATATCTGCCACCAGACTCAATAGGTTGCATGTCATTTTGCACTATTTATAGATGTATCATTTTTTTTTGTAACTAGAATGGCTAGCAACTTCATGGTGATGTATGATCATGGTTGTTAGGGTGGTTTTGTGATTGAAAACTAGATGTTGTTTTGTGTAGTTTGACTGTACCATGGTTGTAAACTCTGAACTGACTTGGGTGCTGGTGTTGGATTCTATACTATGATTATTTGGGAGTGTTAAATCTTGCTTTCAGGTGGATCAGATATCCAAATTTTAGGGGAAACTCTGCCGAAATTTTCATGATTTATTTTCATTTAATAAACCATTGCTAGTCACGTTTTGAAAATTCTTTTTCATAGTCAATTCAGTTCATGCATAGTGGACAATGAAGTTTGTGGTTAGTTGGGATTTCATTGTCAACACGTCACGTCCGAGTTTGGTTAGGATAATCTGGGGCGGGGCGTGTCAATATCAAGGCTTAATATTTTGAGAATATGGGGATCGCCTAACTTTACCATAAAATTGGGATAGCAAGTAAAATAGACTGGTCCCTCTGCTAAGTTTTACTCAATAATTCCTAACAAGGAATTTGTAAAGTCTTTATGACGTTTATCTCTAAGGATAGCTAATACTCGCGTGTCTAGTCCTGTTCGAAACATAGGTCTAAGAGCAACTTGAGTTGCTCCTATATGGAGAAATTGAAATTCTTTTCGATGTTTAATTATATCGTCTTTTGGAAATAATTGAATTGAATCTATATCTCCAGGGATTTTTCTTTCAACAATTTTGAAACATTGTTGTTCTCTGAAATTGAAAGTATTATGAAGATAGATAGTTTTATTATCAAGTTTGGGTAGACCCCATTTTTTAAGATTATTTTCAATCTTTACTATATGCAAAGCTTCATTTGAGATTTTTCCAGAATTTGAAGAGGCCATATGTTGGTCCTCTACCTCATTTTGAGTAAGTTATTTTGAGGGAAATTTTATAAACAAAATCTTTCTTAAAGGAGACCTTGATTTAGTTGTAGACTATCATTTAATTAGGGTGTCAATCCAAATAATTATCAACCTAATAAGGTTAAACTTCTAAAAATAGATTATCAGAAGAGTATTATCCCTAATCACTCTTTTGGCAAGAAGGCAAGGTAGGCTTGCCAACAGCTTTACTGCGCTTCAACGTGTTTTACGACCTGGAACACCTGACCGCAACAGTCCTTCGCAATAGTCCTTCCAAGTGATTGAGCGAAATACTTCGCCAACAGTCGTCTCTTTCGAAAAATGAGTTCAAGCGGTTTGAATAATATTTGAATATCACAAAAATTGAATGATAATCAAACCAACTAATCTCTTCCCCCTCAAAGAAAGTTTGAAATCAACAATTGAAAAGGAAGATGATTTTATTGAGTAATGGCTCTGATACCAATCGCTCGATGCAAACCGCAAAGAGAATTAGAATCGGGATCAATAGTACAAGAGGATGGCAAGAAGTTCGAATGTTTAGTTAATGGTGTTACAACTAGTGGTTGACTATTTCGTGGTTCAGTCTTATGCAAACTCATTTCATAGGATACCCCTGCTCGCATGTTTACTACATGGACGCTTTGGATCAATACGTTTGTATCAAATACAAAGCATGTCGTATCACATAGTATTACCAGGATAAGGTACCCAACCTTATCCCCATACTATAGACTTTTTAGGTTGTTACTTGAACATCGATCCTCGTATGTCACCACATACTAGTTCAAATTACATACAAACAACCTTGGATCTTAGTTTATTGGATTTGGGTCATATTGTGCAAAACTTAACAATAACACTTTATTGTAGAAACTCAATAACACTTTATTGAAACAAGTATACAATTTGTTTACATTCACTATCTACGAGTTTTAGGACATAAAACCCAACAAACTCCCACTTGAACTAAAACTCTAGTTTAGTGGGATGTACGATAATCTATACAGCAGTGGGTGTATAAATACATGTATAAAACATATACAATGTACAAATACAATAAACTAGAGCATCATTATACTCATTACATGATGGTATCACTATACCCATTACATTTCTCCCACTTGTCCTAGATTTCATCTTTGTACATAATTCGTAGACCTAGACCTTCTAGATGACCCTCATACACTTTAGCCGAGAGAGCCTTCGTGAATGAATCAGCAATATTTCATTCAATTCAATTTCACAACTTCTAAAGCGATCCTAAATCTCCCGATCTTAGAACTACTTTAGTTATGCAAATTAAGATCTAATCTAAATCCCCTCTCCCGAGCAAGATTCAGAATAAAGAACAATTAATCTATGGCCGATAGATTAAAAACATTAAAAATGTAACTTGCATAAATGGAATCAAAGCAATAAAACATTCAAGAATCAATCCATAAAAAACCCGAAACACTACATCAATCCCTTAGATACAAGCTTAGCTACTCATGGTCTTTATGTTACAACCTAAGCTTGAAGAAAAATCCATGAAAACAATACAAGAGAAAGGGAAAGAAAAAAAAAAAAAAACTTGAGTCCCGTAGATGTCGCACGTCTCCGTCACGATCTCCACGAGCTCTCACCTTGAATCTCGCTCCCGACTCTTCCTCTAGCTCTCCTAAGGTGTCTTGTATCGAGTTTAGGGCTCAAATCTCTCAAATTGAACTCCCCTTTCCAAGTGCCAATCACTATCTATTTATAGGAAATATTGGCCAGCATCTCGATGTTGTCCTGTTGCTGCTCAAAACAGAATAGGAAAATCATAGAGCGTTGAGACGCTCTCAACACAGTGTCTCAATGTTGTGCCTTCGAGAATGCTGGCTAAATAATTGGTTGCAGCAGGATCGAGACGCCATGGGGAAACGTCTCGATGCTATCCTCTTGGGTCAAATGACTGCCGCAACACTTTAATTTATCTATTCTTCAAGTCCTTTGCTTCGTTTTACTTCCCAAACACTCGATCGCTTTCATATTCAACATTTTATCTCAAGAACACAACTCCTACAAAATGGACACAAAAGAGTATGAAATTGGTTAAATTAATCTCTAAGACTAACAATAAAATACAGGGAATATAGCTCAATACGTGAGCTATCATGAATGATTTGTTCTTCTATTTTTTTTTTAAATACATTCAACAATATGAGGTTAGGGAATTTGAACTCATGACTTCTTAGTCACATCATGTGAGTTATGTTCTTGTTGGCAATTTTGAATCTTCATTGGTTGTCACCATAGTGTCAATTTAATGGGCTTGCAACTACAAATGAATTACCACTTCTTAATATATAATATAAAACAACCATGAAATAATTAGCCAAAACGACCCTGGCTAATTATTGTTGTTGAACTCAAAAAAAAACTATGAAATAATTCATTTTTCTAAAGAAGACATATATCGAAACAATGACCGATTGTTGTATAAAAAATATCTCTCTTTATCATTATTTTCTTGGTTGGATTTTTTTATTTTCATTTGAACATCACATATAACACAATTCCAATAAAATTGGAGTAGATAATTAACATGAAAAAAATGTATTGAATAATATCTAAATTTAACCTATCGTTTTCCTATCATCATAAATTCACAACACAAATTTCTTTTATAAATTGCCAACAAGAGCATAGCTCAACTGGCATAAAGATGTATTGATAACCACGAGTTCTGTGGTTTGAATCCCCCACCTCCATATTGTCAAAAAAAAAATCTTTTATAAATTATATTTTAGGTATCATATTTATTTTAAAAAAAAAATATAGGTATCATAGATATAGATTCGGGAAACGATAAAATCTCAACTGAGAGATGGAGAAGACGAAGAGATTCCTGGAGAAGCATAGTCATGATGAACAGAAGGTTGCTTCCGCCATTGATGGCCTTCCTCTCAGATTTTACGAACAATTTGTTATGAATGGTTTTCACGTTGATCTCATCGAACCTGGTCACATCGTTTGCTCTTTCAAAGTCCCTGCTCGTATGCTTCTTCTTCTTCTTCTACCTGTTTTTGCTCTTCTGTTCGATCCACTGTTAAACCACTTGCTGATGAGATTTGTGCTCACTACTTTGGGTATTCCTCTCTTTAATTAGGATTTCTCAGTTTACTACTTTATGTTTCATTATTAAGAACGAGAACAATACCTTGCCTGGAGGATGTTGGATATTTTTAAGATATTTTAATTGATTTCTTTTTTATTATTTTACTTTACTATTTTTAACTAGTCAATTCTCTCTCCTGTTAAAGAGGAGGTTGAATAGCTAGTAGTTAACAACTTGCCTAACAAGTCTCCCTACTATAAAGGGAAACTTGGAGAGTTCTTACAGGGAAGCAATTCCAACCGTAGTTCATCCCGCTATTCTGTAAAACTAGAATTCTTGTGTTATTGATCTATTTGATTTTGAGCATACAAGCAATCGGAGATTCGTAAGAGAGCTTAGCTGCACACAAGCTTTCTTGAAGGATTGTTGTATCTTCGGAGTGGAGTGTCGGATAACTCAGTGCTAGTGGGGGCACATCTTCTCTATGGACAGCGTTTATTAACGTGCCTCAATCCAGATATTATAGTCTTCTCTCTTATCTCTTATTTAATTGATGTCTTATCTACTAATATATTTACTTTGATTATTTCAGAAATTTATATTCCCTAAATATTATTTCCAACAATCATAGAGAAGATGTGGATGGATTTTTATGAAATTTTAGTATGATATAAATTATGTGCTCTTATTTTTATTAATTTTCATTTGATGTGAATTAAATTGAAAATGGTTAAAACCATTGTTTCAAAGGAATTTTTCTTGGGATCCAAGGATTGATTTTGCTGGGTTTAAAGGAAAAAAAATCAATTGGTTATGATTTTGTGTTCTATTAATTAAACTGAGCAGTTTTGGTTTAGTTTTGGTTTTTGTGAAATTCTGTCGATAGATTTCACCATTGTTATTGAGCGCTTCGAGTTTCCTGATTCTCTTTGTGACTCGTGATATGAGTATTTTATTTGATAGTTTTGTGATCCCTTAATTTTCGAAGTTTGGTATGCAAATTGAAATTGCCCAATATTCTCTGTTGAAATTTCACGAAGTATCTCACAAAGAATCTGAAGCATGGTTATGTTCATTTGACATTTAAAAATTGTTGATGTACAAATTCTCTTTGAATTTGTTTCAGTTTAATTGAAAAATCCAAGAATGTTACAATCTATTTACTTATTTGTTTGTTTAATATGGGAGCTGATGGATTATTATTTTTCCTTCCCATTGTGGCCATTTTTCCTAACACGCTTTCAAAGGGTGTGGCAATGGTGTTGGGTTTTGGGAGGAGATTAAGCTCGTATTCATGTTGATAAACTTGGTCTGATGAACAATTGTTTGTGATGAATGTAAACCTTGGTATGGAGAATAGTTGTTTGTGGATAAATGCATTAATTGGAATATGTATGTGAATTTTGGTCTTGTTGGGGATGCTAGAAAGTTGGGATCATGTAATCTGTTTGCAAATTGATTTTGTTGTCCATCTTATGAGGAATTCAAATGGCTGATGCTATCCATCTAATTGGATGGTGCCGGTTGGAGATTTCCTTGATTTCATCATAAATCTTCTCTTAATATCTTTATATATATATATATATACATATCTGATTGTTTGTCATGGATTATGTGTGGTATTCTAATAATTTTGTTGGCAATTGTTGTGAGACTTGTCTTCAACTAGTTAAGTTATTTAAAATTCATTCAATTAAAGCTAAAAATATAGCTTAATTGATTAAGCTTTTTTGAATTGAATTTTGTATGAACTTTATATGAGCCAAGTTTCTATATTCTAATAGATAACAAAAAGCAAACCTTTGAAATTTAATTGATATTGATGCCATTGTTAGTGTGGAGGAGAAGCAATGTTGGTTCAATTTCGAAATGTTGAATGAGTGAAGCATAATTATTCACTAATTGGAGTTTAAATATATTTGCATATACTATGTTTACTCAATTATATTGGTGGAATTCACACTGTATGTGATTAATTATTTTATATGAACTTGTGGCCTTATAATATATTATTAACAAATATTTTAAATTTTTGTTAAGCCTATATATTATCCGCACAAATATAAGTTGTTGAGTCTTTTTGTGGTTGATTTTAAATAAGTTTTTATAAGCTAAGCTTCCTATATTTTCAGTTTAAAACATGTTTCAAATCTTTGTATGATGTACGAGAATTTAGAAATATGTTGAATTGGATGATATATTATAGTTCGAGATTTATTTGATTCAAATCGGAAAATTTATTTCTTCCTTTGATATATGTGTTGACGTTGTGGCATATATGGTGACATTATTAGCATTGAGATTTGATAATATATGTATATATATCATTAATGTGTTGCTTCAATTTGAATTTGTTAAAATCTTTTAAGTTGCATATCGATATTTTCTATCTTCTACTATCTTGAAGATGTTGATATCTTATTAAATCTCCAAGGTTGAATCTATAAATGGATATTGTGTTTATTATTATTATTATTTAGAGGAATTGAGTTTAATTTTACTTGATGATTTAACAATTTTATTTTATTGCTATATTTAAGCATGATTTCCAACACATATTTAACATGCGTATATATTTGTTCTTTCATGGAACAAGTTGGAGATTAAGTAAGAATTATTTTGTATTATCTCAAATTTATAGACAGTTAAAGTCTTCATTAAGCAAGCTTAATTACCATGTTATCATGTATGGAAATAATGTTCCTTTGGAATATTATGGATATTATTATTAAACAAAGCTTATGTGACATTACTGATGAAGTTTAATGTTTTTTAGCATTATGCAGCTTGAACTTGTGAAGGTAATGAAGGTTGAGGCAGTGAGGTATTTTTATTGATGATTTAGGTCTATGACCCTAGATCTCTAATTGCAAAGTTTAAGAGAAGGATTCCACTTCTATTAATTTTCATGAAATTGAAAATTAAAACTATTGCTATTAATTGAGTTTGGACTATATTATTCTTTGCTTATTACTTGTTGGAAGTATAAAAATGTATAAAATCTCAATTATACGTGGAGCTTGTAGAAATTGGTGTTAGTTTAAAATATTTCCAATATATGCAAAGTGTGTTGCAAAAAGCAAAGGTACTGTCAGATCTTGTTGATCTTGATGGCTGATTATATGTGTATATTTTCATTTGATTGAAAATATGTTCATAATGAATATTTTATGGAGCATGTCTATGATCTTGAAAAATGAAAGTAAAATTGGGTATTAAATAGTGGATAATTGTCATTCTTAAGTTCATAGACACAAGGGGTAAATTGTGAATACATGTTATTGAGAAGTTCCATGTATTGTTATATAAAGATCCATCTCTACTGAATGATTATTTATGGTGTTATATGATTTTGCTATTTAAATAGCAAATTTAGAAGATATACTATGGACAAGTATTGGTGAATTGTATTGATATGTGAAATTTAATTAATTATTGTAGAGTAATTAATTTGAGATGCACTCATTATGTCCATTTATATGATAGTACATATCAATTTTATTGTGGTGATCTGTGTGTGCGCTCATAAATTATATGTTTGAGAGATTAAAGCATATATGCAATATATCTACAAATGTGGGGGCTAAAATAGTTTAGATCCAACAATCAACATAAAAGGAAAAAAATCATTTGATTTTGCTGATGAATGTTGATTGAGTTGTGCAGGTGTATATACAAAGATAGCTTGATTGGGAAAAATCATTTGATTTTGCTGATGAATGTTGATTGAGTTGTGCATGTGTATATACAAAGATAGCTTGATTGGACCAATCAAATAAATGGTTGAAAACATCGAGGGGAATGGGACTAAAGTCCATAAGATAGTCACCACAATGGACACCCAACCTCAAAGATTGGAGATCCCATGAAAGAGGTTCAATGGGTAAAAACGAAGTTGAAGTGTGACTAGGAAGAGCACTGATTAATTAAAATATCTCTCATCCCATTCCTAAGGTGGTAGTGCTCTCGTAATGTGACGATCAGGAAGAGTTGAAACTCTGAATGAAAACCAAGGCATGTTTTATGCATGGTGTTGGTCACAAACAACCCTTGGGAGGTTTTCACCTATGTGGGTGTTGTAGTGAGGTCGGTACAATAGGGGTTTGGACTACTCCCTTAAAACACTCATGAATAAGATACGTGCACATGACCGTCTAACGCGCAACCCAGATGAAAGAATACCCTACATATTGCTTGTACTATGTGTGTGGTGAGTGGAAATTTGGCTCAAAAGACCTAGTTCAAGACTCAGCTCACTATGGGAAAGACCCTTGCAGTGGTTAATGTTGTATTGAGGAAGATAAGCAATGGTAAAATTATTGCTCAGGGTCGCCACACCAAGTACCTTGCCATCTCAAGCAAGCTGTAATTGTGAATAACTTCTCTCAATATTAGACCTTGTATTGCTATTGTGATTGCCAACCTTTTCTTCGGCTCCATTCGTAGACATGGCATATTAAGTTTTGTAGCTTCAACTGAAAGAAATATAATGATAATAATACTTTGTAGACTTCGCTGTTGTATTAAGTCTTATAATCTGTTATTGCTGAAATAGTCTCATCTTATGGCAATTTGAAATCATTTTCGTTTGAATGCACTCAATAGTCTTCTATGTTTACACTGATATGGTTACCCTTCCAACACATATACAGACGCACTTTATCAAAACCCCTCTAGTGTCCACGTTTTTAGAATCATTTGATAAAAGTAATGCATGTTTGTTCTCTTTGACAAATGTGAGGTTTTTTTCTTTTTCCTGACGAAGATGCAATTGCAAGAACCATTTTTCAGACAACAAATCAAACTATTGCATGAAATGAGGGACGAAAAGGAAGAGAAATTTGAAAGGTTACAGCAGGAGGAACGTGAGAAGGTGAGGCAAGCTAATGCAAGCCATTCAAATGCAGATGAATAGAGAACCAGGTAATCGAGATATGCTGTTTGCATACACCTGTGGCAAGTCATTCTTTTTGTCACAAATTTCTTGTAGCTTTACTTGATACTGTTTCATTTTTTGCTTAGGGTGGAGGACGTTGCAAGGTTTATAAAGTTTAAAGAGAAGGAGATAGATTATTTTGTAACAGAAAGGGAGGAGCTGATGAAAGTTCATGGTGAAAAGATGGCAGCAATGTAACGGAGACATTGGGACGAAGAAGTTGAGTTGGAGAAAGAGTTCAATGCATAACTAACTTGGCTGATGGATAAGTATTCCCCCTCAGAGTTGTAAAGAAAAGATGCAGAAGCACAGTCGAATTGAGAATTGAGGTGAGGCTATGGTGAAGGTAAGAAAGTAGTTTATAGGGATAATACTAGTACTATGCAACTAGAATAGTGTACTGGGCTTTAAAGGGAATGAATTCAATTTGTGATGGCCACCTATCCAAGATTTAATATTCTACGTGTTTTCTAGCAACCAAATGTAGTAGAGTCAAGCGGTTGTCTTGTGAGATTAGTTAAGGTGCACGCAAGTTAGCCTAAACACTGACGGACATTAAAAAAAATGTACTGGGAGAGTTGTGAACCATCTCTCTTTTGAAGCATTTATCCTTATCCCCACCTCACATGGAGAGGATTTTGTAATTTTGTTGTGACTGAAGGGATAATAACCCTTTGCACAGCGGAAACAATCAGAATCACACTAATTTTTAAACGAGATTAAAAACAATACGGATCACAAAGGATAAATTTACAGCAAGAAACTGGAAAATTAACATGCTGTAAAACTGAGGAAAAACATGCTGAAAATTAAGAAACAATTCTAGATCTAATCTAGAAAAGGATCCTATTGATCCTAGTTCAAGAACAAACTCACCCTTGAAGAACTTCTTGAACCGCTTCACCAAAAAAAACTTTTTGACACCAAAATTACAGCAGCAAGAAACCTTTGATTTTGTTGGGATAATAGACACGAACACCACCACGAGGAATCACCGGTATTCTCAAAAGGACTATGTTGAGTGGTTATGTGGGAACCTTGAAAAAACTAAGGATTCTTTTTCTGGAAAAAAACCTTCTCTGTACAGCAGATGGAGAAGAGAATCACGAGAGAGAGCGAGAGGGCAGACGTGAGGGAGGCGTGAATGAGGGATCAAGTAAACTGCCTCTTGACCCTTTCTTTTTAACCTAAACCTCAGGAGAGAATGCCACCTCACATAATATCAGATAACTGAAATATCAGTTACCTGATATTTTTAATTAATCAGAATTTAAAATCATAATTTTAAATTAAAATTAATTAAATTTTAATTAATCAATATTAATTAAAATAACATTAATTTAAATCAAATTTAAATTAATATCCCTCTTATCTTATGGTTCAATTAAATCAAATTTAATTAAACTAGAATAATTAACTAATTCAAAATTAATTAACTTTAAAATAATAAAATTGAACATCATATATTCAATTATTATTATTCTCTCTCATGAAACTATGGTATTAATGTACATCCAATGCACATTAATTATAACCTATAGTTTTAATATGAATCAAATTCATATTTTAGTTTGATATTCGAACCCCTTCGAATACTTAACTTAACCTTAGAATTTTATCTCAACGCTCTTATAGAGCTACCGGTGGGACCTGATGGACCTACAGATCAGAAGCTCCAACGATATGAGATTAGTTGGCTAAACTCATTAACCAAGTTAATCAATATTCGTTAATTGTGGTTCACTCCACTAAAGAACCACAGCTGCACTTTTCTCACTGCATATATATTTCTGTGTCCACGGATATCGACCGTCAACAGCAAGTTAGCCCTTCACGTGTGTTCGTACCCCAGCTAGGTCAAATTACCGTTTTACCCCTGGGCTACCTCTTGATCCTTAAGTACCAGTGCTCCTCTAATGAACAACCTGTTTGTGGTCCAACCAACAAACAGAAATCCCTCTCGTGCCATAAAGAGGGTAGGGCCCATTGTTCAAGACCCGGAGACACCACTTAAGGGAACACACCTCTACTTACCCTTATATCAGGAAGGAGTGAATTCCATCTTGTAAGACTACGCTCCCAGCTCCCCACTCGGTCTTGTCCCCAAAATGGTAGGCTTATTGAGTCGGCGAACTGGCCACTCTCACCTGTACAAATCAAAGGACAATCCCTCATGGACAGGAGTCCATAATCCACTCAGGATTAAGGCCAAGTTGCCTAGGTCATCCTAGTGAAATAGAAACCGAGCTAACTAACGGTGTTAGAGTTAGTGGTTAACTATTTCGCGGTCCGGTCTTTGTGCAAACTCATTGCACAGGATACCCCCACTCGCATGTCAACCACATGAACGCGTTGGATCAATACGTTTGTATCAATATACAAAGCGGGCCGTATCCATAGTGTCACCAGGATAAGGTACCCAGCCTTATCCCTATACTACAGACCCTTTAGGCTAAAACTTGAACATTAAGCCCCGTATGTCCCTACATACTAGTTCAAGCCTCATTCTATTAGCCATGGATGTTTAGTTTATTGGATTAGGGTTAACAAGACAAGATATAATACAAACATTGAATAATACAGCACTTTATTAATGTTCGGTCAAATGTACATTTACTATCTACGAGTTTTAGGGCATAAAACCCAACAAACTCCCACTTGAACTAAAACTCAAGTTACAGGGAAAGTATATACAAAATAATCCAAAGCTGGAAACGGTACATGTATATTTGTACATTACATAAAAGGTAAATATACAAAATACAAAAAACTAGGGCATCCTTACACCCATTACACATCTCCCACTTGCCCTAGATTACGCTATATACATATCTCGCAGACCTAGACTGTCTAGATGACCCTCGAACACTTTAGCCGAGAGGGCCTTCGTAAACGGATCAGCAATGTTATGCTCAGAAGCGATCTTGGTCACGACCACATCTCCTCTTTGCACAATCTCTCGAATTAGATGGTACTTCCTCTCTATGTGTTTACCTCTTTTGTGGCTGCGAGGTTCCTTTGAATTGGCTATTGCCCCACTGTTGTCACAGTATAACGTAATGGGCAAGTTCATATTTGGAACAACTTCCAAATCTGTCAAGAACTTCCTTAGCCAAACAGCTTCCTTAGCTGCTTCACAAGCAGCTACATACTCAGCCTCCATCGTGGAGTCTGCTATACATCCCTGCTTTATGCTCCTCCAAACTACAGCTCCCCCGTTAAGGGTGAAAACTGACCCTGACGTAGATTTCCTAGAATCCTTGTCAGTTTGGAAGTCAGAGTCGGTGTATCCCGTGAGAACTAACTCCTTAGCCCCAAACACCAACATGTAATCTCTCGTTCTCCTAAGATACTTGAGGATTCCTTTAACGGCGGTCCAATGGTCTAACCCTGGATTTGACTGATATCTGCTGACAGTCCCTACAGCATAACAAATGTCAGGCCTCGTGCATAGCATGGCATACATTAGGCTACCCACGGCAGAGGCGTAGGGAATCCGTCTCATATCCTCAACCACTTGAGGTGTCTTAGGAGACTGTTCCTTAGACAAGTGAACCCCATGCCTGAAAGGCAACAAGCCCTTCTTGGAGTTCTGCATCGAATATCGAGCCAACATCTTGTCGATATATGTTGCCTGAGACAGAGCTAGCGATTTGTTCTTCCTATCCCGAATAATCTGGATTCCAAGAACATACTGGGCCTCACCCAAATCTTTCATTTGGAAATGAGCTGCTAGCCATTCTTTTACGTCAGACAGATACCCTACATCATTCCCAATGAGTAGGATGTCGTCTACATAAAGTACGAGGAAAGCTACTTTATTCTTGTTGATCTTCTTGTATACACAAGGCTCATCAACATTTTGGTCAAAACCAAAAGATTTGATCGCAGTATCAAATCTAATATTCCAAGATCTAGAAGCCTGTTTCAACCCATAAATGGATCGATTCAGTTTGCAAACCTTTTGCTCATGACCTTGGGATATGAACCCCTCGGGTTGAGACATAAAAATACTCTCGTCAAGATTGCCATTCAGAAAAGCTGTCTTGACATCCATTTGCCAAATTTCATAATCATAAAATGTGGCAATGGATAAGAGGATTCTTATGGACTTTAGCATAGCAACTGGAGAAAAAGTTTCTTCATAGTCCACTCCTTCTCGTTGGGTATAACCCTTTGCTACAAGTCTTGCTTTGAAAGTCTGTACTTTCCCAGCAGCATCTCTTTTTCTCTTATAGATCCATTTACACCCAATGGGTTTGACCCCTTCAGGTAGATCTACAAGTTCCCAAACTTGATTGAAGTACATCGACTCCATCTCAAGGTCCATGGCTTTGGCCCACTCGTCCTTATCTACATCATTCATTGCCTGACGATAAGACAATGGATCTTCTACGCCGTCATCAGGTATGACTACTTGTGTTTCTGTTAAACCCAAGTAGCGGTTAGGTTGTATCACAACCCTCCCACTGCGTCGAAGCTCTCCCACTACGTGAGGAGGACTAGATTGACGAGAAGAACTGCATTCTCCAACAACTCTTGTTGAAGGACCAGGTTCATCAACAACCCTTGTTGATCCTTCTGTAGCTTCTCCTAATACTAACTTACTTCGTGGTCGATGATCTCGTATGTGGTCTTCCTCCAAGAAAGTTGCATTTGTCGATACAAATACTTTATTATCTTGAGGGTCATAGAAAAGACCACCTCTCGTTTCTTTCGGGTACCCAACAAATTGGCATATTCTCGTACGTGATTCCAATTTCTTAGGATTTGTCACTAACACATGTGCAGGACAACCCCAGATTCGAAAGTAACGCAAACTAGGTTTACGCCCTCTCCATAACTCAAAAGGAGTTTCAGAAACGCTTTTTGAGGGAACACTGTTAAGAATGTGTACTGCAGTCTCTACTGCATACCCCCAAAACGAGCTAGGCAACTGAGCATAGCTCATCATAGATCGAACCATGTCTAACAAGGTTCTGTTTCTCCTTTCTGATACACCATTTTGCTGAGGTGTACCAGGTGCTGAGAGTTGTGATTGGATTCCATGTTCTATCATATAGTCCTGGAATCGCTGATCTAAATACTCTCCACCTCGATCTGATCGAAGTGTTTTAATTGTTTTATCCAATAAGTTTTCTACCTCAGCCTTAAACTCCTTGAACTTTTCAAGAGCCTCAGACTTATGGCCCATTAGGTACAAGTAACCGTATCGTGAATAATCATCTATGAAAGAGATGAAGTATTCAAAACCACCTCGAGCCTTTACATTCATAGGACCACAAAGATCCGAATGTATTAGTTCAAGTGGTTCTTTGGCCCTGTAACCTTTTCCAGTAAAAGGCCTCTTGGTCATTTTACCCTCGAGACACGATTCACAGGGTGGTAAAGATGAATCTTCTATGTCACTTAGAAGCCCATTTTTAACCAAACGATCGATCCGATCGATGTTAATATGACCAAGACGAAGATGCCAAAGATACGTGTTGTTACTTAAAGGAGAAACTTTTTGCCTTTTGTTTTGCGTTTCGGCCGTTTTAAACATTTCATGACTTAGAATGGCCTTAGCATCATTTGGTCTTAACACAAACAAATTATTCTCACGCTTAGCTGAACATATGTAAATTCCATTCTTTGAAATCAAAGCTTCATTAAGCAAGAAGGAAACAGTATAACATTGTTCTAACAAAGCTGAAACAGAAATTAGGTTCCTTTTAATTCTAGGAACCAAGTACAAGTCCTCCAAAATTAAAAACCTATTTCTAAAGAATAATTTTGCAGCTCCCACTGCACGAGCTGAAACGACGTCTCCCGTTCCGACCTTGAGCGTCATTTCACCCTCTGCCAGCTGCTGGAAATTATTTCCCTGAAAAGAAGAACAAACATGATTAGTGGCTCCCGAATCCAGTATCCAGGCAAACTCATCATGTTCAACGAGACAAGTCTCTAACACAAGTAAATCGAATTTACCTTCTTTTTCTCTTCTCTTCTCAGCAAGGTAGCGGGGACAGTTGCGCTTCCAGTGACCATCTGCATTGCAGTGGAAGCATCTGCCTTTGTCGGCCACGACCTTGGCCTTCCCCTTCCCTTGCACAGCCTGTGCAGGAGCCTTCCCCTTGTCTCCCTTCCTCTTCTGGATCTGCTTCGATGAAGAAGCCTGGGGTACAGATTTAGTCCCTGAGGATGAACCCTTCAGAAACTTCTTCTTGGAATGGGCCACATTGGCCTCTCCTTTCACCACATTCTTTCCCTTGCTCTTTTGCAGGGACTCGTAAATATGTAACTCCGAGAGGAGGGTAGTCAGGTTGAACTGAATCTTATTCATGCTCGCGTTTGTCCTGAAAGACAGATAGCTCGCCGGGAGCGAGTGAAGGATGAACGCAACCTGACTGCGCTCGCAGACAACCCCGCCATTTGCCTCAGCTATGTTGAACTGGTTAATCATGTCCAGGACATGTTCCCGAACAGATTGACCTTCCAGCATCTTGGCATTGAAGACGTTCTTCAAGGCGTCGTGGTGGAGCTGGTAGGACGGAAGTCCAAACATCTCCTGCAGGGAATTCATAATTTCCCTGGCAGTTTCCACGTTCTCATAACGCTTGGCCAACACTTCAGACAAGCTGACCAAAATATAGACCTTGACCTTTTCATTGGCCTTGGTCCAGCGTTCGTAGGCATCCTTAACTGCCTGAGAGGCAGTGCGAGGGGGAACTGGAGGACATTCCTCCGTTAAGACGAATCTTAAGTCCTCAACCACGAGTATTGTATTGAGGTTTGATTTCCATTGTGGAAAATTCTCGCCGGTAAGTTGTTCATTTTTAAGCAGAGATATTATAGAGGAAGACATTGCTGAAAAACAAACAAGTGACCGTATTAGTTATCTTTGCCTTAACCCATCACACAAGCAATACAAACAATTGCATATATCCAATCAATTTTGCAAACAAACAATCAAAGAACCCTAATAAAACTATGATTGTGTTTCGCAACGATGCTTTAGAGGTTTAGAAGAACAACCATCGAAGGGTGATCAGTTGTTCCTCCTCTAAAATGAGACACTTCTCAGTCAATTTCTAATACCAGAATAACTCATATTCCATTAGACATTAACCACCGTTGTTCGGTCAAGGATTTGTTAACCAATTAACTCCTCCCCGTAAGTGTAACCCTCCCACTTTCAGATCCCAGAGGCACGCACCAACAGGCTACCGTTAGGAAAGACAACTGTTGGTAATTAGCCTAAGTGATCCTATCCTGTTAAGGAGTTCACGGTGTTCCGAATCCTATGATCAGGCCCTCCGAAGGGGTGGTTGCGCCGAGACAACACGCAGGCGGATCATAGGAATCTCACGTTGTGACCTAGGGGTGGAGACCGAAGGATACGTTGACACGTGTCCCGCTCCCACTTACTATAGTCACTTTCCCCATTCACCTTGGTATTGACCCATGCAAACACTCTCCGAAGGGAGGCCGCGCTAAAACGACACAAAGTCGAGCATGGATCTCACGGTGTGAACGTCACGGGGACGTAGGAGCAAAACTCGATTTAAATCAAGTTTTGTAATTTTCCTCCCACTAAAGTAACTAATTATTGATTTTAGGGTTTGATTAAACCTAGATAAATCCGGCTAAGTCATTTATCTAAGTCTAGTCCTATTATAACTATTATAATAAGACCTAATGTCTAGGTGTATTAAACCAATTTAATATATCCCAGTGACATTATTCTAACATTAACCTGAGATTAATTCAACTCCGGTATTCCAGATCAGTTCCCAGGTAGGAGGTGTTCCGTTTACCGTCAACTTAAATACCTCCAATCCTTAGACAGAACTTCACTGGTAGAGTTCCCTTATAATCTTAGGAATGCTCGTCCTACTTAGTTCATTAAAACTATTTTAAAACTAAGTAAGATCTTCTAATCCTATTAGAAAATGATCTTAGGTCTAATTAATTTTAACCCATTAAAATTAATTCAATTTTAACCTAAGATCCTATGTGAACATGCATGTCTTGATTATAGATTGACGGTTTCTAATCATAAAATTTTAAACTATTTCAAAATTTTATAATGATTAGCCCTATAATCATGCATACTATAGTTTTAAAACAATTAACAATCATATTCAAGTTAATGAAATTAAAACTATAGTACTCTGCATTGCATGATAATTAATATAACCCTTATATTAACCTATGGATGTATCATGCTCAATGCCATTTGATTTCCATTTAAAAAAAAAACAACTTTATTATAGCCAAAAATGGAAAATCAACTTAGCATGCTGCAAACAAATAATTTTTAATATAACTCTTATATTAAAACTATGTAATTGCATGCATCATACTCTTCCATTTTCATGAATTTAATATAACTCTACTATATATTAAATATCTCATGAAAAACCATGCATTATAATCCAAAATAATAATCATATTATAACATCCATAATGCATGAGCATGCTTTATATCCTAAGGTGGGATTAATTTAAATGACATCCATAAAGCATTTAAATAGCTAATGAACCGGTCTAATTGGCCCCTAGGATAGAATAAAGCTTAATTACACTAAAAAAGCAAATAATCTATCCTATTACAAGAGTCTGCAGCTCCAAAACCGGACCAACTAGCATGAACCGACCCGAACCACATCGAACCGACCTTGAAGAACCCGAACCGAACCAAAAATGGGTTGAACCGAACCAAACCGGTCCCAGCTCGACCCATTCACGCAAACCGAACCAGCAGTTAGGGTTTCTCCCACGTCTCCACGTAAAAACGAACTGTCGCACGAAATCGTGACAGCGTCGAGACGCTTTAAGGAACAGCGTCCCGACGCTGACGCGATTTCAACTCGTCCGCAGCGTGAAATCGCGATAGCGTCGAGACACTTAACGCTTAGCGTCCCGACGCTTACGCGTCTGGAGCAATTTTCTGGGCAGAAACAGCGACTGAAATCCTCCCAATTGGCCTCGAATTTTATCGTGTTCTTCACAAATCTTCATCCTAAGCTAGACCCGGACTTACAGACTCCAAATTTATGAACAATTGCCCAAAACACAGGGGCCCTTACATTTGATCAAATCAAAATAATTCATAAAAACTATGGCCAATTAAACCGAAAACGTTCACAGCAAACCAACATTCATAATGCAATTTTAATCCCACCAAAAGTGAAACCGTAAATTTTAATCAACGAAAAAAAATTTAGAGCTGGCTCTGATACCAATTGAAGGGATAATAACCCTTTGCGCAGCGGAAACAATCAGAATCACACTAATTTTTAAACGAGATTAAAAACAATACGGATCACAAAGGATAAATTTACAGCAAGAAACTGGAAAATTAACATGCTGTAAAACTGAGGAAAAACATGCTGAAAATTAAGAAACAATTCTAGATCTAATCTAGAAAAGGATCCTATTGATCCTAGTTCAAGAACAAACTCACCCTTGAAGAACTTCTTGAACCGCTTCACCAAAAAAAACTTTTTGACACCAAAATTACAGCAGCAAGAAACCTTTGATTTTGTTGGGATAATAGACACGAACACCACCACGAGGAATCACCGGTATTCTCAAAAGGACTATGTTGAGTGGTTATGTGGGAACCTTGAAAAAACTAAGGATTCTTTTTCTGGAAAAAACCTTCTCTGTACAGCAGATGGAGAAGAGAATCACGAGAGAGAGCGAGAGGGCAGACGTGAGGGAGGCGTGAATGAGGGATCAAGTAAACTGCCTCTTGACCCTTTCTTTTTAACCTAAACCTCAGGAGAGAATGCCACCTCACATAATATCAGATAACTGAAATATCAGTTACCTGATATTTTTAATTAATCAGAATTTAAAATCATAATTTTAAATTAAAATTAATTAAATTTTAATTAATCAATATTAATTAAAATAACATTAATTTAAATCAAATTTAAATTAATATCCCTCTTATCTTATGGTTCAATTAAATCAAATTTAATTAAACTAGAATAATTAACTAATTCAAAATTAATTAACTTTAAAATAATAAAATTGAACATCATATATTCAATTATTATTATTCTCTCTCATGAAACTATGGTATTAATGTACATCCAATGCACATTAATTATAACCTATAGTTTTAATATGAATCAAATTCATATTTTAGTTTGATATTCGAACCCCTTCGAATACTTAACTTAACCTTAGAATTTTATCTCAACGCTCTTATAGAGCTATCGGTGGGACCTGATGGACCTACAGATCAGAAGCTCCAACGATATGAGATTAGTTGGCTAAACTCATTAACCAAGTTAATCAATATTCGTTAACTATGGTTCACTCCACTAAAGAACCACAGCTGCACTCTTCTCACTGCAGATATATTTCTGTGTCCACGGATATCGACCGTCAACAGCAAGTTAGCCCTTCACGTGTGTTCGTACCCCAGCTAGGTCAAATTACCGTTTTACCCCTGGGCTACCTCTTGATCCTTAAGTACCAGTGCTCCTCTAATGAACAACCTGTTTGTGGTCCAACCAACAAACAGAAATCCCTCTCGTGCCATAAAGAGGGTAGGGCCCATTGTTCAAGACCCGGAGACACCACTTAAGGGAACACACCTCTACTTACCCTCATATCAGGAAGGAGTGAATTCCATCTTGTAAGACTACGTTCCCAGCTCCCCACTCGGTCTTGTCCCCAAAATGGTAGGCTTATTGAGTCGGCGAACTGGCCACTCTCACCCGTACAAATCAAAGGACAATCCCTCATGGACAGGAGTCCATAATCCACTCAGGATTAAGGCCAAGTTGCCTAGGTCATCCTAGTGAAATAGAAACCGAGCTAACTAACGGTGTTAGAGTTAGTGGTTAACTATTTCGCGGTCCGGTCTTTGTGCAAACTCATTGCACAGGATACCCCCATTCGCATGTCAACCACATGAACGCGTTGGATCAATACGTTTGTATCAATATACAAAGCGGGCCGTATCCATAGTGTCACCAGGATAAGGTACCCAGCCTTATCCCTATACTACAGACCCTTTAGGCTAAAACTTGAACATTAAGCCCCGTATGTCCCTACATACTAGTTCAAGCCTCATTCTATTAGCCATGGATGTTTAGTTTATTGGATTAGGGTTAACAAGACAAGATATAATACAAACATTGAATAATACAGCACTTTATTAATGTTCGGTCAAATGTACATTTACTATCTACGAGTTTTAGGGCATAAAACCCAACAGTGACACCCGTGCATTTTGGTGTAATTAATTAGGTAAATTCTTATTTGACTTGTCTTTAGGAATTTTAATTAAGTACCATGGCATTTGGGTAGTTTTTGGAGTTTAATGTGTCATTGATTAATAATTTCTCTCCCTAAAGCTCGTTAAAATTCTAAGTCAGCTTTGGATTGCTAGATCGGTTATAGTGTTAAGAACTTTACGCTGAATGAGGGAAATGGTTGGGAGTTCTATTCTTGGAATATCTATTTTGAGTTTTTAGTTATTATGAAATAAAGTAAAGGAAAAAAAAAGAAATGACCCAAACCCTCCCTCTTTCCTGTCATCTCTCCTGTATAGCCCCCCCCCCCACATGAGATTTAGCCACCGCCGTCGTCGAAGGGAGCGCCGTAGGTATTTGTAAGCTGATAGGTAAGTAGTTTCTACTTGCTAAGTTGTGGTTGACTGCATGAAGTATGTTTGCTTGTTATTTGTGTTACTTAAATACTTCTGCAAAGTATGAACGGTTGAGATGTACGGTTGCTTGGGATGAGCATGTTTTGTTGTGCTTAAACATGATGAGTGTTATGTTTTAAGCATGATGAGTTTGGCTAGCATGTTGCATGGAGATCTGTAGCATGAGTTGGGTGAGAAGCGCAGCACATGGCACACAATTCATGTGTAGTTTGCGAAGCATGACGCAAAAATCACATGTTAAGATTTCGCTACATGACGCGGAAATCACGTGGTGTCTAGTGTGTGCGTTGTATAGTATGAGATGCATGGTTGTTTTATTGCTTCTTGAGCATATTGTTGGTTTATGGTTTTAAAAGCATGTTGATTGTTTATGGTTGTATAAGCATGTTGGTTGCGTGTGAAAAACATGTTGGTCGTAATTGTTTGTTGGTTGTTGACTTAACAAGCGTGAGCTGCTTACCAGTATTACGGTTGTACTGATACCCCCTCCCTATCTCCTCCTAACATTTTAGATGTTGCAGGTTTGGACGATGAGTTGGACCATGGTGGTGATAAGGAGGAGAACTACGAGGAGGAATCCTAGTGTGTTGGAGTTTCTTTTTGTTTATGCTTTGGATAGGCTAGTTTTGGTATAGCTGAAATATTTTTCTGTTATGGTGAGAGATTCACCTAGTTGCTGTTATGTTTTGTGGTGAACTTTGTTAGGAGAAAAAGGAAACACAATTGTTGTGTCGTGGAGATGGCCACTGCCTTGAAAGCAATTTCGGCACGACCGCAGTGTTAAATCGTATATCGCCGGTTGCTCCCCAAGGTTTACACAACACCCTCCTCGATCGTGCACTCGAGAGAGAATGATTGGAATGTAGGAAATACTTTGCTCAGAGAAGAAGGAAGCAGAGATGATGAAAGGTGAATGAAAAGTGAATGAATGAAATGGAGGTAGGATTGCTGCCTTTTATAGGAGGAGTCACCAACTCAAGGCTTGCCACGTGACAATCCAAGAGAAGCCACAAGAATCGATCTGCAGCAAGAGAAGTGGAGAAACGGTCAGAATAGCCACGGTTTGCAGCAATAAAATAGCCACGTTCTCTTGGTCAACGAGAAGCTCAGTCAAACACACGTGGATGGCGACACGTGGAGTGAGGTGGGATTTTAATAAAAGAAAATGAAATTATCTTGGCCAAAAAATAAAACCAGCTATATTTATTACGCCCGAACCTGCCCGGCGGCGGCGACGCGCGTGTGGGGTGAAGACTTGTTTCCACTCTTAACCACTTTTACAAAGGTAAGGAAGAGTGATTGTATAAAAACACTCTTCCCAACTTTAAACTTATCAATGTGGGACAAAAGTTTTCCATGCACACTACACTAGGCCAAGATTAAATCATTCCCAACAATCCCCCACGAATGACTGTAAACAACATTTTCTGAGCAAAGGAGGATTTTAAACTTAAGCATTAATATCTTTCGATTTGAATTAACGCATAGTGAAGTAAGGCAATAACCAGCCTAGTGAAAGTAAGTTACCTTTTGAACTTTGAGCAGTCATGGTTTAGACCCCCACAACACGTTTGTATCCTCAGGTTTTCCTTGATTCTGCGACACAATAGTAGAACCAGTGCTATTTAGGGCCATGCACAAACACCTTGGGTCATCGTGAAACCTCTAGAAAGAGATCCATTACACTCTTTCATAGAAGGCGACCACACCTTCACAATCACGTCATGCTTCATCAAGTCTACCGTAGTAAACCACTCAAACTTGAGCTATGAAGACTTTAAAAATGTGTCCATCAAGTCCGTATTTGGACCACCCAAATAAAGGGCTATGGACTCATTTCAACAGTTTGAGCCCCATCCTGAAGACTCTAGAATTACTCTCCTTGTTAGGCCTTTGGTGAGAGGATCTGCCAAATTCCTCTCAGACCTCACATACTCCAAGGAGATAACTTCATTTTTCAACAACTGTTTCACAACTCCATGTCTCAGGCGTATATGCCTTCTCTTGCCACTATATACACTGTTCTTGGCAATTCCTATGGCATCTTGTGAATCACAGTGCAGAGAGACTGGCACTGACGCCCCCCACAGTGGTACGTCTTGAAGTAAACTTCTTAACCATTCCGCCTCTTGCCCTGCAAGCTCGAGAGCTATAAACTCAGACTCCATGGTGGATCGTGCAATGCAGGTTTGCTTTGCAGATTTCCATGATATAGCTCCTCCACCAAAAATGAACACATACCCGCTAGTTGAACTTACTTCGTCGTTATCAGTTACCCAGTTTGCATCACAATAACCTTCTAATACTGCAGGAAATTTATTAAATTGCAAACAGTAATCTATTGTACCTTTAAGGTACCTCAACAAACGATGAAGTGCAATCCAATGTTCTTTATTAGGATTATGTGTATACCTACTCAATCTACTCACAGCATATGCAATATCAGGTCTAGTATAATTCATCAAATACATCACACTACCTATAATTTTTGCATATTCAGATTGAGAGACACTATCCCCTTTATTCTTCTTAAGTTTCATACTAGCATCATAAGGTGTTCTTACAGGCATATCATCAAAACAATCAAATCTCTTTAGCATCTTTTCAACATAGTGTGATTGATTCAAAGAATACCCATTTTCGGTTTTCCTCAATTTAACACCAAGTATCACATCAGCCTCACCTAAATCTTTCATCTCAAAGTGTGAGGATAAAAACAACTTGGTATTATTTATTACTTCTAAATTCGTACCGAAAATAAGCATATCATCAACATACAAGCAGATAATCACATAATCAACACCAAACAATTTCGAGTAAACACAAGTGTCAGAAGAATTTACCCTAAACTCATTGTTTACTAAGGTATTATTAAATTTCTCATACCATTGTTTGGGAGCTTGTTTAAGACCATAAAGAGATTTTTTAAGCTGACATACCTTGTCTTCTTGACCAGAAACTACAAAGCCCTCAGGTTGTGCCATATATATCTCCTCTTCTAAATCTCCATTGAGAAATGTTGTTTTCACATCCATCTGATGTATTAACAGCCCACGAATAGCTAAAAGAGAAACTAGACATCTAATAGTAGCTATTTTAGTTACAGGAGAATAAGTATCGAAGTAATCAATACCTTGTTTTTGTGAATAACCCACAACTACTAATCTAGCCTTGAATTTTTCAATTGAGTCATCTGGTCTAATCTTCCTTTTAAAGATCCACTTACACCTAATAGGCTTACTCCCCTTAGGTAAATCTACCAAGTTCCACGTTTGATTCATAATTAAAGAATCCAGTTCACTTTTAATGACCTCTTTCCAGAAACTAGAATCTACAGATTTTAAGGCCTCTTGGTAGGTTTTAGGATCCTCATCTATTAGATACATGCATGCAAATTGATCATCAATTTTATATGAGTTTTCAACAAGAAAAACAGTTAAAAAATCTAATCCAAAATCTTTCTCAGTTCTCTTTCTTTTACTCCTCCTAGGTTCAGATTCATGCATAATATCAGTAGTAGATGAAGGACAAGCAGACACCTGACTAGATTGTGAGATATTAACTGGCTCATTTTTAATCATAGGAAAAATGTGTTCGAAAAATTCAGCATCTCTATATTCACAGATTGAATTATCATCTAAACACATGAACCTATATGCAGCACTATTATGAGCATACCCAATAAACACACAATCAAAGGTTTTAGATCCTACCGTAGGTTTCTTAAATTCCGGATATGCCACTTTAGCTAAGCACCCTCATACCTTCAGATAGCTCAGGTTCGGCGAATATCCTTTCCAAAGCTCGTATGGAGTCTTATCTAGCTTTTTGTGAGGAACTCTGTTAAGAACAAAACAGGCAGAAAGCACAGCTTCCCCCCACATACTGTTAGGCAATCCAGAACTTATTAACATAGCATTCATCATTTCTTTTAATGATCGATTTTTACGTTTAGCTATGTCATTTTGTTGAGGAGAATATGGTGCAGTACTCTCATGGATAATACCATTTAATTCACAAAACTCCTTGAGAGACTTGTCACTGTATTCACCTCCCTTATCGGATCTTAACCTTTTGATCTTTTTATCTAATTCGTTTTCTACTTCTGCTTCGTATTTCCTAAACATGCTACTAGCTTCATCTTTCGATTTCAGAAGATATATTTTCGTGTATCTAGAGAAATCATCAACAAAGGATATATAATAGTTTTTGCCACCTTTGCTAGTAGTGTTTTTGAAATCAGCTAGATCAGAGTGAATTAACTCAAGCAGTTCAGTACATCTAGTTGTAACAGGCTTAAACGGTTTTTTAGCAAATTTTGCCTCTACACATATCGAGCATCTACTATCATTAGGTGATTCTAATACATTAAGAAGATGCAGTTTTTTAAGCCTTTTAATAGATGCAATGTTCACATGACCTAGTCTACCATGCCATACATCAATAGATTCAACAATATAGGCAGAACGAGATGTACTTTCATTCATTTCGACAAGAATAGAGACAGTGTTTAACACAAAAAGACCATCGGCTAAGTACCCCTTACCAACAAAGTCACCATTTTTAGTGATGACAACCTTGTCAGCTTCAAAGACAATTTTAAGTCCTGCCCTGTTCAACAAACTTCCAGACACCAGATTCCTACGCAATGAAGGAACATACAATACATCATTCAAAGATAATGTTTTTCCAGAAGTAAGTTTTAAGAGAACCTTCCCTTTCCCAAGTACTCCAACAGTGGTCGAGTTCCCCATATATACACACTCGTCGTCAACAGAGTCATGGAACTCGTGGAACAAGCTTCGATTTGAGCAGAAGTTTCTCGAGGCACCAGTGTCGAGAATCCAGTCTGATTTATTTTCCACCAAATTAGCCTCCACCACTACTGCAGCAATGATATCGTCTGCTTCAACCACGTTGGCTTGTGCACCATCAGGCTTTCGGTCTGGTTTCCCTTTCCTCTGGTTGCACTGATAGGATTTGTGCCTAGGTTTTCCGCAGACATAACATATAAGCTTGGACTTCTCCTTCTCTATTTTCCTGCTGGGAGACTTGAATGGATGGTTCTTCTTCTGCGAGGATTTGTCTTTATTTTTATTTTTGAACCTGTCTTTTGATGCAGCAGAAGATTCAACTAAGTTAGCATTAACGGAATTCAAAGACTTAGATTCCAACTTATCCTTTTGCTTGTTGGCTTCTTCAGTTCGCATGTGGTTGATCAATTCTTGAAATGTCAGGTCCTTCTTCTTGTGTTTTAGATGATTGCGGTAGTCGCTCCATGAAGAAGGGAATTTTTCGAGCAAGACATTCGCCTGGAGAATCTCACACATCTTCATACCTTCTGTCAAAATGTTCGCCACTAGATTCTCGTACTCGTGAACCTGGTCCATCACTGGTTTGTCGTCCGTTATTTAGAACCGCATCCATTTACCGACCACGTACTTCTTTCTCCCTGCATCATCGCAGCCATATCTGGACTCCAGAGTGTCCCAGATAACTTTAGCCGACTTCTGAACAACGAACAGGTCAAATAGTGAGTCGTTCATGTGGTTCAACAAATAACCCCGAACCGCCTTGTTGTCTTTCTCGAATTTTTTTGGATCAACGTCATGACTACCCTTTGGTTTTTGAGGGACAGTCTGAACCTCCTTAGAACTGTGTGGATCAGGCTGGACCTCTTTAGATTTTTCCAGATCAGCGACGGGTGCTGCTGATTTTTCCACATAATCGGTGGTTATAATATAATCGATCTCCAATTGTTCGAAGAAGATGAGCAGCTTCTGAGACCATCGACGATAGTTAGAACCATCCAGAGATTCTAGTTTGGATAGATCTAGAACATGTTTCTTGGTCTTGATTGACATTTTCAAATTGCTTTCAATTGTTATGAGAAAAAGGAAACACAATTGTTGTGTCGTGGAGATGACCACTGCCTTGAAAGCAATTTCGGCACGACCACGGTGCTAAATCGTATATCGTCGGTTGCTCCCCAAGGTTTACACAACACCCTCCTCGATCGTGCACTCGAGAGAGAAGGATTGGAATGTAGGAAATACTTTGCTCAGAGAAGAAGGAAGCAGAGATGATGAAAGGTGAATGAAAAGTGAATGAATGAAATGGAGGTAGGATTGCTGCCTTTTATAGGAGGAGTCACCAACTCAAGGCTTGCCACATGTCAGTCCAAGAGAAGCCACGAGAATCGATCTGCAGCAAGAGAAGTGGAGAAACGGTCAGAATAGCCACGGTCTGCCCACGTTCTCTTGGTCAACGAGAAGCTCGGTCAAACACACGTGGATGGCGACACGTGGCATGAGGTTGGATTTTAATAAAAGAAAATGAAATTATCTTGGCCAAAAAATAAAACCAGCTATATTTATTACGCGCGAGAGCGCGGTTACCCGAACCTGCCCGTCCGACCGATGGCGGTGGCGGCGTGCACGTGTGGGGTGAAGACTTGTTTCCACTCTTAACCACTTTTACAAAGGTAAGGAAGAGTGATTGTATAAAAACACTCTTCCCAACTTTAAACTTATCAATGTGGGACAAAAGTTTTCCATGCACACTACACTAGGCCAAGATTAAGTCATTCCCAACAAACTTGTGTTTAGCAAGTTTTGTTGCATGGTGTTAACCTAATTAGTTTGTCTCTTACTACAAGACCTAACTCGTATAGTGAAGATAGGTTGTGAAATCTGAAAAATGAAGTTTGATGGGGTTGGGTTAAGTGTGTAGAAGTTTTTTAAACCTCCCCGTTAACCCCTAAGCTTAAGATGCACTTTTACTTCAAATGCCTTCTAAGATTATGTATAAATGAAAAATTGAAATAATTCCAAGTTTATTCTCGAGTTACAGTTTAATTGAAAAATGAAGGGAAAAATACACTTTTGGTCCCTGAGGTTTGAGTTAGGTTTCATTTTGGTCCCTGAGTTTTCAAACTCGACAATTTAGACCCTGAGGTTTGGATTTCGTTTCATTTTGATCATTCCATCCAATTTTCCGTTAATAATTAACGGATTGCTGACGTGACACAAATTTTTAAGTAAAAAAAATAGTTTAAAAATTTTTGAAATAAAAATATAATAAATTTATTAAAATATTATTTTTTTTATTATTTAATTTCTTTTCCCCTTCTTCGTCTTCGTCCCCTTCTTGCTCTTTTTCTTTATGATTTTCTTTTTTTTTTTAATCTTTTTCTTCTTTTCTTTTTTTCCTTTCCCCTTCTCTTTTCCTCTCTTCCTTCCTTTCTTCTTCCTTTTCCCATACCTCTTTCTCCCTGCTTTCAGATCTAAAAAATCGAACGGCGGTGTGGTGTGGTGTTCCAACTCGACGACGACAGCGGTGTGGTGTTCCAGCCTAAACTCACGAACTCACGAACGCGATTCCAGCTTGACGACGGTGTGGTGTTCCAGATCTGACGTGCGGTTCAACCTTAACGGCGACATGGCGTTACAGATCTGAGCGATTGGCGTTGGGTTCCAGATCTGAGTGATCGATATTGGGTTTCGGATCTGAGCGATTGGTGTTGGGTTCCAGATCTGAGCGTTCCACGACAGTTCCAACTCGATAGCAGCTCACGAACTCAACGATCTTGGGTGTTGATTTTTTAGATCTAAAAGCAGGGAGAAAAAGGTAGGGAAAAAGGAAAAAGAAATGAAGGAAAAGAGAAGGGGAAAGGAAAAAAAGAAAAGTAGAAGAAAATGATTAAACAAAAACAAGAAAGAAAATCGTCGGCACCGGCGACTGGCCGTCGGTAGTTAGCGGTCGACGGTGGTCGACCGACGTCGGTTGGTGAATGGGAAGAAGAAGGGGACGAAAACAAAGAAGGGGGAAAGAAATTAAATAATAAAAAACAATATTTTAATTAATTTATTATATTTTTATTTCAAAAAATTAAAAATATTTTTTTAATAAAAAAAATTGTGCTACGTCAGCAATCCGTTAATTATTAACGGAAAATTGGATTGAGGGACCAAAATGAAACGAAATCCAAACCTCAGGAACTAAATTGTTGAGTTTGAAAACTCAAGGACCAAAAAGAAACCTAACCCAAACCTCAGGGACCAATAGTGTATTTTCCCAAAAATGAATAATAATAATAAGAAGTTACAAATCAAATTTATATAAGAATAAGAATAGAGATTGAAATGAATGACCACTCCAAGAAAAGAGAGCAAAATGAATGAAGTGAAAATAAAAAATGTTGATAAGGAGATGGAAATAAATAGGTTAAACTAATTGTCTAAAAAATAATAATAATAAATAGGTTAAACTATAAATTTTAGTTACTTATATTCTAGGTTTGTGTCTAGTAACTCTCTCTTCTCCTTTTTTTTTTTTAATATGTGTCTAGTAGGGGTGTTCATCTTCGGACCGAAAATTGAACTGATGACAGTTAGTCGGTTAGCCAACTTGGTTGGTCGACGTCGGTTCTTCCATTTGGAAAATCGATCGGTCGGTTGGTCGGTTCAATAAAAATATAAAGAATCGATCGATCGAATTTTATATATATATATATATATATATTCCATATTTTTTAAAGTGATTGATTGAACCGACATCTCGCTTATATATATATATATATATTCCATATTTTTTAAAGTGATTGATTCCATATATATATATATTCCATATTTTTTAAATCCTAGGTGTCGTATTCTCTCACTCTCACGCTGTCTTCGGTCTTTCTTCCTCAGATCCCTTCATCTCGCTTATTCACTTAACTCCCTCACCCATTTCCTTTAATCTCTCAAGTCTCTCTCTATGTAACGAGTCTCGTCGTCGCCTCCTTCGTCGCAATTTGGTCCATTCCTTGTCATCATCGACATTTCCTTTCTTATAATCGCTCGTCAATCTCTCTCTATAATCAATCACTTGTTTGTTGACCTCTCTATCATCGATTTGGCAAGTTGCAAGGTGAGTTATCTATTCTCTCTTTCGATCTCTCCAACAATAGTAATAATAATTTTTTTAAAAAAAGAGGAAACCGACCGAAACGACCAGTCGATCGGTCGGTTGTTGATCCTCTTCAGTAGCTGTCAGTTTCCAGTTTTCTAGAAAATCGATCGACTGGTCGGTGTAGGTTTTCCCCCAAAACTGACACCGACCGACTGATGAACATCTCTAGTGTCTAGTGCCTCTCTAAACTAAAAAGTTAAGGTTTTGTTTGGCAACCATTTAGGTCCCGTTTGATAACCATTTCGTTTTTGGTTTTTTGTTTTTGAAAATTAAACTTGTTTTCTCCCAAATTTCTTACAATTGGTTCATTTTTGTCAATGACACATTTGAATTCCTAGCCAAATTCCAAAAACAAAAACAAGTTTTTGGAAACTACTTTTTTTAGTTTTCAAAACTTGGGTTGGTTTTTGAAAACATGGGAAGACGGTAGAGAACAAAACAAAGAAACTTATTAATGGAAGTAGTGTTTATAGGCTTAATTTTCAAAAACCAAAAACCAAAAACTAAGGGGCTGTTTGATAACCATTTCGTTTTCTGTTTTTTTTTTTTCATTTTTTAAAAACAAGATTATTTGATAACCATTTCTGTTTTTGGTTTTCTGTTTTTGGTTTTCTGTTTTTTAAAAACGTTTTTGAAATTATAAGCAAATTTCAAAAACAAAAAAAAAAATAGTTTTTAAAAACATATTTCTGTTTTTCAAAAACTCATTTTTCTTCTAATGCTTATTATTTTTTCCTCTTCTACCTATTTCTTTCTGACAAATTCTTTTTTATATTTTTTCTCTCTCTAAAACATTTTTCTCTCAACAAAATTTCTTTTTCTCTCTCTAAAATTTTTTCTCTCAAAACTTTTTTTCCTCCATAACTCATCTATTTCTAAAAATTTATCCATATATAACTTTTCTATTCCTAATAAACATATTCTACATTTTCTTTTGATAAAAAAAATCTCCGAAAATTTTCTCTCGCTACAGCTTTTTTTTATTTTTCTAATTTATCGTTATTTTTCTAGCATATCTTTTACTCTTAACCTTGCTATCTCTCTAAAATTTTTATTTTTACTTAATTTTTCTATCTAAAATTTATCTCTTATACCCTAACTTTTTTTCTTTTTTTTTCTATAACTAATATCTTTTATGGAGTCTAACTAATATTCTATCTCTAAACATTGTTTTCCACGTCTGTAACTTTTGTATGTTTAACTTTTCTCTAAAAAATATTATATTTGTGTCTCTAAATTTTTGTTTCAATGTCTCTACACATCTTTCTCTCTCTAAAAACATCTTTTCATCTCTCTAATTTTTTAAAAACTGAAAACCAAAAACAATTATCAAACAAGTTTGGTTTTCTGTTTTTAAAAAACAGAAAACAAAAAACAGTTATCAAACATATATGGTTTTTGTTTTTAAAAAAACAGAAAACCAAAAACCAAAAACCAAAAACAGAAAAACCAAAAATCAAAAACTGAAATAGTTATCAAACGGGGTCTAAATGATTATCAAACGGGACCTTAATTTTTCGTTTTTGGTTTATTGAAAATTAAACCTATAAACACTACTTCCACTCATAACTTTCTTTGTTTTGTTATTTACCTTCTTCCCATACTTTTTAAAACCAAGTCAAAGTTTTGAAAACTAAAAAAATTAGTTTATAAAAACTTATTTTTGTTTTTAGAATTTGACTAAGAATTCAAATGTTTACTTGACAATGATGAAAACCATTATGTTAAATTATTAAAAAGACCTATGAACTATGGGGTTGGTTTCAATTGTACTCCTAAACTTTCAAATGTTTCATTTTAATTCTCAAAGTTTGAAGTTTGTTTCAAAACAACACTTGGAGACATTTTTTTTTTTGTCAAATTTATCGATGAAAAATGATGTACACGTGTGTTTTTATTGTTTTTCTATGTTTGTGTTCAAATATGTTCACATAAATAACAATACATATGCAAACACGTCATTTTCTGTCCATGAATTTAACGAAAAAAAGTCGTCGAGGGTCGTTTTGAAACAAACATCAAGGGGCTAAAATGAAACTTTTGGAAGTTTAGAGGTATAATTGAAATCAATCCCATAGTTAAGAAATATTTTTAATAATTTAACTAAACTATTTTAAGGAAATTGAGAGAAAACAAACATAATTTTCAAAAACAAAAAACCAAATAGTTATCAAACGAGACCTAAACTTTTTAATTTTGTGTTTAATAAGTTTTTAAACTTTTAATTTTGTGTCTAATAGATCATTCACCTATTCAAGATTTTTTAAAATTCATAGATCTATTGTATACAAAATTGAAAGCCTAAGAATTTTATTAGATACAAAATTCAAATTTATGTCTAATGATCTATTAACTTTAAAATATGTCGATTATATGAGAGATCTTTAATAGTTCTAGAAATTATTAAAAACTTTTAAAATTAAACGCTTGTTAGAAAAATAAGTTCCTGTTTTTCAAAAAAAAAAAAATAATAAGTATTGCAATTTTAACCTTAAACTTTAAATTGTTATAATGTTAACACTCTGAGGGGTCATTTGTTTTTTGGGAATCTAAATGACTGGAATATTTAGATACCTGAAATTATAGATACCTGAAAATATAGATGTCCAACATTTCAGATAAATGTGTTTGTTTTGAAGGAATAATTTATAATAATATATGAGTTTATAATAATATATGAGAATATTCATATAACTATGTTTGTTTTGTGGGATTTTTGTACTGGAAAGTTTTTAGATTATGTATAATACCAATATTGTCCTTACTAATTTTTAGTTAATTTACCTATTAGTTTAATATAATTTAAATTTATATAACGTTTTAGTCCTTGCTAATCTAATTTTTTATTTTTATATCAATTTGATTTATACTAATTTAATTTTTTATTTTTTTATAACAAATTAATTTATATTAGTTTCAGGGTTTTTTTATAAAATATTTATTTTTAAAAATTAATTTCAACTTTTAACATTTTTTTAAACATGTATTTTCTTTTAGAGAATTATATATATTTTTTTGTAATGGATTTTATGTGTGTTTTTTGAAATGTACCATTAGTATTATTATTAAGAGAATAAATAAAAAATAAATTGAAATATTATTCAATATAACTATCATTTATTTTATATCTAAATGTAAAATTTTAAAAAAGTGATTAGTTAATACAAATTGTAAAATTATATATATATATTAAAACCATGGAGGGGTAAAAATGTCATCCAAAGATGCCTTCAACATGGGAATCTTTAGAAACTCATCTCTCATGAGGCCATCGTCAAAAGCTTCTTGAATGTCTCCCGTATAGGCATTCCGAAATTCCTAGGTTATATTCAACATTTCTACAAAACAAATAAAGTAATCGAGATGCCCATTCCATGGGAATCTTGGATTACCATCGAATAAACGACTCCTAATAAGTTTTTGTCTGAAAAATTACTAAAAAGAAGTATTCTCATATGCATTCAATGTATTACAAAAGATATAGATGATACAAAATTGGTAAGATTTCGAAGAAAATCAACGTTACAGCTAAATTTTTCTTGAAATTTGTGAATTTTGGTAAGATTATTTGATGATTAATTTGTGTGTATAAATTTTGTACACAGTTTGATTTTATTCAAATTAATGAGTTTATGTCGGTTTCTATTTTTTTTTTTTTTTTTTTTTTTTTTTTTTTGGTTTTATCAGCTAGTGGTGAATTGGTGAAAATTGAATAGAGAGTAAAAATTGCAATATATGTCTAAGGATGTGTTTGGTTTAACTTTTCAAGTGTTTAATTTTGAAAAAAAAAAAATCATTTTGAAAAAATTTCTAGTGTTTGACAACCACTAAAAATGACTTACTAGAAAATGAGATTGAGAAATAAGGGTCCGTTTGGAATACATTTTAATTTAAATGTTTTTCAAGAATGCATTTTTTAAAAAACATTTTGTATAAAAATGGTTTAAAATTTAAACACTCATATGTTTGGTTACATTTACTCACAAATGTTTTTATACACAAGTTGTTGTTTACTTAAGAAGACTTTTTTAAAAAGTTGGTTTAAGTGTTTCTCCCAAAATAGTTTATTTATCAATCTCATTTTCTAATAAGTCATTTTTAGTGGTTGTCAAACACCATAATTTTTTTCAAAATAAATTATTTTCAAAATTAAACACTCAAAAAGGTAAACCAAACACACTATAAATCATTTTGAGAGAAACACTTGAAATCAACTTCAAGAGTTTTTTAGTATACAATAACTTGTGTATAAAAACACTTATGAGTAAAAAAAAAAAAAATGTAACCAACATGTGAGTGTTTAAATTCTAAATAATTTTTATACAAAATGTTTTTTAAAAAAAATGCATTTTTGAACAAACATTTAAATTAAAATGTATTCCAAACAGACCCTAAGTTTTCAATTAAATGAAATTGAAAGTTCATAAGCCAAAGTGATAGTAGTGTAATTGACATGTATCCTCGACCAAAAAGACTAGAGGTTCGAATCTCCCACTAACTAAGGAAAAAAAAAGTTAAAGATCATAGTTTTTGTTTTAAAAAATAATTAAAGATCCTAGTTGAAATTGATACAATTTGAATTTGAAAGTTTAGTGGGTGAAAATAATTTTTTTTTTTCCCAAGTATTACAAAGTTGAGAAAACTTAATAAATATTGATATTGATGGGGTGGATGAAGCTTCTTACAGAAATGGAGAAGACAAAGAGATACCTAGAGAAGCATCATGATGATGATCGGAAGCTTGCGTCCCTCATCGATGCCCTTCCCTCCAGATTCTACGAACAATTTGTATTGACTGATCTTCGCGTTGATCTCATCCAACCTGGTCGCATCATTTGCTCTCTCAAAGTCCCTGCTCGTTTGCTCGTATGCTTTTCTTCTTCCAATTTCAACTTAATCCACTTTTACACGCTACTTTCACTATTCCTCTCCTTAATTTTGGATTTCTCTCTTTGCTGATTCATGTTTCGTTTTCAAGAACGAGAACAATTCCTTGCACGGCGGAGCCTCGGCGGCGCTCGTGGATTGTATTGGTTCAGCAGCGATTAAGACTTTGGGCTCTTCCACCACCGGAGTCTCCCTCGAAATTAGCCTCTCCTACTTGGATGCTGCTTATCTCCACGTAATTTCCTCTTTCCCCCCTTTTTTAGCTTTCAATTTTTTCTAATAATGTCAAAATCCCCCTCCCCTCACGGCCACTGCAAAAAGGGGGAAAGAATGAACTGGATTTTCATGATTTGTTTTCATAATTCAAAATTCTTGGGTCAAGAAATGTGAATTACTTTGGTATGAAGATTGGATTAGGTTGTTTGAGGACGCATAACATATGACACACCAAAAGGTATGTGTCAGTAAATTTGACTATTCAATACATTCTCAAGAGTGGTCGGATATCTCATGGAATCGAAACGAATAATTCTTCCATGTGAAAGAGAACGTGCACGCACACTCACTTTCACTGCTATTAGCAGAGTTGTCTGAAGTTCAAGAGCTAGGAATAAGAACCATTGTACTATCCCAGGTAAAGCATTCCCTAGATTTATGAAGAATCATGTTCTTGGGTTCTTAATCTGCAACAAATAGCTAATCCGTGAAAAATGACCATTCTAGAGATGATTACTATAGGATTTTAATCTGCACTGCAGGTGAACTTAGAGGGGAATTGAGTATAATATTGACTGTGACTATAATTTCTTTTTGTTGGCAGGACCATATCTTTGTGTCTCGGTTTTGGTACTTTCATTTGTTTTAATCAAAGCTGGCTTCTTACCAAAGAAAATCTTAGGCCCTATTTGATAACCATTTGGTTTTTGAAAAATATGTTTGTTTTCTTCTAATTTCCTTATTATAGTTTTCATCTTTACGCAGGACACATTTGAATTTCTAACTAGATTCCAAAAACAAAAACAAGTTTTTTGGTTTTTGAAACCATGGAAACAAGGTGGATGAAAAAACAAAGAAACTTATAAGTGGAAGATTTTTTTTTTTTTTTTTGGGAAATAAAGTGAGAGTAGTGTTTATAAGCTTAATTTTAAAAAACCAAAAACCAAAAACCAAATGATTATCAAACGGAGTCTTAATGATTTAGTTTGCAAATCCACATGGTAAAAGGAGAATACTTGACTGCATACAGGAGTGTATGAATCTCCTTACACACCACCATTAAAATGTTGACAATTAAGAGAAAATTTTCATTTTCTGTCTTTCTCTTTTATAGCTGTCAAGATTTTAATAGAGTGTAGAAAAATTCCTACACACCAGTATGCATACAAGTATTTTTGTGGTAAAATATGTTAGGTCTCTTTGATTGCTTTTAGACCTGGCTCTAGTCATTTATTTGTATCCTCTCCATTGAACCAATTCTCAAGTGTTTATATGCTACTTTCTGTCTGCTGTTTAGGAGGAAATCGAGATTGAGAGCAAGGTTTTGCGAATGGGAAAGACCATTGCAGTAGTTAATGTTGAATTGAGGAAGAAAAGCAATGGCAAAATTGTTGCTCAGGGTCGCCACACCAAGTACCTTGCCATCTCAAGCAAGTTGTAATTATGAACAACTTCTTTCGATATTGGACCTTGTATTGCCAACCATTTTTCCTCTGCTTCATGCCTTGACATGGCATATTACACTTTGTAGCTTCACTGAAAGAAATATAATGATAATAACTTCTTTTAGACTTTGCTGTTGCATTAATTTTTATGATCTGTTATTGCTGAAATAATTTCATCTGATGCCTTCCATTAAAATATCTGTTCCTCAAAGGAGAATAAGCACAGTAAGGGCGTCTAGTTTTTCTTTTGTTGAAAAGTTATGGAGAACCATAAATAGGATCAAAGCTATTGTTGAAGAATTCCAAGATACACACAAGTAATATATAAGCATCTCAGGTAGGATTATCAATAGATTGGTTGTTGGCACTTGTTGACAGGCCAAGAGCATCTCCTAAATTCATCGGCCCTCGCATCGTCCTCCTTCCAACTCCTCCGTTGCCTTTTCTCATCATCGCTGCGAATTCTCCATAATCTATCCGCCCATCCTGCAGAAAACACAAACAGAACCAAAGAAATTTCATCGATGCATAGAAATATAGACAGTTAATGAACATTTGTATAAAGCAATCAACTTCAAGTCCATTTTCGCAATAGGTTCCAGTGCTTCAAATTGACATCAAAGTTTGGGGAATTATTCATCTTAACTTGTAGATTGAAACATATAGTAAAAAGTAGGTATGCTGAGGAGGGAAATAGGAAAGAGAGAATGAAGAAGAAAAATGAAGGATGAGGAATGAGTAAGAGAAACTAACATTGTCTTCATCGATTTCACTGATCATGTCGTCGAGATGCAGATCACTCAAGCCAAACTCTTTGCAGGCTAATTGAAGCTCATCAATGGTTATGAAACCACTACCATCCTTATCAAAATATGAGAAGGCCGATAACAAATTCTCTTCCCGCTCTAGCTTATTCAAATGAATTGTAGCAGCAAGAAATTCACCATAGTCGATTGTTCCATTGTTATCAATGTCTGCCTGCCAAACATCATCAGCTTGAACGACAATACGCAACGACAAAAGTAAGCATGCATAAACAGAAGAAAGCTTTATTCCTTACTGCATTCATCAGATCCTTAATCTCAGACTCCATAAGTTCGGAGCCTACACGTTTTAAGCCTTCTTTTAGTTCGTCAAATGTTATCGTCCCACTGTTGTCTGTGTCTATCATCTTGAACAACTCTTTCAAGCCCCCAATTTCTTCTTCAGAAAGCCTTTCAGCAATTACCTACAATCAGTCATAACTCATAAGATTTCAGACACCATAGCGGGTAATCTTTTCACTTGCAGGTGCAGACATGCTCTACAATTACAAAGATGCTATTCACTCTGATATTCAATATCAACTTTTGGATGATGTTGTAACTAATTGAGTTAATATCCAACACATTCGATTCGACAAAAGACACAATGTACGTCGTATGATGCACTTTCAAATTATTCCTGAAGTAGTTTTCTTTCCTAACAATTAGGACTAATAATAATTTCAGAACTTACTCTTAGAGCCATCTTTTTTAGCTTATTCATTGCAGAGAACTGCTTCAGCCGTGATAATACTGCCGAGTCAAGGGGTTTGTCCGGCGCAACTTTGTCATCTACAATCCATGGATGACCTGATACAGAAAAGTTTTGGAATCTGTAAATCTTAGAACAACAATACCATACAGCATATCAGCCTGACTGGTCTCAGAACCAAAACTTACAGAGGACTTCATGAGCAGTTAGCCTTCTCTTCGGATTTCTGTCAAGCATTTTCCGTATAAGATCCTTTGCACTTTCTGAGATGTGAGGCCAAGGCTCTGATTCAAAATCCAGTCGTCCTTGTAATATCTGTCGGAAGATCCCTATTTCAGTTTCTGTAGTAGAAAGGATGGAGGAAATTATCGGTAATGGAACGATATTGAAAATGTTATTTTTCCCAAACTTTCCTGGAAATGTCATTTATTCATTGACCTATGGATTTCTAATAGCTACCTGCCCAAAATGGAGGTACCCCACTTAATAGGATATATAATATAACTCCTGCACTCCAAACATCAGCTTCGGGTCCATAATGTTTGCGTAGCACATCTGGTGCAACATAGTACGGACTACCGACAACGTCAGAAAAAGTTTCCCCTGTAAACATTTTAAGATCTAAGATGAAAGAAAGTTCTAAGAAAATGTAAAGGAGATGATGACCAGCAAAGCAATAATTAATCAACTGAGAACTTAATTGATTCATTGGGTAGTTTTGATTGTTGCTCTAGTGACTATTTTGCTTGTCCCATGGATAGGAAACATGAAATACTTAATTACCTGAAGATCAATGAAGAAAGGACATTGAGGTTCAATCTTTAGAAGTCTTCTATACATAATAGGTTTAGTAGCTTAGCACAAGCATATTCTAATTACATGGGTGTATAGGCAGCATCTTACATAAATCCAAGACACAGTACATTCAATTCCCCCTCAATTCAATCATATTTTTCTGATGACCTTTTCATTTTTCAGGTTTGATCCTATTTGTTTGTGTGCAGACTGCTTATTCGATGTCAGAGACCGACCCTGCGTAATGCTGAAGGATAACAGAACTTGGATGAAATAAAGTACTTCTTCAATTTGATGCAAATCTTTCTTTCATAAAAGAATTAGTATTCTTCAGGCTAAAACCAAGTTCTTAGCAGAATATTTCAGAAACAAGAAAGCAAACATGTGGTTAATAAATAAGACATCATACATTTGCTGAAAAGATCATTAGAGACAGTGGCAGAAAGAAGAGACCTCTAACTTGGGAATGGCTATTGATTTTTGTAAGAAACAACAAATGAAAATGGTCAATGCAGAACAGATCAAAGACCACACCCAAACCCCAGATGTCATGAAACCTAGAACACCAATTTCCATACATGAGATTCAGTTCAGGCACCAAAAGAGTCAGTTCCCAAACCCCAAGATGGCAACCAGATTTCATATCCAACAGCACTAACACCAACTGTAAATCAACAGAAGAAATGGCAACAAACAACATTGACAGACATTGAAAAAAGGCAGAGAAATAGATTGATGAAAAGGGAAGCCAAAAGGCAACCTGGCTTGTAGAAGACAGAGAGCCCAAAATCAGTGGCCTTAAGAGCAGCATCCTCATCCACACTTTGAAACAGAAAGTTCTCAGGCTTAAGGTCCCTATGCATGACTCCAAGCGAATGACAAGACTCCAAAACACTGACAATGACCCCAATAAGCTTGGCCGCCTCTCTCTCGCTGTAATGTCCCTTCTGAACGATCCTATCAAAGAGCTCCCCACCCTCACAAAGCTCCATTACCAAGTGAACAGAGACAGAATCCTCATAAGTGCCCTTGATTCTGACGATGTTGGGATGTTCAGACAAATGGTGCATTATCTGAATCTCCCTCCAAACATCGTCATAGTCCTCTTTGCACAGAAGCTTGCGCTTAGGGATGGTCTTACAGGCGTAATTGTAGCCAGTTTGCTTGTCAGTGCAAAGAAAAGTGGTGCCAAATTGGCCTTGGCCGAGCTTCTTGCCGAGGGTGTAGAAATCGGTGAGGGGTTGGGTCCGATAAGGGAGGACCCATGAGGGTTTTGACGATGGGGGTGGAGTTGCAGAGCTCGATTTACTCATCAATGGCGGTCGCCTTTGAGAAAATGGGCAAAACGAGAGGGACCCAAAACCAGAAGAAGCAGATTCCTGGACCAGACCAGACCTCTCTTTCTCTCTCTCTTTCTTCTTCCTCTCCCTTGCTGAAATTAAATATGGCTTAAAACAGACAGACTTTTGGCCTAAGATTCTGTGTAAGCAACTCCATTTTCTCTCTGTAAATACATATATTGTATTGTATTTTAGTGCTCAAAGATAAAGTTGCAAAAGCCAGTGCTTCCTATTGGTTACAAAAACAGTAGCTTGGTGGGCTCCCTCAAAGGCTCAAACTTTACTTTTGGGGCTCGGCTCAGCTTTCTTCATCCATTTCGTCTAATAAGAACTTTTGAATTTAGGCGAAGAATTTTTGGCCTTTACAGTAAGTAAATAATTAAGGCTTGTGATTTTGACGAAGTCAATGTATGATATTGGAAAAAAATAAAATAAAATTTTGACACTGTTTTGAATGGTCAACTGTCAAAACAAGCAGGCTGCTTCTCTAGCACACAGTATAAATATTATATAATTCAACTTGGATTGGATTGGATTGAATAATTTTATTTTTTATTTATTTATTTCGGAAAAAGGATTGGATTGAATAATTTTAAACTGAAAGGAATGTGTCATAGCTGGAGATGCCCATATCTGATCATTATTTTTCTAAAATAAATAAATATGTGTAAGATTAGGATATTTTGTTTGTAATAGAATGTAGAGTGAATTATGGATCCAAAATGGTATGAAATAGTAAAACAATATATATTCTTTATTCAAACAAAAAAAAACAATATATATTTGTCATGAATATTAAGGGGTTTTAACTTTAGTAATTTACTTTTTTAATTTCAAATTTATATCAATTGAACCCATAAAATTTAGTATGTCACGATTTAATGGATGTATTTAAAACTTGTAATGATTTGATCTTTATCCTTTGAAGTTTGACGTGATAGTCATCATAATCTTAGGTATACAAAAAGAAAAAAAAAAAAGGTATGAGTACTGTAAAATAGCAATGTTGGGTCGGTGGGATCAAAGTGGTTATCTTGTCAAACCCACGTTGCACTTTAATGAAAATTTTCACAAATTATAGCTAGGATGAAAGTGTTAGATGTTTTTAATTATTTTAAGATTTTAAAATTTAAAAAAAAAATGAATTCTTAGATTAGATTATCCATTGAGGTAAAGGTGAACAAGATTGCTAATTCTTAGGAAAATCAATATAGATTTGCTGTTTCCTTCCCCTTAAAGCTTAAAAGCATTGTCGGAAAGAACATGGAATCCAGGGATTGAGACAACCAACGAAGTACTTGTTTTAAATGTTGTGTATACAAAGTTTAAATCTAATTTTATTCTCTATTTACTTCTTTTTTTTATTATTATTTTAGTATTCATAACTAAGAATATGTTCAAAAGTGTTTGCCCAAAATGATATATATATATATATATGTATATTTTCCCTTTTGAGAAAAAAAATAATAATAAAACACACCATTATGCAAGTTAAAGCAATTCAAAAACACTTTAAGAGTGTAGTCAAACATGCATAATGATAAGTATTTTTTTTTTTTTTTCAGTTTAACAACATTTGGAGGTGGGAAGATTGGAACTCATGATCTCTTGGTCATAAGCACACTCTTTATGCAAGTTGAGCTATGCTCTTTTTTGACTTATGTTAAGTACTTTTAATAGATAGATTTTTCAAAAATTACTTATTTTAAAGGCACCACTTTTGTTAAGAGTTAGTTTATTATTCTATCCGAGAATAACACAAAGTTACTCTTTATTATTCAGTTCGAGAATAACACAAAGTTGCTTTTAAAGAAGTCAAAAGCTCTTAAAGTATTTTGTGATAAAATATTAATAGACAACTTCAAATCAAGTGCTTGATGAGCGAAAGTACTTTAAAAGCACTTATAAAAGTGTAATATAAAACATTAAAAATATTTTATTATTAATAATTTTTTACGTAAGTATTTTTAAGTACTTTTGCTAAAAATGCCTATTTTAAAGTCAAACTCAAACACACTTTCAGAGTATGTTCGAGAATGGTCGAAAACACTTTTATTGTACTAAAAAACACTATTTCTCAAAATCGTCATGTTAGAGAGTAACATTTCATGAAAGGAAGTGAGAGAAAAAAAAAAAAAAACAATATTTTGTGAGTAAATATACCTTTAGAGTGCTTCTATCTAAATTCTTGATTGGAAAGTCGTTCAAAAGTACTTTTAAATGGAAAGCACTTCGAAAGTACTTTTAAACTTCAAAGTGATTTATGGGTAAACATTCTACTTAATGACCCACTGTGTTGGTTATAATAGCCCCCGCTATTATAACCAACCCAGTGTTTGGGGCACCAACAAAAATAAGGGGCAGAGTTGGTTAATTTTCTCCTCCGTGTTGCTACAGTAACCACTATTCAACTCACCCCAATTATTATATCCATTCCCTACCGTAACTCTTTTCTCTCTTCTTCCATGTGACTCATTGACTTTTCTACCGACGACCGGCCGACGACTTTTCCGGCGACCACCGACAACTTTTCCGACGCCTTTTCGGCCACTTTTCCGGCAATCACCGACGACTTTTTTTTTTTTTTAAAGAAAATCTTCTTCTCATTTTCATTTCGAAAAATATAAAAAACAAAAATAAAGAAAAAAAAAAGAGGTAGAAGAAAATGAAAGGAAAAAAGAGGGAAAAAATTTTGATCGCCGAAAAATTTGTTGGTGGTCATCGGAAAAATCATAAAATTTCTAGGAAGAGTTAGATACTAGGTTGTCTTTGTACATATATATAAATATGGAGTTTTATTACATAATTACTTTTGATAATGAAGTATATGAATGTTTACCTTCATCGTACCATATTCTTCATTCCAAATTATACTTATCGTATTTAAGTTTACCGTGATAATAATAATTTTTTTAAAAAAATACTACTCAAGTTTTTATTTTATGTGATTTCTATTTTATTTGATTCTTTTGATAATAAAGGTAAAATGAGTTTTGAATAAACATTTACCATTTTTATGTTGGAAATACATAAATGAAACAAATATGGTTTTTCTATATGAAATCATAAAACGACTTATTTTGTGAAAAACCCATGACTCTAAAACAAAGAAAATCAACATTACTTTAGGTTATTTTTGTTTTCTTTTTACACTAAACACATAATTTAACCCCTGTATCCAAAACTTTTATTTTTTTTACAATTAAACCTTTTTTTTATTAATATTTGAAGTACAAAGTTGTATGAGGAAAATAAACAAAAAAAAAAAAACAGTCAGCTTGAAACATAGATTATTTGAACCCAGACTAAAATAATTTGCATCCCAAAACACTGCACCCCAAACACAGACTATTTTATCCCAGACTATAATAATCTGCATCCCAAACACAGACTATTTTATCCCAGACTATAATAATCTGCACCCCAAACACATACACTATTTTATTCTTCAAACTATTATACTCCCCCAACTATTATAACCCCCAGTTATTATAACCAACCCAGCGTCCCAACACAGTCTCAAAGTGATTATTTATTCATTCTTACCGAGAGAGAAAAAAAAAACACTTATCCTTAACTATAAACTAATTTTCAAATATTTTATTTAACCGCTAAATTTTATACATAAAAATATGTTTTAGGCATTGCTTTATTAATCCTTCATTTAGAAAACCTAATTGTGATATGTATTTTGTTCACTCATCTAATCAATAAAAGTGTATGAACATAAATAAATATTTGAAGTTTCATGTATAGGATTAATTTTCGAATTTCTAAACATATTTGAATTTTAGTATAATGACTAACGAAAAAAAAAAGCATGTGAATTTTGAGACAAAAATAGAACATATATTAAGAAGAACAAAATTTTAAGGACCACCCCAATCTTTATAGAATATATTTTAAATGTGAGGTTTCTTCTAATCTTATCTTAAAGTTGTATGGTTCTAAAAACATGTTTAAATAACATCTATTTCTCCACATAATTGGAAAGTATTCCAACCATAATATGGAAAGTTATACTACTATACCTACAAATTTACAATTGACCATGTCAATAACGTTTAAAAATAGGTTAAAAATCATTTTTGATCCTTGAACTTTCATGAAAGTAACAATTTAGTTCATAAACTTTGATTTGTAACGATATAATGAAATTTCTTGCCTAGATAGATTAATAAACTAATTTGAGACCAAATATGTTTATAAGCTACAAAGTATAATCATTAAATAATAAAAATTGAGATTTAATTTTGATGAAATTTTTTGCGATAAGGATTAAATTGTTCATTTGAAAGTATAAAAACTAAATCTAAATTGTTACAAATCGAAGTTAATTTAGGTACTAAGTTGTTACTTTTATGAAAGTTCAGGAACCAAAAGTGATTAGTTGTGCTTTTAATTAGTATGAATGAGTAGTAATATTTTTTTTTTCATACAAGATGTGCTCTAATAAAATGAAAATCAGGTCCCGTTTGATAACCATTTCGTTTTTTGGTTTTTTATTTTTGAAAATTAAGCCTACAAACACTACTTTTACTCTCAGGTTTCTTTGTTTTGTTGTGTACATCTTTTCCTTGTTTTCAAAAACCAAGTCAAATTTTGGAAACTAAAAAAAAGTAGTTTTCAAAAACTTGTTTTTGTTTTTAGAATTTGGCTAGGAATTTAAATGTGTCTTTAACAAGGATGAAAACCATGTAAGAAAACTGGGAGGAAACAAGCATAATTTTTAAAAACCAAATGGTTATCAAACGAGTTCTTAACTTGGGATTTTTGATCCACCAAAATAATTTAAAAAAAGAAAAAAAGAAAAAAAAGAAGGATCAATGATGATGTGTAAGGCATATGAATATTGCATAAAGAAAGAATAGTGAATAAGTGGTGGGGAAAGGTGAGTGATGCAAATGTCACACATCACCACATGATCATAAGTTATAATATAAACATATGAAAATGTTGTGATGGTGTGGGACATGTAGCAAAACAATAGTATTTTTAAAGATTCCACAGATCAAAAAGACATTAATTGAAAAGCTAGGCATTTTTAGACATCCCATATTGTATACATTATTCATATATAGGATCAACAATGTGCATGCATGCACCTTTATTTAATGGAAAAACAACTTAACATTCATTTCTCTGTCCCACTCTTCCATGTATTTCAAGATCATATCATATTGTTGCTTTTTTTTTTTTTTGGATGAGGTTTTCTTTTTAAATTCACCAATCAAATAATTCAAAATAATCCTTTAAATTCAATTGCCTTATTTGGTTGCTAAAAGTAGAGAGCACTCAATTAATTTAATTGAGGTTGTATAAGAATATCGTATCATAATTTATTCAATCGGTCCAAAATTTAAACTCATAGGTCAAATTATCTTTTATATTGGTTGAATTAATTATATTAGATAGTTTCTAATATTTATTAAAAAAATCACATTTAAATCACTCTTTAAAAACAAATAGACAAAATAAATTAAATGTTGATCGTGTCTGATTTGACTAATGAATTGATTAAGCTTTATATATTAGGTAGCATTTGAGTGACATGTTCATGTGTTCAAATATATTAAAAGTCGTAGTTTTATGATACGTCAACTCTTTGTTAAATTTTTTTAAAATAATTTTCACTACAAAATTTTGGACTTTTAGCGCGCAATTTTGCATTGGTATAACGTTATTTATGCGTCGGTAACTACCACTCTCGACGTAAAATTTGTGTGGGTAAAAACGTCAGAACAAAACAGTTGGTGTAGGCTACGCCGACGCAAAACCGTTATGCGTCGCTGGAAATTTATTTCTACCAACGCAAATAGATGCGTTGGTAGAACTTTGTCTATACCCACACAAAATACACATTTCTACCAACACAAAAAGCGTCAGTATAGATACAATCATGCATCAGAATAGATTGAGTTGGAAAAACAATTTTTCCAAATGTCTTTCATATTACCGATGCAATTATGTGTTGGTATAAGTACCCACCCCCACCCCATTCCCTGGATCATTGTTTCATGTTTCGTATTTGTAACACACCTAATTGTTGATTGATTATATAACATAAAACTAATCCATAACCGATCATTCAATGGATACCATAAGAGTCGATATATATTAAAAATATAAAAAAAGTTGATATATAATCCATAGTCGATAATTCAAGAACATCCCAAAACCATACATTGTTTCATAACAAACTGTCCAACGAAAATACATTAAAAAAAAAACAACAAAGCAAAATGACATCCACATCTTGTCCCAAAAAGGTGCCTTGAAGATCATGCACATACACGAAGCTACAAACCTGAAAAAGAAATAATATGAAGAAAGTTAGAACATAAAGTCACAAGAAGGAATGAGGGATATTAAAGAGAAATTGTAATGCCCTAGGATATATTAAGACTATCCTAGCGACATTACTAAACTCCTATATTGAGATTACTGAGTGCTCTGAAAATTTTGGCAGCATAACCATATAGATAAGACTGTTCACACGTAACTTCAGAGATGGAGACACGTGGTTCAAACAATATATTTGTATTAATATTTGTATGCGTGTGGATGTTCAATCTCTAATGTTAGTCCTCTGATTCTCTCTCTTGTGTGTGGATGTGTTTCACTCGAGGGCTGGAACGCTTGATCTCGAGTCTGAAGCTTTAATGGATTCTTGGAGCTTGAAGTCTTCCGATTTTGAAGGAGTCTTCAATCTTCAAGAAGTGTTCAGCATTTTGAAACTTATGGATTTCAAGGAGTCTTCGGTCTTCAGTCTTCAATCTTGATGAAGTTTCTCTGACTCTGGCTTGGAGCTTCAAAATTCTGACCCCTGAAATGGTGGAGGACTCCTCTATTTATAGAGTTCTCGCTGGATGGGCCCTGGAGACTTTTGGGTCTAACAACTTGGGTTTGAGCTTAATTGGTTTTGGGCTCAACCATTTAGTATTGGGTTTGGTTCATATTTGACCCAAAAACATATGACCCAAACATTTAAAAGACCCAAATTTGATTCAAATAATAATTATTATTAATTAATTGGTCAAATTAATTAATTTGATAAAAAATAATTTAATTTTAATTAATCAAATAGAAATTTGGCTCTATAAATTTATAATTGGCCAACTTTATTTTCAAATTAAATTTGGGACACATGAAAATTTATAATCGGTCCCAAATTTAATTAATTTTAATTTTGTCATTATTTTTATGTGACGACGTGGCAATTCGTGATTGGTCAAAATTTCTCCATCAACAAATGCCCCTTTTCGAGATTTGGGCACAAATTATGTGGGGATGAATCTCGAAAAAGAAATTATATGGAATTTTTTTGACTCCGCTTTCTTGGCGAAAAATTGCAATTTGAATCTCAATTGGATTTTAATTCCATATTGAATTGCAATCGTGTCCAAATTCTATGTAACTTTGAATTTGGAGTAATTTCACTCTATTTTGAATTTGACTCGAGTTTAATTTGGGGTCGAATTATAAATAGGATCAGATTATCTCAAAGTAAACTCAAAGAATTTGGAATGAGGCTTGATTGAGGTAAATATTAAGTTCTATCCCAAAAAAAAATTTGGTTAAAGGAATAAAACTTTAATATACCCCTCTCAAATTTAATTTGGATAAGTTATATCCCAATTCAATTTAATTCAAATTGGACCAAATTTGAATCATATCCAAATTATCTTTTGATTTAAAATTAGACTAATTTAAATTTATCTTTCAAATTAATTTGAATCAAATTTTGATTTGAACCAAAGTTCCTAACTTAATAAGGATTCCCGAAGATATGATTTGGGGTTAGTCCAAATCAAATTAGGATTTGGAACCAAAATCCAGCTCTATAAATGAGAGAGATTATACCTCCTTCCATTCCATTCACGTTTGCTGGTATGTACGTTTCCTTCCTTTTTTTTTCTTTTTTTTTTACGCATCTGCTCGCACTACTTTCCCACACATCACATAAGACATATGATGGTTGCTCTTGCTATTATGTGAGTTTTCAACATTTTTTTATTATATATATGTGAACTCAAATTTTGTGAACTCCAAATATTCAAATTTTTAGTTATTAGCCTGTATCTCATATGTGAACTCCAATCCGTAAACCTTGATTTTTTTACAATGTCACTGGACCTCCAGCTGCCTGCAACCATGCACACACTTGAATTTTTTTAATTCAATGTTCCAACCACAAATTTTTTTTTTTTATTTTTTTTTACAATTCTTCTCTTTTTTTTTTCTTTTTTTTCTTTTATTATCATTTTTATTTGCTTTAATAATTTTTTTTAATCTTTTGCTTCCTTTTTTTTTTTTTTTTTTTTTTTATATTTCCCCTTTTTTTAACCTTCATTTTTTTCTTTTCTAGTTTATTTAATTTTTTTTCTTTTTTTGGAATTTTTATCTATGCACACTTTTGGCTCTTTTTTTTTTCTTCTTTTAATTGGTAACTTGATAAACTTTCACTTTTTTTTTTTTTTTTTTTTTTTTTGCTAATTACTCCTTTCTTTCTTTACAGGTCTTGGAATTAACAAACTTATTTGAGGGTCTCCTTGAACGCAACATCAACCTTTGTCCACCACTTGAAAGGTATATACATATTCAATTTTTTTTTTTTTTGAATATGCATATATATTCCATGTGTGTTCTTATCGGATGTTGTGCATATGAACTGCTTTGATTGTATCATAGACTTTCTTTTATCTCCCTCTTTTTTTTTTATTTTTTTTCATATATTATTGCAATTTGTTTCTTTCTTGCTTGAATGTGTAAACATCGTGCAACAGTCGTCACCAAATTCACTTGCAGCGGTTTCACTCCTACTAGACTAGTCCTCTATTTCATTGGGTGATCTGAGTAGCCTATAGGGGTAGTCACCAAATTCGCCTTCAGTGATGCATTCCTGCTAGACCAGTCCCCATTTTATTGGGTGAACTGAGTAACCTGCAGGGGTAGTCACCAGATTCGCATTCAGTGATGCACTCCTGCTAGACCAGTCCTCATTTTATTGGGTGATCTGAGTAACATGCAAGGGTAGTCACCAGATTCGCCTACAGTGATGCACTCCTGCTAGACCAGTCCCCATTTTATTGGGTGATCTGAGTAACCTGCAGGGGTAGTCACCAGATTCACCTATAGTGATGCACTCTTGCTAGACCAGCCCCTATTTTAATGGGTGATCTGAGTAACCTGCAGGGGTAGTCACCCAATTCGCCTATAGTGATGCATTCCTACTAGACCAGTCCCCATTTTATTGGGTGATCTGAGTAACCTGCAGGGGTAGTCACCAGATTTGCCTACAGTGATGCATTCCTGCTAGACCAGTCCCCATTTTATTGGGTGATCTGAGTAACCTGCAGGGGTAGTCACCAGATTCGCCTACAGTGATGCACTCCTGCTAGACCAGTCCCTATTATATTGGGTGGTCTGAGAAACCTGCAGGGGTAGTCACCAGATTCGCCTACAGTGATGCACTCATGCTAGACCAGTCCCTATTTTATTGGGTGATTTAAGTAACCTGCAGGGGTAGTCACCAGATTCACCTACAGTGATGCACTCCTGCTAGACCAGTCCCCATTTTATTGGGTGATCTGAGTAACCTGCAGGGGTAGTCACCAGATTCGCCTACAGTGATGCACTCCTGCTAGACCAATCCCCATTTTATTGGGTGATCTGAGTAACCTGCAGGGGTAGTCACCCGATTCGCCTACAGTGATGCATTCCTGCTAGACCAGTCCCCATTTTATTGGGTGATCTGAGTAACCTGCAGGGGTAGTCACCAAATTTACCTACAGTGATGCACTTCTGCTAGACAATCCCCATTTTATTGGGTGATCTGAGTAACCTGCAGGGGTAGTCACCAGATTCACCTATAGTGATGCACTCTTGCTAGACCAGCCCCTATTTTAATGGGTGATCTGAGTAACCTGCAGGGGTAGTCACCCAATTCGCCTATAGTGATGCATTCCTACTAGACCAGTCCCCATTTTATTGGGTGATCTGAGTAACCTGCAGGGGTAGTCACCAGATTTGCCTACAGTGATGCATTCCTGCTAGACCAGTCCCCATTTTATTGGGTGATCTGAGTAACCTGCAGGGGTAGTCACCAGATTCGCCTACAGTGATGCACTCCTGCTAGACCAGTCCCTATTATATTGGGTGGTCTGAGAAACCTGCAGGGGTAGTCACCAGATTCGCCTACAGTGATGCACTCCTGCTAGACCAGTCCCTATTTTATTGGGTGATTTAAGTAACCTGCAGGGGTAGTCACCAGATTCACCTACAGTGATGCACTCCTGCTAGACCAGTCCCCATTTTATTGGGTGATCTGAGTAACCTGCAGGGGTAGTCACCAGATTCGCCTACAGTGATGCACTCCTGCTAGACCAGTCCCCATTTTATTGGGTGATCTGAGTAACCTGCAGGGGTAGTCACCCGATTCGCCTACAGTGATGCATTCCTGCTAGACCAGTCCCCATTTTATTGGGTGATCTGAGTAACCTGCAGGGGTAGTCACCAAATTTACCTACAGTGATGCACTTCTGCTAGACAATCCCCATTTTATTGGGTGATCTGAGTAACCTGCAGGGGTAGTCACCAGATTCGCCTACAGTGATGCACTCTTGCTAGACCAGTCCCCATTTTATTGGGTGATCTGAGTAACCTGTAGGGGTAGTCCCCAGATTTGCCTACAGTGATGCACTCCTACTAGACCAGTCCCCATTTTATTGGGTGATCTGAGTAACCTGCAGGGGTGGTCACAAGACTCACCTAAAGTGATCCCACTCTGTCTAGTCCAGTCGTTTTGTTGACTATAGTGTCTTATAGAGTTGGTTATATATATATTTTTTTGTATGATTGATTATTCATGCATCACTTTCTTGCCTTCATAACTTCTTGGATAAGATTGACATTTTTTTTGTGTAGAAAAACTTATCTCCATCATGGTGTATTTTACTGAGCACCCTAATCCTGAGAAAAACTGCTTAGTCATCTTGAAGGACAGAGATCAGCCTGTTGAAAATGGCGTTATACTTCATGTAGGAGAGACAATATGCGGTAATTTTAGGGGATCACAACATTGCCTGGATAATTCAACCTCTTTGTCTAGATGGTCAGAAGAAAGACTTTTGAGTCACGACTCTTCATTGAAGGCGTGGTTTTTAGAGTCTCCAATTCATAGCAAGGTGCCGGGTGAAAATCCAGAATCAACTTTAGGTCGTCGAATTATTGGAGACGAACAAGTTCGTTGGGGTAATTCAATAAGAATTCATGGAGAATTCTTTTATATACCTGATTATTGGGAATGGTTAGAGGTCGTAATTTCTTTAAATACACCGATACTGAAGAAGGCTTGTTTGTTTGATGCTGTAATGGCTTCCCTATACACTTATGACCGCAATAATGATATAGTTCGAGCTTTTTGTGAAGCATGGTGTCCATCCACAAATACACTTCATACATCATCAGGAGAGTTGTCTATCTCTCTATGGGACATGTGGAGATTAGGAGGCCTTTCCATCAAGGGTAGATTTTATGATGAAGTTGTTCCTTGCTATAAGGAATTATTAGGTTCGTCTGATCGAAAGGATGAAGATTGCCCAAAAGTTTGTGAGTACCTTTTTGCTGCGTACTATCACATTGCATCTCAACAACGCGATTGCCTTCAAATTCCTATCAAATCGTGGATTTCTTTCTGGTTTAAAGGAGATTCGAAATATGAAAAACCTCCTTCCCGAAAGCCGAAGAAGACTTCTCGTCCACGTCAGACCCATAATCCGAATAGGGCTCCTATCAAGCGTCACAGCTGGTCCGAAAAATAAATGGACTTATTTTGCATGTTGGGCGTAGAAGATGAACTGAAAGATAAGGCATACTTGGCTGCCTTTCTTTCTTGTTGGTTGTGCGCATTTGTATTTCCCGACCAACGTGCTTCTCTTTGTCCAGAAGTTTTTAAAGTCGCCAGTCTTATGGCTGAAGGTTACGTTTTCAGTCTTGCTGTTCCTGTTTTGGCCAATATTTATCATGGACTCGGCCAGATTCACAGTGCATCTCCTTCTGCTGGATTTTCAAAGGCTTGTTTCCCTTTGCACTATGTCCATGCTTGGCTGGCTTATTATTTTAACACGCATTACAAAGTCCCAGCACGTGTCATTGGCCCAATGATGGTTGAGTTTTCTGGCGAGGGTGGGGCTAAGTACTTTAACGATTTTGAAGCCCGTGAACATATTCCCAAAGGTAAATATGTGTCATGGTATGTGAGTCTTCAAGCTAGAAATACAGGCGAGCTTTTGAAAGATGACGGGAAATTATCGTTTTGGCTTTCTTCATTCTTCATAAGCATTCGGTCGTGTTTCTTATCTTCACGCAGTGGATCGTTGATGGTTATTGAAGCTTATAGTCCTTGTCGATTTAGTCGAAAATTTGGATTCTATCAAGACATACCGAATGACTTGAGTAAAGAAATTCCTGAGGCAAATTTAGCGAATGTGTTTCGTCTTTGGAGGATATGCACTCAAAGAGGAACATTATCCCAAGTATACCTTCCTGCTCGTGCAACAAAACCACACACTCAGGTTACTCAACGCTACAGAAGTTGGTGGTTAGCTAAGCATGAGAATTATCTTGAAGAAGGCATACAAAAGTTGGCGGACAGCGCTTCTCCTCTTCCCTCTAAGCCAAAATTTCCTAAAAAGGTTGGTAATGACAACGGAGGCAAAAGGATTCGCATGTTTGAACCTGGTGAATTTCGCTCCAAGGATAATGATGGTAGTCAGAGCAGTAGCGACGATCATCATTGGAAAAGGTCTTAAAAGTCCAAACAACCATCAGTATGTGAAGATGAATATTTTGATGGAGTCCCTTGCTCATCACAATTTCCTGAACTCCCTACACCACTGGTAAGTGTTTTTTTTTCTTCATTATAATATTTTACTATTATTATTATCATCATTGTTTCCCCCTTTTCTTTGCAGTTACCTTTAAATGATCCCCTTATAGAAGTCGAAGGGCACCATAGTCCTCCTTCTTTTGTGAGTCCAGACGTCTTTGACTCCTTAGCTGCGCGTGTGGGCAATTCCAAAGCGCCAACGGATAGAGTCGCGATTCAATCTTGTCATCCTGCAATTGATGAAGTTCCTGAACAAAAGAAGACAACGACCCATGCAGCTGCGTCTGAGATCTCCGATTACTTTGCTGACGATGTTATTTCCAACTATAGGAAACAATCTGCCCTTGCCCTGTGGGAGAGCATACACCAGAAGATCATACGCACTCCGTTCGACAAAATACATCGCCTTAAACCAGAGGTAGTCAAAATACTTCATACAATTTCTGAGATTCGTGTACCCGGTTTGGATTCTCTTAAAGAAATTGTAAGTGCGTATTTCAAGAAAGTAGAGAAGTATAACTAGCTGCAGTCGTCATTTTCTTCTCAATTAACTTTGGGGAGTAAGAATCGCCAACTGGAAGAGACTAGGTTTAGCTTGGAGAAGATACTATACAGTGAAAGTGAACTACTCACCGTGAAAGGTTCACTTCAGCAACAACATCTGCAAGCATTGCGAGAAGAAGAAGAATTGGAAGCTAGGCTTGAAACTGTGAAAGCTAAGCAAGTTGAGATTTCTAAGTCGATTATCGAGAAGGAGGATCTTCTAAAACAAAATCAACTTGAGGCTTCCAAACTGCGAGGAATTATAAGTAGCATTGAAGATGCCCTTGTTCTTACTGATGCTGATGCTAAAACTCTGATGATACTTCGTGGAATGTTGGAAGATGCACAAGAAGAGCTAAAGAATTACAAGTGGATACCATAATCAGACTTCATTTTTTTTTTATCATTGTAGGACTTTTTTCATTATATTTTTATTATCAAAGATATCTCCATTTTTTTTGTAATAGGCAAGATTTTTTAATTCATCATCGTACTTGTTTCGCATAATGGAATAATGATTTTTTTATTTTATAGACTGAGCTTAAAGTGTCCTTTAAGTTGCCTACGTACCCATTAATAAACGAGATCAAGTTATAACGTAGTTCAGATTACAAATTTGATTTTTTTTTTTTATGTTTTGGCCTTTCACCTTTTTAACTCATGTGGGCTAGGAGTATCATGCAGTTTAGACTCTTGCGATATGGAGCATTATCGGGCCTATTCATCAAGTGGATACCATAATCAGACTTCTTTCAAGCGTAAAACTTTTTAAGAAATTTGCCATTTATCGGGCCTATTCTTAATCCGTCTTTATCCACGATCTTGTACGCTCCATTTGTGTAGACTTCTTTGACGACGTAAGGTCCATCCCATTTAGGTGTGAACTTGTTCCCTGTGTGTCGTGTCGTGATGATGGGTCTTCGAACAGCTAGCACAAGATCACCAACTTGAAATGATCGAAGCTTCACATTCTTGTCAAAAGCTTTAGACATCCGTGCTTGGTAGCATTCCAAAGCTTGTTGAGCCTCTAACCTTCTTTCATCAAGTGCTTCTAACTCTTGAAGGCGCAACCTAGCATTATCTTCCGTTGTCAACCCTTCTTGGACTGCCATCCTTAATGAGGGAATCTCTCTTTCTAACGGGAGCACAACTTCTACCCCATAGACGAGGGAATAAGGTGTGACCCCGGTAGGAGTGCGATGAGTAGTTCGATAAGCCCACAACACTTCACCGATATTTTCTTGTCAATCTCTCTTTGTCTTGGAGACTACTTTCTTCAATAAGTTACATAACGTCTTATTGAATGCTTCTGCCAACCCATTTGCCGCGACATTGTACATAGAGGACTTGTATTGTTTGAAGTTAAACTTCTCACACAACTTGTCCATTAGGCCGTTGGAGAATTGCCTTCCATTATCTGTCACAATGCGATGAGGGATACCGTATCAATAGATTATATGAGTTCGGACGAAATCCACAACATTTTCTTTCTTGGCTTATTTTAATGCAACAACTTCAGCCCATCTTGAGAAGTAATCCGTCCCTGCAAGAATGTAAGAATGTCCTGCTAAAGACTTAGGTGTTATATGGCCAACAAGGTCAAGTCCCCAAGCTTCAAAAGGCCATGAAGCTACAGTCGAATGGAGAGGCTCTGGTGGCTGATGTATGAAGTTTGCATGGAATTGACAGGCTTCACACTTCTTTGCAAATTCCATTGAATCTCGAATCATTGTAGGCCAATAATAACCCATCCTTTTTAATTGAAACTGGAGTTTTGGACTCGACTGGTGGGCGCCACAAACACCTGAATGTGCCTCATCTAATTCCTTCGCTGCTTCCTCCTTTCCAAGGCATCGAAGGAAGAGTCCCTCATAAGAACGACGATAAAGGGTCTCCTTGTAGTAGATAAATCGGGCACCTCTTCTTCGTATATCAGCCCTACGTCTGGGATCTGTGGGAAGTCTTCCATGTTGAAGATAATCTATAATAGGTTGTCGCCAGTCCTCTTCGTCAATTGCATAAACAAAGATCATATTTGCCTCTTGACCTTCATCTTCTATTGGTGGCACAATCCACTTCTAACAAAGTGAGATGTTCATTGACATATCCTCTGGGATTGTTAGGGCAGTCGCCAAATTAGCTAGAGCATCTGCCTTTTTATTTTCTGATCTCGGAACATGCTCTAGTACTATACTGTCAAACCTTTCTAGCAGTTGTTTGGCATAGATGAAATAAGGCTTCAGATCTTTATGCTTCACTTCATACTGGAGTAAGAGTTGGGTAACGACCAACTTTGAATCACCATAGACCTCAATATATGCTATGCCAATCTCCAAGGCCATTTGGAGGCCAATTATCAATGCTTGATATTCAGTGACATTGTTTGAACACAATTCACCAAGCATAAAGCTGTAGGGGAGCATGTGTTTCTCAGGCGAAATAAAGACGATTCCTGCCCCCGCTCCATTTCTTCGTGCTGCACCATCAAAGTACATAGTCCAGGGCTCCGTGATTTCAATATAGAAGACTTCTTCATCAGGTAGGTCCTCACATAACTTCCAATCTGAAGGAATTGGATGATTCGCCAAGAAGTCGGCCAATGCTTGCCCCTTGACCGCCTTTTGAGGTACGTACACGATGTCATATTGCTGGAGTAAGATGGTCCACTTAGCTAAGCGTCCAGAAATAACCGGCCTCGATAGAACGTATTTAACAGGATCAGCCTTCGCGACCAAGTGCACTGTGAAAGCTTGCATGTAGTGCCTTAACTTGTCAATAGCGAAGAAAAGAGCAAGACACATTTTCTCAATGGGTGAGTAATTTATCTCAGCACCATTCAGAGTCCTGCTTAAGTAATAAAGGGCTCGTTCTTTTCCCTTCTCGCCTTCCTGTGCCAATAACGCTCTGTTGCCTTGTGCAAAGTGATTCTAAATATCCAAGAAAAACTCACAAACACACGTGCAAGTGCACACGATCAGCAGCAAGTGATAAGTATTTTTATATCGTTCTCCACAGGGATTGATGCACAAAAATCACTATTCTTAAGCCTATTTCCAATGAAATTCAAAGTAACCAAGAACCAAATATTTTTTCTTAACTAAGTGCAAGAGATTAAAATGGTAAACAAGCTTAAAATGATAAGGACTTAAGTAAAATTCAATAAAAACAGCAGATTAGCACAGAGAAGGCAAAGTTCAGATTAGGGGCTGTCTACTCTCACAAGTTGTTTGCTGCAGCAGAACTCTAAATTTACAACTCACCCAGTATTTTCTACGGGAATTTTCCAATTCTCCTATAGGTAAGGTGATTAAACTCCCATTTAACCCCTTCTTTTTAGCTCAACTGATTTAGTGCCTTAGGTGGTTATTTATCCCTAAATACCCACTCATTTTCATGATCATTAAAGACTAAGGTAAAGCAAAGTAGTCGGTTATCTATTGTTTTCCCAAACACTAAATAACAATGCTAGAAAATGGTTGGCCAAACGAAATTCCAGCTTTAAGCATGAAGAACACTTTGCTTTAAATTGCAATATATAAAGTTCCATTAAAGCAAACAACAAGTTCAAGCTTAAGCACCCTAATCCTCACCTAAGAGGATTTAGCTCATGTTCAAGGTGAAAATAATGAAAATACAGCAGTGAACTACCATACCATTCATAATTACAACCTTAAATACAAACTAATCACTAGAAGAAGGAAGAATAAGAGAAAAAGGATGAAGAAAAGAAGCTTCCAAGGTAGATTCCAGCTTTCCCAAGCTGGAAATCCTCCCTTAGCAGCAGCCTCCTTGTCTTTTTTTCCCTTCAATGACAGCAGCAGCTTCTAGGTTTAATTCTCTACCGATCCTCCTCATTCTTTGGGCAAAAGAAGCATTTATACCCTCTATTTTCATTGATTTCAGGGCTGATTAGACACATAACTCCACATGGACCTTCCCTAATTGGTTGAGATGGGACAAATCAGCTCACATGGCTGCCAGCTCAATTAATGAAGGCTTTCACGGATTTAGCACGTGCAGAATTTTATTTCCCAGACTTTTTGCCTTCTGCTTGTGAAATCAGTTGCTGCAGCAAAACCTGAGTGACACCAGAAAAATTAGCTAAAAACAAAAGAAATCTGCACTAAATTAAACTCAAGCTTGGCCTACTGATATGCAAAAAATGTTCATCAAAGAATACTCATTTTCATGCACAAACCAAAGCTCAAACACATCAAAGAGTAGAGTTTTTAAGCCTAAAAGAGAACCAATAGCTCTTATTTCTAAGAGCTATCAAACCCCCAAACTTGAATCATTGCTCGTCCTTGAGCAATGCTAGCCTACAAAAACTCTAACTCATCATCCCATAACCAACTTGCAGTCAAAATGGCCTAACTATAACACCTAGCTACTTCTTGACAAGCTTGCACCTCTGAATGCATACAACTACTCAACAAAGCTTTCCTTTTTTGAAATACCCCTTCAACTTGGCATTTTCAAATTTTTAGCGCTCTTCTAATGATCCTCTAGCTCAACCTATTTACAAAAGCCATCATATCAAATTATACCAGCCTATTGACATCAAGGAAGCCACTAACCTTCAAGCCTAAACTTAGCTCAAACCTCAATCCTAAAGCTTGCAAAACAATCCTATAGTCTCTTTGCCTAACCTCTAAAGCTTCTAAGCTCAACCTAAACTTCTCTCTTAACTTTTATTTTATTTTATTTTTTTTATTTTTTACCAACTTAGAAAGTCTCGCAGGTCATAGCTCTTTGGTCCAAGAATGGCAACACTTTATGGTGAAACTCACCTTAGCCTCCAAGCTCATCACCTAATGAGAACTACACTCATTTCCCTTAGAGTTGACTAAGATTTGCTCTCTAGCTACTACTTCCTTGCTTCTTAGAATGGCGACGCTTTTTGGTGAAGCTCACCTAAGCCCTGGGGAAGATTGTAACCTTCAAGCTAACACTCATCCCTTTTTCATCTCATTTGAGCTTTTCTTTTCTGCTCATTTTTTTTTATATATATAAATGTTTTCTCTTCCCCTTGAGCTACTTTTTGACGCAGAGGCAAACTATGGGTATCATAAATCCCCCTGGTTACTAGGCAAGCTCAAGGAGAACAAAAAAATCTTCAAAAAGGGAGAGGAGTGCATCTTAGGCAAAACTAAGACAAAGAGGAATGCTTTCTAAGTTGCCTTTTCTATTTCTTTTTCATGTTTTTTTTCTTTTTTTTTTTTACAAGGGTTACCTCACCCCCAAACTTAATCCATTCATTGTCCCCAATGAGTGAGAAAGCAAGGCAAGGACCCCCCAAACTTATTTTTTCTTAGAGAAGCTAAGGCTTATTGCTTAAGAGGATTATAAGGTTTGGGCAAAAGGACTAGGAACAAGCTTTCCTAAGATTTGAGCTAAGCTAAGGAGGAAAATTAGGAAGCTTCCTATCCACCTAAGGACTTAAAGCACAATAAGATAATCAAACTAAGCAAATAGGCTAAGCTATTGGGGATCATTACAAAGAATACTGTCTTTTCATTAAAACAGATTTTTTTCTTGCTTTTTACCAAGAACAACTGCTGCAGCATCCAGAGGAGCTAAGCTTAACCAAAAGAACAGCCAAGAGTTACGGTTAGGCCCTAAGGTAATTCTAAACAAGCTAGACAGCCTATATGCTCGAGCAAAAACGATGTAGACAAGCTGCGACATGCTCAAATTCATTAACTCAAAATTTTTCTAGCAGAAATTTCAATAATCATGCACCAGATGGCTATTCTAGCTTATTTAGCATTCCAAGCAAGCATAACACTTCAAAGCATCAACACTTTAGCAGCTTACCAATCTTAACACTTTGCATTAGATGGCTTTGTGAGCAAGCATTACAATTATGAGCCAAGTGACTACTTAGAACTGAAATAGTATTTTTAGTAAGCATGACAACTCTCAAGACAAAATAGGACCATTGCCCAATTGCAAATTTTTTTACCATTCAAGCATAATCCAACAACTCCATAAGAGATAAATTCATTAAACTTCATTGGATCATATGGGAACAGCTAGCTAACACATATTCAGCCACATACACTTTTCAAATTACACTTTGAGGAATGCTAGAAATTTTGCATGATTTCCACTACTTCAGCCTTTGCATCATAGCATTATCCAAATTTGATATGCATTCAATTGATTTAAACATTAGAACATGCACACCTATAGAACTTTCATTCATACACTTTTTTTTCACAACAAAAGCTAACAGAAAGCATGATAGATAACAGACAAGCAAACTTAAAACGTCCTCCCTTGATTATAGCTAAATCTGAAAATTCCTCCTATCAAATCACAGCTTGCCCACTGTCTTTTCTGCCATGACTGCTGCAGCTTCTGGTATGAGCTTGCTGTCAATCTGCTGCAGCTCAGCAGAATTTCCTTCCTTGAAAAATTGTAACCCCAAAATCTGCTGCATCAAGATTTTCTTCCATTTTGCATGACATTCCCTACCAAAAACCAAAGCTTGACAAAAACATTAAACTCAATAACTAATGCAAATTATCAATAAAAGAGAAACTAACTTTAAAATATTAACTAACAACTAATGGCTACAAATTAAAGACATCACAACAGAAATTTAAACTTGCTATTTAAACCACCTCCAGGGCTCAACATAGAATCTGTAACTTGAAAGCACACTGCCCTTTTTCTTCAAATTTCAAATTTCCAACAAATTGCAAAAGGCATAACACATTTGGAATTCTTCTCCCCAATAGTGTTTTAGCCTTTGCCCATTCAATTTAAACTCTCTCCCATCATTATCAACACATTGTTTAAACACAAATGAATCATCCCAAAAATAAAACTTTATCTCATGGAAAAACTTTTTCAATTGTTGCTTTGATAAACCATGGGGCAATGTTCCAAAAGCAAGGTAATTGGTGAGGTCAACAAACAAAAGTGTTTTCATTTTTTTTTTGTGTGAGCTACTGTAAAAAACAACTCATCAAGGAAATAATTTTCAAACTCAAGTTGTTGAAACAATTCCAATGAAGTGAATGGTTGTGTAGGTGGATTTTTCTTGTCAATCAACTCTAAGGATTCAAAAGTCCTATTAAAACCAAAAACTTCACCTACACTACTTTCAAGCTCAAGCTCCAATTTGTCTAATTCCAATGCCTCAATTCCACTTTTTCCCAATTGTTGTATGTTTTGCTCTCTCATTTCCTTCTCAACTTGATCATCAACCAACTTATCTTTCACTTGAATGACATAACACTCTTCAATATCAGTGGGGGACTTTATGGCATCAAAGACACTAAACTTCACTTCTTGGTCATTCACCCTCATAGTTAGCTCACCCTTTTGGACATCTATCAAGGTTCTCCCGGTTGCTAAAAAGGGTCTTCCTAGAATTATGGGGACATCCTTGTCCGCTTCATAGTCCAAAATGATAAAATCAACCGGGAAGATAAACTTATCTACTTGCACCAAAATGTCCTCTATCTTTCCTTCAGGATAAGTGATAGACCTATCAGCAAGCTGTAATGTAACCGTGGTTGGCCTAGCATCTCCTATGCATAATTTCTTGAAAATGGATAAAGGCATGAGATTTATGCTAGCTCCCAAGTCACAAAGAGCTCTCCCCAACTCCTTACCTCCTATAGAAACAGGAATGGTAAAAGTTCCAGGGTCTTTCACTTTGGGAGGAATTTTGTTTGTCAAAATGACACTACACTCCCCAGTCAAAGACACGGTTTCATACTCACCCAATCTCCTTTTCTTTGTCAGAATATCCTTGAGGAACTTTACATAGTTGGGCATTTGTTCCAAGGCCTCAACTAGTGGTATATTAATGTGAAGTTGCTTCAAAACCTCAAGGAATTTCTTAAACTGACCATCTTGATTTTTCTGCTTAAGCCTTTGGGGAAAGGGTGGTGGGGGTGGTTTAAATGTTTGGGAAGGTGTAGGAATTGGCTTAGGAGGAGCTATAGGGGCTGCTCTAGGGATTTCTTCAATTTCCTCATTTTCAACCACTTTTTCACTTGGTTTTTCTGCACTTTTTTTACTGTCATTTTGCACATCAACTTGCTGTCCAACTTTCTTTGGTTGGGTGGGTTCTTTCTTTTCAACCAATGTCCTACCACTTCTCAATTCCACAACTTGAACTTGCTCTTTTCTTTCCATTTTTGAATTTTCAGTGTCAGAGGGAAGTTTACCATGAGGTCTTACCTTCAATTCATTAGCTATTTGACCCATTTGCACTTCCAAATTTCTTAAAGAAGCTTGATGAGTTTGAATGACAGCATCCGTTTTAGCCATGTATTCCTTGAACAAGCTCTCTAAAGAAGTACCTGGAATATGTTGGTTCATGGTGTTTTGGTATTGAGCATTAGCTTGCTGGTTTTGTTGCCCAAATCCAAGTGGACCATTCATTTTTTGTTGAGCTTGTTGGGTGTTGGAATTACTTCCTTGACTTCCCCAAGCAAAATTAGGATGATTTCTCCAACCCGGATTATAGGTATTGGAATGGGGGTTATTCCATTGGGCATTTTGGTTTCCAACATTGCACACTGAAGCTGGATTACTTGGACAAAACTCAAAGGTGTGATCCTCTCCACAATAAACACATGAATCTGTGGAATTCTGGTTTATATTGATTGCTGCAGCAGTATGTTTTGCACCAGAATTCAACATATTCAAATTTTCAAGCCCCACGGTCAACTTTTTCATCATACTTTCCATGGAATCAAACCTTGCATTAAAAGATGTAACAGTGTCAACCTCAAGCATACCCTTATTTTTCTTCCCAGCCACACTTCTTGAATCAAACCATTGGCAACTATTTGTGGAAATTCTCTCCAAAATGGCATAAGCTTCATCATAAGTCTTGGATAATAAAGCACCATTAGCTGAAGCATCTACCATGTTTTGAGTAGCCCAATTCAACCCATTATAAAAAGTCTCCATTTGAATGCAGTGGGGTAGTCCATGGTGAGGGCATTTTCTCAATAATTCCTTAAATCTCTCCCAAGCTTCACTAAAAGATTCATCATCAAATTGTCTAAAAGACAATATATCCGATCTAAGCTTGGCATTTCTTGTGGGAGGAAAGTACTTAATGAGGAATTTCTCTGCTAACTCATTCCATGTAGTGATGGAGCCAGGAGCAAAGTTATTTAACCAAGCTTTGGCACCATCTCTCAAAGAATAAGGAAACAAGGTTAACCTCAAAGCATCTTGAGAAACTCCTTGAATTCTAAATGAGTCACTCACTCCCAAAAAGGATTTAAGGTGTAGGTGTGGGTCCTCTGAAGGTAATCCATGAAATTGTCCCACTGTTTGTAACATTTGGAACATCACAGGCTTCATTTCAAAATTTTGTGCCTGTATCTCGGGTCTAGCTATCCCAGGGTACAACTCATTGAAGGTAGGGACGGCATAGGCTCTAATAGCTCTTCCCCTATCATTGGCTATAAGGACAGGGTTTTCAGCTTGATTTTCCACCCTAGGTTGCTGATTTATCTCAAGATTGGGTTGCTGGTTGTTTTGGTTCTCTTGATTTCCAGGAGGTACAGGGGGTAAAAGAGGTGGTGGATCCATCCTATTGTTTCTCTCCCTTTGTTCCCTTCTCCTCCTATGAAAAGTCCTTTCAATTTCAAGGTCCAAATTGAATTCTAAGTCAGGGAATTCGTTCATACACAGCTACCAGCACCTGCAAAATCAAACAACCAAGTTAGAAGCTGTTTTAGCACCAATTTCACCAAATTTCAGCTCAAAAATAGCAAAAATCAACTCAATCCCCGGCAACGGTGCCAAAAACTTGTTGCCTTGTGCAAAGTGATTCTAAATATCCAAGAAAAACTCACAAACACACGTGCAAGTGCACACGATCAGCAGCAAGTGATAAGTATTTTTATATCGTTCTCCACAGGGATTGATGCACGAAAATCACTATTCTTAAGCCTATTTCCAATGAAATTCAAAGTAACCAAGAACCAAATATTTTTTCTTAACTAAGTGCAAGAGATTAAAATGGTAAACAAGCTTAAAATGATAAGGACTTAAGTAAAATTCAATAAAAACAGCAGATTAGCACAGAGAAGGCAAGGTTCAGATTAGGGGCTGTCTACTCTCACAAGTTGTTTGCTGCAGCAGAACTCTAAATTTACAACTCACCCAGTATTTTCTACGGGAATTTTCCAATTCTCCTATAGGTAAGGTGATTAAACTCCCATTTAACCCCTTCTTTTTAGCTCAACTGATTTAGTGCCTTAGGTGGTTATTTATCCCTAAATACCCACTCATTTTCATGATCATTAAAGACTAAGGTAAAGCAAAGTAGTCGGTTATCTATTGTTTTCCCAAACACTAAATAACAATGCTAGAAAATGGTTGGCCAAACGAAATTCCAGCTTTAAGCATGAAGAACACTTTGCTTTAAATTGCAATATATAAAGTTCCATTAAAGCAAACAACAAGTTCAAGCTTAAGCACCCTAATCCTCACCTAAGAGGATTTAGCTCATGTTCAAGGTGAAAATAATGAAAATACAGCAGTGAACTACCATACCATTCATAATTACAACCTTAAATACAAACTAATCACTAGAAGAAGGAAGAATAAGAGAAAAAGGATGAAGAAAAGAAGCTTCCAAGGTAGATTCCAGCTTTCCCAAGCTGGAAATCCTCCCTTAGCAGCAGCCTCCTTGTTTTTTTTCCCTTCAATGACAGCAGCAGCTTCTAGGTTTAATTCTCTGCCGATCCTCCTCATTCTTTGGGCAAAAAAAGCATTTATACCCTCTATTTTCATTGATTTCAGGGCTGATTAGACACATAACTCCACATGGACCTTCCCTAATTGGTTGAGATGGGACAAATCAGCTCACATGGCTGCCAGCTCAATTAGTGAAGGCTTTCACGGATTTAGCACGTGCAGAATTTTATTTCCCAGACTTTCTGCCTTCTGCTTGTGAAATCAGTTGCTGCAGCAAAACCTGAGTGACACCAGAAAAATTAGCTAAAAACAAAAGAAATCTGCACTAAATTAAACTCAAACTTGGCCTACTGATATGCAAAAAATGTTCATCAAAGAATACTCATTTTCATGCACAAACCAAAGCTCAAACACATCAAAGAGTAGAGTTTTTAAGCCTAAAAGAGAACCAATAGCTCTTATTTCTAAGAGCTATCACGCTCCCAGTGATCTTTCTTGAGCAGCGATGTACAAAATCAATGACTTTCCAGCTATGGAGGCTCCCAAGACAGGAGGGTTAAGCAAATATTTCTTAATGCTTTCGAAAGCATTTTGACATGCTTCATCCCACTCAAAATTTTCTCCTTTCCTCATTAGCCTTTGAAAAGGTTGGCACCGACCGGCTAAGTTAGAGATAAATCTTCGAATGTAGGCCAGACGACCTTGCAGGCTTCTCAACTCATGTAAGTTTTTAGGTATTGGCATCTTTTGAATGACGTCAATCTTTGATTGATCTATTTCGATTCCTCGATGTCTAACGACGAACTCCAGGAACTTCCCAGAAGTAACACCGAATGCACATTTGAGAGGGTTCATCCTCAATTAATTCTTTCTCAAACGATCAAATACCACTTTTAGATCCTTCAAGTGATCTTGTCGTCTTTTTGACTTAACAACAAGATCATCGACATAGCACTCGACATGTTTATGCAACATATCATCGAAAACCTTCTGCATAGCACGTTGATAAGTAGCTCCAGCATTCTTTAAACCGAAGGGCATCACTTTGTAACAGTATATCCCTTTTGGAGTTCGAAAGGCTGTCATTTCTTCATCTGCAAGAGCCATTCGAATCTGGTTATAGCCCGATGACCCATCCATAAAAGACAAAGCTTCATGCCCTGTGGTGGCATCCACCATGATTTCTGTGATTGGCAGTGGAAAATCATCTTTGTGACATGCGTTATTTAAATAGCGAAAGTCAACGCAAATGCGAAGCTATCCATTCTTCTTTCTAACAGGAACGATGTTGGCTATCCACGTAGGGTATTTTACCTCACGGATGAATCCTGCTTCTATCAACTTATTGACCTCTATTTCGATTTGGGGGGTAAGCTCCGGGCGAAAGCGTCGTTGAGCTTGTTTGACTGGTCGATACCCTTCTTTAATTGCGAGATGATGGACAACTACTTTTGGGTCAAGTCCAGGCATCTCTTTATATGACCAGATGAAGATATCTCTATATGAAACGAGTAAACTCATATATTCACATTCTTCTTCGGGAGTAAGTGACATGCTTACAAAAGTTGGGCGTGGCTCCTCTGGCGTACCCAGGTTTACTTCTTTAAGCTCATCCACTGTAGACTCAATACCGTCTTCAAGTGATAAAGGTGCTTCGTCCTCATCTACTTCAGACATTTCGACCTTTGTTTCTTCTTCAACAGTGATATGAAGACAAGAGGCTTGTTCTTCTTCCTGGTCACTATCTTCTTCTGAAAGATTGGTGATGACAACATCACGTCTCTTTACCTTCAAAGAACCCTCCGTATTGACAGTAACAAGGGTTTTTCTTTTCATTCGTGAAGGAACTGCACTGCGAATTTCTCCCTCGACCTTCGTGATCTTTTCAGTTTTCATCGTATCTTCATGAAGTTGGCGAGAAGTCAACGAAGCAGACTGCTCTTTTTTGTCTCTTCTCGTGGTAACACTTAACCTCTGAAAAACTGATGGTCGAGTCACATCCGAAGTTGAAAATGTACCATCTTCTTTCGCAATGGGCGTATTTAACCTTTGAAATGCTGAAGGTCGAGTGACATCCTAAGTTGAAAATGTACTCTCTTCTTCCCCAATGGGCATACTTATCCTTCGAAAAACCGAAGGTCGAGTAGAGCTATTAGTAGGTTGTGTGCTTTCTTCTTCCATTTCATTGACACTTAATCTCTGAAAGACTAAAGCACGAGCAACTGGTGGCCTGATGCGCCTAAAAACAGAAGTTCGTTGGTCGACACTTTCTTTTTCTTTTGAATCATCAACCTCCTCTACTGTTATATGATTTGTGTCTGCCATTTTCGCCTTCCCTTTTCTTGTTATGCGAACTGGTTCGAGCGACTTATATCCAAGTCCTTTTCTTGTCGTAGGCAGACTATAGCCTTCCTTTAGAAGCTTCTTCTGTGTTGCAGAGAGCTCAGATCTTCCATAAAAAACCCTTAGACTTTTAAACTCAGTATGAGTTGTGAAGTCATAACCTGCGTTCGCTAGAAGTTTGTATGCCTTGGGGTCGAACCCGTCTTTAGTTCGTTTGTCAGGCAGAATCATTTTTATTTGGTCATCCTCAGGTTTCTTAACCTCTTGCTTTGTGATCTTTGTAAGAGGTGTAGTGAAACTTTCCTTTAGTATTTCAACGACACCGACCTTTATGTTTTTTGGACATTCAGTGAAAGGCGATTCACCCTTTTTACGTCGAGATAAAGGGATGTATCGTAGGACAGGTGAACACCTCTCATCTTCTACAACTTTGGGTTTCACGAGACTTGTAGACGTTTCACCCTTTTTCAGATCAGAAGCCTCCACATCTTCAACAGCTTCCTTTCTTGTATCAGCTCGGGGCTCTAAATTGAGTTTCTCATTTTTATTTATCAAGGGGATTTCTGTAGGTATAGTCTCTCCAGTGTTGTCGCTCTTCATATAAAATTTTGCATCAGCGAAATGGGATTCAGCTTCTGAAAATGGGTTAGTGTCAGCGTCAACTTTCTTAATGCCATCCTGATAGAATTTGAAGCACTAGTGCAATGTAGAAGTTATCACTCCATTGCCATGGATCCAAGGACGACCTAACAACAGTTTATAAGTGGTCTTGGAATCTATCACATGAAACAAAGTATCGGCCTTCAAATCCCCAATGATGAGCTCGAGACGTATCATGTCGATCGCTCGTTGTCCGCCTTGATTGAAACCTTGAATCACCAATTTACTGTTTGATAATTCTTCCATCGAGATGCCCAATTACTTCATGGTTGACTTAGGCATTATATTGACAGCTGATCCATCATCGATGAGGATCCGACTTACCCTCTGTTCTCGGATGTATCCCGAGACGAATAAAGGTCTATTGTGAGGCTTCGACCCTAACAACAAATCTTCATCAGAAAATCCTTTAGACATACAACATGAAGCGCATGTGACTGCCTTAGAGGTCGGGATGTTTGAACTATCAGACTCGATCAACGCATCAATAAGGACACTTTTAGCTTCCTGAGGAAGTGACAATAAGTCCTTTATGCTGAAGGAGGATGAGTCTCCTGGACTTGCCACCATTTCCGAGGAACTAGCAGGGACATCATCATCTTCCACCACGTCCACAATGTGACACGTGACGACTTCAAGTGCTTCTCCTTGACTATCATCGAGAAAGTGCCTTGGGAAGTATTCTGCCAAAGTTATGGGTGGTGGAGGGCAAAAGAAATCTTCACTTTCCTCCACGACAGGCTTTGACCTTCTTGACTTCTTTTTTCCCTTCTTCCTTTGAGACTTAATCTTTCTTTTACTATCTTGAAATAGGCGGTACTCTTTCTGTGCGTAACTTTGCCTTTGCTTTTTGCGACGAACGACAAGGGTCCAGCCTTCGTTCTCATCTTCAATGGAATTATATTTTCCTTGGGGCCCCTCCATTGTGTCCTCTTTTCGGAATCGAACCATTACGGGATCAAGGGTCCCAAATTGAATCAGCCTCTCTTCATAATCACATGAGGAGATTAGAGGATTTTCATTCCCTACATTTGCCATTACGGTTGCATGATTTGTTTGAGCCACCTCATCAAGGTCCAACTCAATTTTCTTTTCACGAGCCAACTTAAGGATTAGCTCCTTCAATACAAAACATTTCTCCACTGGATGGCTAACAACTCGGTGATACTTGCAGTAGTTAGGATCATTGACTTTCCCTAACTCTTCCGGTCGTTTGCATTCGGGGAGTTCAATTAATTGCTTCTCCAACAATTGTTCCAACATATCTGGGACGTCGGAGTCTGGAAACGGATACACTTTTTCTTGTCTTTCTTTTAAAGTTAGGCGACGTCTCTCGCCTGTCTCTATTTGCTTATTGGATTTACTTTCTTTTCCTTTGGAGGAAAATTTCAACGGGGTCGTATTAACGACCATGGATTCTTTCGTGGCACTCTTCGCAACTTTCTCAATGCCCTTGACTTCCTTCTTTTCTTTCCTCATATCTGGGACTACGGGATCTTTGCCCCCTCTACTAGCGATGCTCAACTCCATATCATGAGCGCGAGTCGCAAATTCTTCAAAGGTCCGGGGTTTTATCCCCTGCAAGATGTAAAGAAGTCCCCAGTGCATACCTTGGGTGCACATTTCAACAGAGGACACCTTGGAGAGTCTATCTTTACAGTTAAGACTCAAGGCTCTCCAACGATTGATGTAATCAATGACTGGCTCACCCTTTCGCTGCTTTGTGCTCGTGAGTTTTGTCATACTAACTGTTCGCCTCGTACTGTAGAAGCGATTCAGAAACTCTCTTTCCATCTGTTCCCAGGTGTCAATTGTATTAGGCTCCAGGTCAGTGTACCAATCGAACGCGTTTCCCTTCAGTGTTCGGACAAATTGCTTAACAAGCAAATCTCCCCGAGTACCGCGTTCTCACAGGTTTCAACAAAGTAGGCGATGTGTTGCTTTGGGTTGCCCTTTCCGTCAAACTGTTGGAATTTGGGAGGCTGAAACCCAGTGGGTAGTCTGAGATTGTCAATCCTCTTTGTATAAGGTTTAGAATACAAGAGGGAACTTTGAGTGGGTCCACCATACTGAGCCCTGATGGAATTCATGATCATGTCCTGCAGTTGTTGGACAGACAAAGAGGCAACTGACGCGGAGTGTTGCGGTTGATCCTCATGCACGACAGCCTTCCCTTTATCATTCTTTCCTGCAGCAGGGGTCTGGCTAGACTCAGCCACTTCTCGGTTCTGCAACTGGTTCTTCAAATTGGCAATCTCAAGATCTCTCTCATCAACTGCCTTCATTAAGAGATTGAGTTTCCTTTCCATCTCTGCCATTCTTTCATCTTGGTCTACATCAGCCATCATAACGGACATCACATCAATATTTAGTGTATCCTTTGGCTGCTTAGATGTTGGAACGACAGATTCGAACAACGGGTTGTCTTTGACTGCAACCTTATCCTTGGAGGATTCTTCAATCAACTTTGAAATCTTGCTTGCAACGGCGAGAGGAGTGTGATCCTCCTTAATCTCTATTCCTTGGGAACGACTACGAGTGACAGGACCCGTGTAAGAGTCGTTTGATGTTGTAACCTTCGCGGGAGCTGTCTTTGGTGCCATCACGTTGGTTGGATCTTTAAACAAGAGAAAGAGATGAGAGGTAGAGAAGTCCCACTGGGCGTGCCAATTTGTTCACACATAACTTCAGAGATGGAGACACGTGGTTCAAACAATATATTTGTATTAATATTTGTATGCGTGTGGATGTACAATCTCTAATGTTAGTCCTCTGATTCTCTCTCTTGTGTGTGGATGTGTTTCACTCGAGGGCTGGAACGCTTGATCTTGAGTCTGAAGCTTTAATGGATTCTTGGAGCTTGAAGTCTTCCGATTTTGAAGGAGTCTTCAATCTTCAAGAAGTGTTCAGCATTTTGAAACTTATGGATTTCAAGGAGTCTTCGGTCTTCAGTCTTCAATCTTGATGAAGTTTCTCTGAATTCTCTGACTATGGCTTGGAGCTTCAAAATTTTGACCCCCTGAAATGGTGGACTCCTCTATTTATAGAGTTCTCGCTGGATGGGCCCTGGAGACTTTTGGGTCTAACAACTTGGACTTGGGCTTAATTGGTTTTGGGCTCAACCATTTAGTATTGGGTTTGGTTCATATTTGACCCAAAAACATATGACCCAAACATTTAAAAGACCCAAATTTGATCCAAATAATTATTATTATTAATTAATTGGTCAAATTAATTAATTTGATAAAAAATAATTTAATTTTAATTAACTGATCAAATAGAAATTTGGCTCTATAAATTTATAATTGGCCAACTTTATTTTCAAATTAAATTTAGGACACATGTCAATTTATAATCGATCCCAAATTTAATTAATTTTAATTTTTTCATTATTTTTATGTGACGACGTGGCAATTCGTGATTGGTCAAAATTTCTCCATCAACAAAGACTAACCCAAATTTTTCAAACACCTGCTAAAACAAGAATAACACTTCTATAACATCTTCAATTACTCCACCAAACTTCGACAAAAACACCATACGGGTCAGGTCTCCGAGCAACAGCTATCTAACAAGAACACAACCTTAACAAAGCTTACAACTTTAGCTTATTCGAAACAAACTTAATTATCATTAATTAAATGAAAAGATAGAGTTCATTAACACCAACACAACTAAAGTCTAGAGTTTCAACAAGAATAAATTCACACTACTACAAATTTAGGTTTTTATGACATTGAAAAATTGTCACAAACACATTTCATGACATTTTTTTTGCATCCTAGAAGCCCCCATCAAGGAAAGTGTATACATGACCTAAACTAGTATAAATGAGTTTGAAAGGATTTAGAGAGATGCGAAGGTGGAATTACCTACTGAATTTCACCAAAATGATTCAAAGGAACTGTTCAAATGAGTTCAAACCTAAAGAAAATGCCAAAAACGCACCTTTTACCTTTTATGACTTTTTTTTTGTTCCTTAACTTCATATCCTTTCCCCTTGGTGTCATAGATTCTCAATTTTGTAGTAGTGATCTCATAAATTCATCCAAACACACTTCAAATCACATACATTCATCGATTTGTATGGCTACCGTAACTGTAGGATAGTTATATAACCCAATAAGATTATCAGGATAGCCATATAAATGACAAAAAATATATATATATATATATATCAAGTGCACCTAATATTAACAAAAGAAGATTGTTATCAAGCCTGAGCTCCTTCTTCCACTAACCTGTCTAAATGTTCATCAAGGTTAAATATTTTTTCTTGTAGACACAAAAAGTTTATGTACAATAATAAACAAACAATCTTGCTAATTTTTTTTTTCTAACTAACATATATTACAATCTAGTTAAGGAAGCTAATGGTGACAACCAACCACCCCTGTATTGCAGTCTTTAATGGAATAATTTCTATTTCTACCATGATGCTTGCTTCAACCTTTCTTCAATAACTCTATTTGCCTCTTCATAATTTTTTCTCTGTTTCACCAATTTTCTTTTCCAATGAACTTATTGGAACCTAAAATTTACTGCAAGGAAAGAAACAATCAGCAGCTAAATGAGCTAATTCATAATTGAAATAAATGTTGTTGAGATATCTTACACATTTCATAGAGTTCACAATTGGAATAATAATTTTCAACCTTCTTTGTAGCTTCACGTTCCTTCTCAAACATTATTGTTTTTGCTTCTTTCAATTGAAGATGCATATCTTGCAAAGCAAATTGAGACATTGATAATCCTATAAAAATGAAAACAACAAAAACAATAGATAAGAAAATGGCTAACATGATGAAGACACTCCCATCCTTGATCCTCATCCATTTTTCAATCTCAAATTGAAAACAGAACCCACAGGAAATAAAATGGTAAAGCAAAGAGATAATGACAGTGGCAGTAGCATAGATGGCAAATTGGGCCAAATTAATAGCAAATATAGAATTGTTGCAAACTTGTTGCAAATATAGCAAAATTAATTGTACAAGACCAAAAAGCTATTGTCGGATTCTATCCGTGTCTATCACTGATGGACTCTAATTATTCAAAGTATATCAGTGTCTATCGCTGATAGACTTGGAATAATCAAAATCTATCAATGACTATCACTGATAGACTTTGATTAATTAGAGCCTATCAGTGATAGTCACTGATAGATTTTGATTAACCAAAGTTTATCAGCGATAGACACTGATAGACTCTGAATAATCGAAGTCTATCAACAGACTGATAGATTCTGATTAATCAGAATCTATCGCTGATAAACTCTGATAATTGAAGCCTATCAAATAGACTCAGATAGATTTTGCTATATTTGCAATTTTTTTTACATGGTGCTATATTTGCTATTAATTTGGTCCAATTTGCCACCCACTGCAATTTTCCATAATGAAATTGGGGAATGAGAGTTCCAAGTAGAGACCGTCATTAATTTTTTTTTCTTTTGAGGAAGAATAACACCTGTTGATATGCCTTGAATCTGATATGAAGCGCTCCGAACGACCCAATACGGGGGTCTCGCTGTATTCTGGGTCCAGGGGCGAAGCGCCCTGCCCCCTAAGCTAAATTATGTATAGGGATTAGATATGATATTTCCGTTTTGGGCTTTTATTTTTTGGGCCTATTATGTTAGGGTTAAGAGTGGTGCCATATATAAACCCTCTTAACCTATTTTTTGCCCTAATCTCTCTGTATTCTGAATACTCCTCACATAATAAGATCGTTCTCTCCCTCTGGCCGTGGACGTAGCTAACACACCGTTAGTGAACCACGTATATCTGTGTGTTGTTTCTCTTCGCCCTTTCGTTCTTGTTACGTTGTTACTGTTTTCGTCATAACAAGTGGTATCAGAGCCTCGGTTTCGTGTTTTTCCGCAACAGTTTTTCAGCGTACAAGGATGTCAGCTATGAACGTGAAGATCGACAAATTCACCGGGAGGAACAGTTTTGATCTGTGGCAGATCAAGATGCGATCTCTGCTAAAGCAGCAGGGATTATGGGCGCCGCTGTCTGGTACGAAGAAGGCGGACGCTGATGAAGAAGAATGGAAAACCTTGGAGGAGAAGGCCCATTCCACGATTATGTTATGTTTGGCCGATGACGTCATCATCGAGGTCGCGAATGTGGATACTGCCGCCGGGCTCTGGTCTAAGCTCGAGAGCCTCTACATGACGAAGTCTTTGACTAAGAAGTTGCTCTTGAAGCAACGTCTGTTCAGTTTGCGAATGCAGGAAGGTACGCCCCTTAGAGATCACATAGACCAGTTGAACTCTATTCTGTTAGATCTACGTAATCTTGAGGTTAAGGTAGATGATGAGGATGCTGCTTTGATTCTGTTAGTATCTTTGTCGTTGTCGTATGAGAATTTTGTAGATTCTTTTATTAGTGGTAAAGATAAATTGTCTCTAGAAGAAGTAAAAACTGCCCTTCTGACTAGAGAAGTCCGTCATAAAGTAGCAAGTTCGGTTACAGAAAATCATGCATCTGGGTTGGTTGCTTCGAGTAGTAAGGGACATAGGAAATCTGGTAAAAAGAAGTCTAATGGTAAGATTTCGAAGCCTAATGAAGCTAATCCTAGAGCGAATGACATCTGTAATTACTGTAAAGAAAAGGGGCATTGGAAATATGACTGTAAAAGGAAGGGTAATATGTATAAAAAGAAGGAAGGTTCTGCCGCTGTGGCAGAAGCTAATACTGATTCAGATGATGACTTAGCCCTAACTGTAAATGAAGAACCGTGTCTTAAAGATCTGTGGGTTCTTGATTCTGGGGCGTCGTATCATATGTGTCCAAATAGAGAGTGGTTTTCGACTTATCAGCAGGTAGATGGTGGTAATGTCACTATGGCTAACAACGCTGTCTGTAAGGTAGTTGGGATATGCTCAATCAGGATACAGACACATGATGGTTTTTTCTGCACTTTGGATGAGGTTAGACATGTTCCACTAATGACCAAGAGTCTGATATCTTTGAGTGTTTTAGACAGTAAGGGTTTCAGTTTCAGAGGTGAAGGTGGAGTTACTCATGTCTGTAAGGGTTCCAAGGTGGTTCTGAAAGGTGTCAAGCGTGGAACTCTGTATTATCTGGCAGGTTCTACGCTGACTGGTTTTGCTGCTGTTGCATCCTCTACAGTTCGCAAAGATGATATGACTAAGTTGTGGCATATGAGACTTTGTCATATGAGTGAAAGAGGGATGCAAATTTTGTCAAAGAGAGATCTTCTTTGTGGACACAAGGTGCAGGATCTGGGATTTTGTGAGCATTGTGTGTTTGGAAAGCTTCATCGCAGTAAGTTTCCAAAGGGTGTTCACAGTACGAAGGGAACACTTGATTATGTTCACTCTGATTGTTGGGGTCCTTCTCAAGTTGAATCTATTGGAGGTAGTAGATATTTTCTGTCTATCATTGATGACTACTCAAGAATGACTTGGGTTTTTATGATGAAGCACAAAAGTGAAGCCTTCAAGAATTTCAAGCAGTGGAAGACCTTAGTAGAATCAAACTGGGAAGAAGATCAAAAGACTACGAACTGATAATGGTCTGGAATTCTGTGGGTCTGAGTTCAATGAGTTTTGCAAGAATGAGGGGATTGCCCGTCATCGCACCGTTAGAGATACGCCACAACAAAACGGGGTGGCAGAACGAATGAATCAGACACTTCTTGAGAGAGCAAGATGCATGCTTTCTAATGCTGGGTTACCTAGAAGGTTTTGGGCAGAAGCAGTAAGCACAGCGTGTTATTTGATTAACCGAGGACCTCATACAGGTATTGATTGCAAAACACCTTATGAGGTGTGGTCTGGTAAGCCTGCAGATTACTCTTTGCTGAGAGTTTTTGGTTGTTCAGTTTATTATCATGTGAATGAGGGTAAATTAGAACCTAGAGCTAAAAGAGGTATATTTGTGGGATTTGGTGATGGGGTCAAAGGTTATAGGATCTGGTCACCTTCTGAAAATAGAGTTATACTTAGTAGAAATGTTGTGTTTGATGAAAATTCTATGTTTAACTCTGTTGTGAAGCCCGTTGTTGCAGAAGAAAGTAGTGATGTTGATAAACAGGTGGAGCTGCAATTCACCTCTGGTCAGGATGAATTACAACACCAAGGTGGAGAAGATCAACATGCTGCTATAGAAACTGCTATAGAAACTGCTATAGAAACTGATGTGCCAGTTGTTGATACAGGTACAAGAATAGATGAGCCAGAGTCTTCTAGTTCAGAAACAGCACGCCAGCCAAGTATAGCTCTTGATAGAGCTAGGAGAGTTGGCATTCGACCCCCACAGAGGTATGGTTTTGAGGATATGATTGCTTATGCACTACAGGTTGCTGAAGAGGTGGATCCCCATGAGCCGTCCACCTATAGAGAAGTTGTTTCGAGTAGTGAGTATGCTCAATGGCTTGCTGCAATGGGAGATGAGATTGAGTCACTTGACAAAAAGCAGACTTGGGAGCTAGTCAGACGACCTAAGGAAAGAAAGATTGTTACTTGCAAATGGGTCTTTAAGAAAAAGGAAGGAATCTCACCTACAGAGGGTATTAAGTTTAAAGCTCGAGTTGTTGCAAGAGGGTTTACACAGAGAGAAGGAGTTGACTACAATGAAATATTTTCACCAGTGGTCAGACATACTTCCATCAGGGTGCTTCTAGCCATGGTTGCACATCAGAATTTAGAACTTGAGCAACTAGATGTGAAGACAGCTTTCTTACATGGAGAGTTGGAAGAGGAGATTTATATGACCCAACTAGAGGGGTTTCAATGTCCTGGTAAGGAAGACTATGTTTGCAAGTTGAAGAAGTCTTTATATGGGCTCAAGCAGTCTCCACGACAGTGGTATAAGAGGTTTGACAGTTATATGATTGAGTTAGGCTACAACAGAAGTCCGTATGATTGTTGTGTGTATCACAACGAGCGTGGTGATGGATTGAAGATTTATCTGGTTCTGTATGTAGATGACATGTTGATAGCTGCTAAGTCCAAGTCTGATATTATGAAGTTGAAAAACCTTCTCAGTGCTGAATTTGAGATGAAAGATTTGGGTGCTGCTCAGAAAATTTTGGGTATGGAGATTTATAGGGAAAGAGATAAAAATAAGCTTTTCTTGTCACAGAAAGGATATATTCAGAAGATATTGTCCAGGTTTGGGATGTCTTCAGCTAAGCCTATAGATACTCCTAGTGCTGCAAGTGTTCGTTTGTCTTCTGTACTTGCATCACAATCTGAAGCTGAGAAGGAATACATGTCTCGAGTCCCATATGCTAGTGTAGTAGGAAGTTTGATGTATGCTATGGTATGCACTAGGCCTGATCTTGCACATGTTGTGAGTGTTGTCAGTAGGTTCATGGGGCAACCTAGAAAGGAACATTGGCAAGCTGTGAAGAGGATTTTTCGTTACCTTAGAGGTACATCTGATATAGGTCTCGTTTATGGAAGTGATACAAAATGTTTAGTGACTGGTTATTCTGATTCTGACTATGCTGGGGATGTTGACAGTAGAAGGTCCATGACTGGTTATGTGTTTACCCTTGGTGGTTTTGTTGTTAGTTGGAAGGCAACCCTACAGCCTACAGTTACTTTGTCTACTACTGAGGCTGAGTATATGGCACTAACAGAAGCTGCTAAAGAAGCAATATGGTTGAAAGGACTAGTTGGTGACCTTGGTCTTCATCATGATCAGGCTGTTGTATATTGTGATAGTTTGAGTGCAATATGCTTAGCCAAGGATCAAGTTCATCATGAGAGGACTAAACATATAGATGTTAGATATCATTTCCTGAGAGATGAGAAGAGGATTAAGGTGATGAAAGTTGGGACAACTGATAACCCCGCTGATATGTTCACCAAGGCAGTCCCAAGTGGCAAGTTCCAACATTGTTTGGACTTGCTAAATGTTCTGAATTGCTAAGTGGTCCCTATGGGACCTTATGAAGCAGAGGGAGAATCTGGTGACTTTTTAAGTTGCATCTGGTACTTTTCTTTGGGTACATCTGGTTCATCTGTTATGTGTGAGAGAGTTCAAGTCAAGGTGGAGATTTGTTGATATGCCTTGAATCTGATATGAAGCGCTCCGAACGACCCAGTACGGGGGTCTCGCTGTATTCTGGGTCCAGGGGCGAAGCGCCCGGTGGGGGTTCGGGGGCAACGCCCCCTAAGCTAAATTATGTATAGGGATTAGATATGATATTTCCGTTTTGGGCTTTTATTTTTTGGGCCTATTATGTTAGGGTTAAGAGTGGTGCCATATATAAACCCTCTTAACCTATTCTTTGCCCTAATCTCTCTGTATTCTGAATACTCCTCACATAATAAGATCGTTCTCTCCCTCTGCCTGTGGACGTAGCTAACACACCGTTAGTGAACCACGTATATCTGTGTGTTGTTTCTCTTCGCCCTTTCGTTCTTGTTACGTTGTTACTGTTTTCGTCATAACAACCGAAACTTAATTGAGAAAAAAAAATCTTCACATTGAGTGCAATCATGTTAGAGAAACAAAGTAAACATGAATCACAAACCATGCTAGTTTAATTAGCTAGAATTCCATATAAGCAAGTCATGATTAAAGACTCGAATGAATCCTTCAACTTGACAACATTATTGTCATGGTATGATATGAAACATCCCTCCTCAGCAATATCGATCTCTCTTAAAGCTCCAACACTCACGACCTTGGAAATAATGGCTTTGATGTCTTCCATCTTCAAGAACAACACATTTCCATAACTAGTTTGAACGGCTAAGCTAGCTTAGTAGAGAGAATAAATGGAGTATTTTGCCCAGAGGTGTTTCAAATGTAGAGTACAAGATAAGAAGAATGCTGAGATAAATTCTTCTATAGAAATGGGTTAACTCCGATAACAAGAATAATCTCACACGGGACTCAAATGGACAAGAAAATTCACCCAATCTAGTACTTGCTTTGCTAGACAACAACTTAACTACCCAACACTTAGTCATAAATGCTGAAAAAGAGTCAACTAGCCTGAAAGTAATTCAAGTAACATATGGCTAAATTTATTTCCTAAGAAATTCACCGAGAAACTTCAATAGAACAAGGGATCTTACCAAAACTCACCTAAACTTCCTCAATCTGCAGCCATGGACCACCACAACCCACAACCGAGATGACGACGACGACGAGCTGCAACAACGACAAATGAACAAAAATTAGAAATTGGAGTTGGATGTGACTGCTTTGCGTGGTTGGGAACAAATCCTACAGTGTTGACGGCGACATGCTCTTGCTGGACTGAGCAAAAAGGGAGAGACAGTGAGAGAGGAAAGGGAAAGAGACGACAGGGGAAAGAGATTGCGAAGGTTTGAGGGTGGAGATTGAGAGAGAAGATGAATCGAGGGTTTGAGAGGGAGAGAGAGGAGAGACGAAGGGACGCACGTTGGTTATTTTTTCTCTTTTTTCCTTTTTCTTTAAACTAAAAAAAAATATTTTTTTTATTAATGACGCTTAAATAAAGTCATAGATTTATGACATTGAAAAAATGTCATAAATTTTCGAAAATACGAAAATCTTTGCTTTTTCCCTCCAAAAATGTTCATCCAGCCATTTATGACATTTTTTTCTCCCTTTCCTTTATTTGGTTTAGCTATGGGTGTCATAGAATGCCATTTTTGTAGTATTGTCAGAACTAAAACAAGTAGGACAAACAACTGTCCAACCAATGTAAGCAACAACTACCTTATCCAAGATGAAAATATAAAGGAAAAATAACGCTACCTAATTATGGTCCTTCCTCATGTGTCTCCTCTACATCACCATGGTCAAGACAATCCTCATAACCTGCATAATCTGGAAGTTGGGGGAGAAAGAGGGGAGGAGTCAGTACAGCTATGGGATTGGTAAGCAACCCCTACCTAACAACCAAGCAAACAACATGTTTTTCCTGCGCAAATAACATGTTTCTTAAAGTAGTAAACACAACAACATGCTCAAAAGCTAGTAAAATGAATGACTCTCCTAAGCCATAACTCATACATCACTCTATGCAACTCATTAACCACTCAAGCTCCACAAGCTCACTCAATGTTGATATTTGGAAGTTCTTTTGCAGAGAAATTAATGTTGAGCGTCTTCAGGGAGAAAAATCCATGATCCAGCAAAGCTGCGAGTAAAACTGGCCACGTGAGTTGCACGTGATTCATTAATGAGGTGGTGTTTCCAGTAGTGATCTTAGATTTAGGAAGCTTGGAGAGCGCTCCACGTGTAATATTTGACCTAATTAGGGTTGACTCCACTTTATAAAAGGAAGTGGCCATCTCAAGTCAATTCATTCCAAACTTTCCATCTTTGGAAGCCGAATAGAGGAGAAAACAATTGGAGATCTTAGAAGACCATCATCTATGAATTTCCTCAAGGAGAGCCATTCTTTCTTGAAGAGTTTGTAGTTATGGATACACTTAATCAGATTGTAGCGTGTATTGTTTCCAATTCCATGAACTAATTTACTTTAGGCGTTGGTTGAGATTATGTAATTTTCATTTTTTTATAATCTAGATATTCTTATTGATCCTTGAGCATCTTGATTACTTGTTGTTCTTAATTTCATTTTGTGCCTGCCTGACCACCCAGTATGAATAACTTCTCTTAGTTTCAGGGATGATTTAAGGGATGTGTGGCTTGTAATCACATTAGACCTTTATGTGTTGGTGAACGCCAGTAATTGAGCTAGGGATAGCCAGTTGCCTAATGTTTGATCGGTAGAACTTCATTGGAGTTGAAACCTATTCCAAAAAAATCCAGAGTTCCGGGAGGATCCTGCTGATAAGATTGCAAGAGATTGCCTGATCAATAAAATTGCTAGAGCATCTTTTAACAATTACAGAAATCTTAACCTATGCCTGTTTCCAATTTGTCTTCTTTATCCGTTTACATGTCTGTTGTTTTATTTCTTCTGTTCTAGCATTATTTCAAAATCAAACCAATTTATCACCATTGAAATCACTAAAAGACTAAGCAAAATAGGTAAAGTGAGTATGTTCAAGACCTCGTGGACACGATAAAATACTTATTACTTTCTGCATATTGTGTGCACTTGCATAGTATTCTAGAGTTAATTCATATCATATTTTTAACCACTCTAGAAGGAAACAATGCCCAATTTGTAAAAGCTCAATTAACTTTGGGTCGTTGTGTGTGAAATTAGATAGTTCTACCGTGGTTGAGGAAGGCCAATTATTGAAGTTATATAGGTCAAGATTTTTTTAAGCCAAGGTAAGTGACCTTACTACTGAAATGCTTAGGCTAAGTTGGGAACTGCGTGCTGATAGCATAGGTTTCTTATGTGAATTTTTCATGTTTGTGATCTATGCTATAGAAATTATAATGTGCTTATGAACATATTAATTGATTGAGAAGAACCTATGTTATTATGGTGCTTTTACATGAATGAGGATAATGTACATGAGAGGAAAATGATTTATGATGCATTCATGAATGTGTGATGAATTTTTGTGGGACCTCATGCACATATATGTATTCATGAAATTATAGATGTTGCATGACAATTACCCTTAGAGGAAATCGATGTACATCTAGAAGAGTCTAAGGTATTTATAGGCGAGACTTGACTCTAACTAATTGGGTGCCAACTGACCGTTAGATGGGTGCAGTCTCTAGAGGATGCCTACTATACCTTCTAGTTGGAAGAGGAATAGAGGAAATTGGGTTAATTGTTCATGTATGGCCATAGAGGAAGTGTTGTATTTAAGAGGAAAAAGAATAGGTCCCACTAGAAATGCATGAACATGAGCACTAAAGAAACATGAACCATGATGTATGTGATTGTATATCCCAAACCCACTAGTGGGGTTACTTACTGAGTATTTTAAATACTTATTCTTTCCATGAATATTTTCTTTTAGGTAAAGGCAAAAGCATCCTAAGCGATTAACAGAGTTTGTTGGAGAGTCATGAGAGACTAGAAACCATGACATCATTTTTTTTTTACTTCCGCTTTATGATCTTATTTGCATTCTTTTAGCTTAATGAACCTTGTTTTGAGAACTTTTAGGGGCCACGATTATCTCGGTTTAGATTTTTTTTTATTGAGAACTATTGATGTTTCTAAATATGGGATCCCTACCGTGTTGAAGTTTTACTCGTCTTTAAAGTTTATGTTTAAAACTATTTCTTTTACTTTATATAAGGCCTCCATAACATGCATGTAGTAACGACCATAGTGAGTCCATTATAGAAGTCAGGTCGTTACAATTTGTACCCAGGATCACAATGCTCTCTACGGAGCTCGGTGTTCAACCTTTGATCATTGATACCCAAGGCCTCGTACTGTGCATCGCCCCTTGGCCATTTGTACCCAAGGTGCACCGATAACTTAGCAACGTATTGGCCATTTCCCAGGCGCACCAATACTTGCTTTCTAGACTCATCACACCGACCCTTGACCATTTGTACCTAAGGCCTCGATGCTTCTCTTTCAACCAATGGTGACACGCCACCCCTCGACCATTTGATAGCGAGCATAACTAGCTAGTTTCCCCTAATTAATTTAGCTAGTCTTTTATGACTTATTGGCGAAAATTATGCATTTATGTGTTATATTTGTAGGAAATATAAATTGGAGCCAAATGGATGTTCGGGATGCGAAAAGAGGTCAACATAATGAAAAAGAATAAAAGTTGGAAGATTGAGAATAGGGCCATCCGCAGACCAGCGTCGGGACGCTGCTCTTTGAGCGTCTCGACACTGCCTTTCCTTTTCTGAAATAGGTGGCAACAGGTCACAGCGTTGAGACGTTGTGACCCTAGCGTCTCGACGCTCTCAGTTATTCCAAATCAGATTATGCGATCAGGCGGTAGCGTCGTGACGCTACGACCAATTTTTAACCTATTTATATGTTGCGATTAGGGTTAATTAGGGGACTTCGTTTGGACACTTTGGAGCCGTAAAAAAGAGAGAAAGAGAGCTGTGGAAGCGGAATCAAGTGGAGGAAGAGTGGATTTGAAGGCTTTGTTTGAGGGGATCGTGACAGGGACATGCGGTCTCGGCATCCTCAGCGTTTACTTCTCTTTTTCCTTTTCTTTAGTAGTTTTTATGGCTTATTTAGACTTAGTGTATATCGTAACACGGATTATGTGTAGCTAAGTTTAATTCTTAGAGATTGATGTAGTCGTTGGGCACTTTATGGATTGAATGTATGGATTTTTTGTTATTGATTCATTTATGCATAATGTATGTTTAATGCTTTCAATTTACCGCCCATGAATTGATTGTTGTTTGTGCTTAAATCTAACTCGGGAGAGAGGATTTAACTTAGAACTCATTATGCATAACTAGGATTTAGCTAGAGATCGAGAGATAATAGTTAATCTTAGAAATTGTTAAAAAGGATAACCTTAATGCCTTGCATGTTTAATGAACTTAGATAGGGATATCGGGTTCATTGCATGTGGGAGAATCATGTATGCTCGGGAGAGATATGTGTGAGTTTGGTATTCCAAGATTTATGAATCATAGCATGTCATTAATCCATTAATTAATCCATAATCCCAGTTGGTGAAATCAAATCCCTGAGACCGTTGTTTCCATTAGATTGTCAATCTTTGCTATTGTTTTGTGTTTGATTTACTTTCATTCTCACTTAGTTTGGTTCCCTAAATAAAATTGGGCAAGAGTATTTCGGTAATTGAAATTGAGTAGAAACCCAATCCAGAGGACGACATTCGAATTTCACATTCACTATATTATAACTTGACTCGTACACTTGCGGTTAGCAATTTGCACATCACCATTTGTACCCACGGTGCACTGACATTCACCCAACTTGCCTTTCTTTCACATTTAGGTCCATGACCTCTTATCTCACATCTATCTAGAATGCATATGCCCTGCAACATGCTTCTAGACTCATGTACTATGCCCACCAAGCATATATATACAACAACATAAACTCACTCAATGCATAACTCATAAACTCACAATAGTACTAGCATGCTTTACATCCAAACATCACAACAACACAATTCATGCTTTTCAGAACTTACATGTATATATAAATATAGAAGCAAGAAGCAATTTTCATGAAGACATAAATATGGAAGCAAAAAGTTGGAAACAATTATAAAGCGAGTAGCAAACAACGTGCATCATGCAATCAAACAGACTCCATCAGTTCAAAACTACTTGCTTATAGCGCTCCTAAAAGTTCAACAGAACCAACCAGAAGAGCTTAAAGAGCCCAAACTACAAGCAAGGACTTATAAGGGTTAGAAATTGATTTACAACACCTAAACGACTTAACAAAGGAAATAGAGGGTACTGGAGTTTATCTCGCACTTTCTTGCTGCAATATTGCGAGAAAAATTCTAGTACTTCAAAAGAACCATTTCTTGAGTTTATCTTGCATTTTCTTGCTGCGAGATGTTGCAAGAAAAAATCCAGTACTTCAAAGAACCATTCATATAGCTTATCTTACACTTTCTTGTTGTGAGATTGATTCATATAATTTGAAAGTATGACAAAAATCTAACTCCTTTAATACATTGGATATTAGTGTAAAATAGGAAGGCCAACTTTTTACTAGAGTATGGCATGTTTTTCTGTCATGAATTATTTGAAGTATTTATTGATAAATACACTGCAATCCTAAATTGAAGCATGGAGAATTCATGGAACTCTTGTCATGAATTATCCCTACAAATGTTTGAAAGTAAATTAAGATCGACACGAGAGAACGAAGAATATATAATAAAAAGTCATGGAGAATTCATGGAACTCTTGTCTCTCTTAGGACTCCGAATTTGTTGAAGTTTCAATGGTCATGTTTAAGTATTTTGCATAGTGCTATGTATCCCTCAAAGCAATTTGCAAAAAATTGAACAACATTAATTCCTACTCAATTATACACGACACAATGACTTGAAAAATGAACAACATTAGCCATGTTTAAGCATTATTGTCTTCCAATGTCTCACACTTGCAAGACAATGCGAGAAATTATGTAGTCAAGCAACCGACCAACCAAAAATTCATAGATAAACCCAAACAATCTCAAACAATAATAAGAAATGTGAAACAAAACCAAAGAAGAAGAAAATTTATCCTAGTGATAGATTTTGAGCATTGTGTTTTTTGTCTTCCAACGTCGTGCACTTGCAAGACAATGCGAGAAATAATTTAGTCAAGCAATCAACCAACAAACATTTCATAGATAAGCATATCCCAAACAATCCCAAACAACAATAAGAAAGGTGAAACAAAACCCAAGAAGAAGAAAATTTGTCATCGTTAACGATTTTAAACATTATGTTTTTTGTCTTCAAATGTCTCTTACAAGACAATGCGAGAAATTTAGTCAAGCAAGCAATCGACGAACAATTCATAGACAAACATTACAAACAACAATAAGAAAGCAAAACAAAATCAAAGAACATTATGTTTTTTGTCTTCAAATGTCTCTTACAAGACAATGCGAGAAATTTAGTCAAGCAAGCAATCGACGAACAATTCATAGACAAACATTACAAACAACAATAAGAAAGCAAAACAAAATCAAAGAATAAATAATAGTTGGATTGCAATGGGTTCTTATAACCAGTGTATTAAATATCGATCGAAATGTCTAGTTGGATTGCAATGGGTTCTTATAACCAGTGTATTAAATATCCGTTAATCCTTGAATTTCGAAATAATACAATACAGAAAGAAAATAAAAAGAATCCAAGCATCCCGATATATCGGAGTAGGGTAAAAATCGTTTTTACCCTAATATCATCGACAATTTCGAAATTTCGAAACATATCGAAATTTTGGGGAAATTTAAACGAAATTTCGGAAAGAAACAAAATTTTTTAACTTATTCAGGCCCATTTCCAGAGGCCCAATACAACCATACAGCAAGTAGTAAAAGTATCTGGATGGGGACTGGGGAGAAGTACATATATATAGGAAGAAAATTTACTTCAGCCATATACTTTACCGATGTGGGACGGACAACTACACACCATCTCATTCTCTCCTCTTTCCGACTTTCCCTCCACCTTCTCGTACACGTTTTTTTCTTTTTTTTAGTACAACGTCCTCTTACTTATTCTTCTTGGTTTCACCTTATAGTTTGTATAATTTAGTTTTTTTTAATAAAGTAAAATGTGAATTTTTATGTCTTTGTGTTATAGGTATATATTTTATTTTTAATCTTTTCAAAAAAAAAAATATTTTGTTTTTAATTAAGTAACAATACTTCATACCTATTTAGGTTGAGTAATTATTTATGATCTAATTAAACTACAATAATATTCTTATTAAAAATGGTTAACTATAGTTTCATTAACTCTCATCTAATAATTCAAACAATTTTCATCCATCTCCATAAAATTTCTTAAACTTTCGTTGAATTGAAATCTTAATATAAAAATTATATATATTTTAGATATGACAGTTAAATTGATCAATTATTGTATAATTGAATCACAATTAAAGTTTTATGAAATAATTCAAACAATTTTATTTTATTTCCATATTTTTCAAAATTCCTATAACATTTTCATCTAAATATTGTCTTAGTTTTTAGATACGATAATTAAAATTGGTCAATTATAGTCTAGTTAAGCCACAATTATATTGAAATATTGATAAAAAAATATTGCTATCTCAATATAAATATTATATATAGTTTTTAGATGATGGTTAAAAATGATCAACTATTGTATAATTAAGCCACAATTAATGTCTCATTCAATAATTCAAACAAGTTTTTATCAAACAATAAAAATAAATAAATAATTTTTACAAGATTTATCAATTTCCACAATTTTTTTTTTCAAAATTCCTACATACATCAACATTTCCCTCCATATTTTCATATTCTTTTCAAAATTACTGCACATATCGATATTTGAATTGACAATTCCATTTAAATATCATCTTACTTCTTAGATATGATGATAAAAAATGATCAATTATAGTCTAATTAAGCCACAATTAAAGTTTCATTAACTAATTCAAATAATTTCCATCAATTTCCACAATTTCCGTAAATTTTCCCAAAATGTCTCTCGACATTTCCAACATTTCCATAAAATCTGGACCTCGACATTTCCATCGACATCGACATTTTAAACCTTGCTTATAACCAAGTGGAAACGCCAAGCACTACTCTCATGTGCAATTATATTTACAACCAATTTTTAAGTCAAGAGATGTGCAATTATATTAACGTGAGACATAAAGGATATCTACCCTACCCTTATCATCTTCAGTTCATTCATTCAGGTTTCCATGGCGACGTCTTTCTCCTCCACCACTTCTGTCCGTTCCGTCTTCCAACCCAAACAAAACCCCCCTCCCAAAGCCCTCCTCTCGTTCCGAGGTACGTCAATCTTCAACCCAAGAATCGAATCGCTTTTTCTTAGTTTCTTTATCGGTGATTTCTTCATCCCCCGATGGGTTTCCTTCTAGATTATAATGGAGGGTTAAATTGCGCCAAATGCGGTTCCAGTACGGTGCATCTCTGTTCATGGAAGTCAGCTTCCAACTTCCTCAGCCTCAACCGGCATGCCCTACTGCTCTCTACCCAACTCTTTGTTTCTGGGAATCTGTTGAAAAGCAGGCAAAGCTATTTCTTTTATTTCATTTACTTTCTTACTGTTCTTCTGGCGCTGTGCCATGTGAATTTGTGTAAATTGTACACCCTCTGACAAGTGGTAATATATTTTGCATTTGGATTCGTCATTGCCTTATTGCTCCGTGAAGTTTACTGTGGTGGCTTTTCAGTTGTGTTGACATTCTTCTTCCCCTCCTTTTTTTTTGCCCATGCAATTTTCAGAAGAGGAGTCGTGAGAGCTGCAACTATCGAAGAAATTGAAGCGGAGAAGACATTGATTGAGAAAGATGTAGTAAGTTCATATGTTCATTGATTTGGAGGCTTGCTGTGTTTTTTAATCAAGTAATCTAAGGTTAGGAAAATTTTTGCGAATTACCATTGAATTACTTTCCAGAGAGCAAGGATGGAAAAGACTATAGATACTGTTCGGTCTAGTTTCAGCTCAATAAGGACTGGCAGAGCAAATCCTGCAATGCTTGATAAGATTGAGGTATATGCTAATTCTTAAACTCAGGTCGTTGGTGGATAGATGTCTACTTAGAACATTTATTTTTTCAAACTATCAGATGAGTATCCTGCCAATCATATCACTACCATACAAAAATTTGTCGCTTTTTCATGATTTTCCAGGTGGAGTATTACGGCAGTCCAGTTAGCCTGAAGAGCATTGCCCAAATTAGTACACCTGATGCAAGCTCTCTCTTGGTCCAACCATATGATAAATCCAGGTGCTCCATGTGCCAGTTGGCTGAGTTGAATATATTTGGAAACCTTTTGGGATATGCTGGTCATTTGGTGTACCTTTTCCTTATAGAAAACAAGCACTTTACGGATTAAGCTTTTCCAAATTCCTGTTATTTTAGAATCACGAAGGGGTAAATATAAAACAAAAGGACAAGTTTTCTTCGACACCATACCTTTTACTCTAAACCCTTGAATATCGAGGATCTTCGTCAATCCTTTATTCATTTGAAACCTGTAGTTACTAGTCTTAGCTTGCTTTTCTTACCTACTTAATGCTTCAGAATTTTGTCATTGTAATTCCTGTTTTTCTGAGAAAAAGGTTTCAGACGTTCAGTTGGAGCTTTTAGATCTTCTCTAATCTTGAGTCTGTGACTTCATTGGTTGAAACTGCTATGGACATAACCATCCTATTATTATTAGCTATAGAATGACGTCATCCAGCTGTACAGTGTAATGCATTTGTATAATGTCTCTTGGCAATCAGCATTAACTCTTAACGAGTCATCATCTTCAGCTTGAAGTCCATAGAGAAGGCCATAGTCAACTCTGACTTGGGATTGACTCCAAACAATGATGGAGAAGTCATACGGTTGACTCTCCCTCAACTCACATCCGAAAGAAGAAAGGTTATTTCCTTTGCGTTTGCTAACATTTTTGAACAAGATGTACCATAAAGGCTTTTCTTTTTTTGCACTGTTTAATGCTTTGCCAATTGTCATAAAGTCATAAATACATTGTGTAGAATTATTTTTTTTCTGCATTGTCGTTTACATGTTCATCTTAAGCTTGAGTTCTACAGTTCCCCTTTCAGTCTTCTGATATTATTGTGAGAGAAGTTCTCTGCGATTATGCCTTGCAGAACATTGCTGTAAAACTCGTGGTTCTGTGCCTATGCATGAACACACTCACTTCCAAGTTCCATTATTTAAAACATCTACCTTTTTAAGATTAGAGTAGGTGGTGAGGTGAATGTTATATTTTTTACTTCACCATGAAAACCACCTCTCAGAACCATGTTTTCTATTCCACAAAAATAAGGGTTCTGTTAAATTGATTTCTTAGTTCTGTTTCTTAATACTTGTTTAAATTTTTGAAAAATTGTAAACTTTTTTTTGGGTCATTCCATTCCCTAAGAAAAGTTTATAATTATGCCCTTAGTTTTGAACTGTATGTGTATCTACCTTCTTTTACTATTTTTATAAACTTTTTTGTTTTGTGAGAACTAAATGATGTAGTAAAATGTTCATATTCTCATGGTCAAACTTGTATGGAGTTTTTGAACCATTGGAGGACTGGAAAGAAATCGTTTTATATTTTTTTAGGGATTGAATTGAGCACAATTTCAATATGTTGGAATGTGTTTGACACTAGTGGAAAGTTACACATCACTGGCAATTGAATGTGGATGAAAAGAGCAGAGCCAGGAATTTTTATAGGGGAGGTGCACAATTTTACATTCTAACTTTTTATTCATATGATCTTTCAATTTTGAAAATTTGGGGGCAAATTATGAAGAAACTTCTAAAATCTTAACTTTCCAATATAATTATTTTAATCTAGATTGTCCCTCCTTCCTTTTTTGCTCCGCCTCTGTGGGTGATGATATATTTGCATACTTTTTTTTTTTTTTTTGATAAATATATATATTTTTTTTGCATACTTTACATTGTAGGAATTGTCAAAAGTTGTTGCGAAGCAGGCAGAGGAAGGGAAGGTATGGTTTCATTTTTTGCTTTATTGGAAAGGGATGGGCGTGGAAATAGATTGAGATATATGTCCTGATGCGGATTTCTATGAGTTTCTACTTTAAGATGTTTTGGATCGATGCTTAAACAGCTACTGATCATGAACTCTTGGATGACATCCTGCATCTTCCTGTTTACAGGTGGCAGTTAGGAATATAAGAAGAGATGCTCTAAAAGCTTATGAAAAACTAGAAAAGGTCAGCAAAGCATACATCATTATATCTTAGGGCATGTTTAGGAGTGATTTTGGAATAACCAAAACCGCTTTTGTCACCCTTCTACCAAACATGCCTGATGCCCTTAATCTTATGGTGCTTGCTTTTCTTCCACTTGTAATTTCTGTTGATCTGCCTTCCCAAGAGCAAGCTCCTACCTCTCTTGTATAGTTTTACTTCATACTCTGCTTTCCTTAATGTTTTTTATTTTTCTGTCAGGAGAAAAAGCTTTCGGAAGATAATGTTAAGGACTTGTCAAGTGATTTGCAGGTTAATTGTTGCTTCTGTTAGCTCAGTTACTTAGAGCTTTTGGTCTTAAATCAATTATTTTCAATTAAAGGGCCAGAGAGAAATGGAGAATGTAATTCCTGCAGAAAGCATCAAAAACCTTGTATCTGTTCTACTCAATTTTCCTTGATCACCAGTTGTGAAACCTGATGTATTCATTGTATACAATGGTCAATAGTTACATCCTCAATTTTAAGGCATCCAGCATATTACCAGGCTTGAATTCCAAGACTGTCATTGACTTTGTTGTAGTCATTCAATGTTTAATTTATATATCAGGGGTTTTATTTCTCCCATGTCTGTGTAATCGAGCTTTGTTTTGATTCTCTCTAAGTTAAGATGATTTGTTCGTGCAGAAACTGACTGATGACTATATGAAGAAGATTGATGTCATATACAAGCAGAAAGAGAAGGTATGGTCCATCTCCACTCCACTGAACTCTCTTTTGGTATCAGAACTATTCTTAAAGATTATATTCCATTATGAATCTGAACACGAATATTGCTAGGATTTGATTTAGGATCTTCATCTCACGAGTACCACTGAACTTATTTTATAGCCACAATATTTTTCCACTGTTGTTGCAAATTAGTAACATCATGAGCATGACAATGAACATGAGATTCAGCGCATTTGCCAATGGTATTTCAGGAGTTGTTGAAGGTGTGACCAAAAGCAAATGGTAGAGCTCCCCCTTTTGATTTCTGTCAAATATCAAATCCTTGGTTACTTTTTGCCCCCTCAGTAGAGTTTTGATGTTATTGTAAAAGTGTAAAAGTGTAAAAGTGTAAGAGGGAACAGGGTCATGTTGGAGAGATTGGAGTTGATGAAAACAAAACAAAAGAATCAATCAATCAGATATGATGACTGTAGCAGTTAGCAGTGTTTTAAAATCTAAAGTTGTGCTCAGATTTGGCTTTTTTACATGTCCTTTAACCTTAAACTTTAGTAATACTAATACATACATAAGATAATTCAAACTATAAAAGGCATTACCAGTTTTCAAATCAAAACACATCTTCATGATGTCATTGTCTTAATTCCAAAAGCAAGTTTGTTTGTCCAGAATCTAGGATCTTCCAAACTGCCCATCTAATGCATCCTATTTGTATCTTTTTAGTTTTTACAATAATATTTATTTATTTATTTATTTGAAGAACATAACGTGTTTTGACATATTAAAATACTCGACTAATCCTGTCAATGTTAAGAACTAGGGTTCACTATATAGTTAGACCAAATTGAAATCGGAATTTCACAGATGTCTAGTTTTGAAAAAATTATTGGCTTTCACAGATTTCACAGATGTCATTATAGAGGTTAATTTACATGCTTGACTTACATTATAGTTAAATCTATTAAATAAAATGTTTAATTAAAATAATTCTTGGCAATCCAAATGATTTTCTAAAACATCTCCCTCCATAATCATTTCCTATTATTAATCTCTTTACCTTCTATCTCCAAAATTTGTTACTCTTCAAGTCACTCAAGATTTACTTCCAAACAGTATCTCACATTTACCATTTTTAAAAAGATTTGCAAATATGAAAAAAAAAAAACTTTAAAATAAGATTTCGTTGTTCCTGGATTACCTTTACGGTCTATCAGAAGTCTATCAATGATAGAGTCTTACTGTTGGCCGACTTCATTCACAACCAAGTTTATCAGTGACAAATTTTTATCATTGATTGAAGTTTATCGATGATAAAGTAATGTATAGTCTATCTCCTCTATCAATCCTACATTTTTTTTTTTTATCGTTTAGTGGCCTGTATTTTGTTCATGATTTTTCACCGTAAATTCATTTAAATATTAAAGTCTATCACCGATAAATTGATATTGAAATCTATGATGATAGACTAATATTGAAACTTACCGCTGATATATTAAAATATATCAAGTGATTTTTTTTTCTCTTTCTCTTGCATTAATTTCAAATTATGTTATTAAGGTCTATCATCACATAAGGCTGACTTCAATCACATATAAAAAGACGTTGAAGGCAAATGGAGGAGTGTAAGTGAGATACTTAATGATAGTGTTGGAGTACATATATTGAAGTCTATCATCAATTAGGACGCTAATTCAGTTAGATATTAAAGTCTCTATCATTGATAGACTAATATTTCTCTTTCTATCACGTATAGATTTCACTGTCAATGGTAGCCTATCATCTAAACATCAAAATAATACAATATTTTTTTAAAATATATTTTCGTTTATTGAAGTGTATCACTGATAGACTTCAATCGCAACATATGTAGTCTCCCTCTTGTACAAGTCTATCAATTATAGACTACATGTGTTGTGATTGAAATCTATAAGGAATAGACTACAATAAAAAATGAAAATATCTTTTTAAAATATTGTAGACTATCATAATTGCAAGTATTTCTGATAGGCTATTCATGATAGCAATATTTAACTGATATGCTACATGCATTATTGTGATTGAAGTCTATGAGTGATAGGCTTCTAACATGGTACTAATTGATCACAACACATGTAGTATATCAATGTTAGACTACTTCACCGATATACTAGTACAACAAATTATGGTCGAAGTCTATCAATGATACACTTCTATCACCGTTAGATTTCAGTCACAATTGTAGTCTATCAGTAATAAACTCTTATTAAGAGAAGTTTTTAGTCTTTTTACATGGACAGTTTATTATTATTACTTTTTTTTTGGTCATATTTACAAATAGTTAGTTTGCTACTATTGCAATTATTTTGGTTGATTTTGCTATATTTGCAACTACCTTGTTTTCCGTTTATGATTTTTGAAAATTAAGCTTATTAAACACTACTTCAACCTATAAAAAAAAAATTCAAAATTTTGTTTTTATTTTTAGAATTTGGTTAAAAATTCAAACGTGTTAATATTAAATATGAGAATCATGGTTAGGAAATGGGAAGGAAAAAATAAAATTATTATATTATTATATTCTGTTTTTTTTTTTTTTTTTTTTCAAAATAAAATTTATAGTTGTTTATCATAAATTCCTTAAGTTCTAACACTACATTGTTTAGCGAATTGCAGCGCACAGTCCGACCATATGAATATTATTATATTCTGTTTTTTTTTTTTTTTTTTTTCAAAATAAAATTTATAGTTGTTTATCATAAATTCCTTAAGTTCTAACACTACATTGTTTAGGCGTTTCACAATTGTTTGACAGAGTGAAAAGAAGCGTGGAATATACAGAAGAGCTGAATTACTCAACTTGTGAATCACGTTATTTGGGTAAGTTGATAGAATTACAATGAGAATACATACACAAAAGTAATTGTCCAAAGAATGGTCTCAAGCAGCTACTGCAACTTTTAGGGACTCGAGTATCTTATCATCCAACTCAAACTTTATAGCTTTCTTGTCTCTACCAATCTTCACGTACTCTTCAAAACGCTCCTTCAAATCTTCAGGAAGATTTGTGGTACCTTTCCACCCTAAAATATCCTCGGCTGCTCTTGGCTCTGCATAGAAATGCTGCAGAAAACAATGTCTTAAATTGATGTCAAACATTTTTTTTCTAAATCTTCTATGTTTATCCATTGAAGTAGTAAAGAAACTTCACCATATTCCTGAAAGGAAAAGCCTTCTTTGCATCAATTCCAACTGCTTTTGGATCATAATGCACAATGTTGACCGAACGCCCTGCCGCTTGAGCACATAGCTTGGCCATACCATCAAGAGTCACGGCCCGATCGCTTACGCAGTTGAATATGTTAGAGTGTGCTTCATCTGCCTTCTCTACTGCTAGTGTCAACATGGAAGACAAGTCCCTGGCATGAGCGATGTTCGTCAGCTGCATCCCAGAGCCTGGAATTGGAACGGGCCTGTCCCGGACGATTCCTGCATTGAATATTTATCAAGTTCGTGACCTCATCAGTCAAATTTAGAAGTCTAAATACTTATGGGTTTAGAAAGATGTATGCTCTTACGATCAAAGAACCACTCTTCACAATCCTTGTTGTTGCCGGATCCAATCATGTACTGTGGACGGAAAATAGCCCAGCTGCCGAAAACCTCTGCAATATATTCTTCAACACCAACATGACCAGCATTGGCTTTAACAGTATCCTGCCATAATAATTAAGCAGATTTATTTATTATCATTCTGAAAGTGTTTGCTTTCTTGGCTGATAAAATGTACTCAATCTATCTACTATGCAGATACATCAAAATGAAAGTATAACGTTTACCCCTTCAACATGAGGAGGCTCATCAGTTGGCTTATAAATTCCAGCACTGCTGATAAATAGAAACTGCTTCACACCAGAGCTCTTTGCCCAATCAATGACAGGCCTGCATCAAAGCATACGCAGCTTAGATTGAATTTTAGTATGATTCTAGTTGATCTACGGTTTAAATCTTCTCACCTTACTGAAATCTCTGTAAAAAAGAGTAACCTTCATGATTCAGTTTGTATGGCATATGAATTTCATCCCTTATAAACAGATATTTTGTTTTTGAAAGATAAATTACGTTTATTATTTTTCTTGGGCATGGTATGCCCTTGTTTAAAAAAAAAGTGGATTGAACTCAACAAAACAAGAAACCTACCACATTCTTAAATGTTCTACAGCATAAACAATTAACAAATAATCCACAGGAAAGCATGAGAAGTAGTAGGACTATGAAGATTTTGTTGCAGAAGCTGAAGCCACAAACCTCACTGTGTCAATATCCTTGCCATTGTTATCTAATACCACATCAAATGATGCTCCTGCCACAACCTTCCCAACTTCTGCTGGATCCCCCCACACCGTCTTGCCTCCAGCACTCACAATTTCCTAAAGAACATTCAGAAACACACAGATAGTTAAAAGACAATCCAAGAAATTTGCATTAACGGCCACTCATTTCGAGCTCCATATCAGAGTACATTATAACAGAAAAGAAGTCTTGAAAAAAGAAACTTTGAAATTACTACTAACTGAGAATCTGTTAAATGGAGGCTTCTTCATCTTGTCTGAACCCTCTTCACCGACAGTCAAAATTGTGACTTCATGGCCGGAACCCAGAAGCTGTTTTGCAAAATAGAAGCCAATTATTGCATGTCCACCGCTGTTTGTGTTGACAATCAAGACCTTTTTTTTCTCAGCAGAGCTAGCCCTGACACTGAAGGAGCAAACATTGGAGGGTCTGGAAGTGGAAGGGTAAGAGAGAAAAGAATGGGAAATGGAGAAAGAGGATGAAAGAGCAGAAGGGTGAGAGAGTGATAGACGAGGAAGACAAGGAGAAAGAGAAGGTGTAAGATGGATGGAGGGCTTAGACGAGAAGAGGGAAGATGAAGAAGCAAGAGCAGCCATGGAATCAACAAATTTTTGTGTTACTAGATGAATGAATTGAAGATGATAAGAGGCAAATGGTTACAAGTTAAGAAGTAGGACACGTGTTCAATAAAGAATGGGTTAACTTGGGTTGACAAGATAATCCAATTGGAGGTCAAACGAACAGGAAAACTCACCCAATCTAGTAATTTCTTTGCTGAACAGCAGATTAAGACAAGTTACTGTCCAGCAAATTTAACTTGTCAAAGAAAACACCCAAAGCCTCAATCGGACAAAAGACAGCTCCGGAACTCACCAAAATCTATCTTTCTCGAACCAAACTGCAAGCATTGAGCTGCTGGCCGACAATGTGACGCCGGCAAGACTGACGGCGACGACAAGGAACAACGGCGGCAGCTTGGGTTGCGATTTCGTGGGTTAGGGGCAGAAGAAAACGCAGCTGCGGCGGCTTCAGGTTGCGACTGACAGAACACGGCGGCGGCGGAGCTCTGTGTCGTCGTCGGAGTCCGGCAGGGTCAGGGTCGAGCGGCGCAGGAGAGAGATACGGCTGGGGGGAGGGTTTTTTTTTTTTTAAATAATAAATATAAATATATTTTCTAGGGTTTTCTTGGCCTTCAACAAGAGGTCAATATTTCCCTTCAATTTCTTAAATAAAATAACTCAAATAAAATAGACCTGGAGAATAATTCTACAAATTCCAATAAAAAAAATTAGGGAAAAATACACTTTTGGTCCCTGAGGTTTGGGTTAAGTTACAGTTTGGTCCTAAGAAGCACGGACACGGACACGGGACACGGACACGGATACGACAGGACACGGCGATACGCCAATTTCTAAAAAACGAAGATACGGATACGTTGAGGATACGCTGTTTTTTTTTTTTTTTTTTTAGTATATATATAAATTTAACATAAGAATACTAAAAGTATACCACTAAAAACATGAAACATCAAATATCAAATCAATTAAGATTTGAGAATAACACAAAATACATTAAGTTAACCAACATTCTTGATTCAACCAAGTTACAAACACAAAGTTTCAAATACAAACAAAGAAATGAAAAACAAAGTTCCATAGAAAAAACTACTAAAGTCATCCTCTCAAGTCTCAAATCTCCATTACATCATCATCTTTATTACCATCATCTTCATCAAAAACCCCAGCCTCCAAATCTGGTTCATCCAAAGATAGATTAGCAACTTCAAGCATGCCAATATCTTCAAAAGAATCAAAAGCATCTCCAGCAATATCCCATAACTTAGTCTCCCCTTTTAAATACTCTGGAGTTCTTCTTGACAAAAGACGAAGATTACTGTGGATAAATACCAGATCTTCTGCACGTCGAGGTGTCCTTTTGTTCCTTTTGATGGAGTTAATAAAAGAATATGTACTCCAATTTCTCTCACAACACGAAGAGGAGGAAGGTTGCTTAAGTACTTTAAAAGCAATTGATTGAAGCATTGGTGCATAGACACCATGAGTTGCCCACCAACTTACAGGATCGATAGTATACCGCTCTGCAATGGAGTCATATTCAGCAAAATCTCCCGTTCTCGTTGAAAACTGAGCAAATTCAATGTTCACTTTGGCACGATCTTCAGGATTACTAAAATATTTCTTAAGACACTTCATTCTCTCTCGAGTTAGTTCTACATCTTGATGTGGAGCCACTCGATTAGGATCCTGAGAAAGCCATTCTTGACTATAGTACCTAAATATAAGTTTTAAAAAAGTATTAAACTCTTAAAAAAAAAAAATAAACTATAACTATAACATTTTGAATGAAGATTTGATAGAAATTAAGTACCTTGGATTCAAAGAATGTGCTAAACAATGAAGTGGAGTATTATTCTTGTTCCAACGATCAATGAGAATGTTATGCACCACATCGTAGAAAGAAGATTGTTCACTTGGTTGCAATCCTTCATGTCTATAAATGGCTGACTTCACCTTTTCAATCATTGTATCCCACATATCATACACCAAATGTAGACAAGGTGTGTCTGTATCACAAGCCCTAATCATGTCATATATAGGTGAAGTGAAGGAAATAATATAACCAATCTTGTCCCACCATATGTCATCAAGCACCAACTCCTTTACATGTCTTGCCTTTCCCACATCATCTTCTCTATAACTTGCCCATTCCTCACTGATGACCATAGCTTGTAAACCACCCTTAATAAGTTTAAACCTCTTCAACATAATGATGACGGATGCAAAACGTGTTTCAGCTATAGAAAGCAATTTGAGAGATACAAATTCATTAAACATGGCAAGCCTCATGGAATGATTCATAATAAAATTTTTCACTACCATAACATCACCAGCAATATCAGATATCCAACTACATTCCTCATATACTAGTTGGTTGTTCTCAACATTCTTGGCAGCACATATGTTCTTCAAGGCAAGATTTAGAGTATGCACTACACAAGGTGTCCATGTAATCTTTGGAAATTGTGCTTCAATAATTTGCCCTGCACCTTTGCAATTAGGAGCATTATCTGTTATCACCTGAATCACATTTTCATGACCAACTTCGTTAATCACTTCCTTCATCAAATTTGCTATGAAATACTTATCTTTGGTTTCACCAGAACAATCCACTGCCTTGAGAAACATTGGTTTTCCATCAGAAATTGCCATGAAATTAATCAAAGGTCTTCTTTGTGAGTCACTCCATCCATCACTCACAATACTCACCCCCTTTGAAATCCATTCATTTCTAATCGGAATCAATAATCTTTCAATATTTGCTTTCTCTTGCTGGAGAAGACTTGTCCTCAACAAGTTATATCCTGGAGGCACATATCCACTCAACATATGGTTTGCAGCATAAGTAAAGGCACCTATAAAATGTGGATTCCTTGCTAAATGAAAAGGCAAGCCAGCAGAGTAAAACATTCGAGCAATAAGTGCATGTAATTGGTCTCGTGATGTCTTGTTGAATGATTTTTCAAGTGCACTTATACTACCACTAGGTCCGCTACCTTTTCTTTTCTTTTGCTCACTTGTAATAGGGGAATTACTAACATTAACACCACCAATATTTATCACTGAAGGCGTAGGTGGTAAAGGAATATTTTTTGGAGCCTTTCTTTCCATTCGAGCTTTGGCCTCATCTTCCAATTTTTCCATTTCGGCAATATCTTTAGGAGTCACCTTCAAACATACTCCAATTCCTTGATTACTTATCTTCAACAAATGAGCCCTAACTCTTGTGTAAGAGCTCTTCTTAAAGACATGACAAAAATTGCATTGCCATAAAAAATTTCCACCCCCACCACTCAATTTTTCAATTTTAGTCACATATTGCCACAAGGGTTTTGAATCATCTTCAACATTAGTGGAGGTTGAGCTTATGGAAGGATTTGATGATTCACAATGGCTAGAAGATGACATTGACATCCTAATAAAAAAAAATAAATTTAATTTGACTTAATTGAACAATGAACAATAATCTAAATTATCTAAATGTGAACAAAAATCGTAAAGTTTTAAATTTGACTTATGGAGCATAAGACTTGGGCAATATTCAATTTAACTCCTAAATCATTCCCTACGGCCTACCCCTCGATTAAGAAAAAAAAACATTTCCATTCCAATGATCAGTTGCAACTCTTTAGACTTTAACCTTAGCTTAAGCTTAGTTAAAAAAAAAAAAAAAAAAAAAGAAAAGAAAGTAAGTTGAAAATGTGAGAAACTGAAAGGAAAAAAAAAAAAGTGTACTTGGTCGGAAAATGGTGCTGGCGGCGGAAATGGCAGCAAACGGCGGTGGTGGTGAAGACGGACGACACCGGCGGTGAAGAAGAGAGAAGAAATGGGTAGAAGAAGAATCCCTTTGGGTGGTTGTGTTTTCTTGCGTGAAGAAGCCCTAGGCGTGATGGAGAAAGAATCGTGAAACAAACAACTTATTCTATTTATCTTTTTTTTTTTAAATTAAATATAGCCTGCCAGCCCAGTGCCTAGAGAATTGGGCTTTTATTCAGCCGGCCCAAAATTAAAAAATTTGATGTGGGCGTGTCCGGGGCGTGTCCGAAATTCAAAAAAAAAAAATATTTTCGGACACGCAAAATTGCGTGTCCGACACGTGTCCGGAGCGTGTCCGGACGAATCCGTGTCCGACACGTGTCCGACACAGATCCTTCGTCCGTTTTGACGTGTCCGTGCTTCATAGGTTTGGTCCCTTTGAGATAAGTAACACTTTGGTCCCTGTCGTCTATTTTTCTGTTAAATTTTAACAGTTGCTGACGTGACACTATTATTTTAATAAAAAAATTTTATTTTATATATATTTTTAAAATAAAAATAATAAAATAATAAAATAATATTATTTTATCTTTTCTTTTTTAATTCTTTATCCACTCTCTCTTATTCATCATCTTCTCCAATCTTCTTCTCAACCATCTTCTTCTCCAACTCTGGTGGCCAGCGGCCACCTCCGTTCGCCGGCCGCCGGCCAGATTATTATTATTATTTTTTTTAATCTTTCTTTCTCTCTCTCCCTTCTTCTCTCTTCTCTTCCATTTCTTCTCCTTTTCTTTTCTTTATTTTTTTTAAATAAAGAAGAGGGAGAGGGAGGGACCTCTCCGGCGCCGGCGACGGGAGAAGGGAGGCCCCCTCCCTCACGGTTTCAGATCTGAAAAACATTGTTAGTCCAAACAAACAAGTTGGTCAAAGACCATCTTCCTCTCTCTCTCTTACATCTTTGTTCTTCAGAAATTCTCTCCTGTTTGTTCACCCCCTTGTTTCTCTTGCTTTTGATTCAAGGAACACCATTTTCTTTTTCCCTTTTTCCACTTCCTTTCTTTCACCAATTTCCCACCTTGACTGGAAACTCAATTTCTGTTTTTGGGCAACGATTTGTTTGGTTTTTTCCTGTTTCTGTTCTTCGATTGATGGATTAGGGTTTTTAGATTTGTGATTATTACATGGGGTTGGGTAACGACGACGATGCCGTGGCTGAAGATGGCGATTATGGCGACGGAGGATGTGGCGCCGGTGGTGGCAAGTCCTTTGGTTCTGTCCCATGTTCGATCTGTCTCGATGTTTTTGCCGACTCTGGGGATAGATCTTGGGCTAAGCTTCAATGTGGCCATCAATTTCATCTTGGTTAGTTTCTGACTTCTAATCGGAGTTTTCAATAGGAATCCCCTCTTTTTTGTTCCCCACTTGCTGTTGAAATTTTGTTTGTTGAGATTTGTGTGTTCTGTTCTTCAATTTTGTTGGGATGTAGTGTTGGATTTTGGGTCCTTGTAGTTTTAGATCTGTTCTTTTTTCTTTTGCTGAAATTACATCTCTTGAAGTTTGTGCTTTTGTTGTTTTAATTGGTGTTGTCTGAAAGGAGATGGTTTAGATACCAATATTTGCCTTTTCCTGCTTTTTAGTTCGTTTGTTGATGATATTTCTTTTGTTTTCTTAGATTGCATTGGTTCAACATTCAATGTAACCAAAGGACTTGCCACCACCGGCGCCGGCGACGGGTGAATGAATTCCTTAATCCGAAGAAAAGTGTGGTCAAAGACCAACCAAACACACCCACTTGGGAAATCAAAAGTCAAGTTATCGAGTAACAGATGGAGAAAGGCAGAGGAAAAGAAAAGGGTGGATTGGAAAATCTGAGTATGTGGATTAAAAGGGAAGAAGAAGAAGACGACGAAGGAAGTAAAAACAAACGTTGCGATTGTGGCTGTAGGATGAGCAAAACAGAGAGCAGATGGAAAAAGAGCGCCACGAAATTAATTAAAATCTCCTCCGCCATTGTCAGAATCTTGGTGTCGTGTTGTGGTTTTGCTTTGCGTATTGTCACCAAATGCCACTGAAAACCAAATTTTTTTAATCCGCAGTTGAATCTGAAACCATGAGGGAGGAGGCCCCTCCTTCCTCCCGTCGCCGGCGGCGGAGAGGTCCCTCCCTCTCTCTCTTCTTTATTTAAAAAAATAAAGAAAAGAAAAGGAGAAGAAAGGAGAGAGAAGAGAGAAGAAGAGAGAGAGAAAGAAAGATTAAAAAAAAAAAAAAATTTGGCCGGCGGCCGACGACTGCCGACCGGCAAACGGAGGTGGCCACCGGCCAACAGAGTTGGAGAAGAAGATGGTTGAGAAGAAGATTGGAGAAGATGATGAATAAAAGAGAGAGGAGATAAAGAATTAAAAAAGAAAAGATAAAATAGGGTAAAATACCATTTTGGTCCCTCATGTTTGAGATTTGTTTCTAATAGGTCCCTAGGTTTCAAAATTGAACAATCAAGTCCCTCCTGTTTTGAAAATGGTTCTATTAAGTCCCTCCACCGTTAATTTTTTTAACAGTGCTGACGTGGCAACGTTTAATAATAAAATAATAATTTTATAAATTAAAATAATATTATAATAATAAAAAATAATATATTACTTTTGAAATAAAAATAATAAAAAAGAAAAAGAAAAAACTCTTTCTCTCTCCTTCCCATCCCTTCACCCGTGCCCATCCCCTGTTTCCCCTCCCTTCTTTCTTCTTCATTTTTCTTCTTTTTTCTTTTCCGTCACCGGCGAACAAACTTCCTATCTCCGGCATTTCTCCTGTGTTTCAAACTTCCGTCGCCGGCGTTCCAAATCCGACATCGACGATAATGGAAGAGAAACCTGTGAATCTGTGATTGTTGTGTTTTTTTTTCCCTCTCAGATCTGAAATGGAGGTTTCTCCTATGTGGGTTTTTTTTTCTGCTGCGTTTTTTTTAGGAAGAAGATGGGAGGGTTGGAGAGAGTTTATTGAGGGAGAAGAAGATGAGAGTAGGGGTGATTTTGTTGAGGAAAAAGATTGGAGGGGTGGGGGAAGGTTTGGTTGAAGGAGATGTGAATTCGGGGGTGGGGAAGGAGAAAGGAAGAAGGGGATTCGGTGGTGGTGGAGGGTAGTGGCTGTGGCGGCGGCAAGGGGTTGCGGAAAGGGGCGGCGGCGGCGGCAAGGGTTAGATTTAGGTGGAAGACGGGTGGTTCGTTTGGAAGGAGGGAGGAGGCTTCGGCGATTTGGCGGCGACGGCGAGGGAGGAGGCTTCGGCGAAGAGGCGGCGACGGCGAGGGAGGAGAAGGGAGGAGGTTTGATGCAGTGGGGAAGCGACGACGGCGGCGGTAGGGGAGGAGGCGACGCCGGTGAAGAGAATAAGAAAATAGAGAGGGAGGGATTTGGGGGTGGGGAAGAGAGGAGAGAGAGAAAATTTATTATTTTATTGTTTTATTTTTATTTTTAATTATTAATTATTTTAAAAATATTATTTTATTTTTTAAAAATGCCACGTCAGCATCCGTTAATTGCCACGTCAGCACCGTTAAAAAAATTGACGGTCCAGGGACTCAATAGAACCATTTTTTAAACAGTGGGGACTTGATTGTTCAATTTTGAAACCTAAGGACCTATTGGAAACTGACTTGAAACATGAGGGACCAAAAAGGTATTTTACCCGATAAAATAATATTATTTTTTATTTTTTATTTTTTATTTTTAAAAAATTAAAAATAAATTTTTTTATTAAAATAATAGTGCCACGTCAGCAACCGTTAAAATTTAACAGAAAAATAGACGACAGGGACCAAAGTGTTACTTATCTCAAACCTCAGGGATATTTTTGTTGAGTTTGAAAACTCAGGGACCAAACTGTAACTTAACCCAAACCTCAGGGACCAAAAGTGTATTTTTCCCACAAAATTAATAAAACTAAAAATCAATACAAGTTTGGAAAAGATATTACTTACAAATTTAGGGCATTACACATGATGTAGCGATAATTTCAATACAAATTTAATTAAACTTTTTTTAACACAAAAAAACTTGATATCATAATACAGTGATAATTTTAATAAAATTTTAATTTAAATGGATATTTATAAAAAATTGATTTTCTAATTACTAGATTACTTTATAAATATAATTTAAAAACAACGGTAAAGAATCTAATACTAACAAAATTCTTCTCAATACATAAAATAAAATCTAAATATCACAGTATAGTGACAGACAGTTCCAATAGAATTTTAACTCAAATTGATCTAAAAAAAACTATTCAAAATTACTAAGGGCCCGTTTGGAATACATTTTAATTTAAATGTTTTTCAGGAATGCATTTAACATAAGTTGTATAAAAATGTCTAGAATTAAAACACTCATAAGTTTGATTGCATTTTCTCAAAAGTGTTTTTATACCAAAGTTATCGTATACTAAACGTTTCTTTTTTAAAAAGTTGGTTTCAAGTTGTTTAAAAAAAAAAAAAGTTAGTTTCGAGTGTTTCTCTTATAATGGTTAATTCATCAATCTCATTTTCTAATAAATCATTTTTAGTAGTTGTCAAACACTAAAATTTTTTAATTGTAGAAGCATGTTATAGGGCTAATCATTAAAATTTTATAATAAGTTATAAAATTGATTAGAAACCGTCAACCTATAACAAAGAGTTGCATGCAAACATAGGACCTAAGGTTAAAATGAATTAATTTTAAAATGTTTAAAATTAATTTGACCTAAGCTCATTATAATTCTAATAGGATTAGAATTATTTTCTTACTTAGAATTAAAAATAGTTTTAATTGACTAAGTAGGAAAAACATTACTATGATTATAAGGGAACTTTACCGGTAAAATTTTGTCTAAGGCTGGGGTACTTAAGATGATTGTTTACGAAACACCTCCTACTTGAGAACTAACCCGGAATACCGGAGTTGAATTAATCATAGTTAAATGTTAGCATGCAATGTCACTAGGTTTATTAAAAGAGTTTAATTCACCTAGATCTTTAGAGTAAAGAGTTTACATTACTATGGTTATAAGGGAACTCTCCCGATGAAGTTCTGTCTAAGGGTGGAGGTATTTAAGATGACGGTTTACGGAACACCTGCTACCTGGGAACTGACTCGGAACTTGAGTTGAATTAACCATAGTTATGTTAGCATGCAATGTCACTAGGTCAATTAAAATAGTTTAATTTACCTAGATCTTTAGAGTAAAGATTTATCATAACTATTGGTTATAAGGGAACTCTACCGGTAAAGTTCTGTCTAAGGTTGGAGGTACTTAAGATGACGGTTTACAGAACACCTGCTACCTGGGAACTGAGCCGAAACTTGAGTTGAATTAACTATAGTTATATTAGCATGCAATGTCTCTAGGTAATTAAAAGTGGTTAATCCACCTAGACATTAGAGAAAATACCTATATATATAAAAGTTATATACATGCATAGACTTAGATAGATTCACTTAGGCGAAATTTACCTAAGTAATAGACCCTATAGTTATAAAAATACTTAGTGGGAGGAAATATATCAAAACAAGATTTTCATAAATCAAGTTTTGCTCTCACGTCCTCAAAAGTTCACAACGTGAGGTTCATGCTTGGCCTCGAGTCACCCTGGGAGTGACCCCTACGGATGGTGTTTGCATGGATCAATATCAAGGTGAATGAGGGAGTATTTTATAGTAAGTGGGAGCAGGACACGTGTTAACGTATCCTACGGCCTCCTCCATTAGGTTACACTACAAGAATTTTTGACAAAACCCACATTTCTTTTCGCCGACGCAATGTCATTCGTCGGTTATACATGCTTTCAGCCGACGAAGAGGAGAACTGTCGGAGGTAATTTTCGCTCGAGGATTAGCCGACGCAAGTTGCGTCGGCTATTCTGCAATTAGTAAAACGCATAAGTTACGCGCTTTTTGAGGGTTTAGCCGACGAAATATTGTGTCGGCGAAAACCCCGAAAAAAAAAACCCTAACCCATCGTCCCCAGCCCCCTTTCATTATGCGATTTCGTCGCCCAGCCCCCCCTCTGGTTTCTCGTCTCCCAACCCTCTCTAACTCTCAGTTTTCGTCTCCCAGCCCCCCTTTAGTTTTTCCTTCTCGTGAAGACCACGACGGTGCAAAAAGTCACGGCGACAGTGAACTAACGTTGGGTATTTTTCACTTAACTTCCTCTTAAGTTTCTTGAATTTGGGCATTTTTTGTTCCCATTATTACACTTCTAGGTTTTGATTGTTTGCCTATTCTTTGTTTCAATCATGTTGTGTAAAAGCATTATGTTCAGCTCTAAACGGTGGATTGTATATGCATGATAAAATCATGTAGTAATTTTTATTTGCATTGGGTGTGCTTTAACCAACTTGTGATAGAGAGATGAAAGTTTATAAACCTTTAAAGTTCATCCATAAAACTAGTATAGAGAGATGAAAGTTTATAAATCGATGTGCATGATCTGACGGAAAAGAAATACAAAGTATGTAAACTAAGTTATAAATGCCCAATGAAAGAGAGGATATTAAATTAATTTAGTTGTTGTGAGTTATGTTCTGACCTTTATTTGAAAACTTAGGTGACAGGAAACTTACTCTGTCCAATTAAGTATAGTTTATAGTTATCACTTGGAAATTCTTCGTATTCCATTTTTGGATGTAGATGTAAAATTTTTATTTTCTTCCCCTTTCTGTAACTCTTATTCCACTTGACTACTACTGGATGGGGAATTATGGTTATGGGGTTTTTTCACTTCCTCTTGATTAATAATTTTCAAAATGAGGTTGGGGCCAAGTTAGTCAATTTTAGTGCAGCTGTAGTTTTGCATATTTCCTTATTTGCATCACCTTGCTTTCATGTTTCTCTTTTGGGTCTTTCAATTTCAATTATATATTCTATTTACAGTTTTAGTTTCAATGATGATGGTTTTCTGGTTGTTACTTTTTTGCCATTAGGAAGTTGTTATCTTCTGGTTTGTGCCTGTTTCATCACATGTCATGGTTTGTTAACTTCCTATGTGTTCAGTTTTAAAATTGTTTTCCTGGTTTGATTGTTATTTGTGTTTTTTTTTCATGTATAGTTAAATTGCTAATTACTTGTTTATGTAACTGTAGAATATTCAGAATCAATAAAAATTCTTCTTATGTTTTTAAATCACTTAGTAAACTAGATGTATACACATCCACCCCACACTCCCACAACCAAGTGCACATAACTTGTAAAACTATGAAGTGCAATGTTAGTTTGTTAATCTAACATTAAATACAAACTGTTCATTCCAATAGAGCAATTGAAAAAATATACGAAAAATCAACTCAAACAAATATTTTCAGGAAATGAAAAAGAGAAAAGGCAGAAGCCAAAAAACAAAAAAGAAACATTGCATACAAATTGTAGATACAAAAATGCAAAGGGAAAGCCTTTCTTTCTTGAATATTGAGCATAATCCACCATGCATGACATCCCATAACCTTTTCTTTGGCACAAAGTAATCAATTAAGAACTTTTCTAAGCTACTTTCAATTCGTAGAAAATATCCTAATAGACCTAGAACAAAGGTTAATCTCATTTTTCCATCCTAATTATGACAGGATCAAATTTTTTCTATTCATACTAAATCCCGAAGTTCACAAAGTATTTCCAAAGATGAATAGAGATTGGATCAAGCTTAGAGATAAATTTTGCAAAGAGTATATTGAAGGAGTTGCACAATTTTTGGAAGTGGCAAAGAGTCATCTAAATGAGGGTGGTAGAACGAGATGTCCATGTAAAAATTGTCAAAATTCAATCTCGCAACCATTGGATGGGGTAGAGCGACACTTATTTACATATGGAATATCTCCTTCATATAGTCAATGGGTCTATCATGGAGAACTAGCAAACTTAGATCAATTTCAAAGAGTCACAACTTCTTCACTAAATGATGGATTAAGTACGGATTCTAATACTCGGAATGATTCTGATGAGATGTTTGGTCTTCTAAATGATTTGCAAGGGTCGATGATTGTGCAAAAATAATTTCACTGGAATAGAATGTTTTTCTATTCAATCATAATTGAAATATATATTAGATACAAGAGAATCCTCCTTAAGAAGAAGAAGAAGCCTAATACAAATAAGGAAAGAATCACACAAATAAATACAATATAATTACAATTAATAAGACTAATTAAGGAAAATATCAAACATAAACCAACACTCCCCCTCAAGCTGGCTTGAAGATGTCTTCCATTGTCAGCTTGTCAATCAACTTGTCAAATCGTAGCTTTGGAAGTCCCTTTGTTAGCACATCAGCAATTTGCTCTGATGTAGGAAGATAAGGAATGCATATTACTCCGGTATCAATCTTCTCCTTTATAAAGTGCTTATCCACTTCAATATGTTTTGTCCTATCATGAAGGACTGGATTGTGAGCTATGGAGATAGCTGCTTTATTGTCACAGTAAACACGCATAGGCTTCATTTGGATAAATTTCAATTCTTCCAATAGTCTTTTTATCCAAATACCTTCACAAATGCCATGAGCTAAAGCTCTAAATTCTGCTTCAGCACTACTTCTGGCTACCACACTTTGTTTTTTACTTCGCCAAGTAACTAGATTCCCTCCAACAAAAGAGCAGTAACCAGATGTAGATCTTCTGTCAGTGGTGCTACCAGCCCAGTCAGCATCAGTGTAAATCTCAACATGTAAGTGATCATGTTTCTTAAAGAGTATACCTTTTCCTGGAGTTCCTTTCAAATATCTTAGGATCCTGTAAACAGCCTCAAAGTGAGTTGGCCCTGGGGAATGCATGAATTGACTTACCATACTAACTGCAAAAGCAATATCAGAACGAGTGTGAGATAAGTAGATAAGTCTTCCCACAAGTCTTTGGTATTTTCCCTTATCTTTTACCTCTTTATCTGTTGCTGCTTGCAATTTTAAATTCGGTTCAACAGGAGTTTCAGCTGTTCTACAACCACTTAAGCCTGTCTCTTCGAGTAAGTCAATAATATATTTCCTTTGATTAACAAGGATACCCTGTTTTGATCTAGCAAATTCCATTCCTAGGAAATACTTCAAAATTCCCAAGTCTTTGATCTGGAATTCATTTGCTAGCCTTTTTTTCAGATTATTTAATCCAGCCTCATCATTTCCTGTAAGAATGATGTCATCAACGTACACTATTAAAACAACAATTTTATCATTTCCAGTGTGCCTATAAAAAATGGTATGATCTGCTTGACTTTGAAGAAAGCCATAGCTAGTAACAGCATTCCCAAACCGCTCAAACCACGCTCTAGGAGACTGCTTAAGGCCATACAAAGATTTCTTTAACCTACATACCTTGTTAACTCCAAGATCCACTTCAAAACCTGGTGGTAAGTCCATAAATACCTCCTCTTCAAGATCACCATTGAGGAAAACATTTTTAACATCAAGCTGATAAAGAGGCCAATCTGAATTAACAGCAACAGACAAGAGCACTCTAATAGAATTAATTTTAGCAACATGAGCAAACGTTTCTTGATAATCAATTCCATGAGTCTGCGTGAAGCCTTTAGCAACTAATCTGGCCTTGTATCGTTCAATGTCACCATCAGCTTTGCACTTTATAGTGAATACCCATTTACACCCTACCGTTTTCTTATTTTTTGGTAGTTCTACTATATCCCATGTACCATTCTTTTCTAGAGCATTCATCTCTTCCATAACTGCTAAATTCCAATTCGGATCATTTTGGGCCTCCTGTATATTCCTTGGAATAAATAGGTTGGTTATCCTAGAGGTGAAGGCTTTATGATTATCAGACAATCTATGATATGAAAGGTAATTTGCAATAGGATATTTGGTACAGTTACGGACACCTTTCCTATGGGCTATTGGAATATCAAGATCAGATATATCAGATAAAGATTGGTTACCTGAATCTTCAGTATCATTCATCGGAGTATTAGATTGGTTTGGTGACAAGTCCGCTATCTGATCCCGGTTTTTTTGATATGTCCTTCTAGTATAAACCTGAAGTTCAGGATTTCGATCAGTGAGATCATTTTGTAGTATTTCTCCCCTGAAATAGAATTTTCCAAGTTTGGCATAGAAGGACTAGTACTCTCAGGACAAATAATTTTAGGGAGAGGAGAAGTATCCCAAAAATTTTCTTCCAAGTTAGATATCTCCCCCTGAAGAGAATTTTTGCTGAAAAAAGATTGGTTCTCCACAAACAATACATCCATACTGTCAAAGTATTTTTTGGTTAGGGGATCAAAACACCGATAGCCCTTTTTGTTTGAAGCATATCCTAAAAAAATGCATTTAACAGCACGAGGATCAAGCTTGGACCTAGAAAAACTAGGAATATGAACATATGCAATACATCTAAATATTTTGATCGATAAATCAGAATACAAGCGAACAGTGGGGAAAAAAATTCTTAAAATGATCAAGGGGAGTCTTAAAGTCTAAAATCTTAGAAGGCATTCTATTTATGAGATAGGCAGCCGTAAGAACTGCATCTCCCCACAGATAGTTAGGAACATGCATATAGAACATAATAGCACGAGCAACATCAAGCAAGTGTCTATTTTTTCGTTCAGCAATTCCGTTCTGTTGTGGAGTATTGCGACAAGAAGACTGATGAGAAATCCCTTTATCCTTCAAAAAATCATCGAAAGATGCATTAAAGTATTCTGTTCCATTATCAGAATGTAAAATACTGATTCTAGTTCGAAATTGATTCTCAATCATATTGTAAAACCGAATAAAAACATCTTTGACTTCAGACTTGTTTGTTAACAAATAAACCCAAGTTAAACGAGTATGATCATCAATAAACGTAACAAACCAGCGTTTACCACTATTAGTCAAAACTTTAGATGGACCCCAAACATCACTATGAATTAAATAAAAAGGGTTTGAAGCCTTGTAAGGTTTTGGCAAATACGTGCCACGATAATTCTTGGCAAAGATACAACTTTCACAATAAAAAGAAGAACAATCGATTCCTTTAAATAAGTTTGGAAACAAATACTTCAAATAGAAAAAACTGGGATGTCCTAGTCTACGATGCCAAAGCATTATTTTTTCTTTAACAGAGGAAGAACAAATACTACTAAAGCCCTGAGCTTTTTTATCACTAGTTGGGGATTCATCAAAATAATAGAGGCCATCAAGCATCCTAGCACGCCCAATCATCTCCCCCGAGTCCTGATCCTGAAAGATACAGTGAGTTTCAAAGAAAGTAACACGACAGTTAGCATCTTTAGAAATTTTACTGACAGATAACAAATTACAAGCCAATTTAGGGACATGGAGAACAGATTGTAAGGTAATTTGTTTAGTCAAACAGATAGTTCCTTTTCCTGCAATGGAAGTGAAACTACCATCGGCTATTCGAATTTGTTCATGGTTATACAAGGGAGAGTATGAGGTAAAGAAACAAGAGGAACTAGTCATATGATCAGACGCTCCGGAATCTATAACCCACGGAGATGAATTTAGGCAAGACAAGGCTAGAGGATAATTACCTGTTTGTGCCAAGGAAACACTAGGAGTACCAGATGATGAAGTGACCTTTAGTAGTTTCAGGAGTTGATCAATTTGCTCTTGATTGAAGGGATGAGAATCAACAACATTGGCAGCGAAATTAGACGGATTGTTACTTTTGTCACCTTGCTTGGTACTTTTCCAATTTGCAGGCTTTCCATGGATTTTCCAACACGTCTCACGGGTGTGTCGGGGTCGGTTACAGTAGTCACACCATACCCGAGGTTTGGTGGGTTGTGCAGAAGCCTTATTTGCTGTAGTTTCAACTACCATAGCAGAGGTTTCAACTACACTGATGGGTTTCTTGCCAAGCATAACATTGCGACGACTCTCTTCCCTGCGAACTTCAGAAAAAAACTTCATTAATGGAAGGAAGTGGATTCTTACCAATAACTCTACTGCGAACCTCATCAAATTCATCGTTAAGACCAGCAAGAAATTTGTAAATGCGACCATCCTCTACAACTTTCTTGTAATGAGTTTGGTCTGTAGTTGACTCCCATTCGTAAGTGTCAAAAAGATCTAGGTCTTGCCAGATTGTTTTTAGAGTGTGGATGTACTCTGTGATTGTATCTCCTCCTTGACGTATATCTCTCAGTTTGAGATTCAATTCAAACAATTGAGATTGATTTCCCAAGTCGGAATACATCTCAGTTACACTGTCCCATAATTCCTTTGCAGTCGCGTAACACATATAATTGCGACTTATTCTCTCAACCATAGAGTTGACCAACCACGTCATGACCATGGAGTTCTCAGCATCCCAAGTAGCCAACGAAGGATCATCCTTTTTAGGTATTGTTTTCTCCCCAGTAATATAGCCAATCTTCCCTTGTCCACGTATATACATCCAAACACTTTGGGACCACAACAGAAAATTATCCCCATTAAGTCGGATGGTGGTAATCTGAACAATAGGATGGTGGCGTGGGTCAGAAACCTTAGTCATCGATGTTTTTTCTTCTGACATATTGCTACCTTTGTAAAGGACTGATCCGTAAGAGTCTAACAATTGCTGGAACAGCAGCAAGGAAGTAAAAAAAATGCCCTAACAAACAGACGGCGCCAACTGAGAAAAAAAAACGCCACTCAGACTGATGGTCGGACGAGCAACCTGCGACAGCCGGCGAGCCACCTGCGACAGCCGGCGAGCAACCTGACGGACGAGCGAAGACGAGCAACCTGAGGCGTGAAACAGACAGCCGGCGAACGAGTAACCTACGAGCGTGCGAAGAGAAAAAATTCGCGCGAAGGAGCAAACGCAAACACGCTGTCGAACGTGCGAAGAGGGCGCGCGACTCCTTGGCTACGAACGGAAACACGCTGCTCGGAGCTGGAAGATGGTCGGACGACGGCGGCGGAGGCTTAAGCAGAGAACGGCGGCGCCGGCGACTGCTGTGGAAGCGGCGACAGTAAGGGGCTAGGGTTTAAGAAAATTAGGGTTTTATTTTTTCTTTCTATTTTTTGCTCTGATACCATGTGCAAAAATAATTTCACTGGAATAGAATGTTTTTCTATTCAATCATAATTGAAATATATATTAGATACAAGAGAATCCTCCTTAAGAAGAAGAAGAAGCCTAATACAAATAAGGAAAGAATCACACAAATAAATACAATATAATTACAATTAATAAGACTAATTAAGGAAAATATCAAACATAAACCAACAATGATAGAAAGGGAAGAGCGTGTAGAGGATGAAGACGACTTCATGGATGAAATGCCCGGTAACATTGAAGAAAGTGATACCTCGAACGTTTTTGAGGAGTTAATGTCTGAAGCACGTAACCAATTATACCCCGGTTGTACTAAATATTCCTCCTTAAACTTTTTGGTAAGATTGATGCATATGAAAGTGTTGAATAATTGGAGTAACAAGTCGATGAATATGTTACTAGAATTGTTGAAAGACGCACTTCCAACTGGTGTATCTATACCTGGTAAATTCTATGAAGCTAAGAAAAGGTTACGTGACTTAGGGTTAGGATATGAGTCCATTCATGCCTGCAAGTACGACTGTATATTATTCTGGAAAGAGTTTCGCTAATTGTGAAAGTTGTCCAGTATGTGGTGAGTCACGCTATAAAGTAAAAGATGGTAAAGGTAAGAAAATTCCACAGAAGGTCTTACGTCATTTTCCACTTATACCGAGGTTGAAGCGATTGTTTTCATCAAAACATACTGCGTCCGAAATGAGATGACATAAGGAGAAACGAGTTGACACGGATGATGTGTTGCGACATCCAGCTGATGTTGCAGGGTGGAAACATTTCGATAAAGAGTTTCCTCAGTTTGCTTCACACCCACGAAATGTGTGTTTAGCATTAGCTTCAGATGGATTCAATCCATTTGGAAATATGAGTACTGCCTACAGCATGTGGCCAGTGGTTCTTGTTCCATACAATTTGCCACCTTGGAAGTGCATGAAAGAATACAATTTTTTCATGTCATTACTTATACCTGGACCAAAGTCTCCAGGAAAAGAAATTGACGTATATTTGCAGCCATTGATTGAGGAGTTGAAAGAGTTATGGAGTAATGGTGTCCGCACTTACGATTGCATGAGTGAGGAGTACTTTCAATTACACGCATGTTTGTTGTGGACCATCAATGACTTTCCGGCGTATGGAGACTTATCGGGATGAGTACGAAAGGTTATCAAGCATGTCCCATTTGTAAAGAAGATACATCATCGATTAGGATTAGAGGAAAAATCTCATTTATGGGACATCGACGTTATCTTCCAAATAATCATAGTTGGCGTAGGAGCAAGCAACATGATGGAAAGTTTGAGCATAGACCTCCACCAATGGTAATGGATGGAAATGGTATCCTAGAACAAGTAAACACGTTGAACTTTCCAATCTTAAGTAAGCATCCATCCAAACAAGATAAGAAAAGAAAACGTGTTATTAATTGGACCAAAAAAAGTATATTCTTTGAACTTCCATATTGGTCTAAACTTTTGTTAAGACATAAGTTAGATGTCATGCATATTGAAAAAAATGTGTGTGATAATTTGTTGGGGACTTTGTTGAACATTGAGGGGAAAACAAAAGACACAACTAACGCCTGTTTGAATCTTGAAGATTGGAATATACGAAAGGATTTACACTTGCTGCGTATACATTGACTGTCAGTGAGAGGGTAGATTTTTGTAAGTTCTTAAAATCAGTTAAATTTCCTGACGGATTCGCTTCGAACATATCACGATGTGTTAGTGTCACCGATGGGAAAGTGTGGGGTTTGAAAACTCACGACTCTCATGTTTTGCTTCAACGCCTTATTCCTATTGCTATTCGAGCATACTTACGAAAGGATGTCTGCACGACCGTCGTAGAGTTATGTAACTTCTTTCGTGACCTTTGTGCAAAGATAATACGCATTAGTGACTTGGATCGGTTGGAAGAAAATATTATAGTCATACTTTGTAAGTTTGAAAAAATATTCCCACCAGCATTTTTTGATGTAATGGTGCATCAGTCCACTTGCCGTATGAAGCGAAGATTGTTGGTCCAGTTAGCTATAGTTGGATGTACCCTATTGAGAGAAGTTTACGAACATTGAAACAATATGTACGAAACAAGACTCGTCCCGAGGGTTCCATAGCAGAAGGATTTGTCTTGAATGAATGTTTGACTTTCTGCTCGATGTATCTAACTGGAATAGAAACGAGGTTCAATAGGGATACACGTAACGATGACTCAGTTTTTGATGGCGAGATCTGTAGAGAATTTGAAGTGTTCAGACAGCGTGCACGACCATTAGGAGGTTCGGTTGTGAGGACACTATCCCCAAATGAGAAACAAATGGTGCATTGGTATATATTGAACAATTGTTCTGAGATCGAGTCTTATCGCAGGTACCTTTTCGAATAGTATGTGTTTTTGGCTGAACTTTTGTTCTAAGATTTAGAGTGTATATGTCTAAGACCAAACTTTCTCTTTGTGTCTTTGTTCTTCATTCTAAATAGGGAACATTTGAGATTGATTCGTAGAAGAACAGATAACTCGTCAGACTTATATAGACGACACCAATTGCAATTTCCTGACTGGTTTAAAGAACATGTAAGTTTAGTTATGAAGTTCAAATTTTAAATTCCAATAATAAGTTAAAACTAAGTTGGTGTTTATCCACATGACACATACACAAATGTACTCATTGCATGAAAGAGGGGAAGCATCTGATGATCTATACTCAATAGCGCTTGGGCCTAGTAATGAGGTTCGATCTTACAGTGGTTGCTTTGTGAATGGAGTACGTTTTCATTGTATAGAGCGCGACAACCATCGTACTACTCAGAATAGTGGAATATTGGTATCTGGAGAAACCGAACAAGATGAAATGAATTACTATGGCGTATTACATGAGGTTTTGGACTTGGATTACCCTAAAAGAAGACGTGCGATCCTTTTCAAATGTAAATTGTTTGACACAGATCCTAAGAAGAACAAATTACATGTGAATTTAGGATTCAAGTCAATCAACACATCCAAATTTTGGTGTACGGATGACCCTTACATATTTGCTACTCAAGCCAAACAAGTTTTCTATATTAATGATCCTAAACTTGGAAATAATTGGAAAGTTGTCCAAATTGTTCAAAACAAGCACGTATGGGACATTCCAGAAGCTGAAGACCAAGAGAATGACGATTTAGAGTTACTAGAAGTCCCTGAGGCAAATGAGGTTGATGAATCCGTCCAGGATGTCATATTGAGTAGGGACGATGTGGAACCCAGTGTCGTCATTCAAAGCCAAGTGAGCAGACAACAATTGAATAGAACTGTGTCCTCCAACAATGAAGATGACTTTATAAACGATGAGCCTGAAAATGTAGATACATCTATTGAAGAAGGGTCGAGTTCACTTCAATCCATATATTCTGATGATCAGAACAGCGAATAAGTATATAAATAATGTATTTCGATTATATATGATTCACTTCCATCTTTAATTTTTTTTATCTGTTATATGTAGTTGTTGAAGGGAATAAAAGTCCCCACGCAGCGGAAGCGCATCGTTTGGACCTTACGCCGTATATTAATTAACATTAAAAAACCGTTACGATAACTCAAACAAAACTTTAAACAACCTTTAAAGCCGCTGTAAAATTGGTTTAAACATGCTAAAATAAATCTAAATTTATTTTTAAAACTTTTCTAAAGAAAAGAGGAAGAACCGTTACAAACCTTCGTTGAAGACTTGACCGTTCTTCGCCAACGACGCTCCACGAACGAAAACGCAGCAGCCGCCTTTGCTTTTCTTCGCTGGAAATTTCTTCTTTGATTGACACAATCACCACAGAGGTTACACCGGTATGTCTCTAAGTCTAGGAGGCAAAAGACTTGTGGGAGTCTTTCTCTAAGAGGGAGGCTAGAGAGAATTCTAGGTCTTGTCTTTCAAGAGTGTCAAGTATCATGACCAATTAGGTCTAGTGCTCTATTTATAGAAGAGAGGTCATGAATAAAATATTCAATTAAATCAATCTTTTCCATAATTGATTCAATCTTATTCCTTAATTAATCAATCATGATCAATCAATTCCATAATTGATTAATCTTTTCCACAAATGACTAATTACTTCCATAAGTGATTAGATCATTTCCATAAATGATTAATCACTTCCTTAAGTGATTAATTATTTTCATAATTGATTAATTCTCGGTTAATGAATTCTTTAATTAATTAACCACCAATTAAATATCACATATTTAATTCCCGGCCTAGAATTAATTAATTTGCCCAAACACATTTTAGGCCTTAAATTAATTAATTCATTATTTTGAACTCTTTCAAACTTCCATAAATTTATATTTGAACTTTTCAAATATTAATTTCTCTCATAATAATATATCAATATATATTATATTTATTTCCCTTAATAAATTGAACATTTTCAATTTACTTTTATTACTTAGTTGCCTCAAATTACTTTACGAGCTACCAGTGGGACCTAATGGACCTGCATATCAGAAGCTCCAACGATGTGAGATTAATTGGTCAAACTCATTAACCACATTAATCAATATTCGTTAACTGTGTGTACATTCCACTATAGACTCACAGTTGCACTCTTCTCACTACAGACATATTTTCTGTGTCCACGGATCTAGACCAATATCGACTAGTTAGTCCTTCACGAGTGTCCGTAACACCAGCTGGGTCAAATTACCGTTTTACCCCCGGGTTACCTCTATTTCCTTAAGTACCAATTCTCCTCTAATGAACAACCTGTTTGTGGTCCAAACATCAAACAGAAAACCCTCTCGTGCCATTGAGAGGGTAGGGCCCTTTGTTCAAGACTCGGAGTAACCACTTAAGGGAACACTCATCTGCTTCCCTAAAGTCGGGAAGGAATGAATTCCATCTTGTACGATTACGTTCCCAGCTCCTCATTCGGTCTTGTCCCCAAAGTCGTAGGCTTATTGAGTCGGCGTATTGGCCACTCTCACCCATACAAATCAAAGGACAATCTCTCATGAGCAGGAGTCCATAATCAACTCAGGATTAAGACTAAGTTGTCTAGGTCGTCCTAGTGAAATAGAAAACCAACTAGTTAACGGTGTTATAACCAGTGGTTACTATTTCGCGGTCCGGTCTTATGCAAACTCATTGCATAGGATACCCCCACTCGCATGTCTCCTACACGAACGCGTTGGATCGCAACGTTTGTATCAAATACAAAGTGGGTCGTATCCATAGTGTCACCAGGATAAGGCACCCAGTCTTATCCCTATACTATAGACCCTTTAGGCTGTTTCTTGAACAATGATCCCATATGTCACTACATATAGTTCAAGACTCATATTACAGCCTTGGATGTCTAGTTTATTGGATTAGGGTTATTATTAGGCAAAGACAAATATAAAATAACTAATAACAATTAATGGAAAAATATATCAATATTATTTCATTAATATCCGGTCAACGGTTACATTCACTATCTACGAGTTTTAGGGCATAAAACCCAACAGTTGTATAGCCATGACACGTAATGATCAACAGTCAGAGGCACGTGCTCCACTTGTAGATGCTAACCGACCAGTAATTGGTTCATCCACTGATCAGGCTGCGTCAGGTGATTTAGAAGATTTAGTCATTTTGACTCATATTTGCATATGTAATCTTATTAACTAATTACTTGTATTAACTTTGTTTCAGGATCTAGAGGTCGTTCAAGAAATCAACGAGGAAGGGGAAGACGGACTAGAGGGCATAGTCGGAATATTGAACTAGACCGATATGTGGCTCTTCATGGGAGGATTAGAATTGAGATCACCGAGCAAATTGGAAAACCAGTATGCGGTTGGGCTACGAGGTTTAGTGGCGCTATTTGTACCATAACAAGGAGCACGGTTCCTTTGAGTTGTGCGACATGGAGGGCTGTACCAAAACAAGTACGAGATGCTGTGAAGGCCCATTTGTTGGTAAGTTATGTCTTTTCAACATACCTTCAATTATAGAACAAGTGTAGAAATTTCATACATATTTGTTATCTATTATATGCAGACATATTTTTACCTGGATATGTCAAAGAGACATTAGGTACACTTTATTATTTACTAGTCAAGTTAACACGTGCAATGCACGTGGAATTTTATAATCTTAAATTAAAATAAGAGGAAATAGTAGTTTGTTTAGAATATGTAATGCAATAAACAAATACCATATAACTTTTGTTTTAATTACCATAAACTTTTAAAAGTTAGGAAAAAAAAAATAAAGGATTTCTTATTATATAACATGTAAAGAGACATAATTGTAGCACACACGTGCATTGCTTTTTTTTTCTTTTTTAATTTAAATTTTGATGGTAAGTTTAATAATTACCTTATTAAAAATAAAAATAATAATAAAACAATAAGAAAATATATATATATATATATATATATATATATATATATATATATATATAAGATTTAAGCAAAACAATAAAGATTACAGATCTACTTTAAAATTTAAGTAGTTGAAATTACATAAATTTAAATATAAATATTAAAGGTTCTTGTATTTGTGATTAATGAACAAAAAATTAATCTATTCAATTAGAAAATTGAGAGTGTGTTCGATAATTTTAGTGTTTTGAAAATTTTAATTTCATTTAAAATTATGCATGTATTTATTAAGTAATAAGTTTTTTGTTTTTAAATGAATAACTTAATAATTTTTAGGCTATTGAGTTTTTTTTTTTAAAAATTTATTATTATCATTTTTAGACTTCTTAGTTTCCCAACCTAAAATGTATTAATTAGTTTGTATATTAAACTAAATAGATTAAATTACAAATTTGGTCATACATTTAGACAATTTTATTTTGGTCATCGTGGTTCTAAAAGTTTCAATTTAGTCCCAATAGTTTAAGGATAACTTCAATTTTCTTCCTATGGTTTGGATTTAGTTTCAATTGGTCCAAGTCATCCATCCCTAAATTGCATTTTACCAACTTGAAAATCCACGTTTTTTCTTTTTATTTTTACCTAGCCCTAAACTCCAAGTTAGTCAACTTAACACAATTACTTAGATAGAAACTTGCTACATAAAAAAAAATGACAATATATGATAACAACAAAGAAAACTACAATAATGTAATAAACAAAATAGAAACATGCTCATACATAAAATATAAGAGATTTTTGTACGGATGACCCTCTAAAATAGACGGAAATGATAAATGTCATACCTTTTCAATTGAAGGATATATGCCCTTTTGCTTGCGTCGGCATCTTAGTAAAATTATCATTTTACTCTCTACTCTAACCTCGCTCACTTTCGCTACTCTCCAACCCCTCGCTTCTCAGTCTCTCACCAATCTCTCATTCTCTCTCCAATTTCTCTCTTCAATCTCTTGCTTTCGCTCTAATCTCGCTCTTACTCTAGCATATCGCTCTCTCCCCAATTTCTCCCTCAAATCTCTCTCTCTCTCTAATTTCTCTCTCCAATATTTTGCTCTTTCTCCAATCTCGCTCTCGCTCTTAAATGTCTTAAACACACATTTTCATATAGAGTAAAATGGTAATTTTGCTAAGATGATGACGTAAGCAAAAGAGCATATATCCTTTAATTGAAAAGGTATGACATTTTTCATTATGGCCTCTCCAAATGGGTCATCCACACAATTGTTTCATAAAAAATAAGGTCCCGTTTGATAACTATTTGGTTTTTGGGTTTTGGTTTTTGGTTTTTAAGCTTGTTATAGGTGATTTTGGACCACCCCGTTGCACAAGGAGCTGACAAGGACAACCGAGCAGAAATCAGACCGGAAGATGGACCCAAGAGGCGAAACCGGCGAGCAGGACGGGCCAAGACCGAAGGGGTCGGGCTGGCCCGACCCCCTGCTCGGCCTCGGCCTTGAGCCTCATGGTCGGCCTAGGCCATGGGCAGAGGCCGACCCTCGGTCCGCTCGTGCGGGGCGAGCCCGTCGGGCCCCGTTTGGTCCCTGTAGCCTCTAGCAGCCCCGGATCTGCCTGGTTTGTCCCGAGACGCCTCTGAACTCCTAAAAAACCCTAGGAGAATGGGCATGTATTTATACTCCTCTTCGCCACTGAAGAAGGGGACTGGAACTGAATTATCGACTCTCTTCTCTTACTTTCCTACTCTCCTCCCGTTTTCTGACTTAAGCATCGGAGGCGGTGTGGCCTACACCACGCCGGTGTGCAGTGGTTTTTGCTGGTCTTGCAGGTCATGTCTTCTCCAGTTTCTACAAATTCATTGTTGATGTCACGTGAAGGTCAGATGAGTCCCTTGGCTAAATTTTGGCATCAACAAAGCTTATAAACACCCTTCCAACTCCAAGTTTCTTTGGTTTTTCACCTACATTCTTCCCATGTTTTCAAAAACCAAGTCAATTTTTGAAAACTAAAAAAAGTAGTTTTCAAAAACTTGTTTTTGTTTTTAGATTTTGGTTAGGAATTCAAGTATGTCTTTAACAAAAATGAAAACCATGGTGAGGAAATTTAAGGAAAACAAGCCAACTTTTCAAAAACCAAAAACAAAAAACCAAATAGTTATCAAATGGGACCTAAACAACCCAGGTTTTAGTACTAAAAAAAAGCATAAACTCCAATGTTCAAAACTGTTAGAAAATCATTTATTCTATAATTAAGCATTCTAAATTCCAAATGCAACAAATAAAAGTAATATCTTAGACGTATTGAAATTCGATACTATAATTTTAAACAACTAATTTTGTTGGGAATATAACTAAATTCTATTAAATTCAAAATTTAACATGATGAGATCCTAAAAACGTGTAATGCAATCTTTTAAAATTTATATTTACTTCAATGAATTTATGATCTATCCAAGATTGTATTTACTTCAAGGAATTGTTTCCGATGTAAATAACATTTGATGACAATAGAAAAATAAAAAATGATAGATAACAATACGACTTCTTCATCAACCAAAAAAAAATTTATGAATTCTCAAGGTTTTATTGTGACATAGTCAAATAGTGTTTCCCTCATGAATAACACAAACTTGTAAGTTTATTCCTTTTTCTTGAAAAGTCTTGAGTTCTCGTATAAAAAGTAGAAATTTTCCTATAGTTTGACATTTTGTTAATTATATATTTTCTTTTAATATGTAGATCACACCTATACATGAATGAATGCATCAATTCAATGTGTAACCATCTCCATATGAACAGTCGCCATCTCGTCGACGTCAATGGTACCTATTGGACAAATTTTCATATAGTTTGACATTTTAACAATTATATATTTTCTTTTTATACATGGGACACATCTATACGACGAACGGATGCACCAATTCAATGTGTAACCATTTTTACATGAATAGTTGCATCCTGTCGACATCAATTGCACCTATTGGACTCAACAGACACTTACATTCGAAGAGTCGTGTTCCATCAACAAAGGGTAAAATAGGAATTTATTTCAAATGTAAGGGCAAAAGAGGGAACAAAAGATTCTCCCCTCTTAGCCCCATTTATATATAGTATAGATTTTGTTTATGTGTTGTGTGCTTATCCTGCAATTATGGTAGCCACATATTTACTTGGACACAGAGTACATATTTTATTGTTATACGTGTGGCTATCCTGCAGTTATGGTAGCCACATAAATGTCTTTAGGCACGAAATTGATTTTCTTGTTATATGTCTGACGGTCCTTCAGTTATGGTAGTCATTTTCAGTGTCTTGCAGGGTTCGGGGGGTGGGTTTTGACTCTTGTAGTTAACTTTCTATGTTTTCAACTCCTTTGAAGTTAGGATTTGGCATCACAGAACATATTTGCCCGTTTTGAGCATGTTGAAGGGTTGGGGGATGGGTTATAGATGCTTCGTTTCGTTTAGAGATCCTTCCAAACTCATCTTGACCTCCATAGAGGACTTAGGCACGTTTTTTTGACCCCCGTAGTTAACTTTCTATGTTTTCAACTCCTTTGAAGTTAGGATTTGGCATCACATAACACATTTGCACGTTTTGAGCATGTTGAAGGGTTGGGGGTGGGTTATAGATGCGGTTTCGCTTGAGATCCTTCCAAACTCATCTTGACCTCCATAGAGGACTTAGACATGTTTTTTTTACACTTGTAGTTACCTTTTCTACATTTTTCAACTCATTTCAAGTTGAGTTTTGGCATCACATAACACATTTCAAGTTAGGTTTTATGTGCTTCTCCTCTTTGGTGGGTTATAAACGCTTAGACTATTTTCATTTTCAATATAAGTATTACATCATGTTTGCTTACTGGAAGGTAGCTGATATAGTATGTGCTCCACATCTTTGTTTAAGTATTTGGTGTTAATTTGTGGTTTCAATTTCAAATGAATGTGCATTCCCAACACCGAAATTTTGTTGTGTTAATCGTTAATCCATCTATACATTTTTTTTATTGTAGGTTCGTTTTGATGTAATATTGAAAGACATATTTTGGGAGATTCATTGGAATCTTGAAGACATATTTTGGGAGATTCATCGGAATCTTGAAGAGATTATTTTGGTTGACCAGCTGAAGACAAATATCAAAGTCATATTTTGGGAGACAAATATTGTCCTAATGATCGTACTTGACAGATATTTTGTATGAAAATTTCATTTTATTTAGTTTAATTGAAAATTGAAACTTGACCATTTTCACCGACGCAACTTTCGTGGGCTCACCTAGCATATGAATTATCAGGTTCATGTTAAAACAAAAAAAAAAATCTACAAATTTAGAGAATATGACCCAAGAATTAGCACACATAACGAACATTAGCCGACACAACTTTCGTGGGCTTATCTCGAAAATCTTCGAAATGAAGCCTTACTATAGCCGACGCAATGGATGAGTTTCACCGACGCAATGTTCGTCGGCTAAACTAGAAATGTGAGAAAATGAACTGTATTATGACCGACACATGTTGCGTCGGTTATTACCGCTTTCGCCGAAGCAAACCGTTGCGTCAGCTAAAATGTCCCTTTCCGCCCACGAAACGCCATTTTCGTCGGCTTTTTTAATACCGACGAGGAAATAGCGACGTTTAAGCCGACGCTTGATTGCGTCGCCTTTGCCTTTTCGCCGATGCCAAAATGGGATATGTCGACGTTTAGTTGCATCGGCGAATCAGGAAATTCTTGTAGTGTTACACCGTGAGATCCCCATGATTTGCCTACGAGTCGCCCTGGGAGCGATCACCCTACGGAGGGCTTGATCATGGGAGTCGGAACAACGCAAACTCTAGAAATGGATAGGGTTTCTTAAGTCCATTTCCAACTTTGACTTTCCCTACGGTAGAATTGTTGGGGCCGACCTCTGAAATCTGAAAAATGGAGGGTCACCCTTACAGGAATTTTTAAGGTGTCAATAATTTCCTGACCGTAAAAGCGGTAGCTAAGAACTATTGGAATACGAGTTATTCCGGAATAGGGATTGGCTGAGATTGTCTCAATTCAGAGGAGTAGCTGACTACCCTACGGTAGCTATTGTTCTAAACCTCTGAAGTACCGTTGCAAAATGAATGTTTATTCTATGGGTCGATCATTACTTTTGCTAAATTGAATGGATTAAAATAATAATATTATTTTGTGTAATGGGTTAATGCAACAATACTTATTAAGTTAATTTTTTTTTTCTCAGCAATGAAACGTTCTTTGTATGCCTCAAATAATGCCAACTACAAAACTGGTATTTCTAGTACAACTAAAAAAATGAACTTAAACATTAATTGCGTGGAATTGGTCTTAACTGAGGACGGTCCTCAAGCCCACATGTCTAATTCATCTGAAATTGTTCATGATGAATATGACATAGACTGTTTAGCACATCTCAATTAAAATAAATTTGATTTATTGGTCATTGAAACGTGTATAGTGGAAAATGATGATACAGCCTGGATCCTTGATTCAGGTGCCACTCATCACGTATGCTCTTCCTTTGAGGGAATGAGCTCTTGGCAACAGTTGGATGCTGGGGAAATGACTCTTAGAGTTGGGACTGGGGAGCTCATTTCAGCTAAAGCAGTGGGAGATATTAAAATATTCTTCTCCAGGGAAAACTATATGTTATTAGATAATGTATATATAGTTCCCAAAATAAAAAGAAATTTTATTTATTTTTCAAAAAAAAAAGAAAAAAGAAATTTTATTTATGTTTCTTGTTTGTTAGAACAAAGATATTCAGTGTTATTTTCTGTGAGTGAAGCTTTCATTACTAAAATGGGTACTGATATCTGTTCTGCAAAAAATGGAGAACAATTCGTATGTTTTAAGACCAATAGAGTCTAGGGCTATTTTGAACAATGAAATGTTTAAAACAACCAAGACTCAACCAAAAAGGCAGAAAGTTTCTCAAAGTACCTATCTTTGGCACTTGAGACTTGGCCACATAAATCTCAATAGGATTGGGAGATTGGTTAAGAACGGACTTCTAAGCCAGTTAGAAGATGGTACTTTACCTCTGTGTGAGTCATGTCTCGAAGGTAAGATGATCAAACGACCTTTTACTAGAAAAGGTTATCGTGCCAAGGAGCCCTTAGAACTCGTACATACGGATCTCTGTGGTCCAATGAATGTAAGAACTCGATGAGGGTATGAATATTTCATCTCTTTCATAGATGATTATTCAAGGTATGGTTATTTATACCTAATGAGTCATAAGTCTGAAACCCTTGACAAGTTCAAGGAGTACAGGATTGAAGTTGAGAACTTGTTAGGTAAGACCATTAAAACACTTCGATCTGATCGAGGTGGAGAGTATTTGGACTTAAAATTCCAGAACTATTTGATAGAACATGGAATCTCGCCTCAACTCTCAGCACCAGGTACAACTCAAAAGAATGGTGTATCTGAAAGGAGAAACAAAACCTTGTTGGACATGGTTCGATCTATGATGAGCTATGCTCAACTGCCTAGTTCTTTTTGGGGATATGCAGTAGAGATTGCAGTTTATATTTTGAATGTAGTTCTCCCAAAGAGTGTTTCTGAAGCACAATTTGAGCTCTGGAGATTGCATAAAGCTAGTTTACGTCATTTCAGAATTTGGGGCTGTCCTGCACATGTGCTAGTGGCAAACCCAAACAAATTGGATTCACGTTCAAAATTATGTCTATTCGTAGGCTATCCAAAAGAAACAAGGGGTGGATACTTTTTCGATCCACAAGAAAATAAAGTGTTTGTTTTGGCAAATGCTACTTTCTTAGAAGAAGACCACGTTCGAGAACACAAGCCACACAATAAAATAGTGTTAAGTGAACTTTCTGGTGAAGCTATGAATGAATCAACAAGAGTTGTTGATAAGGCTGGACCTTCAACAAGGGTTATTGATGAGCCCAGTACACAGACTGGACCTTCAACAAGAGTTGTAGATGAGCCCAGTACATCTGGTCAAGCTCATCCTTCTCAACAGTTGAGACTACCTCGATGTAGTGGGAGAGTTGTTACTCAACCTGAACGCTATCTGGATTTAGCAGAAACTTCAGCTGTCATATCTGATGATGGAATCGAGGATCCATTGACCTTTAGACTTGCAATGAATGATGTGGACCATGACCAGTGGGTCAAAGCTATGGACCTAGAGATGGAGTCTATGTACTTCAATCAAGTCTGGGATCTTGTAGACCTACATGAAGGGGTTAAACCCATAGGGTGCAAATGGATCTACAAGAGAAAACGAGACGCAGCTAGGAAAGTGCAGACTTTCAAAGCTCGACTGGTGGCAAAGGGTTATACCCAAATGGAGGGGGTGGACTATGAGGAAACCTTCTCCCCAGTTGTCATGTTAAAGTCAATAAGGATTCTCTTGTCCATTGCCACGTTTTATGATAATGAGATTTGGCAAATGGACGTCAAGATTGCTTATCTGAATGACAATCTTGATGAGAACATCTTTATGTCTCAACCAGAGGGATTCATTGCTCAAGATTAGGAGCAAAAAGTTTGCAAGCTTAGACGATCCATTTATGGGTTGAAGCAAGCTTCCAGATCTTGGAATATAAGGTTTGACACTGCTGTCAAATCTTATGGCTTTGACCAGAACGTTGATGAACCTTGTGTTTACAAAAGGATTATCAACAATTCAGTAGCTTTTCTGGTGTTGTATGTAGATGATATTTTACTCATTGGAGATGATGTAGAATATCTAGCTGACATTAAAAAATGGCTATCAACTGAGTTCCAAATGAAACATTTGGGTGAAACTCAGTATGTTATAGGGATTCAAATTATCAGGAATCGTAAGAACAGAATATTAGTCTTGTCTCAAGCATCATATAGACAAGATGTTGTCTACATATAAAATGCAGAATTCCAAGAGGGGTTTACTACCCTTCATGCATGGAGTTCATTTGTCTAAGGAACAATGTCCTTAGACACCTCAAGAAATTGAGGATATGAGACGAAACCCTTATGCTTCAGCTGTGGGCAGTCTTATGTACGTCATGGTGTGTACTAGGCCTGACATTTGCTATGCAGTTGGGACAGTCAGCAAGTACCAGTCCAATCCAGGGTTAGACCACTGGACTACAGTTAAAAACATCCTCAAGTATCTTTGGAGAACGAGTGACTATCAGCTTGTGTATGGCTCTAAGGATTTGATCCTTACAGGATGCACAGACTCTGACTTTCAGACTGGTAAGGATTCTAGGAAATCCACATCAGGGTCAGTATTTACCCTCAACGGGGGAGCTGTATTTTGGCATAACATCAAGCAAGGATGTATTGCAGACTCCACCATGGAGGCCGAATATGTCGCTGCTTGTGAAGCAACTAAGGAGGCTGTATGGCTTAGGAAGTTCTTGATGGATTTGGAAGTTGTTCCAAATATGAACTTGCCAATCACCCTTTTATTGTGATAATAGTGGTGCAGTGGAAAATTCTAAAGAACCTTGCAGTCACAAAAGAGGCAAGCACATAGAGCGCAAATATTGCTAATCCATTTACAAAGGCTCTCACGACTAAAGTGTTCGAGGGTCATCTAGAGAGTCTAGGTCTGCGAGATATGTACATAGAATAATCTAGAGCAAGTGGGAGAAAGGTATGGGTATTGTGAATGCCCTAGTTTATTCTATTTATCTGTATTTGTACTTTTCATGTATTATACAGTATTAATACAAACCACTATTCCTACTTCAATGATTATTCATTCAATTTTGATTGTTGATGTACTTTGCCCACTAGAGTTTTAGTTCAAGTGGGAGTTGTTGGGTTTTATGCCCTAAAACTCTTACATAGCAAATGAAACAAATTAATCAATCTCAATAAAGCATTATTTGAGTGATTCAGTAATTTGGTTATTGAACAATCGAGTTTGCATTAATAAACCCTAAGTCCAATAAACTAAGATCCAAGCTTGTTTAAATGAAACTTGGACTAGTATGTGGGGACATACGGAGATCAGTGTCCAAGTAACAACCTAAAAGGTCTATAGTATAGGGATAAGGTTGGGTACCTTATTCTGGTGACACTATGTAATACGACTCACCTTGTATTCGATACAGATGCAATGATCCAAAGCATCCATGTAGGAGACATGCGGGTGGGGGTATCCTATGCAATGAGTTTGCATAAGACCGGACCGAGAAATAGTAACCACTAGATGTAACGCTGTTAACTAGTTTAGGTTTCTATTTCAATAGCATCCTAGGTAACTCGATCTCAATCTTGAGTCTGTTATGAACTCCTTTCAGGAGGGATTGTCTTTAGATTTGTATGGGTGAGAGTGACCAGTTCGCCGACTCAATAATCTTACCATTTCAGGGGCAATACCGAATGGGGGCTGGGAACATAACAGTACAAGATGAAATTCACTTCTTCCCCTATTGGGGTAAGTAGATGTGTGTTCCCTTAAGAGCTGATTTCAGGGCTTGAACAAAGGCGCGTCGTCCTCTCCTGTACCGAGAGGAACTCCTGTTTAGTGGTTGGACCCTAAACAACTTGTTCATTTGAGGAATTAATGGTACTTAAGGAACCCAAGGTAACCTAGGGGTAAAACGGTAATTTGACCCAGCTGGTGTTACAAACACACATGAAGGATTGACTTATTGCATTGGTCGATATTCGTGGACATAGAAATATTCTACAGTGAGAAAAGTGCAGTTGTGGGTTTTTAGTAGAGTGACCCACAGTTAACGAATGTTGACTAACTTGGTTAATGAGTTTGGCCAATTAGTCTCGTATCGTTGGAGCTTCTGATCTGTAGGTCCATTAGGTCCCACTGGTAGCTCGTAAAGAGACTTGAGGCAATTAAGTATAAATTGTAAATTGAAAGTGTTCAATTTATTTGGGGAATCGTATAATGTATATTGATGCATTATAATATAAAGTTTATGAAACTTTATAATATAATTTTTGAATTAATTTAAAAAATTAATTCTTGAGAGAAAATATTTGAAAGAGTTCAAATAAATTTAATATGAATTGGATTCATATTAATTTTAATAAAATCCCTAAGATTAAATATATGATATCTAATTGGGTAATTAATTAATTATGGAATTAATTAATTATTTATTAAAATTATAGACATTTTCCTATTAGGAAAGAAAATATTTGAAAGAGTTCAAATAAATTTAATATGAATTGGATTCATATTAATTTTAATTTTAATAAAATCCCTAAGATTAAATATATTATATTTTATTGGGAAATTAATTAATTATGGAATTAATTATTTATTTATTAAAATTAGAGGAAAAAGTCTACCTTTTCCTATTAGGAAAAAGGTCATGGTCTTTACTATATATAGGACCCCGGGGTGGGGTGAAAGACATCTCATTCATTCTCCTACTCTCAGAGAACTACCCTCTAGGCTTCCTCTAGACTCCCACCAGTCTCCTGCCTCTAGAAGTCTTAGAGTCATATCGGTGTAGCCATAGTGGTGGTGTTCGCACTAGTTCGTGATTAATTCACAAACAGTTAGTGAATTTAATCTGAGTCGTCAACGAGAGTAAGTAATTTGTTACTATATAAATTAGATTTAGATCTAATATTTTTGTATGCTTAGCCTTAATATAAATCTAGAATAGTTCTAAGTTTATTGCCCTATTGGTATTTTAGATTAAACAAAATTAATTACGAATCGGTCCCAATCATGCTTCCGCTCTACGAAAAAATCTATCATCTGGCTAAAAATGAAAAACAAGCTGGCTTCTGGAAAAAAATAAACATCAAATTCTTTTAGCAGTACAGATAAACATATGATTACCCCCGTGATGAGTTTGCGACTGCCCCTCGTTGTATGTGCCATTTTGAAAACCGTTTACCATCCAAAAAAAAATTCTATCTTCTGAAAGGACTATGTTTATCGAGTTGTTTGACCAGTTCCTCAAGAGTTTCAGCCGGCAGATACTATTATTGTCAGCCAAGTTGATGTAGTTAGCAGCACATACCTTAAGGAACCATCACAACACCGGACTTAAAATCACTGTAGATTCCTGCCACATCCCAAACACCGCCGAACAAAATCGTGATTTGTTGTTGAGCCATTTCGTGTTAATGGTAAAATTCAATAAAAAAATACTAGAGAGTATTCCAACCGTGGGAATGAAAAAGACCTAGATTAAGCTATATATTGTAAAGATCTTCAAACAGTAGTTGAGATAAGAATTAGAGAATGCGTGGAAGTAGGGAATATAAACAAAAATCGATTTTTTTTTTTGTTGGAAGGAGAAAAAAAATGGGATCTGGGGGAAACCAACGAGAATCCCACAAATTGTGGAGAAAAAAAAGATCTTGGGCATGTAACGGCAACATAGACGACGTTTGTATATACGCGGATATACCCAGGGGTAAAAATGGAAAATCACCACCCATTTGCGCGTCCCTTGATTCACAGTAGCCACGTTCGAGAAAACAGAAGTTTTTTAGCCAAAAAACTAAATAGCTTATTTATTCTAGTCATCCAGCACAATTTCCCAAGCCCAAATTTTGAAGCTCAAGCCCATGAATGGACCCAAATGCATTTCAGGCCCAAGCCCATGAATGAGCCCAAATGGATTTCAGGTCCAAGCCCATGGAGGGGCCCAAATGCAACCAAGCCCAAGCCCAAGCCCACGAGATCTTTGAGAAACTCTATAAATAGGAGGCATGACCTCTCATTTGAGGGAGAGCAAAAAGAAAGGGAGAAGAGGAAGCTCTCAGAAGACTCTGAAGATTGAAGTTATTCCTGCAGAATGAAAGATCAAAGCTCAGATCCTCTTCAAATCCAGCTGTAGAACTGAAGAACGAGGCTTAGATCATCTTCAAATCCTCCCGCAGAACTGAAGAACGAAGCTCGGATTCTCTTCAAATCTCGCTGTAGAATCGAAGATCGAAGCTCAGATCTTCTTCAAACCCTATTGCAGAATAAAAAATCGAAGCTCGGATCTTCTTCAAATCCCACAACAGAACAAAAGATCGAAGCTCGGATCCTCTTCAAATCTCGCTGCAGAACCAAAGATCGAGGCTCATATCCTTCTGCTACAAAATCAAAGATCGAAGCTCAAGTCATCTTCAAATTCTCCTACCAAACCGAAGACTGAAGCTCAGAACCTCCTGTAGACCTGAAGACTGAAGTCTACCTCAATCCATCCAAAAGAACTCAAATTCGTCTGAAGAACAAACCTTCAAGACTGTGAAGACTAAAGCTTCTTGAAGACTTCTAAAAGATCAACAAACTCCTTGAAGCTCACGAAGCCCTTGATACAACTTCAATCTCAAGAACAAACTTCAAAGTCCTTGAGACAACTTCAATCTCAATAACATGCTGCAAAACCCTTGAGACGACTTCAAATTCGAGAACAAGCGCTCCAGCCCTCGAGTGAGACACATTCACACACAAGAGAGAGAATCAGAGGATTATGTATTAGAGATTGAACACTCACACGCATACAACATCAATACAAATCAAATTTTATTCCACGTGTTTCATTCATTTGAATTTACGTGTGAACAATAACTAAATAAGACCTCTCCTAAACTTACTGCAATGCCCATTTAAAACATATTTTAATATTAAGTGCTAATTTTATTTTAATATACAATCAAATCTAATAAAAGATTGATAACTAATAAAGCAAAAATAAGTAATAAATAAAATAAATACAAAAAATTAAGAGAGTTAAATCTCTTTTAACCTTCCTGCAAAATAAATGGAAAATATCTACCCAGATAATAATAAAAAATAAAAGGTTTCCCTAATATGACAGAGCTTAGTGAGTTGCAAATCGATCAAATCAACACGATCACATTAATTCTAAACACAAATTCAAAACTAGTAGCATGTTGAACCAATCAAATAAACAAGGTTCCATTCTAAACACAAATTCGATTAAATCTAACTAAATTTAATCAAGTAAGTTTTATACATAATAAGATTTTAAAAAAGAAAAAAAAATTATAGCATGTTACATAGAATACACAAAATACAAACAGTGACCAATTAATCGACTGATTAATAAAATGATAGTAAACTCACAACAACAAAAAAAATCAAGATTTAAACATTTACTACAATCAAATCTACCCCAATCTAATCAAACAATTTGGTAAATAATAAAATAAAATATTTTTTTTAAAAAAAAAAGGGCAACATGCTTCATAGACTAAAGAAAGTTATAAATTTTAACCTATTCTAAGCTCACAGTAAACATGAAAGATGTCAATGGAATTAACTTCATATACTACATTACAAATAAAATCCCAATAAAAACTAGAACAAATTTAAACCCTTTAATGGCATTGCAGTTTAAACACTTGGGTTTCCAAAAACTATTTACACCAATTTGACAAAAAAAAAGGAACAATAGAAAATTGAATTTAGCTAAGAGTCTTATCTTCCCTCTCCACGAGAAATCAGTCGGTGTAAATAGGTCAGTAAAAAACTTCAGTCAAAACTAGTATGTCCATAGGTAAGAAGAATGTTATTTAGTAGAAGTCAATTGAGAGAAGGTTGAGAGAGAGGAAAAACTTATGGGAAAGATCAAATCATCAGGGAGAGAAAACTAAAGATGAAGATATGTAGAGAGGATGGGAGAGGGAATAAGGAGACATTAACAGTGGCAGATTTAGAACGTTGAGTAGGGGGGCTATATAGATGTAACGACCCAACATTTCATGCCTAGATCCTAGGGCCATTACTGAAATCTTTCACCAACGTGTGAAAGAGATATTTCATTAATTAATGCAAAGCAATACAAGATGGGTATTTATAGAACCCATAACCAACTGAAAACAGAATAAAGAGAAGAATTAAATAAATAGAATACATGAATAATACAATATCAGCCAATATCCTCCAGCAAACGAAAGCACGGACAATTCAGGGCATGAGTTTGGATCTCAGAGTAGCGAAACGGGCTCTGGTGAGAGGTTTGGTAAGAACATCAGCAAGCTAGAGTACAGTGGAAACATGTTGAAGAGTAATGTCACCACGAACAACACGTTCACGTATAAAATGAAAATCGACCTCAATATGTTTTGTACGACCATGGAACACCGGATTGCGCGCAAGCTGAATGGCTGATTGGTTATCACACCAGATCTTGGGAGGATAAGGACTAAAAATATGTAAGTAATTAAGTAATTGACGAATCCAAAATAGATAAGCAGCAGTCATGGCCAGTGCACGGTATTCAGCCTCAGTCGAGCTACGAGAAACCGTAGACTGCTTTTTAGACACCCAAGAGATAGGATTATCACCTAGAAAAATTATGAAACCAGTTGTGGAGCGTCTGTCTAAAGAATTTCCAGCCCAATCAGAGTCAGAAAAGGCACAAAGATGAAGTCCTCCCAATGATCGCTTGAACAAAATGCCACGAGAAATAGATCCATTTAAGTAGCAAAAAACTCATTTAGCAGCAGTAAGATGACAGGCAGCAGACGAATGCATATACTGAGACAATTTGCTAACACTGAAAGCAATATCAGGCCTCAAAAAAGTAAGGTACTGGAGAGCACCTACAATAGCTCGATTAGCACTGCCATCCTCAGGAGAACAGAGAGAATCACCAACATCATTGAAGGAGTTTAACGAAATTGGTGTGGAACAAGGCTTACAACCTGTCATACCAAAACGGTGCAAGACATCTTTGATATACTTTGATTGAGTAACATGTATTCCACCAGACGAATGAGATATTTCCAAGCCAAGGAAATATTTGAGAAAGCCCAAATCTGTCATATCAAACTGCTGTCGTAACTGAGTAATCAAGCAAGTAATATAATTGGGATCATTTCCAGTTAATATTATGTCGTCAACATAAAGCAAGAGAAAAGTAATGGATGCTCCACATCGACGAATGAATAGGGAGGAGTCAGCAGCAGAAGCTTGAAAACCCAAAACACATAGATGCGATGTAAAACATTCAAACCAAGCGCGGGGCGCTTGTTTAAGGCCATAAAGGGATTTCATAAGCTTGAAAACTAAAGGAGGAGAGGATTGTTGAACAAATCCTTGAGGATGTTGCATATAGACATCCTCACAAAACTCACCATGGAGAAACACGTTTTTAACGTCAAGTTGCCTTAAGGACCAACCAAAATGAGAAGCTAAAGAGAGAATAATGCGTACCGTAGGTTTCTTAACCACAGGACTGAAAGTTTCATCAAAATCAATCCCTTCCTCTTGATGATAACCCTTAGCATCTAAGCGGGCTTTGTAGTGAGCAACACTACCATCAGGGTGTCGTTTGATACGATATACCCACTTACAACCAATCGCACTCTTACCAGCAGGTAAAGGAGTAAGAACCCAAGTTCCTTGTCGCAACAAGACATTGTATTCTTCGGTCATAGCAGATTGCCAGACCAGATGCTTGGAGGCTTGAGTGAAGGAATGTGGTTCAATATCAACATTGTGATCAGGTAGTGTGGTAGCAGCAACAAAAACCTTACGCTTGCAAATATCAGATTTGCTACGGGTTTGCATAAGGTGTGTATTAATGGCTAAATTCTCAGCCGTAGGGATGGAAGTAACAGGAGCAACATTCACATCAGAAGTAGCATCACAATTCACAACAGAAACAGTAGGAATAGTAGCAACAGTATCAACATTAGCAACATGAGTATCAGTAGTAGCAACAGTATCAGTACAGTAGTTATTAGAACTATTGCTCGACAGTAAAGAAAAATCATCTACCTCATTGCCAACACAAGGTTCTATAGGCACACTGTTAAGGAGTAAAGTTAAAGGCACGATAGAAGAAGGATTAGAAGAGACAGTAGGTAAAGAAGAAACAAAAGAAGAAGAGGAAATGGAAAAAGGGAACAGACTTTCATCAAAGATTACATGACGGGAAATGAAAAGCTTACCACTGCTCACATTGTAACACAAATAACCCTTGTACTCTAAAGGGTAGCCAAGGAAGACACACTGAGATGTTTTGGGCTGAAGTTTATTTGAATTGTATGGTTTTAACAGAGGGTAGCAAGCACAACCGAAGATTTTGAGGTGTTTGTAATCAGGAGGTCTGTGGAAAAGGATTTCAATGGGGGATTTGTGGCCAAGATGAACAGATGGTAGACGATTGATAACAAAGACAGAAGCCGCGAACGCATAAGACCAAAATGCAATAGGTAAAGATGCACGAGACATGAGGCACAAGGCTACTTCAACAAGATGACGGTGTTTACATTCAGCCACACCGTTCTGTTCGGGGGTATAAGCACATGATTTTTGGTGTAATATGCCATGAGTATGGAGAAAGGAAGTAAGGTCATGGTTAACGAACTCTCCACCACCATCAGTTCGTAGTATTTGAATTCGAGAGGACAACTGATTTTCAACAAATGGTTTAAATCATTTAAAAATGGCAGAAACATCAGACTTACAGGTGATAGGGAAAAACCAAGTGTACTTGGAAAAATCATCAATAAACGAAATGTAGTATTTATAGCCATTTATTGAAATTTGAGGTGTAGGACCCCATACATCACTATGGACAATATGTAAAGGGTGGGAAGATGTAGTTTGTGAAGGGGAAAATGAAAGTTTGTGCATCTTTCCATACAAACAGTACTCACAAACACAAGGGAATTTACTACTGGTTGGTATATTCATATGACTAAGAACATAATTAAGAGTTTGTAGATGTGGATGACCTAACAGGTTGTGCCAAAGAGTAGTAGATGATTTGATTCCAACGTGAGCAGCAGTAGAACCTTCCAAGGGCACGGGAGAGGAAGCTTTGGTGATGCACGGTGTAATTGGATAAAGTCCATTTACACTAGGTCCTTGGAATATAGTGTTGCCCGTAAGTTTATCCTGAATTACAAACTTATCAGAGTCAAAAAGGATGGTATAGTTGTTATCAATGCATAGTTGATAAACAGATAGTAAGTTGGTGGAAATATTAGGAACACATAGAAGATTTGAAAGTTTAAAAGAAGACGAAGGAGAGTAGGGAAGAGTGCCAGAACCTGTGTGGGAAATGGGGAGAGAATTTCCATTACCGACAGCAATATTCTCTTTGCCATTATATTCATTGGAGATAGCCAAATTGGAGAGATCAGACGTCACATGAGCATTACAGCCAGAATCCGCAAGCTAAGAGGAAGAAGAAGCGTACTGATTGTTTTGGTGAGTATGAAGATATTGAGTATTTTGTGTTGCTACCATGGCCGCCAACTGTGGAGGATGATGGCGACCTTGATAGTTATAATTCATGTGATTATAACAATCAAGAGCCATATGACCAGGGCGATTACAGATCTGACAGTTAAGACGAGGATCAGCCGATGAAGAAGGAGCCGCATTACCATTGAATCGACCACGACCTTGACTGGGAGCAGGAAAAGAAGGAGTATTTGATCGTCCTCGTCCATAATTTTGTCCGCAACCACGTCCTCGAAAGGAAGATGGAGGAGCAGAAGACTAATTTGAACGAAACTGGTGTTGTTGAGAAGACGCATACATCGCAGTCGGCTGAACAATAAGATCTTCGCGCTTGACTTGTTTTTCAATAGCGGATTCTTCTGCCTTCAACAGAACATGTAATTCAGCAAATGTGACAGATTGAGATCTGGTGCGCATCGATGTCCGAAAGGTATTGTATTCAATTGGTAGGCCATTGAGAGTATAGATGAGAAGATCCTCATCGTTGACAACAGAAGATACATTTGCAAGTTTGTCCTTGATCTCTTTGATGCGTTTGATGTAGGAATCAACAAATTCATCCGATTTCTTCATGATAGACTGCAGATCAGTCTTCAAATTCACAATATTTGACCGAGTAGAAGAAGAATAATGCTTCTCTAGGGCTTCCCATTCATCCTTAGAAGATGTGCAACCAACGATATACGCTAGGGCTTCCGCGGATAATGTAGCGTTGATCAAAGTCATCAGCGTCTGATCTTTCGCAAGCCAATCTTCATACTCTAGATTCGGATCAGAAGTAGACGAATCAAATGATGAAGAAGACGAAGTAGCAGAGGAAAGAGTTTAGGCGGAGCCTTGTTGGAGCCGTCGACAAATCCAAACACTTTGTGCGCGCGTAGCATTGAGGAAAATTGAAATTTCCATAAAACATAGTTGGAGGAATCAAGCCGAATTAAAATCAAGTTGCAAATATTTGTGAGAAGAAAAATCGGAGAATGCAAATCCTTGAGAGAAGGAGTTGAAGTGGAAGCCATGATCGTTCAGAGAAGTGAAGAAAGACGAAGAAAAAAAATTGGAAATTTGGCGGGATACTTGGATCAAAGATGACGCGGGTCTTAGAGCTCTGATACCATGAAATCTTTCACCAACGTGTGAAAGAGATATTTCATTAATTAATGCAAAGCAATACAAGATGGGTATTTATAGAACTCATAACCAACTGAAAACAGAATAAAGAGAAGAATTAAATAAACAGAATACGTGAATAATACAATATCATCCAATAATTACCACTTGCATTCCATTTTACTTTCAAATAACGAAGATGAAACAACATTGGAGTAAAACATGCTTAGAAAATACGAGAAACTTTTCAACCTGGGATCCCTGTTAAAACAGAAACAACTAAAAACTTTAACCATTTCAACAAAAATCTCAAAACACAATAAGTCCTAACACAACACATGTCAATTGCATAAAAAGAATTTTGAAAACATATTAAGCGGAAGTCTATCCTAAGGAAACCCATGGCTCGTTCGGCAACATTTCGTCACGCGTTTTGTACACCTTTGCCTTTACCTGCAATTACATGTTAGGGAAAACAATGAGTATTTGAGAAAAATACTCAGTAACAATACTACTAGTCATGCAAGAATCAAAGAATCAAGAAGTTATTCAGGCTAAGGGCCTAAGGGTAGAGTCATCTCATCCCATTCCATCTATCTCATTTCATTTCATTTTGTAGTTCGAGTCTTGTGATCAATCAATTCACCTATATAAGTTTGTCAATTCACTAGAGGTGCACAGGTGGGTATTTTGGGAGATCTCTACTCTTACTGATGGTAGAAGTGTTGGGTTTTATGCCCTAAAACTCGTAGATAGTGAATGTAAACAAATTGTATACTTGTTTCAATAAAGTGTAATTGAGTTTCTACAATAAAGTGTTATTGTTAAATATTGCACAATTTGACCCAAATCCAATAAACTAAGATCCAAGGTTGTTTACATGTGACTTGAACTAGTATGTGGGGACATACGGGGATTGGTGTTCAAGTAACAACCTAAAAGGTCTATAGTACAAGGATAAGGCTGGGTACCTTATCGTGGTAACACTATGTGATACGGCCCGCTTTGTATTCGATACAGACGTATTAATCCAAGGCGTCCATGGAGGAGACATGCGAGTGGGGGTATCCTATGCAATGAGTTTGCATAAGACCGGACCACGAAATAGTCAACCATTAGTTATAACACCGTTAACTAGTTAGGTTACTGTTTCAATAGGATGACCTAGGTAACTCAGTCTTAATCATGAGTGTGTCATGAACTCCTTCTCATGAGGGATTGTCCTTTGATTAGCATGGGTGAGAGTGGCCAATACGCCGACTCAATATGTCTTCCTTTTTGGGGACAAGACCGAGTGGGAGGCTGGAGACATGACAACACAAGAAGGAATTCACTCATTCCCGCTTCTAGGAGAAGTAGATGAGTGTTCCCTTAAGTGGTGACTCCGGGACTTGAACAAAGGGATCCCGCCCTCTCACTGGCCCGAGAGGGACTTTCTGTTTAATGGTTGGACCATAAACAGGTTGTTCATTATAGGAGCACTGGTACTTAAGGAGACAGATGTAACACAGGGGTAAAACGGTATTTTGACCCAGCTGTGATTACAGACACTCGTGAAGGATTGACTTACCAGTATATGTCTACATCCATGGACACATAAATGTTCTACAGTGAGAAGAGTTCAGTTGTGGGTCTTTAGTGGAATGACCCACGGTTAATGAATATTGGTTAACTTGATTAATGAGTTTAATTAGTCAACCTCATATCATTGAAGCTTCTGGTCTGTAGGTCCATTAGGTCCCCCTGCTAGCTCGTAAAGAGTAATTAGGAACAAATATATCTTGAGAGAATTTGAATAGTTCAAATTCATATTGGGAATTAAGTTAATTGTATGAGATACAAATTAATATAAAGTATAGTGATGCATTAAAATATAAAGTCTAATTTGAGATTAAACTTTATTATATTGAGAGATTGATATATTTGAAATAGTTCAAATATATGTCTAATTAAATATATGGTATTTAATTAGAAGATGAATTAATTAATTATTCAATTTAGTTTAAATTAAATGAGATTTAATTAAACCATAGTCTATGAGAGAAATAAATATTTGAAGGAGTTCAAATATTAATATGAATTTGATTCATATTAAATTTATAGGATATAAGAGAATTTGAAGGAGTTCAAATTTCAATATGAATTTGATTCATATTATAGAATTAATTAATTGAAGGCTTGAAATTAAATATATGATATTTAATTGGGTAATTAATTAATTAACTAATAGAATGTCTGAAATTAAATATGTGATATTTAATTGGTGATCAATTAATTAAAGAATTAATTGGAAATTAATCAATTATGGAAATGATTAATCACTTATGGAAGTGATCAATGAAAAGATTAATCAATTATGGAATTGATTGGTCATGGAATTGATTAATTATGGAAAAGATTTAATCAGTTATGGAAATAATTGATTTTAAATGAATATTTTATTCATGGCCTTTCTCCTATAAATAGAACACTAACTCTAGGGTTTGGGTACCACAACATATGGCCACCATAAGGCCTTCTTATATTCTCTCAACTCAAGAACTCTTGGGAGAATTTTCTCTCTAGAGTTTTTCCCATTCAAGATTAGGTAGTCCCACAACTACGTTCCTAATCTCAGAGTTATAGCGGGGAAGATCAAATGGTGGTGTTCTTCGTTGTTGCAAAGCAATCAAGAAAGGCGTTCTTGAAGAATTCAGAGTCGTCAACGAAGGTATGTTTCTCATCGCTTAACCTTTTGCCAATGTATTGGTATTTTTTGTAGAACAAAATTAATTTACGAACGGTCCAATTGCTTCCGCTGTAACAGAATTGAGAATTCCAATCCTACAAGAAGGCACCCCGTCAGTGGAGCTGAGTCTCACCCCTCAAGGCACTAATGTGCGCATAGCGCTCTAAACTACCATCTTACTGGTGGGGCGTTCATGGGTTTAAGTCGGAAATTTACTTCCACAGTTAGTAAATGACACCTAGTCTGTGAAGCCAAATGCCACCCATTTAGTCCCTCATTTCAGTCTAATACATCTCAGTCCTAGGTGTTTAATTGACACGATCCCCTACTAAGGCAACTAGCCTATTCTTTTCATTTTCTTACTCCTTTTCCCTTTAAGGCCTCTTAACACTCAGGCTAACTCTTAACTGCAACCTATTTAATAAAATTCTTTTCTTTTTCGGGGATTACTGACCATATGCACCATCCCAACTCACTCAGTTTCAAGAACAAAAACAAGAACAACAACCTACACTCCTAAACAGATAACCCACAAACTTCCCGCTGTCTACATACATTGCCAACCAACTTATAATATATAACAGTCAAGCACTCTCACCTATCCAATAGCACAAGTACACAACAGCCAAATACTTGAAAACAAACGCATTCATATCATCTCAGTCTCAACTCAAATATATGATACAATCTCATGCCAGAAGTACAACTGTCATTTCAATGCATAAATATTTCATTCCAATGCAGCAAGTTATCTTACCTTGAGGTAACTACGCTTGATTGAAAACACCCAAACAACTCGATACAACGCCAACCACGTTATGCGAAAAGATAATCTATTAACACATATAAAAGATTCTCACATCAGAGGCATTCCCATCTCAATAATTTTCCCTAAAGACACAAAACTTGAAAGGGTCGAAAACTCACCCAAACAAAACTAATGAATGTTGCACAGCTTCCAAATCACACTCCGCCTTTAATGATTCGACCACCACTTACTACGGACACCTTAAATTAAGATCAACGTTAATGGGTATTCTGTTAAGGCATAAAAAAACCAATAAATCTCAACCTACAATTTCCTTACCCACTAGCTGAAATCATTGAACGTTCAAGATACGTGAGGCTATTTTTCTTAAGGCGGAGGCGGCGACGATCGGTTCTAAGCGACAGAAACGAACAGATTTGAACGACGAGTGAGACCGAGAGGGCAAACAAGAGGCAGAAAGAATTCTGAGAGAGGGATCTCACCAGCGACTCGCGACGAGGGGGCGGCGGCGAGGCTGTAGATTTGCGACGGCGCGGTGATTCGCGTGCAGTCAGAGGCGATCGCGGCGGCAGCGTGCAGACGAGCGTGGAAGGATGGGCGACCCAGATCTGGTACAGAAGAGAGAGAGCGAGATGAGAGAGAGAGATTGAGGGAGAAAGAGACGAGAGAGAGATTGAGGGAGAAAGAGACGAAAGAGAGATTGAGGGCTCACCAGTGGCGGCGTGGTGAAAGACGACGGCGGAGATGCAGAGGGCGGCGTGCGGCGTTGGCGGGCTGCAGAGAGGAAGCTGAGAGGGAATGAGAGCACGAGAGAGAGAGAGAGAACGTGGGAGAGAGATCTGAGATGTTTTTTCCTCTTTTTTTTAAAGGTCATTTGACCGAACTTTGATCGATTTTAGGGGGAAATTTTCCCCCCTCTTCTCCCTTTTGATCGGGCCAAAACGCTCACTTTTTTTTTAACATGTTACAATAGAAATGAGAAAAAAATATCAATTTTAACTTTGAACATGGTAGAGAGGATTAATTTTTATACTAAACTTTCAATTTTATTGAATTGCACATTGAACCTGGATACACGTGCTGTAATTTTTTCCTAACTTTAAAAAGTGTTGCAATTATTTATACCTTGTAGTTAAAAAATTGGTTGGTATGACATTGATTGGATTAAGACAAAAACAACAATGGAGTTTTTCTTTTTTTTCTTTTTTTTAAGGTGGAGTATTTTATTAATTTTTATTAAAATTAGTTGGTGAATTGATAGAAATTGAATAGAAGCTATGAGTTAAAACACTTGTCTAAGTTCAAGGTCCAAATTGATGAAATTGAAAATTTATGGTGAACATTGATATAACTCCTCAAGTTTAGGGTTAAAAATTGATTTTTTTCCCTAAAAATAATTTTGAACACATTGATATTAGTTTATATATTTTGATATTAAATTGGTTAAATTATAAGTTTGATCCTTAAATTTTCAAGATTATGTCTAATAAGTCTTGAACTTTAATGTTTTTTTTTTTTTTTACTAATAGGTTAAGGATCTATTAGACATCAAATTGAAAAATATTGAATCTACTAAATACATAATTATAAGTTTCGAAACCAATTAAATACCTTTTAAATTTAGGAGCCTATTGAGACAAATTCTCAAAGTTGATACATCAAACTCATAATTTAATCAATTAAGTTTGTTCAAAGAGAAGTATAAATAAAAGTTTTTTATATTAATGTGAAATAAAAATAATGAAATTGAAGTATTACAAATTAGATTTGTTTTACCTCTCACAAAAATTATACCTTCATTGTTTTTTTAAAAAAATAATTTACTAAATAGCAATAATTATATTCATTTTTATGTATATTTGATTGAAGAAAGGAAAATAGAAATTCAAGGATAACTGGATAAGATTGAAAATGAAACAAAAAAAAAAATTGAAACTAAAAGAAAAAAATTGATACTATATCGAAAAACTAATTTGTAAACAAAGAAAGAATAGTATTGAAAAAAGAAAAAGGGAAAAAAAAACTACTTAAAATTGAAACTGGAAAAATAATTTGTAAAAGGAAAAAAAATAATATTGAAAAATGAAAAGGAAAAAACGCATGCTTTAAATTAAAACCGGAAAAAGTAATTTGTAAAAATAATAAAAATAAAGTATACTTAAAATAGAAATAGGAGAAGCGGATGCTTAAAATTGAAATTGGAAAAATAATTTGAAAAAAAAATTGAAAAAGAAAATAATACTGAAAATAGGAAAATGAAAAAATAAAAGTTATTGATGTATGCAGTAGAATTTGAACCATGATGAAGAGGACCTTGAGGGGGGACTTGTGTCACCAGACTGCTCAGTTGGAATTTGAATTTGAGGCGGCAAGTGATACAAGTAATAAATTGTTTCTGAGTTGGAGGGCTCAAGCCCCCGGCCGTCCGTTAGGGATGTCCACAGGGCGGGACGGGGACGGGGAAGCCTTCCTCGTCCCTGTCCCTGCCAAATTCTCCATTTAATTTTGCAGAGATCGGGGTGGGGATTCTCTGCGGAGAATTATTTCCCGTTTTCTTTTATTAAATGTCAATCAATTGTAATTCTTTTTAAAAAATCTATGAAATATCCTAATGAAAAAGAACAATAATATTTCAATTGTTGATGGTCGATTTTGGCCAGAGGATCTCACCTGACCTTCACGTGCCACCAACGGTAAATTTGTAGATGAGGGGAGAAGACGTGGCCTGCAAGACAGTAAACCTGCACACCGGTGTGGTGCTCGCCACACCGGCTCCGATGCTTAAGTCAGCAAGCAGAACGGTAGGGCGTGGAAAAGTAAGAGCAAGAGGAGAAAGCAGAGAATAGAGAGTAGAGTTTAGGGATAGAATTCGGGATCCCCTCTTCAGTGGCAAAGAGGGATATAAATACATGTTCATCCTCCTAGCCTTTTTAGGGTTTCGAAGGCGTTTTAGGTCAAGCCAGGCGAAACCGGGGCATCCAGAGGCGGTGGGGACCAGACGAGACCGAACGGGCTCGGCCCGCGCTGCGGGCCGAGGGTCGGCCTCGGTCCATGGCCGAGGCCGAGCAGGGGGTCGGGCCTAAAACCCGACCCCTTCGGTCTTGGCTCGTCTCACTTGCCGGTTTTGTCCCCTTGGTCCATCTTTCAGCCCGATTCCTCCCCGGTTGTCCTCGTCAGCTCCTTGTATATCGGGGTGGTCCAAAATTGCCTATAACATCAATGATAGAGTTTAAAATCTTCAAACATCATTTCAAAAAGTTAATTTCAATATTACAATATTGAAATATCCTAATGAAAAAGAACAATAATATTTCAATGATAGAGTTTAAAATCTTCAAACATCATTTCAAAAAGTTAATTTCAATATTACAATATGGTTCCAACAAAAATAAATCACAATTACAACAAAGTCTCAAATATAACAAATTTTAAAATAATAGCAACAATAAAATAACAACTCTAAAATTAAAAATTAATACTAAAGCTAGTTTTACAATTTATACTTATAAATTACACCATAATATTATAATAATATAAATTAAATTAAATATTATATATATTATTATAAAAAAGAGCAGGGTGGGACGGGAGAACGGGGTGGGGTCGAGGTCGGGGACGAGGACGAGGAATATAATCCCCATCCCCGCCCCCATTTAGAGAATGGAGAAAATTTTCTCCCCACTCTCTCCCCCATTCTCCGTGCAAACGGGGATTCCCCGTCACGTTCGGGATGGGGCGGGGCCCCGGTTCCAATGGGTAAATGGACATCTTTACCTTACGTACCTCCGCCACAGAACGTTAGGGAAAAAATGGTTATGAGATATATAATAATAACAATAATTGCAATACTAATAATAATTAAATAAAAATAATAAATAATAACCATAATAAAAACAACAATAATATACCATCAATAAAATGAACATAGACATAAACTAAAATAATAATGTAAAAAAAGGAATTGAATCAAATACGGTATCTACAGTAACCCTAATCTCTCTTGCTTTTTTTTTATTGGGAGACATAAACCATCTCGCCTTTTGTTTTTTGTTTAATAGGGAGGCATAGTCCCTCTTCTTTTTGTTTAATATGGAGACATTTCCTTTTGCTTTTTGTTTAATGTGGAGACATATCCACTCTTTCTTTTTGCTTAATAGGAGGCACATCTCCTCTTGGTTTTTGCTTAATAGGGAGACATAATCCCTCTTGTTTTTTGTTTAATAGAGAGGTACACCTCCGCTTGCTTTTCTTATATCAGATTTCAAAGGTTTATCTCCCTATTGTGTAGTCACTGTTCAACTTGGTAAAATAATTCATAACCTCGACCTCAACTTTGGCTCGATTCTGAGATTCTTTGTGTACTGTATGAAATATGGATCTAAGTCCTTGAACCCTATTGGTCATGTTGTAACCTTTGTGGGTGGTGGTCATTTTCTGAATTGTCAATCTCCAAGTTCTCATTCCTCTTTTTTGTGCTCTTACTCATTATATGTAATTGATGTGTAATCTTCACAAGCAAGTTTTCTTTCCCATAGACGATGCCAGTTGTTGATGTCAAAGTGTAACGTCCCAGGTTTTCATAATTACTAACCTTTCGGCAGCATAACAACATATGACGGACTAAATCAAAATTTCTTCTCTTTAACCTGCTAAGCATAAAACACTTCTAAATAACATTTTTCAAGGACTCCACCATACTACAACATAGCATAACTCCATAGAACCAACAGCGAGTCAGATCTCGCATTATCAACTACTATTGTAATGACCCAACATTCTAAACAAAAACTACTAATGGATCAATACTATATGCATGCTATAGATGCCCTTAAAATTTAAAATAATTCAAGACACGACAATAACATTGAATAAACCTCAACGAAAAAACAAAACTTTAGTCTGGGACCCCATGTTTCAAGGAAATAGAACTCCCTCTAGAATTAGACTTAACAAAACATTCATGGCCTTTAGTAGTTCTCAAATAACAAAAAAGGAACATCAAGGGAAAAAAAAAAGTTGTCTTAAAGCGGAAATTTAAAATAACAAAACTTCATGCTCTGCCATCTCCCATGACTATTCGACAAACTCCGTCAATTGCCCTGGACGCCTTTACCTTTACCTGAAAGAAAACCACATACATCGTAATTCATATTTTTATATGATCATGATTCATACTTTTCTAGTGGGACCTAACCTTTTTCCTCTTAAATATTACATTTCCTCTATGACCATTCATGGACAATTACCCAAATTTCCTCTATTCCTCTCCCAACTAGAAGATGGAGTAGGCATCCTCTAAAGTCTGCATTCATTTAACGGTTAGTTGGCACCCAATAAATAGGAGTCCAGTCTCACCCACAACTACCTTAAGTTCCTCTAGATGTACATCAATTTCCTCTAAGGGCGTAACTGTCATACAATTTCTATAGTTTCATGAAAACACACTTATGCGTGAGGTCCTACAACAATTCACCATATATCCATGAAAGCATAAACATTATCATAAGTCTTTTTCCTCTACAGATCATTGTCCTCATCCGTACAAAACATCATAAAAACATAGGCTCTTTAAATCAATTCATATATTCATAACACATCAATATTTCCATACCACGGATTACATACATAAAAATTCACACAAGAGGCATGTGCTATCAGCACGCAGTTCCCAACCTAGTCTAAGTTTTTCCAATAATAAGGTCACTTACCTTGGTGTAACTGATATTGACTTATGCGCTACAAAATTCCCTAACTTTCAAGCAAGCTAAAAAGAAAACTCTAGATTGATGGTCGGGACTCCAAATTCACTCTTAATCAGTGATTTAAGTTTTACTTCCAAAGGGTACCCCGAAGATGAAAATGCTCAAGGTCGCCAAATCTGAAGACTCACAGCCTAAATCGTCAATATATAGCTCGAAAGAAAAGCTTGCTGCACATAGCTAAAACTGAGTGGGTGTTCAATTCAATTGCTACAAACAAACCACATAACCTAAATCTCCCTTACCCACACCAAGAAGTGTTCGATAAAGCCGGGACAATGCTGCAACGACCGTAAAAACACGTTGACCACGCCAAAACAGAGTACTCATCGAAAAATGCACAAACAGCCTCAGATCGCACCTAAACTTCACCAGAAAATCACCCCTCGAGCCTGCAACATGTTGTCGACAGAGAGAGAGAAAGATTGAAAGAGGAACACGAGAAAAACGAGAGGAAAAACGCTCTGCAACCCACCTAAACTACCGTGACGGAGGCCTCCTACTTGCTGGAAAAACGCAGCACAACTTGACGTCGCCGGAGAAGACGACCGGTGGGAGGGACGCGACTGGTCGACGATTCAAATGGCAAGGAGGGAGAAAGAGAGATTGAGTGTTGCGACTAAAGGAGATGGCTGGTGAACGAACGAAAAGAAAAAGAAGAAGAAGAGGGGAGGGATCGAGCGGCGATTGCGTAAGAAAAAGAATTGGGTAAAATACCATTTTGGTCCCTCATGTTTCGGGTTCGTTTCCAATAGGTCCCTAGGTTTCAAAATCGAACAATCAAGTCTCCATTGTTTCGGAAATAGTTCAATTTAGTCCCTCCACGGTTAAATTTTTTAACGGTGCTGACGTGTCAAACGTTTAATAATAAAATAATAATTTTTTTTCAAAATTTAATTTTTAATTAAAATAATAAATTAATAAAAAAAAAATCTTTTCTTTCCCTCTCTCTCCTTCCCCCAACCCTCGATCCCCTCCCCTTCCCTTTCCCCTTCCCTTTGCCCTCCTCTCCGCCGGTGAGAAGATGAAGAAGGCGGCGACTTTTTACTCCTTTTTCTTGTGAGCACGAGCGTAGGACTTGAGAAGAATGTCCAAAACCCACTTGCGAGCACGAGCGTAGGACTTGACCTGAGAAAGATGGAGGATTTGGGAAGTGAGATTGCGGTGGAGGAGGCGCCAGAGTGAGTCGTAGGAGGCGGTGTTGATGTTGTGCTGGTTGCTGGAGGCGATCTTGCTGATTGGAAGGGGCGGGGGACGAATAGCGAAGAAAGCGCCGTTGAGGACGAGGGCCTTGTAGGCGATGGAGCGGTCGGCGATGAAGACGGCGGGGTGGGTGCTGATGGGAGGGTGATGATGAGGTCGTATTTGGCGAAGAGAGTGCGGAGGAGAGACTCGATTTGGAGAGGGGATCTGCGGACCAATTGGAGATGGGATTGGGGATTTTCTTTGGTCCGGGTTTGGAGATGGGATTGTTGTTCTTTTGGTGTTCTTGGGTTCAATTGATGAATTGATGCGTGGTCTATGACTGGGAGTGATGGTATTTTTGGTTTTGTAGTTGGAGATTTCCCAATTCCATTTTTTTTTTTTTTTTTGTTGCCTCTGAATTGCTTGAAGCCTGGCAGAAAGTTACAACAGAGAGTTTAAATTAAGTGTACAAAGAGACTAAGATTCATATGTGGTGTTTTATGCGTTCACTAAGTAATTCATGGAGGTTTAAAAAAGTTACCAATCCGTAGATTTGAGAAGAAAAAAAACCCACACGAAGCAACCTCCATTTCCAGATTTGAGAAAGAAAAAGAAAACACAGCAATCGGTTATCCTCCATCGTCGGCGTCGGAGCTGGCAGGAGAAGGAGAAGCCGGCGGTGCCCGGAAAGAAAAAAGAAGAAAAATGAAGAAGGGGAAGGGGAGAGTGGGCACGTGTGGAGGGGAGGGGAAGGAGAGAAAGAAGGGTTTTTTTCATTTTTTATTATTATTATTTTTATTAAAAAAGTAATATTATTTTTTTATTATTATATTATTTTAATTTTAAAAAATTATTATTTTATTATTAAACGTTTGCCACGTCAGCACCGTTAAAAAAATTAACGGTGGAGGGACTAAATTGAACTATTTCCGAAACAGTGGGGACTTGATTGTTCGATTTTGAAACCTAGGGACCTATTGAAAACGAACCCGAAACATGAGGGACCAAAAGGGTATTTTACCCAAAAGAATTTTTTTTTTTTTCATTTAGGGTTTCCTTATTAAAAAATAAGCCCCAAATTGACTCCAAAATAAAATTCATTTTTAACCCCTAAACTTTGGGGGTTGTATCAATTTTAACCCTGAACTTTCAATTTCATCAAATTGAACCCTAAACTTAACAAGTTATATCAATTTTAACCCTTAACTTTCAATTTCATCAAATTGAACCTCAAACTTATCAGATCGTATCAATTTTAACCCTAAACTTGCATAAGTGTTACAATGTATACCTTTGGTTAACTTTCTGTTTGAACCACCGTACGTAATTGATTATTTCTTCTTTTTTTCTTAATTCACATTGCACTTGAATTAGTTTCTTATAAATAAAATATTAAAGAAACTTTATTTTAGATGATTTTTTCTCGTTGATGAGAACTTTGTGAGGGATTTTTTTTGCTGCTATTTAAGATTACGAAAGCAAAAGAAATTTGAGAAGTTTTTTATCTTCAAATATTCGCTGGTTTTTTCTTGTTGCTAAGAACTGTGAGTTTTTTTTTCCCTTCTATTAATGTTTTTTTTCTTGCTAATTAGAAGAATGTACAAATCTAAGAAACAAAAATAAAGAAATTTCGAGTTTTTTATTTCTAATATTTGCTAGATTTTTGTTGTTGCCAATAATTCGGTGATTTTTTTTTATAATAATGAGAAGAATAGTCTGAGATATTTGATTTCTTAAGGAGTTTTTTCTTCAAAAAAACTTCTCACAAAACACTTACTCAGATGCAATGTGAATTAAGAAAAGAAAAAAAAAAAAAGAAAAAAAAATGAAATTGTCAATGACATGTTTTAATAGCAATTCAAATGAAAAGTTGGCCAAAGGTCTACATGGTAACATTTATGCAAGTTGGAGGTTCAAATTGATACAATTTGTTAAGTTTGGGGTTCAATTTGATAAAATTGAAAGTTTAGGGTTAAAATTGATACAACTTGCAAAGTTCAGGGGTAAAAATTGTTTTTTCCCCAAAGAAATAACAATGAACCCTGTTGATGGTCGATTTTGGTCAGAGGGAACTCACCTGACCTTCACGTGCCACCAACGGTAAATTTGTAGATGAGGGGGAAGACGTGGCCTGCAAGACAGTAAACCTGCACACCGGTGTGGTGCTCGCCACACCGGCTCCAATGCTTAAGTCAGCAAACAGAACGGTAGGGAGTGGAAAAGTAAGAGCAAGAGGAGAGAGTAGAGAATATAGAATAGTGTTTAGGGATAGAATCCGGAGTCCCTTCTTCAGTGGTGAAGAGGGGTATAAATACCTGTTCATCCTCCTAGCGCTTTTAGGGTTTCGGAGGCGTTTTAGGTCAAACCAGGCAAAACCGGGGCTGACGGAGGCGGTAGGGGCCTCACAGCATCGGACGGACTCGGCCCGCACGAGCGGGCCGAGGGTCGGCCTCGGCCCGGCCGAGGCCGAGCAGGGGGTCAGGCCAAAAACCCGACCCCTTCGGTCTTGGCCCGTCCCACTTGCCGGTTTTGCCTCCTTGGTCCATCTTTCAGCCTGATTTCTCCCCGGTTGTCCTCGTTAGCTCCTTGTATATCGGGGTGGTCCAAAATTGCCTATAACATTAAGCCCCCACTCTTGAATTGGGATTCGGGGTGACTTATTGCTATAAGTTGAGCTCCTTAAGCCCGATTTAAGAGTAATGACCCTTGCCTTGGGCTGGCTTATGTGTAGCTTGGTTATTCGGAGCGCCTCAATCCAGTTTCTAGTCTGCAAGAGAGAAGTTAGGGAAGAGGCTAGGATCGGCCTCGGCCTCAAGCCCCCGTTAGCCTAAAATTTGGTTCCTTGCATCCACATATCAGTCCTTGTAGGAAAATAATAAGAGAATAGGTTTGAACATGTAAATTTTAGTAGAACATGCTAAACATAGGTGCTTTTTGTTTAATAGGGAGTGCATATCCCCGGTTACTTGCTTTTTGTTTAATAGGGAGTGCATATCCCCTCTGTAGCCACCAATCTTAAGTAGAACTTCACTGAAACATAAAGTATAGTTGAGTAAATAGGAGAATACCTTTAAAGTTTGTGTTTGGCCTCGGCAAGAGGTGTTCGGCCTTTGCAAGAGGTGCTCGGTCCCGACTTCTGTAGGGTGAGCTTGACTTAGATGAAGTGTATGGACTCATGCGACTCGTTGGTCCAGGCTCACATAATCTTACTCTGGATGAGGCGAGGTAGACTCGGTAGCCCAGGCTCGCCCGATGTGAAGATGCTTAGGCCAGGTGAGGTGAGGTAGACTCGACGGTCCAGGCTCACGTGGTCTCACTCTGGGTGAGGCGAGGTAGACTCGGTAGTCCAGGCTCGCCTGATGTGGAGATACTCATGCCAGAGGAGGTGAGGTAGACTCGTCGGTCCAGGCTCACGTGGTCTCACTCTGGGTGAGGCGAGGTAGACTCGGTAGTCCAGGCTCGCCTGATGTGGAGATACTCAGGCCAGAGGAGGTGAGGTAGACTCGTCGGTCCAGGCTCACATGGTCTCACTCTGGATGAGGCGAGGTAGACTCGGTAGTCCAGGCTCGCCTGATGTGGAGATGCTCAAGCCAGAGGAGGTGAGGTAGACTCGTTGGTCCAGGCTCACATGGTCTCACTCTGGATGAGGCGAGGTAGACTCGGTAGTCCAGGCTCGCCTGATGTGGAGATGCTCAAGCCAGAGGAGGTGAGGTAGACTCGTTGGTCCAGGCTCACATGGTCTCACTCTAGATGAGGCGAGGTAGACTCGGTAGTCCAGGCTCGCCTGATGTGGAGATGCTCAAGCCAGAGGAGGTGAGGTAGACTCGTTGGTCCAGGCTCACATGGTCTCACTCTGGATGAGGCGAGGTAGACTCGGTAGTCCAGGCTCGCAGGATGTGAAAATTCTCAAGCTAGATGAGGTGAGGTAGACTCGTTGGTCCAGGCTCACATAATCTCATGTCTGGATGAGGCGAGGTAGACTCGGTAGTCCAGGCTCGCATGTCTTGATGCTTGAGTCGGTTGCCTTGTGCACACTCCTGAATACCGAACTTTAATGGTGAAACTGTAAGGCTATTAATTAAACTTTCACACTTTGAATGAAGAAAAAATACTCAACCTATACTAGAGGCAGAAACAAAGTAAATAATGTCTAATTACATGATAGAATGCAATAAACGAAAAACCCTAAAACTCCATAAGTTCAGATTCAGTGTTGGTGGAAGTGTGTGCTTCTCGGCCTCGGCTCATTCTCTGGTCGGTCTCGGCCCTCTGTGGCTTGACAGCTTTTAGTGCGGTCCAGTAACATTCCCTTGATTCCTTCTGCTCTCCCTTGACGACTCCCACACCGTTCGGAGTTGGAAACTTCAGTAACTGATGGTAAGTTGAAGCTATGGCCTTCATCTCATGCAAGGTTGGTCTTCCTAGGATTGCATTGTAGGCTGACATACAATCCACAACTAGGAAGTTTATCATCTTTGTCACTGCATTCTGTCCATCCCCAAAGGTCACAGGAAGTTCTATGCTACCTTCTGGGGTCACTCTCTCTCCCCCAAATCCTACAAGTGGGGTAAGACTTGGCTTTAAGAGTTCCCTCCCTAACCGCATTGCTTTAAAGGCTGTTAGAGAAAGGACATCAGCCGAGCTTCCTCCATCAATTAGGATCCGATGGATTTTCACATTGGCTACAATTAGAGTGACCACCAGAGCATCATTATGTGGCTGATGAATGCTCGCTGCCTCAGCCTCAGTGAACTCCAAAGGGGGGTGTGCCTTTGATAGATGGACAGAATACATACCTCGATATTCTGGTTCAACCCTCGCTTCCCTGGCAATAGCTTTCCTCTTCCTACTCGAACCTCCTCCAGCTGGTCCTCCAAAGATGGTTCTGATCTCCCGTAGGGGTTCTTCTTTGTCTCGGCCATCTTTGGTCAGGCTCGGCCTCGGCCATCCGTGGTCGGCCTCGGCCCTAGGCTCACCGACGAACTCTTTCAAATACCCATTCTGGATCAGTGCTTCGATTTCATCCTTCAACTGAATACAATTCCTGGTTGAATGCCCGTGGTCCCGGTGGAAAAGACAATACTGACTCTTGTCTCTTCTATCGGCACTCGACTTCATCCTCCCTGGGAATTTCAGGAGGCCCGTATTTCGGATCTCCATCAGTATTTGCTCCTGCGGAACAACAGTTGGAGTGTATTTTTCAAACTTACCGAAAGGAGGTGCTCCTTGGTCTGGTCGGCCTCGGCCATGGTCTGCTCGGCCCCGGCCTCCCTCGTCGGTCCGCTGCCTTTTGTCCTTTTTATTGTCGTAGTTAGATGAAGAAAACCTCTTGTACTCTCGTTCCGACTTCTTTGACTTAAGTAGCTCCTATGCACTCATATACTTCTGTGCCCTGGAAACGAACTCGGCATAGGTTCGAGGTTGGCTTTTACCTATTGAATTGAGCAGTCTTTCGTCTTCCAGTCCGGCTGTTATGGCTACTAGGGCTGCTCCCTCGTTGTACCCCTCAACCTATAGTGCTTCGTCATTAAAACGCGTTATGTAATCACGTAAGCTCTCACCTGGCTGTTGTTTGACTGTTAAGAGGTTGATGTGAGGCTTGCGCAGTTCTCTGGCTCCCATAAACTGTGCAAGGAATGCTCGGGCTAAATCCTTGAAACAGCTGATGGATCTCCTTTTCAGCCTCTCAAACCAGTGCCTGGCTGATCCTGCTAGGGTGAAAAAGAAGGCACGACACCTGATTGCATCTGAAACGCCGTGGAAGTCCATCCAGCTTTTGTAGGTATTTAGATGCTGGATTGGGTCTTTCTTGCCATTATACGGCTTGAATGTGGGTACCTTGAACTTCTGGGGCACCTCAGCTTTCATGACTTCTTCTGTGAAGGGTGGGTCGACTTGGTCGATTAGTTCTTCCATGTCTTGCCCTCCCGAATCCTTCAACTTCTGCAGGTCTCCCTGAGGATTCCCAAGCTCCTTTAGTGTGTTTAGAAGCTCAGTCTTCCAAGGGAGATGGTCTTTCTTAGCCTTGGCCTCTGCCACCTTAGCCTCGGCCTCGGCAGCTCTAGCCTCGGCCTCGGCAGCTTTGGCCTCAGACTCGGCAGTTTTGGCCACTCTGCGCTTTTCCTCGACTAGATTTCTCAGGTCTGTTCTACGGCTGGTACTTGACTCAGGGCTCCTCAGTACTGTGCGCTCCGTGTGCTTCAGCCCCCTGACCTTGCTGGTTGCGCTGTTGGTCTTCTTTCCTTTGGACTCTGTCTCTGATTCATCCATGTATTCGACTGGATTTTTCCCCTTCTTCAGGTCTCTAATCAAGCTCCCCTCATGGAGTTTGGTGCTTGAAGGATTGGAATTCTCAATTCCGTTACAGCGGAAGCAATTGGACCGTTCGTAAATTAATTTTGTTTTACAAAATACCAATACATTGGCAAAAGGTTAAGCCATGAGAAACATACCTTCGTTGACGACTCTGAATTCTTCAAGAACGCCTTTCTTGATTGCTCTGCAATAACGAAGAACACCACCATATGATCTTCCCCGCTATAACTCTGAGATTAGGAACGTAGTTGTGGGACTACCTAATCTTGAATGGGAAAAACTCTAAGAGAAAATTCTCCCTAGAGTTCTTGAGTTGAGAGAATATGAGAGGGCCTTATGGTGGCCATATATTGTGGTACCTAAACCCTAGGGTTAGTGTTCTATTTATAGGAGAAAGGCCATGAATAAAATATTCATTTAAAATCAATTATTTCCATAACTGATTTAATCTTTTCCATTAATCAATTCCATGACCAATCAATTCCATAATTGATTAATCTTTTCCATAAATGATTGATCACTTCCATAAGTGATTAATCATTTCCATAATTGATTAATTTCCAATTAATTAATTCTTTAATTAATTAATCATCAATTAAATATCATATATTTAATTTCAGACCTTCTATTAGTTAATTAATTAATTACCCAATTAAATATCATATATTTAATTTCAGGCCTTCAATTAATTAATTCTATAATATGAATCAAATTCATATTAAAATTTGAACTCTTTCAAATTCTCTTATATCCTATAAATTTAATATGAATCAAATTCACATTAATATTTGAACTTCTTCAAATATTTATTTCTCTCATAGACTATAGTTTAATTAAATCTCATTTAATTTAAACTAAATTGAATAATTAATTAATTCATAATTAATTAATTCATCTTCTAATTAAATACCCTATATTTAATTAGACATATATTTGAACTCTTTCAAATATATCAATCTCTCAATTTAATAAAGTTTAATCTCAAATTAGACTTTATATTTTAATGCATCATTATACATTATATTAATATGTATCTCATACAATTAACTTAATTCCCAATATGAATTTGAACTATTCAAATTCTCTCAAGATATATTTGTTCCTAATTACTCTTTACGAGCTAGCAGGGGGACCTAATGGACCTACAGATCAGAAGCTCCAATGATATGAGGTTAATAGATTAAACTCATTAATCAGGTTAACCAATATTCATTAACTGTGGGTCATTCCACTAAAGACTCACAGCTGAACTCTTCTCACTGTAGAACATTTCTGTGTCCATGGATGTAGACCTATACCGGTAAGTCAATCCTTCACGAGTGTTCGTAATCACGGATGGGTCAAATTACCGTTTTACCCTTGTGTTACATCTGTCTCCTTAAGTACCAGCGCTCCTCTAATGAACAACCTGTTTATGGTCCAACCATTAAACAGAAAGTTCCTCTCGGGCCAGTGAGAGGACGGGATCCCTTTGTTCAAGTCCCGGAGTCACCTCTTAAGGGAACACTCATCTACTTCTCCTAGAAGTGGGAAGGAGTGAATTCCTTCTTGTGTTGTCATGTCCCCAGCCTCCCACTCGGTCTTGTCCCCAAAAAGGAAGGCATATTGAGTCGGCGTATTGGCCACTCTCACCTATGCTAATCAAAGGACAATCCCTCATGAGAAGGAGTTCATGACACACTCAGGATTAAGACTGAGTTACCTAGGTCATCGTATTGAAACAGTAACCTAACTAGTTAACGGTGTTACATCTAGTGGTTTACTATTTCGTGGTCCGGTCTTATGCAAACTCATTGCATAGGATACCCCCGCTTGCATGTCTCCTACATGGACGCCTTGGATTAATACGTCTGTATCAAATACAAAGCGGGTCGTATCACATAGTGTTACCAGGATAAGGTACCCATCCTTATCCTTGTACTATAGACCTTTTAGGTTGTTACTTGAACACCAATCCCCGTATGTCCCCACATACTAGTTCAAGTCACATGTAAACAACCTTGGATCTTAGTTTATTGGATTTGGGTCAAATTGTGCAATATTTAACAATAACACTTTATTGTAGAAACTCAATTACACTTTATTGAAACAAGTATACAATTTGTTTACATTCACTATCTACGAGTTTTAGGGCATAAAACCCAACAGTGCTAGGGCCGGGTTTATCCAAGATTTGGAGTATTCTAGACAAACTCCGATTCATTCCCTTCACCTCATCCTCAAGGGCGGCAATTTTGGTGTCGGCATCCTCTACTCGGCCTCGGCCTGCTTGTCTCGGTGACCCCTGGATGCTGTCATCGCCTCGTGACGCCTGCGGCTAGCAGCTGTTTTTCGAAGTTTCTAGGTTTGGATTTCGGCTTCCCTTCTCCATCCTCTTACTCATGGAGTGACCGATGTGCAGATTTGGCAAGCTTTCTTCCCCACAGACGACGCCAACTGTTGATGATCGATTTTGGTCAGAGGGAACTCACCTGACCTTCAAGTGCCACCAACGGTAAATTTGTAGATGAGGGGGAAGACGTGACCTGCAAGACAGTAAACCTACACACCGGTGTGGTGCTCGCCACACCGGCTCCGATGCTTAAGTCAGTAAACAGAACGGTAGGGAGTGGAAAAGTAAGAGCAAGAGGAGAGAGTAGAGAATATAGAATAGTGTTTAGGGATAGAATCCGAAGTCCCTTCTTCAGTGGTGAAGAGGGGTATAAATACATGTTCATCCTCCTAGCGCTTTTAGGGTTTCGGAGGCGTTTTAGGTCAAACCAAGAAAAACCGGGGCTGACGGAGGCGGTAGGGCCCTAACGACATCGGACGAGTAGGGGGTCGGGCCAAAAACCCGACCCCTTCGGTCTTGGCCCGTCCCACTTGCCGGTTTTGCCTCCTTGGTCCATCTTTCAGCCTGATTTCTCCCCGATTGTCCTCGTTAGCTCCTTGTATATCAGGGTGGTCCAAAATTGCCTATAACAAACCCTACAAAACCCACTTTCCCTTCTTAATTCTTTAAACTCAAGAATTCATGAAGTTAAATAATTCATGTCGAAATTTCAATATATAACACGAATACGAAAAAGTAATAAAATTTGAAATTAATTCATGAATCGAAGAGAACTTTACCTTAAAACGTGGGGCGTTACACAAAGTCCACACAAAGATAACTTGCCTGAAGTACTTCTCCCTAACCTTCAGGCTTCACGTGACAACAATCATACATTTGTTTGATGGGGGAAGACGTAGCCTGCAAAACAAGGAAAACCTACATACCATAGTGGTGCTTGTCACACCAACTCCAATAAGTCAGCAAGGAGAAAGATGAGCTATGATGTTGGAAAGGAACCTTTTGGAGATTGGAGGGTAAACTTGAAAAATGGATTTTTGAGAAAGAAGTTATGAGAAAGAGGCTACTTGTGTTATTACTCAATTCTAGCTTTTTGGCTTGATACAAAGACTTTAAGACATCACTCCTATTTATACTAGTTTCCACATCCTCAATTTGTGGTTAGGATTTTGCCAACACACAACTATAATCTTGTGGCTACAAATTATTCTCTAGAATACACAATTTTCTATAATATTCTAGAGAATTCTACTCATATACTCCAAAAATCTTCCTAGGGTATTTCTCTAGATTTTTCCTCTTCTTAAGTCATTTCTAGAATTTGGGTTTTTATTTGGGCTAGGACCAAATCCTAAATATCCAAAATCAAGTTTATTTTTCAACATATGGCAAGTAGAGAACGAGAGGTAGAAGAAAAAGTTCAGAAGCTAGGGTTTTAGATCTTCTCCAAGGTTGAAGAAGAGTTATATACCTTAACTCATTTTTAGGGTTTCTACTCGTTTGAAGACGGATTCGAACTGAATTAGGTCGAACTGAGTTGGCGTAGGACACCAAGAACTAAGCGTAGGGGAAGCAAAGCGACTCGTGGGAGTGGATTGATGTTGAGGGAGAGGACTGGCCCAATCGCTTCGGCCTTTTTGTCTCCTTCAGGGTCTCAATCTGTAGTCGTATCTTCAGTTTGTGGTGTGTTGGGCTCGTTAGTTTCTTTCGGAGTGGTCTAGAATTACTTATATAAGATTTTATTGTCTCTTGCCCAAAATAAAACAAATAACAAAAAGAAGAAAAGAATGTGGGGTTGAAGTTGGCACACATAGAACAAATGTGTGTATCCCACAAATTAATGAAACAAAATCTTGCATATGTTAGCTAGAAAAGCAAGAAAATCTTGCATTGTGTCGTGATAAAACAATGATCAGAAAATCAGATCTAGAGAGAAAGAAAAACGAAATGTTATTGGAAGAGATTTGATTTTGGTGTGGTTTTTTGTCTGACATTTTGAAAAGCAGAGAAGAAGAAGGTTCACGTTGCATGCCTTTATGAAGTTTCATTCAATTACCCTTTCACAGTGCAATCTCTTTTCTTTTCCTTAAAATGGGGGATTTCCCTTTCTACCTCTCTCTCTCTCTTTATTAATATGTTTTGTGGGTCAGTTTGTTGGTACAAAATGAACAGAGATTAAGATAAAGACACACAGTTTCTCAAGTTCAAAGAGGCCAATAGCTTCTACAAACTACAACAAACCAAATCATTTGCTATCCTATGGATCCCTTTTCATCATTCCATTTTATAGACTTTTCTCTCTCTCTTTGTGTCTGTGGGTGTTGCGTTGCGTTGCGTTGCGTGTAGCTCTTAAGTCTAACAACTAAATCCTTAGTTTCATTTCTTTCCTTTCTTCACTTCAGATATGCCTCTCTACCTCCACTGTTCAAAACGCCAATTCAACTTTCCTCTTGCTTTTACCATTCTTCTCTGTGCCTCGGTAAAGAGCGACCCATCTCATTTTATTCCAAATTCTCTTCAACGATGTGAATACTATTCTCAGCTACGGACCAACAAGTTACAAAATATATATATATATATATATAACAAGTTTGGATCCATTATTCTAAAAACAAGCCTAAAACCTTGATATCTCCATCCCCTTTTCTTCTCCTGGCAACTTTAGTAACTAGTTTGGAAAGCTCTGCCAAAATGGGTTCCCCTTCTTCTGAGGACTGGCTGGAGTTGGGGTTGGGATTCAAAAGCACAAAGAAACAAGAAGAAGATGAAAACAAGAAGTTGGCTTCTTCAACTACTACTTGTCAACATTTGGAAGGCTGTGGTAATTATGATGATGAGAAGGAAAAGGGTTTGGATTTAAGGCTACAAATGGGGCCTAAACATTTGATGGGGATGGAATTAATGCATCACAAGGACCAAAAATGGCCATTTCATATGGATTCAATCAGCAACATTGCCCATTTTCATGGCCTTTCATCAGCTCCTCCCAGCTCTGGTTTGTGGTTCTCACTAAGATCTTCAGCCAACAGGTGAGAGCTTCATAAACTACCCTGTTCTGATCTTGAAAAGAAATTAAAGGACATTGATTTTTTATCCCCAAAACAATTTCTTTTTTTTTTTCTTTTTTTTCTTTTTAAGAATTGAATTTGAAGTTGAACTTTTGAATGTTAAATGTTAATGATGATGGATTATTATTATTTTTATATTAATAGTTATTGCTTTGAAATGTGACAGGAAGGATGGAGCAGCACTGCCTCAAATCCCCAAAGCCTACATTAGAGTGAAGTAAGTGAGACACATACACTACTGCACGTGTTTTAAGTTTTCCTTTTATCTTTTAAGATAAGATTTTTCTAATTTTAAATCTTTTTTATTTCTTAGAATTAATTTACTCTTGATAAATAAACGACATAATCATTGGTTTTAGTTATAACGTTAAACTTTTAAAAGTTTCATTTTAGTTTTCAAAGTTTGAATGTTGTTTCAAAACAATCATTGAAGGCCATTTTTTCGTTAAATTTATGGATTGAAAATAACGTGTTTGCATATATATCATTGCTTATGTGAACATATTTGAACATATACATACAAAAAAAACAATAAGAACATATGTAAACACATCATTTTTCATCCATAAATTTAACAGAAAATGTCTCCAAGGGTTATTTTAAAACAAATTAAGTTCAAACTTTGAGGACTAAAATGAAACTTTTAAAAGCTCAAAGATATAATAATTGAAACTAACGTTATAGTTTAGGGGTATTTTTTGATAATTTAACTATATATGTATGTAGATAGAATAAGATAATTAAGTATGAATAAAAAGATGATTGATAAGAAAATTATTTATTTTTTGTTTTGAAGTTAGAGGAGAGTTTGAAGGAAAAGAAAAAGTAATTAGTTTGAGAAGAGCAAAAATAGATTATTTGAAGTAGCATTATTATATAATATTAAAAAAAAAATGTATTATGGTCTGAAATAAAATGATGAGGATGCAGTTGAAAAGGGAAAAGTGTGAGTGTTTGGCTTATGGATTTTGGTGAAAAACTGTGTAGGGATGAGAAGATGACAGTGTTGATGGTGAAGAAGTACTTGGTCACAAAGCTGGGTCTCTCCAATGAAGCTGAGGTAACATAACATAACAAAACAAAACAAAGCTTAAAAATGATTAATAATTATTATGTGTCTTTGTTTTTTATTATGTTGTCTCTCTCTCTGTCTAATTATTATTACAAGTCAGATGGAGTGGAGCATGCATGAGATGTCTTTGTCAAATGTCTGAGTGAGTAAGTGAGTGTGTGTGTTGGGATATGATGCATGCAAAATCAAAATAAATCATAATAATGATGAATTATATTTATATATATATGGGGTTTGATTTGTTTTTAATATCCGTGAGTGTCCGGGTCAGTTTATGCGCACCTCGACTAATCTTACGAGACAACCGTCTGACCCTACTACATTTGAATGCCAAGAAAACTCTATATCCTAAGTAGGTTGCCACCATGAATGTTTTATTTGTGTTGGTTTTGTTGGTAGGTTGAGATATGGTGCATGGGGAAGAGGCTGATGCAGACTCAATCACTGAAGCAAGTGAGGGATGGAGTGTGGCTGCCTAAGTTGGTGGAATTTTTTAATTCAAACTCATCATTTTCAACTTCAATATTTCATCACTGCTCTAATCATCATCAAAATCAAAATCAAAATCAAACCCCTTTTCCTTTTTCTTCTTCTACTACTTATCTTATGTCTTTGTATTATGGAAGAACATGTCTCTTCTAACTCTCTAAATGTTCTTTTGTATATATTTTCACACCTTTCTCTTATTTTTTTATCTTTCTACATAGATAAACCTGGTTAAAGTTAGGGGTATAAATAGAGTATGGAATTTCTATTGAAATGGTCAATATTTATATCCACATTTTTTATATGTTTATTGATTCAATATTAAGGTAAGGAAAGAGGATAGATCAATTTTTTTAAAAATAATAATATAAAAGTCATGATGTCTGAAAGCCAATATTTTATTTTGAATATTGTAAAGATACTTTTAAAAAACCACACTTTGAAATGCTGTTAGAAGAAGAAGAACAAAAAAAAGCATCAATTTTTTGTTGAACTTATCCAACTATTGGGCTTTTTTATGATATCTTTGTAAATGGGATATTAAAAACGAAAGATAAGTTTGAACTCTAGATGAGATATTATGAATTTATCTTGTTGGATTTATTTCTTATAAATTTTCTCAATTAAATTGTCAGCAGATTGAATCTACAACATTTAATGTTAAATGTCAAATGTTGTATGTCAAAGCGAGCTTAGCTCAGTAATTGACATATATCATCAACCAAAAGGTCAGGGGTTCGAATTCACCCACCCAAAATGTTGTATTAAAAAAAACCTTCAATGTTAAATTATAGGGTGAGTTTTAAATGAAAGTCTACATGCTCTAAAAACCTAACCCAAAAAATTGAGCTTTTCATTGCTATATTTAGAATTTTGCGCTCCAAATCAGAATCCAGCAGATTTAACCTGGGATTTTAGGGTTAGATGCAAAACAATCCTAATTCTTTTCCACAACCAAGGGTTAAAATGTTGATGTCGACGGAAATGTCGAGGTCTCAATTTAATGGAAATATCGACAAAATGTCGATGTCGATGGATATTCCAGAAAAAATATTCAAAACAAAAAATTCAAAAAAAATATTTAAATTAATAAATAAATGTTTTACACTTTTAAAATGAGTTAAATTACTTATGATAAATATTATCTCCACATTAGTTACATTTTGTTATTATTTTGTATACATTTGATCAATTTTTTTACGATATAATGGAAATGTCGATTCACCCTGCATGTGGATGTCGAACCTATGGAAATGTGGAAATGTCAATGGAAAATACATTGCCTACAACATATTTCATAACAAATATAGTTGCTTTTAGTGTAGGAAAGTTTTGAGGTTTGAACTTTTAAAAGTATAGTGTATAAAGTTTCAAATATGTTCACAAATTAAACTTTAGAATTGTATTTATTTAGTTCATATATTTTTAGAAAATCTAAAAGATTATGGAGCCTTTGGAGCTATCCAATCCTTATACTTTTTTATTAAAAAAAATCTAATTAACTTTAATTTTGAACTTTTATTTTTGTGTTTGTAGGCATTTGGTCATGAACTTCATCATCAGCGTAATGTTTATGTCATCGAATGATTGAACCTACTCAAAATCAACTAGCTGCTAAATCCCTAAGGTAGTCAACCCTACTACATCACATTAAATGGGTAGAATTAATGTCAATACTTATTAGACCGATGGACTGCCACTCCACAAAAAGAAAGTTGGCTTAAAGTGCAAGAATACGCCTTCACGAGTAATATAGAAAAATATTTTAAATATCGACTCTACATGAACCGAATATATAATCAAGAGTTTTTAATAAAGAGTGTATCAAGTTGCAATGGATCATGTACCAAGAGAAATATGATGATGTGATTTGTGGCTTGAAGTTCTATGAAAAAAGGTGAATAATAATGAATGTGAGAGATGCAAAGATATCAATGTTCATGGGGAGATTCAATTATGTTTTTGCGGCTAAGTGAGAATGCTATCAATATGCACTCACATGCGAGTGCTGCAATTTAACAATATTCAATCACCTTTAGTTCATATATTTTTTCTCATTTTAATATTTTAAATTTTCTTTCAACAAAATTAAAAAAAAAAAAAAAAATATTCTCATCAGCTAACAAATGGAATTACAGATTATAAGCTCTAAATATACCAAATTAAATAGGGGCAGTGGCATAAATGACAAATTGTACCAAATTAATAGCAAATATAGCACCATTGCAAACTAATTGCAAATATAGCAAAATTAATTGTATAAGACCAAAAAACTGTTGTCAGATTCTATCCGTGTCTATCACTAATAGACTCTGATTATTCAAAGTATATCAGTGTCTATCGCTGATAGACTTATATTAATCAAAATCTATCAGTGACTATCACTGATAGACTTTGATTAATCAGAGCCTATCAGTGATAGTCACTGATAGATTTTGATTAACCAAAGTTTATCAGCGATAGATACTGACAGACTCTGAATAATCAGAGACTATCAGTAGATTGGTAGATCTGATTAATCAGATTCTATCGCTGATAAACTCTGATAATCGAAGTCTATCAGATAGACTCTGATAGATTTTGCTATATTTGTAATTTTTTTACATGGTGCTATATTTGCTATTAATTTGGTCCAATTTGCCACCCACTGCAATTTTCCAATTAAATAAGTGAATTTTTTAAACAATTAATTTTCATTCATTAGCTCCTAGGTCACTCCATAGTGTAGTGTAGGACAAGTTATGTCATGATATAACCCTTTTATGCAAGTCAATCCTTCATGAGTTCTTCATAGTTATAGCTTGATCAAAAGTTCATTTTACCTTTATAATTATGTCTTATACCTTATTAAGTACCATTGATCTTCTAATGAACGATATGGTTATGATCCAGTCATAAACTCTCTCTCTCAAAGTTCTCAAAATCAGCACTTAAGGGAACTACTCATCTACTTTCCTTATGTAGAAATGAGTAAATTTCATCTTGTGAAACTTATGTTTTCCTAGCTCCCCTATTTGGTTAAGCCCCAAAATGGTAGGTTTATTGAATTGACTACAAAGTCATTCTCACCCATGCAAATAAAAAAAAAAAACGAGTCCTTTTCATAGGTAGGAGTTTCATAACTCATTTAGAATAATTAAGATCGAGTCGCATATGATCATCCTGTGAAATTTTAATCTTCTCAACTAACAAATTTATTATGAGAGATTAAATATTTATTGGTCCAGTCTTATACATTTGTATATGATTCTCCCACACTCACATGTCTCAACATAGATGATTTGGATCAAATCATTTGTAACTTTTACAAAGTGGAATTATTAGTCAATAGACCCACCTTGTAAAGGTTACAAATAATTTGACATCCAATAGGAAAAGTAGATGAGTAGTTCCCTTAAGTGTTGATAGGGAAAGTTACAAATGATTTGACATCCGATAGAAAAAGTTACGAGTGGGTCTATCGACTATCGACAGTAGTGTTACCAGAATAAGACATCTGACTTTATCCATTTACTGCAAACACTTAGGGCGTGTTTGGGGCAAGGGTTTGGGTTTTGGAAGTGGGGGTTTAGGAAATAGGGTGGTTTTGGAAATCTGTGGGTTTTGGAAGTCTGTGTTTGGGGTGCTGATTTCAGAAGTCTGAGTTGGGAAGTCTGTGTTTGGGGTGCTGGTTTCTGAAGTATGAGTTTGGGAAGTCTGTGTTTGTGGTGTTGATTTCAGAAGTCTGAGTTTAGGAAGTCTGTGTTTGGGGTGCTGATTTCTGAAGTTTGAGTTTTTGTTTTTTTGTTTTTTTTTTCATTTTTTGAACAAGAATAATTTTTTTATTGTTTCTTATTCTTGTTTAATATTAAACAATTGTTCTAAAATCAACAATTTAGAATGTTTTTTCCATTAATTGTGAATATGGGAATTTAATACACAATCCTGATCAAACATTTAAAATTGGGAAAAAAAATATCATTTATCAAATTTCTTTGCACACATGTTGCATTTCCTACATTTCTTCTGAACTTAGTTTCAAACTCCGTTTTTATGATTTTGATTGGTTTTTTCTTCTTCTTTTTTTCTTCTTCTTTTTTTCTTTTTTCTGTTTGTACTTTTCAATGCTACACAATTGTTCTAAGATTGGGTAATGAACATGACCATTCTATGACTTTAATCATTTGAAATTAACTAGGATGGTTGGAAAATATTTTTAAACAACAAAACTTTATTATTCAACTAAGGAAGTAATAACAAAGAAAGCAAGCAAATATTAAATCATGGAAATAATATCATATTAAAGAATAGTCAGTGTGCCAAATGTGAGAAGAATGGTGTTGACGTGGCGGTTAAAAATAATAAAATAATATTTTTAAATTAAAATAATAATAAACTTAATAATTAAATAAAATAATAAAAATAATAAGGGTTAGTGGGGGTTTGGGAAATAGGGTTTTTCAAAAAAAAAAAAAGAAAAGAAAAAAGAAAAAAGAAAAAAGAAAAAAGGAGTGATTTTGGAAAATGGAGAGAGGAATGGGGAGTGATCTTGGAAAATGGGGAGAGAAAAGTGGAGTGATTTGTGAGGTGGGGGTTTGAGAAATAGGGGTTTTGGAAAATGGGAGCCCAAACACCAACTTGGAAAAAGGGGGTGTTTTCCAAAACCCCCACTTCCAAAATTGGCACCCCAAACACCCCCTTAAAGTTATTTCATGAACACATAGCATATGTCAACCACATACAATTCATGATAACACTAATAACCTAAGTTTTTTCATATAATTGATAATATAAATTGCAATGAAAAATTTATTAAATAATTTACTACAAGAATAATGGTTTCTCCTGACATGAAGAAATGCATCGAGAGAAACTCCTTCTATTGACGTCGATTTAATGCATTAACATTGTATCTCACCGTCTCTCATTGTTACTCTTTTCTCCCGATTTGCATTTCGTTAGACTATTTCTTACGCAGAAAATAATGGGATATGTCATCCTCCTCCTAAAATCAATAGCATTTCGTCGGAATAGGCATATTACAGATCCCTCATTCCAGGGCGCAAAATGTTTCAAAAAAAGGTGGTGGCCCGGTTTGAAAATACCAACACTTTCTTTAAAAAATGTTGCCCTTTTGTCGAGATTGAAAAAGCAGCAAACATTAAAGAAAGAGATCGAAATTTTGAATTGTTGTTTGATATATGGCATCAGGAGAAGACACTACTTCTCCCGGTGCACTAATTATGCATGGTGGATGTTGATATGCCTTGAATCTGATATGAAGCGCTCCGAACGACCCAGTACGGGGGAGCGAGTCGGGGTCCAGGGGCGAAGCGCCCGGTGGGGGTTCGGGGGCAACGCCCCCTAAGCTAAATTATGTATAGGGATTAGATATGATATTTCGTTTTGGGCTTTTATCTTGGGCCTATTATGTTAGGGTTAAGAGTGGTGCCATATATAAACCCTCTTAACCTATTTTTTGCCCTAATCTCTCTGTATTCTGAATACTCCTCACATAATAAGATCGTTCTCTCCCTCTGCCCGTGGACGTAGCTAACACACCGTTAGTGAACCACGTATATCTGTGTGTTGTTTCTCTTCGCCCTTTCGTTCTTGTTACGTTGTTACTGTTTTCGTCATAACAGTGGAAGAAGTGTCTTATCTCAACACGCCTAGGAGAGGCTCTCTCCCGATGCCGTTTAATAGACATTTGGAGGAGGGCACTAAAAATTTCCTTTCCTTATTATTAAGGACTTCACATATCTTCATGATGATATGATATTGTCCACTTTGGACATTATGTTCTCATTGTTTTGTTTTTGGTTCCACCTAAAAGGCTTCTAACCAATGAAAATACTTGTCCTTACTTTAAATAATATGGGATTTTATCTCAAAACCAATTGGTTTCTTTGGGTTCACCATTTTTGGATCGGATCTCAATTGGCAATGAGTGGAGTAACACATGTATCTTATAAATTGTGAGGTCTCCACGTATCTTTTCAATGTAAGATTCTCAACAATGTTCACTGTCATCATTGTCGCTCTATTCGTCCCCGTCGTCGTCACTCACTCTTTCAAGATCGTCAAGCAGTTGATCTTCATCTCAAAACCAATTGACAATGAGAGGAGTAACATGCCCCCACAAGAGGGTGTCTCTTTGGGTTCACCATTCTTGGATCAGATCCCTTTTTTTTTTTCGAATACCCATTTGGATTTAATGGTCTCTGATACCATATTAGATAATATGAGGTTTCATCTCAAAATCAATTGGCAAAGAGTGGAATAGCTCATCTATCTTATGTATTGGAAGGTCTCTACTAATCTTTTCAATGTGGAATCCTCACCAACTCGCACAGGGAAAGGGAGAGAGAGTAAATTGGTCTTCTTCATTAGCAAGGTTCTTTTATTTTAGTTTTTTGTTGCTAGGGTTTAAGGATTCGGATTCAATGTTTACTTCATTTTTTAATGAGAAAGTTAAATGGTAAAGATTAAGTAGAATTTCATATATCTTTGTTTCATGATGTGGTTGTGTGTGCTCTGTGTACAAGGATTGTGTGCGGTTGTAACAAAAGTTGTGGTTTTTAAATCTAGGATTGTTTATTTGAGTGGAAATTTGACATGGGAGTGGACGGTCTTGCAAGGTGTTGTGTATGGTGGTGTGTTTGGTTTGGTGTTTTGGTGTTCATGTTCCTTTGATGAATATGGTGAGGAGATGCAAATTGATGTGTAGTTATGTGGGGAATGATCGGTCGAGAAAGTGGCGTGTTTGGTTTAATTTTTAAGTGTTTAATTTTGAAAAAATTTGTAGTGTTTGACAACCACTAAAAATGACTTATTAGGAAATGAGATTGATAAATAAATCATTTTGAAAGAAACACTTGAAACCAACTTTTTAAAAAATAGTTATTAATCAGTTTACAATAGCTTGTGTATAAAAACACGTATGAGGAAATGCAACCAAACATATGAGTGTTTAAATTGTTGGAGATAATACTCAAATAAGAACTGAGTTACACTAGCAAATTGATTACACCTTAACTGGATACTAACAATTACAGTGGAAATAACAATACAAACATTGTATATATGACAAATGCTGCAAAATATATTGACAATAAATAGTTGAGGCACACTTACAAAGCGCTAACCTGAAGACGATTATTCGCTCTGCACAGGTTGCTAGCAAGCTACAGCGATCGTCTCAGCCGGATACAACGACTAATTCCGGTAGAATAGCAACCTCGAACTACTCGAATCTGGCAGAACTCTTGGATACTTGCTCTCAACTCGACTCAAGATCAAAAGAAACAAAGAAAGAAGGAAGAATACTCCAAATAAAATGGAATGATTCAAATGAAGAAACAAGTTGCTATTTATAAGCTAGCAACTTAGTAACTCCAAAGAACAAAATTAAATAAAGTTGAAACATATGAAAAATATAACTCAATTGAGTTATAATATCAATTTTAACTTCCATATGTTAAATTTGTAATTGAAACATCAAATTGAAATTGATGTTCAATCCATCTTGAAACTCTTGAAAAATTGAATTTAAATCATTTTCTTTCACATTTTATTTGTAAAATATCCAACATATGTGTATGATGTTTTTTTTGTTTTGGTATATTTTGAGCTTTTGATTTGTTTGTACACTTTGTAGTTTGCATCTCATATGTTTAAATTCTTTTGATTTGTGGTTTTGAAGAGGGAGGGAATTGAGTCAATAAATCCCTTCCTTGTATTTGAATTTGGTTTTATCGTGTGTATAATAAACTTCTTAATTATTCAAAATTTTTTAGATGATTTTTTTGTTCTTTGTTGTTTTGAGTTTTGTTGATGAGATGATCTTGAGTTTGAAACTTTTAATCTTGATTTTCATTTCGTTAGAGAATAGAAATATGATTTGATTCGATCGGTTTTCGCCATCAAAGTTTAGAATTTAAGCTATTGTGAATGTTGTAGTTTGTTGATGGGAGAAAGTTAGAAAAAAATAAACAAGTTTTTATGTCAAGATCATGAAACTTCTTGGATTCATGTTTTTATGTCAAGCTAGTAGTTTAGTGGTTAAGTTTATAAGTTTGGATATGTTAGGTTAAGTTTATAGTAGATGATTTGTGATTCACTCATTTTATAAGTTTATAGTGGATGATTTGTGTTCTCTTAATTCTTAAATGTAATATAGATTTTTATTTCCTTTTTCGTTTTAAGACATTTGGATTGGAGCTTCTTAAGCATTTATTATTATTCTTTTTTTTTTTTCTTTTTGACAAATGGGAGAGAAGGATTTGAACCTCTGACCTCTTGGTCAAAAGTACGAATTCTATGTCAATTGAGTTACGCTCTGGTTGGCTAAACATGTAATTGTTGGTATTGAGAAGTTGAGATTTAATCATTTCTCATTTAATTATTACACTTGATGTGATTTTAAAGTTTGATTTTGAATTTATTACGTGATTAAAATATGATTTTTGAGCCTATCATGTGATTAAAATGTGACTGTTAAGTAATAATTAAACAAAAAGATTAATTATAAGGCTTTAGGACATAAATCCCAACCATGAAAGTTTGCATGATTATAGAAACAATGGAAATAAGAAAACCTAAACTTAAAATGTAGAAGTAGTCTTACAAAGAAAAATGAAAACATAAGGGAATTGTCACTTGCTGAGCTCAATCCATAAGCTTTCAAAACCAAGCATTTCAATTCAACAAAACTTTCATTTAATCAAAACATTCAAACTAAAACTTTCAAAATTCAAAACTATCCAATCAAAGCTATCAGTCATTCAATACTTTAAATGACTGAACAAAACTTTTGAATAGACATTTGATAAGAAAAAGAATACTTTCAATCATTCAATACTTTCAATCATTCAATACTTTCATTGACACAGTGATAAAGATGCATAAATGGAATAACCAAGATATATATGGTTACCCATAAGTAACACCAATAATTCATTCATTCTATCATAAATTTCAATTAAAAATTAACCATAATATTTAGTACAATTATCTAAGTGTGAGGTCACGTGAATGTGTTGTGTACACACAGGAATCTACATATCAAAAGAATGTCATATCACAAATGTGCATTATCACAAATAAATTTCATTGATAAGAGATTATCAATAATTCCAAATTTTACTACTACAAATAAGCATACAATCCCCAAAACAAAAGTTGACATATCCGAATAGTACTATCAAATCAATCAAATACTTTTTAAAAAAAAATACTTGAAAAAATCAACATACTTTTGATCAAAAACAATTAATTTAAAACATACCATTTCAATTTCAATCAAATCATAGAATAATATCAATCAATTTCAAAACATGCTTTCATATATTCATCAAGTAAGCAATGATCAAAACACATTTATGCCAAAATTTCTATTTTGGAATGGATGTGGAACCTGTTTACCTCGGTCAAATAATCCATAGTTCTCAATTCAATTCCAATTTCAATTCCTTGAACAATCATCAATCTCCTAGAAGTCCAAAACATTAACCAACACTTTGAACTTAGAAACCAAAATGTCATCTTAAGAGTTGAAACATCAACAACCTAATCTACCAATTTTCCCACTTAAAATAATTTTCTTCATAAAAAGTTAGGAAAAATAGGGTTCTTGGATTGCAAAGACACCACTAAAAACTAGGGAAGCACTTTAAAACCCAAAAAATAGTACTAAAAATACATAAAACCAATGTTTTTCAATACAATTAAAATATCAAACACTTGTCAATACCACGACTTTAGAAACTCCAAAACTATCATAAAAGTGATCTATATAGCAGTCATGAGCGATAGCAAAGCCTAAAAAGACACAAGGCTGGATCATTGGCTTCAATCATGGACAGGTCAAGGATATCTTCTCTCCAAAAGACCAAGATATTGACGTTAAACTAGAAAAGTTTTTACTTCATAAAAACAAGATTTTCCAAGATTGTAACATTAAAAAAATCAAGTAGCACAAAAATTAGATTTGAAAAATACAATAAAACCGTTGTAAAGCACCCTCTTTACATGTAGAAATCAGAGCTATAAATTACACTTTGAAGTAGCAATAATTTGGTAAAATTTTTGCGCAAAAAGAATCCAAAATAAACCCTAAAAAAACAGTCCCAATTTCAAATAAAATCAAAATTTGAAATTTCTAGAAACATTTCCATTATCAAAACCTTCCATTTAAATCAAAAGTTCTAAAGAGAAAAAACCTTTGATAAGACATTGAGGCAAAAACAAAAACCTAAAACTTTTTAGGAGCCGTTTGGTACAAAGTTTTTGGAGATGGGAATGGGCAAAGATTTCTAATACTCTTGTTTGTTTAAGATTTCTGTGGTGGGCTCAGGAAATAACGCATTCTCAAGCATCATTTATGCTCATAAGTAAGAGCTTTTTATGCCCTTGCAAAAGCATGGATTTTCTCTTTTCCTATCTCTTTTTTTTTTTTATATGCAATTTTATTTTTAATATAGTTAATTAATTAATTAATGGATACTAAATTAAAAATAATATAATAAATTATTTAATTAGTTTAAATAATAATTTGTCAAGAATTTCAATTTTTTTAAACAAATACTTTTTTTAGGACTTTTAAACAAATACTTAGTCCAAGTTTATTAAAGGGATGTAATTACATATTTACTAAAATTATAAATAATTAGTTAATATTATCGGAAATATATTTAATTATTGAATTAAAATCATTTAAATGATTTAGTATAAAAAATCATTTTTCAATACTTATAATTAATTACTTATCGATTATTTATAATCAATTAATTATTTTTTTGGATTTCCTTATAATAAATAAATAATCATATTATCATTAAATATTTATCTAATTAATTTTTATGGATACAATATATTAAATTATTGTAGTTAAAGATATTTATTAAAAAATTAATTAAAAATTTTAATTTGTTAAATTAACAATAGTTCATCCCATTAAAATTATTTCATGATTATTATTTCATTAATTTTTATTGACAGTTTGAATTAATTTTGATTATTTTATTGATTAATTTATTAAAATTACATAAAGTTTACCTGATTAATTCTAAAAAATAAATACAGACATAATTTGTTCTCATAAAATCTTGATGGCATTCTCATGCACAACCAAACACAGTTATCTTTGATTCCCAGCAATCTTATTCCCAGACATAGTATTCTCAGGCATCATGTATTCCCAGACATCTATAAAACCTTAAACCAAACGGACCCTTAAGGTTAAAGATTTCAAAATCTTTCATTCTAATCCATGAAGAAAGGTGGCAAAATAAATCAAAAACCCCAAAACTTTTCCAAAGAGGATTCAATTAAAAAAAAAAAAAAAAAAAAAAAAAAAAAAAAAAAAACATCAAAAACAAAATGTAAACAATATATTTTAAAAACAACAGACTTTTCTTAAAGCTTTTTTTTTTTTTAGATTTTATACATATCTCAAATATATATTCCACATTAATTTTTGTTCTAGAAAGTCTTACGAGTTGTAAATAGATATCACAAAAAGCTTTAAAAATATCTTAGCTAATTAGATTCTCGAAGAATATATATTTAAGATTCAGGAAAAGCTTTCAAAAAAAAATGTTATACTTAGATTCTAAGAATCTCGTAACTATAAGCAGTGGCGGAACTTTATCTTAGGGGACTTGATATATTTTGATATTAGTTTGTTCAATAAAAAATATGATTAACATTTTTTAGGTTAAAATACAATTTTGGTTAATGTACTTTAAGTCTCATTTCATTTTAGTCTGTATACTTTTAAATGTCCAAATTTAGTCCACGTAATTTCAATAAATCTTAAAATTAGTACTTATTTTGGTAGTTTGAAGTAAATTTTTATTAAATTTCGTAAAAATAATGATAATAATTTTCATTTAAGAAAAAGACACAATGTCAATATGTTTCCAAAATTTATACAAGGAGGATTAGAGACTATATATATATATATATATAATTAAAATCATAGTAATTATAGTTTTTCAAATAGAATTGATTATTAAAAAAACAATCTAATAGCATTTAAAAATACTATAGGTCTAATTTTATTTCCTTGAAAAGTATAGTTTTCTACGTATTAAATCAATGAGCAGTAACTTTTTTTTATCTATATATTCATAAAATTTTTCTAAGAAATTAAAACAAAAACAAAAAGTTATTAAAAAAGAAAAAAAAAACATTTTTGTAAAAATATATTTAAAAAAAACGAACTTAAAGCGGAAAAAACAAAAACATAGGCCTCAGAGGGCTCGAATTCAATCACTGGGAAAAGAAAAACAGTTTTTCAAATATATTTTTAATAAAAAAATGCGAAAAAAACAAAAACATAAGGCTTGATCTTGATCACTCGGCACTAAAAAAACTGATTTAAAAGGGAAAAAAAAACATGGAAATCCTCAGAAATGGCCAGAAATTACAGGGTAATTTCGAAAAATGGCCAAACCGTATTTTTTTTATGAAAAATGGCCAAACCGTATTTTTAACCTAATTTCACTTGTTTTATTCTTCCAATTATACCCCTAAGTTAATTTTCACGCCCCACCCTATATTTGAGGAAGCCATTTAATTTTTTTTTTTTTAAAAAAAACCAATTATCCCATTAATCAAGCAATGGTTAGTTACAACATATATATTATCTCTTATCATTTGAAATTCAAATCCAGATTGCTTCATCGTCTTTTCCATTAGACTTTTATTTTGTAATCAACAAACATGCTTCATCTTTTCCAACCATTCTGATTGATTATTGGTCTTCGTCGTTCCTTCGGTAAAGCTATTGATCATAGGTATATTTCAACATTTTTTTTACTGCTTTCATGTTTTCTGTTACTCCAAAAGTAAAACTAAGCGTTCAGATTGATTATTGCTTTCATGTTTTCGTTCACCTGAGTTATTCTTTTCATTTGTTGAAAGCTCATTTGAACTTTCTTCTGAATCAGTCTCAATCACCTTTGAATCTTCCGTCTCCTACAAAAGTAAATAATTTTTAGAAGAAACCCTTACCCGTTTTCATACACACTGTAATTGTGATTAAACAAAGATCACAACTACAGTGATTTTTCTTCAATTTCTTCAATTTGCATGATGAATTCTCGTTGTAACATGTATGATTTTTTTTTTATCGATATATTGTATTTTGTTATGTTCTATTTTTTCTCCATAAACCGTGATTTGAATTTAGTAAAAAATTTCTTAATTAAAATTGTTGTTTTCAAATTATACTGTTAAAATAAATTAGTATTAGACTTATCTTTTTTATTTTGAAATTATTTTATTGAATCTAACATTAAATTAACCTACGTATCAGAGGTTTCGAACTCAGTCACTGGGCAATTGAAAAACGAACTTAAAAACGAAAAAAACCTAAAAAACACGTTTGAGAGGCTTTGAACTCGTTCACTCGACGCACTGGTCATTGGGTGCTAGAAAAACGGAAACGAAAAAAACAAAAAAAAACACGTTTGAGAGCCCTCGAACTCGTTCACTCAACGCGCGTTAAGGGGGGCTTGAAGCATTATTGCCAATGAGGCAAGGAAGACTTTTCCTTATTAAAGCGAACTTTTTAATATTAATTTAATATACAGTAAAGTTCAGGAGGGGCTCGAGCCCCCCTAGGCCTACTGTAGCTCCGCCACTGACTATAAGTATAATCAGTGTCCTCACACATTAGACAAGTTAAGTTGAGTGAGTGTCAAAAGTATTCATCCTAGTACTTCCTTGATAAAAAAATACTCTTCAACCAAAGTGAGCATAGTTTAGGAGTAATTGGCATACACTACTTCCCTTAAGGTTCGAAGTTCAAATCTTCATACCAGTAAAGTTATTCTTCCAGAGTTCTTCTCTTCTCCCTTTATGCTAAAGTCTTCCACAATCTGCACCAATTCTAATTATAACTAAAGAGATGAAAGATGGATCCAACTCAAAGCATAGTTTAGGAGTAATTGACATACACTACTTCCCTTAAGGTTCGAAGTTCAACTCTTCATACCTGTAAAGTTATTCTTCCAGAGTTCTTCTCTTCTCCCTTTATGCTAAAGTCTTCCACAATCTGCACCAATTCTAATTATAACTAAAGAGATGAAAGATGGATCCAACTCAAAGCAAAAATGATCAACCCTGACTGACTCTAAGAACTGAAGAAATGGAACATTGATCCAAATATAAACAGTATCATACCAAGACTTTTTGACTTTGAATTATTTATCACAATAATTAGAACTCAAAACTGAACAGAGAAGGCTTTAAAAAACCTATGACATGGAAGATTCAATTCCTCCACCCATTGCCTTGGAAAGGTTTGAAAAACCACATACAAACAGATTACAAAAGGATGAAACCACAAGATAAAAGATAGAACAGCAGCAAATTTAACTTGATCAGACCAAGCTTGTCCTTTCTCTTGTGATCCAAATTACAAACTCCATTCAAAACATCGCATAAGACAGATTAAACTTCTAAAATTTACAGGATTGTCAATGTGAGTCAATGACGTATAAATCAGAGGCTAAATTACAATAAGCGATGAATACCTACCTTCATGTTCAGATGAAGAAAGTACATTTCTTCAAGAAAAATTGACAAAAATAACATTCTACCTTTGCCTCCTGAGATTGGGATGAAGTGATTAACCAACGTGGCCATAACAAATCCTCAAAACTCTGACATATATTTCATACTCTAGTATTCTGAGAAGGTACAGTTAGGGAGCAATTTTTCATGGTAGGGAGGAGGGGGGGAGTTGAAACCAGATCAATACACTTCAATTTGAACATACAACAGTCTGAATATTACTAGGAAAGAGTGCAAATTTAAACCTCAACTAGTCTGCTACAAGGATCGTTCATCTCTTTCTACCACCACGTTCCCTTAAAGAGAGGGAAAGTGCTTCCCCTGCTCCAACGTTGTAATATGCAAGCGACATATTGTCCTTGAGAAACCCAGGTTTTCCACTCAATTTCTGTTTGTTTGCTGGAAGCTGGATCTCACCGGCAATCTTCTCTTTCAAACTTCCAACAGTTTCAGTTAGGGACTGGACAATAATCTCCAGAACTTGGCCTTTGAGATTTCCATCGTCGAGATTTGGAACGGATACAGTGATACGGACAGGTCCCTGCCACCAAAAATAATACCTCTTCAGTAAAATAGGCAAAGTTATTCTTGAAAGAATAACCACTAAGATACTAATAGATAGGTAGACAAAAAAACAAAAAATGCATACTGGATGTTGTGCCAAAAACTGGTCTTCAGGCATAAGCAAAGAATCATCAAGCTTCTGTCTCTTTGGCTCTGGTTCATCTGGAAGCGGTGGAGGAGCTTCTTCAGGTGGTAAGGGAGGCAGCGATCCTTGGGGCATAGGTGGTGGAGGGACTCCTTGTGGCATAGGTGGATGCGGCATCATAGTATTCATGGGTGGAGGGGCTGGGAGAGGAACAAAAGGCCGTGGAACTGGCATGGGAGTAAACTGAGATCCAGGTGGTGGTGGGACACTCATATTTGGTGCATTCATAGATATTGGTGGAGGCATAGAAGGGGGTCGATTCATGAAAAATGATTGTTGTCCAGGCATTGCAGGAGGTGGTGGCTGAACAGATGGAATCATTGAGATAACAGGCGGCTGAGGCTGAGGTACAGGAAGCCCACCACTCATCTGGGTAGAATAGTGTGCATTCGGAGGTAGTGAAGGAAGATTCAAGGCTAATCCAGGAGGAGGTGGGAGAGGACGAACTGATGGTACTCCGGGTTTGGGTGGCAAAGCTGCAGGACCGGGAAGGTTCCTTGCATCATTGTTAATAGCATCATTCTGATCCTCACCAACAAGATTCTGTGACATAGCTTGGTTTGCCGTACGCCCAATACTTCCAGTATGGCCATCCCATATGACCTGCTTTGGTTGATCTTCCTTCTTCTTTTCAATTTCTGCCTTGACTGCATTTGATACTTCCTCCTCAGTGGTACCAAATATATCAGGACGAGTTCGTGCCAGTCCAACTATATTTCTTGAGATCTCATCGTCCTGAGCAAGGGTAGTCTCCCGTATCTTAGCAAACATTCTTTCCTTTTGCTCTTTGTATTTTGGATCGATAAGTGAAATCCTCATGTGTTCAGACATCTCATTGATTGGAATTAGCTCACCTGTGATTGGTGAGACAACAAATTTTGTATGATCTCTTTCTGCAGGGATCCTCTCTTCAGGTCTCTTCCAGTTCTTTACAATTCTCATTGGTGGCTCTGGCTCCTCATCTACCTTCATATCATTCTTGTCATTGTCATTTTCTCCCAACCTAGCAGCCCGCATACCCTCTTCAACAAGTTGCATCTCTTCTTCATCCATATCCATTTCCATCTCCTTTCCAGGCTCAACAATCTCTTCCTCAGCAACTGAAATCTTGCTTCTTCTAATGACCTCCTCAAGAGTCATTGGCAGGGGCAAATCTTCATCCTCGTCATCTGCAAAGTCTATCGCCTCAACCACAACAAAATCATGCCAATCAATCATAGCCATCTGTATCCTTTCCTGCTCAATCTCATCTTCAGCTTTTTGTCTTGCCTGCTCTTGTGAACGTTCCCACTCAAGTCTATGCACACATCTCTCAAGCACTGTTGTCATGTCAGTAACACTCTTCTTCAGTTTCTCAGTCAACCCCTTAGGAGGCATCAGCACTTTGGAATATGCATCCGCAAGTGAGGTAAAAAACATGAACATACTATGAGTAGGTTTCAAAAAGTGAAACTGGGGATTGTTAATCTCCCTACTTGTCAATCCTGTCAAGAAAGATTTCCCATTTCGGGCAACAAACTGAGCTGTGAGCTTGATAATATCCAATTCTTCCCCTGTAATCCCTTCAGGAAGACGAACAGTATACTGCTCAGCTTCTGGAGGCTCAAGAACTTTGCGTACAGGTTTGAACAAAGCAGAAACGTCAGGCTTTGCTGCCACTGTTTCATTGCTGTCAGCAGCTGGACCAGATGGAGCTGATGCAGATGCAGCAGAATCTCCAGCCTGTGAAGGCTGTTGTGCAGATGACTGATTCTGAGCACGAAACTCAGACAACCTATGCTGATAATAAGCATGGTAGGGATCTGAGGGATTCAAGAAATTGAACTTGACATTACCGGCATTATTTGCAATGATCCTCTTCTCAAATTCTGGTCCATTCTTTGCAACAAACTGTGCAGTTTTATCAACAATGCTTCTGATGTCTGGAGGAGGATGTATGATACCAATAGTTTTTGTATGAGTTGCAATCGATGCAGGTGCTGGGCTGGTTTTGTCTTTATCCACTTCATTGTTATTAATAATTTCATTCTTCTCATCCTGAACAGTAGGTTTTGAATCCTCAGAAGGAGCTGGAAGAGTCAAGATGGGTCCAAATGAGCCAAGCATTTTCTCCACAATAAAATAAGACTTCAAGACAAACAAAATATTTCAATGGTAACACCGCCTCATACTAGCAAGATATATACTTTCTGCAAGCTATTGTTATCTGCAAAATTAAAGATTCAGAGCAATGCCATTATAGTTCACAAAAGTATGGTTGATATTAACCCTCACGTCTTTTCAAATACTGACGTTAAAGATAGGAAAAACAATGTATCATCCAGAGATGTGAAACATACTATGCCGAAAGATAGATGTAATATAGAATTATAGGTGCAAAAGAAGGTATAAAAAAGACATGGGAGCCAAATGGATGTGTGCTTGTGTGCGCATAATAGAGGTGTGCATGCAAATACAAACATGTTCACCATAAATGTGTTTATGTTAGTATGGCCGAATATATGGCATGGCATGTACATATATTTGTAGGCTACAGCACACTAACAAGCATTCCACAAAGATACCATCAAGAAACAAACAACCCCACCCCAGGAGTAGGGGAGGCTGACTTCCTCTTGAACAAAGGAGGCTAACTTTCGTCCGCTAACTTTCGTCCAAACTATTCTATCTAGTATTTCAAGGAATTGCTTGTTCCTATTTGAAATTCCTTCAAGACCAACAAGCTGATAGAGAAGCTATTGTGAGATTTCAATGAAGGACACATATTCAATAGTGGAACTCACATCGTTTCTTAAGAAAAGAGAAGAGGATAACGATCTTAGTGATGGCGATGAAGGTATAAGGATTGAAACTTCAATTTACCACTTAGCTTATTTACAGTAAGTTGGGTCCAAACTCCAACCAAAGCAGCAAAAACATCAGAGATACAGCAAAAAACCACATAACCAGCAGAAGAGATTCAAGAGAAACATTAGCAACCCCACCATTTCTTATCTGGAAAACAAAATCCAGCAAAACCAAAAATCCCAGATAACATATCATAAGTCAAGGAAAAGACTGGCGAACACGCCCATGAATCGCATCGAGAGTCCTACCCCAAAGTATAAGAAAAGCAGCTAAGAAAACGAAAAGGGTTTTAGAAAAAGGAAGAGAACAGACCTAGAGATACAGAGAAAGAGAGGGATTTGGGAAGCAGCAGTTAGGTGCAGAGACTGGGAAACAGAACTGCCGGAAAAACGCTGCTAACATAGCAATACCCATGCTGTCCAACACGCAAAACAGAGAAGAGAGAGTCCGGGAGTGAGGGAAAGGGACTCACGACAGCAAAAAAAACCAAAGAAATAAACGCCAAAGGAGAGGGGAAACCACCTGTCGGCCGAACAACACAAAACGCCGCCGACTGTTGCGATGGAGGGACGCCGCCGTGACACGAGCTTCGCTGGAGGGTACCTGTCGTCGGCGTCGGGGCTGCGGGATGAAGGTTGGCCGAAACGAAGAAGAAAAGCGATGGAGGCTGCTGGGAGATGGTTCACGCGTGAAGGAGGAAGAAGATGGATTTAGGGCTAACTCCACTTCAGTTTATTTACAAAAATGTCCCTCAGCTTAACCCAAATAATAAAACTCATCCATTAGAACATACCGGGGTGAGCATCGGTCGGTCGGGGTCGGTTTTGGCCCCAAACCGACGCTGAACCGACCGAAATCGGTTTCCAAAATTGTGAACCAATTTTTTTTAAATGTTAATTTCGCTGACCGACGTCGGTTTGGTCGATTTAAACCAACAATTTTTTTTTCCTTCTTCATCTTACCTTTTCAGTTTCATTTAATCTTGTTTTTAATCAAATTATCAACTATCTGTTCGATTTTTTTTTTAATTGTAATTTTAATTTCAATGTGTCGATTTAGTTTGAACGAATTTTTTAATTTTTAAGAAAGAAGTAAATAATAATATGTTCTTAATAGACATTTTTTAAATTGACAATTTTAAATTATTTACTATTGAACATATTAAATTAATGTAAACACTAAACATACAATAATTACCAAACAAAAAATAACAATAATAGTTTGGTTGAAAATTTAAAAAAAAAAAATTATCATATAAAAGTCTCTAAATTAAAAGTTTAAACATTAGATTCAAATACATATTAATCAAAGTACTCTTAATATTTTGATACAAGAGCAAAGGCTAAAATTCAACTTCAAGAAAAGTCTCGGTGACGCAAACGTTTCAAATCTGAAATGAAAATGTAGAGAAAGGGGACGCGAACCTTTCATATCTGAAACGAACGTTTCGAAAAACTCATTCGTTTCAGATCTGAAACGAACCCAAATCTGTAACGGCGACGCGAACTGTAGATTCTAAGCTCACGAGCGGAAGACTGAAACTCACACAAGTAATAGAACAATATTGAACAAGGTTGAGAAAGAAAAGAGAAAGAGATAGAGAACAACAACAAGATTATAGTGGTTCCACCATTTAGGTGTACATCCACTTTCAAAAGCACCAGAGAGAGGATCTTTTATTCAAGTGTTTGAAGAAGCAAAGTTACAAGAAGAGAAAATGAATGAGTAAAAATGATCACACTATGATAATACATACACAAGCTGCCTTCTTATACTCTGTTTTCTTAATGAAAAACAGTGAGTGTACTCGGACGTGTTAGTTAGCCAATAATAGAAGGTCGTTGACCACTTAGACTGGCACGTGTTCTCTTCATCTATTAACTTCAAAGCAGAATACTGGATATCAGAATCAACAATCACCCTCTTGATATCTATATTCTGTCAATAAGGACCCTCTCTTTAAAGGTGCATTTGAACCACAAAGACTGAAGATGATCAGCCATAGTCAAGTTTCAACAATTCAGAGAGATATTCAATCCTACTCACTGGTAGTGCCTTAGTCATCATATCAGCTGGATTCTCGGTGGTATGAATTTTCTGCAACTTAACACCACCCTCTTGAACTACTTCCCTTACATAGTGAAATCTCACATCTATATGCTTAGTTCTATCATGGAACATGGGATTTTTAGAGAGAGCTAAGGCACCTTGGTTATCACAAAATATCTTGGCTTCACATTTTTCATTTATCATAGCAGAGATACTACCTTTTAACCATATTGCCTCTTTAACTGAATCTGCCAAGGTAATATATTCTGCTTCGGTCGAGGACAGTGCAACAACAGACTGTAAAATGGATCTCCAACTAACAACATTTCCAAATAGAGTGAATACATAACCTGTAAGTGAGTGTCTTTTATCCACATCAGCAGCATAATCTGAATCGACATAGCCAACTAGCACTTCCTCTTGTCTTTCAGACTGAGTATACACCAGACCTTTATTCATTGTGCCTTTTATAAACCGCATAATCCATTTGGATGCTTCCCAGTAAGGCCTACCAGGGTTACACATAAACCGACTTACCACGCTCATAGAATAAGCAAGATCAGGACGGCTACAGACCATCCCATACATCAGACTTCCTACCAGATTAGCATACGGTATAGACCTCATTTCTGCAATTTCTGACTCTTCCGTGGGTGATTGAGATGTTGAGAGTTTAAAGTGTTGGGCAAGGGGAGTTTTGACAGCTTTAACAGATTCCATGTGAAACTTTTTAAGGACCTTCTCAAAGTATTCACTTTGTGATATTAAGATAGTTTTTCTGGACATATCTCTCAGCAACTCCATTCCTAGGATTTTCTTAGCTTCACCAAGGTCCTTCATCCTGAACTCCTTACAAAGAGCTGATTTCAACTTGTTAATTTCAGACATATCAGAAGAAGCAATAAGAATGTTGTCTACATAGAGCAAAACCAAAATAAAAACATTGGCAAAAACAGATCTCTTGTAGACACAACTATCAAATGTATTTTTAACATAACCTTCTTTAAGGATGAAGGAATCAAACCGTTTATTCCACTGCCTCGGTGATTGCTTAAGCCCATAAATCGACCTTTGAAGATGGCACACGAGATTTTCCCCTCCATCTTCAATGAAACCAGGAGGTTGGCGCATATAGATATCTTCCTCCAAAGTTCCATACAAAAAGGTCGTAGTCACGTCCATCTGTTGAAGTTCCAAGTCATGTTGAACTACTAATGAAAGGAGAATTCGGATTGAGGTGTGTCTTACAACTAAAGAAAACACCTCAGTGTAGTCAATCCCTTCTTCTTGTGTGAACCCCTTTGCCACCAGCCATGCCTTGTATCTCGGTGGATCATTAGTGTTCAAGCTTGGTTTCAATTTATACACCCATTTACATTCCACAATTTTCTTGTTGGCTAGTTTCTATACTAACTTCCAGGTTTCATTAAGCTGAAGTGACCCAAGTTCTTGTTTCATAGCATCCATCCATTTGTCAGAATTCTGGAATTTAACAGCTTGATTAAAGGTGGTTGGTTCGGGTCCAAAATTCTCAGTGTAGCAGTTGAAGGCATAGCCTACAAAATCAGTATCATTGTACCGAGTGGATGGCTTTACCGCTCTCCTTTGCCTATCACGAGTAAGCTGATAATCTGTCAAAGACTCGATTGTAGAAGTAGTTTGTTCATCAACAGGCATTACTTCTGCATTTTCAATGTCCTCAACTTGAGGATCTTGAGTCTGATCTCCAGTAATCAAAGGAAAAGTATTAGTACTGGGGGTTAATAGGTCAATTTCAAAACTTTCACTGCCTTGACTTTGTGTATTAGTAGGAATGGTTTTCCATGGCATAATATCTTCGTTAAAAGACACGTCTCGGCTAATAATACACTTATTTTCCCCCGGTTCCAAAGACCAAAGTCTGTATGCTTTCACTCCTTTTGGATACCCCAGAAAAATACACATTTTTGCTCTTGGCTCAAGCTTATCCTGGCGAATATGGGCATAGGCAGCACAACCAAACACCCTAAGGTGTTTTAGACACGGTGGATGACCTGACCATACTTCCTTAGGGGTTTTAAAGTTTAAGGCAGAGGACGGACTTCTGTTTATAACATATACAGCTGTATTTACAGCTTCCCCCCAAAATGTTTTAGGAAGTTGGGCATTGGATAACATACATCTCACCCTTTCTAAAATGGTTCTATTGAATCTTTCTGCTAGACCATTTTGTTGTGGGGTTCTTGCTGTTGTTAGGTGTCTATTTATTCCAGAAGATTTACACAAATTTGCAAACTTGTCATTAAGGTATTCTAACCCATTGTCAGTCCTGAGGTACTTAATTTTTCTGCATGTTTGATTTTCAAGTAGTGTTTTCCATTCTAGGAACCTTTCAAAGACCTCATCTTTTGTTTTTAGAAGGAACACCCACACTTTTCTTGAAAAATCATCAATCAAGGTTAGAAAATACCTTGCTCCACCATGAGTACTGACTCTTGCAGGCCCCCACAAGTCTAAGTGAATGTAATCTAGCCTTTCTTTAGTGTTGTGTGTAGTTGGTTTAAAGCTTACTCTCGATTGTTTGTGTAGATACCATATTTGGTCCGGTTCATTTTCTTATTTTTCTTATTATTTTAGTGTTTATGTTTATTTTATTATATAGAATAAGATTGTTGTTATTTTTATTATTTTTGTTATTATTTATTTATTTATTTTGTTTATTTGTTTATTTTTATATTTATTATTTATTTATTTATTATTATTTTTTTTTTATCATAACTACTTTTTCCCTAACGTTTTTTTTTATTCCCTTCCTATTCTCTCTCCATATCTTCCATCATCCGTAGTCTTCCTGCTGATTTGGTCTGACCCTTTAGTTTCTCCTTCCCTCAACTTCCTCTTAGTTAAACGCTCTCGACAGCTTCTCTGGCCTATTTAAATCGATTGATTTCCTGTGGATGGGGGAATTTTTTTTTGGGGCTAAATTCATTATTTTTTTTCCATCATTCATTTTTTGTGTTCATCTGGTGCAAAGAATCCTTGACAACCAGAGTATTTCAACAGCACTACCAAAAAAGGTTGAGAATTTATTTTCAATTTTGTTTTGTGATTTTTTTTAGCATAATATAATTTCATTTGCTTGTTTACTGGGAGTTTAGAATAGGTTTGGTTGGTTTGCAATTTTTTGTATTATGTGGATTGGGATGGAGTTGATTCATGGAAATAAGATTTAGAATGGGTTTGATTAATATGAAGTTCTGTATTTTGTGAGCATATTGTTTTTATTTTATTTTATTTTTTGTTGTCTTGCTTTCTTTTGTATTATGCATAAAATTTCTTGATTAAATTTAGTTAAATTCAATCGCATATTTGAATTTGTGTTTACTGAGACCTTGATGGGAGCTTATTGTTATCCTGGACCATTCTTCTGCAGAAAGATTTAAAGATCTCATCATAACTTTATTTATTTTGTTTTTATATATATTATCAATCTTTTTTTATTTTATTAGATTTGATTGTATGCATGTATATTTAATTTGAATATTAAGATTGTATTTTTAAAAAATTGGTATAGCAGTATGTTTAAGAATGTATTAGTTATGATTGGATTGACCATTTTTTTTAGTTCTGTGAAATCCTGCAGTATGAATATTATTATTAGATTTAGTTAAATTCAATCGCATATTTGAATTTGTGTTTACTGGGACCTTGATTGGAACTTATTATTATCATGAACCATTCTTCTGCAGAAAGCTTTAAAGATCTCATCATAACTTTATTTATTTTGTTTTTATATATATTTATCAATCTTTTTTATTTTATTAGATTTGATTGTATGCATGTATATTTAGTTTGAATATTAAGCTTGTGTTTTTTTAAAATTGGTATAGCAGTATGTTTAAGAATGTATTAGTTATGATTGGATTGGCCATTTTTTTTAGTTATGTGAAATCCTGCAGTATGAATATTATTATTAGATTTAGTTAAATTCAATTGTATATTTGAATTTGTGTTTGCTGGGACCTTGATTGAGGGCTTATTATTGTTCTAGACCATTCTTCTGCAGAAAGCTTTAAGAGATCTAACCATAATTTTATTTATTTTGTTTTTTTAGTTGTTTTTTTATATATTTATCAATCTCTTTTTATTTTATTAGATTTGATTGCATGCAGGATGTATATATATTTAGTTTGAATATTAAGATTGTGTTTTTAAAGAAATTGGTATAACTGTATGTTTAAAAAGGTATTGTTTAGTTGTGATATGATTTGTCATTTTTTTAGTTCTGTGAAATCCTACAGTATGAATATCATTATTATCATTTGAAAATTGAAGGAATATTTTAATTTTGGCATTAGTTGCATAAAAGATTGTTTTATTTAATTGGTTGCTATGAAAGAATGTTTGTTTCTAATTAAAATAAATTGGCGCACATTGTTGTTATTTATAATCTGCATGTTCCTAATAATATGAATAAATTAATGTTATTTCAATTTCTTATTATTTTTTATTATTAATTTTTTTTCCTTTTTCTAAATTTTGTGTTTAGTCTTATAGCATTTAATCTAATTTAATTTCATGTGTCATTACTTTAGATTTTAAAATTTTAAATAGCAAATAGTCTTTTTCCAATTTGAAAACTTGAGACTAAACTTTTATGATTTTTGGGGGTTGAGTAGTGTTTCTTTATGGGCTTTGGTTAAAATTCCATAAATACATGAAATTCCAGTTTCAACTCTTTTTTAAAAGGGATTATTAAAGTTGTAAATTTGAGATTGAGTAGTGTTTCATTTTTAGAATTTGCTTGAACAAATTCTTTAAAGACATGAAAATTCTTGGCAATTTTTGAGAAAAAGTAGTGTTCTCTTTATGGACCTTCCAATTCCATAAATACATGAAATTTCTCATTAATTGTAAATTTTCAAATTGGGGCATTTTTCATAAATTTACCAAAATGGAATTTCATCAACCCATTTTGAGATTGAGTAGTGTTCTCTTTTTAGAATTTATTGTAATAAATTCTTAAAACACATGAAAAATCTCATCCAAATAAAGTCATTTTGAGGGAAAGTAGTGTTCTCTTTATGGATCTTTCAATTCCATAAATACATGAAATTTCTCATTAATTTCGAATTTTCAAAATTGGGGGGTGTTTTTCATAAATTTCCAAATTCATTTTTAAAATTTATTATGTTTTTCTAAAAATGAGATTGAGTAGTGTTCTCTTTTTGGAATTTATTTGATTAAATTCCTTAAATACATGAAATTTCTCACAATATCCGAGGATGGAAATTGGAAAATTAAAAATTTGATTTTCTAATATTCTTGAGGTGAGGAAATTTATTTTGGGAACCAAAATAAATTTTCAATATTTTTTTTAATGGCTTTTGTGCCACTCATAATGGTTGGTTCATATTTTGTCTCCAAAGTATGGATTAATAAATATGGGACATTTAAAAATAAAAGAAAATAAATTGTTGTGGACCAATATTTACTTATTTTTAATTTGGATAACAAAAGATAAAATTTGGTAACCGTTTCCACGGGTGTTGTAGGGTGCTAATACCTTCCCTACACACAAATGACTCCCGAACTCATATTTGATTTACGTAGACCATCTTTTTTTTTTTTTTGTTAAATTGGGTGACCAATCACACCCTTAATATGATTGGTGGCGACTCCAAAACTCTTTTCCAAGAAGACCCTTAAAAGAGGATGTCGGCCGCTCCGCGTCGCGATCTCGTTGCGACAGCTTGGCGACTCTGCTGGGGACCGCTTCATGAGAGTCTAAACTGAATTTTTATCTTTTCTTTAATATCCAAATACTTATTTATTTATTTATTTATTTATTTGGTCCAGTTTGTTTGTTTGTTTTTTTAGTACATTTCTGTTTGTTATTTATTATTTTATTGTGTTGTTTAGTTTTTGTAAATTATCTTCTTATTACTTTTATTCTGTTTATTATGTAAATTTAAGTTACATATTGTCATGCATCTCACACAAATTCACAAGCCTCCTACCCGGACTATACCCTTTAAGATTAGAATTGAGAATGTAGTAGTGTCGACCTTCGAGGGGTTCCGGCCCCCGTGCAGGCACACGAAAAATTCTCGCTCAGATTAATCCTTTTATTTTTTTTATAATACTAGGATTGATTTGAGGGCCTTATCCATTTAGAATTTAGACATGCCAACACTTCATCATTTTGTATCTGGTTGTTATTTCATGTATTTGTATTGATATTTCATTCATTTATTATTCTATCCAATTAATGTCATTTATGCTTTCATTTATTCTATTATTTTATTGATTCAGAAGAGATATTTTATTATTTTATGAAGATCTAAATGACATGTTATCATGCATCTCACACAAATTCACAAGCCTCCTACCCGGGCTATACCCTTTAAGATTAGAATTGAGGATGTAGTAATGTCGACCTTCGAGGGGTTCCGGCCCCCGTGCAGGCACACGAAATATTCTCACTCAGATTAATCCTTTTATTATTATTTTTTTTATAATATCAGGATTGATTTGAGGCCCTTGTCCATTTAGGATTTAGACATGCCAACACTCCATCATTTTTTTTCGGTAGTTGTTATTTCATGTATTTATATTGATATTTCATTCATTTATTATGTTATTCAGTTAATGTTATTTATTCTATGTTTTCATCTATTCTATCAAAAAAGATTTTTTTTATTTATTTTTTATGCATGTCATCATGTATCTCACACACATTCACAAGCCTCCTACCCGGGCTATACCCTTTAAGATTAGAATTGAGAATGTAGTAGTGTCGACCTTCGAGGGGTTCCGGCCCCCGTGCAGGCACACGAAAAATTCTCGCTCAGATTAATCCTTTTATTATTTTTATAATACCAGGATTGATTTGAGGGCCTTATCCATTTAGGATTTAGAAATACCCACACAACATTTTCTATGCGCCAATTATTTCATGTATTTACTATGTCTCATATTTCCATTTTTTTAATTTTTATTTTTTAATTTTTATTTATTTATTTATTTTTTTATTTTTATCCAATTAAGGTTCTCATGACTCTTTAGACTGGTTTAAGGATTTGGTAGTGCGATCTCTATGAGATACCTTCTCCATTTTTTTTTTCTTGTTCTCTCCATCTTTCCTTCTTTCCTAAAGCTAATTGGAGAATCTACATTTCTATATTGAAGATCATGCCTTGGTTTTTACATTCTTCCCTTATAAATTTTGAGAGCCTAGCTTTCCTATACCCTTCAAGGTCTCGACTTTTTTTTTTTTTCCCTCTCCTTTCTTTTTCTTCTTTCAATTTTATATATATGTATATTTATATTTATTTATTTATTATTTTTTTTCCTTTCTATTATTATTATTATTATTTAATTAAATTATTTTTATTTTTATTCTTATTATTTTTATTATTATTATTTTTATATTATATATTTATTTATTATGATTATTATTATTATTATTTTGAAAATGAGCTCCTTTCATGTATGTGTATGAACTCCTTAAAATCTAAGGTGAATAGTGTTTACCTTCGAAGAGCTTCGGCTCTCGTGTAGGCTCATGAAAGTCTTATAATATTATTAATAATGCTTATTACTATTCTTAAATGTTTTTTTTTTCCCATTTTTTCCTCTCTATGTGTGCTATTGTGATTAAAGGGAATAACTGAAATTTTTATTGTCATTTTATGCAAAAGGGGAACACAATGAGCGCCAACATGTCCAATGTGTCCATGCATTCATCCTTGGTACCTAAGTATGATGAACCAGGTGTTGTTCTCCAATGGGCCGAGAAAATACAGCAAAAATTTGGTGATAGCTTAACTGATTCTTCTCAGACATCCTTACCAACCAGTTGTCAAATCTCTTTCACACAAAATGATTTGACCAAATTGAAGGCAATATGGGAGGGTTTGTCACCAAAGCGTAGATTTATGTTCTCGAAGAAGTATGGTCATATAGCGGATTTGATGTATATTCCAGTGAACCATTTTACTTTAAGAGCTATAGTTCACTTTTGGGATCCAGCTTACCGTTGTTTCACGTTCGGGACGTTTGACTTATTACCAACAATCGAGGAATATCAAGCTATGCTCAGCATTCCTGAGAAGGAGGATGATATAATTTATTGTTTCAACCCCAAGTTAACAGCAAAAAGGACTTTATCAAAGTTTTTGACAAATGTCCACGCTGCTGATATTCAAAAGCACATGAGGACCAAAGGGGAAGAAGAAAACATATCGATGGATTATTTAATAAAGATCACTCAAGCCCACCTGGATGAGGATAAGGGCCTGACTTTATTTGCATTATGCATTTATGGAGCAGTCTTATTCCCTAAAGCAAAGGGATATGTTGATGGGAAAGTGACGAAACTGTTCTTTGACATAGAACGAGGAGCCAATCCAGTTATACCACTATTAGCAGAAACTTTTCGATCTCTCAACTACTGCAGAATAAGGGGTGAAGGAAAGTTGAATTGTTGTGTTCCATTACTCTACATTTGGATTCATAGCCATATCAAATGTCCGTTAGAGTTTAAATGTCCAAAGATAGATTTTAGTAACCCATGGAATTTGACACGAAATACAATAAGTGAGTTTGGTGTAGCAGTTTGGGATCCAACATTCCCAAAGAAGGAAGCATGGATGTCTTTCTTTACAACAATCAAGTCTGAGAATATTATATGGAAGGCTCCATGGATGCCCTTAAAGGCCATGACATACAGATGTGGAGATTTCTATAGTGTGCCTTTGTTAGGGCCATGGGGAGGCATTAATTATGCACCTCTGTTAGTTTTACGGCAAATGTGGTTCAAGCAGTTTATACCGGTCACTCACAATCTACAAGAATTAGAGTTTTCTTATGATCTCGAGGACTTCAACGAGAAAAAACGTCAGGCGGTCAATGCATGGAAATCTGTGAGGAAGGTGAAAAGTAAAGGGCATTACGAAGGGGTTACTGGTGAATATAAAGCTTGGCAAATGAATAGAAGGAAGAGCATAACAAAGTTCATCCTAAAGGAGAAAAATGTGAAGCCAGATGAGCCAACACAAGATCAGTTGAGTCAATGGAGTGAAGAATGCAGGAGAATGGAAGAAAGAAATCAGTTATTGGAACAAGAGAATGAGAAGCTACGTAAAGAGACAACTCAATGGATGAATCATGCAACCCAAATACAAAAAGAACTTGATAAAACTAAAGGGTTATTGGAGAACCATAATGAGCTAGAAAGTAGTTACAAAGCTTTAGATCAGGAGATGAGACAGATGAATAAAGAAAATCGAAGTTTGAAAAATGAAAGAGCGACATTACGAGAAGTGTTGAAATCCCGAGAGGACTACATCAAAGATTTAGAAAAGGGGAAGAGCTTGCTTGTGGAATTTATCAATGAATTGAATACATCGATTAGTAAACAGAACACACAAATAACAGAATTAGAGGCGAATAATCATTCTTTGCGGGAAGCTGTCGACACTTTACAAGCAAGAATGGCAGAGCACTCAGAAGAATATGGGACACTAAGAAATTATGCTGAGTCTTTACACCACCAGCTCATCGTACACCAAAATTCAAGTGAAATGATATTGCATAAGTATCAGCAGCTGGAGGCAAATTACAAGGAAATGAAGATTGATTATGACCTACAAGGAATAAATTTTCATATGATCTTAGGGCGTGTGGATCAAACCATTGAGATTCTTAGATTCGTTGCTAGAAGGGCTAATGGCTTTGCAGAATGGGCAGCTGAACTAAGAGTCAATATTTCTCCGATGCAACCTAACGCAGATGACTTAGATAGGTTTCTAAGGATGATATGCAAAGAACTTGGACATCTTGGCTGTTTTCATTAATTGTTCATGTTTGTTGAATTTTGCATTTATGACAATAAAAATAATGTACATTGCACTTTCTCTTTGTAGTGTACCCTTTAGTTAAGAATTAGTTTACTTTTATTTTCTCTCTCTTTTTTTTTGTGTTTATTTATATTATTAATTATTACTATTTTTGTTTATTCATTATCTTTTCTCCTCTTTCTCTAAAGGAATAAAAATAGCTCACAACATTCCCATTCACCATCCCTACAATACAAGATATAAAAGACGAATCATGGAAGAGCAAGGAAAGGATATGGAGAAAATGAAACAAGATATCAATAATCTTAGTGAACAAGTAGCGAAGATTCTAGAATTACTATCAACTGGCAAAGGGAAAGGGGTTGTAGAAGCAGCGCAGACAAGCAACCCAATCCAGGAAATCAATGATCCTGCTTATCCACCAGGATTTACTCCTCAACATGTACGACAACGCCTGCATTTTCCACAGCCACAAACCCCCCAACAATATGTTGCTACGAATCCACTCTACACTCCTGTTCCAGATATGGAACAATTGGAAGCTCATGCTGGAATTCAAATCAATAATATGACAATGTCTGGTCAACAATCGGAGATGAGACAACATGAGGGCGTTCAAGCTAAGGAAAAGTTGGAGGTTCTAGAAGAAAGATTACGAGCAATTGAAGGGACAGATGTTTATGGAAATATTGATGCCACGCAATTGTGTTTAGTGCCAGGTTTGACGATTCCAGCAAAATTTAAAGTCCCAGAGTTTGATAAGTATGATGGATCATCATGTCCTAGGAGTCATCTCATAATGTACTGCAGAAAAATGGCTGCACACATCAATAATGACAAGTTATTGATCCATTGCTTTCAAGATAGTTTAACTGGGCCAGCCTCTCGATGGTATATACAGTTAGACAATAGTCACATTCATGTTTGGAAGGACCTAGCGGACGCATTTCTAAAGCAGTATAAGCATAATATTGACATGGCGCCAGATCGTCTTGACTTGCAGAGGATGGAGAAAAGAACTTCAGAAAGTTTCAAGGAATACGCCCAGAGGTGGAGGGATATGGCTGCGGAGGTTCAACCACCGCTAACAGATAAGGAAATGACGGCTATGTTTATGCACACTTTGCGATCTCCCTTTTATGAGCACATGATTGGTAACGCAGCAACTAGTTTCTCTGACATCATCGTTATTGGGGAAAGAATTGAATATGGAATTAAGCATGGAAGGATAGCTGGCACTACAGCTGAATCGACTATGGGAAAGAAAGGAACAACATCAAAGAAGAAGGAAGGGGAGGTTCAAGCAATTAGCTTTACAAACTCTTGGAAGAATAAGCCAAAGTTTGGTAAAGGAGAATACGAGCAAAAGTACATGAACAATGTCTCTAATGCTCCCTACAATAATTACGTGTCAAGTCATACATTTTCTGGAGCTACAAAGCCACCAAATGCACATTTTCCACAACAAAATATGCATTCAACTAGACCATTTGTGCAGGGTCAAAATAGTAGGGGCAACCAAAACTCATGGCATTATGATCCAATTCCCATGACTTATACAGAGCTTTTACCTCAGCTAATTGAGAATCGACAGTTGGCTCTCATCCCAATGGATCCCGTACAACCTCCTTATCCAAAATGGTATGATCCAAATGCTCGCTGTGACTATCATGCTGGAGGAATTGGACACTCAACAGAGAATTGTTTCGCTTTGAAGAAAAAGGTGCAAACCTTAATCAATGCCGGATGGTTAAACTTTAAGAAAGCTGGGAAAAATCCCGATATCAATAATAACCCATTACCTAATCATGAGAACCCAAAAGTGAATGCTGTAGATTATCTCTCTGAAGTGTGTAAAGAGAAGGTTTATGAGATTACAACGCCTATGGAGGTACTTTTCGAGACTCTTTCTGATGCGGGGTATGTCAAACAAGAGCACTTGGACCCTACAGTAAGATATGAAGGGTATGATGAAGAAAAACATTGCATATTCCATCTAGGAATTGCTGGACATACTATTCAATTTTGTGACGAGTTCAGATCCAAAGTACAACAACTTATGGATTCAAAGATACTCATGATATGTAGAAGAGTAAGCGAAATGAGGGAAGATGAAGTCAGCGCATTAACAGGAGAATCTTCTTCCCACGAAAGGAAAGTAATTGAGTCCTTCCCTCCTAAGCCTTTGACTATCATATACCATGAGAATCATAATGTTTCATCTTTTCAGAATCCTCAACCTATCACAATTCAAGTGCCTGGTCCTTTCAAGTTTAAGGACACAAAAGCAGTACCATGGAGATATGAGTGTCAAACTCTTACAAGTCCATCAATTGACAGCATTACAGGAGTTAGTGGAATAACTCGGAGTGGTAGGTGTTACACTCCAGAAAATTTATTGAAACCATCTAGTAGTTTGATACTGGGGCAAACGAGAAAAAATGATAAAAAGATCATGTCTGAGCATGGCAAAGGGCGAGATATAGAAGAGTCTATCATAGCTAAAGATATGGAATACAATAAGCCTGTCACTGAAGAGGAAGCAGAAGAGTTCTTAAAGGTAGTAAAGCAAAGTGAATATAAGATCATAGAGCAACTGCATCATACTCCAGCATGAATTTCTCTACTATCTCTATTTTTGAATTCTGAGCCGCATCGCAAAGTGTTGTTGGATATCTTGAACAAGGCGCACGTTGGTCATGATATTTCTGTGGAAAAATTTAGTGGGATTGTTGGAAACATCACGTCTTCCAATTCCATAGTTTTTACTGATGATGAAATCCCTCCTGAGGGTTTAGGTCACATAAAAGCACTACATATTCAAGTAAAATGCAGGAACTATGTCATAGCAAGAGTGCTAGTTGATAATGGATCGGCTCTCAATGTGATGCCTAAATCTACATTGTTAAAGCTTCCAGTAGACATGTCACACATAAGATCAAGCAACATGGTTGTAAGAGCATTTGACGGATCGCGTAGAGAAGTTATTGGTGATATTGAATTGCCAATCAAAATTGGCCCGTGTACTTTCAACATAACTTTCCAAGTCATGGAAATTACACCAGCATATAGTTTTATGCTAGGGCGACCTTGGATCCACTCTGCAGGAGTAGTACCATCCACGTTGCACCAAAAACTGAAATTTGTTGTTGGAAATAAACTGGTTAGTTTATTGGGAGAGGAGGATTTCTTGATAACCAAGCCCGTCTCAACCCCATATGTGGAAGCAGCAGAGGAAGCATTAGAATGCTCTTTTCGTTCTTTTGAAATTGCCCATGCCACTATAGTGGGAGGGTTTGAACTGACAAGATCTCACATATCTAAGGCAAAAGAAATGGCAGCTAAAGTAGTGGTAAATGGAGGATATCGTTTGAATCAAAACTTAGAAAGGTTGCTGAGTATACCAAGCAATGTTGGGACATTTGGGTTGGGCTATAAGCCTACCAAATGTGATAAAATTAGACTTCAAGAAGAAAAGAAAGAAAAGCGATTGGCCAAGTTAGAAGGAAAGGAATTCACTTCAAGTCTCAAACGTTTACCATCATTGTGTGATAACTTCAAAAGTGCTGGCTTGAGTTTCTCAACGTTGGACTCTTACTCAACAGATCACTTATCAATGGAAGTGCGAAACTTGTCGATCGCAGCAATTGTTAATGAGCTGCCACACAAAGATGGCATAATCTACGCATGTTCACCTGATTTCGAGCTTAACAATTGGGATGTTGTAGATCTACCTATATTTTCACAAGATTTGCAAGAGTAATGATTAAACATTTCTTTGTTAGTTCCCTTTTTTATTTTCTAGAGGCTCTACCCAAGGCCGTAGGTTGTTTGTTCTGAACATGGGTGTATTATTCTTGTTATCAATAAAATTTTGGGATTTTCCTTTGACATATTCTAATTTCTCTTTTGCTTTTCTTTTCTCATTTTCATTCGCAAAATAAAACACGAAAGTCCAAATGGCTTCATGGGCAATGTTCATAAGAATGAAGATGTTAGTCTTACCCTAGAGACTTCGATACACAACATGGAGTCTGATAAGGAAAGTGATATTGAAGAAGAGTTCGAACCATCTTCAGAATTATTAAGGTTGGTGGAGGACGAGGACAAGGTTATGGGACCTCACCAAGAACTAGTTGAAGTAATCAATTTAGGATCTAAAGATGAAGTAAAAGAGATAAAAATTGGCACATCTATGACAAGTGAAGATCGGAAAAAAATAATCAATCTACTTCATGAGTTTCGAGACATATTCGCTTGGAGTTACCAAGATATGCCAGGTTTAGACACCGATATCGTGGTTCACCGTCTTCCGTTGAAACCCGAATGTAACCCAGTAAGGCAAAAACTACGTAAGATGAAGCCTGATGTACTGATTAAAGTCAAAGAAGAAGTTAAAAAGCAAATTGAAGCAGGGTTTCTTACGGTGTCAAAATATCCTGAATGGGTGGCAAATATCGTTCCAGTACCAAAGAAAGATGAGAAAGTAAGGATGTGTGTGGACTATAGAGATCTAAATAGAGCCAGTCCAAAGGATAACTTTCCGTTACCTCACATTGACATGTTAGTGGATAACACAGCAGGATACTCTACATTCTCCTTTATGGATGGCTTCTCAGGATATAATCAAATCAGAATGGCTGAAGAGGATCAAGAGAAAACAACTTTCATCACACTCTGGGGAACATTCTGCTACAAGGTTATGCCTTTTGGTTTGAAAAATGCTGGGGCAACATACCAGCGGGCCATGGTCACACTTTTTCATGACTTGATGCATAAGGAAATAGAAGTATATGTGGATGATATGATTGCAAAATCAAAGATTGGTGAAGACCACACAATCACCCTTCAAAAGTTGTTTGAAAGATTGAGAAAATATCAACTGAAATTAAATCCATCTAAATGCACATTTGGGGCAACCTCAGGGAAGTTGTTGGGGTTTGTTGTTAGTGAAGAAGGAATCAAAGTAGATCCTGATAAAGTAAAGTCCATTATGGAAATGCCACCCCCTCAAACAGAAAAGGAAGTTAGAGGATTTCTGGGAAGATTGAATTACATATCAAGATTTATCTCGCACTTGACGTCTACATGTGAACCAATCTTCAAACTTTTGCGGAAAAATAACACAGGAAAATGGGATGATGGTTGCGAGGAGGCATTTAGCAAACTCAAACAATACTTGCAAAACCCACCTGTGTTGGTACCTCCAACTCCAGGGCGTCCACTCATCTTATATCTAACTGTATTAGAGAATTCCATGGGTGGTGTTCTGGGACAACATGACTTATCTGGAAAAAAAGAGCATGCCATATATTATTTAAGCAAAAAGTTCACCAGTTATGAAGCTAAATATTCAATGTTAGAAAGAACCTGTTGTGCATTGGTGTGGACTGCGCATCGCTTGAGACAGTATATGTTGTACCATACCACATGGCTTATTTCAAAAATGGATCCAATAAAATATATTTTTGAAAAGCCTTCTTTATCTGGAAGGATTGCCAAATGGCAGGTGCTGTTGTCAGAATATGATATTGTATATGTCACTAAGAAGGCAATCAAAGGAAGTGCACTTGCTGACTACTTAGCAGCCCAACCAGTCAAAGATTACGAGCCAATGAGGGTGGATTTTCCAGACGAGAATATATTTCAAATAGAAGAGGATACTCTAGATAGTGAAACATGGACTATGCTCTTTGATGGTGCATCAAATGAGTTAGGACATGGGATTGGAGTTGTGCTAATTTCTCCTGAAGGGAAAATTTTTCCTCTAACAGCCAAATTGCATTTTGAATGCACTCACAATACTGCTGAGTATGAGGCTTGTATCATGGGGCTCCAAGCTGCATGTGAAATGAATATTAAAAAATTACGAGTTTTTGGTGATTCAATGTTGGTGATCCATCAAGTCAAGGAAGAATGGGAAACTAAAGACTCCAAATTAGTCCCTTATAGCCAGTACATAACAAAGTTATCCAAAAATTTTGAAGAAATTACATTTGACCATGTGCATAGAGAAGATAATCGAATGGCAGATGCATTAGCAACCTTGGCAGTTATGTTTGATCTTGATCTTACATGTGAAATCTATCCGATCAAGATTACAAAGCGGGATGTACCGACTTATTGCATGACTATCGAAAAAGAAGTTGATAACAAGCCCTGGTACTTTGACATCCGACAGTACATAAAATCTAGAGAATATCCACTCGGAGCCTCTGAGAATGACAAACGCACACTAAGAAGATTAGCCATGAAATTTTTCTTAAGTGGTGAGGTTCTTTATAAAAGAAACCATGATATGGTACTCCTCAGATGTGTTGATGTGAATGAAGCTAAACAAATCATGACAGAAGTCCATGAAGGAATATGTGGAACACACTCCAATGGACATTTGATGGCTAGACAAATACTTAGAGCTGGGTATTATTGGACGACAATGGAATCAGATTGCATAGGATATGCAAGAGGATGCCAAAAATGTCAAATTTACATGGACAAGATCCATGCGCCATCATCCCCATTGCATGTTTTATCAGCACCTTGGCCTTTCTCTATGTGGGGAATGGATGTTATAGGGCCCATTGAACCTAAAGCTTCAAATGGTCATCGATTTATTCTTGTAGCTATTGATTATTTCACTAAATGGATCGAAGATATGTCTTATTGCAATGTCACAAAAGGAGTAGTGCTCAAGTTTATCAAAAAAGAGTTGATCTGTCGTTATGGTCTTCCAGAAAGCATCATTACAGATAATGCAAAGAATCTTAACAACAAGATGATGAGTGAGCTTTGTGAGCAGTTCAAGATAAATCATCGAAATTCAACTCCATATCGTCCAAAAATGAATGGTGCAGTAGAGGCGGCCAACAAGAATATTAAAAAAATCATTGAGAAAATGACCACAACATATAAAGATTGGCATGGAATATTGCCATTTGCATTACATGGGTATCGCACGTCAATTCGTACCTCAACTGGGGCAACACCATTTTCTTTGGTTTATGGTATGGAAGCTGTTCTTCCTTTGGAGGTGGAGATACCTTCCTTAAGAGTTCTTATGGAAACTAAATTAGAAGAAGTTGAGTGGATTCGAGGTCGGTATGAACAATTGAATCTTATTGAAGAAAAACGACTAGCGGCATTAAGTCATGGTCAACTTTACCAAAAGAGAATAATGCGTGCATATGATAAGAAAGTGCACCTTCGATGTTTTCAAGAAGGGGACCTAGTATTGAAAAGGATACTCCCTTTCCATCAAAAGGATTATCGAGGAAAATGGACTCCTAACTACGAAGGACCATTCATAGTAAAGAAAGCTTTCTCGGGGGGAGCTTTGCTTCTGACCCACATGGATGGAGACGAGTTGAGGAGCCCTGTGAATGCAGATCATGTTCGAAAATATTATGCATGAAATCATGAACCTTAGAAGACTCTCTGGTGTTAAAAGATGTCTGTGAAGACTAGTATTAAATTCTTTGGCCCCGGTCTCAAGTGTATCCCTCTACTCTATCTGTTCTTTCTTTTAAAGCGTTGTTAGCAAACCTTGAATTCATCTTTCTATTCTTATGACTTTGTATTTCTATAACTAGCAAGAATAAAGTAACACTTGTTGAGGTCATAACTCAAATAATGTTATAAATTACTCTTGTAAATCTTGTGAAATTAAGCTTGCATAAAGATCCTTGTGCAAAGACAATGAAAATATCCATGGATTGAGATAATGAGCTAACCACGATGGCAAGGTACATCAAAATGAAGTTTTGTATTATGAAAAGGGGACTTTTATGTTCCATCTCCTTGATTAAGGAAGAAAAGGCAAAGGCTAATTAGAAGCTATACGATCAAGAGAGATCATTTCTCAAAATATAGTGTCTTGTCCTATCCTATGATCAATTTAACCAATTACTAGTAGGGATGGTGAAGTGTGATAGTGACCTTCCTTTCAAAAAAGCATATATACACATTATGCTAAGAAAATAAATTTTGGTTAAATTGAACCCAGTCCTAGAACTGAGGTCGAAGCCTGTACCCATCAGGTCCAATATATTTCGAACTCAACCCTGGAGCTGAGGTCGAAATCTTCTCAAATTTTGGTTAAATTGAACCCAGTCCTAGAACTGAGGTCGAAGCCTGTACCCATCAGGTCCAATATATTTCGAACTCAACCCTGGAGCTGAGGTCGAAATCTTCTCAAATTTTGGTTAAATCGAACCCAGTCCTGGAACAGAGGTCGAAGCCTGTACCCATCAGGTCCAATATATTTCGAACCCAATCCTAGAGCTGAGGTCGAAATCTTCTCAAATTTTGGTTAAATCGAACCTAGTCCTGGAACTGAGGTCGAAGCCTGTATCCATCAGGTCCACTATATTTCGAACCCAGCCCTAGAGCTGAGGTCGAAGTCTTCTCAAGTTCTGGTTAAATCGAACCCAGTCCTGGAACTGAGGTCGAAGCCTGTATCCATCAGGTCCACTATATTTCGAACCCAGCCCTAGAGTTGAGGTCGAAGTTTTCTCAAGTTTTGGTTAAATCGAACCCAGTCCTGGAACTGAGGTCGAAGCCTGTATCCATCAGTTTCAATATATTTCGAACGCAACCCTAGAGCTGAGGTCGAAGTCTTCTCAAATTTTGGCTAAATTGAACCTAGTCCTGGAACTGAGGTCGAAGCCTGTATTCATCAGGTAAGTATATTTTGAACTCAACCCTAGAGCTAAGATAGCTATTTTTATAAAAATTTCACCGACCAAATACTTTATCTTTTCCTTTGTCCATCCTTAAGTTTCTTCAGGACGAACAAAGGGGGGCAAACTGTAGATACCATATTTGGTCCGGTTCATTTTCTTATTTTTCTTATTATTTTAGTGTTTATGTTTATTTTATTATATAGAATAAGATTGTTGTTATTTTTATTATTTTTGTTTTTATTTATTTATTTATTTTGTTTATTTGTTTATTTTTATTTTTATTATTTATTTATTTATTATTATTATTATTATTATTTTTTATCATAACTACTTTTTCCCTAACGTTTTTTTTTTATTCCCTTCCTATTCTCTCTCCATATCTTCCATCATCCGTAGTCTTCCTGCTGATTTGGTCTGACCCTTTAGTTTCTCCTTCCCTCAACTTCCTCTTAGTTAAACGCTCTCGACAGCTTCTCTGGCCTATTTAAATCGATTGATTTCCTGTGGATGGGGGAATTTTGAGTATTTCAACAGCACTACCAAAAAAGGTTGAGAATTTATTTTCAATTTTGTTTTGTGATTTTTTTTAGCATAATATAATTTCATTTGCTTGTTTACTGGGAGTTTAGAATAGGTTTGGTTGGTTTGCAATTTTTTGTATTATGTGGATTGGGATGGAGTTGATTCATGGAAATAAGATTTAGAATGGGTTTGATTAATATGAAGTTCTGTATTTTGTGAGCATACTGTTTTTATTTTATTTTATTTTTTGTTGCCTTGCTTTCTTTTGTATTATGCATAAAATTTCTTGATTAAATTTAGTTAAATTCAATCGCATATTTGAATTTGTGTTTATTGAGACCTTGATGGGAGCTTATTGTTATCCTGGACCATTCTTCTGCAGAAAGATTTAAAGATCTCATCATAACTTTATTTATTTTGTTTTTATATATATTATCAATCTTTTTTTATTTTATTAGATTTGATTGTATGCATGTATATTTAATTTGAATATTAAGATTGTGTTTTTAAAAAATTGGTATAGCAGTATGTTTAAGAAGGTATTAGTTATGATTGGATTGGCCATTTTTTTTAGTTCTGTGAAATCCTGCAGTATGAATATTATTATTAGATTTAGTTAAATTCAATCGCATATTTGAATTTGTGTTTACTGGGACCTTGATTGGAACTTATTATTATCATGGACCATTCTTCTGCAGAAAGCTTTAAAGATCTCATCATAACTTTATTTATTTTGTTTTTATATATATTTATCAATCTTTTTTATTTTATTAGATTTGATTGTATGCATGTATATTTAGTTTGAATATTAAGCTTGTGTTTTTTTAAAATTGGTATAGCAGTATGTTTAAGAATGTATTAGTTATGATTGGATTGACCATTTTTTTTAGTTATGTGAAATCCTGCAGTATGAATATTATTATTAGATTTAGTTAAATTCAATTGCATATTTGAATTTGTGTTTGTTGGGACCTTGATTGAGGGCTTATTATTGTTCTTGACCATTCTTCTGCAGAAAGCTTTAAGAGATCTAACCATAATTTTATTTATTTTGTTTTTTTAGTTGTTTTTTTATATATTTATCAATCTCTTTTTATTTTATTAGATTTGATTGCATGCAGGATGTATATATATTTAGTTTGAATATTAAGATTGTGTTTTTAAAGAAATTGGTATAACTGTATGTTTAAAAAGGTATTGTTTAGTTGTGATATGATTTGCCATTTTTTTAGTTCTGTGAAATCCTACAGTATGAATATCATTATTATCATTTGAAAATTGAAGGAATATTTTAATTTTGGCATTAGTTGCATAAAAGATTGTTTTATTTAATTGGTTGCTATGAAAGAATGTTTGTTTCTAATTAAAATAAATTGGCGCACATTGTTGTTATTTATAATCTGCATGTTCCTAATAATATGAATAAATTAATGTTATTTCAATTTCTTATTATTTTTTATTATTAATTTTTTTTTCCTTTTTCTAAATTTTGTGTTTAGTCTTATAGCATTTAATCTAATTTAATTTCATGTGTCATTACTTTAGATTTTAAAATTTTAAATAGCAAATAGTCTTTTTCCAATTTGAAAACTTGAGACTAAACTTTTATGATTTTTGGGGGTTGAGTAGTGTTTCTTTATGGGCTTTGGTTAAAATTCCATAAATACATGAAATTCCAGTTTCAACTCTTTTTTAAAAGGGATTATTAAAGTTGTAAATTTGAGATTGAGTAGTGTTTCATTTTTAGAATTTGCTTGAACAAATTCTTTAAAGACATGAAAATTCTTGGCAATTTTTGAGAAAAAGTAGTGTTCTCTTTATGGACCTTCCAATTCCATAAATACATGAAATTTCTCATTAATTGTAAATTTTCAAATTGGGGCATTTTTCATAAATTTACCAAAATGGAATTTCATCAACCCATTTTGAGATTGAGTAGTGTTCTCTTTTTAGAATTTATTGTAATAAATTCTTAAAACACATGAAAAATCTCATCCAAATAAAGTCATTTTGAGGGAAAGTAGTGTTCTCTTTATGGATCTTTCAATTCCATAAATACATGAAATTTCTCATTAATTTCGAATTTTCAAAATTGGGGGGTGTTTTTCATAAATTTCCAAATTCATTTTTAAAATTTATTATGTTTTTCTAAAAATGAGATTGAGTAGTGTTCTCTTTTTGGAATTTATTTGATTAAATTCCTTAAATACATGAAATTTCTCACAATATCCGAGGATGGAAATTGGAAAATTAAAAATTTGATTTTCTAATATTCTTGAGGTGAGGAAATTTATTTTGGGAACCAAAATAAATTTTCAATATTTTTTTTAATGGCTTTTGTGCCACTCATAATGGTTGGTTCATATTTTGTCTCCAAAGTATGGATTAATAAATATGGGACATTTAAAAATAAAAGAAAATAAATTGTTGTGGACCAATATTTACTTATTTTTAATTTGGATAACAAAAGATAAAATTTGGTAACCGTTTCCACGGGTGTTGTAGGGTGCTAATACCTTCCCTACACACAAATGACTCCCGAACTCATATTTGATTTACGTAGACCATCTTTTTTTTTTTTTTGTTAAATTGGGTGACCAATCACACCCTTAATATGATTGGTGGCGACTCCAAAACTCTTTTCCAAGAAGACCCTTAAAAGAGGATGTCGGCCGCTCCGCGTCGCGATCTCGTTGCGACAGTTTGCCAAGAGCACAGTGTTCACAAAACGCCAATTTGCCAAGCTTTTTGTTCCCATGCAGTCCCTGCTTTTTAAGACATTCCAGTCCTTTTTCTCCAATGTGTGCTAGTCTACGATGCCACAATGACATTTCTTTAGATGTTGGATCAATAATGGCATTGACTTCCCCAAGTTCTGTCTTACCATGTAGAACATACAAGCCATCTTTGAGTACACCAACTAACTTTAGAGCTTTATCTTTACTTACCTTCAACGATTTGTAAGTAAATCCTGCTCTATCAAGTGTTCCTAGAGATATCAAGTTTCTCTTCAGTTCCGACACAAATCTAACAGATTTCAAAATCTTGAGTGAACCATCAACAAGTCTGAGGTTAACTGTCCCAATTCCTCTGACTGAGCAATGCTGATTGTTCCCCATGATTACTCTCCCTCCTTCAAATTCACTTATTTCAGTGAAATAGTGCCTGTAGAGAGTCATATGAAACGTACATCCGGAGTCTAAGATCCACTCATATGTGTTGTCTTTGTCTGTAATCATCAAAACTTTAGCCGATTCATAACCCTCATGGAGATTCGCTGAGTTTTTGTGTTCTTTATAAGGTTGCTTGTTGTTCTTCCTTTTAAGCTGGTAGCATTCTGACTTATAGTGCCCAGTTTCATGGCAATAGTTGCATTTAATATTGCTTTTATCAGGTTGTTTAAAAGAGTTTTGAGATCTACCACGTTGTGTAGTATCCCTCTGAGATCCTTGTCCTTTAGATTGTGAGTTTTGACCCTTATTCTGAGAACCTTTCCCTTTATATTGTTGTCTATCCTTCACAAAAAGAGCCTCAGGTTCTTTCTTTTCAAGCTTCAACTCAAGATCCCTAAGTCTTAATGAGTTAAGGATTTTATCTAGGGTCAATTCATCTCTGTCATACTTAATTGCCGACTTCACTTCCTTAAAAGATTCAGGTAGTGAATTTAAAAGGATTACAGCTTGATCCTTTTCATTTACGGTCTCACCAGTATTCTGTAACTCAGTACAAATAACGTTGAAATCGTCCAAATTTTCTTCCAAGCTCTTTGACGGTTCCATTTTGAAACAGAAAAAACGCTCTTTCAAGAAAGTTATATTGGTGAGGGTTTTAGGCATGTAAAGTTCTTCCAGTTTCGACCATAATTCTTTAACTTTTAGAATCTTGCTAACACGTCTAAGTACATTATCAGAGAGATGAAGAATGATAGTACTATAAGCGATATCATGCATTTCTTCCTTCTCTAATTCAGACAAGGTCGTAGGAAGCTTACTAAGATCAAGTAGGGCTTTGGCCACTTTCTGCTGAACAAGAAGGGCCTCCATCTTCTTATTCCATAATCCAAAGTCTCTCTTACCGTCAAATTTCTCCAATTCAACTATGGCAGACATTGCAACACTCAGGTTGCCCTAGGCAGATTTTGAATCTTGAACAACAAAAGAATCGTGCTGCACAAAACGTCCCAAAAATCGCAAGAAGAACATAACAATCTTTGGGCCGCCAATGATCACAGAAGAAGAAGAACTTTTCGAAATCTTTACTAGAATCCTTTGTTGTGGCTCTGATACCAATTGTAGATTCTAAGCTCACGAGCGGAAGACTAAAACTCACACAAGTAATAGAACAATACTGAACAAGGTTGAGAAAGAAAAGAGAAAGAGATAGAGAACAACAACAAGATTATAGTGGTTCTACCATTTAGGTGTACATCCACTTTCAAAAGCACCAGAGAGAGGATCTTTTATTCAAGTGTTTGAAGAAGCAAAGTTACTAGAAGAGAAAATGAATGAGTAAAAATGATCACACTGTGATAATACACAAGCTGCCTTCTTATACTATGTTTTCTTAATGAAAAACAGTGAGTGTACTCGGACGTGTTAGTTAGCCAATAACAGAAGGTCGTTGACCACTTAGACTGGCACGTGTTCTCTTCATCTATTAACTTCAAAGCAGAATACTGGATATCAGAATCAACACGAACCTTTACCAGAGCTATCACAAGAAATTTCCAAAGTCGCCGAAGAGGACGTGTTCAGGGTGTTTCCAGGACCGTGGCTAAGCTCTTACGAGAGGACTCTACTTTGATTTTTGGGTTTAAGCCCTCAATCTTTTTCCGATTGGTGGAGGGGCGATGAAGGATTTGACGCCGGCACAAGCGACGAGAATGGAGGAGGTGAGGCCGAAAGAGAGGGATTTGACAGAGGCAATGGCGAGTCTCTACAGGAGACGGTGGTAAGGGAAAAGAAATTGAGAGGAAGGGAAAGGGAAGGCAATTTCGACGACTGTGCGAGTTCCGACGATGTCTCTGACGACGACAGGCGGCGGCTCCGGCTGTGGTCTGATGAAGAGGAAGAAGAAAGGATGAGAGAGAAATGAAATAATAAAAATATATAATATTTTAATTATTTTATTATTAATTTATTTTAAAAATAAAAATAAATAATTTTTTAATTAAAAAAATGGTGTCACGTCAGTAATCTGTTAGGATTTTACGTAAAATTTGACGAAGTGACCAAAAGTGTAACGAAATCCAAACCTCAAGGGTAAAAATGTTGAGTTTTAAAATTCAAGGACCAAAATGAAACCTAACTCAAACCTCAGGGACCAAAAGTGTATTTTTCCCTATTTTTTATTTTGGAACACAAAAAAACGAAAATGGATAACGAACCAAATGGAGCCTAATATTCTCAATTGTTAATTCTTTTTTGGTGACTAGGAGATTTTTTTGTGATTAGATTAGATTAGTTTTTTTTTTCTTCTGAAATGTTTTTGGCCAAAGTAACAACATTCTAGAACTAAGGTTTGGACTATTTTACTTTGCTTGACTTATGCTCGTAGTTGGATGCTTTTAATAAAAAAAAATGTTAATAAGCTCTAGATCAAAGATACAAGTGACGGTAGAATTCTATTTAGAAAAAGGAAAATGAAGGAAAAGTTCAATAGAAGCCTAGTAGCACCATTTTTTTAAAATAAGCCTAGTAGCACATTTTATGTTTAGGGCAGGGTAAAAGAAAATTGTTCAAAATCATAGAAAGAAAAAGTTTAACTTAGCTTAGCTTGCAAAACAGAGAAGAGTACTAGACTCAATGAGCAGTGCATTAGACAGTATAGACATGAAAGGGAGTTTAGATATATATATATAAAGATAAAAAAATTATAAAAAAAAAAGGGTTTGGTTTAGAAAAAGAAAGATAAAGAACTTATGTGATTAAAAGCCTTAGTATTGTGTTAAGCACTAGAAGTATGAGACCTCTTTTGAAAGAAAATCTTTTTTAAAACTTCTTTAGGAAGTATATTGTTAACATCGTGTTTTTTACCTTTTTTTTTTGTTTAAAATTGTTTGAGGACAAGCAATAAGTTAAGTTTGAAGGAGTAATAATTGATAGCGAGCATAACTAGCTAGTTTTCCCTAATTAATTTAGCTAGCCTTTTATAATTTATTGGCCAAAATTATGCATTTATGTGTTGTATTTGTAGGAAATATAGTTTTGAGCCAATTGGATGTTCGGGATGCGAAAAGAAGCCGAAAAATGAAAACGAATCAAAGTTGGAAGATTGAAGATAGGCCCATCCGCAAACCAGCGTTGAGACGCTGCTCTTTGGACGTCTCGACGCAGACATTCTATATTTGGAGTTCGCAATTTAAAAAAAAAAAAAAATCCCAGCGTCGCGACGCTCTATGTCGAAAATCCCAGAATCTGAAAAATCGTGGTAGCGTCACGACGCTATGACCAAAATTTTCCCTATAAGTATTTTGCGATTAGGGCTTTTTTAGGGGATTTCTCTTGGACAATTTGGAGCTGTAAAACAGAGAAAAAATGGGACTTTTGAAGCTGAACTAAGTGGAGGAAAAGTGGGAATCAAACCATTGTTCGTGGGGATCGTAACGGGGACGTGCGGTCTCGACCTACTTAGCGTTTAATTCTCTTTACCCTTTACTTTTGTATTTTTTATGGCTTGTTTAGACTTTTGTTATATTGTAACGCGGATTATGTGTAGCTAAGTTTAATTCTTAGGGATTGATGTAGCCATTGGGGCAATTATGGATTGATGTTATGGATTTATGCGTTATTGATTCATTTATGCTTAATGTATGCTTAATGCTTTCAATTTACCGGCCATAAATTGATTGTTGTTTGTGCTTGAATCTAACTCGAGAGAGAGGATTTAGCTTAGAAATCATTATGCATAACTAGGATTTAGCTAGAAATCGGGAGATAATAGTTAATTCTAGAAATCGTTAAAAAGGTTAACCTTAATGCCTTGTGTCACAGTCGCGGTCTTTAGGGTCTCGAAAAGCGACTGTGCGGCACTTACTTTCGCTCACAAGTAAGTCAGCCAACTTGGAAACGGATCGCCGGTGGCACAACGGGCGAATATCGCAACCTCTACCCCCGTTCTTGGAAAACGGGGTTAGAGAAAAGATTTTGGAAAACGTTCGAAGACATTTTTGAAAGAATATTTGTTGCACAGACTATCAAGTAAGTAAAGGCACAACAACAGTTTGATAGCATACAATTCTCGGGTAGGAAGGTTTGACAACTAGTCGTACCCCCTATAGTACATTATAAAGCATTTTAGCCTTGGCAGGCTTAAACATGAAAATCACGAGGAGTCATACACTTGAGAAATGCAAAGGAAAGTAAACAAGCGATACAAAGGAAATACATATAATGAAAGCATGAGGGGAAAGGGTTGACATGGGCATGCGGCCATAGGCAACACGCCTTGGACGAGCATGACCGTGACATCCTCCCCCATTTAAATGGTTGACGTCTCCGTCAACCGACGCTGCTCGAACTCTGCGATCTGGAGGGCAGCAGTCTTCAGGTCTTCGGCGCGCTCCCAACTGATTTCGACCTTTGGGAGCCATTTCCACTTCACTAAGAACTCTTGTAGATCCCGTCGTGGGTTGCCGATGCGACGGGTCCTTTCTGCTAACACTTCCTCGACTTCTTTATCGGCGACGTTCTTCACGTTGACGGGTGGTCGAGTGACTTCATTGCGGGTGGTATCCTCGAGGTCGGGGTGGTAGGGTTTCAAATTACTGACATGAATGACAGGATGGATTTTCATCCATGCAGGAAGTTGAACCCTATATGAGGCTTTCCCGACCTTTTGGATAACGTCGACTGGACCTTCATATCTCCGGATGAGGCGCTGGTCTCGACTTCCCCGGAAACGGAGTTGTTCAGGTTTCAGCTTGATTAGCACTTTGTCCCCTTCTTGGAACTCTAGAAGACGCCGCTTCTGATCTGCCCATTTCTTCATGCGCTTTGACGCCTTCTCTAGATAAGCCCGAGCGACCTCAGAGGTTTGTCTCCACTCTTTGGTGAAATTATACGCTTGGGGGCTTTTGCCTGCGTACGGGTGATCGATGACATGAGGCATCATGGGTTGCCACCCGCAAACAACTTCGAACGGAGTCTTGCCTGTCGAGGTGCTCTTTTGGCAATTGAAACTAAATTGTGCTACATCGAGCATCTCGACCCAATTTTTCTGTCTTGCATCGATGAAATGGCGCAGATATTCTTCAAGCATGCTATTGAATCTCTCTGTTTGCCCATCTGTCTGGGGGTGATAGCTGAAAGAAATATTCAGGTTAGAGCCTAATAGCCTGAATAATTCCGTCCAGAAAGTACCGGTGAATCGCGCAACTCTGTCGCTAATGATGCTGGCAGGGACACCCCATAGTTTGACTACATGTTTAAAGAATAACTGTGTCGTCATCTCAGCTGAACACAACTTCTTGACTGGAATGAACGTCGCATATTTAGAGAACCTGTCGATGACCACCAATATGGCCTCAAATTCCCCAACCTTCGGCAGGTGGGTGATGAAGTCGAGGGAGACGCTTTCCCACGGCCTTGCGGGAACAGGCAAGGGTTCCAGCAATCCTGCTATCTTGGCCCTTTCGACCTTGTCTTGTTGGCAGATAAGACAAGTCTTTGTGAATTGCATGACGTCGTCGCGGAGGTTTGGCCAGTAATAACCCTGTTTCAGAAGGGCATAAGTTCTTTGCCACCCTGTGTGACCTGCCCACAGAGTGTCATGACATTCTTCTAGCAGGAGTCTTCGTAAGTTCCCTAAACGAGGGACGTATAGGCGGTTGCCTCTAGTGAACAGTAGGTCATCCTCTATCCAATACTGGCGTGTCTTCCCTTCTTTCGCCAGTTGAATAATGGCCTGCGCGGCCGTATCGTTCGACAAATGTTTCTTTATGGTCTCGCGGATGGTTCCGTTCAACCTGCTTGCTTTCAAATGGGCTAGCATGCACAGGGCCGCATGCCCGCTCTTCCGACTCAGCGCGTCTGCCGCTTGGTTGGCCTTACTCGCCTTATGTTCGAACTGAAAATCATACTCTGCGAGACATTCTTGCCATCTCGCTTGCTTGGAGGACAGTTTCGATTGACTGAAGAAGTGACAGATAGAGCTGTTATCGGTCTTGACGACGAATTTGGCTCCGAGGAGGTACTGTCTCCAAGCTCTCAAGCAGTGAACTACTGCTAACATCTCCTTCTCTGAGGCGACGTATCTCTTCTCTGCGTCATTCAGCTTCCGACTTTCATATGCGATGGGGTGTCCATCCTGGGTTAGAACACCACCCAACGCGTAGTCTGACGCATCGGTCTCTACTACGAAAGGTTTGGTAACATCGGCAATTCCGAGTATCGGGCCTTCCATCATTGCTCGTTTCAACTCATCAAACGCAGTTTGGCAATCTGGAGTCCAACTCCACGTCTTGTCTTTCTTCAACAACTCAGTTAAGGGACTGGCACGATTCGAGAATCCCTCTACGAATCGTCGATAGTAATTGGCCAGTCCCAAGAAGGAACGTAGCTTTGTTACTGTCGTCGGGACTTCCCAATCCCTGATGGCTGCCACCTTTTCTTCTTCCATACCGATACGGCCGGCTTCGATCACGTGTCCGAGGAAATTAATGCGCTGTTGCGCGAAGGCGCATTTCTCTCTTTTCACATACAGTTGATTTTTCTTCAATTTCTCAAAAACCAACTGCAAGTGAAGTTCATGTTCTTCCATGGTCGGGCTGTAGACCACTATGTCGTCGAGGTAAACCACTACAAATTTGTCGAGATACTCATGGAACACTTGGTTCATTAGTGTACAAAAGGTAGCCGGAGCGTTCGTCAGGCCGAATGGCATGACCAAGAACTCGAAGGCCCCGTACCTTGTGACACACGTTGTCTTGGGTTCATCTCCTTCGGCGATGCGTACTTGGTAGTATCCCGATCTGAGATCTAATTTCGAAAAATACTTTGCCCCGTGGAGCCGGTCAAACAAGTCGGTGATGATGGGAAGTGGATACTTATTACGCACTGTGAGCTTGTTGAGGGCTCGATAGCCAATGCATAACCGCAGGCTTCCGTCTTTCTTTTTCTTGAACAACACTGGGCCCCATATGGAGCCTTCGCAGGCCTAATGAATCCGACATTCAGTAACTCATCTAGCTGTTTTCGCAGCTCTGCTAATTCAGGCGGCGCCATGCGGTAGCCATTTTTAGCGGGCGGTCTCGCCCCTGGTAACAGTTCGATTTCGTGATCTATCCCCTGTCGTGGAGGTAGGTTCCTGGGCAAACTTTCTGGCATTACATCACAATACTTGTCCAACACACGTTGGATCTCACTAGGGACTGGTGCTTCCAAATTTTCGTCTTCTGTCATTGGGATGGCCATGAATGTGGGTTCATCGTGCGCAAGACCTTTCTTTAACTGGAGGGCTGATATCATTTTCACCCCACTCGGTTGTCTGATACTGGTCGTCACGACCGTGGGGTTGGTTCATGTGATCACCAAGCATTTTGCTAGGGGCATTGGAATGACTTTGTGTTCGAGAAGGAATTCCATTCCCAACACCACGTCGAAATCATCCATCTTTACAATCACAAAATCTGCATGGCCATTCCAATCCCCCAGCTTGACAGTCGCTCTCTTAGCAATTCCCATGATCGGTAGGGCGGCTGAGTTTACCGCTTTCATCTTTCCTGGATCCCTGTCCCACTTTAGGTTCAATCGTCGTGCTTCAGTTTCAGTCATAAAGTTGTGGGTGGCACCAGAGTCGACCATTGTACTCTTGGTCTGCCTCTGATTAACCCACGCCTCGACATATATGAGACCCCTTTCGAGCGGCTCTTTGGCCCCTTCAGATTTCCTTTGGAGGGCGGATAGGAATTTCAAGGCCCCCATGCGAGGGTTGTCCTCATTCGCCTCATTCGTTGTGGTAGTCTCAACACTCTCAGTTTCAGGACCCACGCTGCCCGTCAATGAAGCTTGAAAGGCGTTGAATGCTGTTCGACTAGGGCACTGGTACGATCGATGTGCCCCTTTACAGATGTAACAATAAGGTTTGTCGTTGTTGACCTGCTGATTCGGGCCTCGATATGAACTTCCGCCTCTTGGCTGGAAGTAGTTGCGGTTACTTCCCCCACTTTTGTCTCCTCCCCCACTTTTGGGAGAGCTGGATCGCACGGGTCTATTTCCCCCACTCGAGGGGGCTTGATTTCGTCTCTGTTCTTGCGGCTGGTCGTTGCTAAGATCGAACAGACGTTCTGCGGCTGCATAAGCGTCTGATAGTGACTGTACTCTCTGTTCATACAGCTTTGACTTCGCCCACGATTTCAATCCCTCTATAAAACAGAAGACCTTGTCTTTCTCTGACATGTCTAGTATGTCCAACATTAATCCAGAAAACTGCTTGACATACTCTCGGATCGTTCCTGTGTGTTTCAACTCGCGTAACTTACGACGCGCCAAAATCTCAACATTCTCTGGTAAGAACTGTGAACGTAACTCTTGTTTCAGTCTTTCCCATGTGTCAATGACACATCGACCTTCTTGAACGTCCCTATAGCGGGACCTCCACCACAACTTGGCGTCATCTGCCAGGTGCATAGTCGCCAAGGTGATTTTCGACTCCTCTGTTGTCGTATTCGTGGCCCTGAAGTACTGTTCCAGATCGAAGATAAAGTTCTCCAGGGCTTTGGCGTCTCGAACCCCACAGAAGGGTTTCGGCTCGGGGACTTTCACTTTGTTTAATTGGACCGCACCCCTGTCGGGGTTTGGTTTCCCACCGCTCTCATGGTGAGATTTAGTCTGGCGCTTAAATCCGCCACTTCGGCTCTGACGACGTCAAGGGCCGCTTTCACATCTTCAGACAGTTCTGTGACCATCTGAACTATTGCTTTTTGGGAGCTGTCCAGACCATCGACACGCTCCTCCATCTGGGCAACAGAGCCCGTCGAGCTGTCCCCACGCTCGAAGCTGCTAGGTTTCACAGCTCTGTTCTCGAGGTTTTCAACCCTCATAATCAATTCTTGGATGGGCATTCCATCCACGCGGCCAGCTACCGCAACAATCTGGTCTATCCTCGTCGCAATCTTTTCAAGACGAGATTCTAGGAAGCGCACCGAATCGGGGACTTCCCTCAGGTAGAGCATCTGCTCTTCGATCTCTACCAATCGTTCCACATGGGTCTTGCCCAACTGTTTTACTGCCGACATGATTTCAGACTTCTCTTTCAGGAGCCAACTGGGCTCTGATACCAACTGTCACAGTCGCGGTCTTTAGGGTCTCGAAAAGCGACTGTGCGGCACTTACTTTCGCTCACAAGTAAGTCAGCCAACTTGGAAACGGATCGCCGGTGGCACAACGGGCGAATATCGCAACCTCTACCCCCGTTCTTGGAAAACGGTTTTAGAAAACGGGGTTAGAGAAAAGATTTTGGAAAACGTTCGAAGACATTTTTGAAAGAATATTTGTTGCACAGACTATCAAGTAAGTAAAGGCACAACAACAGCTTGATAGCATACAACTCTCGGGTAGGAAGGTTTGACAACTAGTCGTACCCCCCTATAGTACATTATAAAGCATTTTAGCCTTGGCAGGCTTAAACATGAAAATCACGAGGAGTCATACACTTGAGAAATGCAAAGGAAAGTAAACAAGCGATACAAAGGAAATACATATAATGAAAGCATGAGGGGAAAGGGTTGACATGGGCATGCGGCCATAGGCAACACGCCTTGGACGAGCATGACCGTGACATCCTCCCCCATTTAAATGGTTGACGTCTCCGTCAACCGACGCTGCTCGAACTCTGCGATCTGGAGGGCAGCAGTCTTCAGGTCTTCGGCGCGCTCCCAACTGATTTCGACCTTCAAATTCACTTATTTCAGGTCTTCGGCGCGCTCCCAACGTCTCCGTCAATGTTTAAGGCAAGTTTTATGATTTTGTGCTGTAAATTAATCATCTAGTTGCAGTCGCAAAGCTTGGAGGCAAACTGCAATTGCATTTAACCTGGTGACAGAATCCGCGTAATTCCAGGAATTGAAAGATTCACATATTTTCCTCCTTAAATCAAAAAGTTGATTGTTGTTGAAGATCCTCACATTGATCACGATAGAAACCCTAGCTACCATGGGTTTATAAAAGGTAGTTGTGCTTATAAAGAATGAGGATTGACCATCGTGGAGAAAACTTACCCAACCCTAAAGTTGCCACATCGAGTCGTGAAGATTCCTAGGGATTAATTAGAAAAAAAAATGCAATTAAAAAAAATTGGCGAAATCGAGTCGTTTGGAAAAAAAATTAGAAAAAGCGGGTTAATATTTTGTCGTTATTGTTTTCCGCATCTTGAAGACGCGGAAAGTGGCGTGGATCCGTGGGTTCAACCCACGGATTCAGCGCAGCTGACTGGTCACGTTAACCAGTCAACAAAAATAGTTTGAATCTGTGGGTTGAACCCATGGGTTCAATCTTTTATCTGTTTTTTTTTTTTAATTTTTTTGTTTAAACGTTAGATCACATCACCTGAGTGATGTGATGTGTCTGAATTCGTGGCTTGAAGCCACGAATCTAGTCTTTTTTTTTTAAATTTGTCTGAACGTTACGTCACATCGCTCAGTCAAACTGAGTGATGTGATGTGACTGAATTACCTCTGCATACTGTCTATTTTTTTTTAATTTCCAATTGTTGCATGCATAAGTCATCGGGAAGTGACGCGCCGCCACTACAAGAAAAAACACTTTCAGTGCCGTATAAAACATGTCGCTGAAACAAAAAACGAGTCGGTAAAACTTTCAGCGACGCGCATGACTTTGTTGCTGCATCCGTCGTTGTTTCTGCGTAGTCGTAAGTATTTGCGACATTTACTGTAGACGTTGCTGAAAGTGATGTTCAATGACGTCTACACATGGGTGTAAGCGATAGGTAAGGAAGGACGTGGGGACACGTCACTGAAGATCTCTTCAACAACGTCCGACCCATTGTCGCTGAAAAAGATGTTCAGTGACACTGTTAGCACGTCACTAAAACCGTATACTTTCAGCAACATCCAACCCATTGTCGCTGAAAAAGATATTCAGTGACATTGTCAGCATGTCACTAAAATCTTATGTTCAGTGACGTAGTACACACGTCACAGAAAAGTGTTAATGATTTTTAAAAATAAATAGTTAATTCAATTAGTAAACCTGTAAATAAAATAATATTACCATCTCCAAACTAATTAACAATTCTACAATTAATCAAATAAAAAATGTAATATGCCAATTTAAAGTGAAAATGCACTGCTTCATATTAACCATAATCAAGAAACATGTCTAGAATGTAATACAAATTGATCATTTTCTAAAATGGTCTCAAGTCTAGGGGTAGAAGTTCGCTTAACAAAATGATTCACAACACATCAAAATAACTAACAGATCACAAACAAAAAAATCAACCTACGTTCTTCACATTTCCATACAAAAAAGGGGAGTCTTGTCGAAACCATTCATGCATCCAAGCTGAAAAATAAAAGGAAATAAAATATGTAAGCTTGAGATTAAATAATTGATAAACAACTCATTAAAAGCTATTAAAACAGACTAAGCTAGACAACCACAAAATTAAGTAAACTTAAACTTAATTTTTTTTTTCGAGCTCATTTTAAGTTCTATAATGGTTTTTGTTTATTTTTGTTTATAGTTCAAGTCTGTTTAATTTTTTTTTTTTTTTATCTTCATCCCTACCTACTAGGATTGATATTGGTTATTAAAGAGCAAGATTATTTAAATTTCAGTGGATCCTCCAAATAAGAAGCCAAGAGAAGAATCAGTATGGTTAGTTGGTTTTACTTAAATAATATGTTTTTTTCTTTAGTTAAATTAATAATACAGAAATTATAGCGGATGAGTTCATTTAACCTATTAATTACAATTTTGTCATAATCTATTGATTTTCTCATTTGTAAGATTTCGTGCATTAATTTCAATTTCTTTCTTCCCCAATTGCCCTTGTTTCATTATCTAATTATAATAAATATTGTTTTTTTTCATAAAGTAGCCGACTAGCCCAACATGGTAACTTTATTTTTTATTTTAATTATTGATATTTTTATAAATATATTTCTCAATTTATTCCTTTATGGTAGCAAATCATATTAATTGTTTTTCAATTTTAGTCTCAAGTATGTCAGAATGGTTATTGTTTTCCACTTTCTATATTGGTTCTTGTCTGATTGTATTTTCTAAAAAATATGATTTTTATAATTTTCCTTCTAAAAAATGATGTTGCATATGCCGTCTGCTTCTATTTTCAAGCAAAATTTCGTGTGTCTTCCTATTTCCTTTGCATTAGTCGAATAACGTTTGCAACTTTAGCCGCATTTCTTTTGCATTATTCATTTTATTCTTATGGCCTCATCATCCAATATGGGTAAGTTTTTCTTCTTCAAATGTTTTTAAATCTTGTAATGTTCCGTTTTCTTTTCAAAATCGGTTTCCATTTCTCATTAATTCTATTAACCCAATATTCTTAGCAATATAATATTTCTCATTCGATAATATATAAGTTGTTCCAACCAATATTTGTTTTTTCTTTTGGATATAAACGAATTTCATATACTGTCTGTAAGTGGTATATATAAACGACTTATGAAAAAACAAATTTCATACATGTTTGTAAGTGGTATATATTGGTACAAAATTATCATGTATGTGTTAGAATTATGAATAAACGAATTTCATACGTGCTTGTAAGTGGTATATATCGGCACAAACTTATCATGTATGTGTTAGAATTATGAATAAACGAATTTCATACCTGCTTGTAAGTGGTATATATATTTCATACCTGCTTGTAAGTGGTATATATCTGTTCAGAATTATGGTGGAAGAATCTGGAAAAAAATCGGTTGAAGAGAGGAACTGGAAAGAAAAAAATCGGGCAGATGGAGCGGAAGATATGCACGGTTATAACAAGAAATTCAAATATTTTTTTGCGGAAGATTTGCACGGTTATAACAAGAAATTCAAATATTTTTTCTTTCCTTTTTTGGCTTTTATGTTATTTTATATTTTCATTTTTTGTTTTTTTTTTTTTTTGTTTTTTTGTTAATCTGGTAATGTAGAGGGTCAAATCAGTAATTGAGTTGTCTTTAATTGATTTCGGATGGGACAACAATGAAATTTTTAAACAATATGGACAGATTTGAAATATATGGGCTTCTACTTTCAAAAAAAGAAATATATGGGCTTCTTTTGGCTCATTCATGTAGATACCCCTTAATAATATGTTTTGTTATTTGGACAACAGCGACCGTAGAAACAACCAAACAACAAGTTATTTTTCGCAAATAAGGTTAGTTTTTTAAAATAGTTTTTGGAAGTTTTTTTTTTTTTTTGTTTTACGGTTAAATGTAATAATATGTATCGTTTTTTTTTTAAATGTAATAATATGCCTAAAATGTATGATCGTTTTTTTTTTTTTTTTGTTAAATGTAATAATATGTAAGTATCATTTTTTGATGTAATAATATAACAATTTGGTGGAAAATATATAAAATTATCTATTAATACTAAATTTTAAAAATTAGAATTATTTTGTCATTATAAATACAAAATTATCATTAAGGTGAAAAAAAAAACTAAATTTATACATTAATAACAAAATGTATATCATTTGTGAATCATGGAAAATCAAAAGGTAAAAAAAATAAAAAATAAAAAAAATAACATCATCATTTGCTAATCTTGAAAAATAAAAAAATTAGAAAAAAATAATAATAAAACCATCATCATTTTCTAATCATGAAAAACTATAAAATTTAAAAACAAAATCATTGGTTAATCATTAAAATCCAAAAAAATTTAAATAAAACATCATCATTTTCTTATCATTTGCAAAAATATAAAAATAACAAAAAAAAAATATTATCTCCCTCGGATGTGCCATAAATTTAAATAAAAAAAACAAGAATATGTGGGTTCAACCCACGGATTCACACTATTTTCACTGACTGGTCAACGTGAACAGTCAGCTGCACTGAATCCGTGGGTTGAACGCACGGATCCACGCTCAAGATGCAGAAATCAATAACGACAAAATATTAACCCGCTTTTCCCAATTTTTTTTTCAAAAACGACTCGATTTCACCAATTTTTTTTAAATGCATTTTTTTTTTTCTAATTAACCCAGATTCCTAGGTTACAACCGAACGAAAGTTCTCATGGTTCTTGTTCCACGCTCAATTGAACACCTACCTAAAAAAATTGTAATGCAATCCAATTCTTCTTGAAGAAGGATGAATCGAATTAGATCAGGAAGCAATCTAGGATTCTTCAAGTTCTTCCCATTTTGTTTTTCCTTTTGTCTTACTTTTTTACTTTTTAGTTAGTTTCTATTTTTGTTTAAGTTATTCATGTATTCTTCTCTTGTATTTCTTTCAATGTTAATTAATATGAGGTTTATTTTATTGAAAGCTTGTGTTCTTTATTCTTTAAGCATGAGCTAAACCTCTCTTTGGGATTCAAATATGTAAATACCTTTGAATGAGATTCAAATATGTAAATACCTTTGAAGGATGGAATGAAGCCAAACACATGTGAATCTCAACTTTCCTCCTCTACTTAGCACTGTTTGCTTTTATTGATTATAACTCCTATTACTAGACTAGATTGATCACCTAGAATAGCATATTACATTGAGTTCAATATATGATTCCCATACAAACAATATAGATAAAAGAATCTAGAAATAAGTCTTTGCTTTTAACCCAGACATAGGGAAAAAATCTATAGGACCAAAGGATTGAGTGCTCAATAATTGAAGTTAAATTAGTCATAGAAATGTAGGTTAAATGTGTGTTTAGTAACAGCTAAATAGGTGTGAATTCAATTTTGCAAGAAGCCTTTGTATTAATTGAATATTTGATTAGTTCGTTCCTGGTTCGATACTTGGAATTCTTTCAAGTTGAAAATTTTCTTGAAACTTGACATAGGAAAGTGAGCATGACATGTAAGTATTTTGGGGGTCACTTCTATTCTATTCAGCTAGTTAGCTTTTAGTTATCTACCTCGTTAGTAAGTACGTAACATTTTCTTTTATGAGATTACACAGTACAGAGTCGTTTTCCTTCCATGTCTCTTCTTGTTTGTTATTCACCATTATGTCATGTTTTTCAAACTAATTTCAAAATGTTTCATCAATTTACCCACATTAGCGCAAAATATGTGCATTATTGCAATCTTGTGTTTGTTGAGGTACACCAAGTGAGAATCAGAAAACTAATTCAAGATATAAAATTTGTTTGATTGTTTTAATTATTCTTCAACATGTTTTAGAAAAGGACCCATGTTGTTTTATGTCGATTTAGTCGGTTTTGAACAATATGGTAATTTATTCTTTCCAATCAACTTCATTGATTTTCACCAATGTCAAACACTCTTTACCTCTCTTCTCTTCTTATCACTTCCACAGGGCAACAAGCAAAAACTAGCATCACCCGCTCACCATAGCGTCTGCAATCAGAGAAAGGGGTTGAAAAGACTGCAGGTCTGCCAAACATGTAAACTCAATATTTATAGATGGATTTAATGTTAAGGTCAAATACGATTATAATATGCATTTCCAACCACCCAAGAACAATGAGAAAACCATCCAACGGAGCCGCAGAGACTAATAAAGCATTACTATTAGTTGCAGACAAACCAAACCACGATTATACTACTTAAAGTGAAAGTTTATATGTTTATTATAAAACAGGATCGAGCTTTGAAACATATTATATAATGTATAGTGAAGAATATAGACAGAATTTGCATCCTATAAATCCCTGGCATTGCTGAACAGTTTTGCAACTTCAATGACAACTTTGTCAATCCCAATTTTGAGGACTGAAGTGACGAGATATGAGTGCATGCTAGAAGATGCAGTGCAGAGGTGGGCTTAAAGAACTTCAATAACAAGCAGATCAGACATCCCTTTCAAGCAGGCTGGATTAGACGGTAAGAACATGTTTGGGAGTAATTTTAGAGTGGCCAAAATCTCTTTTATTATGCCTAAAATCACTAAGAAATGACATGCAAAAAGTGATTTTGGCCATTCCAAAATCACTCTCAAACTTTTCCTAAGTCATAGGTTAGAGAGGAAGCCAAAAAATCAATACTATGTTACATGGTGATTTAAAAAAACTCAAGGGTCTGTCTACTGACCATTTTCGACTGTTTCAAAATCGTTTTTACGTTATCTACAACAAAAATTTAATGAAAACATGCCTCCCCTAACTACTTTTAGGGTCCGTTTGAAAGGTTTAGTTTAAGTGTTTTTCAAGAATGCATATTCTTTTAAACATTTTGTGTAAAAATTGTTTAGAATTTAAACACTCATATGTTTGGTTACATTTCCTTATAAGTGTTTTTATACATAAGTTATTATATGCTTAAAAACTCTTTTTAAAAAATTTGCTTTCAAGTTTACCTCAAAATAGTTTATTTCTCCCTCTCATTCTTTAATAAGTCACTTTTAGTGGTTTCCAAACACTAAAATTTTTCTCAAAATGATTTTTTTTTCAAAATTAAACACTTGAAAAGTTAAACCAAAGATACTCTTAGAAAGTTGTATTTCCTTTGTTTAATTAGAATAACTAAATTAGTTCTTATGAGGATCAGAGATTTGTAAATAATTACCAATAATCTAAACATTTACAAAGCATCCAATCTTAATTCTTAAAAATTACTTTTAAGAGCTGTTTTCATGAACCAGTTACCAAAGAATCCCTTTTGTTTTTAGCTGTCTATTTCTAAGGAATCCAAACTTGTTTACTAAGTAAGAAACAACTTTTAGAAGCTTAAAGAAAATGAATGGCAGTTCCTCAAGAAGTTTCATCTGTTCTACCAGTTGTCTAAACAGCTTTAGAAATCTTCCAACCATAGAGAAACAGAAGAGGAAATCATTAAATGGAAAAGATATGAGGGGAAAAAGAAAGAATTTCATCATTTATGAAATGCAGAAGCAAATTTAACGTTAATAAGAGTTTGAGCGTACCTTGTTCCATAGTTCCTTGCTGGTGCATGAAACGCATCCATGAAGTAGTAGTGAGACTACTCAAACTTAGCACCATTCAAATAATCAAGTCTTTGTTAAACCAACCTATGATTCATGTCATTTTTGCGTGAATGATCCCTAGGATGCACTAAGCTCCTGAATACTGGCTAAGGGGCTGATATTTTTAACAAAACCCAGTCATAATTGTTTTTTAAAACTTTTTCTTTTCTTTCTTCCATAGTTAGCTAGAAAGAGTTTAAAATGACTTATAAGAGTAGCAAGCACTTTTCTCTATACGACTACTCTCAGAAAAAGCAGAAGGTTGTTTAAAAACTTTAAAATACATTCGAAAAACAAGTTCAAAATCATTTTTTACCATAGTCTAAATATCATGAAATTTTTGAAATGCACTTAAAGATTGAGTTAGAGGGAGTTTGAGATGACTTTTGAAAGTAATATTTTTAAATGAAACACATTTAAAATAATCAATTTTGGAAAAAAGGATCAAAATGAGCTAATTTCAAATGATAAAGACTATATTTAACTCATTAAAAACACTTCTCAAAATTTTCATTACGTTTGGTTACCCAGCCAAAATGATTTTGGAAATCATAAAAATACTTTAAGACACTTTAATGTGCTACAGCACTAAATTAGTATTTGTTCCAAAAGTGTTTAGAAAAAGTATTTTCCTTAAAATACCAACCCTTAAAAGACATCTCATTAATTAGCAGAAAACGATTTTCACAGTCTGGAAATTATACCAAACAGCTTTGTTTTTTGTTTTTTTTTGTTTTTTTTTGTTTTTTTTTAAGAACCAAACAGCTTTCTAAAACTACTAAAATTGTTCTTCCTTCCAAACACAGATTTATAAATAGTAAATCTCTGACAATAGCTTTACTAGTCACAAGCAACACAATCCACCGTTTTTTTTTTTTTTTTTTTTGATATCCGGCAACACAATCCACCGTTTGGCAAACAAAAACAGAAAGCTATCTTGTAATTTGACCCAAAAACAAAAATTCTGTTAGAACTCTCAAATAGGTCTAAATTTGCCTTTTTCCTGCAAGTCCACAATCGGCAGACTCGAAGTCAAAGGCTATGGCAAAATCAATTTCAATTTGGAGACAGCAGAGGAAAATGAAAAAGAGAGAAAGAAAGCAAGGAAGAAACCTAAATTTCGAGTGAAACCGAGAAGGAAGAACATGGGCAGGATCATTGCACGCAAAAATGATAAGAATCAGAAGCTGGGAATTGAGAATTTCGAGTCCACAAACCGGTCCTGGCAAAGAATCAAAGAAACAGAAATCAGGTAATCGAATTTGACAAATCTGACAGTAGCGAATGAAAGTAAACGAGACGCATACCTGGAGCTGGAAATCGGCTGGAGAGAAGAAAGAAGAAGGGAAGGGGAATTAGGGGAATCCATTTGCGATAGGGTTTGTGTTCTTGATTTGGAAGGTGGGATTTGGGGATGGAAATTAGAAATTTCTGACTTTTTTTTTTTTTTTTTTTTTTTTTGGTTAAATCACATCTTTTGTCCTTCTAATTTAGTTAACTTTAAAAAATTTCAAATAAGAATTTTAAGTTTCAATTTTGTTTTTGGTAAGTTCCTAAATTTTAAAAAAATATTCAATATATCCATAAATTTTCACTTTTTCTAGTAGGTCCCTCAACTTTTAAATTTCGTGTCTAATAAGTTGTTGACCTATTCAACATTTTTTAAAATTCACAAACTATGCAAAATGAAACAATTGTGTGAATGACCCATTTTGAGAGGTCAAAATGAAGAATGCCCTACATTCTTAGAATAAGGATATATGTTCTTTTGCTTACGTCATCATCCTAGCAAAATTACTATTTTACTCTCTATATGAAAACGCACATTTAAGGCATTTAAGAGCGGGAGGTTAGAGCGAGATTGGAGAGAGAACAAGAAATTGGGGAGAGGAATTAGAGGGAGAGTAAGAGATTTGTAGGGAGAAATTGAAGAGAGTGAGCGAGAGCGAGGGGTGAGAACGAGATTGGAGAGAGAGTAGCGAGAGAGAGCGGGGTTAGAGTAGAGACTAAAATGGTAATTTTACTATGATGTTGATGCAAACAAAATGACATATATCCTTATTTTGAAAAGGTGGAACATTTATCATTTCTGCCTATTTTAGAGGGTCATCCGTACGAAAATTCGATACAAAATTGAAAATTTAGAGTCTTAATGTGTATAAATTTCAATTTTATATAGTAAATTGGTTAAATTTTAAAAATATCAAATATATCTGGGATATATTAAACACAAAATTGAAAGTTCAGTTATTTATTAGACATTTTTAAAGTTAAAAAATCTATTAAATTTTTAAAAGTTTAGAGACCTAATTGACAAAATCCTCAAAATATAGGAACTAAACCGATAATAAAACCTTTCCTTTTCAATTGGGGATTTGGGGTTTTTTTTCCAAAGAAGTTTGCGGTCAGTTGCGGATTTTTCCAAATAGTAGAATAGAAAGGAAATGAGCTGATTTTAACTTTGACTCTTTACAAGATCTTGACTAAGGGTGCCAATATTTATTATGCAATTTACCATTTCAATTATTAATTAGTATGGCAATCATATATATATATATATAATCCACCCTAACATCATAATTTTAAAACAAAGATTAGTAAAAAAAAAAAAACAAAAATGAAACAAAGTGGAGAAAGAAAATGGGGGTAGAGTAGTTGTTGGAATTAGTTTTACAATTAATTTATAGGTTAAATTACAAGTCGGTTGTGTAAATTTGATGTCTGAAGTAGGTTGACCTATTATTTTGTCATGTACTTTTGGTTTTAGTTCATTTTAATCTCTTTACTGTCAAAATGTCCATTTTGGTTATTGTACTTTGGTTTTTAGTTTATTTTGATCCATATACTTTCAAAATGTTCACTTTGGTTCCCATACTTTTTAAATGATCAATTTGTTCCCTTTCTTTTCATTTTTTTTTTCATTTTTCAATCATAATTTTAGCAAAATACTTTACTTATTAAATTTCTTGAAATGTAGTCATAAATTTAATTATAGAGTTTCCATTGTGCATAAAATTTATGCTTGAATTTGCACATAAGAACTAAATTGGTTATTTTTTAAAAGTAAAGGACTAAAATCATCAAACCATCAAACCAAAAGCATGGAACTAAAAAGAACCAAAGCCTTAAATACATAGACCAAATTCCAAAACAAACATTTTAAAATTACAAGGGTCAAAATAAACAAAAACTTAAAAGTATAGAGACCAAAACAATATTTAAACCTAACAAGTATCTAATAGATCATTGAACTTTCAATTTCGTGTCTAATAAGACTTCAAAATATTCGAGATTTTTAAAAATTAACCAATCTATTATATATAAAATCTGAATTTTATGTCTATTGGACCCAAAATTTCAATTTTGTATTTAGTAGACTTATGATTTTTTTTTTTTTAAAAAAAATGTCCTATAAGTTAGAGAACTTATTAGACACAAAATAGAAAGTTGAGAGACCTATTAGACATAAAAGTGAAAGTTTAAGGACCTATCAAATATCAAATACTAAAATTTTAAAATTCAACTACATAGACATAAAATTAAAAGTTCAAAAACATATTTAACATTTTTTAAAGTTCAGAGACCAAATTGACAAAATGATAAAAGCTCAAGGACTAAACTTGTAATTCCACCTAATTTACAAGGGTGCAATAACTTTAAAGTTGGATTATATTGAGTTATTTAGTTGACATATTGATTGGTGTTAATGAGGAGGTAAACTTTTTGGTTTAAAAAAGGTGAATAAATACCACCAAGCTATAAGCCAACAAGAACATAGCTCAGTTGACATAAAGATGAACGGATAATCACGAGGTCTGTGGTTCGAATCCCTCACCTTCCATATTGTAAAAAAAAAAAAAAAATACCACCAAGCTATAAGCCCATATTAATAGGGCTTGACGATGGGCCCACATGGAAGGTGTGGTGTTATTATTGGAACAACTCAAAGGGACGAGGAAAGCTTATGGCAATCAAAGAATTCAAAGAAAGTGATTGATGCAAGACATTGCCGTGGAATGCCCTCCTCTCCGGATTGACCTTCTTCTTAATTGTTGAATGAGAAATTTCGACAAAACATAAATTATTTATTCAAAATTAATGACGAAATTATAAATAATTAAATTTAAGATAAATTATAAATTGACATATGTCTCCAATTTAATTTGAAGACTAGGTTGACCAATTATAAAATTTTAAGGCCAAATAGACCATTTGATCAAAATAATTTTAATTTGATCAAAATTGGTTCATATGATATTTGAGTGATATGCTTTCCAAATAGTTGTGACCAAAGTTAATAAAATCCAAGTCCAAGTTGTTAGGCCCATAAGTCACCCAAGCACACCTATAGAGAACTCTATAAATAGAGAATAGAGAGTTTCTCATTCATTTCAACGAGTTAGAAAATTAAGCTCTCAATCAAGGACCAAAAAATTTAGGGAGACTTGACCACACTTCTTGAAGACCAAAGTTCTTAAATTGCTTCCAAGAGTGAAGACTGTCCCCACAAACCAACACGGGGTCCTTTTAACATGCTTTGTCCTCACTCACATGCTCCTTAGGAGAATTCCCAGGAGGTCACCCAACATAGAACTTCTCCAAGCCAAGCAAGCTTAACTTCGAAGTGTTGGGTTTTATGCCCTAAAACTCGTAGATAGTGAATGTAAACAAATTATATACTTGTTTCAATAAAGTATTATTGAGTTTCTACAATAAAGTGTTATTGTTAAATATTGCACAATTTGACCCAAATCCAATAAACTAAGATCCAAGGTTGTTTACATGTGACTTGAACTAGTATGTGAGGACATACGGGGATTGGTGTTCAAGTAACAACCTAAAAGGTCTATAGTACAAGGATAATGTTGGGCATCTTATCCTGGTAACACTATGTGATACAGCCTGCTTTGTATTCGATACAGACGTATTAATCCAAGGCGTCCATGTAGGAGACATGCGAGCGGGGGTATCCTATGCAATGAGTTTGCATAAGACCAAACCACGAAATAGTCAACCATTAGTTATAACACCGTTAACTAGTTAGGTTATTGTTTCAATAGGATGACCTAGGTAACTCAATCTTAATCCTGAGTGTGTCATGAACTCCTTCTCATGAGGGATTGTCCTTTGATTAGCATGGGTGAGAGTGGCCAATACGCCGACTCAATATGCCTTCCTTTTTGGGGACAAGACCGAGTGGGAGGCTGGAGACATGACAACACAAGAAGGAATTCACTATTTCCCACTTCTAGGAGAAGTAGACGAGTGTTCCCTTAAGTGGTGACTCCGGGACTTGAATAAAGGGATCCCACCCTCTCACTGGCCCGAGAGGGACTTTCTGTTTAATGGTTGGACCATAAATAAGTTGTTCATTAGAGGAGCACTGGTACTTAAGGAGACAGATGTAACACAGGGGTAAAACGGTAATTTGACCCAGCTGTGATTACGGACACTCGTGAAGGATTGACTTACCGGTATAGGTCTATATCCGTGGACACAGAAATGTTCTACAGTGAGAAGAGTTCAGTTGTGGGTTTTTAGTGGAATGACCCACAGTGAATGAATATTGGTTAACCTGATTAATGAGTTTAATCTATTAACCTCATATCATTGGGAATTAAGTTAATTGTATGAGATACAAATTAATATAATGTATAGTGATGCATTAAAATATAAAGTCTAATTTGAGATTAAACTTTATTATATTGAGAGATTGATATATTTGAAAAAGGTCAAATATATGTCTAATTAAATATATGGTATTTAATTAGAAGATGAATTAATTAATTATGAATTAACTAATTATTCAATTTAGTTTAAATTAAATGGGATTTAATTAAACTATAGTCTATGAGAGAAATAAATATTTGAAGGAGTTCAAATATTAATATGAATTTGATTCATATTAAATTTATAGGATATAAGGGAATTTGAAGGAGTTCAAATTTTAATATGAATTTGATTCATATTATGGAATTAATTAATTGAAGGTCTGAAATTAAATATATGATATTTAATTGGGCAATTAATTAATTAACTAATATAAGGTCTAAAATTAAATATATGATATTTAATTGGTGATTAATTAATTAAAGAATTAATTAATTGGATATTAATCAATTATGGAAATGATTAATCACTTATGGAAGTAATTAATCATTTATGGAAATGATTTAATCACTTATGAAAGTGATCAATCATTTATGGAAAAGATTAATCAATTGTGGAATTGATTGGTCATGGAATTGATTAATTATGGAAAAGATTAATCAATTGTGGAATTGATTGGTCATGGAATTGATTAATTATGGAAAAGATTAAATCAGTTATGGAAATAATTGATTTTAAATGAATATTTAATTCATTGCCTTTCTCCTATAAATAGAACACTAAACTTAGGGTTTAGGCACAACAACTTATGGCCACCATAAGGCCCTCTCATATTCTCTCAACTCAAGAACCCTAGGGAGATTTTTCTCTCTAGAGTTTTTTCCATTCAAGATTAGGTAGTCCACAACTACGTTCCTAATCTCAGAGTTATAGCGGGGAAGATCAAATGGTGGTGTTCTTCGTTGTTGCAGAGCAATCAAGAATCATCCGTTGAAGTATTCAGAGTCGTCAACGGAGGTATGTTTCTCAACGCTTAACCTTTTGCCAATGCATTGGTATTTTAGTAGAAACAAAATTAACTACGAACGGTCCAATTGCTTCCGCTTTAACGGAATTGGGGAATTCCAAATCATTTCACAAAGTTCCTATGATTGAGCCACCGAAAAGGAAGGTGCACCTTATTGGTATAGGTAGTATCTATCAATTCTTTTAAGCTTATCTTGAACATACTTTCATGTCCTCAGGATCCCTCTCATTCGGATGTGGCCTCGGTTCATTCATGTACCCCTCCTAACTCGGGTGTTACATGCCCACCAGCTTCCGCCTTGGTTCGTCCTCGAACCACATCCTACTGGGAGAGGTTCCGCTTTGATACCATCTGTAACGCCCTAGGCCCAGGATTCAGAATCCGGATTCGGCACTTAAGGCCCCGACATTCCCCTGCGACCTGGCCACGTTACCATACTCGTCTTAAATTGCTTCCAAGAGTGAAGACTGTCCCCGCAAACCAACACGGGGTCCTTTTAGCATGCTTTGTCCTCACTCACATGCTCCTTAGGAGAATTCCCAAGAGGCCACCCAACATAGAACTTCTCCAAGCTAAGCACGCTTAACTTCAAAGTTCCTATGATTGAGCCACCGAAAAGGAAGGTGCACCTTGTTGGTATAGATAGTATCTATCAATTCTTTTAAGCTAATCTTGAACATACTTTCATGTCCTCAGGATCCCTCTCATTCGGATGTGGCCTCGGTTCATTCATGTACCCCTCCTAACTCGGGTGTTACACAAAGACCCTTCAAGACTCGAAAACTTCAAAACTCCAAAAATCAATTAAAGCTTCAAAGTTGAGAACATGAGTTTATGCTACACTCACAAGATTAATACAAATATAAGTTTATTTTACGTGATTTTAAAATTACATGTGAACAGTTTGTACTAAAAAAATTGTTTTTAATAGATTTGAAATGGGAATATTTGTTAATATTATTATAAATAGTCATAGATTAGAAAAATTAATCATTTTCTTAAGACTAATACCTTGTTAGGATGGCAGACTAATACCTTGTTAGGATGGCAAGAAATACTTAAAAAGAATGTATATTTGTAATTTAATATTAAAGTTAACTTTTATATGATTAGCATAAGATTATGGGCAATGATTATTCATATATGTGGTGGCTGACTTTGCATTTTATCATTCAAATTGCTTATTAATGATCAACATTCAAAGATAGCAATCATATCATATCAATTACCACAACTATCAAAATATTACTGAAGTTTAAAAAGAAAATGCACGCTCGGAATATTATAAAGCATTTAAAAAATTTAGTAACATATAACTTTTTGTACCCTAATTAAAAGTCACATACGACAATTCACACTAAGTTAAGTTCAATGTTGATTAAGCTAATTTTAATATCATCTTATTAAATGAGGTCATCCTTGATGTATAAAACACTTCTCCTTAGAGTTACATACCTTAAATTTGTATCTTTATAGACTTACGTAACTTTTTTCCAATTTGAGTGTTGGAGTATTTAGACAACCACATCATAAATGTTAGCTCACGGGTGTTACTATTTAGAATTGAGTTGGTCAAATGTCACATTTTCTTAAGTCAAAATTTTTACGTCATTTAATAACATGGAACATTCATGTTCAAATCTTATTTTACTTTCATATATATACTTTTTGATGCTTAAATTTGTTTGGAATGATATCAAATATATTGGTTGTCTTTTCAAACTTGAATACCAAAATTATAACCTGAATCATTAATACTTTATCAAAATATATAAGATTTTGTGGTTGAAGTATTTGCAAAGGCAACAATCTCTTGGGCCCTAAAATCTCAGTAGGGGTAGCAAACATGCCTTTCTTTGCTGACATCAGCTTCATTAATAACCACCATAGTTGGACCAATTATTTTCTGAAAGGAGACAAATATATAGACTGATTAGTTACTAAGAGGCTATTAAAAAAAATTAACTCCCAAGTTTAATTTTAAAACTATATACTTTTTGAACTATATCCCATATCAAGTTTAAATTCCATAAAAGCTATCATGCATGTAATTAAGATGGGTTAATCTAATCTTAGTATATACAACTTCAAATCATAATACATTTTGACTCACGGGAGAAATGCCAACCATTTACAACTTTCAACATTTTTTTTTTAGGAGAAAGAAACATGTCAATATTACATTACTTATCCACTTCAACTACATCAAGAAGTCATTATGCGTGGCGTATACCTCCATTGATCATTATTGCTCATCGCACCAACTAATCGACCCTCAAATTTTGAGTTCTCGAGACAACTTTCATTTCTTTTAGATTTTTATTTTTTTAAAAATAATGTATATATTTACTCACATTTTTTAAAATTCTATGATTAATAGTTTCAAACATTTTTGTTTTGTTTATTCCTCTTAAAAATATGAGAATCAAATATTAATGTGCCATAATTATTATGTTATCTTCTTTAAGTTTTTTTTCTTTTCATTTTTTTAGTTTAATGACAATTTAATATGACTCTACTTCTATTTTAACTTCGCTAGCTATAGTATCATTTGTTTTTCAATTAAAATTGATAATCATTTGCTGGTTTGTTTATTCGGCGATTTAGTTTAACACTAATTCAATAAAAAAGAAAAGGGTATTTTTTTTTTTTCGTAAAAGGAGACCTAAAATTCTCGCATAAAGATGGAAATCTAGGCTTTGTATGAGCATTGTCAACGGATAAAAAGAACAATTAATTTAATTTTAAAATTGTAACTTTTATTAAACTTTAGGCAGCAACTCGGTTGCGTTGGAAGTTAAGTAATTTAAGTAAATATTAAATTAATCCGAGTGGTATCGGCTTCTCGTTTTTTTTCTCCATTGGGCATCAGATTCAGATGCCGCTTGATTATATTATATTAAAAACACACACACAAATGCATTAATACCCATAATTATTCGGAGTTTACTTTGTTAATTAATTAATTAAGAAAAAAAAATACCTTTTTAGTCCTTGAGTTTTGGAAATAGGTACATTTGGTCTATGAATTTTCAAAATAGACCTTTTTAGTCCATGAGTTTTAAGAAATAGGTTTAAAAGGTTACTCATTTGATTTAAAAAAAAAAAATTAATTAATACTTTTTAATTTTTGTAATTTAAAAAAATCATTCAATATTAAAAGATAATAAAAAAATATTAATTTAAAAAAGTTGAAAAATAATATGAGGGAGCTATTAGACTTATTTCTCAAAACTCAAGAACTAAAAATATTAATTTTAAAAACTTAGGGATTTTTTAAATCTATTTCTCAAAACTCAGACACTAAAAAGGACTAAATGCACTTATTCCTCAAAACTTAGTGACCAAAAAAGTATTTTTGGGGTTGATTAATTATCCTCCACTAAAGCATAGGAGCATGAAGATTTGATATGTAGATGATATAGATATATTATCTGTCTAATAAACCATATTACAAAAAGCTGAGTGAGGAAGTTGAGAAATGAAAATTGAGAGTTGTTAATATATATATATTTGTAATTAAGAAGTGGATGAAGTGTAATATCTAAAGAGATGATGTTGGGTGGAGGAGGAGGTTTCAGTTTCTGAATCCGTGGTTTGTGGTGCGCCAAATTGGAACAAAACAGGAGAAGAAGAAGCTGCAGCTGTATGGTTTTGGTTATTATTGCTGTTGTTTTTCGTATTTGGTTTATGAGGAACAAGGCCAATGGATAGCTCTAGATTGAGATTGAGTGGTGGGTTTTCTTCTACCTCCGTCGTCAAACAGCTGCTGCTGCTGTTGCTGTTGCTGTTGCTGTTTGAATCTTCTCGTCGCGCCCGGTCAATGTCGCCGTTGCTGCCTTTATTGACCAGTGGACGGTGGGTTTGAGGGTCGATTCCTCGATTGTAGAGCTTGCGTTTGATGTGGGTGTTCCAGTAATTCTTTATCTCGTTATCCGTCCTTCCTGGCAATCGTGCTGCAATTAGAGACCACCTGTTGTAGAAAAAAAACATAAATTTGGATGAGCGAATAATATATAACTGTTTGGAAGGCAATATGAGAGCATATATAGGTGAAGTGACATAAAGATGGAAGTTATATATATATTACTTACTTGTTACCAAGTAGGCTATGGAGATTGATGATGAGTTCATCCTCGTCACTAGTGAAGTTTCCTCTCTTGAGATCCGGGCGAAGATAATTGATCCATCTAAGACGACAACTTTTGCCGCAACGAAGCAAGCCTATGGATGAATGAATAAATAATAATAATGATATAGAAAAGGGGTGAGGGATGTGATTGTTGTGTAATAATGGGATGGAAAAAATTACATACCAGCGGCCTTGGGGAGAGATCTCCAACAACCATCGCCGTGGAGTTGGATGTAGTTGATGAGGCGTTGGTCTTCATCTTTGGTCCATGCGCCCTTGTTGGTGTGTTGTTTCTCGCAGCAAGGGGATCTGCCCATATTAATAATAATCAAACACAGTGAGATTTGAATGAATTTTGAGAGATGTGCAATGGGCAATGGGCAATGGGCAATGGAAGAAGATGGGATCAGTTGGTGAGAAGAGAGAGAGAAATATATGGAATTAGCTAAGGGGGAGTTGGTGAAGAAACAGAAAATTATAATTTTATAATTTTATAATAATTATATGATAGATGTAAGGAGGTGAAGGAAGGGAAGCAATTGACTCGGGACTTGTTTCTTTAACCTTCTTATTATTCTCACACACATTAACAACGTTTGACCGGGTTGGTGACAAGGATTGAGTGGTTCTCATTCTTCTTCTTCTTTTTTTTTTTTTTTTTTTTTTTTTTTTTTTTTTTTTTTTTTTTTAATTTGCTAGCTTCTTCCTTCACTACTTTTCTTTTCTTTTCTTTTCTTTCTATTTGCAATCTCACCCTTCCTTTTTTTTTAATTAATTAATTAATTAGTCTCCAGGGAATGGGTCTTACATAAAGAAATGTATACTATCACTATGTATATGTATAAATAAGTGGAGTCAAAGGACTCAAAAGAGAATAAAGAAGAACAAGAACAAGAACAAGAACTGGGTGGCCCCCACCAAGCTTTGGGCTCAGATTCCATTCCAACCATAATCTTTTTTTTTTTTTTTTTTTTTTTATAAAAAAAAAAGGGGGAAAATGAGAAAATAAATTCAGAAAAATGAGGTGATGTGTTGTTGAGTTGGATGTTCTAGAAGGGGGGAAGGCAAGACAAGACAATAGACAAGGCCAGGGTTGGGAGTTGAGTTTGGTCCACAAACAGAAAGAGCCATGAATTTAAAGCCAAAAGAGGATAAATCCAAGAGCGCTTTAACCAACTCCCACAATTCAATTTCTCTCCTTTACTTTTACTATCAACTTTTTGTTTTTCCCCAACCACTCCCTTCCCCACTCTTCCCTTTACTCAACACTCTTTTCATAACATTTCTATTTCTTGTTTTTCATTTTCTAACAAACAGACATATTTTGGTAATTTCTTGTTTTTAAATTTTTAGAAAACGTTTTTGGAAAAGAGACAAATTTTGAAAAACAACAACGAATTCGATTTCAATTTTTCTTTTTCCATCTTTCATGTATGTACTCAATTCTCTATTTCCTCTCCCTACAATTCATCTCTTCCATTCCTCTCTCTCATCCCTCTCTATTTTTTTACTACAAAAAAAAAAAAAAAAAAAAATTCTTTCTCCCTTTTCTAATCTTACATGTTGGGATCATTAACTAATGAGAGACACATGCATTTTCAAAGGAAAAAAAAAATAATAAAAATAAACTTTATTATTCAATTCAAGAAAAGTAGGTATACAAGTTCAATTGTCTAACCTTAAATAAATGTCTCCTACCACAAACACTATATATATATATATATATATATATATATATATATCAATAGCATGTTGTGCAATAAATTAATGATTGTTGGAAATTTATGAAGTTTGTAAATAACAAACTAGTCTAATTTAACTGATTCGTGTAAGCCAATATAAATTAGTTGAGTGAGAGATGACATAGCAAATCAAATTTGAATGACATTTGAAGGATAAAACTTATTATTTTTTTAATGAAAAAATACACTTTTGGTCCCTGAGGTTTGGGTTAAGTTTCATTTTGGTCCCTAAGTTTGAAAACTCGACATTCTGGTCCTTAAGGTTTGGATTTCGTTTCATTTTGGTCCCTTCGTCCAATTTTTCGTTAATTACTAACAGATTGCTAACCTTACACTATTTTTTTTTATTAAAGAATTTATTTTTTAAATAAAATAATATTAAATTAATTAAAAATATTATAATTTTTTCATTTCTCTCTCCTTTCTTCTTCTCCTACCCGCCTTTTGCAGCCATGTTGTCTTCGTCAGCGACCTTTTTTTCCCTCTTCCTTTCTTCTTCTTTTGTTTTTCTCCTACTCTTTATTTTCTTATTTTTTTCCTCAAAAACCGAAAGGAGGAGGGAGGAGGCTCCCTCCTCCATTCCAGCGAGAAAAGAATAGAAGAAGAAAGGAAGAGGAAGAAAAAAGAAAGGATGGCGACGACAAGGCTAGAAGAAGAAGAAGAAGAAATGAGAGAGAATGATGAAAAATAATAATATTTTTATTATTAAATATATTTTTATTTAAAAAAAACAAAAAAAAACATATTTTTAATAAAAAAAATATTGCCACGTCTGTAATATGTTAGTAATTAACGGAAAATTTGACGGATGGACCAAAATAAAACGAAATTCAAACCTCTCGAGGACCAAAATGTCGTTTTCAAACTTATGGATCAAAATGAAACCTAACTCAAACCTGAGGGACCAAAAGTGTATTTTTTATTTTTCTTTATTTTTTTTAATTTTGTGTTGAGGCTGTACAAATACTATAATGTCTATATAATCGTTTTATATTTATTTTAATGTATGTTATATACATTTTTATATCATATGTACTAAATTTTATTTCAAATTAAAAACAAGAAACGAGAAACAATTATCAAATATAATTTTAATTTTGTTTTTTTTTTTCTTTTTTTAGAAAAACAATAAACATAAATAGTTATTAAACATGTTTCTGTTTTTAATTTTAAAAAAACAAGAAACAAGAAATAGAAAAACAGGAAACGAGAAACGAGAAACAAGAAACGAAAACGTTATCAAACGGAACCTTTATTTTTGGTTTTCTATTTCTAAAGATTACACATGCGGCTACTTTTCTAATATGAACATAACAGGAAGTTATTGATACGCAAATTGCTAACCGAAAGTGTACGGGCCCAAGTTATAATATAGTGATTTAAAATCAAATGTCGTCCTCTGGATTGGTTTTCTAGTTCCCCTAATTATTAAAGGTATATTCGCCCAATTTTATTTAGAGAAAAATATCGAGAAATATGCAAATGAATGAAAAACTACTCAAAGCAATAAAAAGGATGGAAACTCAATGGAGAAAAGCCTTAGGGAATTGATTTTACCTATTGGATGCATGAATTAATTCAAAGAATAATTATGAACGAACACGTAACGAATTCATAAACCAAGGATTATCGATTATTAAAAGTCTCTCCCAAGTACAATTAATTCTTTATGGAAATTAGGAAATTGATATCCCTATCTAATTTCAACAACAAGCATAAGCATTAAAGAACAAATCCTTATAACGGTTTCTCAAGCAATCCCAAATCTCCCGATTATAGAATCACCTAAGTCATGCAATTGATGGTCTAATCTAAACTACCCTCTCCTGAGCAATTAGTTCAGAAACAAGAACATACAATCCATGATCAAGAGATTGTAAGCATTAAGCATTCAAATTGCATAAATGAAACGCGTTATGAAACGTCCTAAAAAATCTCTAAATTAATCCATACAAACTAATGGCTACATCAAGCCCCTAAGAAACAAAAATTAGCTAAACATGGTCTCTAAAATACAAGCAAAATCAGTCCAATGCATGCTGAAAATTAGTACAAGAAATAAGGGAGAAAGATTAACCTCGCAAGCCGTGATTCCCGCGCGTTCCCATCACGATCCTCACGATCCAAGCTCCCAAAATCAAACTCTCTTGGTCTCATCATTGTTCTGGTTGTTTTTCCCTCTCTAAATTCGTATTTCTCTCTCCAAAAGGGCTCCCCCGAACTGCAGTATCATTTTCCTAAACCAAATAGACATAAAATCAGCCAAATAAACCTCAAGACTAACACTAAAATAGTATAAAATATAGCTCAATAAATTGCGCTATCAGTTATACTAATGACCAAGATGTTTATGGTTCAAATCTAATAGGGAAAATACACTTTTGGTCTTTGAGGTTTTAGATATGTTGCATTTAGGTTCTTGAGTATTACCGAAGAGATTTTCGTACGGATGGCCCTCTAAAATTGGATCAGATCCCAATTTATTTTTATTGGACCAAATATCCGTTTGGGTTTAATGGGCTCTGATACCATATTAAATTATATGAGCTTTCATCTCAAAACCAATTGACAATGAGTGGTGTGACTCTTGTAGCTTATAAAGTTGTGAGGTCTCCACCTTTCTTTTCAATGTGGGATCCTCAACATCCAATCTCTTGCTCCCTCTCCAATCTCCCTCTTGCTCCAACCTCTCGCTCTTAAATGTCTTGAATGCGTGTTTTCATATATATGACAAATAATAATTTTGCTAGGACGATGACGTAAGCAAAAGGACATATATCCTTATTCTGAAAAGGTAGAGAATTTTTCATTTTGACCTCTCAAAATGGTCATCCACACAATTATTTCATTACCGAATTAGCAAATGTAATCGGTGGTATCGACAAATTGACGTAAAATCTGAATGTGATCTCATATACCAAAGTTTTCAGATCGTGCAATACAACAGTGCACTGCCTTGCTTGATTATATTGTTTTCTTTTATACTATTTTTGCATGCAATTAGCCAGTTTCAATCTTTCAATTTGGAAGAAGAGGTTGTCGTTTAGGATTCTGGCTATCCCTCTTGATTGTCCATAAATCATTTAACAAATGTTGAACATTTGAACCTATGAATAATTCGTATTTGATTATGGAAAAAGCTACTTTTTTCCCATAAAAAATCATCCTGTCTTTTCTAATAATTAATTCTAGAATTCAGAAAAATGTAAAAAATAATAAAATAAAATAAAGCTTTTTCTCTCACATTAATCCCACCAACCTGTTGGGTTTTATGCCCTAAAACTCGTAGATAGTGAATGTAACCGTTGACCGGATATTAATGAAATAATATTGATATATTTTTCCATTAATTGTTATTAGTTATTTTATATTTGTCTTTGCCTAATAATAATCATAATCCAATAAACTAGACATCCAAGGCTGTAATATGAGTCTTGAACTATATGTAGTGACATATGAGATCATTGTTCAAGAAACAGCCTAAAGGGTCTATAGTATAGGGATAAGACTGGGTGCCTTATCCTGGTGACACTATGGATACGACCCACTTTGTATTTGATACAAACGTTGTGATCCAACGCGTTCGTGTAGGAGACATGCGAGTGGGGGTATCCTATGCAATGAGTTTGCATAAGACCGGACCGCGAAATAGTAACCACTGGTTATAACACCGTTAACTAGTTGGTTTTCTATTTCACTAGGACGACCTAGACAACTTAGTCTTAATCCTGAGTTGATTATGGACTCCTGCTCATGAGAGATTGTCCTTTGATTTGTATGGGTGAGAGTGGCCAATACGCCGACTCAATAAGCCTACCACTTTGGGGACAAGACCGAATGGGGAGCTGGGAACATAATCGTACAAGATGGAATTCACTCCTTCCCGACTTTAGGGAAGCAGATGAGTGTTCCCTTAAGTGGTTACTCCGAGTCTTGAACAAAGGGCCCTGCCCTCTCAATGGCACGAGAGGGTTTTCTGTTTGATGGTTGGACCACAAACAGGTTGTTCATTAGAGGAGAATTGGTACTTAAGGAAATAGAGGTAACCCGGGGGTAAAACGGTAATTTGATCCAGCTGGTGTTACGGACACTCGTGAAGGACTAACTAGTCGATATTGGTCTAGATCCGTGGACACAGAAAATATGTCTGCAGTGAGAAGAGTGCAACTGTGAGTCTATAGTGGAATGTACACACAGTTAACGAATATTGATTAATGTGGTTAATGAGTTTGACCAATTAATCTCACATCGTTGGAGATTCTGATCTGCAGGTCCATTAGGTCCTACTGGTAGCTCGTAGAGTAATTTGAGGCAACTAAGTAATAAAAGTAAATTGAAAATGTTCAATTTATTAAGGGAAACAAATATAATATATATTGATATATTATTATGAGAGAAATTAATATTTGAAGAAGTTCAAATATAAATTTATGGAAGTTTGAAAGAGTTCAAATAATGAATTAATTAATTTAAGGCCTAAAATGTGTTTGGGCAAATTAATTAATTCTAGGCCGGGAATTAAATATGTGATATTTAATTGGTGGTTAATTAATTAAAGAATTCATTAACCGGGAATTAATCAATTATGGAAATAATTAATCACTTAAGGAAGTGATTAATCACTCATGGAAATGATCTAATCACTTATGAAAGTAATTAGTCATTTGTGGAAAAGATTGATCAATTATGGAATTGATTGATCATGATTGATTAATTAAGGAATAAGATTGAATCAATTATGGAAAAGATTGATTTAATTGAATATTTTATTCATGGCCTCTCTTCTATAAATAGAACACTAGACCTAATTGGTCATGACACTTGACACTCTTGAAAGACAAGACCTAGAATTCTCTCTAGCCTCCCTCTTAGAGAAAGACTCCCACAAGTCTTTTGCCTCCTAGACTTAGAGACATACCAGTGTAACCTCTGTGGTGATTGTGTCAATCAAAGAAGAAATTTCCAGCAAAGAAAAGCAAAGGCGGCTGCTGCGTTTTCGTTCGTGGAGCGTCGTTGGCGAAGAACGATCAAGTCTTCAACGAAGGTTTGTAACGGTTCTTCCTCTTTTCTTTAGAAAAGTTTTAAAAATAAATTTAGATTTATTTTAGCATGTTTAAACCAATTTTACAGTGGCTTTAAAGGTTGTTTAAAGCTTTGTTTGAGTTATCGTAACGGTATTTTAATGTTAATTAATATACGGCGTAAGGTCCAAACGATGCGCTTCCGCTGCGTGGGGACTTTTATTCCCTTCAATCGGCATCAGAGCCATCGCTGTCCCTATTAATTAATTTTAAAAGTTGCGATAGGCTCTAATAGGTGGGATTTATGCATAATGTATGTTCGGTTTGCATTGAACTGTTTGGGTTAATTTTATGGCCATAGATTTTATTTTTATGTGATTTTGATCATGTAAGGCCCGGTGTTTCGGGTTTTTTTTTTAATGTAAAATTGAGTCCTATGTAAGTCCGGGTCTAGAATAGGTTTTTATGAGATGAAAATCGGAGCAATCGCCGCTGAAATCGGGGCCAAAATCGGAGAATCGATGCTGCTGCTGCCCAGATTCTGCCTCCAGACGCCACAACGTCGGGACGCTACTTCAACAGCGTCTCGACGCTGTCTCGATACCGAAGGCGCTCGGTAAGGAAAGCACACAGCGTCGGGACGCTACCTCAACAGCGTCTCGACGCTGTCTCGATTACGCAGGCGCCAGATAAGGAAAACGCACAGCGTCGGGACACTATCAACACAGCGTCTCGACGCTGTCACGATGGAGGCGCGACCTAGGGTTTCAACAGGCGCGGTTCAAGGCGTGGCCGGTCCGGTTCGAACCGGTTCGACTGGGCTGGGACCTATTTGGTCCGGTTCAGCCAATTTTTGGCATGGTTCGTGATTTTGGAGGCTGGTTCGAGGTGGTTCGGGGCGGTTCGTGCTGTCTAGACCAATTCCGGAGCTGTACATGGATTTTTTAGGATAGAATTTAGCTAAATTAATGTAATTTAATGCTTTATTTTATCCTAGGGGCCAAAATTAACCGGTTCAATTGCTATTTATATGCTTTATGGATGTCATATAGAATTTTTAATCTCACCTTAGGTTATAAACATGCTCATGCATTTTTTATATATTATAAATTGTTATAATGTATGTTTAAATGCATGGATTTGTTTTCATATTTTTTAATATAAGTGTATATTAATTATATGAAAAATTGGAAAGCATGAAGCATGTCATTACTTAAATTAAATATAAATAGTTATGTTTAATGTGATGAATGAAACATGCTTGATTGATTTTCTTGATTGGCTTATAATTGTTATAATAAAAGAAAATCAAAAATTGCATGAAGCATGAAACATCCATAGTTAATAATATAATTGTTATATTATTCATGCAATTAGTGTGGTTTAATTATTTAATTTGAATGAGATTGTTGAATGAATTAAACCCTAGATTCTTGATTATAGGATTAATCATTAAAATTTGAAATAACTCTTTATTATTAATGATTAGAAACCGTCAATCAAGATTTGCATGCAAACATAAGATCATAGGATGAACTGGATTAATTTTAAATTGTTTAAAATTAATTAGACCTAGATCAGTTTCTAATAGGATTAGAATCTTTTCTTACTTAGTATTAAAAATAGTTTTAATTTACTAAGTAGGAAAAACATTGCTATGATTATAAGGGAACTCCACCGGTAATGTTCTGTCTAAGGCTGGGGGTATTTAAGTTGACGGTTTACGGAACACCTCCTACCTGGGAACTGACCTGGAATACCGGAGTTGAATTAATCATAGTTAAATGTTAGCATGCAATGTCACTAGGTTTATTAAAAGTGTTTAATGCACCTTGATCTTTAGAGTAAAGACTTTACATTACTGAGGTTATAAGGGAACTCTCTCGGTAAAGTTCTGTCTAAGGTTGGGGGTATTTAAGTTGACGGTTTACGGAACACCTCCTACCTGGGAACTGACCTGAACATTGAGTTGAATTAACCATAGTAATGTTGACTTGCAATGTTGGGTTTATTAAAAGAAGTTTAATTCACCCAAAAGATTGCAGTTGAATCCTTTCCATAATTGTTATAATAGGATCAGACTTAGATAGATTGACTTAGCCAAATACTATCTAAGTTAAATAACCCTATATTAACCTTAGGACATTTTCAGTGGGAGAAAAATTACAAAGCAAGATTTAATCAAGTTTTGCTCCTATGTCCCTATATTCACAACGTGAGATTCATGCTCGGCTTCGAGTCGCCTTAGGAGCGGCCTCCCTTCGGAAAGTGTTTGCATGGATCAATATCAAGGTGAATGGGAAAAATGTCTAGAGTAAGTGGGAGCGGGACACGTGTCAACTACCCTCTCCTGAGCAATTAGTTCAGAAACAAGAACATACAATCCATGATCAAGAGATTGTAAGCATTAAGCATTCAAATTGCATAAATGAAACGCGTTATGAAACGTCCTAAAAAATCTCTAAATTAATCCATACAAACTAATGGCTACATCAAGCCCCTAAGAAACAAAAATTAGCTAAACATGGTCTCTAAAATACAAGCAAAATCAGTCCAATGCATGCTGAAAATTAGTACAAGAAATAAGGGAGAAAGATTAAACTCGCAAGCCGTGATTCCCGCGCGTTCCCATCACGATCCTCACGATCCAAGCTCTCAAAATCAAGCTCTCTTGGTCTCATCATTGTTCTGGTTGTTTTTCCCTCTCTAAATTCGTATTTCTCTCTCCAAAAGGGCTCCCCCGAACTGCAGTATCATTTTCCTAAACCAAATAGACATAAAATAAGCCAAATAAACCTCAAGACTAACACTAAAATAGTATAAAATATAGCTCAATAAATTGAGCTATCAGTTATACTAATGACCAAGATGTTTATGGTTCAAATCTAATAGGGAAAATACACTTTTGGTCTTTGAGGTTTCAGATAGGTTGCATTTAGGTTCTTGAGTATTACCGAAGAGATTTTCGTAGGGTCCAAATATCCGTTTGGGTTTAATGGGCTCTGATACCATATTAAATTATATGGGCTTTCATCTCAAAACGAATTGACAATGAGTGGTGTGACTCTTGTAGCTTATAAAGTTGTGAAGTCTCCACCTTTCTTTTCAATGTGGGATCCTCAACATCCAATCTCTTGCTCCCTCTCCAATCTCCCTCTTGCTCCAACCTCTCGCTCTTAAATGTCTTAAATGCGTGTTTTCATATATATGACAAATAATAATTTTGCTAGGACGATGACGTAAGCAAAAGGACATATATCCTTATTCTGAAAAGGTAGAGAATTTTTCATTTTGACCTCTCAAAATGGTCATCCACACAATTATTTCATTACCGAATTAGCAAATGTAATCGGTGGTATCGACAAATTGACGCAAAATCTGAATGTGATCTCATATACCAAAGTTTTCAAATCGTGCAATACAGCAATGCACTGCCTTGCTTGATTATATTGTTTTCTTTTATACTATTTTTGCATGCAATTAGCCAGTTTCAATCTTTTCAATTTGGAAGAAGAGGTTGTCGTTTAGGATTCGGGCTATCCCTCTTGATTGTCCATAAATCATTTAACAAATGTTGAACATTTGAACCTATGAATAATTCGTATTTGATTATGGAAAAAGCTACTTTTTTCCCATAAAAAATCATCCTGTCTTTTCTAATAATTAATTCTAGAATTCAGAAAAATGTAAAAAATAATAAAATAAAATAAAGCTTTTTCTCTCACATTAATCCCACCAACCGACTTTTTATTTTTTTTGAAAAAAATTTATCTTGTTTTCTTACTTTCTTCTTTCACTCAATTCTTCCACTTTATTCATAGAGTCACTATTTCACTATTTAAGTTTGTGGTAGAATATTATGGTGCTCACTGAGGCAATAATGTTTAATAATTGTCACAAGTGTTATGGGCAAAATCACTCAATGATGTTTTATGCAGGATGGGCCTGAGTTGGCTGGGCCCGAGGTCAAAAGAGGCCAGGCCGATGAAGTAAAGGGCCGGAACACCATCCGACCTACGACGTCCACGCTCGGCCTCGGCCTAAGGGAGAGGTCGAGCGTGAGGTCAGCCTCGGCCGACCAGGGCCAAAGGCCCGGTGATTTTTAGGAGCTTGGCACGAGAGAAAACCCTAAGGGGATCCTATAAAAGGGACACACCACACGCAGTCAAGTAGGCAAATAATCAGTCCCTAAATACATTCTACGTGTTTTCCGACCAAGGCTAACTTAAGCATCAGAGTGTGTATGGTCTACACCACACTGGTGTGCAGCGTTTGCTCGTCTCGTAGGTCACGTCTTTCTCGCTCGTTAACAAATTCACTGTTGATCGTCACATGGAGTGAAGGGAAAATTCCTAAGCGAAATTTGACCATCAACAGTTGGCACCGTCTGTTGGGAAGTTTCGTTGACAAGCAAACGCTGTGTACGACAAGTAAGCGCGGCAACAATGGAGAACGAAAATCAACCGATCACGGGCGAGCCGAATCCTCTAGTTCGACTCTAAGCCCAAGAGACTGAGATCGCAGCGATTAAGGGGAGGATGAACGAGATGGGGCAGAACTTGACTGAAATCCTTAGCCTGTTGAAGAAGCCTGAGTCCGCCAGGCGAGAGGAAGAGCATCCGCACAGAGACCCGAAAAAGGGTAAGGGGATAGCCGACGAGGAGGTAGGAGATTCGGAGAGTGTAACTAGCCGAATTCCTCCTCCTGGGGGACCAGGCCCAGAAGGAAGCTGGGCCGAGCCGCAAAAAGGCATGCGGGAATTCTCTGCTAAAGAAAGCGCCAGGTATGAACATAGGAAATAATGGCAGGGAAAAGTTGGAGGCTCGAGCAAAGTCCGAGGCCAAGCAGGGTCGAAAGGGACGAGAGCTATCCAAGTGGCTAAAAGGGGAAGATAGTTACCAAACCTCCCAGAAGAGGGCAGAGAACGAGGACATAGAAGGGCTGATTGGACAGGAGGGACCAGTCTTCACCGACGAAATAATGAGAGGGGAAGTGCCGCACAAGTTCAAGATACCAAACTTCTCGCAGTATGATGGGAAGAAGGATCCAAAACAGCACCTAGATGCATACCAGACCTGGATGGACTTTCATGGGGCGAACGAAGCAACAAGGTGCCGAGCCTTTGCACTAACACTCACAGGTTTGGCAAGATCCCGCGAAGGTCAATCAGCTCGTTCAGAAAGCTGGCCCGAGCATTTGTTTTGCAATTCCTAGGAGCCCGTAGCCGACAGAAGCCTCAAATCAACTTGCTGACAGTAAAATAGGGGTCCCGAGAAAGCCCGATAAGATTATATTAACAGATTTAGTAACGAAGGTTTGCAGGTGGAGGGTTACGATGACGGAGTTACCTTGACCACTGTGATTTCAGGTTTGCAGGATGAAAGGCTACTCAACTCAATCGGAGAAAGCCAACCACGAACGCACGTGGAGTTTATGACCCGAGCACAAAGATACATAAGCGCAGATGAGCTATTGAGGTCCAAACAGGAAGAAAGAGAGAGTCGGGGGATGTCAATATCAGACCGACGTCGGGAAGACAGGGGAAAGAGGCACCAGGAAGAGGGAAAAAGGCCGGAGTCGACCTGAGCATTCCTCGGCCAATGGCCGAGGTCGACTAGAAGCCAAGGAGTCGCAAGGTCGTGCGAAGCCAAAGGCCAGATTCGACAGGTATACACCACTAACAGCTTCGCTTGAACAGGTCTTGGCTGCATTACAGGACACGAATCTGTTGAAACGCCTAGAAAAGTTGAGATCAGATCCCGACAGGAGGAACAGAAACAAATATTGCATGTTCCACGAAGATCACGACCATACGACCCGAGAGTGGATCCAGTTACGAGATGAGATAGAAACCCTAATCCGAGAGGGTTACTTGAAGGAGTTTGTAGGACATGACAGGGGGAAGAGGCCGGTGCAGACAAAGCCAGACAAGGGAGGCAATAACCCACCCCTCGAGATACGGACAATTTTAGGAGGACCATCCGTAGGAGAGTCAGGCAGAAAGCAGAAGGCTGCAATCCGAGAGACAAGGCAAGAGCCTGGAGAGCAAGGTATGTACTTGCTCCTACTCGATGAAAACTCACAAAAATTAGAGTTTACAGAGAATGAGGCCGTGGGGATACGCCATCCACACAACGACGCACTGGTGGTCACCCTAACGATTGCCAACGCAAAAGTTCATCGAATCCTCATTGATGGAGGGAGTTCCGCTGATGTTCTCTCAACCACAGCATTCGACGCCATGAGGCTGGGAAGCGATCGGCTGAGGCCAAGCCTCACGCCGCTGGTGGGGTTTGGCGGAGAAAAAGTAAGCCCAAGAAGAAGCATTGAGCTGCCAGTGACGTTTGAGGAAGGACCGTAGACAGTAACGAGGATGATCAACTTCTTGGTGGTAGACTGCGTCCCGACATATAACGCCATCTTGGGACGACCCACCCTACATGGACTCAAAGCTGTAGCTTCGACCTACCACCAAGTCCTGAAATTCCCAACTGAAGAAGGTGTAGGAGCAGTGTATGGCGAGCAGAAAATGTCGAGGGAATGCTACTTTATGGCACTTAAGAACGTCGACAGAAAGGTCCAAGCGACGACAGCCCCAGGAGATGGCCGAGGCCGAGCAGTTGAAGGGACAATTTTTCCCCTCCCAATGGAGCATTAATTTATTTTTTATTATGTTTTCCAGTCCGCCAGGACCATGTTCAGCTTTCGTTATGTTTAGAATGTAATCAATTGATTAGTTTGAAATAAAGAATTTTGTTTCGTAAGTTTACAACGCTTGAAGAGAGGCCCGTGAACTTTCTAGGCCTCCCCAAGTTTTTTCCAAAAGAGTGTACGCACCCCTGGGATGACCACGATGCTTGAAGAGAGGCCCGAGAACTTCCTAGACCTCCCCAAGCTTTTTCCCCAGAAGAGTGTAAGCACCCCTGGGATGAACACGATGCTTGAAGAGAGGCTCGGGAACTTCCTAGGCCTCCCCAAGCTTTTTCCCCCAGAAGAGTGTACGCACCCCTGGGATGATCACGACGCTTGAAGAGAGGGTTGGAAACTTCCTAGGCCTCCCCAAGCACTTTTTTCCCCAGAAGAGTGTACACACCCCTGAGATGATCACGACGCTTGAAGAGAGGCACGAGAACTTCCCAAGCCTCCCCAAGCACCCTTTCCCCAGAAGAGTGTACGCACCCCTGGGATGATCACGACGCTTGAAGAGAGGCACGAGAACTTCCCAAGCCTCCCCAAGCACCCTTTCCCCAGAAGAGTGTACGCACCCCTAGGACGATCATGACGCTTGTAGAGAGGCTTGGGAACTTCCTAGGCCTCCCCAAGCACTTTTTTCCCAAAAGAGTGTACGCACCCTTGGGACGGCTGTGCAGAGGAGATGCTCGGCCTCATGCCGAGGCCGAGGCCGAGCACCCCGACTCCTATGGCCAATCTCGAGAGTGTACACTCTTTTTTCCCAAAAGAGTGTACGCACCCTTGGGACGGCTGTGCAGAGGAGATGCTCGGCCTCATGCCGAGGCCGAGGCCGAGCACCCCGACTCCTATGGCCAATCTCGAGAGTGTGTGCAGTGAGGATTCGGCGGGATTTCCGACGCATCGTGAGTGTTAAGGAATACAGGGAGGTCCCCATCCGTAAGACGAAATAGCGTGCGAATCCAAGCGATGATGCACGCGAGGGGGCGGTGGAGAGAACCGGGCTCGGCCTCATACCAAAGCCGTAGCCGACCACCCAAATCCCGAGGCTAAGCCTTGACCCTAGAGGACCAGGCATGAGGTTAGTTTTCCTTACTAAAAAAAATGCAATTCTTGAAAATCGAAAGCACATTTTGAGTGGGGGCTGGGAGTCAGGGTAGGCTAAGGCCAAAGCTAGGGTCGTTATATCCCGTTGTATGATTTTTTGCATATGATGGTTGGTTGCGAGATTTGTTTTGGTTGGCTTTGCTCCTTTTTTGTTGTGTTGTTGTTTGTTTGGAAATAAGGTTATTCTGTGAATTATAGTGCAAAGTAGAAAAGGTGATTTCTCATTCATTAAGAAAGGGAAATAACAAGCGCAAAGGAACGAAGTTCAAGAAAGCAGAACTAAAAAGTACACATCATCAGAAAAATCATCAGAAAAATTAACAAGGCATCCAGATTAGTCAGTGGTGGTCATCTCCAGAAAAATCCATCTCCTCGCGTCCGCTTGATGAGCTCTCTGAAGCTGGATAAGAGTTGGGATCAGCGATCATAGCAGACATTTTGGTTTTCAGGATGGATCGGTCCATGTCAGGGAAGTGCTTCCGCATCTGCCGAACAGCCCATGTCGCTTTATCCTCCCACATTTGATTGTTGGTAAGGATGTAATCCTTTGTCTTCCGATACTGCTCGGCGAGGTATTTGGCATCAGATAGGTGGGCCCGAGCTTCAGCCAACTGGGCTTTGGTTTTATCCCAGCCCATTTTGTGGAACTCGAGGTCGGCCTTGACTTCTTCAAGTAAGCGGTTGGCGTGATCGAGGCTGTTCTGAGCTTGGACTAGCTCTCGCCTCGGGACGCTGTTCGACTGCAGCTCGTTGATTTTGTTTGTCAAACTCATGGCAGAGACTGTGACTTTGGTGAAGGCCTGTAAGAAGAAGTGAGACTGGGTAAGGGATCGTTCCAAGAGGAAAAGAGACAACCAAGTCAAGGACAGGTGCGAATATCCTACCTCGTGGAGATGGCGGTGGACGGATTGGAGACTTTCTGCTGGGTCATCGTAGCCTAGTTCTCCCTCAAGTTTGTGAGATTGCAAGCCCTGCCAGCAACGGAGGTCATGGGCCAGCATGTCCACCGGGTTCCCCGTACCAGAATAATCTTTCGGAAGGATGCAGACAGGGAAGGAAGTGCCCTCCTCTCTGATGGGAGAAGGGGCGACCGGTGGACGATGGTGTGATGATCTCCTCAGGCCCGTAGTGGAGAAGTGGGCTACAAAGAAGTGAGCATCGGACTCGTCCTCAGTTAAGTCAGTGATATTCGCTTGGGAGGTGCCGGCCAGGCCCATGTTCTTCTTGGGCTTGCGGCTCTTGTTAAAGATTAGGCGTGGAGGCATTGCTGGGAACAAAGAAAGAAGAGGTGGAGTCAGTAGTGCAGCAAGATTGAATAAAAAAAGAGAAAAAAACATCAGCGGGGCAGTGAAGAGAAACTTACTTGAAAGAGGGCGAGCGAGCCTGAGAAATACAAGGTTTTCCTAGTTAACGAGGTCGGGACCGTAGCGATGGCAAAATGTGATCTGTTGTACCACCTCAGTGAACAGGCGGGCTTCGGCAGTCCGACGGGCCTTTCGAGGAATTGGGCAAGAGAAAGATATGGAAGGTGAGTTAGAGGAATTGGACAAAACAATAAATGTGCAAATACTCACCATATTTTCGAAAAGATGTAGAAACAGCGTAATGGCTACCATCTGGGTTTCGCTCTAGCCAATTTCCCCTAACAAAAAACCACCCACTCCTCCAATTTTTTACAGACGTCGGAGTGTTGTCAATAGTTCCCTTTTTGGCATTGATATAATAAAACAAGCGGCCTAAGTTGGGACTTCGACTAATAGAGTATAAAGAAAAGAAAATATCTGGATCCATGGTTGCAGTTGGGTTGCCATATGCCCACAGTAGAATGCAGCCAATGAGGTGAGTCCACCCATTGGGTACAATTTGGGCGCCAATCTGGGCGGGGGCTAGCCCAGTGATTGTCAGAAAATGTTGAAGGAGTAAAGGTAGGGGTAGACGGACCCCGAATTTGAACATGACCCTATAAAAAGCTACCTCGCCTACAGAAGGGTGAGAAAAGCTTTCATTCGGTTTTGGGACCCTCATGTGCACATCGTCAGGAACGCCATACTCGTACCGAAGGCGCTCCAATTGAGCCTCAGTCACCGAGGATGACGTAACTGAAGGAGGTGCCCGAGGCCCGGTGTCCTTCGCTTCCTCAGCTTCTGATAGCTCTTAGAAATAAGAGCTATTGGTTCTCTTTTAGGCTTAAAAACTCTACTCTTTGATGTGTTTGAGCTTTGGTTTTTGCTTGAAAATGAGTATTCTTTGATGAACATTTTTTACATATCAATAGGCAAGGCTTGAACTAAATTTGGTGCAGATTTCTTATGTTTAAGCTGATTTTTCTGGTATAGGGGCACTCAGGTTTTGCTGCAGCAACTGATTTCACAAGCAGAAGGCAGAAAGTCTGGGTAATAAAATTCTGCACGTGCCAAATCCGTGTAAGCCTTCATTAATTGAGCTGGCAGCCATGTGGAGCTGATTTGTCCCATCTCAACCAATTGGGGAAGGTCCATGTGGAGTTATATGTCTAATCAGCCCTGAATTCAATGAAAAGAGAGGGTATAAATGTTCTTTTGCCCAAAAAGAATGAAGAATTAAGTTGGAGAAGTTGACCTAGGAGTTGCTGCTGTCATTGAAGGGGAAAAAGGACAAGGAGGCTGCTGTTTGGAGGAATTTCCAGCTTGGGAAAGCTGGAATCTACCTTGGAAGCTTCTTTTCTTCATCCTTTTTCTCTTATTCTTCCTTCTTCTAGTGTTTAGTTTGTATTTAAGGTTGTAATTATGAATGGTATGGTAGTTCACTGCTGTATTTTCATTATTTTCACCTTGAACATGAGCTAAATCCTCTTAGGTGAGGATTAGGGTGCTTAAACTTGAACTTGTTGTTTGTTTTAGTGGAACTTTATATATTGCAAATTAAAGTAAAGTGTTCTTCATGCTTAAAGCTAGAATTTCGTTTGGCCAACCATTTTCTAGCATTGTTATTTAGTGTTTGGGAAAACAATAGATAACCGACTACTTTGCTTTACCTTAGTCTTTAATGATCATGAAAATGAGTGGGTATTTAGGGATAAATAACCACCTAAGGCACTAAATCAGTTAAGCTAAAAAGAAGGGGTTAAATGGGAGTTTAATCACCCTACCTATAGGAGAATTGGAAAATTCCCGTAGAAAATACTGGGTGAGTTGTAAATTTAGAGTTCTGCTGCAGCAAACAACCTGTGAGAGTGGACAGCCCCTAATCTGAACCTTACCTTCTCTGTGCTAATCTGCTGTTTTTATTGAATTTTACTTGAGTCCTTATCATTTTAAGCTTGTTTACCATTTTAATCTCTTGCACTTAGTTAAGAAAAAAAAATATTTGGTTCTTTGTTACTTTGAATTTCATTGAAAATAGGCTTAAGAATAGTGATTTTCGTGCATCAATCCCTGTGGAGAACGATATAAAAATACTTATCACTTGCTGCTGATCGTGTGCACTTGCACGTGTGTTTGTGAGTTTTTCTTGCATATTTAGAATCACTTTGCACAAGGCAACAGCTTCCTCAGCGTTTTCCTCCCCCTCCGAGTAAGGAGACTCATCATAAAAACTTGAACCGCTCTCAAAATGAAAATCGGTATGAACAGATTCCTCACTCGTCATGACAAAGGAAAACAATTCAAAATGGACAAAAAGCAAAAGAGAAAACGAAAATCTGCTACCTTGGAGAGAGGAGAGGAAGTTGGTGAGGAGAATGAGAGTGAAGGGGCTATTTATAAAGCCAAGATAGAGGGAAAAGCTGAGGGTAAGTTCGAATTTCAAATTCGAAATTCAAAAAAAAAAAAAGGTGATGGGACAAAGCGTGCTAGGCCTGCCACGGCAGGCCTAGCCTGCTCGGCCTCGGCCAAAGGCTTTGGCAGCAGGTACCTGCCACGCCAGGCACGCGCCTGGGGAGGCAGCAGGGGGCTGACCGAGGCGGTCAGCCCTGCTTTTTCGTCTTCCTCATTTTGTCTTTTTTGCCCAACAAGATTCTCATGGGATTCCAACATCCCAAATTCCGAGGTTGGTTCTTAACCAACTAGGGAGCTCCTTTGGAAAAGTTTGTTGTGATGACCCAATTTTTGTGCCCCACAAAATCATAACCAAATGGTTACACGTCAAATGGCAAGGCGCAGAAGAACCTTTTTATCTTGTACATATGCTTTTATTGTAGGTGAAGTTTCTAACTTCCTACTCTCCATTGGAAACCAAGAAAGGCCCATGAACTCCAATAGAGAGTGGAGGCTTAATGTTATGGGCAAAATCGCTCAGTGATGTTTTATGCAGGATGGGCCTGAGTTGGCTGGGCCCGAGGTCGAAAGAGGCCAGGCCGACGAAGTAAAGAGTCGGAACACCATCCGGCCCACGAAGACCACGCTCGGCCTCGGCCCAAGGGAGAGGCCGAGCGTGAGGTCAGCCTCGACCCATTGCCGAGGCCGACCAGGGCCAAAGGCCCGATGATTTCTAGGAGCTTGGCACGAGAGAAAACCCTAAGGGGATCCTATAAAAGGGGCACACCACACGTAGTCAGGTAGGCAAATAATCAGTCCCTAAATACATTCTACGTGTTTTCCGGCCAAGGCTAACTTAAGCATCGGAGTGTGTGTGGTCTACACCACACCGGTGTGCAGCGTTTGCTCGTCTCGCAGGTCACGTCTTTCCCGCTCGTTAACAAATTCACTGTTGATCGTCACGTGGAGTGAATGGCAAATTCCTAAGCGAAATTTGACCATCAACAACAAGTATTTTTTTTTTACAACACGTGGGATTCAAATCATAGACCTCATGGTCATCAGAACAATTTTATGTCAGTTGAGTTAAGCTCTTGTTAGCATTGTCACAACTAATTTGGAGCAAGTAGAAAGATGAGCTAAACTTTTGTTGGCATTGTCACAATTAATTTGGAGCAAGTAGAAAGATGAGTATAATTTATTAGTGGTTAATAATCGAAAAAATTATCATTTTGGTTACTATGACTTTAGTTATAAATTCACTTGCTTCTAGAGGTTTTAAAAAATGTGCACTTCCTGTATATTTTAAATTTTCTTTATCTTTTAAAGAAGTTAAAACATATATGTAAGAGAGGTTAAAAGTTTACCATTAAATTACTTATATTTTTTTTTATTAAATTTCTTGATCTAAAAAAATCTTATAATACTTCTCTCAACAAACAAAATCCCAATATTCTTTTCTCTATGCTTTCTCATATTTCTCTCTCCCACCGTTTTATTTTGTAAAGTATTTAATAGAAACTCGACAAAGGCATGTATTTTGTGATAGCACCCAAGTAGTATATTAACTACCCAATAGGATCACCTCCAAGACAATCAACCAATCAATAGTGCTCCAAAAACACCACTAATAAATTACCAATTAATCACCAAAAAAACAACCAACCACGGACAACAATCAATCATAAAATTCAGAATACTAAAAATGCAAGAACATACACGATTTATACGTGGAAAACCCCTTTGATGTGAAGAGTAAAAACCACGGGACTTGTGAGGAGTCCACCCTTGTCACCTTCTCTTATTATGATAAAATTGAGGGAAAAAGAATTCAAATCAGTCATACAAATATTCACAACCCACCAATACTTTCATACCTAAGAGATCAACACAAAAGAGATAAAGAAGATCATAAAAACATCTCTAGTTTTACAGGTTCTGTCCAGCAGCGATTACGAACAAAACAGAGCTCAAAAGACGATCTAACCGTTCAAAACGAGGCTCTATGTGTCCCCAAGGCTGACCAAATTTCAGTAAAATCCAACGGTTAAAACTCCGGCAATCGACAACTTTGTGAACGTTGTCGTTGAAAATCCGAACTGCACTGCTCCCCCTGCTTCTCCCCGTTTTTCTGTGTATTTTTCTGTATTTTTTCTTTCAGTCGTCTTCCTTAGGTCATCCCATATCAAAGGAAAAAAACCCCTAGGCTTACAAGACAAACCCACTCATTTAACCCCAATTGGGCTAAACACATGTCCCGACATATTGGGCTCATAAACACAAGTTTAAATACAAACTCTTGCTTGTGCAACAAGTGGGCTGGACACCCACAACATTTTGTTCAATAACACGATGAGGACAATAGCTTAATGGCAGGGATAACTTCTTTTTTTTTTTTTTAAGTACAACAACATCTGGGGTGGGGGATTCGAAACTTTGACTTCTTGGTTGGATACATGCCAATTACCGCTGAGGCTTTGATGAAAATTTTTCCTTTTACTTTTCTTAGTTATAGAATATAATATTACAAAAATTAGGAGCGGGAGATTTTTTTTTTTTTTTTTTGACAATAGGAGCGGGAAATTTTAACCTTAAGACTAATTATGAGAAAATTTATGAAAATCAATCCTCAACCTCCTCATTCATCGATAGGTATCTCCCACCAACCACCGCTACATTTTTTAGAATTAGGAGAGAAGAAAAAGAGAAGAGAGATTTTTTTTCAAAAAAAAAAAAAATTAAATAGTTGTCAAATTTTTATGATGACAATTATCATATACCTACCAATACGTGTAGGTAAAGTATTTTTTTTTATTAATTAATACATTAATTAGTTGAGCCATGTTTGAATTCAAAACAACAATTAAACTAATTTGAAACCGATTAAAAACAAAAACATCATAATAATTAAGAGATTAAAATAATGGATCAAAATAGGATTTACATATATATATTTTAAGAAAAATAACATTATGTTTGAAAAGACAAAATCATATATAAAAGTCCAAGAGGTCAAATGTTCGAATCTCCATCCCAAATGTTGATGTAAAAAAAAAAAAAAAAAACCCAACGAAATTGGAAAAGCAAAGGGCTTCCAACCTCATATATAATAGATTAATTTATCTTTACAACAGTCTCTCCTTCTAGAAAAAGTTTGAAACAAACTAAAGAGAGTTTAATAATGAAATCAATTTGTGAAAAGGGACAATGGTTGATTAGGATATATATTATTCAGTCAAAATTCATACTCCATAGATATATCCCTTCAATATCATTGACTATGAAACAACAATTTTCAAATGTTTTTCTTCTAGACCTTAAGTCAAAATTTCCACACTCTATATTTACTAAACTAAGAGAGAAAACCATGAAAAACAAAAATTTGGAATATAATTAAATGTTTGGTAGTTTATTCAATAAAAGTATCTTTAAAAAATAAAGGTCTAAACCAAGATGATTATAATTATGTAAGAAAAAAATCATTTAAAAAATTCTTCCTTCTCAAGATAAAGGAATTAATTTTCTTCCAAAAAAGGAAAAAAAAATTAATAGGGTTAAGTCTAAATTCTAATCTTGGATTTAAAGATTTACTTTTAATTTCATAAAAGAAAAATGTGTCTGGTATCAATCTTTCCTATGAATTAAATGTGTAGATGACCCATTTGAAGAGACCCAAATGAAAAGTGTCATACATTTTCAATTTAAGATTACATGTCATTTTACTTATGTCATTATTCTAGCAAAATTATCATTTTACTCTTTATATGAAAACACATTTTTTCTCTTTTCTCGTTTCTCTCTCTTGTTTCTCCCTCAATTTTTTTCTTCTCTTTTTTTCTCCTTTTATTTTCTCTCTCCATAGAGCTCACAACGAGACCAAGAGGTTGGAGCGAGAGCTAGAGTAGAGACATTAAGGAGAGAAATTAGAGAGAATGAGATTGGAGAACAAGAAATTGAAGAGCGAGAACTAAGAGAGAGCGAGATTGGAGAGGGAGAGATTGAAGACAGAACAATAGGTTAGAGAGAGAGAAAATAGAGAAAAAGCGAGATATTAGAGAGAGAGATTGGAGGGAGAAATTAGAGAGAGAAATTGGAGAGAGAGCGAGGTTAGAGTAGAGAGTAATTTTACTAAGATGCTGACGCAAGCAAAATGTCGTATAACCTTACATTGAAGAAGTAGGACATTTATCATTTCCGTCTATTTAAATGGGTCATCAAAAAAAAAACTTTTTTTTTTTTTTTTTTTTTTTGGAAAAAAGGATAGGTCTACTTTTGTTTTCAAGTTTGCGTTGCTTTATGGCTGATGTATAAAATGCATAATATTTTTATTGAAAATAGAAATAAAATTGATATATATGTTCAACTACTTCTTTTAAAATGGTATTTTTCGAAAATAATGCATCTAAAGAAAATATTAACAATTATTGGAATTTGTTGACCGGCCTTGTTTCTAGCGCCACGTGTAGCTTAACAATATGATTGATAATATTGCTATAATCTCAATATACTTTGACCGTAAATTTTAAAAATATAAATATAAATAAATAAATCAACAGATGCTTTTGAGAGATAGAGAGAAAAAAAAAATGAAAAGTAACCAAAATCAAAGGCGCCAAACAAGGCACGTTGTGTTTAATATTAATGTGTAAACTATATATATATATATATATTTCCTTTGAGTACAATGTGTTGAATGAGATTTGATGCTAGGTACACAAATTCATATTAGAGGAAATTATAAGTTTAGTCCTTGAAATTTTACATCTGCATCTATATAGTTCCTGAACTTTAAAAAATGTTTACTAGGTTTTTGGATTTTCAATTTTGTATCTAAATTGATCACAAGAATTTCAATTTTATATCCAATAGGTCTTTGACATATTCAAAATCTTTAAAAATTAAATGTTCTACTAGACATAAAATTTAGTTGTGTCTAATAAGTTATTGATCTATTAAACATATTTTTAAAATTAATATATTTATTAATGACGAAATTGAAAGGGTAAAGAGTTTCAAATAGATACAAAATTAAATTTGAAAATATAAATATATATACTGCAAAATTTAAAAATGGAAAATTAAAATAGTATATAGGAAGAAAGAAACAAATTAAATTGAATTGGCGTATGTATAAGTAAAAACCGAAAATTAAATAAAAAACTAAGTTAACAAAGATTCAAACCAAGGTAGTGTTGGGTTTTATGCCCTAAAACTCGTAAATAGTAAATGAAACAAATTAATTAACCTCAATAAATTGTTATTTGAGTGATTCAGTAATTTGTTATTGAATGCTCGATTTTTACATTAATTAACCCTAAAATCCAATAAACTAAGATCCAAGGTTGTTTAAATGAAACTTGGACTAGTATGTGGGGACATACGGGGATCAGTGTTCAAGTAACAACCTAAATGGTCTATAGTATAAGGATAAAGCTGGGTACCTTATCCTAGCTACACTATGTGATACGACCCGCTTTGTATTCGATACAGATGCAATGACCCAAAATATCCTTGTAAGAGACATGCAGTGAGGGTTTCCAATGCAATGGAATAGTAACCACTAGATGTAACACCGCTTACTAGTTTAAGTTTCTATTTCAATAGGATGACCTAGGTAATTCCATCTGAATCCTGAGTTTGTTATGAACCCCTTTTCAAGAGGGATTGTCCTTAGATTTATATGGGTGAGAGTGGCCAGTTTGCCGACTCAATAAGCCTACCATTTCAGGGGCAAGACCGAGTGTGAGCTGGGAACCTAACAGTACAAGATGAAATTCACTCATTCCCCTATTGGGGTAAGTAGATGTGTGTTCCCTTAAGGACTGATTCTGGATCTTGAACAAAGGTGCGCCGTCCTTTCCTGGCCCGAGAGAAACTCATGTTTAGTGGTTGGACCCTAAATAACTTGTTCATTAGAGGGATCAGTGGTACTTAAGGATCCAGAGGTAACCCAGGGGTAAAATGGTAATTTGACCCAACTGGTGTTACGAACATTCGTGAAGGATTGACTTACCGGTATAGTCGATATCCATGGACACAGAAATATTCTACAATGAGAAGAGTGCAACTATGGTCTTTAGTGGAGTGACCCATAGTTAACGAAGGTTGATTAACTTGGTTAATGAGTTTAGCCAATTAATCTTGTATCGTTGGAGCTTTTGATTTGTTGGTCCATTAGGTCCACATGCTAGCTCGTAAAGGGTTCTGAGATTAATTAGTCTTGAATAGAATTTGAAGAATTCAAATTCATTAAGGGAATTTTAGTTAATTGTATTTGATACAATTAATATAATGTATGAAGATACATTATAATATAAGTTTAATTATTGAATTAAACTTTATAATAATAAAATTAATTTTGGATGTGATTCAAAATTAATTAATGAGAGAATTAAATATTTGAAGCAGTTCAAATATTAAATATGAAAAAACTATAGTATATGGGAGAATTATTTGAATTTGATTCAAATGGAAAATTAATTAAATATTTGATATTTAATTAAAGAATTAATTAATTGGAGAATTAATTTAATTTAATTTAATTTAATATGATTTAATTAAATTAATGTTATGATTTATCATTAATGTACATTGGATGCACATTAAAACTATATGTTAAAAGAGAGAAATGTATTCTATTTAAAAAAAAAAAAAAAGACAGAAATGTATATTTGAATACTATTCAAATATGAATCTAATTAAATATGAGATATTTAATTTAACAATTAATTAATTATAAATTAATGAATTGATTAATTTAATTTAATTTAATATGATTAAATTAAATTGAATTAATATTATAGGTTATGTGATAGATATCATTTTGAATATGATTCAAATAAATGATAAAATCAATTGAATATGATTTAATTGATTGTTTAATTAATTAATGTAATTAAATAAATTAATTTTAATTTTAATTTAATTTTGAATTAAATTAATATTAAAATAAAAATAGATGGTGAATAACTGAAAGTTTTTTTTTCTCGTGTAACCTCAGCCCCATTATCCCCACGCTCTCTCTCAACTAACAGATATCTCCCATTTTTTTTCTCTCGGAGTGCGTAACTAACAGAGGAGATTTTTCTCCTCTCACAAAAAATCTCACAGCAACTCCTTGCTGAAAAATAATTCCCTTCCAAGATATTGGATTCCCACCAGCCAAGTCACAAAAACACAGAGTCATAGTGGGTGTATGTTTTTTGTGGTGTTCATTGGAGTAACCATTGTACGTGAAAATTGACGAGGAGCATTGTGCAAAGTATAATTGGTCTTGATTGACAAGTAAGTCTTCTCAAATCTCTGAATAGTTTAGAGATTAGTATGCATGCTTAATATAAGATTTAATTTTAGAACTGTTTTAGATTTTTTGCCCAATGTATCGGTATTTTAATTGATTACAATTAATTCACGAACGATTAACTTCGCTTCCGCTTGGGATTCAATCCCTTCAGGTAGGACCTTTTTTGTTTTTTTTTTTCTTTTGAAATAAATACTTCATTAAAAACACTCAACCAACACCATCATTTACAGTTAACGCTATTACAAACCAAGGGGGGATACTCTCATCCCTACCATTCGTTCTTTCTTCCATAACAAAAGAAGAACAATAAAAAAAAAAAAAAATCTCATGATCAGCTGCTGTACAAGCAACTTTTTGGACCAAAAGATTGTTGGACCTCATGCATTTATCGAAGGAGATGATCTCTCCCCTAGCCAAATTTTTGATCGAATCCCCGACCAACTCTACTTCAGATAGGTTTTCTTCCTCACCTTTGATCGCTTTCACAATGCCGAGGGAATCAGATTCCACAATCAGGGGCAGTCTGAAACCTATCCCTTCTTCGTTGGTTAAATACAAGTAAGGCTTAAGTCCCTCGAGAATCGTTTGCCCTTCAAGAGACTTAATTGACCATTTTTATCAACTTGATTGCAGCCCGCCCCGATCAAAGATCCAGAGAAGTCACAAATTGCCCACCCCAGACTTCCTTTCTTACTAGTCTCGATCCACAATGCGTTTGAGTTGAGCTTCCACCATCCCAATTCCTGCGGTCTCCAAAGAGGGTGACTCATCAGGCTCTTCATTGGAGCAGATTTCAAGTAATTCTTAGCACCTTTATTAAATTCCTCAAGCAAATTAGAAATAGATCTGTTGATCTGGTCCATAGTTGGTTTTTTATTGTTGATTTTGCAATTATTTCTCACATTTCATAACATTCATAAAACGATCGATGCCTTGGTTAGCTCCTCAATGCTCATCTTCTCATGCATTCGCCAATAATCCACGACTTTCCAGTTGTCCCTGTGGCAAGAAAATAGGTTCCATGAGTTAGGAAGAAAGGTTTTCCAAACTTTTTTAGCTACCCTGCAATTAAAAAAGATGTGCTTCGTTGTTTCAACCTTGCCCATGCAAAGGCAACAACACAAGATTAGAATTAATTCCTTTGTTAACTATGTTGTAGTTAGTGGGTATTGCAATATTAATGATCTTCCACAAGGTAATATTAGCCCTAGGGTAGATCTTCAAGTTCCACAAAGCCTTCCACATAGACATTGATATGCCATTGTTCGAGCCCGTCGCTTCATCCTTAGAGCTAAAGTTAACCGCTAGATTGTAAGCACTCTTCATTGTAAAAATCCCTTTAGAGTCTGGGTTCTAGATGATCTCATCATGAGTCGTTGAATTGTGTCGAGGGATGCTTAGAATTATCCCGCTTCTTATTTGATAAAAGCCTACCCATTGTTGTCCAGAAGGCCTGACACTCTTTTGCCCTTAAAACTCTCCTTGACCCATACTGGAAAGCAATTGCCACTATTACTTATCCAAGGGTCATGATCTATGAATATTTGACTACCATCACCTACCCTTCATCTCATCCCTTCTTTGAAAAAGGATCTCCCCCAAAAAATACTCCACCAAGTGAGGGACGTGTTAAAACCAAGGGGTGCCTTATTAAGGAAATCCCCATCCTTGAAATACCTGCACTTTAACACTCTAGCCATTAAGCTATAAGAATTTTTTTTATTATCCTTCAGTTTTGCTGAGCGAGCATTGCCTTATTGAACAGATTTAAATCTCTAAAGCCTAACCCTCCTCGAAACTTGCTCGTACTCATATTCTTCCAGCTCTTCCAGTGCGTCTTCCTTTTTAATTTCGATGAACCCTACCAGAAACAGGCACAAGATTTGTTGATCTCATCATAAATGATCTTTGGAATCTTGAAACAACTCAGTATATAAGTAGGAATCACTTGCACAATGGCTTTTATCAAGATTTCCTTGCCTCCTAACGAGAACAACTTCCCCTTCCATCCCTGAAGAACTTTCCAACTCTCTCTCTTAGCCTCCTAAACATCGCTTGCTTGTTCTTTCCTAATTGCGCTAGCGACCTTAGGTGACCTAGAAAGTTTGCCTTCTTGACTCCCAGCTCCTTACTCAACTCCTCTGCTTTTTTTTGGTCAACATTCGTATTAACCATGCACACAGATTTCTCCAAGTTAACCATTTGACCGGTGGCTTGCTCATATGTCTCCAACACAATCTTTATCCTCCTACACTCTGTCAAGTTCGCTTTAAAGTGTGCATTTGGTGTGACATCAGGAAAATTCCTTGGGTTCATTGTAAGGCATCAAGGAATTGAAATTAATCAATAAAAAATCGATTTTATTTAGAAAATGCCAAGCCCAAGAAACCTACGTGAATTGAGAAGTCTCTTGGGTCGTTTGGCCTACATTAGAAGATTTATATCCAACCTCGCTGGTCGATGTCAAACCTTTCAAAGATTGATGAGAAAGAATGCAAGTTTTGAGTGGGATGATACATGTCAGAATGCTTTGGACAGTATAAAAAAGTACTTACTTAATCCCCTTGTTTTAGGTGCCCCTAAGGCAGAAAAGCCAGTGATCTTATATATTGTTGCACATGATAGATCTGTTGTAGCGCTATTGGCACAAGAAAGAGAAAACCACAAAGAACAGACCCTTTATTACTTAAGTAGGACAGGAGCTGGGCTAAATTACTCTCTAATTGAGAAGATGCGTCTCGCCCTTTTCTTTGCTATTGATAAACTAAGACATTATATGCAAACCTTCACTATACATCTAGTGGCAACAGTCGATCCTATCAAATATATTCTATCTAGGCCTATCATTTCTGGACGTCTAGTTAAATGGGCAATCATACTTCAACAACATGACATTGTGTACGTGCCCCAAAAAGCAGTAAAAGGGTAGGCATTGGCAGACTTCTTAGCCAATCATTCGATCCCATCAGACTGGAAATTATGCGAAGATTTGTCTAATGAAGAGGTATTATATATTGAAATTATGGAACCCTGGACCATGTACTACGATGGTGCAGCACGGAGAAGTGGGGCAGGAGTTGCCATTGTTTTCATTTCACCTGAGAAACACATGTTGCCCTATAGCTTCACACTTAATGAATTATGCTCAAATAACGTTGCTGAATATCAGGCACTTATCATTGGCCTACAAATGACTTTCGAATTCGGAATAAAGTACATCGAAGTCTATGGCGATTCAAAATTGATAATAAATCAAATATTACTCCAATATGATGTAAAGCATGAGGATTTAAAACCCTACTTCGAGTATGCAATACACTTACTGGAGAAGTTTGATAACATAATACTATAGCACGTCCCAAGATCAGAAAACAAGAAAGCAGATGCGTTAGCGAACTTAGCTACTGCCTACAATTTCATATGATGTAGCTATAATCGTTTCTCTCTATCAGAAATGGATTGTTCCATCAAATGCACATCAGTGTGAAGAAGTCTATGTGACATCGACTTATGAAATCAAAGAAGAAGATTGGCGGCAACCTATCATAGACTACTTGCAATATGGAAAGTTTCCCACTGACCTTCGACATAAAGCTGAGATACGAAGAAAGACTGCCCAATTTGTCTACTATAAGAATAATCTTTATCGTCGTTCGTATAAAGGCCTTTTTCTTCGATGTTTGGGAAATGAAGAATCTAAAAAAGCATTGGAAGAGGCACATTCGGGCATTTGTGGTGCTCATCAGTCCAAACCAAAGTTGCAGTTCTAGTTAAAAAGAATGGAATATTATTAGCCTACAATGATTCAAGACTCAAACCAGTACGCCAAGAAATGCAAAGCTTGCCAGTTTCATGCCAATTTCATACATCAGCCACTAGAGCCTCTTCACCCGACTATAGCTTCATGGCCTTTTGAAGCTTGGGGACTTGACCTCGTTGTCCCTATAACACCTAAGTCCTCGGTATGACATTCTTACATCCTTGCAGGGACAGATTACTTCTCAAGATGGGTTAAAGCTGTCGCGATTAAAAGAGGCCAATAAAGAAAACATTGTGGATTTCATCCAAACTCATATCATCTATCGATATGGCATCCCTCATCGTATCCTGACAGATAATGGAAGGCAATTCTCCAATGGCCTGATGGACAAGTTGTTTGAGAAGTTTAACTTCAAGCAATGCAAGTCCTCTATGTACACGCTACAACAAATGAATTGGCGGAAGCATTCAATAAAACACTCTGTAACTTATTGAAGAAAGTTGTCTCCAAGACGAAGAGAGACTGGCAGGAAAAGATTGGTGAGGTGTTCTGGGCTCATCGAACTACTACAGGGGTCACACCTTATTCCTTCGTTTATGGAGTAGAATATGTACTCCCACTAGAAAGAGAGATTCCATCACAAAGGATGGTCGTACAAGAAGGGTTGATAACTGAAGATAATGCAAGGTTGCGCCTTCAAGAACTAGAAGCACTTGACGAAAGAAGATTAGAGACTGAACAAGCAATGAAATGTTACCAAGCACAGATGTCTAAAGCCTTTGAGAAGAATGTGAAGCTTCGATCATTTCAAGTTGGTGATCTGTTACTCTCTGTTCGAAGACCCATCATCACGACACGACACAGGGAACAAATTCACACCTAAATGGGATGGACCCTACGTCGTCAAAGAAGTCTACACAAACGGAGCATAAAAAATCGTGGATAAAGACGAATTAAGAATAGGCCCGATAAATGGAAAATTTCTTTAAAAAATTTATGCATGAAATGTAACACTCCTTATCGCAAGAGTCTAAACTACATGATGCTCTTGGCCCGCATGAGCTTAAAAGGTGAACGACCCAAAAAAAAAATAAAGTCTTTTTCCACTTGATCTACGTTATGACTTGACCACTTTTCATTCGAAGGGTATGTAGGCATCTTAAGAAAAAAAACTTAAGTTCGGTCAAAGCAATAAAAAAATAACTTTCGTGCGAGAAATAGAATTCTAGAACTTTATTATAACATAAATGAAGAAAATACAGATGCTCAATACAATGAATAGAAAGAATGTCTAAAATTGGAAAGCTTTTCTGACTCAACCTCTGCAGTTTTCAATTTGGCCTATAATTCTGCAACCTTAGCCTTTAATTCTGCAACCTCTAAGACAGAGCAAGCAAGTCGTTTCTAAAGTACATCATTCTCCTCAGCAACACAACTTTCAACAGATAAGGCCTTTTTTAAGTGGAGCTTCTTTTTCTCAATTGGCTATCTCTAATATGTGGAGTTAGGTAAGCAGAGAGTGAAGATTGCATTTCGAGATATTCTCTCACCTTCTGGAAGTAACCACCGACAAACTCTTGTAGAGGCGCCAAGTTATTTGTGCTAGCTTCAGCCATTGCACCAAATATTTTTCAGCGTCTCCTGCTCAAGGTCACCAACGTGTTCAAAAGAGGTACTTAAGATCTTGCCGTGAATGCTTTGTTGGGTTTTATGCCCTAAAACTTGTAGATAGTAAATGTACTTTTGACCGAACATTAATAAAAGTAATGTATTATTCATTTATCTATATTTGTATTATATCTTGTCTTATCAACCCTAATCCAATAAACTAAACATCCAAGACTAATAGAATGAGGCTTGAACTAGCATGTAGGGACATACAGGGATCGATGTTCAAGTTTTAGCCTAAAGGGTCTGTAGTATAGGGATAAGGTAATAAGGCTGGGTACCTTATCCTGGAGACACTATGGATACTAATAAGGGTAAAAAATATACCTATTTTACCCTTATATTTAGCTCATTTCTTGGTCAAATATTGAGTGTTTAGGTCAATTTTACTATTTCCGAGCTCAAAATATGTTAATTTGATAAGTTAGGGTGTTGAGAGTCACTTTTGTTGAATTATACATATTTGTGCTTAAAAGAACTCATTTTGGTATGAATTTGACTTAGTTTTGGTGTTTTGCAGAAAACAGAGAAATGCTACCAAAATGTGACCACATTTCTACCAAGGCAAAATGAAATGCGACTGCATTTCTGGGCAGAAACAGAAAAGTCTGAGTCCATCGCGGGTCGTTTTAAATGAGCTTTTCACGCAACAATCTGACTGTTTTGACTCTGAAACTGACTGGGCTACCTACCAACACCATTTTCGTGACTCCTCAACCATTTTCCACACTATAAAAGGCCTCGATTTGAAGGGAAACACAAGCAGAACTCACTTGGAAGAAAATGGTGGTGATAGAATCCTGGCTCAACGCCAATGAGTAGAGATGCCCGAGGTCCTTCTTAGATGACCAAATTCTAACCCGAGAGAGAGTTAGACATCAAATCTTGTGGTTTGTAGAGAGTTTCATCCATTCCCATCTTGTAAAAGTGAGAGAGTGGAGTGTCTTAGCGAACTCTAGAAGGATTGTGTAAACAAAAACCCATAATATTTAGCTATCTCCTTTATTTCCAGCTCTTGAATCTTTTCATTATTTTGCATTCTTTACATCATTATTTCAATGAAAATGTGTTCATTTTCATTTTATTTCATCATGAGTAGCTAAATCCCGTTGAGGGGTTCGATGTGGTGAATTCCCTTAGGGTTTAATGGCTTGAAAGTGTTTTATTTGCTTAAGTAGGGTTTAATGCATATCATTCTTTATTGATTATCACTCTAACCTTGCTGAGTTTAATTTGATCACTTAGACTTTGCATGCTATGTGAGTTTAATCTCGAAAGGGACAAATGATATCGATTCTCATAAAGGTGATATAGGAGAAAAAGCTCGAAAGAGATTGTTCGGCAGTATAGAGCAAGCTGCCTAAGGCACCCTATATCGACTATAGGGTTATAGGTTGCATTCATGAATTATCTATGTCGGAGTCGAGTCATAGAAATGTGCATAACGGTACTCGCTTAGCCTTCTTACGGTTTTTAGAAACAAGGGCCAAATGGAAGTTAAATCTGACTCAATGCATTAAACACTCTGAAGTTAGATATTGCATAAGTATGGTTGTTACCCTAGGGATGAATCCATGTTGAATACCTCGTTTGTTTATTATTTGTTATACTTTATTATCTACTTGCTTGTTTTATTTATCTTTTCAAAAACATAATCAATCAACTTATTTTCTTTAGTTACCTTTTTCAAAAGCAATCATTTAAGCAGTTTCTTCATCAAATATGAATTTCCAATTTAGTCCTCATGGGATCAATACCCTTGGAATACTTTCTGAGGTTTTCTTATTACTACGTGCGATAGTGTATACTAGCACTTAAGTGTTGGCTGAATATTTCTTTATTATTATTATCCATCTTATCTCACATTCCATCCATTCAGCTAGCCACGCACCAGATACCTTTGTATTTTGATACAAACGCAATGATCCAACACGTTCATGTAGTTGACATGCAAGTGGGGGTATCTTGTGCAATGAGTTCGCACAAAGACCGGACCGCGAAATAGTTAACCACTAACTTTAACACCGTTAGTTAGCTTGGTTTCTATTTCACTAGGATGACCTAGGCAACTTGGTCTTAATCCTGAGTGGATCATGGACTCCTGTCCATGAGGGATTGTCCTTTGATTTGTACGGGTGAGAGTGGCCTGCACGCCGACTCAATAAGCCTACCATTTTGGGGACAAGACTGGGTGGGGAGCTGAGAACATAGTCACACAAGATGGAATTCACTCCTTCCTGACTTTAGAGTAAGTAGAGGTGCGTTCCCTTAAGTGGTGCCTCCGGGTCTTGAACAATGGGTCCTACCCTCTTTATGGCACGAGAGAGACTTCTTTTGTTGGTTGGACCTCAAACAGGTTGTTCATTAGAGGAGCACTGGTACTTAAGGATGAAGAGGTAGTCCAGGGGTAAAACGATAATTTGACCTAGCTGGGGTACGGACACACGTGAAGGGCTAACTGGTGTGTGGCTAGCTGAATGGATGGAATGTGAGATAAGATGAATAATAATAAGAAAGAAATATTCAGCCAATGCTTAAGTGCAAGTATACACTGTCGCACGTAGTAATAAAAAAACCTCAGAAAGTATTCCAAGGGTGTCGATCCCATGATGACTAAATTGGAAATTCAGATTTGATGAAGAAACTGCTCAAATGATTGCTTTTGAAAAAGTAACCAAAGAAAATAATAAGTTGATTGATTGGGTTTTTTTGAAAAGATAAATCAAACATGTAAATAACTAATAAAGAAGAACAATAAGATAAAACGAGGTATTCAACATGGATTCATCCCTAGGGTAACAACCATACTTATGTCATATCTAACTTAAGAGTGTTTAATGCATTGGGTTAGATTTAACTTCCTTTTGGCCCTTGTTTCCAAAAACCGTAAGAAGGCTAAGAGAGTACCGTTATGTCCATTCTGGAACTCGACTCCGACATAGATAATTCACGATTGCAACCTATAACCCTATAGTCGATATAGGGTGCCTTAGGCAGCTTGCCCTATACCGCCGAACAATCTCTTTCGAGTTTTTTCTCCTATATCACCTATATGAGAACCGATATCGTTTGTCCCTTTTGAGATCAAACTCACATAGCATGCAAAGTCTAAGTGATCAAATTAAACTGAGCAAGATCAGAATGATATTCAATAAAGAATGTCATGCATTAAACCCTACTTAAGCAAATAAAACACTTTCAAGCCATTAAACCCTAAGGGAATTCACCACATTGAACCCCTCAACGGGACTTAGCTACTCATGATGGGATAAAAAGCAAATGAACACATGTTCATTGAAATAATGATGCAAAGAATACAAGATAATGAAAAGATTCAAGAGCTGGAATTAAAAGAAATAGCTAAATATTATGGGTTTTTTTTTTACACAATCCTTCTAGAGTTCGCTAAAACACTCCACTCTCTAACTTTTACAAGATGAGAATGGATGAAACTCTCTAGAAACCACAAGGTTTGATGTCTAACTCTCTCTCGGGTTAGAATTTGGTCATCTGAGAAGGACCTCGGGCATCCCTACTCATTGGCGTCGAGCTAGGGTTCTGTCACCACCCTTTTCTTCCAAGTGAGTTCTGCTTGAATTTGACTTCGAATCCCGAGCTTATATAGTGTAGAAATTGGTTGAGGAGCTGTGAAATAGTGCTGGAAGGTTGCCCAGTCAGTTTCGGGGTCAAAACAACCGGTTAAGTGAAGAAGACTTGTCAACAACGACTCGTGTGCGACTCGGAACGACCTCTGTTTTTCTAGAAATGCGGTCACATTTCATTTTTTCCTTCCCTTGCATTTCTGGGGAATTCCAGCTTCAACTCTGTTTTTCTGCACCACAGCAAACTAAGTCAAATTTGCTTCAAATCAAGTCTTTTTAGGCACAATTAAACATAATTCAACAAAAGTGACTCTCAACACCCTAACTTATCAAATTAACATATTTTGAGCTCGAAAATAGTAAAATTGACCTAAACACTCAATATTTGACCAAGAAATGAGCTAAATATAAGGGTAAAATAGGTATATTTTTGCCCTTATCACTAACTTGTTGTTGATGGTCGATATTCGTGGACACAAAAATATATATGCAGGGAGAAGAGTGCAGTTGTGGTTCTATAGTGGAGTGAACCATAGTTAACGAACATTGATTAATTTGGTTAATGAGTTTAGCCAATTAATCTCACATCGTTGGAGCTTCTGATCTATAGGTCTATTAGGTCCCACCGGTAGCTCTGTAAGGGCGTTGAGGTAAATTTCTAAAGGAGCATTGAATATTCGAAGGGGTTCGAATATTTAGATAAAATATGAATTTGATTCATACTATAAAACTATAAGTTATAATTAATACACATATGATGTTTATTAATTCTATAGTTTATTTGAGAGAAATATAATTAAATATATGATATTTAATTAGAATATTAATTAGTTGGTGAATTAATTAATATTTTTGTTTTAATTTAATTTAATTCAATTTTGATTTAATTTAGTTATATTAAAACTATAGGTTATGTAGAGTATTTGTATAAATATGTTTTATACAAATAGAATTAAATTAAAAGTTAATTTAATTAAAATAGTTAATTAATATTTGTTATTAGATATTAATTAATTGTTTTTATCCCATCAGTTAAGTTAACTGATGGGAACGTGTCTTCCGCATAACCTGTGGCCTGCGTGAAATGTGAGAGAAGATTAAGAGAGTTGGCTTCTTCTTCCGTAACTCATTCCATTCAGTTCACAATTTCTCTCAGACTCATGCAACCCTCTCTCAATTTCCCCAAGATCTCTCTGCAATTATTCTCTCAAGAATACAAAGAAGAAAAGTTTCCTAACCCTTAGAAATCACGCTCCCACAAGCTCCTAACGCATTTTCCTTCAAGAGGATACCAGTGCAACCCTTTGGTGGTGTTCGTGATAAATTTCTAGCAAGAAAATGAGTCTTTTTGCTGTTTTTGGGTGGAGAACCAAGGAAATTTGGCGAAATGGGTCAAGAATTACTTCAAAGGTATAGTGTTCTTGATCTTGGATCATTAGATCCTTCCTAGATTAGACCAAGATTTTTTTAGTATGAATTATGCATGCTTTATTCATGAATTTCAGTAGATTAAATTTGTTCTTCTGCTGTGATTTTATTTTCCAACGTATTGGTATTTCAATCCGAATTAAAACTGAGTTAAGGTTCTTGATCGTTTCCGCTGCGCAAGGGCTTTATCCTTTCATGCTTTTCCACATGGACAAAGTAGCCTGTCGTCGGAAGTTAGAGATTACGTTGTCAGCACAAAAATAAGAAACTTTGGGTGTTGGAATAACTTTTTTTTCCCTCGGTTTGTTGAGGATTCTCGTCGGTGGGGGGAGGATGCGAAATTATGACTTCTTTGCTTTTTGACATGGAGCCAATATTCTTCGAGGTAGAAGCAAAAGCGTTGGGACTCGTTAATGATTGGTCCTCCAAAGGAACTTGCAAAATAAGAAGGGATACAAAAGTAAGTAAATAAAATTGCAGCATGCGTGTAAAAAAAGAAAGGGGGATGGGTTGCCAACTGAAGATTGATCGCTGGATGATTTCTTTACCTTTTTTGGCCTTTTCCAATGGCAATCATCATTGCTACTATGACTTTCTTCCTCGCCACGAAGGTTGTTCATCGGACGAGTTGACGCCTCAATCATCCTCTTACCAGCTTTTTTGGCATTCAGATCTTTATGAGGTTTGGGCTTAGTTAGAGGAATAGTAAGACTATTTATTAAAAGTTGTATGCTGATAGCGAGCATAGCTAGCTATTTTTCTCTGATTAATTAAGCTAGTCTTTTACAATTATTTGCCCAAATTTATGCATTTTTATGTTTTATTTGTAGGAAGTATGTGTTTGAAGCTTAATTCAGCAATTGGAGTCAAATGGAGTCTTCAATCTTAAATATATATATATATATATCTTAGCGTCGCGACGCTATCGACAAATTTTCCAAAATTGCGGGTCGCGATGCTGTCTGTAGCGTCTCGATGCTATCGGCAGATTTTCTATACAATCTTCTTTTCATGCTACGGCCAAGTGGAGTCCAATTGGTGAGATTTTAGCCCTAATTTCGACTAGAGACCTTTGGTGGGAGCTAAAGCAAGACCAAGGAGCGGGAATCAAGCGAGAAGACGTGGAGATCGTGACGGGGACGTGCCGGTTTCGACAGATTTGAGTTTTCCTTTCTCTTTCCCTTACCTTTTGTAGTTTTATGGCTTTTCTTTCAATTAGTGTTTGTAGTTTAAAGACTATGAATTGCTAGTTGTTTGTCTTAGGGATTGATGTAGTTGTTTTAGTTTGTTGGATTGATTTGTGGTATGAATATGCATTTATTTTACCTATGCAATTATGGTTAAATGCTTTCAATTACTTGATCACTAGTTGAATGATTTGAGTGTTGAATCTTGCTCGGGAGAGGGGATTTGGCCTAAGACTTACTTTTTTTAATTGCATGACTAAAGTAGAAATTCTAAGTTTGTGACGGGATTTTGAATAACTTTAGAAGTTGCTTGAAGAACTAAACTCAAAGCCTTGCATGTTAATAAACTTAGATAGGGATATCAAGTTGATTGCATGCATGAGAATCAATTATGCTCGGGAGAGATAATTGTGATAAAAGGTTCCTAGACTTGGTAGAATAATTGCATGTTAAATTCATCCCATTAATTTATCCTCAATCTCAACAATGAAATCAATTCTCTAAGAGTCTTTCCATTTGAGTCTCCACTTTTATTTTTATGCTTTGTGTCTTTAAATTTATCTTTTTCATTAAGTTTTGCTCCCTAAATAAAATTGAACAAAAGTATTCACGATACTTAATTTGCTAGAAAACCAATCCAGAGGACGACACTCGTTTTACACGAAAACACTATATTATTACTTGACCCGTACACTTGTGGTAAGTAAATTGCACATCATATGCCTTCCTCCAAGTAAAGCCCATGTTTTTGCAACCACCACTTATCATAAGATCGAGCGGTTTGATCACGAGGATCTAGTAGGCACGCTGGGAGGTATACCTTCGACAAAGTCAAAGTTGCCGTACAAATTCTTGAAGAATGAAAAACATTCTCAAGGCTAACAGGAGGAGGATCATTATCATTTGGTATATCCTAGTGAAAGCCAAATTGACCACTGAATCGACAAGGGTTGTAAGCTTTTATAGTCATGAAGTTTCCGTGGCAAGAAGACAAATAGCAAGATCGGAGGCTTATAAAGTATGAAGTAGATGAAAATGATAAACCCTTTACGTCTTCCAAAATTTTAGCTTTATCATTCCTGGAAGGAAGACTGCCATGCCACATTATAGAGGTGCCTTGATGAATTAGCTTGCGAGCTTCAAGACTGTTGAAGTATTTTGCACCACCTTCACCAAAATAGTCAACCATCAGGGGACCCCTTACTGGCGTATGTAGTTTCAAATGAGTGCCAAAATAATGTGCGAGCCAGCCATAAACATAATGAATGGGAAAACAAATATCAGGACGTCCAATTGAATGTGGCATATTGAAAATTTGGTCGAGTCCGTGATAAATGTTGGATAAAACTGGGACTGCAAGATTGAAAATAAAACCTTCGACCATTATGCTCGCAACTTTAAATACATCGGGGCAAAGAAAATTCATGTTCTTGTAAGGAAACACAAAAACACACAACCATAAGAAAAGAAAGACGACCAAGTACGTTCGTTCTTTCCATCCTTCTTCTACCCCAAGATCTTGCAACAACTCTTGTTCTTCGTCAGATCAGTAGTCGGGTGGTTGGGTGATAGACCCGTTTGGATTAGGAGTTGAACGAGGACGGGAAGATTTCTTTGGCCTATAAGAAGAAGGCTTTGCATATTTTGAATCACCTTTAAACCAAAAGGAAATCCACAAGTGAGTAGAAATTTTTTGTCTCTCCATTTGCTGGGATGCAATACGATGATAGACATCAAAAAGATATCTACAACTCTTGGGTAGATGGCCATCTTCGTTGCATGATCTTAACAATTCCTCACAACAAGGAATAGTTTTATCATAAAATCTCCCTTTGATGGGAAGACCTCCAAGTTTCCACATGTCCCACAAAGAAAGGGATATTTCTCCAGACGAAGTGTGGAGGTTGAAGGACACCAGACTTCATAAAAGGCCCGAACTATGTCATTATTGCGATCATAGGAGTATAAAGAAGTCATCACAGTTGCATATAAACCAGATCCTTGTAGTAGTGGAAGAGTGTTGGCATTGAGTCTTTTCTACAGACCATTCTTGAAGAAAATGAGATTTGTCCAATTCGAGGTTTGACTCTGTAATCAAAGTCTCTATTGGAAGAATGGTCCCACTTTTGATAGGTTGATCTTTGTCCAGTAGAACAACCAGACTTTTCTTCCCATTATCTGAAAGATCTGTGAAATGCACCATGGTCGTACAAAGAAAAAAAAAAGATTAAAAGAAAAGATATGACATTGGTCAAAGTAATGATGATGATATTATTAAATCACAGAATATAAAGTGATAAGCCTGAATCAGGGGGTGATCACTTTCGAGGTAGAATGAAAGGGGGCAAGTGATCAGCCTGCATTCCTTATGAATCAGAGGATGATCACTGCCCGAGATAGGATGTGAAAGACGAGTGATCAACTTGAATTTTATCTGAATTAGGGGTTGATCACTACCTGAGGCAAGATGTGAAGGACGAGTGATCAACCTGAATTTCGCCTCAATCGAGGGTTGATCACTGCCCGAGGCAAGATGTGAAGGACGAATGATCAGCCTGAATTCTGCCTCAATCAGGGGTTGATCACTGCCTGAGGCAAGATGTGAAGGACGAGTGATCAACCTGAATTTCGCCCGAATCAGGGGTTGACCACTGCCTGAGGCAAGATGTGAAGGGCGAGTAATCAGCCTGAATTTCGCCTGAATCAAGGGTTGATCACTGTCCGAGGCAAGATGTGAAGGGCAAGTGATCAGCCTGAATTTCGCCTGAATCAGGGGTTGATCACTGCCCAAGGAAAGATGTGAAGGGCGAGTGATAACCTGAATTCCGGGCGAGTGATAACCTGAATTCCGCCCGAATCAGAGAATGATCAGTGCCCGACGAAACAGAAGTGAGAGAATGACCCGCCTGAATTCCGCCTGAACCAGGGGTTGATCACTCCTAATTTAAGAAATAGTTTTTTTTTAAAAAGGAAACTTTTTTTTTTCTTTAAAGGGAAAAAACTTGCTATATTGGGAAATAGCTTATAATAAATGCATATTCAGTCAAGATAAAATGAAAAAAATATGTATTCACCTTCTAGGTAGCAAGAAAATGTTGATTATGCAATGGAAGCGTTTAGTTGGTCCCTAAAGATTGAGAAAAAAATGGGCAATTAACAAGCAAACAAAAAAAAAACGCATAAAAAATGCTCATTAAGTCACCAATAAGGAAAAAATGCTTAACAAAATAGAAAAGAAAAAAGAGAGAAAGTTTTCACTTAAAAAAATGTATATTTTCTATTAAAAAAAAAAACAAATAAAGTAGAAAGTTAAAAAAAAAAAAAAAAGTAGAAAAAATATTTAAAAAAATAATAAAAAGAAGAAGAATAAAAAAGTTAGGAAAGAAGAAAACTTTTTTTTTTAAATAAAAAAAAAAAAAGAAAAGTTGAAAATCGAAAAAAAAAAGTTTTGATTTCAAGAAAATTAAAAAAAAAAGAGAGGAAAGAAATTAGAAAAAAAAAACTGAAAGTTTAAAGAAAATAAAAAAAGAAAAAGAAATTAAAAAAATTAAATAAAAAGAAAAAATAAAGTTAAAAGAGGAATAAAATAAAATAAAATTTAAATTTGAAAAAGAAAAAAAACTATACACGTTCTTTTTTTTCTTGTTTTGCAAAAAGAAACAAAAATCGATCAAAGCAAAAAATATATATATAAAACAAAACCAAAAGGACCGGTTTGATAGGCAATCTAGAATCTGTTTTATGTTTTTAGATGACAGAGTGTTTTTTAAAATTGTTTTCGGATTCTGTGATCCAAATAGTATAAATTCTGAAAACAACATACCTTGATTTTGAATTTGAAAATTTTAAATGCAGAATTAAATCAAAAAAGATAAAAACTTTAATAAATATAGTATTTCATGTTATAAACTCAATTTATTTTTGTGAAATGAAAATTTTTATAATATAATATATTATAAATTATGTGATATCGTAAAATAATAATTATAAAAAATTTATAACACATTTATAAATTAATTAATAACAGTTTCTATTCAACCTAGTATTTAGTTGATAACTAAAAATAATTTATGATTTATGAATATATTATTAAACACATTTTGAACTATTGTTTAAATTGTGATCGAGTTTTTGAATCTACTACTAAATACATATACGAAAACATAAGATACAAACTCTGTTTTCGACCATGCTTCTTCCTCTCCCATTTTTTTCTATCTCTCACCTTCCGCCTCCCTCATCCTCTGGCCGTAACCGGTGCAACTTGAAACTGTCCCGCCTCCAACGCGTTTTTTTTTTTTTCATTCTCTCGTTTAAACACCTGATAGCCACCGTCACCTCCCTCATCCTCCGGTCGTCTTCCCCCTCACGCCATCACCGTCACCTCCCTCATTCTGCAAGAAAGGGCTCTGATTTCCTTCATATGCTCACCTTTTCCCTCTCTCTCTTACTCGCCTGAAACACGTACGATTCTGGTATGATTTTTCGGTATGTTCAAGCGGAGACTCAACACTACGAGTTGTGGCTTCGAAATACTGAAGCCCATGGTATATATAGTACAAATTTGTCGACATTCACTTTTCCCCCACCGAAATTTGTTAAGATTTAAGAGCTAATTCCAAGATCTTCACCTTAAATTGGATTAGAATTTCTATTGAAATTGGTTGGAATTTTACACTTGCCAAAATTAGGATGAAATTCAAATTGAAATTATTTTATTTCAAAAAAATAATGGAAAATACCCGAGTTTTTTTTTAAGGCTCAAACTAAAGGTCCATGTTCAAATCCTATTTGAAATTCTAGAGAATTGAACTCAATTAGAATGGTGGTTAAGTCCAATTCTGAATTAAATCTAAATCAAAATTAAATTTGTTTCATTTGTGCCTCAATTCCAAATTTGGATACATTCCGAAGTCCGTAACAAATTAGAACTGGACTAAAATTCAAGTTAAAAAAAAAAGTCACTTAAAATTCATGTTAAAATTGATTTGGACAGGGTGGAAAAAAAAAATCATGGTTGAATTAAATTTCTCCCCAAATAAAAATTTGGGTATAATCCAAAATTTTATCCCAAATCAAGGTTGGACTTAAATCTCATTCAAATTATATTTTAAATTCAAGTTTAAATTTTGGAATTTTATATCAAATCAAAATTTGGACATACCCCAAATTTAATTCCAAATCAAAATTTGACCAAATTTAAACTTGGAATTATATTCCAAATTAAAAAAAAAAATGGTGGAATTCAAGTTTCTTTTGAAACCCAATTTGTGGTAAATTCTAAATATTTACCTCAAGTTCAAATTTCTTCATGCTCCAAATCTTACCCAAAGCAAGATTGAACTAGACTTCAAATTTAGTTCCAACCTCAAACTAAGTCTGAAAATAACCTCAAATCCTACTCCTAGTTCAAATAAAATTTGGGGCAGTCAAGGTTATGCAGAAAAAAACTTATTGCCAGATCATCTTTTTCGAGATTCACCCACACATATTTGTGCATAAATCTCAAAAAGGGGGCATTGGTTGACATAGAAAATTTTCTTCAAGTAATTGTCTAAGTTCGTGAAATTAAAATATGTTAATTTCATTAAATTATATTGGATTAGGTAAATTTAAACCCATATTCATTAAGGTAATTGGGTCAGGAGCCCAAATTTTCAAACCCAAGCTCATTGGGCCTGAAGCCCAAGCCCATGAATGGACCCAAATGCATTCCAAGTCCAAGCCCACAAAGGACCTTTGCAAAACTCTATAAATGGGAGACATGGCCTCTCATTTGGGGAACGACAGAAAAAAAGGAAGAAGAGAAAGCTCTCAGAAGACTCTAAAGATTGAAGCTCCTCTTACAAAACCGAAGATCGAAGCTCAGATCCTCGTCAAATTCAGTTGCAGAATTGAAGAACAAGACTCCGATCATCTTCAAATCCTGACGCAGAACTGAAGAACGAAGTTCAGATCTTCTTCAAATCCCGCTGCTGAATCGAAGATCGAAGCTCAGATCCTCTTCAAATCCCGCTGCAAAATCGAAGATCGAAACTCAGATCCTCTTCAAATCCTGCTGCAGAATCAAAGATCGAAGCTCAGATCTTCTTCAAATCTCACCACAAAACTGAAGATCGAAGCTCAAATAATACAAATCCTCCTGCAAAACCGAAGACTGAAGCTCAGAACCTCCTGCGAACCTGAAGACTGAAGTCTACCTCAATCCATCCAGAAGAATTCAAATCCTTCTGAAGAACAAACTTTCAAGACTCTGAAAACTAAAGCTTCCTGAAGACTCTGTAGATCAAGCTAACTTGAGTTTGTGAGAGAAAGCATCAAAGGATTGTAACTAGAGATTGTAATCCACTACACATATACAGAAAACAATACATACAAGAAATCGTTTCACGAATCAAATTTCACTTCTGAAATCTCATGTGAACAATGCTTACAAAATATTTTATTTTAAAGGCCTCCATAACATGCATATGGTAGCGATCCCGATTAGATCCATATTAGAAGTCGGGTCGTTACACATGAGCTTCCATTAGTTTAGATATTTTTGATATACTTCATTAATAAAGAATTAGATATATTAGCATTTTTATTTTGAGACAATATGTGTAGAAGAGGATTTAAACTTCCAACTTCTTGGTTGAATGTGTATGTCTTATGCTAGTAGAGCTATGCTCATGTTGGCAAATATATCATCGATATATTATATATCATCTGAATAATATACTATTGATACACTAATGATATACTTGAAATTACATTTTTAGTGAGTACTTATAAACTATTAATACACCAATGATATACTTAAAATTGCATCTTATTGATATAACAAATTTTGTATTACACGACCTTCATAATACACCAACAATTAAAAATATATATCAATGATTTAAAAAAAATAACAAGTTGATCGTTCATGTATTTAGTTACTCATATATAATCAGGTATATCAATGTTATTAATTATTTGAGTAATATAACAAATAAGGTATATCAATAGTATATCAACATTCATAGCCAAGCTCGTTCCAAATGAGATGGGGCCCTGTGATATTTTTCAAAATGAGGCTCTAAAATATTTTATAACAAAGACAAAGTTGTAAAATATCAAAATCCATCATATTATACGATTATTTCTTAAAAAAAAACAAAATATACGAAACTAAAAAAATGTCACCACAAACAACTATATAGCAGTGATATTTTCTTTAAAAAACGTCATCCTCCAAACTTTCTTTGAAGCAAAATCATCAATCAACTCTTTATAGTCAACTCTCTCCAAAATGTCATTCTCAATCGCTATCAATACTAACCCATCAAGCCTTCCTGTGACATTGTAGGGTGCATATTAGGTGTTCAACAACTTTTATTTGGAAAAGCTTCTTTCTGCAGATGCAACTGTCACAGGAATAGTTACAAGTGGATAAGAACCTTCTTTGTTGTCTTTTAGATGATTTTATCACATATTACTAGTTGAGTTTAGTTTAATTGAAGAAAAATTGAAACTAGAATGAGGATAAATAAGCTTCTTTTTTTTTTTCGCTAAACCCCATAAATTTGGTGGGTTTTTTTAGGGATAATTGATTACAATTGAATTTCTAAGATGATAAGAGAGAAAAATTAAAAAGTTTGATGTTTAATTTAGCCATGGGAATTGACAAAATGAGAAATTAAAAGAGTTTTTCTTGGTTGAAGATATGAGAGAGAAATGAAAAGGTGAGGAATTGATAAGAGAGAAAAGTTTGGTCATTTTCTATTTGTTTCCCAGGCACACACACCAGCCACTGAAGATTTTTTTTTTGTTAAGCAACTTTTTCAATTTGGGACCCCTAAAATTTGGGGCCCTGTGATAGATCACAACCCACACGTGCTAAAGGACGGTCCTGTTCATAACAGGTATATAAGACATGTAGGGTTAAAAGTCTTACGCAACGGAAGACGTCAGAGACCTTTTTCAAATTAAACGCCGATTGGGATACCAATACGATGGCAAATAAATTTACAACAGAAAAATCTAAATTGAACATGTTGTAAACTGATATAAAACATGCTGATAATTAAATAAAACATCTAGATCTAATCTAGAATGGATCCTAATGATCCAAGATCAAGAAGCACTTACTCTAAATGAAGTTCTTGATCGTTTCGCCAAAAATCTTGATTAACTCACCCACAACCAGCCGCAAATACACACCTTTTATTGTTGGAAAATTATCACAAACACCACCAGAAGATTGCACCGGTATCCTCTTGAAGGATATTGCGTTGGGAGCTTGTGGGAGTGTGATTTCTAAGGGTTTGGAGAGAATACTTTTGTCTCAGTGAGTTCTATGAAAAACCAGAGAGAAAGCTTGAGAGAGAGAGGTCTTTTGCGTGAGTGAGATATCGATCAGTTAACCAATCGTGAAAGAATTAAGGGGAAGGTTGAAAATAACCGATGAAAAAGACCCACTCCCCTTAATTTTCTCCTCTTCACGCGTGTAAGGTTAGGCAAGTGGAAGACTGATCAGTTAATTAATTATAAATATAAATTAATTTGAATTAAATTAAATCAATATTTAATTTAATTACATTTACATAAAACACTTTCATGTACATAATCCACTTAACCTATAGTTTTAATATAACTTAATTAAATTAAATTAAAACAGAAATATTAATTAATTCACCAATTAATTAATATTACAATTAAATATCATATATTTAATTATATTTCTCTCAAATAAACTATAGACTTAATATACATCATATGTGCATTAATTATAACCTATAGTTTTTAATATGAATCAAATTCATATTTTAACTTGATATTCGAATCCGTTCGAATATTTAATTCTCCCTTAGAAATTTACCTCAACGCCCTAATAGAGCTACCGGTGGGACCTAATGGACCTACAAATCAGAAGCTCCAACGATATGAGATTTATTGGCTAAACTCATTAACCAAGTTAATCAATGTTCGTTAATTGTGGTTCACTCCACTGTAGAACCACATCTGCACTCTTCTCACTGCAAATATATTTCTGTGTCCACGGATATTGACCATCAACAGTAAGTCAGCCCTTCACGTGTGTTCGTACCCCAACTAGGTCAAATTACCGTTTTACCCCTGGGCTACCTCTTTACCCTTAAGTACTAGTGCTCCTCTAATGAACAACCTGTTTGAGGTCCAACCAACAAACAGAAGTTCCTCTCGTGCCATAGAGAGGGTAGGGCCCATTGTTCAAGACCCAGAGACACTACTTAAGGGAACACACCTCTACTTACCCTAATGTCAGGAAGGAGTGAATTCCATCTTGTGAGACTATGTTCCCAGCTCCCCACTCGGTCTTGTCCCCAAAATGGTAGGCTTACTAAGTCGGCGTAAAGGCCACTCTCACCCGTACAAATCAAAGGACAATCCCTCATTGACAGGAGTCCATAATCCACTTAGGACTAAGGCCAAGTTGACTAGGTCATCCTAGTGAAATAGAAACCAAGCTAACTAACGTTGTTACAGTTAGTGGTTAACTATTTCGAGGTCCAGTCTTTGTGCAAACTCATTGCACATGATACCTCCACTCGCATGTCAACTACATGAACACGTTGGATCATTGCGTTTGTATCAAAATACAAAGCGAGCAGTATCCATAGTGTCACCAGGATAAGGTACCCAACCTTATCCCTATACTACAGACCCTTTAGACTAAATCTTGAACATTGATCCTTGTATGTCCCTACATACTAGTTCAAGCATCATTCTATTAGCCTAGGATGTTTAGTTTATTGGATTAGGGTTAATAAGACAAGATAGCATAATACAAACATAGATAAATGAATAATACATCATTTTATTAATGTTCGGTCAAAACTACATTTACTATCTACGAGTTTTAGGGCATAAAACCCAACAAGACAAACATTTCATTTAAAATATATAAGTAACACAACACAATTCAATAAAGAGAAAATGAAACATAACAAATATAAGTAAAGAAAAGTAACATATCAAGTATATCATTGGTATATCAACATTCATATATCAATACTCACAATCAAGTATATCAAAGGTTACACTTATCAAATTAAGTATATATTAGATATATCATTAGTGTATTAGGTATATTTTTGTATTCATTCGAGTATATTAAATCTAGTATAACAGTTAACTGATATACTTTATATATTTCATATTTAAGTAAATATAAAGTATATCAGATATAGTACTGATATATCAGTTGATATACCAATAAGGGTAAAACTAGAATAATTATAATAATAAAAAAACAGAAATCAAAATTTAAAAATTTTGTATTTTGCAAATCTCAAAAATCATAGCTAGATTTGCAAATATCCTAATATTTTTTTGCTACCAATTGCAATTTTCCACATATAAACCCTAAAGAAATCCATTAAAACTTGATAGGATACAAATAAATATTTACAATTTTGGAATCAAAACAATATCTTAACCTAACATATATTCATAGACTTCAATTAGATAGATAGGTTGAATAGACAAGATTAATTAGGTTTAGAATTAACATCATTTTGATCCTTGAACTTTTAATTTATTATATTTATTCATGAATCTAGAAAAACAAATATTTTGATCTATTTTAATCCTTACATTTCTAAAAATAGTTGTTTTGATTTTTAAAATTATCAAAATCTAATATTTTAATATTTAACATATGAAAAAGTGAATTAAAACTCATAGACTTCTAAAAAATTACTATTTTGATTGTTGGTATTATTTAATCATCAAATATGATTTTTGGTCATTTAATCATCTCATGGAGGTGAAGCTCTCCTTCATACTCACATCATTAACGCATTAACATAAAAAAAAAAAAAAAAAAAAAAGATTGTACTAAAATAATAATAATATACAAATTAGAGAATATCAAACATTTTTTACAACTCTGATATTAATTTATTATGTTATCCGAGGATGGTGTAAATAAGATATGATGCACATTATCTTATATTGTATAGAATTAGCAATATAATGGGAAAGAGAGTTTTTCTCAACCCTACATACTTTCTCTGTAGGGAAAAAAAAGGAGACCACCCCCATGTCATCTGGGAGTGCAAGTTCTCCTTTTAAGGTTTGGACCTATTTTATTCCTGCTACTCATACACTTTTCTCTTTATGCAGGAAAAGGTTGGTTTGCTAAGAACTATTGGCTCTGGATGGAGGAAAATTTAAGCAAGGAAGAGCTATCTAAAGGAGTTTTGATTATGTGGAGGATTTGGGATCATTGTAACAAAGCAGAAATTCAGAATCAAATCTCATCAACAGAGAAATTATTCCAGTCTATTGATTCTAACCTAAAAGAATGGGAAGAATCTTACCTCAAGAACCAGCCCTCGAAGAGACAGAGGAACCTTGTGAGTCATGCCCATCGAGAAAATTCCAAGCCGAACTGTTGGAGATTGAGCTCAGATGTTGCCTGGAACGAGAAGATGAACCGCAAAGGGATGGGTTGGGTCGTGCTTGACTCGGAAGGGTCCTTGGTCTACTTCGGAATGCATCTGTTAGAACAAGTAGCTAAACGATGTCGTTTATCATTTCTTCATTATTCGTTTCCCTGTTTACTAAACGTTGTCGTATTGCATAGTATTATTTTCGTAGCCTTGGTCAACCAATTCTGTACTATATATTCTTTGCATCTAATATGAAATAAATCATCCATTCTCAACATATCTTTTTTGCTCTCTGAAATTCCCTAAAATTCTGTTTTATCTCTTGGTATCAGAGTTATGGCAGACGAGGTCTTAAACACGCCTGAGAGTAGCATTGTCGCCCGCCACTGTAGCTGTCACGACTCCTGTTACGGGCATCATCAGCTCTTCATTCTGACACCCCCTCAGCACAGTACTCACGGTGAAGCTCGATGAGAAAAATTACCTATTATGGAGGGGGATGGTCCTTGCAATTCTTAGAGGGAAGAAAGTTGACGGATACGTCTTGGGAACAAAGTCTCGGCCGTCGAAATTTCTTGAATCGCCTGGTGAAGCTGGTAAATTGCAGCTCACCCCAAACCCAAAATTTGAAGAATGGACAACGATGGACCAAGCCCTTTCAGGATGGCTCTTTGGGTCAATGACACCAACCGTAACAGCTGATGTAGTAAGCTTCAAAACCTCAAGAGAGGTGTGGAAAGCGCTGGAACAGATGTATGGCGCAACCAGCAAAGCAAGGATTAATCAGCTTCGAGGTACCTTGCAAAATACTAAGAAAGGGTCTACTAAAATGTTAGATTATTTGGCTACAATGAAACAGGCATCGGAAAACCTTCAGCTGGCTGGGGCTCCTGTTTCTCTATCGGATCTGATTTCATATGTTTTTGGCGGCTTGGATGCTGAGTACATCCCAATCATCTGCACTATTCAAGAGAAAGAAATCTCTTCTTGGCAAGAACTACATGCAATTTTGGTCACATTCGAAGATACATTGTTTCGTTTCAGTCCAAACCATATTTCTACTGATGTTAATGTTGATCAAACAGCAAACTATGCTTATAATAAGCAAGGAAACTTCTCTGGACAACAACAAAATTCGGGGCAAAACAATCAAAGAAATCAAAACAAGGGATATCAGAACTATCAGCCCTCAAACTATTAGCCCTCAAACTATGGTTCTCGAAATAGCAACAATACCAGAGGTAGAGGGCGAGGAAGATACGAAAATCAAAGAGGTAACAGTTCTAGACCTTCATGTCAACTATGTGGCAGAATTGGCCACTTTGCTCCTGCGTGCTACCAGCGTTTTGATGAAGATTTCAACAACCCACATGGAACGAGCAACAAAGGCAATGGTGAGAACTTAACCTATTTAGCAACCTCTGAGATTGTTTGTGATCCAAATTGGCTGGCCGATAGTGGTGCTACAAGCCATGTCACAGCAGATGCAGCAAACCTGAATGTTAAAACAGATTATAATGGTAATGTTTCTCTAACTGGGTGATGGTACTAAGCTCAACATATCACACATTGGTAAAAGTAAAGTCAGTAGTTGTAATGGCACTTCTATTCACTTGAACAATATGCTTCTTGTACCAGATATTAAGCATAATTTACTGAGCATCTCAAAACTTACTGCTGATAATAATCTGTTTGTGGAGTTTCACTCATTTTACTGTCTTGTGAAGGAAAAGGATTAAAGGAAGGTGGTGCTGCGCGGAACCCTTAAGAACGACCTCTATCAACTACAAATTCCTCTTCAAAAGCAAGGTCCATGTTCAAAAGAGTCTCCCTTCAATCCCAAGAGTCTTCAGCTGGCTGTGTCTTCTGTTTCTGTTTATCCCAATGTGTGTTTTGTTGTGTCTAAAGTATCTGATAAGCAAAAATCATGTATGGTGCCTAAAGGTGTATGGCATCAACGTCTTGGTCATGCATCCAATAGAGTCTTGAATGTAGTTTTGAAGTCCTGTAACCTCGACTTATCTATGAATGAAAATGTTTCTTTTTGTGAGTCTTGTCAATACGGTAAATCTCATGCTCAACCATTCCCTTTTATCTCATAGTCGTGCTAAGAGACCATTTGAACTTATTCATTGTGACCTTTGGGGGCCCTCACCCATTCTTTCGACTGCTGTTTATAGATATTACATTAGCCTAGTTGACAATTTCAATCGCTTTACACATGTTTTTCCTCTAAAAACAAAAGGAGAAGCTCTAAATGCCTTCATCCAATACAAAGCTTTAGTTGAGAATAAACTTGACCTTAAGATTAAAACTCTCCAAAGTGATTGGGGTGGTGAGTTTCGTAGTTTTTCCCCTTTTCTCAAACAACACGGCATAGAATTTAGACACCCTTGCCACCACACTAGCCAACAAAACAGAATTGTTGAACGAAAGCATCGCCACATAGTTGAAATGGGCCTCACACTTCTTGCTCAATCATCCATGCCACTTAGGTTTTGGTGGGATGCCTTTACCTCAGCTGTGTTCATTATAAACCGTCTCCCAACCCCTGTCCGTAACAACTCTTCCCCTTGGCACACCCTTTTTAAATCCCACCCTGACTATACCTTCCTTCGTGTTTTTGGTTCAGCCTGCTTCCCTTGCTTAAGACATATCAATCCCATAAGTTCCAATTCCATTCCACCAAATGTGTTTTCCTTGGCTATAGTGAGTATCACAAAGGGTATCGGTGTTTAAGTTCAAGTGGTCGAGTCTATATATCTAGACACGTTGTGTTCAATGAGCATGAGTTTCCTTTCAAAACTGGTTTTCTATCCTCTTCTCCATCGAAGTGTCAGTCCCATGATACTGTCATTAGCTGTCTTCCTTTTCCTTCCACAGTTTCCAATCCCACAGCCACACCTTCTGCCTCTGCGTCTGTCTCTCTGCTGCCATCTCCTGGGTTCCGCTCATCATTACCCTCTCCCTTGGGTTCGGCTTCTTCTAGTACTGGTACCTTGCCTTCACCTATGAACAATCTTGGTGAGTTTGATCTGGCTGCTACACCTATGATGAGTACTGAATCTCCTCTAGTTCCCTCTTCTCCACCTGCTGTTATTGAACAGGTTGCACCCCTATGGCTGATAACCAACTGCCTATTCCTACTCAAGGGGTCTCGTCTCATCCCATGCCAAGGATGAGATTTTTAAGCCTAAGAAATGGTCTTATCTTGCTTATGTTTCTGTTGCTATTCCCCATGATGTTGAGCCACAGTCTGTGAAGGAGGCTTTGCAATTTGATGCTTGGAAAAAGGCTATGGATAGTGAAATGGTTTCCCTTCTTCAGAATGATGCATGGAGTTTGGTCCCTCCACCTAGGGTTGTTCGTCGGTCGGTCGGAGTCGGTTTTGGGCCAAAACCGACGCTGAAAACCGACCTATCGGTTTTGGTCGGTCGATGGTCGAAAATTTTGGAGTGCTCTCTAAAACCGACCGACCGTACCGACCGACCAAATACACGGTCGGTCGGTCGATTTTGTCGGTTTTCCGACTTGAGAATAGATGTTGTTGTCGAAAGTTTGGCAAGGGTTTGAAGCAAGGGGAGGAGGAGAAAAGAATGGAAGAAAAACAAGGAAAAACAGAAAGATAGAGAGAAAAAGAAGAAAGAAACATTAATATAGAAGAAAAAGAAAAGAGAAAAGAAAGAAAACGAAAATCGTCTTGGTGTGCCGAGTCCGTCGACGCTGGAGGATGAAAATGAGAGAATGAGAAAGAAATGGAAGGACAAGAGAGATTGAAAGAAATTGGTGGAAGAAGAGATAAGATGAAGAAGAAAGAAAGAGAAGAGAAAAAAGAAGAAGAAAAGAGAGAGATAAAAGTGAAAAAGGAAAGAGAAAGAAAAGAGGGAAGAAAGAGAGATTGTTTCGTGAAATGAAAAAAATGGGAAGAAGAAAAGACAAAAAAGAAAGAGAGAGAAGAATAAAATAATAATAAAATTAAAAAAAGTAATCATTACTTTTTGAAAAATTAACTTTGAAAAGAGTGGAAAAGAAGGCTGAAAAGATGGCTGAAAAGACTGCATTGGGCAGTGTGTGCGTGAGCGAACTTGGGCAAAATAATTTTTTTTTTTGTAATATACTATTATCGGTCGGTCGGTCGGTTTTTAAAATTTTTTGTTGAACCGACCGACCGACGGTCGGTTTTGTCATTGAAAAAAACCGACTCCGATCGAATCTAGCAAAAAACCGACTGACCGACCTCGGTTCGTCGGTTTCGGTCGGTCGAGTCGGTTTTCGGTCTAATTTTTAACACCCCTACCTCCACCCCCTGATGTGAATTTGATTGGAAACAAATGGGTGTTCAAAGTTAAAAAGAATGCATATGGCAGCCAAGGTTTGTGGCGAAAGGTTTTCATCAACTTCCTGGGATAAATTTCCATGAAACTTTCAGCCCCGTTATCAAGGCCTCGACAGTACGCATTATTCTCGCCTTTGCCACTGCCCATGATTGGGTTGTACGTCAACTTGACGTTAACAACACATTTTTAAATGGCAGCTTCACAGAAGAAGTTTTTATGCAACAGGCAGACGGTTATATTGATTCAGCCGCTCCCTCTTATGTATGCAAGTTGAACAAAGCACTGTATAGTCTAAAGTAGGCTCACAGGGCATGGTTTGATAAGCTTAAGGCCACTTTACTTAGTTAGGGATTCACCAACTCTCAGGCTGATACATCTTTGTTCTTTATTAACCAAGATGGTCTTATTATATTCATACTTATCTATGTTGACGATATTTTGATCACAAGGAACTCTACTTCTTTCATCACCTCCTTTGTGCAACGCCTTCATTCTCATTTTTCACTAAAAGATATGGGTGATCTTCATTACTACTTGGGCATGGAGGTTCATAGAACACCTTCTGGTATGCACCTGACTCAGTCTAAATTCATCATGGAGCTTCTTGACAGATTTGATTTATCACATCTTAAACCAAGTCCAACTCTGGCTGTCACTGGCAAACAACTCTCGTTGTATGATGGTGATCCTATGGCTAATCCTACCATCTATAGGAGTGTTATTGGCGCCCTTCAGTACTTGTCACATACTCGTCCGAACATTTCGTTCATTGTCAACAAACTTAGCCAATTTCTTCAGAATCCTACTTCGGTTCACTAGATGGCTGCAAAAAGGGTTCTTCGATATCTACATGGTACACTACATCATGGCTTATTCCTGTCGAAGTCTACTTGGTTGTCTTTGGTAGCTTAGAGTGATGCTGATTGTGTTGGGTTTTATGCCCTAAAACTCGTAGATAGTGAATGTAACCGTTGACCGGATATTAATGAAATAATATTGATATATTTTTCCATTAATTGTTATTAGTTATTTTATATTTGTCTTTGCCTAATAATAACCCTAATCCAATAAACTAGACATCCAAGGTTGTAATATGAGTCTTGAACTATATGTAGCGACATATGGGGTCATTGTTCAAGAGACAACCTAAAAGGTCTATAGTATAGGGATAAGACTGGATGTCTTATCCTGGTGACACTATGGATACGACCCACTTTGTATTTGATACAAACGTTGCGATCCAACGCGTTCGTGTATGAGACATGCGAGTGGGGGTATCCTATGCAATGAGTTTGCATAAGACCGGACCGCGAAATAGTAACCATTGGTTATAACACCGTTAACTAGTTGGTTTTCTATTTCACTAGGACGACCTAGACAACTTAGTCTTAATCCTGAGTTGATTATGGACTCCTGCTCATGAGAGACTGTCCTTTGATTTGTATGGGTGAGAGTGGCCAATACGCCTACTCAATAAGCCTACCACTTTGGGGACAAGACCGAATGGGGAGCTGGGAACATAATCGTACAAGATGGAATTCACTCCTTCCCGACTTTAGGGAAGCAGATGAGTGTTCCCTTAAGTGGTTACTCCGAGTCTTGAACAAAGGGCCCTACCCTCTCAATGGCACGAGAGGGTTTTCTGTTTGATGGTTGGACCACAAACAGGTTGTTCATTAGAGGAGAATTGGTACTTAAGGAAATAGAGGTAACCTAGGGGTAAAACGGTAATTTGACCCAGCTGGTGTTACGGACACTCGTGAAGGACTAACTAGTCGATATTGGTCTAGATCCGTGGACACAGAAAATATGTTTGCAGTGAGAAGAGTGCAACTGTGAGTCTATAGTGGAATGTACACACAGTTAACGAATATTGATTAATGTGGTTAATGAGTTTAACCAATTAATCTCACATCGTTGGAGCTTCTGATCTGCAGGTCCATTAGGTCCCACTGGTAGCTCGTAAAGTAATTTGAGGCAACTAAGTAATAAATGTAAATTGAAAATGTTCAATTTACTAAGGGAAACAAATATAATATATATTGATATATTATTATGAGAGAAATTAATATTTGAAGAAGTTCAAATATAAATTTATGGAAGATTGAAAGAGTTCAAATAATAAATTAATTAATTTAAGTCCTAAAATGTGTTTGGGCAAAATTAATTAATTCAAGGCCGGAAATTAAATATGTGATATTTAATTGGTGGTTAATTAATTAAAGAATTCATTAACCATGAATTAATCAATTATGTAAATAATTAATCACTTAAGGAAGTGATTAATCATTTATGGGAATTATCTAATCACTTATGGAAGTAATTAGTCATTTGTGGAAAAGATTAATCAATTGGGGAATTGATTGATCATGATTGATTAATTAAGGAATAAGATTGAATCAATTTTGGGAAAGATTGATTTAATTGAATATTTTATTCATGGCCTCTCTTCTATAAATAGAACACTAGACCTAATTGGTCATGACACTTGACACTCTTGAAAGACAAGACCTAGAATTCTCTCTAGCCTCCCTCTTAGAGAAAGACTCCCACAAGTCTTTTGCCTCCTAGACTTAGAGACATACCGGTGTAACCTCTGTGGTGATTGTGTCAATCAAAGAAGAATTTCCAGCGAAGAAAACCTTAAAGCGGCTGCTGTGTTTTCGTTCATGGAGCGTCGTTGGCGAAGAACGGTCAAGTCTACAACGGAGGTTTGTAACGGTTCTTCCTCTTTTCTTTAGAAAAGTTTTAAAAATAAATTTAGATTTATTTTAGCATGTTTAAACCGATTTTACAGCGGCTTTAAAGGTTGTTTAAAGTTTTGTTTGAGTTATCGTAACGGTATTTTAATGTTAATTAATATACGGCGTAAGGTCCAAACGATGCGCTTCCGCTGCGTGGGGACTTTTATTCCCTTCAATCGGCATCAAAGCCATCGCTGTCCCTATTAATTAATTTTAAAAGTTGCGATAGGCTCTAATAGGTGGGATTTATGCATAATGTATGTTCGGTTTGCATTGAACTGTTTGGGTTAATTTTATGGCCATAGATTTTATTTTTATGTGATTTTGATCATGTAAGGCCCGGTGTTTCGGGTATTTTATGTAAAATCGAGTCCTATGTAAGTCCGGGTCTAGAATAGGTTTTTATGAGATGAAAATCGGAGCAATCGCCGCTGAAATCGGGGCCGAAATCGGAGAATCGATGCTGCTGCCACCCAGATTCTGCCTCCAGACGCAACAGCGTCGGGACGCTCCTTTAACAGCGTCTCGACGCTGTCTCGATACCGAAGGCGCTCGGTAAGGAAAGCACACAGCGTCAGGACGCTACCTCGATTACGCAGGCGCCAGATATGGAAAACGCACAGTGTCGGGACGCTATCATCACAGCGTCTCGACGCTGTCACGATGGAGGCGCGCATTAGGGTTTCAACAGGCGCGGTTCAAGGCGTGACCGGTCCGGTTCGGACCGGTTCGGATGGGCTGGGACCTATTTGGTCCGATTCAGCCAATTTTTGGCATGGTTCGTGATTTTGGAGGCCGGTTCGAGGTGGTTCGGGGCGGTTCGTGCTGTCTAGACCAATTCCGGAGCTGTACATGGATTTTTTAGGATAGAATTTAGCTAAATTAATGTAATTTAATGCTTTATTTTATCCTAGGGGCCAAAATTTACCGGTTCAATTGCTATTTATATGCTTTATGGATGTCATATAGAATTTTTAATCCCACCTTAGGTTATAAACATGCTCATGCATTTTTATATATTATAAATTGTTATAATGTATGTTTAAATGCATGGTATTGTTTTCATATTTTTAATATAAGTGTATATTAATTATATGAAAAATTGGAAAGCATGAAGCATGTCATTACTTAAATTAAATATAAATAGTTATGTTTAATGTGATGAATGAAGCATGCTTGTTTGATTTTCTTGATTGGCTTATAATTGTTATAATAAAAGAAAATCAAAAATTGCATGAAGCATGAAACATCCATAGTTAATAATATAATTGTTATATTATTCATGCAATTAGTGTGGTTTAATTATTTAATTTGAATGAGATTGTTGAATGAATTAAACCCTAGATACTTGATTATAGGATTAATCATTAAAATTTGAAATAGTTCTTTATTATTAATGATTAGAAACCGTCAATCTATAATCAAGATTTGCATGCAAACATAAGATCATAGGATGAATTGGATTAATTTTAAATTGTTTAAAATTAATTAGACCTAGATCAGTTTCTAATAGGATTAGAATCTTTTCTTACTTAGTATTTAAAAATAGTTTTAATTGACTAAGTAGGAAAAACATTGCTATGATTATAAGGGAACTCCACCGGTAATGTTCTGTCTAAGGCTGGGGGTATTTAAGTTGACGGTTTACGGAACACCTTGTTGGGTTTTATGTCCTAAAACTCGTAGATAGTGAATGATTAACGAATTATACACTTGTAACAAATGTTATTGTCATATTAAGTCTATAATTGCACAATATGACCCAAATCCAATAAACTAAGATCCAAGGTTGTTTACATGAGACTTGGACTAGTATGTGGGGACATACGGGGATCAGTGTTCAAGTAACAACCTAAAAGGTCTATAGTACAGGGATAAGGCTGGGTACCTTATCCTGGTAACACTATGTGATACGGCCCGCTTTGTATTCGATACAGACGTATTGATCCAAGGCGTCCATGTAGGAGACATGCGAGCGGGGGTATCCTATGCAATGAGTTTGCATAAGACCGGACCACGAAATAGTAAACCACTAGATGTAACACCGTTAACTAGTTAGGTTACTGTTTCAATAGGATGACCTAGGTAACTCGATCTTAATCCTGAGTGTGTCATGAACTCCTTCTCACGAGGGATTGTCCTTTGATTAGTACGGGTGAGAGTGGCCAGTACGCCGACTCAATAAGCCTACCTTCTTGGGGACAAGACCGAGTGGGGGGCTGGGGACATGACAATACAAGATGGAATTCACTCCTTCCCCTATTGGGGCAAGTAGATGTGTGTTCCCTTAAGGGCTGATTCCGGGGCTTGAACAAAGGCGCGCCGTCCTCTCTTGGCCCGAGAGGAACTCTTGTTTAGAGGTTGGACCCTAAACAAATTGTTCATTAGAGGGATCAGTGGTACTTAAGGATCCAGAGGTAACCCAGGGGTAAAACGGTAATTTGACCCAGCTGGTGTTACGAACACACGTGAAGGATTGACTTACTGCATTGGTCGATATCCGTGGACACAGAAATATTCTACAGTGAGAAGAGTGCAGCTGTGGGTCTTTAGTGGAGTGACCCACAGTTAACGAATGTTGATTGACTCGGTTAATGAGTTTAGCTGATCAATCTCGTATCGTTGGAGCTTCTGATCTGTAGGTCCATTAGGTCCACCTGCTAGCTCATAACGGGTTCTGAGATAATATAGTCTTGATTATTAAAGGGAATATAAGTTAATTGTATTTTGATACAATTAATATAATGTATGGAGATACATTATGGTATAAGTTTAATTAATGAATTAAACTTTATAATAAAATTAATTTTGGATATGATTCAAAATTAATTAATGAGAGAATTATGAATTTAATTAAATATGTGATATTTAATTCATGAATTAATTAATTGGGGAATTAATTAATTTAATTTTAATTTGGTTAAATGTGATTTAATCAAATTAAAACTATAGTTTATATTGATGTACATTTTGATGCACATTAAAACTATAGGTTAAATGAGAGAAATTAAATTGAATATGATTCAATTATAAAATTAATTAAATATTTGATATTTAATTAATGTGGGATCGATTAATTTAGAATTAATTGAATGGCCAATTTAATTTAATTGAATATGATTCAAATTGAATTAAAAACTATATATTATAATTCATTTAATTTGATTAAATTAATTATAATTAATTAATTAATTAAATATTTATTATTTAATTAGTTAATGGCCGAGATCGTTTTGATTAAGATCTAACGGTCTAGATCTAGTAGGGAGATAACTCCCTCCTCACTTATCGTTGAGGGGAGAGGGAGTTCCCCAATGTAGGTTCACTCTCTCATTTTTACGTGAGAACACAGAAAAGCTCTGAGATTTTCTCTCTTCTCTCTCTCAAAAACAGCAAGATTCTTTGCTGTAAAATTCCCTTCCAAGATGAATTTTGGGTTCCCACAAGCCATATCTCAGCGACCCAAGAGAATAGTGGGTGATTCGAGTGGTGGTGTCCGTTGGAAGTCCCAAGAACGAGATCCTTGGAGCATTGTGCAGTGCTCTTCGGAATCCGGTAAGTATTCTTGATTTTGAATCAATTTAGCATGCTTAATCTAATCTTAGTAATTTAGAAATTGTTTCTGAATTTTGTTGCCAACGTATTGGTTTTTCTATAATTGAAATTTTAATTTGAGATTGTTCTTGTTTGCTTCCGCTGCCAAAGGGATTTTAACCCTTCAATTGGTATCAGAGCCATCTCGTTAATTAAATTCGATTTATGAAAATTGCGTTGGTTTTTGGTAGGATTGCATTGTGAATGTGGTTTGCTGAAAAATTGTTTTGGTATTTGGCCTTAGATTTACAATTTTGTATGATTTGATCATGTAAGGGCCCATGTTTTTGGGGCAAAAATATTGTAAATCGAGTCTTGTAAGTCCGTGTCTAGAAATTAGGAATCAATTTGTTGATCGGTGCTCGAATCGGGGTTCAATTTGGCGAAGAACGGCTGCTGGAAACGAAGAACAGAGGTTGTCCAGAGGCGTAGCGTCGCGACCCTGCTCAACGGAGTCGCGACGCTCAAGAACAGGTGCTGGAAAAAATCGGGGCAGCGTCGAGACGCTATGCCTACAGCGTCCCGACGCTGACGGAAGTTTTCGGATTTGCGGATCGTGAGCGAGACGTGCGACGTGTCAGTTTGAAGCGGTTACAACCAAATATATATTATTTACGTTCATTTGGAATCGAACCCAGCGCGTGGCTGAGTTGGTTTGCGCGCGTGCTTGTTTTTTGTGAGGTCCTGTGTTCGAGTTCCAATGTGGGCAGTTATTATCAGTTATTTTTTCCAGCGTGCAGAATTAGTCCGGTTCGGTCCGAATTGAGCTGGTTTGGTCTGGTTTGATTTAATTTGGTCCGGTTCGAGTAATTTGGGCCTAGTTTGAAGCGGTTCAAGCTGGTTCGGGTCGGTTCTGGAGCGGTTCAAGACTCAAAAGGATAATTAAATTGAAATTATTGTAATTTTTGTTTATTTTAATTATCCTAGGGGCCAATATACCGATTTTTCAGCTATTTATTGCTTTATGAATGTCATTTAGCTAGATCCCACCATAGGTTAAGCATGTTTCATGCATTTTTATGTTATAAATGTTATAATATATGATAATTATGCATGAATTTAAATTTCATGAGTGATTTAGTATAATTGTTATATTAAATATATGAAATTGGAAAAGCATGATGCATGACATTAATTAGATAAATATAAATTGTTATATTTTATTAATGTAGCATGCATGCTTAGTTTTATTTTCATGAATATTAATATAATAGTTATATTATGAATGGAAATAAATTTCAATACTTGATTTTCATGTATAATTTTAATATAAAGTGTTATATTAATTTAATGAAAATGGAATAGCATTGAGCATGACATTAATTAGATTAATATAAGAGTTATATTATATTAATGTCTAATTTCATGTGATTTAATTTCGTTGATGATTAATTAATATAATCGATATTAATTAAATGAAATTGAAATTGCATGAAGCATGACACCACTTTAGATTAATATAATCGTTATATTATCGGCGTCATGAGCGTTATGGTGTTTAATAATTTGAATTAGATTGTTATTTGGAAACACCATAGAAGCATGTTATAGGGCTAATTATTAAAATTTTATAATAGTTATAAAATTGATTAGAAACCGTCAACCTATAACAAAGAGTTGCATGCAAACATAGGACCTTAGGTTAAATGAATTAATTTTAAATTGTTTAAAATTAATTAGACCTAAGTTCATTATAATTCTAATAGGATTAGAATTAATTTTCTTACTTAGGATTAAAATAGTTTTAATGCACTAAGTAGGAAAAACATTACTATGGTTATAAGGGAACTCTCCCGGTGAAGTTCTGTCTAGGCTGGGGGTACTTAAGTTGACGGTTACGGAACACCTCCTACCTGGGAACTGACCCGGAACCTGAGTTGAATTAATCATAGTTTAATGTTAGCATGCAATGCCACTAGGTAATTAAATGAGTTTAATTCACCTAGACATTAGAATAAAGTCCTATATATAAGAGTTATAATAGGCATAGACTTAGATAGATTGACTTAGCCGGGTTTATCTAAGTTTAATAACCCTAAAATACAATAGGACATTTCAGTCACGTCCCCCTGTGTTCACACCGTGAGATCCATGCTCGGCTTCGTGTCGTTTTAGCGCGGCCTCCCTTCGGAAAGTGTTTGCATGGGTCAATACCAAGGTGAATGGGGAAAGTGTCTATAGTAAGTGGGAGCGGGACGCGTGTCAACGTATCCTTCGGTCTCCACCCCTAGGTCACAACGTGAGATTCCTATGATCCGCCTGCGTGTTGTCTCGGCGCAACCATCCCTTCGGAGGGCCTGATCATGGGATTCGGAACACCGTGAACTCCTGAATAGGATAGGATCGCTTAGGCTAATTACCAACAGTTGTCTTTCCTAACGGTAGCCTGTTGGTGCGTGCCTCTGAGATCTGAAAGTGGGAGGGTCACACTTACGGGGATGAGTTAAATGTGTTAACTAATCCTTGACCGAACAACGGTAACTAAAGGCTAACGGAATATGAGTTATTCTGGTGTTAGAATTTGGTTGAGATTGTCTCAATTCAGAGGAGGAGTAGCTGACCACCCTTCGATGGCTGTTGTTCTAAACCTCTGAAGTGTCGTTGCAAAAACTAAATCAATAGTTTTATAGGGTTTCTTTGATTGCTTGTTTGTTTTTGCAGAATTTGATTGGATTATTTGTAATGGGTTAGTGCGATTAATAATACAAGTAATTTGTTACTTCAGCAATAATATAAAATTTTATGTGCATTGTCTTACACCATTTTATTAATAACGGCTTAAGATACAACTAGCTTAAACGAAACTTGTGGTAAATGATTTAAGATGAGTCTTTAGTGAGGAATGTCCTCAGGTTCAAATGTCTAGTTCATCTTGAATAGTTCATGATGACAATTACATTAACTGCCTAGCCAATATCAATGACAATTAATATGATTTATTGGTCATTGAAACGTGCATAGTGGAAAATGAGGATACAGCCTGAATTTTTAATTCAGGTGCCATTTATCACGTTTGCTTTTCCTTTTAAGGAATAAGCTCATGGCAACTGTTGCAAATAGGTAAGATGACTCTCAGATTTTGATTTGGAGAGTATGTCTCGGCTTTGGCAGAGGGAACATTAAGTTATTTTATCTAGTGGGAGAAAATACACATTATTAGATAATTTGTATGAATTTCCTAAAGATTAACAGAAATTTGATTTCTATAACGTATATGTTGGAACAATGTTAGTCTATACCTTTCTCTGCTAACGCAGTTTTATTTTAAGAAAGGGAGTTGACATTTGTTCAGCATTACTGGTAAATAACTTATAAGTTTTAAGACTAATCGAGAGTAAAGCAAGTCATGAGCACTGAGTTGTTTAAGATTGCTTATACTCGTAGAAATAAAGGCAAAGGATATCTCCTAAAGGAAATACCTTTCTTTGGTTCTTAAGGTTAGGCTAATTTTGATCTCAATATGATTGGGAGCTTAGTCTATGAGTATACTTCTAAGCTAGTTAGAAGAAAACTCTTTAATACCAATTAAGTCATGCCTTATGGGCGATATGACTGATAGATCTTTTACTGGAAAAGAGTTAAAAGAGCTAAAGAACCCTTGAAACTTATACATTTGGATCCTTGTGGTCTAGTATGTTAAAGTAGTGGGAGGGTATGAATAATTAATCTTTGTTAACGATAATTATTCATAGGTATGAACATCTCAACCTAATGCAACTTAAGTCTGAATCTCTTGAGATATTCGAAGGGGCTTAAGACTGAAGTTGAAAACTTGTTAGGTGAGATAATAAAACCACTTTGATCTGATCAATGTGTTGAGTATAGGGACTTGAGATTCTAGGGCTATTTGATAGTTCATGGAATCACATCCTAAATCTCAGTTAGGAGTAACAGAACCCTATTGGATATGGTTCAATCCATGTTGAGCTATGCTCAATTGCCTGACTCGTTTTGGGGTCATGCAGTGTGACTGCAATGTGTATTTTGAACAACGTTCCATCAAAAGTGTTTCTGAAACACCTTTTTTGTTGTGGATAGGACGTAAAGATTGTTTACGTTCCTTTAAATTTTGGGGTGTCCAGGACTTGTGCTTGTGACTAACCCAAAATAAATTGGAATATCGTTCAAAATAATGCCTAATTGTAGGCAATCCCAAAGGAAACGAGGTGAATATACTTCTTCAATCCATAAGATAATAAAGAATTTGTATCGACAAATCCTTCATTCTCAGAAGAAGAACATATGAGAAATCATAAGCCATAAAGTAAGGTCGGTTTAAGTGAATTAAGTAATAAAGCTACGGAAACATTGACAAGAGTTGTTGATGAATCAACAAAAGTTGTTGATAAGACTGGTTATTCAACAAGAGTTATTGATAAAGCCAGTGCTTTTGGTCAGTCACATCCATCTCAAGAGTTGAGAATGCCTTGATGTAGTGGGAGGGTTGTTTTATAACCTGATCGTTACATGGGCTTATTTGAAGCTCAAGTCGTCATTCTTGATAATGACATAGAGGATTCATTGTTTTCTTTTTGGAAGAAAATAAATGATGTTGACAAGGAAAAATGGTTTAAAGCCATGGACTTGGAAATGAACTCTTTGTATTTCAATTCCATTTGGGATCTTGTAAATTTGCTTGATGGGGTAACACCTATAGGTTACAAGTGGATTTACAAGAGGAAACGAGACATTTAAGGTCTCAACCAGAAGGGTCCATTGAGCAAGATCAAAAGCAAAAGAGTTTGCAAGCTTAAATGATCCATTCGTGGATTGACATAAGCATTTCGATCTTGGAATTTAAGATTTGATACAGTGATCAAATTTTTGGCTTTAATCAGAACATTGATGAGTCTTGTGTTTACAAGTAATCATCAATAATTCTGTAGCTCACTTAGTGTTGTATATGATTGATATCCTAATCATTGGGAATGATGTAGGTTATCTTACTGACATTAAAAGAGGCTAGCAGCTCATTTCCAAATGAAAGTCTGGGAGAAGCTGAGTTAGTCTTGTCTCAATTTTCTTATGTCTACAAGATGTTAGTTAGATATAAGATGCAGAATTCCAATAAGGGTTTACTACCTTTTCAGGAATGGAATTCTGTTGTCTAAGGAACTGTGTCCTCAGACACCTCAAGAAGTTGAGGACATGAGACATATGCCCTATGCAGTAGGGTTGTCAGTGAGTATCAATCAAATCCAGGATTTGATCTCTGGAATGTCGTTACGTACATCCTCCAGTATCTTAGGAGAACGAGGTTTTATATGCTCGTGTATGGCTCTAAGGATTTGATCCTTACAGGATACACTGATACAGATATTTTAACTGATAAGGATTTGATGAAATCTACATCAGTGTCTGTCTTCACTCTTAATGGAGGAGCTATAGTACGACTTATCTGCAGTCTCGACCATATAGGCCAATAAGTAGTTGCTTATGAAGCACAGATAGAGACTGTATGACTTAGGAAGTTCAAGCCTAATTTGGAAGGTGTTCCAAATATGGACTATCCTATTGCAAGACAAGAAAGCACATTGAATCTAAATGATATATTGCTGATACATTCACGAAGGCTCTCTCGGCTAAAGTGTATGAGGGTCATCTAGATGGTCTAGGTCTACGAGTTATGTACAAAGATGTAATCTAGGGCAAGTGGGAGAAGTGTAATGGGTATAGTGATACCATTATGTAATGGGTATAGTGATGCCCTAGTTTATTGTATTTGTACATTGTAAATACGTTTTATGTATTATACATGTATTTATACACCCATTGCTGGAATAGATTATTGTACATTCCCACTAAACTAGATTTTAGTCCAAGTGGGAGTTTGTTGGGTTTTATGTCCTAAAACTCGTAGATAGTGAATGATTAACGAATTATACACTTGTAACAAATGTTATTGTCATATTAAGTCTATAATTGCACAATATGACCCAAATCCAATAAACTAAGATCCAAGGTTGTTTACATGAGACTTGGACTAGTATGTGGGGACATACGGGGATCAGTGTTCAAGTAACAACCTAAAAGGTCTATAGTACAGGGATAAGGCTGGGTACCTTATCCTGGTAACACTATGTGATACGGCCCGCTTTGTATTCGATACAGACGTATTGATCCAAGGCGTCCATGTAGGAGACATGCGAGCGGGGGTATCCTATGCAATGAGTTTGCATAAGACCGGACCACGAAATAGTAAACCACTAGATGTAACACCGTTAACTAGTTAGGTTACTGTTTCAATAGGATGACCTAGGTAACTCGATCTTAATCCTTAGTGTGTCATGAACTCCTTCTCACGAGGGATTGTCCTTTGATTAGTACGGGTGAGAGTGGCCAATACGCCGACTCAATAAGCCTACCTTCTTGGGGACAAGACCGAGTGGGGGGCTGGGGACATGACAATACAAGATGGAATTCACTCCTTCCCCTATTGGGGCAAGTAGATGTGTGTTCCCTTAAGGGCTGATTCCGGGGCTTGAACAAAGGCGCGCCGTCCTCTCTTGGCCCGAGAGGAACTCTTGTTTAGAGGTTGGACCCTAAACAAATTGTTCATTAGAGGGATCAGTGGTACTTAAGGATCCAGAGGTAACCCAGGGGTAAAACGGTAATTTGACCCAGCTGGTGTTACGAACACACGTGAAGGATTGACTTACTGCATTGGTCGATATCCGTGGACACAGAAATATTCTACAGTGAGAAGAGTGCAGCTGTGGGTCTTTAGTGGAGTGACCCACAGTTAACGAATGTTGATTGACTCGGTTAATGAGTTTAGCTGATCAATCTCGTATCGTTGGAGCTTCTGATCTGTAGGTCCATTAGGTCCACCTGCTAGCTCATAACGGGTTCTGAGATAATATAGTCTTGATTATTAAAGGGAATATAAGTTAATTGTATTTTGATACAATTAATATAATGTATGGAGATACATTATAGTATAAGTTTAATTAATGAATTAAACTTTATAATAAAATTAATTTTGGATATGATTCAAAATTAATTAATGAGAGAATTATGAATTTAATTAAATATGTGATATTTAATTCATGAATTAATTAATTGGGGAATTAATTAATTTAATTTTAATTTGGTTAAATGTGATTTAATCAAATTAAAACTATAGTTTATATTGATGTACATTTTGATGCACATTAAAACTATAGGTTAAATGAGAGAAATTAAATTGAATATGATTCAATTATAAAATTAATTAAATATTTGATATTTAATTAATGTGGGATCGATTAATTTAGAATTAATTGAATGGCCAATTTAATTTAATTGAATATGATTCAAATTGAATTAAAAACTATATATTATAATTCATTTAATTTGATTAAATTAATTATAATTAATTAATTAATTAAATATTTATTATTTAATTAGTTAATGGCCGAGATCGTTTTGATTAAGATCTAACGGTCTAGATCTAGTAGGGAGATAACTCCCTCCTCACTTATCGTTGAGGGGAGAGGGAGTTCCCCAATGTAGGTTCACTCTCTCATTTTTACGTGAGAACACAGAAAAGCTCTGAGATTTTCTCTCTTCTCTCTCTCAAAAACAGCAAGATTCTTTGCTGTAAAATTCCCTTCCAAGATGAATTTTGGGTTCCCACAAGCCATATCTCAGCGACCCAAGAGAATAGTGGGTGATTCGAGTGGTGGTGTCCGTTGGAAGTCCCAAGAACGAGATCCTTGGAGCATTGTGCAGTGTTCTTCGGAATCCGGTAAGTATTCTTGATTTTGAATCAATTTAGCATGCTTAATCTAATCTTAGTAATTTAGAAATTGTTTCTGAATTTTGTTGCCAACGTATTGGTTTTTCTATAATTGAAATTTTAATTTGAGATTGTTCTTGTTTGCTTCCGCTGCCAAAGGGATTTTAACCCTTCACACCTCCTACCTGGGAACTGACCTGTAATACCGGAGTTGAATTAATCATAGTTAAATGTTAGCATGCAATGTCACTAGGTTTATTAAAAGTGTTTAATGCACCTAGATCTTTAGAGTAAAGACCTTACATTACTGAGGTTATAAGGGAACTCTCTCGGTAAAGTTCTGTCTAAGGTTGGGGGTATTTAAGTTGACGGTTTACGGAACACCTCCTACCTGGGAATTGACCCGAACATTGAGTTGAATTAACCATAGTAATGTTGACTTGCAATGTTGGGTTTATTAAAAGAAGTTTAATTCACCCAAAAGATTGCAGTTGAATCCTTTCCATAATTGTTATAATAGGATCAAACTTAGATAGATTGACTTAGCCGAATACTATCTAAGTTAAACAACCCTATATTAACCTTATGACATTTTCAGTGGGAGGAAAATTACAAAACGAGATTTAAATCAAGTTTTGCTCCTATGTCCCTATATTCACAACGTGAGATTCATGCTCGGCTTCGAGTCGCCTTAGGAGCGGCCTCCCTTCGAAAAGTGTTTGCATGAATCAATATCAAGGTGAATGGGAAAAATGTCTAGAGTAAGTGGGAGCGGGACACGTGTCAACGTATCCCTCGGTCTCCGCCTATAGTTCACACCGTGAGAGTCCTATGATCCGCCTGCAGGTTGTCCTGGCGCAACCATCCCTTCGGAGGGCCTGGTCATAGGATTCGGAACATCGTGAACTCCTGAAAAGGATAGGAGCTCTTAGGCTAATCACCAACAGTTGTCTTTCCCTTCGGTAGCCTGTTGGTGCGTGCCTCTGAGATCTGAAAGTGGGAGGGTTACACTTACGAGGATAAGTTAAAAGTGTTAACAAATCCTTGACCGAACAACGGTGGCTAATGTCTATAGGAATATGAGTTATTCTGGAATTAGAATTAGCTGAGAGGTGTCTCATTTCAAAGGAGGAGTACCTGATCACCCTTCGGTGGTTGATATTCTAAACCTCTGAAACGTCGTTGCAAAACTAAATCGATAGTTTTAGGGTTCTGTGATTGTCTGTTTTGCTAAATTGATTGGATTATGTGCAATTGTTTACTTGTATGATGGGTTAAGGCAAAGATAACTAATACGGTCATTGTTTGTATAAATTTCATCAATGTCTTCCTCAATTGTCTTTCTGCTTAAAAATGAGAAATTAACCGGCGAAAATTATGCTACGTGGAAGTCGAACCTGAATACGATTCTTGTTGTCGATGATCTGCGGTTCGTCTTAACGGAGGATTGTCCTCCAACCCTTGCTCGTAATGCATCCCAGGCAGTTAAGGATGCTTATGATCGCTGGACAAAGGCCAATAATAAGACTCGCGTCTATATCTTAGCCAGCTTATCTGAAGTTTTGGCTAAAAGGCATGAGGGCATGGTAACAGCGAGGGAGATTATGAACTCTCTCCGGGAGATGTTTGGACAACCGTCCTACCAACTCCACCATGACGCTCTCAAATACGTTTATAGTTGTCGCATGAAAGAGGGCACGTCTGTTCGGGAACATGTCCTGGATATGATGGTCCAATTCAACGTGGCAGAGGCAAAAGGGGCGGTCATAGATGAGCGTAGTCAGGTTGCATTCATCTTAGAATCTCTTCCGAAGAGTTTTCTGCAGTTTCGAAGCAATGCAATGATGAATAAAAAAACATTCAACCTGACTAGCCTCCTTAATGAGCTACAGCTCTATCAGTCTCTTCTTAAGAACAAGGGACAGATAGAAGGAGAGGCAAACGTTGTTCACTCCAAAAGAAAGTTCAAGAAGGGTTCATCCTCTTGAACTAAATCTGTAGCCACTTCTTCAAAGAAAACTCAGAAGAAGAAAGGAAACAAGGGGAAAGCTTCCAGTACTGCTGCTAAAAGCAAGGGAAAAGCCAAAGCTGTGGCAGACAAGGGCAAGTGTTTCCACTGCAATGTAGATGGACATTGGAAGAGAAACTGCCCAAAGTACCTTGCTGAGAAAAAGAAGGAAAATGAAGGTAAATTTGATTTACTGGTTTTAGAAACATGCCTGGTAGAACATGATGAGTTTACCTGGATACTTGATTCAGGAGCAACTAATCATGTTTGCTCTTCTTTTCAGGAAAATAGTTCCTTTCGGCAGTTGAACGATGGGGAAATGACACTCAGGGTCGGAACTGGAGAAGTCATTTCAGCTAAAGCAGTGGGAGCTGCGAAGTTATTTTTTAGAAATAGATTCTTACTTTTAGAAAGTTTGTTAATCGTTCCCAAGATTAAGAGGAACTTAATTTCTATTTCATGTTTGATTGAACAATCGTATACAGTTACTTTTGATATGAATGAAGCGTTCATTTATAAAAATGGTGTACTTATTTGTTCAGCCAAATTGGAAAATAACTTGTATGTTTTAAGACCAACCGAAAACAAAGCACTTTTAAATCACGAATTATTTAAAACTGCTGAAACTCAAAGTAAAAAGCAAAAGATTTCTCCATCAAGTAACAATACTAATCTTTGGCATCTTAGACTTGGTCATATAAACATCGATAGGATCGGTCGTTTGGTAAAGAATGAACTTCTAAGCAAGTTAGAAGATGATTCACTACCACCTTGTGAATCTTGTCTCGAAGGAAAAATGACCAAGAGACCCTTTACTGGAAAATGTTACAGAGCCAAAGAACCCTTAGAGTTAATACATTCGGATCTATGTGGTCCAATGAATGTAAAAGCTCGAGGAGGGTACGAATATTTCATCTCATTTATAGATGATTATTCAAGATATGGTTACTTATACCTAATGGGACATAAGTCTGAAGCCCTTGAAAAGTTTAAGGAGTTTAAGGCTGAAGTTGAAAACCTATTAGGTAAATCTATTAAAGTACTTCGATCTGATCGAGGAGGGGAGTATATGGATCAAAGATTCCAGGATTATATGATAGAACATGGAATCCAATCTCAACTCTCAGCCCCTGGTACACCTCAGCAGAATGGTGTGTCAGAAAGGAGAAATAGAACCTTGTTAGACATGGTTCGATCAATGATGAGCTATGCTCAATTGCCTAGCTCGTTTTGGGGGTATGCAGTAGAGACTGCAGTATACATCTTGAACAATGTTCCCTCGAAAAGTGTTTCTGAAACACCTTTCGAGTTATGGAAGGGGCGTAAACCTAGTTTGCATCACTTTCGCATCTGGGGTTGTCCTGCACACGTGCTTGTGACAAATCCTAAGAAACTGGAACCTCGTTCAAAACTGTGCCAATTTGTTGGTTACCCTAAAGAAACGAGAGGTGGTTATTTCTACGACCCACAAGAAAATAAGGTGATTGTATCGACAAACGCCACTTTCTTAGAGGAAGACCACATGAGAGATCATAAACCACGAAGCAAAATAATATTAGGAGAAGCTACTGAAGAATCATCAAGAGTTGTTGATGAAGTTGGACCTTCAACAAGGGTTGATGAAGGAACTAGTTCTTCAGATCCATCCCGTCCATCTCAAACGTTGGGAATGCCTCGACGCAGTGGAAGGGTTGTGTTACAACCTGACCGTTACTTGGGTTTAACTGAAACTCAGGTTGTCATACCTAATGATGGCATTGAGGATCCATTGTCCTATCGACAGGCAATGAATGACGAAGATAAGGATGAATGGGTCAAAGCCATGAACCTGGAAATGGAGTCAATGTACTCCAATTCTGTATGGGAACTTGCAGATCTACCAAATGGGGTAAAACCCATAGGGTGCAAATGGATCTATAAGAGAAAAAGAGATGCAGCTGGAAAGGTACAGACCTTCAAAGCTAGATTAGTGGCAAAGGGTTATACCCAAAAGGAGGGGGTTGACTATGAGGAAACCTTTTCTCCTGTAGCCATGTTAAAGTCCATAAGAATTCTTTTATCCATAGCCACATATTATGACTATGAAATATGGCAAATGGACGTCAAGACGGCCTTTCTGAATGGTAATCTTGAAGAGAATATCTTTATGTCTCAACCCGAAGGGTTCATAGCCCAAGGTCAGGAACAAAAGGTTTGTAAGCTAAATCGATCCATTTATGGATTGAAACAAGCATCCAGATCATGGAACATTAGATTTGATACTGCAACCAAATCTTTTGGCTTTGACCAAAATGTTGATGAGCCTTGTGTATACAAGAAAGTCAACAAAAGGAAAGTAGCTTTTCTAATACTTTATGTAGACGATATCCTACTCATTGGGAATGATGTAGGATACCTCACTGACATTAAGAAATGGCTGGTAGCCCAATTCCAAATGAAAGATCTGGAAGAGGCTCAATATGTTCTGGGAATCCAAATCATTAGGGATCGAAAGAACAAAACGCTAGCTCTGTCTCAAGCAACGTATATTGACAAGATGTTGTCTCGATATTCGATGCAAAACTCCAAGAAGGGACTACTACCCTTCAGACATGGGGTACACCTGTCTAAGGAACAATCTCCTAAGACACCTCAAGAAGTTGAGAACATGAGACACATTCCCTACGCCTCAGCTGTGGGCAGCTTAATGTATGCCATGCTCTGCACTAGGCCTGACATATGCTATGCAGTGGGAGTAGTCAGTAGGTATCAGTCTAATCCAGGGTTGGACCACTGGGGAGCGGTTAAGAATATCCTCAAGTATCTTCGGAGAACGAGGGACTACATGCTTGTGTATGGAGCTAAGGATTTGATTCTTACTGGATAAACTGACTCTGACTTTCAAGCTGATAAGGATTCAAGGAAATCCACATCAGGGTCAGTATTCTCCCTCAATGGAGGAGCAGTAGTGTGGAGAAGCATCAAACAAGGATGCATAGCAGACTCAACCATGGAGGCTGAGTATGTAGCAGCTTGCGAAGCAGCTAAGGAGGCAGTATGGCTCAGAAAGTTCTTGACTGATTTGGAAGTGGTTCCGAATATGAACGTGCCCATAACACTATACTGTGACAACAGTGGGGCTGTAGCCAACTCAAAAGAACCTCGAAGCCACAAACGGGGTAAACACATCGAGAGGAAGTATCACCTGATACGGGAGATTGTGCAAAGAGGAGATGTGATCGTCACTAAGATCGCCTCAGAGCACAACATCGCTGATCCATTTACGAAGGCTCTCACGGCTAAAGTGTTTGAGGGTCATCTAGAAGGTCTAGGTCTACGAGATATGTATGCCATCTAATCTAGGGCAAGTGGGAGAAATGTATAATGGGTATAAGGATGCCCTAGTTCATTGTATTATTTTAATATACATGACATTTCCAGCTTTAGATTATTGCATTTACATCCCACTAACTAGTGTTTTAGTTCAAGTGGGAGTTTGTTGGATTTTATGCCCTAAAACTCGTAGATAATGAATGTAACCGTTGACCGGATATTAATGAAATAATATTGATATATTTTTCCATTAATTGTTATTAGTTATTTTATATTTGTCTTTGCCTAATAATAACCCTAATCCAATAAACTAGACATCCAAGGTTGTAATATGAGTCTTGAACTATATGTAGCGACATATGGGATCATTGTTCAAGAGACAACCTAAAAGGTCTATAGTATAGGGATAAGACTGGATGCCTTATCCTGGTGACACTATGGATACGGCCCACTTTGTATTTGATACAAACGCTGCGATCCAACGCGTTCGTGTAGGAGACATGCGAGTGGGGGTATCCTATGCAATGAGTTTGCATAAGACCGGACCGCGAAATAGTAACCATTGGTTATAACACCATTAACTAGTTGGTTTTCTATTTCACTAGGACGACCTAGACAACTTAGTCTTAATCCTGAGTTGATTATGGACTCCTGCTCATGAGAGACTGTCCTTTGATTTGTATGGGTGAGAGTGGCCAATACGCCGACTCAATAAGCCTACCACTTTGGGGACAAGACCGAATGGGGAGCTGGGAACATAATCGTACAAGATGGAATTCACTCCTTCCTGACTTTAGGGAAGCAGATGAGTGTTCCCTTAAGTGGTTACTCCGAGTCTTGAACAAAGGGCCCTACCCTCTCATTGGCACGAGAGGGTTTTCTGTTTGATGGTTGGACCACAAACAGGTTATTCATTAGAGGAGAATTGGTACTTAAGGAAATAGAGGTAACCCAGGGGTAAAACGGTAATTTGACCCAGCTGGTGTTACGGACACTCGTGAAGGACTAACTAGTCGATATTGGTCTAGATCCGTGGACACAGAAAATATGTCTGCAGTGAGAAGAGTGCAACTGTGAGTCTATAGTGGAATGTACACACAGTTAACGAATATTGATTAATGTGGTTAATGAGTTTAACCAATTAATCTCACATCGTTGGAGCTTCTGATCTGCAGGTCCATTAGGTCCCACTGGTAGCTCGTAAAGTAATTTGAGGCAACTAAGTAATAAATGTAAATTGAAAATGTTCAATTTACTAAGGGAAACAAATATAATATATATTGATATATTATTATGAGAGAAATTAATATTTGAAGAAGTTCAAATATAAATTTATGGAAGATTGAAAGAGTTCAAATAATAAATTAATTAATTTAAGTCCTAAAATGTGTTTGGGCAAAATTAATTAATTCAAGGCCGGAAATTAAATATGTGATATTTAATTGGTGGTTAATTAATTAAAGAATTCATTAACCATGAATTAATCAATTATGTAAATAATTAATCACTTAAGGAAGTGGTTAATCATTTATGGGAATGATCTAATCACTTATGGAAGTAATTAGTCATTTGTGGAAAAGATTAATCAATTGGGGAATTGATTGATCGTGATTGATTAATTAAGGAATAAGATTGAATCAATTTTGGGAAAGATTGATTTAATTGAATATTTTATTCATGGCCTCTCTTCTATAAATAGAACACTAGACCTAATTGGTCATGACACTTGACACTCTTGAAAAACAAGACCTAGAATTCTCTCTAGCCTCCCTCTTAGAGAAAGACTCCCACAAGTCTTTTGCCTCCTAGACTTAGAGACATACCGGTGTAACCTCTGTGGTGATTGTGTCAATCAAAGAAGAATTTCCAGCGAAGAAAACCTTAAAGCGGCTGCTGTGTTTTCGCTCATGGAGCGTCGTTGGCGAAGAACGGTCAAGTCTACAACGGAGGTTTGTAACGGTTCTTCCTCTTTTCTTTAGAAAAGTTTTAAAAATAAATTTAGATTTATTTTAGCATGTTTAAACCGATTTTACAGTGGCTTTAAAGGTTGTTTAAAGTTTTGTTTGAGTTATCGTAACGGTATTTTAATGTTAATTAATATACGGCGTAAGGTCCAAACGATGCGCTTCCGCTGCGTGGGGACTTTTATTCCCTTCTGATTGGGCCTGTAACATTGATGACCGAAAGTCCATCGCTGCCTACTGCTTATTTCTGGGGAATTCTTTAATTTCTTGGAGCTCCAAAAAGCAACAAGTCATTACACGGTCTAGCACTGAGTCTGAGTATCGGGCTCTTGCCCATACTGCTGCTGACATTAGTTGGGTTCAGTCCCTTCTCAAGGAAATCAAGCTACCATCTTCGTTTGTCCCTGTCATTTGGTGCAATAATGTCAGTGCCCTCTCACTGGCTGCAAATCCAGTATTCTATTCAAGGAGTATACACGTTGAACTCGACGTTCACTTCGTACACGATAAGGTACTGAACAAAGATCTTGATGTTAGATACGTTCCCTCTTCTGAGCAGTTAGCTGACGGCTTGACCAAGCCTCTCTCTTTTCTTTTCTTTTTCTTCCTCCCTTTTTTCACTGTTTTTTTTATAAAAAAAAACAGTGAAAAGAGGGAGGAAGAAAAAGAAAAGGAAAGGGAGAAATTTAAAAAAAAAAAATAGTTGTCGCCCGTCGGAGATATGAAGAAGAAGAATAATGAAAGGATGAAGAGGAAGATGATGGAGAAGAAGAAGGGAAGTAAAGAGAGAGATGGAGAAATAATTAAATAATTAAAAAAAAATAAGAATATTTTAATATTTTAATATTTTTTATTTAAAAAATTTTAACAATAATATTTTTATTAAAATAATAGTGTCATGTCAGCAACCGTTAAAATTTAACAGAAAAGTTGACGGCAGGGACCAAAGTGCTCCTTATCTCAAACCTCAGGAGTATTTTTGTTGAGTTTGAAAACTCAAGGGCCAAACTGTCACTTAACCCAAACCTCAGGGACCAAAAGTGTATTTTTCCAAAAAAACAATAAAATATTAATTTTAAATCAAAATAAAAATATAATAAAATAATAAAAACAATTTTTTTAAAAAAAAAACATAATATTCTCTCTCCTCTCCCTCTTCATTTTCGAAACCCGTCACCTCTCTTCCCCTCCTTGTCGGTAATAGCCCAACGCCACCGTCGATAGTTCGTAGCCTCCATCGCCATCGTTGTCGCCGTCGATAGCCCGTTATCGCCGCATCCTTCTTCTTGCCCTTCTCCTTCTCTTTTTCTTCTTCTTCAAAACTATACCCAACCTCCACACCCCACCTCCCTTCTCTTCTTCTTCAAAATCAAACCCAACCTCGCCCACTTCTTCTTCTTCTTAAACAAAACTTCAAACCCACCCTAAATATCCATTTTCTTCTTCTTAAACAAAACCTAAACCCACACCGAATACCCATTTTTCTTTTCTTCTTCTTATCCTCCTCAAACTCACCCCCATTTCTTCTTCTTCTTAAGCTTCCAAACCCACCCTAATCTAAAACAAAATCCAAACCCAACTCACCCCAAATCTTATTCTTCTTCAAAATAAAAGAAGAAAGGAAACAAAACCCACCCACCCCAGTGGCGATCGACGACAAGAGGGTGCGAGTGACGGCGACAATAAGATTCTGCTAGCGACGACGATGACAACGGCTAAAGAAGGAGAAAGAACGAGGGCTTGGGTTTGGGGAGAGTTTAATTATTATTTTAATTTAAAATTTATTATTTTATTATTTTTTAATTGCCACGTCAGCACTATTAAAAAAATTAATGGTGGAGGGACTTAATAGAAATATTTTCAAAACAGCAGGGACTTCGTGGTTGGATTTTGAAACTCAGTAACCTATTAGAAATCAAACTAAAACGTAAGGGATCAAAAAGGTATTTTAATTTATTTTTATTTTTATTTTAATTAATTTTTTTTTTTTTTTTGCAAAGTGTCAAAAAGTTAAAAAGCAATTATTAGAAATGAAAAGGACAATGAACAGTGTAGGTGTCCCTTGTCTTTTATGTGCATTGATTGCTTTAAAACGTGACTGTTGAAAATGAAAACACACACCTTTGATAAAGTTTTTGACCGTAACAGAGATCAGAAACGTAAAAAAAGGAAAAAAAAAAAAAAAAAAAATTATGAAATGTAATATATTTTGAGTGGTGAGTATATATATATATTTTATCTCTCCTCGTCAAGTTTTTTCCTATGAATAATAGAAAAAGATTATTAGTTTATACAAGTTCATTTGTGTATTTTTATGTCGAATGATAGTGTAGGTGATGAAGAAAGAATATTACTTAAATTAGTTAAAAGCAGTTGGTTTATCCAATTAATAGTGTAATAACTAACATATACTCTCGATTAAGATGTCTGATATTTAAATCTCCAACCACAAATATTAGTAAAGTAAAAAAAAAAAAAAAAAAAAAAAATTAGTAGGGTTAAGATTGAATTGAGAGAGATAAAAGAGGGAATGGAAGGAAGCATATATAATAATAGTAGTAAACATGGTGAAGGGAAATGAGAGGCAAGACACAAGAGTAAAGAAAGAAAGGGGGCATTGTGGTGGGGGTGGTAACGTACTTAATTATTGATAACATGGGATCGGATTCGGGGACGGGGAAGGGGAAATGCATTAACAACGACGAGTGCAGAAGCAGCGGCGGCGGAAGCCCTTACAGTCGCCACCGGAGAAGCCTTCGGTTCGGCAGACAACGGCGCAGTTGTGGTCGCTCATGCAGGCCCCGTGGAAGTGGTGGCTCTGCGACGAGCACACTCGAGCCTCTACACCAGCGCCGCCCATCATCTCCTCTGCAAATACACACACATGATTATATAAAATCATTAGCTATAATTAATTTAATTAACCAGCAAACTGAAGGAATATAATTAATTAGGATAATTACGTACCCGAAGCAGAGAATATGAGGAGCAGCAATAGGAGCGTGGGAAGGAAGGATTTGTTCATCATTTGCATTTCTATGCCTTATTGTTCAAGTCTGAGCAAAATGGGAGGAGGATACACTTCTATATATAACAACACATAGGGTGAGATATCTTATTTTAACCCCAAGTAAAAAAAAAAAATAGATCATTAAATAAATCTTTCCAACTTTTCCAATGTTTAACTAAAAAAAATCCAATCAAAAAGCAAGAAATGCAACCTTTATTATCATTTTTTTTAATACACTAAATATAGAGTATGAAAATTTGAACCTTCGACCTTAAGAAAAATAGTACCTTCAACTTTAAGAAAAATAGTACATGTCAAATCCCACATGGAGCTGAACAAAATAAAAAAATGTGTATAAATTCATGTGTTGTTTATATATATATATATTTCCAAATCAAAGTCTCAAAAGAAGATAATCGCACAACCTATACAAAGCAAGGTTTTTCTTAGGTACATATGGGTAAGAGGAATTTGGAAATGTCACCCCTCTTGGTGATTGGAAATTCTTTTTTTTTTTTTCTTTTTTCTTCTTATTTTCATTTTGAAAAATAAAAAACGAAAATAAAGAAAGAAATAGAAAAAAAAACAGTCAGTGTTGGTGGTCGTTGAAGTTTTCATCGGCGTCGGCAAGGATCATCGAACTTTGTGGTCGCCAACAATAATGAGGCTAACAGAACATGGGTGGACTATAATAGCAAAGCAGGAGTAAAATAATCTAACCTCGTTCAATCCTGGAACCTAAACGGTTCTAAGGGATTCAAACCTATTACCTTTTTTTAAAAAAAAAATAATATTTTATCACCTCTTTTTTAATTCAAAATGAATGCTTTTTAATTTTACGATATTTGGAGTCACATAATCTTTTTTTTTTTTTTTTTTTTTGAAAAGGAGAGTCACATAATCTTTTGATCAAAAGTAGATGTGAATTATGATATGTATAAAATTTGTTTTGTCCACTTACAAGTGTAGAGCGTACCGACAATGGGTTTTTCCTCTCCCTCTCTCTTATAATTCTGATTTTGTTATCTCTTTGTTCACGTGAAGATGGGAAAACACAGTGAGCTGAGATGGAACCACACAACTTTTTTATTTGTTTCCTTCTCATCCAAATCAGATTCCCTGCAATTTCAAACTCCCCATTTCCATTCAACATAATAACATTGCCAATTTTCACATCTACCATTTCCAAGAAACAAAAGAAAAAAAGAAAAAAAAAATGGTAATTCTGGGTGTGCAGTGCAGTTAAAGCATATGTGGCAGAAACGCGTACGTAAGAGGTCAGAAATGACGAGACGTTGTCATAAAATTATTATTACTTTTGCATTAAATGCACTGCTCCGTCCCATTGGACCATTTCAATCTTCGCGCTTATCTTTCAAACTATTTATCTTACCTTTCTCAAAAAGAAAAAATAATAATAATAACAATATAAATAAATGAAAAGGTACGAAATTCTTTTCTCAAAAAAAAAAGTTTATAAGATTTGTAAGGAAAATATAAACTCCATTGCTCCTTGTACATAATCTTTCGAAATCTCCTTTTTTGTCTTCTCTCTCTCACACACTCATTTTTCCCCATCATTTTCTCAAGAGTTCTCTTTCATATTTTATTCTACAGATTCACTCTCTCTCTCTCTAAGGGTGTTCATCTTTGGTATAAACCCTTATACTAATGATTATATAAGGAAATTAAGTTACATGGACAATAACGAAATACAAAAATGTTGGAGCTTTATAATTTCTGACTCATTATTACACATATGTTTAGAGATTGAAATTATAAATAAACTTTAAAATGATATGGACTATAATGATAATTATTTTAGTTTAAAATAAATATCTTTTTTAGTTTTTGATATTTAACAAATAATACATTTTCGTCTTCAATTCGATAAATTTTGATATTTTTGAATTCCATCTCTAAAAAAATGTCAGGTTCACATTTTTTTTTTTTCCTTTTTGGAGTCTTAACAACATTTGAGTGTGGGAATTTAAACTTTGATGTATTCGTCGAGAGTACATCTCAATTACCACTGAACTATACTCGCTTTAACTACAATATTTACATATCGATCGATAGAGTCATGACCCAAAAAAAAAAAATTAAAGAGACGCATAATTTAAAATATGAAAATGTAATTAATTTGATAGGATAAAGTGGTAATTTAAAGAAAACAGTTCATCTCAACCTAGTTGAATTGCTTAAGACAATATAATTTCAATAAAAAAAAATTTAAAATATTACACCCCACCTCGTACGTCGAAGTAAATATATAAATATAGAAAAGGTTAAAGCACATAGAATTTTGGGTGCGACACATTTGAGTACCGAGATCGAAATGTTTGTGCGTTTTCGAAAAAAAATGTGGATTCCTCAGTCCACATATTAGCACCGACAGAATTACACATCTAACCACGTGCAACGCCAACATTAACGTGATTTTAATCTCCACTTTTTTTTTTTCTTTTTTTTTTTCCTCTAAATTATAAGAAATACCCCTAACTTTAGGGTTTGTTTCAAAAATACTTATGAACTTTAAAAAGTTTCAAAAATACCACAGAACTTTGAAAAAAGTTTCAAAAATGTTCTTGTCTTTAATTTTGGATGGAAATCGTTAAAGTTTTAGTTTAAAAAATATCATTGAATTTTCAAAAAAAATTCAAAAATACCCTTATTGAAAAAAGTTTCTTTCTTTTTTCCTCACTCACCGTAAATTCTTTCTCCATGAAAATTAATGCAAAACTTTGCTTATAAAAGTTGTGTACAACACAATACCAGATAAAAACAGACTTTGAAATCGAGTTTTCTCTTTTAAAAAGTATAAAGAAGATAAGTGTGAGAAAACAACACACACATATATATATATGTATGTATATGTATATATTATTTCCTTTTTGTTTCCTAAAAAAATTTATTTCCTTTTTCCTCTCCTTGTTTGTGTATGTTGGTGATAAGAAGAAGTTTATAAGACTGGATTTGGTCCAATTTATAAGATTAATTAATCAAAATTTTTATATATGATTTTGTTATTATTGATATTTAAAAATTGTTAGAACTCGTACACAACAATAGTTTCATTTATTTTTCATAATATGAATATAAAGAAAGTTAATGGGTAATAGTTGGTGAGAAAATAATATTGAAAAGTTCACACATGTTTAATTTCAAGAACAAAACAAAAGTCATCTTGAAGTTTCGATACGAAAATCTTTCCTTCTCGCACCGTAAATTAATCTTTTCATGAAAAAAAGATTAATTTATAGTGAGAGAAGGAAAAAAAAAACATTTTTCAATAAGGATATTTTTGAAATTTTTTTGAAAGTTCAAGAGTATTTTTGAAACTAAAACTTTAACGGTTTCCATCCAAAATTAACGGCAATGGCATTTTTGAAACATTTTTCAAAGTTCAGGGGTATTTTTGAAACTTTTTAAAGTTCAGGGGCATTTTTGAAACAAACCCCAAAGTTTAGGGGTATTTCTTATAATTTAGTTTTTTTTTTTTTATAATAATAACAATTAACAACAACAATAATAATAGCAACTTTTTATATTTTAAGATTACTTTCACCCTTTAATGTTTATTTTTTTTTTTTCATTTTCGAGTTATTTAAAGAGAAATTATTAAAAGAAGCCCTCATAATATGATTGACAACTAGGACACTTTTGAATGTAGGAAAAAAAATTATAAAAATAGTTCAATTTTGTATCTAGAAGTTATTAGAAATATATAAATTTTCTAGAAGTAAATAGTAGTAGAAAATAAAGCTTTTTTTATTATTATTTTTTACCATAGAAAATAAAGCTATTAGAAAAATAGAAATTAATATCCTTTTGTGTAAATATCTTCTCGAAGGTTTCCACTTTCTATGAAAAATTTTAATATTTAATTTTTTATTTTAATTTATCTGTTTTCTGTTTTGATTTTTTTTTATTAAAAACAAATAAAAGCAAAAACTTCTAATTGTTATTTTTCTATTCTGTTTTTCTAAAAAGTTCGAGACATGTAAAGTAGAGGAATAAAAGTTTAGAAAGAAATAGAAATAAATGTATTAAAGAGAAAAATTAGAGAGAAATAATTTTTAGAGATAAAAAAAAAAAAAAAAAAAAAGAGAGAGAGAAAAGATGCTGGGATCAAGATATAAAAAGAGAAAAGGGTAAAATATCTTTTTCGTCCCTCATGTTTCGAGTCAGTTTCTAATAGGTCTCTACGTTTCAAAATCGGACAATCAAGTCCCTACTATTCTGGAAATGTTTCTATTGAGTCCCTCTAAGACTGACGTGGCAGTTTACAATAATAAAATATTGATTTTTAATTAAAATAATAATATAATAATAATAAAATTATTATTAAAATATAATAATAATAATAAAATATATTTATTATTATTAAAAAAAAACTTCTCTCTCCTCTTTCCCCCACTTTCCCTCTCTTCTTCTCCTCGCCGCCAGAGCTCCTCCCGGTCGCCGCCGCACCCCTTTACAAAATGCCCAAAACAAAATTTTCGAATTGGGCCTTTGGAGAGGGCTCTGTTTCTGTGTTTTTTCTATCTTTTTTTTTCCTTTTTTTACAGTATTGTGTGTATTGTTCTTCTTTACACTGCCAAGAAATCTTGGCTAAAATCATCAATGGTGGCAATTATCAGAACTGGGAAATGCAACGTCTGTGGCAAGCGGTGGTTTTCTTCTTCTGTCGCTTCGTCAACGCCTTCCAAACGGTGCCAATGTCTTGAGCTATTTTCATGGCGTTCATAGTCCTCTTCTCGAGAACCCAACTGCGTAAAGTCTCGTATTTCCCTTCCACCCATGTGGTGATGCTGCTTTTGGGAATAAGTTTTTGGAGAAGAATTCGCCTTCCTGTTCATTTCAATGAAAAATTTAAGGTTAGTCATGTTTGAGAATGGTGGTCAGTTTTTTTTTTTTTTGTCTGCCATGTGTTCGACTAAATTACTGTGAGAGAAACTTGGGTTTAAATTGAATATTTGCCTCACCTGAAGCGAAGAAGGGACGTTGCTGCGGTACCCAGTAGCCAAAACTACTGAATCTACATCGAGCTTTTCGCCGTTGACGAGCTCTACTTGGTTGCGAGTGAACCGTTTGATTCCAGAGACTACTTTGATGTCACCGGATTTGATTTTCTCCATTGCTCCAATGTCTAGAACAGAGGTTTTTCCCATCTCGTTTTTTAGCTCCAATGGCCCCATTGATGGCCGTTTGAGGCCGTATTTATGGATGTTTCCGAGCACCAATCATGCCACGATCAACAAGAGCTTGTCGACCAGCCATAGCAGCAGTCATTTCATCATAACAGCTAGTTCAAATGTTGATCTTCCTAGAACTTCTCTTGGCAAAACACATGGACCTCCCTTAAAAAAATAAAATAAAATAAAGGCGAGAAAGGGGTACGACGGCGACGGAGAGGAGCTCCGGCGGCGAAGAGAAGGTGGGGAAAGAGGAGAGAGGAAGTTTTTTTTAATAATAATAAATATTATATTATTATTATTATATTTAAATAATAATAATAATAATTTTATTATTTTATTATTATATTATTATTATTTTAATTAAAAATCAATATTCTATTATTTTAAACTGCCACATCAGCCCTAGAGGGACTCAATAGAAACATTTTCAGAACAGTAGGGACTTGATTGTCCGATTTTGAAACGTAGGGACTTATTAGAAACTGACTCGAAACATGTGAGACCAAAAAGGTATTTTACCCAAGAGAATATTAGTTAGTGAAAGAAAAGATATATATGGAAAAGTAATAATTTCTTTCTAACATAACCCTTCTTTTTTAAGGACTCAAAAAACAATCTCTAGAATTTTCTTTTCAAAATTTCAACTTCTATAAACTATGCCAAAAATTTTCAAATCTGTAAATTTTATTTGCAGAGATATATATTATAAGAGAAAAAAGTTATAGAAACAAAATTTTAGAGAGTGAAAAATTTTTTAGATAATCTTAGTTGAGGGAGGGAGGAGAGAGAATTCGAAAGAAGAGAGGAGGATAGAGGAAAATTTATTTATTTTTCTTTTTTTAATTTTTAAATGTAGACAACAATAAAAAGTTATATATAATTATTATTGTTAATGGTCAAATTTGGTCCGAGGAAACTCATCTGACATTCACGTGCCACCAACGGTAAATTTGTTTGTGAGGGGGGAAGACGTGGCCTGCAAGACAGTATACTGCACACCAGTGTGGTGCTTGCCACACCGGCTCCGATGCTTAAGTCAACAAACAGAACGGTGGGAAGCAAGAAAGTAAGAGCAAGAGGAGAAAGTAGAGAGTAGAGAGTAGAGTTTGGGGATAGAATTTGGATCATCTCTTCAGTGGCGAAAAGAGGTATAAATACCTACTCATGCTCCTAGGATTTTTAGGTATTCGGAGGCGTTTTGGGACAAACCAGGTAGAACCGGAGCAGCCAGAGGCAGTAGGGACCACACGGAGCCAGACGGGCTCGACCTGCACAGAGCCCGACCCCTTCGGTCTTGGCCTGACCCACTGGCCCGTTTTGCCTCCGGGGTCCACCCTCCAGTCCGACTTCTACCCGATTGTCCTCGTCAGCTCCTTGTACATCGGGGTGGTCCAAAATCACCTATAACATTAAGCCCCCACTCTTGAATTGGGATTCAGGTGCGACTTAGTGCTATCGGTAGAGCTCCTTAAGCCCGATTTAAGAGTAATGATCCTTGCTCTGTGCTGACTTTCGTGTGGATTCATTGTTATCCTGCATGATGGGATAGAAATAGACAAAACAAAAACTCCCTGAATAGGGGTTAGGTGAGATAGAAATGAGAAAAATGAGGGATTACAAAAATGGCTTTGGTCGGCCTCGGCCTCCGAGGCCGAGCACAGCAATCTCCCATTTTAGCTTATCTGGTCGGCCTCGACCTTGGGAAGAGGCCGAGCATAGCAGTTTCCCATTTTAGCTTGTCTGGTCAGCCTCGGCCTCGGGAAAAGGTCGAGCACAGTAGTTCCAGATCCAAGGCTTAGGGCTTATCCACAAGTAAAAATAGGAAAAGCAGAGGATTTCACGATCCTGCATCAAAAAGTTAATCTCTGCAAAAGAAAAATGAGGGAAGAGGCTAGGGTCGGCCTTAGCCTCGGACCCCTGTTAGCTCAAAATCTAGCTCCCTGCATTCATACGTTAGTCCTTGTAGGAAATAATGGAAGAATAGGCTAGAGCATGTAATCATTGGTTAGACATGTCAAGCTAGTATGCTTTTTGTTTAATAGGGAGTGCATATCCCCTGGGTAGCCTCCAATTTCGAGTAAGACTTCACTAAAACATAAAGCATAGTTGAGTAAAGAGGATAATACCTTTAAAGTTTATGCTCGGCCTCGGCAAGAGGTGCTCAGTTTCTACCTCAGCCAGGTGAGCTTGACTCAGGCGAGGTAGACTTTGGTGGTCTAGGCTCATGCAAACTCAAGTCTGGATGAGACGAGGTAGACTCGGTAGTCCAGGCTCGTCTGATGTGAAGACGCTCAGGCCAGATGAGGTGAGGTAGACTCGGTGGTCCAGGCTCATATAGTCTCAATCTAGATGAGGCGAGGTAGACTCGATAGTCCAGGCTCGCCTGATGTGAAGATGCTCAAGCCAGATGAGGTGAGGTAGACTCGGTGGTCCAGGCTCACATAGTCTCAATCTGGATGAGGCGGGGTAGACTCGGTAGTCCAGGCTTGCCTGGTGTGAAGGTGCTCAAGCCAAATGAGGTGAGGTAGACTCGGTGGTCCAGGCTCACGTAATCTCGAATCTGGATGAGGCGAGGTAGACTCGGTAGTCTAGGCTCGCAAGAGGGCGTGGGCTCTAAGTTGAAAAGCTTAGGCTCGCATCTAGTGGCGTGGGCTCTAAGCTGAAAGGTTTAGACTCGCATGATAAGCATGGACACTAAGCTAAGAAGCTTAGGCTCGCATGTAATGGCGTGGGCTCTATAGGCTCGCATATAAGCGTGGGCTCTATAGGGTCGCAAGTAGAGGTGTGGACTCTAAGCTGAAAAGCTTAAGCTCGCATGATAAGCGTGGGCACTAAGCTGAGAAGCTTGGGCTCGCATGTAGGCGTGGGCTCTATAGGCTCGCATATAAGCGTGGGCTCTATCGGCTCGCATGTAATGGCGTGGGCTCTAAGCTGAAAAGCTTAGGCTCGCACGTGGACGTGGGCACTAAGTTAAAAAGCTTAAGCTCGCATGTATATGTGGACTCAACTAGATGAGGCGAGGTAGACTCGGGGACCCAGGCTCGCGTAATCTCAGATCTAGATGAGGCGAGGTAGACCCGTTGGTCCAGGCTCGCATGGTGTCGATCTTTGCTTGAATCAATAGGGTTGGCTTTGGTCACAATCATGGCTATGGTCGGCCTCGGCCTCAAGCGTGGCTCGGGTCGGCCTCGACCTCGGCCTCAATCATATCTGAGGTCGACCTCGGCCTCGGCCATATCTGTGGTTGGCTTTGAACAGTCTGTCGTCCTTCGTGTTCGACTCATTCGCTTCAATCTGGATCTTGCCTTGTGCTCAACTACATTGGCAATCTGATTTGCCTTGATTATGTGATCTTGGGGTCACTTTTGAGGTCTTGGATGGTCGGCTTCGGTTTTGGCCTAGGGTCGGCCTCGGACTCGGCCTAAGGATGACCATAGCTTAGGGTTGGCCTCAGCCTGATAGCTTCTTCCTCTTAGCCCCCAGCTTTGTTCTGGTACTCGTTGCCTTAGTCCTGGATGTAGATGGGATGGCTTCCAACTCCTTGACAATCTTCTTTCCCTGGTGTCTTCAATCTTGTTAAGACTTGCATTTGCTTTTGATTTGTCCTCTAAAGATGGTTCTGATCTCTTGTGGGCTTTCCTCTTAATCTGTCTCGACCCGCGTGTGGGTCGAGGGTCGGCCTCGATCCGTGGCCGAGGCCGACCATGGGCCTCGGCCTCTACCCAAAGCCGACCATGGGCCTCGGCCTCGGCCCAAGGCCGAGGCCGAGCAGGGGGTCGGGCCAAAAGCCCGACCCCTTGGGTCTTGGCCTGACCCACTGGCGCGTTTCGCCCCTGGGGTCCACCCTCCAGTCCGATTTCTGCCCAATTGTCCTCGTCAGCTCCTTGTACATCAGGGTGGTCCAAAATCACCTATAACAATTATGTTGTATAATTTTTTAAAAAATGTAGAGACCTTTTAAACCTATTAAATAAAACTCAGGGATTAAAGGGTACGTTTTGAACCAAATTCTATTTTTTTTAATTTTATTTATTTCTTCTTGTTTTCTTCCATTTTTTCCTATGATGCTTTTCATCTTTGTTAGGAAATATTTGAATTTTGTTAGGCCTCCAATTGTAAATACGTATGCTAGGAGGGTAGGAGTGGAAATTCTCCATCTTCCTAGGCGGTTTAGTGTTAAGTTGGTTTATGTGGGTCGGGTTATTTTGTAAGTCTATATCGTGTTTTTGGGCTGGTTTAGTGTACACTTTCTGTAATTTTGTGTTGTAATACTATCTCATAAGGATAGTAGCTGGAGAGTCAACCCTCTCGAATTGGTAGTTTGTACCCTTTTATCCAAGTAATCAAGTTATTGTCTCTAGTTCCTATCAAATTTTTAGTTAAATTCGAAAAACAAAAACAAAATTTTGAAACTACTTTTCTTAGTTTTCAAAACCCAACTTGATTTTTTTAAAATAGAAGAAGAAAGTAAATAAGAACAAAGAAATTTATAGATAGAAATAGTTTTTAATAAGCTTAATTTTTAAAAATCAGATGGCAATCAAATAGTTCTTTAGCAAACACACTTGTTTTTTTTTTCTTAAACAAACCAGAAGCAAAAACAGAAAAATAAATTGTATTGCATCTGTGTGATGTAATATTCTATATAAGTGAAAGATACATTTCCACTTTATCTTACAACAAAAGCGTTTTCATTTTAACCACTTAAATGTAAAACAAACGACAATTTCATTTAAATTAAGAGTTGAAATTAATTGTATAGGACATGTTTGGGAATGATTTTGAAATATTCAAAATCACTTTTATCATGTTTAAAAGGGTATGACAAAAGTGATTTTAGCAATTCCAAAATCACTCTCAAACGTGTACATAATCCTAAATGGTTATCTCGAGGTTGTGTGTTTCGAGAATTCATTGCCGTGATTTCGGCTACCGATTAATTATGCGAGAATTCCTAGTTTTCCTCTTTAAGGTTGATTGAATCTCTCCTTATCTAATTGTCGGTCGGTCTGCTCTTTAAATTATCGATTCGTTTTTGAGCCTAGGAAAGGAAATTTCATTAGAAGTGAAAAAAGAGAGGTTGTGGCCCACTTTTATTAAACATACTTATGAAAATTGGGGGACAATGGTAATGAAAAAATTGCACTTTTAAGAAAAGTAGTAAACTTTGGTAGGGCTAGAAGACTATGAAGGGATAAAGAAGATGCATTAAGTGTTTAGTTTTGGCATTTTGTTTAAAGAGGATATATGATTGGGGCCTTGGGGGACAATAAAGATGGAAAGCCATCAATAATAAGACTCCGATTGCCATAATAATCTAAAGTTATTGCGACTTTCATAATTCATCATTCATAAAAATCTACTTCCATTACTCTCCAAAATCAAAAGTTTCCACCACAAATCTCTTTACTTGCCGACAAGCTTCAAATTTCTTTCTTAAATTCACTTTAAAATATTTGGGTTCAAAAAATATATTTTTTTTTTAGTTCAACGATTTTTTTTTTAATTAAACCTCTAAACTTTAAAAATGTTTAATAAATGTATGAACCTTCAAGTTTGTACCTAAAAAGTTTAATTTGTTTTTAAAAAATGTACAAGTCTATTTGATATAAAATTGAAAGTTGAGATTTATTAAACACTTTTAAAATTTAAGGATCTATTAAACACAAATTTGAAAATTTAGAGACAAGTGTGTTTTGTCCAAGGTGTAAGAGTTATGAAGTTTGAAGTTGTTTTATATGGAAAGTTATGTGGAAACTTGTTATAGGCAATTTTGGACCACCCCGATATACAAGGAGCTGACGAGGGCAACCGAGGAGAAATCGGGCTGAGAGATGGACCAAGGAGCCAAACCGGTAAGTGGGACGGGCCAAGATCGAAGGGGTCGGGTTTTTGGCCCGACCCCGTGCTCGGCCTCGGCCATGGGCCGAGGCCGAGCCCGTCTGGTGCCGTTAGGTCCCCACTGCTTCCATCTGCCCCGGGGTTGCCTGCTTGGACCGAAAATGCCTCCAAAACCCTAAAAACGCTAGGAGGATGAACAGGTATTTATACCCCTCTTCACCACTGAAGAAGGGGCGGAGATTCTATCCCTAAACGCTATTTTACATTCTCTACTCTCTTTCCTCTTGCTCTTACTTTTCCACTCCCTACCGTTCTGCTTGCTGACTTAAGCATCGGAGCCAGTGTGGCGGGCACCACACCGGTGCGCAGGTTTACTGTCTTGCAGGCCACGTCTTCCCCTTCATCTACAAATTTACCGTTGATGGCACGTGGAGGTCAGGTGAGTCCCTTGGCCAAATTTTGGCATCAACAGTTGGCGCCGTCTGTGGGGATGAGTGCTTGCCAGTTCAGACCACGCATCGGTGTTGGTCTACAGGATGGATCGGGTTAAAAAACCAGAAAGAAACCTCGGGTATGAGCAGAAAACACTGAACAAGACTGGGCTCGACCTCGGTATGGAAAATGCCGACCCTAACTTCGGAGATTGTTGTAAGGTTCCGTGTGCCCACGATGCTGTGAACCAGACTGGGGTCGACCTTGGTATGGAAAAGGCCGACCCTAACTTCGGAGATTGTTGTAAGGTTCCGTGTGCCCACGATGCTGTGAACCAGACTGGGATCGACCTTGATATGGAAAAGGTCGACCCTAACTTCGGAGATTGTTGTAAGGTTCCGTGTGCCCACGACGCTGTGGACCTGACCCAAGAGGGCAACCGACAGAAGGAGTGAGAGAGCCGAGAAGTTTTTGTGCCCGACCGGCATCGAGAAGACAGAGGAAAAGGACGCGGGGTAGAAGATGGAGCCCATATCCGACATGAGCACTCTTCGGTCGATGGCCGAGGCCGAACAGAAGCCCAATCACAAAAAGGCCCGCAAAAGTTCGCTGCTAAAGACAACGTCAGGTACGTACACAGGGAATAATGACAGGAAAAAATCAGAGGCTCGGGCAAAGTCCGAGGCTGAGTAGGGCCAAAAGGGGCGAGAGCTATCCAAATGGCTAAAAGACGAAGCGACAAGGTGCCGAGCCTCTGCGCTAACACTCACAGGTTGGGCAAGGCAATGGATTAGTAAGATCCAACGGAAGTCAATCGGTTCGTTTAAAGAATTGACCCGAGCGCTTGTTACATAATTCCTAGGAGTCTGGAGCCGACATAAGCCTCAGATCAAGTTGCTGACAGTAAAACAGGGGCCTCGAGAAAGCTTGAAGGATTATATTAACAGATTTTGTAACGAAGTTTTGCAGGTAGAAGGCCATGACGATGGAGTTGCCTTGACTGCTATGATTTTAGGTCTACAGGATGGAAGACTACTCAGCTCAGCCAGCAAGGACAGTCCTCGGCCAATGGCCGAGGCCGGAAAGAGGCCAAGGAGCCATAGGGTTGTGCGGAACAAAAAGTCAGATCCAACAGGTATACACCACTAACAGCTTCGCTTGAACATGTCTTGGCCACAATGCAGGATGCAAACCTAATGAAGTGCCCAGAAAAATTGAGTCCGGACCCAGACGGGAGGAATGGGAACAAGTGATGCATGTTCCACGGAGACCACGGTCATACAACCCGGAAATGCATACAGTTGAGAGACGAGATAGAAGCCCTAACCCGAAAGGGTTACCTCAAGGAGTTTGTGGGAAATGACAGAAGCTAGAGACCATTACCAGCAGATCAAGGTAAAGACGGTGTTAACCCACCGCTCGAGATACGAACAAATTTAGGAGGACCATCCGGTGGACAGTCAGGCAGGGAGCGAAAGGTCGCCATTCGAGAGGCACAGCGAGAGCCTGAAGGGCAAGGAGTTTACAGCAGCTTGAAGAGAGGCTAAGGAAATTCCTAGGCCTCCCCAAGCTTTTCCCCAGAAGAGTGTACGCACCCCTGGGATGACCATGACGCTTGAAGAGAGGCTCGGGAAATTCCTAGGCCTCCCCAAGCTTTTCCCCAGAAGAGTGTACGCACCCCTGGGATGACCATGACGCTTGAAGACAGGCTCGGGAAATTCCTAGGCCTCCCCAAGCTTTTCCCCAGAAGAGTGTACGCACCCCTGGGATGACCATGACGCTTGAAGAGAGGCTCGGGAAATTCCTAGGCCTCCCCAAGCTTTTCCCCAGAAGAGTGTACGCACCCCTGGGATGACCATGACGCTTGAAGAGAGGCTCGGGAAATTCCTAGGCCTCCCCAAGCTTTTCCCCAGAAGAGTGTACGCACCCTTGGGATGACCATGCAGCTTGAAGAGAGGCTCGGGAAATTCCTAAGGCCTCCCCAAGCTTTTCCCCAGAAGAGTGTACGCACCCCTAGGATGACCATGCAGCTTGAAGAGAGGCTCGAGAAATTCCTAAGGCCTCCCCAAGCTTTTCCCCAGAAGAGTGTACGCACCCCTGGGATGACCATGCAGCTTGAAGAGAGGCTCAGGAAATTCCTAGGCCTCCCCAAGCTTTTCCCCAGAAGAGTGTACGCACCCCTGGGATGACCATGACGCTTGAAGAGAGACTCGGAAAATTCCTAGGCCTCCCCAAGCTTTTCCCCAGAAGAGTGTACGCACCCCTGGGATGACCATGCAGCTTGAAGAGAGGCTCGGGAAATTCCTAGGCCTCCCCAAGCTTTTCCCAAGAAGAGTGTACGCACCCCTGGGATGACCATGCAGCTTGAAGAGAGGCTCGGGAAATTCCTAGGCCTCCCCAAGCTTTTCCCCAGAAGAGTGTACGCACCCCTGGGATGACCATGACGCTTGAAGAGAGGCTTGGGAAATTCCTAGGCCTCCCCAAGCTTTTCCCCAGAAGAGTGTACGCACCCCTGGGATGACCATGACGCTTGAGGAGAGGCTCGGGAAATTCCTAGGCCTCCCCAAGCCCTTTTCCCTAGAAGAGTGTACGCACCACTGGGATGACCATAATGCTTGAAGAGAGGCCTGGGGAAATCCCAAAGCCTCCCAAGTTTCCCTCAAACTTCTCAAGTCATGCAGGGAAAATGCTCGTCCACATGCCAAGGCCGAGGCCGACCATCCCGAGGCCAAGGCTGGACTTCACCCTTAGAGGCCCAGGTACGAAGTTAGTTTTTCCTTACTCAAAAAATGCATGTCCAAGGTAATGAATGCACATTTTGAGTGGGGGGTTGGGAGTAAGGACAGACCGAGTCCATCATAATCATGGCCATGTTGCAATGATTTTGACTTTCCTTTCTTATTCAAGTTAGGATTACGAACAGCGGTGGAGCTATCATAATCATGGCCATGTTGCAATGATTTTGACTTTCCTTTCTTATTCAAGTTAGGATTACGAACAACGGTGGAGCTATTTTTTAGATTATTTATTCTCATTTTGTATAGCACATAGCTTTTTCCCATGGTACGATGCAGACACTTGCGAATTTGATAAAATTCTTTATACTATATTTGTGCAAAGCATTTTTCCATAGGATGGGCACATATGGCCAAACGAGAGTGATTCTTGTAGAAGCCGAACTTCTGCACTTTCCCTTGGAAGGAGACTAAACTCTTGCAAAGAGGTTGACGCATGCCCTCAACCTCCTCAAGCTTTTCCCCAGAAGAGTGTACGCACCCCTGGGATGAACACAGCAGATTGATGAGCAGAATAACGAGCAATGTAGGAAAAATGCTCAGCCTCACGCTAAGGCCGAAACCAAGCATTCTAGCCCTAAGAACGACTGTGGGGGACTTGCGGTGAAGCTCGACTTGCACAACCGAAATATCCAAAGCAATAAAGAAATGTTCAAGCAGAAAGTGAATCTGCACACAAGCCCAACTACGGAGCAAGCAAATAGCATAAGGAAGCTGGTCGGCCTCATGCCAAAGCCGAGGCCGACCACCTAGAGGCCAAGTCCAAAATTCAGCCACGAAAGCCCAGGTTCCCAACAGAGTGTACGCACCCTTGGGAAGAGACTAATTCCTGCCAGAGAGGTTGATGCATCTCCACAACCTCCTCAGAGCCACAGGTTATCTCAACTCATCTGGTTGGGCACATGTTGCCAAGTCCGAACACAAACCCTATAAGGTATTCTTCTCTTTACCCAACTACACTTTGTGTTTAAATGAGGCTTTACCTGAAATTGGGGGCTGCAAAGGGGATATGCACTCCCTATTAAACAAAAAGCAAGTCACCGGGGATATGCACTCCCTATTAAACAAAAAGCACCTATGTTTAGCATGTTCTACTAAAATTTACATGTTCAAACCTATTCTCTCATTATTTTCCTACAAGAACTGATATGTGGATGCAGGGAGCCAAATTTTAGGCTAACAGGGGCTTGAGGCCGAGGTCGATCCTAGCCTCTCCCCTAACTTCTCTTTTGCAGACTAGAAACTGGATTGAGGCGCTCCGAATAACCAAGTACGGGGGTCTCGCTGACCGGTCAGCGAGTCGGGGTCCAGGGGCGGAGCGCCTGGTGGGGGTTCGGGGGCAACGCCCCCTAAGAAAAATTAGAAAACTGCTCGGCCTCTTCCCGAGGCCGAGGCTGACCAGGCAAGCAGAGAGGGAGATAGCTGTGCTCGGCCTCTTCCCGAGGCCGAGGCCGACCGATCAATCTCTCACCCTTTTTCATCTCCATTTCATCTAACCCCTATTCAGGGAGTGCCTACTTCTATCCTACTTTGCAGGACGACAACAAAGCTACACATAAGCCAGCCCAAGGCAAGGGTCATTACTCTTAAATCAGGCTTAAGGAGCTCAACTTATAGCAATAAGCCACCCCGAATCCCAATTCAAGAGTGGGGGCTTAATGTTATAGGCAATTTTGGACCACCCCGATATACAAGGAGCTGACGAGGGCAACCGAGGAGAAATCGGGCTGAGAGATGGACCAAGGAGCCAAACCGGTAAGTGGGACGGGCCAAGACCGAAGGGGTCGGTTTTTTGGGCCGACCCTCGGCCCGCTCGCGCGGGCCGAGTCCGTCTGGTGCCGTTAGGTCCCCACTGCTTCCATCTGCCCCGGGGTTGCCTGCTTTGACCGAAAATGCCTCCGAAACCCTAAAAACGCCAGGACGATGAACATGTATTTATACCCTTCTTCACCACTGAAGAAGGGGCGGGGGGATTCTATCCCTAAAAGCTATTTTACATTCTCTACTCTCTCTCCTCTTGCTCTTACCTTTCCACTCCCTACCGTTCTGCTTGCTGACTTAAGCATCGGAGCCAGTGTGGCGAGCACCACACCGGTGCGTAGGTTTACTGTCTTGCAGGCCACGTCTTCCCCTTCATCTACAAATTTACCGTTGGTGGCACGTGGAGGTCAGGTGAGTCCCTTGGCCAAATTTTGGCATCAACATGGAAACTTATGAAATTTGGAGATTCATGAATTTTGTGTTTGACTGTAATGTTGTTTAGTTTGGAATTACGAAGTAAATTTGTTTAACGTGGAGTTATTAAATTTGTGTTTGGGGTAGAGTTGTGAAATTTGGTTACTTAGGGCCCGTTTGATAACGTTCTTGTTTCTGGTTTCTCGTTTCTAATTTTATTAAGAAATCTAAGCATTTAATAACTATGTATGTTTCTTGTTTCTCATTTTTTAGAAACACTCTCAAAATTTGTATAGAACTTTTGGGAACAACTAAAACTAGTTTCTCCTTTTTTGTTCTTGTTTCCAATTTTTTCCAAACATATAACTAAGAATATAAGTTTACTATTATTGAATGTATATGTGTTAGGGTCATGAAATTCTATTTTTCTTTATTAAAAATGAAGAAACGAAAACAAGAAACGAGAACGTTACCAAACGGGCCCTTATTTTTTTTGAAGTTCTTTTTACATTTTTTTTTCAAATTTAATTAATAAAAATTTGTTTAGATTTTATGTTACCTTATTATATATATATTTTAAAATTTTCTTTAAGTATCAATTTTGATTAAAATGAACCAAATAAGTTGGCTCATTCTTTGTATTTTGTTTTACTACCAAGAATTAGATTCCAATATTTCTTAAAAAAAAAAAAAAAAAAGATTACAATATTATTTTCAAACTTTTAGATTTGTTTTCGTGAGTTTTAAATTTTTAATTCAAGATTTGTTTTTCAAACTTAATACAAGTTATACTTTTTTTCTTAACATTAATTTAAGATTTTTTTTTTTCTGAAAATACATTAATTTAAGATTTTAATTCTTTTACGTAAAAGATGAAATGAATTATCTAAAGTTTGATATATTCTTTAAAATTTTAAATTAACTAAGTTATAAATAAAATATCAAATATTTATGTTATTTTAATATTAATAAGTCCAAAATAAATAACATGCCTATACTTTAGTTTGAAAGAAAGGATTGTTTATTTTTGTTAGTTTGAGTATGATTATCTTAAAAATATTAGATATGAATATTTTAATACGTTATCCTTTTTAAATATAAATACTATTTTTTTTATATTATAATACAAGTTAGTTTAAAATATGTTTTCTTATCTTCAAATCATACAATACAATTATATATATTCTTGAAATACTAATAAAAAAAATAAGTTTAAAAATATAAGATTGTTATTTGTTATAAGTAATTTTAGTTTAAACATTTTTTTAAAAAATTGTAGGTGACATTTCGAAGGAAGTGAGAAAATAATAGTATCATATCTAAAATATTTTTATATAGCACTCTAATGTATTTTTATTTTAAGTTTTGATTTTAAAGGAATGTAAATGAGTAGCTAAGAACCATAACTTTCTCGTTTTTCTCTTTTCAAAAAAAAAAAAAAAAAAAAAAAAAAAAAAAAAAAAACTTTCTCGTTTTTCTAAAACCAGAAACATGTTCTTCTAAAAAAAAAAAAAAACCAGAAAGTGTGTTTGATAATGGTGTAAAAATTTATTAAACATAATATAAAAAATAATAAATTTTATCCTATAAATGAACCAATTTATCTTTGATGATGTTGGCTCACACATAATTCAATGAATTAGACTAATTTGTTATTTATAAATTTTGTAAATTTTCAATGGTCATTAATTTATTGACAACCGAGACATTTAGAAATCGAGCTTATATAGATACATTTCTTTTATAAAAGTTATTTTTATTTTTTTTAAAATATGCATATATTTCATGAAACATAAGATCCAGGAGGGGAAAGAAAAAATATATTTTTTTAATAATTAATGACATTATTAAAAGAAATTTTCTTTTTTTTTTTTCATGTTTTTAAGGGGTGGGTGGGATAAGGACGTAGATTTACATTAGGCCTAGAGGGGACTCAGCCCCAAACTTTTCAAATGTATAAAATTAGTATTATACATCACAATGTAATGTTATAACCACATGTGATTGTGATTGTTTTCTTCAATGGTTTAAGCCCCTGCTTGGGATCGACTCTCTGTATTTGCATTACAATGTGCAAATTCAACGTTTTTTTCTTTTTTTTCGTTTTTTTACCTCGTTTTTTTTTTGTTCGTTCTTTCTTTTTCGTTTTAATTCAGCATTTTTTTTACTCTTTGGTTTCTTTATTTTCTTTATTTTTACTGTCTTTTTTGTTTTTGGTTGTGATTTTTTTATTTTGTCTTTTCTAAAAGAAATAATGTTCTCTTTTTTTTTTTTTTTCATTTTTTTCATTATTTTTTATCTTTGTTAAAATTGAGCTTGAATTTTTTTAAAATTTAGGTTTTTAGGTCAATTATTTAAAGAAAGTTCAAAAGACTTGTGAAACTTTTAAAGTTAATGACCTATTGAATATAATATTGAATATAATATTGAAAATGAAAGAATCAAACTTATGATTTAAGTAACCAATTTAATATTAAAGTACATAAAATTCTAGATGTTAAAAGAAGTTTGGTTATGAGAGAGATGTTATCGAAATTAGAAAGCGATATATATATGACAGAAAAAGTTGGATTGGATAATAGGATATATAAAAGAAAAGAAGAGAAAAGGGAGAGATATTATTATTGTATTATAATATTAAAAAGTAAAGTGTAATGAAGATATTTATTTAAGTTTAACAGTTCCTTCGGCAAAAGCAGCGGTGACGGAATCCGACACAGTGGCCGCCAGTGAATCCCTCGTTGCGGCAGACCTCGGCGCAGTTGTGGTCGATGATGCATGCTCCGTGGAACCTGTGGCTCTGCGACTCGCATGTTCTTCCTTCGCATCCACCCTCTGCAATATGCATTCATTATATATATTTATTTACCAAACCAAAAACAAATCATTATTAATTAAAATAAATTAAAGTAGAAGAGAGATGAGAGGCAGTACGCATCGCCATGGCCACCACAAGAACCACCATCAAAACCACACCGTACGAGCTGGATGAAGAAGATGATGAAGACTTTCTCATTGGAATTTATTATTATTAAAATTGATAATACTCTACTTTAATTTACCATTTGTTAGTTTCATATATATATATATATATATATATAGTTACTTTGTTATTGGTTTTGGAGTTTGGAGAAAAAGATGAAAGTAGTGCATGCATTGCGTACGTGGAGGAATGCATGGTGCATTCACCAAGCTGCCCACACATCACTCTTCTCTCAATATTCATTACATACGTATCCATGCCTATCTATTTCATCCCCAACCCATCACCTTTTAAACCTTAAATACTATCTGGGACACAATATACATACAAATGTAATTAAAAAAAAAATTATAATGAAATTTTAAAAATTATGCATCTCTTCATAAATGAATTAATTCAATACATATTACATTATAAATTGGTCTCTACCAGTTTTCATGTTCTGAAATCGATTCATGATAACTTTATTATCTAACTTGTCAACGGTCAAGCAATTCTTTTCTCAATATATGCTATGAGACAATCATTTATCCATTGATCTCTCGTTCCATTACATAATCAAATATTCACAATATTCATGGCATAAAATGTTCTCTCTCCACGCTAGTTGTTGCAACAAGTAAAATCAATGTCAAGGGTACCAATCGATAAACTAATGGATAAACCTTATCTCTATTCGCTGTGACCATTTTTAATTTACTGCAAGATCACTAATGTTTTTTAGTCCAACAAACTCAACATTTGAGTGGACATCAACACTATAATTTAATTTTGAAGTTGATTCTCAAGTATTGAGAGCTCAATAGTTGAAAAGTCTCTTGGATAAAATTGAGCAAGCCGACTAAGTTTTTGTCTATCAAAAGTAGCAAATGAATTACTTGGGTTCAAAGATGCCAAACAGAGAAGTAATTCAGTACTTGTTCCAGTAAAACGATTATTCAACTCTTGAAGTTACCATATCAATAACGGCATAAAAAACTTCAACATATGCAAATTTGTAATTGGTTGAGATTTTCGTCTTTGTCGTCCTCGAATAAAAAATATATTATCCATCTTAAGAACTTGAATGTCATGGGTATTGCAGAAAAAAAAAAAAAAAAAAAACTACATCCAACAATGAATCCCAACTAGACTCCCTCATTGTTTGCAGTATTTCTTTACAAATTTTAACTAAATTCATTTCATTCACAATATCCTGATCTTTTCTTTGTAATGTTTGAGACAACTCATTTGTGATTCCCAAGATAATTTTCATAAAATGTATATGAAAAACAAAGTCAACTGATTGGATTGAACTTCAAAGGTGCACCTTGTTGGTATAAGTTGTATCTATCAATTCTTTTAAGTTTATCTTGACGGTCATGCTTTCATATCCTCAGGATCCCTCTATGTGATCTCGGTTCATTCATGTACCCCTCCTAACCTCGGGCGTCACAAATGATTGATAGTTCACCATTATCTAAAGCTTCAAAAATTTTCAAGCTATGTTTCTCTCATAGAATATCTCAACGGGACCCCAATAAAATTAACCACATTTGTAACAATAATAATAAAAAAAAAAAACCAGTAATTTTCATATGATTTTTTTTTGCAGTAGCTATAAGAACTAATTGAAGCTAATGGGAAAAACAATGAACGTAAAAATCACATTCATTTTCTTACAAAATAAGTGCTTTCAGCCCATTCAATTCACCTTGCATATTACTTGCTCTATCATATCCTTGTCCTCGCAAACTAGAAATGCGCTTAATCCATGTTGAGAAAAAAAAAATCATCAATAGCCTCAAGTGATAGAGAACATGTATTAGCAATATGTATAATTCCTACAAATCGTTCAATCACATGACCTTCATCCACATATCGCAATACAATTGACATTTGCTCATTTGCAAATATATCTTTGGATTCATCAATCAAGATGGAAAATAACTTATCACCTATATCTCTCATATGTGTATTAACAATTTCGACTGCAATGAAATTCACAATATCTTTTTGAATATCAGGTGCAATCAACTTCAAATTATTTGGAGCATTTTCCAAAGTCACAACTTCAATATTATCCTTGTTGTGGTTGCCTAGCCATCGTAAAAGTTCAAGAAAAATACCTTGATTTGTTGAATCCTCAGTCGCGTAATAAAAATCGAATACAGTCAATTGATGCACCTAATCGAGTTTGATACTCAACTCGTGCTTGATCTGACATCCTATTAAAAAATGTCTCAATATGTTGCTCTTGTCTCGAAAGAGCCTCACATTTACCCCAAACTTGATTATGTGCACTATTGGGACCACCAACATGAATTTCCAATTTCTCTTTTTTTTTTCTTTTTTCCAATTAGAAAACTCTTTACTTACAAAACATTCACCTCCTGATTGTTCACCTAACTTCCAATTTATCTTTAAATATTTCTTTCAACACCACTTGATTCGAGGTCTTGTCCTTTACAAGAAAAAAAACCATCATGAAACTCAAAATATATATTATTGTCTTGGGCTAGTTTCGACACACTGATCAGATTCTAAGCAATTTCAGGCACAAACAGAATGTTCTCAAGAGTAACTATATTGGACCCATCAGTCAAATATGATCTACCAGTAAAGGATATAGGCAACTTCTCACCATTACCTATAGTAACTTGTTCATTCCCTCCATATTCCTTTGGATTGACAAGATTATTTTTGAAGTTTCCCTTGACATGATTAGACGCCTCACTCACTACAGGAAAACAAGTCTATTGCAGCGGTTTTATTGGGCTATCGCAACAGATATTAACCGCTGCAACCCTTTTGCAGCGGTTAAAGAACCTCTGGCAGAAACGGTATTACAAGGGATCTAGCAATATTTTAAAAAAATGTTGGAATGATTTCTCACAAACGCTGCAATAGTTATCCTCTATTGCAACATTTTCGTCTCTCATAATGCAACAGTTTATCGGATTGTCACTGCTTAATGTGCAACACTTTATTAAGCGCTAGGAGTATAATAACTGCTGCTATTGTTGATACTATATCAACGATTTTTGAAATATATAGCTACACTTGTAAGATTATATTGTAGCGGTTATTAGACATCTTCTAATCCAACATTTTTTTGCAAGTGTTACAAGCATTTTGAATAACCGCTGCAATTGTTCATCCTATTGCAACACATTTTGTCATTAATAACAACAATTTGTTGACCTTTGCTAATTGGCAACAATTTTTAGAAACGTTAAAAGCATTATATAACCCGCTGCAATAGTTGATCCATTGTAGCAATTTATTTAATATATCGCAACAGTTATCATACGCCTTTAATAACTGTTGCAATAATTAACTTAATAGCAACAATCATATTGTTTATACTGCAACATTTTTGTTCACCCAATTTTGTGTACATCCTAATTTGCAGCTTTATTTTGTATAAAATTTATTGATTTACCAATCTAAAAAACTATATAACTAAAAGTGATTGTTGTGGTATCTGAAACCAAATTTCAACAAGATTAATGATCACCAAAACATTACAATATAATATCAATTACAAAAAGTTATAAACTTAAATAAGTACATAAACAAAACAAGTCAACAAAATACCATGAAGTACTCATAGAATTTAATACTAAATTCGAACCTAATAAATCCTACATCATTTAAAAAAAGATAACAACCTACTTATCATCGATTTCAAAAAAAAAAAACTACTTATCATCAAGAAGTCTTTGAGTTCGAAATTTGTTTCACTAAGTAGCTTCATGAGAACTTGTCCTTGATATGTTATTCTCCGATGTATTGGCTCCTTCATCCTGTCAACAAATTAAAATAAAGTATTAAATTAAAATTCTATAAAAGATACTAAATTTGTAATACTAAAACAAATTAATATATATTTTATACCTGTCCTAAACCATCGTTCAAAGATGTCCCACTAGTACCATCAACTTGCATACCACTACTCTGTTCCAAGATTGAAAGCACCTTTTTCTTGTTAGAACGCATATCTGCCACTTTTGACTCTAATTTAGTTATTCTAGATCTTCCTTCTTCAGTTTGATGGTCTTCTATATCTATCCCAGAATTGATCTCAACTCGTGCAAATCGATGAGATTTAGTTTTAAATATCTCAGTTGGAGTAGGTCCTAATCCCATTTCACGAACACGTCCTGAATGTTCCTTACCAAAAACTTGCTCAAACACCTCCACTTCAAAAGGCATAACTTCTGAGCTATTTGCATTTTGATTCATATATTCTTCAAACTTCTCCTATTAAAGTAGTAAAAAATTGAAAATGAAAAACTATAAAGTAACAAAAATTGAAACTTAACTCTGGACTTACCGCAATTTTAGCAGATTCCTCATTTACATAACTTTCATCCTTCCGTATGAGCTTCTAAATAGACTTCTACTCTAGTGGGATCTCTTCCAAGAGTTTCTTTCTATCATAGGTATATAGAACTTATTAATATGAGAATCATAACTTATATTAAGAAACATAATTATATATTGAGAGAAAATTACCATCTCATCTGCTTTTCGAGCTAAGCTTTTTCTTCCACATGAATGAGTACATTTCTGCTTCTTCTGTATCTCAGTATTTCTTGCACTTCGTCTCTGTCATATAAGTACACATATAAATTTGAGACTAAATAGTAAAAGAAATTTTAATTTAAACAAAAAAATAAAGAATATTACCATTCCTTCCGAAGAATACCAAAAAGAGACCAAGCCAGTCCATTGATCTCTTGGTATATTGTTTGGCTTATGTTGTAAGCATTCATTTTCAGTTTCATATTTTGAAACATAGTGTCCTCGTAAATGACACTTATAACCGTCCCACTTCCTAGACAATGAAGATAGACACCACTTTCTATTTTTTTCATGAAGTGTGAACTTTGACTGAAATAATAACAAAAAGTAAATGAAATGACAAATAAAACTTATATACATTTGAACACAAATTAAATAAATTTACCTTCTACATCAACATCACCATTGATTGTTAAGTGAGCTTCAGTATCAACATCATTTGTTTCACCCAAATTATCATAATTTTCTTCTAAAGGACTAGACTCTGTAACTACCACAGGACGACGACGTCTATTTCAAGACATTTTTTTTCCTGAATAAAAAAATTAGTCACAAAAGTATCATACTAAAAATATATCATTTATAACAAACTATTAACATGCACTATAACATACCTTATAATTTCCAAACTTAATTGGTTGTCTAAGAATCTGAGTCATTATTATTGTTGATGTTTTCAATTTCATCAACATTTAATGAATGACTTATGGTGATTCCATTGACATCATTTCTGACTAGATTTAAATTGGCATTAGCATCCGAAGGGAATAAAAGTCCCCACGCAGCGGAAGCGCATCGATTGGACCTTACGCCGTAAATTAATTAACATTAAAATACCGTTACGAAAACTCAAACAAACTTTAAACACTCTTTAAAGCTGCTGGAAAATTGGTTTAAACATGCTGAAAAATAAATCTAAATTTATTTTCATGCTAATTTTCTAAAGAAAGAAGGAAGAACCGTTACAAACCTTCGTTGTAGACTTGACCGTTCTTCGCCAACGACGCTCCAACGATCAAAACGCAGCAGCCGCCTTTGATTTTCTTCACTGGAAATTTCTTCTTTGAATGACACAATAACCACAGAGGTTACACCGGTATGTCTCTAAGTCTAACAGGCAAAAGACTTGTGGGAGTCTTTCTCTAAGAGGGAGGCTAGAGAGAATTCTAGGTCTTGTCTTGAGAGTCTAAGAGTAAGAGCAAAGTTTCAAGTGTCTTGGACCAATTAGGTCTGGTGTTCTATTTATAGAAGAGAGGCCATGAATAAAATATTCAATTAAATCAATCTTTTCCAAAATTGATTCAATTTTATTCCTTAATTAATCAATCATGATCAATCAATTCCATAATTGATTAATCTTTTCCACAAATGACTAATTACTTCCATAAGTGATTAGATCATTTCCATAAATGATTAATCACTTCCTTAAGTGATTAATTATTTTCATAATTGATTAATTCTCGGTTAATGAATTCTTTAATTAATTAACCACCAATTAAATATCACATATTTAATTTCCGGCCTAGAATTAATTAATTTGCCCAAACACATTTTAGGCCTTAAATTAATTAATTCATTATTTGAACTCTTTCAAACTTCCATAAATTTATATTTGAATTTCTTCAAATATTAATTTCTCTCATAATAATATATCAATATATATTATATTTGTTTCCCTTAGTAAATTGAACATTTTCAATTTACTTTTATTACTTAGTCGTTGCCTCAAATTACTTTATGAGCTACCAGTGGGACCTAATGGACCTGCAGATCAGAAGCTCCAACGATGTGAGATTAATTGGTCAAACTCATTAACCACATTAATTAATATTCGTTAACTGTGTGTACATTCCACTATAGACTCACAGTTGCACTCTTCTCACTACAGACATATTTTCTGTGTCCACGGATCTAGACCAATATCGACTAGTTAGTCCTTCACGAGTGTCTGTAACACCAGCTGGGTCAAATTACCGTTTTACCCCTGGGTTACCTCTATTTCTTTAAGTACCAGTTCTCCTCTAATGAACAATCTGTTTGTGGTCCAACCATCAAACAGAAAACCCTCTCGTGCCATTGAGAGGGTAGGGTCCTTTGTTCAAGACTCGGAGTAACCACTTAAGAGAACACTCATCTGCTTCCCTAAAGTCGGGAAGGAGTGAATTCCATCTTGTACGATTATGTTCCCAGCTCCCCATTTGGTCTTGTCCCCAAAGTGGTAGGCTTATTGAGTCGGCATATTGGCCACTCTCACCCATACAAATCAAAGGACAGTCTCTCATGAGCAGGAGTCCATAATCAACTCAGGATTAAGACTAAGTTGTCTAGGTCGTCCTAGTGAAATAGAAAACCAACTAGTTAACGGTGTTATAACCAGTGGTTACTATTTCGCGGTCCGGTCTTATGCAAACTCATTGCATAGGATACCCCCGCTCGCATGTCTCCTACACGAACGCGTTGGATCGCAGCGTTTGTATCAAATACAAAGTGGGTCGTATCCATAGTGTCACCAGGATAAGGCACCCAGTCTTATCACTATACTATAGACCCTTTAGGCTGTTTCTTGAACAATGATCCCATATGTCGCTACATATAGTTCAAGACTCATATTACAGTCTTGGATGTCTAGTTTATTGGATTAGGGTTATTATTAGGCAAAGACATATATAAAATAACTAATAACAATTAATGGAAAAATATATCAATATTATTTCATTAATATCCGGTCAACGGTTACATTCACTATCTACGAGTTTTAGGGCATGAAACCCAACAACATCATCATAAACATCTTATTTCCAGGCATTTTAGGACCCGGAATTAACATAGAAAGAATTATATATGGTTGTTTCATACACATCCAAGGAGACAAATTATATGGTAGGAGTAAAACAGGCCACATGCTATAATTGCAACTCATGTTCCCAAAAGGATTGAAACCATCACTAGCCAATGCTAATCTAACATTACGAGAATCTGATGCAAATTCTAAATATTTCATGTCAAATGTTTTCCAAGCCTCTGAATCAGCTGGATGCCTTAAAACTCCATCTTTAGTGCGTCCTTTGTCATGCCAAGGCATGTATTCAGTAGTTTTTGAAGACATGTACAACCTTTGTAATCTATTATTTATTGGAAAATAGCGCAGTATTTTAGCAGCTTTCTTTTTCCTTGTCTTTTTCTTTGATTGGGATCTTGATACTTCTTCAGACTCCTTTTCCTTTTCTATCCATCTTGAAGTACCACAAGTGGTGCATGATTCATTCTCTAACTTGTCTTTCCAATATAACATGCAATCATTAGGACATGCATGAATCTTTTCATATCCAAGTCCTAATTTACTTATAATTTTCTTTGATTCATAAAATTTTTTGGGCAATTGAATCCCCTCTGGAAATGCTTCACATAATAAGTCAAGAAGTAATGAAAATGACTTATTACTCCAACCACTCATACATTTTATATGTTAGAGACGCACGATAAATGAAAGCTTTGAAAATTTTTAACATCCTGGATATAACTCACTATTACAATCTCTAATCAAATCATTAAAATTTGAAACATCAATATTTGGTCTTTCTCTGTTCAATGGTTCAACATTGTCACCCACTCCTTGAGATGTATTCTCATCTAAATATCCAAAAGCATCTTGTATCATGTCTCGCATATTATCTTGTTCATGCACATCTGAATCTTCATGAACATTAGATTCCTTCAATAAATCATCTTGGCCGACAGAATGATCCAAAATAGATTCACCATGAAAAAACCCAACAAGTATAACCTCTAGCAAATCCATTACACACTAAATGATCATATATCTTGTGTCTGTTCAACCAAAATGAATTTCCACATTTCTTACAAGGACATAATATATTTCCATCTTCAGATGCTTTCTCAAAGGCAAAATTCAGAAAAGAATTGACTCCATCTAAATACTCTTTACTAACTCTAGATTTTTCAATCCAACTCTTGTCCATCAAGATGTTTAATCTAAAATATCAATAAATAAATAGGTAATTACTACATGGGTATAATTAAAATAAACAATGGAACAAGAAAATCAAAATTTATAGTATACAACATAATGCCAAAAAAATAAGTGTATATTATCTCATTTAAGTGATTGTTTTCCTTGATTGATAATGTAACAGTATGTTTGCTAAAGGTGTACAGAAATTCTCACATTCAAATGGTAACTAAAAATACCTCTAAAATCTAATAAAAATAATAATGATAACTCTAAGCATATCATAAAATATTATATCTCTAATAAATTCTTCTTGTGTGTGAAAATAGGACATATTTTTCACTTAAATACTGAGTTAGTCCGGAATACCTCGAGCTACTTTCATTACCATAATGCACCTACATTTTTTACACCAAAAAGAGAAAGAAATCAAGAGGAGAACTTCTAGGCTGAGCAGATGAAAGAAGATAGTGGATTTTATTGATAAAATGAACATGAGGAATCTGTGTGCTTACATGTTGCAAGCCCATGCACTAGAGAGAGAGAAATATTCTGGTTTAAATCATAACTGATATGAATCAAGTTGTTAGATAAAAATAACCTCATGCAGCTAAAAGATTTTCTTGTTTGGATTGATACAAATCGTGATGGCTTCTTTGGTTAATGGGGCTACCATGTTTTATTGTTATACCTAGTAAGCATTTTCTTGTTATTTTTGTTTGGCTATCTTAATTGAGTAGGATAAATTAAAACCCTAACATTGTTTCACCTCTGAATGAGGTGTGTTCAAGTCACCATCTTGCATTTAACTCCTTTTTGTAGGCTTGTTTTTTGTATACCCTTTTTAATATTTTCATTCTTCTTAATGAAAGTTCGGCGTTTCTCACTAAAACAAAATTGTTTAAGTTGTACCTCAGAAGAAAATCAATTACTTTCATATTGGCTTGTTCGATGTCCTTATACTATAAAATTTTGGAATTTAGAGTTCATGAAAGTTGAAAGTTGCACTTTTCCCATAATCATATGGCCATAGTCATTACATATAATAATATTTGGCCACGATGTTTTTGTTTTGATTATATACAAATCACAGAAATCTTTGCAGAGACCCTCAACCCCATAATAAAGTAGCAAACACAGCATCACCAGTTGTAGTACAAAGTGAAAAGTGCTTAGGAAAACAACTATTTTATATAATACCTGACAAGGGTATGCATAATGGTATACATATTTTATATATATTTATGTGAGTTAGTTCTTCGCATTCTTGCAGAGCCAGAGTTAATCCTAGCATTTCATTTGTGAAAACAACTACTCAAGAAGAGAAAATTTCAAGCAAACATTGAGTTTTCAAAACTATGAACAATACCCATGAAAATTAAACATTCAAAAGAATGAGGAGAAGAAAAAGAATTACCTCAAAGATATTGTAGAACTTCTGCTGAGAGAGATTCCAAAATCTACTAAAGGCAGCAAAGAGAGTGAGAGATTTGAGAAAGAAAATGAAAATGGAAAAGAGATTGAGAAATATTGAACTTCAGAATTCGAAAAGCCAGCCGACTAAGAAAGTACAGGAAAATAGAAAACAGAAGAAAGAATAGAGAATTGGAAAAGACGGCAGGCGGGAATTTGGTTTTGGCCAAAATACGCATCTTAAATGTGTGGGTAAAATACCCTTTTGGTCCCTCATGTTTCGGATTCGTTTCTAATACGTCCTTAGGTTTCAAAATCGAACAATCAAGTCCCTACTGTTTCAGAAATAGTTCAATTTAGTCCCTCCACCGTAAATTTTTTTAACGGTGCTGACGTGGCAACGTTCAAAAATAAAATATTAATTTTACAAATTAAAATAATAATAATAATAATAATGTTTTTTATAAATAAAATTACTATTTCTCTCTCCTTCCTCCCCCACCCACGTGAACCACATCCCTTTCTTTCTTTCTCTTTCTTTCTCCCTCCTTTCCCCCTTCCTTCCCTACCGTCGCCGTCGTCGCCGCCGATGGTCCGCTACCTCCCCCACCTTTCTTCTTCTTCACCCAAACGACCCCTCCCCCACCTTTCTTCTTCTTCACCCAAACGACCCATCCCCCTTCTTTTTCGTTGTCGATGGCCACCCCCACCCACCCCTTCTTTCTTCTTTTTTTTCCTTCTTCTTCCCCTCCTCGCTCACCGCCGCCGCCGCCATCTTCCACCACCACGATTGCCGCGCGTTTCATTTCTCCTCTCTCCCCTTCACTCCCTCTCTCTGAAACCCACTTTCTTTCCTCCATCTTTTTTTTCTTCTTCTTCTCCTCGCCGATCGCAGCCGTCGTCACGAGTATTGGGTCTGAAACAAGAAGAAGAAGAAAAAACGCGGAGTTGGGGAGGAGGCTCCGGCAGCGACGCCGGCGGCGAAGAGGAAGATTGGACGGCGGTGAGGGATTCGAGGGGCTGGTTTGTATCTTCGCCGGATCAATGTGCTTTTCGGATTCGCAGTCGGAGATGGGAAGGAGGTGGGCGGCGATGCATGTGAGAGGAAGAAGAGAAGGTGAGGGAAAAGAGTGTCCAACCAAAGGAGGGAAGAAAATGATGCTTCGATATGCGTGGAGGAGAGAGAAGAGAGAGGCTTTTTTAAAAAAAATTATTATTTTAATCATTTTATTTTTTTAATTATTATTTTATTATATTAATATATTATTATTTTAATTTTAAAAATTATTATTTTATTATTAAACGTTTGCCACGTCAGCACCGTTAAAAAAATTAACGGTGGAGGGACTAAATTGAACTATTTTCTAAACAGTGAGGACTTGATTGTTCGATTTTGAAACCTAGGGACCTATTGGAAACGAACCTCAAACATGAGGGACCAAAAGGGTATTTTACCCTAAATGTTTCCTTTATTTTCTCTTCTTTCCTTTTTTTAGCTTTTAATTTTTAATTTTTTTTTATTTTTAATTTAAACTTGCTATAGATAAAATTAACATTTTTCTTCTTAATAATTTTAGAAGCTAAAAAATAAACAATCTAAAAAGATCCTGTTCACACGTAACTTCGGGGATGGAGACACGTGGAATAAATAATATATTGTATTAATGTTGTATGCGTGTGGGTGTACAATCTCTAACTTTAATCCTCTGATTCTCTCTCTTAAATATATAAACTTTGGCCTCTAGCTTGTTGCTCTTCTTGGGCCGGTTTGTTGGACTTCTTAGATGATCAACTTGCTAGGTTGATGATCTCTTGGATCGGCCTGTTGGCTTGATGATCTCTTGGATCGACTTATTGGCTTGTTGATCTTCTTGGATGATCGGTCTGTTAGGTTGATGATCTCCTGGATCGACCTATTGGACTTGTTGATCTTCTTGGATGATCGGCCTGTTAGGTTGATGATCTCCTGGATCGACCTATTGGGCTTGTTGATCTTCTTGGATGATCGGCCTGTTGGCGTGATGATCTCTTGGATCGACTTGTTGGCTTGTTGATCTTCCTGGATGATCGGCCTGCTGACTTGTTGATCTTCTTGATCGGTCGGTTGGCTTGTTGATCCTCTTGGATGATCGGCCTGCTGACTTGTTGATCTTCTTGATCGGTCGGTTGGCTTGTTGATCTCTTGGATGATCGGCCTGCTGACTTGTTGATCTTCTTGATCGGTCGGTTGGCTTGTTGATCTCTTGGATGATCGGCCTGCTGACTTGTTGATCTTCTTGATCGGTCGGTTGGCTTGTTGATCTCTTGGATCGGCCTGTTGGCTTGATGATCTGTTGGATCGGCTTGTTAGCTTGTTGATCCTCTTGGATGATCGGCCTGCTGACTTGTTGATCTTCTTGATCGGTCGGTTGGCTTGTTGATCTCTTGGATGATCGGCCTGCTGACTTGTTGATCTTCTTGATCGGTCGGTTGGCTTGTTGATCTCTTGGATCGGCCTGTTGGCTTGATGATCTGTTGGATCGGCTTGTTAGCTTGTTGATCCTCTTGGATGATCGGCCTGCCGACTCTGGACTCTTGGCAGAATGCTCTGGACTCTGAGTTCTCTGACTCTGTCTCCAAATCTGAACCCCCCAGAATGAATGGTAGCCTCCTCTATTTATAGAGTTTGATGGACCTCATATGGGCTTGGGCTTGAGTCCAATTGCCACGTGGCATAATCTGATTGAACTTGGCTGATGTTATCTGATGGATCACTAATAGACAAGTGGCATTCTTTGATTTGCCGAATTTTAATGTCTATTAATTTAATTTAGGCACACGTGTAAATGTGTAACTGGTCCCAAATTTATTTTATCATTAATTTATATTAATGACGTGGCAACTTGTGATTGGCCGAAATTTCTCTTTCAACAGATCCAAATAATTTATTTTATTTATCCTTTATTTATTTACCATCCTATATTACTCAAGATGATTATTACAACAAAAAATAGAACTATTTATAACTATATGATAAAATAAATTGTATATGTGTGTGTAAATTTAAATATTGTATATTTAAACATATGTTGATAAGGTAAATGATGAAACATAGGTTAGTGTTAAGTTTGTTTAACAAGTAAAATGACTAAAATACAATAATATTTATGTTAAAAATCATGTTTGGTCCCTTAAGTTTCGTGGAAGCAGTTGTCAAAAAAAAATAAAAAAATTGGTAGTAACAATTTAGCCCCTAAACTTTTATTTGTAATGATTTAGTCTCTATACTTTCAAAAAAAAAAAAAAAAAAATTGGTAACAATTTAAGTATTTGAGCTTTATTACGTAACAATTTAGTTTTTGTACTTTAAAAATGGTTTAGTCCTTAATGTGAAAATTATTGTTAAGATTCAATGAGATTCCTTACATAGGTAATCAATAAACTAATTAGCGAATCCAATATGTTAACAAGTTAAGAATTCAAATTTGTTAAATAATAAAATTTGAATTAATAATAATTTTATAAGTAATTAACTGTTGCAAGATATACATCGTAGAATTTGTTTAAAATTTTGTTACATAATTTATGTAATTGTATAAAATCTTAATTAGAACACCAAAGATTATGAACAAACCACTACCATACACAAATTTGAAATAGTTTTTAAGAATGTTGCATGTAATAAAATTGTTATAAGTTGTATTAAACTAACGATGTCACAAGTGGGTTTTTGTTTAATATATAAAATAATCTTTATATTTTTCTCCAAAATAAATAAATAAATAATCTTTTATTGCAACAATGGTTACAAATATTGCAAATCATTTGTCACAATCAACATATTTGTAGAAATTTATATATGTGTCATTAGAGCTGCAATTACATACATAATGATTTGCAACATTTTAAACAACGTTGTAAAAAAATTGTTGCAATCTCAATATCTGCAGCGGTTTTTTCATCCATTGCTACTAAATTGTTGTATATGCATTAAGTTATTGCAACGGTGTTTTAAATGTTGCAAAATAACTGTTGCAATAAACTCTACTACATCAATTACTTAAAATGTGGCAAAGAAAGTGTTGCAATAGACATATTTGTAATAGTTTGTAAATACATCGTCAGTGAACCGCTGCAATTGAAGATATAAAACAACAATTTAAACAACGTTGGGAATAAATTGTTGCAATTTGTATAAATAGCAACGGTTTGGTTATGTGTTGCTAAAAATCGCTGCAGCCTTGCAACATTTGCCAAACCGCTGCTAAAAAATCGCTGCAATAACCCCGTTTTCTTGTAGTGACTGTCAATATACCAATTCAAGTCCATCACTGTCTCAGGTTTTGCCAAGAAAGGATTGCTGGAATTAGCTACAAAGGCAGTCACCGATAGACCGTTTTCAGTGTTTGGAGTGGAGTTTTGTCCTCCATTTCTGTTTGATTCAATATAGGAACAAATTCTTTATCAAACCTGTGAAAAAAAAAAGAAAAAAGAAAAAAGAGTTGAGTGGTCTTTCTTTCCACAAACCTGGCATATGGGTCGATTGTTAGAGTTTTTGTAGTTTCCATAGCCTCTGCCACGTCCACAACCCTTGCTGCCATTGAAATTTGCTCCTCCTCATGAGTTATTACTTGAGGCTTGACCTCTCTAACCACTATTGTTGTTCTGACTCCAACCTCTATTGCCTTGAGGTGATGTTCCTCTGCTATTTGTCATGTTTACAGACACCGCATGATTGAACGTAAGAGTTGACTTTTGTGCAGTTTGCAATTCTAGCCTCTTTTCAAATACTAGAAGTTCTGCTTGCAATTCAGACCAGGAGATATCCCATCTTTCTTGAATCATGGCCACGACCGGATTGTATTCTTCATCGAGTTCCAAAAGAACTTGGAAAACTAAATTTCTTAATGTTACCCTGACTTTCAGCTTGCCCTAAATTGTCAGCATGAGATTTCATTAAACGAAGATAATCAATCATTTTAGAATTACCTTTGCGGGTTAGTTTAAAAATTTGCCACATATAATCTTTTTTAGCCATTGATTGAATTCTGAACAAGTTCTAAATGGCAGTCCATAGATCTTTTGCATTATCACACCTCTATCACTTGAGTCGCAACTTCTGAGGTCATTGAGTTGTAGAGCCAACCTAATAACAACTGATCAGTTGTGACCCATGCTTCATATAGGGGATTCATGACAGCGGCTGTAGTTGTGGAGCTGGATGCTCTAGTTGCTAGTGTTTCTAAGTTCGAGGCTTCACCAGTTGGTCGTTGCATTAACATCGACTCCCGTTTGGGGCTGAGAAACAAACATTGGAGGACATGGCTTCGTGTCCAGTACATATCCTTCCAACTTGTAGCTTCACAAGAATGGTAGAGCTAAATTCTTCCAAAGTAAAAAATTCCCCCGATCAAGTTTGATAGTCGTAATTTGATTCAGCAACTGGTTGAGTGGTGGAGTGGTAAATGCAGTTGAATTTTCGTTGCCATAGTAGTTGTCCCAGTAATCGAGACGTTAGTCATATTCTGCTATGATACCATATCAACGTTTAAAAGAAACAGAGGTTGAGAGACAAATATTCTCTGTATTTTCCATCCATTTTGTTGAAGGCATTCAGCCATATATATACAGCAAGCTCCCAAGTTATAGGACAAAAATAATGAAAAACAAATTGACAGAAGGACTGATGTCCTCAAAATATTTTCTCCAAGGTGGCATGGTTGGCTATTCTCCTTAATACAAACTCATTTTATTCCATCATCCAACCAATTTTAATTCTTATACCACTCCTTTTTTTTAGTACTTTTTTTTTTTTTTTTGGATAAATTTTGAGTACTTCTTATACCACTCTTTCTCACTTACCTTTACGCATTAATATATTTTGCTTCAATATTATATTGTTATTAGCATTCTCCAAGTTATATCTACATTAGTTTTACCCTACAATTTTCAAATATTTCAAAAGACACTGAAAAGTTCAAGAGCGGTCTTAAAGAATTCATATAGTTCAAACTATAGAATTGATGATCTATTCGTCCATAAATTCAGTCGACGATGAAATCAATTCCTCAGTGGATATATATTTTCATGTATTTATCTTGGAATAAAATTGAACATTTTTCGTACTTGAGTGAAATAAGAATTAAACTTGTACCACGAACCATTCTAAAATATTAGAATACAAAATTATAAACCTATTTTTTGTTGAAAAAGTTGGAAAGAGCTCTGAATTTTCACGTGAAGCAAAAGACAGAGATATATGAACAACGTTAGAGACATTTGTCCTTTCGTTTCGCACCCAAACTAAAGACATTCACCACCACCACCATTATCACAAACACTAATCTAAAGAATGTCCTATTTTAATGGACATGTTCTTATTTATATACAACGTATTTTTCCTCATACAATGATATGAGATTTCGTTTACATTTTCAACAACGCTCCATTCAAATATGTAACAAAACTTCATCGACATTGCAAGTAACATGTTAGCTTGAAAGGAAATCTTGAGTGTTGGAACTTTTAAAGTAAAACAACACCTATAGAGACGACATTAGTAATACTTGACATTTGTAATATATCATCATCATGTCATTCACCATTAAGGGAAAAAATATGTTTCCCCACAAAACATATTCACTAGTTCTATAATTTTGAAATGTTAGCTATATGTTGCTTAACATTTTATGCATTGATAATTACGCATTGATAATTAATAGAGTAATGCAATGTAATAATTTCCTTCACTGTAGCCAAAGTGAACATAGTTCAACGGCAATTAGCATGTATCCTCGACTAAGAGGTCAAAGATTTGAATCCCCAACCCCATTGTTGAACTAAAAAAAATAAAAAAAAAAAGACCAATGAGATGAGATGGACACTGTTCATTAGTAGGCAGATGCTTAGGCCCCATTTGATAACCATTTCGTTTTTTGTTTTTGATTTTTGAAAATTAAATCTATAAAGACTACTTTAATCCACAAGTTTCTTTGTTTTACTATTTATATCCTTTCATTGTTTTCAAAAACCAAGTTAATTTTTTAAAACTAAAAAAAAATAGTTTTCAAAAACTTGTTTTTGTTTTTAGAATTTGGCTAGGAATTCAAATGTGTCTTTAACAAAGATAAAAACTATTGTAAGGAAATTGGGAAGAAACAAGCATACTTTTCAAAAAACCAAAAGGTTATCAAACGAGATCTAATGTTGCAGATCCAAACTAATTCACTCTAGTAATATAATACTTCAAACAGAAAGCATGATGGATGGAATCATTCATGAACGTTGGTCACCTCAAATAATTGGAGTGACAAACCTTATTCCAACAGTAAACACCACATTATTTTCTCAATTCTAAATGATAGAAAAAGATGAGTTGCCATTGCTTAGATTTCTCCCATAGAAAAAATGTATGTGTTAAAGTTATTTCAAATAAATTGTTGGCTTATCAAGTTGAGGAGAAATCCCACTTTTTAAACTAACTTTGGAGCTAGAAAAGGCTTATTATTACAGACTGGCTGTGTACTTTTCAATACGACATACTTGCTAAAAAGTTCATGTGATCAGATTTAGAAAAACGAAGTCCAACTAGTTAAGAATGAGATTAGAGTTAATTAGCCCATTTAACTTCATGAAAGTTGCATTAGTTGTCTAAAAGCTTTTCATGGCACTCAATAAGAAATGGAGTAGTTTGTACCTTTGAGTAACTCAGCACTGGATGAAGAGAATATGTTTGCATGTTATAGTAATTTGTTAGCTGTTTGATGCTACAAATAAAGAATGCCTAGAACCATCTTTTTATCTTTTACAAAAAAAAAAAATAACCATATGGTTGAGCTTTGAATGGAATGAGCTGAAGAAAAAAATTGCTCCATCCCTTCTCTTCCCACTGCCCCTTCACCCTCACTCACTCTCAGTTACCATGCTATACCACATCTCCACCAACCATGTCAAGTTGAGGAAAACAAAAAGAAAAATAAAAGAGAATTATCCATTTCTCACCTAACAAATGCCTCACCAAATGACCTCCTGTACCTGAAACTATATGGGGCTGTATCAGCTTTGGATTAATCCTCCTTCCACCTGTTAACATATCTGAGATAGGCAGTAGCAGGATTTTCCCTGGGAGGAGCACGGACGCGGGTGGATCGTCGCAGCACGGCCTCCTCCACTGCAATTTGGTTAGTTAAATCCTTCGATCTCTTGTTGAGTTCAAGGCTGTCAATACAAAAAATTTAATAACAATTATGTCAATACCTTGGGCAAAGGATAAAACATGACTTGAAGAAATAAGAAACTTCAAGTCAACAACAGCAAACTACTTGAGGTTAGTCAACATAGGATGCTGATATGTCCTAGATCAACAAAACAGATGAAGAAAGTGACAAACATCGTACAATCTATTGATGGATACTGGATAGGGCCATCCTTTCATCAAATGCATCATAATGTTCTATCCGACTGAAAAACTTGTGTCCTCTGTCCATATGGACACAAAAAGCTTACTGGCATGCACATGGATTGAGTTCATATACAACATGAAACATCACAATAACAAAGTGCATATCGTCAGATTGCACACATGCTTTCCTTGTGTGTTTACGATACAAGCCATCAAAAGATAAATTTCAGAATTTACATGAAAATAAGTTTTAGCTTTTGCAGAAGGTCTAGTTGGAAAAACCATTCACCAATATTTTCTTAAGTATTAACAGTTCACTGAATATGTAGGCTGCATCCATTCCAGTATATAGAACAATAGTAAGGCGGCAGAACTGGCTTCTTAAGTGAACAACCGTGACAACATGAGTGGCAAATCTATTAAATCTCAGGCTATTAATGGTTAACTTACCAAATTCTGCTATAAGATTTTTCGAGCTGCTTGCTGAGTGCTCTCTCTCTCTCTCCCTTGCAATTTAGTGAGCCCATAAATGCATCAAGCTGCAGCAAAAAGTCAAGTAGTAAAGTGGAGAACAGAACATCAAACGAAGAGGTCATAGATCAGCTCCTAGTATTGAAACAATTAGCTTTGATACCTCTTCCACGCTACTGTAATATCCCCACTCCTTCGAGTCTGAGCTCTCTACAAATATTCTTCCATCACGACGGAACCACCAATACCTGTTATGATTTCTGTCTTTACCCAAGGGATTGGTTTTTATTGCTCGTTTCTCCATTTCCCGTTCATAATATTCCCTCTGTTTCACGATAATAACACACATGTTTAGGGAAGAAGCTATGAATGGCTTGTAGCATTGCACTTCCAAATCATCAAAAACAAAAAGTCTCTTGAGAAAAGAAGGAACATTTATGAACAAACCCTCTGTTCTTTGGTATTCCTATCATTAACTTCCATCCTATCATCCTTTGCTTCCTTCTTTGGTGAATATGTAGAATTAGCTGTTACATCAGTATTCCGCTTCTTGGCCATTTTCTTCAAATAAGCAATAGGATGATCATCCTCGCTAAAAAAAAAGGTAAAATAAAATAAGTAATAGAAAGGTCAAGTACTTGAATATCACCGCTTACAGCTATAGAAAAATGACCTATTTTAACATGAAAAAGGAGAAAGCGAAACCTTTTTACAGGAGAAAAACCATTTTGAGTTGATGTAACCACCCCGTTCCTATTTTTTGATGAATCTTTACTCTGTCTACCATGATCAGTTTTGGCAATTTCGCTCTTTTCCCTGTCTGTAAGATGCCCATTTACATGTCCATTGGACATAGGCTCAGATTTCAAACGTTCTTTTTCTTCTCTTTTCTTTCGGCCTTCTTCCAAGGCTTCCCCTCTTCTGGTAGCTCCAAGTGCCTGCCTCTGTTCAATAATCTCATCCAACTTTTCCCTGAATATATTTGATTCCAGGGACTGATTAACCAACTCGCATAAGATTCCCAGTTTGACATGAGTATCCAAAAGGCCATAGTGACCTCGCTTAATAGTTGCCATGTTGGCACATAATTTAGGATTCCCGATCATTTCTAGGAAGTCACATAGGTACTCTGTCCAGTTAACTAATGTAATCTGGGTTTTTTTACAGAAAAGTTGCACCAAGAAAAAAAAAACATATATGTATATGTTAGTTTCTTTCCTTTTTTGGAGAAAGTTAAAAGAGAGGCAAAACCAAAAGTTCAGAAACAGGAAAAAAAACAGATAACGTGATGAACTAACCTTCATCTTCCGCTTTTTTCCTTGAACGAGTGAGGAATATTCTCCATTATCTTTTAAGAGCAAACGGAAAAATACTGCATGTGCTTCCACAAGAAGAGGTGCATTACTTTCCTTGTGATAGATAGCACGCTCAAAATCGTCAAGAGAAAATGGCCACAAGCACAAAAGCCGACTGAAAGATGAGCAAAAATCCCAAACCATCAAAAGATCTCCAACACAGTTCATTGAAACTTTGAAGTCCCTTGAAGGAGAAGGTCGTTCTGAGAAAATTGGATCATCTGGACCAGGCTGCACTAAAAGATCATCGATTGGATATTTGATGAGTTCTTCTTCCTCATCACCTTCTGCTGATTCAAGAAAGCGAAAATGGTGAATACAAAACTTGTAACATAAAAGTGACAATCATTGGAAGAGTCAAAGCCAAAAAGAGACCCATTAGGCTGAAACAAGGAAATGTGATTCCTGGGAGGAAAGCTAATGATTAAGAATAAAAGACAAGGCTATACATCTAAGCACTTTGCTTGCTAAGACTTAAGATAAAGTACAAAAGATGAAATTCTCCTGTCCTATGCAGTGCTAATTCTTAACAGACCTTTCTTTGCACCATTATCTGCAGTTGAGCCGTTCACCCTCTCTCTCTCCATGCTTTTCCTTTTACATTTTTCGGGATTACTTGATTCCTATAAATGATAAATATGAGAAAAAGTAAGCGGAGAATACCATAAACTTCACGAATGTAAAATTCAAACATACAAAATTACCATGTCATTAGTTTTTCTCTTTTTGTTGCAAACTAAAAGCCCATCACGGAAAAAGGCTTTGCTTCTTAGTTCTTGGGGTAGATCGGTTGAAATTCCATGATTTTGTGCCAGTTTGTCATGAAGCACCCAAGGAGAACTGCGATATGTAGATTCCCGAATGAAAGACTTCAAAAACCTTCTGCTCAAAGGAGGTTTTTTCTGTACTAAATCCTCCGCATTCAATAATGCAGTTTCTGTTACTTTCTTATTTCTGTCAAGCCAGACTACCTCATATTGTACTTCGTCAGCACCATTGTCAAGAACTTTGACAATTTTACATAGACAAATCTGATCATCCTTCCTTCCATATAATTCAGTACCAACAAACAAATATTCCTGTAACTTCACAGCAATTGTGTCTGCAAGATCTTTCAATGACAACATGCCTGTAAATGAAGTACGAGAGTAGGACTCCATCAGTCATGGCCAAAAATCATATTGGCAATCCAGATACTAAATCAAAACAACCAAACAATTTCAATCATACTTAACAAAACTACTCCAGCCAGAAGACAACATGCACAATAAGCTGCCAAGGAAAAAACACTTAAACATTCACAATAAGAGAGCCGATGAGAGGGTGCCAAACTGTGAACTACCTCACAAAAGTGACAAAGAGAACCATCTGAAATAGCATTCCTTAGACTACAGCTACAGAAATTGAAAACAACCAACATATCAAAATCTTAATCACCAATCAGCATAACCTAAATTTCTGAAAGGTAAGTTCCAGGTTGCTGTACAATAAAGTATGAACAATACACCATTTTTTCACATTCATTCCATCATTTTGACTTGGGTTTCAAATAATCAAAGTAGACAAACAAGAGGAAGTATTACTTTAGAATACGTACTTCTTATTTCCTTCTTTTTCTTCACATCACATAACCTCCCATCCTATCCATAGTTTCCCTATACTTTATACCTACGAAACACTGACACAGCCACAGACACGTGACACTAGTACAACATGACATGACATGAAAACGATAATAAATCAGTTTCTAACCATATAGGGCACAACACGTTGGGAACGCATTAGTTTTTTAAAAACATATACATAAACTTGAGCGTACTTATTTTGACATTTTAAATATTGAATATTGCAAAAATAGGTTTAATATTCAAAACTAAACAATACAATTCATTAAAAAGATGACAGGTAACCAACAATAACTATTATCCAGTACGGTTTACGAAATGAACTTGAAATTTGAATCAAACAAGCTTTTCTTCTTATTATATATAGTTTAGGTTTCTTTTTTAAGTGAGCTTTTTGTTACCTAAATTTTCCAATGGGCATAAGACTTTTTAATCTAGAGAATGGTTAATTTTTTTTTTTTTTTTTTTAAAAAAAAGTGTCCTAAATGTGTCCCTCACATACCCCAAGTGGGTCTTGAGCGTGTTGCCAACGTGTCGGGAAATTAAAAAATAATCAAATAATCAGACACTTCGTTCACGCATTGAACACGTTCCATGTGCATGTTGGAGCATGTCCGTGTCCAAAACATGTCCAACACAAACACTTTGCCAAAAGGAAAAAAAGTTATGTCCTGAGACTCTGACAAGAGCTCACTGCAAGATCATCTCCCCCTTCCCCCACCCTCTCAACCCCTTCTTCACACCATTCTCAATTGGAAAGTCTCCAAATTAGTGGATAATTCCCCTCATCTTTCGGATTTGTGAATCTTAACTAACATGATTGATTTAAACTATTTTGATTTTTGTCTTTTTTGTCACTTTTTTTAATAGGAAACAAGGAAATGTAATACAAAAAAGGAGCAAACAAATGGGAGATGAGATATCCCCATGACACAATTGGTGTAAATTTGAACTAGCTCATAATTACAAAAGGCTTTAGTGAGATTACACCAAGTAGAAGCAAAGAATCTAATATAACCAATAAAGATGTGATCAAAACGAAAGTTCTACAGCCAAAGACACTCAATTTTCAATGAAATGATGCTAATAGGATAACAATTGAAGAAACTTAGTACTCTAACAAAATGGTGTGAGAAAGAGACAGAGGAAAAGCTTTCATTTAAAACTAAAAAGTTATAATGGATGATACATCTACCCAAGTAAAGATCAAGGAGATAAAATATTTCCTCCGATTGACATTAACCAAACAACAATCATAATCTCAAGTATTTAGAGAAAAAGCTCCATAGATAACCCTTGTAATGAATGGTATCCCAAATACCCTCATCTCTCTAAGAATCCTAAAAATTTTAGAAACATCTTCCACAAAAGGCCACTGATTACACATTCCCATAACACCTATGCTTTTTGCTTGAACTAGTGACTACTGGGGGAACACCATATAATATTATACTGTCAATGGTGTTCTTCCTTCTCAATGATGTGGCCATGAATAATAGGTGATACTGTCAGCAATTGTTAGGGTTTTTGTTGTTCTTATTGGAAGTCTGCCATCAGTGAGAAAAATAAAGTGAAAAAGTAAAGGGGGAATCTGGGGAAGTACTAGACACTAAAAAAAAGGGAAAGATATGGAGGGACAAGTACCAGGTTAAACACTGAGTCACTGACATCAAATTGATAAATCAGATGGCGCAAGAATAAGTGAGAGAAAACGTGAGGATGAAGAACAAGAGCACATTGATTCCAACAACAATTCATGCTTATTCAGTTGAGGTTTAAAACAGAAACCCATATCCGTCTGACTCTTACAAATCAAAGCATTAGATATAGGTGAGGATATGATAATACAAGTGATGCTAATTCATTTTAATTCGGCTTATGTACTTCTTAATAGAGATTGAAGTTGGAAAAAAAACAATAATAAAGGAAGTAAAAGTGAAAAAAAATAAAGACTTGCGCATCATTGTCTACTCTTGAATCTTTGCTTTTTTTTTTTTAATATTTGTGAGTGTTCAGGCCAACTTGCATGCACCTCGACTAATCTCACAGAACAACCATCTAACCCTACTACATTAAATATTGTCAGGAAACACATAGGATATTAAATCCTAAGTAGGTGGCTATCATGGATTGAATCCATACACTTAATCTTGAAACACAAAAAAAAAAAAACTCATAAAGGCTAATTACAAGGCAACAGGTCCATGTTCCCAATTTGCAAATGTTTAAACATCCAATCATCGAGTCAAACCAAATAAACACATGCACACACACAATTTTTGAGTATAGCAAGTTAGTTCTCACTGTATTGGATAATCTGTAGAGCAGGGACGATGAGATCTTTTGGGAACTGTTGAACCTTCTCTGCAGCACATTTTTCAGACACCAGAGCCTCCTCATATGTCAAATTACTTTTTCCAGTAAATTTACACATCCAAACTCTTCGACGGTATAGATTTATCCTACTCAGATACTCACTGAGACAAGTTAAGGAATAAAAAGAATTAAATTTTTGTAACTCCTAAAAGAATATGGATTGTAGGAAATTATCATCCCTAAATTCCACCAAATAACCAACAACAACAATAACTATTGAGTAGAATGGATGATAGGATACTTGTAATCGCGGAATATCTCCTTAGTGAACCGAACTTGATATACAAGCTCATGATTCTCCAAATCTTTGGGCGTCTCAGCCAAGGGAAAAGGCTTTCTTTTCAACAGGGGCATAACTATTACTCGGCCACTAAAATATGTATCACAAGTTCTCTACCTGTAACACATACTAGTTCAATGAGTAATTCAATCTTAGTTATTGACGTAAAATCTTCTCCAAATTTAAACATGCAAAAAAATAAAAGAGATCAAGCACCTAACTGAACCTTAGCCTGTCTAGTAGAAACGAAAGCTTACATTAAGAACAAAATAAATATCCAATTTACACAAAAAAATTTGAACTTTCTTCTATCTTCCTCTTGTCCAAGCGATCAAACATAATTAAAATGACAAAACGAAAAAAAACCCAGATCAACCCAAACGTTAACGAATGGTATACATAACTTAAAGACAGATAATGCACATGAAAATTCAAAAACCCAAAAAAATTAAGATTAAGATAGAAAACAAATTTGCAAAAACAGGGGCATTGATCAATATGGGAGCAGGCAACTGAAGGTAGTTGCATTGGCGGAGGAGGTGGAGAGCAGCAGACCAAATGTAGAATGGAAACGAGAAAAGAAAACCCAGCAGGAAATAGTAGGGAAAGTAATCAGGCACCACAAAATTCAGCAATCAAGACATTTGAATTAGAAGAACTAATGCTGGGAGCGTTAACCCAGTTCATGGAAAAGTAAAAAGAAGCAGAGAATGAAGGAAAACAAAAACCCTAGGAGAGGAGGTGCGGTATAGGCATGAAAAGGGGGAGAAAATGAAGAGAGAAAGAAGGGAATAGAATCCATAATCATGAAAGAAAGAGCGGGAAAAGAGTAAAGTGGGAAGAGAAGGAGCATTAAGCGTGAAGAGCGGAATCCGATGAATGGGGAAGAAGAGGGGAATTGAGAGGAGTGCATGGGAATTGGAAAACGTAAAAGTGAGGAGGGAATTGAAATTGGTGAGTTAGTTGGCGGCGGGAGGAGGCATTGGAAGCGCAGAATGGAGAGATGAAATGCAAGAAAGAGAAGGGAGAAAGAGGAAACCTTAGAGTGTTGAATGGAGGCAGTAATGGCGGAGGAATGCGAATGGCGCTGGAGCCCTGGAAGAAGAGCGACAGACGGAGTATAGAAAGAAAGAAATATAGAAAGAGAGAGAAAGAGAGCTTAGAGAAGGCGAGCGGAGAGGGCGGTTCTCACATTTGTATTTTTTTTTGTCATTTCTTTCTTTTTCTTCTTAAATATAATAATTCCTTTCAACCGAAAAAAACTTCTCGCGTTTACTTTGCATGGTTCGGTTCGCTTCGCTTCGGCTCGGATCGGCTCGGACCGAACTCTTGCACTCTCTATATCTACTTTCCATTTTAGCTCTCTACCCAAATTTCTTTCTTGCTTGATCTTTACGAGGGGTAGTTTTTTTTTTCTTTTTTCTTTTAAGTTAAACAGCATTTGAGGAGACATTCGAACCTCTAATCTCTTAGTTGACAATATATGTTCATTATTGTTTAGCTTTGCTCACTCTGTCTTCTTGAAGGATAGATGTGAATATAGCAAAATCAACCAAAATAATAGCAAAAATAACAAACTGTTAAAACTATTTGTAAATGTGGCAAAAATTAAATCTAACCCTCTTTCTTTCTTTCTTTTTTTTTTTTCTTTTTCCTTTTCCCTCCTTTTTCTTAGTTATTATTCAACGGATGCATAAAAGATGCTTGAATCTTCAAACTTACAAAGGGTAATATCGTTATATTACCCACTAAACTAATGCTTTGAAAGATTATGTCAGTTGAGTTAAGCTCTTGTTGACCATTAGAAATACTTTGTAGTTTAATATATGTTTTTTTAGTTATATTTTGTTTTTCAAAGATACTTATGAAATATCAACCAATTTAAATAATAAAAAACAATATAGATTTTCAAAAACAATATTTGAAATTTTGACTAAAAATTCAATAATATTTTTTATTTAATGTGCTTAATTTTGAGTCTTGAATCCATAGTAGCTAAAATTCATGGATCAATAATGTAAATTTAAATTAGTATAAAGAAAAACAATCCAATTAACATGGGTTAATTAGAAAAAAAAAATACATTTAAAAAAAAATTGGCGAAATCACAGTTTGAAACCATGCATTTTTTTGTCCTTATTTGAATCCGTGAGTTGAAGCCACAGATTCAAGGGTTGACTGGTAATATTTTTTTCTAATTAACCCCAAATAACATATAAGAAAAGTCCTTGTGAGTATAGTAAACTATAAAGTACGTTCAATTTACATGAGTATTTGTCTTACAAAGCTAAAGCGAGCATAGCTCAGCGGTAATTGACATGTATCTTCGACCAAGAGGTCATAGGTTCAATAGTCTTAAAAGGTAAATGGTCTAAGAAAAATAAGATATTATGAGTAGTTAAGTGCATTCAATTTACAATCAAATTTGAATTTAAGGAAGATATACAAAAATAATATTCTAAATATTAAGGGAATGAAAATTACCTTTTCTTTAGAATTAGAACAAATAAAAGCCAACTCTTCCTAAATTACATGTCATGTTTAATTGCTCAAGAATATGAAAACTCCTAATAAAGAAAGCCATAGAAAAATAAAGCATAAACTGTTTTGGTCAGAATTAGAGGTAGAATTATATGGTTTTTTTTTTTTTTTTTTACAAAGCTAATATATTACAAAAACACGACGAGGTACCTCACAGTCCAAGATCAAGACACAAAACACAACTAAAAAACACTATAAAAAAAACAGACCAACAACATACTAACTCAAGAGAAAAGGTCTCAAGAGGGGGAGGGAAAGCAGAAATCACACTAGCAGATAATACACCGACCACGTGGATGGTACAATGAAGAAAAGCATATGGCTGCACCACGTGCAACAAAGCTAGAGAAGACCGTGATAAAGTGCCATGATCTATTACGCTCCTGCCATAAATGGTAAATAACTGCACACGCTAGGTCACCCTATTTATTACTCGTGATATTTTATATTTATTCAAATGTACAACAATAGAAAAAGAACTAGATGAATAATATAAATTTGATGTTCATCTCTCTATATTTTTCTCTATTTATTTATCGTTCTTGTTTTCTAAAAGTATAGGTTGATATATCTATGTTCTTTTTTTTTAAAAAAAAAGATTTATCTATGTTTTTTAAGCTTGAGTTCCAATTTGATTTAATGTATTGTAATTGGAATCCAAAATCAGATTTGGGCATTGGGATTATGTATATTATTTGCATTTATGATGAATTACTATATATATATTTTTTTTTCTTGTAACATGGTGTCGACTCATCATTGGAGGTAGAGGTAAAAGTGATGTTTAATTTTGGGAAAAAAAATTGATAATCAATTTACATACTCCTAAACTTTGAAGATTTCTGTAACGACCCGACTAGAATGAAGCTAAAAACGTGTTGAAGGTCGCTATGGAATCATGGAATATATATATATATATATAACACAAAGCGGAAGAAGAATAACTTTCATTTACTAAAAGGACCCAAAACATAAGTAATATCCATAAATCGAAATTAAAATATCAGAAACATAATTGTAGAAAACTCATAGCTTTAATGCATCTAAAACAAGAGTTCGATCCTATGACAAATGAGACTGGAAATAAATAAAAGAAATGAGACATAAACTGCAGCTGCAATCCCATAGCCAACCAAGCAGAATTCGGTTTGTCAACTTGGCTAACGAACTGTAACGTGGCAGTTTTGCTCTCTGTTTTGCTGCAACATAGAATTTGCTCCCTCCAGTTGTCCAGCAACACATTCTACATAAAATAATTTCCAAAGCTTCCATTCTTCCAAATGGGTTAAAACATGTAATATATATCTAAAACCAACCCTATTAGGCACAAAAGACACACAAATCCCTATATAATCGAGGCCTACTATCTTTTGGGCAGTTATCACACCCCCAAACTTGAACTATTGCGCGTCCCGAGCAATGCTAACCAACCTTTCCTTAAGAATTCAAAACGTTAGACAAAGACTAGCTTAATCAAACCAGACAATCCAACATTGCCTTTAGCCTTTACCTGAGCACTCTGCAAAACCAAGCTCTGCTGTAGCAAAATGATTCTTCCGGCATGGACAAATAATCACCACTTTTAACTCAATTCTAAGAACTTACCACAACCTAGCTCTATTATCAGACATTCAAAACACATTTTCAAGGGGTTTATATTTTTGTTTTTCAGACTTAAATCAGCCCTACAGTCATAAGCTCTTAAGCATGGGATGACCCACTTTATGGTGCAGTATACCCTTGCCTCAAACTCATCACCAACAAGGCTAACTACTCTTTGTAAAGCTCACAAATCCTTAGTTATTCTATCTCTTACCCCTTAGAATGACAACATTTTATGATGAAACTCACCTAAGTTCTAAGAGACAGAAAAACTGTTGGATCATCATTCATCCTTCAAAACTTTTGCTCTATGAATTTTCTCAGCAAAATTTTCAATAATCAATTTTTTTCAGCAAATAATTTATTTTTTCACATTTCCTAGGTTATCTTTTGACGCGAAGACAAACTGTAGGTATCACAAATGCCCCCGGTTACTCAATAACCTAACAAATTTTTACTTGAAGGAGAGGAATGCTCGAGCAAAATAATTGGAGTAGCAAAAAGTCCCCTAAACTTGAATTATTCATTGTCCCCAATGAATTATCAATTTTGCAATTATACCCCCAAACTTAAATTTTTCTATCTGAATTTTCAATCTAACCGTGGGACTAGAACTAAGCTTAAAGTGGATCATAAAAGTCGACACTACCTCCAAAATCTTCTTTGTCGCAGCAACAGACCAGGCTAGAAGAAATGCTCAAGCAAAAGGTTTCTGGAGATCAGAATACCTTGATCTAATTAAGCTTAACCAGTCCAAGCTTCAAAATTCAGAAGAAAAATTAGTTAAGTTAGAGTTAGTCAGTGCTCATAGAACAGAAACATCTAGGAAATTTCATTAAAAACATGAAAAGAAATTACATAAGCAGAGATATATTTTTTTAAAAGCAGAAAAATTAAAAAGAAGCAAACAAAATATCAACAGAAAATGAAGGTAGAAAATGCGCGAGCAAACAAAAATTTAAGAACAAAAATTATGCTCGCTCAGGGCCACTTCATCCGTCAATCCTCTTGGCCCGGCTCATTTTCATCATCCTCTTCTCCTCTTTCAACCGGTGGGGGTGGAATCCAGGGGTTCAATAAATCTTCAGGGAATGCTGGAAGGGCTGGATACAACTTGGAAAAATTCTCTTGCAGCGCCTTCTTCAGATTGGCATAACGAATTTTAACATAGTTCCAGAAGATCAAAGCTTGCCTCTCGGCAAACTCTTGCCTACTGGCCGAAAGTGGCAGTTGTTCTAAAATCGTATTGATGCCGTAGACAAGTCCACCCTGACGCGCCTCTTGCATACGCTGAAGCCGTGCCAAGTTAGGTGTGTCGATGATCCCCTTGTCAAACAGAATCACATCTCCCTCATCCCCTAGAACCCCAGCTCTCTTGCAAAGCATGGTAATAGTATTCGGGAAAAACAGCTTCCTCACCTTCTTTTTCCAACAACTAGATATTTCATTAACAATAATTTTTCCCACATCGATGCTGAGAGATCGCAAAATCACGAAAGTCAGAAGAACTCGTTCCCTAAAGACCGTCGAGTCATGAGTCGTTGAAAGCATCATCTGTCTGATAAATCTCATCCATGTATTTGCTTCCATTTTCAGATACGCTGACTGGAACGTCATCTTCTCTGTTTTTAACAACTGCCACCGTGCCCCTTCAATTCCCACCTCCCGCACAGCATCACTCAGTTGCTCATTAGATGGCGCTACAGCCATCTCATTATATGTTGCGTGGGGGAAATTCTGAAGGTTATACAATGCATTAATAGCACTAGGACTCTAGTCTACCTCGACTCCTCGAACAATCACCTGAAAATCATCTTCTTTGTCAATATTAGCATAAAATTCACGCACCACCTGTGCATTTACAGACTCAGGCTTCGCATAAAACAACTCCTAGGCGTGGTCTGCAATACCGGTCCTCAGAAAATGCAGAAGATCACCATTAAATCCTCTCTCAAACAGGAAATCTCTTTTCAGCAGCTCAGCGTATTTTGCTCTGGCAGAATTGTTGACGAAGCGATCATATGGTAACTGTGGTTCTTCTATTTCATCATGTTCTTCCGATGCTTCAGCAACACTTTTGCCCTTTTTCGCCCTTCGCTTGAGTAGCCGCTCTTCCTCAGCTTTTTTCTCTGCTACTTCTCTCACTTTTTCCTCAGCTTCTTTTTTCTCTCGTTCCTCTCGTTCTGCCTTCTCTTTCTCAGAATCCGACGACGGTGGTGATGGAGTATCAGTCCGAATCACCTGAACGCGCCCAGCCTTCCGCTTATTGCGGCGACGTTTCGGAGCGTCTGGCATGATGACCTTAACACGAGCCTCCTAAACTGGCTCTCTTTCAGTCGCAACCTCTGCCTGCACATCCTCATTCTGTTTCTCTTGAATTTCCTCGGTATGTCCCTCTTTTTGAACTTCCTCTGTATCCGCCATTCTCGGCTCAACCTCCTCTGGGTTCTGCACATTAGATTCTTGAGGGTCTCCTTCTTCTACTGTGGCAGCAACAACCTCTGTTGCCTCCTGGACCTCTTCTTGTTCCGCAACCCTCTGTTGTCGTCTTCTTCTCTTGGTTTCTTTCTCCTCCGGTGTCTTTTTCTTCTTCGGTTTTACCTTCTGCACCTCAGGGGTAATCAGTATCTCTTCCTCCTCATTCTCTCTTTCTTTCCTCGCTCTTGTTTTTGCCATGAAGAACTCAAGGGTTTTACAGAGAATGAAAGTGAAAAAGAAAGCAAAAGATCAAAGCAAGAAGATGAAGTAAGAGAAACGTACCGAGGGTTGCCAATAAATAAGGCTTCAGCAAAAGAAAATCCAAACAGAAAGATTTTGCTCCCATTAATTAACATTACCGTTTGAAATCGCATGCAACTTAGTGGAATTAAAACCATCAAACGGTAAAATCAGAATTCCAATCAGCCCATGGTAAAGAATTATGTGTTGTCTAATGATTAAGCCCTTGGATTGCCTCTGCGTGACACGTGGCAGCATCATAATTCCTCATGCAATTTCCTACACACGGAAATTTAAAATTCAAACTGTAAAAAGAAATTAATCTTCAACAAAACACTTCCTATTCGGACGAAAGATTTGTTTCAGCCCTAACTTTGTCGCAACAACCTTCTGGACAAAAGATTACTTGAAGACTCATGGATACGGAATTCAAATTTAAAAACAGGAAAATCAAATCTCTTTAAATTCAAATTTAAATTTAACCGATTAAATCAAATATAATCCTTTCTTTTATTTTTAAACTGAATTAATTAGGAGAAATATTTATTAAACCGACTCTAAAAACAACCGAAAATAAAATCTAAATCTAAAATCTAATTTAAACTAATTAAAAGATAATTCAATGCAATAAATAAATAAACCAAAAATAAAATCCAAAAAAATCAAATTCAATTCAAAGCAGAATAGATAAAATCTAAACTACCGAAAATAAAAATATTCAAAACCAAAATCGACCTAAAATAAATCATGCAGAACTAAATCTAAAAATATTCAAAATTAAAACAAATCAAATCAGCGAGAAAATAAAAACAAACACTGGGAGCTTAAAATATTGCTTTGTAAAATGCTCCCGCAAAAATCCTGCTCTCTCAATCATCAACCAACTTTAGGGAAGGATATTTCGTCTGAAACTCCTCTCCCCAATAATGCTTCACACGCTGTCCATTCACTTTGAACACTCTCTCATCTTTTTCATCCTGCAAAGTAATTACTCCATGGGGGAAAACCTCAATCACAATAAATGGCCCTGACCATTTAGATTTTAGTTTCCCAGGAAACAATTTTAATCTAGAATTATAAAGCAAAACTTTCTGACCTTTGACAAACTCTTTAGATTTAATTTTCTTGTCATGCCACAACTTAGTCTTTTCTTTAAACATATTCGAATTTTCATAAGAAAATTGGCGAAATTCCTCTAATTCATTAAGCTGCAGCATTCTTATTGCTCCTGCACGACTCAGATCAAAATTCAACTTTTTCAAAGCTCAAAACGTTTTATGCTCTAACTCTAATGGTAAATGACAAGCTTTCCCATATACTAACCTATAGTGAGACATACCTAGAGGAGTCTTATAGGCTGTCCTATAAGCCCAAAGAGCCTCATCCAACCTAAAAGACCAATCCTTTCTAGATGGATGGACTACTTTCTCTAGAATAGCTTTAATTTCCTATTACTAATTTCAACTTAACCATTTGCTTATGGGTGATAAGGGGTAGCTATCCTATGCTTAATCCCATACTTAGCTAAAAGCTTAGTTAAGATATTATTAACAAAATGTGTACCCTCATCACTCACTAGAGCCCTAGGTGTTCCAAACCGCACAAAGACGTGCAATTGAAGAAACCTTGCTACTGTCTTAGCATCACTCTGATGGCATGCGATGACCTCTACCCACTTGGACACGTAATCAACTACCAATAAGATAAAAACATTGCCATTAGAAGGGGGAAATGGCCCCATAAAATCAATACCCCATACATCGAATAATTCAACTTCTAAAATGTAAGTAAGAGACATTTCATCTCTAGGCCCTAAGTTTCCTCTCCTTTGGCAAGCATCACATTGCTTGTAGAACCAATGGGCATCCTTAAATAAGGTAGGCCAGGAGAATCCACAATGCAAGATCTTCATAACTGTCCTCTGACCGCTGAAATGACCTTCATACGACGAAGAGTGACATTGTTCCAGGATTTCCTTTGCTTCATCACCTGAAACACACCTACGAATAATACCGTCAGAGCATTGATTATACATAAATGGCTCATCCCAATAGAAAAACTTTGCATCATGCTTAAACTTTTTCTTCTACCTCCAATCCATGTCAGTAGGAGTGATTCCCTTTACCAAAAAGTTGGCAATATCAGCATACCAAGGGGCATCCCTAACTACTTTTACCTCAACAGCAAAAAGCTGTTCATCCGAAAAAGCATATGAAATGGCAGTTTGCTTCAGCAAAGATGATGATGGATCAAGATGAGACAAGTGATCTGTGATGACATTCTCTGATCCCTTTTTATCCTTTATCTCCAAGTCGAATTCCTGCAACAATAAAACCCAACGAAGTAGTCTAGGCTTTGAATCTTTTTTAGTCATTAAATACCTTATTGCTGCATGATCCGTGAATACCGTGACTTTGGATCCAACCAAATATGGCCGAAACTTCTCAAAAGCGAACACAACAGCTAACAACTCCTTTTCAGTAGTTGTATAGTTGACTTGTGCCTCATTTAAAACCCTGCTTGCATAATATATAGGATGGATAAATTTGCCCTGCTTTTGCCCCAGCATAGCACCTACCGCAGCATCACTTGCATCACACATTACCTCAAATGGTAAATTCCATTTAGGTGCACAAATAATGGGTGCTGAGATTAAAGCAGCTTTTAAAGTTTCAAAAGCCTTCCTACAATCTGCATTAAAGTAAAAAACATTATCAGTGCACAATAAGTTGCAAAGAGGTTTACTGATTTTGGAAAAATCTTTTATGAACCTCCTATAAAATCCAGCATGACCTAAAAAACTCTAAATTCCCTTCACTGAACTCGGTGGTTCTAGCCTCTCAATAACCTCAATTTTTGCTCTATCAACTTCTAGACCATTCATAGAAATCCTATGACCATTCTTAGAAATCCTATGACCTAACACTATGCCCTCCTTCACCATGAAATGGCATTTCTCCCAATTAAGAACTAGATGGGTATCCTCACATCTCTTTAACACCTTACCTAAATTATCTAAACAACTCTGAAAAGACCCTCCAAAAACTGAAAAATCGTCCATGAATACCTCAACAGTGGACTCAATCATATCAGAAAAAATTTCCAACATACACCGCTGGAATGTTACTGGAGCATTAAAAAGGCCAAAAGGCATTCACCTAAAAGCAAACGTCCCATAAGGGCAGGTGAAAGTGGTTTTTTCCTGATCCTCAGGAGCAGTAGTAATCTGGTTATACCCAGAATAACCATCTAAGAAACAGTAGTAGGCCTGACCAGCCAATCTATCCAACATCTGGTCAATAAACGGTAGAGGGAAATGGTCCTTACGGGTGGCTTTATTAAGCCTCTTGTATCCATGCAAACCCTCCAGCCAGTTATTGTCCTAGTTGGGATCAACCCATTGTCTTTATTGCTTACCACAGTGACACCTCCTTTCTTAGGAACACATCGGACAGGGCTTACCCAATTGCTATCTGCAATTGGATAAATGATCCCAACATCCAACCATTTAATCACCTCCTTTTTAACAACCTCTTTCATTGCAGGGTTAAGCCTTCTTTGTTGCTCAATACTCCTAAAGGATCCTTCCTCTAGAGTGATTTTATGCATACAAAAAGATGGGCTAATTCCCTGAATGTCAGCCAATGTCCAACTGATAGCCTTGCGGTATTGTTGCAGCAATTTTATTAAGGCCTCTTCATACTCCGGCATTAAATCTGATGCAAAAATAATGGGCAATATCTCACCTTCCCAAAGATACACATACTTTAGATGATCCGGCAAGGGCTTCAAATCTAAAGTACGTGCCTCAATCAGGGATGGCTTAATAGGAGGAGCCTTCTTTTGATCTAAATCTAAAGACTCAAAAACATCCTCACACCTAAACAATTCTTTTTCATTTTTTTCTTTCTAACAAACAAACTTCTAAATCCTCTACACTAACCTCTCCATGATCTTCCAAATGCTTACTATTTGAATCCTGTATTGTTGTCTCAACAATTGTGTTCTCCATAATCCTAATGAAAGAGCAATCTTCCATCTCGTCTGGATACTTCATGGCTTTAAACACATTAAATTTCACTTCCTCATTACAGACTCTCGTTGTTAATTCCCCTTTCTGAACATCTATCAACGCCCTACTAGTAGCCAAGAATGGACGACCTAGAATAATTGAGACATCTTTATCAGCCTCATAGTCTAAAATAATGAAATCAACAGGAAATATAAATTTATCTACCTTCACTAAGACATCATCAATTTTACCCTCTGGATATGTGATAGACCTATCAGCTAGTTGGAGTGTGACTGTGGTAGGTCTAGCTTCACCAATACCTAGCTTCCGATAGACCGAAAGAGGCATAAGGTTAATGCTTGCACCTAAATCACAAAGTTCTCTACCTAACTCTTTTCCACCTATAGATACAGGTATGGTAAATGATCCTAGATCCTTAGCCTTGGGTGGTAGCCCATTCTTAAGAATAGCGCAACATTCCTCAGTAAGAGATACAGTTTCAAAATCACCTAACCTCTTCTTTTTAGTTAAAATATCCTAAAGAAATTTAGCATAATTAGGCATTTGCTCTATAGCTTCTACTAAAGGGATATTTATATGCAATTGCTTAAGAATCTCTAAAAACTTTTTAAATTGACCATCTTGATTCTTAGGCTTTTGCCTTTGTGGAGAAGGTAGAGGTGGTACATAAGATGGGGGAGGCACATAAGGTGGTTCCACATCTGGAACAGAACCAGATGCTCCAGCATCTTTATTGCTGCCTTCAGCACCCTGACCAGACTCCAACTCTTTCTCAACGACAACATTTTTATCACCATTATTTCCTTCAGCTTGGGTTTTACTAGGTTTTTTTCTTTCCTCTAATGGCTTACCACTCCTAAGAGTCACTGCCTTTACTTGCTCCTTACCTTCCTTCGAGGGTGTTCAGTATCTGAGGGAAGTTTCCCTTGAGGCCTGACCTTCAGCTCATTAGCTAGCTGACCCACTTGCAATTCCAGGGCTCTCATTGAAGCTTGATTACTTTGAATGGCGGCATCTGTACGAGCCATAAATTCTTTCATCATTGCCTCAAGAGAACTCCCCGAATTTTGTTGGGGCAAAGCCTGCTTATTTTGCTGGGGCAATACCTACGCTTTAGCAAATCTCGGCTGGTTCACCTTTTGCTGTGTTTGCACATTACTTCCTTGTCCTCCCCATGCGAAGTTGGGGTGGCTGCGCCAACCTGGATTATAAAAGTTAGAATAAGGGTTATTCCTCTGATTACCTACAAAAAACACAGAAGCTGGATTGCTGGGGCAAAACTCGTAGTTGTGATCTTCACCACAATAGACACATGTTTCCTCTGACTTGGTTCACCACTGCAGCAGGCTCCACAACTAGTGGCTGCTGATGACTAATCACTGTCACATTCTTAAGAGCGTTAGCAATCATTACAAGATCAACCCTAATGGTGGACACACCATCAACCTCTAATACACTCTTAACCTTTTTATTTGTGCCTCTAACATCTGACCACTGACAACTATTAGTAGATATTCTCTCTAAAATTTCATGGGCTTCATTGAAAGTTTTTGCCAAAAGGGCCCCTCCAGCCGAGGCATCAACCATACCTTGGGTTGCTCCGTTTAACTCAATGTAAAATGTTTCCATTTGGATACAATGAGGTAAACCATGGTGGGGGCACTTTCGTAAAAGCTCCTTAAACCTTTCCCAAGCCTCACTAAAAGTTTCATCTTCAAGTTGCCTAAACCCTACTATTTCACTCCTTAATTTAGCATTTCTATTAGGTGGGAAATATTTACTCAAAAAATTTTCAGCTAACTCATCCCATATCCTAATTGATCCTGGAGCAAAAGAATTTAACCATGCATTTGCTCCATCTCTAAGAGAATATGGGAACAAAGTTAATCTAAGGGCATCCCTAGGCACTCATTGAATAACAAAAGAATCACTAACTCCTAGAAAAGGCTTAAGATGTAAATGAGGGTCTTCAGATGACAAACCATGGAATTGACCCACGGTTTGAAACATCTGAAACATTATCGGTTTCATTTCAAAATTTGCAGCTTGAATTTGAGGACGTGCAATCCCTGGATTTAACTCATCAAACATTGGAAAAGCATATGCTCGAATGGCTCTGGCCCTATCGTTCGCTACCAAGATAGGATTCTCAGCCTGATTATTTTGCTGCTCATTTTGCTCCAGTGGCGGATTTTGCTGCAGCAAGCGATTCTAGGGGTTCACTGGATCTTCAGGACCCTGCGGGAGACGCGACACGTTATCCATTTGGTTCTGGTTCCTGCGCTGCTCTCTCCTTCTTCTCCTGAATGTCCTCTCGATTTCTGGATCAAGCTCGAACCTTACCCCAGGCGGATCGCTCATGCACCAAACTCACACCTGCAAAAACAAAAGAAACAATAAAAAAGTTCTAGCACCAAACCACTAAAACACATACACAAAATAGATCAGATAAAAACTTATTCAAGTCCCCGGCAACGACGCCAAAAACTTGTTGGATTCCCAGAGTGAGTAAAAATATGGTATAAAAGACTCTAGAACTCTGTGCAAGTATACACAGTCCGCAACAAGTAATAAGTATTATCAATCCAAGGCTTGAACTAGCTTCCACTTTATCTATTTTATATAACTCTTTAATGGTTTCAAAGATAGTAAAAATAATTGGTTCTCATAAGAATAATGCTGAAGCAAAATAAATGACAGAACGAAAAATAATCAAATAGGCAGACAGATTAGAAACAGGCGTTGGTCAGGATTTAGTAATTGTTTTAAAAGATGCTCTAGCAATATTATTGATCATGCAAAGCTCTCGCAGTCTTATTAGCATATTCCTCCCAGAACTCCAGATATTTTGGAATGTGTTTCAACCCCAATGAAGTACTACCGATCAAGCACTAGGCAACTGACTATCCCTAGCTCAGTCATTGGCGTTCACCAATACACAATGATCTAGTGTGATTAATCGCCACACACTCCCTAAATCATCCCTGAAACTAGAGAGAGGTATTCATACCGGCTGGCCAGGCGGGCATAAAATAGAAATGAACACAACAATTAATCAAGATGCATTAATCAATATTTATTACTAGAAATGAAGCACGACAATCACATTGTTCCTAATCAACGCCTTAGCTACTTAGTTCATAATATGCATGGAACCGCACGCTACAATCTGAGTAGGCATGTCCATGACTACAAGATAAACAAGAAAAGATTAATTCCCTCGAACAGCTTGCAATCGATGGTCTTTTAGATGGTCTCCAATCTTTCCTCTATTCAACTCCCAAAAGTGGAAGTAAATTTCCAAGAATGGAATGTTTTCTCCCAAAAAATGGAATGACTTTGACTTAGGCGGCTACTCCCTTTTATAGAAGGATAGGAGGCTTGACTTAGGTCAACCTAGACACGTGTATGGCTCTCCTTGCTCCTTTATCACGAAAATAACTCAACAGAATTCGGTTTGTCAACTTGGCTAACGAACTGTGACGTGGCAGTTTTGCTCCCAGTTTTGCTGCAGCACAGAATTTGCTCCCTCCAGTTGCCAGCAACACATTCTGCATAAAATAATTTCCAAAGCTTCCATTCTTCCAAATGGGTTAAAACATGTAATATATATTTAAAACCAACCCTATTAGGCACAAAAGACACACAAATCCATATATAAACGAGGCCTAAATAACTACCTTTTGGGCAGTTATCAATGAGCGTTAGCAAACCTGCTGGGAGTGACACCCACGACGAGGCTGGAGAGGTATTTGGGCCTCGATATTGACTTCGGGGTGTGTAAGCGTGTTGTGTTCGAGAATATTTCAAGAATAATCGATAAGAAGGTTAATGGTTGGGCGAAGCAGTACCTCTCTCAGGCGGGAAAAGAGGTTCTTCTGAAAGCGGTGGGGCTGGCAATCCCAATTTATACAATGAACTGCTTTAAGTTACCGATTGGGGTTTGCAAGGAGATTAACAACAAACTTGCTCGATACTGGTGGCAGAAAAAGAAAGAGAATGGGGGCATTCATTGGGGTTCTTGGGATGAGCTAACAAAGGCCAAGAACGATGGTGGGCTGAATTTAAAAGACATCCATTGTTTTAACCGGACACTCTTAGCGAAGCAAGGGTGGCGGATTCTCAAACACCCAGAGAGCCTATTAGCAAGGCTATATAAAGCCAGATATTTCAGGCAGGTTGAATTCCTAGAGGTAGAGGTTAGAGGAAGGGCGTCATGGGGTTGGCGAAGTATCATGGCGGGTAGAGAGATCCTTCGACTGGGTTTTCTCTGGCGAGTCGGGGCAGAATCGAAGCTGAAAATTTGGGAAGATCCATGGATTCCAAGACCCTCAACGTTTAAACCTCTGAGATGTTTGAGTAATGCATGGCAAATGGTGAAGGATCTCTTGGAGGAGGATGGACTGAGGTGGAAGGAAGACCGAGTGAGAACCTGCCTAGCTCCTGAGGATGTGGAGAACTAGTGTTAGCCATTCCTATCAGTAGTAGGGTAGCTTCCAATCGAGCTGTGTGGCATTTCACAGGCTCTGGTGATTACACAGTCCAGTCCGGTTATCGCACGACAAAGAATCTACCTTCCAATGCAGAGCCTAGTGGGAATGGGGACAGACCTTCTACATGGAAAGATATTTGGCATCTGCCATGTACGCAAAAAGTAAGCAATTTCATTTGGAGAGCTTGCAAGAACTTTATTGCTGTGAATGGTAATCTCTCCCGTAGGGGCCTTCAGATAGATGAGTATTGTCAGGTCTGTAGAAGGGAAGTGGAGACTGTAAACCACGTTTTGCTGGAGTGTGACCCGACCAGAGCCTTTTGGTTTGGGTCCCCTCTTCAGTTAGACACTAGTAGATATAAGGGACTGCAGTTTATTACGAGTTGGGAGATGATTTTCCATGGGTTAAGAGAGATGGAAAATATGGAGGAAACACTGTGCTTTTTGGCCTTTGGGTTGTGGAGGGTTTGGAAGGAGAGGAACTCAATGGTTTTTAACAATAAGCAGTCGGACATCGAGTTCAATATTAGCTCCACCATCAAGGATGCTAGTGAATTTAGTGAGCTGCTGAGGGAGGGAGGAAAAGGTGGTCTGAGGGTGGATCTAGAAGATAACCATCAGTTAGGCCGGGAGTCGGAGTGGCCGACGATGTGGATAGATGGAGCGTGGATAAAGGAGTCGTTGGCAATGGGTTTGGGTTGGTCGCTTAAAGGGTCGGATGGGAATATTCGGGTTGAAAAGGCGAAGAATGGTGGTAATAGCATGAATTGCATGCATGCGGAAGGGAAAACCTTGTTCTGGGGCCTGGATTGTGCCAAAGAGATGGGAATCCAAGAATTGCTGATAAAGTCAGATGCCTTACGGGTGGTGAATACGGTTAATGGCAAAGATCAATGTCCAACAGACTTCGAACCAGTATATGATAGTATTCGGAGAGTCTTGGATAGCTTTAAATTTTGCAAACTGATATATGTGAGAAGAGAGCTCATATGTTGGCCAAGGATTGCCTTTGTTATTAATTCTTTCTCTTAATAAAGCTTTCGTTTGGAAAAAAAGGTTATAATACTTCTAATAAGTTGTATATTAAAGTTCATTCCAGATGTAATTATTTAAAAATAAGAAAAATGAAGTATTTATGACGGTATAACTCTGTATCTAGACGACTAGACCTTAAAACAAAAAAAAACTCTATATCTTGGGACATTTTTTATTAATATTAAATATTTATAAAAATTATCGGTAAAATAAGGTTGTTTTAAAACTCATTACAATGTTGTGGTTTAAAATCACAAGTAGGAACGACTTACTGATGTGGCAAATTCGAAAAAGACGCTAATTAGATGTTTAGAAAAAACCTTTGTTAACGTAGGTCGTCTCTTCAAACGACGACCTACATGCGTTTTAAATACAGTATTGCATTGCCATATTGGAAACTTGGCCACCCTAGTATTCAAAGGATCTCGTGTTTGACTTGGATAGAACGTAAATTTTGTAATTTTTTTTTCCTTTCTTCCTTTCTTTTTAAGAAATCAAATAAGGACATTTTTTAAAATATTTTAATCAAATTGAATTTTTAGATTACAATTTATTTCTTTTTCTAGCACTTGAAGCAACTGAAATTTAATGAAGTATTAAAATCAAATGAGTACTTGTATTTTTTTTTTAAATAAATCTTTCTTGAATTAATTAAAATTTAAATAGTCTTAAAAAAATTGAAGTTTAAATAAGTATTAAAATAAAATCAATAATTACATTTTTTTAATTTTTTAAACAAAATGAATAGGGAAAAATACACTTTTGGTCCCTGAGGTTTGGGTTAAGTGACACTTTGGTCCCTGAGTTTTCAAACTCAACAAAAATACCCATGAGGTTTGAGATAAGGAGCACTTTGATCCCTGCCGTCAAATTTTCTGTTAACTTTTAACGGTGGCTGACGTGGCACTATTATTTTAATATAAAAAATTATTTATTTTTATTTTTTAAATAAAAAATATTAAAAAAATAAAATATTAATATTTAATTATTTTTTTTATTCTTTCTCCATTTCTCTCTCTTCTTCTTCTTCTTCTTCTCCATCTTCTCCATCTTCTCCATCTTCTCCACCTTCTCCTTCCTCCTTCTTCTTCTTCCTATGTCCGGCGACCGGCGATCAGCGGCCACCGCTCGCCGCCACCGCCGGCCGCCGACGATCTTTTTTTTTTTTTTTCCTTTTCTCTTCTTTCCTCTTTTTCTCTTTTTCCGCCGGCGACCTTCTTCTTTTTCTCTTTTCCATTTTTTCACAACTAAAAGACTTTTCTTCTCCTTATTCTCTACAACCACAAGCGTCTCTGTCTCTCTTCTCTGTGTCATTATCATTGAAATTAATTGATCCATCAAAGTAGAGCACATAATTTCACATGAGGGTTGAGGGTTTGGGCTGGACTTGCCCAGACTTTGTCTTCTGGTTCTCCCCTCTCAACCTCACTACGCCTTCAATGGCGTTTTCCATGTTCATGCAAAATCTTTTCTCTCACCTTCTCCCCTTTCTCCTCCTCTTCTCTGTTCACGTCTTCTCTCAGTCTCCGCCATACAATCCTCCCTATAAGTATTTTGTCAACTGTGGATCACCGACCACCATTGTCGACGACACTGGCCGGAAATCATCAGCGACTTAAATTCCAGCGTTACTTTCACATTCACTTCAGGGATTTCCCGCGAAGTCAACCATTTGACGAACCCTCCATCTCTGAACGACTCCGTACAAAAATGGCAAAAAAGCCCCAATTAATTCCCAACCCCACTTGGGGAATCCCGATTCGAACCACCTTCCGAGCCGCCGTCGCCCTTCTGACCGCCGTTTATCTGACCCAAAACAGAGCCCAAGCTCCAGAAAATTACAGCGCCGGCGGCGGTGGCGGTGGTGGCTGCGATCTGTTCACTGGAAAGTGGGTTTTCGACAATGAGTCGTATCCTCTTTACAAGGAGAGGGAGTGTGTTTTCATGTCGGATCAGTTGGCTTGTGAGAAATTTGGGAGGAGGGATTTGGGGTACCGGAACTGGCGGTGGCAGCCAGAGGGATGTGACATTCCGAGGTTCAATGCGACGACGTTGCTGCAGAGGCTGAGGAATAAGAGGATGGTGTTCGTTGGAGACTCGTTGAATCGAGGGCAGTGGGTTTCGATGGTGTGCTCGTCGACTCCTGAAAGAGAAGAAGAGAAAAAGAAAGAAGAGAAAAAGAGGAAAGAAGAGAAAAGGAAAAAAAAAAAAAAAAAGGTCGCCGGCGGCCGGCAGTGGCGGTGGCGGCGAGCGGTGGCCGCCGATCGCCGGACATAGGAAGAAGAAGGAGGAGGAAGGAGATGGTGGAGAAGATAGAGAAGATGGAAAAGAAGAAGAAAAAGAAGAGAGAGAAAGGGAGAAAGAATAAAAAATAATTAAATATTAATATTTTATTTTTTTAATATTTTTTATTTAAAAAATAAAATAAATAATTTTTTATATTAAAATAATAGTGCCACGTCAGCAACCGTTAAAAGTTAACAGAAAATTTGACGGCATGGACCAAAGTGCTTTTTATCTCAAACCTCAGGGGTATTTTTGTTAAGTTTGAAAACTCAGGGACCAAAGTGTTACTTAACCCAAACCTCAGAGACCTACTTAGTAAACTAAAATTAATTAGGAAAAATACATTTTTGGTCTCTGAGGTTTGGGTTAGGTTTCATTTTGGTCCCTAAGTTTTCAAACTCGACAATTTAGTCCCTAAGTTTCCATCCATTTCTTCTTCTTCTCAACCACCATCACCACCACCAAGGTCCCTAGCCGGTGACAATTTTTTTTCTCTTTCTTCTTCCTCCTTTTTTCTTCTTCCTTTCTTCTTATTTCTTCTTCTTTCCCTCCAGTTTTTTTTTTTTAAGAAAAGAGGGAGGGAGAATCTCCGACGACGTTCGAATCTCCAGCTACAGATCTCTCAGTCTCCGTTCAGCATCCCCAACAACGTTGGCGGTTTCAACAGCTGTAGATTGTGGGTTTTGGTTCAGCATCTTGCTCTTCCTTTCGTTCTCTCTCACATCCAATCTCTCCCTCATCTCTGTTTTCTGGTAGCGAGCATCGACATCCAGCCCAACAACCCACGAGTTTTTTTTCCTTCTTCACGATTCTGCCACCGGCTGGTTCCTCGTCGCCACTGTACAGTCGCAACCCAGCGTCTATTTCACTGTAAAAGAAAAAGCTGAAAAGTCTACTAGTAATAATTTCAATTGTAATAATTAAAGATCAATAAGTATAATTATTGTTGATAAACTATTCTATCAATGATAGTAATTCATATATGACATGCATTGTAATTGGAGTCTATCAGTGATAGATGTATATCACTGATAAATTTGTCAAAACTCTTTTCAAATATAACAAAATTAAAGTCTATCAACTTCTATCATTGTCTTTGTCAAAACTCTTTTCAAAAATAACAAAATTAAAGTCAATGATAGAAGTCGATAGACTTTAATTACAATTACAATTATTACTAATAGACTTTTCTATCAATAATAGTAGTCTATCACTAATAAAATTCATGCATTGTGATTGAAGTCTATCACTGATATGTAGGGATAAAAGCCCTAGGCAGCGGAAGATTTCAGAGACCTTTCTCAAACAAAACAACGATCGGAATACCGATACGTTGGCAAAACATTTTACAGCAAATAAATCTAATATAAACATGTTGTACAGGTTATAATATACATGTTTGATCTATTAGAATTAACCCTAAAATAATCCTAATAGATCCTAGTGATCAAGGGATTAGACAAAACTTACTTTACAGGAAGATCTTGATCGTTTCGCCTAATTCCCTTGTGTTGTTCACCAAAAACCAGCAGCAAAAACCTCTCCTTTTTGCTGCAAAACGCCCACGAACACCACCAAAAAGATTGCACCGATATTCTTCTTAGGAATAGTGTTGAGGATGCTTGTGAGAGTTATTTCTCTAAGGGATTTGGAGAGAAAATTTGGTCTCTATGATTCTTGGAAGAAAAAACGAGTGTGTGTGAGAGAGGCTTGCGTGAGAGAGAATTAGGGATTATTGTGTGAAAACTGAAATTCAAGTTAGGGATGAAAAAACCAATAACCCTAAAATAACCAATTAAACTAATTATTATTAGTGTAAATCATATTTACATAAAAGTTCCCACATAACCTATAGTTTTAATGTAATTCTATTAAATAAAATTTAATTGAATTAAATTAAAACAAAAAAAAAAATTAATTAATTCAACAATTAATTAATATTATAATTAAATATCATATATTTAACTTTATCTCTATCATATAAACTATAGTACTAATGTACATCAAATGTGCATTAATTATAACCTATAGTTTTAATATGAATCCAATTCATATTTTAATTCATTATTCGAACCCCTTCGAATATTCAATTCTCCTTTAGAAATTTACCTCAACGCCCTTAGTGAGCTACCGGTGGGACCTAATGGACCTACAGATCAGAAGCTGCAACGATATGAGATTAATTGGCTAAACTTATTAACCAAGTTAATCAATGTTCGTTAACTGTGGTTCACTCCACTATAGAACCACAACTGCACTATTCTCACTGCAGATATATTTTTGTGTCCACGGATATCGACCATCAACAGCAAGTCCGTCCTTCACGTGTGTTCGTACCCCAGCTAGGTCAAATTACCATTTTACCCATGGGCTACCTCTTTATCCTTAAGTACTAGTGCTCCTCTAATGAACAACCTGTTTGAGGTCCAACCATCAAACAGAAGTCCCTCTCGTGCCATAGAGAGGGCAGGGTCCATTGTTGAAGACCCGGAGACACCACTTAAGGGAACACACCTCTACTTACCCTAGAGTCGGGAAAGAGTGAATTCCATCTTATGTGATTATGTTCTCAGCTTCCCACTCGGTTTTGTCTCCAAAATGGTAGGCTTATTGAGTCGGCATGCAGGTCACTCTCACCGTACAAATCAAAGGACAATCCCTCACGAAAGGAGTCCATAATCCACTCAGGATTGAGACTAAATTGCCTAGGTCATCCTAGTGAAATAGAAACCAAGCTAACTAACGGTGTTACAGTTAGTGGTTAACTATTTCGCGGTCTGGTCTTATGCAAACTCATTGCATAGGATACCCCCACTCGCATGTCAACTACATGAACGCGTTGGATCATTACGTTTGTATCATAATACAAAGCGGGTCGTATCCATAGTGTCACCTGGATAAGGTACCCATCCTCATCCCTATACTATATAGACTCTTTAGGCTAAATCTTGAACATTGATCCCCCATATGTCCCTACATACTAGTTCAAGCATCATTCTATTAGCCTATGATGTTTAGTTTATTGGATTAGGGTTAATAAGACAAGATTGCACAATACAAACACAGATAAATGAATAATACATCATTTTATTAATGTTCTGTCAAAATGTACATTTACTATTTACAAGTTTTAGGGCATAAAACCCAACATGATAAATGTCTATCATGTTGGGTTTTATGCCCTAAAACTCGTAGATAGTGAATGATGATAAATTGTTCACTTGTCTCAATACGTTGTTATTGAGGTTTGTACAATAAAGAGTTATTGTTACTAAAATTGCACAATTTGACCCAAATCCAATAAACTAAGATCCTAGGTTGTTTAGATGAAACTTGAACTAGTATATGGGAACATACGGGGATCAGTGTTCAAGTAACAACCTAAACGGTCTATAGTATAGGGATAAGGTTGGGTACCTTATCCTGGTGACACTATGTGATACGACCTACTTTGTATTCGATACAGATGCAATGATCCAAAACATCCATGTAGGAGACATGTGAGTGGGGGTATCCTGTGCAATGAGTTTGCATAAGACTGGACCGCGAAATAGTAACCACTAGATGTAACACCGTTGACTAGTTTAGGTTTCTATTTCAATAGGATGACCTAGGTAACTCAATCTCAATCCTGAGTCTGTTATGAACTCCTTTTCAGGAGGGATTGTCCTTAGATATGTATGGGTGAGAGTGACTAGTTCGCCGACTCAATAATCCTACAATTTCAGGGGCAAGACCGAATGGGGGCTGGAAACATAACAGTACAAGATGGAATTCACTCCTTCCCCTATTGGGGCAAGTAGATGTGTGTTCTCTTAAGGGCTGATTCCGGGTCCTGAACAAGGGCGCCCATCCTCTCCTGGCCCGAGAGGAACTGTTGTTTATTTATTGAATCATAAACAGATTGTTCATTAGAGAAATCAGTGGTACTTAAGGATCCAGAGGTAACCCAGGGGTAAAACGGTAATTTGATCCAGCTGGCGTTACGAACACTCGTGAAGGATTGACTTACTGTTAGTGGTCGATATCCGTGGACACAGAAATATTCTACAGTGAGAAGAGTGCAGCTGTGGGTCTTTAGTGGAGTGACCCACAGTTAACGAATGTTGACTAACTTGGTTAATGAGTTTAGCCAATTAGTCTCGTATCATTGGAGCTTCTGATCTGTAGGTCCATTAAGTCCACCTGCTAGCTCGTAAAGGGTTCTAAGGTTAAATAGTCTTGAATAGAATTTGAAGTGTGTTCAAATTCGTTAAGGGATTTTTATTGTATTTGATACAATTAAAATAATGTATAAAGACACATTATAATATAAGTTTAATTAATGAATTAAACTTTATATTATAAATTAATTTTGGATATGATTCAAAATTAATTAATGAGAGAATTAAATATTTGAAAGAGTTCAAATATTAAATATGAATTAGATTCATATTGAAACTATAGGTTAAATTTAATGTGAATGAGATTCATATTAAAACTATAGTATATGAGAGATTCATATTAAAACTATAGTATATGAGAGAATTATTTGAATTATGATTCAAATAGTAAATTAATTAAATATATGATATTTAATTAATGAATTAATTAATTTAATTTAATTTAATGTGATTTAATTAAATTAATTCTATAGTTAATATTTAATGTACATTAGATGCACATTAAAACTATAGGTTAAAAGAGAGACACATTTGAATATGATTCAATTGTGAAATTATTTAAATATGTGATATTTAATTAATATTGGGAACAATTAATTATTGAATTAATTGGTTGGCTCGAATTAATTCAATTAAATAAGATTTAATTGAATTGGTTAGTTGAAAACTATATAATAGAATTAATTTAGTTAAATTACGATTTAATTAAATTGATTTTGGATAATATATGGTTTTAGTTTTAATTAATATTATTTAATAATAATTAAATCCCAATGGTTGGGATGATGCCACGTGGGGAGTTAGTGTTGATGGGTAACTCCCTCCCCCAGGAGTGAGAATGCGTTTTGACAGAGAACTAATCATTTTTTCTCTCTAAGAAAATCTCTAAGTTTTCTCTCAATTTTTTCTCTCAACTTGATTGCTGTATGTTTTTCCCATTCCCTCTTAAGGCTAGTTGTGATCCCACAATCACAATCTCATGAATTCAGAGTATAGCGGGTGATCCGATTGGTAGTGTTCATTGAGGAGCATTGTGCAGAGAAGAAATTCGTTCTTGTTATAGTAAGTTTCCTTAATCTAAAATTGTTTAGATTGTAATTTACAGCATGCTTAATCTGGAAATAGGATAGAAAATAGTTTCTATGATTTCTTGCCCAACGTACCGGTATTCGAATAATTGAAATTAAATCACGCTCGATTTAATTCGCTTCCGCTAGAGGATTCAATTCCTTCAAATGGTATCAGAGCCATTTCGTGATTTTAATTTCGATTTTAGAATTTGCATTGTGGTTTTTGGTGGGATCGATTTGCATTATGAATGTGGTTTGCTTTAAAGACTGTTTTGGTATTTTTTTGCCATTAGATTTACATTTTTTTAATGATTTGATCATGTAAGGGCCCATGTTTTTGGGGCAAAATTAATGTTAATCAAGTCTTGTAAGTCCGTGTCTAGAGTTTTAGGATCAATTTGTTGATCGGTGCTCGAATCGGGGTTGAAATCGGTAAAAAACTGCTGCTGGAAACAAAGAACAGAGGTTGTCCAAAGGCGTAGCGTCGCGACCCTGCTCAACGGCGTCACGACGTTGAAGAGCAAGTGCAGGAAAAAATTGGGCCAGCGTCGGGACGCTTTGCCTACAACGTCCCGACGCTGACAGTAGTTTCTAAATTCGCGGAGCGTTGAGCGAGACGTGCATCGTACAGTTTCTTGAGCAGTTATGAAATAAGAAATTTTTGCGCTCAATTTGATTTGAATGTGGGTTGTTGGATGAGTTGACATGCGTTTTCATCTAGCACGCGTGAGTGCGCGAGTTTGAGCTGGACGGCAGCAGTTGTTTTTTTTTTAATTTGTGTGAAGCGTGACTGGATGGTTTGGGTCCGGTTTGGACAATTCTGACACGGTTCTAAGCGGTTCGAGGCAGTTCAGACCAATTACAAGGCGGTTTAAGGCTAGATTTTGAATTATTAATAATGTAATTTTTCATTATTTTTGCCTTAGGATGCCAAAATACCGGTCTTTATAGCTATTTAATGCTTTATGAATGTCATTTAGCTACATCCCACCATAGGTTAAGCATGTTTTCATGCATATTTATATTATAATTGTTATAATGCATGGTTATTATGCATGAATTTAAATTTCATGAGTTATTTAGTATAATTGTTATATTAAATATATGAAATTGGAGAAGCATGATGCATGACATTAATTAGATAAATATAAATGTTATATTTTATTAATGTAGCATGCTTGCTTAGATTTATTTTCATGAGTATTGATATAATAGTTATATTATGAATGGAAATAAATTTCAATGCTTGTTTTCATGTATAATTTTAATATAAATTGTTATATTAATTTAAATGAAAATGGAATAGCATTGAGCATGACATTAATTAGATTAATATAAATGTTATATTATATTAATGTCAAATTTCATGTAATTTAATTTCGTGGATGATTAATTAATATAATCGATATTAATTAAATGAAATCGAAATTGCATGAAGCATGACACCACCTTAGATTAATATAATCGTTATATTGATTTTATCGACGTCATGAGCGTTATGGTGTTTAATAATTTGAATTAGATTGTTATTATGAAACACCATAGAAGCATGTTATAGGGCTAATTATTAAAATTTTATAATAGTTATAAAATTGATTAGAAACTGTCAACCTATAACAAAGAGTTGCATGCAAACATAGGACCTTAGGTTATAATGAATTAATTTTAAATTGTTTAAAATTAATTAGACCTAAGCTCATTTTAATTCTAATAGGATTAGAATTATTTTCTTACTTAGTATTAAAATAGTTTTAATGGACTAAGTAGGAAAAACATTACTATGGTTATAAGGGAACTCTCCCGGTGAAGTTCTGTCTAGGCTGGGGGTATTTAAGTTGACGGTTACGAAACACCTCCTACCTGGGAACAGATTCAGAACCTGAGTTGAATTAATCATAGACTAATGTTAGCATGCAATGCCACTAGGTAATTAAAAGAGTTTAATTCACCTAGACATTAGAGTAAAGACCTCTATATAAGAGTTATATACAGACATAGACTTAGATAGATTCATTTAACCGGAATTTACCCAAGTAATAGACCATTAAATTATTAAAATACTTAGTAGGAGGAAATATATCAAAACAAGATTTTCTTAAATCAAGTTTTACTCTCACGTCTTCAAGAGTTCACAACGTGAGGTCCATGCTTGGCCTCGAGTCACCCTAGGAGTGACCCCTACGGATGGTGTTTGCATGGATCAATATCAAGGTGAATGAGGGAGTATTTTGTAGTAAGTGGGAGCAGGACACGTGTCAACGTATCCTACGGTCTCCTCCATTAGGTTGCACCATGAGATTCCTATGATCTGCCTGCGAGTCGCCCCGGAAGCGATCACCCTACGGAGGGCTTGATCATTGATTCGAAACAACGCAAACTCCAGAAATGGATAGGGTTTCTTAGGTCCATTCCCAACTTTGACTTTCCCTACGGTAGCATTGTTGGGGTCGACCTCTGGAATCTGAAAAATAGAGGGTCACACTTACAGGAAATTGCTAAGGTGTTAATGATTTCCTGACCGAAAAAAAACGGTAGCTAAGAACTATTGGAATATGAGTTATTCTGGTAATAGGGATTGGCTGAGATTGTCTCAATTCAGAGGAGGAGTGGCTGACTGTCCTACGGTAGCTGTTGCTCTAAACCTCTGAAGTATCGTTGCAAACATGTATCATATATTTGGGTCGATGATTACTTTTGCTAAATTGATTGGATTAAAACAATATTATTTTGTGTAATGGGTTTAATGCATAACAAGTAATTTGTTGTTTCAGTGATAATTTCTATGTGCATTGTCTTACGCCAATTTATTGATAACGGTTTTATATACAACTAGCTTAAACGACAAACTTGTGGTAAATGATTTTAGATTAGTCTTGAGTGAGGAATGTCCTCAGGCCCAAATGTCTAGTTCATCTTGAATCGTTTATGATGATTATGACATTAACTGCCTAGCCAATGTCGATGACAATGAATGTGATTTATTGGTCATTGAAACGTGCATAGTGGAAAATGAGGATACAGCCTGAATTTTTTAATTTAGGTGCCACTTATCACGTTTGCTTTTCTTTTCAAGCAATAAGCTTATGGCAACTGTTGCAAATAGGTGAGATGACTCTCAGATTTTGATCTAGAGAGTATGTCTTGGCTATGGCAGAGGGGCACACTAAGTTATTTTATCTAGTGGGAGAAAATACACTATTAGATAATGTATATGAATTTCCTAAAGATTAACAGAAATTTGATTTCTATATCTTACATGCTGGAACAATGTTACTTTATACCTTTCTCTACTAATGCAGATTTATTTTAAGAAAGGGAGTTGACATTTGTTCAGCTTTACTGGAAAATAACTTATGTGTTTTAAGACTAATCGAGAGTAAAGCAAGTCATGAGCACTGACTTGTTTAAGATTGCTTATACTCAGAGAAATAAAGGCAAAGGATATCTCCTAAAGGAAATATCTTTCTTTGGTTCTTAAGGTGTTAGGCTATTTTGATCTCAATATGATTGGAAGCTTAGTCTAGAGTATACTTCTAAGTTAGTTAGAAGAAAACTCTCTAATACAAATTAAGTCATGCCTTATGGGCAATATGACTAATAGATCTTTTACTGGAAAAGAACTAAAGAGCCAAAGAACCCTTGAAGCTTATACATTTGGATCCTTGTGGTCCAGTATGTTAAAGCAGTGGGAGGGTATGAATAATTTGTCTCTGTTATAGATGATTATTCATAGGTATGAATATCTCTACCTATTGCAACTTAAGTCTGAATCTCTTGAGATATTTAAAAGGGCTTAAGATTGAAGTTGAAAACTTGTTAGGTGAGATAATAAAAACACTTTGATCTGATCAATGTGTTGAGTATAGGGACTTGAGATTCTGGGACTATTTGATAGTTCATGGAATCACATCCTAAATATCAGTTAGGAGTAATAGAACTCTATTGGATATGGTTCAACCCATATTGAGCTATGCTCAATTGCCTGGCTCATTTTGGGGTCATGAAGTGTTGACTTCATTGCATACTTTGTAGGTTACCCCAAAGGAAACGAGGAGTAGATATTTCTTCAATCCAAAAGAGAATAAAGAATTTGTATTAACAAATGCTTCATTCTCAGAAGAACATATGAGAAATCATAAGCCACAAAGTAAAGTCAGTTTGAGTGTATTAACTAATGAAGCTACAGAAAAATCAACAAGAGTTGTTGATAAGACTGGTTACGCAACAAGAGTTGTTGATGAGGCCAGTACTTTTGGTCAGTCACATCCATCTCAAGAGTTGAGAATGCCTTGATGTAGTGGGAGAGTTGTTTTATAACCTGACCGTTACATGGGCTTATTTGAAGCTCAAGTCGTCATTTTTTATGATGACATAGAGGATTCATAGTCTTTTACAAAAGAAATGAATGATGTTTATAACGATCAGAGGATTAAAGTCATTTACCTGGAAATGAAATCTTTGTATTTCAATTCCATCTGGGATCTTATACATCTGCTTGATGGGTAACACCTATTGGTTACAAGTGGATATACAAGAGGGAATGAGACATTAAGGTCTTAACCAGAAGTGTTTATACAACAAGATCAAAAGCAAAAGGGTTTGCAAGCTTAAGTGATCCATTAATGGATTGACCTAAGAATTTCGATCTTGGAATATAAGATTTGATACGGTGATCGGATCTTTTGGCTTTAATCAGGACATTGATGAGTCTTGTATCTACAAGAAGATCGTCAGTAGTACAGTAGCTTTCTTCAAGTTGTATGTGATTGATATCCTACTCATTAGGAATGAAGTAGGCTAACTTATTGACATTAAATGTGACTAGCAGCTCATTTCCAAATAAAAGTTGGGAGAAGCTTAGTTTGTTCTTAGGTTCTAAATTGTTTAGAACAGTAAGAACAAAATGCTAGCCATGTTTCAAGTGTCTTATATCTATAAATGTTATTAGATATGAGATGCAAAATTCTAAGAAAGGTACGACCTTTTAGGGTAGAATTCTTTTGTCTAAGGAACTGTCTTCTTAGACACCTCAAGGAGTTGAGGGATGCCCTATGTAATAAGCAATGTCAGTGAGTATCAATCTAATCCAGGATATGATCACTGGAGAGCCGTTAATTATATTCTCAAGTATCTTTGGAGAATGAGGAACTATATGCTCGTGTATGACGTTAAGGATTTGATCCTTACAGGATACACTGACACAAATGTTTTAACTGGTAAGGATTTGATGAAATCTACATCAGTGTTTGTCTTCACTCTTAAATAGAGGAGATATAGTATGGCATCGCATCAAGCTAGGATGCAATGCAGCCTCAACCTTGAAGGGAATAAAAGTCCCCACGCAGTGGAAGCACATCGATTAGACCTTACGCCGTATATTAATTAACATTAAAATACCGTTACGAAAACTCAATTAAACTTTAAACTCCTTTTAAAGTTGCTGGAAATTCAGTTTAAACATGCTTAAAAATAAATCTAAATTTATTTTCATGCTTTTCTAAAGAAATGGGAAAGAACCGTCACATACCTTCGTTGTAGACTTGACCGTTCTTCGCCAACGACGCTCCAACGAACGAAAACGCAGCAGCCTCCTCGCCTCTTGATCGCTGGAATTTTCTTCTTTGAATGACACAATAACCACAGAGGTTACACCGGTATGTCTCTAAGTCTGGGAGACAAAAGACTTGTGGAAGTCTTTCTCTAAGAGGGAGGCTAGAGAGAATTCTAGGTCTTGTCTTTGAGAGTCTAAGAGCAAGAGCAAGAATGTCAAGTGTCATGACCAATTAGGTCTAGTGTTCTATTTATAGAAGAGAGGCCATGAATAAAATATTCAATTAAATCAATTTTTTCCAAAATTGATTCAATCTTATTCCTTAATTAATCAATCATGATCAATCAATTCCATAATTGATTAATCTTTTCCACAAATGACTAATTACTTCCATAAGTGATTAGATCATTTCCATAAATGATTAATCACTTCCTTAAGTGATTAATTATTTCCATAATTGATTAATTCCCGGTTAATGAATTCTTTAATTAATTAACCACCAATTAAATATCACATATTTAATTCCCGGCCTAGAATTAATTAATTTGCCCAAACACATTTTAGGCCTTAAATTAATTAATTCATTATTTGAACTCTTTCAAACTTCCATAAATTTATAATTGAACTTTTCAAATATTAATTTCTCTCATAATAATATATCAATATATATTATATTTGTTTCCCTTAATAAATTGAACATTTTCAATTTACTTTTATTACTTAGTTGCCTCAAATTACTTTACGAGCTACCAGTGGGACCTAATGGACCTGCAGATCAGAAGCTCCAACGATGTGAGATTAATTGGTCAAACTCATTAACCACATTAATCAATATTCGTTAACTGTGTGTACATTCCACTATAGACTTACAGTTGCACTCTTCTCACTACAAACATATTTTCTGTGTCCACGGATACACATACTTTAAATGATCCGGCAAGGGCTTCAAATATAAAGTACGTGCCTCAATCAGGGATGGCTTAATAGGAGGAGACTTCTTTTGATCTAAATCTAAAGACTCAAAAACATCCTCACACCTAAACAATTCTTTTTCATTTTTTTCTTTCTAACAAACAAACTTCTAAATCCTCTACACTAACCTCTCCATGATCTTCCAAATGCTTACTAGTTGAATCCTGTATTGTTGTCTCAACAATTGTGTTCTCCATAATCCTAATGAAAGAGCAATCTTCCATCTCGTCTGGATACTTCATGGCTTTAAACACATTAAATTTCACTTCCTCATTACAGACTCTCGTTGTTAATTCCCCTTTCTGAACATCTATCAACGCCCTACTAGTAGCCAAGAATGGACGACCTAGAATAATTGAGACATCTTTATCAGCCTCATAGTCTAAAATAATGAAATCAACAGGAAATATAAATTTATCTACCTTCACTAAGACATCATCAATTTTACCCTCTGGATATGTGATAGACCTATCAGCTAGTTGGAGTGTGACTGTGGTAGGTCTAGCTTCACCAATACCTAGCTTCCGATAGACCGAAAGAGGCATAAGGTTAATGCTTGCACCTAAATCACAAAGTTCTCTACCTAACTCTTTTCCACCTATAGATACAGGTATGGTAAATGATCCTAGATCCTTAGCCTTGGGTGGTAGCCCATTCTTAAGAATAGCGCAACATTCCTCAGTAAGAGATACAGTTTCAAAATCACCTAACCTCTTCTTTTTAGTTAAAATATCCTAAAGAAATTTAGCATAATTAGGCATTTGCTCTATAGCTTCTACTAAATGGATATTTATATGCAATTGCTTAAGAATCTCTAAAAACTTTTTAAATTGACCATCCTGATTCTTAGGCTTTTGCCTTTGTGGAGAAGGTAGAGGTGGTACATAAGATGGGGGAGGCACATAAGGTGGTTCCACATCTGGAACAGAACCAGATGCTCCAGCATCTTTATTGCTGCCTTCAGCACCCTGACCAGACTCCAACTCTTTCTCAACGACAACATTTTTATCACCATTATTTCCTTCAGCTTGGGTTTTACTAGGTTTTTTTCTTTCCTCTAATGGCTTACCACTCCTAAGAGTCACTGCCTTTACTTGCTCCTTACCTTCCTTCGAGGGTGTTCAGTATCTGAGGGAAGTTTCCCTTGAGGCCTGACCTTCAGCTCATTAGCTAGCTGACCCACTTGCAATTCCAGGGCTCTCATTGAAGCTTGATTACTTTGAATGGCGGCATCTGTACGAGCCATAAATTCTTTCATCATTGCCTCAAGAGAACTCCCCGAATTTTGCTGGGGCAAAGCCTGCTTATTTTGCTGGGGCAATACCTACACTTTAGCAAATCTCGGCTGGTTCACCTTTTGCTGTGTTTGCACATTACTTCCTTGTCCTCCCCATGCGAAGTTGGGGTGGTTGCGCCAACCTGGATTATAAAAGTTAGAATAAGGGTTATTCCTCTGATTACCTACAAAAAACACAGAAGCTGGATTGCTGGGGCAAAACTCGTAGTTGTGATCTTCACCACAATAGACACATGTTTCCTCTGACTTGGTTCACCACTGCAGCAGGCTCCACAACTAGTGGCTGCTGATGACTAATCACTGTCACATTCTTAAGAGCGTTAGCAATCATTACAAGATCAACCCTAATGGTGGACACACCATCAACCTCTAATACACTCTTAACCTTTTTATTTGTGCCTCTAACATCTGACCACTGACAACTATTAGTAGATATTCTCTCTAAAATTTCATGGGCTTCATTGAAAGTTTTTGCCAAAAGGGCCCCTCCAGCCGAGGCATCAACCATACCTTGGGTTGCTCCGTTTAACTCAATGTAAAATGTTTCCATTTGGATACAATGAGGTAAACCATGGTGGGGGCACTTTCGTAAAAGCTCCTTAAACCTTTCCCAAGCCTCATTAAAAGTTTCATCTTCAAGTTGCCTAAACCCTACTATTTCACTCCTTAATTTAGCATTTCTATTAGGTGGGAAATATTTACTCAAAAAATTTTCAGCTAACTCATCCCATATCCTAATTGATCCTGGAGCAAAAGAATTTAACCATGCATTTGCTCCATCTCTAAGAGAAAATGGGAACAAAGTTAATCTAAGGCCATCCCTAGGCACTCCTTGAATAACAAAAGAATCACTAACTCCTAGAAAAGGCTTAAGATGTAAATGAGGGTCTTCAGATGACAAACCATGGAATTGACCCACGGTTTGAAACATCTGAAACATTATCGGTTTCATTTCAAAATTTGCCGCTTGAATTTGAGGACGTGCAATCCCTGGATTTAACTCATCAAACATTGGAAAAGCATATGCTCGAATGGCTCTGGTCCTATCGTTCGCTACCAAGATAGGATTCTCAGCCTGATTATTTTGCTGCTCATTTTGCTCCAGTGGCGGATTTTGCTGCAGCAAGCGATTCTAGGGGTTCACTGGATCTTCAGGACCCTGCGGGAGACGCGGCACGTTATCCATTTGGTTCTGGTTCCTGCGCTACTCTCTCCTTCTTCTCCTGAATGTCCTCTCGATTTCTGGATCAAGCTCGAACCTTACCCCAGGCGGATCGCTCATGCACCAAACTCACACCTGCAAAAACAAAAGAAACAATAAAAAAGTTCTAGCACCAAACCACTAAAACACATACACAAAATAGATCAGATAAAAACTTATTCAAGTCCCCGGCAACGACGCCAAAAACTTGTTGGATTCCCAGAGTGAGTAAAAATATGGTATAAAAGACTCTAGAACTCTGTGCAAGTATACACAGTCCGCAACAAGTAATAAGTATTATCAATCCAAGGCTTGAACTAGCTTCCACTTTATCTATTTTATATAACTCTTTAATGGTTTCAAAGATAGTAAAAATAATTGGTTCTCATAAGAATAATGCTGAAGCAAAATAAATGACAGAACGAAAAATAATCAAATAGGCAGACAGATTAGAAACAGGCGTTGGTCAGGATTTAGTAATTGTTTTAAAAGATGCTCTAGCAATATTATTGATCATGCAAAACTCTCGCAGTCTTATTAGCATATTCCTCCCAGAACTCCAGATATTTTGGAATGTGTTTCAACCCCAATGAAGTACTACCGATCAAACACTAGGCAACTGACTATCCCTAGCTCAGTCATTGGCGTTCACCAATACACAATGATCTAGTGTGATTAATCGCCACACACTCCCTAAATCATCCCTGAAACTAGAGAGAGGTATTCATACCGGCTGGCCAGGCGGGCATAAAATAGAAATGAACACAACAATTAATCAAGATGCATTAATCAATATTTATTACTAGAAATGAAGCACGACAATCACATTGTTCCTAACCAATGCCTTAGCTACTTAGTTCATAATATGCATGGAACCGCACACTACAATCTGAGTAGGCATGTCCATGACTACAAGATAAACAAGAAAAGATTAATTCCCCCGAACAGCTTGCAATCGATGGTCTTTTAGATGGTCTCCAATCTTTCCTCTATTCGACTCCCAAAGGTGGAAGTAAATTTCCAAGAATGGAATGTTTTCTCCCAAAAAATGGAATGACTTTGACTTAGGCGGCTACTCCCTTTTATAGAAGGATAGGAGGCTTGACTTAGGTCAACCTAGACACGTGTATGGCTCTCCTTGCTCCTTTATCACGAAAATAACTCAACAGAATTCGGTTTGTCAACTTGGCTAACGAACTGTGACGTGGCAGTTTTGCTCCCAGTTTTGCTGCAGCACAGAATTTGCTCCCTCCAGTTGCCCAGCAACACATTCTGCATAAAATAATTTCCAAAGCTTCCATTCTTCCAAATGGGTTAAAACATGTAATATATATTTAAAACCAACCCTATTAGGCACAAAAGACACACAAATCCATATATAAACGAGGCCTAAATAACGACCTTTTGGGCAATTATCAATGAGCGTTAGCAAACCTGCTGGGAGTGACACCCACGACGAGGCTGGAGAGGTATTCGGGCCTCGATATTGACTTCGGGGTGTGTAAGCGTGTTGTGTTCGAGAATATTTCAAGAATAATCGATAAGAAGGTTAATGGACTGGCGAAGCAGTACCTCTCTCAGGCGGGAAAAGAGGTTCTTCTGAAAGCGGTGGGGCTGGCAATCCCAATTTATACAATGAACTGCTTTAAGTTACCGATAGGGGTTTGCAAGGAGATTAACAACAAACTTGCTCGATACTGGTGGCAGAAAAAGAAAGAGAATGGGGGCATTCATTGGGGTTCTTGGGATGAGCTAATGATAGCGAGCATAGCTAGCTACTTTTACTTATTTAATTTAGCTAGTCTTTTATGATGTTTGGGCCATTTTATTGTGCTTTATTGTTTATTTTGTAGGAAATGGTTGATTGGAGCTATAATGCCATATTAGAGTTAATCGGGTGCTCGTGGCGTGAAAAGATGCAAAGGAATGAAAAGAGTAAAAGTGGAAAAAAGTCAAATCTCGGTCAACAGCAGGCTAGCGTCGAGACGCTAGCTCTTGAGCGTCTCGACGCTCACATTCCATATCAGATTAGGCGCGTAAAGCTCACAGTGTCGAGACGCTATGATAGGAAGCGTCCCGACGCTACCGTTTTTCCTTATTCAGAACGCGCGTATAAGAGGCAGCGTCGCGACGCTGTCTTGACGGCGTCTCGACGCTAAGATGAAAAATCAGAATAAAAGCTTATTTTCGACTAGGTTTTGGGGGAGTTCGATTTGGGACCTTGGATAGCCGTAAAGAGGACAGAATAGAGCACTTGGAGGCTGAAAACAAAGGGAGAGACTTGGAAATCAACCCATTGTTCGTGGGGATCGTGACAAGGACGTCTTAGACGTCCCCGTCACGATCCCCACGAACAATGGGTTGATTTCCAAGTCTCCCTCTTTGTTTTCAGCCTCCAAAGTGCCCTGTTCTGCTCTGTTTACGGCTCCAAAAGGTCCCAAATCGAACTCCCCAAAACCTAGCCGAAAATAAGCTTTTATTCTGATTTTTCGTCTTAGCGTCGAGACGCTGCCTCTTATACGCGCGTTCTGAATAAGGAAAAACGGTAGCGTCGGGACGCTTCCTATCATAGCGTCTCGACGCTGTGAGCTTTACACGCCTAATCTGATATGGAATGTGAGCGTCGAGACGCTCAAGAGCTAGCGTCTCGACGCTAGCCTGCTGTTGACCGAGATTTGACTTTTTTCCACTTTTACTCTTTTCATTCATTTGCATCTTTTCACGCCCCGAGCACCCGATTAACTCTAATATGGCATTATAGCTCCAATCAACCATTTCCTACAAAATAAACAATAAAGCACAATAAAATGGCCCAAACATCATAAAAGACTAGCTAAATTAAATAAGTAAAAGTAGCTAGCTATGCTCGCTATCAAATACCCCCAAACTTAAGCTTTTGCTAGTCCTCGAGCAAACTCTAAATCAGACATACAATGGAAGAATGGATGCAATAATCATAACTCAATCCTCAAGGCTCAAAAGTCAATAACCAAGCAAGCAAGAGACATGCACACAAGGACCAATGAGGGAGACAAATTAAAATTTTCCCAAAATTAACTTGCACAAGCGAGATCTAACTCAACAAGATCAGACTCTACTAGCCCGGGATTGGATTATTAAACTCTCAGCTCATCTTCCCTCTACACTGGCACTAAGGCTTCACTAATGAGTTAATGCAACAAATTAGTTTGTTTATCTCCAAACTTAGGTGCTTTTAATTAACAATTAAATTAAGCATGTATATGTGGCACTAGCTTTCACACACCCATTGCAGGGACCCTTAACCTGAGATTTCTCTGGTTGGCCTAACTGATCACAACAGGGGTAGCTCTTTTTGCCTAAACTTTATTAAACATTGCAAACTGTGCACAGGCCATGGCATAATAATTTTTTTTTCAACAGTAACAACAAGAATGATTTTTCTTTATGAGCAAAAATAGCAAATATTCTTTTCTTTCCTCCTAAGCAAGATCAAACATGCTAATTTGCAAAAAAAATTAACTCTTTAGCTCTACCCTACACCTATCGAGGTGACAACAAACATATGAACCCAATAATTCGCTCCTAAGCATTAAAATCCAAGTCAAGTCAAGACAGATACTCTACTCATGCAAGCCATCTCCTAGAAAAATTTTAAAAAGTCTCCCTTTTTGGGCACTTATGCTTACATCTCATCACAAGCTTGAAAATTGACAAGAAAGCCTATCCTAGGACATCATAATCATGCAAAAGTAACATCCAGAAAACAACCATATGCATAATTCAAAGAAAGCTCAAAACTATAGCCCGAACTCAGATGCTCAAGGGCTCCACAAACATGCTAATCCACCCCCAAACTTAAAATATGCATTGTCCTCAATGTATAAAGAAAATAAGGCATAAACAAGCATGAGAACAATAAAAGAATGACAGGAGAGAATAATACTGGCCTGGAATGATGATGACTTCTTGCTTGAGAGCTTGGAATCTTGAAAGCTTGAAAGCAAAGGAGAGAAAGAAAACAAGACCTACAAAACAAAAACAAACAATAAATCAAAAACAAAAAGAAAACACACTAAACTTACTTGGGTTGCCTCCCATAAGCGCTTGTTTAACGTCATTAGCTCGACGTGTTGATCGTGCTTCAAGGAGGCTTTTGTTCTGTGAATCCAACAGAGGTGCTCTTTCTTGCACCTTTCCTGTAGCCCATGTAAAGCACTTCATCTTTAGAGTCTTCAACTGCTTTAAAGATTTCTTTTTCGTTCTTGACTCTAATAGTGAGCTCCCTGCGCTCAATATCTATGATCGCTCGCCCAGTAGCGAGGAATGGTCGTCCTAATATGACAGGCATTGAAGGATTTTCTATCATGTCCATAACATACAAGTCAATAGGGAGGAAAAATCTACCTACTCTGATTAACACATTTTCTACAATACCAACTGGTCTCACCACAGATTGATCAGCCAATTGGAGCTTTACAAGAGTAGATTTAATCTCACCTATGTCTAACTTCTTACACAAGGACAATGGGATAATATTAATGCTAGCACCTAAATCACATAATGCTCTGAAAGAATAAGTACCAAAACTACAAGGAACAGAAAAACTCCCTGGATCTGCTACTTTTTCAGGTACTTTCAGTTGTACTCTGGTGCTGCATGTGGAAGCAAGATAAACAGTGTCAACCTTTTTTTCTTTTCGCTTCTTCGCTAACCACTCCTTCATAAACCTGTTGTATTGGGGCATCTCTAATGCCTCTGCAAAAGGAATATTAATATTCATATTTATAAAAGCATTCATAAATTTATCAAACTGAACCTGATTGTTCTTTTTCTTCTTTTCCTTTTTCTTTTCCTTGGGAACCATCAGTGTGGGAGAAGGAATAGGAGGCTCAAGGTTAGGCTTTTCAGCCTCATCTGCTGATGTGTCCTCCTCAGCTTCCCCTGTAGGCGTTTCATAGTCCTCAGATTCAGGTTCCTCTTCAGATTCCTCCTGGTGCACAGTGATTGCCTTACAATACTCCATCTGGGGTTTCTCTTGCTCAGCTGGGGCCTTACCTTTATTCATGGTGCTTACAACATTCACCAACTATCCCAGCTGAGTCTCAATGTTCTTTATAGCTGCACTGTGGCCATTCACTGTTGAATTGATGGCAATGACTGCCTCCTCTAACTTGGTTGTCCTGTTACTAGACTCTGCAATGAAAGCTCCCACAAGATCTTCTAACTTTTTATTATCTTGAGTTTGAAGGGCAAAACCAGGAGGATTAAGAACATTCTTGGTATTAGCATAAGAGAAATTTTCATGGTTCCTATTGTTAGGGTGATAATGTGTAGGTGTAGAACTATTATTATATCCCCTAGAATTAAAATTTGATACATACTGAACCTGCTCGATGGTCTCCTCCTGAGGTCTAGATGCTAAAGCAGCAATTGACTGTGCACTCCCTGTACCTGAAAATTTCATAAAAGCATTGGCAAGGGAAGTCATCTGGGCCTGGAGTGCACTTACTTTATCAACCTCAAACACTCCAGCAGCAATCTTTTTAGGTGTAGACCGCTCAGATGGCCACTGATAGCTGTTGGTGGCCATATCCTCTAAAAGTGTGTGAGCGTTTTCCACAGTCTTGGACAACAGAGTCCCACCTGCAGCTGCATCAACAATCGTTTTTGTACTGGGAGTTAAACCATTATAAAACAACTGTACCTGAAGCCAATCGGGGTAACCATGCTGAGGACACTTCCTCAGTAGTTCTTTGAATCGCTCCCAAGCTTCGAACAGTTGCTCATCATATTGTTGTTGGAATGTCCCAATCTCGGTTCTCAGCTTGACCGTCTTTGCAGGAGGGAAAAATTTCTTTAAAAATGCCTGGACCAAAGCATCCCAAGTGGTCATGCTCCCAGGAGTAATAGACTGCAACCAATCTCGTGCTTTATCCTGCAAAGAAAAGGGAAATAAACGTAAGCGAATAGCATCCTCAGACACTCCATTAATCTTTACCGTCCCACAGATATCCAAGAATGATTTAAGATGAGAATTTGGATCCTCAGTGGGCGATCCTCTGTATGCACAGTCTCGAGCCATCTGAATGAGACTGGTCTTCAGCTCAAAGTTGTTGGCATTAATCGGTGCGTAGACAATTCCCGATTGCTGTCCCTGAAACACAGGCTGAAAATAATCTCTAATAGGCCTAGGCTCCTCAGGTGGATTTTGATCTGCCATTTGAATAATTTCTCTATTTTCCCTTCGAAGCCTAAGAATTGTTCTTTCTATCTCGGGGTCTAATGGTATCACTTCTCTACTACTACGCATGCAAAATTAAAATACCTTAACAAGAAAAGAAAAACAAATATGGAAATAAATAAAGAAAAGAAAACAACTAATTTAAGAATGGAAAGTATAATCTAGAAAAGGAAACAAAGTAACCTGATATGGAATGCAAAAATAAATATGGCAAAATGCAAATAAGGAAACTAATCTAGAGAGGAAAAACAAGAACAAATAAAGAACAGATTACTCAACTAAAAGAAAACTAACCTAGAAAATCAAATATGGGAAGAAAAACAAATAAGGAAAAAAAATGCAATAAACTAAAAAGGTAAAAATACACCCTAAATTAAGATCAAGCAATTTTTTCACAATATCAATTTAACTAAATGTGCCAATCCCCGGCAACGGCGCCAAAAACTTGATGTGGACTTTTCCTAACCGCAAGCGCACGGGTCAAGTAATAATATAGTGAATAGTAAATTCGAATGTCGTCCTCTGGATTGGATTTTTAAGCAAATTGAGTATTGCGAATAATCTTGCCCAATTTTATTTAGGGATCAAAAAGTGATGAATTAATGAAGTTAAAAACAAATCAAAGCAAGTAAAAAGAATGGAAATTCAATTGGGAAAACTACTTAGGGAATTGATTTCGCCGATTTCGTTTAGGATTGATTTTAAAGAATAAGTTATTATGCACAATGAAATTATGAGCCAAAGACCCTTTAATCACAACTACCTCTCCCGAGTATAATTGATTCTCATGCAAATTAACCAACTTGATATCCCTATCTAAGTTTATTAATATGCAAGGCAATGAGATCTTTTAACCAATTCTAAAGTTAATCTAAAACCGTCAAGAATTAGAGAGTAAACTTTATTCATGCAATCTTGAGTAAGTCTAGATCAAATCCCCTCTCCCGAGCTAGATTCGAAACTTAAATCATCCAACTAATGGCCAATTAATTGAAAGCATTAAATCAAGATTACAAACACAATAACATTGCACAACTTAAACCATAAATCAATCCATAAACTTAATCAACTACATCAATCCCTAAGCTAAAAGTTTAGCTACTCATGAATGTAAATACAATCTCAACTAAACATGTGAAAGCCATAAATCTAACTAAAGGAAGAAAAGGGAAAAGAAAACTCAATGTAGGCCGAGTCCCGACGTCCCCGTCACGATCCCCACGAACAATGGGTTGATTTCCAAGTCTCCCTCTTTGTTTCAGCCTCCAAAGTGCCCTGTTCTGCTCTGTTTACGGCTCCAAAAGGTCCCAAATCGAACTCCCCAAAACCTAGCCGAAAATAAGCTTTTATTCTGATTTTTCGTCTTAGCGTCGAGACGCTGTCAAGACAGCGTCGCGACGCTGCCTCTTATACGCGCGTTCTGAATAAGGAAAAACGGTAGCGTCGGGACGCTTCCTATCATAGCGTCTCGACGCTGTGAGCTTTACGCGCCTAATCTGATATGGAATGTGAGCGTCGAGACGCTCAAGAGCTAGCGTCTCGACGCTAGCCTGCTGTTGACCGAGATTTGACTTTTTTCCACTTTTACTCTTTTCATTCCTTTGCATCTTTTCACGCCCCGAGCACCCGATTAACTCTAATATGGCATTATAGCTCCAATCAACCATTTCCTACAAAATAAACAATAAAGCACAATAAAATGGCCCAAACATCATAAAAGACTAGCTAAATTAAATAAGTAAAAGTAGCTAGCTATGCTCGCTATCAGCTAACAAAGGCTAAGAACGATGGTGGGCTGAATTTAAAAGACATCCGTTGTTTTAACCGGACACTCTTAACGAAGCAAGGGTGGCAGATTCTCAAACACCCAGAGAGCCTATTAGCAAGGCTATATAAAGCCATATATTTCAGGCAGGTTGAATTCCTAGAGGTAGAGGTTAGAGGAAGGGCGTCATGGGGTTGGCGAAGTATCATGGCGGGTAGAGAGATCCTCCGACTAGGTTTTCTCTGGCGAGTCGGGGCAGAATCGAAGCTGAAAATTTGGGAAGATCCATGGATTCCAAGACCCTCAACGTTTAAACCTCTGAGATGTTTGAGTAATGCATGGCAAATGGTGAAGGATCTCTTGGAGGAGGATGGACTGAGGTGGAAGGAAGACCGAGTGAGAACCTTCCTAGCTCCTGAGGATGTGGAGAACTAGTGTTAGCCATTCCTATCAGTAGTACGGTAGCTTCCAATCGAGCTGTGTGGCATTTCACAGGCTCTGGTGATTACACAGTCCAGTCCGATTATCGCACGACAAAGAATCTACCTTCCAATGCTGAGCCTAGTGGGAATGGGGACAGACCTTCTACATGGAAAGATATTTGGCATCTGCCATGTACGCAAAAAGTAAGCAATTTCATTTGGAGAGCTTGCAAGAACTTTATTGCTGTGAATGGTAATCTCTCCCGTAGGGGCCTTCAGATGGATGAGTATTGTCAGGTCTGTAGAAGGGAAGTGGAGACTGTAAACCACGTTTTGCTGGAGTGTGACCCGGCCAGAGCCTTTTGGTTTGGGTCCCCTCTTCAGTTAGACACTAGTAGATATAAGGGACTGCAGTTTATTACGAGTTGGGAGATGATTTGCCATGGGTTAAGAGAGATGGAGAATATGGAGGAAACACTGTGCTTTTTGGCCTTTGGGTTGTGGAGGGTTTGGAAGGAGAGGAACTCAATGGTTTTTAACAATAAGCAGTCGGACATCGAGTTCAATATTAGCTCCACCATCAAGGATGCTAGTGAATTTAGTGAGCTGCTGAGGGAGGGAGGAAAATGTGGTCTGAGGGTGGATCTAGAAGATAACCATCAGTTAGGCCGGGAGTCGGAGTGGCCGACGATGTGGATAGATGCAGCGTGGATAAAGGAGTCGTTGGCAATGGGTTTAGGTTGGTCGCTTAAAGGGTCGGATGGGAATATTCGGGTTGAAAAGGCGAAGAATGGTGGTAATAGCATGAATTGCATGCATGCGGAAGGGAAAACCTTGTTCTGGGGCCTGGATTGTGCCAAAGAGATGGGAATCCAAGAATTGCTGATAAAGTTAGACGCCTTACGGGTGGTGAATACGTTTAATGGCAAAGATCAATGTCCAACAGACTTCGAACCAGTATATGATAGTATTCGGAGAGTCTTGGATAGCTTTAAATTTTGTAAACTGATATATGTGAGAAGAGAGCTCATATGTTGGCCAAGGATTGCCTTTGTTATTAATTCTTTCTCTTAACAAACCTTTCGTTTGGAAAAAAAGGTTATAATACTTCTAATAAGTTGTATATTAAAGTTCATTCAAGATGTAATTATTTAAAAATAAGAAAAATGAAGTATTTATGACGGTATAACTCTGTATCTAGACGACTAGACCTTAAAACAAAAAAAAAACTCTATATCTAGGGACATTTTCTATTAATATTAAATATTTTAAAAATTATCGGTAAAATAAGGTTGTTTTAAAACTCATTACAATGTTGTGGTTTAAAATCACAAGTAGGAACGACTTACTGATGTGGCAAATTCGAAAAAGACGCTAATTAGATGTTTAGAAAAAAACCTTTGTTAACGTAGGTCGTCTCTTCAAACGACGACCTACATGCGTTTTAAATACAGTATTGCATTGCCATATTGGAAACTTGGCCACCCTAGTATCCAAAGGATCTCGTGTTTGACTTGGATAGAACGTAAATTTTGTAATTTTTTTTTCCTTTCTTCCTTTCTTTTTAAGAAATCAAATAAGGACATTTTTTAAAATATTTTAATCAAATTGAATTTTTAGATTACAATTTATTTCTTTTTCTGGCACTTGAAGCAACTGAAATTTAATGAAGTATTAAAATCAAATGAGTACTTGTATTTTTTTTTTAAATAAATCTTTCTTGAATTAATTAAAATTTAAATAGTCTTAAAAAAAATTGAAGTTTAAATAAGTATTAAAATAAAATCAATAATTACATTTTTTTAATTTTTTAAACAAAATGAATAGGGGAAAATACACTTTTGGTCCCTGAGGTTTGGGTTAAGTGACACTTTGGTCCCTGAGTTTTCAAACTCAACAAAAATACCCCTGAGGTTTGAGATAAGGAGCACTTAGGTCCCTGCCGTCAAATTTTCTGTTAACTTTTAACGGTGGCTGACGTGGCACTATTATTTTAATATAAAAAATTATTTATTTTTATTTTTTAAATAAAAAATATTAAAAAAATAAAATATTAATATTTAATTATTTTTTTATTCTTTCTCCATTTCTCTCTCTTCTTCTTCTTCTTCTCCATCTTCTCCATCTTCTCCACCTTCTCCTTCCTCCTTCTTCTTCTTCCTATGTCCGGCGACCGGTGACCGGCGGCCACCGCTTGCCGCTACCGCCGGCCGGCGACGATCTTTTTTTTTTTTTTTTCCTTTTCTCTTCTTTCCTCTTTTTCTCTTTTTCCGCCGGCGACCTTCTTCTTTTTCTCTTTTCCATTTTTTCACAACTAAAAGACTTTTCTTCTCCTTATTCTCTATAACCACAAGCGTCTCTGTCTCTCTTCTCTATGTCATTATCATTGAAATTAATTGATCCATCAAAGTAGAGCACATAATTTCACATGAGGGTTGAGGGTTTGGGCTGGACTTGCCCAGACTTTGTCTTCTGGTTCTCCCCTCTCAACATCACTACGCCTTCAATGGCGTTTTCCATGTTCATGCAAAATCTTTTCTCTCACCTTCTCCCTCTCTCCTCCTCTTCTCTGTTCACGTCTTCTCTCAGTCTCCGCCATACAATCCTCCCTATAAGTATTTTGTCAACTGTGGATCACCGACCACCATCGTCGACGACACTGGCCGGAAATCATCGACGACTTAAATTCCAGCGTTACTTTCACATTCACTTCAGGGATTTCCCGCGAAGTCAACCATTTGACGAACCCTCCATCTCTGAACGACTCCGTACAAAAATGGCAAAAAAGCCCCAATTAATTCCCAACCCCACTTGGGGAATCCCGATTCGAACCACCTTCCGAGCCACCGTCGCCCTTCTGACCGCCGTTTATCTGACCCAAAACAGAGCCCAAGCTCCAGAAAATTACAGCGCCGGCGGCGGTGGCGGTGGTGGCTGCGATCTGTTCACTGGAAAGTGGGTTTTCGACAATGAGTCGTATCCTCTTTACAAGGAGAGGGAGTGTGTTTTTATGTCGGATCAGTTGGCTTGTGAGAAATTTGGGAGGAGGGATTTGGGGTACCGGAACTGGCGGTGGCAGCCGGAGGGATGTGACATTCTGAGGTTCAATGCGACGACGCTGCTGCAGAGGCTGAGGAATAAGAGGATGGTGTTCGTTGGAGACTCGTTGAATCGAGGGCAGTGGGTTTCGATGGTGTGCTCGTCGACTCCTGAAAGAGAAGAAGAGAAAAAGAAAGAAGAGAAAAAGAGGAAAGAAGAGAAAAGGAAAAAAAAAAAAGGTCGCTGGTGGTCGGCAGTGGCGGTGGCGGCGAGCGGTGGCCGCTGATCGCCGGACATAGGAAGAAGAAGGAGGAGGAAGGAGATGGTGGAGAAGATGGAGAAGATGGAAAAGAAGAAGAAAAAGAAGAGAGAGAAAGGGAGAAAGAATAAAAGATAATTAAATATTAATATTTTATTTTTTTAATATTTTTTATTTAAAAAATAAAATAAATAATTTTTTATATTAAAATAATAGTGCCACGTCAGCAACCGTTAAAAGTTAACAGAAAATTTGACGGCATGGACCAAAGTGCTTTTTATCTCAAACCTCAGGGGTATTTTTGTTGAGTTTGAAAACTCAGGGACCAAAGTGTTACTTAACCCAAACCTCAGAGACCAAAAGTGTATTTTTCCCAAATGAATATTATATTATAATTTATTTTCTTTTTACAAAGTAATTGAAATTTAATTAAGTACTAATTATTTAAACATTTTATTTTAAATTCACATATATATTGATTCAGAACAAATATACCTACTTATTCAACTAAAATTAATTAGGAAAAATACACTTTTGGTCTCTGAGGTTTGGGTTAGGTTTCATTTTGGTCCCTAAGTTTTCAAACTCGACAATTTAGTCCCTAAGTTTCCATCCACTTTTCTTCTTCTTCTCAACCACCATCACCACCACCAAGGTCCCTAGCCGGTGACAATTTTTTTTCTCTTTCTTCTTCCTCCTTTTTTCTTCTTCCTTTCTTCTTATTTCTTCTTCTTTCCCTCCAGTTTTTTTTTTTAAGAAAAGAGGGAGGGAGAATCTCCGACGACGTTCGAATCTCCAGCTACAGATCTCTCAGTCTCCGTTCAGCATCCCCAACAACGTTGGCGGTTTCAACAGCTGTAGATTGTGGGTTTTGGTTCAGCATCTTGCTCTTCCTTTCGTTCTCTCTCACATCCAATCTCTCCCTCATCTCTGTTTTCTGGTAGCGAGCATCGACATCCAGCCCAACAACCCACGAGTTTTTTTTCCTTCTTCACGATTCTGCCACCGGCTGGTTCCTCGTCGCCACTGTACAGTCGCAACCCAGCGTCTATTTCACTGTAAAAGAAAAAGCTGAAAAGTCTACTAGTAATAATTTCAATTGTAATAATTAAAGATCAATAAGTATAATTATTGTTGATAAACTATTCTATCAATGATAGTAATTCATATATGACATGCATTGTAATTGGAGTCTATCAGTGATAGATGTATATCACTGATAAATTTGTCAAAACTCTTTTCAAATATAACAAAATTAAAGTCTATCAACTTCTATCATTGTCTTTGTCAAAACTCTTTTCAAAAATAACAAAATTAAAGTCAATGATAGAAGTCGATAGACTTTAATTACAATTACAATTATTACTAATAGACTTTTCTATCAATAATAGTAGTCTATCACTAATAAAATTCATGCATTGTGATTGAAGTCTATCACTGATATGTAGGGATAAAAGCCCTAGGCAGCGGAAGATTTCAGAGACCTTTCTCAAACAAAACAACGATCGGAATACCGATACGTTGGCAAAACATTTTACAGCAAATAAATCTAATATAAACATGTTGTACAGGTTATAATATACATGTTTGATCTATTAGAATTAACCCTAAAATAATCCTAATAGATCCTAGTGATCAAGGGATTAGACAAAACTTACTTTACAGGAAGATCTTGATCGTTTCGCCTAATTCCCTTGTGTTGTTCACCAAAAACCAGCAGCAAAAACCTCTCCTTTTTGCTGCAAAACGCCCACGAACACCACCAAAAAGATTGCACCGATATTCTTCTTAGGAATAGTGTTGAGGATGCTTGTGAGAGTTATTTCTCTAAGGGATTTGGAGAGAAAATTTGGTCTCTATGATTCTTGGAAGAAAAAACGAGTGTGTGTGAGAGAGGCTTGCGTGAGAGAGAATTAGGGATTATTGTGTGAAAACTGAAATTCAAGTTAGGGATGAAAAAACCAATAACCCTAAAATAACCAATTAAACTAATTATTATTAGTGTAAATCATATTTACATAAAAGTTCCCACATAACCTATAGTTTTAATGCAATTCTATTAACCAAGTTAATCAATGTTCGTTAACTGTGGTTCACTCCACTATAGAACCACAAATGCACTATTCTCACTGCAGATATATTTTTGTGTCCACGGATATCGACCATCAACAGCAAGTCCGTCCTTCACGTGTGTTCGTACCCCAGCTAGGTCAAATTACCATTTTACCCATGGGCTACCTCTTTATCCTTAAGTACTAGTGCTCCTCTAATGAACAACCTGTTTGAGGTCCAACCATCAAACAGAAGTCCCTCTCGTGCCATAGAGAGGGCAGGGTCCATTGTTGAAGACCCGGAGACACCACTTAAGGGAACACACCTCTACTTACCCTAGAGTCGGGAAAGACTGAATTCCATCTTATGTGATTATGTTCTCAGCTTCCCACTCGGTCTTGTCTCCAAAATGGTAGGCTTATTGAGTCGGCATGCAGGTCACTCTCACCCGTACAAATCAAAGGACAATCCCTCACGAAAGGAGTCCATAATCCACTCAGGATTGAGACTAAATTGCCTAGGTCATCCTAGTGAAATAGAAACCAAGCTAACTAACAATGTTACAGTTAGTGGTTAACTATTTCGCGGTCTGGTCTTATGCAAACTCATTGCATAGGATACCCCCACTCGCATGTCAACTACATGAACGCGTTGGATCATTACGTTTGTATCATAATACAAAGCGGGTCGTATCCATAGTGTCACCTGGATAAGGTACCCATCCTCATCCCTATACTATATAGACTCTTTAGGCTAAATCTTGAACATTGATCCCCCATATGTCCCTACATACTAGTTCAAGCATCATTCTATTAGCCTATGATGTTTAGTTTATTGGATTAGGGTTAATAAGACAAGATTGCACAATACAAACACAGATAAATGAATAATACATCATTTTATTAATGTTCTGTCAAAATGTACATTTACTATTTACAAGTTTTAGGGCATAAAACCCAACATGATAAATGTCTATCATGTTGGGTTTTATGCCCTAAAACTCGTAGATAATGAATGATGATAAATTGTTCACTTGTCTCAATACGTTGTTATTGAGGTTTGTACAATAAAGAGCTATTGTTACTAAAATTGCACAATTTGACCCAAATCCAATAAACTAAGATCCTAGGTTGTTTAGATGAAACTTGAACTAGTATATGAGGACATACGGGGATCAGTGTTCAAGTAACAACCTAAACGGTCTATAGTATAGGGATAAGGTTGGGTACCTTATCCTGGTGACACTATGTGATACGACCTACTTTGTATTCGATACAGATGCAATGATCCAAAACATCCATGTAGGAGACATGTGAGTGGGGGTATCCTGTGCAATGAGTTTGCATAAGACTGGACCGCGAAATAGTAACCACTAGATGTAACACCGTTGACTAGTTTAGGTTTCTATTTCAATAGGATGACCTAGGTAACTCAATCTCAATCCTGAGTCTGTTATGAACTCCTTTTCAGGAGGGATTGTCCTTAGATATGTATGGGTGAGAGTGACTAGTTCGCCGACTCAATAATCCTACAATTTCAGGGGCAAGACCGAATGGGGGCTGGGAACATAACAGTACAAGATGGAATTCACTCCTTCCCCTATTGGGGCAAGTAGATGTGTGTTCTCTTAAGGGATGATTCCGGGTTCTAAACAAGGGCGCCCATCCTCTCCTGGCCCGAGAGGAACTGTTGTTTATTTATTGAATCATAAACAGATTGTTCATTAGAGAAATCAGTGGTACTTAAGGATCCAGAGGTAACCCAGGGGTAAAACGGTAATTTGATCCAGCTGGCGTTACGAACACTCGTGAAGGATTGACTTACTGTTAGTGGTCGATATCCGTGGACACAGAAATATTCTACAGTGAGAAGAGTGCAGCTGTTGGTCTTTAGTGGAGTGACCCACAGTTAACGAATGTTGACTAACTTGGTTAATGAGTTTAGCCAATTAGTCTTGTATCATTGGAGCTTCTGATCTGTAGGTCCATTAAGTCCACCTGCTAGCTCGTAAAGGGTTCTGAGGTTAAATAGTCTTGAATAGAATTTGAAGTGTGTTCAAATTCATTAAGGGATTTTTATTGTATTTGATACAATTAAAATAATGTATAAAGACACATTATAATATAAGTTTAATTAATGAATTAAACTTTATATTATAAATTAATTTTGGATATGATTCAAAATTAATTAATGAGAGAATTAAATATTTGAAAGAGTTCAAATATTAAATATGAATTAGATTCATATTGAAACTATAGGTTAAATTTAATGTGAATGAGATTCATATTAAAACTATAGTATATGAGAGATTCATATTAAAACTATAGTATATGAGAGAATTATTTGAATTATGATTCAAATAGTAAATTAATTAAATATATGATATTTAATTAATGAATTAATTAATTTAATTTAATTTAATGTGATTTAATTAAATTAATTCTATAGTTAATATTTAATGTACATTAGATGCACATTAAAACAATAGGTTAAAAGAGAGACACATTTGAATATGATTCAATTGTGAAATTATTTAAATATGTGATATTTAATTAATATTGGGAACAATTAATTATTGAATTAATTGGTTGGCTCGAATTAATTCAATTAAATAAGATTTAATTGAATTGGTTAGTTGAAAACTATATAATAGAATTAATTTAGTTAAATTACGATTTAATTAAATTGATTTTGGATAATATATGGTTTTAGTTTTAATTAATATTATTTAATAATAATTAAATCCCAATGGTTGGGATGATGCCACGTGGGGAGTTAGTGTTGATGGGTAACTCCCTCCCCCAGGAGTGAGAATGCGTTTTGACAGAGAACTAATCATTTTTTCTCTCTAAGAAAATCTCTAAGTTTTCTCTCAATTTTTTCTCTCAACTTGATTGTTGTATGTTTTTCCCATTCCCTCTTAAGGCTAGTTGTGATCCCACAATCACAATCTCATGAATTCAGAGTATAGCGGGTGATCCGATTGGTAGTGTTCATTGAGGAGCATTGTGCAGAGAAGAAATTCGTTCTTGTTATAGTAAGTTTCCTTAATCTAAAATTGTTTAGATTGTAATTTACAGCATGCTTAATCTGGAAATAGGATAGAAAATAGTTTCTATGATTTCTTGCCCAACGTACCGGTATTCGAATAATTGAAATTAAATCACGCTCGATTTAATTCGCTTCCGCTAGAGGATTCAATTCCTTCAAATGGTATCAGAGCCATTTCGTGATTTTAATTTCGATTTTAGAATTTGCATTGTGGTTTTTGGTGGGATCGATTTGCATTATGAATGTGGTTTGCTTTAAAGACTGTTTTGGTATTTTTTTGGCATTAGATTTACATTTTTTTTAATGATTTGATCATGTAAGGGCCCATGTTTTTGGGGCAAAATTAATGTAAATCAAGTCTTGTAAGTCCGTGTCTAGAGTTTTAGGATCAATTTGTTGATCGATGCTCGAATCGGGGTTGAAATCGGTAAAAAACTGCTGCTGGAAACAAAGAACAGAGGTTGTCCAAAGGCGTAGCGTCGCGACCCTGCTCAACGGCGTCACAACGCTGAAGAGCAAGTGCTGGAAAAAATTGGGCCAGCGTCGGGACGCTTTGCCTACAACGTCTCGACGCTGACAGTAGTTTCTAAATTCGCGAAGCGTTGAGCGAGACGTGCAGCGTACAGTTTCTTGAGCAGTTATGAAATAAGAAATTTTTGCGCTCAATTTGATTTGAATGTGGGTTGTTGGATGAGTTGACATGTGTTTTCGTCTAGCACGCGTGAGTGCGCGAGTTTGAGTTGGACGGCAGCAGTTGTTTTTTTTTTAATTTGTGTGAAGCGTGACTGGATGGTTTGGGTCCGGTTTGGACAATTCTGACACGGTTCTAAGCGGTTCGAGGCAGTTCAAACCAATTACAAGGCGGTTTAAGGCTAGATTTTGAATTATTAATGTAATTTTTCATTATTTTTGCCTTAGGATGCCAAAATACCGGTCTTTATAGCTATTTAATGCTTTATGAATGTCATTTAGCTACATCCCACCATAGGTTAAGCATGTTTTCATGCATATTTATATTATAATTGTTATAATGTATGGTTATTATGCATGAATTTAAATTTCATGAGTTATTTAGTATAATTGTTATATTAAATATATGAAATTGGAGAAGCATGATGCATGACATTAATTAGATAAATATAAATGTTATATTTTATTAATGTAGCATGCTTGCTTAGATTTATTTTCATGAGTATTGATATAATAGTTATATTATGAATGGAAATAAATTTCAATGCTTGTTTTCATGTATAATTTTAATATAAATTGTTATATTAATTTAAATGAAAATGGAATAGCATTGAGCATGACATTAATTAGATTAATATAAATGTTATATTATATTAATGTCAAATTTCATGTAATTTAATTTCGTGGATGATTAATTAATATAATCGATATTAATTAAATGAAATCGAAATTGCATGAAGCATGACACCACCTTAGATTAATATAATCGTTATATTGATTTTATCGGCGTCATGAGCGTTATGGTGTTTAATAATTTGAATTAGATTGTTATTATGAAACACCATAGAAGCATGTTATAGGGCTAATTATTAAAATTTTATAATAGTTATAAAATTGATTAGAAACTGTCAACCTATAACAAAGAGTTGCATGCAAACATAGGACCTTAGGTTATAATGAATTAATTTTAAATTGTTTAAAATTAATTAGACCTAAGCTCATTTTAATTCTAATAGGATTAGAATTATTTTCTTACTTAGTATTAAAATAGTTTTAATGGACTAAGTAGGAAAAACATTACTATGGTTATAAGGGAACTCTCCCGGTGAAGTTCTGTCTAGGCTGGGGGTATTTAAGTTGACGGTTACGAAACACCTCCTACCTGGGAACAGATTCAGAACCTGAGTTGAATTAATCATAGACTAATGTTAGCATGCAATGCCACTAGGTAATTAAAAGAGTTTAATTCACCTAGACATTAGAGTAAAGACCTCTATATAAGAGTTATATACAGGCATAGACTTAGATAGATTCATTTAACCGGAATTTACCCAAGTAATAGACCATTAAATTATAAAAATACTTAGTGGGAGGAAATATATCAAAACAAGATTTTCTTAAATCAAGTTTTACTCTCACGTCTTCAAGAGTTCACAACGTGAGGTCCATGCTTGGCCTCGAGTCACCCTAGGAGTGACCCCCTACGGATGGTGTTTGCATGGATCAATATCAAGGTGAATGAGGGAGTATTTTATAGTAAGTGGGAGCAGGACACGTGTCAACGTATCCTACGGTCTCCTCCATTAGGTTGCACCATGAGATTCCTATGATCTGCCTGCGAGTCGCCCCGGGAGCGATCACCCTACGGAGGGCTTGATCATTGATTCGAAACAACGCAAACTCCAGAAATGGATAGGGTTTCTTAGGTCCATTCCCAACTTTGACTTTCCCTACGGTAGCATTGTTGGGGTCGACCTCTGGAATCTGAAAAATAGAGGGTCACACTTACAGGAAATTGCTAAGGTGTTAATGATTTCCTGACCGAAAAAAAAACGGTAGCTAAGAACTATTGGAATATGAGTTATTCTGGTAATAGGGATTGGCTGAGATTGTCTCAATTCAGAGGAGGAGTGGCTGACTGTCCTACGGTAGCTGTTGCTCTAAACCTCTGAAGTATCGTTGCAAACATGTATCATATATTTGGGTCGATGATTACTTTTGCTAAATTGATTGGATTAAAACAATATTATTTTGTGTAATGGGTTTAGTGCATAACAAGTAATTTGTTGTTTCAGTGATAATTTCTATGTGCATTGTCTTACGCCAATTTATTGATAACGGTTTTATATACAACTAGCTTAAACGACAAACTTGTGGTAAATGATTTTAGATTAGTCTTGAGTGAGGAATGTCCTCAGGCCCAAATGTCTAGTTCATCTTGAATCGTTTATGATGATTATGACATTAACTGCCTAGCCAATGTCGATGACAATGAATGTGATTTATTGGTCATTGAAACGTGCATAGTGGAAAATGAGGATACAACCTGAATTTTTTAATTTAGGTGCCACTTATCACGTTTGCTTTTCTTTTCAAGGAATAAGCTCATGGCAACTGTTGCAAATAGGTGAGATGACTCTCAGATTTTGATCTAGAGAGTATGTCTTGGCTATGGCAGAGGGGCACACTAAGTTATTTTATCTAGTGGGAGAAAATACACTATTAGATAATGTATATGAATTTCCTAAAGATTAACAGAAATTTGGTTTCTATATCTTACATGCTGGAACAATGTTACTTTATACCTTTCTCTGCTAACGCAGATTTATTTTAAGAAAGGGAGTTGACATTTGTTCAGCTTTACTGGAAAATAACTTATGTGTTTTAAGACTAATCGAGAGTAAAGCAAGTCATGAGCACTGACTTGTTTAAAATTGCTTATACTCAGAGAAATAAAGGCAAAGGATATCTCCTAAAGGAAATATCTTTCTTTGGTTCTTAAGGTGTTAGGCTATTTTGATCTCAATATGATTGGAAGCTTAGTCTAGAGTATACTTCTAAGTTAGTTAGAAGAAAACTCTCTAATACAAATTAAGTCATGCCTTATGGGCAATATGACTAATAGATCTTTTACTGGAAAAGAACTAAAGAGCCAACGAACCCTTGAAGCTTATACATTTGGATCCTTGTGGTCCAGTATGTTAAAGCAGTGGGAGGGTATGAATAATTTGTCTCTGTTATAGATGATTATTCATAGGTATGAATATCTCTACCTATTGCAACTTAAGTCTGAATCTCTTGAGATATTTAAAAGGGCTTAAGATTGAAGTTGAAAACTTGTTAGGTGAGATAATAAAAACACTTTGATCTGATCAATGTGTTGAGTATAGGGACTTGAGATTCTGGGACTATTTGATAGTTCATGGAATCACATCCTAAATATCAGTTAGGAGTAATAGAACTCTATTGGATATGGTTCAACCCATATTGAGCTATGCTCAATTGCCTGGCTCATTTTGGGGTCATGAAGTGTTGACTTCATTGCATACTTTGTAGGTTACCCCAAAAAAAACGAGGAGTAGATATTTCTTCAATCCAAAAGAGAATAAAGAATTTGTATTAACAAATGCTTCATTTTCAGAAGAACATATGAGAAATCATAAGCCACAAAGTAAAGTCAGTTTGAGTGTATTAACTAATGAAGCTACAGAAAAATCAACAAGAGTTGTTGATAAGACTGGTTACGCAACAAGAGTTGTTGATGAGGCCAGTACTTTTGGTCAGTCACATCCATCTCAAGAGTTGAGAATGCCTTGATGTAGTGGGAGGGTTGTTTTATAACCTGACCGTTACATGGGCTTATTTGAAGCTCAAGTCGTCATTTTTTATGATGACATAGAGGATTCATTGTCTTTTACAAAAGAAATGAATGATGTTTATAACGATCAGAGGATTAAAGTCATTTACCTGGAAATGAAATCTTTGTATTTCAATTCCATCTGGGATCTTATACATCTGCTTGATGGGTAACACCTATTGGTTACAAGTGGATATACAAGAGGGAATGAGACATTAAGGTCTTAACCAGAAGTGTTTATACAACAAGATCAAAAGCAAAAGGGTTTGCAAGCTTAAGTGATCCATTAATGGATTGACCTAAGAATTTCGATCTTGGAATATAAGATTTGATACGGTGATCGGATCTTTTGGCTTTAATCAGGACATTGATGAGTCTTGTATCTACAAGAAGATCGTCAGTAGTACAGTAGCTTTCTTCAAGTTGTATGTGATTGATATCCTACTCATTAGGAATGAAGTAGGCTAACTTATTGACATTAAATGTGACTAGCAGCTCATTTCCAAATAAAAGTTGGGAGAAGCTTAGTTTGTTCTTAGGTTCTAAATTGTTTAGAACAGTAAGAACAAAATGCTAGCCATGTTTCAAGTGTCTTATATCTATAAATGTTATTAGATATGAGATGCAGAATTCTAAGAAAGGTACGACCTTTTAGGGTAGAATTCTTTTGTCTAAGGAACTGTCTTCTTAGACACCTCAAGGAGTTGAGGGATGCCCTATGCAATAAGCAATGTCAGTGAGTATCAATCTAATCCAGGATATGATCACTGGAGAGCCGTTAATTATATTCTCAAGTATCTTTGGAGAATGAGGAACTATATGCTCGTGTATGGCGTTAAGGATTTGATCCTTACAGGATACACTGACACAAATGTTTTAACTGGTAAGGATTTGATGAAATCTACATCAGTGTTTGTCTTTACTCTTAAATAGAGGAGATATAGTATGGCATCGCATCAAGCTAGGATGCAATGCAGCCTCAACCTTGAAGGGAATAAAAGTCCCCACGCAGTGGAAGCACATCGATTGGACCTTACGCCGTATATTAATTAACATTAAAATACCGTTACGAAAACTCAATTAAACTTTAAACTCCTTTTAAAGTTGCTGGAAATTCAATTTAAACATGCTTAAAAATAAATCTAAATTTATTTTCATGCTTTTCTAAAGAAATGGGAAACAACCGTCACATACCTTCGTTGTAGACTTGACCGTTCTTCGCCAACGGCGCTCCAACGAACGAAAACGCAGCAGCCTCCTCGCCTCTTGATCGCTGGAATTTTCTTCTTTGAATGACACAATAACCACAGAGGTTACACTGGTATGTCTCTAAGTCTGGGAGACAAAAGACTTGTGGGAGTCTTTCTCTAAGAGGGAGGCTAGAGAGAATTCTAGGTCTTGTCTTTGAGAGTCTAAGAGCAAGAGCAAGAATGTCAAGTGTCATGACCAATTAGGTCTAGTGTTCTATTTATAGAAGAGAGGCCATGAATAAAATATTCAATTAAATCAATCTTTTACAAAATTGATTCAATCTTATTCCTTAATTAATCAATCATGATCAATCAATTCCATAATTGATTAATCTTTTCCACAAATGACTAATTACTTCCATAAGTGATTAGATCATTTCCATAAATGATTAATCACTTCCTTAAGTGATTAATTATTTCCATAATTGATTAATTCCCAGTTAATGATTTCTTTAATTAATTAACCACCAATTAAATATCACATATTTAATTCCCAGCCTAGAATTAATTAATTTGCCCAAACACATTTTAGGCCTTAAATTAATTAATTCATTATTTGAACTCTTTCAAACTTCCATAAATTTATATTTGAACTTTTCAAATATTAATTTCTCTCATAATAATATATCAATATATATTATATTTGTTTCCCTTAATAAATTGAACATTTTCAATTTACTTTTATTACTTAGTTGCCTCAAATTACTTTACGAGCTACCAGTGGGACCTAATGGACCTGCAGATCAGAAGCTCCAACGATGTGAGATTAATTGGTCTAACTCATTAACCACATTAATCAATATTCGTTAACTGTGTGTACATTCCACTATAGACTTACAGTTGCACTCTTTTCACTACAGACATATTTTCTGTGTCCACGGATCTAGACCAATATCGACTAGTTAGTCCTTCACAAGTGTCCGTAACACCAGCTGGGTCAAATTACCGTTTTACCCCTAGGTTACCTCTATTTCCTTAAGTACCAATTCTCCTCTAATGAACAACCTATTTGTGGTCCAACCATCAAACAAAAAAACCCTCTCGTGCCATTGAGAGGGTAGGGCCCTTTGTTCAAGACTTGGAGTAACCACTTAAGGGAACACTCATCTGCTTCCCTAAAGTCGGGAAGGAGTGAATTCCATCTTGTACGATTATGTTCCCAGCTCCCCATTCGGTCTTGTCCCCAAAGTGGTAGGCTTATTGAGTCGGCGTATTGGCCACTCTCACCCATACAAATCAAAGGACAATCTCTCATGAGTAGGAGTCCATAATCAACTCAGGATTAAGACTAAGTTGTCTAGGTCGTCCTAGTGAACTAGAAAACCAACTAGTTAACGGTGTTATAACCAGCGGTTACTATTTCGCGGTCCGGTCTTATGCAAACTCATTGCATAGGATACCTCCACTCGCATATCTCCTACACGAACGCGTTGGATCGCAGCGTTTGTATCAAATACAAAGTGGGCCGTATCCATAGTGTCACCAGGATAAGGCACCCAGTCTTATCCCTATACTATAGACCCTTTAGGCTGTTTCTTGAACAATGATCCCATATGTCGCTACATATAGTTCAAGACTCATATTACAACCTTGGATGTCTAGTTTATTGGATTAGGGTTATTACTAGGCAAAGACAAATATAAAATAACTAATAACAATTAATGGAAAAATATATCAATATTATTTCATTAATATCCGGTCAACGGTTACATTCACTATCTACGAGTTTTGGGGCATAAAACCCAACAGACCTATAGGCCGAAAACTACGCTGTTTGTGAAGCAGCATCGATGCTGTAAGACTTGGAAAGTTCGAGGCTGATTTGGAATGTGTTCAAATATGACCTTTCCTAAAGCAAGACAAGCATGCACATTGAATTGAATGGAAGAATTGTTGATTCATTCACGAAGGCTCTCTCGGCTAAAGTGTATGAGGGTCATCTAGATGGTCTAGATCTACGAGATAAGTACAGAGATGTAATCTAGGGCAAGTGGGAGAAATGTAATGGGTATAGTGGATGCCCTAGTTTATTGTATTTGTACATAGTATATATACGTTTTATGTATTATACATGTATCTATACACCCATTGCCATGATAGATTATTGTACATCCCACTAAGCTAGAGTTTTAGTTCAAGTGGGAGTTGTTGGGTTTTATGCCCTAAAACTCGTAGATAATGAATGATGATAGATTTGTCATGTATATTTGTAATTTTTTTTTGATAATGAATATTGATTACGTTTTTCATTGTTATGTAATTTTAATTTAGATATGCTTTTAATTATTATGGGTCCGTTTGATAACCATTTCGTTTTCTGTTTTCTGTTTTTGTTTTTCATTTTTAAAAAACAGGGGTGTTTGATAACCATTTCTGTTTTCTGTTTTCTGTTTTTTAAAAACGTTTTTGAAATTATAAGTAAATTTCAAAAACAAAAAAAAAGTAGTTTTTAAAAACAGATTTTTGTTTTTCAAAAACTCATTTTTCTTCTCATGCTTACTTTTCTCCTCTTTTACCTCTCTCTCCAACAAATTTCTCTCTCTATTTTTTTTGTCTCTCTAAAATTTATTTTTCTCTCAAAACTTTTTTTTTCTCTATAACTTGTCTATTTCTAAAAATATGTCAATACCTTTTTTCTTCTCAATAAACATGTTCTAATTTTTCGTTTGGAAAAAAAAAAGCCACCAAAATTTTCTATCGCTACAACTTTTCTTTATTTTTCTAATTTATCGTTAGTTTTTTAGCATATCTTTTACTCTTAACTTTACTATCTCTCTAAATTTTCTTTTTTTATTTAATTTTTTAATCTAAAATTTATCGCTTTTACTCTAACTTGTTTTCTGTTTTTTCTCTAACTAATATCTTTTCTCGAGTCTAACTAATATTCTTTCTCTAAACATTTTTTTTCATCTCTCTAAATTTTCTATGTTTAACTTTTCTCTCATCTATTAAAAAAAAAATCTCTTGAAAACATTTATATTTGTGTCTCTAAATTTTTGTTTCAACGTCTTTACACATTTTTCTCTCTCTAAAATATCTTTTCATCTTTCTAATTTTTTGAAAACTGAAAAACCAAAAATAGTTATCAAACAATGTTGGTTTTTTGTTTTTTAAAAACAGAAAACAAAAAACAGTTATCAAACATATGTGGTTTTTGTTTTTAAAAAACAGGAAACCAAAAACCAAAAACCAAAAACTGAAATGGTTATCAAACGGGCCCTAAGCAATTTTTATTTTTTGTTCTCAAAAAATTCCTTTATTTAAGAGATTTGTGGCATTTTATTTGTTTTGATTTGAATTTGTGCTATATTTGTTCGGGTGAAAAATCCAAGTTAGAGTTTTTTGTTTTGATTTAAGAAATTTATGGTGTATTTTTTCAAAAAAAAAAAAAATTTATGGTGTATGTTGATGCCAAAATCCGGACAGAGGACTCACCTGACCTTCACGTGACACCAACAGTGAATTTGTAGAAGCTGGGGAAGACGTGACCTGCAAGACTAGCAAAAACCGCTGCACACCAGTGTGGTGTAGGCCACACCGCCTCCGATGCCTAAGTCAGAAAACCGAGGAGAAGCTAGAGAGCAAAAGAAGATGTCCAGAATAGCGTTTCGGCCCCCACTTCAATGATGAAGAGAAATTTTTATACTTGTTTTGCCTCCTATGGTTTTTAGGAATTCGGAGGTGTTTCGGGGTGAACCAGGTGAAATCGGGGTGATCCGGGGCGCCACGGGTCAGAAGGAGGTGACCGAGTTCGACCCGCGCAAACGGGTCGAATGGTCGGCCTCGACCTTTTGCCGAGGCCGACCATATGGGTCGGGCTAGGTTGGCCCGACCCATTGGTCCGGTCTTCCTGTGGGTCGGTCTTCTGGTCCTACCTTTGCCCGACTGTCCTTGTGAGCTCCCTCCTCGTCAGTGTGGTCCAAAAGTACCTATAACATTAAGCCCCCACTCTTGAATTGGGCTTCATGCGCGACTTGATGCTATAGGCTGAGCTCCTTAAGCCTGATTTAAGAGTTCGACTCATGCATGACTTCTTGTTATCCTGCAAGATAGGACAAGCTAGACAAAGTAGAAACTCCCTGAATAGGGGTTAGGTGAAATGGAAATGAGAAGAGAGAGAGGTTACAAAAGTAGCTGGAGGGCCTCTCTGGTCGGCCTCGGCCCCGTACTTGGTCATTCGGAGTGCTTCATTCCAGATACAGGGCTTATCCATAATTAGAAATAGGAAAAAGAAACTAAAGACTTCACAATCCTGCATTGAAAAGTTAATTTCTGCAAAAGAAAGAATGAGAGAGGAGGCTAGGATCGGCCTTGGCCTCTGACCCTTGTTAGCTCAACACTTAGCCCTCTGCATTCATATGTCAGTCCTTACTGGAAAATAATGGAAGAGTTGCATGGCGATTACAACAGAGGAATGGAATAACCTTAACCTATCCCTATTCTCAGCCCCCACTCAACATGTGCATTTATTACCTCAAACGTTGCATTTTTCGAGCAAGAGGGACTAATTTCATACCTGACCTTTTGAAGGTGGATGGTCGGCCTCGGCCTTGGCATGAGGATGACCAACTTCTCTGTGGCAGTCACGTTGCTTTGAGTGTGTGCCTGATGGTTGGCTTCGGAGCTGGGATGCTCGGCCTCAGCCTTGGCATGTGGCCGAGCATTTCTTCTGCTTTGCTTGCCAATTTTCTCTGTTGTATCCATCCCGACGGTGCGTACACTCAGTCAGGGGAAACTTGGGGAGGCCTAGGAAATTCTCGAGCCTCTCTTCAAGCGTCATGGTCATCCCAGGGGTGCGTACACTCTTCTGGGGAAAGGCTTGGGGAGGCCTAGGAAATTCTCGAGCCTCTCTTCAAGCGCCATGCTCATCCCAGGGGTGCGTACACTCTTCTGGGGAAAGGCTTGGTGAGGCCGAGGAAATTCTCGAGCCTCTCTTCAAGCTGTTGTATTCATCCCGAGGGTGCGTACACTCAGTCGGGGGAAGTACGGAAGTCTGGCCTCTACAAGGATCATTCCCGTCTGGCCAGACGCGTTACATCCTATGGAAAAAGCACTTTATGCAAAACACAATGCAAAGAACTTCATTAAATTCGCAAGTGTCGACATCGTACCATGAAGAAGCGCCATGGACATGTGTCATACAAAACAAAAGGAAAATCAAAACTGTCGCAACATGACAATGGACTCGACCTGTCCTTACCCCTACCCCCCACTCAAAATGTGCATTCAATATCTTGGACATACATTTTTTGAGTAAGGAAAAACTAACTTCGTACCTGGGCCTCTAAGGGTGGAGCTCAGCCTTGGCCTCTGGATGGTCGGCCTCGGCCTTGGCATGAGGCTGACCAGCTCCTCTGTGCTGTTCATTTGCTTGTTTTCCATCCCAAGGGTGCATGCACTTAGTCGGAGAAAACTTGGGGAGGTCGAGGAAATTCCCGAGCCTCTCTTTAAGCTGTTGTATTCATCCCAGGGGGTGCATACACTCTGTTGGGGACCCAAGGACGTTGAGGACATGCGTCAACCTCTCTGCAGGAATTTTGTCTCTGCAAGAATCATTCTTATGCAAAACACAATATAATAGTTTTTATTGAATTTGCAAATGTTTGTGTGTTTTACAGTAAGATAAATGACAAACAGTTTCTATGTAAAGTAAACATAAGTAGAGAAAGCCATTGTTCCTGGTCGGCCTCGGCCTTCCTGCAGTGGTGGTGTTGCCTGCCACTTGTTTCTGCTATGGCTACTGATAGTAAATCTTCAAGTGTTCTGCATTCCATGGGTGTGGAGTTGGTTTCCCGTTTTCATCAACCAATGCATAGGTGCCGGGGCGGACCACTTTGCTAACTTGATAAAGTCCTTCCCATGCTGGTCCCAACGCACCAGCATTGGGATCTCTGGTGTTTTGCTTGACTTTTCTCAATACTAGGTCTCCTTCTTTGAAGGTGCGCCTTTTCACTCTTGCGTTATAATATCTGACAACCCTATTTTTATACTCTGCGACCCGGAGTTGAGCCATTTCACGATGCTCGTCTAGGAGGTCCAAGTTCAACCTCATAGCTTCATCATTCCTTTGCACACTAAATTGTTCTGTCCTGGGGGAGGGGATGCCGACCTCCACTGGGACTACCGCCTCTGCCCCGAATGAAAGGGAAAATGGTGTTTCCCCTGTTGAAGTTCGTGTTGTTGTCCGATACGCCCACAGTACACGTGAGAGCTCTTCGGCCCATGCCCCCTTTAGTCCTTCAAGATTCGTTTTAAGATTCTGCTTGATTATTTTATTCACAGCCTCCACCTGGCCGTTAGCTTGCAGATGGGCTGGGGACGAACAACGATGTGTTATGCCCAAATCTAAGTAGAACTTCCTGAAAGCGGCATTGTCGAACTGCCTACCATTATCTGATATAATGGTGTTTTGAATCCCAAAACGGCACACAATATTCTTTCATACAAAGTCAGTAATCTTCTTTTCAGTTATAGTTGCTAGTGGTTCTACCTCTGCCCATTTCATGAAGTAGTCCACAGCCACAACCGCATACTTGGTCTGCCCTTTACCTTGGGGGAGAGGTCCGATCAGATCTATTCCCCATTGCGCGAACAGCCACGGGCTGATAATGCTCGTTAAAGGCTCAGGCGGTTGCCTTGGAATGGGTGCAAACTTTTAGCACTGATCGCAAGATCTCGTGAAATGCATTGCGCCTTGCAACATGGTTGGCCAGTAGTAACCTTGCCTGACTATCTTGTGACACAACTGAAGGGAATAAAAGTCCCCACGCAGCGGAAGCGCATCAATTGGACCTTACGCCGTATATTAATTAACATTAAAATACCGTTACGATAACTCAAACAAAACTTTAAACAACCTTTAAAGCCGCTGTAAAATCGGTTTAAACATGCTAAAATAAATCTAAATTTATTTTTAAAAATTTTCTAAAGAAAAGAGGAAGAACCGTTACAAACCTTCGTTGAAGACTTGACCGTTCTTCGCCAACGACGCTCCACGAACGAAAACGCAGCAGCCGCCTTTGCCTATCTTCGCTGGAAATTTCTTCTTTGATTGACACAATAACCACAGAGGTTACACTGGTATGTCTCTAAGTCTAGGAGGCAAAAGACTTGTAGGAGTCTTTCTCTAAGAGGGAGGCTAGAGAGAATTCTAGGTCTTGTCTTTCAAGAGTGTCAAGTGTCATGACCAATTAGGTCTAGTGTTCTATTTATAGAAGAGAGACCATGAATAAAATATTCAATTAAATCAATCTTTTCCATAATTGATTCAATCTTTATTCCTTAATTAAACAATCATGATTAATCAATTCCATAATTGATTAATCTTTTCCACAAATGACTAATTACTTCCATAAGTGATTAGATCATTTCCTTAAATGATTAATCACTTCCTTAAGTGATTAATTATTTCCATAATTGATTAATTCTCGGTTAATGAATTCTTTAATTAATTAACCACCAATTAAATATCACATATTTAATTCTCGGCCTAGAATTAATTAATTTGCCCAAACACATTTTAGGCCTTAAATTAATTAATTCATTATTTTGAACTCTTTCAAACTTCCATAAATTTATATTTGAACTTTTCAAATATTAATTTCTCTCATAATAATATATCAATATATATTATATTTGTTTCCCTTAATAAATTGAACATTTTCAATTTACTTTTATTACTTAGTTGCCTCAAATTACTTTACGAGCTACCAGTGGGACCTAATGGACCTGCAGATCAGAAGCTCCAACGATGTGAGATTAATTGGTCAAACTCATTAACCACATTAATCAATATTCGTTAACTGTGTGTACATTCCACTATAGACTCACAGTTGCACTCTTCTCACTGCAGACATATTTTCTGTGTCCACGGATCTAGACCAATATCGACTAGTTAGTCCTTCACGAGTGTCTGTAACACCAGCTGGGTCAAATTACCGTTTTACCCCTGGGTTACCTCTATTTCCTTAAGTACCAATTCTCCTCTAATGAACAACATGTTTGTGGTCCAACCATCAAACAGAAAACCCTCTCGTGCCATTGAGAGGGTAGGGCCCTTTGTTCAAGACTCGGAGTAACCACTTAAGGGAACACTCATCTGCTTCCCTAAAGTCGGGAAGGAGTGAATTTCATCTTGTACGATTATGTTCCCAGCTCCCCATTCGGTCTTGTCCCCAAAGTGGTAGGCTTATTGAGTCGGCGTATTGGCCACTCTCACCCATACAAATCAAAGGACAATTTCTCATGAGCAGGAGTCCATAATCAACTCAGGATTAAGACTAAGTTGTCTAGGTCGTCCTAGTGAAATAGAAAACCAACTAGTTAACGGTGTTATAACCGATGGTTACTATTTCGCGGTCCGGTCTTATGCAAACTCATTGCATAGGATACCCCCACTCGCATGTCTCCTACACGAACGCGTTGGATCGCAACGTTTGTATCAAATACAAAGTGGGCCGTATCCATAGTGTCACCAGGATAAGACACCCAGTCTTATCCCTATACTATAGACCCTTTAGGCTGTTTCTTGAACAATGATCCCATATGTCACTACATATAGTTCAAGACTCATATTACAGCCTTGGATGTCTAGTTTATTGGATTAGGGTTATTATTAGGCAAAGACAAATATAAAATAACTAATAATAATTAATGGAAAAATATATCAATATTATTTCATTAATATCCGTTCAACGGTTACATTCACTATCTACGAGTTTTAGGGCATAAAACCCAACAACAACGACCTTGCTCCTGAATGATTTCCACACACCCCCTCATGTATCTCTCTCATAACGTAGTTAGCATCACTAGGGGGAAGGCACCTCAACAACAGCATCGAGTATCCTCTTTTATACAGTTTCCCTTCTCTTAACACAAAATGCGATGCTCGCCTTTGAACCTTTTTAGCCTCTGTCTTCTCTGTTGGCAGCTCGCCTTTCCCTAAGTAATCAAGGATTGGATCCATCCATGAAGCTTCCCTTGCTTCTGGGGAGGGCTCAGTTTCAATTGATGGGATGCCCTCCCCATCTGCAGGATCATCGACCTCAAGCCTTGGATCTTCCGCCTCGGCCTCGGACTTATCCTCAGGCTCGACCTCAGACTTATCCTCAAGCTCGGCCTCGGCCTCTGCTCGGCCATCTGTCTCGAGAATCTCCTCTGTACATACCGCAGGCTCTTACAAAACCTCAACTGGTACAGTCCTGCTCAACTTTGTATCATAGGCAGCCGCCAAGCGAGCCAGTGAATCTGCGTTGGCGTTCTGAGACCTCGAGATTTGTTTGATCTCCCACTTCTCAAAGTGGGACAATAGTTCCCTGACCTTGGATAAGTACCTACTCATTCTCTGTTCCCTAGTCTGATATTCTGCCAACACCTGCTTCACGATTAGCTGTGAATCGCTTTGAACCATGATGTCTGAGACTCCGATCTCCCTTGCCAACCTCAATCCTGCCAGAAGTGCCTCGTATTCAGCCTCATTATTCGAGGCCTTGAAGTTGAATCTCAGGGCATACTCAAATCTTCCTCCATCAGGGGATTCTAGCAAAATTCCTGTTCCACAACCCTTGGTGTTAGAAGACTCGTCTACAAAGAGTGTCCAAGTCTGTTTCACCTCCCTTACACTCAGCATATTGACCTATGTGCCTGACTTGCTCTGCTCGGCCTCGAACCTCTGAGGGTCGGCCTCCTCCTCGGCAGCCGTTAATTCTGCCAGGAAATATTCCACAGCTTGCCCTTTTATGGCAGTTCGAGGTTTGTAATGGATGTCATACTCACTCAGCTCAACTGTCCCACTTCATGAGGCGACCCGAGGCTTCTGGCCTCTGCAACACCTGTTTTAGGGGAAAGTTGGTCAAAAATGTTACCTTATGGGCTTGGAAATACGGACGCAGCCTTCTGGCCGACGTAACTAGGGCCAGAGCGAGCTTCTCCACTTGGGGGTATCTAGTTTCTGCTCCAACCATCGACTTGCTGGTGTAATACACAGGTCGCTGGAGCTTCTCTTCTTCTTTGATCAGTGCAGAACTTACAGCCGTATTCGAGGTCGCGACATAGAGCAATAGCTCGTTGCCAGGGAGTGGCTTGGCCAAGAGCAGGGTCGAGCTCAAATAGTCCTTCAGCTCCTGGAAAGCCTTTTCGCACTCTCCAGTCCATTCGAAACGTGATCCCTGTCTCAAAATTTTAAAGAAGGGTAAGCACCTGTCAGTTGATCTACTAACAAACCTGTTCAAGGCGGCGATCCTCCCATTCAAGCTTTGAAGTTGCTTGAGATTGGTCGGGGAGGACATTTGCATGATCGCTCTGATCTTGTCTGGGTTTGCTTCTATCCCCCTCTGATGCACCATGAATCCTAGGAATTTTCCTGATGTCACCCCAAAAGCGCACTTACTCGGGTTTAGTTTCATTCGATACTTCCGGAGGATCTAGAAAGTTTCATTAAGCTCAGATTCATGGCATTGAGACTTCAAGCTCTTTACCAGCATATCATCCACGTACACCTCCATGTTCTTTCCCAGTAACGGAGCGAACATGCGGTTTACCATTCGTTGGTATGTCGCCCTAGCGTTCTTCAAACCGAACGACATGACCTTGTAGCAATACAACCCTCGGTTGGTGATGAATGAAGTTTTTTCCTGATCGGGCTCGTGCATTCTAATATGGTTGTACCCCGAATATGCATCCATAAAACTCAGCATCTCGTGCCCTGCTGTTGCATCAACCAACTGGTCGATCATGGGCAAAGGATAGCTGTCCTTCGGGCACGCCTTATTCAGGTCGGTGAAGTCGATGCACATCCGCCACTTCACGTTAGCCTTCTTTACCAGTACCACATTGGACAACCATTGGGGATAATGAACTTCCCGGATGAACCCTGCTTTAAGCAGCTCATCCACTTGACCGGCAACAACCTCATTCCTCTCCAAATTAAATGCTCTTCGCCTCTGCTTTACTGGCTTGAAATCCCTATCCACGTTCAACTGGTGAACCATCACTCTCGGGTCAATTCCCGGCATATCCTCGTGCGACCATGCAAACAGATCCACATTAGCCCTCAAGAAACCAACCAGTCTGCCCCTCTGCTCAGCCCCCAATTTGGTGCCGATGTTCACTCTCCTTTCCTTAGACGTTAGTGGTACAGATTCCAGTTCCTCCGCGGGTTGTCCCCTTGGGTCAAGTCCAGCAGCATCGCTGACATGCGGAACCTCGCAACAGCCTCCGGAGTTAGGGTCGGCCTTTTTCATACCAAGGTCGACCTCAATCGGGTTCGGCGCTTTCTGCTCGCAACAGCCTCCGGAGTTAGGGTCGACCTTTTCCATTCCGAGGTCGACCTCAGTCTGGTTCGATGCTTTCTGCTCATACCCGAGGTTTCCTTCTGGTTTCTGAACCCGATTCATCCTACAGAACAACACCGATGCATGGTCTGAACTGGCAAGCACTCTTCCCCACAGACGGCGCCAACTGTTGATGCCAAAATCCGGACAGAAGACTCACCTGACCTTCACGTGACACCAACAGTGAATTTGTAGAAGCTGGGGAAGACGTGACCTGCAAGACCAGCAAAAACCGCTGCACACCGGTGTGGTGTAGGCCACACCGCCTCCGATGCCTAAGTCAGAAAACCGAGGAGAAGCTAGAGAGCAAAAGAATATGTCCAGAATAGCGTTTCGGCCCTCACTTCAGTGATGAAGAGAAGTTTTTATACCTGTTTTGCCTCCTAGGGTTTTTAGGAATTCAGAGGTGTTTCGAGGCGATCCGGGGCGCCACGGGTCGGAAGGAGGTGACCGAGTTCGACCCGCGCAAACGGGCCGAATGGTCGGCCTCGGCCTTTTGCCGAGGCCGACCATATGGGTCGGGCTAGGTTGGCCCGACCCACTGGTTCGGTCTTCCTGTGGGTCGGTCTTCTGGTCCTACCTTTTCCCGACTGTCCTTGTGAGCTCCCTCCTCGTCAGTGTGGTCCAAAAGTACCTATAACAGTGTACTTGTGGTAGTAGATCTTTGTATTTTTTTTTTAAAAAATTAAATAGTTGTTGAAATATCTTTGTAAATTTTAATCCGATTAATCATTGATTTTAGGCTATGTCTTTTAGATTTTGAAACATGCGTATTTTGGTCCATTTCTTTTAGAAAATACAATCGAATTTTAGCTTTTGGCCATTTTTCAATAAAAGAGATTATTGACCTTTTATCAAAACGTATAATTTATTTTGGCCTCCCATCGTAAAATAAATAAAAACAAAATGGACATCCTTACAAATGTATTTCTGAAAAATAGTCAAGCAAATTTTTTTGAATGAAAAACGGCTAAATTGTTGTTTGGCTGTATATTCGATTTGAATTTTCTTTCCTTTTTGTACTCTTGATCCAATCATTTTTGTCCAAACTATTTTACGGTAATTTTTTTTTAATTCCACAATTCTCTCCCTTAATTCATGTTAATTGGTTGATTTTTGTTATCTTTATTGTCTCTTGTATTTTTATGATTTCCCCTTTTTAAATCCTAAATCCACCAAATTCATCGTCTGACCAAAATTGAACTGCTACAATCGACCAAGAAAGCAGTATCTACGTTCATCCGGTTCCATTACTAGTTCTAGATTAGTTACCATTTTTTAAAGGTTCATCCAAACATAGGTATCTCCAAAACTTTTGTATTTTATATTTATCTTTCATTATTTTATTCCACTTTTACTTTTTTTTTTTTTAACTCCAAACCACTACAGAACCAAACGTTGAAACCTCCCCCAGGAAGAAGAGAGTGGGGAGAGAAGAAGAAAAATGATCCTTTGAGATATGAAATTAGGCTACAAAAGATTACAAATCTCAAGAGAAGATTGTCAAGTTTAAGCACGAAAACCTCCTCAAGGTTGTTCCTGTGCATACATCGAAAAATAGTGTCACATCAGTAGCCGATTAGATTTAACGACAAAATGGATGGCAGGGACCAAATTGCTCCTTATCTCAAACCTCAGGGACTAAATTGTTGAGTTTGAAACCTCAAGGACCAAAATGAAACCTAACTCAAACCTCAGGGACCAAAAGTGTATTTTCCCCCCCAAAAAAAAGGGAAAATTCATTTTTAACCATAAACTTTGGGGGTTGTATCAATTTTAACCATGAACTTTCAATTTCATCAAATTGAACCCTAAACTTAACAAGTTGTATCAATTTTAACCCTGAATTTTCAACTTCATCAAATTGAACCTCAAACTTATCAGATTGTATCAATTTTAACCTCAAACTTGCGTAAGTCTTACAATGTATACCTTTGGTTAACTTTCCATTTGAACCACTGTACGTAATTGATTATTTATTCTTTTTTTTCTTAATTCACATTGCACATGGATTGGTTTCTTATAAATAAAATATTTGAGAAACTTTATTTTAGATGACATTTTTCTTGTTGTTGAGAACTTTAATTGTGAAAGCTTTTTCGCTACTATTTAAGATTACGAAAGCAAATAAACTTTGGAGGTTTTTTATCTTCAAATATTTGTTGGTTTTTCATTGTTGCTAAGAATTTCGTCGGATTTTTTTTCTTCTTTTACGGATTTTTTTTCTTGTCAATTAGAAGAACGTACAACGGTAGGAAACGAAAATAAAGAAATTTCGAATTTTTTATTTCTCATATTTGCTGGATTTTTCTTGTTGCCAATAACTTTGTGATTCTTTTTTGGATAATAATGAGAATAATAGCCTGAGATATCTGATTTCTTCTGGTTTTTCCAAAAGAAAATTGTTACAAAACACTAACTCAGGTGCAATGTGTATTAAAAAAAGGAAAAGGAAATTGTCAATTACATGTTTGGATAGCAATTCAAAAGAAAAGTTGACCAAAAGTCTACATTGCAACATTTATGCAAGTTTGAGGTTCAAATTGATATAATTTGTTAAGTTTAGAGTTCAATTTGATGAAATTGAAAGTTTAGGATTAAAATTGATACAACCTACTAAGGGTGTGTTTGGTTTACCTTTTCAAGTGTTTAATTTTGAAAATAATTCATTTTGAAAAAAATTCTAGTGTTTGGCAACTACTAAAAATGACTTATTAGAAAATGAGATTGATAAATAAACCATTTTAGGAGAAACACTTGAAACCAACTTTTTAAAAAAGTCTTCTTAAGTAAACTATAACTTGTGTATAAAAACATTTGTGAGTAAATACAACCAAACATATGAGTGTTTAAATTTTAAACAAATTTTATACAAAATTTTTTTAAAAAAATGCATTCTTGAAAAACATTTAAATTAAACTGTATTCCAAACGGATCCTAAGTTTAGGAGTTAAAATTGATTAAAAAAAAAAAACAGAGAGAGAGAATGGAGAGCATAAATGGACCTTGAGGCGGAAGCAAACGAAGAAATGGAGCGTGTGAAAATTGGAATATAATAATAATAAAAAAATTAGTATAAGGAAGTTGAAGTTGACGTTGACGTTGATGTTTGGCAGTTGGAATTTGGAACACATGCACCCACTCGCGTCTCTCGGTTGATGCTTTTTATCCATTCCCATTTCCATCTCTTTACACTAAATGACATCATCCCACTTTCCACCCATATCTTCATTCTTTCTTTCTTTCTTTTTCATTTTACAAATTAAAGTGCTTTCCAATTTGGATAACCCAACCCCCTTCTTTTCACTTTCAATCCCTCCTAATTACTATATTATATTATATATTTGCCTCATTTATTCATTCTACATTTGTCACTTGGGGGTTTTATGCCAATTCTTTTTTCCTTTTCATGAGGGAAAACTTCTACTTCTATCCTCAAAATCCTAAATTTCAATTATACTTTTGTTGGATTCACTTATGTTATTTGACTTCTATGGACGAAGTTTGTTTAAAAAAAAAAAAAACGTTCACTTGCATCAATGAGTCTACAAAATGAATGGGGCTTTCACCCGAAGAACAACATTATTTTAGTACAAGTACTTAAGCGAGTTTTTAGAACATTTATACAATCATTGATCTAGTGTACTGAGTTGTTAGAGATACATTTTAGGTTTAAAATGTTAGGACGATGAAGGTGAAAATTTGTTGAAGTTAGTCAAAGTATATATGTCTTGACAACACCAATTCGATAATTGATCAGATAACTTTTAATTATGCTTCAATTGATTCGTTACAAAATCAATTGGTCAAAAATATTTAGAGCATAAGGAGGCAACGACAATTGCTAAAGGATAAAGTTTTTTGCTACTAAAGCATGAGAGGTAAAGGTCGAAGACAAGGAAAGGTATTCGGCATATTGGGGTGGCGACCAACAACACTTGGAGGAGAGAAGAAGAAAATAGTGTTCTCTTTGTTATTTTCAAAAAAATTTCACGTACATATCTATTTACATTTTATTAGAGTTAAGAAAGAAGTTGTAATATTCTGTTTAAGTCAGTTAATTAGTTTCAACATAGCATCTGTTATTTCTAAAGCTATTTATTCAGCCTTGCATCAATAAAGAAAGTGAGCAAGAATTATTTACATTTTGCCTCTTAATATGGTATCAGTTGAATAAATCTTCAGAGTGTTTTCTTGCTATCCAACTTTCTGTCTCGTCTCCGTCTGCTACTCAATGGCGGGAGATAATCCAGTTTCTTCATCTTCTACTAATCAACCCACGAATCCATCCGTGATTGATCAGTACGTGAATCCATACTTTCTCCATCACTCCGATGGTACCAATCTTGTCCTTGTATCAGAATTACTCACAGAGACGAATTACAATTCTTGGAGCCAAGCTATGCTTCTTGGACTCATGGTGAAGAACAAAGAAGGGTTTGTAGATGGTACAATCGTAAAGCCTAGCAACGAATTTCTTCATTCTTGGAAAATCTGTAATGGTGTAGTCAAAGCCTGGATCCTCAATGCCCTGTCAAAAGAGATCGCTGCTAGTGTCAATTTCTCCGACACCGCTCGTAAAATATGGGTTGATCTCCAGCAACGTTATCAACGGAAGAATAGGCCTCGAATCTTTCAACTCCGACGGGAAATTTCGAATTTACTTCAGGACCAATTGTCGGTTCAGGCGTATTTTGCAAAATTGAAAACCCTTTGGAACGAATTGGTCTCCTATCGCCCGTCGTGCACCTGTGGAACTTGTTCATGTGGAGGAGTCAAAGCATTGAACCAGTATTTCCAAACCGAACACGTAATGGCGTTCTTGATGGGCCTGAATGATTCATTCTCACAAGTTCGAACACAGCTCCTATTAATGGAACCTGAACCCACCTTAACTTGAGCTTTTCTCTATTGTTGCTCAAGAAGTCGAGCAACATGCTTCTGTCACTACCAATACTTCGAGTACCGCATCCACAATTTCCAGTGAAGCGACTGCTTAACTTGCTAAGAGTTCTGGCTCTAATACCAATCCTTCTAGTTCTCGACAAACCACTCAAACGGCCAAGAAGAAAGAAAGGCCCCACTGTACTCACTGCAACGTCCTTGGACACACTGTGGACCGCTGCTACAAGATCCATGGCTACCCACCAGGGTATTGAAATCAGAAGCCCATTAATACAACTGTTAAACTAGAGTCTGTGTCCACTCCTAGCTTCACTTCGGAGCAATATCAGGGGTTATTAAGCATTCTTCAAACTCATTTAGCCTCTGCTGTTAAGAATGATGTCGATTCATCCACTGGGAAGTCTCACGTTGCAGGTACTTGTTCTCCCCTAATACCTGATTCTCTTAGCTGGGTAGTTGATTCGGGTGCTTCAACCCACATATGCTTCTCTCGAAAGCTTTTCTCTTCCATAGAAAAAGTATATGGTTTCTCAGTTACCCTGCCTAATCAAAATCGAATTGTCGTGGACCATATTGGTGTTGTTCAAATATCTCCTCAACTTGTTCTGAAGAATGTGTTGTTTATCCCTGATTTTCGGTTTAATCTCTTATTAGTCAGTGCTCTTACTGCTTCCATGCCAATTTTAATAAGATTTCTGGGTGATTCTTGTCTAATTCAGGACAAATTATCTTTGAAGATGATTGGCAAAGCTGAGCTGTGGCAAGGATTATACTTACTAAAGCATGAACTAGTAGTGTCTAATTGTAGTGTTAATTCTATTCTTCATGCTGTACATTGTAAACCGGTTTCAATTTGTAAATCTGTTTCTGTTTCTCTTTGGCATGACCGACTTGGTCATCCTTCTGCCAAGCATTTTAATGCATTGAAGAATATTTTACCTGTTCACTCGATCAACTCTACCCCTTGCCTAATATGTCCTCTAGCAAAACAAAGACGTCTATCTTTTTCTCCTAGCAGTCATAGAGCTACTAATACTTTTGACCTTATCCACTGTGATACTTGGGGTCCATTCAAGACACCAACACATTCCGGATATCAGTACTTTCGCTCCATTGTAGACGACTTCTCCAGATATACCTGGATTTTTCTCATGAGACACAAGTCAGACGCCCTAAAGATAGTTCCTAGTTTCTTTAAGTACATAGAGACTCAGTTTCACAAAGTCATTAAAAGCTTCCGCTAAGATAACGCCCCTGAGTTATCTTTTGTTGGCTTCTTCCAGTCCAAAGGAGTCGTTCATCAACTATCTTGTGTCGAACGTCCTGAGCAGAACTCAGTCGTTGAGAGAAAACACCAGCATTTATTAAATGTGGCACGAGCTCTAATGTTTCAGTCACAAATGCCCAAAGAGTTCTGGGGCGAATGCGTCCTCACAACCTCATATTTGATCAACCGCACTCCATCTCCTGTATTATCTTGGCAAACTCCATACCACCAACTTTACAATGTCAATGCAGATTATTCACAACTTCGGGTCTTTGGTTCTTTGTGTTTTGCCTCCACACTACCTTCTCACAGAACCAAATTCTCTCCCAGAGCTGTTGCTTCTATCTTTGTTGGATACCCGCCTACTGTCAAAGGATTCAACCTGTATGACATCAAACAGAAGAAATTTTTCATATCAAGGGATGTAGTCTTTCACGAGCATATCTTCCCTTTTCATGGTGTTGATCAATCCAAAGACAACTGACTCTCAGGTCTCACAAATCATTTTTCCTGATTTAGTTTTACCTAAATCATTTAACTACGTTGGTTTGCAGTCTCAGGCACCCCTTCCCTCTACAGATGTTATTCCTGGTGTGGCAGCAGAACCTATTTCTGCACACCCTATGGATCCTGACGTCTCTCAGCCTCCTATGGATGCTGATATCTCTCAGACACCTACAGATGTAGACATCGTTCCACATGCTTCTACTTTTGTTCTGCCTTCTGCTGAAGACCAACATTTACCTACTAAAGTTGCTCCTACCACTGCCACACCTACGACTACTGCTCCTGATGACACATCCCATGTTATCATCCTTGTTTCAGCTCAAGAAGTAGTCACTCGACGATCTCAAAGGCAGTCCAAGTTTCCTACATATCTCAAGGATTTTCACTACAGCCTTCTTCACTCGACCAGTCCTCTACCGAGTGATATCAAGTATCCATTACAAAGATATTTGTCTTATGATAGGTTATCATCCGAATATCGAAAGTTTGTGTTGAATGTATCTTCTACTTTCGAACCCCAATACTATCACCAGGCTGTTCCATTTGAGCATTGGAGGCTTGCTATGGCAGCTGAGCTGAAAGCCATGGAAGATAATCATACATGGTCAATACAATCCCTTCCCAAAGACAAACACTCAATCAGTTGCACATGGATATTCAAGATCAAGCATAAAGCCGATGGCACCGTGGAAAGATACAAAGCCCGCCTTGTTGCAAAGGGTTATACACAACAAGAAGGTCTTGATTACAATGAGACGTTTTCCCCTGTTGCGAAGTTGGTAACCATAAAGGTGTTACTCACAGTAGCTGTCTCCTTACAATGGCCTGTAGTCCAACTAGACGTAAATAATGCCTTCCTCAACGACGATCTTTTTGAGGAAGTGTTCATGGACTTACCTTTGGGTTACAAGCATCACAAGGTTTGTCCTAAGGGGGAGCGCCTTGTTTGTAAGCTCCATAAATCCATCTATGGATTAAAGCAAGCGTCAAGGCAGTGGTTTGACAAATTCTCATCGGCTTTGATATCCCTTGGATTCACACAATCAAAGTCAGATTACTCTCTGTTCACAAAAGGCACGGGTAATACTTTCCTTGCTCTTCTCGTTTATGTCGACGATATTATAATCACAGGAGCATCCATGGAGCATATCACTTCCCTAAATGTTCATTTAAATAATGCTTTCAAGCTTAAGGATCGGGGGAATCTACGCTATTTTCTGGGAGTGGAAGTCGCTCAGTCTTCAAAAGGTATTTTCTTATGCCAAAGAAAATACACCTTGCAAATTGTCGAAGATGTTGGATTACTTGCTGCTAAGCCATCCTCTTTGCCCATGGATCCTAATCACAAGTTGGCTGCTGAGTGATTCAACTCATTACCGTCAACTTGTTGGGAAGCTTTTGTACCTGAATATCTCTCGACCGGATATATCCTTTGTTGTGCACAAACTTAGCCAGTTTGTTGCTAAGCCAAGAGTGCCTCACCTTCATGTTGTTCATACTCTCATCAGGTATCTGAAAGGCTCATCTGGACAAGGTGTATTTTTGCCTTCTTCAACTTCCTTTCAACTCAAAGCGTACTCTGACTCAGATTGGGCATCATGTCCTGATACACGCAAGTCAACTACAGGCTTCTGTATTTTCTTAGGTGAAGCCTTGGTTTCTTGGAAGGCAAAGAAATAGAGTACCATTTCGCGATCATCCGCTGAAGCCGAATATAGAGCCATGGCAATTACCACTTGCGAATTGGTGTGGCTTCGCCAGCTCTTGAAAGAGTTACACGTTGATTCTTCTTCTCCTGCTTTGTTATTTTGTGATAATAAAGTTGCGGTTCATATAGCCACCAATCCTATTTTCCATGAAAGGACAAAACATATAGAACTTGATTGTCACTTCATAAGGGAAAAAGTTGTTGATGGCACTACTACAAATATCTATATAGACCATGGTCATATGACCGTTGTCTATTTGATTAGACCACGGTTTTGCGACCATGGTCTACTCCAGTGTAGTCTATTCTATAGACTACTACTAACGTTAGCCATGGTATATATTATGTACCATAGTTAACGACAATCATGGTCTGACTGTATAGACTACGCCTGACGATGGTCTTTGTTGATAGACTATAGCGCTAACGTTAGTTGTAGTCTATACCAATAGACTACGGCTACCGTTAGTAATAGTCTATAGCTACAAACCACAGCTAATGTCAGTTGTGGTCTATACTAATAGACCATAGTTAACATTTGTTGTGGTCTATTTTAGTGGTGATATTTAAATTTTTTATTTTAAAAAAAATATTATTTATTATCTCAATTTATTCCTATTAATTATTTATTCTATATTTTTTCTAATAAAAATCAAATTAGAGAATTCTATACAAATATGAATAATATTCTTCTAAAACTTTAAATTGACCTAAAACAATCCAAGAATGAATTCAATCAAACTTCTATATTAAATAAAAAGAGTGTAAAATTACACAAATAAAAAGGAAACCACTATTAAAATAATTAACTAACAAACTACTATACATTATAGAGTACAAGAAGGTGACGCCAACAAAATTTAAACCTTCGATATGAATTTCATCTTTATCGACTTGACTACGTAACATTTATCATTGAACTGCAAAAAAGATAAACAACAAATATAAAATTTTCATTATAAAGTTAATACATATTAAACTGCATGAAAATAATTTATACATTATTTGTCAAATGTACATAACAATCTTAACTCTTTAGGACTTGATATAAACAATGTTGTTTTCAAACTTTAAACATCATACTTTATTAGATTTGTCAATCTAAACAACAATTATATAAAGCAAAAAAAAAAAAAAATACTCATCTCCACTAATGTAATAGGATTCAAATCTTAAATAATTACATGTTATTAAGTAGTATCAATCAAATGCATTGTTATGACTACAATTTCATTATCTCATATCATAGAGTCCTGATCCTAATCCTCTATTTGTGTTCAAGTGAGATCAAAGTGATGTGTTAAAAGAACCTAGATCAATATCCATCCAACAAAAACAAAATAAGATTTCAAATGTGAAGAAATAGAACCTAAATAGTAAGCACTTATATGAATTATCCGTAGGTCTTCAAAATTGAAAGCAACATATAATCAGTAGGACTTCAAAACTGAAAGTAAACAATAAGTGATGTGTGCGACAAATGACAAATGTAAAAGGAGCTTTGTCTTTGGGAAATATGGTTCAAAAAGTAATCTTATTGAAGTCATGAAAGTATCTATTGTTTATGAGATCATAGGAAAATATTAGAGAAAAAAAAATAATGAGGATCCAAAGTGACATGGATAACATTAGGAACCATAGAACTAATAACTTAATAGTATTATAAAAACAAATTACCAAAATATTTCATAAGAATTGGAACATATCGAGATGAGTGGACTGTAAACAATTTTGGGCTCCAAATATGACTACAACTGCATTAGTAACAACAAAATAACAAAATAAGATAGTAAGTAAATTAATAAATTCATAGATATATAGAATCAAAAGATAAAATTAGCAACAAAATAATAATTTATTTGTGAAGGCTAATAGATATAAAATCAAGTATATTTAACTTTTATTTCTATTTGGAAGTGTCAAAATAAACCACTAACCCCAAAAAAATTGTATTCAAAATTATACATCAATCGGACGTACTCTCTTAGCATTTGAAATAAGAAAAAGCTATAATATGGCATAACCTTTCAAGCACATATAAAATTCTACTTCAAACTAGTAAACAAATAAAAACTATATTCTAATTAAACTAGAAACTGACAGTATAGTTTGTATGAGATGTAGGTCTTAGAGAAAAGAGAGAAAAAAAAAGAGATCATTCCTATGATGGAAGAATAAAGAAACATCAAAGTTTTGACAACATATTATTTCACTATTACTTTATAATTTGTGTTTTGTTTGAAATAAATTTTCTTTAAGGAAAAAACTAATTAGGGTAAGCAAAAATTACAACATATTCCAACAACACCAAATCTTGACATAATAACACAAAGAAATTAGAGACCAAGAAAAAAGATCAAATTAATTTCAACTATTCTAAAAGAGAGCAGAAACCTAAATTAAGAAATTTCCATGGATAGAGTAGCTAGAAGAATGAAGTCATAGGATGAAGAGAGCATTCTATTTTCAATTATGAGAAAATTCGACGCCGATTGAACAGATTATGATAAAAAAAAAAACAACAACAAATGATCACCTTAGTCAGTAATATTTGACGAAATGCGATTCAACAGAGCAAGTGACATTTGAAAAATGCACACAGATGGTCTATCGATGGTCGTCTGAAGGGATCAAGAGCGATTGATCAATCTTATTCTATTTTTAGAGTTTTGCGATTGCACTTTGTAACTGCCAGGCAAGATTACACGGTCAAACTGATATTTATGGTTAAATAATAATATTAATTCTTTTTTTAAACATAAATAAAAATAAAAATTGTTATTATTTTAATCATACGATGACTGCATATTTATATACACCTATTTTTCCTTAGATTCATTTCAAGTTAACTTAAAAAACCAATATATATATATATATATATATATATATATATATATATATATATATATATATATATATAATTTAATATTTTTAATTAATATAAAATTTAAGTGGTAAAAGAAATTATCTTTAAACTTGGCAAGATGAATTAACTCTTACACAAAACTTTCAATTTCGTCTTATTGAACCTTAAACTTACATAAATATTTCAATTTTCACCTTCCATAAAGCTATAGACCATGATTTTTAAAAAATGTAGTGTAAAGTTAAATTTGAGACCATGGTTCTTTGAAACTGTGGTGTAAAGTTAGATTTTAGACCATCGTTTTCTTAAAATGTGGTGTAAAGCTAATTCTTAGACCATGATTTCTTTAAATTGTGGTGTAAAGCTAAAATTTCGACCATGGTTACGTTGATTAATTAAAATCGTAGCGTAAAGTTAGATTTTAGACCCTAATTTAAAAAATTGTGGTATAAAGTTAAGTTTTACACCATGGTTCTTTTTTTTTAATTGTGGTGTAAAAGTTAGATTCAAACAATAATTTTCTTCAACTGTGGTGTAAAGTTAAATTTTAGACCATGATTTTTTAAAACTGTGATGTAAAACTAAATTTTTTGCCATGGCTTTTTTAAACCATGGTGTAAATCTTTATTTTAGACCCTGGTTTGAAAAACTATGTTATAAAGTTAACTTTGCACCATGGTTTTTTTAACCTATGGTGTAAAAGATAGATTTTAGACTATGATTTTCTTCAACTGTGGTGTAAAGCTAAATTGTAGACTACGTTTTTTTAAAACTATGGTGCAAAGTTCAATTTTAGACCGTGGATTTTTTAAACCATTGTGTAAAGGTAGGTTTTAGAGCATGGTTTTAAAAATTGTGGTGTAAAGTTAAACTTTAGACCATGGATTTTTTAAAACTATGGTGTAAAGTTAGATTTTAGACTATGATTTTCGAAACCGTTGTGTAAACCTAGATTTTATGTCATAGTATTTTGAAAACTATAGTCTAATAGTTGGTTTTAGACCATAGTTTAAAAAAATGTAGTCTATAAACAACCGTATTTATTTTGGACCATGGTTAGATCACTTGCTAACAAGATAGACTATGGTTTTCTAAAAAACCATGGTCTAATGTTTAAAATCAAGTATGGTCTATACTCAAATTTGTAGTAGTGTGGTTTTGTCAAATTACTTCTGGTTCGTTCAAACCTTCAACTAGCAGATGCTTTTACTAAGGCTTTACCAACTTCTTCATTCTCTTTTTTGTTATCCAAGATGGATATTACAAACATAATGCTTCCATCTTGAGGGGGAGTATTAGAGTTAAGAAAGAAGTTGTAATATTCTGTTTAAGTCAGTTAATTAGTTTCAACATAACATCTGTTATTTCTAAGGCTATTTATTCAGCCTTGCATCAATAAAGAAAATGAGCAAGAATTATTTACATTTTGCCTCTTAATACATTTGGTAGGATTCTAGAAATTCAAAGAAACTAAAGGAATTAATGAGATTTATCAGGATAAATATATTTAAGCATTTTGGGTTACAACATTGATAATCAAACAACTAAGGCCTCGTTTGATAACCATTTGGTTTTTGGTTTTGGGTTTTTGAAAATTATGCTTGTTTTCTCCCAATTTCCTTACATGGTTCTCATCTTTGTTAAGGACACATTTGAATTCCTAGTCAAATTCTAAAAACAAAAACAAGTTTTTGAAAACTACTTTTTTTAGTTTTCAAAATTTGACTTGATTTTTGAAAACAAAGGAAAGATGGAGACAACAAAACAAAGAAACTTGTGAGTAAAAGTAGTGTTTGTAGGCTTAATTTTCAAAAACCAAAAACAAAAAACAAAATGGTTATCAAACGGGGTCTAAAGAAGTTCATTGAAGCTTAAAATTCGGGGGTAGCATTGAGACGCTATTTGGAGTGTCTTAATGCTTATGGATGCACTCAAGTGAGGAAACTTGAGAGGATAGCATTGAAACATTGTCTAAGCATCAGAATGTTAGTAGCTCATAAGTTCAAGTTTTTGCATGCATTTTTGTCGTAGCTTTTCAACCTTGATTATAGGGTCTCAACACAATAGTATCTGAACGCTTTTATAGCATCTCAATGATATCACGTGTCTTGAGCTTAATCTAATTTGAGCTTAACTTTGCAAAAGGTTACACACTAATCCTTGAGGAGATAACGTAATTGCATTGATTGTGTACATTTGCACATATCCTACTGTGAGCTACACTTAAGTAACTAATACATTGTATAGGGAGCAACAACAAAATAACTTCACTTTCATTGGAAACATTTTATATTTGGATCAAAATGCAATCTCTCAATGTTCAAAGAAACAATGTACAATAACTTATTCATCCACCGAGGAAGAATACTACTTTGTTCATCCATAGTTGCTAAGCCATGCTAAATTACTTCACTTCTCAGTGAATTTTGTATAATCTTAAACATAAACACCAGTCATTTACTTGTTAGGCTAATGGAGCCAGAATGACCTCATTAGTGGTTTAAGGCCCAAATGTTTACACTAGGTTATTTTTTGTGGAACATATACATAATGTCCCTAGGTTTATTTTAGCCTGAGAGTTTTTGTTTTGAAGACCTTTTCGATCATGCTCATATGGCTGTAGTGTTTTTCAGTCAAACTTTAGCTTCGTTTTATGTGGTAGAAGTGCACCTTTGTAAGTGAATTGCAAGTCATATATATCGACAACCCTTCTTTGTCGGGTTGAGAGTTTTTCTTTCATTGTTTATTCCAAACTAGATTGTGGTACTTGGAAGTCAATAGTTTTCGTTGGACTACTTGAAGATTGTTTTGAGTGTGAGAATGAGGTCTCTTTTGTAAGTTCTCATCTTAGTAGAGCATGCAGTTGCATAAAGCTGAATGTAGTCCCAAGTTTGGTACGAATCAGTAAAGCTTTCGGTATGTTGTTATTCTCTTTTCTCCTTACCTCTTTTATATTATTTTTTCATGATTTATTAACTTGTCTACCTCAAACTTGTAAAGGGAAGAATATTTTGTAGTATTTTGTATTTCAACATTATACTAGGTGTTCGAATTCTTAGAGCCTTGTATTAAGAACACAGAAGTTCACAAAATAAGGGATTACAAAGGTTCCACCATTCGAAATGGTGGTCTCTCCCAACTGTCTTTAAGCAACAGGACACACACTTAAACAAAAGATAATACAACAAGGTTGATAACCAACATAAACACTACAGCAGAATAATAATAATATTAAGAAGTAGAAGGTGAATTTCCGTTTTTGCCCTTCCTACTATAAGTATTAACAATTGGGGACCTCATATCTCTCCTACTGTGAAGACCACCTTGTCCTCAAGGGGAAAGTCAGGGAATTGGTTTTGAAACTGCTCCAAGGTTTCCCAAGTGTCCTTGTGCTCGGGTAATCTTTGCCCTTCATTTAACAACTCCCGTTCCTCAATACTATCATTCTTTCGATATGCCATCACATCTTTTGGCACCGCGAGCCACTCAAATTCCTTTGTAAGCCAAGGATGATCAGACTGACCATTTTTGTGGCTTTCCACGGTTGGTTTTAATTGCGAGACGTGAAAAATAGGGTGAATTACAGTTTCGAGAGGCAATTTCAATTTGTAGGCAACCTTGTTGATTTGTTCTTCGATCTGGTAGCTTGTCTGTAGGGTTGGATCTTGAGAAACACCCAATCTCTTTCTGCAAACTCATGATTCATTCTCTTTCGGCCCGCATACTTTTTCATTCTTTCTTGGGCCAATGCCAATTGTGTCCTAAGATTGTCCAACACCTGTTGGGTTTTATGCCCTAAAACTTGTAGATAGTGAATGTAACTGTTGACCGGATATTAATGAAATAATATTGATATATTTTTCCATTAATTGTTATTAGTTATTTTATATTTGTCTTTGCCTAAAAATAACCCTAATCCAATAAACTAGACATCCAAGGCTGTAATATGAATCTTGAACTATATGTAGTGACATATGGGATCATTGTTCAAGAAACAACCTAAAGGGTCTATAATATAGGGATAAGACTGGGTGCCTTATCCTGGTGACACTATGGATACGACCCACTTTGTATTTGATACAAACGTTGTGATCCAACGCGTTTGTGTAGGAGACATGCGAGTGGGGGTATCCTATGCAATGAGTTTGCATAAGACCGGACTGCGAAATAGTAACCACTGGTTATAACACTGTTAACTAGTTGGTTTTCTATTCCACTAGGACGACCTAGACAACTTAGTCTTAATCCTGAGTTGATTATGGACTCCTGCTCATGAGAGATTGTCCTTTGATTTGCATGGGTGAGAGTGGCCAATACGCTGACTCAATAAGCCTACCATTTTGAGGAGAAGACCAAATGGGGAGCTGGGAACATAATCGTACAAGATGGAATTCACTCATTTCCAACTTTTGGGGAAGTAGATGAGTGTTCCCTTAAGTGGTTACTCTGAGTCTTGAACAAAGGGTCCTACCCTCTCAATGGCACGAGAGGGTTTTCTGTTTGGTGGTTGGACCACAAACAGGTTGTTCATTAGAGGAGAACTGGTACTTAAGGAAATAGAAGTAACCCAGGGGTAAAACGGTAATTTCCAGCTGGTGTTGCGGACACTCGTGAAGGACTAACTAGTCGATATTGGTCTATATCCGTGGACACAGAAAATATGTTTGCAGTGAGAAGAGTGCAACTGTGAGTCTATAGTGGAATGAACACACAGTTAACGAATATTGATTAATGTGGTTAATGAGTTTGACCAATTAATCTCACATCGTTGGAGCTTCTAATTTGCAGGTCCATTAGGTCCCACTGGTAGCTCATAAAGTAATTTGAGGCAACTAAGTAATAAATGTAAATTGAAAATGTTCAATTTACTAAGGGAAACAAACATAATATATATTGATATATTATTGTGAGAGAAATTAATATTTGAAGAAATTCAAATATAAATTTATAGAAGTTTGAAAGAGTTCAAATAATGAATTAATTAATTTAAGGCCTAAAATCTATTTGGGCGAATTAATTAATTCAAGGCCGAAAATTAAATATGTGATATTTCATTGGTGGTTAATTAATTTAAGAATTCATTAACCGGGAATTAATCAATTATGGAAATAATTAATCACTTAAGGAAGTGATTAATCATTTATGGAAATGATCTAATCACTTATGGAAGTAATTAGTCATTTGTGGAAAAGATTAATCAATTATGGAATTGATTGATCATGATTGATTAAATAAGGAATAAGATTGAATCAATTTTGGAAAAGATTGATTTAATTGAATATTTTATTCATGGCCTCTCTTCTATAAATAGAACACTAGACCTAATTGGTCCATGATACTTTGCTCTTGCTCTTAGACTCTCAAGACAAGACCTAGAATTCTCTCTAGCCTCCCTCTTAGAGAAAGACTCCCACAAGTCTTTTGCCTCCCAGACTTAGAGACATACTGGTGTAACCTTTGTGGTTATTGTGTCATTCAAGAAGGATTTTCCAGGGAAGAAACTTAAAAGGGGGCTGCTGCGTTTTGATCGTTGGAGCATCGTTGGCGAAGAACTGTCAAGTCTACAACGAAGGTTTGTAACGGTTCTTCTCCTTTTCTTTAGAAAAGCATGAAAATAAATTTAGATTTATTTTTCAGCATGTTTAAACTGATTTTCCAGCAACTTTAAAGTATGTTTAAAGTTTGTTTGAGTTTTCGTAACGGTATTTTAATGTTAATTAATATACGGCGTAAGGTCTAATCGATGCGCTTCCGCTGCGTGGGGACTTTTATTCCCTTCAACACCGTCTATCCATCAATTGTTGATCTAGGGTGACGTTTGTTGCTTTCTAGGACCCACAAAACATCAGAAGAGGGGGGCTCGACCATAAACTACTTGGAAGGCGTTCGGTTGATTGACGTTTAATGTGTGGTATTGTACCAATATTTTGTCCATGACAACCATTGTGTCCCACTGCTTAGGCCTTTCTCTACAAAAACATCATAGGTAGGTTTCAAGACATTTATTGATGATTTATGTCTGCCCATCCATTTGTGGACGGTAAGCTGAACTTTTTCAGAGTTGTGTACCCTGTAATTCAAAAGATTCTGTCTATAAATGATTAATAAAGATCTTATCACGATCTGACACTATTGAACGTGAAACCCATGGAGTCTCACAATTTCCTTAGCAAAGATGGTAGCCACCATTTTGGTCGTGTATGAGTGCCCCAGGAAATGGGTGTATTTGCTCAATCTATCCATAACCACCATAATGGAATCTGGCCTGTGAGACTTTGGCAAGCCCTCAACAAAATCCATTGATATATCTTCCCATATTCGTTCATGAATCGGGAGAGGCTGCAACAATTGGGTAGGTGAGAGGGTCATAGTTTTATTACGCTGACAAGTCACACACTCCTCGACATATCTCTTCACTGTCCCCTTCCTTCTCGGTCAATATAATTCAACCATATTTTGTAGAATGGCCACAAATAACAGAGTCATGATATGTATGCAAAACAATAGGTAATAGTTTAGAATTGACAGATAACACTAATCGTCTTTTGTAGAGAAGTGTACCTTGGTGGACCGATAACTTGGGGTGGCTCGAGGGGTCTTACAGCAATTCAGCTACTATCTTATGTAATTTCTGGTCCTCTTGGACTTCCTTATGGGCCATATTCAGATCAAGGATCGTTGGTGCCGTTAAAGTCACTAGTTGAACGGTGGGGGTTATTCTAGTCCTGAACGAAATTGCACCTAAAAATCGTATCCTACAAGCTTGGATACCCTTTTTTGCATGGTACTCCGATTGAATCGTTTGATCCACAAAAAATCAGAGCACTTGTTAGTTAATTCGCACGATAAATCGTTGACCCAACAAATAGGGCCTTCATTTTTGTGTTGTCTTGACGATGGCCATGAGCTCCCTTTGTAGATCAGTTTAGCCTGGGCCTGGACCGACAAGGTATGACTGAAGTAGGCAATGAGTCGTTGTTGCAAGGATGGCACGACACCTAAGCCCGTCCTCGGAGCATCGGTTTCGACAATGAAGGGTTGTGTGAAGTATGGGAGCACTAGAACAGGGAGGGTGACCATCGCCCTCTTAAAATCTTCAAAAGCAGCCTGGGTCACTTCATTCCATTCAAACGCATCTTTCCTAGTCAATTGTGTTAGAGGAAAAGCCTTGGCCCCGTAGTTTTCAACAAAATGTCGATAATATTCTGTCAAGCACAAAAAACCTCAAAGTTCTTACACATTAGTTGGTTGTGGCCACTCAAGCATGGCCCTCACTTTCTCTAGGTCGGCCCCTATGCCTTCTGCAAATACCCAATGGCTGAGATACTCAAAGTGACACTTTTTCATATTAGCATTCAAAAAGTTGTCTTGTATGACATTCAACATTGCCCCCAAAGTGAATGAGATGGGTATCCATGTTTGGGTTGTAAACCGAAATATCATAAATAAAAAATACTAAAACACAATGGCGGAGAAAAGGAAAAAATACTCGGTTCATGAGGGATTGAAATGTGGTTGGAGCGTTGGTGAGGTCGAACGACATTACCATGAATTCACCATAGCCTTCGTGAGTTCTGAATGTCGTCTTTGGAACATCTTCCTCATGTACTCTAATTTGGTGTATCCGTGAAGGGATCAGATTCTACAGTGGAAGCATGTGAATGCAACATGTTTCAATCAATTTTAGAACACACAACAATAATATAGTGTTGGGTTTTATGCCCTAAAACTCGTAGATAGTGAATGTAACCGTTGACCGGATATTAATGAAATAATATTGATATATTTTTCCATTAAATTTTATTAGTTATTTTATATTTGTCTTTGCCAAAAATTAACCCTAATCCAATAAACTAGACATCCTAGGCTGTAATATGAGTCTTGAACTATATGTAGCGACATAGAATCATTGTTCAAGAAACAGCCTAAAGGGTCTATAGTATAGGGATAAGACTGGGTGTCTTATCCTTGTGACACTATGGATACGACCCACTTTGTATTTGATACAAAAGTTATGATCCAACGCGTTCGTGTAGGAGACATACGAGTGGGGGTATCCTATGCAATGAGTTTGCATAAGACCGGACTGCAAAATAGTAACCACTGGTTATAACACCGTTAACTAGTTGGTTTTCTATTTCACTAGGACGACCTAGACAACTTAGTTTTAATGCTGAGTTGATTATGGACTCCTGCTCATGAGGGACTATACTTTGATTTGTATGGGTGAGAGTAGCCAATACGCCGACTCAATATGCCTACCATTTTGGGGACAAGACTGAATGAGGAGTTGGGAACATAATCGTACAAGATGGAATTCACTCCTTCCCGACTTTAGGGAAGCAGATGAGTGTTCCCTTAAGTGGTGACTCCGAGTCTTGAACAAAGGGTCCTACCCTCTCAATGGCACGAGAGGGTTTTCTGTTTGATGGTTGGACCACAAACAGGTTGTTCATTAGAGGAGAACTGGTACTTAAGGAAATAGAAGTAACCCAGGGGTAAAACGGTAATTTGACCCAGCTGGTGTTACGGACACTCGTGAAGGACTAACTAGTCGATATTGATCTATATCCGTGGACACAGAAAATATGTCTGCAGTGAGAAGAGTGCAACTGTGAGTCTATAGTGGAATGCACACACAGTTAACGAATATTGATTAATTTGGTTAATGAGTTTGACCAATTAATCTCACATCGTTGGAGCTTCTGATCTGTAGGTCCATTAGGTCCCACTGGTAGCTCATAAAGTAATTTGAGGCAACTAAGTAATAAATGTAAATTGAAGATGTTCAATTTACTAAGGGAAACAATATAATATATATTGATATATTATTATGAGAGAAATTCATATTTGAAGAAATTCAAATATTAATATAAATTTGAGTCACATTAAATTTATGGAAGTTTGAAAGAGTTCAAATAATGAATTAATTAATTTTACGGCCAAAAATCTATTTGGGCAAATTAATTAATTCAAGGTTGGAAATTAAATATGTAATATTTAATTGGTGGTTAATTAATTAAAGAATTCATTAACCGGGAATTAATCAATTATGGAAATAATTAATCACTTAAGGAAGTGATTAATCATTTATGGAAATGATCTAATCACTTATGGAAGTAATTAGTCATTTATGGAAAAGATTAATCAATTATGGAATTGATTGATCATGGATTTATTAAATAAGGAATAAGATTGAATCAATTTTGGAAAAGATTGATTTAATTGAATATTTTATTCATGACTTATCTTCTATAAATAGAACACTAGACCTAATTGGTTCAGTACTCTCCTCTTGCTCTTAGACTCACAAGACAAGACCTAGAATTCTCTCTAGCCTCCCTCTTAGAGAAAGACTCCCACAAGTCTTTTGCCTCCTAGACTTAGAGACATACCGGTGTAACCTCTGTGGTTATTGTGTCTTTGAAGAAGAAATTTCCAGCGAAGAAATCAAGGAGGGATCGATGCGTTTTCATTCGTTGAAGCGTCGTTGGCGAAGAACGGTCAAGTCTACAACGAAGGTTTGTAACAGTTCTTTCCCTTTTCTTTAGAAAAGCATGAAAATAAATTTAGATTTATTTTTCAGCATGTTTATAGCAATTTTCCAGCAACCTAAAAGTATGTTTAAAGTTTGTTTTGCCTTTTCGTAACGGTATTTTAATGATTAATTAATATACAGCGTAAGGTCCAATCGATGCGCTTCCGCTGCGTAGGGACTTTTATCCCCTTCATATAGGAAAAAGTAAAAACATACAGAATAGTTCTTATGCTTTCTATAGGTTAAGCCTCTAAATCTAAGGGAAGAAAAATCAACTTACTTTTGAAGACTGTCTCCAACGAATTGCAAGCATGAACTTTTCCCTCATGATCTAGAACCAACAATAGTACGTAATACGTACAACAACAAGACACCACCACTAAGGCTTCCCTGCTATCCTCCAGGACAGAGATTGAGATTATGGGATCTCCTTTCTTGAAAGAACAGGGAAAGATTATAAAGAGTGAGAATGAGAATTCTCTGTGTTTTTGGTAAAGAGAATTTTAGGAAGAGAGTTCTTCTTGGGAGGAGATTTTTCACAGAAGCATTAACCAACGAGAATACACATTGTATTCTTTTATCAAGTGAGTGGAAGGGAGTTATATTAACTCTTCACTCACCTGGGATCCCTCTTCCCACTCTCTAGCAGTTATGCAAGAGAGTTTTTAATTATTAATTTAATAATAATTATAATTAATATAGTTAATTAAACCAATTTAATTAATTAAGATATATTATATTAATCAAATTAATATAACCTAAGGTAATAATTTAATTAAATTAAATTAAATCACATTTAACTAAATTAAATTAAATCAATCAATTAATTAAACATCATATATTTAATTAACCTTACATTTGAATATGTACATCTCTCTCATAACCTATAGTTTTAATATGAATCTAATTCACATTAAATTTAACATATAGTTTAACACCCAATTCACATTAAATTTAAATTTGAACTCATTCCAAAAAAAAAAAAAAAACTTCCTATTTAATGAAGTTCTTTATTGAAAAAAAACTTTATATTATAATGTATCAACATACATTATATTAATTGCATCTCATACAATTAACTTAAATTCCCTTATTAATTTTAACAATTCAAATTCTTTCAAAACTAAATGATCTTGATTACCCTTTACGAGCGAGCATGGAGACCTAATGGACCTACATATTAGAAGCTCTAATGATACGAGATTAATTGATTAAATTCATTAACCAAATTAACCAACATTCATTAATTGTGGGTCACTCCACTAAAGACCCATAGTTGCGCTCTTTTCAATGTAGAATATTTTGTGTCCACGGATATTGACCATTAACAGTAAGTAAATCATTCACGAGTGTTCGTAACTTCAGTTGGGCTCTAAGTTACCTCTATCTTCTTACGTACCACCGATCTTCTAATGAACAACTTGCTTATGGTTCAACTAGTAAACAATAGTTTCTATCAGGCCACTGAAAGGGTGGGACCCCTTGTTCAAGTCCCGGAGTCAGCACTTAAGGGATCGAACACTTATCTACTTACCCTACAGTCGGGAAGGAGTGAATTTCATCTTGTGTAGTTATGTTCCCAACTCCCCACTTAGTCTTGTCCCCAAAATGGTAGGCTTATTGAGTCGGTGTCTCGGGCCACTCTCACCCATACAAATCAAAGGACAATCTCTTGCAGACAAGAGTTCATAACACACTCAGGGGCTGTTTGGGGCACTGAGTTGGCTATAATAGCTAAGGGTTATAATAGTCTGGGGATTATAACAGTCTGAGGGGTCGTTTGGCCCACTGTGTTGGTTATAATAGCCCCCGCTATTATAACCAATCCAGTGTTTGGGGCACCAACAAAAATAAGGGGCGGAGTTGGTTATTTTTCCCCCCGTTTTGCTACAGTAACCACTATTCAACTCACCCCAATTATTCTATCCATTCTCTACAGTAACTCTTTACTCTCTTCTTCCATGTGACTCATTGACTTTTCTACCGACGACCGACCGACGACTTTTCCGACGACCACCGACAACTTTTCCGATGACCGCGATCGACTTTCCGGCCACTTTTCCGGCAATCACCGACAACTTTTCCGGCGACTTTTTTTTTTTTTTTTTTTTTTTTTTTAAGAAAATCTTCTTCTCATTTTCATTTCGAAAAATATAAAAAACGAAAATAAAGAAAAAAAAGAGGTAGAAGAAAATGAAAGGAAAAAAGAGGAAAAATTTTCGATCGCCGAAAAATTTGTTGGTGGTCGTCGGAAAAATCATAAAATTTCTAGGGAGAGTTAGATACTTGGTTGTCTTTGTACATATATATAAATATGGAGTTTTATTACATAATTACTTTTGATAATGAAGTATATGAATGTTTACCTTCATCGTACCATATTTTTCATTCCAAATTATACTTATCGTATTTAAGTTTACCGTGATAATAATAATTTTAAAAAAATACTTCTCAAGTTTTTATTTTATGTGATTTCTATTTTATTTGATTCTTTTGATAATAAAGGTAAAATGAGTTTTTAATAAACATTTACCATTTTTATGTTGGAAATACATAAATGAAACAAATATGGTTTTTCTATATGAAATCATAAAATGACTTATTTTGTGAAAAAACCATGACTCTAAACACAAAGAAAATCAACCTTTACTTTAGGTTATTTTTGTTTCCTTTTAAGCTAAACACATAATTTAACCCATGTACCCAAAACTTTTATTTTTTTTACAACTAAACCCTTTTTTATTATTAATATTTGAAATACAAAGTTGTACGAGGAAAATAAACAAAAAAAAAGTCAAGAAAAAAAAACAGTCAGCTTGAAACATAGATTATTTGAACCCATACTAAAATAATTTGCATCCCAAAACACTGCACCCAAAACACAGACTATTTTATCCCAGATTATAATAATCTGCACCCCAAACACAGGTTATTTTATCCCAGACTATAATAATTTGCACCCCAAACACAGACTATTTTATCACAGTCTATAATAATCTGCACCCCAAACACAGACTATTATAACCCCCAGACTATTATAATCCCCCAGCTATTATAACCCCCAGCTATTATAACCAACCCAGCGCCCCAAACAGCCCCTGAGTGTTATAATAGTCTGTGTTTGGGGTGCAGATTATTATAGTCTGGGATAAAATAGTCTGTGTTTGGGGTGCAGTGTTTGGGATGTAGATTCTTTTAGTCTGGGTTAAAATAGTCTATGTTTCAAGTTGACTGTTTTTTTTCCTGACTTTTTTTTGTCTATTTTCCTCATACAAATTTGTACTTCAAATATTTAAAAACAAATTGGGTTTAGTTGTAAAAAAAATAAAGTTTTGGGTATAGGGGTGAAATTATGTGTTTAACTTAAAAGGAAACAAAAATAACCTAAAGTAAGGGTTGATTTTCTTTGTTTTAGAGTCATGGTTTTTTCACAAAATAAGTCAATTTATGATTTCATATAGAAAAACCATATTTGTTTCATTTTTGTATTTCCAACATAAAAATGGTAAATGCTTATTCAAAACTCATTTTACCTTCATTATCAAAAGAATCAAATAAAATAGAAATCACATAAAATAAAAACTTAAGTAGTATTTTTTTTAAATTATTATTATCACGGTAAACTTAAATACGATAAGTATGATTTGGAATGAAAAATATGGTACTTATATAATAAAACTCCATATTTATATATGTTCAAAGACAACCTAGTATCTTCTTTAAAAAAAAAAAGACAACCTAGTATCTAACTCCTTAGAAATTTCTTGATTTTTCTGATGACCACCAACAAATTTTTCAGCGATCGAAAAATTTTTCCCTCTTTTTTCCTTTCATTTCTTCTACCTCTTTTTTTTTTCTTTTCTTCGTTTTTTTATATTTTTCGAAATGAAAATGAGAAGAAAGATTAAAAAAAAATCATCGGAAAAGTCGTCAGTGATCGTCGGAAAGTCGACGCGGTCGTCGGAAAAGTTGTCGGTGGTTATCGAAAAAGTCATCAGCAAAGTCGTCGGCCGGTCGTCGGTAGAAAAGTCCATGGGTCGCATGGAAGAAGAGAGAAGAGAGTTAATATAGAGAATGAATAGAATAATTGGGTGGGTTGAACAGTGGTTACTGTAGCAACACGGAGGGGAAAAATAACCAACTTCACCCCTTATTTTTGTTGATGCCCCAAACACTTAGTGGGTTATAATAGCCCCCACTATTATAACCAACATAGTGGGCCAAACGGCCTCTCAAGATTAAGATTGAGTTACATGGTCATCCTATGAAATAGTAATCTAATTAGTTAACAGTGTTACATCTAATGACTATCATTTCACGGTCCAGTCTTATGCAAACTCATTGCATAAGATACCCCCAATCGCATGTCTCCACATGAACAATTTTGATCAATTCGTTTGTATCAAATACAAAGTGAGTTGTATCCATAGTGTCACTAGGATAAGGTGTTGGGTTTTATGCCCTAAAACTCGTAGATAGTGAATGTAACAGTTGAGCGGATATTAATGAAATAATATTGATATATTTTTCCATTAAATGTTATTAGTTATTTTATATTTGTCTTTGTCTAAAATAACCCTAATCCAATAAACTAGACATCCTAGGCTGTAATATGAGTCTTGAACTATATGTAGCGACATATGGGATCATTGTTCAAGAAACAGCCTAAAGGGTCTATAGTGTAGGGATAAGATTGGGTGCCTTATCTTGGCAACACTATGGATACGACCCACTTTGTATTTGATACAAACGCTATGATCCAACGCGTACGCGTAGGAGACATGCGAGTGGGGGTATCATATGCAATGAGTTTGCATTAGACCGAACTGCGAAATAGTAACCACTGGTTATAACACCGTTAACTAGTTGGTTTTCTATTTCACTAGGATGACCTAGACAACTCAGTCCTAATCCTAAGTTGATTATGGACTCCTGCTCATGAGGGATTGTCCTTTGATTTGTATGGGTGAGAGTGGCCAATGCGCCGACTCAATAAGCATACCATTTTGGGGACAAGACCAAATGGGGAGCTGAGAACATAATCGTACAAGATGGAATTCACTCATTCCCGAATTTAGGGAAGCAAATAAGTGTTCCCTTAAGTGGTGACTCCGAGTCTTGAACAAAGGGCCCTACCCTCTCAATGGCACGAGAGGGTTTTCTGTTTGATGGTTGGACCACAAACAGGTTGTTCATTAGAGGAGAACTGGTGCTTAAAGAAATAGAGTAACCCAGGGCTAAAACGGTAATTTGACCCAACTGGTGTTACGGACACTCGGGAAAGGACTAACTAGTCGATATTGGTATATATCTGTGGACACAAAAAATATGTCTGCAGTGAGAAGAGTGCAACTTTGAGTCTACAGTGGAATGTACACACAGTTAACGAATATTGATTAATTTTGTTAATGAGTTTGACCAATTAATCTCACATCGTTGGAGCTTTTGAACTGCAGGTCCATTAGGTCCCACTGGTAGCTCATAAAGTAATTTGAGGCAACTAAGTAATAAATGTAAATTGAAAGTGTTCAATTTACTAAGGAAACAATATAATATATATTGATATATTATTATGAGAGAAATTAATATTTGAAGAAATTCAAATATTAATATAAATTTGAGTCATATTAAATTTATGGAAGTTTGAAAGAGTTCAAATAATGAATTAATTAATTTTAAGGTCTAAAATCTATTTGGGCAAATTAATTAATTCAATGCCGGAAATTAAATATGTGATATTTAATTGGTGTTTAATTAATTAAAGAATTCATTAACCGGGAATTAATCAATTATGAAAATAATTAATCACTTAAGGAAGTGATTAATCATTTATGGAAATGATCTAATCACTTATGGAAGTAATTAGTCATTTGTGGAAAAGATTAATCAATTATGGAATTGATTGATCTTAGATTGATTAAATAAGGAATAAGATTGAATCACTTTTGGAAAAGATTGATTTAATTGAATATTTTATTCATTGCATCTTTTCTATAAATAGAACACTAGACCTAATTGGTTCAATACTCTCCTCTTGCCCTTAGACTCACAAGACAAGACCCTAGAATTCTTTCTAGCATCCCTCTTAGAGAAAGTCTCCCACAAGTCTTTTGCCTCATAGACTTAGAGACATACCGGTGTAACCTCTGTGGTTATTGTGTCTTTGAAAAAGAATTTTCCAGCGAAGAAACTACAAGGAGGCTGCTGCGTTTTCGTTCGTTGAAGCGTCGTTGGCAAAGAACGGTCAAGTCTACAACGAAGGTTTGTAACGGTTCTTTCCCTATTCTTTAGAAAAGCATTAAAAATAAATTAGATTTAATTTTCAAGCATGTTTATAGCAATATCCAGCAACTTTAAAGCATGTTTAAAATTTATTTTGCCTTTTCGTAACGGTATTTTAATGTTAATTAATATACGGTGTAAGGTCCAATCGATGTGCTTCCGCTGCGTAGGGGCTTTTATCCCCCTCATAAGGTACCTAGCCTCATTCTCATACTATATGTTGGGGTTGGTGCCCTAAAACTCGTCGATAATGAATGAAACAAATAGTTATATACTTGTTCGATAAAGTCGTTATTGAGTTCTTGTTCACTCAAGTTATTAAATGAGTGAATTGCATGTTAAATAACCTCTCTTAAATACACCTTGAATAGTAAATCTAATAAACTAAAACTGACTAAAAATATCAACATAATAACTAAAACTACTAAAAATATCAACATAATAACTAAAATTGTTACAACACAGTAAATAAAGATTTACATCACAGCAAACCAACTTTACTAATATATCTATTAATAATTAGTACCACCCATCTCATTTGGGAATGTAAAATCCCGAGAGAAGGGTGGATGTGGTTTTTTCCTAAATCTCTAAACATTTTTTTCTTTGTGTAGGAAAAGGGTGGACGACTAAAGACTACTAGAGCTGGATGGAGGCTAAGAATTGCAAAAGGAGCTATTATTATGGGGTAGACATTGGAATCTCCGTAACATAATTTCAGATCACAACCAAAAGAGAGCATCAAAGATGTTATTTATTGGCTCAAACATAAATGATCGGGAAGACTCTTACCTCAAGTCTTAGCCATCGAAAAAACCAAGGAGCCTTGCGAGTTAGGTTCCTCGGGAGAATCCTAAGTCGAACTGCTGGAAATTAAACTCTAATGCCACCTGGAACGAGAACTTGGGGCGAGGAGGGATAGGTTGGGTGGTGCATGACTTGGAAGGATCTGTGGTCTGTTTCGAAATGCAGCAAATCACAAGAAAATGGGTCATCAAAACATTGGAGGTGAAAGCAATGCTAATGGGTTTAAAGAAAATTTTGGATACCTGTAGAAGACGATCCATTCCCTTGGTAGTTGAATCAGACGCGTTGGAAGTCGTGAAATATGAGGTTGGTTTCAATTATATCCCAAAACTTTGAAAAGTTTCATTTCAACATTTGAAGTTTGTTTTAAAATGATCCTTGAAGTTTGAAGGTTCCTTTTTTTTGTTAAATTCATGGATGGAAAATGATATGTTTGCATATGTATTATTGTTTATGCGAACAAATTTGAACACAATACATGAAAAAGAAAGGAAAAAAATACATTTTCAATCCTTGAGGTTTGGGTTAAGTTTCATTTTGGTCTCTGAGTTTTCAAACTCAACAATTTAGCCTCTGAAGTTTGGTTTTAGTTTCATTTTGGTCCCTCCATTCATTTTTCTGTTAAAAACTAACGGCTTGCTAACAATTTTTTTATTAAAAAAATTGTTTTTAAATTTTTTTTAAATATAAATATATTAAAATAATAAAAATATTATTATTTTATATTATTTTTATTTATTTCTCCTTCTTCTTCTTCAACACACCAAGTCGACGCCGGTGACGACTTTTTTTTTTTTTTTTAATTTTTCTCTCCTATTTTCTTCTTCTTCCCTCTCATCCCGGGCAATTGGGCTTTATGGGCCCTTTTGATATTTCATTTGTAAAAAGGGGCTCTTTTTTAAAATCTCTTATTTGGGGACTCTTTGGGCTGCGAAAATACTATTTTGCCCTTTTCTCACTCCCTCTCACGCTCTCAAAGGTCTCTCCCTCTTCTTATCCTATTTTGCCCTTTTCTCACTCCCTCTCACGCTCTCAAAGGTCTCTCCCTCTTCTTATCCCTCTCAAGCTCGACATAAACGATTGTCCAAGAATTCAATGAATCCCAATCGAATTTTGACAAATAATCATGCAACCACGGACTAAATTCGGCCAAAATTAATGAATCCTGACCGAATTTAGTAAATCCCGGTCGAAAATGACCGGGATTCATGCATTTCCGGTCGAATTTTGGCCGGAAATCATGCAAATCTGGCCCAAAGGATGAATCCCGACCGGAAATAATGAATCTCGACCGGGATTCATGCATTCCCGGCCGAATTTTGGCCGAGATTCATGCATTCCCGGCCGAATTTTGGCCGGGAATGCAAGGATTCATCTTTTTTTTTTTAATTAATAATTAAGCGGCAGTGGCGCCTCATCCTCCTCTTCTTTTCTTTTTTTTTAATTAGCAGCAGCTTCATCTTTTTTTTTTTAATTGAAGAGGGGCGCTTCTTATTTTGAATTGAAGAGGAGCTAAAATTGTCTTTTTACACCTCCCAATTAAGTGAATTTCAAAATGGGGCCCATTTTTACAAAACAACACTGAAAAGGGCCCCTAAGTCCCAATTACCCTCTCATCCCTTCTTCTCCTTCCCTCCTCCCCCTTCCTTTTTTCTTTACTGTTTAAAAAAAACGAAGGGGTTTTCCCCCTTCATTCCAGATCTGGAACGAGCCCTGGGATCGTTCCAAATTTGGAACAAATAGAGAAAACCCCATTCGTTTCAGTTCGAATCGGTAGCGAATAAACCCGCAAACACCCAAACAGCAAACTCACAAACACCTAGACAGCAAACCCACGAACACGAAGAAGACGGCACCCACGCGAACGAAGAAGACGACATCGAATAAACCCACGCGAGCGAAGAAGATGACACCCACACAAACGAAGAAGACAAAAGAAAATAAACCCATGCGAACAAAGAAGACGACACCCACACGAACGAAGAGGACGACAACGAATAGCCCAAATGGCACCCACGTGAACACCCAGACGACAACGAACAATCCAGACAGTACCCATGCGAACGAAGAAGACGAAGACGAAGGCTCTGGTTTTGAAGGCTTGTTCGGATAAGACCAAGACGAAGTGGGTTTTGAAGGCTCGAGAAGGAAGTGTTGAGAGGGAAGATGAAGTGGTCGCTGGCGAGCTGTCGCCGGTCGTCGGCGAGTGGTGGTCGACAGTGACAGTGGCTGTCATTGGTGAGTTGAGATTAGGGTTTATGGTGAAGAAGAAGATTAAGGAAAAATATGGAAGAAGAAAAAGAAAAAAAGAAAAAAGAAAAAGAAAAAATAGTTTTTTTATTGATTTAATATTATTTTTTATTTTTGAAATTAAAAAAAATTATTTTTTAAATAAAAATAAATGTCACGTCAGCATTCCGTTAAAATCTAACAAAAAAAAAAAAAGGGATGAAGTGACCAAAACGAAACTAAAACCAAACTTCAAGTGCTAAATTGTTGAGTTTGAAAACTTAAAGGATTAAAATGAAACCTAATTCAAACCTCAGAGACTAAAAATGTATTTTTCAAAAAAAAAAAAAAAAGACACATACAAAAATGTTATTTTCCGCTAATGAATTTAACGAAAAAAAACCAAGCGCCATTTAGATACAAATTTCAAACTTCATGGGATTAAAATGAAACTTTTGAAAGTTTTGAATCTAATTGAAACCAACTCGAGATTTGGGGATATTGTTTCTAATAATTTAACCAATAAAATAATATATCATCAAATGACTGTTAAATACCTTTTAAAAAATGACTATTAAAAATGACTATTAAATACTAAATGGAAGGAGCACATAGAACCTAGTATTAGAGATTTTTCCTCCAACCATGAAGCAGTAAGATATCAAACCCCATGTGTACTCAAAAAAAAGAAAAAAAAAATCAAACCCCATAGTTTTTCAATGATTACAAATATCCAATTTTTTGAAGCAGAAAATATTTGTTAAAATATACATTTGAAGATGAAGCTACCAACAATCCATTAGTCCAATGAAAGTTATCAAAAATAAAAAAATAAAAATAAATAAATAAATTAGTCCAATGAAATAAATTGATTGTGGCGTTGGTGGGTTTGGTTTGGTTTGGGCTATTGCTTTTTGTACATTGATAACAGCTTTTGTTTCAAAGATGATTGATTTTAGGCTGCTTTAGAGGGGAAGTGGAAGGGAAGCTTTCATATAAATTATAAAAGTGACTTAGAAGTAGGGAAGGAGGAGAGCAAAGCAAAGCAAAGCAAGCAGTGGTCATCGTTATCGTTGTGGCATCCTTTCCCAATAATGGAGTTTTGATTTTTCCTTTTTTCAGAAAAATCTTAGATTTGTTGTCATCCAAACAGGGAATATGGATAGTGCATTAATGTCCAGTGGAGTGGAAGCTTCTTTGACTCTCTCAAAGCGCATTTTAACTTTTTCTTTTCAATATAAAAAAGGGGGATTTGGAAAAAGTAAAGCAAAGGTGGTGGTGGGAGTGGTGGTGGTAATTGTATTCATTTCTGAATGACACTGATCAATGATATCAAAAGCAGAGGCCCAAAGGTGCGATGTGAACAGAGATTCTAATGCTCATTCGCATTCGGATTCCACCATCAACTAGCAACAGAAACAGCAGCAGCAGCTCATTCTCATCACCACCTTATTCTTTCTCAGGATTTTTCACAATCCCACCTTGCATTTTCATTCATTCTCAATGCTTTGTGGGGCCCTTGCCCTTGCCCTTGCACTAGCCCCCCTCTTCAGATTTTTCCTATTATCATTGAGTTCCCCATGATTAGATTAGTTTATTTATTTATTTAACAATGTCTCCTGCTGGTTCTGCATCTCTAGCGTGATCCATTCTTTCTTTTCTTGCAGCATTTGCAGCCTCAGAAGCCATGCCTGATATTAGTAAGCAAACCCTCCCCAACTTCTCCATTTTTCTTTTGTTTATCATATTCTTCTCTCTCTTTTCCCCTTTACTTCGCTTCACAGCATGTCCCTTTTTGCATCCCTCCACATCTTCCTTTTGTTCCTGGAATAAAGGGAAGATGGATGGAACAGAAAAAACCAACAACAAACTTTGGGGACTGTTCACTCGTAACTTTTACTTGACAATGTTTTGCTTATATGTTTTTCTTTTCTCTTATATATACATCCATATGGGGAAAAAAAAGGAGAAACAAGTACCTGGCAACATGAAACTTGAGATGTTTCCACTCATGTATATGATAATTTGAATTGTGATATCTCCTCTATATTGAAAACATTGCCTCTCCTTTCCTCTTCATTTACTTTAAATGTATTGGTTTTTATCTGTGTACTTTGTAATCTTTTCATACTCATATTTCTTTACTCTTTCTGTTCTGTTAATTTTAATGTTCTTCAAACCAGGAGGAGGCAAGAGATCTTCCTGTCTATTATTCTGTGAAGAAGGGGATACTCCCATGTCTTCAATGTTCTGTAGATGGAATCCTTTAAGACTGATCCTTCAGGGTCTGCTGTTGTCCTCATTATTGAGGTTGAATTTTGCATCCACGGATCCTGATGTGGAAGGTATGCTCAAACTCTAATTAGCAAGAAAACTCTTCATTTGTTTTTTCAAAAAATCTTTTCATTATTCCTCTTATCAGTTTCTAGTATTCCAAAGCATATTGATCGATATCAAATAGTGGCACTATTCACCCTAAGATAGATCTTGCTCTTCATTTGAAGAGTAGGAATAATATTAATATCATTAGATTATGTTCATTAGGAAAGAACCTGGTCTGGTCTTGCAAAGTTTCTCATGTTTTGGGTCTTTATATTACTTACTTTGATATTACTTTCTACATGTGTAGGAGAAGCTTTGGTAGACTTGTTAGGGGCACTAAATGATTCCAATCATCACATAACTGATTGGAATTATCATTTTGTTAGCCCTTGCTTTAGTTGGTCGCATATTGCCTGCCGAAATGGAAATGTCATATCCTTGTAAGTCCTTTTAGCTTTGGGAGCATGTATAACAATAATACAAAAGATAGAGTCGATTTTACTGGTTTCTTTTTTCTTTTTCTGTTGGCCTTGCCTTTGATTTTGTAACCTTCATCAGAATTTGACCTTCTTTTTGCAGTAATAGATTTAGTTTTTGAACATGTTCCAATTGCAGGAGCTTGGGTTCAGCAGGATTTTCAGGATCACTTTCTCATTCAATTACCAAACTGAAATTTTTGGCCAGCCTGTAAGCTGTTCCTGTTCCTTCTGCATATTACTGTATTTTTTTAATTATTATTAGGCAGTTCTGTAGAAAATGTTATATAATAGAATCTAGAGTAGAATTTCTTCTGAAAAGAAAAAAAAGAAAAACAGAATCTAGGGTGGATTTTGTTTAGCTCGCTTAGAACTTCAGTCAGGAAACTGATTGAGTTTTCTAGCAAAGAATTTAACTTTCCATTTGTCTTCTTTTTTGTTATTCCATCTTATTTTGGTTTTATCTTGAATCTATTCTTCCACTTCAATAATCTGATATGAAAGGCCTGTTCTTAAACCTTTTTCTGTCATTCAAGAACAAAAGAAATATTCTGTAGAGAACATTTGCTCCCAGTATGCCCTAAACTAGTTTTACTTCTTGGAATGATAATATTCCACTGAACTTCACTGTTGGGGTAAATATATTGTTAAGCAAACCATTCACTCTGTCTCTGTTACTGCTAGCAATCTTCCAGCCACTATCTTAAATTATAAACTTGCAGTTATGTTGCTTGTTCAATTTTAGTTTTCATTTCAAAACTATAAAAAGACGACGAATTTAGTCTGTTGATACTTTTACCCCTTTGATGAATCCATGAATTGTATTGATTCTCGTAAAGTATGACAAATTATCAAGTTAAATGTTGTGTTGCGTCCACAAGACAGATTTTTTGGAAGGTTTCAAATCGTCATTACTCTTTTCCCAATCCCTCCTCATATGGTTGCTAGCGTACAAAACTGGCTTGTTAATGTGATGTTTGCACTACTTCATGCAGGGATTTGCAGAATAATAATATAGCAGGTGTTCTACCAGATTATCTAGCTAACATGACCCACCTACAAAATTTGAATCTTGCTAATAATAACTTCAATGGCCCTATACCTGCAGCTTGGGGTCAACTTGTTGGTCTAAAGCATCTGTAAGGCTATGTTTTCCCCTTGTTTCTTAAAGCCTATTCCATTCTTAGATTCACAAATATCAAAGATTTGGGTTGGATTTGATCCATTTCCAGACCCACGTCATTTGGGTTGAAAGTTTTCTAACCCAAATAGTTGGGTTGGGTGAACCAGACATCTTTATCCAACCCAGATCAATCCATGCATGGACTGATTAACCTTAGAGGATTATTGTAATTAACTTCACCTTTTTTCCTCCATTCTTATAATCTAGTCACTTGCCTGACCCTTGATTTTCTTACACTCTTCCCCCAAATGCTGATGGCAGGGATCTTTCAGATAACAACTTAACAGGAGAAGTTCCAGCACAATTCTTTTCAATTCCAATGTTCAAGTAAATATACTCATTCAAGATCTTTTTTATCGCACGTTTAACAATTAAGGATAATGTATTATTTTTCTAAATCTTACATGGTTCACTTTTTGGCCCAACTATGAGTTAAGTCCTCATTACCTTTTTCTGCTTGAATTATAGGAAACAGACTATAATAGTCAGTGTCCTTTACATATCTATCTGGTGATGAGAATATGAAGATCCATTATATATATATATATATATATATATATATATATATATATATATTTTGTTCTTATTGAAATGTCAGTGAATTGCAAACTTTCATCTTTTAAAGTACTAGCTTTTCTATATTGACTTCTAATCTTTTTTCCTATTAAGGTTTAATATTATTAATAAATTGAAATAAGATGCTCTACAATAGAAGTATATGCATGAGTTTTTCTGCATCACTTTGGTACAAATCCTACTGAAGAACTTGCAAGCCATATACTCAATCCAATGTGTCAGAGATGGTCATTTACTTATGTTGGATCGGAAACATTCTTTCCAGCTTTTCAGGAACTGGTTTAAATTGTGGCTTTAGGTTGGATAAACCCTGTGTTTCGACTTCTCCCCATCGAGGTTGGTTTTATATATATATCGTGTTATTGCACCAGTAGTTTATTATATGAATTATTCAGTGTCAGCCTCATCTTTGTATTTTGGCAGCTTCTGTAAAGAATTCAAAGTTTGGGGTAGTGGCAAGTACTGCAAGTTGTGGGGGATTCATACTTCTGTCAATTGGTGCCTTCTTCGCTTATAGATGCTTCTACATGCATAAGCTTAAGGATTCTAAGTTTGTTGATGTTGCTGGTAAAGTTTTGCTTAACATACCAATCCTTTTTTAGTGTTTCCCATCTTATTAATAACTGGTTAAGGCAGTGTACTCTCGACTTAAAGGCTGAAGGTTTGTATCTCCGTCTTCACATGTTGAACTCAAAAAGGGAAAAAAAAAAATCTCTCGTGGGAAAGGAAAACTCTTATCATCGGATTCGAATTTCCATCATCATTTATATTTGCTTCACACTCAAGGATAAAACAATGTGATCTCCAACTAAAACACTGGAAGTTCTACATCTATAATTAGAGGATGATGGGAAAGATGGATAGTTATAGGATGCATTCTTTACAATGGTTCAACATCCTCAGAAAAGTATATTGGCATGCGTTCTTGTGAAATTAACATCATCTGTTTTGTATTAGGTGAAGATGAATGCAAACTTTGCTTTGGGCAAATCAGAAGATTTTCGTTGCGGGAAATTCAACTCGCTACCGATAACTTTAATGAAACAAACATTATTGGCCAAGGAGGCTTTGGAAAAGTTTATAAAGGCATCCTCTCAGATGCCTCCAAGGTGGCTGTGAAACGGTTAACAGACTACAATAGTCCTGGTGGGGAGGCTGCATTCCTAAGAGAAGTTCATTTAATAAGTGTTGCGGTGCATAGAAATCTTCTCCGGTTGATCGGATTCTGCACAACCACATCTGAGAGAATCCTTGTTTATCCATTCATGCAGAATCTCAGTGTAGCGCATCGCTTGAGAGGTAATAACTTAATTTTTCGTGCAAGCTTGATATTCTAGTCTATCATTTATGCAACCAAGCATCAAGAAGGGAATTCTAACCCCCTATTTATAGAAGATTTAAGCCCACTCACGAAGTAAACTAGCTTACCAACGAACTAAAACAAATTCAAACTGAGAATTTCCAAACTCCTAAATATACTACATCAATCATTCTCTAGTTCTACATGGGTTATTTGCTCTTTTCATCAGCTGGCCTTAATTGCAAGAAGCTTTTGTTGTGAATCGGGCGGTTTTGTTTGTTTGGGAATCAAATGGGACAAGGCCATTAAAAGAAAAAACACCTCAACCTGACATAAAACACTTGAAATGGTCAAGTCCCTAGTCTCTGAGTCCAACAAACTGGTTCTCAGAGTACCTTCTTCCCTGTCGAGTGAAGTTCATTACAATTTCTTAAATCAGAATAATTAAAATAAAGAGACGAAAGCCAATTCGAGCAAAGCTCAGTGGATAAGACACCAATTATCATCTCAAAGGTCAATAGTTCCATCTCCCATCCTGCAATTGTTGAACTCGAAAAAAAAATTAAAGAGACAAAATAGCAGGAGGTGAACAATGAATGCTGACTGAAAATTAACTCCTGCTTTTTATCTATTTCTTCAATTGATTTCTCATAGGTTGATCAAGCTTTATAGATTGACACGGCCATTAAAAATGCTGTAGATTTAAAACCTGGAGAAAGAAGCTTGGACTGGGCCACGAGGAAACGGATTGCTTTTGGTGCAGCACATGGTTTGGAGTACTTGCATGAGCATTGTAATCCTAAGATCATTCATCGTGATCTAAAGGCTGCAAATATCTTATTAGATGATGACTTTGAAGCTGTTCTTGGAGATTTTGGGCTGGCAAAGCTAGTTGATACTAAAGCGACTCATATTACTACTCAAGTCCGTGGTACAATGGGTCACATTGCCCCAGAATACTTGTCCACGGGAAAGTCGTCTGAAAAGACGGATGTTTTCGGATATGGTATAACTCTTCTTGAACTTGTCACTGGTCAGCGAGCAATAGATTTCTCCCGCCTCGAAGAGGAGGAAGACGTTCTTCTACTTGATCATGTAAGATTTTTGTCTATAAATTTCACATTTATGACTTTGGTTTATGAGATAAATGTCAGAAGTCCTTTTGTGATATGCTGAAATATAAAGTGAAGTATGTTTCTCTGAACTGAACAGATAAAGAAGTTGCAGAGGGAGAGTAGGCTTGAAGATGTTGTGGACAAAAACTTAAAGAGCTACAACGAAAAGGAAGTCGAAAACATAGTTCAGGTGGCATTGCTTTGCACTCAAAGTTCGCCAGAGGACCGGCCGACGATGGCGGAAGTTGTGAATCTACTACATGGAGAAGGGCTGGCAGATAGGTGGGCAGAGTGGATGCAGCTTGAAGAGGTAAGAGATCAGGAAGTGTCCCTCTTGTGTCACCAGTTTGTTTGGGGTGAAGAGTCAAGCCATGATCAAGAAGCCATTCAGTTGTCTAAAGCCAGATAGAAAGAAATCATTCACATTCTCCAATTTTGAAACCAAGCTGTTAGGACAAGTCAAGTCATAATTTACTCTGAATCTGAAATGGTAATCAAAGTAGTTCTGCTGTATATAATGTTGTTGGGGAACCTAGGACTGAGTAGCTTTGTGCTGTGTAAATCTGTTGTCTGTCTCAGTGTTGGCTGCATGTCTGTCTGTAAAACTAGAGCAGATGGACATGTGGTTGTGATGGCAAAAGCTTTAGGTTACTATATATATGGTGAGCTTTTGAGGCTGCTAAAAGTAGCCAGTTGCTGTTTCTATACATACAATACTTGTTTGTATTTGTTTGCAAGACTTGTTTCAATTATATATGAAGGAAAAAAGTCTACATAATTGCATTTTGAACTGTATAGATTAAGAGTTTTTGAGTTATATTTTGTTTGTTACCTATGAAAGAGGCATGTGGTGAGTTTTTAAGTGGCAAGCTCTAGGGATTCTAATGAGATCTTGATGCTTAAATTTGATTGAGTCTGAGAATTGAAAAACAATTGTAAATCCTTCTCAACTAGGCTTATGAGCACAAAGATGCATCAATAAATTTAACAAAAATATTAGGATCATCACATGACTAGAAGTCCTTGCTAATGAAACAACCAACATGGTAGAAATGTCAATATAAGCATAGTTGAGTAGTTAAAATATTTTCATCTAAAAAGTTGTAGGTTTGAATCTTCATCATAGTATTTGTAGGGGTGGAAGGACGAACTATCAACATTTGGACTAGTATCAAGTGCTTTTAGTTCTTCTAATTTGAGTTTAACAATAACTATAAAAATATTTAGGAAGAGAACAAAAGTTATGCTCGGAAAACATAAATCTTTGGACAAGTTCTTGATAATATAAAATAGAATATCAATCAATTTGATGGAAACAATAACTAACTAATAGTAATAGTATATTGGAAATCAAAACTATAATGAAATATTGTTCATCATTTGAAACATTTTTTAAATTGCAAGAGTATTTTTGAAACTTTTTAAAGTTCAAGGATATTTTTGAAATAAATCTTATAGTTCAAGGGTATTTTTTATAATTTCACAAAAAATCTATGAAACCTCAATTAAGGTAATTTTATCTCCCATCAATAACTCAAGTATAATTATTTTTTAACTTGTTATTCACACATAGAATAATTATTAAATTAGATTGATTTGAACAATGGTCAAATGTCATGTCAATAATTCTTTTAACAAGAACCGTTAAGGATTAAAAAAGAATAAAAATAAATTCTTCTTTCAAAGTTTTTGCAAGAATCAAATGAATAATGCACTTGTCAAGGGAACCTAGCTAAGTAGACAAGATATCTACTATTATTTAAAATGACGATGAAAGAAAGTAAAAGTAAAAAATAAAAAATAAAAATAAAAAAATCCAAAATAAATAAATAAATAAAAATGATTGTGTATTTTTGTAGGAGAAAAAATAGTAGTGTATTTGTTATGCAATAATTCGATCCTAGGTAGCCTGTCAAGGAACGAAAATGAAAAGATAAAAATCACAAAAAACCTATAAAATTGGACTGAACTGAGTTTATTCAATTTCCTTAAATTAAGAATTGATAATTAATTTACACAAGCATGAGAGTAATGTTTAGGGTGTGTTTGGTTTAACTTTTCAAGTGTTTAATTTTGAAAAAAAAATCATTTTGAAAAAATTTATAGTGTTTGGCAACCACTAAAAATGACTTATTAAAAAATGAGATTGATAAATAAATCATTTTGAGAGAAACACTTGAAACCAACTTTTTTTTAAAAGAGTCTTGGTATACAAGAACTTGGATATAAAAACACATGTGAAAAATGCAACCAAACATATGAGTGTTTAAATTCTAAACATTTTTATACAAAATGTTTTTTAAAAAATGCATTCTTGAAAAACATTTAAATTAGAATGTATTCCAAACGGACCCTTAGTATTTTGGTTAAAAATCACTACTTTCGTTGAAATAACAATTCAATTCAAAAACTTTGATTGGTAACAATTTAGTTCATGTACTTTCAATTTTGTAACGATTTAGGCCTTGTTTGATAACCATTTGGTTGTTGGTTTTTTGTTTTTAAAAATTAAGCTATACGTCAAATTCAACCTATAAGTTTCTTTGTTTTAGTATCAATCTTCTTTCTTCTTTTCAAAAATCAAGTCCAATTTTGAAAATAATAATAAAAAAAAGTAGTTTTCAAAAACTTGTTTTTATTTTTAGAATTTGGGTAGGAATTCAAATGGATGAAAGTGGGAATTTAGGAAAACAAGCATAATTTTCAAAAACCAAAAACAAAAAAACCAAATGGTTATCTAACGGGATCTTAGTTTCTCTAATTTCAATTTCATAACGATTTAGTTTTTGTATTTTCAATTTTGTAACAACTTAGTCCCTAAACTTTAATAAGCAACAATTTAGTCCTTATACTTTCAAAATTATAATGATTTAGTTCCTAGGTCAAAATTTAATGAAAAATATTAATAAACTAATTTGGGTTGAAGTCAATATGTTTATAAGCTACCAAGTTTAATCATTAAGGCCCCGTTGTTTTTTGTTTTTGAAAATTAAGTTTTTTTTCCTTCAATTTTCTTACCATGGTTTTCATCCTTGCTAAGGACACATTTTAATTCCTAACCAAATTCCAAAATCAAAAACAAGTTTTTTGAAAACTACTTTTTTATTTTTAGTTTTCAAAATTTAGCTTGGTTTTTGAAAACATAGAAAAAAGTTTATAATAAAACTAAGAAATTTAATGGTTGAAGTTTAAAAGTTTCTATATAAAAAAATAAATAAATAATGGTCGAAGTTGTGTTTTTAAGCTTAATTTTCAAAAACCATAAACCAAAAACCAAATAGTTATGGGTCTAAATAATTAAAATTAACATTTAATTTTGATGACTTTTTTGGGCAAAATGCACTTTTGGTCCCCAAAGTTTGGAGTTGATGTCTATTTGGTCTCTGAAGTTTCAAAACATATACTTTAGTCCTCCAGGTTTGTAAAATCATTCTAAATGGTCCCTGACTTAACTTTAACTTAACGAAATGCTGACTGGACCATTATGTGTTGACGTGGATATGATGACAAGGCTACCTCATTTGCTCACTAGGCACATCAATTAAAAAAATAAAATAAAAAACTAAACCCTTAAAAAAAAAGTAAAAAACCTGAGATGGGTTCTGGTAAAAAAAGGCACAACCAATTTCATTCTACATGTGCTTGCCAAGCCACATCCCACCGCTAGATATTTGGGTTGAAGCTCAAATTCTTGAGATTCTCATCATCGTCAACAACCAATTTCCTCAGCCTAGGAAAGTTTGGAAGGGATTTCCAGAGGTCCAGTAACAATCTGTACCAAGACGTCAAATTAACAGAGTTCACGAACTTATATTTGCCGTTGCTAGAGACGATGGTGGTTCCATTCAATGTTTGATTCGGCAAAATGGTGTTGGTGGGAAATTGGAAGCTCTCCCATGTGGCGTAAATCAAATCACCATTGTCGCGAAGGATTAATCGGGTCGAATTTGGATTCCCAGAAACAGTGGAAGGCCAGAGATTGCGGCCGGTGCCGTTGTCGAGACGGAGTTAGCCGGTGGCCGTGATGGACAAAGCCACCGAGCGGTTGACCAAAGAAAGAAGATTGGCAGACCAAACGACGGTGTCTGTTGAGATGTTGAAGTACCAAACGGAGAAGACAAAGAGATTGGAGTTGTTTGGTAGTGGCCGGAAGCCGACGGCGAAGAGGGAGTTGGGGGAGAAGAGAATGAGATTTTGGGATGGCCGCCATGGGGAATGGGAGATTGAGAAGGTGGAGAAGTTGCGGGGCTTGGGTGGCGGAGGTGATTGGGCGGCGGCCGGAGATGTGAAGAAGAAGATGAAGACGATGGCGGCGAAAGACATGATCATTTTTTTAACCTTTTTTAACCAAAACCGATCTCAAGTTTTTAACTTTTTTTTTTTTTTTAAGAGTTTAGTTTTTTATTTTATTTTTTTAATTGATGTGTCTAGTAAGCAAATGAGGTGGCACTTAATGGTCCAATCAGCATTCCTTTGAGTTAAAGTTAAGTTAATGACCATTTAGAATGATTTTACAAACCTGGAGGACTAGAAACGTATGTTTTGAAACTTCAACAACCAAATAGACATCAACTCCAAACATCGGGACCAAAAGTGCATTTTGCGTTTTTTTTTTTTTTTTTTCTTTTCATAAAGATTAAATTGTTACAAATTTGTATTAATTAGTTACAAAATTGAAAATATTACATCAAAAAGTGATTTTTAACCTAGTACTTCCATTTCCAAAAAATCGAAGCTCTGTATTTTGATATCAATCACAATCAGTAATCACCGTTTCTCAGAGAAATGAGGAACCCCAATTTGGAAAAGAAGAAAAATGGAAGCAGAAGTGCATGATCAGGCAACGCAGTCCGAGTTCAGTTGCCAGATTTTTGAATTTTGATTTGATTCGAGCGAGCCTCCCTAGGGTTCATCTTCATTATTGATTCTTTGGCCACTGCAGTCTAATGGGGAGGAGCGTATCAAGGTCGCCGTCGTACACTCACCGGGGAAATTCCTATCGCCATAGTCGGAGAAGCAGAAGGGACCGAAGTCCTTCCCCCTATTATTCCAATTCCCATTCCAGGTTTTCTTCCTTCCAACTCAATCCTTCGCTTCTTACTCTCTTCTCTGATTATATGCGCTTTTGCTTTCCAATTATCTATTTCTCCATCTTGTTACAGGAGACGAAGCCGTTCCACTTCCCTTCGCCGCCGTCGAACTCGTTCGCCCTCCTATCGACGTCGTAAAACTCGCTCTCCCACTCCACGAAGACGCCGGCGACACAGAAGTAGGTCTTCCTCGTTTTCTCCTTCCCCCAAATCGCGTAGTTCCAGTCCCAGTCCCAGTCGGGCATCTACTGATCGGAAAAATTCAATCGAGAAGCTCAAGAAAGAGGAAGAAGAGAAGAAAAGGTATTTACCTTATACCCTTTTCCTTAACTTGGATGTTTAGACCGACAATTCATATCCCAGTTATGATGTCGTAATTCCAAATTGGTATTTTTCTTTGGAGTCGCACCATCGGCGTTTACCTATTGAAACGTGCAAATGTCTTGAATGTGATGTGACTGTACATGGTTTATGTAAGCAGTTGAACAAACGGCTAGAAGATCGTCAGTTAAATCAAACAAAATATGAGTCAGCTTATGGTAGTTAGTTCTCTAACGGCTAAGAACTGTATATAAAGAGGAAGCTGGTGCAGTTAGAGATGAGTTCTGACGCTTTCTTTCTTGTACTTCTTGGTTCTGATTTGGCTGATCGTCTTGTAACTCTCCTTCATTAATAAAACTTCGAAGCTGCTGGTTCAAAGAGGATGTAAGCATACTTCCGAAGCACTATCATTCCTTGTGCATTTGTCTTCTCTATTTTTACTGTCTTGGCTATAAGCTTTGTGCGTATATCTCGGGCTAGGTACTGGTGCAGTGTTAAAGAAACCAACTTCTTGAACTGTAACAGTATAGTACTATTTTGTTCATTGAAAAAGTGCAAAACACTCTTGAATGAGATGTTGAATATAGGAAAAAGTGACAAACTTTGAACTTAGACTTTTGATTTTGTTTTTACTGTCCTCCTGAATGAGATGTTGGCTCTTTGAATTGACATTTAGCACTCCTTCTACCAGGCGTGAGGCAGAGTTGAAAAAGTTGGAAGAAGATGCAGCTAGGAGGATGGAAGAATTAATTCAGAAGAAGGTTGAAGAAAGGTTAAACTCTGAAGAGACTAAATTAGAAATACAGAGGCGAATAGAGGAAGGTCGTAAGAAGTTGTTTGATGATGTTGATCTCCAACTTGAGAAAGAGAAAGAAGCAGCCCTTACTGCTGCAAGACAGAAAGAAGTAAGCGTTTTCTTTCCTATTCTTTTTGCTACCTTTTATGTTTATAAGTTTATAACAACTCCAAATGCACATTGATAGTCATCGCATGTATTAGTAGAGCAATTACTTTGAATCAACAAGTTTGAGGAATGTGTTGTTTGCAACTGGTAATTATATACACTATGTCAATTTAAGCACTCAGTATTTTCTTCTGACTTCTATTTACATTATTACGTCTCAATGTCCTTTTGTAGCTGTAGAAATATAATTTGGTTAATGGGATTTGATAGTTTGTGAAGCATTGTTACAAGCGGCTATTGTAGACAGGACAAAGTAAATGAAAGGAATATTGGATTCATCAAAGATTTTAAAATACAAGTTCTTTTGAGAATTCTGATCTCCCATTTATGACCGAATCTCTAACTACTTCCATCTGTACTTTATGCTTGTACTACTTTAAATAACTAAGTTGCATTATTTAAAATTCTTTTAAATGAAAGAATACCTTAATCTTTTATTTGAGATATCTCAATGTTTTCAGTTAGGCCCTTCATGTCTTTTGCCATGTTGACCGGATGACTATTAGTGGCCATTATTAGTGGAACTAGGCCTGTTGTGACAGGAATAATCAGAGGTATGCTGGCACATATACTTATGCAGTCCTAGCGTGGTGGAGTGGAATGGGAATCACTGAATCTTAGAAAGTGACTGCTATGAAGCACTACTTTGTTGGAAAGAAAGGCCCTGTGGAATAGTTTTAGTTGGGTTTGGTTGAATCTTGAGTAGTTAATTATATCACTTTGAAACATGATGTACTATTGTGCAAGCAGCGTTACTTTAGAAGGAAAAGTCCAGTTATTGGACAATCCGTATTTCTCCCTAGTTGTGAACGAGCTTGTGGTTTATGTCTCGATTGGAATCTGGATACTAATGTTTATGTGCAGCTTTTTGGTGCAAATTCTCTCCCTTTTTTAATTTTTTTTTTCCCTTTTTCCTGTCAAATTAACCTATGATCTTATTGAATATGACATTTGCAGGAACAAGCCCGGAAAGAGAGAGAAGAGCTTGATAGAATGCTAGAAGAGAATAGGAGAAGGGTAGAAGAAGCTCAGCGAAGAGAAGCTCTGGAGCTACAGCGGAAGGAAGAAGAACGGTATCGTGAGCTTGAGTTGATTCAGAGACAAAAAGAGGAGGCAGCTCGGAGGAAAAAGCTGGAATAGGGAGAAGAAAATATAGATGGAATAGGAAGAGAGAATGCAGATGGGAATAGGTAGAAGATGTGGCCATCTCTACATGTTATTGAACTAAAAAAAAGGAAAACGAGCCTGGCTTAGCTTAGCTTAGCGATATTTGGGAGGATAATAAGTGCTTTATCTCGACTAAATTATGTTAGGATTGACAAAAAGAATGAATTCTAATTTTCAGGATTCAAGACATAACTCCAATGTAGAGAAAGACATAATATTATTAACATCCAAATATTTGAACCAAAGCACATCATACCTCCGCTCTTGGTGGCTTTTGCATCTTTTTTCTTGATACTACCCTCTATTTACATATATCCATGGTGGCCGAGTCTTACAATGTTTGAGCCCAATTGAATGACTCATTTGCCCCTTCATTTTCTAATTGTTGCCACTTTTCTCTTTTGTTCGTGGACCCTTGCAACTCTTTTCCATGTCCCTTTGCAGTCTACCAGTTTCATTAGACTTGTGCATTTTGAAATATGGTCAAACGATATATTCGAATATTAATTAGGATTTATCAATTGGCTACAATATCCCTAACAACCCATAGAATTATTGAGCAATTAAAACAAATCTCAAATTCAAATTAATACAACCTAAATTTTATAATTAAAAATCACAAATGATTCCAAAAGTGACTTGTGCTTGTAGCTAGATACTTTCACTACAAAGTGAAGGTACAAGTAATAGCGAGATTCTATCTAGAAAAACAAAAAGAAAGAAAGAAAAGAAAAGTAGAGGTCTAGTAGCAATGAATAAATGGGAGGAGAGGGGGGGGGGGGGTAAAACTGCTTGTAAAGAGAAAAAAAGGGTTTAAGCTTATATTGTTAGACAAAGAAGATCACCCTAGACTCGATGACTAGAAGTTAGGTAGTATAAACTTGGTGAACTTGGATGAAAATGTTTTGTCTTGAAAAATGAAAAATAGAAATTTTATGTGAAAGAAAATCTTTAAAGTTGTGTTAAGTACCAAAAGTTTGAGACATCTCATAAAAGGCAACTTCTTTTAAAACCTCCTATAAAAAGCATTTTATCAATTGTTACTCTCTATTTTTGCTTTAAATTGGCTTATAGATGTGTGCACGCGCATGTGCGTGTGCGTGTGCGTGTGTGTGATCAATTTGATAGGTAGTGCGTGAATTATGGAATTGACAGATTCTCCAATCAAATTTTAATCGATCTCCTTAAATCACGAATGTAATATTAAAGATGACTCAATACATTGATCTCGACAGAAGCCCTAGTCTTAAAGGGTTTATAAAAGGTGGCCGCAACTAAACCAAATCAAAGATGTGGATACCTTGGAATAGGAAGTAAGCCCCATCATGTGATTGGAAACCTTGCTCAATATTTAGAACCGTTTGCTTTTGTTGAGTTTAGTTCTCATTGTTAATCTAAATTGATCACTTAGATTAGCATATAATATTGCACCTAATACTGTACTGGTTATGTAAAATACACAGTTTTCATAAAACCAGTGTAGAAAAAAGAAACCTAGACATAGGACTTTGCGTTTGACCATAGACTTAGGACAAAGACTATTGGGCCATTAAAGTTGTATGCTAAAATATCTAAGTTTTAGTTAGCAATAAAGATATGTGTTTAATTGCTTAGGCTCCTAAAATCACTTAAGTAAGGGTTGAATAGGTGTTGAACTCGGTTCAGGATGTAAAGTGTTAGAAAGGATAGTTTGTGGGGGCAAATAGGTTGCATTATGCTTGAACTGTGTTTTACTTGAGAGGGTAAGTTGCGGGCATGTATGGGCACCAATTTATGTTGAGCTTTGCCTAATTGAGACATTAGGTTGCGGGTGCAAGGTGGGCACAATTTCCCTAACGGCTTAAACAGATTTGAATCCCCCTTCTTTTATCTGTTTTCATAATTGTTTTCTCGTCAATTTTGTTTCTTTTTATGTTTTCATAAACCAACATTTTCAATTATTTTCATGACTACCTTGGTCACAAACTTTGGGTAGGTATTTGCTTTCAAAATTGAACTTTTCTTATTCTGTTCCCTTCATATTCGAGAAGACATTACCTTGGTATTATATGTTAACCTAAGTGATCAAGGTAATACCTACTCTGCCATCAGAATGCACTAACACCGTTCTTGGGCTTGATCCACCATCCTAATCTAAACCTAAGACTAAATTACAATGAAAAACTGAAGGAATACATTGAAAAAGAGGTAAAGTGCAGCTGGAATCGAAAATTGAACCCAAAAGTTAACCCTAAAATGAAAAAATGTCTATATATATAGCTGTCGAGAGTCTCGAGACGCTCTAGACAAAACTCCATGAAACGCATGTGTGCGGCTGCCAGCGTCGAGACACCACGCCTGATGTCGGGACGCTTTAGACGAGGATTATAGCGGCAACGATGGTCCCAGAGCGTCGAGACGCTAAGGCTAGCGTCTCAACAGTAAGCCTCAGGTCTGCAACACTTCGTAGCATCGAGCTGGAGCGTTGAGACGGTCCAGTGCCTGGACATCAGCTTCAAGCCTTCTCCTACGTTGACCAATGGTTGACCAAGGGCAATTTGGACCTTTTTGCTTATTTAATTGAAGATTTTGCCCCCGTTCGGTCTCAAACACTCAAATATGACATGCAACAATATTATACTCATTAATGATTTTTCACACACATTAACACGAAGATAAGCAAAATTTAGGGAAATTAACTTGCACCAAAATGTTGTTATCATGTGGCTGAGGAAAGAAGAATACGCAAACCCTAAACCAAATTATTAATATATAATTTGAATTGACCATATATATACTAGTTCTTCACTACGTGCGATGCACGTTTATGCTTTTTATTTATTAAATTGTATCTTAATATTTACAAAATTTTAATCTAGTCTCTCATTTTTTTCACTAATAGTTTTCAAATTGATGTATTACAAATGATTAATTTATTTTGTGGTAGAGAAAATTCTTACCATGATTTGAATAACGTACATATAAATATAAAATATGGATCACGTTAATCATTAATTAATATGATGTAATTTATATTTTATTCAAATAAATATTAATTGATGTATTTTTGGTTTGAAATAAAATGTTGATGTTTTGCCAAAAATTAAATGTGTTTAATCCTTGTAGATTAAAAAAGTGCATATGATGTAACCCAAAAAAATAAATAAAAAAAATAAAAGTTGAATTGAGAAAAATAAAAAATAAAACATAAAATTGTAATTAGCATTTGAATTACAAAATATATAAATCTAAAAATTAATAATAAAACAATTCAAATAATAACGATAGTAAAGAAAAAATAGATATATCTCTTACTAAGAACTACAAATAATACCACATTTTATTTATTATTTGAAAAATAAATAATACCACCTTTTCATATTCTAACTTTTTAAATTTCTATATTTATTATGAGTTTTTTTAGCCATTATTTATTTATTATGGTTGAAAATGATTTACTTATCATTATTTAAATAATTAACAATTTATATTTAATCGACGGGGAGAGATTTTAGGGAGGTGGTGAGAATGAGACTGTACAATTTATTAGAATGACTTTAATGTTTTCGTGGTTACCGTTCTTTCTTTTTTTTCCAAGGAAAAACAATTTATGGGACCATTTTTTAGCGAAGATAGTGAAAAAAATTAGGGCAAATTGCAAAAACCACCCTTGAAGTATGGTGGTTGTAACAATTACACCCCTCAACTTTCAAAAGTAAAAATTAAACCCCCAAACTTTCAAAATTGTAAAAATTAGATCCTTAAACTTTGAAGTGTAAAAATTTAACCTTCAAACTATGAAAAAGGTAAAAATTAGGTCCATTTTTATTCAATTTCTATTTCCTATTTTCATTTTCTCTCTCTCTCTAGTTTCTCTCTCTTTGACCCCAGTACTTGGCTATTCTCTCCATCTCCCTCCCTTCAATCATCGATTCTCTTGCCTACTTTTTCTCTCTCTCTCCCCTTCCGTCTCTATTTTATTTTATGGAATATCAATTCTTGATGAAATGGTTTATTTGTTGCGGTCTCGAATGCTATGGTTACTATGTATGCAAGATGTGGAAACATGGATTGTGCTTTGATGGAGTTCTCTTCCATGTCGAACTAACGGGGATGAAATTTCGTGGAATTCTATTATCTGTGGGTTTGCTCACCATGGAAATGGCAAAGAAGCACTGGAAATGTTTGAAAAAATGAGATCAGCTAACATAGAACCTAATCATATAACCTTTATTGGTGTTCTGTCTGCCTGTAGCCATGAAGGTCTGCTACTATTTCGATATTATGAAAAACCAAGGTCCCCTTCAGCCATTGAGTGAGCATTATACACGCTAAGTTGACTTGTTTGGAAGACTCGGGCTTATTGATGACGCATTTCCATCAAATAAAACATTTCATCAACAATTGAAATTCCAGAAAATAAAACAGAGAGAGAAACTAGAGAGACAAAATGAAAATAGAAATAGAAATAGAATAAAAATGGACCTAATTTTTAGGTTTTTCATTGTTTGAAGGTTAAATTTTTACACTTCAAAATTTAGGGATCCAATTTTTACAATTTTGAAAGTTTGAGGGTTTAATTTTTACTTTTGAAGGTTTAGGGGTGTAATTGTTACAACTACCATACTTCAAGGGTGGTTTTTGCAATTTGTCCAAAAAAGGTGGTTTTTATACAAATAGTGGACTCTAGTACTCCTCCAACTTAAGGGAGTCAAATTTTCTTTTTAATTTTAAAATTTTACTTAGGATGGTTTATAGTTTAAGTATTGCACTAAAAAGGCAAAGTTAATATTGTAAAGAACAAAAATATTTGTACTAAATTCTTTTTTTTTTTTTTTTTGACAATGTACTAAATTCAATTGTTAAAGCAAATTTGCAATCATAAAAATTCACATATTTTCATTAATTAATAGTTAAGGTTTAGGGTTTAGGGTTTAGGTTGATGACATGGTTGTAAAGTTAGAAATAAAGGTAAGAACATATTAATTCAAAAATGCTTTTTATAACACGCTTCATTTTATATATAAAAAAATAATTATATGGAGTAAAAAAATATATATAACAAAATTAACATGTGTTTTAATTTTAAATTTTTAAAAAGTTGTCATATGTTCCTTCTATTTTACAAATAGATAAATTTATTTTATTATTGAATGTTAGTATAATTGTAAAAATGATAAAGATTAAAATAAATTATTATTAACAATAAAATTAAGTTAATGGTGGTTTTTATACAAATAGTTGTGACTTTTCTTTTACAATGATAAATAATATCAAAATTAACTTATATATTTCTTATTCGCTAATATTTTAATATTCACTCCATCAAAATATTATCATATTCTCAATTATTATTTTTTTTAGAATTATTATTAAGGATTACCAATATATATATATTTTTTAATGTTTCTTAATTTTCTAAAATTTGAACTTTCAAGATGTTGTGAAAAATGAGCAGGAGAGACAACTTTATAGTTGAAATAAATGAAATAATTATAAAACTTTTGATATTCCAAAAAATTTATATTCTATAATTAAATATAAGTAGATAAAAATATTAATTTTAGAATTTAATTTATCTAAAAAAAAATTCCTATATGTAGATAAATTAAATTCTAAAATTAATATTTTTTTATCTAATTATATTTAATTATAGAAGAAACTTTTTTTACCTTCTACCTTTTCACATTCCATATGTGCATTTAATTTCTATGGGTGCATTTAAATTGCATTATCTCATATGCAACAATCTTAGTCAACTTTAGGTTACATTTTATTGTTTTTAATATATGAATTAAAAAATATATAGGTAATTTTATTTTTTATTTTTTTAATTTTGAAAAAGTTGTTTTACCTAAATTGGACTATTTTCATGACCTTGTTTTTTTATTAAAAAATCCAAATACTTCAATGTTAACTTTTTGTTATGTACTGTTTTTTTTTTTCAATCTTAATAAAGATAAAATTAATTTACTAATTTGATTTCATATTATAATTACAATCAAAGAAGAATTATTTAATTTCTTTGAAAATGGACACTTTTTGTATTCCAATTCTTCATATTCCATATAAATTATCGTGGATAAATAATTCTTATTTATCAATGGATAGATAAATACACTACTCAAACTTGAGTTGTAATGTTGCAACTCCGAGGGTATGATATATAGATAACGACACACGTATCATTTGCATCTTGGATGTAACACCAACATATCTTGAGATGTTGTGAAGCTTGAAGGGCGTTTGAGAGTAAGACAATGAGAGAACAAAAATAAAGAAAGAAAGAACAAAGTTAGGTGTGATAAAAAAATGGTGAAGAAAACTCATTTTTATAGTAGTAGAATGTGATGGTTATAAAATCTTTTGAATTCTAACACTCCTTTAAATGGTAGGAAAAACCTTTAGCATTCCAACCTTTTGAATTCTAAATTAAACTCATTTAAGTGGTAGGAAAAACCTTTAGCATTCCAACTTTAAGATACTATAAATTTATTATTAATATACTATTTATAATTAATTGTTAATGACATATCTTGTAATTTAGTAAATGGAATGAAGGACAAAGGTGCCAAAAAATGTTTTTCCAACATCCTCACTTTTTAATATAGTATAGATATATATGGTCAATTCAATTTAGGTTGAACCATCTTCTGAACTCATGAAGCGAACTAATGGGTCAATCCTTAAAACTCTCTACCAAACCAAAACTGAAAAAATTACCCAACCCAACCAACCCTTGTGATTTGGGTTACCGACATCGTTTATCAAATCAGGTGCTCAACGTCGTTTAGTGCACGTTCCATGACAGTTTTCAACTGTCATCTAACTTGACCTTTTATGGCAGTTTTAAACCAACATGGATTATGTCATTTCCAAAAAAAAATAGGTGTGTTTTTCCTAAACTATAATTGTTAAGCCATCATCGTTTACAAAATTCCAACTGACATCTAAAGCCTAAATTGTTGTAGTGGTTGTTCGAGTTGTTTAGGTTGTTTGTTTTTAACACCCGTACTTTGAATAAATAAGGGTCTGTTTGGTAGGCAATCTGGATTCTGTTTTATGTTTTCGGATTCACTGGATTCAATGAATATGCGCTTGACCGGATGTGTTTTTGGAAACTGTTTTTTGGATTCTGTGATCCAAGTAGTGGAAATTCTAAAAACAATTTTTTTTTTAATGTTTTCCGTGTATCCAGATTTTGAATTTAAATTTTTTAAATGCATAATTAAATTAAAAAACATACACACTTTAATAAATATAGTATTACATGTTATAAATTCAATTCATTTTTGTGAAATTAAAATTTGTACAATATAATGTATTATAAATTATATGATATTGTAAAATAATAATTATACAAACTTTATAACCTATTACATGTTTATAAATTAATTAATAATAGTTTATATTCAACTTAGTATTTAGTTGATAACTACAAATAATTTATGGTTTATAAATACATTATCAAACACATTTTGAACCATTGTTTAAATTGGGATCCAACTTCTGAATCTGCTACCGAACACATATCTGAAAACATGGAATACAACTCTATTTTCATTGAATGCCTTGTTTTCAAATTTTTGTTTTCAGATCACCTACCAAACACAACCTAAATATTTCTCCCAAACACTTTTTCTTTGATTAAGAAAAGTTTCCGTAGATGAAAAGAAGGGTAAATGAGTCATTATGAGAAACCATCTCCAAATATATTTTTTTTTCCAAAATGTTAATTAAAATTTAAATCAATTAAAGGGAAACTTATTTAATTCTTTCTTTATAAAAAACTTATTTAATTCTTAAATAATTAACCATTTTTTTAATCTAAAAAACAAGGAGAGATTTAGAATTCTTGTAATTGTGCCAGCCAACAAAATTGAAATATCTAATATTGTTATTTTCCATTTCTTTCATTTCTTAAAAGCATAAAGTATTTAATCACTTTGCTAAAAAACAATAAATTGCCAAATATAGTTATTTTTTTCCATTTGAATTTTATTTATATCTTTTTCAATTTTTCCTAAAATGATTAATTTTCCTTTTGAATTACTAAAACCATTCTGTATTACTTTATTTATTTCACATTGGAATTTTCCGAAATTATAATTTTGAATTTATACATGAACAACAGCATGCATTTACTATATATTTTGTGAAATTCTCTTTATTCATGGATTTTATATTGAGTGTGTTGGTTAGTTGTAGATATACTTAATTAATACCTTTAAATTTGGTGATCTCTACCATCCAATTTCAAAAATAAATGTTGGGATTCTTTTTTATTGCCTAAAATGAAGGTTGAACATTGTCTAATGTCTATTCTATTCGCATGTGTCAAAATAAGTCACGAGAAAATTTAAACAAAAATAGGGTTCTAAAGAATCTTCAAAAAAATTTAAGAGATAATAATGATGATATATCAAAATAGGAAGTATAATGCCCAACAAGAGGCAATTTTAAATGTGTTCAAAGGAGGCAATTTTAAATGACTATTTAAAGTTCTTTTTTTTTTTTTTTTTTGAAACAAATGACTATTTAAAGTTATGAGGGAATATATATGTATATATATATAAGATGGTACATGTTAATTTTAACATAAGAAAGTGTATTTCTCCCAAAAAAAAAAAAAAAAAAAAAAAAAAAAAAAAAAAAAACATAAGAAAAAGTGTAAAAGTGAAAGAGATGGCAGGTGCTTCTTGGCCTCATTATCCACCTTGTGCAAGTGGTGGTTGCACAAACCCTTTTTGTTGCAGTCAAGGTAAGACTTTTATCTCTCTCATAAAATTATAGGCCCTATCTTTATAACTCAATGATTTTTATTTAATATATATATATATATATATATATGTGATAAATGTTTCTTATTGATGTTAAAGTTGATGCCTGCAGGACACAAGTTTAGGTGGCCTGAACTAGTTGGAAAGAAAGGAGAAGTAGCTGAAACAGTGATTCAAAGAGAAGCCTCTTTTGCGAAAGTTGTATTTTCAAGACCAAATATGGTTAGACTTAACGATTTCTGTTGCAACCGTGTTTATGTTATCCTCGATCAAGATGACAATGTCATTGATGTCCCAATCATTGGATGACTTTGGAAGGAATTGAAGAGGCTTAATTTTATGTTAAACCACAATATGCTTGTTGAACTCAAATTATGCAATAAGGTTTAAGTTTTACACTGTTAAATCAAACTCTATCTCCCTGAGACTCCAAGTGACTTGTATGGCTATACATATTTTATGACATGCTTATGTTGATCTTATGAAAGATGGTTTTCTCATTATAAAAAAAGGCAATATTTCCTGCTTATTATTATTATAATATATATATAAAACAGTACATTTAAATATTCATAAATATTTATTTATTGAAGAAAACTATTTATTCATTATTTATTTTTCTTTCATTTTTTTAAATGAATTATATGAGTATCACCAAAGAAATTCTCTCTTAAAAATTATCTTTAAATAATTGGACCTCTATTTATATCTTATTTATTCTTGTTGAGTGAAATTCTTCTAAAATTTTAAGGATGGTCTAAAATTGTTTTTGATAAAATCTCAAATAAGTATATTTTTAATATATAATAATAACAAAACTTATCTCATTGGCTTAAACCTAACATAAATTATCTTGTCCAAAATAGTCTAATTACTCGTATTTTTTTAAAATAAAAAAAAAAAAAAAAAAGTAAAAAAGAACTCATCCAGAGATTGCAGTCTTGGATTCATTGAAGAAAAAAACCAAGTGAAAAATATTGATATGTAAATACTTGATACAATTCAACATTTGCCTAATTGATTTGATCAATTTATTTTAAAATATAACAATTTATTAGCATCATATCATTTTAAAAGAATTATACTTAGTTAAACAATTAAGGAAAAAAAAATATAGGTTCTCCAATAAATTGAATTATAAAATATAGGTTTGTCAAGTTAATTTTTTCCAGGTCAGGTGAGGATTTTACATCTAGTTTTTAGATTGACCAAAACAACCTAATTATATTGAGGGAATAGGTAAAGTGTTAAACTTTAAACATTGGTATTTTAAAAAAAAAAAAAAAAAAAAACTTTAGACATTGTTTTGTTATTGAAATAGTTAATATTAAGAAAGCGGAAGCAATTTAGGATCTAAAGCACTCAATTACATCAATTTTATGATCAAACGTGCATGGTTCATAACCGAAAACCAGAGTCAAAATGTACCAACCTCTTGAAACTCCCAATTCAAGCAATTTGGTTGTTGTTTCTCCTCACCAATGGATCAAGGGTCCTTTCAAAAAAAAAAAAAATGGATCAAGGGTCCTTTCAAAAAAAAAAAAAAAATGGATCAAGGGCTACCATCTAGATCTTTCTTGCTATTATCAGGCTTTAGACTGAATTGTGGAATCCTCTAGAGATGTGCATTGGAAGGGATATGCTTGTTAGTCAAGCTTTTGAGTGAGTTGGAGAGGTTATCAATGAGGTGAGAATTGAGCAGCATTTAAGTATTTTTCTGAAATTCTCCACCTCCTAATCCTCTATTTAAAGAGAAAACATGTAAACTTGATTCAACATGGATTGACACCAAATTGAAGCTCAATTAGGTGGTGATTTAGGTGTCAAATTATGAGCCTAGGCACAAAGCTTAATCAAAGTCCACCACCTCTTGATTTTTCATTTATTTTTGAATTTCTCAAATTCAATTAATGAATTTCTATATTGAATTTTAAATAAAATTAATTCAAACAATTAATTTAAAATAAAATTAATTTTCAAATAATTATTTAAACAATTTAATATCTAATATTAAATTAATTTGTTTGCTCCAATCCTGATTTTCTTAAAACCGATTTTTCGAAGATGAATCTCAATTCAAGTGTATAATATTTAAATCACATTTAAATATATCCAACTCTCTCAAATTATGGTTAAATTCAAAATTAAACCATTATGTCGATAATATCATATATAGTCGATATCAATTTCCTAAACCCAATTTGAACGATTCAAACCTTCCCATCATACTATTCTAAGGTTTATTCTTATATGAGCTAGCAAGGGGACCTAATGGACCTACAGATCATTGGCTCCAACGATTCGATAATAACCTACTAAACTCATTAACCTAGTTAATCAACATTCGTTAGCTATCGGGACACTTCACTATAGCCTAGTAGTTGCACTCCCCTCACTGTAGATATATTTCTATCCACTCGATATAACCATGATTAGTAAGTCGATCTTTCATAGGTTGTTCGTAACTAGAGTTGGGTCGAATGTTCGTTTACCCCTAAAGTTACATCTTGCTCCTTAAGTCCCACTGATCCTCTAATGAACAATTGATTTATGGTTCTACCATTAAACTGAGTTCCTCTTGGGCCAATGAGAGGGTGGGGCCCCTTGTTCAAGACCCGAAGTCAGCGCTTAAGGGAACAACCTCTCTACTATCCTTAAAATCGGTATGAGTGAATTCTGTCTTGCAAGACTATGTCTCCAACTATCTACCCAGTCTCATCCCCAAAATGGTAGGCTTATTGAGTCGGTGAACTCGGGTCACTCTCACCCATGAAAATAAAAGGACAATCTCGAATAAACAGAAGTTCATAGTTAGTTCAAGATTAAGATCGAGTTACCTAGGTCATCGCATGAAATAGTCAATTTCATTAGTAAACGACGTTATAAAGTGAAAGTGGCTTATTTCGCGGTCCGGTCTTATGCAAACTCATTGCACAGGACGCCCCCACTCACATGTCACCACATGAGCAAATTAGGGAAAATCTCAAGCATTGGAAGCAAGTGAAAAGAAGCTAAATAAGCTGCACCCAAGAGGTAGCGTCTCGACGCTATCCTCACAGCGTCTCGACACTACAAACTTCAAAAGGTGGAGCTATTTACCGTCAGCGTCGAGACGCTGGCATGGTTATTTAAATGCAGATTTTCTAATTTAGGTCATATTCAGCAGCCGTTCTCCCTTTTTCTTCTTCGTTTTCTCTCGATTTTCTTCGTTCTTTCACTGTATTTCATAGTTTTAGGTTACTTTAGGTTGGTTTCTCAAGCCTTGGGTTTAGATTAGACTTGTCTATGGTCGTCTAGTGTTGTTCACTGTAGTTGGAACCTCGGAATCGTAAGTACATTTAGTTTTTATGAGATTTTATGAGTATTTTGTGCTAAATTTATTATCTTCTTGAGTTTTTTTGTGTTGTAATGTATGATTTATCTACTGGTTGTGATTTTAGATTCCCGCTCATATAATTAGCATGCACAGTAGGTTAGATTGACGCCCTAACTCGCAGCTTGCATGTTAATAATCCGCTAAGAAATTGAAATCCATGTCGCGAATGGAACTTCAATTGTAGTTAGCATATAAACCGAGTCATGGGCACGAGTCCCAAGAACATTTCTCCGACTTTGTAGTTTGCATGATAGGTCTAGGGTCTAAATCGATATTCATGATTAAGTTAGGTTTTTCCTATTTAATTGTGGGCAAGGTTTAAAATGTCGATGTCGATGGAAATGTCGAGGTCTTGCTTTTATGGAAATACCGATGTCGATGGAAATTTCGGGAAGATTTACGGAAATCATGGAAATTGATGGAAATTGTTTGAATTAGTCCATGAAAATTTGGTTGTGGCTTAATTAGGATATAATTGACAACTTTTTATCATCATATCTAAAAAGTAGAACAATATTTGGATGAAAATGTTGATTAAAATGTCGATACGTGCAAAATGTTTTGTAAATTATTAAATGAGACTTTAATTTGAAAATTAAAATAGATATGAAATATTGATAGATGAAAAATAACTTTGGATTCATGAATATAAAATTTTACAATGACTAATACCAAAAAGATGATCGTGGAGCATCCAATCCAGAATTTTGGTAATTCTGGTAGAAGTTACAATATTGCTCCCAAGTCATCCTATACTGATAATTTTGAAGAAAATTGTCTAAATGAAAGCGATATGACTCGTATGGCCAACATATAGATCCTATTGGTGGATACATTTCATGAGTGGGCTGTGAGAATCTAGGCTCGATGTTGCTATAGCCAAGGCTTGAAGAGTCTTCGTAATTGGAGTAAGAATACCTTCCTTGACCATATGCTTGTTGTGTGTTGTTGCTGCTTATGCTCATTGTTTCCATACTTGAAATCAAAGAATTTTCATTTGACTGCGTCAAATAAAATAATTTGCATCTCGTTGTCTATAGAATGGTTTGCCAATAGCAGCAATCCCCTCGCCACCCTCTCTAGATCCGTGATCTTCGTCTTGAGTGACATGATCAAATCCAGCCTCACATGAAAAGGGACTTACTCCTGGTTGACTAGATTGTCCTTCTCCTGTGTGGTAACCGCACGAAGTCCCCACATTTGTCCCTCCTCCACTAGATGTGTTTCCATCGTCTGTACTATCATCTTCATCATCATTACTATTTCTCGACTTACCTGTACAACGTTTTTTCCTCATCCTCATGTTTTGAATCTCCGATAAGGTATAGCCAGCTTGTAAACACGTTTCATATTCAGGGTTACTGAATGGTGAGTCACATGTGCCAACCTCCTCAGCAATTACTCTCTCCACGTTGATGCCAGTATTTGTAGCCATGTTGGCAATCTCAGGCTCTGGATTGCCAGATTCGTCATCCAGATGTGTTGGTCGAACCCATTGAAAAAGTGGGTCATCACCCTCATCATTTGGATCCGCTACAACATCGACCAGATCAATGTAGTCCTTATCTGCTACTTTTTCATCTCTAGCCTCCATGTCTCTAATCTTCAACTTCATATTGTAGTAGCAATAGACAAGCTTGTGGAGCTTTTCGTAAGCCAACCGATTACGTTGCTTTGTGTGTACTAAAGCAAACGTACTCCAATTCCGCTGACATGCAGATGATGAAGCTGTTTGAGCCAAAACCTTCACCACCAGCTTACGTACTGTAGGAGCATAGGAGCCATACATGTTCCACCAATGGCCTACGAACACAAAAGTAAAGAAAAAATTAGTACATTATGTTCACTTTATAGTGTAGATAGTGATCATAGTCTACTGTTTAATTTACTCAAACTACTGACCTGCATCCATTTTGTTTCTTGCCAAAATAGCAGGGCGCTCACCGAATTTACCTTTAGCTTGTATAAAATTCACAAGCTGCATTAAAATAGTATTGATTCAGTGAATTCATATCAATTAAAATGGTGATGTTAGTCTACTGAAAATATGTATATAGTTACCTCAGTTCCAAAATCTCCAGCATTTGGACAATCGGGAAATAATTTCATATAAACTCTATGAACAGCATCAATTAAATCAGAATTTCGTCCAAGGTCATTGGTGTACTGATATTTTGGATTCAAAAAATGGCTACAAATGATATGACAAAGTGGTTAGTATAGTAATATTAAAAAAATCATATTGGATGTGATGAATAAAATAATAATATATTGAACAATAATTTTACCTGCATCATGGAGAGGATGAGAAAGCGTATTATCCCATCGGGCTTGAATTATTTGGTTGACCCAAGCTCTGCCTCTGATTTGACTGATTATATATTTCAAATTCTCAATCAAACTATACACAATAGGCAGGGTTGGAACAACCTTGGAGTCCACAATTCGAAGAGCTGTGTACATTGGCTCAAAAATTTGGACTATGCCCTCTACATTGTCCCAAAACGTGTTACTTAGTACACGAGACTCAATATCTTTTCCTATAACCGTCCGACTTAACTTGTCATTATTCCATGAATCATCAATGAATAACCGTTTTAATTAATGAATTGCATGTTGGTTCGTCGGGTAGTGTTCTAAGGGTATGTTGATTTTAATGCAGTTATTTAATTGATTAATCTCAACGGGTTAGTAGGGGTTAATTAATTAGTAATTAGTAATTGAGTCGATGTACGGTGGGATCGAGTCAATTGATTTAGAATACCAATTAGACATATGCATTTAAATCATTATTTGTTAATTAATGAGTAAAAACAAATGTACTGAATTTGAGTGTCTCCAGCTCAGAGTGAACCTTAGAGTTCTCAAATGCTTTGAATACTTCTTTCTCGTGCTGGACTCTAACAGTAAGTTCCCTGCGCCTCAATATCAATAATAACTCTCCCAGTAGTGAGGAATGGTCTCCCTAATATAACAGGCATTGATAACTGTCCAAAAGGTAGTTATTTAGGCCTCATTTCTATAGGGATTTGTGTGTCTTTTGTGCTTAATAGAGTTGGTTTTAGATATATATTACATGTTTTAACCTATTTGGAAGAATGAAAGCTTTGGAAGTTATTTTGTGTAGAATGCTTTGTCGAGCGATCGGAGGGAGCAAATTCTGTGCTGCAGCAAAGCTTGGAGCAAAATTGCCACGTCACAGCTCGTTAGCCAATTTAACAAACCGAATTCTGTTGAGTTATTCTCGGGACAAATGAGCAATGAGAGTCATCCACGTGTCTAGGTCAACCTAATTCAAGCCTCCTATCCTTCTATAAAAGGAGATAGTCGCCCAAGTCAAAATCATTCCACTTTTGGGAAGAGACCATTCTCATTTCCATCTTGGGAGTCGAATAGAGGAAAGATTGAAGACCATCAAGAAAACCATCATTTGCAAGCTGATTGAGGAGATTAATATTTTCTTTTATTATCTTGTGATTATGGACATGCCTACTCAGATTGTAACGTGTGTTTCCATGCATCTTATGAACTAAGTAGCTTAGGCGTTGGTTAGGAAACAATGTGATTGTTGTGCTTCATTTCTAGCAATAAATATTGATTCTATGCATCTTGGTTAATTGTTGTGCTTGTTTCTATTTTATGCCCGCCTGGCCAGCCGGTATGAAAATCTCTCTCTAGTTTTAGGGATGATTTAGGGAGTGTGTGACGATTAATCACACTAGATCATTGTGTATTGGTGAACGCTAGTGACTGAGCTAGGGATAACCAGTTGCCTAGTGCTTGATCGGTAGTACTTCATTGGGGTTGAAACACATTCCAAAAGATCCGGAGTTCCGGGAGGAATCTGCTAATAATACTACGAGAGTTTTGCATGATCAATAATATTGCTAGAGCATCTTTTTAAACAATTACTACATCCTGACCAGCGCTTGTTTCTAATATGTCTGCCTATTTGTTTATTTTATGTTCTGTCATTTCTTTTGCTTCAGCATTATTCTTATAAAAACCAATCGTTTTTACCATCTTTGAAACCATTAAAGAGTTACATAAAATAGATAAAGTGGAAGCTAGTTCAAGCCTTGGATTGATAATACTTATTACTTGTTGAGGACTGTGTATACTTGCAAAGAGTCTAGAGTCCAATTATATCTCATTTCTTATTGCATTTTCACTCACTCTAGGAATCCAACAAGTTTTTGACGTCGTTTTCGGGGACTTGAACAAGTTTTTATCTGATCTGTTTTGTGTGTGTGTTTTAGTGGTTTGATGCTAGAACTTTTTTATTGTTTCTTTTGTTTTTGCAGGCGTGGGTTTGGTGCATGAGCGATCCGCCTGGGGTACGGTTCGAGCTTGATCCAGAAATCGAGAGGACATTCAATAGAAGAAGGAGAGAGCAACGCAGAAACCAGAACCAAATGGAGAATGTGTCGCGACTTCTGCAGGGTCCTGAAGATCCAACGAACCTTCAGCATAATCGTTTGTTGTAGCAAAATCAGCCGCTGGAGCAAAATGAGTAGCAAAATAATCAAGTTGAGAACCGTGCAATGTGATATATAAATATGCAAGAAATCTTCACAAAAAGCTCAAAAAACGTGCAAGTATACAGATCATGGCAGCAAGTGATAAGTAATTCAAGATCGTCTCCACAGGGATTGAGTTAATGAAATTTACTACATCTAAGCGTGATTTTCGATGAAATTCAAAGTAACCAAGGACAAAATATCAATCACCAACTAAATTGCACAAATGAAAATAAATTTGGATGAAATTAAAGAGAATTGAAAGTAAATAACGCAAGAAAAATGGCTGGAAGCAGAGGAGAAGTAAGGCTCGGATTAGGGATATTCTGTATTGTTTCCAGGAATTGCTATAGCAAAAACTGTGCTAATTCATCTCACCCAGATTTCCAACGGGAATTTTCCAATTCTCCAAAGGTTAAAGCGATTAAACTCCATTTAACCCCTTATTTTTAGCTCAATCTGATTAGTGCTCTAGGTGGTGATTTATCCCTAAATACCCACTCATTTTCATGATCACAAAAGACTAAGGTAAAGCAAAGCAATCGGTTACTAAATGTTTTCCCAAACACCGAATAACAATGCTAGAAAATGGATGGCCAGTCGAAATTCCAGCTTAAACAATAAAGAACACTTTACTTTAAGATGAAAATAGCACGGTTCAACTACAAACAACCCCTCGTTACAATATAGAATCCCTAATCATCACCTAAAGAGGATTAGCTCATGTTCAAAGAGGAAATAAGTTCAATACAGCAGAAAATGCACATACTCAACATACTTTTCAACTTCTTACACAACTAATACCAATGAGAAGATAAAAGATAAGAAGAAAAGGCCAAAGAAGAAGCTCCCAAGCTCAAATCCAGCTTTCCCAAGCTGAATATGGTCTCCACGGCAGCTTCCCTATGTTTTTCCTCTGTTTTTGTGCTCCAAAATCAACTCCCAACCGTGAGTCTCCTCCCTTTCAGCTCCCTTTTCCAAATTAGGACCTCTTTCCTTTTATACCCAACCATATTTGTGGGAGTGAGGGCTGATTAGACAAGCCTTGCCCACTTGGAAATCATTCTAATGGCTGAAAATAGCTACAACCTCCAGATGGGATTGCCACCTCAATTAATGAAGTCTTCCAAGTGTAAAACAGCTCCAACTGCTATTCTGCCTCTTCCACCTAATGCTACAGCATAATCTGCACAGAAAACTGGAGCTTCAAGTCAGCTTAAGTACGAAATTAACGTGAAATTAAAGCCCAAAGCCCCTAATCAACATTTTCACTGATTAACATTAAATTCAACTAATTCCAGCTCAAATAATAAATTCTCAAAGCAAAACTAAGCCTTAAAGCCCCAAAATCATGGCTAATAACTCTTATTTCTAAGAGTTATCACCATTCGAGCGTATGCTTTTCCAATGTTTGATGAGCTCAATCCAGGGATTGCACGTCCTCAAATTCAAGCAGGAAATTTTGAGATGAAAACGGTAATGTTCCAGATGTTGCAAACCGTGGGTCAATTCCATGGTTTGTCATCTGAAGACCCTCATTTACATCTTAAGTCTTTTCTAGGAGTTAGTGATTCTTTTGTAATTCAAGGAGTGCCTAGAGAGGCTCTTAGATTAACTTTGTTCTCGTATTCTCTAAGAGATGGAGCAAAGGCATGGTTAAATTCTTTTGCTCCAGGATCAATTAGGACATGGAATGAGTTAGCTGAAAAATTTTTGAGTAAATATTTCCCACCAAATAGAAATGCTAAATTAAGGAGTGAAATAGTAGGGTTTAGGCAACTTGAAGATGAGACTTTTAGTGAGGCTTGGGAAAGGTTTAAGGAGCTTTTGTGAAAGTGTCCCCACCATGGTTTACCACATTGTATTTAAATGGAAACATTTTACAATGGGTTAAACGGAGTAACCCAAGGTATGGTTGATGCTTCGGCTGGAGGGGCCCTTTTGGCAAAAACTTTTAATAAAGCTTATGAAATTTTAGAAAGAATATCTACTAATAGTTGTCAGTGGTCAGATGTTAGAGACACAAATAAAAAGGTTAAGAGTGTGTTAGAGGTTGATGGTGTGTCCACCATTAGGGTTGATCTTGCAATGATTGCTAACGCTCTTAAGAATGTGACAGCGATTAGTCATCAGCAGCCACCAGCTGTGGAGCCTGCTGCATTGGTAAACCAAGTCACAGAGGAAACATGTGTCTATTGTGGTGAAGATCACAACTGCGAGTTTTGCCCCAACAACCCAGCTTCTGTGTTTTTTGTAGGTAACCAGATGAATAACCCTTATTCTAACTTTTATAATCCAGGTTGGTGCAACCACCCCAACTTCTCATGGGGAGGACAAGGAGGTAATGTGCAAGCACAACAAAAGGTGAACCAGTCGGAATTTGCTAAAGCGCAGGTATTGCCCCAGCAAAATAAGCAGGCTTTGCCCCAGCAAAATTCGGGGAGTTCTCTTGAGGCGATGATGAAGGAATATATGGCTCGTACATATGCCACAATTTAAAGTAATCAAGCTTCAATGAGAGTCCTGGAATTGCAAGTGGGTCAGCTAGCTAATGAGCTGAAGGCAAGGCCTCAAGGGAAACTTCCTTCAGATACTGAACACCCTAGAAGGGAAGGTAAGGAGTAGGTAAAGGCAGTGACTGAGTGGTAAGCCACTAGAAGAAAGAAAAGAGCCTAGTAAGAATCCAAGCTGTAGAAAAAAATGGTGATAAAAATGTTGTTGCTGAGAAAGAGTTGGAGACTGGTCAGGGTACTGGAGGCAGCAATAAAGATGCTGAAGCATCTGGTTTTGTTCTAAATGTGGAACCACCTTATGTGCCGCCCCCACCTTATGTACCATCTCTACCTTTTCCACAAAGACAAAGGCCTAAGAATTAGGATGGTCAATTTAAAAAGTTTTTAGAGATTCTTAAGCAGTTGCATATAAATATCCCTCTAGTAGAAGCTATCGAGCAAATGCCTAATTATGCTAAATTTCTTAAGGATATTTTAACTAAAAAGAAGAGGTTAGGTGAGTTTGAAACTGTATCTCTTACTGAGGAATGTAGTGCTATTCTTAAGAATGGGCTACCACCCAAGGTTAAGGATCCAAGATAATTTACTATACATGTATCTATAGGTGGAAAAGAGTTAGGTAGAGCACTCTGTGATTTAGCTACAAGCATTAACCTTATGCCTATTTCGGTCTACCGAAAGTTAGGTATTGGTGAAGCTAGGCCTACCACAGTCACACTTCAACTAGCCGATAGGTCTATCACATATCCACAGGGTAAAATTGAGGATGTCTTAGTGAAAGTGGATAAATTCACATTTCCTGTTGATTTCATTATTTTAGACTATGAGGCTGATAAAGATGTCCCAATTATTTTAGGTCGTCCATTTTTGGCTACTGGTAGGGCATTAAAAGATGTTAAAAAAAGGGGAATTAACAATGAGAGTCTGTAATGAGGAAGTGAAATTTAATGTGTTTAAGGCCATGAAGTATCCAGACGAAATGGAAGATTGTTCTTTCATTAGGATTCTGGAGAACACAGTTATTGAGGCAACAATTCAGGATTCGGCTAGCAAGCACTTGGAAGATCATGAAGAGGTTAGTGTAGAGGATTTAGAAGTTTGTTCTTTAGAAAGAAAAAATGAAAAAGAAGTGTTTCGGTGTGAGGATGTTTTTTAGTCTTTAGATTTAGATCAAATGAAGGCTCCTCCTATTAAGCCATCTCTAATTGAGGCACCCACTTTAGATTTGAAGCCCTTGCCGGATCAGCTAAAGTATGTGTATCTTGGGGAAGGTGGGACGTTGCCCATTATTGTTGCATCAGATTTAATGCCAGAGCATGAAGAGGCCTTAATAAAGTTGCTGCAGCAATATCGCAAAGCTATCGGTTGGACATTGGCTGACATTCAGGGAATTAGGCCATCTTTTTGTATGCACAAAATCACTCTAGAGGAGGGATCCTTTAGGAGTATTGAGTAACAAAGAAGGCTTAACCCTGCAACGAAGGAGGTTGTTAAAAAGGAGGTGATTAAATTGTTGGATGCTGACATCATTTATCCAATTGCAGACAGCAATTGGGTGAGCCCAATCCAATGTGTTCCTAAGAAAGGAGGTGTCACTGTGGTAAGCAATAAAGATAATGAGTTGATCCCAACCAGGACAGTAACTGGCTGGAGGGTTTGCATGGATTACAAGAGGCTTAATAAAGCCACCCGTAAGGACCACTTCCCTCTACCATTTATTGACCAGATGTTGGACAGATTGGCTGGTCAGGCCTACTACTGTTTCTTAGATGGTTATTCTGGGTATGACCAGATTACTATTGCTCCTGAGGATCAGGAAAAAACCACTTTCACCTGCCCTTATGGGACGTTTGCTTTTAGGCGGATGCCTTTTGGCCTTTGCAATGCTCCAACAACATTTCAGCGGTGTATGTTGGCAATTTTTTCTGATATGATTGAGTCTACTGTTGAGGTATTTATGGACAATTTTTCAGATTTTGGAGGGTCTATTCAAAATTGTTTAGATAATTTAGGTAAGGTGTTAAAAAGATGTGAGGATACCCATCTAGTTCTTAATTGGGAGAAATGTCACTTCATGGTGAAGGAGGGCATAGTGTTAGGTCATAGGATTTCTAAGAATAGTCTAGAAGTTGATAGAGCAAAAATTGAGGTTATTGAAAGATTAGAAACACTGAATTCAGTGAAGGGAGTTCGGAGTTTTCTAGGTCATGTTGGATTTTATAGGAGGTTCATAAAAGATTTTTCCAAAATTAGTAAACCTCTATGTAACTTATTGTGTAATGATCATGTTTTTTACTTTAATGCAGATTGTAGGAAGGCTTTTGAGACCTTAAAAGCTGCTTTAATCTCAGCACCCATTCTTTGTGCACCTAATTGAAATTTACCATTTGAGGTAATGTGTGATGCGAGTGATGCTGCAGTAGGTGCTATGTTGGGGCAAAAGCAGGGCAAATTTATCCATCTTATATATTATGCAAGCAGGGTTTTAAATGAGGCACAAGTCAACTATACAACTACTGAAAAGGAGTTGTTAGCTGGTTTGTTCGCTTTTGAGAAATTCTGGCCATATTTGGTTGGATCCAAAGTCACCGTGTTCACAGATCATGCAACAATAAGGTATTTAATGACTAAGAAAGATGCAAAGACTAGACTAATTCGTTGGGTTTTATTGTTGCAGGAATTCGACTTGGAGATCAAGGACAGGAAGGGATCAGAAAATGTCATTGCAGATCATCTATCTCGTCTTGATCCATCATCATCTTTGCTGAAACAATCTGCCATTTTTCGATTCTTTTCTAGATGAACAGCTTTTTGTTGTTGAGGTAAAGGCGAGGGATGTTCCTTGGTATGCTGATATTGCCAACTTTTTGGTAAAGGGGGTCACTCCTATTGACATGGATTAGAGGCAGAAGAAATAGTTTAAGCATGATGCAAATTTTTTCTATTGGGATGAGTCGTTTATGTATAAGTAATGCTCTGACGGTATTATTCGTAGGTGTGTTTCAGGTGATGAAGCAAAGGAAATCCTGGAGCAATGTCACTCTTCGCCGTATGGAGGTCATTTCAGCGGTCAGAGGACAGCTATGAGGATTTTGCATTGTGGATTTTTCTGGCCTACCTTATTTAAGGATGCCCATTGGTTCTACAAGCAATGTGATGCTTTCCAAAGGAGAGGAAATTTGGGGCCCAGAGATGAAATGCCTCTTACTTACATTTTAGAAGTTGAATTATTCGATGTATGGGGTATTGACTTTATGGGGTCATTTCCCCCTTCTAATGGCAATGTTTTTATCTTATTGGTAGTTGATTACGTGTCCAAGTGGGTGGAAGCCATCGCATGCCATTAGAGTGATGCCAAGACAGTGGCAAGGTTCTTTCAATCGCCCATCTTTTCGCGGTTCGGGACACCTCGAGTTCTAGTGAGTGATGAGGGTACACATTTTGTTAATAATATCTTAACTAAGCTGTTAGCTAAGTATGAGATTAAGCATAGGATAGCTACCCCTTATCACCCACAAGCAAATGGTCAAGCTGAAATAAACAATAGGGAAATTAAATCTATTCTAAAAAAAGTAGTCCATCCATCTAGGAAGGATTGATCTTTTAGGTTGGATGAGGCTCTTTGGGCTTATAGGACAACCTATAAGACTCCTCTAGGGATGTCACCCTATAGGTTAGTATATGGGAAAGCTTGTCATCTACCATTAGAGCTCGAGCATAAAACGTTTTGGGCTTTGAAAAAATTAAATTTTGATCTGAGTCGTGCAGGAGCAATAAGAATGCTGCAGCTTAATGAATTGGAGGAATTTCACCAATTTTCTTATGAAAATGTGAAAATGTATAAGGAAAAGACTAAGCTGTGGCATGACAAGAAAATTAAATCTAAAGAGTTTGTCAAATGTCAGAAAGTTTTGCTTTATAATTCTAGATTAAAATTATTTCCTGGGAAGCTAAAATCTAATCGGTCAAGGCCATTTATTGTGATTGAGGTTTTCCCCCATGGAGCAATTACTTTGCAGGATGAAAAAGATGGGAGAGTGTTCAAAGTAAATGGACAGCGTGTGAAACATTATTGGGGAGAGGAGTTTCAGTCAAAATATCATTCCCTTAAGTTGGTTGATGATTGAGAGAGCAGGATTTTTGCGGGAGCATTTCGCAGAGCATTATTTTGAGCTCTCAGTATTTGTTGTGATTTTATTTCTCGCTGATTTAATTTAATTTTAATTTGAATTCTTGTAGATTTAGGTTGTTTAAATTTTGTGTAATTTATTTTAAGTTGTTATTTTTAATTCCGTAGATTTTATTTTATTTTCTCTAGTTATTTTGTTAGTTCATATTAGAGTTAGTTTGAGTTTATTTTCTGATTAGATTATATTTTTATTCATGTTTTATTTTTTTCGGTTATTTAAATTTCTGTCTAGATTAGATTTGAATAAGACTTTCTCTAATTTATTCGGCTTCAAATAAAGGATTAGATTTGATTTGATCGGTCAAATTTAAATTTGAATTTAAAAGATTTGATTTTTTCTGTTTTGAAATTTGAATTCCGTATCCAAGATTCTTTCGAAAATCTTTTTGATCAGAAGGTTGTGGCAGCAAAGTTATGGCTGAAGCAAATCGTCCGAATAGGAAGTGTTTTGTTGAAAATTAATTTCTTTTTACCGTTTGAATTTTGAATTTTCGTGTGCAGGAAATTGAATGAGGAAATATGATGCTGCCACGTGTCGCGCAGAGGCAATCCAAGGGCTTAGTCGTTAGACAACACATAATTATTTACCATGGGATGATATGAATTCTGATTTTACCGTTTGATGGTTTTAATTCCACTAAGCTGCATGCAAATTAAAACGGTAATGTTAATTAATGAGAGCAAAATCTTTCTGTTAGGATTTTATTTTGCTGAAGCCTTATTTATTGGCAACCCTCTGTACGTTTCTCTTAATTCGTCTTTTTTCTTCTATCTTTTGCTTTCTTTTTCGCGTTCGTTTACTGTAAATCCCTTTGAGTTCACAATGGCAAGAGGGGAAATAAGGAGCGAGACAATGAGGAAGAAGAGATACCAGTTACTCCTGTGGGGCCGAAGGCAAAAACAAAGAAGAAAAAGCACCAGAGGAGAGGGAAACCAAGAAGCGAAGAAGGCAACAGAGGAATGAAGATCAAGACACTATGCAGAAGGTGGTGGAAGACAGTACCGCTGAAGTGGTTGAGGAAGAAATTGTAAAGGAACCTGAAAATCAGAACCCTGAACAGACTAACCCGACAGTTGAGGATACGCAAGAAGTTCAACAAAAGCAGGCTGAAGAGGTGCGAGAACATGCAGAGATTGCAGAGGAAGAAGGAAACGAGCCAGTTCAAGAAGCTCGTGTTGAGGTCATCATGCCAGAAGTACCGAAACGACGCCGCATAAAGCGAAAGGCTGGGCGCGTCCAGGTAATTCGAATTGACACCCCATCACCACCGTCGTTGGATTCTGAGAAAGAGAAGGCAGAGCGAGAGGAACGAGAGAAAAAAGAAGCTGAGGAAAAAGTAAGAGAAGAAATAGAGAAGAAGGCTGAGGAAGAGCGGTTGCTTAAGCGAAGGGCAGAAAAGGGCAAAAGTGTTGCTGAAGCATCGGAAGAACCTGATGAGATAGATGAGCCACAGTTGTCGTATGATCGCTTCGTCAATAACTTTGCCAGAGAAAAATATGCTGAGTTGCTGAAAAGAGACTTCCTGTTTGAAAGAGGACTTAGCGGTGATCTTCCGCATTTTCTGAGGACCGGTATTGCAGACCACAGCTGGGAGTTGTTTTGTGCAAAGCCTGAGTCTGTGAACGCACAGGTGGTGCGTGAATTTTATGCAAATATTGATAAGGAAGATGGTTTCCAAGTGATTGTTCGAGGAGTCGAGGTTGACTGGAGTCCTAATGCTATTAACGCGTTGTATAACCTTCAGAATTTCCCCCACACAGCGTATAATGAGATGGCTGTAGCGCCATCTAATGAGTAGCTGAGTGATGCTGTGCGGGAGGTGGGTATTGAAGGGGCACGGTGGCAACGGTCAAAGACAGAGAAAAGGACGTTTCAGTCAGCTTATCTGAAGAGGGAAGCGAACACATGGATGGGGTTTATCAGACAGAAGATGCTTCCAACGACTCATGACTCGACGGTCTTGAGGGAACGGGTTCTTTTGGCTTTCGCGATTTTGCGGTCTCTCAGCATTGATGTAGGGAAGATTATTGTTAATGAGATTTCTGGTTGTTGGAAGAAGAAGGTGGGGAAGCTGTTTTTCCAAATACTATTACCATGCTTTGTAAAAGAGCAGGGGTTCCAGAGAATGAGGGAGATGTGATTTTGTTTGACAAGGGAATCATCGACACGCCTAACTTGGCACGGCTTTAGCGTATGCAGGAGGTATGCTAGGGTGGGCTTGTCTACGGCATCAACACGATTTTAGAACAATTGGCACTTTCGGCCAGTAGGCAAGAGTTTGTCGAGAGGCAAGCTTTGACCTTTTGAAACTATGTTAAAAATCGTGATGTCAATCTGAAGAAGGCGCTTCAAGAGAATTTTTCCAAGTCATATCCAGCCCTTTCAGCATTCCCTGAAGATTTATTGAACCCCTGGATTCCACCCCCACTGGTTGAAAGAGGAGAAGAGGATGATGAAAATGAGTCGGGCCAAGAGGACTGAATGATGAAGTGGCCCTGAGCGAGCATAATTTTTGTTCTTAAATTTTCTATTGCTCACGCATTTTCTAATCTCCTTTTCTACTGATGTTATGTTTGCTTCTTTTTATTTTTTTTTCTGCTGCTGAAAAATATATCTGCTCTTGTAATTTCTTTTTCTATGTTTTAATGAAATTTCCAAGTTGTTTATGTTCTATGAGCACTGAGTAACTCTAACTTAACTAATTTTTCTTTTGAATTTTTGAAGCTTGGACTGGTTAAGTTTAATTAGATCAAGGTATTCTGATCTCCAGAAACCTTTTGCTTGAGCATTTCTTCTAGCCTGGTTTGTTGCTGCGACAAAGAAGATTATGAGGTAGTGTTGATTTATATGATCCATTTTAAGCTTAGTTCTAGTCTTATGCTCAGTTTAAAATTCAGATAGGAAAATTTAAGTTTGGGGGTATAATTGCAAAATTGATGATTCATTGGGGACAATGAATAATTCAAGTTTGGGGGACTTTTTGCTATTCCAATTGTTTTGCTCGAGCATTCCTCTCCTTCGGTTAAAAATTTGTTAGGTTGTTGAGTAACCGGGGACATTTGTGATACCCTCAGTTTGTATTCGCGTCAAAAGATGACCTAGGAAATGTGAAAAAATGAAAAGAATTATCTGCTGAAAAAATTGATTGTTGAAAATTTTGCTGAGAAAATTCATGGAGCAAAAGTTTTGAAGGATGAATGATGATCCAACAGTCTTTTTGTCTCCCAGAACTTAAGTGAGTTTCATCATAAAATGTTGTCATTCTGAGGGGCAAGAGATAGAATAACTAAGGATTTTTTAGCTTTACAAAGAGTATTTAGCCTAGTTGGTGATGAGTTTGAGGCAAGGGTATACTGCACCATAAAGTGGGTCATCCCGTGCTTAAGAGCTTATGACTGTAGGGCTGCTTTAAGTCTGAAAAACAAAAAAATATAAACCCCTTAAAAATGTGTTTTAAATGTCTGATAATAGGGCTAGGTTGTGGCAAGTTCTTAGAATTGAGTTAAAAGTGGTGATTATTTGTCCATGCCGGAAGAATCATTTTGCTGCAGCAGAGCTTGGTTTTGCAGAGTGCTCAGGTAAAGGTTGAAGGTAGTGTTGGATTGTCTGGTTTGATTAAGCTATTCTTTGTCTAACGTTTTGAATTCTTAAGGGAAGTTGGTTAGTATTGCTCGAGACGCACAATAGTTCAAATTTGGGGGTGTGATAACTGTCCAAAAGGTAGTTATTTAGGCCTCATTTCTATAGGGATTTGGGTGTCTTTTGTGCTTAATAGGGTTGGTTTTAGATATATATTATATGTTTTAACCCATTTGGAAGAATGGAAGCTTCGGAAGTTATTTTGTGTAGAATGCTTTGTCGAGCGACCGGAGGGAGCAAATTCTGTGCTGCAGCAAAGCTGGGAGCAAAACTGCCACGTCACAGCTCGTTAGCCAATTTAACAAACCGAATTCTGTTGAGTTATCCTCGAGACAAAGGAGCAAGGAAAGCGATCCACGTGTCTAGGTCAACCTAATTCAAGCCTCCTATCCTTCTATAAAAGGAGATAGCCGCCCAAGTCAAAATCATTCCACTTTTGGGAAGAGACCATTCTCATTTCCATCTTGGGAGCCGAATAGAGGAAAGATTGGAAACCATCAAGAAAACCATCATTCGCAAGCTAATTGAGGAAATTAATATTTTCTTTTATTATCTTGTGATTATGGACATGCCTACTCAGATTGTAACGTGTGTTTCCATGCATCTTATGAACTAAGTAGCTTAGGCGTTGGTTAGGAAACAATGTGATTGTCGTGCTTCATTTCTAGCAATAAATATTGATTCTATGCATCTTGTTTAATTGTTGTGCTTGTTTCTATTTTATGTCTGCCTGGCCAGCCAGTATGAATACCTCTCTCTAGTTTCAGGGATGATTTAGGGAGTGTGTGGCGATTAATCACACTAGATCATTGTGTATTGGTGAACACCAGTGATTGAGCTAGGGATAGTCAGTTGCCTAGTGCTTTATCGGTAGTACTTCATTGAGGTTGAAACACATTCCAAAATATCCGGAGTTCCGGGAGGAATCTGCTAATAATACTGCGAGAGTTTTGCATGATCAATAATATTGCTAGAACATCTTTTTAATCAATTACTACATCCTGACCAGCGCCTGTTTCTAATCTGTCTGTCTATTTGTTTATTTTCTGTTCTGTCATTTCTTTTGCTTCAACATTATTCTTATAAAAACCAATCATTTTTACCATCTTTGAAACCATTAAAGAGTTACATAAAATAGATAAAGTGGGAGCTAGTTCAGGCCTTGGATTGATAATACTTATTACTTGTTGCGGACTGTGTATACTTGCAAAGAGTCTAGAGTCCAATTATATCTCATTTCTTATTGCATTTTCACTCACTCTAGGAACCCAATAAGCATCAATGGATTTTTCTTTACATCTATAATAAAAAAATCAACAGGGAGAAGAAATTTTCCTACTTTAATTAGAACATTTTCAACTACTCCATATGGACTAACCACAAATTGATAAGCTAACTGGAGTTTAATAGAAGTATATTTAATTTCTCCTATATTCAATTTCTTACACAGAGATAGAGGAATAATATTAATACTAGCCCCTAAGTCACATAAGGCTAAAAAAGAATAAGTACCTAAACTACAAGGAACAGAAAAACTCCTTGGATCAGTCAGTTTATCAGGTACTCTCTACTGAAGACGAGGCGTTGCATGTAGAGGTGAGGTACACCGTCTCCATTCTCTTCTCTTTCTTTTTCTAGGTAAGTCATTCCTTCATGAACCTATTGTAGTTAAGGCATTTGCTCCAATGCCTCTGCAAAAGGAAGGTTAATGTTCAAACTAATCAAAGCATCTAAATATTTTTCAAATTGAACTTTATAATTCTTCTTTATCTTTTTCTTTTCTTTGGGAACCAAAACAGTAGGAGAAAAAACAGGGGGATAAGAATTAAGCTTTTCAGCTTCGTTTGAGGATGAACCCTCTACTACTTCTCCAATAGGAAGTGCTAGCTCATCAGTCTCTGGCTCCTCAGCTTCTTGAATCTCCTCCACCTAGTGCACAACAATGGTTTTGCAATACTCCATATGCGGTCTCTCATGTTTTGTTGGAGCTTTGCCTTTTTGCATTGTGTTGACAGCTGTCACCAACTGTCCTAGCTGAGTCTCTACGTTCTTTATTGTTATCCCATGGTCCTGTACTGTGTTTTCTAGGGTGAGGACTGCACTTTCTAATTTGTTAGTTCTATTACTAGACTCAGAAATAAAAGCACCAACTAGATCCTCTAGAGATTGTTTATTTTCTTGTTTTTTAGGAGAAAAACTAGGAAGATGGTTCAAAACATTATTATTAGCATACGAGAAATTTTTATGGTTCCTAAGCCTAGGGTGATAGTGTGTGGGTGTAGAATTATGGTGTCCTCTATACCATGAATTTCTATCTACATACTTAACATGTTCAATAGTGGTCTCCTCCTGAGACTGCGATGCTACAGCAGCTGCAACTAACTCAATCGACTGTGAGCTCCCTGTACCTAAAAACTTCAGAAAAGCATTAGTGAGGGACGACATTTGAGCTTGAAGAGCAGTTACATTGTCTATCCCCTGAATTCCAACTACTTTCTTAGGTGTGGAGCACTCTGATGGTCATAGGTAACTGTTGGTGGCCATATCCTCCAATAACGTACGTTCGCTCTCCATAGTCTTGGACAACAGAGTCTCACTTGAAGTTGCATCAACAATTGTTTTAGTATTGGGATTTAAACCATTATAGAACAATTGAATTGGCAACCAGTCTTGATATCCATGCTGAGGACACTTCCTCAGTAGTTCTTTGAAACGTTCTCATGCCTCGAATAATTGTTCATAAAACAGCTGCTGGAATGTTCCAATTTCAATCCTCAGCTTGACCGTCTTAGTATGAGGGAAGAACTTCTTTAGAAAGGCCTAAACCAAAGCATCCCAAGTGGTAATGCTTCCAAGGGGTATTGACTGCAACCAATCCCTCGTTTTATCCTGTAGAGAAATTGGAAACAAATGTAAGCGAATAACATCCTCAGTAACTCCATTTAATTTTACCATCCCACAAATATCAAGAAAAGATTTGAGATGAGAATTTGGGTCTTCTGTGGGTGATCCTCCGAATGCACTGTCTCGAGGCCATTTATATGAGACCGGTCTTTAGCTCGAAATTGTTGGCATTAATCGAGACATAGACAATCCTTGACTGCTGCTTAGGAAAAACAGGCTGAAAATAGTCTCTAATGGGCTTGGGCTCCTCAAGTGGATTTGGGTTGGTCATTTGGATAAAACTTTCCCTTTTGTCTCTTCGCAATCTAAGGCAAGTTCTTTCAATTTCAGGGTCTAAAGGAACTAAGGCCAACTCCCTATCATTTCCCATACACCATCTATCCTAAAAATAAAATAAAATTAAGAAAATCAACTACAAATAGACCAAAACCAAATAAGGAAAAAGATCAAATAAGAAAACAAAACAATAACAAATAAGGGGAAAAATTGCAACTACCTTAAATACAATATAATACACTCTAAATTAAGACTAAACAATTTCTTCACAATATTACTTGACTAAATAAATGTCAATCCTCGACAACGGCGCCAAAAACTTGATGTGCAAAATAGCTTACTGCAAGTGTACGAGTCAAATTTTAATATAGTGATTCATGATTAACGAGTGTCGTCCTCTAGATCGATGTTCTAGTCAATTAACTACCATGCTTAATCTTGTTCAATTTTATTTATAGATCAAAACTTAGTGAGAATGATAAATCAAACAAAAAAGCTAAAATATATGGAAATTCAATTGGAGAAAAACTCTTAGGGCCCGTTTGGTATAAGGTTTCTGGAGATGGGAATGGGCAAGGGTTTATAATACCCTTGTTTGTTTCAAGATTTCTGTGGTGGGCCCAGGAAATAACTCATTCCCAGGCATCATTTATGCCCATAAGCAAGGGTTTTCTATGCCCTTGCAAAAGCATGGGTTTTCTCTTTTTCCATCTCTTCTTTGTTATTTTTATATGCAATTTTATTTTGAATATAGTTAATTAATTAACTAATGGATACTAAATTAAAAATAATATAATATATTATTTAATTAGATTAAATAATAGTTTGTCAATAATTTCAATTTTTTTAAGTAAATACTTTTTTAGGACTTTTAAACAAATACTTAGTCCAATTTTATTATTGTAGGGATGGTAATTACATATTACTAAAATTATAATTAATTAGTTAATATTATCAAAAATATATTTAATTATTGAATTAAAATCATTTAAATTAATTTAGTATAAAAATTAATTTTTCAATAATTATAATTAATTACTTATCGATTATTTATAATCCATTAATTACTTTTTTTTGGATTTCCTTATAATAAATATATAATTATATTATTATTAAATATTTATCTAATTAATTTTTTTTTTTTTGAAAAGTTATCTAATTAATTTGTATGGATACAATATATTAAATTATTGTAGTTAAAAATATTTATTAAAAAATTAATTAAATAATTTTAAGTTGTTAAATTAACCTAGTTTATCCCATGAAAATTATTTCATGATTATTATTTCATTAATTTTTATTAATAGTTTGAACTAATTTTGATTATTTTATTGATTAATTTATTAAAACTACATAAAGTTTACCAGATTAATTCTAAAAAATAAATACAGACATAATTTGTTCTCATAAAATCCTGATGACATTCCCATGCACAACCAAACACAGTTATCTTTGATTCCCAGCAATCTTATTCCCAGGTATAGTATTCCCAGGCATCATGTATTCCCAGGCATCTATAAAACCTTAAACCAAACGGGCCCTTAGGGAATTGATTTTACCTATTGAGGTTATGGATTAATTACTTGAATGCTTTGCATGCAATGATTCATAAATCTAGGACAAACTATTATCATAGTTATCTCTCCCGAGCATAGCTAATTCTCATACATGCAATAAACTCAATATTTCTATCTAGATTCATTAGCTTGCAAGGCCTTAAGTCTATTCCTTTTAACGATTTCTAAAACTATCCTCAATCTCCCAATCTTAGGATTATTCTAGTTATGCAAAACAAGGTCTAAACTAAATCCCATCTTCCAAGCAAGACTTAGAGATAGCAATAATCGATTCATGGCCAATAAATTGAAAGCATTAAGAGTAGAAAATGCATAAATGAATTCACAACAATAAACATCCAAGAATTAATCCAAAAACCACCCAAAGGGTTACATCAATCTCTAAGATTTAAAGATAAGGAAAGAAGGGAAAAACTCGAATGTCGTTGAAACTGCACGTCTCCGTCACGATCTCCACGCATTCTAGCCTTGAATCCCACTTCTTCTTCTTGCTCAAGCTCCCACAAGAGGTTTCTAGTCGAAATTAGGGCTAAATTCTCTTCAAAAGAACTCCCCAAATCCGGTCGCAAACACATTATATTTATAGGAAAAACAGAGCAGCGTCGAGACGTTGTCCTGTTGCTGCCTCGGATGAATTAGGAAAAATTGACAGCGCCAAGATGCTGTGCTCTCGGGAATGAAGGCTGGGGCTACTTTGCAGCAGCATCGAGACGCCTCAAGGGAGAGTTGTGGCCTTCTAGAGTGGTTAAAAATATAGAACAAATTAACTCCAAAATACTGTGCAAGCATACACAATCCACAGTAAGTGATAAGTATTTATAGTATTCACGAGGTCTTGAATAGTCTCACTCTATTAATTTTAATTAGTTCTTTAGTGATTTCAAAGTTGATTAAATTGATTGGGTTTATAAAATGTTGGAACAAAGAAAATGATAAAGCAGAAATGTAAACGAATAAAGGGAGCAGATTGGAAACAGACACTAGTTAAAACTTCTGTAATTGTTGTAAAGATGATCTAGCAATTCTTTTGATCAAACAATATCATGCAGTCTTAATAGCAGAATCCTCCCGGAACTCTGAATTTTTTAGAATGTGTTTCAACTCCAATGAAGTTCTACCGAACATGCGTTAGGCAGTCGACTACTGCGTCTACTAACTATCAACTAGGGGTGTTCATGTTGAGACCGAAAACTGACCCGGCCGACCGAAACCGACCAAACCGACGGCGGTCGGTCGGCCGGCCAACCTTGTCGGTCGGTGTCGGTTCTGCCACTCGGCAGACCGGTCGGTCGGTCGGTTCTTAATTTTCACACATAACCGACCGACCGACCGATATATATATATATATTTAAAAAAGAATTACATCTGATTGCAGCCCAGCCCACCCAATTAATTTCTCTCCTCAGCCTTCATTTGGACAAGCCCAGCCCACCAAAATTAAAAAGATCTAAACTAAACCCTAGCAATTAGCATAACACAGCAGCCACAATTCACCCACCCAACAGTCGTCTTCTTCAATCTTTAGCCCTTCATTTCACTCGATCTCTCATCGTCACTCTCAATCTCTCTCTGGTTCGTGCCTCGTGGTTCTTCATTTCTGATTTCACAAGGTTAGTCGTCGCTCGCCGTCGTCCTTCACCTCGCTCAACTTCGTCGTCCGTCGCATCACATCCATAAGCTTCGTCGTCCGTCGTGTCGCCTCCCACAGTCTCGGTAGTTGCAAGGTAAGTTTTTTTTTCTTCGAGTTCGTCAGTCTTAAATTTTTAAATAAAAGTTGCGTGTTAGCTAAAGGGGGCTGAGGTTCCTATCAAAAAATAATGGGGGCTGAGGTTAGCTAAAGGAGGCTAAAGAGTTGATGTTGACTGAGTTTTGACAAAGTTGTAATAATTTATACTTGAACGTTATTTACCAGTAGTAGCTCAAAGCTTGCACTACATTGCAACTTTATGAGATTTTTTCCCGTTAGAATGTTTGGAAGTTGAGGCTAAATATTTTCTTCTTTTAGAGCTAACATGTTTGAGTTGCATTTTTCTAGAACTTGTTTCCCTTGATAAGTTTTCTTTTTTTAAATAATTTTTCTTATAGTCAGTTACTCAAGTTAATATACATAAGGGGTGGGAGATAAGAATTAAGATAAGCCATAAGGGGTGGGGTTTGACTACACTTGAAAAAGGAAGAAAAGAAAAGTTTAAATTAGATTTTTTCATGTTGGTTACTTTTTAGTGTTTGAATTCCGTATCTAATAGGTAATTTATATTATAATACATACATTTCTTATGTTTCCACTCTTTGTTTCAGTTCAGCAACATCGTCGTCGTCTTTCTCCACTTACAAGCTGGATTCTTCAGAGGAGTAAGATTTCATAACACAATTTTTAGAAAATTAGAACCGAAAGCTAAATTTTACTGATTTTTAATTTTTAATCTTGAGTGTTTGTTAAATATTAATTTCATTCCATGTTTATTTTCACAGAGTCAACATGGATAGAATCCCAGAAGAAAGTTCAGAAGAAAGTTCAATTCATGTTGTGGAGAAATCAAGTGGAGCTAAGAAAAGCAAAGTGAGTCATTCAAGTCCAACAAAAAAGCGTAAGAATACTAAAATCTCCGTAGTTTGGGATCATTTTGAGAAAATTGAAGATTGTGACCCTAATGATCCTTATGCTAAGTGTAAATATTGTGGGGCTAAGTATGCATGTCATTCAAAGCGTAATGGTACCGGCAGTTTGAAACACCATTTAGAAATGTGTAAGAAATACCCTTATCAAAGAAAGAAATATCCAGGACAAAAACAATTGGTTTTCAAGCCTAAAGAAGCGATTGATGATTCTGAATCAAAACTTAGTTGTGAGACTTTCAGTCTGGAGAGTTGTAGGAGAGCTCTTGCTGAGATGATTATCCTAGATGAATTGCCTTTTAGGTTTGTGGAGAACATAGGTTTTCGAAGATTTATCAACAAATCTTTAGCCTTGTTTGCGCCTAACTTTGTCCTTCCATCTCGAATAACTATTGCTAGGGATGTGCTTAAGATATATGTTAGTGAGAGAAAACGTTTGAAAGACATGTTTAAGGCAAAACGTTATAGAGTTTCTCTCACTACTGACTGTTGGACTTCGGGACAAAACATTAATTATATGGTATTGACAGCACATTTTATTGATTCTGGTTGGAATTTACATAAGAGAATTCTTAGTTTTTCTACGATTGAGAATCATAGAGGGGATACCATTGGTAAAACCATCGAAAAAAATTTAAAAAAATTGGGGTATTGATAAAGTTATGACTTTGACTGTGGACAATGCTAGTTCAAATGATACTGCAGTTGCTTATCTTATTAAGAGATTTAGTAGTTGGTTGTTATTGAAAGGTGACTTTTTGCACGTTAGATGTTGTGCCCACATATTGAATTCTATTGTAACTGATGCTTTCAAGGAGCATTATGAGTGCATTAGTAGGATTCGCAGTGTTGTAAGATTTGTGAGGTCTTCTCCTGCACGTGCTACGAAATTTAAGAAGTGTATTGAAATTGAAAATATTATTTCTAAAAGTTTGGTGTGTCTAGATGTTTCCACTAGATGGAACTCTACATATATGATGCTTGAGGAGGCTACAAAGTTCCAAAAAGCTTTTGAGAGATTAGAGGATGAAGACTCAACTTTTATGAATGAATGTCAACCAACTAGAGAAGATTGGGAGAATGCTAAGATGTTGGTTAGGTTTTTGAAAGTGTTTTATAATGTTACTTTAAAGATTTCAGGTTCTTTATATACCACGTCTAATGTTATTTTCCACCAAATTAGCACAATTCAAAATTGCATACAATTGAATTCTATGGATAGTGGAAATCAAATTCTTTGTGATGTGGCTAAGAGCATGAAGTCTAAGTTTGAGAAGTATTGGGGAAATAATGAGAAGACCAATTTGTTGTTGTATGTAGCTGTTGTGTTGGACCCACGATATAAGTTGAAATTTTTGTCATATTGTTTCAACAACTTGTTAGAACCAACATCTGCTAAAAGTATGACAGATAAAGTAGAGCAGGTTTTGAGACAACTCTTTCATGCATATAGTTCATCTTCTTCTGGTGGTATTGGTACTGGTTGTGGCAGTGGTGGTGGCAGTGGCAGTGGCAGTATAAGTGTTATTACTAAAGAAAAGGGTGAGACTCAAACAATGAATGTTGATGATGAGAGTGAGACATATGGATTTGCACGTTCATTCTCGAGTGTCGAGACTACCACATTTGATAGAGAGTCAGAGATTGATGTGTATTTATTAGAAACTCTTGCCAAGGATGATATTACTTTTGACATTCTTAATTGGTGGAAGCATAATAGTCATCGATTTGAGATTCTTAGTGCAATAAGTGGAGATATTTTGGCAATTCCAGTTTCAACCGTAACATCTGAGTCTGCTTTTAGCACTGGAGGACGTGTAGTTGATTCCTCTCGTTCTTCATTAGCTTCAAAAACAGTTGAGGCTCTTATATGCACTCAAAATTGGCTCAATTCAAATCCAATAGATATTGAGTTTTTCAAGCTACTGGAGGAAGACTCAACACTGGAAGAAGGTAATGGTTTTACTTTGTTTTCTATTTTTGCTTATTAATATTTTATTTTCAATCATAAAAGTGTTAATCTATTGTCTATAATTTTGTAGGATTCAGAATGGTCATTGACGAAGAAAAGGATGTTGATGAGATTGACTTTTCAAAGTTGTGATTATGTTTCATTTTGAAGAACTTTTTATTAGGACTCTTTTGAATGATTTTTGATATTGATGTGTGAAGAATTATATGTAATTTATGTTCATTGTTATTTGTTGTTTGTAATTTATGACATATAAGACTATTTCAAGTTGTGTGTTTGGAATGTTTTAATTTTTAATGTCTGTGATATGTTGAATGTTCGATGTAATAGTAATATGTGTTTGGACTAATGACTATTTCAATTTATATGATTTTGATTTATAAGACTTTCAAATTATATATGTGTTTGGACTATTTTAGGATTAACAGGTGAGAAAACATTTCAATTTATCATTCACAATTATTCAATTTACAGGTGAGAAAACATTTCAATTTATCATCAATTTAGATATTAGATTACAATAATATATATGGTTATTAAAAATAAAACATACATATTTGATATTTGATTATAATAATTTACGCATTCATTATTAAAAATATGTCTTCTTTTTTTGAAAATTTTATTAAAAATATGTCTTAACATTTAATAATGATATAAAAAAAATCCTAGAAATGATATAAAAAAAGACATAAACGAAAAGGATATAGAAAAAAAAAGGAGAAGAAGAATCTGAATGTTGTTTAAAAAGTTTAGTGTAAAAAAAAAAAAAAAAAAAAAAAAAAAAAAAAAAAACGACCGAACCGAACCGACCGTTCGGTCGGTCGGCTGGAGTCAACCGTCGGAAGCTGTCGGTTTCCAGATTTCTGGAAAACCGACCGACCGGTCGGTGTAGGTTTTTCCCCAAAACCGACACCGACCGACCGACGAACACCCCTACTATCAACAGTCTAATGTGATTACAAGCCACACAACTCTTAAATCATCCCTGAAACTAAGAGAAGCTATACATACCGGCTGGTCAGGTGGGCACACAATAAAATTTAGCTCAATAAGTAATCAAGATGCACAAGATTAACAAGAATCACTAGATTAATAAAGAATGACAACTACATTGTTCTTAACTCGTGCCTACAATAATTTAGTTCATAGAAATATACATAATACGCGTTACAACCTGAATAAGCACATCCTTACTACAAATTCTACAAGAAATTAAAGTATTGTCCTCCTTGAGAGAATCCACACAGAATGGTCTTCTTGAGTCTCCAATCGCTTTAATCTCTAATCGGCCTCCCAAAAGATGGAATGATTTGACTCCATACGACTACTCTTATTTATAAGATGAGACTTAACCTAATTAGATCAAATATGACACGTGGAGCACTTCCCAAGTCTTCTAAATTTGAGATCCAAGCTGGAAACGCCACCTCATTTAATGAATTACGTGTAGCTCACGTGGCCCATTTTGCTAATGTTTTGCTAGATCAACAAACTTTTCTCTCTCAACTGATCAACATTCATTTTTCTGCAAAAGAAACTCCAAAACATCAATTCTCATAATCAGGCTAAAACATAATATATTTATCTAATAACACACCTACATGGCATAATTAACATAGACATCATCATAGAATAAGGTATAAATAACTTCCTTTTGGAGAGTTATCAAATGTTTCGACGCTCTTCTCTCGGGACAATGGCTTGTTGCAGCACTTATATGAAGTTCTCTTCAATTCTTTTGCCTCTTTTTATGTCTCGAACACTCGAGCAACTCCATTTTCTCAAATTCATCCCAATAATTCACTTCCTACAAAAGAAACATAAAAATATATGATTTTGGCCAATTTAATCTCAAAGAATATCAAATAAACATAGGGGAAAATGGCTCATTTTGTGAGTTACCAGTCTCCAGAAAAAAAAATAAACTTCATCAATAATCATCAACTTCGGGTCTCTATTGAGCAAACAAAAAGAGAAAGGGAAGAATGATGAGGAATCCATTATCAAGGAAGATGGCAAGAACCAGGTAACGTTGAGTTATTATATTAACTATATGTATATACACTTATCCATATGCAAGCGATTGATAAGGTCGTTGAGTATAATGTTTGTTGATGGTCAAATTTGGTCAGAGGAACTCATCTGACCTTCACATGCCACCAATGGTAAATTTGTAGATGAGGGGAAGACGTAGCCTGCAAATCAAGGAAAACCTGCACACAGGTGTGGTGCTAGCCACACCGCCTCCGATGCTTAAGTCAGAAAACAGAAAGAGGAGAGCTAGAGAGTAAGAGGAGAGAGTAGAGAGTTCGGGTCCCTTTCTTCAGTGGCGAAGAGTGGTATAAATACATGCTCATGCTCCTAGGTTTTTAGGAATTCGAAGGCATTTCGGGACGGACCAGGCGGAACCGGGGCGGCTAGAGGCTACAGGGACCGAACCGAGTCGGAGGAACTCGACCCGCGTAAGCGGGCCGAGCAGGGGGTCGGGCCAAAGCCCGACCCCTTCGGTCTTGGCCCGTTCCACTTGCCAGTTTCGCCTCTGGGGTCCATCTCCCAGTCCTATTTTCGCCTGGTTGTCCTCGTCAGCTCCTTGTACACCGGAGTAGTCCAAAATCACCTATAACAATGCTTATTTGTATATACCCATGTATATACAAATGTATGTGCTATTACATACATTGCATGTTGTTGTATATGCTAGCGATTATATGTTGTTGTACTTATTGCATGCTTGTACACAATTACTTCTATGTTTCCATGTATGTGTTATTACATACACATAAGTTTTGAGTGATTTTGTACGAAAAAATGTATATTGATCATTTTGATTCTTCCGTAGTTCATCATTTTGATCAATGCAATTGATGTCTTTTTAGTTTTTTTTTTTTTGTTATGACATATTAAAATTTTAGATTTTTTAAAATGATGTTAATTACGGTTTTAGATTTAATTCAAGGTGGTTGTCAAATTCAATTTTTCTCATCCTTAAAATGTTGCTTCTTTTTTGTTTTGAATTAGTTGGTTAAAATTAGATGTATTTATCTTTCTAAAAAGTCTAATAAGTAGGTTAGGAGCACTTTCATCCATTTCAATTGTTAATATTATTAATATTATAATGAAAACTACGTTTAACCATTATTTAATTTATAAAGATAGGTAGACATTTTTAAAGTTGAAGCATTAAAGGGAAAGTTGCATAGATGACAAATTAGACAAAACTAATAGCAAATATAGCACAATTGCAAACTAATTGCAAATATAGCAAAATTAATTGTACAAGACCAAACAGTTGTTGTCAAATTTTATCTGTTTCTATCACTGATAGACTCTGATTATTCAAAGTATATCAGTGTCTATCACTGATAGACTTCAATTAATCAAAATCTATCAGTGACTATCACTGAAAGTCTATCAATGATAGTCATTGATAGATGTTTCAAAATCTATCAGTGATAGTCACTGATAGATTTTGATTAACCAGAGTTTATCAGCAATAGACACTGATAGACTCTGAATAATCGGAGTCTATCAGTCGATTGATAGATTCTGATTAATCAGAATCTATCGCTATAAACTAGACTCTGAATAATCGGAGTCTATTAGTAGATTGATAGATTCTGATTAATTAGAATCTATCGCTATAAACTTTGATAATCACAGTCTATCAGATAGATTCTAATTAATCAGAGTCTATCGGTAATATACTCGGACAAATTTTGCTATATTTGCAATTTTTTTTACATTGTGCTATATTTGCTCTTAATTTGGTCCAATTTCCCAACAATAGACAAATTAATAGAGGCATTTTGAAAAAAGGCCAAAAATGTTTTTAATTGTAAAAATGGCAAAAGGTTAAATTTGTAATCTTCCATCGAGAAAAACTATGACTAAAATACCTCTGTTGCAGAAAAAAGAACGTTACTAAAATCTAGAAAAATAGGTGATTATTTAAAACAAACAAATTTTTCATACTTATTCTATGCTATATAAATCTACAAAGATTCTTAATCAAAATAAAATCACATATATTACTGTAAACTAAAAAAATCTAAAGAACTGTAATCTTAGATTTGTGAATTATGTAACTTTTAAAATTTGCTCCTAAAATTCATGTCTAAAATAAAATTGTAATTCTTTTCAAAAAAAAAAAAAATTGTAATTGTGATGGTGCAATCTAGAAGAATAAATACCGTGTAAATTTAAAATCTAGAAAAATAAATACTGTGTAAATTCAAAATTCACTTCCTTGTATCTGAAATCCCCCATGCAAAGTCCAATTAATAAGGGCAACTCAAGATTTTGAAAAACAAATAGCAACACCATGGATAGGGTATGTACTTGCAAAGGACTTAACATGTTAATATATGCGTACAATATGGTATAGAAAATACAATGTACATATATGGAATATAACAAATTCTAAGATTTAGATTTAAATTTGAAATACCTAGATTTGGGGGTGTAGATAGATACAGCATACATGTATACAATTACAAGTTTAGGGGCAAAATGGGTAATTGAGGTGTAAAGGTTGCACACCTAACGCACGTGAGGGCCATATTTCAGACCAGCCGTTTAATTTTTTTTTGGGGGTGTAGCCTTTTTGGTACACCGGGAAAACTCGTACCGAATTGCTTCTCAGCAATGGCGACCACGGCTTGTTTCATCATCGTCAGTAGGAACAATATCCCTATCTATGAAGCTGAAGTCGGATCTGCTGCTAAAGTATTTCCTTCTTCTTCATTTTCCATTTTTTCATGTTTACATTTAGATTTAGATTGCATCTTTCCTTCGCCAGATCGCCGCCAATGGAACATGATTTCATTTTCCTTCTTTAATTTAATTACTTTAGTTTCCACTGTCCTTAGTCGCTCATCTTTTTCGCTTGACATGAAAGAGAGAGGATTCTGCTCAGCTGCATCAGTTTATATTGCATGCGTCCCTTGACATTGTTCAAGACCTCGCATGGACTACTAGTGCTATGTGAGTTCTTATTCTTTTACTTTTTTAATACATCATCTGATACCTCTTTTCTCTTCTTTTTCCCTTTGAATTAGATCCTTCTTCTTGCTGCGTTTCATCCAGGTTCTTGAAAGCAGTCGATAGGTTCAATGATTTGGTGGTGTCTGTGTATGTAACCGCTGGTCATATCCTTTGATGTCGATTTCATCATTTACTCTCTCATAAAGGATGGATAGCTCTAAATTAACAAAAGTTTTACTTTTGGATCTATACCCCCAGCCCCCAATTGCATTACTGAATATTTTTTTTATTTTTTTAATTTAACTGATAAAAAACTCGTAATCCTTTTTGAAGGCAAGTCAAATTTTGTCATTGTAGGGGACGCATTCTATATACATTTGAGAGATTAAATTCAGTATATAGTTCCCATTATTTCCTTTTATACCAATGTTCTGGTTTTTCTTTGACTATTCACTACATACGCGGTTGATGTTACTTCATGACTCTCGCAATGATGATGGAATCAAGAGCTTTTTTCAAGAGGTTCATGAGCTTTACATAAAGGTAAGTTTGGCATGTTTCTTAGGTATTATTATTATTATTATTACTGCCATTTTTTGAAGGTATGGTGCTTGATTTACTATGTTTTATTATTTAGGTTGATTAAAGTATACCTTAGGTGATTAGTTCGTATTAGATGTAGTTCATTATTTCTTCTCAAATATACTGAATCCTGACCTTGGAATGGTACAGTTGTTAAATGAATATATTGTATCACTTGAGTCTTAATTGTATATATCCAAGAGTAAGTAGTTGATTTATTATGAGATCAGGTCGTCGTCTTGAGGTTGTATGAAGCTTGAGATGGGTGGGAGAGGATTGTTCAGTTTTTGGGATCCCTTGTTTGGTCGTGTCAGGATACTCAGATTTAAGGCTCCTTTAGATCCCTCCAATATGTTGTGGTTGTTGTTTCTGTTGCACAGGACTTGTGACCTGTTTCTTCTTGGAAAATTAATTGGTTTTTGGAACTAAAGTTGATAGAATGATTTAAAATCATGTGGTAGAGTTAGAAAATATTGTTAATAATTTGTCTAGTGGGTCTAAAGTAAAATTTCCTCATCGTAATTTAATTGCTGAAAGAACTATTTGTAGAAACACTATGTTTGGGACATACCAATATTTAATTTCCTTTGAAGTTTCCTGTAGCACTATGCTTTACTTGGTTGCATCACATAGAACAAAATGGACAAGAATAAGTGATAAGTAAATTCACGTTAACTTGTCTGTCATCTACTCCTGATTTCATTGAAATTTTTTTCTATTATAGATTTGAAATTTTCTTTTTCATTAGTTAATCAGAGTTAGAATGCTTGAGGCATGCTTTTGAATAGCAGAAAAGTGCAGTCAAGAGGGAAGTGTAATTGTTGTCCTGCTTATTTGTAAGTGCTATCATAATACTATGTTCCTGAGTGCCTCCCATCCCCACTACTTACTTTTCCATTTTAGTAACTACAAATGAAATTTAAAGTTTTCTTGATGATTCTAGATTGATTTTTCTATATTAGAACTTCTGTTAACCACTCTCCTTCGTTGATTATTATAAATCTCTTTTGGCTTTTAGTGTACCATCTTAGATCAAAGTTAGTATTCCTATCAAATTCTGTAAGTTTCATCAAGTTAGGATTTCAAGACCTTAAATTTCATGTTTAGCCTAACATAAGATAAAAGGTTTGGCACTTTGGTTTGATGACCTGCAGTCTACTCTCTGTCTCTCCAATTTTTGAAACTTCTCATGGACGGTGTAACATTGTTGATGCAAAGATTTTTCTCAACGAAAGTTGGTTTCTTAAAAAAAATAATAAAATAAAATAAAAAATTGACAGGAGTGATAAATAATTTTGAGGACTACTTTTTATATTTTATGATCTTACCATTCCAGTTGGCAAGCAAGGAGCCTAATCTCTTAATTCATGGCAATATCTGCTGTATATAATCTTTCATAGCATTTTTTTTTTTACTTTTTCCAGAACATATCCTAGAAATCTTAATTATAGCCTCACCTCATCTTTCCTATGCTATGTGCATGTATAAGTACACGATCTCCAGTTTTTGGAAACTCTATCACAGTCAACCTTTTTAGAGAAATTGTGCAACTGAAGTTATTAAACTTTTGATAATTATTCAAGTTATGAGTGTATATAGACTTTGTATTTCCTTGGATGTGATTTTTCAGCTTTAAATCAAATTTACTTGAATCTCAATATATTTCATTTGTTAGTTGAGGAGCTCTGGTCTTTTTTGTGCCTCCCATGTTTTCTATGAATAGCTGTGGCATGAAGCTTGTTGTCTTCCAATTTTTTCTCTATTGTTGCCACGGGTTTTCATTTGGTGACAATTGTCAACTTGATTATGCTCACGACTGAAAATGGCTTTGTGAATTTGCAGACTATACTTAATCCCCTCTACTTGCCTGGATCCCGCATCACATCTTCACATTTCGACACAAAAGTTCGTGCACTCGCAAGAAAGTATCTCTAGTGTTCACCTTGATTGCAGACCAAATGTGCTTTGTAACAATGAGCTTCAACGTTTCTAGCAGCCTTGAGTTTTCTACAATTGCATAACATTTTGATCTTTGCTACTTTTAGTCCTGATGTTAATCAACTCGTTAAATATTGCTTAATGTGTATTATTGACATTTGTATGACTTGATTACTAAACGAGTAGGAATTGCACTTTACAGCATTTAATGCCCTCTCCGCTCCCTTTACTCATCTTTTTGTAGTAGGGAGTGTTATTATGTTTTATATTCTACAAGACATGGATACTAAAAATCATGCAATTTTTTTTTGAAAAGCTCAAGAGCCCATTCTTTCTAACTTTTGTGGTTGTTGGTCCCTTTGATTTCCTTTACTTGGAATGAATGACTTGTGTGGCGCAAAGGAATATAAAAAGATCTCTTGAGCAAACTGCCATCTTTCATCAGAGGCCTGAGGAAAAGAATAAGAATCCCTCATGTGAAGTCTCCACCTCTGTGGAGGAAAAGAATAACAAATCCACCAAAACGATGCAAAAGAAAGATGTGATTCTAGGCGGGATTATAAATGATCGAAAATTGTGGTAAAAGGTTCTGAAGTAAAACCCTTGGAAAAGAAAGGTAATTGGCTGATGTGTGAATCCCTGGTCCCCAAGCAAAACAAAGCCCTCTTAAACTCCAATCCCAAGGCCAAGGGGACGACAAATCTCCACAAGATTCAACCGATTCCATCAATCAATCACAGCCATTTTGCCCGTACAATTAGATTTTTAATTTTTGGTTCCATTCCCAAAATACCCAGAAGACGCAGCAACAGCGAAAGAAGCTGATTTTATAAGCTTCAGTTGTCAAATCATGGGGAAAGGGGTATTGATGATATTGGTGCTGATGGTGTCCTCTATTTCCATGAGCTGTTTGGCTCCATGTTCAGCTTCTTCGTTTTTCAAGGATAAGCCATGGGAGAGAAGGAGGCCAATTCTGTCGGTTCCGACAGCATCCTCTTCGTTTGCTTCGTCCTCCATTGTGTTGCCTCTTCAAGGGAACGTCTTTCCAAATGGGTAAGCCATAACTCTGCTCACACCTCTACGAAGTTTCAGCTTTTGCTTTTCCCATTTCGATTTTACTTTCAACTGTTACAGAGTACGGAAGTGGCTTTATTTAGAGGAAGTTCAATGTGAATGTGATAGCTCTTCAGATACTCTTCACATTGATGTCAATGATCTTAATTCTTAATGTGTTGTAATAATCTCGGAAGAACTGGAATTGGGATTTGGAAGGCCTTTGCCATTTTGATCTTATTGTATCTTCTCCCGCTTGTTAAATTGGAAAAAAGAAGATCACGAGACTCTGTTTTCCCATGTTTACTTTCTGCCCTGTGTTTCTTATCCTATTCCTGTTCAATTGGTTTGGAAGAGTGCTTTTCTGAGGTTTTTCATTTTGGAGACGAAGAACACATTTCCAAATGAAGTGTTTCTAAAATCTTCAAACTCATTTTACGTAATGTTTTCATTAGTTAAAAACACGTTGAAGATATATGTTTCTCTCTATATAATGATTTTCACGAACATGTTTTGAAGTCATATAATCTGTGTCTTTTTTCAGGTTCTATAACGTTACTCTTTATATAGGGCAGCCTCCAAAGCCTTACTTTCTAGATCCAGACACCGGTAGTGATCTCACTTGGCTTCAATGTGACGCTCCATGTCAGCAGTGCACTGAGGTAAATTGTTATTTCATTCAGCAGTTAATGCTCATAGGAAGGAGACTCTTGAAAATATGATGACCAAATGAATGGAGAAAGTTACTTGCCTACACCTTTGGCTTCAGTTGAGTTAATTTTCTTCATAAGTAATCCAAATTTTCATCTTTCATTGTCTATTTTGTTTTAAGTTTCGTCTATATTTTTCTTCTTGACGTGCTTTCTCTTTTCGCTTTTAGTCTCTGAGTAATCACCTTTAAAAATCTGTCATTTCTTTTCGAGTTGAGATTTAAAGATCGTATGCATCAAATTGATGGCCTTGTTTCCCTTTCAGACACCTCATCCGCTCTATCAACCGAGCAACGATCTTGTGCCGTGTAAGGACCCTCTTTGTATGTCCTTGCACTCATCTATTGACCACAGATGTGAGAACCCAGATCAATGTGACTACGAGGTTGAGTATGCAGATGGTGGTTCGTCTCTTGGAGTCCTTGTCAGGGATATATTTCCTCTCAACTTAACCAATGGAGATCCAATTAGACCTCGTTTGACCCTCGGGTAAACCGCTTGACTGTCTTCAGTAATTTGTCTTAATCTCATTATATTGTTGAGTTTCTGGCAATCTAAATCAACCTTGCTACTTCCAATTGAACCAATCATGAGATCTTGGCAAAAACAAACACCATATCATGCTGTCATATCTTATTTTTTGCACTCTCCTGATGTTGCAAGATAATGAACAGCATGAATGTACAGTTAGAGTTTATGTCGAATTCCAAACGTGTGTATTCGTGCGCTGGGTTACTTCAAGAAGCCACATGATAAAGATGGCAACAGTCACTAGATTTTATGACGGGAATAATGATTCTGATTTGTATCTTCAATAGTCATCAATAAGGATTATACTGTACAAGAGATTTATATTCACTTTGCTAAAAAATTCCATACATTGCTAGTCCTTGCAAACTGTAGTTTTCAGTTCATGTGGGTAAATAAAATGCATGTAAAGTCTGTATGTAAGTCAGTTACTTGAATCTGTAGTACTGAGTTTTGTTTCATTTGATTACTCAGATGTGGTTATGATCAAGATCCTGGATCATCATCTTATCACCCCATGGATGGAATACTTGGCCTTGGAAAGGGAGCAGTAAGCATCGTCTCACAGCTGCATAATCAGGGCATTATCCGAAACGTCGTTGGTCACTGTTTCAGCAGCAAGGGAGGAGGATATCTTTTCTTTGGGGATGATATTTATGATTCCTATCGCTTAGTTTGGACGCCCATGTCTCGGGACTACCCGTAAATAACCTACATCGATCATATATTTATCTTGTTATGTATGATTCATGTTGGCTCCTGTTCTTAGAAAGCCACGCTTCATGTCATTGTATCAGGAAGCATTACTCTCCCGGGTTTGGAGAACTACTCTTCAATGGAAGAAGTACTGGACTCAGAAACCTCTTCGTAGTTTTTGACAGTGGGAGCTCTTACACCTACTTCAATGCTCAGGCTTATCAAGTTTTAACATCTTTGGTAAATCATCTGTAGAAAGAACCTCTGATTCTATTGTTGGGAAAGTTTTTCGATGACTATTTAATTCATCTTGGCACTTTTCTTGTAGTTGAATAGAGAACTAGCTGGGAAACCACTAAGAGAAGCCGAGGACGACGACACGCTTCCGCTCTGCTGGAGAGGACGAAAGCCATTCAAAAGTTTACGTGATGTGAGAAAATATTTCAAGCCGTTAGCTTTGAGCTTTCCCAGTGGTGGAAGAAGCAAAGCAGTGTTTGAAATACCAATGGAAGGTTATCTTATAATATCGGTAAGCTTCAAGCCTCCCAACTCCAACTACGATTCACTACCATTTGCTTTGGATTTTTAAGTAGAACGATTTAACATATAAGTTATGGAATGGCAGTCCATGGGAAACGTTTGCTTGGGAATTCTAAACGGCACTGAAGTTGGGCTTGAAAACTCCAATATCATTGGTGGTACGTACTTTATTTTGCATGCATTGCATGTAACAAATGCCTTCAAAGCCATGCAAAATTATTCTTTTATTAGAGAACAAAAAAAAAAAAAAAAAGAAAAGCCTCATCTTCTGTGGGGTTTTGTTGACAGATATATCGATGCAAGATAAGATGGTAGTATACAACAACGAGAAGCAAGCAATTGGATGGGCTACTGCTAACTGTGATCGGGTTCCCAAGTCTAGAGTCAGTAGCATGTAAAGATATATGATCAGATTTTATTCTGAAAGTAGTGTTTCAGGAGAAATTCTTAGACTTGGCAATAGGATAGAAGAAAGAAGAAATTTGTACTGTATTTACAAACATAGCAACCAAACAAGTTGTTTGTATTGTAACATGAAATGCAATTTGATTGATTTATAAAGTGAAGAAATAGAAATTAGAACTGACATTATTTATTAACTCTGCTTTTGGAATTACAAAAATCAGTTTGATTTCATTCATGACTGGTGCGGTGCAATCAATTGATCATTTGGTTTGCTGCAGGCAGTCGCTTAAATGACAGTGGCTGTTCGGTGGTCAGGACTTGGGTCTGTTTGGCGCTCCGTCTGTGAAGAAATCGGTTGGCAATTGTAATGTTGTGTTGCTAACTACACTACCATCGCCCCTCCTGGTTTTGCCTTGAGGAGGATGAAGATCATCAACTCTAGAAGCAGAGGTCAATTCTCTTCTAACTACATAGAATATTCTTCAATCCAACAAAAAGATGAGAGATCACAATACTTTTAAAGACATATTGGTTCTAGGTTTATCAAAGAATCTGCTGCTAGCCGTTGTGTAAAAATATGAATATTGTGTATAAATAGTAGAGGAAGCCTGGCGACGGGGTTGAATGCATCCCCTTAGTCCATGCCTTCACAACGGCGGCGGTGGTGGTGGTGGTTAAATCTGCTTTTGTAAATACGAAAACATGTCCTGAAATGGAGACAGATTGTCCATCTGGAACTGAACCTGACTTCCAAATGGATCGTCATCTGCCATGGAGAAAGAATCCATGTAATTGAACTGGAAAAAGTCCAAATCTGGTGTTCCTCCTCCTCCTACCCATTTGGGCTCACTTTGGACTTCTTTATCCCAGGTGACCTCCGGCGATGTGACCGGATCCGAGCCACTGGAGTCGTCAGTGTGCATTCTGGGCACCGAATCCGAAGTGTCCATTTGCAACTGGTTGTGGATTGGCAGATGTACCATGTTGTTGTTGTTAGGCATCGTAATATTGGGCTTCTCCTCCTCGAAGTCCGGGAATTCGGCTGCCTTGTCGTCGGTGGATTGGTAATGCTTCTCTATGCATCCCTTCTTGTTGTAGATACGGCACAGCACCCAGTCATCCAACTGCAAGTTGAGATCAATCCATCAGCAACCAAATTCAATTCGGAGGCCAACCCAAAGGAAAAGATGTATTGATTGAAGGAATGGTTTAGGGTTTTTCTGTACTTACTCTCAAGTTGTTGGCTTTCTTGCCGGCGGATCTGTCGACGTTGGCGAGGCGATACTCGTGCATGATCCAATTGGTCTTGACACCCCTAGGGGCCTTGCCGGCGTAGAAGACAAGAGCCTTTTTGATGCCAAGCGGCTTGGGGCGGCCGATGGGCTTGTCGGCGCCGGTGGCCTTCCAGTAGCCAGTTCCGGCGGCCCGGTTGGGGCGGGAGCCGTTGGGGTACTTGCGGTCCCTGGGGGAGAAGAAATACCACTCCTTTTCACCGGAGAGAGCCAATTCTGAGAGAAATTTGGAAAGAGAAGAAAATGAGAAGAGGAAAAAGAAGAAGATGGAAAGAGGATTGAATTGGGAGAGTGAGAAGAGAAATACCAGGGAGGTGCCAGGGATCGTATTTGTAAAGGTCGATCTCTTTGATAATGGGAACGGCGATGGGGTGGGAAGAGCACTTTCTGCAGAGGTAGTGAAGGACTAGCTCCTCATCAGTTGGGTGAAATCTGAAACCGGGAGGTAAGTGGAGGCCAGCTAAGGTCATTTGCTAGCAGCAGATATCTGATCTGATATGATGTGCTCTGAGATTGTGATTCTGATCTTGAGTTGTGAATGTTAATGTTAATGTTATGAGCGGCGGGCGGGCGAGCGAGGAGGTTGAGCTTGAGCTTGAGCTTGAGCTTGAGCTTGAGCTTGAGGTTGAGGTTGAGCAGAGAGGGGGAAGAATGAGAGATATATATATAATAAGAAGCAAACACGTGGGGCTTAAGCTTATTATTAATAATGGGTAGTAAATTAGTATGGGGGAGGTAGTATCCTATGTCCTATTTCCTATCCACGGCCTTCTTCATCATCTTCTTCTAGAAAATTAAACAAGAGAAGAGAACAGAGCGAGAGCGTTGTGTCATTGCTTGCGTCAGCAGCAAAGGTAATGTCGGCTGCCTGGTCATAAAGTCGACAAAATGGTCAGCAGGTGGACCCCACAGCTCTCGATCCTATCCATAAATCCATCTCCTCTTCCTCTCTACCTTTGAATAACTTGCATTTTGGTTTTTTCAAAAAAAAACTTGCATTTTGGTCTCTCACCCTGACCACTGACCCCTGACCCTGACCCTGAAATTTTTGCACGTGCGACCTCTAATACAAAACACATGCCGCTCTCTTTTCTTTTATTATAACTCATCATAATATTTTATTTTAAACTTATAAGTATACATAATTTGACTAACTCATTGTTTTCGTTTTAGTGGTATGGACGATGGGAGAGGAATGGAATAGGAATACAACCATTTATGATTCTTTTTTATTGACATCATCATTACCATTACCACATAATAATCCAATATTATATTATAAATACCCAGCCCCAACCACCAACTCTCACATAGTCATTCACATTACTTTTTTTTCAACTAATTGCAATCTGCTTATTAATTATTCATTTATTTATTTTTAAAGACAATGTCATTTTTGTGATTTATTAATGATGATGACATGGCAATTACACAGTTCTTATTAAGGCATAAAATAAAAATAAAAATATATATAATATTAAAGTGCTTGCATCCCAAGTAAAGTTAAGTAAAGTAAAGTAAAGTGAAGGGATTGGAATTGAATGAAATGAATGATGAAGGAAGGAAGAAGCATGCAAACAAACAAACAAACAAACAACACGATGCTTCCATACATCTTCCTTTTACCTTTCAATTTTTTTCTCACTTTCTGTTGTGGGGCCCACACTTTTTCTTCCATCTTCAACTTTCTCTCTCCTCGGCTTTCAACTTCAATGCCCTTGAAAATGACACGCAAACATAACACTACTTTTTCCTACATTTTATACTCTTTTTTCTTTCCTTTTTCTTTTAACAAGTTACCAGCTACTACTTCAATCCTCCAAATATATAATTTGTATACTCTTTATTCAAAAATGCCTTCTTCTTTTTGCTTTTACTACTCTACAAGACAACACCATATCAAACCAAAGTTTGAAATCAAGTTTTCTCTTTTTAAAACGGTCAAGAAAATAAGTGGTAGAAAAAAAAACTTTTTTTTTTCCTTTTAGCTCTCTTATTTGTGTATGTGAATGATAAGTAGAAGAAGTGTAAGTAGAATTAATCAATCACAAATTTTATATATTATTTTTTTTTTTATTAATATTTAAGAAGTGTCAAAACCACAATATTTTCATTTATCTTTTCTAAAACGAATATAGAAAAAGCTAATGGATAATGACTAGTGAGAAAATAACATTGAAAATACTATCAACAAAATTAAATCAAGGAAATGGAGAATTCAAAACGAGGCAAAATTCGTCTTGAAACTCCAACATGAGAATCTAGGTCAAGCTCTTGGGATGGTGCGTTGAAAGAGAAGAAAAACTCATGGTGTATGAATACATGGCAAATAAGTAAATATTCTCACTAATTTTCATGGAAGAAGAATTTGTAGAGGAAGAAAAAAGAAATGTTTTCTCTAAAGGTACTTTTGATATTTTTTGAATGTTCAAGGGTATTAATGGGACTAAAACTTGATATTTTTTAAACAAATCTCACACTTCAAGGATATTTTTTATAATTTAGCCTTCTAAATCATTCATGTATCATTGATTTTTTTTTTCACATTAAGTAATGCCAAGGACATAATTGCCAAAAAAAAAAATAATCAATAAGAAGATAGAATAGGAATTTTCAAAGATCATTGAGAACAAAATTGCAAAATGACACAAGTATTAGGGACTAAATATATATTTTTCCAAAATTTAGAATTAAAATTATTTCATTTTAATAGTCTTCCATATTATTATACAGTAGAATTGACTGTTATTTTAATATTAACATCGATGTATTAAATATCTGAGGAATTATGGTGAGGTTTTTGTAATTGTCTCATTAATTTAAAAGACATAACCAAAGTATTCCAATAAATTATATGTGTATTCCATCATAGATACAGCACAGGCCTCCAAAAAAACATGAAATATCTTATTCAAGGAACTATTTTGCCGACCACTCTATTTGAAAAAAGAAAAAGAAAAAGAAATAATAAATATAGAAAAAGTCCAAGGGCAAAGATTGTTAGGAGATTTGGTGATTAGGATGTAAAAGTGGAATGAAAAGGAAGAGGGTTTGTTCTATTCTGGATAAGGGAAATTCTCTCTCTAATCTACACACAATCATCTTCTTAAACATTTTATTTTTATTTTAATTGAGAAAAAAAAAGCGAGATTAAATAGTGTATTAAAAAATAGGCCACAAGAAAAAGAAAATAACATCTGGGAGTGGAAAAAGATTGGTTGTTGGGGGAGTTGAGTTGAAGGTGACGCCATGCAGATATATTCCTTCCTGTGTTCCACAATATTCCATTTATTGTGGCTCAGACTCAGCTTCAATCCGCCGCCGTTTCATGAAGATTATTATTATTAAAAAAACAAAGTGGTTCATGTTCATGCACATCGCCTAAAAGGGTCGCTATCAAAGTTGGAAAAAGAAGCATCCAGGTAAAATGAACATGAACATGAACATGTTTCGCTGCTTTCCGGGAACCTTCTTACTTTCCCCTCCAAGCCCTCAATCTTGACTCTTGACTCATTAAATCTAATATTATAATCGTGATCTTATTCAAATTTCAAACCACTGGGACTTCACCCAACCCCAAGTCAACCATCCCACTCATCAGGCCCAAGCCCAATTAACCCTCACCCATATACCCTACTTTCCCAACTTAAGTATCCATTCCTAAAGACAACTCATAATAGATAGGGATAAGGACATGATTAGCCTATAAATGGACCTTAAATGGACCTTATATTTCGTTTTTGTTCAAACCTACCACCACTGACACTTAATATTATAGATATAGATAGATAGATTAAGTGAATACCTTAGCTGAGTGCCGAATACAAATACGCCGGAGCCTCCTTTTCGACAATCCTTTGTGTTTCTTTGTTCTGCCCCTGTTTGGCTGTTTTCAATCGCCAACCACAAAAGGATGCCAACCCCTATTATATTACCTAATGTGCCATTCAAAGATTCGCATGAAAACAGAAATTCAGTAAAGGTTGGGTGCCCGCCGTTTCTTTACTGCCTTCCGTTTTCTTCACCTCTCTGTAGAACCAAATTTCTACCACATGGCGCTACATGTTTCGTTTGTCTACTTTTTCAAATAGTTAATAATCCTATGGACCTTTTCAAATAGATAATGATCCTATAGCTTGGACCATACACGGTAGAAACTCAAAAAAAAAAAACTCGAAACTCTAAACAATCAATCATAGAATAGAATGGTAAGAAACGAAGCAGTTTTTAGCTCTCTCAAATGTCATTTAGCTTAAGTCTTCAGAACAACAATTTCAATCATAGAGTGTATCGTTCTTTTCTTACCATATCTTTGTTCTTTCTACCATAAAGATTTTGAATTCTCACAAAATTTTTACCGTCCAATCATCTGTAATCAACAAGTTGGGCTTCCGAATTGTAAGGACTGATACATGTCGCCCTGTTTGGAAGTGGAGTGGACCAAGTTCGATTTCAACCTTTCTGTTTTCTGGCTCAACTAGAGCAGATTTTGCTCCGGAATGTCCTAGCAGTATAATCCTCTCAATAACACAGTTGGAAGAAAACTTGGTGCTACTAGAAGCAATAGCTGCCGCATCAAATGATGTAAGCTTGCCCCCTGAGAACACAAATCGGCGATGGATATATGCCCCTTGCTTAAATTCAAAGCTTTTACCATCATCAACGTAAAGCTCGCCTTCGGCTGCTTGTGAACTATTGAGAGCGACCACCTGCAAAAGATACAGAAATGTTATATAAACATCCAACTTGATATCTAGTCCACGTCCAAAACACGAAAAAGGAAAACATATGTACATATGCAATATACTTCCTTCCACCTAAACAACTAACAGGAAACATATTTGCACACATGACAGGAAATCTGAAATTTAGGCAAATGTCCCACAGCTAATTTGTGAAAGAGTGCCTCTAGGTAAGGTATCAAAGTACATACCAGCGTGTAGGGGTCATTCACCATCTGTGTAGAGCTCCGCCGAAAGCGGTCTCTTCTGGGCATTATCGTTCCAGCTTTCTGGAAAGCAGGGATCGCTTCTTCAGAAACCTCTAGCTGATGGGTGATGCCACCCCTATATGCAGTTCCAGTTCTAAAATCATACCAAGATTGTTTCCCAGGCAAATACACAGACACTTTTTTAGCTTCCTACAAATGTAACCAACTACATCATAACGTTGAATAAGGAATCAACAATCAATGAAAATAAAACTTAAATAAAGTAAAAAATAGATGAAGCTAAAGAAAAGGGGGTATTGTAGGTTATAAAATGTCAAAGAAAAACTGAAGCTAAATAAATTTCACTTAAACTCCTAAATTTGATGAAGTGACATCTTAACTTCTGAAGTTCAAGAAAAGATTTAGAGTGGTCCTTGAAATCAACACTCCATTAGTGTCCTCATAAGTTAAATGTTTGAAATCTATTTTAAATGACAATGCAAGTTCGTATATTCACTTATGTAGCCTCTCCTCCTCCATGCACTTCTCTCGCAACAATCTTTCTCTCTATTAAAAACCCCAACTTCTTTCTTGTCTTTCCCTTCAACCTCTCCTCTCTTTCCATGAGAACTCCTCACTTTCTCATCTCTTTGTTCTTATGAAGGATTAACAAAAACCACAGGAATCCAAGCCATCTTTCAGACGGACATACAATGCAGAAAACCACTTAGGTCTGTCACACTCACCAACTTACCTTCAGCTTCTCAGGTGAGGACAAGGATGGAGGAGGAAACCAGTAGCCAGAATCCATGTCTCCCCAGCAGACTGCTCTCTCTCCCGAACTTACCTTCAAGCTGGCCCCTCATTTCTGGATTTTAGTCATTACCAAAGGTGGCAAAGGGAACGAAATAAACGCAAAATTTTATGAGAACAAGAACAGAAATGATGTTGGCTGAGATAGAAAAGGGGAGAGAAGGAGATATGAGAGGAAAGTAAGAGGAAGAATCTATGAGAAATATATACTAAACAATAAAACTTGATTACAAAGGAAGAAATACAGTGAAGACAAAACTGCAAAAGTAGATGGTTGCAGGAAGGGGATTTGAATTCGAGACTTGGGTTCTACTTCTAACAAATCTCCCGGCCCAGATGGATACATTGTTGAGTTCTATATATATATATATATATAAAAAAAAAAAAAAAAAAAAAAAAAAAAAAAAAATTGGAACATTCTCAAGAGCGATATAATGAGGGTGTTCCAAGATTTGTTTAAGATTGGAATTATTAATGCTAGTCTTAACAAAACATACATTTGTCTTATCTCAAAAAAGACAAATGCAGGATCAATTGGTGACTACAGAGTATAGAACCATTAGCCTCGTCACGTCTCTACAAGATCATAGCTAGAATTCTTTTGGAAAGGATAAAGAAGTTCTTCCTTCCACCATTACTAAGTACTAAAAGTTAGAGATTATCGTGATAAACACAGATATCTTGGCATTTGAATATTAATCATCAAAAGTTAGAGATTATTGGGATAAACATGGTCCACGAAGAGGTTGATTACATAGCAAACAAATTTGATTGTAGACAAGGATTGACCGAATGTCTACCTTGGGCTTTCTTTGTTTGATAAGCCTAGAACTTCATCCGTTTGGGTCCTCATTGATGAAAATTCAACAATGAAAGAAAGCTCCATTCATGGAATGGAATCACTCACACATATCCAAGGGGATTGCCTTACTCTCTTTTACAAGCCACGCTATCGAATCTTCTCACTTATTATTTATCCCTCTTCAAGACCCCATCGAAAGTGGCACTGACTGTAGAAAGATTACATAGAAATTTCCTTTGGAAAAGGAGCTCCTCCCAATCTGAATCTCACCTTGTTAGATGGATATTGTCTCTAGATCCGTCTCTCATGGAGGTCTTGGACTACAAGGATTGGCAGAAAAGAATAGAGCTTTATTAGGCAAGTGGATATGGAGATTACTACCATGAAGGGGATGCTTTATGGCAGCAGGTGATTGATGCTAGATATGGGAAATCCCCTCTGGATTCGTGCCCATATGACAGTTCTCCAGCATATTTGAGGGGGCCATGGAGATCTATAATGAAGCAATTAAATTTCATTCATTGGAGAGTGAAACTGAAAGTGGGGAGTGGAGCTAATACATCCTTTTAGCATGATCGTTGGTTGAATGAAGAGTCCTCGGCCATTCAGCTTCCAGGTTATATTCCCCGTCTCTTTGTAAAGAAATCTTCGTACAAGGCACATGGAACAATCTGAATCAACACAATGGGTGGAATTTGAATTTGAGGAGAAACTCATGGAAGATGAAATTGAAGATTGGGTTAGGCTTATAGACCTATTGAATGGTGTTCATTTAATCTATCCATGCATCAATGGACATGGAAATTGGATACAAGAGGCTCTTTCTCCCCAGAATCTCTTCTGTGAGATCTTGACAACAACATGACAGCAAAAAGTCATCCCCTTCATGAAGGGGTATGGTCGGATTTCTACCAAAAGAAAGTTTTCTTTTGGGAACTTAGCTACAATGCCTCAATGAAACATTGTTTCTATTCCAAAAAAAAACTTAGCTACAATGCCATCAACACATTTGACAAACTGCAATGCCGTTTACCTCACATGGCTTTATCTCTTCAATGTTCTACTAACTGTAAACCAGCCCATGAAACATAGAGCCACCATTTATTCATTTCTTGCCATTTTTCCAACAGATTTTCAAAGGAGATTTCTACTGCTTTCAGGTACACAGCTTTACCTCAGTTCAACAACCTTCTCTAAACTCTTAACGGGCATCCTTTTTCTAATGGAAAGAAAGTTCAGAACAACCAACTCTTCAAAGGTAAAGAAATTTCTTTTAATAGCTTCTTTGAACAAATTATTTTCCTTGCAATGTCTTGGTGTAAATGCACACCCTCTTTTAGCTCTTATAATCTTTCCTCTCTTTTGACCAATTGAAGAAGTCTTTTGTAACTCCTTTAGTTTGGACTATGTCCTTTTGTATTTCATACATCAAAGAAAACAATAAATTTTGCACACCACATAAAAACAACCACATTAGCTCTAACCTTAACTTGCTCATTCACTAGATCATCCATAACACTAAAAGAACAATGATTGTAGGGACCAATTTCAACCATTTCTCAAACTCACAATGCTTAAAATATAAGTCTTTTGTATTTTGTAACTCCTTTTGACCAATTGAAGAAGTCTTTTGTAACTCCTTTAGTTTGGACTATGACCTTTTGTATTTCATACATCAAAGAAAACAATAAATTTTGCACACCACATAAAAACAACCACATTAGCTCTAACCTTAACTTGCTCATTCACTAGATCATCCATAACACTAAAAGAACAATGATTGTAGGGACCAATTTCAACCATTTCTCAAACTCACAATGCTTAAAATATAGCTTTTCCTAAAATTAAGGGACTAAAGTAAAACTCATCTCAAGCTTCAAGTCAGATGTCTCCAAGGGACCTCATCTAAATCTTCAAGAAACCAAATGTGTATTTTTCCCACTGTTTTGTTGTTAAAAGAATTACCTTGGTATATATTCCTTGCACCAAAAGAGCGCTCCCTACCATAAAAGCTTCATCATTTTTAAATGTAGCTTCATCAGATGGAAATTCCATCCACAATGGACGTAGAACAGGAATACCACTTGTATTTGCTTCTCGAAATAGGGTATAGAAATACGGTAGCAACATGTACCGAATGCGTATGGCATCTCTCATTAATTCTGTATTCCGTTCCCTGTAATAATGCAAGATAAATAACACAAGTTGTCAATCACAAAACTATCATCATTTCTATCACTACTTAGTTTTCCTCTGTTTTTTAGTAAGTCTTGTTAAAAATCAAAAAGGGTGATTATTGAATTATAAAACTGATAAGAGAGCAGATTTAGTTGATTCCATATTTGAAACCTCGTAAGTACAATGAATTGAAATCCAGCAATCGATTTTACATCATAAACTTCCTTCTCTGCACAGATAAGTCCAACACTACGTTTAGCATGGATAATGTCCCAACCATAGGTTGATATGCTCAAGTAAAAACTTTAAGGTACCAACCGTAATAGTTGAATCATAACCATGACCATGAGAAGACTAATCCAAACTTGAAATGCGCAAACAGTTGAAAATTTTGCAAACTTGTACATGCACTTAAAAAACATTTAGAAGACATGCTTTCTGAGGTTAACGACATCAATCTTGTCAATAGGTCCCTTGATTATGTGACATGTGACATAAGATTTTTTTTTTTTTTTTTGAGGGGGGGAGGGGGGGTAATGATGAGATACTAGATACTAAAGGAGTTTTTAAAAAATGATGCGACGTTAGATCGAATTTGAAAGATAGAAGTATATGATATCCTACCCAAATAACCAAGGTTCTCTTCTTTTGGTGTCATGGTGAGCATGGCCTCTAAAGAACGGATAAAAGGCACCTAGCTGATACCAACGCACTAACAGCTCAATCTCAGGATTTCCAAAAAAACCACCAACATCAGCACCTGTTGAAACAACTTAGCCATAACTACCAAAACAATATGACTGATAGTTCCAACATCCAACAAAGGGAATCCTTACCTGAGAATGACAATCCAGTAAGACCAAGAGTCAAAACCATCGGAACAGAAACCCTGAGCTGATCCCAATCAGCTGAGTTATCTCCTGTCCATACTGCTCCGTATCTTTGGGTTCCTGCAAAAAGCGCTCGTGAGAGCACAAAAGGCCTATCCTTTCCATCACCTCGCTTAACTAGCCCGTCTGCAGTGGCCATGTGAAAGTAGTATCCATAGGCATTGTGTAACTCCCGATGTTCTACACCTCCTTGATGTAGAGCATTTCGAGGCATTGTAACCTAGATGGTGACATAGTCAGCAAATTTGTTAATATTACAGCAGAAGAAAACAACTTGTTCCAAACTACTTTTTCTTTAAATACAAAACAACATATTATCGAATATGATAAATGAACCATAAATAGCTATGAAGATAAATGGTCTAAGAATTAAGGGACAAATTACAAGGAACAGGTCCTTCTCGAATATGAACTTGAAGAAAAAAGGGTAAGCCTGACGTCTTAAGATTGCTAGGCCAGAAATAAGTATTCTCTAAACTGTCCAAGTTTTCAACAATATCATGAAAAAAAAAAAAATAATCCTCATACTTCTTTCCAGCCGAGTACCAATAGGAAAAGCCAAACTGATGACTTAAAAAAATGACTTTCTACTAAGAAGCCGAAGCCCACCAATAGACATCCCAATTCATGAAGGATGCAATATCCTAGAGAAAAATCCAGCAAACTTCATACTTCAAATGCAAAAAGCAGTTCATACTAACTTCTGGCAAAAAAAAAAAAAAAAATCAGCGCCTCAAAAGCACTACCTACCTAGGATTTAATATTCTAGGTGTTTCTTGGCAACCAAATGTAGTAGGGTCAAGCGATTGTCCCGTGAGATTAGTCAAGGTATGCGCAAGCTGACCCAAACACTCACAGATATTTGAAAAGAAAAAAAAAAGATTACTTCCCCTCTCATCCAGCTATAGAAACTACCTTATTACGAACCAATTAATCAATTCATGGCTATCACCCTAGGTTACTCCTCTCAAAACAAAATCTTTTGATCCATATACCTAATAGGCATCCCTTTATGCAGTTGATCCACCTCCTTCCAAACTATTTCTTCTTCAAAACCGTTATTAAGAATGCCCAATCAACCATATCATGGGCTTTCATGAGATCAATTTTCAGCATGTATCCTCAAAATTTTCCCCTTCCTATAATTTTCCAATGCTTTATTTACATGAAGCAAGAGTAGGATCAATAATTGATCCCCCTTCAATAAAAGCATATAAAGTCGTTGATATTGTAGAAGCTAACATTCCTTCCAATCTCTCTGTCAAGTTTTTAACAATAATTTTATCAATACTCATACATCTAAAGTCTTTCACCTTCTCTACATTTTCTTCTTTTTCCTTTTGGTTTTGAATATATTATATATTATCAGAAAAAATAAATAAATAAGAGGCTCCAAATTCTTAAGCCAAGCCCTTTATAGCTGAGCACTCGATGAGCGTACATAAAGGCATCCCAGTGATGGATACCCTGTATACATTTAAATAATCAGAAATGCAAGACATAAAGGAAAATTAAATAAAAAAAAGAACTGTGCCTAATAACACGTTAGATCATGAATAAAAATGTAGAGAATTGAGTAAAATACCTCTGGACCATTGAAAACAGAAGGCTCATTCATATCATTCCATATATATAAGGAAGGGGTCGAACCAACATAGTTTTCTAAAGAGAACTTCTCTCCCCACCATGACCTAATCTCTGGACTTAACATGTCCAGGTACGATGATGAACCTGGCCAGCACCACCCATCAAAATCATTTCCAGCGGCGTCCTTGACATAATATCCCTTCTTGCTTGCTTCCTTATGCAATGGAAAAGAATCATCCCGCTTAATATGAGGATCCACTATGGTAACCATGTGCCTTCCTTTGGCAGCCAACTTCCTCTGCATCTCTTCCGGATTCGGAAAAAGCGCCCTGTCCCATGTAAAATACCTCTTTCCATCCGTGTGCTCAATATCAAGCCACAAGACATCGTAGGGAATATCATATTCGTCAAATTTAGAATCGACATGCGCCACATCCTCTTCATCCCTATAATTCCACCTACATTGATGATATGCTGTTGCAAAGAGCTGGGGCATTGCCTGAGTCCCAGTCACACTTGTGTACTGGCGAACAACATCCTTAGGCCCTGGACCTACAAAAAAGAACGTATCCACGATGCCCGCCTCGCTCATCCAAAGAGTATCTATCCTATTTTGAGATGAAGGAAGAGAAATCCCTGATTCAGCATCCCAGCCAGATCCAAGAACATCAATTTGCATTTCAGCGGCATTCAACCAAAAAAACCCAGAAGTTCCCCGCAATTTCCCGTGCGAAATCATGAAGGGGATCGACCCGTAAATCCCAAATGGAGACTCATGAACATACTCGAAAACATCCAAATTGAACAGCCTGTAAGGTTCCGACTCCTCGACGTCGGGTCCTCTGGTGGGCTTCAGAGCGAGACTAGTTGCATGCTCCGGTATCCCATAAACAAAATCAGCATCGTAAAACGAAACGTCGAAACTGATGGATTGGGGACCGTACGGCCTGGTATCAGTATGTCCTCTGAACTTCTCCTCCCAGTCCTCGCCTTCTTCCTTAACCCTCAACTGCTCAAAATCGAATAAACCGTGAGAGTTTAAGGATAAGACGCGCTTACCGGACTTCTCACGCACGAAAACCTCAAACGGATCTTGCCGAAGAACTGCCTCGTAACCATCGGACAAGTACACAATCGAAGAGGGGCTCGAATCGGTGCCAATGGTCTCGGTTGAAATTCTCTGCAACCAAAGTTTATTGCTCAAAAACTCGTTGAGAATGACATCGGGCACCTCGAATCGCTTTTTGGGCGGACCTAGAGAAGGATCCTCGTCAATCCTGAGGCGCAGAATGCCGTCTTGATACACAGAAAGAGCGAGTAACAAGGGCTTGGGTTGATGTTCGGAGTCCTGATTCCTCGGGAGGAGCTTGGCGGTGAGGTCCCCATCGTGAATGGAAATATCATGAGCAACAAGGGAACAGGATCCGGGCTTAAAGGCGCGGGCTCGCTTGCAGAAGGGAGTCTGATTGCAGTTCCTGAACTCATCCTTCTTCCATGGGAGGACGAAGGTGAAATGCAGAGCGAAGAGGAGTAGAAGGAGAAGGTAGGAAACTCTCATGGTAGCTTTGATCAGGCAGTGATCATAGCGAATTGTGCAGGAAAATGGAAAATGGAAAATGGAAAATGGAAAATGGAGGAGAAGAGTGCAGTGCAAAATCTCGTAAACCAATGGAGATGGATTTGGACCCTTTGCAGTTTGCAGTTTGCAGTTTGCAATCAACAAAAGAAAATGGATTTTGGAGGCAATCAAATGGGTGGGTTCTTCTTCAGGGTTTCTTTGGATCCATTCTACTATTGGGTCTATTAAACCTCATATCCATTCTACAAATGTGCACATCTTTAACCTATTAACCACCGAAATTATGCATCTTCCAACCGTATTTATAAGAAAAATGTCCAAACTAGGAATAGAAATTACAAGATTTTTTTTGGACAATTTTACCCACATTTTCTTATCTCCCCTCAATAATTTCTGAATATCTTGTATTTTTCTCATCAATTTGATAGAGTACGAAAGTCACACTGTCTCATCTTTTTGTAAATAAAAATTTTAGCATCTATTCACACAAATACCTTGTAACTCCATTGATGAAGAGTATGAAAGTAACAATGTCTTATCTCTTCGTAAAAAAAAATTATGTATTTGTAAGTTACATTTTCATGTGGTTTGAGCCATGAGAGTAATTATTTATACAACCTAAAAAAGATAACTTCAGTAACAATCATTCTAAGTTGTCTCCAAATGCATAAATTGCCTTGACCTCATGTTGGATGTCGCAAAGTTAAGAAGGCCACAAATTCATAAATCATAACTTTTCATACTGCCATGAAACTAAGTTATTGGACATTATGAATGCCACATAAGAGTAATAATTCTAAGACTAACCTATTTACTTACAAATGTTTTTATACCAAATGGATGGTCATATATAATAATAAACTTGAACTAAATACATGTTCCGCAATAATCACATTGATAAAGAAGAAAATACAAGCATTGAGGATCCTAAATCACTAGGGATGGAATTTAGATAACAATATCAAACTATTGTTAAATGCTATGAGAATTCATTGTTGTTAAATGTAAGGACCAAAGTGTTATATATACCTACCTTTTTGTGTTAATGGGAATGAACTCTTGAAATTAAAATCCAGATAACAAGTTTCAGATGATTCTATTTTCAATTTCTATTTCTCTTTCCACCATTTTCACTCTCTCTCCATCAATTTTGATTTTGAAGCGGTCGATCAAGATGGTGTTGAAGGATGAGTGGTTGAATGCAGCCATGACCGATAGCAGGGTCGTGGTTGAAATACTGGTCTACCAAATCCTCAATTTTACTTTTTTTCTCCAATCTTCCTTTCTTGTTATTTTCTTCTTTAGTTTTAGGTTTAAATACAGATCAGTCTCCGACTGATCTGTCATTCCTTTCTCCCCTGGATTTGGCGAATTTCCCAGACGGCGACAACTAGTATTTCTCTCCTTATGGCCGACTCACTAGATGAATTGCTTGTATTTTCAACTACGAACTCACAATTCCCAATGGATGATGATCATTTTTCTTCTGTTTTTAGTTCTTAACAACTTTATTAGAGTCAAAGGTAATTTTATTTTAGATTTGGAATTTGAGAAGATTTGGAGGGAGGGTAAGGGTAAAAATGAAACTCTAGTACACAATTATAGTCACAATTATAGTGAATGGCACATGTGACCATTTTTCTACCATTTTTTTTTTTTGTCTATTGTTCTAAACTTCGATTTTTTTTAGTCATTTACAAGGATTCCCCTTTTTGAATCAACTACCAAACACATATCTAAAAACATGAAATATAACTCTGCTTTCAAATATCTGTTTTCAGATCACCAACCAAACGCAACCTTAGTTTGTTTCTCATAATATTTAAGTTCAACTCAATATAAATTTTAATTACAAGCTTATAAAATTTTAAAGAACGATCTTTAAAAAATTACAGATTAAAATAGTATGCAAAGTTAATAACATGTTTATTTCAAATATTAGGACTAAATCAAAACATATATTTTTTACTTCGGTTTTATTTTTAAAAAACTCATGCCTGACCCACGAACCCATGCCTGACACATGAGACAAAACTGTAGCAAGCCACCTCTAGGAGACCTTACAATACACTTTGTCATGTTTAAAACTAGTTTACTCGCATTATAACGGTTCTTTTTCAAAAAGATAGTTGACAACAATTATTGAAAGTTTAGAAACCCATAGATTACAAACCTGAAAAAAAAAAAAGGCCGGTTGCAAAGTAGCAAAATGACCCAAACTAATTGCAAAAGTAGCAACCCGGGCCGGTTGCAAAAGTAGCAAAATGACCCAAACTAATTGCAAAAGTAGCAGCCCGCAGAAATATTTGCAAAAATGGCAAAATCTCACCATCTGAAAAATAAAATTACTAAAATGTCCATCACTGATAGAAAACTTTCTATCACTAATAGATTCTATCAGTGGTAGAAAAATTTTCTATTAGTGATAGAAAGTTTCTATCACTAATAGAAAAGGTCGGTGATATAAACTTTCTATCACTGTTTTTCTATCACTGATAGATTCTATCAGTGTTAGAAAAAGTTTCTATCAGTGATAGAAATCTTCTATCACTGATAGAAATTTTATTCTATCAGTGATAGAAACTTTCTATCACTGATAGAAAATGCTTCTACCACTGATATAATCTACTTTCTATCACTGATAGAAAATTTTTCTACCACCGATAGAATCTATCAGTGATAGAAAGACTTTCTATCATGGAAGATTTCTATCATTTTTCTACCACTAATAGAAGATAGAAAGACTTTCTATCAAAATATATATATAATTGACGAGGAAGAAGAAGATACGCGCGTCAATCAGTTTTTCTATCACTGATAGATTTTATCAGTGATAGAAAGTTTCTATCACTGATAGAAAATGTTTCTACCACTGATAGAATCTATCAGTGATGGAAATATCAGTGATAGACACTTTCTATCACTGATAGAATTTTTTTTACCACTGATAGAATCTATCAATGATAGAAATACTTTCTATCAATAAAAAAAAAAAAGAAAAAAAAAACTGACGAGGAAGAAGATACGCGCCAATTAGAGAAGGGGCAATTCAGGAATATAAAAAATTAATTCAAAATTTTTGTCATATTTGCAAATATTTTTAAAAATTGCTATATTTGTCATTATTTACCCTCATGTTGCCACCCATTACAATTATATATATACATATAAAAAAAAAAAAAAAAAAAAAAAAAAAAAAAATCCACCAACAATAACAGTTTTTTGAACAAAGGATAACTGAAACAGTTTTATCAGCTATTACGTATTAAAAATACGAAAAATGAAATTGCAGCCCTAGAAGTAATTTAAGCTTTGATTAGATAGAGCCCTCGACTGATGTTTCCACCAACAGCAAGAAACTCAAATGAGTCAAATGAAAGTGAGACATGGAACAAGGCAACGACAAGCACTTTTGAACCCATTTTGATATATTACAAATCCTACCTAGTGGTCTCCAATTAAACCTGTGCTTTGTTATTCTTTCCCTAAAACTGATTCAAGAAGAGCAGCCTCCTCTTCCTGCAAACATAAAAAAAGAAGCCATTACATTAAGAACATCTGAATCTTCACTGAAGCACACATTCACATACCACCAATGCATTAAATTCAGTCTCTTCGTCGATGGCACTGATAATTGCTGGATCCTCCAACAGCTCCTGTTTACAGAATATATTGTAAACAGTTCAATGAATTATCAACTGATCAGTTCTCCAATTTTATAGCTATTCAATAATTCTAAACCTACTATTCATTCCTTAATCTCTACACAGAGGTCTGAAACCAAACATGGAGGATAAGAATCAAGTTGAGCCGACTGCAAAGCTGCTCTTCACTAGTCAGGATAACAGAAATCATGGTTGTTTCTTGATAAATATGTTTAAAGCACAGCGACCATATGCAAAAATTCTTAGTTTGCTTCTTAAAACTTTCAAACTACAGAATACTACCAGACAAGGAAGTGTTCATAAAATGTATGAAATGGCTTACATCATCAGCAATTGTTAGTTGGCCAAGCTTGTCCTGCATAAACAAATGGGTAGATACACTAGATTAATCATCGCTGGATCGAAGCAGCAGCCACCTAACAACATCAGATTTGGAAAAACTATACCTAGAACGATGCATTTAGCATCATAGTATTTAAAGTGAGATCCCAATCAAAACAATGGCTCAGTCGGAGTATAACATGGCATAGTTATAGCTATTTCATAGGTACCTTCATAGCAACAAAAAGAAGCGGATCGGATGGCGTATAAATCATGTAATGTGCTCCATCCTGCATTCCACAAAAGTGTAGCATTCACAGAGGCATTAAAATCGCATATTTAAACAATCTGAAACCGAGAAGACCTGCTGAAGATCTTCAGCTATCTAGAGAAATAATGTTCACATCAGAACATAAAGGTACGTCATTGTCCATTGAATGACTCCGTCATGATTTTTATATATTAAGGGAAACGGTAAAATGAAAAAAATGATTAGCAAGATAATTGTATTTTGTAGAATAAAAGAGCCAATACTAAATAGCTAATGTCTAAATCTTGAGGATTTACACAACCAAGCATCCAAAACTTGAACCAACTATCAAGTAACAAGTAATATGAAGTTACTGCAACCACAAATTCATGCTCCGTTCTTGGAATATATTTTTTTACCAGTACTTGAAAATTAATTCAGAATTTTAGATGATAGATAGTTGTTATTGCCAAGGTTAAAAAATGCTTCCCAAGTATCACTTCAGTTTTTATTTATATATTTTTGGGGGTTAAGGAGGTGCTGCTCTTTAGAATATTATAGCACGATATATACCACACCACATCAAATTAAGAAACCACTTGAAGCACATGTTAAAATACCAATACAAGATAAAACTTTGAATACTATGAATAACAATAAGAATCCCTAATTAGAAAGAAAGAAGTCATTGTACACTACTTGCTTCAGTGACAATTTAAACAGATTCTAAAATCAATAAGGAACGAAAGAAACATGTACTAAAAAATGGCTTAAAGCTTCCAAGTAGGAGAAAGGCATCCAAGAAAAGTCCAAACCCATTATTACATATTTAAATTTGACATTACCATATGAAAGCAAGTGATCTCTACACCCTCATTAGGCAGGCCATCTACATCTTGCCCATCATCTGCAGAAGAATGAACGTAACAACGTAAAATTTAGTCCTCGTCTGTACTTAGAAAACAGTCGGAAGCAATGAAATTTATTACATAAGTATCAATATATGTATGTCTGTGCACATGAGCAGTTACTTTCATTCTTGTACATTTGCATGTCTAAATAAAGAACCTCAAAGGGAAGCTCTACATTGAACAGTCTCGCAAATATCCTCTTCCCTACAAGAATTGTGAAAATATTATTTAGTGTCTTTCAAGCTGAGCTTCACAAAGAAGTGCTTCATTGCACGATCCTACAATTCCTTTGCTTTGCTTTGGAGAGGCTAACTTTGATAGACCACGTCTGTGTCTATCCATATATGTCTATAACTAACCAACTATTTTTGTCTATTGTTGATAGACCATTAATAGGTCCATCAACCTATGAACCTAAACTTCATAGTTGGAAATATTCATATATCTTGAAAGGTGGTCGCCATACTCTTACTCAAGCAGTTCTCTCTAGTATGCCAATTTATTATTTACCCTTATTCAAATTGCCGAGTAAGGTTGCAAGATCTCTTGATAAGCTGCTTCGTAATTTCTTTTAGGAAGGATCTAGAGGTGATGGTGGTTTGCATAATATCAATTGGGCAACCGTAAAACTTCCACATTTGTTGGGGGTATTGGCATTGGTAATTTTCAGAATCGCAATCTTGCACTGAGATTTTTACATGAGGAAAACACTCTATGGCATAAACTGATGGTTGCTAAGTATTATAAATCTGATTTGATTAGTCTTTGGCCTAGCAGTATTCAGAGAAGTTCTCACAAATCTCCTTGGAGATTCATTTCTTCTACTATTGACCTTGTATCTTCTCGTATTAAAAGAAGTTTGGGTAATGGTCTTGCTACTTCATTCTCGTCTTTATCGTTTAACTGATCGTTCGAGGGGTTTGGTTGGTGAGTCATGGATTGCTTCTCAATCAGCATGGGACCTGAGTCTTCGGCGTAATTTAAATGATTTGGAGACAGAAGAATGGATGGAATTATCTCTTATTCTTTCCTCCGTCAGAATACAGAATCGTAATGATTCATGGTTATGGCCTTTGGAGTCGTCCAATATTTTCTCTGTTAAATCACTTATGGGGGATCTGGTAGAATATCCGATTATGGAAAATGATCTCTATAAGGTAATTTGGACCGATTTCTACCCAAAGAAGATCAAGATTTTTCTATGAGAGCTTAGTCATGGTGCAATTAATACAGCTGATCGACTTCAACGACGGATGCCTCATTTTCATTTGTCTCCATCATGGTGCATAATGTGTGTCGCTAGTATAGAACACTCTGGGCACCTATTTGTTCACTGTACCTTCGCTTCCAGATATTGGTCAAAGATTCTTGATGCTTTTTTATGGTCGATTGCTTTTCCAAATTGCTATAAGGATGTTCTTGCTCTCATTTTTGTGGATCATCCCTTTCATGGAGAAAAGAAGACTTTGTGGCTTGCTTTGAACAGAGTCTTCTTCTGGTTTTTATGGGGCGAACGAAATTCACGATTTTTCAGGGATTCTTTCTCTTCCTTTGATAAATTTTTGGATCAAGTTCTCTTTCATGCTTTATATTGGTGTAAATGTCAACACCCTTTCTCTGATTATAGTTTATCTTTTTTGATTTCCAATTGGAAAGCTTTCATGTAATTCACCCTTTTTTGTTCGGAGTTTTTCTCCACATTTCATTCATCAATGAAATTCGTTTCTCTTCTCAAAAAAACATTAATAGGTCCATCAATGATAGCTTTTTATAATTGATAGACTAATTTTATGTCTATCATTGATAGACATAAAAAAAAAGGGTCGGTTGCAAGTATAGCAAATTGGGCTAAAGTATTTACAAATCCAGCAGCCCGCAAAAGAAATTGCAAAAATGGCAAAATTTGATGGTCTGAGCGTCACATTTACTAAAATGTCCTTTCCTAACCCCTTAACTATCAGTTTTATCACTGATAGATTCTATCAATTCTATCAGTGATAAAATTCTATCAGTTCTATCAGTGAAGCAAGATGCAGTTACTTAAAGTTTAAAATATGAAAATATCAACAGAAATATTTTAATATTTAAATAAAAATTGACTTTAAATGATGAGAAAAAAGTGGACATATAGGGAAAAAAACGTGGAGAGATTTTTCTAATAATGCAAAAAAAAAAAAAATAGTGAGGGTGAGCTTATGACAAAATTAAACAAAACATGCTTTAATCAACCACAAAAATAAAGATATTAATTGAAAAATACTCCCAACACATTAACGGGAAGGGAGATATACTACGTGTTGCATGCAGCAAACTCTCTTTAGTGCCATGCGTCTGACTTTTCTTCTTCTGTCTCTTCTCATTCTCCTCCTTTTTCTTTTTCTTCTTCGTATCATTATCTTCACTGTTCTTTTTCTTCTACAATTCTACTTCTCTTCCGTCCCTTCTTCTCCTTCTTCTTTTCTTTGTTACTAATCTTTCAATTCTTCTTCGTATTTTCATTTTCCCTCTCCCAACTTTTCCATTTCTCTACATATTATGAAATATGAGGACAAAAAATAAAGAAGAAAGAGGATAGTCGCTTGCCTTCACCATATGTGAAGGCGTGGCAAAAGGCACGACCAGGCAAGCACTTGGTTGAAGGAGCTCGCCTTGGCTGCCTTCAAAGTGCAGCGACCCAAGGTCGCCTTGCCTCTCACCTTAGGTGCATGCCTTGGGTTGCCTTGAAAACACGACATGATATAAAGAACCGGCCAACCAACAGAGCTCCATTTAAAGATGTTTCTTTTTTTAATAAGAAAATTTCTTTCATTGATATGGTTTTGGGGTATAATTGAAACTTGCCACCTATGTCTATGTGTAACTCTAATTTTACAACTCACCACCATTTCACATTTCCTTCTTCATTTTAATGGAAAAATTTTCGGAAGAGTAGTTCTGATACAAATTTATGGGTAAAGACAACTTTTCGAAATTCGGGCAATTGAAACCAACCCTGTTAAGGGGCATTTTGTATAAATTAACCTAAAAGTGATCACTTTTAAAATTTTGGAAACATAATGTCATTACCTGTGCGGAAATCGAAGATGTCATCTTCTGAATAGCAAAAGCCTCCCCTTGCTGTATAGCAAAATCTAACAGGATATCAAGATATCAGATGATGTAACAAGATAGTGAACCAATTCTTTCCATAAAATTTAAATGAAGGTATAAAACCTAACATACCCGCTGTGTACCAAATGCATGTGTATTTTGGCAAGAGCATAAGCAGCAGCAGGGAGAATAGCTTCAACTTCATCATCACTCACCTGAGGCATAGAACATGGAGACATATTTTTGTTTTTTTGAAAAGGAAACAAAACTTTTACATTGTTGAAATAAGAAGATAAAGATCTTGGCTCAGAACATAAAAATTTTCTTTCTCTCTAGTCATTTGGTCTATAGATATTGATAAATGCTTCATTATCATTGTCGAAAGATACAATACAAGAATGGAAAAGAGAATAAACCCACTTTAAGAACCCCATCCACTTGGATTCTGCCTTCATCTTAAAGAATTAACATTCCTCCAATTCAGCCAAGAGAATCTACCTCAAACCAACCAATATCTTTTGAACACCATGGGGATTTAATTATCCTTTTGTTGGTTTTCAATAATTTTGTTTCTTGAATCATCACAACATCAGGGCAATAAGATTTAAAGGAGTTTTCGGTAGAAGTTCTTTTAAAAAATTACCCTACTCTAGTGTTCTAACTTCCAAGAGATAATCTTCATGATTCAAAGAAGGAAAAAGAAGCTTAAAAAAAATTGAGCTTTTCTGACAACTAATCTTAAGACCCGAGATAGCTTCAAAAAATGATAGAAAGCCATTTAAATTCCTGAAAGAAGCTTCCTTTGTGGAGAAAAAGAAGAGGGTGTCATCAACAAACTGAAGAAGTGACAAGTGAAGATCGGCTTATCGCCATCCGAGAGAAAGCTCAACAAAGAATCTTTCACCAAAGCCCAACCCTCCCCTTTGACTCCCTAAGGAATGAACAACGTTGATCTTCTCCCTTTAAATGGTTCCATCGTCGCAACACAACACCTACCTCTAGCGATTTCAACCAATTGAACCCAGATTAAAGCCCGAGGGCATTTCCTTTTCCGGAAGGACTTTAACTCTAATTGGGCTTTGACTTTTTCTAAACAATCCCTAACCCACGCAACAACCCCTAGAATAAGCTTCACCTTCGAAATTTTTCCCATGCCCCACTCTTTGATCTCCACCTTTTTACCTAACTCTTAAGATCTGAACACAAACCTTTTACACTCAACCCTCACACAGAGAACTTTTCCCTCACCAACTCTCATTCCCTCCCACTCTGATCAGACTTTAGATCTCGATTGATGATGATAGAATAATTGGCACTTGATATACAACCTCAAATCCCGCATCTCCATTTCGCCCTAAAGCTTCTCTTTCAAGGATCACATTAAGAAAACCTCAATCAACCTTATCAAAAGCTTTCTCCAAGTCTAACTTCTTTAAGATTAGATCTTCACGTTTAGTAAGCCTCCAATCATCCCAGAGTCATCCCAAAACATAATGGAAACTCCCTTGCCCAAACTTTACTAGGTAACTGTTGGCATTTTGTGATATGAAGTTAGGGACTTTGGCCATTTTCTGAGGAAAAAGTAGCAATAAACCATCCAAATCAATCTAAACCATACTTTCTAAGTGTCAGTCTGTACCTTAGGACTTTATACTCGAGAGGAGATTACAAAAGTAATTTGGAGGAGGTTAGAAATGTAATTTAAGTTGTAATCTTCGTAGATTCCTTGCTAAATGATGAGGGCTTGCACAAACAATCTTCTTAGAAATACAGAAGAAAAATATAACAAAACTATTTAGAAATTAGAAAAAAGATAATAAAAAGGGACAAATAATACAAAAATGAAATTGCCCTACACAGCATACAGAAATGAGAGATATACCAGCTTCACGACTTGAATTAATATTGTAAATGCATGCACATTTGAGTTCATAAAAAATCTAAAACTGGCGAGGAATTTAACCATATGAAAAGAAAGCATACAGCTGACCATCCATCAATATTCTTGCTCTTCAATATTTGAACAGGCCTGCAGCAATTTTGGGGCAAATTAGAAAAGACGTCAAACTTTCCATGTGTCAAGGATATAGCATAATGAGATGGTAGTAACACCACTCACGTGTCTACAGGGCAAAGCAGCATGCACTCATCCCCTTTTGAACTTCTAAATATTCTTCTTATAACGCATTCCAGAGGCAAGTTATTTAAAGGATCAACCTGTCCATTTAGAAGTTTCAAAGATTCAAAACCGCAAAGAAAAAAACACAAGAATTTTATTAGATCACAAATTACAACAAAATAATAATAATAATAATAATAACAACAATAATAATAATAAAATAAAATTTAGTTGTCATGTAATTTCCTTTCTTAGATAAAACAAGCTTTTGTTAGATTAATAATAAGACATGGCCGCACTAACAAGAAGGGATGCCACCTTTTGAAATGGTCTCTTATCTAATTGCCCATTGAAGAGGGAGGACTGGGTATCTATGACATACACAAGAAAAATGCATCTCTCTTGGCTAAGTGGGCATGGAGATTTTACCAAGAACCTGAAGCCCTCTGGAGGAAACTTATTGCCACCAAATTCGGCCTAGCTGGTAATCCCCACAAAATGGGAGACCTTTCCATGAGCACCACTAGAGGACCATGGAGGAACATCTATAAGAAAAGACATCTCATTCACAACTCTATCGATATTAGAGTCGAAAGGGGAGACAAAACACTGTTTTGGGAGGATGTTTGGCTCGGTGCTACACCTCTTAAATCCAAGTACCCATCTCTTTATGATTTATCCCTTAAAAAAGAAGCCACTGTTGCAGATTTATGGAATCCTGAAAATGGGGCTTGGAATTTACATTTAAGAAGACACCTCCGTAAATCTGAAATCTTGGAGACCTTTCCATGAGCACCACTAGAGGACCATGGAGGAACATCTATAAGAAAAGACATCTCATTTACAACTCTATCGATATTAGAGTCGGAAGGGGAGACAAAACACTGTTTTGGGAGGATGTTTGGCTCGGTGCTACACCTCTTAAATCCAAGTACCCATCTCTTTATGATTTATCCCTTAAAAAAGAAGCCACTGTTGCAGATTTATGGAATCCTGAAAAGGGGGCTTGGAATTTACATTTAAGAAGACACCTCCGTGAATCTGAAATCTTGGAATGGGCCGTTATGTCTCACCATCTCTCCTCCTTTTCATTCCATGATAGGGATGATTTATGGTATTGGCATCATGGGGATAACGGCATCTTCACCACAGGATCCCTGACTAAAAGTTTGGCCTCTCTATCTCAACCGAATTGCAGGGACTTTTACAGCCTTCTATGGAGAGGTCCTATGCCTACAAAAGTTAAATTCTTCATGTGGGAGCTTAGTCATTCATATATCAATACAGCGGACCTCATCCAGAGACGAAATCCAGCGATATATCTCTCCCCCAACTGTTGCAGATATATCTCTCCCCCAACTGTTGTAGCATGTGCAACAGAGCTAGTGAAACCCAAATTCACTTATTCAGCAGCTGCACTTTCGCATCAGCTTTCTAGGATTATATTCAAAGTGCTTTTGGATGGAAATTTGTTCGACCGAGTGATATCCTATCCCTTCTCCATTTCTCCCTTCTCCATTTCTCCCTGATTGGTCACCCCTTTAAAAAAAACACTAAGATTCTTTGGAGGAATTTTTTGTATGCATTCTTTTGGAACCTATGGTTAGAAAGAAATGCTAGAATCTTCAACGAGAAGCAACAGAATATCTATGGATTTATTGAATCTACCCCTTTTCTAGCATTGTATTGGAGTAGACAAATCTCTCCCTATTGTAATTATCCTTTATCTACCCTCACGTCTCATTGGAGATCTCTTTTGTAATTACCGATAGGCTTTTTGTATCTATTTCATATATCAATGAAATGGTTAATGTTTCCTATCAAAAAATAATAATAAGACATGGCCTAAGGCTAGGGAAAGAGATTCCCCAATTGAAGTTGATCGAATAAGATAATTACAAGAAAAGAATTAGGGTTCCCCAATTGAGGTTGATTGAATAATATAATTACAAGAAAAGAGGGAAGAGCACTCCAACTGGAGATTGTATGCTGTATGAAATCACCGGGAAAAAATTCTTTCTTCTTTCCATTTATCATTGCAGACTCCTTGGTTTCTTTATGAGTAGACAGGCCACTACAGGCTCTTAACATACCTCTAATAACACAACTAAAAGTTTAATGGATTGATTTCAAACGTTGATCAAAAACAACGATCTTGGTATCTTGAATTAGCACCATAACCAGACAATGAAGTTGAATGAATTTCTTCAAGGATTTGAGGATTCCTTTGGCACACTAAATGGATCAGAAAGCTGGTTTGGGAGAACACCAGCCTTGATTAATTCTTCCTCAGCAATTGGCAGAAAATCAGACTTCTTAGTAAAATGAATGGATAAATTTTCCTCTGGATTAATAAATCAGAAGATGTAGCCATGGAAGGATTGACAAAAGGCAACATTCGTATTCCCTTGGTACATTCAATGTTTCCTTTGGAACTATTAAAACTTCATTTGCTGGCACAATAAAGGCATCTTCCTCATTCTAATCATGCACCAAGTACTCGCGCATTCCTTTATCTTCCATAACTTGGTGTAAACGAAATAAGTCCACAGAATTTGAGAAGTCATTTAAACATAGTAATGGAGGATAAAATAGGCTTAGTTAAAAGATTAGTTGTATTGTTATTTAGTTTGTTATTTGTATAATACCTTTTCTTCTTATCTGGTATTGATTTTAAAGGAAACATTGAGGTTAGACTTACTACTATTAAAGCACTTCTGACTCTGGCTTTAGGAAAAATAATCCACCAGTTATTCACTAGATGACTGTAAACGTATACCAAGGTACTTAAAGAAACTGTTCCATAAGTCTTCATATGCAAAAACCCTCTTCCTAAAATCTTATTGGCTTTGTTGATCCAGATTGGGAATCGTGTGGTAACTGCACATATTCTTTAGAGGAACTCTTGTTGCTTGTAGTTCCAAAAGGAAACCTACAATATCACATTCAAGTACAGAGTCCGAGCATAAGGACCCTTGCTAATAGGACAGCAGATCTGGGATTGACTCGGTCTTTGCTCAAATAAATTGGTATTTTTCCTTCTCGACTCTAAGTATGTGGTGTGGCAACTTCAGAGTGGTTTCTTTAATGCCAGTCCAGTTCAACACTCGTGCACCAAACAGTTGACCTTTACTTTGTACATGAGCAAGTAAAGCTGGCTCATTTGCTGTTCAAAATGTTCCTGCTTCTGTTCAATAGCCGTTGCTTGGACCAAACCTCTTTCAGTAGTGACCTTTGGCAGATTACATTCCAAAATTCAATGTTCGGTCTCCTTCCCAGCTGAGTTTGCGGGGAAATGCTGGAGAATTAAGTGCAATCTTCTATAATTATTTAGTTGTTTATTGTTGAAAATAGTTAGAGTACAACAGCATTCTTTTAGTCAGTTCAGTTTAGGTTCTGTAACTGAGTGCCTATAAATAACAGATGGCGATTAGGTGAACAGGGGAGCACAGAATATAGTATATACACCAATTTTAAACAAATCCTGAAGAGGGAATCGAGAAAAAAGTCTTACCATGGTAGCAATTCTCTTATTTGAAGCCATGAGGACCTTTCCATGGTCATCTAGCACAAATCCAGCTGGCGGTTTAGGCAACGTCGTCGGATGGTACGACAAATAACTGGAATTGGAACTGGAGCTGGAGGGTCCAGCCTCGTCGACGCTAAAATCGTCGACAACTTCAATTTCGGTAGGACTGAAAACCTTGGTATCTCCCTTGCCCTTTTTCTTCCTTTTCTTAGAAGCGGTGGAGGAAGATTGTTTGGGCAAGGGTCCAGGCTGAGAATTGGAAGCTCGGCATAGACATGGTGGCAGGGTGGGAGGGCTCAAATTAAGAAAATGGATGGAATTGGAAGGGCGGCGTCTGAGGCTGAAATACGTGTGAGATAGCGAAGGAACGGTTGTAGAATCGGAGAAGGAAGGAATTGAGATAGATAACGCCATGCTTGCTCTTCTCGGAAGCTAAGACCTAAACTGCTGTCTTTTTGGCGGCAGACTCGAGTTTCTGGAATAGGATTATTTCGAAAATCAATATTTATTGCTAAAATAACGAAAATATCTTTGTTGGCATTACACTTTCTTAATATATCGTTGAAAGGGGTCCATCTATGACTTCGAATTCATCGTGTGTGGACTAAAGACCACCTTCACGTAAATCATGCCAACCTTGAATATATCGCAACAAAAAAATATTTGACTGCATGTCGGTGTGTATGAATCTTCCTACATACCACAATCAAAATGTTGATAATTAAGGCTTCGTTAAATAACCATTTGGTTTTTTGTTTTTGGTTTTTGAAAATTATGCTTGTTTTCTCTCAATTTTCATACCATGGTTTTGATCTTTGTCAAGTGTCACACATTTGAATTCCTAACTAAATTCCAAAAACAAAAACAAGTTTTTGAAAACTACTTTTTTTTAGTTTTCAAAATTTGGCTTGGTTTTTGAAAACATGAAAAGAACGTATTAGGAAAACAAAGAAATTTGTAGGTGGAAGTAGTGTTTTATAGGCTTAATTTTCAAAAACCAAATGATTATAAAACAGGACCTAAGAAATCTCATTTTCTAGCTTTCTTTTTTTTAGTTGTCAAGATTTTAATAGGGTACGTAGCGAGATCTTTAAATAATGCATTCAAGTATTGTTCTATTGCAATAGATGTAGCATCTTCGACACCACCAACTCATGATTTGCTATCTCTTTCCCACAATCTTGGAGATCTTAATATTTTGACTGAATTATAGAAAATACCTTCGAACTATGGGGTATGTTTAACATATCTCTAACCTTTGTAAAACATTAAAATCGAGAGAGAAAACTCATAGTTTTTCTTGGAGAGTGAAAAGTGTTTACCACCCCTGTAACCCCTCATTTTTTTCATGATTGAAAAAGGGGATACATGGCCACTTCTCACTCCTCAACACCTGCTGAGGAGTTATTGATTTAATCATATTAAATCAATATTTAAACTATATAGTAAAATAAAATATTAATTTAATTAAATCCAATTCAATTAAATTAGGCTTAATATATAGTTTTTGTTTAATTCAATTAGAACAATTTCTAATCAAATTAATTAACCCAATTAATTAAACGTCACACATTTAATTAATTGCTCATCTCTCTTTTAACCTATAGTTTTAATGTGCATCTAATGTACATTAAATATGAATTATAGTGCTTCTAAAAAAAATGAACTATAGTATTAATTTAATTAAATCGTATTTAATTAAATTAAACTAATTATTTAATTATTTAATTAAATATCAAATATTTAATTAATTTTCTATTTTAATCAAATTCAAATAATTCTCTTATATACTATAGTTTTAATATGAATCTCTATTCATATTATTTTAACCTATAGTTTAATATGAATCTAATTCATATTTAATATTTAAACTCCTTCAAATAATTAATTCTCTCATTAATTAATTTTGAAGTTTAATTCACCAATTAAACGTATATTATAATGTAGGACAAAATACACTTTTGGTCCCTGAAGTTTAATTCACCAATTAAACTTATATTATAATGTAGGACAAAATACACTTTTGGTCCCTAAAATCTGAGTTTGATGTATATTTGGTCCCTCGAGTTTAAAAAGTGACATGTTAGTCCCTGAGGTTTGAAAAATAGTTCTAAATGGTCTCAGAGTTAATTTGACCGTTAGTTGACTAACGGAAAAAAGATGTGGCATATTGAGTTGGCACATTTTAATTGAGGTGACCAATTTAATAATTTTATATTATTATTATTTTTTATTACATGTCATTTTCTTTTTTTTCCTCTTTCCCTTTCTCTCTCTTCCCTTATCTTCTTTCTCCTCCATTCTCCTTCCTCTCCCCTTTTCCAGATTAAATCATATCACTCAATTTAATTTCTTTCACCTAGATTAACTCATATCACTAAGTTCAATTTATTTCGACTCTCAAAGATGACTTGATCATTCCATCAAATTTAAGCTCAAAATGTCGCCACAAAGTTTTTCTTATACAATTGGTGTCCAATAAATACAATAATCCCAGCAGTCAAATTACTACCAAACTTGGAACTTTAAGTCAACAATTGAATGTTAAATTACCGTTGTTCACACGTAACTTCGGAGATGGAGACACGTGGAATAAACAATATGCTTGTATTAATATTTGTATGCGTGTGAGTATACAATCTCTAGTACATAATCCTCTGATTCTCTCTCTTGTGTGTGGATGTGTTTCACTCGAGGGCTGTAATGCTTGATCTCGAGTTTGCAGCTTCGATGGATTCTTGGAGCTTGAAGTCCCTTGAGTTTGAAAGAGTCTTCAGTCTTCAAGAAGTGTTGATGTCCTGAAGAGTCTTTGATCCTCAAGGAGTGTTGAAGTCTTGAAGAGTGTTTGGTCTTCAAGAAATGTTGATGTCCTGAAGAGTTTTTGATCTTCAAGGAGTGTTGAGGTCTTGAAAAGCGTTTGGTCTTCAAGAAGTGTTGATGTCCTGAAGAGTATTTGATCTTCAAGGAGTGTTGAAGTCTTGAAGGGTGTTTGGTCTTCAAGGAGTGTTGAAGTCTTGAAGAGTGTTTGGTCTTCAAGAAGTGTTCAACACTTGGACTTGTGGATTGCAGAGAGTCTTCGGTCTTCAGACTTGGTGGAGTCTCTCTGAATTCTCTGGTTCTGCTTGAGAGCTTTGAAAACTCTGAACTCTTGTCTTTGTGAGAGTGTAGAATTTCTGAACCTTGAAATGGTGGAGAACCCCTCTATTTATAGAGTTCTCGCTGGATGGGCCCTGGTGACTTTTGGGCCAAACAACTTGGGCTTGGGCTTTATTGGTCCTGGGTCTGGTTTATATTTGACCCAAAACCCTATGACCCAAATATTTAAAAGACCCAAATTTAACCCAATTAATTATTTTCTTCAATTAATTGGTCAAGTCAATTAATCTGATCAAAATAATTTATTTTTAATTAATTGATCAAATGGACATTTGGCCCTAAAAATTTATAATTGGTCAACTTTGTCTTCAAATTAAATTTGGGACACATGTCGATTTATAATTGGTCCCAAATTTAATTAATTATAATTTTGTCATTAATTTTAAATAATGACGTGGCAATTTGTTATTGGCCAAATTTTCTCCTTCAACAACCGTCTAATAAAAAAGTTTAAGTTAATAGGTTTACTGCATCAAGTGGTCGAACACCACCTACTCATCATACATAAAATTGGGCGAGCAAGTTTGTCTCTCACTCGACCTCAGTTATTGAAAAAACAAGCAGGTGCATTGGGAATCGCTCCTGGGCGGCAGTGTCCCAAATCCGAGCCTTAACCTCTTTGTCGTCGATATCCATCACCTGAGTCTGAAATTCGACGCCGGTGGTGGCCTTGGAGTGGAGATTGAACTCGTTTCTGGCATAACGAGACAACAAATTGGATTTTCCGACAGCAGAGTCTCCGATAATGACAATCTTGAAGAGATACTCCTTGCCACCTTCATCGTACGACGATGACATTGCTCAGGGTTGGATTGTGACTTCTTCTTCTTCTTGTATTTGTACTGGGTCTCTATTCTGTCGGTTTGGAATTTCTTCGAAGATTTGGAAGAGCGAGAAGAAAGACAACGAAGGGGAGAAGATAAGGTAAGAGAGAGAAAGGGAAAGAGGGAAAAAATGACATGTAATAAAAAAAAATAATAATATAAAATTATTAAATTTGCCACCTCAATTAAAATGTGCCAACTCAACATGTCGCATCATTTTTTCGTTAGTCAACTAACGGTCAAATTAACTCAAGGACATATTTTTCAAACCTTAAGGACTAAAGTGTCACTTTTTAAACTCGAGGGACCAAATAGACATCAAGCTCAAACCTCAGGGACCAAAAGTGTACTTTGCCCTATAATGTATCTCCATACATTATATTAACTATATCATATACAATTAAATAAAGTTCCCTTAACGAATTTGAACACACTTCAAATTCTATTCAAGACTATTTAACCTCATAACTTTTTACGAGTTAGTAGGTGGACCTCATGGACCTACAGATTAGAAGCTTCGACGATACGAGACTAATTGGCTAAACTCATTAACCAAGTTAGTTAACATTCGTTAACTATGGGTCACTCCACTAAAAATCCACAGCTGCACTCTTCTCACTGTAGAATATTTATGTGTCCATGAATATTGACCAATAACGGTAAGTCAATCCTTCACAAGTGTTTGTAACTCCAGCTAGATCAGATTACCGTTTTACCCCTAGGTTACCTATAGATCCTTAAGTACCATTGATTCCTCTAATGAACAATCTGTTTATGGTCCTACCAATAAACAACAGTTCCTCTCAGACCAGGAGAGGACGGATGCCCTTGTTCAAGACCCGGAATCAGCACACACATCTGCTTACCCTGATAGAAGAAGAGGCGAATTCCATCTTATAATGTTATGTTCCCCGCCCCCACTCGATCTTGCCCCTGAAATGGTAAGCTTATTGAGTTGGCGAACTGGTCACTCTCACTCATACAAATCTAAGGACAATCCCTCATAAAAGGGGTTCATAACATACTCAAGATTTAGATTGAGTTACCTAAGTCGTCCTATTAAAATAGAAACCTAAACTAGTTAACGGTGTTACATCTAGTGGTTTCTATTTCGCGGTCCGGTCTTGTGCAAACTTATTGCACAAGATACCCTCGCTTGCACGTCTCCTACATGGATGCTTTGGATCATTGCATCTGTATCGAATACAAAGTGGGTCGTATATCTCATAGTGTCACCAGGATGAGGTACCCAACTTTATCCCTATATTATAGACCATTTAGGTTGTTACTTGAATACTGATCCCCGTATGTCCCCACATACTAGTCCAAGTTTCATCTAAACAACCTAGGATCTTAGTTTATTGGATTTGGGTCAAATTGTGCAATTTCAGTAACAATAACTCGTTATTGTATAAATCTCAATAACAACGTATTGAGACAAGTGAACATTTTGTCACCATTCACCATCTACGAGTTTTAGGGCATAAAACCCAACACTCTTCACTCTCAAGAAAAAATTCTCTAAGAATTTTCACAACATTCTAGTGAAATTCTTTTCTCAAATTCAAGAAGGTCACGTCCCACAACTTGGTTCCCAGTCCCAGAGACATAGTAGTGCAAGATCTTGGTAGTAGTGTCCCTACTATGATCGTTCCGTTCTTGGTGGAGTTGGTGATCAATGGAGATTAACTCTTGCTGTAGTCAGAGTCGTCAATGACAGTGAGTTTCCTAAACTCTTTACAACAAAATAAATCTTGCTTGCTTAGCCCAAATTATTCCTTAGAATTGTTCTTTGTTGTAATTTATCAATATATGGGTATTTTGGAAAAATTAATTAAAATACGAATTAAGTTTGGTTCTGTACCCTTCCGTTAGGAATTTAGGAATTTCAATCCTTCACAATTAACCTAAAATCCCTTAATTAATTTGAACAATTCAAATTTCTTTCAAGACTAAATGACCTCAATTACCTTTTACGAGCTAGCAGGGGACCAAATGGACCTACAGATTAGAAGCTCCAACGATACAAGATTAATTGATTAAACTCATTAACCACATTAATCAACATTCGTTAACTGTGGGTCACTCCACTAAAAACCCACAACTGCACTCTTCTCAATATAGAATATTTTGTGTTCACAGATATTAACCATTAACAGTAAGTCAATATTTCACGAGTGTTCATAACTTTAGTTGGTTCAAATTATCGTTTTACCCCTGTATTATCTCTGTCTCCTTAAGTACCGATGATTTTCTAATGAACAACCTGTTTATGGTTCTACCAATTAACAAAAGTCCATCTCGGGCCAGTGAGAGGGTAGACTCCCTTATTCAAGTCCCAGAGTCACCACTTAAGGGAACACTTATCTACTTACCCTAAAGTCTGGAATGAGTGAATTTCATCTTGTATTTTTATGTTCTTAGTTCTCCACCCGATCTTGTCTCCAAAATGGTAGGCTTATTGAGTCAGCAAATCTGGTCACTCTCACCCGTACAAATCAAAGGACAATTTCTCGCATACATGAGTTCATAACATATTCAAGATTAAGAATGAGTTAAATGGTCATCATATGAAATAATAATCTAATTGGTTAACGATGTTACATCTAATGACTATTATTTCGCAGTCTGGTCTTATGCAAACTCATTACACATAGGATAACCTCACTCGCATGTCTACTACCTGAACGACTTGGATCAAATCGTTTGTATCAAATACAAAGTGAGTCGTATCCACAGTGTCACCAAGATAAGGTACCCAGCCTTATATCTATACTATAGACCCTTTAGGTTATTACTTGAACATGATTCCTCGTATGTCTCCACATACTGTTCGAGCTTCATTAAATAACCTTGGATGTTAGTTTATTGGATTTGAGTTAATAATGCAATTCTAAAGTATATTCTAATAACAATTTTATTGAATAAACCTCAATAATAACTTTATTGATTAAATAAGATTTGTTTATATTTACTATCTACTTGTTTTAGAATATAAAACTCAACCCTCTGAGTAAATTAGGAAGGAAAATGCAATTTCGAGGAGAGTTTACCGTTGAGCCAAGAATTACAACAATCTTTTCTAACCACAAAGTTAAATGACTATTGAGCTCGAAGCTTCATGTCAACCAACGCTTAGCAGGGACAAAAAGCTTGCCACCACCCTTGTGAGCAAAAGAGTTGAGATAGAAAATAGCATTTTGGAATGCTTTTGTGTTGAGAGTGACGCCATCTCCAACTTCCCCAAAATCAATGATAGAGACATTGTGGGGTCGTATTTCTCCTGTATTAGTCAGCTTGCAATAAGAGTTGTTCCTAGCAACCCATGGAGCAATACAAAACAGTGCAAGCAACAGAAGTACGTCCACCAGCTGAAAGAATAAAGTAATTTTTAAAAGTATCAGAAAGAAGTGGTCAAGTGTGTTATCTGGCTTAGCTCGACAATTAACAATATTTTGCCTCCTGCCAAAAAAGAACAAGGAACAAAGTTACCAGAGGGGGTGAGTCTTCCCTGTTGTGATCTTCTTGTACAAAGGTGCAAAGAACACGAAGAAATTTGGGGGCAAAGAAAGACAACTGAATATCAAGAAATATGGAAAGAAGAAGAAGATAGCTAAGGCAAGGTGATGAAGTAAAAGAAGTTGGTTTTAGAGGTGTAAACACTGTACTTGCAGAAGTTCAATTAAATAAATCATAAAAGGAAAATGAGAATCAGAAAATGTGCTAAATTTAAGAAGTTGTTCGTCTTAAAAAAAAAACAAAAACAAAACAAAACAAAGGTTGTTCGTACAGAAACCAAGTGTTCTCTAGCACCAAGTTTCCGAAATATGGATTATGTCATCTATTAGAAACCAAATAGAGAGAGATTTACACTAGGCGTTTCAAAATGGGGCTCAAAAGGAAAAGGTATGACCATCACGTTGTAGAATAGAAACAATAGAGACAGAAGTTAATTTAAACAACTCACGATGAGAGGTCTCTTCATATGACTAAGATGTGTTGCTCTGGTTGGTTAGCTGGATTACAAATTACAGCACAGGCCTGGCTCCAGGTCTCCAATTTCCAAATTCTCAATCCCTTTTAAGATGAAAAAAAAATGCTTATTCTTCCTATTTTGTGAGGCTCTTCATACGGGAAACCAAAATGGAGGTGGAGAATGCCAAAGAAATTATCATTTTCATCAGGTCCTAAAAATCTCAAACGGATCGAAAACCAAAAAGTGATGTATGGTTAAATACTGTTTCGAATTTGATCACTGTCAGTAGAGTGGCTCTTTTAGGCTCAAAGAGAGTATGAGACAGAAAATTAAGGCAAGCATGTTGATCTCATGTGAATGTGAAATTGGTCACTTCACATCGCTGCATCATTGTTCATTGACCCACTCTACACAACTTCCATCCCACCTAATAACAGGAATTTTTAGAAAGTAAAGATACCGAGTTTCCTGTTCGTCTAGGTTTGGGCAGTAGAAATAGAATACATCGCTAAGAAATTTGTTATGGCAGAAATCATAAACCAACGAACAATAATGAAAGGGCGAAGAAAACAACACACAAATTTACGTGGTTCACTAATAGTGTGTTAGCTACATCCACGGACAGAGGGAGAGAACAATCTTACTAGTGAGGAGTAAAACAGATAACAGAGATTAGGACAAATTAGGTTAAGAGGGTTTATATATGACGGGCCGGTTGCAAATCTACCAACTTGGGCCAAAATATTTGCACATATAGCAGCCCGCAAAACAATTTGCAAAAATAGCAAAAAGTTGTAGTCTGAACGTCAAATTTACGAAAAAGCCCTTCCTAACCAATGTTTGTTTCTCTTCTTCTCTTTACTCTCTCCACCTTCGACGAAGGCTCCTCTCCCGCCATTAAAATGAACCTCACTCCTCCACGAAGGCTCCTCTCCCAAAAATCGACGCCGATTGAAGTCCGTACGCCGTCAGACAATCGGTGGAATTGGTTCGGCGAAATGTGGAAGCAGAAACCGCCCACGGTGAAGAGGACCACCGCCGCCGTTTCGATGGCGGCGCTGTAACGAATGGGGACTCTCTGCATGCGAGGTACTCGAGCCATGGCGGACCTCACGGTCGTCCACGTACTGGAAAGAAGTCGGAGAAGACGACTTCCGCCTCTTTCTCCGACTATTCCATCGATCCGGCATCACTGCAAAATCCGACTTCGTATTCATCTTCCCCTCACCGGTTTTCTCGAAGACTGATATATCACTGATAGAAAGTTAATTCTATCAGTGATAGAAGATTTCTATCAGTGATAGAAAGTTTTTCTATCAGTGATAGATTGATAGAAGATTTCTATCACTGATAGAAAACTTCTATCACTGATAGAAAGTTTTTCTATCAGTGATAGAACGTTTTTCTATCACTGATAGATTCTATCAGTGATAGAAAAACTTTTAGATTCTATCAGTGATAGAAAAACTTTTTATCAGTGATAGAAAATTTCTATCACTGATAGAAATTCTATAGTTTTCTATCACTGATAGAACGTTTTTGGAAAAAATACACTTTTAGTCCCTGAGGTTTGGGTTAAGTGACAGTTTGGTCCCTAAGTTTTCAAACTCAACAAAAATACCCCTGAGGTTTGAGATAAGTAGCACTTTGGTCCATACCGTCTATTTTTCTGTTAAATACTAACGGTTGCTGACGTGGCACTATTATTTTAATAAAAAAAAATTATTTTTTATATTTTTTTAAATAAAACATATTAAAATAATAAAATATTATTATTTTATTTAAATTCTTTCTCTCTCTCTTCCTTTCTTCTCCCCCATCTTCTTTCAACCTTCTTATCTCCTTCTTCTTCAGCTCCGGTGGCCGGCCGCCGCCGGCTGCCGGCAAGCGGCGGCGGCGGCGGCCGAAATTTTTTTTTTCTTTCTTTCTCCTCTTTTCTTCTCTCCTTTCTTTCTCTCTTTCCTTCAAATTTTTTTTAATAAAAAGAAGGGAGAGGGAGGAGGAGCCCTCCTCCCTCTCCGGTGCCGGCGACGGGAGGAGGGAGGGCCCCTCCTCCCTCTCGGTTTCAGACCGTCGCCGGCGCGAAACGAGAGGAGGGAGGACCCCTCCTCCCTCTCGGTTACACCCCTCCTCCCTCCTCCCGTCACCGGCGCGAAACGGGAGGAGGGAGGAGGGGCCCTCCCTCCTCCCGTCGCCGGCGCCGGAGAGGGAGGAGGGCTCCTCCTCCCTCTCCCTTCTTTTTATTAAAAAAAAAAATATTGAAGGAAAGAGAGAAAGAAAGGAGAGAAGAAAAGGGGAGAAAGAAAACAAAAAAAAAATTCCGGCCGCCGCCGCCGCCGCTCGCCGGCAGCCGGGGGCGGCCGGCCACCGGAGCTGAAGAAGAAGGAGATAAGAAGGTTGAAAGAAGATGAGGGAGAAGAAAGGAAGAGAGAGAGAAAGAATTTAAATAAAATAATAATATTTTATTATTTTAATATGTTTTTATTTAAAAAAATATAAAAAATAATTTTTTTATTAAAATAATAGTGTCACGTCAGCAACCGTTAGTATTTAACAGAAAAATAGACGGCAGGGACCAAAGTGCTACTTATCTCAAACCTCAGGGGTATTTTTGTTGAGTTTGAAAACTCAGGGACCAAACTGTCACTTAACCCAAACCTCAGGGACTAAAAGTGTATTTTTCCCAACGTTTTTCTATCACTGATAGATTCTATCGGTGATAGAAAAACTTTCTATTAGTGATAGAAAACTTCTATTACTGATAGAAACCTATCAAATCAAAAAGAGAGGAGAGAAATCCACGTCAATCAAAAAGAAGAAAATAGAAGTTGTGCGCGTGCAATTCAAAGGCAAAACATGGATATAAAAAATTAATTAAAATTTTTTGCCATATTTGCAAATATTTTTAAAAATTGCTAAATTTGTCATTATTTAGCCTAATTTTGCTACCCATTACAATTATCTTATGACACCACTCTTAACCCAAATATAATAGGCCCAAAATAAAAACTCAAAACAGAAAATCATATCTAATCTCTATACATAGTGGCAGAGGTACGTAGGGCCCAGGGGGGCTCGAGCCCCTCCTGAGCTGAGAAAGAATATATTATTTGTATTAATGATTGCACTTTATTTCTTTTACAACTAGATAGACTAGTGGCACAAGCCCCCCTTCAAGTCCCTCTCCACCTTGGATCAAGTCCTACTGCGCGCATGTTTAACTTTTTATATTTTGTTCCTTTTCCTTTTTTTATGTATTATTACTTTTCCTTTTTTCTGTATTATTATTTTATTTTAGGTGTCCGTTTTTCATTTTTCTTTTTTCCATTTTTTTTGAAGGCAAAATGCATTGACTGAAAAAGCTAAAAGGCCCCATCAGTAACACTCTCCGGGGCCTTACACGCACCAGCATCCTTTCGAACAAAACTTTTCAGTTTCAATTGTATTTTTATTTCAATTTGAATTTATTTTTGAATTTAAATTTTGGGCCAGTTGCAAGGATAGCAATATGGGCCAAAATAATTGCAAATCTAACAACCCACACAAAAAATTGCAAAAATGGCAAAATCTAATAGTTTGTGTGTTGCATTTACTAAAATACCCCTCCAGATTTTCTTTCACTGATAGAAAGTTTTTCTATCACTGATAGATTCTATCAGTATAGAAAGATTTTCTATCAGTGATAGAAATTTTCTATCACTGATAGATTCTATCAGTGATAGAAATTTTCTTTCACTAATAGATTCTATCATATGATAGAAAAATTTTCTAGTACTGATAGATTCTATCGGCGATAGATATTTTTCTATCACTTGTTCGGTGTTCTATCAGTGTTTGGTTGTTGTTATTTGGTTTTCTATCCGTGTTTGGTTTTTGCTTTTCAGTGTTTGATTTCTATAATTGTTCGTTTTTGCTTTATTTTTCAATGCTCGATATCACCATGTATCACCATCGCTGATAGAAACAAAAGATCTTCTATCACGGATAGAAAAGTATCATAGAAAGATTTTCTATAACTCACGAAAAGTTTTCCTATCAGTCTCAGTGATAGAGATAGAAAGTTTTTCTATCACTCATAGAAAGATTTTCTATGAATGATAGAAATTTGTTCTATCACTCATAGAAAAAATTTCTATAAGTGATAGAAGATTTCTATCAGGGATTGAAAGATTTTCTATCAAGAGTTTTCTATCATTGATAGAATATCTTTCTATCACTGATAGAAAGCTTTTCTATCGGTGTTAGAAAGTTTTTCTATCACTTATAGATTATATCGGTGATAGAAAGATTTCTATTGGAGATAGAAAGATTTTTATGGGTGATCAGGGATTGAAAGATTTTTTATCAAAAGTTTTTCTATGATTTTCTTTAAAAAGTTTTTTTATCACTGATAGAAAAAGTTTCTATTAGTGATAGAAATCTTTTATTCTATCAGTGATAGAAACTTTCTATCACTGATAGAAAATTTTTCTACCACTGATAGAATCTATCATTCATAGAAATATTAGTGATAGAAACTTTCTATCGCCGATAGAAAATTTTTCTACCACTGATAGAATCTATCAGTGATAGAAATATCACTGATAGAAACTTTATTCTATCAGTGATAGAAAGTTTCTATCACTAATAGAAAATTTTTCTACCACTGATAGAATCTATCAGTAATAAAAAGACTTTCTATCAGTAAAAAAAAAAAAAAAAACTGACGAGGAAGAAGAAGATGGGCACACAGGGGCAATTTAGGAATATAAAAAATTAATTCAAAAATTTTGTCATATTTGCAAATATTTTTAAAAATTGCTATATTTGTAATTATTTACCTTCATGTTGCCACCCATTACAATTATCCTTAAATTTTCTTTTCTTGAATCAAATATGCATTAAAAATCAATATAATTATTTATATTTAGTAAATTAGTTTTTAAAAAACAACAAATATATAATTTTTTGTGAAAGGTAAAACAAATCTAACTGGTAATGTTTTAATTTCATTAATTTTCTTTTACATTCATATAAAAAACTTTTATTTATACTTCTTATCAAACAAAGATAATTGATTAAATTATAAGTTTGATAAAACTTTGAGAATTTGCCTCTAATAGGCTCATAAATTTAAAAGGTTTTTCAATTGATTTTGAAACTTATAATTATGTATTTAGTAGATTTCAATCTTTTCAATTGATGTCTAATAGATCCTTAACCTATTAGTTAAAAAAAACATTAAAGTTCGAGACTTAATAGACATAATCTTGAAAATTTAAGAATCAAATTTATAATTTAGCCAATTTAACATCAAAATACACAAACTTCGTTGTTGTTTATGTCTTAATCCAATCAATGTCATATTAATATATGTTCTATAATTGATTGGATGTACCTGTTAATATTTTTTCAACAATTTTTTTTTAACGAAAACCTACTATAAGGTACAAATTGCAACACTTATTATATTCAAGCTTAAGGAGAAATTGAATAAAATCGAAAGTTTAGGATAAAAATTAATCTTCGCTATCAAGTTGAAGGTTAAAATTGATATTTTTCCTTATTTCTATATAGCCCCCTAACGCAAAGTTCTGGATCCGCCACTGCATAAAACGTATGCAAATTACAACGACACCCTCATACTTGGTCATTCGAAGCGCTTCATATCAGATTCAATGCATATTAACACTATTGTTTTCTCACTGATCGCTGATAAAGTGATGGCTGATTCAACCACACACATAAGCTCAAGCATTTTTTTTTAAGTATGTTGGACCGAACCGAAAATAGACATCGACCATCTGTTCTTAAAACGTTAAAATAAATACTACAGCCTAACCTATCTATTTGTGAACCAAACTGGATGAAAATGATAAAACAGTTGGTGAAAAATGGGAAGCAGCAGAAAAATTGTAGTTTTAAGCAAATGCAATGCATTATTCAATTAACTTCAATGGTAAAAGATGAAGGAAGGCGAGATTTGCTTGGCTGCAACCGCAATGCATTATTCGTTTATAAGCAAATTAAGATAAGTTCTCGAGGTAAAGAGTGACAAAGTATTGTATAGGCATAGGGTCGGACAAACCAAGTAAAAATAGAAATAGAAACCCAAGAGAAAAAGAAAAGGAGCAAGCTTCTCAAGTGTGAAATGTCCTCTCATCAGACTCAGTTAACAGCTACAGACTTCCAAGCCTTGAATAAAACGTCTCAATATAATTCCAGCCCAAAATTGACTTCTGTCACAAAGGGCACAATACCTTATTTTCTTCCCATTCTCATTCAGTAATCACACTTCTCAGCTTGATTTTTTTAAAACGATATAGATATGATAAATTTTCCTTATTTTACGTAGTAAGAACAAATTATTGGACTTGAATAAAAATTCATATTTACAAACCCCCTGTGCATGCACACGTACATATTTTGTGATATCCGTGCGTGACCCACTATTTACTTGACAGAGATTTTACACGCCCCAACACTAGTACTGAATTCTAATAAACTAAAGATTTTCTCTTATTAAAGCATTCCATTTAAACCTTGAATTAAATGCTCATCTCAAACCTTGGCAGCCAAAAGTCGTGGGGCTATTTGCAAGCATGGTTTCCAAGATATTGGCACAAGGCTTCAAAAGAATACTCCATTCCTTTGAATTTATACCGGGACTACATTCTCGATACAAGTTCTTAAACACAGAAAGGGGGGGGGGGGGGGGGGGGGGGGGGGGGGGGGGGGGGGGGGGGGGGGAAACTGCAGGATTTTATGCAGTTGCTTTGGGACTGGTAGCTGCAGAAGACGATTCTGCAGCAACTGAACCTGAATTATTATTAGTACCTCTACCTTTGGTTATAACTTCTCCTGATTTCCCCTTCCTTCCCTCATCCTGATCCTTCTTTACAAGCACCGGTTTGAACTGTCAGAAGACAAGAGTTAATTAAGAGGATTTGTAATAAAAATAAAGAGAGAGCGCAAAAGGGAGAGGAACTAAGAGCATACAGTTCTTCCAAAATAGGATATACCTGATAAATAGAATAAATAACATTTCTCCTTATCTGTGCCATCATATCCAAGAAGAGGTTATAGCCCTCGAGTTTGTATTCTATAAGTGGATCGCGCTGTGCATACCCACGTAAGCCCACAGCTTGCTGCACAAACTTAAGTGCTTGCAGGTGCTCCTTCCATAATCGGTCAATATTGCTCAAGATCAAGAATCTCTCAGCTTCCTTCATTAGTCCTGGTGCTTCCTTCTCTACAATATCCTGAAAATAGAAACAGTATATAACAATATCAATAAACTTAAATTTTAGTTTGTTAGACTAGAAATTTAATATTTTTAAATAGTGCATAGCATCCTACGTGTGTGAATTCAGATTACTTTTCATTTACTATTCTTGATATAAAATGAGAAAATAATTACTTAAAGATCTCTTACTCTAATACCCTACATATATATTTTTTAACCACAAACATTTTTCATTGAAAATATGAAAAGGAACAATTTTTCACAATATAAACTCCCGAGGGAGAAAAAAAACAAAACAAGGTAAGATCAAGCTCATCACAGTTGGGCTACATAGGAATATAAAAAGAAGAAAAGCAAGAACCAACAACAAAAAGATCCAAGGGCCTCTGCGACAAAATCAGGGACATCAAAATACTCCAAATACTCTAATAACCTAATAAATCACCACTAGACTAGGAATTTTTTCTCTTTTGATATCCGTGAGTGCCTAGGCCAGCTTGCACGCACCTCAACTAATCTCATAGGACAACCACCTGACCTGCAACATTTGGTTGTCAGGAAACACGTAGGATATTAAATCCTAAATAGGTGACCATCATGGATTGAACTTATTCCCTTTATTTATTCCAGGGTCCTTATTGACCACGAGATCAACTCATGATGGTTGAAATTTAAGCTATTACAATAGAATAAGTTCATCTTTTCAATTTGTTCTTCAACAAACGAAACAATAGTTTAATTTCATAAAATCATGGTAAAGGTAAAGTAAGATAAAGAAAGAATTTGAACAATGAAGAGATCAGCGCCATCTATGAGGGCATCGACTTAAAATGAAAATAAGGGACTTTAAAATAAAGTAAATGTAGGGGGTCAAGGGGTGGACCCCATGCAAGAATCAGATCACTTGGATATTCCTCAAAAAGTCAGGTGGGAAGAGAGGGATATATTATATATATTTTAAGTATCCATGTACAGACCCTTTTCTGTAAGTATGCTTCACGCCCACGTAGACGAAGATAATTCTGCAAATCCTCATACGTTGAATATTTACTCTTTAATAAATCTGGGGTCAAATCATCCAACAGATAGCAATACCTATATACAAAGCGAAATGTGAGTCATGGAAACCAAGTTCAGGTTATGTGTACCAGAAAGCAGTTCATCCAGGAGATTTAACAAATTGATTCACAGGCAGGTTAACTTTCTTAAGATTTAACATCACTGTAATGCTTCATGATTTTCTAGCCACCTAACCATGAAGCTCATGATAAACACTGAAAATGAAGTCAGCGCCTTACTGTTGAACTTTTGCTATGAGCTTCTCAAGATCCCAGCTATCCGTTGGAGCATCAGAACCAATATTTGCCTATAGTTTTAAAATCAATGAGGCATCTGATATATTTGAATTCAATGATGCATCGGCAATATGAAAGAAAGTTCATATGACTTACTTCTAATATGTCATCCATCGTCAGTTCAGCATATTCAATAATAAGTGATTGTAGATTGTCTGATTCGAGTGCACGCCTTCTCTCAGTGTATACACGATCTCTTTGGCTATTTAAGACTTCATCATACTCAAACAACTGCTTCCGGATATCAAAAAAGTAGTTCTCTACTTTCCTTTGGGCTTCATCAAGTGCTTTTGTTAACATCTGGGATTCAATAGGAAGGTCTTCGACTCTAAAAGCTCTCATTAAACCCTACAGATGCAAATACAAAAAGTATCTCAACAATCATGTACCGGAATCTGAAGTATAAGACCTGAGCTAAATATAAATTATAACCTGAATTCGATCTCCACCAAATATCCTAAAGATGTTATCTTCAAGACTTAAGAAGAAGCGTGAACTTCCAGGATCCCCTTGCCGACCACTTCGACCACGCAACTATAATGATACATATTGAGAAGTCAATTTCATCTCAAGTTACATAGGAATAATATGTCAAAACCTTTTACATGCATAAAGTAATCGTGAGTCGTGACGATCGAAAAAATCACAGTAAGATAATAAATAAATCTTTTATATTTGATTTATTACTGGACTATAGTCCTGTAGCACAAAGACATAAATTCAACCTGATTATCAATTCGTCGGGATTCATGCCGTTCTGTCCCTACAACATGGAGCCCACCTGCTAAAACAACCTACAAGGATGAGAACATAAGAGACACAACCAACATCAAGAAACATGCAATATATTTTCCCCCTCTTTGAGAAAAACTGACCTTCTTCCTTTCTTCCTCAGTATAAACCTTGTATTCTTTGACAATTTCTAAAAATGCATTCCGCAACTTAGCTATGACATCATCTTGAGCAGGGCCCTACAAATTCAAAAGAAAAGAAAATGACACCAAAGAAGAACTCCAAAGTTGTATTGTGACAGAATGATAATAAGTCCTTAGCTAAATCGCCAAAATGAATACATAAAATTCTAGAAATTGTTCAGCTGTCAACTAAAAGGAATACTGGTTTCAAAGAATTTACCTTCTCACAAGAATAAGATAGACGCTCTTCTGCTTCAAGCTCAGTTAGTGATTTCTGACCCCAAGTCTTGACAGCAAACTGTACAGCCTCTTCAGCCAATTTGGCATTTTCACTTGAAAGATCACATGGAAATAAACTTTCATTCACCTAATATATCATAAAATAGATCAACTGGGATACCATACAACTTAAAGATATTAACCAAGCAACCTTATTGACAAAAAAATACAAATTCAAAAATCAAAATCATTACCGCACCTTCCATGTTTTCTTTGGAGGAGGTTTCTTCACAGATACAAAAACTCCATTAGTTAGTTTCACAAGTCTGCAATAAAATATTCCCACAATTTGTAAAGCTTGATTTATTATGCATTAATTTCTACACATTGTTGTTATTTCTACAGGTAGACATCCGTCCATGGCCCCATCACACTTATGAAATATAAGCCAACAGCCAAGGACGTGTAATCTTAACATGTGCTGATTATTTGACATTCAAAGTGAGTCAACCTTTTAGTGTACCATACATGCTTGATATACAAACTAACATTGATTTAATACCCCTTAATTCTTAGCTCAAGCAGCAGTTTGAGAAGCAGGGAAAGGACGAGTTATTTTCCAGGTGTTACTTTCCAGTCTCCTAGTTCAAGGCATGGGATCTTTTTCGTTCTCTCTCTCTCTCTCTCTCTCTCTCTCTCGTGCTTTTTTCTACTCTTAAAACTAATCAAATAGCCTTTTCACGCAGAGTTGCAGTTCCTTTTGGTTCTTGGTAGAGTTTCTTATCCTCTCTTGTTTGTGCATATCTTCCTGGTTTCTTTCAATACAATTACTTCGAGGACAAAAAAAGTTCTACAAGGGGAGTGTCAACCCATAACAAGATGATACCTTGGCATAAGCAGCTCACGTAACTTCAGCCTTGCCATAAATTCAGCATTACCACCAAGAATTATATCGGTGCCCCGTCCAGCCATGTTGGTAGCAATTGTCACTGCACCTAGGCGACCACTCTGAGCGACAATTTCTGCTTCTCTCTCAACATTCTCTGGTTTTGCATTGAGAATCTACGGAAATTGAAGTTTACTAAATATCATCAGTCACGGTGACCTTGCAAAATAATTGAAGTGTTTCCAAAGTCAAATGGTGGAAGGAAAAGCACTGAACTCTCATAGTTGCAATTGAGGCCTAGCACCCAGTTTTTTGATTGTGTAGAATTTTGCTCGACTTTCATATTCTACCAAAATCTATAAGTTCTTAACACACTGTTGAGAATTTCAATAAAAGATTAAATATGCAGTAATTTATCGACTTTAAGTTTTTTAATTTGGTGGAAGTTTAACATGGTAATAAAGTAGGAGGTTTTGTGTTCAGAACCTCTAATGTGACATTCTCCCCATTTTATATAATGGTCCATTTGTTGAGTGTTATGTTAATTTTCAATAAAAAAAAAAAAAAAAAAAAAAAAGACCTGACCTCATGCGGAATTCCAGCTTCTCGCAACTGTTCTGAGAGAGAATCACTCTGCTCGACACTAGTTGTGCCAACAAGCACAGGGCGACCAGTCTTGTACATTCTAGAAATCTCTACCACGACAGCTCTCCACTTTCCTGTTGTTGCCCTGAAAACTACGTCTGACTCATCCTGATAAGAAGAATAACATATATAGTTAAAAAGAAAATTAGAAGGAAAGAAAGAGTGTCTAGGAACATGAAAATTAGAACGATAACTTCACTGAGATTTTTCACAAAGCATATTTGTATGGTTATGCGGACCTTTTTTTTTATATAGAAAACATAGACCATCATTGATATGATGAAATGGGTTACAAAAGAGTCCTATTGATAATAATTACAAAAAATACCTCCATTGATTAACGAGGGTAGTAGTAGTAAGACTATAATTACAAAAAGGGGGAGAGAATTTGTGTTAGGTATCCAACTAAGAAAACACCAATTTATATATATTGCAATATCAAAACGAAGTTACAATATACCCAATAGCCTTTCAAGAGGGTCAACTCTCTCCCAAAGCCACCCTATGAGACTACACTCAAAATTGTCCACACCCCTAAGGCTCCCTAAACTTCCCTAGTTCCCTATTTATAACCAAGACTCCCTAGCTATTTACTATTATACTCTTACTATCCTTCTAATACTATTCCCCATATATACCATACTAGTACCCTTACATTTTGCTTCAAGATACAACTAAAAGAGAAGTAGAATCTATAGAAAAGTCTATATCTTTTTCCTTATCCATGAATATGCAACCATTACGCTCTAGCCAAAGATTCCAAAAGAAAGCACGAATATGATAGAGCCAGAGAATCTTTTTGTCATTTTTAAGAGGATGCCCCATAAGTAAAAGAGATAAAAGGGAGAGAATATCAGCCGGTCTAGGAAAGGCCCATTCAAAAGCCGATTGCAAGTAGTTCCAGAACTTGGAGGCAAAAGGGCAAATGCTGAATAAATGGATTTGTAACTCGGCATCTCTATAGCACGTAGGGCAACAAGATGGAGAGATGTGAAGCCAAAGGGACCTTCTCTCAAGTTTTTCATAAGTGTTGATGCAAGAGTGACTAACCTCCCAAAGGAAAATATTCCAGTTTTTTGGGCAAACAACCAGCCCATATGTGCTAGTATAAATCTGAAAATTCAATTGAAGAAGAGGATGATAACTGCCTCGATAGAGATTTTGAAGTGAAGGTTTTATTAGGCTGCTCCCAACACCAAGAATCCTCTTTGTTGTTGTTGTTGTTGTTTTTCTTTTAGAAGGGAAACAAATTTCATTGATAAATTAAATAAAAGGAGTAAAACTCCAACACCTAAGAAGGTGATTACAAGAAAGTTCTCCAATTAAGAATTAAAGAAGAAAGACTATAATCAGAAAAAGGATGCATTTGCACCAATATAAAGCATAAAAAAGGATCAAATCCATAAAGTTATCAAAAGATGAGAAAGAATCCCTGAAAATTCGACCATTCCTTTCGCCCCAAAGAAACTAGAGGAAGACCCGGTTAAGAGCAAGCCAAAGGATCTTTTTTTTTTGAAAAGGAAACAAACTTTTCATTGAAGATATGAAAAGAGACTAATGCTCAAAATACAAAGATACAAAAGATAAGGAAATGAAAAAACAGCCAATAAAAGAACAACAAGATAATGATAAGAACGGCCAATAAAAGATCAACACTCGGCTTTAAAGGCAACACAAAAACAACCCATAAAAGAACAATGAAGACTTAGGATGGAGAAATGAAAGGATCCCAATTAAGGTAAAAGATCTGAATAGAGAAGGCTGAATAAAGCTTTGGACAACGAACTCCATGACGAAGCTTTGAGGCGAGCTTCAGACGGATTTCCTAAGTGGTGGCTGAAACTATCAGAATGTTGTAACTAAAACTTTCTCTGATGAAGAAACATCCAGAAGCTTGAGCAACCAACCTAGAGTCACCAACATGCCTTCCACTGTCTCCATAGATGCTGAAACAGAAGATCCATGGGATATTTGACGGGTGTATACAAAAGCTGTTCCAGTAGTTATCCTCCAAGGATCTAACAAAGATATACACTTTGATAACGAGATAATTAAAACATATGTTGGTCGTGACTCTTCCAAGGCATGGCGAAACATTCTTCCTACAAAACTTGGCTGGAAATTATAGCCAGAAGACCAGGAGGATCAAATCGAGTAATAGCACAAAGCTAAGAAGCACGGACACTGACACGCGACACGAATACGACACGACACGGACACGGCGACACGTCAATTTCCAAAAAAGTAGGACACGACACGTTGGGGACACGTTAATTTTTTTTTCAAAAAAAATATATATGTGTGCATATTTTGACATATTATGAATATTTATTACTTTTAATGTAAATTTCCTCTATATTTATACATTAAAACAAGTAGGCGGTGTTGAAGATGAATTGCCGTGGGGACTGGGGAGAAAGAAAATGGCGTTGGCGGTGTTGGCGTGAAGAAAGGTGGCTGGCAGACGAAAGAAGAAAAGGACAGAAGGGGCGTGGTTTGCTTTGCAGACGAAAGAAGAAGACAGAAGGGGCGTGGAGAATCACTTTTAGATAACCTAAACCCTAAAATAAAAAAAGAAAAAAAGAAGGCGTGGGTGGACTTTTTGGTGGAGCATTAACGTGAGCATTTACGTGGGTATTGGGCTTGGGCTATGAATTTAGACTTAAAAAATGGGCTTGGGCATTCTTAAAACTTAAAAAAAAAAAAAACAGTCGTGTCCCTTGCCGTGTCGGAGCGTGTCGGAAATTAAAAAAAAAAAAAAAATTCGGACACGCCATGTGGCGTGTCGGACACGTGTCGGGGCGTGTCGGTGTCCGACACGTGTCCGACACCGACACTTCGCCATTTTTGAAGTGTTGGTGCTTTATAGGCACAAAGTGTTCTTGCGGCATAAGAATGAACTTCTGAACAATCTGAAGAGCTGAACTTGACCACTATTAACTCCAGAACGACAGACTCTACAATCCACTTCATTGATTCTAAAAAGCTTGAATATAGATGCTTATCACCACCCAGAAGCCTTATCAAAACCTCCATGATGGAAGTAATTTCTATCAGATCAACTAGCTTCTTATAATTACTTGATGCGCTTGAACATATTGCAAAAAAGGAATTGACTTCCGCAACAACAAGCATATGACAACCTTGCTGAAGAAACCAGCCAATAGAGTGCTGTGAGAAGGCTTGGGTTGTAGGAAGGAAAACAACAAGATCATCAACTCTTTAACCTCCACCAATGCTTTGAGAATTATATCAACTTCACAAGTAAAAATCTCACAAATGATGAAAGGAAATTTAAAACTTCGTTTCTTTTTAGCCTCTTCAGGAGCTTTTTCAACAATATATCTGATTAGCTGTTCAATCTTAGGTCTTTCTCTCAAAAAGATAATAAGCCGACTATTAAGTGCTTTGCATAGGCTTCCACAAAAGTCCAGCCGATTTCCTTGGAACTCCATAAGGATTTAATGAATCCCAAATCAATTACAGCTTGATAAGTCTCCTGAATTAAGACTAAATCAGAGCAAATGTTCTGAAGGAATTTCTTCAAAACCACCCTTTTAGACATATCACCGAGACCCCTGGTATTCCACGAAACAATCTTCATAGATGAGAAAGGAAGGATCAAACAACCGCTTTAGAAGACTGAGGAGAAATTTTGCACAATTGAAATCCACAAATATCAACTAACGAAGAAAATTGTTTAGGAATTTGAGAAGGTGATAATAAAGATTCGTGAATAATTGAATCTTGAGAGCCTAAACTATCAACATTCTCAGAAAAGATTGATTGCAAAGACTCACCAATTTGATCTTCTGAAAATAATTCCACACAATCCTCTTTATCTACCAACTGATCAGAATCCTCACTGCTTACACTAACCGTAGACTCATCATCTGAATCCACCGGAGAATGAATACTATGGTTGGAGGAGCTACCCATACCTCTTACGAAAATCTCACTCCCCCCTGGAATTTGAACAAAAGATTCCTTAAATTCCTTACCCTGAAACAAACCATTTCCAAGGATCTTCTTCACACCATGGAAGGGATGTCCCACAAAAATGGAAGCAAGAACATCATAAATGTTGTTTGGTAGAGCCAAGGACCACTCAAAGGCATTGAAGATTGTAGACCAATAACGGGAAGCAAAGGAGCAATGCACAAATAGATGACAAGGATTTTTAGCATCAGAACAACACATAACACACCAGGATGGAGAAAGGTGCAAATAAGGCATTCGTCTTTGAAGTCGATCAGACGTATTAATAGCTCCAAGACTAAGCTCCCAGATAAAAATTTTGATCTTCTTTGGATAAACGTCTTTCCAGACCACATTATATAATTTGCTCGATGTGGGGTCAGAATCACCAACCATATCTCCCATAAGAGATTTAACTGTGAATGCATTAGACGAATCAATCGGCCAAGACCAAGTGTCATCAATAACTCGAATTCTGATGAAAGAAAGCAGATGAGAGAGACTAGCCCACTCATTTGTCTCCGAATCATTTAAATTTCGACGGAGACTCAAATCCCAAGCTGAATTCAATGAAACCCAAAAGTCAGCAACTGTACCTTCCGAACGATTAGATAATCTATAAAGACGAGGGAAAGTCTCAGACAAGACTCCACAACTTAGCCAAGAATCATGCCAAAAAAGGGTGGAACAACCATCTCCAAGCCGTCTCTGAATACGACTAGCAACAAGATCTATGGTAGAACAAATAAAACGCCAAGGAGATTTAAAAGATCCTCTCTACATATGTTTAGGCCAAATACAAGTTGATTCTGAGTAATAATATTTAGCAATAATATGTTGGAGCCAAAGGGCATTACCTTCATGTAAAAACCTCCAAATCCATTTTGATAAGAGAGCCAAATTACGGTGATGGAAATTTCCAATGCCTACTCCACCCATAAATTTTGGAAGCTGCGTTGTCTCCCAATTTACATTATGCATGCCGCCCTCGCCTCTGGAGCCCTCCCAAAAAAAAATCTCGAATAAGCTTATCCAGAGATTTTGCAACCTTAGAAGGTAATTTAAATAAGGATAAGTAATATGTGGGCATACTTGAGAGAGTAGATTGGATGAGGGTGTGCCTACCACCTTTGGAGATAAAAGAGTATTTCCAGTTATGAAGCTTATGTTGGATTCTTTCAATAACAGGCTGCCAAAACTAAGAACCTTTCGAACTGCCCCCAAAGGAAGCCCCAGATATGTGGAAGGCCATGAACCCTGCTTACAACCAAATTTTGCTGTCAAACATTCCATATTTGAGTCAACAATGTGAATCCTCAAAAGCTCACTCTTAGCAAAATTGATGTTCAAACCAGAAGCCATCTCAAAGAGTTTGATAATCTCAAAAAGATTATCCAATGCTTTAGAATCATAGACGGAGAAAAAAAGAGTATCATCCGCAAATTGCAAGTGTGTCAATGAGAGACGAGAGTTACCTATTGGATGAGAAATAATTCTACCCAATCTTGCACTGTGAGATAAAAGACGACTGAGGCAATCAGAAACCAATATGAACAGAAAAGGAGAAAGAGGATCACCTTGGCGAATACCACGAGAAGGAATAATTTTTTCCCTAGGTCTACCATTAATGATAATAGAGTAGTTAACACTTGAAATGCATCCACAAATCCATTTTCTCCAAATCAAACCAAAACCTTTGGCTTGAAGAACTGCATTCACGAATCCTCTTTGTTGTTGTTAACCATCGTCTGCAAATGGGACAAAAGCGATATTCAATCCTCTGCCTCCAAATCAGTAAGGTTTCTTCTAGTGTGAAGCATCCAAGTATGGGTTTGTGGACACCAAAAATCAGCAATAGGTGCATCTTTCTTGGTCGATAAATGATAAAGCCGAAGATAAATGAATTGGAGGTTAGAGTTCCCCATCCATGAGTCTTTCCAGAAAGAGGTACTTTTACCATCACCCACCTTTATCGATATGTTGGAATACACCATATGTTTCACATGATCAATAGATTTCCATAGTCCTTCGGATGAGTTTAAGGTTTTGGCACCCAGCTTTAGATCGAAGTGTGTGGTCCTTAATTTAGAAGCAATGACCCGACGCCATAGAGCTCTTTTTCAATATGATAACACCAAATCCATTTAGCCAGAAGAGATGAGTTTTTCTGTTGAATTCCCATGATACCAAAGCCACCTTCCTCGATAGGAGCTTTTACCCGATCCCATCTCAAAAGGTGGAATCCGTTTGAGTCATTTTTTCCCCTCCATAAGAATTTCGAAAGAGCTTTTCAATCTTGTTTATCACCTTAGTGGGACCCTTTTTTTTTTTTTTATAAATAACCGAGCTTTCATTGAGAAAAAATGAAAGAATACAAGGGCACCCAAAAAAAACCAAGCCCCATTGAAGGAACCCAACTAAAGGAAGGGATTCCGATCAATCAAAATAAGACCAAGAGGGTAATTACAGAAAGTCTTGTCAACCGAGACCCATAAAAAAACATAAAATTTAATATTAGTCCAAACCTCACAAGGATGTCTCTCAAACCCTCTAAAAATTATATTATTTCTTTCCCCCTATAAACCCCACAAAATAGCACAAATGCCAGCATGCCAAAGAAATCTTCCCTTCTCCCAAAACGGCGGATGGAGGAGGAACTCCTCGGTCATCTCCCGTTGGCCAACAATCTGAAACTTGAAGACCTCAAAAAAAAAGGCTCCAAACTGAGCAAGCAAAATCACAACCCCACAACAAATGATCAAGATCTTCCTCCACCTTCCGACAAAGAATGCAACAAAAAGAGCCAACCACGGGGGCCTTCACTCTCGAAAGCCTTTCAAAAGTATTAACACGGCCCAAGATGACTTGTCAAATGAAGAACAAAACTTTCTTTGGAACTTTAGGGCCTATTTGGTAGGCAATCCGGATTATGTTTTATGTTTTCAGATTCACTGAATTCAGTGAATATGCGTTTGGTAGATGTGTTTTTGAAAACTGTTTTCGGATTCTGTGATCCAAATTGTGGAAATTCTGAAAACAGCTTTTTTATGTTCTCAGTGTATCCATATTTTAAATTTGAAATTTTTAATACAGAATTAAATTAAAAATGATAAAATCTTTAATAAATATAGTATTTTCATGTTATAAACTCAATTCATTTTTGTGAAATTAAAATTTGTATGATATAATGTATTATAAATTATATGATATTATAAAATAATAATTATACAAAATTTATAACAGATAGAATATTTATAAATTAATTAATAATAGTTTATATTCAACTTAATACTTTAGTTGATAACTACTAATGGTTTATGGTTTATAAATATATTATAAAACACCTTTTGAACAATTTTTGAAATTGGAATCAAATTTCTGAATTTGCTACCAAACACATATTTGAAAACATGAAATACAACTTTGTTTTCATTGAATCCCTTGTTTTCAAATTTCTGTTTTCAGATCACCTACCAAATGGACCCTTAACCTTCTACAGACACAAAAAAATGAACTCTCTAACCGGGGAGGGATTAACCAAAAAGTGAAAGAACGACCTACAAGAGAAGCCCCCAGAGGAGTTGAGACTCCAAAAGCGCACATCCCTTCTATCCAGTCTAATGCTAACCCCCTCCAACAGAGATAGGAGGGCCATGATGTCCGTGGTTTCTCTATCAGATAACGGACGATGAAAACTAAAAGAAAAGGAAGTGGAGCTCCCCACAGAGCCAAGGATGTCAACCACAATGTGATTCTTCATCGAGGATAAATGATATAAACATGGGAATAAGGAGTACAGGGAACAATCCCCCACCCAAAGTCCTCCCAGAAATAAGTGTCTCTCCCATCACCAACTTTGCACCTAAGAAGCACAGACACTGACACGCGACACGGACACGACACGACACGGACACGGCGACACGTCAATTTCCAAAAAAGTAGGACACGACACGTTGGGGACACGTTAATTTTTTTTTAAAAAAAAAAACATATATATGTGTACATATTTTGACATATTATGAATATTTAATACTTTTATGTAAATTTCCTCTATATTTAAACATTAAAACAAGTAAAAAAACAGAACTATGGATAAAAACAAGAAAAAAGAAAAAAAAAAAAAGAAAAAAAACAGAACTATGGATAAAAAAAGGAAAAAAAAAACAGGCTACAGAGAAGGATAAAAACAGGAAAAAAAAAAAAAAAAAAAAAACTACAAGGATAAAAACATAACTATGGATAAAAATAGAAAAAAAAAACACAAAGGTTGTAGAGAAGAATAAAAACAGAAAAAAAAACAAGAAGGATAAAAACATAACTATGGATAAAAATAGGAAAAAAAAAAGAAAAAAAACTTGTTGGAGTCATGTCCAGCCATGTCCGAAAATAAAAAAATTAAAAAAAAAAATCAGACACGCCACGTGGCATGTCGGACACGTGTCGGTGTCGGACACGTGTCCGACATTGACACTTCGTCATTTTAGAAATGTCCGTGCTTCTTAGCTTTGCACTGGACTCAGTGTTTTCAAAGCGCAAGGCACACTCTAAGGCGACAAGCTTTTTAATTGCCTCAAGGCGAGAGGCGACAAAAAGACGTTGCCTGACTAAGCAAGGCGCACCTAATAAAATAATAAAATAAATATTATTATTTATTTAAAAAAACAAAAAAACAAAAAAAAACAAAATATCGTTTTTTAAATGTCAAAATCTTAACAAAATCATTTAAGATTAAAATAAAATTTTGGTGAGAAAAAGAAAGATATTTAAAAAAAACTAAAATAGAAATGCTTTTTCAATGGGTAAATAAATAGTGGTATGAGTATGTATTTAGAAGAGTAGAAATATTGCCTTTGGCAGTTTGGCTAGCATGCAACTAAAATTTCTTTATTGCCGGCAGCCACTTCTTTAATATTGGTACCCAACCGTTCAAATCTTCTATGAAATGTAAGAGAGAAGATGGAGTTTTCCCTTCCAAATTCCAACCCTTCTTCTTCATTTCCTTCTTCTTTGATAAACTACTGATAGATGGTTGGTCAAAAAAGAGGGATAACTTCTTCAATTCTTTATCTTACTTCCGGGACTTTCGTTAGTACTTCTTTCTTGATTCTTCCTTTCTTTGATTTTTCTTTAATTCTTCCTATTTGAACTTCAATTTTTCTTTTTAATCAAAGAATCGAAGAAGAAATTTTGAAGAAAAACATAAAATTTAGAGTAGAATCGATGAAAAATTGCTTGCCTTCAATAACGGGAGCGCTTGTGTCACCTTGAACATATGTTCAAGGAGATTGAAAGGCGGAAAAGGCGAGCGCCTTATTGAAGGTGCTCGCCCTGGGTACTTGCAAGGTGTGAAGGCCTCTCCTCGCCTCGCCTCTTGCCATAGGCGAGCGCCTGGCTGCGCCTCAACAACACTGACTGGACTAAGGAAGAGAAAAAGAGAAGCTCCAGAGAGATGTCTTTCCAAAGGTTCCTAAAGGTGCCTTTGACCCAATCCGAAAACCACTTGAAGGGATGTTTCCCATATTTACTCACGATAATCCTAACCCAAAGAAAATCGGGTTCGAGGCGGAATCGCCAAAGCCACTTAACGAGCAAGGCTCTGTTACGAGTTCTCAAATTGCCCAGCTCAAAACCCCCCAGGCTCATAGGTTGACCAATTGTCTTCCAACTCACCAGGTGAGAATCTTTCCCTTCATCTACCCCCTCCCATAAAAGATCCCTCATAAGCTTTTCCAGGATATTACAAACCGATATGGGAGCATGAAAAAGAGAAAAGAAGTATATAAGAATGTCACTGAGGACCGAACGAATAAGCGTCATCCTCCCCCCTTTAGAGAAGAAGTTTCTCTTCCAGGAGGCAAGTCTTTTTCGGTTCTTCTCTGTTATGACGAAAACAGTAACAACGTAACAAGAACGAAAGGGCGAAGAGAAACAACACACAGATATACGTGGTTCACTCACGGTGTGTTAGCTACGTCCACGGGCAGAGGGAGAGAACGATCTTATTATGTGAGGAGTATTCAGAATACAGAGAGATTAGGGCAAAGAATAGGTTAAGAGGGTTTATATATGTCACCACTCTTAACCCTAACATAATAGGCCCAAAATAAAAGCCCAAAACGAAATATCATATCTAATCCCTATACATAATTTAGCTTAGGGGGCGTTGCCCCCGAACCCCCACCGGGCGCTTCATATCAGATTCAAGGCATATCAACATTCTCAATGATTGGGTTCCAGAAGGTTGTAGATTTTGGATTGTGACCAAGAGGGAGACCTAAATAAGAGGAAGGGAAAGCTTCAACCTCACACCCAACCAAAGAGGCCCACCTTCTCAATTTTTTCCCCTCGCAGTTTAAACCCAAAACTTGACATTTTTCCCTATTGATTTTAAGTCCCAATAAGGCCATGAAGAAACGAAGAATATGGTTCAAGATGAGAAAAGAGTTCCTCTATGCCCAAGCAAAAGAAAATAATATAATCAGCAAATTGAAGATGGGAGATGGCCACTTTCTCCTTCCCAACCTCGAAACCTTGAATGATACCATACCACCTTCCACGCTTCAAGAGACCATCCTACTGAGAGAATCCACAATCAACAGAAAGAGGAAAGGAGACAAGGGGTCGTCTTGCCTTAAACCTCTTGTGCTCTAATCTTCTCCTTTGGCTTACCATTAATAAGGATAGAATATTGAACTGATCTGACTAACTCCAGATCCACAATCTCCATTTATAACCAAAGTCTTTTTTCTCCAAGATCTTATCCAAGAAGTCCCAGTCCACATGATAATAGACTTTTTCAAAGTCAATTTTAAAAATGATTCCTTCCCGACCCCTACTTCGATAATCCTCTATGGCCTCGTTAGCAATCAGGGCTTGATCAAGGACTTTCTTAGTGGGAGCCTTGAAAGGGGATAGATAATAAATAGGAAGGTTAGATAATGTGGCCTATATAAGTGTGAGTCTACCACCATTAGAAAGGGGTGTGGAGCCCCAAGATTGAAAAGAAAGACGGCGGACCTTTTACAATTCTAAAGAAAAGAAACCAAGGTTAAAACTGCAACCCTTCAGCATATGAGCATAAGCATACATGTAAAGTGATGTAGGATCTATTAAAGATCTTTTACTTTTACTGTGTATGGCAAATCATTTACCTTTTCATTTATTTAAAGCTTTTACCTTATAGTAAAAGGCTTTCACTGCTGTAAATTAGTTAGTTAGAGTGAATTAGTTATTTTCCAGCCTATATATATGGATGTGATATTAAGTTTCTGCATTGAATGAATAAGATTTGAGGTATTTCATTACTTGTGTGCATCATAAAGTATGTAAGACGTGACAATAAAAGGTCTCACAATGATTATTTCCAACATTGTAATATGCTCAAGTTCCACTTAAATATGAAAAAGTAATTGGCCATATTTTTTAACAAGAAATGAAACTTTTTCAGGGATGAAAAAGGAATTAGCCACATTTCAGAAATCAATTATAAAGAGCAGGCTTATCAATACCTTTCTTATCATAGGCTTGTTCGTAGGTACAATTGTGACTTTGAGCTTATATATACTCTCAAATTCAGTGCTTTCCGTTGCTGCAGTGCCGGTCATTCCACAAAGTTTTGGGAACTGCAAACAGTGGAAAGAAGAAGCATCAAGGAGAGTGAGAAAAATCTTATTGAGTTTACGGAAGAATAAACTGACATGGAATCTACCTGGAGGAAGAAATTTTGATAACTTATTGAAGCTAGTGTTACAGTTTCATTTTGAATTGGTAAACCTTCTTTTGCTTCGACGGCTTGATGAAGTCCATCACTCCATCTTCTCCCCTAGATAATTTAATAAACCATTATAGTTCCTCCATCAGATCATACTGTATAAGTATGATGTACACATACAGTGTAATACGATTGCATGTAACTGCTAACATATATGTTACATCAATCCTAAAAACAGTTCCTTCAAGGTTAGAGAGTTGTAATCCTCAGTTGCTTTATAAGTAACAATATAAAACTTTAGTAGATAGAATATGGAAGCCAAAAGGTATTGCCCCCTCGTATTTTGTATATTCAAATTGTGGAAGAAGACAAACTGTTGAAAAGCTTTACACATCTAAATCCTTGACCCTGCATGTTAACTTTTGAGAAAAAGGCAAACAAAAGCCTGAGTCATTGACGACTAACACATTGATATCCTTCTAAAAAAAAACTCATTAAACACCACAAGAAGATCTAACTTTAACATCCCAGATATTTTGGAAAAAAAAAAAGCTAGCAAGAATCCATCAAGAAAATGCACTTGCAATCCATAAATCGAACAACGTCTTCCTTGTCTCTTGTGGAAGAAGTCTCAAAACCCTCCCTTTGTACGTCATTTATAAGGGCTTAGGTTTTGATAAAGTGCATAAAGGGAAGAACAAAAAGACAACACTGCCCTCTCAATTTCTCCATCCCTTGCAATGGCAACTCCATCACCAACTAATAGAGAAGAAATTGAGTATGTGCAATTTTTTAAACTTGCAATGCTATTTTAAAAAAAAAGTATTACAAACCACTTAGCCTTTTACCTCCAACTTGTTCCCTCCCTATCAGCTAAAAACCAATGTTTTCAGGTGCATTCAAGCGTCACCTATGGCGAGGAGCCATACCCATTGCTTGAATGATAACCTAGGCAGGCACCTTCAATAAGGCACTCACCTCTACCCGAAAACATAACTCAACTTATGTTTAGCAAATACTGATATCCGAAAAAATGTTTAGCAACAGGCACCTATGGCAAGTATAACAAAATATGTTTAGCAAATACTGATATCCGAAAACACAACTCAACTTATGCTATACGCATCATGTCAGTTTACTGGATTAAGGATTGCCATCGTGTAAACAAATACCACTATTCTAATATTTAATCGAAATATTATGTAATCCTGGACGATAGTCCTCAACTTACAATAAAAAATTTGCAGCCCATCCATTCCTCAAGTTGTTTCATACAAACAGGTAACTGAAATCTTTATAAAATAGAATTGATCATTAAAAAAAAATCCCATAAAACAATATCGAAACAGATGACCTACTCATGAGATAAGTTTTCTGCCGTGTATGTTTTAATTCTTAGAGAAAGAGAGAAAATGAAAAGACCAACCATGCACTGCTACAGTCAAATACAATGTCATGCTGATGATAAAGATGAATTAAAAAAAATAAAAAAAAATTACCTGCATCACTCGACCAGTGAACTCATCCACAATTAGGACCTCTTTAGCACGAATTATATAATTGACGTCTCTTAGAAATAGTTCTTTAGCTTTTATTGCATTAAGAACATATGACGCCCATTGTTCTCGAGGATCATACAAGTCTTTAACATCCAAAATTTCTTCAGCATCCTCATAACCTTGTTCTGTCAGTAGCACAGTCTTCTGTTTCTCATCCACCTGCAACAGTTACAGCACAACTATTTATAATTTAAATTTTATATTTTTGTTTTACCCTACTTTTTATCCCTAGACAAAGCCAGAAAATCTTCAATCACGAGGGAAATAAGCTACCTTCTTAAAATCATATATACGCTAACCTGATCGTTTGCCATATCTAAACCACACACTAGTAAGAACATAAAAGAATAGAAAAATAACGGCATAGAAAGGGAATCTTTAACACTTGCTATGACTTCAAATCTATGTCAGCCAATAAAAGACAGCTCACCTAAATGAAATAACAAGCCAGATGTTGCACAATCCAACAGCATATTCTCAAATTTTATTTCAGTTCTAAGCTCCCTATAGGGAAGAGCCTCGTATGGAAACAGCACCAGAAAGAATAAAAGCCAAGAAAAACTTAAAGAGCTCCCTACTAGCTAATGAATGAGGAAGAACTACCTAGTTTTTTTCTACACACAAAATAATTGACTATTAATACTACATATATCATCTAATTATGATCTGGTTCAATTTTTGTTTATGAGAAAACCAAGTTTCATCTTGAAGAAATTGAACAATAAAATTTAAAAGTTGGTATTTTATTCATAGTATGATTATTGATGAATAAATGAGTTGTATAGTATTTTCATATTCATCAAAATCTTTGAAAAAGCCTTCGGATTGAGGATAAATATTATCTAAGTCAATCTGCTATTCCTGGATTCAACATGGATAACCTGGTCGTTTTTCAACCAATCCAATACACTCAGGTGTACAAAGGATTGTATTTTAAACTACTTTGAACTGCCATTAGCAGACAACACTAAGAAGGTAAATTTTGGAACTTTGTTATAGAAAGAACTGATAGAAGGCTGGATAAATGGAAAAATGTATGTTTTTCGAAAGGTGGTCGCTTAACCCTCCTATCCTACTGTCAATTCTCTCAAGTAACACGTTTCCTATAGCTTGTCAGGATTCCATCAAAGGTTGCAGCCTAAAACAAGAGAGCTTCAAGAATTTTCGGGGGCAGGGATGGGAATCAATGAAGAATCCTATGTCATCAAATGTACTCAATTGGCTACTTTGAATGTACATTTTGTTTCAGAGAAATTCGGAACTTATTTAACAAAAATTCAACGATGATATGTTTGGTTAACCATTTCCTAAAAGCTGTTCTTTTTTCTACTTTTCAGAACAAATGATTTTTTTTTTTGATATCCGTGAGTGTCCGTGCCCACTTACGCGCACCTCGACTAATCTCACGAGACAACCATCTGACCCTACTACATTTGGTTGCCAAAGAAACTCGTAGGATATTAAATCCGAGGTAGGTGGCCATCATGGATTGAACTCATTCCCTCTAAGCCCTTTATTTTTTCTATGGCCCTTATTGACCACTAGGGCTAGTCCATGGTGGTTAGAGCAAATGAAATTTTCTTCTTAGATCATATATTTGTGACTAGTGATGTCAAAAAAAAAACAACAACAACAACTTATTCGAACACAATTTCCCGTACAAACCACTTTTTCCAACAAGTTGGCCTCTGCTTAAATCCTTCTCTTCATCCCTTAATGTTTGGTGGTATAAACACGGTAGAGAAAACATCTTTATATAGCTCTACCCCTTCTTGGTGTCTTCTTTGCAAACGTGATATGGAATGTAGCCATCTTTTTTAAAAATTTGGTTCAAGGTGCTAAAGTACTGTGATTTTTCTTATTTTCCTAGTAGCAGTCATCAATGCATTGAGCAGCTTTCTTGTAGTTGTTCTCAATCAGACAGCTAAAGTTCTTTGGTCCTATACAATAAAATCAGATGGTTGGCACTGCTGGTTGGAAAAATTCAAGAATTTTCAAGAAGTCCAGGGATTGGGCAGAGTTGTGGAACAAAATTCAGTTTTTGAGCAACAACAGATATACTCTGCCATACTCTCTCTAGCACCTTATGCAATTATAATTCTTTTATGATCAATAACAACCGGGGCAGTTTCTCATTGCTCCGTTAATGGTGGAGTTTTGTTCTTCCTTATTAATTTTTTGACTCTTCAAATGAATTGTGTGTGTGTGTGTTGGGCGGGGGGTATCTTACAGTATAATGTATATCACGTTCAAAGACAGAAGCCAGCTTTGCAGCTTTATAATATCTGTCACTAGGTTTTTCTGCAGGTCCAGATATAATGAGAGGAGTTCTAGCTTCATCAATAAGGATGGAATCAACCTCGTCAATCACACAGTAATTGAAATCTCTTAAGACGAGCTCTTCAACACTCTGCACATGTTACAGATGCATTTAGATGATTTGATCTGAAAAGATCAAATAAATGTAACTGAAAGCAAGCAAATAAGCCAAGAATTACTTTCCGTGGCAAGATTGTCTCTCAAGTAATCAAAACCAAGCTCGCTATTCGTGACATAGGTAATATCACTTAGGTAATTTTCTCTTCTTTCTTCACTTGTCATATTCTCTGTACAAAATTTTGGGGGAGTGAGTTTAAATGAGAGGGAAATGAAACACTAAGAGGGTCAGCAAACAAATATAGATAAAAATTTAAAATTTATGGAGTGGCAGATGGAACCAGACAGTGATAATACAAATTCATAATCCAATTAAAGAAAATGAATAAGTTAGCAATAGATAAATCTTCAAAATTTAATAGGTCAAAGTTGCAAGTGTCAACAAAACAAGAGAAAACCTCAATATGGAAAAAGATATTAATACATCGGTTCTTAAGAAACATGGATGGATCACTCGTGTCATCAAGTGCACAATTCACAACAATGTAAAATGAAGATTTAAGAATGATATAGTTCAACAACTCCAGTTGAGCAAATACTGAACTCGCATTGCACGATAAAGTTTTAAGAATAATATACAATAAATCCTTAACTAATATACTTGCACCAAGTGCACAATCTTTCGGATGAATTACTGAGTGGACAATTCACAACTTGTGTATAACAAAGATTTAAGAATAATATAGTTCACCAATTTCAGTTTAGTAAATATTTAACTTGTATTGTACCCTCATCAAAACATTTAATTTAATGACCCTTTGTTTTCACATACATAAAATGATTGTTATCAAAGTCTTCATGTACTTAAAATATTTGTTATTGCCATAGCTGGTGGGCTGTCTAACGTAGAGTAAAATAGTATTGGTAATTTTGAAAAAAAAAATTGAATCTGAATTTCCATGTCTGATTAAACAATAGCCAAGGGCCCGGAACTTACAAATTTAAAACCATAGAACCTGTACAATAATCAACCTTAAAAAATCAGTAGTGAGAATGTTCGTCCAACTACTCAATGAAAAATGTAATTTGGTTTTTGGAGATTCAAAAAGGAATGAGGCATACGTTGAATGAGGCCAACCTTCAGTCCAAGAAAACGAGGGACTTGACCAACCCACTCACAATCCCGCCTGGCCAGATAATCATTAACAGTAACAACATGAACCCCTTTTCCAGTTAAAGCATTCAAATAAGCTGGTAAAATAGCAACTAAGGTCTTTCCTTCTCCAGTTCTCATCTCTGCTATTTCTCCCTTGTGAAGAACCACGCCACCTGCATGAAAAGAAAAGTTAAAAACTAGTAACTAATTTATCCGAACATTGATTCAAAAAAAATAAAACTGACATTCTCATACTATATATTTCTTAATGAAAAACAAAACTTTCATAAGAATGAGAATATGATTGCCCAGGCTAGATAAAAACAAGAGCCCAAAATAAAGGAAGCCCACAAAAACAAAGACAAAAAAATTATATAAAGAGGTCCAGATTTTAAGAATAAAAACAAAAGATATTACAAAACTAGTCACCCGTAGACACCCAAAAGGGAGGATTGAAGTGAACAAAGGCCTCTCTATACCTCCTCTTAGGACCCTCAAGATTCTCAATCCCTATAGCCTTATATTCCACATAAAAATCAAAAAAACAACTTACAAAGAACCCTCCATTTATCCTAGAAAGGTGAATATAAGATCACCTCCTCCAACATCACGTGACAACTTGCAAGTCCACTCAAAGCCAACCTCACTCTGAATATGTCCAAGAATCTTCTCTAACTACTACGATAAACTAACATCTCCATAGCATGTCATTTCTCTTTGGTGTGGCCGAGAGTTCTATTTTTAGAGTAATGAATTATGAATGCTTTATTGATAATCTTTGACCTTTAAATAGGCAAAGATCATAACAAAAGTAGTTACAAAACATGTGCTTGGCACATGATCTAAATGAGAGAAAGGATGCACACTAAATAGGAAACCGGCTACACCAAACATCCCCTCCTAAAAGAAAAACTCGTCCGCGAGTTAATTAGCAAGGGAAAACTCATCAGGAGGGTGGTAAGTGTATAAATCAGCAACATTAAATGTAGGATGTATGTTGTAATCATCCGGTAGCTTGAGCTTGTAGGCGTTATTTCCGAATCGTTCAGTGATAGGAAATGGTCCCAGCTTTCTTTGTTTAAGTTTGTTGTATGTGCCCGCTGGAAATCTACTCTTTCGTAAGTGAATCATCACGAGGTCCCCTACATCAAACTCTTTAAATCTTCGTTTGCGGTCTGCTGCTTCCTTATATTTGCCATTTTGCCGCTCTATATGTTTGTGGACTTGAGCATGTAATTCCTTGATTCGGTCGACCATTTCCTCAACTTCAGCACTAATGTCAATAAAAGAAGGGATGTGCGTTAGATCAAATGTAAGTCTAGGCATTTTAGTATAGACAATCTCAAATGGGCACTTCCCTGTTGTCCTGTTCTTCATGTTATTGTAGGCAAATTCTGCTTGTGCCAATGACATATCCCACTGCTTTGGTTTATCACCACTGAGGCATCGAATTAGGTTGCCTAAAGTTCTGTTTGTCACTTCAGTCTGTCCGTCGGTCTGGGGATGACTTGTAGTGCTGTATTTAAGTGTCGTGTCAAATTTCTTCCAAAGGGTCCTCCAGAAGTGGCTTAGAAACTTAACATCTCGGTCAGAGACTATTGTTTTTGGTATTCCATGAAGTCTAACAACTTCCTTAAAGAACAAATTGGCAATGTAGATGGCATCAGATGTCTTCTTGCAAGGGAGAAAGTGTGCCATCTTGCTATATCGATCAACCACAACAAATACGGAGTCATATCCACGTTGAGTCTTAGGAAGACCAAGGATAAAGTCCATCGATAGGTCTTCCCAAATATTTTCTGGTATAGGAAGTGGTGTGTAGAGGCCTGTATTTTGGCCATGTCCCTTAAAAGATTGACAGGTATAGCAGCGTGCAACATAGCTGCTGACATCCCTTTTCAATTGGGGCCAAAAATATCGTTTTTCCAGAATGACCATGGTTTTATCGCGGCCCAAATGTCCAGCTAAACCTCCACAGTGAGCTTCCCTTATGAGGGCCTCTCGGAGGGATGACGAAGGTATGCACAACACATCATCTTTAAAAAGAAATCCATCAAGGATATGAAAGCCACCGGTAGGTTTGTGGTCCTGGCATTGTTGCCAAATATGGCCAAAATCGTTGTCGTCTTTGTATGTATCAGGGAGATGTTCTAAAGCAACTATTTCACCCTTTACCAATGTGAGAAGGTTTTCTTTTCTGCTCAAGGCGTCTGCCACTTTGTTTGTAGCCCCAGAAGTGTGTTTTATCACAAAATCAAAACGTTGGAGAAAAGATAGCCACCTAGCATGCATTCTACTAATTGTTTTTTTGAGAGTTTAAGAATTTAAGAGAAAAATGGTCTGTTAGAAGCACAAATTCTTTACTTAGCAAATAGTGTTCCCATTGTTTTAAAGCCCGCACTAGAGAATATAACTCTTGTTCGTAGGTAGACCATTTCTGTCTTGAATGGCTCAATTTTTCGCTAAAATATTCAATGGGATGCGAATTTTGGGATAGAACAGCTCCTATTCCTACTCCCGAGGCATCTACGGCCACTTCGAAAGGTATATTGAAATTTGGGAGGGTCAATACAGGACTAGTAGTGAGTTTGTCTTTGATTGTATGGAAGCTGTTTGTTTGTTCGGTTCCCCAAAAAATTTTTCCCTTTTTTAGGCAATTGGTCAATGGAGAAGCCAAGGTACTAAAGTGCTTAATGAACTTCCTATAAAAAGATGCTAGGCCGAGGAAACTTTGTAATTCTTTGATGGATTTTGGTTCAGCCCAATCATTTATAGCTTTCACCTTACTAGGGTCCATACTAACCGTATTGTGGCCAATTATATAACCCAAGAAAGAGATTTCATTTGTAGCAAACAAACATTTCCCAAGGTTAATGACTAAGGCATGCGACTGTAAGGTTGAAAATAAGATTTTCAAATGTTCTAGATGGTCTGTGAAGTTTTGGCTATATATGAGTATATCATCAAAATATACAACAATAAATTTGTTTATAAATGGGAGTAATACCTGGTTCATTAACCTCATGAAGGTGCTAGGAGCATTGGATAGGCCAAATGGCATTACAAGCCATTCAAAGAGTCCTTCGTTGGTTTTGAATGCGGTTTTCCATTCATCTCCCGGTCGTATTCTTATTTGGTGATAGCCACTCTTCAAGTCGACTTTGGAAAATATTGTAGCTCCTCCCAATTGGTCCAAAAGGTCGCTAATTCGAGGAATTGGGAATCGATATTTGACAGTGATTTTGTTGATTGCCCGGCTATCGACGCACATCCGCCAAGTACCATCCTTTTTTGGAGTGAGAAGTGCGGGAACCGCACATGGGCTAAGGCTTGGTTGAATGTGCCCTTTATCCAATAAATCTTCTATTTGGTCGTGGAGTACTCGGTACTCAGTTGGGCTCATCTTATAATGTGGTAGGTTTGGAAGTGTTGCTCCAGGAATCAAATCGATGGTATGCTGAATATCTCGCAATGGAGGTAGTTCCGTAGGGCTGTCCATAATGATTTTGTGTTCTTGCAACAATTGTTGGACCTCATCCGGAATAAAGGTGTTAGAAATAGAGTTATCAAAATCTTTTACAACAAAACCAATAATTTGTTGATCTTTTTCTTGGAGAAATGTTTTACCAGTAAAAAGTTGACCTTTTCTAGTTTGTGTAGTATCTCCAGTGTTCTGTTTAGCCGGATTGAGAGGAAGAAGGACAATTCTTTTCCCCATCCACAAGAATTCGTAAGTGTTGTCACGGCCTTTGTGAGTTGCTTGAACATCGAATTGCCATGGTCGGCCAAGAAGTATGTGGCAGGCATCCATGTCAATGACGTCACAAACGATTTGATCTTTATAGCTTGCCCCGATGGACAAAGGTATGGTGCTAGTGTGAGTGACTTGTACCTCACCCCCTTTCTTGATCCAACTGACTTTGTACGGTGCTGAATGAGGATTTAACGGTAGGTTTAGGGTCGAAACAAGCTTACTTGCAACCACATTTTCTGAGCTGCCACTATCGATGATGACATTGCATATCTTCCCATTAATTGTGCATCTAGTCTTGAATAAGGCGTGTCTCTGATAGCTGGGATCAGTTTTTGGAGCTAAGAGAAGTCTCTGAATGACCAAAGATATTGGTTCACCGTCATCTGGTTCAAGGAAGTCAATACTGTCATCAATTTCTTCGTCCTCTTCATCATTTTGGTATTCAACCGAATCTGTAATTGCCAATGTTTTCCTCTGAGGGCATTCATTGGATAAATGGCCTGACTGGTTGCAACAAAAGCATTTCCCTAGAGTCGGTCTTGAATATGTACTTGGATTTCGTTTAGTGCCATCATAGTTCTTGTTGTCTTTTGTTGGATTGACCTCAATCTGTTTACCTTTAAGGGCTGTCATTGAGTTTTGTTGCAAAGTTCGGTCGCCAAGGGCAGCCTTATTGAAGTTGCTGGTTTGCTCACCCGTGGTTCGTCTTGAGTATGTTCTTTTGAAGCGATTGGCAATTTGCTCCTCGACGACTGCTGCAGCGGAAATAGCCTCGTTTAAATAGCCAATCGGTTGTAAAGAAAGCTGTTCTTTAATGTCATTCCGAAGGCCTCCCTTGAATCTTGCAACTAGGTATTGTTGGCTCTCTCCAAGATTTGTTCTTGCCCCTAACCGATGAAATTCTTCCGTGTATTCCATGACCGAGCGAGTTCCTTGTCTGCAATTTTGGTATTGATCATAGAGGATTTGTTCGAAATTCATAGGCAAGAATCTTTCTTTCATCAATCTTTTCATTCTTTCCCATCTCCGTATTGGCCGTTTACCATACCTTTGGCGGTTGAGTTCTAATTGATCCCACCATGCTTGGGCTCCTCCCTTTAATTTTAAAGCCACCAATTTAACTTTTTTGGTCTCGGGAGTGTTCATGTAATTGAAGAAGTTCTCCACATGTCGAACCCATTCCAAGAAGGCTTCAATCTCCATCTTCCCGCTATAAGTTGGTATATCGATCTTCATTTTAAAATCGTTATCTTGTTGATATTGATATCTTGGATTCTGCTGGCCGTCCCTTGGTGCTTCTTGATGATACCGGTAGTTGTGTTGGTCTTCCCTCGGTATTTCTTGCTGATATTGGTGTCGAAAATTTTGTTGGCCTTCTTTAGACGTTTGTTGATAACCATATTCGTCCTCACTAGAACTATCGTCATTCCACTCAACTTGTCTTCGAAAAGAATTGTACTTATTTTCTTGCTGCCCCGAATAGCATTCTTGAAAGTATCTTGGAGCTCGATTTATTCCTTGGCCTGTCTTTTGCTCTAGGCTTTGTCTTTCTTGCCATTGCTTTGATCTGAAATCGCCTCGAGGTTGTTCTTGCTGGTTTCTTTCGTGGTTTCTTTCGGGATTTATGCAACTTCTTGGGTCAACATTGGGCTGATCAGATTTGCAACCCAATTTCTCACATATCATTTCCAAAATCTTTTTTATCTCACCCACATCACTTCTTAGTTCCTTTGTTTCTTGTTCAACCGACAGCAAGCGTACGGTTGTCGATCGTGGAGAGAGGACGGCGGTAAATTCCGTCTCTTTTCCAGCCAAAGAAGGATCGCCCACGATGCTGGCCGATGCTTTCTTGGCTGCCATTGAATCCCAAGACTTGGAGCTCTGATACCAACCTTGGTGTGGCCGAGAGTTCTATTTTTAGAGTAATGAATTATGAATGCTTTATTGATAATCTTTGACCTTTAAATAGGCAAAGATCATAACAAAAGTAGTTACAAAACATGTGCTTGGCACATGATCTAAATGAGAGAAAGGATGCACACTAAATAGGAAACCGACTACACCACTCTTCTGCACGTTTAAGAAGAACACACTACTGAGGCTCCAACAATGTAAGAATTTAACTTGGAGACTTTAACCTTCCAAAGTGTCCTTCTCAAAAATAGAAAAAGATGGTATCGAACAATTAGTAAAATTCTTAAGCTTCCCCGTTCATTACATAACATGTATACCAAAAACCATGACTAGTGCATCAATTCAAGGCTTCATGGAGGAGTTTTTTTTCCTTCTTACTTTTTGAATGTTTTTGGATATATGATTATTTAGTTTATCGGTGTCAACTTGTGGTTTTTGTAATCCTTATGGAGTAGGAGTACTTGTTGGGTCGGTGCCCTCATCTCCCACTTGTTTTTTGTTTCCATTATCCAATAATAACGTGATTTTGTATTCTATCAAAACATTAGGCATTGTTTCTCTATTTCTGTCTTTTTTTTTATAAGGAACGTAGTAGATTATTAAGAGAAATCACTAAAGTCCTGTTGATATCCATTTGATTTTTGGTTTTCCATTTTAATTTCTTTATCATGGTTTTCATCTTTGTTAAGGAAACATTTGAATTCGTAGCCAAATTCCAAAAGCAAAAAAAAAAAAAAAAAAAAAAAAAAATTGAAAACTACTTTTTTTTAGTTTTCAAAATTTGAGTTGGTTTTTGAAAAGATGGAAAGAAAGTAGGTAAAAAAACAAAGAAACTTAGAAGTAGTACTTAGGGAATAATTTTCAAAAACCAAAAACAAAATGGTTATCAAACATGCCTAAATGATTCGTAGTAACGGCAATCGTGAACTTACGGATGCAGTAGCAAGACTGCTAAATAAAGCTAATTCATAACAGATGACAGGCAGAACAATTCATAAGAAGAAAAGGCAACAGAGAAAATGTAGGGTAGATAATTTGCCTATCAGTTGAACATCAAAGGGTCGGAGCCCCAATACCCGCTTCGAAGCCTCTCTCACAACAGCAAATGCTTCCTGCAGCAAAAAACTTTATGGTTAGACCTTCGCAACAGAGCATTCAGAACAAAGAATAAACCGAAAATGAACTTATAGCGGTTGACATGAAAGATCCACCAAATTTCGAGCATGAGTTTAACAGACATTTTAATTTCGAGTATCAAATTAGAATCTAGTAAAGCAATCATTATCAACAAAATTTCCCGCAGGAATATGCGACTGAGAAACTCTGAAGTAGTATTACAAACATAAAAAAGTTAGGATATCAAAAAGAAGAATTTCAGCACATTAAGAAGCAGAAGCTTGAGAAAAAAAAAAATGCAGCTCCAGACCAAAAAATTAGCAAGGGATAGAACATAAAAATAGTTAATTAGATGAGTATTGTTTGGCGAGACTTAACAGGCAAAAGAGAATCCAAAGATTCGCCCGTTTGTGCTCGCTCTCTCAGCGCACAAGTCTTGTCCCTGAGTTGCGAGTCCGATAATGCAGACATTTCGGCTTCTAGTCCATTGATAAGAGCAACGGTTGAAGCATACTGCTGTCTAGTGGACTCCCCAGAGTCGTTTCCTCTAAAAATTCCGCCGAAAAAACCTCCCAGCGAAGCTACAGCTACAGGGCGAGTGCTCCGTTTTCTAGAATATACCAGTTTAGAGGTTTTGGATCCGAATTGGGAAGCAGACTTATCGATGAAAGCGGAACGTAGATGGGATTTCAGAAAAAAGGTGTCAAAAGAAACGAGAAACTTGTAAGATTGAGATGAAAGGGAGGGGCAGCAGTGCTTCACCATTGGTGAATCACAAAGAGGCATTGTCATACTGGTTATTTGCTTATTCTCTTTTTTCCAGATTGGATGAACAAAAATGCAGGATAGCAAGCAGGGAAGAAGTTATGAAGGTGAAAGAACAACAACGAGAGTGGAAATGGAACTTAGCATTTCGTCAGAGACGCTAAGCCGATAGTCCATTGGCATTGACAATGGATAAGGTTTCTTAATTGTTGTCCAGAAAATAATTTGTAAATACAATAATTTTGTTAAAAAAAAAAGAGGGTAAAATATCATTTTGGTCCCTCATGTTTTGGGTTCGTTTCCAATAGGTCCCTAGGTTTCAAAATCGGGCAATCAAGTCCCTATGTTTTGGAAATACTTCTATTAAGTCCCTCCACCGTTAATTTTCTAAACGGCGCTGACGTGGCAACTTTTAAAAAATAAAATAATGTTTTTAAATTAAAATAAATAATAAAATGATAATAAAAATAAAAATTAAAAAAAAAAAAAAAAAAAAAAAAAAAAAAAAAAACTCTATGCTCTCTTCCCCCTCCCCCCACGAATCTTCCTCTCTCCCACACCCCCTTGAATCCCTCTCTCTCCCCTACCCCTGAATCGTCGCCGACCACTCTCTCTCTTACCCCCTCGAATCGTCGCCGACCACTCCTTCTCCTTTCCCTTCCCTTTCGCTTTCCCTTCCCTTTCGTTTTCCCTTCCCCTCCCTTTTTCAGATCTGACCATCGGCCAAATGGAGGAGAGCTTCGTATTAGGATTAACAGATTCAGTTATTAATATGTTATTTACATGTAACTAATTGTACTCTCCTAAGGCTATTTATATGCCTCCAAGCTTAATGAAGAATCTATGCAAAAGTTTATTTACTCTCAGTGTCTAATATGGTATCAGATGAGTTTTTGATTTTTTCCTGAGAGTCACTTTTGCGTCAAAATCTCCCAAATGGCTGTCATCGACGAAGAGAATGTTTCTGATCCTGTTGTCAATCCCGTCAACATCGTTTCTTCTTCGTCTGTCAATCCTTCCGCTACCAATCACTATCTCGTTGATCACTATGTGTTGAGCCCGTATTATTCCATCATTCAGACAGTACCAGTTTGATTCTTGTCTCTGATTTGTTGACCGAATCCAACTACACGTCTTGGAGGAATGCGATGCTTCTCGGCCTCACTGTCAAGAACAAAGTCTGTTTCGTCGACGAGACGCTTTCTTGCCCTATTGGAGATCTCAATAACTCCTGGATCATTTGCAATAGCGTGGTCACAGCCTGGCTCCTCAATTCTTTATCAAAGGAACTTTCTGCGAGTGTTAATTTCACCGATTCCGCAAGAGAGATCTGGCTTGATTTACAACAACGCTATCAACGAAAGAACCACCCTCGCATCTTTCAGCTTCGAAAGGAGATCTCCAATCTTGTTCAAGATCAGCAATCTGTCACCACTTATTTTGCAAAGTTGAAGTCTCTCTGGAACGAACTCTCATCTTAACGGCCTTCTTGCACTTGTGGCAAATGCTCATGTGGTGGTGTAAAAGAATTGGTCGAATACTTCCAGACAGAACATGTGATGGCCTTTCTTATGGGGCTAAACGATTCCTTTCGACAGTTTCGTACACAACTCCTTCTTATGGAGCCTGAGCCCTCCATACAACGTGCATTCGCTCTTGTTGTTCAAGAAGTCGAGCAATGCGCCTCTGTACAGTCTGTTACTTCTGGCCTTCCCTCAGATTCGATCTCTACTGCTTTGTTAGTCAAGAGTTCTTCTCATACCTCTTCTGGAAGTCATGGTCGTTCTTCTAATCTCTCTAAGAAGAAAGAGAGGCCTCTATGCACGCATTGTAACATCCTTGGTCACACAGTGGACCGATGTTACAAATTACATGGGTATCCCGCTGGATATCGAAATCAGAAGCCCAAAATAGAAGTTGCATCTGCGGCCCCTGTACAAACATCAAATGATCCTCTTTCCACTCTCAGTGCCGAGCAATGCCAAGGGCTTCTCTCCATGTTGCAACAACATCTAACTAAAGTCAAGACATAGCCTTCCCATGTCGCAGGTATTTGTTCTCCTACTTCAAATACCTTCTTGAGTAATGACATGTGGATTCTTGACTCTGGAGCCTCAACACATATTTCTTTTCAAAAAGAATTATTTGCATCTTTAGAGCCTGTCGCTAATGTCTCTGTTTCATTACCAAATCATACACGCATATTTGTTGAATATGTTGGAGATGTGCACATATATGCTGATTTGGTCCTACGAAGAGTGATGTTTATTCCCTCTTTTCGTTTCAACTTAATTTCCATCAGTTCTCTCACTTCTACGCTGCCCTACATGGTTCAATTTGCTGGAAATTCTTGTGAAATACAGGACAGGTCCTCTATGAAGACGATTGGCAAGGCTAGATTGTGGCAAGGTCTATACGTGTTGTCTGCTGCAGATTGTCAAGAACCCTCTGTTGCTTCTGTTTCTCATTCTGTTGAGTCTTTAAACAAACTTGTTTCTTGTAATAATGCTGATTATAAGTCATTTCATGTTTGGCACTCTAGACTTGGACATCCCTCTTCCAAATGTCTAGAAGCTTTAAAAGAAAATATTTCCATCAAAAGGTCTTTACCTACTTGTAATGCTCCTTGTTTAGTTTGCCCTCTGGCCAAACAACATAGATTACCTTTCACTTCACATAATCATTTGGCTGTTAATCCCTTTGATCTCTTACATTGTGACATATGGGGTCCGTACCCTTCTTTGACACATTCTGGTCACAGATTCTTTCTAACATTGGTGGATGACCATTCTCGCTACACTTGGGTGTACTTGTTAAAACAGAAATCTGATGTCTCATTCATTGTTCCTCGTTTCCTCAAGCTCATTGAAACTCAGTACAACGCGGTTGTCAAGATCTTTCGTTCAGACAATGCTCCAGAGCTATCATTTACAGAATTATTTCAGAGTATGGGAATAATTCATCAGTACTATTGTGTAGCCCGCCCTGAGCAGAATTCTGTGGTCGAACGGAAACACCAGCATCTCCTTAATGTAGCACGAGCCTTGTTTTTCCAGTCACACCTCCCAATCCAATTATGGGGTGATTGTGTTTTAACTGTCTGCTACCTCATTAAAAGGATTCCTTCTCAAATCCTTAGTTGGCAAACTCCTTTTTTCCGTTTGAATGGCAAGCTGGCTGACTATGACTCCTTGCGTTCGTTTGGATGCCTTTGTTTTTCCTCCACCATCGCAGCAAATCGCTCCAAGTTTCACCCACGGGCAGTTCCTTCAGTGTTCATTGGCTATCCACCAGGGATGAAAGCTTACAAGCTTTATGACATTGAAAACAAAAGGCTTTTTATCTCCAGAGATGCCATTTTTCACGAGGCCATATTTCCATTTCACCAAATAACTACTCACTCTGAAGCTGTTGAGCATTTTCCTAATTTAGTCTTACCTAAATCTTTTGACTTTGCTGGAGTACAAGCTTTGCCTGCCATCGGCCATGCTGAAAGTCCTGAAAATACAGCCAATGATTTCATTCCTACAGTAGCCACTGGTTCTACTGCCTCTAATGATGAACCTATTGCTGATGAACATGTTGGAAGTCCTGATTCCAATGATGGTGATGAACCTGTTGGAAATCATGAGATTATGCCAGCCAATACTTCTGAGAACTTGCCAACGATAGAGACTATGCCAGTTATTCCATCTACTGAAGTCATGACCTCTGCTCCTCCGGTCGTTTCTCAGACCACCACTCAAGCCATTCGGCGATCCTCAAGAGCTGTTAAAGTGCCTTCTTACTTACAAGATTACCACTGTAGTCTTTTACATCACAAGCCTATGGAAGATACTAACACAAGGTTTCCTTTGAGCTCAACCTTGTCCTATGATCGATTATCTCCACAGTTCAGACATTTTGTTTTGAACATTTCTGTTGACTATGAGCCTCAGTTTTACCATCAGGCAGTTCCCTTTTCACACTGGCGTGATGCTATGAAAGATGAACTACATGCCATGGAGTCGAACAACACTTGGACCATAGTGCCTTTGCCCTCTGGACATCATTCCATCGGCTGTAAGTGGGCGTACAAGATTAAGCACAAGGCTGATGGGTCCATAGAACGCTATAAGGCTCGTTTGGTAGCGAAAGGCTACACTCAACAGGAGGGACTCGACTATGTAGAAACGTTTTCTCCGGTTGCCAAGCTCGTTTCTGTTAAAATTCTTTTATCTGTTGCAGCCTCACACAATTGGCCATTGGTCCAATTAGATGTGAACAATGCTTTCTTAAACGGAGACCTTTTTGAAGAAGTTTACATGGATCTCCCTCTTGGTTACAAGCATAAGCACACTGTCAAACAAGGAGAACGTTTGGTCTGCAGATTAAATAAGTCAATATATGGCTTAAAACAAGCTTCCCGACAATGGTTTGATAAGTTTTCTCATCTCCTGCTCAGTCTTGGTTTTAAACAATCGAAGGCTGATTATTCCATGTTTGTGCGAGGCACCGGTGAGTCCTTCATAGCCCTCTTGGTCTACGTTGATGATATCATCATTACGGGCGCTTCACTTGTCAACATTACCACTTTGAAAAATCATCTAAATGCTGCATTTAAGCTCAAGGATCTTGGCTCATTACGTTATTTCTTGGGACTAGAAATCGCTCGCTCTTCTAAAGGCATTCTTTTATCCCAACGAAAATACACCCTCCATTTACTCGAGGATACTGATTTTCTGGCTTCTAAGCCTTCTAGACTTCCAATGGATCCTAACATAAAGTTATGTGCTGATGAAGGATCTTTACTTAAAGATCCCACTTCCTACAGAAGGCTCATTGGTCGTTTATTGTATCTCACTGTCTCTCGACCGGATATCACCTTTGCTGTCCATAGACTTAGTCAGTTTGTCGCACGACCAAGACAACCTCACCTAAATGCAGTTCACACGCTACTGAGATACCTTAAAGGTAGCCCAGGGCAGGGTATTTTTCTGCCCGCCAGTTCCTCATTCAAAATTCGAGCCTTCTCAGATGCAGATTGGGCTTCATGTCCTGATTCGAGGAGGTCTACTACCGGATTTTGCATCTTCCTTGGTGATTGCTTGATTTCCTGGAAAGCAAAGAAGCAAAATACAGTGTCAAAATCCTCTGCTGAGGCAGAATATCGGGCTCTAGCAGCCACTGCCAGTGAAATTGTTTGGATAAATCAATTACTGGCTGACTTGTGCATTCCATCAACTTCTCCTGCTGTGATCTTTTGTGACAACAATGTCGCTATACATATAGCTTCTAATCCAATGTTTCATGAAAGAACCAAGCACATCGAGCTTGATTGTCATTTTATTCGAGAAAAAATTGTTTGTGGGACCATCAAGCTCATGCCCATCAGAACTCATTTACAGCTTGCTGACATTTTTACAAAAGCCTTATCTGCTTCTGTTTTTTCTAGTTTACTGGGCAAGATTGGAGTTTTGAATATTACAAGTCCATCTTGAGGGAGGAGTATTAGGATTAACAGATTCAATTATTAATCTTTTATTTACATGTAACTAATTGTACTCTCCTAAGGCTATTTAAATGCCTCCAAGCTTAATGAAGAATCTATGCAAAGGTTTATTTACTCTTAGTGTCTAATACTTCGTTGCCGCCGTTTCTCCCCAGCTCCGACGCCGACGGGCTTCTAAAATGGAGGAGAGCTCTCATGTGGTTTTTGTTTTTTGTGTTTTTTTTTCGTTTCTTTCTCATATCTGAAAAGGTAGAATATGTATGGTTTTTTTGCTTAGATTTTCTCTGTGGGTGTTCGGAGGTGGGGGAGATGAAGAAGGGCAGCGGCGACGGCGAACGATCGTTGGTGAGAAGGGGGAAGGAGAGGAGAGGATTTTTTTGGGGGGTGGGGGTATGAGGGAGAGAGAAAAAAGAAAGAAAGGGAAGAAAGGAGAGCAGATGTCGGTGGAGAGGAAGGGATTGTTGGACTGGAGCTGGTCGGCGGATGGTGGTGGAGAGCAGCGGCACCATCGCCGGCCGGCGACAAGAAGAAGAAACAGAACACAAAAAAAGAAAGAAGAGAAGAGAAGAAAGGGGGGAGAGTTTCGGGGTGGGGAGAGAGAGAGGAGAAGCAGCCATCGCTGTCGCCGTTGCCGTCGCGTCCATCGCCGACAAGGGAAGGGAGGGGGAAATGAGAGAGAAAGAAAGGGAAAGAAAGGAAAGGGGAAGAAAGGCACAGGTAGGAGGGTGGGTGGGGGGGGGAGAGTATTTTTTTTTTAAAAAAAAACTAATTATTATTTTAATATATTAATATATTATTTAATTCAAAAATTAATATTTTAATATTTTTAAAATATGCCACATCATCACCGTTAAAAAAATTAACGGTCCAGGGACTCAATAGAAGCATTTCTTAAACAGTAGGGACTTGATTGTTCAATTTTCAAACCTAGGGACCTATTGGAAACGACTCTCAAACATGAGGGACCAAAAGAGTATTTTACCCTAAAAAAATTTCTGCAGGCCTATTTACGACTAACTATTCAATAAGGTTGGTTTAATGGTTGTGTCTTTAAGACCGTTAAAGGTAGATTTTTAAATTGAACCAGTTGCAAGGATAGCAATATGGACCAAAATAATTGCAAATCTAGCAACCCACAAAAAAAAAATGCAAAAATGGCAAAATCTGATGGTCTGCATGTTGCATTTACTAAAATACCCCTCCAGATTTCCTATCAGTGATAGAAATTTTCTATCACATATAGATTCTATAGTGATAAAAAAGATTTCTAACAATGATAGGTATTTTTCTATCAATGATAGAAAAATTTTCTACACTTCTATCAATGATTTTCAGGGATATAAATCTTCTACCAATGATATAAAAACTTTCTATAAGTGATAGAAAGTTTTCTATCACTGATAGAAAAATCCAACATACAATAACGAAAGAACTAGCTTCTATCAGTGATAGAAAAATCATATTAGAACACAACTACAAAAACATATAAAATGACAACAATAACCAAATAACTAACAAAGCAATATGATATCAGAACACCAACACTTATAGAAACTTTCTATCACTGATAGAACGTTTTCTATCACTGATAGATTCTATCAGTAATAGAAAGAAATTCTATCAGTGATAGAAAGATGAGCATAATAAACCAAATAAAGAAATTTACTTAAACAAGGTTTTCAATCATGTTGTTTAGTTTTCAATCTTCCATCAGTAACAAGTATTAGTAAGAAAAAAAAAATTACTTGAACAAGATTTTCAATCGTGTTGTTTGGTTTCTGGTAGAAAAGTTTCAATAGTGATAGAATCTATCGGTGAAAGAAAGATTTCTATCACTGATAGAAAGTTTTTCTACCACTGATAGATTCTATCAAATATATATATATATATATATATATATATATATATATATAACAGATGAGGATGAAAAGAGATGTGCTCCAACGGCAATTTGGGAATATAAAAAATTCATTTAAAAATTTTGTCATATTTGCAATTATTTTAAAATGGTTAAATTATCAAAAATACCCCTAAACTTTAGGGTTTGTTTCAATTATGCCTCTAGACTTTCAAAAGTTTCAATTATGCCCTTGAAGTTTCAAAATTGTTTCAAAACTACCCTTGAAGGCTTTTTTTTTGTTAAATTCATGGATGTAAAATGACGTGTTTGCATATATATTGTTGCTTATGTGAATAGATTTGAACACATACGTGGAAAAAACGATAAAAACACATGCAAACGCATCAATTTTTGTCGATAAATTTAACGGAAAATGTCTCCAATGGTAGTTTTGAAACAAATTTGAAACTTCAAGGGCATAATTGAAACTTTTGAAAGTCCAGGGGTATAATTGAAACAAACCCTAAAGTCGAGGGGTATTTTTGATAATTTAACCTTTTAAAATTTTGCTAAATTTGTCATTATTTACCCTAATTTTGCCACCCATTACAATTATCATTTTAAATTTTCCTATTCCATAATAATTGTTGGATATAAAGTTTGTTTTTATAATTTTTGTATCTTACATCCAATAAAACTATAGGTTTCATTGTACCAAACTCATCAAATAATTCCTCCCTATTTAGATATTTTTACAAAATTATCTCTTTTTTTTTTCCTCGTCATATCAATATTCAAACATTTCATTAATAAACTAACAAAAGAAAATCAATGATAAAATTCCATCGTTGATACACATATGAGATGGATTTTCAAAAAAGAGAGAGAGAGAGATGGAAGTCAAAATATTCTTTATCTTATTGGTTTTGCCGGCTCAATATTATAATAGGGAATGGCTTGGTAGGTGGAATAAATAGAAGAAGAAAAATAAGATTAGATAGGAATGAGTCGAAAAGAAAAGAAAAATGATGACTCTTAAAATATAATTGGATTCTCCAACCTGACATGTATGATGGGATCAAATTGATTTTAACTTCAAGCATTTTAGATATATTGTCTTAGTTAATGAGAGTCATGAAAATAATAGGTTCAAAATCATGATCAATATATTTTCCAAATCCTACCTCTTAAAAGATACATTTTTGGTCTGAGATTTGAGATTGGTGTTTATTTGGTCAATAAAGTTTCAAATGAGACACTTTAGTTTCTAAGATTTGAAAGTTTGTTTTAATCACACTTGACTGTTAGCTTATCTAATGGAATAATGCCAACATGGCAGTTAACATACTGTATTAATATTTGATGATATGTCAAGTTTGCTCATTGAATTATTGATGTGGCACCATTCCATTGTTTCATCTCTCCTTTCCTTCTCCTTCTCCCTTTTTTCCTAGACAAACATTGTCATTGTCTTTGTTCAATATATGTTGCCACAACACTGTCACTGTGCCAACAAGAGCTTAGCTCAACTGGCATAAAGTTGTATTGATAACCACAAGGTATGTGGTTCGAATCCCCCTCCTCAAATTACCGTTTTACCCCTGGGCTACCTCTTGGTCCTTAAGTACCAGTGCTCCTCTAATGAACAACCTGTTTGAGGTCCAACCAACAAACAGAAGTCCCTCTCGTGCCACAAAGAGGGTAGGGCCCATTATGAAGGGAATAAAAGTCCCCACGCAGCGGAAGCGCATCGATTGGACCTTACGCCGTATATTAATTAACATTAAAATACCGTTACGATAACTCAAACAAAACTTTAAACATACTTTAAAGTCGCTGTAAAATCGGTTTAAACATGCTAAAATAAATCTAAATTTATTTTAAAAACTTTTCTAACGAAAAGAGGAAGAACCGTTACAAACCTCCGTTGTAGACTTGACCGTTCTTCGCCAACAACGCTCCAACGAACGAAAACGCAGCAGCCTTTTCGCCTCTTGATCGCTGGATTTTTCTTCTTTGAATGACACAATAACCACAGAGGTTACACCGGTATGTCTCTAAGTCTAGGAGGCCAAAGACTTGTGGGAGTCTTTCTCTAAGAGGGAGGCTAGAGAGAATTCTAGGTCTTGTCTTTCAAGAGTGTCAAGTGTCATGACCAATTAGGTCTAGTGTTCTATTTATAGAAGAGAGGCCATGAATAAAATATTCAATTAAATCAATCTTTTCCAAAATTGATTCAATCTTATTCCTTAATCAATCAATCATGATCAATCAATTCCCCAATTGATTAATCTTTTCCATAAATGACTAATTACTTCCATAAGTAATTAGATCATTCCCATAAATGATTAATCACTTCCTTAAGTGATTAATTATTTACATAATTGATTAATTCATGGTTAATGAATTCTTTAATTAATTAACCACCAATTAAATATCACATATTTAATTTCCGGCCTTGAATTAATTAATTTTGCCCAAACACTTTTAGGACTTAAATTAATTAATTCATTATTTGAACTCTTTCAATCTTCCATAAATTTATATTTGAACTTCTTCAAATATTAATTTCTCTCATAATAATATATCAATATATATTATATTTATTTCCCTTAGTAAATTGAACATTTTCAATTTACATTTAATTACTTAGTTGCCTCAAATTACTTTACGAGCTACCAGTGGGACCTTATGGACCTGCAGATCAGAAGCTCCAACGATGTGAGATTAATTGGTTAAACTCATTAACCACAATAATCAATATTCGTTAACTGTGTGTACATTCCACTATAGACTCACAGTTGCACTCTTCTTACTGCAGACATATTTTCTGTGTCCACGGAACTTAGACCAATATCGACTAGTTAGTCCTTCACGAGTGTCCGTAACACCAGCTGGGTCAAATTACCGTTTTACCCCTGGGTCACCTCTATTTCCTTAAGTACCAATTCTCCTCTAATGAACAATCTGTTTATGGTCCAACCATCAAACAGAAAACCCTCTCGTGCCATTGAGAGGGTAGGGCCCTTTGTTCAAGACTCGGAGTAACCACTTAAGGGAACACTCATCTGCTTCCCTAAAGTCGGGAAGGAGTGAATTCCATCTTGTACGATTATGTTCCCAGCTCCCCATTCGGTCTTGTCCCCAAAGTGGTAGGCTTATTGAGTCGGCGTATTGGCCACTCTCACCCATACAAATCAAAAGACGATCTCTCATGAGCAGGAGTCCATAATCAACTCAGGATTAAGACTAAGTTGTCTAGGTCGTCCTAGTGAAAATAGAAAACCAACTAGTTAACAGTGTTATAACTAGTGGTTACTATTTCGCGGTCCGGTCTTATGCAAACTCATTGCATAGGATACCCCCACTCGCATGTCTCCTACACGAATGCGTTGGATCGCAGCGTTTGTATCAAATACAAAGTGGGCCGTATCCATAGTGTCACCAGGATAAGGCACCCAGTCTTATCCCTATACTATAGACCCTTTAGGCTGTTTCTTGAACAATGATCCCATATGTCGCTACATATAGTTCAAGACTCATATTACAGCCTTGGATGTCTAGTTTATTGGATTAGGGTTATTATTAGGCAAAGACAAATATAAAATAACTAATAACAATTAATGGAAAAATATATCAATATTATTTCATTAATATCCGGTCAACGATTACATTCACTATCTACGAGTTTTAGGGCATAAAACCCAACAAACTCCCACTTGAACTAAAACACTAGTTAGTGGGATGTAAATGCAATAATCTAAAGCTGGAAATGTCATGTATATTAAAATAATACAATGAACTAGGGCATCCTTATACCCATTATACATTTCTCCCACTTGCCCTAGATTAGATGGCATACATATCTCGTAGACCTAGACCTTCTAGATGACCCTCAAACACTTTAGCCGTGAGAGCCTTTGTAAATGGATCAGCGATGTTGTGCTCCGAGGTGATCTTAGTGACGATCACATCTCCTCTTTGCACAATCTCCCGTATCAGGTGATACTTCCTCTCGATGTGTTTACCCCGTTTGTGGCTTCGAGGTTCTTTTGAGTTGGCTACAGCCCCACTGTTATCACAATATAGTGTTATGGGCACGTTCATATTCGGAACCACTTCCAAATCAGTCAAGAACTTTCTGAGCCATACTGCCTCCTTAGCTACTTCGCAAGCTGCTACATACTCAGCCTCCATGGTTGAGTCTGCTATGCATCCTTGTTTGATGCTTCTCCACACTACTGCTCCTCCATTGAGGGTGAATACTGACCCTGATGTGGATTTCCTAGAATCCTTATCAGCTTGAAAGTCAGAATCAGTGTATCCAGTAAGAATCAAATCCTTAGCTCCATACACAAGCATGTGGTCCCTCGTTCTCTGAAGATACTTGAGGATATTCTTAACCGCTCCCCAGTGGTCCAACCCTGGATTAGACTGATACCTACTGACTACTCCCACTGCATAACGTATGTCAGGCCTAGTGCAGAGCATGGCATACATTAAGCTGCCCATAGCTGAGGCGTAGGGAATGTGTCTCATGTTCTCAACTTCTTGAGGTGTCTTAGGAGATTGTTCCTTAGACAGGTGTACCCCATGTCTGAAGGGTAGGAGTCCCTTCTTGGAGTTTTGCATCGAATATCGAGACAACATCTTGTCAATATACGTTGCTTGAGACAGAGCTAGCGTTTTGTTCTTACGATCCCTAATGATTTGGATTCCCAGAACATATTGAGCCTCTCCCAGATCTTTCATTTGGAATTGGGCTGCTAGCCATTTCTTAATGTCAGTGAGGTATCCTACATCATTCCCAATGAGTAGGATATCGTCTACATAAAGTATTAGAAAAGCTACTTTCCTTTTGTTGACTTTCTTGTATACACAAGGCTCATCAACGTTTTGGTCAAAGCCAAAAGATTTGATTGCAGTATCAAATCTAATGTTCCATGATTTGGATGCTTGTTTCAATCCATAAATGGATCGATTTAGCTTACAAACCTTTTGTTCCTGACCTTGGGCTATGAACCCTTCGGGTTGAGACATAAAGATATTCTCTTCAAGATTACCATTCAGAAAGGCAGTCTTGACGTCCATTTGCCATATTTCATAGTCATAATATGTGGCAATGGATAAAAGAATTCTTATGGACTTTAACATGGCTACAGGAGAAAAGGTTTCCTCATAGTCAACCCCCTCCTTTTGGGTATAACCCTTTGCCACTAGTCTAGCTTTGAAGGTCTGTACCTTTCCAGCTGCATCTCTTTTTCTCTTATAGATCCATTTGCACCCTATGGGTTTTACCCCATAGGTAGATCTGCAAGTTCCCATACAGAATTGGAGTACATTGACTCCATTTCCAGGTTCATGGCTTTGACCCATTCATCCTTATCTTCGTCATTCATTGCCCGTCGATAGGACAATGGATCCTCAATGCCATCATTAGGTATGACAACCTGAGTTTTAGTTAAACCCAAGTAGCGGTCAGGTTGTAACACAACCCTCCCACTGCGTCGAGGCATTCCCAACGATTGAGATGGACGGGATGGATCTGAAGAACTAGTTCCTTCATCAACCCTTGTTGAAGGTCCAACTTCATCAACAACTCTTGATGATTCTTCAGTAGCTTCTCCTAATATTATTTTGCTTCGTGGTTTATGATCTCTCATGTGGTCTTCCTCTAAGAAAGTGGCGTTTGTCGATACAATCACCTTATTTTCTTGTGGGTCGTAGAAATAACCACCTCTCGTTTCTTTAGGGTAACCAACAAATTGGCACAGTTTTGAACGAGGTTCCAGTTTCTTAGGATTTGTCACAAGCACGTGTGCATGACAACCCCAGATGCGAAAGTGATGCAAACTAGGTTTACGCCCCTTCCATAACTCGAAAGGTGTTTCAGAAACACTTTTCGAGGGAACATTGTTCAAGATGTATACTGCAGTCTCTACTGCATACCCCCAAAACGAGCTAGGCAATTGAGCATAGCTCATCATTGATCGAACCATGTCTAACAAGGTTCTATTTCTCCTTTCTGACACACCATTCTGCTGAGGTGTACCAGGGGCTGAGAGTTGAGATTGGATTCCATGTTCTATCATATAATCCTGGAATCTTTGATCCATATACTCCCCTCCTCGATCAGATCGAAGTACTTTAATAGATTTACCTAATAGGTTTTCAACTTCAGCCTTAAACTCCTTAAACTTTTCAAGGGCTTCAGACTTATGTCCCATTAGGTATAAGTAACCATATCTTGAATAATCATCTATAAATGAGATGAAATATTCGTACCCTCATCGAGCTTTTACATTCATTGGACCACATAGATCCGAATGTATTAACTCTAAGGGTTCTTTGGCTCTATAACCTTTTCCAGTAAAGGGTCTTTTGGTCATTTTTCCCTCGAGACAAGATTCACAAGGTGGTAGTGAATCATCTTCTAACTTGCTTAGAAGTCCATTCTTTACCAAACGACCGATCCTATCGATGTTTATATGACCAAGTCTAAGATGCCAAAGATGAGTATTGTTACTTGATGGAGAAATCTTTTGCCTTTTACTTTGAGTTTCAGCAGTTTTAAATAATTCGTGATTTAAAAGTGCTTTGTTTTCGGTTGGTCTTAAAACATACAAGTTATTTTCCAATTTGGCTGAACAAATAAGTACACCATTTTTATAAATGAACGCTTCATTCATATCAAAAGTAACTGTATACGATTGTTCAATCAAACATGAAATAGAAATCAAGTTCCTCTTAATCTTGGGAACGATTAACAAACTTTCTAAAAGTAAGAATCTATTTCTAAAAAATAACTTCGCAGCTCCCACTGCTTTAGCTGAAATGACTTCTCCAGTTCCGACCCTGAGTGTCATTTCCCCATCGTTCAACTGCCGAAAGGAACTATTTTCCTGAAAAGAAGAGCAAACATGATTAGTTGCTCCTGAATCAAGTATCCAGGTAAACTCATCATGTTCTACCAGGCATGTTTCTAAAACCAGTAAATCAAATTTACCTTCCTTTTCCTTCTTTTTCTCAGCAAGGTACTTTGGGCAGTTTCTCTTCCAATGTCCATCTACATTGCAGTGAAAACACTTGCCCTTGTCTGCCACAGCTTTGGCTTTTCCCTTGCTTTTAGCAGCAGTACTGGGAGCTTTCCCCTTGTTTCCTTTCTTCTTCTGAGTTTTCTTTGAAGAAGTGGCTACAGATTTAGTTCTAGAGGATGAACCCTTCTCGAACTTTCTTTTAGAGTGGACAACGTTTGCCTCTCTTTCTATCTGTCCCTTGTTCTTAAGAAGAGACTGATAGAGCTGTAGCTCATTCAGGAGGCTAGTCAGGTTGAATGTTATTTTATTCATCATTGCATTGCTTCGAAACTGTAGAAAACTCTTCGGAAGAGATTCTAAGATGAATGCAACCTGACTACGCTCATCTATGACCGCCCCGTTTGCCTCTGCCACGTTGAATTGGACCATCATATCCAGGACATGCTCCCGAACAGACGTGCCCTCTTTCATGCGACAGCTATAAACGTATTTGAGAGCATCATGGTGGAGTTGGTAGGACGGTTGTCCAAACATCTCCCGGAGAGAGTTCATAATCTCCCTCGCTGTTACCATGCCCTCATGCCTTTTAGCCAAAACTTCAGATAAGCTGGCTAAGATATAGACGCGAGTCTTATCATTGGCCTTTGTCCAGCGGTCATAAGCATCCTTAACTGCCTGGGATGCATTACGAGCAGGGGTTGGAGGACAATCCTCCGTTAAGACGAACCGCAGATCATCGACAACAAGAATCGTATTCAAGTTCGACTTCCACGTAGCATAATTTTCGCCGGTTAATTTCTCATTTTTAAGCAGAGAGACAATTGAGGAAGACATTGCTGAAATTTAAACAAACAATGACCGTATTAGTTATCTTTGCCTTAACCCATCATACAAGCAAACAATTGCACACAATCCAATCAATTTAGCAAAACAGACAATCACAGAACCCTAAAACTATTGATTTAGTTTTGCAACGACGTTTCAGAGGTTTAGAATATCAGCCACCGAAGGGTGATCAGGTACTCCTCCTTTGAAATGAGACACCTCTCAGCTAATTCTAATTCCAGAATAACTCATATTCCTATAGACATTAGCCACCGTTGTTCGGTCAAGGATTTGTTAACACTTTTAACTCATCCTCGTAAGTGTAACCCTCCCACTTTCAGATCTCAGAGGCACGCACCAACAGGCTACCGAAGGGAAAGACAACTGTTGGTGATTAGCCTAAGAGCTCCTATCCTTTTCAGGAGTTCACGATGTTCCGAATCCTATGACCAGGCCCTCCGAAGAGATGGATGTGCCAGGGCAAATTGCAGGCGGATCATAGGACTCTCATGGTGTGAACTATGGGCGGAGACCGAGGGATACGCTGACACGTGTCCCGCTCCCACTTACTCTAGACATTTTTCCCATTCACCTTGATATTGATCCATGCAAACACTTTCCGAAGGGAGGCCGCTCCTAGGGCGACTCGAAGCCGAGCATGAATCTCACGTTGTGAATATAGGGACGTAGGAGCAAAACTTGATCTCGTTTTGTAATTTTCCTCCCACTTAAAATGTCCTAAGGTTAATATAGGGTTTTTTTGTTGGGTTTTATGCCCTAAAACTCGTAGATAGTGAATGTGAACAAATTGTATACTTGTTTCAATAAAGTGTTGTTGTTAAATATTGCACAATTTGACCCAAATCCAATAAACTAAGATCCAAGGTTGTTTACATGTGACTTGAACTAGTATGTGGGGACATACGGGGATTGGTGTTCAAGTAACAACCTAAAAGGTCTATAGTACAAGGATAAGGCTGGGTACCTTATCCTGGTAACACTATGTGATACGGCCCGCTTTGTATTCGATACAGACGTATTAATTCAAGGCGTCCATGTAGGAGACATGCAAGCGGGGGTATCCTATGCAATGAGTTTGCATAAGACCGGACCACGAAATAGTAAACTACTAGATGTAACACCGTTAACTAGTTAGGTTACTGTTTCAATACGATGACCTAGGTAACTCAGTCTTAATCCTGAGTGTGTCATGAACTCCTTCTCATGAGGGATTGTCCTTTGATTAGCATGGGTGAGAGTGGCCAATACGCCGACTCAATATGCCTTCCTTTTTGGGGACAAGACCGAGTGGGAGGCTGGGGACATGACAACACAAGAAGGAATTCACTCCTTCCCACTTCTAGGAGAAGTAGATGAGTGTTCCCTTAAGAGGTGACTCCGGGACTTGAACAAAGGGATCCCGTCCTCTCACTGGCCCGAGAGGAACTTTCTGTTTAATGGTTGGACCATAAACAGGTTGTTCATTAGAGGAGCGCTGGTACTTAAGGAGACAGATGTAACGCAGGGGTAAAACGGTAATTTGACCCATCCGTGATTACGAACACTCGTGAAGGATTGACTTACCGGTATAGGTCTACATCCATGGACACAGAAATGTTCTACAGTGAGAAGAGTTCAGCTGTGGGTCTTTAGTGGAATGACCCACAGTTAATGAATATTGGTTAACCTGATTAATGAGTTTAATCTATTAACCTCATATCATTGGAGCTTCTGATCTGTAGGTCCATTAGGTCCCCCTGCTAGCTCGTAAAGAGTAATTAGGAACAAATATATCTTGAGAGAATTTGAATAGTTCAAATTCATATTGGGAATTAAGTTAATTGTATGAGATACAAATTAATATAATGTATAATGATGCATTAAAATATAAAGTCTAATTTGAGATTAAACTTTATTAAATTGAGAGATTGATATATTTGAAAGAGTTCAAATATATGTCTAATTAAATATAGGGTATTTAATTAGAAGATGAATTAATTAATTATGAATTAATTAATTAATCAATTTAGTTTAAATTAAATGAGATTTAATTAAACTATAGTCTATGAGAGAAATAAATATTTGAAGAAGTTCAAATATTAACATGAATTTGATTCATATTAAATTTATAGGATATAAGAGAATTTGAAGGAGTTCAAATTTTAATATGAATTTGATTCATATTATAGAATTAATTAATTGAAGGCCTGAAATTAAATATATGATATTTAATTGGGTAATTAATTAATTAACTAATAGAAGGTCTGAAATTAAATATATGATATTTAATTGGTGATTAATTAATTAAAGAATTAATTAATTGAAAATTAATCAATTATGGAAATGATTAATCACTTATGGAAGTGATCAATCATTTATGGAAAAGATTAATCAATTATGGAATTGATTGGTCATGGAATTGATTAATGGAAAAGATTAAATCAGTTATGGAAATAATTGATTTTAAATGAATATTTTATTCATGGCCTTTCTCCTATAAATAGAACATTAACCCTAGGGTTTAGGGACCACAACATATGGCCACCATAAGGCCTTCTCATATTCTCTCAACTCAAGAACTCTAGGGAGAATTTTCTCTCTAGAGTTTTTCCCATTCAAGATTAGGTAGTCCCACAACTACGTTCCTAATCTCAGAGTTATAGTGGGGAAGATCAAATGGTGGTGTTCTTCGTTGTTGCAGAGCAATCAAGAATCATTCGTTGAAGTATTCAGAGTCGTCAACGGAGGTATGTTTCTCATCGCTTAACCTTTTGCCAATGTATTGGTATTTTTGTAGAACAAAATTAATTTACGAACGGTCCAATTGCTTCCGCTGTAACGGAATTGGGAATTCCAATCCTTCATTTTTAACTTAGATAGTATTCGGCTAAGTCAATCTATCTAAGTCTGATCCTATTATAACAATTATGGAAATGATTCAACTGCAATCTTTTGGGTGAATTAAACTTCTTTTAATAAACCCAACATTGCAAGTCAACATTACTATGGTTAATTCAACTCAATCCGGTTAGTTCCCAGGTAGGAGGTGTTCCGTAAACCGTCAACTTAAATACCCCAAACCTTAGACAGAACTTTACCGAGAGAGTTCCCTTATAACCTCAGTAATGTAAGGTCTTTACTCTAAAGATCTAGGTGCATTAAACACTTTTAATAAACCTAGTGACATTGCATGCTAACATTTAACTATGATTAATTCAACTCCGGTATTCCAGGTCAGTTCCCAGGTAGGAGGTGTTCCGTAAACCGTCAACTTAAATACCCCCAACCTTAGACAGAACTTTACCGGTGGAGTTCCCTTATAATCATAGCAATGTTTTTCCTACTTAGTAAATTAAAACTATTTTTAATTCTAAGTAAGAAAAGATTCTAATCCTATTAGAAATCGATCTAGGTCTAATTAATTTTAAACAATTTAAAATTAATCCAATTTATCCTATGATCTTATGTTTGCATGCAAATCTTGATTATAGATTGACGGTTTCTAATCATTAATATTGAAGAACTATTTCAAATTTTAATGATTAATCCTATAATCAAGAATCTAGGGTTTAATTCATTCAACAATCTCATTCAAATTAAATAATTAAACCATATCAATTGCATGAATAATATAACAATTATATTATTAACTATGGATGTTTCATGCTTCATGCAATTTTGATTTTCTTTTATTATAACAATTATAAGCCAATTTGAAAATCAACCAAGCATGCTTCATTCATCACATTAAACATAACTATTTATATTTAATTAAGTAATGACATGCTTCATGCTTTCTAATTTTTCATATAAATTAATATACACTTATATTAAAAAATATGAAAACAAATCCATGCATTTAAACATACATTATAACAATTTATAATATATAAAAAAATGCATGAGCATGTTTATAACCTAAGGTGGGATTAAATATTCTATATGACATCCATGAAGCATATAAACAGCAATTGAACCGGTTAATTTTGGCCCCTAGGATAAAATAAAGCATTAAATTACATTAATTTAGCTAAATTCTATCCTAATAATCCTTGTACAGCTCCGGAATTTTGTCTAGACATCACGAACCTTCCCGAACCTCCTCGAACCGGCCTCCAAAATCACGAACCAGGCCAGAATTTGACTGAACCGGGCCAATAACACAGAAAATCAGAAAATCGGGCTGATCCAGCAAACCAGACCGGTTTCTCGGTCAGGATCCCAGTCGGGATCCCGGTCACGATCTCGGTCACAAATTTTGTCGCAATCTCGGTCGCAATCTCGGTCACAATCTCGGTTTCGATGGCAGTCTCGATCTCGGTCTCAATGGCAGTCTCGATCTCGGCCGAGATCTCGGTCTCGATGGCAGTCTTGATCTCGGTCGAGATCTCGGTCGGGATCTCGGTCTCGATCTCGGTCGGGATCCCGACCGGGAAATTTTCCAGCAAACCCTAAATCGTCGATTCCTCTGTTCTGCACTCTGTTTTTCCGATTTCCAGCGCCGTTTTTCATGATTTTCGCCCAAAATCATCTCAATCTTCATCGAAAACAGCCCTAAATCTAGACACGGACTTACAAGGACTCGATTTACATAAAATATACCCGAAACACCGGGCCTTACATGATCAAAATCACATAAAATAAATCTATGGCCATAAAATTAACCCAAAAAGTTCAATGCAAACCGAACATACATTATGCATAAATCCCACCTTTTAGAGCCTATCACAACTTTTAAAATTAATTAATAGGGACAGCGATGGCTCTGATGCCGATTGAAGGGAATAAAAGTCCCCACGCAGCGGAAGCGCATCGATTGGACCTTACGCCGTATATTAATTAACATTAAAATACCGTTACGATAACTCAAACAAAACTTTAAACATACTTTAAAGTCGCTGTAAAATCGGTTTAAACATGCTAAAATAAATCTAAATTTATTTTAAAAACTTTTCTAACGAAAAGAGGAAGAACCGTTACAAACCTCCGTTGTAGACTTGACCGTTCTTCGCCAACAACGCTCCAACGAACGAAAATGCAGCAGCCTTCTCACCTCTTGATCGCTGGATTTTTCTTCTTTGAATGGCACAATAACCACAGAGGTTACACCGGTATGTCTCTAAGTCTAGGAGGCCAAAGACTTGTGGGAGTCTTTCTCTAAGAGGGAGGCTAGAGAGAATTCTAGGTCTTGTCTTTCAAGAGTGTCAAGTGTCATGACCAATTAGGTCTAGTGTTCTATTTATAGAAGAGAGGCCATGAATAAAATATTCAATTAAATCAATCTTTTCCAAAATTGATTCAATCTTATTCCTTAATTAATCAATCATGATCAATCAATTCCCCAATTGATTAATCTTTTCCATAAATGACTAATTACTTCCATAAGTAATTAGATCATTCCCATAAATGATTAATCACTTCCTTAAGTGATTAATTATTTACATAATTGATTAATTCATGGTTAATGAATTCTTTAATTAATTAACCACCAATTAAATATCACATATTTAATTTCCGGCCTTGAATTAATTAATTTTGCCCAAACACTTTTAGGACTTAAATTAATTAATTCATTATTTGAACTCTTTCAATCTTCCATAAATTTATATTTGAACTTCTTCAAATATTAATTTCTCTCATAATAATATATCAATATATATTATATTTATTTCCCTTAGTAAATTGAACATTTTCAATTTACATTTAATTACTTAGTTGCCTCAAATTACTTTACGAGCTACCAGTGGGACCTTATGGACCTGCAGATCAGAAGTTCCAACGATGTGAGATTAATTTGTTAAACTCATTAACCACAATAATCAATATTCGTTAACTGTGTGTACATTTCACTATAGACTCACAGTTGCACTCTTCTTACTGCAGACATATTTTCTGTGTCCACGGAACTTAGACCAATATCGACTAGTTAGTCCTTCACGAGTGTCCGTAACACCAGCTGGGTCAAATTACCATTTTACCCCTGGGTCACCTCTATTTCCTTAAGTACCAATTCTCCTCTAATGAACAATCTGTTTATGGTCCAACCATCAAACAGAAAACCCTCTCGTGCCATTGAGAGGGTAGGACCCTTTGTTGAAGACTCGGAGTAACCACTTAAGGGAACACTCATCTGCTTCCCTAAAGTCGGGAAGGAGTGAATTCCATCTTGTACGATTATGTTCCCAGCTCCCCATTCGGTCTTGTCCCCAAAGTGGTAGGCTTATTGAGTCGGCGTATTGGCCACTCTCACCCATACAAATCAAAAGACAATCTCTCATGAGCAGGAGTCCATAATCAACTCAGGATTAAGACTAAGTTGTCTAGGTCGTCCTAGTGAAAATAGAAAACCAACTAGTTAACGGTGTTATAACTAGTGGTTACTATTTCGCGGTTCGGTCTTATGCAAACTCATTGCATAGGATACCCCCACTCGCATGTCTCCTACACGAACGCGTTGGATCGCAGCGTTTGTATCAAATACAAAGTGGGTCGTATCCATAGTGTCACCAGGATAAGGCACCCAGTCTTATCCCTATACTATAGACCCTTTAGGCTGTTTCTTGAACAATGATCCCATATGTCGCTACATATAGTTCAAGACTCATATTACAGCCTTGGATGTCTAGTTTATTGGATTAGGGTTATTATTAGGCAAAGACAAATATAAAATAACTAATAACAATTAATGGAAAAATATATCAATATTATTTCATTAATATCCGGTCAACGATTACATTCACTATCTACGAGTTTTAGGGCATAAAACCCAACACATTGTTCAAGACCCGGAGTCACCACTTAAGGGAACACACCTCTACTTACCCTAATATCGGGAAGGAGTGAATTCCATCTTGTAAGACTACGTTCCCAACTCCCCACTCGGTCTTGTCCCCAAAATAGTAGGCTTATTGAGTCGGCGAACAGGTCACTCTCACCCGTACAAATCAAAGGACAATACCTCGTGGACAGGAGTCCATAATCCACTCAGGATTAAGGCCAAGTTGCCTAGGTCATCCTAGTGAAATAGAAACCGAGCTAACTAACGGTGTACAGTTAGTGGTTAACTATCTCGCGGTCCGATCTTTGTGCAAACTCATTGCACAGGATACCCCCACTTGCATGTCAACCACATGAACGCGTTGGATCAACACGTTTGTATCAATATACAAAACGGGTCGTATCCATAGTGTCACCAGGAAAAGGTACCCAACCTTATCCCTATACTACAGACTCTTTAGGCTAAAACTTGAACATTGATCCCCGTATGTCCCTACATACTAGTTCAAGCCTCATTATATTAGCCTTGGATGTTTAGTTTATTGGATTAGGGTTAATAAGACAAGACATAATACAAACATTGAATAATACATCACTTTTAGTAATGTTTGATCAAATGTACATTTACTATCTACGAGTTTTAGGGCATAAAACCCAACAAACTCCCACTTGAACTAAAACTCAAGTTACAGGGAAAGTATATACAAAATAATCCAAAGCTGGAAATGGTACATGTATGTTGTACATTACATAAAAGGTAAATATACAAAATACAATAAACTAGGGCATCCTTACATCCATCATTACACATCTCCCACTTGCCCTAGATTATGCTATATACATGTCTCGCAGACCTAGACTTTCTAGATGACCCTCGAACACTTTAGCCGAGAGGGCCTTCGTAAACGGATCAGCAATGTTGTGCTCGGAAGCGATCTTGGTCACGACCACATCTCCTCTTTGCACAATCTCTCGAATCAGATGATACTTCCTCTCTATGTGTTTACCTCGTTTGTGGCTGCGAGGTTCCTTCGAATTGGCTATAGCCCCATTGTTGTCACAATATAAAGTAATGGGCAAGTTCATATTTGGAACAACTTCCAAATCTGTCAAGAATTTCCTTAGCCAAACAGCTTCCTTAGCTGCTTCACAAGCAGCTACATACTCAGCCTCCATCGTGGAGTCTGCGATGCATCCTTGTTTTATACTTCCCCAAACTACAGCTCCCCCGTTAAGGGTGAAAACTGACCCTGACGTAGATTTCCTAGAATCCTTGTCAGTTTGGAAGTCAGAGTCGGTGTAACCAGTGAGAACTAACTCTTTAGCCTCAAACACCAACATGTAATCCTCGTTCTCCTAAGATACTTGAGGATTCCTTTAACGGCGGTCCAGTGGTCTAACCCTAGATTTGACTGATATCTGCTGACAATCCCTACAGCATAACAAATGTCAGGCCTCGTGCATAGCATGGCATACATTAAGCTACCCACTGCAGAGGCGTAGGGAATCTGTCTCATATCCTCAACTTCTTGAGGTGTCTTAGGAGACTGTTCCTTAGACAAGTGAACCCCATGCCTGAAAGGCAACAGGCCATTCTTGGAGTTCTGCATCGAATATCGAGCCAACATCTTGTCGATATACGTTGCTTGAGACAGAGCTAGCGATTTGTTCTTTCTATCCCGAATAATCTGGATGCCAAGAACATACTGGGCCTCACCCAAATCTTTCATTTGGAATTGAGCTGCTAGCCATTCCTTTACGTCAGACAGATACCCTACATCATTCCCAATGAGTAGGATGTCGTCAACATACAGTATCAGGAAAGCTACTTTATTTTTGTTGATCTTCTTGTATACACAAGGCTCATTAATATTCTGGTCAAAGCCAAAAGATTTGATCGCAGTATCAAATCTAATATTCCAAGATTAGGAGGCCTGTTTCAACCCATAAATGGATCGATTCAGTTTGCAAACCTTTTGCTCCTGACCTTGGGTTATGAACCCTTCGGGTTGAGACATAAAAATACTATCGTCAAGGTTGCCATTCATAAAAGCTGTCTTGACATCCATTTTCCAAATTTCATAGTCATAAAATGTGGCAATGGATAAGAGAATTCTTATGGACTTAAGCATAGCAACTGGAGAAAAAGTTTCTTCATAGTCCACCCCTTCTCGTTGGGTATAACCCTTTGCTACAAGTCTTGCTTTGAAAGTCTGTACTTTCCCAGCAGCATCTCTTTTTCTCTTATAGATCCATTTACACCCAATGGGTTTGACCCCTTCAGGTAGATGTATAAGTTCCTAAACTTGATTGAAGTACATAGACTCCATCTCAAGGTCCATGGCTTTGGCCCACTCGTCCTTATCTACGTCATTCATTGCCTGACGATAAGACAATGGATCTTCTACGCCGTCATCAGGTATGACTACTTGTGTTTCTGTTAAACCCAAGTAGCTGTTAGGTTGTACCACAACCCTCCCACTGCGCCGAAGCTCTCCCACTACGTGAGGAGGACTAAATTGACGAGAAGAATTGGATTCTCCAACAACTCTTGTTGAAGGACCAGGTTCATCAACAACCCTTGTTGATCCTTCTGTAGCTTCTCCTAATACTAACTTACTTCGTGGTCGATGATCTCGAATGTGGTATTCCTCCAAGAAAGTTGCATTTGTCGATACAAATACTTTATTATCTTGAGGGTCGTAGAAAATACCACCTCTCGTTTCTTTTGGGTACCCAACAAATTGGCATATTCTTGTACGTGGTTCCAATTTCTTAGGATTTGTCACTAACACATGTGCAGGACAACCCCAGATTCGAAAGTAACGCAAACTAGGTTTACGCCCTCTCCATAACTCAAAAGGAGTTTTAGAAACACTTTTTGAGGGAACACTGTTAAGAATATGTACTGCAGTCTCTACTGCATAACCCCAAAACGAGCTAGGCAACTGAGCATAGCTCATCATAGATCGAATCATGTCTAACAAGGTTCTGTTTCTCCTTTCTGATACACCATTCTGCTGAGGTGTACCAGGTGCTGAGAGTTGTGATTGGATTCCATGTTCTATCATATAGTCCTGGAATCTTTGATCCAAATACTCTCCACCTCGATCTGATCGAAGCATCTTAATTGTTTTACCTAATAGGTTTTCTACCTCAGCCTTAAACTCTTTGAACTTTTCCAGAGCCTCAGACTTATGGCCCATTAGGTACCAGTAACCGTATCGTGAATAATCATCTATGAAAGAGATGAAGTATTCAAAACCACCTCGAGCCTTTACATTCATTGGACCACAAAGATCCGAATGTATTAGTTCAAGTGGTTCTTTGGCCCTGTAACATTTTCCAGTAAAAGGCCTCTTGGTCATTTTACCCTCGAGACACGATTCACAGGGTGGTAAAGATGTATCTTCTATATCAGTAAGAAGTCCATTTTTAACCAAACGATCGATCCGATCGATGTTAATATGACCAAGACGAAGGTGCCAAAGATACGTGTTGTTACCTAAAGGAGAAACTTTTTGCCTTTTATTTTGTGTTTCGGCCGTTTTAAACATTTCATGACTTAAAATAGCCTTAGCATCATTTGGTCTTAACACAAATAAATTATTCTCACGCTTAGCAGAACAAATGTAAATTCCATTCTTTGAAATTAAAGCTTCATTAAGCAAGAAGGAAATTGAATAACATTGTTCTAGTAAAGCTGAAACAGAAATAAGGTTCCTTTTAATTCTAGGAACCAAGTACAAGTTCTCTAAAATTAAAAACCTATTTCTAAAGAATAATTTTGCAGCTCCCACTGCACGAGCTGAAACAACGTCTCCCGTTCCAACCTTGAGCGTCATTTCACCCTCTGCCAGCTGCTGGAAATTATTTCCCTGAAAAGAAGAGCAAACATGATTAGTGGCTCCCGAATCCAGTATCCAGGCGAACTCATCATGTTCAACGAGACAAGTCTCTAATACAAGTAAATCGAATTTACCTTCTTTTTCTCTTCTCTTCTCAGCAAGGTAGCGGGGACAGTTCTGCTTCCAGTGACCATCTGCGTTGCAGTGGAAACACCTTCCTTTGTCGGCCACGACCTTGGCCTTCCCCTTCCCTTGCACAGCATGTGCAGGAGCCTTCCCCTTGTCTCCCTTCCTCTTTTGGATCTGCTTCGATGAAGAAGCATGGGGTACAGATTTAGTCCCTGAGGATGAACCCTTCAGGAACTTCTTTTTGGAATGGGCCACGTTGGCCTCTCCTTTAACCACATTTTTGTCCTTGCTTTTCTGCAAGGACTCATAAATCTGTAACTCCGAGAGGAGGATAGTCAGGTTGAACTGAATCTTATTCATGCTCACGTTCGTCCTGAAAGACAGATAACTCGCCGGGAGCAAGTGAAGGATGAACGCAACCTGACTGCGCTCGCAGACAACCCCGCCATTTGCCTCAACTATGTTGAACTGGTTAATCATGTCCAGGACGTGTTCCCGAACAGATTGACCTTCCAACATCTTGGCATTGAAGACGTTCTTCAAGGCGTCGTGGTGGAGCTGGTAGGATGAAAGTCCAAACATCTCCTGTAGGGAATTCATAATCTCCCTGGCAGTTTCCACGTTTTCATAACGCTTGGCCAATACTTCAGACAAGCTGACCAGTATATAGACTTTGACCTTTTCATTGGCCTTAGTCCAACGTTCGTAGGCATCTTTTACTGCCTGAGCGGCAGTGCGAGGGGGAACGGGAGGACATTCCTCCGTTAAGACGAACCTTAAATCTTCTACCATGAGTATAGTGTTGAGGTTAGATTTCCATTGTGGAAAATTTTCGCCAGTAAGTTGTTCGTTTTTAAGCAAGGAAATAATAGAGGAAGCCATTTCTGAAAAAACAAACAAGTGACCGTATTAGTTATCTTTTCCTTAACCCATCAAACAAGCAATACAAACAATTGCATACATCCAATCAATTTTGCAAACAAACAATCAAAGAACCCTAATAAAACTATGATTGTGTTTCGCAACGATGCTTTAGAGGTTTAGAAGAACAGCCACCGAAGGGTGATCAGTTGTTCCTCCTCTAAAATGAGACTCTTCTCAGTCAATTTCTAATACCAGAATAACTCATATTCCATTAGATATTAACCACCGTTGTTCGGTCAAGGATTTGTTAACAAATTAACTCCTCCCCGTAAGTGTAACCCTCCCACTTTCAGATCTCAGAGGCACGGACCAACAGGCTACCGTTAGGAAAGACAACTGTTGGTAATTAGTCTAAGCGACCCTATCCTTTTCAGGAGTTTACGGTGTTCCGAATCCTATGATCAGGCCCTCCGAAGGGGTGGTTGCGCTGAGACAACACGCAGGCGGATCATAGGAATCTCACGTTGTGACCTAGGGGTGGAGACCGAAGGATACGTTGACACGTGTCCCGCTCCCACTTACTATAGTCACTTTCCCCATTCACCTTGGTATTGACCCATGCAAACACTCTCCGAAGGGAGGCCGCGCTAAAACGACACAAAACCGAGCATGGATCTCACGGTGTGAACGTCACGGGGACGTAGGAGCAAAACTCAATTTAAATTAAGTTTTGTAATTTTCCTCCCACTAAAGTAACCTATCGGATATCTTAGGGTTTGATTAAACCTAGATAAATCCGGCTAAGTCATTTATCTAAGTCTAGTCCTATTATAACTATTATAATAAAACCTAATGTCTAGGTGTATTAAACAAATTTAATTTACCTAGCGACATTATTCTAACATTAACCTGAGATTAATTCAACTCCGGTGTTCCAGATCAGTTCCCAGGTAGGAGGTGTTCCGTATACCGTCAACTTAAATACCTCCAATTCTTAGGCAGAACTTCACTGGTAGAGTTCCCTTATAATCTCAGGAATGTTCGTCCTACTTAGTTCATTAAAACTATTTTAAAACTAAGTAAGAATTTCTAATCATATTAGAAAAATGATCTTAGATCTAATTAATTTTAACTCATTAAAATTAATTCATTTTAACCTAAGATCCTATGTGAGCATGCATATCTTGATTATAGATTGACGGTTTCTAATAAAAAATTTTAAACTATTTCAAAATTTTAATGATTAGCCCTATAATCATGCATACTATAGTTTTAAAAACAATTAACAATCATATTCAAGTTAATGAAATTAAAACTATAGAACTATGCTTTGCATGATAATTAATATAACTCTTATATTAACCTATGGATGTATCATGCTCAATGCAACTTGATTTCCATTTTTAATTAATAAACAATTTTATTATAGTCCAAAAATGGAAAATCACCTTAGCATGCTGCAAACAATTTATTTTTAATATAACTCTTATATTAAAACTATGTAATTGCATGCATCATACTATTCCATTTTCATGAATTTAATATAACTCAACTATATATTAAATAAATCATGAAAATCCATGCATTATCATCAAATATTATAATCACATCATAACAAACATAATGCATGAGCATGCTTTATATCCTAAGGTGGGATTGAAATTTAAATGACATCCACAAAGCATTTAAATAGCGAATAAACCGGTTTAATTGGCCCCTAGGATAATTAAAACAAAAATTACACTAATTAAAGCTTTAAAACTATCCCATTACATAAAATACAGCTCCATAACTGGTCTAGAATCCACGAACCGACCCGAACCACTTCGAACCGGCCTTGAAAATCCCGAACCGCCCATGAACTGGGCTGAACCGGACCAAACCGGTCCCAACTCAACCCTAACCGCACGAACCAAACTACCCATTAAGGTTTCAGCACTCGTTTTCACGTAAAAAAACCGCCGCATGAAATCGCGACAGTGTCGAGACGCTGTAAGCTTAGCGTCCTGACGCTGACGCGATTTCAACCGTTCGCTAGGTGAAATTGCGACAGCGTCGAGACGCTGTAGGCCTTGCATCCCGACGCTGCAGCGTCTGGAGCTCGATTCTGGGAAAAAACAGCGGCTGAACAGTTCCAATTGGCCTCGATTGATACCGCGTTCTTCACCGATCTTCAACCTATTCTAGACCGAGATTGTACAGACTCGATTTCATGAATTAATGCCCAAAAACAAAGGGGCCTATACAAATAATTGCATCAAAAACTCATAAAATCTATGGTCAATTAAAACCCAAACAGTTTATCGCAAAATTAACATTCACAATGCAAATTAATCCCACCGAAAGTGAATCCGCAAATTTCAATCAATGGAAAAAAAATTCAGAGATGGCTCTGATACCAATTGCATGGATAAAAGCCCTAGCGCAGCGGAAACGTACAGAAAACCACACTGATTTTTAACCAAAATTGAAATACCAATACGGATCACAAACATACATATTTACAACAAGAAAAGAAAAAAATAATCATGCTGTAAAAACCGCGTATAAAACATGCTGTAAAGGATTAATAAAATCTAGATCTAATCTAGAATTCGGACCCTATCGATCCTAGATCAAGAATACTATACCTTTGTAGAATTCTTGAATCGTTTCGCCAAATCCCCAAGTGGAGTGCAGAAAATACAGCACTAAGATGTCAAATTTTGATGTAGCAAACCTCTTATGAACACCACCACGGAGTTACACCGGTATTCTCCTTGGAATTAGTGTTGAGCGGCTTGTGGGAACCAAAATTCTAAGGGATTTTTTTTTTTTTGAGAATTTTGAGAATTTTGTCTCTGTAAACACTCAAAAACCAGAGAGAATTTTGTTGTAGAGAACTTTTTGAGAGAATGCCTATGTGTGAGAGGAAGTGAATTGCGTGAGAGGTTGTTTAATGAATAACCTCCCACTCCCTTAAAATGCTCCTCTTCACGCGTGTTGGTTTAAGGGAGTGGTTGACTGATCAGTTCTTTAACTAATCAGTTAATTAAATTAAATACATAAATAAATATTTAATTTAATAATTGTTACATGAACATTTTCATGCATATATCCCTCATAACCCAAAGTTTTAATATACCTTAATTAAATCATAAGTTAATTAAAAAATAAATTAAAACTTCAATATTAATTAATTCACCACTTAATTAATATTTTAATTAAATATCATATATTTAATCATGTTTCTCTCAAATAAACCATAGAATTAATATTCATCATATGAGCATTAATTATAACCTATAGTTTTTATTATGAATCATATTCATACTTTAATAAAATATTTGAACCCCTTCAAATATATAACTCCCCTTAGAAATTTACCTCAACGCCCCAATGGAGCTACCGGTGGGACCTAATGGACCTAAAGATCAGAAGCTCCAACGATGTGAGATTAATTGGCTAAACTCATTAACCAAGTCAATCAATATTCGTTAACTGCAGTTCATTCCACTAAAGAACTACAGCTGCACTCTTCTCACTGCAGACTTATTTTTGTGTCCACGGATATCGACCGTCAACAGCAAGTTAGCCCTTCACGTGTGTTCGTACCCCAGCTAGGTCAAATTACCGTTTTACCCCTGGGCTACCTCTTGGTCCTTAAGTACCAGTGCTCCTTTAATGAACAACCTGTTTGAGGTCCAACCAACAAACAGAAGTCCCTCTCGTGCCATAAAGAGGGTAGGGCTCATTGTTCAAGACCCGGAGTCACCACTTAAGGGAACACACCTCTACTTACCCTAATATCGGGAAGGAGTGAATTCCATCTTGTAAGACTACGTTCCCAACTCCCCACTCGGTCTTGTCCCCAAAATGGTAGGCTAATTGAGTCGGCGAACAGGCCACTCTCACCCGTACAAATCAAAGGACAATCCCTCGTGGACAGGAGTCCATAATCCACTCAGGATTAAGGCCAAGTTGCCTAGGTCATCCTAGTGAAATAGAAACCGAGCTAACTAACAGTGTTACAGTTAGTGGTTAACTATCTCGCGGTTCGATCTTTGTGCAAACTCATTGCACAGGATACCCCCACTTGCATGTCAACCACATGAACGCGTTGGATCAACACGTTTGTATCAATATACAAAGCGGGTCGTATCCATAGTGTCACCAGGACAAGGTACCCAGCCTTATCCCTATACTACAGACCCTTTAGGCTAAAACTTGAACACTGATCCCCGTATGTCCCTACATACTAGTTCAAGCCTGATTCTATTAGCCTTGGATGTTTAGTTTATTGGATTAGGGTTAATAAGACAAGATATAATACAAACATTGAATAATACATCACTTTTATTAATGTTCGGTCAAATGTACATTTACTATCTACGAGTTTTAGGGCATAAAACCCAACAGAAACAACATTGTAAAGCAGACCATATGACACCGTTCCTTTTACATATCTCAATAGCCATTTCATTTCCATCCAATGAGTTTTCCCAGGATTTTCCATGTACCTACTTACTACACTCAGCCCATGTGCCAAGCCTGGTCGTGTACAACCCATAAGGTACATAAGACTTCCCATGGCATTTGCATATGGTATGGCTTCCATTTGTTGCTTTTCTTCAGTAGTTTCAGGTGAATCTTGCCTCTAAAGCTTAAAATGATTAGCAATTGAAACATTTACAGGTTTACAAGTAGACATGTCAAACCTTTTCAGCATTTTCAAACAATAGTCATGTTCAGATAGCTTCAATGCTCCCAGCTTTCGGTTTCATATAATGTAAATGCCCCAAATCTGTCGAGTATGTCCTAAATCTTTCATCTCAAACTTACTTGTTAAATTCTGCTTCATATCATCAATGGCAGCAGTATTAGGGATGTTCATGGGGCGGGCGTGGGGACGAGGACGCCTTCCCCATCCCCTAAATCATTCATCATCCCCGCAAAATTCCCCATTTAATTTTGCAGGATCGGGGCAGAGATTCACTGCAGGGAATTATTCCCTGTTTTTTTTTTAGTTTTTATTAAATTCCAATCAATTGCAGTTTTTTTTTAAAAAAAGATCTATGAAATATCCTTATGAAAAGAACAATAATATTTCATGATAGAGTTTAAAATCTTCAAACATCATTCCTGAAAGTTTAAATTTCAATATTACAATATGGTTTTCAACTTAAATATTACACAATTACAACATAGTCTCAAATATAACTAATCTTAAAATAATAACAACAATAAAATAACAAGTCTAAAATTTAAAATTACAACAACAACAAAGCTAGGAATTTACTATTTATACTTACAAATTACACCATAATATTATAATAATATAAATTAAAGTATATTATATTATATTATATTATATTATATATATATTTAAAATTTCAATTATGTGTCCATTCGGGTAGGTCCCTACGGGGCCCCGACCCCACGGGGTAAATGGACACCCCTAATGTTGGGTTTTATGCCCTAAAACTCGTAGATAGTGAATGTAAACAAATTTTATACGTGTGTTCAATAAAATGTTATTTAGTCTGCTATAAAATGCTATTGTTTAATATTGCACTATTTGACCCAAATCCAATAAACTAAGATCCAAGGTTGTTTGTATGTAACTTGAACTAGTATGTAGGGACATACGGGGATCGATGTTCAAGTAACAACCTAAAGGGTCTATAGTATAGGGATAAGGCTGGGTACCTTATCCTGGTGACACTATGGATACGACCCACTTTGTATTATGATACAAACACTATGATCCAACGTGTTCATGTAGTTGACATGCGAGTGGGGGTATCCTATGCAATGAGTTTGCATAAGACCGGACCGTGAAATAGTTAACCACTAACTGTAACACCGTTAGTTGGCTTGTTTTCTATTTCACTAGGATGACCTAGACAACTTAGTCTCAATCCTGAGTGGATTATGGACTCCTGTTCATGAGGAGTTGTCCTTTGATTTGTATGAGTGAGAGTGGCCAACACGCCGACTCAATAAGCCTACCATTTTGGGGACAATACCGAGTGGGGAGCTGGGAACATAATCACACAAGATCGAATTCACTCCTTCCCGACTTTAGGGTAAGTAGAGGTGTGTTCCCTTAAGTGGTGTCTCCGGGACTTGAACAATGGGCCCAACCCTCTCTATGGCACGAGAGAGACTTCTGTTTGTTGGTTGGACCTCAAACAGGTTGTTCATTAGAGGAGTACTGGGAACTTAAGGACAAAGTTGTAAACCAGGGGTAAAACGGTAATTTGACCCAACTGGGATACGAACACTAGTGAAGGACTGACTTGTAGTATTGGTCGATATCCGTGGACACAGAAATATTCTACAGTGAGAGGAGTACAGCTGAGGGTCTTTAGTGGAATGACCCACAGTTAACGAATGGAGACTAACTTGGTTAATGAGTTTAAGTCGATTAGTCTCGTATCATTGGAGCTTCTGATCTGTAGGTCCATTAGGTCCCACTGGTAGCTCGTAAAAAGACTTGAAGCAAACAAATTGTAACGCCCCGCGTTATCGAAATTATGCCACTTTGGATTAATCAAGTTTAAATTCTAGTTTGCAAATATTGGAATTTAAATTTGGCCTTCAATTGATATTTTAAAGTCAATTGGGATATTATTTTTCCCCTTATTCTTCTTTATGCGTTGTTGCTTAGTGATTCTTTTTTTAGTCGGTTAAGTTTTTACGGTTAGTGGGCAATAAAGTAGCGTTTTTTTTTCGTTAGTGGGTGGTTTTGGTATTAAGGGAGTTAAAAAAAAAGAGAGAAAAGAAAAGAAGGAAATAGGAAAATCTCACACACTCTCTCTCCCATTCGCGTATCAGACACCCCCTCCCTGCGTTTTTCCCCATCTCCGGCCATCTCTCTCTCGCTCTCTCTCGCGGATAGCTCGTGTCGCCGCTTGCAGCGCCGCCGCCTAGCTCAGTCGCCGCCGCCGTTTTCCCTTGCAGCCGCGCGCCTGTCCTCTCTGTTTCGTGGGTTCAAGATTCGAATCTCTCTCTTCTCCTTCCGTTTTCAGCAAGAAAACCTTGTGGGTAAGTCTTCTTCCCCTCGATCTAGGTGATTTAAGACCCGATCTAATTCCTCCTTGTCCGTATTGAATAGATCTTGCGCGGACAGCACCTTGAAGCACCGTCTTCTTCGGGTTTCAGCCTTAGAACTCGTGGGTAAGCCTCTTTCCTTTCCTTTTTCATGTGGTTTAAGGCTTGATCTAAGTTCCTATCGATTTGGTGTTGTTAGATCTCGCGTGCTTGGCGATTCGGAGTCTCGTTGACCTCGTTTCAGCCGATTCCGCCTCTGTCCAGCAGTGTTCTTGGCTGTTTTCGGTGTCGTTTGGCCTTGGGTCGCTCCGGGTGGTAAGTTTATGTTTTACCCACTCTTGGTTGAAGCTTAAATTTGATTACCCATTAGTTTTTGGTGCTGAAAGGTTTAATTGTGTTCAATGTTCTGATCTGCAGCGTCGTCTAAGTGTTCGATAAGGTTCGAAACACTTCAGCTTGGATACCCATTGCCCAAGGAGCGTTCTAACACGTTGTTAGAGGTTAGAATAACCCGCCTTTCGTGAAAGCGAGTCCGTTTGGTAAGGTTTCTTGTTGTCCCTTCGCTTTTAGCATTATAAAGTGCTGCCCAATAGTTATCCTAGCCTTAAAATCATGTTTAGGTCGTTACCCATTGCATATCTAGGCTCGTAGGAGTTGCCTAGCCCTTATAGGACCTAGTTTATGCATCTAAGTGGGTTGTCATGGCTGTTTGGGTGAAAAAAATCATGTGGTTCTTCATTGCCCATTAAGCCCCATTACCTTAAAATGTTTCCCGACCCTTTGTAGATTTTAAATCATGGTTTAAGTGAGGTTTTACCTGCTGTCCGTGGTTTAGAAGCATGCTAAATAAGGTCTCACTGATCACTTAGGCCTATGTTGCATTGCCCAACCTCCTAAATGTTGTTAGTGTGTCGTAGGTTATATTTACTTGTTGTCCAGTGGTTGTATAGCCTTAATATCGGCATCCAACAAATACCTACCGCCCGTAGCGCGTTAGACGTGGTTGCCCATGGTTTAATGGCGTTGGGTTTTCAATTTGGGTTATGTTTAGATGCTGTCCAGCAAGGAAATTAACCGTTATTGGTTCAGTTTCGCCTTTAGCATCTTGTTTTAGGGTGTTTCCTTTAGTATAGACTTCCTTTAATGATTGGTAGTTTGTTTGTAGCTGGAAGCTCGTTTTGGGAGTGTGTCGTGCCATTCCAGCTAGCGTTGGTTTGTAAAAGTCTTCTGTAAGTAGTTTCTACTTGGATGAGCTTGTTTGTTTGTTTGAGCATGCTATCGTTTACTTGCTTTGTTACTACATGTTGTGTTTGTTGTTGTTGTGGCTCTCTTTGTGATCAAGCATGTTGCTTCGTTGAATCCTGAAGCATGTTGTTTTAATGATTCATGAGTATGCTGTTGTTTAGTTCATGAGCATGAAATACTGTTGTTGCTGGCTATGCTGCATGGATCGTGTCTGCATAGTGTGTTCATTGGGGAGAGGCGGAGCATGACGCGTAAATCATGTGCTGGGTGTGTGTGCGGAGCGTGACGTGGAAATCACGTGTGGGTGTGAGTGCGGAGCGTGACGCGGAAATCACGTGTGAGTGGCGCTGCGCATGGCGCGTTATAATACATGTGTTGGGTGGGTTTGCGGAGCGTGACGCGGAAATCACGTGTGGGATGTGAGTGCGGAGCGTGACGCGGAAATCACGTGAGTGTGCGGGCATGGCGCGGAAACCATGTGGGGGTGCATAGCATGATGCGTGGATTCATGTTGTCGTCCCATTTTTGCATGAGCATGTGTTGCCATTGTTATTTTCGTGTTTAAGAGCATGTGGGTTGTTTATCGCTTTATAAGCATGATGTGTGTGGTTAGCTTGTTGTGGTGGTTGGTTGTTGTTTGGTGGCTCACCGGGTGTGAGCTACTTACCAGTACGGTGGTTGTACTGATACCCCTCCCCTTTATTTCCCCCAACAATTTCAGATTATGCAGGTGATGAGCTGTATGTGCCCGGTGATGTAGACGAGGAGGTCCACGAGGGGTGACCACAGGATTCCATAGTTTGTTTATATGTTTTTTTTTCTTTCTCTGTTAGAAAGGACAGTTTTCAATTAATTGTTGATAGGTAGGTCTGTTTAGCTTTGTAGCTAGGTGGGCGTAATGTTTTGTTCCTGTTATTGAGCATGGTTAGAATTCATGTTTCTTGTTAGGCTGTAAATATGTTGTAGCTTAATAAAGTCGATCTGTTTTAGGAAGTTAAGATTATGCTTGATCTGGTAGAGTTAGGTTCTGTTGTTGGTTGGAGATGCGAGATCTGACTCGTATCCTGGTTGCAGTTGTTCTGTGAAGTTGTGGAGTGGATCGAATCAATTTAGAAGTGTTGTTGAGTTTAACAGGTGTTCTAAAATTTTGGATTTGTCCTATGCACGCCGTTATGCTGCCGAAATTTTCGGAGCTCTCGGTTGGTTTGAATAGGAGCTTAGTAATGTCACTAGGTTAGTTTATATTAAAACCTGGGGCGTTACACAAATATAAATTGTAAATTGAAAGTGTTCAATTTATCTGGGGAATCGTATAATGTATATTGATGCATTATAATATAAATTTTATGAAACTTTATAATATAATTTTTGAAATTAATTTCAAAAATTAATTCTTGAGAGAAAATATTTGAAAGAGTTCAAATAAATTTAATATGAATTGGATTCATATTAATTTTAATAAAATCCCTAAGATTAAATATGTGATATTTAATTGGGTAATTAATTAATTATGGAATTATTTATTTATTTATTAATTAGAGACCTTTTCCTATTAGGAAAGAAAATATTTGAAAGAGTTCAAATAAATTTAATATGAATTGGATTCATATTAATTTTAATAAAATCTCTAAGATTAAATATGTGATATTTAATTGGGTAATTAATTATTGTGGAATTGATTAATTATTTATTAAAATTAGATATTGTTCAGATAATAGATTTGATCTTATTCCTAGACCTTTTCTTGCCTTTACCTATATATAGGACCCTTGGGGTGGGGTGAAAGACATCCCATTGTCTCTCATTCTCTCAGAGATTTCTCCCAAAAGACTCCCACAAGTCTCCTGCTTCAAGAAGTCTTAGAGATATACCGGTGTAGCCGATTGGTGGTGCTCGCACAGGAGGGTTGCTACGTTTTCATTCTTATTGGCAAGAAAAGGCAAATTGATCAAGACTTTCTACAAAAGTAAGTTTTCTATGAAATCCTTGATCACTAGGATCAATCTAGTTGATTTTTAAGCATGCTTATAGCCTATGTACAGCCCATTAAATATAGATTTATTGTTGTAATTTTTTGCAAATCGTATTGGTATTTCAATTAGAATCTAAGACTCTGAGTAGGTTCGGTAATACTTTCCGCTACGTAGGGCTTTTATCCCTTCACCTAAGTAGTATCCTGTGGAGCTTTAGCCACAAATCCTGCTGCCTGGTGCATATATAGAGTTTCATTTAAATCACCATGGAGAAAGGTCGTCTTCACATCTAGCTGTTGCAATTCCATATCATAGGTAGTAACAAGTGACACAAGAACTCTTATAGATGAGTGTCTCACAACTGGAGAAAAAAATATCATCGTAATCAACACCTTGCTTATGAGTAAACCCCTTAGCCACCAGCTTTGCTTTATATCGGGTTGATTGTGAGGTGTTTGAGCTTTGTTTAATCTTGTACACCCATTTATAATCTATTGGCTTCTGATTTAAAGGCATCACCACCAATTCCCAAGTCTCATTTTTCAATAGAGACTTCATTTCCTCTTCCATAGCACTAATCCAGTGCTCACTGTCCTTAGATTTCAATTCTTCGGAATATGTCAACGATTCTGTATCGGACTATTGGAACTCTACTTGCAATGCATAGTGAACAAGATCTGCAAATGCATATCGAGCAAGTGGTTTAATTTCACTCCTCTATCTGTCACGAGCAAGCTTATAATTCTGCAAGTTTTTTGTTGAATTTGTATTGCTCTGGCTCTCTGTATGTGTTGTATCAGGTTGCAACGATGAGTCTTGTTGATTTTTAGTCACTTCAGTAATTTTAGATGAATCAAGACTCATTTCTATGTTTGGCTTTCCTTGACCACTAGAAGTTTCATCAGTAGACGTATCTTGCAGAAGAAAAGAACTCTCATAAAAAATGACATCTCTACTAATTATACACCTTTCCTCTCCTTTTCTCAGACACCATAAGCGATATCCTTTAGCTCCAAGAGGATATTCGAGGAAGAGACATTTTTTAGCTCTATGGTCAAGCTTTTCTTCTCTCGAGTGAGCATAAGCCATACGACCAAATACTCTCAAGTGGCGTAAATCAAGTAAATGACTAGTCCACTTCTCAATAAGAGTTTTAAAATTGATGGCAGAAGAATGACTTCTATTAACTAAATAGGTGGTTGTCATTAAGGCTTCCCCCCAAAACTTCTTTGGCATGTTTGCATTAGACAACAAACACCTAATTCTCTTCAATAAAGTTATGTTAATTCTTTCTGTCAAGTCGTTTTTTTGTGGCATGCCACTCACTATTAAATGTCTGTTTATTCCTTTTTTTACACAGTAGTCTTTGAATTCATTACTAAAAAATTCAAGCTCATTGTTTGTTTTCAACGTTTTAAGCCTCTTCTCAGTTTATTTTACAATGTAAGTCTTCCACTCAAATGTTTCATTCTTGGTTTTAAAAAGAAAAGTCAAAACCATTCTTGAATAATCATTTATCAAGGATAAGAAATATCTAGCACCTCCCATAGTTGGATGTTGTTCAAGCCCCCATAAATTAGCATGCACATACTCAAGAACTCTTTTAGAATAGTGTTTACCCTTACAAAAGCTAACTCTTGTGGTTTTACCGTAAATACAAAAATCACTATATTAAAACTTGGTATCCCTATTTATCTCTCCCAAGCATAAATAATTCTCAAGCATGCTATGAACTCAATATCCCTATCTAAATTCATTAACATGAAAGGCCTAAATTCTAATCCTTTTAACGATTTCTAAGATTATCCTAAATCTCCCGGTCTTAGGATTATCCTAGTTATGCAATTCAAGATCTAAACTAAACCCCCTCTCTCGAGCAAGATTTAGAGAACACATCCAATAATCCATGGTTGGTAAATTAAAGGCATTAAGCATAAAAATTGCATAAATGAGTTCAAAGTAGTCAATCATCCATAATTAAATCACATCCCCTGAAGGGTTACATCAATCCCTAAGAAAATAAGTTTAGCTACTCATACATGGCATTACGATGTAAGCTAAACATGAAAAAGCCATAAAAACAACTAAAGTAAGGGAAGAAAAGAGATAAAACACTAGAATCGTCGAAACCACACATCCCATCTCCACGAGCTAAGCCTTGAATCCCGCTCCTCCACTTTGCTTCAACTCCCACAAAAGGTCTCTAATCGAATTTAGGGCTAAAATTACACCAAAATGACCTCCCTCAATCTGTAGCAAATCACTTTCCTTTTATATTGATTCTATCGACAACGTCGAGACACTAGGGACAACAACTCGTCGCTGTCCCTTTTACCGCCAATCTTAGATATGGAAAATTGGTAGCATTGAGACGCCAAGGAGGTAGCGTCGAGACGTTATTTGATAACTCTCCAAAAGGGAGTTATTTAGGCCTTAGTTTTATAGTATTTTGTGTGTCTTTTGTGTTGAATATGGTTGCTTTTAGATGAATATTATATGTTTTAACCCATTTGGAAGAATGAATGCTTTGGAAGTTATTTTGTGCAGAATATATTGCAGAACGACTTGAGGGAGCAAAATTTGTGATCCAGCAAAGCAGGGAGCAAAACTACCACGTAAAAACTCGTTATCCATTTTAATAAACTGAAGTTAGTTGAGCTATTTTCGAAGTTAAGAAGCTGGGAGAGCCATCCACGTGTACAGATTGACCTAATTTGGGCTTGCCTTCATTTTATAAAAGGGAAGAGTCGTTTCAAGTCAAAGACATTCCATTTTTGGGAATGATCATTTCTCATTTCCATCATTAGGAGCCGAATAGAGGAGGAAAGATGGGAGACTTCAAGAAGATCATCAACTATGGATTTGACCAAGGGAATTAATCTTTTCTTGTAATTTCTCGTAGTTATGGATGTGCATGCTCAGATTGTAGTGTGTGTTATTTCGAACCTTATGAGCTAAATTTACTTAGGTGTTGGTTAGGAATCATGTAATTGTCGTGCTTAATTCTCTATGCAATATGTGTTGATTTGAACATCTTGATTAATTGTCCTGCATATTTATATTTTGTGTCCGCCTGGCCATCCGGTATGAATACCACTTCTTAGTTTCAAAGATGATTTGAGAAGTGTGTGACATTTAATCACACTAGATCATTGTGTATTGGTGAACGCCAGTGACTGAGTTAGGGATAACCAGTTGCCTAGTGCTTGATCGGTAGCACGCCATTGGAGTTGAAACACATTCCAAAAAATCCAGAGTTCCGAGAGGATCTTGCTAATAAGACTGCAACTGATCAATAATATTGTTAGAGCATCTTCAAAAGCAATTACTAAAATCCTGACCAACGCTTGTTTTCAATATGTCTGCTTTATTTGTTTACTTTCTGTTTTGTCATTATTTTTGCTTCAGCATTTTATCAAAATCAATCATTTTAACCACTTTTGAAACCATTAAAGAGTTATACAAAATAGATAAAGTGAGAGCTATTCAGCCCCGTGGATACGATAATTTACTTATCACTTGCTGCGGATTGTGTATGCTTGCACAATGTTCTAGAGTCTATTTTTACTATATTTTTACCCATTCTGGAAACCCAACACTATCTCTCGGGTTTGCACACTTAGTAAGCCTCCAATTTTTATTCCTTTTTATTTCCTTAGCCACTTTTAGCATCCCGAACACTCAATAATCTTCAATTTCTCTAATTTATTCCAAAACTCAAATTCCTAAAAAATAAACATTAAAGTGCATAATTTAGAAATATTCTACAGTGAGGAAGAGTGCAGTTGTAGGTCTTTAATGGAGTGACCCATAGTTAACTAATGTTGACTAACTTGGTTAATGAGTTTAGCCAATTAGTCTCGTATCGTTGGAGCTTCTGATATGTAGGTCCATTAGGTCCCACTGGTAGCTCCTAAAGAGACTTGAGGCAATTAAGTATAAATTGTAAATTGAAAGTGTTCAATTTATTTAGGGGAATCATATAATGTATATTGATACATTATAATATAAAGTTTATGAAACTTTATAATATAATTTCAAAATTAATTCTTGAGAGAAAATATTTGAAAGAGTTCAAATAATCAATATGAATTGGATTCATATTAATAATTTAATAAAATCCTTAAGATTAAATATATGATATTTAATTGGATAATTAATTAATTATTTATTAAATTAAATATGAATAAGATAATAGATTTGATCTTATTCATGACATTTTCCTACGAAAAAGTCTTGACCTTTTCCTATAAATAGGACTCCTAGGGTGGGGTGAAAGGCATCATATTCATTCTCCTACTCTCAGAGAATTCCCCTGAAGGCTCCCTCTAGACTCCCACCAGTCTCCTGCCTCTAGAAGTCTCAGAGTCATACTGGTGTAGCCATAGTGGTGGTGTTCGCAGTAGTTCGTGATTATTTCACAAGCAGTTGGTGAAATTAATCTGAGTCGTCAACGAGAGTAAGTAATTTGTGACTATATAAATTAGATTTAAATTTAATATTTTTGTATGCTTAGCCTTAATACAAATTTAGAATAGTTCTAAGATTATTGTCAATGTATTGGTATTTTAGATTAAACAAAATTAATTACGAATCGGTCCCAATCACACTTCCGCTTTACGGAATTACAGAATTCTAATCCTTCACCTAGGTCATCCTATTGAAACAGTAACCTAACTAGTTAACAGTGTTACATCTAGTGGTTTACTATTTCGTGGTTCGGTCTTATGCAAACTCATTGCATAGGATACCCCCGCTCACATGTCTCCTACATGGACGCCTTGGATCAATACGTTTGTATCGAATACAAAGCGGGACGTATCTCATAGTATTACCAGGATAAGATACCCAACTTTATCCCTGTACTATAGACATTTTAGGTTGTTACTTGAACATTGATCCCCGTATTTCCCCACATACTAGTTCAAGTTACATATAAACAACCTTGGATCTTAGTTTATTGGATTTGGGTCATATTATGCAATTTTAGACTTAAAATGACAATAACACTTTATTGCATAAACCTCAATAACACTTTATTGATACAAGTGTATAATTCATTAATATTCACTATCTACGAGTTTTAGGACATAAAACTCAACAAGAATATCACAAAACTATTAAATTTCAAGCCAACACAAGTAAAACTCAAGAATATCACAAAACTATTAAATTTCAAGCCAACACAAGTAAAACTCAACATAAAACATGTACTACCGATTAAGAGGTTAGAGTTTTGAATCTCCAACCCCACATAATTGAAAATGTTGGATTTTATGTCCTAAAACTCATAGTTTGTAATCCTTTTGTAATAAAGATGTTATTCAGTGAATTTTTTGTATAACCTAAATCAAATAGATAAACATCCTTGGTTATAATATAAAATACTCGAACTATATTTTGAATATGGACGTGGATCAAGTTCTAGTATATAACCTAAATGGTCTATAGTATAGGAATAAGGTTGGGTACCTTATCCTAGTGACACTATGAATGCGTCCTACTTTGCGAACAAGGCAAACGACGTGATCCTGGATCGTTCATGTAGAGACATGCGAGTGGGGGCATCATGTGTAAATGAGTTTGCGGAAGACCAAACCAAGAAATAAGTCACTCTTACTTTATAACAGCGTTTACTGATAAGACTGAATATTTCATACGATGACCTAAGTAACTCAACTTCAACCCTGAGCTAACTATGAACTCCTGTTTGTTCAGGATTATCCTTTGATATGCATGGGTGAGAGTGACCTAACATCGCCGACCCAATAAGCCTACCATTTTTGGGGATAAGACTGGATAGATAGCTGAGGACATAGTATTATTGCAAGAAGGAATTCACTCCTACCTATATTAGGGATAGCAGAAAGGTTGTTCCCTTAAGTGCTGACTCTGAGGCTTGAACAAGAGGCCTCACCCTCTCATTGGCCCAAGAGGCACTCTGTTTAGTGGTTGGACCATAAACGAATTGTTCATTAGAGGACCAATGGACTTAAGGAATCAAGAAGTGCTATAGGGGTATAACAGACTTGTGACCTAGCTATAGTTACGAACGACCTGTGAAGAGTTGGCTTACTAATCATGGTTATATCGAGTGGACAGAAATATATCTACAATGAGGAGAGTGCAACTACTAGGCTATAGTGGAGTGACCCGGTGGTTAACGAGGTTAAAAAAGTTTGGCCAGTTAAACCTCGAATTGTTGAAGCCTATGATTTGTAGGTCCATTAGGTCCCCTTGCTAGCTTAAGGAATAAACTTTGAAACAGTATGATGAAAAGAATTAGAATTGTTCAAATTCGGTTTAGGGACAATATCGGTCGTATTGGATATTACCAACACGTTGGTTTTTTATTAAACATAATTTTGAGATTTAAATGTGATTTAAATATTGAGCACGTGAATAAGGATTCATGGTTGAGAAATTTCATTTTGAAAATGATCGGGATTGGTTGCAAATATTAATTTAATGTTGATAGTAAATTAATATATAATTATATAATTGATTATTTAATTAATAATTATTTTAAATTAATTATGAATTAATTTTAAAATGAATTTCAAATTATTAAATAAAATCAATTGACTAAAATTGATTTTCTTTTGAATTAATAAATTAAAAAAGAAAACCAATTTTAGGAGGTGGGGTGCATGGTGACTAAACCCATGCACTCCTCAATTAGCCAACAAATCCCAGGATTAATTTGTTGTCAAATTTAGGGGCTTCCTATCATTTCCTTTATCTATCAGTAAATGGATGAAATTCACTCGTTAGAATCAATATACGGAACTACGTAAAATAAGGCGCTGCATCTGAAATCGTTCGTTCACTCGAAAGTCCTCTCTCTACGCTAAAACGCTAAATCATTTTGGCTCTTTCACACAGGAATTTTAGTGAATAAGGAAGTTCCTTCTCGGTTTCGCATGCCAATTGGCAACTGCTCTATTTCGTATCATCCCACCCATACCTATACGCTATTTCACCAACGATCATCTAATTCCTGAAAAAGGCAGACCCACGACTGTTCTGGCACATACCTTAAGAACCTAACCATGCACCGAAATAGGATGACCTAACAATAAGTAAGGACAGGTCTGACTTTTCCTTAAGTCCGTATAGATTCCTCTTTAAATGAAGGTGGAATTGCTGAAGAAATTGAGAGCTCTTCCATGGTGTTATGCTGCCAAATCTCTTTCTCAAACTCATAAGCTCAAAACCTCTCAAAGCTTGAAACCCAAACACTTTTCCTTCCAATTCCCGTCACTAGAGGATCCCACAATCCGTTCCAAAGGTCTGATAATAGCAAGGAAGATCTTGTGGTAGTTCGTGATCAATTGGTGAGGAAAAACAACACAACAATCCGTTCAATTTTGAGCTACAAGAGGTTGGTACTCAAAGCTCTGTGTTTTTCCTTTTATGTACAACATGCTTTGTATGATCAAATTGAAGTTATTATGTGTCTCAGTTCCAAAATTGCTTCTGCATATTATATTAACACCTTGAGGAAAAAAAACCAAAATTTTAAAATTCTATTATTAATTAGAATTAAAAGTAAAGTTTTATAAATTCTAGGTTCAATTACAAGTTTAGTCCCTTAACTTTTAGGATTGTGTCAATTTGGTCTCTGAACTTTAAAATTTTCAAATAGGTTCTCAAACTTTCAATTTTGCGTCAAATAGATCCCTGAACGTTAAAAAATATCCAAAGACTCTTAAACTTTCACTTTTGAATCTAATAGGCCCATAAACTTTCAATTTTGGTCTCTGAACTTTAAAATTTTCAAATAGGTCCTCAAACTTTCAATTTTGTGTCAAATAGATCCCCGAACTTTAAAAAATATCCAATAGACTCTTAAACTTTCACTTTTGAATCTAATAGGCCCATCAACTTTCAATTTTGTGCCTAATAAGTCCCTAACCTATTTGACATTTTTTAAAATTCACAAAACCTACTAGATAAAAAATTGAAAGTTTATGATTTCATTAGGCATAAAGTTCAATTTTATATCTAGTAGATTGGTTAATTCGAATATGTCAAGAACCTATTAACACACGAAATTGAAAGCTTAGAAACCAATTAGATATATTTAAAGTTTAGGGACATATTAGACACAAAATTGAAAGTTCAGGAACCTATTAGACATTTTTCAAAGTTTAGAGACCAAATTGAGACAATCTTAAAAGTTCAGGGACTAAGCTTGTAATTTAACTTAATTTTTAAAATTATTTTTTTTTAAAATAAGTTAACAAAACTTTTTGTAATCAGTATTTTCATATTAACTTTTCCATTCGTGTCCTTTGTCAATTTCATAAATACATTTAAATTAGGGAAAAGTACATAGATAGCCCAAATTTGGACCCTATATTTCATAAATGTCCAAGTTTCCCATTTTTTTACAAAAAATGCCTAATGATCCAACTTTTTTTCATAAAAATCATGGTCCTTTTACGATTCAGCCCTCACATCCACTACTAACCATTTTAAAAAAATAAAATAAATAAAATAAAACCAACAAAAGGAAACACAAACCCAATTTTTCAAAAAAAAAAATCCCTAAAACCACTCACTATTTTTCCCAATTCAGTTTCTTCCTCCCTTCATTCCTCCCTCATGATCTTTCTCTCTCATGGTCTCTCGACCTCTCTTTCCCTCTTCATCTCCGATCCTTTTCTTGCCGCCGACGAGCAGCCACCACTGGAAGCGCCACCGTCGTCCAACTATCGCCATTGCAAACTCGAATAAGCAGCACCCATGCATCAATGGATACCACCAGCCCAGTTATTGCCCTAAAATTTTCGTTGTTTTTTCGTGGGTATCGTTGAATTTCATCACTGTCGTGGTATATTTAATATATACATATGTATATATTATTTAAAAAATAAGGTTTTTTTTTATAGTTATATACATGCTTTTTTTTTCCCAATATCTATATGTCTCCTAAATGCATTGGTATATTTAATATACATATATATATATATATATATATATATATATATATATATAATAAATATTGGCAAATAACTAAATATACAAGTGTATATTTAATACTATAGTAATGAGACAAGAAAAAAACAAGGTATACATGGCTACAATAATGAGTAAAAAAAGGAAAACTTATGTATATAGTTTATATAAGCTGGTATATATGAAGTTATATATGAATATAAATGTTTTTCTGTAAAATGCAAAAATCTAAAAAAAAAGTACGTAGACTATGGGACATATATACTAAACTATTATATATTGAATATTAACCAGAATATATAATAATCAATGCAATATATGCGTAGATTATAAACGGTATATTACTGAGAATATATATATATATAAAATAACCGAAATAGTTATGTCAGTAAAATAAATATTAATCGAAATATATACATATTTTTTAGATATTCCAGCGAATATGTTATATATACTGTTGTCTGGAAGAAAAAAATGGGAAGAAAAAAATCGATTAGCTTTTGTTCGGTTAATGAAGAAAATAGAAAACTGTTGCCACGAAGAAAAAAACATGAAGGAATAAATCGATAAAGAAGGAAAAAAAAGAGAAAAAGAAATGGATACTGAATATTAAAGAAAAAAAGGGAGAGAAAATACGTTGGAATCATTATGACAAGAAATCAAATCTTATAAAAGGAAAAAAAAAAAAAGTAAGTTCTTTACATGTCAGTAGTTGAATGAAATAAAAGGAAAATACGTTGGAATCATTATGGCAAAAAATCAAATTTCAAGAATCATATTTTCAAAATATTAAGGATTTAGTTAAGATAATATCTTATAAAATCTTATAAAATATGACAAGAAGGGTAAAATGATAAGGAAAAAATGCTGGAAACCTAATCTTGTAAAACTATGGACATTTATGAAAATATGTATATAAAACAACCTATCTACCAAAATTTCTCTTTAAATTATTAACTTTGATGTATATATATACTTTGTTTTTAAAAATGGTTTAGCTATTAAAATTATATATATATACATATATATATATATTTATTTATTTATTTATTGAAATTTCATCATTAGTTATTATTAAAATAAAAAAGAGTTTTAAATTTTCATAAAAAAAAAAGGTAAGATTATAGTACATTTATAAATTTGCTCCGCTAAATATTTGGCTTTCTAAAACAGATGTTTTACCCCATAACCGCTAGAGCAAACTGATCAAATCCAATATGAAATTTTATCCTACAAAATCAAGTTGAGGTGTTTATAAACCTTATAAAACATTCTAAAACACAAACATATCCTTTAAGTTGCCACCACCTAAAAAGTTGCATATCATAAACTTTGAACATCAAGCTATCAAGCTACCATATTAGTAACCTCACCTAAACGTTAGAATGTAAAATCCCCACCTCCAATCTTTGTTTAATTTGAAAAACAAAAAATTATAAACTTTAACGATATGTCCTTATTACTAAGTAAGTTTTTTAAACATCAACCTAAGTATAACTCAATTGATTGGAATATATTGTCAAAGTGAACCTAGTTCAACACTAATTGACATGTACCCTCAAAGGTCAAAGGTTCAAATCCTCCCTCCCAATAATCGTTGTAGTAAAAAAAAAATGATTAAAATATACTCTCGACTAAGTGGCATACGAAACTACACCAAACATGTTAGACTAAACTACACCAAACATGTTAGACCTCAACCAAAGGAAAAAATCGTTTAACTTCTAACATTAAAGAACCCACCTCGCACGAGATCAACAATCACGATGGGGAAAACATTGAATAATTGATCGTCCTGAAAAGCTTATTGCAACCGTCCGTAAGAGAATACAAATGCGAAAGAATTTCTTCAGTCGGCATAAAATTTTCCCGTATATATGAAGAAAAAAAAAAGAAAAAAGAAAAGAAGAAGGAAGAAGTGAGAGAAAAGAAAAGAAAGAGAAGCGAGAGACAAAAGAAATCCTACGTTAACTTGGTTCTGGTGGGATCAACTTCAAGCTTCGCATCCATTCACAGAAACTGGGATCATCGAAATGAATAAAACTACTTTTCAGCTTTGTCCGTTGCTCTGTGGACAATGTTCTAAGTTGGGGAAATCTGGCCTCCTGCAGCAATCAAATTAATAATCTGTTAGCATCAGATCCAACGACCCCAGTTCAATCGCTCGGGGAAAGAAAACCAAACTTCCTCAATTATTTAATTGCAATGAAAAACGACCCTTCACAATGAGGTGAGGTATGGCATTCTCCCAATATTTACAAGTCAGAACAGATCATCAGGATTCATGAAAAATGGGTTATCTTCTTTCTTACTCACCTGTTCGTAAGGAGGGTCCTTGTGTGCTGGTATCAGCCGAGAAACAAAATACCGAGCCTGAGAGCTTCCCTCCTGCTTCAAATTAAATAGGTTTATCGTTATTGCAGAAAGCCTTTTGAAGAGAGAGAGAGAAACAATAACCTTTTCATTAAGGGAGATGGAGAAATTGTAAAAAAGAGATCTCCAGGAAAGAGCAAAACTTTTTCATTAAGTCAGAGAAATTGAAAATTAAAAAGCACGAGGAGAGACACAGCATCTATAACGACACAAACCTTGAATGCAAGAATCCTGGGAGCCGGAAACCTTGATTCAGTAAGCTCTTCTGCTAGTGTTCTGCAAGCTGCTAAAGCAGCTGCACTTTTCCCTTCTTCAGCTGCAAGCTCAGCACCCTAAGTACACCAATAAAAGAAACGTAAATAAGTCCAACTATAAAAAGGGACAAAAAGGAAAGCGAATTAGAGGATAAATATTTGAATGACAAAAAGATTTAGAACATTTTAAGGCCATGGTATAGAAGAATCAAAATAAGGTTAAATTATAAAAAATACCCATGAACTATAGAGTTAGTTTCAATTATACCTTCAAACTTTGAAAAGTTTCATTTTAACCCTCAAGTTTGAAATTTGTTTCAAAACGACCATGGAAGGCTTTTATAGTTAAATTCATGGATGGAAAATGATGTGTCATGTGTTGCTTGTGTAAATAAATTTGAACACATACGTGGAAAAATACAAAGACACATTGTTGCTATGAAAAATTGGAAGAATTTGGGGATTATTAGGGAAAAAAATTCATAAACGAAAAGAGTACAAAATTGAGGGTGTGAAGTTGAAAGGAGGAAGACAATGGAGGGTCATAAATTTGGGGCATATTCATTTTTTGTCCATGAATTTAACGACAAAAGCGTACAAGGGTTGTTTTGAAACAAATTTCAAACTTCAAAGGTTAAAGTGAAACTTTTCGAAGTCTAGAGTATAATTAAGACCAACCCCATAGCTTAGTGGTATTTTTAATAATTTAACCTAAAAATAATCAAACATAGATTAGAGAGCAAGCGAAGGGAGGAAACTGCTAACCTCACTATGTGCCTGTTCATCTGATATTTAGGAGTTCATTTAATGTACTTTCTAGAAACTATTTTCATAAAATATATATATATATATATTATTATTGTTGGAAACTATCTTGTATTGTTCATCTTCATCAGTATCCAATTGTTTTTCATCTTCCTTAATTTAAAGATGATATAAATTTAAGTCACAATACATTTCAAAAGTAATATGTATCCTAGTAAATAAAAAGTAGCTTCTATTTGCTAAAAAAAAAAAAAAGTAGCTTCTAAATATACAAGAAAAAACTTCAAAACAAAATGACGTATCTATTCTGCTACATTTTAGTTTTTGTTATAGGATTCTCAGAAAAAGACTAAGTTATGAACGAGTTTACTGAATACAAAATTTGCCTTTTTGTTTTCAACTATTTTTCTGTTTACTAAAAACTCTGCTCAAATCATAAGCCACTGAAAGGTTTTCCAAGTAAAGAAAAACCTTTCACATAGCACTTGATTTTCAAAACCAAAATGCCAAAGGTAGCATTCCTAGCAAGAAATTAAAGATGATGCCACTGTAATGTCTGAGGGCACAAATTAAACAAGAAGGACGCTGAAAATAAAAATAAACTGCCAAAAGATGGTATAGTAAGTTGTTGCTTACCAACCAAATGAAGACATCTGTTCCATGGTCAAGAACAACAGCAGCATCTGACTGCATAGCCAGGTCATATGCTGGAAGCTCTTCAAAAGTACCCCCTTCCCGGTGCATTAGACAGCGAGGTGCTACCATACGGAGGGAAAGGTCGAAGGATGCATTCAAAAACAAGCTTCTCAATACAGATCTTTCATCTTCATGACCAACAATGCTTCCAAGGAGAGGGCCTCTTCTCAAATGGAACAGAGGCTCCGGCATTGAAGACAGTTCCTTTGGAAACCGATAAATCTTTGACTTTGGTGCCAGGGTCCCAAATTTCAAAGCAATATCTTTTACTCTTTCATCTATTGTAGCCCGCATATCTATTGCATCAGACTGGCTTTTAGCTTGCAAGGCAGTCCTCTTGGCAATAAGGACTGCAGCTATTTCATCTTGAACACTTTCAAGATATTCTGATAAGCTATCAACAGTAGGCAATCTAATAGTAATTACTCTTGATATGTCAGCTTGATAAACATTTGAATATTGTACAACAAACTGGAAAAATACAAAATCACTCTTTATGTCTCTCTTAGTCTCCATGGAGAGTGAGAAGCTTTGGGCTTCTTCTACACTTAGCATTTGAATGTAAAGAGAGGTGTCATTTTTGAAGGTTTCATGTGTATCCATATGCGCCTCTTCACCTGGACCAACAACTTGGGTGATTAGAATGTCATCAGAACAGCGTACTTCTAATAAACCATGAGAACCTGCAGCCCGAGCAGATGCCCTCTGCAAGTTTACACCAAAGGCCTCCCCGAAGTCATCATGAAGAACCAAAACACCACCAGAAGCTTTTGCAAGAGGCTGCAAGATAGGAACTCTTACAGGGCACGTTCCAGCACATAGAATATCAACCACTGTATTTTGTTGATGAGCCTCACGACCAAGATGCTCCATCCAATTTAAAGCAGACTTTTCCATGTGCAGGTAATTTGGGTGACTGACAGAATGGGGTACTGATCCAGGGCCATATGTATTAGGTCCACCAGCGCACACAATAATTCTACTATTACCTCCTGACCTTCTAACCACTCCTCGAGACACTTCTGCTGAAGGTCCTTGGATTATGGCAAGAGCAACTTCAACTGCAGCACCAAGGCACCTATCTCTAGAGGCTTCTGGAATGCTTGATTTATAAGGCCTCAGTGATGAAAATATTGTATGTGCTACAGGGAGCGAGGCGTGCATTGGTGATAAATATATCCCTGTTCCATAAATTAATGCTTTCAAAGACTCTGGAGTTGGTGCTTTATCACCAGGAAGCACATCAGCAGAGGCAACAGATTCTTCTGAAAAATCATATACAGATACAGTACGGCCATATAATATAATTCCAATTCTTGTTGTAGGGGAAACTGAATCAATAAAAGCATGCAAGGAGCTCTGGAGATGCTGCAGATGTGGCTCATCTAAAGACTCGTCAATAACCAGAACAATGGGTGCAGACGTTCTTGAATCAGAAGCTGGAATTAATCCTGGTCTCCGGTTCCCAGTTCTGACATAATCAACCATAGATGATGACAGTTCTGGAAAATGACAAAGATCTTCTTTGCTTGGTGCTACGTATTCACCCTCGCTTCCATTCAGCTTCCGACAAATTACACACTGCCACTGACCTGAACCAATTAAGATATTGCAGTATAGATTCGAATATGCTCCACAGCTTGGACAACGATGGGGCTCACGCTGTATTATTTGAGGACCTGATGAAATCTCCCTCCCAGGCGAAACCAATGCTCCAAAACCCAAACTGGGAACATTAGCATGTTTCTTCAGCTTCAGCACCTGTATCAAGGTTGAAGAAAAGAGTAGATTGCAAGAAAATTAATGGCAACTTAATTTTTGAAAAATAAAAGGTCATAACATGGCATTTGTTTTAAAAAAAATAGGGAAAAATACACTTTTGGTCCCTGAGGTTTGGGTTAAGTGACAGTTTGGTCCATGAGTTTTCAAACTCAACAAAAATACACCTGAGGTTTGAGATAAGGAGCACTTTGGTCCCTGTCGTCTATTTTTCTGTTAAATACTAACGGTGGCTGACGTGGCACTATTATTTTAATAAAAAAAATTGTTTTTTTATTTTAAAATAAAAACAAATAAAAATAAATAAAAAATAATAAAAATATTATTATTTTAATTATTTTTAAAACTCAACCCTCAATCATCTTCTTCATCCTCTTCCCTCAACACCTCCATCTTCTTCTTTCAAACCTCCGATGGCCGCGCCGCCCACATGCTGTCGCAGGCAGCCGCCGGCGAGCGTTTTTTTCTTTTTTTTCTTTTTCTTTCTTCATTCTTCTTCTCTTCTTTCTCTCCTTCCTTCCTCAAAGTTTCAGCAGCTTTTTTTTTTTAAATGAAAGAGAAAGGAGGAGGGAGGAGTCACTCCCTCCTCCGTGTTCCGGTGCCGGAACGGAGGGAGGAGGTCCCTCCCTCCCTCCCCGTTACACAAAAAAAAGTTGCTGAAACTTTGAGGAAGGAGAGGAAGAAGAGAAGAAGAAGAGAAGAAGAAGGAAGAAAGAAAGAAAAAGAAAAAAAAAAATTATGTCGACGCCGGCGAGCGACGGCCGATGGCTACCGGGGACGACATGTGGGCGACGCGACCATTGGAGGTTTGAAGAAGAAGATGGAGGGGTTGAGGGAAGAGGATGAAGAAGATGATTGAGGGTTGAGTTTTAAATAATTAAAATAATAATATTTTTATTATTTTTTATTTGTTTTTATTTTAAAATAAAAAAAAAAACAATTTTTTTTTATTAAAATAATAGTTCCACGTGAGCCACCGTTAGTATTTAACAGAAAAATAGACGGCAGGGACCAAAGTGCTCCTTATCTCAAACCTCAGGGGTATTTTTGTTGAGTTTGAAAACTCAGAGACCAAACTGTCACTTAACCCAAACCTCAAGGACCAAAAGTGTATTTTTCCAAAAAAAAAATATATATAGTCATTGAATCAACTGAGATTAGCCATTCCAACGAGAGTGAACAGTTAGACCAGACTTTTAACATTCATGATAACAAAGCAGGAAAAAAGAAAAAGTAATACCTTCTGAGAAGAAAATAGAACATATGGCGATTCCCCCAGAGGCATTGAGTCCTCTGAAACATCAGATATCTGGTGTTGCAACCCGGCCGATGCATTAAAAAAATGTGGAGGTGTGGAAGCTGGTAAGGAAGAACCAGAAGAGAAGACAATTGGCTGAGGAGATGCCGGTGAAGTACGAAAGGGGACAGCAGCAGGCCTGATGGGAGAAGTAAAAACAGGAGGTCCGGGGGGAGTACTCAAATGAGGAATGGGACTGACAGTTTTAATTCCATTCGCTGGTGAGGGTGCGGCTGGCGTTTTGATGGAAGGAGATGGCATCTGATCCTGTTGGAATTTTGGAGGAAATCTGGATGGTCCTGTCGAGATTAAGGGCGGAGGCATTGGATTTGTCTCAGAGCTAGGTGCTGGGGTGTCGGGTGGCCGGGCCGGGAGAGTGGCAGAGAATCCAGGGGAAGTCTGCGGTGTATAGGCCATTTGGGAGTAGAGAACTACAAAAACAAACGGGAAGAAAGAATCAAGAATTGACTGCAATCAAAACTGGCCCTGCATTTACTCTACAACAAGGAAAGCCAAAAACAGTAAAAAAAGAGAAGAAAACCAAAACTAAACCACACTAACATAAACCTTATCTTGAGAAAATCACACCGAAGATTGTGTATTACTGAAGGCTTGTTCAATTAACCAAGTTATACAAGATCATCAACACATATGAATTAGCAGGTAAAATAACTGGTTACCTTTTTGTTTGAGAACATGATAGATACCTCTTCCTTGCATTTTCCTATATAATTCCTAGCTTCCATTGTCCAATTGGAAGTTGACACTAAACACGAAGTTTCTAAGAGAGGGAAAAGTAAGAGCGGGATGAAAAGCACATGCACAAGATCTAGAAAGCTAGATTTACACCAATAATGAAATAACAGAGTGGAAAATTTGAATAAAAAGAAACCAAAAATTTTTCAATAAGAAATGCAAGACTGGGAGGAGATTTGGAAAATAGAAATCTAACAAGAAAAATGTAAATCTAAATCCCTCGGTAATAAATCGAACAAGGCATAAATTTTAACCAAACTCAGTTTGAAAATGAAAATAGATCAAACAAGGCATAACTTTTAACCTGCTATTACTCAATGGAGATATGCCAATCCATGTGCAATACCAGTGGCTATATTATGGCGGACTTTCCATGTAAGAGCTAGAGTTGGATTCATCTCATGAAACACATGGTAAATGCTCCATTTGGCTGGAACGTGTAAAGCAATAGACCATGATTTCCAAACCAAAAGTCTTCTAAATTGATCAAGTTTCAATGTTTGATGCTCTCAAGGGTTCAAATTTCTCTAACTATACTCTGGCTTCCCCCTTTACACCCTAAAAATGTAAGCTTCTTCACTGCAAAAGTTGGTGTAGGGATCTTGGATCTTTTGTTATTATCTTAACCGATTATGGTTAATTATTTTCTTTTAATCTGTTACTAGATTTTACCCTTGGTAAAACAGTTTTTGTAATCTTTTTCAGTTAGGTAGATTCTATTATGGATTTAGGTAACTTCCAGCCTATATATTCTGCTGGTTTGTTTCTTTGAGGAAGGATAAAATCTCGAGGTATTTTCTTAAAGATTTGAGTACATCAAATTGGTATCAGAGCGCCCGAATCCAAGGCCGGTTCAAATTGGATTTTTACCTTATGGAAGCAGGAGCTTCTTCGACTTCACAACAGGCTTATGATCGACGCTTGCAGTCGGACGAGGCATCAGTGGAAGAAATCAAGAAAGGATTAATTAATGTTCAACAAGCTGTGGGACAGATCTCTCAACAATTGAGTCTTCTAACTACCCATCAACAAGAATTTGGAGACAATAGGAATACAACCAACGTTGGAAATCATCAAGAAATTCAAGAAAGGGTTGCGGTAGGTGCAAGAACTCGAGTAGAAGTAAGAGAAAATGTTGCTGCCCCCCCCCCCCCCCCCCCAAAGAAGACCAGCTCATCATGATTTGGGAAGGCTTCCCGAAGCCTTAATGCCTGGTTTTATGATGCAAGACTCTGAATCTTCAGGTGAGGATGGAAATTTTAATGTTGTCTTTCAAGGACAACAGCCAAGAGTTCCAAGAAGAAATCAAGAAGGTGTGTATGATAATGAAAATTCAGAATTTCGTATGAAGGTGGATCTACCGACTTTTAATGGAAGAATGGATGTTGAGAAATTTTTAGATTGGGTGAAAAATGTGGAAAGTTTTTTTGAATATGCAAATACTCCCGAACACAAGAAAGTAAAATTGGTTGCTTTCAAACTCCAAAGTGGGGCTTCAGCTTGGTGGGACCAATTACAAACTAATCGTCGATACTATGACAAGCAACCAATAAAGAATTGGCCTAAGATGCTACGGTTGATGAAAAAGCGATTTCTCCCTCTCAACTACCAACAAATTTTGTATGATCAATATCAACAGTGCAAACAAGGTATGCGTTCAATTCTTGACTACACAGAGGAGTTTCATCGACTAGGAGCCTAAAACAACTTACCAGAAACGGAACAACAACAAATCTCGAGGTTTGTAAATGGCCTATGTGATGAAATCAAGGAAGTGGTAAATTTGCATCCTTTAGTTTATCTTGCTGATGCCATCACATTGGCCACCAAAATTGAAAATAATGAGGAAGCAAAACCATTCAAGACCTATCTGAGAAGAAATACATGGGAAAGACAGCAACAACAATCAAGAAAGGTCTCGGGTGAAGCCAACAAAACATTTCTTCAAGGAGTATCTTCAACATCAAGATCACAAACAAAGAAGGAAGAAATTCCACATAAAAACTCCTATCCCAATAAAGGTGTGGAAGGTCCTCTAGTTAAAAGAAATACTAACCCTTATAATTGGCCTACTCTTGGTAAATGTTTTAGGTGTGGTCAACAAGGACATCTTTCAAATGAGTGCCCTCAACGTCGGGCATTAGCAATTCGAGAGTTGAATGATGAGGACTTGGAGGATCAACAATCTGAAGAAGATATTGAGGAAGAAGTTGTTGAAGCTGATGATGGTGAACAATTATCATGTGTTCTTCAACGGGTTCTTTTAACTCCAAAAACAGAAGTTCATCCACAACGTCACACACTTTTTCGAACTAGATGCACTATTAATGGGAAGGTTTGTCAAGTAATAATAGAGAGTGGGAGTAGTGAAAACATTGTGTCTAGGAAACTTATTACTGCCCTAAATCTTAAAACAGAACCCCACCCAAACCCCTACAAAGTTAGTTGGATAAAAAAAGGGGTGAAACAACTGTTAGTGAGATTTGCACCATTCCTTTATCCATAGGAAGTTCCTACCAGGACCAAATTGTTTGTGATGTTCTTGAAATGGATGCTTGCCACATTCTTTTAGGTAGGCCTTGGCAATATGACAATCAAACAATTCATAAAGGTCGAAATAACACTTATGAATTCATATGGATGGGTAAAAAGATTATACTTCTTCCTTTAGGAAAATCTGAGAACAAAAAACCTTTAAAGGAATCATCCATTTCAAAAAACCAACTTTTTACTGGTTGCTCTAACAAGTCTTTTGTGCAGGACATTGAACATCCCATTCTTGCCATTGTTGTTAAGGGTAGCAACACTGAGAGTGAAGATAAAACATACAGTCCTGAAATTCAAAACTTGTTGACTGAATTTACCACCCTCACAGAGACTCCTACTTCTTTGCCACCACTTAGAGATATTCAACACCAAATCGATCTTATTCCCGGCAGTACTTTACCCCACCTCCCTCATTATCGCATGAGTCCAAAAGAGTACCAGATTCTACATGAACAAATTGAAGAATTATTACTCAAAGGTCATATCCAACCAGGCCTTAGTCCTTGTGCAGTACCCGCCCTCCTTGCTCCTAAGAAAGATGGCACTTGGATATTATGTGTTGATAGTCGAGCTATCAACAAAATCACAATTAAGTATCGGTTTCCTATCCCTAGATTATCCGATCTTCTAGATCAATTGGGAGGGGCCTCTATTTTTTCCAAAATTGATTTGAGGAGCGGCTACCATCAGATTCGCATTAAGCCGGGAGATGAATGGAAAACAACATTCAAAACAAATGAAGGGCTATTCGAGTGGTTAGTCATGCCTTTTGGTCTAAGCAACGCACCAAGCACGTTTATGAGACTTATGAATCAGGTTTTACTTCCTTTCCTCAATAAATTTGTTGTAGTATACTTTGATAATATTTTACTTTTTAGTAAAACTCATACAGAGCATCTTAGTCATTTACATCAAATTTTCAGTATTCTAAAAGAACATGAACTTTTCATCAATTTGAAGAAATGTACTTTCATGTGTTCTGAAATTTATTTTTTGGGATTTCTAATTAGTAAAAAGGGAGTTGCTGTCGATCCTAGAAAAATTTCTGCTATTATTGATTGGCCAATACCTTTGGGGGTTCGTGATATTCAGTGTTTTTTAGGGCTTGCTTCATTCTATAGAAAATTTATAAAAAATTTCAGCACACTTGCTGCTCCATTAACAGAATGTTTGAAAAAAGGTAAGTTCATTTGGGGTGATTTACAATCAGAAAGTTTTAACACATTAAAGAATCATTTAAGTTCTGCCCCTGTACTTTGTCTCCCTGATTTTTCTAAACCATTTGAAGTTTTTGTTGATGCTTCGGGTATTGGAATTGGAGGTGTCTTGTCTCAGGCTAACCATCCTATTGAATATTTTAGTGAAAAGCTAAGTGAAGCACGACAAAAATGGAGCACTTATGAACAAGAATTGTATTCTCTAGTTCGTGCTTTGCGTCAATGGGAGCATTATCTTCTTGGGAAAGAATTTATCTTGTTAACGGATCATTTTTCTCTAAAGTTCTTGAATTCCCAGAAATCAATAAGTAGAATGCATGCTCGTTGGCTTCAATTTCTCCAACGATTTGATTTTGTTATTAAACATACAGCTGGTCATTTAAACAAAGTAGCAGAAGCCTTAAGCCGAAAAGGTGATACACTTTGCATCCCACATACATCACTTCGTGAATCTCTTATAAAGGAAATGCATGCTGGTGGGTTAGCTGGACATTTTGGTAGGGATAAAACTTATACTTTACTGTGTACTAAATTTTATTGGCCCCAACTAAAAAAAGACGTTATTAACTTTGTCAAACGTTGCTATATTTGTCAAACTTCTAAGGGTTCACGACAAAATACCGGTCTTTATTGTCCTTTACCTATTCCTAATTCTATTTGGGAAGACCTTTCAATGGATTTTATTTTAGGACTTCCACAAACTCAAAGGGTTTTGATTTTGTCTTGGTTGTAGTTGATCGTTTTAGCAAAATGTCCCATTTTCTACCGTGTAAAAAAACTAACGATGCTCTCAATATTGCTAACCTATTTTTTCGTGAGATTGTTAGATTACATGGTGTTCCTAAGACTATTGTCTCTGATAGGGACGTTAAATTTATGAGTTATTTTTGGAAATCTTTATGGAAGCGTTTTGGAACCGGACTCCTTTATAGTACAACTAGCCATCCTCAAACTGATGGACAAACTGAGGTAACCAATCAAACACTCGGAAATTTGATTCGATGCTTAAGTGGGGACAAACCTCGCCAATGGGATCTCTCTCTAGCTCAAGCCGAGTTTGCCTTCAATCACAGAGAAATCGTTCTACAGGGAAGTCACCATTTGAAATTGTTTACACTCGACTTCCTCGATTAACTTTGGGTTTATCTAACATTCCTTCTCCAATTGATATTAGTTCTGAGGCAGACTTGATGGCTGATCGGATTCAAGAACTTCACAATGAGGTGACTACACACTTGGAGGAAGCTAATGCTCGCTATAAGGAGGCTGCCGATGCCCATCGCCGAGCTCAAGAATTCAAGATTGGAGACTTAGTGATGGTCCATCTACGCAAATCTCGACTCCCTGTTGGTCTTCATTCTAAACTTACCAACAAGAAATTAGGCTCGTTTGCTATTTTGGAAAGGATTGGAGCAAATGCTTATCGAGTGGACCTTCCATCTTCACTTCGAATCAGTCCAACGTTCAATGTTTCTGATATTTACCCTTTTCACGCTCTAGATGACTTCTTTTTGGCTCCCTAACTCGAGGACGAGTTCTTTTTTGGGAAGGAAGGAATTGGTGTAAGGATCTTGGATCTTTTGTTATTATCTTAACCGATTATGGTTAATTATTTTCTTTTAATCTGTTACTAGATTTTACCCTTGGTAAAACAGTTTTTGTAATCTTTTTCAGTTAGGTAGATTCTGTTATGGATTTAGGTAACTTCCAGCCTATATATTCTGCTGGTTTGTTTCTTTGAGGAAGGATAAAATCTCGAGGTATTTTCTTAAAGATTTGAGTACATCAAAAGTTCTATTTGAATCCAACAAAGCCTTATAAACAATTCCATGTGCTCCTCTCCCAATGACGAAATGCTCATCTAGATTATCAGTCGCCTCCATTATCTTGTCAAGCAAGAAAGTTGTTCCTACTTGAGTAGAGGCCTCACTGTTTTGCTTGTTTGTTCTACTATAAACGAACTTATAAACCAATCAAATAAGCAAAAGAAATAAAAAGTAAGGATCCGAGAGCTATCATTGCAATTTGTACATTGCTAAGACAAAAACGACCATGAGAGCTTGAATGGGTAGCACAAGGTTTGATACTGCTACTTCTATCGCAACTTAAGCTATCTAGATCATCACAACTGATGCATAGAGCCCAGAATTACCTAAAAACGATGAGGGGCGAGAATTCAGTAACTTCATTAATGTCTGGGGAACAGGACCTTTGAAAAAATTATTTGAAATGTTAAGCACAACTAACGATGAACTAAATTCACCAAGAAGGCAAGAACTCTTAAACTTCCATTCAAATTATTGTGAGATATATCAAACTTCTTTAGCATGGTCAGACTCTAACTCAGGAGATAGTTGGCCAGTTAACCCATTGTTACTGAGATTCAAGGAATAAAACAGATTCTTCAATGCTCCAATAGATGGAGGGATTTCACCTCCAAACAAATTGCCACCAAGATCTAGCAGTTAAAGGCTTTCAAGTTCTGATAATACATTTGGGATGCCTCCAATAAATTGATTCTCTTTTAATATTAAGGTGGACATAACCTTCCAGCTCGCCAAACTATAAGGTATAGAACCATTCAATAAATTGAATCCTACGTCAAACTCATCTATTTTATTACAACTTGGTAAGGAAGATGGCAAAGGTCCTTTCAAGAAGTTGTGAGATAAGCTCAAACTTTGAAGATTCATAAGATTTCCCTACTCGTTAGGTTTAAGACGTGTGGATCTTGGATTCCTTTTTCAAAAGAGCAGCAAACTTAAGAAGAGTAGGTATTCCTTGCCCTGCAGTATTTTGCACTACAATGTTTAGCCTTCACCCTACAATTTTTTTCTCACCAATTAAGACTAGACATTCTTCCCTTCGACGTTTCAGATTTTTTTTTTTTTTAAATTACATTCGAGAAATGATGTTGTATGCTCAAAAGAATTCAATTAAACACATAAACTGATCTATTTCATCTGAAGGTAACCTTTCCATCTGGTTTTCAATTTAAATCTTAATTTCCACAAAAAGAAGTTGAAGTACAAATACCATTGGAGCTTTAGCTCAATTAATCACATGTCAAAGCTCTTCTCAGTTCCACTCACCTCAGCAAGATCACTGGGGGCATAAACTCGAGGAAGATGATGGCACAGAGAGTGTAGATGATCCCTGGAATGTAATCGAGTGGAGTCAAAATCAAACACAGACAAAATTCCACCTACAATTAAACCAATTCAACACAAAAATTAGAACAAAATGGAAACCAAAACCTAATTCTGATGCCGCTTTAGATCAGATTGCCGGCAAAACTAGCATTGTTCGTTCAGCTAATTTAGGTCACTAGAAGTTCAGATTGGGGGAAATTAGAGGGAGAGATGGAAGAAGAATGAAGATTACCGTGCAACAGTCGAAATTGAGGCAAGCTCCAAGGGGTGAATGGCTGACGGCGGACTGCGAACTGTTGATCACGATCGACGAACGACCGAGGACGAACGAAAAGGGTGAGTGTTCTGACCTTCTGACCTGGCGTGTTTTCACCTATGGAAATAAAAAAATAAATAAAAAAATAGAAAAAAAAAAGGAGAGATTAAATTGTAAAAAATACTCTTCAACTAATGAGCTTCGTTTTAAAGATATCCTTCCATTTTAAAAAGTTTCAAAAATACCTATCAACTTTGAAAAATATTTAAAAAATACTGGTACCGTTAATTTTTGATAAAAACCGTTAAAGTTTGAGTTTCATTAATACCCTTGAACTTAAAAAAAAATACTAAATGAAAGTGTTAATATCTGAAATGCGGAAACAATTTTGGATCTTAGGCACATAATAAGCTCAATTTGATCATTCATTGCATGCTGTTCAGGAGATGAAAACACATAAATAGTTTACCAACATCTTTTCAATGGAGAAATTGGTTGGATTCCCTTGTTGTTTTTCTTCACCAATCAATCACGAGCCACCACTGGAACTTCCTTGATATCCTCAAGCCTTTGGAACGAATTGTGGGATCCTCAAGTGATGGAATTTGAAGAGAAAAGCTTGAAGATCGAGCATATAGAGGTGGGTTGGGTGAGTATCAATTTTGGCAGCAATTCACTAGTGTTAGACCATTTAGGTTATATACTCAAACTTGATCCCTGCCTATATCCATGATATAGTTCGAGTATTTCATATTATAACCATGGATGTTTCTATTGGATTTAAGATATAAAATAAACAATTTCACTAAATAGCATATTTTTATAAAAGGATAACAAAACATGAGTTATAGGACATAAACCCCAACACAGACGACCAAACTAGGTTGCGCCACGTGTCCAGCTGACTCGCCCACTGACTCGGTTATGAGGAACGAACTCGCCCACGACTCGGTTACGTGGAACGGACGCGCCCATGACTCGGTTTTGTGTTGGACTCAGGGTTGTTAACGAAAAATAAATAAGGTAAAAGAAAAATATAAAAGAAAGATTTTTGCCCAAAACTACTTTATTACAGGCGAGCGCGGTTACCCAAACTCGCCCGTCCGATCGACAAACGACGCACGCGTGTGGGAAAAAATCTTAGTACCACCTCTAACTACTTTTATAAGACTAGGGAAGAGTGATTGTATAAAAACAATCTTCCCAACCACAAAACTTTCCATGTTGCATGGGTTCCTTGGTCCGTGAGGAAAATTCCCTGGCAAATAGGCAAAAAAAATCTTAAGTCATTCCTTAACCGTGGTTGCATGGTGTTTAATTGCCTAAGGATCTCATGCTCACATGCAATAGATGCAACAATGTTTCGCAACGTAAACGTTCGAAGATTATGTGCTTTGTTCTTCACCATTGGGTACCTACTCAACTCGTATGCGGAACCCATTTTTCTCATCGGCCATAGACAAGAATGGAGGAGGCCAACAAATTTTCACAATAGACAGGTTTTACCCCTAGATTCATATCAATGGTTGGATGGCGTCAAACTGTTAGAGAATATCATTAACAGAGGAGGTTCGATAAGTGCACAAAGAGTACAAGGTGTCAAAACATAAGATATGATAGAATAAGGTTGAATACCAAGGACTTGACTATTCCACAATATGTTCACGTTTTGTATATATCTATACTATATTATTGTGAACTTTTTTTTTTTGACAATATGTGGGGTGGGGGAATCAAACCACAAACCACGTGGTTAACAGTACAACTTTGTGCCAGTTGAGCTATGTTCTTGTTAGCATATTATTGTGAACTTTCTTTCATTCATTTGTCTGATTGTTTACATTGATGAAAATAATACAATATTGAAATTTAGTAATAATAATCATCTATATGATCGTCTATTCCATATTCAATCGTCTAATCGATTGTCTATTACAACGTCAAAACGATCGACTATCCATCGCCCATACAACCACATTCTCCACTGTCTATTGCATCATCAAAGGAGACTTTATTCCATTTTTTATACCATAGCCCACTCCATTGTCCACATTACATCGTCTAAGGAGACATTTATTCCATTGGATCATCTATGTGAATAATAAGATTATGTATTCCTCTGTTTTTCATAATTAGATGAACTTTTTGAGGTCTACATGCTAATAGTTTGTTTGACTCTTTTCCCCAACAACAACCATTGTCCCTCGAAGATCGAGAAGAGAGAAAAGAAAATGAAAATGAAAAGGACAAGAAGAGAGTCGTGGGATGAAAAAGGAAATGGAGAATTAAAAGATGAGAGAGGAGAGAGAAATCTTAGGTATTTCATGTTTTTGAGCCCAGAGATAAAACGGAATTTCACACCTCAAAAATATTTTTTCAAATAAAAACTAGGTTTCCAAAAATCAGGTCATTTCTGATAAAGTTTTTAGATTTGGATTGTCATTGGTGGTCTTCAATCAACAAGAATAACTGAAAACAGCCAAAGTCTCTTCATTTTTTAACCTCAGTCCAAAAGATCAGTACACACTACATTGCACCTATCTTCTCCATCTAACTCAGACCTACATTTGTGTTAAGCCCGTCCAAGCTCAAACGTTAAAACGCAGATAACCAAATCAAATTCACGGATCTCGTATTTCTTACAAACCCCACTGTAGTAGAACAATAAAGATTGACCCAAAAACATTAATCGCACAAGATTTATTAGATATTTCTAGTAGAACGACCAAGCCAAGCAGCATTGTTTCTCATATTTCATAATTCGTAAACGTGGTTGAAACCAATGGTAGTAACACAAGGATTACATTCTTTCACAAGATTTTGTATTCCGACTTTCTTCCCCTCAAGAACTAAAATGAATTCGTGTTAAACGCTTCTCTTACTAGCTGCACACTGCCTCAACTGCTAATTTCTTAGTTGCACTCGTGCACAAACCCTTGTTGAAACCCCCTTCTCCTAGCTCAATTCTACACTCATTTCTATTTAAACACACCTGCACATAAGAACAAACGTCTTAATTTATTACTACAAAGCAACTCCTAAAATAACTACCAAGGATTCAAAAAGTAGACTACCAGAGATGAAACCACTGCATAAGGGAAGAAAGCAAACTGTACCTTTTCAACCAGGGATGTAGAATTAGGATCATGACAGTCACCTATACTATAGGATCCACAAGTTCCCTGTGGAGTTCCAAAGCTTGCAAATTTAATTGTGGCTATATGGGTATTCTCGGGGCACTTCAAGTGGACTGTTGATTTTTTCTTTTTGTGTACGTTTTCAGCTTCAGACCACGACTCAACCGAGGGATGGCCTTCTCCAAGATGTGCACATATACCTGAGACCTTACGTTTAGACAATCTGATTTTTGTTGGATCTCCACCTTTCTCCTCAAAAATCACCAAAATATTTCCTGATGGCTTGAACCAAGATCTTGGAACATGATACCTATATAAAGTTATGCCACTTTAGTATTACTCCCTTCTCAAGAAACTAAAAATGAAGAAACAAGAAACAAGAAACGAGAACGTTATCAAACGGACCCTAAATGATCTATATGTTAATTCAAAAAAGGACACTTTTATATGTGACGTACCACCGTTGGGTTGGTTCTCCACATCCAGTTAAGCATTTGTCTGGTCTGAATTTGCCCCTGTAGTCACACTTCTGAACGCACGCATCATGAATAGAGCTTCTCCTTGGCCAATATCTTCCTATTTCTTCCCCATTCAACCATGCCAGACCTTTACCCATATGAACCATATCCAGCCCAATGGGTTCATTTCCAGATGGAGCGTCCAGAATAACCTGCAAAATTGATTACAATGAAATCTCTTATATAAACAAAAAGAAGAGGCATCATTCCTTTCCACCAAAAACTTCTACTAATTCAACACCGCCTAGCATAGATAACAACGGAACGTTTCAAACAGCAAAATGAATGATCATAAGTCAAATACTTACCTTGTACCAAGTCAAAGGTTGTTGCTTTGGGGGTTCCCTGGTTGATAACCATTTGACATTCTTTATCCCATCTGGCTTGTAAATACCAAGGTGTTCCCCTTGCAATCCAATCTAAAACATGCAGAAGTTAGATAATGGAGGCATATCATGACCACCATGAGAATTTTCGTCCCCTAATCCCTTCAAAAACTTTCAGGTCCCCTTCATGTTTCCCGGTGTGAAATTTAGTTTTTTAAAAAAGAATATTACATCACAAATACGGGAGTGGGAATTCAAACATAAAACCCTACAAAACAAGTAGAGATGCACATTTGGCAGCTGTGATATTGAGTTGCATTTGAATTTATCTTCAGGTTAAATATAAGCACCAAATAATACAAAATGTGGCCCCAAAAGCTTCCATTCTGGAGGTTATTGTTCTTCTGGTGTATGAGAAGTAGAGAAGTTGGTACAATAACATAGGTTAGACAAATGTAATGTTCCAACCAACTTTCTTTTGAAAGTAATATCTTCAAAGATTTATGAACAGAATGGTTTCTTATTCATTTTGACCTTTCACAAAGTTGCTTTATGCATTAACTAGATGAGTTAGGCTCAATTCAAGATTGCTTATGCCTTAACCACCTAAGTACTTAAGAAAAATATTTTGTTGACTCGTGAGTGAGTGAGAGAGAAAGCTACCTTGTAGGACCAAGCATAAGAGGACAAGTCCATTGGGCCTTTGTTAAACCCCTCTATTACAACTTTTGAAAGTCCAGCTCCGACCCACTCATAAAATGGTCCTGCATTCTGCAATATAGAAAAAGAATAATACGATATCAAAAGCAAAAAGAAGTAGCCCCAGATAATTCAAAAGAGGTAAAGTCAATTGTTTCAGGGTTAGTGTGGTCTTTTATGAATACATATATTCTCCGGTACCATGTTAGGGTTAAGGTAAATTTAATTATATCAACACTTCAACGAAAAGAAACAAGAATGTTGTCATTGCTGATATCAACTTCAAGAAGTCTATTGCCCTTGACTTTATACTAGGTTTTTTTTCACAATCCAAAAGAAAATCTGTGTTTTTTTCTTCCCAGGTAATAAAATAACAAAGCTTTCATTCAGACAAATAAAATAATAGAAACAGGCAACCAAAAAAAACCACTACAGAAGTAGAAGCCTAACAAAGGAAACAACTTATAGATTACAAAAAAAGGCTTCAGGTGATTGAGAATAAGAGACAAAAGATGGCTATACATAAACAGACACCCAAAGAAAACGACGTGTAACTTAGCCAAAGACCACATCTCCCGATGGAGCTTTTAAACAACAAGACTTCACTTCTTTTTATTGCTTCATCTACTTAAAGTACGGTATGGTTTTCAATATTAGATAAAAAAAAGTACAGTATGGTTTGAGGCAATGCGAAAGCACAAGATAATGGAAAAGGTAGCAACTCACTTGTAGACCAACGGTCATGCTTAGTAGAGCAATTTCGTTTTTTCCTGCCTTGAGAGAAATGGCTTGCTTAAATCTGAATGTTATATCTGATCCGTTTCCAGTTGCACTAACTGTACAAGATAATTGAAATAAAATTAATTGGTGCATCCAAAATGTTTATATGAGAAAGTTTAGAATGATCCACGGCATAATCTATGCTATGCATGAAAAAATAGCTTATGAGGAGAAGCACGTGATGATTATCAATTTAAGTGATTTCATATCATTATTAAACAAACAACTAATTTCATTTAGAGAAAAGAACAATACATTAAAAAGTATTGTTTCAAATATCTTTCTAATTAGTGGTCGATATATTTAAAACTTCATTAACTTATCACTTAAATAAACTATTTCCAATACTTTGGTTCCATATAATTAGAGAAAAAGATTCTTATAATCTACAGAAAACTATTATTTCCATTTATAATATTAATTAAAAAAAAACATTTCCAGTTAATTACTTCGTTTAAAACCTACAGATTTTTTTAATATATAAAGTAATCAACTAAATAACAATTTTGTTAATAAGAAAACAATTTCAATGATCTATAAAACTAACAAAAGGAGTAATCAATTAAAAAACATGCAAGTCATAACTTAAGTCTTAACTGTATAAAAAACTAAAGATTAACTTCCATGCCATGCATGTCTTTAATTATGACTAAAAATAAATGAAGAGAAATGACAGAGGAGAAGAATGCATAGTCCTCTTATATCTTGTTTCTATATGAAACCACATTAAGCCTGACCAACCTGGACATCTAAATCTCCTCTCACAAGAATTTGTTAGAAATACAGTCAAAATAGAGAAAGAAGGCAAAGAATGGAAAGCAAAAAATGAAGATGACTATAAATTGAAAATTATCATTCCTTAGTCAACATGCACCAGTATATCAGTAGATGGATATGGAACTACAGACACGATATTCAATAAATAATTAAGCACCTTGCAATTTCTTGTTGATAAAAACATGAACAGCATGGCCCTTTGATTCAATCAGAAGAACTGGTTGACTTCCCTTCTTTAGAAACATTTCATTTTCATTAACAAAAATGCTGCCAGCAAAGTAAATTATCAGTCGTTTAACCTATGCAACTCCATATTTCAAATAGTCTGCAGTTGAACACGACCTCCCACTTTTTTCCTAGCATACTTTATTCTTATGATTTATGATCCAAACATATTCTTAAGACCGCAAATAACATGCATTAAAACAAAGATACTGTTAGGTTACCTAGCATTTAAAAGCAGGCTATATAGATTGAGATGTATATTAAATGTGGAAAACTGTATTCCTATTGGTAGCAGTGGAACTCAGACACAAAGGACTGACAAAAAAAAGGCAACTACAAAATTTCCACATCAATAAAAAACCAAAAGTATGGCCCGTCTTCCTTCATTCATTCCTGAACATATAAAACTAAAAGATGATAACAAAAAACTTGATAAAACCCTGGAGGAATGTTTTGCTTAGATCGTGGTCTGAAACAGTGCAATCAATGATGATAAATGACGAATTTTAAACTGAGTAGATTCTTTGCTCTGTCCGTTATCATCTTTAATTCATTTGCATCTAGTAGTGAATCTATCAACCTACGTCGTCTACCACATTCTTTTGAATCCTTAAATATAATTTTAAGGGAAAAAATCAATTTGTACCCCTTTAATTTGGAAGTTGTATCACTTAAAACCTCAAACTAATAATCGTATCAATTAAAATCTCAAACTTTCATAAGTGAATCAATTTAGACCCTTCGTTAGAATTTCATTTTAAAACCGCTAATATATAACTTTCACACCTGTATAAGACTTCTTTAAATATAGGGATTAATCTAAATTAGAGAGAAATGTTGGAATCAAATAGATAGTAGTAGTTTCGCATTGATATGAACAGTGTTTCATATTCTCAGCTTCTTCTATTCTTCTCTACTTATTTAGAAAGAATTATATGATAATTTTTCTTCCTACTTTAGTAGGATTTTGGGAGAAAAATAATTTTATTAAGGTGATTTCGAGCTGGTTTTAAATGGAATCAAGTGAAAACGGAAAATAGCTATACGTCACTAACGAAGGGTCTAATTTGATTTACTTATGAAAGTTTAGGGTTTAAATTGATACAATTATTAGTTTGGGGTTTTGATTTATACAATTCCAAAGTTTAGGGGTGTAAATTGATTTTTTCCCTAATTTTAATTATCTTTTCAAAGAAAGACAAACCTTGTCGTATACCACAGGTAGTCTGTTGTATCTTTTGTGGTATTAAGGTGGTCAACCAGTCCATTTTGAACGAAGTCAGCTTTACCCCAAATTCCAGCTTGCTCTACGAAGACTTCCCAATTGAGGGCTTTCAAGTCTTTATTTGTTGAATCCCCTGATGGATGAAGATCTTCGGGAACCATTTCAACCATAGCGGTTTGGGACCTAATCTGTAGAAAGTGTCATGTCTAAATAGCAGATCCAAAGTCCACAGAACAGAAGCAATCACATTTAGAGGATCTTTTTCTGAAAGAACGTCTTTAAAAGGATTGTAACTTTCCCGAAAAATCTTCAAGATAACTATATAATAGATGGAAACAAGATAGCTTTCATTTTTAGTTTCTTGATGTGGGGAAAAAAAAAAAGCAGCCATTAGAGAGTAATAGTTCGACATAAAAATAATAAAAATGCAATAATGATGATTGTCTGAAATTACATAGTTCATAATTATGAACTTATGTGCACTAACAATTATTTGAAGTATGTAATTTCAAATAATCATTATTTCAGGAAGAGGAATGGGGGCTTATGAATCAAATGGCTGTGGGCATTCATGAGTGAAAGCAAGCCAAGCTCGGTAGAACAAAATCATAACAAGCAAGCATGGTAAGGATTCATCAAGATGGAGTTTCGATTCAACAAATAGTGTGTGGGGTCTGTAGGTTCTTACGTTCCATTTAGGATAAGGAATAGGCGTAATCAAACAATAGAAGCACGTGGAGGAATATTATAAAATTAAGAAGGTTGTGGGCGAGTATTCAACTTTAGAGTTGGAAATGGAAAATTAATTTGTTTCTGCAAAGCTGTTAGGGCTTCCGCTTATACCCTGAAAGATGGATCCATCTGATGCCATCCAAGAACTCAATTATTGTTAAGTGTTTGGATAGACATATCAGAATTGGGGCCTCAATTTTAGAACCCTGGTGGAGTGGCAGACAAAGTGATAGCATTGATTTATCGAACGAGGATGAGGGAATCTAGGACTACTTTTGTGGGGGTGGTTTTCTCCTACATCACTTCATTTCAAACATGATACCGGGAGGAACATCTATTCCAACCTACTTGACCCACATACATTTTGCCTATAACTATAATAAGTTGGTAATATACAAAACACGATGTTAACATGCATAAAATACAACTAGAACTGGATCAAGGTAATGATATACCTGAATGAAATATAGAAAAGCAACCATACTTACCATTGCCGTGTTAAAGACTACATTCTTGCAGTCAGGCAGAATACTAACTGACCATGCAGGTAAATGATATGACATATTTCGAAACTGGACAGTCTTGTCATCTTTTTCATCTATGTTAGCAATAAAGGCAGCACATGCTCCAGATGAGTCGGTGTAGACATCGACCTACAGTTTACCAGTAAATATTGAATAGGCTTTTCTAAATAATGATAAAAAACCGGGACACTGAACTTTAATGCCAATATTAAAGGCACGTAAGATAGTATACGAGAACTCATTTTAGCGTCTTAGCAAAATAACCAAAGGGTGATCGATGCAGCGTTGTTGTAAGACTTTAGGTAGCACAAAATCAAAGGGATGAAAACTCAGGCAGAAAAAATGAAATATGAGAATACAGAATGCATCAATGTTTTATAGTGGTAGAAGTTTAGTACAAGGACCAAGTCATAGTCATACCCACTTCTGTAATTGGCCTTCAAAATACCATTAAGAACATAAATCTATGGTTTTGGTATTGCTTCTCTTACATCATTTCCAAATTTTTTTTTGTTTACTTTTTTCCTTTTACATCAGGATTTGGGCCTCTCTTAAATGAACACTTTTTTTGACAACATTTGCGAGGGAGGGGATTTGAACCACAGACCTCTTGGTCATTAGTACAAGTTTTATGCTAGTTGAGCTATGCTCAGGTTGATTAGCCATAATTAGTTTGAAAATAGTTAAAGATTTTCAGGAAGCATCAGTATACACACACAAAGCATCAGTAAACTTTTATCAAGACAAGAAAATTTAAAACTGATATAAATTTAAGATTTCCATGTTTTCCTACTAGCATCATGGTAAGTGAAGCCCGTAAACATCTCTACTACATATGTTTGACTTGTGTACAGAGATAGAGAGAGATTTTTATTTTGAGCTTGGAACATGCATTTTCTCCCAAACATTTATACACCTGAACTTCTTGATTTAGACCATTTCTTATCCAGTATATATATTAATCCATTGAGTAAACTTTTAACAAAATATTGATTGCAAAATATGGAAATAAGCACAAAGCAGCATGGAAGAACATTACCTCTAGAGAAGGACCTAACGAGATATACGTTGGCTCGCTGTTAAGCACAACACGCTCGGTCAACTTTATAGCTCTGTGAAGTTCCTTAAGGTGTCCCCATTTTGGAAACCTGGGTAGGCCTATAATTGTTCAAGAAACAATGTAAATTATGATGCACTAGCCAGATCAAACAAATCAAAAGTAGAAAAGACAGCTTACCATATTCATCAATAGGTGCATCATAGTCATAACTTGTGGTGATAAATGGCCCACCAGAGGTACGACCAAAATTTGTTCCACCATGATACTAAGGCAGAAGAATATTATTCTATAAGATTTGGTTAAATTGCTAGAATGATAACAGTAAAAGAACATAGTCTAATAAATAAATAATAATGAATAACAAGTCAATTACCATGTAGTAGTTTTGTAGACTACCACCTTTTTGGAAAAAGCGAGCAACTGAGAAAGCAATATCCTCCGGAGGCCTGTGAGGATCCCTTGCCCCAAATGTTTTAAACCTGGAAAATGTGGAAACTGCTGATATACTATAACTATATCAATAAAGCACAAACCAGAAAGCAATGTTCTTCTGTTTGACTTGGTGAGGGCCGAGGGGAGATACAGAAATAGACATTAAATAAATTTTGTAAGACAAGAATTTAAGAAGCTACCATATTATATATTGTTAATTTCGACTGTAAAACTATTCTAAATGTTTCAAAATTTTAAATGTGAAAATTCCATGTGTATATATTTCATATACCAAATACAGTTATCAAGCATCCATGTTTTTCTATTTCAAATATGCTGATGACACCCTAGTGTTCTGCCCGAATAATGCTGCTGACATTGAAAAATGGTGGGATATTCTGAGGCTAATTCTTCAGGGCTCTGGATTGTCTCTCAACTCAGCAAAGACCTCCATGATTGGGGTTAATGTTGATCTGCTGGAAATGACGAATTGGGCCAAGTATTTTGGCTGTCAAGCTGACTCCCTGCCTTTAAATTATCTGGGATTTCCCTGGGGGAAACTATCATAGAAAGTCGTTTTGGGACCCTTTATTAGAGAGGTTTAGAAGGAAGCTAGACACTTGGAGGAGATTCCTGATCTCCAAAGGGGGAAGAGTAACCTTAGCGCAATCCGTGCTCAATAGCCTCCCACTTTACCATTTCTCCTTGCTAAAAGCCCCCAAATCTGTCATAAAGGCGATGGAAAAGATAGTCAGAGATTTTGTTTGGTGTGGGGGAAGCTATAAACCAGACGTGAATTTGGTTAAATGGGAATGGTCTGCCTTACCTACCAGCCATGGTGGCTTGGGGGTTGGATCCTTACAGCAAAGAAACATCTCTCTTATGAACAAATGGTTGTGGCGGTTCTCTCAAGATAAGAGTGCTTTATGGAGGAAAATCATTGTCAGTATATATGGCATCTCTTCCTTGGGGTGGAAGTCAGACATGCTCAAAGGGAGAAAAGGCAACAGAGTGTGGGTGGACATTGCTTCTAACTACCCTCTCTTCGATCAGTTTTCGGCCTTTACAGCAAATTGTGGGAACAATATAAGGTTCTTGGAGGATCGTTGGTGTGATACTCAGCCTCTTCAAGCCCTCTTCCCTTATTTATATGTGTTATCTCGAAAGAAAGAGGCTGCCATTGCTGACTGTTGGATTGGTGAGAAGCAATCCTGGGATTTATCCTTTAGAAGGGGGCTTCTTGATAGAGAATTGAGCAACTGGATGATCCTGGTGGAGAAGATAAATTTGGTGAACTTGGCTGGCGGTCAAGATAGCCTAAAATGGACCCTAGACGGATCCAGTAAGTATACGGCAAAGTCCACGTTCCAAAAGTTGATAGGGGTGCCTTCTAAAATTCCCCCTTCTACTTGCAACAAAATCTGGAATCATAAAGGGCCGAAAAAATTCAAAGTGTTCCTTTGGTCCCTCATGTACCGTAGCCTTAATACAGATGAGAGACTCCAAAAGAAATTCAGCCATTGGTCCTTATCTCCCTCTGCGTGCAGATTATGTCTCAAGCCTGAAGAGTGACTAGACCATCTGTTTATTCATTGTGAGTTTGCAGGTAAGGCTTGGAACTTTATAGCCAATCGGCTGGGCATGTCTTTTTGTGTTCCAAGAAAGATAGATGATTGGATGTATGAAGGCTTGGCTGCGTGGAATTTAAAGAGGAAGGCCAAGATTATAGCTAGTTGTGCTTTTAGGGCTACACTTTGGCTTCTTTGGAAGGAAAGAAACTTCAGAACGTTTGAAGATAAATCTGCTAGTTTCAACATTTTTTTTGTGAGAATATGCAAAATACAGTCTCGTGGTGGATATCTTTATATAGAAATTCTTTTTGTAATTATAGCTTGCTTATGATTATTAACGATTGGCAGGATCTTTTGAAATAGTTTTTGGCTTTGTTTATGGGCGGTGGTTATCTCCACCCCTGGCCCTTAGGCTGTAAGGTTTCTTTTGTTTTGATCAATATATATCCTTTTGGTTTCCTATAAAATATATATATATATATATATATATATATATATATATATATATTCAGGATGTATAAACGAAATTAATTATCCAAGGTGGAAGGCATCGTAGTAAAAAATATATATATATAATAAAAAAAAAATGTAAAGTCAAGAATAAATACAGACAATTAAATGATCAAGTGATAAAAATAATATTACCATCCAGGCCAATTTTCAGTCCAAAACTTGGGCTTGTTTGGAGAATTAGGTGTGAATTGGTCACAGTAGAACGAATTGCAAGTGTTAATCTGGAAGGAAGAAGAATTATTCATTATGATACAGAGAAATATTGATAATCTCAATTATTCAAATGTTACTACTTCAGAGCATATGTATGGTGGCAATCTCAAAATCTGGAAAAACAACAATGTAGGAGGTAAAAACTGTAGAAAGGGCATACCTACTATACTACTGCCCATTCACATGAAGCTGTACAATATGCACATGCCAGTTCAGCCAGCACTAAACAAGAATATTTATGTCATACAATCCTTTACAAATAGTACATGCTTATGCTGATGTAAAAACACATAACTGGAATTCCATTGGGATGTAACATAACAACCATGGCATAATTAAAAGTAAGCATATAATAGTTAAAAATAAAAAAATAAAAAAATAAAAATAAAAAAACCCAGATAATATGAAACAAAGTGTGGTAAACCAGAAATATTAATGAATGGAAGATGAACACAAGTTATGAAACTAATCATGGAGTCTTGAGTTTATTGATTTTAACTTCTGGAATGTGTAAAATAATCACTTATGCTTAGAATAGAGTGACATGTGAATCTGAATCCCTCGTATATTATCAACTATGTGAGTAATCAAGTTAGTATTTAAGGATTTGATAGCCAGAAAAGAGCCAAGTACACTATTTAATTAGTTCTAAAATATACATGGACTGAATTCACAAGCAATGCTAGAAAATGATTAATAGAAGTAGGTTCCAGCTTTGATCAAGGACACAATTCAAAGGTGGTTTCCATCCAATTCCGGAAAGGAATCTTCTCAAACAAAAGGAATGAAATTAAAATCAAAATCAAACTTTGGCCAAAATTAACAGAAATATTACCTAACAATTCCTTTCAGGTTTTTTGTTTCTATCCCTCACGAGTAAATTAGCCAATAATTAAATAAAAAAAAGGAGTTGTAATTGAAAGGGATTCTCACCACAGGATCAGGAGCATCATATTGCTGACACATTATCCATGGAACGCCTATATTCTGAGAAACAGCCATTTGAGCTGCCCACATAGCATATGGCTTCCCTCCTTCTCCATAAACTCTTTCTATATCCCCATACTCATTTTCCACCTACATGAGAAACATATAGATTATCAATAAAAATTCAGCATGCAATGTCTTTTAGCTTGAGGATTCGACATTATACTTGTAAACATTTTTCATTTGAATGAAATCTTCGTTTTCTATCAAAAGGCACTTGGTCGCAGGCATGTTAAAGAATCCGATCAATCTACTACTAGAATAACCACAATACTTGCCTGAGACAAGATGATGGGACCCCCTTGTGAAGCAAAAAGCTTCTCCTTTTTCATGAGGTTCACTATGTATGTAGTGAACTTCTGCATGTAAAACTGAACTCCCGCATAGTCATAAGAAGCCACAATGACGTAGAAAATGGTCAAAAGAGTCTTGAAAAATCCAAATACTGATGGAAGTTGAAAAGTTGCATTTACATACCTTGAAAGATGCATTATCAGTTCGAAATACAGTATTAGGAATGTAATGCAGCCAAACAGGTACTCCACTGCAAAGAAAAAGGCATGTCTAAATAATTGAGGCAGAACTTAGGCCGTAAAAAGAGAGGAGTTAAGTCTGTGAAATGAAAATATTCTAGAAGCAGAGCGAGAATAAAACCCAATTAGTTGAAGCTAAGTCAGGTAAAAGATAGGGTCTATTAGAAGAAACGTAAAGGGCAAAGGTTACCCAAAGTTCCATTCGGCGGCAACAAATGGACCAATGCGCAAAATCAGATACAATCCGGCCTGGTGAACAATCTTGGCGAACTTGACGAGATCAAATCGGCCGTCAAAATGATACTAAAGAAGAAGAGAGAGAGTGAATAAAATGAGGAGCGAAGAATTGATGTAGATGCAGGGGATTTGGTTTACATTGTCCGGGGAGAGTTCATGACCATTCCAGAAGACATAAGTCTCAATGACATCGACACCTCCTTCCTTGGCGTTTAGAACGAGACCTGGCCACATCTGAGAAAGAATGCGTTGGAAATGGTAGTAGTAAATAGCAATGACATAAAAAAGAAGAAGAAAGTGAAAGTGAAAGTGAAAGTGGTGGCTTACTCCAGGGACGCTGCGAGGATAGTGGATGGAAGCAGAGATGAGGAGCTTCCGTTGGCCATCAATGATGAGAGAACGGCGATCGTAGGTGACATTGGCCGCGAAACACAGAGGAAGGAAGAGAGAGAGCAGCGAGAATGCAAGGAAGAAGAGCCTCATTGCATTGCCCACTTCAGTTCAGTTCAGTTCTGGAATGGAGTATGGCTGTGTGTGTCTGTGCCGTGCGTGTGTGGGGATATTTAACTTAATTCACGCCAAACAAACACATGTGCTGCGGTGACGGTGGGAGTGACACTCCACACACCACCTGCCTTCCCTTCCCTTCCCTTCCCTTCCCCTCCCCGAATATTATTCATAAATACTACTACCACATCAACATCAACATCAACATCAAAATATCCAACCTTTTTCCCTTTCTTAATTTCAAATTATTAAATTCATTTCAAAACAAAAATCAAATCAAAAAATAACAAAACAAACAAATCTCTTCAATTTTATTTTATTAACTATACTAAGATTGGATTCACATCAGGGGCTTCAATCAATCGTTTCATGTGTTAAATAAATGATATGTATACCTGCCTAAATATATCAATAATTGTTTTACTAAGAGTAAAATTGAAGATAATTCCATAAAGACAAAGAAGAGAAAAATTAGCAGGTATTTGACTTGGATAAATGCAAAAGAAAAAAGATATTGGATTGTTTGTGGGGCCAAGTATTTATGGCCAACAGCTGTTGATGTCATTTTGTGTAAGATCCAAAACTCTGACATATTTGACTGTTGTGCCTCGTCGGTTCGGATTGTAAGAAAATATATATTATATATATATTTTTTCTTCCTGAAACAAGTAAGAAAATATTTATCTAAACATAACAGTTCCGTTCGACAGGATTGGATCGGATTCCTTGCTCTTTTTATAAATAAACAAATTCGCATCTCTTTCCTTTCCTCATTTCTTTATGTTTTAAGTATTAGAATTTGTCGCAAATTTATTGTTTTTCAAATTTAAGAGAAATTGTTTAATCAAATTTTGCATTTGATGTCAGATTTTTTTTTCTTTTTTTACTTCAACAGGATCATTAATGCGTCCATGTACATCAGTTCCAATAAATAATAACACAGATAGGCTTATATTTATATTTATGAATATTTCATAATTACACTTCCAGAAAAGGTTGGGAGATGTTTCTTACCGAATCGGGTTTTTTTTTTTGGATAATTGTAATGGGTGGCAAAATTAGGGTAAATAATGGCAAATTTAGCAATTTTTTAAAATATTTGCAAATATGGCAAAATTTTTGAATTAATTTTTCATATCCCCGTTTTGCCCTTGGATTGCGCGCGCTTCTTCTTTCCGGTCGGCGTGGACTTCTCTCCTTTTTTTTTTTTTTGGTAGGTTTCTATCAGTGAAGTTTTCTATCACTGATAGAAAGTATAAGTGATACTTTCTATCAGTGATAGAAGTTTTCTATCACTGATAGAAACACTTTCTATCAGTGATAGAAGTTTTCTATCAGTGATAGAAACACTTTCTATCAGTGATAGAAAACTTCTATCACTGATAGAAATTATAAGTGATATAGAATCTATCAGTGATAGAAACTTTTCTATCACTGATAGAAACTTTTCTATCACTGATAGATTCTATCAGTGATAGAAAAAATTTCTATAAATGTTGTATTAGAATCTAAAGTTCTCCTCTATTTTTGTTTTGGTAGGTTTCTATCTGATAGAAAGTTTAGAACTTTCTATCTGATAGAAAATTTTTCTATCACTGATAGATTCTATCAGTGATAGAAAAACTTTCTATCAGATAGAAAGTAGAAAGTTGAGAACTTTCTATCAGATAGAAAGTTGAGAACTTTCTATCTGATAGAAAGTTTTTCTATCACTGATAGATTCTATCAGTGATAGAAAAACTTTCTATCAGATACAAAGTTCTTCTATCAGATAGAAAGTTGAGAACTTTCTATCTGATAGAAAGTTGAGAACTTTCTATCTGATAGAAAATTTTTCTATCACTGATAGATTCTATCAGTGATAGAAAAACTTTCTATCAGTGATAGAAAAACTTCTATCACTGATAGATTCTATCAGTGATAGAAAAACTTCTATCAGTGATAGAAAAACTTCTATCACTGATAGATTGATAGAATCTATCAGTGATAGAAGTTTTTCTATCACTGATAGAAGTTTTTCTATTACTTTCTATCAGTGATAGAAGTTTTTCTATCACTGATAGAATCTATCAGTGATAGAAATCAGTGATAGAAACTTCTATCACTGATAGAAAGTTCTATCACTGATAGAATTAACTTTCTATCAGTGATAGAAAACTTTCTATCACTGATAGAACGCTTTTCTATCACTGATAGAATCTATCAGTGATAGAAAATTTTTCTATCAGTGATAGAAAACTTTTCTATCACTGATAGAAACGTTTCTATCACTGATAGATTCTATCAGTGATAGAAAAATTTTCTATCAGTGATAGAAAGTTAATTCTATCACTGATAGAAACTTTTCTATCACTGATAGATTCTATCAGTGATAGAAAGTTAATTCTATCAGTGATAGAAATAACTCTCTTCTCTTCTCTTTCCCTTCAATTCAAACCCCTTAAATTCCCTTTCTAAATCCCTCTCTTCCCGATGCTCTTTCTCGACCAACCCACCAACATCCATCTCATCTGGGTCTCTCTCAATCCTCATTCCAATGGCTTCTCTTTTCCCCAAATTCACCTGGGATTTCCGTCCCAAATCCATCACTGATTTCCTCCGCCAGATTTCCAATGCCTCCGACCCCGCCTCCACCCTCGATCATTTCCTCAAGAACTTGGAGGATGAGTTGAACAAGATCGATGCCTTCAAGCGGGAGCTCCCCTTCTGCATGCTTCTCTTGAACGATGGTCAGTTTTTCCACCTTCTTTTTCGATTCTGGGAGATGGGTTTTTCGATTTCATTTGATTGGGTTCTGTTTTTGTTTCTGGGTGCTTCTGGATTTACCTCTTTTTTCTCCATGTGCTCTTCGCCTCCACTCTCTACAATGCCACGGAAATCCGCCGGCGAGCGGCGGAGGCCGGCGTCCTCAACCAGACCGACGAGATTCTCTTGGCTCATCGCCTTCTCGAAGCCTCCATGATCGGTGAGCTCATCGTCAATCGTGGTGTAATGTCGATGGAGATGACCGGAAAAGTAGAGAAGAAAATAGAAAGGGCATTTTAGTAATTTTACCTTTTAGATGGCAATATTTTGCCATTTTTGCAAATAGTTTCAATGGCTGCTATTTTTGTAATTATTTTGGGCTGGTTTGCTACTTTTGCAACCGGCCCATTTTTTTTTTTTTTAAAAAGAAAAATATTAGAAAAAGATGTAAATTCAAAACTATTTTGATAAATAGATTGTTAACTAGGAAAATTTGTAGTACCTACTCTCCTCATTAAGCATTTGACACGTCATTTAATGAGCATTTAATGATATAATATTTTATTATATGAGTCTCACACCATTATTAAATTTTCCCTTGTTCTACCTCTTCCAGACACCAAGTTGACCACACTTCCATTTTTTTAATTAATTAATTAATTTATTATTATTATTATTATTATTATTATTATTATTATTATTAAATTAAATTAAATTGATTACATTTTTTTCTTTTATAAATATAGTTTCTTTTTCTTTTTCTTTTTCTTTTTTTTTTGAGTACATCAACATTAGGGGTAGGGGATTCGAACCTCCGACCTCTTGGTCGAGGATGTATGCCAATTACCGCTGAACTATGTTCGCTTTGTAGTACCTTTTTCTTGATGAACCTATTGATGGTCTTTTTAATGATTTTTTTTTCTAATTTCAAAGTACGCATTTTTTAACATATATTTATAATTTACATGTTTTGAAGTTTGCATTTTTTTTTTTTGTCTATATCATTTTTTTTAATACAAAATATCACATATTAAATTCAACTAATCTACGAATAGATTTTTCGAAAATTATTGTACATTTGTTTCTAGAGAACTAATTTACTTTAAGGCACGAGTTAAAGATAATGTAATTGTCATTTCTTATTAATTCAGTGATTCTTGTTGATCTTGTATATCTTAATTACTTGTTGAGCATAATTCTATTGTGTGCCTGCCTGGCCAACAAGTATGTATAACTTCTCTTAGTTTCAGAGATGATTTAAGAGTTGTGTGACTCGTAATCACGTTAGACTGTTGATAGTTGGTGGACGCCAGTAGTTGAGCTAGGGATAGTCAACTGCCTGACGCTTGATCGGTAGAACTTCATTGGAGTTGAAACATATTCCAAAAGATTCAGAGTTCCGAAAGGATCCTGCTGATAAGACTGCGAGAGATTGTCTGATAAAGAGAAGTGCTAGAACATCTTTTACGACAATTACAGAAGACTTAACCAATGCCTGTTTCTAACCTTTTTCCTTTATTCGTTTACATTTCTGCTTAATCATTTCTTTTGTTCTAGCATCCTAAAAACCCAATCAATTTAACCAATTTGAAACCACTAAAGAACTAATTAAAATAGATAAAGTGAGATGATTCAAGACCTCGTGGATACGATAAATACTTATTACTTGCTGCAGATTGTGTATGCATGCACAGTATTCTAGAGTCAATTTATTCTATATTTTTAACCACTCTAGAAGGCAACATATATACTATAGACGATGTGATCCTAAATCATTCATGTGGAGACATGCAAGTGGAAGTGTCCTTTGCAATGAGTTGGCATAAGACCAAGATCGAGAAATAAGTCACTTTCACTTTATAACGCCGTTTACTGTTGAGACTGACTAATTTCATACGATGACCTAGGTAATTTGATCTTAATCCTAAGCTAACTATGAACTCCTGTTTATTCGAGATTATCCTTTGTTGTTTGCATTAGTGAGAGTGGTTCATCATCGCTGACTCAACAAGCCTACCATTTTAAGGATAAGACCGAGTAAATAGCTAGAGATATAGTTCTGCAAGAAGAAATTCACTCCTACCCAAATTAGGGATAATATAGAGGTTGTTCCCTTAAGTGCTGACTCCGGGGCTTGAACAAAGGGATCTCATCCTCTCATTGGGCCCGAGAGGGACTCAGTTTGGCGGTTGGACCATAAACCAATTGTTCATTAGAGGACCAGTGGGACTTAAGGAACAAAATGTAACTTCAGGGGTAAAACATGTTGGGTTTTATGTCCTAAAACTCGTGGATAGTAAATGTAACAAAGTCAATTGGTATTGATAAAGTTTTAGCAAGGTTATTCAATTTCTGGTTGTCGAATTGTTGCTTTTAATTATGTTTTAATTGACCCATATCCAATAAACTATAATCCTTGGCTATAACATGAATACTTGAACTTTATATAGTGACATAAGAGTGGATCAAGTTCAAGTAATAGCCTAAACGGTTTATAGTATATGGATAAGACTGGGTATCTTATCCTAAGAAAAACTATGTGACTCGGCCCACTTTGCCTTAGTACAAACGATGTGATCCTAAATCGTTCATGTAGAGACATGCGAGTGGAGGCGTCCTATGCAAAAGAGTTTGTATAAGACCGGACCGCGAAATAAGTCACTTTCACTTTATAACGTCGTTTAATGTGAAACTGACTATTTCAAAGCGATGACCTAGGTAACTCAATCTTAATCCTGAGCTAACTATGAACTCCTGTTTATTCGAGATTATCCTTTGATTGGGCATGGGTGAGAGTGGCTCAACATCGCCGACTCAATAAGTTCCTACCATTTTGGGGATAAGACCAGGTAGATAGTTGGGGACATAGTCTTGCAAGATGGAATTCACTCCTACCTGACTTTAGGGATAATAGAGAGGTTGTTCTCTTAAGTGCTGACTTCGGGACGTGAACAAAGGCGCACCGTCCTCTCATTGGCCCAAGAGGTTTTAGGTTTAGTGGTCGGACCACAAACCAATTGTTCATTAGGGACTCAGTGGGAGCTTAAGGAACAAGAAGTGCTATAGGGGTAAAACAGACTTTTGATCTAGCTAAAATTACAAACAACCTGTGAAGGATTGACTTACTGATCACAGTTACATTGGGTGGACAGAAATATATCTACAGTGAGGGGAGTGCAACTACGGGCTATAGTGGAATGTCCCGTTAGTTAACGAATGTTGGTTAACTATGATTGAAAGAGTTCAATCGGTTAATCTCAGATCGTTGGAGCCCATGATCTGTAGGTCCATTAGGTCCCCCTTGCTAGCTCATACGGAATAACCTTAGAACAATGTGATGAAAGAATTTGAAGCGTTCAAATTCATATTTGGGAGTTAGCGTTAATTATATGTGATATATATTTAACGTATTATAGTTTAATTATAAATTGAACTATAGAGAGAATAAGTTATTTTTAAATGTTGTTTAAATATAGATAATATGTATACGATACATATTTCGGTTTATATATGAATAAGGGTTCATATTTGATTAAACCAGGTTTTGAGAGAAGTCAAGATTGGTGTATTATTTAATTTGATATTGAGATATTAAATTAAATATATATATATATTATATATATATATATATATATATATATAAATTAATTAAAATTGTTTAATTAATTTCAAATTAATTATTTGAATTAATTAAAAGAGAAATAAGAATTTGTTTTTTCAAATTCATTTTTCTTTTATGATACACCAAAAGGCTATCACGAGAAGACACCTTTCATGTGAGTAAGCTTTTAGATTGGCTTGTTGTCTTCTTATAGTGACTTTGGGTGGAGTTTGTGTTCTTTTAAAAGGATGATAAGAAGATAAGAAGACACAGAAGCTTAGCGTGCTGGTGATTTCTCATGCAAAGAACTAAAAAGCCAAAAAATTCTCTCCAAAACCGTGAAGCAATTCTCTCCATGAAACTAATTCTTTTCTTCTCAAAATTCATCACAATCAAGCTCCTACAAGCTCGTTCTAAGGCCGAAGAATACCAGAGAAGATCTCGGTGGTCGTCCACGACTCGATCGTGCTGAGAATCATCCAACGAATCGCTTGAATTGAGCTCCAAGAGGTTAGTTTTTCCAAGCCTCTGTTTTTCGAAGTTTTGAGCATGTTTTTCCTTAACGAAATTAATGAAATCGAGAGCCTAAGATCCGTAATCACTTCCACTAGTGTATTGTAAACTCCTTCAAAACAGACATTTAACCCAACCCTCAAGTAAAAGCACATTCACACACAAGAGAGAAAATCAGAGGATCAAATGTTAGAGATTGTACACCCACACACATACAAACATCAATACAAATACATATTTATTCCATGTGTCTCATTTTTTAAGTTACGTATGAATAGTTTATAGTATAGGGATAAAGTTGGGTACCTTATCCTAGTGATATTATGGATACGAACCACTTTGTATTTGATACAAACGCAGTGATCCAACACGTTTGTGTAGAAGACATGCGAGTGAGAGTATCCTATGCAATGAGTTTGCATAAGATCAGACAACAAAATAGTAATCATTAGATGTAACTCTGTTGACTAATTAGGTTTCTATTTCAATAGGATGGCATAGGCAACTTAGTCTCAATCCTGAGTGTATTATGAACTTCTGTTTAAGAGATTGTCCTTTGATTTGTATGGGTGAGAGTGACCAATTCGCCAACTCAATAAGCCTATCATTTTGGGGACAAAACCGAGTGGGAAGCTGGGAACATAATAACACAAGATGAAATTCACTCATTTCCGACTTTAGGGTAAGTAGATGAGTATTCCCTTAAGTGGTGTCTCTGGGACCTGAACAAAGAGCTCTACCCTCTCATTGGCTTGATGGGGGTTTCTATTTAATGGTTGGACATTAAACATGTTGTTCATTAAAAGAGCACTAATACTTAAGGACATAGAGGTAACCCAGGGGTAAAACGATAATTTGACCCAATTGGTGTTACGAACACTCGTGAAGGACAAACTTGCTGTTATTGGTCTATATTTGTGGACACATAAATATATCTACAGTGAGAAGAGTTTAGCTATAAGCCTTTAGTGGAGTGTACCCATAGTTAACAAATGTTAATTAATGTGGTGAATAAGTTTAGCCAATTAATCTCGTATCATTGGACCTTTTGATCTATAGGTCCATTAGGTCCCCTTCCTAGGTTGTAAAGGGTATTGAGGTAATTTAATCTTGAATGAAATTTGAAATGTTTAAATTCACTAAGGGAAATTAATAAAATGTATAGTGATACATTATAATATAAAGTTTATATTTTAATTGAACTTTATAATTTAATTTAATTTTGGATATGATTCAAAATTAATTTATGAGAGAATTAAATATTGGAAGGAGTTCAAATATTGATTTAATATGAATTTGATTCATATTAAAACTATAGGTTAAATTTAATGCGTGCATTAGATGCACATTAAAACTATAAATTATGAGGGAAATATACCATTGAATATGATTCAAACGTAGGTTAAAATTAAATATATGATATTTTATTTTGGTAATTGATTAATTGGTGAATTATTTAATTATTTAATTAGATTTAATTTAGTTAAATTTGATTTAATTAAATTAAAACTATAGGTTATGTGAGAGATATTCATTTAAAATATGATTTAAATGAAATAATTAATTAAATAAGATTTAATTAATTAATATATATAATTAATTGATTTAATATTATTAATAACTTTCTCAGTACATTGATTGATTCACAATAACTTTTCAGTAGAAATTTTCTCTCAATCTCCCTTGGTTTTTCACAACCATTCTTTGTTGGAATTAATTTTAATAATTAATTCATATGTGGGTAACATATTAAATAACAATTATATTTGTGTTATTCAATGGGCATATTGTGTGGTCTTGATTATGGGCCCTTGACTTCTCATAAAGATGTGTGGCCTGCTGAGTAGAAACTAGCCTGTTGATCCTAGGGGATTATGGGAAACCCTAGAATCAACATATAAATACCGGGTTATGGTCCCCAATACACTATGTCTCTTTAGTGAATTACCCATTCAGGTTTAAGTTGCATAGTTGAGGAAGATCACAAACCAGAAATTTTGCTAGTGATGTGTCCAACCTATCTAATGGCTCCGGGTAATTTTAATATACTTAGTTTTGGTTTTCTTCCATGCTTAGATCCTATTATAACTCTATCATGATTGTTATTGTTGAATATATTTATTTATTCTTGAATAATCATGAAATTGATGAGTTTTAATGAATAAATTCTAACAAGTGGCATCAGAGCGGTTTATGCATGGTAGACTACTAAGTTTAATCAATTCATGTTGCCTTTTGATTCATGAGATTTTGATTCAATAGGTTTTGGAATTAATTCACCATGTTTTGTGAATTAATTGTTTTTTTTTTAATAGTCAATTTATAATTTTGATGCTTTCGGAGGGCTCCAGATTGTCGAACAATTTTTGCATAATCCAGTATTTTTAATTGCTGAAAATTTGTTTGAATCTCAATATTATACATGATTGATTTGATCAAAATCAATATTTTTGGATTAATTTTTTTTTTTTTTGCGGTATTCAACTTCAGCTGTAAACCCGGGACTTCTCTAGGATCATTTTGTCTTGTCATCTATTGTGGAAGTTGAATTAAAAGTTGTTTCATTGTTGAAGGACAATAGCAAGTTTTGTGGTTATTGTGGTTTGAAGAAATGCTTCGACGTGATGAGTTGTCCTGAGGAGCGAAAAGTCAAATTAGCCACATTCCTTTTGCAGAAGGAGGCAGAGGGATGATGGAAGTCTATTATAGCCAGGCGCAGTGATGCACGTACGTTAGATTGGCAGACATTCAGAGGCATATTTGAGGAAAAGTACTATCCCGCCACATATCGTGAGGCAAAGAGAGATGAGTTTCTGGAGCTGAAACAAGGGTCACTTTCAGTGGCTGAGTACGAGAGGAAGTATACCGAGCTTTCACGGTATGCTGAAGTGATTGTGGCATCTGAGAGTGACAGGTGTCGCAGGTTTGAGAGAGGGCTACGTTTTGAGATACGTACCCCAGTTACTGCTATTGCAAAGTGGACGGATTTTTCTCAGCTAGTAGAGACTGCCTTACGTGTGGAGCAGAATATTATAGAGGAAAGGTCGGTCGCGGAGCCTAGTCGTGGAGCTCCAACAGCTAGTGGTTTTCGAGGTCGTGAGCAGCGGAGGTTTGCACCTGGAGTGAATGTTTCAGGCCGTCAAGACTTCAAGCGTCGATCTGGTGGCCAGTTATCGAGGCAAATGAGTTCGGGTAGTGCCTATCAGAGGCAAAGTCAGAGAGCCCCCAGTCAGTCTGCGAGTTCAATAGCAAGACCGCGGACTGGTCAGGAGTCCGTTGCTAGTGAATCCAGGAGAACATCATGTGCAAGTTGTGGCAAGAATCATCGAGGTCAGTGTCTTGTTGGCGCTGGTGTGTGTTACCAATGTGGACAACCAGGGCATTTCAAGAGGGATTGCCCACAGTTGAAGGCAACAGTTCAGAGGGACCCGGGAGTTGAGTCCCACACAGTTGAGCAGCCGAGAGTCATAGCAGGCGCAGGAGAAGGCACTAGTGGTGCAAGGCAAAAGGGAGTTGTGGGGAGACCTAGGCAGCAGGGAAAAGTCTACGCCATGACTCAACAGGAAGCAGAGGATGCACCAGATGTGATCACTGGTACGATTTTGATATGTAATGTACCTGCACGTGTTTTATTAGATCCAGGCGCTACGCATTCCTTTGTTTCTAGCATGTTTTTAACTAAGTTGAATAGGATGCTAGAGCCTTTATTGGAGGAATTAGTCATATGCACTCCAGTTGGTGACGTTTTGTTAGTCAAGGAAGTGTTGCGTGATTGTGAGGTTGTAGTAGAAGGTCTCTGTATGTTAGTGGATCTTCTTCCCCTAGAGTTGCAGGCGTTGGATGTGATTTTGGGAATGGATTTCATTCACTCATTATGCTTCTATGGATTGCCATACGAAGGTAGTGACTTTTAAGAAACCAGGTTTGACTGAAGTGGTTTTCAGGGGTGAGAGGAAGATTATTCCTACGTGTTTGATTTCAGCTCTGAAAGCTGAGAAGTTGTTGAGGAAAGGTTGCACAGCATTTCTTGCACTCATAGTAAAGGTGCAAGAAGAAAAGCTGAAACCAGAAGATGTTCCTGTGGTTAATGAATATCTTGATGTTTTTCCAGCTGATCTATCGGGTTTGCCGCCTGATAGAGAGGTGGAGTTCACTATTGAATTGTTACCAGGAACAACACCTATTTCACAGGTACCATACAGGATGGCTCCAAGCGAGCTTAAGGAGCTGAAGGTGCAGTTGCAAGAACTAGTTGACAAGGGATACATTAGGCCAAGTGTATCACCGTGGGGAGCTCCAGTGTTATTCGTGAAGAAGAAAGATGGTACCCTGAGATTATGTATTGATTACAGGCAGTTAAACAAGGTCACGATACGTAACAAGTATCCCTTACCACGCATCGATGACTTGGTTGACCAGTTAAGGGGAGCAGCAGTGTTCTCTAAGATTGATCTGAGGTCAGGATACCACCAATTGAAGGTTAGAGAATCAGATATTCCTAAGACAACATTCAGGACGAGGTATGGGCACTATGAGTTTTTAGTGATGCCATTCGGTTTAACGAATGCGCCAGCAGTTTTCATGGACCTCATGAACAAGATCTTCCACCAGTATTTAGATCAGTTTGTGATAGTGTTCATCGATGACATTCTGGTATACTCAATTGACAGGGAAGCCCATGAGGAACATCTAAGGATTGTTCTGCAGACACTACGTGATAAACAGTTATACGCTAAGTTCAGCAAATGTGAGTTCTGGTTGAATCAAGTGGTGTTCTTAGGGCATGTAGTTTCAGCGGACGGAGTTAGTGTTGATCCGCAGAAAGTGGAAGCTGTTGTCAACTGGGAAAGACCAGCTAGTGCAACAGAGGTACGTAGTTTCCTCGGCCTAGCAGGATACTACAGACGTTTTGTTGAGGATTTCTCACGGTTAGCATTACCCTTGACAGCCTTGACAAGAAAGAATGCTAAGTTTGAGTGGTCAGACAAATGTGAACAGAGTTTCCAAGAGCTGAAAAAGAGATTGGTGACAACGCCTATTCTAGCACTTCCTGTAACAGGGAAGGAGTATGTGATCTATTGTGATGCTTCGAGGCAAGGATTAGGTTGTGTGCTGATGCAGGAAGGAAAGGTAATAGCTTATGCTTCAAGGTAGTTGAAGAAGCATGAGTGTAATTACCCTACCCATGATCTTGAGCTAGCAGCAGTTGTTTTCGCACTGAAGATCTGGAGACATTATTTATTCGGTGAGAAGTGCCACATTTTCACAGATCATAAGAGTTTGAAGTACATCTTTGATCAGAAAGAGCTGAATCTGAGGCAGAGGCGATGGCTAGAACTGATTAAAGACTATGACTGTACCATAGAATATCATCCGGGTAAGGCTAACGTGGTAGCAAATGCATTAAGTAGGAAGTCGAGACTTCCGAAGAATGCCTTGTGTGATATTCGAGCGAGCTTGCTAAGAGCGTTAAGAAGTTTCAAGGCAGTTATGACTGCAGGAAGCTCAGGGAGTCTTTTAGCTCAATTTCAAGTTAGGTCTTCTCTAGTAGCAGAGATTGTGAGAAGACAGCCAGATGATAGTAACATACAAAAGATGCTTACAAAGTCCAAGCAAGGCCCAGAGGCAGAATTTGAGTTGAGAGCAGACGGAGCCATAGTTAAACAGGGAAGACTATGCGTTCCGAGTATTAGTGAGCTTAAGAGTGCTATATTAGAGGAAGCTCAATGTTCAGCTTACGCTATGCATCCAGGAAGCACCAAGATGTATAGAACTTTGAAGAAAACTTACTGGTGGCCTGGTATGAAGCGGGAGATAGCTGAATATGTCGATAGATGTTTGATCTGTCAACAGGTTAAACCAGTGAGACAGAGGCCATGAGGACTCCTTAATCCACTGCCAGTGCCGGAGTGGAAGTGGGAGCATATTACCATGGATTTTCTATTTGGATTACCCCGTACTTCTAGCGGACATGATGGTATATGGGTAATAGTAGATAGACTCACCAAGACAACACGGTTTATACCGGTTAAAACGACGTCTACACTAGATCAGCTAGCTAAACTATACGTCGACAGGATTGTAAGTCAACATGGAGTGCCAGTGTCCATAGTTTCAGATAGGGATCCAAGGTTTACTTCTAAGTTTTGGCCTAGTGTGCAGAAAGCAATGGGAACAAAGTTGAAGTTCAGTACATCGTTCCATCCCCAGACAGATGGTCAGTCTGAGAGGACCATCCAAACCTTAGAGGATATGTTGAGAGCATGTGTCCTTCAGTTTAAGGGAAGTTGGGATACTCACTTATCACTTATGGAGTTCGCTTATAATAACAGCTATCAGTCTAGTATAGGCATGGCACCATTCGAGGCTTTGTATGGCAGACCATGCAGGACCCCTGTGTGCTGGAACGAAGTGGGAGAGCGAAAGCTAATTGGTCCTGAGTTGGTACAAGTTACGTCAGACAATGTTAAGCTAATAAGGGAGAATCTGAAAATAGCACAGGATCGACAGAAGAGCTATGCAGATAAGCGACGAAGAGACTTAGAGTTCCAGGTTGGAGATCAGGTTTTCTTGAAGTTATCTCCGTGGAGAGGTGTTCTTCGCTTTGGGAGGAAAGGTAAGTTGAGTCCTAGATATATTGGTCCTTACCAGATAATAGAACGAGTTGGACCAGCAGCCTATAGACTTGAGTTGCCAGCGGAACTCGCTCGAATACATGATGTTTTTCATGTGTCCATGTTGAGGAAATATATACCAGATCCATCCCATGTGTTGAAAGTGCAACCAATTGAGCTGAAGGAAGACTTGAGTTATAAGGAAGAAGCAGTTCAGATCCTCGACAGAAATGAGCAAGTTTTGAGGAACAAAACGATCCCACTCGTGAAGGTTCTTTGGAGGCATCACGGAGTTGAGGAGGCAACTTGGGAGTCAGAAGATCAGATGAGGAGGAGTTGCCCGACACTCTTCACCTAAGGACTTATAAATTTCGAGGACGAAATTTGAAAAGGGGGAGGTAAGTTGTAAACCCGGGACTTTCCCTTAGATAATTTTCTCTTGTCATCTCTTGTTGGTTTAAATTATTGGGATTACTAAGTTGAAAGAAGAAAGAAAAGGAAATAAATGGAAAAGGAAAATGAAAAGGAAAAAGGAAAAAAAAAAAACAAAACAAAAGAAATCAGCAAAAAAAAAAAAAAAAAAAAAAAAGAGAAAAGAAAGAAAGTGAATGGGAAATGACAGCAAGGAAACCCACCACCGCTTCACTTCTTTTCAGCTTATCTTCAGCCCATTTCTCATCCTTTTCCATTGAAACTTTCAGAGAACTTTAAGGAGAGAGGGAAGAAGGAGGAATAAGAAGAATTTCGTGGTTTGAGGTTGAAGAAGATAGGGAAAAGCTCATGCAAAGCCAGCCATTGCAGAAACTGTGTTCAACCTGTCAACCTCTGATGTTTTAGTCGGTTTGGGCTACACAGTAAGAATCAAGAGGTGAGGTTTGATTTTCTTGAAATTTAGTTCATTTTATAACAAATTTAATGAAGGAAGCTTGGCATAAATCGAATGGGAAGTTGATGGTTTTTGGAATGGAAAACAGAGCACAGGATTTTCGAGCAAACCAGGAGGATCTCTGGTGTTCTCTGATGTTTTGAGTATTCTGGAGTGCACAAGTCGAATCAGAAGCTCTATTTGGTATGGTTGGAAAGCTTATTCAAATTTCTACAACTTTTGTGAAGATTCTGTGAGCCAAAAATGACTGTATGTATGTTTAATGTCAGGAGAAAGATAAAGGGTAACAGAGAAGCTCGAATCTGTGTTGTCTGATTTCGGGGCGTTTCTGGAGAAATTGGTTGAGAATCTCGTTTTCATTTCTTCAGGTAAGTTGTAGAGTGTTCGAAAATGAAGAATTTGATGTGTATTTCATTAATTTTGGTTAAGTATTGAGAAGGTTATGGGTGTTGGAAGTTAGGGTATAGAATCTGGAAAATCTGGGAAGTAGAATGTGAATGCCATTCTTAATCCAATTGTTTACAAATTTATGAGCATGGAAAGACAAAGCTATCTATGGTTCTAATGCTCGGTTTTGGTTATTTGACAGGCCAAGAGGAAATAGGTCGAGTCTACAAACCGGGGAACTAGATAAGACTGTGAGTGACAAAATGAATTTCGAAAATGTTCTTAAACGGTTGTTCATGATTATATGATTTACATGCTTTTCTATGAATGATACATGGTTTTGTGAACGGTTTCAAACATGAGTTTTGAGCTTAGATTTTCTAATAAGGTTTATATACGAGCACGTGGCTAATGGCTTTATGAAAAGTAGTTGAAACGATATCTTTTAAAGTAAAGCATGTGTTAGCAAATGTTGTTTAATGATTTAAAGTTTTTCACGAGCAAGCTGAGTAAGCTTGAGTTTTACGAAAGATAACGATGAGCAGGCATGTTTTAATGTTTTCATGTGATTTCTGAGATTTCTATTGACTACATGACTGAGATATTGAGCCCGAGGCTATATGGTACCGTGTGCACACAGGTTATGTTCCGTTGTTGACGTTGAGTGTACTCCGTGACAACGATACTGTCGTGAGTGCTGGGCGGGCCCCACTACGACAAAGACGATGGGAGTGCTGGGCGGGCCCCACTACATCGTAGGACTAGTAACGTTGGTTGTACTGGGCGTGCCCTACACAACGTAGATCGGTCATGTTAGTTAAAACGTTTGATGTACTTGATATGCCTTGCTAGATTTTTATTGACGAACTTGCGAGATATTTTAGAAAACCTTTTCCATTACACGTCTATGTTAAACGCTTTGATTGAGCATATTTATACGTTCAAAGGTTTATCTCGTGTTTTTGACTTCCGGATTTAGAGTTTTAAAGTTAGTCACTCACTGGGCTTCGTAGCTCATTCTTTCAAAATGTTTTTCCACTTTTCAGGTAGAGATCGAGCTCCCGGTGCCTGATACACTGCCAACGTCTGCTGAAAGTTCCGGATCAAGCTTCAGTACGTGGGTGGAGTTGTAAATTGAGTCTGTTCATATTGTAAATGTTTTATAAGGATTGGATAATATAGTCCTAGAGGTCGTGGTTGAATAAATCCTAGTTGTACATGTCTTTGGTTATGATATCTATACCAGGTTATCTCCAAACCGAGATATGTCATGGCGACATCTCGTGTATGTTGATATGTTTTCAGGGTTTCCGTTATGTCGTGGTTCATATGGAATATATTTTATGTCCATTATTAGTATGTTTATCAGGTTCAAGGTTTCAATAGGGTCAATAGGGATCGTTAGAGGTGATGATGTCTGTTGGCTTCACGCTGTCTTTCGGGCTAAGCTAGGGGTGGTCCGGGAGGGGGTGTGACATCAGCGCCGCTTGCAAGTTGCATATTCAAACATGCACAAAAAAGAATGCTAAGATCGTTGGTGCCCTAACATCATTTTTGGTTGCAATGGGCTTTGAATGTATATGTAATATAAGCCCACTGCATGTATTCTTATATAGAGTTAACTACATAGATAGACCATATTAGATTCAAAATTTCATAAATGTCTCATCTAGAAAAAATTTTCAGCTTTGTCCTAAGCCAAGCCAAAATAGATGTTAATTTACATCAATACCCATTATATTATATATAAGAAAATAAATATGGTTATTATCCATATACTTACCCAAAATATCTTTTCTTAATAATTAGTTATGACCCAAAAATCTTTTCAAATCCTCTCTCCAAATAACTCCTCGATTCCCTCACTATTTTAATTTCAAACCCCAAAATAAACCTCCCCAAATAGTCGTTCGTCTCCTCCCTCGCGATTTTCTTCTTCACGCCGGTCTCTCTTCGATTTTCTTCTTCACGCCGGTCTCTCTACGATTTTCTTCTTCACGCCGGTCTCCCTCTCCATTTGCCGGCCATCGTCGCTCACTCCCTCTGTGTTTCGCCGTCCATCCTCCGACCAGCGCCACTCTGTTCCCGCCGTCACTCCCTCTATATTTCGCCGTCTATCCTTCGACCGCCGTCACTTCAGCTGGGTTTCGTCGTCACTTACTCTGTTCCCGTTGTCACATCCTTCAAACGCCGTCTCATCCCTCAAATGCTGTAAGTGTTCCCACCGTCTGTATTTTCGCCGGCGTTAGCCGGCGGCGACGCTTCTGTCGATGGCTGTTGGGGTTTATTTGGGTTTATATAAAATACACTGTTTGGTTGGCTGTTGGGGTTTATTTGGGGTTATATAAAAATACACTGTTTGGTTGGCTGTTGGGGATTATTTGGGGTTATATAAAATACACTGTTTGGTTGGCTGTTGGGGATTCTTTGGGTTTATATAAAATACACTGTTTGGTTGGCTGTTGGGGTTTATTTGGGGTTATATAAAAATACACTGTTTGGTTGGCTGTTGGGGATTATTTGGGGTTATATAAAATACACTGTTTGGTTGGCTGTTGGGGATTCTTTGGGTTTATATAAAATACACTGTTTGGTTGGCTGTTGGGGTTTATTTGGGTTTATATAAAATACACTGTTTGGTTGGCTGTTGGGGATTATTTGGGGTTATATAAAATACACTGTTTGGTTGGCTGTTGGGGTTTCTTTGGGTTTATATAAAATACACTGTTTGGTTGGCTGTTGGGGTTTGTTTGGGTTTATATAAAATACACTGTTTGGTTGGCTGTTGGGGTTTGTTTGTGTTTATATAAAATATACTGTTAGCTTGTTTATTTAGTTGTAGGTTAATATGTGGGTATAAAAAATATATAATTTGGATAATATATTATTTAGTTGTAGGTTTATATAATATATGTGGTGGTTTATATAAAACAAATTGATGGTTGATCGAATGCTTATATACTATATTAGATGGTTTCTGATAAGGATAATATATTTTATATGATTGTTATATTTGACTATATTCATGGTGAATTGAAATATATAGTTGTGCATTTTTTGAAATTTAAATTTATTTAGAGAATTGCATTGGAATAATATGAAGTGCGAATATAGGCTATTGCATGGAGATAATAGATTAGGCAATGGGAAGAGAAAAAATTTCTTCAAATAAGAATCCAACTTGCAGAAGTCAAAGATTGTTGGGGTTGCAAACTATGTAATTGGATTCCTCCTATTCATACTGATTGACAATTTTTTTTTAAAGAGAGAGAATAAACAAATATTATATCATTATATTCATACTGTTTAACAAAAAGAAGCAGCAAAAAAGAGAGAGAATAAACAAATAAAAAGAAGAAGAAGAGATATTCAACAAGCAGCAAAAAAGAGAGAGAATAAACAAATAAAAAGAAGAAGAAGAGATATTCACTCATGTTGAAGGCAAATGGAGGAGCGCAGATAAATTGAAGAAATTTTATTGAGACGGCAGTTGGAGAAAACAAGCTTCTGGTAACCGCTAATGGAGCCGCAAAAAACTAAAGTATCTTGAGCAGCTTCAATTGACGGCAAATGGAGGAGCAATTGTTTGGTGAAACATATTTAAGGTTAGGGTTAGATATTGGTAAATCTTCATAGTAGATTTTATTATGGAAAGAATTAATACAAATCAATTTTTGATGTGCAGAATTTTGAAGGGCAAAACAGGGAAGATTTAATTGAAAAATCTTGAGCCAAGACAAAACTGAAATTTTTTTTCATAATTGGACATTTGTGAAATATTGGTTCCAAAACGGTCTATCTCCTATAATTTCTGTCTTATATATCATATTATAAGTATTTTAGTGGGATAACAAAGTGTGAGGATTATTTATTTTTCCTTTTGTGTTGTGCTTATTAAGGTATAAATAAATTAGTACAATTTGCATAATTTCTTTGAGTGTTTTATAAATTGAAACATTTAAAGTGAGATGTACTTGCCGCATGGAGGATGGTGCCCTAACGCCTAATGTGAGGTTGAGTTGCAATGGGTTCACTACAATTCATAAAAGTTTATTTAATTTTTCTCTTTGTTGTGCTAATTTAAAATAGAATAATTGTCATGATTAGTTAATTGACAATTTATTAAAGTGTATGACACAATTTGTCTAATTTCTTTTAATGCTTTGACAAATAAAATATGCTACCAAAGTAGTCTCTGTTTTATAAATTGGAACATTTAAAGTTATTAGATGTGGTGTATTTGTTGCTTATGCGAGTTGTAATCGGCCCAAAGGAAGGTTACAATTTGGCCAAACAACAAATACACATGCAATAATAAATATGAATAATATTTTATTATTGCACCGAGGGTATCATTTGTAAATTAACCTTTTTGTCCAAAGACTAAATGTTAATGTTGCATTAGATATCTCACTTGTCCTAATAAAGTTTATTTCTGATGTCATGGATATTTGTATATTGTTTGTGACATTACTTATGACCAAACTACAATAATAAATATGAATAACATAAAGAATAATATTTTATTATAATAAATATGAATAATATTTTATTATTGCACCGAGGGTATCATTTGTAAATTAACCTTTTTGTCCAAAGACTAAATGTTAATGTTGCATTAGATATCTCACTTGTCCTAATAAAGTTTATATTTTATTATTGCAATAATAAATATGAATAATGTTGCATTAGATATCTCACTTGTCCAAACTACAATAATAAATATGAATAATATTTTATTATTGCACCGAGGGTATCATTTGTAAATTAACCTTTTTGTCCAAAGACTAAATGTTAATGTTGCATTAGATATCTCACTTGTCCTAATAAAGTTTATTTCTGATGTCATGGATATTTGTATATTGTTTGTGACATTACTTATGACCAAACTACAATAATAAATATGAATAACATAAAGATGTGCTCTTGATGTTGTTAGTCGATCCAAAGAAAGACTATCATCTAAAAGAGATAAGTTATTAATATTTAATTATTGGATTTCAAATTGGTGTCCCAGTGTCTATGTTAGGTTGTCAAGTGGGTTAAAACCTAATAAAGTTTCTTTTGGGGCACGCTCGTTTTTATTTTAGAGGACGTTTTCCCATTACTAAACTATGCAGGTAAAGATATTATTATTGATTTTGAAAATGATTTTAGTAATTTCATTTTCATAAAGATAAAATTAATAATAATAATTAAGAATAACTGTTTTGCATAATAATCTAATTTTCTTTGATGGTGTTGGTTTGATGGATCATGCTGCCAAAGTAGCCTTTGATTTCTGATATTGACATCTTCATAATTAATTAGATGTTTATGGATTTGTTGTTTATGCATTCTGTTATCGGCCCAAAGGAAGATTTCAGTTTGACCAAATAACAAGTTCACCTATGGTTAACTAGTGATGAACATGGATAATATAAAGTTATGTCATGTAAGTGATTGTCGGCCCAAAGGAAGGCTTTCACTCGACAGGATTGGTTATCAATGTTCCATCACCATGTTGAGAGTACCGTTTACAAGTTGATAGTCGGCCCAAAGGAAGGCTGTCAATGTTGTGTTTGGTATCTTGTTGTCCTCATTAAGTTCATATAATGTATTTTTTTTATAAATACTAATGTCATTTCTGAGCATGTTTTGTTATCGGTTGTGTTGTATTATTGCATTGCCTAGTTTTAAATTTTTAGAATATTTTTGTTTAAATTGATTTTTTCTCAGAACTTGTGATAAGGAAAGAAACACTTCTATTTTTCATTTAGTCATCCATTTAAGATTAAATGGGACTTGGAAAAATAGAGTAATCTTAATTGCATAAGTTTTATGATGATAAATTGCAACATTCAAGGGAATCATGTTTGATGAGGAAATAATTAAGAAATTCCTTTAAAAGGATACGGATTGTTCTAAAATGAACATAAAGGAAGAGACATTTAAACGGTTGGTTGAATATTTCTTAATGAAGAACAAAGGAACATAAGGGAGTACATTAGAGGATTAAATGCACCAAATTTAATTAAAATATTTGAGGATTGACCTGTGCCTTTGGTGCTCATTTTAGAAATATATAGTTCATATGTGGTTGTTTATGACACTCGAAAGAGTATATGAACTCTTAATGAGCATCTTTAATAGTATGTTCATGAGTTAAGTATGAAAAGAAAAGGTACTCAATCAGTTATTTCCTTATATGAAGAAATTAAAGTTGACATAAAGCTGCGCATTTGGAACATGTTAGTCCAAATCACTAAGAATTAGGATCCAGGCTTCCCCTAATACTATTCAGAAATTTTGGGCGTGAAGAAAAATATGTTCCTATTACATCATTACATGATGTATAAAGAAAATATATAACTTCTCACTTTGAATTCAAACAAAGTTAGTTTGGTTCTTATATGTCTAACTTTACTATGGTACTTCTACTAATGGATAATTAGCTTTTTTGATTTAATAGATCTTCGAGTCTATATTAGGTATAATTAGGGAGATAATAATGAAAAAGTCAAATTAGGTGCCTTTGAGAGCTTCAACATCTTGGAAACTATCTGTACTTTCACACAGCCTATTCCCTATGGCTTCTTGAAATGCTTAACAACATTATATGGTGTTCTAAGAAATAGACTCTCATTAAAGGCATCCATAGTTGATATAAGAGAAGTATTTAGTTCTGGATATCTTAAAAGCCATTAGTTTGTAGTGGTGAAACACTATGACAATATGATGGATTAGGAAGAAAAGATCCAGGGCATTTTGCTAACTCGTTTGAGAATATATAGAGTCATTAAGTTAATACAATTTAAAAAAAAAAAAAACTTGAGAAGTGTATTGCTTATAGAGTGATTCAAAGCTCATAAAGATTAGGTGAGTGCAAATAATCATTCTTCTTTGCACTCAATGCCTATTGGGAAAAGCACTCAAGATTGCAACATAAGGCTTAAGTGGTGTATCATATAGAACAACAACTAAATCTCTTGCAATTCAAGGTTAAGCAAATGCTTAACATTAGGTTTGCATTTAGGAATGTTCAAGTAATATTTGGTCTTGAAGGCCAATAAGAAAAACTTGGACTTATAGATTATTTGTTGTTACTTTAGGTGCACTGGTCATTTTCATGTTTTCTAAAATTATTTCCCACTTAAAAGTTAATAATGAGATCCTAAAGTTTCTTAAGGATGTTGAGGTTGAGGGGAAGATAAAATGAGGAATGTTGTCTTGGAGAAAAGAAATTTGAGTTCCTTTTTTGTAATAACATTAGTAAAGGTTCTCCTCATTTAAGTAAAACAAACTCAACATTATTAAAAGTGTTATTGAAGCAATAAAAGGAGAAGGAGAAATACATGTATAAGGTTTTAAGTTTGACTTAATAGTAAAAGGAGATGTTTCAATTACCTTTCCTAAAGTCAAACAAAGACTTGTCTCTTAAATTATTAATAATAATGATACTGTCATAAAGAATTAGGTGAAATGATAAACAACAATTTTATTATTATTATTATAAATTTTTAGTAACTTGTCATATTGTCTTTAGTAGATAATGTTTGAGACACATATAGTTTGTCTGGTTATTATGGGTGTCATTACTTATTAAGAGACGTTCCTTTAAGTAAATGACAAGTATTTTAGAGCTAGGTTGAGTGGTTATAAAGATTGTTTTTTCAATTGCATGATTTATAAAATCATAAAGCTTGTAAAGTTTAGAAACTTTTGATCCAGTATCACAAAAGTTTCAAGTTTTTAAATTCATTTGTGATGATCTCAATAGGGAACTAATTTATAATTTGACAAGTTCCACCACATTTAGGGTCTTAAGGTTAATAAGAGTGATAATTATGAATTACAGGTTTAGTGGGAGTAAATCCAGTTTCCTAGTGTAATATGTCTATGACATAGTAAGGCTATGATATAAGTTGAAAACTTATATGGACATCTCTTTTATATTGTGAAATGATACTGTGAGATCAATCTCAAGTAACATTGAGATTTCACAAAAGGGTTATGTCAAAAAGTTTTTTCAAGTTTTCTAGCATAAAGATTCATGCACTAGGGAAATCGTTAAAGAAAACAAACTTAGTCTAAAAACAGTCCATTGAATAAAATGAAGAATTTCATGCTTAAAGTTTAGATGCTTCCGCTTCAACATCCATATCAAGAATAAAATGCAATAATTTTGATAACTCTTAATTGGATCTAAGAGTTTTAAGGTTCTTAACAAAAAGGATACATGCTCACTTATCAAAATCAAATAAAGTAGAGATCATAAGTCAAATTGATTTTGATAATATGAGTTGCCAACAAGATCCACTTTCGAGATTGTTCACTAGTTTGTGTTCATAGCTTTTTTGTGTGGCAATAAACTCATAAAATTTTAAATCTTGTCATTAGGTTGTCTTGACAAGAATTTGTTATTCATATAGCAACTAAAGCTTGCAACAAAAGCTTTTATAGAAGAATTATAAGCATTAGTTGATGAAGAAAATTCAGAGTTTTTCCTTGTGTCTAGTGGTATACAACTCCATCATTGCAGATCCGCTCATTAAGAACTTTCACACAATATTTTTGGAGCATAATGCTCATACAGGTGTGAAAATTATGGTATATCAGTTGAGTGGGAGTTTGTGCTTAAAGTAGACACAATTTGGTTTTCTGCAGAATAAGGAAGATGAATTATCTTTTGTTACTCTGAATTACTTTCTTTCTAACTGTAGTTTAACCTAAGGATAGAAAGAGTAAAGTTTGATCTCTCCAAAGAATAAAGTTGGACCAGTTGGGAATAGACATGTTTAGATCAAATTACATGTAACTTCCATGCTGCTCTTCCACGCTTGATCCATGTCATTGAGTATATTTGGTGAGGTGATCATTGAAGGTTGAGTTACGACTTTACATGTGACAAAAGCCGCTTTGGTTCCTCATTGGTATACAAAATGGACCGGATTGTGATTAAAGGGAAGTTTATTTTAGAATAGCATTAAGTTGTGCACTAAAGAAATAAATTGATAATTGTTAATAAGGAAATTGTTACCCAAGTGGGAGATTGTTGGAATTAATTTTAATAATTAATTCATATGTGGGTAACAAATTAAATAACAATTATATTTGGGCTATTCAATGGGAATATTATGTGGTCTTGATTATGGGCCCTTGACTTCTCATAAAGATGTGTGGCCTGCTGAGTAGAAACCAGCCTGTTGATCCTAGGGGATTATGGGAAACCCTAGAATCAAGGTTATGCTCCCCAATACACTATGCCTCCTTAGTCTCCTATTCCCCATCTGATAGGGAGAATTACCCATTCAGGTCTAAGTTGCATAGTTGAGGAAGATCACAAACCAGAAATTTTGCTAGTGATGTGTCTGAAGGATTTGGAATTCCCAATTCCGTTACAGCGGAAGCAATTGGACCGTTCGTAGTTAATTTTGTTTCTACTATATAAAATACAAATGCATTGGCAAAAGGTTAAGCGTTGAGAAACATACCTCCGTTAACGACTCTGAATACTTCAACGGATGATTCTTGATTGCTCTGCAACAACGAAGAACACCACCATTTGATCTTCCCCGCTATAACTCTGAGATTAGGAACGTAGTTGTGGGACTACCTAATCTTGAATGGGAAAAACTCTAGAGAGAAAATTCTCCCTAGGGTTCTTGAGTTGAGAGAATATGAGAGGGCCTTATGGTGGCCATAAGTTGTTGTACCTAAACCCCAGGGTTAGTGTTCTATTTATAGGAGAAAGGTCATGAATAAAATATTTATTTAAAATCAATTCCATAACCAATCAATTCCATAATTGATTAATCTTTTCCATAATTAATCAATTCCATGACCAATCAATTCCACAATTGATTAATCTTTTCCATAAATGATTGATCACTTCCATAAGTGATTAAATCATTTCCATAAATAATTAATTACTTTCATAAGTGATTAATCATTTTCATAATTGATTAATTTCGAATTAATTAATTCTTTAATTAATTAATCACCAATTAAATATCATATATTTAATTTCAGACTTTCTATTAGTTAATTAATTAATTACCCAATTAAATATCATATATTTAATTTCAGGCATTCAATTAATTAATTCTATAATATGAATCAAATTCATATTAAAATTTGAACTCCTTCAAATTCTCTTATATCCTATAAATTTAATATGAATCAAATTCATATTAATATTTGAACTTCTTCAAATATTTATTTCTCTCATACACTATAGTTTAATTAAATATCATTTAATTTAAACTAAATTGAATAATTAATTAATTCATAATTAATTAAGTCATCTTCTAATTAAATACCATATATTTAATTAGACATATATTTGAACTCTTTCAAATATATCAATCTCTCAATATAATAAAGTTTAATCTCAAATTAGACTTTATATTTTAATGTATCACTATACATTATATTAATTTGTATCTCATACAATTAACTTAATTCCCAATATGAATTTGAACTATTCAAATTCTCTCAAGATATATTTGTTCCTAATTACTCTTTACGAACTAGCAGGGGGACCTAATAGACCTATAGATCAGAAGCTCCAATGATATGAGGTTAACCGATTAAACTCATTAATCAAGTTAACCAATATTCATTAACTGTGGGTCATTCCACTAAAGACCCACAATTGTGAGGCTCATTACTTCAACTAGTCCCCGTGTTCTTCGAATGGATCTCTTAGTTGTTGAGAGGGTTGCCCAAAAGCAGTATATAAGGCATACCCAGTAAAACTTACAAGTAAACCAGATATAGAGATGGCAACTAGGGTTGCTGTTTCCATTATTATATAATTTCAAGACCACAATGGATCTATGATAAGATCATTTATTTACAACGGAATGGTATACAAAGTCAACAGATCTCACTGAATAAAAAAAAATATAGGATTATTTATGGCTACACAAACCGTTGAGGATAGTTCTAGATCTGGGCCAAGACGAACTATTGTAGGGGATTTATTGAAACCATTGAATTCGGAATATGGTAAAGTGGCTCCTGGGTGGGGAACTACGCCTTTGATGGGTGTCGCGATGGGTCTATTTGCGATATTCCTATCTAGTATTTTGGAGATTTATAATTCTTCCATTTTACTGGACGGAATTTCAAGCAATTAGATTCGATTCACAAGAACCCCTAAATAACTTTTCAATAAAAAGTAAAGTATGTAGGTTTCCGCTTTTTAGCCCACTCTTTTTTGGTAGTTCGATCGTGGAATTTCTTTTTTTTTTTTCTGTATTTCCGGAATATGAGTGTGTGACTTGTTAGAATTGATCCTATGGATACGACAGAGAAGAAGTCGGTCATCTTGATCAAGATGATTTTATCTCGTTGGATATTCAGTCTAGGCTAGTATCTGGAGCACAGAATATATGAAATAGATTACAAAATATTAGAACTATGATTCATACTTATCAGACCTCGTGGCCGGACTCCGAAAAAAGAGTTAGAAGTGAGAAATTCAAAAAATTTTATTCTTTCGTTTATACTTATTTTGGTTAAAGGATAAACGTTTCTTTGTCTTTTTTTTGATTATATTCAGTCATTGAATAAGCATTGAATCAGTGATAATCCAAGGGTTCTTACTCAGGGAATTTTTGAACTTTTTTTTGGAAGGTTTTATTGAATCATCGTGGTTCTAGTATGAATCTAAGGTTTTAATTGATTCATAGGGTCTTAACAAGAGAATTCCTATCAATAATAAAGAAAACAAGAGTAAAGTCGCATTACACACAAATCAAAGAAAAAAATAGGTAAATAGAAGATTCAAGAGGCCCCTAATGATCAATATAAATACGAATGAGCCGACTTGATATTTGGGCATTATAACTACAAAGAAGACTTTTCGGATTTTGATTCGGTCGTATCTTCAGAGAAAAAATTGAATCATAGCATTAAGAAGTTTGAAACTTTTTAGTACCCTATATAAATAATAAATAAATAACATTTCTGTGTCCACGGATATAGACCTATACCCGTAAGTCAATCCTTCACGAGTGTCCGTAATCACAGCTAGGTCAAATTACCGTTTTACCCCTGTGTTACATCTGTCTCCTTAAGTACCAGTGCTCCTCTAATGAACAACCTGTTTATGGTCCAACCATTAAACAGAAAGTTCCTCTCGGGCTAGTGAGAGGACGGGATCCCTTTGTTCAAGTCCCGGAGTCACCACTTAAGGGAACACTCATCTACTTCTCCTAGAAGCGGGAATGAGTGAATTCCTTCTTGTGTTGTCATGTCCCCAGCCTCCCACTCGGTCTTGTCCCCAAGAAGGAAGGCATATTGAGTCGGCGTATTGGCCATTCTCACCCATGCTAATCAAAGGACAATCCCTCATGAGAAGGAGTTCATGACACACTCAGGATTAAGACTGAGTTACCTAGGTCATCCTATTGAAACAGTAACCTAACTAGTTAACGGTATTATAACTAATGGTTGACTATTTCGTGGTCCGGTCTTATGCAAACTCATTGCATAGGATACCCCCGCTCGCATGTCTCCTACATGGACGCCTTGGATCAATACGTCTGTATCGAATACAAAGTGGACCGTATCACATAGTGTTATCAGGATAAGGTACCCAGCCTTATCCCTATACTATAGACCTTTTAGGTTGTTACTTGAACACCGATCCCCGTATGTCCCCACATACTAGTTCAAGTCACATGTAAACAACCTTGGATCTTAGTTTATTGGATTTGGGTCAAATTGTGCAGTATTTAACAATAACACTTTATTATAGAAATTCAATAACATTTTATTGAAACAAGTATACAATTTGTTTACATTCACTATCTACGAGTTTTAGGGCATAAAACCCAACAGTGTCCAACCTATCTAATGGCTCCAGGTAATTTTAATATACTTAGTTTTGGTTTTCTTCGATGCTTAGATCCTATTATAACTCTATCATGATTGTTATTGTTGAATATATTTATTTATTCTTGAATAATCATGAAATTGATGAGTTTTAATGAATAAATTCTAACATTCTTGTGAAATTCTCTTCCAAATTCAAGAAGAAAAGTTTCTCACTAACCTTTATCTTAAGAACTCAAAGACGTATGAAAGTCTCCTACTTGGTGGTGTTGCAATTTTGGTCCCTACAAAATATCTTGACAAAGGAGAAGTATGAATTTGTTGTTCTTGTAGTCTACAACAAGTAAGTAATCACGATTCCTTTACAGTAGACTTTTTACAGCAAATTAAAATAGCATGCTTAACCTTATATTAAATACATAAAATTGTTCTATGTTATTTGCCAATGTAATGGTATTTTAGAACCTTAATTAAACTACGAAACGATTCAATTCGCTTCTGCTACAAGTTCCAATCCTACAGAAGGGAGGCCTGAAACACAGGATATGTAGGGCATGCGTAGGGGGCTTCAGTATGGTTGCTAATAAATGCCAAATATGTGTATATTTGTCTCTTATTTTTATTTTATTCCTTGTGAAAATTAACATGTTTCGAGTATATTTGTTATGTCTCGAGCCTAAAAAGTGTAAAAGTTGTTGAGTTGTGTCTTTGAGAGTTTAACTTATCAAGAGTCATGCATATTTGTGGTTAAAGATGTTGTTTTTATATGTATTTGATCAAGTTTTGATGTGCTGCAGAAGACAGAGGAAAATAGAGGAAGAAGCAGCAATGCGACTGCATTTCCAAGCAGAAACTGCCTTCTCTAATTTTCGTGAGTCAATGTAGGATTAGTTTTTCACGCACCTACCAGCTGTTTTTTACTCTGATTCAGCCTGGGCTACTTGTAAGCACGAAATTCAGCAACCCCCTAATCATTTTCACTATAAGAAAAGGGCTCACAAACGTGAAGAACTCTACTTGAACTCCTCGGGAAGATGTCAGTAGTGACAGAACCTTTATTCAAGCCCTAGAGTCATGCTCAAAGAAGACTTGTACATTTAACCTAGATTAGACCCAAACTCGTGAGTTTGCCTAGAGTACCACCTATCCCCCTTGTAAAAGGAAGTTTTGTGTGGAGTGAGAGCTCTTGAGTAACTAAATTCCTTTAAGGGATTTGGTTTAGTGAATACCCTCATGAATGGATTAGCTTGACAAGTAGTTTGCTTGCACTAAGGTGAATTTATGCATTTCTCTCTTTATTGACTCCATTTCTGTCTTGTTAAGCTTAAACTGACAATTTAGACTTAGCATGTAATGTGAGTGCAATACCGAAAGAGTTGGACAATATCAATTTTCATAAATGAGATATAGGAGAAAAGCCTAGACATAGGAAATTTGGTATTGCGAGGAGTAACAACATTCTCTGGTCTATTAATGACATAAAATGTTGGTTTATATATATATATATATTTCTTTTGTTCACATTAATCCTTATTCCAATCTTAATCACACAATTACTTGTAGAATGTAGTATTTGTACAAATGATAAATATGTACCATGTTGTATAATATATAAATAATTATATAATCTTATATATATTATATATACGTCATTGTTTATATAGCTTATTAGTAAAATTTTAGAATGATAAATTTATGAGATCAGTTGCAAGAATAACAAAAATAAAAATGAAATTTGCAACCACATCATCAACTTTTTAATGTTGTAAATATAGCAAAAAAAAAAAAAAAAAAGTGGGCCCAACCTAAACATTAAAGTTGAAAGTAAAAAAAAAAAAAGAAAAAAAAACCCTCAAAACATGTTGGAAGTTGAAAGTTTTAAAAGTATATCATTCATTTATTTAGTGTGACTGATATATTGAATATTTGGTATATCAATCAACTGATATATAAATATATAGTATACTAGATGTATATTTCGTGAGTATAATATACTTCATTTATGAAGTATACACACGAGCTTTCATTAGTTTAAATATCTTTGATATACTTCATTAATAAAAAATTAGATATATGAGTTTTATTTTGGGACAATGTGTGGTTGAGGATTTAAATCTGTAACCTCTTGGTTGAATGTGTATGTCTTATGCTAATTGATCTATACTCATATTGGATATATCATCTTAATAATATATTACCGATACACTAGTGATATACTTAAAATTACATTTTTAGTGAGTACTAATATACTACTAACACACCAATGATATACTTAAAATTGCATCTTATTGATATACTTATAAAAATTTTTGCATTCCACAACCTTCGTAGTACACCAACAATTAAAGATACATATCAATGGTTTTTTTTTTTTAAAATCACAAGTCTATCATTGATGTATTTAGCCACTCATAATCACGTATATCAATGTTATTAATTATTTAAGTAATATAACAAATGAGGTATAACAATGGTATATCAACATTCATAACAAGTATAGAAGACAAACATTTATGTTATAAAAGAGAAAAATAGGCAAATAACACAACACAATTCAATAAAGAGAAAAAGAAACATAATAAATTGTACTAAAAAAAGGAAACATAATAAATATAAGTAAAGAAAAGTAAAATATCAGGTATATCATTGGTTGAAGGAGTGAAGAACACTTGAGCAGAAGCAATTACAGATCTTAGGCCTTGATTTTCATTAATTTATATAAGAAAGCATGTTGAAATTTAAAACGAAAAATAGAAGAAAAGAAACCCGAACCTTTGGAGCTCAAATTCGTTGATCTTTTTGGCTGTTTCTTTACACGAACGGCTCGTGGACCACTGCTAGAGCCTTCCCCGTTATTCTCCGACCTTAGAACGGACTTGTGGGAACCCGAACATGTTGAATTAGAAGAAGAGAGAATATGAGTTTGTCAGTTTTCTAAACTTTTGTTCTCCATGAATTTTCCAGCAACTTTGCATGTTTTTCCTCAGAAAAAGACAGCCAACATTTCATGAAGAAGACCATCAAATCTCATGGGTTTAAGACACCTAAAATTAAAAACATTTTTCATTTTATTTTTATCCATTTCAAGATAAAATCAATTCAAGTAATTAATTTAAAATGAAATTGATATTTAAATGTTTAATTGAACATTTCAATTAATTAATTAATTTAATAACGAATATTAAATTAAATACTCGCACTAATACCGATATCTCTCAAACCCAATCTTTCGAACGTGAATCCCTATTCACGTGTGTAATATTTTAAATCATATTTAGATAATAATAACTCTCTCAAATATGGTTTAATTCGCAATTAAATCGTTGTGCTAAATTATATCGAATATAAATAACGATATCTCCCAAAATCGAATTTGAACGTTTTTAAATTCTTTCATCACTCTATTCTAAGGTTTAGTTCGTTTGAGCTAGCAGGGGAACCTAATGGACCTACAGATCATGGACTCCAACGAACCAAAATTAACTGGTTAAACTCTTTTAACCTAGTTATCCAACATTCGTTAACTAATGGGACACTCCACTATAGCTCGTAGTTGCAGTCCCCTCACTGTAGATATATTTCTGTCCACCCAATGTAACCGTGATCAAAAGTCCGTTTTACCCCTATAGCACTTCTTGTTCCTTAAGCCCCCACTGAGTCCCTAATGAACAATTGGTTTGTGGTCCGACCACTAAACCTAAAACCTCTCGGGCCAATGAGAGGGCGGTGCGCCTTTGTTCACGTCCCGAAGTCAACACTTAAGGGAACAACCTCTCTACTATCCCTAAAAACGGGTAGAAGTGAATTTCATCTTGTAGGACTATGTCTCCAACTATCTACCCGGTCTTATCCCCAAAGTGGTAGGCTTGTTGAGCAGCGCTGTTGGACCACTCTCACCGCAAATCAAAGGATAATCCTGAATAAAGAGGAGTTCATAGTTAGCTTAGGATTAAGATTAAGTTACGTAGGTCATCGCTTGAAATAGTCAGTTTCACATTAAATGACGTTATAAAGTGAAAGTGACTTATTTCGCGGTCTGGTCTTATGCAAACATCTTTTGCATAAGACACCCCCACTCACATGTCTCTACATGAACGATTCAGGATCACATCGTTTGTACTAAAACAAAGTGGACCGCATCACATAGTTTTTCCTAGGATAAGATACTCAGTCTTATCCCTATACTATAGACCATTTAGGTTATATACTAGAACATGATCCATGTCCATATTCATAATATAGTTCGAGTATTTCAGACTATACCATGGATGTTAGTTTATTGGATTTGGGTTAATTAATGCATAATTAAAACTACCATTCAACAACTAGAAATTGAATCATTTCAATAACATTTTATAATTAACTTTGTTACATTTACTATCCACAAGTTTTAGGACATAAACCCAACATTGGTATATCAACATTCATATATCAATACTCATAATCAGGTATATCAAAGGTTATGCTTATCAAATCAAGTATATATTAGGTATATCATTGTATTCATTTTAGTATATCAAATTTGGTATATTAGTTAACTAATATATTTTATATTTCTTATATCAATAAATATAAAGTATATAAGATATACTACAAATATACCCATTGATATACCAACAAGGGTAAAATTGGAATAATAAAAAAAGCGAAAATCAGATTTTAAAATTTTTGCTATATTTGCAAATCTCAAAAAACCGTAGATAGATTTGCAAATATCCTAATATTTTTTACTACTCGTTGCAATTTTCCTAAGCTTATACCATGCAGTATATTGTATCCATAAACATATACTTAGGTGTATGTTATATAAACGTCATATAGTTTTGATAGGTATCATGGATTTTGTCATATGCACTTTATATATTTAGTCATTTGCAAATATATACTTATTATATTTGTTCATCACTATCATCATGTCATTTGCAAATATATATTTGGTATATTTGTTCGTCGCAACCATTATGTCATTTGCAAATAAATAAAATAAAATATAAACATGCACATATCTTGATGTCGTTGCTAGAAAAAGGAGCTTGTTCGTCGGGAATAGAACCTTGTTTGAAGAAAATATACTACCAATTGAATGAAATATATAACCGATTGAAGGAAATTTATAATGTTTGAAAGAAATATGTTGTTGTTAGTCACTGTTTAGTGTTGGGGGAAGTTACAAATAACAGAGGAAATGGAGAAAATAATGAGAAACAAACACTTAAACAATTAGGTTGAGGCGCAAGTATCTCGCTCTCTTTAAGGAGATTCAAGCCCTCTACGATGTATAATTATTTATCAACCACCGGTGCAGTAGGTATTCTCTAGCCTTTCCCATCCAGGATACAACAACCCAACTAAAACGTTGTGGAACTCAAACCACTCTGCACTAAGAGGTTGAGCTCAAAGCTCCACAACAAAGAACACCCCTCTTTTGGCCAATTGCTCTTAAAAGAGGAAATAAGAGAAATGAGAAAGTAGAAAAAAGAGAAGATAGAAATTGTTGTATTTCTTGTGTTGAAAGTGTTTGGTGTGAGAGGTATTTATAAGATTTTCTAGATCTAGAAATTTAATACAAAATAAAAGTAACCAACACATGTTAAAACCAAAACTCTCCCACCGAATACGTTTTTCTCTTTTAAATAAGAGAAAACCCCTCCAAAATTAATTTCTAAAAAGAAACTCTTATTTAAATATTAAAATGTTACAATATTCTCCCACTCATTTTAATATTTAAAATTATCAAAATCAATTGGCCATAAGAAAGATAATTATGCATCATAAAGGCGTGACTCTGCATTGAACCTTTACTAGTGAAATAATAATCTCCACTCCAGTGTTAGTAGTGGTCTCTGACTTGAACTCTAACACTTAAGGGGAAATAGAGGATTATTATCCACATACAATTATCCAGGTGTTAACATGAGCTTTATTGGTTAGCATGTTACGACCTTGCGTCTATCCTAGTATTTCATGAGTGTATTTGAGAATAAGCCCTATATCCTAATAGAGAGCGGCCCCACTCTCACACTCATATAGGTAAAATCTGTCAAGGGTGCTCCTATAACTATGACACCCCACTCATAAGAGCTACAAATCTTATTAAGAGTTTATTGAAAAACCCAACCCTCCATAACGTTACAGGATAAATGTACTCACACCATAGGGATGGATTAAATATAAAGATAGTGCATTTTTACGACCACCTTATAATTCATTTTTCCCTTTGAACCTAGTTCTTAGGATCTCTGATCACTAGGTGGGTATCCTTATATATGACTCATGATAATTATAAGGGCTTCAATCCCATCCCCCTCGATGTGTTTTAGACCCTTTCTTGAGTCAAGGTCTTTGTTAATGGATCTGCAAGATTATCACAAGATTTAATGTAATTCACATTAATAATCCTATTACTCAAATAGGATCTCACAGTACTGTGTTTTCTTCTAATAGGCTTGGACTTACAGTTATAAAAACGATTTTTTACTCTACCAATTGTGGCAGTGCTATCACAATTTATTAAAATAGGAGGTATTGGTTTCTCCCACATTGGAATCTCATATAATAAATCTCTTAACCAACTAGCTTCTTCACTAGCTGAAGCTAAAGCAATAAGCTCTGCTTCCATAGTAGAGTTGACAATAATTGTTTGTTTTTTAGATTTACAACAAATAGCACCACCTCCCAAGGTAAAAATATACCTTGTAGTAGATAGAAAATCATCTGACAATGTATTCCAGTCAGCATCAGAAAATCCTTCAACAACAGCAGGATATTTTTTTATAAAGTAAGCCATAGTCATTTCGTTCCCAATAAATATTTCATGACACGATCAATGGCATGCCAGTGTTCTTTACCTGGCTTACTTGTAAACCTGCTAAGAACTCCTACTGCATATGCAATGTCAGGTCTAGTACAATCAGTTGCATATCGTAGGCTACCAATCACGCTCGCACACTCCTTTTGATTAATTATATAACATTCATTTTCAACAGGAAACAAGTGAACACTTGAATCAAATGGAGTAGATACATGTTTACAATCAAAATAATTGTATTTTTTTGAGTATTTTCTCAATATAATGTGATTGGTCAAGAAAAAAAAACCATATGAGGTTTTAGTTATTTTCATACCCAGAATATAATTAGCCTCACCAAGACCTTTCATGTCAAAATGGCTCCTCAATAAATTTTTTGTTTCATTTATAACAAAAATATTTGAGCCAAAGATCAATAAATCATCAACATATAAGCTAATAATAACATGCAAATCATCCCATGATTTATAATAGATGCATTTATCACATTCATTTGGTTTATAACCATTATTTAGCATGCAAGAATCAAATTTCTCATGCCACTGCTTTGGGGCTTGTTTTAAGCCATATAGGGATTTAGTAAGCTTACACACTTTGTTCTCTTGCCCAGGTTCTATAAAACCTTGAGGTTGGTCCATATATATTTCTTCTTCTAAATCACCATTTAGAAAAGTTGTTTTCACATCCATTTGATGAATGCTCATATAAAAAATTGCAGCAATTGCAATTAGCAATCTAATAGATGTGATTCTCGTAACCGGAGAAAAGGTATCAAAGAAGTCTAAATCTTCCTTTTGTTTAAAACCTTTTGCAACAAGTCTAGCTTTATACTTGTCTATACTACCATCCGGTTTCAACTTTTTTCTCAGGACCCATTTACACCCTATAGTTTTACACCCTGGTGGTAGATAAACTAATTTCCAAGTTTGGTTAGAAATTAGTGATTCTATTTCATCATTTACAGCCTCTTTCCAGAAAATTGCATCTGGAGATGATAAAGCTTCTTGCAAAGAAATTGGTGTTTTCCTGAATATTATAAACATAAAAATCAGGACCAAAATCTTTCACAATTCTAGCTCTTTTACTCCTTAATTCTACTTGAGAATTATTTTGATCATTATCGCTAGGAGTAGAATAACCAAACTTAGTAGAAGTCTGTTCAAAATGTTGTCCCCCACTATTTCTTGACTTGAAAGGAAATTTTTCTTCATGAAAAATTGCATCACTTGATTCAAAAATCACATTATGTTCAATATCAAGAAATTGATAGGCTGTACTATTAACTGCATATCCAAGAAAAACACAAGTGGTAGCTTTAGACCCTAACTTAGGCCTTTTTGGGTCTGTTAGCCTTACAAAAGCTAAACAACCCCAAACCCTTAAATATCCCAAATTTGGCTTATACCCTTTCCACAATTGAAAATGTGTGATCTTTGTCTTTTTATGTGGTACTCTATTTAATACATGACAAGCAGTCAAAACTGCTTCACCCCAAAGATTAAAAGATGCACCTGATTGTAATAGCATAACATTAGTTAGACCAATTAAGGTTCTATTTTTCCTCTCAGCTACTCCATTAGAAGCAGGTGAATATGGTGGAGTAGTCTCATGAATTATTCCCAATGATTCAACATATGAATTGAATTCAAATGATTCATATTCTCGACCTCTATCACTTCTAATTCTCTTAATTTTTCTACCGAATTGATTTTCAACTTCAAGGAGGAATTTTTTAAAATTCTCAAAAGTATCACTTATATTTTTCAATAAATAAACATGAGTATATTTAGAAAAATCGTCGATGAAAGTGATGAAATATCTATTTCCTCCCCTGGTTAAAATTCCTTCAAATTCACACAAGTCTGTATGAATTAACTCTAATAATTCAATATTTCTTTCCACACTTTTATGAGGTCCTTTTGTAATTTTTGCTTTACTGCAAATTTCACATTTCTCAAAATTATTTTTTAGACTAGGAATTAATCCAAGACTACTCATAACTCCCACATATTTACTATTTATATGACACAAACCAGCGTGCCAAAAATTTAAAGAAGAAAGCATGTAAATTGAACTGGTAGATGCTTTATTAATATTTTCAATGTTCAATTTGAACATTCCATCACAAACATAACATTTTCCAACAAAAATTCCCTTTTTAGTTATCACATATTGATCAGATTCCATAGTTTGCTTAAAGCCAGCTTTATTAAGAAGATAGCTCGACATTAAATTCTTCCTCATGGAGGGTGTATGAAGCACATCTTTCAACATTAAAACCCTTCCAGAGGTGAATTTTAATTCAACCTCACCAGTTCCCATAATTTGGGTAGTATGTGAATCACCAAGCATTATTGTTTTAGGCTCCTTAAAAGGAGTATAAACTTTGAATCAATCTTTGTCATAACAGACATGTCTCTATTGGCTCCAGAATCAGCCCACCATCCTTCAACACTTTGAACCATATAAATATCAGTAATCATAGCCACAAATGGCTCTTCGGTAACATTGGCCTGAGGTACAGGTTCTTGTTTCCAGAATCTGCAAATTCGAGCAATATGCCCTCTTTTGCCACAAACAAAACATATTGATCTTGAGTGTTGAGGATGTACTTGGTTCTTATTCACTTGGCTTGGATTTTTCTTATTAGAAAAGTGAGGTTTGTTATTCTTTTTCATATAATTCTTCTTTGGCTTTAAGTAACTATTTTTTGGAATTTGACCATTAGGTAAATTATCATTCGAAGAGATTAGATTTACCTTAGTGAGAATTTCATTGCCTTCTTGGATCAATGCATCTTGCCCTCTTACCACTTTACCATCAAGTTTACTCTGTAAAACTTTCAATATTTTCTTGGCAGTTGTAAGAATAGTATGATAATAATCATAAAAACACTCAGCAAAAAAACTTAAAAGAGAGTATAGGTAACTGTACTCATTTTTCTCATGTTTATCAATTTTCTCTTGGTGTTCCATGAACTCTTCAACACTCATGTTTTCAGTATCGATCTTCTTCGGGTTCTTTTCTGTGAGGACATAGGCCACCTTGAGAAGATTAAGGTAGAACAACACTTTTCCTTTCCATCTCTTAAAGTGTGCTCCCTTAAATCGAAAGGGCTTGTTGAGATCTCCAACATTTTCATTTGGCTTCTCAATAGTAAACTCCATGTTTGACTCTCCTTAAAATTGTTGGGGGAAATTACAAATAACAGAGGAAAATGAAGAAAATATTGAGAAACAAACACGTAAACAATTAGGTTGAGGCACGGGTATCTCGCTCTCTTTAAGGAGATTCAAGCCCTCTGCGATGTATAATTCTTTATCAATCACTGGTGTGGCAGGTATTCTCAAGCCTGTCCCCTCCAGGATACAACAACCCAACTGAAACGTTGTATAGCTCAAACCACTCTGCACTAAGAGGTTGAGCTCAAAGCTCCACAATAAAGAACACCCCTCTTTTGGCCAATTGCTCTTAAAAGAACAAATGAGAGAAATTAGAGAAAGTAAAGAAAAGAATATAGGAATTGTTGTGTTTCTTGTTGTGTTTTGAAAGTGTGGTAAGAGAGCTATTTATATAAGAATTTTAGATCTAGGAATTTAATACAAAAAAGAGTAACCAAAAAGTTCAAATAAAAACATCTCTCACCAAATACATTTTTCTCTTTTAAATAAGAAAAAACTCTCCACAAATTTAATATCTCATATTTAAAATACAATTAAATATTAAAATGTTATAACATATAGAAAAGAAGAGGAAGAGAAACGAAGGAAGAAATGAAAAAAAAAAAGAGAAAAAACGAAAGATGATGAAAAGAGAGAGTAGAAATGACTTGACATGACAGATTAAAAAAAAGAAAATAAATTATTTTTAAAATAATATCCTTATGATGGTCTTCCCAAGACTAATAAATGCAGTTAGTCACATCCAGCACATGTATGTTTGGGTTAGAAAGTTTGTGTTTGAAAGGTAGATTATAGTTGAAGTTATAACTATTTTATTTCTTTTATATTATTATGATTATTTTTATGATGAGAATGGTAAATATAATATCAATTTTTTTTTATCTATTCTAATTTTTGAAAAAAAAAAAACAACTCCTAAAATGTACTAACTAAAAAAAATCATTAAATGTCAACACAAAATAAGAGATCTTATTTTAACCCTCAACTAAAAGAAAATAGACCATTAAATAAATCTTTCAAACTTTTTCAATGTTTAAAATCTAAAAAAAGTCCAATAAAAAAGCAAGAAAATGCAACATTTTTTTAACATTTTTTAATACAACAAATATGAAGTATGAAAATTTAAACTTTCACCTTTAAGAAAAAGAGTACATGACAAAACCTACATGCAACTGAACCAAAAAAAAAAAAAAAGAAAAAGGGCATAATCCATGTGTTGTTCACAACCAAGTGTGTATTACATGACAAAAAAAAAATGATATATTTCCAACCAAAATGTCAAAAGAATATAACCGCACAACCAACACAAAGCAAGATTCATCTTAAGTATGTAAAGGTAAGAGGAACTTGAAACAGCCGTCACGACGATTGTCGAAATTGTTGCCAACGTCGACGACGATCATCGAAATGTTTGCCAAAGGTGGTCTCTAGTAGCGGTGATGGTTGTCAGAACCATGGGACTAAATGAACGTGAGTGAATTATAATAGTAAAACAGGAGTACTATAACAAAATAAAAGGTAAAATGACCCAACCCTCAATTTAATTAAAGCGAAAAATACACTTTTAGTTCTTGAGGTTTGGGTTAGGTTTCATTTTGGTCCCTGAGTTTTCAAACTCAACAATTTAGTCCCCATGATTTGATTTTAGTTGCATTTTAATCCCTCCCTCTATTTTTTCGTTAAAAATTAACGGTTTGCTGACGTGGCACCTATTTTTTTAATTAAAAATGTATTTTTTAAATTTTAATAATAAAATAATAAAAAAATATATTTTTTAAAAAAATTTCATTTTCCCTCTTCTTTTTCCCCCTCATTTCTTTTTCTTCTCAACCCAACCATCATCTTCCTCCTCTCAACCAACCTCCTTCTTTAAATGCCGGCGATCGATGACCGCCGCCGACAGACAACCAGTCGAACTAATTTTTTTTTTCCTTCTCCTCCTCTTCTCTATTCTCCCACTTTTTTTTTTTAATAAAACAAATGAGGGAGGGAGGTTCTCGACAAGGAGGGCTCCTCCCTCCATTCTCTGTTTTATTAAAAAAAGAAGAAGAAAGTGGAAAAAGAGAGAAGAAGAAGAGAAGAAGAGGAGGAGAAAAAAAAAAGAAGAAGAAAGTGGGAGAAGAGAGAAGAAGAATAGAAGAGAAGGATAAGAAAAAAAAAAAAAAAACCAGTGCCAGCCAACCGTTGAAGTTGAAGAAGAAGGATGTTGGGTTGAGAGGAAGAAAGGATGGGGGAAAAGAAGAGGGAAAATGAATTTTTTTTCTAATTATTTTATTTTTAAAATTTTAAAAATAAATTTTGAATAAAAAAATAGGTGTCACTACAGCAAACCGTTAGTTTTTAACGGAAAAATAGATGGAGGGACTAAAATGCAACAAAAATCAAAGTTCAGAAACTAAATTGTTGAGTTTGAAAACTCATGGACTAAAAGTGTATTTTTTCTTTAAGTAAACCAGTTTTCAGACGTTGAGTGAAAGTATAATAGCCCCTCAACTCAACTCAACCCAACCCAACCCGGTGCTCCAAACGAACCCCACCCCAGTGTTCAAAACAGTCCATCTTTTGCAAGATATTGAAAGCATTTTGTGCAATGTCTATTTTATAAGATAATAAATAGTTATTGGAAAATTTTCAAATTAGTATTCAATCACTTTGTTTTTCCTAAAAGAAAGTCAATCAAATGAAAGAGTACTAAACTACTATTAATGAATCATTCAGAAATTGGCTTCTTAATGAACATAGAAAAAGAAAGGGTAGTGCTTGGAACATAGGAAAAGTGCGCAAAATCTTAAACCAATGAAATCAAACATCAACTACCACATTTAAAAAAAAAATTAATGATTTAAAGTACTGAGTTTCACAACACAGCTCCTTTCGATCCGTCTTCACTTTTGTCAGTAATAGAAAACTGCGCCTCTCATCTTCCTCTCCCTCACAACTTACATTTTCTAAATTTTTATGGTTTCATTTGACCCAGTTTGCAAACGCTAAGAAATGTCCATGTACAATATTTTACACCAACAAATTCCTATAATTATATTCTAGTATAATATAGCACCCTGCACGACCATAGATAACAAGGCGGACGCTATCACTTACAGGATGTATGACAGGACAGGCTGAGTTTACTGTTTAGCTAGCTTGAATAAATCAGTTATGAACCATAACTTGGCCAAGAAAAGAGTTGTGATAAATGTCCTGCAAGAACTACAACTGTGTATTCACCTATTACAAGCCAGCTTGCTAAGATAGATATAACAAATGTTCTGGACGAACTAGAATTTATTTCACAATCATGACTTCATAGGTAGCTTGCCGAGAGCTGAAGCCATTCTCTCCTCAGTTATCATTCTGTGGTTTTCGTAGAAATCCAATATCTCAATTGAGATATTCTTGACCTGCAAAAAAATGAATCTTAGACCAGCAAGAAATCCAATATCTCAGTTATCATCCAATATCTCAATTGAGATATTCAATCCGAGAATGACTTAGATCAGCAAGGAGATGAATGTTCTAAAGCTTGTGCACCCAATTTAATACTTGTCCGATTTCTGGAATCGTGGGGCATCACACCAATAAAAAACTGTTTTCAAAGAAATTCGCAAGAACATTTATCAAACTATTTCTGTTTGGAGAAACACCAATTTCAGACTTTTATTTTCCTATTTCGAACTTTGCCAGACACTATGTAATTGCCTTCCAACGGGAATCAGTTCCAAGGTCAAATATTCACTGTTTGTTTTAAAGATTTTTCATAGAAATCTTTAAAATAGATTGGGCTTCATGCGCTCATTGGAGGAGGTACTCTTGCTTTCTTATGCCAACATATACAATATACCTGTGACTTTGGAAAATGATCGGGATTTCTTTCTTGGCTGGACCGACCAAGAGTTTCCTGGCCGAGAAAAGTATGAATCCCAACCAGGAAATGTATGAATACCGATCGGGATTCATACTCTTTTCTGTGTTTTATCCAAATGTGATCTTGTTAGGCCCCCAATTACGAAAATGTATGTGGAAAAGGAAGAGAGTCCGTTAGAGAGAAGGGTGGGGACTAGGATTGTAGAGGGAAAAAGAGAATGTAGACCGGCTTTATTTTGTCCTTAGACTGTGAGTCTGAGAGGGGAGAGCTCTAGCCTCTAGAATTGCTGGTTTTCTAGGACCTTTAAAGCTCGACTTGTGGCAAAAGATTTTACCCAATGGGAAGGGATTGACTATGAAGAAACGTTCTCCCCGATTGCCATGTTGAAGTCGATAAAGATACTTCTATCCATTGCCACATTTTATGATTATGAGATATGACAAATAGATGTCAAGACTGCGTTTCTGAATGAATGACAATCTTGAAGAAAATATCTTTATGTAAGGGTTCATTGCTCAGGGTCAAGAGCAAAAAGTTTGCAAGCTTAAACACGATCCATTTATGAATTAAAACAAGCATCTAGATCCTGGAATATAAGATTTGATACAACGATCAAATCTTACGGCTTCAAACAGAACGTTGATGAGAGATTGTTGGGGCTGGTGCCCTAAAACTCGTAGATAGTGAATGAAACAAATAGTAGTATACTTGTTCAATGAACTTTGAAGTTTAGGAATTAATTAGATGAGTTTACGTTTTACCCTTCTTTTGGGTTGTATTTATCAAGGTGTGATCCTTAGCGGTAAATAATGTGAAAAATTATCTGTGAAAAATTATCTCTAAAAAAAACTACAACAGCCAGCAAACTCAATACACGATTCTGATAACAGAGAGTCAATTGACTTGCAACATACGCACATACAAAACTAAGGAAGCAATTTAGCTTTCAATAGACTCACCACATTCATATCAACGTGAAGTTCTTCAAACCATGCAGTTGTGTCTTTCTCTCTTAGTACGCTAGCAATATATATGCAAGCCAAAGCTATCAAATAGGGTGGATGTACAAGAATTAGATCCATCTTGTAGGTGTCATTCACAAGTCCCCTGTATAATTCAAATGTCATCATTACATTTTCTTGGAATTTGCTATGTCAAATAATATAAAACATCAAACTTCAAGGAAATCGCTGCAGAAACCACAAACATGACATCTGAAAAAAGTATAAATTACATGAAGAAAAACAAGGCAGATCGCATAAATAAATTACACATGGAAAATCTTCTGAATAATGGTATCTCCAAACAAAGTGATGTGACAATTTTTTTTAAAACAAAATAGGACTTCTCATTGGTTAATGAAAAGGAACAAAAATGTTCAAAGGATAAAACTCTCAAAAGGGAGTAAGAAAGAAAACAAAAAGTGAGAAAACATGAAATCAAAGAGGGAATATCATCCCAAAAAGAAAGAAAGAAACAAACAAACAAAATGATAAGACAATTAATATTATAAAAGAGACATATACCATGATATGCTTGTTGGAGTATTGATATAAGATTAAACTTAATATAACCCATCAAAACTTAAGCTTTTGGGGAAGGGTCTGGACTCTTTAAAAAATTCAGTTTAAATCTCTTTTCTCAAATTAACATTGAATTAAAACTCCTAAAGGATTCGGGGGAATCCTAATCAAAAAGGGATTTGGATTTTGGGTTAATATTTAAACTAAACTCTCTTTTTCCAAAGGCTAAGAAGTTTAATTTAAACTTAGAGGCTCAATTACCGGTTCTAATTTTTAGAATTAGAATTCACATCCAATTACTCTAACGATAGGCTAACATTGAAATGCCCTACTCATCCACAAGCTTCCTCGCGTACACCAGCCGCTAAACATCCTTCTCCCTTCTGCTTTTCCCCTATGTCGACCAGCTACCCATGCGCAAGCTTCATCCTCCAACGACTCTCAAACCACACCGTGCTAATTACCCACGAACTCTCGCAACCAGGGGCATAATTCTTCCTCTTCTTCTTCAAGGGCGGTGCGTTTTCCTTCTATCTCTCGAGCAACAACTTCACCACTTGATTTCTTCAAGTTTCAGCAACTCCAAATTGAATTCGAACCTTCAATCCATCCAGATAGGTGACCCACATTCTTTAAACTTCGAATTTGGATTACTCATTCATGATCAACTCTATATTTGCAGGATTAAGCCCCTTTTAGTCATCGAACAACGCCCATCCAAGGTAATTCGGTGCTAATTGGTAACTTACAGCACATTAGTCTCACTTTTAAGCGATGTAAATTATGTTTCTAATCTTGATATAGCCACTAATTGTAGCTCCAAGCGAATTTGAGCACTTCCACTTGCCAAAGATCAAGCTTTTGGACTCAAAGTGGGCTTTCGCTGACTACCCACAACCCTAACAGCCTCAAATTGAGTTACCCATAGTCCGATGGCTTCGGTTCCACATTTTTTAACCTATTCGGATGCCAACCAGCACGTATTTGAGGTCATTAGGGTGCTGGTCGGTAAGTTCCAGCATGCTCTAGTCCTTTTAGCGTTGTTGTTAAGTGCTATAAATCAATTTCTAACCTTTGGAGTGCCTTTTCTTGTAGCTTTAGACTCTTTTAAACACGCTCCAGCATTCGTTCGAACTTTTTGGTGAAGTTTAGTAAATTTCAGCTTTGTTTATTCTCTTCTGAATTCATTTAAATCAGTTTAGATTAGTCTCTAACCTTTGGTGGTCCTTGCTTATGGCTTCAAACTGTTTCGCTCACTTTCCAGCAAGCAATCAAGTTCGTTGCAGTTGGTTTAAGCGGTAAGGTTCAGTTAAAACCCTATCAAACTCATTTTTAAGTGATTTAAACGAGCCCGTAACACTTTCAATCTCGTTGTATGTAGTTTTGGGCTTGGTTAGGGGTTAAGGTTGAAGCTATTGTTTGGTAAGAGCATTCTTTCTAGGCACCTTTATGGTTTAGCTTAAGTTGTGAAAGTGAATTCTAGCCTTGAACCTTGTCCTCAGTGTTGCAGGGACTCGTGAGATTCACTTAGGAGTGCTTTAGGAAGCATCATAAATAGTTTCTACTTCCTACTTGTCTGAGTTTGTTTGACTGCATGAAGCATATCGTTTGCTTTCTTGTTTGATCATGCTATGTTATGTTAATTGTATCTGAGATTAATTATTTTGATACATTTTCCCCTGTTGCTAAATTAACTTGTTTTCATGGTTGCTTTTCAATGTTGACTTTTGCATCAACTGGACATTAAAAATGTCTTTCCACATAGTGATCCTCAAGAGGATGTCTATATGAAGCAACTACCTTGGTTTGTTGTTCAGGGGGAGAATGATAAAATGATAAAGTGTCTTGCCTTCACACGTCCTAGTATGAATTGAAACAAAGTCCACGAGCATGGTTTGAAAAATTTAGTCGGGTACTTGAGCAGTTTGTAATGAAGAAAAGCAAGTCAAATCACTCTATCTTTTACCAAGTACTAAGAGAGGTATTATTCTAGTTGTCCTATATGTTGATATTGTTATTACTGAAAATCATACATCAAGCATCTTCTCTCAAAATTTTCCTCCAAAGTTTGTTTCATGCTAAAGACTTGGGAACATTAAAGTACTTCTTGGGTATTGGAGTAATGAGAAGCAAGGGTATCTTTATGTCACAAAGGAAATATGTGCTTGATTTGCTACCTGAGATAGGAAAATTGGGAGCCAAGCCATGTAGTACTCCGATGATGCCTAATCTACAACTTACAAAAGATGGAGAACCATTGATGAACCTGAGAGATATGGAAGATTTGTTGGAAAGTTAAATTATTTTACGGATACATGACCGAACATAACTTATTCAATAAGCATGTGTCAATTTATTTCTTTACCTACATTGGATCATTGGACTACAGTCCAACAAATTCTATGTTATTTGAAAGCTGCAACTGAACGAGGGATCTTATATAAAGATCATGGTCATATGAAGATTAAATGTTTTTTAGATGTCGATTGGGCAGGATCAAGAAAAGATGGAAGAATGACTTCTAGCTATTGTGGTTTTGTTGGAGGGGATTTAGTTTCATGGAAAAGTACAAAACAAAATGTAGTTTCACGATCCCGTGCTGAATCAGAATACAAAGCTATGACACAACAATATGTGAAATAATGTGGGTACATCAACTCTAGATCGAATTAGGCTTTGATGTTACAATTCCGACCAAGTTGTGGTGTGACAACCAAGCTACTCTTCATAATACTGCATCCAATCCAGTATTTCTCATGAGCGAATTAAACATATTGAAATTGATTGTCATTTTGTTTGGAAGAAAATACAGCAATGTGGGCATTTACTGGATATGTGAAAACTGGGGAGACATTAGGAGATATTTTCACAAAAGTTTTAAATGGAATTAGAATAGATTATCTTCGTAACAAGTCAGACCTAATTAACATATATGCTCTAATTTGAGGGGGAGTGTTATAGTATATATATGAATATAGTAGCTTATTAGTCTTTCGTCTTTTATTGTAATTGAACTATTATTAATTTAGGGCTTCTATGTATGCCTATATATATTTAGCTCTACTGTATAGAAGTGCTATAGTATATATGTGAATAGAGTAGTTTATCAGTCTTGAGTCCTTCATTGTAATTTATAACTATTATTAGTTTAGAGCTAGTATGTATCCCTATATATATTTGGCTCTAATGTAGGGGTGTTCAAATTTGGACCGAAAACCGATCCGCCCGACCGAAACCGACCATACCGACATCGGTCGGTCGGTTTGACTATTGGTTCGGTCGAAATTGGTTTTACCTTTCAAAAAACTGATGTGTCGGTCTAACAAAAAAATCCAAAAACCAACCAACTGACCAACTATAAATAAACCACAAAAGAGAGAGAGCAGACTGCATTAATGCAGTTTGCTATGCAGACTACATTTGTAAGTTTCTTGAAAACCACTGGTTTTCTGGAAACTCCACAAGAAAACCACGATGGTTTTCTTGAAACTCCACCCAATATTTTTTTCATTTTTTATTTTTACATTGAAATATATATATTTTCTTTGAAAGACTAATCTTTAATTTTTTTTTTTTTTGGGTCTTTTTCTTCTCTATTCATCTTTTCTCTTTCTCTCCCTTCATCTCTCCTCTACCGACCACCCATCCCTCTGCTCTCTACTCCATCTTCTTCCTTCTCTTCTCTCTTCAATCCACACATTTTCAGCAAGGTATCTTTCTTTCTTCATGTTCTCGCTCAATGTTGTCTTCCTCTTCTCTCTTATTGCTCGCCATTGTCGTGAGAGTTCTATTTTGCACCTTAGTTCGGTCAGTATTCTTGCTTCTCATATCCTTTCTCCTTTAAATTATTTATTTCGCCGAAGTTACAAAACCGAAAAAAACCGACCGACCGACTGTGAGTTCAGTCAGTCGGCGTCTCCAACCCCTAGAAAACCGACTAAAACTAAAACCGACAGACCGATAAGTCGGTGGTCGGCGTCTGTTTTAGCCCAAAACCGACTACCGACCGACCGATGAACACCCCTACTCTAATGTATAGAAGATAAAGTGATTCTCTCATATTTAATATCTCAATAACATGTATCAAAGCTACCTTTATGGTTTGGGTTGGAATACCTTTGTTTTTAGGGTTTGAGTTGGAATACCTTTTTAGGTTTGATTTGGAACATCGTTTGAGGGTTTTGTTTTGCCTAAAACTTCTGCTGCCATCGATGCCACCAGAATCCGCCACTTTCGTCGCCTGAATCTGTCGCCACCGCCGCCATCTAGGTTTGTCGCTAGAGGATTTTTTCGTCACTGCCTAGTTCAAAAGAATGCCCAGCCGCTGATTTGCAGGTCCTCCAAATCTAACGATGAAACTCCCAACGTGTGAATCACCAAAATCTGCCACTTTCGTCGCCTAAATCCGTCGCCACCGCCGCCATCTAGATCTGTTGCCAGAGGATTTTTTTGTCACTGCCCAGCTCAAAAGAAAGCCCAGCCGACGATTTGCAAGTCCTCCAAATCTGACGATGAAACTCCAACGCGTGAGTCACACGCGCCGCTGGAAGAAGCTGCCTCCGCCACCATGTGCTGACTTATGAGGGCACACGGGAAGTTCGTTTCGCCATCTGTCACTTGGGTTCATTGATATTTTTGGTCGTTCTGTCTACTTGTTTATGCCAAAATAGGTCACTTTTGCCTCGATTTGGGTGTTGTGCCTCAGGTTTCGATTCAATTTTGTTCAGCTCAGTTCCTTTTTTGCCTCGTGAGGGCATGTGTGTGGCTGGAATTTTCTCCAATTTTTGTGGTTTGTCGTCTCTTGTGTATCAAGAGTATTTCTGACTTGTTTTTGTGGTTAGTTTGATCCTAAGTGGCTCAGGTTAAAAGTTGTTTCGGAAAAGAGTTAGGGTTCTTTATTAGGAAGACAATTAAGCTCATATTTTCAGAAGTTGTGTGATCTTTTGGTTCTGATTTCGTGGTTTTCAATAAGATTTTGTGGTTTTACATATGATATTGACATATGGCCAAACAAGAGCTTGTAGTGACATCTAATGTGGTTCAATTGCAAACTCAATCCATCCATGGTTCATCTAAAAAGTCTTTTGTTAATTCTATGGCCGAGTTTGCTAAATCTCAACAGTACCAGAAATCGTTGAAAACATCTTCTTTATCATTCATGCTAATCCCTATTACAACCATTGCAGGGTCAGGTAACATATATCATTGTCTTCTTTTCTCCTCTACCAAATGGGTCATAGACTCTGGTGTTACCGATCAAATGACAGGTAATCCCAATTTGTTTTCTACTCTTTCTTCATTTGCATCCCTTGCTAACGTTACTTTGACAGATGGATCAACATTATCTGTCATTGGATCTGACACAGTAAAACTAACCCTATGAAGCACGAACACGCCAAAATGGGGGAGGATCTGTGTCGGACATGCGTTGGACACGGATTCGTCCGGACACATGTCCGACGCAATTTTGCGTGTCCTATTTTTTTTTTTTTTTTAATTTCGGACACGACTGGATACGCCCACGGACACGCTCTGGAGTCTAGGCTCTGAGAGAGAGAGAGAAAACAAAAACCTCTTGCCGCCTCACCTCTGGTTCATCTAAGTTTTTCTTCTTTTTTATCTTTTGAACCCTCATTTTTAAAGTTAACCTAGATAAAAGGCCCAATCCAATAAACCCTCCTTTTTAAAGTTAAGATAAAAGGCCCAACCCAATAAAAACGGTTTTTAAATTAAAAAAAATGAATGATTATTAAACTACTCAGAAAATTTTATATTTATACTATTTTTTTAAACAAAATCTATAAATATACTAAATTATATATATATATATATATATATATATAAAACAACGTATCTTCAACGTGTCCATAGCTTAGTTTTTTAGAATTTGACGTATCGTTGTGTCCTGTCGTGTCCGTGTCTGTGCTTCTTAGATCTAACCCCATCTCTTTCTTTGTCATAAGTTCTTCATTTACCTCAACTTTCCTTTAATTTGATCTCGATTAGTAAACTCACTTGTGACCTTAATTGTTGTGTTTCATTCAATCCAGGCTATTGTTTGTTTCAGGGTCTTGTGACGAAGAAGATTATTGGTAAAGGACTTGAATCCGAAGGACTTTATATTTTTTAGGGAAAAATACACTTTTGGTCCCTGAGGTTTGGGTTAGGTTTCATTTTGGTCCCCGAGTTTTCAAACTCAACAAAAATACCCCTAAGGTTTGAGATAAGGAGCATTTTGGTCCCTGCCGACAATTTTTCTGTTAAATGTTAACGGTTGCTGACGTGGCACTATTATTTTAATAAAAAAATTATTATTTTTTAATTTTTTATATAAAAATATTAAAAAATAAATATATTTAATATATTTTTATTTTTTTATTCTTTCCCCCTTTCTCTCTCATATTCTTCTTCTTCTCCATCTTCTCCCTTCTACTTCTTCTTCTTATGTCCGGCAACCGGCGGCCACCACTCGCCGCCGCCGTCGACGACTGAACTTTTTTTTTCTCTCTTCTTTCTTTCTTCTTCTCTTCTTTTTCTTCACTGATTTTTTTTTTTAAAAAAATGAAAGAGAAAAGGAGGAGGGAGGAGTCCTCCCTCCTCCGTTTTCCGGCGTCGGAACGGAGGGAGGCGGCCTCCCTCCCTCTGTTTTAGCGCCGGAAAACAGAGGGAGAGGGTCTCTCCCTCCCTCTGTTCCGCCGCCGGAAAACGGAGGAGGGAGGAACCCTCCTCCCTCCTCCTTTCTCTTTCATTTTTTTTTAAAAATCAGTGAAGAAAAAGAAGAGAAGAAGAAAGAAGAGAAGAAGAAGAAAGAAGAGAAAAAAAAAAAAAAAAAAAGTTCAGCCGACGGCAGTGGCGAGCGGTGGCCGCCGGTCGCCGGACATAGGAAGAAGAAGAAGAAGGGAGAAGATGGAGAAGAAGAAGAATATGAGAGAGAAAGGGGTCAAAGTTCTTTGCTATTTTCAATATGCAGTGGGTTTTTTCAAATTCCGTAAAAGAGAATGTGCTTCAACTGCTTATTGGTCCTTCTTTTTCTTCAAGACCGAGATTATTATGGATTAATGGTGTTAAAGCTTTGATATCAGAAATTTGGTTGGAAAGAAATCAGAGAGTTTTTGAAGATAAAGCGTGGCATTCTTTAGCTCGTCTGGAATCAGCTTGCTTAAAGGCTTCTTCCTGGTGCACTCTTTCTAAATCTTTTGTAGCTTTCTCTTCACAGGATATTTGTTTTAATTGGCATTCTTTTATTTTTCCCCTGTAATTTTTGTTGTTATTGTTAGTTTTCTCTTTAGTTTCGCTTTCTTTTCACTCCTTTGGGAGTTTGTATCCTGAGCAATAGTCTCTTTTCATTTCATCAATGAAAAGTTTCGTATCTTGTTCAAAAAAAAAGAATAAAAAAATAAAAAAATATTAATATATTTATTTTTTAATATTTTTATATAAAAAATTAAAAAAATATTTTTTTTATTAAAATAATAGTGTCACGTCAGCAACCGTTAACATTTAACAGAAAAATTGACGGCAGGGACCAAAATGCTCCTTATCTCAAACCTCAGGGGTATTTTTGTTGAGTTTGAAAACTCGGGGACCAAAATGAAACCTAACCCAAACCTCAGGGACCAAAAGTGTATTTTTCCCTATTTTTTATCATCAAGTGCCAAAAGCTGCCTATTCTAAAGTTGTTTCTTCTTTTGATGCTCATTGTCATCTAGTCATCCATCTCTTTCGATCTTAAAAAAGCTTTGTCCTCAATTTCATAACTTGTCTTCATGTGACTCATGTCAGTTTGCCAAATTTCATCGTCTCAATTCAAGCCCTAGAATCGATAATCGAGCAAGTGCGCCTTTCGAATTAGTTCATTCCGATATTTGGGGTCAAGTGCACTTGTGACCTTAATTGTTGTGTTTCATTCAATCCAGGTTATTGTTTGTTTCAGGATCTTGTGACGAAGAAGATTATTGGTAAAGGACTTGAATCCGAAGGACTTTATATTTTTTATCATCAAGTGCCAAAAGCTGCCTATTCTAAAGTTGTTTCTTCTTTTGATGTTCATTGTCATCCAGTCATCCATCTCTTTCGAACTTAAAAAAGCTTTGTCCTCAATTTCATAACTTGTCTTCATGTGACTCATGTCAGTTTGCCAAATTTCATCGTCTCAATTCAAGCCCTAGAATCGATAATCGAGCAAGTGCGCCTTTCGAATTAGTTCATTCCGATATTTGGGGTCCTTGTCCAGTTGTTTCCAAAACTTGATTTCGCTATTTCGTTACCTTTGTTGATGATCACTCTTGTATGACTTGGTTATATTTTATGAAGAGTTGTTTTGAGTTACTTTCTCACTTTTGTAATTTTCATGCTGAAATTCGAACTCAGTTTGATATTTCCCTTCAAATTTTTAGAAGCGAGAGTGTTGGTGAGTACTTTTCTGAAGCACTTAAGTTGTACCTATGTAAGCATGGAATTATTCATCAATCATCTTGTGATGATACTCCTCCTGAAATGGAGTTGCTGAACGAAAGAATAGGCATCTCCTTGAAACTACCAGGGCATTATCCTTTCAAATGAGTGTTCCAAAGCAGCTTTGGGTTGATGCAATTTCCACAGCCTGCTTCTTGATTAATTGCATATCTTCATCTGTTCTTAAAGGTCAGATTCCTTATCATGTTCTATTCCCGACAAAACCGTTGTTTCCTATTGCCCCAAGAATATTTGGTTGTACATGTTTTGTTATGGATGTTTGTCCTAATCTAACAAAATTTGACTCCAAATCTTTGAAGTGCATTTTCTTAGGCTATTCTCGTGTCCAAAAAGGTTATCGATGCTATTGTCCTAGTTCGAATAGGTATCTTGTCTCTCGTGATGTTACTTTCTTTGAGGACACATCATTCAAATCATCTTTGCCTAGCACAAGTCTGGAGGAGGATGGTCTTTTTATCTATACACCCTCTCTCGATCCATCTCTTTCGCCACCTATCCCTACTCGTCCGCCTATTACCCAAGTCTACTTTAGACGGCAACAACCTCCAGGTGAATGTCTTGTACCAGAAGATTCTTCGTCATCAGATCCAGGACCAAATGATGATCTTCCTATTGTTCTTCGTAAAGATAAACATTCTTGCACTATTCCTATTTCTTCGTTTGTCTCTTATGACCACCTGTCATCTTCTACATGTTCTCTTTTGTTGCCTCTCTTGACTCTATCTCAATCCCTAAAACGGTTCATGAAGCCTTGTCTCATCATGGTTGGCTCAATGCAATGATAGAAGAGATGAATGCCTTAGATGATAAAGGTACCTGCGATTTAGTATCTCGTCTAGTAGGAGAGAAAGTTATCGGGTGTAAATGGGTGTTTGCAATTAAAGTCAATCTTGTTGGTTCAGTTGCTAGATTAAAAGCACGTCTTTGTTGCCAAAGGCTATGCTCAGACATATGGGATTGATTATTTTGATACATTTTCTCTTGTTGCTAAATTAACTTATGTCAGGTTCTTCATCTCCATGGCTGCTTCTCATTGTTGGCTTTTGTATCAGCTTGACATTAAAAATGTCTTTCTGCATGGTTATCTTCAAGAGGAGGTTTATATGGAGCAACCACCTGGGTTTGTTGCTTACGGATAGAATGATAAAATGTGTCGCATTTGCAAATCTTTGTATGAGTTGAAACAAAGTCCACGAGCATGGTTTGGAAAGTTTAGTCTGGCACTTGAGCAGTTTGGAATGAAGAAAAGTAAGTCAGATCACTCGGTCTTCTACCGACAAACCAAGAGTGGTATTATTCTACTTGTCATATATGTTGATGATATTGATATTACCCGAGATGATTCATCATGCATTTATCTCTTAAAACTTTCCTCCAAAGTCAGTTTCATACTAAAGACTTGGGAACATTGAAGTACTTGGGTATTGAAATAATGAGAAGCAATAAGGGTATCTTTATGTCACAAAGGAAATATGTGCTTGATTTTCTATCTGAGACAGGAAAATTGGGAGCCAAGCCATGTAGTACTCCGATGATGCCTAATCTACAACTTACAAAAGATGGAGAACCATTTGATGATCCTGAGAGATATAGAAGATTGGTTGGAAAGTTGAATTATCTTACATTGACACAACCAGACATAGCTTATTCAGTAAGCATTGTGAGTCAATTTATGTCTTCACCCACAGTGGATCATTAGACTGCAGTACAACAAATTCTATGTTATTTGAAGGTTGCACCTAGACGTGAGATCTTATATAAAGATCATGGTCATATGAAGATTGAGTGCTTTTCAGACGCCGATTAGGCAGGATCAAGAGAAGATAGAAGATCAACTTCTGGCTATTATGTTTTTGTTGAAGGCAATTAGGTTTCATGGAAAAGTAAGAAACAAAACGTAGTTTCACGATCAAGTGCTGAATCAGAATACAGAGCTATGGCACAATCAGCATGTGAAATAATGTGGGTACATTAACTCTTGATCGAATTAGGCTTCAATGTTAACGTTCTGGTCAGGTTATTGTGTGACAACCAAGCTGCCCTTCATATTGCATCCAACCCAGTATTTCATGAATGGACAAAACATATTGAAATTGATTGTCATTTTGTTCGAGAGAAAATACAACAAGGTTTGGTATCTATGGGATATGTGAAGACTGGGGAGCAAGTAGGAGATATTTTCACAAAAGCTTTAAATGGAGTTAGAATAGATTATCTTTGTAAAAAGTTGGGCATGATTAACATATATGCTCCAACTTGAGGGGGAATGTTATAGTATATATGTGAATAGAGTAGCTTATTAGTCTTGAGTCCTTTATTGTAATTTAACTATTATTAGTTTAGGGCTTCTATGTATCCCTATATATATTTGGCTCTAATGTATAGAAGATAAAGTGATTCTCTCATATTTGATATCTTAATAACAAGAAGAACATTGAATGAAAATATTAGTTTCTTGTTTCAAAAAAAAAAAAAAAACAACAAGAAGAACATTGAATTATCTCATATTTGATATCTCAATAACAACGCAGCCACCAAACTACATTGATTCAAAAGGACGATGGTGTTAATTTTAATATCACAAGTAGACATTCATACTAACATGTGTCAAGAAAAGCCCAGGTACCTTGCAATAGCGACTAATAATACACTCATTCTCATTGTATAAATCCTATGGGCACATGAGCAACAGACAGACTAAACTATTAATAAAACCACCCTAAACCAATAAGGCAATAGCGTAGTCCTTGTACTTTTTAATAATGTGTACGTGTTGCAATTAATGACTAAAAACTTATCAATAATAGAAGGAAAAGGTTCTGGTAAGTTGCACACAAAAAAAAAAAAAAAAAAAAATCACGAATATACAAGTTTTTATGTTCAGACTGCTATTAAATTTTTTTTTTTTTAACAAGAAACAAAAGCTTTTCATTGAAAAAATGAAAAGAGACTAATACTCAGAATTACAATCTCCACAAAAGAGAAGATGAAACGAACTGAAGAAGAAGAACAACTAAAAGAGAAAACCAACAGGGACAAGAGACGGGCAATTACAACTGAAAAAACACGAACAACAAATTGACCAAACAATGAAAACAAATGGAACCACCAAGCTACAAAAGCAGAAAACCGAAACAATGAAAACCACTAACCAAATTTCTATTAAATTTGTTTCTACAAGAAAAAGAAGAGATAAAAGATAATAAGCATTTTATTGAATAATGTATCCATCAGATACCCTTACCAAGTCAACTGGGTCATACTTATGTCGTTTAAGCCTGCATCTTGGAGTAATCTGCAATTTTTTTTTTTTTTTTTTTTGGGGGGGGGGGGGGGGGGGCAGAGGTTAGGATATATGAAAGCAAGACATAATGATTTGAAATACAGATCAAAAGGCGAACAAAAAGGGAAATTACCAAAAAGCACAAGAAGGATTAGTGTAAACCAAAAAGTCTAAAGTAGGTTGAGGTTTTTTTTTCTTTTCTTTTCTTTTCTTTTCTTTCTTTTTTCTAATAGGTTTGGCTTAAAGATGTTTTTTTGGGCTACTCAATTTGTCTTTCAAGTTTGTAAATCATCTATTTTCTTCCCTAGGTTACATGAGGTGATTTCCAGGAATCGTTTCGGATTAGAGCCATCTTCGAGAGTCTTCAAAAGAATCAACTTCTTTTTAAATAAGAAATGGTACTTTTCATGACAAAAATGAAAAGAGACTATGCTCAAAGAATACTAACCTCCAAAAGGAGGGAAGAAGAAGACAACCAAAAATAAAGACCAAACTGAGAAAAATACAATCCAAAAGATAAAGTAAAACTTGAAGAGAAAACCAGCAGAGGGCTTTGAAGCTCCAAGAATAGGCCTTGAGACGGGCAACTACAAAACTAAAAAACCAACAAAATAAATAGCAAATTAATCCAACTCAGAGATGGGAACGGATCAACTTGAATCATCCTTGCTACAAAAGCAGAACACCAAAACTTGAAGACATCCATCAAAATACTGAGATAATAACCAAAACGCACAACGATGAAAACAAAACTTGAAGAAGAGGAAGAACAAAAACTGCTCCACATTCCGACTGAAATAACCAACTGATGAGGAAGCAAAAAAAAATCCGGCCACTTTTGAAAATCTGCACCAATAAAATCTGACAAGTATCCAACTTTTAGAGACTATAGCATGAGAAGAAATACATTTCTGAGCAAAACGAGGTAAGCACTAAAGAGCTTTAATTGTAGGTAACATATTGGGAATTGCCCGTATCTGAAAACCACAAATCTCAACCAAAGAAGAAAATTTGGTTGGATACTGCTGAAAAATTACTAAGACCGGAAATCAAGTTTGAAAAAGAGTTTTTTTTTTTTTTTTTTTTTTGAAAAAGGAAACAAACTTTTCATTGAAGAAATGAAAAGAGTCTAATGCTCAAAATACACAAAATACAACCAACAAAGGAAACAACATGACAAATATAGCCAATAAGTGAAAAACAAATGCCTAAGAAACAAATGCAAGAACAGCCAACAAGGAAGAACAATCAAGACTTAGGCTGGAAAAATGAAAGCATCCCAATTAAGGCAAATATATCTTGAATAGAGAAGGCCAAAAAGAGCTTGGACAACGAGCTCCATGACGAGGCTTTGAGGCGAGCGGAGTTGAAACGATCCAACCAAGAAAAAAAAGTGTCCTGAAAAACTCTCTGATTTCTTTCAAACCAAATTTCTGATAAAATAGCTTTAACATCATTCAACCATAATAATTTAGGAGCCGGCTGAATAACTGGACCCTAAGAAGCACGGACACTGACACGCGACACGGATACGACACGACACGGACACGGCGACACGTCAATTTCCAAAAAAGTAGGACACGACACGTTGGGGACACGTTAATTTTTTTTTTTCAAAAAAAATATATATATGTGTGCATATTTTGACATATTATGAATATTTATTACTTTTAATGTAAATTTCCTACATATTTATACATTAAAACAAGTAAACATTAAACAACATCCATACAACTCATTAAAAACAAGAGAATCAAACAAGTAAACATACTAAACAACATCCATACATTAAAACAAGTAAACAACATCCATACAACAAGTAAACATCAACAATATCCAAGTTCCAATAAGTTTTACACAAAAGAAATATATAATAGAATCAAACAAGCCTTCTTCTACATATTTGATAACCTTAACCCTAAAATAAAAAAAAAAGAAAAAAGAAAGGCGTGGGTGGACTTGTTGGTGGAGCATTATTTATGTGGGTGGACACAGAATGGGCTTGGGCCATGATTTTAGACTTAAAAAATGGGCTTGGGCATTCTTAAAACGTAAAAAAAAAAAAAAAACAGCCGTGTCCCTTGCCGTGTCGGAGCGTGTCGCAGCCGTGTCGAAAATTTAAAAAAAAAAAAAAAAAATTCGGACACGCCACGTGGCGTGTCGGACGCGTGTCGGGGTCCGACACGTGTCTGACACCGACACTTCGCCATTTTTGAAGTGTCGGTGCTTTATAGACGGGACCAATTAAAAGTTGTAGCACGTTTTCTTTAAATGACTTGAAAAAGAGTGAGAATCGAGGAGAGAAACACCCTCACCGAGAGAGTTGAACGTAAACAATTCTTTTTTGAGTATTTAGAAAAGGAAAGTGGAGGTTGAAGAACTTTGCGAAGGAAAATCTTCGAAAATTAAGCTTCACTTGGGGATCGTGGCATGGATTGAAGATTGTTTAGAGACTATTGGTTCATATCTTGAGGTAAGGTCCTTTAGGGAAAGAAGTTGCCCTGAAGTGTTGTTTTGGGCTCAGCTGGTTGGAGAATGCTCAACTCTCAAGGTAGATGTTGTGTTTTTACATGAAAACGCTGGAGGGGAGAAGGTGAATTATCATTCCTGAGGGAGAAGGAGGTAAGGGGTGGTTTTTCGTGCGAGATGCTTTGAATGACATGCTCCAAAGAAGGTTGGGGAAAGGCACCAGAGAAATTTCAAAGGCTTGCATCTAGTAGCTTGAAGCCCTCTGAGAGGTTGGAGTCCTCTTTGCTCAAATTGTAAAAGAAGGCAAAACATGTGAGGTTCTCGAGGCAAAGAGCGAGGATGAAATGGACACGTCTTTAAAGACTCAAACTTTGTGTTAGGTGAAGGATAAGGCTAGTGATTCATGAGCGAATATTGAAAAGGAGTCAAAACTTGCTTTGAACACTCATCTGTGTAAAACCTTTTACAGGAATATGACGATGGTTCTATGTGAGGATGTTCAAAAGCAACAAGGAATGCGTATCTTCGACAAGTGGGCGATTGGTAAATTTGCTTTGAATTTTTTGCCCTAGAATTTTTTCCTTATTGGTAGATGGTCTTTCTTCTATATAAGAAGACCTTGTATTTGATTCAAAGTGTCAGGAGAAATACAATGTTTTAATTTCTTCCCAAAATTCTAGTGTTTTTTTTGTTTATTGAGGTTTATCATCCCCCCCCCCCCCCGAAATGCTCCCTCCTCTCTCCCTTCTCTCCTGGTGCTAGTCTCCACCTCCATTCTCAATCATCGTTTTTCTACCCTCCACCTCCGTTTCTAGCCTTGAATCGCCACTTTTCTCCCCTCCACCTCCATTCCTAGCCTTCACAGTCGTTCGTTACTTATCTGGGAACATTTTCACTAGATTGTTAATCCTTGGTTACATCTCATTCATCACTGCACAGATTCCGCTCTGTTATTCCAACAAGATATGGAAATTCGAAGTCGTAAGGTTCTTAATTCCTTCTTCTGCATCTGGCAAAAGGAGGATCAATTTTACACAGAAGATTTGTCAAACAATATGGTATTCCCGCTCTTTGGTTCGCAATTGCGATGGTTTGAAAGCTCCATTGTCGAACTTCTTCACCAACTAGAAGGACGATATTTTTTCAGGAAATTTCATGATGATTCAGGAATAATTCGTCTAATGAAAGTTGTTAGAGTTATTATATTAGTATAATAAGTGTAATTATATAGAGTTGTCCTTTATTGTCTTTTTACATTCTCCTACTTAGGGTTAACCTTGTACACTTGTATATATATATATCTTTATGTGAATGGAATAGATGATTCTGATTCTCTCAACCTTAGAGTTTACATGGTATCAGAGCGGGTCTAGGGCAATTAGGGTTTTGTCTAGTTGGAGATTTGTGAACCTTTAGGGTTTGATTTAGAACACCTTTTGAGGGTTTTGGTTTGACTGAAACATTTGCTGCCCTAAACCACCGCCGCCGCCGCCGCCGTTTAGGTCTGTCTTCGGAGGAGTTTTTTGTCACCGCCCACTCCAAAAGAAAGCCCAACCGCCGATCTAGTGGTCTTCCAAATCCGGCTTCGAAAAGCTCTGCGCGTGGACCTCACGCGCCGCCACAAGATCTGACGCCAGATTCACGCGCTAGCGCGTGTACGCGCGTGCGCCGCCGCTTCCGCTCCGTTTTCTGTGGGTCAGCTCAACGTGGACTCCTCTTTCTAGTAGTGTGCTGATTTGGGTCATATTGAGGTTGATTTGTTGTGTTTGAAAGCCATATTTTGTTTGGAATTCTAGGGTTTGTGTGACTCTGCTTTTTTGGTCTGTTTTTTGTGGAGGTTATGGCTGAAAGGAAGGCTTTAGTGCTGTCCGAGATGATTCCAATGGTATCCAAGATCACGGAACATAAGTTGAATGGTTCTAATTTTTATGCATGGCGGTCGAATATTCACCATTATATTCGTAGTCTTGATATGGATGACCACCTGACTTTAGAATCCCCGCCAAACGATGATACTAAGAAGAGTTGGCTACGGGACGAGTCTCGACTTATTCTACAAATCAAGAATTCTATTGAAAGTGACATCATTGGGCTCGTTAACCACTGTAATTCTGTCAAGGAGCTCTTGGAATATTTAGATTTTCTTTACTCTGGGAAAGGAAACATCAGTCGGATATTTGATGTATGTAGAACCCTCTTTCAACCTGATCAAGGCGAGAAGTCTTTGTTGAATTATTTTATGGAATGCAAAAGAGCATATGCAGAATTTAATGAAGTGTTGCCCATGAGTACTGATATTAAGGTTCAGAATGTCCAACGCGAACAACTGTTTATCATGAGTTTTCTAGTTGGTCTTGCTTCAAAATATGACACAGCTAAAGATCAAGTTCTCTCAAGTTCAGACATCTCATCATTGGAAGATGCTTACACTCGGATACTACGTACAGAGCGGTCGCCAGTGATAGTGTCATCTGAATCTAACAGTGCTTTAGTTGGACAGACCACTGAATATAGAGGCAATCGAGGGGTAGCATCGAACATGTCCAGAGGAAATTCTACTGCTCCAAAAGCAAATTCAGGAGAGATTGTTTGCCGCTATTGTCATAAGCCAGGGCATATAAAACGTGATTGTCGGAGATTGCTTTATAGAAACCAGAGGTTTCCATCTGCACATGTTGCCTCTACTCCTGATAATTCTGACCAGTCTGTTTCGATCTCAGCTGAGGAGTTTGCTAAATTCCGACTGTATCAAGAGTCACTGACAGCTTCATCCTCCACTCCTGTTACTGCCATTGCCGACACAGGTAACACATCTACATATGTCTTCTTTCCTCCTCTGCAAAATGGGTCATAGACTCTGGCGCTTCCGATCACATGACAGGTAATCCCCGTTTATTCTCTACCATTGATCCATCTACATCTTCCCCTAGTGTCACTATAGCTGATGGAACAACCTCTCCAGTCTTAGGAATCGGCAATGTTCGACTTACCAACTCACTTTCGTTGTCTTCCGTTTTGAGTTTACCACAGTTTTCCTTTAACTTGATTTCTGTTAGTAAACTCACTCGTGACCTTAATTGTTGTGTCTCATTTTTTCCTGGTTATTGCTTATTTCAGGATCTTACGACGAAGAGGACTATTGGTAAAGGGCGTGAATCTAGAGGTCTCTACATCTTTGAACCAGAAATATCAACAGCCGTTGCATGTTCTAAAGTGTCATCTCCATTTGAAGATCATTGTCGTTTGGGTCATCCTTCTATTTCCGTATTGAAGAATCTTCGTCCTCAGTTTCATTCTTTGTCTTCTTTAGCTTGTGAGTCATGTCAGTTTGCTAAGTTCCATCGTGTGAGTCTGTATCCCCGTGCAACTAAACGAGCTAATGCTCCATTTGAATTAGTTCATTCAGATGTTTGGAGTCCGTGTCCTATTGAGTCAAAGATAGGGTTTAGATATTTTGTTACCTTTGTCGATGATTTTTCTCGTGTAACTTGGTTATATTTAATGAAAAATCGCTCTGAGCTGCTTTCTCATTTTCGTAACTTCCATGCTGAAATCCGAACTCAATTTAACGGTTCTCTTAAAGTTCTACGGAGTGATAATGCTAAAGAATACTTCTCTCATGCTCTTAATTCTTATTTAGATGAACATGGCATCCTCCCTCAATCCTCATGTGTTGATACTCCATCTCAAAATGGGGTTGCAGAAAGAAAGAATCGTCATCTCCTCGAAACAGCCAGAGCCTTAATGTTCCAAATGCATGTTCCAAAGTATTTTTGGGCCGATGCTGTATCCACAGCTTGTTTCTTAATAAATCGCATGCCCTCCTCAGTTCTAAAGGGTGAGATACCTTATCGTATTTTATGTCCCACACAACCTTCATTCTCTCTTCCTCCCAAAATCTTTGGTTGTATTTGCTTTGTTCGGGATGTCCGTCCTCATCTCACCAAACTTGATCCCAAGTCCTTAAAATGTATCTTCCTTGGTTATTCTCGTGTTCAAAAAGGGTATCGATGTTATTGTCCTAGTCTCGATCGTTATTTTGTCTCTCCTGATGTCACCTTCTTTGAGGATTCTTCTTTCTTTTCCTCACCTTCCAATCAGTCGAAGGGGGAGCGTAATGAGGAGGATGATGATTTTCTTGTCTATACCATTCTCTCCTCTTGTGAGCCTTCTACTGACTCACCTCCATCTATGCCTGTTTCTACTCGTCCACCTATTACTCAGGTTTATTCTCGACGACCACCCCCTTCAGTTACATGCCCTGAACCAGAGGCTTCTTCGTCATTGGATCCAGGAACGAGCGATGACCTTCCCATTGCTCTTCGTAAAGGTAAACGTCAATGCACTTATCCTATTTCTAATTTTGTTTCATATAATCATTTGTCATCTTCTTCCTGTTCTTTTATTGCATCCTTGCAATCGGTATCTGTTCCTAAGACTGTTCATGAAGCTTTGTCTCATCCTGGTTGGCGTGCTGCAATGGTTGAGGAGATGAATGCCTTAGATGACAATTGTACTTGGGATTTAGTTTCTCTTCCTGCAGGAAAGAAGCCTATTGGTTGTAAGTGGGTATTTGCGGTCAAGGTCAATCCAGATGGATCTGTGGCTCGCTTGAAAGCTCGCCTTGTTGCTAAGGGTTATGCACAAACCTATGGAGTTGACTATTCTGATACCTTTTCTCCCGTTGCTAAATTGGCTTCTGTTCGGCTGTTCATTTCGTTGGCATCCATTCATCATTGGCCCCTGCATCAACTTGATATTAAAAATGCCTTTCTTCATGGTGATCTTGAAGAAGAGGTGTATATGGAGCAACCACCAGGGTTTGTTGCTCAGGGGGAGAATGGAAAGGTATGTCGTCTTCTTAAATCCTTGTATGGATTAAAACAGAGTCCCCGAGCTTGGTTTGGAAAATTCAGTCAGGTGATTGTAAATTTTGGAATGAGGAAAAGTAAATCAGATCATTCTGTTTTTTATAAGCGATCTGCAAATGGTGTTATCTTGTTGGTTGTGTATGTTGATGATATTGTTATTACTGGCGATGACACATCAGGTATCCAAGCACTCAAAACCTTTCTCCATAGTCAATTCCATACAAAAGATTTAGGAGCGTTGAAATACTTTCTGGGAATTGAGGTAGTAAGGAGCAAGAAGGGAATCCTGTTATCACAGCGAAAATATGTAATTGACTTGTTGACTGAAACAGGGAAGTTAGGGGTTAAACCATGTAGTACCCCAATGATGCCGAACTTACAGCTTACGAAAGAGGGAGAGTTACTTAAAGATCCTGAAAGGTATAGAAGGTTAGTAGGAAAACTCAATTATCTTACAGTGACTCGGCCTGACATAGCTTATTCAGTGAGTATTGTGAGCCAATTTATGTCTTCTCCTACAGTTGATCATTGGGCTGCATTGGAACACATTTTGTGTTATTTGAAGGCAGCTCCTGGACGTGGTTTATTATATAAGGATTATGGACACATGAACATTGAATGCTTCTCAGATGCTGATTGGGCAGGATCTAGAGAAGATAGAAGATCAACTACAGGATACTGTGTATTTGTGGGTGGTAATTTGGTTTCTTGGAAAAGTAAGAAACAAAATGTGGTGTCACGTTCAAGTGCTGAATCAGAATATAGAGCAATGGCACAGTCTGTATGTGAATTAATCTGGATACGTCAACTTCTTGTTGAATTGGGATTTGATATCACAACACCGACAAAATTGTGGTGTGATAATCAGGCTGCTCTTCATATTGCATCTAATCCTGTATTTCATGAACGGACTAAACACATTGAGGTTGACTGTCACTTTGTACGTGAAAAGATACAAGAAGGTTTGGTGTCAACAGGATATGTGAAGACTGGAGAGCAATTAGGAGATATCTTCACAAAGGCACTAAATGGAGCTCGAATAGATTATCTCTCTAACAAGTTGGGCATGACAAATATATATGCTCCAACTTGAGGGGGAGTGTTAGAGTTATTATATTAGTATAATAAGTGTAATTATATAGAGTTGTCCTTTATTGTCTTTTTACATTCTCCTACTTAGGGTTAACCTTGTACACTTGTATATATATATATCTTTATGTGAATGGAATAGATGATTCTGATTCTCTCAACCTTAGAGTTTACAAAAGTAAAGTCCCAATTAAGATAGTTATTTCGGTGTGTTGTTTGGCCTTCTTCAGGAGGTAGAAAACTGATCCATGTGCAAATGGGTATTAAGAAAAAAGGATGGTTATCCTTCCGGGAAATGGTGAATGGTACAATTAGAATTTTTTGTGATAGTCCTACCTTTTCTGAAGCATCATCTGTGCCAAAAAGGTTGTCAAAGCTAGCAACTAAGAGTTATGCTGAAGTAGATGAGAAACCTTGTAGCTTGCTTTCGAATTCTAGTGATATGGTTTTGAGAAGCAAGAGATCAGATAATTCTGCTGGGCATTATTGGGTTCAAAGAGTCATGAAGTTTTGCCGCTGAATTTTGATGAACTTTGGGTGGTTTCCAGATTATTTGCTCATAACGAGTGGAAAGAAATTGCAGCAACTTTGGAATTTCATTTCAAGACCAAGGTGGTAATCAATCCATTATATGCTGATAAGGCTTTGATTAAATTTGTTGATGACACTAAGTTTAAAGATTCGAATTCATCAGGAAAATGGCAGGCTTATGGTGATTTTCACTTGCTCATTGAGAAGGTCTAATAGTATCCATAGCAATCCGAGTGTGATAGCAGGGTATGGTGCCTGGATTTCTATTAAAAATCTTCCCCTTGACTATTGGTGTCGCAAGTCTTTTGAAGCTATAGGGGTTTATTTCGGAGGCCTCGTAAGTATCTCTTCTGATACACTTAATTTGATTAATTGTTCAGAAGCTCGAATTCAAAGTTAAGCGTAATCTATGTGGTTTTATGTCGGCTACTATTAGAATCAGGGATAAAGCGAGGAAATATTTCTTCATTTTGGTGATATAGTCGCCTTAGATCCACCTAACATTGTTCGTGGTGATCTTGTGTTAGATGATTTCTCAAATCCCATGGATCTTTTCCGTTTACAGCAGGTCATGTTGGATGAAGGAGCTATCAACTCCATTGCAAAATGAAGTAGATAGTTGGGATCTCTTTTATATGAAGAATGGATTGAAGAGATTGAAATTTTGGAACTAAGTAAGAATCTATCAACAATAAAAAAAAATAAGTTAAGATACTTGTATGTTGGATAAGAAAGCATTCTGAGTATCATATTTGAAGCAAAGGAACCCAGAGTATTTCTTTGGTTAAGAAATTTTTGGAAGAAGATTTATGAAACTCTTGGTTTGTGGAAATACTTTACCGTCATGCTAGTTGGACAAGATAAATATAAGTTTCTTAAGTTGAAGCTCTTATTTAATTGAGAAGGCGATCAACAAGTAGAAATAGTTCCAAATTATTGATGGTGTCTTTTCTCCCACCTTTTATGAATTTGATTTGGTTTTTACTGTATATAAGAGAATACAAGATAATGGAGCATCATTATTGGAGTTAAGTACTAATGTTATGATTTGTTGAGGAAAGTTATAGTAGTAGCGCTAAAAGAAAGTTCTACCAACATGAAACACATGCTTGGACATGAGATTTGGAGTAGTTGGAAGACATGAAAAAAAGAGGATCTTAAGAGACTGAAGTTTTCGATATAAATGGATGTTGAAGATGGTATCTTTTGAATACAACTTTTTAAGGAGTTTTGTCTTTGAATTGCTCTTGTGAAGTTCAAGGTTTGATGGATATAGTATTTTGAATTTTCATATACCAAGCCAAAAGGAATGAGAAAAGGTACAAGATGGAGCATAAGTGACCATTTGAAGTACCCTCTTTTGACTACCTAACTCAGTTGTTGTGGTTAAGGAAGAAAGCCAAAATAGCTTGAAGAATGACTTGAGATTTAAAATGGAAAAGTATGTTGTAAGTTTGGATTGAAAAGTCATTTTTAAAGGTATTTCGAATTACTTGGATTTTGTCGATACCATTATTGTAATGGAATGGATCTATTTCAATTGGTACAAAAGAAAGTCTTTGGGAGATTAAAAGTAAGGCCAAATATTAAGAAAAATCCTATAACTGATTCAATTTGGAATTTCAAATGTAAGAACTATGGTAGGATTATAAATTGAAGCATACTTTTTGGTATTGAGACTAAGTCTCACTTGGAGAATGAAAAAGGATGCCTTCAGTATAATGGTCTTAACGAAGAAAAGTATGTGGAAGAAAAAAAAAGTGAGAATGGCAAAACGGACGACGGATGAAAGGCGGCGAACAGACCAAACGAATGGCAGATGAAAGGCGGCGCAATCTAACTGACCAGACGGACGACAATTGAAAGGCGACGCGATCTGACAGACGGGAAGAATCAACCAGAGGGTGAGATGCTTGCACACCCAGCACAGGCTCAGACGGTCACCCTGACGTTGGAAGCTCTTCAAGCGCTCCTGAGCAATGTCGTTGCCAATCAGGCACCTCAGGCGAATAAGAATCGAAATCAGGTGGGGACGACTGAGGGCTCCAGGTATTTGAAAGATTTCAAGAAGTATGACTCTCCGACGTTCAACGAGAAGATGGTGGACCCTACTGCTGCGGAGGCTTGGACAACCACGATGGAGGAGATCTTCCGATACATGGGGTGCCCCGAGACTCAACAAGTCCCATGTGTTGTATTTATGTTGAGGGAGGATGCGCTATTGTGGTGGCGGTTTGCAGAGAGATCCATTGATACCATTGCATGTCCTGTCACATGGCTCCAGTTCAAGGAGGCGTTTTTCCAAAAGTACTACTCTGCGATCCTCAGGTACAGGAAGGAGGCAGAGTTCATGGCTTTGAAGCACGGTGTTGCCAATCAAGCACCTCAGGCGAATCAGAATCAGAATCAGGTGGGGACGACTGAGGGCTCCAGGTATTTGAAAGATTTCAAGAAGTACGACCCTCCGACGTTCAACGGGAAGATGGTGGACCCTACTGCTTCGGAGGCTTGGACAACCACGATGGAGGAGATCTTCCGATACATGGGGTGCCCCGAGACTCAACAAGTCCCATGTGTTGTATTTATGTTGAGGGAGGATGCGCTATTGTGGTGGCGGTTTGCAGAGAGATCCATTGATACCATTGCATGTCCTGTCACATGGCTCCAGTTCAAGGAGGCGTTTTTCCAAAAGTACTACTCTGCGATCCTCAGGTACAGGAAGGAGGCAGAGTTCATGGCTTTGAAGCACGGTGTTGCCAATCAAGCACCTCAGGCGAATCAGAATCAGAATCAGGTGGGGACGACTGAGGGCTCCAGGTATTTGAAAGATTTCAAGAAGTACGACCCTCCGACGTTCAACGGGAAGATGGTGGACCCTACTGCTGCGGAGGCTTGGACAACCACGATGGAGGAGATCTTCCGATACATGGGGTGCCCCGAGACTCAACAAGTCCCATGTGTTGTATTTATGTTGAGGGAGGATGCGCTATTGTGGTGGCGGTTTGCAGAGAGATCCATTGATACCATTGCATGTCCTGTCACATAGCTCCAGTTCAAGGAGGCGTTTTTCCAAAAGTACTACTCTGCGATCCTCAGGTACAGGAAGGAGGCAGAGTTCATGGCTTTGAAGCACGGTGACAAGTCAATGGAGGAGTACGAGCTGGAGTTCACGCGGTTGTCCTACTTATCCCCAGAGATGGTGGATATCGAAGATAAGAAGACAAAGAGGTTCATTCTAGGCCTCAGAGATGATGTGCAGCGGGTTGTAGGGGCCCTTGCCCCAGCCGATTATGTCGCAGCCCTTCGAGCAGCTACGTTTATGGGTATGCCAGTTGTGAATGCTACCCCTGTGGTCAAAGAGCCCGAGCCCAGCGTAGGCCAAAAGAGGAAGTTTGATCGAGGTTCCTTGAAGTCTCAACGGAATTCTCAGAATTGTCGGTCCACGCGCCAGAGTAGTGCTGGCAAGGAGAAACCTTTCTGTCCAAAGTGCGAAGGGCGCCATGAAGGTCAGTGCTTAGCTGGCACAAGATTGTGCTTCAGGTGTGGAAAGGAAGGGCACATGGCGACAAAGTGCCTGCAAAATTCTGATTCTGGAAGGTCCTTCGGTTTAGCTCATGCCACTACCAGCAACCAGAAGGGGTCCGCTCATGCCACTACCAGCATCACTACCAGCAAGAAGGCTGGTGACTCAAGTGCAGTAGTGACAAGTACACTATTAGTTCTTGGACACTACGCTCATGTACTTTTTGATTCAGCCTCTTCTCATTCTTTTGTATCTGATATATTTATTAAGCAAGTCCGGATAAAATTAGAGCCATTAGGTTTTAACCTGTTAGTTTCTACCCTGGCTGGAGTAGAGTTGTTAGCTAGGGAGAAAGTTAAAGTCTGTCAGGTGTTAGTGTCGGATCGTTTGTTAGATGTGTCCCTAATCGTGCTTGAGATAAGTGACTTTGATGTCATCCTGGGCATGAATTGGTTGGCCGAGAATCATGCAATCATTGATTGTCGTCGGAAGGAAGTGTTATTCAAGCCACTTGAAGGAGCAAGTTTCAAGTTCAAAGGGATCAGAGATCAGAGGTTGTTCCGAAGGTAGTATCTGCATTAAAGGCAAGGAAACTCGTGAGTCGAGGAGCATGGTGCTTTTTAGCCAGCGTGACTGATGCTCAGAGTGAGAAAGCGGGGATAAGTTCTGTGCCAGTGGTCAATGAGTTTTTGGATGTTTTTCCTGAAGATCTTCTAGGGTTGCCTCCGGTTCGAGATGTGGATTTCAGTATTGAACTCGAACCAGGCACATCCCCTATCTCTAAGGCACCCTATAGAATGGCTCCAACGGAGCTGAAGGAACTCAAGGTGCAGATACAAGAGCTCTTGGATAAGGGTTTCATACGCCCCAGTGTTTCGCCTTGGGGAGCTCCAGTCCTATTTGTGAAAAAGAAAGATGGATCAATGCGCTTATGCATTGATTACCGTGAGTTAAACAAGGTGCACCTTCCTTTTTGATGGCTCAATCATAGGAACTTTGAAGTTAAGCGTGCTTGGCTTGGAGAAGTTCTATGTTGGGTGACCTCCTAAGGATTTTCCTAGGGAGCATGTGAGGACAAAGCATGCTAAAAGGACCCCGTGTTGGTTTGTGGGGACAGTCTTCAATCTTAGAAGCAGTTTAAGACAAGTAGTGACGTGGCCAGGTCGCAGGGAAATGTCGGGACCGTTAGGTGCCGAATCCAGGTTCCGAATCTTGGGCCTGGGGCGTTACACGAAGAATGGCGGCTAAAGGCGTCAGACGTGAGACGAAGACCGAAATGACGACGACAAGGAGAGCGGCGCAACTGCAAGCTAACGACGAGGGGGCGGTACGTCACGAAAAAGGTAAGCTCAACTGATTTATTGGACCTTTTGAGATTTTGGAAAATGTGAGTGTAGTGGCATATCGCTTGGCATTATCGTCTGCCTTAGATTGAAATTTGAATCCATAATATACTTTCCATGTTTTCACGCTTTGAAAGTATATTACAGACACGTCCCAGGTGGTGAGCAATGAACCACTGCAAGTGAAAGAAGTTTTGACTTATGAGGAGGTTCCATTTCAATTTTGGATCACATGGATCAAAATTTTCACAATGAATATATCCCTCTTGTGAAGGTTATGATGGAACAAATCTTTTGAAGAAGCTACTTGGGAAATTGAAAAGGTCATGAGGAAAGTTTTTCTAAGTTATTCTCCTAGCGAGTATGCAAATTTCGAGGATGAAATTCTTATAAGGTGGGGTGTTTGTAACAACCCGAGAAAATATATATATATATATATATATATATTTCTTGCATTTATTTTATTGATTTTCCTAATCCTTTTTTAATAGAATTTTATCTTCTTTTTAAAATAGGAGATAAATCTTGATTTATCCTTTTCTTTTTTAAAAAAAGGGTTTTAATCAAGGTTCTTTTTAAAAGATCTTTTTTTAGCCCTAATTCTTTTTAGGCTTTGAATCTAAAAAGAGAGAAAAGAAGAAACATTCTGCATTTTCCCTCCCAGGGAAAAAACAGTAAGTTTAATTCCCCTCTATGCTTTCTTTTGTTTTCTTTTTCATTAATTGAATATGTCCTTGAAAAGTTTTTTGTCTGAATTTTTGTATGTCCTCTTTTTATTTGATTGGAAGGAAATTGGTTTTCGAACCTTTTTCCCTAAAAAGTTTTAGGTTTTTGTTTTGGCCTAAAATTTTATCAAAGTTTTTCCTCTTAGAGGTTTTGGTTTAAGATCAAGATTTTGACAAAAAGACATTTTTCCAGAATTTTCTAGCCTTGAATTTCTTTAATTTTGGGGTTATTTTTGTGTTTAAATAAGATTCTTTATGTTCAAAAAGTTTGCCATATGATTGCTAATTTGAATGGTGATTTATGGCTTTGAATTATTCATGAAAAAAGTATGATTTTACTATTTTTATAGCAGTTTTGTGGTTTTTACATCTGGCTTCTGTGTTTAAAAAGTAGCCATAATGATTTGTTTTGGTGTTACAAGCTTGAAAAAAAAAATATTTTTGTTGCAGACATTTTCTGGGTTATTTGCCCCAAATCTATGATAGTTTTGAAGGCTTTAAAGCTTGAAAAATTAAAAACTTGTTTGGTAGTTTAATTGGTATTAAAAGGTATTTATCTTTGGTTTGTTAGTGTTGGATTTTGAAGTGAATTTACCTAGATTTTCAGTGCTGTTTTTGTCATCCCATAAGCCTATTTTTCCAACTTTATATGAGGCGAATTGGTTTTGGCTAGGGAAAGTTGGTAGTTAAGGTTGATCTACATTGGGATTGGTCACCTTTAAGATGGAACTTTTTGGTTTCTAGTTAAAGAAGGGTTGGGTATGTTTAGGAGATTGTTGGGTTCAAGGAATCGGAATTTTAACTGCATTAGGATTAAGAATTGTAGGTTCTGATCGAGGTAAGTAATTTCCACAACCCTTCCAAAATAGAAGATTTTGGTAAAATAGTTTGTTACGGATTGCAATTGATTTGATTGAAATTTTTTATGCTTTAAATTGTTTTGTTAAATGAAAGCATGTTTATTGTTTTGAATGTTTTGAAAAGTATTTGATTGATTCGATAAGGCTATATAGGTTTGCCAAATTTTGTTTTGGGGATTGTATGCTTTGTAATAGCCAGATTGAAATTGACGGTTATATGTTCTGAATGTAACTTATTTGAGAGAAGACACTTAGCTAGTTTGGCATTCCTTCGAAATGTAGATTCATGTGTGTGTTTCAATCACATGACCTTACACAGTCTGATTGGTGTTACCAACAGGTAACCACTCCTGTCTTGGCTACTCCATTGATGCATCTTTCCCAATATGTTCTGAAAGTATTGTATGACTGAAAGTTTGTTTGATTGAAAGAATGATTTTGTTTCGAAACTTGAAATGTTTTCTTACTTCAAGCTCTATGATATGTTTTTGAACGTAAATGAATTTTGAACTTGATGTGGAATCTGCCTATTGAGTATTTTTGTACTCATTTTGTTTTTTAAATGTTTTTAGATGAAAGAGCAAGTGTTAGTTCTGACATTGATTAGGACTAGCGTTCTGGCATGACTGACAAGGAACTTGTGATCCATAAGAATTAGTAGGTTTATGTAGGATTTGTTGGATTTGCTATTGTTTAGTTCTTTATGTGTGTGTGTGTGTTTTTTTTTTTTTTTTTTTTTTAAGGTTGGACTTGGCTTGGGTTGTAAGCCTTGTTTCTCTGGTAAGAATTATTTTCAGTTTTGTTAATTGCTTCCATATTATTGTAAGATTGACCATATTGGAAAAAACAAATTGTTACATTTATGGAAATTGAATGGTCCAAAGAAGATTAAAATCCTTACATGGATTGTAATAAACAGTAGTTTAAATACTACATATGTGCTGCAAAGAAAATTACATTCTAGGGCCCTCATGCCATCTATTTGTCTCTTATGTGGAAAACTTACGTTTTGATTGTTCTTATGCTCTTTCTTGCCAGTAGCATCTCTTTAGATGCTACAACTTGTTCTGGGTGTTAAATGGGCCCTTGTCTTCCTCCTCGGCCACATTTACTATGGATCAATGCGGTAAAAGCAATTATCTCTGAATTATGATTGGAAAGAAATCAAAGGATTTGTGAGAACCAGCATCGTTGTTGGATGGATCATTTTGAGGCGCCTCATTTGAAGGCTTCTCTTTGGTGCTCCCATTCCAAGCTTTTTTTTTTTGGGGGGGGGGGGGGGGGGGGGTTCTCTCCAAGATATTAATTTGAATTGGACTACCTTTATTTTTCCTTAACTATCTTTTTTGATCCCTTTTATTGATTGAGTTTTTCATTTTTCTTTTCCTTCTCCCGGGGTGGAACTTGTATCTTTTGAGCATTAGTTTCTTTACATTTATTCGATGAAAAACATGGTTTTTTGTCAAAATATATAAATAAATAAATGGGTGTTTTCAAATGTTTAAAAGGACAACGTTCTTCGATTTATTGTTGGTCCTCTTTTGGCTACCAAACCAGATTGGTTAAGGACAATTGCAGTAAAAGCTATTTTATTAGAATAATGAATGAAAAGGAATCAGCGAAGCTGTTGAAGGCTTCACCATGGTGCTCTCCCTCCAAGACTTTTGTTAATATCTCATTATTTGACATTAGTTTTAATTGGCATGCTTTTATTCTTCCTTTGTGACTTTCTTGTTTTGCATTTCTCTCCTTTGTTCTTTTTCATTATTTTAATAAAAAGTATTGTTTCTTGTTTTCGGGGAAAAAATGCAAAGGGAAAATTAGAATGAAATGAAGAGAGAAGAGAAGATTGACCACTCTCAACTGTAGCTAAATAAATAGAAACACCAACTCTCAACTGTCGAAGAGCAGACAACTATTTGAGAAGATATAACGTTGCACCTAGGTCCTACTTGACACGAAATTCAAAGTTTAAAAACCTAATATACACTTTAAAGTTCAAGGTTGGAAATTCAAAGTTCAAGAACCCAATAGACACTCCTAAAAGTTTTCGGGACCAAATATGTAATTTAACCTTTGGGGCAGTTGCATAGATGGAAAATTGGACCAAATTAATAGCAAATATAGCACAGTTGCAAACTAATTGCATATATAGCAAAATTAATTGTACAAGACCAAAAAGTTGTTGTCAGATTCTATCCGTGTCTATCACTGATAGACTCAAAGTCTATCAATGATAGTCACTGATAGATTTCGATTAACCAGAGTCTATCAGCGATAGACACTGATAGAATAATCTGAGTCTATCAGTAAACTAATAGATTCTGATTAATCAGAGTCTATCGCTGATAAACTTCGAGAATCGAAGTCTATTAGATAGATCCTAATTAACGAGAGTCTATCAATAATATACTCTAATAGATTTTGCTATATTTGCAATTTTTTTACATTGTGCTATATTTACAATTATATAATTCTTATTTGCCACCCACGTCAAATTCTCTTAACCTTTTTCTATTCTATCAATGAAAATTTTAGTTTTCTTTGAAAAATTTAAAAAGTAATGTTTCCTTTTCAGGAAGAATAAAAATACGCAATACAATGTGAACTACTTACTTTTAAAAATATAATAATAATAATAAAATAAAAAATGTGAACTACTTACTGAGACAACGCACGATAAGGGTGGAATACCACCAAATAATAGTCAAGGGCTTCTAAAATCTTCATTTCCATTTCCAGTATGTGTTTAATCTCATACTTGTACTTTTCATCAGAATCTGTAAGGAAAGAACCACAGTGATTAACTATTTCACATGCTACCAAGGGCATCTTTTGTTGAAGGGAAGCAAATAATAAATTATAGCATGTCAAAAGAGTAAATGATTACGTATTTTTTTAATGTAGAAGACTAGAAGTCTAGCTTGCACTGTGCTTTCTTCTGCTTTTGAAGCCAAATATAGGCAGGTTGGCGTCACTAATCGTGGATCGTATTCTGTCATACTCTTTCTGGAAAGTGTCAATTGCAAGCAACTTCATTAATGCACTTCATAAGAAATTGAGAGACACTATTATGTAATGCAATTCTATGTAAAACAGAAAAATTATGGATTTAAGAAAAATGGAAATAACAATCATATCTTGGAATACAAGAGGGTTGGGAGATATTTTCCCTGATCTGGTACTTATACAAGAAACCAAGAAGACCTCCTGACAGGAGCTTTATTTATTTTAACAAGAAACGGAATTTTTCCTTGAAAAAATTAAAAGAGACTAATGCTCAAAGAATACAACCTCCATAAGGGAGGGAAGAAGAAGACAGATAAAAACAAGATCAAACAGAGAAAACAGATATAACGAAGGCCAAAAGACAAAAACAAAATGACAAAACCCAACAACAATAAAAGTGATTATGTCGGTTAAAAGAAACAATCCAAATGATATAAAAACATGAAGAGAAAACCAGCAAAAAGCTTTGAGAAAGAGCTCCATGAATAGGCGTTGATACGGGTAGCTTTGATTCTTTTAAACCAACAAAATTAACAGCAAATCAAACATAATCAGAGATGAGACTAGATAAACTTGAATCCTCCTATCTACACAAGCAGAAAACCAAAACTTGAAGACATCCTTCAGAATACTGAGATTAGAACCAAAACAAGCCTTGCCCATCAAAGAGAACGATCTTGAAGAAGAGGATGAAAAAAAACTGCACCACACTCCGGCTGATATAACCAACTAATGAGGAAGCAAGAAAAATATGGATCCCCGGAAAAAATCCAGCCATTTTTGAATATCTGCACCAATGAGATCTTACAAGCATCGAACTTTTAGAGACTATTCCCAGAGATGAAAAACATTATTAAGCAAACAAGGTTAAAATTAAAGAGATTTAACTGTTGGTGACAAATTGGGAATTGCCCACATCTAAAATCCACAGATCTCAACAAGAGAAGAAAATTTGGTTGGAATTTGGGGAGAAATCACCGGTGAAACTACTCCACAAGAAACATCGACATCTTGCTCATTATCTTCATATAGATTTTCGAAAGCTCCTGCAAATGAATCTTCTACAAACTAATTAGCCAACTATGTTTCCGGCATAGGAGAAACTGGGTTCCTTACTACTCATACTAACATCTAATTCCCCATCTGAATCGATACAAGAAGGATTCTTCTTATGATTGACTAAAGCTTTTGGTCGGATATAAAGACTCATGTAGATTAGAACCTTTAGTGGGAGATTCCAACAAATTTGTTCATTTCAACAAAATAAGTTTGTTGGATTTCAAACATGTATGGTCTGAATGACCATAGAGAAAAGAAGCATCTTTGGAGTGAGTTGCGATCTCTCCACTCTTATTGGGATGAACCGTGTGTGTAGGTGGAGATTTTAATATAATCAGATGGGGTCATGAGAGATACCCAATTGGAAAACAGACTAAAAGCATGAGGAAATTTAATAGAATCATGGGAGAGCTTGGGTGGATGGAAATTCCATTGTCCATTCACAGGGAAGGTAATGATGGGTCTCTATCTTTGTTAGACCTGTTTTTTATCTCTAAAGAATGGGATGTCATGTTTGAAAACTCAAGGGTGTCAAAACATGTGCATATCTTCTCTGACCATTTTCCCATTCTTCTTGAAGTAGTTTTGTTTGGGGGCCCTTTTCATTCCCTTTTTATAGTTCGCTTTCCCCTCATTGACTAAGAGAAAGGAAACTGAGGATGTTAGCCTTCTTTCTCTTATTACTGACCAGGTGACTCGTCAAGGGGGAAGGGACTATAGGTTTGGGATCCCAAAACCTTTTGAGGGCTTCTCTTGAGCCTTTTTTATCCATACCCTTTGCTCTTCATCTCCTTCCCAAGATGCCTTTGCGTTCTCTTCTTTATGGAAGGTTAAAATCCCCAAGAAAGTGAAGTTTTGCATGGGCAGGTGAACGCTCAGGATCAGATCTAGATGTTTTCCACTTTTGTGTTTCGACTGCAGTGGTGTGTTCTGGGAGTGATCATTGGTTGGTTAACATCGGTTTTAGGCTAAAACCAATGTCGATCGTCGACATGTTAGTTTTGATCAGTCAGTGGTAGTCGGTCTTGGGAGTTACTATGGAACTGATCAACTGACTATAAGAAAAGGTTGGTCAGTTTTGGGAGTTCACATTGAGAAGAGAAGCGAGTTGTATTGGTCTGTGGCAATCTAAGCTCTAATTGGGGTTACAACACATCCAAAAATTCATGGAAAGCTATTTGTGACTATGAGGGGTTCCATTTTCTCTCTCAGTTTGGTTAATGCTTGGTGGGCGATGAGTTTGATACATACTTTTGGAAGAATTAGTGGTGGGAGGATAGACTCCTTTGCTTGTTATACCCTTGCCTTTACCTCTCCTCCATGAGATGTCAGCCGGTGGCCTCTATTTCACTTATTTATGTGTGGCTAGTTCTTCACAACAAAGTTAATACTTTGGATTGGATCTCGAGTAGGTCTTCTATGTTGATAGGACCACAATGTTGTATCTATTGTAGAAAGGCATCAACAGACACTAATCACTTGCATAAGAGTTGCCACTTTGCCACTTTGGTCTAGTCTAGTGTCTTTTTTTCCAAGTGTCCATTTTTGTTGGATTTGTCAAAGAGAGAACAGTTCCATAGTGGAGGAGTTTCTTCTTCACTTTCCCTTTCGAGATAAGGGTCTTTCTTTGTTGTGAGCTGAGGTTTGTGCTACGTTATGAGGTCTTCGGTTAGAAAGAAACAATAGAAATTTTAGGGGGATTGAGAGATTTATTGAGGAGGTTTGGTCTCTTTTGAGGCTTCATGTTTCTCTTTTGGCTCTAGTGCATAAGAACTTTTGTAATTATCCTTTAGGTACCATTTTGTTTGATTGGAGCCCCTCCTTGCTTTAGTTTGACTCCTTTTGTGGGCTACCTTTTTGTATGTTCTTTATATTCTTTCGTTCCTTCCCAATGAAAGCATGGTTTCAAATAAAAAAAGAGTTAAATAGTTCTATTCCTTAACAAAGAAATAACTAACTACGAAGAAGGAAAATCCTTGAGTGTCGTGTAAGTGCAGTTGCATGAGCTAGAGTCAAAGACTTTGCATATTAACGGTAATATAATATAATATTTAGTTTTATAAATTCTATTTGCTTTATTTGGATGATCCTTCTCAAACGAAATGCTAAAGGATAGAAGAAGGATAAAATTGGTTCTCTTTCCTCATCTTGGAAGAGATTTATTTTATTTTTTTTTTAGATAAGAATATATTTATTTTATAAGAAACCAACTTCCATTGAGAAAAAAAAAAATGAAAGAATACAAAGGCGTCAAAAAAAACAAAAAACAAGCCCACAACATCTTGGAAGAGATATTGACTCTTACATTAAATATGAGTATCATTTAGAATAGTTAAATAGCTCCTTCATCAGTCATCTCAACTGTGTACATTGAGACCATTTCTACTTACAAAAGTCAAAGGATTAAATATCAAACTAAAACAACAGATAAGAGTCCATGACTTTATGAGTTTTTTCAATTCTGGGACAAAATTTTACTATACCTGGTGTAAACACGTCTCATATATGTAATAGCAGTTGCAACAACCCTGAAAAAATGATTGAACGTTATAACAATAACTTGTCGATGGAAAAAAAATTATAAATTAAATACAGAAAGCATAAAAGATCAAAAAATATATCTGCTCCCTAAAAGAGCATATAAAACAGGTGAATTTCCACTTAAATACGTGAACCAGTATTGGCAATTGCTAAAAGAACAACGAGGATGTGTTTCTCACAAAAAGTGTAGGCCTTTCAGCTTTCTGTAACTTTTACTAGGTTAAATAGCTTTTACCTGTTCTGTTTTGGGCCACATTTATGGGCCTATGGCTTTGTTTTAAGATTCAGCTGGTAGTTAGTAGGTTTTAGCTAGCCGTTGTACCTATTGGTTTTAGGTTGTATAAATATCAACCTTTCCCATTAAGAAAGGTTTAGATCATTTTCAATAAAACTTTAATCCTTTCCTTTGCACCAAATTGGTATCAAACATCCAATTTTGGGGCCTAATGGCTGGAAAGAGCAGAGTCCAATCCAGTAAAGGGCGTGAGGTAGGCCCTTCATCAAGCCTGAAGGATCCTTGAAAGATTTGATGATTGAAATTATGGCACTGCAACTTGAACAATTAACTCGAGAACAACAACCTGAACAAGTGAGTCAAAATTTGGAAGAAGAAACTAGAATCAACCTTAAAGAAAGAAACGATTACTATGAAAGAAACCAGAATAGACAAGAACTAAACCTCAAAATCATTCAAAGAAACCAAGAAAATCAAATGGTGTATCAAGATTCCAAGTTTTCAAATGACAATGGGGATTTAGGAGATGTCAAGGAGAAGAATCGAGCGTCAAGTTCAACAAGTTGATCCAGAACAACCACCACATGACTACAAAATGAAATGAAGATTGACTTACCAGTATTCAATGGGAAAATTGATCTTGAGGTTTTTTTTTTTATTTGAACATGCCCAAAGAAAAGAAGGTTAACCTTGTTACTTTAAAACTAAGATCGGGGTGCCTTAGCTTGGTGGGATCAGCTTCCAGTGAATAGGAAAAGGATCGGTAAAAGACCTATTCGAAACTGGCAAAGAATGCTTTGGCTTATGAAGGACCATTTTCTTCCAACTATTTACGAGCAATTCTATATCACTAGTATCATAAACGTAGGTAGGAAATAGATGTGTAGCTAATTATATGGAGGAATATCATAGTTTAGTGATGTGAGAGTACTAGTTAGGTATATATGGGGAAATAGTAATAGAAGATAAGTAAGGGTATAACAGTAAATAGTTGGGGAGTCTTGGTTGTGCCTTGGTTATAAATAGGGGAATTAGGGAGTCTTAGAGGGGTGGAGAATTTTGGTATTGTCTCATAGTGGGACTTGGGAGAGGGTTAGCCCTCTCGAAAGGCTATCGGTTTTATATTGTAACTTCGTTTCGATATTGCAATATAATATATTAGTGTTTGGTGTCTTTTCTTAGTTTGGATAGCTAACAAATTGGTATTAGAGAGCACGTTCATCTTGGAAAAATGCCACAAAGACAACTAGAAGAAGGGGTGGAAAGAGTAGAGAAAGATCTGGTTGAGATTCGAGAAGCTTTACAGAGGATAACCAAGAACATTGATCAAATGTTCGTGATGATATCTAAACTATTAGATGGTAAGATTGGATTAACTTCCATTCTTACTGCTAGATCATCTCAGAAACAAACCATGGCAGAAGAGATGGCAGAAGGAGAAGGAAGAATTATGGGAATTGATGGGTGACAATGAAGATGAATCATCGGAATGCAAAAGAGAGGGAGAAAAAGAAAAGCAAGCTGAAAAAATGTTCAAGGTGACGGAGTTGGAATTGCAAGGGAGATACCGACAACGAATGCTGTTGAAAATTCAGGGGAGGCGCCGACGACGTAAGAGATTATCAAGTAGGAGAAGAAAAATTGAAGAAACGTGTTTCGGTAAGAAAATGAGGGAAGCGGCCAACGAAGACCGTCACGAACAGTGATGTTGGTTAGAGAGGAAAATTTGGAGAACAAGGCTGCAGACGCCTTATCCCGCCTTCCACCAGTAGTTCATCTAGCCCCTTTGACAGCTCCAGCCATTTTGGATGTGCAGGTTATCAAGAGGGAAGTGGCCCAGGACCCAAGACTGCAAGAAATCGTTCGAGACTTGTTTATAGACCCCTCACTTCACCCAAAGTTCTCGCTACATCAAGGAACATTACTGTATAAAGGAAGGTTGGTAATGTCGAGTGAATCAAGATTAATTCCGGCAATCCTACATTCCTATCACGATTCGGTAATAGGAGGGCACTCGGGATTCTTGAGAACCTACAAACGGATCACTGCCGAACTATACTGGCAAGGAATGAAAGGAGCAATTAAGCGATACGTTGACGACTGTCAAACCTGCCAACGAAATAAAGCAATGACGTTATCACCAGCAGGACTTCTACAGCCTCTGCCGATCCCAGAACGAATTTGGGAAGATATCGCGATGGACTTCGTGGAAGGATTACCAAAATCCAAGGGACATGACGCAATATTAGTGGTGGTGGACAGACTGAGTAAATATGCGCATTTCCTCCCTCTGAGCCATCCCTTCTCGGCAAAAAGTATAGCTGCATTGTTCATCAAAGAAATTGTACGATTACACGGATTTCCCAGATCAATTGTTTCTGACCGAGACAAGATATTTGTAAGCCATTTCTGGGCAGAGATGTTCCGTTTACAAGGAAGACAACTCAGGAGAACTACGGCTTACCATCCCTAGACGGATGGACAAACCGAAGCAGTCAACAAATGTCTCGAAACCTACCTTAGATGTTTTTGCAGCGAGAGACCCAAGCAATGGGAGCAATGGATATCGTGGGCTGAATACTGGTACAATACATCGTACCACTCTTCTCTGAATACTACTCCATTCAAAATAGTTTATGACCGTCCTCCGCCCACATTGTTATTCTACGGGAATCAAAAATCCAACAACGCCACGTTGGATGAGCAGCTAAGCATTCGTGACAAAACGCTCAACTTACTAAGAGCACAACTTCTCAAAGCACAGGACCGGATGAAAAAATATGCCGATCAACGACGACGAGAGAAAACTTATGAAGAAGGAGAATGGGTATATTTGAAAATTCGCCCATATCGCCAATCTTCCTTAGCCCATAAAAGGAACGAAAAACTCTCTCCCAAATATTTCGGACCCTATCGCATTATAGAAAGAATTGGACCCCTGGCCTATCGTCTAGACCTACCCGAGGAAGCAACGATCCATCCTGTTTTCCATGTATCTCAACTCAGGCAAGCAATGGGAAGTCATGAGAATGTAGAAAGACTACCACCAATGCTCACGGACGACTATGAATGGATTGCTGAACCAGAGGACGTGATGGCCTATCGAACCAATCCAGTCACCAATGAATGGGAACTTCTAGTACAATGGAAAGGTCTTCCGGAGTTTGAAGGCACATGGGAGTCCCTAGAACATTTTCGCCAACAGTTTCCAACCTTCCCACTTGAGGACAAAGTGGCTTATACCCCCGGGGGTATTGTTAGACCCCCAATCATACATACATACGCAAGGAGGGGTAGGGGAGGTAATTCACCACCTATGTAAGCGGTTAGTGAATAAGAAGAACGTGTTTTGTGAGTAATACGTGTTTTGTTATAATGTAAATATAAAGGGGCAGGCGGTGGGTTTAGCGGTGAAGGTTATCTTAGGGGGAGGGTAGTTTAAAAAGGAATCTGTTAGGAGGTAGTAGGGCATGAAAATACACTTTTGTAATCTTTTTCTTATCCGCGAGATAGGAAAAGAGTTTCCCCAATACAGCTAAACCTGTACTTGAATCTTTTGTCTGTAAATAAAAGTACGCTGCAAGCTGGTATCTTTACATCTTGCCCACAAAAGTTAGAATATCCAAGATAAATTACAAAGAAAGATGAAGAATCACAATATTTCTCCCTTGATTTGCTTACTGTGCTTCAAGACATAAAGAGGATATCAATCACCTTTTCCTTAGGTGCTCTTTTGCGAGGAAAGGACGGGAGAAAATTAGCCTTTATTTACCTGAAAATGTGATGGTTTGGGTCCTTGAAGCTATGAGAGGGTGGAGCCTTGGAGGGAGGGCCAGGATTTTGAAGTGTGCTGCTTGAGCTCTTGCGTGGGAAATTTTGGGAGGAGGGGAGTAGAAGCATCTTTCAAGATAAGTCTTTTGTTATTGAGTTTTTTAAAATTACAAACTAACTCCTCAACAAATTGCAAGTATACAAAAATTAATCTTTTATTTATTGACCTCCTACATACAAGAAGATATTTGTTAGGTATCCAAACTAAGAAAACACCAAATACTATATATATTGCAATATCGAAACGAAGTTACAATATAACCGATAGCCTTTTGAGAGGGCTAACTCTCTCCCAAAGCCTCACTATGAGACTATACCCAAAATTCTCCACACCTCTAAAGCTCCATATCTTCCCTATTTATAACCAAGACACCCTAACTAATTACTAATATACCCTTACTCATCTTCCATTACTATTCCCAATATATCCCTAACGAGTACTCTCACAATACTCCATCTTTCAAAGGCACCTTGTCCTCAAGGTGTGCTTACAAAACACAATCTCAAAATTGGACAACTATTCCTTTTCCCAGGAAAGGAAAATACAACACCAACATTCTTCAAAAAAAAAAGAAAAGAAAAAAGATGAGCATTCTTTAACACAAAACCCAGTAGGCACTTCAACAGCCATGTGCAACAGTTGTGGGGCGGTGGTGTGAGGCGGCAAAGGTGAGGAATGAAGTTGCTACCGCTAAGGTTGCTCATTTAGCTTTGGGTTGGTTTGTAAATTCAGATTCTGAAGGTAACAGAACCCAAAAACGGTTCTACCCATTATGTCAAGCTCTACCTTAAAGAGGAAATTGGCCTAAAAAATTTTATATAAATTCAAATTTCAATCCAGCTCCACTTTTTTCCAACCTATGGCCCCACTTTCTGACACTTCACGTGATAGGCATTTTCTTTTTCCATCTCTCCCCATATTCTATTTTGATGCCTTCCTCCACAACATTTTGAGCCAACACCCACATACCTTCACCATTGACGTCCACGTTCGACAATGTCAAGCCACTTGTCCTTTCTTGTTTCCATTTTCTTCAGGACCATCTCTCTCGATTCCTCGGCTACCTCGGTAAGAAACTTGCATCTACGTCTTCCCCGGATTTCAAGTTTCTTACCTCAGTAAGAAACTTGCATCTGCGTCTTCCTCAGATTTCTTCATGGTCATCCTTTCAAACCCTTCCACCACCTCTCTACCAATTTTGAGTTGGCGCCTCCAAGATTTCTTCTCCCGGCAAAAATGGCATCAAGACTTCTTCTCTGGCCAAACCACCTCTCTACCAATTTTGAGTTGGTGCCTCCAAGACTTCTTCTCCGCCCAAACCAGAAATTGTCATTGGCAATGGTTTGTGCCCGTCTCTACTTCCATTTGTACTCCATTCTTCAGTCGCTACTTCCACTACGCCTTTGTCCCCGAGCATACAAGTAATAGTCGATCATGGCCTCTGCTGTCCTTTTCTCTTCTTCTCTTTCAAGCCTTGTGGCTACCGAACTGTCCCTCCCTCCAACTTGGCCAAAAATCCTGCTTCAAAAATCCAACATTTGACCTTCCAGAAAACTCTCTAGCCCATTAACGTGATGTTTTGAGCTACAGTAGATTGTACATCGTCCTCCCTTCTCCGAACTCCGATATTTACCTCCCATCAATCGTTTCCGCTTCTTAACTCTTTCTTATTTCCAATTTTGTCCCTCTTCTTTTTACAAACATCATATTTTCCAATGCCTCATTCTCTCTTTCCCCCTTTCATCCTCCTTCTATCTTTTCTAATCGACTTCTTCTTTCTGACTTTTTTTTTATAAAGAAACAACCTTTCATTGAGAAAAAATGAAAGAATACAAGCGCATACAAAAAAACCAAGCCCCAAAAGGAAATCCCCTTAGATAAAGGGACGCCAATCTAACAAAATAAGACCTAAAGAATAATTACAAAACAAACGCGTCACCGACGCTCATAACGAGACGGAGTATTTAATAAGGTCTCAAACATCCTCTGCATTCCTCTCCTTCCCTCTAAATATTTTGTTATTTCTCTCCCCCCACAAACCCCAAATGATAGCACAAATCCTAGCTTGCCATAAGAAATTTCCCTGGTCCCGAAAAGGAGGATGGAGAAGGAACTCATCGATCATCTCCCTGAAATCCCTATGTCTAGCAAACTGAAGCCCAGAAATCTCGAAAAAAGCGTTCCAAACCGAACATGCAAAGTCACAGTGCCACAAAATATGATCGAGGTCTTTCCTCTGCCATCCTACAGAGAATACAACAGAACGGGCCTATCAAATTAGGCATCTTTCTCGCAAGCCAATCAAGGGTGTTTGCTCTTCCATGGAGGACCTGTCAAGTAAAAATCTGCACCTTCTTTGGAATTTTTACTTTCCAAACCAAAGAATAAACTGATTTCTCAGGAGGAGAAGAAGGGTCAAGAAGACAATGAAAGAACGAACGGCAAGAGAAACTCTTAGAGGGGTTAGGGTTCTTCTTTCTGACTTTGCTCCTCTTTCGAGAATTCATATGCTCCAAACTTTCTCTTTACTTCTCTTCTTTCTGCTTTTCTTCTCTCCATCTTTTGACGTTTGTATTCCTCCAATCGTTTTTGCATTATTTCTAATATTTGTTGCATTTTCTTGATCTCTTGTTGCATTTCCTTGATCTCTTGCTACATTGCTTCCCAATGTAGTTTCATCCTACGAACCAACTCTATTATGATCATGCTTATTCCAAGACGAACGTGCTCTGATACCAATTTGTTAGGTATCCAAACTAAGAAAACACCAAATACTATATATTGCAATATCCAAATGAAGTTACAATATAACCGATAGCCTATCGAGAGGGCTAACTCTCTCCAAAGCCTCACTATGAGACTATACTCAAAGTTATCCACACCTCTAAGGCTCCCTATCTTCCCTATTTATAACCAAGACACCCTAGCTAATTACTAATATACCCTTACCCATCTTCCATTACTATTCCCAATATATCCCTAACTAGTACTCTCACAATATAGAACTAAGAAAAATACATAAAATTAGAGCTATATAGATAAAATAAGCTCATTCTGTTGTATTCTCTGCAAAATGGCGAAGGAAGACCTTGATCATATTTCGTGGCATTGTGATTTTTCTAGTTTGGTGTGGAACACATTCTTTGAGATGTTTGGGCTTCAGTTTGCTAGACACAGGGATTTTAGGGAGATAATCAAGAAGTTCCTTCCCCATCCGTCAAAAGGGATCAGGGAAATTCTTATGGATAGTTGGGATTTGTGCAATTATTTGGGGGTTGTGGGGTGAGAGAAATAACAAAATGTTTAGAGGGATGGAGAGGAATTCTGAGGATGTGTGGACCCTTATAAAATATTTTGTTTCGTTGTGGGCATCTCTGACACGCATGTTTTGTAATTATTCTATAGGTCTTATTTTTTTGGATTGGAGACCCTTTATCTGAAGGGGGTTTTCTTTTGGGGGCTTGGTTTTTTTGTATGCTCTTGTATTCTTTCATTTTTTTTCTCAATGAAAGTTTGATTCCTTATCCCAAAAAAAAAAAAGATAAAATAGAATCTAATCTAAATAAGGGAAAAATAAATTAGAGTGAAACAATTTACCCTCCCCTCAAGCTGGATTGTATATAGTATACAAATCAAGCTTGGAGTTGAATTCTTCAAAGCTCATCCTTGGTAATGCTTTGGTGAGTATGTCAGCAACTTCATGACAAGATGAAACATAGTTCAGCTCCACTATTCTATTGTTGACCTTCTCAAATATGAAATGTTGATCTATCTCTATGTGCCTTGTTATGTCATGATGAACAGAATTCTTTGCAATGATGGTTGATTGACTATCACAAAACATTTTAATTGAGTCCTAAGTATCAATCTTCAGTTTTGTCATGATGAACGGGATTCTTTGCAATATTGATGGCTGATTGACTATCACAAAACATTTTAACTGAGTTATGAGTAATCAATCTTCAATTCTGTCAAAAGTTTATGAATCCATATTCTTTAACATATTCCCAAAGCAAGAGCTCTGTATTCAACTTCTGCACTACTTCTTGCTACAACGACTTGTTTTTTACTTCTCCAAGTAACCAAGTTATTCCAAACATAGGAGCATTAATCAGTCATAGATTTTCGGTCAATTCTCCAACCCAACTAGCATCAATAACCATGACCTGGAGTGCCTTTCAAATATTTTAGAATCTTGTTCACAACTTCAAGATGATGTTCATTTGGATTATTCATATAGTGGTTGACAATGCAAATAGAGTATGCAATGTCTGGTCTCTAGTATGTGATAGATAAATAAAGACCCTTGTCAACTAGAATAATATTTTCACTTTGGTGTAGAACTAGATTTGGATCCATAGGTGTTTCTACAAAGCTAAACCCAAGATTTCCTATCTCCTTTAATAGATTTAGGATGTACTTTCTCTGAGAAATTACAATACCATCATTGGATCATGCCACTTCCATGCATAGAAAATATCTCAAGCTTCCCAAATCTTTGATTTCAAACTCCGTTGCAAGCATCCTTTTGAGGTTGAGGATCTCTTCTAGATCATTCCCGGTAATGATGATGTCATCCACATATACAATCAAAATTGCAGTTTTGTTATTTGAGGATTTCTTTAGAGCCATGGAGAAAGCTTGGGAGCCATGATGTCACCAAAAGGTTACCATTTATCGCAAATCTTGAAAGCCATGGAGAAAGCTTCATAATCAAGTTTGATTAAAGCTTTATCAGCAAAAAACAGATTCAAACGTACCAAAAAACAAAAAACAAATCTAAAACAACCTAAATTTCACCCCATTTATTACATGCAAACCGAAGAGAATTTTGCAGATTGATTCTCCATTTCAAATTTCTGGATGAAATCCTTCATATCCCTAAAAACAAGTCATCCCTTCTTGTAATCGTTACATGTAGCAACTTTCTTCCAACTATAGAAGGCCAAATGGCACACTCAATGGTCCAATTAGAAGAAGTTTTATATTTCGTCAGACGAGAGACCCCAAAATTATCTTTAAACTTCTTGGAGAATCTCCAATGAAAAGGTTAATGCATCATTTCCACAATCGAATTTTCAAACCATTTTAGATGTGAAAGAGATAAAGGAATCATGAGTTTGTCCTTTGTTTCTTCTACCAAAAAAAAAAATTTACCTCTGAACCAAATGCTAAAATATCGACTTTGAATGCAACAACTACTAATTTCCCAAAAAAAAAACACAACCAATCGAACCCAAAAAATATCGACGAACCCAACAGCGAAGCGAAAAAACCAGATGCAAAACAAGCAACTTGTCCAAGAAATGCCAACAATAACAAAAGACAACAAAGACACCGACGACGGGAGGAGACAGCCGAAGAAAGGAGTCGAAAAGAAGAGGAGATCTGACGAATAGGGAAGGGTTTCAGAGTAGGACAAGCGAAAGACGGCGATGGTCGAAGGTTTCTGGGAAAGTCAAAGGAAGTCTCATGATGGTAAGACGTCGATAGGTATCGAAAATATAGACGACGTTAATCGAACAAAGATGAAAGGAGTCCGGCGACAAGCAAAGAAGCAACCAAAAGTCTGAAATAGACAATGGAAGGTGAAAGGTCAAGAGGAGAGAGAAAGAGCATGGGTGGGGGGGGGGGGGGGCTTGCACTTTTAGAATTACAAAAAGAAAACTATCACTAGTTAGAATAAAAAAACAATAGCTCATTTACAAGGAATAATTTCCACACAATTGTAGATGAGATCGTATAGCATATGAAAAAGAATGATATAATAAAAGACAATAACTGAATCACAACTACCTTTGTCTAACTTTCACTTGTTGGGCCAACTTTAATATATCTGGAACAAAAGGAAAACAAGAATCAGATAACTTTTTTTTTAACAAGAAACAAACTTTTTATTGAGAGATGAAAAAGTAAAAACATAGTCAATGACAAACTTAGAAGGGAGTGAAAAGAAAAAACAATAATAATCAAGTAGTTAACACTAGAGATACATCCACGAATCCACTCCCTCCATACTATACCAAAACCCTTGGCATGAAGAATTACATCCAGAAAATCCCAATCAACTTTATCACGAGCCTTTTCTAAATCCAGCTTAAGCACCACACCACGAGAGATATTTCAATCATCAATCAACTCATTTGCAATTAGGGAGGCATTTAAAATTTTTCTATTAGCCACAAAAGGCATTTGATTTTCAATGATAGTTGATAGGCAAAACACTTTTCAATCTATTGGACAAAACTCGTGCTATGATCTTGTAAGTACAAGGAATTAGAATAATAGGGCAAAAATCCGAAACTGATTTGGAGTCTAATTATTTTGGAATTAGGCAGATATAAGTTTCAATCAAAGTGACATTAATAATACCTGTAGTATAGAAGTCCCCAATCATAGTCATAATATTGTGCTTAATAGTATTCCAAGAAAATTTAAAGAATTCAACAGTTAAAGATAATTCAACGAAAATTTAAAGAATTCAACAATCTTTAAAGAATTCAACAGTTAAAGATTCCCCACAAGGTTGGCTTTGGAGTGAGATTCTCAAACTTAAAGATTAGCACATACCTAGCTGACTGCTATAAAGATTGTTCAACGAAAGATTCAACGGAAAATCCTTCATCTTCCATGACCCACTGAACTCTTTTTAAGTCAATTTCATTGACAAAATCACTCAAACGTAAATCACCCGTGATAAAAGTTGGAGGATCTAAACAGGAGATATCTCCCAATCGAAGAGCAAAGTTTCCATGATTTTTGTCAGATAGCTCAATCTGAATAGGAAGAAATCCACATAAGTTCCTCTTTACTTCAATATGAGCTTCACAATAATCCAAAAGATTAAGCATTTGAGATGATATACTAACCAATCCACCAAAGTGATGACCAATGATTTCAAAGATAAAACGATTCCAAAATGGCAAAAGTAAGTTCTTCAGAGCGATCCATCCTCCATATCCTTTTATAACTTCGGGATGAAGATGCTTTTGACAAGACCAAATTTCTAATTTCAAATGAAGATTTCCAATATACTTCCACTTACCATCAAACTTTACTTCAGCAAAGCTATCCATCAATTTTACCAAAGCTTTGTCAGCCATAAAAGGATTAAGAATAACATTAGACTGAAAATACTCTTCTAAAGCTTGTTTTACTTCCTTCCACGAATTATGCACAAACATTCTAGAAACCACACAACATTCATTTAATTTCAAGTCTACCACTTCTTTCTCTTTCCTTACCCAAAAAGAAGAAAGATCCAAAAAATTCTTAGAGGAATATTCACCCAAATTTGATCTTACTGCTTCAGCATAACTTCTGTCCATCCTTTTGCTACTATTAGCAATTAGCTTCGAATTGTCCAAAAACTCATAAGGCTTAGAAACTTCATGAAGATGCTTGGCTTTCTCATAACTCAAAATAAAATCTCTTATCATTTCCCAAAAAATTGACCAGCCTTTCTTAGCAAAACCAACTGGAACTTGCATGTCTTTTCCTCCCTCCAAAAAGGGCCAAACAGAACCATCAATAAACCAACCTTGTGGGGAATTAAACTTTGATAACTGAGTGGTCCTTGTTACGAATTGACTTTCTACCGTACTGCTGTACTTTCTACAGTTCTGTTGTTTGGTCTTGTCTGTAGCTTTATGTCCATCCTCATTTATTTAGATTGTATTTATCCTACCTAATCCTATCCTTGATTATGCTTAGTCAGGTCAGTGAGTCTGTAGAATATTTTCTCCTCTGTTATACGTTTGCTCTCTCGGTGTATTTATTAGAGGCTTTGGTCCTCAATGCGAAATAAGAAATCTGAAGGATTATCTTTACAAAACATAATCGTCCTTTCAGAGTCTCTTAACTTTTTACAAAAGAAGAGATGAATCGGACATTGTAAAGAGTTCAATTTAGGTATGTGCTAATCTTTAAGTCAGCTAGGTATTCCAAGAAAATTTAAAGAATTGAACAATCTTTAAGTTTGAGAATCTCTCTCCAAAGCCCTACAGATTTCTTCCGGGTATTGGGGAGGGACCATCAACCACCTCCGAGGACACTAAACTTGGCATCCACCACCTTCCTCCAAAGAGCCTCCTTTCCTATGGCAAATATCCAAAGCCATTTTTTACAGAGGAGAAGAAGGAGACGTTAAAAATTTCTTTCTTTGTTGCCCCCTCCTTTTGACATGGGGGAAGTAGGGCTGGAGGGAGATGGGGCATTGCAGAGGATCGCTTACATATTTGTCGAAAACGTTAGTCCGAAGAACAGAACTACTTTGAAACGAAGAGAAATTTATTGTGTACCTTACTTAAACAGAGAGAACCAATAGAAAACCATACGGCAACAAATACGAGATCAGAGATCCGTTAATCAAAAAGAAAAGAAGAAGATACGAACAGAGTAATTACAAGTGGCCATATTCATCTTAATGAGCTTGAAGTCTTCAAGAGTGATGCCCCTATCTTTATCGAGCGATTGCACCACATCGACCTCCTCTTGGTCCAGGAGTTGTTTGCTGTAGGTTACATTCGCACAGAGAAATAAAGAACAAGAAAACTGATACAGAATGTACAAAAGAAAAGAATTAACGAAGCGCAAGGATATTCTAGGACCGTACAAGTGCGATGAAGTCCAGAAATTAGCAGCCATACTTGGGAACGAATTTGACAAGATTTGCCTTTTCGCACCGCTGCGAGTTTTATAGTAGTCGCTGTTGAAATGAATCTACCAACCTCCTGCAAGCAAATCTGTACTATTTTTCTTTTCATTTTTTTTCTTCTTTTTTTTTAACAAAATTTGTATTTTTTTTTTAATTTTAAATTAAAAAACAAAGTATGTATTTTTTTTTTTTGGAAGAGGTACAGACCAACAAAAAAACAAAAACTAATGTAAGACAATTGTGGTTGACATCTCTTGAGCAAGGATGTCATGAGCCCATGGAGGACAATCTTCTAACCAAACCTCGTCATGTTTGGTGGTGCGAGCATGAACGGCCAGCGTATGTGCTACTCTGTTTCCCTCCCTAGGCGTTAACATGAAACCCCTAATATGGTGGGAAAGTTGTAATTGCTTTAGGTGTTGAATAAGAGGAGCAATCTCGTTGAAATGTTGATCCCGATCGCTCAGAAGATTCCATACAATTTGTGAATCTGTTTCTTCCCATATTGGAAATATGTCTGCATGAAGAGCTAGGTGAACACCATCTACAAGCCCCTTTGCTTCTGCCCATTCAACTGAGCATCTTAATTTCCTGTAACACTCTGTTGCTGCCATCGTCTCTCCTTTATGATTTCGAATGATCATTCCTGAACCCACGTTCCCATCTATGACTGCTGCATCTACATTCAACTTGAACTGGTTGATAGGAGGGGAAGTCCAAACAGTGGAAGGGACATTATCTGCACGCCTTGATCTTTCCCCACTAATGTGGCTCGGTGTTTGGGCCTCGCTATATTCCATAATGAAGTTTGAAGCCCAGTCAAGCGGATCTTCTTCTTTTGCCAATGTTGAAATTTAGTACCTTGAAACACCACTTTGTTTCGCCTATTCCACAAGGCCCACAAAGCAGTCATGAAGATCGTCATATCTGCAGAAGAGAGAAACTCCTGTGCCCTACAAAAAAAGTCAATAGGATTAGTAAAACGACCATTGACTAAGGCTTGCACTGAGCTCCAATGAGCCTAGTGCTTTTTTACCTTCTTACACTCCCATAACGCGTGGAGTGTTGTTTCATTCTCTTTCCCACACAGAGGGCATGTTGGATCACATGGAACATGGCGTTTAAAGATATTCATCCTGACAGGCAAAATGTTGAGGCTGACTCTCCACAAAAAGATTTTAATTTTGTTTGGAAGGTTGAATTTCCATAAGGCCTTCCACCAGCTTAAAATTGATGAGTCAGATGATGAAGACGCCGCATGGATATCCTCCAAGGCTAGCTTATATCCACTTTTTACTGTGTATCTCCCTCGTTTGTTGTAATGCCATAAAAAACAATCCAGGTGATTTTACCAGCAATTGGGATATTTTTTATTTCCTGCACATCTTCCTGAACAAAAAGATTTGTTAGTAAATTCATATTCCAAGTTTGACTACCTGAGAAGAGGCTTTTAACTCTGTAGTCAATCAAAGGTCGTGGTAAAGAGAGCAGCTTGAAAGTTTTCTCTCTCGGAATCCATTGATCCTAAAAAATATCTATGGTGTCTCCATTTCCAATTCTCCATCTACCCCCTTTTGTGGCTAAATCTCTACCCCACAGAATTCCACGCCATGTATATGAAGGTCGATTCCCCAACTTAGCATGTAAAAAATTCTCGTTAGGAAAATATTTTGCCTTTAAAGTTTTAGCTAGTAATGATTGGGGATTTTGCAAAATTCTCCATGTATGCTTAGCCAAGAGTGCTTGATTGAAGATGCCTATATCTCTGAAACTCATGCCTCCTTTGTCTTTTGGTTTGGTCATAATGCTCCACTTTACCCAATGAATTTTCCTACCCTGATCAAAACTTCCCTACCAAAAATTAGCCATCATTCTATTCAGATCATGGCAACACCCTTGGGGAAGCTTAAAACATGAAAGAGTATATGTGGGAATCGCATGAGCCACTGCTTTTAAGAGCACCTCCTTCCCAGCTGATGAGAACAAATGACCTTTCCAACCTATAGGACCTTTTGAACTTTGGTCTTTATATAGTTCATTGTGGCCTTCTTATTTTTTGATAATGAGGATGGACAACCAAGATATTTCCCATGGTTTGTAACTATCTTGACTTTCAGAACGTCAACCAAAAGAACCTGTTCATCATTATCAGTGTTTGCTCCAAACACAATTGTTGATTTATCAAAGTTGACCATTTGTCCAGTGGCTTCCTCATAGACTTTTAAAAGTCTCTGCATCTCACTGAACTCCTCTATTTTGGCTTTTAGGAAAAGCAAGCTATCATCTGCAAAAAAGAGGTGAGTAATAGCAGGAGTCATTCAAGCAATACGAAGACCAGTAATTTTGCCTGAAATCTCAGCATTCTGAAGAATGTTGGATAGACCTTCAACACATAAGAGAAACAAGTAAGGAGATAAAGGGTCGCCCTGTCTAAGGCCCCGATTGGGCGTAAATGTTTGTGTGCATGATCCATTAATGAGAAGTGAGAAAGAAACTGATTCAAAACACATGCCAATTCTATCTATCCAATAAGCACTAAAACCCATTTTTGCCATCATTTTCCTAAGAAAAATCCATTCCACTCTATCATACGCTTTACTCATGTCCAACTTAATAGAAGCGTAATTATTTTTCTTAGATTTAGTCCCTCGCATAAAATGCAAACATTCATATCCAACAAATATATTGTCTGCAATAAGCCTACCAAGGACAAAAGCACTTTGATTTTCAGAGATAACTGATTGGAGAATCAGTTTTAGTCTATTAGCAAGCACTTTAGCTATGATTTTATAACTGATAACTGCCCAAAAGGTAGCTATTTAGGCCTCAATTATATAGGGATTTGTGTGTCCTTTATGCTTATTAGGGTTGGTTTTGGATAGATATTACATGTTTTAACCCATTTGGAAGAATGGAAGCATTGGAAATTATTTTGTGCAGATTATGCTGCTGAGCGACTGGAGGGAGCAAATTCTATGCTGCAGCAAAATTGGGTGAAAGACTGCCACGTCACAGCTCGTTAGCCAACTTCATGAACCGACTTCTGTTGAGTTATTTTCGGGATTAAGAAGCAAGGAGAGCCCTACACGTGTCCAAGTTGACCTAATTCAAGCCTCCTATCCTTCTATAAAAGGAAGTAGCCGTCAAAGTCAAAAGCATTCCATCTTTGTTTGGAAGCCGAGTAGTATAGAGAGATTAGAGATTACCAAGAACACCATCATTCGCAAGTGATTAAGGAGATTATTATTTTCTTTATTGTCTTGTGATGATGGACATGCCTACTCAGATTGTAATTCATGTTTCCATGTTTATTATGAGCTAAGTAGCTTAAGGTGTTGGTTAGGAACATGTAGTTGTTGTGCTTAAACTTTAGTAATATATTGATTATTGCATCTTGGTTAATTGTTGTGCCTATTTACATTTTATGCCCGCCTAGCCAGCCGGTGTGAATATCTCTCTCTAGTTTCAGGGATGATTTGTGTGGCAATTATCCACACTACGATCATTGTGTATTGGTGAACGCCAGTGACTGAGCTAGGGATAGCCCGTTGCCTAGTGCTTGATCGGTCGCACTTCATTGGGGTTGAAACACATTCCAAAAGATTCGGAGTTCCGGGAGGAATCCGCTAATAATACTGCGAGAGTTGCATGATCAATAATATTGTTAGAGCATCTTTTTAAACAACTATTAAGCCTAACCAGCGCCTGTCTTAAATCTGTCTGCCTATTTGTTTATTCTTTGTTCTGTCATTTATTTTGCTTCAACATAATTCTTATAAAACCAAATCATATTTTTACAGTCTTTGAAACCATTAGAAAGTTACACAAAATAGGTAAAGTGGAAGCTAATTCAGGACTCGGATCGATAATATTACTTGTTGCAGACTGTGTATACTTGCACAGGAATTCTAGAGTCTATTATACCATATTTCTACTCACTCTAGGAGCCCAACAAGTTTTTGGCGCCGTTGCCGGGGAGTTGAATAAGTTTTTATCTGATTTGTTTTGTGTATGTGTTTTAGTGGTTTGGTGCTAGAACTTTTTTATTGTTTCTTTTGTTTTTGCATGTGTGAGCTTGGTGCATGAGCGATCCGCCTGGGGTAAGGTTTGAGCTTGATCCAGAAATTGAAAGAACATTTAGGAACAGAAGGAGGGAGCAGCGCAGAAACCAGATGGAGAACGTGTCGCGCCTTCCGGAGGGTCCTGAAGGTCCAGCAGACCCCCAGAATCGTTTGTTGCAGCAAACCCACTGTTTGAACAAAACGAGCAGCAGAATAATCAGACTGAAAATCCTATCTTGATAGCGAACGATAGGACCAGAGCCATTCGATCGTATGCTGTCCCGATGTTTAATGAGTTGAATCCAGGGATTGCACGTCCCCAAAAACAAGCGGCAAATTTTGAAATGAAACCGGTAATGTTTCAGATGTTGCAAACTGTGGGACAATTCCATGGTTTGACATCTGAAGACCCTCATTTACATCTTAAGTCTTTTCTAGGAGTTAGCGATTCTTTTGTAATTCAAGGAGTGCCTAGGGATGCTCTTAGATTAACTTTGTTCCCGTATTCTCTTAGAGATGGAGCAAAGGCATGGTTAAACTCTTTTGCTCCAGGATCAATTAGGACATGGGATGAGTTCGCTGAAAAATTTTTGAGTGAGTATTTCCCACCTAACAGAAATGCTAAATTAAGGAGTGAAATAGTAGGGTTTAGGCAACTTGAGGATGAGACTTTTAGTGAGGCTTGGGAAAGGCTTAAGGAGCTTTTGCGAAAGTGTCCCCACCATGGTTTACCTCATTGTATTCAAATGGAAACATTTTACAATGGTTTAAATGGAGTAACCCAAGGTATGGTCGATGCTTCGGCTGGAGGGGCCCTTTTGGCAAAAACTTTTGATGAAGCTTATGAAATTTTAGAAAGAATATCTATTAATAGTTGTCAATGGTCAGATGTTAGAGGTACAAATAAAAAGGTTAAGAGTGTATTAGAGGTTGATGGTGTGTCCACTATTAGGGCTGATCTTGCTATGATTGCTAATGCTCTTAAGAATGTGATAGTGATTAGTCATCAGCAGCCATCAGCTATGGAGCCTACTGCAGTGGTGAACCAAGTGGCAGAGGAAGCATGTGTCTATTGTGGTGAAAATCACAACTACGAGTTTTGCCCCAACAATCCAGCTTCTGTGTTTTTTTGTAGGTAATCAGAGGAATAACCCTTACTCTAATTTTTATAATCCAGGTTGGCGCAACCACCCCAACTTCTCATGGGGAGGTCAAGGAAATAACGTGCAAGCGCAACAAAAAATGAACCAGCCGGGATTTGCTAAAGCGCAGGAATTGCCCCAGTAAAATAAGCAGGTTTTGCCCCAGCAAAATTCGGGAAGTTCTCTCGAGGCGATGATGAAAGAATTTATGGCTCGTATAGATGTTGCAATTCAAAGTAATCAAGCTTCGATGAGAGCCCTGGAATTGCAAGTGGTCAGCTAGCTAATGAGCTGAAGGCAAGGCCTCAAGGGAAACTTCCATCTGATACTGAACACCCTAGAACGGAAGGTAAGGAGCAGGTAAAGGCAATGACTCTTAGGAGTGGTAAGCCATTAGAAGAAAGAATTGAGCCTAGTAAAACCCAGAGTGTAGATAAAATGATGATAAAAATAATAATCTTGTTGTCGAGAAAGAGTTGGAGTCTAGTCAGGGTGCTGGAGGCAGTAATAAAAATGCTGGAGTATCTGGTTCTGTTCCAGATGTGGAACCACCTTATGTGTCGCCCCCACCATATGTACCACCTCTACCTTTTCCACAAAGGCAAAAGCCTAAGAATCAGGATGGTCAATTTAGGAAGTTTTTAGAGATTCTTAAGCAATTGCATATAAATATCCCGTTAGTAGAAGCTATTGAGCAAATGCCTAACTATGCTAAATTTCTTAAGGATATTTTGACTAAAAAGAAGAGGTTAGGTGAATTTGAAACTGTATCTCTTACTGAGGAGTGTAGTGCTATTCTTAAGAATGGGTTACCCCCCAAGGCTAAGGATCCAGGGTCATTTACCATACCTGTATCTATAGGTGGAAAAGAATTAGGTAGAACACTCTGTGATTTAGGTGCAAGCATTAACCTTATGCCTCTTTCGGTCTATCGGAAGCTAGGTATTGGTGAAGCTAGACCTACCACAGTCACACTCCAATTAGCTGATAGGTCTATCACATACCGAGAGGGTAACATTGAGGATGTCTTAGTGAAAGTGGATAAATTCATATTTCCAGTTGATTTTATTATTTTAGACTATGAGGCTGATAAAGATGTCCCAATCATTCTAGGTCGTCCATTTTTGGCTACTGGTAGGGCGTTAATAGATGTTCAAAAAGGGGAATTAACAATGAGAGTCTGTAATGAGGAAGTGAAATTTAATGTGTTTAAAGCCATGAAATATCCAGACGAAATGGAGGATTGCTCCTTCATCAGGATTCTGGAGCGCACAGTTATTGAGACAGCAATACAGGATTCGGCTAATAAGCATTCGGAAAAGCATGGAGAGGTTAGTGTAGAGGATTTAGAAATTTGTTCTTTAGATAGAAAAAATGAAAAAGAATTGTTTAGGTGTGAGGATGTTTTTGAGTCTCTAGATTTAAATCAAAGGAAGACTCCTCCCATTAAGTCATCCCTGATTGAGGCACCTACTTTAGATTTGAAGCCCTTACCGGATCATCTAAAGTATGTGTATCTTGGGGAAGGAGAGACGTTGCCCATTATTGTTGCATCAAATTTAGTGCCGGAGCATGAAGAGGCCTTAGTAAAATTGCTGCAGCAATACCACAAGGCTATAGGTTGGACATTGGCTGACATTCAGGGAATTAGCCCATCTTTTTGTATGCACAAAATCACTCTAGAGGAGGGATCCTTTAGTAGTATTGAGCAACAAAGAAGGCTTAACCCTGCAATGAAAGAGGTAGTTAAAAAGGAGGTAATTAAATGGTTGGATGCTGGGATCATTTATCCAATTGCCGATAGCAATTGGGTAAGCCCTGTCCAATGTGTTCCTAAGAAAGGAGGTGTCACTGTGGTGTGCAATAAAGACAATGAATTGATTCCAACCAGGACAGTAACTGGCTGGAGGGTTTGCATGGATTACAGGAGGCTTAATAAAGCTAACCGTAAGGACCATTTCCCTCTACCATTTATTGACCAGATGTTGGATAGATTGGCTGGTCAGGCCTACTACTGTTTCTTGGATGGTTATTCTGGCTATAACCAGATTACTATTGCTCCTGAGGATCAGGAGAAAACCACTTTCACCTGTCCTTATGAGACATTTGCTTTTAGGAGAATGCCTTTTGGCCTCTGCAATGCTCCAGCAACATTTCAGCGGTGTATGTTAGCAATTTTTTCTGATATGATTGAGTCCACTGTTGAGGTATTCATGGACGATTTTTCAGTGTTTGGAGGGTCTTTTCAGAGTTGTTTAGATAATTTAGGTCTGGTGTTAAAGAGATGTGAGGATACCCATCTAGTTCTCAATTAGGAAAAATGCCACTTCATGGTGAAGGAGGGCATAGTGTTAGGGCATAGGATTTCTAAAAATGGTCTAGAAGTTGATAGAGCAAAAATAGAGGTTATTGAAAGACTAGAACCACCGAATTCAGTGAAGGGAATTCGGAGTTTTTTAGGACATGTTGGATTTTATAGGAGATTCATAAAGGATTTCTCCAAAATCAGTAAACCTCTTTGTAACTTATTATGCACTGATCATGTTTTTGAATTTAATGCAGATTGTAGGAAGACTTTTGAGACTCTGAAGGCTGCTTTAATCTCAGCACCTATTCTTTGTTCACCTAATTGGGATTTACCATTCGAGGTAATGTGTGATGCGAGTGATTCTGCGGTAGGTGCAATGCTGGGGCAAAAGCAGGGCAAATTTATCCATCCTATATACTACGCAAGGAAGGTTTTAAATGAAGCACAAGTCAACTATACAACTACTGAAAAGGAGTTGTTAGCTGTTGTGTTTGCTTTTGAGAAGTTCCGGCCATATTTGGTTGGATCCAAAGTCACAGTGTTCACAGATCATGCAGCAATAAGGTATTTAATGTCTAAGAAAGGTGCAAAGCCTAGACTAATTCGTTGGATTTTATTATTGCAGGAGTTCGACTTGGAGATAAAGGACAAGAAGGGACCAGAAAATGTCATTGCAGATCATTTATCTCGTCTTGATCCGTCATCATCTTTGCTGGAGCAATCTGCCATTTCCGATTCTTTTCCAGATGAACAGCTCCTTGCTGTTGAGGTATAGGTAGTTAGAAATGTCCCTTGGTATGCTGATATTGCCAACTTTTTGGTAAAGGGAGTCACCCCTATTGACATGGATTGGAGGCAGAAGAAGAAGTTTAAACACGATGCAAAATTTTTCTATTGGGACGAGCCATTTATGTACAAGCAATGCTCTGACGGTATTATTCGTAGGTGTGTTTCAGGTGCTGAAGCAAAGGAAATCCTGGAGCAATGTCACTCTTCGCCGTATGGAGGTCATTTCTACGGTCAGAGGACAGCTATGAGGATTTTGCATTGTGGATTTTTCTGGCCCACCTTATTCAAGGATGCCCATTGGTTCTACAAGCAATGTGATGCTTGCCAAAGGAGAGGAACTTTAGGGCCTAGAGATGAAATGCCTCTTACTTATATTTTAGAAGTTGAATTATTCGATGTATGGGGTATTGACTTTATGGGGTCTTTTCCCCCTTCTAATGGCAATGTTTTTATCCTATTGGCAGTTGATTACGTGTCCAAGTGGGTGGAGGCCATTGCATGCCATCAGAATGATGCCAAGACAGTTGCAAGGTTTCTTCAATCGCACATCTTTGCGCGGTTTGGGACACCTAGGGCTCTAGTGAGTGATGAGGGTACACATTTTGTTAATAATATCTTAACTAAGCTTTTAGCTAAGTATGAGATTAAGCATAGGATAGCTATCCCTTATCACCCACAAGCAAATGGTCAAGCTGAAATTAGTAATAGAGAAATTAAAGCTATTCTAGAGAAAGTAGTCCATCCATCTAGAAAGGATTGGTCTTTTAGGTTGGATGAGGCTCTTTGGGCTTATAGGACAGCCTATAAGACTCCACTAGGTATGTCTCCCTATAGGTTAGTATATGGGAAAGCTTGCCATTTACCACTAGAGTTAGCCCATAAAACATTTTGGGCTTTGAAAAAGTTAAATTTTGATCTGAGTCGTGCAGGAGCAATAAGAATGCTGCAGCTTAATGAATTAGAGGAATTTCGCCAATTTTCTTATGAGAATGCGAAAATGTATAAAGAAAGGACTAAGCTGTGGCATGACAAGAAAATAAAATCTAAAGAGTTTGTCAAGGGTCAAAAAGTCTTGCTTTATAATTCTAGATTAAAATTATTTCCTGGGAAGCTAAAATCTAAATGGTCAGGACCGTTCACTGTGATTGAGGTTTTCCCCCATGGAGCAATTACTTTGCAGGATGAAAAAGATGGGAGAGTGTTCAAGGTGAATGGACAACGTGTGAAGCATTATTGGGGTGGGGAGTTTCAGTCGAAATATCCTTCCCTAAGGTTAGTTGATGATTGAGAGAGCAGGATTTTTGCGGGAGCATTTCACAGAGCAAAATTTTGAGCTCCCAGAGTTTGTATTAATTTTATTTTTTGCTGATTTATTTTTAATGTCGATTAGGATTAAGATTTGATTTTGCATGGTTTATTAGATTTTATCTTTAAGTATTTTTATTATTTTTGGTAGTTTAGATTTTATCTTTTTTGTTTTGAATTTAAATTGATTTTCGGGTTATTTATTTAAATTATCTTTGAATTATATTTTCATTAGTTAGATTTTATTTTATCTAGATCTTTTTTTTTTTAGTTATTTAAATTCCGTTTAGTTCAAATTAATAAAGATTTTCTCTAATTTATTTGGCTTCGAGAATAAAAAGATTAGGTTTGATTTGATCGGTTAAATTTAAATTTGAAAGATTTGATTTTCCTATTTTGAAATTCAAATTCCGTATCCAAGATTCTTCAGGTTGTTGTGGCACACATCTGGCTGAAGCAAATCGTCCGCATAGGAAGGAGTTGTTAAAGATTAATTGCTTTTTACCGTTGGAATTTTGAATTTCCTGTAAGCAGGTAAATTGCATGGAGTCATCTGGTGAAGCCACGTGTCACACAGAGATCATCCAAGGGTTGGGATAGTGGACATCACATGAGGATTTACTGTGGGCGATTGAACTTCACGAATTTACCGTTGCTGGTTTCAGATTTTCAGGTTGCATGCGATTTATTTGAATTTAATGAGAGCAAGATCTTTCGGTTAGGATTCGATTTGCTGGAGCCTTATTTATTAACCGCCTCTGGTAGGTAAATTTCACTTCATCTTCTTGTTTTGAATCTTTGCTATGTGCATTCTTCTTTCTTTATTGGTATTCTTTGTCAATCCCTTGAACCTTCGATGGCTAAAACGAGAGCGAGAAAAGAGAGAGATAACGAGGAAGAGGAGGTACCCGTTACCCCCGAGGTTCAGAAAGCGAAAACAAAAAAGAAGAGGACACCGGAGGAGAAAGAAGCTAAAAGAAGAAGACGACAACAGAGGGCTGAAGAACAAGAAAAGGCAACAGAGGATGAGGCTGCTGCAGTGATTGAAGAAGACCCACAAGAACCGCAAGAACAGACCCCAGGAGAGGCTGATCTGAGAATTGCGGATACAGAACAACGTACAGAGGTTGTGCCTGAAGGAGATAAGGAGCCAGTACAGGAGGCTCGAGTGGAGGTAGTCATGCCGGAGGTGCCCAGTCGTTGCCAAATTAAGCGGAAAGCCGGCCGTATTCAGGTAGTACGAACTGATACCCCCTCGCCTCTGACTACTGACTCTGAAAAAGACAATACAGAGAGAGAGGAACGAGAGAGGAAGAAACAAAAAGGGCTGAGGAAGAGATTCTGCCCAAGCGAAGAGAAGACAAGGGCAAAGGAATTGCTGAGGCATCGGGTGAGATTGGCGAGATTGAGGAACCAAGGTTGCCTTTTGTTCGCTTCGTCAACGACCTTGTTCGAGCAAAATACCAGGAGGTGCTGAAACGTGACTTCTTGTTCGAACGAGGATTTGGCAGTGATTTACCCAGGTTCTTAGAGTCTGGAATAGCGAACCTTGGGTGGAGGCAGTTTTGTGCGAAACCGGAACCTATCAATGCCAACATTGTTCGGGAATTTTACGCTAATCTTGACGTTAAGGATGACTTTGAAGTTATAGTTCGAGGAGTGCCTGGACAGTGGAGCCCAGAAGCAATTAATAATTTGTTTAATCTCCAGGATTTTCCGCTTGCAGTTTTTAATGAAATGATGGTTGCACCATCAAGCGACCAATTAAGTGCGGCTGTCCGAGAGGTAGGCATTGAAGGGGCTCAATGGAGGGTGTCGCAGACGCGGAAGCACACATTTCAAGCTGCTTATTTGAAGAGTGAAGCCAACACTTGGATGGGTTTCATTAGGCTACGCTTACTGCCGACAACACACGACTCCACAGTATCTCGGGACAAGGTATTGCTTGCCTTTGCCATTCTTCGCTCGATGAGTATTGATGTAGGAAAAATAATTTCTTCTGAGGTTGTTGACTGCTGGAAAAAGAAGGTGGGGAAGTTGTTCTTCCCAAATACAATTACTATGCTGTGCAGAAACGCAGGAGTTCCAGTGGATGAGAATGATGTAATTTTATTTGATAAGGGAATCATTGATACGCCCAATTTAGCGCGACTCCAGCGTACGCAGGAGATACGACAAGGAGGGCTGATCTACGGCATGAATACGATTCTAGAACAACTGTCACTGTTGGCCAGTAGGCAGGAGTTTGCTGAGAGGCAAACTTTAACCTTTTGGACCTATGTTAAGAATCGTGATGCTGGTTTGAAGAGGGCGCGACAAGAAAATTTTTCAAAGCCATATCCAGCCCTCCCTGCATTCCCTGAAGACCTACTGAACCCCTGGATTCCACCACCGCCTGCTGAGAAGGAAGATGAAGAAGAAGATTTGGGTCAGGAAGATTGAAGAAGGAGTTGAGCGCACAATCTTTTTGCTGACATATTTTGTTTGCTGGTGCATTCCTGACCACTTCTTCTTATTGCTTATCTGTTTTTTTTTTTAATTTTTCTGCTTTGAAAAAATATATCTCTGCCATGTAATTTCTTTTCTTATGTTTTTAAATGAAATTTCTAGATGTTTCTGTTCCATGAGCACTGCCTAACGCTAACTTAACTAATTTTCTTCTGAATTTTTGAAACTTGGACTGGTTAAGCTTAATTAGGTCAAGGTATTCTGATCTCCAGAAACCTTTTGCTTGAACATTTCTTCTAGCCTGGACTATTGCTGCGACAAAGAAGATTTTTGAGGCAGTATTGACTTATATGATCCACTTTCAGCTTAGTTCTAGTCCCACGCTTAGTTTAAAATTCAGAAAGAAAAATTTAAGTTTGGGGGTATAATTTGCAAAATTAATGATTCATTGGGGACAATGAATAATTCAAGTTTGGGGGACTTTTTTCTACTCCAATTGTTTTGCTCGAGCACTCCTCTCCTTGAAAGTAAAAATTGGCGAGGTTATTGAGTAATCGGGGACATTTGTGATACCCACAGTTTGTCTTCGCGTCAATAGATGACCTAGGAAATGTGGAAAAAATGAGAAAAATTATTTGCTGAAAAAATTGATTGTTGAAATTTTGCTGAAAACAATTGATGGAGCAAAAGTTTTGAAGGATGAATGATGATCCAGCAGTTTTTCTGTCTCTCAGAACTTAGGTGAGCTTCATCACAAAATGTTGCCATTTTGAGGGGCAAGAGATGGAATAACTAAGGATTTTTTAGCTTTATAATGAGTATTGAGCCTAGTTGGTGATGAGTTTGAGGCAAGGGTATACTGCATCATAAATTGGGTCATCCCATGCTTAAGAGCTTATGACTGTAAGGCTGCTTTAAGTCTGAAAAACAAAAATAAACCCCTTGAAAATATGTTTTAAGATGTCTGGTAAAAGAGCTAAGCTGTGGTAAGTTCTTAGAATTGAGTTAAAAGTGGTGAGTATTTGTCCATGCCGGAGGAATCATTTTGCTGCAGTAGAGCTCGGTTTTGCAGAGTGCTTAGGTAAAGGTCAAAGGTAGTATTGGATTGTCTGATTTGATTAAGCTAATTCTTTGTCTAATGTTTTTAAATTCTTAAGGGAAGGTTGGTTAGTATTGCTCGGGACGCGCAATAATTCAAGTTTGGGGGTGTGATAACTTGCCAAAAGGTAGCTATTTAGGCCTCAATTATATAGGGATTTGTGTGTCCTTTATGCTTATTAGGGTTGGTTTTGGATAGATATTACATGTTTTAACCCATTTGGAAGAATTGAAGCATTGGAAATTATTTTGTGCAGATTATGCTGCTGAGCGACTGGAGGGAGCAAATTTTATGCTGCAGCAAAACTGGGTGAAAGACTGCCACGTCACAGCTCGTTAGCCAACTTCATGAACCGACTTCTGTTGAGTTATTTTCGGGATTAAGAAGAAAGGAGAGCCCTACACGTGTCCAAGTTGACCTAATTCAAGCCTCCTATCCTTCTATAAAAGGAAGTAGCCGTCAAAGTCAAAAGCATTCCATCTTTGTTTGGAAGCCGAGTAGTATAGAGAGATTAGAGATTACCAAGAACACCATCATTCGCAAGTGATTAAGGAGATTATTATTTTCTTTATTGTCTTGTGATGATGGACATGCCTACTCAGATTGTAATTCATGTTTCCATGTTTATTATGAGCTAAGTAGCTTAAGGTGTTGGTTAGGAACATGTAGTTGCTGTGCTTAAACTTTAGTAATATATTGATTATTGCATCTTGGTTAATTGTTGTGCCTATTTACATTTTATGCCCGCCTGGCCAGCCGGTGTGAATATCTCTCTCTAGTTTCAGGGATGATTTAGAGAGTGTGTGGCAATTATCCACACTACGATCATTGTGTATTGGTGAACGCCAGTGACTGAGCTAGGGATAGCCAGTTGCCTAGTGCTTGATCGGTCGCACTTCATTGGGGTTGAAACACATTCCAAAAGATCCGGAGTTCCGGGAGGAATCCGCTAATAATACTGCGAGAGTTGCATGATCAATAATCTTGCTAGAGCATCTTTTTAAACAACTATTAAGCCTAACCAGCGCCTGTCTTTAATCTGTCTGCCTATTTATTTATTCTTTGTTCTGTCATTTATTTTGCTTCAACATAATTCTTATAAAACCAAATCATATTTTTACCGTCTTTGAAACCATTAGAAAGTTACACAAAATAGGTAAAGTGGAAGCTAATTCAGGATTCGGATTGATAATATTACTTGCTGCAAACTGTGTATACTTTCACAGGAATTCTAGAGTCTATTATACCATATTTCTACTCACTCTAGGAGCCCAACGATAACACACATTATATAAGCTAATAGGTCGGAAATCGTTCACCGTGCTTGGATTTTTCTTCTTGGGAATGAGCACTATTGTTGTCTTATTGAGTTGATCAGGAATGGTCCCCTCATTAAGACAACGAAGACATGTGTTGGTGACCTTTTCTCCCACGATATGCCAGTATTTTTTATAGAAGAGAGCTGGCAACCCATCTGGTCCAGGAGCTTTGGTTGGATGCATTTGTTTTAGGGCTTCCTCTACTTCTGCCGCTACAAACACCCTGTCTAGGGTTTTATTCATGTCAGCAGTCACTCTAGGTATGGTGGCCTGTAAAATTTCTTCTATAGCATGCACATTTAGAGGAGAGGAATTAAAAAGTTCAGTATAATAAGATAGGAAAACGCGTTCTATATCCTCCCTTTTATCAAAACAATGCCCTGTAGAGTCCTTTATAAACTGAATTTTATTTTTCTGTCGCCTTTGGGTTGCCTTGGAATGAAACCATTTAGTATTTCAATCCCCCCATTTTAGCCAATCCTCTGGAGAGCGCTGCTTCCAGTAAATTTCTTCCTCTTGTAGGATGTAGTCCAGACGTTTCTCTTCCATTTTTAAATGCTCCATAGCTCTATCCCCCAACCTATCCTCCAATAACACCTCAATCCTCCCATTCACCTCAGCTATTCTTTCTTTATATTTGCCTGTTTCATTTCTTCCCCACCTCTTTAATTCCTCTGATACACTTCGAATGCGAGTGAGGAGATCCCTAGGGTAGTCTTCCCCACTACCCTTATCCCAGCCTGCTTGAATTATTGACGCACAATCCTCCTGGAGAGTCCATGCTTCTTCAAATTTGAAATGACGAGCTTTTCTCCAACTTTGGCAGGGTGAGGAATGGCTTAAGAGGCTAATTTCAAGAACCCTGTGATCAGAAGACAAAAAACCAAGGTGACTAATATTAATAACATCATAGAGAGATAAAATATCAACATTACCAACACATCGATCCAATCTTTTGCGTATAAACGCAGCCCCTGGTTGCTTATTCATCCAAGTGAAACGATTGCCTATGAAGCCAAGATCTTTCAACGCACAATCATTTAAGGCGTTCACAAAATTTCTACTCTGAGAGTAGTCAAAATCTCCCCCTCCATCTTTTTCGCCTTCTTTGGTTATAGCATTTAGATCACCTGCTACCATCCACGCTTGGTGGGGGCAGTCGTTGAGACGTCTGAGTAACGTCCAAGTTAAATGTCTATTATCTGCTTTGGGCTCACCATACAAACCTGTAAATCTAAAAATTTTATTCTGAAACTCAATAATGGTATCAATATGAACTGTAGAATACGAAACAATATTTAAATTAATTGAAGATTTCCAAAACAAGGCCACGCTACCGCTTAGGCCTATACAATCCACAACAAATACGTTATTAAAAGAAATAAAAGCTTTAAGAGACTGCATGCGACTATGATTTGCCTTAGTTTCCATTAAGAAAACAACATGGGGATCTTTTTCTGTCACCAACTCCTTAAGCGCACGGAATGTTCGAGGATTCCCCGCTCCCCGAGCATTCCAACTGAAGATTCTCCACCGATTGAATCCCATCTTCCAACGAGATTGATGATTTTTGCTTTATTACCGGACTTAACTCCTCCAAGATCTTGTCGGCCTCCCTTTTTTTCGATTGCACCAAGGAATTATCTTTCATAAGGTCATCTACTGGTTGTGTTTCATTTCTAGCCACTCTCTTCCCTCCTTTCAAATTTTTCCTCTCGGGTTTCCGTTGAGCTGTCTGAATAGTGGCAGTCCTTTTCACCTTATCATCTTTAAAATATTCAGCATTTATATAATTTTGAGTATCCATTGGGCAAGGATTACTATACTGGCAGTATCTTCATTACCAACTGAAATCATGGATTTTGCACCTTTAAAATCTGCATTTTGTCGTGAGTCCCTTTCCAGAAAAAAAGCTCCGTCGTTTTCTGCCTTTTTTAAAAAAGTTTGTACTTTTTCTGGGCTATTTTTGGGTTCACTTTCCATTATGGTCCCTTTGTCCAGTTGGCCCACTTCACAAGGTATCATGGAAATAATTTCAGGCCCACTTTTCTCAAACCCACTCTTACAAGTATGCCCTAAATTATCCTTCATCATAACGTCAGGGGCTACACTCTGTTGCGATGGAGACTTTGAGCGCGTGGAGTTTGGTTGCGTCGTCTTTCTTCCATTGAGAATTTTCGGAGATCTCGCTTGATTTAATTGTGGTTGTTCTTCCTCCATAACAGATTCTGTATTTGGGGTTTGCTTACAAGTGTAAAACTCTAATCAGATCACTTCTCATTGATCAATAAAAATATATTCTATAATATATATATTATAAAGGTAGGATGTTTGAAAAACATTTTTGAACTACTATACCTTAATTTTCAAATTTACAACCTTACCATTAATATTAGTTATTCATAATACTTTTTTAATAAAATATTAAGCATATTAATAATTAATAATGAGTTGTTATGGATGCATTTTCTCTTTCATTGTTTAATTTTAAATATTTAATCAGAGACTAATGGTTTAAATTTTTTTGGGGGGGAAAATTACCCTTGGCAACTACCTACCAAGGAATCATTATTAATTAATTACATATTTATAATAATAAATATGATATTTAATTTCTCAAAAAAAAAATGATATTTAACCATAAAGAAATATAGTATGTCTTTAAATATATATTTTTATTTGATACTTTTATTTTGCCTTCTATGTTTATAGTACAAAAAATTTTAAGGATTATTTAATAAAAGATTATATATAATATTAGGAAGTAATCCTATGCAATCAAAAATTTAAATAAATATAATATTTTGATACATCATTTATATTGAAATTAATAAAATAATTTTTTAAATAAAAACATAAGAAGGTAAAAGGTTAGAATATAAAAAGTTTGGTTAATTTAATATCTATAAATTAATTATAAAATTGATTAGTTTACATTCAATTATAATTATTAAGGGGTCGTTTGATAACCATTTTGTTTTCTGTTTTTGGTTTTTGGTTTTTGATTTTTAAAAATCAGAGTTGTTTGGTAACCAATTTTTAGTTTTTGATTTGTATACCAATTGTAAGTTGCTTCCAGTCACCCGACAATAGTATTGTGAGTGGTTATTTTACAAAATGTTTCTTTGTTTAATTATTAGTATGAGATTTCAAAAGCTTCACAAATATGTTGGAGTTTTAAAGAGATCATTATGAGATTTACAAAGAATCACTATGATTACCAATATTGTTATGTTTTTTAAGTCATTCGAGAATTCGAGAAAACAAGTGTTACAGATTTTCCGTATATTATGACTTTAGCCATAATTAATATTTAGAGTTATGTGAGATATTTTATGGTCATTTAAGTGATTAAAAGTATTTATGTTATTCGATAGATCTCTTTAATTTATGCAATGTTGTTTTAGAGAATGAGAATGATTTTGGAGAAATTGGATGATGTTGAGTTCTTATGTTAAAAAGTGTTTTGAATCCACTAGATCTATGTACCCATGGTGATTACCCGTATACTACGTGAATGCGTTTCTGTAGTACAGGGAAGGGTCTTTAGGACCCACTCTAGCACACGCGAGAGCTTTGGGTTGTGTTAGAGTGCTTAGCCTTTAAGGGTTGCTCTACGTGCATGTATGACAAAGATGACTCTGCTATGCATTTCAAGATTACTCAATGCATAGTATGACAGAGATTGCTCTGCTGAGCGTATTGAGGTTACTCTATGCCAGTATGACTAGAGAGTTGGGTACAAGTTTGGTGATAAATCTTTCTGATGTATGTTATTGTTTTTCAAGAGTTACCTTTATAAATATTTCTTTATGTTATTGTCATCTTGAGAGTTTTTAAGACGACACATGTTTTACGTTGTTTTCCAGAGCTATGAGATTTTGTTTTAGAAGAGATTGGTTTTCATGAAATTATTTTATTATGAACTTACCACTCACTTGGCTTTTCAGCTCATTCTTTTATTTTTTATTTTTCCACCAGGTTGCTCTTGAGTTTCAGGCAGAGTTGATTGAACGGAATAAGTTAGCCAGAGTCTGCCACCAGTCTCTAAAATTCGATGCATATCAATTAGCTTATATAAAGTTTGGTAATGAGGTGTTGGGTTGAGTATTGTGGTTTGAGACGCCTGTGTCTCTAGCCTGGTTCCAGGATGTGAAATAGTATCTTTACTTCCAGGGAGTTTTTATGTGTATATATGGTCTTGTTTTAGGTGTGTTTTAAACCAAGTTTCAAGGGAAACTCTGCCCAAACTTTTTTTTTTTTTTTTTAAGTTGTTGCTGGATTTTCAAATCTTAAGAGTGACTAAGAGCATGCTAGTTGGCAATGAGGTCCTATAGTCAGTTGAATTCCATTGTCGGCACACCACGTCACTAGTTGTTAGGAGTAGTCTGGGACGGGGTGTGACACGAAATTTAGAATAACTTTAGAATTTGTCAAAAGAACTTAAAGCCTTGCATGTTAATGAACTTAGATAGGGATATCAAGTTAGTTAGATGCATGAGAATCAACTATGCTCGGGAGAGGTAGTTGTGATTAAAGGTTCTTAGACTCATAGAATAATTGTGCGTTATAACTCATTCCCTAAAATCAATCCTAAACTAAACTGACGAAATCAATGCCCTAAGTATTCTTTCAATTGAATTTCACATCTTTAATTTGCATTACCTTTGTTTCCAAAACTCCCTACTTTTTAGTCCCTAAATAAAATTGAGCAAGAATATTCGTGGTACTTAATTTTACTTAAAATCCAATCTAGAGGACGACATTTGATTTCACAATCACTATATTATCACTTGACCCGTGCACTTGCGATAGGAAAAGTCCACATCAAGCGCTGAGTTCGACTGAGGCCGACCTCGGTAGGAAAGAGGTCGATCCTAACCTCGAGTGTCAGCAAGGGTTTCCTTGTATTCCTAGTGCCACTAGAAGTGATCCGAGGGAGTAGCCTGCGGAAGAGCTAGAGTCAGTGTCGTTAACGTCAGAGGAAAGAAGAGTGAACATCGACACCAAGCTGGGGGATGAGCAAAAAGAGAGGCTGATCAAGTTCCTGAGGGTTAATGCAAATTTGTTCACATGCTCACACGAGGATATGCCGGGAATTGGTCCAGGGGTAATGGTTCATCGACTGAATGTGGATAGGGATTTCAAGCCGGTAAAGTAGAAACGACGAGCCTTCAATTCGAAACGGAATGAGGTTATAGTTAGTCAAGTAGATGAATTGCTCAAAGCTAGGTTCATCAGGAAAGTCCACTACCCCTAGTGGTTGTCCAATGTTGTGTTGGTAAAAAAGGCCAACGGGAAGTGGCAGATGTGTATTGATTTCACACACCTGAATAAGCCATGCCCTAAAGATAGTTACCCCTTACCCGTGATCGATCAGTTGGTTGATGCAACTGCGAGTCATGAGGTGCTGAGTTTTATGGATGCATACTCATGATACAACCAGATCAAGATGCATGAGCCTGACCAGGAGAAGACTTCTTTCATCACCAATCGAGGGTTGTACTGCTATAAAGTCATGTCATTTGGTCTAAAGAATGTTGGGGCTACGTATCAGTGGATGGTAAACCACATGTTTGCTCCCTTGTTAGGAAAGAACATGAAGGTATACGTGGATAATATGTTGGTGAAGAGTGGGAAGTCTCAGTGCGACGAGTTTGACCTCAACGAGGCTTTTCAGATACTCCGGAAGTACCAAATGAAATTGAATCCAAGTAAGTGGGATTCAGAGTAACGCCAGGAAAATTCTTGGGATTCATGGTGCATCAGAAAGGGATAGAAGTGAATCCAGACAAGATAAGAACAATCATGCAATTGTCCTCTCCATCTAATCTTAAGCAACTCCAAAGTTTGAACGGAAGGATCGCAGCGTTGAACAGGTTTGTCAGTAGATCAACTAATAGGTGCTTACCTTTCTTTAAAATCTTAAGACAGGGATCACGTTTCGAATGGACTGAAGAATGCGAGAAAGCTTTTTCAAGAACTAAAAGCCTATCTGAGTTCTGCCCCACTCTTGGCTAAGCCACTCCCTAGAGATGAACTATTGCTTTATGTGGCAACCTCAGATATGGTCGTAAGTTCAGCACTGATCAAGGAAGAGGGTAAACTCCATCGACCCATATATTATACGAGTAAGTCTATTGTTGGTGCGAAGACAAGATACCCTAAAGTGGAGAAGCTCACCCTAGCCTTGGTTACGTCGGCCAAGAGGTTGCAACCATATTTCCAAGCCCACAAGGTAACTGTTTTGACCAATTTCCCTCTACAGTAGGTACTGCAGAAACCGGATGCCTCTGGTCGTCTCATGAAGCTGGCAGTCGAGTTAAGCGAGTACGACATTCATTACAAACCTAGAACAACAATGAAAGGGCAGGTTGTGGCAGATTTTGTGGTCGAATTTACAGCTGCTGACACTGAGGTCGACCCTCAGAGGCCCGAGGCTGAGCCAGGCAAGTTAGAGGCAACAATTAATCTGCTGGATTTAGGAGGGGCGAAACGGACTTGGACAATTTTTCGTTGATGGGTCTTCTAACACCAAGGGTTGTGGAGTAGGGATTTTGTTTGATGTGCTTATGTGGATCTTCACTCGGAAGTCCGTAAAACTGGCCCATGGTGTTGAGCATTTGAAACATCACTGGTTTCAACTCAAACTGTGGAGCTTCTATTGGTGGCTCTAGAATTCCTGGATTCAGAGTTTGAAAAATAGGTAAGGCATAATCCCTTATTACTCTATTGCGGTCTTCAACAATATAAATTGGATTTATTGGTCTCTCTGAAACTGCATCTCTTCACCGTTGCATTGTAGCATCTTGCAACTCTGTTCTTGTACTCTACAACTCGAAGTCGAGTTGTCTCATGATGCTCTTCTAGCAAATCTAAGTTTAATCTCATCACTTCATCATTCTTGTGGACACTGAATTGCTAATAACGCTCATTTATGTGCGTTATTGAGCCTTAAAAACTTCGGTTATTGCTAGGAAAGCAAGGACTTTGTGCTTAAAATCATACCTTTAAGAGTCAAATTAGCAAAAGTCTTAAAATCATGTTGAAAATCTTAGAAAATTATAATTTATGCTTAAAATGTCCAAAAAGAGATTACTTTTGCAAGAATTTATCCAAGTTAATGTTTTTGTGTAGAGGACAATTTGTGGTGGAAATGCACCTACAAATGGAGAAAAAGAGTTAGCAGCAAAGTGTTGAAGTTGAAGATTTGCGTCCGAGATGTGGCAGCAACTGGGCTTTCCGACAGAATTTCGAGATTCGCAGGATCTTCACAAAATCATCCAAAAATCCCCAAATCTCGTATCAAATCTCCAGGGATCGCGAATTTTTACCTTCAAGGGTCCTCTCACACTGATTTCGGCAGCTAACCCTACCTTCCAAGGTCTATATAAGGCGACCAAGGTGCAGGAAGCAAAGAGAGCCCGGATTGTCATCCTTGGAATAGTTTTATTGCTTTTCTTTCTTCTCATCTTGTAACCACTCCGAGTTCCGGTTCTTCTAGCCTCTATCGGCGCTTCCATTCTAAAGAAGAAGAAGAGAAAGACTTGTCTACCCTTGAAAAAGGTTAAGAGCAAGTTAGATAGAGAGGAGAAAGAACCTTCAGTTGAGTCTCGAGTCTTTACTTCTGTTTATTTTCTTTTGCAAGTTGTTGTACTTTCGGTTTTAATTCAATTTTCAGTTGTAAGTTCTTTATTTTATGTACTCTTTTCATTTTTAAATATGAATTCAAGTTATTCCTTTACTTTGTGTGCTTTTTACGTTATGTCTTGCATTTTAATTTCTACAATGAGCTAATCTTCTTCTTGGGGGTTCAAATATGTGGATACATTGAGTAGAAGAAAGTCCCACCGATGTAAAGGCAACCTTGTTTCCTCTTAACATTGTTTTTGCTGAAAGTTTAAGTTTCATTGTTAGCTTAAATTGATCACTTAAGTTAGCATAGTTTGTGTTCAGATGGTGGCCGAAAGGTTAGAGTTGATTGTCACTACAACAAAATATAGTATTTATAGCTTTTTTTATAGCATTTTCTAAAATCTGCTATTAAAAAGCGTAAAAAAAAAAAAAAGAAAAAACGTGTTTTTCTTTTGGCGGACTAGAATGTACGTTTCCCTCCTAGGTGAAAACTTAAAATTTCACGCGTTTTTCTTTTTGTCTTCATATCTTCTTTCCACCGCCCCGACTCCCCCTCTTTTTCATCTTCTTTATTTTCTTCTCCTTCTTCTTCTTCTCTCGATAGTCGTCGATGCCACCAACGTTGCCTGCCATGCATCTAGCACCCTTCGACCAGTCACCTGTCCTACCATCACCGATTTCTTCCAGTGCTGCCCACGAACTCCTTAAAATCTCTGCGAATCTCCCAAGCTGCATTCAAAGTTCAAATCTCCCAAGCGGGTTTGCAAAAGTGACAGTATCTACAAGCGCACATGCCACAAGTAATATAAAACGGTAAGTATTTACCAAGTTTCGATTCCTCAAGGAATAGTTTAAACTTAGGTAAAATAACTTAACTAAACACTAAAAATACTAGAAACAGACATTATCTAGGGATCACAATATAATGAAAGATGGAGTTGAAAATTAAACAAAGCAATATAACAATTTGATCAAGCAATTTGGTTACAAACACGGGAGATCAAGTCAAATGATAGGCGAGGTTTTGAATTCGAAAATATAATCTAATAGTTATTCTGATCACTAATATTATGTCCAACTAATTATAAATCTAGAACATTCTTGCTAACATAGGTTCTCCTGTTGGTTTCCCCTAATTCTAATTAACATATTTTAACAACCTAAGTGTCCTTAGCGCCATTAAATGGGTTAATTATTAAGTCCTGGTTCATTATCAGTTTCTAGGCCTAACCAACTACTCTCGTTGTTACTACAAGCAATTAAGCCTAGTTGAATGGGCTATGTTCTGACTTAGCGGAACATATTCTAATTCTTCTGCGGGTTCCCCTCTCAGATCACCCTCAACACGACCAAGGCTATTGTCGGCCTCTTTTCGACTATCGAGGCCATAGTCGAGCTCTTCTTTGATAGGGTCGACCTTAACCAGACCTCTATTTTCCTGCGAACACTCTGAAACCCCAACAGGTTCCTACGTCATTCGACTTAGAAAGCTAACACTGGTATGCAATTTTTATCGGTCAACCTTTTCTCCACAGACGACGCCAATTTTTTAGGCCAAAACCTGGGTAGAAGACTCACTTGACCTTCATGTGACACCGACAGTGAATTTCTTTGAAGGGGAAGACGTGACCTGCAAAACCAGTGAAAACTACACACAGGTGTGGTGCTTTCTAAGTCGAATGATGCAGGAATCCGTTGGGGTTTATGAAAAATTATGATAAGATAATCTATTTTGCTCTCATTAAACTTTTAGCGATACTGTATCTTAGAGTTTCCAATTCTTGAATTAGAAAATTATTATTATTGTGATTCACTTTAGGAGTATTGATGTCATTCTCCATTTGTTCATTTAAACCATCATTCTAAACATCGTAATCTTTCTCAAAATGACATCACTTCGATCATATCTTCTTATATAGTTGTGAAGTGTCATAGTTGCAGTAATTATCTTCACTTACTTTTGAAAAGGATAATTAGGCATATCTCTTAAAATCTTCCACCTCTTCTTCCATACTCCAAAAGTCCGCTCAATGACACTTCTAAGAGAAGAATGTGCTTGGTTGAATATCTCTTGATAACCCATTGGTTGACTACTGATAACTCTCCAAAAGGGAGTTATTTAGGCCTTATTTCTATAGGGATTTGTGTGTCTTTTGTGCTAAATAGGGTTGCTTTTAGATAGATAATATATGTTTTAACCCATTTGGAAGAATGGATGCTTTGGAAGTTATTTTGTGCAGAATATATTGCTGAGCGACTTGAGGGAGCAAAATCTGTGCTGCAACAAAGGAGGAAGCGAAACTGCCACGTCACAGCTCGTTAGCCAATTTAATGAATTGAATTCTGTTAAGTTATTCTCGGGTTTAAGGAGCAAGGAGAGTCATCCACGTGTCTAGGTCAACCTAATTCAAGCTTGCCTCCACTCTATAAAAGGGGATGACCGCTTAAGTCAAATTCATTCCACTCTTGGAAAGGGATCAGTTCTCATTTCCATTATTGGGAGCCGAATAGAGGAGAGATTAGGGACATCAAGAAAACCATAGATTAGGAAGTCAATCAAGGGAATTAGTATTTTCTTGATTATGGATGCATTTACTCAGATTGTAACGTGTGTTACCATTCACTTTATGAACTAAGTAGCTTTAGGCGTTGGTTAGGAAATATGTAGTTGTCGTGCTTACTCTCTATGCAATATATGATTGATTTGATGCATCTTGATTATTTGTTGTGCTTATTTACATTTTGTGCCTGCTGGGCCAGCCGGTATGAATATCACTTCCTAGTTTCAGGGATGATTTGGGAAGTGTGTGGCAATTAATCACACTAGATCATTGTGTATTGGTGAATGCCAATGACTGAGCTAGGGATAGCCAGTTTCCTAGTGCTTGATCGGTAGTGCGTCATTGGAGTTGAAACATATTCCAAGAAATCCAGAGTTTCGGGAGGAATATGCTAATAAGACTGCGAGAGTTTTGCATGATCAATAATATTGCTAGAGCATCTTTTAAAACAATTACTAAATCCTGACCAGCGCCTGTTTCTAATCTGTCCGCTTATTTCTTTACTTTCTGTTCTGTCATTTATTTTGCTTCAGCATTCTATAAAAACCAATCATTTTAACCACCTTTGAAACCATTGAAAAGTTATACAAAATAGATAAAGTGAGAGCTAATTCAGACCTTGGATTCGATAAATACTTATTACTTGCTGCAGATTGTGTATGCTTGCACAAGTGTTTTGGAGTATATTTTTACCTTATTTTTACTCACTCTAGGAACCCAACAGCTACCCCGATGAAAATCAAGAAAGTGATATCTCTCTCCATTATCGGGTCCAAAATATCCTTTCATTTGAGGGTACCCAGCAACCACCAAATAATATTTTCCTTTTGAATGTAATATATAGTAGTATAATTAGGAGTCTTTTAAAAGAAAAAAAAAGTGAAAAACATTAATTCTAAGTGAAAAATGTTATATTCAGGTGGTTTTGAAAAATTTAAGTCACCATTGCGTAAAGCAGACATATATATTCTTGCATTGTGAGCAGTGTCTTCCCAACCAGCATACACAAATATAAATTACATATCAAAATCACAAGCAACCATTATATTTTGAGTAGGTATTCCTTTTGTTCTAATATATGACACTTGATCTTCACTGGGAATGGAAGAATGAACATGGACACCATCAATTGCACCAATACAATCCTAAAAAATTAAACAAAGCTAAATTATAATTTGTTTTAACTTGTAAAAAAAACAAAGGTAAATAATAATATTTAGAAGAAATTAAAATTACCTTAAAATGCGACATATATCTTGAATCTCTTGAGATTTCATCTGGTATGTCTCTAAATTAAAGGTCTAATGGCTTAATTATATCTATAGCCATGAGACACCCAATGTCTAATACTTTACTAAAATGTCTACTAACAGTTTCACCAGAATGTTGAAATCTCTCTTGTGCTAGTCTATTACCTATTCCATGTCCAATTATGTGCAAAAACATACCCAACATCTCAGCTGCACATAATCTTCCAGAACCTTTTAGTCCATAATTCATTTGCAACTCATCACATAATTGAACAAATATATTTCTTTTCATTCAAAACATATTATGACAACAACTTTCATTCCCTTGTAAAATTTCATGTAACCACATTCCCCGTTTGTGCAGAAGTCATGCAAGGTCTTTTATAAATAAATGCCAAATAATAGTATTCTATAGCTTGAGCCAAAATACAAAGAATTTTTTCAAATTCTTCATCGTCTTCTTGCATATTCATATTAGACATAAAACCTGCAAAATACTTCAAAAACGATCAATAGAACTAAAGAAAATTAACCATCATAAATATAATCAATCTCTTTAAAACATTCTCAAATTCCAAAATAAACAAATGTCAAAACAATATTAGAAGAAAATATATAATAACTCACAATGTTAATAATATTTATTTTCAAGATGAAAAATAAAAATTTACAATGATAATCCTAGAGTTTTTTCATAATCAAGCCATTCACGCTTTAACTCGAGCTGTTCCATAATGCAAAACATTTCTCTCTTTACTTTAATAAAAAATAGTCTTGTTGGGAAGAACCATTAATTGCTCCCAATTTGCATTCCAAGCAAAACTTTAACCATACAGATCACTTCTGCAATACTACAACTAGAAGAATCATCTTGTTTTACTATAGTTGATTTACTTTTTTTCTCAACTACTTCAATGAGTTGATCAATTTGGTGGAGAGTCTTATAACACCTCCCATCTTCTTTTTCCCTTTTTATATTTAGTTTTCTTTTTTTTACTTTATTCAACATCTCTTCTTTATTGCCTAGTTCTGTCTCAGGCTCTTTACTGACATTATCTGATTCATCACTGTTGTCAAGTGAAATGACATTTGTTATACACTTCATTATCATCAGTAGGGAGTATTCTAGATGAAGGCGCCCGAGCATAATCACCAGTTGCAATGGTACTCATGAACATTCTTTCAAATTCGTTAGCAAACGTTGAATCTATACCTTCCTTTCAAAACTTTAATGCATTTGGAACCATTTGCATTTTTTTTTCAAAAGTATATTTATTAATTACCTAATGGAATGTCATATCTAAGAAAATTTTAAAATTATTAAAAGGTATCTACCTGTAATTTTTTTTACCACCATTCTTCAGTTGCATCGATGGTTTTCTTTTGAGGGTTCCATCTGATGCCAGTGTCCTTTCCAAAGAAATCTTTCCATAGCTTCCAATCATTTTTTAGTGTATCCCACTTATTCTTCAATTGTTGTCTACAATATTGTTTTCTAGTTGCTCTACAAAAATTTGCTACCAAATTCTCCTATCCAAGTTTAGTGAAATGAGTTCCAAGACGATGTCCTACCTCAATTTCCATATGCATAAATCACAAAAAAAATACTTATAGTATGACGATTCAAAATGACCTTATTTCGCAAACCAGTAGTTGCACTTTTGAAGTTGTTGGGTAAATAACTATTTTTTTCCATATCTATTAAAACAAAACAAATGAATTATAAACTTAAGTTAGTTGTTCTCTTTTACTTTTATTGTATGAAAATTTAATTAATCTACTTTGGCAATCAAAGTTTTTTTTTTTTTGAAAACTTGACAATTAGAGATTTTATGAAGAATTTTAAAATTAAAGATTTTGATAGAATTTGATAAATATGATTTCGAACAAAATTAAAGCCAAACTTTAAAATATGAAACTAGAGGGCCAAAATGTCTGTGAGGAAAATTAGTAGGATTATTGGGGTGAGTTCTGGAATTGTCCTTGGTGTAGGAATCGCTTAGTCAATTAAGGGCGAGATTGACTTTGCTTGGATTAAATTCTCGTTTTAAATTAAGGAGTTATAAGCTAAGGTAAGTGACTTTACTGTTGAACTTTTTATTTGGGAGCGTGTGTTTTACTTCCCGAAAATTCGTGTGTTTTATGAGTTATTTGATTTTGTATACGTTTATGAGAAATTGTTGAGAGCATGCAATTTATTATGAATGTTTGCAACCGTTGAGTTTTGAAAATTCTTGAGTGGGTGGTCTCTCAAAAATTATTTCATAGTTTGTATGAGCATGAATGACCTTGAAATTTCTTAAATGACGAAAGGGTACATGAAATTGATGTGCTTAGATGCCTACACAGAACTTAGGGACATGAAATTAATGTACCTGGGTCGAGGTTCGTGAAATTGACGTTCCTCCGTAGGCGACACATGAAATTGATGTGTCGAGGATATGCATGAAATTGATGTATATTCCATAATTAGTAAGATTAAGTTAAAGTTTAGAACCACCAAAAATATATTTGTTGTTGATTTTAAAAACGTGTTTAAGCGTGACCCAACCTCACCAGTAGGGTCACTTTTTGAGTATTTTAAATACTCATTCTTTTCAAAAATATATTTTTTTTCAGGTAAAGGCAAGGGCAGGTGCAAGGCGACTGATGAGAATCCGTTAGGCAGCCATGAGGGAACCATGGACTTCATATTTTATTTTTCTTCCGCTTTAAGAACTCTGTTTTACTTTATTTGATTTGTAAACTTGTTTGAGAAATTTCTTAGAGGCCATGTATGTTTATAGTTTGAAAAATTTATTCAAGAGTATTTAAAACCTTTCAAATTAGGGATCCCGAATAAAAGTTTTGTTTTTGAAGTTTTTACTTAAATTAGCGTTTATGTTTTTTTTTTATTTTTTACTTAAAAAGGCCTTCAAAGCATGCATTGTTGTAACGGTCCCGAAAAGACTCTTCTAAGAAGTTGGGTCGTTACATACAAGGAGTTGACGAGGACAACCCGACGAGAGCCCAGAAAAAGGACTGAAAAATGGACTCCGGAGGCGAAACGAGCCAAAAGGTCAACTAAGGTCGGATGGACCGAGCCTTGGCCCGACACATATGGTCGGCCTCAGCCTGGGCCGAGGCCGAGGCCGAGTCCTTTCACCTCTGTTTGATCCCTGTTTCCCCTGGTCGCCCCAGTTCCACTCGGTTCAGCCCTGAATCGTCTCTGAACGCCTAGAAACCCTAGAGTAGGAACAGATATTTAAACCCTTCTTCGTGACTGAAGAAGAGATCCTGAAACTCATTCCCTGAACTCTCTACTCCTCGTCTTACTCTCTAGCTCTCTTCCTTCAGGTTTCTGACTTAAGCATCAGAGATGGTGTGGCAAACACTACACTAGTGTGCAGGTTTACTGTTTTGCAGGCCACGTCCTTCCCCCTCTTATACAAATTTATCATTGGTGGCACGTGAAGGTCAGGTGAGTTCCTCCTGTCTAGATTTTTCCATCAACATCGACCATTGAATTATTTTAAAAATATTTAACTTTATTAAATTTATTCAGTCAATACTACACAATAAACTCAATTATTTTAGTTCAAAAACATGTAGAGGTGGAATGATTTGAACTTCTAACCTCTTAATTAATGATATATGTCTTAACTAATAAAACTATCATTGATAGCGAGCATAGCTAGCTAGTTTTCCCTAATTAATTTAGCTAGCCTTTTATAATTTATTGGCCAAAATTATGCATTTATGTGTTGTATTTGTAGGAAATATAGTTTTGAGCCAATTGGATGTTCGGGATGCGAAAAGAAGCCGAAGAATGAAAAAAGAATCAAAGTTGGAGGATTGAAGATAGGCTCATCCGCAGACCAGCGTCGAAACGCTACTCTTTGGGCATTTCGATGCTGACATTCTATATTTGGAGTTTTCAATCTAAAAAAAAAAAATAGCGTCACGACGCTCGCGGTTGCAAATTTCTAGATTCGCGGTATCGTGACAACGTCGCGACGCTACCACCACAGCATCGCGACGCTACGACCAAAATTTTCCCTATTTATATTTTGCGATTAGGGCTTTTTGTGGGACTTCTCTCGGACGATTTGGGGCCGAAAAACAGAGAAAAATGGGCTTTTGAAGCTGAATCAAGTGGAGGAAAAGCGGAAATCAAACCATTATTCGTGGGGATCGTAATGGGGACGTGCTGTCTCGGCCTACCTAGCGTTTACTTCTCTTTACCCTTTTCTTTTGTAGTTTTTATGGCTTGTTTAGACTTAGTTTATATTGTAACTCTGAATATGTGTAGCTAAGTTTAATTCTTAGGGATTGATGTAGCCGTTGGGCACTTTATGGATTGATTTAATGGTTTTATTGCTATTGATTTCATTTATGCATAATTGTGTTCTTAATGCTTTCAATTTACCGCCCATAAATTGATTGATGTTTGTGCTTGAATCTAACTCGGGAGAGAGGATTTAGCTTAGAAATCATTATGCATAACTAGGATTTAGCTAGAAATCGGGAGATAATAGTTAATTCTAGAAATCGTTAAAAAGGTTAACCTTAATGCCTTGCATGTTTAACAAATTTAGATAGGGATATCGGGTTCATTGCATGTGAGAGAATCATGTATGCTCGGGATAGATATGTGTGATTATAGTTTCCCAAGATTTATGAATCTTAGCATGTCATTAAACCATGAATTAATCCATAATCCCAATTGGTGAAATCAAATCCCTAAGACCGTTGACTCCATTAGATTGTCATACTTTTTCATTGTTTTGTGTTTGATTACATTCATCTTCACTTTGATTTGTTCCCTAAATAAAATTGGACAAGATTATTTTCGGTAATTAGATTTGATTAAAAATCCAATCCAGAGGACGACACTCGATTGCAAAATTACTTTACTATTACTTGACCCGTGCGCTTGCGGTAGGAAAATTCCACATCAAGTTTTTGTCATCAACTAAGACAAATACTCTAAAATAAACGCAATGATTTAACATGTTAAGAAGCATTTTTTCAGTATTTTATAAACATTATTTCGTAGAACAAATGGATTATCCTTAACTCGTAGACATACTAATATCCAAAAATATATAGATTTGGATGATGTGTATTTGAACTCATTTTAACACCTTCAAAATTAAGAGATTCTTTGGATTATTAGTTAGTTTAACAGATCATTCTTGTCTTCAAATGATTGTTGATTCTTTGAGTTTCTTTGTTGATTTTTTTCCTTTTTTTTTTTTGATACAAAGAATTGGTATAGCCACCCAAAGAAAAGTCCAGAACTAAGCAAAAACAATCAGATTGGATTCCCCCAATGTAGCTAGCCTCCAAGTCACGATCAGCTTCCTTCCAAAACTAGCCACTGGCTTGTTTCAGACTGGTTTGTACTCAATGTCAAAACCATAATTCACCATCAGCACACCCTCGAACTTTGGCACTTGACCCTCAAACTTTGGCAAGATATGGTAAAGGTGGTACACTGCTATGGTCCATCCTCATCAGCACACCCATCTACCAATTCACACATCCATCCCCATGAGCTCCCTCAGCAAGAGACCACAGAAAGGTAACGACCTCATCTCTATAAACCTGCAAAAACATTACCCTCAGAGGTGAAGCATATTGCATAAATAAATCATCAAAACCAACTCAGAAAGGGTAAACAAACAACTTAGGACTATCATTACACACCCAACCACACAACATGTCAGCCCCAAGCAGGCTTAAGCAATATACTATGCCTTGAAGGGGCTCTGGGATTGGAAACTTTCATGGGTAACACCCTGCTTAACGAATACTACTTTGCCGAGAAGAAGCAAACCTTACATGGTAACAGAAGTGATGCAAACCAAGGTTATCCAGAAATTCTCACGTGAGTGTGTGATAAGCCTCCCCTAGAGCAGTCCTAATAGCCCTGGCAAGATTTATAAGCACCCACCATCCATCTTCCCCTACATTGGAACAAAGGTCTCGCCTAAAAGCTAAAGGAAACAAATTAGGCTGCTAACACACTACCCAGAAGCCTGGGCCAAACATTCTCTTTTCTCTCTTCAAGCTCTATTTCTCATATTCAGACATTCTTGTCAAACTCATTCTTTTTCTTTTTCTTTCTTCTTTTCATTCTCAATCAATATTTTTCAAGCTCTCCATACTCACCCTTTTCTTTTATTCCACTCCGAGGCAGGGAACTAGCTTTCGCACTGCAGAGTAGGGACCCCTAACCCGAGTATTACTCTAGGTTGGCCTAATTGAACACACTGCAGGCAGCTCTTTTTACCCCATATTTTGTGCCTCGTGGAAACAACTCTAATCTGAAATGCAAATAGGCTCTCTAGCTCAACCCTATATCCTATCGAGGTGACAACAAACTTAAGGAAACTCATAAAGCAACCCTAGGCTTTCGAGACTAGCTAAAAGAGAGGCCACGTGAACAGATATGCAAGAATATTCAAGAAAACGCTTAAGACCAGGCTCTCATTATGCTACCAGCCATCACCTCAATCCCAAGCAAAATAGAGCATAACAACAAATACAGAGATTAACACAAAAGACCCAACACCCAACCTCCACTTTAAGGGATCACAGTACCATAACAACTCAACACAGGCCCGGTGCACAAATACATGACCACAAACCAGAATTAAATAGAGAGAAAACCAACAAACGTAACATGCAAAACACAAACTGGTGCTCAGATGCATCCAAACATAAACCTAGTTACCACTAGTATGCACAAGTTACCACTCCCAACCGACATCATACACTGTCCCTACCATAATCTACCATGCAGCCATAAGGACAAAGTATAAAGACAACAAGTGAATGGGAAACAGAAAAAAAACCTTCCCTGTTTTTAGGCACAGCGGTTGGGAGAGACTAAAGACGCTTAGTTCGAACACCATTATCTCACTGAGGAGCCCACCTCACGCAGTTGAAACATCATCACCCCTCAGGACGTCTGAGATTTTGCTGGGCCACTCTTCAAGCCAAACACGATCAACATATGAAAAGGCCAAGCTAGCCAGAACATGCGCCACCTTGTTTCCCTGGCGCGGAGTAAACAGAACCTTACCATTGTCCCAAGGGTGGAGGATCCCTCGAATGTCATCCATTAGCATCCCCATTTCTGAAACATCCTGCAGATCGCCATGGAGGATTTTGACCAACCTCAGCGAGCCAGTCTCTACCCAAACTCCACAAACCCCAGCTGCTAAGCAAGTTGGACCCCTTATACACAGCCCATCCCTCAACCAAATCCACACTCCAACACCTCTGTAGTTCAAAACAGGCCACCATAAAAACCTCTCCATCAGTCCCATGCAGCACACAACCACCCCCGTTTCCCCTATATCAGGCCTGACCGAAACATCAACATTAAGTTTCATCTTCCTAGCAGGGGGCAGACTCCATACACAACGCTCCCCCCAGTCACTCGGTTGCGGCCGTAGGCAATCCCCTGCAAGGTAACGCCTTCCCCGGCATGGAAGGCACTGAGGTAGTCACTCGAATATGCCCATAAATCCCAACCATCTAATTGGCCACCCCAACTCAAGCTGTTTCGGACATTCCACACATACCACCAAAAGGTGACCCACAAGCTCAAAATCCAGCCCTGGGAGTTTGTCCTTCATCGTCCCAATGACTTCTGTTGGGTTCCTAGAGTGAGTAAAAATGATATAGAAATGGGCTCTAGAACTCTGTGAAAGTATACACAGTATGCAACAAGTAATAAGTATTTATCGAATCCAAGGTCTGAACTAGCTTTCACTTTATCTATTTTGTTTAGTTTTTCAATGGTTTCAAAAGTGGGTAAAATGATTGGTTTTTATAGAATGCTGAAGCAAAAGAAATGACAGAACATAAAGTAAACAAATAGACAGACAGATTAGAAACAGGCGCTGGTCAGGATTAGTAATTGTTTTAAAAGATGTTCTAGCAATATTATTGATCATGCAAAACTCTCGGAGTCTTATAAGCAGATTCCTCCCGAAACTCCGAATTTTTTAGAATGTGTTTCAACTCCAATGAAGCACTACCGATCAAGCACTAGGCAACTGGCTATCCCTAGCTCAGTCACTACCGTTCACCAATAGACAATGATCTAGTGTGATTAAATGCCACACACTCCCTAAATCATCCCTGAAACTAGAAAGTGATATTCATACCGGCTGGCCAGGCGGGCACAAAATAGAAATGAGCACAACAATTAATCAAGATGCATCAATCAAAATTTATTGCATAGAACTTAAGCACGACAATTACATGCTCCTTAACCAACACCTAAGGTTACTTAGTTCATAAAATGCATAGAGACACACGTTACAATCTGAGTAAGCATATCCATAATCACAAAATAATGCAAGAAAATATGAACTCCCTTGATCAGCTTGCAAATGATGGTCTTCTTGTAGGTCTCCAATCTCTCTCCTCTATTCAGCTCCCAAGGGTGGAAGTAAACTTTCCAAGAGTGGAATGTTCCTCCCAAAGATGAAATGAATTTGACTTGGACGACTATCTCCTTTTATAGAGTGATAGGAGGCTTGAATTAGGTTGACTTAGACACGTGGATGGCTCTTCTTGCTCCTTTATCCCGAGAATAGCTTAATAGAATTCAATTCATTCACTTGGCTAACGAGTTGTGACGTGGCAGTTTTGCTCATAGCTTTGCGCCAACACAGATTTTGCTCTCTCAAGTCGCTCAGCAATACATTCTGCACAAAATAACTTCCAAAGCATCCATTCTACCAAACGGGTTAAAACACATATTATATAACTAAAAGCAACCCTATTTAACACAAAAGACACACAAATCCCTATAGAAATAAGGCCTAAATACTCCCTTTTGGAGAGTTATCAACTTCCTCGAACCTGAACTGAGAAAAGGATCGATGGAAGGGTGCAAATTTGGAACACATCCATATACTCTTAACCATAGGACAATTCTAGAACAGGTGGAGACGGTCCTCAGCATCCTCGGCGCATAAGACACACAGACTAGAAACACTGAGTCCACGTTTGAGAAGGTTTACCTTGGTAGGCAGACGGTCATGAAACAACCGCCAGAGAAAAAACCTGAGCTTACTAGGCACATTCAGCTTCCAAAGGGAGGACCACCACTAACGCATTCTATCAGAATTTAAGGATGAGGGCCGATCTTGAACAACCAACATATGGGCAAGCCGGTATCCACTCTTCACAGAAAAGGACCAATGTTTCTCAAAGTGTCAAATTAAGCGATCTTCCTCCAAGCCTTGCCGAATTGGGATTCTCAAAATGGTCTCACAGTCAAACTCATTAAAGTGGGCTCTAAGCATAGACTCATTCCATCCACCAGATGCAGAAAATAGCTCACTAACCGTACTAGCAAGTGGGAGCGATGGTGTCGATTGTATCTGAAGAGAGAGCTCATTCGGCAGCCAGTTTGAGCCGTAAATGGGCGTAGCACGCCCATTACCGATCCTCTAGCGACATCCTTGAGCTAAGAGTTGTTGCCCCTATAACAAGCCGCGTTAGACAAACGACGGGCGCGATCCAAGTTCTGCTACCAAGAATCCTGACTAGGGAAAGTACCGACCCTTGAGCATAGAGCACAAAAGAGAGGAAGAATCCTAGAAGACACGCCAGCACTGTTTAGCCAACAATGCTTGGTTGAACAGTTCTATGTTGCGGAATCCCAACCCACCCATGCACTTGGGCTGGCACAACGAATCCCAACTCACCCAATGTATTTGCCTTACTTCTTCAGACCCATTCCACCAGAATTTAGCCATGGTCCTGTGGATTTCTCTGATCAAACACTTAGGATGTGGACTTTTCCTACCGCAAGCGCACGGGTCAAGTAATAATATAGTGAAAGTAAATTCGAATGTCGTCCTCTGGATTGGATTTTTAAGCAAATCAAGTATTGTGAATTATCTCGCCCAATTTTATTTAGGGATCAAAAAGTAGTGAATGAATGGTAAGAAACTTAATTCAAAGCAAGTAAAAGGGATGGAAAATTCAATTGGGAAAACTACTTAGGGAATTGATTTCGCCGATTTAGCTTAGGATTGATTTTAAGGAGTAAGTTATTATGCACAATGAAATTATGAGCCAAAGACCCTTTAATCACAACTACCTCTCCCGAGTATAATTGATTCTCATGCAAATTAACCAACTTGATATCCCTATCTAAGTTTATTAACATGCAAGGCAATGAGATCTTTTAACCGATTCTAAAGTTAATCTAAAACCGTCATGAATTAGAAAATAAACTTTATTCATGCAATCTTGAGTAAGTCTAAATCAAATCCCCTCTCCCGAGCTAGATTCGAAACTTAAATCATTCAACTAATGGCCAATTAATTGAAAGCATTAAATCAAGATTACAAACACAATAACATTGCATAACTTAAACCATAAATCAATCCATACACTTAATCAACTACATCAATCCCTAAGCTACAAGTTTAGCTACTCATGAATGAAAATACAATCTCAACTAAACATTTGAAAGCCATAAATCTAACTAAAGGAAGAAAAGGGAAAAGAAAACTCAATGTAGGCCGAGTCCCGACGTCCCCGTCACGATCCCCACGAACAATGGGTTGATTTCCAAGTCTCTCCCTTTGTTTTCTGCCTCCAAATGTTCTATTTTGTCCTCTTTACGGCTCCAAAAGGTCCCAAATCGAACTCCCCCAAAACCTAGCCGAAAATAAGCTTTTATTCTGATTTTTCGTCTTAGCGTCGAGACGCTGTCAAGACGCTGTCAAGACGCTGCCTCTTAAACGCGCGTTCTGAATAAGGAAAAACGGTAGCGTCGGGACGCTTCCTATCACAGCGTCTCGACGCTGTGAGCTTTACGCGCCTAATCTGATATGGAATGTGAGCGTCGAGACGCTCAAGAGCTAGCGTCTCGACGCTAGCCTGCTGTTGACCGAGATTTGACTTTTTTCCACTTTTACTCTTTTCATTCCTTTGCATCTTTTCACGCCCCGAGCACCCGATTAACTCTAATATGGTATTATAGCTCCAATCAACCATTTCCTACAAAATAAACAATAAAGCACAATAAAATGGCCCAAAAATCATAAAAGACTAGCTAAATTAAATGAGTAAAGATAGCTAGCTATGCTCGCTATCAAATACCCCCAAACTTAAGCTTTTGCTAGTCCTCGAGCAAACTATAGATCAGACATACAATGGAAGAATGGATGCAGCAATCATAACTCAATCCTCAAAGCTCAAAAGTCAATAACCAAGCCAGCAAGAGATATGCACACAAGGACCAATGAGGGAGACAAATTAAAATTTTTCCAAAATTAACTTGCACAAGCGAGATCTAACTCAACAAGATTAGACTCTACTAGCTCGGGATTGGATTATTAAATTCTCAGCTCATCTTCCCTCTACACTGGCACTAAGGCTTCACTAATGAGTTAATGCAACAAATTAGTTTGTTTATCTCCATACTTAGGTGCTTTTAATTAACAAATGAATTAAGCATTTAAATGTGGCACTAGCTTTCACACACCCATTGCAGGGACCCTTAACCTGAGTTTTCTCTGGTTGGCCTAACTGATCACAACAGGGGTAGCTCTTTTTGCCTTAATCTTTATTAACCATTGCATATTGCGCGCATAAGTCATGACTTCTTTTTTTCAACAATAACAACAAGAATGATTTTTCGTTATGAATAAGATAAGCAGATATTCTTTTCTTTTCTCCTAAGCAAGATCAAACATGCTAATTTGCAAAAAAAATTACCTCTTTAGCTCTACCCTACACCTATCGAGGTGACAACAAGCCTATGAACCCAATAATTCGCTCCTAAGCATTCAAATCCAAATCTAGCCAAGACAGATACTCTACTCATGCAAGCAATCTCCTAGAAAAATTTTAAAAAGTCTCCCTTTTTGGGCACTTCTGCTTACATCTCATCACAAGCTTGAAAATTGACAAGAAAGCCTATCCTAGGACATCATAATCATGCAAAAGTAGCATCCAGAAAACAACCATATGCATAATTCAAAGAAAGCTCAAAACTATAGCCCGAACTCAGATGCTCAAGGGCTCCACAAACATGCTAATCCACCCCCAAACTTAAAATATGCATTGTCCTCAATGTATAAAGAAAATAGGGCATAAACAAGCATGAGAACAATAAAAGAATGACAGGAGTGAATAATACTGGCCTGGAATGATGATGACTTCTTGCTTGAGAGCTTGGAATTTTGAAAGCTTGAAAGCAAAGGAGAGAAAGAAAACAAGACCTACAAAACAAAAACAAACAATAAATCAAAAACAAAAAGAAAACACACTAAACTTACTTGGGTTGCCTCCCATAAGCGCTTGTTTAACGTCATTAGCTCGACGTGTTGATCTTGCTTCAAGGGGGCTTTTGTTCTGTGAATCCAACAGAGGTGCTCTTTCTTGCACCTTTCCTGTAGCCCATGAAAAGCACTTCATCTTTAGAGTCTTCAACTGCTTTAAAGATTTCGTTTTCGTTCTTGACTCTAATAGTGAGCTCCCTGCGCTCAATATCTATAATCACTCGCCCGGTAGCGAGGAATGGTCGTCCTAATATAACAGGTATCGAAAGATTTTCTATCATGTCCATAACATATAAATCAATAGGGAGGAAAAATCTACCTACTCTGATTAACACATTTTCTACAATACCAACTGGTCTCACCACAGATTGATCAGCCAATTGGAGCTTTACAGGAGTAGACTTAATCTCACCCATATCTAACTTTTTACACAACGATAGAGGAATGATATTAATGCTAGCACCTAAATCACATACTGCTCTGAAAGAATAAGTACCAAAACTACAAGGAACAGAAAAACTCCCTGGATCTGCTACTTTTTCAGGTACTTTCTGTTGTACTCTGGTGCTGCATGTGGAAGCAAGATAGACAGTGTCAACTTTCTTTTCTTTTCGCTTCTTTGCTAACCACTCCTTCATAAACCTGTTGTATTGTGGCATCTCTAATGCCTCTGCAAAAGGAATATTAATATTCAGATTCATAAAAGCATTCATAAATTTATCAAACTGAACCTGATTGTTCTTTTTCTTCTTTTTCTTTTTCCTTTCCTTGGGAACCAACACTGTGGGAGAAGGAATAGGAGGCTCAAGGTTAGGCTTTTCAGCCTCATCTGCTGATGTGTCCTCCTCAGCTTCCCCTGTAGGCGTTTCATAGTCCTCAGATTCAGGTTCCTCTTCAGATTCCTCCTGGTGCACAGTGATTGCCTTACAGTACTCCATCTGAGGTTTCTCTTGCTCAGCTGGGGCCTTACCTTTATTCATGGTGCTTACAACATTCACCAACTGTCCTAGCTGAGTCTCAATATTCTTGATGGCTGCACTGTGGCCATTTACCGTGGTGTTGATAGCAATGACTGCCTCCTCTAATTTGGTTGTCCTGTTACTAGATTTTGCAACGAAAGCTCCAACAAGATCTTCTAACTTTTTATTATCTTGAGTTTGAAGGGCAAAACCAGGAGGATTAAGAATATTCTTAGTATTAGCATAAGAGAAATTTTCATGGTTTCTATTGTTAGGGTGATAATGTGTAGGTGTAGAATTATTATTATACCCCCTAAAATTAGAATTTGATACATACTGAACCTGCTCAATAGTCTCCTCCTGAGGTCTAGATGCTAAAGCAGCAGCTGATTCAATTGATTGAGCACTCCCTGTACCTGAAAATTTCATAAAAGCATTAGCGAGGGAGGTCATCTGGGCCTGGAGTGCACTTACTTTATCAACCTCAAACACTCCAGCAGCAATCTTTTTAGGTGTAGACCGCTCAGATGGCCACTGATAGCTGTTGGTGGCCATATCCTCTAGAAGTGTGCGAGCATTTTCCACGGTCTTGGACAACAGAGTCCCACCTACAGCTGCATCAACAATCGTTTTTGTACTAGGAGTTAAACCATTATAAAACAACTGTACCTGAAGCCAATCGGGGTAACCATGCTGAGGACACTTCCTCAGTAGCTCTTTGAATCGCTCCCAAACTTCAAACAGCTGCTCATCATATTGTTGCTGAAATGTCCCAATCTCTGTCCTCAGCTTGACCGTCTTTGCAGGAGGGAAAAATTTCTTCAAAAAGGCCTGGACCAAAGCATCCCAAGTGGTGATGCTCCCAGGGGTAATAGACTGCAACCAATCTCGTGCTTTATCCTGCAAAGAAAAGGGAAATAAACGTAAGCGAATAGCATCCTTAGACACTCCATTAATCTTTACCGTCCCACAAATATCCAAAAATGATTTAAGATGAGAATTTGGATCTTCGGTGGGTGATCCTCTGTATGCACAGTCTCGAGCCATCTGAATGAGGCCGGTCTTCAGCTCAAAGTTGTTGGCATTAATCGGTGCATAGACAATCCCCGACTGTTGCCCCTGAAACACAGGCTGAAAATAATCTCTAATAGGCCTAGGCTCCTCAGGTTGATTTTGGTCAGCCATTTGAACGTTTTCTCTATTCTCCCTTCGAAGCCTATGGATGGTTCTTTCTATCTCGGGATCCAAAGGTGCTAAAATTAAATCTTTATTCCTACGCATAAACAAACAAAACTACCCTAAAAAGGAAAGAAAATAATTATGGAAAGCAACAAAGAAAAGAAAACAACTAATCTAAATATGGAAAATATAATCTAGAAAAGGAAACAAAATAGCCTAATATGGAATGCAAAAATAAATATGGCAAAACACAAATAAGGAAACTAATCTAGAAAAGGAAAAACAAGAACAAATAAGGAAAAGATTACACAACTAAAAGAAAAACTAACCTAGAAAATCAAATATGGAAAGCAAAACAAATAAGGGAAAAAAATGCAATCAACTAAAAAGGTAAAAATACACCCTAAATTAAGATCAAACAATTTCTTCACAATATCAATTTAACTAAATGTGCCAATCCCCGGCAACGACGCCAAAAACTTGATGTGGACTTTTCCTACCGCAAGCGCACGGGTCAAGTAATAATATAGTGAAAGTAAATTCGAATGTCGTCCTCTGGATTGGATTTTTAAGCAAATCAAGTATTGTGAATTATCTCGCCCAATTTTATTTAGGGATCAAAAAGTAGTGAATGAATGGTAAGAAACTTAATTCAAAGCAAGTAAAAGGATGGAAAATTCAATTGGGAAAACTACTTAGGGAATTGATTTCGCCGATTTAGCTTAGGATTGATTTTAAGGAGTAAGTTATTATGCACAATGAAATTATGAGCCAAAGACCCTTTAATCACAACTACCTCTCCCGAGTATAATTGATTCTCATGCAAATTAACCAACTTGATATCCCTATCTAAGTTTATTAACATGCAAGGCAATGAGATCTTTTAACCGATTCTAAAGTTAATCTAAAACCGTCATGAATTAGAAAATAAACTTTATTCATGCAATCTTGTGTAAGTCTAAATCAAATCCCCTCTCCCGAGCTAGATTCGAAACTTAAATCATTCAACTAATGGCCAATTAATTGAAAGCATTAAATCAAGATTACAAACACAATAACATTGCATAACTTAAACCATAAATCAATCCATACACTTAATCAACTACATCAATCCCTAAGCTACAAGTTTAGCTACTCATGAATGAAAATACAATCTCAACTAAACATTTGAAAGCCATAAATCTAACTAAAGGAAGAAAAGGGAAAAGAAAACTCAATGTAGGCCGAGTCCCAACGTCCCCGTCACGATCCCCACGAACAATGGGTTGATTTCCAAGTCTCTCCCTTTGTTTTCTGCCTCCAAATGTTCTATTCTGTCCTCTTTACGGCTCCAAAAGGTCTCAAATCGAACTCCCCCAAAACCTAGCCGAAAATAAGCTTTTATTCTGATTTTTCGTCTTAGCGTCGAGACGCTATCAAGACAGCGCCGCGACGCTGCCTCTTAAACGCGCATTCTGAATAAGGAAAAACGGTAGCGTCGGGACGCTTCCTATCACAGCGTCTCGACGCTGTGAGCTTTACGCGCCTAATCTGATATGGAATGTGAGCGTCGAGACGCTCAAGAGCTAGCGTCTCGACGCTAGCCTGCTGTTGACCGAGATTTGACTTTTTTCCACTTTTACTCTTTTCATTCCTTTGCATCTTTTCACGCCCCGAGCACCCGATTAACTCTAATATGGCATTATAGCTCCAATCAACCATTTCCTACAAAATAAACAATAAAGCACAATAAAATGGCCCAAAAATCATAAAAGACTAGCTAAATTAAATGAGTAAAGATAGCTAGCTATGCTCGCTATCAGCAGACGGAAACAGTTCATCGTATAGCAAGGAATAGCCTGAACAATAGACTTAAGGAGAACTTCCTTCCCCGCTATCGAGAAGAATTTACCCTTCCAACCCTGGATCTACCTCCAAATACGGTCCTTTATAAACTTCAACGTCCTCGATCGATTGTGAGGCATAAACGACGGCAGACCAAGGTACTGCTGGTGGCATGGGTAGCGGGACACAAAGAGGACCTGACTAATGTACTGTTGAGCCTCCTCCCCCGTATTCGGGCTAAAAGCAACAACAGACTTCTCGTAGTTAATAGTCTTACCCGACGACCTCGCATACTGTATCAACAGACCCCGAATGACCGACGCCTCAGTCCCATTGGCCTTGAAGAAGAGTAGACTATCGTCCGCAAAGAAGAGATGTCAAATCGACGGACTAGAGCGCCCAATCTGAAAGCCCGTAATCTACGATCTCTACTCAGCGCCACGCAACAGACTGGACAATCCCAATGCACACAACAGAAACAAGTATGGGGAGAGGGGATCCTGATAACTCTCCAAAAGGGAGTTATTTAAGCCTTATTTCTATAGGGATTTCTACGTCTTTTGTGTTTAATAGGGTTGCTTTTAGATATACATTATATGTTTTAACCCATTTGGAAGAATGGAAGCTTTGGAAATTATTTTGTGCAGAATATGTTGCTGGGCGACTTAACGGAGCAAATTCTGTTCTGGAGCAAAGTTGGGAGCAAAACTGCCACGTGACAGCTCGTTAGCCAATTTAACAAACCGAATTCTGTTAAGTTATTCTCGGGATAAAGGAGCAAGGAGAGCCATCCACGTGTCTAGGTCAACCTAATTCAAGCCTCCAATCACTCTATAAAAGGAGATAGCCGCCCAATTCAAATTCATTCCACTTTTGGGGAAGAGATCATTCTCACTTCCATTTTGGGAGCCGAATAGAGGAGAGATTGGAGACCATCAAGAAGACCTTCAATTACAAGCTGTTCAAGGGAATTAATCTTTTCTTGTATTACCTTGTGGTTATGGACATGCTTACTCAGATTGTAACGTGTGTTTCCATGCATTTTATGAACTAAGTAGTTTTAGACGTTGGTTAGGAAACAATGGGATTGACGTGCTTAATCTCTAGTAATAAATATTGATTAATGCATCTTGATTAATTGTTGTGTTCATTTATATTTTGTGACCGTCTGGCCAGCCGGTATGAATATCTCTCTCTAGTTTCAGGGATGATGTAGGGAGTGTGTGGCGATTAACCACACTAGATCATTGTGTATTGGTGAACGCTAGTGATTGAGCTAGGGATAGCCAGTTGCCTAGTGCTTGATCGGTAGTACTTCATTGGAGTTGAAACACATTCCAAAAGATCCGGAGTTCCGGGAGGAATCTGCTAAAAAGACTGTGAGGGTTATGCATGATCAATAATATTGCTAGAGCATCTTTTAAAACAATTACTAAATCCTGACCAGTGCATGTTTCTAATCTGTCTGCCTATTTGTTACTTTCTGTTTTGTCATGTCTTTTGCTTCAACATTCTATAAAAAATCAATCATTTTAACAATTCTTGAAACCATTAAAAGGCTAAACAAAATAGATAAAGTGATAGCTAATTCAGACCTTGGATTCGATAAATACTTATTACTTGCTGCGGACTGTGTATACTTTCACAAAGTCTAGAGTCTTTTTTCGTATGAAAATTTGAAAATGTATAAAGAAAAGACTAAGCTGTGGCATGACAAGAAACTTAAACCAAAGAGTTTGTCAAGGGTCAGAAAGTTTTGCTTTACAATTCTAGATTGAAATTATTTCCTGGGAAACTAAAATCTAAATGGTCAGGGCCATTTATTGTGGTTGAGGTTTTCCGCCATGGAGCAATTACTTTGCAGGATGAAAAAGATGGGAGAGTGTTCAAAGTGAATAGACAACGTGTGAAACATTATTGGGGCGAGGAGTTTCAGTCGAAATATCATTCCCTAAAGTTGGTTGATGATTGAGAGAGAAAGGCTTTTGCGGGAGCATTTTACAGAGCAAAATTTTGAGCTCCCAGAATTTGTTGTGATTTTATTTTCGCTGTTATGATTTGGTTTGATTTTAATTATATTAGGTTTAATTTGTTTAAATTTTGCATAATTTATTTTAAATTTGTTGTTTTTGAATTCCGTAGATTTTATCGTAATTTTAAATGTTTTTATTATTTCGGGTATATTAGTTTTTATTTATTCCGATTAGTTTAGATTATATTTAGATTTTATTTTTGGTTTTAATTTCTATTTAAATCCGATTTAATTTTTTTCTGATTTATTCGGCTTCAAATGGAAATAAAAGATAAAGATTTGATTTGAGCGGTTAATTTAAATTTAAATTTCCTTATTTGATTTTATTCTTTTATTTTGAATTTGAATTTGTCCGTATCCAAGATTCGTTTTGCTCAGAAGTTTTTTATGGCAACTTTATGGCCGAAGCAGATCTCTCGTCCGAATAAGAAGGGTTTGGTTGTGAATTAATTACTTTTACCGTTTGGATTTTGAATTTTCTGTGGGCAGGTTAATTACATGAGCCATCTGATGAAGCCACGTGTAACACAGGAAAGATCAAAGGGTTTAGCCGTTGACAACGCATAATTATTTACCATGGGCGATTTATGATTTTACCGTTGATGGTTTTGATTTTCCAGGTTGCATACGATAAAAATAAAACGGTAATATTATTTAATGCAGAGCAAATCCTTTCGGTTAAGATTTTATCTTGCTGAAGCCTTATTTATTCATAGACTTCAGTAAGTTTCTTTTCACTTCACCTTCGCGTTTCATTCCTTTGCTATTCGTATTTCTTCTTTCTTTTGTTGTTTGCTGTCAAAGGAAAAAACCCTTGGGTCTCTAATGGCGAAAAAGAGAGCAAGAAAAGAAAGAGACAACGAGGGAGAGGAGGTACCTGTTACCCCTGAGGCACAGAAAGTGAAAGTGAAGAAGAAAAAGACGCCGGAGGAAAAAGAAGCCAAAAGAAGAAGAAGGCAACAACGGGCTGAAGAGCAAGAAGCTGTACAGAAGGTTGTGGAAGATGTTGTTGCCATAGTGGTTGAAAAAGACCCGAAGGAACCAGAAGAGCAAAATCCAGAGCAGACTGAGCCGAGAGTTGCGGATACAGAGGAAGTTCAAGAAGGAAATACAGAGGAGGTTCAAGAAAAACGGAATGAGGATGTGCAAGAAGAACAGACAGAGGATGCGCCTGCAGAAGGTAATGAGCGAGAACATGAGGCTCGAGTGGAGGTGATCATGCCAGAGGTGCCCAAACATCGCCGCATTAAGCGAAAAGCGGGCCGCGTCAGGGTAGTCCGAACTGATACCCCCTCACTTCCAACTACTGATTCTGAAAGATAGAATGCAGATAAGGAGGAGCGAGAGAAAAAGGAGGCCGAGGAAAAAGTAAGAGAAGAAACAGAGAAGAGGGCTGAAGAAGAGTGGTTGCTCAAGCGAAGGGAAGACAAAGGTAAGGGTATTGCTAAAGCATCGGTTGAAACTGACGAGACTGAGGAGCCGAGATTGTCGTACAACCGCTTCATCAATAATCTTGCCCGGGCAAAATATATAGAAATGCTTAAACGAGACTTTCTGTTCGAACGGGGTTTTGGCGATGATCTACCACGGTTCTTGAGGTTTGGAATAGCGAACCATGGATGGAGTCAGTTCTGTTCAAAGCTGGAGCCAGTAAATTCTAACATTGTTCGAGAATTTTATGCGAATATTAATAATGCAGAGGAATTTCAGGCTATAGTTCGAGGAGTACCCGTTGATTGAAGCCTAGGAGCTATTAATTCGTTATTCAATCTTCAGGACTTTGCGCACGCAGGATTTAATGAGATGGTAGTGGCACCATCGAGCGATCAATTGAATGCGGCTGTCCGAGAGGTTGGAATCGAGGGGGCTCAGTGGAGGTTGTCGAAGACAGAAAAGCGTACATTTCAAGCTGCTTATCTGAAAAGTGAGGCCAATACATGGATGGGCTTCGTCAAGCTACGCTTACTGCCGACAACTCACGATTCTACGATGTCTCGGGATCGGGTACTGCTTGTGTTTTCCATTCTTCGTTCAATGAGTGTTGATGTGGGTAAAATAATTTCTTCTGAGATTTATGATTGTTGGCGGAAAAAGGTTGGGAAGTTGTTTTTCCCCAACACTATCACGATGCTATGTCGAAGGGCAGGGGTTCCAGAGAATGAGGATGATGTAACTCTGATAGACAAGGGAATAATCGACACACCAAATTTGGCCAGGCTTCAAAGGACACAAGAAGCACGCTAAGGAGGATTGGTGTGCGGCATCCACCAAATACAAGAGCAATTACATATGCATTCAAGTAGAATGGAGTTTGCCGAAAGGCAATTCCAGACTTTCTGGAATTATGTGAAAAGAAGGGATGTTGCGTTGAGGGTAGCCTTGCAGTCGAATTTTTCCAAACCATATCCGACTTAACCCATATTCCCTGATGACCTACTGAACCCATGGATTCTGCCCCCACCATTGGAAAGGGAAGAAGAGGATGATGGAAATGACAGGGCCAAGAGGACTGACGATTGAAGTGGCCCTGAGCAAGCATAAGGTTAATGCTTGCACCTAAATCACAGTGTGCCCTACCTAATTCTTTTCCACCTATAGACACAAGTATAGTAAATGACCCTGGATCCTTAACCTTGGGGGGTAGCCCATTCTTAAGAATAGCACTACACTCCTCAGTAAGAGATAAAGTTTCAAACTCACCTAATCTTTTCTTTTTAGTCAAAATATCCTTAAGAAATTTAACATAATTAGGCATTTGCTCAATAGCTTATACTAAAGGGATATTTATATGCAATTGCTTAAGAATCTCTAGAAACTTTTTAAATTGACCATCCTGATTCTTAGGCTTTTGCCTTTTTGGAAAAGGTAGAGGTGGTACATAAGGTGGGGGCGGCACATAAGGTGGTTCCACATCTGGAACAGAACCAGATGCTCCAGCATTTTTATTGCTGCCTCCAGCACCCTGACCAGACTCCAACTCTTTCTCAACAACAACATTATTATAACTATATTTATTTACCTCCTGGGTCTTACTAGGCTCATCTAATGGCTTACCACTCCTAAGAGTTACTGCCTTTACCTGCTTCTTACCTTCCCTTCGAGGGTGTTCAGTATCCGAAGGAAGTTTCCCTTGAGGTCTTGCCTTTAGCTCATTAGCCAGCTGACCCACTTGCAATTCCAGGGCCCTCATCGAAGCTTGATTACTTTGAATTGCGGCATTTGTACGAGCCATAAATTCTTTCATCATCGCTTCGAGAGAGTTTCCTGAATTTTGCTGGGGCAAAGCCTGCTTACTTTGCTGGGGCATTACCTGCGCTTTAGCAAATCCCGGCTGGTTCATCTTCTTTTGCGCTTGTACGTTATTTCCTTGACCTCCCCATGAGAAGTTGGGGTGGTTGCGCCAACCTGGATTATAGAAGTTAGAATAAGGGTTGTTCCTCTGATTACCTACAAAAAACACAGAAGCTGGATTGCTGGGGCAAAACTCGTAGTTGTGGTCTTCACCACAATAGACACTTGCTTCGTCCGTGACTTGGTTCACCACTGCAGTAGGCTCCATAGCTGGTGGCTGCTGATGACTAATCACTGTCACATTCTTAAGAGCGTTAGCAATCATAGCAAGATCAGCCCTAATGGTGGACACACCATCAACTTCTAATACACTCTTAACTTTTTTATTTGTGCCTCTAACATCCGACCACTGACAACTATTAATAGATATTCTCTCTAAAATTTCATAGGCTTCATCAAAAGTTTTTGCCAAAAGGGCCCCTCCAGCCGAGACATTGACCATACCTTGGGTTACTCCATTTAAACCATTGTAGAATGTTTCCATTTGAATACAATGAGGTAAACCATGGTGGGGACACTTTCGCAAAAGCTCCTTAAACCTTTCCCAAGCCTCACTAAAAGTCTCATCTTCAAGTTGCCTAAACCCTACTATTTCACTCCTTAATTTAGCATTCCTGTTAGGTGGGAAATATTTACTCAAAAAAATTTCAGCTAACTCATCCCACGTCCTAATTGTTCCTAGAGCAAAAGAATTTAACCATGCCTTTGCTCCATCTCTAAGAGAATACGGGAACAAAGTTAATCTAAGGGCATTCCTAGGCACTCCTTGAATTACAAAAGAATCACTAACTCCTAGAAAAGACTTAAGATGTAAATGAGGATCTTCAGATGACAAACAATGGAATTGCCCCACGGTTTGCAACATTTGAAACATTACCGGTTTCATTTCAAAATTTGCCGCTTGAATTTGGGGACGTGCAATTCCTGGATTCAACTCATTAAACATCAAGACAACATATGCTCGAATGGCTCTGGTCCTATCGTTCGCTATCAGGATAGGATTCTCAGCCTGATTATTTTGCTGCTCATTTTGTTCAAACAGCGGGTTTTGCTGCAGCAACGGATTCTGCTGGGGGTTTGTTGGACCTTCAGGAACCTCCGGAAGACGCGACACGTTCTCCATCTGGTTTCTGCGTTGCTCCCTCCTTCTGTTCCTAAATGTCCTTTCAATTTCCGGATCAAGCTCAAACCTTACCCCAGGCGGATCGATCATGCACCAAAATCACACCTGCAAAAACAAAAGAAACAATCAAAAAGTTCTAGGACCAAACCACTAAAACACATACACAAAAATAAATCAGATAAAAACTTATTCAGTTCCCCGGCAACGGCGCCAAAAACTTGTTGGGTTCCTAGAGTGAGTAATAATATGATATAAAATACTCTAGAATTCCTGTGCAAGTATACACAGTCTGCAGCAAGTAATATTATCAATCCGAGCCCTGAATTAGTTTCCACTCTACCTATTTTTGTGTAGTTTTCTAATGGTTTCAAAGATAGTAAATGATTTGGTTTTATTGGAATTATGCTGAAGCAAAGTAAATGACAGAACAATAAGTAAACAAATAGATAGACAGATTAAAGACAGACGTTGGTTAGGATTTAGTGATTGCTCTAAAAGATGCTCTAGCAATATTATTGATCATGCATTTCTCGCAGTATTATTAGCGGATTCCTCCCGGAACTCCGGATCTTTTGGGATGTGTTTCAACCCCAATGAAGTACGACCGATCAAGCACTAGGCAACTGGCTATCCCTAGCTCAGTCACTGGCGTTCACCAATACACAATGATCATAGTGTGGATAATTGCCACACACTCTCTAAATCATCCCTGAAACTAGAGAGAGCTATCCATACCGGCTGGCCAGACGGGCATAAAATGAGAATAAGCTCAACAATTAACCAAAATGCGATAGTCAATATATTACTAGAGATGAAGCACAATAATCACATTATTCATAACCAACACCTTAAGCTACTTAGTTCATAATAGGCATAGGAATACGAATTACAATCTGAGTATGCATGTCCATAACCACAAGTTAATAAAGAAAATAAACTCCCTAATCAGCTTGCGGAAGATGGTGTTTTTGATAATCTTCAATCTCTCTAAAATATTCAGCTTCCAAGGGAAAACATGGAATACTTTTGACTTGACGACTACTTCCTTTTATAGAAGGATGGGAGGCTTTGAATTAGGTCAACTAGGACACGTTTAAGGCTCTCCTTGATCCTTTATCACGAGAATAACTCAACAAAAGTCGGTTCATGAAGTTGGCTAACGAGCTGTGATGTGGCAGTCCTGTTCCCAGTTTTGCTGCAGCACAGAATTTGCTCCCTCCAGTCGCTCAGCAGCATAATCTGCACAAAATAATTTCCAATGCTTCCATTCTTCCAAATGGGTTAAAACATGTAATATCTATCCAAAACCAACCCTAATAAGCATAAAGGACACACAAATCCCTATATAATTGAGGCCTAAATAACTACCTTTTGGGCAGTTATCATACCCCCAAACTTGAACTATTGCGCGTCCCGAGCAATACTAACCAACCTTCCTTCAAGAATTCAAAACATTAGACAAAGAATAGCTTAATCAAACCAGACAGTCCAACACTACCTTTAACCTTTACCTGAGCACTCTGCAAAACCAAGCTCTGCTGCAGGAAAATGATTCCTCCAGCATGGACAAATAATCACCACTTTTCAACTTAATTCTAAGAACTCACCACAGCCTAGCTCTATTATCAGACATTTCAAAACATATTTTTAAAGGGGTTTATATCATTCTTATCAGACTTAAAGCAACCATACAGTCATAAGCTCTTAAGCATGGGATGACCCACTTTATGGTGTAGTATACCCTTGCCTCAAGCTCATCACCAACTAGGCTCAATACTCATTATAAAGCTAAAAAAATCCTTAGTATTCTATCTCTTGCCCCTCAGAATGGCGACATTTTATGATGAAGCTCACCTAAGTTCTGGGAGACAGAAAAACTGCTGGATCATCATTCATCCCTCAAAACTTTTGCTCCATCAATTTTTTCAGCAAAATCTTCAACAAATAATTTTTTCAGCAAATCATTTATCATTTTTTTCCATATTTCCTAGGTCATCTTTTGACGCGAAGACAAACTTTGAGTATCACAAATGTCCCCGGTTACTCAATAACCTAACAAATTTTAATTTTGAAGGAGAGGAATGCTCGAGCAAAATAATTGGAGTAGCAAAAAGTCCCCCAAACTTGAATTATTCATTGTCCCCAATGAATCATTAAATAAGCAAGTATACCCCCAAACTTAAATTTTTCTATCTGAATTTTTAAACTAAACATGGGATTCAGATTAAGCTTAAAGTGGATCATATCAGTCAATACTACCTTCAAAATCTTCTTACCGCAGCAACAGTCCAGGCTAGAAGAAATGCTCAAGCAAAAGGTTTCTGGAGATCAGAATACCTTGATCTAATTAAGCGTAATCAGTCCAAGCTTCAAAAATTCAGAAGAAAATTAGTTAAATTAGGCATTACTCAGTGCTCAAGGAATGAAAACATCCAAAAATTCATTAAAAACATTTAGAAATATTACATAGTAGAGATATTTTTTCTAAGCAGAACAATTAAAAAGAAAGACAAGCAGTTATAACAACGAGCAGGGTCACTATGCGCGAGCAAACAAAAATGGAGAAACAAAAGTAATGCTCGCTCCAGGTCATCCCATCAGTCAGTCTTCCTGACCCTGCTCCTCATCAACATCCTCTTCTCGTTCAACAGGTGGGGGTGGTATCCAAAGATTAAACAAACCCTCGGGAAACACTGGAAATGCCTGATATGGTGTTGAGAAATTGGTTTGTAAGGCCCCCCTGAGCGCATCATCTCTCCTTTTAGCATAAGTCCAGTAGGTCTGAGCTTGCCTTTCAGCAAATTCTAACCTACTGGCCAACACTGTCAGTTGCTCTAGGATCTGATTAACGCCATACACAAGCCCACCCTGGCGAGCCTCTTGCGTACACTGATGCCGCGCCAGATTAGGTGTGTCAATGCTTCCCTTATCAAGCATGATCATATCTTCTTGAACCGTGGGCACTCCTGCCCTGCTGCATAACATTGTAATCGTGTTTGGAAAGAACAGCTTCCCCACCTTCTTGCGCCAACAGTCCGTAATCTCAGTAGCAATTATTTTTCCAACATCTATGCTCATTGATCGAAGGATGGCAAAGGCAAGCAACACTCTGTCCTGAGATATAGTGGAGTCGTGCGTTGTCGGCAGTAAGCGGAGTCTAATGAAGCCCATCCAAGCGTTGGCTTCACTTTTTAAATAGGCAGCTTGAAATGTGTGCTTCCGCGTCTGCGACACCCTCCATTAAGCCCCCTCAACACCTACCTCTCGGACCGCCGCACTTAATTGGTCGCTCGATGGAGCAACCATCATCTCATTAAAAACTGCATGTGGAAAGTCCTGGAGATCAAACAAATTATTAATGGCCTCTGGGCTCCATTGTACAGGCACTCCTCGCACTATGACTTCAAAATCATCCTTCACGTCGAGATTGGCGTAGAACTCCCGAACGATGTTGGCATTGACAGGATCAGGCTTCGCACAAAACTGCCTCCACCCCAGGCTCGCTATTCCCGACTCCAAAAACCTGGGCAAATCACTGCCAAATCCCCGCTCGAACAAGAAATCACGCCTCAGTACTTCCTGATATTTTGCTCTAGCAAGTTCGTTGACGAAGCGAATGAACGGTGCCCTCGGCTCCTCAATCTCACCTGATGCTTCGACAATTCCTTTGCCCTTGCTTTCTCTCTGTTCTCGCAAACGCTCTTCTTCTGCCTTCCTTGCCTCTTCTTCTTTTGCCTTATTTTCCGCTTCCCGTTTCTCTTCCTCAGAGTCTGAAGTCAGAGGCGATGGAGTGTTCCGAATCACCCTCACGCGACCCGCCTTCCTTTTGATGCGGCGGCGCTTGGGCGGTTCAGGCATTACGACTTCAACATGAGCCTCCTGCACCGGCTCCGGCATTTTCTCTTTTTCAGGCATACCTGCGGCCTGCTCCTCAACCTCTGTTTCTTGGTTTTTCTCAGCAATCGTTTCTTGAACCGTATCTGGGTTTTGCACTTCAGGTTCTTGAGTACTTCCTTCCTTCGCAGTAGTGGCAACAACTTCTGCCACCTCCTGAACTTTCTCCTGCTCTGCAGCCCTTTGCTGCCTTCTCCTTTTCTTTGCTTCCTTTTCTTCCGGTGTTCTTTTCTTCTTGGCTTTTACTTTCTGAACTTCGGGGGTCACGGGTATCTCTTCCCCCTCACTCTCCCTCTCTTTCCTAGCTCTTGTCTTTGCCATTGAAAGTGTAAGGGGGGTTTTACAGAGAATACAAAGAAACAAAGAAGAATGCACACAACTAAGATTTGATCAAGAAGATGAAGTGAAATGTGCTTACCAGAGGTTGCTAATAAATAGGGCTTCAGCAAAATACAATCCTAATCGAAAAGATTTTCCCTACAATAACTAATATTACCGTTTTAATTTAAACATGCAAACCTTAAATTCAAAAACCATCAACGGTAAAATCGTGGATTCCAAACGCCCACGGTAAAAATTGATGTGCTGTCATCATTGAAGCCCTCAGATAATTGCTCTGCGACACGTGGCCTCATCAGATGATGCATGCAAATTTACCTGCGAAAATTCAAAGACAAAATCCCAACGGTAAAAATAATAAATTTCCAACGGTACCCCTTTTCCTTCGAATTATTTTGCTCCAGCCATAATCTTGCCGCAACAACCTTCTGACCCTGACGAATCTTTGATACGGAATTTAAATTTCAAAAATGGAAAATCACATCTTTCAAATTTAAATTTAAATTTAACCGACCAAATCAAATTTAATCTTATCTTTTATCTCCAATTGACGCCGAATAAATTTAAATTAAACAGAATTCAAATAAACAAAATCAAACCAATTAAAAGATAATTCAAAGATAATCTAAATAAATAACCCGAAAATAAAATCAAATCAAATTTAAAATAGATCAAATCTAACTACCAACAATAATAAAAATACTCTAAAGATAAAATCTAATAAATCAAGCAAAATCAAATCAAACCTAATCAAAATTAAAAATAAATCAGCAAAACATAAAATCAAAACAAACACTGGGAGCTAAAAATTTTTGCTCTGTGAAATGCTCCCGAAAAGTCCTGCTCTCTCAATCATCAACCAACCTTAGGTGATATGAACCAAGACATCATTGCTTTACCTCCAGGACCAATCACACGCTCAAGGGCTAAGCAACTACAATTGGCCTTTGATTCCCACATACAAACAATGGTGAACTCAATTAAGGAAGGTCAAGGAAGGGAAACTGAACAAAAGCTCTATATATTATGTCAAATGTCACTACAAGATGAAAATAGAGTTCTTTGTTAGAATCTTTTGGGTGTTTCTATGTTTGGTCAACATTATGACTTTATTTAGGTTTATTGGTTATTTTAGAATTATTTATTTTAATTAAGTAGGCTTGAGGGTAGATTGGTCTTTTTAGCTACATAGCTAAGCAGACTAGGTTTAAAGGATGAATTAGGCGTTGTGTACAGGAGGTAGTTTTTTTTGGAATGAATTTTCTGTCTTCTTGAAGAAGTAGCCTCATCACTCTCTCTACAATTCTTGAAACCAGGGTTGCAAGCTTGGACATTCAGGTAGGCTTGATCAACTTGCTTGTGGAGTGTTCAAACCTTGAGTAGGGAACTAGTTCTCCTTACCTCTTGGTCTTTGATCATCAAGGTAATCTCTGTCTAGTCCTTCCCTTGGGATTGAAATCAAATAGATAGAGGGTTTTAGCGTTGGTGAATTAAGGGTTCAATTACCCAAAGGGTTCTTAATTCCAATTCGCTAGGGTTTTCATATCATTTGGTATCAGAGCTTAGGCTCTAGATTGGGTATATCATTTTTTTTTCTTTTCTTTTTTCTCTTGAGTCTAGTTCTCATAATTAGGGTTCTATTGAGTAATTGCATCTTATGATCGAGTCTTTTGAAACCTTAGTTTTCGATTTCATATTTGAATTAAATTGAGTGTTGATCTTGTTTAAAAAAAAATAGAAACAATGGTTGGATGGTGGTGCAATTGAATTGAAAAAAAAAAGGAAACGATTCTCGAATTTAGGAGGAAAAAAAACACAGAGAATCAGTGGAAAAAAAAGATTCGACTAGAGTTTGAAAAAAAAAAAAAGAAAAGAGAAGTAAACAAATCGAAGCAGAATTGGATTTGGAGAATTGGATTTGGAGAAGGTTGGATTTTAAATTCATCTAGAATCTTGGTGGCCTTAAATTTTAATCATGAAATTCATGAAGTTAGGCGTGCTTTCGTGAAGTCAGACGGTGAAAAAAAAAATCTTTGAAATTTCGTGAAGTGAGGTGGATTTGGAGAAGGTTGGATTTTAAATTCATCTAGAATCTTGGTGGCCTTAAATTGTAATCATGAAATTCATGAAGTTAGGCGTGCTTTCGTGAAGTCAGACGGTGAAAAAAAAAAATCTTTGAAATTTCGTGAAGTGAGGTGGTGGAAATCAAATTCAACATCTGATTTGATTCGAAAGAAAATTGAGGAGAAGTAAAAAAAAAAAAAGTTGTGAAGACGGAAAAAAGGAAAAGAAATTGAAGGAAAGAAAAAAAAGAGAAGACAAGTTTGTGAAGTTTGGAGATTTCGTTTCGTGATTTCATGAAGCAGCTCAATTTATCATCACGTTGTATCATGGAAGCAGCTGAATTCATCACGTTTCAGTCCTTGGTTCTTAGAGCACTGTGAATGTAAGCACGCTAGGTTAATTAAGCAGCTGAATTTTCTAAAGCTATAAGAAAGATTGTATTTTATTTTCATATTGAAGCAGGTGGGAGCAGGTGAATTTTTTTTTTCTTTCCATTTTTTTTTCCTCAAGATCAAACTCTAAGAATCATTTGAGATTTCGACTTCTAGGGTTCTAAAAGTTAAATCTTGTCAAATTTAGGGTTTGGGTGAATTTTTCTCTCTATTTCTTGAATCTTGTTTCTTTGTTTTCTTTTCTTAAAAAAAAAATAAAATAAATTATTGTCTAGTTGTTTTGCCTTTTCTTGTTCATCTTGCATAGCTCCTAGAGTCTTGAATCTTTAATACTTGACTCTAATTATCTTATTTTGTTCTTTTCTTATCCTAGTTTGTTGAAATCTTGAACATTAGGTTCTGGGTTTTTCTTTTTAGTTTTCTGTTTATTGGTACTCTACTTTTTCTTTGCTTGAGTTTGACACTTTACAATCATTCTTGCTTGGTTTGTTTCTTGTTTGCTTCTTTGGTCTTGATTGCAAAGTATTGGGCTCTGTTATAGGTGATTTTGGACCACACAGATGGACAAGGAGCTGACGAGGACAATCGGGCAGAGGTAGGACCAAAAGACCGACCCAGAGGAAGACCGGACCAAAGGGTCGGGCCAAAATGGCCCGACCCATATGGTCGGCCTCGGCAAAAGGCCGAGGCCGACCATTCGGCCCGTTTGCGCGGGCCGAGCCCGGTGACCTCTTCTCGGTCCCTGATGCCCCGAATCGCCCCAGTTTCGCCTGGTTCGCCCCGAAACACCACCGAATTCCTAAAAACCCTAGGAGGACAAACATGTATAAAACCCCCTCTTCACCACGGAAGAAGGGTTCTGAAACTCGATTCTTGACTCTCCCCTTTACTATCTGTAGCTTCTCCTCGGTTTTCTGACTTAGGCATCGGAGGCGGTGTGGCCTACACCACGCCGGTGTGCAGCGGTTTTTGCTGGTCTTGCAGGTCACGTCTTCCCCAGTTCCTACAAATTCACTGTTGGTGTCACGTGAAGGTCGGGTGAGTCTTCTGTCCGGATTTTGGCATCAACAGTTGGCGCCGTCTGTCTCGAGAATCTCCTCTGCACATACCGCAGGCTCTGACAAAACCTCAGAGGTCCGAGGCCGAGCAGAGCAAGTCAGGCACAGAGGTCAATATGCTGAGTGTAAGGGAGGTGAAACAGACTTGGACACTCTTCGTAGACGGGTCTTCTAACACCAGGGGTTGTGGAGCAGGAATTTTGCTGGAATCCCCTGATGGAGGAAGATTTGAGTATGCCCTGAGATTCAATTTCAAGGCCTCGAATAATGAGGCTGAATACGAGGCACTCCTGGCAGGATTGAAGTTGGCAAGGGAGATCGGAGTTTCAGACATCATGGTCCAAAGCGATTCACAGCTAATCGTGAAGCAGGTGTTGGCAGAATACCAGACTAGGGAACAGAGAATGAGTAGGTACTTATCCAAGGCCAGGGAACTGCTGTCCCACTTTGAGAAGTGGGAGATCAAACAAATCCCGAGGTCTCAGAACGCCAACGCAGATTCACTGGCTCGCTTAGCGGCTGCCGATGATACAGAGTTGAGCAGGACTGTGCCAGTTGAGGTTTTGTCAGAGCCTGCGGTATGTGCAGAGGAGATTCTCGAGACAGATGGCCGAGCAGAGTCCGAGGCCGAGCCTAAGGACAAGCCCGAGGCCGAGGCCGAGCCTGAGGATAAGTCCGAGGCCGAGGCGAAAGATCCGAGGCTTGAGGTCGGTGATCCTGCAGATGGGGAGGGTATCCCATCAATTGAAACTAAGCCCTCCCCAGAAGCAGGGGAAGCTTCATGGATGGATCTGATCCTTGATTACTTAGGGAAAGGCGAGCTGCCAACAGAGAGGACAGAGGCTAAAAAGGTTCAGAGGCGAGCATCGCATTTTGTGTTAAGGGAAGGGAGACTGTATAAAAGAGGCTACTCGATGCCGTTGTTGAGGTGCCTTCCCCCTAGTGATGCTAACTACGTTATGAGAGAGATACATGAGGGGGTGTGTGGAAATCACTCAGGAGCAAGGTCGTTGTGTCACAAGATAGTCAGGCAAGGTTACTATTGGCCAACCATGTTGCAAGACGCTAGGCACTTCACTAGATCTTGCGATCAATGCCAAAGGTTTGCACCCACTCCAAGGCAACCACCTGAGCCTTTAACGAGCATTATCAGCCCGTGGCCGTTCGCGCAATGGGGAATCGATCTGATCGGACCTCTCCCCCAAGGTAAAGGGCAGACCAAGTATGCAGTTGTGGCTGTGGATTACTTCACAAAATGGGCAGAGGCAGAACCACTAGCAACTATAACTGAAAAGAAGGTCACTAACTTTGTATGGAAGAATATTGTGTGCCGTTTTGGGATTCCAAACACCATTATATCAGATAATGGTAGGCAGTTCGACAATGCCGCTTTCAGGAAGTTCTGCTCAGATTTGGGCATAACACATCGTTGTTCATCCCCAGCCCATCCGCAAGCTAACGGCCAGGTGGAGGCTGTGAATAAAATAATCAAGCAGAATCTTAAAACGAAGCTTGGAGGACTAAAAGGGGCATGGGCCGAAGAGCTCCCACGTGTACTGTGGGCGTATCGGACAACAGCACGAACCTCAACAGGAGAAACACCATTTTCCCTTTCATTCGGGGCAGAGGCGGTAGTCCCAGTGGAGGTCGGCATCCCCTCCCCCAGGACAGAACAGTTTAGTGTGCAAGGGAATGATGAAGCAATGAGGTTGAACCTGGACCTCCTAGACGAGCATCGTGAAATGGCTCAACTCCGGGTCGCAGAGTATAAAAACAGAGTTGCCAGATATTATAACGCAAGAGTGAAAAAGCGCACCTTCAAAGAAGGAGACCTAGTACTGAGGAAAGTCATGCAAAACACCAGAGATCCCAATGCAGGTGCGTTGGGACCAGCATGGGAAGGACCTTATCAAGTTAGCAAAGTGGTCCGCCCCGGCACCTATGCCTTGGTTGATGAAAACGGGAAACCAACTCCACACCCATGGAATGCAGAACACTTGAAGATTTACTATCAGTAGCAATAGCAGAAACAAGTGGCAGGCAACGCCACCACTACAGGAGGCCGAGGCCGACCAGAGGAGGCCGAGGCCGACCAAGAACAATGGCTTTCTTTATGTTTACTTTACATAGAAACTGTCTGTCATTTATCTCATTGTAAAACACACAAACATTTGCAAATTCAATAAAAACTATTATATTGTGTTTTGCATAAGAATGATTCTTGCAGAGACAAAATTCTTGCAGAGAGGTTGACGCATGCCCTCAACCTCCCAGGGTCCCCAACAGAATGTATGCACCTCCTGGGATGAATACAACAGCTTGAAGAGAGGCTCGAAAATTTCCTCGACCTCCCCAAGTTTTCTCCGACTAAGTGCATGCACCCTTGGGATGGAAAACAAGCAAACGAACAGCACAGAGGAGCTGGTCAGCCTCATGCCAAGGCCGAGGCCGACCATCCAGAGGCCAAGGCCGAGCTCCACCCTTAGAGGCCCAGGTACGAAGTTAGTTTTTCCTTACTCAAAAAATGCATGTCCAAGATATTGAATGAACATTTTGAGTGGGGGGTAGGGGTAAGGACAGGTCGAGTCCACGGTCATGTGGCGACAGTTTTGATTTTCCTTTCGTGTTGTATAACACATGTCCGTGGCGTTTCTTCGTGGATGTAACGCGTGTGGCCAGACGAGAATGATCCTTGTAGAGGCCAGACTTCCGCACTTCCCCCGACTGAGTGTACGCACCCTCGGGATGAATACAGCAGCTTGAAGAGAGGCTCGGGAATTTCCTTGGCCTCCCCAAGCCTTTCCCCAGAAGAGTGTACGCACCCCTGGGATGACCATGACAGCTTGAAGAGAGGCTCGGGAATTTCCTAGGCCTCCCCAAGCTTTTCCCCAGAAGAGTGTACGCACCCCTGGGATGACCATGACAGCTTGAAGAGAGGCTCGGGAATTTCCTAGGCCTCCCCAAGCTTTTCCCCAGAAGAGTGTACGCACCCCTGGGATGACCATGACAGCTTGAAGAGAGGCTCAGGAATTTCCTAGGCCTCCCCAAGCTTTTCCCCAGAAGAGTGTACGCACCCCTGGGATGACCATGACAGCTTGAAGAGAGGCTCGGGAATTTCCTCGGCCTCCCCAAGCTTTTCCCTAGAAGAGTGTACGCACCCCTGGGATGACCATGACAGCTTGAAGAGAGGCTCAGGAATTTCCTAGGCCTCCCCAAGCTTTTCCCCAGAAGAGTGTACGCACCCCTGGGATGACCATGACAGCTTGAAGAGAGGCTCAGGAATTTCCTAGGCCTCCCCAAGCTTTTCCCCAGAAGAGTGTACGCACCCCTGGGATGACTATGACAGCTTGAAGAGAGGCTCGGGATTTCCTAGGCCTCCCCAAGCTTTTCCCCAGAAGAGTGTACGCATCGTCATGCCAAGGCCAAGCATCCCAACTCCAAGGCCAACCATCAGGCACACATTCAAGGCAGCGTGACTTTAGCACAGTCACTTTACTTTTTAGCACATAAGCCTGGACGTCTGCGAGCAAATAGTACAGAGCTGCTGGTCAGCCTCATGCCAAGGCCGAGGCCGACCATCCACCTTCGAAAAGGCCAGGTATGGAACTAGTCCTTCTCGCTCGAAAAATGCAACGCTTGAGGTAATAAATGCCCATGTCGAGTGGAGGCTGGGAATAAGGGGTAGGTTAAGGCTATTCCGTTCCTTTGTTGTAATCATCATGCAACTTTCCCATTATTTTCCAGTAAGGACTGACATATGAATGCAGGGGGCTAAGCACTGAGCTAACAGGAGCTAGAGGCCCAGGCCGATCCGGGCCTCCTCCCTTGTTTTTCTTTTGCAGGAATTAACTTTTCAATGCAGGGTTGTGAAGTTTTCTGTTTTTCCTATTGTTAATTATGGAATGAAGCACTCTGAACGACCAAGTACGGGGGTCTCGCTGACCGGGGTCGAGGCCGACCAAAGAGGCCCTCCGGCCACTTCTGTAACTTATCACTCTTCTCATTTCCGTTTCACCTAACCCCTACTCAGGGAGTTTTTACTTTGCATAGCTCGCCCTCTCTTGCAGGATAACAAAGAAGTCATACAAAAGTCAGCACGAGACGAGAGTTGTACTCTTAAATTTGGCTTAAGGAGCTCGGCCTATAGCATTAAAGTCGCACCTAAATCCCAATTCAAGAGTGGGGGCTTAATGTTATAGGTGATTTTGGACCACACAGATGGACAAGGAGCTGACGAGGACAATCGGGCAGAGGTAGGACCAAAAGACCGACCCAGAGGAAGACCGGACCAAAGGGTCGGGCCAAAATGGCCCGACCCATATGGTCGGCCTCGGCCTTTTGCCGAGGCCAAGCATATGGTCGGCCTCGGCAAAAGGCCGAGGCCGACCATTCGGCCCGTTTGCACGGGCCGAGCCCGGTGACCTCTTCTCGGTCCCTGATGCCCCGAATTGCCCCGGTTTCGCCTGGTTCACCCCGAAACACCACCGAATTCCTAAAAACCCTAGGAGGACAAACAGGTATAAAACCCCCTCTTCACCACGGAAGAAGGGTTCTGAAACTCGATTCTTGACTCTCCCCTTTACTATCTGTAGCTTCTCCTCGGTTTTCTGACTTAGGCATCGGAGGCGGTGTGGCCTACACCACGCCGGTGTGCAGCGGTTTTTGCTGGTCTTGCAGGTCACGTCTTCCCCAGTTCCTACAAATTCACTATTGGTGTCACGTGAAGGTCGGGTGAGTCTTCTGTCCGGATTTTGGCATCAACAGGCTCGTCACTCTATCTTGAGAGAAACATCTTTATGAGGGACAACTACATTAAAGAGTGTAAACACGAGTGAACTATATCCATCGAGTGAAACACGTGAGGGAGTGAATTGTGAGGTCCATTTTTTTTTTCTTCTTCACTTATTTTTCTTTTGCAGTCATGTCGAACACAGGAAATCAACCTAACAATGGCGATGTGCCACAAGGGGAGGGACAAGAACGACTCTTAGAGCAGATCATGCGAAATGTGGAAACCATGGTCAATGAGAGGTTGGATAGAATAGAACAAAGGCTTCAAGCAAGGCAGCAGGTTGAGGAGTTTTCAGAGGATGAAGAAGGCCCAGGGCAAGATGAATATGGAATGGACCCTGTTATAGATGAACCTAGAAGAGGAGGGAATCAAGGCCTGGGGGGAAGAAGAGGTTTTCGTAATAGAAGGCCACCTGGTAGAAGAGAAAACTACAATGGGGATCGAGGCTTTGGCAACATTAAAGTTAAATTTCCAAAGTTTCATGGTACATCTGACCCTGAAGACTACTTCCAATGGGAACATGAAGCTGGACACATTTTTCATACCAATAATTTCTCAGAAGAAAAGAAGGTAACCATCTCTGTGACACATTTTAAGAGTTACGCGCAAACTTGGTGGGATAAGGTGTGCTCTAAGCGAAGGAGAAACCAAGAGGGTCCCGTAGAAACATGGCTAGAATTAAAAGAGCTCATGAGGAGACGATTCATACCAAAACACTACTTGAGAGATTGTGCTCAAAGACTTCAAGCTCTACGTCAAGGGAGCAAAGGTGTTGATGATTATTACAAAGAGATGGAAATGTTGATGGAGAGATTAGACATAGATGAGGATGAGGAAAACACCATGGCAAGGTTTCTCCATGGTTTAAACATTGATGTGGCAGATCGTGTTGAGTTGCAAATGTATGAGGGAATGGAAGAGTTGGTGCACCTTGCAGTGAAAATTGAAAAACAAATTCAAAGGCGCAAATTGAGGTACACGTCTAAAAACTTTTCCAACTCATATTCTACTTGGAAACGGGATGGTAAACCCACCGACCTTAAACTTAAGGCCAAGGTAGGCAGTGACAAACCTAAAGATAAGGGTGAAACTTCATCTAAATCAAAACCAAAGACAGAAGCACCCACAGGCCGAAATAGAGACCTTAAGTGTTGGAAATGTCAAGGGGTGGGACATATCAGTCGGGAGTGCCCTAATAGGAGAACAATGATCATTAGGGAAGGTGAGATCATCACAGATGTGAGTGAGGGAGAGGAAGAAAATAATGAGTTCCTAAGTGATTGTGAGGGTGAAGAAGAAGTGGAGGATACTAGCCATATATCCTTGGTCACTAGGAGGGCCTTGAGTACATATATAAGGGAGGATGACTTGGAGAATCAAAGAGAGAATCTTTTTCATACGCGTTGCCTTGTACAAACCTTACCTTGTAGTGTAGTGATTGATAGTGGAAGTTGTACAAATGTCGTGAGTTCTAGTTTGGTTTCGCGATTGAGTTTAGATACTACACCACATCCACGACCCTACAAACTACAATGGCTTAATGATTGTGGCGAACTCAAGGTGACTAAGCAAGTGAAGATTCCTTTTGCCATAGGGAGATATAAGGATGAAGTATTATGTGACGTAGTACCCATGCATGCAGGTGACATTCTCCTTGGTAGGCCTTGGCAATTTGACCGGAAGGTTCTTTATGATGGTTTTCTTAACCGTTACACTTTCACACATAACGGTAAGAAAACTATACTTGTACCCCTTTCCCCTAAAGAAGTACTTATTGATCAAACAAAGTTAGAAAAAAGAAAAGAAGAGGTTGCAGCAAAAGCAAAAGAAGAGGTTGCAGCAAAAGCAAAAGAAGAAAGCAAAAAAGAAAAGGGAAAAGAAAAAGAAAATGAGAACTTGAAAGAAAATGAGGGATCGAGAGAAAAGCAAAAAGATAGCTCGCGATCTAGAGAAGAAAAAGAGAGAAAATTAGTAAGTTGGAGTGATAGATCTGGTGAGGTTAGGAAAGCGATGTTTTCAAAAAGAACCATACTCATGGTTAAATTTAAAGAAGCTTGCCTACTAACCGAGGAACTTGAGTCCTTTTTGCCTAGTGCTTTTGTGTCTCTTTTGCAGGAATTCAGAGGAATTTTTCCCGAGGAGTTGCCTAAGGAGTTACCACCCTTGAGAGGCATAGAGCATAAGATTGATTTCATTCCATGAGCTCAGATTCCAAATCGACCAGCCTATCGAACCAATCCACAGGAGGCAAAAGAGATTCAAAGGCAGGTTGATGAGTTACTCGCCCAAGGGTATGTACATGAGAGTTTAAGTCCTTGCAGTGTTCCTGTCTTACTTGTACCTAAGAAAGATGGATCTTGGAGAATGTGTGTCGATTGTAGGGCTATAAATAAAATTACAATTAAGTATAGACACCCTATTCCTAGGTTGGATGACATGCTTGATGAATTATATGGTTGTAGCCTATTTACAAAAATAGATTTAAAATCTGGGTACCATCAAATTAGGATGAATGTTGGAGATGAATGGAAAACTGCTTTCAAAACTAAGCATGGTTTATATGAATTGTTGGTTATGCCCTTTGGTTTGACTAATGCACCTAGTACTTTTATGAGACTCATGAACCATGTACTGCGTGACTTTTTAGGAGATTTTGTAGTGGTTTATTTTGATGACATCCAAATATATTCTAAGACACTAGAGGATCATGTTATGCATGTTAGGTGTGTCCTAATTGCACTAAGAAAGGAAAAGCTTTATGCCAATTTAAAAAAATGTAGCTTTTGCATGGAAAAGGTTAACTTCCTACGATTTATAGTGTCTAAACATGGAGTGGAAGTTGATATTGAGAAGGTTAAAGCTATTAGGGAGTGGCCCACACCTAGGAATGCTAGTGAGATTAGGAGCTTTCATGGGCTAGCTGGTTTCTATAGGAGGTTCATTAGAGACTTCAGTTCCATAGCTGCACCACTTAATGAACTTATAAAGAAAAATGTAAAATTTGAGTGGGGAAAAGCTCAAGAACGTGCTTTCACTGATCTGAAGGATAAGTTATGTAATGCACCTTTACTTGCCTTGCCTAATTTTAAGCTAACATTTGAAATTGAGTGTGATGCCAGTGGAATAGGGATTGGAGCTGTTTTAATGCAGAATCAGAGGCCATTAATGTATTTTAGTGAGAAGCTGACTGGAGCAACCTTGAAGTATCCTACATATGACAAGGAACTTTATGCGTTGGTGAGAGCGCTGCAAACATGGCAGCATTACTTGTGGCCAAAAGAATTCGTCATTCACACAGATCATCAGAGTTTGCAACATTTGAAGGGTCAAACCAAGCTGAATAGAAGACATGCTAAATGGTTAGAATTCATCGAAACATTTCCCTATGTGATCAAGTACAAAAAAGGTAAAGAAAATGTGGTAGCTGATGCTCTATCTAGGAGGTATGTTTTGCTAAACGCACTTCATACTAAGTTACTTGGTTTCGAACACATTAAAACGTTGTATTCACAGGACACTTATTTTGCACCTATTATTGAATCTCTCATGCACAAACGAGTTGTTCCTGATTATATGATGTTTGATGGCTTCTTGTTTAGAAAGAATAAACTTTGCATTCCTACTTGTTCCATTCGTGAATTATTAGTTAAAGAAGCTCATGGGGGTGGTTTAATGGGACATTTCGGGATCGCTAAGACATATGACATGTTAAATGAACACTTTTATTGGCCTAGAATGAGACATGACATACATAAGGAGTGTGAGAGATGTATTGCATGTAAGGAAGCTAAGTCTAAGTCAAAACCACATGGGCTTTATTTACCTTTGCCAACTCCTAGTGGACCTTGGCTAGATATTTCAATGGATTTTGTTCTTGGGTTGCCTCGATCTAAGAGAGGGAGAGATAGCATTTTTGTAGTCGTTGACAGGTTTAGCAAAATGGCACACTTCATTGCATGTAATAAAACTAATGATGCTAAACATGTGGCTGACTTGTTCTTTAAAGATGTGGTTAAATTGCATGGCATTCCTAAGAGTATTGTTAGTGATAGGGATGTAAAATTTTTAGGCCATTTTTGGAGAGTCCTTTGGGGAAAACTTGGTACTAAATTAGTTTACTCCACTACATGTCATCCTCAAACTGATGGACAAACTGAAGTAGTTAATAGGACAATGGTGACTATGCTTAGGGCTATCATAGATAAAAACATCAAAACTTGGGAGGATTGTCTACCATTCATTGAATTTGCATACAATAGGGCTGCCCATAGTGTCACTAAATGTACTCCATTTGAGATTGTTTATGGGTTTAATCCTTTATCACCTATTGACTTGTTACCTTTGCCTTCTAACGAGATTGTGAATCTTCAAGCTGACAACAAGGCGACAATCATACAAGAGTTACATAAAGAGGTTAAAGAAAAAATTGAAAGGCAAAATTCCAAGGTAGCTGCGAGAGTCAACCAACATCGAAAACCTATGATATTCAAGGAGGGAGATTGGGTGTGGGTCCACCTTCGAAAGGAAAGGTTTCCACATTTACGAGATTCCAAGCTAAACCCAAGGGGGGATGGACCTTTCCAAGTGATGACGAAAGTCAATGATAATGCCTATCAAATTGACCTAAAAGGTAAATATGGTGTGAGTGCTACTTTTAATGTTTCTGACTTGACTCCTTTCGATGCAGATGAAGAATTTGATTCGAGGACGAATCCTTCAAAAGGGGGAGAAGATGATATGAACCAAGACATCATTGCTTTACCTCCAGGACCAATCACACGCTCAAGGGCTAAGCAACTACAATTGGCCTTTGATTCCCACATACAAACAATGATGAACTCAATTAAGGAAGGTCAAGGAAGGGAAACTGAACAAAAGCTCTATATATTATGTCAAATGTCACTACAAGATGAAAATAGAGTTCTTTGTTAGAATCTTTTGGGTGTTTTTATGTTTGGTCAACATTATGACTTTATTTAGGTTTATTGGTTATTTTAGAATTATTTATTTTAATTAAGTAGGCTTGAGGGTAGATTGGTCTTTTTAGCTACATAGCTAAGCAGACTAGGTTTAAAGGATAAATTAGGCGTTGTGTACAGGAGGTAGTTTTTTTTGGAATGAATTTTCTGTCTTCTTGAAGAAGGAGCCTCATCACTCTCTTTGCAATTCTTGAAACCAGGGTTGCAAGCTTGGACATTCAGGTAGGATTGATCAACTTGCTTGTGGAGTGTTCAAACCTTGAGTAGGGAACTAGTTCTCCTTACCTCTTGGTCTTTGATCATCAAGGTAATCTCTGTCTAGTCCTTCCCTTGGGATTGAAATCAAATAGATAGAGGGTTTTAACGTTGGTGAATTAAGGGTTCAATTACCCAAAGGGTTCTTAATTCCAATTCGCTAGGGTTTTCATATCATTAGGGAAGGATATTTCAACTGAAACTCCTCACCCCAATAATGCTTCACACGCTGTCCATTCACCTTGAACACTCTCCCATCTTTTTCATCCTGCAAAGTAATTGCTCCATTGGAGAAAACCTCAATCACAATAAACGGTCCTGACCATTTAGATTTTAATTTTCCAAGAAATAGTTTTAATCTAGAATTATAAAGCAAAACTTTCCGACCCTTGACAAACTCCTTAAATTTAATTTTCTTGTCATGCCACAGCTTAGTCTTTTCCTTATACATTTTCGCATTTTCGTAAGAAAATTGACGAAATTCTTCTAACTCATTAAGCTGCAGCATTCTTATTGCTCCTGCACGACTCAGATCAAAATTTAACTTTTTCAAAGCCCAAAATGTTTTATGCTCAAGCTCTAATGGTAAATGGCAAGCTTTCCCATATACTAACCTATAGGGAGACATACCTAGAGGAGTCTTATAAGTTGTCCTATACGCCCAAAGAGCCTCATCCAACCTAAAGGACCAATCCTTTCTAGATGGATGGACTACTTTCTCTAAAATAGCTTTAATTTCCCTATTACTAATTTCAGCTTGACCATTTGCTTGTGGGTGATAAGGGGTAGCTATCCTATGCTTAATCCCATACTTAGCTAAAAGCTTAGTTAAGATATTATTAACAAAATGTGTACCCTCATCACTCACTAAAGCCCTAGGTGTCCCAAACCGCGCAAAGATGTGCGATTGAAGAAACCTTGCAACTGTCTTGGCATCACTCTGATGGCATGCAATGGCCTCCACCCACTTGGACACATAATCAACTGCCAATAAGATAAAAACATTGCCATTAGAAGGAGGAAATGGCCCCATAAAGTCAATACCCCATACATCGAATAATTCAACTTCTAAAATGTAAGTAAGAGGCATTTCATCTCTAGGCCCTAAATTTCATCTCCTTTGGCAAGCATCACATTGCTTGTAGAACCAATGGGCATCCTTAAATAACGTAGGCCAGAAAAAGCCACAATGCAAAATCCTCATAGTTGTCCTCTGACCGCTGAAATGACCTCCATACGGCGAAGAGTGACATTGCTCCAGGATTTCCTTTGCTTCCGCACCTGAAACACACCTTCGAATAATACCGTCAGAGCATTGCTTATACATAAATGGCTCATCCCAATAGAAAAACTTCGCATCATGCTTAAACTTTTTCTTCTGCCTCCAATCCATGTCAATAGGGGTGACTCCCTTTACCAAAAAGTTTGCAATATCAGCATACCAAGGGACATCCCTAACTACCTTTACCTCAACAGCAAAGAGCTGTTCATTTGGAAAAGAATCGGAAATGGCAGATTGCTCCAGCAAAGATGATGACGGATCAAGACGAGATAAATGATCTGCAATGAAATTTTCTAATCCCTTCTTGTCCTTTATTTCCAAGTCGAATTCCTGCAACAGTAAAATCCAACGAGTTAGTCTAGGCTTTGCATCTTTCTTAGACATTAAATACCTTATTGCTGCATGATCCGTGAAAACCGTGACTTTGGCCCCAACCAAATATGGCCGGAACTTCTCAAAAGCGAACACCACAACTAACAACTCCTTTTCAGTAGTTGTATAGTTGACTTGTGCTTCATTTAAAACCTAACTTGCATAATATATAGGATGGATAAATTTGCCCTGCTTTTGCCCCAGCATCGCACCTACCGCAGCATCACTCGCATCACACATTACCTCGAATGGTAAATTCCAATTAGGTGCGCAAAGAATTGGTGCTGAGATTAAAGCAGCTTTTAAAGTCTCAAAAGCCTTCCTACAATCTGCATTAAAGTTAAAAACATGATCAGTGCACAACAAGTTACAAAGAGGTTTACTGATTTTGGAGAAATCCTTTATGAACCTCCTATAAAATCCAGCATGTCCTAAAAAACTCCGAATTCCCTTCACTAAATTTGGTGGCTCTAGCCTTTCAATAACCTCAACTTTTGCTCTATCAACTTGTAGACCATTTTTAGAAATTTTATGTCCTAACACTATGCCCCCCTTCACCATGAAGTGACATTTCTCCCAATTAAGAACTAGATGGGTATCCTCACATCTTTTTAACACATTTCCTAAATTATCTAAACAATTCTGAAAAGACCCTCCAAACACTGAAAAATCATCCATAAATACCTCAACAGTGGACTCAATCATATCGGAAAAAATTGCTAACATACACCGCTGAAATGTTGCTGGAGCATTGCAGAGGCCGAAAGGCATTCTCCTAAAAGCGAATGTCCCATAAGGACAGGTGAAAGTGGTTTTCTCCTGATCCTCAGGAGCAATAGTAATCTGGTTATACCCAGAATAACCATCCAAGAAACAGTAGTAGGCCTGACCAGCCAATTGATCCAACATCTGGTCGATAAATGATAGAGGAAAATGATCCTTTCGGGTAGCTTTATTACGCCTTCTGTAATCCATGCAAACCCTCCAGCTAGTTACTGTCCTGGTTGGAATCAACTCATTATCTTTATTGCTCACCACAGTGACACCTCCTTTCTTAGGAACACATTGGACAGGGCTTACCCAATTGCTATCGACAATTGGATAGATGATCCCAGCATCCAACCATTTAATTACCTCCTTCTTAACAACCTCTTTCATTGCAGGGTTAAGCCTTCTTTTTTGCTCAATACTCCTAAAGGATCCCTCCTCAAGAGTGATTTTGTGCATACAAAAAGATGGGCTAATTCCCTGAATGTCAGCCAATGTCCAACCTATAGCCTTGCGGTATTGCTGCAACAATTTTATTAAGGCCTCTTCATGCTCTGGCATTAAATCTGATGCAACAATAATGGGCAACGTCTCACTTTTCCCAAGATACACGTACTTTAGATGATCCGGTAAGGGTTTCAAATCTAAAGTAGGTGCCTCAATCAGGGATGGCTTAATTGGAGGAGCCTTCCTTTGATCTAAAGACTCAAAAACATCCTCACACCTAAACAATTCTTTTTCATTTTTTCTATCTAAAGAAGAAATTTCTAAATCCTCTAAACTAACCTCTCCATGCTTTTCTGAATGCTATCAGTCGAATCCTATATTTTTGTCTCAAGAACTGTGCTCTCCAGAATCCTGATGAAGGAGCAATCCTCCATTTCGTCTGGATATTTCATGGCTTTAAACACGTTAAATTTCACTTCCTCATTACAGACTCTCATTGTTAATTCCCCTTTTTGAACATCTATTAATGTCCTACCAGTAGCCAAAAATGGACGACCTAGAATAATTGAGACATTTTTATCAGCCTCATAGTCTAAAATAATAAAATCACAGGAAATATGAACTTATCCACTTTTACTAAAACATCCTCAATTTTACCCTCTGGATATGTGATAGACCTATCAGCTAATTGGAGTGTGACTGTGGTAGGCCTAGCTTCACCAATACCTAGCTTCCAATAGACCGAAAGAGGCATAAGGTTAATGCTTGCACCTAAATCACAGAGTGCTCTACCTAATTCTTTTCCACCTATAGACACAAGTATAGTAAATGACCCTGGTGTTGGGTTTTATGCCCTAAAACTCGTAGATAGTGAATGTAACCGTTGACCGGATATTAATGAAATAATATTGATATATTTTTCCATTAATTATTATTAGTTATTTTATATTTGTCTTCGCCTAATAATAACCCTAATCCAATAAACTAGACATCCAAGGCTGTAATATGAGTCTTGAACTATATGTAGTGACATATGGGATCATTGTTCAAGAAACAGCCTAAAGGGTCTATAGTATAGGGATAAGACTGTGTGCCTTATCCTGGTGACAATATGGATACGGCCCACTTTGTATTTGATACAAATGCTGCGATCCAACGCGTTCGTGTAGGAGACATGCGAGTGGGGGTATCCTATGCAATGAGTTTGCATAAGACCGGACCGCGAAATAGTAACCACTGGTTATAACACCGTTAACTAGTTGGTTTTCTATTTCACTAGGACGACCTAGACAACTTAGTCTTAATCCTGAGTTGATTATGGACTCCTGCTCATGAGAGATTGTCCTTTGATTTGTATGGGTGAGAGTGGCCAATACGCCGACTCAATAAGCCTACCACTTTGGGGACAAGACCGAATGGGGAGCTGGGAACATAATCGTACAAGATGGAATTCACTCCTTCCCGACTTTAAGGAAGCAGATGAGTGTTCCCTTAAGTGGTTACTCCGAGTCTTGAACAAAGGGCCCTACCCTCTCAAAGGCACGAGAGGGTTTTCTGTTTGATGGTTGGACCACAAACAGGTTGTTCATTAGAGGAGAATTGCTACTTAAGGAAATAGAGGTAACCCAAGGGTAAAACGCTAATTTGACCCAGCTGGTGTTACGGACACTCGTGAAGGACTAACTAGTCGATATTGGTCTAGATCCGTGGACACAGAAAATATGTCTGCAGCGAGAAGAGTGCAACTGTGAGTCTATAGTGGAATGTACACACAATTAACGAATATTGATTAATGTGGTTAATGAGTTTGACCAATTAATCTCACATCGTTGGAGCTTCTGATCTGCAGGTCCATTAGGTCCCACTGGTAGCTCATAAAGTAATTTGAGGCAACTAAGTAATAAAAGTAAATTGAAAATGTTCAATTTATTAAGGGAAACAAATATAATATATATTGATATATTAATATGAGAGAAATTAATATTTGAAAAGTTCAAATATAAATTTATGGAAGTTTGAAAGAGTTCAAATAATGAATTAATTAATTTAAGGCCTAAAATGTGTTTGGGCAAATTAATTAATTCTAGGCCGGGAATTAAATATGTGATATTTAATTGGTGGTTAATTAATTAAAGAATTCATTAACCGGGAATTAATCAATTATGGAAATAATTAATCACTTAAGGAAGTGATTAATCATTTATGGAAATGATCTAATCACTTATGGAAGTAATTAGTCATTTGTGGAAAAGATTAATCAATTATGGAATTGATTGATCATGATTGATTAATTAAGGAATAAGATTGAATCAATTTTGGAAAAGATTGATTTAATTGAATATTTTATTCATAGTCTCTCTTCTATAAATAGAACACTAGACCTAATTGGTCATGACATTTGACATTCTTGCTCTTTCTCAAAGACAAGACCTAGAATTCTCTCTAGCCTCCCTCTTAGAGAAAGACTCCCACAAGTCTTTTGCCTCCTAGACTTAGAGACATACCGGTGTAACCTCTGTGGTTATTGTTTCATTCAAAGAAGGAATTTCCAGCGAAGAAAATCAAAGGCGACTGCTGCGTTTTCGTTCGTGGAGCGTCGTTGGCGAAGAACAGTCAAGTCTTCAACGGAGGTTTGTAACGGTTCTTCCCTTTTTCTTTAGAAAAGCATGAAAATAAATTTAGATTTATTTTTAAGCATGTTTAAACCAATTTTCCAGCAGCTTTAAAAGGGTTTTAAAGTTTAATTGAGTTTTCGTAACGGTATTTTAATGTTAATTAATATACGGCGTAAGGTCCAATCGATGCGCTTCCGCTGCGTGGGGACTTTTATTCCCTTCACCTGGATCCTTAGCCTTGGGGTGTAGCCCATTCTTAAGAATAGCACTACACTCCTCAGTAAGAGATAAAGTTTCAAACTCACCTAATCTTTTCTTTTTAGTCAAAATATCCTTAAGAAATTTAGCATAATTAGGCATTTGCTCAATAGCTTCTACTAAAGGGATATTTATATGCAATTGCTTAAGAATCCCTAGAAACTTTTTAAATTGACCATCCTGATTCTTAGGCTTTTGCCTTTTTGGAAAAGGTAGAGGTGGTACATAAGGTGGGGGCGGCACATAAGGTGGTTCCACATCTGGAACAGAACCAGATGCTCCAGCATTTTTATTGCTGCCTCCAGCACCCTGACCAGACTCCAACTCTTTCTCAACAACAACATTATTATCACTATATTTATTTACCTCCTAGGTCTTACTAGGCTCATCTAATGGCTTACCACTCCTAAGAGTTACTGTCTTTACCTGCTTCTTACCTTCCCATCGAGGGTGTTCAGTATCCGAAGGAAGTTTCCCTTGAGGTCTTGCCTTTAGCTCATTAGCCAGCTGACCCACTTGCAATTCCAAGGCCCTCATCGAAGCTTGATTACATTGAATTGCGGCATCTGTACGAGCCATAAATTCTTTCATCATCGCTTCGAGAGAGTTTCCCGAATTTTGCTGGGGCAAAGCCTGCTTACTTTGTTGGGGCATTACCTGCGCTTTAGCAAATCCCGACTGGTTCATCTTCTGTTGCGCTTGTACGTTATTTCCTTGACCTCTCCATGAGAAGTTGGGGTGGTTGCGCCAACCTGGATTATAGAAGTTAGAATAAGGGTTGTTCCTCTGATTACCTACAAAAAACACAGAAGCTGGATTGCTGGGGCAAAACTCGTAGTTGTGGTCTTCACCACAATAGACACTTGCTTCGTCCGTGACTTGGTTCACCATTGCAGTAGGCTCAATAGCTGGTGGCTGCTGATGACTAATCATTGTCACATTCTTAAGAGCGTTAGCAATCATAGCAAGATCAGCCCTAATGGTGGACACACCATCAACTTCTAATACACTCTTAACTTTTTTATTTGTGCCTCTAACATCCGACCACTGACAACTATTAATAGATATTCTCTCTAAAATTTCATAGGCTTCATCAAAAGTTTTTGCCAAAAGGGCCCCTCCAGTCGAGGCATCTACCATACCTTGGGTTACTCCATTTAAACCATTGTAGAATGTTTCCATTTGAATACAATGAGGTAAACCATGGTGGGGACACTTTCACAAAAGCTCCTTAAACCTTTCCCAAGCCTCACTAAAAGTCTCATCTTCAAGTTGCCTAAACCCTACTATTTCACTTCTTAATTTAGCATTCCTATTAGGTGGGAAATATTTACTCAAAAAATTTTCAGCTAACTCATCCCACGTCCTAATTGTTCCTAGAGCAAAAGAATTTAACCATGCCTTTGCTCCATCTCTAAGAGAATACGGGAACAAAGTTAATCTAAGGGCATCCCTAGGCACTTCTTGAATTACAAAAGAATCACTAACTCCTAGAAAAGACTTAAGATGTAAATGAGGGTCTTCAGATGACAAACCATGGAATTGCCCCACGGTTTGCAACATCTGAAACATTACCGGTTTCATTTCAAAATTTACCGCTTGGATTTGGGGACGTGCAATTCCTGGATTCAACTCATTAAACATCGGGACAGCATATGCTCGAATGGCTCTGGTCCTATCGTTCGCTATGAGGATAGGATTCTCAGCCTGATTATTTTGCTGCTCATTTTGTTCAAACAGCGGGTATTGCTGCAACTACGGATTCTGCTGGGGGTTTGCTGGACCTTCAGGAACCTCCGGAAGACGCGGCACGTTCTCCATCTGGTTTCTGCGCTGCTCCCTCCTTCTGTTCCTAAATGTCCTTTCAATTTCTGGATCAAGCTCAAACCTTACCCCAGGCGGATCGCTCATGCACCAAAATCACACCTGCAAAAACAAAAGAAACAATCAAAAAGTTCTAGCACCAAACCACTAAAACACATACACAAAAATAAATCAGATAAAAACTTATTCAGTTCCCTAGCAACGGCGCCAAAAACTTGTTGGGTTCCTAGAGTGAGTAATAATATGATATAAAATACTCTAGAATTCCTGTGCAAGTATACACAGTCTGCAACAAGTAATATTATCAATCCGAGCCCTGAATTAGTTTCCACTCTACCTATTTTTGTGTAATTTTCTAATGGTTTCAAAGATAGTAAATGATTTGGTTTTATCGGAATTAGAAGCAAAGTAAATGACAGAACAATAAGTAAACAAATAGATAGACAGATTAAAGACAGGCGCTAGTTAGGATTTAGTGATTGCTCTAAAAGATGCTCTAGCAATATTATTGATCATGCATTTCTCGCAGTATTATTAGCGGATTCCTCCCGGAACTCCGGATCTTTTGGGATGTGTTTCAACCCCAATGAAGTACGACCGATCAAGCACTAGCCAACTGGCTATCCCTAGCTCAGTCACTGGCGTTCACCAATACACAATGATCGTAGTGTGGATAATTGCCACACACTCTCTAAATCATCCCTGAAACTAGAGAGAGCTATCCATACCGGCTGGCCAGGCGGGCATAAAATGAGAATAAGCACAACAATTAACCAAAATGCGATAGTCAATATATTATTAGAGATGAAGCACAGTAATCACATTATTCCTAACCAACACCTTAAGCTACTTAGTTCATAATAGGCATAGGAATACGAATTACAATCTGAGTATGCATGTCCATAACCACAAGTTAATAAAGAAAATAAACTCCCTAATCAGCTTGCGGAAGATGGTGTTTTTGATAATCTTCAATCTCTCTAAAATATTCGGCTTCCAAGGGAAAACATGGAATACTTTTGACTTGACGGCTACTTCCTTTTATAGAAGGATGGGAGGCTTTGAATTAGGTTTACTAGGACACGTGTAAGACTCTCCTTGATCCTTTATCACGAGAATAACTCAACAAAAGTCGGTTCATGAAGTTGGCTAACGAGCTGTGATGTGGCAGTCCTGTTCCCAGTTTTGCTGCAGCACAGAATTTGCTCCCTCCAGTCGCTCAGCAGCATAATCTGCACAAAATAATTTCCAATGCTTCCATTCTTCCAAATGGGTTAAAACATGTAATATCTATCCAAAACCAACCCTAATAAGCATAAAGGACACACAAATCCCTATATAATTGAGGCCTAAATAACTACCTTTTGGGCAGTTATCAGCAGCTCATGGATACACTCGAATCCCAGGATGGCATTGTCCACAACACATCGCCCCGGGGTAAACGCACTTTGATTCTATGAGATCAGTTGTGGCAGTATATGCTTCATGAGGTTAACCAAGGCCTTTAAAATCAGCTTATAACTCACATTACAAAGGGAGATAGGCCGAAAGTCTGCCACTCGTCGGGCCGATTTGATTTTCGGGATGAGCACAATCATAGTGTCATTAACAACACTTGGAGAACATTCATGATTCAAACCTGCTAAACAACTCTGAATGATATCTGTTGCAATTCTGGAGTGGTTAAAAATATGAGATAAATTGACTCCAAAATACTGTGCAAGTATACACAATCTAGCAGCAAGTGATAAGTATTTATCGTATCCACAGGGTCTTGAAATGTCTACCTCTATTGATTTAATTTGACTTTTTAGTGATTTCAAATGGTTGGTTAAATTGATTGGGTTTTTAAAATGCTGAAACAAAAGATATGCGGAAGCAGTAAGTGATTACGACTAGAGAAAACAGAATGAAAACAGACACAGACTAAGACTTCTGTAATTGTTATAAAGATGCTCCAGCAATTCTTTTGATCCGTCAATCTCCGGCAGTATTATCAGCGGGATCCTCCCGGAACTCGGGATTTTTTGGAATATGTTTCAAAACCAATGAAGCTCTACCGATCAAGCACTAGGCAACTGGCTATCCCTAACTCAGTCACTGGCGTTCACCAATACACAATGATCTAGCGTGAATTATCGCCACACAACTCCTAAATCATCCCTGAAACTAGGAGAAGCTATACATACCGGCTAGCTAGGCGGGCACATAATGAAAATAAAGATCAACAATAATTCAAGATGATCATGATCAAATAGAATTTCCAGATTTATAAATATAACAATCACATAATTCTTAACCTATGCCTACAAAGCAATTAGTTCATGATTGAAGACATAAAATACGTTACAATCTCGATAAGCACATCCATAAAGCGAAATAAACAAGAAGTACTAATCCTTTTCAGCAAATGGGGATGAAACGGCTGCTCCAAACCACCAAGAACATGGAAGAACTTCGTCTCCTTGAGTGGAATCGTAAATGGTCTTCTTAGATCTCCATTCCGCCGTCAATTCGGCCTCCGGTCGATTGATTCGGTCTCCAAATCGTGAATGCCTTTATCTTTGACGGCTCCTTCTTTTATAAGATGAGAATTAGGTTAAATTGGACACATGGCAGGCTCTCCTCACTCCTTTATCCCGAAAATAACTCAATAGAAGTCGGTTTGTCAACTTGGCTAATGAGCTGTGACGTGGCAGTTTTGCTCCCAGTTTTGCTGCAGCACAGAATTTGCTCCCTCCAGTCGCTCAGCAATATTGTCTGCACAAAATCACTTTCAAAGCCTCAATTCTTCCAAATGGAGTAAAACATATAATATTCATCTAAAAGCAACCCTATTAAGCACAAAAGACACACAAATCCCTATAGAATTAAGGCCTAAATAACTACCTTTCGGACAGTTATCATACCCCCAAACTTGAACTATTGCGCGTCCCGAGCAATACTAACTCACCTTCCCTTGAAAATTCAAAACATTAGTCATAGCACAAGTCAATCAAAACAGATATTCCAACAATACCTTCAACCTTTACCTGAGCATCCTGCAAAACCAAGCACTGCTGCAGCAAAAGAATTCTTTCGGTATTTAACAAATAATCACCACCTTTAACTCAATCCTAAGAACTTACCACAGCCTAGCTCTATTATCAGACATATTTAAACACTTTTTAAGGGGTTTATATTTTTATGTTCTTCAGACTTAAAGCAGCCCTATAGTCATAAGCTCTTAAGCATGAGATGACCCACTTTATGGTGCAGTATACCCTTGCCTCAAACTTATCACCAATTAGGCTAAATACTCATTGTTAAACCCAAAAATCCTTAGTTATTCTATCTCTTGCTTCTCAGAATGGCGACATTTTATGATGAAGCTCACCTAAGCCCTGGGAGACAGAAAACTGCTAGGTTATCATTCATCCTTCAAAACTTTTGCTCTATGAATTTTCTCAGCAAAATTTTCAACAATCAACTTTTTTCAGCAAATAATTTTTCTCATTTTTCCAATATTTTCTAGGTCATCTTTTGACGCGAAGACAAACTGTGGGTATCAAAAATGTCCCCGGTTACTCAACAACCTAGCAAATTTTTAAATGAAGGAGAAGAATGCTCGAGCAAAACAATTGGAGTAGCAAAAAGTCCCCATAACTTAAATTATTCATTGTCCTCAATGAATTAGCAACATGATAAATATACCCCCAAACTTAATTTTTTCTATCTGAATTTTAAACTAAGCGTGGGACTAAGATTAAGCTTAAGGTGGATCAAATAAGACAATGCTACCTCAGAACTTTTGCTGCAGTCATGACCAGGCTAGAAGGAATGCTCAAGCAAAAGGTTTCTGGAGATCAGAACATCTTGGTCTAATTAAGCTAACTGGTCCATGCTTCAAAAATTCAGAAGAAAATTAAGTTAGATACTCAGATATGCCAAATAAAAAAGTATTTGATTTCATTAAAGATCAAGATCACAGATCAACATAATCATGTCAGAGATAGATTTTAAACCAGCAGATAAAAACAGAACATAACATAAGCAAAAAGAACAAAACACATGCAAGGCGAGCACAAAAAATCATTCATCAAAATATTTGCTCGCAGAAACTAAAACTTCCCTTTAATTTTTCATCATGTTCAGGCTCTGGGTTTTCTTCTTCCTCTCAAATGATGGGTGGAGATGGAATGCATGGGTTTATAAGATCATCAAGAAAAATTGGGAAGGCTTGTTACAACTTAGACAAATTTGCTTGCATAGCCCTCCGTAGTGCGGTGTCCCTTCAACGATCATAGCTCTAGTAGGTTTGAAGTTGTCTCTCAGTGAATTGTAGCCTACTGAGAACCATCTCAAGTTGCTCCAGCATTCTATGGACACCGCACAGCAAACCATCCTGGCGCGCACACCTCTCTAAAGTCTACCAGTGCCAATAATCCCCTTGTCAAACAACTTTATTTCACTGTAACTCTCTGGGACTCTTGACCTTCAAGTGCACTCGATCACAGGGGATAGTGGAGGCGTACGTTGTAGCCAATAATCTCTGCTTGACAAAGCTGAGCCAAGTGTTAGCCTCACACTTCAGGTATGTTGACTGGAATGTTCTTGCCCTCATCTTAGACAACCTCCACTGGACATTCAGTTGCTCGTTTGAGGAAGCAACTAATATTTCATTGAAAACAGCGTGGGGGAAGTCTTGCAAATTAAATAAAGAATTAATCACCCCAGGGCTCTAGTCGACAACCAACTCTTCAAACAATAACCAATAATCCTTCATTTTCATCGATGTTGGCGTAGAATTCCCATTCTAGTCGATCAACAGTGGGATCCGGCTTTGCGCACAACTGTTTCCAACCGTTATTAGTGATGCTTGCTCAAAGAAAATGTGGGAGCTCTTTGCCATCATCGAAGCCGCGCTCCATTAGAACATTTCGCTTCAGGATTTCTGGATATTTTTTATTGCCTCTCCATGGATAAATCTCTCGTACCAAAATCTTTCATTAAGCTCAACTTCTTCATCTCAGTTCCATCTCAGTCTCAACAGTCTCAACATTTTTTCCTTGCTCGTGTTTTTTTTTCCTTACAATAATAACACACACAGAAAGAAAAAAAAATCACATTAGTAGTAATAAAAGATGAGAGTGAAAAACGTACCTGATGGGATTGTATAAATAGGGCACTAACTCAAAGATCTTCAACAAATAATTAGCCCCTAATTATCTCTTAATTAATTTAAGTTACCGTTTTAACTTCATGGATTCATAGAAAATTTTTATCATCTATCAAACGGTAAGATCTTCTATTTACTATTTTCCCTTTGTGTGCAACAACCATAACGCCATCTTCCTGTAAGGGACTACCGGACACACACATATCTCCACAATGGTATGATATTGTCCACTTTGGGCATAAACCCTCATGGCTTTGCTTTTGGATCACCCCAAAAGGCCTCATACCAATGGAGATACTTGTCCTCCCTTATATACCCATGATCATCCCCTTATCTAGCCGATGTGGGACTTTGGACGCACTCCCAACAATCCTCCCCTCGAACAAAGTACCACCGAGCCTCCCCTCAAATAAGTCATCTATCCGTCCAACTCTCTAGGCTTCACCGCTTTACCGAGAGTTCTTGCTCTTATCTAGGACGACTCCTCTTCTCCGGAGTATACCCGCCCACCCAGAGCTCAACCACGGACCTCCACCATGACTATTAAGGCTCACAACTTCTTTGTTCGGAACCCGAGGATTCCACCCAACATGGCTACTCCCGGGGCATGGCTCTGATACCACTTGTAGGATTGGAATTCCTAATTCCGTTACAGCGGAAGCAATTGGACCGATTCGCAATTTAATTTCGTTCTACAAAATATCGGTACATTGGCAATTACGAATTCATAATTCTACAAAATTAAGGTTAAGCCAACTCACCGTCGTCTGACGACTCTGAATTCTTCAAGAACGCCTTCTTGAATGCCAGGGACCAAAATTGAAATCTTGGGACACCACCACAAGATTGCCCTGCTATCCTCTGAGTTTGGGAACTCAGTTGTGGGACTGAATTCTTGATTGGGAATAACGAAGAAAAAAAGAAAAAAAAAATCTTCTCTGTATTCTGTATTGAGAGAGAATGAGAGATTTTCTTTTCACTTGAGAGAGATGTGTCAATCAGAGAGTAAAATCGCAGGAAAAATAAAGAGATCTTTTTAGACCCCTCCTACGTGTGTCATATATCAGGGAGAGCAACCACACGACGCCATGTGTATGGTTATAACCATATTAATTAATTAATTCAAAACAATTCAAATTAATTAATTAAATAAATGCTAATTAACTAATCACATTAATTAATTAAGCATATGTGCATTTAAATCATATTCAAATGCAATGCCCTCACATAATATATAGTTTTAATTAAACTTAATTAAATCTCATCTAATTAAATTAATTAAACTACACAATTAATTAATTCATAATTAATTAATTCTTTGATCAATTGAATATCACATATTTAATTAATCAAACATTTGAATCATATTCAAATGTGCAACTCTCTTATATTATAGTTTAATTAAATCACATTTAATTAGACTAATTGAATAATTAATTAATTCGCAATTAATTAATTTATTCACTAATTAAATATCACATATTTAATTAGTTATAAATTTGAACTCTTTCAAATATATAATTCTCTCAATTTAATAAAGTTTAATCATAAATTAAACTTTATATTATAATGTATCAACATACATTATATTAATTGTACTTCATACAATTAACTTGATTCCCAAATTGAATTTGAACAATTCAAATTCTTTTCAATATAAATTGTTCCCAATTACTCTTTACGAGCTAGCAGGGGGACCTAATGGACCTACAGATCAGAAGCTCCAATGATATGAGGTTAACTGACTAAACTCATTAATCGAGTTAACCAATATTCATTAACTGTGGGTCACTCCACTAAAGACCCACAGTTGCACTCTTCTCACTGTAGAATATTTCTGTGTCCACGGATATTGACCAATAACAGTAAGTCAATCCTTCACGAGTGTTCGTAACTACAGCTGGGTCAAATTCCCGTTTTACCCCTGTGTTACCTCTGGCTCCTTAAGTACCAGTGCTCCTCTAATGAACAACCTGTTTATGGTCCAACCAGTAAACAGAAAGTCCCTCTCGGGCCAATGAGAGGGCGGGATCCCTTTGTTCAAGACCCGGAGTCACCACTTAAGGGAACACTCATCTACTTCTCCTAGAAGCGGGAAGGAGTGAATTCCATCTTGTGTTGTCATGTCCCCATCCCCTCACTCGGTCTTGTCCCCAAGAAGGTAGGCTTGTTGAGTCGGCGTGCAGGCCACTCTCACCCGTACTAATCAAAGGACAATCCCTCATGAGAAGGAGTTCATGACACACTCAGGATTAAGACTGAGTTACCTAGGTCATCCTATTGAAACAGTAACCTAACTAGTTAACGGTGTTACATCTAGTGGTTTACTATTTCGTGGTCCGGTCTTATGCAAACTCATTGCATAGGATACCCCCGCTCGCATGTCTCCTACATGGACGTCTTGGATCATTACGTCTATATCGAATACAAAGCGGGCCATATCACATAGTGTTACCAAGATAAGGTACCCAACCTTATCATTGTACTATAGACCTTTTAGGTTGTTACTTGAACACTGATCCCCGTATGTCCCCACATACTAGTTCAAGTTACATATCAACAACCTTGGATCTTAGTTTATTGGATTTGGGTTATATTGTGCAATTTTAGACTTAAAATGACAATAACATTTTATTGCATAAACCTCAATAACACTTTATTGATACAAGTGTATAATTCATTAACACTCACTATCTACGAGTTTTAGGACATAAAACCCAACACTTCCTTCTGCTCAACACATGACATCTTTGTTAATTAACTGCATGCCCACTTTATTATCCTGCTAACAACAATAAAATCTCAATGATAAAATTAGAATCTTATCTCAAAAAAATCTTTATCGAATAAAATCTCTGATCTTCTCAACAAAACAATGAAATCAAATCTTTTTAAAAAAAAAAATAACATCCACTAGATATATTATTTTAAATCTGGAAAAATCTTCTGAAAAATCCTTCAAAATCAAATATAAACTAACCTAACAAAAAAAATAAATAATAAATAATAAATAAATAAATCAAATCAGAATCAGAATCAGAATCATATCAAATCAAAACAGACAATAAATCAAAATTAACACAAAAAAACGAGATCAAATAATGGGAGCTTCTGATTAGAATGCTGAAATTTTGCTCCCTCAAAATCTATGCTCCCTAGATCTGCCAGCAACTTCAAAGAAGAATACTTCATAATTAAATCAAGAAGATATATTATTAAAAATCTAATCTAAACTGAAATTAAAAATTCAAACTAAAATTAAATCTAAACAGAAATCAATTTTACTTTAGACTCACAACCATCATCAACACATTGTCTAACCATAGATGCATCATTTGATAAATAAAACTTTACCTCATGGAAAAATTCTTTCATTTGTTCTTTTGATAAACCAGGAGGCAAATTTCCAAAATCAAGGTCATTGGAAAAGTCATCATACCAAGGTGTTTTCACTGCCTTAATATGAGCTACAGTAAGTAACTGCTCATCAATGAAGGATTTCCTAATCTCGGGTTGCTGGAGCAATGTCAATGAATTACAAGGTTCAATAGGCTTGGATTTCTCATCTATTGGCTCTAAGGATTCAAAATTCTGTCATACGCATGCTCCAATCCACCTATTTCCAAATCCTCAATTTGGATTTCTCAAAATTTTTGAGTATGGTACTCAATCAATTCCTTCTCAAAGTGGTCCTCAACAAACTCATCCAACACCTGAATGCACGAGCAATCCTCAAGATCATTAGGATATTTTATTGCATCAAACATATTAAACTTCACCTTTTGGTCATGCACCTTCATTGTAAGCTCCCCCTTGTTGGACATCCATCAATGATCTACCAGTTGCCAAAAATGGACTACCATCTTGGTTCTTAGACTTCTGCCTTTGTGGAAAAGGTAAGGGTGGGTCATAGGGTGGGGGAGGTACATAAGATGGGGGTTCTACATCTGGAACAGAACTAATTGCTCCAGCATCTTTGTTGCTGCCACCATCATATTGACCAGACCTCAATTCTTTTTCGACAACATTACTATCACTACTATTTTCTACTTCCTGGGGTTTACTAGGCTCTTTTCTATCTTCTAGTGGCTTATCACTCCCTAAAGTCATTGTCTGCACCTGCTTCTTACCTTCCCTTATAGGGTGTTCAATATCTAAAGGAATGTTCCCTTGAGGTCGTGCCTTCAGCTCATTAGCTAGTTGACCCACTTGCAACTCTAGGGCTCTCAATGAAGCTTGCTGACTTAGGATTATGACATCATTACGAGCCATATAATCCTTCATCATTGACTCCAGAGAATTACACGAATTTTGCTGGGGCAAAGCCTGCTTATTTTGCTGGGGCAATTCCTGTGATTTAGCAAATCCGGACTGGTTCACCGCCTTTTGCTTTGCTTGGGGGACTTGCGAATTGCTTCCTTGCCCTCCCCACGCAAACTTGGGGTGGTTGCGCCAACCTGGATTATAAAAGTTAGAATAAAGGTTATTCCTTTGATTACCTGCAAAAAACACAGAAGCTGGATTGTTAGGACAAAACTCATAATTATGCTCTTCACCAGATTAAACACATGATTCTTCTGTAACTTGGTTTACCACTGGCGGCTGCTGGACATGACTAACCACTGTTACATTTTTAAGAGTGTTAGCCAATTCTACAATATCGGCCCTAATGGTAGACACACCATCAACTTCTAACACACTCTTAACTTTTTTATTAGAGCCTCTAACATATGTCCATTGACAACTGTAGGTTGATATTCTCTCTAAAATCTCATAAGCTTCATTAAAAGATTTTTCCAAAAGAGCCCCTCCTGCAGAAGCATCCACCATACACTGGGTTGCTATGTTTAACCCATTGTAAAATATTTCCATTTGAATACAATATGGCAAACAGTGGTGGGGACACTTTCGCAAAAGCTCTTTAAACCTTTCCCAAGCCTCACTAAAAGTTTCTTCCTCATTCTGCCTAAATCTCACTATTTCACTCCTTAACTTGACACTCCTAATTGGTGGAAAATACTTACTAAGAAATTTCTCTACTAGCTCATTCCATGTACTTATCGATGCTGGAGCAAAAGAATTCAACCACGCTTTTGCTCCATCTCTAAGAGAATAAGGGAATAGGGTTAATCTAAGGGCATCTCTCGACACTCCCTGGAAAACAAATGAATCACTAACTCCTAGAAAAGACTTAAGATGTAAATGGGGGTCCTCGGATGGTAAACCATGGAATTGGCCAACCATCTCTAACATGTGAAACATGACCGGTTTCAATTCAAAATTCGATGCCTCAATAACTGGACACACTACCACTGGATTTAACTCGTCAATAATTGGAAAAACATACGCTCTAATGACTTTGTCCCTATCATTTGCTACAAGGATAGGATACTTAGCCTGATTATTTTGCTGTCCATTTTGCTCCAGCGGCGGATTTTGCTGCATCGCACAGTTCCTCTTTGAGATTCACTTGATTTTTTTTTTTTTTTGAAAATCTAATCTGAAGGGGATCGCTCACACACCAAAGTCACACCTACAAAAGAAAAAGAAACAGTCAAAAAGTTCACGCACCAAATCACCAAAAATATTTAAAAAAAAATCAATCAAATAAAACAATTTCAAGTCCCCGGCAACGGCGCCAAAAACTTGTTGCAATTCTGGAGTGGTTAAAAATATGAGATAAATTGACTCCAAAATATTGTGCAAGTATACACAATCTAGCAGCAAGTGATAAGTATTTATCGTATCCACAGGGTCTTGAAATGTCTACCTCTATTGATTTAATTTGCCTTTTTAGTGATTTCAAATGGTTGGTTAAATTGATTGGGTTTTTAAAATGCTGAAACAAAAGATATGCGGAAGCAGTAAGTGATTACGACTAGAGAAAACAGAATGAAAACAGACACAGACTAAGACTTCTGTAATTGTTATAAAGATGCTCCAGCAATTCTTTTGATCCGTCAATCTCCTGCAGTATTATCAGCGGGATACACCCGGAACTCCGGATTTTTTGGAATATGTTTCAAAACCAATGAAGCTCTACCGATCAAGCACTAGGCAACTGGCTATCCCTAACTCAGTCACTGGCGTTCACCAATACACAATGATCTAGCGTGAATTATCGCCACACAACTCCTAAATCATCCCTGAAACTAGGAGAAGCTACACATACCGACTAGCTAGGCGGGCACATAATGAAAATAAAGATCAACAATAATTCAAGATGATCATGATCAAATAGAATTTCCAGATTTATAAATATAACAATCACATAATTCTTAACCTATGCCTACAAAGCAATTAGTTCATGATTGAAGACATAAAATATGTTACAATCTCGATAAGCACATTCATAAAGCGAAATAAACAAGAAGTACTAATCCTTTTCAGCAAATGGGGATGAAACGGCTGCTCCAAACCACCAAGAACATGGAAGAACTTCGTCTCCTTGAGTGGAATCGCAAATGGTCTTCTTAGATCTCCATTCCGCCGTCAATTCGGCCTCCGGCCGATTGATTCGGTCTCCAAATCGTGAATGCCTTTATCTTTGACGGCTCCTCCTTTTATAAGATGAGAATTAGGTTAAATTGGACACATGGCAGGCTCTCCTCACTCCTTTATCCCGAAAATAACTCAATAGAAGTCGGTTTGTCAACTTGGCTAACGAGCTGTGACGTGGCAGTTTTGCTCCCAGTTTTGCTGCAGCACAGAATTTTCTCCCTCCAGTCGCTCAGCAATATTTTCTGCACAAAATCACTTTCAAAGCCTCCATTCTTCCAAATGGAGTAAAACATATAATATTCATCTAAAAGCAACCATATTAAGCACAAAAGACACACAAATCCCTATAGAATTAATTCTATAGGTAGTCCTCTCATGGCTGCCTAACTGATAACTGTCCGAAAGGTAGTCCTCTCAACCCTATCAAACGCGGAAGAAAATAAAATATGAACTCAAGTCCTCTCATGGCTGCCTAACTAATTTTCATCAATCACCTTTCATCTGCCCTTGCCTTTACCTGAAAAAAAAATATTTTTGAAAAGAATGAGTATTTTAAAATACTCAGTAAGTAACCCTACTATTGAGGTTGGGTCACGCTTTAAAAACATTTTTTTAAAAACAACAATAAATATAATTTTGGTGGCTTTAAACTTTATTTTTAAGCTTAGGATATAATCAATTTCATGCATATCCTAAAACACATCAATTTCATGTGTACTTCTAATGAGAGAGAATATGCATCACTTTCATACATATTCTAGACACATCAATTTCATATGTCTCCTACAGAGGCCGTCAATTTCACGAAACCTCGAGGGCGTCAATTTCACAACCCTCGACTTAGGTACATCAATTTCATGTCCCTAAGCTCTGTGTAGGCATCTCTGAGCGTACATCAATTTCATGTACACTAAATTACACTTATAAATAATTTCAACTAATTCCTTTAATGGAATTTTAAGAGACCACCAACTCAGCTATTTTAAACTTTAACAAATACGAACAACAATAATAATCTTCATGCTTTTCATAAACTCACGCATAATTGAAATATGCTAACTTTCAAATCTCATGCTTTCAATAATTTTCGTAAACGCACGCTCAATTAAAATAACAAATTTTCATACGATTCGCATGCTTTTAAGGATAATTAAAAATTTCAAGAATAACGCATAAACACGAGAATTTTAGAAAACGTTAAACACTCGCACCCAATTAAAAAGGGTTCAATAGTAAGTTCACTTACCCGGCTTAAATATTATCAATCTAGAATCCCAACTAGCTCAAGCAACCCGCTCTCGATCTCAACCAAACGATTGCCCAAAACTAACTTCAAGGTTGTAGGTCCAACTTTAATTCGTTCTAAGATTTCACGAGTTCGGCTCCAATCACTTGAGATAACAAAGATCCAAGGACTAAAATTAATGGGCATTCTTGATTAAGCAGTAAATTAGCCAAAACTCTCTAAAACTCACTTACCCAAGATTGAGGAAGTTGGAAAATTGCTCCAAACACTAAAACTCTTAGACCCACTACTCCAACTCGCCGATAACGCCAAGAACTAGTTGAACGGGTTTCAAAAAAATCAGTGGGTATTCATTTAAACTTATTATTCAACCAAGAAACAACTTCTAAACACTTACCCACTACGCGTAACGCTTGAAAAACAACCACTGATCGAGACCCACGTTGTACCTCACGGTTTACTGCGCAAAACGAACAGAACCGCCGACCAATCGTCGCCCACGAACTGTTACCCACGTCGGGAAGACCGGTCGTCGCGACCTGTTGCTGAAGACCCACGCGCAGCAACCCCCACAGCGAAGTCCCGCCTGAACCGCGAAGAAAACGCTGCTGCATTGAGCTTGAAGGTTGCGGCTGGAATCGCGAGCGTCGCCGCGTGCACTACTGGCCAGAAGAAAGGTCGTCGGAGATGAAAACTTCTGTGATTTTTGGCTGAGAAGAAGAATCAAGGACTGCTGTTGGCTAAAAATCTGAATGAAAGGGGAGACTCACGGCTGGAAAACGTGAAGGAGAGTGAGAGAAGGGAAAGATGGGCTACCTAGGGTTGCTCGCAGCCTTTTTTAAAAGGCTTGGGCTTGACTAAACCATCAATTTATTTACGATATTGCCACTCCAGCCCAAATACTCAAAATTTCACCATTCTTTTCAATTCTTCTAATTTCCCACCAATTCCAAATTAACCCAAATTAACTCCAAACTAATAAAATTTGAGATTTAACTCAAATTACGGGCGTTACAATCTTCCCTCCTTAAGAACTTTCGTCCTCGAAAGTTGTTGGTCCTAGAAAAACTCTAAACCCTTGATTCTCATCCCTTTTAAATACAACTGTGCCCATCATCTTTCAATCGATAAATAGTCGCATGGATATATCATTTTTCTTAACGAATAAAGTTGGCGGATCTCATGGCAAAAACACAAGGGTGCTAGAACATTTAACTCTTGCTTTTATGACTTGGCCTTTGTCAGCTTTGAGATGGTCACTCTATAAATCCTTGGGAGTGAGCGAGGTCCTCGCCTCAAACTCCATGTTGAAATATATATATACCCCGGTTGAGTAGTAGTCTTGAAAGGTCCAACTTGTGGTGCCTAAATTTAGCTCAATCTCTTCGTTTACTCCAAGCTAGCCTTATTTTCTCCTTTCAACCAAGATAATGCCTTTATTAGCTTCCCGTACTAATCTGATCCCAAGATCATATTCTCACAAACTTGCTAACGAGATCAACAATCTATCACTTCACCAATAAATCCTCCAAGTTTAACTTCAATTGCTTTCTAACAATTATTGATAATAATCAACTTCATTTAAAAGCTTCTTTCCTCTAGCTCCTGGTACATTTAAGACAAAAGCTTCTCTAAGCACGCTTTCACTATTTTGCTTGTTCTTGCCTAATCCTTTTCTTTGAGAGGAACTTCTTGTACTAAATTTGAATTTCATAACCAAAGTCGCATACCATTTCTTACAACCAACATACACACCAAGGTTCTCAGCTCCAAATAGTCACAAAATTTCTTCAACAATCCTAAAGACTCTTGAATTTCAGCCAAATCAATAGGGATCGAGCTATACACATGTACTTGGAGTCTCACTATCGATTGCTCTTGTCTTGCAAAAATATCAATGCTTCCCATAAACACAACTTACTTTTTTTTTTTCTAAGTCTCTCCCAAACTGGGCCTATTTAATAATCTAGCCGAAAATTAAAAGACATGGGTAGAAACACATCTCAAGAGAAATAATTACATAAACATATAATCATGTAAAACATAATCTTTTAATTTACAAGGGCATACTTGGCGATGATGAGAATCTTGTTATTTAGCCATGAGGACACATAAGCTTACAATGTAAGCAGTCTACAGAACCATTAACTGGGCTCTGATACCATCTGTAACGCCCCAAGCCCAAGATTCGAAACCCGGCTTCGACCCTTAACGGCCCCGACATTCCCCTACGACCTGGCCACGCTACCATACTTGTCTGATACTACTTCTAAGATTGAAGGTTGTCCCCACAAACCAACACGGGGTCCTTTTAGCATGCTTTGTCCTCACTCACCTGCTTCTTAGAAAAATTCCCAGGAGGTCACCCAACATAGAACTTCTCCAAGCCAAGCACGCTTAACTTCAAAGTTCCTATGATTGAGCCACCGAAAAGGAAGGTGCACCTTGTTGGTATAGGTAGTATCTATCAATTCTTTTAAGCTTATCTTGAACATACTTTCATGTCCTCAAGATCCCTCTCATTCGGATGTGGCCTCGGTTCATTCATGTACCCTTCTTAACTCGGGTGTTACAATTCCAGAATATCACACTCATGATCCCTGACGGGGCTGGGATCCTGCTGCCGCCAACATAGTCACCCCAAATACACCTCGCACCTCCCCCTCATTGTCCCCCCCTTTCGATTTCTTTCCCCCAACTCCACCCCCTCCACACCCTCCACCTTCCTCTTACCACTAACAGCTCCCGAAGAAACATCTCGATTGGTCACATCGGACAAGATATCCATTGCCCTCCTCTTTCAACTCCTACTTACACTCCCCTTCCCCCCATCTCCACCCCCTTGCCTTGCCCCACAGAGTCCACCAGCATCCCATCATCCCCTCCCTCAGTGACCCCACTCTCAGCCGTGACACTCTCCACCTTCTGCTTCCCTTTCGCCTTGTCAGCCAACCCCTCCCCACTTATCACTACACCTATGCTATCCCCCTCCTTACTACCCCTCCCTCCATGCTCTCTTTGCTCAATAATCTGAACTTCCACAACCTCCCCTGAGACACCAACACTCTCCTTCCCGACCTTCTCAGGCTTAGTAGCATGGAGCACCTGACCCTCAGGAGAAAGCTTTGTAGTCTCAAGTTTCCGACCCGCTACACTGTCCACCCCTCCCTTCTGAACCCGTCGCCCAGACTCACCCAAACCCACCCCTGCTCTCAACCAATCACCATACTGCTCACCCTGCTGCTCCCCTGTGCCTTCACCAACAACCCCGCACTCCCTTCTCGAATGCCCCAAACAACCACACTCATAACAGAAATCTGGTAGTCGTTCGTATAGAACCGGGCACCGGAACTCCTTGCCCTCTTCATCCTGCAAACGAAACCCCCTCCTGAGTGGACGATCCATCCTTAAAAGAACCCTTATCCGAAGAATCAGCCCCGTCCTGTCACCATCCCGTGGACCGCCCACTTCCTTCACTTTTCCAATTTTACCACCTAACTGCTAGGCCATCTATCTCGTCTGCCACCACATAGGTACATTATGAATCTGAACCCAAAAGGCACAGTCGTTAAATTCCATATCCAGTACCGATCTGACAAAACTCGGCTCCTTCAGAATTACCAGAGAACGATCAAAAGCCCACAGACCCGTAGACATAACTCGCAGCTTCTCCCCTTTGGAACGGAACTGGATAGCGAATAAGTTTTCCCCTGCAGATTCTATACGTGTTGCCCCATGTGCTCTCCATGCTGCCCTCATAACATTCCAAAAAGCTTCCACATTCACACCCTATGAGGAAAAAAACTTTCCCTATCGCACACAAATCTAGCGAGCCTATCGACAGATCCGACGTCCCCTCCCCCGACCGCACCATCTCTACTTCCTCATCCGTCAACCTCCAAGAATTCCACCGGCAGACTAGATCCTCCATTCCCACCTACTATTAACTACTCTCCAAGCCCACACCTCTAGCACACTATTTGCTCACACCACCCGAACAAACACAATCCTACTATTCGATGCAAATACAGACACACTCAGGTCACTATAACCCAACACTCACCACCAAGCCAAACACAGACCTACCTACTGATGCAAACACAAACACAATCAAGACAATACAACCCCGGAGCAAAAACAGTTCTACCAACAGATGCAAACACAAACGCAATCAGAACAATGTAACCCAACACACACCACCGAAGCAAACACAATCCAAACTAACAGATGCAAACACAAACCCAACCAGATCCCCACAATCAAGCAACCAAATGGGAGCAGATCTCAATCATCGTTCACACAGCCGCCCAAAACCCGTCAACAAACCACATTGACCCCACTCACTTCACGAAGACCCCCCCCCCAAATCTAATCAGTCCCAAAGCAGCCACAACCCCAGAGGCCACGCCGACTGTCAATCCACCGCCAGCCGCAGCTCTTGGTTGCCGTCTCCCAGACCCAAACAGCAAACCCCAACACCACCTTTCTCACCGCAAACCCAGAACCGATACATTAGCTCAGCCTCACCGACGAAGCCCTGCAACACCACCTCTACCGAAACTAACAAAACCCCTCTCTACTCTGCCTCGCCTCACCGCACAACCAGATCGAAACGCTACTTACCTCCATCGCCCGCGCACAAGAGAAGCCGCACAAACAGCGCACTGCCCCAACCGCCCCAATCAGAACACGTACCCACTCACGTCGTCGTCCCGTCGCTGTCACAGCCCAGCCGCGTCGTCACCCCTCCGATACCCAAAGCTCGTCGGAACCCTAGAACCCCAAAACGAGGAAAACCCTCATGTCGAGGGGAGGCTCTCAAATTGAGAGAAAAATAGTTGATGTTGATTTTTTTCCCTTTGATGAAATGGAAGGGACAAACTATGTGCATGGTTCTAAACTAATGTACTCATGGATTTATTCTATCATGGTGATTGCTTTTTAGGTTTGGTCGTTGTATTTTGGTCATTTATTAGTTTTCAAACTCAATAAATATACCTCAAGTTTACATTTTGGTCCCTCCATCAGCTTTTCATTTCATTACTAACAGAAAGCTGACGTGACATTTTATTTTTTATTGAAAAATATTTTTTTAAAAATTACTTTTAAGTATTTCGTGTATTAATTTAAAAAGCAATTTTAATCATCTTTTTTTTCCCTTTCTTCTTTCTCCCTCCCCTTCCATGGCTGCCCACCGCCGTCTCTATCACCGTTCACCATCCATTGCAGTTTGTTTTCATTCTCTTTTCTTGCTTTCCTTATTCTCTTCTTTTTCTCTCTTTTCACTCCTCTCCTTTCTCCCTTTCTTTTCCATATTTAAAAAAAATATATAGAAGGAGATTACTCGGTTTATTCAATCTAAAACAAAGGAAAAATTCACTTTGTTTTACTTTTTTTTTTTAAGTATGGGGAAGAAGGAGAGAAAGGTGGAACGAGGGAAAGGGAAAGAGAAGAATAAGGAAATGAAGGGAATGAAGAAGGTAAGAAAATGGAGTTGTGGTGGAAGAAGAAGCAAAATAATCATAATAATAATAATAACAAATATATTTTTATTTTTTTATTATTTTTTAATAAGGAAAATGTGTCCCCCAACATTTGGTTTAGTAATTAACGAAAAAATTGACGAAGGACCAAAATGAAACCTAATACAAATGTAAAATTGTTGAGTTGAACATAGACCTAAGTACAATTTAAACCAAACCTCAACTACAAAAAATGTAATTTGTTATAGGCAATTTTGGACCACCCCGATGTACAAGGAGCTGACAAGGACAACCGGAGAGAAATCGGGTTGGGAGATGGACCAAAGAGGCGAAACCAGCAAGTGGGACGGGCCAAGACCGAAGGGCTCGGGCTTTTGGCCCGACCCCCTGCTCGGCCTCGACCATGGGCCGAGGCCGACCCTCGGCCCGCTCCCGCAGGCCAAGCCCATTCGGCTCCGCTTGGTCCCCACCGCCTTTGGCCGCCTCGGTTCAGCCTGGTTTGTCCCGAAATGCCTCCGAATCCCTAAAAACCCAGGAGGATGAGCAGGTATTTATACCCCTCTTCGCCACTGAAGAAGGGGACCTGAACTCTCTACTCTCTTCTCTTACTCTCTAGCCCTCCTGCTTCTGTTTTCTGACTTAAGCATCGGAGTCGGTGTGGCTAGCACCACACCGGTGTGCAGGTTTTCCGTCATGCAGGCCACGTCTTCCCCCCTCATCTACAAATTTACCGTCGGTGGCACGTGAAGGTCAGGTGAGTTCCCTCTGACCAAAATCGACCATCAACATAATTTATTATGATTATTATGTGTGTCCAATTTTGATTAATTATTAAAGGAATTACTATTTCACACAAAACATTAAAATTCAATAATGAAGTCATTATTGCATCTTAAAGTATATTTGATTAATTAACTTATAATTATCCTAGGCTTTAATTTAATGAATCGTGAATATAAAAATTTTAAAGTATGTCTTTGTATAACTGCAACTCATTGTCTTCTCAAAAAAAAAAAAAAAAAATTGCAACTCATTGTTATTGTCACACAACAGTACCATGATGTGGTTATTAGATTTCCCAACATGGTTATTGTCTTTAGGTAATGTTGCCATTGCAAGTGTACTGACATTTTGTCACTGTTCTAATTAATGAAATTTTATCTCCTTTCAAAAATAAATAAAATAAAATAAAATAAACTGCAACTCATTGTTATTTGCTAAAGTGAGCATAGTTGAATAGCTGAGCGGTAATTGGTATGTATCATTGACCAAGAGGTCGGAGGTTTGAATCTCCCACCCCTAATTGTTGTTGAACTCAGAAAAAAAAAAAGAAAACTAATAGTTATTTATTGTTTTGTAATGAGTTGCTATAGAAAATAGATCTAATCATATGGAAAATAAATTTATTAAAACCAACAAGAGCACAATTTGACTGATATAAAACTCTTAAATCAAGAGGTCAGAGGATCGAGTCCCCATGTAAAAATATATATATATATATATATATATATATATATATATATATATATATATCTATTAAAATGGTTATTATATTCTATTGTTCACGCCCTACATTAAAACAATCTTAACATGAATTGATGGTAAGAATTTGAATGAAAAACTTAATACATAAACGATCAAATTAAAAATTTGAAAGAGAAATTGAAAATTGTGCATGCATTACAGAATAAATTATATATTTAGTATTTATTTTTATTTTTATTAGTTCAACAACATTTGGGGTGGGGGATTCGAACATCTGACCTTTTGGTCGAGGGTACATGCCAATTATTGTTGAGCTATGTGACAACATTTGTTTAGTTTGGTCAAATAACTCAGTTTTAAAGTAAATATCGATATAACGTCAAAGTTTAGTTTAGGTGTTAGATTGGAGATTTATATTATTATTGTTGATGGTCAAATTTGGTCAGAGGAACTCACCTAACCTTCACGTGCCACCAACGGTAAATTTGTATGAGAGGGGGAAGACGTGGCATGCAAGACAGTAAACCTGCACACCGGTGTGGTGCCTGCCACACCGCCTCCGATGCTTAAGTCAACAAGCAGAACGATGGGAAGCAAGAAAGTAAGAGCAATAGGAGAGTTAGAGAATCGAGTTCAGGTCCCATTTTTCAATGGCGAAGAGAGGTTTAAATACATTTTCATGCTCCTAGGGTTTTTAGGAATTCGGAGGCGTTTCGGGACGAACCAGGTGGAACCGGGGCGGCAAAAGGCAGCAGGGACCAAATGGAGTCGGACGAGCTCAGCTCACGCAAGCGGGTCGACCAGAGGGTCGGGCCAAAAGCCCGGTCCCTCTGGCCTTGGCCCGACCCATTAGCTCGTTTCGCCTCTGGGGTCCATCTTTTGATCCTGTTTTTGAGCTCGTGTCGTGCTGTCCTCGCCAATTCCTTACGCTTCGGAGTGGTCCAAAATTACCTATAACATTAAACCCCCACTCTTGAATTGGGATTCAGGTGGGACTTACTGCTATAGGTTGAGCTCCTTAAGCCTGATTTAAGAGTATGACTCTCAGCTCGTGCCGACTTATGTATGAATTCCTTGTTATCCTACAAGATAGGACAAACTAGACAAAGTAGAAACTTCCTAAATAGGGGTTAGGTGAAATAGTAATGAGAAGAGTGAGAGATTACAAAAATATCTTTGGTCGACCTCGACCTCAGGAAGAGGCCGAGCACAGCAGTTTCCTAATTTTGCATAGGAGGCGTTGCCCCCGAATCCCCACTGGAGTGCTTCATTCCAGATCCATGGCTTATCCACAAGTAAAAATAGGAAAAACAGAAGATTTAACAATCCTGCATCGAAAAGTTAATTTCTGCGAAAGAAGAATGAGGGAGAGGCTAGGGTCGGCCTCGGCCTCACGTCCCTGTTAGCTCAAAATTTAGCTCCTTGCATTCATACGTTAGTCCTTGTAGGAAAGTAGTGAGAGAATAGGCTAGAGTATGTAATTTTTAGTAAAAACATGTTAAGTCAGTGTGCTTTTTGTTTAACAGGGAGTGCATATCACCTGTGTAGCCCCCAATCTCAAGTAAAGCTTCACTAAAACATAAAGCACAATTAAATAAAGAGAAGAATACCCTTAAGGTTTGGGGTCGGCCTCGACATGGTCGACCTCAGCCTGGTCGGCCTCGGCTTAGGCCAGGTGATTCTGTCTAAGATGAAGTGCATGGGCTTGAGCTAGATGGGGTGAGGTAGACATGGCAGTCTAGGCTCATGCAATCCCATATTTGGATGATGCGAGGTAGACTCGGTTAGTCCAAACTCGAATGATGGGCTCACGCCATATGAGGTGAGGTAGACTCGTGGTCCAGGCTCACATGGTCTCAAGTCTGGATGAGGCGAGGTCGACCCATGGATCCAGACTTGCAAGAAGTGATGGGCTCAAGCCAGATGAGGTGAGGTAGACTCGGTGGTCCAGGCTCACCTAATCTCGAATCTAGATGAGGTGAGGTAGACTCGGTAGTCTAGGCTTGCAAGAAGTGTTAGGCTCAAGCCAGATGAGGTGAGGTAGATTCGGTGGTCCAGACTCACATAATCTCGAATCTGGATGAGGCGAGGTAGACTCGGTAGCCCAGGCTCGCATGATGTGAAGATGCTCAAGCCAGATGAGGTGAGGTAGACTCGGTGGTCCAGGCTCACGTAGTCTCAAGTCTGGATGAGGCAAGGTAGACTCGGTAGTCCAGACTCGCGAGAAGTGATGGTCTCAAGCCAGATGAGGTGAGGTAGACTCGGTGGTCCAGGCTCACATAATCTCAAGTTTGGATGAGGCGAGGTAGACTCGGTAGTCTAGGCTCGTGAGAAGTGATGGTCTCAAGCCAGATGAGGTGAGGTAGGCTCGGTGGTCCAGGCTCACATAATCTCAAGTATGGATGAGGCGAGTGATCAGGGTAAAAAATATACCTATTTTACCCTTATATTTAGCTCATTTCTTGGTCAAATGTTGTATGTTGTGATCAATTTACTGTTCTCGAGCTCAAAATATGCTTAAGTTGTTAAGATAGGGTGTTGAGAATCACTTTTGTCAAATTGTACTCATTTGTACTTAAAAAGACTTGATTTTAAGAGAATTTGACTTAGTTTGTTGTTGTGCACAAAAACAGAGGAAAAGCTGGAATTTCCCAGAAATGCGACCGCATTTCTGGAAAAAACTGAAGCCGTTCCGAGTCATCTGCGGGTCGTTGTTGACGAGTCTTCTTCGCACCTAACTCGTTGTTTTGACCCCGAAACTGACTGGGCAACCTTCCAGCACCTATTTCGTAGCTCCTCAACCATTTTCTACACTATATAAGCTCGAGATTCGAAGTCAAATTCAAGAACTCATTTGGAAGAAGTGGGTGGTGACAGAACCCTAGTTGACGTCTATGAGTAGGGATGCCCGAGGTCCTTCTTAGATGACTACATTCTAACCTGAGTTAGACATCAAACCTTAGAGTTTGTAGGGATTTTCACCCATTCCACTTGTAAAAGCGAGAGAGTGGAGTATCTTAGCGAACTCAAGAAGGATTGAGTAAATAGAAAACCCATAATATTTAGCCATCTCCTTTATTTTCAGCTCTTGAATCCTGTCATTATTCTGTATTATTTACATTCTTATTTCAATGGAAATGTATTCATTTGCTCTTTATCTCACCATGAGTAGCTAAATTCCGTTGAGGGGTTCAATATGGTGAATTCCCTTATGGTTTAACGGCTTGAAAGTATTTTATTTGCTTAAGTTTTGTTCAATGCATGTCATTCTTTATTGATTATCACTCTAATCTTGTTGAGTTTAACTTGATCACTTAGACTTTGCATGCAATGTGAGTTTGATCTCGAAAGGGACAAACAATATCGGTTCTCATAAAGGTGATATAGGAGGAAAAGCTCGAAAGAGATTGTTCGACGGTATAGGGCAAGCTGCCTAAGGCACCCTATATCGACTATAGGGTTATAGGTTGCATTCGTGAATTATCTATGTCGGAGTCGAGTCACAGAAATGTGCATAATGGTACTCGCTTAGCCTTCTAACGGTTCTTGGGAGCAAGGGCCAAATAGAAGTTAAATCTGACCCAATGTATTGAATAGGCTTAGGTTAAGTATTGCATGACTATGGTTATTACCTTAGGGATGAATCCATGTTGAATACCTCGTTTATTTCTTATTGTTATTCTTTATTATTTACTTGTTTGTTTTATTTATCTTTTCAAAAACCCAATCAATCAACTTGTTTTCTTTGGTTACCTTTTTCAAAAAGCAATCATTTGAGCAGTTTCTTCTTCAAATCTGAATTTACAGTTTAGTCCTCTTGGGATCGATACCCTTGGAATACTTCTAAGGTTTTTATTACTACGTGCGGCAGTGTATATTTGCACTAAAGGTTGACTGAATTTATCTTTATTAATATTTGTCATCTTATCTCACATCCATCCATTCAGCCTCTGCCGCACCAGCGAGGTAGACTCGGTAGTCCAGGCTCGCGTGTAGGCGTGGGCACTAAGCTGGAAGGCTTAGGCTCGCATGATTGGCGTGGGCACTGAGTTGAAAAGCTTAGGCTCGCATGTAGGCGTGGGCACCAAGCTGAAAAGCTTAGGCTCGCATGGAGGCGTGGGCACTAAGCTCGAAGACTTAGGTTCACAGGTGTTCGATCTCGCTTTCAATAACAAGATTGGCCTTGGTCACAACCATGGCTATGGTCGGCCTCGACCTCAGACATGGCTCGGGTCGACTTCGGCCCCGACCTCGATCATATCTGGGGTCGGCCTCGGCCTCAGCTATATCTTGGGTCGGCTTTGGCCTTGACCTCGAACAATCTGTCGTTTTTCTTATCCGGCTCCTTTGCTTCAATCTTGATCTCCCCTTGTGTTCAACTCCATTCGCAATCAAATTGGCATTGATGATGTGATCCTGGGGACACTTTTGAGGCCTTGGAAGGTCGACCTCGGCTTCGGCCCAAGGTCGACCCCCGTCTTGACCAAAGGATGACCTCCGCTTAGGGTTGGCTTCAACCTAGTAGCTTCTTCCTCTTAGCCTCCAGTAGCTTCGACCCAGGGTCGACCCCAGTCTTGGTGTCAATGGAATGGTTTCTTCCTCCAAAGATGGTTCTGATCTCTTGTGGGGTTTCCTCCTAATCGGTATGGATGAATATCTCTGTTTAGCCTCAGCCTGCTCGGCCTCAGCTTCAACCTTCGCCATGTTCGTCTAGTAGTCGTTGTTTGTCTTAGAGCCCTTTGCGCATCACTCCTCTTTCGATTTCTGCAGTTGATGGTTATTTTCGGAAGGTCTTGTATTTGGATTCTAGTTTTTCTTCTCCATCCTCCTATTTCTTAGGTAACCGATGTGCAGATTTAGCAAGCTCAGCTCGCGTAAGCGCGCCGAGGGTCGGGCCAAAAGCCCAATCCCTCTGGCCTTGGCCCGATCCATTGGCCCGTTTCGCCTCTGGGGTCCATCTTTTGGTCCTATTTTCGAGCTCGTGTCGTGCTGTCCTCGCCAATTCCTTATGCTTCGGAGTGGTCCAAAATTACCTATAACAATTATTATTATTATTATTTGAAATGGATGTTAGAGTAAACCACATTCTTGTTTTCCAGGCTCCCATCAAGGCATTCTTGATTGCCATCTTGGAAACGTTTCTACCCGCAATGAGCTTACCAACCAAACACTGGTTCACTTGTCCTTCAATCGTCACAATTTCTTCTTGATTCAAGGTAATAGTTGCTCCTCTTTCATTTTCTTTAAGGCTAAAGTTCTTCCATTCGTTGATCAGCTCATCGAATTCCATTCTCATAGATCTCTTCCACTGTCTCTTGTGTTTACAGCAGGGTAGCTGACAGAAAAACCCCAACTTTACAGGATACTGATACTCCAAGAACCTATTCAGAGATTTATTCCATTCGTTGATCAGCTCATCGACTAAATGTAACGAAACTTGGATCAGATGCTATCCAATTTGGCTTTGTAATCAGGTCGAGTTAGATCGTTCGCTTTTTGCCCATGTGGCGTAATAAATTGATGTTTTGTTTAAAAAAAAAAACAATCAATTTTACCATGCTAGATTAAGGCTCCGTTTGTGATTGCTGTAGCTTTTAAAACTAGTTTAAAAACACGTGCGATGCACGTTAAATTTCACTATTTTAATTGAAAGTAATAATAATAAAAAAAAAAGTTGTGCCTAGAAGTCTAAAACTATATATTATCTTGTTTTATGTTCATTTACAATGAATATGAAATACTTTGCACGTGGTTTGAAATCTTTGGAATATATTTTTTATGGTGAAAGTTAACTTTTGAATAAATATATTTTTCATCAAGTTCAAATAGTAAATATTTGACATTAAACTATAATGTAAGAGATAAAAAAATAATAATAAAATATATATAATTAAAATTAAAATACATATAATAGTTGTAAACTAAATTTGATAAAAAAAATAAAAAGTGGCATCATAAAAATATTTTATTATCTCATAGGTAATTCATCGGTGTGCTTCAAGATTGTATTTTGGAGAAAAATAAAAGAAATATATTTCATAAGAATTATGTAAGTTGATTTTTTTAAAAAAACTAAAGTATTTAATAAAGTATAACCTCTTTAAAAATAACATTTTTTTTGTATGTTTGGATGGCAAATTTTGATCTTCAAGTGATTTGATAAGAATTTTTTTATTGACATTGAAAAAAGTTGTTAATGTGAAATTACATATTTAGAAATATATTTTCTAATATTCGGAACAATTTGTCATTGTGTTTTGTTTAACATCATCGCACAACATAATATAACAGGAAATTATTTCCTTTCGAACTTGAATGGATATCATCTTGTGTCATTAGGTGGACTTAATTAATGGAAATCATGATATCAAAATGTGTTTTCCTGTATGTTCTCTTATTACTACTTCGACAATTTAAATATAGTTCCTATACCTTTTCTTGAAGAACTTTCTCTAAATAGGTAAATATAAATTACATAGGACTTTAAAGGAATTGTACAAAAGATTGCAAGAAAAAATTATAAATTTAAGAAAAAAAAAATTGTATAATAATTAGACTATTAATATATTGATACCAAACAAAGTTTATTAGTGATTTTTTTTTAAAAAAAAAAAAGAAAGAATAATTTTTTTAGTAAAAAGAAAAAAGAATAAGTTACATGCATGTTAATAAATGTGACAACTCAAATTTAATACACTAAGTGGATTTTTTTTATTTATAACATAACAATAAACTAAGTGGAACTTGTGAGGACATTTGTGCCATAATTATTAAATAGGAGAATATTTGAATGTTATTCAAATCTTATATTTCAATCAAAATGAGTTTAAATTTTAATGAATATGGTACTTATTTTCATAAAATGATGTTTTTTTTTGTTATTCTTTAAGATTTTAATAAGTAAAATGAAGCGAGACATTCAACGAATTTTTGTAAAAGATAAAATGCTCGCTTAAAAAATAAATAGGGAATCTCACCTTATAACTAATAGAGAATGAATTAAAAAATTTGGTAAAAAACCACATTCTTACAATTTTTTTTTTTTTTACTTCTACATTCTTACAATTATGTACCTTTAAAAGAGTAATTTTTACAATTATATAAGTTTATGACTTAATTTTTAAAACTAAAAATTTAGGATAGCAATGTAACAATCACTATATTTTATTGGTGCTTTATGCATTTTTTTTTTGTTTTATATAGATTTTGATACAAAAAAATCTATACACATATCAAATAGTGATGAAATTAGAGTTGAAAAATAGGTAGAAATTAAACTCAAAAGTTATATGAATATTATATAATAAAGTTTTTTTCCTTAAGTCATGAATACGACTCCTAAAAATTTTCACCATCAAAATCATGCCAATTATCCTAGTATTTTTAATTTTAAGCCTCAAATGGATGCATCTGATGTCAATGTCGACGGAAATGTCGAGGTCTCAATTTAATGGAAATGTCGATGGAAGTATCGAAAAAATGTATGGATATTTCGGGAATAATATTCAAAACAAAAAATTCAAAAAAAATATTTAAATTAACAAATAAATGTTTTACACTTTTAAAATAAGTTAAAATACTTATAATAAATATTACCTCTATATTAGTTACATTTTGTTATTATTTTGTATACATTTTATAAATAAAATACAATATAATGGAAATGTCGATTCACCCTGCATGTTGATGTTGAACCCATGGAAATGTGGAAATGTCGATGGAAATGTCGACATGTCGATGAGAATTTAATACATTGGATGTGTGTAGCTTCCTCTGCTTGAACAGTCGCGTCCCAGCAAAGATTAAAGGACACTTTAATTTGAAGGGTTGTGTCTCCCTAACAAATATTGAAGGGCAAAATGGACATTTATTAAAGTTATAAGGGCAAAAGAGGGAAACAAAGATTCTCCTCCTCAAGCCCCTTTTATATATAGTAAGATAATTGCTGGCAATTGTGCTTTTAGGAAAATCAGCTGTTATATGAAGCAGATTAGCGTTTGGTAAATTTCAATTTTAAATATAAAAAAGCAGTTCATTGCGTTTGGTAAATTCAAACAAAATTGTTGTGATTTAGTTATAATGACCAAAGTAGACATATTATTTTAGTTATTTATACGTTGATTTTCAGTATATGAATTTCAATAAGTTAATTATTTAGAATTTTTAGTTTAAATTACAAATTATATTCTCTTATTACTTTAAATTATGCTAAAGAGAATAGTTGTTCTATACTATCATAATTAACAAATGTTATTCCAGTTTAAGTACAAAAAAATGTAAGACAAAAAAATATATATTATCAATTTTGTTCTCATAAAACTTGTATTTGTATTGTATTTTAGAGCATACAAATCTTGAATGTGAAAATAATTATTTATATGACCAAAGTAGACATATTATTATAATTATTGATATGTTGATATTCAATATGAATTGTAACAAATTAATTATTTAGAATTTTTTATAGTTCAAATTATAAATTATATTTTCTAATTCGCTTGAATTTGCTTCAAGTTCATTGATGATAAAATTATACACAAGCTTTGCTATGGTTAGAAATTGGAAAAAAGAAAATAAATCTATCTAAGATGCTTAAATAAGTTAGAGAGAAATTTATCTCAATAAATAAATAAAAATAAGTTAGAGAGGAATTGAAAAAAAAAAATTATGGAAGGATACAGTGGACATTTTGAGAAATCGTTAAAAAAACACGTCCGATTATTTGGGATGTTAAAATTTTAAAAAATAAATTGAGGATTTTTTAAAAATAGATTTTCTATAAATTAAAAAAAAATAAATTACCAAACACATAAAGCAGTTAGGATTTTTTAAAAATAGATTTTACTTGTTCCAACTGCAATCCCAAACGCACCCTAAGTAATATCTGAGATATAATTATGCAAGACCGGTAATATTTGAGGATAAATTATAAATTTGGTTTCATAATTTTCTTGTGTTGTTTCCAATTTGGGGTTTTTAAAATCAGAAGAGTGTTTAGGTCTATGAATTTTCCATTTGAATCCAATAAATCCCAAAAATTTAAAAGTGTTATTTAATAGATTTTCAAACTTTCAATTTTGTGTCTAATAGATAATTCAAAAAATCTATAGGCATATTAGATGAAATTGAAAATAAGACAGGTTCCGTAAATTTAAAAAAATATATATCAATTAGGTCAATGACCTGTTAGACACACAAAATTAAAAGTCTGAGAGACTTTTATTAGACACCTTTTAAAATTGATTTATTAGATACAAATTTGAAAATTCATAAAATAAACTTATAACTTAAGCATGCTAAGAGATTAGAGGTTCAAATCTCTCACCCCAAATGTTGTTATCTAAAAAAAAACTTAAATATGCAAGATTTATAACTAATAAGATTATCCTATTTTTAAATACATAAGTCATTTTATTTAAAATACCGTGACATAAAATTAAGGCTCCAATTGATAACCATTCGGTTTTTGAAAATTAATTTTATAAGTAAACATTGATAATTGTTAGATAATATATTTAGTATTAAGTTTTTTTGAACAGTCAAGTGGGTGTGCCAGAGTGGTTATCGGGCATGACTAGAAATCATGTGAGCTTTGCCCGCGCAGGTTTGAATCCTGCCGCTCACGTTTTTAAAATCCACTCTCTGAAATGAAAAAAAAGTTTGCCTGATTTAAAATTCCAGTTTTTTTTCTTTTCTTTATTTTCTTTTTTCTTTTTTATTATTATTATTTTTGTAAAAAAAAATTAATTCAAACATCAACCGTAATAGTGGAAGCTGGAAGGTACGGTCGATATATATAGTCTTTAGCATTGTTTATTGATCCAAAATTTCAGTTAGAGCTGCCAAGCTCTATTTGTTAGGGAGACACAACCCTTATAACTTTAATAAATGTCCATTTTGCCCTTCAATATTTGTTAGGGAGACACAACCCTTCAAATTAAAGTGTCCTTTAATCTTTGCTGGGACGCGACTGTTCAAGCAGAGGAAGCTACACACATCCAATGTATTAAATTCTCATCGACATGTCGACATTTCCATCGACATTTCCACATTTCCATGGGTTCAACATCACCATGGACCAAGTTAGAGCTGCCAAGCTACACAACTTTCATTTACGACTCGATTGGTAACATTTCTATCTTTTAAATTTTTTGTTTTCTCCTTTTCAGCAAAGAAAAACAATATTTCATTTGATAGTACATTCCAATAGTTTGATGTCCATTGCAATGTCATATTTGTAAATATACGATTTTCTTCTTCATTTGGGATTTCTCAACCATTCCTTTCCTTTTTTAGTCTCTAGTGACCTTTTAAGATTTCAATAGGGCCTTTTAACTTAAGTTAGAGACTCTTCTCAACCACATACAAGTCATGGCAGAGACAAATTCCACCTTTCATAATTCCCATTTGGAACAAATGCCTCCCCATCTTAGATTGTGATTAATTTTTCATGTGCATGTAAATTTTATGATATTTAAGATTGGTCCTAATATTTATTAAACTAAAACGAAGATATTTATATCAAACAAATATTAAAGAGCTAATTAGTTCATTCAAGTTTAGTTGAAGACTCGTTTGATGATGAATGACAACTAAAAATTGATCCAAATTAATTTCCAATCTATAGTCGAAACTATTTTTCAAATGTCAAGAAAAATTCAAAAGAAAGTTATCATGATTAACAAATTAAATGTTTCTAAATAGAAAATTGAAAATGGTATCAAATTGAATGTCAACAGAAATTCAGTTGAGAACTGACTCCCTCAAATATAGCTCTTCACTAAGTTAGAACTTAGAAGCAGCATGTTAAATAATAATAATAATTTTTTTTAAAAAAAAAAAACCAATAATTAGGGCTCAATGATCCATGTTCTAGCTAAAGAAATCATGAAATACTACAATAAGAATCAAATACAACATTTTATAAGATTCTCTTTCTAGAGTAAGAATTCAGAATATGTCAGTTCACCTAAAATAATCCTATACCAATCTGACAAATAATCTATCAGAGTATGGGATGAATTGAATAACAATCACTGGATTCAAAACTATACTCAGTTTCATCCAAAAATGATATCAATCAAAATCTCAGTGCAGATTTGTTGTTTCTCTTCATAATGAGAACCATTTGCAGCTGCATCATTCAACTTCCAGTTGGCTGAGAGACCTAACATTCTTTGATCAATTAAGAATCAAATGCAAAAAAAAAAAAAAAAAATTAAGAACAATGAAGTTTTTAAAATCATTAATGTAATGTGGGCTTGATCTTAAGAATGTTTTAAAACTTAGTTGTAACTTGTAAGGAAGAGGACTTACCCTAAAGAAAACTGCAGCCAACTTTAAGCCTCTTTCCTGGTTATCCTGCAGGATAAAAGCAAACATGTATCAGAGATTGATAATGATACAAGAAAGAGATATTTGTCTACACAATTTGCAGAAGAGTGATGTAATAGTAATAATCTTATACTATGCCAAATTAGAAAGTCATTCCAAACATGTTAAAATCGGTTTCAGTTCGTATTTCACCAAGTAGTTTAGGATTGTCGATCTCATATAAAAGCAGAAGGAAACAGAAGTCTGAAATATCCAAACTCCCCAAATGAACAGAGTTTCCTTCTCACCTGAAGCAATAGATTCCCAAGGCAGTGGTGATCTCATGAATGACTGAAGTTGCGAAGTGCAAATACAGAGCAGCTGAGGAAATCGAAAAAGGCAGAAATCATGAAAATATCACACTATTTAGAGAAGTGAGATTGAATCAATAAGAAAAATAAAACAATTCAACTATCGTGTAGATGATCAGCACATATGCATACTAATCGAGTTGTCGTGGTATAATACTTGTATATTTTATGTTTGGAGACAGTGTAAGGTCGGTCTGTCTAACAGACCTATCAGATGATTTCAGCACACATTGACATAACTGAACTATGAAATGTAAGAGAGCCGTGGGGATGGAGAGTTTAAAAATAAACATACCAGTATAAAGACAATAACCAAGGACAACCAAACTTTCATCAACCAAAGGTACCCTGCCACATGGAATTACAGAACATTATTGTCAGTCTATATGATATGGTATTCTATCTTTGCAAACTGTACAACCCATAACTGCATACCCGTCGTTAAGCCTAGCTGTGAGAGCATTTGCAATGGCAAGAGGAAGAAATAATAGTGACTGCATAAATATTAAACAAAAAAATAGATTAATAATCTTGTATTAAACTCTACTCGTCTAGATAATATGAAAGTAGAAATAATGAAAATTTTAAGAATAGTTCAGTATTTCCATAGAAACAAACAACACTTTTCAATGCAAGTAATAAATGCAACATGATTAACATTTAAATTTTTAAAAGTTCATAGATATTTGTTACCGTATCCATTGTTGATCTTGATTTCAATATAAAAATGGGTACACTAGGTAGTTTACAAAGACCTCTGACCCAATCCATAGGATAACTTCATCTTCCATCTAACAATATCTATGAATGATCACTAGATCAACATCAACCTATAGATTTAGTCACTCATTCAATCTATCTTGAGACTTCAACTATGAATTATGTTATTTACAGACTGAATAGGCAAAATTTTTTGTTCATTCTATTTTGTTTGACAACCTCATTAAGTAATTAAATGAATCAAAGTAAGGAATTAAGGTTTAAGTATTTCGATTAAGGGTTGGGGTTCAAGTTTAGATAATTTCATTTCTAAATTTAGGTCAATTTACAATACAGCATAAGTGCAATGCACGGATACAATTTCATAATCATGCCTCTTGATAGAGATTTTCAGAAGCGCACTGTGAATTTTCCCCATGGGCAGGCTTGAAAAATCGGTTGAATTAGTGCAAAGTCCATATTTTGACTAAATAATACTAGAAAAATCAAATCAACAAATTTTGGTGTCACATTACAATCAGCAAATAATAACGATTTTATATATAATATTTTGGTTCATTAAAAAGCAACATACCATGCACATTCCAGTTTTCAAGCCCTTGGGTTCATCACAAAGGTGAGCTAGAATCATTCTACCCTGCAAAACAGAATGATTCTATTTTAGAAATGCTTGAGTTCATTGTATTCGGATCTCCAACTCCAACGAATGTTTGTCATCAGTGCCATACAATGATTCACTCAACATTAAATACAGTTCCAACCAGGAATTAACCCATCCACCGGCGCATAACACTGACTCTAACATTAGTACCAACCAGAATGGCAAGAAAAAGGGACTGGCATAGAACTTCATATCCATGCCATAGCTTCTAAAACATAGGGAGAAAGAATGTGTGTGTGTGTGTGTGTGTGTGTGTGTCATCAATGCCATACAATGGTTCACTCAACATTAAATACAGTTCTACAGTACCAACCAGAATGGCAAGAAAAAGGGACTGGCATAGAACTTCATCACAACATCCATTTTATACCAATAATACTAAAAAACCAACCCCGTCCTCCATATCCATGCCATAGCTTCTAATACATAGGGAGAAAGAATATGTGTGTGTGTGTGTGTGTGTGAGAGAGAGAAAGAGAGAGAGCACATGTCTTACCACTAAGAATCCAAAAGCAAGTCCAGTTCCAGTTATAACCAGGTGTGGATAGCTTCCAATAATGTCAGAAGGTGACAAATAATCCCTAAATGAGAGACATAAAGGGTGTAAAGACATATGATGACGGTAAATGTACTAGCTTGAGGGAAAGACAAATACAGCTGTAATTTACCATGCTAAGACTCCTCCAACAAGTACTACAAATGGGTAAAGCTGTATGTACAATGAAACAAAATCTATTTAGTATTAAGCATAACATAGATAAACCAGAGTAATAGACGATGTGATTGTTACCATCGCTAAAGCTAATGGCATGTTTCCTTTTCTTGACTGAACAACCTTGAAAACATTGTACACACTGCACAGAAGCATAAGATGAGATAGGGGGTTTCAGCAGATATTCCAGTTAAAAGTCCTCAAAGATGAAACTGGAATGAAACAAGTTGACACACAGAATTCAGAAAATTTATCATTCCATACCTTCAAGTTTTACACTTTCACTTTCTTTTAAATCATTTTATATTGACCTTTTCCAAATATTGACTTATTTCTACATTACAGTGATAAGTATTCCTTTCTAGTATCTGTAATTGATAAGTCTCACTGTTGAGACCATGGTAATTGTTTCATATCAATCTAATATTCTCTATATTCAAAACTATTAATTTGCTTCCCTGATATTAAAATTTGTTTGAACTAAAAGGCTGAGCATCACATGCATTTGGATGCCACTTAAAAGTTAAAAGACAGGAAATACATACTTGAATGCAACTGTAGGAATGACACCGAAAGCAGCCAATAAAATCAGTGCAGCTCTGAACGTAGGGACAGCTGAATACAGAATTTTTTTTATTAAAAAAAAATCACCCATAAGAAGAGTAACTGCTACAGTGAAATGCCAAGTGGACGAGTAATTGTGATTAAACAAAGAGGTCCAAAATTTTCATTAGTAGAAGCCTATATATCTGACATGAAATAACATGTGGAGTAAAAAGAGAATTTTGGCAACGAAGGATAGGTCCAAAATAAGGATTAAGTATGTCATCAGAGGGTGGAAAAGATACCAACATAAGCATGTCACCAAAACAGATTGAGTTTTTTCTTGATATAAATATTGGTGTATCACATCTGAAACTTACAACAAGATTGCAAACTAGAAACTAATGAAATGAAAAAGGTACAAGAGTAGGCATAGAAGGAACAGGAAAAAGAATGGAAACCAAGGATGCATGAACTTGCGTATGAACTTGATTTACAAAGGCATGTACGAATGAAGATAAAGCAAACAATAATAAAAGAAAAGATTCAGTTTTTCATCTTCAATGGCATCAAATGATCAAAGTAATATAGAAAATTCAGTTTTCAAGGTGGCAATGGGAGAAGGGAATACTCATGTGCTAGTTATCCAAAAATTTATGCCAAGGCCAAAGAGCAAACAATTCAGCATATATGAAAGCTAGAATGTGGGAAATGGAAAATGGAACTCAGAAGAAACATTTGTGATAGAGATTTCGGGGAGTGGCTTTCTTTGATGAGAGAGGTGAACTTTAGTATCGTAGAAAATATGTTAGATCTGATTCTTGAAAAAAAGTCAAGCAGCAACTGCAAGCTAGCCTCAATAAAAGATCAAACCGTATTGAAGACCACCTAAAATGAACCTAAATCTCAATCTCCACAATACAACTTGTCAAAATCTCATCCTCAATGTCCTTTTCATCACAAATCTGATACCTTTAGCCAACACCACCTCCAATATAAAATTCTTCTTGTTCTGCTTGCAACAGGCTTATGAAAGAATGCAATATTCTAATTCCACTCTTTTACCACTCTTGCTTGGAAGCAATATTGGAGAGTTTGATTTATTGTTTCAAAATTAAATGATGGAAGAAAAACTGGCAATTATTCCTATGGAAGGCGATATTGCTGATAGGCTGGCAAGACAGATAATGAATTTCATCCTTTCTTGAATTTAGAGGAGTTGGGTGTCAATGAGCAGATGAAAGTCTCTTTGTGGAATAATTGCTTGGAATCAAGGGTAAGACTATCACCAATTCTGAGTGGGAAGAAAAAGAAAGCCAAAGGAAGAATTGCTGCTGAAGGGGGCAGAGACTTAGCAAATTTGATGTCTACAGTAGATTAATATTTTAGTACACTTCCATAAAGGTTATTAGTTAATTCGAGTACAAAATAGTATTCACATAGAGCTGTTTACAGTAGATTACCAAATGAAAGCAGGCATGTCTACCAACTTCCTCTACATTGAGGACATGCACAAGCGAATGGATTAAAATTGTATGCATTATTTCATTCAAACAAACTATAAATTTTATGCCCAGCCTGCATACGCGTGTGAACCAGACCACCAAAAAAGGCATATAAGCATACAGAGAAAGATCAATGCTTACCGAAAGAGCCAAAAGTAAAGCTGAACTAGAATCTCAAACATATCATTTAAGTACAAAGCAAAACTGAACCAGACCACCATAAAAACTGGTCATAGGGAGTGAGAGAGGGAGGGAGGGAGGGAGAGAGGAAGAATGTTCATAGTTGGAAGTGCTGAAAGTTTGTATACAATATAGAGAAATTTCATTGGTACAGCCTTACCATGGAGAAACGGAACCCAACTAAAAATTGGTATGGACTTCCCAAACTGCTGAGTCCACCACCCAGCACCTGGTAGTTAGAAGATATTTTCAGGACTTGTTATGAACTTTTCCATCAAGCTGGAAGAAAATTTCATATTCAAGGTAGAAAATCATAAATTGAAATTGTGAAACAAGCAGGGAGAAGGAACATACCAACAAAGGTTGTGAAAAAGTGACATAAATAAATCAGCATGAGACCCTCAGTAGGTCCATTTACAACGGGAAGAATTAGAGTATTGGTGAAGAAGCTGTAATCAAAGACGAAAATGCAAGTTAGGTGTCAAAAGTTTTCTTCCTTTTTTCCTTTCGAGATAGTAAACAAATTTATCCACCCAAAAAGCATATATATTAGAGAGGGCAACAGCTCCAATCCCAATCTCAGTCAGGGAGATTGCATACAAGTTTTCCAACTAGTTAATACGAATGTTATTAAAACTGCATACTTTACCTACCCAAGTTAACAATGGTCCTCATTTGAATTGGCAGAAAAATAAAATCTCATGCAAAAAGAATGTTCTAATTATGATAAACAAATACAAAGTGAGAAAAGGAGTATATGTGACTTCAAGGTCTACCCAGAAGCACATGGTCATGATAAAGATGCATAATCATACATCTCATCTGCCAAAGACAACGTTTACCATCTGTGAAAGTCAGACAAGGCCTACAAGTGGAAAACAGAGATCTTTATTAAGCGAGAAAAGAATACCAAAATGGGGGAGATGAAAAATCCCCCTAGCCCATGCCAAGGCCAAGGGATTGTTTAAATAACTGGTACAGCAGGACTAATTAGATAGATGACTTTAAGAACTAAAATCATGAGAGATGAGACAATGTCATTACTCATTATAACTTCCAATCATATCAAAATAATGAGCTGGTACAGGAAACTCACTGTTCCCATGTTGCACCATAAAAGGGAACAGCTGAAAGTACCCAGAACCAGAAAGAAGATCTTCCACACATGGCGGTGCTCCCAAATGCTAAGGTTTCAAACTGGTATCATAACCAAGAAACAGAAATTATATGAATGCCAGAAGGCCAGGAAAATACAATACAACCATGTATTAAGATACATACCGCACATGCAAGTGCATCACATCCTGGAGGACAGAAAAAAAACCCAATAACAATATTTTTTCAACATTAGACTTCAGTGATCCATTAGAAAGAAGCAGGAGACACAGGAACAGGGGGGAGCAAAAGAAACAAAAATATTACCATGGTCAAAAAGTTCTCCCAATGGACTTGAAGAATTTGTTCTCCTTGCTTGCTTCCCATCAACAGCATCAAAAGTCTAGTAAAACAGGGATAAAAGAGCAACATTGTAATTGATGTGAAAAGGTTGATGTCCAAGAAATATATGGGAGCTGTTCAACATTCAAGACTAAGAGAGGACAGGCCAACCAAGCAGCAGCACAACAAAACTCAATATGGAATATTAGGCATACCTGATAAAGAAAAAGAAGCAACCCATGTGCAAAATGAACCCACCTTGGTGGAGGTGAATCCAAATGAGGAGAATATATCTGACATGAAAGTGCAATTCAAATAAAATTACGAGAAAGACCAAGGGATCAATAAACCAACAATAAGTATATAAAAAATCATAAATAATTTAAAAGAACTATGATTTGTTAATTTAGCAATAAATGTATCACTCTTGTTCGATATTAACCCATATTCTATATCAATTTTAGAAGTACTATGCCTAAGACATTTTTAATGGAAATAGGAAACAATAAAAGGATAAGTGAAAATATGTAAAAGCATGAAAACTAATAAAGAAAAGTCTTAATATGTCTTAGAACATGTATCATAAAATGTTACGACCAAGCATTGAAAGAATAGGATGATCATACAATATAAATAATGGCATTTGGAGTAAAAACTAAAAGAAGAGCAATAAAAAGGAGTATAAGATATTACTCACATAACCAAGAATTGCTGACATGACCAAAAACATAAATCCCATAAGTGTTATCTGACACGAGAGCACACCACAAAGGAGAGAACATATTATTTCAAGAGGCAAAGCAAAAGATACAGTGTAACACTCAAGAGGAAAGATCAGTTTACCATGTTTGGACTGATGAAATCATCCAGGAGCGCACATGAAGTGAGAACAGAGGAAAAATGATAAGATAGCATATCATCAGAAAGAAAGCTTACTAGAAGAAAAAATATATGTGATCAGGTTTGAACAGATTCACTATAAGCTATTGACATTTTTAAACGCAAATCAAGCATAACTTGGAAAAGTGACTAATAAAATGTCCCCAGCTTGCTTCTGAAGTGAGAACAGAGGAAAAATGATAAGATAGCATATCATCAGAAAGAAAGCTTACTATAAGAAAAATATATGTGATCAGGTTTGAACAGATTCACTATAAGCTATTGACATTTTTAAACGCAAATCAAGCATAACTTGGAAAAGTGACTAATAAAATGTCCCCAGCTTGCTTCTGAACACTGTGTCCGATAACTGGGGGAAAAATCAGAAAATCTTTTACTGAATTTGTAGAATCACTGATAGAAACAAGGAAGCTTTACTTACGGCATCCATAGTGGAAAGAAATTGACAAAGCGACTCCAAAAGGGTTGCAGTATATATTTGGCAACATAAGAGTGATCAACACCACTGTACTTGTATCTGTGCAGTGTTGCAACTCCATGTGCACCGATATACCCCATTTCCTCAAAATACGATCAAAAGTTTGCTGCAGAAACCAACCAACTCGTCACAAAATCTGCTATGTGGGAAAGAACAGTAACTCAACCCGACCAACACAAGTCTCCAGCAGTACAGAATGCAGTATCCTGTGGAAAAGAGATGCATCCATTGAAATAGGTATTTAAACACAAAAACTGTGCTAATTAGAGTAATTTCAATACCCTAAACAGCCTTGAGACAATAACCCATTTCAGACTCAGATGCAAATTGTTCGTTAATGCCTTAGTTAGAGCAATCACTCATAAAATACGGATGAGACGATTCATAACAATGTTTACAAGAGTAACTCCCACTGAAAGCATAGATCCAAATGAAAAATGAAACTATCACGTGTAGTTTGGATCTCCATGGAATAATGAAAAGAACACAGTTCAACAATAACTTTTAAGAAATCAGATCGGATGCACACACAAAGGTAACTTACTAGAGGAAAGAAACAATAAAATATCAAGAACAATGAACATAAATTAGAGAAAAAATGTTACCTGATTTCTAGTCGCAGAGAAAATGGACAGAACGAGAGATCGGGAAATGGAGGAGCCCTGTGGAGGAAGAAAAAAACAGAGGGAAAAGAAAAGATTTTTTTATCTCCCGCACCGATGGAGAGCCATTTCCAGTACAGAAAGGAAATTATTCTTTCGACTTTCTCAGTCTCAACTTTCCCTTTTCTTTTGATTTTCTATCCAATTGTTTTACACAAAATGGAATCTTTGTCCAATTAATGAACAAAAGTTTTTCTTTTTTTAACAACCATTTTTTTTTTAATTCAACGAGGGTGGGCCAAAGCGAACTTAGTTCAGGCATATACTCCCAAATGTTGACGTACTGAAAAAAAAACTTTGGAGTGGAGATTCAAATTCATGACTTAGTTATAAAAACATACTTTATGAGACGAGGGCGACGGTGGCGGCGGTGCGAGACGACTGGGGCGGCGGCAACAAACACGGAAAACGAGGGGGAGAGATGGAGAAGACGACGGTGGCTGGGCGAGAAAGACAGACCGGCGGCGACGAGGAAGGAGAAAAAACTAACGGGAGAAGGGAGGAAAAAACGCAAAGGGAATGGGGAGAGGTTCACGCGAGGGAGAGAGAGACTGATTTTTTTTCTTTTCCTTACTTTTCTTTTTTTTTTTTTTTTTTTTTTTTTTTTTGCTAAATTATAAAAAATGCCCGAACTATGGGATTTGTTTCAAAAATGTCCATGAACTTTAAAAAATTTCAAAAATACCTCTGAACTTTTAAAAATGTTTCAAAAATACCCTTGTCGTTAATTTTTTTTATGAAAACGATTAAAAATTTTAGTTTCATTAATACTCTCCAACTTTTAAAAGATTTACCAACAAGAGCATAGTTCAACTAGTATAAAATTATATTGATAACCACGAGGTCTTTGGTTCAAATCCCCCACCCCATATTGTCAAAAAAAAAAAAACTTTCAAAAGATATTAAAAAATAACCTTATTAGAAAATGCTTCTTTTTTTTTCTTATCCCACCATAAATTCTTCTTTCATGAAAATTAATGAGAAACTTTACCTATTTTTCATGTATTCATACACTTAGGAGTTTTTCTTCTCTTTCAACACATCATCCCCAGAGCTTAAATAGATTTTCGGCAATGGTATTTTTTTGACGGTTTTAACTGTTTCCATCCAAAAATTAACTGCAAGGATATTTTTGAAACTTTTTGTAAAGTTCAAGGGTATTTTTGAAACTTTTTAAAGTTCAGTGGCATTTTTTAAACAAACTCCATAGTTCAGGAGTATTTTTATATATATATAATTTAGCCTTTTTTTAATTTAACTTAACTCCATAACTCCCAACTAAAACGGAAAACAACTATTTACTCTCCCATGTGTACCAAATTTCTAACTGAATCCCATTACTCAGCCAGAAAAGAAAAGAAATATCTCAATTAACTTCCCAAAATACCGATTGTAGGCTACAATTAAATTCGAATTTTTTTTTCCAATTCAATTAACCCAAAATGACATAGTTTTAAAACGTGGGGTGTTACAGAACAAAAATATTCAAGGTACTTAGTTTAACTTAAAAACCAATCTAGAGGACGTTATTCGATCTAAAAAAAGTTTGGCCCGAACACTTGCGGTAAATCACATATCAAAACTAGAGTTATATTTCATGTTTTCAATGTTTTCAAATATTTATTTGGTAACAAATATATAAATTGGATTTGAATTTAACAATTATTCAAGATGTGTTTGACAATATCTTTATAAACCAAAAAATAGTTTTAGTTACCAACTAAATATTAGATTGAATATCAACTATATATTATTAATAAATTTATGAACATGTTTTAGGTTATAAATTTCGTATGATTATTATTTTTCAACAATAATTTTGTATAATTATTATTCACATATCTTATAATTTTTAAGATATTATATTATACATTTTTTAATTTAACAAAAATAAATGATTTTATAGCATTAAATCCTATATTTATCAATCTTTTTACATTTTTAAATGTAATTTTGCATTTTACGATTTCAAATTCAAATTTTGGATACACTAAAAACATAGAAATGTATGGTAACCAACATTGAACTTTAAATTTCAATCGAAAATAAATCAAAATATTGGGCAACCATTGAAAAACTAAAATAAAACCAACATTGAACTTTAAATTTCAATCGAAAATAAATCAAAATATTATTCAATTTAACTGTAATTTTATTTTATATCTAAAAGTCAAATAAGAAAAATAGCTAATTACATGTAATCGTTATTAGTTGATGAATAAATTTAATGTAGTTTAAATAAAAATGAAAATGGTAAAATAAAGAAAAGTGTATATATATTAAAAAAAAAAAGTGACTAAAAATCTTATTGGAAGACGTCTTCAATATGAGAATCTTAGACACCCATATGTTAGGAGGACATCAAAAGCTTCTTAAATGCCTCCTATATGAACATGCAAGATGCTTTTGGATTGTAAAATAAACCAGAATGATCTAGATGAGTATTCCATGACCAAACAAATGGTGCTTAGTATTTTTTTTTTTAATGTGCAGATTTTTAGCCAATAATTATTGACACGTGGCCAATGGCAAGTTTTTTCAAATAACCAAACAGTGAAGAAAAATTAACGGAAAACATCTTGAAAAATGTTCCAATTTGAGCTACAAATTTTGGGAGCTTCTTCTTCTTCTTGTTATTATTTAATTTTGTATTGTACATTTTTATTTAGCTGTCTTGAGAGTCATCATTAAGCAACAGAAAAAGTGACTAACTCGGTGATTTGTGATTCTGTGTTTACAAGTGTTTCATGTAATTCAGTATCGAAATGTAACTCCTCTATTTGGCATGACCGTCTTGGTCATCCATCAATCAAACACCTTAATGCTTTACAAAGCCTTTTGTCTTTTAAGAGTAATTCTACAAAACCTTGCCTCATTTGCCCACTTTTCAAACAACGAAGGCTTTCCTTCTCCTCTAACAATCACCTCTCTTGATAAACCTTTTGATTTGGTGCACTATGATACCTGGAGGCCCTTCCAAACGCCTACACACTCTGGTTCTCGCTATTTCTTAACAATAGTTGATGATTCAACTCGTTATACTTGGGTCTTCCTTATGAAAAAGAAATCTGATGCATTAAGTGTGGTCCCGATTTTTTTCAAATTCATAGAAACTCAGTTTCAGACCACTATCAAAAGCTTCCGCTCTGATAACGCACCTTAATTATCCTTTGTTGATTTTTTTCAATCCAAAGGTGTAATCCATCAGTTTTCTTGCGTTCAAAGACCCGAGCAAAACTCTGTTGTAGAGAGGAAACACCAACATTTGCTAAATGTTGCTAGAGCCCTCATTTTTCAATCCACGTTGCCTATTCATTTTTGGGGAGAAAGCATCCTAACTGCTTGTTTTTTAATAAATCGTACCCCGTCACATGTTTTGAATTGGCAAACGCCCTACTTTCGGTTAAACAACAAAAACGCTGACTATTCACAGCTCAGAGTTTTTGGCTCTCTTTGTTTTGCTTCCACTTTGCAGACCGACAGATCGAAGTTCTTTGCTCGTGCCATTCCTTCAGTCTTTATGGGATATCCCCAAGGCATTAAAGGCTTCAAACTGTATGACATTGAGCATAAGAAATTCTTTATATCTCGTGATGTTGTTTTCCACGAAGATATATTCCCGTTTCACCGAGTTTCCGTGGATAAAGGAGTACATGATCCATTCCCAGATTTAGTTCTGCCTAAATCTTTCAATTACAGTGGTGTGCCACCACAAAGTCCCACCTCTCCAACTGAAGTCACTTCTGCTGGTCCCTTAGTACCGATCACTGCTCAGGCTGATATTGATGAAAGCCATTGTGATCATAACACATCAGAAGAAAACACACCAGTTGTTAAAGCTGCTACCGAAGGAAACCTTGTTTCTTCCACACCAGTCATTCAAGCTGCTCCTCATCAGAATCCCCCACAGAGATCAACAAGACAGCTTAAACCGCCTTCATACTTGAACGACTTTCATTGCAGTCTCCTTGAAGCCAACACTCCCTTAAAAACAGATACCAAATTCCCCTTGTAGAAATACTTGTCCTATGAAAAATTGTCCCCAAAATTTAGAAACTTTGTCCTCAACATTTCCACCACATATGAGCCCCAATTTTACCATCAAGTCGTCCCATTTTCCCATTGGAGAGATGCTATGGCTGCTGAACTTAAAGCCATGGAAACAAATCACACCTGGACAGTTGTTCCTCTACCGAAGAATAAACACTCCATTGGTTGCAACTGGATATATAAAATCGAGCACAAGTCAGATGGTTCGATTGAGCGCTTTAAAGCTCGACTTGTTGCCAAAGGATATACTCAACAAGAGGGCCTAGACTACATTGAGACGTTCTCGCCAGTTGCTAAACTATTAACTATTAAAGTCTTATTGACTGTTGCAGCATCATATAACTGGCAATTGGTGCAACTAGACGTCAACAATGCCTTTCTGCACGGAGATCTGTTCGAGGAAGTTTACATGGATTTACCATTGGGCTACAAACACGGTAAATCTTTTCCTCAGGGCGAGAAACTCGTCTGAAAGCTCCAGAAATCTATCTACGGCCTAAAACAGGTTTCTCACCAATGGTTCGACAAGTTCTCATGTGCTTTATTAGCTCTCAGCTTCAAGCAGTCCAAATCGGACTACTCATTGTTCACAAAAGGATCTGGATCTTCCTTTCTTGCCTTACTCGTCTATGTAGACGATATAATTATTACGGGAGCTTCAAGTTCTGACATTGAACTTCTTAAAGACCATCTCAACAAAGTTTTTAAGCTTAAAGATCTTAGCCCATTGAAATATTTTTTTGGCCTTGAAATAGCTCGTTCCTCTGATGGTATTTTCTTATCTTAGAGAAAGTATGCTCTCCCACTAGTTGAAGATGCTGGTATTTTAGCCTCCAAACCTTCTACATTACCTATGGACCCAAACTGCAAACTTAGTACTGATGCCGGAGAACTGTTGAGTGATCCTACTCATTACAGACAAATTATTGGCAGATTATTGTATCTAACCATTTCTCGGCCAGACATATAATTTACAGTACACAAGCTTAGTCAATTTGTTGCTAAGCCACGACAGCCTCATCTCCATGCTGCCCACTCCCTACTTTGTTATTTGAAAGGATGCTCAAACCAAGGCATTTTTCTTTCAGCTTCACCATCCTTCCAGCTAAGAGCCTTTTCCGATGCTGATTGGGCATCATGCCCCGACTCTCGGAAGTCCACCACTGGTTTTTGTATATTCCTTGGTGATGCCTTAGTCTCATGGAAGGCAAAGAAGCAGAGAACAGTCTCTCGGTCCTCTGCAGAAGCCGAGTACCGTGCCTTAGCTGCTACCACGTCTGAAATAGTATGGCTGAAACAACTGCTACAGGACTTGCAGATCGACTCCTCTTTGCCGTCTCTTTTGTTCTGTGACAAGAATGCAGCCATACACATAGCTACTAATCCCATTTTCCACAAACGAACAAAACACATCGAGCTTGACTGTCATTTTGTTCAAGACAAACTCGTTGATGGGACAATCAAGCTCCTACCGGTTCGCTCTAATCTTCAGTTGGCAGATTTTCAACGAGACTTTACAGCCTGAGATCCCAGTTAAAACAGAAACCACTAAAATTTTAACCATTTCAATTGAAAATCTCAAAAGCGGAACCAGTACCAAGACAAAACATAACAAAATGCAAATAAAAACGAGTTCAAATACATGAAAAAGCGGAAGTCTATCCTACGAGATTCCATTGCTCATCCAGCAACGTTCTGTCACACATTTTGTACACCCTTGCCTTTACCTGCATTTACATGTTAGGGAAAAGAATGAGTATTTCAAAATTCTCAGTAAGTAACAATACTGCTAAACATGCAACAACCAAGGTTTCAAGAGGTTATTTGGGCTATTGTTAAAAAAAAAAAAAAAAGAGGTTATTTGGGCTAAGGGCCTAAAGGTTATGTCATCTTGTTCCATTCCATTTCATTTCATTCATTCTGTAGTTTGGGTCTTGTGATAAATTAATTTACCTACATATGTTTGCCAACTCACTGAAGGCGCACAGGTGGGTATTTTGGGAGATCTCTACTCCTACTGATAGTAGAAGGCACCCAGTCAGTGGAGCCAAGTCTCACCCATCAAGGCACTAATGTGCGCATAACACTCTAACTACCATTTCATTGGTGGGGCGTCCATGAGTTTTAAGTCGAAATTTAACTTCCATAGTTAGTAAATGACACCTAGTTTGCGAAGCCAAGTCCCACCCATTTAGCTCCTCATTTCAGTCTAATACATCTCAATCCTAGGTGATTAATTGACACGACCCCCTACTAGAGTAACTTTTTCCCTTTAAGGCCCCTTTACACGTAGGCTAATTTTAACTGCAACCTAACAAATGGAATTCATTCTCTCAAAGATTACTGACAGGCTAGACCGGTATGTACCATCCCAACTCAGTCAATTACAGAAAACATAACAGACATTCAACACTTCTGAACAAAGAAATCACCACTTCTCACTATCTACATACATTGCCAGTCAACCATAATATATCACAGTCATGCACTCACATCTATCTCATAGCATAAATTCACAGCAACCATATTCTTGAAATCAAAAGTGTTCATATCATCTTAGTCTCAACTCAAACATATAACACAATCTCATGCCAGAAGCACAACTGTCATATCCATGCATAATTACAGTTTAATTCAGCAAGTTAACTTACCTTGAGGTAACTAAAGCTTGGTTGAAGGCACCAAACAATTTGATATAGCGCCAAACACGATGTGCGAAAAAGTAATCTAATAACACACACACAAGGTTCTCACATCAGAGGCACGAGACTTAAGAAGGTTGAAAACTCACCCAAACGAAACTGACGCTTGCTGTCCAGTTTCCAAATTTCGCTCCGCCTTTAAGGATTCGACCACCACTTACTACGGATACCTTGGATTAAGATCCAACATTAATGGGTATTCCATTAAAGGACAAAAGTCCAAATATATCTGAAACTTACAACCTCCTTACCCACTGTTTGATTAGTCTAATCGTTGAACGCTCAAGATCCAAAGTGGCTCGAGGCGACGTGCCACTATTTGGTTGAAGACGGCAGTGACGTGCGGCTGTTTTGTTGCTGCAGTCGAGAGAGAGAGAGAGACAGACAGACATTAGAGAGAGAAGACGTGAGACCGAGGGAGAAAAACGAGAGAGAGAGAGAGAGAAAAAGAAGGAAACTCACTGGAGGCGATAGGCGTCGGCGGCGTGCGACGATGTGAGACGACGGCACGCGGTGAGCGTGAACGAAGGAGGGCAGTCTTGCGGCAACGACTCGCATGCTGCAGTCGAGAGAGAGAGAGAGGGAGAGTTGGAGATGAGCGAGCGAGAGACCAAGAGATAAAGAGACGAGAGAGAAAAGAAACCGCCTTACCAAGGGAGCTCATGGCGGCAACGGCGACGTGAGGAGAGTGGCGACAACGGCTGCTACACGAGAGAGAGTCTGAGAACGAGCGAGGGAGAGAGATGAGGGCGTGAATCTCAAATTTTCTTTTTCTTTTCTTTTTTTTTAAAAGGTCCACTGACCGAAAAATTTGGGGGGGTTGAAGAGACTACTTTGCCAATTAATTTTCTTGCCTTCATTGCAGAGACTACTTTAGGAATACCTTTAATCATCGATCCTTTAAACTTGAAGCTCGCCTCTGATGGGGGGTTGAAGACAACCTCCTTACGATAACAATCTAGGTTGGCATAATTAGAAGCCAACCATTCCATTCCGAAAATAACATCAAAATCACTCATGTCAAGGGCGATCAATGTCACATCCATCGGTTGATCAACACTAACATTTGACAGGCTTTCACCGCTTCACTAGCTAACAACGTTACCCCTTCAGGGGTTGAGACTAACAAAACATAGCCTAACAACTCTAGTTCTAGGTTGGCTTGACTTACAAATGATGCAGAAATAAAAGAATGGGTTGAACCCGAATCAAACAGCACGAAAGCTTAATGACCGAGAATAGGGATTGTACCTGTCACTACTGCATTCGGGTTCTCTACCGCTTGTCGGGTTGACAAATATCTTGCCCTGTTGTTGTACTGATCTTACCCCAGATGCCTGATTTGAGTTGGATGGTTGGTTGGCATAATTGGATTTCTTCTGATTGCAGTTCGGAGCAATATATCCTGATTAGGCCCATATTGGTTTTGTGCCTTCTATCGGCCGTCCTGAGTCGGACCTCGTCTAGGATAACGCTAACCCCGCTGTGTATTCGAGTTCATCTGATCGAATCTTCGCTTATGACCTGAGGAAGGTTCTAGAGGGACAGTCGTCGGTTGTCGATCAATCAGCTCTGCCATCTTGACTGTCGTTGCATAAATCTTGTGGTCGATGGGCTGCCACACTGCCTTGTATCTCTTCCTTTAAGCCTGTGATAAATCGTTCCACCTTATCAGCCTCTACAGCTACTAGGGCAGGAGCAAATCGAGACAGTCTGGCAAACTCCGTCTCGTATTCCTCTACAGTTCGGCTCCCCTACTGAAGAGCCACAAACTCTGATTGCTTTCTAAAACGGGAGGCTGCAGGGTAATACATCCTAAAGAACTCCTCCCTGAACTGAGCCCATGTAACAAGTCCGTTGCTAACGTCTATAGTCCTCTCGATCGATTGCCACCAAATTAAGGCGTTGTCTTGCAACAGGAACACGACACAGTAAACTTTCTAGTCTTCCAGACAGTTCATGTGGCGAAAGACAATTTCGATGGAGGACAACCACAGCTCTGCCACTGTGGGGTCCCTTGATGCTCCATCAAACGAACGAGGGTCCCACTGGTGTGTCGTCAGCTGAATGGATGGAATGTGAGGTAAGATGGATAATAATGATAAAGAATAATTCAGCTAACACTTTAGTGCAAGTATACACTGTCGCACGTAGTAATAAAAAAACCTTAGAAGTACTCCAAGGGTATTGATCCCACGAGGACTAAACTGGAAATTCAGATTTGATGAAGAAACTGCTCAAATGATTGCTTCTGAAAAAGGTAACCAAAGAAAATAAGTTGATTGATTGAGTTTTTGAAAAGATAAATAAAGCAAGCAAATAGATAATAGAAAATAACAATAATAAACAAACGAGGTATTCAACATGGATTCATCCCTAAGGTAACAACCATACTCATGTAATATCTAACTTAAACGTATTTAATGCATTGGGTCAGATTTAACTCCTATTTGGTCTTGTTTCCAAAAACCGTTAGAAGGTTAAGCGAGTACCTTTATGCACATTTCTGTGACTCGACTTCGACATAGATAATTCACGAATGCAACCTATAACCCTATAGTCGATATAGGGTGCCTTAGGCAGCTTGCCCTATACCGCCGAACAATCTCTTTCAAGCTTTTTCTCCTATATCACCTTTATGAGAACCGATATCGTTTTTCCCTTTCGAGATCAAACTCACATAGCAAGCAAAGTCTAAGTGATCAAATTAAACTCAGTAAGATTAGAGTGATAATCAATAAAGAATGACATGCATTGAACACAACTTAAGCAAATAAAACACTTTCAAGCCATTAAACCCTAAGGAAATTTACCACATTGAACCCCTCAACGAGATTTAGCTACCCATGATGGGATAAAAAGCAATTGAACACATTTTCATTGAAATAATGATGTAAAGAATACAAAATAATGAAAAGATTCAAGAGCTGGAAATAAAGGAAATAGCTAAATATTATGGGTTTTTCTATTTACTCAATCCTTCTAGAGTTCGCTAAGACACTCCACTCTCTCTCTTTTACAAGATAGGAATGGGTGAAACTCTCTACAAACCACAAGGTTTGATGTCTAACTCTCTCTTGGGTTATAATTTGGTCATCTAAGAAGGACCTCGAGCATCCCTACTCATTGGCGTCGAGTCAGGGTTCTGTCACCACCCTTTTCTTCCAAGTGAGTTATGCTTGAATTTGATTTCGAATCCCGAGCTTATATAGTGTAGAAATTTGTTGAGGGGCTGGAAATAGGTGTTGGAAGGTTGCCTAGTCAGTTTCGGGGTCAAAACAACCAGTTAGGTGCGAAGAAGACTCGTCAACAACGACCCGCGGACGACTCGAAACTGTTGGGTTTTATGCCCTAAAACTCGTAGATAGTGAATGTAACTGTTGACCGGATATTAATGAAATAATATTGATATATTTTTCCATTAATTGTTATTAGTTATTTTATATTTGTCTTTGCCTAAAAATAACCATAATTCAATAAACTAGACATCCAAGGCTGTAATATGAGTCTTGAACTATATCTAGCAACATATGGGATCATTGTTCAAGAAACAGCCTAAAGGGTCTATAGTATAGGGATAAGACTGGGTGCCTTATCCTGGTGACACTATGGATACGACCCACTTTGTATTTGATACAAACGCTGCGATCCAACGCGTTCGTGTAGGAGACATGCGAGTGGGGGTATCCTATGCAATGAGTTTGCATAAGACCGGATCGCGAAATAGTAACCATTGGTTATAACACCGTTAACTAGTTGGTTTTCTATTTCACTAGGACGACCTAGACAACTTAGTCTTAATCCTGAGTTGATTATGGACTACTGCTCATGAGAGATTGTCCTTTGATTTGTATGGATGAGAGTGGCCAATACGCCGACTCAATAAGCCTACCATTTTGGGGACAAGACCGAATGGGGAGCTGGGAACATAATCGTACAAGATGGAATTCACTCCTTCCCGACTTTAGGGAAATAGATGAGTGTTCCCTTAAGTGGTGACTCCGAGTCTTGAACAAAGGGTCCTACCCTCTCAATGGCACGAGAGGGTTTTTTGTTTGATGGTTGGACCACAAACAGGTTGTTCATTAGAGGAGAACTGGTACTTAAGTAAATAGAAATAACCCAGGGGTAAAACGATAATTTGACCCAGCTGGTGTTACGGACCCTCGTGAAGGACTAACTAGTCGATATTGGTCTAGATCCGTGGACACAGAAAATATATTTGCAGTGAGAAGAGTGCAACTGTGAGTCTATAGTGGAATGAACACACAATTAACGAATATTGATTAATGTGGTTAATGAGTTTGACCAATTAATCTCACATTGTTGGAGCTTCTGATCTGCAGGTCCATTAGGTCCCACTGGTAGCTTATAAAGTAATTTGAGGCAACTAAGTAATAAATGTAAATTGAAAATGTTCAATTTACTAAGGGAAACAAATATAATATATATTGATATACTATTATGAGAGAAAGTAATATTTGAAGAAATTCAAATATTAATATAAATTTATGGAAGTTTGAAAGAGTTCAAATAATGAATTAATTAATTTAAGGCCTAAAATCTATTTGGGCAAATTAATTAATTAAAGGCCGAAAATTAAATATGTGATATTTAATTGGTGGTTAATTAATTAAAGAATTCATTAACCGAGAATTAATCAATTATGGAAATAATTAATCACTTAAGGAAGTGATTAATCATTTATGGAAATGATCTAATCACTTAGGGAAGTAATTAGTCATTTGTGGAAAAAATTAATCAATTGTGGAATTGATTGATCATGGATTGATTAAATAAGGAATAAGATTGAATCAATTTTGGAAAAGATTGATTTAATTGAATATTTTATTCATGGTCTCTCTTCTATAAATAGAACACTAGACCTAATTGGTCCATAACACTCTGCTCTTCCTCTTAGACTCTCAAGACAAGACCTAGAATTCTCTCTAGCCTCCCTCTTAGAGAAAGACTCCCACAAGTCTTTTGCCTCCTAGACTTAGAGACATACCGGTGTAACCTCTATGGTTATTGTGTCTTTAAAGAAGAATTTTCCAGCAAAGAAACACAAAAGGAGGCTGCTGCGTTTTTGTTCGTTGGAGCGTCGTTGGCGAAGAACGGTCAAGTCTACAACGAAGGTTTGTAACGGTTCTTCCCCTTTTCTTTAGAAAAGCATGAAAATAAATTTAGATTTATTTCTAGCATGTTTAAACCAATTTTCCAGCAACTTTAAAGTGTGTTTAAAGATTGTTTGAGTTTTTCGTAACGGTATTTTAATGTTAATTAATATACGACGTAAGGTCCAATCGATGCGCTTCCGCTGCGTGGGGACTTTTATTTCCTTCAGGAACGACCTCTGTTTTTCCAGAAATGTTGTCGCATTTCAATTTTTCCTTCCCAGAAATGCGACCGCATTTCTGGGGAATTCCATCTTTTCCTCTGTTTTTCTGCACAACAGCAAACTAAGTCAAATTCTCTTAAAATCAAGTCTTTTTAAGCATAAATGAGTACAATTTGACAAAAGTGATTCTCAACACCCTAACTTATCAAATTAACTTATTTTGAGCTCGAAAATAGTAAAATTGACCTAAAAACTCAATATTTGACCACGAAATGAGCTAAATATAAGGATAAAATAGGTATATTTTTTACCCTTATCGCCCACTTTCTAAAATCCCTTATATCCCCAACTTATATATTGTTGAACAAAAAGAAACTATTTACTAAAAATATAATTTTTCTACGACCAATTTATTATTTAGATGGAACCCTTCGCTCATAAATAAACAAACTACATGGACAATTTAATGAAAGTGACTAGACTACTTTTAACTAACATAATTAATAACAACAAACAGGTGCTGACTTTTCTAAACGAATTGAAAGCTAGAACAAGTTGGTAACAAAAAAAAAAAAAATTGGAGTTGATTGTTGTGGATGCATGAAATAAAACTATGCATCTGCATGCTAATCGTATAGTACCTTATATGCAAATGGATGACATTTATCTCCTATTCAACTTTTGTATTAAAGTGTCAGTAGGAGGCTAAGCAATTAAACATATATTTGTTATAGGTAATTCTGGATCATTTCGGAATTCAAGGACTAAGTAGGACAGTGTAGTACTAACCAAATGACACAACCAAGAAGCGGATCCCGGAGGAAAGGTAGGCCAAAAGGAATTGGACCAAGGCCTAATACCATTGGGAGGCCTCGACCTGGTCGGCCTCGGCCAACCCTCGACCCACTTTGGTGGGTCGAGTCATCTCCCCTCCGATCGGTCCCTGTCGTCCTAGGTCAACCCAATTCGACTTGATTCAGCCCCGAATCGTCTCCAACTGCCTAGAAACCCTAAGGAGGATAAGGTATTTAAACTCTTTTTTAGGCCTAAAAACCCCATGGAGGAAAATGTATTTAAACCATTCTTCGCCACTGAAGAAGGGATCACCGAAACTCTTCTCTGAACCCTACTTCTCCTCTTGCTTATCTTGTTCTCTTCCTTCAGCTTTTTTACTTAAACATCGGAGGCGGTGTGGCAAACACCACACCGGTGTGCAGGTTTACCTTGTTTTGCAGGCCAGGTCTTCCCCTCCTCAAACAAATTTACCGTTGGTGGCACGTGAAGGTCAGATGAATTTTCCCTGTCCAAATTTGACCATCAACAATATTTATATGCTAATTATAACTTAGATGATTAAGCATGCAATCTTTTGATCTTTTAAGCATACCTTTTCATATCGTCAAACAATATATTCTCCTAAACATTAATGAAATACCTTTTTCATAGGGTCACAAGTTATCTTTTCTTTATTTGTCTCTTTATTTCTTATGTTGTTATTTTGAAAAAATGGCATGTAAATCTTGTACTACAATCATATTTTTACACACTCAATATGGCTCTTGCTCGTCTACTTCAATGGAACACTCACACTCTTGATCTCAAACATTATATGATTACCATATTCTCGAACATTATATCCTTTGGCCTTTACTAATTGTCTCCTCTCATTCTCTAAACTGAGAAAAAAACGTTTATAAAGAAGAATACAAGAGGAAGAGAAAATGTAAGAAAATAGTGACAGAGATAATTTAAGACAACGATAGAGATAATTCCAGACAATAAGAGAGAGAAGAACGAAGAAGTAGAGAGGTTGGTGTGGGTCTCATGTGAAGGAGATATAAAGGAAAATTGGTGTAAAGTAAACCAAAAATATGGTGTAGGTCTTACGTAATAAGGAATGAGAATGAGATTGATCACATTTTTTGTGTAGTTAGGAATGGAAATGGGAAAATGTGGCAAGTGGCTAGAGAAAAAAAAAAACACTACTTTTGTTTTATGGCTAAAGTAGTTTCGAATTAGGAGGGATGACTATCGTGAATTAAGGATCAACCAACCAATTCTTTTTTTTCCCATTTTACCCCTAGTATATACTGTTATTTATAGCTCCATCCAACCCAACTACCAATATTCAGTTTTTTTTTTAAATTTTAAAATCAAATTAAGGTTTTTCTCAATAAAAAAAATCTTAAAGTCGCATGGATTTTCCTCAATATTTGTTAAAAAGAAAAAAAATAATTTTGTCCTATATTTTCTCAGTCCCAATAAAACTTTTTCTACATTATCACTCATCTCTTCACGATCAACGTTTCAATCTTTGCCTGAAATCCATAATTCAAATTTCATCTCCAATGTCTTTGCACTACCAAAATTTTTTCAATAATGACTTCTCATCGAGTTTCGATCATATACGATAGCGTTTGGGCACTGATTCCTTCACAAACCTTATTAAATTTGATGCTCGAAAGAAAATTTCACAGATCTATCTCTTCAATAATGGTGAAGACAAGTTTCAGATTATAAGCTTTTCTGAGAATAAAGATCTTGTTTGGATGCTCGCTAGGGTATGTAACAGGATGTACCACGATTGTTGCCTTGTCGTATATGTTGAAAGTGTGGATACTAGTATCCATAAGGACAGTACAAATCTGAATTCAAAGAAAAATACAAACAACAGAGGAAGGATGAAAGGATTTCATGTAAGTGTACATATCAACAAAATACAATGACTGTGTTTGTCAGTGCGGATGTTGAGCCGGTAGATACCAAAATACACAGAGGCAATGTTGGACCAAATCCACAAAGGAGAAATGCAACTCAGAGAAGGATAATGTTGGTTTCCTTAATTCAGCAGTAAGTGATGTTTTTATACCAATAGATATGGTTAAATAAAAGTTGTAGCTGAGTAATAGTTCTTAGAATTTTGGATTGTGTCAACAAGGTCCTCAAAGTCGAGGTTTTTAAAGCATTTTACATTGTCAAGGAAGATGATGTGAACTGGGTAGTGTTTAATTATTGTATTAACTATCTGTATGTACTTTTATGTACATAGAGATTCTAGAAATATATACCCTTATCCGTATGCAAGCGATTGATAGGGTTATTGAGTATGTTGTTTGTTTGTATATACACATATATAAATATATGTTGTTGTACTTATTGTGTTTTTGTACATAATTACTTATGTGCTTCTATGAGTGTGCTATATACACACATAAACATTGGGTGATTTTGTATGAAAAAATGTATATTCACAGTTCAACATAAATTTTTTCAGAATTAAGAATTTAAATTTTTTGTTTAAACGATGCTAATTACGATTTTAGATTTAGTGCAAGGTTAAATATTGTTGATGTCAAATTCGATTTCTCCCCTCCTTAGTATGCTTTTTTTTTTTTTTTTTGTTTCTCCCATGCTCCTTTTTTATTTTGATTTAGTTGGTTAGATTCGAGTTAAAATTAGGTTGTCTTTCCTCATTATTATGCTCGTTTCTCTTTCTAAAAAAGTGGTTAGGGGCAATTTAGTCTATTTTAATTAGAATTTTATTAATTAAAATCACTTTAACCATTTATTTAATTTTTAAACACGTTTAGTCATTTTTCAAATTCCCTATCTAAATCTAGCCATTTTTCTTCTTGCCCAATGGAAATGGGATTGCAGACTTTTGACGTTTATTTCTCGTTCTTGATTTTGGTAAAATCTCTCCATTGTTATCTAATGGGACCCATAATTTTTATTTTCACTTCTTGATTATGATTATAGGTACATATACGTGGTCTGAATTGCATACTACTCAAAAGGTTGTCTATGTCTTGCCCAATTAGTCTTTTTGAGTTAGGATGTATTTGAGAGTGTTTTTAGCGAAAATAGTTGGTTTACAAGAGCTTTGTTAAAAACATTTTTCTTAAAATCATTTTAACATTTGAATATATAGGCTTTTAAAAATGATTTTGATTCAATGGACGATTACTTCAGCTATCCTTTTCAAATTTCATATCTTTCAAAAATGCCCAAAATTAAAATTTAAGTTGAAGTACCCTTATTTTGACCATTTCAACCCCTTTCTTCTTTCTCCATCATTATCAAATATCATTTCAATTGATTCCATCATTTCACTCCCGTCGTCCCCATTTCTTCCTTATCTGATCTTTTCTCTCCCTCCGAGTCTTAACCTTTTTTTTTTTATGTCTTCCATAGTTTGCCAAAACATTCTAGACTTTCTATTAGCTTCTCACACCAATAAGTCACTCTAACTTTTAATTTTGTTTTTCATAGGTCACTAAAAATGCATACAGGTCCCTTAATAATCAATTTTGTGTCTAATAGGTCATTGATATATTTTATATTTTTAAAAATTAATCAATCTACTATATATAAAATTGATTTTTTTTTGGGAAAAATACACTTTTGGTCCCTGAGGTTTGAGTTAGGTTTCATTTTGGTCCATGAGTTTTCAAACTCAACAATTTAGTCCCTAAGGTTTGGTTTTAGTTTCAATTTAGTCCCTTCATCCATTTTTCCGTTAAAAGTTAACGGTTTTCTGACGTGGCATCTATTTTTATTTAAAAAATATATATTTTCTTAATTTTAAAATAAAAAATATTAAAACAAAACAATATTATTTATATATATATATTTCTTTATTTCTTTTCTTCTCTTTCTTCCCCTATTCCATCTTCTTCTTCTTTTCGACAAAACCACCCCCACCACCAGTGCTGCCGCCGACGACAACAAATTTTTTTTTTTCATTTTCTTTTCCTTTCTTTTTCTTTTTTCTCCTTTCTATTCATTTTCTTCTTCTTTTTTTTAATAGAAAGGATGGAGAGGGAGGATGAGCTCTCCCTTACTGGCGCCGACGACACCGAAAGAAGAAGACAAAGATGCCGAGCAGCGTGGGACTGGGTGGTCGAACGAAGAAGAAGACGAAGACGCCGAGCAGCATGGGCTGGGTGGCCGAACGAAGAAGAAGACGTCGAACGATTGGATGGCTTAGATCTGTCGGGGCTGCTGCGTGGGACTGGGTAGCTTAGATCTGTCTCGGCAATGGCTGCTGTGTGCGATTGGGTAGCCTAACGAAGAAGATGTCGGCTTCCTTGATCTGAACCAGATCTGAGGTTTCGTTTCCAGATCTGAAACGAAACTCTCATGGGTTTCTTCCCCTTCATTTTTATTTTATTTTTTTCAAAAACCCTCTGTGTTTTGTTGAAAAAACAGTGAAGAAAGGGAAGGGAGGAGGAGGGGGAAGAAGAAGAGAAATGAAGAAGAGAGAGGAAGAAGAAAATAGGAGAAAAAAGAGAAAAAAAATTTGGAAAATGGTGTTTCCGACGGCGGCGATGCTGGCGACGAAGACGGGTGGCGGCCGGGGCGGAGCTTGAACTAAAGTTGAGGAAGAAGGCGAGGAAAAAAAAGAAAAAGAAATGAAAATTAATAAAAAAAATATTTAATATATTATTTAATTTTAAAAATAAAAAACTATTTTTTAAATAAAAATAGATGCCACGTCAGAAAACCGTTAGCTTTTAACGGAAAAATGGATGGAGGGACTAAATTGAAACTAAAACGAAATCTCAGGGACTAATTTGTTGAATTTGAAAACTCAGGGACCAAATTGAAACCTAACTCAAACCTCAGGGACCAAAAGTGTATTTTTCCCATTTTTTTTTTGTCTATTGAAACTCTAAACTTATAATTTTGTATCTAGTAAGCTTGTGAATTTTAGAAAATGTTGAATAGGTCAAAGACCTAATTGGACACAAAATTAAAACTTGAAAGACCTATTGGACACAAAAGTGAAAGTTTAAGGACCTATGAGATATTTACAATTCAAGAAGCTATTAGAAACAAGTTTTAAAATTAGAGGACTATTTGAAACTTTTTAAGTTCAGGGACTAAATTAACATAATCTTAAATTAACAATTCTAATTTAACCTAAAAATTATTTTAGCAAATATTATGGAGTTACAATCTATTTTTATAAATATTATTGTTTTAATTGAGCTAGTGAACCAAGAAGGTGTCTCCAAGAGGATTATTGATTGTTAACTGTGATTTTAATGAGAGAATAGTTGATTTCTTTTTAACCCAAGGACCTCTTTGACAAGATTTCATCACACTAAACTTTAATTTTGCAACCTGAGAACTTGTTAAGACATGATTTTTGACAAGAAACGGCTTTGAAAACAAAACTATTTCTAGAAATAGTCTTAAAAAATTATTTTAGTAAATATTTATATTTATATAATATTAAAATTTAAAATAACAATAGTTTTATTTTAAATATGGCATATTAAAAATAAAATAAAATATTTTGTTCTTTTTCAAATATATTAATCACTAGCTTACCTACCTAGGCCTACATATTGACGAGTTATAAAAATAATTAATGATATATATATATATATATATATACTTTGTATTAAAGTGTAATTATTAAAATAACTATGTTATTTTGAGTTTAGTTTAGTTGTAATTGACATCTACTCCTTTTCTTGAAGTTTTTTTTTTAGAGACATTTTCTTGAAGTTGATGTACCTCTATATACATAAATAGATGGATCACTCAGAAGTTTGTAATTAGTTATATGCATTTTCTTCCTTCCAAGAAATAACCATTAATATGTCTACCAATTGCAGTGATCAAATGTGTTATGGATAAGATCATCGTTGCCCTAATAGCACCGAACAGGCGGAAATAGTAGGCCCAAATCTTGAAGAACGACCCATCGCAAGCGGAGGAAAAGGGAGGTCCACGACTCATCTATACTCCTCTTCGACCTCGGCCCCGGGTTGGCCTCGACTCAATGTCGAGGTCGACCAGTTGCATGGGCCTGGGCCGTCGTGGAGTGTCCTGTTCTCGTCTCCCAAAGCTCTAAGGTAAACCGTAGCAAGGAAAGATATAAATACACATCTAAGCCACTCGAGAAAGCGATCTGAAAGAAGGGGAACGCAACAGGTTCGACTTTGTCATTCTCAAGCTACTCTTATTTTTTCTCCTCCAGAAACTGACTTAAGCATTAGAGTGCATGTGGCTTACACCGCATAGGTGTCCAACGTTTGCTCGTCTTGCAAGTCACGTTTTCCCCTCTTTAACAAATTTACTGTTGGTGTCACATGAAAGTTAGGTAAACCACCTAGCCAAATTTGACCATCAACAGTTGGCATTGTTTGTGGGGAAGAGTATTGACTTGTAAACGTTGTACGCTGTAAGCGAAGGTATGAGTAGTGAAATGGAGCGAGAAAACCCAATGCATGCAGAAGGAGTCGACCCTCGGCCTTGACTTCAGGCACAAGAGGCCGAAATTATAGCCTTGAAAGGAAGAATGAATGAGATGGGGTAGAGCTTGGTTGGGATCTTGGATATTTTGAAAAAGTCGAACCCAAATCTAAAAAACCAAGAAGATCAACCACCTCGAGATTCAAATAGGGGAAAAAGAGCTTTGGTAGAGTAGACAAAAGATTCAGAAAGTGTCACAAGTAAGATGCCAGGTCTGAGTCTGGCAGACAACCTAGCCTTGAAAGACCCAGGCCCAAGTGACAAAAGGGCCCTCAGGAGTGTGCTTCCCATGAGATACGGAGAAAATGCATCAGGGGCTGACTGACGTGCCAAGGTCGAGGCTAAGGGAAAGGTAAGAGCTCGAGTCGGATCAGGAATCGAGCATGGCGATGTTGACTGGGGGTTGGAGCTCCCGAAGTGGTAGAAAGAAGAGGATAATCACCATGTACAGTTGAGAAAAGTGGACATAAGGAAGACCTCGAAGACCTGATAGGACAAGCAGATTCATCGTTTACTAACGACATCATGGAGGCAGAAGTACCCTAGAAGTTCAAAATACCAACTTTTCAACAGTATGATGGCAGGAAGGATCCAATACAACACTTAGATACGTACAGATCATGGATGGATTTTCATGGGGCATCTGAAGCAACCAAGTGTCAGGCTTTCCCTCTCACTTTGACGGGAATAATGATAACTGCCCAAAAGGTAGTTATTTAAGCCTCATTTCTATAGGGATTTGTGTGTCTTTTGTGCTTAATAGGGTTGGTTTTAGATAGATATTACATGTTTTAACCCATTTGGAAGAATGGAAGCTTTGGAAATCATTTTGTGCAGAATCTGTTGCTGGGCCACTTGAGAGAGCAAATTCTATGCTGCAGCAAAACTGGGAGCAGAACTGCCACATCACAGCTCGTTAGCCAACTTCATGAACCGACTTCTGTTGAGTTATTTTTTGGGATAAAGGAGAAAGGAGAGCCCTACACGTGTCCAAGTTGACCTAATTCAAGCCTCCTATCCTTCTATAAAAGGAAGTAGCCGCCCAAGTCAAAGTAATTCCACTTTTGGGAGAAAACATTCCATTCTTGGAAAGTTCCTCCCATCTTTGGGAGCCAAATAGTAAAGAGAGATTGGAGACCACCTAGAAGACCGTCATTGCAAGCTGATCGAGGAGATTAGTATCTTCTTTTATTATCTTGTGATTATGGACATGCCTACTCAGATTGTAATTTGTGTTTCCATGCTTATTATGAACTAAGTAGCTTTAGGCGTTGGTAAGGGAACATGTAGTTGTTGTGCTTAAACTTTAGTAATATATTGATTATTGCATCTTGGTTAATTGTTGTGCTTATTTCTATTTTATGCACGCCTGGCCAGCCGGTATGAATACCTCTCTCTAGTTTCAGGGATGATTTAGAGAGTGTGTGGCGGTTAATTACACTATGATCATTGTGTATTGGTGAACGCCAGTGACTGAGCCAGGGATAGCCAGTTGCCTAGTGCTTGATCGGTCGTACTTCATTGGGGTTGAAACACATTCCAAAAGATTCGGAGTTCCGGGAGGAATCCGCTAATAATACTGCGAGAGTTTGCATGATCAATAATATTGCTAGAGCATCTTTTAAAACAATTACTGAATCCTGACCAGCGCCTGTTTTTAATCTGTCTGCCAATTTGTTTATTCTTTGTTCTGTCATTTATTTTGCTTCAGCATTATTCTTATAAAAACCAATCATTTTTACCAACTTTTAAACCATTAAAGAATTATACAAAATAGATAAAGTGGAAGCTAATTCAGGCCTTGGATTGATAATACTTATTACTTGCTGCGGACTGTGTATACTTGCACAGAGTTCTAGAGTACTTTTTAGATCATAATTTTACTCACTCTAGAAACCCAACAAATAGCCAGACAATGCTTCAGCAAGCTGCCTCGAAAATCTACAAGGTCGTTCAAGGAGTTGGCACAGGCCTTTGTCACACAATTCCTTGGAGCAAGAGAACGACGCAAGCCGCAAATCAACTTACTAACCATTAAGTAGAAGCTAGGAGAAAGTTTGCTAGAATATATAGCATGATTAAGCAACATGGTGTTACAGATGGAAGGGTATGATGATGGAGTTGCACTAATAGCTGTTATTTTAGGTTTGCAGGATGAGAAACTCCTAAATTCCATTGGTGAAAATCAACCACGCACCTATGTGGAGTTCATGTCAAGGGCACAAAGATATACAAGCATCGAAAATTCGTTGAAGTCAAAGCAGACAAAAAGAGAAGTCTAAGCGATGGTTGCTTTTGATCGGAAAAGAGAAGATGAAGGAAAAAGATGTCAGAGTGATGAATGAAGCCAAGACCGGGCAGGGCATTCCTCTGGTCGAGGTCGAGCAGATCCCAGAGAAGGTTGAGGCTGAGGCGACCTAAAAGGAAGATTTGAGAAGTATACCTCTTTGTCCGTCCCGCCCGATCAGGTCTTAGCAACAATACAAAACAAAGATCTGTTGAAGTGCCCAGAAAGACTCAAGATTGATTTAGGTAGAAGGAATAAAAACAAGTATTGCATGTTCCATCGTGATCTTGGGCACTGATAACTCTCCAAAAGGTAGTTATTTAAGCATCATTTCTATAGGGATTTGTGTGTCTTTTATGCTTAATAGGGTTGGTTTTAGATATATATTATATGTTTTAACCCATTTGGAAGAATGGCAGCTTTGGAAGTTATTTTGTGCAGAATGCATTGCTAAGCGACTGGAGAGAGCAAATTCTGTACTGCAGCAAAGCTGGGAACAAAACTGCCACGTCACAGCTCGTTAGCCAATTTAACAAACCGAATTCTGTTGAGTTATTCTCGGGATAAAGGAGCAAGGAGAGCCATCCACGTGTCTAGGTCAACCTAATTCAAGCCTTCCTCAACTCTATAAAAGGAGGTAGTTGCCCAAGTCAAATTCATTCCATCCTTGGGAGGAACATTCCACTTTTGGGAGAAAATATTCCATTCTTGGAAAGGTTACTTCCACCTTTGGGAGCCGAATAAAGGAGAAAGATTGGAGACCATCTAGAAGCCCATCATTGCAAGCTGATCGATGAGATTAATATTCCCTTTTATTATCTTGTGATTATGGATATGCTTGCAGGGATTAAAGCCCTAGTGCAGCGGAAACGTTCAGAGACCTTATCGGTTTAAAAATCGATCGAGAAACCAATATGATGGCAAAACCATAAAATTTACAGCAAGAAATAAAAACATATACAGGCTGTAAAACAGATGAAAGCATGCTGGAAAAAAGAGAAAGAATTCTAGATCTAATCTAGAATTGGATCATATTGATCCTAGGCCAAGAATCACTTACCCTTGAAGAAACTCTTGATCGTTTCGCCAAATTTTCTTCGAATTGTTCTAAAAAACAGCAGCAAGTGATCCTTGATCTCGCTGGAAAAACGCCTCGAACACTACCACTTGATCACACCGGTATCCTCCAAAGGGATTGCGCGTTGATGCTTGTGGGAGCAAGGTAAAACTCTAGAAAATTGCTAGGGAGGAAAAAGTACGATCTATCACTCTGAATTGAGAGAGAATTCAAAACTTTTGGGTGAGTGGTTAGAGAGTATTCTGCATCTACACGCAAAATAACCCCAACTCCCTAAAAACCCTCAGTCCCATCGTGTACTGAGTAGTGGGAATGACAAAAATATCTCTCAGTTATTTTTAACTGATTGATAAATATCAATATTAATTAATAATAAATTAATATTAATAATAATTAATTTAACATTTAAATTAATTATCATTTATGTAAACCATATTTTACATAAACTTACCTACCTTACCCAATGTTTGAAAATAATTTAATTAAATTAAATTAAACGAAATATTAATCAATTCAAAAATTAATTAATATTATAATTAAATATCACATATTTAACTATATCTCTCTCAATTAAACTATAGTATTAATGTACATCAAATGCGCATCAATTATAACCTATAGTTTTAATATGAATCAAATTCATATCTAAGTTTAATATTCGAACACCTTCGAATATTCAATTCTCCCTTAGAATTTTACCTCAACGCCCCTAGTGAGCTACCGGTGGGACCTAATGGACCTACAGATCAGAAGCTCCAACGATATGAGATTAATTAGCTAAACTCATTAACCAAGTTAATCAATGTTCGTTAAATGTGGTTCACTCCACTAAAGAACCACAGCTGCACTCTTCTCACTGCAGATATATTTCTGTGTCCACGGATATCGACGGTCAACAGCAAGTTAGCCCTTCCCGTGTGTTCGTACCCCAGCTAGGTCAAATTACCGTTTTACCCCTGGGCTACCTCTTGGTCCTTAAGTACCAATGCTCCTCTAATGAACAACCTGTTTGTGGTCCAACCAACAAACAGAAATCCCTCTCGTGCCATAAAGAGGGTAGGACCCATTGTTCAAGACCCGGAGACACCATTTAAGGGAACACACCTCTACTTACCCTAATATCGGGAAGGAGTGAATTCCATCTTGTAAGACTATGTTCCCAGTTCCCCACTCGGTCTTGTCCCCAAAATGGTAGGCTTATTGAGTCGCCGAACAGGCCACTCTCACCCGTACAAATCAAAGGACAATCCCTCATGGACAGGAGTCCATAATCCACTCAGGATTAAGGCCATGTTGCCTAGGTCATCCTAGTGAAATAGAAACCGAGCTAACTAACGGTGTTACAGTTAGTGGTTAACTATTTTGCGGTCCGATCTTTGTGCAAACTCATTGCACAGGATACCCCCACTCGCATGTCAACCACATGAACGCGTTGGATCACTACGTTTGTATCAATATACAAAGCGGGCCGTATCCATAGTGTCACCAGGATAAGGTACCCAGCCTTATCCCTATACTACAGGCCCTTTAGGCTAAAACTTGAACATTGATCCCCGTATGTCCCTACATACTAGTGCAAGCCTCATTCTATTAGCCTTGGACGTTTAGTTTATTGGATTAGGGTTAATAAGACAAGATATAATACAAACATTGAATAATACATCACTTTTATTAATCTTCGGTCAAATGTACATTTACTATCTACGAGTTTTAGGGCATAAAACCCAACAAACTCCCACTTGAACTAAAACTCAAGTTACAGTGAAAGTATATACAATATAATCCAAAGCTGGAAATGGTACATGTATGTTGTACATTACATAAAAGGTAAATATACAAAATACAATAAACTAGGGCATCCTTACACCCATTACACATCTCCCACTTGCCCTAGATTACGCTATATACATGTCTCGCAGACCTAGATTTTCTAGATGACCCTCGAACACTTTAGCCGAGAGGGCCTTCGTAAACGGATCAACAATGTTGTGCTCGGAAGCGATCTTGGTCACGACCACATCTCCTCTTTGCACAATCTCTCGAATCAGATGATACTTCCTCTCTATGTGTTTACCTCGTTTGTGGCTGCGAGGTTCCTTTGAATTGGCTACAGCCCCACTGTTGTCACAGTATAATGTAATGGGCAAGTTCATATTTGGAACAACTTCCAAATCTGTCAAAAACTTCCTTAGCCAGACAGCTTCCTTAGCTGCTTCACAAGCAGCTACATACTCAGCCTCCATCGTGGAGTCTGCTATGCATCCTTGCTTTATACTTCTCCAAACTACAGCTCCCCCGTTAAGGGTGAACACTGACCCTGACGTAGATTTCCTAGAATCTTTGTCAGATTGAAAATCAGAGTCGGTGTATCCCATGAGAACTAACTCCTTAGCCCCAAACACCAACATGTAGTCTCTCGTTCTCCTAAGATACTTGAGGATTCCTTTAACGGCGGTCCAGTGGTCTAACCCTGGATTTGACTGATATCTGCTGACAATCCCTACAACATAACAAATGTCAGGCCTCGTGCATAGCATGGCATACATTAAGCTACCCACTGCAGAGGCGTAGGGAATCCGTCTCATGTCCTCAACCTCTTGAGGTGTCTTAGGAGACTGTTCCTTAGACAAGTGAATCCCATGCCTGAAAGGCAATAAGCCCCTCTTGGAGTTCTGCATCGAATATCGAGCCAACATCTTGTCGATATACATTGCTTGAGACAGAGCTAGCATTTTGTTCTTTCTATCCCTAATAATTTGGATACCAAGAACATACTGGGCCTCACCCAAATCTTTCATTTGGAATTGAGCTGCTAGCCATTCTTTTACGCCAGACAGATATCCTACATCATTCCCAATGAGTAGGATGTCGTCAACATAAAGTACTAGGAAAGCTACTTTATTCTTGTTGATCTTCTTGTACACACAAGGCTCATCAACATTCTGGTCAAAGCCAAAAGATTTGATCGCAGTATCAAATCTAATATTCCAAGATCTGGAGGCCTGTTTCAACCCATAAATGGATCGATTCAGTTTACAAACCTTTTGCTCCTGACCTTGGGTCATGAACCCTTCGGGTTGAGACATAAAAATACTCTCGTCAAGGTTGCCATTCAAAAAAGTTGTCTTGACATCCATTTGCCAAATTTCATAGTCATAAAATGTGGCAATGGATAAGAGAATTCTTATGGACTTAAGCATAGCAACTGGAGAAAAGGTTTCTTCATAATCCACCCCTTCTCGTTGGGTATAACCCTTTGCTACAAGTCTAGCTTTGAAAGTCTGTACTTTCCCAGCAGCATCTCTTTTCCTCTTATAGATCCATTTACACCCAATGGGTTTGACCCCTTCAGGTGGATCTACAAGTTCCCAAACTTGATTGAAGTACATAGACTCTATCTCAAGGTCCATGGCTTTGGCCCACTCATCCTTATCTACGTCATTCATTGCCTGACGATAAGACAATGGATCTTCTACGCCGTCATCAGGTATGACTACTTGTGTTTCTGTTAAACCCAAGTAGCGGTTAGGTTGTATTACAACCCTCCCACTGCAACGAAGCTCTCCCACTACGTGAGGAGGACTAGATTGACGAGAAGAACTCGATTCTCCAGCAACTCTTGTTGAAGGACCAGGTTCATCAACAACCCTTGTTGATCCTTCTGTAGCTTCTCCTAATACTAACTTACTTCGTGGTTTATGATCTCGAATGTGGTCTTCCTCCAAGAAAGTTGCATTTGTCGATACAAATACTTTATTATCTTGAGGGTCGTAAAAAAGACCACCTCTCGTTTCTTTTGGGTACCCAACAAATTGGCATATTCTTGTACGTGATTCCAACTTCTTAGGATTTGTCACTAACACATGTGCAGGACAACCCCAGATACGGAAGTAACGCAAACTAGGTTTACGCCCCCTCCATAACTCAAAAGGAGTTTCAGAAACACTTTTTGAGGGAACACTGTTAAGAATATGTACTGCAGTCTCTACTGCATACCCCCAAAACGAGCTAGGCAACTGAGCATAGCTCATCATAGATCGAACCATGTCTAACAAGGTTCTATTTCTCCTTTCTGATACACCATTCTGCTGAGGTGTACCAGGTGCTGAGAGTTGGGATTGGATTCCATGTTCTATCATAAAGTCATGGAATCGTTGATCCAAATACTCTCCACCTCAATCTGATCGAAGCATCTTAATTGTTTTACCTAACAGGTTTTCCACCTCAGCCTTAAACTCTTTGAACTTTTCAAGAGCCTCAGACTTATGCCCCATCAGGTATAAGTAACCGTATCGTGAATAATCATCTATAAAAGAGATGAAATATTCAAAACCACCTTGAGCCTTTACATTCATTGGACCACAAAGATCCGAATGTATTATTTCAAGTGGTTCTTTGGCCCTGTAACATTTTCCAGTAAAAAGCCTCTTGGTCATTTTACCCTCGAGACACGATTCACAGGGTGGTAAAGATGTATCTTCTACATCAGTTAGAAGTCCATTTTTAACCAAACGATCGATCCGATCGATGTTAATATGACCAAGACGAAGGTGCCAAAGATACGTGTTGTTACTTAAAGGAGAAACTTTTTGCCTTTTATTTTGCGTTTCGGCCGTTTTAAACATTTCATGACTTAAAATGGCCTTAGCATCATTTGGTCTTAACACAAATAAATTATTCTCACGCTTAGCAGAACAAATGTAAATTCCATTCTTTGAAATTAAAGCTTCATTAAGCAAGAAGGAAATTGAATAACATTGTTCTAGTAAAGCTGAAACAGAAATAAGGTTCCTTTTAATTCTAGGAACCAAGTACAAGTTCTCTAAAATTAAAAACCTATTTCTAAAGAATAATTTTGCAGCTCCCACTGCACGAGCTGAAATGACGTCTCCTGTTCCAACCTTGAGCGTCATTTCACCATCTGCCAGCTGCTGGAAATTATTTCCCTGAAAAGAAGAGCAAACATGATTAGTGGCTCTCGAATCCAGTATCCAGGCAAACTCATCATGTTCAACGAGACAAGTCTCTAACACAAGTAAATCGAATTTACCTTCTTTTTGTCTTCTCTTCTCAGCAAGGTAACGGGGACAGTTCCGCTTCTAATGTCCATCTGCGTTGCAGTGGAAGCACCTGCCTTTGTCGGCCACGACCTTGGCCTTTCCCTTCCCTTGCACAGTCTGTGCAGGAGCCTTCCCCTTGTCTCCCTTCCTCTTCTGTATTTGCTTCGATGAAGAAGCCTGGGGTACAGATTTAGTCCCTGAGGATGAACCCTTCAAGAACTTCTTTTTGGAATGGGCCAGATTGGCCTCTCCTTTAACCACATTTTTGTCCTTGCTTTTCTGCAAGGACTCATAAATCTTTAACTCCGAGAGGAGGGTAGTCAGGTTGAACTGAATCTTATTCATGCTCGCGTTCGTCCTGAAGGACAGATAGCTCGCAGGGAGCGGGTGAAGGATGAACACAACCTGACTGCGCTCGCAGACAACCCCGCCATTAGCCTCAGCATTATTGAATTGGTTAATCATGTCCAGGACGTGTTCCCGAACAGATTGACCTTCCTGTATCGTGGCATTGAAGACATTCTTCAAGGCGTCGTGGTGGAGCTGGTAGGACGAAAGTCCAAACATCTCCTGCAGGGAATTCATAATCTCCCTGGCTGTTTCCACGTTCTCGTAATGTTTGGCCAATACTTCAGACAAGCTGACCAGTATATAGACTTTGACCTTTTCATTGGCCTTAGTTCAGCGTTCGTAGGCGTCTTTTACTGCCTGAGCGGCAGTGCGAGGGGGAACGGGAGGACATTCCTCCGTTAAGACGAACCTTAAGTCCTCAACCACGAGTATTGTATTAAGATTCGATTTCCATTGTGGAAAGTTTTCGCCGGTAAGTTGTTCATTTTTAAGCAGGGAAATAATGGAGGAAGACATTGCTGAAAAACAAACAAGTGACCGTATTAGTTATCTTTGCCTTAACCCATCACACAAGCAATACAAACAATTGCATACATCCAATCAATTTTGCAAACAAACAATAAAAGAACCCTAATAAAACTATGATTGTGTTTCGCAACGATGTTTTAGAGGTTTAGAAGAACAGCCACCGAAGGGTGATCAGTTGTTCCTCCTCTAAATTGAGACTCTTCTCAGTCAATTTCTAATACCAGAATAACTCATATTCCATTAGATATTAACCACCGTTGTTCGGTCAAGGATTTGTTAACAAATTAACTCCTCCCCGTAAGTGTAACCCTCACTCTTTCAGATCTCAGAGGCACGGACCAACAGGCTACCGTTAGGAAAGACAACTGTTGGTAATTAGCCTAAGCGATCCTATCCTATTCAGGAGTTCACAGTGTTCCGAATCCTATGATCAGGCCCTTCGAAGGGGTGGTTGCGCCGAGACAACACGCAGGCGGATCATAGGAATCTCACGTTGTGACCTAGGGGTGGAGACCGAAGGATACGCTGACACGCGTCCCGCTCCCACTTACTATAGTTACTTTCCCCATTCACCTTGATATTGACCCATGCAAACACTCTCCGGAGGGAGGTCGCGCTAAAACGACACAAAGCCGAGCATGGATCTCACGGTGTGAACATCACAGGGACGTAGGAGCAAAACTCAATTTAAATTAAGTTTTGTAATTTTCCTCCCACTAAAGCAACCTATCGGGTAATTTAGGGTTTGATTAAACCTAGATAAATCCGGCTGTCATTTATCTAAGTCTAGTCCTATTATAACTATTATAATAAGACCTAATGTCTAGGTGTATTAAACAAATTTAATTTACCCAGCGACATTACTCTAACATTAACCTGAGATTAATTCGATTCCGGTGTTCCAGATCAGTTCCCAGGTAGGAGGTGTTCCGTAAACCGTCAACTTAAATACCTCCAATCCTTAGACAGAACTTCACTAGTAGAGTTCCCTTATAATCTCAGGAATGTTTGTCCTACTTAGTTCATTAAAACTATTTTAAAACTAAGTAAGAATTTCTAATTCTATTAGAAAATGATCTTAGGTCTAATTAATTTTAACTCATTTAAAATTAATTCATTTTAAACCTAAGATCCTATGTGAGCATGCATTTCTTGATTATAGATTGACGGTGTCTAATCATAAATTTTAAACTATTTCAAAATTTTAATGATTAGCCCTATAATCATGCATACTATAGTCTTAAAAAGAATTAACAATCATATTCAAGTTAATGAAATTAAAACTATAGAACTTTGCATTGCATGATAATTAATATAACTCTTATATTAACCTTGGATGTATCATGCTCAATGCAACTTGATTTCCATTTTTAATTAATAAACAATTTTATTATTGCCAAAAATGGAAAATCACCTTAGCATGCTGCAAACAATTTATTTTTAATATAACTCTTATATTAAAACTATGTAATTGCATGCATCATACTATTCCATTTTCATGATTTTAATATAACTCTTACTATATATTAAATAAATCATGAAAATCCATGCATTATCATCAAATATTATAATCACATTATAACATACATAATACATGAGCATGCTTTATAACCTAAGGTGGGATTAATATTTAAATGACATCCACGAAGCATTTAAATAGCGAATAAACCGGTTTAATTGGCCCCTATGATAATTAAAACAAAAATTACATTAATTAAAGCTTTAAAACTATCCTATTACAACATATACAACTCCATAATTGGTCTAGAATCCACGAACCGACCCGAACCGCTTCGAACCGGCCTTGAAAATCTTGAACCGCCCATGAACCGGGTTGAACCGGACCAAACCGGTCCCAGCTCAACCCTAACCGCACGAACCGAACCACCCATTAGGGTTTCAGCACACGTTTTCACGTAAAACAACCGCCGCATGAAATCGCGACAGCGTCGAGACGCTAAAGGCACAACGTCCCGACGCTGGCGCGATTTCAACCGTGCGCTGGGTAAAATCGAGACAGCGTCGAGACGCTGCAAGCCAAGCGTCCCGACGCTGTTGCGTCTGGAACTCGATTCTGGGCAGAAACAGCGTCTGAAAATTCGAATTGGCCTCAAATTTGATCGTGTTCTTCGCAGATCTTCAACCTAATCTAGACCCAGACTAAATACAGACTCGATTTACAGAATTTTGCCCAAAAACACAGGGGCCTTACATGATCAAATCAATAAAAATGTTGTAAATCTAAGGCCAATTTAAACCTAAACAGTTTATCGCAAAAATAATACATACGATATGCAAATCCCACCTTAAAGCCAATCAAAATCCCAAATCAACATATAAAACACGATTTGGCTCTGATACCAATTGCAGGGATTACCAGACAACCACATATCTCCACAATGGTATGATATTGTCCACTTTGGGCATAAGCCCTCATGGCTTTGCTTTTGGATCACCCCAAAAGACCTCATACCAATGGAGATACTTGTCCTCCCTTATATACCCATGATCATCCCCTTATCTAGCCGATGTGGGACTTTAGACGCACTCCCAACAATGCTTACTCAGATTGTAACTTGTGTTTCCATGCATTTTATGAACTAAGTAGTTTTAGGCGTTGGTTAGGAAACAATGTGATTGTCGTGCTTAATTTCTAGTAATAAATATTGATTAATGCATCTTGATTAATTGTTGTGCTCATTTATATTTTGTGCCCGCCTGGCCAGCCGGTATGAATACCTCTCTCTAGTTTCAGGGATGATTTAGGGAGTGTGTGGCGATTCATCACACTAGATCATTGTGTATTGGTGAACGCCAGTGACTGAGCTAGGGATAGTGATAGCGAGCATAGCTAGCTACTTTTACCTATTCAATTTAGCTAGTCTTTTATGATGTTTGGGCCATTTTATTGTGCTTTATTGTTTATTTTGCAGGAAATGGTTGATTGGAGCTATAATGCCATATTAGAGTTAATCGGGTGCTCGGGGCGTGAAAAGATGCAAAGGAATGAAAAGAGTAAAAGAGGAAAAAAGTCAAATCTCGGTCAACAGCAGGCTAGAGTCGAGATGCTAGCTCTTGAGCGTCTCGACGCTCACATTCCATATCAGATTAGGCGCATAAAGCTCACAGCGTCGAGACGCTGTGATAGGAAGCGTCCCGACGCTACCGTTTTTCCTTATTCAGAACGCGCATATAAGAGGCAGCGTCGAGACGCTGTCTTGACAGCGTTTCGACGCTAAGACGAAAAAAACAGAATAAAAGCTTATTTTCGGCTATGTTTGAGGGAGTTGAATTTGAGACCTTTGGGAGCCGTAAACAGGGCAGAACAGAGCACTTGGAGGCTGAAAACAAAGGGAGAGATTTGGAAATCAACCCATTGTTCGTGGGGATCGTGACGGGGACGTCGGATTCGGCCTACATTGAGTTTTCTTTTCCCTTTCCTTTCTTTAGTTAGATTTATGGCTTTCACATGTTTAGTTGAGCTTGTATTTACATTCATGAGTAGCTAAACTTGTAGCTTAGGGATTGATGTAGTTGATTAAGTTTATGGATTGATTTATGGTTTAAGTTGTGCAATGGTATTGTGTTTGTAATCTTGATTTAATGCTTTCAATTAATTGGCCATTAGTTGAATGATTTAAGTTTCGAATCTAGCTCGGGAGAGGGGATTTGATTTAGACTTACTCAAGATTGCATGACTAAAGTTTATTTTCTAATTCGTGACGGTTTTAGATTAACTTTAGAATTGGTTAAAAGATCTCATTGCCTTGCATGATTAATAAACTTAGATAGGGATATCAAGTTGGTTAATTTGCATGAGAATCAATTATACTCGGGAGAGGTAGTTGTGATTAAAGGGTCTTTATCTCATAATTCCATTGTGCATAATAACTTATTCCTTAAAATCAATCCTAAACTAAATCGGCAAAATCAATTCCCTAAGTAGTTTTCCCAATTGAATTTCCATTCTTTTTACTTGCTTTGATTTGGTTTTATCATCATTTATTCATCACCTTTTTAATCTCTAAATAAAATTGAGCGAGATAATTCACAATACTTGATTTGCTTAAAAATCCAATCCAGAGGACGACACTCGTATTTACGAACACTATATTATTACTTGACCCGTGCGCTTGCGGTAGGAAAAGTTCGCATCAAGTTTTTGGCGCCGTTGCCGGGGATTGGCATATTTAGTTAAATTAATATCGTGGAAAAATTGTTCGGTCTTAATTTAGGGTGTATTTTATTTTTTTTAATTTTTATTTTGTAGATAGATTGCAATTTTTTCCTTGTTTGTTTTTATTTTCCATATTTGTTTCTTGTTTTCCTTAATTAGATAGTACTTTCCTTTTCTAGATTATATTTTCCATATTTAGATTTTTCCATATTAGATTTTTTTTTTCTTTTTGTTTGAGTCTTTGTCATTTGTTCTTGTTGGGTTATTGTTTGATTGGAAGCCTAATTATCATTGTTGCTTTAATTGATTTGAATGACTTTTTATTCAACACCATATTCCAATTTTTCATCTTCAAGTTATACCCCTTTAAATGAAAATTCTTCCTTGGAAAGCATAGTTCAAAATTATATTGAGGAGTCTAGAGCGAGGAGTCTAAAAATTGATGAAATCATAAGAGGACTTCAGACTCCACAGGAAGTTAGTGAGGTGGGATCCACTTCCATAGGTTGTCTAGTGAGTCATGTGGCCGATGATTCTTTGGCACCCATTCATGAGCTTAGTTCTTTCAATCTTGATGAGGATGAGCAGTTAGGGGTGAGTTGCATAGATAGTAGAGAAGAATTGGAGAGTTGTAGCACCTTTCAAGAACATGTTTGTGAGGAAGAAAAAGAAAATGAGCTTGTAGTGACGATTCAGGAGGTAGAGTTTGAGGTTGAAAAGCCTTCGTCTGTTTTATCTTCTCCATCCTTTATAGATGTTGATTGTTCTTTTTTCTATTCTCACGAGTCAGTTTTAAAGTCAGAGTCTCTTTATTTTGATATTTCTCCTTTTATGCTTCTTTTATTCAAAAATACCAAAAATAATTCGGTTTCAGGGGCCCATGAGAAACTAGTAAGCTTACTAGCAATCGTTGGTTATATTGATTCAAGGAAGAAGGGCCCAAAGAAATACGAGAATTTTTATGTGCCTTGACAGACTGCACGAGCACGTCGAGCTAGAGACGATAAACAAGCGCTTATGGGAGGCAACCCAAGTTACTTTGTTATTATTTTTTATGTCTTGTTGTTTTTGTTTTGTAGGAGTTCCCGTGCTCTTGTCTTTGCCAAGTGTAGACACCGTATTTGGTCCGGCTTGATTTTCAGTAATAATGTTTGAAGGTTTCCAATATTTGTTGGTCAATTTGTTTTTTCTTGTATGTCAACAAGAGCATAGCTCAACTGGCATAAAGTTGCATTGATAACCACGAGGTCTGTGGTTCAAACCCCTCTTCTCATATGTTTTTATCAAAAATTCGTTTATTTATTTATTTATTTATTTTTTTTTTTGGTCTTCCCCATTCCTATTCAAGGGGAAGCTTAACTATTCAAAAGAATTTGCATGGCTCTCATTTTTTTTATTTTTTTATTTTTTTTATTTTTTCCACCATTTTCTCATCCATCCTCCCCCTAATTTAGTAACCCTTCAAGTATAAAAAGGGGGGAGATGGAGGATGAAGGAACGGAAAAAACAAGAAGAAGGAGAGGAAGTTTAGAGTAAAAGTGAGCTTGAGAGAGTTTAGGCATTTGAATAAGAGTTTAGCTTAGAGAGTGATAGAAAATGGGAGAAAAAAAGAGAAGAAGTTTAGAGTAAAAGTGAGCTTGAGAGAGTTTAGGCATTTGAATAAGAGTTTAGCTTAGAGAGTGATAGAAAGAGAGAAAAGAAAGTGGAAGAGGAAAAGAGGAAAAAAGAAGGGGAGGAAGGAGTATACGGGGAGAGAAAACATTGGGTAAGAAAGAAGGAAAAAAAAAGGAAGAGAGAAGTAAAAAAGGTGGGGTTTTGTTTTTCTATTTCCTTTGTTTTTTGTTTTGTTATTATTGTTGTTGTTGTTGTTATTATTATTATTATTATCGTCATCATTATGATTATCATTTTTAATTTCTCTCTCATTTTAGTTCACTTTTTGCACTTTGCCAACTTCATTTTTTTAAACTTTCTAATTTATTTGTTTTTTCCTTTCATTCTCCAAATTGCTTTAATCTAATCTTTAATTCTGCTTGGTCAATTTCAATTATTGTTATTGTTTTGATTTTCTTTTGAAAGGGATTATGGGAACTGAGTAATGTGCCTTCGTGGAGTCCAACTCCCGTGTAGGCGTATGAAAATTCTCATTTTCCCTTTTAAAAGAATTTACTCTTTGAATAATTTTTCTTCTTTTACATCCTTTTTATTTTAAAAAAATATTTTTAGTAAACATAATCATGTACACCCATGTTCCTTTAATTAAAAGGGAGATTAGGCATGATTTATATTAAATTGGATATCCAACTCATAATGTTTAATCCTTGCTTTATTTCTAAAGTTAAGGTAAAAACGAATGAGACATCTTGTGTTCATTATTGCATTTTGAGTTTTATTTTCATATTTATCATTTTTTTAAGAAAAATAAAATAAAGGACTGTTTTTATTCATTTAATTGGACAATTTAAGATACTGTGGTAATCGTTTTCTTAAACGGGTGTTGTAGGGTGCTAATACCTTCCCTACACTCAAACGACTCCCGAACCTAATTTCTGGTTTTCTAAGACTAGTTTTGTTTTTTATTTTAAAGGTGACCAATCACACCCTCAATGATTGGTGGCGACTCCAATTTTCTTCTAAAAAACCCAAGAAAGGATGTCAGCCGCTCCGCGTCGCGATGACGTTGCGACACCAAGCATTCATGAAAAGGTCATCATTCCAGGGCAGTATCGTTCACCCCTTCCATTCTTTATTTGTTCTCATGCTTGACTATGCTTTATTGATTTATACATTGAGGACAATGCATATTTTAAGTTTGGGGGTGGATTAGCATGTTTGTGGAGCCCTTGAGCATCTGAGTTCGGGCTATAGTTTTGAGCTTTCTTTGAATTATGCATATGGTTGTTTTTTGGATGCTGAAGGGTTAAAATTCCTTTTGGCAGCGGAAGCAATCAAGAACTTTCTCGAATTAAATTTCAATTTCAGGAAAAACCAGTACGTTGGTAAATAAATTTACAGAAACAAATTTTCTATAAAACGATTAGATTAAGCATGCTGCAAATTTAGTTTAAGATCAAGAATACTTACCGGATTCCGAAGAACACTGCACAATGCTCCAAGGATCTCGTTCTTGGGACTTCCAACGGACACCACCACTCGAATCACCCACTATTCTCTTGGGTCGCTGAGATATGGCTTGTGGGAACCCAAAATTCATCTTGGAAGGGAATTTTACAGCAAAGAATCTTGCTGTTTTTTGAGAGAGAGAAGAGAGAAAAATCAGAGAGCTTTTCTGTGTTCTCACGTCAAAATGAGAGAGTGAACCTCCGTTAGGGAACTCCCTCTCCCCTCAACGATAAGTGGTGAGGGAGTTATCTCCCTACTAGATCTAGACCGTTAGATCTTAATCAAAACGATCTCGGCCATTAACTAATTAAATAATAAATATTTAATTAATTAATTAATTATAATTAATTTAATCAAATTAAATGAATTATAATATATAGTTTTTAATTCAATTTGAATCATATTCAATTAAATTAAATTGGCCATTCAATTAATTCTAAATTAATCGATCCCACATTAATTAAATATCAAATATTTAATTAATTTTATAATTGAATCATATTCAATTTAATTTCTCTCATTTAACCTATAGTTTTAATGTGCATCAAAATGTACATCAATATAAACTATAGTTTTAATTTGATTAAATCACATTTAACCAAATTAAAATTAAATTAATTAATTCCCCAATTAATTAATTCATGAATTAAATATCACATATTTAATTGAATTCATAATTCTCTCATTAATTAATTTTGAATCATATCCAAAATTAATTTTATTATAAAGTTTAATTCATTAATTAAACTTATACTATAATGTATCTCCATACATTATATTAATTGTATCAAAATACAATTAACTTATATTCCCTTTAATAATCAAGACTATATTATCTCAGAACCCGTTATGAACTAGCAGGTGGACCTAATGGACCTACAGATCAGAAGCTCCAACGATACGAGATTGATCAACTAAACTCATTAACCGAGTCAATCAACATTCGTTAACTGTGGGTCACTCCACTAAAGACCCACAGCTGCACTCTTCTCACTGTAGAATATTTCTGTGTCCACGGATATCGACCAATGCAGTAAGTCAATCCTTCACGTGTGTTCGTAACACCAGCTGGGTCAAATTACCGTTTTACCCCTGGGTTACCTCTGGATCCTTAAGTACCACTGATCCCTCTAATGAACAATTTGTTTAGGGTCCAACCTCTAAACAAGAGTTCCTCTCGGGCCAAGAGAGGACGGCGCGCCTTTGTTCAAGCCCCGGAATCAGCCCTTAAGGGAACACACATCTACTTGCCCCAATAGGGGAAGGAGTGAATTCCATCTTGTATTGTCATGTCCCCAGCCCCCCACTCGGTCTTGTCCCCAAGAAGGTAGGCTTATTGAGTCGGCGTACTGGCCACTCTCACCCGTACTAATCAAAGGACAATCCCTCGTGAGAAGGAGTTCATGACACACTCAGGATTAAGATCGAGTTACCTAGGTCATCCTATTGAAACAGTAACCTATCTAGTTAACGGTGTTACATCTAGTGGTTTACTATTTCGTGGTCCGGTCTTATGCAAACTCATTGCATAGGATACCCCCGCTCGCATGTCTCCTACATGGACGCCTTGGATCAATACGCCTGTATCGAATACAAAGCGGGCCGTATCACATAGTGTTACCAGGATAAGGTACCCAGCCTTATCCCTGTACTATAGACCTTTTAGGTTGTTACTTGAACACTGATCCCCGTATGTCCCCACATACTAGTCCAAGTCTCATGTAAACAACCTTGGATCTTAGTTTATTGGATTTTGGTCATATTGTGCAATTCTAGACTTAATATGACAATAACACTTTATTGCATAAACCTCAATAACACTTTATTGATACAAGTGTATAATTCGTTAATCATTCACTATCTACGAGTTTTAGGACATAAAACCCAACAATTTTTGCATGGCTATGATGTCCTAGGATAAGCTTTCTTGTCAATTTTCAAGCTTTCGATGAGTTGTAAGCATGAGTGCCCAAAAAGGGAGACTTTTTAAACTTTTTCTAGGAGATGGCTTGCATGAGTAGAGTATTTGTCTTGGCTAGATTTGGATTTGAATGCTTAGGAGCGAATTATTGGATTCATATGCTTGTTGTCACCTCGATAGGTGTAGGGTAGAGCTAAAGAGTTAATTTTTTGCAAATTAGCATGTTTGATCTTGCTTAGGAGAAAAGAAAAGAATATCTGCTTATCATGTTCATAACGAAAAATCATTCTTGTTGTTATTGTTGAAAAAGAAAAAAGTCATGACTTATGCGCGCAATGCAATGTTTAATAAAGTTTAGGCAAAAAGAGCTACCCCTGTTGTGATCAGTTATGCCAACCAGAGAAAACTCAAGTTAAGGGTCCCTGCAATAGGTGTGTGAAAGCTAGTGCCACATATAAATGCTTAATTCAATTGTTAATTATAAGCACCTAAGTATGGAGATAAACAAACTAAGTTGTTGCATTAACTCATTAGTGAAGCCTTAGTGCCAGTGTAGAGGGAAGATGAGCTGAGAGTTTAATAATCCAATCCCTTGAGGATTAACTCATTGACTTTTGAGCCTTGAGGATTGAGTTATGATTGTTGCATCCATTCTTCCATTGTATGTCTGATTTAGAGTTTGCTCGAGGACTAGCAAAAGCTTAAGTTTGGGGGTATTTGATAGCGAGCATAGCTAGCTACTTTTACCTATTCAATTTAGCTAGTATTTTATGATGTTTGGGCCATTTTATTGTGCTTTATTGTTTATTTTGCAGGAAATGGTTGATTGGAGCTATAATGCCATATTAGAGTTAATCGGGTGCTCGGGGCGTGAAAAGATGCAAAGGAATGAAAAGAGTAAAAGAGGAAAAAAGTCAAATCTCGGTCAACAGCAGGCTAGAGTCGAGATGCTAGCTCTTGAGCGTCTCGACGCTCACATTCCATATCAGATTAGGCGCATAAAGCTCACAGCGTCGAGACGCTGTGATAGGAAGCGTCCCGACGCTACCGTTTTTCCTTATTCAGAACGCGCATATAAGAGGCAGCGTCGAGACGCTGTCTTGACAGCGTTTCGACGCTAAGACGAAAAAAACAGAATAAAAGCTTATTTTCGGCTAGGTTTGAGGGAGTTGAATTTGAGACCTTTGGGAGCCGTAAACAGGGCAGAACAGAGCACTTGGAGGCTGAAAACAAAGGGAGAGATTTGGAAATCAACCCATTGTTCGTGGGGATCGTGACGGGGACGTCGGATTCGGCCTACATTGAGTTTTCTTTTCCCTTTCCTTTCTTTAGTTAGATTTATGGCTTTCACATGTTTAGTTGAGCTTGTATTTACATTCATGAGTAGCTAAACTTGTAGCTTAGGGATTGATGTAGTTGATTAAGTTTATGGATTGATTTATGGTTTAAGTTGTGCAATGGTATTGTGTTTGTAATCTTGATTTAATGCTTTCAATTAATTGGCCATTAGTTGAATGATTTAAGTTTCGAATCTAGCTCGGGAGAGGGGATTTGATTTAGACTTACTCAATATTGCATGACTAAAGTTTATTTTCTAATTCGTGACGGTTTTAGATTAACTTTAGAATTGGTTAAAAGATCTCATTGCCTTGCATGATTAATAAACTTAGATAGGGATATCAAGTTGGTTAATTTGCATGAGAATCAATTATACTCGGGAGAGGTAGTTGTGATTAAAGGGTCTTTAGCTCATAATTCCATTGTGCATAATAACTTATTCCTTAAAATCAATCCTAAACTAAATCGGCAAAATCAATTCCCTATGTAGTTTTCCCAATTGAATTTCCATTCTTTTTACTTGCTTTGATTTGGTTTTATCATCATTTATTCATCACCTTTTTAATCCCTAAATAAAATTGAGCGAGATAATTCACAATACTTGATTTGCTTAAAAATCCAATCCAGAGGACGACACTCGTATTTACGAACACTATATTATTACTTGACCCGTGCGCTTGCGGTAGGAAAAGTTCGCATCAGATAGCCAGTTGTCTAGTGCTTGATCGGTAGTACTTCATTGGGGTTGAAACACATTCCAAAAGATCCGGAGTTCCGGGAGGAATCTGCTAATAAGACTGCGAGAGTTTTGCATGATCAATAATATTGCTAGAGCATCTTTTAAAACAATTACTAAATCCTGACCAACGCATGTTCCTAATCTGTCTGCCTATTTGATTATTTTATGTTGTCATTTTTTTTGCTTCAGCATTATTCCTATAAAAGCCAATCATTTTTACCATCTTTGAAACCATTGAAAAATTATACAAAATAGATAAAATGGAAGCTAGTTCAGGCCTTGGATTGATAAATATGTATTACTTGCTGCGGACTGTGTATACTTGCACAGAGTTCTAGAGTCTTTTTATACCATATTTTTACTCAATCTAGAAACCCGACAGGCACACAACGCGAAACTGCATACAATTGCGATATGAGAAAAGAAAGCTTAATCAAGGAGGGGTACCTGAAGGAGTTTGTCAGTGATGGGGACAATAAAAGGCCAGCTAGGACCGAATGAAGTCGAGACAATGATGATCCACCACTGGAGATCAGGACTATCTTAGGATGGCCTGCAGGAGGAGAATCTAGTCGAAAAAGGAAGGCAACGACTCGTGAAGCTAGGCTTGAGCCAAGACATCGAGGTATGTATTCTCTTTAGCTCGCAAAAGTTGCTCCTTCCATAAAATTTACAAAGGAAAAAGCTGATGAAATTCGTCATCCTCATAATGATGCATTGGTGGTAACCCTAACCATCGCAAACACGAAAGTCCAACGGGTCCTGATTAATGGAGGAAGTTTGATAACTCTCCAAAAGGGAGTTATTTCGACTTTATTTCTATATTGATTTGTGTGTCTTTTGTGCTAAATAAGGTTGCTTTTAAATATATATTACATGTTTTAACCCATTTGGAAGAATGAATGCTTTGAAAGTTATTTTGTGCAGAATATATTGCTGAGCGACTTGAGGGAGCAAATTCTGTGCTGCAACAAAGCTGGGAGCAAAACTGCACGTCACAACTCGTTATCCATTTTAACAAAATGGCGTTAGCTGAATTGTTTTTGGATCTAAGAAGCTTGGAAAACCCTCCACGTGTCTAAATTAACCTAATTAGGTTAAACCTCATCTTATAAAAGGAGGGAGTCGTCAAAGATAAAGGCATTCACAATTGGGAGACCGAATCAATCGGCTATAGGCCGAATTGACGGCAGAATGGAGATCTAAGAAGACCAAGTGCAATTCCTCTCAAGGAGACGAAGTCCTTCTATGTTCTTGGTGGTTTGGAGTAGCCGTTTCATCTCCCCAATTGCTAAAAGGATTAGTATTTCTTGTGTATTTTGCATTATGGATGTGCTTATCGAGATTGTAACGTATTTTATGTTTTCAATCATGAACTAATTGCTTAGTAGGCATAGGTTAAGAATTATGTGATTATTATATTTATAAAATCTGGAAATTATATTTGATTATGTCATCTTGAATTATTGTTGATCTTTAATTTCATTATGTGCCCTCCTAGCTAGCTGGTATGTATAGTTTCTCCTAGTTTCAGGGATGATTTAGGAGTTGTGTGGCGATAATTCACGCTAGATCATTGTGTATTGGTGAATGTCAGTGACTGAGATAGGGATAGTCAGTTGCCTAGTGCTTGATCGGTAGAGCTTCATTAGAGTTGAAACATATTCCAAAAAATCCGGAGTTCCGGGAGGATCCTGCTGATAATACTACATGAGATTGACGGATCAAAAGAATTATTGGAGCATCTTTATAACAATTACAGAAGTCTTAACCTGTGTTTGTTTCCATTTTGTTTTCTCTAGTCGTAATCATTTACTGCTTTCGTATTTCTTTTGTTTCAGCATTTTAAAAACCCAGTCAATTTAACCAACCTTTTGAAATCACTAAAAAGGCAAAATAAATCAATAGAGGTAGGCAATTCAAGACCCTGTGGATACGATAAATACTTATCCCTTGCTGCTAGATTGTGTATACTTGCACAGTATTCTGGAGTTAATTTATCTCATATTTTTAACCACTTCAAAATTGCAACAAAGTTCTATTGACGTCCTTTTTGTGGCTGTCTTCGAGGCAATGAAGCTAGGAAGAGACTGCCTGAAGCCGAGTTTCATGTCGTTGGTGGATTTGGAGGAGAGAAGGTTAGCCTAGAAGGAAGTATTGGGTTACCAGTCACCTTTGGAGAAGGACAAAAGGCGGTCACAAGGATGGCCATCTTCCTAGTGGTAGTTTGCATCTCAGCTTATAACGCTATTCTAGGAAGACCAACCCTACATGAACTTAAAGTTGTGGCATCAACCTACCATCAGATCTTGAAATTCCCAACCGAAGTAGGTGTGAGTGTAGTGCGAGGAGAACAACGAATGTCCCGAGAGTGTTACTTTACAACAATTAGAGAAACGGGGAAAAAGCCCAGGGAAATTCCATGCCTGGGCCATGGCCAAGGCCGATCAGGAAATGAGGAGAGCTCAGTGACTCCCATTCCAATGGAGTATTGATAATTACTTTGTATTTCTATTTCAATTTTGCACACATTGTTTTTTATTTCGTAAGTATTTGAATTTATAGGAGTTTGAGATTCTTTCAATTGAAAAATGTATAAACATAAGTTTCAATTATGCAATCTAATTTCTCTAAACGGTATCCAGCCTTCTCCGTTTTCCCTGATGATCTGTTGAACCCCTGGATTCACTACCGATTGAAAGAGAAGAAGATGAAGAGGATGCATGTCAGGAAGATTAGAAAAAGGAAGAAGCGTTCAGCGAGCATTTCTTTTGTTTGATATATTTTTGTTGCTCGCTTGTTGCCTGACCAAGTTTTTCTGCTTTTTATGATTTCTGCTTTTGTTTGTTTTTCATTGTTTTTTATGGCCTACAAAATTTGATCTTTGTTAATGTAAATATTTTCTTTATTTTAATAAAATTTCTGAAGTTTTTATTCTATGGCACACCTGAGTATTCCTAACCTAAACTTTTCTTCTAAATTTTTTAAGCTTGGACTAGTTAGATTAATTAGATCAAAGTATTCTGATCTCCAGAAACCTTTTGCTTGAGCATTCCTTCTAGCCTAGTCATCTCTGCGGCAAGAAGTTCTGAGGTAGCATTGTCTTATTTGATCCACCTTAAGCTTAGTTTTAGTCTTGCACTCAGTTTAAAATTCAAAGTAAAAAATTTCAGTTTGGGGGAGGTATTTATATGTTGTTAATTCATTGGGGACAATGAATAATTGAGTTTGGGGGACTTAGAGGCACTCCTCTTGTTTTGCCCGAGCATTCTCTCCTTCATAATAATTTTTTGTAGGTTATTGAGTAACTAGGGACATTTGTGACACCCACAGTTTGTCTTTGCGTTAAAAGATGGCCTAAGAAATATTGAAAAAAAATATGAAAAAAGTATAGATGATGAAAAGGAAAGTGAAAATTTTGCTGAAAAAAATTGAAAGAGCAAAACTTTTGAAGGATGAATGATAATCTGGCAGTTTTCTATCTCGTAGGGCTTAGGTGAGCTTCATCATAACATGTCGCCATTCTGAGAAGCAAGGGATAGATAACTAAAGATTTTTGGGTTTAGCAATGAGTTTTTAGCCTAGTTGGTGATAAGCTTGAGGCAAGGGTATACTGCATCATAAAATGGGTCATCTCATGCTTAAGAGTTTATGACTGTAGGGCTACTTTAAGTCTGAAGAACAAAAGAATGAATCCCCTAGGAAAAGTTTGTTAAGAATATCTGATAATATGGTTGGGTTGTGGTAGTTTTTAGGATTGAGTTAAAGGTGGTGATTATTTGTTCAATGCCGAAAGAATTACTTTGCTGCAGCAATGATTGGTTTTGCAGGATGCTCAGGTAAAGGTTAAAGGTAGTGTTGGATTATCTATTTTAATTGAGTTGTGCTATAATCAATGTTTTGAAATTTCTGAGAGGATGAGTTAGTATTGCTCGGGACGCGCAATAGTTCAAGTTTGGGAGTGTGATAACTCTCCAAAAGGGAGTTATTTAGGCCTTATTTCTATGATGATTTATATGTTATTTGTGCCAATTAGGTGTGTTATTAGATGAATATAATGTGTTTTATCCTAATTATAAGAATTGATGCTTTGGAAGTTCTTTTGTAGAGAAATTAATGTTGAGTGACTTGAGGGAGCAAAATACATGTAGAGTTTGTAGTTATGGATGCACTTAATCAGATTGTAGCGTGTATTGTTTCCATTCATATGAACTAATTTACTTTAGGCGTTGGTTAAGACGATGTAATTGTCATTCTTTTATAATCTAGCTATTCTTATTGATCGTTGAGCATCTTGATTACTTGTTGTTTTTAACATTATTTTGTGTCTGCCTGGCCAGCCGGTATAAATAACTTCTCTTAGTTTCAGGGATGATTTAAGGGATGTGTGGCTTGTATTCACATTAGACCTTTATGAGTTGGTGAACGCCAGTAATTGAGCTAGGGATAGCGAGTTGCCTAATGCTTGATCGGTAGAACTTCATTAGAGTTGAAACCTATTTCATCTCTAGGCCCCAAATTTCCTCTTCTTTGGCAAACATCACATTGCTTGTAGAACCAATGGGCATCATTGAATAATGTAGGCCAGAAAAATCCGCAATGCAAAACCCTCATAGCTGTCCTCTGACCGCTGAAATGACCTCCATACGGCGAAGAGTGACATTGCTCCAGGATTTCCTTTGCTTCAGCACCTGAAACACACCTACAAATAATACAGTCAGAGCATTGCTTATACATAAATGGCTCATCCCAATAGAAAATTTTCGCATCGTGCTTAAAATTTTTCTTCTGCCTCCAATCCATGTCAATAGGAGTGACTCCCTTTACCAAAAAGTTGGCAATATCAGCATACCAAGGGACATCCCTGACTACCTTTACCTCAACAGCAAAAAGCTGTTCATCTGGAAAAGAATCGGAAATGGCAGATTGCTCCAGCAAAGATGATGACGAATCAAGACGAGATAAATGATATGCAATGACATTTTCTGATCCTTTCTTGTCCTTTATCTCCAAGTCGAATTCCTACAATAGTAAAATCCAACGAATTAGTCTAGGCTTTGCATCTTTTTTAGACATTAAATACCTTATTGCTGCATGATCCGTGAAAACCGTGACTTTGGATCCAACCAAATATGGCCGGAACTTCTCAAAAGCAAACACCACAACTAACAACTCCTTTTCAGTAGTTGTATAGTTGACATGTGCCTCATTTAAAACCTTGCTTGCATAATATATAGGATGGATGAATTTGCCCTGGTTTTGCCCCAGCGTCGCACCTACCGCAGCATCACTCGCATCACACATTACCTCGAATGGTAAATTCCAATTAGGTGCGCAAAGAATGGGTTCTGAGATTAAAACAGTCTTTAAAGTCTCAAAAGCTTTCCTACAATCTGCATCAAAGTCAAAAACATGATCAGTGCACAATAAGTTACAAAGAGGTTTACTGATTTTGGAAAAATCCTTTATGAACCTCCTATAAAACCCAACATGTCCTAAAAAACTCTGAATTCCCTTCACTGAATTCGGTGGCTCTAGTCTCTCAATAACCTCTACTTTTGCTCTATCAACTTCTAGACCATTTTTAGAAATTTTATGTCCTAACACTATGCCCTCCTTCACCATGAAGTGGCATTTCTCCCAATTAAGAACTAGATGGGTATCCTCACATCTTTTTAACACCTTTCCTAAATTATCTAAACAACTCTGAAAAGACCCTCCAAACACTGAAAAATCGTCCATAAATACCTCAACAGTGGACTCAATCATATCAGAGAAAATTGCTAACATACACCGTTGAAATGTTGCTAGAGCATTGCAGAGGCCGAAAGGCATTCTCCTAAAAGCGAATGTCCCATAAGGACAGGTGAAAGTGGTTTTCTCCTGATCCTCAGGAGCAATAGTAATCTGGTTGTACCCAGAATAACCATCTAAGAAACAGTAATAGGCCTGACCAGCCAATCTATCCAACATCTGGTCAATAAATGGTAGAGGGAAATGGTCCTTACGGGTAGCTTTATTAAGCCTCCTGTAATCCATGCAAACCCTCCAGCCAGTTACTGTCCTGGTTGGAATTAATTCATTATCTTTATTGCTCACCACGGTGACACCTCCTTTCTTAGGAACACATTGAAAAGGGCTCACCCAATTGCTATCGGCAATTGGATAAATGATCCCAACATCCAACCATTTAATTACCTCCTTTTTAACAACCTCTTTCATTGCAGGGTTGAGCCTTCTTTGTTGCTCAATACTCCTAAAGGATCCCTCCTCTAGAGTGATTTTGTGCATACAAAAAGATGGGCTAATTCCCTGAATATCAGCCAATGTCCAACCTATAGCCTTGCGGTATTGCTGCAGCAATTTTATTAAGGCCTCTTCATGCTCTGGCATTAAATCTGATGCAACAATAATGGGAAACGTCTCACTTTCCCCAAGAAACACGTACTTTAGATGATCCGGCAAGGGCTTCAAATCTAAAGTAGGTGCCTCAATCAGGGATGGCTTAATTGGGGGAGTCTTTCTTTGATCTAAATCTAAAGACTCAAAAACATCCTCACATCTAAACAATTCTTTTTCTTTTTTTCTATCTAAAGAACAAATTTCAAAATCCTCTACACTAACCTCTCCATGCTTTTCTAAATGCTTATCAGCCGAATCCTATATTGTTGTCTCAATAACTGTGCTCTCCAGAATCCTGATGAAGGAGCAATCCTCCATTTCGTCTGGATATTTCATGGCTTTAAACACATTAAATTTCACTTCCTCGTTACAGACCCTCATTGTTAATTCCCCTTTTTGAACATCTATTAATGCTCTACCAGTAGCCAAAAATGGACGACCTAGAATAATTGGGAATATGAATTTATCTACTTTCACTAAGACATCCTCAATTTTACCCTCTGGATATGTGATAGACCTATCAGCTAATTGGAGTGTAACTGTGGTAGGCCTAGCTTCACCAATACCTAACTTCCGATAGACCGAAAGAGGCATAAGGTTAATGCTTGCGCCTAAATCACAGAGTGCTCTACCTAATTCTTTTCCACCTATAGACACAGGTATGGTAAATGACCCTGGATCCTTAGCCTTGGGGGGTAGTCCATTCTTAAGAATAGCACTACATTCCTCCGTGTTTCATTAACGAGCAAATAATTGTTTTTTTTTTCTAATTTTCAAATTTATATATTTTTAATTTAATGTCAACAAAATTTTTGTATTTTTTTTTAATTCTTTCAACTAATGATTACAAAATGATTGTAATTTTTAAATTTTAGTTTTAATTTATAATTTTGTATTTTTTCTTTAAATTGTGATAATTGAAAAATTATTACCCTAGTAATAATTATTAATTTATTATAATTTAATGATTTTCTTTTCACTTTAATGTAAAGGTTTTTTAAATTCATGGTCGCAAATGGTAAAATTATAGATTTTTTATTTCAAAAGTTAATTTACAATTTGAAATTACATTTTTCTTACAAATTTTGATTTTGATTTTAATTTTTTGTTTTAATTTTTTTTCTTCTACAACTTTTTTTTTTCATTGTAATAATTGCAAATAATAGATGTAATTATTGGAATATTATTAATTACAACAATGTGGAAAATTTAGAAGACTAATTTTCCAATTCTTATAAGTATGTTATTGATAATAATATTCCAATAATTTGATTTATAGAATAAAAAACAAAATATTAAAATAAAAAATTAATTTTCAAAATTTGTTATAAAAATGTTAATTATTTCATAATTTTACATTTTGTAAATTAACCTTTCGAATAAAAAAATCTATAATCTTACAATATATGGCCATGGATTAAAAAAAAACCTGTATTAAAATGAACAAAATAAAAATAATTAAAATATAATAAATTAATAATTAATACTATGGTAATAATTTTTCAATTATCACAATTTGAAGAAAAAATACGAAATTATAAATTAAAACTAAATTTTAAAAATTACAATCATTTTGTCATCGTTATTGGAATTTTTTTAAAAAAAAAATACAATCATTTTGTATACATCATTAAGTTAAAAAAATATAAAAGGCAACCCATGGATTCTAACCCGCCAATGCCACATCACCTTGAATCCAACCCATGGATTCTAATAGGGAAATTGTAATGGGTAGCAAAAAAATATTAGGACATTTGCAAATTTAGCTATGCTTTTTGAGATTTTCAAATATAGCAAAAAATTTTAAATTTGATTTTCGCTTTTTTTATTATTCCAGGTTTACCCTTATTGGTATATCAATTGATATATTAGTAGTATATTATTCGATATACTCTATATTTATTGATATACGAAATATAAAGTATATCAGTAAACTGATATGCCAAATTTGATATACTCGAATGAATACAATTATATATCTAATATATACTTGATTTGATAAATGTAACCTATGATATACCTGAGTATTGATATAAGAATGATATACCTGATATATGAAATGTTACTTTTCTTTACTTATATTTGTTATGTTTCATTTTCTCTTTATTGAATTGCGTTGTGTTATTTATGTATTTTAAACGAAATGTTTGTTTTTATAACATAAAATGTGTCTTATATACTTGTTATGAACATTGATATACCATCGATATACCTCTTTTGTTAGACTACTTAAATAATTAATAACATTGATATACTTGATTATGACTCAATATATATCAATGATAGACTTTATTTTTTTAAAAAAAATCATTAATATATTTTTAATTATTAGTGACATACTTTATTTTAAGTATATTTCTTATATTGAATATGAACGGCTAATATACTGTTGATATATAATTCATATTAGGAATAACATTTCACTAATATATCAGAGTATATTAGTAGTATATGTACTTCAATTTAGATATATCTGATATACTGAATATAAAATAGCAATATACTATTAATATAATTCACATTAGAAATATCATTTCACCAATATACCATAGTAGAGTATATCGGTTGTATATCATATATAATTCATTTTAAGTATATCATTAGTATATCAACCGTATATCGATGTATTTCATTTTAGGTATATCAGTAGTATATCAACAGTATATTTGATATACCACTGATATACTTCATAACAGTAAAACACGGGAAAATTTTGGAAAGGGTATTTTTGACTTTTTCTATTCACGTTTTGGGCTGGGCTGAATTTTTTTTGTCATAATTGCAAACCTCAAAAAGTGAAGCCACGCTTGCAAATAGAAATTCCTCGTTTGCTATTGTTGCAACCACCCCATTCTAATAAGAAGAAGAAGAAAAAAAAACTTGTTTTTCCTTTTTTTTTTTTGGGAAAAATACACTTTTAGTCCCTGAGGTTTGAGTTAGGTTTCATTTTGGTCCCTGAGGTTTCAAACTCAACAATTTAGTCCCTGAAGTTTGAGATAAGGAACAATTTGGTCTCTGCCATCCATTTTTCTGTTAAATCTAACGGATTGCTGATGTGACACTATTATTTTAATTAAAAAAATTAATTTTTTTATTTTTTAAATTAAAAATATATTAAAATAATAAAAATATTATTATTTTTAATTTATTTTTTAATTTATTTTTCTTCATCCCCCACTTTCTTCCTCTTCACCTTCTTCTTCATCATCATTCTCCATCACCAACTGGTATGGCTGCCACAGCTCCGACCGTCGCTCACCGACGACGGGCCGCCAGCGACTTTTTTTTTTTCTTTTCTTTCTTTCTTTCTTCTTTTCTTCTTTCTTTTCATTTTCTCTCTTCATTTTCTCTTTTCCAAAAACGAAAGACCAACACCTTGAAGACCATAGTTGCCAGAATCGGAAGACCCACGATCTGAAGCCCACAACCCACACGCAGTTCTGGTTTTAGTGAGTTTCGACGGGTGTTCCAGATCTGAACTTCAGGAACTTCTCAACGATGCGATCTGAAGCCCATGACTACCGGAAAGGGAAGACCCACTCGCGGTTTTTGGTTTCGGTGAGTTTCAACGGCACGATTCCAAATCTGAAGCGCACGAACGGCTCGACGGTGCGATTTGAAACCCACGATACGAAGCTCGACGGTGCAACTCGGAACCCAGATCTGAAGGGAGGTTTTCGATTTTTTGTGGGTTTCTTGTTGCCGACGAAGGACAAGACACCACAACGAACTGCTCGACGGCGCGTTCCGAAACCCAGATCTGAGAGGGGGGTTCCGGTTTTTTTGTGGGTTTCAAGGTGTCGGTCTTTCATTTTTGGAAAAAATAAAATGAAGAGAGAAAATGAAAAAAAAAAAGGTCACCGGTGGCCCGCTGCCGGTGACAGGCGGTTGCCGGCGGTCGGAGCTATGGCAGCCATACCAATTGGTGATGGAGAGTGATGATGAAGAAGAAGGTGAAGAGGAAGAAAGTGGGGGAGGAAGAAAAAGAAATAAAAAAATAAATTAAAAATAATTACATTTTTATTATTTTAATATATTTTTAATTTTAAAAATAAAAAATTAATTTTTTTAATTAAAATAATAATGTCACGTCAGCAATCCGTTAGATTTAACAGAAAAATGGATGGCATGGACCAAATTGCTCCGTTTCTCAAACCTCAGGGACTAAATTGTTGAGTTTGAAACCTCAGGGACCAAAATGAAACCTAACTCAAACTTCAAGGGCTAAAAGTGTATTTTTCCTTTTTTTTTTTTTTAAAGTCTCTCTTTTTCCAAAATTTTTCAAATTGTTTTTCTATCTAATTTACCTCAATATGGAAGATCATAGAAATGTGACTAGGACATCGTTCATAAAGAAAAATAAGCAAGAAAAATATTTGTAAAAAAAGTAAGGAACAGTGACCAGAAAGAAGGAAAAATGAGAGATCTGTATATGAGTAGATTGTCAAGGGAGAAGAAAGAAGAATGAACAAGAATAGATTTGTACTTGAGGAAAATTTTGGGGAAAAAATAGTGCAAAAGGAGAGCAAGTAGTGTAAACTTAATAAAAAGATGGTTTGAGTCCCACGATAAATAAAGAACGAGAATGAAATTTATCACATTTTTTGAAAATCGAAAATCAAATGAAATTACCAAATTTGGTGTGTGTCCATTATTCCCATTTATAATTTTGGTAAAGGATAATTGTAATGGGTGGCAACATGAGGGTAAATAATAGCAAATATAGCAATTTTTAAAAATATTTGCAAATATGGCAAAATCTTTTAGTTAATTTTTTATATTCCTGAATTGTCCCTAGCGCGCATCTTCTTCTTCCTCGCCAGTTCTATCAGTGGTAAAAAAAATTTCTATCAGTGATAGAAAATTTCTATCACTGATAGAATAAAGTTTCTATCACTGATATTTCTATCACTATAAGTGATAGAAATTTTCTATTAGTGATAGAAAGTTTCTATCACTGATAGAATATATTAGTGATATAAAAACTGATTGACACGCACATCTTCTTCTTCCTCGTCAATTTTTATATATCTACGATCACTGATATATTCTATCAGTAGTAGAAAAATTTTCTATCAGTGATAGAAAGTTTTCTATCAATGATGGACATTTTAGTAATTTTACTTTTCAGATGGTGAGATTTTACCATTTTTGCAAATATTTCTGTGGGCTGCTACTTTTGCAATTAGTTTGGACCATTTTGCTACTTTTGCAACTAGCCCTTTGGTAAATACCACCAAAGAGAATGGAGTGGATCCTACCATTTTTATTCATATTCCTTGATTATGATTTCAAGTAAGTAAACAACTCTTAGTGTAGACTGTGAAGCATATAGGCATAGCAAATTAAGGAACGAGGGGATATATCCCCTCTTGATTCATTTTAATTAGGGTAAAATAACTTTTTGGTTCTTCATGTTTCGAGTCAGTTTCTAATAGATCCCTACGTTTCAAAATTGGACAATCAAGTCCCTACTTGTTTCGATAATGTTTCTATTGAGTCTTCTAGGGCTGACGTGGCAATTTAAAATAATAAAATATTGATTTTTAATTAAAATAATAATATAATAATAATAAAATCATTATTAAAATATAATAATAATAATAATAAATTATTATTATTTAAAAAAACTTCCTCTCTCCCCTCTTTACCACCTTCCATCTCTTCTTCTCCCCCCCCACCTTCTCTTTTTTCTTCTCCCCGCCGGATCTCCTCCCACTGTCGCCGGTGCTCCCCGTCCCCATCTCTGCAAAATGATCTTCGTGTCTCTGCAAAACTTCAAAAAAAATACAAATCTAACATACACTAGAAATTTAATTAACTTGTTTCAACAGTTGTTCTGTTCGAAGCTTTACAGAAAAATGAAAACCCAAACTAATCTGAAAATGAATGAACAGAATTGATCATTTGAAATGAAAAAAAAAATTCTCAAATTCTACAGCAGCTGGTAGAAACAATTTCTCCTAGAAAGAAGGATTTCAAATCCTTTTCCACAGGGGCACTTCAAACGAAGCTCCAACGAATCCCCCACTCTCTCCACTCCCACAGTTTCTTCCTCGTCTTTTTCCTTGCAACGCTCATTCTGCAACATTTCCATTTCAAAATCCCAAATTCAAGAAACGAAGAGCGGCGAAATTTGGACCCGTTTCGTACCTTTTTGGTTTCGTCTTCATTGATGGTATCTCTGTTCTCTTCTTCGTGTTCTTGTTCGCTCATGACTTCGTTCTGTTGGGAAGGACTAATTCAAGTCAAAGAAGGGAAAAAAACTACTTGCTAAATTTAGTGCTTCTTATATTTAGACGGCACTAAATTTGGCTTTGCTAATTATAGAACCACCAAAAATAAAGTCTTGCTTCTATATAAATAGGGAGACTTTTGGTTCTGTTTGGGTAGATCCTTCCTCCATCTTTCTGGGTAATTGTAGTGTCTGTTCCAGCTCCTGACCACGAGTGCCGGAATTTCGCTTTCAGGGCAGTGGTTTTCCACGTCACAGCTTTATCGGTTTATTTTCAATTCACACATATACGCATATATATATATATATATATTTATATATTATTTCTTACAATCTGAAAGCGAAATTAGTGTGAATTGATTTTTTTTTTTGAAATGGGCAAGCAGTACATATTCCTTTTTTGATTTATGTAGTGTTTTAATTTATTCACCCATTAACGGTTGTGCAAGTTTTTGTGTGAATTATAGAAATTCAGTTGAAGGGAAGAAGATTATACCTTAATTGATGTATCACTGCTGCTCAATGTGTCTTTGTTAGCATGGATGGAATCATTCCATTGTGGTTGAGATTTTTTCTTTGCTTTTCTAATCTCTCTATTTTCTCTATTTTAGAATTGCTAAGTTCTCTGGAGAGAGCTCTTGGAGCTCTTGAAATTAGCGACTGCAAAAGGTCCAATAAGTCGAGAGATGAAGAAAGGCTTCTCCCTGCAATAATTCGAGAGAGGGACAAAGGCACATGACAAGGATAACTTGATTAGAAGAAAATGAGGTATTGTGGTATCTCATATTAGCAATTTAAGTGCAAGCATTATATTCCAATGTTTATTGAGTATTTTATTTGGCCATGAATTTTTTATTAAGCTAAATACTGTTGTAGTTATTAATTTAGCTTGGCCTGTAATTTCTCAATTATATATGCTGCACATTAAAAATGGTTTTGGATGGTTTAAGATCTTCATAGCTGCCTGTATGAAATGCGTTGTTGAAACCCAATGGTGGCTTAAGGTTTTATTGGTTGTATTTGTATATATTGAAAATATATATAAAATTATTCCTTTTGAATATTTTATTGAGCATGTCTGTAATCTTGAAAGGAAAATAAACTTCCCACATGTCTAACAATTTTGATTATCACATTGTATAAAATTGTTGCAACATTTTTTCTTGATTTATACATGTGTTAATGTTTTAAGAGATTAAAGTATATATGTTATACGAAATATCTCAAAATGTGGGGGGAATATTTTTAAAAGTCAATATTGCAACGTAAAGAAACATATGTTTCTATTGATGGACGTTGATTGAGTTTTTGCATGTCATGTATATGCAAGAACAATTTGATTGACTAATTAGACGAATTAAATTGGTGGAAACTATAGAAATCTTATGAGAGATGGATTGTTGAAATCTTTTAAAGAGATGTGTATTGCTTGCTCTACCATTCATAGCTTTGAACTAGCATGTCAAAAAGCAAAATGGTTGAAAAACCTATTAGGTGACATTCCATTGTGGGGGTCATTGTGCTGTTATTAGAGTTGCCAAAAATTATGTGTATAATGGCAAGAGAAATATATAAGGGGATGTGAAATTAAACCCTTGGATTGAGAACTATGGTAGAAACCATTATTAAGTGGTCAAACGAAGCTATATGTTGAAGCATTAAATCCATAGCCATGTATTTGGGTGGTCCTAAAAAGGACTTGATGGATGATTTTGATGAAATCTGAGTCTAATATGTCTCAGTACTCCATAGCCCTCATTTTGGGTGGTCCATTTATGGACTTGATGGATGGTGTGATGTATTTTGTGAATCCATAGCCCTTTATTTGGGTGGTCTGTGTGGACTTGATGGATATTGTGTAAAGTCTTCATAGCTCAGTTTTGAGTGATTTATTTATGATAGACTTGATGGAGCACTAAATGAGTGTGAAGGTGGACGACGTTCCATGAAAGAATAAGAGATTTTTCTTTCTAGAGCACTCATAAGAACTCAAGGTTTGTGAGTATAATGGTCTATAATAGTGCTTTGAAGAAATGTTATCGCGGAATAGCATACATTAAGGAATTAGTACGTGTCATGGGGGTCTCAACCTAAGCTTTTGGAAGTTCAAGAATTATTTCACTTTCACTAGCTAAGTTGTTGCCTCATTTCACTACGCATTAATTCAAATCGAAAGATATTAATGCTTAAGTACCAAAATTCCTTCCTTTACCCAAAAAATGTATTAGTCATTCGTGGGGGATTGTTGGGAATGACTAATTCAAGTCAAAGAAGGGAAAAAAACTACTTGCTAAATTTAGTGCTTCTTATATTTAGACGGCACTAAATTTGGCTTTGCTAATTATAGAACCACCAAAAATAAAGTCTTGTTTCTATATAAATAGGGAGACTTTTGGTTCTGTTTGGGTAGATCCTTCCTCCATCTTTCTGGGTAATTGTAGTGTCTGTTCCAGCTCCTGACCACGAGTGCACGTGTGTTTTTGGAGTAGCTGTGTTAACCTTCGGGAGCGAACGGTTGAATCTCGGTTGCACCACGGTCGAGCCGGAATTTCGCTTTCAGGGCAGTGGTTTTCCACGTCACAGCTTTATCGGTTTATTTTCAATTCACACATATACGCATATATATATATATATATATATATATATATATATATATATATATATATTTATATATTTATATATATTTATATATTTATATATTATTTCTTACACGTTCCACCATTGATTCATCTCCTTCAGTCGATCCTTGATTCTTCTCAGCCTATGTAAATTGACCCAAGAATCACCAAAATCGGTCGAGTTGTTTCCGATTTAGTTTAAATTATAAAAGAAAAAATAACAAACCTTTGAATTGGGGTTGTTTTCTTTGATCGAATCATTGACTCTCCCGGTTTTGATTGTGGATTCAGAAGTTTTGTCAGGGGAGGGATTTGGGTCAGAGACGGTACGGCGGTGGGGCAGCGGTGGGAGGGAGAAGTTGGGATAGATGCGTTTGGCCGGCGACGAAGTGAGCGGCGGAGGGGAGAAATTGCGGGGTTGGAAACAGAGCGGCGGAGAGGAGAGAAGGGAGTGGGAAAGAGGAGAGAGAAAAAGTTTTTTTTTTAATAATACTAATTATTTTTATTTTTATTATATTTTAATGATAATAATAATTATTTTATTATTTTATTATTATTATTATATTATTTTAATTAAAAATCAATATTTTATTATTTAAAATTGTCACGTCAGCCCTAGAGGGATTCAATAGAAACATTTCCGAAATAGTAAGGACTTGATTGTTCGATTTTGAAACGCTACCTATTAGAAACTGACTCGAAACATAAGGGACCAAAAAGGTATTTTACTCTTTTAATTAAAAAAATTACATAAAAAGTTGTGCAATTTAGTTAGAGATATTCCAGGGACGTGGTGGAGATAAAAATGACATCCTCGTCCTTGCCATCCCTTTTATTTCCTGTCATAACACAAAATTTCATTGAGATTGGATTCTCTATAGGGAATTATTCCCAATTTATGATTTATGATTATTATTTTTCTTCCTCTCAATTCAATCAAATAAAATTAAAAGTACCATTTTTTTTCTAAATGGTTTAGAACACTTTTGGAATAGTTAAAATAACTAAAAAGACATTACAATTAAATATAATCACTCCCAAACCTACCTTAGAAAGCTACACTATCCTTTCAATTATTTTCTAAACTGCCATAACTTTAATAACATTATCAGAAAAAAAAAAAATCTGACTTTGAAATGGTAGATATTTGCAATAATGGAACACTATAGAATTGGTTAGAGTACGCTTTCGAAAAAGTGAAATGACTCATCAGAAGACAAGTCCAGAAAAGGACACTTTTTTTTTTTACATTAAGTCCAGAAAAGGACACTTCCTCCGGGTATCCTTTATCCTTTAATTTGGTGGTTATAAATTCAAACTCTTTGCACCGTCTAAGATATATTTTGAGTTTGTTCAGATTGATCATAATTAAGAGATTGTGGCGATGTTATCCGAGAAAACGCTGCTATTTCTGGCTTTCTTCTGCGTTGGAATTCATAATATCTTCTCCTATACAGACCCAAACGATGGTAACTCTTTTTTTTTTTTCTCCATTTCTTTTCGTTTTTTAGTTTCTTTTTCCCTTTTGTGAATAAGGGAAGCCTTGATAAACATATATGTTGAGAATAGTCACATATGTGGAATATCTTATTTTGGAGTTTATAACTCCGGATTTCTTTTATGTTGTGTTGTAATTTTTCTTCATAAACTTAGAATACATTTTTGGTTCATCAGAATTTAATTTACTTTCTCTCTTTGTCGTTAAGTTTTCAAAACTAACATTTTTTATTCTTGAGATTTGAATTTAGTTTCCATTTAATCTTTGAGATTTCAAAAATGACATGTTTGATCTTTAAAGTTTGAATTTGAATTCTAATCAGTCCCTAAAATGTGGAATTTATTTCTAATCGGTCTAAAAGTTTGAAATTGACTTCTAATGGGTCTTGAATAGAAAAAAATGAAAAATATATAAAAATAAAATCTTCAATTCATATAAACAAAATGCATATGCTAACATGAGCATAGTTCAACTAGCATAAGACTTGTACTAATGACTGGAAGGTCTGTGGTTCGAATCCCCCCACCCCCACACCACATGTTGTCAAAAAAAAAATGCATATAATATAATCATTTATTATCAATAAGTAAAATCTTCGATTTTATTTTATACTTATATCAACATAAATCTCAAATAATTATTATTGAATATTAGTGAATTAAATTAGGTTAAAAATCACTTTTAGTCCCTAAACTTTCATGAAAGTAACAATCTGGTCTCTAAACTTTGATTTGTAACGATTTAGTCATTGTACTCTCAATTTTGTAACAATTTAGTCCCTAAACTTTAATAAGTAACAATTTAGTCCCTGTACTTTCAAATAAATCAGAACAACATGCTTGTCACATATCAAGAGTTATATATCAATCTCAAAGCTTACTAGAAAACAAGTGAACAGCAAACATGCTCATGCAATCAAATGAACTCAACAGATAGAAACTACTTACCAAAAGCTTACGAGCGCTCCTAAAGAACTCCTTAAACAGCTCAAAAGATTCTGATAAACTCCTAAATAACAAAGATGACTTCTAAAAATTAGAACCAACCTACTGATTACTGAATACTTTAAACATGCTAGAAAGACCTTAATCAACTGAGGAAAGTCTATTTCGCCTTGTTGGACAGCCACTCAAAATTTCCCAAAATGAAAACCCAAAACCTTTAGACCATCGGCAACCATGTCTAAGGCACAACAGACAATGGGTATTCACCGAATGTCGCTTTTCAACCGCTAGACAGCAAGTAAATAACACATATTTTCACATTCTAAGAACCTATAGGAGATGGGCAACGCTTTTAAGGACTAAATAACTGATGGCTATCGATTAAAACATGATTTTAAGGCTTTAACCTCTAATGGGTATCAATCCCTTAAGCTATTAAACTAAAAACAACACTGAATCTTATCCAACGGACCCGATTTCACGCTAGATGGGTTATATTAACCTCGAACAACGCACTAGAACGATCCTTGGGTAGTGGGTATTCAAGCTTACAGTGGTTCGAACTCAATCGATCGCTTAGACGACGCAGCAGAATAGAAATTTCAATATTAACTTAAATTTCCAGCACCTAACGAAATAGGTATTTGATTCAAGCACCAACCAAGACTGGGTAAGGCTTAAACTTACTAAACAGAGCGATTCAAGGCCAAATTACCCACTGGACAGAGACGAGTCTGGTTGAACAAAGTAAAGGGAGGTTAGATCGAGCCTTAAATCAACTAGAACGAGGGAAGAGAGGCTTACCCATAGAATTTACCTTGCTAAACAACACACGAAAGGGAGATTTGGGCCACGAAACTCACCGAAACAAGCCTAAAACAGCAGATCAAAACGACGGCTTGGACTGGCGGCGAAGCGGCGGCAACGACACACCTGCTGCAACGGCGACGACGTGTCGAGGCGGCAGTGGCTGGCTTCACGGCAAGGAGAAAAAGCCGAGAGAGGGAGGAAGAGAACCACGAGAGAGAGAGAGAGATCGCAAAGAGATGGGGAAAGAGACCTGCGCGAGAGAGAGACCCACGAAGAAGATAACCCATGCGGCGGCGGCGACGGCTACACGACCACTGCCGGCGGCACGACGAGGTGGTGGTGGCGTGTGGGTGCTGGCCAGCGGAAAGAAATCACAAAGGGGGTAACTTGCGTGAGATGAGAGCAAGGATGAAAAAATCGCGATATTTCGGTGATATATCGCCGATATATCCAATTTCTCGAGGGTGCGATATGGATATGGGGGGGTAAGATCATTTTTACCAAAATATCGTGGATATATCGAGAATATCGCCGATATATCGTGGATATATCGATATATCGGATGGAATCAATGAAAAACGTGGAGATTGGAAGATATATCGTGGATATATCGTGGAAAAATCGCGAATATATCGGTATAAAATCACAGATATTTCGGCCGAGAATCAAAGATAGTTATTTAATAAGATCTCTTAAATAATATGGGAAATTGTGCTTCATTGGCTTGCTAGCACATCTAGGATCCTAAAAGATTGGAATTCCCAATTCCGTTACAGCGGAAGCAATTGGATCGTTTCGTAGTTAATTTTGTTTTCAAAATACCAATATATTGGCAAAAGATTAAGCGATGAGAAACATACCTTCGTTGATGACTCTGAATTCTTCAAGAACGCCTTTCTTGATTGCTCTGCAACAACGAAGAACACCACCATTTGATCTTCCCCTCTATAACTCTGAGATTAGGAACGTAGTTGTGGGACTACCTAATCTTGAATGGGAAAAAACTCTAGAGAGAAAATCCTCCCTAGAGTTCTTGAGTTGAGAGAATATGAGAGAGCCTTATGGTGGCCATATGTTGTGGTACCTAAACCCTAGGGTTAGTGTTCTATTTATAAGAGAAAGGTCATGAATAAAATATTCATTTAAAATCAATTTCATAACCAATCAATTCCATAATTGATTAATCTTTTCCATAATTAATCAATTCCATGACCAATCAATTCCACAATTGATTAATCTTTTCCATAAATGATTGATCACTTCCATAAGTGATTAAATCATTTCCATAAATGATTAATTACTTCCATAAGTGATTAATCATTTTCATAATTGATTAATTTCGAATTAATTAATTCTTTAATTAATTAATCACCAATTAAATATCATATATTTAATTTCAGACCTTCTATTAGTTAATTAATTAATTACCCAATTAAATATCATATATTTAATTTCAGGCCTTCAATTAATTAATTCTATAATATGAATCAAATTCATATTAAAATTTGAACTCCTTCAAATTCTCTTATATCCTATAAATTTAATATGAATCAAATTCATATTAATATTTGAACTTCTTCAAATATTTATTTCTCTCATAGACTATAGTTTAATTAAATCTCATTTAATTTAAACTAAATTGAATAATTAATTAATTCATAATTAATTAAGTCATCTTCTAATTAAATATCATATATTTAATTAGACATATATTTGAACTCTTTCAAATATATCAATCTCTCAATATAATAAAGTTTAATCTCAAATTAGACTTTATATTTTAATGTATCACTATACATTATATTAATTTGTATCTCATACAATTAACTTAATTCCCAATATGAATTTGAACTATTCAAATTCTCTCAAGATATATTTGTTCCTAATTACTCTTTACGAGCTAGCAGGGGGACCTAATGAACCTACAGATCAGAAGCTTCAATGATATGAGGTTAACCGATTAAACTCATTAATCAAGTTAACCAATATTCATTAACTGTAGGTCATTCCACTAAAGACCCACAGCTGAACTCTTCTCATTGTAGAACATTTCTGTGTCCATGGATATAGACCTATGCCGGTAAGTCAATCCTTCACGAGTGTTCGTAACCACGGCTGGGTCAAATTACCGTTTTACCCCTGTGTTACATCTGTCTCCTTAAGTACCAGCGCTCCTCTAATGAACAACTTGTTTATGGTCCAACCATTAAACAGAAAGTCCCTCTTGGGCCAATGAGAGGGCGGGATCCCTTTGTTCAAGTCCTGGAGTCACCACTTAAGGGAACACTCATCTACTTCTCCTAGAAGTGGGAAGGAGTGAATTCCATCTTGTGTTGTCATGTCCCCAGCCCCACACTCGGTCTTGTCCCCAAGAAGGTAGGCTTATTGAGTCGGCGTGCAGGCCACTCTCACCCATACTAATCAAAGGACAACCCCTCGTGAGAAGGAGTTCATGACACACTCAGGATTAAGACTGAGTTACCTAGTTCATCCTATTGAAACAGTAACCTAACTAGTTAACGGTGTTACATCTAGTGGTTTACTATTTCGTGGTCCGGTCTTATGAAAACTCATTGCATAGGATACCCCCGCTCACATGTCTCCTACATGGACGCCTTGGATTAATACGTCTATATCGAATACAAAGCGGGTCGTATCACATAGTGTTACCAGGATAAGATACCCAACCTTATCCTTGTACTATAGACCTTTTAGGTTGTTACTTGAACACCAATCCCCGTATGTCCCCACATACTAGTTCAAGTTACATGTAAACAACCTTGGATCTTAGTTTATTGGATTTGGGTCAAATTGTGCAATATTTAACAATAACACTTTATTGTAGAAACTCAATTACACTTTATTGAAACAAGTATACAATTTGTTTACATTCACTATCTACGAGTTTTAGAGCATAAAACCCAACAGATCATTCAATGTGACAGTTCAAATTTGATATTGTACAATTTTTTTTTCTTTTCCTCTTCTCTCTTTCATCATTTTAAATATTGCAAAACCACATTCATTATCATTTTAAATATGATTTTAATGTAAAACCACATTCTCAGATTATTTTAAAACCACAATTTTAATGTAAAGTATAATATAAAGTATACTTTATATTACAATAACTTTTTTTTTGAAAAATATATTACAATAATTTAAAACCACATTTGTACTTTATATTATAATTTTTTTAATACTATAATATAATTTTAAATTTAATTTATATAGAATACTTATTATTTTTATTTTTTAATAAATAAATAGCATATTTCTAATAATTTTGTTTATTTTTTATAATTTTAAATTTTGTTTGTAGATAAAAAATTTTATCCTCCTTTTCTTTAAACTTTGATTTAATTCAACTTCAATTTCTTTTATCTCTCATTTTTCGATCTTCGATGTTATCTATTATTGTATTACTATTCATATTTAGCTTATAATTATTGATATATTTGCTTAAACTAATAGTTTATTACTTAAATAAGCTTAGTTCAAAGTTTCATAAAAAAATTTAGAATATTTTTATGAGTTTTTGTGATATCCGTCATTTTTACCGGAATATCCGTCGATATTCAAATATCCGTCTATATATCCGTAAATCTGAGTTACCGATATTTAAACCGATATCGATATTTTCATCCTTGGATGAGAGGGAGAAAGAGAGAGGAAAGAGATTTAGGGCTTTTTTTATTATTATATTAAGCTTAATTCCTTTCCTTTTCTTTTAAATAGAACCTAGGAATGAAAACCCATTCTAATTAGGATTTAGATTTTATCTAGGATTTAATTTTAAACCCAATCTTAGCTCCTAAAGAATTTGGGATTAAAACTGATTAAGAGAATTTTTGGTCTTTTGAAACTTAAAAATCTCTTTTCCCTAAATTATAGAAATTTAATTTAATGACCCGAGGCTAAGCTTAAATTCCAATTTTCAAATTAGAATAAAAACGCCCAATTAATTCCAAAATGGCTCGATTTCGAAACGCGGGGCGTTACAATAACTAGGTGGTATTCAGTCCAAATTCACGAGTTTGGGTCTAATCTAGGTTAAAGTACAAGATTTCTTGAAAGATTTTGAGTGTCACGACTCTAGAGCTTGAATAAGGGTCTGTCATGATACTTGGATGTTCTTGAGAAGTTCAACTTGATTTTTTTGTGTTTGTGAGCCATTTATAGAGTGCAAATGGTTAGGACCCAAAATTTATGCTTGTAGGTAGCCCAAGCTGAATCGGAGTCAAAGGCAGCGGTTTAGTGCGTAAAAAGCTAAGTCAATCACTGACTTGCAGAAATTCGGGGAAGATAGTTTCTGACTAGAAATGCGGTTACATTTCATTTTTCCTTGGCAGAAATGTGATCGCATTTTGCTTCTTCCTCTGTTTTCAACAAAAAAACGAAACTTGATCAATTCTATATAAAATCAATCCTTTTAACCACAAATATGCATGATTTGAATATTTAGGCTCTTCAAGACTCAACTCACATACTTTTTCACTTTTAAGCTCGAGAAGGGACAAGTATGATCCAAATATGTTTATTTTCACAAGAAATAAGCTAAGATTAAGAGGAAAATATATGACATATTTGGCACTTATCGTCTTGACATAACCATCTAAGTTGTCTGCCACTTCAATAGAAGAAGATAAGGAGACCATGAACATGACAACCTATGGAACCTTGATCTTGAACATGAGCAACAATGTACTGAGGTAGGTTATTAATGAAGAAACCCCTTTGAAGATTTGGAAAATGTTAAATGATCTCTATGAAACAAAGATGCTCACAACAAGATGTATATAAGGGAAAACTTCACTTTTAAAATAGATCCTTCAAAACCATTGTCTGAAAAATCTTGATGAATTCAAGAAGATGAAATATGAGTTTAAAAACCTTGGGGAAACAATTGGTACAAATAATGAAGCATTTGTACTTTTAAATTCACTTCCAAAGCTTACAAAGAAGTGAAGACTGGGCAATAGATTATGGATCTTCCTTCCATATGACACCTTCTAAAGGATGGTTTAGCACCCACAAAGAATGAGATGGTGAAATAGTGTACATGGAGAACAATAATACTTCTAAGGTAGTTGGTATTGGGTCTGTTTCCTTGAAGTTTAAAAGATGGTTCTATCAACTTGCTTCAAAATGTAAGACACATTACCTAAAGAGAAATCTAATATCTTTAAGAATGTTGGATTCAATTGGATGTATATATAGAAGAAGTGGAGGAACAACTGAGATTAAAAAGGACTCAAGAATAGTCTTAGTTGGCGTAAAAATCAATGGTATTTATGTTGTGAAGGATGTTGAGATGGTGCAGACAACCTTTGTGGTTTCAAAACAAAATTTAATCGAGAGTGATCTATGGCATAAGCAACTTTCTCACATCAGTACAAAAGGCTTACAATTGTTGTTAAAACAAGGGATTCTTCCACAAGGGGTTGAAGATAACATGAATTTTTGCAACCACTGTGTAGTCAAAGTTTTTCAAAATCTCAACAAGCAACAAAGGGAATTCTAGAATATGTACATTCTGACCTATGGGGACCGACTTCAACTACTTCCCTTAGTGGCTCAAGGTATCTTTGTCTCTCACAAATGATTTCTCTAGAAAAAAAGTTGAATTTTCTTCCTAAAGATTAAAGAACAAACATTTGAAAAAATCAAGGAATGGAAAATTATGATTGAAAAACAAACAAACAAAGTAGTTAAATGTCTTAGAACAAACAATGGACTCGAATTTTGAATTGAACCATTCAATACTTTTTGTAAAACTCATGGAATATTGAGGCACAAAACAATTAGGCATACTCCACAACAAAATGGAGTTGTAGAGAGATTGAACAGAACCATCATGGAATCATGTTACCTGCAAGATATTGGGCTGAGGCTGCATTTTACACAGCATACACCTTGAATAAATGTCCCCATACATCTATCAACTTCCTAACTCTAGGAGAAAAGTGGTCAGGTAAGCCCCCTAAGCTACAACATCTTTAAGTATTTGGTTGTGTGGGGTTTGTGCACCAAAATCAAGGGAAGCTTAAAGCTAAAGTAGTAAAGTGCATGCTTTTGGAGTTCACTAAAGGCGTTAAGGGATATAGGTTGTGGAATCCAACAGAAAAAAGGTGTGTTAGTAGTAGAGACATTATCTTTATAGAGCAAGAGATATACTCCAAGATAAGTTAGAGGATAACAATCCACAAAATCAAGACACTAGAAAGCATACAAGAAGAAAATGAGTCCTAGATGAAGAAGAAGCTACTGAAACAGTCCATGAACAACAAGACCTACAGACTTACTCACTTGCAAGGGACAAACAAAGAAGGAATATAATCCCTCCTACAAGGTCTAGTGAAGTCGATTGTATATCCTTGGCCAGCTTGAGTATTGTTGATTCTCAAGACATTAAAGAACCCAATAACTTTGAAGAGGCTATAAATGGTCCAAATAATAGAAGCTCGATCGAAGTTATGAATGAAGAGATGAGATCTCTAGAAGAGAATGAAACCTGGACACTGAAACCTCTTCCAAAAGGTTACAAACCTATTGATTCTAAATGGATCTACAAGGTAAAAGAGAGAATTATAAGAGTTATAAAGCCCAAATTTAAAGCACGACTGTTAGCTAAGGGGTATACTAAAAAAGAAAGGATAGACTACACCAGAGGTTTTTTTTACCACCCTTGTGGTAAAATTGACCTCTATCAGAATGTTGCTCTCATTGGTTGTTTAGAATGACTTAGAATATCAGCTAGATGTGAAAACCACATTTCCGCATGGTTTTCTATTAGAGATAATCTACATGAAGCAACCTATGAGGTATGTTAAAATGGGACAGGAAGACCTATATTGCTTACTAAATAAATCTATGTGTCCTTAAGCAATCACCTAGATGTCGGTACCAAGGATTTGATGAATTCGTCTAAAAAATAGGTTTCTTAAAGTGCTCATTTGAAGTTGTGTTTATATCAACACAAAGTCTTTCAACTGGAGTGTTTTTCTCTTGCTTTACGTTGATGATATGTTGCTAGCAGAAAAGACTAAAGAGGCTATAAGTAAAGTAAAATCCATTTTGAAGAAAGAGTTTGATATGAAAGACCTAGATGAGTCTAAGAGAATCCTAGGAGTGGAAATAAATAGAAGAAGGCAAGAATCATCACTCCTAACCAGTCAAGCAAGCTACCGTGATAAGGTACTAAAGAAGTTTAAACTAGATGGTGCTAAGGCAATAACAATCCCTTTAACACATCACTTTAAACTATGAGATAATTGTGTGGATGACCCATTTTGAGAAGCCAAAATGATAAATGTCCTACCTTTTCAGAGTAAGGATATATGTCCTTTTGCTTACATCATCATCCTAGCAAAATTATCTGTATGAAATTACGCATTTAAGGCATTTAAAGGCGAGAGGTTGGAGCGAGAGCGAGATTGGAGATGGAGCAAGAGATTAGAGAGAGAAATGAGAGAGAATAAGAGATTGGAGGGAGAAATTGGAGAGAGGGAGCGAGAGCGAGAGTGAGAGCGAGAAGCGAGAGCAAGATTGGAGAGAGAACAAAAGATTGGAGAGAGAAATTGGATAGAGAGTGAGAGATTAGAGAGAGAAATTGGAGAGAGGGCGAGAAGCTAGAGCGAGAGTAGCGAGAGAGAGCGAGGTTAGAGTAGAGAGTAAAATGGTAATTTTACTAGGATGTTGACGCAAGCAAAATGACATATATCATTGTTTTGAAAATGTGGGTCATTTTTCATTTTCGCCTATTTTAGAGGGTCGTCCATACAAAAATCTCTTAAACTATCTGCCTTAAACTCACCTGAAAATAATGATACAGAACACCAAGCTTTTATGTCTAAAGTCCCTTATTCACAAGCAGTGGGCAGTCTCATGTACCTAATGATATCTACCAGTCGTGGTCTATCCTATACTACAAGGATAGATCTCATTCACATCATTTTAAACTTTCTCCCTCCAATCTTCTACTCTCTTTAATTTCTCTCTCCAATCTCTTGCTCTCCCTCGAATCTCAATCTTAAATCTTGCTCTCGCTCCAACATTTCACTTTAAATGCCTTAAATGCACGTTTCATATAGAGAGTAAAATGGTAATTTTGCTAAGATGACGTAAAGCAAAATGACATATATCTTCAATCTAAAAAGGTAGGACATTTTTCATTTTGGTCTCTCAAAATGGGTCATCCACGCAATTGTTTCAAAAAGCATGATGGGGCAAATTCTAATACAAACAAAAAAAAAATACCTTGTTTTTGCTAATTTTTTAGAAACCTCTATGTTTTCTCAACAAAAAAAAAAAAGAATAATTTTAATCTAATTTACCCCCTTATTTGTGTTTAGTTGAGGTCGTTGACATCCGGTGAGGCTGGTCTCTTTGTGGATTTAAAAGTACACATTTAAATAATAAGATCGAAAAATAATATATTTTAATAAAAAATTTTAAAACTTACATTAATAAAAAAATATCGAAAAATAAAATGTAAAAGTAATTTGGATGACATGTATAAATACAGATTTAAATCTGAATTTAGTCGTTGAATTTCCAAATTTATTTCAGTTTGGTTTTTGAACTTTCGTTAAACCAATTTTCGAAAATTAATCATTTTGACCCATCAATTTTCGAAATTTCTATTTTAGTAGATGACTTTTTTTCCTTTTATTTTATTTTATTTTTGTTAGGATTTTTTTATAACGGTTTAATAACTTGGATATTTGATATGTTTGAACCATTTGAACCATATAGTATGATTGAACATTCTAACTATATTTTTAGATTATATTATCTTAATTTGATAGGCATGTGTGGAATATTATTTTGTTTTTGTTAGGAGGTTTAAGAATTTTTTTTTTCTTCAAATGTGGGTTTCTAGTGGGAATTAACTATTTAAACAAAGAGCTTGAAATATGGATTCTCCATTGGGAATTAACCATTTAAATGAAGATTTTCTATGAGAATTCATTTGATTTAATTGAGATTAAAAAAAAACCAAATGGGGAATAGTTTTTGTTAGGAGGTTTAAGAATTTTTTTTTCTTCAAATGCTTATATATTGTGAAGTCTCCACCAATCTTGTAGCTTATATATTGTGAGATCTCCACCAACCTTTTCAATGTGGGATCCTTAACAAAATGTGAGGTGGGGATTCAAATCTTTGATTTCTAGAGAAGGATAACCTCTACTTTATATCGTCAACCATATAAAGTATATCTGTATTATAAAGAAATCCCAACATATTTCCAACTGATTTTTAGTTCATTTGAGCATGACTCAATTAGTAAGATATCTATTACTATCTCAAAGATGATAATTCAATCCACACCTTACAATTGTTGAATTAAACTGAAATTTACTTCTTTTATATTAAAAAATAATTATGGAAAATAACAATTTTTACCCATAAACTGGACAAGTTATATCAATTTCATTCCAAACTTTCAATTTCAACAAATTTAGTCTATAAACTTAGATAAGTGTTGCAATTTTTATCCTATGTTCAAATTCCTCCTTTAATTCACCTGTTAATTTTAACAAATAATAATGTACATGTACAAAACTCTAAAAGCTCACTAATTTAATGAAAATTAAGTTTTACACCAAATTAAATTTGATTAATGCAAAAAATCAACCATGAAATGACTCTACCAAAACTTACAAATTTCAATATAAGAATACCAACTTTAAATATATCATTTTTATTTAAATCCTATCCATTACATACCAAGTATATATGTTTTTTTTTTTTTTTTTTTTTGAGAAAACCAAGTATATATGTTTTGCAATTCGTTAGATGTATGTGAAAATACTTTTTTCACCGATTTCTCGAATAAACAATTACCACAACGTGTATATTACAAGTTCACAACACTTTTCAATGTCGTTAAAGGTGAAAATTGGAATACTTATCCAAATTTAAGTTACAATTTGATGAGATTGAAAATTTAAGGTAAAAGTTGATACATCTTATCAAATTCATGGGTTAAATTTGGTCTTTTCCCAAAAGTTATTTTAATGGAAGAGAAATTATGTGTTTAAAAAAAAGGAAGAGAAATTCTTCTAAAAAAAAAAAATTATGGGGCGATTGAATAAAAACAATGTGACAAAGAAAAAGAGAGGTATCTTATAAAGAAAACACTACTACACAAGTGGATAAAAGTTGGACTTTTGAAATCTTATGGTATTTATCCATGAATATGAAAAATAAAAATCTTTAAGGAGCGTTTAGAATAAGGAATTGAAGTTATTTAACTTGAAATTGTTTGGTCTGAAGAGTTATTTAATTGTGTTCGAGGTGTAGAATTGTTTTGTTTGGAGTTATGAAATTTGTATTTAAGGTGAAAAGTTGTTTAAACTTGAATTTATTAAGTCTGTGTTTGGGATGCAGAGGCTTAAACTTAGAGTTATGAAGTTTGAGTTTGCTTGGGATTCCTAATACAATTCAATAAAGGAATATTACAATAGTTTAATTTGAAAGAACATTAAAATTGAAGCATTTAAAAATATATATATCTATTTGTGATTGAATGCCTTAATTGTGGAACCTATACAAAAAATGCTAACACACATCAAGTTATTAACTAATAAAAAGTTCTAATGAATGAATGAGAAAATATAGAATTTAAGTTTAAATCTCAATTTTGGTCTTTGAATTCTCAAGATTATTCTTTTTTACCGCTAAACATTTAGGTTGAATTCATTTTGATCTATGAAGTAAGATAAACATTTTAGTCCTTACTTTTATCTTGATTGTAGTTTAACAAATTCATGAGGTGACATGAGTATGTTAATTCACATGTACAATATACAAGCTACATAAGATTTTTTTTTTTTTTTTTTTTGAAGCATACAAGCTACATAAGTTGAAGGTGAGTATTGAATACAAACGTGAATATATATAATATAACAAATATCAAAATAATTACTTCTTACAAAATTTAGGGGTTAAAATAAACATTTTGAAAGCTTAGAAAATTAGAGAATAATAATCAAACTTCCATGTGTTTTTTTTTTTTTTAAATAACTTGAGAGTGTACTTCATTCGAATGAGGGAGAGTCTTAAGAGTAAGGAGAGTAGGATCCAACATTTTTCAAAAAAAAAAAAAAAAGACAATAGGATCCAACTTAATGAGTCAAAGTGGACATAACTCAAATATAATTGACATGTACACATAACCAAGAGGTCAAATGTTTCAATTTCCCCCACCTCCAAATGTTGTTGATCTAAACAAACAAAAGGTTTAGGATCTAAGATTTACACCTAAAAATTAAATCTAAAAACTAAAGAAAATATGTATTATAGATCAACTTCGAACCCATTCAAGGGTTAAAATATCGTTGTTGATGGAAATGTTGAGGTCTCAATTTTATGAAAAGATGCATCTTTTAACAATTTTGATAAACATCCGCCAACAAGAGCTTAGCTCAACTGACATAAAGTTGTACTGATAACCACATCGAATCCCCCCACATATTGTCAAAAAAAAAATTGAAAAACATCCATTATATCCTTTTGTATATCTTCTTTTGCACTCATATTCCGTCTAGAATTCTATATCCTCCCTAATTTACATCTACACACTTTTTGAGTTCAATAGGGATGAGTGATTCAAATCTAACTTCTGTATAGGTAAACTATCACACTTTTTTCTCTTAAAAAAAAATCCATCACACTTTTTTTTAGTACAATGGGAATGAGAGATTCGAACCTAAATTTTATTGAGGTAAATAATGTTTTGACCAATTGACCAATGTTCATGCCCTTTATCTTTGACTTCTAAATAAGAAAAAATCTTAGAATTGGGGCATCATGTTAAATAAAGCAACACTAACTATATATCTAGAATATTCTTGAACCATCTACATGGATGTATATAATTAGGTCCTCTCTAGATTTATCTTGAATATTGTAAATAGATATGTAAAAGAAACTCTAGAATTATCTTATCCTTTAGTTAGGCTCCAAGGAATTCTAGAGAATTCTTTTGGATAAGGATAAAGATAAGTAGAGAAATATCTAGGATATTTCTAGATCCAAGAAGAGCCTAGAAAAATCCATTTGTTTGGGCTCCAAGGATCTTAGTCCTATAAATAGGAGTGTGTCCCCCATAAGAACACAACTTGGAGGAATAAATAAGTTGGAGAGAGCATCACAAGTGAGTGTGAGAAAGTGAGAGTCTTTCATAAGAGTGTCCATCTTTGTACTTTCCTAATAAAAGTTTCTTTCTTCCAAGTGTTTGTATCTCCCCTTTTGTGCTAATTTCTTCAACAAGTGGTATCAGAGCCAAGCAAGCATAGCTTGTTGTGGTGGAGCTTTTGAAGATCGCGTACAATCTAGGACTGTGAAACTTGTTGTCTGGGACACAACTTACTCGTGGAGTGCATTCATCACTACGAGATGATGGGAGATCTTCAAGTTGTTGGAGGAATCAAGAAGCTCAACACTCAGAACTACAAAACATGGGAGGCACTGAAGTCACGCCACCAGAAGATGCCACAGCCTTGAAGAAATGGAAGATCAAGGCAGGTAAGGCCATGTTTGCTATTAAAACTACAATTGATGAAGAAATGTTGGAATACATTAGGGGAGCAGAGACGCCTAAAGCGGCATGGGACACGTTTGCCTCACTTTTCTCAAAGAGGAATGATGCGAGATTGCAGTTTCTGGAGAACGAGCTTCTTTCAGTTGCTCAAAGGGAGATGACTATCAATCAGTACTTCAAGAAGGTAAAAACTCTTTGCCGTGAAATCTCTGAATTAGATCCTACTGCTACTATTTTAGAATCAAGAATGAGGAGGATTATCATTCATGGTCTTAAACCTGAATATAGAAGTTTTATTGCTGCCGTTCAAGGTTGGTCAGTCCAACCTTCTCTCATTGACCTTGAAAATTTGCTTGCCGGTCAAGAAGCATTGGGTAAGCAAATGTCGGGGGTCACATTAAAGAGCAATAATGAAGAAGCGCTCTTTAGTGGCCAAAGAAAAGGTCATCCAAAATATCGAAAGAAAGTAGGATCAAAAGGAGATGAAGGACCTCAAAAACGCTCGCATGAAGGGGGAGCTAACAAAAATAATAAACATGAGTATAGAAAAAAAGGTGAATGTTATAATTGTGGCAAGATAGGTCACTATGCTAGAGATTGTCGTCTGAAGAAAAAATCAGCAGAAGGCAATGCAGTCACCTCCCAGGTTGAGAGCATTAGTGAAGAAGAGTGGGATGCAGAAGCATTTTTGGCATTAGGAGAACCTGACTCAAAGTCGACATCCAATGCAATGAAGAAGGAAGACTTAGCTCTCCACGCAGAAGAGGTAAGTTATGAAAATGATTGGATTGTCGATTCAGGTTGCTCTAACCATATGACAGGTGATAAAAAGAAGCTACAAAACACATCTGAGTACAAAGGAAGTCGAGTTGTCGTGACTGCAAACAACTCGAAATTGCCAATAGCTCATGTTGGCAAAACTATGATAATGCCACGCTCCAATTCCAAGCAAGTAGAGCTGGAGAATGTATTTTATGTACCTGGAATGAAGAAGAATTTGGTATCAGTATCACAGCTAACATCATCAGGCAACTTCGTCGTGTTTGGACCTAATGATGTCAAGGTGTACCAAGATCTCAAATTCAGTGGTACGCCACTAATGGAAGGACGAAGAATGGACTCCATCTATGTCATGTCAGCAGAGGCCGCCTATGTGAATAAGACACGAAAGAATGAAACAGCAGATTTGTGGCATGCAAGACTTGGTCATGTCAGTTACAACAAATTGAAGATAATGATAAGCAAGTCTATGCTCAAGGGGTTGCCTCAACTTGATATTAGAGAAGACATGGTGTGTGTTGGTTGCCAGTATGGGAAAGCACATCAACTACCATTTAAGGAGTCCAAATTCAAAGCAAAGCAACCATTGGAGCTGGTGCACTCTGACGTATTTGGTCCTGTCAAGCAACCTTCAATCAGTGGCATGCGCTATATGGTGACCTTTATTGATGACCTCTCCAGGTATGTTTGGGTGTTCTTTATGAAAGAAAAGTCTGAAACATTTACAAAATTTAAGGAATTCAAAGAACAAGTTGAAGGTGAATTGGGGAAGAAAATTCAATGTTTCCGTACAGATAACGGGGGAGAATATATGTCTAATGAATTCTCCCAATATTTACAAAAGTTTAAGATACGTCACCAATTGACGTGTCCAAACACTCCACAACAAAATGGAGTGGCTGAAAGAAAGAATAGACATCTTGCGGAAGTATGTCGTAGCATACTACATGCAAATAATGTACCAGGGAGATTTTGGGCTGAGTGCATGAGAACAGCAGCCCATGTGATCAACAGACTTCCCCAACAGAGGCTTGGGTTCAAGTCGCCATATGAGAAGCTATTGAACATCAAGCCAACAGTTAAACATTTCCGAGTCTTTGGTTGCGTATGCTATGTATTTGTACCAGATCATCTGAGAAGCAAGTTTGACAAGAAAGCAATCAGGTGCATCTTTGTTGGCTATGACAACCAAAGAAAAGGGTGGAGGTGCATTGATCCTGTCACTGGACGATGCTATACATCAAGGAATGTTATATTCGATGAAGCATCATCATGGTGGGCACCCGAATCAGAGAAGGCACCTACGGACGAAAGGTCTTTTAAGGATGGATTAAAAGATGAGATGAGTCAAGTGCAACAAGCTCCAATAGAAGAAGAAGAAGATCTTCCTGAAGAGAACAACGAAGAGGAAGAACAGTCAAGGACACGAAGTGGCGTACATAATCAAGAGCCGCAACTACGAAGATCAACCAGACAAAGAAAACCAAATCCCAAGTACGTGAATGCAACATTGGCAATATTGGAAGAGCCAACAATATATGAAGAAACATCGAAGAACATCCAATGGAGGAAAGTTGTGGAAGAAGAAGTTGGCGCACTACAAAGAAAACGAAGATGGGACTTGGTACCCAAAGGCTAAGAGTATCCAAGCATGCAAAGTTTCAGCAACGACTCGAGATAGTCGAAAGAGGTAGAATAGTTAGTGTTGAGGGGGAGTGTTAAATAAAGCAACACTAACTATATATCTAGAATATTCTTGAATCATCTACATGGATGTATATAATTAGGTCCTCTCTAGATTTCTCTTGAATATTGTAAATAGATATGTAAAAGAAACTCTAGAATTATCTTATCCTTTAGTTAGGCTCCAAGGAATTCTAGAGAATTCTTTTGGATAAGGATAAAGATAAGTAGAGAAATATCTAGGATATTTCTAGATCCAAGAAGAGCCTAGAAAAATCCATTTGCTTGGGCTCCAAGGATCTTAGTCCTATAAATAGGAGTGTGTCTCCCATAAGAACACAACTTGGAGGAATAAACAAGTTGGAGAGAGCATCACAAGTGAGTGTGAGAAAGTGAGAGAGTCTTTCATAAGAGTGTCCATCTTTGTACTTTCCTAATAAAAGTATCTTTCTTCCAAGTGTTTGTATCTCCCTTGTGCTAATTTCTTCAACACATCATAGTCTGGGAATAGCATTGAGAATTCTATTCTTTTTCTTACTTTATTGGGTAAAATATAATTTTGGTCCTTGAAATTTGAATTTAGATTTTATTTGGTCATTGAGTTTTCAAAGTTAACATTTTGTCTTTGAGATTTGAAACGAGTTTTTATTTATGGTCATTCAAGTTTAAAAAATGGAATGTGTTTTGGTGTTTGAGATCTAAATTTGATTTTTAATTGTATTTGAACTTTGAAATTGGTTTTGGTCATTGAGTATATAAAAAGTAAAAAAATAAAGTTTCCAACACATTTAAGAAAATCCATAGCGACAAAGACTAAGAAATATATTTTAACAACACATAATCATTTTGTTACATCAACTAGCAGTCAATTCTACCGAGAAACCATTTATAAACTAATTTCAAATTCTAGAGACCAATTAAAAATAAAATTCAAACATTGATAACCAAACATATCACTTTTTAAACCTCAAGTACTACATAGAAACTAAATTCATATATTATTCTATTTTATTCTACTTTATATTTCTCTCCTTTGCCAGTGTACTGTCCACCAAAAGTTTCTTAGTCTCTTTTTATTCATTTATTATTATTTTTTTTATTGTATATTCATGAGAATTTGTCGTGAGTGGCAAATAATATTTCTATAATTGCAAATATAACATAATGTAAAAAAATGGCAAATATAGCACAATCTATCGGAGTATATCACTGATAGACTATGATTAATCATAATCTATCAGTCTACTAGTAGACTTTGATTCAGAGTCTATCAGTATCTATTGTTAATAGACTATGATTAATCGAAATATATCAATGATTATTACTGATAAACTTTGATTAATCAAAATATATTAGTGATAGACACTGATAGAATCCAACTAATTGAAATCTATCCGTGATAGACATTGATTAATTGGAGTCTATCAATGATAAACACTGATAGAATCTAATTAATCAAAATCGATAACTGATAGATAGACACTAGTCTCCAAGTTTTTGAAATTGCACATGTATACAAAATTTGAAAATTAAACAAAAAGTATAAATCATTCGCCAAAAATATCTTGAAAATTAAACAAAAAGTATAAAAGTAACTTACATTATTTTCCAAGAATATCTTCTCGTTCATATTTTTCCAATCTCGGGGTTTTGTGATTCCCAACGAACCAGTCTTGGGCCATTAACTTCAATCTGTTTTGCAAATTATGGAGTCTATCAATGATTGATTAATTGAAGTGTAAATGACAATCAACAATTTTATAAAAAGGGATTACAACGTTTTGAATTGACTAGAGCAAGGTTTGTTGAAGTTAACAATCTATCCATGACTATCGCCGATAGATTCCCATAATTGGAGTCTATCTCCAATAATTATAAAAAAAAATTTAAAAAAACTTCAATTATTGGAGTCTATCCGAAGTTGAAAAAACATTCAACATAAATCAATAGGGAAATGAGATGAGTTTACTAGAACTGATTTTTTGAAGAAAAAAAACTTATTGATTTTCTCAACTGAAATGTAAAATTGAGGGATTAGAGTTTGTAGGCTAAAAATTGTCAATTGATGGGCAAAAATATTCAAGCTAAATGGACTTTGATGGACTTTTTGGTCTTTTATAACTAATTGTGCTATGTATGCAATTAGTTTGCAAGTGTGTTATATTTGCTATTAATTTGGTCCAATTTAACAGCTATGCAACTAGCCCTTTTTCTTATGCCATTACCTTTCAAAAAAAAAATAATAATAATAAATAAACTTAAGAATCTTTTTAAAATCAAGACATATTTCAAATTGACAATTTGAATGAAGATATGAGAATATGTCAATATTCCTGAAATCAATCATAATAATAACTATTTTCACATTCATGAATTAGATAGACTAAGATGCAATACTATATATATAACAAGTTTGAAGAAAACCAAATATCATATATCTTAAATTGAAACAACATAACATTTGTTGAAACAATTGTGTTTCCTAATATTTTATCACATAATTTAAAGAAAAAAAAATTGTAATTGAAATTATATAGAATTTTAAATAATTATGTTAAAAGAAATTACATAAAAATATATTAAAAATATTAAATGTAATTTTGTAATTAGAGTTAAATGTTTGAATTTAGTTTAAATTGATGAGGTTGTCGTTGGGTAGAAAGTTGAATGGGGTTTGAGGAAATATTGATATTGATATGCAGTTCTAATCCTGGTATCGTTGAAAGAGGAATGGCAAAATACACCACCAACATGGGGGACATCAAGTGATCCATGTGGAGATCTGTGGGAAGGAGTGACTTGCAACAATAATTCTAGAGTCACTGAATTGTAAATTCCTTAATTCTCTTTGCTGTTTCCCTTTCCCCATCTCTGATCTCACCATTGCGTTGCGTTGCGTTGCGTTGCGTCCTCTTTCAGAAAATTACCATCTATGGGGTTGATTGGTCATCTTAATGGTGACATTGGAGGCCTTACTGAACTCATAACATTGTGAGTGTTCTTCCTCACATTTTGATTTTAGCAAGCAAGCAAATCTATTTGATTTTGAATTTTGATTTTGGTTACACTTACAGGGACCTGTCATTTAATAAAAATCTCACTGGTCCACTCTCTCCTACGTTGGGGAATTTGCGAAACTTGAAGGCCCTGTAAGAGGAATTTGTTTAAATAAAATCAAACTTTGTTCCAATTCACAACATTCGCCTAACTTGGAATTTAATAATCCATCCTTCAGAATCCTTGCTGCATGTGGCTTCAGTGGCCCTATTCCCCAAGAGTTGGGCAACCTTACTGAGTTGTTGTCCTTGTAAGATTTTGCTATATTTTCTTCGTTTTTTTAAAATAAATTAATAATTACAAACTCTCATTAGTCATTTCATTTCAGGGCCTTGAATGCAAACGAGCTCATTGGTCCTATACCATCTACTCTGGGAAAACTCTCCAGACTTTCATTGCTAGACTTGATGGATAATCAGTTGAGTGGACCTCTCCCTGTCTCACCAGGTCTCGACCATCTTCTTCAAGCAAAGCACTTGTGAGCATTCTTTTCTTATCAACTTTAATTTATCTTTAATTTAATGCTTCTACTTAAGTAAGCTAAGTGAAGTCCTTTGAATTTGGCAACTTTAGTCACTTGAGCAAGAACAGGCTATCAGGCCCTATACCACACAATCTTTTTAGCTCTGCTATGAAATTAATACACATGTAAGTAAAGTAACCATCCATGCTTGATGCTTCACTTTCTATTCCATCATTTTTCTTATCCTAGCTCAAACTTTGAGGATCCAATATAATGTTCTCATTACATTACAGAGTATTTGATGAGAATCAGTTTTCTGGGAGTATTCCACCAACCTTGGGACTTGTTGAGAACCTTGAAGTTCTGTAAGTTTAGTACAATACATACCACTCGACTCTTTTTTCATGCAATATCCTCTCCTACAAGTACAAATTAACAAAGATGCATGGTTCAAATATGTTGCAGCCGACTTGATCGGAATAATCTAGCAGAACATGTCCCATCAAATCTTAGCAACTTAGGACGACTCCGTCAATTGTGGGTTCAAATTTAATTTATCTTTTCAAGGATTTTGAACGTGTTAGTTTTTTTCTGTTTCATCCATAACTAATCAAACTTGTCTTTTAGGAATTTAGCACACAATAATCTGACAGGTCCATTGCCAAATTTAACTCAAATGACTTCACTATGTGTTGTGTAAGTAGAGCATCTTAATTGAAATATAATATTCCTGTACTAGTTCATTCTCTTCTCATTATTAATTACTTGATTTTAATTTTTTATAGGGACCTTAGTAACAACTCTTTTGACCCATCAACAGCCCCAGATTGGTTCTCAAGCTTACCATCTCTTACCGCTTTGTAAGTCCCACCTGATAGCTCACTACTAAACGAAACCTACCTCTGAATAGTGAATACCATTTAAAATGAGAAATTAATGTGGATTCAAACATGTGTTCCATCCAGGATCATTGAAACTGGGCCATTGCAAGGATCCGTCCCAGAAACAATCTTTAGCTTACCACAGATACAACAAATGTAAGATCGATCTGAGTCTGCTCAAAGTGATTGATAGAAAAATATGTGGAACGTCTAATCTTTTCAAAATTTTGTTATAGACAACTCAAGTACAATTTATTTAGTGGAACATTAAGCATGGGTGGCAACGTCAGTCCGCATCTGGAGCTTGTTGATTTGGAAAATAATCATATTACCCAACTTGCATTGTTTGGATATAACAAAACTTTGATGTGAGAGAGGCTCTCACCCTTTTCGATTCCAATTCCAATTTCAATTTCAATTTCATGATGTTTGTTTGATGTCATTTTTATTGTTATGTGTGTTTGAAGGCTTAAAGGAAATCCTGCGTGTAACGTTGATCCTGTGTTAATAAAGGAAAATGATTGCCGACTTCCAATATCAGCTCCCAAGCCTGATTCTTCCAGTCCTGTCAGTGTCAAGTACTGTGAAACTAGCATATGCTCCAATCGCGAGAAGAATAACCCTCAGAGCTGTGAATGTCAATATCCATTTATAGGGTCTTTGTACTTCAGAGGACCCTCGATCAGAGAATTGTCTAATGTGACTCTGTTTCAGTTACTGAGAGAGAGCCTGTCAGTGAAACTACAGCTTCCTCTTGGTTCAGTTGTTATTCAAGATCCTGTGTTTGATACTGATGATTACCTTGGCATGACACTTGAACTTTTTCCACCCTTTGGAAAGCATTTCAGTCGGTCGGAAATTCTGAGGATTGCGTCTGCATTGAGTCATCAAACTTTCCTTCTTTCTGACGAGTTGGGATCATTTTTTTTCTATCCATCTCTGTACGAATTTTCAGGCAAGTTATATATATATGATCATTGAAAATAATTAAGAATGTTATGTTAGTCAATTCCTTCCTTTGATGATAAAAACATAATGATTTCCTTAAGCAGCAGCAGCAGATGTGGGAAATTTTAGTAGCAACAGGTGGGTTATTGGGATTGTAATCGGTGGTGCCTTACTGCTCCTGAGCCTCATTGGAGTTGGAATATATGCAATTAAGCAGAAGAAACGAGTATTGAAAGCGATTTCATCGAGCAAGCCATTTGGTACGCCTCGGTTGATTTTCTTTTATAATATAACTAACTGGTTAAGTTTTAGATGATCACAACACAACAATTGTGCATCTTTCTAACATGGAATTTACTCTTAGCTTCCTGGTCATCGATTGAACAAGAAAGTGGAGACGCACCACAACTGAAGGGAGCAATATATTTTTCTTATGATGAGCTTAGAAAGTTGACAAATAATTTCTCCCAAAGTAATGAGATAGGAGTTGGAGGATATGGAAAGGTATTTACGTCTAGGTTTTTGCTTTGTTTTTGAAATTTTAAATGTTGGAGTTGGAGTTGCTTAATTAGAAGCCATTTTCTCTAGGTTTACAGAGGAATGACTGGGCATGGACGCCCATTCGCAATCAAAAGAGCTAAGCAAGGATCCAAGCAGGGTGCACTTGAGTTCAAGACTGAGATTGAATTGCTTTCACGAGTTCACCACAAGAATCTAGTCGGCCTTGTAGGATTCTGTTGTGAACAGGGAGAACAGATGCTTGTTTATGAATTCATGCCTAATGGATCACTTCGAGACACCTTTGGTAAGTATTTATATATATTTTAAAAAAAAACTGTTTTTCTTCTTTATAATTCTTTGATTAAAGAATATACATAATAGTAATTAAGTAAATTTGAGGATGAGGTCAAGGGTACATTAAGGCAAAGAATTTGTTCCTCGAGAAAAATTTTTCTTGCCCCTAACTCCAATTCTGTTTCAAATGAGAATTTCAAAGGAAAAGGAAACCCCTATCTAGCCCGAGATTGAAGCCGAAGACTAACCTCAATTTTTCTTGCTTATAAGTTTTCACCCAAAACCTCTTGTAGCTCCGAATTGTTTCAACTCCGTGGGATGTTTTCCTTCTCCAAGCTATCACGGACAACCGTTAGGATCTTTCCCCCTATTCTCCGAGCTTAGAACGGATGGTGGGATCCTTTTGTGATGGGGATTAAAAGGGAAGTTGCTTGATTGTTCAAGCTAGGAATGCAAGCGAAAACCAAAAAACCAACAAACCGAACCGATCCATTGGTTTGGTTCGGTTATTTAGCAAAATTTGGACATCTCGGTTCATTTTTTTAGAAAACCGATTTTTTTTTGGTTCGGTTCTTCAATAAAAACCAAACCGAACCGACTATATATATACCCCTAAAAAAAACCCTAACTTTCACTTCAGTCTTTAGTATTCTCCTCAATTCCAGCCGCATCTCTTCGGTCTTCTCCTTCTCGATTCCAGCCGCATCTCTACGGTCTTCTCCTTCTCCATCTCTTCGGTCTTCTACATCTCACTTTTTTTCTCCTTCTCGTTTCTAGCCGCACACACACAAGATACTCTTCTCCTTCTTGATTCTGTTGACTGGTCCTCGTCGTCCGAAGACTGAAGCGCGATTGCAGCCGACCATCGAAAAGAAGATCATCCTTCACCTTACCGTCCGCCGTTCATCACTTCATCGTCCGCTGATGCCTTAGTCCGATGCATTTTGTTGCCTCCTCTGTTTCAGTTCATCTTAGAGTGTCTGATTGTCGCCTCAGTTCATCAACGATTGTCCATCAGCCGATTGTCGTCAAACAAATCGATTTGTTTGGTAGTTTTAGGGTTTTTAGATTAATGGGTTGGGCTGAGAAGAAATGATGAATTTTTTTTTTTTAATTTTTAAAGGCAATCTGGATTATGGGCCCAAAACCGAGATCCAAAATGATCCAAACCCGAACCGATCTAAAATCGAACCGACGGTTTTGCCCCTTATTGGACATTGGTTCGGTTCACCATTTCATCAAACCGAGAATGTCGGTTCGGTTCTCGGTTGAGCCCAAAATCGAGAAATCCGAACCGACTATCACCCCTAGTTCAAGCTATAAGGAGGTTTTGAGAGGTTGAGTTTGAGGCAAGATTTCAGCAGCAGAACAATGTGTAAAACCCTTAATTTCTTCACCTTCTAATCTTCTATAGAGGATTGCATGCATCTTTGATTCACCAAAGAATGATACATCTTAGGAGAAAAGATTAGTGGCAATTGAGGTGTCATCAGGAGGCTTCATGCAAGAATGTGTTGTCTCAAAGAGGCTTCATGCATAAATGAGGTGTAAACCACTAGCTCTAGGAAATTACCATATTTTTGAATTTTCGAATTCCTTTTTTTATGAATTTTCATAAAATCCAAGATATGTAATTATTTTCTTAATTTTCATTAAAAATTTTAAAATTAAAATTAATAATAATTAATTATATAATATTAATTTAATATCAAATATTAACCTAATACTTTGCACCTAATCCCAACCTTCTCCAAACGAATTTTCCGAACATGAATCCATATTCACGTAAATAAATATTTAAATCATATTTAAATAGTTCAACTCTCTCAAACAATAGTTTAATTTGTATTTAAACTATGATGTCAATAAAATCATATATAGTCGACATAAATTCCCTAAACTGATTTGGAACGATTCAAACTCTCTCATCACACTGTTCAAAGGTTTATTCCGATATGAGCTAGCAGAGGCACTTAATGGACCTACAGATCATGGGCTCCAACGATTTGAGGTTAACCTAGTTAACCAACATTCGTTAACTACTGGGACAGTACACTGTAGCCCAGTAATTGCACTTCCATCACTGTAGATATATTTCTGTCTACTCGATATAAACATGATTAGTAAGTCGATCCTTCGCAGGTTGTTTGTAACTATAGCCAGGTCAAATGTCTGTTTTACCCCTATAGTACTTCTTGTTTCTTAAGTCCCATTGATTCTCTAATGAGAACAAATGGTTTATGGTCCAACCACCAAACTGAGTCCCTCTCGGGCCAATGAGAGGGTGGGGCCCCTGGTTCAAGACCCGAAGTCAGTACTTAAGGGAACAACCTCTCTACCATCCCTTAAACGGGTAGGAGTGAATTCCATCTTGCAAGACTATATCCCCAGCTATCTATCTGGTCTTATCCAAAAAATGGTAGGCTTATTGAGTCGGCGAAGTCCGGCCACTCTCATCTATGCATATCAAAAGATAATCCCGAATAAACAAAAGTTCATAGTTAGCTCAGGATTAAAATCGAGTTACCAAGGTCATCGCATGAAATAGTCAGTTTCAACAGTAAAAGACCTTATAAAGTGAAAGTGGCTTATTTCGCGGTCTGGTCTTATGCAAACTCATTGCATATGACGCCCCCACTCACATGTCTCCACATGAACGATTCAGGATCACGTCGTTTGTACTCCATACAAAGTGGGTCGCATCCATGGTGTCCCCAGGATAAGGCACCCAGCCCTATCCGTATACTATGGATCATTTTGGCTATATACTTGAACTTGATCCATCCTTATGTCTCTACATATAGTTCAAGTATTCATACTATAGCCAGGGATCTTAGTTTATTGGTTTAGGTCAAATAACATGCAACTCACTTATTCAACAACATATTTACCGAATAACCTTAATAACATCTTTATTGTAAATAGAATATGTTTAATGTTTACAAACTACGAGTTTTAGGACATAAAACCCAACATGTGTTTCGTTCTCGAATGAAATACTAGACTCTTCGCTAAATGAATAGCACTTTGATTGTCACAATGCAAAGTTCCCTTTCCCAATGTCAAGCAAAGTTCTTCTAAAAAAGACTGAAGTCATATCACCTCCTTACTTGCCTCAGTAACTACAACATACTTCGTTTTTGTATTAGAAAGAGCTATTATCTTCTACAGTTTGGAGTTCCAACTAATAGTAGCATTACCCAAAGTAAAAACGTACCTGGTAGTACTTTTCTTGCAATTTGTATCACCTGTCGTATCTACATCCACATTGAAGAGATTAGAATTTCGTAATTCCGTAAAGCATAAGCGTGATTGGGACCGATTCGTAATTAATTTTGTTTAATCTAAAATACCAATACATTGACAATAATCTTAGAACTATTCTAAATTTATATTAAGACTAAGCATACAAAAATATTAGATCTAAATCTAATTTATATAGTAAAAAATTACTTACTCTCGTTAACGACTCAGATTAAATTCACCAACTGCTTGTGAAATAATCACGAACTACTGTGAACACCACCACTATGGCTACACCGGTATGACTCTGAGACTTCTAGAGGCAGGAGACTGGTGGGAGTCTAGAGGGAACCTTCAGGAGAATTCTCTGAGAGTAGGAGAATGAATGAGATGTCTTTCACCCCACTCCAGAAGTTCTATTTATAGGGAAAGGTCATGAATAAGATCAAATCTATTATCTTATTCATATCTAATTTTAATAAATAATTAATTAATTATCCAATTAAATATCACATATTTAATCTTAGGGATTTTATTAAATTATTTATATTAATATGAATCCAATTCATATTAATTATTTGAACTCTTTCAAATATTTTCTCTCAATAATTAATTTTGAAATTAATTCAAGATTATATTAATAAGTTTCATAAACTTTATATTATAATGTATCAATATACATTATATGATTCCCCTAAATAAATTGAACACTTTCAATTTACAATTTATACGTAATTGCCTCAAGTCTCTTTACGAGCTACCAGTGGGGTCTAATGAACCTACAAATCAGAAGCTCCAACAATGCGAGACTAATTGGCTAAACTCATTAACCAAGTTAGTCAACATTCGTTAATTGTGGGTCACTCCACTAAAGACCCACGACTGCACTCTTCTCACTGTAGAATATTTCTGTGTCCACGGATATCGACCAATGCAGTAAGTCAATCATTCACGTGTGTTCGTAACACCAACTGGGTCAAATTACCGTTTTACCCCTAGGTTACCTCTGGTTCCTTAAGTACCACTGATCCCTCTAATGAACAAGTTGTTTAGGGTCCAACCACTAAACAGGAGTTCCTCTCGAGCCAGGAGAGGACGACGCATCTTTGTTCAAGCCCCGAAATCAGCCCTTAAGGGAACACACATCTACTTCCCCCAATAGGAGAAGGAGTGAATTCCATCTTGTATTGTTATGTTCCCAGCCCCCATTAAGTCTTGCCCCTAAAATGGTAGGATTATTGAGTCGGCGAACTAGCCACTCTCACCCATACAAATCTAAGGACAATTCCTTCTGAAAAGAGTTCATAACAGACTCAGGATTGAGATTGAGTTACCTAGGTCATCCTATTGAAATAGAAACCTAAACTAGTTAACGGTGTTACATCTAGTGGTTACTATTTCGCGGTCCGGTCTTATGCAAACTCATTGCATAGGATACCCCCACCCGCATGTCTCCTACATGGATGCTTTGGATCATTACATCTGTATCGAATACAAGGTGAGTCGTATCACATAGTGTCACCAAGATATGGTACACAACCTTATCCCTATACTATTGACCTTTTAGGTTGTTATTTGGACACCGATCCCCGTATGTCCCCACATACTAGTCCAAGTTTCATTTAAACAACCTTGGATCTTAGTTTATTGGATTTAGGGTTTATTAATGCAAACTCGATTATTCAATAACCAAATTACTGAAGCACTCAAATAATGTTTTATTGAGATCGATTAATTTGTTTCATTTACTATCTACGAGTCTATGAAGCACGAACATGCTAAAATGGAGGGAGGATCTGTGTCGGACAGGGATTCGTCCGGAGACGTGTCCGACACGCAATTTTGCGTGTCCTAATTATTTATTTATTTATTTATTTTCGGACACACTTGGACACGGCCAGATAAGCCCACAGACACGTCTCGAATTACTGGTGGGTCGCTGCTTAATAAAAAAATAATAATAATAAAAAAGAAATAGAAAACATACGTTTTTTGGAGCAGACGGCTAGGGTTTTTTTAATTTTTCAATTTTGCCTTTTGGTTTCACTTCTTCACCATGAAATCAACCCTTCTCCACAAAATCAGGTACTCCATCTTCACGATATCTGAAAACAACACTACAGTAGCTTCGTTTCTTCTTCTCCACGATTTTCGTTGATCGTTTTCTTCTCTCTCTGTCACCATCGGCGTTGTCACTGGCGGTCTTTGCCACCGTCGTCGCTATCATTGCCCTCACACAAACCACAAACCCTCACACAAACCGCCGCTTGACCTTTTTTTTTCCTTCCGTTTAAGTTCTTTTCTTTTTGTTTTTAAACCACCGATTAAGCTTCCCTAGACAAACCACAAACCCTCACACAAACAGGCCCAGCCCAAGAGGTATTTTTAAATTTAAAAAAAAAAAAAAGAAATGATGAAATTAAAAAAATTATATATATACGAAAAAAAAATAAAAATTTATATATGTACTAAAAATTAAAAATATATATACTAAAAATTTTTTAAAAATTATATATATATATATATACTTAAAATTTTTTTAAAAAAATAACGTATCCCCAACGTATCCGTATCTTAGTTTTTTAGAAATTTACATATCGTCGTGTCCTGTCGTGTCCGTGTCTGTGTCCGTGCTTCTTAGCTACGAGTTTTAGGACATAAAATCCAACACACATAACCCCGCAATTTAAAATCTGACTTCTTAAAATGCAGAGCATAATTAGTTATCCCTCTTAGATATCTAAGAATCCACTTCACAGTTTTCAAATGTTGCTTCCCTGGATTATTCATATACCTGCTAACAACTCTCATTGCAAGTGCAATGTCTGGTCTTGTGCAAACTATGGCATACATCAGGCTTCCTAGAGCAGAAGCATATGTCACTCTAGCCATATGATCTCTTTCTTACTCAGTAGTGAGTGCGTGCTCCTTTGATAATCTAAACGACAAGCCAAAGGAGTACTACTCATAGGTTTTGCATCTTTCATGTGAAATCTGTTTAGCACATTTTTCACATACTCTTCCTGTGCAATGCCAATATATCATTTTTCCTCTCAATCCTCATTTCCAAGATTTGTTTGGCAGCTCCCAAATCTTTCATATCAAATTCTTTAGATAATTTAACTTTTATCTTTAGAATTTCTTGTTCGTTTGTCGCTGCTATCAACATACCATCAACATAAACTAGCAAAATAATATATAAGTTACCTTAAGATCTTATGCAGCAACAATGATCTACCTGACAACTCTGAAATTCCTTGTTGCACATAAAGCCGTCAAACTTCTTAATACCATTGTCTGGGAGCCTGTTTGAGACCATGTAGGCTTTTCTGAAGTTTGCAAACTATTTTCCCCTGACCATGTATTATGAAACCCTGTGGATGTACCATATAAATTTCTTGCTCTAAATCTCCATGAAGAAATGCGGTATTTACATCCATTTGGTCTAGAAATAGATCCTCTTTTGCCACTATCGACAATACAATTCTAATAGTAGTTAATTTAACTACAGGAGAAAATATTTCATTAAAGTCAATACCTTCCTTGCTTTGTTTCTTTTGCTACCATCAGAGTCTTGCTTGATTCTGTAAACTCATTTGTTCTTGAAAGTTTTCTTACCTCTTGGTAACTCGGTCAATTGCCATGTCTTATTTGTCATAAATGAATCTATCTCATCCTTCATTGCCAACTCTCACTTGACATGATCTTTCAGTTGAACAATTCATCATAACATTCAAGTTCACCTCTGTCAGTCAATGATATGCAATTTAGGGTAGGGGTATACCTCTGTGTTGGTCTGATAGTTCTGGTAGATCTCTTAACTACTATAGGTGGCATCTCTTAACTTCATCAGGTTCTACAGCTGGTACGTTACAACCGGTTCCTTAGATTCCACTATCGGGTCCTCAGAAGTAGTTGTATTATGATTTACAATTGTTTTTTTTTTTTTTTTGTCTCAACCTCTGGAAGACTTATAAACTGAGTCTTCTCTTTCTTGCTTTCATCTTCCTCTGACTTTTTTGAGTCAACTGTCATTCTATTTTTGTACAGAACATCCTCATCGAAGATCACATCCTTGCTTATGGCTATCTTTTTGTTTTGGTCATCCTAAAACCTATAGTCAATCCCAACACCACCTTACCCAAGAAAATAACATTTATTGGATTTTGCATCTAATTTACTCCTGTATGTAGCATCAATGTGAAGATAAAACACTCTTGACTTCTTCAGGCAACTTGAAGTCTATTGATGTGGTCGGGCTCCTATTGATCAGATAGGTCATCATGTTGATTGCCTTTGTCCAGAACATCTTAGGCAATCATGCATGTAATCTCATGCTCTTGGCATGCTCATTCAATGTTATGTTCATTCTCTCAGCCATACCATTCTGTTGTGGTGTCCCTAAAATGGTCTTTACCATCACAATCCTATTGTCTGCACAATATCTCTTGAATCCCCCATCAACATATTCACTGCCATTGTCTAACCTCAAGCTTTTAACTTTCAGACCTATCTCATTCTCAACCATAGCCTTCCAAGTTTTGAAAATAGAGAATACATTAAACTTATGTTCTAAGAAGCACGGACACGGACACGGACAAGGACAAGGACACGATAGGACACGACGATACGTCAATTTCTAAAAAACTAAGATACGGATACGTTGAGGATACGTTGTTTTTTTTTTTTTTAAGTATATATATTTTTTTAAAAAAAAATTAGTATATATACAAATTTTTAAAATTTTTTTTAGTATACATATATAATTTTTTTTTTATTTCATCCTTCCATTTTGTAAAATTCAAAAAGACTCTTTAATTTAATTGGGTTGGGCCTGTGGCTTAAATCTTAAGCCTTTTTAAGTTAAAAAGAGTTTTAAAAAAAAACAAACAGAAACAAACCCTAACCTAAACTTACTTAAGAAGAAAAAGACCGCAACTTGGAGAAGAAGGTGGGTGGGCAACTCTCGACCGCAACTTTGGAGAAGATAGTAGCGGCTTCTGGAGCTATTAGGAGTGACGATGGCGAAGACGGCGGCAGCAAAGATGGTTGACGGCGCCGTAGGGAAGAAGAAATCGTGAAGCTCTGTTTTTGAAAGAAAGGGGTAGGGTTTCTGTATTTTTTTTTTTAGCCCAGCGTGCGTGTCCGTTGGCGTATCTCGGCGTGTTCATAATTAAAATTAAAAAAAAAAAATAGGACACGCAAATTTGCGTGTCGGACACGTGTCTGGCGTGTGTCCAGACGTATCCGTGTCTGACGCGTGTCCGACACAGATTCTCCCCCCATTTTCACGTATCCGTGCTTCATAGCTTATGTTTGAGAAAATAAGTCTATATCTACCTGCTTGAATAATTTATGAAGGTCATATAGTATCTGGAACCACCAAGAGAAGAAACTTCATAAGGCTCCCACACGTCAGTGTGAACTAACTCCAACTTTGTAGATTTTGGCTTTGCTCCTGTTTTTGAGAAACTGACATGCTTCTGCTTCCCAAATACATGATCCTCACACAACTTGTGTTCAACTGCCTGCAGTATTTGTAACTTCCCTACAGGGAGAAGAAGCTTCATGCTTTTTCACTCATATGTCCCAACCTGTTGTGCCACAAATATGTTTGACTCGAGTGATCAACAACAACCATCATATCTTTGTTATTGTTGTTGACTTATAAAGACTCTGACTTGCATCCTCGAGCAACTACCATAGCACCTTTTGTAACCTTCCAGTTTCTTTGACCAAAGGATACTTCATATCTTTTGTTGTCTAACTGTCCTACAGAAACTAAGTTTTTCATCATATTTTGAACATGACGTACCTTGCAAATTTTCCAGGTTGAACCATTCGTCATTTTCAATTTGACGTCATTGATCCCAATGATGTCCAAAGGCTCTTCATTAGCTGGATACACCTTTCCATGATTTTTTGCAACATAGTTTTCAAGAATCTCGCGTTGACCTATAGTATGAAATGACCACATGAATCTATCACCCATGTGTCATGAGCTTTCCACTGCTAGAATTAGAGCATCATGAATCTCAGTAGCAACAACATTTGCACCGACTTCATTCCCTTCAATTCGCTTTGGGGTCCTGCAGTTCATTTTCAAGTGTTCAGTCTTACCACAATTATAGCATTCTACTTTGTCGTTCATAGACATGCTTCTGTTGTTTTTTTATTACCTTAATTCCCATGACTTCTATTATTACTCCTTCCTTTGTCCACATTCAACATTGAACCAGAAGTAGAAGCAACACCTGAGTCCTTGTGAATCTCTCCTACTAGAGCAGAATCTCTAACCTGAGAAAACTGCAATTTCTCTTTACCACATGAATTAGAAAGTGCGGCCTTCATGATTTTCCAACTATCAGACAAAGATCTCAACAATAAAATCGCATTAACTTCATTAGTAAATTCTAGTTCAACAACGGCTAATTTGTTCATCAACAAATCAAACTCATTTAAATGGGTAGTAACAAATGTACCTTTGGCTATATTCAAATTAAAGAATTTAGTTGTGAGATACACCTTGTTATTTTTACCGAGGTTTTTCATACATTTAGACAAGGTTGTCATCAGCTCTGCTTTGGTCGTCGCTCTCGCCACACTGCTTTGCACGTTCTTTGTCAAAGTCAGGCGAACAGTCCCCTACACCTTTCCATCCAACTTTTTCCATTTTTTTTCTTCCATATCATCAGGCTTTCCTTCCAATGGAAAATCCAATTCTTTGGAATGCAAATAATCTAATATTTGACACTTCCAAAAAGAAAAGTTTGATCCATTATATATGTAACTACCCGACTAGAAGGAATCTAAAAACAAGCTGAAGGTCGCTACCAAGTCATAGGACATAGATTTTTTTTTAAAAGAAACAAACACAAAGCAGAAGAAATAAATAACTTTCATTTACTAAAAGGGCCCAACACATAAGTTATATTCATAAATCATAAAATGGAACATCAGAAACATAACTCCTAAAAACTCAAAGTTTTAAAACATCGAATCTAAAACAAGAGTTTGATCCTACGACAACGAAGATTGGAAATAATAAAAAGAATAGGAGACATAAACCGCAGTTGCGATCCTATAGCCAATGAAGTCACAGCCCTCGCCAATCGCCAGACATCTTCAAGTACCACCCGAAAAGGAAAGTCATGTAGGATGGGTGAGTATATAAGAGTATAATCAGTAAGTAGCCCACTTAAGAGTTGAATATGATAATCATAAAATCCAGAAACATGAAACCTAGTTTCTAGGTCTTAACATCATAGGAACCTAGCTGTAAACGTAAGTACGGGTTTCTAACTCAGGGCCATACTTGGATTCATATAATTTTCTCCCTAGGGTGGTTTCCTGTCCCCAACCTATGCCAACTAGAGTTTTGAGTGGGTCAGTCGAGTAAGGCGAGTATACTAGGGACTAACTGGCAACCTCTAGCAGAACTACACCTATCCCAACACAACACCCCTGAATCATGAGCTCAAAGTACGGTGGAGCAACCTGGCATGAAGCATGCCTGAGTGTCATCTGGCACACAATCTCGTGCCTAGCTCGACACTGTCCTGATGGAATGCACGATCCCGTGCCTGAAAAGTAAGCTCTACCAATCGCTGATAGAGTGCACGATCCCGTGCCTGAAAACTAGGTTCCATCAGTCTTAAGATGGGGGAGGAAACAACCCTAGCTTAACATAAGACTTAACGATCTATTAAGTCTACCCGAGGCCCTGAATCATGACTAAGGCTCCTATTCTAAGTCTTGACCCCTTCATACGTATGACTATCGAGCATCACGTATCGAGGGATTTTACTAAGCTCAGCCTAATCGAGAGGTTTTACTAAGCTTAGCCTCACTTTCACTCCCAACAATATGGTCAGTATTGAAATATTTCGACTTGTGCGACAATGGTCATTGTAGCCCACCTCATCCATTTGTGAAAAACCTTTAGCTACGAATGTCGTACTTCAATTTTGAAGCAATAGTAATTGTGTAACTCTATTTAACTTGCACTTTATGCTTTATTTTGGACATGTTTGAGAGTGATTTTGAAATGACCATTTTAGTGTTTTTTGGCATGAAAAAGTGATTTTTGACAAGACAAAAATAATTTTGGCGATTCCAAAATCACTCTCAAACATTTCTGAGTTGGTTTGCTTTCAATTTTCTAGCCAATGAGGTAGCTCTAGTTTCCCTAGGACATATTGTTTCAGTTTTGGACTTTAGTACAAATTGGATGCAAATAATATTTATCCTTTTTTATCCACATTCTTTTTTCTTCGTTAAACACTCTCCTGGGATAGTCGGTAGTTTTGCTTTGTAGTCCATGTTACAGCAACAAGAGGCAAAATATCTAATAAGATAAATTGGCATTTTTAATCCAACCACTTTGAGTATTTCATATGTTGTATTACTTTCTCTTATACATGAATGAGCAATCTTTGATTAAAAACTCAACTTTTATGACTACATTTCTCCAAAAACTGTGTTTTAAAGACAATGTAATTCTTTCTTTGAAAATCAAATGGTAATTAATGGGCACAACTTTATATTTAGGGAGTTCGTATATCCATCTTGGTTGGAAGAGAAGACTCCAAATAGCACTTGACTCTGCAAGAGGACTAGCTTACCTTCACGAGTTTGCAAATCCTCCTATAATCCATAGAGATATTAAGTCCTCCAATATTCTCTTGGATGAATATCTAAATGCGAAGGTAGCAGATTTTGGGCTGTCCAAGCTTGTATTTGACCATGAAAAGGGACATATTTCTTCCGGAGTCAAAGGCACGTGGGTAAGTGTTTTGAAATGGAGACAATAACATTCTAATTTGCCAAAATATCTGAGATGCTTATTGTTGATATAAAATCATCAATATCGAATACCTTAGCTATTCACATATGGTGATGATATATATCTAGGTATTTATTCTTAAAGAGTATTCATTTGCAGGGTTATTTGGATCCAGAATATTATAAAACACAGCGGATAACAGAGAAGAGTGACGTATATAGCTTTGGAGTTGTTATGCTTGAACTGATTACGGCTAAGCTACCAATTGAGAAAGGAACATACTTAGCTCGTGAAGTGCTTAGGCTAGTGAACAAGAGTGACAAAACACATTACGGGTTGAGGAATATAATAGATGCAACCATTAGAAATGAGGTGACAAATCTAAGTGAGTTTGGACGGTTCTTGGAGTTGGCCATGAAATGTGTCGAAGAATCAGCTGCAAATCGCCCCATGATGAGTGAAGTGGTTAAAGAAATTGAGAGTATCTTACAAAATTTATCTTCACCGCCACCAAGTTTGCAACTTTGAAAGGCACCCTAAGCATCCTAAAAAGTAAAAAGGTGACATCCAAAGGAAGGATAACAATAAGACTCACACTTCCGATTCTAGTCAATGTAGCGTAAGTAGTAATTATTTTGTAATTTTAATTTAAGTGAATAATTATTTTAGTTTGTAGTTATTAGTTAATTAACTATTATCTCGTTTTAGTAGGTGGTTAGTTAATCCAGTAATGTCCTATAAAAAGAGGGTTAATCTTGTATTTTTAAGTTTGTTTTTTTAATCACAATATATATTAGTTTGAGGATTTTTGGAGATTTTCATTCTTTGATGCTTGGTTGTACCAGAAAAGGACAATCACCTGTGGAAGTGATTAGTTTAATAGGGAGTTGTTGAAGATAAATTTCAACCAATGTCACGTCATTATTTAAAATTAATGACGAAATTACAAATAATTAAATTTGAGAGCAATTATAAATTGACACATGTCCCAAATTTAATTTGAAGACAAAGTTGGTCAATTATAGTTTTTTAGAGCCAAATGTCCATTTGATCAATTAGTTAAAAATAAATTATTTTAATCAAATTAATTAATTTGACCAATTAATTAAAAAATAATAATTGATTGGATCAAGTTTGGTCTTTTAACATTTGGGTCATATGGTTTTTTTGGGTCAAATATAAACCAAACTTAAGACCAAATGGTTGAACCTAAGACCCAAGTCCAATTTGTTAGGCCCAAAAGTCATCAGGACCCATCCATGGAGAACTCTATAAATATAGCGATTCTCCTTCATTTCAAAGGTTTAGAAATTCTACACCCTCACAAAGACAAGAGGTTCAGAAATTGGAAGCTCTCAACTAGAACCAGAGAATTCAAAAAGACTCCACCAAGTTTGAAGACAAAAGACTCTTTGCAATTCATAAGTTCCCAAGTGTTGAACACTACTTAAAGATCAAACTCTTTTCAAAACTTCAACACTCCTTGAAGATTAAACACTCTTCAAGACTTTAACACTCCTTGAAGACTGAAGACCCTTCAAAACTAGAAGATTTCAACAACCATTGAAGACCAAAGACTCTTCAAGACTCCAAGAATCAATTGAATCTTCAAACTCGAGATCAAGCGTTCCAGTCCTCGAGTAAAACACACTCACACACATAAGAGAGAGAATCAGATGGTTAAAGTTAGAGATTGTACACCCACACACATATTACATCAATACAAATATATGTTGGGTTTTATGCCCTAAAACTCGTAGATAGTGAACGTAAACAAATTGTATACTTGTTTTAATAAAGTGTTATTGAGTTTTTTTCAATAAAATGTTATTGTTAAATATTGCACAATTTGACCCAAATTCAATAAACTAAGATCCAAGGTTGTTTGTATGTAACTTGAACTAGTATGTGGGGACATACGGGGATCAATGTTCAAGTAACAACCTAAAAGGTCTATAGTATAGGGATAAGGTTGAGTACCTTATCCTGGTGACACTATGGATACGACCCGCTTTGTATTATGATACAAACACAATGATCCAACGCATTCATGTAGTTGACATGCGAGTGGGGGTATCCTATGCAATGATTTTGCATAAGACCGGACCGCGAAATAGTTAACCACTAACTGTAACACCGTTAGTTGGCTTGGTTTCTATTTTATTAGGATAACCTAGACAACTCAGTCTCAATCCTGAGTGGATTATAGACTCCTGTCACGAGGGGTTGTCCTTTGATTTGTATGGGTGAGAGTGGCCAGCACGCCGACTCAATAAGCCTACCATTTTGGGGACAATACCGAGTGGGGAGCTGGGAACATAATCACACAAGATGAAATTCACTCCTTCCCGACTCTAGGGTAAGTAGAGGTGTGTTCCCTTAAGTGGTGTCTCCGGGACTTGAACAATGGGCCCAACCCTCTCTATGGCATGAGAGAGATTTTTGTTTGTTGGTTGGACCTCAAACAGGTTGTTCATTAGAGGAGCACTTGGGACTTAAGGACAAAGATGTAAACCATGGGTAAAACGGTAATTTGACCCAGCTGGGATTCGAACTCACGTGAAGGACTGACTTGTAGTATTAGTCGATATCTGTGGACACATAAATATTCTACAGTGAGAAGAGTGCAGATGAGGGTCTTTAGTGGAGTGACCCACAGTTAACGAATGGAGACTAACTTGGTTAATGAGTTTAAGTCGATTAGTCTCGTATCATTAGAGCTTATGATCTGTAGGTCCATTAGGTCCCACTGGTAGCTCGTAAAAAGACTTGAAGCAAATAAATATAAATTGTAAATTGAAAGTGTTCCATTTATTTGGGGAATCATATAATGTATATTGATGCATTATAATATAAAGTTTATGAAACTTTATAATATATTTTTTGAATTAATTTCAAAAATTAATTCTTGAGAGAAAAATATTTGAAAAAGTTCAAATAAATTTAATATGAATTGGATTCATATTAATTTTAATTTTAATAAAATCCCTCAGATTAAATATATGATATTTAATTGGGTAATTAATTAATTATGAAATTAATTATTTATTTATTAAAATTAAAGACATTTCCTATTTTTTTCAAAAAAAAAAAGAAAAAGAAATTTTCCTATTAGGAAAAGATCTTCATTTTCCTATTAGGAAAAATGTTTTGGTCTTTACTATACTAGGTTTTTACCACATGCATTGCACGTGTAATAATTTGACTACATTATTATGAAGTAAATTTAATTTAAAACTAATTAAAATTCTCTATACATTCTTATATTAGTTTTGTTATTTTCTAATATGACTACTTTGAATATAATATAATATATATGTGATTTATCATAGCAAATGGAGTAACAATAATTATGCTAGATAATAATAAAAATACATTTTTAAAGAAATTTGTTTATATAGTCAAAACTTCTTTATATACAACATTTTTTGTCAAATTGTCGCTTGATTTGATCAATACCTTTGTCGTTGCCATAGAAATCCCTCTTGAAAGTGCTACATATAGTTGTTCATGCGGGAAAACATGTTGAGGAAGATAAACTCCAACTTTAGGTAATGTCTGTCCTTGAGCTTTGTTAATAGTCATGGCAAAGCAAAGTCGTACGGGAAATTGCTTTCTTTTGAATTTAAATGGATATCCTTCATCATTTGTTGGGCTCATTGGTATGCGTGGAAGAAAAACTTTCTTTATTGCATGTTGTCCGGTTGTGATTTATGCATAAATGACATTTTTGTGAAATTCATGACAAACCATTCAAGTTCCGTTACATAGACCGTTTGGTGGGTCTAAGTTTCTCAATAACATGACTGGACAATGTTTTTTCAATATCAATTTGTGAGGAGGGACATCATTGGGCAATAATGAATCGAGGAATTCTTCTTGGTAGTAATTATGTGTGTCGTCAATCGCCTCATCAAAACTCATGAATTCTTCTATTTTTCCAGGAAATAGATTAATCATTTTCTCATTCATTTGATCAACATATTCATTTGTGGTTGACAGAATTGCCCTACTTGTAATATACTCTATCAAAGTAGCATTTTTTTCAAGATCAGGATAAACAATATTCAATAATTTTAATACTGCATCATCTTCGCTTTCACCTGTAACGACAACATCATTTGGGAGGCAAATATAGTCTTCTTCTACAAATGGTTATGTTCCATTACCAATTCTTAATAGATATTCTGCAAAATGTATGTCATTTTGGGCTCTCATATTTTTGGTTAGTTTTAGTTTTTCCATTTGTTCCCGAACAACAATCAATTTCATAATTCCTAAATGCGTAATACATTTTTGTCAACAACAATCAATTTCATAATTCTTAAAGGATCTCCTTTTTTACTTTTGAATTGTTGGATTGGAAATTTTCGGAGAACAAAGACTTTAATCTTCCAACCTTTATCAAAAGATTTGAGTTCTTCAATTAACATATCTGCCATCTGAATTAAAAAAAATATAAGAAATTGTTTGGGAGAAAATAGTACACACAAAATATAATATTTGAATTTTCATGACATTAAGAAAGAAAAATAAAAATGAAATTTATGTATTAAGTTATATTCACAATAATTATAACATAGATAAACAATCGAAAGAGATGACTACTTTTTAAACCTAAAAACCAATTAGAAAACATTGACTGTTTATGGAGAGAATTTAGATTCAAATTCTAATTTGATTAGATTTTGGATAGAGTGTATATAGATCATAAGATAAATAAAAATATAGACAATCTATTTATGGATTTTATAGTAAATGTTATATTTGTAATAATACATGTAAAATTGTAAACAAAATCGACAAAGGGTTAACAAATATGACAATCTATTGTTTATAAAATACATTATTTTGAAGAAAATTTAGCTCCATAAAATATAAATTGTAGCAAAAATAATCGAAAAATTAAATTAAATTGTTTAATTACTATTCATGTGTCAATTTTCTTGAAATAAAAGAAGCTGTAAATGAAGTGGACAAAATTCAGATTAAGACATTAAAAGTGGATATTGAGACATTGAATGCATAAATGACATAAAATAAATAATTATCTTCTTATTTAAAAAAAATAAATAATTATCTTAAAATATATATAAATATTTTTTGACAATATGGGGTGGGAGATTTGAACCGCAGACCTCGTGGTCATTAATAATTATTTTAAAATATTTGTCGCTTTATTTTTGCCAAATAATTTTTGCTTGTGCATCACTAAAATCAAGTTTGTAAAGAATGATATGGTTCAAATCAAAGAATTGATAAATCAATTTAAAGAAATAATTGAAAACAACACCGGAACATGGAATTAACCGTAAAAAAATATTTGTACTAAAAAGAACTGTAAAAAAAATCGAATCCATTCAATCAATTCTATCCTTTTTTTTTAAATTAATATTTTTTATTTTGGATTGCATCCCACAGGATATTGATATGTTAGCGAAAGGAAACAAGTTCAGAATTTACAATTTTTTTATAAATAAAACACATAAAAATGACAGAAATTTACAAATTCTATGCAAATCTCAACCAAACAATTATTTTTTTATTTTTTTTTAATCAAGAATTTCATTAAAACCAAAAACAAACATATCCAAATTACAAATAACACGAAATCTTCGAGATGAAGAAAGAAGACGCCATTGATCCAACAAATCCAAACTAAAACATTCTAAAAAAAAAATCCAAACTAAAACAGAATCCAACCAAAACACAACAGAACCATAAAATACATAATTATTTCTTAAATTGATGAAACTTTAATAATAAATTAATCAAAGCCATAAAATATATAATTTATCTCTAACAACCTTTCTAATTTCAAACACATCAATTAAAAAGGCAAACTAAAAAAAAAAAACTTCAAATATAAACGAACAATTTGAATAAATTGGAAAATACCTGAAATATAAATGAACAATTGGAAGAAATTGTAAGAGATAAGTAATTTTACACCTGGAAAAAAAAAGTTTGAGGGAAAAAAGAAATTAAATGTAACAACCTGGAAAAAAAAAAAAAAAAAGGGAAAACGTGGGCAGGCGGTCAAAAAAAGAAAGGAGAAAATGGGGGGAAACTTCCCCCCAAATTCGGTCAATTGACCGGTTTAAAAAAAAAAAAAAAAAAAAAAACATCGAATCTCTCTCTGCTCCATCTCTCCTCACGTTCAGCCCTCTCTCTCTCAACACTCTCTCGGTCTCCCTCACGTCGCCGCCTTCAACCCCACGCCGCCGTCGTCGCCTTCCTCCGCCGCCGCCGGTAATGTTTCTTTCTCTCTCTCTCGTTTCGTCTCTCTCCCTCTCTCTAACACGTCTCTCTCTCGGTTCTCTCTCTCCCTCGCAGCCTCTCTCTCTCCGTCTGCACGTCAAGCCGACGCCCGACGCCGCCGCTCGCCTCCCGTCGCCGTGAACTGCCGCAGCCGTTGTGTCCAGATATGTTTGTTCTTCGTCGCTCGGATCTGATTACCGTCGTCACTGCCTTAAGACAAATAGCCACACGTCTCTTGCGCGTTTGACGATTTCAGTTAGTGGGTAAGGGAGATTTAAGGTGTTTTGGTCTATTTAATGTTTAATAATCATGGATGCGCATTGAGTTTAGCTTCCGATTTCAAGGTGCCTGTGGTGTTTGGAGGCCGAATTATCGAATTTGAGCGATTTGGGACTGCTGGACAGCAAGCTGCGATTCTGTTTGGGTAAGCTTTGGTTGTTAATTTTTACCCCAAATGTAGAGGGTTCTTAGTTGAATGCTTGGTTAGAGTCTATAGTTAATTAAGAGTTCATTTCCTTGTTGTAGCTTGCGTAAGAACCTTGGAGTTAAGGAATTTCTTGGAGGTTAATCAAGTATCTCCTTCACTAAGGTAAGTAACTAGTTGGATTCAAATTTTATGTCTTAGACTAATTGACCATTGTTTGTTAATTGGGAATTTAAAGTGGATAGTTGGATTGAAGTGCCATTTTTTTTAACCAAGTTGGTCCTTAAGCTTAAGTAAAAGTGTGTTGGGTTAACTTTTGAAGCATGATTGAGCATGTTGAGATTGTCATTATTTGGGCATTAAATGAGAAGTGTGGATTATGGAATAATTGGAGTTTGGGCTAAGTGTTCTTGTTTGTGTTGAGGCCGTGATTTTCATATTTTATTTGGTTAGCCATGAACTGAAATGCTTGGGATTAATATATATGTGGCCGTTGGATTTAGTTATATGCTTTGGCTTAATTTTCTTTGAAATTTAATATGTTAGCATGTATAAGATTTGCGCCTTGAGTTTTGATTGTGGAATCATGATAAGCTTCATTATAAGACGTGTTGATAGCACAAGGATCTTAAAGTTAACTTAGCATCTCTTGGTTTATTTTAAAGCATGTTTGGCTTGGATGGCTATGTGTTTCTCTGGATTTTATTTGTGATATTGGGGAGTGGGTTAAATGTCTGTTGGAGTTTGGATTGAAGTTTGGATGCGACATCTGACCCGTTGTGACTATAGAAGTGCATTATATTGTTTCCAGGTGTATAGAAAAAATTGGGTTTCCTCTGCGTGTGCCGTTATGCTGTCGAATTTTCGGTAGCCTCATGACGGTTTGGGAATCATATTTACCTTGAGGGAAAGGATTAGGAAGGAGAAAGGAATAAGCTAGTGCCTTAGACGAGGGTCGTGTCAATTAAACACCTAGGACTGAGATGTAAAAGACTGAAATGAGGGGCTTAATGGGCGGGACTTGGCTTCGCAGTCTAGGTGCCATTTACTAACTGTGGAAGTAAATTCCTGACTTAAACCCATGAACGCCCCACCAGTGAAATGGTAGCTTAGAGCGCTACGCGCCTATTAGTGCCTTGAGGGATGAGACTTAGCTCCACTGACTGGGTGCCATCTACCATCAGTAGGAGTAGAGACCTCCCAAAACTCCCACTCGTGCACTATCAGTGAGTTGGCAAACTTATATATTTATAGGTGTACTAATTGAACACGAGACCCGAACTGCAAATAAATGAAATGAAATGAAATGTAATGAAATGAAATGAAATGAAATGAAATGAGATGACCTAACCCTAAGGCCCTTAACTCGAATAAAATGTTAAAGCCTTGATTGCTACTTACTGAGTATTTTCTTAAATACTCATTCTTTTCCCTTACATACAACTGCAGGTAGAGGTAAAGGTGTGCAGTACGCGTGACGGAGAGCTGCTGAGCCATGGATCTCCTTTAGGATAGTCTTCCGCATTTTTACGTTTTGAAATTCTCCTTTGAACTTGTATTAAATGATTTACGTTTTATTCCGCTTTAAGTTTGTTTGATTTACTAAAGGTTTTGTTTGTTCTGTTTTAAACTGGGATCCCAGATTGAAAGTTTCGTAAATTTCTAAGTATGGTTTCTTTAAATGGAAATTTTCCGTTGTTCTTAGAAGTAGAATGAAATGCATGTAGTAACGGCCTTAGGATCTAGGCATGAAAAGTAGGGTCGTTACAGTTGGTATCAGAGCTCTAGGTTATAGGTTCTGTAGACTGGTTTACATCGTAAACCTTAGGTATGTCCATGGCTTATCAGCAAGCATCCGGTCATGCCAGGTACACGTTTGATTACTTTGTAGCTTGTAATTGTTATATGTTATATATGTTCGGAAAAGATTCATGTTGTGGGAAAGATATGCATAAGGTTTAGTACCTGTGAATTGTTTAAAGGATTCAAGCCTGTTAGTAAGATGATAAATTTTTGTGAAATAGATCATGCCTCCCCGAGCACAAGGACGTGGAAGAGGTCGAGGAAGAGGTCGTGGTAGGGGTCGTACAGCCCCTGAGCAAGTCGTGCCACCTGTAGAGCAAGAAGGAAACCTACCAGAAAACCCACAAGTGGAACAGCCGGGGCCTGCGGTAGGACCTGTCCCGGTGGATATTCAGGCGATAGTTCAGACCGCAGTGCAGGCTGCAGTTGCAGGCGTGCTTGCAGGGCGACAGGCCCAAGCGCCTCAGAACAACGAAGCCGCCTTATCACGGGAGGCTAGGTGCTTAAGAGATTTCAGGAAGTGGGACCCCTGTCCGTTCGATGGAGCCTCAAGGGACCCCACGGTAGCAGAGTTGTGGCTGTCCTCCATCGAGACTGTTTTTCGCCACATGAATGTTTTTTACGGATCCTTGCTTGAAAAGTAGGGTCGTTACAGTAAAGTCCGTTAGTCATAACAAAAATATTATAATTATAATTAAGAGTTGTACTTGAAACCAACCATGGAGGGGACAATTAGTTTTGATGTGAAAACTAATGGGAGAAGGTGAACAATTTATAGAGATAATTTAGATTCAAATTTTAATTTGATTAGATTTTGGATGGAGTGTATATAGATCATATGATAATTTGATTAGATTTTAGATAGAGTGTATATTTAATTAAAATAATTATCTTAAGATTTGTTTTTTTTTTTCAAATTTTCATATTAATATTCTCACGTAATGGTTTTTTCTTTCTTTTCTTTTTTTTTTTACTTCTTAATTAAAATAATTATATTTAATTAAAATAATTATCTTAAGATTTGTTTTTTTTCAAAATTTCAAATTAATATTCTCACATAATGGTTTTTTTCTTTTTCTTTTTCTTTTTACTTTTTAATTAAAATAATTATATTTAATTAAAATGATTATCTTAAGATTTTTTTTTTCAAAATTTCATATTTTAAATCTCACGTAATGGTTTCTTTTTCCTTTTTTTTCTACTTTTTAATTAAAATAATTATATTTAATTAAAATAATTATCTTAAGTTTTTTTTTTTTTAATTTCATATTTTAATATATTATATTTTGATTTTATTAAATTACGAAATTTGATTCTGGAATTTGAAAACTAATTATGTAATTATCTTAAATTTATAGGGGTATTTTAGTCTAAAAATGTTTTTCACGGATCCTTGCTTTTTAATATATTTTAGATATAGGACCCCTAGGTGGGGTGAAAGGTATCTCATTGTCTCTCCTTCTCTTAGATATCTATCCCAAAAGACTCCCACAAGTCTCTTGTTTCAAGAAGTCTTAGAGATATACCGGTGTAACCAATTGGTGGTGTTCGTACAAGAAGGTTGCTGCATTTTGATCTTATTAGCAATAAAAAGCGAATCGATCAAGGCTTTCTACAAAAGTAAGTTTTCTATGAAATCCTTAATCACTAGGATCGATCTAATTAATCATTTAGCATGTTTATAACCTATGTACAAGCCCATTAAATATAGATTTATTGATATAATATTTTGCAAATTGTATTGACATTTCAATTAGAATCTAAGACTATGAGTAGGTTCGGTAATTCTTTCCGCTGCGTAGGGCTTTTATCCCTTCAATATATATTTATTCCACGTGTCTCATCTTCGAAGTTACGTGTGAACAATTTGGCACGTCCAGTGGAACAATCTCTACCTCTCATCTCTTTCTCTTGTCTAATGATCCAACCAACATGATGGTGATGCGCAAAATGCTAACCGCAAGTGTACGGGTCAAGTACTAATATAGTGATATGAAATCGAATGTCGTCCTCTGGATTGGTTTCTAGTTAAACTAATTACCGTGAATACTTTTGCTCAATTTTATTTAAGGATCAAAAAGTAATGAAAGATTGAAATCAAAGGTAATGCAAATTAAAGGTTGGAAATTCAATTGAAAGAATTCTTAGAGAATTGATTTCATCAATTTAGATCAGGATTGATTAAAGGGAATGAATTTTTAACGTGCAATTAATTTACAAGTCTAGGAACCGTAAATCACAACTATCTCTCCCGAGCATAATTGATTCTCATGCATACAACAAAGCTGATATCCCTATTTAAGTCCATTAACATGCAAGACTTTGAGTTTAGTTCTTTTAGCAACTTCTAAAGTTATTCTAAATCTCCCAATCTTAGAATTTCTACTTTAGTTATGCAATTAGTAAAGTCTAAGCTAAATCCTCTATTCCGAGCAAGATTCAAACACTTAAATCATTCAACTAGTGATCAGTTAATTGAAAGCATTTAATCATAATTGCATAGATAAATTAAAAGCACAATACATCCCAATAATCAATCCATAATCACAAACGACTACATCAATCCCTAAGAAGCACGTCTAGTTACTCATACATGGCGTTACAATATAAGCTAAACATGAAAAAACCATAAAACTAACTAGAGGTAATGAAAAGATAAGAAAAAACACAATTCTGCCGAAAACCGCACATCCCTATCACGATCTCACCACGCTCTTGAGTGATTTCCGCTCCTTGGCCTTGCTTCAGCTCCCACAGAAGGACTCCAATCGGTTTTAGGTCTAAAATCTATCAAATTAAACTCCTTCATCCGTAGCACATCATATTCTATTTATAAGGCAACTGTCGACAGTGTTGAGAAGCTGTCATGCTGTCGCCAAAAACATAAAAGGAAAGCATGTTGGATTTTATGTCCTAAAACTCGTAGATAGTGAATGTTAATGAATTATACACTTGTATCAATAAAGTGTTATTGAGGTGTATGCAATAAAGTGTTATTGTCATATTAAGTCTAAAATTGCACAATATGACCCAAATCCAATAAACTAAGATCCAAGGTTGTGTATATGTAACTTGAACTAGTATGTGGGGACATACAGGGATCGGTATTCAAGTAACAACCTAAAAGGTCTATAGTACAGGGATAAGGTTGGGTACCTTATCCTGGTAACACTATGTGGTACGACCTGTTTTGTATTCGATACAAATGTATTGATCAAAGGCGTCCACGCAGGAGACATGCGAGCGAGGGTATCCTATGCAATGAGTTTGTATAAGACCGGACCACGAAATAGTAAACCACTAGATGTAACACCGTTAACTAGTTATGTTACTGTTTCAATAGGATGACCTAGGTAACTCAGTCTTTTTTTTTTATATATCCGTGAGTGTCCGGGCCAGCTTACGCGCACCTCGACTAATCTCACGGGACAACCGCTTGACCCTACTACATTTGGTTGCTAAGGAAACTTGTAGGATATTAAATACCCTAAGTAGGTGGCCACCATGGGTTTAACTCATTCCCTCTAAGCCCTTTATTTTTTCTATGGCCCTTATTGCCCATTAGGGCCAACCCATGATGGTTACGTAGGTAACTCAGTCTTAATCCCGAGTGTGTCATGAACTCCTTCTCACGAGGGATTGCCCTTTGATTAGTATGGGTGAGAGTGGTCTGCATGCCGGTTCAAGAAGCCTACCTTCTTGGGGACAAGACCGAGTGAGGGGTTGAGGACATGACAACACAAGATGGAATTCACGTTTTCCCACTTCTAGGAGAAGTAGATGAGTGTTCCCTTAAGTGGTGACTCCGGGTCTTTAACAAAAGGACCCCGCCCTCTCATTGGCTCGAGAGAGACTTTCTGTTTACTGGTTTGACCATAAACAGGTTGTTCATTAGAGGAGCACTAGTACTTAAGGAGTCAGAGGTAACTCAGAGGTAAAACGGTAATTTGACCCAGCTGAAGTTACGAACACTCGTGAAGGATTTGACTTACTGTTATTGGTCAATATCCGTGGACACAGAAATATTCTACAGTGAGAAGAGTGCAACTGTGATTCTTTAATGGAGTGACCCACAGTTAATGAATATTGGTTAACTCGATTAATGAGTTTAGTCAGCTAACCTCATGTCATTGGAGCTTTTGGTTTGTAGGTCCATTAGGTCCCCCTACTAGCTCGTAAAAAGTAATTAGGAACAATTATATATTGAGAGAATTTGAATAGTTCAAATTCATATTGGGAAATAAGTTAGTTGTATGAGATACAAATCAATACAATTTATAATGATGCATTAAAATATAAAGTCTAATTTGAGTTAAACTTTATTAAATTGAGAGATTAATATATTTGAAAGAGTTCAAATATATGTCTAATTAAATATATAATATTTAATTAAAAGATGGATTAATTAATCATGAATGAATTAATTATTCAATTTAGTTTAAATTAAATGAGATTTAATTAAACTATAGTCTATGAGGGAATTATTAGAATATGATTCTAATGTGTAATTAAATATGAGTGATATTTAATTATGGAATTTATTAATTGGTTTAATTGAATTAATTAAATGTGATTTAATTAAGTTTAATTAAACTATATATTATGTGAGGAAATTACATTTAAATAAGATTTAAATGTGCATGAAATTAATTAATTAATTGATCTTGATCTAACGGTCAAGATTGTTTTCTAACCTCACATTAGGGTTTCCTCCCTTATAAAAGGAAAGGTTATGAGAACCCTAACCATAAGGTCTCATTCTAGCCTCCCTCACATATTATCTCAACTCAATAACTCTAGGGAGAATTTTTTGTCTAGAGTTTTTCCCATTCAAGATTAGGTAGTCCCACGACTACATTCCTAATCTCAGAGTTATAGTGGGGAAGCCCTTGTGGTGGTGTCCGTTGTATAATTCAGAGTCGTCAGATGAAGGTATGTTTCTCATCGCTTAACTTTTTGCCAATGTAATGGTATTTTGTAGAACAAAATTAATTTATGAACGGTCCAATTGCTTTCGCTGTAACGAATTGGGAATTTCAATCCTTCAAAGCCAGCATCGAGACGCTCTAAACCCAGCGTCTGGACGCTGAGCCTCGAGTCTTCCCATAATGACAAGCCTCCAACTTTGGTCTTTTTTTATCTATTGCCTCTTTTAGCATCCCGAACATCCGATCAACTCCAATTTCTCTAATTTAGCTTCAATAATCAATATCTATAAAAAGAACATGAAAATGCATTAAATGGCCAAATATTATTCAAAGACTAACTAAAATTATCAGGAAAAATAGCTCGTTATGCGCGCTATCAAACACCCCCAAACTTAAGCTTTTGCTAGTCCTCGAGCAAACAAAAAATTAAACATAGGTTGTAAATAGATGCGACAAACATAACTCAATCCTCAAGGCTCACAAGTCAATAATTAAGCAATCAAGAGACATGCACATAAGGCCCAATGAAGCAGACAAATCGAAATTTTTCCAAAATTAACTTGCATAAGAGAGATCTAACTTAATTAGATTAGACTCTACTAGCTCGGGATTGGATTATTAAACTATCAACTAATCTTCCTTCTACACTGGCACTAAGGATTTCCTAATCTCAGAGTTATAGTGGGGAAGCCCTTGATTTGATTTAATCGAAAATTAAACTCAATTATCTTTTTATTTTTGAAAAATCAAAACAATTGATATAAATTTAGATTTCACAAAAATTAATTTTAAAAATTCTATTTATTATAACCACCGAAAATCAAATAGAATTAATCTTATCCTTTTAAAACCAATTCTTAATTTTATATTTTTTTTAATGAGATTAAAAAAAAAAACCGAAAATCAACGTGGAAATGAATATGAGATTTTTTTTTTAAAAAAAAAAAATTCTTAATCTTATCTTTTTAAAACCAATTCTTAATCTTACCAAAGATGAGATTTTTTTTATTTAAAAAAAAAAAAAAAAAAAAAAAAAAAAAAAAACCTACATGTGGGAATGAAGATGGGATTTTTTTTTTTTTTAAAAAAAAAAATAAACGTGGGAATGAAGATGATTTTTTTTTTAACCATAATTCTTAATCTTATCAAAGATGATATTTTTTTTATTAAAAAAGAAAACCTAAACGGAAAAGAGATTTTTTTTTTAAAACCAATTCTTAATTTTACCAAAGATGAGATGAGATTTTTTTTTAAAAAAAAAAAAAAAAACAGTTCTTAATCTTACCAAAGATGATTTTTTTTTAAAAAAAAAAAAAAAAAAAAAAAAAAAAAAAAAAAAAAAACTAAGCGTGGAAATGAATATGAGATTTTTTTTAAAAAAATTCAATTCTTAATCTTATCTTTTTAAAACCAATTCTTAATCTTACCAAAGATGAGATTTAAAAATAAATAAATAAATAAAACCTAAACGTGAGAATGAATATGATTTTTTTTTTTTTTGAAAAAAGAAAACTTAAACGTGGGAATGAAGGTGAGATTTTTTTTTTTTTTTAAATAAAACCCAAACACGGGAATGAAGATGAGATTTTCTTAAAAACCAATTCTTAATCTTATTAAAGATGAGATTTTTTTATTAAAAAAGAAAACTTAAATGGAAAATATATTTTTTTTAAAAAAAAAAAACCAATTCTTAATTTTAATGAGATGAGATTTTTTTAAAACCAATTCTTAATCTTAGATGAGATTAGATTTTTTGTTTAAACCAATTCTTAAACGTGGGAATGAATCTACCGGAAGTTGAACATATTAAATAATTAAATAAGAAGGACAAATGAGGAATTTGAAGATTAAAAAGGGGCTAAAAAGGAAATCAAAAGTTTCTCCCCTTAAGCGCCTCTTAATATAGTATAGAAGTATAAATATAGATATAGATATATATTAGTCAAGTAACAAGTGCAATGCACGTGGAATCGTATAGTCTTAAATTAGAATAAGAGAAAATAACAACTTTTTTAGTATAGGTAATGTAATAAACAAATACCATCTAATTTTTAGTTTAATTACCATAAATATTTGAAAGTTGGTGATAAAAATAAATGATTTGTTATTATATAGTATGTATATAGACATAATATTAGCACACACGTACATTTCACATTTTTTTTTTTAATTTAAACTTTGTAAAACAATATTAAGTTCTAATAATTAACTTTTAAAAAGTCAAAGTAACTTTTAAGTTACTATATGTTAAGTTGTCTTTTCTAAGATAAAAAACTTATAATATAAATTATAAGCAAAACAATAAGATTACAGATCTACTCTAAATTATAGTATTTAAACCAATTGCATAAATATAAATATAAATATTAAAACTTCTTATATTTATGATTAATGAAAAAAAAGTTAAACTATTTAATTTGAAAAACTGAAAGTGTGTTCAATTATTTTGGTATTTGAAAATTTAAAATTTATATTTTAAATTATGCATGCATTTATTAATTGATAAGTTTTTTTAAGAATAACTTAATAATTTTTAGGCTATTGTAGTTATTATTATTATTATTATTATCAGACTTCTAAGTTTCTTTACCTAAAATGTATTAATTTGTATATAATTGTCATTTTCTCAATTATATATTTTCTTTTTACACATGGATTGCAAGAATTAATGCACGAATTTAATGTGTAACCATCTCCATATGAACAGTCGCATCTTATCGACATCAATTGCACCTATTGGACAAATTTTCATATAGTTTGACATTTTGACAATTTTATATTATATATATTTTTTCTTATACATGGATCACACCTATACACGAATGGATGCACCAATTCAATGGTGTAACCATCCTTACATGAACAGTCGCATCTCGTCGACATCAATTGCATCTATTGGACTCAATGGAAACTTACACTCGAAGAGTCGTGTCCCATCAGCAAATGGTAAAACAGGAATTTACTTTAAAAGTAAGGGCAAAAGAGGAAACAAAAGATTCTCCCCTATTAGTCCCAGACGTGATCGGCGAATCTCATTCGATCGGTGACCCTTGCTTCATGAACCAAAATATAGACAATTTGATATGAAAAAATAGACAATGTGAAAGTAGTTTCTGAAGGGAATAAAAGTCCCCACGCAGCGGAAGCGCATCGATTGGACCTTACGCCGTATATTAATTAACATTAAAATACCGTTACGAAAACTCAATTAAACTTTAAAACCCTTTTAAAGCTGCTGGAAAATTGGTTTAAACATGCTTAAAAATAAATCTAAATTTATTTTCATGCTTTCCTAGAGAAAAGGGGAAGAACCGTCACATACCTTCGTTGTAGACTTGACCGTTCTTCGCCAACGACACTCCAACGAACGAAAACGCAGCAGCCTCCTCGCGCTCTTGATCGCTGGAATTTTCTTCTTGATCGACACAATAACCACAGAGGTTACACCGGTATGTCTCTAAGTCTAGGAGGGAAAAGACTTGTAGGAGTCTTTCTCTAAGAGGAGTCTTTCTCTAAGAGGGAGGCTAGAGAGAATTCTAGGTCTTGTCTTTCAAGAGTATCAAGTGTCATGACCAATTAGGTCTAGTGTTCTATTTATAGAAGAGAGACCATGAATAAAATATTCAATTAAATCAATATTTTCCAAAATTGATTCAATCTTATTCCTTAATTAATCAATCATGATCAACAATTCGATAATTGATTAATCTTTTCCACAAATGACTAATTACTTCCATAAGTGATTAGATCATTTCCATAAATGATTAATCACTTCCTTAAGTGATTAATTATTTCCATAATTGATTAATTCCCTGTTAATGAATTCTTTAATTAATTAACCACCAATTAAATATCAATATTTAATTCCCGACCTAGAATTAATTAATTTGCCCAAACACATTTTAGGCCTTAAATTAATTAATTCATTATTTTGAACTCTTTCAAACTTCCATAAATTTATATTTGAACTTTTCAAATATTAATTTCTTTCATAATAATATATCAATATATATTATGTTTGTATCCCTTAATAAATTGAACATTTTCAATTTACTTTTATTACTTAATTGCCTCAAATTACTTTACGAGCTACCAATGGGACCTAATGGACCTGTAGATCAGAAGCTCCAACGATGTGAGATTAATTGGTCAAACTCATTAACCACATTAATCAATATTCGTTAACTGTGTGTACATTCCACTATAGACTCACAGTTGCACTCTTCTCACTACATACATATTTTCTGTGTCCACGGATCTAGACCAATATCGACTAGTTAGTCCTTCACGAGTGTCCGTAACACCAGCTGGGTCAAATTACCGTTTTACCCCTGGGTTACCTCTATTTCCTTAAGTACCAATTATCCTCTAATGAACAACCTGTTTGTGGTCCAACCATCAAACAGAAAACCCTCTCGTGCCATTGAAAGGGTAGAGCCCTTTGTTCAAGACTCGGAGTAACCACTTAAGGGAACACTCATCTGCTTCCCTAAAGTCGGGAAAGAGTGAATTCCATCTTGTACGATTATGTTCCCAACTCCCCATTCGGTCTTGTCCCCAAAGTGGTAGGCTTATTGAGTCGGCGTATTGGCCACTCTCACCCAAACAAATCAAAGGACAATCTCTCATGAGCAGGAGTCCATAATCAACTCAGGATTAAGACTAAGTTGTCTAGGTCGTCCTAGTGAAATAGAAAACCAACTAGTTAACGGTGTTATAACCAGTGGTTACTATTTTGCGGTCCGGTCTTATGCAAACTCATTGCATAGGATACCCCCACTCGTATGTCTCCTACACGAACGCGTTGGATCGCAACGTTTGTATCAAATACATAGTGGGTCGTATCCATAGTGTCACCAGGATAAGACACACAGTCTTATCCCTATACTATAGACCCTTTAAGCTGTTTCTTGAACAATGATCCCATATGTCGCTACATATAGTTCAAGACTCATATTACAGCCTTGGATGTCTAGTTTATTGGATTAGGGTTATTATTAGGCAAAGACATATATAAAATAACTAATAACAATTAATGGAAAAATATATCAATATTATTTCATTAATATCCGGTCAACGGTTACATTCACTATCTACGAGTTTTAGGGCATAAAACCCAACAGTTTCTAATTAAATTTAAATATAATTTATTAGGGTGAAGGACAAAATAGTCATTATAAAAAATTTAAAGGGCAATAAGGGAATGTAAAAATTCTCCCCTTTTAATATAGTACGAACCAAAACATAGGCAATTTGATATGAAAAAAATAGACAATGTGAAAATAGTTTCTAATTAAATATAAATATAATTTAACAGGGTAGAATGACAAAATAGTCATTATAAAAAATTTTAAGGGCAATAAGGGAAGGGCCAGTTGCAAAAGTAGCAAAATGTCCCAAACTAATTGCAAAAGTAGCAGCCCGCATAAATATTTGCAAAAATGGAAAAATCTCACCATCAGAAAAGTAAAATTACTAAAATGCCTATCACTGATAGAAAACTTTCTATCACTGATAGAAAAGTTTTCTATCACTGATAGAAGTTTTTATCATTGATATTTTCTATCACTGATAGAATACTGATAGAATACTGATAGAAAATTTTTCTATCACTAATAGAAGTTTTTATTATTGATATTTTCTATCACTGATAGAAAGCGTTTCTATCAGTGATAGAAACTTTCTATCAGTGATAGAAAATTTTTCTACCACTGATAGAATCTATCAGTGATAGAAAAACTTTCTATCATAGAAGATTTCTATCAATATATATATAAAAATTGACGAAGAAGAAGAAGATGCGCGTGCCAATCAGTTTTTTTATCACTGATAGAGATAGAAAAAGTTTCTATCAGTGATGAAAATCTCCTATCACTGATAGAAACTTTATTCTATTAGTGATAGAAACTTTCTATCACTGATAGAAAATTTTTCTACACTGATAGAATCTATCAATGATAGAAAGACTTTCTATCATAGAAGATTTATATCATTTTTCTTCCACTGATAGAAGATAGAAAGACTTTCTATATATATATATATATATATATATATATATAATTGACGAGGAAGAAGAAGATGTGGGCGCCAATCAGTTTTTCTATCACTGATATAAAATGTTTCTACCACTGATAGAATCTATCAGTAATAAAACTATCAGTAATAAAAATATCAGTGATAGAAACTTTCTATCACTGATATAAATATTTTCTACCACTGATAGAATCTATCAGTGATAGAAAGACTTTCTATCAGTGATAGAAGATTTCTATCAATAAAAAAAAACTGACGAGAAAGAAAAAGATGCGCTCGTCAATTAGGGGCAGGGGCAGGGGCAGGGGCAGGGGCAATTTAGGAATATAAAAAATTAATTCAAAAATTTTGTCATATTTGCAAATATTTTAAAAAATTGCTATATTTGCCATTATCTACCCTCATGTTGCCACTCATTACAATTGTCCATATAAGGGAATGTAAAAATTCTCCCCTCTTAGCCCCTTTTAATATAGTAGATATATATATATATACTTTCAAGTAAGACAGTAAGCTTTCACGTGCAATGCACACATGTTTTTGAACTAGTAAATCAAAGTCGATCCCATGCTTCTGCTGCGAGGTGAATAGTGATTTCCGATCAAAATGCATCATCACCATGAAAACGATGGCAGAAAGGTTTTTTTTTTTTTTTTTTTTTTTTAAAAAAAACACTATTACTGCAATCTCGTGCTGCAAAAACATTTAATTGTGAAACATCAATCATCTAACTAGATATTGTATTGAAAAAAAAAAACACAGAATCGTGTGATAACATTTCTCACATGTTTAGGTAGTGCATAACAAATTACAATTGGAAAGCAATTACTCTATGAGCATGAGACAATCATGAGATTTCCAACCAGCAACTCTTAAAATTGTCAAACGATATATATAATTATCCTACAATTCCAAACGTAGACAAATTTATTATCCCAAATATTTAATCTTAGACATATAACTCTAAAGATTTAAAAATCCTTAGTGCATGTGTTGAAGGTGATTTTGAAATGGTTAAAATTACTTTTGTAATGTTTGAAATCACTACGAAAAATACATTTAATTATTCAAATCAACTTCATATTTGATTTTACACCGTTAAACGTGATTTTCATATTTTCAAAATTAATTTTGAATTATTAAAATCATGTTTTGAAAAAAATAATTTTAACTATCAAATAGTATCCACAATCCAACTTGAATCAGAGCATGACAACCATCACAGGTTGGCCCTAATGGTCAATAAAGACCATAGAAAAATTTGGGCTTAGAGTGAATGAGTTCAATCAATGGTGGCCACCTACATAGGATATTTAATATCCTACGAGTTTCCTTGACAACCAAATGTAGTAGGGTCGGTTGTACCGTGAGAAGAGGTGCGCATAAGGCCCGGACACTCACGGATATAAAGAGAAAAAAAAAATCAAAGTGAGCATGGTTAGACCTTGTCCCACCCCAAATATGGTTGAACAAAAAAAAAAATCACAAACCCTACATGTCTGCTTCCCTCCCTCTATTTTCAAATTTCATGCCTTCTCTACCCTCCATCTCTTACTAGCGCTCAGTGCCGCTGCCGCTCGCGTTTCTTGCCTCGTGGTGTTGCTCGCTTTGATCTTCTTCCTCTCTCGATCTCGGATCTCGGGTACTCTTGTCAATCCCTATCTCTGGCTTTCTTGCCCAAGTTTATTTTTCCTTCCTTGCATTGACGTTTTGGCTGGCCGTAGAAATTTCTTCATCTGACTTCATTTGTATCTTTCCACTGACGCTTGATTGTTGCGGCGTCAGTAATTGTTGCTTTTACATGGCTGGTTTTCTATTTTTCTTTTTCCTTTCTTTTACCGCTTTGCGAAGTGTTTTCCTCTTATGGGTTTGATATTAGAAAGCGATGTGAAAGTGGGGCGTGAATGAGATTGAAGACTTGCTGAACAAGAATTTTTTATTTTCTATAAATCGAATCGGCGGCGTAAGCCTGTTAAGGTCGATAACAATGATTCAAACTAGTTGGGTTTCATGTTTTCCTTTTCCTTCTAGGTCTTAATTTTGTTTATATAGCATTGCAGCAGTAAAATCAGTGGAGTTGCATTTGGTGTAGCAAGTTAACAAAATATTATGTCAAGGAATCCTTGAGCCAGAAGTTCAAGGACATCATATAATGGGGCAGCAACACACAAGGTTGTAGAGCTTGGGGTTTGGGTTTATGGTCGAGGGTTGAAGGTTTCAATTCAAAAAATGAAAAAGTAATGCCTATTGCAGGCATCCAACCTTTTCTTTTTGATGGCTTTTGGTGTTCGAATATTTATGTTCTTTTAGCAGCTTCTTAAATATTAGAAAAGATGGTGTTTTTGCAGAATTTAAAGGTATTCGTTGTATAAAAACCTTCAGTAGAACTTGTGATGTAGTCTTGAGGTACCAAGAAGGGAAAATAGTTATTGTATGTTGTTACAAGAATTGAAGCTTGTCTATGCTTTTATTTCCTCTCAAATTCAAAGTAGGCTTTATTATAATTTATAACAAAAGAACAGGGTGTGAATTGGCTTTCCATACTCTTGCTTCAACTCTAATGCTTGGTACATTTGGTTGTAAATGTAAAGATACCGGCTTGCAACTTACTTTTATTTACAGACAAAAGATTCTAATACAAGTTTTGGGGAACTCTCTTCCTATCTCGCGGATAAGAAAAAGATTACAAAAGTGCATTTTTTCATCCCCTACTCCCTTCCAACCGGTTTTCTTTTAAACTACCCTTCATCTATGATAATCTTCACCGCTAAACCCACCGTTTGCCCCTTAATATTTACATTACAACAAAACACGTATTACTCACAAAACACGTACTCCCCTTTCACTAACTGCCTGCCTACATAGGTGGTGAATTCCCTCCTCTACCCCTCCTTACATATGTATGTATGATTGGGGGTCTAACAATACCCCCGGGGGTATAAGCCACCTTGTCCTCAAGTGGGAAGGTTGGAAATTGCTGGCGAAAGTGTTCTAGGGACTCCCATGTGCCTTCAAATTCTGGGAGACCTTTCCATTGTACTAGAAGTTCCCATTCATTGGTGACTGGATTAGTTCGATAGGCCATCACATCCTCGGGTTCAGCAATCCATTCATAATCGTCCGTGAGCATTGGTGGAAGTTTTTCTACATTCTCATGACTTCCCATTGCCTGCCTGAGTTGCGATACATGAAAAACAGGATGGATTGTTGCTTCTTCGGGTAGATCTAGACGATAGGCTAGGGCTCCAATTCTTTCTATAATGCGGTAGGGTCCGAAATACTTAGGAGAGAGCTTTTCGTTTCTTTTATGGGCTAAGGAGGATTGGCGATAGGGACGAATTTTCAAATAGACCCATTCTCCCTCTTCATAAGTCTTTTCTCGTCGTCGTTGATCGGCATATTTCTTCATTCTGTCCTGTGCTTTGAGAAGCTGTGCTCTTAGTAAATCAAGCGTTTTGTCACGAATGCTTAGCTGCTCATCCAAAGTGGCGTTATTGGATTTTTGATTCCCGTAGAATAACAATGTGGGCGGAGGGCGGCCATAAACTATTCTGAATGGAGTCGTATTCAGAGAAGAATGGTACGATGTATTGTACCAATACTCAGCCCACGATATCCATTGCTCCCATTGCTTGGGTCTCTCGCTGCAAAAACATCTAAGGTAGGTTTCGAGGCATTTGTTGACGGCTTCGGTTTGTCCATCTGTTTGGGGGTGGTAAGCCGTACTTCTCCTAAGTTGAGTTCCTTGTAAACGGAACATCTCTGCCCAGAAATGGCTTACGAATATCTTGTCTCGGTCAGACACAATTGACCTGGGATATCCGTGTTGTCGTACAATTTCTTTGACGAACAAAGCTGCTATACTTTTTGCCGAGAAGGGATGGCTCAGGGGAAGGAAATGCGCATATTTACTCAATCTGTCCACCACCACTAATATTGCATCATGTCCTCTTGATCTAGGTAATCCTTCCACAAAGTCCATGGCGATATCCTCCCAAATTCGTTCTGGAATTGGTAGAGGCTGTAGGAGTCCTGCTGGCGATAAAGTCATTGCTTTATTTCGTTGGCAGGTTTGACAGTCGTCCACGTATCTCTTAATTGCTCCCTTCATGCCTTGCCAGTATAGTTCGGCAGTGATCCTTTTGTAGGTTCTCAAGAACCCTGAATGCCCTCCTATTACTGAGTCGTGATAGGAATGTAGGATTGCCGGAATTAATCTTGACTCACTCGACATTACGAGTCTTCCTTTGTATAGCAATGTTCCCTGATGTAGTGAGAACTTTGGGTGAAGTGAGGGATCTATAAACAAGTCTCGAACGATTTCTTGCAATCTTGGGTCTTGGGCCACTTCTCTCTTGATAACTTGTACATCTAGAATGGCTGGAGCTGTCAGTGGGGCTAGATGAACTACTGGTGGAAGGCGTGATAAGGCGTCTGCAGCCTTGTTTTCCAATCCCGGCCTGTATTGAACTTCGAAGTTGTAACCCAATAGTTTCGATATCCATTTCTGATATTCGGGCTGGATTACGGTCTGATCTACCAAAAACCTTAGGCCTGCTGATCAGTACGAATTAGGAAGCGCTGGCCCAAGAGGTAAGGTCTCCACTTCTGTACTGCCTTTACGATAGCCATTAATTCTTTCTCATATATGGATTTAGCTTGGGCCCTGGGAGATAGGGATTGGCTAAAGTATGCTATGGGCTTTTGGTTTTGTGTTAGGACCGCTCCTAAACCTGTTCCTGATGCATCCGTTTCAACAATAAATGGCTGGGAGAAATCTGGAAGGGCGAGTACTGGCAACGTGATCATTGATCGTTTTAGATTGTCGAAAGCCTGTTGGGCCTCCTCATTCCATTCAAAAGCCTCTTTTCGAGTCAATTGTGTCAATGGGAATGCCTTTGCTCCATAATTCTCTACAAATTTTCGATAATAACCCGTGAGCCCCAGAAATCCTCTTAATTCTCTAACATTATTGGGCCTTGGCCATTCTACCATTGCTCTAACTTTATCGGCATCCGCTTCCACCCCAGCGGCAGATATCCAATGTCCCAAATAATCTATACGATCCCTTGCAAACACGCATTTCTTCAAGTTCACTTTTAAAAAGTTATCTCGCATTACATTCAAAACAGCTCCAAGATGTGTAAGATGAGTTTCCAAATCAGGACTGTAGACCAGAATATCATCGAAAAATACCAACACACATCTACGCAGAAAGGGTCGGAATACTTGATTCATTAAGGATTGAAAAGTAGAGGGGGCGTTTGTAAGTCCGAAAGGCATTACCAGGAATTCGTAGTGACCTTCATGCGTACGGAAGGCCGTTTTTGGGATGTCCTCGGTGTGCACCCGAATTTGATGATATCCGGCCTTTAGATCCAATTTGGAGAAAATTCGTGCTCCATGTAATTCATCTAGTAATTCTTCTATCACTGGAATGGGAAATTTGTCTGGTACAGTTGCTTCATTTAGAGCCCGGTAGTCAACGCAAAATCTCCAACTTCCATCTCTCTTCTTGACTAATAGTACTGGGCTTGAGAAGGGGCTGGTGCTTGGCCGAATAAATCCTGCCGTTAGCATTTCCCTTATCATCTTTTCGATCTCCTCTTTCTGAGCATGGGGGTACCTGTACGGTCGAACGTTAATCGGTTGGCTTCCTGTCTTCAACGGTATTCGGTGGTCCGCCCCTCTTGGCGGGGGAAGTTGTGTTGGTTCCGCGAAGACGTCATCGTATTGCTCCAATAATTGATCCACGATTGGAGGGTTAGGTGAGGGGGGAATAGCGTCATAGACTGCTGGATCGCCCACGACTGCTGTGATGGCCCTTAATTCAATCAGAAAACCCTGATCATGTTTTCCCCACGAACGTTTGAGCTGTTTGAGTGAGACCTCTGTCTTGGATAGGGATGGATCCCCCTTAATTGTCACCTTGGAGTCGCCTGTCCCAACTTCCATGGTTAATGTTTTCCAGTCGATGGTTGTTACTCCCAAAGTCCGTAGCCATTGCATGCCTAGTATGACGTCCACTCCCAATTCAATAGGGAGAAAATCTTCAACTATTGTTAATGCATGCATGGAGATGACTACCTTTTTACAGATTCCTTTTCCCTTTACCGCGGTGCCTGTTCCCATGATGATCCCATAGTTCATCGTCTCTGTCACCGGCAGTTTCAATTCGTCGATCAACTTTTGAGAGAGGAAATTGTGTGTAGCTCCGCAATCGATCAAGATAACCACTTCCTTGTCTTCAATCTTACCTTTAATCTTCATCGTACCTGGCGAAGAGAAACCGACCACCGTATTAATGGATAGCTCGGCCATGTCGACTTCTACGGGAGCGTCTTCGACTTCCTCTACTCTGCACTCGGTATTTTCTGCTGCATGAGGAGTTTCGTCTTCTATTTCTTCATCAGCTACCAGTAAGACTTTTAACTCCTTGCCTTTGCATTTATGTCCCACGTGGTACTTTTCATCACACCTGTAACACAATCCCTTTTCTCTCCTTAATTGCATTTCAGATTCTGTCAAACGTTTAAGTGGAGAGTCTTTCGGTGGATTAGACGTGTTATTGGGTAGTGTTATGGTTTTAATAGGGTTACTCTCAATTAATCTGGAAGGGGTTGTGTGGTTTACGGTAGGGAACTTCCAGGTTCGTCCATGATTCGTTTGGGCTTTAGATTCTGCGGCCCGATTTTTATCCTCTATTCTTTGGGCCGTTTTCATGATGGCCTCTAGGCCCATAGGTTCAAAACATAGGACTTCTGACCGGACTGCAGGGGAGAGCCCATTGAGGAAGGTATTTTCAAGCACCTCTTCAGATAGTTGGGGTAGAGGAGCTGCTAGGGATTCGAATTTCTCTCTAAATTCGGCTACTGTTTTCTCCTGCTTTATGGCCAAGAATCTCGCACACAGGGATCCCTCTTGTGAAGGCCTAAAGCGTTCCAAGATTCGGTATTTCAGGTTATTCCAACTCAGGAAAGGACTTTGTCCTTCCGCCCATCGATACCACCTTAGGGCTGTTCCAGTGAAGCTAATGGCGGAAACCACTATCTTCTCTGAATCGGAGAGTTGGTGGATGTCAAAATATCGTTCCGCTCGAAATATCCAATCATCTGGGTAATCTCCTTCAAAGGTTGGCATTTCTACCTTTTTAAACTTTTGCCTTTCATGGACATTTTCCTCTCCTCTAGGTTCTTTTCTACTGGAAGAAGCACTCACATCTTCTTCGATTTTTCTTTTCTGTCCTACTTCCCTTTCTACACTTGGGCTCGCCTTAAACCCACTTTGTAGTAAGTTAGCTAACGCCTTTTGATTTTCTATCGTTAGTAAGCGTTGGTCCTCAAGATTGTTGAACAATTTTTCCATACTTTTATTAAGTTCAGCTACAGATTTCTCTATTTCAGGAAATTTTTCTTTCATACCTTCCATGTGCTTTTCAGATTCAGCTATCCTTTCTTCCAATTGTTTGTGTGCCATTCCTCGTGTCTTTCCCAGGTTGACGTGCTCTGATACCAAATTGTAAAGATACCGGCTTGCAACTTACTTTTATTTAAAGACAAAAGATTCTAATACAAGTTTTGGGGAACTCTCTTCCTATCTCGCGGATAAGAAAAAGATTACAAAAGTGCATTTTTTCATCCCCTACTCCCTTCCAACCGGTTTTCTTTTAAACTACCCTTCATCTATGATAATCTTCACCGCTAAACCCACCGTTTGCCCCTTAATATTTACATTACAACAAAACACGTATTACTCACAAAACACGTACTCCCCTTTCACTAACCGCCTGCCTACATAGGTGGTGAATTCCCTCCTCTACCCCTCCTTACATATGTATGTATGATTGGGGGTCTAACAGTAAACTTATGAGATCCTGCTGTTGCATCTCATATTCTTTCTTGTTTTTCTCAAGATAATTGTCAGCATTACACATCATTACTTTTGTGCAAAAAGTTTGTAATACTCAGTTTGCATTCAATAGGAATTTGCAAAAGAGGCTTGTTAATTCATCCTTTTGACATTGCATATGAATAAATGAAACATAATCCTCGTAGTCATTTGCTCTTAGACCTTTGTTGTGAACTTGAAAATAGTAATTTGGATGACAAATTTTGCTTCCAAATTAGTTTAACTTATTGATCGGCATGTATTGTCTTTATCGGATTGATCTTATGAAGAACTAGGAACACTAACGAGCTAGCAACACTTATTTAATGATAGTAGTCTATTTAGTCAAATTGGTCAAACATTCATTACCAATTTTGTTTAGCAAAAAATAAAAACAGAAATCTTTAAATCCTTGATTTTTTTTTTTGAGAAAAGATCAACTTTCATTGAGAAAAAATGAAAGAATACAAGGGCATCCAAAAAAACCAGCCCCCGAAAGGGAACCCCAATAAAGGAAGGGGCTCCAACCTTTAAATCCTTGATTGAAATCAATGAATAATAATCAGTCAAATTGGTTGAGCATTTGTTTGATGTCAGTAATATGTAACCGTTATCTGTACATGGATTTAATAACGGTCTAATCTTCTCTGCTTTTCTTCAGGCACAATTAGAGGGCCTTGGGAATGTCATTGAAAGACGTCCTTACTAGAATGTGCTAGCATGGAAGAACTATTTTTTCTCTCTCCTATAATCTCAAGTGTCATAAGCTTAAGGTCTGATTGAATATTTTCAAGTCCTATGTGGGTTCTCACAGTCTAGGGGTTTCACCTTTAGTTGTCTATTTTATTAATATGACTCTTTTTCATTTTTTTCCCTTTTCATTCTTTCTGAAAGAAGGAGAATATTCATTTTGTTGAGGTTTTGGTAGGATGGAGATTATGTGTTTTCATACTTTTACCGGAAGCTTAGGTGTAGGGGCAATGTAAATGAATTAGTTATGTATCCAAGATTGTGGGGCCAATATAAACTGAATTAACTATTTATCTAAGATTCTTGATGTATTATTTTTTTATATCGTTAATTATTTTTTTATTTTTTTTATAATGTTAGCTCATATGAACTAACTTGTTTTTGCTAATTAATGAGGTTGTATTAAACATAAGTTTATGAATGATTATCAGTAGGATACTTTTTCATTTTTTTCAATGTAAGCCAGTTTATCATAATTCATAAATGAAAAAAAGCAGGATGATTTTATCGTCAGTGGAAAAGTGAAGTTTCAAATGCTTGTTGCTCTTTGTACAGGAATACGTCACATTTGGTACGAGATAGGGAGTTTTCTTTTGTCATCCACCAAGGTAAGTATTTAAGGACTTGGGTTAGAGTTGGCATGTGACTATAAGTGTTCTTGAAATTCTCTCAATTCCTTTCTGTTATAGTGGTTTAGGATGTTAGGTGTTTAGTGTTACTTATGAAGAAATCCCTACAAATTACCTCACCTCCCGTTTTATCTGTTTTTCCTTGCTTGAAATTGGCATGGGCTAGGGTTTAGAACTTAAGTTTCAAATGCTTGTTATCTTTTTCAGAAATACGTCACATTTGGTACGAGACAAGGAGTTCTTTTTTTCATCCACCAAGGTAAGTATATAAAGACTTGGGTTAGAGTTGGCATGTGATGTGACTATAAGCGTTCTTCGAAATCCTCTCAATTCCATTCTGTTACAGTGGTTTAGGATGTTAGGTGTTTAGTGTTACTTATGAAGAAATCCCTACAAATTACCTTGCCTCCTGGTTGATCTGTTTTTCTTTGTTTGAAATTGGTATGGGCTAGGGTTGAGAACTGATGTTGTTCCGACTCACTTGTACTTTATGCTCGTGGGTTTTCCTTTTGTTTATGTTTTCTCAATTCCTGTTTCAGGTGGTTTTCTTTCTTTATTTGTGGGATTGTTGTTGGTTAGTATACGACATGTTTTTTTTTTGCCCCACCTGCATAGTAGTTGTAGTTGGGCTTTGTTTATCTTTCATATACTTTAGTTATTTAGATGTGGATGCTAGGGTAGAAACATCAATTTGCAATCTGGAATTTATGATCACGGGTAAAGTATCTTGCAGCCACTTGAAGATATTGCGAGCTTGGACTAGCCTGGCCAATTGATTATTTTCTTCCTATTGTGCCCCACCAAAACCATACATTCTGTATTTCCTCCACTGTCATGAAGCTCGTTAGGTTTGCCGTTTTCTTTTATTTCCTTATATTCTAATTTTGAGATTCTTTTATCTTGATTTATTCACTGTTCGTAGCATTGAGGGGTTGTTTTATGTTAAGAAACTGGTTTTGGTGAATGGACAGGTTTTTAATGAAGCTCAACAATGAGACTGTCTCAATTGAACTCAAAAATGGAACTGTGGTCCATGGCACTATCACAGGTCTCCATCTCTATTTCACTCACAACATGATTTGCATAAATCGTAGATTTGATTCTGTTAAACCCTAGATTTATGAACTTGCAGGCAAAATTTTTTTAAACTTCAACTGCAATTCTGTTTTCTTCTTTATACTCAACTAATGTCAGAAGTTGTCTAACATTTTGGTCCAAAGAGATAATTGGATTTTGAATTCTATGGTCAATTTTGAGTGGTTTATGATGTAGCATAGCCCTCTTGATATCTTTAGATTGCGTAAATCGGACAATGATGATTTTTTAATAAAAATTATGTGACTATTATCTTGTAGTGGCGAATAGTAGGGTTCTTTCAAGGTTTAGTTGTTACGAGTGTATAATCTCACTATTGTTGCTTATTCATTAGCTTATACCCCAACGTGTGTTCCCATAATTGTGTAAGTGTGCAGTTGGAGAACCATTGATGCACACTCAATCTTAATTTTAACAAATAGTATTAAATTCATGGGTAACTCAAAGGAAATTAAATCCCTTGCCTTCTGGGTGTTGGGAGAATAAAATATCCTCCCTTTTTGCTATCTTTACTCGGTATAGTTTTGTTTTAATAAAAACTATTGTAACTTTAAAAGGGATTTTAAAATCCTTTATTAACTGTTGACTATTGACACAGAATATCAATGCATTCTTCTATTCCATGACATATCAATCAATTTTAACATGTGTTAAACTAAGCTCTATCGAGTGATGTTTAGATCAGAGTCATGGAGAGAAACGCTCTCTCAATGAGTCTTGAACGTAATTGATTCTTGTTCAAGTTGTGTTTCAGAAAGGAAAGTGCAGATTGAAGAGCTTTGCAAAGGAAAATCTTCGGAAGTTAAGTTGCACTTGGGGAGTGTGATAGAATCTAGGTATTATTTATGAAACAAGAACAATTACACTAGGGAAGAGTTCGAGAGCTTCCCAGTTCTCTCCAGTTTGACCCTTTACACTTCTTACTCAAAAAGGTACCTCCTTCTGTTAAAGGCTTCTAACTATATAGGCATTAACAACAAACTATAACCGACTCTAACTAACATCTATTGGTCCCCACCCTTGGCTTGGTAATCAATACAAAAACGCCAGCTTCCATCCTTCTTCTTTACCAACAAAATCGGACTAGAAAACGCGCTGGAGCTAGGTTGAATGATCCCAACCGAGAGCATTTCATCTACCAGCTTTTCGATCTCATCTTTCTGACATTGAGGATACCTATACGGGCGAACATTCACTGGGGTCGTACTAGGGAACAACTCTATTGCATGATCTAGCTCACGGTGAGGGGGAAGTCCAGGCAACAGTTGGAAAACTGAGTTATGATCTAAGAAGCACGGACACGGACACGGGACACGACAGGACACGGCGATACGTCAATTTCTAAAAAACTAAGATACGGACATGTTGAAGATACGTTATTTTTTTTTTTAAATTTTTTTTTGGTATATATATATTTTTAAAATTTTTAGTATATATAGAGATATTTTTTTTTTTTTAAAATTAGTATATATATAAAATTTTAGAGTAGTTTAATACTCTTTTTTTTTAATTTAAAAATAGTCCTTTTATTGGGCTGGGCCTCAGTTTAACCTGGGGGTTTAAAAAGATAAAAGAAAAGAAAGGGTTTGAAAAAGATAAAAGAAAAGAAAGGGTTTTAAAAAGATAAAAGAAAAGAAACCCTAAACTTCCGATAGAACCAGAAAAAAAAAGCTGGTGAGCAACTTTCGGCGGCAATTGTAACAAGCGACGCGGTGGAGAAGATGGACGGCGCCGACTGTGACAAAGTGAGAAGAAAAGAGGCGAACATAAATCGTGAAGAAGAAGACTTGAAGGTGTTTTGAAATCGTGAAGAAAACTGAGGGTTTGAGGTTTCTGTGTTTTCTTCTTCTCTCTCTCTTTCTTTTTTTTTTTCAAATTAAACAGCAGCCTAGACTCCAGAAAATTGAAGTTGAAGCGTGTCCGTGGACGTGTCTTGGCGTGTCTGAAAATAAAAAAAAAAGGACACGCAAAATTGCGTGTCCGACACGTGTCCGGACGAATCCGTGTCCGGCACGTGTCCGACACAGATGCTCCATCCATTTTGGCGTGTCCGTGCTTCCTAGGTTATGATTCTCCAACACAGAACTGATTACTAAAGGAACGTCATCCCAAAGCTCAACTGAATTGTCATGGAGTTGCTGCAACGCACTAAATTCAACCAAGAATCCTTGTTTCTCCAACTTCAAGGTTTTCATCAAGGATTTCAGAGTGACCTGGAGCGTATCAAAGATGGATCACCTTGCAAAACAATCTGGTTTCCATCGAGAGTGAAGCTTAGTTGTGGAGTCTGATGATTCGACGTGACATCTCCTAGCGTTTCAAGCCATTTAACACCCAAGATGACATCGACCGTACCCAAAGCGATAGGCAAGAAGTCTTGAACCATCGTCACAGGACCCAACGATAAAACGACATCTTTGCAAATTTGAGCACCCCGAACGGATGAACCGGTGCCCAAGATGATACCATGCCCATCAGTATCACTTAACGGTAGCTTCAGAGTTTCGACTAGCTTCAAAGTAATGAAATTATGCGTTGCTCCACTGTCAACAAGTACGATCACTTCGGCAGCTCCGATTAGTCCTTTCAACCTAATCGTCTTCGGTGATCCTACACTCGTCATTGAATGCGAAGCCACAACTTCGAGCTCCTTATGATCCTGTACAGGCGCAACCTCATCGCTGGCCAGTTCAGCTGACTGCATGGCAACATCTTCAATCAGATGATCAAGATCCATCTCCTCCTCTTGAACCACCATGACCTGAAGTTCTTTCTTCTTGCATCTATGTCCAGGAAAGAATTTCTCTTCACAACGATAACAGAGGGCTTTTTCCCTCTTCATCTGAAGCTCAGCATCCGTCATCCTCTTAAATGGAACTTCAAAGGATTTGGAAGTCCTCTCTGTTCGAACAGTGGTGCCCAACTTACTTGGATTAACAGAAATCGTTCGGGCAGTGGATCCCGCCCCATAAATAGGATATTTGGATTGGGCTGTTGAATTGGATCGGGTCAGAGGTTTAGGACTGAAGGGAGCCCCAAAATACTTTTCTTCAAAGTGAAGAAGTTCATCTTCAAGTTTTTGGGCCGTCTCCATTATCATATCTAGCCCAATGGGCCTTGCAACCCTCAGCTTGATCTTGATATCATCTTTCACCCCATCGACAAACTGGCCTTTGAGAGTCGCATTGTCTAGATTGTCCAGAGGTGCCGAATAGTCTTTGAATTTCTCACGATACTCAGTGACGGTCGTCTCTTGCTTAAGGGCAAAAAACCTCTTGTGAAGACTAACCTTATTTCGTCGGCAAGAAGCGTTTCAGCAACAACCGGCGAAAATCTTCCTAGCACGCGATCGGACGACGTTTTTTGTTCATAGTAGTGCCATTTCAAGGCCACGTCGTCAAGGCAAAGCACTACTGCTTCAATCTTCTTCGAGTCCGCCAAACGATTCACCACAAAATATCGCTCTACTTGATGAAGCCATTTGTATGGATTTGCGCCGGAGAACACAAGGATCTCCAACTTCCGAAGCCGAAGGTCGAACACCGAGGCAAACGCGTTCGTCAACGCCTGTGGATCAACGGTTTCCACTTCTACTGGAGCTGCTACACTGGTCGCTTCGTCGGATTTTTTGGCTGTTCCTTGGCCGGGGCAACATTCTTCGCCTTCAAACTCTCAAAATGTGCTGCCATGGCAAAAAAGCTTTCTTTCATATGCAGTGCCATATTCGAAAAATTTTCCATAGAATTATGGATTGCTGCAATCTCTTTTCCTTTAGCCACAATATTTGCTTCCAAGGCTTCCATACGTGATTCCATGCGAGTCGACATCGTTAGGTAGCGTGCGGAAAGAAAATTTGGCTCTAATACCAAATTGATAGAATCTAGGTATTATTTATGAAACAAGAACAATTACACTAGGGAAAAGTTCGAGAGTTTCCCAGTTTTCTCTAGTCTGACCCTTTACACTTCTTACTCAAAAAGGTACCTCCTCCTGTTAAAGGCTTCTAACTATATAGGCATTAACAACAAACTATAACCGATTTCTAACTAACATCTATTGGTCCCCACCCTTCTTCTTCTTGCGTCTACTATATACATACTTAACAGGGGGTCTATCAGAGTGTTGCAAGGGTCAAAGATTGTTTAGAGGCTATTGGTTCCCCTTGAAGTGAAGTCTTTCTTTAGGAAAAGAAGCTATCTTGAAGTGTTGTTCTGGGCTTAGTTGATTGAAAATTCTAGAGGTAGATGTTCTGTTGTAGTGGTAGAACCACATAAGGGGAGAAGGTCATCCATTATCATTCCTAAGGGAGGAGGTAAAGGGTGGTTTTTCGTGAGAGATGCCTTGAAAAGCTTGCGCTTGAGAGGTTTAGGAAGGGCACGAGAGAATTTTCGAAGAGTTTGTTCAGTAGCTTGAATCCCCCTAGTGAGGTTGGAGTCCTCCCTTGATCAAGTTGTAAAAAGAGATGACAAAATTCACGAGGTGTTCCTCCTCCATTTGCCGTTTCGAGAGAAGGGAAGATTTTTATGGCACGCTGGTGTTTGCACCATTTTGTGGGGTTTGTGGGGGGGGGGGGGGAGAGGAACAATAGAATTTTTAGTGGGACGGAGAGACATCCTTGTGAGGTTTGAGCTAATATTTACATTCTTTGTTTCTTTATGGGCCTCTGTTTCTAAGGCTTTTTGTAATTACATACCAGGTATGATTTTGGTTGACTGGAAACCCTTTCTGTAGTTGGTTTCCTTTGTTTGGGGCTTGGTTTTTTGGATGCCCTTGTATTCTTTCATTTTTTCTCAATGAAAGCCCGATTATTTATCAAAAAAAAAAAATTCACGAGGGTTGGAGGTGAAGGGCGAGGATGAAAAAGACGTGTTGTTTGAAGCCTCGAATTTTGTCTTACTGGTGAAAGATAAGGCCAACGATTCATGGGCGAAGATTGAAAAAGGAGTAAAAACTTGCTTTGGGTCTCACTTCTGCACCAAGCCATTTTGTGGGAACATGGTGGTGGTTCTTTGTGAGGATTTTCAAAAGTGGCAAGCAATGTTCGATTTCAAAAAGGGGCTGATTCTGAATTTTGCATTTATTTATTTTTTCATGGAGTTATGAGAAGATTGTGGAGGAAAGATATTTGCCGTTTATGTAGGGGTGGGTGAAATTCTTGGATGTTCCTCCCCATTTGCGAATGGTGAGCATTATTTTTAAATTGGCGAATTTGTTCAATGGGTTAGTAGGGGATTGTAGTTTTTCGGTGCGGGGAGAAGGGTATGGGGAGGAGATGAGAGCCTTTGTGAACGGTAGGGAGGATGGTTTTATTCCTAGGGGTTGTTTCTTAAATTGGGAAAGGATTGGGTTCAAGTCGTTGAACTTCATCCGCATTGGAGTTGATGGTTTTGAGAGTTGCTTTTCCTTGTTGAAGAAAAGCACCTTGTCGCTGTTGCTGAAGAGATCGTACATGCATAGGCGGCCAAGTTTAGACAAAGATGTGTAGCTCTCTTAGCCATGTTTTATTTCTTCTAGAAGAGGTGCCTTTTCTAATCCGGGAGTTGGGTTTGCTTCAACTCTAAAGGCCCAAACCAAAAAACGAGAGAAAGGAAAGTTGAAAATAGACGTCGGTCCTTCTCAAGTTATGGACCCATATAATCTGAGCGAGGGAAGGAAGGGTTGTGCTATTGGGTTGTCAGTCAAGCCTTCTGGTGTGTAGGGCTTTAGTTATGGATCCTTCTCAAGTTATGGATCTAGAGGAAAGGAAAGAATCAAAGAAGAGGGATTTTTCAGGGAATTTTATTTTTGATGGTGACTTGTCGGGTTGAAGTCATGGAGGAGAGGGACCCAACCTCGGTATTTCAACACCTAATCCTTCGATGATGAGTAGCTCTGAAGATGATTCCTTCCTTTCTTCGTTGGTGGAAAGAAAACTTGGACATAATGCTGTTTCTTTGCTTTTTGATGAGACGGTCGAAGCTTCCTTGGATTTAATCCCTGAGTTCGCTTTGGTGTTTGACGAAAAGGATAATTTCAAGTCGTTGGGGGAGTAGTCACTAGAGGTTTAGTCCACGAGAAAAGTGCGTGCTTCATCTCCAGGTACTTCAAATCAGGTACAAACTCCCTTTTTGAGTTTTTCGGGTATCAGACTGTGGGCTAGCGTTGCTGTAGGGAGATGATTGAGGAGTTCCTCCTCCATACGCCTTTCCGAGAGAAAGGAAGATTTTTATAGCTTGCTAGTGTTTGCACCATTTTGTGGGGTTTGTGGGGGGAGATGAACAATATAATTTTTAGAGGAGTTGAGAGAAATCCTTGTGAGGTTTGGGCCAATATTACTTTTTTTGTTTCTTTATGGGCCTCTGTTTCTAAGGCTTTTTGTAATTACCAGTTAGGCTTGATTTTGATTGACTGGAAACCCTTTCTGTAATTGGTTTCCTTTGCTTTGGGCTTGGTTTTTTTGATGTCCTTGTATTCTTTCATTTTTTCTCAATGAAAGCTCGGTTCTTTATAAAAAAAAACTCCCTTTTTGAGTTTTAACCTTCCTTATTTGGTGCCTGATTGCAGAGAATGTGGAGACCCCGCTCGTCTAGTCTCTTCTCTACTTTCCTCTCATAGGCCTTGTTGATTCATGGGATGGGGCCTTGTACTTTTGTACTAGTCAATTCTTTGGTGTTGCCCATGTTTCCTTATTTGTCATACTTCCCTTTTCCCTTTGTCTCGAGTGGTTGTGGTTTAGAGGTTTGCAAGGATTCTTCCACAGTTGGAGCGTGTTCAAAAGAGTTGAGTGGTATGAATCTTGCTTCAGTCCCTTCGTTATGTGGGGTTTGCTTGGAGTTAGTCACCCCAACTTCTGAAAGGCTTGGTGGGTAACCAAGGTCCTAGGGACTTGTCCCACGTTGATTCTTTTCAAGATTTGCTTATTAGAGAGGCATGATTGGTGCTCGCTCCTGAATAGTGGTTGCTTGCAAATTGTGCCTATTACCTTGATCAAAGCCTCGTTAGTGAAAAGGAAGGGGTGAAAGAAAGAGGTTGCTTTGGAGAAAAAGCCCTTAAGAGAGTTTAGGAACCTTGAGTGTTCAGTTAACTATGATGGAAAAGGGTGAGATCGGGGGGAATATTGAGAACTGATGGAAAAGGGTGAGATCGGGGGGATATTGTTTCTCAATGAAATTCTTGCTTGGAATGTTAGGAGTTTAGGGTTAGGGAAAAAGGAAGTTCGGTGAAAGAGGAATTAAGGGAAAATTCCGATTTTGTCATTCTTCAGGAAACTAAGCGTAATAGGTATTGCAGTCATGTGTTAAAAGTTTGTGGGGCAATCAATTTATTTTGAGTGGGTTGGTTGGAGCCTTGCTAGGTATCCTTATGATGTGGGATGAGAGACATTTTAAATTGATGGTTGTGTTGAAAGGTGTTTTCTCTGACTGTGGGTTTTGAGTTTCAAAATAGGGGAATTGGATGGAATTACAGGTTCATATGGTCCTCATTTGCCTAATGGGATAAAGACTTTTTGGGAAGAGTTAGGTAGCCTCTTTGGTCTTTATGGAGATTTTTGGTGCTTACCTGGTGATTTCAATGTGACAAGGTTTCCCTTAGAGAAGTCTAGCGTAGGGTGGGTTACTAGATCAATGTAGTGTTTCAATAGTTTTATGGAGAGGTGTAATCTTATAGGCCCTCCTCTACTTAACTGTTTTCCCTGGTCTAGTAGAACAAAGAGAGTGGCATGTTGTAGATTAGACATATTTCTCCTCTAAAGGTTGGTTGGAGTTCTTTCCTCATGCGAGGTCGTCAATGGGCCCTAAAATTACTTTAGATCTTTTTTTTTTCTTAAATAAGAAACAAAAATTTTCATTGATAAATTAAAAGAGACTAATGCTTAAGGATACCGTTAGGTATCCAAACTAAGAAAACACTCAAACTCTAATATATTGCAATATCAACAAGAAGCTACAATATGCCAATAGCCTTTCCAGAGGGCTATCTCTCTCCCAAAGTCTCACACTAAGACAATACCACTGAAATTTTTCACACCTTCTAAGGCTCTCAATTACCCTATTTATAATCAAGACCCCTCTATCTAATTACCACTATCCTTACTACTATTCCACTATTCCCCATATACCTCTATTAGTACTTTCGCATTACTCTGCCTTTCAAAGTCACCTTTTCCTCAAGGTGTGCTTACACAACCCAATCCTCAAGAAAATGAAATTACAGAGCCAATGCTCTTCCAAAGAAAGAAAATACTCATTCTTTAAAACAAAACCCAGCTAATTGGCACTTTGACGACCATGTGCAGTGATAGATGGTAGTGAGAAGCGGCGATTGGTGGCAACTCATGAAATGTTGATGGCATATCGTCGCAGAAGAGGTGATTGACCCCGACAAATGGTGACAGTTGATGGCGGCCAGTAGCGATGGACAACTATAGATGGTCGAGATGGTTGGTGGTGTGAGCTTGGCCAGTGGAGATGGTGGCAACATAATAGGAAACATGGACGACTAGGGTTTGTTCTTTTCATGTGGAGAGGATGACAAATCAGTTGGACCTTGCGTTTAAAATAAAGGAACGTCCAACCTAAAGCTCAATCTTGTTTAACAGTCCCTTTTTCGATCTTTGGAAGCAATTGTGCCAAACTTTTTTTTATTTGAATCTAGCCCATTAAGTAGCCTACCCCTTTCTTTTGGATTCTTCTCCAAGATGATGTTCCACGTGATTAGGGTTAGTTTCGCTTTCTTTTGATTCTTTTCTTCTTGATTGGCCCACTCGGTTGTCGCTTCTTCATGAATGTTGCCTCGTTGCCATCTTTTATTTTTCCTCTCCTAGACCCTTTAAGGGGTTTTCATGTAGCTCTTTTTTTCAAATTCTTTGTGCCCTTCCTCCCTTCCATGGTGATTCTGCATTTTCTTCCCTATTTTTGGAACGTCCAATGCCAAAGTCACTGAATGGGTAAGTCGCCAATCTCTATAACGAACTATGTAATGTACTTTATTTGCTGGGTTACAGGTGACCATTTTACTGGAGGTTTCTATTGTATCAATCTACAAAGGAAAGTTTCTATAACATTTTTAGGGAAACAAATAGATTTGGGAGGAGCTTTGGGATTGGATTAGATTTAACCCTTCTTTATGGGCATCCATTAATCGGACCTTTTGTAATTACCAGTTGGGGCTCATTCTTTTTGATTGAGATTCATTCTTGTAATTAGTTTTTGGGGCTTTTGTTAGTAGACTTGTATTTAGTTTTTGGGGCTTGTTTTTTGCATGCCCCTGTTCTTCCTTTCATTTTTCTTAATGGAGGTTCAATTATAAAAAAGAAAACATATTTAAACTGCCTTGCATTTTTATTGAAGCTCCTATATTATCTAATGACTCCCATAGTTCCTTTTCTTCCCCTTCCCCCCTATTACTGTTGGGACGATTTATTAAACCTATTGAGGCTTCTAGACTTTTGCAAGATATGTCTCACAGAGAAACATTGTGATGATCTGTACCCACCCAACCCCATCCTTCCCGATTGATTATGGATCTATGATCCTCATCAAACTTTCAAGCAAAAGTAGAAATCACAACCTTCCCCATTTAGCCATGATCGAAAGAAAACTCTACACCATTGAGTAGTGTTTTAAAAGGCATGCCCACGCACGAAGCAAGGCACACACCCAACGCACCTCTAGGGTCCTCTTTATTTTAATCGTTTTTTAAACCCTAAATAGTGCGCTTGTGGTTATTATTAAAAAAATTATAAAAACATATATCCCTAAACGCTATACCCCTTGCATATAGAGTTATGTTTATTTCATTTTTTTAAAAATAAAATATATGAAACTTATGAGACGAGGGAGAGGCACGACAATTGCACCCCCCCCACCCAATTTCTTTTCATCTTCTTCACATAGTGCGCTTATGGTTATTATTAAAAAAATTATAAAAACATAAATCCCTAAACGCTATACCCCTTGCATATAGAGTTATGTTTATTTCATTTTTTTAAAAATAAAATATATGAAACTTATAAGACGAGGGAGAGGCACGACAATTGCCACCCCCCCACCCAATTTCTTTTCATCTTTTTCACATTGATGAACAATTCTTCTTCCTCTTTCTACTCTTCGCTTCCAGCTATCTCTCGGTCTTCTTTGTTCGTCTCTTTCTCTCTGCCAACTTTCTATCTCGGTTTTTCTCTCTCTCTCCAAGTCTTTTCATTTCACTCGTCACTTGGTTTCCCTTTCTCCATCTCACTCTTAGTTTATTCTCTCTTTCTCTCCCTAACTATTTGTATTTTATTAAGTTAGTCTAAAATTATAATATGAGATAATTAAGTTGATCATTTAAAACTTCATTTCTTTCTAGGAGGATTTTTTAAAACAAAGGACAAAACTTTTCATTAAGGAAATGGAAAGAGACTAAAAAATACAAACTCGAGATAAAAATAAAAGAAAAGCAGATTTTTTTTAATAAGAAACCTCAAAGGGAATATATATTATCAACAAAAGGGCAAAATAGCCTAAGGGCTAGGGTGGAGATCACCCCTCCCATAAACTATCTCAAAAGAGCTTGCCAATCTTTAATTATCATCAATAGACTATAATTACAAAAGAACTTTTTATGTAAAGTAATCCACCAAGAAGTCGTATTTTGTACATAGTTACAAAAGAATCTAAACGTGTGGATTTATCTTCAAACGTTCTCGCGCTCATTTCTTTCCACAAGAGCCAAAGAGTTGCTCTAATAGCACAACTAGCTATTATCTTAGCTTTCCCCTTCATATGGCAAACACTAAGCCCTTCCACCACCCAATTGTCTACCTTTCTAGGCAAGCATAACAAGATCCCTAAGGGCTAATAGCCCAACTACAAAACACCAAGCCTTATAGGAAAAATCACAATGGACAAATAGGTGATCAATGTTCTCACTGTCTTTTAGGCAGAGATGATGTTAGACCTTCAGTGATAAGTCTACTCAAGAAAGGACAAATAGGGAAATAGGACTTTAGATAACGTTTAACTGATAGCAGTTTTTATGTTGTTGGTTTAAATGTTTTTGAATAGGGAGTTATAACTTCCAATTAGTTGGTTGTCTTATCTTCTGTATATATGTTAGTTATTTTGGAGTCAGGTTTGTAGAGTTTTATTTGAAAGTTGTTTGTAGATGGAGAGAACAATGACCTTCTCGAATTGGTCATTTGTGGATAGGTTGTAATCCTCCCGAGAGGAAGTTAGTAAATAAAGGATACCTACCAATTTGGTATTAGAGCACATCTTTTTGATCTGGGAGAAGGCAAGAAACACATGGCCCAGAAGAAAATTGATGAACGTTTTGAAGTAGTTGAGAAAGAGATGAGTGAGATGAGTGGTGAACTACCACTTACCTGGACTAGAGCGAGCCATTGAGAGTCTCAAAGAGGACATTGGCCAAATTCTCCTTGCTTTGTAGGACACGTGACCCTTCCCAATGCAAGTTTTACATTTCGACAATGACAAGACCCCAACGAGGGAGATGACGAAGACCAGCGAACCATTTGGACACTTCGCCGATGGTGACTACAAGGGTAAAAAGTATGGGTGAAATAGTAGAACACCGTTGTCAGAAAAAAATTGAGATGCCGATTTTTTATGGTGATGATCCGAAATCCTGGATTTTTCAGGTCGAGTGATATTTCGACATCCACACTTTGACAGATTCTGAGAAATTGGTGGTTGCAGTTGTCAGTTTGGCGGTCTGTGCAGTCAAGTGGTATCAATGGGCAGAAAAAAGACGACCTTTTGTTAATTGGAAAGACCTTTGCGCCCGACTTACTAAGCGTTATCATCCCTTGCGTCCAAGCGATACCCACATATGTTTCCTCAAAATCAAGCTGAAAGACATGGTTTTGGATTATTGCAAACAGTTTGAAGCGATGACTAGTTTACTTTTCGATATTTTTGAATTTGTTTTGCGCAGCACCTTCATGAAAGGTTTAAAGAAATGCATACGTATAGATGTACACCTCTTTAAACCTACTACCCTTGAGGATATGATGGAATTAGCCCAACTAGCAGAGGATAGTGCAACATACAACATGGCCCATGAGTCTAATTCGCATAGCTGGCCCATGGGTCGTGGTTTTTCAGCATCTCCCTATCGTAAACCCTCTGAGGGTGAAATCACTCGCACGATCACACTTGGTGATCGAACCCAGCGGTACCAAATCTCCCTAAAACCGCAACAACTACAAGTTTTCAGAAACAGGTGGCCACCCCCATTCATCCTCGATTCCACGCTACAAGTGCCTATTAGATGCTGAGTATCAAGCACGAAAAGATAAGCGCCTCTGTTTTCGCTGTGAAGAGAAGTTCACCATCAATCATCGCTGTAAACAATGTGCGTTGAACATCTTACTGGTTCACGATGGGGGAAGAAGCTGACGAGGACCTTCACGATCACATTGAATCTGAGTTACCCATGGAAAGCGAGGAGTTCGTGGAATTATCACTCACTTCGATGATGGGTTTCACTTCTTCGGGCACCATGAAGCTTACCGAAATAGTCAAAGGTTGGGACATTTTAATTTTGATCGATTGTGGTGGTGCGACACATAATATTATTTCGAGCACTCTGGTGGCGGAATTACAACTTCCTATCAGCGAGACAACAAGATACAACGTCGTGGTGGGAACAGACACTTCTATCCCAAGTAAAGGAAAGTGTCGGCAGGTGGAATTGTTCATACATGGCTTGAAGATCAGAGATTTTTAATCGAGTTGAAGAGAGTAACAGTTTCACCAGAAGCTTCCCCTATTTTGTTGGAATTTTCAGTGGCGGTCGAAAATCCTTCGGGTGAGATATGAGGTTTGTTAATGCAGTTTCAACAAATCTTTCAAATGCCAGACACCTTCCCGATTGAACGATCAGTTGATCACTGCATTGTACTTAAGGAGGGCACCCAACCCGTTAATAAGCGGCCATGCCGTTATCCTCACATTTAGAAGAATGAAATCGAGCGATTGGTGCAAGAGATGCTTCTAGCTGGTATTATACTTCCTAGTTACCGTCCTTTCTCTAGTCCAGTCCTTTTGGTGAAGAAGAAAGATGGCAGTTGGCGATTTTGCATTGATTATTGAGCCCTTAATTCGGCCATTGTACCAGACAAATTCCCAATTCCAGTCATTGAAGAACTTCTCGATGAGTTGCATGGTTCTCACATTTTTTCAAAAATTGATCTCAAGTCCAGCTATCATCAGATCCGTATGCACAAAGACTGTATTGCCAAAACAGCTTTTTGGACTCATGACGTTCACTATGAATTTTTGGTTATGCCTTTTGGTTTAACAAACGCCCTGGCTACTTTTCAGGCTATAATGAATCAGGTTTTTCGGCCTTATTTGCTGAAGTTTGTTCTCGTCTTCTTTGGATATTCTCATTTACAACCCAGATATTGACTCTCATACTACCCCTTTGCTGACCGTGTTTACTTTGTTAGCAGATAACCAATTATATGCTAATATTAAAAAAATGTCGGTTTGCACAGCCACGTGTGGAATTATCTTGGTCATTGTGTTTTTGCGGAAGGCGTTGAAGCCGATTCAGAAGAAGATAAAGGCTATGGTTAATTGGCTGGTGCCTACAAATTTACGGGAGTTGCGTGGATTCCTTGGTCTCAGCGGCTATTATCGTCGTTTTGTTGCTAGTTATGGATCTATCTCTGCTCCATTTACTCAACAATTCAAGAAAGACACATTTAACTGGAATGCAACCGTTGATGAAACCTTCAACGCTTAAAGCACGCCATGATTTCTGTTCCTGTGTTGGCCCTTCCAAACTTTTCTGTTGAATTTATTGTGGATATGGATGCCTCCAGTACGGGATTGGGGGTAGTTTTAATGCAATCGGGTTGCCCAATCGCATATTTCAATCATGTTTTATCCTTTCGCGCTCGGTTGAAATCCATTTATGAATGGGAACTTATGGCTGTGATCTTGGCAGTGCAGTGTCGGCGTTCGTATTTGTTGGGTCGACATTTTGTTGTACGTACTGACCAACGAGCTCTTAAATTCTTGATGGACCAGCGCATTATACCAGCTGAATACCAAAAATGGGTGGCACGACTCTTGGGTTATGATTTTAAAATCCAGTACAAGGTTGGATCGGACAATAAAGCTGCGAATGCCTTATCTCGCTGTCCAGAGGCTAGTTTGCATCACCTATCGATTCCTTTTATCCTTGATTCTCACTTGGTCGCCACCCAGATTGCCCAAGATTCTCGTTTGGAGGTTGATCTTGATTCTGTACCAAAATTTGCCTTGTAGCGTGGATAATTACTCTATAAAAGGAGGTTAGTATTTCCCAAAGATTCTTCTCTAATTCCATCCCTCCTTCGCTCTTTCCACAATTCTGCCTCGGGAGGCCATTTGGGTTTTTTGCGCACCTACAAGCTCCTCACTTCAGAGTTATATTGGCAAGGTATGAAAAAAGATGTTCAGCGCTATGTGGAAGCATGCCCTATTTGTCCGCAGAATAAGACCTTGCATCTTTCTCTTGTTGGTTTGTTACAACCATTGCCCATTCCACTACAAGTTTGGGATGACATCACCATGGATTTTATCGAGGGATTGCCTTTATCCCATGGATATAATGTTATTCTTGTAGTATGATGGACTCAGTAAATATGGCCATTTTTTACCTCTTCGACATCCTTTTACTGCCAAATCTGTTGTTGCTGTTTTTATCAATGACGTTAAACTACATGGTTTCCCGCTTTCCATTATCTTCGATCGTGATAAGGTTTTCCTTAGCCATTTTTGGATTGAGTTGTTTCATCTCCAAGGTACCTAGTTACATCGAAGTACAACCTATCATCCCCAAACGCCAAACTGAAGTGGTCAATCGTTGTCTTGAAACCTATTTGTGTTGTTTTCATCTGGAAACACCAACACAATGGAAATCTTGGTTGCCTTAGGCTGAATATTGGTACAACACTACTTTTCATTCCTCCATTGGCACCACTCCTTTTCATATTATTATCATTTTAAAGACACGTGCGATGGATGTTAAATTTCAATGTTTTAATTGAAAATAAAAAAAGAAAGACGGTGCCTAGAAGTTTAAAACTATATATTATTTTGTTCTAGGCTCAATTAGAATGAATATGAAATACTTTGCACGTGGTTTAAAATCTTTGGAATATAATTTTTTATGGTGAAAGTTAAAAAATTTACACTAATGAAATAGAAACTTCCATCAAATAAGTGAAAAAAAATAAAAAATCTACACTAATGATGATTGCTAATTGTTAGATAAGGTAATTATTTATAAGAAAAGTCATATTATATGCATAAAAATCCACGCACACAGTTGAACATGCATGTCAAAGAAAAATGGTGAGTTAAAAAGTATTTGCTAAAAGTCATAACATACTAAACACTTTGTATGAAGCTTTTAAAATCACTTTAGTAAAAACCCTTTACAAATAACTTACTTGAGAGTAGTTACACCAAGAGCTCGGTAATATATAAATTTTAAAATATAATCGCATGGCTAAGAAAGCACATCACTGAACATGTACCTAAACTAGTCATACTATTGTAGAGTAATCTCGATCCGTATAGTAGAGCAACTAGTCATACTATGTACCAAGTGATCTCAAGGCACATAACAGAGCGAATCTAGTCATACTTTGCACCGAGTAGTCTCAAGATGCATAGCAGTGCAACTAGTTATACGCGCGCAGAGTAACCCCCAAAGGGCAAATACCCTAACACACGACCCAAAGCCTATGTGTGCCAGAGTGGGTCCCAAAGACCTCATATATATATCACATCATACACACACTACGGAAACAATTGGACAAGGACCCCAAATATCAGAATGAACTAATTCGAAAGGCACACTTGCTCGATTATCAATTCTATTTCTAACGCTTGGGTTGAGACGATGAAATTTGGCAAACTGACATGAGTCCCAATTTAATGAAGATAAGTTATCGAATTGAGGACAAAATTTTCTTAGCACTGACAGAGATGGATGACCTAGGTGACAATGAGCATTAAAAGGAGAAACAACTCCAGAGCAGACAACTTAAGGTCAAGTCCTCCAGATTCATGTCCTCTGCCAATAATCTTCTTCGTCACAAGATCCTGAAACAAGCAATAGCCAGGATGGAATGAAACACAACAATTAAGGTCACAAGTGAGTTTACTAATAGAGATTTAATTAACGGAAAGTTGAGGTGAATGTAGAACTGATGATAGAGAAAGAGATGGGGTTAGATTGATTGTGCTAGATCCAGTAACAGACAATGTTGATCCATTTGCCAAAGTAACGTTATTAAGCGATGTAGTCTTCTCTAAAACCCTAGAGAAATGTTATTAAGGGATGTAGATCAAGAAAAAGTGGAAAACAAACCAGGATTACCTGTCATATGATCGGTAACACACTAGAGTCTATGACCCATTTGGTTGAGGAGGAAAGAAGACAATGATTCATGTTACTTGATCGAACAATGGTTGTAATAAGGGTAAGCACAGATGATGAAGACGATGCTTTCAATGATTTCTGATATTGTTGAAATGTAGCAAACTCAGTCATAGAATTAACAAATGGTTCCTTAAATGAACCATGGATGGATTGAGTCTACGATTGTACCACATTAGATATCACTATGTGTTCTTGTTCGGCCATAGGTAAATCTGATTCAAAACCACAAAATCTGAGCCAAACGACCAGACAACTTCCAAAAAATATGAGCTAAATGAAGAGTTCCTAATAAAGAACCCTAATCCGTTTCCAAATCAACTTTTAACCCTAGCCAGTTATGATTTAACTACATAAACAAGTCAGAGATACTCTTGATACACAATAAATAGCAAACCAGAGCAAATAGAGAAAATTCTAGCCAAACACGCGCTCTCACAAGGTAGGAACAGAACAGAACTGAATAAGAAAACAAATCGAAACCGAGCAAAACACACAACTCGAGTTATACAGACTGGTCATAAATTTCAGCATGAGACGAACCCAACAAACGAAGGAAGAAAAATCACACACACGTGCCAGTGTGTGGTGGCGGTTGCAAGAACTTCCGGCAGCGCGTGCAACTCACTCGCAGGGAGTCTTGATGGTAAATTCAGTGCAGCTACTGTTCGGAAAGTGGGCTTTCTTGTGGGCTGGGAGGTGACGATAAATTCCTCCGACGATAGACCTTTATGGCTACGACGACACAGATTCAGGCTGCGACGGTAGTGGCGGCAGTGGATGCAGTTGATGGCGACGGTGACGGTTCAAGGTGGCAAATGTTTTTAGATTAACAAAACCTTCTAAGGTGTTCCAAATCAAACCTTGAAGTTCACAAATTCAAAACCCTAATTGTCCTAGATCTACTCTAATACCATGTTATTGATATATCGAATATGAGAGAATATAGTATCTTTCTATACAATGGAGTCAAATATAGGCATACATAAAAGCCCTAAACTAATAATAGTAAAATTACAATAAAGGACTAAAGACTACTAGCTACTATATTCACATATATACTATAACAGTCTGCATATTGGAGAATGACAACTTCAATAACTTTGCCCATCGAGAGGCCTCTTAGGATTTTCCTTTGTAGACAATAATGGACTGACCGACTAATAGCATCCCCAACGATAGTGAAGAGAAAAGGAGATAAAGGATTTCCTTGCCTTAATCCCCTAGAAGCCCAAATCTTGCCCCAGTTTTCCCATTAATCAAGATAGAAAAGTTGTTGTTTCTAAGGCATCCTTGAATCCACCGTCTCCATAATCTACCGAAGTCTTTAAACTCAAGGATGACATCTTGAAATTCCCAACTCACCTCGTCGTATGCCTTCTCAAGATCTAGCTTGATCATTAGGGGTGTTCATTGGTCGGTCGGTGTCAGTTTTCCAAAAATCTGGAAACCGACGACTTTCGATGGGTGCTGTCAGTCGATCGACCGAACGGTCGGTTCGGTCGGTTTTTTTAAGATCATGAGAATTGAGATGAAGAATGGCGGTCGGTCGGTTATGTGTAAAATTGGTCGGTTGGTCGGTAAGTTATGTGTTTTTTTTTTTTTAAAATGGTTTTTTTTATATATAAATATATTGGGCGGTCAGTTGGTTATGTGTAAAGTCGGTCGGTCGGTCGGTTATGTGTAAAATTGTTTGGCCAACCGACCGACCGACCTCCCTCCCCAATTTAAGAACCGACACCGACCGACTTGGTCGGCTAACCGACCAACCGCCGTCGGTTTGGTTGGTTTCGGTCGGTCGTGTCGGTTTTCGGTCTGAAGATGAACACCCCTATTGATCATAACCCCTTTATCTTTCTTAAGCCTGCATTCCTCCACTGCCTTCGAAGCCACATGAATAACATCTAAGATCTACACCTTGAACAAAGGCCGCCTGGCAATCATGGATGGTTTGGGGTAAAATAGCTTTCAATCTCTCAGCAAGCACTTTGACTATAATCTTTTACAGGGAAGAAACCAAACTAATCGCCATGAAGTCCCTGACTTTGGAAGCTCTCCTCTTCTTAGGGATTAAGCATATATAAGTTTCGTTGGTGCGCCTGTTGATGATGCCATTTTCGAAAATCTCCTGGAACACCTCTACTAGATTTGATTTCAAGATGTTCAAGAATTTTTTTTTAAAATTCCCCTGTCATACCATCCGGGTCGGGAGATTTTAAGTTACCAATATCTTGAATTGCTTTGAAAATGTCTACCTCCCTAAAGGCCTTCTCCAAGTTCATGTTGTTTTGTTGATCAATAGGGGCTCAATCAATTCCATCTATAGTATATCGAGGGCCATTATCTCTCTCATAAAGATTCCCATAGAACTCGAGGATTTCTTTTTCAATCTGACTTATGTGGATAAGAGATTGCCTTCCTCACTTTCAAGGATTGAAATGGAAGCTCTATTCTTCATGGTAGTAGCCCATTGATGAAAAAAAGGAAGTATGCTCATCTCCCTCTTGCAGCCATTAAATTTTACATTTTTGATTTAAGCTTATTTGCTCTTTTATTGTAAGCTCCTAGGAAGCTAGGACACGTCATATATGGCGAAGAATCCGTGTCGGACACGAACACGTTCGGACATGTTCTGGACACGTGTCGAACACGAGCTGGACACGTGTCGAACACGCAATTTTGCGTGTCATTTTTTTTTAAAAATAGATACACTTGGACACGTTGGGACACGAGATTGGACACATCTGGGCCCAAATCTACAGCCCAAAGGGTTATGTTTAATTAAAAAAAAAGAAAGAAAACTCTAATAGCCACATAATCGTGAAACTAAAACTCCCACCTACCTACCTTGTCGATCTCCCTCATCGCACTAGTCGCCACTGTTGCTGTCAGCTTCAGAAGTCGCCGCTATGAGTTCTCGATGTTGCTGTTGGAAGATGTCTTCAAAAGCTCCAAAAGTTGCCGTCAGAAGTTGCAAAAGCACCAGCCCACCTTTTCTTCTCTTTTTTTTTTTAACCTCTTTTCAGTTAAATCTATTTAACCTAGAGAAACCCAGGCCTAGCCCAATAAAAGAAGCATTTTTAAATTAAAAAAAGAAAGAATGATGAAATTAAACTACGGTGAAGAAAAATTTAAATTTATACTAAAAAAAATTATATATATATATATAAATTAAAAAAAATTATATATACTAAAAAAATAAAAAAAAAACAATGTATCCTCCATGTGTCTGTATCCTAGTTTTTTAGAAATTGATGTATCGCCGTGTCTGCGTTCGTGTCTGCGTTCGTGTCCTAGGTAAGCTCTAACGGCTCGTTTTTCATCTTCATTCTTTGCTCAAGTTGATGAGATTGAATGATCCCTTGCTCTTCTATGTTATCTAGCTGCACAATCGGATTGAAAATCTCCTTTTTCTTGTCATTTATATTCCTGAAGACTTCTCTATTCCATTGTTTCATGTGAATTTTCAGCCCCTTTAATTATTTCATAAATTTGAATCCAGCCCATCCTTCGGGATGAAGAAATAAAGACATTCCAATGTAGATAAGCAGAAAAGCAGAAATTACTATAAAGAAATAAGGACATCCTGATGTAGATAAATATCCATCATGGAAAAACTAGAAAAAGACTTGGAAAGAGCGCACCAAGAAGAGGCCTCAAATGAAGAGCATCAAAATGGTCAAAAGTCCAACCACAAGAGACTCTTGCTGTAAAATACTCTTGAATTCCTTTTTAACCAGATCTTGGAAAGTAAGACTTTAAATGCATTAACGCACAGAAGATGCGACCTTGTTGATAATGAAATATAGAAGAGCAATTGAGTTACATTTTCTTTACATATAATTGAAAGAACCCAAGAGACCTTGAATAATTCAAACAATTTAAACTAACATTTCACCGAATAAGAACAAACCGATGGCATTCGCACAAAATTATGCAACTTTCACTGCAAAATCTCAGAAGTATCAAGGCTTCCATTCATAACAATACATAGAAGTATATTGATCTTCTTAGGACTTTTGGATTTCCAAATAACCTTATAAATCTTCTTACTCAAAGGAGAAGACGACCAAATTCTAGAATCATCCAATGAAATAACCTTCTTTGAAGAAATAAAGCCCAAAAGAGCACTCGAATCATCAAGCTGACCTTTTAACAACCGTTTGTATACTAAAGACCATGGGGAAGTATTTTGATCCCACAAATCAGTCACCACTCCATTTGGATAAGAAGAGATAAGAAAAAGCCTTTGAAAAACTGATCTTAGAAAGGCCTTTCACACACCCAAATATCATTTCAAAAGGAAATCCTAGTACCCACACTCAATTTGAAACTAGCCAAAGAGTTTACTTTCTGCCAAATCTTTGAAATATAAACTTTTGAGCCGTATGCCAACCAAAAGAAGATTCACCATGAATGCTCAAAACCACCTTTCTCCAAAAAGCATGAGGCTCAACCATAAATTTCCACCCCCATTTAACTAAAAAAGCTTCGTTTCAATGCTTCAAGCCACCAATGCGGAGAACTGCATATGTTTTATTGTGCACAGATCATCACAATGTTTCTGATCTGCAATTCAGTCATCGTACACTCAGTTACTTCTTGTTGCCTTAACAGCTGGTTTCATCGCATCTAACAAGGCGGCAATATTCCCCTCTGCTATCTTGTTCAATTTGGCTTCCATGGTTTCTGTCTTCCCGCTTGTTATGCCTCAAGATAGAGCTATGATACCACTTGATAGAATGTGCAAGGTGATGGTGAACCATAATTTGCTATTCCAAAAGGCACAAACATAAAAGAAGAATATGCTCGTATCAAGCTATTTGAGAGGCTTGAGTTCCTCCTCAAAAATTGGTAGAAACACGTTTTTCTTTTTCTTCCTCTACCTCACTATAAATCAGTAACCGATTTACCCAGGCCCCCACTGCCCTCACAAAATATTCCTTCCCTATACGGTCACATAACAAACTCCTCATTTGTGCGAGTTTGCATGTTGTCACTCTTCTTTCACATTTGTATTTGATGGCAGCCTCTCAATTCTACCAGAATATTATAAATTTAGTGTGTTAAATCTTCTATGGAGGATTTTGCACTTGAGACTATTGGTGTCATTACAAACAATATGTTTGAACAATTTACCCTGCCCTTATGTCTTGTGAAATGTTTTTTATTATGATACGTTGAAGCATCCAAGCTACGTTAAATATTTCAGTTCACTTTAACAAATACTTCTGAAACATGCCTTATTTAGATGACTTGCATAGAGAGAGGAGATTAATACCACATCATCGCAGTTGTTGAGTTTAGATGTAGTAGATTCTGTACGTATTCTTTTTACTTTACGTGAAGTACTGGTCAAGGATAGAAGTTACTGAGGATGCTTTTCTTGTATTACATAGGTGTGGATATTAGCATGAATACACATTTGAAGGCTGTGAAACTTACCCTAAAGGGGAAAAATCCAGTTACCATGGATCATTTAAGTGTGAGGGGTAACAACATCAGATATTATATTCTTCCTGACAGCTTGAATCTCGAAACTTTACTAGTTGAAGAGACACCTAGGGTCAAGCCCAAGAAACCAACTGCAGGTATGCGTTGTTCTTGTACTCTGGCCATTACTTTATGGTCATTTCGTGCAAATTGTTTTATATCGAATCATATGCAAATCTATTTCAGCATCTTATATGTTATGTCGCTTATGTATTTCTTCTCTCTGCTGCAACTGCAGGGAGGCCTTTGGGACGCGGGCGTGGACGGGGGCGGGGGCGTGGTCGCGGGCGTGGACGCTAGACTAGTTGCAGTTTCAATTTTTGTGCCCTGTAGTATGAACGCGTGCCATGTATTGCAGGAGAGTTTATGAATTTAGTGACATTGAGAAGTGGTATGACAATCCTCTGTCCAGTCTCATGTTTATTACAATGCCATCTAGTTCTTTTTTATGATGGATGAAGCTTTGCGATATTTTCTTGTTCCTGGATCCTCCCCTATTGATGATTTACTTTATTAAATGTCATCACAATGATCCCCTGGCATGTATTTAGATTGATATCTCATTTTCTATTTCTTGTATAAAGAAAGATAACCATTTTCTATTTGCAGACATGTATTCGAGTTGGTTGTGACGACTACGAATTTCTACTTTGTTTCATATGCTCGCATGAGTATTTTTTCAAGTCATTTATATAAGTGTTGGAAATCTCTTTTAGCTTGAAATACTCCATAGGGAGCAGTAGAGGTTCTGCTACTTCGGACTTTTTTTTTTCCTCTCCTTTTTTTAATTTTTTAATTTAAATATTATTATTATTATTATTATTATTATTATTATTATTATTATTATTATTGTGTAAAAACTTTCCCTTGGCCGGGCGCAGGGAAATGATGGAAAATACAAGAGAAGCTTAATTATGTAACACCATCTGATTAAAAACTATCAATTTTATTCCCAATGTCAATTCATATCAATTTAGGTTTTTGATCCTTTGAAATTATCTATTTTATCTCAGTTTTAAAACACTTTTGATTTAGTGACAATTTTAGTCTCTCCACTTTAGTTTGCAATGATATAGTCTTTGTAATTCCAATTTTGAATTTAAATATGTAACATTTATTTGTATTTTAAATTTTCCAACGATTTTGTTTTTATAATGAAAAATATATTAAAGATTTAATGAAATTTTTTTCATATGTATCAATAAATTGATTAGGACCAAATGTTTATTAATTATAAAGTCGGTTGTTATATAACAGAAATTGATCCTTAATATTGATGAGATTTATTTATAATAGGAATTAAATTGTTTTTTTTTTTTTTGACAACAACAGGAATTAAATTGTTATAAATTTTAAAGTATATGGATATATAAGTTCAATTGTTACATTGTAAATTTAGAGACTAAATTGTTACAAGTTTTAATTTATAGATATTAAATTGTCAATTAAATTTTAGAAACTAAATTATTACCATCTTTAGGATATAAAATAATTTTTTTAAAACTTTTTTATCTTAGAAAAAAATAAACTTTTGGCATTGAGGTTTGAGTTAGGTTTCATTTTGGTCTTTTAAGTTTTCAAACTCACAATTTAACATTTCACGGATTGTTGATGTGACATTGGTTTTTTTATTAAAAAAATTATTTCTAAAATTTTAAAATATAAATATATTAAAATAATAAAAATAGTATTATTTTATATTATTTTTATTTCTTTTTCCATCCCTCCCTCTTTTCTTCTTCACCTTCTTCTCCACCACTATGTCATTGTTGTTGTCGGCCACCACTGACGGAATTTTTTTTTCTTCCTTCTTTCTCTCCATTTTTTAAAGAAAAGAGGGAGGGAGGAGCTTCCCCATTTTCGACGTCAATTTTTTTTTTTCCTTTTCTTCACCTTTCTCATCCTTTTCTTTCTTTTTTTTCTTTTGTTTTTTCTTTTTTTTTTTAATAGAAAGGAGGGGAGCATGAAATGGCAATGAACACAAATTGCAGAAAAATTAAATTCCAGAGGAAGAAATCAAGAATAAAGAAGAACAAAGGAAGAAATCATGAAGCCATAGATCAAGATGAAGAATCCAAAATGCAGAGCCTAATTCCTCTTAAAATTACCCAAATATCTTTCAGGCGGCTCTTGGTAATGAATGGATGTTGGCGCAGGTGGCTTTCGAAATCCGCCATTGATGAGGAGCTTCAAAAACCGAAGGGGGAGGGTTCCTGTTTTAGATTTGTCATTGAAGAACATCGAGAAGAACCAAAATGGGTTTCACTGAAAAATCCAGATCCATCGCCGACGAGCTCCAAACGACAGCGGTTCCAGCAAGATTCAAATTTGGAAGTTTCGGCAAGCTCCAAACAATAGTGGTTCTAGCAAGTGATGCGCAATTTTGCTCAAGTTTTAATATAGTGATTTTTCGTATTAAACGATTGTTGTCCTCTGGATTGGATTTCTAGTCAAACTAATTACCATGAATACTTATGTCCAATTTTATTTAGAGATCTAAGCTTAATGAGAATGAAAGATCTAAACACAAAAGTTAAAAAGAATGGAATTCAAATGGAGAAAACTCTTGGGAAATTAATTTCACCTATTGGGGTTGTGAATTAATTACATGGATGTATGAACATGCAATGACTCATAAATCTAAGATTATCTAATCTCAAATTTATCTCTCCCGAGCATAAATAATTCTCATACATATGATCAACTCGATATCCCTATCTAGATTCATTCACATGCATGGTTTAAATCTAATCCTTTTAATGATTTCTACAACTATCCTAAATCTTCCGATCTTAGGATGATTCTAATTATGCAATTTATTATCTAGACTAAATCCCCTTTCCCGAGCAAGAATTTGAGAAAACATCATTTAACTCATGGCCAATGAATTAAAAGCATTAAAATCATAAATTGCATAAATGAGTTCAAAGACTAAACATCCATAAAATAATTCAACAACGCCCAAAGGGTTACATCAATCCCTAAGAAACACATCTAGCTACTCATACATTGCATTACGATATAAGCTAGATATGAAAAAACCATAAAAACTAACTAGAGATAAGGTAAAGTTAAGGAAAAACTCAATTCCGCCGAAAACCACACGTCCCCATCACTATCTCCACACGTTCTTAAGTGATTCCTGCTCCTTGACCTTGCTTCAGATCCCACAGAAGGTCTCCAATCGATTTTAGGTTTAAAAACTCCCAAATTGAACTCCCCTTTGGTCGTGCTAGATAATGATGTATTTATAAAAAATATGCCGACAGCGTTGAGACGCTATGGACAGCGTCTTGAAGCTGTCCTGTTTACTGCCCTAATCAGATATAGAAAATTTGTAACGTCGAGACGCTAACTCTCGGGTCTGCCACTTTTGTTAAGCTTCTAACTTGATCAATTTTCGTTTCTTTTGCTCTTCTTTAGGTCCTGAGCGGTCAACTCCAATTTCTCCATTTCATGCCAAAACTCAATTTCCTACAAAACAAACATTAAAGTGCATAATTTTGGCCAATTTAATCTCAAAGACTAACTAAACTAACCGGGAAAAATAGCTCGCTATGCGTGCTATTGATAGCGCAATTTATTGTGCTATATTTTAGATGATTTTACCGTTAGTCTTGAGTATTATTTGGGCATTTTTATCTCTATTTGGTTTTGTTTTGTAGGAATCAAGTATTTCAATGGAATTCGATAATTTTGAGCTTTACCGATGATTTAGGAGCTAAAGAATAAGTTCGGGCAAAGAAAATAGAAAAGGAAGATCAATTAAAGGCCTAGCGTTGAGACGCTAGCCCTTGGAGCGTCTCAACGCTGGGCGCAAGTCAGGAGGCGCGCGCATTCGGGGCAGCGTCGAGACGCTACCTCCACAGCGTCTCGACGCTGCGAACTTTCCAGATTTAATTAGGGCGTACGCGCGACAGCGTCGCGACGCTATGTCCTCAGCGTCTCGACGCTGTCACACAGAATCAGCAGTATATATATTTTGCGATGCTTTCAGATTGAGGGGACTGTTTTGGAGAGAGAAACACGACTTCTAGAGAGAGAAAACGGACAAAACAAGGCAGAGAGCGAGGGAGCTTGATTCGAGGAGCTTGGATCGAGAGGTTCGTGACGGGAACGCACGGGAATCACGGCCAACGAGTTTAATCTTTCTCCCTTATTTCTTGTATTGATTTGTAGCATGTTTGGGACAAATTTCAATTGTATTTTAGAGACCATGTGTAGCTAGATTTCGTTTCTTAGGGGCTTGATGTAGCCATTAGTTTGTATGGATTAATTTACGGCTTTATAGGACGTCTCGTAACGCGGTTTATTTATGCAATTGTATGATTAATGCTTATAATCTCTTGATCACGGATTGTATGTTGTTGTTTCTGAACTAATCGCTCGGGAGAGGGTAGTTTAGATTAGACTTTCAATTGCATGACTTAGGTAATTCGTTAATCGGGAGATTTGGAATTACTTGAGAAACCGTCATGAGGATTGTTCTTATTTCTTAAGCTTATTGTTGAAATTAGATAGGGATATCAATTTCTTAATTTGCTTAAAGGATTAATTGCACTCGGGAGAGGCTTTTAATTATTCATAATCCTTGGTTTATAAACTTGTTACGAATTTGTTCTTAATTATTCGTTAAATTAATTCATGCATCTAATAGGTGAAATCAATTCCCTAAGACCTTTCTCCATTGAGTTTCCACATTTTATTGCTTTGATTAATTTTTAATTGTTTCGCATATCTCTCGTTTATTTTCTCTAAATAAAATTGGGCAAATATACCTTTAATAATTAGGGGAACTAGAAAACCAATCCAGAGGACGACATTCGATTTTAAATCACTATATTATAACTTGGGCCCGTACACTTGCGGTTAGCAATTTGCGCATCAGCTATCAAACACCCCCAAACTTTGATTTGTATGGGTGAGAGTGGCTAGTACACCGACTCAATAAGCCTACCATTTTGGGGACAAGATCGAGTGGGGAGTTGAAAACATAATCACACAAGATGAAATTCACTCCTTCACGACTTTAGGGTAAATAGATCGATGAGTGTTCCCTTAAGTGGTGTCTCCGAGTCTTGAACAAAGGGCCCTACCCTCTCACTAGCTTGAGAGAGGTTTCTGTTTAATGGTTGGACCAGAAACAAGTTGTTTATTAGAGGAGCACCGACACTTAAAGATGTAGAGGTAACCCAGGGGGAAAATGGCAATTTGACCCAACTGGTGTTACGAACACTTGTGAAAGACTAACTTTCGTTTACTTGTTTATACCCGTGGACACAAAAATATATCTGCAGTGAGAAGAGTGCAACTTTGGGTCTATAGTGGAGTGTACCCCACTATAGGGTAAATATAGTGGAGTGTACCCCAAGATGAAATTCACTCCTTCACGACTTTAGGGTAAATAGATCGACGAGTGTTCCCTTAAGTGGTGTCTCCGAGTCTTGAACAAAGGGCCCTACCCTCTCACTAGCTTGAGAGAGGTTTCTGTTTAATGGTTGGACCAGAAACAAGTTGTTTATTAGAGGAGCACCGACACTTAAAGATGTAGAGGTAACCCAGGGGGAAAATGGTAATTTGACCCAACTAGTGTTACGAACACTTGTGAAAGACTAACTTTCCTTTACTTGTTTATACCCGTGGACACAAAAATATATCTGCAGTGAGAAGAGTGCAACTTTGGGTCTATAGTGGAGTGTACCCCATAGTTAATGAATATTGATTAACTTGGTTAATGAGTTTAGCCAATTAATCTCATATCGTTGGAGCTTCTGATCTGTAGGTCCATTAGGCCCAACTGATAGCTCGTAAATGGTATTGAGGTAATTAAAGTGTTCAAATTACTAAGAGAAATAGTATAATGTATGGAGGTACATTATAATATAAAGTTTATATTTTAATTAAACTTTATAATATAAATTTATTTTTAATTTGATTCAAAATTAATTTATGGAAAAATTAAATATTTGAAGAAGTTCAAATATTCAATTTAATATGAATTGGGTTCATATTAAAACTATAGGTTAAAATTAATGTGCATTTGATGCACATTAAAACTATAGGTTATATGAGAAAAATATAATTGAATATGATTCAATTATAGGGTTAGATTAAATATATGATATTTAATTTAATGATTAATTAATTGATGAATTATTATTTTTTTTTAGAAAAATGATACTATATTAAGATAAAAGCTGAGCAATAGCTCCTGTTGGGTAAACACCTGTGGGACAGGGACCCCCACTAGTGTAATTTACAATTCCAATGTCTATCTCATTAAGAGATATAAACCAAAAGGGAAAAAAATTGGACCAAGAAGCATATGAATTAATTTCAGTGGCCTTTTGGGCCAATTGATGGGCTATAGAATTATGGATCCTTGGCACATGATTAATTGAAGTTACACCTCTATCTGATAATAGGTTTTGAGCTTCTTGAATGAAACTTCCCAATTCCGTGAGATCGTGATCTTGACCCTTGAGGAGCTTAACAACTGGTAGCGAATCAATCTCAACAATCAGTCTAGGAGATGGAATGGCAATCGACTTCAGGCCTTCGATCGTTGCAACCGTTTCGAGCCAACTCACTACCCAAGGACGGTTAATTTGTTGATAACCCGTCGTTACCGGAGATCCATCACTCCGACTTAGTATCCATCCGACACCTCCTCGCTTCGCGACTCACTCCATGATGCATCACAATTCAGTTTCCAAAAACCCATTGGTGTTGGAATCCATCTGTTTACTGTCGTAGAGTCGCTAGGCTGTTGGGATTGGTGTCCTAAAACTCATAGATAGTGAATGTTAAACGAATTATATACTTGATCGATAAAGTCTTTGTCGAGATTCATTCAGTAAAGTCGTTACTGAATAAGTAAATTGCATGTTAAATAACCAAAATCCAATAAACTAAGATCCCTGGCTATAGGACGAACACTTGAGCTTTATGTAGAGACATAAAAGTGGATCAGGCTCGAGTAATAGCCAAAATGGTCTATAGATAGGGTTGAGTACCTTATCTTGGGGACACTATGAGACGTGGCCCACTTTGTAGATAGTACAGACGATGTGACCCTAAATCTTCCATGTAGAGACATGCGAGTGGGGGCGTCCTATGCAATGAGTTTGCATAAGACCAAGATCGAGAAATAAGTCACTCTTGCTTTATAACGCCGTTTACTGACAAGACTGACTATTTCATGTGGTTACCTAGGTAACTTGATCTTAATCCTGAGCTAACTATGAACTCCTGTTTATTCGGACTTATCCTTAGATCTGCATGGGTGAGAGTGGTTGAGCATCCCCGACTCAATAAGCCTCCCATTTGGAACGGGTAGATAGCTGGGGACATAGTTCTGCAAGAAGGAATTCGCTCCTACTCGAATTAGGGATAATAGAGAGGTTGTTCCCTTAAATTTTGTATCCGGGGCTTGAACAAAGGGATTCCACGCTCTCATTGGCCTAAGAGGGACTCGGTTTGTTGGTTGGACCATAAACCAATTGTTCATTAGAAGATCAGTGGGACTTAAAGAACAAGAAGTACTATAGGGGTAAAACAGACATTTGACCCAGCTATAGACAAACAACTTGTGAAGGATCGACTTACTAATCATGGTTATATCAGGTGGACAGAAATATATCTATAGTGAGGGGAGTGCAACTACAGAGCTATAGTGGAGTGTCCCGGTAGTTAACGAATGTTGGTTAGCTAGGTTAATGAGATTAGCCGGTTAACCTCGAATCGTTGGAGCCCATGATCTGTAGGTCCATTAGGTCCTCCTGCTAGCTCATACGGATTATACCTTAGAACATAGTGATATGAAAGTTTGAATCGTTCAGATTCGGTTTAGGAAATTAGTGTCGATTATATACGATATTATCAACACTATTGTTTAATTATGGATTAAACTATTAATTGAGAGAGTAAAGTATTTAAATATGATTTAAATACAAAATATATGAATAGGGATTCATATTAGGTGCTTAATATTAATTTGATATATGATATTAAATTAATATTACATAATTGATTAAATTGTTTAATTAACTATTGTTTTAATTTAAAAATGATTATGAATTGTTTTTAATTAAAATTTGAGATAGAGATTTCAATCTTGAATTTATGGAAATTCATGATATGAATTTATTTGACTAATGTCATATGATTAGTTGAATAGTTCAATCAATTGATAATTTGAAAGGCAATTGAGAATTGCATTTTAAATTAAATCCAAGAGTAGAAATTAACTCTTGCATGGATGGAGATAGTGGGATTACACATCTAAATCCACTCTTGCATGGATGAAGATAGTGGAATAACACCACACACATGCATCTTTGCATGAAACCTCCATAGAACACCTAGAATCCACTAAGGTCATTCTCATCTCCACGTGTCTTGCATTGGTGAATCTAAGATGCATGAAAATCCTCTATAAGTAGGGGATTAGAAGATGAAGAAGCAAGAAATTTTGGAGTAATGTTATGCTGCCAAAATTCACTCTCAACCTCACTCTCTCAATTCTCTCTAAAAGCTTATAGTGTTCAAGCATATCCCTTCCAATCCCTATCACCATAGATTCCCACAAGTTGTTCTAAGGCCGGAGGATAGCGGGGAAGACACTAGAGGTGGTCCACATACCGTTCGTGATCAAAGGAATCAAAAGGAGTTGCTAAATCGGTCTCCAAAAGGTTGGTACAAATTATGCTCTCTGTTAACGGTATTTGGACATCATGCTTTCATTTTCTAAAATTGATGTAGTTAAGTGCATCCGATCCTAAAATTGCTTCCGCATGTGTTATATGAACACCTTCATAGTCGTTTCAGAGTTCCCCCGCCGGCCTTTGCACATGTGTGTTTCATCTTCTTTCCCAAGCTTTGTTAAGTATTTGTTAATGTTATGAAATAGTCAGTTGGTATTTGGTTGTCTGTTGTTGTGCAAAATGTCGTTTCTGTATGTCCATATTTGCCAAAAGATGATCAAGCTTCGTGTCATACTCTGTGCATCTATTGTGTCTCCTCCATCTCACTTCCAAATGCATTCACAATAGTCGGGTACTGTCCAATCCTTCCTGTCATCAACAAAAAAACTATTAGATTGGGGAAAATATCTATACCACACATGATTCCAACTTTATAAGCTGCTTATTATTGTGTTGAAAGTATCGTCGATATGCATTAATCCAAGTATAAATTAAAACATAACAAAGTAATACTTGGAGTATTCCAGGGTCGAATCCACAGGGAAGGGAAAAATAAAGATATTTAATATACTTGCCAATAAGCATTCAGTCGCATGGTGCTATGTGTAAAATTAATCAGAAGGCAGTCAAGTACAGATGAAAGAAAAGGTGAGTAGACAGAGATAAAGCTATGCTACAGAGGTGAAAGATCAACAGTTGAGAGAGGTTATCAAGGCTTTTGCTGCGGCAACCACATGCGTTGATAATTTATTTAGTAGCGCACAGTATGAATGAAATCCAAATAATACCTTAGTGATAAATAAACATGTGATTCCCTTCCGGTATTACACACGCTTTTGACGTAGAACTAACAACGTTCTATTCAATTAGTTCATGCGTTGGTGCTGTTCTCAAATTACTTGCAAGTGATTGAGTTATTCCTAAAACAATCTAAACACATTCATGAAATATCTCTCGCGACAATATTAAAACTAATACAACATAGACTACATGTAATGCGTTAACTTGCTCTACTTAGATATTTCCACATGCGTTACCTGTCATGGATTTATCATGTTACTGCCGCATCCGGCTGGCCAGGCGGGAATTAGTAATGAAAACATTATCGCATCTTAGGCAGAAAACATTAATTCTCATTCATTCAACTTAACGCATACAAAATAATGTTACCGCCGCATGGGCGCTTAGTAGGGGTGTACAAGGGTTGGGTTGGGTTGGGTTGAGGGAATTTTTTGGACCAACCCGAGAATTAAACTTCGGGTTGGTCGGGTTGTCGACCCGAATGAACCGAATGAACATGGCAACCCAACCCAACCCAACCCGTATGCTTATCCCCAACACTATAATGTAAATCTCAAGACATAAAAGTATAAAATATTTAGATTAAATAAAAAAAGAAGTTTAAAAAACATAAAATATAATATATATAAAAAAAACAACAATTTGACATTAATCAAGCTCGAACTCATGACAGGCTGCACCACAAGGGCGAACTACAACCACTATGACATACCAATTAATTGTAAAAATTGGCGGCATATATATTATATATCTTTCAGTTCGGTTCAGGTTGAACCGAGCCAAATTTCCTGAAACCCGTGAACTGAACCAAATTTTCGGTTTTTTAAAAATTTAACGCAACCCAAACCGAAAAAAATTCCAACCCAACCCACCCTTACAGTTTGGGTTGGGTAGTCCGGGTTGTTCGGGTTGTCGGGTTTTTTATACACCCCTAGCGCTTAGGCTAAGCCTTGATAAAAATAACTTAGCTCATACTACAAAGGAAAATCATAGCGCAATACAAAAAATGACGAGGTAACTGCACTGGCATTTGATATCTTCCTTCTTCCGTTCTTTTCTCTCTCCTTTCTTCGTCATCGAGCCTCTTGCCGACGCCCCCTTTTTCTTCTGACAAATGGGCGATTTTTATAGGCCAAGGATGGTGACTTCTCCAAGAAATTGACTTGCGTGCCCCAACCTTCTTTAGCCAGCTTGCAAATCAGTCACACATTAGAATGACCCTCCATCAACTGTCGACGTACTTTTTCATGCTCTGGGATTGGTGCCTGCGCTGAAAGATAACTTGGGCAAGGAAATAACTACAGAAAGCATGTGTTAGTGGATATAGATATGCGATTTCTCGCCGCATAAGGGAACACACATTTAAAGATTCAATTACCGCAATTCTCCGCTTATATGCGCTTGATTAGCGCATCTTAGATCTTTTCCAACTTGGGTTAATATAAATTTAGGAGAGAAATAACTTGCTTTTTGCAAGTTATCAACACACCTTTGATAGCTTTGCAATCCCAGAATAGGTGAGCAGTTGATTCCGGCTTGACCCTGCATAGAAAGCAAATAGGATTAATGTCCATTCCACGATTAACCAAGTTTGATATAGTATGAAAGATATCATTATAGAGCTTCCATCCACAAATTTTTATTTTGGATGGTATTTTAGTTTGCCAGAAGCATTTCCACATCCTTTCTTTTTGCTAATGGTTTGATCCAGAATCTTCACGACAGTCCTGAAGATATACGCCCAACCTATACGCACTTCTAACTGAGAATAGCCCTTTTGAATCGAAATTCCAAATAACCTCATCCATTCGTTGGGTAGAATGTATCAGAATATTTAGAATAACATTTGCATCCTCTTCCAGAAAAGAAGCTCGTATAAGAGATTCATTCCACTTGTCATCTAGTTGTATAAGTTATGCTACAGTGAAACATTGAATGTTTGGGGAAGAAAAAATTGGTTTGCAAGATCCTTCCCTTGAAATCCAAGGATCCTTCGCAACTTCCACACTTAAACCATTCCCAATGCGCCATCTATAACCTTCCTTAAAAAGCTCTCAACCCCAAATAATACTTCGCCATACGAATGATGGGTTATGGCCTAGCTCCGCTTTCAAGAAATGACCAATTTTGAAATATTTTCCTCGAAACACTCTTGCAACCAAGCTGTCAGGGTGACGGATAAACCTCCAACTTTGTTTCGCTAACATGGCCTGATTAAACATAGTTAAATCCCTGAACCCCATACCACCCATAGCCTTATTTTTGCACATTCTTTTCCAACTTCTCCAGTGGATTTTCTTCCCTGCCTCCATAGATCCCCACCAGAACCTGGCACAAAGAGAATTAAGATCATTACATAAAGACATAGGAAATTTAAAGCAGCTCATTGCATAATTAGGGATAGCTTGAGCCACAACTTTAATTAGCGTTTCCCTTCATGCTGTCGAAAAGAATTTCCCTTTCCATCCTTGTAGAGCCCTCAAGACCCGATCTTTTATATGGTTAAAGATCTCCTTCTTGCTTCGTGCATTTTGTGAAGGTAAGCCTAGATATTGACCTAAACTCTCCGTGTGCTGGGCCTGTAGGATATCCTTGACCTCTTTTATCGTACCAACTCTAGTGTTTGGGCTAACCATGAAGTTTGACTTATCAAAATTAATCGTCTGGCCCGACGCCTTCGCATATGTATCTAAGATGTATTGAATGACCCTACAATCTTTATCAGAGGCTTTGAAAAAAAAGAAGACTGTCATCAGCATAAAACAAATGAGTTAGAATAGGGCAATGCTTTGTGATACTCAAACCTGCCAACTCCTTTTTAGCCTCTGATTTGTTTAGAAGGCAGGATAAACCTTCAGCACAAATCAGGAACAAATAAGAAGATAGGGGATCTCCTTGACGAAGACCACGAGTTGGAGTGAATTCAGATCTCGGAGATCCATTTAAAAGAACACGAAAGTTAACCGATTCCACCCAAGCCATAATAAGATTAATCCATCGTGACAAAATCCCATTTTTTCCATAACCTTTTGGAGAAGGATCCATTCCACTCAGTCATAGGCTTTGCTCATGTCCAATTTCAAAGCAACCATTCCATTTTTCCCTTGTCTTCTGCTTCGAACTGCATGGATACACTCAACTCCAAGAATAGCATTATCTGTGATAAGTCTCCCAGGGACAAAAGCAGATTGACTAGGAGATATAATCTGGTGAAGGACTGTCTTCAGTCTATTTGCCAACGCCTTAGCAATAACCTTATAAAGCACTGAACATAAGCTAATGGGTCGAAAGTCCTTCATGGTCTTAGGGTCCTTCACTTTTGGAATCAGAGCAAGATAAGTCTTATTAACATGATCCAACCTAGCATTTCCGTTAAGAAAACTTAGGCAAAAATCCCCTACATCCATCCCAACTATATCCCAAAATTTCTGATAAAAGATAGCTTGCACTCCGTCCGATCCAGGAGCTTTCGTTGGGTGCATACTCTTTATAACTGCATAAATCTCCTCTCTAGTAAATACCTCCGTGAGGTTCCTATTCTGTTTAGCTGAAATGTGAGTAGAAATAACTTCTAGAATTTTATCAATTGCTTCTAGCTCTGAGGACGAGGACTGAAAAAGGTTTTGGAAATAAGAGTTTGCTACTTTTTCCATTTGCTCATTCTCCTCTGTCCACTCCCCTTCGTCATTATAAAGCCATGTGACTTTATTAGTCTTTTTCCGCATTCTGGCTTTCATATGAAACCACTTTGTATTACTATCGCTCCACTGCAACCAATCTTCTCGAGCACGTTGCTTCCAATAAATCTCATTGTCTTCCAGAAGCTCTTCTAATTCACTTTTTTTTGCTTAGCTCGATCATGCTATGCTCACCATTACTAGTGAGAAGGTTTTGTATCTCCCTTTCTTTCCTAGCAATGACCCCTTTAATGGATCCTCCGTATTTCTCTTTGCTTCATTGACATAAGTGAGACAAACATTCCTTAATCAACTCATTAATATCTCTACTATTATGTCTTCTAGAATTTTGCCATACTTGTTCTACAATCTCTCTACATTCCTCATACTTCGTCCAACCTTCCTCGAACCTTCTAACCCGAGTCTTGACTAAACTCCTATGATCCGGAGCCTCTTCCTTCCATTCTGCCAGGAGAGGCCTATGATCAGAGGCAATAAAAGCTAAATGATGCACTTTAATCACACTGCACCTCTCTTGCATCTCTGGAGTTATCAGAAACCTATCTAGACGTTCCCATATAAGGTCACTATCAAAATGCCTGTTACACCAGGTGAATGTTGGCCCGATGAATCCTATGTCTAAAAGCCCACAACTATCAATAACCTCTCTGAACTCCTGTATGGCAGTCTCTGATCTAGGTAAACCGCCATTTTTCTCATATTGGCTTAGAATCTCATTGAAATCTCCACCTATGATCTATGGGAGTTCCGATTGGTCTCGAAGCCTTTTCAAAAGGGTCCAAGTTTCATGACGCAAACCTCTATTTGGATTACCGTAAATTCCAGTATACCTCCACATCCAGTCCTTCTCTTTAACTAGCATGTCAATATGCCCCTTAGAGTAAGAACGAATACTTACATCCATATCATTTTACCAAAGAAGTAACAAGCCACCACTTTAACCAATACTGGGAACAACGAGTCCACTATCAAATCCCAACTGTCTTTTAACTGTATCACATCCATATCCTTGAGATCTGGTTTCCATTAAGAAAACCAAATGGGGATGATGACTATGAATTAAATGACGTAGCGCTCTTAATGTCCTGGGGTTCCCCATCCCCTGGACATTCCAGCTTAAGATTTTCATTGTGTCAGGCGGGGCTATTCAACAACCTCCACCGATCGTGCAATAGAGATGTTTTCTGGGTCCACCATTCTTTTCTTATTACTATTTTCCTCATCAGCCTCTGCTCTGTGTTTACTTCCAGCTAATGGATATGTGGCAATAATTTTTTCCTCTCGACGGGTCGCATTTTCTATACCTCTAGCAAGTCTATTCCACGCTTTACCTTTATCTTTTCCTTTACTCACTTTCTGCGGATCTAATTTAAGGCCTAGTGTCAACACCTTTTCCATTGAATTATCTTGCTGGGCTGGAGTTTTATTTCCCAAATTTGGCTCAACCCAATTTTGGTCCAGATCCATTAAAGTACGACCTTGATTATTACCGTTGGGACATTTAGAATCTGAAGCACCGTTAGAAAAATTTAGTTTTGGAATTCCAGATTTTTCTCCCTCTATTCAGTCGATTTTCCTTTAATTGCCTTGTTTTCCATTAATGATGCTTCTGCTGTTTTTTCCAAATTTGAGGATTCACCCGTTATCTTTGCCGGAGTAGGCCTATTCTGATGGTCGGAGTTGCCCGTCGCCGGCGGAGATTGTTCATCCACCAGAGTCTCCATCCTCACCAATGGAGCTGTTGGAATAGTCTCATTGGCCTCCTCCACCTCATCATCTGATACCTCATTCCTCCACCTACCCGTACCGCCAAAACCAGTTCGACCTCTTCCCCTACCTTGTCCAAAGATTGGGGGGAAATTGGATCATAACTCTTAAATTTAACCAGTTCACGTAACCAAGGACCATACAAGAGTTCCTCCTCAATTGTGTCGCTATACGTATCACATTCTTTTATTGTATGACCCAAATGACCACATCCGTAGCAGAAATTCAGAAGCTTTTCATAGGTGATAGCGATCCATCTTTCTCCACCGGTTCCTCTAGATTTCATAAAAATACCCCGCTTTAACGGTCTGTGAACATCAATTCTAATTTTAATCCTTAAGGAGCTGCTCCACTTTGGATATGTTTCATCTTTGATATCCACTTGTTCGACCTCTCCCTGAAGGCTTCCTATCTCCGTTGCCGAGGACCTGGGAAAACAAGCATAAGGCAATTTGTGAAAATGAATCCAAAAAGAAACAAATTTAAAATCCATTTCTTCCGCATAACAGTCTCCTTTAGGCTCTTCAAAAAGCAGAAGCGATTTTTCGTAGAACCAAGGTCCTAGTTCCAAGATCCGTCCTTTGACTCTGGCATTTCTGAATTTACATAAGAACACATTGAACCCCACGTTGACAATAATATTTTTCCCCGTGTAAATTTTGCACAGGATTGAGTTGACCAATTGTGATTCAGAACGTGTAATTTTGCCTTCTCGAAGTTGGAACACACTAGCTCTTTCCTCCTCCTTAACTTTCAACTCTACAAGCTGCCTTGATAACATCTCCTCCTCTGTTGAATCAGCCATCTAGATTGCAAAGAAACTTTCCAGCTGACAAAACCAGAAGAAGAAAAAAAAGAATAGAAAAGAAAAAAGAGAATAGAATAGAAAAAGCAGACCAAGCTGCTCCGATCAGCACGTTCGTTGCCCTTTTTCCACTGTTTTCCTAGACAGAAAAATGAAGAACCGATGGAATTTACATTAATTGATGAATTAATTAATTGTTTAACTTAATTTAATTTGATTAAATTAAATTAATTGAATTAAAACTATAGGTTATGTAAGGGATATTCATTTAAATATGCTTTAAATGAATGAATTAAATTTGATTTAATCAATTATTCATTTAATTTATTATATATAATAATTATATATATTTAAATTTTATTTTATTTTAAATTTAAATTAAGTCTGTTGTTGCAACTGATGGGTGTATGTGGATGATTCCATGGTTTGCACTCTTTCCTAAACTGACTCCTACGATAGGGAAGGGGGGTTTCTTCTGGCATATAATAGGAAAAATACAAAAGAGTTATGTTACTCTCTCTCTCAGTCTCTCACCGTGGCAAAAATTCCCTCTAGAGAAATTCTCCAAGAATTTTTCCTAATCCCAAAAAGGATCCCACTATCCTCCTTGCCCCAATCCCTAGAGATATTTTGGTGATTCTCATGGTGGTGGCCCTGGTGAATTGAAGAGAAGAGTTGGTGAGATCTTCCAAATTGGAGAATTGGTGAAGCATTCATAGTCTACTACGAGAGTATGTTTTTTAAATCCTTTTCTCTTCTTTGTTGTATATTTATGATTAGATCCTAATTTATTTTGAAAAGCATGCTTAATCCTAGTTGTTGCAGTAGAATAATGTATAATTGTTTACTGTAAATTTTGCCCAACGTATCGGTATTTTAATTCGTAGTTAAATCTGAGTAAGGTCTCTGATTATCTTCCGTTGCGTTTGAGATTTTAACCCAACAATTGGTATCAGAGCCAACTCATATTTTTAATTATGGATTAAAACTTGCGTTGGTTTTAGGTGGGATTATCTGCATTATGAATGTATGATTTGCTATGAATTGTTTTGGTTATTTGGCCTTCGATTTACAAATTTTGTGTGATTCGATCATGTACGGGCTCCTGTGTTTTTGGGCATTAATTTGTAAATCGAGTCTCTGTAAGTCCGAGTCTAGTTTAGGATCAAGATCGGGACCAAACTTGACCAAAAATTGTGAAAAATAGAGGTTGGAATCGTGAAAACAGTGGTTGGATTCAGAAAAAAGAAAAACTGTGCAGCGCTGACATCAGCATCACGTATGAGACGAAATAGCTAACGTCAGCCCTACGATCAGGCGCGGTTCACGTGCGGTTCATCAATGGTTTGATCAGATCGTTGATTGGTTCAAGAAGTTGACTTAGTTCAGTGATTTTTTGGTCCGGTTCGGGTGGTTTCTACCTGGTTTGAGTGGTTTTGTGCCGGTTCGAGCAGTTTTGGGTTGGTTCGAGTGTTTATGGTTCGATTCTGGAGCGGCTGAAGGCCTTTTAGGATATAATTTTGCTTTATTAAAGTAATTTAAGCTATATTTTATCCTAGGGGCCAAATTAATCGGTTCATATGCTATTTAAATACTTTATGGATGTCATTTAGATGTAATCCCACCTTAGGTTAAGCAATGGTCTAGTGTGATTACAAGCCACACATCCCTTAAATCATCCCTGAAACTAAGAGAAGTTATTCATACCGGCTGGCCAGGCGGACACAAAATAAGATTAAGCACAACAAGTAATCAAGATGCTCAAAATCAATACTAATTGCTAGATTATTAAGAACGACAATTACATAATCCTAACCAACACCTAAAGTAAATTAGTTCATGGAATGGAAAATAACACAAGCTAGAATATGTTCACGTGCATCCATAACTACAAACTTTTACAAGAAAAGATAAATTCCCTTGAAGAAATCCGTAGTTGATGGTCTTCTTGAGTCTCCAATTGTTCTTCCTTTATTCGGCTTCCAAAGATGGAAAGTGAGCCTCCAATTCGAAATTATTTGACTTGAGGCAGCTACTTCCTTTTATAGAGTGGAGTCAACCCTAATTAGGTCAAAGATTACAAGTGGAAGGCTCTCCAAGCTTCCTAGAACCGAGATTGCTTTAGAAAACGCCACTTCATTAATGAATCACGTGCAGCTCACGTGGCCAGTTTTGCTCCTAGCTTTGCTGGATCATGGAATTTGCTCCCTCAAGTCGCTCAACATTAATTTCTCTGCAAAAGAACTTCCAAAGCACCCATACTTCTAAATAGGGTAAAACATATAACATTCATCTAATAATACACCTATTTGGCACAAATAACACAAAAATCACTATAGAAATAAGACCTAAATAACTCCCTTTTGGAGAGTTATCAACTAGTTAGGTTTCTATTTCACTAGGATGACCTAAGCAACTTAGTCTCAATCCTGAGTGTATTATGAACTCCTATTCACAAGGGATTGTCCTTTGATTTGTATGGGTGAGAGTAGTCAAATCGCTGACTCAATAAGCCTACCATTTTGGAGACAAGGAAGAGTTGGTGGTTGGAAACATAATCACACAAGATGAATTTACTCATTCCCGACTTCAAGGTAAGTAGATGAATGTTTCCTTAAGTGGTGTCTCCAGGTCTTAAACAAAGGGCCCTACCCTCTCACTAGCATGAGAGGGGTTTCTATTTATTAGTTGGACCATAAACAGGTTGTTCATTAGAGGAGCATTGGTACTTAAGAACATAAAGGTAACCCCAGGGTAAAACGGTAATTTGACCCAATTGATGTTATGAACGCTCGTGAAGGACTAACTTGCTGTTATTGGTCTATATCTGTGGACCCAAAAATATTCTACAGTGAGAAGAGTGCAGCTGTGGGTCTACGGTGGAGTGTACCCATAGTTAACGAATATTGATTAATTTGGTTAATGAATTTAGCCGATTAATCTCATATCGTTGGAGCTTCTGATCTGTAGGTCCATTAGGTCCCACTAGTAGCTCGTAAAGGGTAATTGAGAAAATTAAGTCTTGATTGTAAATTGAAGTGTTCAAATTTAATAAGGGAAATAATATAATTTTGGATGTGATTCAATATTAATTTTAATATGAATTGGATTCATATTAAAACTATAGGTTATGTGGGAGATGTTCATTTAAATATGATTTAAATGAAATCATTCAATTTGATTTAATTGGTTATTTAATTAATTAATTAAATAAATCTCTATCCTATTACAACTGGGAAAAGTAATTATTTGTTATTAATTAATTAAATATATCCCTAACCTATTATGAATAGGAAAAAGGGATATGACATTCTATATAAACCATAGAATGCCTCCCAGTTGATACACTCACTTCACTCAATTCTTCCTAAAATCAAGAAGAAGGTTCCCACTGCCTTGCCTTAAATTCCCTAGAGAATACCAATGTTTCCCTGTGGTAGTGTTCCAAGTTGTTCATGATTTTTTCTCAAGTAGTTGGTGAAATTAATCTGAGTCGTCAACAAGAGTAAGTAACTTGTTACTCTATGTAAATTAGAATTAGATTTTATAGTTTTTCAGCATGCTTAATCTAGATATATAATAGATTATGAATGTACGTATGTTGCTAGTGCATTGGTATTTCATGATTCTAAATTAAATGCGAATTGTTCCTGAACCACTTCCGCTGTGTCGGGACCTCCATCCCTACATATAGGCAGTGTGCTGATGGGATTCTTAGAAGATGTGTTGCTGAGAATGAAATTTTGTCCATATTGATTCATTGTCATTCATCCCCTTATGGTGGCCAGTTTGGTGGACAAAGAACTGCTGCAAAAGTGTTCCAATCAGGTTTCTATTGGCCTACGGTGTTCAAAGATGCCCACTTGTTTAGCAAGGTTTGTGATAAATGCCAGAGAAAAGGGAATATAAACCAAAGAGATGTATGGTGATTGGATTTCATGGGACGCTTTCCACCTTCATTTGGAAACTTATACATATTGCTTGTTGTAGATTATGTATCCAAATGGGTTGAGGCCATTGCTTGCCCACTAAATGATGCCAAGACAGTATTGAAGTTTCTCCACAAACATATTTTCACTTGTTTTGGGACACCAAGAGCCTTAATCAGTGATGAAGGGACTCACTTTGTGAACGAGTTGTTGGACAACTTACTGGCCAAGTACAATGTAAAGCATAGAATATCTACTCCATATCACCCTCAAGCTAATGGGCAAGCTGAAATCTCCAATAGGGAGATTAAGGGGATTCTAGAAAAGGTGGTAAGTCCAAGCAGGAAAGATTGGTCAATAAGGCTAGATGATGCACTTTGGGCATACAAAACAACTTATAAAACACCATTGGGAATGTCTCCTTAGAGATTAGTTTTTGAGAAAACTTGTCACCTACCAATTGAATTAGAACATAAAGCTTTTTGGGCTCTTAAGAAGCTTAACTTTGATGGTAAGGCAGCTGGGGAGCTAAGGAAACTTAGCTTGTGGAGCTTGATGAATTGAGGCACTCATCATATGAGAATGCAAGAATTTATAACGAGAAAACTATGGTTTGGCATGACAAAAAAGTAATTCCCAAAAATTTTGAAAAAGGGTGCCGGTGTTATTGTTCAACTCTAGACTTAAGCTTTTTCCTGGAAAACTTAAGTCTAGATGGTTTGGCTCTTTCACTGTTTTAGAAGTTTTTAATTATGGAGTTGTTTTGTTGAAGGATGAGAATGATGGAAGAGAATTCAAGGTCAACGGGCAAAGGCTAAGGGTGTGTTTGGTTTAACTTTTCAAGTGTTTAATTTTGAAAAAAAAATCATTTTGAAAAAATTTATAATGTTTGGCAACCATTAAGAATGACTTATTAGAAAATGAGATTGATAAATAAACCATTTTGAGAGAAACACTTGAAACCAACTTTTTTAAAAGACTTTTTAAGTATACAATAGCTTGTGTATAAAAAACACTTGTGAGGAAGTGTAACCAAACATATGAGTGTTTAAATTCTAAACAATTTTTATACAAAATGTTTTTTAAAAAATGCATTCTTGAAAAACATTTAAATTGGAATGTATTCCAAACGGACCCTAAATCACTATTGGGGAGATGAATTCCAAAGGTGCTATGCCTCTTGCAAATTGTTGGAAAGTTGAGATTGAAAAAAAAAAAGGGAGCAGTGTGCTTTAAGAGTCAAATTTGTTTTTAGTCCCTGAAGAAGTTGTGAAGGAAGGTTTAAAATTCAAGTATTCTTGTTTTTAGCAGTTAGTATGCTTTAAATTATTTGTATTGATTAATTGTTCTAATTGATTTCAGTAGCTTTTGTTTTTTTTTAGAATATAGCAGAAAAATTAATTCCATCCTCGGTGGAATAGCTGGAGTGAGGCAATGGGATTTGAGAAGAGGGGAATTATTATTTTGATGGGAACTTGCATCAGAATTGCTAGTATACATGTAGGAAAGCTGCAGCAATTTAAAGCAAATCTGCCAGAATTAAAAAAAAAAAAAAAATCAATTCGCTGGAGGCAGATTTTAGTGGCAGCTGGATAATTTTCCCAATTCGTGATTCACCTCTCAACAACCAAATCTAATACTTTAATGTGGTTTCTTGCCCAAAAGTCTTTAAATTGCAAGGGTTAGCAAGCTTTGGCATGCAAGAAGAGATTTAAGCTCTAGCTCTTTACGTTTTTGGTTCTTTCAGCATCCTAAAAGCTCTCCTTGTTTTGCTTGCTTAATATTTTCTTCTAGCTAATGGGCCTCGTTCAATCTCAAAGAAGCTATTTAGGCCAAAGGTGGTTGAATCTTTAACTCTCAAAGTGATGGTTCAAGATGAGGCTGCTGCTATCCAAAAAATTGGAAGGGGAAAAGGAAAGAAAGTGCTTCTGCACAGCAAGGATCCTAAAGGAGAATGTCAAGATGAATTCAGTGTCGTTCAGCCAGCTTCTCCCTCACCAAAGAATGTTGAAAGTTAATTAAGTGCATGAGTTATACAAGTTATTAGTAATTTAATGAGTAAGTTTTGTAATTTTAATTTGTTGGGGGTTAAGTATATTCATGCATGGAAGTTCTATGTTCATGAAGTTAAGATGGGATGGGAGTTTTTAGTTCTAGACTTTTCCATGTAATTCTATAAATAAGATAGCTTTAGGATGTGTTGATGCAAGTGTGTGGAGAAGAAAACACAAGAAGAGTTAGAGAGAAAAAGTGTGAACCAAGTTTGTAGCTTTCTAGAAGAGTTTTTGTTCAATACAAGTGATTTTGTTTCTTCTCAAATACTTCTTATTTGATTCTAATTTGTGAGTGTCCATCACACTCTTCCAACAAAGAAGAGTTCCAAAAAGAAGGGAAAGGAGCCAATGCTGGCAGTTCGGGAAGAGCCAAAGAAGTTCATAAATGTAACTGCTAAGGCTCGTTTTTAGGAGTTGCAGAAAAGAGAGTTGCTACCTGAGAGAGGATTTGATTCGGATTTGGAAAAATTGCCACATTTTCTTGTCGCTATTATCACAAACCACAGTTGGGAAAACCTATGTAAGAAGCCAGAACCCGCTATTGTCAAGGAATTTTATGCAAACTTCCAAGACAATAGAATGTGACAGACTCAAGTCAGAGGAAAAATAGTTCAATGGAGCCCGCAGGTGATCAACAAATTTTATAATTTGCCAGACTTCCCTCTTGCCATTTTCAAGTCCATGGAGATAGCACCATCCAATGAACAACTTCAATCTACTTTATTAACTTGTGGGGTGGACTGAGCCAGCTGAAAAATGTTAAAAAGCCAGCTGAAAAATGTTAAAAAATGGGAATAGAACAGTGCTAGCCGCATACATAGCTCCTGAGGCAAATGTCTGGTTATGGTTTGTGAGGAATAGACTTCTCCCCCACCACTCATGACACCACTCTATCTAAGGAAAGAGTCCTTCTGATATTCTCCATTTTGAGAATTTTGAGGCCAGAGAAATTGCAGCCTGTGCAAGAAAGAAGACTGGAAGATTATTCTTCCCCAACCTAATTGCAGCTCTGTGCATTAAGGCCAACGTGGAGATAGCAAGTGATGATGATATTCTGATGGACAAAGGACCAATTGACACTGCCTCTTCACCAGACTTGTAGGGGAAAAGAAGGGAAGGAAAAGCTCAAATATTGTTTGTGGAATTGAGGAAATACTCAAGCAGCAGAGGAAATTGATACACCACATGGAACATAATGAAGTTCAACAAAGGATGTACTGGGAATATGCTCCCAAGAGAGATGTTGCTATGGAAAAGACCTTTGAGTTTGGATTTGAGAAGCTGTCTCAACCTTTTCCACAATTTCCTGGAGGTGTTTTCAGTCCTTGGTGTCCTCCTTCCTCAAGTGATGATGAAGATAATGTTGCTGAAGGCCACGAAGACTGAAGAAGAAAAGAAAAGAGGGAGTCTTGTTGTTTGAACTTTGTTGTTGTTGTTTTTCTTTTCTGTTTTTTGCTGTGTTGAAGTTGTTGTTTAAGTTTGCTAATGGTTATCTCATGTTTCTGTTTGCTTCCTCTAGTTGTTGCTTTTGAAGAAAAATGTGTAGGAAGGAAGTTCTAAAGATGTGCATATATTAATGTTCAAATCAATTGAATGCATATCAAAGTTAGAAAATGTTATGGTGTGCTTGCTGGTATGATTGAGCTTATCTTTTATGGACATGTTGGAATCAGTGGAATGGTATGAATATGCAGCTAGACATTAGTCACGTTTTGTCTTTTTGCAATTCGTTTGCTGCTTAAATTGCAAAGCTTGCTTGAATTGCTAGAAATAGTCATCTGGTGCTCATGCAATTATTCTGCTAAACGTTGAGTTGGTGAGTCTGAGCTTGTGTACAAACTATTTTTGCTTGTGTTCAGCTTGCAATATATGGAGTAGTAGCCTATATGTAGTACATAGCTGTTCTTTTGTGTATAGTTGCCCCTTTCTAAATGTCGCAGCAGTAGCTGTGCTTGGCAAAAATCTGTTTGTATTAAAAAAAAAACATAGTGTTCTGTGCATTGAATCCTAAAAGCTTAGCCTAATTGCTTAGTTAGAATATCCTTTTGTGCTTTTAAGTTTTAAGTCCTTAGGTAGCTGGTAAGCTTCCTAATTTTCTTTCTTCGCTTAGCTTAAATCTTAGGAAAACTTGCTTCTAGTCCTTTTGCCCAAACCTCATTATTTCTCAAAGCAATAAGCCTTAGCTTCTTTAGAAAATAAGTTAGGGGTCCAAATGCAGCTTAAGGAACATTCCTCTTTTTCTTAGATTTATGAGTGTATTTGACCCAAAACAAGAAAAAAATGTCTTAAAATCATTGATTTTGTAAATATTGATAAATTAGTGTAGATAGAGTCATTTTTAGTAAGAAAAGTGTTTAATTTAATGGTTTTGTACAAAATTCAGAAAATGACTTAGATGCGTTCGGTTTGCGCTCACATTTGAAGAAGAAAGATGGAAAAGGCTAAGTGTAGAGCAATCAGAAATTAGAATTGTGCAAAGACATGCGGCTGAAAATCTCCTAGATGACAAATGAAGAAATGCATCAAGGATGCAAACACAACTGGACCTCATCGACAAAATCTTCCAAAATCTCAGATTTGATACATTCTCCAAAGATTTTCTAGCAAATCTCCTCAGATCAAGAGATCACATTCGAAAATGGTTTCTTACACTTATCTCCGTAGCAAACCCTACCTTTGAAGGTCTATAAAAGGCGGCTCAAGCTTCACAAATAACAACTTTGGAGATCTTAGGATAGCTACTCTGTCAATCACTCCATTCGAAAGAAGAAGAGTGAAAGTGTTTTTCCACTTCTTGAGAAAGGTTGAGCAAACAAGATATAGAGGAATGAGTTAGGTTTTCTATTGTTTTCTTGTATTTTCCATTCCATATAATAGTTTTGTTTATGTTCTTGTATTTCATTCTTTATTTCTAGCAAGTGTATTATTTTATGTAGCACGTTATTGTATTATTTCATTTACTCAAGTTTTTTTTAGTTCAATAATATTTGGGGGTGGGGGATCGATCCTTTGACCTCTTGGTCGATGGTACATGCCAATTACCACTGAACTATGCTCACTTTGACTTTACTTTCGTGTTTTGTTCTTTCTCTTCATCATGAACTAAACTTCTACTTGGGGATTCAAAGTATGTGGATACTCTATGTGGGAGAAAAGCCACACCTTTTACAAAAGTAACCTTGCTCATAGTTAGTATCATTTGCTTTTGTTGAGTTTAAGTTTCATTGTTAACTTTGAAGGAATGAAAATCCTAGCGGAAGCCAATTGAACCGTCTCGTAATTTAATTCCATTCTAAAAGAACCAGTACATTGGCAAATAAACAGTAAATTAACAGAACCATTCTCTAAAATTTACTAATTTATGTTAAGCATGCTTTAATTGTTGTAAAAAATCTACCATAAGAGATTAGAACAACTTACTTGTTGTAGACGACTCAGAAATTTACAGCAAAGATACTCCCCGTACAGTAAGGTCACGATCACAACAACCTGGGACCAAAGAACAGGACACCACTAGTGAGATTACCTCCCTATACCTCTGAGTATTTGAGGTATTGGTTGTGGGACCAATCCTTATTGAAATTGGGAATGATTTTTCACTTAGAATGGTAGTGAAATTTTGGGAGAGATCTTGAGAGAATGTCCTAGAGAATTTTATGATATGTGTTGCAAAAAATGCAGAAGAACTATATTCAGTAACTCCCCAGACGTGAACTTTAGGTAGGTGGAGAGAGACCAAACGTGGGATGAATCCACGATATCTTAACTCCCAGCAACGTCTGGTAGTTAATTTTTATTTATTTAATTTAATTAATATTAATTAAATATAATTAATTAAATCTAATTTAATTAATCTATTCATTTAAATCATATTTAAATGAACATCTCTCATAACCTATAATTTTAATTTAATTAAGGGAAAAAACACTTTTGGTCCCTGAGGTTTGGGTTAGGTTTCATTTTGGTCCCCTAACCCAAACCTCAGGGACCAAAAGTGTTTTTTCCCTTTAATATTGTTTCATATTGTTTCCCTTAGTAAATTGAACACTTTTCAATTTACATTTATTACTTAGTTGCCTCAAATTACTTTATGAGCTACCAGTGGGACCTAATAGACCTACAGATCAGAAGCTCCAACGATGTGAGATTAATTGGTCAAACTCATTAACCAAATTAATCAATATTTGTTAACTGTGTGTACATTCCACTATAGACTCACAGTTGCACTCTTCTCACTGCAGACATATTTTCTGTGTCCACGGATATAGACCAATAACGACTAGTTAGTCCTTCACGAGTGTCCATAACACCAGCTGGGTCAAATTGTCGTTTTACCCCTGGGTTACTTCTATTTCCTTAAGTACCATTTCTCCTCTAATGAACAACCTGTTTGTGGTCCAACCATCAAACAGAAAACCCTCTCGTGCCATTGAGAGGGTAGGGCCCTTTGTTCAAGACTCGGAGTCACCACTTTAGGGAACACTCATCTGCTTCCCTAAAGTCGGGAAGGAGTGAATTCCATCTTGTACGATTATGTTCCCCGCTCCCCACTCGGTCTTGTCCCCAAAATGGTAGGCTTATTGAGTCGGCGTATTGACCACTCTCACCCATACAAATCAAAGGACAATCCCTCATGAAGAGGAGTCCATAATCAACTCAAGATTAAGACCAAGTTGTCTAGGTCGTCCTAGTGAAATAGAAAACCAACTTAGTTAACGGTGTTATAACTTGATATGAATTCTACCAATAAAGAATTCCAATAGAGTTGAAGGTATTGATTTCAGTTACTTTATGCGTTCCATCTTGAAGCTCTTCTACACATAAAGTAACTGAAATCAATACCTTCAACTCTATTGGAATTCTTTATTGGTAGAATTCATATCATAACCAGTGGTTACTATTTTGCGGTCCGGTCTTATGCAAACTCATTGCATAGGATACCCCCACTCGCATGTCTCCTACACGAACGCGTTGGATCATAGCGTTTGTATCAAATACAAAGTGGGTCGTATCCATAGTGTCACCAGGATAATGCACCTAGTCTTATCCCTATACAATAGACCCTTTAGGCTGTTTCTTGAACAATGATCCCCATATGTCGCTACAAATAGTTCAAGACTCATATTACAACCTAGGATGTCTAGTTTATTGGATTAGGGTTATTTTAGGCAAAGACAAATATAAAATAACTAATAACATTTAATGAAAAAATATATCAATATTATTTCATTAATATCCGATCAACGGTTACATTCACTATCTACGAGTTTTAGGGCATAAAACCCAACACACGGATATTGACTAATAATAGCAAGTCAGTCCTTCACGAGTGTTCGTAACACCAGGTGAGTCAAATTACCGTTTTACCCTGTGTTACCTCTACATCCTTAAGTCTCAGTGCTCCTCTAATGAACAACCTGTTTGAGGTCCAACCAACAAACAAAAATCCATCTCGTGCCATAAAGAGGGTAGGACCCTTTGTTCAAGATCTGGAGACACCACTTAAGAGAACACTCATCTACTTACCCTAAAGTCGGGAAGGAGTGAATTCCTTCTTGTGTGATTATGTTCCTAACTCCCCACTCAGTCTTGTCCCCAAAATGGTAGGCTTATTGAGTTGGCATGCAGACCACTCTCACCCATACAAATCAAAGGACAATCCCTCGTGAACATGAGTCTATAACACACTCAGGATTGAGACTAAGTTGCCTAGGGCATCCTAGTGAAATTGAAACCTAACTAGTCAACGATGTTACAGCTAGTGGTTACTATTTCGTGGTCTGGTCTTATGCAAACTCATTGCATAGGATACCCCCACTAGCATGTCCCTTACACGAACACGTTGGATCATTGTGTTTGTATCAAAATATAAAGCGGGTCGTATCCATAGTGTCACTAGGATAAGGTACCCAACCTTATCCCTATACTATAGACCCTTTAGGCTGTAACTTGAATAGTGATCCCCGTATGTCCCCACATACAGTTCAAGTCTCATAGTAACAACTTAGGATGTTTAGTTGATTGGATTAGGGTTATTTAGGCAAGACATACACAATACAAACAATAATAAGTGAATAATACATCAAATGTCATTTTATTAATGTTCGGTCAAATGTTACATTTACTATCCACGAGTTTTAGGGCATAAAACCCAACACATGTCACCTACATGAACGCGTTAGATCATTGCGTTTGTATCAAATACAAAGTGGTATGTATCCATAGTGTCACCAAGATAAGGTACCCAACCTTATCCTTATACTATAGACCCTTTAGGTTGTTTCTTGAACATTGATCCTCATATGTCCCCACATATAGTTCAAGACACATAGTACAACCTAGGATGTTAGTTTATTGGATTTATGATTATTAAAGCAAGAATAATAAACAAAATTCAATAACCTTTGTTGAATAACCTCGATAACACTTTACTGATAGTAATCAAATTGTTTACATTTACTATCTAAGAGTTTTATGGCATAAAACCTAACAAACTTAAACTAATTAATTAAGTTAGCTGACGGAACAACTTGTCGAAGGTCGTGTCAAATAAATTTATAATCCTCGACCTCTAAAGCTAACTTGTAGCAGTAGTGGCCGGGATCGATCACAGGGAGTCTATGCAAACAAATCTTTATTTCCTTAATTGTTTTAAGTAACCAAAAAGGGGGGTTTTTATATTTGGAGGGAAAATAGTTATGGAAAGCAAACTAATTATGGAAAATATTAAAATAGGAAAGTAAAATAATCAAGTAAAAGGAAAGAAATCAATACCTCAAAGATCATGTATCCGGGATTGTCATGGTAAGTTCAATTCAATTAAATCATTAATCTCACTAATTAGTCAAAACAAGGTTAAGTTCGGTGTACTCCGACAACAAACCGAGAGCCATGATCCTACTATCACAAACATGCAAACGCTTAGTTTGAGTCTAGTTTAAATTAATTAATTGGCCGATTAACTAATCTAAACCGCAATGAGATCTAGTCGAATTAATTCACATGCAACGGGCAACAAACCACAATTATAATTGATTAAATCATTTAGTTATAGGGACGCATGAGTAATATCAAAACATTAGCCTATTTGCTACTTAGATTTAGCAAGTAAATTTAGAGAGGGCGCGGTCAAGGTTCTCAATCTTTCCTACCACAATCTAAACTTATAAACAAAGAACTAAAATCACATGAACATGCTTTGAGAATTCAAACAAGAGATTTCATTAAAAGAAATTGAACTTACACTTTGACGCCTCGATTTCATGAATGAAGAGTCTAGCTGCTCATGGAATAAGAAAAAGCTTGAATCTTCATGGAATACATCATGGAAAGAAAGAAAAACTAAAACTAAGAAGAATGGTGGAGAAAGGGGAGAGGATGGACTACAATGTTGTAGTGATTTGTGAATTGAGGGATGATTCTAAACCTACACCAAAGGTCTCTATTTATAGGAGTTCTTGGTCTTCAAATCGTGGTAGCTTGGTGCTGAAGAAGGCCTCAAAATTAGAAAATTCATGGAGCTAAATTAGGAAAACTTTAATTCTGGAAAATTGACAGCGTCGAGACGCTCAGCGTCGCGACGCTGTCCCTTCAGATATGAAAAGTTGCCGTTGAAGTTGCCTAGCGTCAAGACGCTAGGTTTGCAACGTCTCGACGCTGCTCTCCAGCTTGATCTCCAAGTTCTTTCCTTATTTGCACGGCGTCCCGATGCTGGTCTAGTAGGGTCTCAACGCTGGCAAGGCTCCAAGGGCAGAATGGTCATTTTACACTTCGGTTTCACTCGTTTAGGCTCTAAATTGCTTCCAAAGCTCTGATGAGGACCTATACACATATTATACTCATTTTAAAGCATTTTTCGCAAGGAATTCAACTAAGATAAGAAAATTGGGAGATTCTAAATGTATAAAAAATTAGACCGATCATTAGCATAACTTGTTTGAAACTTAATACTGAAAAGGTTAAGTTGAACACATGTTTTTACAAAAGCAATTTGGAAAAAGAGCCTAGAAATAAAACTTTGTTTCTTGAGTCTAAACATAGGATAAAAACCATTAGAGTTGCTAAAGTTGTGTTGTTTTATTTACCTAAGTTAGAATTAGCTCTAGACATATGAGAGTTTAATTGCTCAATCTTCTAAATGCACCAAAAACGGAGCATAATATAAGTTGGACTTAACTCACGGACTAATTGTCGAAAGGGTAGATTGTGGATGCAAATCAAGCACTTTTTGTTCAAACCGTATAGAACTCAAAAGAGTGCGTTGCAAATGCAAATGGGCAGCAATCACCGACTAGGTCGAACCTAGTGAGTAGGTTGTGGGCGCAAAGGTGGGTGCATAATCTTGCTAGAGTTGAAACCGCTTTAAATTTTCTATTTTCTCTCATTGATTTTCTCGTTTAGTTGCATTTTCAATTTTGTTTTTGTTTATTTTGTTTTTTTCATGTTCAATGCTTTACCATTTTCATATATTTAATATAAACTCATATATTAAATCACTCATGAAAATAATCATGCATTTCCATCATACATTATAACTATTATAATATATAAAATGCATGAACATGCTTAGCCCAAGGTGGGATTATTACTAAATGACATCCATAAAGCATTTAAATAGCATATGAACCGGTTAATTTGGCCCCTAAGATAAAGTAAAGCTTAAATTATATTAATAAAGCAAAATTCTATCTTATTACATTCTTCTACAGCTCCAAAATCGGACCAGAACCGCGCGAACCAACCCAAAACCGTGCGAACTGTGCGAAAATCGCTTGAATCGTGCCAAAAAAACACTGAACCAGGTCAAAATCGTTGACCCAGTCAATAACCGGTCAAACTGCACGTGAACCACGCTTGAACGTTGAATCGAAGACCGAATCGTGTTGGCTAGGGCTAACGTCAGCCTTCTTTATCTCACACGTGATGCTGACGTCACACTTACGTCAGCCATCAAATTTTTTTTCTCTATTCCCAGCCACTGTACTGTAGTCCAACCTCTGTTTTCAGTCGTTTTTGGCAAAATTTGGCCCCAATCTTCATCGATTTTCACCAGACATAAGCCTAATCTAGACACGAACTTACAAAGACTTGATTTACTGATAAATGCCCAAAATGCAGGGACCCTTACATGATCAGATCATATAACAACAATAAATCTAAGGTCAATTTGTTGGCTTTTATGCCCTAAAACTTGTATATAGTAAATGTAACAATTGACCGAACATTAATAAAATGATATTGATGATTATTCAATAAATTATTATGTTTGTCTTGCCTAAATAACCCTAATCCAATAAACTAACATCCTAGGTTGTTTGTATGAGACTTGAACTGTATGTGGAGACATATGGGGATCATTGTTCAAGATACAACGTAAAAGGTCTATAGTATAGGGATAAAGTTGGGTACCTTATCCTGGTAACACTATGGATACAACCCACTTTGTATTTGATACAAACACAATGATCCAACATGTTCGTGTAGGGGACATGCAAGTGGGGGTATCCTATGCAATGAGTGAAGGGATTGGAATTCCGTAATTTTGTAAAGCGGAATCGTGATTAGGACCGATTTGTAATTAATTTTGTTTAATCTAAATACCAATACATTGGCAATAAACTTAGAACTATTCGAGATTTATATTAAGGCTAAGCATACAAAAATATTAGATCTAAATCTAATTTATATAGTAACAAGTTATTTACTCTCGTTGATGACCCAGATTAAATTCACCAACTACTTTTGAAATAATCACGAACTATTGTGAACACTACCACTATGGCTACACCGGTATGACTCTGAGACTACTAGAGGCATGAGACTGGTGGGAGCTTTTAGGAGAATTCTCTGAGAGTAGGAGAATGAATGAGATGTCTTTCACCCTACCCCAGTGGTCCTATTTATAGGAAAATGTCATGAATAAGATCAAATCTATTATCTTATTCATATCTAATTTTAATAAATAATTAATTAATTTCATAATTGATTAATTACCCAATTAAATATCATATATTTAATCTTAGGGATTTCATTAAATTATTTATATTAAGATGAATCCAATTCATATTAATTATTTAAACTCTTTCAAATATTTTCTCTCAAGAATTAATTTTGAAATTAATTTAAAAATATATTATAAAGTTTCATAAACTTTATATTATAATGTATCAATATACATTATATGATTCCCCTAAATAAATTGAACACTTTAATTTCAATTTACAATTTATACTTAATTGCCTCAAGTCTCTTTATGAGCTACCAATGGGACCTAATGAACCTGCAGATCAGAAGCTCCAACGATATGAGATTTAATCAGCTAAACTCATTAACCAATTAATCAAATTTTTATTAACTATGGGTTCACTCCACTAAAGGCCCACAGTTGCACTCTTATCACTGCAGACATAATTATGTGTCCATTGAAATAGACCAATAACAGCAAGTTAGTCCTTCACGAGTATTCGTAATTTAAGCTGGGTCAAATTACCGTTTTACCCCTAAGTTACCTCGGCCTCTCCTTAAGTACCAGTGCTCCTCTAATGAACAACCTGTTTGTGGTCCAACCATCAAACAGAAACCTCTCTCAGGCTAGTGAGAGGGTAGGGTCCTTTGTTCAAGACCCGGAGGCACCACTTAAGGGAACACTCATCTACTTCCCCAAAAGTCGGGAATGAGTGAATTCCAACTTGTGTGATTATGTTCCCAGCTCCTCACTCGGTCTTGTCCCCAAAATGGTAGGCTTATTGAGTCGGCATACTGGCCACTCTCACCCATACAAATCAAAGGACAATCCCTCTTGAACAGGAGTCCATAATCCACTCAGGATTCAGACTAAGTTGCCTAGGTCATCCTAGTGAAATAGAAACCTAACTAGCTAACGGTGTTACAGCTAGCGGTTACTATTCTGCGGTCTGGTCTTATGCAAACTCATTGCATAGGATACACCCACTCGTATGTCCCCTACACGAACGCATTGGATCATTGCGTTTGTATCAAATACAAAGTGGGTTGTATCCATAGTGTCGCCAGGATAAGGTACCCAACCTTATCCCTATACTATAGACCCTCCAGGCTGTTTCTTGAACAGTGATCCCCGTATGTCTCCACATAAGTTCAAGACTCATCCCACATCCTTAGATGTTTAATTTATTGGATTAGGGTTATTTAGGCAAGATGTACGTAATATAGACAATAACTCTTTATTGAAAAAACATCAAACAATACTTTATTTATGTTCGGTCAATTGTTACATTTACTATCTACGAGTTTTAGGGCATAAAACCCAACAATGAGTTTGCATATGATCGAACCGCAAAATAATAACCACTAGCTGTAACACCGTTAACTAGTTAGGTTTTTATTTCACTATGATGACCTAGGCAACTTATTCTCAATCCTGAGTGGGTTATAGACTCCTGTTCACGAGAGATTTTCCTATGATTTGTATGGGTGAGAGTGGCCTGCACACCGACTCAATAAGCCTACCATTTTAGGGACAAGACCGAGTGGGGAGTTGGAAACATAATCACACAAGATGGAATTCACTCCTTCTTGACTTTAGGGTAAGTAAATGAGTGTTCCCTTAAGTGGTGTCTCCGGGACTTGAGCAAAGGGTCTTGCCCTCTCAATGGCACGAGAGGGATTTCTGTTTGTTGGTTGGACCTCAAACTTGATGCTTCTATGGTGTTTCTTAATAACAATCTAATTCAAATTATTAAACACCATAACGCTCATGACGCCGATAATATAACAATTATATTAATCTAAGGTGGTGTCATGTTTCATGCAATTTCAATTTCATTTAATTAATATCGATTATATTAATTAATCATTCACGAAATTAAATCACATGAAATTAGACATTAATATAATATAACTCTTATATTAATTTAATTAATATCATGCTCAATGCTCTTCCATTTTCATTTAATTAATATAACATTTTATATTAAATCATACATGAAAATAAGCATTGAAATTTATTTTCATTCATAATATAACTATTATATTAATACTCATGAAAATAAATCTAAGCATGCATGCTACATTAATAAAATATAACATCTTATATTTATCTAATTAATGTCATGCATCATGCTTTTCCAATTTCATATATTTAATATAACAATTATACTAAATAACTCATGAAATTTAAATTCATGCATAATTATCCTATATTATAACATTTATAACATAAAAATGCATGAAACTGATGGGATCTAACTAAATGACATTCATAAAGCAATAAATAGCTGAAAACCGGTATATTGGCCCCTAGGATAATTAAAATAAACAAAAATTACAATAATTTCAATTTAATTATCCTTCTGAGTCTTGAACCGCTCCAGAACCGGCCCGAACCAGCTTGAACCGCTTCAAACTGGACCCATATAATACTTGAACCTGACCGAACCAACTGCCCCATTCAGTGAACCGGACCGAATTGAATTGAACCGGACCAATTCAGCACGCTGGAAAATAACTGCCAAAATGCAGCTCGAACCCATGAAATTACAATAATTTCAATTTAATTATCCTTCTGAGTCTTGAACCGCTCCAGAACCGGCCCGAACCAGCTTGAACCGCTTCAAACTGGACCCATATAATACTTGAACCTGACCGAACCAACTGCCCCATTCAGTGAACCGGACCGAATTGAATTGAACCGGACCAATTCAGCACGCTGGAAAAATAACTGCCAAAATGCAGCTCGAACCCATGACCTCACGAACACTAGGATTGCGCGCGTGCCAACTCGTCCAACCGCCCGAGTTCAAAACTAACCAGCCGCAAGAAATTTATATATCGTTAAAACCGTTTGAAACGGACACGCCGCACATCTCGTTCACGTTCCGTGTATCCGGAAACTTCTGTCAGCGTCTCGACGCTGCCCCGATTTTTTCCAGCCTTTATTCTTCAGCGTCGCGACTCCGTTGAGCAGGGTCGCGACGCTACGCCTCCGATTGATGATAAAGAAAGAGAATTCTTGGTTCAGTTCTCCACCTTAACGACAGAAAAAAGGATTGATCAAATTCTATTGAGTTTGACTCATAGTGATCATTTATCAAAGAATGACTCTGGCCTACTGCCTTCGATTCCAGCAGCAGTTTTTCACCAAAATTGATGCCGATTCGAACGCCAATCAACAAATTGATCCTAAAACTCTAGACACGGACTTACAAGACTCGATTTACAATATTTTTGCCCCAAAAACATGGACCCTTACATGATCAAATCATACAAAAATTGTAAATCTAAGGCCAAATATAACCAAAACAATTTTTCAGCAAACCACATCCATAATGCATAATCCCACCAAAACCAACACAATTTTCATTAATTGAAATCAATTAACGAGATGGCTCTGATACCAATTGAAAGATTAAAATTCCTTTTGGCAGCGGAAGCAAACAAGACCATTCTCGAATTAAATTTCAATTTTAGAAAAACCTCTACGTTGGCAAATCAAATATAGAAACAATTTCTAAATTAATCTAAGATTAAGCATGCTGAAAAATAAAATCTAAAACTATTTTAGATCTAAGAAGAACTTACATGGACTTGAAGAACTCAGCACAATGCTCCAATATACGTTCTTCTTCCTCCCAACGAACACCACCACGTCGGATCACCCACTATGGCTCTTGGGATTCGAGATTGGCTTGTGGGAACCCAAAGATCGTCTTGGAAGGGCAAATTACAGCAAGAGGATTGCTGGGTTTTTTTTTTAGAGAAAAACAAGAACAGAGAGAAAAACAACTCTTCTGTGTCTATCGTGAAAATGAGAGTGAGAGAGCTTACATGGGTAACCCCCTCTCCACTTAACGATAAGTGGGGAAGTTAAAACCCTACTCCATCTAGATCGTTGGATCAAATCCAACCGATCTTCGTCGTCCATTAAATAAATAATAATAATCATTTAATTAATTAATTAATTATAATTAATTTAATTAAAACAATATTAATTAAATCAATTATAACATAAGGTATTTAATTCAATTTGAATCATTTTAAATTGAGTTAAATTGACCATTCAATTAATCTCATTAATTGAATCCACATTAATTAAATATCCAATATTTAATTACAATTGAATCATATTCAATTTTAATCTCTCCCATTTAACCTATAGTTTTAATGTGCATCATAATGTACATTAATATAAACTATAGTATTAATTTGATTAAATCACATTTAACCAAACTAAATTAAATTAATTAATTCTCCAATTAATTAATTCATGAATTAATCAAATATCGCATATTTAATTAAATTCATTATTCTCTCAATAATTAATTTCGAATCATATCCAAAATTAACTATAAAGTTTAATTCTTTAATTAAACTTTATACTATAATGTATCTCCATACATTATATTAGTTCCCTTTAATATCAAGACTAAATTATCTCAGAACCCGTTATGAGCTAGCAGGTGGACCTAATGGACCTACAGACCAGAAGCTCCAACGATACGAGATTGATCAGCTAAACTCATTAACCGAGTCAATCAACATTCGTTAACCGTGGGTCACTCCACTAAAGACCCACAGCTGCATTCTTCTCACTGTAGAATATTTCTGTGTCCACGGATATCGACCAATAGCAGTAAGTCAATCTTTCACGTGTGTTCGTAAGACCAACTGGGTCAAATTACCGTTTTACCCCTGGGTTACCTCTGGGTCCTTAAGTACCACTGATCCCTCTAATGAACAACCTGTTTATGGTCCAACCACTAAACAGAAATTCCTCTCGGGCCAGGAGAGGACATCGTGCTTTTGTTCAAGCCCCGGAATCAGCCCTTAAGGGAACACACATCTACTTGCCTCAATAGGGGAAGGAGTGAATTCCATCTTGTACTGTTATGTTCCCAGCCCCCATTCGGTCTTGCCCCTGAAATGGTAGGAATATTGAGTCGGCAAGCAGGCCACTCTCACCCATACAAATCTAAGGTCAATCCCTCCTGAAAAGGAGTTCATAACAGACTCAGGATTGAGATTGAGTTACCTAGGTCATCCTATTGAAATAGAAACCTAAACTAGTTAACGACGTTACATCTAGTGGTTACTATTTCGCAGTCCGGTCTTATGCAAACTCATTGCATAGGATACCCCCACCCGCATGTCTCCTACATGGATGCTTTGGATCATTGCATCTGTATCGGATACAAGGTGGGTCGTATCTCATAGTGTCACCAGGATAAGGTACCCATCCTTATCCCTATACTATAGACCATTTAGGTTGTTACTTGGACACTGATCCCCGTATGTCCCTACATACTAGTCCAAGTTTCATTTAAACAACCTCGGATCTTAGTTTATTGGATTTAGGGTTTATTAATGCAAACTCGATTTATTCAATAACCAAATTACTGAATCACTCAAATAACGACTTATTGAGATCGATTAATTTGTTTCATTTACTATCTACGAGTTTTAGGGCATAAAACCCAACAGTTGGTGCGTGCCTCTGAGATCTGAAAGTGGGAGGGTTACACTTACAAGGATGAGTTAAAAGTGTTAACAAATCCTTGACCGAACAACGGTGGCTAATGTCTATAGGAATATGAGTTATTCTGGAATTAGAATTAGCTGAGAAGTGTCTCATTTCAAAGGAGGAGTACCTGATCACCCTTCGGTGGCTGATATTCTAAACCTCTGAAACATCGTTGCAAAACTAAATCAATAGTTTTAGGGTTCTGTGATTGTCTGTTTTGCTAAATTGATTGGATTGTGTGCAATTGTTTGCTTGTATGATGGGTTAAGGCAAAGATAACTAATACGGTCATTGTTTGTTTAAATTTCAGCAATGCCTTCCTCAATTGTCTCTCTGCTTAAAAATGAGAAATTAACCGGCGAAAATTATGCTACGTGGAAGTCGAACTTGAATACGATTCTTGTTGTCGATTATCTGCGGTTCGTCTTAACGGAGGATTGTCCTCCAGCCCCTGCTCGTAATGCATCCCAAGCAGTTAAGGATGCTTATGACCGCTGGACAAAGGCCAATGATAAGACTCGCGTCTATATCCTAGCCAACTTGTCTGAAGTTTTGGCTAAAAGGCATGAGGGCATGGTAACAGCGAGGGAGATTATGAACTCTCTCCAGGAGATCTTTGGACAACCGTCCTACCAACTCCACCATGACGCTCTCAAATACGTTTATAGCTGTCGCATGAAAGAGGGCATGTCTGTTCGGGAGCATGTCCTGGATATGATGGTCCAATTCAACGTGGCAGAGACAAACGGGGCGGTCATAGATGAGCGTAGTCAGGTTGCATTCATCTTAGAATCTCTTCTGAAGAGTTTTCTACAGTTTCGAAGCAATGCAATGATGAATAAAATAACATTCAACCTGACTAGCCTCCTGAATGAGCTACAACTCTATCAGTCTCTTCTTAAGAACAAGGGACAGATAGAAGGAGAGGCAAATGTTGTTCACTCTAAAAGAAAGTTCCAGAAGGGTTCATCCTCTGGAACTAAATCTGTAGCCACTTCTTCAAAGAAAACTCAGAAGAAGAAAGGAAACCAGGGGAAAGCTCCCAGTACTGTTGCTAAAAGCAAGGGAAAAGCCAAAGCTATGGCAGATAAGGGCAAGTGTTTCCACTGCAATGTAGATGGACATTGGAAGAGAAACTGCCCAAAGTACCTTGTTGAGAAAAAGAAGGAAAAAAAAGGTAAATTTGATTTACTTGTTTTAGAAACATGCCTGGTAGAACATGATGAGTTAACCTGGATACTTGATTCAGGAGCAACTAATCATGTTTGCTCTTCTTTTCAGGAAAATAGTTCCTTTCGGCAGTTGAACGATGGGGAAATGACACTCAGGGTTGGAACTGGAGAAGTCATTTCAGCTAAAGCAGTGGGAGCTGCGAAGTTATTTTTTAGAAATAGATTCTTACTTTTGGAAAGTTTGTTAATCGTTCCCAAGATTAAGAGGAACTTAATTTCTCTTTCATGTTTGATTGAACAATCGTATACAGTTACTTTTGATATGAATGAAGCGTTCATTTATAAAAATGGTGTACTTATTTGTTCAGCCAAATTGGAAAATAACTTATATGTTTTAAGACCAACTGAAAACAAAGCACTTTTAAATCACAAATTATTTAAAACTGCTGAAACTCAAAGTAAAAGGCAAAAGATTTCTCCATCAAGTAACAATACTCATCTTTGGCATCTCAGACTTGGTCATATAAACATCGATAGGATCGGTCGTTTGGTAAAGAATGGACTTCTAAGCAAGTTAGAAGATGATTCACTACAACCTTGTGAATCTTGTCTCGAGGGAAAAATGACCAAGAGACCCTTTACTGGAAAAGGTTACAGAGCCAAAGAACCCTTAGAGTTAATACATTCGGATCTATGTGGTCCTATGAGTGTAAAAGCTCGAGGAGGGTACGAATATTTCATCTCATTTATAGATGATTATTCAAGATATGGTTACTTATACCTAATGGGACATAAGTCTGAAGCCCTTGAAAAGTTTAAGGAGTTTAAGGCTGAAGTTGAAAACCTATTAGGTAAATCTATTAAAGTACTTCGATCTGATCGAGGAGGGGAGTATATGGATCAAAGATTCCAAGATTATATGATAGAACATGGAATCCAATCTCAACTCTCAGCCCCTGGTACACCTCAGCAGAATGGTGTGTCAGAAAGGAGAAATAGAACCTTGTTAGACATGGTTCGATCAATGATGAGCTATGTTCAATTGCCTAGGTCATTTTGGGGGTATGCAGTAGAGACTGCAGTATACATCTTGAACAATGTTCCCTCGAAAAGTGTTTCTGAAACACCTTTCGAATTATGGAAGGGGCGTAAACCTAGTTTGCATCACTCTCGCATCTGGGGTTGTCCAGCACACGTGCTTGTGACAAATCCTAAGAAACTGGAACCTCGTTCAAAACTGTGCCAATTTGTTGGTTACCCTAAAGAAACGAGAGGTGGTTATTTCTACGACCCACAAGAAAATAAGGTGATTGTATCGACAAACGCCACTTTCTTAGAGGAAGACCACATGAGAGATCATAAATCACGCAGCAAAATAATATTAGGAGAAGCTACTGAAGAATCATCAAGAGTTGTTGATGAAGTTGGACCTTCAACAAGGGTTGATCGATGAAGGAACTAGTTCTTCAGATCCATCCCGTCCATCTCAAACGTTGGGAATGCCTCGACGCAGTGGGAGGGTTGTATTACAACCTTACCGCTACTTGGGTTTAACTGAAACTCTGGTTGTCATACCTAATGATGGCATTGAGGATCCATTGTCCTATCGACAGGCAATGAATGACGAAGATAAGGATGAATGGGTCAAAGCCATGAACCTGAAATGGAGTCAATGTACTCCAATTCTGTATGGGAACTTACAGATCTACCAAATGGGGTAAAACTCATAGGGTGCAAATGGATCTATAAGAGAAAAAGAGTTGCAGCTGGAAAGGTACAGACCTTCAAAGCTAGACTAGTGGCAAAGGGTTATACCCAAAAGGAAGGGGTTGACTATGAGGAAACCCTTTCTCCTGTAGCCATGTTAAAGTCCATAAGAATTCTCTTATCCATAGCCACATATTATGATTATGAAATATGGCAAATGGACGTCAAGACTGCCTTTCTGAATGGTAATCTTGAAGAGAATATCTTCATGTCTCAACCCGAAGGGTTCATAGCCCAAGGTTAGGAACAAAAGGTTTGTAAGCTCAATCGATCCATTTATGGATTGAAACAAGCATCCAGATCATGGAACATTGGATTTGATACTGCAATCAAATCTTTTGGCTTTGACCAAAACGTTGATGAGCCTTGTGTGTACAAGAAAATCAACAAAAGGAAAGTAGCTTTTCTAATACTTTATGTAGACGATATCCTACTCATTGGGAATGATGTAGGATACCTCACTGACATTAAGAAATGGCTAGCAGCCCAATTCCAAATGAAAGATCTGGGAGAGGCTCAATATGTTCTGGGAATCCAAATCATTAGGGATCGTAAGAACAAAACGCTAACTCTGTCTCAAGCAACGTATATTGACAAGATGTTGTCTCGATATTCGATGCAAAACTCCAAGAAGGGACTACTACCCTTCAGACATGGGGTACACCTGTCTAAGGAACAGTCTCCTAAGACACCTCAAGAAATTGAGAACATGAGACACATTCCCTACGCCTCAGCTGTGGGCAGCTTAATGTATGCTATGCTCTGCACAATGCCTAACATATGTTATGCAGTGGGAGTAGTCAGTAGGTATCAGTTTAATCCAGGGTTGGACCACTGGGGAGCGGTTAAAAACATCCTCAAGTATCTTCGGAGAACGAGGGACTACATGTTTGTGTATGGAGCTAAGGATTTGATTCTTACTGGATACAATGACTCTGACTTTCAAGCTGATAAGGATTCAAGGAAATCCACATCAGGGTCAGTATTCACCCTCAATGGAGGAGCAGTAGTGTGGAGAAGCATCAAACAAGGATGCATAGCAGACTCAACCATGGAGGCTGAGTATGTAGCAGCTTGCGAAGCAGCTAAGGAGGCAATATGGCTCAGAAAGTTCTTGACTGATTTGGAAGTGGTTCCGAATATGAACGTGCCCATAACACTATACTGTGACAACAGTGGGGCTGTAGCCAACTCAAAAGAACCTCGAAGCCACAAACGGGGTAAACACATCGAGAGGAAGTATCACCTGATACGGGAGATTGTGCAACGAGGAGATGTGTTCGTCACTAAGATCGCCTCGGAGCACAACATTGCAGATTCATTTACGAAGGCTCTCACGGCTAAAGTGTTTGAGGGTCATCTAGAGGGTCTAGGTCTACGAGATATGTATGTCATCTAATCTAGGGCAAGTGGGAGAAATGTATGATGGGTATAAGGATGCCCTAGTTCATTGTATTATTTAAATATACATGACATTTCCAGCTTTAGATTATTGCATTTACATCTCACTAACTAGTGTTTTAGTTCAAGTGGGAGTTTGTTGGGTTTTATGCCCTAAAACTCGTAGATAGTGAATGTAACCGTTGACCGGATATTAATGAAATAATATTGATATATTTTTCCATTAATTGTTATTAGTTATTTTATATTTGTCTTTGCCTAATAATAACCCTAATCCAATAAACTAGACATCCAAGGCTTTAATATGAGTATTGAACTATATGTAGCGACATATGGGATCATTGTTCAAGAAACAACCTAAAGGGTCTATAGTATAGGGATAAGACTGGGTGCCTTATCCTGGTAACATTATGGATACGGCCCACTTTGTATTTGATACAAACGCTGCGATCCAACGCGTTCGTGTAGGAGACATGCGAGTGGGGGCATCCTATGCAATGAGTTTGCATAAGACCGGACCGCGAAATAGTAACCACTGGTTATAACACCGTTAACTAGTTGGTTTTCTATTTCACTAGGACGACCTAGACGACTTAGTCTTAATCCTGAGTTGATTATGGACTCCTGCTCATGAGAGATTGTCCTTTGATTTGTATGGGTGAGAGTGGCCAATACGCCGACTCAATAAGCCTACCACTTTGGGGACAAGACCGAATGGGGAGCTGGGAACATAATCGTACAAGATGGAATTCACTCCTTCCCGACTTTAGGGAAGCAGATGAGTGTTCCCTTAAGTGGTTACTCTGAGTCTTGAACAAAGGGCCCTACCCTCTCAATGGCACGAGAGGGTTTTCTGTTTGATGGTTGGACCACAAACAGGTTGTTCATTAGAGGAGAATTGGTACTTAAGGAAATAGAGGTAACCCAGGGGTAAAACGATAATTTGACCCAGCTGGTGTTACGGACACTCGTGAAGGACTAACTAGTCGATATTGGTCTAGATCCGTGGACACAGAAAATATGTCTGCAGTGAGAAGAGTGCAACTGTGAGTCTATAGTGGAATGTACACACAGTTAACGAATATTGATTAATGTGGTTAATGAGTTTGACCAATTGATCTTACATCGTTGGAGTTTCTGATCTGCAGGTCCATTAGGTCCCACTGGTAGCTCGTAAAGTAATTTGAGGCAACTAAGTAATAATAGTAAATTGAAAATGTTCAATTTATTCAGGGAAACAAATATAATATATATTGATATATTATTATGAGAGAAATTAATATTTGAAAAGTTCAAATATAAATTTATGGAAGTTTGAAAGAGTTGAAATAATGAATTAATTAATTTAAAGCCTAAAATGTGTTTGGGCAAATTAATTAATTCTAGGCCAGGAATTAAATATGTGATATTTAACATATTTAATTGGTGGTTAATTAATTAAAGAATTCATTAACCGGGAATTAATCAATTATGGAAATAATTAATCACTTAAGGAAGTGATTAATCATTTATGGAAATGATCTAATCACTTATGGAAGTAATTAGTCATTTGTGGAAAAGATTAATCAATTATGGAATTGATTGATCATGATTGATTAATTAAGGAATAAGATTGAATCAATTTTGGAAAATATTGATTTAATTGAATATTTTATTCATGGCCTCTCTTCTATAAATAGAACACTAGACCTAATTGGTCATGACACTTGACACTCTTGAAAGACAAGACCTAGAATTATCTCTAGCCTCCCTCTTAGAGAAAGACTCCCACAAGTCTTTTGCTTCCTAGACTTAGAGACATACTGGTGTAACCTCTGTGGTTATTGTGTCAATCAAGAAAAAAAATTCCAGCGATCAAGAGGCTAAGGCGGCTGCTGCGTTTTCGTTCGTGGAGCGTCGTTGGCGAAGAACGGTCAAGTCTACAACGGAGGTTTGTAACAGTTCTTCCTCTTTTCTTTAGAAAAGCATGAAAATAAATTTAGATTTATTTTTTAAGCATGTTTAAACTAATTTTACAGTAGCTTTAAAGTTTTTTTAAAGTTTGTTTGAGTTTTCGTAACGGTATTTTAATGTTAATTAATATACGGCGTAAGGTCCAATCGTAAGGTCTATAGTACAAGGATAAGGTTGGGTACCTTATCCTGGTAACACTATGAGATACGACCCGCTTTGTATTTGATACAGACGTATTGATCCAAAACGTCCATGTAGTAGACATGCAAGTGGGGGTATCCTATGCAATGAGTTTGCATAAGACCGGACCACGAAATAGTCAACCATTAGTTATAACACCGTTAACTAATTAGGTTTCTATTTCAATAGGATGACCTAGGTAACTCAGTCTTAATCCTGAGTGTGTCATGAACTCCTTCTCATGAGGGATTGTCCTTTGATTAGCATGGGTGAGAGTGACCAATACGCCGACTCAATATGCCTTCCTTTTTGGGGACAAGATCGAGTGGGAGGCTGGGGACATGACAACACAAGAAGGAATTCACTCCTTCCCGTTTCTAGGTGAAGTAGATGAGTGTTCCCTTAAGTGGTGACTTCGGGACTTGAACAAAGGGATCCCACCCTCTCACTGGCCCGAGAGGGACTTTCTGTTTAATGGTTGGACCATAAACAGGTTGTTCATTAGAGGAGCGCTGGTACTTAAGGAGACAGATGTAACACAGGGGTAAAACGGTAATTTGACCCAGCTGTGATTACGAACACTCGTGAAGGATTGACTTACCGGCATAGGTCTACATCCATGGACACAGAAATGTTCTACAGTGAGAAGAGTTCAGCTGTGGGTCTTTAGTGGAATGACCCACAGTTAATGAATATTGGTTAACCTGATTAATGAGTTTAATCTATTAACCTCATATCATTGGAGCTTCTGATCTGTAGGTCCATTAGGTCCCCTGCTAGCTCGTAAAGAGTAATTAGGAACAAATATATCTTGAGAGAATTTGAATAGTTCAAATTCATATTGGGAATTAAGTTAATTGTACGAGATACAAATTAATATAATGTATAGTGATGCATTCAAATATAAAGTCTAATTTTAGATTAAACTTTATTATATTGAGAGATTGATATATTTGAAAGAGTTCAAATATATGTCTAATTAAATATATGGTAGTTAATTAGAAGATAAATTAATTAATTATGAATTAATTAATTATTCAATTTAGTTTAAATTAGATGAGATTTAATTAAACTATAGTCTATGAGAGAAATAGATATTTGAAGAAGTTCAAATATTAATATGAATTTGATTCATATTAAATTTATAGGATATAAGAGAATTTGAAGGAGTTCAAATTTTAATATGAATTTGATTCATATTATAGAATTAATTAATTGAAGGTCTCAAATTAAATATATGATATTTAATTGGGTAATTAATTAATTAACTAATAGAAGGTCTGAAATTAAATATATGATATTTAATTGGTGATTAATTAATTAAAGAATTAATTAATTGGAAATTAATCAATTATGAAAATGATTAATCACTTATGAAAGTAATTAATCATTTATGGAAATGATTTAATCACTTATGGAAGTGATCAATCATTTATGGAAAAGATTAATCAATTATGGAATTGATGTGTCATGGAATTGGTTGGTCATGGAATTGATTAATTATGGAAAAGATTAAATCAGTTATGGAAATAATTGATTTTAAATGAATATTTTATCCATGGTCTTTCTCCTATACAACATAAGGCCACAAGAATGCACTCTTGCATTCTCTCTAGCCTCCCTCTCATATTCTCCCAACCCAAGAACTCTAGGGAGAATTTTCTCTCTAGAGTTTTTCCCATTCAAGATTAGGTAGTCTCACAACTACGTTCCTAATCTCAGAGTCATAGCGGGGAAGATCAATTGGTGGTGTCCCAATTGTTGACGCTTGGTCCAAAATCAAGGAAGGTGTCCGTTGAAGTATTCAGAGTCGTCAACGACGATATGTTTGCTTCTCCCCTTTAAATTTAGATCTAATAAATTTTGTATGCTTAGCCTTAAGTTTGTATAGAATTTGTTCTATGTTTTAACCAATGCAATAGTATTTTTGGATAAACAAAATTAACTACGAATCGGTCCCAATTACGTTTCCGCTTAAACGAAATTGAGGAATTCCAAATCCTTACAAGTGCCACTTGGATTGAAGAGATCGTGACTTTACTGTACAGAGAAGATCTTTCTCCCTGAGGAGTTGGTGAAGCATTCAGAGCCGTCAACGAGAGTAAGGCCTCTGAATCCCTCTTCTCTGTAAATTAATCTAGGATTAGATCTTAGATTTATTTTTTATTTTAAAAAATCTTGCTTAGCCTTAATATTTTGCAGTAGATTTAATTGTTATACCTCTGTTAATTTTTCCAACGTATGGGTATTTTAATTCATAATTAAAATCTAAGTAAAGATCTGGTGTATTTCCGCTACACAAGGGCTTTAATTCCTGCACAATTAACCTCCGGTTCACAAAAAATTATACATTCACAATGCATTATTAAATCACACCTAAAACCAATGCAAATTTTAATCGAAATTAAAAACATGAGTTGGTTCTAATACCAACTGTAGGGGTGAAATCCCTACGCAGCAGAAGACTATTCAGAGGACCATAAACTCAGTTTTTAAAAACGAACAAAATACCGATACGTTTGAAACTAAATTACAGAACATAAACAATTTATCTATTGCATTTAATAAGGTCGAAGCATGTTGAACATTAATTAATTATCTTAGGATCTAATCCTAGATTACAATCACAATCCATACTTTCGTTGACAACTCAGATTGCTTCACCAACACCTTTGGGATGAGATCTTCTCCTTCTCTGCAATTCACCACAGGAACACCACCACTTGACTTCACTAATATTCTCTAGGGATAGGAGACAAAGACTTGTGGGAACCTTTTGGGATTAGGTAAAATTCTGGAGAATTCACTCAGAGAACTTTTCTGTCGAGAGTGATTGTAGAGACCACACTGAGAGAGAGATGTTTGAATCCTTCTGTTGGGTTTTATGCCCTAAAACTCGTGGATAGTAAATGTAAACATTTGACCGAACATTAATAAAATAATATTTCCTGTATTATTATTGTTTGTATTGTATCTTGCCTAAATAACCCTAATCCAATAAACTGAACATTCTAGGTTGTTAGTATGAGACTTGAACTAGTATGTGGGGACATACGGGGATCGTTGTTCAAGTTACAACCTAAAGGGTCTATAGTATAGGGATAAGGCTGGGTACCTTATCCTGTTGACACTATGGATATGGTCCACTTTGTATTATGATACAAACGCATTGATCTAACGCGTTCGTGTAGAGGACATGCGAGTGGGGGTATCCTGTGCAATGAGTTTGCATAAGACCGGATCACGAAATAGTTAACCACTAGCCGTAACACCGTTGACTGGATAGGTTTCTATTTCACTAGGATGACCTAGGCAACTTAGTCTCAATCCTGAGCGGATTATGGACTCCTGTTCACGATGGATTATCCTTTGATTTGTATGGGTGAGAGTGGCCTACACGCCGACTCAATAAGCCTATCATTTTGGGGACAAGACCGAGTGAGGAGCTGGGAACATAATCACACAAGAAGAAATTCACTCCTTCCCGATATTAGGGTAAGTAGAGGTGTGTTCTCTTAAGTGGTGTCTCCGGGACTTGAACAAAGGGCCCTGCCCTCTCTATGGCACGAGAGGGACTTTTGTTTGTTGGTTGGACCTCAAACAGGTTGTTCATTAGAGGAGCACTGGGACTTAAGGATGTAGAGGTAACCCAGGGGTAAAACGGTAATTTGACCTAGCTGGGGTACGAACACATGTGAAGGACTAACTTGCTGGTATTGGTCAAAATCCGTGGACACAGAAATATATCTACAGTGAGAAGAGTACAACTGTGGTTCTATAGTGGAGTGAACCGCAGTTAACGAATATTGATTAACTTGGTTAATGAGTTTAGCCAATTAATCTCATATCGTTGGAGCTTCTGATCTGTAGGTCCATTAGGTCCCACCGGTAGCTCGTGTAAGACATTAAGGTAAATTTACTAAAGGATATTTAAATATGAATTAGATTCATATTAGAACTATAGGTTAAAATTAATGTGCATTGAATGCACATTAAAACTATAGTTTATATGTGAGAGAAAATTGAATATGAGATGTTCAATTTAATAATTAATTAATCAGTTAATTAATTAATTATTAATTTTAATTTAATTAAAATTTTGATTTAATTAAATTATATTAATTCCATTGGTTATGTAGAAAATGTATATTTATGTGATATGAATGACATAATCAATTAAACCTTGTTTTAATTGATTTTAAATTTAATTAATTATATAATTGTTATTATATTAATTAAATTAAATTAATATCTTTTAATTTAATTATAAGATTTGGTTTTAAACTGATTTGGTCAGTTATACAGAAACGTGGAGGAGTCCACGTTCACGCAATTTTCTATGCTAACCGAAAAATTCCACCTTATCGATAGGAATTAGTTCCTGGCATCGTTCTCTCATTCATTGTGTATGTATTTTGGAAGAAAGTTTTTTTCCAGATAGAATTCTCTCGATCTCTTTAGTAGATTATCTCTCCCACCAGAAACCTTAAGAAAAGGCCTTAGTAGATTACTGGTGTTTCCAACTGGGTAGTGTTCGTGGAGAATTGTGAATCAAAGATCAAGGGACTGTTGCAAGTCTAAGAAGAAAACTCAGAGATTTGGTGAATTCGGTCGAGTCTTCAATCGGTAGTAAGTACCTAACATCTCTTGATCATTAGGATCAATTCTTTAGATTAGATCTAAATATTGTTTTTATTAAAACCAGCATGTTAATAGCCTATTTTACAGTATGTTTTTAATTGTTGTAATTTGCCTCTGTATTGGTATTTAAAACGATTTTAAAAACAGAGTTTGGTTCTGTAAATTCTTTCGTTGCGCAAGGGCTTTGATCCCTCCACCTTCACCACGCGGACTGAGAGAAACTATCCTCCCTATCGTGATGCCATTTGGTTAGGAGAGTCAAAAACCAAATGTAGACTAAAGACCACGTATCAAATAACTGAAGAAGTTATCTTTAATTTAATTTAAAATTAATTAAATTAAATTTATTTTTATTTAATTAATTAAAAAAACCAATTAATTAAATCAAATTTAATTAACTATTTCAGTTAAATCATACGTAAATGAACATCTCCCATATAACCTATAGTTTTAATTTAATTAAATCAAATTTAACTAAATTAAATTAAGTTAATTAATTAATTAATTCTTCAATTAATTAATTATTAAATTAAATATCACATATTTAATTTAACCTTATAATTGAATCATATTCAATTACATTTCTCTCATAATCTATAGTTTTAATGTGCATCTAATGCACATTAATTTTAATATATAGTTTTAATATGAACTCTATTCATATTAAAATTAATATTTGAACTCTTTCAAATATTTAATTCTCCTATAAATTAATTTTGAATCGAATCCAAAATTAAATTTATATTATAAAGTTTATATTATAATGTATCTCCATATATTATATTATTTTCCATAGTAAATTTGAACATTTCAAATTACTTTAATTATTGTTTCAAAAAAAATTACTTTAATTATCTCAATACCCTTTACAAGCTACCAGTAAGACCTAATGGACCTACTGAAGGAATGAAAATCCTTTGGCAGCAGAAGCATATATCAAACCGTCTCGCATTGAAATTTGTTTAGGAAAAACCCGTACATTGGCAAAAAAAAATTTCAGAACGTTTCTAAAATTAAAACCTAGATTAAGCATGTAATTCTACTCTAAACTATTTAGAGAATTTGGTACTTACATGTTGTAGACCAAATTTCACAGCACTATGCTCCTCAACGAGCAAGAATTCGAATGGGCACGACCACTAGTAAACACCCACTAATCTCTGAGTTCTTGGGGGTTGTGATTGTGGGATCACCATCTTCAAAGGAAAAAATTTCAACATCAATGTTGTTGTGTTTTCTTAGAGAAAATCTTGAGAGAGATTGCAATTGAGAGTGAGAAAGAGAACTAAAACTACCACTGTAGAACCCCTCTGCAGTACGTTTTTCACCAATGGGAGGGGGAGAGATCCACGACCTCTAACTCCCCACAAGGCATCATCCCAACTATTGAGATTTAATTATTATTAAATAATAATTAATGTTAAAACCATATATTATGCCAAAGCGAGCTTAGCTCAGTGGTAATTGGCATGTACTCTCGACCATGAGGTCAGAGGTTCGAATCCCCCCACCCCCAAATGTTGATGTACTCAAAAAATTTAACTAAATTAATCTTAATATATAGTTTTCAACTAATCAATTCAATTAAATCTTATATAATTTAATTAATTCGAGCCAACCAATTAATTCAAAAATTAATTGTTCCCAATATTAATTAAATATCACATATTTAATTAATTTCACAATTGAATCATATTCAAATGTGTCTCACTCTTTTAACCTATAGTTTTAATGTGCATCTAATGTACATTAAATATGAACTATAGTATTAATTTAATTAAATCATATTTAATCAAATCAAATTAAACTAATTAATTAATTCTCCAATTAATTAATTCTTTAACTAAATATCAAATATTTAATTAATTTTCTATTTGAATCAAATTCAAATAATTCTCTCATATACTATAGTTTTAATATGAATCTCCACTCATATTATTTTAACCTATAGTTTAATATGAATTTAATTCATATTTAATATTTGAACTTCTTCAAATATTTAATTCTCTCATTAATTAATTTTGAATCACATCCAAAATTAATTTTAGGAAAAAATACACTTTTGGTCCCTGAGGTTTAGGTTAAGTGACACTTTGGTCCTTGAGTTTTCAAACTCAACAAAAATACCCCTGAGGTTTGAGATAAGTAGCACTTTGGTCCCTGCCATCTATTTTTCTGTTAAATACTAACGGTTGCTGACGTGACACTATTATTTTAATAAAAAATTATTTTTTATATTTTTTAAATAAAAACATATTAAAATAATAAAATATTATTATTTTATTTAAATTCTTTCTCTCTCTTCCTTTCTTCTCCTCCATCTTCTTTCTCCCTCCTTATTTCCTTCTTCTTCAGCTCCGGTGGCCGACTGCCGCCGGCCGCCACCGGCAGCCGGTGGCGGCGGCCTTCGGAATTTTTTTTTTCTTTCTTTCTCCCCTTTTCTTCTCTCCTTTCTTTCTCTCTTTCCTTCAATTTTCTTTTTTAATAAAAAGAAGGGGAGCTCCTCCCTCTCCGGTGCCGGCTCCATACAGTTCAAGACTCATACAACAACCTAGGATGTTAGTTTATTGGATTATGGTTATTTAGGCAAGATAAATACAAAATAAACCATAACACTTTCTTAATAAAGAGTCAAATGTTACATTTACTATCTACGATTTTTAGGGCATAAAACCTAACAATAGGTTAATTAATCAATCAAAGAGAATTGGTTGAGACCAATGAGAGATTCCATGATTTTAGTACTTCTGGACTTATGGGTGATGTGTAAGATAATTTTAGGAGTCTAATTAATTAAAGTTAAGAGTCCAATTAGTGAAGTTAAATTCCCTAATTCCAATTAATTATTTGTCTCACCGCTATTTTTCTTGCATTTTTAGTTTATTTTTGTTCTATTCACTATTTCTCTCGAAACTTATTTCTAAATAAAATTGGTCATGGATAATTCTAGTACTCGAATAAATTTTTAACCAATTCCCTATGAATACGATATCTTATATACTTATCACTTTATTTCTTGGACTCGTATGCTTGTAGAAATGCATAATTACGCACGACACTAAAACACATACTGAATTACTTCTCTATCTAGCATCTTTGAATCTAAATAACTCATTTGCTGCTTTTGATAGGCAAAAGCTTAGTCAGCTTGTTCAATTTTATTCAGAAAAATTTTCAAGTATTGAACTCTCTGTGCTTGAGGATCAACTTCAAAATTACATTGTTGATGTGCGCTCAAATATTGAGTTTATTGAACTAAAAAGCATCAGTGATCTTATAGTAAAAATGGTCATGGCAAATAAAGATAAAGTCTATCCATTAGTTTATTGATTATCTACTTTGACATGGATTCTACTTGTTGCAACAACTACTACATAGAGATCATTTTTTGCCATGAATATTGTGAAGACTCGATTGCGTAATTGAATGGGGGATCAATGGATGAATGATTATCTCATAGCATATATTGAGAAAGATGTATTTGACAAGTTACACAATAAAGATACTAGGGATTGATTTCAAAACATAAAAAACTCGTAGAAGACAGTTGTAATGTATTATGTATTAAATTAATTCATTTATGAAATTATGCATATTTTTTGAATTTTCATTATAGATTTTTTATTGCATTTTTATGTAAATTGTGCCCCTATATAAAATTCTTGGATCATCTATTGTATGGAAGTTTTATCTTGGTGGTCAAAACAAAACCAGACCACCGGAAAGAGTGGAGAATGGAGGGCATGACGAGAAGGGAAGAGGAGAGGAAGGAGAGGAAAGGGAGGGAGAGTTTTTAAAATGAGAAACCAAAAAAAAGTTAAATTACAAAATTGATTTTGAAAGCAATTTCAATTTGGTCTCTATAATTTTAAACATTTTAATTTGAACCCTACTATTTGGATTTAGATTCATTTTTGTCATTTTTTAAAGTTTTAATTTGGTTAAAATCTTTGTTGTGAATTCTAACGGATTGAATACACGATAGAGGTGTTCAAAATTGGAACGAAAACCGACTCGACCGAGACAGAGTCGATTCGGTTCGATTGATTTTCCTCCATATCTTGATGGTCGATCGGTTCATGAAAAATTTCAAAAACTAACCGACCAATTTTAGTCTCAATATTAAAAAAAAATAAAAAGCATTACACGTCAGCAGCGTGTTGTCTTTTCGTTGGGCATTGCACACTGCACAGTGTGTTGTCCTTTCCATTTAAAAAGTCATAATGAATTTTTTTTTAATCATTTTTTTCTTTCTCTATTCTCTTTTCCTCTATATCTTTTTTTTTTCTCTTCTCTTTTCATCTTCTTCACAGATTTTTTTTTCTCTCTTCTCCTTCTCTTTTCATCTTCTTCACAGATTTTTTTTTCTCTCTTCTCCTCCTTTCATCTTCTTCACCGATTTATTCCTCTTTTCTTTCTCATCTTTTGTTTCCTCCCTCTTCTTCACAAATAGTTTTTTCTCTCTTTTTTCTTCTTTCTCTTATACCGAATACACAGTCGGTCAATTTCTTGAAACATCCAAAAATCGTCAACCACCGACCGACCGAAACCGATAGGTCGATTTTAGCCCAAAATCGACACTGATCGACCATCGAACAACCTTAATACACGATAAGGGACCATTTAATGAGATTTTATTAAGCCATAATGATGACTTAATTTTAAAGTTTGAAGTTAGGCCATATAGTTTAGTCATACTCCACAAATTATCATTGTCATAACTATATTGAAAACGTGACATTAAAAAAAATTGTTTGTGACAACACTTTTTATGTTTTTTATATTTGGTCGATTGAATTAAAAATTAAGACAGTAAAAAAGATTGGAAAAGTGAATAAAATTATCAAAGAACTTAGAAGTGAACGATGAGGTTTAATCAAATCATACAATTTAAATTAAAGAAATTTTAAATTACAGGAGTCAAATCAAAACTAGGGATAAATTAAATTTAAAATTTTAAAATCATAAATTAAGCCCAAACCATACATGGTAAATTCGTAATTAACATTAGCAATATTAACTTATACATTTTTTCAGAAAATGACTTGTCCATTTTTTTTCAGAAAATGACATTACATCAAAAAATTTCAAATAATTACCCCTAGCCTTATCAAGCTTATACCACTATAAATCGGCCTATCTCACCATATTTTCAGGCATCTGGGCAAGTGCACATGCACCGGAACTTAGCTTATGAATTGAGTCAGCTCTAGAGCAGCAAACCCTAACACAGAATAAAACTTCTTGCCACGAGTGCCCATACTTTCAGTTCCAGGGCAATGGTTAATCTTTTCCATAGTCTGGGAGACCAAATCAGTCATCCTTTAAGCTCTCTAATGCACAGATCAAACCACAAATTATGCAAGGGGCAATTATTATGCATCATATACTTTGGAAATGCTAAGGATTTATCTTCCTCTCACACCCCGCCCCATCTGCCCCATCTGCCTTAGAGATGCAAACAGCCCCAAGCTTTTGTTCGGCATCACAGAGTTAACTGGCTACATCAAACAATGACGATCTAGGCTGCAGTCTGCAGGCCGGCAAGCCATTCTCTATCCAAGGGATAACTCTTTTCTTAGAGTTAAACAGATCAAGGCACTTTTTTAGAAAATTACAATAAGTTCTTACAAGAAAATATCTAATTACAATAACCAAGCCCAACACAATCATAACATCATGGCAGACAAAAATTGCAACCAGCATAGAGAATCAAATTTACAAGTTTCAAATCTGAGAACCTTCATTAACATTACTTCTTCCCACTTCAATTGTGAGATAAAGCCGAAGTCAGTACAATATCAACCAAGTTAAGTTGAATGGTTGTTGATGAGTTTTCAATTAGTTGAGTTGAACAGATTGTATTGACAATTTTTACACAAGATATTTGTCTCAATGAGCTTATTGAACTATGATATCCACCTCTTCCTTCCAGCAAGAAACAGTTGTATCATGACAATAAAGAAGAGTAGAAAACAATCAAGGAGAACTGTGTCCCCTACTAAAAGTATAATCATTGGAGAAGTTTCAAAAGCTAGGATAAAAGATAAAACAGTATCAAAAAGGAAGCTCAGTTTGTTTCACAAAAGTTCAAAGAACCAATGTAGAAATGTCAACAATGATTCCAAATAAATTAAACAAGAAAACAACTAACTTGAGTTTAGGCAGTCTGAGGTAGAAAAGCTCTTCCAGGCTGACGGTTTGCTAGAGGTCCATGGCATCCAAGAAGCTTTGCGTTAACACCATCTGAAAGAATCTTGTTCTCTGCCTTATACTTCAGATAATCAGCTCGGCTGAATTTAGTAAATCCCCACTTCCTGCTAACAATGATCTTTTGACGACCAGGGAACTTGAACTTAGCACGGCGGAGGGCCTCCTGTGCATTCTGACCATTGTTGTCCTTGCAGCGAACTGAAAGGAGAACCTGACCAATGTCCACTCTCGCACAGGTTCCTTGTGGTTTGCCAAATGCACCTCTCATACCAGTTTGGAGCCTATCAGCCCCAGCACATGAAAGCATCTTGTTAATCCGCAGAACATGGAAGGGGTGCACCCTGACCCTCAAATGGAACGCATCCTTCCCAGCAAACTTGGTCATATACTTGTTACAGGCAATCCTAGCTGCTTCCAAAGCCTCACTTGACACGTTCTCTTTCTCCCAACTCACGAGGTGGACACAGAATGGAAATTCATCAACTCCTTTCCTTTTCATTCCAACATCATAGATCCTGATCTTAGGATCGGGGACACCACGACAAAATCGTGACTTAGGGTATGGTTTGTTTTTAATCTGTCGATAACACCTAGCAGGTCTTCTCCCCATTGTGTGTGCTCGAACTTCACCTGTGTGGTTGTAAGAAAATAAATCAATATCACGAAAAAGTTAACCGGAAGATACCCAAAACTAAACGACCAATTGAAATTGATCCCAAATCTCACAAATATCCCTCCCCCTATTCTCAAAACCTCTCCTATTTCCCCTCTCCTTGTGACATCAAAATGCAGCATCCAGTTTAACCTCATTACTTAGATAACAGGTGAACACAAAATTCAGCTTGGGAGATTTAAGTCTGGATGTAAATTAAAATGAACTAAACATTCAACAGTTGAGTCACCACTTATAGTTTGGTCGTTGAAGTTATAAACAATCGAACTTGTATGGAAAAAGGCAGGTCATTTTCTTGGCCATTAAACATAAGATATAATGAACAGAGAATGAATCAGACAGCAGTCTTGTAAATCATACAGACATATTCTTGAAACTCGGCACAACTACACTTAGATGCACCAGGAGAACAGTAAGATATGCCCGATTATCATAAGTACCTGCTTCAATCATCATCTTCCACTCGTCCTTAATTATATGACAAAGTAGCAACCATATAAAAATTGTTAAGACTAGCTTTAGATCTCTTATGAGGCTAAATAGAATCAAATAGCCCCAAACACACAATACAATCAACTCACTAGCCAACCTTTAATATCTTAATATGATGCCTTGATCCAATCCGACTGAACCAAAAGTTTTCGTTAACTCTTTTGTGCATCATAATTCAAATCCCCACGTAAAAATCAAGCGGACATACATAAACAAATTCAGAACCAACGGTAAGCATAACAACGGTGCCAATAACTAAACCTAAAATCCACACACCAAAAACATAAACTATCAAGTTCATTGTTGTCTTGGGAATAGACTCGGGTGAGTAAGGCAAACATCATGTCCAGGCGAATATCGACCACCAGCAGTACAAATCTGGGCAGTCATGGGTTGCACCAGATCAACCAATTTGATTCTTCATGGTCCTCCCTTCAATCTACGAAACAGAGGCCCAAAAACAGCTACCATACAAATCCTTTTCTGCACTTTTTCTTTTTCACTTCAAAAACAAATTATTTGATTCGTTTTAGTAGAGATTACCCTAAAATGCTACAGATCCAAAAGAACATTTATACATAAACCCAACTCATGAACTTCTCTAATTCTCGATTTCCCGAATGCAACATTAGCACTAACAATGGCTAGTTTTCGGGGTCAGAAATCAACAAACATCAAAATTTCCATCGAAACAAAGATTACGAATGGAAGGAAGAAAGAAAAAAAATAGCTTTCATACCACCGAAGGAGTGATGGAGATATGAGTTGTAGCACCGAAGGAGTGAACTGGCGGCGGCTCGTCAAGAATCAGAGATCTATTACAATTGTTAATCCCTTTTATAGCAGACTATTTTTTAACACGTGGCATCCACGTGATGTTTCATATAGGGTAAAATAATACCTTTTTTGGTCCCTCATGTTTCGGGTCAGTTTCCAATAGGTCCCTAGGTTTCAAAATCGAACAATCAAGTCCCCACTATTTAAAAAATGCTTCTATTGAGTCCTTGGACCGTTAATTTTTTTAATGGTGCTGACGTGGCACGTTAAAAATATTAAAATATTAATTTTAAATTAAAATAATAATAATAATAGTATAAAATAAAATAATTAAAAAATTATAAAAAAAAAAAAAAAAAAAAAAAACTCTTTCTCTCTCCCTCGTTCCCTTCCCTTTCTTTCCCTCTTCTTTCCCCCTCTTTTCCTTCAACCTTCCTCCGACGAGCCGCCACCACGCCGACCGCCGCCATCACGCCGACCACCGCCACTTTCTTTTTCTTCTTCCCCTTCCCTTTCCCTTTCCCCTTCCCCTCACCGTACCCCTCCGGCGTCGCTACCCTATCCTTCCCCTTCCCCTCACCGTCGCCCTCCCGCCACTTTCTTTTTCTTCTTCCCCTTCCCTTTCCCCTTCCCCTCACCGTGCCCCTCCGACGTTGGTACTCTCTCCTTCCCCTTCCCCTCACCGTCGCCCTCTCCAAATTGTGGGTTTTCAAATCGTGGGTTTTTTTTTTCAGTTTGAAAAAAATGGTTGGAAGAAGATCTGTGGGTTATTTTTTTAAGCTTTCAGATCTGGAGGGGGAGGGTCAATGTTGAGGAAGAAGAAGATTGGAAGGGGTGGGTTCTTTTCCAGTTTGAAAAAAAATGGTTGGAAGAAGATTTGTGGGTTTTTTTCTTCAAAGTTTTTAGATTTGGAAGGGAAGGGGTGGGTTTTTTTTTTCAGTTTGAAGAAAAATGGTGGCGGCGATCGGCGTGATGGCGACGGTCGGCGTGGTGGCCGCTTGTCGGAGGAGAGTTGAAGGAAAAAAGGGGGAAAGAAGAGGGAAAGAAAGGGAAGGGAACGAGGGAGAGAGAAAGAGTTTTTTTTTTTTAATTATTTTATTTTATACTATTATTATTATTATTATTATTTTAATTTAAAATTAGTATTTTAATATTTTTAACGTGCCACGTCAGCACCGTTAAAAAAATTAACGGTCCAGGGACTCAATAGAAGCATTTTTTAAATAGTGGGGACTTGATTGTTCGATTTTGAAACCTAGGGACTTATTGGAAACTGACCCGAAACATGAGGGACCAAAAAGGTATTTTACCCTTTCTTATATTAAGTTTTGGGAAAAATTCATTTTTAACCCCTAAACTTTGGGGGTTGTATCAATTTTAACCCTGAACTTTCAATTTCATTAAATTGAACCTTAAACTTAACAAGTTGTATCAATTTTAACCCTGAACTTTCAATTTCATCAAATTGAACTTCAAACTTATCAAATCGTATCAATTTTAAATTGAACCTCAAACTTATCAAATCGTATAAATTTTAACCCTAAACTTGCATAAGTGTTACAATGTATACCTTTGGTTAATTATTTGTTTGAATCACCGTACGTAATTGATTATTTCTTATTTTTTTTCTTAATTCACATTGCACTTGAATTGGTTTCTTATAAATAAAATATTAAAGAAACTTTATTTTAGATGATTTTTTCTCGTTGTTGAGAACTTTGTGAGGGTTTTTTTTTTTTTTTTTTTGCTGCTATTTAAGATTACGAAAGCAAGGAAATTTGAGAAGTTTTTTATCTTCAAATATTCGCTGGTTTTTTCTTATTGCTAAGAACTGTCGGTTTTTTTTTCCTTCTATTAATGTTTTTTTTTTCTTGCTAATTAGAAGAATATACAAATCTAGGAAACAAAAATAAAGAAATTTCGAGTTTGTTATTTCTCATATTTGCTAGATTTTTCTTCGGTGATTTTTTTTATAATAATGAGAAGAATAGTTTGAGATATTTGATTTCTTAAAGAGTTTTTTCTTCAACAAATTTCTCACAAAACACTAACTCAGATGCAATGTGAATTAATAAAAGAAAAAAGAAAGAAAAAAAAAAGAAAATGAAATTGTCAGTTACATGTTTTAGTAGCAATTCAAATGAAAAGTTGGCAAAAGGTCTACATTGTAACATTTATGCAAGTTGGAGGTTCAAATTGATACAATTTGTTAAGTTTGGGGTTCAATTTGATAAAATTGAAAGTTTAGGGTTAAAATTGATACAGCTTGCAAAGTTCAGGGGTAAAAATTGTATTTTTCCCTTAAGTTTTTTATATTAAAAAAAATCAATAATATGATCCTTGTCAAAGAAAATAACGCTTATTCATATGTATTAAAATAAATAGCTTCATTCTTTAAATAGTACCAAAAAAAAAAAATAGCTTCATTCTTTAAATAATTAATTTATATGTTCTAAAAAAAAATTAATTAATTAATTTATATAATTTAATACTAACTATGAATTTGGTCTATTTTCTCAAAAAACAAAAGAATTTTGTCAATTTTGTCTTGGGGTGTAAATTTTTTTAGTCGGGTCCGTTGTACGGACAACCCGACCTGATCGGGTCAGGTCAGTAGTTTTTTTTTTTTTGTTTACCTACTAGCAGTGGCGGATCCAGAAATTCTGTTCAGGGTGACTTCATTTAAAATTTTGTAAATAATTCAAAATTTTCAATTCCAAAATTTTCATAAATGAAACTGAACTATTAATTTAATTCATTGCAATTCTTCTCAATACATTTTTATAACATGAAATTAACTTTAAGAAAAAAAAAACAAAAAATTAAAATATTTTTATCTATTTCCGGTTATTTTGATATAAAAATAATATTTAAAGAAGAAATTAAAATAAATATTGTAATATTATTTATTTGTTAGGTTATATTAAAAAGGAGTGAGAAAAAGAATTGCAAAAAACTGCATGAACTAGGACTTGATCCAAAGACCGCAAGCATAAGGGAGGGCTTTTAAAGCTTGCACCAACAAAGCCAACTTTTCATTTGGCTAACTATACTGGAATTATGTATAGAACAATATAAGTACTAAAAGTTCAGGGGGGCTCATGCTGAATCCGCTGCTGCTTACTAGACTTCACTTCAATTTTTCACTTTAAAGATAAAAATAAAAAACAATGAATCACAAAGGATGGTGAAGAATAAACTTAACTAACAAGTTCCATAAACTTCAATGAATTCATACACTAATATCCATGAGACCAACATAATTATGGTCTAAGTTTCTGTTCCATAATATCAAAAGAGACTTCAAAGATCTAAGTTTCAAATAATTTACAATTCCTTTTCATCTTTAAGTAATTCAGTTAGCATAATTTAAACTACATATCTAAAAGACTAAAACAAAAACAATTAGACTACTCCAACAAAAACAGTTTGTCGCTTGCTTGATTCCTAATTGATCTTGATACTCCAGCTCCATTGTTAGACTTCAAGAAGCTAAAACAAAAACAAGAATTATTACTTGAAATTCAGCATAAAATTAAATTCATATAAATAAACTAGAGAAATGAAATTTAGAACCACTCAAGTTTTCAAAGGCAACTTCCATCTTCTTGCGTATGTTTGTGAGTTTTTTTTTTTTTTTTGAAAAAGGAAATGCATTAAATAACAGAATGGGTAGTTACACCAGTGTCTTCCCAAATTAAATGGGATACAAAGAATGGGATATCCCCTTCCCACCAAACCCAATCATCTTCCAGCGTGGAAGAATAACCTTGCCCAAAAAAGAGGTCTTCAACAACGGAAGGTCGAACAAAATCTGGCCTGAAGCTAGCCGCAGTCCGCGTGAGAACGTCCGCAGTTCTGTTGATCGATCGAGGGCACTTCACGAATGAGATTTCTCCTACCGACGACACCAAGAGATCAATTTCGTCTAGAATGACCCTCAATTTCGAAACATCTATCTCTTCGTGATTCAAGGCCTTTACGACATCTACCGAATCTGATTCAATCAAGATTCTAGACTGAGCTTCACCCCTAGCATTCAGGTACACTACTAAGCATTCTTTCGTAGCAGAAGATTCTAACACATGAATTGACCATCTTTTATTAATTTTTGAACAGCCCATTCCTACCGGAGATCCTTGAGAATCACGAGCAATCCACCCAATTCCACATCGATTCTGCTCTTCATTCCAAGACGCATCCACGTTGATTTTCACAAAACCTGCTGGGGGTCCAAGCTTCATGATTCTCCTGGTTCTCCAAGGTGAGTTTCCAATTGTTTGATATTATGTGTTTGCTCTGCTCGGCTAAGTGCCTTTTGATCTGTCTGATTAGCTCCTGAACGCTTGAGTTGCTGCTTCCCATAGAGACTTTGTTTCTGTGATTCCAAATAGACCATAGGATTATGGCTGTTTTTCACATTCTTCGTTGTTCATCAGTTTCGACATTCCACCCCAAGCCGATTCCACGTCCAAATCCTCCTTGCAATTGAGGATGAACTCCATTAGTTTAGGAAAGAAATTGTTCCAAACTAACCTGATTTGCTTGCATTTCCACAATGTGTGAATAGGAGTTTCCATTTTAGACCTGCATAGAGAACAAACAGGGTTAACATCAATATCTCTCTTTAAAAGATTGGGTTTAGAGGGGATATAATATTTTAGAAGCTTCCATAATACAATTCTTGTCCTTGGTAGAATTTTATGGCTCCATATATTCCTCCAAGTCCTTTTCTCCTGCTGATTGTTGGAACCCGATGCTTTCAAAACAAAAACCTTGCTGTAAGCAAGATGGTAAGCACTTTTTACCGTAAACACTCCCTTTGGCTCCAAATCCCATATTATCTCATCTTTGCTATCACCTCTCCCAACCGGGATGGCTAGGATGTCTTCAACATCTAGGGGTAGGAAGCTACTTCGAATGAGATGTTCATTCCAATCACCTTCTTCGGATATAAGCTCACCTACTCTAGCCCATTCCATAGCCTCGGGGACTAACAGTGGGCTTTTTGAACCTTTTCTAATAAGCCAAGGGCCTTGCTTTATAAATATGCGTCTACCATTGCCTACTCTCCATCTCATTCCCTCCTTGAAGAGCTCTCTACCCCCAACTATACTCTTCCAGGTTGGAGACGAATTAGTACCTACTTGTGCTCTTAGGAAGTTTCCATCTCTAAAATATCGCCCCCTGAGAACTTTGCATAGTAAGCTATCTGGGGATCTTAGTAGTCTCCAACTTTGTTTAGCCAACATGGCTTGGTTAAACAGATGGATATCTCTGAATCCCAGACCCCCGAAGTCCTTTGCTTTGCACAAATCTTTCCATTTGGCCCAATGGATTTTCCTTTTGTCTCCTGATGAACCCCACCAGAATCTTGCGCACATCATGTTGATCTCTTTGCATAAACTGGAAGGGAGTTTAAAACAACTCATAGAATAAGTGGGGATGGTCTGAATCACAGCTTTTATCAACACTTCCTTTCCTCCTGCAGAACAAAGTCTTTCCTTCCACCCTTGCAGTAGATTGTCAACCTTATCCTTAATTTTTCTGAACAATTGTCTCTTGTTTTTGCTTGTCTGAGAAGGCATTCCTAGGTAAATTCGAAGGTTATTCGTTTGACGAACTCCTTAGATGTTACCTAGAACTTGGCCTTCTCTCATTCCAACATTCTTACTAGCCAAGAAGCTTGATTTTTCTAGATTGATCACTTGTCCTGAAGCTTGCTCATAGGCTTTGAAGATGTCTTTGATTAGTTGACATTCCTCCATGTTTTCCCTGCAAAAAATGAGACTGTCGTCAGCAAAGAAAAGATGAGATAAAGGGGGCAAAAGTTGTTTATACGAAAGCCTTTTAAGTTTTGAGAGTCAACTTCCCTATTTAAGAGTTTTGAGAATCCTTCAGCGCACACCAAGAAAATGTACGGGGATAAGGGATCTCCTTGTCGAATTCCTCTACTCGGCCTGAATTCTTCTTGGGGACTGATAACATGCAAAAATGCTATCTTTTTCCTAGTTATTTTGGCTAGTTTTGTGTGTTAATTGTGAGCTTTAATGTATTTTTATGCTGATTTTGTGGAAAACCGAGTTCGTGAGGCAAAACTGTGAAATTTATTAATTTCAAGCCCAAAATGAAGACTTTTGGCCCATTTGAGATAAGTTGGAGAAAAGACATTTGAAGTGGAGGCCCAAAAAGTCCAAAAGATAGAAGAAAGGAGGCAAAAATTCGCACATGAGGCTTCTAGAAGGCCTAGCGTCTCGACGCTAGGGCTAGAGCATCTCAACGTTTGGCAGCAGAGAAGATATTTCTGGCATCGCGACAGTGTCGCAATGCTGTCCACGTAGTTGTTGGGTTTTATGCCCTAAAACTCGTAGATAGTGAATGTAACCGTTGACCGGATATTAATGAAATAATATTGATATATTTTTCCATTAATTTTTATTAGTTATTTTATATTTGTCTTTGCCTAATAATAACCCTAATCCAATAAACTAGACATCCAAGGTTGTAATATGAGTCTTGAACTATATGTAGCGACATATGGGATCATTGTTCAAGAAACAGCCTAAAGGGTCTATAGTATAGGGATAAGACTGGGTGCCTTATCCTGGTGACATTATGGATACGACCCACTTTGTATTTGATACAAACGTTACGATCCAACGCGTTCGTGTAGGAGACATGCGAGTGGGGGTATCCTATGCAATGAGTTTGCATAAGATCGGACCGCGAAATAGTAACCACTGGTTATAACACCGTTAACTAGTTGGTTTTCTATTTCACTAGGACGACCTAGACGACTTAGTCTTAATCCTGAGTTGATTATGGACTCCTGCTCATGAGAGATTGTCCTTTGATTTGCATGGGTGAGAGTGGCCAGTACGCCGACTCAATAAGCCTACCATTTTGGGGACAAGACCGAATGGGGAGCTGGGAACATAACCGTGCAAGATGGAATTCACTCATTCCCGACTTTAGGGAAGCAGATGAGTGTTCCCTTAAGTGGTTACTCCGAGTCTTGAACAAAGAGCCCTAACCTCTCAATGGCACGAGAGGGTTTTATGTTTGATGGTTGGACCACAAACAAGTTGTTCATTAGAGGAGAACTGGTACTTAAGGAAATAGAGGTAACCCAGGGGTAAAACGATAATTTGACCCAACTAGTGTTACGGACACTCGTGAAGGACTAACTAGTCGATATTGGTCTATATCCGTGGACACAGAAAATATGTCTGCAGTGAGAATAGTGCAACTGTGAGTTTATAGTGGAATGAACACACAGTTAACGAATATTGATTAATGCGGTTAATGAGTTTGACCAATTAATCTCTGATAACTGCCCAAAAGGTAGTTATTTAGGCCTCAATTATATAGGGAATTGTGTGTCCTTTATGCTTAATAAGGTTGGTTTTAGAGAGATATTACATGATTTAACCCATTTGGAAGAATGGAAGCTTTGGAAATCACTTTGTGCAGATTATGTTGCTGAGCGACTGGAAGGAGCAAATTCTATGCTGCAGCAAAACTGGAAGCAGAAACTGCCACATCACAGCTCGTTAGCCAACTTCATGAACCGACTTCTATTGAGATATTTTCGGGATAAAGGATCAAGGAGAGCCTTACACGTGTCCTAGTTGACCTAATTCAAGCCTCCCATCCTTCTATAAAAGGAAGTAGCCGTCAAAGTCAAATTCATTCCATGTTTACCCTGGGAAGCCGAATAGTATAGAGATTGAAGATTATCAAGAACACCATCATCCGCAAGCTGATTAGGGAGTTTATTTTCCTTCTTAATTTGTGGTTATGGACATGCTTACTCAGATTGTAATTCGTATTCCTATGCTGATTATGAACTAAGTAGCTTAAGGTGTTGGTTAGGAATAATGTGATTACCGTGCTTCATCTCTAGTAATAAATTGACTATTGCATTTTGGTTAATTGTTGTGCTTATTCTTATTTTATGCCCGCCTGGCCAGCCGGTATGGATAGCTCTCTCTAGTTTCAGGGATGATTTAGAGAGTGTGTGGCAATTCTCCACATTACGATCATTGTGTATTGGTGAACGCCAGTGACTGAGCTAGGGATAGCCAATTGCCTAGTGCCTGATCGGTCGCACTTCATTGGGGTTGAAACACATCCCAAAAGATTCGGAGTTCCGAGAGGAATCCACTAATAATACTGCGGGAAATGCATGATCAATAATATTGCTAGAGCATATCTTGAAACAATCACTAAAGCCTAACCAGCGCCTGTCTTTAATCTGTCTGTCTATTTGTTTACTCGTTGTTCTGTCATTTATTTTGCTTCAGCATAATTTCGATAAAACCAAATCATTTTATTATTCTTGAAACCATTAGAAAGTTACGCAAAATAGGTAAAGTGGAAACTCATTCAGACCTTGGATTGATAATATTACTTGCTGCAGACTGTGTATACTTGCACAGGAATTCTAGAGTATTTTATACTATATTTTTACTCACTCTAGGAACCCAACAATCTCACATCGTTGGAGCTTCTGATCTGCAGGTCCATTAGGTCCCACTGGTAGCTCATAAAGTAATTTGAGACAACTAAGTAATAAATGTAAATTGAAAATGTTCAATTTACTAAGGGAAACAAATATAATATATATTGATATATTATTATGAGAGAAATTAATATTTGAAAAAATTAATATTTGAAGAAATTCAAATATAAATTTATGGAAGTTTGAAAGAGTTCAAATAATGAATTAATTAATTTAAGGCCTAAAATGTGTTTGGGCAAATTAATTAATTCTAGGCCAGAAATTAAATATGTGATATTTAATTGGTGGTTAATTAATTAAAGAATTCATTAACCAGAAATTAATCAATTATGGAAATAATTAATCACTTAAGGAAGTGATTAATCATTTATGGAAATGATCTAATCACTTATGGAAGTAATTAGTCATTTGTGGAAAAGATTAATCAATTGTGGAATTGATTTATCATGATTGATTAAATAAGGAATAAGATTGAATTAATTTTGGAAAAGATTGATTTAATTGAATATTTTATTCATGTCCTCTCTTCTATAAATAGAACACTAGACCTAATTGGTCCAAGACACTTGACACTTTGTTCTTGCTCTTAGACTCTCAAGACAAGACCTAGAATTCTCTCTAGCCTCCCTTTTAGAGAAAGACTCCCACAAGTCTTTTGCCTCCTAGACTTAGAGACATACCGGTGTAACCTCTGTGGTTATTGTGTCATTCAAAGGAGAAATTTCCAGTGATCACAAGAAAAGGAGGCTGCTGCGTTTTCGTTCGTGGAGCGTCGTTGGTGAAGAACGGTCAAGTCTACAACCAAGGTTTGTAACGGTTCTTCCTTCTTTCTTTAGAAAAGCATGAAAATAAATTTAGATTTATTTTTAAGCATGTTTAAACTGAATTTCCAGCAACTTTAAAGAGAGTTTAAAGTTTGTTTGAGTTTTTGTAACGGTATTTTAATGTTAATTAATATACGGCGTAAGGTCCAATCGATGCGCTTCCGCTGCGTGGGGATTTTTATTCCCTACAGTAGCGTCGCGACGCTGCGATAACTTTTGCGCCAAGAAAGCTATGACGTCACAGCGTCGCGACACTGTGACGTAGTGTCGCGACGCTGCTGGCTTGTTCAGAAAGAAACGCCCAGCCCTTGCTCCTATAAATAGCCTCCCTTCCTTTGGTTCAAATCATCCCATTCTTGGGGGAGTCCTCCCCTAGCTCAATAGAGAGAAAAAGAAAGTAGAGTTGTGAAGAAAAATGTGGAATTGAGCGAGATTCCAAGGCTCAAGATTCGAGATGATCATGACGGGAGCTTGGGATCAACTTATCAGTTATTTCTTCTTTACTTCTTTGTAATTCTTTATTATAGTTTGAGTTAGGCCTATGGATCAAGTTCACTTGGGCAAAAAATATTTCCATTTGTGAGTAGATCTTGAGACCTAGGGTCGTTATTCTAGCTAATTGGATATTGTGGCTTAATTTCTTGGATATTGTAACAAAGTTCTTCATATTTCATCTATGCAATTCGTTCTTAATGCTTTTAATCTCTTGATCACGGATTAATTGTTACGTTGATCTAAGTTGTTGCTCGACAGAGAAAATTTAGATTAAATCCAAATTGCATGGCTAATAATTGCTTGGAGCACGAGAGTGAAAAAGAATTGTCAGAAACTGATAATGAAGTTGCTTAATGTCATACTATGATTAACTAAGGAAATAGACACATGAATTAGTTATGTTAGTATGAGTTGTGGAGGAACTTGAAAGAGAAATCCGCTTATAATTACTTCTAGATTCATGGAATTGAAGTTTAGTAATTACATTCATCCAATTAATTGAGCTATATATCCAAAACGCTAGATAACACCTTAGGTCAAGTCCCCTTAATAGGATATTTCCATTTATTTGCATGATTTGTTTAGTTTCTTGTTATTTCTTTATTTCTTTAAAATTGAGCTTCTAAATAAAATTAAGCATGATGATTCTTGGTAATTAATGGATTAAAAATCAATTTCCCTGAGGATTCAATACTCGGAATACTTTCCGTTTTAATATTACTTGGGCAACCGTACGCTTGCGGAAAATTGCAACAACAGGGACTACCATTGATAAGAATAGAAAAAATACACTGAGTGCACACACTTCATCAGGGTACTAATCCACTTCTCATTGAAGCTCATGTGTTTCCATCATGTCTCTGATGTAGCTTCATTCAACTCTATCAAAAGCTTTGCTCATATCTAACTTTAAAACCAATTGTCCCTCTTTACCCTTCTTTCGGTTATTGATCGCATGAATTCATTCAAACCCCACCAACACATTGTCTGAAATGAGTCTGCTTGGAACGAACGCCGCTTGAGTGGGGGATATTGTGGAGCCAATGACTTTCTTGAGACGATTAGCTATTGTCTTTGCAATAATTTTGTAAGAGTTGTTGCAAAGACTTATAGGCGTGTAGTCCTTCATTTTCTTAGGATCTTTTCCTTTGGGGATGAGAGAAATCAAGGTTTTATTAAAAGAAGTTAGATCAGCATCATGGTTTAGAATCTGGAGGCATTCCTTGACCATATCATCTCCCACAACCCCCCAGTTGGATTGATAAAAAGAGGCATGAGCTCCATCAATTCTCAGGGCCTTACTCGGACTCAAACTCTTCAAGGCTTCTTCTACTTCCTGCCTACTATAAGGATGGTCAATGAGGCTTTTTTCTTGATCCGAAACTTCCTGCTCACACACTTAATAACCTTGGAAATATCCTGCTGATCTAGGATGGAAGAAGTGAACAACTCTTTGAAGTAATTTGTTGCCACTCTTACCTATTTGGTCTTCTTCAGTGACCCAAAAGCCATTGTGATCATAAACTCCTTCAATCTTATTCCTTCTTCTCCTTTGAGATGCCTTCGCATGAAACCATTTAGTGTTTCTATCACCATTTTCAAGCCAAACCTCTCTTGATCTACTTCTCCAAAAGTACTCTTCTTCTTCAAGCAAATCATCTAATTCAACTTCTGCTTTCTCCAGAATTTCAGCATTCTGACTACCATCTCTCTGAAGGGAATGAAAGTCCCCACGCAGCGGAAGTGGATCGAAAGGACCTTACGCCGTATATTAATTAACATTAAAAAACCGTTACGAAAAAGCAAAATAAACTTTAAACATGCTTTAAAGTTGCTGGGAAATAACTATAAACATGCTGAAAATTAAATCTAAATTTATTTTCATGCTTTACTAAAGAATTGGGAAAGAACCGTTACAAACCTTCGTTGTAGACTTGACTGTTCTTCGCCAACGATGCTCCAACGAACGAGAACGCAGCGATTCCTTCTTGATTTCTTCGCTGGATATTTCTTCTTCAAAGACACAATAACCACAGAGGTTACACCGGTATGTCTCTAAGTCTAGGAGGCAAAAGACTTGTGGGAGTCTTTCTTTAAGAGGGAGGCTAGAGAGAATTCTAGGGTATTGTCTTGCGAGTCTAAAAGCAAGAGGGCTACTAAACCAATTAGGTCTAGTGTTCTATTTATAGAAGAGTGACCATGAATAAAATATTCAATTAAATCAATTTTTTCCAAAATTGATTCAATCTTTATTCCTTATTAATCAATCCAAGATCAATCAATTCCATAATTGATTAATCTTTTCCACAAACGACTAATTACTTCCATAAGTGATTAGAACATTTCCATAAATGATTAATCACTTCCTTAAGTGATTAATTATTTCCATAATTGATTAATTCCCGATTAATGAATTCTTTAATTAATTAACCACCAATTAAATATCACATATTTAATTTCCGACCTTGAATTAATTAATTTGTCCAAATAGATTTTAGGCCTTAAAATTAATTAATTCCCATTTGAACTCTTTCAAAATTCCATAAATTTAATGTGACTCAAATTTATATTAATATTTGAATTTCTTCAAATATTAATTTCTCTCATAATAATATATCAATATATATTATATTGTTTCCCTTAGTAAATTGTAATTTACATTTATTACTTAGTTGCCTCAAATTACATTATGAGCTACCAGTGGGACCTAATGGACCTGCAGATTAGAAGCTCCAATGATGTGAGATTAATTGGTCAAACTCATTAACCAAATTAATCAATATTCGTTAACTGTGTGTACATTCCACTATAGACTCACAGTTGCACTCTTCTCATTGCAGACATATTTTCTGTGTCCACGGATATAGACCAATAACGACTAGTTAGTCCTTCACGAGTGTCCGTAACACCAGTTGGGTCAAATTACCGTTTTACGCCTGGGTTACTTTTATTTCCTTATGTACCAGTTCTTCTCTAATGAACAACCTGTTTGTGGTCCAACCATCAAATAGAAAACCCTCTCATGCCATTGAGAGGGTAGGACCCTTTGTTCAAGACTCGGAGTCACACTTAAGGGAACACTCGTCTGCTTCCCTAAAGTCGGGAAGAAGTGAATTCCATCTTGTACGATTATGTTTCCAGCTCTCCACTCGGTCTTGTCCCCAAAATGGTAGGTTTATTGAGTCGGCGTATTGGCCACTCTCACCCATACAAATCAAAGGACAATCCCTCATGAACAGGAGTCCATAATCAACTCAAGATTAAGACCAAGTTGTCTAGGTCGTCCTAGTGAAATAGAAAACCAACTTAGTTAACGGTGTTATAACCAGTGGTTACTATTTCGCGGTCCAGTCTTATGCAAACTCATTGCATAGGATACCCCACTCGCATGTCTCCTACACGAACGCGTTGGATCATACCGTTTGTATCAAATACAAAGTGGGTCGTATCCATAGTGTCACCAGGATAAGGCACCCAGTCTTATCTCTACACTATAGACCCTTTAGGCTGTTTCTTGAACAGTGATCCTCATATGTCGCTACATATAGTTCAAGACTCATATTACAGCCTAGGATATCTAGTTTATTGGATTAGGGTTATTTTAAGCAAAGACAAATATAAAATAACTAATAACATTTAATGGAAAAATATATCAATATTATTTCATTAATATCCGGTCAACGGTTACATTCACTATCTACGAGTTTTAGGGCATAAAACCCAACAAACTCCCACTTGAACTAAAACACTAGTTAGTAGGATGTAAATGCAATAATCTAAAGCTGGAAATGTCATGTATACTAATAAAATGAACTAGGGCATCCTTATACCCATTATACATTTCTCCCACTTGCCCTAGATTAGATGTCATACATATCTCGTAGACCTAGACCCTCTAGATGACCCTCAAACACTTTGGCCGTGAGAGCCTTCGTAAATGGATCAGCGATGTTGTGGTCTGAAGCGATCTTAGTGACGATCACATCTCCTCGTTGCACAATCTCCCGTATCAGGTGATATTTTCTATCGATGTGTTTACCCCGTTTATGGCTTTAAGGTTCTTTTGAGTTGGCTACAGCCCCACTATTGTCACAGTTTAGTGTTATGGGCATGTTTATATTCATAATAACTTCCAAATCAGTCAAGAACTTTCTAAGCCAGACTGCCTCCTTAGCTGCTTCGCAAGCTACTACATACTCAGCCTCCATGGTTGAGTCTACTATGCATCCTTGCTTGATGCTTCTCCAAACTACTGCTCCTCCATTGAGGGTGAATACTGACCCTGATGTGGATTTCCTTGAATCCTTATTAGCTTGAAAGTCAGAGTCAGTGTATCCAGTAAGAATCAAATCCTTAGCTCCATAAACTAGCATGTAGTCCCTCGTTCTCCGAAGATACTTGAGGATATTCTTAACCGCTCCCCAGTGGTCCAACCCTGGATTAGATTGATACCTACTGACTACTTCCACTGCATAACATATGTCAGGCCTAGTGCAGAGCATAACATACATTAAGCTGCCCACAGCTGAGGCGTAGGGAATGTGTCTCATGTTCTCAACTTCTTGAGGTGTCTTAGGAGATTGTTCCTTAGACAGGTGTACCCCATGTCTGAAGGGTAGTAGTCCCTTCTTGGAGTTTTGCATCGAATATCGAGACAACATCTTGTCAATATACGTTGCTTGAAACAAAACTAGCGTTTTGTTCTTACGATCCCTAATGATTTGGATTCCCAGAACATATTGAGCCTCTCCCAGATCTTTCATTTGGAATTGGGTTGCTAGCCATTTCTTAATGTCAGTGAGGTATCCTACATCATTCCCAATGCGTAGGATATCGTCTACATAAAGTATTAGAAAAACTACTTTCTTTTGTTGATTTTCTTGTACACACAAGGCTCATCAACGTTTTGGTCAAAACCAAAAGATTTGATCGCAGTATCAAATCTAATGTTTCATGATTTGGACGCTTGTTTCAATCCATAAATGGATCGATTGAGCTTACAAACCTTTTGTTCCTAACCTTAGGCTATGAACCCTTCGGGTTGAGACATGAAGATATTCTCTTCAAGATTACCATTTAGAAAGGCAGTCTTGACATCCATTTGCCATATTTCCAGAATAACTCATATTCCTATAGACATTAGCCACCGTTGTTTGGTCAAGGATTTGTTAACACTTTTAACTCATCCTCGTAAGTGTAACCCTCCCACTTTCAGATCTCAGAGGCACGCACCAACAGGCTACCGAAGGGAAAGACAACTGTTGGTAATTAGACATTTCTCAACTGTTGGTAATTTTGAATTAATTTCAAAATTAATTCTTGAGAGAAAATATTTGAAAAAGTTTAAATAATTAATATGAATTGGATTCATATTAATATAAATAATTTAATAAAATCCCTAAGATTAAATATGTGATATTTAATTGGGTAATTAATTAATTATTTATTAAAATTAGATATGAATAAGATAATAGATTTGATCTTATTCATGACATTTTCCTATTAGGAAAAGGTTTTGGCCTTTTTTCCTATAAATAGGACCCATGGGGTGGGATGAAAGGTATCTCATTCATTCTTTTACTCTTAGAGAATTTTTCTGAAGACTCCTTCTAGACTCCCACCAGTCTCCTGCCTCCAGAAGTCTTAGAGTCATACCGGTGTAAGAATGAATAAAAAATTGAAAATTAGATTTTAAAACTTTTGCTATGTTTGCAAATCTAAAAAAGCATAGCTAAATTTGCAAATATCATAATGTTTTTTGCTACCCATTGTAATTTCCATTTAATATAATAGGTAAAGATGGGAATTATATAGAACTAAATATAAAATTTAAAGATGTAATTGAATTATTTTACACATTATTTTTAGAATGCAGCATCAATTAAATAAGTGTGTTTGCATTATTTTAAAAATTAAATATTATTATATGTGGTAAAAGTAAAACCCAAAAAAAAAAAAAAAAAAAATCCTCCAACTTAATTACGAAGGAATCGACGTCAAAATTCCAAGATATAGCAAGCCTTTGATTAGGTGTGACTTTCGAACGCAAGAAGAGTCAACAGACTCGACACACCGCCAAATCGAAGACCTTCCATTCTATGCGTCATAAGACAATCAACTATTCCTTTCCTCCAAAAATTTCTCAATCTACAGTGTTCTGGAGAGGTGTCGGAATTCCATTGATATGCTAATTGATAGCTTCCTTCCGATGGGTACTGCCGAGGAGATTGGTCTGAAGCTCCAATTCGATGTTGAAGAGACTATATTTGTTGCAGTGGGCAATGATGTGGACGACACCAAATCTACTCTAGTTTCCATGGGAAGAATTTTTGTCTGCTTCATGTTCATCAGCCTGCCCATGAAGTTGTTGCTCAGAGTGAGTTCTGTAGCTAAGGAATTTCATTTTTGTTCGTACAGTTTGATGCTATTTTGAAGGAGGAACCTAGTGAAATGCGAGTTGGAATCTGGGTCTGATTTATTTCAGTTTATATTATGTCGGTAATGTTAGCTCAACGTTTGTCATTGACCAATGGAGATTGAGATCGTTTGCTTTGCTTTATAGCTAATTCGGTGTGGTTCTTTTCCCTTCGTTTGTTCATTCTTTTTTCCTGTCGAACTGCCATGGGTAGAAGCATCTTCTGGCACTGGTTGCTCATGGAGAAAAAAACAGTACAGTTGCCACTCACCTTGTAGTCCAGCACTTTCTTAGTTCACCTATTCGATAATTAATTAGTTGATCTTGAAATGGTTGCGTCTATGCCCCAAAGCACCAGCACTTCACAGTCAACCGGTACAACTCTTTTATATATTCATTTGTATTCCTTCCATCAGTGGCCATGCCAATACTGTTAGTGTGAAGTTTATGCTCTTAGTCAATGGCTAGAAACCGATTCTGATAGGAGGGTCACATCATCGGCCAAGCTGGATCTTTTGCCTATCTCTGCTGATTGCACTGTGTAGAAAGTGTACTGTCATTATTTTTTAATGGACAGTTCGAGAACAATAACTTATCAGCACAGATTGATGTGAACATCATCAATCTGTTAAAGAAGAGCCATCTTCCAATACACTAAAAGAACATGTAGCAAAGGCATTTGAGGAACCTGAAAGGCAAAAGCCTTCAGAACTTCTTAATCAATATGTTATCATTCTTGCCAAACTGGGGTACCATTTCATTTCCCTTTGATTCTTCGAAATTACTCCCATATGGAAATGGCTAACTGTTATCCACCACCAAATAAAGCATTCTCATTGGTTGATAAAATGCTGCATTCCTTTTAAACTAATGGCAATTATAACAAAAGAGATACAAATGACCGTAAGATTCATTCAAATAAGAAGACTGGTAGAAATTAAAATATAAGTTCTAATACCATCATAATTCATCTAACAAAAGGTTGAAAAATCCACTTAATTTCATTCAGGATAACAAAAATAAACAATCTAAAACATGTCTCTAACATTATGGGGATTTGAAGTTCAAAATTAACCACAAGAGTTTCATTTCTTCTTCTCACCGCCCCCACCAGCTCTGTATCAAAAAAGAAAGTCAAAGAAACAAGTTAAATTATGTGGCAGAAATGCAATTACATGAAGTATTTATTGATAACATGTAAAAAGTGAATGAGAATAATAATTCAATCCTAATGAGGGAAATTGAAAGCCTTCTAAAGTACCTCATCTTGCGGAGAACGCTGGACATCTCCTCTCTCTTCTTCTTGGCTCTCTTGTGAGTTCCCAACTTTCTCTTAGCCACTTTTAGTGCTCTCTTGTCCTTTCCAACTTTAAGAAGCTCAGTGATTCTTTTCTCATATGGTGCAAAGCCAGCGACTTCCCGAATCAAACTCCTCACAAAGAGAACTCTTTTGCTACTTTTCTATGGGATCAATCAAATTCAAGCTATCATCAATCATTGATGTCAATACCTTCTATCTATCAACAACTAAAACAACTTTAAGGAAACTGATAATCCAGAACAAAACAAGTTTAAATTAGTATGATATGAGAAGCAAGACGATTATAAGCATATGCCCAAGAACCTCATAAAGTGGACTCCTTAACTAGATTTCATTTCAACATTATCAATCTTGAGAACAAGCGGATAATCATCAACGTAAATAAATAAGAACTTTTAAAAGGGAGCAGCAAAAATATATTGGAAGGAAACAGGTTTCAGTTCATACTTTCAATTCACTTAATGTACGAAGCAAAACAATGAAATGCATGATCAAGATCTATCCTCTTGCTAGTGAGCTTTTGTAGAGTAAATATTTGAATTCATATTAAATAAGATAAATATTAAAAATTTCTTTTTTTTAATAATAATACCATCTTTCATTGAGAAAAAATGAAAGAATACAAAGGCATACAAAAAAAACCAGCCCACAAAAAGACCCCCTTTAAAGGAAGGGTCGCCAATCCAAGATAATACAACCTAAGGAGTAGTTACAAAAAGCCTTAGACACTGAGGCCTAGAGAGAAACATAGAATCTAGTGAGAGCCCAAAACATCGAAAGGACTCCTCTCAAGACCTCGAAACACACTATTATTCCTCTCGCCCCAAAGACCCCATAACACAGCACACACCCCAGCTAACCATAAAAATCTCCCCTTATCGCGAAACGGCGGATGGAGGAGGAACTCCTGGATCATCTCCCTGTAGTATCTAAAGGGTCTCGCCTGTAGCCCAAAAGCGTTGTGAAACAAACCCCATATCGAACAAGCAAACTCGCAACTCCATAAAATATGGTCCAGATCTTCCTCCGCCTTCCAACATAAAATACAACAAAACGGACCAACCAAGGAAGTCATCTTCCTCAAGAACTTATCAATAATATTAACTCTTTCGTGGATGACTTGCCAGATAAAGAACCTAATCCTTCTCGGGATTTTCTCTCCACAGAATAGAAAAAACCGACTCACTGGGGGGAGGGATTAAAAAATCATCGAAAAAGGGACCGACAAGAGAAGCCCTCAGATGGGCTAAGACTCCAAGAACGAACATCCCTTCTTCCCACCCCAAACTGGCAATCCCCTATCAAAGATAAGAGATTAGTGACCTCTGTCGTTTCCCTATTGGTCAAAGAACGACGAAAACCCAACGAGAATGACATTGAGCTCCCACTCTGATTAAGAACATCGGAATCGATCGGTTTTTCATCAAGGACAAGCGATAGAGATTAGGAAATTTATAGCAGAGGAAACTATCCCCCACCCACTTATCCTCCCAAAAATAAATATTATTACCATCCCCCACCTGAAATTGAAGAAGACCCGAAAAAGAAGGGAGCTCGAAAGCAATCTCTCTCCACAGATTCCTAGACATACCTTAGTCCCTCCCGACAGCCATTCATGGGGTGAATGCCATATTTACTCACAATAATACGGTGCCATAAGGATGTAGACTCGAGGGGGAACTGCCACAACCATTTAGCTAACAGGGATTTGTTACGGATCCTTAAGTTACCTATTCCTAGCCCACCACTGCTCACAGATTTTCCCACCACCTCCCAACTAACGAGATGCGAACTCCTCCCTTCATCAACCCCTTCCCATAGGAAATTCCTCACGAGTCTCTCCCCTAAAATGCGAAAAGAAGTAAACAGGGATCCTGCTCAAGACTGATTGGATGAGTGTCATTATGCCACCTTTAGAGAAAAAGCTCCTCTTCCAAGAAGCTAATCTTTTCCTCACTTTCTCCACCACAAGGGACCAAAACGAAGTACTTTTTGGATTATGACCTAAAGGGAGGCCCAAGTAAAGGGAGGGAAAAGCACCCACGTCACACCCCATTAAATTCGCCCAATCTCTAATTTTCTCAGAATCACAATTTAAGCTTAGGATTTGACATTTACCTCTATTTATCCTCAAATTTGACAGCTCCTCAAAGAAGAATAAAATATGATTCAATATCCGAAAGGACTCCTCATTCCCATAAAGAAAAAAAAAAAGAAAATAGTATCATTAGCAAATTGGAGATGAGATAAAGAAATGTGGTCCCTACCCACCCTGAAACCCTCAAGAATGCCCCCCTCCACACCTTTCGTCACCATCCTGCTAAGGGGATCCACAACTAGGAGAAAGAGGAATGGCGACAGAGGGTCACCCTGTCTGAGACCTCTTGTGGCTACTATTCGACCCTTAGGGCAACCATTAATGAGAATGGAGTATTCCACCGATCTAACACAACCCCAAATCCAAGATCACCACCTAAACCCAAATCCTTTCTTCGCTAGGACTTTGTCGAGCAAATTCCAGTCCACTTGGTCGTAGGCTTTCTCAAAATCAATCTTAAAAATGACCCCCTCCTTTTTGTCTTGTTTGTAATCCTCAATGGCTTCATTGGCTATAAGAGCTTGGTCCAAGATTTGTCTTCCTGCTACGAAAGACCCTTGGGATTCGGAGATAGCGGAAGGAAGAACCCTCTTCAGCCTATTTGCCAAGACCTTGGCTATAATCTTATAAAGACTTGTGACTAGGCTGATGGGTCTAAAATCACTAACCTTCCTTGCCCTCTCCTTTTTAGGAATAAGGCACACTTAAGTCTTATTCATGGTTCTATCAATAATACCCCTTTCGTGAAATTCCTTGAAAACTCGTTCCAAATCTGATTTAATGGTCCCCCCAATTATCCTGAAAAAAACCCATCGAAAAGCCATCAGGACCTGGAGACTTATTTCTATCACAATCGAAGATAGCCCTCTTAATCTCTTCCACAGTGAAAGGAGACTCCAACTCCCTCCTGTCCACCTCAGAGATGGGGCACCAAATTAAAGGCCTTCCACAAAAGGTCTGCCAACTATCGGAGGCCCATACAAGCTCGAGAAAAAAGACAGAATTTCTCCCTCGATAGCCCTAGGATCTCTCACCTCTTCCCCTCCCCTCCCCTGGTAACCAAGGAATTAATGATATTCTTATTTTTCCTACCACTAGCCATCAGATGAAAGAAAGCCGAGTTGCAATCCCCATCCTTGGCCCAATTTATCTTGGTTGTTTGCCTCCAACTACTAGTTTATTTCTTAACCACCTCCGCATACTCCATTTTAAAACTCAAGCACTCCTCCTTAAGACTCTCCTCTAAACTCCCCCTTTCTTCTAGATCATCTAAGGCTTTAATCCTTCTTAGAATCTCCTGTTTCTTTCTCTTGACATCCCCGAACACCTCCCAATTCCACACCTTAAGAGGCCCTTTCAAAACTCTCAGCTTGCCCATAAAGCGATATCCTTCCCAATTACCACTGACTTCCGAGTTCCACCAGGACGGGAAAGAGGATTTAAAGGACGGGTGGTCCAACCACATATTTTCAAACCTAAATGGACACGGGCCCCAATTGCAGCTCCAACCTTGCAGATAAGGGGCCAATGATCCGAAGTTACCCGGGGACCCACCTCTTGTCTGACGCACCCATACGCCTCCATCCAACCTCCAGAAAACAAAAATCTATCAATTCTGCTTCTGGTCCTATTGTTGGCCCAAGTAAACCGCTCGTTGACCAGAGGAGGGTCCATTAATTGGCTACCTTCTATAAAATCATTAAACCTTCTCATGGACTTCGTCTCACGACCCCCCGAAGCTTTCTCCAGGGGAGAACGAATAACATTAAAATCATCGGCCACGCACCAACACAGACCACATAAACCAAAAAGACCACCCAACTCCTCCCATAAAGCCCCCTATCTCTCGGTCTAGGAGGGCCATAAACCCCTAAAATCCACCTGGATTTGTCATTCTTAACTTGAAACTGGATAGAAACAGAGAATTGATCCTTAACTACTTCGCCCACCGAAAGCCTACGACTATCCCACATAACTAAGATGCCTCCGAAAGCTCCTTCAGACTCGAGACCAGCCCACTCCACTCTTTTAACCCCTCAAAGACTCTTGATTAAAGAACGACAATAACTCATCATCTTAGTTTCAACCTAGGAAGCACGGACACGCATATTTGGCGAAGAATCTATGTCGGACACGCAATTTTGCTTGTCCTTTTTTTTTTAAGCGAACAAGCTTGGACACATTGGGACACGGTATTGGACATGTCTAGGCCCAAATCTACAGACCCAAAAGTTTTGTTTCACTAAAAAAAATTAAAAAAGAAAACCCTAATACACACCCCTCATTGCACCAGCCGCCGCCGTCGTCCGCTTCAGAAGATGCCACTGGAAGTTACCTCAAAAACTCCAGAAGTCGCAGCCCACTTTGTTTTCTTCATACGGTAGGTTTAACATTTAAGTTTTTCTTTCCTTTTATATTCTTAAACCTCCTTCTAACTTAACCTAGACAAATACCCTATAACACAACCCAGCCCAAGAACTATTTTAACTTTAAAAATTTTTTTTAAAAAAAATGAAATTAAACTACAAAAATTTATATATACTAAAAAATTTTTAAAAAATTATATATATACTAAAATTTTTTTAAAAATATATATATATACACTAAATTTTTTTTAAAAATTTATATATATACTAAATATTTTTAAAAAATTTATATATATACTAATATACTAAAAATTAAAAAAGAAAAAAAAACAACGCATCCTCAACGTGTACGTATCCTAGTATTTTAGAAATCGACATATCGATGTGTCCTATCGTGTCCGTGTTTATGCTTCTTAGGTTTCAACCAAAATAACCACCTTTGGACTTTCTTGGGAGATGACATCTTTCACCAAACTATGCCTAACCCTACCCCCAAGCCCTCTAACATTCCAAGAAATAACTTTCATCTTGAAACTTGGCTCTCCCCCGCCACCATTGGGCCTTTCTTCTTCTCATAGTTAATCGAGCAATCCAACTTCCTTAATTCCCTATCCACCTTGGTCTTATCCCCCCCCCCCACCCCGCCCTGACATCTTCCTTTTTTCTTCCCCCCTACAGACGACAGAGCTGATTGGGATTCAGGAGTAGGAGTAGCGTGGACACCAACTGAAGCTAAGGCAACCCAACCTTTTGGACAGGTACTCGAGTATCCCCCACTGGGATTCAAACCTGAAGGGCAGACAGGACTAGAAAAGGCTAACAATTCTCCCCCCGCATCCCTATCAAGTAAAGGCGAGCTTCCCCCCTCCAAAATACATCCTTTAGCACCCACATTCGAGGAATTAGGCGAACCCTTAACCCCCCACGACACACTGACCGACTGAGACAGAGTACCCCCAAGACCCGAAGGAGAGCTAACAACGAAAGGACTAGGCAAAATCCTGGAATTACAACTTCCTTTAGGCAACCCAAACGCCCAGGGGCTGGTCGACACTGCAAAAGGAAAAACATGACCCCCTATACCATTACTCGAAGGAGACCAAACACAAGGATAAGGGGAGGTTACTGCCCATGAATGAGAGAACCCCCTGCCTGAACCCACAAACTGAGAGTAAAAATCCGAAAAGAAAGGACTTGCCTAACTCGCTCCCGATGGACTTCAGTCAACTGCTTTGCGTGATTAACCGCTACTTCAATAGCCCTGAACCCTTCAAACACAGAGTTCTCCTCCTTATGCCCTTCCCCTCCCTCTCCTTCCATCTTCTCATGGGCTGTGTTTTGATCGGATGTCCCTCCTTCACTGAACAAGTTCTGCAAATTCACTTGACCAGGCTCGACGACAAATGGAGTTGATAAGAATGATTCATCGTCAGAGTAGATAACAATCTAAGCATGGACACGGACACGATAGGACACGGCGATACGCCAATTTCTAAAAAACGAAGATACGGATACGTCGAGGATACGCTGTTTTTTTTTTTTTTAGTATATATATAAATTTAACATAAGAATACTAAAAGTGCACCACTAAAAAACATGAAATATCAAATATCAAATCAATTAAGATTTGAGAATAACACAAAATACATTAAGTTAACCAACATTCTTGATTCAACCAAGTTACAAACACAAAGCTTCAAATACAAACAAGGAAATGAAAAACAGAGTTCCATAGAAAAAGCTACTAAAGTCATCCTCTCAAGTCTCAAATCTCCATTACATCATCATCTTTATCACCACCATCTTCATCAAAAATCCCAGCCTCCAAATCCGGTTCATCCAAAGATAGATTAGCAACTTCAAGCATGTCAATATCTTCAAAAGAATCAAAAGCATCTCCAGTAATATCCCATAACTTAGTCTCTCCTTTTAAATACTCTGGAGTTCTTGACAAAAGACGAAGATACTATGGATAAATACCAGATCTTCTGCACGTTGAGGTGTCATTTTGTTCCTTTTGATGGAGTTAATAAAAGAATATGTACTCCAATTTCTCTCACAACACGAAGAGGAGGAAGGTTGCTCAAGTACTTTAAAAGCAATTGATTGAAGCATTGGTGCATAGACACCATGAGTTGCTCACCAACTTACAGGATCTATAGTATACCGCTCTGCAATATTCAGCAAAATCTCCCGTTTTCGTTGAAAACTTAGCAAATTCAATGTTCACTTTGGCACGATCTTCAGGATTACTAAAATATTTCTTAAGACACTTCATTCTCTCTCGAGTTAGTTCTACATCTTGATGTGGAGCCACTCGATTAGGATCCTGAGAAAGCCATTCTTGACTATAGTACCTAAATATAAGTTTTAAAAAAGTATTAAACTCTTATAAAAATAAAAAAAGTAAACTATAACTATAACATTTTGAATGAAGATTTGGTAGAAATTAAGTACCTTGGATTCAAAGAATGTGCTAAACAATGAAGTAGAGTATTATTCTTTTTCCAACGATCAATGAGAATGTTATGCACCACATTGTAGAAAGAAGATTGTTCACTTGGTTGCAATCCTTCATGTCTATAAATTGCTGACTTCACCTTTTCAATCATTGTATCCCACATATCATACACCAAATGTAGACAAGGTGTGTCTGTATCACAAGCCCTAATCATGTCATATATAGGTGAAGTGGAGGAAATAATATAATCAATCTTGTCCCACCATATGTCATCAAGCACCAACTCCTTCACATGTCTCGCCTTTCCCACATCATCTTCTCTATAACTTGCCCATTCCTCACTGATGACCATAGCTTGTAAACCACCCTTAATAAGTTTAAACCTCTTCAACATAATGATGACGGATGCAAAACGTGTTTCAGCTATAGAAAGCAATTTGAGAGATACAAATTCATTAAACATGGCAAGCCTCATGGAATGATTCATAATAAACATTACACACCAAATGTAGACAAGGTGTGTCTGTATCACAAGCCCTAATCATGTCATATATAGGTGAAGTGGAGGAAATAATATAATCAATTTTGTCCCACCATATGTCATCAAGCACCAACTCTTTCACATGTCTCGCCTTTCCCACATCATCTTCTCTATAACTTGCCCATTCCTCACTGATGACCATAGCTTGTAAACCACCCTTAATAAGTTTAAACCTCTCCAACATAATGATGACGGATGCAAAACGTGTATCAGCTATAGAAAGCAATTTGAGAGATACAAATTCATTAAACATGGCAAGCCTCATGGAATGATTCATAATAAAAATTTTCACTACCATAACATCACCAGCAATATTAGATATCCAACTGCATTCCCCATATACTAGTTGGTTGTTCTCAACATTCTTGGCAGCACATATGTTCTTCAAAGCAAGATTTAGAGTATGCACTACACAAGGTGTCCATGTAATCTTTGGAAATTGTGCTTCAATAATTTGCCCTGCACCCTTCCAATTAGGAGCATTATCTGTTATCACCTGAATCACATTTTCATGACCAACTTCGTTAATCACTTCCTTCATCAAATTTGCTATGAAATACTTGTCTTTGGTCTCACCAGAACAATCCACTGCCTTGAGAAACATTGGTTTGCCATTAGAAATTGCCATGAAATTAATCAAAGGTCTTCTTTGTGAGTCACTCCATCCATCACTCACAATACTCACCCCATTTGAAATCCATCCATTTCTAATTGGAGTCAATAATCTTTCAATATTTGCTTTCTCTTGCTGGAGAAGACTTGTCCTCAACAAGTTATATCCTGGAGGCACATATCCACTCAACATATGGTTTGCAACATAGGTAAAGACTCCTATAAAATGTGGATTCCTTGCTAAATGAAAAGGCAAGCCAGCAGAGTAAAACATTCGAGCAATAAGTGCATGTAATTGGTCTCGTGATGTCTTGTTGAATGATTTTTCAAGTGCACTTATACTACCACTAGGTCCACTACCTTTTCTTTTCTTTTGCTCACTTGTAATAGGGGAGGGAGTTACTAACATTAACACCACCAATATTTATCACTGAAGGCGTAGGTGGTAAAGGAACATTTTTTGGAGCCTTTCTTTCCATTCGAGCTTTGGCCTCATCTTCCAATTTTTCCATTTCGGCAATATCTTTAGGAGTCACCTTTGGACATACTGAAATTCCTTGACTACCTATCTTCAACAAATGAGCCCTAACTCTTGTGTAAGAGCTCTTCTTCAAGACATGACAAAAATTGCATTGCCATGAAAAATTTCCACCCCCACCACTCAATTTTTTAAGTTTAGTCACATATTGCCATAAGGGTTTTGAATCATCTTCAACATTAGTGGAGGTTGAGCTTATGGAAGGATTTGATGATTGACAATGGCTAGAAGATGACATCCTAATAAAAAAAATAAATTTAATTTAACTTAATTGAACAATAATCTAAATTATCTAAATGTGAAAAAAATTGTAAAGTTTAAAAAAAAAATGTAAGGTAAAGTATTCAATTTGACTTATGGAGCATAAAACTTGGGCAATATTCAATTTAACTCCTAAGTCATTCCCTACGGCCTACCCCTCGATTAAGAAAAAAAAAAAAACATTTCCATTGCAATGATCAGATGCAACTCTTTAGACTTTTAACTTTAGCTTATGTTTAGTTTTAAAAAAAAAAAAAAGAAAAGAAAGTAAGTTGAAAACGTGAGAAACTGACAGGAAAAAAAAAATGTGTACTTGGCCGGAAAATGGAGCTGGCGGCGGAAATGGAAGCAAACGACGGTGGTGGTGAGGATGGACGGTGACTGTGCCGGCAGTGAAGAAGAGAGAAGAAATGGGTCGATGCAATTTTTGAAGAAGAAGAATCGAATACCTTGTTTTCTTGCATGAAGAAACCCCTAGCCGTGGAGAAGAAATCGTGAAACTGAACACTGAACATCAACTTATTCTATTTATCTTTTTTTTAATTAAATATAGCCCGCTCAGTGCCCAAAGAATTGGGCTTCTATTCAGCCGGCCCAAAATTTAAGATATTGATGTGGGCGTGTCCGAGCCGTGTCCCGGCGTGTCCAAAATTCAAAAAAAAATAAATATTTTTGGACACGCAACATCGCGTGTCCGACACGTGTCCGGACGAATCCGTGTCCGATGCGTGTCCGACACAGATCTTTCGTCCATTTTGACGTGTCTGTGCTTCATAGATAACAATCGACGGCTCAGATTGATACCCTTCTTCACCCAGCACTCAATCTGAATGTCCCGCCCCCAGAGCTCTCTCAATATCAATCTCTCTGCTTTCATAGACTTTTTCTTCTTTCTGCTCGCTCTTGAACGGTTGAAACTCCAGGCCATTGTTTTTCCGTCGGTTAGGAGGAGTAGCTTCCTTCGATTTCTCCTTCCCCCCTTGTTGATCGTCTGTCTATTTGCAGGATTGGGATTCGAAGGTTTTCCACGAACGAAATCAATCGGGTCTGATGGGCCGATTCGCACGGGTTGGGAATAACCCTCCACCTTCCCTTTGTTGGGCTGAAGGGCCGATTCGCACGGGTCTAAAGGGTCGATTCGCCCACTTTGGAACTCACCTAATGGACTAACTTCTTTCAGGCCCACAGGCCAATCTTCTCAATTATCTTATCATTAGCCTCATTCCCCGCCGACCCCACGTGATCCCTACCCTTCTGAACGATCTGACCCCCTACGACTACATCCTTCGACAGAAGGACAATTCTCTCAACTTTCCCAGACTTGTCTCCATCCGCCTCGATCTCCTCCTTTTCCAGCTGACAACCGACTACCAATCTGACCGAAAAGAACCCCTCATGACAGAGGTAGCTAACCACCGAAATAAGACCATGCAGATTTCCCTTGGCCTTGAAACTGACTTCCTTCATCGAAACGTCGTCCCCTTCCAATTCTCCGTCTTCTTTAATTCCTCCACAGAGATTCGCCACTATTGAGATCAAACTTTTTGTCCGAAGAAATGGTGGAACATCCAGGGTCGTAACCCTTCCACCAGAAAACACTTGTCGGCGACCCTCAGCCAGAACCTTACAGTTCCATTCGTGAAATGAATACCCTGACTCTCCTCTGGTCTTAACCACGAAAACCAATTTCTTGGCTACTGATTCACTCTCGCAGATTCCGACAGCAAGGTTTGCACAAAACGACTTGAACATCCACCCTATAGTACTTTCTCTCTGAATAGAATCCTTTATAGAGAACCACGATTCCTTGATACTAAACCTTTCAATAATGACCGTCGTCGAACACTCGAAGGCAAAATCAAACTCTTCAGACTTGTTGAACACTTCATCCACAACAGTAGTTCCCGACTCCCCTTTCTGATCATTTGGATTCGGGAGGGTCTTAACTTCTTCCCTTCGATCAGAGTTTCCAATGGGCCCCGTTGTCGACTTCCCTATTTTATTGGATCCGTATAACACATTTGAAATTTCCCATGCTAACGATCCCCATCCCTTGCCTTTGAACCTCTCTGGAACATAAATCGCCATTCTTTTCCGCCTAAAGTTATCCATAGAAAGAAGCCCAAACCTCCCTCTCTCGTTTTCTAATACCTGAAAAAATAACACCGCATTATCCAACCTCCCCCGCCTCCAAAATCCACGAGGGTTCCCTGTTTTCACCGCTGCCTCTAAACAATCACGAACCGATATAGATGCCCCGATCTCAAGCTCCACTTTGTGAACTCTCTTCCCTCTTCTCTCTTCTATCACCAACTTCTTACCACACCCACTCTTCCAGAAACAGAATGATTTCCTGTCAATGAACACCCTCCCCATGATCTTTGATTGAAGGTGTAGACGCTAACCCATCTTGCTCTCACTCGACTTTGATTGAAGGTGTAGACGCTAACCCATCTTGCTCTCACTCGACTTTGATTGAGAGATATGTTAATGTTGATGAGCAAGGCAACCGCCAAAAGGGTCATTTGTGCAGTCACTAATAAATTTCTTATTAAATCACCCCTCCCAAGCTTCATTCCACACAGGCAAACCCTAGTTGTATCCTCCACTAAAATCCCAAATAAGAAAAAAGATGAACAGAAACAACTCGATAAAAATTTAAAAACGGAATAGTTTGAATAATGTATATGATTCGACAATGTACACACTAGATTATCGAAGGACAAAATTCACTCACTCCTTTACGATCTGAGGGGCGCGAGGCTAACTCCTTCTTTGTAACAATGTGCCCTTTGTTAATTCCTACAAAGAGACCAGTATTCGGCTGCTTCGGAGCCATTGCCTGTTGAAATAAAACAGATACATTTATACCATATAATCAAATATACCGTCGAACCACAAGTTTATATATAAGTTAAAAGTACAGAAAACTTGTCAACCTTCTCAACCAGACAAAAAAATAGAAAAAAAAAATTAAAAAAAAGTTACTGAAAACTACTTGTTTGATCCAAGCACCAGAATAGTAAATTCTATACAAAATTATAGCATTTGGCAATCGAACTTCAGCAAGACGTATAACATTATCAGCCAGCAAAATAAGTATGACCCAAGAAATAATATTTCGATTACAGAAAAGGCCACTCAAAATTAACAAACCCAGATGAATCTGACACTCTCGAACGAACCCAATATCGTAGAATTAAAGTATCCAATTTGAAAAACATTTTGTTCAATTATCGTACAAAAGAAAGAGATTTAAGAACAGAGGAAGAGCATGAAAGGTTTCTCGACGTACCTTCTCGGATGGACCAGAACCAAATGATCGGAGGCAAACTGTAACGCCCCCAAGATTCAACCTAAACTAGGGAACATTACTAAGCTTTAACCTAATGCCAACTTAATGCCCCAAAAATTTCGACAGCATAACGACATAGCTATAGCTAACCAAAAGTTTTAAACACCGAAAAAATAGAAGACACTTCTACTTCATATCACAACTTCTACTTCACTTGGCAACATCCCAAACATACTCCATATAATAAGAACTAACTTCAATTCTCAAGTAGATATATTACGAGGCAGATCTCGTAACAAGTACTAATTAATAAAACTAATGCATCCTAGATAGAACTATTAGCAAGTCTATTACAACTATTAACCAAATTAACCAACAATTGAATCGGTTTAACAACTCCAACAAGAATCTAAATGCAAAGATAATTAGAAACAGTTATCTATCTAATGGTCTCCTCCTTCAAGTCTCCTCTTCATCGCCAAGTCCAAGTATGATCTCATCACCTGCAAAACTTAAAGTCCTAACGCGCTCCTAACGATCCAAAGAATTGTCCCACAAGTTGGTTCGAATCTTATTTGGGCACACAAAAATTGAATGGAACCGAAAACTAGCCACAAACCACCTTTAACTTTATTCGAACTCTTCAATATTGCCTTGAACCGAAAACTCGCCAAACAGCCTTGAATCCTTGTTATTTCGAGGTTGCAGGAGCCAAACAGAGGAAGAATCGAAGTTGTTGTCGGTTGGAAATCCAAACCGCGTGCAAGAAAGACTGGGAAGACACGAACTCGATGAGAATCCTTGTCGAACTCGCGTAGGTAATATATGTAAGATATGCCCGATTATCATAAGTACCTGCTTCAATCATCATCTTCCACTCGTCCTTAATTATATGACAAAGTAGCAACCATATAAAAATTGTTAAGACTAGTTTTAGATCTCTTATGAGGCTAAATAGAATCAAATGGCCCCAAACTCACAATACAATCAACTCACTAGCCAACCTTTAATATCTTAATATGATGCCTTGATCCAATCCGACTTAACCAAAAGTTTTCGTTAACTCTTTTGTGCATTAAAAATCAAGCGGACATACATAAACAAATTCAGTACCAACGGTAAACATAACAACGGTGCCAATAACTAAACCTAAAATCCACACACCAAAAACATAAACTATCAAGTTCATTGTTGTCTTGGGAATAGACTCAGATGAGTAAGGCAAACATCATGTCCAGGCAAATATCGACCACCAGCAGTACAAATCTGGGCAGCCATGGGTTGCACTAGATCAACCAATTTGATTCTTCATGGTCCTCCCTCCAATCTACGAAACAGAGGCCCAAAAACAGCTACCATACAAATCCTTTTCTGCACTTTTTCTTTTTCACTTCAAAAACAAATTATTTGATTCGTTTTAGTAGAGATTACCCTAAAATGCTACAGATCCAAAAGAACATTTATACATAAACCCAACTCATGAACTTCTCTATATTGCAGACAAAAACTAATCTACGATTTCCCGAATGCAACATTAGCACTAACAATGGCTAGTTTTCGGGGTCAAAATCAACAAACATCAAAATTTCCATCGAAACAAAGATTACGAATGGAAGAAAGAAAAAACTAGCTTTCATACCACCGAAGGAGTGATGGAGATATGAGTTGTAGCACCGAAGGAGTTAACCGGCGGCGGCTCGTCAAGAATCAGAGATGTAATGCGATTGTTAATCCCTTTTATAGCAGACTATTTTTTTAACACGTGGCATCCACGTGATGTTTCATATATTAAGTTTTTTATTTAAAAAAAAATCAATAATATGATCACGCTTATTCATATGTATTAAAATAAATAGCTTCATTCTTTATATAATTTAATCACTTCAAAAAAAAATTATATAATTTAATACTAGAATTTGGTCTATTTTCTCAAAAAACAAAAGAATTTTGTCAAATTTGTCTTGGGGTGTAAATTTTTCGAGTGGGGTCGGTTGTACGGACAACTCGACCCGATCGACTCAAGTCAGTAGTTTTTTTTTTGTTTTTGTTTACTTACTTGTTAGACTTCACTTCACCTTTTCACTTTAAAGATAAAAATAAAAAACAATGAATCCTTGGAGGGTGAAGAATAAACTTAACTAACAGGTTCCATAAACTTCGATAAATTCATACACTAATATCCATGAGACCAACATAATCATGGTCTAAGTTCATGTCCCATAATATCAAAAGAGACTTCAAAGGTCTAAGTTTCAAATAATTTACAATTCTTTTTCATCTCTAAGTAATTCAGTTAGCAGAATTTAAACTACATATCTAAAAGACTAAAACAAAAACAACTAGACTACTCCAACAAAAACAGTTGTCGCTTGTTTGATTCCTAATTGATCTCAATACTCCATCTCCATTGTTAGACTTCAAGAGGCTAAAACAAAAACAAGAATTATTACTTGAAATTCAGCATAAAATTAAATTCATATAAATAAACTAGAGAAGTGAAATTTAGAACCACTCAAGTTTTCAAAGGCAACTTTCATCTCCATGTTTATGAGTTATAGACACAAGAAAAAGAAAAACAATTAGCTTGATAAAATGTAAACAATTTTTGAAGACATGTCATTCCCTTCATCAATTTTTTCAAATTGGAGAACTTAATGGGGCATTAAAAAGTCCATGAAAAGTGAAATCTTTCGATATGTCCCACCCAAATGTACAACAACCATTGGGTCCTTAGCTTTCTGAAATGAGAAACATAGAATGAAGAACATGGAATATTTCAGAAGTATAGATTTTAGCTTTCTGAAATGAGAAACATAGAATGAAGAACATGGAATATTTCAGAAGTATAGATTTTATTATCTCTATTGTCATCATTTTCTAAACCACTCTCCTAAAACCATCAACTTAACCAACGTTATTTTTATATTACAAAACCAACGATGATTTTGAGAAAACTATGGGCTTCCTTGGTTTTCTCAAAACCATTTTCTTTAAATGGAATAAAGCCCACGTTTCTTTTAATATTCAGAAATTATGGCAATTAGACTGTTTCAGAACCAATATTTCATAAATGTCCAGTTATGAAAAAAATTTCAGTTTTGTCTTGGCTCAAGATTGCCTAGCTAAATCTTCACAATTTTGCCCTTCAAAATTCTGCACATTTAAAAATTGGTTTGTATGGATTATTTCCATAATAAAAAATACCATTAAGGTAAATTATTAAATAATTAATTTAGCAATACTCAACCCTAACTCTAAATACATTTTATACAAAAATTCAACACATTGCCGTCAAACTGAAGAACCTCACCACTCTATTTTCATTGCCGGCCATCAAAAAAATTCAACAAAAAATTGATTTCAGTTGCTTCGGTGAAGCAATATGAGTATGTTCCATTTTTCTATTTTTTTTATTCAATTGTTACAGTAGATTTTACATGAATAGTAATATTTTATATAATTTTTCTTTAATTTTTTGTTTTGTTTTGTCAAACAATATGAATAGAAATCCAGGTATAAGGTTTGCATTTTTTTTTTCAATTTTGTTATTAATATCTAATGTTTATTGTTTGTATTTAAATATAATATAATGAGCATGGATGTAAATTAACCTCTATTTTAGCTTGGCTTAGGACAAAGCTGAAATTTTTTCAAAATTAGACATTTATGAAATTTGGATTCCAATTTGGTCTATCTATGTAGTTAACCCTTTAATATTTTCGGTCGGTCAGTCGGGTTTTCAGTTTTTTTTTACTCCGACCGACCGACCGGTCGGTTTTATATTTTAAAAAATTGACACTGACCGACTCAGCCTCTAAACCGACTGACCGACGTCGGTTTGGTCGATTTCGGGCAGTCGGGTCGGTTTTTGGGGTTGATTTCAACACCCCTATGATTTATACTATTAAAATGAGTTATAAACACAAACAATATCATGATTCTGGTGGAATTTAAAGTCACTGGTAGAACACAATTGCAAAGAAAGCTTGAAGAAGAAAAAAAAAACACCCCACATTGATCCAAATGGTGTAGAAAACCAAGCAAATAGATAGGAAATTCAACAAGAACCAACAAGATCAATTTGCTACTAAAGAAATACAAATTCACTAGCATATAAATGAACTACACAAATAATTGTATGCTCAACTTACCAAATAAACTTGATTGGGATATAATATGAAATGATTGATTGATATATAATTTTAAAAATGAAAATTTAAACATGAAGGGGAAAGGGAGGTAGAGGCTTCAACATCCTTCTATTTTCAAATGGTTCAAATGAACCTACAAATCACCGTCTACATGCTTTTTAGTTTACATATCTGACGTTAATCCAACTTCCAATGTGGTTCTCTTTACAGCATTCCTCCCGTGGACCATGCCCTTCAATTTTGTTATTCAACAACAAGAGGTTCAAAATTTTCTCGTTTTCTTTGTATTTAAATTAATTTAATGTTCTTCTCAAAAAAAAAAAAAAAAATTAATTTAATGTTCTCTCGTGTGCATTTATAACTTATTTTACCTACTTCTTTGTATTTCTTCTTTGTCAAATCATGCACATTGGTTTATAAACTCTCATCTCTCTGTACTAGTTTTATAGATGAACTTTGAAGTTATGTGACATATTCTTGCTTGGCAAGTGTTTTAGCATTCAAACATGTCAAATTCATTTTTTTTTATACAGTAACTTGCTCCTTCAGTGACAAATATAACATATTCTCTATGGACCAATCGCAAGTTCCTAATTTTGTTTCAGTAATTGTTGTCATTCATCCATAAACAATATTTCTACAATAAAATTTGCCCACTAATGGTCCCTTTCAACATAACCATTCTCAAAAGGCCTTATCTTTTTAACTTAAACTCAATAAATTCACTTCCCATATGTCAAAATTGCCGCTTTTTCCTCATCAAAAGTTGGATGGATAGCTTTGACTGGTTGACTTGAAAAACATGAGCAAAAATTGTTAGAGATGAAATAAGTTTTAATGTGTTAGAAAGTGATGGAAGCAACTGTTAGATGGGTGTTTTGTTATCCAAACAAGATAACAATGGATCAATCTTGTCATGTTTGCTATATGCTTTGATCATATAGTTGTTCAGGTATGCTTGTGAATAGGGGTGATCATCGGTTGGTCAGCATCGGTTTTGGGCTCAAACCGACGCCGACCACCGATACCTCGGTTTGAGTCGGTCGGTGGATGTCAGTTTTGGGAGTTCTATGAGACCAACTGACCGACCACAAGCAAAAATCGGTCGGTTTTCGGTCGGTTTTGGAAGTTCCAGCGAAGGGATGACGTCGTTTCGGTAAGGTGAAGGAGAAAGAAAGAACGGAGACGAGAGGACGATATTTACATACAACAAGATAGCAAAGAGAAAGAGATGAAGGATAAATAAAGAACCGAAAAGAAAAAAATACATGACGATTCGTGTAACAATAAGCTCCAGCGAAGAAATGCGTTATTTTCGGCGTGTTGAAGATGCTTGCTCAATGCTCATGGCCGAAAGTTAAAAAAAGAAACAGAGAGAAAGTTAAAAAGAGAGACTGAAATAGAAAGAAAATGAAAGTGAAGGTAGGAAGAAGGAGAACTCGATTGAAGAAAGAAGAGAAAAATAATAGGGAAAAATACACTTTTAGCCCCTGAGGTTTGGATTAGGTTTCATTTTGGTCCCTAAGTTTTCAAACTCAACAATTTGGTCCCTGAGGTTTGGTTTTAGTTTCGTTTTAGTCCCTCCATCCATTTTTCCGTTAAAAACTAACGGTTTGCTGATGTGGCATTAGTGTTTTATTTAAAAAAAATTAATTTTGAATTTTTTAAATATAAATATATTAAAAATAATAAAAAAAATTATTATTTTATTTTATTTTTACTTATTCTCTCTTCTCTCTTCTACTTCTTCCTCAAGTTCTTCATGTTGTTGCTTTCTTCAGCATAACTCTCGGCGACCGGCCGGTTGCCAGCAACCGCCGCTTGCCGGCGGCGGTCACTCGCCGGCACAGACTTTTTTTTTTTCTCTTCTTTTCTATTCTTCTCTTTTCTATTCTTCTCCAACTGTTCTTTTCTTAAAAAAAAACGAAACAAGGAAGGTTCGTCCCTTCGTCGTTCGTCTATTCTTCCTCGCTCTCGTCGTTCGTCCCTTCGCTGTCTAGGTTTCATCCCTTCGCCGTTCATCCGTCCGTTCGTCCCTTAAGTTAAAAAAAAGGATCGAAGCGGGTCAGAGAAGACGCCGCCTCGAGCTTCAGATCCACAAACTCGAGCCGTTTGAGTTTCGTTCCGTTCGTCACTTCCCATCGTGAAGCTTTCCGAGCTTCTCGACCCGCTGGAGAACGCGTTTGTGGGTCATTCGTCTTTAGATCTAGCAGTAGCAAGCTTTAGACGAGTCTGAGTTTGTGCTTGAAAGACCCACGACTTCCGAAAACGGAAGACCCACGCACGTCAGTCTTCAGATCTAGTAGTTTCGGAAAGAAAACCCATAAATTGAAGACCCACACCACCTTCAGATCTAGGTTTTTAAAACCACATTTAAAAAAAAAGAGAGAAAGAAAGATGGGAGAAAAGGGAAAAAAGAGGAAGGAAAAGAAAAGAATGAAAAAAAAAGTCGTCGGCGGTGGCCGACCGCCGGCGACCACCGCTCGCCGGCCACCCATCTGCAGAAGAAGGAAGAAGGCCATCTGTAGAAGAACGAAGAAGAAGAAAGGGAGGGGAAGGAGAGAGAAGAAGTAAAAAGAATAAACAATAAATTGAAGACCCACACCACCTTCAGATTTAGGTTTTCAAAACCACATCTATACTATATTAAAAAGCAAACATCTTGGAAAAACATTTTTAGACCATCTTATCCTTCTTATTTTTAGTGAATTACGAATATGTCATTTTCATTAACACCATATTATTCCTTGTGTTTTGTATTAATTACACATACCAATTTTATTTAACCATCCATCTTTTTATCATCAATAATTAATAATTTCTTTATAAAATACTTTAAACTTTAAATAAGAATAAAAAAATAGCAAGTTTGCACCACTCCACGTTTCCATCTTCTTTTTGTTTTTACTTTAATTAAATAGCAACTTTAATTTAATAAGTTCCTTGGTTATTTTTTTTAATATTTAATAACTTTAATTGAAATTAATTCTAAAATTTTGATTAATTATAAAAAGTGTATTAATTTATAAATAAATAATTATCCATGATAAATTTATAGTATCTTAAAGTTGGAATGCTAAAGATTTTTCCTACCACTTAAATGAGTTTAATTTATTTAGAATTCAAAAGGTTGGAATGCTAAAGATTTTTTCCTACCACTTAAATGAGTTTAAGAATTCAAAAGGTTTTATAACCCTCACATTCTACTACTATAAAAATGGGTTTTCTTCACCATTTTTTCATCACACACCTACAACTTTGTTCTTTGTTTATGTTTATTTTTGTTCTCTCATTGTCTTACTCTCAAAAGCTCTCCAAGCTTCATAACATCTCAAGATGTTGGCGTTACATCCAAGATGCAAATGATGCATGTGTCGTTATGTACCCGGCCCTTGGAGTTACATCTGAGATTTAGCTTTCTCATTTTTTATTTGTTTTTCTTCATCTATTATAGTTCATTCTTATAGTTTTAGATTTAGATAGATTAAGAAGATTGCAATGCATATTGGTGTAGTGCTAAGTTGTAAGAATTGCATTGCAAAGTAGTGTGTTTTTATAATTGGATGTAGTTGTATCTAGAAAATGGTTTTATCTCAAACAAAAAACATCAATCAAATGCGAACCTCTTTTCAGGTAATCGTATGAAGCAAATGTATCAATATCTTATAAATGATTTGTGTTATTTTATAAATAATTCTCTTATTGTGTTGATGGTTTATATGTATGATCATTTGTTTTAGATAAGAGAAATTACATTTAAGAACAAACATCTAACCAAACTTAAAATCTCTTTTTCTTAAAAAAAAAAAAAAAAAAAGCTGAAAATCTCAGAGAAAGAAGTTATTTGGGAAAACCAAATCATTTTTAAAATTTTATTTCCTACCTAATTTTTTTATCTATTCTTTAATTTTAATGAAAGTACCATCTTGTCCTTTCTGTAATGGTAAAAAAGAAAAAAAATTGTAAAACCATCAAAATAATTACAATAACAAAATGATGGTATTACACAAAAAAAGAAAAAAAATTGTAAAACCATCAAAATAATTACAATAACAAAGTGATGGTATTACACAAAAAAAAAAAAACCATATTTTAATTTAAGATTTTCATTATGTCCTTTTAATTTAAATTATTTATTGACAACAATTTTATTTTTAAATTAATTACAACCATAATTTGAAATAAATAGAATAATAAATTGACAATGTTAAGGAAATAAAAAAAAAATAACTTTAATTTATGAGGTTCTGATTTAAATAATTGTATAGTTTTTGATTAATTGAGAAATGGGGAGGTCATTGAAATGATAAAAAAAAAAATGGTAAGTTTACCAAAAAGAAATAGTTTTTTTTTTTTTTTTTTTTTTTTGAGAAGAAAAAAGAAATAGTTTTAATTAGTTTTAATTATTCATACTGAAAAATATATATAGTCAACTTTAACTATTTAAATTCTTCTCAAATTAAAAATATAAATATCATTCAAAGTCAATTGTTTCTTACTATATTATTTTTTACTGTATAGTTCATTGTGATTGAAGAGTTCATCCCATTGAAATGAATTTCCAATGATACTAATATGCAAAGCAAGAAGAATAAATGATCAAGTTTTTTGACCACTGTGGAACGTAAACTTGAATTTAGATGAGAAAAAACAAAACTCCAAATCAAATATAGATTTGGTAACTTTATAAATATTTATTCTTTCTACTTTGGGTTGTGAACTTCTTGGGATTAGATTATATTTATTTTGGTTACATCTTCTTTCTTTCTTTTTTTTTTTAAAAAAAAAAGGTTACATCCTTCTTTCTTAAGTCATATCTTTTACTAGAGAGTAGTGATAATGACGACCAATAGTGTAGTGCAACAGACAAATAAATAAAACTAATAAAAAAAACTTATAACAAGACAATAGAGAGAATGAAAATGTGACTTGATAATATTGATAATTGAGATAAAGTTATACATAATTAGGGTTTTGAAAACATATGAGCTCCCGGTTACAAGATTTCCATTGAATGTTGTATATTTATTTATTAATAAAAAATACTCTTAGACGTAGTTATATATATATATATATATATATATTTTGCACGAACTAATTGCATTAACATTAATAATTACTAAATTGCTATTAACAATTTAAATTTATTTTAATTTTTGTATAATACAAAAAATATAAATATTGATGGTTCGATGTAATTCAACATAGAACTTTCTTTTAATGGTTTTGTTTGATTTAAGTAGACTAACATGATTAACTAACCAAACATACTCAATTGCTTTGATTCAATTTATAAGTTTTTTTTTATTATTATTTTTTATATGTTAGAATTGAGATTCTTTTCTAAGATAACCAATTGAAAAAATCTATTGACAAACATCCTAAAAAAGGTAGCAATTCAAAATCCATTTGACCAATTTTTTTTTTCTTTTTTGAAAAATGACCAAAATTGTTTATAAGCACAATATATGGAAAATATATATATATATATATATATATATATATTTGTAATGAAATAAAAAAATTAACCAACTCAAAAAAAATAGTCTAAATAAATATAAAAACATTTTAAATTAAATAGAAAATCATTATAATTAATATCACTCCCCAAATCAATTTATAGTTCGTTTTTTTCAATTAAAAACTAAAACATGTAATGTAAGATAAAAAAGTTTCTCATAAAAAGAATTACACTGCTAAATAAAATAATCATCTAAAACATTTTACTTCATATTTATGCTTTATTTAAAATAAATAGTGTTTTTTTTACAACATGTAGGAGTGGGGATTGAGCCCTCTAACCTCTTGGTCAGGAAAATAAATAGTGTACTTATATTATTATATAAAACTAATTAATAAATTCATTTATAGGAGTTAATTATATGATTAAGATATCAAAAACCTTTAATTATAATATTATACTAAAAGAATTAAAATTTCAAAAAAATTATTAAGTTAGTAACATCAAATTTATATTCACATAAGATATAACATGTTACCAACTAAATAAGAATAAATGATAAGAACATATAAAACTGATTCTAATTAATTTTTAAAATAAATATATTGAATAGAAACACACGTGCATTGCACGTGGTAAAACACTTATATATATATATATATATATATAAAAGCCACGATAGGGAGAAACTTTGTGTTCCACTTTTGCCCTTTCATTTAAAATTACATACCAAATTTACCCTTACACTTTTACATTTTCATGTAACCTCTTACATTTTCACGTAACATCTTCTCCGTCAATAAATATATCTCATTAATTATACAACTTATTAATTTAATTTTTGCAAAAAATTATATGTCAAATTGAGGATGAATTTAATGAAGAAAACTATTAAACTTCTCAAACCATTTGGCTTCCCCTACATTCATTCGTACGTGGGTTTGCTTGTCATTAAAACCAAAATTGTGCAACATTTTTTATGCATTCAGTATGAATTTAATGAAGAAGACTATTAAACTTCTCAAACCATTTGTCTTCCCCTACTTTTTAACATATAAATATCTATTCTCTCCTTGCCACAAAATATGTCAAGTTCATTGGTACGACATGAAGAATTGAAATTGCAGAAAACATCAAGTGGAGGGGAAGGAGCGGAAAGGTGATGATTCTTCTCCATCTTCAGCAATGTGTGGTAGATGAAGGAATTTCTTTTGAATATTTATTTTTTCATTTTGTATATATATTGTTATTTTTCGATTACACAATATTACATATATTTAAGAAAGATGAGTCCCTTATGAATTCATCAATATTTTGTTTCTTTTTTCTTTCTTTGAAATGAGAGAGAGGACGAAAAAAGTTCAATCTCTTCGATATGCTTTTTTCCTCTTCTCAAAATTTTCAATTTACATTTTGGGAAGCTCTTGAAATTAAATGGTTTTTTATTTTTTTGTTTTTTAAACAAAAAAATAATTAGTGCTAATTTAATAGTTGGTTTAAACGTAGCTTTAATTGAATTATTAATATATTAAAAAAAATTAAAAGTTTGAAAAATGAAAAATTGAAACTTTAAAGTTGATTCATTATCTTAAAAAAAAATTGGATTTAAGCCCAACCAAATTGTTCTAAATTTGGGTGCTACACATAGCAAAGAAACATCTCGATGGCGTGTTGAAGATTGCAACCGTGAATCATGAATACTCAAAATTGATCAAGAAAACAACAGGGTGAAGGGAGGCACCCTAGCTCTATGGGCTTTTTTTTTTTAGAAAAAAAAATATTCATTTAATATAAATCAGAGCGAACTGGATTGGGTAAGGTGAGTTTTAAGTTTTTTTTTTCTTTTTCTTTTTTTGTATTAATATGTAATCATGTTTATATTTAAATCTAATTCTTAAATGCTGTTTTAAAATAATAACATAATACCATTGCAATCTTCAGTGTTCTGGTTCACTTTTTTTTTTGCCATGTATTTAGTTCATTTATAATAATAATAATTAATTATAAATTAAAAGTAAAAATTATAAGAACAAATCAGAATAGAAAAAATGGTAAAGATCAAAAAGATTAAAAAAGAGTAAGCGATAATATTAATGACATAAAACTATTAAAGGAAAAAAAAAAACTTTCAAACAATCAACATCTTTCTTCACACACTATATTTCACATTCTTTCGATTTTATCTCAGTGTCTTTTGAGTCTCCTACCATCCTTTTCTTTTTTACTTTAATTTGATTTATTTTATTGTACAACAATTCGGGAGGAGATTCAAGAATCCTTTAACCAGTTAAGTTAATGTTATGGATCACATTCCATTATCCTTTTTAATATATTCAACCGATCTTCAGAACTCCAATCTTTAATTTAATTTGTAAATTATTTTTGTGCAATATATTGTATACTGAATTTATCTAATTAATATGTCATTGAAATTTATCTTAAAATTTTTTTAAAAATAATTATTATTATAACATATGGGATAGAGACTTTAAACCACGATTTTTGAGTGAGGATATGTCAAAAAAAACATAATTCAATATTGAACTATGTTTTTGTTGGCAAAATAATAAATAATAATAATAATACATAGTTCAATTGACGAAAACACTATGAAGTTGATTACAAGTCTAACTTTCAAAAGAGACATAAACTAAATTATATTTTAAACATTACAAACCACGTGCATGGCACGTGTTATAAAACTAGTTTAAAAAAAAGAGAGAAAGAAAGATGGGAGAAAAGGGAAAAAAGAGGAAGGAAAAGAAGAGAATGAAAAAAAAAAGTCGTCGGCAGTGGCCGACCGCCGGCGACCACCGCTCGCCGGCCACCCATCTGCAGAAGAAGGAAGAAGGCCATCTGTAGAAGAACGAAGAAGAAGAAAGGGAGGGGAAGGAGAGAGAAGAAGTAAAAAGAATAAACAATAATATTTTTATTAATTTAATATAATTTTTTTTGAAACATAATATAATTTTCTTTTAAAAAATAAAAAATATATATTTTTAAATAAAAAAGAGATGCCACGTCAGCTTTCCGTTAACATTTAACGGAAAAAATGGATGGAGGGACTAAAATGAAACTAAAATCAAACCTCAGGGACTAAATTGTTGAGTTTGAAAACTCAGGGACCAAAATGAAACCTAACCCAAACCTCAGGGACTAAAAGTGTATTTTTCTCAAAATAATAATATATATATATATTTTTTAAATAAGTAATGATTACCTATATCCTATATATAGGTAATCATTACCTATATATGTAATTAATGCTTGGGATGTCATTTGGCTGCAGCAGCATAGCAATGAGCACGTGTTTTCTCTTTATATATATATATATATATATATATATATATATATATATATATATATATATATATATATATATATAAATAAAGAATCGGTCGGTTTGGGCCTTTTTAGTCCCACCGACCAATCAAATGGTCGGTTTTTCTAGAAAAATCGACTCTGACCGAACCTGCTATAGAACCGACCGACCGACGTTGGTTCAGTCGGTTTCGGTCAGTCGGGCCGGGTTTTCAGTGTGTTTTGCTCACCCCTACTTGTGAAGTTGTACAATATTATGTTTAGTTATTATCTAGTAATCTGATTTGTTGTGTTGATTATGGATTTGTCAAATCATGTGGATGTTGTGTGTTGCAACGTCATCGCAACGCGGAGCGGCCGATGTCCTTTCCTAAGGATCTCTTTCGAGGTTGAAGGTTTGGAGTCGCCACCAATCATCTTGGGGTGTGATTGGTCACCCTTTTTTTTTTAAAAAAATTGGTCTTAAAAACCAAAATTAGGCTTGAGGGTCGACTGTATGTAGGGAAGGTATTAGCACTCTACGACACCCGTTTGAAAACATTTTATTTACTACTCAAATTCATTAATCAAAGGTTCATAGCTTAATGAAAATAAACAAATCAGATTTTAAACAAAAAATGAAAATTAAATGTCTCACTAATTTCACCATCTTTAAATAAAGTAAGGTTTTAATTTTGTGAGTGAGGTTACCCATGACTTTATTGTCATGTAGAATTTCCTAAATTAAAGGAAATTTTTTACCTCAAGAATTTGAAAATTATTTCAACTCCATCGTATGTTTTACATGATTTATTTTGTCTCATATTTATTAATTCACATTTTAACAACAGAAATGTAAATTAACAATTATGAATGGTGAAATCATTCAATATTTTGAAGCATTTTTTAAATTTTAATTTAAAACCAAATTAAGACAAAATTGACATCCAATTCAAATTTTCAAGTTAAACTCAATTAAGCATTACAAATCGAAATTCACTTTTGAAAGACAATTGAAATTCAAACTAAAGTCCAAATCAAGGTAAATCAAAATTAATTTCAAAACAAAACTTTAGGCTAATTTCCAGGCAGAGTATTCCTCGCGATCAACTTAAATACCTTCTTAGACAAAATTAGCTAAAACTTTCATAATCAATCCTTTTTTAAAATTTCAAGATATTAAGCAACCAAAATAAATAATGACAATAAAAGAAGAGAAGATGGGTTGAACCCCATTTAAAAAAACACACACACACACATTTGATTTTTGGTTTTTGAAATTTGACATAATCTTTTAGGAATTGAAAATGATTTGCAATTTAATTTAAAAGAGAAAAAAAATCCATAGCCATTGATTAACTTTCAATTTAATTAAAATTGAAATTAATTTTCAATCTAAAACCATAAGACATTGATTTGGAGCCACACTTTAACACCAAATTGACATTGATTTTTTTAAATTCTAAACCTAACCCGTTTTGAATTTTGAAAAAGAAATTCCAAACTAAATAGATACCACTTGAAATTCATTTGAAAAAGTTCCAAAATCATCTTGAAATTCATTTGAACTTGAAATTAAAACCATTTGTGGGGAAATTGACATCCAATTTGAGACTTCAAATTAAATCCAATTTGAAAGCAACATCCCTATTAGATTGACCTTCAAATTAGAATTTAATTGAAATAGATTGGAAATTCAATTTAAAAGCAAATTTGAACATGATTTAAGAATTTCAAAGTAAAAGCCAATTTGAGATAAAACTTCAATTAGAAATCCCAACTGCAAATCAATTGAAATGATAGATAAGAATTTTAAAACTAATGAAAGAGAATAAAGAAGAAAAAAATAAAGCAGGAAGCAAAATAATAAAATATATACAAAAAATAAAATTTAAAAAAAGAGAAAATAAAATATTAAAAACGTGAAGAAGGGAAAAAATATATATGTGGGACCCACTACCTTTTCTCTCTCCCCCAACCTCTTGTTCTTCCTCACGTCCAACCTCTTCTTTTTCTTTTTTTTTTGTTTTTTTTGTTGCAGAGGAGCTTCACGACTAAACAATCGGGTCTTCGAGTGGCGACGACAACAGAATGAAGCGACGGTGTGATCTTCTGTGGCGGCTTCGACGCGATGCAGAGGGTCTTCGGCGCGACGGAGAGGGCGGCTTCGACGGCAGAGCAATGGCGGCGGCGGCGACACGAGTCTTCGACGGCGACGGCGACGGCGACACGAGTCTTCGACGGCGGAGGCATGGGTCTTCAACTACGATGGCAAGTAGGGGTGAGCATCGGTCGGTCGGGGTCGGTTTTGGCCCCGAATCGACGCCGAACCGACCATGTTGGTTTCCAGAGGTTGGAAACCAACTTTTTTTTGCTTAAATTTTGCCGACCAACCGACCGTGACCAGAATGGAAATGGAGGAGGATGAGCGAAATGGCAACGACAAAACGGCTAAAAAGCAACGACACGACAAAGAGAGGAGCAATACAGCGAAACGAAGCTTCAATGGAGGCGAACAGCAACGTCAATGGCTGACGAAGCTTCAAGTTGAAGAAGACAGAAAACAAACGTAGAATCGAGATGAAAGAAAAAAAATAAAGAAATGAAAACCAAAAGAAGAAGAAAAAGAAAAGAAAGAAAAGGAAGAGAAGCAACCAACAAGGGAGAAAATGAAGGGTTGTCAACGGAGAAGAAGATAGAAAGAGAAAAAAAAGCAAGAAGATGAAAAGAGAGAGTGGAAAAGTGAGGGGAGAAAGAGTGAGAGAGATTAAAAAAATAATAAAATATATATTTTTTTAAATATGTCATGGGAAGACCATCGACTGATGGTCTTCCCAAGAATGAAGGACAACTGCATGCAGTAATAGCGCAGCAGACGAGAAATTTAATTTTTTTTTTTAAAATTCAGTCGGTTTGGTCGGTTCTCGCCATTTTGGGCAAGTCAACCGACAGACGAGTCGGTTTTACTTTATGTAAAACCGACCCCAATCAAAATAATAAGAAAACCGACCGATCGACGTTGGTTCGGTCGGTCGGCTCGATTTTTCGGCTTTGTTTGTTCACCCCTAGCGGCAAGGGCGACTTCGACGACGGCGCAGCGGCGAAAACTTGGGTCTTTGAAAATCCTTCTCAAAACTCTACTCTTCCCTTTCAAATTCACTCTCTCTCTACAATTTCTTCACTTTCTCTCTCTAGGTTTTTTCTCAAATTTCTTCACTCTCTCAAGCTCACTCTAACTCTTTCTCACCTCTTTTTGCTCTCAAACTTCTTGTTTTCTCTACCTTTCTTTCTTGTCTTTCTCATCCTAATTCATTCCTTTTTTATAGTTGAAGAGAAACTAAAAATGGAGGTAGTGGGGAGCTTCCCAAGCCTTCTTTCATGAAGCTCCCCTTGAATAGGAATGAGAGAAAAATGGGGAAGAAGGGAACGTGGGAAGAGGATGAGAGAAGAAAAAGAAAATAATAATAATGATAGAATGAAAATAAAATATAAAATAAATAAAAATAAAACAAAACAAAAATAAGAATAAAAACAGAATAAAATAAATAAATAAATAGAATAATAATAATAAAATGAAATGAGATAAAAATAAAATAAAATAAACACAAAGAATAATAAATAAAATAAAATAGAGAAAAAAAATAAACAAAACTATATATAAAATAATAATAATAATAATAACAATATTTTTTTTATAAAAAAAAAACTAATGAATTACATTACCATAAAGTACATTCCGATCAAGGCCCCAAATTCGGGATTAAATTTCTCCAAATTTAACTTGGAGAAATCATAAACTTTATTAAAAATCGAGCCGGACTAAATACGGTGTCTATAGTTTGCCCCCTTTTTGTTGGGTTTTATGCCCTAAAACTCGTAAATAGTAAATGTAACATTTGACCGAACATTAATAAAATGATGTATTATTCATTTATCTTGTTTGTATTGAGTAATCTTGTCTTGTTAACCCTAATCCAATAAACTAAACATCCTAGGTTGTTAGTATGAGGCTTGAACTAGTATGTGGGGACATACGGGGATCACTGTTCAAGATACAACCTAAAGGGTTTATAGTATAGGGGTAAGGTTGGGTACCTTGTCCTGGTGACACTATGGATACGACCCGCTTTGTATTATGATACAAACGCAATGATTCAACGCGTTCATGTAGTGGACATGCGAGTGGGTGTATCATGTGCAATGAGTTTGCATAAGATCAGACCGCGAAATAGTTAACCACTAGTTGTAACACCGTTAGCTAGCTAGGTTTCCATTTCACTAGGATGACCTAGGCAACTTGGTCTCAATCCTGAGTGGGTTATGGACTCATGTTCACGAGGGATTGTCCTTTGATTTGTATGGGTGAGCACGCCGACTCAATAAGCCTACCATTTTGGAGACAAGATCGAGTGGGGAGCTGGGAACATAATCACACCAGATGGAATTCACTCATTCCCGACTCTAGGGTAAGTAGAGGTGTGTTCCCTTAAGTGGTGTCTCCAAGTCTTGAACAATGGGCCCTGCCCTCTCTCTGGCACGGGAGGGACTTCTGTTTGTTGGTTGGACCTCAAACAGGTTGTTCATTAGAGGAGCACTGAGACTTAAGGATGGAGAGGTAACCTAGGGGTAAACAGTAATTTGACCTAGCTGGGATACGAACACACGTGAAGGACTGACTTGCTGTTATTGGTCGATATCCGTGGACACAGAAATATATCTGGAGTGAGAAGAGTGCAGTTGTGGTTCTATAGTGGAGTGAACCACAATTAACGAACATTGATTAACTTGGTTAATGAGTTTAGCAAATTAATCTCATATCGTTGGAGCTGCTGATTTGTAGGTCCATTAGGTCCCACTGGTAGCTCATTAGGGGCGTTGAGGTAAATTTCTAAGGGAGAATTGAATATTTGAAGGGGTTCGAATAGTATGTTTAAAATATGAATTTGATTCATATTAAAACTATAGGTTAAAATTAATGCGCATTGGATGCACATTAATACTATAGGTTATATCAGAGAGATATAATTAAATGTATAATATTTAATTATAGTATTAATTAATTGATGAATTAATTAATAGTTTATTTTAATTTAATTGGATTTGATTTGATTTAATTAAATTGCATTAAAACTATAGGTCATTGGGTTATCAAGAAACTATAGGTTAAATTTGATTTAATTTAATATAATTAAATTGCATTCAAACTATATTAAATTAATTGGTTAATTTTAATTAATTAATTAATTAATTATTAATTTTTAGAATTATTAATCAGTTTGTTTAACTGATGTTACGTGGTCTTCCACTAACTGATACACACTTCTAAGGGAGTTAATTGAGGAAGAAGTTACGGGCATTTGGTTTACAATCGATAACTCACTCTCTGGATCTCTCTTTCTCACTCAGTCGTGATTCCCATTAGAGAAACACAAAGAAAAAGTCTCCAAAAATCTCCCTAGATCATCTTGCTCCCACAAGCAATCAATGCAAGATCCCTGTGAGAATACTGGTGTAATCTACTAGTGTTGTTCGTGGTGAATTTTCAAGCAAGAAAGGTGTTATTGGGCTGCTGTAATTTCGGTTTCTTGGCAAGGAAAAGTCGAAATTCGGTCAAGATCTTCAGTGAAAGTAAGTTTCTTGATAACCCAATGATTTCTTAGGATAAACTATGGTTAGATCTAAGTTTTTTCTCAAGAAATCAACATGTTTTAAACCTGTTTACAACATGTTTTGATTAGATTATTTTGCTGTATTTTTTGTCGTCGTACGGGTATTCAAATTGTGTTTTAATTGAGTACAACTCTGATAAATTTCCGTTACACAAGGGCTTTTATCCCTTCACCTTTTTGGATCCTTGAAGGATTGAAAGTGTAGACAAAGGAATAAGACAGAGTATTGGAGATGCAAAGATTTTTAGTTAAAAGAAAAGTGGTTTCATGCCTACCAAGTAGAAAAGGAATCCCCGACTCTGACCAGACTTCAACTTCTACTAACAAGCAAAGTTTGATTTAACCCACCAAGAGAAACAGGAAATGGACCTGACTCTAATCAGGCTTCGACCTCTAAACAGGAATAAGGTTCGATTTAACCAAAAGAAAAGTGAATGGACCTAACTCTGACCAGGCTTCGACCTCTAAACAATAATAATAGGGTTCGATTTAACCAAAAGAAAAGTGGATGGACCTAACTCTGATTAGGCTTCGACCTCTACTAAATAGTAGAGTTTGATTTAACCAAAAGGAAAAGAAAATGGACCTAACTCTGATTAGGTTTCAACCTCTACTGCCTAGTGGGGTTCAATTTAACCAAAAGGAAAAGAAAATGGACCTAGCTTTGATTAGGCTTCGACTTCTACTAATGAGCAAAGTTCGATTTAACCCACCAAGTGAAACAAGAAATGGACCTGACTCTGATCAGGCTTCACCCTCTAAACAGGAATAGAGTTCAATTTAACCAAAAGAAAAGTGAATGGACCTGACTTTGACCAGGCTTCGACCTCTAAACAAGAATAATAGATTTCGATTTAACCAAAAAGAAGTGAATCATAAAATTGCAAAATCTCAAAACGTAGAGTATGCTTAAATGCATGAAATGCAAATTTACATGCGGCACGAAAATGTGCAAGGCACAAGTTTCAAAAACACAACTTCTAAATTAGCGAGTTTTGAAAACCAGAACTATAAAATAGCCCATTTCTTGCGCTTTGCCTCTATAGATTGACACATAGACGAAGTGAATCAGGCAGCTTCGCTGACGATGAACCAAAACACTTTGAGGTCTTGGTTTAAAGACTTCCCAACGTCTCATAGCAATTCGTCTTGTAAGTGAAATTTTCCAATGTTCTTCCCGTAAAACCCTCTGCACTTTGGATTCTCTTCTATTGAAGTATATTGAACAAACGTCGTTGCTTTAGATGTCGCAGACATCGAACACTTTCAATTGGTATTGTATTGACAATAAAGACATTAAGCTACCCATGAATCTAATGAGAGGAAATAAAGATTTAACAGTCAAGGAAGCTTTCAAAGTATATAACAATAGAAATCTTCGGATCTTGATTGTCTCTCTTTCTCTTTTTCCCTTTTATTTTCTTTCTATTTTATTTTTCTTTTCTTTTTCTTTTTTCTTTTTTTTTTCGATGCTTTCACACTTGAGAGAGATTGTATGTGTCAATCAAAGTTGTCCAACTTGAAAGAGATCATGCATGCTAAACAAATGGGTTGGGTAAGGCTTTTTTTTTTCTTTTTTTTAAGTGTTTTCCATGTGCTAATTTGGAGAACTATCAATAGTAATTCTTAGCATTGAACGTCTTACTTGATTAAACTGCTTCGTAACCTTAGCCTTGTAGTGGACAAGAAGGTTAGATACAAGAAGATAAATTTGGCTTAGAGACAAATAGGGGATGATAGTCAACAAAGAAATAAACCAAGTTTCTTTTTCCAAAGAGAAATGACTAAAGGAAGAAAACATGGGTCACAAATGCCTTTATAAAAAAAAAATCTCTTGAACAATAAGAGATTGAACGTAATTTTGAACATTCGAATAATTAGAATATGATTCAAATGAAAATATTTGATAAGGTGACTGATAACTCTCCAAAAGGGAGTTATTTAGGCCTTATTTCTATAGGGATTTGTGTGTCTTTTGTGCTAAATAGGGTTGCTTTTAGATGAATATTATATATTTTAACCCATTTGGAAGAATGGATGCCTTGGAAGTTATTTTGTGCAGAATATGTTGCTGAGCGACTTGAGGGAGCAAAATCTGTGCTGGAGCAAAGTTGGGAGCAAAAACTGCCACATCACAGCTTGTTAGCCAATTGAATGAACTGAACTCTATTAAGCTATTCTCGGGATTAAGGAGCAAGGAGAGTCATCCACGTGTCTAAGTCAACCTAATTCAAGCTTCCTATCACTCTATAAAAGGAGATGGCCGCCCAAGTCAAATTCAATCCACTTTTGGGGAAGAGATCATTCTCATTTCCATTTTGGGAGCTGAATAGAGGAGAGAGATTGGAGACCTACTAGAAGACCATCAATTGCAAGCTAATCAACGAAATTAATATTTTTTTGTATTATTTTGTAATTATGGATATGTTTACTCAGATTGTAGCGTGTGTCTCTATGCACTTTATGAATTAAGTAACTATAGGCGTTGGTTAGGGGACATGTGATTGTCATGCTTAATATCTATGCAATAAAATTGATTTGATGCATCTTGATTAATTGTTGTGTTCATTTCTATTTTATGCCCGCTTGGCCAGTCGGTATGAATACCTCTCTCTAGTTTCAGGGATGATTTAGGAGTGTGTGGCGATTAATCACACTAGATCATTGTGTATTGGTGAACGCCAGTGACTGAGCTAGGGATAGCCAATTGCCTAGTGCTTGATCGGTAGTGCTTCATTGGAGTTGAAACACATTCTAAAAAATTCGTAGTTCCAGGAGGAATCCACTAATAAGACTGCGAGAGTTTTGCATGATCAATAATATTGCTAGAGCATCGTTTAAAACAATTACTAAATCCTAACCAGCCCCTGTTTCTAATATGTCTGTCTATTTGTTTACTTTATGTTCTGTCATTTCTTTTGCTTCAGCATCTTTATAAAAACCAATCATTTTAACCACCTTTGAAACCATTAAAAAGCTAAACAAAATAGATAAAGTGAAAGCTAATTCAGACCTTGGATTCAATAAATACTTATTACTTGCTGCGGACTGTGTATACTTGCACAAAGTTCTAGAGTCTTTTTATATCTCATTTTAACCCACTCTGAAAACCCAACAAGTTTTTGGCGCCGTTGCTGGGGAACTTGAATAAGTTTTTATCTGATCTGTTTTGTGTATGTGTTTTAGTGGTTTGGTGCTAGAACTTTTGATTGTTTCTTTTGTTTTGGCAGGCGTGAGTTTGGTGCATGAGCGATCCGCCTGGGGTAAGGTTCGAGCGTGATCCAGAAATCGAGAGGACATTCAGGAGAAGGAGGAGAGAGCAGCGTAGACAACAAAATCAAATGGATAACGTGTCGCGTCTTCTGCAAGGTCCTGAAGATCCAGCGAACCCCAGCAGAATCGTTTGCTGCAGCAAAACCCACCGCTGGAGCAAAATGAGCAGCAAAATAATCAGGCTGAGAATCCTATCTTGGTAGCAAATGATAGGGCCAGAGCCATTCGAGCGTATGCTTTTCCAATGTTTGATGAGTTAAATCCAGGGATTGCACGTCCTCAAATTGAGGCAACAAATTTTGAAATGAAACTTGTAATGTTTCAGATGTTGCAAACCGTGGGTCAATTCCATGGTTTGTCATCTGAAGATCCTCATTTAACATCTTATGTCTTTTCTAGGAGTTAGTGATTCTTTTGTAATTCAAGAAGTGTCTAAAGATGCCCTTAGATTAACTTTGTTCCCGTATTCTCTTAGAGATGGAGCAAAGGCATGGTTAAATGCTTTTGCTCCAGGATCAATTATGACATGGAATGAATTAGCTGAAAATTTTTTTAGTAAATATTTTCCACCAAATAGGAATGCTAAATTGAGGAGTGAAATAGTAGGGTTTAGGCAACTTGAAGATGAAACTTTTAGTGAGGCTTGGGAAAGGTTTAAAGAGCTTTTGCGAAAGTGTACCCACCATGGTTTACCTCATTGTATCCAAATGGAAACATTTTACAATGGGTTAAATGGAGCAACCCAAGGTATGGTTGATGCTTTGGCTGGGGGGGGGGGGCGTTTTGGCAAAAACTTTTAATGAAGCCCATGAAATTTTAGAAAGAATATCAACTAATAGTTGTCAGTGGTCAGATGTTAAAGGCACAAATAAAAAGGTTAAGAGTGTGTTAGAGGTTGATGGTGTGTCCACCATTAGGGCCGATATTGCAATGTTAGCTAACACTCTTAAAAATGTGACAGTGGTTAGTCATCAGCAGCTGCCAGCTGTGGAGCCTGCTGCAATGGTGAACCAAGTTGTAGAGGAAGCATGTGTCTATTATGGTGAAGATCACAACTTCGAGTTTTGCCCCAGCAACCCAGCTTCTGTTTTTTTTTTGTAGGTAATCAGAGGAATAACCCTTATTCTAACTTTTATAATCCAGGTTGGTGCAGCCACCCCAACTTCTCATGGGAGGACAAGGAAGTAATGTGCAAGCACAGCAGAAGGTGAACCAATCTGGATTTGCTAAAGCGCAAGTATTGCCCCAACAAAATAAGCAGGCTTTGCCCCAGCACAATTCAGAGAGTTCTCTTGAGGCAATGATGAAAGAATATATGGCTCGTACAGATGCTGCAATTCAAAGTAATCAAGCTTCAATGAGAGCCCTGGAATTGCAAGTGGGTCAGCTAGCTAACGAGCTGAAGGCAATGCCTCAAGGGAAACTTCCTTCAGATACTGAACACCCTAGAAGGGAAGGTAAGAAGCAAGTAAAGGCAGTGACTCTTAGGAGTGGTAAGCCACTAGAGGAAATAAGAGAGCCTAGTAAAACCCAGGATATAGAAAATAATCGTGATAAAAATGTTGTTGAGAAAGAGTTGGAGTCTGGTCAGGGTGCTGGAGGCTCCAATAATGATGCTGGAGCATCTGGTTATGTTCTAGATGTGGAACCACCTTATGTGCCGCCCCCACCTTATGTACCACCCCTACCTTTTCCACAAAGGCAAAGGCCTAAGAGTCAAGATGGTCAATTTAAGAAGTTTTTAGAGATTCTTAAGCAATTGCATGTAAATATCCCTTTAGTAGAAGCTATAGAGCAAATGCCTAATTATGCTAAATTTCTTAAGGATATTTTAACTAAAAAGAAGAGGTTAGGTGAGTTTGAAACTATAACTCTCACTGAGGAATGTAGTGTTATTCTTAAGAATGGGCTACCAACCAAAGCTAAGGATCCAGGATCATTCACTATTCCTGTGTCAATAGGTGGAAAAGAGTTAGGTAGAGCACTTTGTGATTTAGGTGCAAGCATTAACCTTATGCCTCTTTCGGTCTATCGGAAGTTAGGTATTGGTGAAGCTAGGCCTACCACAGTCACACTTCAACTAGCTGATAGGTCTATCACATATCCTGAGAGTAAAATTGAGGATGTCTTAGTAAAAGTAGATAAATTCATATTTCCTGTTGATTTTATTATCTTAGATTATGAGGCTGATAAAAATGTCCCAATTATTCTTGGTCGTCCATTTTTGGCTACTGGTAGGGCGTTGATAGACGTTCAAAAAGGGGAATTAACGATGAGGGTTTATAATAAGGAAGTAAAATTTAATGTTTTTAAGGCCATAAAGTAACTAGACGAAATGGAAGATTGCTCTTTCATTAGGATTCTGGAGAACACCATTGTTGAGACAGCAATGCAGGATTCGACAAACAAACATTTGGAAGATCATGGAGAGGTTAGTGTAGAAGATTTAGAAGTTTGTTCTCTAGAAAGAAAAAAATGAAAAAGAATTGTCTAGGTGTGAAGATGTTTTTGAGTCTCTAGATTTAGATGAAAGGAAAGCTCCTCCCATTAAGCCATCCCTAATTGAGGCACCCACTTTAGATTTGAAGCCCTTGCCGGATCATCTAAAGTATGTGTATCTTGGGGAGGGTGAGACGTTGCCCATTATTGTTGCATCAGATTTAATGTCAGAGCATGAAAAGGCCTTAATAAAGTTGCTGCAGCAATATCGCAAGGCAATAGGTTGGACATTAGCTGACATTCAGGGGATTAGCCCATCTTTTTGTATGCACAAAATCACTCTAGAAGAGGGATCCTTTAGAAGTATTGAGCAACAAAGAAGGCTTAACCCTGCAATGAAAGGGTTGTAAAAAAGGAGGTGATTAAATGGTTGGATGCTGGCATTATTTATCCAATTGCAGATAACAATTGGGTAAGCCTTGTCCAATGTGTTCCTAAGAAAGGAGGTGTCATGGTGGTGAGCAATAAAGATAATGAACTGATCCCAACAAGGACAGTTACTGGCTGGAAGGTTTGCATGGATTACAGGATGCTTAATAAAGCTACCCGTAAGGACCATTTCCCTCTGCCATTTATTGACCAGATGTTGGACATATAGGCTAGTCAGGCCTACTACTGTTTCTTAGATGGTTATTCTGGGTATAACCAGATTACCATTGCTCCTGAGGATCAGTAAAAAACCACTTCACTTGCCCTTATTGGACGTTTGCTTTTAGGCGAATGCCTTTTGGCCTTTGCAATGCTCCAACAACATTTCAGCGGTGTATGTTAGCAATTTTTTCTGATATGATTGAGTCCACTGTTGAGGTATTTATGGACGATTTTTTAGTTTTTGGAGGGTCTTTCCAGAGTTGTTTGGACAATTTAGGTAAGGTGTTAAAGAAATGTGAAGATACTCATCTAGTTCTTAATTGGGAGAAATGTCACTTCATGGTGAAGGAGGGCATTGTGTTAGGTCATAGGATTTCTACGAATGGTCTAGAAGTTGATCGAGCAAAAATTGAGGTTATTGAGAGATTAGAACCACCGAATTCAATGAAAGGGATTCAGAGCTTTTTAGGTAATGCTGGATTTTATAGGAGGTTCATAAAGGATTTCTCCAAAATCAGTAAACCTCTTTGTAACTTATTGTTCACTGATCACGTTTTTGACTTTAATGCAGATTGTAGGAAGGCTTTTGAAACTTTAAAAGCTGCTTTAATCTCAGCACCCATTCTTTGCGCACCTAATTGGAGTTTACCATTCGAGGTAATGTGTGATGCGAGTGATGCTGCGGTAGGTGCGAAGCTGGGGCAAAAGCAGGGCAAATTTATCCATCCTATATACTATGCAAGCAAGGTTTGAAATGAAGCACAAGTCAACTATACAACTACTTAAAAGGAGTTGTTAGCTGTGGTGTTCGCTTTTGAGAAGTTCGTCCGGCCATATTTGGTTGGATCCAAAGTCACGATTTTCACGGATCATGCATCAATAAGGTACTTAATGTCTAAGAAAGATGCAAAGCCTAGACTAATTCGTTGGGTTTTATTATTGCAGGAATTCGACTTGGAGATAAAGGACAAGAAGGGATCAGAGAATGTTATTGCAGATCATTTGTCTCGTCTTGATCCATCATCGACTTTGTTGAAGCAATCTGCCATTTCAGATTCCTTTCCAGATGAACAGCTCTTTGCTGTTGAGGTAAAAGTAGTCAAGGATATCCCTTGGTATGCTGATATTGCCAACTTTTTGGTAAAGGGAGTCACTCCTATTGATATGGATTGGAGGCAGAAGAAAAAGTTTAAGCATGATGCAAAATTTTTCTATTGGGATGAGCCATTTATGTATAAGCAATGCTCTGATGGTATTATTCGTAGGTGTGTTTCAGGTGATGAAGCAAAGGAAATCCTTGAGCAGTGTCACTCTTCACTGTATGGAGGCCATTTCAGGGGTCAGAGGACAACTATGAGGATTTTGCATTGTGGATTCTTCTGGCCTTCATTATTTAAGGATGCCCATTGGTTCTACAAGCAATGTGATTGTTGGTACTTTATCCGCAAGCGCACGGGCCACAAGTAATATAAAACGGAAAGTATTCCGAGTATCGAATCCACAGGGAGGCGAAGCGAAACTTAAGCAAATAATTAAAATTCTCTTTGAGCACTGAAAATACTTAGGCAAAATAATATTTAGGAACTACGCTCATGTAATAAAAAGATTTAATTTAAAGACAATTAATAAAAACAAATTGATCAATCAAAAACAAAATGCGGAGAAAGAGTTTTTCTTGAAATGGGAAGAGGGGTCTTGAAAATCAATGATTAGCTAAATAATTGCTATAATTATCCTATCTCATTGCCCAACTAATTATAAACCTAGAATCTCCGTTAATCACATAGGTTCTCCTGTCGGTTTCCCCTAATTGTAATTAATTCATTTTAACAACCTAAGTGTCCTTAGCGCTATTAAAAATCATTAATTATTACGCCCTGATTCATTTTAGGAATCTATGTTTAATCAACTAATCCCGGTGTCACAACGGGCAATTAAACTAGTTGCATGGATTATGATCTATCCTAATTTCTCTCCGTCGAGTTTCCATTAAGAATCGAATCATCACACAATTGGCCAGATTGAGTAAAGCATTAAGCACATCCATACAAATAATTAGGACATGGGCAAGAGACAAGAAATTATAACAATATTGCAACTATCATTTCATTTCAAGACCCCAAATTGAGGTTTAGCTACACATAATATTCACAATAATTACAAGGGAAAGCATAATAAAAGGCATAAAGGAAAAGGAATTGACCGTCGAAAAACCCCTTGCTGACGCTTGGAGCCCCCGCTGACTACTCCTCGAGCCTCTAGAATTGCTCCCCAAAACTCCCAAAAATTCCCACTAGAAGAACCCTCTCAAAAAGGCTCAAAAGCCTTGAGAGGGGCTCCAAAAAAGGAGTCTTAAGAAAGGAAAGAAAGGAATGAATGACAAAATGATTGATTGATGATTGATGAGAAAATGAGGCACCAAGGGCGCCTATTTATAGGCCTGGAAAAGGGGTAGCGTCGCGACGCTGCCTTGCCAAGCGTCGCGACGCTGCTGCGCACGCGGCTTGGGCAACAAGAAAGGGCAGCGTCGCGACGCTGCCTTGCTAAGCGTCGAGACGCTGTCCAGATTTTCCAGAAAAATCAGCTTCTTTTTGGGCTGATTTTTGGGCCTTCTTCTTCATTTCTCTTGGACTTTTCCTCATGGATGTCTTCTTAGGGCTTCCACAAGCTTCATACTTTGATTTGGGCTATAATTCCATCAATTTTGGCTTTTTTTCTCCCAAAATCATCATTTATGCTCCTAAAGACAAAATAACAAAATTCATTAAATATATTCATTAAAATCACAATTAAAGCACCAAAAAGCTTAATAATTTGAGACTAAAATAGCGACATTTCTGCTCGCTATCACACCCCCAAACTTAAGCTTTTGCTAGTCCCGAGCAAAATAAATTCTAAAGATGCATGAAATAGAATCGCTCAACCCTCAATGATTTTTGAATTCTTAGGATCGAATGGAAAACATGCAAGTGGAATAAGCAAGCACCGCATACTCTTGAAGAAATCTTAAACTAGTTTGAACTTAAGATTAATGAATAGCATGCTCAAGACTTATCTATTGATTCTTTTACTAACCTAGATTAGTCTTATGGCTTTCTCCATTTGTTTTCCCCCTACACTGGCTAAGAGCCCCTAATACTTCGGAGTCCTTCTATCATGCAAAAAAAAGTAACTAGGGTGCCTGTCATCTTTTTCTTTTTTCATGGGGGAGCAGAATTCTCACATGATTTTTCTTTTTCTTTCATCTTTTTCTTTTGTTGCTCTTTTGCTCCTCCCCCAAACTTGCATTTTGATATCTAATGGTACTAGCTTTCACACTACGGTGCAGGGACCCTTAACCCGAATTTTATTCTCTGGTTGGCCTAACTGATCACACCGCAGGTAGCTCTTTTTACCCCTAGGCTTTTTTCTTTTGAGCAAGCAAAAATTCTTTTTCAACAGATTTTCTTTTTCTCACATTTTCTTTTGTTGCTTTTGCTTTTCTCTCAGCAGGCATAGCATTTTTTTCCTACCTAGTTCTTTAGAGCAATCAAGCATGAACTTCCTGATATTAGAAACTAAGCCTATCGGGGTGACAACAATTTTGAAAACCATAATAAGAATCTAGATTTTCAAAGACGTCATTAGATAAGACTATTGCATGCTTTAGACATCAAAACTAAGTATCAAAAAATTTTAAAATTTCACAATTTCTGCCGTGCTCCCAGATTCCACAATCATATAAACCATTTTCTCTCAAAATTCCAAAAATCACATCCTTGGCTATCATGGCTATCTATTCATGCATCCAACAGAATTTAAATATGCTCAACACAGCGGAAGCCTCCCCCCCAAACTAAAACTAAACATTGTCCCCAATGTTTTAAAACAGAAAAGCATAAAGAGAGATACTGAGACTTCCCTGAGCTAGGAGCGCATCATCCTCTTCCTTTGGATCCATGAAAAATGGGAAATGTGGAATTTTGGGATTTGCTAAGGTGATCCTGCAAAACAAAATTGGATCACGGAGCAAAGAAAATTATTTACCGCAAAAACAACTAACTACTTTAATCCTTGGGTTGCCTCCCAAGCAGCGCTTTCTTTAACGTCTTTAGCTAGACTAGGCTCGGCACGCTTACGGAGGCTCAAAATAAAAATTTTCATCATCCTCCGGGCCCTGCAAGAAATCACGCACCGAATTGCATACTACAAACAGGGGAGAAAAAAAACTTTCCCCTGGCCCATCTTCACTAAAGAGATTCTCATAATAACATTTTAGAAAATAATCAGCCGCATCAAATCTCTTTTCTAAATCTCTATTTTCAAAACAATTGTTAACAGAGTCATCAAGCGTTATAATATCTACTGGTCTAGGATCTAGAGGTGGCCTATCTATCATGCCAGTCCATTCATCAGAAAAAATATCTGCATGCTCATTGGATCCTTCAGACTCAGAATTAAAAAATGATTCAACTAAGCTATCATATGACTCATCATCAGAAGAATTAAAGAATTCAAGAATTTCAGGATCAGATTCTATACTATGCACAGATTCAAGTTCTTCTGGGTCAGATTCTATTCTATACACATCATCATGGCATGAAAAGAAAGTATTCACATTGTCAGGATTCATGCATTCAGGAATGTCAAGATCAGACTCAATAGATTCACTGTAATCATGGTCAGACTCAAAATTATCTATCGAGCAATCTTTTTTCTGCCTTTTATGTTCATGCTCAATGTCAGACAATTCAATATCATCATCAAAATTATTCATTTCAGGCAATTCTAATTCATTTTCAAAGGAAGGTAAATCATCAACTGCAGATCTTTCATTATCACAAGCAGGCAAGTCTAATTCATTTTCGAAGTCAGGCAGATCCAAGTCATTTTCAAACAGAGGATTATCCATATATGCATCATGATCAAGATTCATATTATCAACAAGCATTTCTCCTAAGCCTAGGCCAAGATTATACTCTACCTCTTCATCGTCATCAGTCAAGTATTCAGGCCCAACAGAAAAACATGTATGCAAACTACAAACAGATTCATCTTGGCCAAAAATACTAAACACGACTTTTTCATCATCAATGTTCAAGGTAAGTTTACCTGTATGCACGCTAATCTCAGCCTTACCAGTGGCTAGGAAAGGTCTGCCTAAGATAATTGGCACTTCTTTGTCCTCCTTCATGTCCAGTACCACGAAATCTACAGGGAAGATGAATTTGTTGACTTTCACCAACACGTCCTCCACAACACCCATCGGGTGGGTAATCGATCTATCAGCAAGCTGGAGAGTGACGTCAGTGTCTGTCATACCTGATAAACCAATCTTCCTGTATACAGAGTAGGGCATCAAATTTATACTTGCTCCTAAATCACACAAAGCCCTATCGAAGGATACTTCTCCTATGGTGCAGGGAACAGTAAAACTCCCTGGGTCTTTCTGCTTAGAGGGTATCCTACCAGAAATGATGGTACTGCTACTCTCAGATAAATTAAAAACTTCTTTTTTCAGACTTTTCTTTTTAGAAAGCATTTCCTTCATGAATTTTCCATAATTTGGCATATTATACAAAGCTTCTACCAATGGAATATTCACAGTCAACTTTTTAAACATTTCTAAAAATTTTTGAAATTGTTCATCTAATTTGACATTTTTAAATCTTTGAGGAAAAGGTAACTCCCTGTAATCAAAGGTTGGACATTCGCCCCTCCGCTTGGGCGGGCTAATATGCGAACCTCTGTCATGGTGGTTGCATGGAACCACTTCTTCCTCAGCCATCTTCTCTTTGTCCTTCTGCCTCTCTTCTTCTTTTCTACCTGCACAGCTGTTAGAAAAATCATATTTTAATTCAATAGAGTTAGGAGGATGTTGGAACCTTTCAGAGGAGGCTTTTTGTGCCTCAGTCCCTTTATCTTCATCCCTTCTCTTTTCTTCTTCCTTTTTCTTCTCTGAACTGTCCTCCAGTCTTTTGCCACTTCTCAGAACCACCATCTTACACTGCTCTTTCGGGTTAGGCTCAGTATCGCTTGGAAATTTTCCCTTCTGCAGGGCATTTACTGCTGAAGCAATCTGACCTATCTGTACTTCCATATTCTTTAGAGCTGCGTCGTGGTTGTTTACTGATGTCTGGAGACTCACATTCAATATTCTTTGTTCTTTGATGAATAAAGCCACCATCTCCTCCAGATTATTTTTCTTCTCAGACGTACTCGATGATGCAAAACCTGGGGGTGGCTGCAAAACATTCTTCGTATTCGCATATGAGAAGTTCTCGTGATTGCGCAGATTAGGGTGGTAGAAGTTCGGTACTCCTTGAGTATATGATCTGTTTCCTATGTATTGAACTTCTTCCACATCTTGACCTTCTTTCTTTGAATGACCTTTAGCTAGGGTGGAAATGGACTTAACCACCTCAGATGACGTCAATTTGTTTAGTGCATTGGTCAGAGATGCCAGTTGCGCTTTCAGTGAACTTGACTCATCTAGTTCATACAATCCAGCCTTCTTTGTAATTGTTCCTCTCTCCGTCGGCCATTGATAACTTGTTGCCGCCATTTCCTCAAGCAGGTCCTTGGCTTCTGTCACTGTTTTTGAAAGAAAACTCCCTCCTGCTGATGTGTCAAGGACTGTCTTCGTGGAGGGGTTTAATCCATTATAGAATAACTGTACCTGAAGCCAATCAGGATATCCGTGTTGGGGGCATCGCCTAAGCATTTCCTTATATCTTTCCCACGCTTCGTATAACTGTTCTTCGTCAAGCTGTCTGAATGTTCCAATTTCAGTCCGCAGCTTGGTAGTCTTAGCTGGCGGAAAAAATTTTGTCAGAAAAGCCTGGGCAAGCTCGTCCCAAGTACTGATGCTGCCCGTCTCGACTGATTCGAGCCAATCTTTTGCTTTATCCTGTAGAGAAAATGGAAATAGCCTCAATCTGATCGCGTCGGCCGGAACTCCGTTCATCTTTACCGTCCCACATATTTCTAGGAATGATCGCAGATGAGAGTGGGGATCCTCGGAAGGATGTCCCTTGAACGAGTTATCGCGCGCCATCTGAATCAACCCTGTTTTTAGCTCAAAATTTGTAGCTTGGATGAGGGCGTAAACGATTCCAGAATTTTCGGTAGGAAGAACTGGCTGCAGAAAATCTCTAATTGCCTTGGGAGCTTCTTCTTGGTGGGCCATCGTTTCAGCTAATCTTTTTTCTTTTCTAATGAATTTTAGAGTCCTGTTAATCTCAAGATCTAACGGAAACAGATCAACCACCTTGTTTCTTTGCATACAATGCTCCCAGATAACAAAAAGAACCAAACAAAAATGAAAATAAAATAATATTCACAAAACGATGAAAGAAAAAAATATTTACACCTAAATTACCATTTATCCTTTTCTTTTCGATGTCAAGAAAAATTAATTTTTTGCTTAAAAATCAAGCCTCCCCGGCAACGGCGCCAAAAACTTGTTGGTACTTTATCCGCAAGCGCACGGGCCACAAGTAATATAAAACGGAAAGTATTCCGAGTATCGAATCCACAGGGAGGCGAAGCGAAACTTAAGCAAATAATTAAAATTCTCTTTGAGCACTGAAAATACTTAGGCAAAATAATATTTAGGAACTACGCTCATGTAATAAAAAGATTTAATTTAAAGACAATTAATAAAAACAAATTGATCAATCAAAAACAAAATGCGGAGAAAGAGTTTTTCTTGAAATGGGAAGAGGGGTCTTGAAAATCAATGATTAGCTAAATAATTGCTATAATTATCCTATCTCATTGCCCAACTAATTATAAACCTAGAATCTCCGTTAATCACATAGGTTATCCTGTCGGTTTCCCCTAATTGTAATTAATTCATTTTAACAACCTAAGTGTCCTTAGCGCTATTAAAAATCATTAATTATTACGCCCTGATTCATTTTAGGAATCTATGTTTAATCAACTAATCCCGGTGTCACAACGGGCAATTAAACTAGTTGCATGGATTATGATCTATCCTAATTTCTCTCCGTCGAGTTTCCATTAAGAATCGAATCATCACACAATTGGCCAGATTGAGTAAAGCATTAAGCACATCCATACAAATAATTAGGACATGGGCAAGAGACAAGAAATTATAACAATATTGCAACTATCATTTCATTTCAAGACCCCAAATTGGGGTTTAGCTACACATAATATTCACAATAATTACAAGGGAAAGCATAATAAAAGGCATAAAGGAAAAGGAATTGACCGTCGAAAAACCCCTTGCTGACGCTTGGAGCCCCCGCTGACTACTCCTCGAGCCTCTAGAATTGCTCCCCAAAACTCCCAAAAATTCCCACTAGAAGAACCCTCTCAAAAAGGCTCAAAAGCCTTGAGAGGGGCTCCAAAAAAGGAGTCTTAAGAAAGGAAAGAAAGGAATGAATGACAAAATGATTGATTGATGATTGATGAGAAAATGAGGCACCAAGGGCGCCTATTTATAGGCCTGGAAAAGGGGTAGCGTCGCGACGCTGCCTTGCCAAGCGTCGCGACGCTGCTGCGCACGCGGCTTGGGCAACAAGAAAGGGCAGCGTCGCGACGCTGCCTTGCTAAGCGTCGAGACGCTGTCCAGATTTTCCAGAAAAATCAGCTTCTTTTTGGGCTGATTTTTGGGCCTTCTTCTTCATTTCTCTTGGACTTTTCCTCATGGATGTCTTCTTAGGGCTTCCACAAGCTTCATACTTTGATTTGGGCTATAATTCCATCAATTTTGGCTTTTTTTCTCCCAAAATCATCATTTATGCTCCTAAAGACAAAATAACAAAATTCATTAAATATATTCATTAAAATCACAATTAAAGCACCAAAAAGCTTAATAATTTGAGACTAAAATAGCGACATTTCTGCTCGCTATCAGTGATGCTTGTCAAAGGAGAGGAAACTTAGAGCCTAGAGATGAAATGCCTCTTACTTACATTTTGAAAGTGGAATTATTCGATGTGTAGGGTATTGACTTTATGGGGCCATCTCCCCCTTCTAATGGCAATGTTTTTATCTTATTGGCAGTTGACTACGTGTCCAAGTGGGTGGAGGCCATCGCATGCCATCAGAATGATTCCAAAACAGTATCAAGGTTTCTCCAATCGCACATCTTTGCGCGGTTTGGGACACCTAGAGCTCTAGTGAGTGATGAGGGTACACATTTTGTTAATAATATCTTAACTAAGCTTTTAGCGAAGTATGGAATTAAGCATAGGATAGCCACCCCTTATCACCCACAAGCAAATGGTCAAGCTGAAATTAGTAATAGGGAAATAAAATCTATTCTAGAGAAAGTAGTCCATCCATCTAGGAAGGATTGGTCTTTTAGGTTGGATGAGGCTCTTTGGGATTATAGGACAACCTATAAGACTCCTCTAGGTATGTCTCCCTATAGGTTAGTATATGGGAAAACTTGTCATTTACCATTAGAGCTGGAGCATAAAACGTTTTGGGCTTTGAAAAAGTTGAATTTTGATCTGAGTCGTGCAGGGGCAATAAGAATGCTACAGCTTAATGAATTACAGGAATTTCGTCAATTTTCTTATGAAAATTCGAAAATGTATAAAGAAAAGACTAAGTTGTGGCATGACAAGAGAATTAAGCCTAAAGAGTTTGTCAAAGGTCAAAGAGTTTTGGTTTATAATTCTAGATTAAAATTGTTTCCTGGGAAACTAAAATCTAAATGGTCAGAGCCATTTACTGTGATTGAAGTTTTTCCCCATGGAGCAATTACTTTGCAGGATGAAAAAGATGAGAGAGTATTCAAGGTGAATGGACAACGTGTGAAGCATTATTGAGGAGAGGAGTTCCAGTCGAAATGTCCTTCCCTAAAGCTGGTTGATGAATGAGAGAACGAGATTTTTGCGGGAGCATTTCGCAAAGCAATATTTTGAGCTCCCAGTGTTTGTTTTGATTTTATCTCGCTAATTTGATTTGGTTTATTTTAATTTGAATTATGTTAGATTTGGGTTGTTTAAATTTTGCATGATTTATTTTAAGTTCGTTGTTATTTTTGATTCGGTAGATTTTATTTTTGAATATTTTTATTATTTTTGGTAGTTGAGTTTTTATTCCAATTAGATCTAGTTAGATTTTAATTCAGTTTGTATTTTTGGTTATTTAAATTTCTGTTTAGATTAGATTTGAATAAAATTTCTCCTGATTTATTCGGTTTTGAATAATAAAAATAAAAGATAAAATTTGATTTAAGCGGTTAATTCAAATTTCTTGATTTGATTTGATTTTAATTTGAATTCGTCCGTATCTAAGATTCGTTTTGCTCATAAGTTTGTTACGACAACTTTATCGCCGAAGCAAATCTCTCGTCCGAAAAGGAAGGGTTTTGTTGTGAATTAATTACTTTTACCGTTTGGATTTTGAATTTTCTTTGGGCAGGTTAATTGCATGAGCCATCTGATGGAGCCATGTGTCACACAGGGAAGATCAAAGGGTTTAGCCGTTGGACAACACATTGTTATTTACCATGGGCGATTGGAATTCAGATTTTACCGTTTGATGGTTTTAATTATTCAGATTGCATGGGTTTTGAACGGTAAAATCAATTAATGAGAGCAAAATCTTTCGGTTAAGATTATACTTTGCTGAAGCCCTATTTATTGACAGCATTCGGTAAGTTGTCTTCACTTCATTTTCTTGCTTTCGATTTTTATTCCTTCTGTTTTCCTCTTCGCTTTTATTTGCTGCAAATTCCTTTGCTTCTCTAATGGCGAAAACAAGAGCAAGAAAAGAGCGAAAAAATGAGGAAGAAGACGTACCTGTTACCCCTGAGGCACAAAAAGTGAAAACAAAGAAGAAGAGGACACCAGAAGAAAAAGAAGCTAAGAGAAGAAGACGTCAGCAGAGGGCTGAGGATCAAGAAGTTGTCCAGAAGGCGGCGGAGGATGCTAATGCCGCTATAGTTGAGGAAGGCAATTCGAAGGAACCAGAGGGACAAGACACTGAGCTGATTGACCCAGTAGTTGCAGATACGGAGGGAGTTCAAGAAGAACAAACAAAGGAAGTTCAAGAAAAACAGGCCGAGGATACGCAAGAAAGTAGGACAGAGGATGTTCAGGAAACAGGTAATGTGCAGGTGGAGCAAGAGCAAGAGGCTCGTGTTGAGGTCATCATGCTGGAGGTGCCAAGACGTCGCCGTGTGAAGCGAAAGGCTGGACGCGTCAAGGTAGTCCGAACTGTTACCCCATCACCACCATCGACAGATTCTGAGAAAGAAAATGCAGAGAGAGAGGAATAGGAGAAAAAGGAGGTTGAGGACAGAGAGAGAGAAGAAGCAAGAAAGAAAGTAGCGGAAGAAACTTTGACAAAGCATCAAGAAGATAGAGGCAAAGGAATTGTTGAAGCATCGGATGAACCTATAGAGGAAGCAGAAGAAGCACCATTCATCCGCTTCATCAATGAACTTGTTCGAGCTAAATACAGGGAGATGATGAAAAGGGATTTCTTATTCGAAAGAGGGTTTGGTGATGATCTGCCACATTTCTTAAGGGCAGGGATCGCGAATCACGACTGGAGTCAGTTCTGTGCGAAACTGGACCTAGTGAATTCGAACATTGTTCAAGAGTTTTATGCGAATGTTGATAATGCAGAGGAATTTCAGGCCATAGTCCGAGGAGTGACTGTTGACTAGAGCCCAGGAGCGATCAATTCATTATTCAACCTTCAGGACTTCCCACACGCAGACGTTAATAAGATAGTGGTGGCACCATCGAGTGACCAGTTAAATGCGGCGGTCCGAGAGGTTGGCATTGAGGGGGCTCAATTGAGGCTATCAAAGATGGAGAAGCGAACATTTCAAGCTGCCTATCTAAAGAGTGAAGCCAATACTTGGTTAGGCTTCATCAAGCTATGTTTGCTCCCAACTACGCATGATTCAACAGTGTCTTGCGACCGAGTGCTTATGATATTCGTAATCCTTCGATCCTTAAGTATTGATGTTGGAAAAATCATTTCGAATGAAATCTTTAATTGTTGGCAGAAAAAGGTGGGGAAGCTGTTCTTCCCAAACACGATCACTATGTTATGCAGCAGGGCAGGAGTGCCCACGGTTCCAGAGGATGTGATTTTGCTTAACAAGGGAATCATCGATACACCTAATCTGGCGCGGCTTCAGCGAACGCAAGAGGCACGCCAGGGTGGGCTTGTGTGTGGAATTCATCAAATCCTAGAGCAACTGGCACTGTCGGCTAGTAGGCAAGAGTTTGCTGAAAGGCAAGCTCAAACCTATTGAACCTATGCTAAAAGGAGAGATGACACACTTCGGAGGGCCTTGCAATCCAATTTCTCCAAACCATATCAGGCCTTCCCTATGTTTCCCGATGATTTATTTAACCCCTGGATACCGCCCCCACCTATCGAAAGAGAAGAAGAGGATGATGAAGAGCAGGGTCAGGAAGACTGATGGATGTGATGACCTTGAGCGAGCATTACTTTTGTTTCTTTATTTTTGATTGCTCGCGTATTATCTGACCCCGCTTTCTGTTATATTTTCTTGTTTTTGAATTTTCTGTCTTTAGGCCATAAAAATATATGCTTATGTAATTTCTTTCTTTATTTTTAATGAAATTTCCGAAGTCATTTATGTTCTATAAGCACTGAGTAATTCTAACTTAACTAATTTTCTTCTGAATTTTTGAAGCTTGGACTGGTTAAGCTTAATTAGATCAAGGTATTTTGATCTCCAAAAACCTTTTGCTTGAGCATTTCTTCTAGCCTGGTCGTTGTTGCGGCAAAGAAGATTCTAAGGTAGTGTTGACTTATATGATCCACTTTAAGCTTAGTTCTAGTCCCACGCTCGGTTTAAAATTTAGATAGAAAAATTTAAGTTTGGGGGTATAGTTTAAAATGTTAATGATTCATTGGGGACAATGAATAATTTAAGTTTGGGTGACTTTTTGCTACTCCAATTGTTTTGCTCGAGCATTCCTCTCCTTCATTAATAATTTGCTAGGTTATTGAGTAACCAGGGACATTTGTGATACCCGCAGTTTGTCTTCGCGTCAAAAGATGACCTAGGAAATATGAAAAATGAAAAAAATTATTTGCTGAAAAAATCGATTGTTGAAAATTTTGCTGAGAAAATTCATGGAGCAAAAGTTTTGAAGGATGAATGATAATTCAGCAGTTTTTGTCTCCCAGAACTTAGGTGAGCTTCATCATAAAATGTCACCATTTTGAGGGGCAAGAGATAGAATAACTAAGGATTTTTGAGCTTTTCAATGAGTATTTAGCCTAGTTGGTGATGAGTTTGAGGCAAGGGTATACTGCACCATAAAGTGGGTCATCCCATACTTAAGAACTTATGACTGTAGGGCTGCTTAAAGTCTGAAAAACAAGAATGCTCAGGTAGAGGTTGAAGGTAGTGTTGGATTATTTGGTTTGATTAAGCTATGCTTTGTCTAATGTTTTGAATTCTTAAGGGAAGGTTGGTTAGTATTGCTCGGGACGCGCAACAGTTCAAGTTTGAGGGTGTGATAACTCTCCAATAAAGAGTTATTTAGGCCTTATTTCTATAGGGATTTTTGTGTCTTTTGTGCTAAATAGGGTTGCTTTTAGATGAATATTATATGTTTTAACCCATTTGGAAGAATGGATGCCTTGGAAGTTATTTTGTGCAGAATATGTTGCTGAGCGACTTGAGGGAGCAAAATCTGTGCTGAAGCAAAGCTGGGAGCAAAAACTGCCACGTCACACAGCTCGTTAGCCAATTGAATGAATTGAACTCTGTTAAGCTATTCTCGGGATTAAGGAGCAAGGAGAGCCATCCACGTTTCTAGGTCAACCTAATTCAAGCCTTCTATCACTCTATAAAAGGAGATGGCCGTCCAAGTCAAATTCATTCCACTTTTGGGAAAGAGATCATTCTCATTTCCATTTTGGGAGCCGAATAGAGGAGAGAGATTGGAGACCTACAAGAAGACCATCAATTGGGAGTGATCAAGGGAATTAATATTTTCTTGCATTATTTTGTAATTATGGATATGCTTACTCAGATTGTAGCGTGTCTCTATACACTTTATGAACTAAGTAACTTTAGGCGTTGGTTAGGGGACATGTGATTGTCGTGTTTAATATATATGCAATAAATATTGATTTGATGCATCTTGATTAATTGTTGTGTTCATTTCTATTTTATGCCCGCCTGGTTAGCCGGTATGAATACCTCTCTCTAGTTTCAGGGATGATTTAGGGAGTGTGTGACGATTAATCACACTAGATCATTGTGTATTGGTGAACGCCAGTGACTGAGCTAGGGATAGCCAGTTGCCTAGTGCTTGATCGGTAGTGCTTCATTGGAGTTGAAACACATTCTAAAAAGTCCGGAGTTTCGGGAGGAATCCGCTAATAAGACTGCAAGAGTTTTGCATGATCAATAATATTGCTAGAGCATCTTTTAAAACAATTACTAAATCCTAACCATAGCCTGTTTCTAATCTGTCTGCCTATTTGTTTACTTTCTGTTCTGTCATTTCTTTTGCGTCAGCATCTTTATAAAAACCAATCATTTTAACCACCCTTGAAACCATTAAAAAACTAAACAAAATAGATAAAGTGAAAGCTAATTCAGACCTTGGATTCGATAAATATTTATTACTTGTTTCGGACTGTGTATACTTGCACAAAGTTCTAGAGTCTTTTTATATCTCATTTTTACCCACTCTGGAAACCCAACAGTGACCCCAATTCTTTGGACAACCACTATGAGAACAAGGAGTAGGTCCTCAAGAGATCATCTCATATATCTCTTTCTTTCTTTAAGTCAGCTCGAAATCTTTGATGAAAAACCCTCATTACTGTGATTGTCCTTCCTCTAAATGTGATTCTTCTATGAAAATGTGATTCAGCTTTCTATTCTTGAATGCAGAGAACCGCTCAAGATTGAAAGATTCTTCGTAAGAGAAGTGTGATTCTCTTAACTTGGCCTTTGCCCTAGTCTAAAACAGCTTACATAAATGGTGAAATGACTTTGCTATAGTATAGTGGTGAAGACCCTTGTCACAATTTAATAATGACGGTTTTGCCCCAGTATAAGATGAAAGCTTTGCCCTAGTGTAGAATGAAGATTCTTGCTCCAAATGATGATTGACAAAGAAAATCTTGAAATTGTTTGGAGGTGTGTCCTCTTGATCTACATTGATTGCCCCAATCATGCATTTTAAGAATTATCTTGGCCTTGTACATTTCTTTTTCTTTTTCTTTTTCATTTCCTCTTTTTCCTTTTCTTTTTCTTTTTTCATAATTTTTTTAAGCCAAATATTTTTTTTTCATGACTGGCAGAATATCATGCAATCACATATAGAAAATCAATCCCCTGTAAGCCATCCTTCGCAACTTCAATAATCACTCCATGTTGTTTTTTTTGTCGATGTTCCTTTGTACCATGATAGGGTTATTTCTCAAGCAAAACTCATTGAAAGAATTTGAGACTTCGAGACAATTTGTCAAGTTACTAAGTCCAAGTTCCCAAGATTATCATCCTTAGTCTTGGAGTCACCTTCCAATAAAAGGAGAGAAGAAAAAAGATAGAAATGGTAGGAAAAGTGTAGATTGAAAAAAAGTTGAAATATAGGAATACTCAAAGAACTACAAGTATTAATTATGAAGCAGTAAATCATAAGAGTCCATCTCTATTTCATTACCATCGAAACTCTCTTGGTAACATTGGGTGGGTAGTTTTGAATGTTTGTCACATAATTAGATGTGACAGGCTTAGCAAAAGGCTCTCAGGTGGGGTAAACAAATATGGAGATTCACTGCAGCTATACATGATGAGTTTAGCAAAACGATGATGAATCGATAATTCAAGTTGGTTTACCACAAAAATCACGTGTTGAAAGATTGGAATTCCGTAATTCCGTAAAGCGGAAGCATGATTGGGACCGATTCGTAATTAATTTTGTTTAATCTAAAATACCAATACATTGGCAATAATATTAGAACTATTCTAAATATATATTAAGGCTAAGCATACAAAAATATTAGATCTAAATCTAATTTATCAAGTAACAAATTACTTACTCTCGTTGACGACTCATATTAAATTCACCAGCTGCATGTGAATTAATCACGAACTAGTGTGAACACCACCACTATGACTACACTGGTATGACTCTGAGACTTCTAGAGGCAGGAGACTGGTGGGAGTCTAGTGGAAGCCTTGAGGAGAATTCTTTGAGAGAAGGAGAATGAATGGGATGCCTTTCACCCCACCCCAGGGGTCTTATATATAGTAAAGGCCAAGACTTTTTTCCTAATAGGAAAAGGAAGACCTTTTCCTAATAGGAAAATGTCTCTAATTTTAATAAATAAATAAATAATTCCTTAATTAATTAATTTCCCAATTAAATATCATATATTTAATCTTAGGGATTTTATTTAAATTAAAATTAATATGAGTCCAATTCATATTAAATTTATTTGAACTCTTTCAAATATTTTCTTTCCTAATAGGAAAAGGTCTCTAATTTTAATAAATAAATAATTAATTCCATAATTAATTAATTTACCCAATTAAATATCATATATTTAATCTTAGGGATTTTATTAAAATTAAAATTAATATGAATCCAATTCATATTAAATTTATTTGAACTCTTTCAAATATTTTCTCTCAAGAATTAATTTTTGACATTAATTCAAAAATTATATTATAAAGTTTCATAAACTATATATTATAATGCATCAATATACATTATACGATTCCCCAAATAAATTGAACACTTTCAATTTACAATTTAAACTTAATTGTCTCAAGTCTCTTTACGAGCTACCAGTGGGACCTATTGGACCTACAGATCAGAAGCTCTAACGAAACGAGACTAATTGGCCAAACTCATTGACCAAGTTAGGATTATTAAGTCGGCGAACTGGCCACTCTCACCCATACAAATCTAAGGACAATTCCACCTGAAAGGGGTTCATAACAGACTCAGGATTGAGATTGAGTTACCTAGGTCATCCTATTGAAATAGAAACCTAAACTAGTTAACGACGTTACATCTAGTGGTTACTATTTCGCGGTCCGGTCTTATGCAAACTCATTGCATAGGATACCCCCACCCACATGTCTCCTACATGGATGCTTTGGATCATTGCATCTGTAACGAATACAAGGTGGGCTGATAACTACCCAAAAGGTAGTTATTTAGGCCTCAATTATATAGACATTTGTGTGTCCTTTATGCTTATTAGGGTTGGTTTTGGATAGATATTACATGTTTTAACCCATTTGGAAGAATGGAGGCATTGGAAATTATTTTGTGTAGATTATGCTGCTTGGCGACTGGAGGGAGCAAATTCTGTGCTGCAGCAAAACTGGGAGCAGAAACTGCCACATCACAGCTCGTTAGCCAACTTCATGAACCGACTTCTGTCGAGTTATTTTCGGGATAAAGGAGCAAAGAGAGCCTTACACGTGTCCTAGTTGACCTAATTCAAGTCTTCCATCCTTCTATAAAATGAAGTAGCCGTCAAAGTCAAAAGTATTCCATGTTTTCCCTTGGAAGCCAAATATTTTAGAGAGATTGAAGATTATCAAAAACACCATCTTCCGCAAGCTGATTAGGGAGTTTATTTTCTTTATTAACTTGTGGTTATGGACATGCCTACTCAGATTGTAATTCGTATTCCTATGCCTGTTATGAACTAAGTAGCTTAAGGTGTTAGTTAGGACTAATGTGATTACTGTGCTTCATCTCTAGTAATATATTGACTATCGCATTTTGGTTAATTGTTGTGCTTATTCTCATTTTATGCCTGCCTGGCCAGCCGGTATGGATAGCTCTCTCTAGTTTCAGGGATGATTTAGAGAGTGTGTGGCAATTATCCACACTACGATCATTGTGTATTGGTGAACGCCAGTGACTGAGCTAGGGATAGCCAGTTGCCTAGTGCTTGATCGGTCGTACTTCATTAGGGTTGAAACACATCCCAAAAGATCCGGAGTTTCGGGAGGAATCTGCTAATAATACTGCGAGAAATGCATGATCAATAATATTGCTAGAGCATCTTTTAGAGCAATCACTAAATCCTAACCAGCGCCTGTCTTTAATCTGTCTATCTATTTGTTTACTTATTGTTCTGTCATTTACTTTGCTTCAGCATAATTCCGATAAAACTAAATCATTTACTATCTTTGAAACCATTAGAAAATTACACAAAAATAGGTAGAGTGGAAACTAATTCAGGGCTCGGATTGATAATATTACTTGCTGCAGACTGTGTATACTTGCACAGGAATTCTAGAGTATTTTATATCATATTATTACTCACTCTAGGAACCCAACAAGTTTTTGGCGCCGTTGCCGGGGACTTGAATAAGTTTTTATCTGATTTATTTTTGTGTATGTGTTTTAGTGGATTGGTGCTAGAACTTTTTGATTGTTTCTTTTGTTTTTGCAGGTGTGATTTTGGTGCATGAGCGATCCGCCTGGGGTACGGTTTGAACTTGATCCAGAAATTGAAAGGACATTTAGGAACAAAAGGAGGGAGCAGCGTAGAAACCAGATGGAGAACGTGCCGCGTCTTCCGGAGGTTCCTGAAGGTCCAACAAACCCCCAGCAGAATCCGTTGCTGCAGCAAAACCCGCTGTTTGAGCAAAATGAGTAGCAAAATAATCAGGCTGAAAATCCTATCTTGATAGCGAAGGATAGGACCAGAGCCATTCGAGCGTATGCTGTTCCAATGTTTAATGAGTTGAATCCAGGAATTGCACGTCCCCAAATCCAAGCGGCAAATTTTGAAATGAAACCGGTAATGTTTCAGATGTTGCAAACCGTGGGGCAATTCCATGGTTTGACATCTGAAGACCCTCATTTACATCTTAAGTCTTTTCTAGGAGTTAGTGATTCTTTTGTAATTCAAGGAGTGCCTAGGGATGTCCTTAGATTAACTTTGTTCCCGTATTCTCTTAGAGATGGAGCAAAGGCATGGTTAAATTCTTTTGCTCTAGGATCAATTAGGACGTGGGATGAGTTAGCTGGAAAATTTTTGAGTAAATATTTCACGCCTAATAGAAATGCTAAATTAAGGAGTGAAATAGTAGGGTTTAGGCAACTTGAAGATGAGACTTTTAGTGAGGCTTGGGAAAGGTTTAAGGAGCTTTTGCGAAAGTGTCCCCACCATGGTTTACCTCATTGTATTCAAATGGAAACATTCTACAATGGTTTAAATGGAGTAACCCAAGGTATGGTCGATGCCTCGGCTGGAGGGGCCCTTTTGGCAAAAACTTTTGATGAAGCCTATGAAATTTTAGAGAGAATATCTATTAATAGTTGTCAGTGGTCGGATGTTAGAGGCACAAGTAAAAAAGTTAAGAGTGTATTAGAAGTTGATGGTGTGTCCACCATTAGGGCTGATCTTGCTATGATTGCTAACGCTCTTAAGAATGTGACAGTGATTAGTCATCAACAGCCACCAGCTATGGAACCTGCGGCAGTGGTGAACCAAGTCACGGACGAAGCATGTGTCTATTGTGGTGAAGATCACAACTACGAGTTTTGCTCCAGCAATCCAGCTTCTGTGTTTTTTGTAGGTAATCAGAGGAACAACCCTTATTCTAACTTCTATAATCCAGGTTGGCGCAACCACCCCAACTTCTCATGGGGAGGTCAAGGAAATAACGTACAAGCGCAACAGAAGATGAACCAGCCGGGATTTGCTAAAGCGCAGGTAATGCCCCAGAAAAATAAGCAGGCTTTGCCCCAGCAAAATTTGGGAAACTCTCTCGAGGCGATGATGAAAGAATTTATGGCTCGTACAGATGCCACAATTCAAAGTAATCAAGCTTCGATGAGGGCCCTGGAATTGCAAGTGGGTCAGCTGGCTAATGAGCTAAAGGTAAGACCTCAAGGGAAACTTCCTTTGGATATTGAACACCCTCGAAGGGAAGGTAAGGAGCAGGTAAAGGCAGTAACTCTTAGGAGTGGTAAGCCATTAGATGAGCCTAGTAAGACCCAGGAGGTAAATAGAAATAGTGAAATAATGTTGTTATTGAGAAATAGTTGGAGTCTGGTCAGGGTGCTGGAGGCAGCAATAAAAATGCTGGAGCATCTGGTTCTGTTCCAGATGTGGAACCACCTTATGTGCCGCCCCCACCTTATGTACCACCTCTACCTTTTCCACAAAGGCAAAAGCCTAAGAATCATGATGGTCAATTTAAAAAGTTTCTAGAGATTCTTAAGCAATTGCATATAAATATCCCTTTAGTAGAAGCTATTGAGCAAATGCCTAATTATGCTAAATTTCTTAAGGATATTTTAACTAAAAAGAAAAGATTAGGTGAGTTTGAAATTGTATCTCTTACTGAGGAGTGTAGTGTTATTCTTAAGAATGGGCTACCCCCCAAGGCTAAGGATCCAGGGTCATTTACCATACCTGTGTCTATAGGTGGAAAAGAATTAGGTAGAGTACTCTGTGATTTAGGCGCAAGCATTAACCTTATGCCTCTTTCGGTCTATCGAAAGTTAGGTATTGGTGAAGCTAGGCCAACCACAGTAACACTCCAATTAGCTGATAGGTCTATCACATATCCAGAGGGTAAAATTGAGGATGTCTTAGTGAAAGTAGATAAATTCATATTTCCTGTTGATTTTATTATTTTAGACTATGAGGCTGATAAAGATGTCCCAATTATTCTAGGTCGTCCATTTTTGGCTACTAGTAGGGCATTAATAGATGTTCAAAAAGGGGAATTAACAATGAGAGTCTGTAATGAGGAAGTGAAATTTAATGTGTTTAAAGCCATGAAATATCCAGACGAAATGGAGGATTGCTCCTTCATCAGGATTCTGGAGAGCACAGTTCTTGAGACAACAATACAGGATTCGGCTGATAAGCATTCGGAAAAGCATGGAGAGGTTAGTGTATAAGATTTTGAATTTTGTTCTTTAGATAGAAAAAATGAAAAAGAATTGTTTAGGTGTGAGGATGTTTTTGAGTCTTTAGATTTAAATCAAAGGAAGGCTCCTACAATTAAGCCATCCCTGATTGAGGCACCTACTTTAGATTTGAAACCCTTACCGGATCATCTAAAGTACGTGTATCTTGGGGAAAGTGAGACGTTGCCCATTATTGTTGCATCAGATTTAATGCCAGAGCATGAAGAGGCCTTAATAAAATTGCTGCAGCAATACCGCAAGGCTATAGGTTGGACATTGGCTGACATTCAGGGAATTAGCCCATCTTTTTGTATGCACAAAATAACTCTAGAGGAGGGATCCTTTAGGAGTATTGAGCAACAAAGAAGGCTTAACCCTGCAATGAAAGAGGTTGTTAAGAAGGAGGTAATTAAATGGTTGGATGCTGGGATCATCTATCCAATTGCCGATAGCAATTGGGTAAGCCATGTCCAATGTGTTCCTAAGAAAGGAGGTGTCAATGTGGTGAGCAATAAAGATAATGAGTTGATTCCAACCTGGACAGTAACTGGCTGGAGGGTTTGCATGGATTACAGAAGGCTTAATAAAGCCACCCGAAAGGATCATTTCCCTCTGCCATTTATCGACCAGATGTTGGATCGATTGGCTGGTCAAGCCTACTACTGTTTCTTGGATGGTATTCTGGGTATAACCAGATTACTATTGCTCATGAGGATCAGGAGAAAACCACTTTCACCTGTCCTTATGGGACATTCGCTTTTAGGAGAATGTCTTTCGGCCTCTGCAATGCTCCAACAACATTTCAGCGGTGTATGTTAGCAATTTTTTCTGATATGATTGAGTCCACTGTTGAGGTATTTATGGATGATTTTTCAGTGTTTGGAGGGTCTTTTCAGAATTGTTTAGATAATTTAGGAAAGGTGTTAAAAAGATGTGAGGATACCCATCTAGTTCTTAATTAGGAGAAATGCCACTTCATGGTGAAGGAGGGCATAGTGTTAGGACATAAAATTTCTAAAAATGGTCTACAAGTTGATAGAGCAAAAGATGAGGTTATTGAAAGGCTAGAGCCACCGAATTCAGTGAAGGGAATTCGGAGTTTTTTAGGACATGCTGGATTTTATAGGAGGTTCATAAAGGATTTCTCCAAAATCAGTAAACCTCTTTGTAACTTATTGTTCACTGATCACGTTTTTGACTTTAATGCAGATTGTAGGAAGGCTTTTGAAACTTTAAAAGCTGCTTTAATCTCAACACCCATTCTTTGCGCACCTAATTGGAATTTACCATTCGAGGTAATGTGTGATGCGAGTGATGCTGCGGTAGGTGCGATGCTGGGGCAAAAACATGGCAAATTTATCCATCCTATATACTATGCAAGCAAGGTTTGAAATGAAGCACAAGTCAACTATACAACTACTGAAAAGGAGTTGTTAGCTGTGGTGTTCGCTTTTGAGAAGTTCCGGCCATATTTGGTTGGATCCAAAGTCACGATTTTCACGGATCATGCAGCAATAAGGTATTTAATGTCTAAGAAAGATGCAAAGCCTAGACTAATTCGTTGGATTTTACTGTTGCAGGAATTCGACTTGGAAATAAAGGACAAGAAGGGATCAGAAAATGTCATTGCAGATCATTTATCTCGTCTTGATCCGTCATCATATTTGCTGGAGCAATCTGCCATTTCCGATTCTTTTCCAGATGAACAACTCTTTGCTGTTGAAGTAAAGGTAGTTAGGGATGTCCCTTGGTATGCTGATATTGCAAACTTTTTGGTAAAAGGAGTCACCCCTATTGACATGGATTGGAGGCAGAAGAAAAAGTTTAAGCATGATGCGAAGTTTTTCTATTGGGATGAGCCATTTATGTATAAGCAATGCTCTGACGGTATAATTCGTAGGTGTGTTTCAGTTGCTGAAGCAAAGGAAATCCTGGAGCAATGTCACTCTTCACCGTATGGAGGTCATTTCAGTGGTCAGAGGACAGCTATGAGGATTTTGCATTGCGGATTTTTCTGGCCTACGTTATTTAAGGATGCCCATTAGTTCTACAAGCAATGTGATGCTTGCCAAAGGAGAGGAAATTTAGGGCCTAGAGATGAAATGCCTCTTACTTACATCTTAGAAGTTGAATTATTCGATGTATGGGGTATTGACTTTATGGAGCCATTTCCTCCTTCTAATGGCAATGTTTTTATCTTATTGGCAGTTGATTATGTGTCCAAGTGGGTGGAGGCCATTGCTTGCCATCAGAGTGATGCCAAGACAGTTGCAAGGTTTCTTCAATCGCACATCTTTGCGAGGTTTGGGACACTTAGGGCTCTCGTGAGTGATGAGGGTACACATTTTGTTAATAATATCTTAACTAAGCTTTTAGCTAAGTACGGGATTAAGCATCGAATAGCTATCCCTTATCACCCACAAGCAAATGGTCAAGCTGAAATTAGCAATAGGGAAATTAAAGCTATTTTAGAGAAAGTAGTCCATCCATCTAGGAAGGATTGGTCCTTTAGGTTGGATGAGGCTCTTTGGGCTTATAGGACAACTTATAAGACTCCTCTAGGTATGTCTCCCTATAGGTTAGTATATGGGAAAGCTTGCCATGTACCATTAGAGTTTGAGCATAAAACATTTTGGGCTTTGAAAAAGTTAAATTTTGATCTGAGTCGTGCAGGAGCAATAAGAATGCTGCAGCTTAATGAGTTAGAAGAATTTCGTCAATTTTCTTACGAAAATGCGAAAATGTATAAGGAAAAGACTAAGCTGTGGCATGACAAGAAAATTAAATCTAGGGAGTTTGTCAAGGGTCAAAAAGTGTTGCTTTATAATTCTAGATTAAAATTATTTCCTGGAAAATTAAAATCTAAATGGTCAGGACCATTTATTGTGGTTGAGGTTTTCTCCAATGGAGCAATTACTTTGCAGGATGAAAAAGATGGGAGAGTGTTCAAGGTGAATGGACAGCGTGTGAAGCATTATTGGGGTGAGGAGTTTCAGTCGAAATATCCTTCCCTAAGGTTGGTTGATGATTGAGAGAGCATGACTTTTGCGGGAGCATTTCACAGAACAAAATTTTGAGCTCCCAGAGTTTGTATTTGTTTTATATTTCGCTGATTTATTTTTAATTGTGGTTAGGTTAGATTTGATTTTGCATGGTTTAGTAGATTTTATCCTTCAGTATTTTATTATTGGTAGTTTAGATTTTATCTATTTCATTTTTGAATTTGATTTGATTTTACTCTCGGGTTATTTATTTAAATTATCTTTGAATTATCTTTTAATTGGTTTGATTTTATTAGATTTTATCTAGATTTTATCTTCAGTTATTTGAATTCTGTTTAATTTAAATTCTCTCTTATTTATTTGGCGTCAATTAGAAATAAAAGATAAGATTAAATTTGATTTGGTTGGTTAAATTTCAATTTAAATTTGAAAGAAGAGATTTTCCCATTTTTGAAATTTGATTTCCGTATTAAAGATTCTGTAGGGTCAGAAGGTTGTTGCAGCAAGATTATGGCTGGAGCAAAATAATCCGAAGGAAAAGGGTTACCGTTGGAAATTTATTATTTTTACCGTTGGGATTTGGCTTTGAATTTTCGCAGGTAAATTTGCATGCATCATTTGATGAGGCCACGTGTCGCAGAGCAATTATCCGAAGGCTTCAATGATGACAGCACATCAATTTTTACCATGGGCGTTTGGAATCCATGATTTTACCGTTGATGATCTTTGAATTTCAGGTTTGCATTTTGAAATTAAAACGATAATATTAGTTATTGCAGGGCAAATCTTTTCGGTTAGGGTTGCATTTTGCTGGAGCCTTATTTATTTACAACCGCTAGTAAGTTTCTTTCCACTTCGTCTTCTTGATCTCATTTTTGTCGTCTGCATTCTTTCTTTTTCCCTTCCATTCTCTGTCAAATCTTTGAGTCCTCCATGGCTAAGACTAGAGCTAGGAAAGAAAGAGAGAGTGAAGAGGAGGAGGTGCTGGTTACGCCGGAAGTGCAGAAAGGAAAAACTAAGAAAAAAAGAACGCCAGAAGAAAAGGAGGCTAAGCGAAGAAGGAGGCAGCAGAGGGCTGCGGAGCAAGAAGTTGTTCAAGAAACGGGGCATGTTCAAAATCTTGAGACAGGACCGATAATTTCTGCTACGGTTCAAGAAGGGGATGCTGTGAAAAATCAGGAAACGGAGGCTGAAGAGCAAGTCACAGGTGAGCCTGGCGAGGAGAAAACACCGGAGCTGGAGGCTCATGTTGAAGTCGTAATGCCTGAACCACCAAAGCACCGCCGCATCAAAAGGAAGGCGGGTCGCGTGAGGGTGGTTCGGAACACTTCATCGCCTTCGACGTCGGACTCTGAGGAAGAAAAGAGGGAAGCTGAAAATAAGGCAAAAGAAGAGGAGGCAAGGAAGGCAGAAGAAGAGCGTTTGCACAAACAAAGAGAAAACAGGGGCAAAGGAATTGCCGAAGCATTGGGTGAGATTGAGGAGCCGAGGGAACCATTCATTCACTTCGTCAACGAACTTGCCAGAGCAAAATATCAGGAAGTACTAAAGCGTGATTTCTTGTTCGAGCGGGGATTTGGCAGTGATTTGCCCAGGTTTTTGGAGTCTGGAATAACGAGCCTTAGGTGGAGGCAGTTTTGTGCGAAGCCTGATCCTGTCAATGCCAACATCGTTCGGGAGTTCTACGCCAATCTCGACGTGAAGGATGGTTTCGAAGTCATAGTGCGATGAGTGCCTGTACAATGGAGCCTAGAGGCCATTAATAATTTGTTTGGTCTTCAGGACTTTCCACATGCAGTTTTTAATGAGATGATGGTTGCTCCATCGAGCGACCAATTAAGTGTGGCGGTCCGAGAGGTAGGTGTTGAGGGGGCTCAATGGAGGGTGTCGCAGACGCGGAAACACACATTTCAAGCTGCCTATTTAAAAAGTGAAGCCAACGCTTGGATGGGCTTCATTAGACTCCGCTTACTGCCGACAATGCATGACTCCACTATATCTCGGGACAAAGTGTTGCTTGCTTTTGCCATCCTTCGATCAATGAGCATAGATGTTGGAAAAATAATTGCTACTGAGATTGCGGACTGTTGGCGCAAGAAGGTGGGGAAGCTATTCTTTCCAAACACGATTACAATGTTATGCAGCAGGGCAGGAGTGCCCATGGTTCCAGAAGATATGATCATGCTTGATAAGGCAATCATTGACACACCTAATCTGGCACGGCTTCAGCGTACGCAAGAGGCTCGCCAGGGTGGGCTTGTGTATGGCGTTAATCAGATCCTAGAGCAACTGACAGTGTTGGCCAGTAGGTTAGAATTTGCTGAAAGGCAAGCTCAGACCTACTGGACTTATGCTAAAAGGAGAGATGATGCGCTCAGGGGGGCCTTGCAAACCAATTTCTCAACACCATATCAGGCCTTTCCAGTGTTTCCCGATGATTTGTTTAATCTTTGGATACCACCCCCACCTGTTGAATGAGAAGAGGATGTTGATGAGGAGCAGGGTCAGGAAGACTGACTGATGGGATGACCTAGAGCGAGCATTACTTTTGTTTCTCCATTTTTGTTTGCTCGCGCATAGTGACCCTGCTCGCTGTTATAACTGCTTGTCTTTCTTTTTAATTTTTCTGCTTAGACAAAATATCTCTACTATGTAATATTTCTAAATGTTTTTAATGAATTTCTCGATGTTTCCGTTCCATGAGAACTGAGTAATGCTTAACTTAACTAATTTTCTTCTGAATTTTTGAAGCTTGGACTGATTACGCTTAATTAGATCAAGGTATTCTGATCTCCAGAAACCTTTTGCTTGAGCATTTCTTCTCGCCTGGACTGTTGCTGCGACAAAGAAGATTTTGACGGTAGTATTGACTTATATGATCCACTTTAAGCTTAATCTGAGTCCCATGTTTAGTTTAAAAATTCAGATAGAAAAATTTAAGTTTGGGGGTATACTTGCTTATATAATGATTCATTGGGGACAATGAATAATTCAAGTTTGGGGGACTTTTTGCTACTCCAATTATTTTGCTCGAGCATTCCTCTCCTTCAAATTAAAATTTGTTAGGTTATTGAGTAACCGGGGACATTTGTGATACCCACAGTTTGTCTTCGCGTCAAAAGATGACCTAGGAAATATGGAAAAAAATAATGAAATGATTTGCTGAAAAGAATTGATTGTTGAAAGTTTTGCTGAAAATTTTGACGGAGCAAAAGTTTTGAGGGATGAATGATGATCCAACAGTTTTTCTGTCTCCCAGAACTTAGGTGAGCTTCATCATAAAATGTCGCCATTCTGAGGAGTAAGAGATAGAATAACTAAGGATTTTTGAGCTTTATAATGAGTATTGAGCCTAGTTGGTGATAAGCTTGAGGCAAGGGTATACTGCACCATAAAGTGGGTCATTCCATGCTTAAGAGCTTATGACTGTAAGGCTGCTTTAAGTCTGATAAACAATGATATGAACCCCTTTAAAAATATGTTTTGAGATGTCTGATAATAGAGCTAGGCTGTGGTGAGTTCTTAGAATTAAGTTGAAAAGTGGTGATTATCTGTCAATGCCGGAGGAATCACTTTGCTGCAGCAGAGCTTGGTTTTGCAGAGTGCTCAGGTAAAGGTTAAAGGTAGTGTTGGACTGTCTGGTTTGATTAAGCTATTCTTTGTCTAATGTTTTGAATTCTTGAAGGAAGGTTGGTTAGTATTGCTTGGGACGCGCAATAGTTCAAGTTTGGGGGTATGATAACTGCCCAAAAGGTAGTTATTTAGGCCTCAACTATATAGGGATTTGTGTGTCCTTTATGCTTATTAGGGTTGGTTTTGGATAGATATTACATGTTTTAACCCATTTGGAAGAATGGAGGCATTGAAAATTATTTTGTGTAGATTATGCTGTTGGGCGACTGGAGGGAGCAGATTCTGTGCTGCAGCAAAACTGGGAGCAGAAACTGCCACATCACAGCTCGTTAGCCAACTTCATGAACCGACTTCTGTTGAGTTATTTTCGGGATAAAGGAGCAAGGAGAGCCTTACACGTGTCCTAGTTGACCTAATTCAAGTCTTCCATCCTTCTATAAAAGGAAGTAGCCGTCAAAGTCAAAAGTATTCCATGTTTTCCCTTGGAAGCCGAATATTTTAGAGAGATTGAAGATTATCAAAAACACCATCTTCCGCAAGCTGATTAGGGAGTTTATTTTCTTTATTAACTTGTGGTTATGGACATGCCTACTCAGATTGTAATTCGTATTCCTATGCCTGTTATGAACTAAGTAGCTTAAGGTGTTGGTTAGGACTAATGTGATTACTGTCCTTCATCTCTAGTAATATATTGACTATTGCATTTTGGTTAATTGTTGTGCTTATTCTCATTTTATGCCTGCCTGGCCAGCCGGTATGGATAGCTCTCTCTAGTTTCAGGGATGATTTAGAGAGTGTGTGGCAATTATCCACACTACGATCATTGTGTATTGGTGAACGCCAGTGACTGAGCTAGGGATAGCCAGTTGCCTAGTGCTTGATCGGTCGTACTTCATTGGGGTTGAAACACATCCCAAAAGATCCGGAGTTCCGGGAGGAATCCGCTAATAATACTGCGAGAAATGCATGATCAATAATATTGCTAGAGCATCTTTTAGAGCAATCACTAAATCCTAACCAGCGCCTGTCTTTAATCTATCTATCTATTTGTTTACTTATTGTTCTGTCATTTACTTTGCTTCACCATAATTCCGATAAAACCAAATCATTTACTATCTTTGAAACCATTAGAAAATTACACAAAAATAGGTAGAGTGGAAACTAATTCAGGGCTCAGATTGATAATATTACTTGATGCAGACTGTGTATACTTGCACAGGAATTCTAGAGTATTTTATATCATATTATTACTCACTTTAGGAACCCAACATGGGCCGTATCACATAGTGTCACCAGGATAAGGTACCCAGCCTTATCCTATACTATAGACCTTTTAGGTTGTTACTTGGACACTGATCTCCGTATGTCCCCACATACTAGTCCAAGTTTCATTTAAACAACATTAGATCTTAGTTTATTGGATTTAGGGTTTATTAATGCAAGCTCGATTATTCAATAACCAAATTACTGAATACTCAAATAACACTTTATTGAGATCGATTAATTTGTTTCATTTACTATCTACGAGTTTTAGGGCATAAAACTCAACATATGAAACTTTGCACATGAACGACGGTCAAAATAAAGGTTGCAGTTGATTGAGAGTATAGTTGATAATAACGAACATACTTTTCAGGAGAAGGGTAAAATAGTCCAAAATTGACCAATTATCATCAACGATTATAGTGAAAGCATCTATTTTTCCTTCTTTTTCTTTTTCTTTTCCTTTTTACCTTTTACCCTTTTTTTATTTTTCTTTTCTTTTTCCTTTTCCTTTTTGAAAGAGAGTGGAGAGGTTGGACAATGAAAAACTCGAATTGAGGTGTAACATGCATCATTTGTAAGTGACGTAAAAAATAAAATAAAACAACTATACTGGTCAAAATGGAGGAAACAAATCCTTTATTAGTCAACAATGGAAAACATCTCCAAATTGAGGGGGTGGAGATGGTGAGGGATAAAACAACTTTTAAACAAAATACTGAGACTGAAATGAAACTTTCCAAAACACGTATTGAATACTCTGCAACTTTGTCTAGCCTTCTTAAGACATATAATCAGACGATCTATGCATAATATTTTCGAACATAGTCTGAATTGATTGGACTTGATAATTCACAGCCATCCATATTGGTTAAGATTAACACTCCACCGGAGAAAGCCTTTTTCACCACAAATGGTCCTTCATAATTTGGAGTCCATTTTCCTCGATGATCATTTTGAAACGGAAGGATCCTTTTCGGCACAAGATCCCCCTCTCTGAATATTCTTGGGCGGACCTTCTTATCATATGCTTTCATCATCCGTCTTTGGTAGAACTGACCTCTACTCTCTCTTCTCTTCAACGAAGTTGAGCTGTCCATAGCGATTCTGAACCCATTCAACCTCTTCCAATTTAGCTTCCATAAGAACTCTTAGTGATGGAATTTCCACCTCAATTGGGAGGACAACCTCCATACCATATACTAGGGAAAAAGGCGTTGCTCCAGTTGAGGTACGAACTGATGTGCAATAGCCGTGTAGAGCGAAGGGAAGCATTTCATGCCAATCTTTGTACGTTACAGTCATCTTTTCAACAATTCTTTTTATGTTTTTGTTTGCAGCCTCAACAACTGTTGGTACGATTTTTAAATTCCGCAAGCGTACGGGTCGTGACAAGTAATATAGTGATTTTGAGTATCGAGTATCGTCTCCACAGGGATTGGATTTATTCAATTAAGTACCGCGAATAATCTTGCTTAGCTTTATTTAGAGAACAAAATCTAATGCTGAAAAGAATAACAAAAAGCTAATCTAGAAAGCAAAAGATAAATGGTGACACAATTTGATGGGATAATTCTAGAGTTGTTGATTTTATCAATTGGACCTTTAATGCTTAATCAATTAACTAATATGGATTAACAAATCATTTGATTCATAAGTCTAGAAGCCTAATTTCAAGGACTCTCCTGTCGGTCTCCTCCTATCTCATACCTTTCAATAAAGAATCTCCTTTCAGTCTCATCTTTATTTACTTAGCATGGCATTACGACCCTTCAGTACAACCTCTAACGTTATTTATTTTATCCCGTGTCACCCGGGTAAATAACCGTTAGTCATGCATTCAGTTCTAGTCTAAGCTTCTCTCCGTCGAGTCTCCGCTTAGTAACGATTCATTTAATCAGTGATCAATTGATTAAAAGCATTAGGGACAAAATGCACAAATGAACAATAATGACAATTAAACCACATCAATTCATTAATTCGGCAGAGGTTCAACATCTAAATCAATCTCATAGAATTTAGGAATTTACTACTCATAATCACTAAAATTCAATAATTCCTAATCACAACAATTCTAGAAACTAAAACATAAAGGAAAAGGGAAGAGAAATGCTCATAAAAGTGTCGATCTCCTCGATCCCGCGCCGACCTCCTTCGATCCCGAGCTCCAAAGATCTTCAACAAAGCTCCAAAACTCTCCCAAAAATCCTCAATTTTAGAGTAAACTCTAGAATGGGGTGAAAACCCACAAATTGGCACACAAAATATGGATGCAAAAGGCTCCTTTTATAGGCTCCCAGCAGGCTCAGCGTCGAGACGCTACAAGGACAGCGTCGAGACGCTCTGACGTCATCTTTTCTTGGGCTCCAAGACGTCTCAGCGTCGAGACGCTACTTGGACAGCGTCGCGACGCTCTCGCGATTCTGGATCTTTCCACGTAGCTGCCTAGCGTCGAGACGCTCCAGGCTTAGCGTCGAGACGCTAGGCCCTGAATCTTCTAGAATGGCCCGATTTTGACTCAATTTTTGGGCCTCCAACTTTCTTTTGGCCCAAATACTTCTTGTAATGGATTTTGGGCACTTTGCTTGACCCAAATTGATACTTTAAGACTTGAAATTCATGAATTTGGGCTTCTAATTCATTCTTCTTGGCTTTTTGGACTTGGATCTTCAATGTAATTCTTCAAATTGCTCCAAAAGCCTCCAAAATCATCTAAATTCTCTCAAAATTCCGGTTTTTCTTCTTTGACTCGGTTTTCTGAAATTTAAACAGAAAATAGCATTAAAGTGCACAATTCAAGCACAAAACTAGCTTAAATTAATAGGAAAATGATGACATTTTTGCATGTCATCACACCCCCAAACTTAAATATTTGCTAGTCCCGAGCAAAGCTAAAACCATATATATGAATCAACTATTGCAAATGCATGACTCTAAGCTCAATGATCTAAATAATGAATTCTAACAATTAAAGGAAATATTAAAACATATTCATTCATCACGAAATTTAAATCTAAACTCTTTATCCCTTGCGTGTGTGTGTGCGAGCCTCCTTATTAGGTCTTTACTAGCCTAGAAAAGGTTTATAGAATCCTCAGTTCATCTTCCCCCTACACTGGCCTTAAGCTCTAATTATCCAGCTTCCCAACAATCAAGAAAGCAATATCCCACCAAGGTGCCTGAAACAACGAGGTATGCCTCCCCGAAACTTGCATTTTTTTATTTTATTTTATTTTCATTTTTTTTTATGAATCCTTTTAGATGTAGCGCCTTCGTTCTGGCTTGCCAACATTGGTGATGAAAGCATCCAACTACGAGCGCCTCATCTTTCAGGATGCCGAAGCAAGCTCATTTCTTTCCAGCGCTTTCATGCAAAGGCAAACGATGGGTGTCATGAATGCCCCTGGTTACTAACGCTCTCAAGAAAGTGGAACATTCTTTTTTTTTTTTTTTTTTTTTTTTTTTTTTTTTTTTTCTTTTACCCTTTTTTTTTTTTTTTTTTTTTTTTTTTATATATATATATATTTTTTTCACACTTTTCTTTTCTTTGCAGGCTAATAAACATGATTTTTCTCCCAAGTACAACATTACAGACTTTCATGTCGTTCATCTTTCAAATTAGATCTTAAGCCTATCGGAGTGACAACAAACATCTAGATAATATAATCCAGTTCTAAGCATTCAAAACCATATAAGTAGGCTAAGTGCTCAACATGTGCAAGGAAATCAAAGAAAAAATTTAAATTTACATGAATCTTGAACATGCTTTGATATTTCACAAAAATTGAACAAAATTCATTATCTAGATCATATCATAGACCGTCCTCATCAAAACAGATGTAATAGAATCATCATGAAAAAAATTTCGCTCAGATCAGAACAGCAAAGCCTCCCCCCCAAACTTAAATCATACATTGTCCTCAATGTATCAATTATTCAGACTAATTAAGCATGCATAAGGACAATAAAAAAATAAAGGGAGAACGGAACTGCCCTGAAGTGTGAGAGAAGTCATGGATGTCAGCCTTCAACATTCATTGGGGTTGTTTTTGGAAGAAAATGTGGTCTCGAGCTCCTTCAAAAATTGATCAACAGGGACGAAAGATCAACATGCTCTAACTACAAAAAACTGAAAAACAAAGAAAAGAAAATTAACGGAAAAATAAACTTGGGTTGCCTCCCAAGAAGCGCTTTTTTAACGTCTCTTAGCTAGACGAGTTTGTGCGGACTATCAAGGCACGTAAAAATTCTCGTATTTCTTCGGGCCCTTCTTCCTTGAATCAATGAAGCAGACTATTGCTAGTAAGCTTACTAGCTTTTCATGGGACCCTGAAGCAGAAATATTTTTGGGATTTTCTTTTAATAAAAGCATAAAAGGAGAAAGATCAAAATAAATGGACTCTGACTCTGACACTGACTCGTGAGAACAAGAAGAAGAACACTCATTATCAAGAGAGGATGGGAAGGATAGAACAGACAAAGGCCTTTCAACCTTAAACTCTATCTCTAGAAACTCCTCAAACACTATAGGCTCATTTTCTTTTTCTTCCTCACAAACTTGTTCTTGATGGGTGCTAGAACTATCCAATTCTTCTTCACTATCTATACAGCTCACCCCTATGTGCTCAAACTCAGCAAAATTGAAAGAATTTGGCTCTTGAATGGGCGCTAATGAATCACTGGCCACATGACTCACAAGACACTCTATGGAAGTGGATCCTACTTCCCTATCTTCCTTTTGGGTATTGAGTCTCTCCATAGATTTTTCTAATTCTAAATTCATGGCTCTTGACTCTTGGATAAAATTTTCAAGCAAGCTCTCTAAGGAAGATTTTTCTTCTATGGAAGCGGATTGCACTTCACTCTCATCCTTTTTGGGATGCAATCTCCCTAGGGATTTTTCTAGAGAAAAATTCATGGCTCTAGTATCCTCAATAAAATCTTGAAGCAAATTTTCTAGGGGAGATTTTTCTTCTAAAGGGGGATAATTTGAATAAAAAAAAATGGATGATGGTGTTGGTTCTTCGGGCTCAGATTCCCTAAAGGGCCACCCAAAATTATAAAAAGCCATTTAAAATAATTAAATTAACAATAATAAGGCTTTCAGTCAGATGCAAACACCAATTAAATGCACAACAAGAACAATGGACCAGGATAAAAATAAAACAAAGAAAGCAAAATAAAATCTCTAATCTAAAGCAAGCAATTTCTTCACAATATTAATTGAATGAAATTAGCCAATCCCCGGCAACGGCGCCAAAAACTTGTTGGTACGATTTTTAAATTCCGCAAGCGTACGGGTCGTGACAAGTAATATAGTGATTTTGAGTATCGAGTATCGTCTCCACAGGGATTGGATTTATTCAATTAAGTACCGCGAATAATCTTGCTTAGCTTTATTTAGAGAACAAAATCTAATGCTGAAAAGAATAACAAAAAGCTAATCTAGAAAGCAAAAGATAAATGGTGACACAATTTGATGGGATAATTCTAGAGTTGTTGATTTTATCAATTGGACCTTTAATGCTTAATCAATTAACTAATATGGATTAACAAATCATTTGATTCATAAGTCTAGAAGCCTAATTTCAAGGACTCTCCTGTCGGTCTCCTCCTATCTCATACCTTTCAATAAAGAATCTCCTTTCAGTCTCATCTTTATTTACTTAACATGGCATTACGACCCTTCAGTACAACCTCTAACGTTATTTATTTTATCCCGTGTCACCCGGGTAAATAACCGTTAGTCATGCATTCAGTTCTAGTCTAAGCTTCTCTCCGTCGAGTCTCCGCTTAGTAACGATTCATTTAATCAGTGATCAATTGATTAAAAGCATTAGGGACAAAATGCACAAATGAACAATAATGACAATTAAACCACATCAATTCATTAATTCGGCAGAGGTTCAACATCTAAATCAATCTCATAGAATTTAGGAATTTACTACTCATAATCACTAAAATTCAATAATTCCTAATCACAACAATTCTAGAAACTAAAACATAAAGGAAAAGGGAAGAGAAATGCTCATAAAAGTGTCGATCTCCTCGATCCCGCGCCGACCTCCTTCGATCCCGAGCTCCAAAGATCTTCAACAAAGCTCCAAAACTCTCCCAAAAATCCTCAATTTTAGAGTAAACTCTAGAATGGGGTGAAAACCCACAAATTGGCACACAAAATATGGATGCAAAAGGCTCCTTTTATAGGCTCCCAGCAGGCTCAGCGTCGAGACGCTACAAGGACAGCGTCGAGACGCTCTGACGTCATCTTTTCTTGGGCTCCAAGACGTCTCAGCGTCGAGACGCTACTTGGACAGCGTCGCGACGCTCTCGCGATTCTGGATCTTTCCACGTAGCTGCCTAGCGTCGAGACGCTCCAGGCTTAGCGTCGAGACGCTAGGCCCTGAATCTTCTAGAATGGCCCGATTTTGACTCAATTTTTGGGCCTCCAACTTTCTTTTGGCCCAAATACTTCTTGTAATGGATTTTGGGCACTTTGCTTGACCCAAATTGATACTTTAAGACTTGAAATTCATGAATTTGGGCTTCTAATTCATTCTTCTTGGCTTTTTGGACTTGGATCTTCAATGTAATTCTTCAAATTGCTCCAAAAGCCTCCAAAATCATCTAAATTCTCTCAAAATTCCGGTTTTTCTTCTTTGACTCGGTTTTCTGAAATTTAAACAGAAAATAGCATTAAAGTGCACAATTCAAGCACAAAACTAGCTTAAATTAATAGGAAAATGATGACATTTTTGCATGTCATCAACAACACCATTCATTTTCGGTCTGTAGGGGGTGGAATTGAGATGTTTAATCTTGAATTGCTCACATAACTCACTCATCATCTTATTGTTCAAGTTTCTAGCGTTATATGATATTATGGTCTTAGGGAGGCCGTATCGACAAATGATCTCCTTCTTGATGAATTTGATCATGACTCCTTTTGTCACATCACGATAAGAGGCTGCCTCTACCCATTTGGTAAAGTAATCTATGGCCACCACGATAAATCGATGTCCATTTGAAGCTTTAGGATCAATGAGTCCAATCACATCCATTCCCCACATAGAGAAAGGCCAAGGAGCAATTAAAATGTGTAACTCGGATGAAGGAGCATGAGTCTTGGCTATATAAATTTGACATTTATGACATTCTCTTGCATACTTGATGCAGTTTGTTTCCATAGTCAACCAATAATAGTCAGCTCTTGAAACTTGTCTAGCCATCATGTGTCCATTTGCATGGGTACCACAAATTCCCTCATGGATTTCCTTCATAATCTGATTAGCTTCTGTGGCATCCACACATCTTAACAGTATCATGTCATAGTTTCTTTTGTAAAGTATCTCCCCATTCAAGAAAAAATTCACTGTCAATCTCCTCAGAGTTCACTTGTCATTTTCTGATGCATTAGGAGGATAGGCTCCACATTTCAGATACTATTTGATGTCTTGAAACCACGACTTGTCATCTGACTCATTCTCAATGTTTATGTAGGGGGCAGGAACATCTCGCTTTTCAATTTTAATTGGCTGGACCCCTTCATCGAAATCCACATTGAACATGACCGCTAGCGTAGCCAATGCATCCGCTATCCGATTATTCTCTCTTGGAGAATAATCAAAAGTAATTTGATCAAACTGCTGAGATAATCTTGTTATAAGTTGCTTGTAAGACAATAATTTAGCATTTCTGGTTTCTCATTCTCCTCTTAACTGATGAATCACTAGCAAAGAGTCCCCCATGACCTGGAGCCTTTCAACCTTCATATCTAAAGCAACTTGAATGCCCATTGAACAAGCTTCGTATTCAGCCATGTTGTGTGTACAATCAAAACACAACTTAGCAGAGAGAGGGAATAATTCTCCTCGAGGTGATATTAATATTGCGCCTATTCCGTGACTCAATTCATTCGAAGCCCCATCAAAGAACTATTGGGTTTTATGCCCTAAAACTCGTAGATAGTGAATGGTGACAAATTGTTCACTTGTATCAATACGTTGTTATTGAGATTTGTACAATAAAGAGTCATTGTTACTAAAATTGCACAATTTGACTCAAATCCAATAAACTAAGATCCTAGGTTGTTTAGATGAAACTTGAACTAGTATTTGGGGACATACGAGGATCAATGTTGAAGTAACAACCTAAATGGTCTATAGTATATGGATAAGGCTGGGTACCTTATCCTGGTGACACTATGAGATACGACCCACTTTGAATTCGATACAGATGCAATGATCCAAAGCATCCATGTAGGAGACATGCAAGTGGGGGTATCCTGTGCAATGAGTTTGCATAAGACCGGACCACAAAATAGTAACCACTAGATGTAACACCGTTAACTAGTTTAGGTTTCTATTTCAATAGGATGACCTAAGTAACTCAATCTCAATCCTGAGTATGTTATGAACCCCTTTCAGGAGGAATTGTCCTTAGATTTTGTATGGGTGAGAGTGGCCAATTCGCCGACTCAATAAGCCTACCATTTTAGGGGCAAGACCGAGTGGGGACTGGAAACATAACATTACAAGATGAAATCCACTCCTTCCCCTATTGGGGTAAGCAGATGTGTGTTCCCTTAAGGGCTGATTCCAAGTCTTGAACAAGGGCGCCCATCTTCTCTTGGCCCGAGAGGAACTGCTGTTTATTGGTAGGACCATAAACAGATTGTTCATTAGAGGAATCAGTGGTACTTAAGGATCCAAAGGTAACCCAGGGGTAAAACGATAATTTGACCCAACTGGCGTTACGAACACTCGTGAAGGATTGACTTACCGTTATTGGTCAATATCTGTGGACACATAAATATTCTACAGTGAGAGGAGTACAGCAGTGGGTCTTTAGTGGAGTGACCAACAGTTAACGGATGTTGACTAACTTGGTTAATGAGTTTAGCCAATTAGTCTCCTCGTTGGAGCTTCTGATCTGTAGGTCCATTAGGTCCACCTGCTAGCTCGTAAGAGATTATTTAGTCTTGAATAATAAGGAAATTTTAGTTAATTGTATTTGATACACAATTAATATAATGTATGGAGATACATCATAGTATAAGTTTAATTAATGAATTAAACTTTATAACAAAATTAATTTTGGATGTGATTCAAAATTAATTAATTAGAGAATTATGAATTTAATTAAATATGTGATATTTGATTACTTCACGAATTAATTAATTTAATTTAATTTGGTTAAATGTGATCTAATCAAATTAAAACTATAATTAATAATTAATGTACATTTGATGCACATTAAAACTATAGGTTAAATGAGAGAGATAAAATTGAGTATGATTCAGTTGTAATATTAATTAAGTATTTGATATTTAATTAATATGGGAATAGATTAATTGAGAATTAATTGAATGGCCAATTTAATTCAATTGAATATGATTCAAATTGAATTAAATACTTTATATTGTAATTGATTTAATTAATATTGATTAAATTAAATTAATTATAATTAAATAATTAAATAATTAATATTTAATTAGTTAATGGGCGAGATCGTTTGATTAGATCCAACGGTACAAATCTTGTAGGGAAATAACTCCCTCCCCACTTATCGTAAAGTTGGGAGGGAGTTCACCTAGGGGTTCTCTCATTCTTTCACTCTCGTGCATGTAACAGAGAAGGATTTGTCTCTGAACTCCCTCTCACTCTCTCAACCAAATTACAGCAATTGTTTCTTGCTGTAATTCCCTTCCAAGACGACTTTTGGCTCCCACAAGCCAAATTTCAAGGTATCCAAGAGATATAGCGGGTGCTCACTATTGGTAGTGTCTGTTGGGAGGAAAAGATCGTGTCCTGAAGAATTTGGAGCATAGTGTTGTATTTTGCCTCTGATCACGTAAGTTTCTTGCATCTAAAATTGTTTTAGATCTATAAATGCATGTTTAATCTATTGTAGAAAATAGTTTTCTGTTTTTGCCCAACGTACCGGTTTTCTATTTAATTGAAATTAAATCACGATCGGTGAAAATCGCTTTCGCCTAAGGATTCAATTACTTCAAGAACATGGTCCATATATCAAGATTTGATATGTCTTTCTCTGTTGCTACAATGAAGATATGCTCATCAGGGAAGTCGAACTTCATCGGTTCATAATCCTCTATAGGTTGTTGTGCTAGATAATCAATTAGAGCACTCCCCTTAACTGACTTTCGAGTCACATATGTGATGTCATACTCGGAGATGTATTTTCGAAGATGGCTTTTCGAAGATGTATTTCATGGGATCCATTTTTGAAATAAGTCATGTCGTGTAATACAACATGTATTGCCTTAAGTGACGTGCAACCTAAGCTAGAGCACAAGAAGTTTTTTCCATCGAGGAGTACTTGGTTTCACAACTAGTGAACTTTTTGCTTAAATAGTATATAGCTCGCTCTTTTAAACCAAAGTCATCATGTTGTCCCAATACACATCCCATTGCGCTTTCTGTTACGGTGAGATACAAAATGAGTGGACGTCCAGGCACTGGTGGTACGAGGATCGGTGGGTTTCGTAAATACTGCTTAATTTTATCAAATGTTGTTTGACAATCTTCATTCCAAATGCCATCATTGTTTTTGCAAAACAACTTGAAAATAGGCTCACATGTTGTGGTCAATTGCACTATGAACCTGGCAATATAATTTATCCGACCCAAAAATCCTCTAAATTCTTTCTGTGTTTGTAGAGGCGGCATTTCCAGAATTGCTTTGACTTTGTCAGGGTCGACCTTGATACCTTCTTGGCTAACCACAAATCCTAACAATTTACCAGAGGTTGCCCCGAATATACATTTGCTCGGATTGAGCTTGAGCTTGAACTTTCTCAATCGATCGAACAACTTGCGAAGAACAGTTGTATGTTCTTCCTCCTCTTTCGACTTGGCAATCATATCATCTACATACACTTCAATCTCCTTGTGCATCAAATCATGGAATAAAGTAACCATGGCTCGCTGGTAGGTGGCTGGTGTGTGTGTGAAGCTGAATGGATGAACTGTGAGGTAAGATGGAATAATAATAATAGAGAAATATTCAGCCAACACTTAAGTGCAAGTATACACTGTCGCACGTAGTAATAAAAAACCTTAGAAAGTATTCCAAGGGTATCGATCCCACGAGGACTAAATTGGAAATTCAGATTTGAATAAGAAATTGCTCAAATGATTGCTTTTGAAAAAGGTAACCAAAGAAAATAGGTTGATTGATTGGGTTTTTGAAAAGATAAATAAAACAAGCAAATAAATAATAAAGAATAACAATAATAAACAAACGAGGTATTCAACATGGATTCATCCCTAAGGTAACCACCATACTCATGCAATATTTAACTTAAGCGTAATCAATGCATTGGGTCAGATTTAACTCCTATTTGGCCTTTGTTCCCAAGAACCGTTAGAAGGCTAAGCGAGTACCGTTATGCACATTTCTGTGACTCGACTCCGACATAGATAATTCACGAATGCAACCTATAACCCTATAGTCGATATAGGGTGCCTTAGGCAGCTTGCCCTATACCGCCGAACAATCTCTTTCGAGTTTTTTCTCCTATATCACCTTTATGAGAATCGATATCGTTTGTCCCTTTCGAGATCAAACTCACATAGCATGCAAAGTCTAAGTGATCAAGTTAAACTCAGCAAGATTAGAGTGATAATCAATAAAGAATGACATGCATTAAACACAACTTAAGCAAATAAGACACTTTCAAGCCATTAAACCATAAGGGAATTCACCACATTGAACCCCTCAACGGGATTTAGCTACTCATGATGGGATAAAAAGCAAATGAACACATTTTCATTGAAATAAGAATGTAAATAATACAAAGTAATGAAAAGGTTCAAGAGCTGGAAATAAAGGAGATAGCTAAATATTATGGGTTTTTCTATTTACTCAATCCTTCTAGAGTTCGCCAAGACACTCCACTCTCTCGCTTTTACAAGTGAGAATGGGTGAAACTCTCTACAAACCACAAGGTTTGATGTCTAACTCTCTCTCGGGTTAGAATTTGGTCATCTAAGAAGGACCTCGGGCATCCTTACTCATTGGCGTCGAGCCAGGGTTCTGTCACCACCCTTTTCTTCCAAGTGAGTTCTGCTTGAATTTGACTTCGAATCCCGAGCTTATATAGTGTAGAAATTGGCTGAGGAGCTGCGAAATAGGTGCTGGAAGGCTGCCCAGTCAGTTTCGGGGTCAAAACAACCGGTTAGGTGCGAAGAAGACTCGTCAACAACGACCCGTGCACGACTCGAAACGACCTCTGTTTTTCCAGAAATGCGGTCGCATTTCAATTTTGCCTTGAAATGCGGTCGCATTTCTGGGGAATTGCAGCTTTTCCTCTGTTTTTTTTTTGCACATCAACAAACTAAGTCAAATTCTCCTAAAATCAAGTCTTTTTAAGCACAAATGAGTATAATTTGACAAAAGTGACTCTCAACACCCTAACTTAGTAACTTTAACATATTTTGAGCTCGGAAATAGTAAAATTGACCTAAACACTCAATAATTGACCAAGAAATGAGTTAAATATAAGGGTAAAATAGGTATATTTTTTACCCTTATCATACCCCCAAACTTAACTCATTGCTTGTCCTCAAGCAATTGCCAATCAAAATGTTAGCGATCAACTTTTTAAATGCAAATCAAAACATAAGAGCTCAAATTGCAAATCAAAATGTTAGAGTTCATGTCTAGTAATGAATCATGGTACTAGTATCAACTTTTCATTTCAAAACAAGTGGCATGGAATCAAGTAAACATGTATTTCAAGATCGTTTTCTAAAAAGTTCGCCTTTCAGGAGTGGGTTCTACTCTAGTGCCAGTCACAACGTGAGAGTTTCCTAGGCATGAAGATTTCTATTGTTCTTTTTCAAAGCAAAACTCTCTCTCATCCATCCTAACCAATGTGCTTAAACTACCTAACTTCTACTCATAGAGCCTAGTGTAGTCCTTTTAGTTAAGAAAACAATCTTGAGGAAAACATGAGCATATATGAACTACTAGACTTTTTCTATCTCCGTCAAACTTATTTGACTGCTGGTGCTCTTTTTATTCAACTTCTTTTTCTCCCAAGAGCATCCTTGCTGTCATCTTTACCTTCGTTCTAGCTTATCGATACTTTGTGGTGAAGATATCTAGCTACGAGCAAAGTTCACAAGATCGAAGTGATACTCACTTCCCTAGGTAAACCTTTCATGTAGTGGCAAACCATGGGTGTCATGAATGCCCCTGGTTACTCAGTAAACCCTAGGAAGGAGTAACTCTCAGTTTTTTCATTTTTCTCTTTTTGTTCTTCTTTTTTTTTTAAATACTAAGCACATCTTCTTTTCCAACAGTACAAATTTACAAAAGATATTTACATAGTAAAGCATAAAGCACCCCCCCCCCAAACTTAAAGGTAGACAATGTCCTCATTAGCTTGTTTTTGAGGCATGGGCTTAACATGAGGCTTTTTGTTTTCAAAACATCAAGGCTAAACCCTCCTAGAGTGTTAGAAAGGTTAAACACGAGGAAGTTGAGACTCTAAGAAAATTTTGTAAAGAAAAAGACTAATGGAAAGCCTATGACTAGAAAACAACTCAGTTGAGACAGTGACACTTTTGAGATAGAACAAGCTTTAGTTATCATCATCAAGGGCTTAAAAGAAAACCCCTTTGAAAACATGTTTTTCTTCAAAAACATTTTAAAGCACTTTTTCTTAAAGTTGATTTTTTTTTTTTCCAAAAAGTTCATAGGTAAAGCTAAAAAACAGCAAGTTGATTTTTTCAAGAAAAGATTTAAAACCCAAGCTTATTTATCCTAAACTATCCACAAGCTAACTAAACTACCCTACGATCAAAACTATTAACAAACTAATCATTAAGAACAATCAAAACAACAACTAAACAACTAAAAACAGAATTTAAACATGCTAAACTAAAAAAAACAACAAGCAACAAAAACATAAAACAATATATACACAAAAAATTTCAGACAAAGGGGATCAGAAAACTCCCCTATTCCTCGTCCGAGGAACTCTCTTCATCATCTTCATCATCATTCTCTTCATCCTCTTCATCAGAATCCTTCTCTTCCTGGGGCAGCAACGACTGAGGGAAATTGGGAAAGACTGGAGCGATACTCAGAGCTATAGAGAGGTAGAACTCTCTAATGGCTTCATCCCGCTCCTTTGCATATGCCCAATAAGTCTTCAGGTTCTCCCTGATTTGATCTAGCTGGCGGTAGGCAATAGCTAGGGCTTTCGATGCTGGTGAAGGCCCTGTAAAAGAAGTGTGCTGGGATGGAGAAGCTACATTCGACCCTGCAGGTGGAGTAGCCTGACATGTGGAGGCTTTGTCTTTCCTCTGGATACTATTCTGGAGCTTCCTGATCAAGGACATGTCAATGGTCGACTTGAAGAAATGACGCTCCTCGTCCTTGCCTGGAACGATCTTCACCTTCTAGCAAAGCTGGGTGATGAGTAATCCAAAGAAAAGCTTGTCTGCCCTTTTTCCGTCCACAGGCTAACATCTCATCCCTAATTATTCTCCCCACATTGATCTCTAACCCCTTCATAAGGCAATAGAGTAGCATAACTCTATCCACTGAAATTGTGCTGTCGTGGGTGGTCGACATAAAACGGTTCTTGATGAAGTGAAGCCAAACTGCTGATTCTGGCTTTAAGTCGCATGGCACTAGAGACTTCACCTTCGTTTGTGACTCTTTCCATTGAACCCCCTTATTGGCCACAAGTTTCAATGCTTCCTTCATCTGTTTGGCCGAAGGGTTCCTTATCACATCATTCCCTCTTAGATTTAAGGGTGCCTTGATCCTGTACACCCTGTTGATGTCGACTGAGGAGAAACTAACCATCTTCCCCCTCACCACCGCCATGCTAATGCTCTCCTCCCTCAGGCCGACGTAGAATTCACGAACTAGAGACACAACAGCCTCCTGAGGGTGAGCGCCATTTGTATTGAGATATAATTCTACTCACGAACTCTGGTAGTGCTCCTGCTCTGTTAGAGAATCACTTCTCATTGAGGAAATCTCTTTTCTTCATGATCTCCATCCGTTCCTGAAAATTAATATCTTTAAATACCTCGGGGAATGGATTTTTGGGAGATGCGACCTTGGGTGACTTGCCCTTTGGCTTGGCGGGTGAGACAATAGGAGGAACTGCAGGAGAGGCGTCCATGGACCTATTCCTCGACCTCTTGGAAAATATTGGGTCATTTTCGTTCTTTGTCCTCCTCCCAGCCTTTATTTCTCTCTTTCTCTTTCTCCTTAACGCTGCAGAGATAGGGACTTGGTCGCCATCTAGCTCCCTTATCTCTGAATCATATTTTGAATCTGAATCAGAATCATTGGAGGTCTCGGCCTCCTCATCTTCCTTCTTCTCTTCATCCCTCTTCTCTCCCGAAGAGGTGCTTTTAGCTGTTGGTGGGTCATTTGTGGATAGAGGCTCAAAAAACTCTTCAGCTGGCTGATCAATGGTGGCCTCGGTTAGGCCTTCCTCAAAATGCGGCCGAGATGCGGTCGCATTCTGGCCTTCATTCTCCACTTCTCTTCCTTTTTCTTTTTCTAAATTTTCTTCTGTTGGCCCTTATTGGGCCTCTTCTTCTACCTTCCCTTACAGCGCTTCAGCTTCACTTTGAGCCTTGTGGAGTGGCTCAAAGGCTGCAAGGAAGTCTTCAGCTTCCTTCCTTCTTCTTTCATCTTCTCTCAATTCTTCTCTTCTCTTTTTCTCTTCCTCAAGGAGTTGCAAATCCATAGCTGCCCTCCTGAGGCTTTCACCTAACCTTCTTTCTTCTTCCTCAGCTAGTTTGGCCCTCTTGGCCTCTTGCTCTTCTTCTTTTCTTCTCTCAAGCTCTCTTTCCCTTGCAAACTCGTCTTCCTCAACCATTTTCTTATTTTCCATCTCTCTCTCCGCTTCAACCTCTTTCAAGGCATCATGTTCAGCCTTGTACCCTTCAGCAATCACGAGAGCCTTTACCACTGCTTGGCGGATTATATCTTCAAAAACATCCAGAGGCATCCTTGCGGTTTTGAGGGGCTCAATCTTTAGCGGCCTTTCAGACTCAACCTTCTTCGGGCTCCTCTTTCTTGCACTGTAAGTAACAACAGGTTTGATCCTGCAATATAGAGAAGGGTTAGATAGAGGTTCGAAAACCTTACCCATTGAAACTCTTTCTTGCCGAGAGCTTCCAGCTGCCTTGGTGGATTTTTCTTCATCTTGCTTATTCCCTTCTTCTTTAAGGGCAGCACATCTCTGAGCTCCCATCTCACGGATCATCTCAAACCCCTCCCGCGAATGTTTTCTGAATTGTTGAGTGGCAGGTTTTTGGGTTTGGCGGACAACAGTGGCCCGCGTGAACCTTATTGGTGTAAATGAACTCGACATTTCCTTTGAACTAGCCGACATTGCCGAAGAAGATGGAGCTTGAGCCTTGGACACTTGGTTCACGACCGCCGGTGAGAATCCTGTGGGTCTCGTTCTTCGCGTGCCGTGCATGGGCGTAACAGGGTCTCTTCTTGCCGTCGGTTGCTTGCTTCAGCTTCGTGGGTTGTTTGAGCACTCTGAGATCGAGTGTTCTTGCGTGCAGATGATGATCCTTGAGTGTTCTTCATTTTCTTGATTGTGGGTTTTGCGGTTTCACGATGGAGAGAATATGGAGAGTTGAGGGTTTGACTTGAATGCAAAGAGTTGAGAGTTTGGTGAAAGGAAAAGAGCTTAAGTCAAGCTATTTATACTTTTCCAATTAGGTCACGTGTAAGTCAAAGAAAAATCGTGACTCCCTTTTTTATTTGGACAAATGCGATCGCATTCCCAAATACACTAGGGAGAAATGCGGTATTTCACCCAGTTTTTCTGCCTTCACTTTTTTTCTGACTTTTCGTTCTCCTTAGCTTTCTCCTCTTCTCTGAAAGACTTATAAACACGTTAGAAAGCTCATACACTTAATCATGATTTATTTGCTCTTTTTTTTCTCATTTCTCATTTCAAAAAGAATTAAAGAAATGTTTTGATTAATTTAACTTCCAGGTAAGTCCCCAGGTAGAGGTGTTCCCTTCGGTCAGCTTAAATACCTCAGCCTAGGCAGGACTTGCCTTAGACAAAGTTCCCTCTTGATCAAAAATCTTTTATTTAAAACAAACTCACAATTTTTCCATTTTTCTGATTTTTATTTTAACACTAGACAGGGCACAAAATAACATGGACTTTTCAAAACTCCCAAGTAAATCCCCAGGGAAAGGTGTTCCCAATGGTCATCTTAAATACCTTTTCCTACACAGAGTTTTTACTCTTGTCCGGATATTTTAAAGCTCTAGTCTAGATTATTATTTGTAAACCCAGATAATGTACAAAAATGAATTCAAGGTGCAGAAGTCATACCAAATCAATCACGGAGACATGGGCTTCCTCATCCTCGAAGCCTCTTCCCCAATATGGTTTTATCCTTTGTCGCTTCATGGTTTGATTGATTTCTTCAACTTCAATCTTTTTACCACCTTTTTCGTCTAATTCTTCATGTCCAAGTACATCCTCCAAGGTTTCTCTTCTTACTATTTCCTGCAAAGTAAATTGAGAGAGTTCATCAATTTCATCAATCATAGAGCATTCTTCGAAATCTCCAAGGTACTTCATTGCATTCATCACATTAAACGTGACTTGTTGATCGTTGACCCTCATGGTCAATTCTCCTTTCTGCACATCTATTAAAGTTCTGCTAGTGGCTTGGAACGGTTGTCCTATGATGATTGGCACGTCTTTGTCAGCTTCACAATCTAAAATGATGAAAGCTGCAGGGAAAACAAACTTATCAACTTTAACCAATACGTCTTCAATTTTCCAATGGGATGTGTAAGCGATCGGTCTGCCAGCTGTAAGGTCACAATTGTAGGTCGTGCTTCACCTATCCCTAACTGTTTAAAAATCGAATATGGCATTAAGTTGATGCTTGCTTCTAAGTCATACAGTGTTCTGCCTACATCCTTGCCTCTGATAGAGCATGGAATAGTAAAGTTTCTTGGATCTTTAAGCTTGGGAGGAATCTCATTCTTCACTAGTGCACTGGAACATTCTGTGAGTGCAACCGTTTCGTATTCTCCCAACCTTCTCTTTTTCGATAGGATATCTTTTAGGAACTTCACATAGGTAGGCATCTGTTCAAGTGGCTCCACTAATGGGATATTGATGTGCAACTGCTTTAATACGTCTAAAAACTTCTTGAACTGTACATCTTGTGAGGCATGTTTGAATCTCTGTGGGTATGGAGGAGGTGGTCTGTAATCTGGATCTATCACAAATTTTCGGGGTTTTGCGATTGCATTTTCCTGTTTTTTCTCCAACTTTGGTTTTTCTTCTTTCTCCACCAAGGCTTAAGGCTCCTTGGTCTTTTCTTCTTTATCTTCTTTATTCTCTGAAATATCTGAGATAATATCTGACTTCTTTTCACAAATCTTTTCTCGAGCTTCAAATGGGATCTCTGCTTCTTGATTTACTGGATACTTTGGTCCATCATATTCTAATCCACTTCTTAGGGTCACTGCCTTGCATTGTTCCTTGCCTTCTCTGTGAGGGATCTCAGTTTTGCTAAGCAACGTCCCTTGAGGTCTATTCTTAATCTCCTGAGCAAATTGTCCAAGTTGAACTTCCAAATTCCTTACTGCAGCATCGTTCCTTGCCATGTACTCCTTCATAAGAGTCTCTAGATTGGACTCTTGGCTCTGCACTGGAACTTGTTGGAAGTTTTTCTGCGGCTGTTGTTGTGTAGGTTGCTTTCCAAACTGATGAGTGTTGGAATTACTTGACTCGACTTGTCCTCCCCAAGAAAAATTTGGATGTTGTCTCCATCCTGGTTTGTATGTGGACGAATAAGGATTCCATCAATTTTGGTTTCGATTTCCTTGTGGACCTACATAAAAAACAGATGCAGGGTTTAGTGGACAACTATCAGCGATGTGTTCCTTACCACATATCTCACAATAGAGAGAAGAAACAACATTGGCAGGGGCTATGTTGGCTTGATTGTTCATGGTCATGCCCATCATCATGCTATGAATGACCTTAATCTGGGCTTGCATTGAAGAGTTAGCCTCTGTTTCCACTACTTTCACTCGATTTTTCAAAATGGTTGTTGGTTCATTTTCTCCCAATGTTGATTATTGGTGGCTATGGTATCTAGAATAGCGTGTGCCTCATTAACAGACTTCTTCAGAAAAGATCCGTTTGCAGATGCGTTTACTAATGCCTTTGAAGCTTGATCTAACCCACTGTAAAAATGCTCCAAAATAATGCAAGCAGGCAGTCCATGGTGTGGACACTTTCGAACCAGCCTCTGGAATCTTTCCCAAGCTGCATCCAAAGGTTCATTGTATGACTGTCTGAAAGCAATGATTTCTGCTCTATTTTTGGTCAAATATTGAATGTTTAGGTCAAATTTACTATTTTCGAGCTCAAAATATGTTAGAGTTACTAAGTTAGAGTGTTGAGAGTCACTTTTGTCAAATTATACTCATTTGTGCTTAAAAAGACTTGACTTTAAGAGAATTTGACTTAGTTTGTTGCTGTGCAGAAAAATAGAGGAAAAGCTGGAATTCCCCAGAAATGCGACCGCATTTCTGGGGAGACAAAATTGAAATGCGACCGCATTTCTGGAAAAACAGAGACCGTTCCGAGTCGTCCACGGGTCGTTGTTGACGAGTCTTCTTCGCACCTAACCGGTTGTTTTGACCCCGAAACTGACTGGGCAACCTTCCAACACCTATTTCACAGCTTCACAACCAATTTCTACACTATAAAAACTCGAGATTCGAAGTCAAATTCAAGCAGAACTCACTTGGAAGAAAAGGGTGGGGACAGAACCTTGGCTCGACGCCAATGAGTAGGGATGCCTGAGGTCCTTCTTAGATGACCAAATTCTAACCCGAGAGAGAGTTAGACATCAAACCTTGTGGTTTGTAGAAAGTTTCACCCATTCCCACTTGTAAAAGCGAGAGAGTGAAGTGTCTTAGCGAACTCTAGAAGGATTGAGTAAATAGAAAAAACCCATAATATTTAGCTATCTCCTTTATTTCCAACTCTTGAATCTTTTCATTACTTTGTATTATTTACATTCTTATTTCAATAAAAATGTGTTCATTTGCTTTTTATCACATCATGAGTAGCTAAATCCCGTTGAGGTGTTCAATGTGGTGAATTCCCTTATGGTTTAATGGCTTAAAAGTGTCTTATTTGCTTAAGTTGTGTTTAATGCATTTCATTCTTTATTGATTATCACTCTAATCTTGCTGAGTTTAATTTGATCACTTAGACTTTGCATGCTATGTGAGTTTGATCTCGAAAGGGACAAACGATATCGGTTCTCATAAAGGTGATATAGGAGAAAAAACTCGAAAGAGATTGTTCGGCGGTATAGGGCAAGCTGCCTAAGGCACCCTATATCGACTATAGGGTTATAGGTTGCATTCGTGAATTATCTATGTCGAAGTTGAGTCACAGAAATGTGCATAACGGTACTCGCTTAGCCTTCTAACAGTTTTTGGGAACAAAGGCCAAATATGAGTTAAATCTGACCCAATGCATTAAATACACTTAAGTTAGATATTGCATGAGTATGGTTGTTACCTTAGGGATGAATCCATGTTGAATACCTCGTTTGTTTATTATTGTTAATCTTTATCATTTAGTTGCTTGTTTTATTTATCTTTTCAAAAACCCAATCAATCAACTTATTTTCTTTGGTTACTCTTTCAAAAGCAATCATTTGAGCAGTTTCTTATTCAAATATGAATTTCCAGTTTAGTCCTCGTGGGATCGATACCCTTAGAATACTTCTGAGGTTTTTTATTACTACGTGCGATAGTGTATACTTGAACTTAAGTGTTGGCTGAATTATTCTTTATTATTATTATCCATCTTATCTCACATTCCATCCATTCAGCTTCACTAACCTAACTTGAACAGAATTGAAAATTTAAATTGCAAAAAAAAAAAAAAAAAAAAACAATAAAAAGTGGTCAATTACTTTGACATCTTAACAGCAAATGATGGTAATTCAATAGTACTCCAATTGTTTAGCTCGAAGTTTTCTGGGCACGAGTAGATCCATGGACCCATTTCTTCCTCTTTAGTCACTACTACAACTGCAAAATCTCCTGGACGAATTATACCAAGACTTTCAAACGAGTGGTAGAGATGAGGAATGACTTTTTCTCCATATTCTTGTTCGCGACTTTCAAATCTGGTCAAACGCCTCTCTTTTTCTCGTTTTTGTACCCTGATCATGTCTGCTTTATCCAACTTATACCCAAGCCCAAATCTTTTTGTATTTTTTGATAGGCTTAAAACATCATCTAAACAATTGTTGCTTTCTTTGAACGTCATGACTGAAGATCGAGATTTAGATTTATTGCCTTCCCCATATAGCGTCGTGGCACTTGCCACCTCGAATGTTTGAAACGATGACTCAAAAGATTCCTCTGCTGCATCAATATATGGCGTTGAAGCTGGCCTAGAAACCAAGATATCCTCTTGACCAGATACATTTACTAGGTTCCTTCCAATTGAAAATTTGAGTTTTCTGGTGCAGTGATGATGGGACAGCTCCTGCAGAATGTATCCAAGGCTGCCCTAACATGAAACTGTAAGTAGAGGGGATGCCCATAACTTGGAAGGTTATGTTAAATGTGCATGGGCTGATTTGTATTGGAATCTCAATGTCACCAACCACTCGACTGTGTGCCCCATCGAAGGCCCTAATTACTAGGGTACTTGGTCTCATATGGGATATATCAACTGGCAATCTTTCCAGCGTTGATTTTGGCATTATGTTCAAAGAAGACCCATTATCCACCAGGACTTTTGCTACTAAAAAGTTCTTGCACTTGACTGAAATATGAAGTGCCTTCGTGTGTCCTATGCCTTCTGGCGGTATCTCATCATCAGTGAAAGTTATGGTGTTGTGACAATTATATTTCCCACGATATTATCTAGACCATCTGAAGTGATGTCTTTGGAAACATATGCTTGATTCAAAGCTTCCAATATCGTGTCTTGTTGCGAATCAGAGGATAGCAACAAAGATAATATGGAAATCTTAGCAGGCGTATGAGCTAGTTGTTCCACTACTTTGTATTCGCTTTGTTTAACCAACTTTAAAAATTCTTGAGTTTCTTCTTCGAACACAGTCTGTTTGCCCCTTGATTTCTTCATCGTTGTTGTTTCTTTGGGCTTGACATTACTATCTGTATTACTTTCAACTTTCTCATTCTTCTCTTCTATTGTATTCTTTGAGCACTTCAATAACTAATTTGGAGTGTAACATTTCCCACTCCGTGTTACGCCTCCCATTCCGGAAATGTTGTCAACTGGAAGTGGTGACGTTTCTGAATTAATAATTACTTTGTACTCATAACTTCGTGGTACTGCCTTGGAACTCTTGTACTTGAAAGTAGTTGGCACCTGAATGGTGATCGACTTTGGATCATGAGTGGCTTCAGTTTGAAAGATGGACACAAATTTTCTTTGGGCAGCAATTCCTCCACGGCGTCTATTTCATTATCCTGGTGATGGGCTTGGGCAACCACAAGAAATTTTGAATCCACCAGTTCTTGGACCCTTTTATGAAAACGATGACATTGTTCCAAAGAATGTCCCTTTGCCCCAACATGAAATAGGCAAGTCAGATTATCATCGAATCCTTCTTGAACAAGGTCCTTGTGTGCATACTCAATTGATAACATCCGTTAACGAGGAGAATCTCAAAAAGCTTCTCCTTGGGAGTCATGATCTCTGCAACATCTGTCTTCTTGGTGATATCCTGAGACTCTATTACATTCACCTGATGATTTGGTAAAGGATTATTATCAACATTGGACCCCTTCTCTTTTTAAAAGTTTAACCATCCAACCTTAATGAGCTCTTGCACCCTATACTTCAAAGCGGTGCAATATTTGGTAGAATGCCCAACAGCACCTGCATGGTAATCACACCTTGCATTAGGATCATACCATCTTGGATAAGGAGGTTGCAGTGGAGCAACAAGCTTGGGTGCCAACTAATAGTTCTGGATTAACTGAGACAAAAGCTCTATATATGTCATTAGAATCGGATCAAATTGGGCTTGTTTATAAGGCGCTCGATTATTTTGCTGACCTGGAGTGACTGCTTGTTGTTGTCTAGGTGCAGATAGTATCCGTATGCAGGTAAATAATTCGAAGGATATTGTGCCATGGGTTGGTGGATTTGTCGATTGGACTTATCCACTTTCCCTATCATCTGTACTTCTCTCTCCTTCTTTTTTGAAGTATTTTCCTTCTTCGTGCCTGAGGATTCAATGGTTTTGGCTATTCTACCATGTTTGATCCCATACTCAATTCTTTCCCCAATTGTCATGATATCAGAGAAATTGATCGACACACTTCCAACCATATGTTCATAGAATGGGGACCTTAAGGTATTGATGAACATGGCAGAAAGCTCCTTATCCGTTAAAGGGGGTTGGACCTGAGTTGTCGTGTCCCGCCACCATTGGGCATAATCCCTTAAGTCTTCAGTACTCTTTTTTTCCATCCTCTGTAAGTCCAGACGGTCGGGAGCTAAATCTATATTGTGCTTGTACTACTTGAGGAAGGAATGAGCCAAGTTCTTCCATGTGACAACATGTGAACTATCCAGCTGCATATACCAACGGGCAGCTGGACCTTTTAAGTTGTCCTGAAAGCAATGTATGAGCAGCTTATCATTATGGACATGTGCTGCCATCTTTCTACAGTACATGACAATGTGACTCTTAGGACATGTCGTCCCATCATATTTTTCAAATTCTGGCAGTTTGAATTTCGGTGGGATCACAACGTCTGGAACCAAGCATAATTGAGTGGCATCCATGTTCCCAAAAACACTAGTGCCCTCGACCTCCCTCAATCTTTCTTCCAAAACTTCAAGTTTTTCAATAGAGGGAGTGGCTAGCTCCTTCTTCACTTCTGGGTCATTCAAGTTAGGGACCGCAAAAGGTATTTTTGAAACTTCTAGCTTTAAATAAGAAGCACCAGCTTGGCTAGCCATGCGGATTTGGGGGATTTGGCCTTCTTTAAATAGTGGGAAATGGTATTGCCCAACAGGTATGTCATATAAGGGATTATAGGTAGTATGTTGTGGCATGGATGCTTCTGCCGTCGTACGAACATGTGAAGCAAAACTTGGTGGAAATGGTAGGCCAACTTGAGGATTTTCAATCGAAGTGTCTGGTACAGTCGTATCTGCCACCACTTTGCCCTTTTCTAAAGCAGCAATGATTGCATCAACCTTTTCCCTGATTTCCTCAATGTCCCACTTAGTCTTCTTTTTTTCAACCCTTTCTTCCAGTGGCGTAGGGCCCAGCCCCCCCCCCCCCCCGGAACTGAAAAACAATCTTTTACTTGTATTAATTTTTACATTTGTTTTATATAATGACTTGACAGCCTAGTGGCATAAGACCCCCCTCAAATCCCTTTTCATCGTGGTTCAAGTCCCACTACGCGCATCTGTTTACCATTTCTTTTTTTTTTTCTTCTTTCAGCATTAATTTTTTTAAAATTTTTACAAATTACTTTTTCGGTTTTAATTTAAAGCGTGCATTTTTTTTCTTTTTCTCTTTTCAATACTATATTCTCTCTTTGTTTATAAATTAGTTTTTTCAATATAATGTCAATATTTTTGTTTTGGTTTCAATTTTATTCTTAAATTTAAATTTTCCTTTCGTAAATCAAATATACATAAAAATAAATATAATTATTGCTATTTAGCAAATTATTTTTTAAGAAACAATAAATGAATAATTTTTCATTGCAGGAAAACAAATCTAACTTGTTACTATTTCATTATTTTTCTTTTACATGTATTTATATATATAAAAAAACCTTTTATTTATACTTCTTATGGAGCAAACTTAATTGATTAAATTATAAGTTTGATATATCAATTTTGAGAATTTGCCTCTAATAGACTCCTAAATTTAAAAGGTATTTAATTGGTTTTGAAACTTATAATTATGTATTTAGTAGATTTCAATATTTTCAATTTGATGTCACTTTAACCTATTAGTTAAAAAAAAAAACAATTAAAATTTGAGACTTATTAGACATAATCTTGAAAATTTAAGGATCAAACTTATAATTTAACCAATTTAATATTAAAATATATAAACTAATATCAATGCATTCAAAATTATTTTTAGAGGAAAAAATCAATTTTTAACCCTAAACTTGACAAGTTATATCAATTTTCACAATAAATTTTCAATGTCATCCATTTGGGCCTTGAACTTAGACAAATGTTGTAACTCCATTGTTGTTTTTGTCAATCCAATCAATGTCATACAAATATATGTTCTATAATTGATTGTTGTTTTTGTCTTTATCGAAGATAAAAATTGCAATACTTAAGGGGAAAATTGCAACACCTATATCCAAGTTCAATGTGCAACTGAATAAAATTGAAAGTTTAGGATAAAAATAAATCCTCACTACCAAGTTCAAGGTTAAAATTGATATTTTTCCTTATTTCTATATAGCCCCCCCCCCCCCGACGTGAAGTTCTGGATCCGCCACTTCTTTCTTCCATAATCTTCGTTCTACGCTTAGTGTTGTAAGCGTGGTAGACTCTCGCTGAACGAGCTATTTTATTGTTCTATTTTTTTATTTTTAAAAGAAAATTCTTAGAGTAAGTAAAAGAAAGGAAATAGAAGAAAGAACAAGATGCACGAATGAATGAAATTTTATTTAAAAAAATTAATATTTCTACAAAATAAACAATTGCGAAATTGAAAAACGAGGAGACAACGAACATTAATGAAAGTGACCAGAGTACCCAAGGTCTCTACGAATCATCCCTAAAAACTCAATCAACTCCTCCGCATTAGAGGCCATAGGTGATGTATTCTCTCGAAGATCCCTTGCCCATTCTGCAAATCCTCGAGCTCTCCTAGCCATGATTTTGATAGTGTTCATGGTTCGATTTACTTTACTAAGAACTATTTGCATGTCATCTCTCATAATGCCATAATCTCCCCTTAATGAGGAGTATTTTTCTTATAGTTGTCCTCTCTCTAGCGACAATTGTTCGCTTGCCCTTTGAAATGCTTGGAGCTGACGTTTGATAGCAGGCAGAAATGTAGCTATTTTAGTCCCAAATTATTGAGCTTTTTAGTGCTTTAATTGTGTTTTTATTGAGAAATTCGAATTTAATTTATTATTTTGTCCCAAGGAGCATTTTATGGATTTTTGGTGGAAAATGCCCTAAAAAGAGTCATTCAAGCCCAAATTTCCATGCATGGGTCAAGGGGAAGCCCAAGAAGTCAACCCTGAGGAAAAGGTCCAAAAAGAATTGAAGTTGGCCCAAGAATTGAAGCCCAACCCACGCCTGAAAGTTCTGGAATTCGCCTAGCGTCGCGACGCTGTCCCATTTCTTCGCCGGCAAGTCGATGACGTCACAGCGTCGCGACGCTGTCCAAAATCCGGACCTATAAATAATGCCCCTTGGTGCCATTTTTTATCATCAATCATCATTCCATTCCTTCATTCTTTTCTCTCTTTGGCTCCTTTGGAGCCTTCTCTCAAGGCTTTTTAGCCTTTTTGAGAGTTTTTTAGTGGGAAATTTTGGGGAGTTTTGGGGAGCACTTTAGGAGGCTCAAGGTTTGCTCGGAGGGACTCCAAGCGCCATCGACGGGGTCTTCGACGGTCAATTCCTTTCCTTTTATTTTGCTCATATTTATGCTTTCCATTGTAAATTTTGTGAATATTTTAGCTATGTATAGCTAAACCCCAATTTGGGGTCTTGAAATGAAATTATAGTTAAATGTTGTTATAATTGCCTATCTCTTGCCCTGTTTACTATTTATTTGTATGGATGCTCATAATGCCATATGCAATCTGGCCAATTGTGTATTGATCCTATTCTTAATGGAAACTCGACGGAGAGAAAGTAGGACAGATCTTAATCCATGCAACTAGTTTAATTGCCCGTAGTGACAACAGGATTAGTTGATTAAACTTAGATTCCTAAAATGAATCAGAGCGTAATAATTAACGATTTTTAATGGCGATAAGGACACTTAGGTTGTTAAAATGGATTAATTAGAATTAGGGAAAACCGACAAGAGATCCTATGTGATTAACGAAGATTCTAGGAGTATAATTAGTTGGGCAACGAGATAGGATAATTGTAATAATTATTTAGCTACTAATCAAGTTTCAAGACCCCAATTCCCATTTAAAAGCTCTTTCTCCGTATTTTTATTTCTTGATTGATCAATTTGATTTCTTTAATCGCTTTATTTTTTTTTTAAATTCATCTTAATTTCATGTTTTGGTCCCTAAATTTTATTTCTCCCAAGTATCTTTAGTGTTCAAGGAATTTTTGCTTTGCTTAACTTTCGCTTCGCCTCCCTATGGATTCGATACTCGGAATATTTCCGTTTCATATTACTTGCGGCCCGTGCACTTGCAGTATTAGTAGCGGTGTGTGACGCCCAACAACGTTCTAACGAGCTTGCATAACTTTTTAAAGCTTCAGACTCTTCTGATTGAGCCTACATATTCATACTTAGATTGTCCAGCATTCGTTGTAGAGCAGTATTGGCTTCTTCAAACTCGATAAGTTGCGTTTTCTGCTTGTTGATGGTCTTGTTTAATTCTGCAACTAACTCTAAGATAGTCTCATTGCCTCTTGAAAGGTCTTTGATCTTGTCCTCTTGTGAACGAGTTGCTCTTCGTAGTGCAGTATTCTCATTCCTCAGAGCATGATTCTCATTAATCAACCTTCTATTCTCCTCGTCCGATATATCATAATCTCTTTCTCACTTGACTCGTTTTTTTTTTAAACTCTCTCTACTTCTTCAAGTTTGCCACTAGCTTGAATTACTTAGTCCATCAAACGTTTGACCTCTTGCTGTAATTTTTCATTTTCTAGTTTCAATGTTTGATTTCTTCCCACTAACTCCTTCCGCTCTGTCGCTAGTTGGTTAGGCTTATTTATTGCTCTATTAGAAGATTCTCCCACATTATCACGAGTCGTAATTGGGATCTTGCTCCTCTTAATGCGCCATTGCAAATATTCTGGAGTAACTCCCTCAGAATGACTATTGCCATTTATCCTTCTAACTATTCTCCAGGAAGTCAGCACTTGTCGCTTCTTTTCGTTAGAATCCTCGCAACTGTAGGAAAATTCTAATTTATGCTGACCATGAGTTGCTGGTATGAACTGCTTAAACCAACTTTGCCGCAAGGCCAACAACGGAGCATAATGAACGCATCCCCAAGGGTCTACTAGAGGAACTGTGTGGAAGCTCCCACATCTGTAGATTAAGGCTTTTAGGGGCATCCAATGTGCCTTCCAAATTACATGCTCTAATTTGGAATTCGAAAAGAATGACACCCATGCTTCTTTTTTCGGAAAACTTGAGTTCCATGGGGTCGTGCCAAATTCTGCAATTGTACTCCTTGTTAGATTCCAGGTGTTGCTGAAGTTTATTTTTGGACAACCAAAATCTTCTGGGAACTTAAAATGGCTATGCACCCAAATATACAGTAAGGGAACACAACATCTCAACTTCCCGCCTTTGTTGGACTTACAATAATTGAGCGCCCGAACCGTTTCCGCTAGAAGAGGTATGGTTGGATCCACCCCTTGCTCAATGCTGAAGAAGAGCTTCAAGACATCGCCATCCACATATCCTTTTACTCTAGGATACAAGACCATCTCGTAGATGCACAAAGCTAACAAAACTAGGCCCTTTTTCTTCATTTATGTGTTTGCGAGCGAGTTCTGTTAGATAATCTGCAGATATAGACTCTTCAACCCCTTTCACTTTCACATTTTTCTGCACTTCCTTTAGGTGTACAACTAGAAATTTGGATAAAGCTCTCTTCGTAGTTAGTTGTGGGTTGAAACAGTAGATCATCTTTCCACCTTTTTCTTCAATATTCAGCATCGTGTGGTACTCCTCAATGATCGGTACCAAGTCAAAATCTTGGAATGCGAAGCACCTGTAGGTCGGGTCCCAGAATCCTAATAAAGCCTGGATGGTGAGCCGGTTAACTGGAATATACATGAGGTCTGCAATATGGTTGTATCTCTTTGAAAACAGAAATCTTCTTTCCGGCGTTAAACCTTCCCAAATGGCCTTCAGCTCCCCTAGCTCATTAGGAATGGCTTGAACTTGACTTGAGAAGGATGATGACACGAGGCTTTTATAAGGCAGACTATCCACATGTTTTAGTTGTGTCTGCTCTGCCCATTGTAGCACATTACTCAGCTCGTCGTATTCAGAGGAAGGTGATTGTATCGACGCTATGGGTACATTAGCATTCATTTTGTTCCCTTTTTAGAAAAAAAGAAAATGTAAGGAAATAATAGTTAATTATCGCTTTAAATGAAATTATGACAGATTTTTCATGCGTCTACACGGGAGTATTTGCAATCCCCTCGAAGGTCGACATTACTTCATCTAAAAAAATAAAGATAATGCCATGAAGAAATGAATTTAATTGAAAAAAAATGTGAGAAAACTACTTTAATGTTATGAAAAATGGGGAGGACCTTTCATGCGCCTACACGGGAGCATTCGCAATCCTCTCGAAGGTTGACACTACTAATTCCAGAACATGATGCATGACCCAAACTAAATGGTATGGCTAAACTAAATACTAAATTCGACTTCAAATGGAGTAAGAAAGAAAGAAGGAAAAAAAATTGACAGGAGATAGGAAATAATAAAAAAAGAAAGGGGAAAAGCGCTCATTATGATAGATTTCTTTTTAAGAAAACAAGGATTCAAAAGAAGAGAAAAGAGAAAAAAAAATTTAATGAAAAGAATGTCGGGATAACTTTTACTTCTCCACTCAAACAAAATAGAAAGACTTTTTTTTAAAAGAAAACAAGCTTTCCCTTTTTAAAAGAAAGTTTCTTGTTTTGGTAAGACTTAAACTTCTTAAAAACCCTTTTTTAAACAAAAATTGAACTCTTTAACATTTTTTCCTTTAAAAAACAAAAACTTCTTTGTCTTGACAAAATTTAACTCTTTATTTAAAAGAAAGTCCTTCTTTCAAACAAACAAAAAAAAAAAAAAAAGAATTTTTTGAAAAAAAAAAAAACTTAAACTCTTGATTTAAAAGAAAGGTTTTCTATTTAAAAAAAAAAAAAGACTCTTACTCTTCAAAGAGTTTTGTGTCTTCACAAAACTTAAACTCTTCAGAAGAAAACTTTTTTTTTTCTTTTTCTTTTTTTTTTTTAAACAAAGTCTAAACTTTAGTTTTCAAAGAATTTCTTATTCTTGACAAAACTCAAATTCTTTAAAAGAAAGCTTTTTTTACAAAGTCTAAACTTTAGTTTCCAAAGAATTTTTATTCTTGACAAAACTCAAATTCTTTAAAAGAAAACTTTTTTTTACAAAGTCTAAACTTTAGTTTCCAAAGAATTTTTATTCTTGACAACACTTAAATTCTTTAAAAGAAAGCTTTTTTTTAAACAAAGTTTAAGCTTTTTTTTAAGAAGAAATGAAGAACAAAAAAAAAAAAAACAAGTGACACTAAAAAGAGCGAACTTTGAAACCTATTTCTCATAATTAACCCTTTTATTCAAACTAATGATGACATGAGTATGAAGTGAGGTAGAGAAATTATAACTCTAACGGATAAAAAAGTCTTCAAATTAATCCAAATGTTATAAAATAACAAATGAACTAACTTGAGTGAAGATTTTTCATGCGCCTGCACGAGGGCAGTTATGTCCCTTCGAAGGTCGACACTACTACATCCTCGATCCTAAGCCCAGGTATTGAGTTGTGTGTGATATGCATGACAATATAATATGAATTAACAATGCATTTATTAAAGCACAAAATATGTTCATCCAAGTCACTCTAACAACAACTATGCAGAAAATAAGACGAACCACATAATAAATAAATAAATAAATAACAAAATGAATCAAATAATAAAAAAAAATGAAAACGGCTTTGACCCTCTTAAGAAAGTCCCTTGTGGAGTCGCCAAGTTGTTGCAACATCATCGCGATGCGGAGCAGCCGACGTCCTTTCCTAAGGATCTCTTTCGAGGTTAAAGGTTTGGAGTCGCCACCAATCATCTTGGGGTGTGATTGGTCACCCGTTAAAAAAAATGGTCTTAGAAACCAAAATTAGGCTCGGGGGTCAGCTGTGTGTAGGGAAGGTATTAGCACCCTACGACAGCCGTTTGAAAACATTTTATTTACTACTCAAATTCATTAATCAAATGTTCATATCTTAATAAAAATAAATAAATCAGATTTTAAACAAAAAATGAAAATTAAATGTCTTACTAATTTCACCTTATCTTTAAATAAAATAAGTTTTTAATTTTGTGAGTGGGGTTACCCATGGCTTTATTGTCATGTAGAATTTCCTAAATTAAAGGAAATTTTTTACCTCAAGAATTTGAAAATTATTTCAACTCCATCATATGTTTTACATTATTTATTTTGTCTCATATTTATTAATTCACATTTTAACAACAAAAATGTAAATTAACAATTATGAATGGTGATTGTTCAAAAAAAAAAAAAAAACACAATTATGAATGGTGAAATCATTCAATATTTTGAAGCATTTTTTAAATTTTAATTTAAAACAAAATTAAGACAAAATTGACATCCAATTCAAATTTTCAAGTTAAACTCAATTAAGCATTACAAATCGAAATTCACTTTTGAAAGGCAATTGAAATTCAAACTAAAATTCCAAATCAAGGTAAATTGAAATTAATTTCAAAACAAAACTTTAGGCTAATTTCCAGGCAGAGTGTTCCCCGCGATCAACTTAAATACATTCTTAGACAAAATTAGCTAAAACTTTCATAATCAATCCTTTTTTAAAATTTCAAGATATTAAGCAACCAAAATAAATAATGGTAATAAAAGAAGAGAAGATGGGTTGAACCCCATTTTTTAAAAAAGAAAAAAAACACACACACACACATTTGATTGTTGGTTTTTGAAATTTGACTTAATCTTTTAGGCCCCGTTTGATAACCATTTGGTTTTTGAAAATTAAGCTTATACACAGCCACCTATAAGTTTCTTTGTTTTAGAATCAATATTCTTCCTTGTTTTCAAAAACCAAGTCCAATTTTGAAAACAAAAAAAAAAAGTTTTTAAAAACTTTTTTTTTTTTTTTTTTTTAAGAATTTGGCTAGGAATTCAAATGGATCCTTAACAAGGATGAAAGTCATGGTAGGGAATTTAGGGAAAAACAAGAATAACTTTCAAAAACAAAAAATCAAATGGTTATCAAACGGGGCCTTAGGAATTGAAAATGATTTGCAATTTAATTTAAAAGAAAAAAAAAATCCATAGCCATTGATTAATTTTCAATTTAATTAAAATTGAAATTAATTCATAAGGCATTGATTTGGAGCCTCACTTTAACACCAAATTGACATTGATTTTTTAAAATTCTAAACAAAACCCGTTTTGAATTTTGAAAAAGAAATTCCAAACTAAATAGATACAACTTGAAATTCATTTGAAAAAGTTCCAAAATCATCTTGAAATTCATTTGAACTTGAAATTATAACCATTTGAGGGGAAATTGACATCCAATTTGAGATTTCAAATTAAATCCAGTTTGAAAGCAACATCCTATTAGATTGGCCTCCAAATTAGAATTTAATTGAAATAGATAGGAAATTCAATTTTTAAGCAAATTTGAACATGATTTAAGAATTTGAAAGTAAAAGCCAATTTGAGATAAAATTTCAATTAGAAATCTCAATTGCAAATCAATTGAAATGATAGATAAGAATTTTAAAACTAATGAAAGAGAATAAAGAAGAAAAAAAGTAAAGCAGGAAGCAAAATAATAAAATATATACAAAAAATAAAATTAAAAAAAAAAGAGAAAATAAAATCTTAAAAATGTGAAGAAGGGAAAGAATATATATGTGGGACCCACTACATTTTCTCTCTCCCCCAACCTCCTCTTCTCCCTCACGTCCAGCCTCTTCTTCTTTTTTTTTTTTGTTTTTTTTCTTTTGTTGCAGAGGAGCTTCACGACTGGACAGTCGAATGTGCAGGTCCTCGAGCGGCGGCGAAACCGGAATGAAGTGGCAGTGTGATCTTCTACAGCGACTTCGACGTGGTGTAGCGTGGGTCTTCAGCGCGGCGGAGAGGGTGGCTTTGACTGCGGAGCAGTGGCGGCGGCGACGCAAGTCTTCAACGGCGGCGGCGAGGGTGACTTCGACGGCGGCGTAATAGCGGCAACGGCGGAACCTTGGGTCTTTGAAAATCCTTCTCAAAACTCTACTCTTCCCAGGTTATTTCTCAAATTTCTTCACTCTCTCAAGCTCACTCTTACTCTTTCTCACCTCTTTTTGCTCTTAAACTTCTTGTTTTCTCTACCTTTCTTTCTTGTCTTTCTCATCCCAATTCATTCCCTTTTATAGTTGAAGAGAAACTAAAAAAAGGAGGTAGTGGAGAGCTTCCAAAGCCTTCTTTCATGAAGCTCCCCCTTGAATAGGAATGGGAGAAAAAAGGGGAGAAGAGAACGTGGGAAGAAGATGAGAGAGAAAAAAAGAAAATAATAATAATGATAGAATGAAAATAAAATATAAAACAAATAAAAATAAAACAAAACAAAAATAAAAATAAAAACAGAAAAAAAATAAATAAATAGAATAATAATAATAATATGAAACGAGATAAAATAAAATAAAATAAAACAAAGAATAATAAATAAAATAAAATAGAGAAAAAAATAAACAAAATTATATATAAAAAATAATAATAATAACAATAATTAAAAAAAACTAATGAATTACGTTACCATAAAGTACAATCCGGTCAAGGCCCTAAATTCGGGATTAAATTTCTCCAAATTTAACTTGGAGAAATCATAAACTTTATTAAAAATCGAGTCGGACTAAGTACGGTGTCTACATTGTGTTTACTATATTTCCAAACCAGTTTATTTGGAGTGAAAGGAAAGGAAAAGACCACTCGGATGCACCATAGCATTGAGATGGTCGCCAACCCAACTTGTTATGGCTTATATTTTTCTTTGTACTATCACTTAATTACCTGAAAATGTCCACTAATTGAATTTTTCTCTCCCTCCAAACACAAGTAAATGGTTTTTTTTTTTCTTGAATTTGGATGTTACAAGTCACGAGGGTCTTGTTCCTAAAGGCTATTATTTTCACTTACCGTGGATTTTATTAGATTTTTCTATTGAGTTTCTTTGTTTGTTTAAGAATTTGGTGAGAGTTTTAAATAATCACTAAAGAAACATTGTAGAAATTAATAAAGTCTCAACCTACCATATACCACTACATTTGTAAAAATTCAATTGAAAGCCCTAAAAAACTCCTCCAAATGAACTCAAAATCAGTTGACACATTGTAGAAAAATCATAAATCAGAAACCAACTCATAAAAGAACCACAATAACAATGAAAAGAAAACAATCCAAAGAGTTCTGACGGTGAATACCTTAGCAAAGAAATGAAAAATATGAGGATGACACTGGTGAATAAGAAATGGACGAGCAACGACTAAGTGTGAAGGAGAAGCATCAGCAACTAGGTGTTGGGTGGTAATGGCGTTGACTGGGGAGAAAGGGCGACGACTACTGCTCCTTCACAAAAATGTTGCGACATAATTTGTCTAAGAGAATTGTGAGAGATGAGTTGGAGAGATGAGAAGCTGAAAGATGCGTGAGGAAACTGTAGGGGTGTACACGAGTTGGGTTAGGTTGGGGGTTACGTTTTTTTGACCAACCCGAAAATTCTGGTTGGTCGGGTTGGCTACCCGAACAAACCGAACGATGTTAGCAACCCAACCCAACCCAACCCTTCTATTTTCGGGTTGGGTTGGGTTGGGTTGGGTTGGGTTGTCGGGTTGTTTTCTTCTTTTTTTTTTTTTAATTTCTTAATTATTTAAATATACTAGCTTATCAATACAAAATCCAAGGTGCATCTAGTGTTTAGCACTCAACATTGGGTTTGATTAAGCTTAATTAGTTCATTATGTTGGTAAATTCACATACTCTAAACATTCAAGAAATTATTCATGCAACAAAATGAATATCTGATACAACAAGAAAGACAGACAAAAAAAAAAAAAAAAACAAAAAAAAAAAGAAAATAGATTTAAAACAAAAAAAAAATAAAATTAACAAATTTGTGAGAGGAGAGACATACCTTTCCAGTTTCCACAAAGAAGTAGAGGACTCACGGTGGCAACGAAAACGGTACTGGCCTCTGCCGGCAAATATTCCTTAATAGAAAAAAATAGAAAATAATTAAACATTCCAATTTTCCAATCCAACAGACCAACAGATTGAAAATAGAAAAAAAAATGATTGAGATATGTGACTTGAGTGACTACTGGCGGTGATGGCGAGAAGGTGAATACTATTCACGACGCCGACAACGACACGAGGAAGGAGGAACGAAGGGTGGTCTCGACAGAGCGAAAATGTAACCTCAACGACAGCGGAAATGGGACCTCGACGAAGTGACAACGGGCAAATCCTGACGGCGTACCAGAGAACTGAAGAGTGAAGAGAGAGATAGGAGAGAATGAGAACTGGATAAGAGAAGAGACTGAGAGATTCGAAGGAGAGGCACGACGGAACGAAGAAGATGCCTAGAGAAACTGTCGTGCGCGTGCAATGCTAGGGTTTAGAATTCATTTAAGATAATATATATATATATTATATAATAAAAAAAATGCATACATTCGGTTCGGTTCGGGTTGAACCGAGCCAAAAAATTCTCAACCCGAGAACCGAACCAAAAATTCAGTTTATTGAAATTCAAACCCAACCCAAACCAAAAAAAAAAAAATCCTAACACGGTTTGGGTTGGGTAGTCCGGGTTGGTCTGGTTGTCGGGTTTTTTGTACACCCCTACCTTGTGTGATAATGAGACTATGAGGTCAGAGTACCTTGTGTGTAACATTGAGACTGTGAGGTCAGAGGACCTCGTATGTGATAGGGGTCAGAGGACCCTGTGTGTGTTGAAAAGGAAAGTAAGGTGAATACTGAAGGAATTGAATCCCAAGCGGAAGTGAGTTAAATCGATTGTAAATTCAATTTCAATTACATAGAATACCAATACATTGTGTAAAATTCAATTCATAAACAATTTACATGAATTTTAGATTAAGCATACTTTGATTTCTACTCTAAACGATTTAGAGATTTAGAGAACGTACATGAAACAGAGGCCAAAACACCGCACTATGCTCCAAAATTCTACCAATGGTCACCACCAATCAAGAACACCCGCTATCCTCTTAGATCTTCTCGAGATCACGATTATGGGATCGTTACTGTCTTGTAAAGGGAAAAAATTAGCAATGGAGAATCATGGAATTCTGTGTTGGTAGAGATTTTTTTTTTTGAGAAAAAACTGATCTTTGTATGTTTTGCGTGATGGAGAGAATTAGGGAGACTAACCAACCCCCACCTACACGTACGACAAAGATGGGAAGACCCATAACTCCCTAATCAATCATAGTCGTTGATTGGATCAACATGATCCTGGTCGTCAATCAATTAAATAATAATTAATTAACTAATTTAATTAATTTAATTAAATCAATATTAATTAAATTAATTATAATATAAAGTATTTAATTCAATTGAATATGATTCAAATTGAATTAAATTGGTCATTCAATTAATTTTCAATTAATTGTTCCTCATATTAATTAAATATCAAATACTTAATCAATATTACAATTGAATCATATTCAAGTTTATCTCTCTCATTTAACCTATAGTTTTAATGTGCATCATATGTACATTAATTATAAACTATAGTTTTAATTTCAATTAAATCATATTTAACCAAACTAAATTAAAATTAATTAATTCATGAATTAATTAAATATCACATATTTAATTAAATTCATAATTCTCTCATATATTAATTTTGAATCATATCCAAAATCATATAAAATTTAATTCTCTAATTAAACTTTAAACTATAATGTATCTCCATACATTATATAAATTCCCTTAATATTCAAGACTAAATAATCTCAGTACCCGTTACGAGCTAACAGGTGGACCTAATGAACCTACATATCAGAAGCTCCAACGATACGAGATTAACTGGCTAAACTCATTAACCAAGTTAATCAACATTCGTTAACTATGGGTCACTCCACTAAAGACCCACAGCTGCACTCTTCTCACTGTAGAATATTTTTGTGTCCACGGATATCGACCAATACAGTAAGTCAATCCTTCACTAGTGTTCATAACACCAGTTGGGTCAAATTACCGTTTTATCCTTGGGTTACCTCTGGATCTTTAAGTACCACTAATCCCTCTAATGAACAACTTGTTTAGGGTCTAACCACTAAACAGAAATTCCTCTCGGGTCAGGAGAGAACAACACACTTTTGTTCAAGTCCCGTAATCAACCCTTAAGGGAACACACATCTACTTGCCCCAATAGGGGAAGAAGTGAATTCCATCTTGTATTATTATGCTCCCAGCCCCCATTCTGTCTTGCCCCTGAAATGGTAGGATTATTGAGTCGGCGAACAAGTCACTCTCACCCATACAAATCTAAGGACAATCCCTCCTGAAAAGGGGTTCATAACAGACTCAGGATTGAGATTGAGTTACCTATGTCATCCTATTGAAATAGAAACCTAAACTAGTTAACGGTGTTACATCTAGAGGTTACTATTGTAGTATTGGAATTCCATAATTCCGTAAAGCGGAAGCATGATTGGGACCGATTCGTAATTAATTTTGTTTAATCTAAAATACCAATACATTGGCAATAATATTAGAACTATTCTAAATATATATTAAAGCTAAGCATACAAAAATATTAGATCTAAATCTAATTTATGAAGTAACAAATTACTTACTCTCGTTGACGACTCAGATTAAATTCACCAACTGCATGTGAATTAATCATGAACTAGTGTGAACACCACCACTATGGCTACACCGGTATGACTCTGAGACTTCTAGAGGTAGGAGACTGGTGGGAGTCTAGAGGAAGCCTTGAGGGGAATTCTCTGAGAGAAGGAGAATGAATGGGATGCCTTTCACCCCACCCCAGGGGTCCTATATATAGTAAAGGCTAAGACCTTTTTCCTAATAGGAAGAGGAATACCTTTTCCTAATAGGAAAAAGTCTCTAATTTTAATAAATAAATAAATAATTAATTTCCCAAATAAATATCATATATTTAATCTTAGGGATTTTATTAAAATTAAAATTAATATGTATCCAATTCATATTAAATTTATTTGAACTCTTTCAAATATTTTCTTTCCTAGAGGAAAAGGTCTCTAATTTTAATAAATAAATAATTAATTCCATAATTAATTAATTACCCAATTAAATATCATATATTTAATCTTAGGGATTTTATTAAAATTAATATGAATCCAATTCATATTAAATTTATTTGAACTCTTTCAAATATTTTCTCTCAAGAATTAATTTTTGAAATTAATTCAAAAATTATATTATAAAGTTTCATAAACTTTATATTATAATGCATCAATATACATTATATGATTCCCCAAATAAATTGAACACTTTCAATTTATAATTTATACTTAATTGCCTCAAGTCTCTTTACGAGTTACCAGTGGGACCTAATGGACCTACAGATCAGAAGCTCCAACGATACGAGACTAATTGGTCAAACTCATTAACCAAGTTAGTCAACATTCGTTAACTGTGGGTCACTCCACTAAAGACCCACAGCTGCACTCTTCTCACTATAGAATATTTCTGTGTCCACAGATATCGACCAAGCAGTAAGTCAATCCTTCACGTGTGTTCGTAACACCAGTTGGGTCAAATTACCGTTTTACCCCTGGGTTACCTCTGTTGGGTTTTATGCCCTAAAACTCGTAGATAGTGAATGTAACCGTTGACCAGATATTAATGAAATAATATTGATATATTTTTCCATTAATTGTTATTAGTTATTTTATATTTGTCTTTGCCTAATAATAACCCTAATCCAATAAACTAGACATCCTAGGTTGTAATATGAGTCTTGAACTATATGTAGCGACATATGGGATCATTGTTCAAGAAACAGCCTAAAGGGTCTATAGTATAGGGATAAGACTGGGTGCCTTATCCTGGTAACACTATGGATACGACCCACTTTGTATTTGATACAAACGCTGCGATCCAACGCGTTCGTGTAGGAGACATGCGAGTGGGGGTATCCTATGCAATGAGTTTGCATAAGACCGGACCGCGAAATAGTAACCACTGGTTATAGCACCGTTAACTAGTTGGTTTTCTATTTCACTAGGACGACCTAGACAACTTAGTCTTAATCCTGAGTTGATTATGGACTCCTGCTCATGAGAGATTTTCCTTTGATTTGTATGGGTGAGAGTGGCCAATACGCCGACTCAATAAGCCTACCACTTTGGGAACAAGACCGAATGGGGAGCTGGGAACATAATCGTACAAGATGGAATTCACTCCTTCCCGACTTTAGGGAAGCAGATGAGTGTTCCCTTAAGTGGTTACTCTGAGTCTTGAACAAAGGGCCCTACCCTCTCAATGGCACGAGAGGGTTTTCTGTTTGATGGTTGGACCACAAACAGGTTGTTCATTAGAGGAGAATTGGTACTTAAGGAAATAGAGGTAACCTAGGGGTAAAACGGTAATTTGACCCAGCTGGTGTTACGGACACTCGTGAAGGACTAACTAGTCGATATTGGTCTAGATCCGTGGACACAGAAAATATGTCTGCAGTGAGAAGAGTGCAACTGTGAGTCTATAGTGGAATGTACACACAGTTAACGAATGTTGATTAATGTGGTTAATGAGTTTGACCAATTAATCTCACATCGTTGGAGCTTCTGATCTGCAGGTCCATTAGGTCCCACTGGTAGCTCGTAAAGTAATTTGAGGCAACTAAGTAATAAAAGTAAATTGAAAATGTTCAATTTATTAAGGGAAACAAATATAATATATATTGATATATTATTATGAGAGAAATTAATATTTGAAAAGTTCAAATATAAATTTATGGAAGTTTGAAAGAGTTCAAATAATGAATTAATTAATTTAAGGCCTAAAATATGTTTGGGCAAATTAATTAATTCTAGGCCGGGAATTAAATATGTGATATTTAATTGGTGGTTAATTAATTAAAGAATTCATTAACCGGGAATTAATCAATTATGGAAATAATTAATCACTTAGGGAAGTGATTAATCATTTATGGAAATGATCTAATCACTTATGGAAGTAATTAGTCATTTGTGGAAAAGATTAATCAATTATGGAATTGATTGATCATGATTGATTAATTAAGGAATACGATTGAATCAATTTTGGAAAAGATTGATTTAATTGAATATTTTATTCATGGCCTCTCTTCTATAAATAGAACACTAGACCTAATTGGTCATGACTTGAAACTTTGCTCTTGCTCTTAGACTCTCAAAGACAAGACCTAGAATTCTCTCTAGCCTCCCTCTTAGAGAAAGACTCCCACAAGTCTTTTGCCTCCTAGACTTAGAGACATACTGGTGTAACCTCTGTGGTTATTGTGTCATTCAAAGAAGGAATTTCCAGCGAAGAAAATCAAAGGCGGCTGCTGCGTTTTCGTTCGTGGAGCGTCGTTGGCGAAGAACGGTCAAGTCTTCAACGAAGGTATGTGACGGTTCTTTCCCTTTTCTTTAGAAAAGCATGAAAATAAATTTAGATTTATTTTTAAGCATGTTTAAACTGAATTTCCAGCAACTTTAAAGTTGGTTTAAAATTTGTTTGAGTTTTCGTAACGGTATTTTAATGTTAATTAATATACGGCGTAAGGTCCAATCGATGCGCTTCCGCTGCGTGGGGACTTTTTATTCCCTTCAATCTGCATCAGAGCCATCGTTGTCCCTATTAATTAATTTTAAAAGTTGCGATAGGCTCTAATAGGTGGGATTTATGCATAATGTATGTTTGGTTTGCGTTGAACTGTTTGAGTTAATTTTATGGCCATAGATTTTATTTTCATGTGATTTTGATCATGTAAGGCCCGGTGTTTCGGGTATTTTATGTAAAATCGAGTCCTATGTAAGTCCGGGTCTAGAATAGGTTTTTATGAGATGAAAATCGACAAAATCGCCGCTGAAATCCGAGGCCAAAACCGAGAACAAGCTGCTGTTTTTGCCCAGAAATCGATTCCAGACGCAACAGCGTCGAGACGCTACCTCAACAGCGTCGAGACGCTGTCTCGATACCGTAGGCGCCAGACATGGAAAGCGCACAGCGTCGAGACGCTATCAACACAGCGTCTTGACGCTGTCATGATGGAGGCGAGCATTAGGGTTTCAAAAGGAGCGGTTCAAGGGGTGGCCGGTCCGATTCGGATCGGTTCGGCTGGGCTGGGACCTATTTGGTCTGGTTCAGCCAATTTTTGGCATAGTTCGTGATTTTGGAGGCCGGTTCAAGGTGGTTCGGGGCGGTTCGTGCTGTCTAGACCAATTCAGGAGCTGTACAAGGATTTTTTAGGATAGAATTTAGCTAAATTAATGTAATTTAATGTTTTATTTTATCCTAGGGGCCAAAATTAACCGGTTCAATTGCTATTTATATGCTTTATGGATGTCATATAGAATATTTAATCCCACCTTAGGTTATAAACATGCTCATGCATTTTTATATATTATAAAATGTTATAATGTATGTTTAAATGCATGGATTTGTTTTCATATTTTTTAATATAAGTGTATATTAATTATATGAAAAATGGGACAGCATGAAGCATGTCATTACTTAAATTAAATATAAATAGTTATGTTTAATGTGATGAATGAAGCATGCTTGATTGATTTTCTTGAGTGGCTTATAATTGTTATAATAAAAGAAAATCAAAATTGCATGAAGCATGAAACATCCATAGTTAATAATATAATTGTTATATTATTCATGCAATTAGTATGGTTTAATTATTTAATTTGAATGAGATTGTTAAATGAATTAAACCCTAGATTCTTGATTATAGGATTAATCATTAAAATTTGAAATAGTTCTTTAATATTAATGATTAGAAACCATCAATCTATAATCAAGATTTGCATGCAAACATAAGATCATAGGATAAATTGGATTAATTTTAAATTGTTTAAAATTAATTAGACCTAGATCATTTTCTAATAGGATTAGAATCTTTTCTTACTTAGAATTAAAAATAGTTTTAATTGACTAAGTAGGAAAAACATTGCTATGATTATTAGGGAACTCCACCGGTAATGTTCTGTCTAAGGCTGAGGGTATTTAAGTTGACGGTTTACGGAACACCTCCTACCTGGGAACTGACCTGGAATACCGGAGTTGAATTAATCATAGTTAAATGTTAGCATGCAATGTCACTAGGTTTATTAAAAGTGTTTAATGCACCTAGATCTTTAGAGTAAAGACCTTACATTACTGAGGTTATAAGGGAACTCTCTCGGTAAAGTTCTGTCTAAGGCTGGGGGTATTTAAGTTGACGGTTTACGGAACACCTCCTACCTGGGAACTGACCCGAACATTGAGTTGAATTAACCATAGTAATGTTGACTTGCAATGTTGGGTTTATTAAAAGAAGTTTAATTCACCCAAAAGATTGCAGTTGAATCTTTTCCATAATTGTTATAATAGGATCAGACTTAGATAGATTGACTTAGCCGAATACTATCTAAGTTAAACAACCCTAAATTAACCGTATGATATTTTCAGTGGGAGAAAAATTACAAAACGAGATTTAAATTAAAGTTTTGCTCCTACGTCCCTATATTCACAACGTGAGATTCATGCTCGGCTTCGAGTCACCTTAGGAGCGGCCTCCCTTCGGAAAGTGTTTGCATGAATCAATATCAAGGTGAATGGGAAAAATGTCTAGAGTAAGTGGGAGCGAGACACGTGTCAACGTATCCCTCGGTCTCCGCCCATAGTTCACACCGTGAGAGTCCTATGATCCGCCTGCAGGTTGTCCTGGCGCAACCATCCCTTCGGAGGGCCTGGTCATAGGATTCGGAACATCGTGAACTCCTGAAAAGGATAGGAGCTCTTAGGCTAATCACCAACAGTTGTCTTTCCCTTTGGTAGCCTGTTGGTGCGTGCCTCTAAGATCTGAAAGTGGGAGGGTTACACTTACGAGGATGAGTTAAAAGTGTTAACAATTCCTTGACCGAATAAAGGTGGCTAATGTCTATAGGAATATGAGTTATTCTGGAATTAGAATTAGCTGAGAGGTGTCTCATTTCAAAGGAGGAGTGCCCGATCACCCTTCGGTGGCTGATATTCTAAACCTTTGAAACATCGTTGCAAAACTAAATCGATAGTTTTAGGGTTCTGTGATTGTCTGTTTTGCTAAATTGATTGGATTGTGTGCAATTGATTGCTTGTATGATGGGTTAAGGGAAAGATAACTAATACGGTCATTGTTTGTTTAAATTTCAGCAATGTCTTCCTCAATTGTCTCTCTACTTAAAAATGAGAAATTAACCGGCGAAAACTATGCTACGTGGAAGTCGAACCTGAATACGATTCTTGTTGTCGATGATCTGCAGTTCGTCTTAACGGAGGATTGTCCTCCAGCCCCTGCTCGTAATGCATCCCAAGCAGTTAAGGATGTTTATGATCGCTGGACAAAGGCCAATGATAAGACTCGCGTCTATATCCTAGCCAGCTTATCTGAAGTTTTGGCTAAAAGGCATGAGGGCATGGTAACAGCGAGGGAGATTATGAACTCTCTCCAGGAGATGTTTGGACAACCGTCCTACCAACTCCACCATGACGCTCTCAAATACGTTTATAGCTGTCGCATGAAAGAGGGCACGTCTGTTCGGGAGCATGTCCTGGATATGATGGTCCAATTCAACGTGGCAGAGGCAAACGGGGCGGTCATAGATGAGGGTAGTCAGGTTGCATTCATCTTAGAATCTCTTCCGAAGAGTTTTCTACAGTTTTGAAGCAATGCAATGATGAATAAAATAACATTCAACCTGACTAGCCTCCTAAATGAGCTACAACTCTATCAGTCTCTTCTTAAGAACAAGGGATAGATAGAAGGAGAGGCAAATGTTGTTCACTCTAAAAGAAAGTTCGAGAAGGGTTCATCCTCTGGAACTAAATCTGTAGCCACTTCTTCAAAGAAAACTCAGAAGAAGAAAGGAAACAAGGGGAAAGCTCCCAATACTGCTGCTAAAAGCAAGGGAAAAGCCAAAGCTATGGCAGATAAGGGCAAATGTTTCCACTGCAATGTAGATGGACATTGGAAGAGAAACTGCCCAAAGTACCTTGCTGAGAAAAAGAAGGAAAATGAAGGTAAATTTGATTTACTTGTTTTAGAAAAATGCCTGGTAGAACATGATGAGTTAACCTGGATACATGATTCAGGAGCAACTAATCATGTTTGCTCTTCTTTTCAGGAAAATAGTTCCTTTCGGCAGTTGAACGATGGGGAAATGACACTCAGGGTCGGAACTGGAGAAGTCATTTAAGCTAAAGCAGTGGGAGCTGCGAAGTTATTTTTTAGAAATAGATTTTTACTTTTAGAAAGTTTGTTAATTGTTCCCAAGATTAAGAGGAACTTAATTTCTATTTCATGTTTGATTGAACAATCGTATACAGTTACTTTTGATATGAATGAAGCGTTCATTTATAAAAATGGTGTACTTATTTGTTCAGCCAAATTGGAAAATAACTTGTATGTTTTAAGACCAACCGACAACAAAGCACTTTTAAATCACGAATTATTTAAAACTGCTGAAACTCAAAGTAAAAGGCAAAAGATTTCTCCATCAAGTAACAATACTCATCTTTGGCATCTCAGACTTGGTCATATAAACATCGATAGGATCGGTCGTTTGGTAAAGATTGGACTTCTAAGCAAGTTACAAGATGATTCACTACCACCTTGTGAATCTTGTCTCGAGGGAAAAATGACCAAGAGACCCTTTACTGGAAAAGGTGACAGAGCCAAAGAACCCTTAGAGTTAATACATTTAGATCTATGTGGTCCAATGAATGTAAAAGCTCGAGGAGGGTACGAATATTTCATCTCATTTATAGATGATTATTCAAGATATGGTTACTTGTACTTAATGGGACATAAGTCTGAAGCCCTTGAAAAGTTTAAGGAGTTTAAGGCTGAAGTTGAAAACCTATTAGGTAAATCTATTAAAGTACTTCGATCTGATCGAGGAGGGGAGTATATGGATCAAAGATTCCAAGATTATATGATAGAACATGGAATCCAATCTCAACTCTCAGCCCCTGGTACACCTCAGCAGAATGGTGTGTCAGAAAGGAGAAATAGAACCTTGTTAGACATGGTTCGATCAATGATGAGCTATGCACAATTGCCTAGCTCGTTTTGGGGGTATGCAGTAGAGACTGCAGTATACATCTTGAACAATGTTCCCTCGAAAAGTGTTTCTGAAACACCTTTCGAATTATGGAAGGGGCGTAAACCTAGTTTGCATCACTTTCGCATCTGGGGTTGTCCAGCACACGTGCTTGTGACAAATCCTAAGAAACTGGAACCTCGTTCAAAACTGTGCCAATTTGTTGGTTACCCTAAAGAAACGAGAGGTGGTTATTTCTACGACCCACAAGAAAATAAGGTGATTGTATCGACAAACGCCACTTTCTTAGAGGAAGACCACATGAGAGATCATAAACCACGCAGCAAAATAATATTAGGAGAAGCTACTGAAGAATCATCAAGAGTTGTTGATGAAGTTGGACCTTCAACAAGGGTTGATGAAGGAACTAGTTCTTCAGATCCATCCTGTCCATCTCAAACGTTGGGAATGCCTCGACGCAGTGGGAGGGTTGTATTACAACCTGACCACTACTTGGGTTTAACTGAAACTCAGGTTGTCATACCTAATGATGGCATTGAGGATCCATTGTCCTATCGACAGACAATGAATGACGAAGATAATGATGAATGGGTCAAAGCCAAGAACCTGGAAATGGAGTCAATGTACTCCAATTCTGTATGAGAACTTACAGATCTACCAAATGGGGTAAAACCCATAGGGTGCAAATGGATCTATAAGAGAAAAAGAGATGCAGCTGGAAAGGTACAGACCTTCAAAGCTAGACTAGTGGCAAAGGGTTATACCCAAAAGGAAAGGGTTGACTATGAGGAAACCTTTTCTCCTGTAGCCATGTTAAAGTCCATAAGAATTCTCTTATCCATAGCCACATATTATGACTATGAAATATGGCAAATGGACGTCAAGACTGCCTTTCTGAATGGTAATCTTGAAGAGAATATCTTCATGTCTCAACCCGAAGGGTTCATAGCCCAAGGTCAGGAACAAAAGGTTTGTAAGCTCAATCGATCCATTTATGGATTGAAACAAGCATCCCGATCATGGAACATTAGATTTGATACTGCAATCAAATCTTTTGGCTTTGACCAAAACGTTGATGAGCCTTGTGTGTACAAGAAAGTCAACAAAAGGAAAGTAGCTTTTCTAATACTTTATGTAGACGATATCCTACTCATTGGGAATGATGTAGGATACCTCACTGACATTAAGAAATGGCTAGCAGCCCAATTCCAAATGAAAGATCTGGGAGAGGCTCAATACGTTCTGGGAATCCAAATCATTAGGGATCGTAAGAACAAAACGCTAGCTCTGTCTCAAGCAACGTGTATTGACAAGATGTTGTCTCGATATTCGATGTAAAACTCTAAGAAGGGACTACTACCCTTCAGACATGGGGTACACCTGTCTAAGGAACAGTCTCCTAAGAGACCTCAAGAAATTGAGAACATGAGACACATTCCCTAAGCCTCAGCTGTAGGCAGCTTAATGTATGCTATGCTCTGCACTAGGCCTGACTTATGTTATGCAGTGGGAGTAGTCAGTAGGTATCAGTCTAATCCAGGGTTGGACCATTGGGGAGCGGTTAAGAACATCCTCAAGTATCTTCGGAGAACGAGGGACTACATGCTTGTGTATGGAGCTAAGGATTTGATTCTTACTGGATACACTGACTCTGACTTTCAAGCTGATAAGGATTCAAGGAAATCCACATCAGGGTCAGTATTCACCCTCAATGGAGGAGCAGTAGTGTGGAGAAGCATCAAACAAGGATGCATAGCAGACTCAACCATGGAGGTTGAGTATGTAGCAGCTTGCGAAGCAGCTAAGGAGGCAGTATGGCTCAGAAAGTTTTTGACTGATTTGGAAGTGGTTCCGAATATGAACGTGCCCATAACACTATACTGTGACAACAGTGGGGCTGTAGCCAACTCAAAAGAACCTCGAAGCCACAAACGGGGTAAACACATCGAGAAAAAGTATCACCTGATACGGGAGATTGTGCAACGAGGAGATGTGATCGTCACTAAGATCGCCTCGGAGCACAACATCGCTGATCCATTTACGAAGGCTCTCACGGCTAAAGTGTTTGAGGGTCATCTAGAGGGTCTAGGTCTACGAGATATGTATGCCATCTAATCTAGGGCAAGTGGGAGAAATGTATAATGGGTATAAGGATGCCCTAGTTCATTGTATTATATACATGACATTTCCAGCTTTAGATTATTGCATTTACATCCCACTAACTAGTGTTTTAGTTCAAGTGGGAGTTTGTTGGGTTTTATGCCCTAAAACTCGTAGATAGTGAATGTAACCGTTGACCGGATATTAATGCCCTAGTTCATTGTCTAGTTTATTGGATCCCGTATCCACAACGTGTCTCCTACATGGATGCTTTGGATCATTGCATCTGTATCGAATACAAGGTGTGCTGTATCACATAGTGCCACCAGGATAAGGTACCCAGCCTTATCCCTATACTATAGACCTTTTAGGTTGTTACTTGGACACTGATCCCCGTATGTCCCCACATACTAGTCCAAGTTTCATTTAAACAACCTTGGATCTTAGTTTATTGGATTTAGGGTTTATTAATGCAAACTCGATTATTCAATAACCAAATTACTGAATTACTCAAATAACACTTTATTGAGATCGATTAATTTGTTTCATTTACTATCTACGAGTTTTAGGGCATAAAACCCAACAACTATTTCGCGGTCTGGTCTTATACAAACTCATTGCATATGATACCCCCACTCGCATGTCTCCTACATGGATGCTTTGGATCATTACATCTGTATCTAATACAAAGTGGGTTGTATCACATAGTGTCACCAGGATAAGGTACCCAACCTTATCCCTATACTATAGACCATTTAGGTTGTTACTTGAACACTGATCTCTGTATGTCCCCACATACTAGTACAAGTTTCATTTAAACAACCATGGATCTTAGTTTATTGGATTTAGGGTTTATTAATGCAAACTTGATTATTCAATAATCAAATTACTGAATCACTCAAATAACGCTTTATTGAGATCGATTAATTTGTTTAATTTACTATCTACGAGTTTTAGGGCATAAAACCCAACAAACACAAGGTGCATCAGGTACAAATGATCGAGGGGTGGCGTATGTCACCAATGGTTTAAGAGGAGCATCGGGTATCTTGGGTAATATGTAACGATTTAGTCCCTATCGTGAAAACATTCATCAAAATTAAGTGTCAGTTTTTACTATGTAATGACTTAATCTTCCTAGTTTACAAACACACATGGTTCTATTCAAGTTATCGGTCATTATATGTAAGAATAATTCTCACAACAAGGACTAAACCGTTACAAAATTTAAAGTTTAAATACTAAATTGTTACACATTAAAATTTAGGGACTAAATTATTACAAACTTGAAAGTACAAGGACTAAATCATTCCAAATTAAAATTCATGAACTAAATTGTTACTTTTATGTTAGTTTAGGGAACAAATGTGTTTTTTAACCAAAAAGGAAAATTTTGCAACAATTTATGTTAGAGATAAGTAAATGATTAAAAAAAAAAAAAATCATCAGCTACATATTCACTAGCAAGTGATGAGATAGGCTAAATATTAAATAGTCTCATTGAAGGGAAGCTATTACAGTGGAGTAATTATTGTAGGCAGCTAACAAAGGAGGAATGTGTGGAATTAATCAATGGTTATTTAAAAAAAAAAAAAAAACAATGTTTGTAATAACTTTTAAAGTGCTTAAAAATATTTCATTTGCACATAAAAACACCTTTTAAAACATGTAGAAAATCATTCCAAACCTGGCTTAATATACAAAATATTTTGTTTAGATTTAAAATTAATTTTTACATACATGTATAAGAAGATGTTGTAACGAATATCTTATCTTTTATAAAATTAAATGATATTCTAATTTCTAACCTTTTTTTTTGTATTTTTGTACTTAATTATAACTATAATTTTTTACGTCCAGTGCACGTGTTTCTTACTAGTGAATAAAAAAGCAATAAATCACATACATAAATATTCCCAAATGAGGGGACAAAAGAGCAAGAAAGGCCAGAAACCAAAGAAACAGCATCCAACACCAAGACTCGCTTCAACTCCAAACCCTCGCCTTATAGGAAAACAAAACTCCAACTATTATATTTCGGTCATAATATAAACCCTAAACCCTAAACCTTAGTCTGAATTTATGCTGGCTGTTTTTTGTTTTTTGTTTTTTTGTAATTTTTTAATACAATTTTTCCAAATTAAATTTGAAAGAGTGTACGAGACACTAGTGGAAGCAATTTGGATCTATGACCTCTCAATTTCATTAATTTTGCTTTAGAAAACATGCCAAAAACAAGAACGAAACCAGAGCAAAAAATTACCAACCTTTTGGTGAGAAATTCGGGAGTTCCATGGATGAATCTTCAACACGAACATGTCTAGGACAACCACCGAGGCCTTCCCCGCTATCCTCTGACCTTAGAACGAGTTGTGGGACTCAAATGGTGATGAATTTTGGAGCATATGAGGGTGTGAGAGAGTTTTAGAGCTTTGAGTATTAGGAACCAAAATTCCAACAATTTTTCATGGAAGATCAGCCTGAACTTGTGTCTTCTTCTCTTTATATTGGAGAGGAAAATTTGCACCTCTTCATATTGTGAAGACAACACATAATAGAAGGGATTAGGTGTGCAAAGGATCGAGTTTTTGTTCTTTGAGTCACAAAACATTACCACCTCTAAAAATGAAGTTTTAATTTTGAATTTAAAAAATTCAAAAACTAATTTTTAATTCAATTTTAATTAAAATTAATATTAATTAATTAAACAATTTAATTAATAATTTATATTTAATATCAAATATTAAATTAACCATTTTGCATCAATCCCGACCATTCTGGATCCCAGTTTATTAATACAAATCCCTATTCGTATGACAAATATTTAAATCGTATTTAAATGTTGTCAACTCTCTCTAAGTATAGTTTAAACTATAATTAAACTATAACGTTAAATACATCGTCCATGATTTAACGATAACTCCCTAATTTGAATTTGAACGCTTCAAACTCTTCATCACACTTGTTCTAAGGTTTATTCCGTATGAGCTAGCAAGGGGACCTAATGGACCTACAGATCATGGGTTCCAACGATCCGAGATTTAACCGGCTATACTCTTTTAACCTAGTTAACCAACATTCGTTAACTACCGGGACACTCCAATATAGCCCGATAGTTGAACTCCCCTCACTGTAGATATATTTTTGTCCACCCGATATAACCATGATTAGTAAGTCGACCTTTCACAGGTTGTTCGTAGCTACAACTGGGTCAATTGTCCGTTTTACCCCTGAAGTTACATCTGTTTCCTTAAGTCTCCACTAAGTCCCTAATGAACAATTGGTTTGTGGTCCGACCACTAAACCTAAAACCTCTTGGGCCAATGAGAGGGCGGGATCCCTTTGTTCACGTCCCGATGTCAGCACTTAAGGGAACAACCTCTCTACTATCCCTTAATTGGGTAGGAGTGAATTTCGTCTTGAAAGACTATGTCCCTAGCTATCTACCCGGTCTTATCCCCAAAATGGCAGGTTTATTGAGTTGGCGATAACGAGCCACTCTCACCCATGTAGATTAAAGGATAATCCCGAATAAACAAGAGTTCATAGTTAGCTCAGGATTAAGATCGAGTTACCTAGGTCATCGCTTTGAAATAGTCAGTCTTGTCAATAAACAACGTTATAAAGCAAAAGTGATTTATTCCTCGATCTTGGTCTTATGCAAACTCATTTGCATAGGACGCCCACACTCGCATGTCTCTACATGAACGATTCAGGATCACATCGTTTGCACTGTGTACAAAGTGGGTTGCGTCACTTAGTTTTCCTAGGATTAAGGTATCCAGCCTTATCCCTATACTATAGACAGTTTAGGCTATTACTTCAACTTGATCCACTTTTATGTCACTACATAAAGTTCAAGTTTTAGTAACATAGCCCGGGGTTACTAGTTTATTGGATTTGTGGTTGTTTAGGCAATACTAATCATTCAAAATCAATAACACTTTATTGAATGGAAATAACTCTTTATTTATAAACAGTCGTCAAATGTTACATTTACTATCTACGAGTTTTAGGGCATAAAACCCAACAAAATTAATAAAAATATTTTTCCATCAATTGTAAATTGAGATTTTATCCATGCTTCACCATTTTCCTTTTAAGTCACAATTTTGATTAAAATGGACAAAAAAAGTTAGATTGGTTCTTCCACACCCACGACTTTTACAAGTATTAGTTAATTTGATCTTTTTTTTAATAGCCACTATTTACAACATATAAGTCATATTTCATTCATTTCAATAAGTTTTGTATACATTAATTTTAAATTGATCATTGTAACTTTTTCAATTGGCATATAAAATCACAAATGTTTCTTCTTAATATAACTTAAATTAAAATTGGTAACATTATTTTTTTAAAAAACTAAGCCAACCTTTGAAAAGGTGATTGTTTTCAAATGAACCATCTCTTTGAAAATGAATGACACTAATTTCATTTTTTAATTATCTTAATTTAGAAAACTAGATTTCTTCAAAATTGATTAAATTCATTTTTTTTCTTTTAATTAACTCTAGGCTATGAAATTAAGTCCAATGTTCCAAATTAAATTCATTTCAATTTTTCTCTTTTCTTCTTCTCTTTTTCCTTATTCTTTCTCCTTTTTTCCCCTTTCTTTCTCTTCTATTTGTTTCTGTTTTCTTATTAAAAATAAATAATTAAAAAAAACTCAAACTCTTTCTCTTCTATTTGACCATATTACCCAAGACACCCGATACTCCTCTTAAACCATTGGTGACATACCACCCCTCGATCATTTGTACCCGATGCACCTTGTATTCACCTTACTTTCCTTTTCAACACACACAAGATCCTTGGACCCCTATCACATACGAGGTCCTCTGACCTCACAGTCTCAATGACACAAGGTACTCTGACCTCATAGTCTCACTATCACACAAGGTAGGGGTGTACAAAAAACCCGACAACCAGACAACCTGGACTACCCAACCCAAACCGTAAGGATTGGGTTGGGTTATGATTTTTTTTTTTCGATTTGGGTTGGGTTGGAATTTCAATAAACCGAATTTCCGGTTCGGTTCTCGGGTTGAGAATTGTTTGGCACAGTTCAACCTGAACCGAACCGAATTTATGCATTTTTTAAAAATAATATATATATATATTATCTTAAATGAATTCTAAACCCTAGCATCGCCGCGCACAAAAGTTCTCTGGTAGGCCATTGAGCTCCGCCCTTCGTTGAGGTCCCATTTCCGCTGCCGTTGAGGTTCCATTTCCCGCCATCGAGACCACCCTTTTTTCCTCCTTCCTCGTGTCGTTGCCGCTGTTGTGAATAGTATTCACCTTCTCTCCATTGCCACCGGTAGTCACTCAAGTCATAGATCTCAATCTATTTTGTGTTTTCTTTTTTTCTTTTTTTTTTATTATTATTTTTTGTTTTCAATCCGTTGGAATGTTTAATTGTTTTTTTTTTTCCTATTTTCAATCTGTTGGTTTGTTGGATTGGAAAATTGGAATGTTTATGTAATGCCTCGCGTTTTGAAATCAAATCATTTTGGGATTGGTTGAGCGTTCTTATTTTAATTTGAATGTTTAGAATTTAAGCTTAGTCTTGGGTCGTTAAATTAGATTTCTATCATTTAGGAAAAAGAGATTTTTAATTAAATCTTTAATTTCCTAAAGTTTAGAGGGTTAATATTTGATAATTATTTCAAATATCAAAAGACCCATCATATTAATTGGACTATTTTCTTTTCTAGATCTTTTAAGAGATAAGAGATTTAAGTGAGATTAATTTAGATAATCCAAGACCTTTTTCCCCTTTTCTAAAATGGGTTTCCTTTTCTCAAAATGAATTTAAAAGAAAAGAAAAGGAAAAGAAAATCAAAGAAGGGGAAATTGTCATTTTTAACCTCTTTAAGTTTTTTGCTTTAAAAAATAACCTCCTTTTGAAAAACTTGTTTTTTAACCTAGATGATAAAATCTTTAATGTAAAATTACGAAGTTGCCCTTCAATCTAAAAGGTAAAAAAAACTACATTCGGTAAACCCCTCTTCTCCGTTCGTCTTCCCTTCTTCTCCATTCGTCTTCCGTTCGATTCTTCGTCTTCTCCGTCCGTCTTCCTCTTCGTTATCGGTTTCCGTTCGCTCCTTACATTTCAATCGACGGCTCCTGCGACTTCTTCATTCCCGCGTCTTCTTTGAAGGGAATAAAAGTCCCCACGCAGCGGAAGCGCATCGATTGGACCTTACGCCGTATATTAATTAACATTAAAATATCGTTACGAAAACTCAATCAAACTTTAAACTCTTTTTAAAGTTGCTGGAAATTCAGTTTAAACATGCTTTAAAAATAAATCTAAATTTATTTTCATGCTTTTCTAAAGAAAAGGGGAAGAACCGTCACATACCTTCGTTGTAGACTTGACCGTTTTTCGCCAACGACGCTCCAACGAACGAAAACGCAGCAGCCTCCTCGCCTCTTGATCGCTGGAGTTTTCTTCTTGATTGACACAATAACTACAAAGGTTACACCGGTATGACTCTAGGTCTAGGAGGCAAAAGACTTGTGGGAGTCTTTCTCTAAGAGGGAGGCTAGAGAGAATTCTAGGTCTTGTCTTTGAGAGTCTAAGAGCAAGAGCAAAGTTTCAAGTGTCATGACCAATTAGGTCTAGTGTTCTATTTATAGAAGAGAGGCCATGAATAAAATATTCAATTAAATCAATCTTTTCCAAAATTGATTCAATCTTATTCCTTAATTAATCAATCATGATCAATCAATTCCATAATTGATTAATCTTTTCCACAAATGACTAATTACTTCCATAAGTGATTAGATCATTTCCATAAATGATTAATCACTTCCCTAAGTGATTAATTATTTCCATAATTGATTAATTCCCGGTTAATGAATTCTTTAATTAATTAACCACCACTTAAATATCACATATTTAATTTCCGGCCTAGAATTAATTAATTTTGCCCAAACACATTTTAGACCTTAAATTAATTAATTCATTATTTGAACTCTTTCAAACTTCCATAAATTTATATTTGAATTTCTTCAAATATTAATTTCTCTCATAATATATCAATATATATTATATTTGTTTCCCTTAGTAAATCGAACATTTTCAATTTACATTTATTACTTAGTTGCCTCAAATTACCTTATGAGCTATGATAACTGCCCAAAAGGTAGTTATTTAGGCCTCATTTATATAAGGATTTGTGTGTCTTTAATGCTTAATAGGGTTGGTTTTAGAGAGATATTACATGATTTAACCCATTTGGAAGAATGAAAGCTTTGGAAATCACTTTGTGCAGATTATGTTGCTGGGCGACTGGAGGGAGCAAATTCTGTGCTGCAGCAAAACTGGGAGCAGAAACTGCCACGTCACAGCTCGTTAGCCAACTTCATGAACCGACTTCTGTTGAGTTATTTTCGGGATAAAGGAGCAAGGAGAGCCTTACACGTGTCTTAGTTGACCTAATTCAAGCCTCCCATCCTTCTATAAAAGGAAGTAGCCGTCAAAGTCAAAGTCATTCCATGTTTTCCCTTGGAAGCCGAATAGTATAGGGAGATTGAAGATCATCAAGAACACCATCTTCCGCAATCCCATTAGGGAGTTTACTTTCTTTATTAACTTGTGGTTATGGACATGCATACTCAGATTGTAATTCGTATTCCTATGCCTATTATGAACTAAGTAGCTTAAGGTGTTGGTTAGGAATAATGTGATTATTGTGCTTCATCTCTAGTAATAAATTGACTATCGCATTTTGGTTAATTGTTGTGCTTAATCTCATTTTATGCCCGCCTGGCCAGCCGGTATGGATAGCTCTCTCTAGTTTCAGGGATGATTTAGAGAGTGTGTGGCAATTATCCACACTACGATCATTGTGTATTGGTGAACGCCAGTGACTGAGCTAGGGATAGCCAGTTGCCTAGTGCTTGATCGGTCGCTCTTCATTGGGTTTGAAACATATCCCAAAAGATCCGGAGTTCCGGGAGGAATCCGCAAATAATACTGCGAGAAATGCATGATCAATAATATTGCTAGAGCATATCTTAGAACAATCACTAAAGCCTAACCAGCGCCTGTCTTTATTCTGTCTATCTATTTGTTTACTCGTTGTTCTGTCATTTATTTTGCTTCAGCATAATTCGTATAAAACCCAAACATTTTTATTATCTTCGAAACCATTAGAAAGTTACACAAAATAGATAAAGTGGAAGCTCATTCAGACCTTGGATTGATAATATTACTTGCTGCAGACTGTGTATACTTGCACAGGAATTCTAGAGTCTTTTATACCATATTTTTACTCACTCTAGGAACCCGACAAGTTTTTGGCGCCGTTGCCGGGGACTGAATAAGTTTTTACCTGATCTGTTTTGTGTACGTGTTTTGGTGGTTTGGTGCTAGAACTTTTTGATTGTTTCTTTTGTTTTTGCAGGTGTGATTTTGGTGCATGAGCGATCCGCCTGGGGTACGGTTTGAGCTTGATCCAGAAATTGAGAGAACATTTAGGAACAGAAGGAGGGAGCAGCGCAGAAACCAGATGGAGAACGCCCCGCAACTTCCGCAGGTTCCTGAAGGTCCAGTAGCAGTGAACCCCCAGCAGAATCCGTTGCTGCAGCAAAACCCACTGTTTGAGCAAAATGAGCAACAAAATAATCAGGTTGAGAATCCTATCTTGATAGCGAACGATAGGACCAGAGCCATTCGAGCATATGCTATTCCGATGTTTAATGAGTTGAATCCAGGGATTGCACGTCCCCAAATCCAAGCGGCGAATTTTGAAATGAAACCGGTAATGTTTCAGATGTTGCAAACCGTGGGGCAATTCCATGGTTTGACATCTGAAGACCCTCATTTACATCTTAAGTCTTTTCTAGGAGTTAGTGATTCTTTTGTGATTCAAGGAGTGCCTAGAGATGCTCTTAGGTTAATTTTGTTCCCGTATTCTCTTAGAGATGGAGCAAAGTCATGGTTAAATTCTTTTGCTCCAGGGTCAATTAGGACATGGGATGAGTTAGCTGAAAAATTTTTGAGTAAATATTTCCCACCTAATAGAAATGCGAAATTAAGGAGTGAAATAGTAGGGTTTAGGCAACTTGAGGATGAGACTTTTAGTGAGGCTTGGGAAAGGTTTAAGGAACTTTTGCGAAAGTGTCCCCACCATGGTTTACCTCATTGTATTCAAATGGAAACGTTTTACAATGGATTGAATGTGGTAGCTCAAGGTATGGTCGATGCTTCGGCTGGAGGGGCCCTTTTGGCAAAAACTTTTGACGAAGCCTATGAAATTTTAGAAAGAATATCTATTAATAGTTGTCAGTGGTCGGATGTTAGAGGCACAAATAAAAAGGTTAAGAGTGTATTAGAGGTTGATGGTGTGTCCACCATTAGGGCTGATCTTGCAATGATTGCTAACGCTCTTAAGAATGTGACAGTGATTAGTCATCAGCAGCCGCCGGTTGTGGAGCCTGCTGCAGTGGTGAACCAAGTCACAGAGGAAGCATGTGTCAATTGTGATGAAAATCACAACTACGAGTTTTGCCCCAGCAATCCAGCTTCTGTGTTTTTTGTAGGCAATCAGAGGAACAACCCTTATTCTAACTTTTATAATCCAGGTTGGCGCAACCACCCCAACTTCTCATGGGGAGGTCAAGGAAGTAACGTACAAGCGCAACAGAAGATGAACCAGCCGGGATTTGCTAAAACACAGGTGTTGCCCCAGCAAAATAAGCCGACTTTGCCCCAGCAGAATTCGGGAAATTCTCTCGAGGCGATGATGAAAGAATTTATGGCTCGCACAGATGCTGCCATTCAAAGTAATCAAGCTTCGATGAGGGCCCTGGAATTGCAAGTGGGTCAGCTAGCTAATGAGCTAAAGGCGAGGCCTCAAGGGAAACTTCCATCAGATACTGAACACCCTAGAAGGGAAGGTAAGGAGCAGGTGCAGGCAGTGACTCTTAGGAGTGGTAAGCCACTAGAAGAAAGAAGAGAGCTTAGTAAAACCCAAGATATAGATAAAAATGGTGATAGAAATGTTGTTGTCGAGAAAGAGTTGGAGTCTGGTCAGGGTGCTGGAGGCAACAATAAAGATGCTGGAGCATCTGGTTCTGTTCCAGATGTGGAGCCACCTTATGTGCCGCCCCCGCCTTATGTACCACTTCTACCTTTTCCACAAAGGCAAAAGCCTAGGAATCAGGATGGTCAATTTAAAAAGTTCTTAGAGATTCTTAAGCAATTGCATATAAATATCCCTTTAGTAGAAGCTATTGAGCAAATGCCTAATTATGCTAAATTTCTTAAGGATATTTTGACTAAAAAGAAAAGGTTAGGTGAGTTTGAAACTGTATCTCTTACTGAGGAGTGTAGTGCTATTCTTAAGAATGGGCTACCCCCCAAGGCTAAGGATCTAGGGTCATTTACCATACCTGTGTCTATAGGTGGAAAAGAATTAGGTAGAGCACTCTGTGATTTAGGTGCAAGCATTAACCTTATGCCTCTTTCGGTCTATCGGAAGTTAGGTATTGGTGAAGCTAGACCTACCACAGTCACACTCCAACTAGCTGATAGGTCTATCACATATCCAGAGGGTAAAATTGAGGATGTCTTAGTAAAAGTTGATAAGTTCATATTTCCTGTTGATTTTATTATTTTATACTATGAGGCTGATAAAGATGTCCCAATTATTCTAGGTCGTCCATTTTTGGCTACTGGTAGGGCATTAATAGATGTTCAAAAAGGAGAATTAACAATGAGAGTCTGTAATGAGGAAGTGAAATTTAATGTGTTTAAAGCCATGAAATATCCAGACGAGATAGAGGATTGCTCCTTCATCAGGATTCTGGAGAGCACAGTTATTGAGACAACAATACAGGATTCGGCTAATAAGCATTTGGAAAATCATGGAGAGGTTAGTGTAGAGGATTTAGAAGTTTAGGTGTGAGGATGTTTTCGAATCTTTAGATTTAGATCAAAGGAAGGCTCCCCCAATTAAACCATCCCTGATTGAGGCACCTACTTTAGATTTGAAGCCCTTACCAGATCATCTAAAGTATGTGTATCTTGGGGAAAGTGAGACATTGCCCATTATTGTTGCATCAGATTTAATGTCGGAGCATGAGGAGGCCTTAATAAAATTGCTGCAGCAATACCGCAAAGCTATAGGTTGGACATTGGCTGATATTCAGGGAATTAGCCCATCTTTTTGTATGCACAAAATCACTCTAGAGGAGGGATCCTTTAGGAGTATTGAGCAACAAAGAAGGCTTAACCCTGCAATGAAAGAGGTTGTTAAAAAGGAGGTAATTAAATGGTTGGATGCTGGGATCATCTATCCGATTGCAGACAGCAATTGGGTGAGCCCTGTCCAATGTGTTCCTAAGAAAGGAGGTGTCACTGTGGTAAGCAATAAAGACAATGAGTTGATCCCAACTAGGACAGTAACTGGTTGGAGGGTTTGCATGGATTACAGGAGGCTTAACAAAGCCACCTGTAAGGACCACTTCCCTTTGCCATTTATTGACCAGATGTTGGATCGATTGGCTGGTCAGGCCTACTACTGTTTCTTGGATGGTTATTCTGGGTATAACCAGATTACTATTGCTCCTGAAGATCAGGAAAAAACCACTTTCACCTGCCCTTATGGGACGTTTGCTTTCAGGCGAATGCCTTTTGGACTTTGCAATGCTCCAGCAACATTTCAGCGGTGTATGTTAGCAATTTTTTTGATATGATTGAGTCCACTATTGAGGTCTTTATGGACGACTTTTCAGTTTTTGGAGGGTCTTTTCAGAGTTGTTTAGATAATTTAGGTAAGGTGTTAAAAAGATGTGAGGATACCCATCTAGTTCTTAATTGGGAGAAGTGCCACTTCACGGTGAAGGAGGGCATAGTGTTAGGTCATAGGATTTCTAAGAATGGTCTAGAAGTTGATAGAGCAAAAGTTGAGGTTATTGAAAGATTAGAATCACCGAATTCAGTGAAGGGAATTCGGAGCTTCTTAGGGCATGCTGGATTTTATAGGAGGTTCATAAAGGATTTTTCCAAAATCAGTAAACCTCTTTGTAACTTATTGTGCACTGATCATGTTTTTGACTTTAATGCAGATTGTAGGAAGGCTTTTGAAACATTGAAGGCTGCTTTAATCTCAGCACCCATTCTCTGCGCACCTAATTGGAATTTGCCATTCGAGGTAATGTGTGATGCGAGTGATGCTGCAGTAGGTGCAATGCTGGGGCAGAAGCAGGGCAAATTAATTCATCCTATATATTATGCAAGCAAGGTTTTAAATGAGGCACAGGTCAACTACACAACTACTGAAAAGGAGTTGTTAGCTGTTGTGTTTGCTTTTGAGAAATTCCAGCCATATTTGGTTGGATCCAAAGTCACGGTGTTCACGGATCATGCAGCAATAAGGTATTTAATGTCAAAGAAAGATGCAAAGCCTAGACTAATTCGTTGGGTTTTATTACTGCAGGAATTCGACTTGGAGATAAAGGACAAGAAGGGATCAGAGAATGTCATTGCAGATCACTTGTCTCGTCTTGATCCATCATCATCTTTGCTGGAGCAATCTGCCATTTCTGATTCTTTTCCAGATGAACAGCTTTTTGCTGTTCAGGAAAAGGTAGTCAGGGATGTCCCTTGGTATGCTGATATTGCCAACTTTTTAGTGAAGGGAGTCACCCCTATTGATATGGATTGGAGGCAGAAGAAAAAGTTTAAGCATGATGCAAAATTTTTCTATTGGGATGAGCCATTTATGTATAAGCAATGCTCTGACGGTATTATTCGTAGGTGCGTTTCAGGTGATGAAGCAACCGAAATCCTGGAGCAATGTCACTCTTCGCCGTATGGAGGCCATTTCAGCGGTCAAAGGACAGCTATGAGGATTTTGCATTGCGGATTCTTCTGGCCTACCTTGTTTAAGGATGCCCACTGGTTCTACAAGCAATGTGGCGCTTGTCAAAGGAGAGGAAACTTGGGGCCTAGAGATGAAATGCCTCTTACTTACATTTTAGAAGTTGAACTATTCAATGTATGGGGTATTGATTTTATGGGGCCATTTCCCCTTCTAATGGCAATGTTTTTATCTTATTGGCAGTGGATTACGTGTCCAAGTGGGTGGAGGCCATCGCATGCCATCAGAGTGATGCCAAGACGGTTTCAAGGTTTCTCCAATCGCACATCTTTGCGCGGTTCGGGACACCTAGAGCTCTAATAAGTGATGAGGGTACACATTTTGTTAATAATATCTTAACTAAGCTTTTAGCTAAGTATGAAGTCAAGCACAGGATAGCTACCCCCTATCACCCACAGGCTAATGGTCAAGCTGAGATAAGTAATAGGGAAATTAAATCAATTCTAGAAAAAGTAGTCCATCCATCTAGAAAGGATTGGTCCTTTAGGTTGGATGAGGCTCTTTGGGCTTACAGGACAGATTATAAGACTCCTCTAGGTATGTCTCCCTATAGGTTAGTATATGGGAAAGCTTGCCATTTACCATTAGAGCTTGAGCATAAAACATTTTGGGCTTTGAAAAAATTAAATTTTGATCTGAGTCGTGCAGGAGCTATAAGAATGCTGCAGCTTAATGAGTTAGAAGAATTTCGTCAATTTTCTTACGAAAATGCGAAAATATATAAGGAAAAGACTAAGTTGTGGCATGACAAGAAAATAAAATCTAAGGAGTTTGTCAAGGGTCAAAAAGTTTTGCTTTATAACTCTAGATTAAAATTATTTCCTGGAAAATTAAAATCCAAATGGTCAGGACCGTTCACTGTGATTGAGGTTTTCCCCAATGGAGCAATTACTTTGCAGGATGAAAAAGATGGGAGATTGTTCAAGGTGAATGGTCAGCGTGTCAAGCATTATTGGGGAGAGGAGTTTCAGTCAAAATATCCTTCCCTAAGGTTGGTTGATGATTGAGAGAGCAGAATATTTGCGGGAGCATTTCACAGAGCAAAATTTTAAGCTCCCAGGATTTGTATTGATTTTATTTTTCGTTGATTTGATTTTAATTGCGGTTAGGTTAGATTTGATTTTGCGAGATTTATTAGATTTTGTCTTTAAATATTTGATTAGATTTTATCTATTTCGTTTTGAATTTGATTTGATTTTAGGATTATTTATTTGGATTATCTTTGGATTATCTTTTAATTAATTAGATTTAGTTAGATTTTATTTAGTTTTTTTTTTTTCGGTTATTTGAATTTCTGTTTAGGTTTAGATTTAATAATATTTCCGTGTGAAAAGATAAGATAAGATAAGAATTACATATTCGGCTTCTTTTGAGAATAGCAGAGTAAGTTTGATTTGATCGGTTAAAGTTTAATTTGAATTTAAAAGATTTGATTTGCCTATTTTGAAATTTAAATTCCATATCTAAGATTCGACAGGTTCAGCAGATTGTTGCAACAAAGATAATGCTGGAGCAAATGTTCCGCACGAATAGGAACGATTTTAATGTGAGTAATTATTTTTACCGTTGGGATTTTTGAATTTCTATGGCAGGTGAATTGCAGGGATGCTGCCACATGTCGTGTAGGGACAATCCAACGGTTTAGCCGTTGACAGCATGCCGTTATTTCCCATAGATGATTGGAGTTCCACAATTTTACCGTTAGGGATTTGAATTGCAACTTAATTGTGAACGGTAAAACCATTTATTACGGAGCAAATCCTTTCGGTTAGGATTTCAAATTGCTGGAGCCTTATTTATTTGCAGACATTGGTAAGTCTTCGTTCTACTTCGTCTTCTTGATTCTATCTTGCCATCTACATTCTTTCTTTCTCCTTTTCATTCTTTGCAAAACCCTTTGAGTTATCCATGGCTAACACAAGAGCGAGGAAAGAAAGAGAGAAAGAGAGTGAAGAGGAAATACCCATTACCCCCGAAGTTCCGAAAGTAAAAACTAAGAAGAAAAGAACACCGGAGGAGAAAGAAGCTAAAAGAAGAAGGCGACAACAGAGGGCGGAAGAACAGGAAAAAGTGACAGAGGATGAGGCTGTTGCAGTGGTTGAAGAAAACCTGGAAGAACTGCAAGAACAGACCCCAGGAGAGGCTGATCAGAGACTTGCATATACAGATACGGCTCGAGAGGAAAATGTTGAGAAGAATCAAGAACAGCAGGCTGAGATGGTGAGAGACGAGCAGGTAGACGCAGTGTCTGAAAGAGGAAACGAGCAGGACCAAGAAGCTCGTGTTGAGGTAATCATGCCCGAACCGCCGAAACGCCGCCGCATAAAAAGAAAGGCCGGCCGTATTCAGATGATTCGGACTGATACCCCATCACCACCATCATCAGATTCTGAGAGAGAAAAGGCAGAGCGAGAGGACAGAGAGAAGAAAGAAGCTGAGGACAAAGAAAGAGAAGAAACAGATAAGAAGACTGAGGAAGAGCAGTTGCTCAAGCGCAGGGCAGAGAAGGGCAAAAATGTTGCTGAAGCATCGGAAGAACACGAGGCGATAGAAGAACAGCAGGTTCCATTTGATCGCTTCGTCAACAATTTTGCCAGAGCAAAATACGCTAAGCTTCTGAAAAGGGATTTCTTGTTCGAGCGCGGTTTCAGTGGTGATCTTCCACAGTTTCTGAGAACCGGTATTGCAGACCACGGCTGGGAGCTGTTTTGTGCGAAGCCTGAATCTGTAAACGCACAGGTGGTGCGTGAATTTTATGCTAACATTTTCAAGGAGGATGGTTTCCAGGTAATTGTCCGAGGAGTCGAGGTGGATTGGAGTCCAAGTGCTATCAATGCACTGTACAACGTTCAAAACTTCCCCCATGCGGCATATAATGAGATGGCTGTGGCGCCATCTGATGAGCAACTAAGTGAGGCTGTCAGGGAGGTAGGAATTGAAGGGGCACAGTGGCAGTTATCCAAGACTCAGAAGAGGACATTCTAGTCGGCTTATTTGAAAAGGGAAGCGAACACATAGATGGGATTTATTAGACAGAAGATGCTTCCAACAACACATGACTCGACAATCTCCAGGGAACGGGTTCTCCTAGCTTTTGCCATCTTACGGTCTCTCAGTATTAATGTAGGGAGGATCATTGCGAATGAGATTTCTGGATGTTGGAAAAAGAAGGTGGAGAAACTATTCTTTCCGAACATAATCACGATGTTGTGCAGAAGAGCAGGGGTTCCGGTGGATGAGGGAGATGTGATCCTGTTTGATAAGGGGATCATAGACACGCCCAATTTGGCACGACTCCAGCGTGTGCAGGAGGTACGTCAAGGTGGGCTTATCCATGGCATCAACTCGATTCTAGAATAACTGGCACTTTCGGCCAGTAGGCTGGAGTTTGCTGAAAGGCAAACTTTAACCTTCTGGAACTATGTTAAGAATCGGGATGCCAGCTTGAAGAAGGCGCTGCAAGAGAATTTTTCAAAACCTTATCCAGCCCTTCCAGCATTCCCTGACGATCTGTTGAACCCCTGGATTCCGCCCCCACCTGTTGAAAGAGGAGAAGAGGATGATGAAAATGAACTGGTCCAAGAGGACTGAAGGATGAAGTGGCCATGGGCGAGCATAATTTTTGTTCTTAAATTTTTGATTGCTCGTGCATTTTCTAACCTCTTTTTCTATTATTGTTATGTTTGCTTTTCTTTTTACTTTTCTGCTGCTTTAAAAAAATATATCTGATGTGTAATTTCTTTTTAATGAAATTTCTTGATGTTCCGTTCCATGAGCACTAAGCAACTCTAACTTAACTAATTTTCCTCTGAATTTTTGAAGCTTGGACTGATTACGCTTAATTAGATCAAGGTATTCTAATCTCCAGAAACCTTTTGCTTGAGCATTTCTTCTAGCCTGGACTGTTGCTGCGGCAAAGAATATTTTCAAGGTAGTATTGACTTATACGATCCACTTTAAGCTTAATCTGAGTCCCATGTTTAGATTAAAAATTCAGAAAGAAAAATTTAAGTTTGGGGGTATAATTACTTTAATAATGATTCATTGGGGACAATGAATAATTCAAGTTTGGGGGACTTTTTGCTACTCCAATTATGTTGCTCGAGCATTCCTCTCCTTCAAGTAAAAATTTGTTAGGTTATTGAGTAACCGGGGACATTTGTGATACCCACAGTTTGTCTTCGCGTCAAAAGATGACCTAGGAAATATGAAAAAATGATGAGAAAATTTATTTGCTGAAAAATTATTTGTTGAAGATTTTTGCTGAAAAATTGACGGAGCAAAAGTTTTGAGGGATGAATGATGATCCAGCAGTTTTTCTGTCTCCCAGAACTTAGGTGAGCTTCATCACAAAATGTCGCCATTCTGAGGGGCAAGAGATGGAATAACTAAGGATTTTTTAGCTTTATAATGAGTATTGAGCCTAGTTGGTGATGAGCTTGAGGCAAGGGTATACTGCATCATAAAGTGGGTCATCCCATGCTTAAGAGTTTATGACTGTAAGGCTGTGTTAAGTCTAATAAACAATGATATAAACCCCTTTAAAAATATGTTTTGAAATATCTGATAATAGAGCTAAGCTGTGGAGAGTTCTTAGAATTGAGTTGAAAGTGGTGATTATTTCTCCCTGCTGAAGGAATCATTTTGCTGCAGCAGAGCTTGGTTTTGCAGAGTGCTCAGGTAAAGGTTAAAGGTAGTGTTGGACTGTCTGGGTTGATTAAGCTATTCTTTGTCTAATATTCTGAATTCTTGAAGGAAGGTGAGTTAGTATTGCTCGGGACGCGCAATAGTTCAAGTTTGGGGGTGTGATAACTGCCCAAAAGGTAGTTATTTAGGCCTCATTTATATAAGGATTTGTGTGTCTTTAATGCTTAATAGGGTTGGTTTTAGAGAGATATTACATGATTTAACCCATTTGGAAGAATGGAAGCTTTGGAAATCACTTTGTGCAGATTATGCTGCTGGGCGACTGGAGGGAGCAAATTCTGTGCTGCAGCAAAACTGGGAGCAGAAACTGCCACGTCTCAGCTCGTTAGCCAACTTCATGAACCGACTTCTGTTGAGTTATTTTCGGGATAAAGGAGCAAGGAGAGCCTTACACGTGTCCTAGTTGACCTAATTCAAGCCTCCCATCCTTCTATAAAAGGAAGTAGTCGTCAAAGTCAAAGTCATTCCATGTTTTCCCTTGGAAGCCGAATAGTATAGGGAGATTGAAGATCATCAAGAACACCATCTTCCGCAAGCCGATTAGGGAGTTTACTTTCTTTATTAACTTGTGGTTATGGACATGCATACTCAGATTGTAATTCGTACTCCTATGCCTATTATGAACTAAGTAGCTTAAGGTGTTGGTTAGGAATAATGTGATTACTGTGCTTCATCTCTAGTAATAAATTGACTATCGCATTTTGGTTAACTGTTGTGCTTAATCTCATTTTATTCCCGCCTGGCCAGCCGGTATGGATAGCTCTCTCTAGTTTCAGGGATGATTTAGAGAGTGTGTGGCAATTATCCACCCTACGATCATTGTGTATTGGTGAACGCCAGTGACTGAGCTAGGGATAGCCAGTTGCCTAGTGCTTGATCGGTCGCTCTTCATTGGGTTTGAAACATATCCCAAAAGATCCGGAGTTCCGGGAGGAATCCGCTAATAATACTGCGAGAATGCATGATCAATAATATTGCTAGAGCATATCTTAGAACAATCACTAAAGCCTGACCAGCGCCTTTCTTTATTCTGTCTATCTATTTGTTTACTCGTTGTTCTGTCATTTATTTTGCTTCAGCATAATTCGTATAAAACCCAAACATTTTTATTATCTTCGAAACCATTAGAAAGTTACACAAAATAGATAAAGTGGAAGCTCATTCAGACCTTGGATTGATAATATTACTTGCTGCAGACTGTGTATACTTGCACAGGAATTCTAGAGTCTTTTATACCATATTTTTACTCACTCTAGGAACCCGACAAGCTACCAGTGGGACCTAATGGACATGCAGATCAGAAGCTCCAACGATGTGAGATTAATTGGTCAAACTCATTAACCACATTAATCAATATTCGTTAACTGTGTGTTCATTCCACTATTGACTCACAGTTGCACTCTTCTCACTGCAGACATATTTTCTGTGTCCACGGATATAGACCAATATCGACTAGTTAGTCCTTCACGAGTGTCCGTAACACCAGCTGGGTGAAATTACCGTTTTACCCCTGGGTTACCTCTATTACCTTAAGTACCAGTTCTCCTCTAATGAACAACCTGTTTGTGGTCCAACCATCAAACAGAAAACCCTCTCGTGCCATTGAGAGGGTAGGGCCCTTTGTTCAAGACTCGGAGTAACCACTTAAGGGAACACTCATCTGCTTCCCTAAAGTCGGGAAGGAGTGAATTCCATCTTGTACGATTATGTTCCCAGCTCCCCATTCGCTCTTGTCCCCAAAGTGGTAGGCTTATTGAGTCGGCGTATTGGCCACTCTCACCCATACAAATCAAAGGACAATCTATCATGAGTAGGAGTCCATAATCAACTCAGGATTAAGACTAAGTTGTCTAGGTCGTCCTAGTGAAATAGAAAACCAACTAGTTAACGGTGTTATAACCAGAGGTTACTATTTCGCGGTCCGGTCTTATGCAAACTCATTGCATAGGATACCCCCACTCGCATGTCTCCTACACGAACGCGTTGGATCGCAGCGTTTGTATCAAATACCAAGTGGGTCGTATCCATAGTGTCACCAGGATAAAGGCACCCAGTCTTATCCCTATACTACACACCCTTTAGGTTGTTTCTTGAACAATGATCCCATATGTCGCTACATATAGTTCAAGACTCATATTACAGCCTTGGATGTCTAGTTTATTGGATTAGGGTTATTATTAGGCAAAGACAAACATAAAATAACTAATAACAATTAATGGAAAAAATATATCAATATTATTTCATTAATATTCGGTCAACGGTTACATTCACTATCTACGAGTTTTAGGGCATAAAACCCAACAAATCACCTACAAAAAGGAACGACGGCTTCTTCAGCTACGAAACCATACAACGGCTTCTTAAGGTACATTTTTCATGTAGCTTGTGGATTTTATTCTGACGAATCTGTGGGTTTATGGAGTTTGTGGGTTTTATGGAGTTTGTGGGTTTTATGGAATTTATGAAAGAGGGAGAGGGTGTGGTTTATTTTTTTCCAGAAAGTTGGAGTGGAAGGAACCGTCGGCGCCGAAGAAGACGGAACTTCCCGGTCACTTCCCGGTCGGGATCGAAACCGGGAAAGAACCGGCTTTCCCGCAACTGTCCAGTTTTCCCGTAGGTCCCTACGGAAAAACCGGTTCTTCCTTTACGGGAAAACAGGCTTTCTGGGTTGATTTCCCAACCGGGAAGCAACCCGAAAAATAAACAGTGCTTTTTTTTTAAAAAAAAAAAATCCTTCCTTTATTTTTCTTTGTTCATTATATATTTTTTCCTTTTAGTTTTTTTTTTTTTTTTTTTGTAGGTGTTGTTTTTTTTTATAATTAGTATTTGAATGGAAATGACCTTCCATATGTTTGATTTTTCAACTATTTAGGTATTAAAAAATGGAGATGGTAGCAAAGATTAGGCCTGAAGGTTACTTTCGTGCACAGTTGACTTGTTGTTCACACTTAACGAAAACAATTGAAACTTTTCAGAAGAGATTGACTCAAACCCAACTAGATATGTTTAGGCAAACCATATTTGGCCCTATAGTAGACAGCAACATATTATTTAATGGTCAGTTAATCCACCATCTACTACTTAGGGAGGTTGAGGATCCTAGGAAAGATGTAATCAGTTTCGATATATTTGGAAATAATGTGTCGTTTGGCAAGGAAGAATTCGATCTAATCACCGGATTTAGACACAATAGGAGGACAGTTAATAGACATGAGTCGAGGGTTAGATTGAGGCGCCTGTACTTTAATGACAGTGTCAAAGATATCGTAATGGATGCTGAAAAAAGATTCTTAGAAATACAGTTTGAGTCAGATGAAGATGCGGTGAAGGTAGCGCTCGCATATTTTATCGAGCTAGCAATGTTTGGGCGAGAGAGGAAACAAAAATTCAATTGGTCTTTATTGGGTATCGTGGACGATTGGGAGATATTCTGCAATTATGACTGGAGCAAAGTAATTTTCGAGATGACCATAAGGAGTTTGAAGAAAGCACTCAATCATGCCACCCGAAGAGACGTCGTGGCTGGAGAGGCTAGTCGATTGGAAATATATAGTCTTTACGGCTTTCCACATGTTTTTTAGGTTAGTTATTTTATTCAGAACTTGGAATACCTTAAAAACTTGAAATAGACTAACTTGTTTGATCTTCTTCTTGTAGGTATGGGCGTATGAGACTATATCATCTCTAACGAACCGTGTTGCGAATCGAATGAACCAGGATGCGATCCCACGGTTTTCTCGATGGTCATGCTCCCAATCTCCTACGTACACCCAACTTAGCAGCGAGATATTTGGTTTGACAGAGATAGTAAGTAATTAATATATTATTCGTTGAGTTTTATTTATTATTGAAGTTATTTGTTCCCTTATACAATTGACTATTGTTGGCAAGGGTGACAGTGCAATTGGTTCCAAGCGATGCAGAGCTCGAACACATGCGTTGTATTGTTTTGCCGCCACAACTACAGGCCCCTGTTTTGCCGCCACAACCAGAGGCCCCTGTTTTGCTGCCACAACCAGAGGCCCCTATTTCGCCGCCACATCCAGAGGCCCCTATTTCGTCGCCACATCTAGAGGCCCCTGTTTCGTCGCCACAACCAGGTGCAAACCTAGAGCATCTTGTGGGGAGTGATAGAGGGTCAGGGGAGGCTGGTTTGGATAGGAGTTCACTGACAAAGGATGTAAAAATGGTTAGGCTCGATGAACAATCGACACACGACGATCTACCTGAAGGCATGGGCAAGACCTGCCAATGTGACTGCAAGCAAGCATACGAGTCACTAGACCGACGGATGAAGGTGGTGGAGTCCGATGTAAAAGAGATGAAATCTGACTTAAAGTCGATCAAGAAGTATTTGCGCCGGTTATCTAAGGTACTTACATGTTCAATAGTAAGGTTAGTCTGTTATATAATGTGGTTAATACTTTCAAGTTTACAGGGTCAAATGGTGGTTGATCCTACCAAGTATTTGGGTCCCGACCGTAGTGCAGCTGCATCAGGTGATGAACCATCCGAGAAAGGAAAGAACCATGTCGTGGAGGAGGGGGGTGGTGGGGTTTCAAAAGATGCGACCGTAGAGCACCATGATATGGACAAGGTAATTGTGTATTTTTGACATAGTTGAGATACGCTATTGAGTTTGATAATTGACCGTGAAGCTTTTGTTGTAGGGTGTTGAATCAGACTCCCATGTGGTTGAAGAGATCCCAAAACCTGGAGAAATGGTGAAGCGTCAGGGAGATCGGAAAAGAACTCGTTCTTGGAAACTTCGAACTCCGTGGAAGGATACGAGGGAAGGGGTCAAAAAACAAAAGGTCATGCCATACAACCCCCTAGTTGAGATTCCTAGGAAGCTTGACAGACGTTTCCAAAAGTGGTTGGACGACACGGAGGTGGACAATGCTCCAAGGAAGACGACATATGCTTTTAGGGACAAAGTGTGGTTTCAAAACCTTTTGAAACCCTGCTATTGGATGAGCGATGAGGTAATGTCCGAAGCTCGTAATTTAGTTTCTTTACGGTCTGAAGTTCTTAATTTAGTTTCTTTATTGTAATGTCATCGACTGATGCAGGTCATTGACTCACTTTTTATGTTCGTACGGAAGAAACTGCAACAGCGGGCAGACTTATGTCGTTGGAAGTTTGTCACTGCAGATATTGTTGTTACCGTAAGTGTCTCTTCACTAGCACATTAACTCAATTTTTAGTTACAAATACTTTATGATTTTCTTAAACAGGATTTTCTGAGGCGTAGCGACGACATAGCTAAAGAGTTGAAGAAAGTGCAAGATCCTTCGTTGATTACGTACGACTAGAGTACGACCAATACTGTGATAGACTACATTTTGGGTCGACACTCGGACCACGATACACATTGGAGTACAGTTGATGCGATCTACATGCCATTGAACCTTGGGGGGAACCATTGGGTTATGGTATGTGCTGATCTCCTAGTGGGCAAGTTGACCGTCCTCGATTCATTCATAGCGTTGACATCGGATGCAACCTTGAAGAAAGAGTTGAGCACTCTAGCCACAGTATTGCCAATGCTACTGTTCAAGTGCGATGTCATGAAAGTAAGGCCGCATCTCCTAGTTCACGAATGGGAAATACATAGAGATAGTCCAGTGCCTCAACAAACGAACGGTGGGGATTGTGGTATGTTCGCTGTAAAGTTTTTTGAATATGATGTTACTAGAAGTGAAATAAACACTCTGAATCAAGATAGGATTAATTTTTGTTGACGTCAATTTGCTGTTCAAATTTGGGCCAACAAGCCGATATTTTAGTCTGGTTTGTATAGTTTTGTACAATTTGTATAGTTTAGATATTCTTGTATTGTGATGTAAAGTTTGTAAACTTTTTGAACGACAAGGCAATACATCAAAGTTTTTGGAGTTGTTGTTTCTGATGTGTTGTGGAGCTTGTGGTGATAAATTTGGGAGTGTATTTTTCGTTTTTCAGGTAAAGAAAAATTTTTGGGTTACTATACCTACGCCGTTATGCTGTCGAATTTTTTGTGACCAAAATTTCATATCGATCAAATGGGACATATTTAAATTAAAGCTAATGAGAAGTGGCCAGATGAATTTCTTGATAAGTAAAGAAATAAAGAAGTAAAGGGATATTATACCTACACTTTGAGAAGTATTGTAGTCATTTCTTTATAATAAGTAAAAAAGTAAAGGGATAGAGGAAGAAGGGAAGAAAAGGAAAAAGAAAGATAGAGAAAGAGAGAGAGAGAGAGAGATTTAAACAAAAAAAAAAAAAACATACTGTTTTTTTTCTTGGTCAATTTCCCGACCATGAAATTGACCAAAAAAAAACAGCAAGCCGTATTGCTTGCTAGTGCTTGCTGTTTTTTTTCCTGGTCTGTTTCCTGACGGGAAACCGACCAGGAAAAAAAACAGCGACTGTTTTAAGCGTGTTCTTTCAAATATTTTTGTTTGTCCTATACAAATGTGGTCCACACCTAATAACCAATTTCATCCATACATCTTTTTATAATAATAAGTACAAAATCAAGCGGTTCTTAATACTCAATTTCATCCATCCATACACAAGATGCTTATATTTACATATTAAATACAACATACAAAATATCTCATAAAGTAAGAGATCTCATGTCGTTGAGAGCGGTTCACGACAAGTTTTGCAGTTATGACCTATGTTACCACATCGACCGCACTTATGAACTTGTTGTACTTGAGGTCTCTCCCCAGCAAATGGTATTCGAACAGTCCGTCGGCGACCAACTCGAGCAACCCTTTTTGGCGGCAATATCTCCATCTCTTGAAATTCAGCGGATCTCTTCCACTCAGACATAGGGCCAACAGGATATATCAGTTCTGCGTATGATAGGATCACAGATTCTGTGTGATATGCAGGGGAACAAAGGGTGGCCACATTAACATTACGGTCTCGGGCTGCGGCGATTGCATGAGAGCATGGAATCTCGTAGTAATCAAACTCTCGACAAGTGCACGTCCTCATGTGCAAGTCGACACGAAAGTCTAGCTGTCCTTCGTCTATTTGATATTGGTAGCAATCAATCGGTTCCACATTATGCCTTCGACACTTATTCTCTGCTTCCATCAATAGGTTCTCTGTGTACTCTGATAACCTCGAAGATCGGCTAGAGGCATGTGTCCGACGCTTATAAAACCAACTTTGAAGCATGCCTCGTATATTGTCCAACATCTTCGTCACCAGCAAGGTTCGAGCATGTACCAATGTTGCATTCATACTTTCGGCCACATTAGTTGTCATCTGATTGTATCTTCGTCCACACTGAAAAGCTCGAGCCCAACGTGGGAAACCCAATTCTTCCAAGTACTTAGAAACACCACTGAATGGACGAAGTTTAGCAAACATGTTTTGAAACTCCGACTCTCGACATGCTTTTGCAGCAAGAAAAAAGAAAGGTATTGCACCTTCGCACTTAAAATTCTTCGTGAGGTTCATAGATAAATGGTGTATGCAAAAACAATGAAATGCAGATGGATACACTGTTCTAATTGCCTTGCCAATAATGGACTTTCGATCTGATACTATAACCAACCCAGTGGGATCTCCAATAGAACGTTTAACTCTCTCAAAGAACCACTGCCACGCATCATCTGTCTCACCATCAACAACTCCAAATGCAATGGGGTATATTTGATTGTTCCCATCCACTCCAGCCGCAATTAGAAGCCAACCTCTGAACTTCCCCTTTAGGTGCGCCCCATCGACTATAATGACTGGCCTAATGTATTGAATAAACCCCCTAATGCATTGACCTAGTGCCATGAACACATATTTAAAATACTTTCCATCCTCGAGCTTTATATCATATACGGTCCCAGGGTTCATGATCTTCAGCGCTTCACCATATGCATGTAAGTGACCAAATGACTCTTCTGGTGACCCTCTAACAAAAACTAGTGCCTCCTCTCTGGCCCGCCATGCTTTCTCATAACTAATAGTGACCTCGTAGTCTTTTCGCATGTCCTGTATAATGTCCTTCGACTTGTAAATTCGTCTTACATCCTCGAATTTCGATTTAATCAAATGACCTACCACCCGACTCTTCGCTTGTCTATGGTGGTGATTTAGTAATTCATGGGAGCATGTATGAACATTATAATATTTCGAAATCTTGAATACGTCATAACCCTTCGGTTTTATAGCTCTAACTTTCCATTTGTAAGATTTGATTATACATTTCACCACGAACAAAGACTTCGTCGATTTCTTAACCCTAAACTCGAAATTTTTCTTCATGGCCATTACAGACAACCTCGCTTTCAATTCTTCCTTACAATCATATAGTTGTCCAAGTTCAACATCACTAGTAGAATACGAACACTGACCTGATGTGATCAATTGCTGGCTAGAAGCACCTTCCATTCTAGAAGCAAGAGGAGCAACATCTTCCTCAACTTCGTTGCTTCCATCTGTCCCACCATCTGCCTCAACTTCATCTCCAGCAACGTCATCATCATAATCATCTACTTCTTCAAATTCATCTGCTTCAGATTCTTCGTATGATTCATCCAATTCTTCATCCTCCTCGTTGTATTCCCAGTTTTCATCTTCCTCTTCATCATACTCTTCTTCCTCGTAATTAAGTGCATCGTCACCAGTATACAAATTCTCTTCAATCCCAAAATTTGGTGTATTGTCATCAGCTAAGTCTAGTGGGACAAAAGTATTACTTATAGGTGTTGGTGATGATACATTATCATATGTCGGATGATACGAGGGAATGGATGATGGTATGTTTTCTGCCAAATTGTAGGGTCCAGTCTGTGCAAATGATGGTGGCGGTTGTGGAAAAGGTTGTGAGATCGTGGGTGGTATATGACTATGACTACCTAAGTTACTGCCACTACCATGGACAGCTTTTGGAATCATTGATAAGTATAACGACAATTGTGATGCATCCTCTCCGCTTAGAAAGAATCTTAATTCTCTGTCATTTCTAATCAAATAAGTAGGAACTCTTGATCCAAAATTGTATAGACATCTTATTATAAGGTCAAACTGATCGGGGTTAATGCCACTCAGGTTATACATCTCTCTTAAAAACTCCTCATACCTTGTGTTAATATCCACATCCAATCCTGCTAAATAGCCACATTCATAATCTCTTTCATTCTCCTTCCATAGACCATCGTAACACACAAAGATTCGAGGAATTCTGCAAAATATATATATATATACAAGATTCATTAGAAAAAAACAACTTTTGTAAAAGAAGGAAAGAAAAATCAAAGGAAGAAATGAAAAAACAAAATCTGGAAAATTTTCTGGTTGATTTCCCGACCAAGAAATCTCGGTCGTTTGACCAAGAAATCCTGATCGGGATTCATCATTTCCCGGTCAAAATTAAAAAAAAAAATCGATTGGCACCATCTGGTCAAAGGTCGGAGACGAGAGGGAGGGAGCGATGCCGGCTTGACTGTCTGATACACACGGGGAGGACGATGGAGATAGTGCCGACGGTGGAAGAGAAAGCTGAAGGGAGGTATACCGCATGTTGAGGATCCCACATCGGAAAGATTGGTAGAGACCTTACAATATATAAGCTTAAGGGTCACTCCACTCATTGCCAATTGGTTTTGAGATGGAACCCCATATAATATAATATGGTATCAGAGCCCATTAAACCCAAACGGGTATTCGGTCCAATAAAAAGAAATTGGGATCCGATCCAAGAATGGTGAACCCAAAGAGGCACCATCTTGAGGGGGCATGTTGAGGATCCCACATCAGAAAGATTGGTGGAGACCTCACAATATATAAGCTTAAGGGTCACTCCACTCATTGCCAATTGGTTTTGAGATGGAAGCATATCGAAAGTGGCATCGCTGGGCAAGTATTGGGCGCTTGGAAAAGGGCCAATGCGTTGATGAGTCATTGGTGCACCTTGGGTACAAATGGCCAAGGGGCGATGCACAGTTCGAGGCCTTGGGTACAAATGGTCAAGGGTCGAACGTCGAGCTCCGTAGGGAGCATTGTGGCCCTGGGTACAAATGGTCAGGGGGCAATGCGACTCGAAGGGTCAGTCTTGGAGAGCTTTGTGAGGGCTACGAGAGTTGGAATTCATCGGGTGCCTTGGGTACAAATGGTCAAGGGGCGATGCATAGTTCGAAGCCTTGGGTACAAATGGTCAAGGGTCGAACGCCGAGCTCCGTAGATAGCATTGTGGCCCTGGGTACAAATGATCAGGGGACAGTGCGACTCGAAGGGTCAGTCTTGGAGAGCCATGTGAGGGCTAAACATGATTGTTGAGTAAGCTCATGGAGCAGGAGTGGTTAGTCAGTTGCATAGAGAGATGCTTGAGGTTTGGCTTAGGAGAGTCATTCATTTTGCTCGCTTTTGAGCATGTTGATGTGTTTACAACTTTAAGAAGCATGTTGTTTGCGGGTGAAAAGCATGTTGTTTGCTGCTTGTTGGTTGATGGCTTCTCAGGTAGGGGTTGCTTACTAGTACTGTGGTTGTACTGACCCCCTCCCCTTCTCTCCCCCTTACTTCCAAATTATGCAGGTTATGAGGATTGTGCTGACCATGGTGATGCAGAGGAGGCATATGAGAAGGGACTATAGCTAGTAGCATTGTTCTCGCCTTTTATTTTCTTTGGATTTGGTTAGGGTAGTGGTTGCTGATTATTGTTGGACAGTTGTTGTCCCATTTGGTCTAGTTCTGAAATTGTTATTGTTGAACTCTAGGTTGTAGTTGGTTGGCTTGTTAGTTTTTATTCGTTGCTAAGGTTGTAATCCGTTGTGCTTAGATGAGTTGTTTTAGAAGTTGAGTTTTAGTTGTGAATACTCCTTTTAATTGATTCATGTTATTGCGAGGCTTGACTCGCTTGTCCTCTGGAGTTCTGTTGTGTTGTAGCATGGTGGTGTTCTTGAAAATGTTATAGAAGTGTTATTTTTGTTTTAGCAGGTGATTGAAAAAAAAAATTGGGTTAGTCCTATGTATGTTGTTATGCTGCCGAAATTTTCGGAGCACTTGGTTGGTTTTGTCATGTATTAGTAATATTGCTAGGTTGTAGTTTATAAAAACCTAGGGCGTTACAATTGGTATCAGAGCAGAGTTGTTCCTGTAGATTGACCTAGGAAATCTAGGTTGTTTGGGAGTCTAGGATAACAGTCCTCCTCGTTCTCCTCTCCTTCACTAGGTATGTTGGTCTGATTATGATATTATCATGTTGCCTGTATGTTTTATCTTATTTGTTTGCATGATATATTTTTTTTACCTTGGGTTGCTTCTTATGATTATTGATTGTCTTGATTGCCTTGCATGATTATTGTTAGCTTGCTTGTATTCTTATTGTTTGTCTTGTTTACCTTGTTGAGCACGTTACTTTCCAGTGCATCTTTATCTTATAGTAGTTAGGCTTAGGATGCTACCTATAACTGGATAGGTAGCTTGCGTTGATTGTGTGTTTATTGTTTGGTAGTAGGAGTAGGTTGCTCCCATAGTTGGCTAGATAGCTCTTGTTTTCCTTGTGATTGCTTTGTGTTATTGCTTGTTAGTAGGCTTAGGATGTTGCCATAGTTTTCTAGATAGCTTGCATGTTTTGTCATGTCGTGCATGCTATTGTTCTTAGGTCTAGGTTGTTGCCTTAGTTCGAGGTTAGTCCCTCCTATTCAAGCTTCTTAGGAGAGTTCTTTTAGCAAGTTCTTTGTTTCCCCTATTAGTAGTGAGTTTTTGCGACAGTCGAGAAAGTGACCACTCTGGCTCTCCTATCGTTCCTGAAGTTAATTCGTGTCCCGAGGTGATTTCCCCTGTTCTTCTTACGATGCCTCAAGTGGTGTTGACATTGGATGCATTGCAAGCTATGATTGACAACGCAATCCAAAACAACTTGCAGCACCTTGGTGTGAACCAAGTCCCTGCTCATAGACGGGAAGCTCAGTTCTTTCGAAGCTTCAATAAGGCAAAACCTCCATCATTTGATGGCTAGTCTGGAAGTTCAATAGCTGTCGAAGAATGGACTTGAGAGTTGGAAGCCCTATTCTAGTACCTTGGAGCTGATGCCCAGCAGCGTGTCCAAGGAGCTATCTCGTTGCTCAGAGGTCACGCATGGGATTGGTGGAATCTAGTGGGCCAGGCTGATGATCACTCTGAAGGGAATAAAAGTCCCCACGCAGCGGAAGCGCATCGATTGGACCTTACGCCGTATATTAATTAACATTAAAATACCGTTACGAAAACTCAAACAAACTTTAAACAAACTTTAAAGCTGCTGTAAAATTGGTTTAAACATGCTTAAAAATACATCTAAATTTATTTACATGCTTTTCTAAAGAAAAGAAGAAGAACCGTTACAAACCTCCGTTGTAGACTTGACCGTTCTTCGCCAACGACGCTCCACGAACGAAAACGCAGCAGCCGTCTTAGCCTCTTGATCGCTGGAATTTCCTTCTTGATAGACACAATAACCACAGAGGTTACACCGGTATGTCTCTAAGTCTAGGAAGCAAAAGACTTGTGGGAGTCTTTCTCTAAGAGGGAGGCTAGAGAGAATTCTAGGTCTTTGTCTTTCAAGAGTGTCAAGTGTCATGACCAATTAGGTCTAGTGTTCTATTTATAGAAGAGAGGCCATGAATAAAATATTTAATTAAATCAATCTTTTCCATAATTGATTCAATCTTATTCCTTAATTAATCAATCATGATCAATCAATTCCATAATTGATTAATCTTTTCCACAAATGACTAATTACTTCCATAAGTGATTAGATCATTTCCATAAATGATTAATCACTTCCTTAAGTGATTAATTATTTCCATAATTGATTAATTCCCGGTTAATGAATTCTTTAATTAATTAACCACCAATTAAATATCACATATTTAATTCCCGGCCTAGAATTAATTAATTTGCCCAAACACATTTTAGGCCTTAAATTAATTAATTCATTATTTTGAACTCTTTCAAACTTCCATAAATTTATATTTGAACTTTTCAAATATTAATTTCTCTCATAATAATATATCAATATATATTATATTTGTTTCCCTTAATAAATTGAACATTTTCAATTTACTTTTATTACTTAGTTGCCTCAAATTACTTTACGAGCTACCAGTGGGACCTAATGGACCTGCAGATCAGAAGCTCCAACGATGTGAGATTAATTGGTCAAACTCATTAACCACATTAATCAATATTCGTTAACTGTGTGTACATTCCACTATAGACTCACAGTTGCACTCTTCTCACTGCAGACATATTTTCTGTGTCCACGGATCTAGACCAATATCGACTAGTTAGTCCTTCACGAGTGTCCGTAACACCAGTTGGGTCAAATTACCATTTTACCCCTGGGTTACCTCTATTTCCTTAAGTACCAATTCTCCTCTAATGAACAACCTGTTTGTGGTCCAACCATCAAACAGAAAACCCTCTCGTGCCATTGAGAGGGTAGGGCCCTTTGTTCAAGACTTGGAGTAACCACTTAAGGGAACACTCATCTGCTTCCCTAAAGTCGGGAAGGAGTGAATTCCATCTTGTACGATTATGTTCCCAGCTCCCCATTCGGTCTTGTCTCCAAAGTGGTAGGCTTATTGAGTCGGCGTATTGGCCACTCTCACCCATACAAATCAAAGGACAATCTCTCATGAGTAGGAGTCCATAATCAACTCAGGATTAAGACTAAGTTGTCTAGGTCGTCCTAGTGAAATAGAAAACCAACTAGTTAACGGTGTTATAACCAGTGGTTACTATTTCGCGGTCCGGTCTTATGCAAACTCATTGCATATGATACCCCCACTCGCATGTCTCCTACACGAACGCGTTGGATCGTAGCGTTTGTATCAAATACAAAGTGGGCCGTATCCATAGTGTCACCAGGATAAGGCACCCAGTCTTATCCCTGTACTATAGACCCTTTAGGCTGTTTCTTGAACAATGATCCCATATGTCGCTACATATAGTTCAAGACTCATGTTACAACCTTGGATGTCTAGTTTATTGGATTAGGGTTATTATTAGGCAAAGACAAATATAAAATAACTAATAACAATTAATGGAAAAATATATCAATATTATTTCATTAATATCCGGTCAACGGTTACATTCACTATCTACGAGTTTTAGGGCATAAAACCCAACACACTCGGGTAACCCCCTATCGTGAACAAGATTCAAGGGTCTTATGCGAGATCGATTTGTCCGACTCTTCCCTAGTGCTGAAGTTGAAGATCTGGAAGCGGAGTTCTGTTGCTCGTGTAGGGTAGCATGTCTGTAGTGTAATATGAAAGAAGATTTGTGGAGTTGTCTCGTTGTGTCCTTGAACTAGTTGCCACTGAGCCAAGAAGGATCGAAAGGTTCATTAATGGCTTACGTAGGGAAATAAGAGTGTTGGTCAAGCAAGGACAACCAACTACTTACGCAGCAACTCTTACAAGCGCAATAGCGTGTGATAGCGAAATTCCCTGGATGAAGCAGTCCCAAGAGGTGGGCACTTCATCTAGTGTCAAGTAGAAGCATGAAGAGTTGGATCTTGCATCTGGTCATCAGGATCAAAGTTTTCTGCCGTTGAGGTTCCATTTTCGCGCCGTCGAGACCACCCTTTGTTCCTCCTTCCTCGTGTCGTTTCTGCCGTCATGAATAGTATTCACCTTCTCGCCATCGTCGCCAATAGTCACTCAAGTCACAGATCTCAATCTATTTTGTGTTTTCTTTTTTTATTATTATTTTTTTCTGTTTTCAATCTATTGGAATGTTTAATTGTTTTCTTTTTTTTTTTTTTGTTTTTCTTTTTTCAATTTGTTGGTTTGTTGGATTGGAAAATTCTAATGTTTAATTATTTTCTTGTTTTTTTCCTTCTGTTAAGGTATATTTGCCGGCAGAGGCCGGTGTCGTTGTCGTTGCTGTCGCAAGTCCTCTACTTCTTTGTGGAAACTGGAAAGGTATGTCTCTCTTCTCACAGATATGTTTTTTTTATTTTTTTTTTGTTTGTCTTTCTTGTTGTATAAGATATTCATTTTGTTGAATGAATAATTTCTTGAATGTTTATATTATGTGAATTTACCAACATAATGAACTAATTGAGCTTAATCAAACCCAATGTTGAATGCTAAACACTAGATGCACCTTGGATTTTGTATTGATAAGCTAGTATATTTAAATAATTAAGAAATTAAAAAAAAAAAAAGAAGAAAACAACCCGACAACCCAGCCCAACCCGAAAATAGAAGGGTTGGGTTGGGTTGGGTTGCTACCATCGTTCGGTTCATTCGGGTTGGTCCAAAAAACCCCCCAACCCAACCCAACCTGTGTATACCATCTTTCGGCTTCTCATCTCTCCCACTTGTCTCTCACAATTCTCTTAGACAAATTTTGTCGCAGCATTTTTGTGAAGGAGCAGTAGTCGCCGCCCTTTCTCCCCAGTCAACACCATTACCACCCAACACCTAGTTGTTGCTACTTCTCCTTCACACTTAGTCGCCGCTCGTCCATTGCTTACCTGTGTGCGTTGGTGGTTTCTCCTTTTATAAGTCCCCTTAGGGTTTCGGCTGCTCACCACCGGAGCGTTAATGGGCCTTTGGCCCTAGTCGGCCTCGGCAAAGGGCCGAGGCCGACCACTTGCTCGGCCTCTCCCTTAGGATGAGGCCGAGCGTCACGATTGGAGGGTCGGGTTGGGCTCCGGCCCTTCAGTCTTCTTCATCTTGGCCTTTTCTACCTTCTGGGTCGACTCACCGGGGCCCATCCTGCACAAAATATCATAGAACGATTTTTGCCCATAACATTAAGCCCCCACTCTCTATTGGAGTTCCGGGGCATTTCTCGGTCTCCAATGGAGAGTTGGAATTCAATCATTTCACCTGCAGAAGAAAACTCATTACACATGCATAACCCCTCACATTTTGCCTGTTAATTATGCAACCATTTGGTTGTCTCTTTGTGAGGCAAAAGATTTCTTTCGGTTGGTTGTTAACCAACTTTTGAACTTGGGGGTTGAGGCTCTATCCATGCTTACATCAAACATTCAAGACAAAGGACGAAGCAATTTTTTAGTTGGTTTGGAACCAACCTTGCAGCTTGGAATAGAAAATCCCGTTGGGATCTAGTTAAACGAAAAAGACAAACGGAAAAAGACAAAATGGGGGGGCTGACCGAGGGGGTCAGCCCCCTACTGCTGCGCCAGGCGCATGCCTGGCGCGACAGGCACCTGCTGCCAAAGGCAGCAGGTGCGCTCAGCCTCGGCACTTTGCCGAGGCCGAGCAGGCTAGGCCTGCCGCGGCAGGCCTAGCATGCCTTGTCCTTTCACCTTTTTTTTTTTTTTGAATTTCAAATTTGGAATCCGAGATTCCCCTCAATTTCCCTCCATTTTGGCTCTATAAATAGCCTCCTCATGCTCTTCATTCCCCTCATCAAACTCCCTTCTCAAGCTCTCTCCAAGGTAGCGACTTTTCCTCTTTTCCCTATTCATTTTGAAACGTTTTTCCTTGCCATGTCGAGTGAGGAATCTGTCCACACTGATTTCCATTCAGGGAGCGGTTCTAGCTTCTATGACGAATCTCCTTGCTCGGAGGGGGAGGAAAATGCTGAGGAAGCTGAGGATTCCGAGCCTTCGGCGCCTCCTTTAGTTACGTCATCCTCGGTGACCGAGGCCCACTTAGAGCGCCTTCGGTACGAGTATGGCGTTCCTGACGATGTGCATATGAGGGTCCCGGATCCGGATGAAAGCTTTTCCCACCCCCCCTTAGGTGAGGTAGCTTTATACAGAGCTATGTTCAAATTCGGAGTTCGCCTACCGTTTCCCCTGCTTCTCCAGCACTTCCTGACGATCACCGGGTTAGCTCCCGCACAGATTGTGCCTAACGGGTGGGCTCATCTCATCGGTTGCATCCTTCTGTGGGCATATGGCAACCCGGATGCCACTATGGACCCGGATATCTTCTTTTCTCTTCACTCTATCAGCCGCAGTCCCAACCTCGGGCACTTTTTTTACTATATTAGCGCAAAACAAGGAACTATTGTTAATACTCCCTCATCTGTGAAAAATTGGAGGAATGGGTGGTTTTTTGTTAGGGGAAATTGGTTAGAAAGAAATCCAGACGGCAGCCATTATGCTGTTTCTACATGCTTTCGCAAATATGGTGAGTATTTGCATACTTACTGCCTTGATCAATTCTTCTAACTCACCTTTCATTTCTTTCACTTGTCCAGTTCCTCGGAGGGCTCGCCGAACTGCAGAAGCCCGCCTATTAGCTGAGGTTGTGCGACGGATCCCGCTCTGCCATCGCTTTGGTCCCGACCTCGTCAATCAAGAAAACCTCGTATTTCTCAGGCTCGCTCGCCCTTTGTCCAGTAAGCTCCAATCAACATGGTGTTGTGCCTTTGGCTCTGGTCGGCCTCTGGATAGGGCCGAGGCCGACCACACGCTCGGCCTCTCCCCTTGCTTCCCTGCTAGCGCTTCTCCTTTTACTTGACTTTGCTATATCACTAACTTCATTTTTTTTATCCAGCGATGCCGCCACGCCTAATTTATGATGGGAGCCGCAAGCCCATGAAGAACAAGGGTGTGGCAAGCACCTCCCAAGCAAACATCACTGATTTAACTGAAGACGATTCTGACGCGCCCCAGGTTGCTACCCGCTCCTCCACTACGGGTCTAAGGAGGTCATCTCGCCGTCGCCCTCCGGTCGTTCCTTCTCCGATCAGGGAGGAGGGCACTTCCCTCCCCGTTTGCGTCCTTCCTGAGGATTATTCTGGGACGGGGAGCCAAGTGGACATGCTTGCTCACGACTTCCGCTGCTGGCAAGGCTTACAATCCCATAAACCTGAGGGGGAATTAGGCTATGACGACCTCGCAGAGAGCCTCCAATCTGTCCATCGCCACCTCCGCGAGGTAAGATCTTCCCCAAGCTTACGATTCAGTTACTCTTTCTCTTTTCGGACAACCTCTTACCGAGTCTTGCTTCCTCCACAGGTTTTTACCAAGGTCACTGTGTCCGCCATGAGCCTGACGAACAAAATAAACGAACTGCAGTCGAACAGCGCCCCAAGGCAGGAACTAATCCAGGCGCAGAACAGTCTTGATCGCGCCAATCGTCTTCTCGAAGAGGTGAGGGCTGACCTCGACCGTCATAAAATGGGTTGGGATCAAACCAAGGCCCAACTAGCCGAAGCTCGAGCCCATCTTGCCGATGCTAAGTACCTTGCCGAAGCATATCGGAAGACGGAGGACTACATTCTTACCAACAACCAAATGTGGGAGGACGGGGCGACCTGGGCTGTTCGGCGCATGCGAAAACATTACCCTGACATGGACCGATCCATTCTGAAGACCGAGATGGCCGCCATGATTGTTGATCCTGACTCCTATCCGGCGTCAGAAAGCTCGTCCAGCGGACGTGAAGACATGGAATTTTCCGGGGACGACCATCGTTAGGAATGTTTAAGCACTACTTCTGTCTGCTGCATGCTTTCAATCTTGCTTTGTCAAATTTCGCTCTTTTTAAATCCTGTACTTGCACTTTCCCTTCCAATTAATGAAATAGGCCATGACCTTTTTATCTTTCAACACCCTTGCCTACCTCAAATAACCTTTGGGATTACTAAGGAAAACCCCATCAGGATAAGCAAGACCATATGCATAACAAACAAGCAACTTATGCAACAATAAAGAGAGAATGGCAAAAGGGAGTGGGACAACTCTTTTCACCTTAGCAAAAGGTCATTCTTAATCCACTCCTATCCTCAGTCCCCCCTCAAAATGTGCACTTATCATGTCAAGAATTGCATCTTTTGAGGAAACAAGAATAAGCTCATACCTGGCAATTCAAAGAAATAACTCATTCCTGGCACGCGTAGTTTGCCTAGGGCGCCTCTGGGCTGGCATCATCCCCCGAGCAAAGTGAGTAACCTCACCCGGCCTCTGTTTCATCCCACGGTTGAGCATTCCCCTAGACATGCTTCCGGTCCGTCCCTGACACATGGGTGCTCGGCCTCGGCCTTGGCATGAGGCCGAGCGTTTACTTTTTACATGGCTTGTGAACCTGCGCTGCTATATCCAGCTCCGGGACGCCTGTATTGTTGGAATTTCTCGAGCCTCTCTTCAAGCATGTTGTTCATCCCAGGGGTGCGTACACTCTTCTGGGGAAAAGTGCTTGGGGAGGCCTAGGGAGTTCTCGGGCCTCTCTTTAAGCACGATGTTCATCCTAGGGGTGCGTACACTCTTCTGGGGAAAGGTGCTTGGGGAGGCCTAGGAATTTCCCGAGCCTCTCTTCAAGCATGTTGTTCATCCCAGGGGTGCGTACAATCTTCTGGGGAAAAGTGCTTGGGGAGGCCTAGGAATTTCCCGAGCCTCTCTTCAAGCACGTTGTTCATCCCAGGGTGCGTACACTCCTCTGGGGAAAAGTGCTTGGGGAGGCCTAGGGAGTCCCCGGGCCTCTCTTTAAGCACGATGTTCATCCCAGGGGTGCGTACACTCTTCTGGGGAAAGGTGCTTGGGGAGGCCTAGGAATTTCCCGAGCCTCTCTTCAAGCATGTTGTTCATCCCAGGGGTGCGTACACTCTTCTGGGGAAAAGTGCTTGGGGAGCCCTAGGGAGTCCCCGGGCCTCTCTTTAAGCACGATGTTCATCCCAGGGGTGCGTACACTCTTCTGGGGAAAGGTGCTTGGGGAGGCCTAGGAATTTCCCGAGCCTCTCTTCAAGCACGTTGTTTATCCCAGGGGTGCGTACACTCTTCTGGGGAAAGGTGCTTGGGGAGGCCGAGGAATTTCCCGAGCCTCTCTTCAAGCATACTGTTCATCACAGGGGTGTGTACACTCTTATGGGGAAAGGTGCTTGGGGAGGCCGAGGAATTTCCCGAGCCTCTCTTCAAGCATAATGTTCATCCCAGGGGTGCGTACACTCTTCTGGGGAAAGGTGCTTGGGGAGGCCTAGGAATTTCTCGAGCCTCTCATCAAGCACGATGTTCATCCCAAGGGTGCGTACACTCTTCTGGGGAAAGGTGCTTGGGGAGGCCGAGGAATTTCCCGAGCCTCTCTTCAAGCACGATGTTCATCCCAGGGGTGCGTACACTCTTCTGGGGAAAGGTGCTTGGGAAGGCCGAGGAATTTCCCGAGCCTCTCTTCAAGCATAATGTTCATCCCAGGGGTGCGTACACTCTTCTGGGGAAAGGTGCTTGGAAACTTTATGAAACGAAATCCTTTATTTCAAACTAGCAAATTGATTACAAAAAATAACGAAAGCTGAAAGTGGTCCCGGAGGACTGAAAACATAGTAAATACTAAACTAATGCTCCATTGGGAGGGGAAAACTTGCCCCTTCATCTGCTCGGCCTCGGCCATATCCCGAGGCTGGCGTTGCCTGAATCCTTCTGTCGGCGTTTTTGAGGGCCATGCAGTAGCATTCTCTGGACATTTTCTGCTCGCCATACACTGCTCCAACGCCTTCTTCTGTTGGGAACTTCAAGACTTGGTGGTAGGTTGAAGCTACAGCCTTGAGCCCGTGCAGGGTGGGTCGTCCTAAGATGGCGTTATACGCCGGGACGCAATCAACCACCAAGAAATTGATCATCCTCGTTATGGCATGCAATCCCTCTCCAAATGTTACCGGTAATTCGACACTCCCTCTCGGGCTGACTTTTTCTCCGCCGAAACCCACCAGCGGCGTAAGGCTCGGCTTTAGGTGTTCACTCCCCAGTCTCATGGCGTCGAACGCAGTAGTCGAGAGTACGTCAGCGGAACTTCCCCCATCAACGAGGATTCGGTGAACCTTTGCGTTGGCGATCGTTAGAGCGACTACCAGCGCATCATTGTGCAGGTGACGCACTCTTGTGGCCTCCTTCTCTGTAAACTCCAACTTGGGTGAGTTTTCATCAAGATGGAGTGAGTACATACCTTGCCCATCGGGCTCGTGTTGCGCCTCCCGAATGGCAGCCTTTCGCTTCCTACCTGACTCTCCTCCTGAGGGTCCCCCTAAAATGGTCTGAATCTCAAGCGGTGGGTTGGCACCACCCTTGCCCTGGTCTGCTGGTAGCGGCCTTTTGCTTCTATCGTTTCCCACGAACTCCTTGAGGTAACCTTCTCTAATCAGGGTTTCTATCTCATCTCGCAACTGGATGCACTCTCAGGTTGTGTGGCCGTGATCTCCGTGGAACATGCAATATTTGTTTCGATTTCTCCTGTCGGGATCCGATCTCAACTTCTCCGGTCGTTTCAGCAGACTTGTGTCCTGTATTGCAGCTAAGACCTGTTCAAGTGAAGCTGTCAGTGGCGTGTACCTGTCGTACCTGGATTTAGGCTCTGCTCGACTTTGCAGCTCCTTGGCTTCTAGTCGGCCTCGGCCATTGGCCGAGGAGTGCTCTGGTCGGCCTCGGCCCCTTCCCTCGGCCTGGTGCCTCTTTCCTTTGTCTTCGCGGCGTCGGTCCGACATTGATATCCCCCAACTCTCTCTTTCTTCCTGCTTAGATTTCAACAGCTCCTCGGCGCTTATATATCTCTGAGCCCGAGTCATGAACTCAACGTACGTTCGTGGCTGGCTTTCCCCAATTGAATTGAGTAGCCTTTCGTCCTGCAACCCTGAAATTACAGCAGTTAAGGCAACTCCATCATCGTAACGTTCCACCTGCAAAACCTCGTTACTAAATCTGTTAATATAATCCCTTAGGCTCTCCCGGGGCCCCTGTTTTACTGTTAACAAGTTGATTTGGGGCTTCTGTCGACTACGGGCTCCCAGGAATTGCGTGACAAACACTCGGGCCAACTCTCTGAACGAGCCTATTGACCTTCGCGGGACCTTCCCAAACCACTGTCTCGCTAAACCTGTGAGTGTGAGTGCAAAGGCTCGGCACCTTGTTGCTTCGTTTGCCCCATGGAAGTCCATCCAAGTTTGGTATGCATCTAGGTGCTGTTTCGGATCCTTTTTCCCATCGTACTGCGGGAAGTTCGGCACTCTGAATTTGTGCGGCACCTCCCCTTTCATTATCTCATCAGTGAAGACTGGCCCTTCCTGTCCAATCAAACCTTCTATATCCTCGTTCTCTGCCTTCTTTTGGGAGGTTTGGTGACTAACCTCCCCTTGTGGCCAGCCGGATACCTCTCGCTCCTTTCGACCCTGCTCGGCCTCAGACTTTGGCCGAGGCTCAAACCTGCCATTGTTTCCTATATACATACCTGGTGCCTGGGTTAGTGGAGGACTCCTGCGGACCTTCTTGCGGCTCGGCCCGGCCTCCTTCTGAACCCGGTCATCCCCGGGAGGTGGCATCCGGCTGGTCACGCTTTCTGAATCTCCCACCTCCTCGTTGGCTATGCCCTTACCCTTTTTTGGGTCTCTGCGTGGATGCTCTTCCTCATGCCCGGCAAGATCAGGCTTTTTCAGCAGAGTGAGGATTTCAGTCAAGTTCTGCCCCATCTCGTTCATCCTCCCCTTCATCTCCGCGATCTCAGTTTCTTGGGCCTGGAGCCGGATTAGAGGATTCGGCTCACCCGTGGTCAGCTGATTCTCGTTCTCCATTGTACTTATTGTTGCCTACAACGTTTGCTTGTCAACTCTTCCCCACAGACGGCGCCAACTGTTGATGGTCAAATTTTGCTTAGAGAATTGCCCCTCGCCCCACGCAACGATCAACAGTGAATTTGTAGGGATGCGGGAAGAGCGTGACCTGCAAGACAAACAAACGCTGCACACCGGCGTGGTGTAGGCCACACGCACTCCGATGCTTAAGTTAGCCTTGGGCCGAAGAACAAGGAGAGTGTATTTAGGGTTGGATTTTTGCATACCTGTGTGCGTTGGTGGTTTCTCCTTTTATAAGTCCCCTTAGGGTTTCGGCTGCTCGCCACCGGAGCGTTAATGGGCCTTTGGCCCTAGTCGGCCTCGGCAATGGGCCGAGGTCGACCACTTGCTCGGCCTCTCCCTTAGGATGAGGCCGAGCGTCACGACTGGAGGGTCGGGTTGGGCTCCGGCCCTTCAGTCTTCTTCATCTTGGCCTTTTCTACCTTCTGGGCCGACTCACCGGGGCCCATCCTGCACAAAATATCACAGAACGATTTCTGCCCATAACAAGTGAAAACAATAGCCTTTAGGAACAAGACCCTCGTGACTTGTAACATCCAAATTCAAGAAAAAAAAAACCATTTACTTCTGTTTGGAGGGAGAGAAAATTTCAATTAGTGGACAATTTCAGGTAATTAAGTGATAGTACAAAGAAAAATATAAGCCAGAACAAGTTGGGTTGGCAACCATCTCACTGCTATGGTGGATCCCATTGGTCTTTTCCTTTCCTTTCACTCCAAATAAACTGGTTTGGAAATCTAGTAAACACAACATCCACATGATTTGACAAATCGATAATCAACACAACAAATCAGACTACTAGATAATAACTAAACATAATATTGTACAACTTCACAAGCATACCCGAACAACTATATGATCAAAGCATATAGCAGGCATGACAAGATTGATCCATTGTTGGCTTGTTTGGATAACAAAACACCCATCTAACCGTTGCTTCCATCACTTTCTAACACATTAAAACTTATTTCATCTCTAACAATTTTTGCTCGTGTTTTTTCAAGTCAACCAGTCAAAGCTATCCATCCAACTTTTGATGAGGAAAAAGCGGTGATTTTGACATATGGGAAATGAATTTATTGAGCTTTAAGTTAAAAAGATAAGGCCTTTTGAGAATGGTTATGTTGAAAAGGACCATTAGTGGGCAAATTTTATTGCAGAAATATTGTTTATGGATGAATGACAACAATTACTGAGACAAAATTAGGAACTTGCGATTGGTCCATAGAGAATATGCCAAATTTGTCACGGAAGGAGCAAGTTACTGTAGAAAAAAAAAAGAATTTGACATGTTTGAATGCTAACACACTTGCCACACAAGAATATGTCACATAGCAGTTGCGACCATCATATGGAGAATAAGGGTTCGCTTTCTCATAGCCGTTTCGGGAACAACTGTTCTGGTAATTCCAACGGAGAACGGAGTTTGAAGCGGAGAAAGGTAAACAATTTAATAGAGAAACAACACACATATATACTAGTTTTCAAATTCTATAGAAGTTGAGGACGTTTGATGCTTTTTGATTACAAACCTAGATACTCGAGTAGAAAAAGGTCACCGATCAACTCATCGAGGTCGCTTGCGCACAGAAGGACCATCTTTCACCTTTTCCGTCCTTCCGCAACTACGCCCGCGGCGGTATGCATACTATTATGCTGTATTATTAAAATTTCGAGATCTAATATAATGCAGACGTTCATAGAAAAAATAAAGTGCTTAGAGGGAATAGGTTCAATCCATGGTGGCCACCTACCTAGGATATTTAATATCCTACGAGTTTCCTTGACAACCAAATGTAGTAGGATCAGACGGTTGTCCCGTGAGATTAGTCGAGGTGTGCGTAAGCTGGCCCGGACACTCATGGATATCAAAAAAAATATATATATAATGGAAACGTTCACGGCAAATATTTACTCTTTTTATATGTGTTTCGGTTCTTGGGTTAGTTAGCCCATGAACCGACATCTCATAATAAATGGATTGGTCTTGGTTCCTTCCGCCATCCTATCCCATGAATTATTAGGATTCGTTTTGAATAGAATATTATGTATACACGGGTCCCTCATTTCCATCGCCTCTTGACTAATGGTTAGGTCTTACTTTTACAATAGAGCCCTTAATAAAATTTGTTCTTGAGTCAATCTTCTCAGATTTTATTGTCTCGAAGCTCTTGGCTTTTTTGTTCTATAAATAGATTCAATTATGAATCCATCAGTCTTAATGCTTTATTACACTATCTTTTATGAGATGACCCATATACCTTACCCATTACATAATGGAATCATATATCATTCATATTCTTTTTCTTTCTTTATTTCACCCTTCCATTTATCTGCATACTTTTATTGCTTCACAACTCATGATCGGATTGTTTTTTTATGCAAAAATAAATAAATAAATAAATAAAATTAGTTGCTACAATGATATGACCAATATAGCATATCTTGCTTGGTTGGTTTTTTAGATCTAGATAATGCAAAGCGATAAGTTGGTTCTTAGTTTTATAATTATTAGTTCAGATTATGTATGAGTTGATCCTTCTTTTTGGTTTTAATCCTAACCTAACCACCCCGCTTTTGGAGATGACAGAGACTTTACTCGACGTCTTAGCTTGACCCATCCATAGTCTGCCAATCTAATCCCAACGACTTTAATCCTGACAAGCTCGTCTCAGACGAGATCTTATCTTTTGTTTGTTACACAACACTGAATGTACTGTTCCTTTGTTCTTCTGGCTAAAACTATACCAAAAAATTTGAAATGAGATTCCTTCTAGGTTGACTTTCGCTTGAGCAACTATTGAACTCAACTGAGCTATAAGTTGGAGACCATCGAGATATGGGTATAACACATGTTGCTATGAGAGGAAATTTAGGCTCACCATCCGTCTGCATAGTGCCGACCCCAACCTGGGAGACAAGGATCCTAAACTAAGTCTCAAACACGCCCATCCCGTAAAGTAATCTACAGTGCTGGCCTTATCTTTTGTCGCTAGCTTCTACCACATGAATAATGGAAGATGGTTCCACGCAGTACAAGGCATCCCTTCTTGCTACTCTAGGCTCGCTTCGCTTCTTCAAGCTCCACCCCTTATTGAAAACTAGAGTGCTAACGTGCCAACTATTATTTAGTAAAGCGCTTTCGACACGTACCTTTTTTGTCTGGGTGAAGGTGGCATGGCTCGCTTAACTGGATAACACGAAACAAAAAGGTTTTTCATAAAGGTAACTTGTTTACGCCTTTTGAAAACCTTACTCTTACTACTAATAATAATGAAGGCGCTTCTTTCTTCAAATATCCTACAAAAAAGTTGGGGTTGAAAAGCTTTGAGTTTAGGGGTGCGTAGGTGATCAGACGAGTTTGTCGAATTCTCGTAACTAAATAAAATTTATAAACTCCGAACACTAAACTACCTGCAGTAGTAGTGGTCGGGTCATCCACATGGAGTGGCGGTTGGTAATTATTTTCTAGTTATTTTGAGCTAGAAAGCAATAAACGAGGGTGTTTTGCATGGAGGGATTACGAAAAAAAAGTAAATTGCAGGAAATCAAAAGACGGGAATGTAAATTGCATGAAACATAAAAATTCAAGAAAACTAATCTAACGAAGCGACACCGATTAGGGAGATTTTGGGGTTGATTGGTTAGTTTGATCATCGAATTGCTTCCAATTAAAGCCTAAATTCATTCCTAATTACCCAATCGATCTAACCTGAATTCAGGAAAGGCCCTATGCCCACCTAAGATAGCTAATCCAATCATACATAGTCCATCAAATTAACACCTAATTGATTAATTAATTAATTTAATTAACCCATCAAATTACTCAATTAACCAATTGCACTAAGTCTAGTGGACTGATTAGGGCGTTGGAAACAATTAGGCCTAAATTATTTCTAACGCTATTTTGGATCCTAAACCTATCGTGCAAACTACAAAGTCAGAGAACTGCTATTGGGATCAGTGCCCATGAACTAGTCTATGTACTACGAATCTAGCAATTTATAAACATGCAAGCTGCGAGTTAGGGCGTCAATCTAACCTATTGTTCATGCTCATAATACAAACTGAATCCAAAATATAATTGGAAAGAAATTGAATAACATTTAGAACAAGTCTCACAAAACTAAATCATTCAAACACCCAAAAATCACCTAATCGGCTTCAACGGGTTTAGTCGGCGGTTAAACCGACTAAATCCCGCTACAAGGTACAATGAAATACGAAAAATACAATCTAAATTAACTCAGAAACATACAAAGTTTTGGAATGAAAAATACAGAGAGCAAGAGGGAAAGAAACCAGAAACTAAACTTAAAAACTGACCTAAACTTCCTTACGACGCTAATTAAAACGAGGGTTTATATACTTAATATTGACACTACACCTTATGTCGCGAGAATGAAAGTCGGGCCAACGTCAAGGTGTAGCGAGAATGAAAATCGGGCCAGTGTCTCGACGCTATTCAGCATGCTTTTGTTCTTTTGCTTTGGTTTTTCCTTTGCTTGCGAGTTGGGACTCGAACCTTTGACTCCTTGGCACCATTCCTCGGGCTCGCCACGATCCGCTCAGGTCTTCTCACTTCCTCGTTATCCGTGGACTTCGAGTTAGCTCGAAAACGCTCTAAATCGCCCGATTCAGCACCAATTTGTGTGATCCGCTCCCAGTGCCTACAATGCACAAATTACCTACAAAATAGCTAAATAAACAGTAGAATCAACTCTAACAAGCTTAAATTAAAGACAATAAAATAGCATTATTTAGGTGCTATCAGTAGGTTTGGAACCCTATACAAAGGGCTTTTCCTCTATCTTACTCCTATTCATTCCTATTTTTTCTTGCTACTTTTTGATAGCATAATTTTGTACCTAAGGGAAAGACTCTTTTGCGCTATTCAAATGGCGAAGAGAGGCGGCTTGACAAAGAAGGAATGGGAAATCGTCAAATAGCGCCAGTGATTATCTGAGCCAGTTTGGATTTCCAATGCCTCGGGAAACAGGTCGATCTCGATGACAACACCTTTTTCCTCTCTTCCTTACTAGGGAATCTTCTCATATGGCCTTCACCTCCCGTTCGGCTTCGAAATCGAACCCAACCTCCTTCTGATCCATTCATTTCTGTAAGCAGGCTAAGCCCCCTTCTATTGCACAAGCTAAAAAAGCGATAAACAAAGTACTAAAGTGGTTGCGGGAATGATTCGTTTTGGTTAACAATGTGGAAACAAAGCTCTTTTATTGCGAAATTAGACTTGCTATTAACGTCAACTTATTTGTCAGTCGCGTCAAGTCAGCCGCTCAATTGAAAGCTATGAAACAAGTCTGCCGTGATTCAAAACTGGAATTGGCACAATATCGCAAAGTGGCCGCTCCTTAGCTATAACGTTCCAGAGTCATGCAGAACTGACACTAACCGTTCGAACATTACTTTACTATTAATTAATTGGACCTTCAAGGAACGAATAGAGTACATAAACATCCCATCAAACTCTCATAAACATCCCAGAACCATCTAAATTTAATACTGACAGGTTGATTCGTTGTTTGTTTAAAAAAAATAGGGTAAAATACTCTTTTGGTCCCTCATGTTTCAGGGTCATTTCCAATAGGTCTCTAGGTTTGAAAATTGAATAATCAAGTCCGTACTATTTCGAAAATAGTTCTATTGAGTCCCTCCACCGTTAATTTTTTTAACGGTGCTGACGTGGCAGGTTAAAAATATTAAAATATTAATTTTTAAATTAAAATAATAAATAATTAATAATTAAATAATAAATAATTAAAAATAATTAAAAATTAAAAAAATCTTCTCTTCTCTCTCCCCTATTCACGAACTCCCTCTCTCTTTTCTGGTTTTCTTCCCCTCTCTCCTCTTCTCTATCTCTCTTCTCTCGCCCCCACCCTTCCCCTTCTCGCCGGCAATAGCTCCTGCACGCCGCCCAACTCCTCCGCAAATCCACCTACGCCGGAAAAAATTGCTCAAGAGGAACAAGAAATTGATGATCGCCAAACAGCAGGGGAGGCTTCTGCTCACCAATGGAAGTTCGTCGGCGCCGGCGAGTCTCTAGTCGAGAATCGAGAGCTTTTCTGGCCCGATCGTCTACGATCTTCGGAGAGAGGAGAAGAAGTACGATGAGGAGGAGGATGGCGGTGGACGGGGATTATTTCAGAGTTTCTCGAAAACCCAGAAAACAATTTTTGTGTTCATGCTGGAATGGGTCCTCTTTTCCATACCAAAACTGCATTTGGAAGACACCCTCTTCCAATAACTTCCATTTGAAGTCAATGGAGTCTTCGCCACTGTTCGCCATCAGAGGAGAAGCTGAAGATGGCTTTCTATCCGTATTGTGTTTTGATTTCTTTTGTTTTGAACTTTTAGAATCAATTTGGATCATGTTTCGTTGATGTGTTTGGAAGAGATTTGATTCTATTTGCTGATTGTTGTGCGATTTCTGGGTTTTCATTGAGGGATAACTTGATGGATCGAAATGTTACCTCTATTGTAGTTTAAAATGGAAGTTGTTTGCTAAAAGAAAAGAGGCCTCTCTCTGTCTCTCTCTCTTTTTACCTTTTCCTTTGATTTTTGGAAGCTGAAGCTACTTGGGATTCTGGGAAGAACCTTATCTAAATAAAATGGTGTTTGCAGAAAGAAAAAGAAGCCCATCTCTCTCTATCTATCTCCCCTTTTTCCTTGATTTTTGAATGCGGCAGCCATTTGGGAATTGGAAGAATCTTATCAAAATGTAAGTAATTTGCAAAAGGAAAAGAAGCCTCTCTCTCTTTGATCTTTGCCGCCGTAGGTGGATTTGCGGAGGAGATTGGGCGGCGGCGGTGGCTATCGCCGGCGAGAAGGGAGGGGGAAAGGAGGGAGAAAGAAAGGGAAAGAAAGAAAGGGAGGATTCGGTGGTGGGGGAGGATGGAGAAGCTGTCGTCGCGTCCATAGTCGGCGAGGGAAAGGAGGGGAAAGAAAGGGGTTCGGGTGAGTGGGTGGGTGAGGGAGAGAGAAACTAGAAAGAGTATTTTTTTAAAAAAAAAAAATTATTATTATTATTTTAATATATTATTATTTTAATTCAAAAATTAATATTTTAATAATTTAAAATATGCCACGTCAGCACCGTTACCACCACGTCATCACCGTTAAAAAAATTAACGGTCCAGGGACTCAATAGAAGCATTTTTTAAACAATGGGGACTTAATTGTTCAATTTTCAAACGTAGGGACCTATTGGAAACAACCCTAAAACATAAGGGACCAAAAGGGTATTTTACCCAAAAAAAAAAATAAAAAGAGAAAGAGAGAGAAAAAAAGAAACTCACCTTATTGTTAGATTAGCCTGACAAAACACCATGCTCATAATTTACGAGGGAAAACTTACCTCATTCTTTCACGCTTTGGATATTTTTGATGTACAGAAAATGCACTTCTTAAGAGAATGACAAATCATACCTTGCATTTATTTATTTTACAAATCACAATTCTGAATTATAAATGCTTTCATACACCGATGTAGTTTGTGGAATTTAGAAGCGATATGTTTCTGTAACGAAATCAACACATATGGCTTATTACATGTGTGTACAGCTACATGAGAACTAATTGATTGAAAGGTGTGATCGAACAACTTACAAAGCAGTAGATAGTTTTAAAAATTTTCAAAATATAGAGGTCGGATTAAAGTAGTAGTAAAATCACAAGTGTGTATGATCATTGGTCGGACGAGTTGGTCGAATCCTTGTAATCAAATAAAATTTATAAACTCCGACTCTATGTTACTTTGCAGTAGGTAGTGGTCGGGTCGTCCACAGGGAAAGGGTGATCTTAATTAATTTTTGGGATTTTCGCTAAACACACACAATGGGGGTAAAATTGGGGGGTTTGGTTTGTCACTAACCGAAATAAAATAAAAACAGGGAAAGTAAAATTTTCCAGAAAATGGTAAATAATAACATGCAAAGAAATCAAGCAGAAGTAAAAATCGAATGAAATCAATAGAAAGACAGGACTTTCGGATTGGTCATTTCTTGAATTAATTAGGTACGGTGAATCATTGTTTGTTCTATTATTATTATTTTTTTTTTTGATAAAAAACCGGGCTTTCATTGAGAAAAAATGAAAGAATACAAGGGCATCCAAAAAAAACCAAGCCCCAAACAAAGGAAACCAACTATAGAAAGGGTTTCCAGTCAACCAAAATAATGCCTAGCGTATAATTACAAAAAGCCTTAGAAACAGAGGCCCATAAAGAGACAAAAAATTTAATATTATCCCAAACCTCACAAGGATGTCTCTTGGTCCCTCTATAGATTCTATTGTTCCTCTCCCCCCACAAACCCCACAAAATGGTGCAAACACCAGCGTGCCATAAAAATCTTCCTTTCTCTCAGAAAGGCGGATGAAGGAGGAACTCCTTGATCATCTCCCTACAACGACGTTGACCCACCGTCTGATACCCAAAGACCTCAAAGAAGCGACTCCAGACAAAGCGGGCAAACTCAAAGCCCCACAACATGTGATCAAGATCTTCCTTCGCCTTTCGGCAAAGAATGCAACAAAAAGGGCCAACCACGGGGGTCATCACTCTTGAAAGCCTCTCAAAAGTGTTAACACGACCCAAGATGACCTGCCAAACAAAGAACAAAATTTCCTTTGGAACTTTAACCTTCCACAGACACGAAAAGACAGACTCTCTACTCGAGGAGGGATTTAATAAAGATTGAAAGAACGAGCTACAAGAAAAGCCCCCAGAGGGGTTGGGACTCCACAAGCAAATATCCCTCCTACTCGGTCTCAGACTAACCCCCTCTAGTAGAGAGAGAAGGGCCAGGATGTTCGTGGTTTCTCTATCAGATAACGAACAAAGAAAGCCAAAGGAAAACGAAGGTGAACTCCCCGCAGAGCCAAGGATGGCATCCACTGTGCGATTTTTCATGGAAGATAAAAGATATAAGCGTGGGAACAAGGAGCAGAGGGGACGATCCCCTACCCACGTGTCCTCCCAGAAGTAGGTGTCCCTCCCATCACCCACAATGCAATGGACTAAGGAAGAAAAAGCGAGGAGCTCCAAAGAAATGTCTTTCCAGGGATTTCGGAAGGTGCCTTTGATCCCACCCGATAGCCACTTGAAGGGATGTTGACCGTATTACTCACAATGACCCTAACCCAAAGAGAATCGGATTTAAGGTGAAATCGCCAAAGCCACTTAGCAAGTAAGGTTCTGTTACGAGTTCTCAAGTTACCCAAATCTAAACCCACCATGCTCACAGGTTTTCCAATAGTCTCCCTACTCACCAGGTGAGCCCCTTTTCCCTCTTCCACCCCTTCCCAAAGAAAGTCCCTCATGAGCTTCTCCAAAGTACTATAAATCGAAATAGGGGCTCTGAAGAGAGATAAGAAGTAGGTAGGAATGTCGCTAAGAACCGAGCGGATAAGAGTCACCCTCCCCCCTTTTGAAAAGAAGCTTCTTTTCTAGGAAGCAATTTTTTTTCTGACCTTCTCAATAACTGGGTTCCAAAAAGGTAAAGATTTAGGATTGTGACCTAGAGGAAGCCCTAAGTAAGAAGAAGGGAAGGCTCCAACCTTGCACCCGACCAAGGAAGCCCATCTACTAAATTTACCCTCCTCACAGTTCAAGCCCAGAATTAGGCATTTGTCCCTGTTAATTTTAAGCCCGGACGAAGCCTAAAAAAATCTCAAAATATGGTTAAGGATGAGAAAAGAGTCCTCATTATCAGAGCAGAAGAAAATGGTATCATCAGCAAATTGAAGATGAGAGAGGGCCACCTTCCCCTTCCCCACCTCGAAGACCTGAAAGATACTACCATCTAAACTTCTAGAGACCATCCTACTAAGGGAATCCACAATCAGGAGAAAGAGGACAGGGGAAAGGGGGTCGCCTTGCCTTAGGCCTCTCGTGGCTCTTATCTTCCCACTAGGCTTACCATCGATGAGAATGGAGTATTGGACCGACCTAACACAACTCCATATCCAAGACCTCCATTTATAACCAAAGCCTTTAACCTCGAGAACCTTATCCAGGAAGCCCAAGTCCACATGGTCATAAGCCTTCTCGAAATCAATTTTGAAAATAATGCCTTCTTGACCCCTACCACGACAATCCTCTATGGCCTCATTCGCAATTAAGGCTTGGTCCAGGATTTGTCTACCCTTAACAAAAGCCCCTTGGGCCTCCGAGATCGTGGATGGGAGAACCTTCTTGAGCATGTTTGCTAACACCTTGGCTATAATCTTGTAAGTGCTTGTAATCAAATTGATTGGCCTGAAGTCCTTGATCTTATTAGCCCTTTCCTTCTTTGGGATGAGGCACACAAAGGTTTCATTCAAGGTGGAATCCAAGATGCCCCTCTCAAAGAATTCTTTGAACACTCTCCAAATCCCCCTTTGATGGAGCCGAAAAGTATGAATAACCTCAGAATTATATTATGCTTTAAACCAAAGGCCATGAGCCTTTAAATAGGCTTTACAAGAGGCAGTTATAGCCTAACAAACTAACTAATCAAGAAGGCACATGCTAAACACATGGCTGAAAAGATAACTACTAACAAATGACTTAAAAGCCCATGATCGACTACATCAACTTTCCCCACCCAAAAAAAAAGAACTCGACCTCGAGTTATATAGCTAACATAAACTCATCTGGTGGGTTGTAAGGAGAGATATCAGCCACATTGAATGTAGGACTGACGTTGTAAGTGGCTGGAAGTTGGACACGATAGGCATTTTCACCAAACTTCTCCAAAATAGGGACTGGGCCGAACTTCTTTTCTTTAAGCTTGTTGTACGTGCTTGCTGGAAATCGATTTTTCCGCAAGTGAACCATCACCAAGTCGCCAATAGCAAACTCCTTGAATCTTCTTTTTTTGTCAGCAGCCTCCTTGTATTTTGCGGTCTGTTCTTCTATATGTTTGTGAACTTGGTTGTGTAGGTCTCGAATCCGATTTGCCATCTCTTCTGCTTCAAGGCTAAGATCAACAGAAGAAGGAATATGAGTTAAATCCATTGTTAGTCGTGGAAGTTTGGTATAAACAATCTCAAATGGTGACTTCCCTGTTGTCCGGTTCTTCATATGGTTGTAGGCGAATTCGACTTGTGCTAAGGTCATATCCCATTGCTTTGGTTTGTCACCACTCAAGCATCTAATCAAATTTCCTAAAGTTCTATTTGTCACCTTCGTTTGTCCATCAGTTTGAGGGTGGCTTGTTGTACTGTATTTGAGAGTAGTGTCAAATTTTTTCCACAAGGTTTTCCAAAATGTTGGGATTGGTGTCCTAAAACTCGTAGATAGTGAATGTTAAACGAATTATATACTTATTCGATAAAGGCGTTATTGAGATTAATTCAGTAAAGTTATTACTGAATAAAGTAAATTGCACATATAATAACCCAAATCAAATAAACTAAGATCCATGGCTATAGGATGAACACTTGAGCTTTATGTAGAGACATAAAAGTGGATCAAGCTTGAGTAATAGCCAAAACGGTCTATAGTATAGGGATAGGGTTGGGTACCTTATTCTGGAGACACTATGAGACGCGACCCACTTTATAGATGGTATAGACAATGTGATCCTAAATCGTCCATGTAGAGACATGCGAGTGGGGGCGTCCTATGCAATGAGTTTGCATAAGACCATGACCAAGAAATAAGTCGCTCTCGCTTTATAACACCGTTTACTGACGAGACTGACTATTTCATGTGATGACCTAGGTAACTCGATCTTAATCTTGAGCTAACTATGAACTCCTGTTTATTCAGACTTATCCTTAGATCTGCATAGGTGAGAGTGGCTCAGTATCGCCGACTCAATAAGCCTCCCATTTCAGGGATAGGAACGAGTAGATAGCTGGGGACATAATCGTGCAAGAAGGAATTCACTCCTACCTGAATTAGGGATAGTAGAGAGGTTGTTCCCTTAAGTGCTGACTCCGGGGCTTGAACAAAGGGATCCCGCCCTCTCATTGGCCCGAGAGGGACTCGGTTTATTGGTTGGACCATAAACCAATTGTTCATTAGAGGATCAGTGAGACTTAAGGAACTAGAAGTACTATAGGGGTAAAACGGGCTTTTGACCTAGCTATAGCTACGAACAACCTGTGAAGGACCGACTTACTAATCATGGTTAAATCAAGTGGACAAAAAAATATGTCTATAGTGAGGGGAGTGCAACTATCGGGCTATAGTGGAGTGTCCCGGTAGTTAATGAATGTTGGCTAGCTTGGATAATGAGATTAGTCGGTTAGCCTCGAATCGTTGGAGCCCATGATCTATAGGTCCATTAGGTCCCCCTACTAACTCATATCAGAACAAAGCCTAGAACAAAAAGATAGGAAGCTTTGAATCGTTCAAAATCGGGAAAATGGGTATTATCGTAAATTGTGTTTGACACGATAATTTAATTATGAATTAAATTAGAAAATGAGAGATGGAGTATTTAAAAGTGTTTTGAATACCATATATATGTATTAGGAATCATATATAATTCATGGCACTAGGTGATAAAGATTAATTGGATTAATCATGTAAAAATTACTTGGAATTGTACAAATTAATTGCCTAGAAATCAATTTCAATTTTGAATTGAAATAGGAATGAATTGCAAGCTGAAAATTGAGAATTTAGATTCAATTTTAAGTGGATTTAGTGGTATTCCCACTCTTGCATGTTGATGCATAGTGGAAAACAACACAACCATGCACTAGTTGCATGTGTTGTGAATTAAACACCTAGAATCCACTTTGAGTTGCAATTTCACCATGTGTCTAGTGTCATGAGGATTCTCTTTGCATGGAAGATGTCTATATAAGGAGTATGAATTAGATTCAAAAGAAGTAGAGCCATTTTCCATATTGTTATGCTGCTGGATTTTGGTCTCAAACTCACTCATCTCCATATATCTCTCTAGTGCTTGAACCTTCAAGCATTCCCTTCCCATCCCCTATCTCTATAGACTCCCACAAGTCGTTCTTGGCCTGGAGAATAGTAGGGAAGACACTAGAGGTGGTCCACACACCGTTCGTGATCAAAGGAATCAAAGGGAGTTGTTGAATCGGTCTCCAAAAGGTTGGTAAAAATTCTGCTCTCTCCTTACGATATTTGGACAACATGTTTTCATTTTCTAAAATTGATGTAGTTAAGTGCCTCTGATCCTAAAATTGCTTCCGCATGTGTTATATGAACACCTTCACAAAAGTGGCTAAAAAATTTGACATCTCTGTCCGAGACTATAGATTTTGGGATTCCATGCAGCCAGACAACCTCTCGGAAGAATAAGTTCACAATATAAATTGCATTCGAAGTTTTTTTGCAAGCAAGAAAGTGTGCCATTTTGCTATACCGATCAACCACCACCAAAACTGAGTCAAAGCCTCGTTGTGTTCGAGGGAGGCCTAGTATGAAATCCATTGATAGGTCTTCCCAAATATTTTCTGGTATAGGCAAAGGTGAATGTAAACCTATATTTTGTGTTGTTCCTTTGCAAGTTTGGAAAATATAACACCTTGACACATAGTTTTGGACATTTTTTTTAAGTTGTGGCCAGTAGTATCTCTGTTCCAACAGATTTAAAGTTTTATCCATGCCCAAGTGTCCTGCCAAGCCTACTGCGTGTGCCTCACGGATTAGAGCTTCCCTTAGGGATGAAAAAGGTATACATAATAAGTCCCCTTTAAAAAAGAACCCGTCAACCAAATGGAAGTCTCCAACCGGTTTGTGTTCATTGCAATTGTTCCAGATTGAACCAAAATCTTTGTCACCGGAGTATTCATCTGGTAGGCTGTTGAATGCTATAATTTTCCCCGTAAGGATGGTTAGAAGATTTGTTTTACGGCTTAGGGCATCTGCCACTTTGTTAGTAGAACCCGATGTATGTTTAATAACAAAGTCAAAGCATTGTAAAAAAGATAACCATCTAGCATGCATTCTACTAATTGTTTTTTGAGAATGCAGAAATTTTAGGGAAAAATGATCTGTGAATAGGAGGAATTCTTTGCTTAACAAGTAGTGCTCCCATTGTTTTAGAGCTCTAACTAAAGCATATAACTCTTGTTCATAAGTTGACCATTTTTGTCCTGATGGACTTAATTTTTCACTAAAAAATTCAGTAAGATGGTTATTTTGAGATAAAACCGCTCCAATTCCTATTCCCGAAGCATCAACAGCTACCTCAAAAGGGAGTTCAAAATTGGGGAGTGCTAGAACAGGGCTGGTTACTAATTTTTCTTTAATTGTAGTGAAGCTTTGATTTTGGTTTTGTCCCCATAAGAATTGGTCTTTCTTTAAGCAGTTAGTCAAAGGAGCCACAATTGTATTAAAGTTCTTGATGAATTTGCGGTAAAATGAAGCTAAACCAAGAAAGCTTTGGATTTCTTTGATTGTTTTTGGTACACTCCACTCTTGAATGGCCTTAATCTTAAGAGGATCCATTTTTAATTTACTGTGTCCGATAATATAGCCTAAGAATGATATCTTAGTAGCGGCAAATAGGCACATTTTTAAGTTAATCACCAAAGCATGCTGCTGTAACGTAGAAAAAATAATTCTGATGTGGTCTTATATGTTTTAAAAATCCTTGGCTATATATAAGGATATCATCAAAATAGACTACCACAAATTTATTAATAAAAGGGAGAAGTACCTGGTTCATTAGTCTCATGAAGGTGCTAGGAGCATTAGAGAGTCCAAATGGCATGACTATCCATTCAAATAACCCTTCGTTTGTTTTGAAAGCGGTGTTCCATTCATCTCCCGACTTGATTCTAATATGATGATATCCACTTTTAAGATCAAGTTTTGAAAATATATTTGCCCCACCTAGCTGATTCAGTAAGTCACTTATTCTTGGTATGGGAAATCGGTACTTGATAGTAATCTTGTTAATAGCTCGGCTATCCACACACATGCGCCATGAACCATCCTTTTTAGGAGTTAAAAGTGCTGGAACTGCATAGGGACTAAGGCTTGGTTGAATAAGCCTTTTATCTAATAATTCTTGCACTTGATCATGAAGGATTTTGTATTCCCGAGGACTCATTCTGTAATGTGGTAAATTAGGTAAGGTGGCGCCTGGAAAAAATTAGGTAAGGTCTCAGGTTTACAACTTACCTCCCCCTTATGAAATTTCGTCCTCGAAATTTAGAAGTCCTTAGGTGAAGAGAGTCGGGTAACTCCTCCTCATTTGATCTTCTGACTCCTTGGTTGCCTCCTCTACTCCATGATGTCTCCAAAGAATCTTCACGAGTGGGATCGTTTTGTTCCTCAAAACTTTCTCCTTTCTGTCGAGGATCTGAACCACTTCCTCTTTATAACTCAAGTCTCCCTTCAGCTCAATCAGTTGCACTTGCAACACATGTGATGGATCTGTAATATATTTTCTCAACATGGACACATGAAAAACATCATGTATTCGAGCGAGTTCCACTGGCAACTCAAGTCTATAGGCTGCTGGTCCAACTCGTTCAATTATCTGGTAAGGACCAATATATCTAGGACTCAACTTACCTTTCCTCCCAAAGCGAAGAACACCTCTCCACGGAAATAACTTCAAGAAAACTTGATCTCCAACCTGGAATTCTAAGTCTCTTCGTCGCTTATCTGCATAGAATTCTAAGTCTCTTCCTAGTCTCATTTATGAAGTTCCCTAGCATTTCTTCCAAAGGGTTTTTTCTTCTCTTGAATTATTTCCTCAAGTTTAGGCTCTATTTTTACTTCAACTTTAGGTAAATCTGGAATTTCTGATCCTGTGAGCTTGTTTAGAGCCTTGGTTAGAGCTTCGACTTGCAACCTTAAAGCACTCACCTCATCATTCTCACATGGTTTCGCCTTGGCCTTGGGCTCTAGTTGCTCAGACTGCCATTGGTAACTTGTCAAGGCCAACTCTTCTACTAGGGTTCGAGCATCCTTGACAGTTTTAGCTAAGAAGTTTCCTCCAGCTGCCGTGTCAAGAATTGTCTTAAAATCCCTATTTAACCCATTATAGAAAAATTGTATCTGGAGCCAGTCAGAGTATCCATGTTGTGGGCATTTCCTTAACATGTCCTTATATCTTTCCCAAGCCTCATACAATTGATCTTCCTCTAATTGTTTAAAAATTCCAATTTCAGTCCTAAGCTTGGTAATCTTAGCTAATGGGAAAATGTTTGTAAGGAAAGCTTTAACTAAATCATTCCAACTAAGGATGCTATTTGAGGTTAACGAGTCTAACCAATCTCTAGCCCTTTCTTGTAAAGAAAATGGAAATAACTGTAAACGAATAGCATCAGGGCTAACTCCTCCTATCTTTATCGTTCCACAGATATCCAAAAATAATCTCAGGTGATTGTGTGGATCCTCTGATGGATAGCCTTTGAAAGCATTTTCTCTCACCATTTGAATGAGACTAGCTTTAAGCTCAAAATTATCGGCAACAATTGGCTCGTAAGCTATTCCAGAGTAATTCAATGGAAATTCAGGCAAGAAATAGTCTCGGATCGCTTTGTCCTCTTGACCTGCCATGATTAAAACTCAAAGAAACACTTTATCCACCTTATGACTCCACAAAATATGCCATCGAAAAATGCAAAAAATAAAAATTCTAAATTAAAATCAAACACTTAATTCTCAATATTAATGGAAAAATAACAATTTCCCCGGCAACAGTGCCAAAAACTTGTTGCACTTTTTTGCAAGCGTACGGTTGCCCAAGTAATATTAAAACGGAAAGTATTCTGAGTATCGAATCTTCAGGGAAATTGAATTAAGTCCATTAATTAACAAGAACCATCATGTTTAATTTTATTTAGAAGCTCAACTTTTAAGAAATAAAGAACAAGCAAGAAACTAAAGAAATCATGCAATTAAAAGGAAATATCCTATTAAGGGGACTTGACCTAGGGTGTTATCTAGCTTTTTGGATTTGTAACTCAATAAATTAGATGAATGTAATTACTAATCTTCAATTCCATAAGTCTAGAAGTAATTTTAAGTGGATTTCTCTTTCAAGTTCTTCTGCATCTCATACTAACATAACTAATTCATGTATCCATTTCCTTAGTTAATCATAGTATGACATTAAACAACTTCATTATCAATTTCCAACAATTCTTTTTCACTCTCGTGTTCCAAGCAATTGTTAGCCATGCAATTTGATTCTAATCTAAATTCTCTCTGTCGAGCATCAATTTAGACCAACACATCAATTAATCCGTGATCAAGAGATTAAAAGCATTAAGCACAAATTGCATAGATGAAATATGAAGAAATTCATTACATAACCCAAGTAATTGTGCTACAATATCCAATTAGCTAGAATAACGATCCTAGGTCTCAAGATCTACTCACAATTGGAAATAATTTTGCCCAAGTGATCTTGACTCATAGGCCTAACTCAAACTACAATAATGAATTACAAAGAAGTAAGGAAGAAATAACCGATAAGTTGATCCCAAGCTCCCGTCACCATCATCTCGATTCTCGAGCCTTGGAATCTCGCTCAATTCCACCTTTTTTCTCACAATTCTTCTCACTTTTCTCTCTTTTGAGCTAGGGGAGAACTCCCGAAAATGGGATGATTACAACCAACGGGAAGGGGCCTTTTTATAGGAGCAGAAACGGAGATGACTTGCTGCCCAAGACGTACAGTGTCGCGACGCTGTGACGTCAGGATTTCTTGCCGCACACTGCACCTAGTGTCGTGACGCTCTAGCCCTTGCGTCGCGATGCTAGGCCTTCTAGAAGCCCCATTCGCGGATTTTGGCCTCCTTTCTTCTTTCTTTTGGGCTTTTTGGGCCTCCACTTCAAATATCTTCTCTCCAACTCTTCTATTATGGTCCAAAGTCTTCATTTTGGTCTTGAAATTACTAAAATTCATGGTTTTGTCTCATGAACTCGGTTTTCTACAAAATCACATAAAAATACATTAAAGCTCACAATTAACGCACAAAACTAGCAAAAAATAAATAGGAAAATGATAGCATTTTTGCCTGCTATCAGCTGCTTCACAAGCAGCGACATATTCGGCCTCCATGGTGGAGTCTGCAATGCATCCTTGCTTGATGCTACGCCAGACTACAGCTCCCCCGTTGAGGGTAAATACTGACCCTGATGTGGATTTCCTAGAATTCTTATCAATCTGAAAGTCAGAGTCTGTGTATCCTGTAAGGATCAAATCCTTAGCTATACACAAGCTGATAGTTCCTCGTTCTCCGAAGATACTTGAGGATGTTTTTAACTGTAGTCTAGTGGTCTAACCTTAGATTGGACTGGTACCTGCTGACTATCCCAACTACATAGCAAATGTCAGGCCTAGTACACAACATGACATACATAAGACTGCCCACAGCTGACGCATAAGGGATCCGTCTCATATCCTCAATTTCTTGAGGTGTCTTAGGACACTGTTCCTTAGACAAATGAACTCCATGCCTGAAGGGTAGTAAACCCCTCTTGGAATTCTACATCTTATATCTAGACAACATCTTGTCTATATATGATGCTTGAGACATGGCTAACATTCTGTTCTTACGATTCCTAATAATTTGAATCCCTAGAAGATACTGAGCTTCACCCAAATCTTTCATTTGGAACTCAGTCGATAGCCATTTTTTAATGTCAGCTAGATATTCTACATCATTCCCAATGAGAAGAATATCATCTACATACAACACCAGAAAAGCTACTGAACTGTTGATAATCCTTTTGTAAACACAAGGCTCATCAACGTTCTGGTCAAAGCCATAAGATTTGACAGCAGTGTCAAACCTTATATTCCAAGATCTGGAAGCTTGCTTCAACCCATAAATGGATCGTCCAAGCTTGCAAACTTTTTGCTCCTAACCTTGAGCAATGAACCCCTTTGGTTGAGACATAAAGATGTTCTCATCAAGATTTCCATTCAGAAAGGCAGTCTTGACGTCCATTTGCCAAATCTCATAATCATAAAACGTGGCAATGGACAAGAGAATCCTTATCGACTTTAACATGGCAACTGGGGAGAAGGTTTCCTCATAGTCCACCCCCTCCTTTTAGGTATAACCCTTTCAGGTAGGTCGAGCTTTGAAAGTCTGTACTTTCCCAGCTGCGTCTAGTTTTCTCTTGTAGATCCATTTGCACCCTATGGGTTTAACCCCTTCAGGTAGGTCTACAAGATCCCAGACTTGATTGAAGTACATAGACTCCATCTCTAGGTCCATAGCTTGGACCCACTGGTCATGGTCCACATCATTCATTTCCTGTCTAAAGGTCAATGGATCCTCAACTCCATCATCAGGTATGACAGCTGGATTTTCTGCTAAACCCAGATAGCGTTCAGGTTGAGTAACAACCCTCCCACTACATCGAGGCATTCTCAACTGTTGAGAATGATGGGCTTGACCAAATGTACTCGACTCATCTACAACTCTTGTTGAAGGTCTAGTTTGTGTACTGGACTCATAAACAACCCTTGTTGAAGGTCCAGCCTCATAAACAACTCTTGTTGATTTATTTGTAGCTTCACCAGAAAGTTCAGTTAACACAATTTTACTGCGTGACTTGTGTTCTCGAACATGGTCTTCTTCTAAGAAAGTAGCATTTGTCGAAAAAAAACACTTTATTTTCTTGTGTATCGATGAAGTATCCACCTCTTGTTTCTTTTGGGTAACCTACGAATAGGCATAATTTTGAATGTGAATCCAATTTCTTTGGGTTTGCTACTAGCACATGTGCAGGGCTGATAAGGGTAAAAAATATACCTATTTTGCCCTTATTCTTAGCTCATTTCTTGGTCAAATGTTGTATGTTTTGGTCAACTTTACTATTCAGGAGCTCAAAATATGCTAAAATTGATAAGTTAGGGTGTTGAGAGTCAATTTTGTCAAATTGTACTCATTTGTGCTTAAAAAGACTTGATTTTAAGAGAATTTGACTTAGTTTGTTGCTGTGCAGGAAAATAGAGGAAAAGCTGGAATTCCCCAGAAATGTGACCGTATTTCTAGGAAGGAAAAATTGAAATGCGACCGCATTTCTGGAAAAAACTCAGTACCGTTCCGAGTCGTCTGCGGGTCGTTGTTGATGAGTCTTCTTCGCACCTAACTGGCTGTTTTGACCCTGAAACCGACTGGGCAACCTTCCAGCATCTATTTCGCAGCTCCTCAACCACTTTCTACACTATATAAGCTCGAGATTCGAAGTCAAATTCAAGCATAACTCACTTGGAAGAAAAGGGTGGTGACAAAACCCTGGCTCGACGCCAATGAGTAGGGATGCCCGAGGTCCTTCTTAGATGACCAAATTCTAACCTGAGTTAGACATCAAACCTTGTGGTTTGTAGAGAGTTTCACCCATTCCCACTTGTAAAAGCGAGAGAGTGGAGTGTCTTAGCGAACTCTAGAAGGATTGAGTAAATAGAAAAACCCATAATATTTAGCTATCTCCTTTATTTCCAGCTCTTGAATCTTTTCATTATTCTGTATTATTTACATTCTTATTTCAATGAAAATATGTTCATTTGATTTTTATACCAACATGAGTAGCTAAATCCCGTTGAGGGGTTCAATGTGGTGAATTCCCTTATGGTTTAATAGCTTGAAAGTGTCTTATTTGCTTAAGTTGTGTTCAATGCATGTCATTCTTTATTGATTATCACTCTAATCTTGCTGAGTTTAACTTGATCACTTAGACTTTGCATGCTATGTGAGTTTGATCTCGAAAGGGACGAACGATATCGGTTCTCATAAAGGTGATATAGGAGAAAAAGCTCGAAAGAGATTGTTTGGCGGTATAGGGCAAGCTGCCTAAGACACCCTATATCGACTATAGGGTTATAGGTTGCATTCGTGAATTATCTATGTCGGAGTCGAGTCACAGAAATGTGCATAACGGTACTTGCTTAGCCTTCTAACGGTTCTTGGGAACAAGGGCCAAATAGGAGTTAAATCTGACTCAATGCATTTAATAGACTTAAGTTAGATATTGCATGATTATGGTTATTGCCTTAGAGATGAATCCATATTGAATACCTCGTTGTTTATTATTGTTATTCTTTATTATTCATTTGCTTGTTTTATTTATCTTTTCAAAAACCCAATCAATCAATCTTATTTTCTTTGGTTACCTTTTCAAAAGCAATCAATTGAGCAGTTTCTTATTCAAATCTGAATTTCCAATATAGTCCTCGTGGGATCGATACCCTTGGAATATTTCTGAGGTTTTTTATTACTACGTGCGACAGTGTATACTTGCACTAAGTGTTAGCTGAATTATTCTTTATTAATATTATTCATCTTATCTCAAATTCCATCCATTCAGCTGACTACGCACCAAGGGCAACCCCAAATTCTAAAATGACATAAACTAGTTTTACGCCCTATCCAGAGCTCAAATGGTGTTTCAGAAACACTCTTTAAGGAAACTACATTCAAAATATAAACTGCAGTCTCTTCTGCATAACCCCAAAAAGAACTAGGCAGTTGAGCATAGCTCATCATAGATCGAACCATGTCCAACAAGGTTTTGTTTCTCCTTTCAGATACACCATTCTGTTGAGGTGTACCTGGTGCTGAGAGTTGAGACAAGATTCCATGTTCTATCAAATAGTTCTGGAATTTTAAGTCCAAATACTCTCCACCTCGATCAGATCGAAGTGTTTTAATGGTCTTACCTAACAAGTTCTCAACTTCAGTCCTGTACTCCTTGAACTTTTCAAGGGCTTCAGACTTATGACTCATTAGGTATAAATAACCATACCTTGAATAATCATCTATGAAAGAGATGAAATATTCATATCCTCCTCGAGCTTTTACATTTATTGGACCACAGAGATACGTATGTACGAGTTCTAAGGGCTCCTTGGCACGATAATCTTTTCCAATAAAAGGTCGTTTGGTCATTTTACCTTCGAGACATGACTCACATGTAGGTAAAGTACCATCTTCTAACTGGCTTAGAAGTCCGTTCTTAACCAATCTCCCAATCCTATTGAGATTTATGTGGCCAAGTCTCAATTGCCAAAGATAGGTACTTTGAGAAACTTTCTGCCTGTTTGGTTGAGTCTCAGCTGTTTTAAACATTTCATTGTTCAAAATAGCCCTAGACTCTATTGGTCTTAAAACATACAAATTGTTCTCCATTCTTGCAGAACATATATCAATACCCCTTTTAGTAATGAAAGCTTCATTCACAGAAAAGGACACCGAATATCCTCGTTCTAGCAAACAAGAAATAGAAATCAAATTTCTTTTTATTTTGGGAACTTTATATACATTATCTAATAACATATAGCGTTCCGTGGAGAAGAACATTTTAATATCTCCCACTACTTTAGCTGAAATGAGTTCCCCAGTCCCAACTCTAAGATTCATTTCCCCAGCATCCAACTGTTGCCAGGAGGTCATTCCCTCAAAGGAAGAGCATACGTGATGAGTAGCACCTGAATCAAGGATCCAGGCTGTATCATCATTTTCCACTATACACGTTTCAATGACCAATAAATCAAATTTATTTTCATTGAGATGTGCTAAGTAGTCTATGTCATATTCATCATGAACAATTTCAGATGAATTAGACATGTGGGCTTGAGGACCGTCCCCAGTTAAGACCAATTCCACGCAATTAATGTTTAAGTTTATTTTCTTAGTTGTATTAGAAATAACAGTTTTGTAATTGGCGTTATTCGAGGCATACAAAGAACGCTTCATGCTGAGAACAAACAAATTAACTTAATAAGTGATGTTGCAATAACCCATTACACAAAATAATTATTTTAATCCAATCAATTTAGCAAAAGTAATGATCGACCCATAGAGTAAACATTCATTTTGCAACGATACTTCAGAGGTTTAGAACAACAGCTACCGTAAGGCAGTCAACTACTCCTCCTTTGAATTGAGACAATCTTAGTCAATCCCTATTCCCACAATAACTCATATTCCAATAGTTCTTAGCTATCGTTTTTTTTTTTTTGTCAGGAAGTTATTAATACATTAACAATTTCCCGTAAGTGTGACCCTCCATTTTTCAGATCTCAGAGGTCGGGGCCCCCAACAATGCTACCGTAGGGAAAGTCAAAGTTGGAAATGGACCTAAGAAACCTTATCCATTTCTGGAGTTTGCGTTGTTCTGACTCCCATGATCAAGCCCTCCGTAGGGTGATCGCTCCCAGGGCGACTCGCAGGTAGATCATGCGGATCTCACGGTGCAATCTAATGGAGGAGACCGTAGGATACGTTGACACGTGTCCTGCTCCCACTTACTATAAAATACTCCCTCATTCACCTTGATATTGATCCATGCAAACACCATCCGTAGGGGGTCACTCCCAAGGTGACTCGAGGCCTAGCATGGACCTCACGTTGTGAACTTTGGAGGACGTGAGAGCAAAACTTGATTTATGAAAATCTTGTTTTGATATATTTCCTCCCACTAAGCATTTTTATAATTATAGGGTCTATTACTTAGGTAAATTCTGGCTAAATGAATCTATCTAAGTCTATGCCTTATATAACTCTTATATGGAGGTCTTTAATCTAATGTCTTTGGTGAATTAAACTCTCTTAATTAACCTGGCAACATTGCATGCTAACATAATTATGGTTAATTCAACTCAAGCTCCGGGTCAGTTCCCAGGTAGCAGGTGTTCCGTAAACCGTCATCTTAAGTACCTCCAGCCTTAGACAGAACTTCATCGGGAGAGTTCCCTTATAACCATAGTAATGTAAACTTTTTACTCTAAAGATCTAGGTGAATTAAACTCTTTAAAAAACCTAGTGACATTGCATGCTAACATTTAACTATGATTAATTCAACTCTGGTATTCTGAGTTAGTTTCCAGGTAGGAAGTGTTCCGTAAACCGTCATCTTAAGTACCCCCAACCTTAGACAGAACTTAACCGGTGGAGTTCCCTTATAATCATAGTAATGTTTTTCCTACTTAGTCAATTAAAACTATTTTTAATTCTTAGTAAGAATAATTATAATCCTATTAAAAATATGATCTTAGGTCTAATTAATTTTAAACATTTTAAAATTAATCTAATTTTCTTAAGATCCTATGTTTGCATACAAATCTTTGTTATAGGTTAACGGATTCTAAATTTTATAATACTTATAAAATTTTAATGAATTAATCCTATAACTTGCTACTATGGTGACATAAATTAACAATCGAATTCTAATTAATTTATAACCATACAATAACATTTATGACATACATTAATATAACAATTATATTAAACTAAGATAATGCCATGCTCAATGCATTTTAATTTTCATCCATTTAATATAACACTTTATATTAAACATCTATGAAAATAAAATTCATACATATTTCATACATTATAACATTTATAATAATAAATATGCATGAATATGCTTAAACTAAGGTGGGAATTTAAGCTATATGACATCCATAAAGCAAATAAATATCAATTGAACCGGTTAATTTTGGCCCCTATGATAAAATAAAGCATAAATTACAATAATTATAGCTAAATTCTATCCTAAAAGTCCTTCTGCAGCTCCAAATACTGGTCTAGATCGCCCGAACCGACCCGAACCACTTCGAACCAGCCACGAAAACCACGAATCGAGCCAAATTCCAACAGAACCAGACCAAATCGGTCCCAGCCCAGATGGACCGTGTGAACCAGACCGCCAGCTACCTTGAACCGTCTGAAACACGTCCTCGCGAACGCCGCACATCGTGACAGCGTGCAGCGTCGCGACGCTGCGGTTTCTTCTCGCCGTCTGCGTCGTGACGCCGAAGACAGCGTCGCGATGATGTTGCGTCTGGAGCACTTTCTTGGCAAAAACAACGTCTGTTCTTCGTCTTTTTGTTCAATTTCAGTCGTGAATTCAACGTTTTTCATCTCATAAAAAGCTTAATCTAGACCCAGACTTACAAAGGACTCGATTTTACATAAAATACCCAAAACACAGGGCCTTTACATGATCAAATCACATAAAAAACAGTAAAATCTATGGCCATAAAATTAACCTAAATAGTCCAATGCAAGCCATACATACATATGCATTAATCAATCCCACCAATAGCCAATACAAATTTTAGAGAAACAAAATTAGATCTACAATCGGCTCTATACCAATTGAAGGATTGGAATTCCGTAATTCCATAAGGCGGAAGCGTGATTGGGACCGATTCGTAATTAATTTTGTTTAATCTAAAATATCAATACATTGACAATAATTTTAGAACTATTCTAAATTTATATTAAGGCTAAGCATACAAAAATATTAGATCTAAATCTAATTTATATATTATCAAATTACTTACTCTTGTTGACGACTCAAATTAAATTCACTAACTACTTGTGAAATAATCACGAACTACTGCAAACACCACCAGTATAGCTACACTGGTATGACTGAGACTTCTAGAGGCAGGATACTGGTGGGAGTCTAGAGGGAGCCTTCAGGGGAATTCTCTGAGAGTAGGAGAATGAACGGGATGCCTTTCACCCCACCCCAGGGGTCCTATTTATAGGAAAAGGGCCAAGACCTTTTCCTAAGGAAAAGGTCATGAATAAGATCAAAACTATTATCTTATTCATATCTAATTTTAATAAATAATTAATTAATTCCATAATTAATCAATTACCTAATTAAATATCACATATTTAACCTTAGGGATTTTATTAAATTATTTATATTAATATGAATCAAATTCATATTAATTATTTGAACTCTTTCAAATATTTTCTCTCGAGAATTAAATTTGAAATTAATTTAAAATTATACTATAAAGTTTCATAAACTTTATATTATAATGTATCAATATACATTATATGATTCTCCTAAATAAATTGAATACTTTCAAATTACACTTTATACTTAATTGTCTCAAGTCTCTTTACGAGCTACCAGTGGAACCTAATGGACCTACACATCAGAAGCTCCAACGATACGAGACTAATTGGCTAAACTCATTAACCAAGTTAGTCAACATTCGTTAACTGTGGGTCACTTCACTAAAGACCCACAACTGCACTCTTCTCACTGTAGAATATTTCTGTGTCCACATATATCGACCAATGCAGTAAGTAAATCATTCACGTGTGTTCGTAACACCAGCTGGGTCAAATTACCGTTTTACCCCTGGGTTACCTCTGGTTCCTTAAGTACCACTGATCCCTCTAATGAACAAGTTGTTTAGGGTCCAACCAATAAACAGGAGTTCCTCTCGAGCCAGGAGAGGACGGCGCGCCTTTGTTCAAGCCCTGGAATGAGCCCTTAAGGGAACACACATCTACTTACCCTAATAGGGGAAGGATTGAATTCCATTTTGTATTGTTATGTTCCCAGCCCCCATTCGGTCTTGCCCCTGAAATGGTAGGATTATTGAGTCGGCGAACTGACCACTCTCACCCATACAAATCTAAGGACAATCCCTCCTGAAAAGAGTTCATAATAGACTTAGGATTGAGATTGAGTTACCTAGGTTATCCTATTGAAATAGAAACCTAAACTAGTTAACGGCGTTATATCTAGTGGTTACTATTTTGCGGTCCGGTCTTATGCAAACTCATTGCATAGGATACCTCCATCTACATGTCTCCTACATGGATGCTTTGGAACATTGCATCTGTATCAAATACAAGGTGGGTCGTATCACATAGTGTCACCAGGATAAGGTACCCAACCTTATCCCTATACTATAGACCTTTTAGGTTGTTACTTAGACATCGATCCCCGTTTGTCCCCACATACTAGTCCAAGTTTCATTTAAACAACCTTGGATCTTAGTTTATTGGATTTAGGGTTTATTAATGCAAACTCGATTATTCAATAACCAAATTACTGAATCACTCAAATAACGCTTTGTTGAGATCGATTAATTTGTTTCATTTACTATCTACGAGTTTTAGGGCATAAAACCCAACACAACTTTCAGGAACACAAAATCATCAACTGCAAACTCTAAATCCCGGCGTCGGGTGTTTGCATAACTCTTTTGCCTGCTCTAAGCTGTTTTCATCCCCGCCCTAATCTTTTGGACTGCTTCATTAGTAACTTGGACCAACTCAGGTCCCAACAACTTATGTTCCCTAACTTCATCCCAATATATAGGAGATCTACAACTTTTCCCATAAAGGGCTTCAAATGGTGCCATACCAATAGTTGCTTGATAACTATTGTGATAGGCGAATTCCACCAAATGCAGGTGGTTGTCTGGTGCGGCAAAGGCTGAATGATGGATATGAGATAAGATGATAGTTAATGATAATAATGAATTCAGCCAACCTTAGTGCAAGTATACACTACCTCACGTAGTAATAAAAACCTTCGAAGTATTCTAAGGGTATCGATCCCACGAGGACTAAATTGGAAATTCAGATTTGAAGAAGAAAATGCTCAAATGATTGCTTAAATATAAGGGTAAAATATGTATATTTTTTACCCTTATCACTGTCCCAACTGCCTGTAAAATCTAATGCACATGCTCGCAACATGTCCTCTAGTGTCTGATTCAACCTCTCTCTCTGACCATTAGTCTGGGGAAGAAAAGTTGTACTGAAATTCAACTGCGAGGCCAAGGCTCTCTGGAAATTGGCCCAAAAGTTAGAGGTAAAACGAGGGTCTCTATCCGAAACAATCTTAACTGGAACCCTGTGCAACCTAACAATTTCTTTCCTGTAAAACTGAGCCCACTTCTCAACCGAATATGTAGGCTTTCCTGGAAAGAAATGTGCTGACTTAGTGAGCCTGTCGATAATCACCCATATCACTGAAAATCCTCTGGCTCTGGGCAAACCGACGATGAAGTCCATGGCCACTTCTTCCCATTTCCATTGGGGCACATCTAGAGGCTGCAACAGCCCTGTTGGCTTCTGCCTAGGAGCTTTAACCTGCTGACAAACCAAACACTTGCTCACAAACTCCGCCACATCCTTCTTCATTCCACGCCACTAGTAATACTGTTTCAGGTCCTGATACATCTTTGTGCTGCCTGGGTGTATCGAAAAAGGAGAGCTGTGAGCTTCAATCAGAATCTCATTTTTAAGTTTGTCACCCTCAGGCACACACAATTGCCCTCGAAGAGAAGGCCATCATCTGAGGATAGGGAGAACTCATCCCCCTGACCTGACTCTACCTAGTGGAAAAGGTCACTAAAGCTGGGATCACGTTTCTGGGAGTCTATAATGCGTTGTCTCAATGTTGGCTGCACCGACAGCTGGGCCAACTGTGAGGCAATTTCTCCCACTAGAACTGTTATTCCTGCACATTTCATATCGAGACTTAAGTGAGCCTGGTCTGTTATTAAAGTCGAAGTATGGGCTGTCTTTCTACTCAGTGCAACTACAACCACATTTACCTTTCTTGGATGATAAAGAATCTCTACATCGTAATCCTTCACCAACTCAAGCCATCTAAGCTGCCTCATATTTAGTTCCTTCTGGGTGAAGAAATACTTAAGACTCTTATGGTCTGTGAAGATTTGGATCTTCTCACCATAAAAAAAAAATTTCAGAGCAAAAACCACCGCCGCTAGCTCCAAATTATGAGTCGGGTAGTTGCGTTCGTCATTCTTCAACTGACGGGAAGCATAGGCAATAACCTTCCTGTGCTGCATCAGAACACAACCCAAACCTTTCTTGGAAGCATCACTATAAACACCGAAAGAACCTGATCCGTCCGAGACCATGAGCACAGGTGCTAAAACTAGCCTTTCCTTGAGCTTTTGAAATCTCGATTCACAAGCATTATTCCACACAAATGGACTCCCTTTTCGGGTCAACTGAGTCAGTGGTGTGGCTATCTTGGAAAAGTCTTGCACAAAACGGCGATAGTAGCCTACTAACCCCAAGAAACTTCGCACTTCAGTGGCAGTAGTCGGGCAAGGCCACTTCGTAACTGTTTCAACTTTTGCTGGTTCAACAGAAACTCCATCCTTTGACACCACATGTCCTAGAAAGGACACCTGCTGAAGCCAAAACAAACACTTAGAGAACTTGGCATACAACTGGTATTGACTTAGGGTTGTCAAAACTCGTGAGTCGATGTGCATTCGTCAGCCCAAAAGACATCACTGTAAACTCGTAGTGCCCATATCTGGATTTGAACGTTGTCTTGGGAATATCCTCATCTCTTATCCTCAACTGGTGGTAGCCTGAACGCAGATCAATCTTTGAGAACACTGATGCTCCTTGCAACTGGTCGAACAGATCCTCAATGCGAGGAAGTGGATACTTATTCTTGATCGTCACCTTGTTTAACTCTCGGTAATCAATGCATAAGCGCATTGACCCATCTTTCCTTTTCACAAATAGGACTTGAGCTCCCCAAGGCGATACACTGGGGCGTATGAAACCCTTATCCAAGAGCTCTTGTATCTGCACCTTGAGTTCCTTCAGCTTCGATGGAGCCATTCTATAGGGTGCCTTAGAGATAGGGGTTGTGTCTGGTTCAAGTTCAATACTGAAATCCACATCTCGAACCAGAGGCAACCCTGAAAGATCTTCAGGAAAAACATCCAAAAACTCATTGACTACTGGCACATAACCTATCCCCGCTTTTTCACTCTGAACATAAGTCACGCTGGCTAAAAAGCATCATGCTCCTCGACTCACGAGTTTCCTAGCCTTTAATGCAGATACTATCTTAGGAACAACTTCTGATCTGATCCCTTTGAACTTGAAACTTGCTTCTTCAAGTGGGTTGAATAGCACTTCCTTCCGATGGCAATCAATGATTGCATGATTCTCAACCAACCAATCCATGCCCAGGATGACATCAAAATCACTCATCTCAAGCACGATTAGGGACACATCTAACAAATGATCCGACACTAACACTTGACATGCTTTAACTTTGTCCCTAGCTAACAACTCTATTCCAGCCGGGGTAGAAAGTAACAAGTTAAAACCTAAGGGCTCTAATTCTATTCGGACTTGCTTAACAAATATATCAGATACAAAAGAATGAGAAGAGCCTGAATCAAAAAGTAATGAGCATAGTGTCCAAGAACTAATAGTGTACCTGTCACCACCGCACTCGAGTCACCAGCGTTCTTGCTGGTAGTGGCATGAGTTGAACCCTTCTGGTTGCTTGTACTAGCGTGATTGGAACTGAAGGACCTCCCGGAATACGAAATTTTGACTTTAGGGGACTTTGCCGCCATGTGCCATTCCTTTCCACATCTGAAGCACAATCTTGTGTCGGCTAAACATTGACCGAAGATTCTGAGAATTCTGTTGAGACTTCGAGGAACCTCAATCAAACTTCCTTTTCTGGCCTGCACTGGGCTCTGGCTCTTTAACCACCGAGGTAGCATTCACAGCTGGGATACCCATAAACGTAGCCACTCGAAGGGCTGCGGCATAATCAGTTGGGACAAGGGCCCCTACAACCCGCTGCACATCATCTCTGAGGCCCAGAATGAACCTCTTAGTCTTCTTAGCTTCAGTATCCACCATCTCTGGGGCAAAGTGGGACAACCGCGTGAACTCCAGCTTGTACTCCTCCACCGACTTGTCATCTTGCTTCAAGGCCAGGAACTCTGCCTCCTTCTTGTACCTGATGATCGCGGAGTAGTACTTTTGGAAAAATGCCTCCTTGAATTGGAGCCATGTGACAGGACCTGCGGTGCTATCAATGGATCTCTCTGCTGACCGCCACCACATCAGTGCATCCTCCCTCAGCATAAACACAGCACACAGGACATGTTGAGCCTCAGGGCACCCCATGTATCCGAAGATCTCCTCCATCGTGGCTGTCCAAGCCGCCGCAGCAGTAGGGTCCATGTCACACCCCCTCCCGGACCACCTGCTAGCTTAGCCCGAAAGATGGCGTGAAGCCAACGGACATCGTCCTCCTCTAACGATACCCACTGACCCTCCTGAACGTTGAACCTGATAAACATACTAATCATAGATATAAAACATTCTACATGATACAGAACACAGCGGAATCCCTGAAAAAAAACTTCCAACAAACACGAGGTGCCGTCCTGACATAACTTGGTTCGGATAATAACCTGATATAGATGTCACAACCAAAAACATATACAACTAGGGTTTATACAACCACGACCTCTAGGACTATATTATCCAATCCTTACAAAACATTTACAATATGAACAGACTCAATATACAACTCCACCCACGTACTGGAGCTTGTTCTGGAACTTTCAGCAAACGTTGGCAGTGTATCAGGCACCGGGAGCTCGATCTCTACCTGAAAGTGGAAAAACATTTTGGAAGAATGAGCTATGGAGCCCAGTGAGTGACTAACTTTAAAACTCTAAATCCGGAAGTCAAAACACGAGATAAACCTTTAAACGTATAAATATGCTCAATTCAAGCGTTTAACATAAACGTGTAATGAAAAAGGCTTTCTAAAATATCTCGCAAGTTCGTCATTAAAAATCTAGCAAGGCATATCAAGTACATCAAACGTTTTAACTAACATGACCGATCTACGTTGTGTAGGGCACGCCCAGTACAACCAACGTTTACTAGTCCTACGATGTAGTGGGGCCCGCCCAGCACTCCCATCGTCTTTGTCGTAGTGGGGCCCACCCAACACTCACGACAGCATCGTTGTCACAGAGTACACTCAACGTCAACAATGGAATATAACCTGTGTGCACACGGTACCATATAGCCTCGGGCTCAATATCTCAGTCATGTAGTCAATAGAAATCTAAGAAAATCACATGAAAACATTAAAACATGTCTGCTTATCGTTATCTTTCTTAAGACTTAAACTTACTCAGCTTGCTCGGGAAAAACTGAAAATCGTCTAAGAGTACTTGCTAATCCAAACTTTACCTTAAAAGATATCGTTTCAGCTACTTTTCATAAAGTCATTAGCCACGTGCTCGTATATAAACCTCATTAGAAAATCTGAGCTCAGAACTCATGCTTGAAACTGTTCATAAAAACCATGTATCATTCATAGAAAAGGATGTAAACATCTAAACATGAACAACCGTTGGAAACCATTTTCAAAATTCATTTTGTCACTCACTGTCTTATCTAGTTCCCCGGTTTGTAGACTCGACATATTTCCTCTTGGCCTGTCAAATAACCAAAACCGAGCATTAGAACCATAGATAACTTTGTCTTTCCATGCTCATGAATTTTTAAACAATTGGATTAAGAATCACATTCACATTCTACTTTCCAGATTTTCCAGATTCTATACCCTAACTTCCAACACCCATAACTTCCTCAATACTTAACCCAAATTAATGAAATACACATCAAACTCTTTATTTTTGAACACTCTACAACTTACCTGAAGAAATGAAAATGAGATTCCCAACCGATTTGCCCAGAATTGCCCCGAACACAGACAACACAGATTCGAGGTTCTCTGCTACCCTTTATCTAACTCCTGAAATTAACCCTACTTAAAGTCATTTTTGGCTCACGCAATCTTCATGAAAGTTGTAGGAAATTGAATAAGGTTTCCAAACATACCAAATTTAGCTTCTGATTCGACTTGTACACCCCAGAATGCTCAAAACACCAGAGAACACCAGAGATCCTCCTGGTTTGCTCGAAAATCCTGTGCTCTGTTTTCCATTAAAAAATCCATTAACTTCTCATACGATTTAGCTCAAGATTCCTTCATGAATTTTGTTAGAAAATGAACTAACTTTCAAGAAAATCAAATCTCACCTCTTATTTCCTTCTGTGTAGCTCAAACCGAATAAAAAACCAGAGGTTGACAATTTTGCACCCAGATTCTGCTATGGCTGGCTTTGCATGAGCTTTTCTTATCTTCTTCAACCTCAAAACCACGAAATTCTTCTTCTTCTTCCTCCTTCACTCTCTCCTTAAAGTACTCTGAAAGTTTGGATGGAAAAAGATGAGAAATGGGGCTGATAATGGGTGAAGCGGTGGTGGGTGTCTTGCTGTCCATTTCCATTTTCTTTCTTTTTTTTGTTTTTTTTTTTTTTGTCTTTTCATTTTCCTTTTCTTTTCTTTTCTTTTCTTCTTTATTTCCATTGTTTTCTTTTCTTCTTTTCAATTGGCAAGTCCCAACAACTTAGTCCAGTTCCACTATAGATGACAAGAGAAAATTATCTAAAGAAAGTCTCGGGTTTACAGTCCACCATCTTCCCGTTGAACGACGGCGGGTCATACTTCTTGAAATCTTTCAAATACCTGGAGCCCACAGTCGACCCCACCTGATTCTGGTTCTGATTCGCCTGAGGTGCCTGATTGGCAGCGACATTGCTCAAGACCGCCTGTAGAACTTCCAACGTCAGGGTGGTCGTCTGTGCCTGTGTTGGGTGTGCAGGTTGTGCAAGCATCTCACCCTCTGGCTGGTTGTCGGCTTGGGGATCCACAGAAGGATCTACTTGACTTGGAGGTACATGACCCCACCGCGACCATGACCACGTCCACATGGAGACATAGTCTAAAAAAGAAAAAGGTATTAAATGGTCAAGCTAACATCTTCCAAACTGACAACAACAAGAATAAGTTCATCCTATCCCAACTAGCAAGCTAGATTGGACTAACTCAAGTCTCATGCATAACATTAATCATCATTCATACACTCTTTCCTACTTCGTACTAACATACCTGGCGATGACGAGGCGTGATCACTTGCGCTTGGCTATGGGGAAATCTGATGCTTACGATGTAAGCCAACTGTAACGACCCGACTAGAAGGAAGCTAAAATATACTGAAGGTCGCTACTAAATCATGGACATAAATTTTTTTTGTCTTTTTAATTTATTTTTTTAATAAACACAAGCGGAAGGAGTCAGTAACTTTCATTTACTAAATAGGCCCAAAACATAGTTGAAGTTCATAAATCATAAAATGGAACATCTGAAACATAATCCTGAAAAACTCATAGTTTTAAAACATCGAATCTAAAACAAGAGTTCGATCCTATAATAAAGAAACTGGAAATTATAAGAGAACGAGAGACAAAATCTGCAGCTACGATCCCATAGCCAACGAAGTCACAGCTATCGCCAAGCGCCAGTCATCCTCAAGTACCACCTGAAAAGGAAAGTCATGCAACTTGGGTGAGTATATAAGAATATACTCGGTAAGTAGCCCACTTAGGGGTCGAATCAGATAATCATAAAATCGGGTAGCATGAGACATAGCTTTCAGGTCTTAACCTCATAAGAACCTAACTGGAAACATAGATTTGGGTTTCTAACCCCAGGGCCATATTCGAGTTCAGGTAATGATCTCCCTAGGGTGGTTTCATGCCCCCAACATGTGCCAACTATGGTGTTGTGTGGGTCAGTCAAGTAAGGTGAGTAAACTAGGGACTAACTGGCAACCTCTAGCAGAACTACACCTATCCCTACACAACACCCCTGAATCATGAAGTCAAAGTACGGTGGAGCAATCTGGGCATGAAGCATGCCCGAATGCCATCTGGCGCACAATCCTGTGCCTAGCTCGACACTGTCCTAATGGAATGCACGATCCCGTGCCAAAAAAAGTAAGCTCTACCAGTCACTGATAGAGTGCACGATCTCGTGCCTGAAAATTAGGTTACATCAATCCTAAGATGGGGAAGGAAACGACCCTAGCTTGACACAAGACTTAACGATATGCTAAGTCTACCTGAGGCCCTGAATCACGACTAAGGCTCCTATTCTAGGTCTTGTCCTCTTCATACGTACGACTATCGAGCGTAAAGTATCGAGGGATTTTACTAAGCTTAGCCTAATCGAGGGGTTCTACTGAGCTTAGCCTCACTCTCGCTGTATTGCTACCAAAAATTCGGCAGCATAACGACATACATAAGGCAAACCCAAATTTTTCTATCACCTGAAAAGCAAATAAACCACTTCTATAATCAATGCTGCCCAACCACAAACCTCAAAAATACTCCGAACCACCACAACCAAGGCGAGACAGACCTCGCTTCCAAAACTAACCAGACATGCAGAGCAATCAAGCCATACAATCAAACATGCTTCCAAAATAATCTAAAAGATGCTAATCCATCCAAAAAGCAATCTCACATATGCTATAATAAATAATCAACCTTTCATATCTAAAGACAAATTTCAAGGCTCACAACTAACGCATACTAGCATGCCAAATTCTCAAAAGGAACTAGCTCAAAGCTTCGAGCTAGATATTTATCGAATCCAACAAACATGCTATGGGGACTAAGATTGAAAATAAAGTCCATTAGCTACTTACCTTAGCTAAATAAGTTGCTCGCAACAATGATAAACTCCCTTAGATTTCAAGCTCTTAACCAACTACATTAAAAGGGAGAAACATACTTAAACCTCAAAGACCCTTTTAAGACAAGTGGCATAAGGAGTTAATTGAATTTGAGAGAGATTTAACTCCAAAAAACTCACCTAAACAACAACAAAGCTTGTTGTCCAAGTGGTCGGATTCTTATAAGCCGTTCACAATTATGCTGAAAGTATCGTCAATATGCCTTAATCCAAGTATAAATTAAGCATAACCAAGTAATACCTGGAGTATTCCAAGGTCGAATCCACAGGGAAGGAAAAACAGAGATTTTTAATAAACTTACTAATAAGCATTCAGACGCAAGGTACTAGGCGTAAATAAGACAGAGAGAAGGATGCGCTAATGGAAATTGTTGTGAAGAACTCCAAGAAACCATGCTTTAAATCACAGCAAAACAGAAAATCACATCTAACAAGGTTCACAATTTACCAACTAAATCAAGCATAGAAAAATAGAGAAGACACAAATATTTATAGTGGTTCGACCAATGAGGTCTACATCCACTGTGCAAGGCGAGATCAATCTTTTATTTGCTTCAATCCAAGAACAAGATACAATCGAAAAGAGAGAAAAACATCAAGCAACAAATCTCTCACAGCCCAATAAAACATACAAGAAGAACCACTCTCACAAAGAGAAAATTTCTCTCTTACCCACAAGCCAATTGCTTAAAAAAGAAAGATACTGTTCTTCTGCAATTTTTTAACACTGTTGCTGCCCCTTTTTCCGTTTTTGTACAACGAAGAAGAAGAGAACAAAACCACGATGTTGCACTCTACGTAAAACTGAAAAACATGATGGGCCAATAAACTGTATAATAAAACTGATAGGAATTGGGCTTGGTACACAACATATTAACAACAAAAAGCCCAATATCAAATTTGCTGGATAACTTGAGTCACGTTCAACAAATCACCCTCTTGAATCAAGTATATCCTCAGATAAAGAAGCAAAACACAATCTTGAACTCACCCTGCACTTTAAGCACTAACAAGCAACATTAGCCAATACCTACTTTAAGTAGGTCACAGAAGAATTTAAACTTCACTCCTGACAAAAACTTTGTAAACATATCAGCAAGATTATTTTCAGTTGCAATCTTCTCTAGCTTCACTGTTTTCTTGTTCACTCCATCTCTCACGAAATGAAACTTCACATCTACGTGTTTGGTTCGATCATGGTATAAAGGATTTTTCGAAAGTGCAAGAGCACTTTGACTATCACAGTGTATGATAGGTTCTGCTACATCTCCCAGCATGTCTGAAATCAGCCCTTTCAACCAAATTGCTTCCTTAACTGACTCAGATAATGCTATATACTCTGACTCAGTAGTAGATAAAGCTACTACAGATTGAAGTGAAGATCTCCAATTAATTGTATTACCAAACAATTTAAACACAAAACCAGATGTAGATCTTCTTTTGTCTAAATCAGAGGAAAAATCAGCATCAACAAAACCTTCTAAACACTGAACGTCAGAATCACCAACTGTGTAAATTAAACCATAGTTCTTAGTACCTTTCACATATCTGATAACCCATTTTACAGCTTCCCAATGACGTTTTCCTGGACAACTCATAAAACAGCTAATAACACTCATTGCATAGGCTAAATCTGGACGAGTACATGTCATTCCATACATTAAACAACCCACTGCATTTGAGTAAGGTACCTTTGCCATACCTGCAAGTTCTGTGTCTGTCTTTGGAGACTGAAGCTTTGACAATTTGAAATGAGAGGCCAAAGGGACAGCAACTGCCTTTGCAACATCAAGGTGAAACCTCTTAACCACACTGTCAAGATAACCCTGTTGTGTAATTATGAGTTTTCCAGCAGCTCTGTCTCTGATAATTTCCATGCCTAGAATCTTTCTAACTGGACCTAAATCTTTCATATCAAATTCTCTGCATAACTGTGCTTTTAAGTCAACAATTTCAGAATATACATGAGAAGATATAAGCATATCATCCACATACAGTAACAAAAACACAGACACATCTTTCGAAACATGTTTAACATAAACACATCTGTCATATTCACTTCTATTAAAACCACATTTAATAATAAAAGTATCAAACCTTTTATACCATTGCCTTGGAGATTGTTTAAGTCCATAAAGCGACTTTTTCAATCTACAAACCAAATGCTCTTTTCCTTTCTCAACAAAGCCAAGAGGTTGAGACATGTAAATTTCTTCCTCTAGCTCTCCATGCAAAAACGTTGTTGTCACATCCATTTGCTCTAATTCAAGATTAAAATGAGCAACTAAAGACAACAAAACACGAATGGAAGAATGTCTTACAACAGGAGAATAAACCTCATTATAGTCAATGCCATATTCTTGAGTAAAACCTCTTGCTACCAACCTAGCTTTAAATCTAGGTTTGTCTTCACCACTAATACTAGGTTTTACTTTAAACAACCATTTGCAATCAACTAGCTTATGATCTGGAGGTTTTTCTGAAAGCACCCAAGTCTCATTTTTCATCAATGAGGCCATTTCTTCATTCATAGCAATTAACCACATATCACTTTCTTTCGACTGCATTGCTTCATCAAAATTTGCAGGCTCATGACTTAACAAGATTTCATCACAGTTTAAGGCATAAGTTGTTTCTTTCCCCTGTTCTACTGCACAACTTGCTTCATCATATCTTGCTGGCGGTCTAACAACTCTTCTCTGTCTATCTCTAGCTAATTGATAATCTGACAAGCGAGATTCTGATTGTTCATTTTTAGTACCTACAGACTCAGGTTGTTCCTCTGACGACTCACCAGTTAACTGATCATCAACCCTTGCAGCTTCATTATTGGAAATAGATTGCTCACTTGAACATCCAGCAGTGTGTGTGTTTTCTAACTCAATCTCAAAAGAGTTTGAAGACACATTATTAACAGATTTCTTAAAACTCACACTACCTGACAGCTCCCAAGGCATGTCAAATTCATCGAATTTTACATCTCTACTGATAATACATCGTCCCTCACCTGGTTGAAGAAGCCATAGCTTATAACCCTTCACCTCAGATGGATAACCAAGGAAGTTGACCTTCGCAATCTCAAAAGAGTTTGAAGACACATTATTAACAGATTTCTTAAAACTCACACTACCTGACAGCTCCCAAGGCATGTCAAATTCATCGAATTTTACATCTCTACTGATAATACATCGTCCCTCACCTGGTTGAAGAAGCCATAGCTTATAACCCTTCACCTCAGATGGATAACCAAGGAAGTTGCACTTCCTTGCACGTGGCTCTAGCTTGTCTTGTTTAATATGTGCATATGCAGCACATCTAAATACCTTCAAATGACTAAGGTTGGGAGGCTTTCCTGACCAAACTTCTTGAGGAGTTTTCATATCCAAGGCAACTGAAGGACTTCTATTTATGAGATATGTTGCTGTCGAAACTGCTTCACCCCAAAACATCTTAGGAAGCTTGGCATTTGCAAGCATACATCTCACCCTCTAAAGCAAAGTCCTATTGAACCGTTCTGCAAGACCGTTCTGTTGTGGTGTGTAAGGAACTGTGTGATGCCTTTTAATTCCAGCTTTTTTACACAAAGTTACAAAGTTGTCATTCAAATACTCCAGACCATTATCTGTTCTCAAAACACCTTAATTTTCCTCCTAGTTTGATTTTCAACCAGGACTTTCCAATCTCTAAAGGTTTCAAATGCATCACTCTTGTTCTTCAAAGTAAACACCCACAATTTCCTTGAGAAATCATCAACAATACTCATAAAGTATTTTGCTCCTCCAAGTGTTGAAACCCTTGCTGGTCCCCACAAATTTGAATGAACATAATCTAAAATCCCTTTGGATAACTCAGTGCTCTTAGAAAATTTCACCCTGGTTGACTTTCCAAGAGTACAATGTTCACAAAAAGGTATTTCTGAAGGCTTGAACTTACCAAACAAACCTTGTTTGTGCAATTCATTTAAGCCTCTTTGAGAGACATGGGCTAATCTATTGTGCCAAAGGACAGTTTCTTTATCACCTTGTCCTAAAACAACATTTGCACAATTAGCTACAGCTGAGGTTCCATTCAAAACATACAAGCCATTTCTAAGGTTACCTTTCATTTCAAGAAGTGAACCTTTATAAATTCGAAGAACGCCTCCCTCTAACTTGCAACTGAAACCTCTTTTATCAAGCTGTCCAAGAGAAACTAAATTTCTCTTTAAATCTGGAACAAACCGAACATCAGACAGGACCTTCTCCATTCCACCATAAAGTTTCAACCTGACAGATCCTATGCCCTTCACAAGACACTGCTGATCATCGCCCATCAAAACCTTGTTACCTTCAAGTTCCTCAAAATCTTGAAAGTAATGTCTATGAGGTGTCATATGATAGGAACATCCAGAATCAAGTATCCACTCATTATCAACTGCAATCTCAGACACAGTTAACACTCCTGCTGACTCATATCCTTCATGCACATTTGCAACAGTTTGTTCATCATTTTTCTCCTCTTTCTTGTTCTTGTTTTTTAACTGAAAATAGTTTTTAATCAAATGCCCTTCTTTATGGCAATAATAACATTTTCTCTTCTCGTTACCTCTAGATTTGGATCTATGCTTAGTGTTCTTCACTTGTGATTTTCCTTTAGATTCTGATCTCCCTCTAACCACTAAGGCTTCAACATCCCTTTTCTCAGACATGATTTCAAAATCTTTGGATCTCAAGGCATTTAAAACAATGGCTAAAGATAACGAGTCTCTGCCATATTTTATTGCAACCTTAACTTCCTTATAGCTTTCAGGTAATGAATTTAGGAGAATAACAGCTTGATTTTCATCATCTAACTTCTCCCCTATATTTGCCAGATCTAACACATATCTTGTTGAAATCATCTAAATTATCTTCTAAGGATTTTGATGGTTGCATCTTAAATCCAAAAAATCTTTCCTTCAAGTAAATCTTATTTGGCAGAGATTTACTTAAATAAAGTGACTCCAACTTAGTCCATAATTCCTCTGGTTTTTCAATATCATTAACCTGTCGAAGCACATTATCAGATAAATGAAGAATCGTTGTGCTATATGATATTTCCTGCATTTCAGCTTGTTTTTCTTTGGTCATATCTTCAAGCCAAGTTTCTGGTTTATCTAAAATTTTACCCACTTTCTGTTGAACTAAAAGAGCTTTCAGCTTTTTTCTCCAAAGGCTATAATCCCCTATTCCATCAAACTTATCAAGTTAGAATTTTGCAGACATATTAGGAATTTTAACAGTCAATCAATCTCACTGAATTTTTTTTCCTTTCAGCCCAAACACAATTTCAGATACACCCAACAAATAACACAACCCAGCCAAACAGAAATTTCCAGATTTAATATCAAACCGACGAAAAATAATACACTTACAGATTCACAGAATCAATAAACCCACTGCTGCTACTGCCTTAATCAACACTGCTCTGATACCATTTGTTGTGAAGAACTCCAAGAAACCATGCTTTAAATCACAGCAAAACAGAGAATCACATCTAACAAGGTTCACAATTTACCAACTAAATCAAGCATAGAAAAATAGAGAAGACACAAATATTTATAGTGGTTCGACCAATGAGGTCTACATCCACTGTGCAAGGCGAGATCAATCTTTTATTTGCTTCAATCCAAGAACAAGATACAATCGAAAAGAGTGAAAAACATCAAGCAACAAATCTCTCACAGCCCAATAAAATATACAAGAAGAACCACTCTCACAAAGAGAAAATTTCTCTCTTACCCACAAGCCAATTGCTTCAAAAAGAAAGATACTGTTCTTCTACAATTTTTTAACACTGTTGCTGCCCCTTTTTTCCGTTTTTGTACAAAGAAGAAGAAGAGAACAAAACCACGATGCTGCACTCTACGTAAAACTGAAAAACATGATGGGCCAATAAACTGTATAATAAAACTGAATAGGAATTGGGCTTGGTACACAACATATTAACAACAAAAAGCCCAATATCAAATTTGCTTGAGTCACGTTCAACAGAAATTGAAGATAAATGCACAAAAACAAGTTATGCGACAGAGGTGAGAGATAAACAGTTGAGAGAGGCTATCAAGGCTTTTGCTACAGCAACCACATGGGCTGATAATTTATTTAGTAACACACAGTATGAATGAATTCTAATTAATGCCTAAGTGAGAAATAAACATGTGATTCCCTTTCGGTATTACACATGCGTTTGGTGTAGAACTAATAACGTTTTGTTCAATTAGTTCATGCGTTGGTGCTGTTCTCTAATTACTTGCAAGTGATTGAGTTATTCCTAAAACAATGTAAACACACTCATGAAATATCTCTCGCGACAGTATTAAAACTAATACAACCTAGACTACAGTTAACTTGCTCTACTTAGATATTTCCACATGTGTTACCTGTCAAGGATTTATCATGCTTCTACCGCATCCGGCATGCCAAGCGGGAGTTAGTAATGAAAATATTATCGCATCTAAGCAGAAAGCATTAATTTTCATTCATTCAAACTTAACGCATACAAAACAAAGTTCTCGCCGCATGGGCGCCTAGGCTAAGCCTTGATAAGAATAAATTAGTTCATGCTACAAAGGGAAAACATGGCGCAATACATATAATCACGAGGTAGCTGTGCTGGTACTTGATCTCTTCCTATTTTCGTTCTTTTCTCTCTCCTTCCTAAGTCACCGAACCCCCCTTCTCTCTTGGCAAATGAGAGGCTTTTATAGGCCGAGGATGCTGACTTCTCCAAGAAATTGGCTTGCATGCCCCAACCTTTTTTCACCAGCTTAATTTGCATCCCAAACACTGTACCCCAAACACTGCACCCCAAACACAGACTAATTTATCCCAGACTATAATAATCTGCACCCCAAACACAAACTATTATAACACCCAGACTATTATAATCCCCAAACTATTATAACCCCAGCTATTATAACCAACTCAGTGCCCCAAACAGCCCCTAAGTGGTTAAACTTCATGGTTATCCTTTCTCCATTGTCTCAGATAGGGAAAAAATTGATAGGAATGTACCTAAGGTGTAATTAGGAATATTAGTAAGGCTATATTAGCAGTTAGTTAGGGAGTTGTTAGAGTATGGAGTTATAAATAGTGGGAGTGAGAAAGGGGGAAGATAGGGAATTAAGTAGTGAGTGGTTACTCTTGAGTGTTCTCAAGAGAGGGAGGGTCCAAGTACCTCGAACGCATTGTTTTAATGTAATAATAATAGTGGTTCTATTTCGGTTCTTATCAAAATCTTCTTGAGTAATTTTTGGAATGAGTTATTCAAGTTACAAGGCACGAGACTTAAGAAAAGCACAGCTTGTTGGGTTTTATGTCCTAAAACTCGTAGATAGTGAATGATTGACGAATTATACACTTGTATCAATAAAGGGTTATTGAGGTTTATACAATAAAGTGTTATTGTCATATTAAGTCTAGAATTGCACAATATGACCCAAATCCAATAAACTAAGATCCAAGGTTGTTTACATGAGACTTGGACTAGTATGTGGGGACATACGGGGATCAGTGTTCAAGTAACAACCTAAAAGGTCTATAGTACAAGGATAAGGCTGGGTACCTTATCCTGATAACACTATGTGATACGGCCCGCTTTGTATTCGATACAGACGTATTGATCCAAGGGGTCCATGTAGGAGACATGCGAGCGGGGGTATCCTATGCAATGAGTTTGCATAAGACCGGACCACGAAATAGTAAACCACTAGATGTAACACCGTTGACTAGTTAGGTTATTGTTTCAATAGGATGACCTAGGTAACTCAATCTTAATCCTGAGTGTGTCATGAACTCCTTCTCACGAGGGATTGTCCTTTGATTAGTAAGGGTGAGAGTGGTCAGCATGCCGACTCAATAAGCCTACCTTCTTGGGGACAAGACCGAGTGGGGGCTGGGGACATGACAATATAAGATGGAATTCACTCCTTCCCCTATTGGGGCAATGATAGCGAGCATAGCTAGCTATTTTTCTCTGATTAATTAAGCTAGTCTTTTACACTTATTTGCCCAAATTTATGCATTTTTATGTTTTATTTGTAGGAAGTATGTGTTTGAAGCTTAATTCAGCAATTGGAGTCAAATGGAGTCTTCAATCTAAAAAAAAAAAAAAAAAAAAATCATAGCGTCGCAACGCTATCGATAAATTTTCCAAAATTGCAGATCGCGACAGCGTTGCGACGCTGTCTGTAGCGTCTCGACGCTATCGACAGATTTTCTATATAATCTTTTTTTCATGCTACGACAAAGGGGAGTCCAATTGGTTAGATTTTTGCCCTAATTTCGACTAGAGACCTTTGGTGGGAGCTGAAGCAAGGCCAATGAGCTGGAATCAAGCAAGAAGACGTAGAGATCGTGACGGGGACGTGCCGGTTTCGACAGATTCGAGTTTTTCCTTTTCTTTCCCTTAACTCTTGTAGTTTTTATGGCTTTTCTTGCAATTAGTGTTTGTGGTTTAAAGACTATGCATTGCTAATTGTTTGTCTTAGGGATTGATGTAGTTGTTTTAGTTTGTTGGATTGAATTGTGGTATCAATGTGCATTTATTTTACCTATGCAATTATGGTTAAATGCTTTCAATTACTTGATCACTAGTTGAATGATTTGAGTGTTGAATCTTGCTCGGGAGAGGGGATTTGGCCTAAGACTTACTTTATTTAATTGCATGACTAAAGTAGAAATTCTAAGTTTGTGACGGGATTTGGAATAACTTTAGAAGTTGCTTGAAGAACTAAACTCAAAGCCTTGCATGTTAATGAACTTAGATAGGGATATCAAGTTGGTTGCATGCATGAGAATCAATTATGCTCGGGAGAGATAGTTGTGATAAAAAGGTTCCTAGACTTGGTAGAATAATTGCATGCTACATTCATCCCATTAATTAATCCTCAATCTTAATCAATGAAATCAATTCCCTAAGAGTCTTTCCATTTGAGTCTCCACTTTTATTTTACGCTTTTTGTCTTTAGATTTATCTTTATCATTGAGTTTTGCTCCCTAAATAAAATTGGACAAGATTATTCACGGTATTTAATTTGCTAGAAAACCAATCCAGAGGACAACACTCGTTTTACACGAAAACACTATATTATTACTTGACCCGTACACTTGCGGTTAGCAATTTGCGCATCAAGTTTTTGGCGCTATTGTCGGGGATTAGCACATCTAGTTAGATTAATATTGTGAAAAAATTGTTCGGTCTTAATTTAGGGTGTATTTTTACTTTTCTAGGTTGATTGCATTTTTTTTCCTTATTTGTTTTTGTTTTCCTTAATTAGATTGTATTTTATTTTTTTTGTTATTTTTTTTTAGGTAGATTGCATTTTTTTTCTTTATCGTTTTTCTTTTCCATATTTGGATTTTTCCATATTTGTTTGAATTTCCCATAGATAGAATTTCCTTTTTAGTTTTATCCTTTGTAGATTAATTTTTCCTTATTTGGTAGTTTTCTAATTTGTTTTTGTCATATTTGATTTTTCATTCCTTAGTTGTTTATCTTTTCCTTTTGTAAATTATATTTTTTTTTTCATATTTGCTTTCTTGCCATATTTAGTTTTTCCTTTTTTGTTTATTTTTTTTCCTTTTCTAATTTTGTTTTCTTTGTTCTTATTTTTCTTTCCTTTTCTGTTTGAGTCTTGGTCATTTGTTCTTGTTGGGTTATTATTTGATTGGAAACCTAATTATCATTGTTGCTTTAATTGATTTGAATGGCTTTTTATTCAACACCATACTCCAATTTTTCATCTTCAAGTTATCCACCTTTAAAAGAAAATTTTTCCTTGGAAAGCATAGTTCAAAATTATATTGAGGAGTCTAGAGCGAGGAGTTTAAAATTTGATGAAATCATAAGAGGACTTCAAACCCCAAAGGAAGTTAGTGAGGTGGGATCCACTTCCATGGGATGTCTAGTGAGTCATATGGCCGATGATTCGTTGGCACTCATTCAGGAGCTTAGTTCTTTCAATCTTGCAAAGGATGAGCATTTAGGGATGAGTTGCATAGATAGTGGAGAAGAATTGGGGAGTTGTAGCACCTTTCAAGAACATGTTTGTGAGGAAGAAAAAGAAAATGAGCTTGCAGTGACGGAGGAAGTTCAGGAGGTAGAGTTTGAGGTTGAAAAGCCTTCGTCTGATTTATCTTCTCAATCCTTTGTAGATTTTGATTGTTCTTTTTTCTATTCTCACAAGTTAGTTTTAGAGTCAGAGTCTCTTTATTTTGATATTTCTCCTTTTATGCTTCTTTTATTAAAAAATACCAAAAATAATTCTGTTTCAGGGGCCCATGAGAAGCTAGTAAGTTTGCTAGCGATCGTTGGTTATATTGATTCAAGGAAGAAGGGCCCAAAGAAATACGAGAATTTTTATGTGCCTTGACAGACTGCATGAGCACGTCGAGCTAAAGACGATAAACAAGCGCTTATGGGAGACAACCCAAGTTACTTCGTTATTGTTTTTTTTTATGTCTGGTTGTTTTTGTTTTGTAGGAGTTCCCGTGCTCTTGTCTATGCCAAGCATTCATGAAAGGTCATCATTCCAGGGCAGTATCGTTCACCCCTTCCATTCTTTATTTGTTCTCATGCTTGACTATGCTTTATTGATTTATACATTGAGGACAATGCATGTTTTAAGTTTGGGGGTGGAATAGCATGTTTGTGGAGCCCTTGAGCATCTGAGTTCGGGCTATAGTTTTGAGCTTTCTTTGAATTGAGCATATGGTTGTTTTCTGGATGTTATTTTTGCATGACTATGATTTCCTAGGATAGACTTTCTTGTCAATTTTCAAGTTTGCGATGAGTTGTAAGCAAGAGTGCCCAAAAAGAGACTTTTTAAACTTTTTCTAGGAGATGACTTGCATGAGTAGAGTATTTGTCTTGGCTAGATTTGGATTTGAATGCTTAGGAGCAAATTATTAGGTTCATATGCTTGTTGTCACCTCGATAGGTGTAGGGAAGAGCTAAAGAGTTAATTTTTTGCAAATTAGCATGTTTAATCTTGCTTAGGAGGAAAGAAAAGAAAAGAATATATGCTTATCATGATCCTGAAAGAAAAAATCATTCTTGTTGTTACTTTTGAAAGAAAAAAATTATTATGCCATGGCCTGTGCACAGTTTGCAATGAGTAATAAAGATTTAGGCAAAAAGAGTTACCCCTGTTGTGATCAGTTAGGCCAACCCGAGAAAACTCAAGTTAAGGGCCCCTGCAATAGGTGTGTGAAAGCTAGTGCCACATATAAATGCTTAATTTAATTGTCAATTATAAGCACCTAAGTATGGAGGAAAACAAACTAATTTGTTCCATTAACTCGTTAGTGAAACCTTAGTGCCAGTGTAGAGGGAAGATGAGCTGAGAGTTTAATAATCCAATCCCGGGCTAGTAGAGTCTGATCTTGTTGAGTTAGATATCGCTTGTGCAAGTTAATTTTGGAAAAATTTTAATTTGTCTCCCTCATTGGTCTTTGTGTGCATGTCTCTTGCTTGCTTCACTATTGACTTTTGAGCCTTGAGGATTGAGTCATGTTTGTTGCATCCATTCTTCCACTGTATGCTTGATTTTTAGTTTGCTCGAGGACTAGCAAAAGCTTAAGTTTGGGGGTATTTGATAGCGAGCATAGCTAGCTATTTTTCTCTGATTAATTAAGCTAGTCTTTTACAATTATTTGCCCAAATTTATGCATTTTTATGTTTTATTTGTAGGATGTATGTGTTTGAAGCTTAATTCAGCAATTGGAGTCAAATTGAGTCTTCAATCTAAAAAAATAAAAATAAAAAAATCATAGTGTCGCGACACTAGGACCAGCATCGCGACGCTATCGACAAATTTTCCAAAATTGCAGATCGCGACAGCGTCGCGACGCTATCGGCATATTTTCTATATAATCTTCTTTTCATGCTACGGCCAAGGGGAGTCCAATCGGTTAGATTTTTTCCCTAATTTCGACTAGAGACCTTTGGTGGGAGCTGAAGCAAGGCCAAGGAGCGGGAATCAAGCAAGAAGACGTGGAGATCGTGACGGGGACGTGCTGGTTTCGACGGATTTGAGTTTTTCCTTTTCTTTCCCTTAACTCTTGTAGTTTTTATGGTTTTTCTTGCAATTAGTGTTTGTGGTTTAAAGACTACGCATTGCTAATTGTTTGTCTTAGGGATTGATGTAGTTGCTTTAGTTTGTTGGATTGAATTGTGGTATGAATGTGCATTTATTTTACCTATGCAATTATGGTTAAATGCTTTCAATTACTTGATCACTAGTTGAATGATTTGAGTGTTGAATCTTGCTCGGGAGAGGGGATTTGGCCTAAGACTTACTTTATTTAATTGCATAACTAAAGTAGAAATTCTAAGTTTGTGACGGGATTTGGAATAACTTTAGAAGTTGCTTGAAGAACTAAACTCAAAGCCTTGCATGTTAATGAACTTAGATAGGGATATCAAGTTGGTTGCATGCATGAGAATCAATTATGCTCGGGAGAGATAGTTGTGATAAAAGGTTCCTAGACTTGGTAGAATAATTGCATGCTACATTCATCCCATTAATTAATCCTCAATCTTAATCAATGAAATCAATTCCCTAAGAGTCTTTCCATTTGAGTCTCCACTTTTATTTTATGTTTTTTGTCTTTAGATTTATTTTTATCATTGAGTTTTGCTCCCTAAATAAAATTGGACAAGATTATTCACGGTACTTAATTTGCTAGAAAACCAATCCAGAGGACGACACTCGTTTTACACGAAAACACTATATTATTACTTGATCCGTACACTTGCGGTTAGCAATTTGCGCATCAGGCAAGTAGATGTGTGTTCCCTTAAGGGTTGATTCTGGTGCTTGAACAAAGGCGCGCCGTCCTCTCCTGGCCCGAGAGGAACTCTTGTTTAGAGGTTGGTTCCTAAACAAATTGTTCATTAGAGGGATCAGTGGTACTTAAGGAACCAGAGGTAACTTAGGGATAAAACGGTAATTTGACCCAGCTGGTGTTACGAACACACGTGAAGGATTGACTTACTGCATTGGTCGATATCTGTGGACACAGAAATATTCTACAGTGAGAAGAGTGCAGCTGTGCGTCTTTAGTGGAGTGACCCACAGTTAACGAATGTTGATTGACTCGGTTAATGAGTTTAGCTTATCAATCTCGTATCGTTGGAGCTTCTGATCTGTAGGTCCATTAGGTCCACCTGCTAGCTCATAACGGGTTCTGAGATAATATAGTCTTGATTATTAAAGGGAATATAAGTTAATTGTATTTTGATGCAATTAATATAATGTATGGAGATACATTATAGTATAAGTTTAATTAATGAATTAAACTTTATAATAAAATTAATTTTGGATATGATTCAAAATTAATTAATGAGAGAATTATGAATTTAATTAAATATGTGATATTTGATTAATTCATGAATTAATTAATTGGGGAATTAATTAATTTAATTTTAATTTGGTTAAATGTGATTTAATCAAATTAATACTATAGTTTATATTAATGTACATTTTGATGCACATTAAAACTATAGGTTAAATGAGAGAGATAAAATTGAATATGATTCAGTTATAAAATCAATTAAATATTTGATATTTAATTAATGTGGATTCAATTAATAGAATCAATTGAATGGCCAATTTAATTCAATTGAATATGATTCAAATTGAATTAAATACTTTATATTATAATTCTTTTAGTTAATATTGATTTAATTAAATTAATTATAATTAATTAATTATTTATTTATTTATTATTTAATTAATTAATGGCCGAGATCGTTTTGATTAAGATCTAATGGTCTAGATCTAGTAGGGCAATAACTCCCTCCCCACTTATCGTACAAGGGAGAGGGAGTTCCCCAGAGATCTCTCATTCCTTTCATTCTCACGCAAAAACAGAGAGAATTTTCTCTCGTGTTTTTCTCTCAAAAACACAGCAAGCACCTTGCTGAAAATTCCCTTCCAAGACCGAATTTTGGATTCCCACAAGCCATGTCTCAGCGATCCTAGAGGATAGTAGGTGATCCGTGGTGGTGGTGTCCATTGGGAGGAAGAAAAACGTGAATTGGAGCATTGTGCTGATTGTTCTTCTAGTTCATGTAAGTGTTCTTAATCTTAAATAAATTTCTAGCATGCTTAATCGTTATTTTTATTTAGAAATTGTTTCTGAATTTTATTGCCCAACGTATTGGTTTTCTTTAATTGAAATTAAATCACGAACGGTGAAAACCGTTTCCGCTTGGGATCCAATTAACCCTTCAAGTTTCCAGCCCCCACTCGGTCTTGCCCCTGAAAAGGTAGGCTTATTGAGTCGGCGAACTGGCCACTCTCACCCATACAAATCTAAGGACAATCACTCATTAACCAAATTAGTCAACATTCGTTAACTGTGGGTCACTCCACTAAAGACCCACAGCTGCACTCTTCTCACTGTAGAATATTTCTGTGTCCACAGATATCGACCAATAACAGTAAGTCAATCCTTCACGAGTGTTCGTAAGGCCAGCTGGGTCAAATTATCGTTTTACCCCTGGGTTACCTCTGGATCCTTAAGTACCACTGATTCCTCTAATGAACAATCTGTTTATGATCCAATCAATAAACAGCAGTTCCTCTCGGGCCAGGAGAGGATGGGCGCCCTTGTTCAAGACCCGGAATCATCCCTTAAGGAAACACACATCTGCTTACCCCAATAGGGGAAGGAGTGAATTCCATCTTATAATGTTATGTTCCCAGCCCCCACTTGGTCTTGCCCCTGAAATGGTAGGCTTATTGAGTCGGCGAACTGGCCACTCTCACCCATACAAATCTAAGGACAACCCCTCCTGAAAGGGGTTCATAACATACTCAGGATTTAGATTGAGTTACCTAGGTCATCCTATTGAAATAGAAACCTAAACTAGTTAACGGTGTTACGTCTAGTGGTTACTATTTCGCGGTTCGGTCTTATGCAAACTCATTGCACAGGATACCCCCACTCACATGTCTCCTACATGGATGCTTTGGATCATTGCATCTGTATCGAATACAAAGTGGGTCGTATCACATAGTGTCACCAGGATAAGGTACCCAGCCTTATCCCTATACTATAGACCATTTAGGTTGTTACTTGAACATTGATCCTCGTATGTCCCCACATACTAGTTCAAGTTTCATCTAAACAACCTAGGATCTTAGTTTATTGGATTTGGGTCAAATTGTGCAATTTCAATAACTCTTTATTGTAAAATCTCAATAACAACGTATTGATACAAGTGAACAATTTGTCATCATTCACAATCTACGAGTTTTAGGGCATAAAACCCAACAACTCCCAGTTGAACTAAAACTCTAGTTTAGTGGGATGTACAATAATCTATCATGGCAATGGGTGTATAGATACATGTATAATACATAAAACGTATATATACAATGTACAAATACAATAAACTAGGGCATCCACTATACTCATTACATTTCTCCCACTTGCCCTAGATTACATCTTTGTACTTGTCTCGTAGATCTAGACCCTCTAGATGACCCTCATACACTTTAGCCGAGAGAGCCTTCCTGAATGATCAGTAATACTTTCATTCAAGCCAATGTTCATGCTTGTCTTGCATTAGGAAAGGCCATATTTGGAACACTTTCCAAATGAGCCTCGAACCTTCCAAGTCTTACAGCCTCGATCGCTGCTTCACAAACAACGTAGTTTTCGGCCTATAGGTCTAGGCAACATTTCATCCTAGCTCGATGCGATGTCATACTATATCTCCTCTATTTAAGAGTGAAGACAGACACTGATGTAGATTTCATCAAATCCTTACCAGTTAAAACATCTGTGTCAGTGTATCCTGTAAGGATCAAATCCTTAGCGCCATACACGAGCATATAGTTCCTCATTCTCCAAAGATACTTGAGAATATAATTAACGACTCTCCAGTGATCATATCCTGGATTAGATTGATACTCACTGACAATGCCTATTGCATAGGGCATTCCTCAACTCCTTGAGGTGTCTAAGAACACAGTTCCTTAGACAAAAGAATTCTACCCTAAAAGGTCGTGAACCCTTCTTAGAATTTTGCATCTCATATCTAATAACATTTATAGATATAAGACGCTTGAAACATGGCTAGCATTTTGTTCTTACTGTTCTAAACAATTTAGAACCTAAGAACAAACTAAGCTTCTCCCAACTTTTATTTGGAAATGAGCTTCTAGTCACCTTTAATGTCAATAAGTTGGCCTACTTCATTCCTATTGAGTAGGATATCAATCACATACAACATGAAGAAAACTACTGAACTACTGATGATCTTATTGTAGATACAAGACTCATCAATGTCCTGATTAAAGCCAAAAGATCTGATCACTGTATCAAATCTTATATTCCGAGATCGAAATGCTTAGGTCAATCCATGAATGGATCGCTTAAACTTGCAAACCCTTTTGCTTTTGATCTTGCTCAATGGACCCTTCTGGTTGAGACCTTAAATGTCGCGTTTCCTCTTGTAAATCCACTTGTAACCTATAGGTGTTACCCTATCAAGCAAATTTACAAGATCCCAGATGGAATTGAAATGCAAAGACTTCATTTCCAAATTCATGGCTTTAAACAATTGGTCCTTGTCAACATCATTCATTTTCTTTCTAAAAGATAATGAATCCTCTATGTCATCATCAAGAATGACGACTTGAGCTTCAAATAAGCCCATGTAACGGTCAGGTTATAAAACAACCCTCCCACTACATCAAGGCATTCTCAACTCTTGAGATGGATGTGACTTGACAAAAAACATTGGCCTTATCAAACAACTCTTATTGAATAACCAGTCTTATCAACAACTCTTGTTGATTTTTACGTAGCTTCATTAGTTAATACACTCAAACTGACTTTACTTTGTGGCTTATGATTTCTCATACGGTCTTCTTTCGAGAATGTAGCATTTGTCAAATACAAATTCGTAATTCTCTTCTAGATTGAAGAAATATCCAGTCCTCGTTTCCTTTCGGGTAACCTACAAAGTAGGTAATGAAGTCAACACTTCATGAACCCAAAAACGAGCCAGGCAATTGAGCATAGCTCAATATGGGTTGAACCATATCCAATAGGGTTCTATTACTCCTAACTGAGATTTAGGATGTGATCCCATGTACTATCAAATAGTTCTGGAATCTCAAGTCCCTATACTCAACACATTAATTAGATCAAAGTGTTTATATTATCTCACCTAACAAGTTTTCAACTTCAGTCTTAAGCCCTTTTAAATATCTCAAGAGATTCAGACTTAAGTTGCATTAGGTAGAGATATTCATACCTATGAATAATCATCTATTACAGAGACAAATTATTCATACCCTCCCACTACTTTAACATACTAGACCACAAGGATCCAAATGTACAAGCTCCAAGGGCTCTTTGGCTCTTATAGCTCTTTTCCAGTAAAAGATCTATCGGTCATATTGCCCGTAAGGCATGACTAAACAGGTATAGGAGAGTCTTCTTCTAACTAATTAGAAGTATACTCTAGACTAAGTTCTCAATCATATTGAGATCAAAATAGCCTAACCTTAAGAACCAAAGAAAGGTATTTCCTTTAGGAGATATCCTTTGCCTTTATTTCTTTGAGTATAAGCAATCTTAAGCAACTCAATGCTCATGACTTGCTTTACTCTCGATTAGTCTTAAAAACACATAAGTTATTTTCCAGTAAAGCTGAACAAATGTCAACTCCCTTTCTTAAAATAAATCTGCGTTAGCAGAGAAAGGTATAGAGTAACATTGTTCCTGCATGTAAGATACAGAAATCAAATTTCTGTTAATCTTTAGGAAATGCATATACATTATCTAATAATGTGTATTTTCTCCCACTAGATAAAATAACTTAATGTGCCCCTCTGCCATAGCCGAGACATACTCTCGAGATCAAAATCTGAGAGTCATCTCACCTACTTGCAATAGTTGCCATGAGCTTATTCCTTGAAAGAAAAAGCAAACGTGATAAGTGGCACCTGAATTAAAAATTCAGGTTGTATCCTCATTTTCCATTATGCACGTTTCAATGACCAATAAATCACATTCATTGTCATCGACGTTGGTTGGGCAGTTAATGTCATAATCATCATAAACGATTCAAGATGAACTATACATTTGGGTCTGAGGACATTCCTCACTCAAGACTAATCTAAAATCATTTACCACAAGTTTGTCGTTTAAGCTAGTTGTATTTAAAACCGTTATTAATAAATTGGCGAAAGACAATGCACATATCGCTGAAACAACAAATTACTTGTTTTGCACTAAACCCACTACACAAAACAATATTGTTTTAATCCAATCAATTTAGCAAAAGTAATCATCGACCCAAATGTATGATACATATTTGCAACGATACTTTAGAGGTTTAGAACAACAGCAACCGTAGGGCAGTCAGCCACTCCTCCTCTAAATTGAGACAATCTCAGCCAATCCCTATTACCAGAATAACTCATATTCCAATAGTTCTTAGCTACCGTTTTTTCGGTCAAGAAATCATTAACACCTTAATAATTTCCCGTAAGCGTGACTCTCCATTTTCAGATTCCAAAGGTCGGCCCCAACAATGCTACCGTAGGAAAAGTCAAAGTTGGGAATGGACCTAAGAAACCCAATCCATTTCTGGAGTTTGCGTTGTTCCGAATCCCATGATCAAGCCCTCCGTAGGGTGATCGCTCCCAGGGCGACTCGCAGACAGATCATAGGAATCTCACGGTGCAACCTAATGGAGGAGACCGTAGGATACGTTGACATGTGTCCTGCTCCCACTTACTATAAAATACTCCCTCATTCACCTTGATATTGATCCATGCAAACACCATCCATAGGGGGTCACTCCTAGGGTGACTCGAGGCCAATCATGGACCTCACGTTGTGAACTCTTGAGGACGTGAGAGCAAAACTTGATTTATGAAAATCTTGTTTTGATATATTTCCTCCCACTAAGTATTTTTATAATTTAAGGGTCTATTACTTAGGTAAATTCCGGCTAAATGAATCTATCTAAGTCTATGCCTGAATATAACTCTTATATAGAGGTCTTTACTCTAATGTCTAGGTGAATTAAACCCTTTTAATTACCTAGTGACATTGCATGCTAACATTAAACTATGATTAATTCAACTCAGGTTCCGGGTCAGTTCCCAGGTAGGAGGTGTTCCGTAAACCGTCAACTTAAGTACCCCCAGCCTAGACAGAACTTCACCGGGAGAGTTCCTTTATAACCATAGTAATGTTTTTCCTACTTAGTATATTAAAACTATTTTAATCCTAAGTAAGAAAATAATTCTAATCCTATTAGAATTGAGGTGAGCTTAGGTCTAATTAATTTTAAACAATTTAAAATTAATTCATTTTAACCTAAGGTTCTATGTTTTCATGCAATTCTTTGTTATATGTTGATGGTTTCTAATCAATTTTATAACTATTATAAAATTTTAATAATTAGCCCTATAACATGCTTCTATGGTGTTTCATAATAACAATCTAATTCAAATTATTAAACACCATAACGCTCATGACGCCGATAAAATCAATATAACGAATATATTAATCTAAGGTGGTGTCATGCTTCATGCAATTTCAATTTCATTTAATTAATATCGATTATATTAATTAATCATCCACGAAATTAAATTACATGAAATTTGACATTAATATAATATAACATTTATATTAATCTAATTAATGTCATACTCAATGCTATTCAATTTTCATTTAAATTAATATAACAATTTATATTAATTTATCTACATGCTGTAAATAATTTGTACCTCTACTACCTCCCAAAACTAGTCGTAAATAATTTCCCGTAAGCGTGACCCTCCATTTTCAGATTCCAAAGGTCGGCCCCAACAATGCTACCGTAGGAAAAGTCAAAGTTGGGAATGGACCTAAGAAACCCAATCTATTTCTGGAGTTTGCGTTGTTCCGAATCCCATGATCAAGCCCTCCGTAGGGTGATCGCTCTCAGGGCGACTCGCAGACAGATCATAGGAATCTCACGGTGCAACCTAATGGAGGAGACTGTAGGATACGTTGACATGTGTCCTGCTCCCACTTACTATAAAATACTCCCTCATTCACCTTGATATTGATCCATCCAAACACCATCCGTAGGGGGTCACTCCTAGGGTGACTCGAGGCCAATCATGGACCTCACGTTGTGAACTCTTGAGGACGTGAGAGCAAAACTTGATTTATGAAAATCTTGTTTTGATATATTTCCTCCCACTAAGTATTTTTATAATTTAAGGGTCTATTACTTAGGTAAATTCCGGCTAAATGAATCTATCTAAGTCTATGCCTGAATATAACTCTTATATAGAGGTCTTTACTCTAATGTCTAGGTGAATTAAACCCACCTAGTGACATTGCATGCTAACATTAAACTATGATTAATTCAACTCAGGTTCCGGGTCAGTTCCCAGGTAGGAGGTGTTCCGTAAACCGTCAACTTAAGTACCCCCAGCCTAGACAGAACTTCACCGGGAGAGTTCTTTATAACCATAGTAATGTTTTTCCTACTTAGTATATTAAAACTATTTTAATCCTAAGTAAGAAAATAATTCTAATCCTATTAGAATTGAGGTGAGCTTAGGTCTAATTAATTTTAAACAATTTAAAATTAATTCATTTTAACCTAAGGTCCTATGTTTGCATGCAATTCTTTGTTATATGTTGATGGTTTCTAATCAATTTTATAACTATTATAAAATTTTAATAATTAGCCCTATAACATGCTTCTATGGTGTTTCATAATAACAATCTAATTCAAATTATTAAACACCATAACGCTCATGACGCCGATAAAATCAATATAACGATTATATTAATCTAAGGTGGTGTCATGCTTCATGCAATTTCAATTTCATTTAATTAATATCGATTATATTAATTAATCATCCACGAAATTAAATTACATGAAATTTGACATTAATATAATATAACATTTATATTAATCTAATTAATGTCATGTTCAATGCTATTCAATTTTCATTTAAATTAATATAACAATTTATATTAAAATTATACATGAAAATCAAGCATTTAAATTTATTTTCATTCATAATATAACTATTATATTAATACTCATGAAAATAAATCTAAGCATTCATGCTACATTAATATAAATATAACATTTTATATTTATCTAATTAATGTCATGCATCATGCTTTACCAATTTCATATATTTAATATAACAATTATACTAAATAACTCATGAAATTTAAATTCATGCATAATTACCATATATTATAACATTTATAACATAAATATGCATGAAACATGCTTAACCTAAGGTGGGATCTAGCTAAATGACATTCATAAAGCATTAAATAGCTATAAAGACCGGTATTTTGGCATCCTAGGGCAAAATAATGAAAAATTACAATAATAATTCAAAATCTGGCCCTAAACCGCCTTTTAATTGGTATGAACCGCCTCGAACCGCTTCGAATCGCTCAGAACCAGCCCGAACCGTGTCAGAATGGCCCGAACCGAACCCATAGCACTCGAACCGGACCAACTGCTCAGCGAACCGGACCGGAAACCACCTGAACCGGATCAAACCAGCAGCTGCACGCGAAATTAAAAAAAAAACGCCCCACGTCTGGATCAAACTGCCGACCTCAAGGATGCTAGACACGCACGCGCGCCATTTGCTCCAGTTCCCACATTCGAAACGTAATGTACGCAAATATTTGTTATTTTGTAATCGTTCATCAAATCGTTTCACACCGCACGTCTCGCTCAACGTTCCGCGAATTCGGAAACTACCGTCAGCGTCGAGACGCTGTAGGCCAAGCGTCCCGAAGCTAGCCCGATTTTTTCCAGCCATTGTTCTTCAGCGTCGAGACCCCGTTGAGTAGGGTCGCGACGCTACGCTTCTGGACAGCCTTTGTTCTTCGTTTCCAGCAGCAGTTCTGCTCTGATTTCAACCCCAATTCGAGCACCGATCAACAAATTGATCCTAAATCTCTAGATACGGACTTACAAGACTCGATTTACATTAATTTTGCCCCAAAAACATGGGCCCTTACATGATCAAATCATAAAAAAATGTAAATCTAATGCCAAAAAATACCAAAACAGTCTTTAAAGCAAACCACATTCATAATGCAAATCGATCCCACAAAAAACCACAACGCAAATTCTAAAATTGAAATTAAAATCATGAAATGGTTCTGATACCATTTGAAGGAATTGAATCCTTAAGCGGAAGCGAATTGAATCGAGCGTGATTTAATTTCAATTATTTCGAATACTGGTACGTTGGGCAAAAATTTCAGAACAATTCTCAAATTAAATCTAGATTAAGCATACAATTACTAATTCTAAACAATTTAGAGATTTGGAGACCTACTTGTTGAAGAATGAATTTCTTCTCTGCACAATGCTCCAAAAAACACGAATAATTCGTCCAACGAACACCACCATCAAAGAGCACCCACTATCCTCTAGGATCGCTGAGATTTGGTTTGTGGGAACCAAAAACATCTTAGAAGGGAATCACAGCAAGGAAGATTGCTGTGTTTTTGGTTGAGAGAGTGAGAGAGTTGAGAGAGAATTTTCTCTCTGTCTTTTGCGTGAGAAGGGAGAGAATGAGCATCCGTTGGGGAACTCCCTCTCCCCTGTACGATAAGTGGGGAGGGAGTTATTACCCTACTAGATCTCAATCGTTGGATCTAATTCAAACGATCTTGGCCGTCTATTAATTAAATAATAATAATAATTTAATTAATTAATTAATTATAATTAATTTAATTTAAACAATATTAATTAAATCAATTATAACATAAGGTATTTAATTCAATTTGAATCATATTAAATTGAATTAAATTGGCCATTCAATTAATCTCATTAATTGAATCCACATTAATTAAATATCTAATATTTAATTAATATTACAATTGAATCATATTCAATTTTAATCTCTCTCATTTAACCTATAGTTTTAATGTGCATCATAATCCTTGGAAGGAACATCTTCCTTTTTCGATTCAATGATGAGGAGGACAGGGTTCGTGTGCTTAACCAGGGTCCTTGGCTTTTCGAGAAATCTCTATTAATCCTGGAATTTCCCATAAGAGCACAAAAGCCTTCTGATTATAGTTTTGCTTTTTTGGCTTTTTGGATACACTTCTTTGATCTTCCGCTGGATTGGTACAATTCTGAGAATGATGAACGATTGGGCAATGCGGTTGGAGTATTTGAAGATGTAGATAGTCGAAACGGCTTCCACTTCTGGGGTGCTAGTCTCCGGGTCCGGGTGCGAATCGATATTACTCGGCCTCTTCGACGAGGTATAAAGATTAATCTTGATGGGCCAATGTGTGGAAGTTGGATTCCGATTAAGTACGAGAAACTACCAGAGTTTTGCTCTTTTTGCGGTCTTCTTGGCCATGTCTCTAAGGATTGTGGCGATTTCTACAAACATGCAAGATCACATAGTTCGGCTGATACAAACCGAGGTGTCTTAATCAAGCTACAATAACCCAAGATGCTAACAAACTTTAGAGTTAGCTTTTTGGAAAAAGGAATCTCGGATTTAAGGCATTTTTATTGTAATTTTCAGTTTTAAAGTTGTGTTTTTAATGTTTTAACTTATTATTTAGTTAGTGATCATTATAGCATTGATGGGGATGCATGTTACAACCCTTCATATGCCCATAGGTTATGTTAAAAGGCTATAAATAGCCATCTATGTTGTTGCTTTGAGGAAAGAATAGTTTTGATGGAATATCAATGAGAATTAAGTCTTTTGAGCCTAATGGCCATGAGCACCTTTGCATTTCTTGTGTTTAGATTTGCATGCTAGGATCATTCAAGGAGCGTTGATCGAACTACTTGTGGAGTGATTCGAATCTCGAGTTTAGAAACGAGTTTTCTCTACTCTTGATCTTGATCGTCAAGGTAATCCGTTCTATCTTCTTCCTTGGGATGAAATCATCTTGGTTTGGGGGTTTTAGCGTTTGAGATCTAGGGATTTGCATATCCATAAGGGTTCTTAGATCCAATTGGCTCGGGATGTCATATCATTTTGGTATCAGAGCTGCTTTGTGCCGTATCATCGGCCCCACAGTATGGAGAATGGATTCGATACTCAGGAAGACAAGGCCTCATCGCAAAATCGTCGGCCAAATATTCCAGAGGTGAGTCTAGTCCATTGCATTCTCCCTCTCTCCAACGTTCCTCTCAGTCGCCGGTGGCAATGGATACTGGAACATCTAATGGTTCACCAGTTTTAACCCCTCGAAGCTTCTCGAGAATGGGGCAATCTGCTCTGATGGGAAAAAATGGGAGTCCTCCTGCATCGCCGACGGGTTTCTACAGATTGGCTGGAAGTTCACCTCTGTCATCTATAGGTAGATCTACAACGAGCTCCAAATACATTTTTCAGACATGGGTTCGAAAATCAGCAGGCAGCCCGGTCGGTGGCTCCCTCATGTCTGGTGGAAGCATGAGAGAAGTCGGCGGTTCATCGGAATTCAAAGTTCCAGCCGCATCTCCGGGCGTTCCACCTAGTCATTTAATGGGAGTTAATGACATTGTTTATGATTCTGTGCTGTTTGGTAACTGTTTGCAGGGGGAGCGTGTGAATGCTGATTTGAAGGCTTTTAATTCTGGCCTTGGATTGGGCTTGGATCCAACAACGGCAATTCCTTCATTTCAGGAGTTAAATAAGGAGAGAGAAGCCCACCAAGCTGAAGGCTCTAAACCGACATGTGTGAAACGCTTGTCTCTTGATGAGCAAGAGGGTCCACGGAAGGATGAGGGGGTCAATGTTGTTACTTCTCTTCTTGGATGTCAGGAGATAGGCCCAAATCAGAAAGTTTGTGTTAACGTTGAGGCCCGATGGCAGAAAAAGAAAGGGGCAACATGGAAAAAAAGGGCACGTGTTGGCTATATTCCAGAAGGCATGCAAGTAAATCTGGATGTGGAACTTGCTAAAAGGAAGGAGGGTCCTGACATCAACTCTCCTGATAATGCAAAAAAACTTAAAGTTGGTGACGATGTTGTGTATGAGGCGGGGTCTAGAGATATGAATGTACTGTGTTGGAATGTCCGTGGGTTGGGGAGCCCATGGACATTTCGTAATGTTAGTTCGGAATTAGCGAGAATAAATCCCCCTTTATGTTTTCTTTCGGAGACTAGGTGCTCCTCATCTATTTTAAATAAATTGAAGCTCAAGTTGAATTACTATGGTTGTTTTACTGTTGACCGTGTGGGTCTTAGTGGTGGGTTGTGTCTTCTTTGGAAAGAGGAGGTTGATGTTAGCATTCTACATTATTCAATCCATCACATTCATGCTAGTATTTTATGGAATGGGAAACGATGGAGATTCACTGGTATCTATGGTCAACCCGACCAAACTCTTCGACATGCAACATGGGATCTTTTGCGTCGTATCTATAATAGTGATGATTTTGCATGGGTGTTGGGAGGCGATTTTAATGAAATATTATGGGACTCTGAAAAGGAAGGAGGGCCATACCGGGACCATAGACTAATAGAAGTGTTTAGACAAGTGATTGATGATTGTGGTCTTCAGGATTTGGGTTATCAGGGAGGAACTTTTACATGGTGTAATCGGAGGGATGCTGATGCGCAAGTGTTTACACGAATTGATCGCTTTCTGGCAAATTACAAATTCATGGAGCTATTCCTAGATCTTAAGGTTGAGAATAAGGATTGGGCAAAATCTGATCACCGCCCTATTTTACTTATTCTGGATCCTAAGCTTAATTCTTTCATCCTGAGGAAAGCTCGTGGTTTTCGGTTTGAGGAATTCTGGGCAAAACGACCTGAATGTAAGGCCATTATTCGGGAGTCAACGGAATATTAGAAAGTCCGGGACCAAAATGTGGGTTTGAAAATCCAAATTAAGAAAGTCAGGGACCAAATCCGTGGCCAGTATGATAAGACACCTCCTCTTAATTTTCGGTTAATTCATGATCTTGAGAGGAAGCTAGATTTGTTGCTTACGGATGAGAAATTTATTGGCGTCAGAGATCGAGGGAACATTGGCTCAAATGGGGCGACCGGAACACATGATGGTTCCATATGAAGGCAAATATTAGAAGGAAGCGGAATTATATTTCTGGAATCTTGGATTCCAATGGCCAGTGGCAATCTGATCCTGCAGTGGTTAGTTCATCTTTTGAAAACTACTTTAAATCAATTTTCACTTCTAACAGTCCGACGGATGAAGCGCTGTCACAAGTTATATCCAAAATTCCTTCCAAAGTGTCAGAAGAAATGAATAACGATCTCCTTCGCGCTTTTTCCAAAGAGGAGATAATGAGAGTAGTTAAAAATTTCCATCCATCGAAGGCGCCAGGCCCTAATGGTTTTCCGACATCTTTCTACCAAAATAATTGGGACCTTATAGGGGATCAGACCATTGCTGATTGTTTGGAGATACTGAATATGGACCATCCAGTGCGAGATTGGAACCACACAAACATCGCTATGATTCCAAAAGTAAGAGAGCCCAGGTTAGTTTCTGATTTTCGGCCTATTAGTCTTTGCAACGTGTCGTACAAAATTGTTGCGAAAGCAATTGTTAACCGAATGAAACCTCATCTTGGTCAAATTATTGATGAATGTCAATCTGCTTTTTTGTCGGGACGGTCTATTAGCGATAATATAATTCTTGGCCATGAATGCTTACATTTTTTGACCCACATGAAAAAAACCAAAGCCGGTTTTGCTGCCCTGAAATTAGATATGAGTAAGGCCTACGATAGAGTTGAGTGAACCTATCTTCGCCTAGTAATGTTAAAACTGGGGTTCCATCAGAAATGGGTAAATTTAATTATGAGATGTGTATCATCTTCATCTTTTTCCTTTCTATTGAATGGGGAGCCTCTAGGTAGGATTCTTCCTACGAGAGGATTAAGACAGGGGGACCCCCTATCTCCGTACCTTTTTCTGATCTGTTCGGAAGGATTCTCGTCACTGTTGTCGCATGCAGCCGATACAAAACTCCTTACGGGATTACAGGTGGCGAGGGGAGCTCCAAAGGTGTCCCAATTACTGTTTGGGGATGATAGCCTGGTGTTTTTAAAGGCCACTGCGGCCGAATTTGGTATATTCAAGAATCTCTTACTTTTGTATGAGGCGGCTTCAGGACAATGTGTAAATTTTGGTAAATCCATGATATGTTTCTACCCTTCTGTTGATTCAGACCAATCATCTTTTATGAGTTCCATTATCCAAGTGAAGGTGGTGGATAATATGGGTTCTTATTTGGGATTGCCATCGTCTTTTTCACGGAGCAAAAGTAAAGACTTCCATAAGATTCTGGATTGGGTTTGGTCTTATTTGCAAGGATGGAAAAACAAACTGTTCTCTGTAGGGGGTAAAGAAATACTTATTAAAAGTGTGATCCAAGCTATTCCTGTGTATGCCATGAGCTGTTTTCGGTTACCAAAGGTTCTCCTCTCCAAAATATCAGCTATTTGTGCTCGTTTCTGGTGGGGTAGTGATAGTGGTAAGAGGAAAATCCATTGGAGGAGTTGGGATAAAATGTGCCTTCCTAAAGAAAATGGAGGTTTAAATTTCAGGGATTTTGAGAGCTTTAATAAAGCTTTGATTGCTAAACAGGTATGGAGAATTTTTAACAACCCCACTTCTACACTGGTCAGGGTTCTCAAGTGCCGTTATTTCTGTAATCAACACCTCCTTCAGGTCGTTGTGAAAGATTCATCGTCATATTTTTGGAAGGGTTTTATGTGGGGCATGGAGTTATTAAAGATGGGGTTGAGGAAACAGATTGGGAATGGGGGTGATATTAAAATTTTTAATGACCCTTGGCTCCCTCGACCTAATTCTTTCAAGGTACTGCATAATAATGGGGGTGATGTTGATTTGTTGGCTAACTTTTTTATCACAGATACATACAGTTGGGATAAAGGCAAACTCCAAGAATTCTTGAGCACCGATGATGTGGAGTTGATTACGCATCTTCCGATTAGCCCAACTGCGCATGACACATGGATCTGGCATTATCACAAATCTGGTCAGTATACAGTCAAAAGTGGATACAGAATGTATATGTTGCGGTCTCAAGAGACGTCCTCGTCGGAAGTTGGACTGTTGACAAAATGGTGGCAAAAGTTGTGGTCTCTGAAGATTCCATCTAAGATAAAGCACTTTATTTGGCGGGCATTTCATAATTGTATTCCTACATGTGGGAATTTGATGTATCGACATATCACTACATCTGCGTTGTGCCCGCGTTGTAAGAAATGTCCAGAAACAACAGATCATGCTTTATTTCGATGTGCGAAGGTAAAAGGTTTTTGGCGTCAGGTTCACAGTCGGATCACAATCAAAGGATATAATCATATATCAATTCAAGATCGGTTTATAGAGCTTTTCCAGTCTGATCAGCAGGACTACTTGGACTGGATTTGTATTGGGGCGTGGGCGATTTGGAACGACCGTAATGTGCTAGTCCATGGGAGGCCAATTCCATCTGAATCGGAAAAGTGTGAATGGGTGCAACGGTACCTCGAGGAGTTTCAGCAGGCAAATGGTAGTACAACCATATCTGAAGGACGGGAGTTTAGAATTTTAGATACTGTGCGCTCTCCAAGTTCTATAATCATTAATGTTGACGCGGCTTGTGATGAAATTCAGAGTAGCTGCGGGTTCAGGGTTCTAATAAGGAACAAGTCAGGAGGGGCGATAGCAGCAATGTACGGTAAATACCCTCATTTGATGTCTCTGCTGTGTGCGGAGGCTAGAGCTATTCTGGAAGGGTTACGATTGGCTCATAGGATGAATCTTGGGGTGGTAGAGATTTACTCTGACTCCCTTGGTTTGATTACTATGCTCAATGGTCATTTGGAGGCTGCCAGCGAAGCTTATGCCATCTTATGGGATATAAGGGAGATCGTCAAAGTATTTTCATCTGTTAGATTTACTTATGTTAATAGAGAACATAATAATATAGCTCATAAGCTTGCTCGATTAGGAGCCCATTCTGATCTGATGCTATGGTTTCGGGATTTTCCTTTATGGCTTGTTAATTTGGTTTTGCTGGAAAAACCATTATTTGTACCCATTGCGGGATCGTTGTTGCGTTAATGAAAGGTTTCTTGTTCGTGTCAAAAAAAAATCGCATTTAATTAAATTAAATTAATTAATTCTCCAATTAATTAATTCATTAATTAAATATCATATATTAATTAATTTACTATTCGAATCATTATTCAAATAATTCTCTCTTACACTATAGTTTTAATATGAATCTCATTCACATTAAATTTAACCTATAGTTTCAATATGAATCTAATTCATATTTAATATTTAAACTCTTTCAAATATTTAATTCTCTCATTAATTAATTTTGAATCACATCCAAAATTAATTTTATACTATAAAGTTCAATTCACCAATTAAACTTATATTATATAATGTATTTTCATACATTATCTTAATTGTAACAAATACAATTTAATTCTCTTAAGAACACACTTCAAATTCTATTCAAGACTATTTAACCTCAGAACCCTTTATGAGCTAGTAGGTGGACCTAATGGACCTACAGATCAGAAGCTCCAACGATACGAGACTAATTGGCTAAACTCATTAACCAAATTAGTCAACATTCGTTAACTGTGGGTCACTCCACTAAAGACCCACAGTTGCACTCTTCTCACTGTAGAATATTTCTGTGTCCACGGATATTGACCAATAACAGTAAGTCAATCCTTCACGAGTGTTCATAACACCACCTGGGTCAAATTACCGTTTTACCCCTAACACCCAAAACCCATAAACCTAAACCCTAAACCCCAAACCACTACAATCCAAAACCACATAACACCCAAAACCGGTAACCCTAAAATCATAAAATTTGAAAGATGTACGATTACTTAGCCTAAACACTCAAAATCAAAAGATAACGGTAAACCCTAAACCTAAACTTCTTGAAAACCCCAACAAATAAAACTCTAAACCCTAAATTTCCATAACCCCTAAACCGAAAACCCTAAAACCTTAAAACCCTAAAACCATTTTTTAATAAAAGTTTTAGAAAAAAATCTATTATATAATATTTATAATAGCAAATTAATTATACAATCATTGCAATTTGAAATGTTGAATAGTACGTTTCCTCCCATCTCTTATGCAAATGCACAGTCTAACTCATTTTAACTTTGTTTCGATCTAACTCATATGATACAACTTGTGTTATAGGCAATTTTGGACCACCCCGATATACAAGGAGCTGACGAGGACAACCGGGGAGAAATCGAGCTGAAAGATGGACCAAGGAGGCAAAACCGGCAAGTGGGACGGGCCAAGACCGAAGGGGTCGGGTTTTTGGCCCGACCCCCTGCTCGGCCCGCTCGCGCGGGCCGAGTCCGTTCGATGCCGTTTGGTCCCCACCGCCTTTGGCCGCCTCGGTTTCGCCTGGTTTGACCTAAAACGCCTCCGAATCCCTAAAAACCCTAGGAGGATGAGCAGGTATTTATATCCCTCTTCGCCACTGAAGAGGGGATCCCGAATTCTATCCCTAAACACTATTCTATATTTTCTACTCTCTCCTCTTGCTCTTACTTTTCCACTCCCTACCGTTCTGTTTGCTGACTTAAGCATCGGAGCCGGTGTGGCGAGCACCACACCGGTGTGCAGGTTTACTGTCTTGCAGGCCACGTCTTCCCCCCCTCAACTACAAATTTACCATTGGTGGCACGTGAAGGTCAGGTGAGATCCTCTGGCCAAAATCGACCATCAACAACTTGTATATCATATGAGTTTAACCGTATTGATTTTAAGATCAAAGTGCTTAATAGACAAGAGTTAACTCATATATTGAACTAAAAATCCTCACTACAACAAATGACATACAATAACATTAAAAAAAACGTTATCGTAAGCTTTCTATAGCGTTTTTTGAAAAGCTGTCGTAACCAATGTTATTGAAAGTCTCCGACTTTTCATAGCGTTTTTCAACGGAGCAATTGGAAGTTAGAGGCCCATTTCATTATTGATTTGTAAAAATGGGTTCCATTTTTAAAATCTCTTAATTGGGGACCCTTTACTGACTTTAATGATGTCAGCAAAGGTGTAAAAAGACTATTATAGCCCCTATTCTTAATTTAATTGTTTTTTTCAAATTTGTTAAAAAAAATTAAATTTTAAGTATAATAAAGAAATTTTTAATTATTCAAAACATTAAAAAAAATAAATAAATAAAAGAGATCTGCGGCTTTATGCTTCTTAATGCATAGTTTTAAAAAAAAAAACGAGGATTGCCTGGCCGAAAGTGGCCAGGCAACCGCTTAATGCTTAATGCTTAACTAAAAAAAATAAAAAATAAAATAAAGAAATTGAAGCAGACCATGCATTTCCGGCCTAATTTTGGCCGGGAATGCATGAATCCCAGCCGAGATTTATTATTTTCGGCCGAGATTCATTATTTTGGCCGGATTTGCATGATTTTCGGCTAAAATGCGACCGGGAATGCATGAATCCCGACCATTTTTGACCGGAATTTACAAAATTCAATATCAACATTCCATTTTCTCTCTTTTTTCTCTTTTATTTTTCATCTTTCTAAAATGATACATATTTTTTTTCATATTTTTAAAACCGCCTCTTGAAGAATTGGAACTTATGGACCGGTTGTTGTCGAGCATGAGGAAGGAGAAGGGATCAAGGCAGTTGAGAGGAAGAAGAAGGGAGCATCAACCGTTGAAATCGAGAGGGAGAGAGAAGTTTTAAGGATAAGGCTTGGTAATTGCAAGGTCACAGGGGTCCTCAAATAAGAGATTTTAAAAAATGGTCAATTTTTACAAATCAACAATCAAATGGGCCATAAATTCCTATTGCCCTGAAAGACGCTATAAAATGTTCACTTTCTATTGCATAATTTTAATGTTATGAAAACTTTTCATAGCATAAGAAAAAAACGCTATGATTGTTCTTTAATAGCGTTCTTAATAGCAGTTAAAAATGCTATAGAAAATATATGATAGTGTTTGTTATAGCAATTAAAAAAATGCTATAGAAAACACATTATAAAATTTTTAGGCATGCTATCATAATCGATGCTATTGAAAGTATCTGACTTTTCATTACGTTTTTTCCATGTTATAGAAAAAGCTACAAAGTTCCATTTTCGATGGCATAAATTTGATATTATATAAACTTTTATTGCTTTAACAAAAAAAAAAAAAAATTGTTGTGATTTATCTTTAATGACATTTTTTATAATAGTAAAAAAATGTTATAGAAAATAGATCATAACATTTTTAACTTAGTTGTGATAGCCAATAGCATGGATAATGATAAACTTCACATAGTATGTAACAACTTATATAACATTTTATAAGTAACAAATTGTTTCAAATGTTATTCTAAAATTAACTCCATTATATAAACATTTAATGTATCTAAGTGCATTTACATCAAAATAAAATTTCAAGAATATAGACATATAATACCAAGAGTTGATAATCTCAAAGTGTTCTTCTATACAATATGTACAATCCATAAATCAAAAGTAAAAGTGAAAAAAAAAAAAGTACATAATTCCAAAACACAATCATCTCAAATGATATGTACACGTGATTTAAAAGATTGAGATGAACATATCCTCCTATATATATGTCGGTGTGTCATTGTTCCATTCACCTATAAAAAAAATAAAAACAAAATATGTTCATGAGATCAATATCAAGGAAGCCAGACATCAAACATACAATAGTTAAATGATACTGATCCACAAGCGATTGAGCTCAAATCAAGGAAACATGTTCCATGGGGACGATGTGAGTACTTCCTATCACAATGAGTAAAAGTCTACAAATGCTTCACAAGCTTAAAAATTGAAAAAGAGATCTAAAAGCATCATTTTTCTAGATGTTTAATCTGCTATGAACTTAAGCTAATTGGCTTGTTTGAATAACTTAAGCTATACGATAACATATCTTTTTTGTCTTATTCTTGTGAATTACAAACCATCCACAACAACCTCCTGCAATATTATTTTTATACAAGAAGATCTAAGACACCAACCTCCAAAAGACATTAGTTTTTCCACTCAAATTGCCATAGGAATGCAATGCAATTAAAACTAAGCTTCATAATAAGGTAAAATAACATTTAAAAAATAACACATTTTTACTTGAAACATATAGCATCCACCCGAACACAATACCTTGCTCACTTTCCATGAGTTCTTTACCACCTTTCCGACCTATCTTCTGGAGAAAAAGATAAGAGTACAATATCCATAATATTCTTAATTTTGAAAGGATATGGTGGTTGAAAGTAACACAACAATGTGAAAACACAAAACTAAACTCAAAAACTTTGCTTAAAACTTAAATATTATCTATCTCAAACACAACTATGTGAAAACACACATCCAAAATTAGTGACTTACGAGAATAAATGGGAGAGTGACCAAAGCGGATTGCCTTTCTCTAAATGTGAGCCAAAAAAGTTTTAAAAAATAATCTATTGTGAGCATTATTGGACATTTAATAAAACAACATGAGGGAACCAAGATTGCCTTTCTCTAAATCCGCCATTATAAGTGGGCATCTTTATCATTTTGCCATTTTTCTTCTCAAAATGAGTAGAAAGAAGATTCAATAACTTGCATATACAGTTGGAAAGTTTGAAAGAAAACTGCCTAAGAAACTCTTGTGGTCTCTAAAAAGATAATAGAGAGAAGCCAAAAATATTCAATAACTTCACCATCAAAGGAAGGATTCCACTAAGTTCCCTTCTCATAGTGCATTCATTATAATCAAAACAGATGTGCACACTAGATTGTAAATTACAAAATCCTGCAACAGATGGAGACTTAAAAACAACACAAAAATGATGACCACACTAGAAAAAAATAATGATGACCACACTAGAAAGAAATAACTTAATTTATTCCAGCAAGTGAAACACGCCTATAAGTTCATGTACAAGTCTACCAAGACAAGAAATCCTGAAATGTAAACGAAACTTAGTACAAACTCTAGCAAGTTAGAAAAATAAGAAAATGTAAACGAAACTTAGTACAAACTCTAGCAAGTTAGAAAAATAAGAAAAACAAGCCGGAGATAGAAGCAAAACCTTTGTACTCCATCCCTCACTTGAGTTTCACGACCACAAACTTTCCAATTAAATTGTTCAAGAATGGTTTTGGGTTAACCGGGGTACTCTCGAATGCCCAAATAATCACATTAAAAATTTTGAGCATCATTAACAAATCAAAGCAAAACGGGGAAAAAAGCTCAAACAACCAAGAATTCACATGACAAAAGAATCAAAGAAATCAATCGAAAAATTCCCCCAACAATCTAATTCTACACAACGATACATTAACACTCGATCCACATTTAGCATCATGGACATTTATTTAGTCAAGAATATGCTTAAAGAACTTATAATTTCTTGAACCTGTTTGCATTTAGCCTTTTCCCTTTGATATAGGGTGCCTCATCACAACTTTATTGCACCAAACATTATAAAAAACGCACAGCCAAAATATAAAAACACACACTGACAAACACAATATAAATAAACACATTCAGTACAAGTAATCACATAGGAAAGACCTATGACTACTTATAAAAACATGTCCATTGAATATGGAAGACAAGTAAACATTTGTGGTAAACTCAAATCATGATTTTTGGTTTCATTGTGTTGCAAATTTCCAATCATGCAAAAATATATGGTTAAAAGAAATTTGGAGAACTTTGCAAAAATATGCTTCATTTTGTATAGCTAAAAGCAGCCAGAAAAGCTTCTAGAAAGGACTTTTGCAACAATATTTGAAAAAGTTAAACAATCTTGTTCGACACATTTCTTCTAGCAATTTGCATTTGCAAACAGAAGGCAAACTACTTATCGAAATTGAAAGCCTTCAATATTTTTGCAAAAAAATATCATTAAACATGAATATCAAACAATGAGAATGAATGAGGCCTACGATATCTTATTTTTGCGATCAAGGCACAAAAACGTTAGAGCCATTGGTGATAGGTTAGATGGAACAGAAAAGAACCTGATAGTCAAGAATGGCAATGAGAAATACAAGGAGGGTTAAGTTAAATAGCCAAGCAAATAGATCTCCTGAGGCTCCTGCATTCCCTTCCATCGCTCCTGCCTACTTCATCTGCTCTTTCTCTTTCTCATTTTTGGCTGATTTTTGAACAAAACAAATGCATCTGAAAACTGAAAAAGAGTTTCTATTGGTTTAGTGAGGGTGAAGAAGAAGACAAGAAAAAGGAGAGTGAAAGGAGCGGAAACTGTTGTCGGAAGCCACCATTCATTCGCCGTTGGTTGACGCCCAAATTTGAGTTTAAAATCGGTTAGTTGTTCACAAAGAAACGAGGAAAGATTGCAAAAAAAAAAAAAGATTTCTCATTAATTGGGAAAGGATTTGTGTGCAAACAATCAGGAAAAGTGAGAAGAGAAACTAATTTTCTATCTTAGGGCTCATGAGTCGTGATAACTACCCCACATAGAAACAAGAAAATTTCATATAAACTCTGCAAGGGGAAAAAGAAGTTCATAGATTCGGTTGTCAGATAATCAACTCAAAAGCAAATCAACAATTAAAAAAGGAACAAAAAAAAGGAACAAAAGAGATGCATTTAAGATCAAAATTCAATTATAGAAATAAAACAGTGATAGCAATAGCTTATTCCACAAAAATTCAAAAGTTTGTCTGGTTGGAACCCAACAACCTTCTATCAGAGATGCTACTGTTTTTTTTTTTATAACCTATGAAGTCCATCTATGACAACAAAACATACATGGTACACCTCAACAGTCAATCCTAAAAGAGCATGCATATTGATAGTAAATGGAAAAAAGACCACCAGATGATCACTTTTCAAGAGGTTTTCCAATATGAAAACAAGGTAATATTAACAAGTTCAGACACAACCACAAGGTAATTACCACTTAAGAAAGCTCTTTCAAGTAGATTCTCATGGATTATTATGTGCTTCAAGAAGATTGGCAAATACTCTTCAAACACATTTTGCTTTGCTTTGACCACAAGAACTCCAAAAGTTACCACACCAACAAACTAAAACACATATTTTCAACCCAAAACACACAAGCCACCTCCAAAAATCAAACCAATGGACATCTAATTTCAAAGAAAATTCATCATAATCTGTAATCTTCATCTCAAATTTCTAAAGGAAATAAACCTTTAAAATTTTTGCAATAGCTTTCATACAGAATATTTGCACTCAAAGGAACACAAATTCTAAAGGAAATACACCTTTAAAATTTCTGCAATAGCCACTGCTTTACTGATGGCTTGTCCCATTGCTTTTAAGACGACCTCTCCGACATGTTTTTCCTAAATAATTTCCAAGAACAACAATATTCTATGTAATATGAATTTTCTGATAACCAAAGTACTAGAGACAATTTATCAAGTTATGTTTGCCTGTGGCATAAAGTAATGTTACTAGACTATCTCTTTTTTTTTTTTTTTTTTGATAAGAAACAATTTCATTGATGTATTACTAGACTATCTCAACAAAAGCAAACCATTCTAAAAGGACTATTACTTTAAATTTAACCAACCAAGCACTATTTTAACATTACAAACAGTTGGATAGACAAAACTCACTCTCTCAATACTCTATCTCCAATAACTCCCCTTGGCTCGCTACCAATGTCGTTCAACTGAAATGACACAAAAGAATAATCAAATATGGATGACAATAGAGAAACAATGTCATGTTAGGGAGTTCTATAAATGCCCTATTGGAAGAAAAGAAACTCATTGATGGAAGTAATGTTTATAAGCTTTATTTTCAAAAACCAAAACCCAAATGGTTATCAAATCGACCCGAAGATTTTCGGTAGACATGAGACACACACTCAAGGCTTAAGTAGTGCAGACAAACTCTATTTTGTAGATCTTTGTGCTTAACATAATCTTTTGCCTCTAAAGATAGACATGGCCACAGTAGGTTATCAAAATTATATAAAGTATATTGATAAACTTTCAAGACATTAGACCCCAATTGAGCTAAAAGTTAATTGTTGACATATCAAAGAATTCAATGTATGCAATTTCACTTAAGTTATAGACATATGCTTCATTACTGTCTGATATATATTTATTAAGCCCATTAGTAGACATAGTAAGTATAGAAAAAAGATATCTCTTTGAACCTTTCAGGTTTAAAAGGTCATTGTTGTACAATAACTATTCAAATTTGTTTAGACCAATTAAAAAAACTGCAGTATAAAACTAAAATAACTAGGAACCTGGTTTCACAAAACCTAACAATCCACTTTAATCCATTTTCCAAACAAGCTGCCTCTTTCTTTTCCTTGAGTTTCTCATTTTCTTCCATTACCTGATATGAACCAAACAGAACCACAAAGTATTACGATATAAACAATAAAGGAACTACACAATAAACCAAGTATTTGAGGTACTTGGACCCTACCTCTTTTGAGATCACTCAAGTCCTAAGAAACTTCCTAACCAATCGATAATATACCCTTACTAATATTCCTAGTTCGACCTTACTTACATTCTCATCATTACCATAGGGAAAGGTTTCATTCCATGTCTATGAGATGTAAAAATATTCTTTATAACCTGGTGTCATGCTAAAAAACACTTTTCAAGGTTAGATGAAAATGCAATTAAAGTTCTCGAACAATGACCAAAGAGAAACTTATATCAGGAACTTCAATAAATATATGCATACACACATAAAGAACAAAATATCTTCAAGATTTAGCAGGAAACCATGAGAAAACAATGGCACAAATCCTTTACAACTGTGACAGCAAACACGGATTATATAGAAAGACCAATGAGAAGTAAAACTTTTACCACATCATACACAATATTTTAGATACTAAATGGATTAAAGAATAAGAATGAGATGTCAATCAATATGGACATGTTTGTAAGGTTAGGACCAATAAGAAAAATCTTGACAAGTTTAGTTTTGGACCAAAAATTTTGATAAAACTAGGGGGTTCATAAATTTCAAACAAATAATTCAAGGCTTTAATGTAGTTAAACTCAGTAATAAAAGCTTCAGTTTTAACAAAAAAAAAATATTAGATTGTTAAAGAGTTCTAGCAGATCTTAATTGCTTTTCCTCCCTGGAATCATGGTTTGGAGTACATTTCAAATTAAGCCAAATGACTGCAAAAAAAATTAACTCAAAGATGAATCTGCTTAGATATGCATTATTTGATATTTAAGAATTTGTAATAAATGACAATAGAAAAGTAAATAACCTTTCTTGGTACAAGGTATGAAGTGCACAAAACCAATAAAAGATATTTTGAATTCCACCCAAACTGCTACAAGCTAAATATGCAACTGATACTTCAATAATGAAAAAAAAAACCATGTTTGGTTTCACATCACCGATAACGAAATTAAAGAGGCCACAAAAATATATAGCAGTAAATGTTATAAATAAATGAACTCTTCTTTTAAGAAATATGAAACCTTCTGGTGCCATAATAACTTCTGGTGCTTCTTGTCAAAGTTAGCCCAGAATTTTTTATTTGTTGCTATAACAAAACATTGTTTATTGGTCTACATTGGATTGGTAATTTAGCAAATAGAAAATGACCGACCTTTTATTACTCTACCCGAATTGTTGATACCCCAGAACCCAAATGTGTGCATTGAGTGACCTTTTAGGAGCGAACATACATTGTCTTCTCAATTAGTTGCTTTTTGGTGTTGTACAGAATGAGATGCTTCTTTCTTGGAGAACTATTGACCGTGTGTTTTGGTGAGGTAGGCTGTCTCCAATTTTATAACATCCTAAATTTAATTGGGGAGGATGACGCTACTTTTAAGCTATTAGGTGCTTATAACAAAATATCGTTCCAAACCAGTTCCACCACAGTGGTGAGGGAAATTACAGTTAATCTCATTCCAATTAGCAAAGCAACAATATCCAGAGAAATTGAAAGTGGATTTTAAGATAGAGATACAAACCAATCAGTAAGAACAGGCTGGGTAATTCCTGGACATCAAGCAAATTCCGATTGAACTTGTTGGAATCGTCAATGGACTCCAGCCTCCGCTCCCTTCCGTCATTCTCTCCGGCGCTCTCCATTTCTCCGATCAAATATGGGAGACCCACAACTCCTATTCAAACATTAGGTTCCGCCGCTTTGGTCTTGCGAAGGCCTTCGCCGACCTTCTGATTGTACATGGCCGAACTGGTTCCGCCGCTGCTACTTGTTATTGTTGTGGGTGACTACGTCCTTCGAGTCGCTGTAGTCCCACTTGTCCGCCCAATTGAACGAGCCGTTTCCAGCCATGGATGCTGTGAATTTCTCCGCTACAAAAGAAATCTCAGGAGGCCGAGGATTTGACACACGAGGCACGTCTTCACATACTCAGCAACGAAAGCTCCATATGCGAGTAAGTGCGAAAGCTTTTGCATCTTCTTTTTCTTTTCTTGAGAAAGAAGATGAAGAATCTGTTCAAAAAACGATGCTTTGTCTGTGTGACTCGAAAATGAAAGAGGTTCGAACCAAATAGCGTTTTTGCGTTTTTGAGAAAGAGGTTCGAAAATGAAAAGGCCAAATAGCGTTTTTGCGCGCCGAAAAGTAGGAAAGCAAATAATGAAAAAGCGTAAAAAAAAAAACGAAAAAGAACATTGCGTTCAGCAAGGTTCGAACCCTTGTCCTTGAGCATGCAAAACGAAACAGCAAACCAAACAGACCGCTTAAGAATTATAAGCCCAACCGATTTCATGTTATATATATAGTTAAGATACAGTATATAATTTAAATCCATGCTCTTCCCAGATCCATTCGAACAGAAATTCGTACACCAGAAGGTAAATCTTTCAACCAGCATAACTCATTCGATTCAGACTTGTTTTAGGTAAATGACCACTTAATTTTATACGTTTTTTCGTGTTCTATACACCCAAACTCATAAATTGAGTAAATTGTTAACGGATTTGTACCTCTAATACCTCTAAAAACTAGTCG